>OY998120.1:0-10000000 GCA_963921985.1 Agrilus biguttatus
ACATGCATCGTTTTTCTACGCTTTATCTGGCTTACCCTTCCATATATTTAAACGCGGTTTGTTGCATCGGAAAGAGCAGATTTCAATGCATAGAGGGACGTTATTTCAGTTTCAAAATCAATTTCTAAATGCCTTAAAACTGGTCGTAAAAAGTACCTATTTTTGAAATTTTATTAAAACATGCATCGTTTTTCTACGCTTTATCTGGCTTACCCTTCCATATATTTAAACGCGGTTTGTTGCATCGGAAAGAGCAGATTTCAATGCATAGAGGGACGTTATTTCAGTTTCAAAATCAATTTCTAAATGCCTTAAAACTGGTCGTAAAAAGTACCTATTTTTGAAATTTTATTAAAACATGCATCGTTTTTCTACGCTTTATCTGGCTTACCCTTCCATATATTTAAACGCGGTTTGTTGCATCGGAAAGAGCAGATTTCAATGCATAGAGGGACGTTATTTCAGTTTCAAAATCAATTTCTAAATGCCTTAAAACTGGTCGTAAAAAGTACCTATTTTTGAAATTTTATTAAAACATGCATCGTTTTTCTACGCTTTATCTGGCTTACCCTTCCATATATTTAAACGCGGTTTGTTGCATCGGAAAGAGCAGATTTCAATGCATAGAGGGACGTTATTTCAGTTTCAAAATCAATTTCTAAATGCCTTAAAACTGGTCGTAAAAAGTACCTATTTTTGAAATTTTATTAAAACATGCATCGTTTTTCTACGCTTTATCTGGCTTACCCTTCCATATATTTAAACGCGGTTTGTTGCATCGGAAAGAGCAGATTTCAATGCATAGAGGGACGTTATTTCAGTTTCAAAATCAATTTCTAAATGCCTTAAAACTGGTCGTAAAAAGTACCTATTTTTGAAATTTTATTAAAACATGCATCGTTTTTCTACGCTTTATCTGGCTTACCCTTCCATATATTTAAACGCGGTTTGTTGCATCGGAAAGAGCAGATTTCAATGCATAGAGGGACGTTATTTCAGTTTCAAAATCAATTTCTAAATGCCTTAAAACTGGTCGTAAAAAGTACCTATTTTTGAAATTTTATTAAAACATGCATCGTTTTTCTACGCTTTATCTGGCTTACCCTTCCATATATTTAAACGCGGTTTGTTGCATCGGAAAGAGCAGATTTCAATGCATAGAGGGACGTTATTTCAGTTTCAAAATCAATTTCTAAATGCCTTAAAACTGGTCGTAAAAAGTACCTATTTTTGAAATTTTATTAAAACATGCATCGTTTTTCTACGCTTTATCTGGCTTACCCTTCCATATATTTAAACGCGGTTTGTTGCATCGGAAAGAGCAGATTTCAATGCATAGAGGGACGTTATTTCAGTTTCAAAATCAATTTCTAAATGCCTTAAAACTGGTCGTAAAAAGTACCTATTTTTGAAATTTTATTAAAACATGCATCGTTTTTCTACGCTTTATCTGGCTTACCCTTCCATATATTTAAACGCGGTTTGTTGCATCGGAAAGAGCAGATTTCAATGCATAGAGGGACGTTATTTCAGTTTCAAAATCAATTTCTAAATGCCTTAAAACTGGTCGTAAAAAGTACCTATTTTTGAAATTTTATTAAAACATGCATCGTTTTTCTACGCTTTATCTGGCTTACCCTTCCATATATTTAAACGCGGTTTGTTGCATCGGAAAGAGCAGATTTCAATGCATAGAGGGACGTTATTTCAGTTTCAAAATCAATTTCTAAATGCCTTAAAACTGGTCGTAAAAAGTACCTATTTTTGAAATTTTATTAAAACATGCATCGTTTTTCTACGCCTTATCTGGCTTACCCTTCCATATATTTAAACGCGGTTTGTTGCATCGGAAAGAGAAGATTTCAATGCATAGAGGGACGTTATTTCAGTTTCAAAATCAATTTCTAAATGCCTTAAAACTGGTCGTAAAAAGTACCTATTTTTGAAATTTTATTAAAACATGCATCGTTTTTCTACGCTTTATCTGGCTTACCCTTCCATATATTTAAACGCGGTTTGTTGCATCGGAAAGAGCAGATTTCAATGCATAGAGGGACGTTATTTCAGTTTCAAAATCAATTTCTAAATGCCTTAAAACTGGTCGTAAAAAGTACCTATTTTTGAAATTTTATTAAAACATGCATCGTTTTTCTACGCTTTATCTGGCTTACCCTTCCATATATTTAAACGCGGTTTGTTGCATCGGAAAGAGCAGATTTCAATGCATAGAGGGACGTTATTTCAGTTTCAAAATCAATTTCTAAATGCCTTAAAACTGGTCGTAAAAAGTACCTATTTTTGAAATTTTATTAAAACATGCATCGTTTTTCTACGCTTTATCTGGCTTACCCTTCCATATATTTAAACGCGGTTTGTTGCATCGGAAAGAGCAGATTTCAATGCATAGAGGGACGTTATTTCAGTTTCAAAATCAATTTCTAAATGCCTTAAAACTGGTCGTAAAAAGTACCTATTTTTGAAATTTTATTAAAACATGCATCGTTTTTCTACGCTTTATCTGGCTTACCCTTCCATATATTTAAACGCGGTTTGTTGCATCGGAAAGAGCAGATTTCAATGCATAGAGGGACGTTATTTCAGTTTCAAAATCAATTTCTAAATGCCTTAAAACTGGTCGTAAAAAGTACCTATTTTTGAAATTTTATTAAAACATGCATCGTTTTTCTACGCTTTATCTGGCTTACCCTTCCATATATTTAAACGCGGTTTGTTGCATCGGAAAGAGCAGATTTCAATGCATAGAGGGACGTTATTTCAGTTTCAAAATCAATTTCTAAATGCCTTAAAACTGGTCGTAAAAAGTACCTATTTTTGAAATTTTATTAAAACATGCATCGTTTTTCTACGCTTTATCTGGCTTACCCTTCCATATATTTAAACGCGGTTTGTTGCATCGGAAAGAGCAGATTTCAATGCATAGAGGGACGTTATTTCAGTTTCAAAATCAATTTCTAAATGCCTTAAAACTGGTCGTAAAAAGTACCTATTTTTGAAATTTTATTAAAACATGCATCGTTTTTCTACGCTTTATCTGGCTTACCCTTCCATATATTTAAACGCGGTTTGTTGCATCGGAAAGAGCAGATTTCAATGCATAGAGGGACGTTATTTCAGTTTCAAAATCAATTTCTAAATGCCTTAAAACTGGTCGTAAAAAGTACCTATTTTTGAAATTTTATTAAAACATGCATCGTTTTTCTACGCTTTATCTGGCTTACCCTTCCATATATTTAAACGCGGTTTGTTGCATCGGAAAGAGCAGATTTCAATGCATAGAGGGACGTTATTTCAGTTTCAAAATCAATTTCTAAATGCCTTAAAACTGGTCGTAAAAAGTACCTATTTTTGAAATTTTATTAAAACATGCATCGTTTTTCTACGCTTTATCTGGCTTACCCTTCCATATATTTAAACGCGGTTTGTTGCATCGGAAAGAGCAGATTTCAATGCATAGAGGGACGTTATTTCAGTTTCAAAATCAATTTCTAAATGCCTTAAAACTGGTCGTAAAAAGTACCTATTTTTGAAATTTTATTAAAACATGCATCGTTTTTCTACGCTTTATCTGGCTTACCCTTCCATATATTTAAACGCGGTTTGTTGCATCGGAAAGAGCAGATTTCAATGCATAGAGGGACGTTATTTCAGTTTCAAAATCAATTTCTAAATGCCTTAAAACTGGTCGTAAAAAGTACCTATTTTTGAAATTTTATTAAAACATGCATCGTTTTTCTACGCTTTATCTGGCTTACCCTTCCATATATTTAAACGCGGTTTGTTGCATCGGAAAGAGCAGATTTCAATGCATAGAGGGACGTTATTTCAGTTTCAAAATCAATTTCTAAATGCCTTAAAACTGGTCGTAAAAAGTACCTATTTTTGAAATTTTATTAAAACATGCATCGTTTTTCTACGCTTTATCTGGCTTACCCTTCCATATATTTAAACGCGGTTTGTTGCATCGGAAAGAGCAGATTTCAATGCATAGAGGGACGTTATTTCAGTTTCAAAATCAATTTCTAAATGCCTTAAAACTGGTCGTAAAAAGTACCTATTTTTGAAATTTTATTAAAACATGCATCGTTTTTCTACGCTTTATCTGGCTTACCCTTCCATATATTTAAACGCGGTTTGTTGCATCGGAAAGAGCAGATTTCAATGCATAGAGGGACGTTATTTCAGTTTCAAAATCAATTTCTAAATGCCTTAAAACTGGTCGTAAAAAGTACCTATTTTTGAAATTTTATTAAAACATGCATCGTTTTTCTACGCTTTATCTGGCTTACCCTTCCATATATTTAAACGCGGTTTGTTGCATCGGAAAGAGCAGATTTCAATGCATAGAGGGACGTTATTTCAGTTTCAAAATCAATTTCTAAATGCCTTAAAACTGGTCGTAAAAAGTACCTATTTTTGAAATTTTATTAAAACATGCATCGTTTTTCTACGCTTTATCTGGCTTACCCTTCCATATATTTAAACGCGGTTTGTTGCATCGGAAAGAGCAGATTTCAATGCATAGAGGGACGTTATTTCAGTTTCAAAATCAATTTCTAAATGCCTTAAAACTGGTCGTAAAAAGTACCTATTTTTGAAATTTTATTAAAACATGCATCGTTTTTCTACGCTTTATCTGGCTTACCCTTCCATATATTTAAACGCGGTTTGTTGCATCGGAAAGAGCAGATTTCAATGCATAGAGGGACGTTATTTCAGTTTCAAAATCAATTTCTAAATGCCTTAAAACTGGTCGTAAAAAGTACCTATTTTTGAAATTTTATTAAAACATGCATCGTTTTTCTACGCTTTATCTGGCTTACCCTTCCATATATTTAAACGCGGTTTGTTGCATCGGAAAGAGCAGATTTCAATGCATAGAGGGACGTTATTTCAGTTTCAAAATCAATTTCTAAATGCCTTAAAACTGGTCGTAAAAAGTACCTATTTTTGAAATTTTATTAAAACATGCATCGTTTTTCTACGCTTTATCTGGCTTACCCTTCCATATATTTAAACGCGGTTTGTTGCATCGGAAAGAGCAGATTTCAATGCATAGAGGGACGTTATTTCAGTTTCAAAATCAATTTCTAAATGCCTTAAAACTGGTCGTAAAAAGTACCTATTTTTGAAATTTTATTAAAACATGCATCGTTTTTCTACGCTTTATCTGGCTTACCCTTCCATATATTTAAACGCGGTTTGTTGCATCGGAAAGAGCAGATTTCAATGCATAGAGGGACGTTATTTCAGTTTCAAAATCAATTTCTAAATGCCTTAAAACTGGTCGTAAAAAGTACCTATTTTTGAAATTTTATTAAAACATGCATCGTTTTTCTACGCTTTATCTGGCTTACCCTTCCATATATTTAAACGCGGTTTGTTGCATCGGAAAGAGCAGATTTCAATGCATAGAGGGACGTTATTTCAGTTTCAAAATCAATTTCTAAATGCCTTAAAACTGGTCGTAAAAAGTACCTATTTTTGAAATTTTATTAAAACATGCATCGTTTTTCTACGCTTTATCTGGCTTACCCTTCCATATATTTAAACGCGGTTTGTTGCATCGGAAAGAGCAGATTTCAATGCATAGAGGGACGTTATTTCAGTTTCAAAATCAATTTCTAAATGCCTTAAAACTGGTCGTAAAAAGTACCTATTTTTGAAATTTTATTAAAACATGCATCGTTTTTCTACGCTTTATCTGGCTTACCCTTCCATATATTTAAACGCGGTTTGTTGCATCGGAAAGAGCAGATTTCAATGCATAGAGGGACGTTATTTCAGTTTCAAAATCAATTTCTAAATGCCTTAAAACTGGTCGTAAAAAGTACCTATTTTTGAAATTTTATTAAAACATGCATCGTTTTTCTACGCTTTATCTGGCTTACCCTTCCATATATTTAAACGCGGTTTGTTGCATCGGAAAGAGCAGATTTCAATGCATAGAGGGACGTTATTTCAGTTTCAAAATCAATTTCTAAATGCCTTAAAACTGGTCGTAAAAAGTACCTATTTTTGAAATTTTATTAAAACATGCATCGTTTTTCTACGCTTTATCTGGCTTACCCTTCCATATATTTAAACGCGGTTTGTTGCATCGGAAAGAGCAGATTTCAATGCATAGAGGGACGTTATTTCAGTTTCAAAATCAATTTCTAAATGCCTTAAAACTGGTCGTAAAAAGTACCTATTTTTGAAATTTTATTAAAACATGCATCGTTTTTCTACGCTTTATCTGGCTTACCCTTCCATATATTTAAACGCGGTTTGTTGCATCGGAAAGAGCAGATTTCAATGCATAGAGGGACGTTATTTCAGTTTCAAAATCAATTTCTAAATGCCTTAAAACTGGTCGTAAAAAGTACCTATTTTTGAAATTTTATTAAAACATGCATCGTTTTTCTACGCTTTATCTGGCTTACCCTTCCATATATTTAAACGCGGTTTGTTGCATCGGAAAGAGCAGATTTCAATGCATAGAGGGACGTTATTTCAGTTTCAAAATCAATTTCTAAATGCCTTAAAACTGGTCGTAAAAAGTACCTATTTTTGAAATTTTATTAAAACATGCATCGTTTTTCTACGCTTTATCTGGCTTACCCTTCCATATATTTAAACGCGGTTTGTTGCATCGGAAAGAGCAGATTTCAATGCATAGAGGGACGTTATTTCAGTTTCAAAATCAATTTCTAAATGCCTTAAAACTGGTCGTAAAAAGTACCTATTTTTGAAATTTTATTAAAACATGCATCGTTTTTCTACGCTTTATCTGGCTTACCCTTCCATATATTTAAACGCGGTTTGTTGCATCGGAAAGAGCAGATTTCAATGCATAGAGGGACGTTATTTCAGTTTCAAAATCAATTTCTAAATGCCTTAAAACTGGTCGTAAAAAGTACCTATTTTTGAAATTTTATTAAAACATGCATCGTTTTTCTACGCTTTATCTGGCTTACCCTTCCATATATTTAAACGCGGTTTGTTGCATCGGAAAGAGCAGATTTCAATGCATAGAGGGACGTTATTTCAGTTTCAAAATCAATTTCTAAATGCCTTAAAACTGGTCGTAAAAAGTACCTATTTTTGAAATTTTATTAAAACATGCATCGTTTTTCTACGCTTTATCTGGCTTACCCTTCCATATATTTAAACGCGGTTTGTTGCATCGGAAAGAGCAGATTTCAATGCATAGAGGGACGTTATTTCAGTTTCAAAATCAATTTCTAAATGCCTTAAAACTGGTCGTAAAAAGTACCTATTTTTGAAATTTTATTAAAACATGCATCGTTTTTCTACGCTTTATCTGGCTTACCCTTCCATATATTTAAACGCGGTTTGTTGCATCGGAAAGAGCAGATTTCAATGCATAGAGGGACGTTATTTCAGTTTCAAAATCAATTTCTAAATGCCTTAAAACTGGTCGTAAAAAGTACCTATTTTTGAAATTTTATTAAAACATGCATCGTTTTTCTACGCTTTATCTGGCTCACCCTTCCATATATTTAAACGCGGTTTGTTGCATCGGAAAGAGCAGATTTCAATGCATAGAGGGACGTTATTTCAGTTTCAAAATCAATTTCTAAATGCCTTAAAACTGGTCGTAAAAAGTACCTATTTTTGAAATTTTATTAAAACATGCATCGTTTTTCTACGCTTTATCTGGCTTACCCTTCCATATATTTAAACGCGGTTTGTTGCATCGGAAAGAGCAGATTTCAATGCATAGAGGGACGTTATTTCAGTTTCAAAATCAATTTCTAAATGCCTTAAAACTGGTCGTAAAAAGTACCTATTTTTGAAATTTTATTAAAACATGCATCGTTTTTCTACGCTTTATCTGGCTTACCCTTCCATATATTTAAACGCGGTTTGTTGCATCGGAAAGAGCAGATTTCAATGCATAGAGGGACGTTATTTCAGTTTCAAAATCAATTTCTAAATGCCTTAAAACTGGTCGTAAAAAGTACCTATTTTTGAAATTTTATTAAAACATGCATCGTTTTTCTACGCTTTATCTGGCTTACCCTTCCATATATTTAAACGCGGTTTGTTGCATCGGAAAGAGCAGATTTCAATGCATAGAGGGACGTTATTTCAGTTTCAAAATCAATTTCTAAATGCCTTAAAACTGGTCGTAAAAAGTACCTATTTTTGAAATTTTATTAAAACATGCATCGTTTTTCTACGCTTTATCTGGCTTACCCTTCCATATATTTAAACGCGGTTTGTTGCATCGGAAAGAGCAGATTTCAATGCATAGAGGGACGTTATTTCAGTTTCAAAATCAATTTCTAAATGCCTTAAAACTGGTCGTAAAAAGTACCTATTTTTGAAATTTTATTAAAACATGCATCGTTTTTCTACGCTTTATCTGGCTTACCCTTCCATATATTTAAACGCGGTTTGTTGCATCGGAAAGAGCAGATTTCAATGCATAGAGGGACGTTATTTCAGTTTCAAAATCAATTTCTAAATGCCTTAAAACTGGTCGTAAAAAGTACCTATTTTTGAAATTTTATTAAAACATGCATCGTTTTTCTACGCTTTATCTGGCTTACCCTTCCATATATTTAAACGCGGTTTGTTGCATCGGAAAGAGCAGATTTCAATGCATAGAGGGACGTTATTTCAGTTTCAAAATCAATTTCTAAATGCCTTAAAACTGGTCGTAAAACGTACCTATTTTTGAAATTTTATTAAAACATGCATCGTTTTTCTACGCTTTATCTGGCTCACCCTTCCATATATTTAAACGCGGTTTGTTGCATCGGAAAGAGCAGATTTCAATGCATAGAGGGACGTTATTTCAGTTTCAAAATCAATTTCTAAATGCCTTAAAACTGGTCGTAAAAAGTACCTATTTTTGAAATTTTATTAAAACATGCATCGTTTTTCTACGCTTTATCTGGCTTACCCTTCCATATATTTAAACGCGGTTTGTTGCATCGGAAAGAGCAGATTTCAATGCATAGAGGGACGTTATTTCAGTTTCAAAATCAATTTCTAAATGCCTTAAAACTGGTCGTAAAAAGTACCTATTTTTGAAATTTTATTAAAACATGCATCGTTTTTCTACGCTTTATCTGGCTTACCCTTCCATATATTTAAACGCGGTTTGTTGCATCGGAAAGAGCAGATTTCAATGCATAGAGGGACGTTATTTCAGTTTCAAAATCAATTTCTAAATGCCTTAAAACTGGTCGTAAAAAGTACCTATTTTTGAAATTTTATTAAAACATGCATCGTTTTTCTACGCTTTATCTGGCTTACCCTTCCATATATTTAAACGCGGTTTGTTGCATCGGAAAGAGCAGATTTCAATGCATAGAGGGACGTTATTTCAGTTTCAAAATCAATTTCTAAATGCCTTAAAACTGGTCGTAAAAAGTACCTATTTTTGAAATTTTATTAAAACATGCATCGTTTTTCTACGCTTTATCTGGCTTACCCTTCCATATATTTAAACGCGGTTTGTTGCATCGGAAAGAGCAGATTTCAATGCATAGAGGGACGTTATTTCAGTTTCAAAATCAATTTCTAAATGCCTTAAAACTGGTCGTACAAAGTACCTATTTTTGAAATTTTATTAAAACATGCATCGTTTTTCTACGCTTTATCTGGCTTACCCTTCCATATATTTAAACGCGGTTTGTTGCATCGGAAAGAGCAGATTTCAATGCATAGAGGGACGTTATTTCAGTTTCAAAATCAATTTCTAAATGCCTTAAAACTGGTCGTAAAAAGTACCTATTTTTGAAATTTTATTAAAACATGCATCGTTTTTCTACGCTTTATCTGGCTTACCCTTCCATATATTTAAACGCGGTTTGTTGCATCGGAAAGAGCAGATTTCAATGCATAGAGGGACGTTATTTCAGTTTCAAAATCAATTTCTAAATGCCTTAAAACTGGTCGTAAAAAGTACCTATTTTTGAAATTTTATTAAAACATGCATCGTTTTTCTACGCTTTATCTGGCTTACCCTTCCATATATTTAAACGCGGTTTGTTGCATCGGAAAGAGCAGATTTCAATGCATAGAGGGACGTTATTTCAGTTTCAAAATCAATTTCTAAATGCCTTAAAACTGGTCGTAAAAAGTACCTATTTTTGAAATTTTATTAAAACATGCATCGTTTTTCTACGCTTTATCTGGCTCACCCTTCCATATATTTAAACGCGGTTTGTTGCATCGGAAAGAGCAGATTTCAATGCATAGAGGGACGTTATTTCAGTTTCAAAATCAATTTCTAAATGCCTTAAAACTGGTCGTAAAAAGTACCTATTTTTGAAATTTTATTAAAACATGCATCGTTTTTCTACGCTTTATCTGGCTTACCCTTCCATATATTTAAACGCGGTTTGTTGCATCGGAAAGAGCAGATTTCAATGCATAGAGGGACGTTATTTCAGTTTCAAAATCAATTTCTAAATGCCTTAAAACTGGTCGTAAAAAGTACCTATTTTTGAAATTTTATTAAAACATGCATCGTTTTTCTACGCTTTATCTGGCTTACCCTTCCATATATTTAAAAGCGGTTTGTTGCATCGGAAAGAGCAGATTTCAATGCATAGAGGGACGTTATTTCAGTTTCAAAATCAATTTCTAAATGCCTTAAAACTGGTCGTAAAAAGTACCTATTTTTGAAATTTTATTAAAACATGCATCGTTTTTCTACGCTTTATCTGGCTCACCCTTCCATATATTTAAACGCGGTTTGTTGCATCGGAAAGAGCAGATTTCAATGCATAGAGGGACGTTATTTCAGTTTCAAAATCAATTTCTAAATGCCTTAAAACTGGTCGTAAAAAGTACCTATTTTTGAAATTTTATTAAAACATGCATCGTTTTTCTACGCTTTATCTGGCTCACCCTTCCATATATTTAAACGCGGTTTGTTGCATCGGAAAGAGCAGATTTCAATGCATAGAGGGACGTTATTTCAGTTTCAAAATCAATTTCTAAATGCCTTAAAACTGGTCGTAAAAAGTACCTATTTTTGAAATTTTATTAAAACATGCATCGTTTTTCTACGCTTTATCTGGCTTACCCTTCCATATATTTAAACGCGGTTTGTTGCATCGGAAAGAGCAGATTTCAATGCATAGAGGGACGTTATTTCAGTTTCAAAATCAATTTCTAAATGCCTTAAAACTGGTCGTAAAAAGTACCTATTTTTGAAATTTTATTAAAACATGCATCGTTTTTCTACCCTTTATCTGGCTCACCCTTCCATATATTTAAACGCGGTTTGTTGCATCGGAAAGAGCAGATTTCAATGCATAGAGGGACGTTATTTCAGTTTCAAAATCAATTTCTAAATGCCTTAAAACTGGTCGTAAAAAGTACCTATTTTTGAAATTTTATTAAAACATGCATCGTTTTTCTACGCTTTATCTGGCTTACCCTTCCATATATTTAAACGCGGTTTGTTGCATCGGAAAGAGCAGATTTCAATGCATAGAGGGACGTTATTTCAGTTTCAAAATCAATTTCTAAATGCCTTAAAACTGGTCGTAAAAAGTACCTATTTTTGAAATTTTATTAAAACATGCATCGTTTTTCTACGCTTTATCTGGCTCACCCTTCCATATATTTAAACGCGGTTTGTTGCATCGGAAAGAGCAGATTTCAATGCATAGAGGGACGTTATTTCAGTTTCAAAATCAATTTCTAAATGCCTTAAAACTGGTCGTAAAAAGTACCTATTTTTGAAATTTTATTAAAACATGCATCGTTTTTCTACGCTTTATCTGGCTTACCCTTCCATATATTTAAACGCGGTTTGTTGCATCGGAAAGAGCAGATTTCAATGCATAGAGGGACGTTATTTCAGTTTCAAAATCAATTTCTAAATGCCTTAAAACTGGTCGTAAAAAGTACCTATTTTTGAAATTTTATTAAAACATGCATCGTTTTTCTACGCTTTATCTGGCTTACCCTTCCATATATTTAAAAGCGGTTTGTTGCATCGGAAAGAGCAGATTTCAATGCATAGAGGGACGTTATTTCAGTTTCAAAATCAATTTCTAAATGCCTTAAAACTGGTCGTAAAAAGTACCTATTTTTGAAATTTTATTAAAACATGCATCGTTTTTCTACGCTTTATCTGGCTCACCCTTCCATATATTTAAACGCGGTTTGTTGCATCGGAAAGAGCAGATTTCAATGCATAGAGGGACGTTATTTCAGTTTCAAAATCAATTTCTAAATGCCTTAAAACTGGTCGTAAAAAGTACCTATTTTTGAAATTTTATTAAAACATGCATCGTTTTTCTACGCTTTATCTGGCTCACCCTTCCATATATTTAAACGCGGTTTGTTGCATCGGAAAGAGCAGATTTCAATGCATAGAGGGACGTTATTTCAGTTTCAAAATCAATTTCTAAATGCCTTAAAACTGGTCGTAAAAAGTACCTATTTTTGAAATTTTATTAAAACATGCATCGTTTTTCTACGCTTTATCTGGCTTACCCTTCCATATATTTAAACGCGGTTTGTTGCATCGGAAAGAGCAGATTTCAATGCATAGAGGGACGTTATTTCAGTTTCAAAATCAATTTCTAAATGCCTTAAAACTGGTCGTAAAAAGTACCTATTTTTGAAATTTTATTAAAACATGCATCGTTTTTCTACCCTTTATCTGGCTCACCCTTCCATATATTTAAACGCGGTTTGTTGCATCGGAAAGAGCAGATTTCAATGCATAGAGGGACGTTATTTCAGTTTCAAAATCAATTTCTAAATGCCTTAAAACTGGTCGTAAAAAGTACCTATTTTTGAAATTTTATTAAAACATGCATCGTTTTTCTACGCTTTATCTGGCTCACCCTTCCATATATTTAAACGCGGTTTGTTGCATCGGAAAGAGCAGATTTCAATGCATAGAGGGACGTTATTTCAGTTTCAAAATCAATATCTAAATGCCTTAAAACTGGTCGTGAAAAGTACCTATTTTTGAAATTTTATTAAAACATGCATCGTTTTTCTACGCTTTATCTGGCTTACCCTTCCATATATTTAAACGCGGTTTGTTGCATCGGAAAGAGCAGATTTCAATGCATAGAGGGACGTTATTTCAGTTTCAAAATCAATTTCTAAATGCCTTAAAACTGGTCGTAAAAAGTACCTATTTTTGAAATTTTATTAAAACATGCATCGTTTTTCTACGCTTTATCTGGCTTACCCTTCCATATATTTAAACGCGGTTTGTTGCATCGGAAAGAGCAGATTTCAATGCATAGAGGGACGTTATTTCAGTTTCAAAATCAATTTCTAAATGCCTTAAAACTGGTCGTAAAAAGTACCTATTTTTGAAATTTTATTAAAACATGCATCGTTTTTCTACGCTTTATCTGGCTCACCCTTCCATATATTTAAACGCGGTTTGTTGCATCGGAAAGAGCAGATTTCAATGCATAGAGGGACGTTATTTCAGTTTCAAAATCAATTTCTAAATGCCTTAAAACTGGTCGTAAAAAGTACCTATTTTTGAAATTTTATTAAAACATGCATCGTTTTTCTACGCTTTATCTGGCTTACCCTTCCATATATTTAAACGCGGTTTGTTGCATCGGAAAGAGCAGATTTCAATGCATAGAGGGACGTTATTTCAGTTTCAAAATCAATTTCTAAATGCCTTAAAACTGGTCGTAAAAAGTACCTATTTTTGAAATTTTATTAAAACATGCATCGTTTTTCTACGCTTTATCTGGCTTACCCTTCCATATATTTAAAAGCGGTTTGTTGCATCGGAAAGAGCAGATTTCAATGCATAGAGGGACGTTATTTCAGTTTCAAAATCAATTTCTAAATGCCTTAAAACTGGTCGTAAAAAGTACCTATTTTTGAAATTTTATTAAAACATGCATCGTTTTTCTACGCTTTATCTGGCTCACCCTTCCATATATTTAAACGCGGTTTGTTGCATCGGAAAGAGCAGATTTCAATGCATAGAGGGACGTTATTTCAGTTTCAAAATCAATTTCTAAATGCCTTAAAACTGGTCGTAAAAAGTACCTATTTTTGAAATTTTATTAAAACATGCATCGTTTTTCTACGCTTTATCTGGCTCACCCTTCCATATATTTAAACGCGGTTTGTTGCATCGGAAAGAGCAGATTTCAATGCATAGAGGGACGTTATTTCAGTTTCAAAATCAATTTCTAAATGCCTTAAAACTGGTCGTAAAAAGTACCTATTTTTGAAATTTTATTAAAACATGCATCGTTTTTCTACGCTTTATCTGGCTTACCCTTCCATATATTTAAACGCGGTTTGTTGCATCGGAAAGAGCAGATTTCAATGCATAGAGGGACGTTATTTCAGTTTCAAAATCAATTTCTAAATGCCTTAAAACTGGTCGTAAAAAGTACCTATTTTTGAAATTTTATTAAAACATGCATCGTTTTTCTACCCTTTATCTGGCTCACCCTTCCATATATTTAAACGCGGTTTGTTGCATCGGAAAGAGCAGATTTCAATGCATAGAGGGACGTTATTTCAGTTTCAAAATCAATTTCTAAATGCCTTAAAACTGGTCGTAAAAAGTACCTATTTTTGAAATTTTATTAAAACATGCATCGTTTTTCTACGCTTTATCTGGCTCACCCTTCCATATATTTAAACGCGGTTTGTTGCATCGGAAAGAGCAGATTTCAATGCATAGAGGGACGTTATTTCAGTTTCAAAATCAATATCTAAATGCCTTAAAACTGGTCGTGAAAAGTACCTATTTTTGAAATTTTATTAAAACATGCATCGTTTTTCTACGCTTTATCTGGCTTACCCTTCCATATATTTAAACGCGGTTTGTTGCATCGGAAAGAGCAGATTTCAGTGCATAGAGGGACGTTATTTCAGTTTCAAAATCAATTTCTAAATGCCTTAAAACTGGTCGTAAAAAGTACCTATTTTTGAAATTTTATTAAAACATGCATCGTTTTTCTACGCTTTATCTGGCTTACCCTTCCATATATTTAAACGCGGTTTGTTGCATCGGAAAGAGCAGATTTCAATGCATAGAGGGACGTTATTTCAGTTTCAAAATCAATTTCTAAATGCCTTAAAACTGGTCGTAAAAAGTACCTATTTTTGAAATTTTATTAAAACATGCATCGTTTTTCTACGCTTTATCTGGCTTACCCTTCCATATATTTAAACGCGGTTTGTTGCATCGGAAAGAGCAGATTTCAATGCATAGAGGGACGTTATTTCAGTTTCAAAATCAATTTCTAAATGCCTTAAAACTGGTCGTAAAAAGTACCTATTTTTGAAATTTTATTAAAACATGCATCGTTTTTCTACCCTTTATCTGGCTCACCCTTCCATATATTTAAACGCGGTTTGTTGCATCGGAAAGAGCAGATTTCAATGCATAGAGGGACGTTATTTCAGTTTCAAAATCAATTTCTAAATGCCTTAAAACTGGTCGTAAAAAGTACCTATTTTTGAAATTTTATTAAAACATGCATCGTTTTTCTACGCTTTATCTGGCTCACCCTTCCATATATTTAAACGCGGTTTGTTGCATCGGAAAGAGCAGATTTCAATGCATAGAGGGACGTTATTTCAGTTTCAAAATCAATTTCTAAATGCCTTAAAACTGGTCGTAAAAAGTACCTATTTTTGAAATTTTATTAAAACATGCATCGTTTTTCTACGCTTTATCTGGCTTACCCTTCCATATATTTAAACGCGGTTTGTTGCATCGGAAAGAGCAGATTTCAATGCATAGAGGGACGTTATTTCAGTTTCAAAATCAATTTCTAAATGCCTTAAAACTGGTCGTAAAAAGTACCTATTTTTGAAATTTTATTAAAACATGCATCGTTTTTCTACGCTTTATCTGGCTCACCCTTCCATATATTTAAACGCGGTTTGTTGCATCGGAAAGAGCAGATTTCAATGCATAGAGGGACGTTATTTCAGTTTCAAAATCAATTTCTAAATGCCTTAAAACTGGTCGTAAAAAGTACCTATTTTTGAAATTTTATTAAAACATGCATCGTTTTTCTACGCTTTATCTGGCTCACCCTTCCATATATTTAAACGCGGTTTGTTGCATCGGAAAGAGCAGATTTCAATGCATAGAGGGACGTTATTTCAGTTTCAAAATCAATATCTAAATGCCTTAAAACTGGTCGTGAAAAGTACCTATTTTTGAAATTTTATTAAAACATGCATCGTTTTTCTACGCTTTATCTGGCTTACCCTTCCATATATTTAAACGCGGTTTGTTGCATCGGAAAGAGCAGATTTCAATGCATAGAGGGACGTTATTTCAGTTTCAAAATCAATTTCTAAATGCCTTAAAACTGGTCGTAAAGAGTACCTATTTTTGAAATTTTATTAAAACATGCATCGTTTTTCTACGCTTTATCTGGCTCACCCTTCCATATATTTAAACGCGGTTTGTTGCATCGGAAAGAGCAGATTTCAATGCATAGAGGGACGTTATTTCAGTTTCAAAATCAATATCTAAATGCCTTAAAACTGGTCGTGAAAAGTACCTATTTTTGAAATTTTATTAAAACATGCATCGTTTTTCTACGCTTTATCTGGCTTACCCTTCCATATATTTAAACGCGGTTTGTTGCATCGGAAAGAGCAGATTTCAATGCATAGAGGGACGTTATTTCAGTTTCAAAATCAATTTCTAAATGCCTTAAAACTGGTCGTAAAAAGTACCTATTTTTGAAATTTTATTAAAACATGCATCGTTTTTCTACGCTTTATCTGGCTTACCCTTCCATATATTTAAACGCGGTTTGTTGCATCGGAAAGAGCAGATTTCAATGCATAGAGGGACGTTATTTCAGTTTCAAAATCAATTTCTAAATGCCTTAAAACTGGTCGTAAAAAGTACCTATTTTTGAAATTTTATTAAAACATGCATCGTTTTTCTACGCTTTATCTGGCTTACCCTTCCATATATTTAAACGCGGTTTGTTGCATCGGAAAGAGCAGATTTCAATGCATAGAGGGACGTTATTTCAGTTTCAAAATCAATTTCTAAATGCCTTAAAACTGGTCGTAAAAAGTACCTATTTTTGAAATTTTATTAAAACATGCATCGTTTTTCTACGCTTTATCTGGCTTACCCTTCCATATATTTAAACGCGGTTTGTTGCATCGGAAAGAGCAGATTTCAATGCATAGAGGGACGTTATTTCAGTTTCAAAATCAATTTCTAAATGCCTTAAAACTGGTCGTACAAAGTACCTATTTTTGAAATTTTATTAAAACATGCATCGTTTTTCTACGCTTTATCTGGCTTACCCTTCCATATATTTAAACGCGGTTTGTTGCATCGGAAAGAGCAGATTTCAATGCATAGAGGGACGTTATTTCAGTTTCAAAATCAATTTCAAAATGCCTTAAAACTGGTCGTAAAAAGTACCTATTTTTGAAATTTTATTAAAACATGCATCGTTTTTCTACGCTTTATCTGGCTTACCCTTCCATATATTTAAACGCGGTTTGTTGCATCGGAAAGAGCAGATTTCAATGCATAGAGGGACGTTATTTCAGTTTCAAAATCAATTTCAAAATGCCTTAAAACTGGTCGTAAAAAGTACCTATTTTTGAAATTTTATTAAAACATGCATCGTTTTTCTACGCTTTATCTGGCTTACCCTTCCATATATTTAAACGCGGTTTGTTGCATCGGAAAGAGCAGATTTCAATGCATAGAGGGACGTTATTTCAGTTTCAAAATCAATTTCTAAATGCCTTAAAACTGGTCGTAAAAAGTACCTATTTTTGAAATTTTATTAAAACATGCATCGTTTTTCTACGCTTTATCTGGCTTACCCTTCCATATATTTAAACGCGGTTTGTTGCATCGGAAAGAGCAGATTTCAATGCATAGAGGGACGTTATTTCAGTTTCAAAATCAATTTCTAAATGCCTTAAAACTGGTCGTAAAAAGTACCTATTTTTGAAATTTTATTAAAACATGCATCGTTTTTCTACGCTTTATCTGGCTTACCCTTCCATATATTTAAACGCGGTTTGTTGCATCGGAAAGAGCAGATTTCAATGCATAGAGGGACGTTATTTCAGTTTCAAAATCAATTTCTAAATGCCTTAAAACTGGTCGTAAAAAGTACCTATTTTTGAAATTTTATTAAAACATGCATCGTTTTTCTACGCATTATCTGGCTTACCCTTCCATATATTTAAACGCGGTTTGTTGCATCGGAAAGAGCAGATTTCAATGCATAGAGGGACGTTATTTCAGTTTCAAAATCAATTTCTAAATGCCTTAAAACTGGTCGTAAAAAGTACCTATTTTTGAAATTTTATTAAAACATGCATCGTTTTTCTACGCTTTATCTGGCTCACCCTTCCATATATTTAAACGCGGTTTGTTGCAGCGGAAAGAGCAGATTTCAATGCATAGAGGGACGTTATTTCAGTTTCAAAATCAATTTCTAAATGCCTTAAAACTGGTCGTAAAAAGTACCTATTTTTGAAATTTTATTAAAACATGCATCGTTTTTCTACGCTTTATCTGGCTCACCCTTCCATATATTTAAACGCGGTTTGTTGCATCGGAAAGAGCAGATTTCAATGCATAGAGGGACGTTATTTCAGTTTCAAAATCAATTTCTAAATGCCTTAAAACTGGTCGTAAAAAGTACCTATTTTTGAAATTTTATTAAAACATGCATCGTTTTTCTACGCTTTATCTGGCTTACCCTTCCATATATTTAAACGCGGTTTGTTGCATCGGAAAGAGCAGATTTCAATGCATAGAGGGACGTTATTTCAGTTTCAAAATCAATTTCTAAATGCCTTAAAACTGGTCGTAAAAAGTACCTATTTTTGAAATTTTATTAAAACATGCATCGTTTTTCTACGCTTTATCTGGCTCACCCTTCCATATATTTAAACGCGGTTTGTTGCATCGGAAAGAGCAGATTTCAATGCATAGAGGGACGTTATTTCAGTTTCAAAATCAATTTCTAAATGCCTTAAAACTGGTCGTAAAAAGTACCTATTTTTGAAATTTTATTAAAACATGCATCGTTTTTCTACGCTTTATCTGGCTCACCCTTCCATATATTTAAACGCGGTTTGTTGCATCGGAAAGAGCAGATTTCAATGCATAGAGGGACGTTATTTCAGTTTCAAAATCAATTTCTAAATGCCTTAAAACTGGTCGTAAAAAGTACCTATTTTTGAAATTTTATTAAAACATGCATCGTTTTTCTACGCTTTATCTGGCTTACCCTTCCATATATTTAAACGCGGTTTGTTGCATCGGAAAGAGCAGATTTCAATGCATAGAGGGACGTTATTTCAGTTTCAAAATCAATTTCTAAATGCCTTAAAACTGGTCGTAAAAAGTACCTATTTTTGAAATTTTATTAAAACATGCATCGTTTTTCTACGCTTTATCTGGCTCACCCTTCCATATATTTAAACGCGGTTTGTTGCATCGGAAAGAGCAGATTTCAATGCATAGAGGGACGTTATTTCAGTTTCAAAATCAATTTCTAAATGCCTTAAAACTGGTCGTAAAAAGTACCTATTTTTGAAATTTTATTAAAACATGCATCGTTTTTCTACGCTTTATCTGGCTTACCCTTCCATATATTTAAACGCGGTTTGTTGCATCGGAAAGAGCAGATTTCAATGCATAGAGGGACGTTATTTCAGTTTCAAAATCAATTTCTAAATGCCTTAAAACTGGTCGTAAAAAGTACCTATTTTTGAAATTTTATTAAAACATGCATCGTTTTTCTACGCTTTATCTGGCTTACCCTTCCATATATTTAAACGCGGTTTGTTGCATCGGAAAGAGCAGATTTCAATGCATAGAGGGACGTTATTTCAGTTTCAAAATCAATTTCTAAATGCCTTAAAACTGGTCGTAAAAAGTACCTATTTTTGAAATTTTATTAAAACATGCATCGTTTTTCTACGCTTTATCTGGCTTACCCTTCCATATATTTAAACGCGGTTTGTTGCATCGGAAAGAGCAGATTTCAATGCATAGAGGGACGTTATTTCAGTTTCAAAATCAATTTCTAAATGCCTTAAAACTGGTCGTAAAAAGTACCTATTTTTGAAATTTTATTAAAACATGCATCGTTTTTCTACGCTTTATCTGGCTCACCCTTCCATATATTTAAACGCGGTTTGTTGCATCGGAAAGAGCAGATTTCAATGCATAGAGGGACGTTATTTCAGTTTCAAAATCAATTTCTAAATGCCTTAAAACTGGTCGTAAAAAGTACCTATTTTTGAAATTTTATTAAAACATGCATCGTTTTTCTACGCTTTATCTGGCTCACCCTTCCATATATTTAAACGCGGTTTGTTGCATCGGAAAGAGCAGATTTCAATGCATAGAGGGACGTTATTTCAGTTTCAAAATCAATTTCTAAATGCCTTAAAACTGGTCGTAAAAAGTACCTATTTTTGAAATTTTATTAAAACATGCATCGTTTTTCTACGCTTTATCTGGCTTACCCTTCCATATATTTAAACGCGGTTTGTTGCATCGGAAAGAGCAGATTTCAATGCATAGAGGGACGTTATTTCAGTTTCAAAATCAATTTCTAAATGCCTTAAAACTGGTCGTAAAAAGTACCTATTTTTGAAATTTTATTAAAACATGCATCGTTTTTCTACGCTTTATCTGGCTCACCCTTCCATATATTTAAACGCGGTTTGTTGCATCGGAAAGAGCAGATTTCAATGCATAGAGGGACGTTATTTCAGTTTCAAAATCAATTTCTAAATGCCTTAAAACTGGTCGTAAAAAGTACCTATTTTTGAAATTTTATTAAAACATGCATCGTTTTTCTACGCTTTATCTGGCTCACCCTTCCATATATTTAAACGCGGTTTGTTGCATCGGAAAGAGCAGATTTCAATGCATAGAGGGACGTTATTTCAGTTTCAAAATCAATTTCTAAATGCCTTAAAACTGGTCGTAAAAAGTACCTATTTTTGAAATTTTATTAAAACATGCATCGTTTTTCTACGCTTTATCTGGCTTACCCTTCCATATATTTAAACGCGGTTTGTTGCATCGGAAAGAGCAGATTTCAATGCATAGAGGGACGTTATTTCAGTTTCAAAATCAATTTCTAAATGCCTTAAAACTGGTCGTAAAAAGTACCTATTTTTGAAATTTTATTAAAACATGCATCGTTTTTCTACGCTTTATCTGGCTTACCCTTCCATATATTTAAACGCGGTTTGTTGCATCGGAAAGAGCAGATTTCAATGCATAGAGGGACGTTATTACAGTTTCAAAATCAATTTCTAAATGCCTTAAAACTGGTCGTAAAACGTACCTATTTTTGAAATTTTATTAAAACATGCATCGTTTTTCTACGCTTTATCTGGCTTACCCTTCCATATATTTAAACGCGGTTTGTTGCATCGGAAAGAGCAGATTTCAATGCATAGAGGGACGTTATTTCAGTTTCAAAATCAATTTCTAAATGCCTTAAAACTGGTCGTAAAAAGTACCTATTTTTGAAATTTTATTAAAACATGCATCGTTTTTCTACCCTTTATCAGGCTTACCCTTCCATATATTTAAACGCGGTTTGTTGCATCGGAAAGAGCAGATTTCAATGCATAGAGGGACGTTATTTCAGTTTCAAAATCAATTTCTAAATGCCTTAAAACTGGTCGTAAAGAGTACCTATATTTTAAATTTTATTAAAACATGCATCGTTTTTCTACGCTTTATCTGGCTTACCCTTCCATATATTTAAACGCGGTTTGTTGCATCGGAAAGAGCAGATTTCAATGCATAGAGGGACGTTATTTCAGTTTCAAAATCAATTTCTAAATGCCTTAAAACTGGTCGTAAAAAGTACCTATTTTTGAAATTTTATTAAAACATGCATCGTTTTTCTACGCTTTATCTGGCTTACCCTTCCATATATTTAAACGCGGTTTGTTGCATCGGAAAGAGCAGATTTCAATGCATAGAGGGACGTTATTTCAGTTTCAAAATCAATTTCTAAATGCCTTAAAACTGGTCGTAAAAAGTACCTATTTTTGAAATTTTATTAAAACATGCATCGTTTTTCTACGCTTTATCTGGCTTACCCTTCCATATATTTAAACGCGGTTTGTTGCATCGGAAAGAGCAGATTTCAATGCATAGAGGGACGTTATTTCAGTTTCAAAATCAATTTCTAAATGCCTTAAAACTGGTCGTAAAAAGTACCTATTTTTGAAATTTTATTAAAACATGCATCGTTTTTCTACGCTTTATCTGGCTTACCCTTCCATATATTTAAACGCGGTTTGTTGCATCGGAAAGAGCAGATTTCAATGCATAGAGGGACGTTATTTCAGTTTCAAAATCAATTTCTAAATGCCTTAAAACTGGTCGTAAAACGTACCTATTTTTGAAATTTTATTAAAACATGCATCGTTTTTCTACGCTTTATCTGGCTCACCCTTCCATATATTTAAACGCGGTTTGTTGCATCGGAAAGAGCAGATTTCAATGCATAGAGGGACGTTATTTCAGTTTCAAAATCAATTTCTAAATGCCTTAAAACTGGTCGTAAAAAGTACCTATTTTTGAAATTTTATTAAAACATGCATCGTTTTTCTACGCTTTATCTGGCTCACCCTTCCATATATTTAAACGCGGTTTGTTGCATCGGAAAGAGCAGATTTCAATGCATAGAGGGACGTTATTTCAGTTTCAAAATCAATTTCTAAATGCCTTAAAACTGGTCGTAAAAAGTACCTATTTTTGAAATTTTATTAAAACATGCATCGTTTTTCTACGCTTTATCTGGCTTACCCTTCCATATATTTAAACGCGGTTTGTTGCATCGGAAAGAGCAGATTTCAATGCATAGAGGGACGTTATTTCAGTTTCAAAATCAATTTCTAAATGCCTTAAAACTGGTCGTAAAAAGTACCTATTTTTGAAATTTTATTAAAACATGCATCGTTTTTCTACGCTTTATCTGGCTTACCCTTCCATATATTTAAACGCGGTTTGTTGCATCGGAAAGAGCAGATTTCAATGCATAGAGGGACGTTATTTCAGTTTCAAAATCAATTTCTAAATGCCTTAAAACTGGTCGTAAAAAGTACCTATTTTTGAAATTTTATTAAAACATGCATCGTTTTCTACGCTTTATCTGGCTTACCCTTCCATATATTTAAACGCGGTTTGTTGCATCGGAAAGAGCAGATTTCAATGCATAGAGGGACGTTATTTCAGTTTCAAAATCAATTTCTAAATGCCTTAAAACTGGTCGTAAAACGTACCTATTTTTGAAATTTTATTAAAACATGCATCGTTTTTCTACGCTTTATCTGGCTTACCCTTCCATATATTTAAACGCGGTTTGTTGCATCGGAAAGAGCAGATTTCAATGCATAGAGGGACGTTATTTCAGTTTCAAAATCAATTTCTAAATGCCTTAAAACTGGTCGTAAAAAGTACCTATTTTTGAAATTTTATTAAAACATGCATCGTTTTTCTACGCTTTATCTGGCTTACCCTTCCATATATTTAAACGCGGTTTGTTGCATCGGAAAGAGCAGATTTCAATGCATAGAGGGACGTTATTTCAGTTTCAAAATCAATTTCTAAATGCCTTAAAACTGGTCGTAAAAAGTACCTATTTTTGAAATTTTATTAAAACATGCATCGTTTTTCTACGCTTTATCTGGCTTACCCTTCCATATATTTAAACGCGGTTTGTTGCATCGGAAAGAGCAGATTTCAATTCATAGAGGGACGTTATTTCAGTTTCAAAATCAATTTCTAAATGCCTTAAAACTGGTCGTAAAAAGTACCTATTTTTGAAATTTTATTAAAACATGCATCGTTTTTCTACGCTTTATCTGGCTTACCCTTCCATATATTTAAACGCGGTTTGTTGCATCGGAAAGAGCAGATTTCAATGCATAGAGGGACGTTATTTCAGTTTCAAAATCAATTTCTAAATGCCTTAAAACTGGTCGTAAAACGTACCTATTTTTGAAATTTTATTAAAACATGCATCGTTTTTCTACGCTTTATCTGGCTTACCCTTCCATATATTTAAACGCGGTTTGTTGCATCGGAAAGAGCAGATTTCAATGCATAGAGGGACGTTATTTCAGTTTCAAAATCAATTTCTAAATGCCTTAAAACTGGTCGTAAAAAGTACCTATTTTTGAAATTTTATTAAAACATGCATCGTTTTTCTACGCTTTATCTGGCTTACCCTTCCATATATTTAAACGCGGTTTGTTGCATCGGAAAGAGCAGATTTCAATGCATAGAGGGACGTTATTTCAGTTTCAAAATCAATTTCTAAATGCCTTAAAACTGGTCGTAAAACGTACCTATTTTTGAAATTTTATTAAAACATGCATCGTTTTTCTACGCTTTATCTGGCTCACCCTTCCATATATTTAAACGCGGTTTGTTGCATCGGAAAGAGCAGATTTCAATGCATAGAGGGACGTTATTTCAGTTTCAAAATCAATTTCTAAATGCCTTAAAACTGGTCGTAAAAAGTACCTATTTTTGAAATTTTATTAAAACATGCATCGTTTTTCTACGCTTTATCTGGCTTACCCTTCCATATATTTAAACGCGGTTTGTTGCATCGGAAAGAGCAGATTTCAATGCATAGAGGGACGTTATTTCAGTTTCAAAATCAATTTCTAAATGCCTTAAAACTGGTCGTAAAAAGTACCTATTTTTGAAATTTTATTAAAACATGCTTCGTTTTTCTACGCTTTATCTGGCTTACCCTTCCATATATTTAAACGCGGTTTGTTGCATCGGAAAGAGCAGATTTCAATGCATAGAGGGACGTTATTTCAGTTTCAAAATCAATTTCTAAATGCCTTAAAACTGGTCGTAAAAAGTACCTATTTTTGAAATTTTATTAAAACATGCATCGTTTTTCTACGCTTTATCTGGCTTACCCTTCCATATATTTAAACGCGGTTTGTTGCATCGGTAAAGAGCAGATTTCAATGCATAGAGGGACGTTATTTCAGTTTCAAAATCAATTTCTAAATGCCTTAAAACTGGTCGTAAAAAGTACCTATTTTTGAAATTTTATTAAAACATGCATCGTTTTTCTACGCTTTATCTGGCTTACCCTTCCATATATTTAAACGCGGTTTGTTGCATCGGAAAGAGCAGATTTCAATGCATAGAGGGACGTTATTTCAGTTTCAAAATCAATTTCTAAATGCCTTAAAACTGGTCGTAAAAAGTACCTATTTTTGAAATTTTATTAAAACATGCATCGTTTTTCTACGCTTTATCTGGCTTACCCTTCCATATATTTAAACGCGGTTTGTTGCATCGGAAAGAGCAGATTTCAATGCATAGAGGGACGTTATTTCAGTTTCAAAATCAATTTCTAAATGCCTTAAAACTGGTCGTAAAAAGTACCTATTTTTGAAATTTTATTAAAACATGCATCGTTTTTCTACGCTTTATCTGGCTTACCCTTCCATATATTTAAACGCGGTTTGTTGCATCGGAAAGAGCAGATTTCAATGCATAGAGGGACGTTATTTCAGTTTCAAAATCAATTTCTAAATGCCTTAAAACTGGTCGTAAAAAGTACCTATTTTTGAAATTTTATTAAAACATGCATCGTTTTTCTACGCTTTATCTGGCTTACCCTTCCATATATTTAAACGCGGTTTGTTGCATCGGAAAGAGCAGATTTCAATGCATAGAGGGACGTTATTTCAGTTTCAAAATCAATTTCTAAATGCCTTAAAACTGGTCGTAAAAAGTACCTATTTTTGAAATTTTATTAAAACATGCATCGTTTTTCTACGCTTTATCTGGCTTACCCTTCCATATATTTAAACGCGGTTTGTTGCATCGGAAAGAGCAGATTTCAATGCATAGAGGGACGTTATTTCAGTTTCAAAATCAATTTCTAAATGCCTTAAAACTGGTCGTAAAAAGTACCTATTTTTGAAATTTTATTAAAACATGCATCGTTTTTCTACGCTTTATCTGGCTTACCCTTCCATATATTTAAACGCGGTTTGTTGCATCGGAAAGAGCAGATTTCAATGCATAGAGGGACGTTATTTCAGTTTCAAAATCAATTTCTAAATGCCTTAAAACTGGTCGTAAAAAGTACCTATTTTTGAAATTTTATTAAAACATGCATCGTTTTTCTACGCTTTATCTGGCTTACCCTTCCATATATTTAAACGCGGTTTGTTGCATCGGAAAGAGCAGATTTCAATGCATAGAGGGACGTTATTTCAGTTTCAAAATCAATTTCTAAATGCCTTAAAACTGGTCGTAAAAAGTACCTATTTTTGAAATTTTATTAAAACATGCATCGTTTTTCTACGCTTTATCTGGCTTACCCTTCCATATATTTAAACGCGGTTTGTTGCTTCGGAAAGAGCAGATTTCAATGCATAGAGGGACGTTATTTCAGTTTCAAAATCAATTTCTAAATGCCTTAAAACTGGTCGTAAAAAGTACCTATTTTTGAAATTTTATTAAAACATGCATCGTTTTTCTACGCTTTATCTGGCTTACCCTTCCATATATTTAAACGCGGTTTGTTGCATCGGAAAGAGCAGATTTCAATGCATAGAGGGACGTTATTTCAGTTTCAAAATCAATTTCTAAATGCCTTAAAACTGGTCGTAAAAAGTACCTATTTTTGAAATTTTATTAAAACATGCATCGTTTTTCTACGCTTTATCTGGCTTACCCTTCCATATATTTAAACGCGGTTTGTTGCATCGGAAAGAGCAGATTTCAATGCATAGAGGGACGTTATTTCAGTTTCAAAATCAATTTCTAAATGCCTTAAAACTGGTCGTAAAAAGTACCTATTTTTGAAATTTTATTAAAACATGCATCGTTTTTCTACGCTTTATCTGGCTTACCCTTCCATATATTTAAACGCGGTTTGTTGCATCGGAAAGAGCAGATTTCAATGCATAGAGGGACGTTATTTCAGTTTCAAAATCAATTTCTAAATGCCTTAAAACTGGTCGTAAAAAGTACCTATTTTTGAAATTTTATTAAAACATGCATCGTTTTTCTACGCTTTATCTGGCTTACCCTTCCATATATTTAAACGCGGTTTGTTGCATCGGAAAGAGCAGATTTCAATGCATAGAGGGACGTTATTTCAGTTTCAAAATCAATTTCTAAATGCCTTAAAACTGGTCGTAAAAAGTACCTATTTTTGAAATTTTATTAAAACATGCATCGTTTTTCTACGCTTTATCTGGCTTACCCTTCCATATATTTAAACGCGGTTTGTTGCATCGGAAAGAGCAGATTTCAATGCATAGAGGGACGTTATTTCAGTTTCAAAATCAATTTCTAAATGCCTTAAAACTGGTCGTAAAAAGTACCTATTTTTGAAATTTTATTAAAACATGCATCGTTTTTCTACGCTTTATCTGGCTTACCCTTCCATATATTTAAACGCGGTTTGTTGCATCGGAAAGAGCAGATTTCAATGCATAGAGGGACGTTATTTCAGTTTCAAAATCAATTTCTAAATGCCTTAAAACTGGTCGTAAAAAGTACCTATTTTTGAAATTTTATTAAAACATGCATCGTTTTTCTACGCTTTATCTGGCTTACCCTTCCATATATTTAAACGCGGTTTGTTGCATCGGAAAGAGCAGATTTCAATGCATAGAGGGACGTTATTTCAGTTTCAAAATCAATTTCTAAATGCCTTAAAACTGGTCGTAAAAAGTACCTATTTTTGAAATTTTATTAAAACATGCATCGTTTTTCTACGCTTTATCTGGCTTACCCTTCCATATATTTAAACGCGGTTTGTTGCATCGGAAAGAGCAGATTTCAATGCATAGAGGGACGTTATTTCAGTTTCAAAATCAATTTCTAAATGCCTTAAAACTGGTCGTAAAAAGTACCTATTTTTGAAATTTTATTAAAACATGCATCGTTTTTCTACGCTTTATCTGGCTTACCCTTCCATATATTTAAACGCGGTTTGTTGCATCGGAAAGAGCAGATTTCAATGCATAGAGGGACGTTATTTCAGTTTCAAAATCAATTTCTAAATGCCTTAAAACTGGTCGTAAAAAGTACCTATTTTTGAAATTTTATTAAAACATGCATCGTTTTTCTACGCTTTATCTGGCTTACCCTTCCATATATTTAAACGCGGTTTGTTGCATCGGAAAGAGCAGATTTCAATGCATAGAGGGACGTTATTTCAGTTTCAAAATCAATTTCTAAATGCCTTAAAACTGGTCGTAAAAAGTACCTATTTTTGAAATTTTATTAAAACATGCATCGTTTTTCTACGCTTTATCTGGCTTACCCTTCCATATATTTAAACGCGGTTTGTTGCATCGGAAAGAGCAGATTTCAATGCATAGAGGGACGTTATTTCAGTTTCAAAATCAATTTCTAAATGCCTTAAAACTGGTCGTAAAAAGTACCTATTTTTGAAATTTTATTAAAACATGCATCGTTTTTCTACGCTTTATCTGGCTTACCCTTCCATATATTTAAACGCGGTTTGTTGCATCGGAAAGAGCAGATTTCAATGCATAGAGGGACGTTATTTCAGTTTCAAAATCAATTTCTAAATGCCTTAAAACTGGTCGTAAAAAGTACCTATTTTTGAAATTTTATTAAAACATGCATCGTTTTTCTACGCTTTATCTGGCTTACCCTTCCATATATTTAAACGCGGTTTGTTGCATCGGAAAGAGCAGATTTCAATGCATAGAGGGACGTTATTTCAGTTTCAAAATCAATTTCTAAATGCCTTAAAACTGGTCGTAAAAAGTACCTATTTTTGAAATTTTATTAAAACATGCATCGTTTTTCTACGCTTTATCTGGCTTACCCTTCCATATATTTAAACGCGGTTTGTTGCATCGGAAAGAGCAGATTTCAATGCATAGAGGGACGTTATTTCAGTTTCAAAATCAATTTCTAAATGCCTTAAAACTGGTCGTAAAAAGTACCTATTTTTGAAATTTTATTAAAACATGCATCGTTTTTCTACGCTTTATCTGGCTTACCCTTCCATATATTTAAACGCGGTTTGTTGCATCGGAAAGAGCAGATTTCAATGCATAGAGGGACGTTATTTCAGTTTCAAAATCAATTTCTAAATGCCTTAAAACTGGTCGTAAAAAGTACCTATTTTTGAAATTTTATTAAAACATGCATCGTTTTTCTACGCTTTATCTGGCTTACCCTTCCATATATTTAAACGCGGTTTGTTGCATCGGAAAGAGCAGATTTCAATGCATAGAGGGACGTTATTTCAGTTTCAAAATCAATTTCTAAATGCCTTAAAACTGGTCGTAAAAAGTACCTATTTTTGAAATTTTATTAAAACATGCATCGTTTTTCTACGCTTTATCTGGCTTACCCTTCCATATATTTAAACGCGGTTTGTTGCATCGGAAAGAGCAGATTTCAATGCATAGAGGGACGTTATTTCAGTTTCAAAATCAATTTCTAAATGCCTTAAAACTGGTCGTAAAAAGTACCTATTTTTGAAATTTTATTAAAACATGCATCGTTTTTCTACGCTTTATCTGGCTTACCCTTCCATATATTTAAACGCGGTTTGTTGCATCGGAAAGAGCAGATTTCAATGCATAGAGGGACGTTATTTCAGTTTCAAATCAATTTCTAAATGCCTTAAAACTGGTCGTAAAAAGTACCTATTTTTGAAATTTTATTAAAACATGCATCGTTTTTCTACGCTTTATCTGGCTTACCCTTCCATATATTTAAACGCGGTTTGTTGCATCGGAAAGAGCAGATTTCAATGCATAGAGGGACGTTATTTCAGTTTCAAAATCAATTTCTAAATGCCTTAAAACTGGTCGTAAAAAGTACCTATTTTTGAAATTTTATTAAAACATGCATCGTTTTTCTACGCTTTATCTGGCTTACCCTTCCATATATTTAAACGCGGTTTGTTGCATCGGAAAGAGCAGATTTCAATGCATAGAGGGACGTTATTTCAGTTTCAAAATCAATTTCTAAATGCCTTAAAACTGGTCGTAAAAAGTACCTATTTTTGAAATTTTATTAAAACATGCATCGTTTTTCTACGCTTTATCTGGCTTACCCTTCCATATATTTAAACGCGGTTTGTTGCATCGGAAAGAGCAGATTTCAATGCATAGAGGGACGTTATTTCAGTTTCAAAATCAATTTCTAAATGCCTTAAAACTGGTCGTAAAAAGTACCTATTTTTGAAATTTTATTAAAACATGCATCGTTTTTCTACGCTTTATCTGGCTTACCCTTCCATATATTTAAACGCGGTTTGTTGCATCGGAAAGAGCAGATTTCAATGCATAGAGGGACGTTATTTCAGTTTCAAAATCAATTTCTAAATGCCTTAAAACTGGTCGTAAAAAGTACCTATTTTTGAAATTTTATTAAAACATGCATCGTTTTTCTACGCTTTATCTGGCTTACCCTTCCATATATTTAAACGCGGTTTGTTGCATCGGAAAGAGCAGATTTCAATGCATAGAGGGACGTTATTTCAGTTTCAAAGTCAATTTCTAAATGCCTTAAAACTGGTCGTAAAAAGTACCTATTTTTGAAATTTTATTAAAACATGCATCGTTTTTCTACGCTTTATCTGGCTTACCCTTCCATATATTTAAACGCGGTTTGTTGCATCGGAAAGAGCAGATTTCAATGCATAGAGGGACGTTATTTCAGTTTCAAAATCAATTTCTAAATGCCTTAAAACTGGTCGTAAAAAGTACCTATTTTTGAAATTTTATTAAAACATGCATCGTTTTTCTACGCTTTATCTGGCTTACCCTTCCATATATTTAAACGCGGTTTGTTGCATCGGAAAGAGCAGATTTCAATGCATAGAGGGACGTTATTTCAGTTTCAAAATCAATTTCTAAATGCCTTAAAACTGGTCGTAAAAAGTACCTATTTTTGAAATTTTATTAAAACATGCATCGTTTTTCTACGCTTTATCTGGCTTACCCTTCCATATATTTAAACGCGGTTTGTTGCATCGGAAAGAGCAGATTTCAATGCATAGAGGGACGTTATTTCAGTTTCAAAATCAATTTCTAAATGCCTTAAAACTGGTCGTAAAAAGTACCTATTTTTGAAATTTTATTAAAACATGCATCGTTTTTCTACGCTTTATCTGGCTTACCCTTCCATATATTTAAACGCGGTTTGTTGCATCGGAAAGAGCAGATTTCAATGCATAGAGGGACGTTATTTCAGTTTCAAAATCAATTTCTAAATGCCTTAAAACTGGTCGTAAAAAGTACCTATTTTTGAAATTTTATTAAAACATGCATCGTTTTTCTACGCTTTATCTGGCTTACCCTTCCATATATTTAAACGCGGTTTGTTGCATCGGAAAGAGCAGATTTCAATGCATAGAGGGACGTTATTTCAGTTTCAAAATCAATTTCTAAATGCCTTAAAACTGGTCGTAAAAAGTACCTATTTTTGAAATTTTATTAAAACATGCATCGTTTTTCTACGCTTTATCTGGCTTACCCTTCCATATATTTAAACGCGGTTTGTTGCATCGGAAAGAGCAGATTTCAATGCATAGAGGGACGTTATTTCAGTTTCAAAATCAATTTCTAAATGCCTTAAAACTGGTCGTAAAAAGTACCTATTTTTGAAATTTTATTAAAACATGCATCGTTTTTCTACGCTTTATCTGGCTTACCCTTCCATATATTTAAACGCGGTTTGTTGCATCGGAAAGAGCAGATTTCAATGCATAGAGGGACGTTATTTCAGTTTCAAAATCAATTTCTAAATGCCTTAAAACTGGTCGTAAAAAGTACCTATTTTTGAAATTTTATTAAAACATGCATCGTTTTTCTACGCTTTATCTGGCTTACCCTTCCATATATTTAAACGCGGTTTGTTGCATCGGAAAGAGCAGATTTCAATGCATAGAGGGACGTTATTTCAGTTTCAAAATCAATTTCTAAATGCCTTAAAACTGGTCGTAAAAAGTACCTATTTTTGAAATTTTATTAAAACATGCATCGTTTTTCTACGCTTTATCTGGCTTACCCTTCCATATATTTAAACGCGGTTTGTTGCATCGGAAAGAGCAGATTTCAATGCATAGAGGGACGTTATTTCAGTTTCAAAATCAATTTCTAAATGCCTTAAAACTGGTCGTAAAAAGTACCTATTTTTGAAATTTTATTAAAACATGCATCGTTTTTCTACGCTTTATCTGGCTTACCCTTCCATATATTTAAACGCGGTTTGTTGCATCGGAAAGAGCAGATTTCAATGCATAGAGGGACGTTATTTCAGTTTCAAAATCAATTTCTAAATGCCTTAAAACTGGTCGTAAAAAGTACCTATTTTTGAAATTTTATTAAAACATGCATCGTTTTTCTACGCTTTATCTGGCTTACCCTTCCATATATTTAAACGCGGTTTGTTGCATCGGAAAGAGCAGATTTCAATGCATAGAGGGACGTTATTTCAGTTTCAAAATCAATTTCTAAATGCCTTAAAACTGGTCGTAAAAAGTACCTATTTTTGAAATTTTATTAAAACATGCATCGTTTTTCTACGCTTTATCTGGCTTACCCTTCCATATATTTAAACGCGGTTTGTTGCATCGGAAAGAGCAGATTTCAATGCATAGAGGGACGTTATTTCAGTTTCAAAATCAATTTCTAAATGCCTTAAAACTGGTCGTAAAAAGTACCTATTTTTGAAATTTTATTAAAACATGCATCGTTTTTCTACGCTTTATCTGGCTTACCCTTCCATATATTTAAACGCGGTTTGTTGCATCGGAAAGAGCAGATTTCAATGCATAGAGGGACGTTATTTCAGTTTCAAAATCAATTTCTAAATGCCTTAAAACTGGTCGTAAAAAGTACCTATTTTTGAAATTTTATTAAAACATGCATCGTTTTTCTACGCTTTATCTGGCTTACCCTTCCATATATTTAAACGCGGTTTGTTGCATCGGAAAGAGCAGATTTCAATGCATAGAGGGACGTTATTTCAGTTTCAAAATCAATTTCTAAATGCCTTAAAACTGGTCGTAAAAAGTACCTATTTTTGAAATTTTATTAAAACATGCATCGTTTTTCTACGCTTTATCTGGCTTACCCTTCCATATATTTAAACGCGGTTTGTTGCATCGGAAAGAGCAGATTTCAATGCATAGAGGGACGTTATTTCAGTTTCAAAATCAATTTCTAAATGCCTTAAAACTGGTCGTAAAAAGTACCTATTTTTGAAATTTTATTAAAACATGCATCGTTTTTCTACGCTTTATCTGGCTTACCCTTCCATATATTTAAACGCGGTTTGTTGCATCGGAAAGAGCAGATTTCAATGCATAGAGGGACGTTATTTCAGTTTCAAAATCAATTTCTAAATGCCTTAAAACTGGTCGTAAAAAGTACCTATTTTTGAAATTTTATTAAAACATGCATCGTTTTTCTACGCTTTATCTGGCTTACCCTTCCATATATTTAAACGCGGTTTGTTGCATCGGAAAGAGCAGATTTCAATGCATAGAGGGACGTTATTTCAGTTTCAAAATCAATTTCTAAATGCCTTAAAACTGGTCGTAAAAAGTACCTATTTTTGAAATTTTATTAAAACATGCATCGTTTTTCTACGCTTTATCTGGCTTACCCTTCCATATATTTAAACGCGGTTTGTTGCATCGGAAAGAGCAGATTTCAATGCATAGAGGGACGTTATTTCAGTTTCAAAATCAATTTCTAAATGCCTTAAAACTGGTCGTAAAAAGTACCTATTTTTGAAATTTTATTAAAACATGCATCGTTTTTCTACGCTTTATCTGGCTTACCCTTCCATATATTTAAACGCGGTTTGTTGCATCGGAAAGAGCAGATTTCAATGCATAGAGGGACGTTATTTCAGTTTCAAAATCAATTTCTAAATGCCTTAAAACTGGTCGTAAAAAGTACCTATTTTTGAAATTTTATTAAAACATGCATCGTTTTTCTACGCTTTATCTGGCTTACCCTTCCATATATTTAAACGCGGTTTGTTGCATCGGAAAGAGCAGATTTCAATGCATAGAGGGACGTTATTTCAGTTTCAAAATCAATTTCTAAATGCCTTAAAACTGGTCGTAAAAAGTACCTATTTTTGAAATTTTATTAAAACATGCATCGTTTTTCTACGCTTTATCTGGCTTACCCTTCCATATATTTAAACGCGGTTTGTTGCATCGGAAAGAGCAGATTTCAATGCATAGAGGGACGTTATTTCAGTTTCAAAATCAATTTCTAAATGCCTTAAAACTGGTCGTAAAAAGTACCTATTTTTGAAATTTTATTAAAACATGCATCGTTTTTCTACGCTTTATCTGGCTTACCCTTCCATATATTTAAACGCGGTTTGTTGCATCGGAAAGAGCAGATTTCAATGCATAGAGGGACGTTATTTCAGTTTCAAAATCAATTTCTAAATGCCTTAAAACTGGTCGTAAAAAGTACCTATTTTTGAAATTTTATTAAAACATGCATCGTTTTTCTACGCTTTATCTGGCTTACCCTTCCATATATTTAAACGCGGTTTGTTGCATCGGAAAGAGCAGATTTCAATGCATAGAGGGACGTTATTTCAGTTTCAAAATCAATTTCTAAATGCCTTAAAACTGGTCGTAAAAAGTACCTATTTTTGAAATTTTATTAAAACATGCATCGTTTTTCTACGCTTTATCTGGCTTACCCTTCCATATATTTAAACGCGGTTTGTTGCATCGGAAAGAGCAGATTTCAATGCATAGAGGGACGTTATTTCAGTTTCAAAATCAATTTCTAAATGCCTTAAAACTGGTCGTAAAAAGTACCTATTTTTGAAATTTTATTAAAACATGCATCGTTTTTCTACGCTTTATCTGGCTTACCCTTCCATATATTTAAACGCGGTTTGTTGCATCGGAAAGAGCAGATTTCAATGCATAGAGGGACGTTATTTCAGTTTCAAAATCAATTTCTAAATGCCTTAAAACTGGTCGTAAAAAGTACCTATTTTTGAAATTTTATTAAAACATGCATCGTTTTTCTACGCTTTATCTGGCTTACCCTTCCATATATTTAAACGCGGTTTGTTGCATCGGAAAGAGCAGATTTCAATGCATAGAGGGACGTTATTTCAGTTTCAAAATCAATTTCTAAATGCCTTAAAACTGGTCGTAAAAAGTACCTATTTTTGAAATTTTATTAAAACATGCATCGTTTTTCTACGCTTTATCTGGCTTACCCTTCCATATATTTAAACGCGGTTTGTTGCATCGGAAAGAGCAGATTTCAATGCATAGAGGGACGTTATTTCAGTTTCAAAATCAATTTCTAAATGCCTTAAAACTGGTCGTAAAAAGTACCTATTTTTGAAATTTTATTAAAACATGCATCGTTTTTCTACGCTTTATCTGGCTTACCCTTCCATATATTTAAACGCGGTTTGTTGCATCGGAAAGAGCAGATTTCAATGCATAGAGGGACGTTATTTCAGTTTCAAAATCAATTTCTAAATGCCTTAAAACTGGTCGTAAAAAGTACCTATTTTTGAAATTTTATTAAAACATGCATCGTTTTTCTACGCTTTATCTGGCTTACCCTTCCATATATTTAAACGCGGTTTGTTGCATCGGAAAGAGCAGATTTCAATGCATAGAGGGACGTTATTTCAGTTTCAAAATCAATTTCTAAATGCCTTAAAACTGGTCGTAAAAAGTACCTATTTTTGAAATTTTATTAAAACATGCATCGTTTTTCTACGCTTTATCTGGCTTACCCTTCCATATATTTAAACGCGGTTTGTTGCATCGGAAAGAGCAGATTTCAATGCATAGAGGGACGTTATTTCAGTTTCAAAATCAATTTCTAAATGCCTTAAAACTGGTCGTAAAAAGTACCTATTTTTGAAATTTTATTAAAACATGCATCGTTTTTCTACGCTTTATCTGGCTTACCCTTCCATATATTTAAACGCGGTTTGTTGCATCGGAAAGAGCAGATTTCAATGCATAGAGGGACGTTATTTCAGTTTCAAAATCAATTTCTAAATGCCTTAAAACTGGTCGTAAAAAGTACCTATTTTTGAAATTTTATTAAAACATGCATCGTTTTTCTACGCTTTATCTGGCTTACCCTTCCATATATTTAAACGCGGTTTGTTGCATCGGAAAGAGCAGATTTCAATGCATAGAGGGACGTTATTTCAGTTTCAAAATCAATTTCTAAATGCCTTAAAACTGGTCGTAAAAAGTACCTATTTTTGAAATTTTATTAAAACATGCATCGTTTTTCTACGCTTTATCTGGCTTACCCTTCCATATATTTAAACGCGGTTTGTTGCATCGGAAAGAGCAGATTTCAATGCATAGAGGGACGTTATTTCAGTTTCAAAATCAATTTCTAAATGCCTTAAAACTGGTCGTAAAAAGTACCTATTTTTGAAATTTTATTAAAACATGCATCGTTTTTCTACGCTTTATCTGGCTTACCCTTCCATATATTTAAACGCGGTTTGTTGCATCGGAAAGAGCAGATTTCAATGCATAGAGGGACGTTATTTCAGTTTCAAAATCAATTTCTAAATGCCTTAAAACTGGTCGTAAAAAGTACCTATTTTTGAAATTTTATTAAAACATGCATCGTTTTTCTACGCTTTATCTGGCTTACCCTTCCATATATTTAAACGCGGTTTGTTGCATCGGAAAGAGCAGATTTCAATGCATAGAGGGACGTTATTTCAGTTTCAAAATCAATTTCTAAATGCCTTAAAACTGGTCGTAAAAAGTACCTATTTTTGAAATTTTATTAAAACATGCATCGTTTTTCTACGCTTTATCTGGCTTACCCTTCCATATATTTAAACGCGGTTTGTTGCATCGGAAAGAGCAGATTTCAATGCATAGAGGGACGTTATTTCAGTTTCAAAATCAATTTCTAAATGCCTTAAAACTGGTCGTAAAAAGTACCTATTTTTGAAATTTTATTAAAACATGCATCGTTTTTCTACGCTTTATCTGGCTTACCCTTCCATATATTTAAACGCGGTTTGTTGCATCGGAAAGAGCAGATTTCAATGCATAGAGGGACGTTATTTCAGTTTCAAAATCAATTTCTAAATGCCTTAAAACTGGTCGTAAAAAGTACCTATTTTTGAAATTTTATTAAAACATGCATCGTTTTTCTACGCTTTATCTGGCTTACCCTTCCATATATTTAAACGCGGTTTGTTGCATCGGAAAGAGCAGATTTCAATGCATAGAGGGACGTTATTTCAGTTTCAAAATCAATTTCTAAATGCCTTAAAACTGGTCGTAAAAAGTACCTATTTTTGAAATTTTATTAAAACATGCATCGTTTTTCTACGCTTTATCTGGCTTACCCTTCCATATATTTAAACGCGGTTTGTTGCATCGGAAAGAGCAGATTTCAATGCATAGAGGGACGTTATTTCAGTTTCAAAATCAATTTCTAAATGCCTTAAAACTGGTCGTAAAAAGTACCTATTTTTGAAATTTTATTAAAACATGCATCGTTTTTCTACGCTTTATCTGGCTTACCCTTCCATATATTTAAACGCGGTTTGTTGCATCGGAAAGAGCAGATTTCAATGCATAGAGGGACGTTATTTCAGTTTCAAAATCAATTTCTAAATGCCTTAAAACTGGTCGTAAAAAGTACCTATTTTTGAAATTTTATTAAAACATGCATCGTTTTTCTACGCTTTATCTGGCTTACCCTTCCATATATTTAAACGCGGTTTGTTGCATCGGAAAGAGCAGATTTCAATGCATAGAGGGACGTTATTTCAGTTTCAAAATCAATTTCTAAATGCCTTAAAACTGGTCGTAAAAAGTACCTATTTTTGAAATTTTATTAAAACATGCATCGTTTTTCTACGCTTTATCTGGCTTACCCTTCCATATATTTAAACGCGGTTTGTTGCATCGGAAAGAGCAGATTTCAATGCATAGAGGGACGTTATTTCAGTTTCAAAATCAATTTCTAAATGCCTTAAAACTGGTCGTAAAAAGTACCTATTTTTGAAATTTTATTAAAACATGCATCGTTTTTCTACGCTTTATCTGGCTTACCCTTCCATATATTTAAACGCGGTTTGTTGCATCGGAAAGAGCAGATTTCAATGCATAGAGGGACGTTATTTCAGTTTCAAAATCAATTTCTAAATGCCTTAAAACTGGTCGTAAAAAGTACCTATTTTTGAAATTTTATTAAAACATGCATCGTTTTTCTACGCTTTATCTGGCTTACCCTTCCATATATTTAAACGCGGTTTGTTGCATCGGAAAGAGCAGATTTCAATGCATAGAGGGACGTTATTTCAGTTTCAAAATCAATTTCTAAATGCCTTAAAACTGGTCGTAAAAAGTACCTATTTTTGAAATTTTATTAAAACATGCATCGTTTTTCTACGCTTTATCTGGCTTACCCTTCCATATATTTAAACGCGGTTTGTTGCATCGGAAAGAGCAGATTTCAATGCATAGAGGGACGTTATTTCAGTTTCAAAATCAATTTCTAAATGCCTTAAAACTGGTCGTAAAAAGTACCTATTTTTGAAATTTTATTAAAACATGCATCGTTTTTCTACGCTTTATCTGGCTTACCCTTCCATATATTTAAACGCGGTTTGTTGCATCGGAAAGAGCAGATTTCAATGCATAGAGGGACGTTATTTCAGTTTCAAAATCAATTTCTAAATGCCTTAAAACTGGTCGTAAAAAGTACCTATTTTTGAAATTTTATTAAAACATGCATCGTTTTTCTACGCTTTATCTGGCTTACCCTTCCATATATTTAAACGCGGTTTGTTGCATCGGAAAGAGCAGATTTCAATGCATAGAGGGACGTTATTTCAGTTTCAAAATCAATTTCTAAATGCCTTAAAACTGGTCGTAAAAAGTACCTATTTTTGAAATTTTATTAAAACATGCATCGTTTTTCTACGCTTTATCTGGCTTACCCTTCCATATATTTAAACGCGGTTTGTTGCATCGGAAAGAGCAGATTTCAATGCATAGAGGGACGTTATTTCAGTTTCAAAATCAATTTCTAAATGCCTTAAAACTGGTCGTAAAAAGTACCTATTTTTGAAATTTTATTAAAACATGCATCGTTTTTCTACGCTTTATCTGGCTTACCCTTCCATATATTTAAACGCGGTTTGTTGCATCGGAAAGAGCAGATTTCAATGCATAGAGGGACGTTATTTCAGTTTCAAAATCAATTTCTAAATGCCTTAAAACTGGTCGTAAAAAGTACCTATTTTTGAAATTTTATTAAAACATGCATCGTTTTTCTACGCTTTATCTGGCTTACCCTTCCATATATTTAAACGCGGTTTGTTGCATCGGAAAGAGCAGATTTCAATGCATAGAGGGACGTTATTTCAGTTTCAAAATCAATTTCTAAATGCCTTAAAACTGGTCGTAAAAAGTACCTATTTTTGAAATTTTATTAAAACATGCATCGTTTTTCTACGCTTTATCTGGCTTACCCTTCCATATATTTAAACGCGGTTTGTTGCATCGGAAAGAGCAGATTTCAATGCATAGAGGGACGTTATTTCAGTTTCAAAATCAATTTCTAAATGCCTTAAAACTGGTCGTAAAAAGTACCTATTTTTGAAATTTTATTAAAACATGCATCGTTTTTCTACGCTTTATCTGGCTTACCCTTCCATATATTTAAACGCGGTTTGTTGCATCGGAAAGAGCAGATTTCAATGCATAGAGGGACGTTATTTCAGTTTCAAAATCAATTTCTAAATGCCTTAAAACTGGTCGTAAAAAGTACCTATTTTTGAAATTTTATTAAAACATGCATCGTTTTTCTACGCTTTATCTGGCTTACCCTTCCATATATTTAAACGCGGTTTGTTGCATCGGAAAGAGCAGATTTCAATGCATAGAGGGACGTTATTTCAGTTTCAAAATCAATTTCTAAATGCCTTAAAACTGGTCGTAAAAAGTACCTATTTTTGAAATTTTATTAAAACATGCATCGTTTTTCTACGCTTTATCTGGCTTACCCTTCCATATATTTAAACGCGGTTTGTTGCATCGGAAAGAGCAGATTTCAATGCATAGAGGGACGTTATTTCAGTTTCAAAATCAATTTCTAAATGCCTTAAAACTGGTCGTAAAAAGTACCTATTTTTGAAATTTTATTAAAACATGCATCGTTTTTCTACGCTTTATCTGGCTTACCCTTCCATATATTTAAACGCGGTTTGTTGCATCGGAAAGAGCAGATTTCAATGCATAGAGGGACGTTATTTCAGTTTCAAAATCAATTTCTAAATGCCTTAAAACTGGTCGTAAAAAGTACCTATTTTTGAAATTTTATTAAAACATGCATCGTTTTTCTACGCTTTATCTGGCTTACCCTTCCATATATTTAAACGCGGTTTGTTGCATCGGAAAGAGCAGATTTCAATGCATAGAGGGACGTTATTTCAGTTTCAAAATCAATTTCTAAATGCCTTAAAACTGGTCGTAAAAAGTACCTATTTTTGAAATTTTATTAAAACATGCATCGTTTTTCTACGCTTTATCTGGCTTACCCTTCCATATATTTAAACGCGGTTTGTTGCATCGGAAAGAGCAGATTTCAATGCATAGAGGGACGTTATTTCAGTTTCAAAATCAATTTCTAAATGCCTTAAAACTGGTCGTAAAAAGTACCTATTTTTGAAATTTTATTAAAACATGCATCGTTTTTCTACGCTTTATCTGGCTTACCCTTCCATATATTTAAACGCGGTTTGTTGCATCGGAAAGAGCAGATTTCAATGCATAGAGGGACGTTATTTCAGTTTCAAAATCAATTTCTAAATGCCTTAAAACTGGTCGTAAAAAGTACCTATTTTTGAAATTTTATTAAAACATGCATCGTTTTTCTACGCTTTATCTGGCTTACCCTTCCATATATTTAAACGCGGTTTGTTGCATCGGAAAGAGCAGATTTCAATGCATAGAGGGACGTTATTTCAGTTTCAAAATCAATTTCTAAATGCCTTAAAACTGGTCGTAAAAAGTACCTATTTTTGAAATTTTATTAAAACATGCATCGTTTTTCTACGCTTTATCTGGCTTACCCTTCCATATATTTAAACGCGGTTTGTTGCATCGGAAAGAGCAGATTTCAATGCATAGAGGGACGTTATTTCAGTTTCAAAATCAATTTCTAAATGCCTTAAAACTGGTCGTAAAAAGTACCTATTTTTGAAATTTTATTAAAACATGCATCGTTTTTCTACGCTTTATCTGGCTTACCCTTCCATATATTTAAACGCGGTTTGTTGCATCGGAAAGAGCAGATTTCAATGCATAGAGGGACGTTATTTCAGTTTCAAAATCAATTTCTAAATGCCTTAAAACTGGTCGTAAAAAGTACCTATTTTTGAAATTTTATTAAAACATGCATCGTTTTTCTACGCTTTATCTGGCTTACCCTTCCATATATTTAAACGCGGTTTGTTGCATCGGAAAGAGCAGATTTCAATGCATAGAGGGACGTTATTTCAGTTTCAAAATCAATTTCTAAATGCCTTAAAACTGGTCGTAAAAAGTACCTATTTTTGAAATTTTATTAAAACATGCATCGTTTTTCTACGCTTTATCTGGCTTACCCTTCCATATATTTAAACGCGGTTTGTTGCATCGGAAAGAGCAGATTTCAATGCATAGAGGGACGTTATTTCAGTTTCAAAATCAATTTCTAAATGCCTTAAAACTGGTCGTAAAAAGTACCTATTTTTGAAATTTTATTAAAACATGCATCGTTTTTCTACGCTTTATCTGGCTTACCCTTCCATATATTTAAACGCGGTTTGTTGCATCGGAAAGAGCAGATTTCAATGCATAGAGGGACGTTATTTCAGTTTCAAAATCAATTTCTAAATGCCTTAAAACTGGTCGTAAAAAGTACCTATTTTTGAAATTTTATTAAAACATGCATCGTTTTTCTACGCTTTATCTGGCTTACCCTTCCATATATTTAAACGCGGTTTGTTGCATCGGAAAGAGCAGATTTCAATGCATAGAGGGACGTTATTTCAGTTTCAAAATCAATTTCTAAATGCCTTAAAACTGGTCGTAAAAAGTACCTATTTTTGAAATTTTATTAAAACATGCATCGTTTTTCTACGCTTTATCTGGCTTACCCTTCCATATATTTAAACGCGGTTTGTTGCATCGGAAAGAGCAGATTTCAATGCATAGAGGGACGTTATTTCAGTTTCAAAATCAATTTCTAAATGCCTTAAAACTGGTCGTAAAAAGTACCTATTTTTGAAATTTTATTAAAACATGCATCGTTTTTCTACGCTTTATCTGGCTTACCCTTCCATATATTTAAACGCGGTTTGTTGCATCGGAAAGAGCAGATTTCAATGCATAGAGGGACGTTATTTCAGTTTCAAAATCAATTTCTAAATGCCTTAAAACTGGTCGTAAAAAGTACCTATTTTTGAAATTTTATTAAAACATGCATCGTTTTTCTACGCTTTATCTGGCTTACCCTTCCATATATTTAAACGCGGTTTGTTGCATCGGAAAGAGCAGATTTCAATGCATAGAGGGACGTTATTTCAGTTTCAAAATCAATTTCTAAATGCCTTAAAACTGGTCGTAAAAAGTACCTATTTTTGAAATTTTATTAAAACATGCATCGTTTTTCTACGCTTTATCTGGCTTACCCTTCCATATATTTAAACGCGGTTTGTTGCATCGGAAAGAGCAGATTTCAATGCATAGAGGGACGTTATTTCAGTTTCAAAATCAATTTCTAAATGCCTTAAAACTGGTCGTAAAAAGTACCTATTTTTGAAATTTTATTAAAACATGCATCGTTTTTCTACGCTTTATCTGGCTTACCCTTCCATATATTTAAACGCGGTTTGTTGCATCGGAAAGAGCAGATTTCAATGCATAGAGGGACGTTATTTCAGTTTCAAAATCAATTTCTAAATGCCTTAAAACTGGTCGTAAAAAGTACCTATTTTTGAAATTTTATTAAAACATGCATCGTTTTTCTACGCTTTATCTGGCTTACCCTTCCATATATTTAAACGCGGTTTGTTGCATCGGAAAGAGCAGATTTCAATGCATAGAGGGACGTTATTTCAGTTTCAAAATCAATTTCTAAATGCCTTAAAACTGGTCGTAAAAAGTACCTATTTTTGAAATTTTATTAAAACATGCATCGTTTTTCTACGCTTTATCTGGCTTACCCTTCCATATATTTAAACGCGGTTTGTTGCATCGGAAAGAGCAGATTTCAATGCATAGAGGGACGTTATTTCAGTTTCAAAATCAATTTCTAAATGCCTTAAAACTGGTCGTAAAAAGTACCTATTTTTGAAATTTTATTAAAACATGCATCGTTTTTCTACGCTTTATCTGGCTTACCCTTCCATATATTTAAACGCGGTTTGTTGCATCGGAAAGAGCAGATTTCAATGCATAGAGGGACGTTATTTCAGTTTCAAAATCAATTTCTAAATGCCTTAAAACTGGTCGTAAAAAGTACCTATTTTTGAAATTTTATTAAAACATGCATCGTTTTTCTACGCTTTATCTGGCTTACCCTTCCATATATTTAAACGCGGTTTGTTGCATCGGAAAGAGCAGATTTCAATGCATAGAGGGACGTTATTTCAGTTTCAAAATCAATTTCTAAATGCCTTAAAACTGGTCGTAAAAAGTACCTATTTTTGAAATTTTATTAAAACATGCATCGTTTTTCTACGCTTTATCTGGCTTACCCTTCCATATATTTAAACGCGGTTTGTTGCATCGGAAAGAGCAGATTTCAATGCATAGAGGGACGTTATTTCAGTTTCAAAATCAATTTCTAAATGCCTTAAAACTGGTCGTAAAAAGTACCTATTTTTGAAATTTTATTAAAACATGCATCGTTTTTCTACGCTTTATCTGGCTTACCCTTCCATATATTTAAACGCGGTTTGTTGCATCGGAAAGAGCAGATTTCAATGCATAGAGGGACGTTATTTCAGTTTCAAAATCAATTTCTAAATGCCTTAAAACTGGTCGTAAAAAGTACCTATTTTTGAAATTTTATTAAAACATGCATCGTTTTTCTACGCTTTATCTGGCTTACCCTTCCATATATTTAAACGCGGTTTGTTGCATCGGAAAGAGCAGATTTCAATGCATAGAGGGACGTTATTTCAGTTTCAAAATCAATTTCTAAATGCCTTAAAACTGGTCGTAAAAAGTACCTATTTTTGAAATTTTATTAAAACATGCATCGTTTTTCTACGCTTTATCTGGCTTACCCTTCCATATATTTAAACGCGGTTTGTTGCATCGGAAAGAGCAGATTTCAATGCATAGAGGGACGTTATTTCAGTTTCAAAATCAATTTCTAAATGCCTTAAAACTGGTCGTAAAAAGTACCTATTTTTGAAATTTTATTAAAACATGCATCGTTTTTCTACGCTTTATCTGGCTTACCCTTCCATATATTTAAACGCGGTTTGTTGCATCGGAAAGAGCAGATTTCAATGCATAGAGGGACGTTATTTCAGTTTCAAAATCAATTTCTAAATGCCTTAAAACTGGTCGTAAAAAGTACCTATTTTTGAAATTTTATTAAAACATGCATCGTTTTTCTACGCTTTATCTGGCTTACCCTTCCATATATTTAAACGCGGTTTGTTGCATCGGAAAGAGCAGATTTCAATGCATAGAGGGACGTTATTTCAGTTTCAAAATCAATTTCTAAATGCCTTAAAACTGGTCGTAAAAAGTACCTATTTTTGAAATTTTATTAAAACATGCATCGTTTTTCAACGCTTTATCTGGCTCACCCTTCCATATATTTAAACGCGGTTTGTTGCATCGGAAAGAGCAGATTTCAATGCATAGAGGGACGTTATTTCAGTTTCAAAATCAATTTCTAAATGCCTTAAAACTGGTCGTAAAAAGTACCTATTTTTGAAATTTTATTAAAACATGCATCGTTTTTCTACGCTTTATCTGGCTTACCCTTCCATATATTTAAACGCGGTTTGTTGCATCGGAAAGAGCAGATTTCAATGCATAGAGGGACGTTATTTCAGTTTCAAAATCAATTTCTAAATGCCTTAAAACTGGTCGTAAAAAGTACCTATTTTTGAAATTTTATTAAAACATGCATCGTTTTTCTACGCTTTATCTGGCTTACCCTTCCATATATTTAAACGCGGTTTGTTGCATCAGAAAGAGCAGATTTCAATGCATAGAGGGACGTTATTTCAGTTTCAAAATCAATTTCTAAATGCCTTAAAACTGGTCGTAAAAAGTACCTATTTTTGAAATTTTATTAAAACATGCATCGTTTTTCTACGCTTTATCTGGCTTACCCTTCCATATATTTAAACGCGGTTTGTTGCATCGGAAAGAGCAGATTTCAATGCATAGAGGGACGTTATTTCAGTTTCAAAATCAATTTCTAAATGCCTTAAAACTGGTCGTAAAAAGTACCTATTTTTGAAATTTTATTAAAACATGCATCGTTTTTCTACGCTTTATCTGGCTTACCCTTCCATATATTTAAACGCGGTTTGTTGCATCGGAAAGAGCAGATTTCAATGCATAGAGGGACGTTATTTCAGTTTCAAAATCAATTTCTAAATGCCTTAAAACTGGTCGTAAAAAGTACCTATTTTTGAAATTTTATTAAAACATGCATCGTTTTTCTACGCTTTATCTGGCTTACCCTTCCATATATTTAAACGCGGTTTGTTGCATCGGAAAGAGCAGATTTCAATGCATAGAGGGACGTTATTTCAGTTTCAAAATCAATATCTAAATGCCTTAAAACTGGTCGTGAAAAGTACCTATTTTTGAAATTTTATTAAAACATGCATCGTTTTTCTACGCTTTATCTGGCTTACCCTTCCATATATTTAAACGCGGTTTGTTGCATCGGAAAGAGCAGATTTCAATGCATAGAGGGGCGTTATTTCAGTTTCAAAATCAATTTCTAAATGCCTTAAAACTGGTCGTAAAAAGTACCTATTTTTGAAATTTTATTAAAACATGCATCGTTTTTCTACGCTTTATCTGGCTTACCCTTCCATATATTTAAACGCGGTTTGTTGCATCGGAAAGAGCAGATTTCAATACATAGAGGGACGTTATTTTAGTTTCAAAATCAATTTCTAAATGCCTTAAAACTGGTCGTAAAAAGTACCTATTTTTGAAATTTTATTAAAACATGCATCGTTTTTCTACGCTTTATCTGGCTTACCCTTCCATATATTTAAACGCGGTTTGTTGCATCGGAAAGAGCAGATTTCAATGCATAGAGGGACGTTATTTCAGTTTCAAAATCAATTTCTAAATGCCTTAAAACTGGTCGTAAAAAGTACCTATTTTTGAAATTTTATTAAAACATGCATCGTTTTTCTACGCTTTATCTGGCTTACCCTTCCATATATTTAAACGCGGTTTGTTGCATCGGAAAGAGCAGATTTCAATGCATAGAGGGACGTTATTTCAGTTTCAAAATCAATTTCTAAATGCCTTAAAACTGGTCGTAAAAAGTACCTATTTTTGAAATTTTATTAAAACATGCATCGTTTTTCTACGCTTTATCTGGCTTACCCTTCCATATATTTAAACGCGGTTTGTTGCATCGGAAAGAGCAGATTTCAATGCATAGAGGGACGTTATTTCAGTTTCAAAATCAATTTCTAAATGCCTTGAAACTGGTCGTAAAAAGTACCTATTTTTGAAATTTTATTAAAACATGCATCGTTTTTCTACGCTTTATCTGGCTTACCCTTCCATATATTTAAACGCGGTTTGTTGCATCGGAAAGAGCAGATTTCAATGCATAGAGGGACGTTATTTCAGTTTCAAAATCAATTTCAAAATGCCTTAAAACTGGTCGTAAAAAGTACCTATTTTTGAAATTTTATTAAAACATGCATCGTTTTTCTACGCTTTATCTGGCTTACCCTTCCATATATTTAAACGCGGTTTGTTGCATCGGAAAGAGCAGATTTCAATGCATAGAGGGACGTTATTTCAGTTTCAAAATCAATTTCTAAATGCCTTAAAACTGGTCGTAAAAAGTACCTATTTTTGAAATTTTATTAAAACATGCATCGTTTTTCTACGCTTTATCTGGCTTACCCTTCCATATATTTAAACGCGGTTTGTTGCATCGGAAAGAGCAGATTTCAATGCATAGAGGGACGTTATTTCAGTTTCAAAATCAATTTCTAAATGCCTTAAAACTGGTCGTAAAAAGTACCTATTTTTGAAATTTTATTAAAACATGCATCGTTTTTCTACGCTTTATCTGGCTTACCCTTCCATATATTTAAACGCGGTTTGTTGCATCGGAAAGAGCAGATTTCAATGCATAGAGGGACGTTATTTCAGTTTCAAAATCAATTTCTAAATGCCTTAAAACTGGTCGTAAAAAGTACCTATTTTTGAAATTTTATTAAAACATGCATCGTTTTTCTACGCTTTATCTGGCTTACCCTTCCATATATTTAAACGCGGTTTGTTGCATCGGAAAGAGCAGATTTCAATGCATAGAGGGACGTTATTTCAGTTTCAAAATCAATTTCAAAATGCCTTAAAACTGGTCGTAAAAAGTACCTATTTTTGAAATTTTATTAAAACATGCATCGTTTTTCTACGCTTTATCTGGCTTACCCTTCCATATATTTAAACGCGGTTTGTTGCATCGGAAAGAGCAGATTTCAATGCATAGAGGGACGTTATTTCAGTTTCAAAATCAATATCTAAATGCCTTAAAACTGGTCGTGAAAAGTACCTATTTTTGAAATTTTATTAAAACATGCATCGTTTTTCTACGCTTTATCTGGCTTACCCTTCCATATATTTAAACGCGGTTTGTTGCATCGGAAAGAGCAGATTTCAATGCATAGAGGGACGTTATTTCAGTTTCAAAATCAATTTCTAAATGCCTTAAAACTGGTCGTAAAAAGTACCTATTTTTGAAATTTTATTAAAACATGCATCGTTTTTCTACGCTTTATCTGGCTTACCCTTCCATATATTTAAACGCGGTTTGTTGCATCGGAAAGAGCAGATTTCAATGCATAGAGGGACGTTATTTCAGTTTCAAAATCAATTTCTAAATGCCTTAAAACTGGTCGTAAAAAGTACCTATTTTTGAAATTTTATTAAAACATGCATCGTTTTTCTACGCTTTATCTGGCTTACCCTTCCATATATTTAAACGCGGTTTGTTGCATCGGAAAGAGCAGATTTCAATGCATAGAGGGACGTTATTTCAGTTTCAAAATCAATATCTAAATGCCTTAAAACTGGTCGTGAAAAGTACCTATTTTTGAAATTTTATTAAAACATGCATCGTTTTTCTACGCTTTATCTGGCTTACCCTTCCATATATTTAAACGCGGTTTGTTGCATCGGAAAGAGCAGATTTCAATGCATAGAGGGACGTTATTTCAGTTTCAAAATCAATATCTAAATGCCTTAAAACTGGTCGTGAAAAGTACCTATTTTTGAAATTTTATTAAAACATGCATCGTTTTTCTACGCTTTATCTGGCTTACCCTTCCATATATTTAAACGCGGTTTGTTGCATCGGAAAGAGCAGATTTCAATGCATAGAGGGACGTTATTTCAGTTTCAAAATCAATATCTAAATGCCTTAAAACTGGTCGTGAAAAGTACCTATTTTTGAAATTTTATTAAAACATGCATCGTTTTTCTACGCTTTATCTGGCTTACCCTTCCATATATTTAAACGCGGTTTGTTGCATCGGAAAGAGCAGATTTCAATGCATAGAGGGACGTTATTTCAGTTTCAAAATCAATATCTAAATGCCTTAAAACTGGTCGTAAAAAGTACCTATTTTTGAAATTTTATTAAAACATGCATCGTTTTTCTACGCTTTATCTGGCTTACCCTTCCATATATTTAAACGCGGTTTGTTGCATCGGAAAGAGCAGATTTCAATGCATAGAGGGACGTTATTTCAGTTTCAAAATCAATTTCTAAATGCCTTAAAACTGGTCGTAAAAAGTACCTATTTTTGAAATTTTATTAAAACATACATCGTTTTTCTACGCTTTATCTGGCTTACCCTTCCATATATTTAAACGCGGTTTGTTGCATCGGAAAGAGCAGATTTCAATGCATAGAGGGACGTTATTTCAGTTTCAAAATCAATATCTAAATGCCTTAAAACTGGTCGTGAAAAGTACCTATTTTTGAAATTTTATTAAAACATGCATCGTTTTTCTACGCTTTATCTGGCTTACCCTTCCATATATTTAAACGCGGTTTGTTGCATCGGAAAGAGCAGATTTCAATGCATAGAGGGACGTTATTTCAGTTTCAAAATCAATTTCTAAATGCCTTAAAACTGGTCGTAAAAAGTACCTATTTTTGAAATTTTATTAAAACATGCATCGTTTTTCTACGCTTTATCTGGCTTACCCTTCCATATATTTAAACGCGGTTTGTTGCATCGGAAAGAGCAGATTTCAATGCATAGAGGGACGTTATTTCAGTTTCAAAATCAATTTCTAAATGCCTTAAAACTGGTCGTAAAAAGTACCTATTTTTGAAATTTTATTAAAACATGCATCGTTTTTCTACGCTTTATCTGGCTTACCCTTCCATATATTTAAACGCGGTTTGTTGCATCGGAAAGAGCAGATTTCAATGCATAGAGGGACGTTATTTCAGTTTCAAAATCAATTTCTAAATGCCTTAAAACTGGTCGTAAAAAGTACCTATTTTTGAAATTTTATTAAAACATGCATCGTTTTTCTACGCTTTATCTGGCTTACCCTTCCATATATTTAAACGCGGTTTGTTGCATCGGAAAGAGCAGATTTCAATGCATAGAGGGACGTTATTTCAGTTTCAAAATCAATTTCTAAATGCCTTAAAACTGGTCGTAAAAAGTACCTATTTTTGAAATTTTATTAAAACATGCATCGTTTTTCTACGCTTTATCTGGCTTACCCTTCCATATATTTAAACGCGGTTTGTTGCATCGGAAAGAGCAGATTTCAATGCATAGAGGGACGTTATTTCAGTTTCAAAATCAATTTCTAAATGCCTTAAAACTGGTCGTAAAAAGTACCTATTTTTGAAATTTTATTAAAACATGCATCGTTTTTCTACGCTTTATCTGGCTTACCCTTCCATATATTTAAACGCGGTTTGTTGCATCGGAAAGAGCAGATTTCAATGCATAGAGGGACGTTATTTCAGTTTCAAAATCAATTTCAAAATGCCTTAAAACTGGTCGTAAAAAGTACCTATTTTTGAAATTTTATTAAAACATGCATCGTTTTTCTACGCTTTATCTGGCTTACCCTTCCATATATTTAAACGCGGTTTGTTGCATCGGAAAGAGCAGATTTCAATGCATAGAGGGACGTTATTTCAGTTTCAAAATCAATTTCTAAATGCCTTAAAACTGGTCGTAAAAAGTACCTATTTTTGAAATTTTATTAAAACATGCATCGTTTTTCTACGCTTTATCTGGCTTACCCTTCCATATATTTAAACGCGGTTTGTTGCATCGGAAAGAGCAGATTTCAATGCATAGAGGGACGTTATTTCAGTTTCAAAATCAATTTCTAAATGCCTTAAAACTGGTCGTAAAAAGTACCTATTTTTGAAATTTTATTAAAACATGCATCGTTTTTCTACGCTTTATCTGGCTTACCCTTCCATATATTTAAACGCGGTTTGTTGCATCGGAAAGAGCAGATTTCAATGCATAGAGGGACGTTATTTCAGTTTCAAAATCAATTTCTAAATGCCTTAAAACTGGTCGTAAAAAGTACCTATTTTTGAAATTTTATTAAAACATGCATCGTTTTTCTACGCTTTATCTGGCTTACCCTTCCATATATTTAAACGCGGTTTGTTGCATCGGAAAGAGCAGATTTCAATGCATAGAGGGACGTTATTTCAGTTTCAAAATCAATTTCTAAATGCCTTAAAACTGGTCGTAAAAAGTACCTATTTTTGAAATTTTATTAAAACATGCATCGTTTTTCTACGCTTTATCTGGCTTACCCTTCCATATATTTAAACGCGGTTTGTTGCATCGAAAAGAGCAGATTTCAATGCATAGAGGGACGTTATTTCAGTTTCAAAATCAATTTCTAAATGCCTTAAAACTGGTCGTAAAAAGTACCTATTTTTGAAATTTTATTAAAACATGCATCGTTTTTCTACGCTTTATCTGGCTTACCCTTCCATATATTTAAACGCGGTTTGTTGCATCGGAAAGAGCAGATTTCAATGCATAGAGGGACGTTATTTCAGTTTCAAAATCAATTTCAAAATGCCTTAAAACTGGTCGTAAAAAGTACCTATTTTTGAAATTTTATTAAAACATGCATCGTTTTTCTACGCTTTATCTGGCTTACCCTTCCATATATTTAAACGCGGTTTGTTGCATCGGAAAGAGCAGATTTCAATGCATAGAGGGACGTTATTTCAGTTTCAAAATCAATTTCTAAATGCCTTAAAACTGGTCGTAAAAAGTACCTATTTTTGAAATTTTATTAAAACATGCATCGTTTTTCTACGCTTTATCTGGCTTACCCTTCCATATATTTAAACGCGGTTTGTTGCATCGGAAAGAGCAGATTTCAATGCATAGAGGGACGTTATTTCAGTTTCAAAATCAATATCTAAATGCCTTAAAACTGGTCGTAAAAAGTACCTATTTTTGAAATTTTATTAAAACATGCATCGTTTTTCTACGCTTTATCTGGCTTACCCTTCCATATATTTAAACGCGGTTTGTTGCATCGGAAAGAGCAGATTTCAATGCATAGAGGGACGTTATTTCAGTTTCAAAATCAATATCTAAATGCCTTAAAACTGGTCGTAAAAAGTACCTATTTTTGAAATTTTATTAAAACATGCATCGTTTTTCTACGCTTTATCTGGCTTACCCTTCCATATATTTAAACGCGGTTTGTTGCATCGGAAAGAGCAGATTTCAATGCATAGAGGGACGTTATTTCAGTTTCAAAATCAATTTCTAAATGCCTTAAAACTGGTCGTAAAAAGTACCTATTTTTGAAATTTTATTAAAACATGCATCGTTTTTCTACGCTTTATCTGGCTTACCCTTCCATATATTTAAACGCGGTTTGTTGCATCGGAAAGAGCAGATTTCAATGCATAGAGGGACGTTATTTCAGTTTCAAAATCAATTTCTAAATGCCTTAAAACTGGTCGTAAAAAGTACCTATTTTTGAAATTTTATTAAAACATGCATCGTTTTTCTACGCTTTATCTGGCTTACCCTTCCATATATTTAAACGCGGTTTGTTGCATCGGAAAGAGCAGATTTCAATGCATAGAGGGACGTTATTTCAGTTTCAAAATCAATTTCTAAATGCCTTAAAACTGGTCGTAAAAAGTACCTATTTTTGAAATTTTATTAAAACATGCATCGTTTTTCTACGCTTTATCTGGCTTACCCTTCCATATATTTAAACGCGGTTTGTTGCATCGGAAAGAGCAGATTTCAATGCATAGAGGGACGTTATTTCAGTTTCAAAATCAATTTCTAAATGCCTTAAAACTGGTCGTAAAAAGTACCTATTTTTGAAATTTTATTAAAACATGCATCGTTTTTCTACGCTTTATCTGGCTTACCCTTCCATATATTTAAACGCGGTTTGTTGCATCGGAAAGAGCAGATTTCAATGCATAGAGGGACGTTATTTCAGTTTCAAAATCAATTTCTAAATGCCTTAAAACTGGTCGTAAAAAGTACCTATTTTTGAAATTTTATTAAAACATGCATCGTTTTTCTACGCTTTATCTGGCTTACCCTTCCATATATTTAAACGCGGTTTGTTGCATCGGAAAGAGCAGATTTCAATGCATAGAGGGACGTTATTTCAGTTTCAAAATCAATTTCTAAATGCCTTAAAACTGGTCGTAAAAAGTACCTATTTTTGAAATTTTATTAAAACATGCATCGTTTTTCTACGCTTTATCTGGCTTACCCTTCCATATATTTAAACGCGGTTTGTTGCATCGGAAAGAGCAGATTTCAATGCATAGAGGGACGTTATTTCAGTTTCAAAATCAATATCTAAATGCCTTAAAACTGGTCGTGAAAAGTACCTATTTTTGAAATTTTATTAAAACATGCATCGTTTTTCTACGCTTTATCTGGCTTACCCTTCCATATATTTAAACGCGGTTTGTTGCATCGGAAAGAGCAGATTTCAATGCATAGAGGGACGTTATTTCAGTTTCAAAATCAATTTCTAAATGCCTTAAAACTGGTCGTAAAAAGTACCTATTTTTGAAATTTTATTAAAACATGCATCGTTTTTCTACGCTTTATCTGGCTTACCCTTCCATATATTTAAACGCGGTTTGTTGCATCGGAAAGAGCAGATTTCAATACATAGAGGGACGTTATTTCAGTTTCAAAATCAATTTCTAAATGCCTTAAAACTGGTCGTAAAAAGTACCTATTTTTGAAATTTTATTAAAACATGCATCGTTTTTCTACGCTTTATCTGGCTTACCCTTCCATATATTTAAACGCGGTTTGTTGCATCGGAAAGAGCAGATTTCAATGCATAGAGGGACGTTATTTCAGTTTCAAAATCAATTTCTAAATGCCTTAAAACTGGTCGTAAAAAGTACCTATTTTTGAAATTTTATTAAAACATGCATCGTTTTTCTACGCTTTATCTGGCTTACCCTTCCATATATTTAAACGCGGTTTGTTGCATCGGAAAGAGCAGATTTCAATGCATAGAGGGACGTTATTTCAGTTTCAAAATCAATATCTAAATGCCTTAAAACTGGTCGTGAAAAGTACCTATTTTTGAAATTTTATTAAAACATGCATCGTTTTTCTACGCTTTATCTGGCTTACCCTTCCATATATTTAAACGCGGTTTGTTGCATCGGAAAGAGCAGATTTCAATGCATAGAGGGACGTTATTTCAGTTTCAAAATCAATTTCTAAATGCCTTAAAACTGGTCGTAAAAAGTACCTATTTTTGAAATTTTATTAAAACATGCATCGTTTTTCTACGCTTTATCTGGCTTACCCTTCCATATATTTAAACGCGGTTTGTTGCATCGGAAAGAGCAGATTTCAATGCATAGAGGGACGTTATTTCAGTTTCAAAATCAATATCTAAATGCCTTAAAACTGGTCGTAAAAAGTACCTATTTTTGAAATTTTATTAAAACATGCATCGTTTTTCTACGCTTTATCTGGCTTACCCTTCCATATATTTAAACGCGGTTTGTTGCATCGGAAAGAGCAGATTTCAATGCATAGAGGGACGTTATTTCAGTTTCAAAATCAATTTCTAAATGCCTTAAAACTGGTCGTAAAAAGTACCTATTTTTGAAATTTTATTAAAACATGCATCGTTTTTCTACGCTTTATCTGGCTTACCCTTCCATATATTTGAACGCGGTTTGTTGCATCGGAAAGAGCAGATTTCAATGCATAGAGGGACGTTATTTCAGTTTCAAAATCAATTTCTAAAGCACTACAAGGTACATACAACAAGTTTCTAAAATCGTAACGCAAAATACAATTACTTTCACCAATAAATGTCTAACAGAGAATACGAAATTAGACATCGCAACCAATTGAAGTCATTTATGTTTTAGCGATAAACGAATAAACAATACTTTGTTTATTATCACTTTTTTTATTTACAAATCCTTTTGACTGTAGTTTCGACAAATAGCTTGGCATTATCAAACAAATGATTCGAATTGAATGAAAATAAGCAGATGTACAGTGGTATTTACATACATATATTTTGGAAATACCATTAATTATTAAGTGTACTGAATAATACTGAGTGGTACAGTACAAATCTACCTGGTCGTTTAACAGGTTATTTTCGGAAATTTTTTGATGCTTTATGTACTTCTAAGGATTCCAAAATATTAAGTTTAATGCCTTTATTTACATTACGAATAATATTAACATTTTCTATAGTTGGAAACTGATCGCCTGTTTCTAAAAAGTTGTTTGCAAAATTCGAATTATCTTTTCTTAATCTAAATGACCTTCCAGTTTGGCCTAAGTAGAAGGAATCACATTCTGTACATTCTAGCTCATAGACTCCAGTTTTTCAAATTTGTCAGTTTTATGTTTTCAATTAAAAAAGTATGTGTTTGTCTTAAAACTAACTGTTAGGTTGTTTGCAGATAGAACATTAGCTATTTTTATTGAAATATTAGCAAGGTACGTCGACGATATGTATTTGCATTCTTTGTTTTTTTATGTATGGGCGGTATATAGACTGGCACGCTTTTTTTTAATTGTTTTTTACGTATTGAATTTTGAATTGTTCTTGGATCAAAACCTTTATTATTTGCAATTATTAGAACGATGTTTAGCTCATGTTTTAATTTTACTGGCTAATAAGGGACTTAGTGGGGAGCCCATGGCTAAACCTGATTTTTGTACAAAAAACTGTTTATTGTACTGCCAGTAATTTTGGTTAAGACACAATTCGAATGCTTTAATAAGCTCAGTATTATAATTAATGTCTATACTGCTTTGATTAAGGATGTCTTTTATTAAAGGTAGGCATTCCAAACTCGTTATAACGAACACTTTAGATCATTTAGATTAAGAAAAGATAATTCGAATTTTGCAAACCAGTTTTTAGAAACAGGCCATCAGTTTCCTACTATAGAAAATGTTAAAATTATTCATAATGTAAATAAAGGCTTTAAACTTAATCTTTTAGAATCCTTAGAAGTATATAAAGCATCAAAAATTTCCGAAAATGACCTGATAAACGACCATGTATATTTGTACTGTACCACTCAGTGTTATTCAGTACATTTAATAATTAATGGTATTTCCAAAATATATGTATGTAAACACCAGTGTAGTCAAAAGGATTTGTAAATAAAAAAGTGATAATAAACGAAGTAGTGTTTATTAATTTATAGTTAAGATGAATTATCACAAAGTAACAGCAGAATCAATCCAATTTTTTTAAATATTTTATTAGATTGAAATATTAATTTAATTCCGGAGGGGATTATTAATATGTTTATAATAAATAAAACTTTTACTTTTACTTTGCACTGGCACTAAATTTATGTTTAACTGAACATGTTTCAACTTACAAAGTTATCACTGTTGATAATGACTTTGTAAGTTGAAACATGTACAGTTTTGCATCCATAATAGTTGTCTACATCAACGTGAGACAACTATATTTAATTTTCGTGTTTGTAAGTTTGAAAATAGCCGAGATTAGTGAATGTAATTTTTAAGAATTGAATAACTTCTAAAGAGGGTTGTGGCGCCGAGGGTTGTAGCGCCCCATACGCAAAATCGTATGCACGATAGTTGTCTACATCAGTGGACAACAACAATATCTAATTTTTGCGTTTGTAAGTTTGAAAATAGCTGTGATCCGTGATTCGAGATCGTCTGGATCAGTTCAGGCACTTTTACTGTTCATTTGATGCAGTTATTATCATCTTTTTGTTTCAAAATAAAAACTAGTCGAAAGCAAATGAAACTCATTCATATATTTAATTCAAACAATTTCTTCCTTTCGATCCAATCAATTCCTGAAACGGTCAAACACTCCTAAAACTGCTAATTACAGTTGCAATTGTGGTCAGCAGCACTGCAATGAAATTTGTGTGTTATGTTGTATTTTTAGAAGGATAGTATTTCAATAAAAACCAGCTAGAACACCATGTACACTTTACCTTTTAATTAATATTCTCTTACTCGATTTATTATTTTCGCTTTATGGAAACTGTTTCAGTAAGTCTAATTCCTAACATACACCATTTTTTCTTGTAGTTATGTCCTACGGAAACTGACGGATGATAGCATACAGGAGGGAAACAGTCTCAGGTGTAAAATACGATTAAAATTAGCTTTGAAATAAATAAATATGGACACTTGACGTTGCCCTCGAGAAGGTATCTTTGTTAAACTTCGACGCTCTGATGTCCCTTGACAATCTTTCAGAAATATTAAGTACCATCAAGTATACTCCACATGCTTTTGACCACATGCATTGAGCTTGCTTTCTTCAACCAAAAGGCATTCCTCTTTCTGTAGTTTTTAAAATCAATACATTCCTTAAAAATGTCAATATTTAATGGCAATTGTTAATTTATTGATCTTACTCACCCTTTATGATCCCTTATAATTAACACCAACAACAACATTATGATTTCAGACTAGAAACTAATTCTAGTCACTCAGGGATGATACATTGCTAGTGTTAAACTTGAAAAATCTGCAGGTGATGTTCTTCGAAAAACAAGGGAATCTTCTGAATGATTAACAAGACAACCCCATAATTCTCTATTAAACGAGACACAGAGTCAAAACTGCAAACAAATTTACAAACACAACTCATATTACAAACGACAGCCCCCTTACCATTTTCCATTATTGTGCACCCACGTTATAGAGGAAGTAGTAGAGCATTCTGGAAAACTCCTTAGGCAAGATAACTAACTATGCAAACCTCCTCTTCACATGTGATACGTCATAATCTTGTTAGTTATTCAACATGCATTTGAGACACTAATCTATAGCTTACACATGCCTTTAGTTTTCGGGTTGAATGGAAAGACACCTTTTGAGCACATCTAAAAAAGTAGTTGGTAGACTTGAAGGCTTACAAGAACATCTTCTAATGTATTCTGTTGCTTTAATCCTAATTATGACGACACAACGGTTTTTAACTACTACTACTACTACCTACTACTAATACTACTACCACTCACTTAAATCCTCAGGCACGTGGATTCTCTGGAAGGATTTGTCTCACAAGCAATACATTCCATTTATAGATATGATATGTAATGTAATGTGTTAACAGTATTTGAGATAAACACTTTTCTTCACTACTTTTGTAACATTTTCATGTGGAAATTGTAACATTGTTTGTATATAACATTATTTTCTTCGTACGTCTGCCACATCACAGGTTTCCATCACTGAAGGATTATAATCTCAAAAGAACGCAAGGAATACGAGAAAAATTCACTTATTCTTGGCTATTTTCAGAAACTTGTTGGAAGTATTGCAAAATTCGAATTATCTTTCCTTAATTTAAATGACCTTCCAGTTTGGCCTAAGTAGAAGGAATCACATTCTGTACATTCTAGCTTATAGACTCCAGGTTTTCAAATTTGTCAGTTTTATCTTTTCAATTAAAAAAGTATGTGTTTGTCTTGAAACTAACTGTTAGGTTGTTTGCAGATAGAACATTAGCGATTTTTATTGAAATATTACCAAGGTACGTCGACGATATGTATTTGCATTCTTTGTTTTTTTATGTATGGGTGGTATATAGGCTGGCATGCTTTTTTTAAATTGTTTTTTACGTATTGAATTTTGAATTGTTCTTAGATCAAAACCTTTATTATTTGCAATTATTAGAACGATGTTTAGCTCATGTTTTAATTTTACTGGCTAATAAGGGACTTAGTGGGGAGCCCATGGCTAAACTTGATTTTTGTACAAAAAACTGTTTATTGTACTGCCAGTAATTTTGGCTAAGACACAATTCGAATGCTTTAATAAGCTCAGTATTATAATTAATGTCTATGCTGCTTTGATTAAGGATGTCTTTTATTAAAGGTAGGCATTCCAAACTCGTTATAACGAACACTTTAGATCATTTAGATTAAGAAAAGATAAATCGAATTTTGCAAACCAGTTTTTAGAAACAGGCCATCAGTTTCCTACTATAGAAAATGTTAAAATTATTCATAATGTAAATAAAGGCTTCAAACTTAATATTTTAGAATCCTTAGAAGTATATAAAGCATCAAAAATTACCGAAAATAACCTGTTAAACGACCAGGTAGATTTGTACTGTACCACTCAGTATTATTCAGTACATTTAATAATTAATGGTATTTCCAAATTATATGTATGTAAACACCAGTGTAGTCAAAAGGATTTGTAAATAAAAAAGTGATAATAAACGAAGTAGTGTTTATTAATTTATCGTAAAGATAAATTATCACAAAGTAACAGCTGAATCAATCCAATTTTTATTTATATTTTATTAGATTGAAAAATTAATTTAATTCTGGAGGGGATTAATAATATATTGATGTCTTCTAAAATCTTCCAAAGAACCCAAAAATAGCAGATATAAAATTAGACTTGAAATAGAAAAATTATAGTCCCCTGACGTTGTGTGCAAAAACGTACTTTGACTAACTGCGTTTCTATTAAATAATTTTCTGTTTTACTAAAACAAACAATAATTTTTTAGAAATCCAAGGGCATGATCCGTGTTAAACTAGAAAAATCTGAAGGTGATGTTCTTCGAAATGCAAGGGAATCTCCTGTACAATTAACAAGACAACCCCATAATTCCGTATTGAATAACGTAAAATCAAAACTGCAAACAAATTTACAACTACAACTCATATAACGAAATACAGCCCCCCTTACCTTTTGTATTATTGTACACCCACGTAATAGAGGAAGTAGTAGAGCATTCTGAAAATATCATTAGGCAAAATAACTAACTATCCAAACCTCCTCAGCATATGTTTTAAAACCGATATTTAAACGAAATTTGGTTTACAATACAACTTTCTAAGTACTTTTTACATTATTTTGTAAACAAAACGCCATTTTAGCAAGTAAGCGTAACCCGATCGATAATCATTCGCGGTGGCTGGCGGTGGCTCTATGATGTTGCGTTCAACTACTGCCGTAACCAGAAGTCCTCAGATATAGAAAATTTTTGAAATTTTCGACAACGAAATAAATTAAAATCGCATTTTCTCTTCAGAATTATAAATATTGCTGATGATATCAGATGCTACCAATTATTACTTCACAGTATTAAAAATTAAGAGGGATATTAAATTCTGAATGTATTTGTATGCAAGGCTGACGTTTCGAGTTTCGGGTAACAGTGCCACTACCAGAATGACGTCACAGCAAAGTAATAATAACACTAAATTTTATGTATTTTATCAGACATTCGAAGAAAATAAGTGCATATACAACTAATGTTACAAAACTAATGAAGGAAACAGTTTATCTTAAATACTGTTAATACATTACATTACATATTGTATCTATAAATGGAATGTATTGCTTGTTAGACAAATCCTTCCATAGAATCCACGTGCCCGAGGATTTAAGTGAGTAATTATAAAAGCGTTGTGTCATCATAATTAGGATTAAAGCAAGCAAATATTTCAGAAGATGTCCATGTAATCTTTCAAGTTTACCAACTTCTTTAGATATGCTCAAAAGGTGTCTTTCATACTCAACCCGAAAACGATATGCATGTAGAAGCTACAGATTAGTGTCTCAAATGTTTGTCGAATAACTAACGAGAATATCACATATCACATATGAAGGGTGCAAAAAGATAAGGGGGCTGTATTTCGTTATGTGAGTTGTGGTTGTAAATTTGTTTGCAGTTTTGATTTTACGATATTCAATATGGAATTATGGGGTTGTCTTGTTATTTATACGGAAGATTCCCTTGCATTTCGAGGGCCATCACCATCTGATTTTTCTAGTTTAACACTAGCAATGTATCATTTCTGAGTGACTCGAATTAGTTTCTAGTCTGAAATCTTTATGTTGTTGGTTTTAATTATAGGGATCATAAAGGGTGTGTAAGATCAATTATTTAACAATTGCCATTAAACATTAACATTTTAGGGAATGTATTGATTTTGAAAAAAACAGAATGAGGAATGCCTTTTGGTTGAAAAAAGCCATCTTGATGTATATGATGCGTACTTAATATTTCTGAAAGATTGCCAAGGGGCTTCAGAGCGTCTGAATGTAACAAAGATACCTTCTCGATAGCAACGTCAGGTGCCCATATTTATTTATTTCAAACCTGATTTTAATCCTTTTTCTTTTATTCTTAGTATAATATTGCCAGCTGGAATTATGGGGTTGTCTTGTTAATTATACTGAAGATTCCCTTGCATTTCGAAGACCATCACCATCTGATTTTTCTAGTTTAACACTAGCAATGTATCATTTCTGAGTGACTAGAATTAGTTTCTAGTCTGAAATCTTCATGTTGTTGGTCTTAATTACAGGGATCATAAAGGGTGAGTGAGATCAATAATTTAACAATTGCCATTATACATTAACATTTTAAGGAATGTATCAATTTTGAAAACTGCAATTAGTCAAAGTACATTTTTGATCAGTACTTCAAGGGACTATTATTATTTCATTTCGAGTTTAATTTTAAATCGGCTTGTATTTTTGCGTGGTTTATAATTTTTTAGGCGGGGTGATGTTGTAGTATTAAAAAACTCCTGTCTGTGTGATGCATTACTTACCTAAATATATAACTAAATACCTTTTAAACACATTTAGTTTTTTATATTATTTATTATATTTATATCGATTAATTGGAAGTAAATTTATTATTAGTAATTAATAATTATTTATACACCAAAAAGAAAATAAAACAACTTTGGTTTTTATAAAGTCATTGTATTCAAATTATTATACACCATGGATCCTTATCTATTAATAAATGTGTTTGAAATAAATAACAATAATTCGTATATAAATAATAATTTCAAAAATTTAAAAATCTTCATAAGATATTCTATTCACACATTTCCTGTAAAAAAGTAAGTAAGCAGTAAATTCATTAAAACTAAATATGTCCGAAAAGTATTTTAGTTATAAATTTATGCATATAATGCACCACAGATGCAAGACTTTTCTAATATTAAAACTTCTCCCCACCTAAAATCTTCCAAAGAACCCAAAAATACAAGCAGATATAAAATTAGACGTGAAATAGAAAAACTATAGTCCCCTGACGTTGTGTGCAAAAACGTACTTTAACTAACTGCGTTTCTATTAAATAATTTTCTATTTTACTAAAACAAACAATAATTTTTTAGAAATCCATGGGCATGATACGATGTTAAAATTTCAGTTAAATCCAAAATGCAAGCAAATTGAAAATTGGACTTCAAATAAAAAATATAAAGGGGCCCTAACGTAGCGTATAGAAACAAACCTTACCTTGCTGTGTTTGTATTAACTAATGTTTAATTGTAATAAAGAAGCAATATACGTTTAAGAATAAAAGATCATAATCCAATTGTAATATTTTTGCTGAATTCAAAACTTCAAGCAGATTTAGATTCAGATTTGAAGCAATAAAACTGTAGCAATCATACGTAACACGTTGAAACATACCATTAATTTACCGTGTATGTGTTAATTAATGTTTAATTTTAGTAAAGCTGGCAATATTATTCTAAGAATAAAAGAAAAAGGATTAAAATCAGGTTTGAAATAAATAAATATAGGCACCTGACGTTGCTCTCGAGAAGGTATCTTTGTTACATTCAGACGCTCTGAAGTCCCTTGGCAATCTTTCAGAAATATTAAGTACGCTTCACATACATCAAGGCGGCTTTTTTCAACCAAAAGGCACTCCTCTTTCTGTAGTTTTCAAAATAAATACATTCCCTAAAATGTTAATGTATAATGGCAATAAATGTATATGCAAACAATGTTACAATTTCCATTTGAAAATGTTACAGAACTAGTGAAGAAAAATGTTTATCTCAAATAATGTTAATACATTACATTACATATTGTATCTATAAATGGAATGTCTTGCTTGTGAGACAAATCCTTCCCGAGAATGCACATGCCTGAGGATTTAAGTGAGTAATTATAAAAGTGTTGTGTCATCATAATTAGGATTAAAGCAAGCAAATATTCCATAAGATGTCCATGTAATCTTTCAAGTTTAACAACTTCTTTAGATGTGCTCAAAAGGTGTCTTTCTTACTCAACCCGAAAACTAGATACATGTAGAAGCTACAGATTAGTGTCTCAAATGTTTGTCGAATAACTAACGAGAATATCACATATCACATATGAAGGGTGCAAAAAGATAAGGGGGCTGTATTTCGTTATGTGAGTTGTGGTTGTAAATTTGTTTGCAGTTTTTATTTTACGTTATTCAATATTGAATTATGGGGTTGTCTTGTTAATTATACCGAAGATTCCCTTGCATTTCGAAGACCATCACCATCTGATTTTTCTAGTTTAACACTAGCAATGTATCATTTCTGAGTGACTCGAATTAGTTTCTAGTCTGAAATCTTCATGTTGTTGGTTTTAATTATAGGGATCATAAAGGGTGTGTAAGATCAATAATTTAACAATTGCCATTAAACATTAACATTTTAGGGAATGTATTGATTTTGAAAACTGCAATTAGTCAAAGTACGTTTTTGATCAGTACTTCAAGGGACTATTATTATTTCATTTCGAGTTTAATTTTAAATCGGCTTGTATTTTTGGGTTCCTTATAATTTTTTAGGTGGGGTGATGTTGTAGTATTAAAAAACTCCTGCCTGTGTGATTCATTACTTACCTAAATATATAACTAAATACCTTTTAAACACATTTAGTTTTTTATATTATTTATTATATTTATATCGATTAATTGGAAGTAAATTTATTATTAGTAATTAATAATTATTTATACACCAAAAAGAAAATAAAACAAATTTGGTTTTTATAAAGTCAATGTATTCAAATTATTATACACCATGGATCCTTATCTATTAATAAATGTGTTTGAAATAAATAACAATAATTCGTATATAAATAATAATTTCAAAAATTTAAAAATCTTCACTGTAAGTTGCGACATCCTTCAGGTCAGGTTTCATCCCACATGAGATATTCTATTCACACATTTCCTGTAAAAAAATAAACAGAAAATTCATTTTGGTTGAAAAAAGCCGTCTTGATGTATATGAAGCGTACTTAATATTTCTGAAAGATTGCCATGGAACTTCAGAGCGTCTGAATGTAACAAAGATACCTTCTCGATAGCAACGTCAGGTGGCTATTTTTATTTATTTCAAACCTGATTTTAATCCTTTTTCTTTTATTCTTGGAATAATATTTCCAGCTTTACTACATTTATTTATATCAATATTAAAAGATACCATCTATTAAATAAGTTGATTATATTTGAATTTTTATTTTACATACAACTGAATTTTTAAATAAGTGTTTGTTTCACTATCATATTAACATGAGTTTGTTAATAAAAAGTAAGAAAAAACAAATGAAAATATTTCTTTTTTTTTATAATACTTATAAAAAAATGTGTAGTGAGTTACTGTGAAAAATTTGAATTGCGTGAATAAAACGGTAAGTACACATATATATTTATTTATAATTTTGATGAAATAAAAATTAACTTCATTGTTACAAATAATTTATATTTAAAATAAAGACTGGTATTTCAACTTCTATTTTCATATATACAATTGTCTTTAATTGTTGAAAAAAATGGCGAAGGCGCCAGACATCGTTATCTAAAAATACGGTTTAAAAATGGTGAAGGCGCCGGACATCATTGCTAAATGCCTGAAATGTAAACTTCGAAAACTTGCTATTTTGTATTAGGAGAGCATGAGTTGAGAAAGGCTTTTTTGGATTGCTGTGCTCCTGATACTTAGTGTTATTATTATTTTATAGATGCGTTCAATTTGATGGAATCTTGCAACTGATCAAAATGGCTAAAAAATTATTAAATATAGTTTTAATCAAAAAATTTTTCAGTAACGCAATGAACGTAATTAATTACTAACATTTGATGAAAACAAATGATGTAAATTTCCTACAATAAGGATTTGTACATTTGAAGGAATTATCGAAGCCTGCCTAACAGCTGATTTTTAAGTTTGAGGTTATGTTAAGATTACTGCGCTCCTAATACTTAGTGTTATTATTATTTTATAGATGCGTTCCATTTGATAAAATTTTGCAACTGATCCAAGTCGCTAAAAAATTATTAAATATAGTTTTCATCAAACAATTTTGCAGTATCGCAATAAACGTAATTATTTACTAACATTTGATGAAAACAAATAAAACAAATTTCTTATAATAAGTATTTCTACATTAGAAGGAATTATCGAAGCCTACCTAACAACTGATTTTTATGTTTGAGATTAAGTAAAGATTGCCGTGCTCCTGCTACTTTGTGTTATTATTATTTTGTAGATGTATTCCGTTGCTAAATGCTTGAAGTGTAAAACTTCGAAAATTTGCAATATTGTATTAGGAGAACATAAGTTGAGAACGATTTTGGATGGCTGTACTCCTGTTACTTAGTGTTATTATTATTTTATAGGTGCGTTCCATTTGATGGAATTTTGAAACAGATCAATGTCGCAAAAAATTGCTTAATACAGTTTTAATCAAAAAAATTTTCAATACCGCAATGAACGTAATTAGTTACTAACATTTGATGAAAACAAATGATGTAAATTTCTTACAATAAGGATTTGTACATTTGAAGGAATTATCGAAGCCTACCTAACAGCTGATTTTTAAGTTTGAGGTTAAGTAAGATTGCTGCGCTCCTGATACTTAGTGTTATTATTATTTTATAGGTGCGTTCCATTTGATGGAATTTTGCAACTGATCAAAGTCGCTAAAAAAATTATTAAATATAGTTTTAATCAAACAATTTTGCAGTATCGCAATAAACGTAATTAGTTACTAACATTTGATGAAAACAAATAAAGTAAATTTCTTATAATAAGTAATTGTACATTGGAAGAAATTATCGAAGCCTACCTAACAACTGATTTTTATGTTTGAGATTAAGTTAAAATTGCTGTGCTTTTGATACTAAGTGTTATTATTATTTTTTTGTTACGTCATTCCGGTAGTGGCGCTGTAACCCGAAACTCGATACGTCAGCTTTGCATACAAATATATTCAGAATTTAATATCCCTCTTAATTTTTAATTCTGTGAAGTAACAATTGGTAGCAACTGATATCATCAGGAATATTTAAAATTCTGAAGAGAAAATGCAGTTTTAATGTTTATTTCGTTGTCGAAAATATCAAAAATTTTCTATATCTGAGGACTTCTGGTTACGGCAGTCGTTGAACGCAACATTATAGACCCACCGCGAATGATTATCGATCGGGTTGGGCTCACCTGCTAAAATGGCGTTTTGTTTACAAATTGTTTACAAAATAATGTAATAAAATAATAAAAAGTACTTAGAAAGTTGTATTGTAAACCAAATTTCGTTTAAATATCGGTTTTAAAACATTTCTTCTATTTATTGTAACCACGATAGAAATTACTTCATCCATATTATAACCTACAAAGGTGAAGATGCTTGGTTGCTAGAAGCCTACGTTTAAAGATCGTTTAGTCTGTAATATAACGTAAATGAAGCTTATCCTTCCAATGAAGTCAGTATTCGATATGTTCTTAAACGATTGATTGAAATTTGTATCGAAACCGTTCTGAAATACCTCCAACAATTTTCTGAAAGCACCTAGGAAGAAGTGATATTTTTTTGTAATCCTTGCGTTCTTTTGCTGTTGACATTGTAAAACTTCAGTGATGGATACCTGTCATGTGGCAGGAGCATTTGTATCAGGTATACGAAGAAAATAAGTGTATATACAAACAATGTTACAATTTCCATTTGAAAATGTTCCAAAACTAGTGAAGAAAATTGTTTATCTCAAATATAGTTAATACATTATATTACATATTATATATAAAAATGGAATGTCTTACTTGTGAGATAAATCCTTCCCGAGAATGCACGTGCCCAAGGATTTAGGTGAGTAATTATAAAAGTGTTGTGTCATCATAATTAGAATAAAGCAAGCAAATATTCCAGAAGATGTCCACGTAATCTTTCAAGTTTACCAACTTCTTTAGATGTGCTCAAAAGGTGTCTTTCTTACTCAACCCGAAAGCTAGATACATGTAGAAGCTACAGATTAGTGTCTCAAATGTTTGTCGAATAACTAACGAGAATATCACATATCACATATGAAGGGTGCAAAAAGATAAGGGGGCTGTATTTCGTTATGTGAGTTGTGGTTGTAAATTTGTTTGCAGTTTTGATTTTACGTTATTCAATATGGAATTATGGGGTTGTCTTGTTAATTGTACAGGAGTTCCCTTGCATTTCGAAGAACATCACCTTCAGATTTTTCTAGTTTAACACTAGCAATGTATCATTTCTGAGTGACTACAATTAGTTTCTAGTCTGAAATCTTCATGTTGTTGGTTTTAATTACAGGGATCATGAAGTGTGGGTGAGATCAATAGTTTAACAATTGCCATTATACATTAACATTTTAAGGAATGTATCAATTTTGAAAACTGCAATTAGTTAAAGTACATTTTTGATCAGTACTTCAAGTGACTATTATTATTTCATTTCGAGTTTAATTTTAAATCGGCTTGTATTTTTGGGTTCCTTATAATTTTTTACGCGGGGTGATGTTGTAGTATTAAAAAACTCCTGTCTGTGTGATGCATTACTTACCTAAATATATAACTAAATACCTTTTAAACACATTTAGTTTTTTATATTATTTATTATATTTATATCGATTAATTGGAAGTAAATTTATTATTAGTAATTAATAATTATTTATACACCAAAAAGAAAATAAAACAACTTTGGTTTTTATAAAGTCAATGTATTCAAATTATTATACACCATGGATCCTTACCTATTAATAAATGTGTTTGAAATAAATAACAATAATTCGTATATAAATAATAATTTCAAAAATTTAAAAATCTTCACTGTAAGTTGCGACATCCTTCAGGTCAGGTTTCATCCCACATAAGATATTCTATTCACACATTTCCTGTAAAAAAATAAACAGAAAATTCATTATAACTAAATGTATCTGAAAAGTATTTTAGTTATAAATTTATGCATATAATGCACCACAGATGCAAGACTTTTCTAATATTAAAACTTCTCCCCACCTAAAATCTTCCAAAGAACTCAAAAATACAAGCAGATATAAAATTAGACTTGAAATAAAAAAATTATAGTCCCCTGACGTTGTGTGCAAAAACGTACTTTGACTAATTGCGTTTCTATTAAATAATTTTCTATTTTACTAAAACAAACAATAATTTTTTAGAAATCCAAGGGCATGATCCGATGTTAAAATTTCAGCTAAATCCAAAATGCAAGCAAATTTAAATAGGACTTCAAATAAAAAATATAAAGGGGCCCTAACGTAGCGTGTAGAAACAAACCTTACCTTGCTGTGTTTGTATTAACTAATGTTTAATTGTAATAAAGAAGCAATACACGTTTAAGAATAAAAGAAAAATTCAAAACTTCAAGCAGATTTAGATTCAGATTTGAAGCAATAAAACTGTAGCAATCATACGTTACACGTTAAAACATACCATTAATTTACTGTGTATGTGTTGATTAATGTTTAATTTTAGTAAAGCTGGCGATATTATTCTAAGAATAAAAGAAAAAGTATTAAAATCAGGTTTGAAATAAAGAAAAAAGGCACCTGACGTTACTCTCGAGGAGGTATCTTTGTTACATTCAGACGCACTGAAGTCCCTTGGCAATCTTTCATAAAAATTAAGTTCGCTTCACATACATCAAGACTGCTTTTTTCAACCAAAAGGCATTCCTCTTTCTGTAGTTTTCAAAATCAATACATTCCCTAAAATGTTAATGTATAATGGCAGTTGTTAAATTATTGATCTTACTCACCCTTTATGATCCCTGTAATTAAAACCAACAACATGAAGATTTTAGACTAGAAGCTAATTCTAGGCACTCAGAAATGATACATTGTTAGTGTTAAACTAGAAAAATCTGAAGGTGATGGTCTTCGAAATGCAAGGGAATCTCCTGTACAATTAACAAGACAACCCCATAATTCCATATTGAATAACGTAAAATCAAAACTGCAAACAAATTTACAACCACAACTCACATAACGAAATACAGCCCCCTTATCTTTTTGCACCCTTCATATGTGATATGTGATATTCTCGTTAGTTATTCGACAAACATTTGAGACACTAATCTGTAGCTTCTACATGTATCTAGTTTTCGGGTTGAGTAAGAAAGACACCTTTTGAGCACATCTAAAGAAGTTGGTAAACTTGAAAGATTACGTAGACATCTTCTGGAATATTTGCTTGCTTTAATCCTAATTATGATGACACAACACTTTTATAATTACTCACCTAAATCCTTGGGCACGTGCATTCTCGGGAAGGATTTATCTCACAAGTAAGACATTCCATTTTTATATATAATATGTAATATAATGTATTAACTATATTTGAGATAAACAATTTTCTTCACTAGTTTTGGAACATTTTCAAATGGAAATTGTAACATTGTTTGTATATACACTTATTTTCTTCGTATACCTGATACAAATGCTCCTGCCACATGACAGGTATCCATCACTGAAGTTTTACAATGTCAACAGCAAAAGAACGCAAGGATTACAAAAAAATATCACTTTTTCCTAGGTGCTTTCAGAAAATTGTTGGAGGTATTTCAGAACGGTTTCGATACAAATTTCAATCAATCGTTTAAGAACATATCGAATACTGACTTCATTAGAAGGATAAGCTTCATTTACGTTATATTACAGACTAAACGATCTTTAAACGTAGGCTTCCAGCAACCAAGCATCTTCACCTTTGTAGGTTATAATATGGATGAAGTAATTTCTATCGTGGTTACAATAAATAGAAGAAATGTTTTAAAACCGATATTTAAACGAAATTTGGTTTACAATACAACTTTCTAAGTACTTTTTATTATTTTATTACATTATTTTGTAAACAATTTGTAAACAAAACGCCATTTTAGCAGGTGAGCCCAACCCGATCGATAATCATTCGCGGTGGGTCTATAATGTTGCGTTCAACGACTGCCGTAACCAGAAGTCCTCAGATATAGAAAATTTTTGATATTTTCGACAACGAAATAAACATTAAAACTGCATTTTCTCTTCAGAATTTTAAATATTCCTGATGATATCAGTTGCTACCAATTGTTACTTCACAGAATTAAAAATTAAGAGGGATATTAAATTCTGAATGTATTTGTATGCAAAGCTGACGTATCGAGTTTCGGGTTACAGCGCCACTACCGGAATGACGTAACCAAAAAATAATAATAACACTAAGTATCAAAAGCACAGCAATTTTAACTTAATCTCAAACATAAAAATCAGTTGTTAGGTAGGCTTGGATAATTTCTTCCAATGTACAATTACTTATTATAAGAAATTTACTTTATTTGTTTTCATCAAATGTTAGTAACTAATTACGTTTATTGCGATACTGCAAAATTGTTTGATTAAAGCTATATTTAATAATTTTTTTAGCGACTTTGATCAGTTGCAAAATTCCATCAAATGGAACGCACCTATAAAATAATAATAACACTAAGTATCAGTAGCGCAGCAATCTTAGCATAACCTCATACTTAAAAATCAGCTGTTAGGCAGGCTTCGATAATTCCTTCAAATGTACAAATCCTTATTGTAAGAAATTTACATCATTTGTTTTCATCAAATGTTAGCAACTAATTACGTTCATTGCGTTATTGAAATTTTTTTTGATTAAAACTGTATTAAGCAATTTTTTGCGACATTGATCAGTTTCAAAATTTCATCAAATGGAACGCACCTATAAAATAATAATAACACTAAGTAACAGGAGTACAGCCATCCAAAATCTTTCTCAGCTTATGTTCTCCTAATACAATATAGCAAATTTTCGAAGTTTTACACTTCAAGCATTTAGCAACGGAATACATCTACAAAATAATAATAACACTAAGTAGCAGGAGCACGGCAATCTTTACTTAATCTCAAACATAAAAATCAGTTGTTAGGTAGGCTTCGATAATTCCTTCTAATGTACAAATACATATTATAAGAAATTTATTTTATTTGTTTTCATCAAATGTTAGTAAATAATTACGTTTATTGCGATACTGCAAAATTGTTTGATGAAAACTATATTTAATAATTTTTTAGCGACTTGGATCAGTTGCAAAATTTTATCAAATGGAACGCACCTATAAAATAATAATAACACTAAGTATCAGTAGCGCAGCAATCTTAGCATAACCTCATACTTAAAAATCAGCTGTTAGGCAGGCTTCGATAATTCCTTCAAATGTACAAATCCTTATTGTAAGAAATTTACATCATTTGTTTTCATCAAATGTTAGCAACTAATTACGTTCATTGCGTTACTGAAAAATTTTTTGATTAAAAATATATTTAATAATTTTTTAGCGACTTTGATCAGTTGCAATATTCCATCAAATTGAACGCACCTATAAAATAATAATAACACTAAGTATCAGGAGCACAGCAATCCAAAAAACCTTTCTCAACTCATGCTCTCCTAATACAAAATAGCAAGTTTTCGAAGTTTCCATTTCAGGCATTTAGCAATGATGTCCGGCGCCTTCACCATTTTTAAACCGTATTTTTAGATAACGATGTCTGGCGCGTTCGCTATTTTTTTGAACAATTAAAGATAATTGTATATATGAAAATAATAGTTGAAATACCAGTCTTAATTTTAAATATAAATTATTTGTAACAATGAAGTTAATTTTTATTTCATCAAAATTATAAATAAATATATATGTGTACTTACCGTTTTATTCACGCAATTCAAATTTTTCGCAGTAACACCACATTTTTTTATAAGTATTATAAAAAAAAGAAATATTTTCATTTGTTTTTTTTTTACTTTTTATTAACAAACTCATGTTAATATGATAGTGAAACAAACAATTATTTAAAAATTCAGTTGTATGTAAAATAAAAATTCAAATATAATCAACTTATTTAATAAATGGAATTTTTTAATATTGATATAAATAAATGTTATATTATAGCATGATTGAATTTAAAGTAATACGAGAGTTTATTGCAGTTGAGTTCCATTTGGTAAATTTAAGTTAATTAAATTAAACATGGAATAAAATATTAAAACCAAAAACAAATTGTTTTATTTGTATCACATAAGCATTGAATGACATTTTAATTGATAGATTTACAATGATATATTTGAAATTAAGTAATTACAAAAACTATATGTGAATTTTTACTTTTCTTTGCATTTAGAACATTTTCGCTTTACATCTCGGAAAAACACAAAGTTGGAGTTCAAAGTGTTTTAAAATAATTTTCCAAAGCAACTTTTTTGTTGTTTTATTTTTGTATGTACAGGGCGAGTTTTATATACAGATAGAGGGTGTCTTAGTATTAACCGCATAAACAATGAAAAGTTTAACACAACAATATGGAATAAAAGTAATGATATAATTACCTAATAGAGTCTGATTAATACACCTAATGTTAACTGAAAACATACATTTGGGAAACGAAAATTATAAAACATTAAAGATTGGATATTTATAAGTGTTGTTAAAAATTTTGCGAATAAATTGTTTTTATAATTTAATCAGTAAAAAGTTCAGTGGAACAACTTCATTTCTTAATACATTGTTATTGTAATTTACTTTCGCCAATTGTAATCTTTAAAAATCAAGATAGTGTAAAGCTAGTTCAGGGTGAAATAAAGTTTGATTATTTAAATAAACAACTAACTAAATAATACAAAATAAAAAATTACTTAATTACGTAAATTAAATGGCAAACAGATTTTATTAATCAGTATGTTTTACAATTATCCAACCGCAGAACCTTTACGAATTATTAAAATTTTTCGTTATGTGAGTTGTGGTTGTAAATTTGTTTGCAGATTTGATTTTACGTTATTCAATATGGAATTATGGGGTTGTCTTGTTAATTGTACAGGAGATTCCCTTTTATTTCGAAGAAGATCACCTTCAGATTTTTCTAGTTTAACACTAGCAATGTATCATTTCTGAGTGACTAGAATTAGTTTCTAGTCTAAAATCTTCATGTTGTTGGTTTTAATTACAGGGATCATAAAGGGTGAGTAAGATCAGTAATTTAACAATTGCCATTATACATTAACATTTTAGGGAATGTATTGATTTTGAAAACTACAGAAAGAGGAGTGCCTTTTGGTTGAAAAAAGCCGTCTTGATGTATGTGAAGCGTACTTAATATTTCTGAAAGATTGCCAAGGGACTTCAGAGCGTCTGAATGTAACAAAGATACCTTCTCGAGAGCAACGTCAGGTGCCTATATTTATTTATTTCAAACCTGATTTTAATTCTTTTTCTTTTATTCTTAGAATAATATTGCCAGCTTTACTAAAATTAATCATTAGTTAACACATACACGGTAACGTGTAACGTAAGATTGCTACAGTTTTATTGCTTCAAATCTGATTCTAAATCTGCTTGAAGTTTTGAATTCAGCAAAAATATTACAATTGGATTATGATCTTTTATTCTTAAACGTATATTGCTCCTTTATTACAATTAAACATTAGTTAATACAAACACAGCAAGGTAAGGTATGTTTCTACACGCTACGTTAGGGCCCCTTTATATTTTTTATTTGAAGTCCAATTTTCAATTTGCTTGCATTTTAGATTTAGCTGAAATTTTAACATCGGATCATGCCCTTGGATTTCTAAAAAAATATTGTTTGTTTTAGTAATATAGAAAATTATTTAATAGAAACGCAATTAGTCAAAGTACGTTTTTGCGCACAACGTCAGGGGACTATAATTTTTTTATTTCAAGTCTAATTTTATATCTGCTAGTATTTTTGAGTTCTTTGGAAGATTTTAGGTGGGGAGAAGTTTTAATATTAGAAAAGTCTTGCATCTGTGGTGCATTATATGCATAAATTTATAACTAAAATACTTTTCAGACACATTTAGTTTTAATGAATTTTCTATTTATTTTTTTACAGGAAATGTGTGAATAGAATATCTTATGTGGGATGAAACCTGACCTGACCGCAATTTACAGTGAAGATTTTTAAATTTTTGAAATTATTATTTATATACGAATTGTTGTTATTTATTTCAAACACATTTATAAATAGATAAGGATCCATGATGTATAATAATTTGGATTCATTGACTTTATAAAAACCAAAGTTATTTTATTTTCTTTTTGGTGTATAAATAATTATTTATTACTAATAATAAATTTACTTCCAATTAATCGATATAAATATAAATAATATAAACAACTAAATGTGTCTAAAAAGTATTTAGTTATATATTTAGGTAAGTAATGCACCACACATGCAAGAGTTTTTTAATACTACATCACCCCACCTAAAAAATTTTAACGAACCCAAAAATACAAGCCGATTTAAAATTAAACTCGAAATGAAATAATAATAGTCCCTTGAAGTACTGATCAAAAATGTACTTTGACTAATTACAGTTTTCAAAATTGATACATTCCTTAAAATGTTAATGTATAATAGCAATTGTTAAATTATTGATCTCACTCACCCTTTATGATCCCTGTAATTAAAACCAACAACATGAAGATTTCAGACTAGAAACTAATTCTAGTCACTCAGAAATGATACATTGCTAGTGTTAAACTAGAAAAATCTGAAGGTGATGTTCTTTGAAATGCAAGGGAATCTGCTGTACAATTAACAAGACAACCCCATAATTCAAATTTGAATGACGCAGAATCAAAACTGCAAAAAAAATTACAACCACAACTCATATAATGATACAGCCCCCTTACCTTTTTGCACCCTTCATATGTGATATGTGATACCTCGTTAGTTATTTGACAAACATTTGAGACACTAATCTGTAGCTTCTACATGTATCTAGTTTTCGGGTGGAGTATGAAAGACACCTTTTGAGCACATCTAAAGAAGTTGTTAAACTTGAAAGATTACATGGACATCTTCTGAAATATTTGCTTGCTTTAATCCTAATTATGATGACACAACGCTTTTTTAATTACTCACTTAAATCCTTGGGCACGTGCATTCTCGGGAAGGATTTATCTCACAAGCAAGACATTCCATTTTTAGAAATAATATGTAATGTAATGTATTAACTGTATTTGAGATAAACAATTTTCTTCACTAGTTTTGTAACATTTTTAAATGGAAATTGTAACATTGTTTTTATATACACTTATTTTCTTCGTATACCTGATACAAATGCTCCTGCCACATGACAGATATCCATCACTGAAGTTTTACAATGTCAACAGCAAAAGAACGCAAGGATTACAAAAAAATATCACTTCTTCCTAGGTGCTTTTAGAAAATTGTTGGAGGTATTTCAGAACGGTTTCGATACAAATTTCAATCAATCGTTTAAGAACATATCGAATACTGACTTCATTAGAAGGATAAGCTTCATTTACGTTATATTACAGACTAAACGATCTTTAAACGTAGGCTTCCAGCAACCAAGCATCTTCACCTTTGTAGGTTATAATATGGATGAAGTAATTTCTATCGTGGTTACAATAAATAGAAGAAATGTTTTAAAACCGATATTTAAACGAAATTTGGTTTACAATACAACTTTCTAAGTACTTTTTATTATTTTATTACATTATTTTGTAAACAATTTGTAAACAAAACGCCATTTTAGCAGGTGAGCCTAACCCGATCGATAATCATTCGCAGTGGCTCTATAATGTTGCGTTCAACGACTGCCGTAACCAGAAGTATATATATAGAAAATTTTTGATATTTTCGACAACGAAATAAACATTAAAACTGCATTTTCTCTTCAGAATTTTAAATATTCCTGATGATATCAGTTGCTACCAATTGTTACTTCACAGAATTAAAAATTAAGAGGGATATTAAATTCTGAATGTATTTGTATGCAAAGCTGACGTATCGAGTTTCGGGTTACAGCGCCACTACCGGAATGACGTAACAAAAAAAACACACACACACACACACACACATATATATATATATATATATATATATATATATATATATATATATATAATTTGTTCTTTAGACGCATGAATCTAGGGTTACAATTATTACATGTTGCAATCAAGACATGGTAATTTACCACTTAATATTTAATGTGACCTTAGTCTTTTCAATTTCATGGTATCCAGTATGAAGAATAGTTTTTGTAATGTCGCCTTCATTATCTTTGAACCACTGTTGGTACAAATATTTGACGATTTCACTTTCATTTTGATTTTGAACAGGCAAGTTTGTATATAAATTTTCCAGAATGACCGCCAAATCTTTCACAGTACCGTTCTGAGGACGCACCATGGCCCCACCGTTTAAACAACCCGATGGACAAGCCATTACTTCAACATAATGATAGTCACTTTTACCTCTCTTTAATTTCCGGACCAAATTTTGAATGTTTTTAAAACCATTGGCGATAGCAAATTTAAGCGCCACCCTGCCGTTATTTTCAACTAGACTAAGCTCTTTAAAGTCGGGATTTCTATAAAAAAGAAAACAATTCTCATTGTTTGATGTTGGAAATAAATAATATACATATCTATTTATGATTAATTCACCTTAAACATTTGAACTCTATTTGAGGATTGTCCACTTGGAAAAGCACTTTGGCAGCATATTCAAATATATTATGTGCAAACCCTCCTGACCCACTTCCCATATGCCTCTTTAAACATGGAGTTATTTCTTGATTCACAGAAATCCATGGCTGATTGAAGGTAGAAGGCGGCACATCCTTTAAAGAGACATTTCCATTCAAGATCATTTGTTCAAGCTCAACTAAAATAACCAAACATAAAAATCTGTTGTTTGCCAATTATTGCTTATTATTCTTACTTGCTGTTACCACGCAATCAACGTCCCTACTATCATTTTCTTTGTTAATAAAGTCTTCTCTAACAGCCTCCAATTTCTTATCGTAACAAGGCATAAGAGTTATATGATAAATTGGTAAAGAAACATGCTTTTGCACAAACCTTTTTATTATTGAACCCATTATTTGTTGAGGAGACTTTGTACTTGATATATAAGGTAAAATGAAACTACCATGGGTCTTTTCTGCATAACACACCCAACCTACTCAAACAATATAATCATAGCAATTGTCCACTAAATAAAAATAATGATTTGAAGAATACCTGGACAGCTGGATGCCAACATAGGTAGAAGGTTTTTGTTTCCTCTAATTTCTGCTATTGAGTATCTTTCTACAAATTCCTTTTGACTTTCCAAAAGAGCCAAATCTTCTGCAATGGTCATATCTACTACCATATCAGCTCCCAGATGTTTAAAATATCCAGCCAATCTAGCTGCACATTCATTTGGTTCCAAATTATACCTGACAGCTAAAGACAACACAGGTTGAATGGATAATGATACAATTATAAACTGAGTTTCTGAAATTCTCCCTTCCTTTTCCAACTTTTTTTTTTCTCCAAATACTTTCGATAGTTCCTCCTGGTTTTGTTGGCTAACCAATACACTTTCTGCAGACGTAATACAGCCCGAGCAAGCCAGACAATCTGACAATGAAATCTCCACCTTTTGGAGCTTCTGAGGAGTGATCGACTATAACGTAGATAATGCAATAAAAAATACAACTATTAGATATTATGGAAAATTTACCTACATCTTTTACTTCATAATATGCCCCATCTTCTTGAATAGAAATCTTCGATCCTGTTTTTGTACAACTTTCCTCAATAGTAAAAGGTTTTATGCATTCCTTTTAAATAATTTCCATTAATAAAATTTATTCGACAATACTTACAAATTATGGATTACCTGAGAAGGTGTTATAAAGTCGTCTAAATCCGTTAATTGCAAAGCACCACTAAATCGCGACATTCTTACAATAATAATAAAAAATACGAATCAATTAATTTTTACAGGTGATTACAATATCTTGATGATAAAACATGATTAGAATACCATTTAACCTCCTTTACTCACCATAGATAGTGTTATAGGTATAGCCTGTGAATATAGCCCTTTCTGATCTGTGGCTATAACTTTTGGGTGTAGGTAACAGATATTTGAGATTATATAATAGAAACAAATAAAAATACACTTTTTACAAATAAACACACATGAAATACACCAAGTGTTTTTTATAATAGATTTCAACTAACAATAATTTTAATTAAAACGATATACTGTACTTACTGAGTTCCACTTTTATTGTACAAGTTTCACTTGTTTAAATATGAATCAACAAAAATATTGTAAGACAATTAAATTTTGTACATACATATAGTAAGCTACAACTACTCTAAGAATAAGTATAAAGAATAAATTAATTAAAATTTAACAATTCATCTCTTGCTTCTGTAAATCCGAAAAGTCTAAACAATTCTGCTAATGCCGTACAAACTCCTTCCGTCTTCAATGTCGATTTAAAGTTATCTATAATAAAATTTGTTAGCATTACTTTGTTTATTGTTTTAATTATTTAAAAACGTACATACCTTCGTTTAAATTAAGAACGTTACTAGTTCCAATGTTTACCTTATGAACGTTTCTTAATTCACTTTGAAGGTTGTCCAGTAGACAATTTAAATCAGAATTGTCCTGCAATATAGGTACCATATTTTACTAAACGATAAATTGATATGTTACAAAATCACTTTTTACTTACCTGTTTTTCTAAACAGAGATTTAGCAGTTGGGACAAAGGTATATTAGTTTTGTTCAATATTGCGTTCTGTATATCGTTTAGTTGCGCTATCAATCCCATTGGATTGTTATTATTACCTTTTTTTGTGGGAGGGGTAAGAGAAAAATCTTCTGTACTTTGGAGATTTTCTTGCATTCCTAATAGATCGCCTTTTATTTTTCCTGTGGCCGTTGCCAACGCATATGATAAAACGGCTGCGTCGTAAGCCTCCATTTTCAAATTTTTCGAAGAACTGTAAGCCAAAACGATCAAATCACCTTATATCATTCGATACAAAAAAATATAGCAACGATTTTCGTCACTTCTAAATACAAACCTGTAACATTTTAAGACTCATAAATGTATACTACTCATTTTGATTAATTGAAATTACTTATAATTGTAATATTTCAAACAATTCATACTAAGTATTTACCTTATATCCACTTACCTTTTTACATCTAGAACATTTTTTAACTACAACTACAGCTAACAATCATAAATAGGATTCTTAATTAAAATATATATATTAGTTGCATTACATGCACTTGCAAACCAATAGTAATAACGAAACATAAATAAAATAAATAAAAGAAAAAGCCGTGTTTTACCCATTTATTAATAATTAAAATAAAAATAACGCCTATTTACAGACTATATACTCAATCATATAGCAAAAAATATCCTAATGTAGAAGTCTATTATTTACACAATTATTTATGTATTCTCAACGTGTAAATCTGTTGATAATTAACAATAATTGAAATCCACTGTATCATATCATTATCTACAATATATACAATATGCATTCATTCTTTTCTACATTTCTACAAAGGAGCGTTTTTTTTTAAACGGGAGAGATCGCAGACAAAGAAAGAAGATAACCGATTGCGACCATGCCAGAAGAAGCAAATTTTTTACTATTCACAGTTTTTAAAAGACAAAACTTACAACATTCGCGTGCCCCGTGCAGTACAATTAAAATTTTCAACGGCTACGATTATGAGTAACTGTCCAAAAACAGGACCTTATTATTACACAATAAATGAACAATATAGATAGTTGATACACAGCAGTGTTTAAAGATCCGACTTAAAAATACGCACCTACGGTGACATTTTCCCGTGATATCGATGTTGTGTACGATCGAATAAACGTCATAATTATGACTAATAAAATAAATTAAAATAAGGAACAGTAGCCGAATAAATTTTCGTTCACATTAGAATAGTCATCAATTTTAAGTTTTCATATAAAGGAAAATATACAAACCGAAACGAGTTTAAAAAGTAAATTATAATTGTAGTAATGTTGCAATACTGCTTCGAAAATAATTAAGGAATAAACAAACAATAATACATTAATTAATAATTAATTTCTTTTGAATGTAAACGAGCTTCATCCTGTATGTAAACGTCTCATTAATTTAAAATAGAAAAAAATATATTAAAAATTAGACACATTATCGTATCAACTACAAAAAAAACCGCACAATATACAATTATTGTGCCGTGCTCCCCCTTTTCTCACCAGGTGGTATTTTTTTTCTTTTTCTGAGATGCTAAATGCACATATTCGTAATTAAATAACGTTTTTGTCAAAGCACGTAATTGTCATTCATAAATTAATATAACATCACGAGTGATTCAACAACACGAAACTCACCCTCCAACTTCGGTGTTGTTCTCGTCAGGTTTTGAAACGAAAGCTTTCAGTAAAGACGCAGGCGGTTTTCCCGGTGGCAAATTTTGCATTGCTTCGTGTTGTTCGCGAAGTTGACGTCTTCGTTTTTTGCTCCACAACTCATGACAATCTTGCCAAGTAGGAAGTTCAGGAGCAGACATTCTACAAAGGAAAGAAATTTAAAAATAATTAGTATTTATGAAGGGGAAAATGAAACACGTTCCTAATTCCTTCTTTCCCTTAAACTATATCACAACAAAAACTTGTTCTTATAACTTAGGCTTTCAGTTGTGTACTTAGTCTGTTGAAAATAAACAAAATATAAACATAAACTGTTAATACTTACTCTTCGGGGTTGACGTTTCTTAACCAGTTCGATCTCAAAGCATCTTCGGCAGTAATTCTTTTATCTGGATCAAGTTCAAGCATTTTATCTAAAAGATCCAACGCCGAAGATGGCATGAACATAAATTCTTCACGAATACGTCTGCGATGTAACTTCTTCGGTTTGAGAGTGTGAAATAAGGGCAATTTGATAACAGATGGCCAGACAGCGGGTGTCGGAGTACCGCACAGTTTCGATATCATATCTAACTGCATCATCTCAGCGTTTGCCTTAAAAAATAAAGAACAATTAGGTAAACATGTGAAGTTGGATTCAATAATTAAATTTTTGTTAAACGTGTACCTGAAAAAGGGGCCGTTTAAGAAACAGTTCCCCTAAAATACAACCGCAACTCCACACATCGATGGCAGGTCCGTAACGTTCTTCGCCCAATAAAAGTTCTGGAGGTCGATACCATAAAGTAATCACTTTGTTTGTGTACGGCCTTTGTCTGTCTTCGGCATTATACAGACGTGCCAAACCGAAATCTGCCAACTTTACCTCACCCCTGTAAACAACGTACAACACAGTTTATTCGTTTGACTTGAAACTAATCATTAATCCCTTACTTGTTATTCATTAGAATATTGCTACACTTTATGTCTCTATGAAGAAAATTTTTCTTATGACAATAATTGAGACCATCCAGCAGTTGTCTCATTATGCTGGAGTTGTTTTGTTCGTTAAAGTCTACCAGACCAGATTCGAGAAGGCCCATAAGATCGTGGTCCATATATTCGAACACCAAATAAAAAGAACCCTTATCCTGGAGAAAAAATGATCTAGTGTATCTTGGCTAATAAATAAATAGTTATATAAAATTCACTTACGTTTCTAAAGTCTACTGCATCTTGTTTATCAGTCACAATTTCTCTCAAATTTACGATATTTTTATGGTTTAATTGTCTAAGAATTTTAATTTCTCTAACGGCGGTAATGGGAAAACCTTCTTTTTCATTTTCTAAGCGAACTTTCTTCAAAGCAACCATTTCGCTGGTTTCCATGTCTCGTGCTTTATACACCTGACCATATGTGCCTACAAAAATATATTACATTTATTTTTCAAACTCGCATTTATCAATCTATAAATACAGAGATGATTAATTTCAGGAATAAATAATTATAAAATTCTAAATAAAATTATTTTTGAAACCGAGATTTATTTTAACAAATAAAACAGGTTTTTCAGTTACAAATAATTTAATGAACATAATAATCATTGTAATTAAAAGCTTGCTGTTTTATGTGTTTAAATGAAGTTGCAAGAGTTAAAAGACTCATCTAAACAATTTTCGAGATTTATTTATTGTTAATGAGATTTTTTACCTTCTCCTATTTGAGTTATAACTTCGAAAACATCCACGCATCTTTCACCCCAGTCCCTTGAAGTGTTAATGTTCCTCGACGTTTTACGTCTAAGTATTTTCGGTCTCTTTAATTTTGGCTTTGGAAGGTGCCTGGCCTTTTCTTGGGGCTTTGAGCTCACTCTAGGAGGCGTCGTTATAGCGTCCTCGTCTCCACTAAGATCTTCAGTACCAGGAATCACTACAAGAAACAGTTGAATGAAACACATATTAGAATTTTATTATAGGTATCCATATATGCATTGCCAAATTTTAATTCAAAAAACAAATCACCTGGCGGCATCGGCAAATCTTTAATACTTTTCCTTGGTGGTGTTTTGACTTTTAAAATTGGCTTGGGACTAGGACTTCGACTAGGAGGCGACTCGATTACCTCTAGGTCTGTTTGATTTATACCTGGTGGCATGGGTAGCTTAGTAATATTCTTGTGCTTGCTTCCTAGAGTTTTAATTTCGTTTATCGTCGTTGTAAGCTTTTTGGCAATCACATCAGTTACAGTCTGCGGTGGAAAAGGAACGGGTTGTTTAACAATCGAACTGATAGATGATATCGATTGTATAGGTGACGTGATGATTGGAAGAGGAGGTAAGGGAGGATGCCCAACTACCGAAGGTACCATACTAGAAGTACCATTATCTTCCGGGGTCGATTTCTTGTTCGTGTCCGATTGACTTTCTGGTAACGCTATTTCGGTCAAATTAATTTCCATTTTCTTCTTCTTTCCCGCTTCTGTTCCCGTGTCATCGGGAATGGGAATTTCGTCTACGGAAACGAATGGTTGAAAACTGGAACTGTCAGAATTAATTGAAGCATCCACGTCATCTTTAGAAGGTTCTTCTACGACCTCGTCTTGCTTATTACCATCGTCGCTTTTTCTCTCTCGAAGGTTTTGTTCTAAACGCTTCAACTCTGCTTCTCGCTTTTGTCTGTCTTTCACCAATTCGGCGAACAAACTTGTATCCGTTATTTTGTTCTTCAACTGCGATGACTTAATCGAATGGGGAGTCGGACTTCTCAGACGTTCTTTGCTATAAAAAATCATTTGCGTAAAATTTCACACTAATAATTATGTTTTTCTTTTTCAAACTAAACTTACCGTCCAACGGGCGATTTAGATCTCGAATACCTGTCCTTATCTTTGGTTGCTCTGGGGCTTCGTGATCGGTACTTCTTTGAAACTTTACTTCTACTTGGTGATCTGCTATAATGTTTTTTATGCCAGCTAGGCGACCTGGAGCCCCTTCTCTTCGGGCTGCGACTCCTCGAATACCTACGCTTATCTTTTGATCGATCTTTACCATGTCGTCGATGATGATTTGATTCTTTTTCGAGGCGCCTCCGCTTTCTAGATGGCGATACACTTGACCGACCCAACGAATGACTATGATAATGATTCATCAACGATTCAGGACTGGGATTTCTATAAGGGGATGTTTTTATGGGAATGGGACTATAATGCCTCGTGTAATGTCTATCTCGCTCACGATATCTCTCCGCTATTTCTACCGGGGACAATGTTCGATCATCCATTATCTCCATTTGAACCAATTTTATTTTATGATGAGAATTTTGTTTTGAAGGCAATAAGGGGGGTGTATGGGGTGACTCGCGGGGCGCAATGCACTCTTTGAAATTCCTTAAAGGAGGTGTCACTGGCTCTGCAGTTGGTGATCTTATATTATCATCTGGATCAGGGGAAGCAATATGGGAATCATTGGAAACAGGCGAACAAGCGTCGGTAGCAAGAACACCCACTTGTTTGCTATCAGAAAGAACGGGCTCCCAATCTGATAAAGGCTCTTTTTCGAGGTCAATTTCTTTTACAACCCTTTCAACCGTTGACACTGACCCGATACTCTCTAAACTCGAGCTTCTTGATCGATGCTGTTTCCTTTTCCTTTTCTTTTTCTTTTTTTCTCTTTTATGCTTTTTCTCTTTTCGTTTCTTTTTCTTTCTTTCCAGTCCATCATACTCTACATAAGGAGATGTTATCTGCCGATAATCCTGCAAAGGCGATATGTCCGTTTTTTTCCTATGTTTTAGGTCACTAGACCTGGAAGACATCGATGAAGCTGACATTTTTCTCTCTCGATGAGACAACATAGGTGATGTATTTTGCTGCACCATGGAAGGATCTAGGCAGTGAGAATGCCTGCCAGTAGGAGAATATAATTGCTGACGAGCAATATAATATTCCTCTTCCAGTTGATGACTACTATGAGAATGCCGATTACTATAATAGCTATTTCTGTGTACTGAATGGTTACTCAACTCTCCATCATCACTGTAACTTTTAATACTCTCACCACTCTGAATCTCTCCTGCTTCGGGTGCAGATAAGTCTTCAGAACTTACATCTGAATATTCGACTAATGGCTTCAATGTGTTTGATTGTACTAAACTGGGACTTGCAGAGCCACTGCTGTTATTGCGGTTTTTTCTTTTTTTAGACGATCTTTTCGATTTTTCTTTATTTTTATCATGTCGGCTCTTTTCCATTTTTAGAGAGAAGCAATGTAAATCCAGCACATAGTAACTTGTGCTGCTTTACGTTGTTATCTAAAACATTACCGTAACTTTTAATAAGGGTTACACTATGTATTTAATAGAAGGTTATGTTTTCGTTCAAAAAACAGATTTACAAAAACCCCCAAGTATATTTAAATAATTTATATAAAAAAAGCTTTACTCGGTATTACTAAAGGTGGAAAATAAGAAAAGGCAATATTCATCCGGTAGGTAGCTGACATACGTGACCTTGACTACGATATGGCTGTCAGCCATTTGTAGGGTGGGTCGAAGTTAAACATTTTCATTAAAATATAACAAAAAAGCAATTCCTTCCATATTGCATTAAAAGACTTACCAAATATGTTTTCGAATGGAATCAGTTCTACACAACACCAACACAGACACAAATCACAGCACAATTAATATAAACGATATAAACATTCTGTGATCATGCAACTTTGCTTGCATTCGAATTTTCTATTTTAGATTTTTCGTACTGCTTCTAGTAATTACTGTTTTGTTAATATTAAAATTAACTCAAACTTATATTTTGGGTGGTTTTAGCTATAATTAAGCATAAAATCATTCAAAAGAGTCAGATTAATTCCGAAATACGTCTCCAACCTGCTACGCATTCTGCGCCATTTGCAGTTTTCAATCCGTCATTCGTGATCCGAGTCCGAGTTCCGACCTGAACAATTTTATTTATGACGTCAATTTTAGCAATGGCAAGCAATAATTATATATTTTTTATACAATTTAACTTTCAAAAATCTTCTTTATGTTTAAGTAACGTTAAAGATTTTTTTTAATTAAATTTGAAATTGAGTTTATATTTATAGCTCGAATTTAAGCCACCTAACCAGAAACCATTTTCTTTCTAGAAACGTTTGTTCGGAAAGGTGTCAGGTGTTGTCTCCATAGAGTACGTTAGAATTAAACAATCTATAGACGTGTACACTCTGGAAAAAATATATGAAATTCAAATTAGTTAAGTAATATTCGTAAGTAAGACATTTGCCAGAGAATTATAGTTATTAACTTGTATGTCACGCAATAAAGTTTCTTTAATTATTAATCAAGAAATGTCAACTCAGGAGTGTAGTGCGCACAATTTATCACTATATTGTAAGTTGTGAAGCTATTGTATTGTGGAAGATTTTTAGGGTAATGTACTTCATGACGTCATCATAGTTAATGTTGATTTTATTGGTTATGTTTTTGTAAAAGTCATGAACCGTCATAAACTCTCCAAAAAGTAAAAGACTTGTTTGTAATATTGTGCAGAAACTATTATATATTATTATGCTGTAGCAAGGAATCTTATATTCATTAAAAGAAGTTAGATGGATGGTACTGACGGTCAATACAATACTCAGTAGCCAAAGGTGAGCGACTGCGTGGTTGAGGAAAAAGAAGCTCATGCAGAATACAAGTGTAAGATAATCTTGTATGTAAGTAAAAATTACTTTTTAATTTTCAAAGAAATTAGTTTTCCAAGGGGCTCTTCTAGCATAACAATCAATTACTAATTGTAACAAGTGACAGGAATTTTTTGTTAGAATGTCTGTTGCAGTATGAGAAAACCAAAAATTCGACTTCAGATACCGAAAACACTGATTCATCAGCTGACACTGAATCACCAAGAGTTCTTATGTTACTTTATAGAGCAATGCTTATTGCTTTAGGAAGAAAAGTGAAATTTTAAATATAAATTATGGAAATAAGCGAGTGAATGTTGCTTCATCATTAAGAGTATTTACTACAGTAAAGCATAAAAAGCAACCATCAAGAACACTCAACATCTAACGTAAGTCAATCTTGGGTAATTTATTGCAGTTTTTAATTAATTTCAGTGTATTTGTAGATGAATGCAGTTACAGATGTGCTATTAGTCAACACATACTTTTTTCAAAATAATCAAACATGTGGTTTGCAGTTAAAAGAATTGAAATACTGATAAGTTTGCTCATGTTACCCAGTTATAGCCTTTGGTTTTTTACATTTTCATTTATTTATACCATCGCGACATTGCCAGTCTTAAAAAGCGGTAATTTTAGAGCCAGAATAAATTTGTAATTGTTATATCTATTAAACTGTCTTCAAGTTAAATAATAAACAAATACATTAAAAAATGTTTGTTTTTTTAAATAATTTTTATATTTTTGTTGGCGAGTTCATCCAGAAAAAATTAATAAAGGTTTATTTAAGTCTTAGAATCCCATTTTGTAATCAATATACAAATATGTGTTTTGAAAACGAAAATTATCGCTCTTTCTATGTACTATTAAATAAATCGATGCATGTTACTAATTATTTTTTATACATTGATATAACACCTCGTGGGTTATCACACTTTCCAACAATCCCACAGAATTGAAACAATTTGTAGATCAATAACCATTCATATTTGTATGGGATTCGATAAAAATTCAAACATGAGATAAGAAATATGTAAATGTGCATGTAAATATATATGTGTAGATAATCTATAATATATTACTATTTTTTTTTTGTAGTACAAAAACAGCTGTCAATGTTCTGCATCAATTGCATACATATAATTGAAATAACAAAATATTCTATTTTGAATATCCTAAATAATTGAGATTATAAATTTAACAACATTCTATATAAATGTAAATTATTGTTTTCCATCATTTTTTATATAACAAAAGTAAAAAATGTAAATAAATATACATTATCAGATTATCACTTTGTACAGATAGAGAAATTAACAAAAACAGTATAATAAAATAGGCATTTAAACATTGCAGCAATAGAAGTACACGTGTTTATTAGCATCTTATTTTAAACAAGGCACTGCAATGGCACGGAACAATCTTCCAATAAAATGTGTTTTCCTGCAGTCTACTAATAAAATCACAAACTTTTTTCTACTTTGCAACTTATGACAATATTCCCAAAAAATACATTCAAATGTGTCTATTAATTGGTTAAATATCATTTAGATACCTACATATTTCATTTCACAGCGAATTTTACTTATTAGTTGTTTTATGTTTTCACTGTTCAAATAATTTCGACAGATTCTCTTAAATAACATTAGATACTTAATGCTAGGAAAACTTATGGTGTCTTAATGTCGTGGTTACAGTCTTTATCACAGCTATTCTAAACATAATACATTAATACATACCTATACAAAAGTAATATGTAATTAATAAATAGTACAAATACGTATAAAAATAGTTTTATTGCCATTTACATTTTGTATATGTATGTACCAATGTTGATTTAAATAACGTCATGGCAAATATAGTTATTCAGATTAGAAAAATGGAAGCAAAAATATCCATATTGGCATTTTTTAGTGTAAGGATTAAAGGCACTTGGATAATTTAGGAACGAAAAATTTAAATTTCATGGTGAGCGGTTTGTCTGTGACGTAAAAATTATAGTATGTGTTCAGAAACAAATGCCAACAACTTTATCAATCAGAACTTTAGAGCATAAATACATGGAAACAGCATATAATCCGATTGCAGCGTGCTTTATATATGAAATGTATCTGGACATCATTTCTCATTCTAACGCGACCTGATTGGATCTCTTCCCCAACCTCTCTACCAATCATGCTGCGTTAGAGCAAGAATGGAAGTTCAGATACATTTCCTAGCTCAAGCACGCTTCTATTATACTATATGTGCCTTCATGTTTGTATGGTCTAATTGTAAGATTAGAACAAATACACATACTTCATAAAGATTTTATCAACCGAAGAAAAAATAAAATTTTAATTAGATCACCAGCTTATTTTGCATTTAAAAATTAAAATTCTATCTCTTCCATTGTTTTTGATAGTCTGTTATTATCTATACGTCTTCTCTGGCTTCTTCGAACTGCATCCGCCCTACGATATGGCTCGCTCTTTAAACCTAAAAGTATATCCTCTAAAGCACCATTATACACTTCATCTTGTTGTAATAACTTCTTTTCTTGAACCATTTTCGTTCTATGTTTCAATTCGTTTATGACGGCCTCCTGTTAAGAAAACGTGCTTTTATTTTGTTTTAATTTAATCAAGCACAATATTTATAAATTGAATTAACGATTTTTATAACAAAAAAAAAATGAAAAATGTACACCTACTGTATGATCTTTCAAAGAATGTGTTATTTACATAGTAAAATTGTCTCGCAAAGAAAATCTTATAAATTTAGTAATTAAAACTACTAATACTTTGGATTACATAAAGTAAAAAGAAAAATTTGTGCATTTAACATTTAGTCATATAATATAATATTACTTTAATTGTAAAATATATTTACACCTACTTCATAAACTACAAGGTGAATTCCTCGTTGCACAATAAGAAAACTAACGTACGCTTCATTAAAAATGCATTTAAATTATGTACCTGAAACTATGTGTAATATTGACATTTTTGTAAGTGTAAGCACTAAACAGACACGCAGCGCAATGAAAAAGCAAGTACAGTGAAAGAGGGGAAATTAAAATAACAAAAAATCAAATAAATAATTAACAAGAACAAATACAAAAATACAAAATACTTTTTTATTTTATTCTTGGCATGTAAGCACCTGTAAATTTCGTAATATAGCAAAATTAATTGTATCATTATGCCGCTATATATTATTATATAATTAATATTGTTACACATATAAAATGTTTTTAATGAATACTTTTTTAAAATGATGAATAGTAAGAAGAAAACAAGAATTATAATATATTAAGTAAGCTTTTTAATGTTTCAATCAGTTTATTATTGAGTTTAATAAACTGATTGAAACATTAAAAAGCTTACTTAATTTATTATATTTGATTCAAAATGTTTCATAAATATCCAACCGCACAATCGTTACAATTTATTACCAATTTTGACGATTAAATTATTTACACACAGTAACGTTTTTTGATGCCAACTTTTAATATACGTATGTTTGGATTTTTATTATAATACTTGACAAACTCACGTGCTGTTTTTTTTCGTTGTACTTGTTTAGTTTTTGAACACTTTCGCTATTGTTAGTCGCCTGTTCTAGTCTTCGTCTGTTTTCGTTATCGAAATCGGCATTCTGAAATAAATTATATTAAAAAAATTGTACACGCACAATAGTAAATAAAAAAAATAGATTACGACAATAATTGATGAAAAAGAAAAGGACAAACAACAATGAAATAGAAATATATACGTGCCTTGAAGGCTTTAATAAATCTAACGAGAAGTGAAAAGAATGTATTAGCATCGGTCGCTCTCGGCGACTCGGCAAAATATTCTGCCATTTCTTTAAAAATATCGTTGGCAGTCTTGGCATCGTTCTTTAGTTTTCTCAATTTTTCTTCAGAATTGGAAATAAAATCACGAATCACTAAATTTTGTGTGGTCCTACCGCGGGTATCGGCTTCCTTTCTTACCATATCCATACCCTTTTCCAGTTCTTGTACGTCGGTTGTGATATTTTCCAAAGAAACTGAAAAATAAAATAATCATTAGAACCCGTTGTAACCGGCAGCGGTGTTAAAAGTTTTTTTTTACCTGTCGCTGCTTTTTCAACACATAGCAACTCGGAATCGAAGTTAAGAAGTTCAGAGAATTTGTCGCGTATTGCGGCTACAATGTAATGAAGAAGAGACATTCTTTTATCGGATGATTTGGTATCCTGCAATGTATCCAAGCTCTGCAATTTGAAACCATAAGTGGGACCCCTCTTGCTACTATTTAAATAATTTCCAAAAGCTAATACTACTTCAAGTACACACTTCAATTTCCTCGAGTTTTTAACCGAATTAGAGGCGGAAATTACAGCGTTTACTTGCTGAAATTGAATGTAATTAATATGTATGTTGTTATGCAGCATGAAAAAATATTATACCGGCATAATTAAATGAAGGTTGTCGTAAAAGTTACCAATATAATTCATAATCGACAGTTTAATAGAAATTCTTTCGACTTTGGTTAACTGCATAAGGAACTTGTCTTCTTCTGACAAAATGTTGACATTCTTTCCTTCAATCACATAATCTCTATATGCTTTACACTCTTGTTCTGAAGGTATCATTTTCTGTAATAACTCTACGTTATCCAGTGACAACTGCTTTAGGTCCAACGTACTTATTGCATTTATTACTTTTTCAATTGGCATATTTAATTTTCTTCGTGATATTGCTGGAAAAATCATTTATTTTAGTTTTCTAACTTCTTACGATACTCTTATCAATTTACCGATATTCCTTAATCGCGTATGCTCTAATAAAGACTCTTTTTCAGGCTTCTTAAATCTTTTACTTGGAAATGTAGTAAGTCCGTCAATTTCGTTACAATCTACTTCCATTGCAGTGGATTGACCTATCTTAAATTTTTCCTCGAAATCATCAAAATCGATGTAATTAAATAATCTGCCATCATCTAGTTCATTGAAGATTGTTCCCCTGACTTGGTTTGGCTTTAGAGCTATCCAGTTTACTGTAGGTAGCTTATATTTTGTTTGCACCTTTCTTTTAATTGTCATAGCACCGTCAGGGGCTTGCATAAGGCCGGCTAAAGGTGGAGGAACCGGGGCTAATGATAATTTAACTGGAGCAGGAGGCGGACAAGGCGGTGGTGGAGGGATAGGTGCTGGTGTAATCTCTGGAACACTTGGAAATTTGTTATTGCAAGACTGCAACGAATTGTCCACTGAGGAATCGGCAGAACACGATGGCAACGATGTAATCGTTGTCTGAATTTGTCCCTGTCCAGAAACTTGTCAAAATAAAAAACAATAAATGCAAATTTTTGAATTAATAATGATGTAACTTACTGATAATATCTTTGGGTATATTATTTGTTATTTTTTCAAACTCTATCAATTTAGAATCAATTCTTTCAGACTTTTCTCGCCAAATCTTCATATTTTCACGAAGATCTTCATTTTCTTGTTCTAGTTTCGCAATTTTTGTTTCCATGTCCAAAAGCTTTTGTGCATATTCGAAATTTTCATCTCGTGCTGTATCTTGTACCCGTATTAACTCGTACTCCATTTCTGCCAATTTTTCTAATGCGGCAGTTTTTGTTTCGCTGTCTTCTAATAAAGCCGCCACGTCAAAAACGTTATCAAGATACGCCGAAATTTGTATTTGGAGTTCTTCACTTTCAGTGAATCGTAACCTCTCCAAATATTTATCTAAACCTAAAGCTGTAAATTCGTACTGAAGATGTACACGAAAATTCATATGTTCAACAGAATGAACCACGATGTTTATAAACTGCATGCAAGCAACCTGTAAACGGAGAAATTAATTAAACACGTTACTCAAACCTACAAAAATGCTAAAAGTTACAGCCGTCTGTTATTAGATGCGCACGCCGAGTCGTTATTATCACATGAATTCGAAGAAAATAAATTTTTAACTTTTTCAGTAAATCCTTTTCTTTTACAAAACATCAATCATTAATTAGGTACATATTGACGTGAATTTGATTTAATGAGTGTTGCATAAAAAAGAAAAACAAATCAACAACACAATGTGAAATACATTTTCTATTTCCGTTCCTTCAATTACAAATAAAATGGCGTAGGAAAAATAAGAATATGTGAATTTATTATTCCAACAATTTTGAGAAAAAAAACAGGCAATAGTTCTGCAATGTTATCCCATACAGAATAAAAACTTACCATAAATTCTATGTGGAACATGTCGAAGTTCATAAAAAAATCCATTAACGTTTGAAATCGATGTGCTTCTTGACACACTTCCTTAAAGTTGTCAAAAGCGGAGAGGATTATTTCGTGGCCACCCTTTACCAGGCAAATAGCTGCTAGCAATTCTAAAACGAGAGCTTTGGTTCGAAGACTCTTATGTATTAAACTTAAGGAAATGCAGTTTATCGCCTCTCTATGTTGAATTACCATATTAAAACCATACTATTGTAAAATAAATAAATACAAATTATTATTAGAACAACATTATGTAACAACTAAAATTTAAAAAAATCCATTAAGTTATTTTTCAACTTTAAACTGTCAATTTTTTTGTTGCAAAATTATTATGGACATAATGTATTTTATCGTAAAAAGTACATACACTGAGACGAGAGAATAAGACTGATTCGGTTTCTAAAAAAATTAGATTAACGTAAAATTCAGCTTATATACTTGAAAAATTAGTAAGTGTGTATCTATCATAAAATACACGTTCTATTGTTTTACAAAAACGATATCATAACAAATATTCATTTCAAGTATTAAACAGGTTATCATTTTTTTATATAACCTTCACATATGATTAAATAAAAAATCGTTTTTTTTTTTAATTTCATTTAAAAACCAAAATTTAATTCACTCCATTGTTACATATTTTTGCAATATTATCGAGAAAACCATATTATCCACTTTTTCGTTCCACTATTGATCTTTATTTGTCTATCCTGACTAAATTTCAGAAATAAAGATAATATGCAGGATACATAATATAAAATTAGAAAATAGTTATTAGACTTGTAGTCGAGTTAAAATTGTAAATATATTTGAAAAGTTTTAGTTAAATCAAATTATATTTTATTTTTAAAATGTCTGAGTACAAATAAAGCCTAAAATTATAAATATGTAAGAAAATGAACTAAAGAAACCCTTTTTAATTTTATGGTTAAAAATATAGCAATGTTGGGGCTATATTATATATATTATTGAAAGACGAGTTGTTTAATTTTAACCAACGCAAATATTCCGATATCTGTCTCTGTAGCAGTTAAGTTCATAATAATGAAATGAAATCGTTAAAACGGAAAAGAAACATACACTAAACATTTGTAAAACCTCTCATTCTTCTTTTTCAATTATTTTTAATGAAACTTAAAATTAAAAAAAAATTACTTTGTTGTTCATTATTGCTCTCATGCACATTATACAAACATGAATGTCGTCTTTTGCCTCTCCCATATTTAGTTTTGCCACGTGTTTCGATCTCCTTTTTATACTGGGACTGTCAGACATATCTAGAGCTGGCCTGGCATATCCATTTTGTCGACTATTCGTACCTCCAGCATCCCCTACACCAACACCTATACTACTACCTCCCCCGCTTGTATTATGTGGCTGGAATATGCCACCAGGATTTAATATTTCTTGCGAAGTAGTCTGAGATTCGGTTATTCTTTGTTCATGGCGCATCATACCTAAACGGAAGCTCAAGTAGTCGATGAGAACATCCAAACCTTTATTCTCTTCGTTAAGGAACTCTCGTACCCATCTTAAAAATAAACAGTTTTTGTGATAATTTACCAATTACAATAATTAGAATTAATTGTATCTACATATACTTACTCTATATGATTGGTTCTGAGTGATATTTCCAAATCTCTTAAAACTTGAGTGGAAGTTGAATCTCCAACCATTTTTCGTTTCTAGATGGAATGTTGATCATTGTACGTTATTCCAACATATAGCTATTAGAAAATTTATACAGCTTACCCTATGGCTTCTTGAAGCTTTTGGATCTAGATATGTCCGTAGTTTACTTAAATAATAGGAAGGAGGATCTTTGGCATGAACCATTTCCTTAAAATAATATTTATGAACAATAATTTTTTAAAATGGCGTACAAAATAGTTTTAAAGCTAAAATTTAGATTAGTTATTAGATGTCCTAAACACCTGAAATTTGACGTTTTTTAAGAATTTTAAAATAAGCTTTGTACAATTTTTTACCACCATAGGTTGTTTTATGTGATTGTTAAACCTTTTATTTGAATATGCATAGTAATGTACACACATGTGTATACACAACTGAAAAACTATTTATTGTTTTAATAAAAAACAGTAGTTTTCCGTTGAAAAATTATTTTGCGCATCCAATTGTTTTATCTAGAGCTATTTCTATGAATTATAATTTTAATAACAATGCAACAATAATTAAAAAATAACTTTGTGTATCAGTTTTTTGTGTATTTTTGCCGTTAAATGTATATTGTTGAATAATGAATAGTTACTGGCAAATCGGTACAATATTATCAGGAAATAGGATACAAAACCCTCCAGAATCACAACTATCCCATCCTTTATTGATTTGAAATATAAAAATTCGGTAATAAAATAATAAATGTCTCATTTGTAGAAACCCATATATTATAACGAAATATAGTAGAAATATATTGTTAATGTATGCAACATGGATACACAGGACGTGTGCTGGGTTGCATATCAGCGATTAGATGTTTGCTTTGTATTACTTATTTAATATTTATACAATTAATTGTAGTTTGCAAATGATTCAAGCAATGACTTCATAAATGTATATATACAACATTTACAAATGCGTAACAGATGTTCCAACGTTACTTTATATATTTGTTTTTGTATTTTTATTAGTCACCACATAGGACATAAAAAAGAGACAAAAAAATCATTCATGCATACTGTTGAAACGGAAACAAAATGAAATGAGTATTTTTAACTACTTTATCATAATAACTCACAACAAAAAACGAAGCCAGCCAACCTGCTTTTGCTTGTTTATTTAATGTAATTAAGTACCTAACCGTGATTGCGATAGGTACAAATAGGACTATTTAGATTCTCTACAGTGGTCTAGGGTACATTTTTTATGTAGTCTATGTATTATATACTATATACCTATTATATATATATATACGTACACCGGACATTGACAAAACGGACATATCCTCTTCATGAGGACAAAGTCCCAAAATAATACGCGACCAATTATCTTATAAAGTCGAATGTTATATTTTTATTCCTTATTAAATATTTACCCATATTATTTAGGCATGCTTATCACACCTACTTTTTATACATGAATGAACATACTCAAATAAATTTTGCAAGGGAACAAAACGATTAAAAACATACTACCAATGTACAAACAATATTCAAATTTTATCGTTTACTTCTAACAAGTTCGACCCTGTACCTTGCAAAACTACCAGAAGAATATATCTGTTTGCCATCCGCTGTTATAATTGATAAACTTTATAATTATAATAGATAACAAGCGTTAACACTTTCAAATAAACAAGTATGAGGTACCTAAATAAAATAAAAACAACGTACCTGATCACAGATAATATCCCACTTTTTTTCAAAATCGTAGTTTTTAAGTAATCTAGCTTTATCAGGCGGCAGGTCCATCGAAGCCTATAAAACAACATTTGGTACAATCAACGTTAGCACAGATACATAAGTAGTACTACATAAACAACAGTTTTATTTAAGTGATCAGAACTGTGCATTTCAGGTGCTTCAATTGCAATGTTTCAAGTTCAAAATGAGTATTTCAGAAGTGATAGGTATGGAACGAAACCTGATTTTCAAATCAACAAATACCACATAATATAAAAATTATTACACTCATTTTTAAAATACCTTTCCGAGCATAATTTTAAACAACTATATTTCCTACCTTTTCGAAGTCGTTTCTTTTTTTTTATCAATTATTACTGATCGTGAGTATAACATGTAATGTCATAATATAAAATATAATAAATATTCACTAAACGTATAGATAATAATACGTATATATAATTTTTTGATACACTGAGATATTATGTATTCCATAAAGTACCTGTTGGCTATCAATTGTTTAATTGGGTGTTTCTTGTACTTACTAGTATAAAAAATTGTAAAAACGGCCGAATATTAAGTATCTCTTGAAACTCTTTATACAGAAAATTAGAAATCTTATATAAATATCGCAAATAATTAAAAGAAGTAAAAAATATAATTATTCCAGAATTCTTAATTTGACAAAAAATCACAGCTTTGTTTCCAGTTAATACACAAAAAAGTAATTTTTATGTTAAATAATTATTATGAATTACTTCTTTGTAGCAAATCGTTGAAAAGATTGATTTTTACTCGTTTCAAATGATATATAAATAACAAGTGCCACTGGATTGGAATCAAACGATAATATTCATTGATTCAAATTGACAATGTTGGGTGAAAGACGCATTCGTAAATAAATAAATTTTGCAGAGTATAAAATATCACAAACAAAATTTTGTTTTACTTAACAAAAAACTCTATTGCCATATATCGCGTTTTTATTGTAGTATATCAAAGCAAATGTATGTACAACAACTTACTACAAAGTAATCTAATAACATAACCATAAAACTAGTAAAAGAATGTCAATTTTTAATTATTTAAACTTGTTTTTCATTGATTCAAACATTTGTCACTTACCAAAACTTTTGTAAATCTTCTTTCCAATTCATTAGGATCAGGCATTGGTTGTTTTGATTTTGCTCTAATGCTTGGTTGTCTTCCATGATGTTTTGATGGAATAATGTTGTCATGGCCCTCAGGAAGGGTCTGTTGTTGTTCAGAGTTTTCTTGTTTTGAACTATAGAGTCCCATACTTACTGTCGAGATACGCACTTCATTATTGTAACATCTTTTTTTTAAAATAACTTAGACAACATTATCATTTACTTAATCTATATAACAAATAATGCAACAGGTTACATTAAACAACCTCACAACTTAAGAAACCGCCCAACCCTCGAAGTCCCACTGAAAACTGTTAAAAACCATCCAAACCATTGTTATACAGTTGTGAAATTTTTAGTTTGATTGTTAGGGGTCAGCACAATGCAGAGAATTATTTAGAATTTTTTTTAACATATGAAATAACAATTTTCTGCAATGACTGATTAACGATAATATTACACAAATGACGTTAATCATACGTTAACGTAACGTTTTGCCTAGTAATACTTTTCAAATTGAATAACAGATGGAGCAGCATGCACCTTTAACAATTATTTCTTATCGAAATTGACGATGTTGTAACTTTAACCTTACACCTTGACATGACTTTGAAGTTAACAATAAAAACGTTAGTTAGTTGTTACCTCCTTGCCTAAAAGTGCTTTAGCGTAATAATCGTAAGATGGCTCTGCGACCCTCATTTTAACGAATATATTTTCATCGATTCACCATAGATGAGACTACAATTCAATTACGCTTAATTTTTTTTTTTTTTGAAATATTAATTGAGTTTGAAATTTCTGTACGGACAATTATATGAGTATTTGTTAAAAAGACTTGTTTATGTAATTGTGGTCCCAAAACTTTGCTTATACTGATATTCAGATCCGCAATTTGCAAATAAATTGATAAAAAATGAATAAATATTGGCACAGCCTTTGGATTGATTGCTTTATTGTTGCTTAAACAGACAGTATTTTTTGAATCTTTTAAATTCGAAATTTTATTCCAATTTCAATAATATATGTAATGCGTAAGCAGTATACCTAAAGGTATGTGAACAAAATAAAATAATCACAGATGATATTATATATATGTATGTTTATTTATCCAAGAGGTATAGATGAAAATTATAATTGTATTATTTTATTAATACATACAGTAGGTAGGTATTTGTTATATTACATAGGAGAGGTGACTTAAATTATTTTTGATTGTCTTATGTATTTGTGTGGTACCCTTATAGTAAATACAGTCATGATCTCGTGATTATTACCGCGATCATCATCGCTTTTTTTTCGTAACGTATTCTTCGATCCCGTTTGCCTTGATCGGTCGCGTTCTGTTCTGGACAATCGGGTACAATTGATCAACCGCTTGCGCCCGGTCGACCGACCACGATGTTTTCTCTTTTACAATCGCGGTATCGATCAAGAGAGCACAGCGATCGTGGGCGGAGCTTTCCCACAGTCGCGAGCGTGACGTGAGGAGGCACGTGGATAGCCGAGAGCCAAACACGAGAACCATGATAAATAACTGCAGTGGGATGTAGCATGTACTATGGTGTGATGTGCGAGTTGTGAGACAATAGTTGAATAATAATAGTCGGCGTTACACCACACGCACGAATAATAATATGCATGTTCGTATTTGGCATTTGTATCCAAAACATATATAATTTAATAATATGCCATTTACAGTTAAACAAGGAGCTTAGAAGGCAGTGGACAGCAGAGACAGAAAAAAAAACTTTCAGAATCCTAGTTTAAATTTGCGAAACTATAAATTTATGATGTTTATAATTAATCAATCTCAGGTACCGAATCAATAACATTATTTTCTAAATAATCGATGCAAAGTAATAATAATAGCAAAAATTTCAAATATTCTCTTCAATTTTATTTGAGTTTTTAAACTGGTTTAAATAGTTAGGTACTGGATGTTATCAAAGTCAATACCTACATAACTATAAGATTGTTGAAACTAAAGTTAGTTTATTTATTATGTGCATATACAAATGTAGATAAAATTATACCTACGTGTAGGTATATACATATAATATACAGGGCCAAAGTTTTGTGAAATGCTAAGCCACTGAAGTTAACAACAATGCAGTTTTAATGTCCGGATTTACCTACTTAGCTTTATATTATAAATAAGAAATTTAATTCTTCATGCTGTAACAAAAACCTGTACGTACCTAAGTAAGTACTCATTATAAACTCATCTTTCAATTTAACCAGTCAAGCGTGCCGTTTTCTTTTTTTGTTTTTATTAATGCACTGTGCTTTATATTTTGCATGCATGCACACAACAGCGGACGTAAAAAAAATGCGCTTTCGTTTATTATTTTGATTGGCGTAGAGGATCGAACAAGAGACAAAAGACCCAATAGGTAGGTATGTCGACAAAAAATTTGATACTACTTGTCAAAAGAATCATCATTGACATTTATGTAGGTACATATCTAGCTACCTACATACATATATAATAATTCCATAGTAGACATAGATAAGTATGTACAGGTATTGTAAACTGTAATGAATAATTATACTTTTTATCAGTGACAAACAAAAAAAGAATTAATACAAATAAAAAGTAGAAAATAGAAATCGTTTATAACGACGAAATTAATATAGCGACGGCAAATGTGGTTAGAGGGTCAAATTGTCTTTTATAACGAGCCCGTTGTTATGAATTCTCGAAACATAAAAAGAAAACGTCGGGAACGGAGAAGTAGGTGTACGTGTGCCGGCTTAGCTAGGAGAATTCGAGTTATCGAGTTATTTGATCAAAATTTAAAAAGATCTATATTTGCTTTACTACTATTATTGAAATTATGTAATTTAATTTCACTCGTACCTAGTTTTCGTTTGTGTAAGTAATTGCGGTACCTATCCTTTCGTCTGGTCACTATGATAGCATATAGGCATCATTCTCTGCGACATTTTGGTAGCTCGTTCCTTTAAACGTACGTCATATAATATGTATTTCGGTAAGTAAGCTAGCTTGAAGGTAAAACATCCTCAATAATAATAATAATAATAATAGTAATAATGAGTGAGTAAGCAAGAGAAGAAAGAGCCAAGTGATAACCTGTTAGCGCGCCAGGGTCGAAAATCATCACGAACCGTGCCGGTAATTATGGGTCTAGGTTCTCTTGGTGCTCTAGGGGATCCAAGACAAAATCGGGTTTGCTGCACCGTAGCGGCAGTAGTTAACATAACAGACGATTAATATTATAAGTGAATGTAGGTTTTTACGGCCGGTTTTTAGCCTCGGTCTCCCAATTCCAATTTTATTCCTAACGTTTCTCCTGCAAAAATCATCCTTACACAAAATCAAGGCAATATATCTGTATGTGTTTATGGGATGCATCAGTTTTACAGATTTTCTAGATGAATAGGTATGCAACATTTATATTATCTGATGAATTAGATCAAAACGCATAATTTTTTTATTATTTACTTACCTATAATAAATAATGTCAGGAGAAAATTGCGAAATTTTATAATAAAATAAGAGACAACAGATGAGACACATACAAAATATACCTATTTATTTATGTGATGGTCGTGTGCAGTAAATGTTCATTCGCAGGAGTAAAAAAGTAATTAAATTTAGTGCCGTGGGAGGGCAGAGACCACACACATGTGCTGCTTGGCTTATTCTCATTATCATTATTCATTACATCATTACCATTCTGTTTTTACGACGGTGGCGAATGATCAGCGTGTGCTGTTGATGGTGTTAACGTAGAAAGAATCATCCTTTCATCTCTGAGACCTTTAATTGTTCAAATCCGAATTCGTTTTTTAGTTTCATTCTAATATTCTTCTTAACATTCTTAAGTACTTTAATTTTTGCGTGTGATGTTGAATGAATACCTATATATACATCTATATCAGATCTGTATTTCTAGATAATTGGGAACGGGTTTTATTTATCGTTAAAAAAAATTGTTGGACGAAAAAACAAAAACGACGGCTGTTAGTTCTGACGGTGAAATACCTTCCCCGCCCACAAAAATATTACATAAGTACATACCTACCTTATATTTGAAACATATAGACAAGAAAGTCCTTCTTATCTGCCGAAGAACAGACCAACAAATCTCTAGTAAAACAACAATAAAAGTAGTTCTTAGGCTTTCACGGCCGGCGTCTATCGATGTAAGTTACGACTCAGCACAGTCACCACTGAAGATGCCGTCAGCGAAATTCGGCGAAACGTCTGGAAGAATCAAATTCCACGGACCACGGCCAAAAAGCCCGGAATAGAACACCACAACAACAAAAGTGTTTATATGAGGTATAGTTCTTCCATTAGATAATATCCATAACGAGTATTTGGCGGTGTTTGCCGGCAGCATTGTCATAAGAAGAGAACGGGAGACAATGAACCTTCCTACCTGCTGGAATGTGATTGATGATTACGTAGATAAAATTGCACTTCTGCAAATGTATAGAAAATATTCAGATAAATTTTGCAAGAGAACAAGACGATTAGGAAGTTATTATTAATTTATAAATAATATTCAAAAATCGTTCTTCTAATAAGATCGATTCAAATCCGTATTATCTTGTGCAACTACCAGAAGAATAGGTAGGTATCTATTTGGCGGCTGCCCTTATGATTTACAAGGGTTATAACAGACATCCCTGTATTATATGTATACCCACATAATGTATATGTATTTACGTTGGGCTTCATTTAATGTTCTATTGTTAAACTTATCCAACTCCGACTTCAAACTTTAATAAGTTAGGTAGGTATAATTAAGAAAGTAAACGTTTTCAAGACATTCTCATTTTACCTGCCCGACTACATTTTTATCAGATTTTTTCATGTAAACTCCGTAATTTCTCTCGTCTGAAAATTTATTTTTAATTACTCTTTAGATATAATAAAGTGGTAAAAGAAAATATATAAACATTACGTACGTTATTAATGCGTGACCTCGTTTTCGCCTCTTGACTTTTGCCCCGAGCGGCATGTCGTGACGTCGTCATAGATATTTATTATTAAAAAGACTTGATTGACCAAACAACATCCGGCTAGCGGGTGTCTTTATTATCTTTTCTTATCAAGTCGCGTCGTGTCGCCGACATACATCTACGTACCTACGTAATATGAATGTAGGTACCCAATATATTTATTTATACATACTAAAATTCTACGCTCCCGGACACGATGGGTGAAAGGTCGTTGTTGTTTTATCGTTTAATAAATAATAATAAAGATCTGGCGCACACAGAAAGAACAAAACGATTTTATCTCGTAATAAGTCATTAACATAGGTACGTACCTACAGTAGAGATTGAAAGACTGACTTGACTGACTGATCAATAAAATATACCTATCTATCTACTGTTTCTTACTGCAGTGTTTTCCTACATACGAGGACCCGGAGCCGAAACGATGGTGTCCTCCCGAATGTTAAGGTAGGTTATAGCTTATAATTAGACATAACATTCGATAGGACACTGGTTCGATAAAATAAAAATGTTTTTGATGCCGCCTGCAGCGTAATATGTAGTACGACGCGACGAGACGCACCGTCGACCGCCGCCGATTGAGTACTTTCATGTTTTATCTCATCAATAGAAGATAGGTGTACTGAGGTAGTCAGTCACTAGTAGGTATTAGTAGCGGCATTTAAACGATTGGTCGATGTTGCGTAGATGCAATCGGCTACGCCACCCGCGATTGTGGGCGAGGCATTCGGCTTTCCCACACTTATTCGCGAGTATGATCGGCTTGAGCACGTGCATAAACAACAAGTTTTCCAATTTTATTAGACTTATGAAATTAGCTGATCGGCGTCGGTTTATTTTTTAACAATGCGGCATGCTGCGCCGCTCTCTTTAATTTTCCAAATAGACAAACATAAAACACTCATTTTTTTTTCCTCGTTTAGTAAATAGTTTTACGCACCCTTAATTCTGGAAGTCTTAACAATAAGTGTGGGAATCCTACAGAGCCGAGCAGAGCACACGGCGACGCATAATTTCAATGCATCTTTCTCATGTGAGCTGCAGCAGGTCCGTTTTCCCGAAAACAACCGAACAATAAAACATGGGAAGATCGTGGCCAACCTTGTCTCACGCGCGTCACTGAAAGGCATGCTGCCATTACCCCCACCATTATCGTTACTGTTGTGTGCTCGGCGTACGACTATATTCCGCCACCAAAATAGAATGATTTGGATTTAGGCGGTGTTGAGTAAGCAGTGTCTTCGTCTGGTGTTACAGTAAACTGGAGGCGCGTGAGCTTCTTGAACTGCGTAGTCGTTATTATTGACGTGAGCAATTTTTTCTCGTCTATGTCGTGACGATTCTACGACTTTTGCAGTTGAAAATAACAAGTACTGTTTTTCTATTCTCCTTATGGTTACTGGAAACGAAAATATTAATATGGGAAGTGCACCAATGCCAAACAATCCCACGGTTGACTCCACTGGACCCACAAAACGGGTTAGTGACAGTAGAAGGGTAAGTACCGGTTTTTAATGATTTATCAAACTTATTTATTTTCTAAATGACCAATTAAGAAAAAATAATACAAAAAATCTATTGTTTTTATGTTTATATTGCACTTAATAATAAAACGTTACATATTATAATTAATTGTTTTTTAAAATATAAATTTACGAACGTACCTATCATATTATTTTTAAAAGTGTTTAACTTTTGAAAGGTGTCGTTGAGGTGTAGTTTTCTAAATGAATATATTATTTATGTGTGGTATTTTATTTTCCTAGAGTAACAAACCAATCATGGAAAAACGAAGACGAGCTCGGATTAACAACTGTCTTAACGAATTAAAAACGCTCATTTTGGATGCAATGAAAAAAGACGTAAGTGTTGTTTATTACTGTTGGTTGGTAGACAGGTGTGCCCATTGTAAAATTCAAAATCAAATATTGGAAAATTGAGTCTTTTTTCGTTAAATAAATAAATAAATAAATAGAAACAAACAATAAAAACTTATCACAGGAACTGACACTGAACAGAAGGCATGTGACACATCGTTATCTTTGTCATATGATTATGTGTTTGTTTACCTGCTTTTTGTTTGTTTTTTTTTATGTACCTACCTAATCAGTGGGTAAAAGAGAAAAAAAAAGAGAGTACTATTTCCAAATTCAAAGGCAGACATAATAAACTGTAATTGTAAACGATGTTTTTATTTCAGCCAGCTAGACACTCCAAGTTGGAAAAAGCGGACATTTTAGAAATGACCGTAAAACATTTGCAGAATCTCCAGCGACAACAGGCAGCTATTTCTGCGGCTACCGATCCGTCTGTAATAAACAAATTCAGAGCCGGCTTCAGTGAGTGCGCAAACGAAGTCGGTCGTTTTCCTGGTTTAGATCCAGTCGTAAAACGGCGACTACTTCAACACTTGGCTGCCTGTTTGAATCAGGGTAAACCCGATCAACCCCACGTTCAGGTTCATATTATACCATCACCGTCGTCCGAATTACAACCTCAACAGCATTCCACCGGTGGACTGATATTGAGCAATGGAAGTGGAACGGGTGTGCAATTGGTACCTACCCGACTACCAAATGGAGATATTGCCTTAGTGCTTCCGTCAACTTCGACGACAACAAGTTCTACAGGAAGTAACAATACTAATGGCACTACCGCTTCCTCCTTGCCACTTCTGGTTCCCATTCCTAACAATAGAACATCATCGATGGTCTCGCCGTCTTCGGTATCTTCGAGCTCGTCTGCCAGTCCAGAACCCACGGACTCTTCGTATACGTACAGTTCTTCAATGATGCAGAAACCGTTGTCGTTGGTCATACGAAAAACCGAACAGACTCTAAAGGAAGAAAGGTGGCCTTCGGGATCTCCTCCTCTTGTAATGAGACAATCGGATCAACCGGAGGAAGAAAAACCTTGGAGACCCTGGTAGTACTTTGTGATGGTAAAAAAATGTTGTCACGGTGCAATTCATGTTCAAATTTTTTTCTCTATAACGGTGGGTGCAATTCGTGCGTACCGACTCGTAGTGCCTTATTATTAAACACGGTTGTGATAGATACGATTGATTTTTATTATTAATATTTTTTTGTGTTTGACATGTGATACAATATACGTTTGTATAATAAGATAAGGAAATTGGAAAGTGAATCATTATGTGAGTATATTTTTTATATGAATGATAAATGTAAGTACATACCTACATAGTTTTATTACATTAAAAGCTACATTCAATTTTTCATTATTATATCTATGTATAAAATGATGATTATTTTGCTGTGGTTGTTGCAGTATAAAAAACGTATAAAAACATGAGAGTGACGTATAAATTTATGTATCTATTCTCCAATATTTCCTTATTTTGTGTTTTAATCAATTAAAATATTATATAAAGATTGACCTGAACATATGAGAAATTAATATGAAAGTTGATGATCAGAATTTTATGAAATCTGTTTGATTTTGTCTTCCATGGATAGATAGCACTATTCCAAAATAGTTGGTGCGACGCAGTCTATTGTTGTGTGTCGTCGGTGTTATAACTACATTTCGATAAATGTATTCGTTGAACCGGACACTTTGAGTGTAACTGCGAGTTGCGTTTATATTGGCACCAGTATATATATCAATCTAGTTACGATTAGAAATGGTTAAATAAGTGGATTTATTTGTTTTTGATGTTTAAAAGAATCATGAGTAGGGAATGAGGCTAAGTACGCCCGTTGTTTGCGCATGCGTAAATGTAACAAGTATGTGCTTGTCGTATGATTGTCATACAACAGAAATTGTTTATCATCTTAAGTGTTATTTAGTGAAGCAATCTTGATACCAACGTCAATTGGACTTATATACTTTTAGGTAAGTGTATAAATAGTAATTTTTATAATATTTTATATTAACTATACAGAGGAATTAAAAATAAACCTAACCTCAATTTACTGTGAAAATTACTCGTTGATATATTGTTTAGTTGTAACGTTAATATTGCATTTTATTATATTAAACAACAGGTTTTATTATGAAAATATCTAAGGATTTAATGCAATGTCGGATTTATACTTTTCTTAAGTACCTATAGGCCACTTCACTATGAGGCGTCCATCTCTCCCGCCCTTCTACTTAAAAAAATATTTGTGGTTGCTAAACTTGAATTTGACATTTATTTGATAAACAAATGCATCTATCCACACACAAATATATATTATTGACTTGTCTGAGTATTACGTTCATAATCTCGCACGAACTTGATTCAACAATGCTTTCTCTGCATTATTTTAACAAATATACAATAAAAACAATATTATTCAGTTATCAAAGATCTATTAGTCTTAAGTACAAATAATAAGATAACGAATAATGTAGGTATTACTGCATTGATTTAACCCACACCGTATCTTTAATAATTTATACATGTTTACACATCATCACCGTAAGTCCCAGTATAGTGCTCACAATTGTTTTCCGAACATATATTCCGGATAAAAAAGACAGAAGCTTACTACAGTAACCATAATGGCGAATATTATAAGGTCAGATTGTGTCAAGTTGAAAAATTGATACTGTAATTTAAAATTAAGTTTTATGTAGAAATACTCCTGAAAACGGACCTGTATAAATTGGGTGTTGGAGATGTACCGGTATGCACTAGCGCAGATATAATATAAATTAACAAAATACAGTCTAGAATTGAAAGAATAATTCATTAATATAATTTTCCGTTTATGAATTAATAAAAAACATTAAAAAAAATAAAGTATGCACCTCAGATTTATAAATATTCTACCGTAAACTACAAAAATAATATAATGCCTACGTACATTTAAATTATATTAAATGTAAAGCTCAGAAAGTAGGTAGGTACCTAAAAGCAGTTACTAACTACAATCAAATTTTGAGATAATGAATAATTTAAGAAAAATAAATAATCACTACTTTTAGCTATTTGTCGTATTGGGTCAAATGTTTTTGTTGTTAAAACAATGCTATTATAATTTTATGTGAGCCACTACTAATGTCAATATTTCAATTTTGCCGAAAGCATTCACCTGCCTACAAAAAAAAAACCGTTCCATTCACAAAACCGTAAATTAGCTGTTTGAATGAGAGACAGACACAGAAGAGTTCGGATTTGTTCTTGGTGTGTGGTCGTTGTTCTAATATTTAATTTTCAACGGAACGTCTTGTAGGGGATGGACATGCAACGAGCGACTTGTTATTCTTGCCTCAGTTCATATGTTGTTATTATTACATGCAGCGTGCACGCCAATGGTTATTTTACCAATATAATACCAAAGAAGTAAAGGTATAGTTTGTCCGAACTCGTATATGCGTTGTCTTGGACCACCTACCTTCCTTCCTTCCTAATACTCACGTTAGTCTGTCTGTCTCTCTGAAATGGTGGCTATCTTAATTAATTATTATTATTGACCGAAGAAAGAGGTTATTTTACCTTTTTGTAACACACCGGTAATATGTATAAAGGACCACAAAGGTATCTATCTATTAAATAATAATTATCTGTAATTATTATCGACGTATTGTATTAAACGAATTTATGAATTAAGTTTGCGTTAATTATTTGATTGTTTAAACATTATAGCTTTTCTTATCAGTATTCTACTTAATAGATACAAATGTAGGAAATTAATGTTTTTGAAATACTTTTATATATTTATTCAAATTTGGAAAGAAATCCCTATGTTACATACACATAATGTAAACGTTTGCGTAAACAACACCGTAATTAGGTGTTTGTACGCACAATTAGTAGATGTAGAAGTAAGTATGTAAGTGAGCAGTACTTAAAAGTGCTCGTTTTTAGTCCTCACACAACGGGTGGTCCCAATTATTGTTACCGCTATTGATACAATTTTCTGGTACGTACCTCCGGGATGTCAGGAAAGGTTAGATAATTTTATTAAATAATATCCCTGTGCCCGTTTTCTTGGGTATAAATGAAATCTAAGTTTCAACACTATCCCGTAAAAAAGGAATTTAAAATATTAGTTACCCTTTTCACCACAAATCCAATTTCTCTCCGTTATTTTTGGAGCTAAAAAGGCGTTTATAAGAGATTTCTTGATTTTATTATCTGACTTCAGATAAGCGCATTAGCTAATAACCAAAATTATATTTTCTAATGAAATACCTTACAGGTATCTATTTACCTACTGAATTCGATTAGTCTGTGACTTAAAAAAAAGATTTCGATATTTTTAAAGACTAACAAGCTTATCTGACGTTTTTTAACACATCTAATTATATATTTAGGTATAATTATCACTTGATTATATAATAATATGCTAATAAATAATCTACCATGGTAGCATAGGTATATTTCTAAAGCAAATGCAATTATCTGACCATTTAAAGGTATAATTAAAGGAAAGAATTGAACTAACTAACGACTTAGGTTTACTTTCGATATCAAGCAGTACCTGTGGTATAAAGGGGTTTGTTTATTCGGATATTGTTGTAAAAAGAGTGGGCATCTACCACTACCAGACTACCACCAAGCGTGAGAATCGTTTCTTTTTTCACATACACAATTGACTAGAAAGAGACGACTAACTGACTGACTGACTGAGTTAGATTATTTTCTGGCTGTCTGCTTCCGATCGAACTTCCTTTAAAATACCGACACGGGTAGGGTGGCCAAAAATTAACTAGGGGTATGGGAACCAGTAGTAATAATAATTCGGACGTGATAAAGATTACTATATATACTTATTGTACATTATACGTACGTCTGTTTCATTCGAATAAGAAAATAATTTACTCAAGTTTTGGTTTTATTTAAATCGTACAAAAACATCTTTCTTAATTACCCGCAATTATTTTCAGAATACGATATAAAAATAATATTTGCCTATATCAGTACCTATATTAGTAGCATATATATAGGCAGAAAATCGGATTATGATTAAGACAGACAGGTAAAAGTAAAATAAGCTAGCTGACATCTTAACCGTTTTCTTTCACTTATTAAAAAACATTCTTCACCAAATCGTGAAGTGAGTACGGTGCTGCATATCTATCTACTTACTTATATATGTGCAGGATAATTGCATGCGTATGCAGCAGGTGTATAATGAGATTCCTCAACGAATTTTTATCGGATATGCCTAATACCTAACTTCCGTAACTTTCTGCAGTGTGCAGTTAGCCGTTATATTAAAAGTACCTATATACCAACCAACTGACCGTATTGCATTTTACATTATTGGGATTCGTAGGAACGTCTATATTTTAATTATTCTCATGGGAAATAATCACTTGTTCGAAATACAATACTTGTTAACCTTATGAAACTAAAAACCTTTTCATTATTAGTAAGTCTAGTCTGTATGTTGGTACGTATATGGATTTAATTCAATTTGATTATTGAATTTTAGCAGGCCTCTCTATAGGTACGTTTTTTTATTGTTACCATTTAAATATTAACGGTATTAATATGACGGTTTTATTTAATTATGATAACTCAGCCGTTTTTAAAAATATACAGGATTTCTAATAAAAAATATGTGGTAAATTAGGTATATTCTCCATAGATAGGTATCTTTATATATTTTTAGTACATTTATCTGAGATGTTACGTTTACATGTCTATATGTATGTATGAATGTAATTGCATATACGTATGAGATATTCCGATATAAAAAAGAAGATACGATTCTCAGGTTCGTTCAAAGAAGGCCATGGGAAACACAAACAATGCCGCAGAAAAAAAAACTCAACAGCATCTTTACTTCTGATTGCACAGTTTCAGAAAAAGTTAGCTAAATAGTAGTAGTAGTAGTAGTAGTAGTAGTAGTAGTAGTAGTAGTAGGTATATAAGTACTTTTATTTATTACATTTTAGGTTAGATGTAAATAGGTATTTACATATTATTAGAAAAAAGAGCAATTATGTAATTAATTCCAATTTTTGTAATTTTCATTTAGATATTAGATAATCTAATTTAATAAACTAATAAAACTAATATGAAAGAAAAGTAGGAAGGTTCACTAGGTAGATTCACAGATACATAAAATTTAAACTATATCAAGAAAATTTTAATTAGATATCATTACGGGAGTGTGCCTAAGTCGAAAAAAAATTTCAATTAGTTTAACTTTTAACACCCTGTGTATGTATGTATGTATGTATTTCTGTTAGACGGGAGATAGTGTATGCTGTATAGGGCTGATCGCTGTTGTAATAGGCGACGTTATAAGTGGTAGTGGTATAGGTGTATGTATATAGGTGTGGTATATTTATGTGTTTAGGTATATAGTGGTGTGTGTCCGGTCGCGCGCCTGAGACTCGGGCGTCCGTCGAATTCTCACGGCCTCGAAAAACACGACAAAGACGTGGCCAACTGAGATCCTTCGGAGCACGTTCCACGTACACCAGAGCTTGTATTTTTTACCTAAACAGATGCATACATAGGTACTATGATAAAGTGCGTATGATGAAACGACACACGCGCCGAGTTATTGGTGTTTGCGTCATACCATACTTATATACATATTTTTGATTTTGAGTAGGTTCAGTAGGTACATTACGTACTATAAATACTAATAGGTATGTGGTGTTTGGATGTGGCAACTTACGGTTAGAAAGGAGCAAATTTCAACGGTCTCTTTTTACCTTTTTCGTTTTTATTTTTTTATGTAATTGTTAAACACTTAATATATTCTTTATCAGTATATATATTGTGTATATACTATATTTGTAAAATGTACTGTGATATGCAATAATAGAAACGGAAATTCTGAAATAAGCATGGGCAGGCATGTGGGCAGCAAATAGACTTTAGTTTCCTTCCACCTTCACGTGTCACGTCACCACGTAATGCCGCTCACGCTTTGCTTTTGTATTATACTATGAAGCGCCGCGGGCCGGGCCGGGTCGGGCCGCGCCACCACCCGTGGTCCTAGCTACCCAACCGTATTATAATGTACAGTACTCGGCAAAATAATATCCCGAAACAGACACGAACGTATCTAATGTATATATAATAAGTATTCACAATAACGTTTATTATTTATATAACGTACTGTACATGTATACCTATTTATTTATATATGCGCCCGTGGGTAGTATGTATGTATGTATATATAACAAAATAAACATGCAACTTAATTTCTTGTGGTTACGATAGCGGATAGCATTCGTTCTATGTATTATCCCAATAATATGTGCGCTTGCGTGGGCACACGATAATAGAGTTAAGAGGCGCCAACATTTTTTCGTCATGAATTAATTTATTTTATTATAGATATATTTTTTTAAATAAAAAGTGTTAATGGCAAAATTAATTAGCAAGAGCAACGGTAATAGGTAGGTACGTTGATATTGTCTAATTAAATTTATTTAAACTTATTCGTTAACTTAAATTGAAATAAGTTTGTGGTAATTAGTAATGGGTTTTTTTTAACTCTTTTGTTATTTAATTACCACAGTCTCCTTCATTATTCCTATTATAAAGTTTTGTTTAAAATATTTGGCTAATGTAAGTGTCGCCTTGGAGTACAACAATTACACTTAGGTAGTAAGTATGTAGGTAGCTAGGCAGGCAGGTATTATAATAAATTAGTATGTACCTATTTATGTTGTCGGTTTTTCCGAAAGACCATGCTTATTATTCGCTTTTACATAGGTACATATAAATATCTATCCAACTCAAATTGATTGCTCCATCCGTGTCCGCCTTCAGATCCTTGAGATTAATTCGACAATTAACTTGCCTTTTATTGGCATTTTATTAATAGGTAGTGTGCTGATCACGCTCGGGCAACCACACCACTTCACCACTTTTATTAAACTTCACCTTTTTCTATACGTATCGCGTAAATACAAATATTAGGATTAGGATTAGGTACTATGTATTATTTATTAATTATTAGATTGTGTATTTTTTAACATTAGAAAAATGGAAATCACGATGACAGTATCTATGTATCTTCTGTTTTTTCAATAATCATATTAATTATTTTCAGAATTTTTTAATGAATAAAAAGCTAATTGCAATACCTACCTAATAAATATAAAACTCGCATTATGAATTACACTATTTTGTACTTATACAATATGTAAATTATCATTCATTAGGTATGTTAAATAGGTACAATAATATACCTTTACACTTATAAATGTGTGTGTATATATTGATGTTATATATTGCATGATAATGTTGTTATGTTAAGTACCTATGCCTTTCATTGCCGCGCGGTTTGTTTGATTTTCGTTTTCGTTTATCGAAAAAGCTGTTGACCTAGAACTCAAGAAGAATTATTATTAAACATCAAAAATATCGCCGACCGTCTGGTAAGTTTTTATTCTGAATTCGGCACCTCGCAAACACGAACGTAGATGGATAGCAAGCAAGCAAGCACTAGCTTTTAAAAAACACGCCATAAAAGAAATTAAGATGTTACTTACTAGGTATTTGTTGGAATATTCGACATTCCTTAAAAATGTTAATTTTCTGTCTTTTGTTATGTACTCAAGGAAAAAGAAGAAATTTGTGCTATTGTAAGTATTGTACGTATTGTACTGCTGCTGATTGCTGATCGTAACTGTTAATATTCCCATATGGCAAGCGAGACCATGGCTGATGGTAAAGTCGTACGTACGTACAATGTGTTATTTGTTATTATGTATATATCATCGAAGAGTACCGCAAAGAGAAAATCTGGATCGCGAATTTTATTTTTAACTTAATAATATGTCTTGGGAGTTGAATTCTAATTGCCTAATTGCCTACCTATCGGGCTCACGAAGTGAATGTCGCCAGTGGCACATTTTACTTAAAAAGGATATAGGTATTATAGTTATAGGATAGGTAATACCTAATTATGAATACGATACCTGTTAAACTGCCAAAAGTCGTTGCTGTACATACAGCTACATACCTATACTTACTGCTTAACCCTAACTCAACTCCCCGTCCAAATTTGGACGGTATCGATGTCGGTGGTGCATAATAACACTTTACATAAAACCAATCAGGGAAACGTACAGTTGAAATAAAATTTTCCTCTATTTTTAATTCCTTCGGGATTTAATTATGATTGAAATTAAACTAAAATAATTTACAAATTAATTAGTTAGTTTGTTGAATTGGACATGAAAGAAAACATTAACCACTATTATTTAAATATTTTGGAAATTCACAAAGTATACCGCGTAATTTAATTAAACGTGGGTATTATTACCTACTACCTACTAACCACAAGTGTTATAAAATTAATCATATGTACTATCAGGGACAGAAATGATGACCGTATTTGTAGCGAAAATTGCATGCCATACTCCTTCGTTTTGACGTATTTTTTTAAAAAGCCTAACCAGTCCTCCAGAGTTGTAGGTGACCCAATGAAGTTAACTAACTGATGCAGTACGTAAAGTGGCGCATCAGCAATTTTACCATGAAAATCTAAGTATTCTAGAATTATAAAATAATAATATGGTTCGCCTTTCAATACCACTTCTGTCTTCGATAGTATATATTGTGTATTTTAAAAATCCTGACTTCATAAACGGAAGGAAACAAATAAATATTCCACAAACAACAAATGCACAGTGAGTAAATACTTATCACAAAAAAACAACATAATTACATAAAAACGTACTGACCCTCTTCTCTCTTCTATTAATTACATAAGGTACCACCTACATGAGTCTCCTCAAAGTTCTATTTTAGATACCTATTCTATTCTATATCGTATGGGCTTATCTTATAATGTTATAGATAAATAAATGTATCTAAATCTACGTATATTTTACATGTAGTAAATACACGTGTGTACGTATCTAGCATTTAGCTATATACATTGCACATGTACCTACATGTTTGTAAATAACCTCGTTATACAAGTGCGGCATCATCTGTAGCGCGCTAGCGTCGGTGTTTTGTGCGACGATACTACTTACTAATTAAGACAGACGTTGTTTGGCTTTTACTTATTGACCTTAGTATCGCTAACGACGTGCTATAAAAGCCAACATTCCGTAAAAACCGTCAGTACCGTATTAAGGTAGAATTGTTGTTTTTTTTAACAACATATAATTAGTCTCTTCCGTTTTACAGACATAGATTATCACAAATGTTTTGTTAGATGTCTACATATTTGATAAATTGGCATATATGTTTGTTACTTTTGAAAATGACAGGATATGATGATGTAAAATAAATGATCGATTGAAAATTAAGCTGTTTTACATTTACAAACGAACCACTGTAACCTAAAAGGCTAAAATACGTTATGAGACCCAAGCTGCATCCATAGTAGACTTTTGAACTTTAATGTGTGACATTATTCAGTTCGACAGTACTCTACTTGATTTTTTTCGTACCTAATCGTAAGTTGGATTGTCGGAAAATGTTTTTAACTTAATACGGTTCTGTGTCGTTCGTCGGTATGGTATCGCAGTCGCAATGATAATATTGCCGCCAACAGTACGTACGGCCGCGGTCGTACTGATTGTCTGGCTGGCGAGTAGCCAGCCGGGGCCGGGGTCGGGGCCGGGGCCGGGTCAGATCTCAGGGCCACGCGTGGTGGTCGAGTTGAAGTCGCACAACTTATTATAACTAACTATACACACGAACATCAAACGCACATGCCGTCGCGACGGTCCTTTCTTTTTTTTATTTTTTATATTATTAATTGTAAGTGTACTTCTTCGTCGGCGTAGAACATGATGGTCCTGCCCATCGCATCGCCCCTCGTGCCCATGCTGTTTTGTAGGCAGTTTCTCGCGTCGTCATCGTCTTCCTCTCACGAGCCTCCGTTCCCACGGTTTTAGAATGCATCGGACCACAAATCAGAGAGAGACTGCTATGCTGGTTTTACCGCCGAAGAGCCGAAGACAACGACGACAACGCGTGGTTATCCGATACGTTGCTTGTATAGTGTACACTGTTTCTAATTACAGTTATTCACGAAAGTTAAGCGAATTTTTGCCTATACCCATACGTTTACATATTTATAATATTTTACTATAATCTTTCATATTACATACTGCTATCTTTTAGTTGGTTAATTAAGTGAAGTTAAATACACCAAAAGGAATTTGTATATACTATATAATGTACAGTTTGACGGGCATTAGTAGTGAATCATTATAAAATTATGTTCACTGGTATTAAATTATAATAAATTTCCTTCGCCAAATATATGAATTCTTTGTTCTCTTAGCACTACTTAGTGGCTTCCTCCTCCAATCTCTATATATATATTTTATATGGATACATGTCAATAAACGCGTCATAGATTTTTGTGTCTGTGACAATCTGTACATCTGTGTGTGTTCGGTATGACGGTGGACCTGAAAGAATATACATACCGAACAACACAGACACAGACACAGACACAGAGACAGACACGGATGCAGAGAGCAGAGAGAGCAGCACATCTTCGGACGTGCCGGGAATGAAACAACGTTTCGCTCTTTCTTTCGGCTCGTATTTTATTGTTGTTGCCTTGTGGTATGGTATGTTTTATATACATAAAATATGTACATGCCCATGTATTATACATATGTATGTGTAGGAATACCCGTGTCTGTGTGGTAGAATATAGTATGAGACGTGAGGTCAGTCGTGTGACCATCCCGACGACTTCCACGGTGGCTCTCACGCGAAAACGAAAACTTGTAGCTAACCATATATACAGGGCGATTTCGATTCTTATTGCGTATGCATTACGTATAAAATTCCTTCATACAAAACAGTGTGAAATTTTGATTTATTTATTTGAATTATAGGTACTTAGATAGACAAGATTTGTAATTACGATGCTTAAATCTTAGGATTATTTATCAAACATTATCAATTGTAAGTAGCTGATAAAATAGGTACATAATATATCCATAAATTTATAGAATATTTAATTTATTACATAGGTACCTACATAATATTGATGTAAATCGGGACAACAAACAAAACGTTTCTTTTTTGTATATGCTACATATTTCTATTTCAATTTCAAAACAAACTGTTATAATAAATATTCCTTGTACCTACCTACTTATCAAACTAATTAATTGGGCAATTATATAGAAATTTGACGTTCCATATTGTAGGTAGGCATATTAAATGAAGAAAAAAGTAGCATTATTATATATATATATATTATTGCAATAAGTAGGTACTTATTTAAAACGACGGGATATTAAATACCTATGTAGGTTTTTTATTTACATATATTATTATCGTCCAAAAGATACTCGATACAGCAATAATGTAGTAAGTAAATGATTTTGGATAAATATTTTACTAGTAAACGTAAATTTTGATTTAGGCAATAATTAATACAACAAATTGGTATATATATGTATTACATACCTATCTATCTACCTATACATTTCTATTAATACATATTCGTATTTAATAAAGACTTGTATTACGTATTTGAGTTGTTCTTTTTGAACGACAAATTACGGACAGCAATATTGAAATTAGTAGATAATATAACAGTCACAGAAAAACTATCAAAAGCTAATCGTGCATTTCAGATAATTCAAAGTCGGGTAAATATTGTTGTTGCGCTACCAATGAAATTTCCATATCGATCGGTTTTGAATCGTCATATAGCGCTGGCGCTTCGCACAAAATCGCGAATGTACCGGCTATGGAAGCAATTATAAAAATCCATAGGAAAAGTCGATCTAAAACCATTGCGACAAAGCCCCAGTCTTGGTCTTCCTTAAAACGAATAAACAAATTCGCAACTAATCGTGAATTAACAGGCATTTGAAGCAAAAATAAGCCGTTAAAAAAAATGACCATCATTCGAACGGAAAGGTTTATGATTAAAGTCTGAAAATTTACGACGAAAATAAGTCGAAAAAAAAACACAAATCAAAAGGTGTGTCTTCCTACGATTTAGCGTAAAATCAATGTTTCATAGCTTATAGGTATAATATAAAAATATTTTCACTTACGGCATTAAACTGATCTTGTCTCTGAATATGATGTTGAATGAACATGACGTTATGAATTGCCTTCTCCAATTCAAAAGGATATTTTTTTCTTGACGTCGAATCTGATTCGTCCAGACCCGAAAAAACTGAAGACAGTCCGTTGTAACGCATTCTGTTACCAAAGGAAGTCGAAAAACCGCGCAGTCTTCGCAAAAAAGTATAGGTAAAAGTGTTTTGACAAAAATATAAAATTCACCTGTACCTACATACCTATTAGTGGCGGAGGTCGAATATAAACCATTACATCCACTAATTCTGTGTCTGGATGATGAAGATGACGACGAAGATGGAGAAGATAACGTTGACGGCAATGTGTCGATTTCGTGTTTTTTAAATGTCTTTCCAATATTCATCTTGTTTGATGCGAGTTCCGTAAGGAGATCTTTGGGCACCCTCATTAGTAAAAGTTTAGGTACCGTTTTTATGAATATAGATCGAACCCATGGTGCCATCTTGTGCGTACTCGGTTTTCGATAATGCACATTGAGTATAACAATGGTAATAACGACAGACAATCCTACCAAGATCATGGTAAAAAGGATATACTTGCCCAGAAGAGGCAAAGCGAGCGAAGTAGAGGGAATTATTTCCGATATGAGAAGGAAAAACATTGTTTGCGATAGGAGGATGTTAATGCAAAGAGCTATCTTTTCTCCCGAATCGGCAGGAAGATAAAATACAAGGACGGAAAGGTAAGATATACCGACACAAGGAACGATCAAGTTAACTGTGTAAAACAACGTTTTTCTGCGAAGAGTTACATTGAAGAAAATATCTACGAACGAATGAGGTTGAAACAACAAAACAATCGGTCGAAAAACAAACACTTACCTGGATACGGTTCTGCACAACATGGATAATATTTGGCATGTCTTTCCGCTGGTACGGATAATATATCCCATTCCACGCTGGGGTAGTATTCTTTTAGATCTATTCCTACAGCCACTTTGTCGCCGGCTCCTTCTTGATTAATGTGTTTAAGATCGATCTGGAAATTTGGATTTTTATATTAAAATCGAATAGGAAAGATATACGATAAAATATACTAGGGGTTCATAACATACGGAAGCACAAAATCATTGGCATAATTTAGAAATTATACAACTCACATCAGTATGAATTTCGGGAGTTTTCAACTTTACCCAAAGGCTCCCCTCGGGACTATTGGGTTTTGTATTATTTACTTACCTTATTTCCGTCGTAAGTCCAAGAACCAAATTTCATAAAGCAAGTCTGTTGATCGAAAGGGAAATATCTAACGTCAATTTCGCAGGAAGATTTAAAAATGGCGGGAGGAGTCCATGTCACTCTTCCAGAATAATGTAAAACAGCTTTTGTCATTGTTGTTACAACGTATTCCCCATCAGCGCTGAAAAACGAGACAATATATATAATAAGGGAATAAAAATTTAGAAATAATTTAGGTCATCGTTTCAACACACTTATTGTACAAAACGATGTCAGGTAGCCAGATATGTTCTGATGGCACGTATAGTTCAGTGACACCGCCATATTCGCCAGGGTCCCACTTGAATTTGTGATCTTGCCATTCCTGAAATTAATTACCACATAAATTACTCGTCTCGACACGGCTTACCGCAATTAATTAAAATCACAAGCGATTTAGTAAATAAAAGTAAAAGAAATCACAAAATCTTACGTGTTCCATCCACACATTCACGGTCAAGATTTGATCTTTTAGATTCTGGAAGGGAAAACGAAATTAATTCTTCTTTTTGGTGGCGTCTAACTTCTTGGAAAAAGTAGTAAAAATTTTGTAAATATTTTTATTCTGATAATTTAGATTAGACACAGTTGAGTCATATTTGTAATTTGTTTTTTTTTTTTTGGATACTCACAAGTTCTATGAGTTGCGACAACCTCAAGCCAAGTTTAACCAAAACAGTATCGGTATTATTGCTTACAGGTCTAATTAACCTGTTGTAATTACTCAGCAAGTCATCATACAACCTCTTTGCATCAGGATTACACAAAACCACACACGCGTAACAAAATAGCAATAACAATATACAATCGTATGTCATTTTATCGTAGGTATCAGATTGAAAACGTTATATAGGAGAAGCTTTAGAAGCTAGCTAACGTTTAAAATTAAAGTTTTACATCTTCGGTAGCGTATCCAAACAGGACTACAAGTTTGTTCCTGTGGGATTCTGGATCGATAGGGGACGCGCATGTTCACATCAGCTGTAATAAAGACAGGACGTCCTGAACGAAATCTTTTTAGGATAAAGATCGCAAATTTTACTTCTTATATTACCTTTGATATGTTTAACGTTTTCATACGTAAAATATGTAATGTGTTTATACATTACGCTCATTCAAATGTAATAGAATGAAAGTCCAAGCAAATTTTATTAACTGTTCTCGTGAATCGTGACCATTGTTTCGCCAAACTTTGGCTTCTTTCAAGTTTCTTACCAGTTTTCGTAAGATTAATATATTTCTTCAGGTACTTCAATATCAGGTGGTGGCATTGACTTAAGAATTACGTACACTAAGCTAATTGTACCTGTTAATTCTTAGAGATTTCAGTAAATTAAGCTTAACTGATTTCATTTTTATATGTATCTATTAAGATTTTTAAATGTTTATCAAAAGAGTAGCGTTTATTAATTTGGCTATTTTTGTGTTTCTTTAGTCGTGTCTTGAAATTCCTACAGTATGGCAAATACAAACTTTTTGGCATAACCCACAACTTTACAATTTATGGACCCTTAAATTTGACTATTCGCTTGTTTTATCGTTGATATATATAAACTAATTTAATTGTCGAAAATTTCTGTCGTGATTCATTTTAACTATATAAAAAGTTCAATAAAAACACTTGGTTAATTCACTAATTTTTAAAATGACTGATTTACCTAAGTGTTTTTATATAATTTAATTGTTTTTTTGACTATTAATTTATCTGTTATGTTGGGACTAAAGCCATTATTTGAGGATATTTATTTAATAATTTTCAGTTAGTATTAAACGGAACTGTTAATAAAATTTTTACTGACTTTAATTCTTTTACATTTCTTGAATATGAAAAGATTATTATAAAAAAATATTTATACATAAGTGTTTTAATACATAAAGAATTATGTACGAGCAAAACGCGATTTTGATGAGCTAAACTAATTTTTTTATTTATGTACTTGGTCAGAATTATATCCTTTTGGAAACATTTTATTTAAAAATTTAACAACAACTTATTTATTAATGGAATTTGCACTGATGAACAATTGAAATGAAGGAGCTCATATGTGTGAGTCAAATATAAAAAGTATAAATCATGTGTGATATTATTTTATTCAGTTATATAGATACAATAGATTAGTGTAGAGCGATATTAGTTTTCGTAACGGTCGTTGAAAGCCCCTCTTCAAATTGCTAAGCGTTTTTTTTAAATAATGGAAGGGTATGTAAGTTCCTCGATTCTTGAGCAAAGGGTTGAAAATAAAGTACAATGTGTTAACAAAAGTCGATGCAAAAAAGCAAAAATTAATATTAATGATTTCGAATCGATCTGCATGGTGTTCAGGTATCGATTGTGTGTGTGTCTTTTAAGCAAATCACTCTACAAAATCGTCGACTCATTTTCGATCGATTAGGATACGGTTCCTTTCAGGAATGAGGGAAGACCCTATTAGTAATGAAAGGGATTAACACCTGTAAATAAATATACATACCTAGCCTGTTTACATATCTATGTACATGTTATACGTACTTATATTATGTAGATTGACTCTCCTATAAAAATCTTTCTGGGGAACTTCCGTGTTATAAGATTTCCATTTTTGCATTTTTTACATTCAACAAACCCGACAACTGTTTCGACTAACGAACTAAAAAAGAGTAAACCGATTAAAAGTTGTACTTTTAATAACGGCTTCTTAGCCGAAACAATTAAATGTATTAAAATTTGTTTCATCATCCGACGCATGAGCATACCGTCGAATGTTTAAAACTTATAAATGATTGTCATGTGGTAATTTAATTGTTAATAATTATAAATTATCATTTTTATCTATTATGCTTAATTAAACGAATTATATTTCTATATATAAATATTTATCGAGTGTTAAATTACTTACCAGAAATATTGCGATTCTATTTCCATTTTGTTACGTTTTAAAGTAAATTTACATAAGTACACCCATATAAGATTACATCTTGGTTGAATATTAAACAGGCGTAAATTTAAATAATTGTTACAAAGGTGACAATTGCCTTGCTAATTGGAAAATTATATGCTAAATAATTATCATATTTGGCGTCAGCAGTTGTGATTTACGTAAGGTATTTTAACCCAATGTAAAAGTTAAACAAAGTATTTATGCCATTAATTAAAAAAAATAAACCAAACACCGACATATAGTACATATCCCTGCAGATTAATAATTAATACTTTTGGCCGTTTCGGGGTTTCTATATTAATGATTTTACAGAAACGCATCTGTAAAGTATCAAAACAGGTTTTAACACGCGTTGTTTTTTGTATAGCTACTTTAGCTTGTTAACAATTAGCGCAAACTAAAGACGGTTAACAGCAATCGGTTAAGTGATTTGTGACCCTCGTCAATTATCGGCTAATTATTTAGATACAAAATTACGCTTCGGCTTAAAATGAAAATTACTTAGCACCTCATCAAATTTGGCTGAAGTATATGCTAATAACTTTGGAAAATATTTGTTGTTGAATGGTACAAATTTGTAAACATATTACTATTACAATTTTTTAAGTTTGTTGTAAATCTTACACCATTGCGTTGTTGCTTTTATTCCTTTTATCATATTCCGCTCAGGCAATTGTGTCTTAACAATAATTAAAATTTAATTGGTTTACTTAAATTCTAACTTTGAAAGATTTAAGTTATTTTATTTCATAATTAAAATTTGACAAAATAATAAGCAGTACTCTATTTACATAAATGCTAATATAAAAAATACTACCGACTAATTATGAGTAAAAAAAGACAATACAATTCATTTACCGTATTTTATTTTCTTAAATGCATTTACAAATCTTCCTCATTTTTATCGATTACAAGTCAGTCAAGTTATTTTAATAAATCATAAACTTTATCTATTCTATCTACAAATGAATTGAATCGATCGTCTTTGAAAAACATTAAATTAACATTCCCAATTGACTAAATCAATGGAAAACTACAAAAGAAACAGATCAATAAAACTAAATGAAATTTTAAAATAGTGTTTTACAAATTAACCATTTATATGCCTATATGCATGTGTATATAGGAGATATGATTTACACCTGGTCTATCTATATTAACTTACGTAAGTAATACTAGAATACTAAAATTAAATTAATATGGTCGGGGTCTATTAGATGGTGGTCCATCACTGAAAAAAAGTTAAAATAAAATAAGAATTACACTGTAATTGTAAGCAAATTACTTACCGACCACCCCCACGTCCACCTCCAAAACCCCCACCGCGTCTAGGTGGTCCCCCGCCTCCACGACCGCCACCCATAGGAGGTCTGGCACCTCCAGGTCTTCCTCCTCCTGGTCTACCTCCATTTCCACGATCATCACGAAAACCACCGCCACTTCTTCGATCTCCTCCGCGATCTGGACCGCCTCCACGTCTTCCACCGCCGCTTTCCATTAAGGCTCCTTCCGGCTTCGGTGCTCCACACCTATTACACTCTTTACGCCATGCGAAGTTGGTGTTACTGCAATCTCCATTCGGACATCGCCAATCGCCCTCACGAGTTTCACGGTCACGACCACCACCACCTAGATATATACAATAAATATTAATTTAATCTCACTTTTTTTAATTATGACAAATACACAAAAATAGGAAAAACTTATAACAACTTCCTAAAATCACTTGATAATATCGTATCTGACACCTGTTCTATAAAATTTCAGTATATATACATTTACAAATGAAAGTCAAGGTTATCAATCGATGTAGCATCATTTTTAAAACACGACAATAATTTCTGGGAACTAAAATATGCAATTAGAAATAAATACAATTACGCTGTAAAAATTATATACAGAAAATAAAAAGTGCAAAAATTATAAGAGACGAAGTGTTTCCCCCGACAGGATACACACGTTATAATAATAATTACAATAACGTGTGCGTTTAATAGGGAACTTGCTATACCCCATGTTGCAAAAACAAACAGGAACAACACTAAAGTTGTTGAAAGCTGTTATGAGCATTGGGGCAAAATATCTATTACTATTATTTATTATAATGTACCTTTTGTAACGAAACAAACTAAAAAGCTAATTTTTATTCATAGTAAATTTTAGCTAGTATATAACACAGCTTTATTTTTTCTTTTATTAATTTCATTCAGTAAGTATAATAAAAATATTTTGGAGACTAGTTTTAAAATAATATTACATTTCGATGTATGTTTGAGAGCCGCAAAATAAAGACAATGGAAGTCTTAAACACTTCTTTAAAAATATGGTATTTCGTTCTATTACTATTTTGAATAAACAGTTGAATAACAGGGAAAAAAATAAAATAAAAATTATATGAAAGGACTTACCTCCTCGATCTCCACGATCCCCACCACCTCGACCACCACTTGGTCCTCCGCGTCCTCTAAAACCTCCTCCTCCCCCGCCGCCACTACCACCACCACCACCACCACCGCCGGGTCCACCTCGTCTACCACCTCCTCCACCACCGCCGCCGCCGCCACTCCACGTATCTTTTTTTGTTGCCAGTTGTACTTTGATAGTAAATCCTTTAAAATCTTTTCCATCAAACCAGCTTATAGCCGATTGCGCAGCATTCGCATCGTCGTAGGTCACTGTCGCTTCGCCCTTAGGTAAACCCGTTAGTTTATCTTTGTACATCCAAATCTTCAACTTCTGCGATCTTTTATCCGTCTACAACAGTTACAATATACCTAGCTTATTTTTAATTATACATGTTTATATATAGATATATGTTAATGCAGTGATTATTATTATTATTGTAACAGACTATGTAAACAACTTGTAAAATTATATTTTATGAAAAAGTTAAAGTTGTGAATAGAAGTCTGTTTCATGTATATTTAATTTAGCAGAGCGTCAAAATTAGCCTTGGACATCTATTTATCCAAGAATAGAGTGCTGTCTGCATTGAATGTACCTATTTATCGCCTACTAAATTAATCAGCTAAAAAACCTCACCTTAATAACTCCAATTGCTCCAAAATGTTGCGCAATGTCATCCTCGGTCGACTCTGGGTTCATTCCAGATACAAATATAGTGTCTTCCTGTACAATCATATTGTCACCTCCTATAAAAATTTAACCAATTGACTAGTCGATCCATTTCAACATCAAAAATAAATGATACCTTTTAAATTAAGTAATTTCAAGTATAAATCTTTACAACGAATCCTTAAATATATAAACCAATTATCTGTTGGTCTTTTACAAAACCTTTTTTAGACCAACAATTTACTTTTTTTATTACCTCTACGTCCTCCTCACATTTTAATAAATAAAATACCAATTTTTAGTTTTTTTAAGTTCAATTACGTAGATATTTAGAGCTAATGTTTTAATAGTCTAAACCCAATTAAATTTCGTGTATTTTGTTTTACTTATGTATCATACTGCACAATATTCAACCTTTTAATACAACCTAACCAAAAACAAAAGAACAAAGTTCTCATTAAGTGTTCTTTTCATTAAAAAACAACTATTAAGTAAACAACCATACAAATGATTAAATGAAAGAGCTGACCTAGAACAGTTGTAATGATTTTTTAGTTCTTGAAGTACCCAAAAATATTCTATTTGCTATAGCACGTCTACAATCTTAAAATCTAATGTTACCACCAAGAACTAAATAATCAACTAAAAACCACACATTTTGTCTAAAACATCGTGCTCTTGTGAGCGAACCATTTATTAAAACATTAACAAACCCATAGGCATGTATGCTACCATTTTTTATAACCTTCAACGAACAATGTATCTATGCCCTATTTAATTGTAATCAGTACCTCTTGTAAACCAATTAATTTAACTTAAGTTTCCAATAGGTTATACAACTTCTAGTATAATAAGTATACTTAATTTACCACTTGAACCAATAACAGTATTTATATGAAAAACCTGTATTAAATAATAATTTCGAAAACATAGTAAAACACTGATATGATCTGGATGGAATTTAATGGAAAAATCAGGCTAGCAATCAAGTTTATAATTGAACACTCGCCATTGGAAAACTACATCTATTTAAATAAAATTATTTGTAACCACTTACAAAATACGACAAACCATTTAAGTATTAATAAGAACATTATGAACATATACCCAATTATTTGTGTTCAGACAGACCAACTGATCGCCACTAATAAATTCAGCAAAAAACGCAAGACAGCTCTTTCATAAAAACAATATTTAACAATACCAAATAAATCAAAAATTAAAATGCACCAAGTCGTTGCAACTTGGTGCTTTTACCTTTGTTAAATGAACCTCTGTTGGAGCCACTAAAACAGAAGGTATTTCATCAGTAGTTGTTGCAGCAACAAGACAGACAGACAGAGACAGATTCAGATTGACGGCAATCGATCGAGGGGGGAGATCGGGGAGACAAGACGTACGAAACACACACGCCACGTGTTTTATATGTAACTTCTTCTAACGTTGCCTTCCGTTAAATAAAATTCTTGTTTTTGTCAAAATGTTAAGTCCAGTCAGTCAGTTATATCTTGTCATGAAATTTTGAAAAGAAAAAAGTTGAACAATACAATTTCTAATTATGCCGGAAGAAAACACTTTTGTTATCGCCGCCTTCAATATCACCCATGAAACAATTTTTCTTTTAATAAAAAAAAAATTGATATGTATGTACCATATTTGCATCTTACTCCAACACTTTTAGATATAATTAATAATCATAAAGTTAAATTGCAAGAGAAAAACTTTTTTAATGGGGAACCTTTTTTGTAACCTGATGGAAACAACATTAATAAGGAACCTTTATACTCTTAACCTCCGTTTGTTTTTCCATTTATTAATTATAATTTAAATCTATTTAAAATAAATTATGTTCTACCCTTAAACATTTCATTGCAAATGGTAAAATATTCGACCTCTAATAAAAAAACATTACTATTTCGTACGTCAGTGTCCAATATTACCTTTTCAAACCCCTATTTTTTTCAAATTCACCTGTTGAAAACCTTTGAACAACTGCATTACTAAATTTTCAATTACCAGATCAATTTCAAATTTTAAAAAGCTTCTTTAGTAACAGCTCACAAATAACCATATCCTCTTTTTATATAAAAACAAGAAACAGAGCACTACTACAGCGATATTATAAAAATATTAAGGCGACATCTCATCACTCATTTATATTTCATATTTATTTTTAAAAAAACATTTCTGGTAAAAAAACTGTAATGATATTCTAATAACAGAACTGTTTGATCTCTAATGCATTTAATATTTATTATCTTTAATGCATGTGTCAAACTTAAGAGTTTAACTAAAATAAAAAAATAACTTACCCATATCCCCCACCACCTCCTCTGGGACCTCTGTCATCACGGCCAAGATAACTTCGACCAGGGCCTCCTCCACCACCACCCCCTATAGTAATAGTATAAGTTGTTTAATATAATATACAAAGTAGATAGATGTACATAAAATTTAACAAAAAAAAATACCATATCCACTACTTCCTCTGTCTCCTCCACCGCCATAACCACCTCCACCACCGCTTCCACCTCCGCCGTAACTGTCATAATCTCCTGAACCACCCCAGCTTTGAGTTGGACCTCCTATTAAAAAGTAACAAAAATCAATTATTGTAATGTAAAAATAAATCGTCTGATAAAATAATTTTCAATATTCTAAACTGTATGGAGAAGTTCTACCCCTAAATTTTTAACAAATTAAGGGACTATCATTCACCACTTATTTTCTGACATTGTAGGAGGTAATCAGCTTATTATTAAGAAGTCTGATGCCATGCCAATGTCAATATCACATCAAAAAACTTCAATATAAGAATGTAACAAAATAATCTTTTCATGATATTAAAAATTACCTTGGGTACCACCATACCCTCTTGAACCTTGATTCCAAGAACCTCCGCCACCTTGACTTTGTCCATAATCACCGCCTCCTGAACCGTAACCGTCTCCAGAGCCGCCATAACCGCCCATTCCAGGAGGCGGTTGGGAATAATCGCCATACCCTGAGCCACCGTATTCTACGAAGTAAAATTTTAATTTTGTAGACTCATATCACAGATCAAAACAATACTGTTATAAATAAAGTTAATTTCGCAATCATCTTAAAAAAAGCATAGCTAATTTGACGCTTTTGACGTCAATACGTGTAAAAATAATATAAGAAACATGTTTGTGCGATCAAAATAACAACAAATTTAGTAAAATAAAATGAAGATTAGTTAGATAAAATGTGATTTAACTTACGCGTGTCAGGCATTTTTAATTTTACAATACGTGATGCAAACAGTAAAATTACTCAACGACACTCCACCAGCTACAACGCCAAACAGACCGAGCTGCAGCTTGAAACCATAGATGTTTGCACTGGAACCAGTTTACAGCACCGCAAACACGTAGAGCGCAAGGCAAGAAATCAAACAACAAAATGGACGACCAATGACAATTTGACAAATCAGATTGAACTGCTTGATTGAAACGCGCCACCTCATAATAGATAATGAATGATAACAATCACAGATAACAATAATACTCATAGATAATTAATATGGAACGTATTACCTGATTTGTAACATTTGCAATAATAATAGGGTCTATAATATTAATTTTTTGCTAGTAGTATAGGTATAATTGCCTTTTGAAATTGTTTTTCGGAATAGACATTAATGAAGCTATCTATAGAAGGTACATATTTATCATAGTTATTTTATTTATTTTGATTCTTCTGGAAGAATAACAAGTATTTACAATGGTACTGCTCTGGGTTTCATTTGCTCTGCTTGTATCTTTTTGGATCTTGGAGGAACATCCTGCAGGCAATTAAAATAAGAATATATGCCTTTATTAATATATTTGATTTAAATATCACAAAAAAACGTAAATAATAATTTTTCTTTGTGATACATTTATTGTTTAAAAAAGTTGTTTGAAGAATGTAAATAAATATTCTGTTTTAACATAAATTGATGGAGGATTTATTGCAAACAAATTTAAAGTTGTTAACTTATCGATAAGAAGAAACAATATAAATTAAAAAACTATTATATTTCTTGTTTTTTTTAGTGGTTGTTCAAAGGATTTTTGAGTTACCGTAGAAACTTTTCATTGTAATTTTTGTGTTTTTTTTGTAGTACAGCTGCTCTTTTTTTAATTCGTTTTGAATTTCTATAATTCAAGCTTGATCCAAATTTTCCTAAACTTAACTTTGTAGGTTCTATAGAAAAAAAACTCCCTTTCAACTGTTAAAATGTTTCTCCGAGATTGTTTATATTTCTGCATATTATAGATAAACTTTGTAATAATCTCTAGGGAAATAACTGACAGCTGTAGTCTGAAGTTGACATCTCTGGTTTTAAGCGTATGGGTAGCCTATGGTTTCAGTCAACAAGCCTCTCTAATCTGTGGTCAATAAGTGGTCAACATGCAACCTTCCTTGATCTATATCTATGGTTAACACGGTTAACCTCTCTAATCTGTGATGGTCAACAATAATAATGGTTCTATACTGCAGCTATTGCATTTACTAGGTAAGAAATGAAAATAAATTTGGTAAAAACTCATGATATAGATAATACAACGGTGAAAAACTTATCAATAAAACAAAAATTGTTGATTACTATGTGCATGTACGTTTTCCCGACAGTTTTTTGTTTTACTGTTTTCAGTAGCACTTGTTCAAGGTGATGACTCGAATACCTGTAAATTATTCAATTCTAGAAAAACATTATTTTCGTAAAACTTGTTCACATTTGTATAGATGTTGCAAACGATTAATTTTCATGGAGGATAAGATATTTTGTAATTTTCACAAAAAATAATTGATTATTGTGAACCAATAATAATAGGAACTATCTAACTAACGACATTTCACGATACTTTAACATGAATAAAGCCATTTTACATTTTGTTTGCAGAAAATTGTTTTCTGTCATGTTTTATTACAATGCTTGAACCACCGTAGAACTTTTAGAGTGAACTTTAGAGGGAGCACCAATATTTCATCTTAAAATAGGACTGTGATCAACAGATTTTGAACTGGAATGGATTGAAAGGTAGGCTTATTTAAATTTAATCAATTAATTGTTTCTGCAGTGAAATTATAAAGCTGCATCTTCAGATGTTTCTGGTAGTCCCTTATTTTATCATTTCATTTGTTTCCAAATTAGGTTTATTTTGAACAAATGTAAAATAAAAATTACAATAAATGGACACAAAAATTCCAAGTTTTGGACAAATAAAACTTCGTTATAATTGATATTGGATGCCTTTTGGTTGTCTGAGTTGATTTTTTTATTGGTTATTTTGGGCACTTATGGTTAGTGCTGCATATAATATGTGGAATCGAAAAGAAAAGTGACACCATTAAAAAAAAATAAAGGCAATTACAAATCTGACAATAACAGTGGTGTTGAATTTGAACAAAGTTAAGTTTGATTGTTAACTAAAAATTTATTAATAATTTTAAAGTAAAATGAAGAAAAGTTTCAACTAATAGGTTTATTAAAAAACTCTACAATTCAAAATGCTGGAAACTTTGGCGGAGTTGTAGAACAAACTGGATAGCTCAAACACCAACGTCAAAACACGACACAAAATGTCCGAAGCACTTTTCTATATTTTTCACTATTTTCTATGCAGTGTTCCGAAAAACTAGTCCGTATTTGTACTCAATTGTTTATTCTGAAATTCACCACATTAAAGCTTCATTTGCTTTCGACCTGTTTTTATTTTGAAACAAGTGAATGATAATAACTGTGTCAAATTAACAGGAAAAGGGACTAAACTGATCCAGACAACTATTGTGTATACGAAATTTGCGCCACAACCCTTATTTTCAAACTTGTAAACACGAAAATTAAATATAATTATCTCACAGTGATGTAGACAACTATTGTTGTGTATGTGAAATTTTCTTAAAGGGAGCACAACGCTCTAGAAGTTATTCAAATCGTAAAAATAATGCTTCGGAATTTCTGCCATTTTCAAACTTATAAACACAAAAATTAGATATAGTTGTCTCACAGTGATGTAGACAACTATGATGTATGCACAATCTGCGTAAGGGGCGCCACAACCTTCTTTAGAAGTTATTCAATTATTAAAAATTACATTCACGAATGTCGGCTATTTTCAAACTTACAAACACAAAAATTAGATATAGTTGTATCACAGTGATGTAGACAACTTTTGTGTATACGAAATTTGTTTAAGGGGCGCACAATTCTCTTTAGAAATTATAAATTAAAATATTAAAAATTATAAAACTGCACAATAATTATTAGATCAGATCTGTTATTTCTATCTTCGAAACTTCCCAAAATAATCATACGCATCAAATTGTCATGAACTGTGGACTGAAGTTAAAATAAAAATACTTATAAACGATTTTGAAATTAAAATAATACATATACAATTTTTTTATACCTACAATTTACAGGTAAAAAGGTGTTATTTTAAATGCTAATACAACAAATAACACAATAATTTAATTAAGTGCATAAAAATCCGTCGTCGGATTGAAAGATTCTTACGATTTTTAACCTTAAAAATTACATTGTTGTGTTTCCAATCGGTTGGAAAATAGGGGTAATTTTTTAATAATTTTATTAAAACTAGGCCGTCTGGGAAGCAATTTATTTAAACAGTAGAATTCGTTTTATCGACAGCAGTTTAGTGTTGTATATATAATACCTTTGAAAATAAAAAAACTAACACCGATTATCCGGAAATAACAGCGGTATTATATAAGACTATGTAAAAAAGGGCAGAAAAAAGGAGCAAGTAAATAAGTAAGTACTTTTAGTAATACCCGACTAGAAATGTGTTTGTTGAACTTTATCGTATCAACAAGGCATTCTAAAAATAGAGATAGGACATGGTTTCGCCATCGCTAAACTATTGATTTTGATGAGTGCTGGTATAGCAACATACACACGCACGTATAATGTTTAACATATGTAATTACTTTTGTTCCTGTATAAAGGGCTCGCTTAATTATTTTATTAATAAGTGAATATTTACTTCTAAAATAAACAGTAGCATGACACATCTCGTCATAATTGTAGGTATATTTATTTATTTTGTAATGTATTTCGTATTCTTCTTTGGAATTATCTTTCCGTTAGATAACGTGTGCATTAATAATTTTAAAGTGTGTATTTACCAACTTCTATACAAATACTATGTCTAATAAAAGAAGACTAGATCAGTGGTCGGCAAGCATGATTTTAGTTTCTCGATTATAATTATTTCAAGAACTGCTTTTTTTATATATTTTTAAAAATAAAAATTACGAAGTAATTATCAACATGTTAGGTTCAGTTAAAACGTCGAATTTAATAAACTTTGTAAGTTTGATGCAGAGTGTTTCACTGAGACGCTTAACAAAGTTGGAACCATAGAAACATTGTTAGAATCGTTGAAGGCATTGGTTTTGTATTTTAATTTCCATCAATTAAAATATTTCCAAATAGATGTTGCAATACATCTAACGAAACAATTTTCGTGTCTAAGAATTATTTGAAAAAACAAATTCGTGTTTTCAGTTTCTTTGCGAAAATTTCATATATACACGATAATTTATGGAGTTCTCTATTAAGAAAAGGCAAAATAAGATGATTGTGATTTATATCCGAGCAATTATTACTAGTTAGTGTTATTCATTTGCAATTCTCTTTTTCGAAATCTTGTTTTTATTAAAAAGCAAAAAAGAAATATCGTGTTTCTGTACAAACACAGCATGGCAGTTATTAGTTACTCTATGGTTATTCAGCTAGCATGTCATTTTGACGTTTCAGAATTGTGTTTGTTAAACACTTCAAAGTTTAGATATTTAATTAATAAGGAGTGAATATTTACTTCCATGTTAGGCAGAAGTAACATACTACATATTTATTCACAGTAAATACTAGGTAGGTTTGTTTATTTTGTAATGTATGTATTTCGCATTTCGCAGTAGTTTCAAGTGTGGAACAAAAAAGCAATATTATTTATTTCATATCTTTATGTATAAAATGTTTCACAAAAAACCAACTGCGTATACTATTCAAGCTACGTATTTCGTATCCTTCTTATTTGTGGATTATCTTGCTGTCAAATAACTGGTGTGCATTAATAATTTAAAAATTTGTATTTGTCAACTTCCGTACAAATATCATAGTCTAATTAAAAAAGGCTAGCTCAGTGGTTGTCTGACACTAATGTAGACAAACTTTGTGAATGCAAACTTTCTTTTTTACAAATTATTCGATTTGTAAAAATAATAAAACTGTATAATAATTATTAGATTAGAGCTCCTGATATATCTATCTTCGAAAATTCCCAAACTAATCACGGGACGGAACATACGCATCAAATTGTTATGAACTTCAAATTGAAGTTAAAATAAAAATACTTATAAATGATTTTGAAAGTAAACTACTTTCCCCATTTTTCGTCTCTTAAATAGAAATATTATACATACAATTGACAGGTAAAAGAGTTATTTTAAAAGACAATACAACAAATAACAGAAAAATTTAATTAAGTGCATAAAAATCCGTCGCCGCAATAAAAGAATCCAACGATTCTTAACCTTAAAAATTACATTGTTGTATTCCCAGTCGGTTGTGAAATGTGGTTAATTTCTTAATTATTTTATTAAACCTGGAACCTCTGAAAAGTAACAGTACTATTCGTTTTATCGACAGCAGTTTGGTGTTGTATAAATAATGTCTTTAAAAATAAAAACGTGCAACGTTATTTTTTAAACTTTTATGACACCGATTATCCGGAAATAATATAAGACTACTTAGAAAAGGGCAGAAAAAAGGTGTAAGTAAATAAGTATACTTTTAGTAATACCGGACTACAAATGTGTAAATAGCGAAATTGGGTAAAAACTAAAAGTATTTCTAAGTTACCTGGTAATTTCGAACAGTAATGTTTTGCAGTTGAGTTTTGCTGAACATCATGTGTCTTTTTATTTGTTTCACTTTATGTGATTATTTTTTATTTGTTAATGACTTTCTACAACATTATGACGCGAATTAAGATATTATCGATTTTTTTGCAGAAAATGGTAGTTAGAAGATAGCAATAATTGGTTTCGCTTTGGCCCCTTTTCTATCATGTTTCATTGCAATGTCTAAACCATTTTAACAATTTTGGAGTGAACTTTAGATGGAGCAGCAATTTTGGAACTGTTTGACCAAGATGGTCACGAACGGATTGGATCGAAAGGTAGGAATTGTTTGAATTAAATAAATGAACCGCTTTCGCAGTCAAGTAATTCCTTATTCTGATCATTCGTAGTATTACTTTTAAGTTTTATAGATTGTTTAATTTCGAATTGTTCTAGCAAAATTTAATCTTTTCTGTTTATTTAACGCATGTAATAATTGTAAGAAAGAATAAACTTTATTGTTAAATCAAACTTGTTGAAACATTAAATTTGCAATTCTATTTTATACTTTGCTTCTAAGTTTATTTAAAATGTTTTATAAAAATCATACCTACGAATGGATCAATATTCATCAAAATTAATCAGTACCCCGGTTGTGTCGTGGTTTAAATTATATGTAAAATGCTAAATATATTTTAATAATACTTCAGTAAAATATATATTTGTTAAGATTAAAGGGATGGTCCTGACTACTTCTAATTGATTAATTAATTCGTAACGTCTCCGTTGTTCAATGCTTTTTAGATGTACCTAATTAGGAATCCGTTTTACGTATATATTGTAACGACTACAAAATGATGATTAGATGCCAGTTGAGCCTATGTATATCTATATATGTGAAATGCAATGCACCACGAGTTAAGTGCCATGTAGCAACGGCTGAAGTTAGGTTAAGGTGGGGGTGGGTCTCCTTGATTGACTTGTGTAAAGTGCAATGCAACAAGGGGGTAAGGTCACGTTATGGTGCGTCAAGGTTCCCCTGATTGAATTGAACGAAATGCTATTCACCAAGGCCTAAGCTTAGGTTAAGGTGGTGGTAGGTTTTCCCGATTGCCTCATGAGAATGACTATTCATCAGAGGTTAAGATTAGGTTATGTTGTGCAATGGTTTTCCTAATTGCCTTGTGGAATGTGCTGACCACCATCGGTACCGTCCAAATTTGGACGTGGGGGTCAACTAGTATCATATAATGATGTACACAATAGTTTATGGTGTTCTATATGAAGAAAAAAGAGTAGAAAGGTCACAGTGAATTATCTGAGTAATTGCTATTACGTAATGTTATTTATTTCAAATTCAGTTTCGCCCTTATGTACGTAAAAATTGGGTAAGGAGCGCACAACACTTAAAAATCATTCGATTTGTAAACAGATTATTTCTAAATCTCTCCTCCTTTAAAAGCTATAAACACCAAAATTTTGATATAGTTGTCTGGCACTCATGTAGACAAACATTGTGAATGCAAACTTTTTTTTTACAAATTATTCGATTTGTAAAAATAATAAAACTGTATAATAATTATTAGATTAGAGCTCCTGATATATCTATCTTCGAAAATTCCCAAACTAATCACGGGACGGAACATACGCATCAAATTGTTATGAACTTCAAATTGAAGTTAAAATAAAAATACTTATAAATGATTTTGAAAGTAAACTACTTTCCCCATTTTTCGTCTCTTAAATAGAAATATTATACATACAATTGACAGGTAAAAAAGTTATTTTAAAAGACAATACAACAAATAACAGAAAAATTTAATTAAGTGCATAAAAATCCGTCGCCACAATAAAAGAATCTAACGATTCTTAACCTTAAAAATTACATTGTTGTGTTCCCAGTCGGTTGGGAAATATGGGTGATTTTTTAATTAATTTTATTAAAACTAGGTAAGGAAGCAATTTATTAAAATAGAAATAGAGTTAGTTTTATCGACAGCAGTTTACATACAATGTCTTTAAAAATAAAAATGTGTAACGTTATTTTTAAACTTTTATAACACCGATTATTCGCAAATAATAACGGTAGTGCATAAGACTATGTAGAAAAGGGCAGAAAGAAAGTGTAAGTAAATAAGTATACATTTAGTAATATCCGACTAGAAATGTGATGTTGAAGTTAATCGTATCAACAAGACATTCTAAAAATAGAGACAGCAATGGTTTCGCCACCGCCAAAGTATTGATTTTGATGCGGCAGGTATAGCAACACACACACACGCAGAATGTTTGACATATATAATTAATTTTGTTTTTGCTTTGCTTGCCCAAATTCGTAATAAACGTGTTATTACGTTGCAGTTTTTCCTTTCTTTGTTTTGCTTTTTTTAATAATAAAAATAGTTTGCTCATTTTATTTTCGTGCAAAGTATAAAACATTTAAACTCTGATTTTTAATCAATTGATTAAGAGAAGATTATTTAAAAAATCAAAAGGTTACAAAAGATTATTATATATTTATCATATTAGATGAAGTAAATATTGACTTTGTTTTACATAGTTCTCTTGCGAAACATAATTAATCAAACGATATCGGCTGTTTTTCTGCCTTTGCCAAACGAATTCTCCCTTCAACATTTAAATCTAGACAGACACTGTACTCTTAAACGATCTTATTGTCGAGAGGTAAGACTTTGAAAATATTTGATATTGTATAATTTTAGTTGGTTTTTACATGTTCATTGTACCTAATGTCAAAATTTCGCCCCGTTATATATATACTATTGCATTAATTACATTTAATCCTATAAACACCAGATTTCTTGAAAATATCCTTATTATCTAACTTATTGTTTACCAATGGGGTTTTTAAGTTGGTTTATTTGAGGTGATTATATTTAATTCTAATTCCTGTTTTAAATAATTACAGATTTTTTGACTTATATTATTATATGTATATTATTTAAAACAGGAATTAGAATTAAATATAATCAGCTCAAATAGAACCAACTTAAAAATCCTATTGGTAAATAATTTATTTTATTTATTTTCAAACTTAGAAACACCATAATTAAATATAGTTGTTTCTCACTGATGTAGACAACTATTGTGAATGCGAAATTTTCGTAAGCGGGGCACAACTCTCTTTAGAAATTATTCAATATTTAATAATAACATTTAGTAATCTCAGCTATTTTAAAACTTACAAACGCAAACTTTGATATTGTTGTCTGACGCTGATGTAGTAGACAACCTCTGTTGGTGTAAAATGTGCGTATGGGGCGCACAACCCTCTTTATTAATTATGCAATTTTTAAAACCAACATTTAGGAATCTCAACTATTTTCAAACTTATAAACACGATAATTAAATATAGTTGTCTCACACTAATGTAGACAACTATAGTGTATACGAAATTTGCATAAGGGGGTTGGGTTAGAATTTATTAAATTTGTAAGAGTAATGTTACAAAAACTGCCATTTTCAAACTTATAAACACAAAAATTTAATATAGTTGTCTGGGGCTTATGTGGACAACCGTTTCATATGCAAAACTTACGTAAAGGGGCGCACAAACCTCTGTAGCAATTATTCAATTTGTAAAAATAATGCTTCGGAATTTCTGCCATTTTCAAACTAATAAACACAAAAACTTATAATAGTTGTTTGACACTGATGTAGACAACTTTTGTATATGCGAAACTTGCGTAAGGGGCGCACAATCCTCTTTAGAAATTATTCAATTTGTAAAAAGGATATCTCGAAATTTCTGCGAATTTGAAATTCATAAACACAAAACCTTAATTTAGTTGTCTGACACTGATGTAGACAAATTTAGTTAAATACTGCGAACATTTAATTATACATTTAAATACTTTTAATATAATTGTCCTTACACTGATGAAGACAACTATTGTGTATACAGCATTTGGCTAGAGTGTACAACTACATTTAGAATGTATTCACATAATTTGTTAAGGACAATTAAATTCTACGTATGAAAATTAAAAGAAACATGGTCCTAATCGTAAACAATAATGAACCAATTTCATTTGCTGTTACTTCTTTACAAACAAGATTTTCAAAGTGAAGTTATCAAAATCCTTTAAACATGTAAAAAGGATTAAATTTCTTATTACATTTGTTGACAGTAGGCACTTTTACGTGAATGAACTTTTGTATATGTGAAACACAATTGCTAACGAAAGTTAAAAATATTATTTATTCTTAATATAATGCCGTAAAATTATGATATCCGTCATTAATACACACAATTTATCCTTTGGAAATGTTTGTATTAAAACGAGAAAAACAATTGTATTACTGTTTAGCCATCATCTAGACAGTATGTAGCAGTTATTACGTACTTTATGGTTATCCAGTTAGTAAATAAATTTCACTTTTTGAGTTATTTCTGTTAAACACAACGAAATTGTTTAATTTTTTTATTCAATCAATAAAAGTGAATATTTACTTCCTGATTATTTATTTCCTATCTTTATTTATAAAATGTTTCTCAAAAAACCAACTGCGTATACTATGCAAGCTACGTATTTCGTATTCCTATTTGTGGATTATCTTGCTGTTAGATAACTAGTATGCATTAATAATTTAAAAATTTATAATTGTCAACAACCGTACAAATAACATAGTCTAATTAAAAAAGGCTAACCCAGTGGTCGTCGGCAAGTATGATTTTAATTTTATCGATTGTAATTACTTCAAAAACAGCCTTTTTCTTGATGTAGGTTTAAATAGAGAATAATAAAGGAGGCTGTGGTATGTAATAAATCACAAAAAGAGAGACTTAGGTTTAAATAGTGTTTCTTTTTTTCGTTTATTCGAAACTGCTTTGTTTTCGATCATTTTTGCGATATTTAAAAAAAATCACGAAATAATTATCATGATGTTAGGTTAATTTAAAACAGCAACGTCAAGCTTAATAAAGTTGAAACGTAGAATCATAGAAACATAACCATAGGTGTTACAACATCCTACAAAATCGACCATAAAATTTTGAGATTTTTCAATGTCTTCAAGCGTCTATGGTTTTTCTCTTTTCACTTGCGACTATCTATGCTCACAAAAGTATTTGACGTAGGTGTAGCTCGAAGATGACAATGACTAAGCTACATCGCCATTTTCTTTTAGTATTTTACTTGTTGTTCGGTGCCTGTTGTTAATTTATTTCATTTTGTTTAATTGTATTTAATTCTAACTTTATTGAAAACTCGAATCGTCTACAACGGTATTTTTCTTGCTATAATTTTCTCTTTTGACGATTGTTCAATCAAATAAGGTAAAAATACTTACAATAATGTAGGTATTTGATATGCACAAAGAAAACGGTTCAGCATTACTTTAACATTCCTTGATGGTTAAATTAATTGTTTTTGAAAACTCCCATGAAATTTTTAATTGTGTAGGAACGTTGTGAAAACTGGATGCTGGTGTGTGGCTGTAATGGAGGATTGGTTCAGACATCGATCCTCTTTCACTCCAGGATGTAGCAGTACCTGAAGGAAGCATAAAAGTGCCTTTTTTTGGACTGGAAACAGTGGCAGTGTGTTGGTGTTACAAAGAGAAGGATTTATGATGATATTTTATGGTAAGTAACCACATTAATTAAAGATAGTAGTTGCGAAATTTTCATTAAATTATCCCAGAAAGTTCAACTTCTTGGGTATTTATAACCTACAGGAATTTCAAAAGCAGAATTAAAGTTTTCTAGCAGTGTTAAACTTGTATGTTATATGTATCTAATTATAATAGAAATTAGTTAATAATAAAGTTAGTGATTCCACGTCTCTATTTTTTAATTTTACTGTTTTGCTTGCCTTTAGGTGTGTTTTTATTTGTTTTTGTTTGTTTAATAGTATAGTTAATTTGTTTTTCTTCGCTGTTTCTGTAGATTGGCCAACCAATGAGTGAGCACTGAAGTACAATAGTGTCCTTTTTCCTGGACTTGTTTCCCGTTAACATCTTCACTTTGATGCACTATGCAGATCATTTTCAACTGATTCAAGTGAGAACACCTGGATACCACTGAAACAAGTTGTGTGCAGTAGTATCGTTGGATTTAGTCTGCTTTTCACACTTGTAAACTTTGGAACGTGACATTCTACAATTAATTAAGGTGAGAATACATGATGTTACTAATATTAATTACTCGTTATTAACCTGTTACCACCGTATCTGTTTCAGGTCGCCGTTGGAGAAGACAAAGAAGACCGTAGTTAGAATTTTTCTTTATTTTATGTCGATCAAGTTTTTATTTTTTATGTTATTTAATTCATTTAGTTGAGTTCATATTTTATTTTGCATGTAGTTAGTTCATTTAGTTGAATTCATCTTTTATTTTGCATGTTATTTTGTTTGAATTATTTTTTATTTTGCATGTGTTTAGCTCATTTAGTTGAAATCATCTATTATTTTGCATGTTATTCAGTTTATTTTATTTGAATACCTTTTTATTTTGCATGTTTTTATTTTTATGTATTTTGCATGTCTTGCTTACCTCTTCGCTTTGCTTACTGCACATTCTCGCTATTCCGCTTCGCATTTACACTACGTCTTCTACATGATTCAACGTTTCGTTATCGTGTTCAATTCTCTTCTCAGCTTTGTGGGCCTAGGGAGGGCCTCCCCGAACGAATCCCCTTAGCCTTAGCTTTTTAGTTGTTCTTTTAAGGTACCTTAGGTACCTTAACGCGAGTCTACCCTAACGTTACTTCATTTCAGACGGGGTACAGTGGGTTATCTGGAATAGGAGGAATAGCCGACTGCCCAGCTTATTTTGTCGAAATCTGTCCGATCTTTTCTACCAATCTATTAGTCTTTGTCGTTAGTCCTGCTTAATGCTCTATTCGCTTTCAGATAATATGGTATTGCCTAAGAAGACTGAAGACATCGTATTTTTTCTTTTTATTGTGCTTTATTTGAAATTTCCTTTGTTTTCTTGTATTTCTCTTACAGGTATTTTATTTTTTTACTTCATAAACTGTCATATTAATGTAATCGTAATTTAATCCGATAATTAGCTTTTTCAAATTCAGTTTTTGCCATCATAATTGTTCAAACCAAATACAATTTTATTAGTAATTTTAATCATTAGAAGTAATTTGGGTGGATAGGGTGGCTATAAGGGGAGATGCGGAGGCCACAGAGTGTTAGGGTGCCTTTTTGTCCCACAAATAGTATTCAAATATTAATATAGCAGCTTATGATCAATATATTGTACATAATTTTGTCTTTCTCTTACAGGTATTTTATTCTTTTTACTTTATAAACAATAAATTGTGAATAATTTTGTTGTAATTATAATAAAATCTTGTTAAAATATATTTATTCTTGATTGATAACACTATGGTAACATGTATATGATTAAATAATGTATATAAATTATTTGTTCTGAATAAATAGGTGTATCAATGAAGAAATGTATGTTTTTGCATAGTAATTAGAATATGTATTGTAAAGTTATTTAAAATACAGATATTTGTTCTACTTTATGTACATTACTGATCTAATTAATAAATAAATCAAAATTATGGCTTATATTTGTTCTACTCTATGTCCATTACTGATCTAGTTAATAAATCAAAATTACGGTTGTTATACTTGGTAAAAGTAAAATAACGTAAAGTCAGTTACTTTTTCTTTTGAACACTATCGATCCGATTAATAAATTATTTTTCGAAATATAACTCCTTGGACTTATGCTCTCCTGATACAAATGTTGAAAATTTTTGGAAAAATTTCAGTTTATATTCACATACGAGGTCTAGTCAACAAATAGTTTGACAAAAAAAATGTTTTTGAAAAATCGAAATATGTTTGTCAAACTATTTGTTGATTAGACCTCATATGTTAACAAGAATTAAAATTTTTGAAAAAAAATCCAAATTTGTACCAGGAGAGCATAAGTTGCTTTGGCTAATTTATCGAATTTAAATTGTACATCTTATATATCGTTATGTCAAAAATTTGGAACTAGCATAAATAAGTCAGCAATTTAATCAATATACTTCACTTAATGCCTTCATTGTTGAATACTTTATTGAATTTATAGTGTTGTTTAATGAGAAAATAAAACAATTTCTAATCCTTAACACATTTATTAAAAATAACTCTTAAGAAAGTACAATTTAATTACTTAATCATGTTTATATTTACATAAAACTATTAATAGATTAATTGATTTATTTAATACAATATATACTGGATACAATACAGCTTGATTTACAAACAATACACAGATAGTATAATTAATAAATTGACAACAGTTTACTACAATTAAATGCAATAAATACTTAAATTTTATACTTTTTAAACTGTTATACTAATATTTGAATACTATTATTAGGACAAAAAGGCTCCCCTGACACTCTGTGGCCTTCGCATCGCCCCTTATAGCCACCCTATCCACCCAAATTACTTCTAATGATTAAAATTACTAATAAAATTGTATTTGGTTTGAACAATAATGGCAAAAACTGAATTTGGAAAAGCTAATTATCAGATTAAATTACGATTATATTATTATAACAGTTCATAAAGTAAAAAGAATAAAATACCTGTAAGAGAAAGACAAAATTATGTACAATATATTGATCATAAGCTGCTATATTAATATTTGAATACTATTTGTGGGACAAAAAGGCCCCCTAACACTCTGTGGCCTCCGCATCTCCCCTTATAGCCACCCTATCCACCCAAATTACTTCTAATGATTAAAATTACTAATAAAATTGTATTTGGTTTGAACAATTATGATGGCAAAAACTGAATTTGGAAAAGCTAATTATCGGATTAAATTACGATTACATTAATATAACAGTTTATGAAGTAAAAAAATAAAATACCTGTAAGAGAAATACAAGAAAACAAAGGAAATTTCAAATAAAGCACAATAAAAAGAAAAAATACGATGTCTTCAGTCTTCTTAGGCAATACCATATTATCTGAAAGCGAATAGAGCATTAAGCAGGACTAACGACAAAGACTAATAGATTGGTAGAAAAGATCGGACAGATTTCGACAAAATAAGCTGGGCAGTCGGCTATTCCTCCTATTCCAGATAACCCACTGTACCCCGTCTGAAATGAAGTAACGTTAGGGTAGACTCGCGTTAAGGTACCTAAGGTACCTTAAAAGAACAACTAAAAAGCTAAGGCTAAGGGGATTCGTTCGGGGAGGCCCTCCCTAGGCCCACAAAGCTGAGAAGAGAATTGAACACGATAACGAAACGTTGAATCATGTAGAAGACGTAGTGTAAATGCGAAGCGGAATAGCGAGAATGTGCAGTAAGCAAAGCGAAGAGGTAAGCAAGACATGCAAAATACATAAAAATAAAAACATGCAAAATAAAAAGGTATTCAAATAAAATAAACTGAATAACATGCAAAATAAAAACTTGATTGAAATAAAATAAAGAAAAATTCTAACTACGGTCTTCTTTGTCTTCTCCAACGGCGACCTGAAACAGATACGGTGGTAACAGGTTTATAGCGACTAATTAATATTAGTAACATTATATATTCTCACCTTACTTAACTGGAGAATTTCACGTTCGAGTTTATAAGTGTGTGGAAAGAAAACTAAATCCAAGGATACCATTGCAGATGACTTGATTCAGTGGTGTGGTGTGAAAATAAATATACAGGTGTTCTCACTCATCAGCCGAAAATTATCTGCATAGTGTTATAGGCAACTATGTCCAGCAAAAAAAACACCATTCTACGTCAATGCTGTCTCATTGGTTGGCCAATCTACAGAAACAGCGAAGAAAAACAAATTAACTACATATTAAATAAACAAAAAACTAATTTTAACATTTAACTTCTTTCGATCATGGTTTATAAAATAAATGCTGTATCACTTATTTCTTGTTAACGTTCACATTGCTGAAAATGAACATTGTTTTACTTTAATTCTGATTTTGACATTCCTGTAAGATACAAATGTCTCAGAAAGTTAGGGTTCAGCGATAATTTAATGAAAATTACCTATCTAATTAAATTACTACTATCGTTCATTAATGTTGTTACTTACCAACTCATTGTCATAAATCTTTCCTTTAGCAACAGCAACACACTACCTCTGCTTTCAGTGGAAAAGGGCAATTTTATACTTCCTTCAAGTACTGCTACATCCTAGGGTGAAAAGGGGCTGATGTGTGACCAATGCTCCCTAACACATAGCATCCAGAGCTTGTACAATGTTCCTGGAAAATTATAGACTACTTTTTAACCTCCCTGGTACAAAACGTGCATAATGGAATTTTACAGTAACGTCGAATTATTTTCTCTATTCATATCAAATAACTATATTATGGCAAATATTTTCACATTAACTGGTTGGAAAAATCGTCCAAGGTGAAAATTACAGAAAGAAAAACATCATAGTACACGATTCATGTTTTCAATTACGGTAAAATTAAATTCAAGAAAAAAAAATTAACCGCACTATCAAATAAATAAAACATGAAATAAAATACAAATACGCATCGAAAACCAAGTAAAATACTAATGCGAAAATGGCGACGTGACGTCACATCACGCCACACTTATGTCAAATAATTTTGTTAACATAGATACTTGTGAAAGAAATAACCATAGAAGCTTAACAACAATGAACCAACTTTCAAACAATAGATACTTATGAAATCAAAAATAATACAACTTATCGCGAAATAGACTATGTAACAGAAATAACGTGGCATTGCACACAAGTGGGTTTCTCAAAGATTAAAAAGTAGTTCGCCTGTGTTTTCTAAAAAATTTTTTTATTATATCGTAGTAAGAATAAGTAGTATGATGTTGTACAGCTATGCTAAATAAAGCTATTACTATTACTATTAAAATAATACCAGAAACATAGAATAAATTGGAAATCGTTTAAAAATTTCTTTTTTCGAAAAAGGTCTTCACAGCTGAAGGTACCAATTACTGACCTTGTCAAATTTATTTACCTATATACTTTTTCTATTCATCAAAACTTTTCTTAACATACAAACTTTAAAATAATCAGTTTATTTATAATTTTTTGGGGCTACAAGCTCATTCAGAAATAGGTAGTTGTAGGTGGTAATTGAAAGATAATGATCCAAGTCATTCCTTGGTCTTTAGGATGGTGCTGATCGCTTTTATTTGACTTCAACTCTTAAATTAATTCAATTTCAGCCTTTCAAAATTTTAAGTTCATAATTACAAATCTTCAAATTATTAATGCATACCAATTGTTTGACAGCAAGATAATTCAGAAGCAAAAAGAATATAAAATTACAAAATAAATACACCTATCTAGTACTATAAGATACATATAGTATGTTATTGGATAATATGAATGTAAATATAAGTGGGACTTTAACATGGAAAATCTAAAGTAAACTAATTACTTTTGAAAAACTTAGAAGACCGAAACATATACATTAAGAGTATAAAAGTAAACTAAGCAGCATTACAGCCGTAACCATAAACGTCTCAAATAAGGCCAATAAAAATATGTGCAAACAGAAAGCGAACAAGACCAAAATTTAATCTTTATGGTGAATAAAACCAATCAATTCTAAAATGATTCGTTTAGAAAAGCAATTCTTCTCAATTTAAAATAACTAAGAATTATTGTCACATACCTTTATGATTGTACACTCAATATATTGCCAATTCATCATCATAAATCCTTCCTTTAACAACAGACAACATGTTCCAATGAAATAAAAGGTACTTTCATTATAACAGATATTATGTGTGGTATCCTTCCCTGGCCTTGGATTATGTTGATCTTTCTTAATTATCTGCAACTGTAATTCAATTAAAGCCTTTCTCATATTTAAGTTGAAAATCACAAATTTTTAAATTATCAATGCATATCAGTTATCTGACAGGAACATAATTCACAAGAAGAATGTGAAATACATATATCTACCCAGTACTATATGCAGATAGTATGTGATATATTACTGTCTAATTTGTAAGTAAATACCCATATCTTAATTAAATAATTACAATTTAAAAACGTTAGAAGTGTTTGCTAATTAACTAATTAAATAATCATTGAGCAAAAGACGTCTTGAATATATGATCATTGAGTACGTAATAACCATAGAACATACATCATGGTTCACAATCCCAGCACAAAAGGAACTCTTACTAGAACAGATAATTACTGCCACATACTGTTTAGTAAGTGGTCAAACAGTAATTTTTTTTAATTAATAGAAACAAGCACTTCTAAAGGACGAATTATATAAAAAATAATAATAATAATATGAGGTATTAATTACGGTCATCACAATTTTATAATCCATATTATTATCAACTTTTATTTATAAATGTCGAAAAAAAAAACAATTTAATGTAACGCCTATAACCAATACTTAAAATGATAAAAAGTATGACAACGTATCTGACATTTCGATTTATATGAACATTTAAATATTCCTCATATTATAACGTCCGCCAAATTACCGTACTGAATTAAGAGTATTCCGTTTTTTCCCATCTTTTGGATTTATAAAAATGAAAGTATTTCACAGGCAAAAAGTTGTCAAGTATATAAATTGTACAATTTTTATTTATTATTTAAGTAACGATCGCTAAATTTCAGCTATTCCTGTGAGCAAATTTACTCCATTGTATCGGACGTCGAAAATTATGTAAATTTTATTCCTTTTTGTCGAAAATCGGAGGTTCTTAATAGAAAATCTTACAACCATATGCAAGCCACATTAGAAATCGGTTTTCCACCGATTGTTCAAAAGTTTACATCTACAGTTACTTTAAAAAAACCGTACCTGGTTAAAGCGGTATCTTATGATCGCCATATTTTAGAACATTTAGAAACGATTTGGAAATTTTCTCCGTTACCTGATGCTCCGGAAAATGCATGCATTATTACTTTTGATGTATGTTTTCAATTTAAATCGGCGGTTCTGTCTGGAATAGCTCAAATGGTATTTAACAGAATAGTAAATCAAATGGAATATGCCTTTTTAGTGGAAGCTGCAAGACGTTTTAATAAAAAGAAAAAAAAGAACATTAATCATTAGAACAATAAAGTAGATTTCTCTCGTAATTTAAACTACACAATAATAAATTATTGTATTATTGTTTTTAACACTTTACATAGTGTTTCAACTCAACTTAAGAATAATATATTTTTGTATAAACTATTGATTAAAAAGACCGAAATTAAATAAATCACTAAAATGAAAATGAATAATAATAATAATTTCAAGCTAAGCAACAATTTATTTATCAATAATTACCGTTGAGGGTATGAAAGTTTTTCTGATCTATGGATATAAGATTTTATGAAATGGTGTCAAACGTTCTTACTCCTAAACCTCTCTGATCTGTGGTCCTAAACTTTTAACTGTGATTTTTAACCCTACTTTCTTTGTTATTATTGTATACTGAGTTTGAGTACAAAAAAGATTTAAAATTTGTATATAAGCAATTCGTTTGAAATAAAATGACAACAAAAAAAAGAGTGAGTTAATAATAGTTAATTTATAATATTATTCAATAAAATCTGCTTTCAGATAGAAAGTACCACTGATTCTTCATCAGGATCCTCATCAGCGTCAACAACAACAACTTCTTCGTCAAGTGGATCTGATTCTTCCTCCTCCAGCGAGTCAGAATCTTCTTCTTCTCAAGATATATCAAAACAACAATTACTTCCAAAGTCTCAAGGGCTTACAAAAATTCCTACAGCAATTAAATCTCAAAGTATTACTGAAAACAAAAAAGTACCTTCTCTTACAACTTTAATACAAAAACATCGTAAAAGCACAGATGTTCCTCCTAAACTCCAAAATGTACAAAAACAATTGGACAAGAAACCTAAAAATATCCAACAGAAATCTGCACATATCTTAAAACCTCCCCAAACTCCAAAACCTTCATCACAAATGAGTGTGTGTTCTTCTGATGAAGATGATAATAACGACGAAGAAGATAAAAATAATAAAATGGAAAATCTAAAAAAAAATCAAACACAAAAAAAAAGCCTAATCAAACCTAAATGTTCCGCTTCTATTGTTTCAAAGCTGGGATCAAATTTATCTGGTAATAAGTGTAATTTATCAAAAGGTAAGTAAGATAATGCTTAAGTAATACCAACTGCTAAATATAAATTTGAACCATTTTTCATTGAAATTACAAGATTATTACTTTTTGTAGGAGCACCCAAGGTACAGAAACCTGTCTTGAAGCCGTTCCCGTTAGTTCAGAAGGATTCTTCGAAATCCCTTTCAAAATCAAATAATAAGTCAGTTTTAAAATCGGATTTAAACAAAAAAAAGAGCATATTTTCTCCTGAAAACAGTTCAGATTCAGATGAACCTTCTAATTCAAAAGTTTCAAAAACCATATCAAAAACATCCATTCAAAAACCACGGAACAAAGCCTCTCCACGTACTCTTGACAAACCGAAGGTTATCGAACGTCCAAAATTGGACAAAAAAGCACCACCCAAATCAAAAGCCATTGTTTCGTCGGCAACATCAACAAGTAGTAGCAGTGACTCCTCCAGCAGCTCTGACTGTGATAGCAGCGCTGACTCGAGTATATCGACAAAACAAACGGAACCAAGAAAGGCAACTAAAAAAGCTACCACGTCCAAAGTTTCTAAAGAAAGCCATACCGATTCCGATGGTGAAAAGAAGCAACAAATCACACGAAAGCTGACTAGATCTGCAAACACCAGAAAATCGAAGCATGTACTTGGAACCGCGTGTTCCGACACTGACTCGGACACTGAAAGCACGAAGCGATCTCTAAGCCGATCACCGGTCAAAAGAGCACCCGTCACAGCTAAAGGGAAAACAAAAATTACGAAAAACACAAAGCGAAACAATGAAATTCCTATTTTAGAAGAACGTAAATGTCCCATTGACGGATGTGACAGTTTAGGACACTTAGGAGGTCGTTCCGAAAAACATTTTACAATAGAAGCATGTCCGATTTACCACAATTTAACAGCGCAACAATGTAAAGAACAACAAACGGAGAGGAAAAAAAGGGAAGAATTTAGAAAAAAGGCACTGGATATTTTCAAAAAGACTGCAAAGATGGCCCCTACAGTCGAACAGAAATCCTACTTCTATAAAATAAAAGATTTAAGATCCAAGTTTAAAATGGAACCGGTCGAAGATGTAAAACCAAACGTGGATAAAAATAAAGAACCTAATTTGGATAATATCGTTCCCGAATACGATCTGAAACTGTTTAGGGACGCGCAGGCCATTGCTAGCGAAAAAATCGAGGAAGAATTAGAAAAACTTCCTAATTTTAAAGGTACAAAAATAAACGTTATTTTTTACAATACAGTAAATCAAGTGAAGTTCTGTGGAACTAAACTAAATAAAACACTAAAACCTTAAATTCCAAATAAAGCGTTTACGTGACCTAAATCGCGTTTTAACGGCCAATGTGTCATTGTCAATTAGAGACTAAAATAATTTAGATTCTAACATTTCTAACTATCATTTTTACATTCTCTAAAACAATTTGTAGGCACTAAATACATAGAAATGGGCAAATTCGAAATGGAAGTGTGGTATCAGAGTCCTTATCCCGAAGACTACGCCCGTCTACCTAAATTATATATATGTGAGTATTGCTTACGCTACATGAAGTCTCGCACAGTGTTACAACGACATGTGGTAAAATGCGTATGGCGACATCCTCCTGGCGAAGAAGTGTACAGAAAAGACAAAATATCGGTCTGGGAGGTGGACGGTAAAAGATACAAACAATACTGTCAGAATTTGTGTTTGTTAGCTAAATTCTTTCTTGACCATAAGACTCTCTACTATGACGTTGAACCGTTTTTATTCTACGTAATGACCATGGCCGATAACGAGGGCTGTCACACAGTGGGTTACTTTAGTAAGGTTAGTATATTCATATTATATGCTATGAAGTAAGTAAATCAAGCAACAAAACTATTTTTTTGTAAACATATTTTTATCATATAGGTACATATAATATTTATCTTTAGGTGTTCTTTGACTTCAAAACTCCGTTTTTTAAAGTACTACCTTCACCTACTTATTAGTAGATCGCTATGTCACATACGTCATCGAGCTATTGATTGATAACAAAAGAAATCGTTATATTTAAGTAAATATGGGAATAATTCGAACACTTTGACATCGTTGTTTACCGTACGGTACAGTAAATACACAATGTACCAGCTATGGGCAAAAGAATCGAGATAATATTAAGCTATGATTACTAGGATTGCCAGACGATCTTTTTTATTCCTTAGACTTTTTGCCAGTTAATTAAAGCTATATCAAGAATTTCCTAGATTTTGTATAGAATTGAATAAAAATCCCTTTTTTCCTAGACTGGCTCTAAATTCCCTAGGTATAGGAAATCTTGCCTAGGTCTGGCAACCCTGACGCGACGGACGAGCAACCGATGATCAACTAGGACTACTGCTGCGCCTTCAAGGTTGTTGACCCGGCGCGACGCTCAGTGCTCGTTCGCCTCGTCGATTGCGACGGGATGCAATGGCGTCGACGCTGACGACAACGACAACTAGCCGTAGAGTAAGCGCGTTCTACGGTACAACGTTAATTCCAGTGACCGGACTTTGCCAAGAACGATTCTCTTCTCCGGCTTCGCGTTCTCGCCTAAACAACATTCTCCTACTACGGTCCTGTAATTGAAACGAGATCATGAGCACATGAACTCGCTTCCAATTCAAATAATCCTATGTATAAATTCTTTGGATAAATTCATATTTTTAACTGCTATTATAGGACTGCTGAAATAAGATACATATTACATATTACACATAGGTAATATGAAATAACTAACTTTTCATTTAAAATCAAATTAAATTAAATCAAAATAAAAATTGAGCCGTTATCTATTCGAAGTTGCATTTCCTATTTTATTTGGAACTACATGTATAAAAGATTATTTAAAAGGATAAAACATCAAAAATGTTAAAAATAAAATGAAAATGGTTTCGGTGTTTGAAATAAAAAAGCCAATTGTAGAAATATGTGGTATGGTGTAAATCGATGGATAGATAAGTAGGTAAGCGGGCAGTGGTCTTTTTATACCTAGCAAGAAAACCTGTTAAGAATTCAACCGATAAAGCGGAAAATAGGTAGTGTCTTTAAACCGTGAAATTAGCGTTTTTAATTTCATACAGGTCAGGATTCTCTCGACATGCAGGAGGTTAAATATATGCATGTAAGTACATAGAGACGCTCATGTAGAAGAACGCGAATGGTGGTCTTTACATTATTCACTGTCGGTTTGACAGCGATTGGTGCTAAACAGTGGAAAATCCTCAAGCAACAACATAAATTCAGTTCATGTATGTAATATAATCCTCGACAAAAAGCATTGCTTATCGCTTATGACGATACTCAACGTAAAATACCTATTATATTCAGTTTTACCTGCCCGTCCCGTCTCCAACCGTCCGTCAACATAGCAGGAAAAATGACAATAATAATAATAATCGTCATCACAGGTAGTGATTCAGTTGTAATCCCTGAGTGAAATTTGTGGAATTATTTTACGTATCAACTACTGAACATCGCATTCTCTTCTGTTAATGTATCAAATACAAAAATTTATTTTTTTCTTAAATTTGCTTGAAGCATTAACTATCTTCTTGTTATCGAAATCGAATGACAATAAAAATAAAACTAAAGTAAAACTAATTAAAATTCATTTTGAAATAATACGTACATGATTAAGATTATCAATTTTTGTTTTTGAACGAAAAAATAAAAAGATTGAATAATAAATAATTAGAAAACATTGCATTAGTTATATATCATCGGAAAAAACGAAAAATTCTAAGAAAAAGGTTATAAATAAAATGCATTATTATTGAGTTATTAAGCTTCAAAGAGATAACAGACACCACTAGCCAGTGACCCCGCCACTCGTGTTCTCCCTGTCTCCATTCCTGGTCAGTTTCATGCGTGGAGGGGGGAGGTCACTGGCTAGTCTGCGTCGGTTGTCTCTCCTCCCGCTCCAGCATCTTCTTTACTGCTGCTACACGCACGCGCTGCTTTGATTAAACTTTCAAGCTTAATAACTCGATAACAATGCATTTCGTCGCAAATTATTTATTAATTATTGATATATAGCGAATGCGATGGGTTTTTATCACTCTATATATAGGTACACATGTAGGTGTGTAATGTAAACGTGGAATACGAGTACTTACAATAGCCATTCTTTTTATAAAATTTATCGCCTGGTTTATTCACCTAATTGGCCTAGATGCGAACGCGATATTGTTCTTAAAATAAATTACGATTAAAATTAAGACGATGATAGATAAACATGTAATTTAAGAGAGCAGCAGACCGAAAAAAATAAGCACTTAAAATATTTTTGTATCATAATTATTTAAAATTTTCTCATTACCTCGCCATTCTACCATTTATTTCCGAATGACAAATAGGTATGTTTAAATTAAAAGCATTATTTACCAGTTACCTAGGTACAATAAGTATATTACGAATTTATTGTTTAAATTTTCTAAATTCTTTGCGAAATAATAGGAAATGCAATCGATGTGGCGAGACCACGACCCGTCTTGCTTGTCATCTCATTGAAAGGAAAGGAAAGGAAAGGTACGGTGTGTTTTGTTCTACAGGACGACGTCGAATGGTCGATATATCGATTGCCAAGTCGTTTGCCGGGACGGACGTCGCGTCGCGTCGCGTCGTTGGAAACAGGGCCGACGCTTGGGGTAGGGCCTTGAGCTCATCGCCATCGTCCTCGCTGAAAAGAACGACAAGCGAAATCTCTTCCCTTTATCATTCTTCTATCTCTCTCTCTCTCTCTCCTATCCCTTTTCTATCCGGCTTGGCTTAATTATTATGTATTTCTTTCATACTTGCTTCTCTTTTGTTCTGTTCTCCATTTATTTTCAATATTCTAATAATCATTTAGGTTGTTGTTGTTAACATATATACCTTTTTTGTGTTTTTTGCATTTTTATGATGTTCAGAAATGTATCTTTCATACGCAGTTTTATGTAGGTACATACATAAATTTAATTTAATTAATGATTATTATCGTTGGTAGTTTAGATGTTTCAACGGTAAACTAATTGTGAAAGATTTTTATTTCAAACATTAAATAAAATGAAACACTTAATGGCTAAGTTTCTCCATTTCGTTTTTTTTTTTCGAGTTCAACATTACAAATAAAGATAATTAAACTTACGCCTTAAGTATTTCATTTTATATTTGGAATTATTCAAATGATGAGAACGTAATAGATAATACCTATCTTATACCTATACACATACATTTACAAGTGCCGATTTTACCATTATAATATAATACACTTCGTAGGTCTTTGGGCGCACATCAGTTCATAAATGATCTCAGTTTGTATTAAAACAATGTTGGCATTTTCGCTTGTGTGTTCTTTGTTATTCTGAACGAAAACACGACTCTAAATTCTGTTATAAATTACTTCCCGTACTCTCTCAGTGCAAGCATTCAGTTTTGGATAATTTTAGGACGTGGAAACGAAAATAAAACTGTAAATAATATAATTAACAATGACGGGTACGAGTATTGTAAAGGACAACGCATCGTGAAAAGAAAAAAAAAACAATGTACACGTTCATACATGCACTTTGTTCTAATTATTATTGCATGCACTGTTTGTGATTCATTTTCAACCAAATTCCTTCCCTTTTTTCGTTCTTTCTTTCACTCACGATTAGATCAGAGAGGTATATAGTATATATATTTACGTCGCACCTTGTCCTTTTTTTAAAATTCGTTATTTGCATTTAAAACTTGAACTGTCTTGGGGCACGTGTTAAGATACATATTAATAAATAATATTATACTTGGCAGGATTTTTTTAAATATATAATTACCAACGTTTCCCGAGGGAAAATTAAAAAAATAAAAACTATTCTAATAATTATTCAGGTTTTAATGTTTTAAGAAGATTTTTAATTTTAACGTCGGCTCATAATAAATATAGTATGTGTCGTCTGTTTATAAAAAAAAATTGTACTTGTTTACCTGTATAAATGCTATAATTAAACTCAAAAGGAAAAAAATAACATCGTCAAAATATTATTCGCATAAAAAACCGCACACATTAATTTATATACGCCCTAAGACGAAATGCGAAAACCAACAGGATTTATTTATTAAATCGGTTCAATTTCAATTGTACTTACAACATTGTAAATCGAAAAATTTTTCCCTTGTCATAGTAAAGCCAAAAATATTGAATGATCGATTAGGGAAAACCGCAATATGGGAATGCATAAAGTGTGTGTGTGTATATATATAACTATCTACACATGCATGTGTAGAATGTACACATTTGCACATACAACGCGGGCGTGAATAAAATAAAAGTTCCAGACACTTACTTACATATACCACGTTCTATATTTAGTCGTGAACAACTTTCGATTCTGAAAATAAAGTTCTAATCAGTGGGTAACGAACTAATGTACTCGTTTAATGTGAACATACGTATGTATGTATCTACGTGTGCAAGTATAACTATTTGTATGTGTGTGTGTATATTATTTATACATGTTCGGCCATTTACATATTAAGAGATGTAGACTGTAATTTTGTAAATGTTTTTCCTCGATTATGAGAAATCAGTTACGTGTGAGTTTGATTCATCGATGACCGAAACGCCTTACGATTATTTTAGACAATTTTTATTAAATGTACCAATCGATAATAAAAAAAATTGCTAATTGAATTTGTTTCCTCTTCCATTTCTCTCTTACGGTAGGTAATTGTTTCTAGATACGATTTTTTAATTAAATAGCAACGTGTTGATAAATACAATTACAATTATATTTAGATTATAGGTTCGGCTACTGCTAAAATTTTCTTATTTCTCATTAACGTTTATGAATGGAAATTCTGAAAATAGAATTGCGTCGCGGCGCCGACCGTACACGTCGGCGTCGTCAGGCCCGGCCGTGTGAGCGTTATACGTGTGACTCGAACATTGCATCCCAACAAAAGACAAAGAGGGTGGTGAAGGCGTTTGGTTTCAGAAACTGATATATAATTTTCCATTTAACTACATGTATAAACAACAATATGTAGTGACGTAATTAATACTTATTATTGTGTATGTCGACTGTCTAACATTTATTTTTTGCGGATAATTATTGATCTATAAAACAATAAGAAATATAATACTTACGTCCCCGTCCCGTCCGTTGATACGATACGAAGTACAATCAATGCAATGCGTACGTAGATGTGTAGGTAGAAAATGGATTAAATGGATTACGTAGAAAAAGTATTGAATAAACAAATTAATTATTATATTACCCACACTAATTATGGGTATCTGACGAAGGGAAATGTATTTCATTGTTCATTCATTCTAAGATTCAAGTTTAACCATAATATATATATAAAAATTTACGTTAAAGAATCATCGACCCATCCTGAATGACAATTTATGGTACTTTCAAACTTGTTGCAATATTATTATTATTACTAATTTTCTATTTTCTTTTGTTTCAGGAAAAAAACTCCTTCCTTAACTACAACGTATCGTGCATCCTCACATTACCCCCATATCAGAGACAGGGTTATGGAAGGCTACTGATCGATTTTAGTGAGTATTTAATTAAATTCAAAAATAAACAACTTGAATGTTTTTACACATTTATTATATTCTTGACGATATATATTGTTTCGATCTTATACGGTCATCCTCAAAAGTGTTACAGCAACTGAGAGAATGACCGTATAAGGTCGAAACAATATTGTCGAGAAATGCAATAAATGTGTAGAAACGTCAAGTTGTTTATTTTTGAATTTAATAAAAATGTTTCTTCAAGTGTGCACTTTAGATAGTTTGAGTATTTAATTGTTAAATAAAGTGCCTATAACTGTACAAAACAGTCGACTAAAAATGAAACACTATAAAATTTATTGAATTTGACGCGTTTCGACAGTCGGGTAAGTCATTCACAAAGTCAGAGTCAAGATTCAATAAATCATTTTGACCAGTGCGGATACAAGATTTTCTTTTGCTTAATAAATATTTGTTGATTTAAATATAAATATAAATATCGAATCAACAGAAACAACTACTCCGAGGGCTAATACCTCTACCGGCATTGAATTACACTGTTGATTCCGATGGATTCTTAGACGAAGATATAACATATTAAAAAAAGAAGGAATTAAAATCGTTATTCGTCTAAATATTAAGATCAAAGATCTCACATTTGGAACGAGTCCTACCAAGTAGGGCCATATCCCACGACAGGTTTCGAAACTTCGGAATTCCATATGGAATCAACAGAAACAACTACTCCGAGGGCTATTTATATTTATATTTATAATATAGCCTGTAAAGGCCTTTCTGCCAGCGCCCACCTGATGAGACCCGATAGGTCGAAACCGGTCGTGGGATATGGCTTTCGGTTCGTTGTGCCTACCTGGTAGAACGCGTTCCAAATGTGAGATCTTTTATCTTAATATTTAGACGAATAAGGATTTTAATTCCTTCTTTTTTGAATTTATTGATTTTGTTAAATAGTTTAATTGAAAAGTTGAAATAAAAATATCTACGTGTGTCGTGTGTATACGTACGTATATATGTGTGTGTGTTGGAATGACGAGGAACGAGTTCAGTTAGTGTTCTGCAAAGCAACAATACAAGCAGTTAGGTACATTATAGCTCAACCTCTGCCGAGAGAATCTTCTTTTACTTCATATTTCAACAACAAAGAAAAGGTCTTAGCCCAACTAACCACGACACGTTAAAAACGCGGACACGTGTTTCGCTCACTTACACGTTGTGAGCATTTTCAACGCAAGACTTGTCTTAGGGTTGTCTTGTCCTGTCTTGTCTTATCTTGTGTTGGGGTAAGACTTTTTCTTTTTTGTTTATTTTTACACCACAGTCTCCTTTATAATTGTACTTATTTCATATTTCAATCTGACAAGTCTAGAAAGTTAATAGTCCTTCCACAATGGCAAAAAGGTTATCGACTTGTTCAACAGTTGGAAAAATTGTTGTCTGCGAACCATTTAGATCTTACATAAAACTGAAATGCTGTCGTTTCATTGGGGTCGTCGATTATGTTAACGGAATTTGTCAGTGTACTGGCACGACAAAACACACAAATATAATTAACTAAGAAGTTATTAATCTATAAAGTATAGATATTTTAGATAAACATACTTTCGAAAGTGATTTCTAAGAAATTATTCTTAAATGGCGGTCGCCGGTCATATGTACAATTTCGTCACCCTTTTTAATAGACAATAATTTTTTATTTTTTCAATTTGAATTTTAAGAAAATTTAACATATAATAAATAACTGACAATTAAGGAGTTAAATATACAATAATTAATTAATTATAATACGATTGGTTCAATCATAACATGAGAATGGTTGAAAATTAAATATCAGGGTGTACATACATAATAGTAATTTTTTTTTTAATTCCTTTGAAAAGCGTAAAATACATGTAGATATTATATTTTTTCGTTATGTTTATATGTAGTATATAATTTATGATGTGTATAATGCTTCTGTAAGTGCGTAGATATATAATATGTATCAATGTATTATGTATTTGCCTTTAAAGGGTGAACGACCTGAAAGCTACAACAGGGAAGAAAATAGGTGGTGCGGTTGTAGGTATATGTATGAATTTACGCGAAGTAATATGTATAGACAGCATTTTGCGTTTAAATTTTACCTCATAAAATAAAATTAAACAAAAATAAAATCGTACGTGGGTATGTTTCAACTTCTGTGAAGAGTGATTACCTATATCTATCTACATACACTTGAAAGAAAATTTAGTTAGTTAGCATGTAAATCAAGAAGTAAATACATAAAATATTTGATACCTACAAACTAATTATTAACAATAATCAGTAATCAGTCGATACGCTTTATTATAATACGTTCATGTTTAGTGTAGGTCAGGTTCGCAAATCTACAAACGATCCAACATTTTCCATTACATGTATTGGCCTGTGAATGTCTACTATATTTAACATATATACATACATGTACATTGAACATATACACATACAATATATACATATTCGGTATAATTGGTAGAATGTGCCGGACAATCCTTAACAAACGAACCGTTTCGGATAGAATAGAAAGAGGGAGACCATAGAGTACGTAACAAGAGAACAAGAAAAAGATAGTGCGATAGGTCTCTGACCCTACTCTTGACGACCCGACTGAATTGGCGAGACGGATTAGATGGGGGTGAGAAAAAGTAAGTGACGATAATAGTATGGATAAAATATAATTTGTAGGGTTGTTTCAAAAATATAAGACAAAGGCAACCTACATCACTTCTAATTTAGTCGCAAGATTTTATTATTATTAGTATAGTACTTACATTATTACTTGGCGACGTTTGCCGATCGTATTATTGAGAGACAATACGCTAGCTGTCAGCTGTTAGACTGAGGTTACGGTTCTGCAAATGAATAAAACAGATTCAGATAAATTTTGCAAGGAAACGAAACGATTTAAAAGACATTACCAATAATAATTATAAATAATATTTCAACGTTTATTTCTAACAAGTTCGAACCTGTATTATCTTGTAGATAACGAACATTAGTGCTTCCACATAAATATCGCCAAGTCATAATGCAAGGAAAATAAATGTAATGTAAAATACCTGTTGAGTATTGTTATTATAACAAAAACAACGGAAGCGATTGCAGGTAGTGTTAGAAAAATATCTACACGGAAGAGACATTTTAATTAATAAAAAAAAAAAATTATCCCCGAATTTTCATTCTCATTTTTTTCTTCCATGAATGCCATCGTAATTTTGCACATCCACATTATGTAATTTATTATTATTGATTGAGAGATTACAACGACATATGGTACTGCTTCATGATACAACGGGCCAATAAGGTGCGACATATGTTATGCAGAAAACACATTTAGTATGACTTACGTTCACTCTAGTTGACCACACTTAAAACGATGTACCAATTGTAACGTAAACGCAAACTCTCAATAATTTTTGTTTTCATATTTGGAATAAATAGGTATCTATCTAATCGTCAAACGTTCTACTAACAGAAAGTAAAACATAAAGTTTCAAATATAAATATAAATATGGAATCAAAAGAAACAACTACTCCGAGGGCTAATACCCCTACCGGTATTGAATTACACTGTTGATTCCGATGGATTCTTAGACGAAGATATAACATATTCAAAAAAGAAGGAATTAAAATCATTATTCGTCTAAATATTAAGATCAAAGATCTCACATTTGGAACGCGTCCTACCAAGTAGGCACAACGAACCGAAAGCCATATCCCACGACCGGTTTCGACCTATCGGGTCTTATCAGGTGGGCGTTGGCAGAATTCATTGCATTTCATCATCACACCTGATGAAGACACACACTGTGTGTCGAAACAATTATTGTGTGTCTACAATAAAGTGTTTCTTGAAACTGATAACTTTGTGTTTTTCTTTCTATTATGGAGAAGTTTCAACATGTAACAGCTTCCAACGTAAATAGTTTAAACGTTCTACTGTTTTTCATCTTCATACTTGCTTTTTGGAGAGAAAACCGTCTTCAATGCCGAATACTGGAGGCGGTTGGATATTCCGTTAACGATCGCGCAAATTTTGCACTTCTCCACGGAGATAGAAAACGATTTACCAGCAGAATTAGGGCTGATTCGGGCTCGGAATAAATAATAGACAAAAAAACACGTTCCGTAACTAATGTACATATTATATTAAGTACATAATTTGGACGCAACTTGTAGGTAGGTAGGTGCCTATATACATTTTATGGGATTTATATTGTGACATCCGCAATATTGTTACAAAATAAAAACTGACGCAGTTAGTTATTATTATTTTACTATTAGAAAAATTGATAGTAATTGTGTAATGAATAACTAACTGATCACATCAGATTCTGTAATGGAATGGGGTAAAGTTATGACTTTATATATTATTGCTGGGGTTAGAAGCAGTTCAGTTAGTTATGCATTAGCTAGCGATGCTACCCAACTTTTTTTGTGCCGGGACAGGGCGTGGCGTCTGACGTGACGTCACTCATTGACGACGACGCGACGCTAGTACGGGCCACGTATATATCTCGGCGCCAGACGTCGCTATCGATTCGATGCCGCTGCCGGTTGAGGTCAATACACTCCCCCTACCCCGCTAGTATAACGTCGCCCTTTAACCACCCTCAACCCTCCGTCCTTTTGCCTTGTCTACGCCAACGCCATACACCCTCTCCCCTCCTCTACTCCTTCCACCGCGCGTGAACTGCAGGAAATACTACTTCCTATCGAATTTACGAACGAGAGGACAAGGTGTAAGTAAGGATAAAAAAAATGGCATCAACGTTAAGAGACGAAAGAGGACAAATTGAAACTTCTGAACAAGAGAACTGAGATAATACTAACACATCTACAATTATCACATCATATGTATAGTTGTATCTTTTTTTTTTTCATTAGTAACAGTGCCTACTAGTGTTGCCGCTACTATTTACTACTACTACTACTATTATGGAGTAGTTGTAGTAAAATAGTAATTCATACTCGTATCAACTGGTAATCCAACGTACGTACAATCTCAGAAGAATTAATAAAAGATCGATAGACGCCCGTCATGTTGGCTTGAATTACAGTCAGGTCCGCTTATAACGAACATGAAGGTGCCAAGAAAATGCAGTCGATATAAGCGGTTGCTCGCAAGAACAAGCAAGCTATGTTATAACTGTTTAGGTAGTTAAAATATCAATTTTATAAAAACATCCTGTCTTAAGAAAAGGCTGAGGCTTTCATTCGGGTTCTGAAACGGCCCCGTTCATAAACTCATAGAGGAATTGATATTTTCTGCGGTAGTATGCAGTGGTCAATGGTAGAAATCAAGACTTGCGGACATATTCAGTGGATTTTCGTAACGATGTAGAACAAACATTTGGCCGTGAAAGCCCTGTGTATTAATCATCATATAGTAATAATTGAATTTGTTATTTGTTAAATTGTTATAGGTTATCTGCTTACGCGAACGGAAGGTAAGATCGGATCACCAGAAAAACCGCTGAGCGATTTAGGTTTGATATCTTACCGATCGTATTGGAAGGATGTTCTCCTTGGTTATTTATGTTCGACCGCGGGTACGACCCTATCCGTCAAGGACATCAGTCAGGAGATGGCCATACACTCGTACGATATCGTGTCCACGCTCCAGGCACTAGGTATGATGAAGTACTGGAAGGGCAAGCACATAATCCTTAGGAAACAGGACGTCCTGGACGAATACGTCGAGCGTGTCAAACGTCGAGGTTCGTTATTGAAAGAGGTAGATCCGGCATGTTTGCGGTGGAAACCGTTCGTGCCGCCCCAGCCCGCCCCCGTTTAACACACGGTTAAGGGCTGCCTGAGGCTCTGGGGTCATTGTATATGCAGTAATTTTTTATCTTCTGACGTTTAAAACGTTATTTTAAGAATGATCTTACGCGGAGTATGAGCATACCGAACAAGTCATACATTAGTATTATTATTATTATTATTTATATTTATATCCCGCAAAATTGTATGCATTTTATCATTCATATTATCCTATTTTTGTCTGATAAGCAAGGGCGGCAAGTTATTAATTATTTTTAAATCGATAATTTTACTGATAGGAATGCATTTTTTATGTAAATATTTTAACTGTTTAATTGCGAACAATTCAATTATTTAAGGATTATAAAATATTTTATTAGACAACTACATGCCCATTACACATGTACGTACGTATTGTAAATTACAAAATAGATACCATTTAGGTGAATCGATATTATTAATTTATTTTTGTAAATAAATAAGTACATAGTTGTTCAATTAACTATATGTTAACTATAAAAATCTATCATGTATATAAGTGTTTACCCACTTTCAATTTTAAATAAAAATATACGATTGTATTTTTGTTTTTTGTTTCTCAATAGCAACCACACTAATTAACCATCACAATTTTTAAAAAGTAAGGATACAACGTGGGTATAAAAATACATTAATAAAATGAACAAAATTCAAATTTTGTAATTTCCACTTTATTATTTTAATTGTCTTTACAATTGTTTCGCCCTACAAACGCATCTTCAGAAGACGTATTACTGAATAAACTTTAAGATATTCTTATATATATGTACAATAGGTAACTTAGTCTAAAAGTGATGTGATAGGGGTGATGTCTACAAGTTTATTTAATATTATTATATTATATATAACATCACCCCTGCCACACCATTTCTAGACTAAGTTACCAATTGTACATATATATAAGAATATCTTAAAGTTTATTCAGTAATACGTCTTCTGAGGATGCGTTTGTAGGGCGAAACAATTGTAAAGACAATTAAAATAATAAAGTGAAAATTACAAAATTTGAATTTTGTTCATTTTATTTATTAAAAATGAATTTCCATAAAGTAACAGCGGATACAATCAATTATTTAAAAATACATTAGTTTTTTATTATTCCCGTATGATAAATACTCTTTATATTTCTCACGCTCTATAACAAAATGAATAATTATACCTCTATAATATAATAGAATAACAATAAGTTGTAGTCGTTGCTGGCTTGGGTACTTAGGATACGTTAATTTATTTTAATTTTCTAATGAAATGACAATAGCGCGACCGCATTCCGACCATCTCATTCTCTTGTAATGTTACAATTTCTTCTCTTTCCTTCAACTTTTTGGTGAAAACGCAAAGATAAATTCAATATTTAAAACTTATTAAAGTCGGTTTAAATACATATATTGTGTACAAATATTATTTGATTCTGTTCTATAATATACATAGACATAATGTATATAAGTAAGTAAGTAAGTAAGTAAGTACATATTTATTGAGAAACGTCGTGTGTGTATCGTCATAAAGCTAGCGACCAACTGGACGGTTTACCGCGCGTCATAACGAAGCGATGTCGCTTTCATGAATAATTCGCGGACATACCAAGATTACATTTATTTATATCAAAAGAAAAAACGTAAAAACAGACGTAAGAATTCTTGAAATAAGTCCCAGTCTAGTCTCGCACACTCAAAGTGGACCAAAAATCACTTGTGGTAATTAAGGTTGAATCTGTTTTTGTTTTTTTAACTAAATACTTAATCCAACTAATTAGATATTCTTTTATGAGATGTAAAGATAAATCTTTACAAACAATCCAGGCGTGAACTCTTGAGAATTTCCAAATTAAATTTGTACAGCTAATTACCGATAAAGTACGAAACTTTTTGAAATAAGAATTAGAAAGACAAGTTGGGACAGCCTGTATAATATTAGGAATAAATTATGCGAACGAAATTAAGTATTTTTCTCTAATTATGAGTGTGTACCAATGGAAATATTGTGAAAAAAAAACTACGTACAAGCTCGATAACTGTTTCAAAGATTGATGAGATACCGTACACACACATACACGCATTACCATCCCGCAACTGGGTCGACGCATTGTTCAGTCAGTTCATTTACCAAGAAAAATCTCCAACAACAAAAGCAACACCAACACCAACATGTCATGTACAAGACGTGTAGATACAGTTGAACAGCTAGTAACACTGTCTACTAGATATTCTATACGTATCTCTCTCTGTACGCATAAGAATATCGTATATTGTAAATAATTCTTATTACGCGAAGCCGTGACGTCGTCATCATTTATAGGTACACATACTACATAGTTGTTACTTCTTCCGCAATCTAACTAAGAAGATTAAGTCCAACGCTCCGTTATTACAGATATTTGTATTGTGTTGTAGGTTGTAGCTATTCTTAAATTGATTGTGAATAGTCTGGAATTGTCTGTATCAAATTCTAGCCTCCCATTTCACTCGGTGTTTTTTTTTTTTTTTTTCATTCTCTCATTATCTCAGCATATCCAGGTTATACCGTGGTTATTGTTATACGTCGATTAAAAAAACAAAACATTGACTTTCTACAAAGGTGGTAGGTACCTACCTAATACACAAAATCTATCCCTACCTATTTGAACTAATTCTTGTCTAGTGGATGGTAATGCGACTACTAGCAGCAGAAATAGGATAATTCACTTAATAGCCAGTTAATACGCGTTTTATATTATCTGGAAGGTGAGATTACGGTTGGAAAGGTCGCCTTGATTTTACTTCAAATTTCCAGGGGATCCTTCCCGTGCACAATTTAACCTTCAAGAGGTATATAACGCATATTAATATTAACCAACTTATTAGCGAATTAGTCCAAAATGAACTTACTATATTTTATGATAAAAACCTTAAATTCATCTATAATATTTAGTAGATATTGTAATCGTTCGTTATAAGTGAAGTAACGAAAGAGCCGACAATACAGTGTAATTTCTTTCCCATGAACCGGAAATTCCTTCGATACCAGTTGGTCTACTAGTGATGAGTCAAAGTTACATTCTCTCTGCGGCTTCATGGCATAGCATTTTGGCATTTCCGTTCGAATAATGAACAAATAACTGCTCTTCTTAAATTTATTAACTCTATTTTAATTATTATAATTTTAACAAATTTAAATAAAGAAATACATACAATGTACCCTTGGCGAATGACAATTTTTTTAATTAAAAAATTAACAAATGTAAACTTGATTACTTTGATTTTTTCGTACAACATAACATTACTGTAAATAATGTACCTACAATACATAAAATTTAATCAGTTATAATTTCATAATACATAATAGTTTCGGTATGCAAAATCCATACATATGCGTTTATATTACTTTTAAACCTTTAAAATGGTAATGAATTTTTATGTTCTACGTATTTTTTAAAACAACATTGCAAAAAATAAATAAATCAAGTGCCAAAAATAGAAAATTCAGTGCAGCTTTGAGATGAAGGCCTGGGGCCTCATCGTCAGCTATTAAACATTTCCTTTTATTTATTTACGGCAGCATTAATATTCAGATAGGACCGTATAAGGACCATTCCAAGTAATGTAAATAAGTATATGATTTTTTCGAAGCTACTACATATATAATATGTACAATATATATATATATATATTTATTTTTATAACTGGTTCGTCTTCTTCGTATTTGAGAATGATAGGTGGGTGATGCATGCATGTATGCCGCGTTGCAACTCGCTACGGTGCGGTGCGACGCGGCGTGACGCGATCGTTTCCTACCAACCAGCGTCGCGACGCCGACGATGCAAACTGCATCACGGCGTCGCGTCGGCGTCTCGCCGTCCGCATGCATCCCCTATATACATTTGCGGACATGCTCAGTGTTACCGTCGAGGTGCAATGCTGCAGTCTGCGAGAGTCGCAAACTTCATTTATCGAAACGCGTCGCGTCGCGAATATCTACAAGGATATCTCTATGCTAATACATGTATGTCTTTTATATACATTTACACGTTATTTTATGTGTGTATGTAACTACTTTAATTTTGCTTGATTAATCAAAATATTCACTGCGGTTTTTTGCACTTTCAAAATTGTACTTGTTTTGTCGGATCGTCATTTTCTATCTATCTTACTGATTGTTTAAAACAGCTATAAAGACAGACTCTACATGCACCACGTAAGTAGATATTACCGTTTTGACGTACGAACGTACGATTTTCCGTTTCTTATCATTTCTTTCTGCCTTTTCGTTCTACACACTGAGAAACTTTCATCAATTATGCTTTATTTTTATTGTAACAAAATTTTACTAAAAATGCAATAAAAAGCAAGCAAAGAAAGAAAGATTGATACCATAAATGTAGTATCAATTGGCACCTTAAACTTTAAAATAACAACAATTTATCATTTTGCGCATTTAATGATTTTATTGACGTTACGTGCTTGTCAAATAAAAACAACTCGCTTCGAAATCTGCGCAGTCAGCTGTTTTAAAACGATTGATTCATTCGTCCGTAAATTTTAGTTCTACCAGGGTGGTAGATTTAGTTGTATGTATGTACCTACTATAATTTTTAAAATTATTAATGTGTTATACCTTTCGTAACTGAAAATTACAATTATATTGCATGCCAGAAATATGAAATAGTTTTTGACTTTGCCCAAATCAAGAGTATATCGTACTTGTACGATATTACAGCCAATTTTCATGAATTACATTCTACACCTCTTGAAGGTTAGGTTATGGTGGGAAAGATTGCCTTAAATGGACTTTCAACCATAACCCAACCTTCAAGAGAGAGCTGGAAAATTTTACCACTGATTGGGATTGTTTGTAGTGTGTCAGTACACTTGTGTACTATATTTGGGAGTATATGAGTGGAAGTGTAGTTAATTGTATGAATGTATGTTTACCATTGCAGATGGAAGGCCATTAGCCCAGTCAAGGATAGATGAGACGGAATACGACTAATAACTAATAAATAGCTACACAACATTAATATATCTATTATAACTTAAAATAAATTCTATTATATTATAAGATTATTGTTTTGACAATCAAATAACGGACGGACGGATGATATTTTGTTTAACAAAGCTATTTACCTATAAAATTATATACCTTCTGAAATGGTTTCTCACTGGTATCTCCTTATATATATATATTTGTATATTCACCTATACCGTTTCAGTATCGGCAGCCACGTGTCTTGTTTTTCCGTTCTAGTCTGGCTTCTATACTAATTAAGAATGTCTGTTTCCGTTTCTACAATATGAGAAAAGCTTACTCACTATTGTTCACGTTTACACACAACATTATATATATCATCTAATACCTAAATGATGAGTTTTCAAAAAAGGCTAAAAGGCTATAACGATTTTAACAAAATTCACAGGGTGGGTTTATTTTTTGGGCAGAGAATTCGATTTTACAATGTGTCATTTTCGGGGGAAATCGATTTCATGAAGTTTTACTGCGGTTAACTAACAGTATCGTAAATACCTACCTATATTGTTTGTTTTTTTTTTTTGTAGTACCTATAGGATAATTTGCAAAAATATGATTTGCATTTACAAAATACTGCTTAAGAATTTGACGACTGAACGGTTAAAATTTTTGCGTATCCGGGTTCAAAGAGAAGACATTCACCAGAGGCCTAGGCTATGTCTATGTTGCTTCAGCATTCATCGCATTTACTTACTATTATACACAGTTGTCCGCATCAAGGGTTTTGTTACTATGCGAGCCGATGCATTTTGATCTGGTGCTCTAAAAGAACGTTAAAAAAAATGTTGGCGTATTCTTTCATTTTAATTTAAATCGTGTGTATGTATAACTTACGGGAATAATAACCTTTCGTATTATGTTATAATTGCACAGACAGACGGTATATGTACATTTTATAAGTGTGTATAGAAGTTGTGCATTTATATGTATGTATGGGATGGATGTAGATTTACTTTATACCAAGACCCAAGACCAATAAATATGTGGCCGTAGCAACGACCAAATGGGAATATTGGTTTGCAACGACACAGTGACCTTGGCCATACTGTCGTCAAGGCTGAGCAGAACCCATGAAAATTATGGATGCATCTGTATCAATCTCTATCTCTATGTACCTACCTATAGATATATATATATATATTAATGTATGTATAACAATTTCCTACTGGTGTTCCATTTTAGGGTCAATAGCAATAGGTAAATTCCAAAAAATCTATGTCCTTCTATTACTTTTTTATACAGGGTGTCCAAAAATTAATCCGATAATTATTTTTAAACCACCTATCTATATAGGTATTTGCCACATTTTAACAGCATTCTCAATTTTGTAATCCGAAAGCTGTCGTTACTAGATATGGGCATTCCAACTTTGATTTTTCAAATGGAACGTTGCGATTTTCATTTACTTTGTTACATAGAGCTGTGGGAAAATTTCATTTCGATATGCGCGGTATGTGCCACTGACAGTTTTTGAAATATAAAATTTGTGACGCTGTCAAAACGTGAAAGATACCTATATAGTATATAATAAAAAGTCTTCAAAAATGAAGAGCGAAACTTGGTTGAAACAAGCGTTTTTTTCATTCTTTAGAATTCAATCAAATTGAAGTAATGTTTGGGTACAAACCAAAATATGAGTTTCGGCTCTAGTTGTGGTTTCGGCGTCAAATCTGCAGCCGAACTTGAAAGAAACTGGTATCGTGAGATTTCCGCTGTTGAAGACAAAACAAAAAAAGAAATTCAACAAGTTTTTATTAACGGGTACATAAGTGTGTATATTGTATATACATGGATACGCGAAAAAAATGCATCAGAAAATTCAAACAACAATGATAATGTTGCTATTAGTCTTTTTAATCCCCATCGCGATAATAAAGCTAGAGTTTCTCAGAAATTATTTTCAAAAGAGGTACAACTAAAAACAAATCGAACCATGAATAAGCAAGCACCAAATTCAGATAGGTAGGTTCAATCTCAACATAATAGGTATATATTTATATTTTGTAGTAGTACGTTCATTTTCCAGTCAAGGTCGGATTCGTTTATATTTAGAATGGGGTCTTGTTTATGTGTCTACCGAATAACCTACCAAGACGCCTGCCCACCCTAACAAGAAGTATTTACAACTGACCATTAAAACACTTATATATATATATATATATATATATATATATAGGTATAATACAAATAATCACTGACGACTCCAAAATTCACAAATAATTAGAAACAATACTGTGTACGTATGCACTTTGTACAAGACATATATCCAGATAGATAAGGTACCTGTACCTATTATACAATATAGGTACGTATAATACCTACCTAGTTATTGCGTTGCTACTTGCTTATAGTTAGTTAGTTATACTGATACCCATAGGTATAACATAGTTTAGTTGAACGATTTTCTTGGAATCGCTCGTGTGGGTAACCGCAGGGCAGGTGCTAGCTACCTGGGGCCCCATAAAAACAAGTCTGACCTTCAAATTTGCCGAATTGCAAACTGAAAGCGTTGTTAATGGGAAGACACGCCAGCGACGGTAACAGTTGAAGAACCCGAGCTTGCACTCTTTCAGATTTGTAGATAGATATAGGTAGAGATAGGTACAGAGAATATAGCGGCCATGACTATAACACACAGTATATAACTACGTGCTCATAATAAGATGTACCTATGTGTAAATATACTACTCCTACCTATAAGAAGAAAAATTATCTTAATACTGTTTAAGAGGGTGCAAATTAGCAAACATAAATAAAAACGTTAATATCTACCTCTGATAGGCATGTATCTATTTAAAATCACCTATTCATCAATAAAATAACTAAACCTAAACAATAATCTAATCATCATGGACAGGACGGTGTCCTTGAGTTCGTTGTTTTCTGGTGCATCTCACAAATTTTTATGGTAGAGTTTTTGTTGGTTGCCATGCAAATTCTGGCGTATTCAAATTATACAGGTAAACTAAACTGGTACCTATTCTTGCTAATTAATCAATACAAATCAAATAAACGATTAAAAAAAATGCACATTGTATACAGTTAATAAACCCACAGGTGAGAGATCAACTAACGTTCGTTAATTTTTTCGTTAGCTATTTAAATTACAAATGAAATATATAAGTACTTAACGATAAGTGTTAAATGTTATATATATATATATATATATATATATATTTATGTATGTACCTAAGTCATTTTTATTCCAGAAACGTGCTAGATGTGAGTTATAATTAATTAATTAGTTACCTCTACCTATACCCTCTAACGTTCTGTCTTATCCGCGGAATTCTTTAAATTTTTGCCTCCTCCTCGCTCCGTTCGTTCCAGACAGCATAACATAATAATTCCTCCTCGATCTCAGACGCTGAATTTGAGGTTGAGATGGCAACCGTTGCCAGGTTCTTCGCGTATTTCGGGTCGGGCGTGGTGAACTCGAGAGACGACAAACTGACGGTAGCTGTCGCGACCGATCGACGCGTATCGGACGGAGAAGGCAATGAACGGCACGGCCGCGGTCGCCTTCTACGTACTACGGATACGTATAATAATAAAAAGAAGCGGGAGCTTGTGTGTGTGTGATGTATATTTGTATGTATGTGTGTATAGTTGTATTTTGACCGAAGAACAAATACGAATACGAATACGAATACGAATTTACGAATAGTCAGAGTATCGTATGCCACTCCGTGCTGTGCGGCGATGTTGATTCTATTCAGTTGAACCCAATACTTATTATTAGTTATTGTTATTAAATGCGAATAAACAACTAAACGTGTCGAAAATTCTGAAAATCGGGAAATTTCCTGTCGTGCAATTGTGTCGGTTATTTTTACACATCTAACGCTCTATGTGTTTATTAATTATTATTTTTTTATATTTTAATAATAAGTGTGTGTTAACTTTTTATGTCTATGTACATAATTGGAACTGTGGCTTTACCTACAAATGTATTAAATCAAATAAACATTTACTGGTATACAAGCGAAAATAATTTTTTTGGTGAAGAGTTCGAAAACGGTAAATTTTGTAACTGGTGTTTGATGTGATATTTATTTTAACTTTTATCAACAATTTCCATGTACTCGGCCTACTCAAATTCCGACGAATATTTTCGTTTCTGATAATGAATGCATCGTTTAAAATATATCATAGTATCTATTACATTACAATTATTTCATCTGAAACTTCAACAAACAAACAGCCAACACGCCACTTCGATAATATTCTAGGTAATAACAATAATAATAAAAATAATAATTAATGATACAACAAAAATACGTTTCACACCTACACACGACATAGGTAGGTGGGTACTTATGGGTAGTCGGAGATTACATATGTACATTTTGTCTCAAAAGAATTTTTCTGTGGAGATAATGCGTTATCGTGTAACAAGTCAGATAATTTCGAATAGTTCTGCGGCGTCTTTGGAGGGTTGAAGACTACAACATTTTGCGCGAATGTATCTATCTATCGATGTATATATAGTGAAATTAAAATTCGATTTATTAATAATACCCTAAACTGGGTACGTACATCGAACTTTCAATAAAAGATGTTTTAACAAAAACTAAAATGAAAAATCAATCGAAATCGAAAGTGGTTTAGTGATTGGTTGTAGGTACCTAATGTGTTTTTGTTTGTAGGTAGGTAAATTAGATTAAATCACATTTGTGACGTACTGTAAGTAATAAGTTAAAAAGTAGGTAAGCTGTACGAATGTATGTATCTATGTCTGTCATTGTCCTGTTGTTCGCTTCCCGCTCTTCGTCGTTCGCCCTCGTCTAGACGTCCGGGATTGAGGAAGGGCGTGGCAGCCAGCCGGCAGACGATGGATGATGACGGTGACGGTGACTGTAATGGCCCGACCGAACGAAGGTTGCGGAGAGGTTGAGTTAGGGCACTCGCGACTCATTAGATACGTACTCTACCTATTATTTGTGTGTACGAAGGGTTCGTTCGGGTTCGTAACATCACTTCCGAGTTGACAGTTGACACTATTATTCTTGACATGCACACTATACAAAAGATCTAGTGTGACCCCTGCTTATTAAAATTTCGATAATAAACGGATCGTCTTCAATTCTTCTAACATTTCTTAAAAACATTCAATTATAGTAACAGAAAGAAGAAGGGATGTAGGCGTTTGATTTAAGTAAATTTTATTCCTTTAATGTAGGTATTACAGATCACCAGGGTACAAACCATAAATGTACGTTAATCGTTTCACATTTCGCTATTGTTATCTACATAGGTACCTACCTACCTACCTACCCAGCTTTTAGATAGTGTCTGCGTTATGTGACTTAATATTTTATCTTTATCACATGCGCATGACAAAGATAACGTGACGTAATCAGCTAGTTAATATATGATACACAATTCTTTCTGAGATAACGTGTCCAAGGTCGTTGTCTTTATTTTAGTCTAACAGTTGTAGATGTTTTTCGACACGATGCAATATTATTCGGAATATAACTACCCAACACCCCATAATACTAGTCTAGTCTACTTTTTCTACGTTTTACTGAATAATATTTTGAAACTAGTCATTCTAGGTACCATTTTTACTGTGTGGACAAATTTCACAATGTTTCACATATTTATTATTATTACGTTAACGTCACAGTGTAAATGAACTACCTTTTTATCGTCAGGCTGCTTTGAATGTTTGTTAACCTTGAGGCCTTATCGGCAGATATGCAATAGTAAAAGGATTTTATATAGGTACCTACCTACCTACCTATATTTATAATTAAGCCTACACTTACGTGTATCAAAAAAATTGTATTTAGATTTTGCTTATCGAATTAAGAATTTGTACCTAACTTAAAATTAAAATTAAAATTACGCTACATGAACGGAAATGTTAAATAGCGGATGAGTCACACATGGCAAACGTTCGGGCAACTACATTCTAATAAGTGACTCAATAAAAGTTCCTGAAATGCAGCACAGCACAGTATGACCACAAATGTACCTAACAGTCACAGCCAATCGGAAGAATCTGGTATTTTCTTATATGACTAGGAAATTAAGAAGATAGCGCAACGGTATTGCTGAGAGTAGTTACAATTATTATAGGTAGGCATTTAGATAGTGAATTGTGATTCTAGTTTCAACGAATAGATTAAGGGTGTTTTATTGGTTTGTACAAATAAATTAAATAAGTTAGTATGTAGGCACAATGTGGTGAAATAATTTTTTTAACCTACGGTTGTACCAATCTATCTGTATATTCTCCTCATAGTGTGTAATATAGGTATAGGTATAGCTAAGCATCGGTTAGATAAGCTAATGCCACATACAAAATTAATTTGACAATCAGAAGGAACATTTCCTTAGTTAGTACCTATCAGGGCTGATTTTTAGTAAATGTCGAGTTTTACTACTACGTCACACATATGTAGGTAATAAATAATATTTATATCCGCGGTAAGGCCATATACCTATTCATACAATACAATAATTGGTATTTATAAGTTTTTGTAATACCTACCTACCTATATATAATACATACAAAGCTCCAATTGCATATGAACACACAGACGAATATGCAAATGCATACATAAATACGCACGCATGTATATGTGCATGATATTTGAAAGTGCAATTTAGAAAGTGTAAATTCATGAGTTCATGACTCATAACTCGCCGGGCTCGATGCCATCGCAAGAATTTCAATGACTGTTTTAGATATAAATCGACTTGTAAATGTGACTAACTGTAAGTTCTGGAGTTAATAATGATATGAATGTGTACGTCGTTATTTATTTTCACAGTTAATCTAATATTAATCACTCCACTATACAGCCAATTTCTAAAAAATTACCGACAAAATCATTATGTATTGGTATTTATCGGAGCTAGGTGTTAATTAATTTTTTTGAAAATGTCTACACGATTGGAAATATTTAATGAAATATGAAACAGTTTTATTGTACCTACTACATATATTTACATTTTATAATGTCTTACAAATGACGTCACTGTTGATGATAGTAAATGAGTAGAAATGATTAATAAAATTTAATAATTGCGTTAACGGTAATCTAATTATAAACTCTTTAAATAAAAGTCTGACTCATACCATACACCTATATTTTCTGCTTTTGAGATTATACCTAGATAGTATACTTCTAAAAACTCAGTTGAGTTTATTTAATTTAGCATTTATGGAAATCCATATTTAATAATTAATACCTACAGAAAACAGATAAGTTTAAAAGTCAAATACCTATCTACATGTAACATGTATACCGATTTATTGTATTTCAAGTCACATAGATACCACGTAAGGATTTCTACATAGATATGCGCGTATATTTGTTAACTAAAAGAATTTAGCCGTAATTTTTGTGACTAATTCAATATTTTAATTGCAATCAACGCTGCTGTTCAATTCAGAAATGATGATATTTGATTATTAATTAGATCTTTAGATCACAAAAAACATTACAATTCGAACTTTGCAACCCGTGACGTTTCGGTAATTCCGAGAAAAATTGCCGCTGACATTTTTACAATAGGCTGTAAATTCGCAGCAGAAGCGACTGGCAGAGAACGTCGTTCGTGTCTTTGAATGTATCGTCGTTCGCCAGTCCAAGGTGATGGGTTGAAGAAGGACGGACGGATGCATTATGTGAAGCGAGCGCACATGTCGTAGCCGTTAGTTAGGTTAAGGACCCAGACGAGCCGGATTTACACCCGGCAATGATTCGATCGGTTGCTTTCGGATACGATCGTTTGACGAACGAATATGATTGGACATTGTGGACTGAAATTATCTCTCCCACTCCGTTTCTTACCGGCATTTCAGTTGCTACTCAGCTGTAGTTATTGCAGGGTCGGTAAATCGCGTCGTGTTGGTACACGGTTCGTAAAATTGTGAAATTTCCCCTTACTGGGTATAACGTGTCGTTAATTTTCCATTGCGTGACGTTCGTGTATCATTAAAATAAATTCGACTAAAGAAACCTCACGCCCGTATCGTACGAAAGTTGAAGAGAATGTTTTAACGAAGTGCCTCTTTGTGTTTCAATTTAGATGACAATTGCTTCTATCACGGGCGAAACTGTCGATTCAGAACAATGTTATTATTGTAAGATGTAATTGAGAAATGAGTGCCGAAAAAGCTACTGTTGCAATACACTACAAGCAGCGGTATGATTAATCTAAGTGTTAGTAGTTTTATTTTATTCGGTGTTATATCATAGTATTATATTTATTAGATCTTAACAAATACAAAGTACAACCAGAGTGTCTTATCTTCGTCAGAGGCGATAAGGATTTCCGGTAACCATCCGGTGGGAGCGAACAGTCAGCAGCATGGCCGGTCTTTGTAGTTTCGCTCAAATTATTTCAAGGTTTCAGACAGATGTTGACGTCATCAGCCTTGGACTGGTTTTTAAAGTCGAATCGGGTGGGTTTCTCGACTATTGTTGGTATGTGTTCACGCAAATGACGGCGCTAATATTCTGTGAGTTTGTCCGTCGCTTTTATTGAAATTAGAACTAAGAAGGTGTTATTTTTCGTCGATTAATTTCAGTCCAAAGTTCCTTCTATAATTTTGTGTTGCTGGCTTCTTTTTAGTTTATTGAATCAATGACTAAACCCCCACATTTTTTTACATGACATTCAACGACAAAGAATAACTGATGGGATATATAAAACACAATATGTAAAACATTACAACTTGTTTTTTTTTTTAATAGAAGTTTTGGGACACGTGAACTTATATTTGTCCCATAACATTTAAGTATAGTAATAATCTTTCATGGCGTTGACAGGTATTCATATAATTTTTGATATTAGATGAATAGCTTAGCTCTATACGTATCCATACCTTTATTTGCAGTTATAAAGTAGGTAAACGATCCTTCCGCTTGACAACAGCTGTTAAGGTTCCAAGAACAATGAATCATAATGTGATATTTAGTTATGTGTAATAAAATACAAAGAAAATACCAGAATGTTTTGTCGAACGAGAATCCTTCAAAATGGACGACTTATCGCGGATCAAGGGCATCTTAAGAGAGTACCTATCGCCCAAATACACGTTAATGCTTTACTCTTTATAATGCACACATGTATGTGTGTGTGTGATCGTATTAGTGCGTGCAATGTTCTCCTCTCTTTTCAGAACGACGAATAAGAAGAAAAGGAATCCGTGGAATTCGCAAGTTATCAGCATTGCCGTGGCCCGTGAATCAGCCAGCAGACCGCCTCCGGTGTTAACGGGCGGTCGCGTCAGTGGAACAATGACTCCGAGGGTGGAGGGGGGGGGGAAGAATGAAGAATGAGATGCCTCCTTCATGGTTTGGTTCGCCAGCCTGTTGCTATGCGCGTTACTTCGGTGCTTGGCTGCGTTGTCGTCGAGTCAGGTACCTGAAGTAGCGCGCGTAGCGACACGAACTTGCATCAGCACCGCATCGCAGCCGGCCCTGTCGTCATCCGACAGAGGTCGCGATCGCGAATAACTGGCCTGCCGTCCGTCACGTCAGACAGAAAAAGGCAGAGCAGGCAAGAGGGACAACGATACTTTGTACGACAATCAAATGCTCGATTGCATTAAAACACGTGGAATCTGCATTACGAGAGAGAAGTGTGCGCTATGCAATGCAGTACACTCTGTCACATGCCTATTGTACTTCATCAGGTGCTCTGGTTTGAATTTTCCCGACACCTGTTGGAGTACACTAATTATGTGACCGTTTACAACAATTCTCTGTCTTTCGATTAACAATGGTTAGTTACAAAATATTGTAACAACCCGATTTCCCCCAGTTTAACCGAAAAGTTTTAAAATTTGTATGAAATCTAAAAATTATTTGCAACTCTGTACTATTTGTTTTAACCAATGATACTGATACTTTAGTTTTAGTACTGATGTATATATTTCAAGACGATTTCTTAGATTTTTTTTTTGCTATATCTATGTACCGAAACTGTTTGAATATGTTTTCGTTAATGGATGTAGCTAATACTTAATATATTCAAAAAAGAAGGAATATGTTATATTTTCGTCTAGTAGTCCATCGGAATCAACAGTGTAATTCAATGCCGGTAGGGGTATTAGCCCTCGGAGTAGTTGTTTCTGTTGATTCCGTATTTATATTTATATTTTTAGTACTTAATATATTAAGTCGGCGTTTTTTTTTTGCACACATTTTTTCACCAAATTTAAAGTGATAAGAGTTGCATGTGTGCAGTAGTATTAAGTTAACTAACTGTATTTTTAATTAGAAGAATAAACTATTTAAAACTTTGGATTATTGATATACTTTAGATTAAATTAAATACACAAAATCAGTTCAGATAAAATTAAGCAATAAGAGATGTGTTTGTAAAGTAAATTGCAGATCTAAATGATTAATTGTTTTACTCCTATCAAGTTGCAAGTTAATTGTTTTAGATAAACCTTAATCCAATTATTAAAATTATTACATATAGCGCCATCTATTATAGAATAGTAAAATTTATTACAACTCTCACAAACCTAACCTCCAACTATTATTGTTGTAACGCGTAATTTCATTGTGCAACATAAGCTTATAATACAGGTGGATAAAGCAAAGCAAACAAAATTCTTACTAATAAAGTAGAAGACAAGATAATGACGTCATTTACTAGATCAAAATACGATAATATAAGAATGGTATCCGTATGGTATTCATGACAAACATTTATATAAATAATGTATAAACATTTTTGTTTACTATTATGTTTAGTTTATCTAGGATATGCCAGGTACGTTTCTGGTGTATTGATATTTAGTGTAAAAAAAAACAATAGTAAAGTTATTGATAGATACGTTTTTTAGTTGTAATCAAATTGAGAATCATAATGCAGACGGAACATGGGAAGTATTGATCTTTGTTCAACGTTGGCTACAAACAGCATGTGAGGTATGGAAGCAAGAGAATACAGAACACACTTGTGTGCTTCCTCCGGAAGTGAACTCTTGGAATGTGCACGGAATATGGCCTAATAAAATTGGGAAAAAAGACGGTCCTAATTATTGCAACAAATCTATTATTTTTAATGAAAATGAATTGCAACCTATTAAAAATGACCTTGACCAGTATTGGATAAATATTGAAAATAACACAGGTGAGAGTTCTTTGTGGAAGCATGAATGGTTAAAACATGGATCATGCTGTTGCTCATTATCATCCCTTAATAAAGAATTGACATACTTTGGTCAAGGTTTAAAATGGTTGGAAGAGTTCAACATGACGGATATTTTAGCAAGTAAAAATATAGTTCCTAATAATGCTAATGGTTACAATGTTACAATTATTCATCAAGCTATTGTTGATACACTTGATAAAGGTCCGATGATTCAGTGTGATAATGAGAAAACAACAAAAAATTCTTTACTAAGTGAAATTAGAATTTGCTTTAACAAAACATTGCATTTGATAGACTGTAGTATTTTAATAGATGAAACTGGTCAAGGGCTGCTAACCAACTGTGATTTAAAAAAGGAGGTGTTTTATTTAGATGGAAAAAGTGCCACTTTTACTACCATGAAGAATGAGAAAGAACAAGAACTGCAATACTCAAAATTAATGAGTATTTATAAAATGTTAAAGTTTCTTATTTGGATCACATTGTAAATAGGCCCACACTGTTAGATAAAATTTCTAGACAATTTAGAATCATATTTATAGGTAATTATAAAATACAAATTTTAGTAAATTTAGTCACCATCATATTGTAATTGTATTAAATTATAATATTGTATTTCTATATTTGCATAAAACAACTTTTTTGTTAATTGAAAACACAGTAATTGATTACTTTTAATTATCTTGGATATTTTTAATAATGTAATATTTTCTACAGACTAATCAATCAACTTAAAAAACTAATAATAAGACGATTTAATTGTGGTATGTATGTTGCTTACTAAAAGAGACAGGAAAATACTTGTAGTTTTTCCTTATTGCTATTAGTTTAATTTAGTAAAAATTTTCTTTTGCAACAAAACACCACTTAAAGTTATAAGTATGTTTTCTTTATTTGCAATAAGAATTGGAATTAAAAGTCAAACTTGAGACTAATGTAAACTTATAAAAAATTAAATAAAACAGAATGAAATAAACTTTTGTTGTTATTTACAAAAAATTATAATAGGAAATTAATAATTAAAGTTCAATATCAAAAGCAATCTATGCAATTATGTCTTAGAGACGATTAAAACTGCAGAAGGAGCAAGTCCTGAAAAAAAAAATCATGTTTGCTCATTTACTTTTACTATTCACTTATGTTATACCTAAAACGTCCAGTGGTTTTTCATAATCTTCTGCACCAAATACTTTTCTGGGAAAAGACGTCATTAAAGCAAACGGTCCATTTTCATCTGTTCTATTCATCTCTACATATAGACGTACTGCAGATAATGGTTCTTTTGGTCCAAAAGTTTGTGTAAGAGTGTTGCCATTTGTCAATCTAATTTGCAACTTTACTTCTGCATAATTTTGTTGTGTTTGTGGTTGCTTAACAGTAGTAGGAATAGGTGTAGGAGTAGGAAGTAGTGCTGTACTGGAAACATTTTCACCTGATTGTTTCGCTTTCCTTGCCAATCTGTCCTGTTCAATTTGTAATTTAACACGTTCCCGAGCCAACTTCTCTTCTTGTTTTTCTTTTTTCCTTTGTTCTATTAATTTTTTCATTTCTGTTTCTTCTTGCTTTCGCTTTGCTTCAAGCAAATCCTTGCCTGATCTAATTCTATTTTTCTCTCTCTCCAATTCTTCTTCTTTTTCCTTAGCTTCCCTTTCTAATCGACGCTGTTTAAGCTTTTCTTCAATTTTGGCAAGTTGTTCTTTTTTTTCATCTTCTGTCAGTGCCTTTTTTTCTTCAGTAGATTCAGAAAAATTCTCATGCCCTGATTTAGCTGCATGAAATTCTATTTCCTCTTGTGTTTTGAAAAGTTTTCCGCAGTCGTCGCATTTTACAGACTTTGCTTCAACTGTACCGGTATCCGGTAGCGTCTTTTGTAAATCGTCGGTATCGAGAGCAACTGTAGAAGAACTTGTTTGATTATCTGAAGTATCATTACTTCTACTGTCTTCTTCATGAGATAACAGCCATTCCATTGCGCTTTCTACATCTGTGGCCTTAGTTTTAGATACAGCAAGTTCTCTACAAATTTAACGTAGAGGTTAGGACGATTAAGTCCATAATTTTGCACAACTTACGCTCGTTCCCTACTAAATCCCATCTCGACCAGAGTTTCTACGATATCAGGCATTTTTGTAGGACTTTTCTCAATTAAATTTTAAAAAACTAATTGCACTTTTAATCTTAGACACATCTAAACATACCAATTACAAAGTATTTTTGGAGTATTTTGACAGGTATTATTAATATTATGGATTCAAAGAATACCAACAGTTACAATGAATTCAGCCAACAGACCATAGAGTACAGATTTGAAAAGGATTTTTCGCAGAGCACTTGGTGAAACATTTTTAAAATATTAAAAAGAAGAAGAACATTTGGTATGGTTTCACAATTTTATTCAAAAGTCGTCGGCAGCTGTTTCGATGGTTACATCATTATCAAGACAAGTACAGATTTCATCAAAGACTTTTTATACACCATTTATCGTTACATTTATTTTTAAGTGGATGGTAGTTATTTGACAATCAGCTGATTCATCGGTTTGTTGTTTTGTTTTTGTATATGTGTATGTTTGAATTGTCAAACTTTCAGGTTAGATCCTACGTTATTGAAAACGATAAAGTTTAATAAGTAATCGGTTATTTTAATAATAAACAAAACTTAACTTGCCTTGCTCCGATGACTTGTCAGGTAAATTTAGGAGCTGTTATTACTGATGTGACGTCTATTAAAAAGAAATTGTTCCTTGCAAATGATGAGAAAGGTATTTAACGATGTACATTTTTTACGTTTTATGTAATGAAATGAATTTTCAGGTAGTAATCCTAACTGGTTACAACAATGTGAAATATCAGTATCGCCTACAGGAGACATTTTAGCCATAAGTTATGAAAAACAATTACTTATTTTAGCAGCTGATTGGAATTCAAACTCTAATTTGTTAAACTACCATATTGTGTCCTGTGAAACTCTTGCAGATGAACACATTACTGCAGTCCTTTGTTTACCTGTTGTTACACAAAACCAAAGTTCTCATGTAAGCTTTTCATAGTCTGTGCAAAGATATTTGTTTAAAGTATTTTCTATTAAGGTTGATAGAGAATGGACATGCATAGCTGTTGGTTTTCAATCTGGCCGGATACGATTTTACACAGAAGATTCCAAATTATTGCTATGTGAGCAATTTAATACAGAGAATGTTTGCAGCATTAAGTGTCAGTCTCAGCATAGTCCTCGGCCTGATATTAATCCTGATCTTAGATTAGAGGAAGTATATATTCAGTATCCCAGTAATGTCTGTGTTATTAGTGGAAATCATTTATTTGGAATACTTCGAAACCATCGATCCCAGTTAATTGGGGGTACCTACTAAAGAGTATGCTACACAGCATTTAATATAATTGTTTTTCTTATTAGGTAGCCTTGATATTGGTACAAACGACTCTTCTTTGGTTGTTCCCAAAAAATGGAGTTTTGCAGAACAATATTTAGTGAATGATTCGATAGTTGTAGGATTTGTTTTGTCCAATACTTTTGACCATCTTTTGACAGCTTCCACTTGTGGTGGTTTTGATACAAAATATAGACTAGTGGCTCCTAATAATACTCTTGTTTTGGGTGTCGGTAACAAACCATTCATAGGTTTCCATTTTGCTATTGAGGGTGGTACACAACCTATGCTTACAGATGTTGCAAAAGCCATTGCTACCAAAGTAAAATCAGCTTTACCGTATGTATGATGATTGAATATTGCAGATGTTATTTTTAATATTGTATTTTATTAACAGTAGTTGGCTGGTTGGTGGTAAAACTAATACAGAAAAGTTGCCTTCGGTAGCATCTCAGCTTGCAGAACCCATGGGTTGTAGATTTGGTATATGTGATTTGCGTAGAAACGGTGTGGAAATAGTTCTGTCTCCCAATAGAAGACTTGCCGCAATTACCGATGTACTGGGGCGTATTTGTCTTTTAAATGTCCACGAAGGTACCGTCATCCGATTATTCAAGGGATATCGGGAAGCTCAGTGCGCTTTTCTTCAAGTACCAGATGAGATAAAGTCGAGGAATAAGGTTAAAGTTCGAGTAGCGACCTTTTTAATTGTCTATTGCCCGAAAAAGGGCACGTTAGAAATCCTTTCCACGCAACATGGCATTAAAATAGCCGTATTTACCGCGTCTAAATTTTCTAGATTGCTCTATATAACTCACGGTCTGATGGGCTTCAGTAATGTTTCAAAAAGCAAGTATGTCTGCCGTTTTACATGTATTCTGATTGATCCGGATTGTAACATTAAGGAAATCGTAATACCATTTCATTTTGCTTTGCCAGAGAAAAATAATCGCAGAGCTCGAGATATGCATTTATACAAAAGATTGAAGCAATTCATTAAATCAAAAACATATACAAAGGAACAATTGCTATTTGAATGTCTGAATACGTTTAATGAGTTGAGTACAATTACAATTCAGTTGCAATGTTTAGAAATGATATCAACGTGTAAAGAAGCAGAAGTGAAAACAGTTCTTCAATGCACCGAATATTTATTACAAAAGTATAAAACTAGTAGGTATGAAGAGTTAGAAATAGAGCAAAGAAATTTAAAAAAAAAATCAGAAAATCTGCGGGCAATTTCTCAATTTTACGAATTTATCGTTAAATCTGGAGAAGTAGAAAAAACAGCCGAGAATGAAAACAATACAGTTTCAGATTCTCAACGTGAGAAAATCAAAAAGAAGAAAAAAATTACCGATAGCAATAACTTAGATTTACTTATTGGTGCAAAAGAAATGGACAGTTTGCAAAAATTGCTCGATCTTTGTTCTATAAACGTTACCAGTAAATCTCAAGTCTCCTTTTCATTTGATGATGAATTTACGTTTTCACGTTTTGTTTCAATTTTCGATTTGACGAATGATAATTATATTTCAACGAAATTCGAAGTGGAGGATAAGATTTTCTTTTTATCAGCGAAATCGATTTTCGAAAGGTTTATAGAAGGAAGTCGTGATGATTTTGAAGATTTTAAATTGAATCTTATTAACAGTAATGTGATAATGAAAGACTTGTTCCGGCTTTTAATATGTTATTGGGTTAATCGTCAATTAACTGCCAGCATAAACTTGAAGAAGGAAATGCAAATTTTCCATAGAATTGTTTACGATTTAACGAAAATAGCGAATGTTGCAGATATTGTAGTTGATTACAATCAAACTTCAACATTTTGGAAGGACATTAGAATTATTCTTGCCAATTCTGAAAAACCGTTTCCTGCTCTTACTGCTGCATTAATTTGCCGTAGCGTTTCCTTAATAATCGAACATGAAAGAGATTTGTACAAGTCTGGATCGAGTCTAGAGGACGAGAATGTGGAAATATGGGAAAAATTATCGCAAGAGAATTGCGAATGGATGCTACTAATTGGCAAGTTGGAGGATATATCTCTTCTTAATATAGTCCTATCAAATAAACCCGTTGCACGAGATACAAGGCTTTATATACTACCAAAATTAAAACAAAAAGACATTCATGTAAGTCTAAAAATGATCCTAGAAAAAGGTAAAGGAGCAATTAGTGAGCTAGTGGGGCAATGGCTTACAGCTACGGGAATCGATCCGCATATGTTAAATGCAATTGAAACAGACGATACATCAGAAGACAACAAATGCATTGGCGACAATATGACAGAACCGCTTTTAAATGATCTCGATTTGCTAAGAAAACAATTTCCTTTTAGTACAGAGAGTGGTATCATTTTGACAAATATGTGCTGGGAATATGCAATGGCATGGCAGAGGAGTGTACAAGATTTCTTAATTTTAGAAGCGTCACTGAACTGTTTAAATTTAATACCAAACATTCACCTTAGGCAGGGCTTATACAATCTAGTTTGGAACACACATTTGAAAATTATTTTTGAAAGTGCGTGCAAGCTCGTGAATAAAGTAGGAAAGAGGCCTAAAGAGAAATTATGTCGTCAAGATACCGGGTTGACAGACACGCAAATGCTCAAATTCATCGAGATATGTACAAAATTTCTGGACGACTTCCTGGATGTCGTTCAGCAGTGCTATAATTCAGAGAGAAATGCTCTTCAGTATGAACCTATTTGGGACGACAGCAATAATGAACAATCGTTGGGGGAATTAGCACTACAACAAACACACATCAATTACGACCTAGTGCATTTGCATTATCAGCTCAGCCTTGTTATGCTCATGCAGATGACATTTAACGTGAAATATTCAAAAATTGTTAACAGTTTGTTTGACAACGTTATGGCGGGACTATTTTTCACTGATTTTCAACAGAAGGTTCAAATAGGTTGGCACAAGTCTGAGTCTAAAGTGCTTGCATCTAGAACGCAATTTTTGCTTAAAGTTATATCCGCAGGTGTCGATATTTTAACAGTAAATAATGTTGGAACCGTCCGATCGGATGATTATGCAAAGTGGATAGGAAAAATATTAAACTTAGCGAGGGTCTGGAACTTGGATGCGGACGTTTTAAAAAGATTTCAGGTTATCCAACTGTATATAAATGGTTTTGATTCCGTGGCGGAAGAATTATTGCCTGCCATCACTGAATTGGACAAATTAGGCACCGACCTTATAGGAATCGGTGCTAGAAGGCTATCACGATATCTAACATCGTCTAAAGATTTGGCAGATAAAATGGCAACCATAAGTCCAGCAATGAAGCAGTATTTGGATACAATGGTACGTAATAAGTTTAGTAACGAAATAGTATTAAAAATAAATTGTTTTTAGAATTGCGACTGGTGCGCTCCTAGTTCATTGGAAGAGATTACAAACATCTTTATTCATAGTCTTCAGTATATGCAAGAAGAACAAAAAGAATATAAAATTGGAGTTCAATTATTTGACGCTTGTACGTTATTGCAAGAGATTAAAAGATAACCGAAATGCGTTTTAGATATAAGCATTTAAAATATTACGCTAAAATGAATGATAAAATATTTAATGAATTTAATAAGTTTCAGTCAAATATATGAATTGTTTTAATTTTTTATGTCTTTTTTCTGTTATTTATATTCGAAAACTAATTATTCATTCTGAATTTTTAATTATGGGGGTTTTCAGTGAGGCCCAAAGCAATATTTTTGAGTTAATTTTGATTTCATAGAGAAAATTATTATCTGCAAAGCTGGAAAAGTATCATGTTATCGCTGTCATTCCCGTTTATATTTTTATTACCATTACTATAATTCTTCTTCCGTAGTGAAGAAAGCTTTTCGTTAGATAAAAAAATTATGAGTTTTTCAATGTCAGAAAACTTATCTGTCCCATGCAACGAGAACACTCCCTCAACATCCCTGGTCCGTATAACGTGATGCATGTTCTGTAAAGCGCGTATTGTTTTCAGTTTTTTTTCAATCAAATCTCGCATTCGTTTCTGATTGCGGAGGTCCTCAAAAGCGTTTTTCAGCGTTTGCATTGTCTGTTCATTCATGGCTTGGAGCTCGCGTCTTTTTTTGATCATTGCCTTGATGTCAATTTTCTTTCTTACCCAATAACCGCGCCAAAGTGCCTGAATTTTTGTTGCGCATTGGTTGTAATAACGCCAACGCAACATTTCCAAATTTTGTCTTAATATTTCTGGTAAATACCATCGCAACAGCCAACCACGAAACCATCTTTGTATGGTTGTGGCAGCTTGATTCCATCGTTTGATAGTTTTTCGTACTAAATAACCACGAAACACTTTCTGTATTATCAATGCGGCGAAATGGCGTTTATGTTCGATTTTTTGGTAATCGCCGCGACGAAAAATAATTTCGTTAATAACGCTATCGGCAAAATCAACGTACAGCTGTACAGAAGCCATTTCCACGAAAAGTGCTTTATATGTATATACATATACTTGAAATCGATTAAAGATCAGGTACTTAAGTTTTTAGGTATGTAGGTACGATATATTAGTACTTGTACCTGTATGATGTATTTGTTTAGGATAAATAATAAAATAATAAAAAACTAATTTTGTCAAGAAATAATTAATGTCAATAATTAAGACAATTTTGAGAATATATTAGCACAGAAAGTCATAAAAATAACACTATCGATATGGAGAAAACAGAAATGAAAAATTTCACTATTGGTTTCGATTTCAAAGTTAGAATTAAATAAATTTTGTTTCCTTTGCGGTAATGTTAATTAATCGAATATGTTTCAGAAAAAGTCTAGGCCGTATTATACTAACACTAGTTGTTCTTAATAACAACAAGTAAATAATAATTAAAAAATGTGTATGAGAAACTTTTGTGACGTTTTAAGACATCTGGTAAAAGTGTCATACATGGGCGCATTCATTCTATGGTACGAAAGAAGGAGGCACTATATGTAAATATTAATTCGTGAGGAGGAAAGCGGAGTGTGCAAATAAAGTAAAGATACAAAATAAGTAAGACTCACCGATTCTGCAGTTGTAGGTTTTTCTTTCGCTTCCAGGTTCTTAGTTCTTGGTTCCAGAGGTCCTATCCTGGACATGTACAGGTTAACAAAACACTCACAATCAATCCTCACTAATAATCTGTAAAATAAAATAATAATTCTATAACATTCATTTATATTACAAGTAAATGTTTATCAAGTACAGATTTATCTACTTAAGGTGTGATGTGAGTATCTAACATCTAACAGTTATAATATAGCTATATAAAATGTAAAAATGAATAATAACTTTCCACGTTGTTGTTGAATCGAAACTTAAAATTATAATAGAAGACTTACCATTATTATATTACTATTATCTTGATTAAAATAATAATAGATATTTAAAGAATTACAAATGCAACACAGGACGCGACATTTATTAAAGGTAACTTCGGTACAATTCGCGAGAAACAAAAATATAGGTACATATTTTTGGAATTACCACAAGCACATCCATGTTTGGTACCAATAATTTTTAAGTAACTAATCGAAAAATCACTAATTTTATACATTTATTAAGTATATTATTTAAGAAAAAATAATATATGAACACGACACACTTTCAACAATCCAACATCGCGCATCCGTACGGATGATCATATCGAAATTCCCTTTACCAAACTTTTAAATGAGTTATAGTTAATAATTAAAATTTACTGATGATTTAACACTAAAAATTATTTTATCAAAAATTATGAAAACATTGAATTAGTTAAAAAAATTAATCCAAAAACACGACAATATGACACATGTTCAACTATAATATTAAACGATCTAAGCAAATGGTGCAGGCACGGTAACATCGCGCATGCGTACACGTACATTATATTACGACTTGGATTTCAAAGCCTTCTTTACCAAACTTTTCACACTGAATTACATAAATTAACATTTGGTACATATTATACAACGTAAGAAAGTAAAAAATTTGATTATTACACATTGTAAAAGTCATTTTATAAAAAATAACGAAAATATAGTCTTTACTTTGTTTTTTTTTACGCATAGGCATTATTTGTCAAATTTTCATAGCGCTGTTTACAACAAATATAAATATGTCACAAAGAATCAATCGGTAAATAATATTGTAAAGATACAGATAGATAACGATATGTTAATTTAAAGGAATTTCTTATTTCTTTTTTTCTTTGTTCTTAATAAGTTCGGGCGTTTTTGGCCTGACGTACGGCTCACCAACTGGCATGACAAGATGTTGGTATACCGGAATCTACATAATAGATAATAAAAAACGAATTAACGTAAATAAAATATTGTGTACGTAAAATTATGACAGGGGTGTATCACATATATTCTTACATAAGGGAAGGAGGTATCGAGGGTAAAATCATATCGGCCAGTTTTCTTTTCTGGCAAACGGTAGTAATTGCCTAAAATCGGCTCTTCGACTCTTTTACCGTATATGCCCGCCTTAACTAAATCAATTTCTCGTATTATTCTAACACCTTTGTCGTCTTCTTTCTTTGGCAAGCGTTTCTTTGGAACGTCTCCACCCATAAATACCTATTGGCGTTAAAAGCAAAATATATTTTAAATCAATCAGTAGTTTGATTGGTTTTTTACTTTCAGTGTAGTTGAGCTGGAGACTCGTTTCAAATCGGCCGGCATAGTATACGGTCTTTCATTTCCGGGAGGTGTATCCTGAGGTATATTAAACCAGGGCTTGAACGTCCCTAATGTCGCTAAATAACGGCCGCTAAGGGTCCAAAGTCTTGCGGTGTTATCAGCACTGCAACTGAAAGTTTTAACGCAACAAAAAATTGCTCCATATTCTTGCGTAGGTAGTGGTAGTTAGTACCTAACAAACGTTTGGTTATCGTCTATGTAATCCAATCCGGAAACCGGCATAAAATGTGCTTTGAAACTGTTTAATAGAACGGGGTAAATCTGACCCCTGTTTGCTCTTTTTGCTCTACCCTCCCATAAATCTTTCCACAAAAATGGGAACATCAGTCGATATCTTGGCATACTTATGGAAACACTTTCTCCAACCAGATAATTTTTGACCAGCCAGGTTTTTACATAACCGGCACATGTACCTAATAATAGATGGGGTAGTTTTTTATTTTTCGATAGTACAAATAAAATAAATACCTTCTTCTAGAACTCACCCATTAATAAGTATTCATTTTTGCTATCGGTTGTCATACTTATTACGTAATCGCCAGCAGTATGAATAGCAGAAAAGGAGCCCATAAACCCACTAGAAGGATGGTGCGACCATACCTGTATCTGACCATTTTCTAGGGCTACAAATAAACTGCCCACTTTAGGATCCATAGGACGAGTTGCCAAGAACAACATAGTGTGTACGGCCAAACCTCGCAATGGAACAACAACTTCAGGCATCTGAATCACTGAGATTTTTTTGGCTCTTCGAGCAGCCTGTTGTTGAGCTGTAAATTGATTTTTTATGGCTTATTTTCTTTTTTCTTTTCATTTATTTATAAAGACTCTTTTATACTTAAAGCCCCCTTTTCGTCCGTTTGCTGCATGAATGCAGGTAAAAGACTTTTTCTTTTCGGCGCTGCCGGAGCACCAAAACTTCGAATTATTGAGCCCTTTTGTGATTGTCTCTTATCTCTCTCTATTTTATATTGAATTTTAATTCGTTGGGTTGGATCAGCAACGTTGTATTGTTTGTACGGTTGACCAGTTTCGAGTTGCCACATGATCAGTTCACCGTTGTAAGTAGCTGAAACTAGAGTTTGAGGCATTCTCATCGCAACACATAGTATATCTTCCGTATGTCTGGTTGACCATGATTTTCCGGCTGCACCACCAGACCCCGTAGTTCCTCCGCCTTCCGAAAATTCCGAAATATGTTTGTTCCAACCGGCAGCAAATACTCTGTTTCCAAACCAAGCAACCGCAGCAACCTCACAGTCCGCCTCTATTCTCATGTTTCGAATACATGTACCAGTATTGAAGTTCCAAATTTTTAACGATCCATCGGTGGCCCCTGTTAGCAACAATTGGAAACCGGGATCAAAGCACGCAGTGGTCACTTCTAACCGTATTTCTTCCCCTTGAACGGTTTTAGTATGAGCATTCTTAACTACGGACATTCTTCGTCCCAACCATGGATCCCATACTATGATGTAACTGTCCAAACCAACGGTCACGATTATTTTGAAGAGTGGATTATAAAGTACACGTGATACGCCGCGCGAATGAGTAGCACCGTCTGTATGTTCGCCGCTTTGCAACGGACAGAACTCGAGGACTACGATCATAATGCTGCCGAGAAGTATTTGACGATTGTCTGGATTATAGAGGAACGTTATGTCAGAAAATTCGCTCAGTTCGGACGGCACATCGTAATAGCTTTGGATACAAGTTTGCGAGATTAAATCCCATATTTTTATCACTTTATCCGTAGACATGGAGAAAACTTTCTTGCCTTCTTGAATTATAAGCGCTATAATTGCGGAATGATGACCGATAAAAACTCCGTTGGGACGTTGAGGAACAAACGGATTCCAGATACGAACTGTACAATCGAGTCCGCCAGTGGCCAGAAGATGGGGTGACTCGGATAGAGCGAAACAAGTGGCACCTTTTGCGATTTCGAAAACGGAATTCGTTTTGGTCCCGGTTAAATCTCTCATTACCACTGCGATAACAGGACAGGACGCGCAAGATACAACACAATGCAACGGTTCGTAGTACGATACCTGTTTGATCCAATCACTGTGGACATGTTTGAATTCAACGACTCGGAATCCCTCTGCGTATCCTTTTACTAGATCGTCGTACCGATACCGAAGTAAAGGGAGACCAGGTTTGCTCTTAAACGGACCGCGAACTTTTGGACAAAAAAGTATGACCCGAACGCTTCCGCTTTGGTCACCGACAATCACTTTAGATTCATCTTCGACTGACTGAGGGAACGAGTAATGCAAGCAGGTTCCTGCACTTTCCAGGGATGTTATAATAACTCGGAGTTCGAATTTTCTAGCTGAAGTATCATAAAATCTCAAATCTCGTTCGGTACTCGATGTACATATTACATTGATGTCTGATAAAGATATTAGATCGGTAACCCAGGTTGTTTGTACCATCAGGTCTGGACATGTCGACTGGACCGTTCTTTCGACCACCATGTCGAGGGTCCAATAGTTTATAACACCGTCTTTGCTGCATGTCAAGTAGCTGCCATCTAAATAGTCGAACGTACGATTTGATCTTACCATTGGACAAAACTTGATACGATTAACCGGATGCCTATGGTTACTGCGAATTATTCTAGGTGGTTTCGAAATAGGAGCTTCTAAAGACTCGAATTCCGTGGAAATTTCTTTCTCTTTAAAACCCAGTATAAGAAACGAAATGAACTCATCCCAAGTTACCATACCATTTCTGATATAATAATAACAATTTGTATTTCTTTTAGCTTTTTCTATAATGGTTACCTACCTGGCCGTATTCATTTTCAAAAACAATACAGAAAATTCCTTATCTTCAAATGAGACTTTGGCAATGTCGTATAAAAGACTTTTCAATGTTGCTTCGTTCATACATTTATTTGGGTATGAAAAGAACACTTGCTTGATATGCACTAAATCGACTTCGTCTAACAAGTCTTGCAGCCCCAACTTTTCTATTCTTTCATGGCTAAATTCTTTTACGGTTTTTCTTGTTCGCCGGGATCTGAGCGCCATTTTCGACAACTTATTTATTGATCCTTTACAAATGAATTATGTCACATAATTTTGATCTAGGAGTCGATCGTAACCATCGATATTGATTATATGTCTGGAAGTCTTTTCAGTATTTATTCCTGAACAACTTAAAATATACGTACAATGATTGATCTTATTTCTGAATATTTATATTTATTCATAACGTATTTGTTTATTTCAAACGTAGAGTAGGTAGGTAAGTAACACCCTTATATGTTATAATAAATCAATATTGTTGTTTGCCTGTCGTCATGTGGATTTTGAATACAAACTCTGTTGCTGTTTGTGGTAGGAAATATAATATTGTTTAAGAATAAAGTTGTAAAAAAAAATTGAAATATTATGGATCCTTTGCAAGAAGCTCTTAGCCTGTTCAGGCGTCGTAATTTCAACGATTGTATTACGAAGTGCACGACTATTTTAGAAAAAGAACCACTAGACCAAGCGACATGGTGCTTAAAAATGAAGGCACTTACACAGGTTTGAATGAAGTATTCATTTAAATTTTGCTATATTCCTAATTTTTGTATACCGTTGCTAGAGAGTTTATGTGGACGACATAGAAAGCGATGAAATTTTTGTTGGTGACTCGAGTGACGAGAACGTAGTTGCTTCAGCCCCCAGACCAGGAACATCACTGAAGGTTCCCGTGACTACCATCTCCACTGGTTTAACGTATTTATTAGTTATTGCTATCTCAGCGAGTCCAAGTAATCAAGTAGATTTTTTTTAAATATATATATAGAGCCCGTCCGTTAACATCTACAGGGTGTCCTGTGACTGGCACCACTAGACCTGACACCACGGTCGACTCTTCGTTGCTAAATCGTTTGAAAACCGCTCGTCCTTTTACCTCACAATCTGCTCGAGCAATCCGTATTGGTACAGCTGCTATTCTGAGTCAAAAAGATGGACCTTTTATCCAAATATCACGTTTGAACTTGTCAAAATACGCAAAAGATCCGTGCCTATCCAAGCCCTTGTTCGAATACCTGTACAATCACGACGGTGATGTTAGAAACGCAATGGAATTGGCCACTAAGGCTCTTGAATATACCGAATTTAAAGATTGGTGGTGGAAGGTTCAGTTAGTAAAATGTTATATAGCATTAAACTCGATAAGAGATGCCGAAAAGCACCTGAGAAGCGCTTTGAAACAGCAACACCACTTGGATACTTATCTGCGGCTCATAAAGGTGTATCTTAGATTAGGTGAATTTTACACGATCAAATATCGATGCGATCAGTGCGATAATAGAGTCATGTTGTTATTTTTTTTAATTTCAGACCAGCCTATGTCGGCGAAAGAAATTTGTTGCGCAGGTTTACAAATTTTTCCAAATGACACATCCATTCTTACCGAATTGGCAAGATTAAATGAAAGTATATGTAATACCGACTTGGCCGTCAAACTTTATAAAGAATTGGCGGAAGAAGATGCTATGAATTTAGAAGCTATAGCATCCGTAGGACTTTATCATTTTTATAACAATCAACCAGAACTGGCATTAAAATATTACAGGTTACTTATTAATAAATAAATAAATTTCCATTTCTTCCCATTTTTGAATATGTTATATCTTCGTCTAAGAATCCATCGGAATCAACAGTGTAATTCGATGCCGGTAGGGGTATTAGCCCTCGAAATAGTTGTTTCTGTTGATTCCATATTTATATTTATATTTATCAGATAGCCTCTCTCTAAATGCCTTTCTGCCAGCGCCCACCTGATGAGACCCGATAGGTAGAAACTGGTCGTGGGATAAAGCTTTCGGTTCGTTGTGCCTACTTAGTAGGATGCGTTCCAAATGTGAGATCTTTGGTCTTAATATTTAGACGAATAAGGATTTTAATTCCTTCTTTTTTTGAATATTTTAGTACCTACTTAATATTAAAAAAAAAACAAGGAATAATACACTTGTGATAGTTTCACTAAAACCTTTATTGCATCTGACAATGTCATTTTAATCAAAGGGTCATTGTCAATGAGTACAGGTCGATATGGTATCGTCAGATAAAATAAAATTTTAGTGACGATTTTTTTTTAAATATATTTTGTTATAGCAAATCACAAAACAACGTTTCGCCTTTTAGAAGGAAGGGAGAAATGGAAATTGTATTTATTAATATTTACCTAACTAAATTATTTCTTATAGACTAGAAAGTTCATTACATTATTAGATATTGTATAAAATTTCAGGCGAATATTATCAATGGGAGTCCATTTTCCTGAATTATACAACAATTTGGGGTTATGTTGTTTATATTCGCAGCAGTTGGACCTAACCCTATCTTGTTTTCAACGAGCTATCGAATTAGCTACAGACGCTAACATAAAAGCAGAGATATGGTACAATATTTCTCACGTAGCCCTGGTATGTTATACATAAGTATTATGTAACCTGTGAAACGTCGAAATCATAGACCTTTGAAACTTGACTGACGTTGAACCATGAGCAATCCTGTCCGCATGAAGGACAATCCGAGACCATGCGGCCATTTATCTCTCATTGACGCTGTGCGACTCGAGTAGGAACCGGAAACGGTCTCCTCTGTTCAACAAGGATAGAGATAGGTCGTCTCATGATCACTTTCAACGTAGTCTAGTTTAATATAGGTCTATGATTAAAATCTTATGGGTATAGTGCGAATAACACAACTTTCTGTTTTTCATAATAGGCTGCTGGAGATATAGAATTGGCGTTGCACACTCTAACATTGTGTTTATCGGAGGATTCCAATCACGCACCGGCGTTTAATAATTTGGCTGTTTTGCATGAAAAAATTGGCAACCGACAATTAGCCAAAGTCCATTTTAATTCGGCAAAAAAATTACAGCCAGACCTTCCAGAAGCCAAAAAAAACATTGACTTATTACAAGGAAACTAAAAAATATTCCCAAAACTTTCGTTTTCATTTTCTGGCAAATTAAAGTAGATAATACCTAAGAATAACAGATATATATATATACAGATTGTAAACATCTTGTTGATTTTATAAAACAAATTTCTTCCATCTGCTATCAGAAAAATGGTATGTAAAACACGTAATTATTATTATTTTCGCAATTGTTTCTAATTTTTATCTTTTGGAACAACACCTACCATTCTCAAAGTAGGTAACCTAGGTATGTATAAAACGAATCTTTTATCACACAGTTAAACAATTAAAAATCAGAGTGGTTAATTTAGCAGAAATAGGTACCTAATTTATTCATGCGCAATGAATTGATTTTAAAATTGTTATGTTAGTTATCAGATACTTTTGAAAACAACTGTTAAAGAAACCAAGTACCTACCCACCTACCCTTTATTAATTAAATGTTTTTTCCTAGAATAAGATGGTCCTCTTTATCTTATCAAAGGTTTTCCCGATTTAAATAATGTTATTCATTCTTAATTCAATCGAACATAAATTTCTTCACATCGGAATGTCGCGACTGTTACGGAATGTTAGCCTTTTAATGGGCTTTGAACACACCTGAAGTTGAGCGAACTAATCGTAAGTTGTAGTAGAAAGCAAAGAATGAATGATTTTACACTGTTGCCAAATAAAGAATAATTTATTTAAAGTACAATGTTTTTTTTTAATTGAGATTTAAATTACAATACCTATTCACGCCTAACAATAAAATATATAACTACAGAAAGGAAATCTTTCACTACAAATTTAACTAATTTTATCTCGAGCAAGCCTTGTACATTCATTGTCAATGACTAATTGATTCATATGCTAATACATGCAAAATTAATTATTTTATTTTCATAAATATTTTTTATATGATAATTTTTGGGTGAGTGCAATTTCTCCAGCTTATAAATGAGAATTATGACGAATTGCACTGATACACCCAAAATTGTTTGCTCAGAAATGCATGTTAACCATAGGTACTTCTCCAGAGCGTATTTTAACGCAATTTTTCTATCTAATCGACTTTATTTTGTTGTTTTTAACGGAAAACGACACCAATTACGAATGAGAGGACTGAACTACCGACTTGTCTTTTAGATACAAAAAACACCAAGATAAACATTTTTGTCTCTTTTTCGTTAAGCACGAAAATATTAGTTTACAAAAACGTATTTTGAAAAAAGTACAAATTTGTACGCTTTATTTTATTGGCTACTACAATACAGATCAACAGATATACAGATTACAGTATACATGTATCTAACATTTACAACAGCAAATACAACTATGTATTGTGAAACCTATTGTCTAGTAACTTTTCTTTTTACAGCTTTTAGAGCAAAAACACCGTCCCGTCCGGATATGTATTATAGTATGGCTCGCTTAGAACGCTTTTCATTTTTTTACTCGCTCATTTGGTAACGTTGCCGCACCACGCCGCGCGCTTGCCGACTTTTATTTCGTAGTAGATCAGCATCACTGGCCGTTCGGCTAGAAGAGCGTGCGTTGCCAGTGCAATTTGTCAACGAGACTGTACTCTGTTACGAACCTGTTGTACCGTCGATGTAGCCGTTGGTATGTGTCTTTGTTCGCGTTCATAATTCATTTGATCGACTGCATTCCAGCATTGTTTGTTCCTACGAATGTACCTGACCGCATCTTGCCGCGACGGCGACTTAGTTCGAAGAGTGACGTCCGATTTGTCGGGCTGCTTGGGTCGAACGTCGCACGTTTCGCTAACAAACTCATATCATTCTCAATGTTACACGTGTGGTAAATTATATATAACTAAGTACTAACAATTAGTGGTGTACTCTCTTGTGACAGTGTGTCGTGCGTTTGAAGTTTTTTTTTTCAATTTAAAATTGAATTTGACACCGCCGCGCAGTGTGATAAATAACTGAGGAATTTCAAGAGCTATGGGTACACTCAGATTGTTCCTATTTTTGGATTTTAACTAAACACATGGTAAGTTATTTTGCGAACAAAGTACAAATATGCTTGAAAATAATTTTGCAGCTTAAAAGTTTTAAAGTGTTTTTTACTTATCGTTAGATATAATAATGTAAGGTAAGGTAGCAGGTATTTTAGAAATTTGTGTTGAATATTTATAATTTTCTATTTCGTAATTAATAATTATTACCCCTAGTAATTTTTCAAATACCCAAGCATTAAATATATCTACTTTTTACGATGTATTACTTATTCCTTAGGTACACATTTTATTTGCATTGTCGGTTGTTGATTATATTTTTAACGTAACCTTGAAATTCCTTGCTATTACATGGTTGGATTTGTAATGAATTGGAAATGAAATGATATACCTAGGTACCTACCTATCTAGTGATTTAAAATTGTATCTTATGCTGCCTACTTAGGTAATTAATTTTGGACGACTTGTGTTTTAAACTATTTTATTAAGAGAGCGCTAGCTTTTAATTGCACAGCGTGTAAAATTTATAATTTAAATACTTATGTACAACTTATTATTCACTAAATTAAAATTTTAGATAATTTTTTTGTCTGGTTTTTTTTTTAGTGCAGCTTACGATTACTAATTCAATGTACCTACAACCAACCGTAAGAAACGTTCCTATTTGTGTTCGGTTTATTTTTCACAAGCATTTGATAACCTTCAAATTCCATTCGGATTACAATCGACTCGAAAATAAAAATCACTTACCTACGCAAAATAATCAGCACCAGACATTTCCGTATGCAGAATCATTTTTAAATAAAATATGTTATATTTTGATCCCATATGATTCACCATACAATCATATTATTACATATTATATTTAAATGGAAAATTTGTTATAGTTTTTGGGTTGTGTGTAAAAATTGTATGTAGAAATTTTGTTTAAATAAAACTTTTATAAACAAACAGATAAACGATTTCGTTTCTTTATTAGAACGATCCTGCCTGCCTACCATAGCTTACCTACTCAGATACGATAATTAGTATGAGAATCATCTTCTATTACGTACACACCAATACAATATTTAGTGAGAATATTAAGTACCGAGAAATATTTTTTTTTAAATAATAATGTTTCCATGATAAAACATGGTACCAACCGACTTGGAAAGTTAAATATATTAGGGAAAAAATTTATTAACGCCTAGGGGTTATCTACTTTGATTTGTTAGAGAAAAAATGCCTATATCAGTATTTTTGATTTTTGTATTTATTAAAACGCAGGTAAACGATTACTGCTAAGTTTTTTTTTTTTATGTTGAGTATAATGTAATAATTCTACTTGAAATCTTATTTTTAAAGATTGACTTCCTAATGAAGAATTTACACCTACATGTGCCTATACAAAACTTACAATCAGATTGTTTACAAATAAAATTATTTAATGCAAAATCAGGAAAATTACAAGATAATGATTTGATCGAATGATTGTACTAACTTAAGTACATGTTTGGATATTTATATACACATATCTACTAGGACAATTTGCAGATACAATGATATATTTATGTGAAAAAAAAAAACGAAAAAAAGTTTCAATTATGAAAGAAAAACTCATTGTCTTTTAAATATCCAAATATTGGCTATTTAAATCGAAACAACATAGACAACGTAACTTGTGCATGTATATAGTGTCTTTATCATACTTTACGACATACATACATAAGTAGGTGCTATACGTAATACGTATACTTTAAATACACATGTATTCCACACGTGTGTATGTATATTCACATACTTGCATGCATGTTAGTTGTACTCATATATAATTTGTTGGACAGTTTTTTTTTACCTTGGAATACTTTAGCGTTTTGTCGTCTTTTTAATGTTATTAAAATAATATAAATTTTTATTTTCCACTACGTACCTATTCATATATATCTATATACTTAATACACATGAATCTATAGCACCTACCACCTAATAAAGTTATTTTGCGGGAAATACACATTATACAGTAATCTATTTATACATAAAATTAATTTCAGTTTTTCGTCTTGTTGTTGTGTTATGTTCATTTATTCTTATTTAAGCAATTGCTGTATTTAAATCAAATAAACTTACCCCTTTGAATTAATCGTACGTCTAGTCCTCATCCATATAAGCTTTTTACCATAATTATGTTCCAATATTATTGAGTTTCGGACCAATTACACAATTACATTGGGATTATGATAGGTATTCGAAAGAGTTGTGTCAGGTGCTGGTCTAGCTAAACTAATACTAAATTATGGTGTGTACCACGTACCATGTATCTGTCATGTATCTACTATTATTAATTAATTTTAAGCACTAAAAAACGTCTCTAAAGGTATACCTATATACGTATGCTTGCTTAGCGGGATTCTTTTACTACATAAAAAAATATTCACAATTATACAGATATGAAAAAGTTATTGAGAACGATGAATAATATTCTTTTACAATTTTTATAAAAAGTATCTAATAATGAAAAACCTACCTATCTTTATGAAATATTTTGGATATTTATTATTTATTTATTTATTACTAACTTTATAGTAATAAGATCTAATTATGGTTGCTGTATAAAATTAATTAAAACAAGTTAATTACTTATTTACATAATTGTAGATAAAAGCAGATAAATCGTTCATGAATTGAAAGTAGCGATATATTCAAATTGACTGCGACTAGGATTTTCAGAACTAGGATTGTCCCGGGATTCTACAAAAAAAAAAAAAAGTGGTCCCGGAATCCACTGGCACACGGCGTTCGTTAGGACTTTACTTACTTTGGTTATATTTAATGGATTTTATCTTTCGTTTTTTTACCTATAGCATTTAAAAATATGTGGCCCAAAGCTAGCATGCATGGTGAATCGAGAGCCTTAAAATCAAATTACAAATTGTAATTAGAAAACTGCATAACTTGTCTTTCTAGTTGTTTTTTAAAAATCGGATAACATAATACATATTCACGAGGCTTAATTATTTCGATAAGTCTTGAGGTCCCCAATTTGGTTCGTACCAGCCTGGACCTCTTGTACATAGGTACAATGTATACGTATTTAGATATGTATAACGTGTTTCGACAAGTATTATTTAGTTGGTCGAACGTCAAAGTAATTTTAATGAATTAATGGTTGTGTGTTGGCTGCTCTATTGCAGCTGCAAAAATGTCGAAATTGTCCAATATGTATGTGACGTAATATACTTTATATACGTTCGTTTGGTCTGTCTGTACGCATTTCGCGCTAACGCAATACTTCACGATTAGTTGATTATAAATTTGCCTTCATCCATCTATGTTGATCGCTACGTGATCATAGACATTGTTTTGTAAGACCTATACAATTTCGCGAACTTGCATTCATTCGGCTCTCTCGCCTTTGTCATACAATTAATAACTTTTCTGCCATAAATGTTGTTAGATAAGCAAGTACTTTTGAAGATGGTAACTATTTAGAGTTAAAGTTAGTATGGATATTATTTATATGCCTCTATTATTGTTTAATTACAAACTTTATCGTAACATTTATTAAATTTTAGGTTGTTCACGTAAACAATTTTTTACTTACTTTATAGTTAATTTATTACAAATTCGTAAAAAATATTCTGTAAATTTGTATCACATATCAAAACAAAAATTCATTCCAATGAGCCTTGTCAAATAGAATTGTTGGACCATAAAAACCCTTTTCTGTAAATTTCGTTAAAATCGTTGGAGCTGTTATTATTTACCTATACACATTACTGTTTTTTGTTTTTAATTCGGTACCTACCTACCTGTAGTAGTTAAACATGATGTTTTACAAAATCTGCATAATAAACATCTATGTATACACTTATTAAAGTAGTTGTCTACAATCTGTTTAATTTCATTGAAGCAACAACCTGCATTATACGTTATCGCGAATATAAATATATTTATAAATATTGATTAAAATATGCTTTTTTTGCCTTTTTATTATTGTTCGTGTAGAGATAATTTAGTAAATGACTAACTGATGGCTGTAATTATTTTAAAATTTCAGTTTATTCGATAAAATTTGTCAATTTGTTTGGCCTAAACATCGGAAAATATGTACCTACTACATATTTAAAAATATTATTAAAAATAATGAGAAGGTTTATACTATACTAGGAGTAATATATTGTTTCGGCCTCTACTTTATGGAAAAACATGTTTAACACTAAATAAAAGAACTCAATTTAATTTGATTTTTCCACTATTTACGCAACATATATTGGACAGACAGGGAGGATATTCAAAGAAAGACTAAACGATGATATAAAAAACTATACAGAAAAATCAGTCTTTATGAACCATATAAATAATAAACATCATGAATTCAATACAAATGATAATTTCAAAATTTTACATTGCTTAAATAAAGGTAAAAAATTAGACATACCTATTAGAATCTTTTGAAATCAAAAAACGGTTAAACCAAAACGGGGAATTAACATTAGATGAAATAGAAAACGTTTACGAATCCATAATGTTAAACAAAATAGTAGAACGTGTACCCCTCCAATTAACCCTAACACTAGAAAGTATAAATGTAGATAAGTTACCGAATGTAATCAGTTGTCTTCTGAGGATACCCTTGTAGGGCGAAACAATTGTCAAGATTCAAAATAAACAGTGGAAAAATCAAATTGAGTTTTTTTTATTTACTGCTATACTAGGAGGAATATTTTTTTAATGGTTCTAAATAATCTAGAGCCTTGTTTGAAAAAATGATAAATTAAAATCAAACTATCAAACCCTGTGGAAAGATAGGTAAATTATAAATAGACATTCCTTTATTATAAGTAAACAGTGTAAAATAGAAATAACTTGTGGTTATACTCTAATACTAATTTTGTTATGTTGGGCCCACAAGCAAAATGTGAAACATTATTACAGGTTTTTCGGTGTGTATTTTTATATATTGTAAGTACAAACACACACATGCCTATATAGGTAGGCAGGTTCTCTGTACGTACGTACACCAACCTATGTGTGTTTGTTTCAGTCATTCATCCAAGGTCGCCGACATTCCACAACACATCGTCAACGCCCGCCCATCAACCGCGTTATTATTATTTAATAATTATTGTCGATCGAATTATTTTAATTATACACTTGAATTTTCCACCTAAATGCAAGTAAAATTTTCCATCAAATTGCCTACTTGACCCGGCTGATATCCGAAAGCGACATTCTCTAAATTCATAATACATTACAAACTCAGTAACTTAATGATATCTCTATTAAAATAAAAATGGGTGATTCCTACTTTTCAGTGTAGGCATGTTATATTTGCAGTAGGTCTTATTAATGAAATTGAGTCAAGTTGGGCATTGAAAATGATAGATCCTTTGCATCGTCTACCTTTACATCTACCTCCGAGTAGAGAGGCCAGGGTTTTAATTATTATGAAATGTTTGTTTCAGGTGCGCGTCACAGTTGGCGGACGCCCCTCGATGAGGAGTCTCGTGGAGATGTTGGGCGGGTCATGCGCGCCGGCGGCCTGTGTACGGTGAGCGCTCCATTGGCCGCGTGTAGCCCCGCGGCAGCGCTCCCGCCCGCCGCCCGCTTCTTGGCCCTACACTTACTCCATCAACAGACACTCTACTTTATCGTGCAGGTTAAGTCGCGCGTGCGCGAACTCTACCAGCAAACATGCCTCCATTTCGCACAACAAGGAATGAAAGATACCGAGCTTTTTGGACTTGCCCTTATCTGTGGTAAGCATCTTATCTGTATTTATTTCCCCCTATCCTTCCTACCATTCAAATGTCAAATGAGTGCACTGTCGATCACCTCTGATCATTTTGGGAAGTTGTTGGATACACTGACAACCTCTGAACTCGACGTATGACTCTTCGTTGTTCGAAGGTCTGACTTTTATTCGTCGTTCTGGGTGCAAAGAGGGTTCGGGTGTGAACAGTGACCAATTTCCCGAAGACTGTATAGGGCGCAGGGGGGAGGGGTTGGGAGGGGTGCCGAAGTGCAATCCAAATCGCCACATTAACAAACGATCCCGACAGGGTTGAGGAACAATCTGTCTTTTCTTATTTTATTGCTTTGCGATTATGGACGTTTTGAATGTTAAAAGTTGTCCCGATTTGAAATTTAATTAGTTCCAGGTGGCATCTTAGGTATATAAATCAAATTTTTAGTAATTAGTTTTTCTTGTATATTCGTTGGTAGTTGTCTGTATGTGATTTATGGGTTCCGATAAAAAGAAAATTAAAAAGTAATAAAAACAGGCGACAAACAATTTCGGTGTTCCCGTTTACTATTTTATTCGAATGAAAAGGTTTGTGTATACTCATTTGGCATCGCGCAGTGGCATGAGGAATTTGGTAAAGGAATTTGACCTCGACGAGGTCAAACCGAGCGATGGCAGCCCCAACGAGAGCAACACAAAACGAACGGCACAAGAGAAGAAAGAACGGACCACTAGGTATTATATGTGTGTAGATATTCATCAGTACATTGCATATTTATATACATACGTGCATACATACATAGATGGTCCATTGAAATTTATTTTGATTACATTAGTGATCGTATCACCTCATAGGATTTTTTTAAAAGATAATACATAATAAAATGATTTTTAAAAATAGGTAATACTTGTTAAATTAATATTGTTATATATACATACGATGTCGTATTTTTAATTTTCAATTGGCTGGTCGTTAAACAGGCAATATTAAAAAACGTTGTCGCGATAGCAGCAGTTTTACATTACATACCTACATACAAAGGTACACAAGATATTTTAAATAACCAATAATAAATTAAATTGTGTAAGTACGTATAGAATGAAATTAGATATGAATGATGATACATTATAAATATGTACTTGATATACTTGATATTGATAGAAATGGATGCGCATAAAAATCCGCCCTTCATTCATAAGTAAACAATTATAAAATGAAAGAAAAAATAAAGGCGGCTGGCCTATCGCAGTTGACCGGCGGCTAAAAAACGGACACAAAAAACAATACGTGCAAGAGCCGAGGCTAAAGACAGGTAGCTGCGTTCTTTCGTTCCCCTTGCTTTCCGCTCCGGCGCGGCGTTGTTCGTTTTAACGCAACGCCTGCCTTTGCTTGTGCTTGTGGTCGCCTACCTGTACGTACTTATCCACCCTTCTTGCTCCTCTTCCTAAACTTGGTTGCTTCACTTCAGCTTGTTTTGTTCCATTTAATTCCCAAATCGCTTCTTCTCTCAACTTTTATTTCCTTTTCGTGTACCTTCAAGGTTTATAAATACATACAGATGTACATATGTACAGTGTACATCTTAACGCTTGCTTTCGTGTACTGTACTTAAAGAAGAATATTTTTCCCTTCTTAATATTTCCGTAGTTACTCTGCAATAGTCCCAGATAGATTATTATAGTTAGTATAGTGTATCAGTACAATCAGTATTTCCAATACGATGTTTTTTAGTGGTATTGTTTATACGATGAATCGTGACTATAATATTATAAGACAGCTATCAGTCCGGAAGGAGATAGAAATTCCGATTTCGTTCACTTGATTATGATGATTATTATTGATTGATTATTTATACGAGTGTAGGTACACATATGTACAGTCGATTCTTTTTTTGTTGGGATTTTCAAATAATCATTCTCTAGAAGTATTAGTACAATACGCCTGGTTATGAGAGTCTTATTATTAGTGCAATTGTAAACTTAATCGAATATACAATTTTTTCAATATTTGGATAGTGAGTACTTAATGTATGAATGCATGCGTGTGTGTTATGTGCTTATACAATGTACATGTCGATTCCGATGGAGACTTAAGCTGCCGAGTTGTGGTTAGCAATAATGGGAGGAGTCCATCGTTTGGAATGCGGACTGGCGTTGCCACATTCCTTCTTCGAATGGTGCATTGCATTCTCGTGTCAGCTAAAGAAGCTGAGAACTGTACGACAATTACGTATAACATATATGTACGTACGTGTGTGTATATATATATACTTATGTATATATATATATATATATATATATGTACAGTGGTTTGTCCAAGAAATTGTATGCTTTTTAATATCCTCCAACAGTAGTAAAAAAAGTAGAAATTTTATCGTTAATTGTTTATGTAAAAAATAAACACTTCTCTTCTATGCATTGTTTGTTACAGATGGTGAGTATTTGTTTGCCGAGTCCGATAGTAAATTATCAAAATATGCTCCGAAAAGTTGGAAATCGTCTCACAGTCACGGATTGGATGCGAACGGCCGACCCGCCCTTGCATTTTATTTCCGGGTGCAGTTTTATGTCGACAGTCCGCTTCTTTTACGAGACGAGACCACCAGACACCACTACTACTTGCAATTGCGGTTCAACGTTGCAGCGGGAGCCGCCACTGATAAGGTCACTCAGCAATTGGCAGGACTCGCCCTTCAGGCCGACCTGGGAGACTATCGGTCGCCCACGGAAACGACGCCATCAGCAACGAATTCTAATGCTGCGACTACAGTCAATACGACGTTTCGACCCGAAGACTACGTGCCTCCCAATATGCGTGGACCACAGGCCCTACGATCGGTGGAAGGCATTTACAGAAGTTACAGAGGTAGTAAACATTACATAATATGGATAATTTTTAGATGTATTAAACTGTCTATAATAAATTAATGTTGTAATGTTGTTTTGCCTTCTTTGCAGGTCTTACAAAAGCGGAAGCAAGGGCACGTTTTATAGCAGAGGCATGTCAATCTCAAGACCCCATCAACGCGCACGTATTCCGTCTAAGGGCATCGAAAAATGAGGTGTCTCCAGGATCCTTAACTCTTGCAGTTTGCGCTAGGGGATTGCTCGTGTGTCCCGACAATAATCCACCATCGACATTTCTTTGGAGTTCAATAGCAAAACTTAGTTTCGAGCGAAAAAAATTTGAAATTAGAACGAATCACGAAAAATTGACCCTTTATTCGACCAGCGATGAAAAGAGTCGACTTTTATTGGCATTGTGTAAGGCTACTCACCAATTCAGTATGGCAGTGGCACCGCGTTTGAATGAGATGCGCCGTGAAGAAGAAGATCGACAAAAGCGGCGATGGGACTGCGATCAGCGGATATCTGTCATTTCAAGTACCTCTTCGAATACTACCTCGGGCATAGTGAGTGATCGCGTTCATTCCGAAGATGAGCTAGAAATAATGATTACTAGTCCACCGGCACCATCTACCGAAAGCTTAGCTCTTGCCCACCTTTTGGATAGTGCCCCAGCCAGCTGCAGAACATCAGCTGCTTCTGCCACAGTTGCCCTGGTTACGATGTCACTTAAAGACGAAGAAACGATCTCGGCAAAAATGAATTTCAAATCAACAAACAGCGAAAGCTCAAATAAAACGATTGCAAGCGGCAAGTGTACCGCCGATTCCCAGTGCAGCAGCTCCTGTAGCACCGTTATTGTGACTCCTGTGCAGAACAGTAAGTCCATATCGATTATATATATATATATATATATATATATATATATATATATATACATGTATGTATGTGTATTTGAATATTGGTTTCGTTTTAATTTCAGAATCGAAAATAAGAAGACCCTCGACTAGTAGCAGTTTAGAGCTTGGGTTCTCACACACAGCACAGAATTCGACGGTCAGCGATGCTACATGCATCGAGTTGGATACGCGCGATCCGGTCTATCTCGCTGCAGGCGCTGCACCAAGTAGTCAAACTAGCGGAGTTTATACCCTCACTTCCAGCGATCAATATACAATGTCCTCATCGACATGTGGCCAATACAGTACAAGTACCGAGGATCAAGTGGATGGGCCTTTTCGCGATCGATGCAATTCAGGCTCGTTTCGGGGCGACGGAAGCGATCCTACTGGAAAACAACCAGCACCTTTATCAGCTGAAGAACTGTCAGATCTTATTGTTGGTCGGTATCCATCATGTAAAAGTGTCAGCAATACGTTAGACTCTGATTCCGATTATGTCACACTTCCATCGTCGTATGGGGGTTATCCACCGAAATCCCCCGAACGATTAGACAGTATCGTTGATATGAGATTTAGACCGCCGCCACCTCCATATCCTGCAGCCAGAATTCACGATGATTCTGAAGAAGCTGTTTTGAAGGAGCCACCACCGTATCCTGATAATATCCACATGGTTATTCCACCGCTTGCATATCCATCAGAGGAGGTGACTGCAAGGTTTATAACTACGCGTTCTCCGAACATTTTAACGGCGCATGCGAGCCACGTGGGAGGAAGTAGTGCACCGAGTTTTTCGAAAACAACTTTCGTACCTCCGATCCCACCAAAAGCACCACGAACACGACCATCTGTTGCTCTAATAGACACATCTTCGAAAACAAACATGATGGTGCCACGTACGTTTCTACCTCCACCACCTCCACCAGCACCAAGACAGCCACCTCCGCCGCCACCTCCGGCTCTAGCTACTGTGTACACGAGTCAATTGTCCCGGTCACAAATAGAACAATATCAGCAACAAATGTATAGTGATGTCGATTTCGTAGTGTTTCCATTAAAAGAACCTGCGATCAGTAAGCAAGAGTATTTAGAGGCGAAGCAAGGCTCGCTTATGGCTGCATTGGCGCACAGCCCTCCATATATTTATCGTTCTGCTCCCTACCTCAATCGTTACGCTTCAAGTCAAAACCTGTCAGATACGTACATTCAACTTCCGATCTACGGAGCTGCCAGTATATCGTCTTCCGGCAGTTTGGACCCACCACCTCCCCCGTTACCACCTAACAGACCCGGTCGATTTATGCGTACTCGTTCCGATGATAACATATTAAATAGTCTAGAGGCGACTCCACAACCTCCCAGGTTCAGACGCGTGCCTCCTCCACCTCCGCCACCGCCCCCTCCTTTACGCGATCGTAAGGTGCACGTCCAAATGCAACATAAGAACATTGACAGCATTGGTATCATCGAAACTGATAGAAACTGTACTAACGGTAAAAACGATAATAAAAATAACGTGTTGTTAAGTGCCACTAGTGTTTTAAGTAACGAAAAGAAGGACGCGGACGATGTTGCTGCTGCAGCGGCAGCGGCCGCCGCGGTGGCGTTGGATATTCGTACTTTGCGCGAGAAAAGCAAGAAAATGGACTTGCCACTTATTTCGGCCCTGTGTAATGATCGTTCGCTAATTAAACAAACGAAAGCTTTCGTCTTGCCGAAACATCCCAACGGAGAGGGCATCAGCGGCGTGGACGCGTCTCCGCACCATCGACATCACCATCCGGTCGGTACTAGTGTTAGTAAAGTTAAGTATCCTGTGTCAGGTTTAAGCAGCAATCGAATTAACAAGCCAACGCGTAAATTGCCCCCTGTAAGCCACAGGCACCCAGGAGACAAGTTACCCGAAATACCTCGGGACATACCTCGTGCTACTCCAAACAATTACGTGCTTCAAGATCCCAGAATCATTAAGCATAAAACAATGCAATCCTTTCCGAGTGCAAATATGCGCTAAACATTAATAATTGTTACGCATTTAATTACAAAATAATATGCAATGTTATTCACTCGTAGTTTTGTTAACAATTTTTACGATTATCAATATTAAATTTGTCAACAGTTACTTATTGTTTTTAAAGTTAAAATATTGATATTATTTTGTAACAAAATGCGTTATTTAAGTTCAGTCCAGTGCTAGAGTAGATCTGTTTGCTCAGGGTGCCATCACATAACATTTACAATGGATTATAATAAAATTGTAGCGTACAGACATAAATGCAGTATTCAATTAAATAAAAATACATTCCGCTAAAATGCATTCCAAAAACATATATACATGTGCGAACTGGTTTTTATTTTATAAAATTTTAATAATTATTGTAACCATATAAGGATTTTATTTTGTCTAGTAAGCTGTAAATAATTTCTATTTCATCCAATATATGGTAGGGTTGAAGAGTATTTTTATTATCAATCTTATGTACGCAATTGCTCAATCATCATTAAAAAACTAAAAGTCTTGTAGTTCAGTTGTAATGTTTTTATTTATTTTGCAGTCGTGTTCGCTCAGTTTTAGTTTTTATTACGGTGCTGCCATCATTTTATGATTAAAACTAGCTAAGTAAATTTTTACACACTGAATTCTATCTATTATTTCCTTCCTGTCTTTCACAATTATATACTTAATCCCATGTCAATTTTAAACCTGTATTGCCTTAAAAATTATAAAAATGTCATTTAAGAAGTTTTAGAAACGTCCATAAAATAATACAAATGTATATATGTTTGTATTAATGGAATCAAATATATAAAAGACATTCAATCATATTTACTTGTGAAAAGGGTACGAAATAAATTCAATAGGAAACAGAAAGGTAAAACATTCTAATCAAGTTCACATACAATATTTTTTGCTTGTATCTAAAATGGACGTCTATGAGCCAAGCTACTTCGCAGTGGTGCCATCTGCATATCTAAACGCACTTAACGAATTTTAAATATATATTCATTATTTCTTTAGCTATTTGGATTAATAAATCAATTTTTTGTAATATTACGAACCTATTGCAACCAAACCGACTAGTGCCATTGTTGCAATTTAAAGGAATATGGTTTATTAGAATTTATAATTACTCCTACCTTTTGAAAATTATTATCATGTACGGGTTTTGCTAAAATATTCCTTTTACATCTCATCAGGCAGAAAAGATATTCAAGCAACACTTCGGTTCATTAACGAAAACAAACGTTTTACCATAACATAGGTACACATTCAACCGATCACTTATTAAACTACTAAGGAACAAAAAATAACTACAATAGTATGCCTAGGTAAGGTATTTATATGATGAGTTTATTTTAACACGTGGTTCTTATTGATAACAAACGTTTTCACAGCATGTCACGAAGCACTTACACGTACCGACGATTTTACGACTCTACCGCTTGTTGAACTAAGAAGAAATGGCCGACATCTACTGGCTATTACTAGGCCGATCAGTGCTGCCAGTTGTAGAAACAGTAACGCACTGGCGTCTGATTTGAATTTGACGCGGCAATACACTTCGTTATACCTACTATTTATCTTACGTACCGTTTCAATTAAAAGCTACCAGAATAAATTTAATAAACAATTATTTTTAAATTTAAATGAAAAATAATAAAGTAATAACTTAATAAGTTTATTTATTACACTTACTATTCAAATTAAAAAATTAATTAATTAAAATTAAAGTATCCACCTAAATGAAAAAAAAAGTTTTACTTTTTTTTTTGAGAAAAATGTAATTAATAAAAATTAATTAACAAATACTATTACCGATTCACCAGGCCAAAGAGATATATTTTTGAAGGACAGACTTTCGACTTTCGATTCGGGTGTTGGTCCGATTACAATTTCTCCGGAGTACAAATATTGCGACAAATCGGCTTCGAAACGATTTCCACCTAAATTGGATAGAACTACGTAAGATTTTCTCCTTGGATACCATCTCTGTAGTACCATGATATCGGTGTTTGCATATTTTACCTCCGCATTCGCTTTGTTTACACCCTCCCTATTTATAGAATTTAAATAAATTGCTGGTGAATCTGTTCGTAAATTTACTGCTTTAGAAACGAGTTCTAATTGATCGAAACTGATGGTTGTTTGAATACCATGGTTCCATGGCAATAAATCTTTTCGAGTAAATTGTCTGTCGGTCTGTTCCCATTTCATTGGAGCTAAATGGTGTAAATGTTCTATATCTTTTCTGTCCCCATGTAAATCAATGATCCGTGTTAACCCTATTTCATCCCCATAAAAAATACAGGGTGTTCCAGGAAGCATCATTTGTAAAATTGTGGCGCCTAAAGTCCCGTTTTTGTAAGGAAGACGATCAGCTACACGCACGCTGGACTCGTCGCCTAAAGTCCACAGTATCCAAGGCATGTTAGCTTTTGAAAATAGCGTACTATTAAATATAGACGAAAAAAATTTGCTTAGTTTAAGCGCACCATCTTCCATGGGAACGTTCACTTTTACTAGATCGACATTAATGTAAATTGTGTTTATGGAACTTTTGGGTGCCACTTGTAAGACTGTTTCGTCTATTATAAGGATTTTGTCTTGACCGACAATTTTCTTCCAACGTCTCAAGAACTCGGGAAAGTCATCGTTGTTCGCGAAATGTTCGATACCTTGCAAGAAAAAGCCATCAACTCCTTCCTCCAACCAATACTCCATTACATCTCCAATGGGATCATCTAATATCGCATTTGTCAAATTTAAACTCAGTTTCTTTCTTTCTTCAAGATGTCCTAATTTTTTAAAATACGGCCAAAGTGGTAGGTCAAGAACAAGCGAAATGTTTTTAGTATGCATTGTATTGACCATTATTGCAAAATCTTTTATATCTCCCAGTGGTGAGGCAATTTTTGTTAGAGACGTGTTGTTTTTATAATCGTCGGGATAATCGTTTGATGTAAAAATGGAGTTTAGACGTACTATTCGTACTCCTAATGTTTTGAGATAGTTTGCCTTTAGGGAAAGTCCCCTGAAATCTCCTATACCGTCACTGTTGGTATCGGGAAAACTAGCGGGAAAAACTTCATACATCAAATTCCCCTGGTACCATTGAGTGACGGGATTACATTTTTTCGGCAAAGTCCATATCATTGCCACAACAATCCCCAGCATTGCTACCATGATTGACAAGAACAACCAAGCCGAAATTTTTCTTATTAGAATCCAGTTCCATTTCATAAAGAAATAATTTTCGGGAGGATTTTTAAAAGTCATTTGTAACGGTTGAACTTTACCAGGGGCTTCCTATAAATAGTTTTATTTCACTACACTACCATGTATACGTATGAGGTACGTACAGTAACTATAATGATTTAACAAACAATAAAATAATTAAGTACCTGCGTGACAATATTTTCGTCTTTAGGTATATGAAGATAGTGATTATTGAGTAAGGTTGTCGATGGGGGTTCTGCTAATGAGCAGTTACTCGACGAAGTGGATTTTTTATCTGACTGGTCTATATCTAAAACAAATTCCTTTTTTTGCATCACTTATACCTATATATGGTGTTAATTAGTTAATTAACGTCTTATCTACCTTTCATATGTTTTAACTTGATGGCAAGTTCATCTGGATTTATGTAATTGTCAATGTTTTCTTGTTCTTCGGGCAATGGGTTGATGAGAGCATTTGTGGGGGGAGAGGGTGTGATAAGTGCACACGTTGATGTTGTATCATCTCCCAAATATGATCTTGCAATCACAGGATTTTGTACTCTTAACAAACCTTCCATCGTTTATCTTTTATGATACGATAAGTATTTAACTTGTTCTTTGGTTAAGCAAATGGCGTCGCAATAATGCACTGCACTTACATTTAATAAATTAACATCTATACTAATTAATATATGTTCATATTCAACTTATATCTACATTTATTACATACCATTGCATGTACATAGTATGTTTGTGTGCAGGATTATATTACAGTTTATATCAATGTGCTAATTGAGTGAGTATATCGTCACGTGGTTTTCATTTGAGCCAAGACAAAAATAGAATTACTTGGTATCGTCGGTGCGTCGTGGCGTCGCGACGCTGACGCGCAAATTGGGTTTGTTTCTAAATCGATTCCGCTTTTCCAACAGAGAGCGCTTTATACGTACACAGATGTTTGTTTAGGTGTATTTAGGTTTCGAATTTCGAATTTAATTTACAGGAATTTCTCTTTTTTAACTAATTCTAAGGGCATTATTCAACTAAACAACAACCATTTCATACTTTAAATTCTAATTGAGAAAATAAATTTAAATAAACAGATAATAAGTTAATGTACTGTAACTGTGATAAATGTGAAAATTACAGACTGCTATTTATCATCGATATTGGTCTGTTTCATTTTCAAAGACAGATTTCACTATAGGTCCGTTTTGAGGGGTATACAATTTTTGTAATAAGCATTGAATTTATTTTAATAATTATTAGATGTTTATTAGTTTATATTTAACATTGAAAAATAGCTACAGTTTTAGCTACGATCGTTTTAATAACTTAATTTTGAATATTGAAAAATTAACATTTTTCTGGAAATATGAACTTTATTATGATTTTCATCCGGCCTATATATTTTTATTTTTTTCTAAAACTATGAAGAATCGTAAATTAATTTGTTTAGAAAGAGAACAGTGTAACATGCAACAGATATCTTTTTAGTAGTTCAAGATACGTATTAAAGTTATAAAATATCTATGCCATTTGATACAGTTTACCGAGCAGTTTTTCGGAATAAAAATTAATTATTTATTTCGTTCCAAGTTCGGTTCTGTGCAATCCAGAATTTCTTATCAGCATGATGTGATAACTATAATGACCCTTAGAAAGCAATACGCATAATAATATGCTTCTGAAAATCTTTGATAATTGTTATTTCGAACGATCCATCAAAGAGCGAAGGTCAAACAGTGCTTTCAGAAGTGAAAAACAATGTTTTATAATTTTCATCAAACCGAAGGACATGAAATTTAGGTAAGTAAGTAATTTATTTATACTTATACTTATTTAGTTGCACGTTTATTTATTTTTTTCAATAATAATGTGATAATTTTTATTACTGATTAGAAAATTGGAAAGTAATTTAATGGAGGCATCGTTTTCAAGAATAAAAACGATACTTAGCCCGAAAAAGGTTTGTAATTTGGTACCTGTACATTCCTGTGTCCTACTTGACATTTATCATATAGAAAGCCCTTGGAATGGCCCTTGATTTTTTTGCTGGTTGTTTAGGGGGTAAGTGGTAATAAAATTTTATTTATTAATTATTTTGTTGTCTTGACATCGGGTGATAGTTCGAAATAATTATTACTTGATCGGCTAAAATCTATCAAGTTAATATTATAATGCATTTATTTTCTCCAAGTAATTATTACGAAATATTTTTTTTTTCAAAACTCAATCATTGTTACTGTTGTGAATACTAGGGCAAATTTATTGGGGGTAACAAACACGACGTCAGGCAAAACTTTTCAGAATAATATTAGCTGTAAACTGCATCTACCACATTATACTGTATTATGTATAATAAGTAGGTATATAACTAAATACAATACAATAAGCACATTAAAGTCATCATACTTTTATCTGTTGTAGAGGACCAGCAAACCTAACAAGTCAAATAATTATTGATTACTACTAGCCACTAACTAAATCGTTTTCATTCAAATATCAAGCAAATAACTGAAAATTAAATATTCTACCAGAATATGTATGCATGAGTATATGAGTATATGAGTATATGAGTATATATGTTTTCATGTTATACTTATCTGCTGTTAGGCAAGAGTACGTTCGTACATAAAAATATTTATAAATATGTCATTTAATTAATTATTACGTATATATGCTACACTATCTATGTGTAATATCTTTGTTCAGTTTCATTAAGAACGCGAAAAACGAAATCCGTACGTACATACAATTAATTCTTTTATTATTTTCATCCGTTTGTTTTTTTTAATATTATTTGATAAAATAATAAAAACAATATAGAATGCATAGTTAATGGGTTACTTGTTATTTGATTACATATGCATACCATGGAAAACGTAAATGTTTATTTTCCATTAACGGAAAAAAACCGTAATTTTAATGTTTACCACACGACTTTTACTAAAAATATTCATTATTTATTACAGGTTGTGCGGGAGTAATAGTGGGACATCCGTTTGACACGGTAAAGGTAATTTTACAGACGCAAGGGCCCAATGCTAAAAGAAAATATGCCGGTACAGTTGATTGTGTCAAATCGCTACTGATCAAGGATGGTTTCCGAGGTCTTTACAGGGGTGTGAGTAGCCCTTTGGCGGGAGTAGCAGGGATTAATGCTGTCGTATTTGGTGTTTATGGGAATGTACAAAGAGCTATTGGCGACAGTAATAGCGCTTTATCTCACATTTTGGCAGGATCCGTCGCTGGTTTAGTACAAAGTTTTCTTTGTGGTCCCATGGAACTGGTTAAGTCAAGATTACAAGTGTCCAGCAACCACATGGGCGTTTTTGAGTGTCTCAAACAAATATACAACGTCGAAGGGCGCAGGGGAATTTTTAGGGGACTATCCATGACAGTAGCACGCGATGTTCCAGCCTTCGGGATATATTTTGCTTCTTACGAAGCGATGACTCGATCTGATGATAACACACCCGTTTCTGTAACGAAATTGTTGATCGCTGGCGGTTTAGCGGGAATGTTTTCGTGGATTGCGTTTCCAGTAGACGTAATAAAGTCAAGAATACAAGTGGACGGATTGAATGGGAAACCGCTGTATAAAAACAGTTGGAACTGTTACACAAGAAGCATCGCTACGGAAGGCTACAGGTGTTTGTTTAGGGGATTTCCTCTTGCTATTTTAAGGGCGTTTCCAGTGAATGCGGTCTGTTTCACTGTTGTATCGTTAACGCTTCGTCTTTTCGACCAAGATAAGATGCAAAATGAAAACTTCGTATATAATTACGGAACAGACAAGAATACAATATTAGTGGCGAGCTATGAATCCTCTTTAATATACGCAACATTGTAAATAATTCATTTATAAGAATTAATCGAAGAACGGTATCGTTCTTTATTACACATACCGTATCTATGTATGTATCATAATGAATAATAAATTATTTTTCGAAATTGTAGTTACTTATATATAACATTTTGTGAACTGGACTTCCCCAAAATTTACACTGACATGAATTGCAATAAAGACTTTCCGATTTTATTCAATTTACACCACCTCTGCAACACAGATTTCTCTGCCCAAAAACTGGACTGAGGTCATTAATGAGTTAGATAACTGTACGACCGCAGCCTACAGTCCTCATTACACCGCAGCGCTCTAAAACCTCAGCCCCTAATTTTAATAATGACTGTGTCACCGCAGCTAACAGTCTAGGTAGCGTCCCTGTATATATTTTCATTAATTACTTTTGAAACAATATAAATTATCAATTAGCATCATTTCACAAATCAATCAGTTAAATGATTATTAAAAATGAAAATGCTTCAAGTACTCAGTGAAAAACTCACCTGTATCCAATAATTTCATATATTTGGAATAACTCACTTAAACAATAAAAATGTAACAATGGAACACCCGAAAAACTCAATTATCACACACAGAATAATAATTTAATGAATGAAATTGTCCTGTTGGGAATCCCCGACTAAATATAGTTCACAATGGTATCATTGTTACTGTAAAGAAATTCACGTTCGAACTCGCGTCGATCGAAACATTTTTTTATTTATAATACAAACAAACAGATTTCGGCGAGATCGCTACTGATTAAAATATACACCTTACACTACAAAGCTACCCTTGACGAACACAAGAAAGGGTACCTATAAAAGAGCTAGTCCAAAAGGGGCATCAGATTCTTTTTTATCTTAGAAAAGAAAACAATATTTCAAATCCCGAGTGTAGTAATAAATGTAATTCCGGTAACGTTGATTTATGTTGGAAAAACCTGCAAAAGATACGTTTGACGTAAGCTCCACTATACCGTCCTCCGAAAGATTTATCTGGATCATAAATATGCATACGCATAAGCAAACTCTTTTAACTGATCATCATATATCTGACATGTATTGCGAAAAATAGTCGTAAAAATGAACCAGTAGGAAGGTTAGAACTTGTGAAAATACTTTTTCGCTTCATAAAAATCGGCAACGCCGTCCTATAACATAAGCATATTATGATACAAAATGCTATGCCTGCCGCGATTTGTTTGAAATTTACACCTACCAACAAAGTTGTCTACTTTTTAATGTTTTTACCTTGCGTTGTAAAAAAAGTACCATTTAAACATAATCCGCACACGATAAAGGCGTAGGTAACTAAACAAATAGGTCTTATATTACAGCGGGCAAATAAGCTGGAACGTATGCTATGCGGCACACAAAGTTACTTAGTTATGACTTACGTTCGCCTCACTTGACTACGTATACTTAAAACGATGCAACTGTAACTGTAACTGTAACAATTGTCGGGTTTAGCTTATGTTATATCGAACATTATATATTCATATTAGGAGTGAGCTCAATGTGCCTGGGGTGGTCTAATAGTTAGACCGTTGCTTATAATTTGGTAGGACACCGATTTCGATTCCGAGTCCTCCTTGTATAATTTAGACCTTTGTTTTACTTCTTTTCTATTATTTCGTCCGTCTCCCTCCAACCCACTAATTCTCACAATTCCTGAAAGAATACTAAAGAAGGCATTCTGTGCTATCCTCCGGCTTTGCACTAGCATGTAGATGATGTAAACTGAATTTCTCACTAACTTTATGTTATGGTATGGTATGGTATGGTAGTTAACATTTTGAATTAAATAACCTAACCTACCCTATTTCTTGTCAATAAATGAAATGTACATATTAGTTCGTTATTAGACGATAAAAAGATTGTAGGTGGCTTGAGTCTGTACTCTTATTATTCTTGTTTTTATTTTGTGTGGGAGAATCATAAATGGCGATATGGCAGTTTTCGGTTGAAAAAGGCAGCTGCGATACGATAGCCCAAATGACAAATTTTAGACTAATCACGTTTTGACACTTCATCTTATATTCATCAATTTTACGTTTCACATTTCAATCAAAATTATTCGTGCAGGAAAATCTTATATCTTCCGTTAGCAAGATACAGACCGGGCCATCTCCAAATGATTGGCGAAGAGGAAGCTCCTGAAAAACCACTCGTTGGTGAAGCCAGATGCATGAGTATACAGGCAATGCACGAGCTGAATCAGCTCAGAGAGAAGAATCAACTGTGCGATGCCACCATTATTTTAGACGACGGGACTCAAGTCCCGGTCCATAAAGCTCTCCTGTGTGCTTGCAGCACTTATTTCAAGTATTTGTCGCAAACAAATTTTTAAATTTTATGTTATCGACCTATTTTATTTATTGGTCAATAACATAATGTCAATAGTAAGTTCGTTTATTTTAGGGCCCTTTTCACAACTCCTTTGCATGGTCAAAGTAAATCGATCGTGAATTTACCTGGAGTGTCGTCTGATATGCTACACTCGCTTCTCTCCTATATATATTTAAGAAAATTGGACATAAACGATGAAAACGTGTATCAGTTTCTAATAACAGCCGATTATTTGAGCCTATTAGGGGTTCTGGAGGTTTGTTGCAAGTATTTACAATTCAAATTAAATCCGGTCAATTGCATCAAGATCCTCCTCTTCGCACGGGCTTATTTTTGTCAAGAATTAGCCGATTACGCTTGGAAGTATATAATGCGTCACTTTGTCGACATTAGTAAACAGAACGACGATATTTTAAATTCATCATTGCAAGATTTTCGAGAAATTATAAACTCGGATGATTTAAACGTAAGAAGTGAAGAAACTGTCTGGGAGGCCATATTGCGCTGGATCAATCACGATCCGGATACTCGACGAAAGCATATCGTTGTATTAATGAAATGTATCCGTTTGGGTCTTTTGGATACTCAGTTTTTTTTAGAACACGTCAAAGATCATCCGTACGTTACCAGTTGCGAGGAAAGTCGTCCAATGATTATCGAAACTCTCAAGTTCCTTTACGATCTAGAGATGATAACTCACAGGTACGTGTTCCGGTGAAATCATAAATAATAAAAACTTTTTTGCATAATAGTGATCTTTTTTCAAGAGATGGAGAGGTTCCTACTCCGGAAATAGCAAGGCCCAGAGTGCCCCATGAAATACTATTTGCCATAGGAGGCTGGAGCGGCGGCTCTCCGACAAACTACATGGAAACTTATGACACTAGAGCGGACCGTTGGGTAAAGGTAGAAGAAGTCGATCCGATGGGCCCTAGGGCCTACCACGGTTTGGCCGTTGTTGGATATAACATCTACATGGTGGGCGGCTTTGATGGGATGGACTATTTTAATTCGTGTCGTTGTTTCAATGCGGTCACCAAGACTTGGAAAGAAATTGCTCCCATGCACGCTAGAAGGTGTTACGTGAGCACCACCGTTGTCAACGACATGGTTTACGCTATGGGTGGATACGATGGCCACCATCGACAAAATACAGCAGAAAAGTACAATCACAAAACTAACCAATGGTCACTGATAGCACCGATGAATATGCAAAGATCTGATGCTAGTGCTTGTACCCTGAACGGTTGGTAATGATAAAAAATTTCAAACCGACGGTAGATATCTATTCTTGTATTTTTTTTTATAGGAAAAATTTATATAACAGGAGGTTTTAACGGTCAAGAATGTATGCATTCGGCAGAAGTTTATGATCCGGACATCAACCAGTGGAGCATGATCAATCCCATGAGATCTCGAAGATCCGGAGTCTCCTGTATTGCATATCACGGTCACGTGTACGTAATAGGTGGTTTTAATGGCATCTCAAGGATGTGCAGCGGAGAAAAATTCAACCCCCTGACAAACACGTGGACCCAAATCCCGGACATGTACAATCCGCGTAGCAACTTCGCAATCGAAGTTATCGATGACATGATTTTTACCATAGGCGGTTTCAACGGTGTCACAACAATATATAACGTAGAATGCTACGATGAAAGGACAAACGAATGGTACGAAGCGACAGACATGAATATTTATAGATCGGCATTGTCGGCATGCGTCATTAGTGGACTTCCCAACGTCAAGGATTACATTCACAAGCACCGAGAACGACTGATGGAAGAAAAGAGGCAGAAAATGATAGCTCTGGAGGCACAAAGGCAAGCTTCAATGGTCACCAATAACGATCACCAAAGAGCTCAACATTCCCAAGCGCACGCGCAAAATCTTCAACAACTGAATATGCTTCAACAATTGAACGTGAACGTTCAACATCAGAATCAAAATATGGTATTGGCGCCTGTGCCTAATCCTCCACCTATGCCCATGGATGTCGAAGATGCCAACAACGTCCCCGTCAACAACAATAATAACAATAACAACAACAATAACAACGAGTGAACATTTATCATATTTATATTTACCTTTATCGTAAATTATGACTGTGATGACAAATGTGATGTGTGGCATAAGATAAATTTAAATTTGGAGTGGTTATAACCTGTAGGTGCTACAGCACTATGAGGTCGCTATTTGTTACATACCCCGTAGGGGACCAGAACTTTTTTATACATACATACATACATACATACCTATACTATTTAAGACTTTATTTTATACATGTAATCAATAAAATAGAATGTTCCTTTATAGAGAATCATGTACCTACCTACCATTAGTATCTACGATTCGTTTACAAGTGATCATTTTTTTATGCAGAATAAAAGTCTTGCTTTGTATGTGTTATACCATATGATAGGTAATATATATTCGCGAAATTTGAACGTTACATAATATGCCCAATGAAGGTTCTTGTATAAGATCTGCGAAGCAGTAAAATTCTACAATAAAACACTAAACTAATGACATTATCTTCCCTCTTTCTTTGGTTTACAGTAGCAATGTTACAAATGAAAATTTAACATTCAACAGTGATCAAAATTAATTTTCATTTATCAACATAAAAAATTAAATGTTTTAAAATAAATATTAACTAAGTATACCTATGAGAATAACGGTGGGCATGTCATTTAAAATTGAATGCTTTTTTATTTTTGGCAATAAATAATTCTTATAGGTATATATACTTTTATATGAAAAGAAATATCGCACACATAACGGGTTAGTGTGTCAGATTCCGTTGAAGGTAGACACCCCTAGGAGTAAAAAATTACTACAGTTATTGAATTCTTTTTGCCATTTGTATCCATCACCATATTTTATAGGGACTTCAATAAACCGTTCAAGATAGATTATTATCAATGGAAGAATAGCACAAAAGAAATTTCGTTTACGATTAGGACTTTGCATGATACGAATTTGACTACCTAATATTTCTAATTATTATTAATATAATCCTTAGCATCTAACGATTGCGTTTGTTATTTTATTTTTCAAACACATCTTAAGTATTAAATTTGTAAGTACCAAATACATGATGCATACACGTATATGTATACAAGAAAAGGTGGTGAATCCACGCCTCCCACCTGTTACAGTTCAAATCCAAATTGTGATTTGAAGCGCCGGCGCGATTGGTAGTCTTCAAATGAAAATGCGTATAACAGGGGCACTTTTTCCACTTTATCAAACTCCGAAGTTTCAACCCCATGACGCTCTAGTCCCATCTTATGATTACCGTAGCAGTATAATTCGAGAGTGCACATACCAAAAATAAAAATTATCGAATTTATTAGTCGCAAACGTAAGTATTTTTTAATTTTTTAACTAATATAGATAATCATTTGCTCAGCTCTATTTAATGAAAAATTATAAGAATGACATTAACACGGTATGAATTTTTATTCATTTTACAAATATAAAAATAAACTGAGAGAGAGAGAGTTCTTTTGTTTATGAGTTTAGAATTTATAATAAATTTCCAAAGTGTTTTTGTTTTTCTTTGCAGGACTGTGAAAAGGAAATGTATTTCAAATGTATTATTATTATGGTACTTTTTTTTGCGTCGGTCAAAAGTCAACAAATCATAGAAGCCGAAAACAATGTGGACCCGATAACAACTCTCGATTGTCATAAACGGATGTATACATACAGGGTGACCCAAGAAGATGAAAATGGAAAACAATGTTGGGATACTATAACTGTTATGGCTTGTTGGGGAAGGTGCGATACCAACGAGGTATGTTAAATAAAAATTAAATATAGGTACAATAATATTTACCGCAGTCTTTAAAAAATTTAACAAAAAAACGGATTATAAAGAAAAATAAGCAAAAAGGGGAGGGGGATCCGAATAAAAGTGACCTTTAAAATGTCTGTATCAGTTTTATTGCTAGTTTTTTAATGAATCATATTTGGGGTGTGGATTGGAGTTTTGTAACGTATTATTAGGAAGGGACATGAAGAAAATTTGATACCGTGCGATAAAGTGAGAAAAAAATATATTGAAACACTGAAAAGGTAAAAATAATTAGGTATTATTTATTATTACCGAACAGGTACATACACAATACTTACTTTTTCTGGAGGCGGTACTTGTTTGGACTTGACTTTGTACCACCTCCAAAAAAAAACAATTATTTCACATTAAAAAAAAAGAAGGCATTAAAATCCTTTTTCGTCTAAATTTTAAGGACCACAGATCCCACATTTCGAACGCGTCCTACACAATCGGTTTCGACCTATCGGGTCTTATCAGGTGGGCGCTAGCAAAAAGGAATCAACAGTGAAATTCAATGCCGGTAGGGGTATTAGCCCTTGGAAGAGTAGTTGTTTTAGTTGATTCCATATTTATATTTATATTTAAGCAATTATTTTGTATTTATTAATAGAAAATAACACTTAATTATTTTTGCCTCCTTTGTTTCCTAAGGTTTCTTGAAGTAATTTTTTATTGATGCAATGGAATTGGCTTTTACTTAGTGAAAGTTATTCATAATTCATTAAAACAAACACAAACTTTCACAGAAATTTATTAATATCAACAATTGTTTCGCTAACACAGTAGCCTCTTCAGGATATAAATGGTACAGTACAATTATGAGGTCTATATATATATATATTATATCTATCTAAAACCAGTAACCAAGTAGTGGGGGCAGTAACAGTGAAGACAAACTAAACATTTTAAATTAGATAAATATAAACAAGTCTTAAAAGCTAAAAAAGTTATAAGTTTAAATTAATTAAGGGTGAAAAATTAACATCAAGTTGATCATTTAATAATACAATAACTTGTATTTAGTTTGCCCTCACTGTTACTGCCCCCACTACTTGGTTCCTGGTTTTAGATAGATATAATATATATATAAGCTACCGTGTTAGCAAAACAATTGTTTATAATAATAATAATAAATTTCTGTTTTAATCAATTTTTAATTAATTTTTTATTATTACTTTCTTCTTTTATAGATTTCCGATTGGCGTTTTCCTTTTAAAAAATCAAATCACCCCGTGTGTGTTCATCATGGAAGAAATAAACTTCTAGCAATTCTAAGGCACTGCGAAGAAGGCGCACTTCCTTCAGCTGCACGTTACGAGTACCTAGAGGCTGCCAGTTGTCGATGTCAGACGTGCTCTTCGTCGAACACGAGCTGCGAAGGTGTTAGATACCGACCTCATAGATCTCACCCTGACGTTATGGGTTTTGGCGACACCGCCGTTTACACTAACAGAATTTAATTAAACCATATAACGACGCTATTGTTCGTATTCTTTTTCTCATTCACTTTTATCAGTATTTATTATTATTGTACAGGATTGCCGATTGCGATAAAGTGACCAACACGAATGTGTAGGTATCTATCTACCTATCTAACGTGTAAAAATGTATAATAGGTATAAACCTAAAGGTTAAAAGTTTGTAATTTCTATTTTATTTTGATTGTTGATTGTTTACCTAAGCAAAATGTCAATTTAATGAAAAAATAAATGACTTGAAAGGATTTCGTTTTTCCTTTGAACGACAAATAAAATTATTCATTTATATATAATAAAAATAAAAAAACTGTTTACAGAGCAAGTGTAATGGGCGACCGCTTCTTAAACGAAAGAAAAATTAAGTCTTGAATTAATTAATTTAGTAATGAAATATTCAATGAAATGCAACTGCTACCGATAAACAAAGGTACACTTTTTTGTAGCGTATTTATTTCATTCCACAAATTAATTCCGAATCAGAAAGAATACCTACCTAGCTATAAGGATTATTTATTTAATGTATAACTGAGAAACTTGGTTTTATTAAAATTTCAATTCAATTAAAAAAGTTCATTTTTATGAACATTATAAACAACAAAGTTATCACGCAACTGTACGATTAAAAGAGCTGATAAAAAGTAACACAAAGAGATCTTTCAGAATTGAGAAACCTGACGACATTTTTAAATTGTTACAAGTAACAATAATAAATTAATAAACAAAAACGCTAACGCTGTAGTTGTTGTTTTAAACAAAGAAGGAATTAAAATCCTTATTCGTCTAAATTTTAAGATCAAAGATCTCACATTTTGAACGCGTCCTACCAAGTAGGCACAACGAACCGAAAGCCACATCCCACGACCGGTTTCGACTTATCGGGTCTCATCAGGTGGGCGCTGGCAGAAAGGCCTTTACAATGCCGGTAGGGGTATTAGCCCTCGGAGTAGTTGTTTCTGTTGATTCCATATTTATATTTATATTTATGAAAAAATAATAATTGAAATGTAAGTACGAAATTGCTGTTCAACAATTTTTTACATTACCATTTTTAGCGGATTAAACGTCTGACATGATGCTGTTCAGTTTATTCAGTCGATTAAATTGCATAAACCATTTAGCTCGTAATGCAAACATTTGCTTGTAAATGTGTCTTTAGTTTCTTAGGAACAAAAATTATTTCGCGATAATATAGCCTGTATAATCGCGAACATTTCAAGAATTTTAATTTGGAAGATGAAGAACGGTACGTCTAACTATGACATTATCATGGAAAAGAGTAATTTCTTCCCACTTTCCAGATCAGTTTTTTAAATTAATTCTCACATTAAGAACAAATCTGTAACTTTACCTAAATACGTAATGCCTACCCATGTACAAACTATATATATACGTATTACATTATATAGAGTGGTAATTCCGTTATAAAATCAAAGTACAAGTTTATTATATAAGTAGAATTTCTATTCTTTTGTATTCAAAAGGGTAGTTGCTATTTACTCTATATAAAATATTTACATACATATACAATACAGATAGGTATGTATTATATAGAAGTATAGAAATGTATTTTCTTCCTGGTAAATTATTATCGATGAGTTTTGATGAAGAGGCTAATGGACAAAATAATGATTGAATGAAAATGTAATCTTTAGACCCTTATCATGTTTTTGCGGAGAGTAGGTGCATTTAATGTACGCCCCGATAATTTTTTAATTATTCACCTTCGCGATGTAAATAGCGAATGAAGAGAGTGGCAACCGAACAAAAGCTTGCATTTTAATTAATTGTAAGCGAAGTCGGAATCGTAGGCAGTTGGTTGTAGGTGTGTATATTTTAAAAATCAAAACCGAATTACACTTTTAAAAGTCGCTAACGAAATATATTATTTAGTAGTATTAGGACTCAAAATTCTACAAACTAAGTTTTAAAAACTAACGATAAGACGCGTTTCGACCCCTAAAGTATCACATTCAGTTAGAATGTTTTGTTTGAATGCTGATTTTCGTTATTCTTTAATAATAAGTTTTGCGAATTAATACGTAGTATGTTTGTGAATGTAATTATACTTTATGCTTTTACTCTTTTGCTGGAAGTAACGATAAAATTGTAATTTTGTAATAATTGTAAAAATAAATTTAAAGAGAAATTACCAATTTATAGTGTCATTAAAAGTTGTAAGCTTAAAGACATCAAAATTAATAACAAAATATCTATAAGTTTGTTTATCTATAATGCATACGTATACCTACAAATATACAAAGACAAATTCTAACAAATGTGCTTCTACATAACCTTATTTGTCTACGATAGTTTGTGAAGGATCCATTATTACAATAATTTAACAAAGTAAAACGTATATAGATCAGCAAAATATCAGACTCACCCTTCATGAAGAGAAGAATGTCACGGTTGACGAACACGTTTTCAACTCACGTTAATCACTTCACAAATGATTTAGTGGTTATATACAATGCAATAAAAATAAAAATTTCACCACGCAACAATGCAACTGTTTGACAGTCCGCTAAAAATATCTCAACAATGGCCTAAAACAATAGAATGACTTGCTACTATTGCCGAATGTTTTATTTATTTTACATACCCACAATTTCTATGATGCGATATTAAAAACCGAGATAAAACATTAATATACTTTTCATGAAGGAACTTGTATGGAATTTTAATATCCATAAATACTTGTTATATATACTTAAATGTATAATATTATTAATTATTTTCCAATAAAATTTTAAAAATAACCACTTTAACTATGATCTTTGGTTAAATACTATTGAGCGTTTTATGGAAATACTGCTTTAAATATTATACATAACCTCGTTTATTTGCGACAGTTTTGGTGAAGGATTTAATATTACAATAATTTAAGAAAGTAAAATGTACATTTAAATAAAATACCAGATTCACCCTTTCTAAAGAAAAGAGAGACACGATTAACTAACACATTTTTAACTCATTTCTATCACCACCCAAAGCATGCAAGTAGTTGTTTCAAATGTAATAAAACAAAAATTTTACACGCAACAATGCAACTGAATGACAGTTTGTTAAAATATCTCAACAATGGCCGAAATAAAAAGAATGACATCATAAATAGATAAATTACGCGGGATTAAAACAGAGATATTAAAATATTTTTTATGAAGCAATTTTACTATTCTTATGCAATTATATATATATTGATTTAAAAATAATATCAATTAACTTTCGAAATTTTATAAATTATGTTAACAAAATATATGTTTATGAATATACATTTATAGAAATTTATTTTTGGCAGTTGTCCTTATAAACCACCTTGTTTTTTCACGATAATTTTTTAGATAATTTATTTATACAATAATTCATCAAAGTAAGAAAATATACAAATAAATAAAATATCAGACTCACCCTCCCTGAAGAGAATAAAGGGACAGATAACCAACACATTTCTAACTCACATTTATCGCCACTGAACTGAATATTAATAAGTTAATTTAATTGTTGTACTTTAGTACACGTAACAATGCCACTGTTTGACAGTTCACTAAAAATATATCAACAATGGTCTGAAACAACAGAATGGCTAATGGTATACTACCAATGTCGTAGGTTACGAGGACTTAAAAACCGCAATGTCTATGAAACGAAAACCGGTTTCGTTGATCTTCAATAAATAAAGAGGATAATTAAAATATATTTTAATGAAGGAAGTTGGAAGTTGTACAATATTTTATTATGCTTGCGTGATTGTCATTGCATTATTTTATTTTTAAATAAGTCTCCAGATAATATAAATCAGAAGTATTTATTTTTATTTTTCTTAAATAATCAGCCAGTATAATATATTTACAATTTTTTAATTTACGAATTTCACTAGTAATATATTTATTTACATGTCAAAGCAAATTCCTCGTATATTTATGCTTTTTATTTCGTTTGAATGTGATATCAAAAGCATTCATATACGTTAATTTCTATTTTTTATTTAATTTAGTCTTTTTTGCAATGGTAACATGAACAGGAAACAGCTGACTTGAAGGTTAGGGTTCTGGCACCATCTACACAATAAACTCTTGCTTCCACTAGTTCGGTATCCATTATGTTGCAACACTGTCCAACAGAAGTAACAGGTTGATTCGAACTTGTTTTTGGACCAGAAGGTACAGCCCAACTTTCGCAAAATCCTCGACACGCATTTGTCGTCATATGAAATTCGACACACCCTGGTATACTGATTTTTCTTGTATGTCCTTAAAACAAAAAAAGTAAACGTGCCGACGCGTCGATAAAAATAAAATGATTATTTTTTTTTAATTGTTAATCCGTTATTTTTTAATGTGTTAAAAATTATAAACATACCTATTGTACAAAAATAAAAATATGCCGAAATTGCCAAACATATATGTATATATATAGACAGCTATTAATAAATATTATTTATTAATCCCTGTTTATAGGCAGCAGGTAGTGGTTGGTTGGTTGGTTGGTTGGTTGGTCTGCCGGAACTGTCCACGGAGTGCTGATGAGAATCAATGAGTTCGAAATCGCGATACACTTTTGGGAGTTTCGGCAGAACGCTAACGAAGAGTATATTTTTATTTTTGTTCAATCTGGTTACGTGCCTACCACGTAGTTAGCTACGCCGTGGGTTCAGTTGAACAAGTCTCTTCATATTACATTACTGAATCCCACAAATTAGTATTAAATATCTATTTTTACCTATTGTACATACGTATGTTTAATTAATTAACTTAGCTAGATTAATAGGAAAAAATGGTTGACAATAAATATTTTACGTCATTGTTTCACTAAAAGTTAAAAGGAAATAGAAGAGGTCTGACAAGACAATAACTTTTACTTAACCACAGGTAATTTTCGCGCTCCTTAATCCTGAAGACCTTAGATACAGAAAGACTTCGCTAAATGAGAATGTATTTCGTTAAAATGAGAACAAGAATTTTTTTGGTTTAATTAAAGAAAAAATAGATCAAAATATAAATTTCAGAAATAATACATTTGTTGTATGTATATTGTTTTTAATTGATATTTATGAACTATTTTCGAATTTTGTTTTACCTTGGTACCATTTGTTTTCGAAAAAAATATTCAATGAGAAATAAAATAAGGGAATAGATATATATTAAAAAAATATCTTACCTTAATAGTAATAAATAATTTATGAATTTATTACCTATTTTATGGCATCCTGGTTGTTTCCATGAATCCTTTGATGTTGTTAATGTTAAAAGAATGTGGCAGATAAACATAAGCATCAAGATTTTGCAAGAAGACATCCTGGAAAAATAATTTTCGTAAAAGTACTTTTTTATTTTTAAGTGAATAATTGAAGTAACAAGAAAAAGAAGAAAATGAAAGTATGATTTTTATTAATTATAATTACACGAATGATGATAGAAAATAATAATAATAAAAAATTCTTACATGCGGAATGTTAACCGCCGATGTAGAGATACCACAAGAATACACACAGACACCTGGACGTCCCGTTCAGGAATGAAACTCTTTACCACCCCTAGGCATATATTCTGTCTCATTCTAGTGCATTTATCCCCACTTGGGGTGCCATTTCACCTCCGCAATACTTGGCATTATCGTCAACACATTACTTACAATGATTGATAGCAAGAAGAAAAAGATATTTTTAGATTATGTTTTTAATAAAGAGATACTTTTAATATTTAATAGAGATGAGATGGGACAATTTACATGTTTTTTACGATATAAAGAAGATTATGCTTATACTAAGGTAACATCAATAACTTACAGGTCCTACATATTTTTTTATAAATAAATAATGTAAACATACATAGGTACGTACAAATAAATATATCATAAAACGTTGTTAAACAATTATGGGGATTCAGATATGTATGTATAATTAACAATCAATGTTTTATTTTTTTTTTACATTTATAAACGTTTCCAAGAATGTTTTATATTAAACAGAAAATTAGTAAATGTCTTACGAAAAGATATCATAATAAACTCTATTCAGTATTTTATTTCTTACATAATTCAAAATAATATCACCCTTATCAATATTTTATATATAATACATTTAATTTTGATATACCAACATTTATTATATTTTCTTAAAAAATCAGCACTGTCGCGCCATCTGAACTACAATAGTGAAACTAGGATTTATGTTGAAAAGACAATTTGATTTTTTTAAATTAAATCTGAACTAGGCTGCCACCTGTATTATAGCAATTAAAGCAGCACAATTAATTTTTGAAGAATTTTTTTTAAATAAACTATTAAAAAACAGTATTATAGCAATGAATGTTGAATAAAAGTAGGTGCAATTTATTTTTTGTTTTGATTTTTTAAATTATATATAAGTAACAGTAATTATAATAATTTATTAAAAGTAATAAATTGTATTTTAATTAACTAAATATCAAGGTGAATTTAAAAACATTGCAATGGCTGGATCTTCTGCTTCATATGTAACAAGGACGTCTCTAAATTTATCAAGTAATGCCAATAGCTGCCCCCGTCTTAGATTTTCTAAATACATTATTTCTTCTAAATGATGTTCTCCAAGAAAATATTGTTTTCTACATAACTTTGCGAAAAGATTTAAATCATCAGAATTAGACGAAGATGGTATCTAAAATATAGGATACAATTATTATAAAAGCTAATTAATGTTGTAATAAACTGCCATTAGATCACTGACTACAATAAAATTCTTTACCCTGAAAATTATATTACGTTCCTCTTCTGGAAAATCAAGCAGTAAATCTTCATGGTAGTCAGCTTTTTCTTCTTCTACTGATGTAAAACTGCTATTTGGTAAACTGAAATGATACAATCAACGTTAGTGAAAAAACATTCTTATTGAAAATTAACACAATATGTACTTTATGCTTGTTTGCAATTCCGATTGTGTACGAGGCTCTGGTGTGCCAGAATTTAAAGATACTTCACTTTCAGATTCAGTTCTAGAAGAACGATAAATGCCAGCTGTTTCATTGGTACCATTACTTCTAAAACTGTAAGATCCTGTCTTAATTTCTGACCTGCAATAATATATTTGGCATTTCAGAACAATTTAAATACCAATTAAAAAAAGTAAACAAAAAAACTAACATATTGTGCTGTAACCTGCCATTATTTGAAGGTATGTACATTATATAAGTATGTAATTGTAACAGCAAATGGTGTTGCAACATCCAAATTATCATTTGAACTAATTGTGACTGTTGTACGGGGTGACAAAGAGGATTACATTTTTGGCCCAATGACATGGGCAATGAAAAGTCACTAATAACTCTAATCAGATTCACATTTGGAAAAGCGTCGTTAAATTTTTCAACTAATGGAGAATTTAAATGAAGAGGCGCATCAGGAGCAATAACATATTTATTTGTTGAACAAATTGGATAAATAACTGTCGCTTTTGCCCAGTAAACCAGATGTGCTGTTAATTCAAACACCTGTAAATAATGTAATATGAATTATTAAAATTATTCTATTCATTTTTTAAAACTACCTGTGATAATGTAATATCAGAATCAATGGCAAGAGTTTGAAGACTTTTCAGTGGGGAATATTGAGATAACATTCTAACAAGAGATTGGGACCCATCCAAAGACATAAAATCATAAAGTTGATGTAAAGGATAGAAAAGCAGTAAGCTGTGGTAGGGACGTAGAGCTTTAAGACATCTGTAAAAAAGTGCAGATCTTTAAAACATTAAAAAATGTAAAACAATTTTACAATACCTATCAATGTCTTCAGGTTCAACAATTTTCCCCCTCAAATGCCACTGGTGCACTTTTTGTGGTAAACAAAAACTTAATGGAATCCATTTATTAATTCTTATACTTACTATACCTACAAATTGTGTGGACTTTATTATTAATCACTTTTGTTAATAAGAAACTACCTGTATTACAAAGATCTTCATACAAGTTGTTTATATTTTTTGCAAGTGTACATTTTTCTAAAATAGTTTGAAATGCAATTTCAGGTGTACTAATACAACTGTCGTCATGAATAGCCATCATTTGCTGTGTCTGATCTGATATATATCCACATCTTTTTTCTTCATGTCTTAAAGCAACACCTACTCTTTTACTTAAATCATAATAACACTTTACTGAAAACATAATTTCCTATGTAATAACTTCAAATACTGAACTTATATTCAGTGCTTACCAACAGACTGGCTAGCTAAAGCTTGCAAAGCAAATACAATGTTGAGAAGAAGTCCTGATTCATCTTGAGTCTTATTTCTTACTTGAACTAAAGTTGGATGACTTACAAATCTAACGTCGTTAACTTTCAATTCAAATTTTTGATTACATAGTTCAGGCTTAACAGCAAAAAGAGAGGATAAAACTTCATCAGTAAAACCCATAAGCCCCCCTTTATTGTTTATATTTGAAATAGGTAAGGGTGGTGACTGAAGTAAGTCTTCTGTAGCAGGTAAAGAATACTGATTTTTTTTCCTGGTACTCGTTGGTTCTACTCTTTCTTGCACTTGAAAAGGATAACGAAAGAGCAACCTGTCCCCTTTGCTATCTGACTTTATTAAAATAATGCATAAAGGGTTCACTTCCATTTTAAGTTAGATAACTATTTTATGTTTCAATTATTACACTTTTGACCTGCAAGTCTGTAGAAGAAAGGTGCAAAAATTAGTTCTTACACATTTATTTTAAATTTAGTACAATATAAGTTATAAAAAGACATAATAACCTAACTTAATCTCAAATTTGACAACGACCTTGATTGGACCATAACCACCACCACCACAGACCACCACCCACATAACCCATAGATAATAACATAACCTTCTTGTTAATTGTCAAAAGTAGCCAAGTCTGAATAAACCTTTTTTTACGTTTTTTAGACGATAAAACTTTTTTATTGTGATAGAATAAAAATAAACAAATATGTGTAATTAAATACGATTTACAACAATAATACATATACATATAGTGGCGTAACATAATCGTAATTTTAAAATGGGTAATCAACTTGTTGGTATTGCTCCTTCACAAATTTATCCAGTGGAGCATTATTTAACGGAATTAACAGATTTAAAGTTTGATATTAGGTAATATTTTTATTTGTAACAATCGAATGGATTAAGCTGAAATTTTCTTTAGCATGGGAAGTACAAGATTTTTAAAAGTAGCACGAGCAGAATCACAGGAAGGTCTTATTGTTGTTAAAGTGTTTGCTATACATGATCCTTCACTTCCTCTTCAGCCTTATAAGGATAGATTAGAAGATATTCGTGTAAAATTAAGTTCTGCTGTGAACTGTTTACCTTTTCAGAAAATAATTGTCAATGATAGGGCAGGTTTAATAATTAGAGAGTATGTTAAATATAGCTTATATGACAGGATAAGTACAAGACCGTTTTTAACCACTATTGAGAAAAAATGGATTACATTCCAAGTTCTTTATGCTTTGCACCAGTGTCACAAAGTGAGTACATATATAGGTATCTTTTTTAAAGGAATAAAGTAAATATGATTAAAAGGTTGGTGTTTGTCATGGAGATATAAAACTAGAAAATATTACTATTACTTCTTGGAATTGGATATTACTGGTGGATTTTGCGTCGTTCAAACCAACATTTTTACCTGAAGATAATCCTGCAGACTATTCTTATTTCTTTGACACTTCTCGTAGACGTACTTGTTACATTGCTCCAGAGAGATTCATGAAAACTTTAAACTCAGACAGTTTGTCTATATTAACTGAAACATTTTGTAAACCTGGTGATCTCAAACCTGCAATGGATATATTTTCAGCAGGGTATGTTATTAATATGATATATACTTTCTTAAGATATGAATTTATTGTTTCCAAAGATGTGCTCTTTTGGAGTTGTGGAACGAAGCTAGTCCAGTTTTTGACCTATCACAGTTGTTAGCTTACCGGTCAGGTGACTACTCACCTCAAAGGCACTTAGATAAAATTGAGGATCCTACCTTAAGGTCGTTATTATCAAGTATGATGCAGAGAGATCCTAATCAGCGTCTTTCTGCGGAGTTGTATCTCTCTCAAGAACGTGGAAGACTTTTTCCCGAATATTTTTACACATTTCTTCAGCCATATATGCAAATTTTCTCATCCAGTCCGATTCTTTCATCAGATGAAAAAATTTCTCGACTTAAAAAAGATATAAAAAATATTTTTAACTTCTTAAGAACTGGCGGAAATAAAGATGAAGGAGAAACAGCGCAAGAAAGCGAAAAAGAGGACGTTCCTAAATTAAATTGTATAGATGACAACGGACTTGTAATAATCACGTCTTTAGTAACGTCTTGCATCAGAGGACTTCACGATTGTACTACCAAATCTGAGTCGCTAGAAATACTTCTCTTTTTAGCAGCACACGCCAATGAAGAAGCTATTTTGGATAGAATTTTACCGTACATTGTAAGAAGTCAATAGCTGATTCCTCATTCTTTCCTTTATATTGATAATATTTTAGCTATTTCTGAGCAGAGACCAAAATCCGAGGGTTAAAGTTGCAGCAATAAACACGGTTACCCAATGTCTTACTCTTATCAGAAGGGTTCCGCGGTCAGACGCAAACATTTTCCCGGAATATGTTCTTCCCGAATTGTCCCCTTTGGCCACTGATCCTAATACGAGCGTACGGGCGGCCTATGCTAAAAATATTGCTACATTGGCGGAAATTGCGTTAAGATTTTTAGAGCAGACCCAAACGGACTGGTGCGATATTAGAGGAAGTGCCGGAAAACAACAGTATAGCGGAGTACCGCGGATTAATTACGAGGTCGAATTGCAGACCCTTCACGAAATGGTACAGCAGTCCGTAAGCACTCTCTTAACTGATACACAGTCTATCGTTAAGCAAACATTAATGCAAAACAGTATAACAAAACTGTGCGTTTTCTTCGGAAGACAAAAAGGTATTAATTTTAAATTTAATTATTTTTTTATCTTATAGTGTTTGTTCACTTTTAAGCCAACGATGTCCTACTGTCCCACATTATTACTTTTTTAAATGATAAAGAAGATAAAGAATTGAGAGGGGCATTTTTCGATTGTATAGTCGGAGTCGCCGCGTATATTGGCTGGCATTGCTCCACAATTTTGACACCACTTTTATTACAAGTATTAAATTAATAATGTATATTTCTTAAATTATCATTCATTATTTATAATAATTTCACTCCCCAGGGATTAACCGATTGTTCAGAATTCGTCACTACAAAAAGTATAAATGCCATGTCTTCACTCACGGAACTCGGTCTGATAACAAAACCATCCTTGTGTGAACTGGTCTTCGAATGTTCTTCGTTCTTAGTACATCCCAGTTTGTGGATTAGGCTTGCAGTTGCAGGATTTGTGTCTACAGTTGCTAAGAATTTGTCCATTCTAGATGTACAGTGTAAAGTAATGCCAATATTAAGTATGTACATGAAATATCCGTTAATTCAAATCGAAAGGTAATTTATATTAAAACATATAAGAAAACATTTCATATCGGATTTATTATTATTACAGAGCCGAGTTAGTATTAGAGTCGCTGGTTAGTTCAATTCCCAGAAGCGTTTTTGACAGTATTATAAAATATTCGGACATAGACTTGTTGTTTGAAACATTAAAAGAAAGACAGAATGCTAGATTTTTAGTTAACAGTGGACGGGTTCCCTCCTACACTGATATGAATTCGTCTCTTAAAAGCGTATGTCTCTTAAAAGCGTAGTTTTTTAAAAGTTTTATTTTATTTTCTTTTATATGTAGTTGTTTAGGAGATTGGTAGCAGATGGGATGACTGATTCGATTGAGGACTATTTGTTAATGATGAGTAGTCATTTGCGAAAAATTCACAAACACAAAACTAATGCAGATGCTAAACATAACAAACAAATGGAAGGAAGGATCGAAATTAATAGTAATACTTCGAACGTTTGCGTTAATGTTTTTAATTTGGCCGAAAATAGGAGCAAAATGGATTATTCACAAAAGTATATAAACTAATTTAATTTTATTAGTATTCCTTTATAGTTACTCAAGGATAAAAATATATCTCAGATATATATTTTCAATTTTTTCATATTTATATAAATTAATTTTACTTACTCATTTTAATAATTTTTTATGATTCATTGTGATTTCAGAAGAATTCAACAAGTTCAAACAAACACCAATGCAGACTGGAGCATGTTTACGATATCCAACTCTGACCAAAGCAATTCTGGAGGATCCCTCTCTAAATTTAATTTGGGAAGTAGATCTTCCTCACCCATTCCAGACAGTCAACATCAGTTTTCAGGCAGTAATATGGGAAACATTAGTTTACATGAGAGATCATACATCCAGTGTTAGTATTTATCTTATTTTTGTGCCTTATTTATCTTAATAACATAAAAGCAATCGTTACAGACAGGACACCGAATTGTAGTACAGAGTTGAGGAATTTGCTAACTAGACAACAAATGCATTACTTAAAAGCTGTTAGGTAAGTATGAAATTCAAGTGAAAAGAAAAATTTTGTTTCAAATGCGTTTAGGAGTAAAGAATGGAATGAACAAGCTGCATGGCAACCCCAACTGCCACCTCCAGGTTGGCGGTTACGTGGTTCTTTAGTTGCCCATCTCCACGAACATCGAGGTTCAGTAACTTCTCTGGTTTCTTTTCCGTCATCTTCGTTGTTCGCCAGCGCTTCTGTGGACGGCTACGTACGTATATGGGACTGTGCAAAAATGGAAGGTAAAAACATAGCCAATCGGTCTAAACAAAGTTACAGGGCAACGGGAAGTGTCGCAGCAATGACAATATGTGAAAACGGACATTCTTTAGCTGCTGCTACTCACGACGGATCTGTGATGGTCGTAAGGGTCGATACCAATAGCAAGTAAAGTAGTACATTTGTCATTTTCTAGCTTAAAGAAGTGTTTCCTCGTTTTTTTTTTGAACTACCAAGTATTTAATTATTGCTTTCACAGAATGTCTCTAATACAGTCTCGTCAAGTAGACCGAGACGAAGACGGTTGCGCTGTGGACGTTCAGTGCTTTGATTCGGGTCCCCAAAATCTCCTAGTTTATGCGACTCTTTATGGATCTATTGTAGGATGGGATTTGCGGGCTCCTGGAACCGCATGGCGTTTAGAAAACGGTCTTAAACATGGCGTAATAACTAGTTTTTGTCTTGATTATTATCATAACTGGTTGACTCTGGGTACCAGCAGCGGTTACCATATCGCTTGGGATATGAGATTTCAACTGCCCATCACGTCAATAGAACATCCTTCAGGTATGTATTTTATTTATTTTTTTTTGTTTTATAAGAAGTATCTATAATACGTACATATACAATTTAGGTGCTCGGATAAGGAAAATCATCAGTCATCCCACAGAACATTCCTGGATTATTTCTAGCGTTCAAGGGAATAACGAAATTTCTATGTGGAATTTAGAAACGGGTTTTAGACAGTGCGTACTTTGGGGAAGCAGTTCTCCTCCGTTATCAAAAACCCATGTAAGCAATAGTATTCGCAATTGTTTTTTTGTGAAACATTTTATTAATAAAGAAAGGAAATAAATAAGACGCAACACAAATTGTAACTTTAGTGTAACAAAGAGAAAGGCTTAAATCAGCCGAAACAGTTGTCGAGATTTAATAAAATTTCAAGTGTGAAACAAAAAAGCACTCTTATTTATTTCCTTTCTTTATTTATAATATTATCAAAATATAACACATTATCTTTTCGTAGATGGTTAACCACAGTGTGTGTGCCATGTTGTCTGGATGTATAGATCGGTCGGGTTTTTTATTAGCTGGCGGGACGGATCAACGTGTTCGCTTTTGGAATTTGCATAGTCCGACAGAATCGTGCTTAGTAATTCCATCTCCGAACGATAACTTATCAGGAACGTCCCTAACATACAAGCATCGACTGATAGATGGGACAAGCGTTATCCAGGAAGTTGTGGGACAATGTTTGGGACGCGGTACAGGAAGTAAGAGCGATGAGGTACCGAGAGCTGGACCAGAGCCTCCACCACCAGGACACAGAGACTCTATCTCTGACATTGCTCTCTGCAAAGCATCGCAGTGCTTTTTACTAACTGCATCCAGGGATGGGGTTATAAAAATATGGAAATAAATTGTTCCTTTTTTGTTTATTTTATTTTTTGTAAATAGTTTAGCGTTATATTTAATATTAATATATATTAATTATATAAAAATGTAAGAAATAGTGTTTAGAAATATATAATTGTTGATTAAGACCTTTTGACGTCATTTCTCTTAAAAAACAACCATAAATGAGTCTACAAGTTTAAAGTTAAAACTTGTTTAAATCATGCTTAATTAAATAAATTAATAGTATTACGTATAGGCAATGTAAATACATATCAGCGTAACATAAAGCCTATTTAACTATAATCAGCTGTACAGTCTACATTAGAAAATCAATAATTTGGCGGTGGCGGTAGACTATTATGAAAATCAATAATTTGGCGGTGGCGTACAAACAGGCGTCTAAATCAATAATTTAGTGGTGACGTAGCGAAGTAATATACAGTAAAGCAAAACAAATATGAATAAATAATACGTGTGTATTTTAAATTATTCGTGTTTTTTTCTTATCATACAGTTATTGCAGGTACGTAGTAGCCCACCAGATTTTTAAATCTTTCATTATTCATAATTTTTAGCTTCAATATGCCAAAGTGTTCAGCAAAATGTGGAAATAACGCAATTTTGAAGGTTAGGAAATCACGTTTACACATCTATATTTCTATAATTTTTATTATTCCAGCGACCCAAAACAGGCGATGCCTTGTGCAAAGAATGCTTTTTTGATGCATTCGAAACTGAAATTCATTATACAATAACAAAATGCACATTATTTAAACCGAACATGACAGTGGCGATTGCCGCATCTGGTGGCAAGGATTCAACAGTTCTTGCATATGTTTTAAAACTTTTAGATAAAAAATATAATTATGGATTAAAACTAATACTTCTTTCAATCGACGAAGGAATAACTGGGTATCGTGACGACAGTTTAGATACTGTTAAGCAGAATCGAGATGATTATGAAATGCCACTAAAAATATTATCTTACAAAGATTTGTATGGTTGGACTATGGATGAAATAGTAGAAAAAGTATGCTTAAATGATCATTTGTATTATTGAGTAATAATTGTCACATTTATTGAAGGTAGGACGTAAAAATAACTGCACTTTCTGTGGTGTATTTCGTAGACAAGCTCTTGATAGAGGAGCAGCCTTATTAAAGGTAGACTGCATTGCAACTGGTCATAATGCTGATGACATAGCAGAAACTGTATTAATGAATGTTTTAAGGGGAGATCTGGCAAGATTAAAAAGATGCACAGCAATAATAACAGTTATGTAAAAAAAAAATGGTCTTTTTGTTTATATAAAGGGGCATCTGTTTTCTTATTTTAGGGAAATGGAAGTGGAGATGGAATACCAAGGGTGAAGCCTCTGAAATACACATTTGAAAAAGAAATAGTTATGTATGCATACTTTAGAAAGTTATTGTATTTTTCCACGGAGTGTATTTTTGCCCCTAATGCTTACAGAGGACATGCCAGAATGTTACTGAAGGATCTAGAAAAAATTGACCCTACTGTAATAATGAACATAATTTATTCAGGTACTAATGATTATTATTGAGAGGTCAATGTTTTAATGTTTAATTTTTATTTGAAGGTGAGAGTATAAGGATAAGTGAAAACTCTTCACTTCCTAGTTTAACTAATTGTACTGCTTGTGGCTATGTTTCTTCACAGCAACTATGTAAAGCTTGTGTATTATTAGAAGGATTAAATAGGGGACTACCAAGATTAGGAATTGGAAAGTCTTCACGAGTTAAACGAATTTTAACAGAAGAAAAGTATAATAATTTAAGTAGTAACACTTGTGCAGAGGCTGGCAATTGTTTGTGTAAAAATGTAAAAGACAACTGTGTTAAATTCAAATAAAAATCTCTGTTTTGTTAATTGTGTATTTAATTGTTTGTAATTTCTAGAAAGAAGTATAAAATTTGTTTTTTGACGTCATGACAATATCCATAAATCAAATGTGGAAATTTAGCATCTATGATAGTATGTACTGCTATTAAAAAACGTCTTGCACATTCCGTATTTATATTTATGTATATTGTGTTTAGTTGTATAGTTTAACAAATTAATTAATTAAATACAAAGACATGGATTCAAAACAGTTTTTGCTAACATCTCTTCGAAAAGAAATAACGGAATATCATTTACAAATCAAAGCTTTAATACAGGTATCGCATATTTCCATTTCTTCTACCATAAGTTTGACATTCGTCCATAATTATCGATACCATAGAAATACTAATTTTATGAATTCAAAATTAATTAGAAGAAAACACTTGGTATGAATGAATTTTGAATTTATCATGTCCATTCACAACGTGTGCACCATCAAGTCTTTAGATAGTACTAATTTTATGTTTTTTTTTTGTACAGGATATTAACGCATGCGTGTGTTCATTGGCGCTACTTCAAAATTTAAATAGCGAAGGTCGTTCAAAAATTTCAGTTTTAAGAAAAAAAATCGATGCATTTGGAGATTTAGCGAAGGAAAGTAAAGATAGCCAACTTTTAAAAGAAATTGTCATTCAAAGAGAACTTTTATCCAGGTAATTTGCAAATTTATTATATATTCCTTTATTAATATTAATATCTAAACATTTAGTGCAATGGAATCTTTTAAAAAAGCAAACATAAAGGCAATGCTAGAGATAGAAAAGTCGAACAAAGAGGAGCTTCTTAAATTGAAGGATGAAGAAACGGCAATTCGGAATCGTCAAAGGCCAGATAAAAAGAACCTAGCAAAAATGAGTTCAAGTGTAACAGACCAATTATTATCGATAAGCAGACAATTAGCTGAAACAACTAAAAGAAGTGCAGATACAGTGGACGTCCTTGCGTCTTCCTCTGATAGTGTTATCGGGACGCAGGAAGAACTCAAAGTCACTTCAACCACTATCAGCCAATCGGGAAAACTTCTAGCCAAGTACGGCCGAAGAGAATTTACTGATAAAGTTCTAATGTTTTTTGCTTTTGGTTTCTTTCTTGCTTGTGTTATTTATATTGTTCATAAGCGTCTTTTTTAAATTATCCTTGGCAATAAATGCTGTTTCCTATTTGGTTATCTTTTCCTATTACGTAAAAAATCTGAAATATCCATATTATCAATATAAAAGCTTAAATTGTGAATTGTTAACAACTTATTGCAGTATTTGGCGACGCAGTGTTTTACCATGATTGAACTTACTCAGCATAATGCGCTTGCGCGGCATTTACGATATAAGAGGAAGAAATCTAGCGCGAAAGATGATTTTACTTTTGAACTTGAAAAAGATTCAAAACAATTCATTCTGTGCACGCTTTGTTACTCTTTATAGATAAACAAAGAGCATATAAAATGCAACTGTTTCATCAAGTGTTTTTATGGGTTTTGTTGATGTGTACATTAAATAAGTTCTTCGTTGAATCAATCCCATTTTTTGAAACATTGTTTCCCGGCCAATATAATGGATACAATGGGTATCGTACAGGGCGCAGAGAACATGATAGTGGTCGTGGGGGTTACTACAGATATAGACAAATATGTAAAATTCATTCGATTGACTCGCTTGGATTACCCGGAAGAAGAACTGGTAACCCTCCGTGCCCCTGAAATAAGTTTTCTTATTTGTACTTAAACTGTGTATATATTTTTAGTATGTTTCCATTGTTTAATGTTTTGTAAGCTTTAAATATACGATTATTAAATTATATAGTTGTTTTAATAAATGTTGTTGGCTAACGAAGAAAAGTATAAAATAAGTGGTTTTCGCAAATATTATTAAGGTTTAAAAAGTCAATTGTAGTTTTATCGTTACTTTCAATATTAATTCGTACTTACTTCTTATATGCGATATTTATAATAGTATAGTTGCAGAATAATAAAAATCTTATAATAATGTGGATAAAGGTTGAAACGTTAGAAGATCAAACAAAAGAATTGTTTTTAAAACAAGTGAATATATGTGAGGTACGACTATGAAGAAGTAAACATCTTTCTGAAAATCAGCGTGAGATGAATATTATTATTTAAAAACAAAGAGATTATTGTTTCTTGATGATTATTCTAAACATGTACTATTTCAAATTGACGTAATGAATGAATTTCGTTTAAAGCGACTTCCTAGATTATTATGCATATACATTGTTTGGTACGAAATAAATGAGTAACAGAGGTACATGAACTATGTATGAAAGAAGGACTATTAACCTTCATGATTAAAAGTTTTACCTTCTCGTTAAACTCTTTTTTCAGACAACCCTCCTACCTTATTTGAAATAAGAGGTTATTTTCTTATTAGAGAATGCTAATTTGCTTATGCAACCTCTCACACTAAATTTTAATTTTATTAGTTAACGGTGCTACTGGCGCACTCTTTTAATCAGTTGACGAACCGAGGGTGATCTATTTGCAAACATCTGTAATCTATGGTTAGATTATTTATATTCATATATTCTATTGGTCCATCTGACATTTAGTTTGCTTGTAACAACTAACAAGACATAACAAAAATTCTCCTGAAATAAAAAGAATAAAAAATGTTTTTTTTTATAATTTTGTAACATTTTAGTTTTGAATTGATTGTGTTCGTTTAATAATTTGTTCAATGACGCCCCCGGAAATTACAAAGTGATTAGTGAAAGCAAATGTAACTTTATCAAAAGATTTTCTTCCGATTGTTGTTTCCACTTAATTCTTTTTATGGGCATTAGAATTAAATTTTTTAATAATTAAAATGGTAGTTAAGAAATGATACAAGTGCTACAGATGTTCCTCTTTCTCTTTAAGTCAAAATATCGACGAAAATTTAATGTGACGTGGTCTGTGAGTCTGTGTATTTTTCTTTATTTGGGATACATTTCATTGCTGGTTGAAAGCAAATGCCAAGATTCTTCCAATTGCAGTGACAATGGAGTCTGCAAAAACAACACTTGTGTTTGCTATGATGGTTGGAAAGGATCACACTGCCAATATTGCAGTGGAAAAGTCAGGTAAACGCATTGTTATTTGGTGAATTAATAAGAAGCTTAATACCATTTACTGTGCACAATTGCAAGGTATAAGGTATGCATGTTTTTTGTCCCCTTTCCATACTTTACATTTGTTCTAATATAGTATGTTTGAAATGTTATTGTTAATAATCCAGCTAATAAATGTTTTGTTGTTTTTGTTTAGACTGGGTGCCACCTCTGGAATAATTCACGATGGTTACGGTAATTATTCTCTGGGAACAAAATGTAGTTGGCTGATTGATGCATCCAATTATTCAATTACTCTACACATCGAAGAATTTGCTACAGAATGTGGTTGGGATCATTTATATGTTTTTGATGGCGACAGCGTCGAATCTCCTCTTTTGGCTGTCTTTAGTGGCCTCATGTACAAAGACAGTTACCGAATTCGTAAAATTCCCGAAGTTGTTGTTCAATCAGGATCAGCTCTACTTCATTTTTTCAGCGACGATGCATATAACATGTCAGGTTTTAATATTAGCTATCGTTTGAATGCTTGTCCTTCAACATTATCTGAAGTAGATTGTTCAGGCCATGGGGTTTGCATCGAGGGAGTTTGCACCTGCGACGGACGTTGGACAGGAGCGGCTTGCCACATAGAGAAATGCCCTAATAATTGTTGGGTAAATGCTAGCAGGGGTACCTGTGAGTATGGGAAAGGATGCATCTGTAGGAAAGGCTGGAAAGGAGAAGATTGTGCTCAGGCTACTGAAGATGGTTATTGGGAAAATGTAGCGACAAGAGGGTTTACTCCTCCAGGATCTGCTTCTCATGGTGTAGCTGTTTGGAGGGATTCTATGTACATCGTGGCCGGAGAAAGTTACAATAGAGGTCAGATGCTGTATGTTTACGATTTCAACGGTTATGTATGGGAGACACCTCACATAAGCGATGGACCACCAACTCCGTTACATCGCTACGCCCATTCGACTGTTTTGTATGGTGATAAAATATTTATATACGGAGGTGTTTTGGGAAATCGCGGTCCCACATCAGAATTGTGGGCATTTGATGTAAACGCAAAAACATGGGAAAATATAACGGTACGTGCCGAAATCTGCAACGGTAGTAATCTACTCTGTGGACCTTTAAAATCAGCAGGACATACTGCAACTCTAGTTACCAAAGTGAATAATAAAAAAGATGATCGAATGGTTGTAATTTTCGGCCATTCGCCCCTCCTCGGTTATCTCAATACCGTCCAAGAATATTATTTTGGTACACGGGAATGGTTTGTCGTAACGACCCGAGGATACCCCGTGAAAGGGGGCTATGGACATAGCGCTAGTTGGGACCCTCTTACCAACAAAATATATGTCTATGGAGGTATTATTTCAGAAAGCGCCTCCACCCAAACTCTCAGTACTAACTTGTATTCTTATGAACCTGACAGCCGCATGTGGACTTGTCTTAGCGACGGCCCTTCGGCTCGATATCTTCATTCGGGCACCTTTGTATCTCCCGGACTCCTGTTAGTTTTTGGAGGAAACACGCATAACGACACATCTCACAGTTTCGGGGCGAAATGTTACGGGTATGATTTATTAACTTATGACGTGGTTTGTGACACTTGGCACGTTTTGAACGTAACCCGAGGTCTTCCTGCTGATTTGGCTCGTTATGGACACTCTGCAGTCACATTCGAAGGTTCTTTGTATATATACGGTGGCTTTGATGGTCAAATGTTGTCTGATATTTTGAAGTACACACCTGGAAGTTGCGAACATTTTACTAATAAGAACTCATGCTTGGGCACGAGACCTGGAGTAAAGTGTGTTTGGGATAGAAAAGGGTCCAAATGTATGCGAATCCAAGATGTGCCCAACGTCGTGAAAACGCTGCCCATTGACGAGGAGGAATTGATTATGCGATGTCCCGAAGAAATGAGATCTTCTAGAGTGCACACTGAAATCTTAAGACAGGAAAAATGTTCTCGAGCAGTCGATTGCGCCAGCTGTGTACAAACTACGCGCAATTGCGTGTGGTGTAGCAGCGGCGTATGTTCGTATAACAAATGTCGTGATAATAGCTCTGAACGCGGAATCACACATCTGGACCAGTGTCCTACCGATTTGTCGCCCACTTGTCGTCAGTTACATACATGTACCGCTTGTATATCCCAAACCAGCTGTTCTTGGAAATACGAATTGAATACTAAATGTATACCCTACCCCACAAATATCTCAACAGAACCTGCAGCAGCCAATAACGCAGCCTCTATTGAAACGGCTATTCAATGTCAAAGGGTCTGTTCTGAATATACATCCTGCAGGAATTGTACTCAGGAAGAGTGCATTTGGTGTCAGAACGAGGGTCGGTGCGTTGATAAGAATGCCTATACAGCAAGCTTTCCGTATGGACAGTGTCGAGAATGGACAACGACAACTGATAAATGTCGCAGTGCTCGTGGGACGGAGGAAAAGTCTCAGTGTAGCTTTTACATGACGTGCGCCCAATGCCGCGATGATCCTGCATGCGGATGGTGTGATGATGGTTCTAAGACAGGTCTTGGACGCTGTTTGCCCGGCGGATATACCGGTAACAAGTTGACTTATTAATTTTTAATTTATTCATATATAATCATAAAACTGTTTAGGTCCTACGTTGCATACTCAGTCTCTGCCCTCGAGTACATGCCCCCACGAACGATGGCATTTTACTAATTGTCCAGTTTGTCAGTGCAACGGTCATTCAAAGTGTCAGGGCAATACGTCAGTCTGCGTGCAATGCGATAATTTGACAACGGGTTCGCATTGTGAAAAATGCATGGCAGGTTACTGGGGAAATCCCGTGAACGGGGGCCGGTGTCAGCCTTGTGAATGTAACGGTCAAGCGAGTCAATGTCAACACGATACCGGTAAGTGCTATTGCACAACTAAGGGCCTTACTGGGGACCATTGTGAGAAATGCGACGTAGCCAATCATTACCATCCGGATCCGTTGAATAAAGAAGCTTGTTACTGTAAGTAAAACATTTTAACTGATTCTTTTTTACTTTGCAACCTTTTAATGTATGCAATTTTCAGATGATTTGACTATCGATTATCAATTTACGTTTAATTTGTCGAAAAAGGAAGACCGTCACTATAGAAAAATTAATTTCCGGAATTCACCAACAAAGCCCGATATCGATGCCGACTTTCATATAACTTGTAGCGTTTTGGCTAAAATTAACATAACTATAAGACGTGCCAATTCAAAAGAAGAGAAACCGATTCACACTAATCAAAATTGCACCACATTTAAGTACAAATTCTTAAGATCCGATTACGTCTTTGGAACGGAAGACAACGTGACTTTGACGACCTTCTATGTATACGTGTATGACTTACAACCACCTCTTTGGATCCAGATTTCTTTTTCTCAATATCCCAAATTGAATCTTCAACAGTTCTTCATAACTTTTTCGACGTAAGTTGAATGGATAAGTTTTGTATGTCTGTTTTGCCGAAACTATTTTTTTTAGTTGTTTCTTGCTCTTACTCCTCGCTGCCGCAATTTTATGGAAGATAAAGCAGCGATATGATATGTATCGACGTCGTCAGCGCCTTTTTGTTGAAATGGAGCAAATGGCGTCGCGTCCCTTTTCGCAAGTCTTGGTTGAACTTGAAGTTAAAGATGTGAATGATCGAACGGACGACTCGGCTATTTACGTGCTGTCTTCTGCCGACCCTTTGAAGAAACATGGAAAAAAAAGAGACGCTCCAAGTCCTATTGCTCTCGAACCATGTTTTGGGAATCGCGCGGCGGTTCTCAGCTTATTGGTCCGTTTGCCTACTGGTGGAGAACGACATACGGTTAAAGGTCAGTCATCTGGATTAGCAATTGCAAGTGCACTGGTCACATTGGGAAATCCCCGAAAATTAAGCATAGATCCAGTTAAAACGGACACCGCAACTAAGACGACGAAAACACGCAAGTCCCAAAGCCAACATCCGGATAGTTGCGTCTAATGAATTACGTTCTACGGTGACTCAAGTTTTTCTATTATTTATTTTGTCTTTTTTGTTTCTTTATTAGATTATCTTGAGTTACTGTACGCAAACTATTTACCTATAATATATAGTATAATACTATGATAAGATCATGTTTGGACTATTGCATGATTATGTTCATATAAAATACGATCGATGAACATTATAATTTTCGAATGACAAGTAATTTATTGGTAATTTTCTCGAATTCATATTGAGTTTTAAAATTATTGTCTGTATGTTTTTTATTTTGCTAAATCTGTTGCCTTTTTTTACAGTTATACTTGAATGAAAACGTCCACGTTTAATCTAATATAGCTTATCATAAATGCTTTCCTTTTCCCAAAATTGAATAAGAATTTCGTAAATATTCATGTATAAAAAAGGTGTTTTATTAATTTTTACAAACAGAGAATCTCATTTGGGTGCTTCTTTAGAACAAAGGGGGAAAAAATAATGATTTGCGTAAAATATATACATAATTTGAATTAACCTTCATTCTTAATATATTGACAAGTCGATGAATTACTAGTTTAAAATGCCATATTGTTATTGTAAGAATGGATAAAATCTCCATATTCGACTTATCTTTTTGTATTGTAGGTGCAATTACGTATGGGCAAGTATGACTGATTTAAACGGTGTATTTGTGTGTAAATTTATCTTTTTCACTGATGATCTGAATCATTGTCTGTTATATACAGGGTGATATATTAAGAACGTAAAATAACAAATCGGAAAATTAAAACTTAATTTTCTTTAAAAATGTTTGTTGTAATAGTTTTTGTAGTATTGTACGTTCTTATTTTTAACTTTGAATACTGTACATTTTTTAAATTAGCAAGTCTTTTGTAAGGCACATCTATTTGGCTTAAATCAAACATTTTGTGTCTTATATCATTCATTTTGAGAATATCCTTTGATATGATTGAATCACTCTGTGTATGTCTATAATTTATTTGAAAGTATTTTTTGTGCGATATTTGGAAAAAGATAGGTATGACTGTTTTTTTTTACATACATACACGTTAATTGATTATTAAATATTATTGCTATGTGCTAACTTTATTGACTGTTATTTATTTTACGTTTAGAATGTAGGGTGCTGACACTAATTAAGGAAATTTAATAAAAAAGGAAACATAATTGCAGGAACATATGTATATTAACTTGTAAAATGGGATATTAAGTTTGTAATTTGTGATATATATACTTTCTTTTCATTTAATGTTTTAGCGTTACTTTTTTTATTACTGCCTTTGTGTTACTTTTTTATTATAAGGTGAACTTTTAAGGGAATATTTGATAACGAATACAGCAGATAAATATAATAATCAATACAAATATTTATAAACAAAATTACATACCCCCATCTCTAAATTTTTTGTATACATTAAATAAACATATATGTGTAAGGTTGTAGCTTGTTCAAGTTCCATTTTGTAAATTTTAATTTTGATTTGTATTTGTTGTCGCAACTGATTTTTGAACTGAATAAAATAACTAGTCTTTTTGCATTTTTGTTAAATATTAGCAGTTGGGGTACTTTTATTTGTATTGCCATCTAGGGGCAACTTTAATTTCACATACGGTGCTATTGATTTACCAACAGACCGCAAGTTTTTATCGTTTGGTGGTATTTTTATATTGACCAATTTAGTGTTTTAATATGCTTTTCCATTTCATGTGAAATAATTTTAGAAAGATATGGCAGAAGATGGAGAGCATGCCCATTTTAATCAAGATGGTAGTAAGAAAATAATTCATACTTATCCATTAGTGAGGGTGAGTCATCTGTGATTATTGATTTATTAATGTTTGTTAAATATTTGTGTTTTTCATTCAGAATTCTGATATGTCAGAGGAGATGATTCAAGAATCTGTCGATCTTATTGTCACTGCATGCGAAAAATATTCAGCAAATAATGAGGTAAGTGTCGATTCGTTGGGAAAAATGTAAGCGATAAGGAAGTGAATTTTAGATGGCCGCGAAAATGATTAAAGAACAAATGGATCGAAAATACGGTCCTCCTTTTAATGTGGTTGTCGGTGAAGGTTTTGGTTTTCATGTAACTTTCGAAAAAAAGAATTTGTTGTATATGTTCTTTGCAGGTAACTTGGCAATTTTAGCGTGGAAATGTTAATAGTGAAACAGGTGTAACAATTATACAAATAGATTATTAATTTTATTTATTAGTGTCTTATGAAAATATTCGCTCATTTTTAGATATCATACACAATTTTTTAAATATAATATAAAAATAATAATAAAATAAAAGTACACGTATTAAATATGTACAATTTATTTCATAATATTGTTTTTATTTTCGACTATTGCAGAAACTATTATCTATTATTTAAAAATAATTATATTTAACTAACAGTATGAGTAAATGGAATTCATTGTCTAAAGCATATACTACATTATTAAAACAACACAGTTAAATGTAAACTGAGTAGTTGCAACAAGTAATTTTAACATTTCGATAAAAGATATAAAATTAACTTAAACAGTATTATTTATTCAGTCAGTTTATTAAGAATAAATTGCGTTAAAAGTAATCTTGATATTTTGCTATCTATGAAACGACCGATTAATAAAAATCAGGTTCTACTTTTTTTTCCAGTTTAATTTTATCAATGGGCCGTATATTTTGTTACCAATATTTTCGTGTCTTTAGCAATTTCGTACGCACATAACCGAATTTTTTGTGAACAATTGTCTATAAATTGCAGCGAATCGTTTGTAAGAAGTTCGGTACATTCTGTTTGAAGACGTGTTGCACCCACTTGTAACCTTTGAACTACTTCGTTTGCCGATTCCTGTTAGGTAATTAACATTTTAGAAATATACGTAATTTCTAAATTAGAGATAATGGATACCATAGTTAATTTCATTAGTGAATCACTTTCATATGTAAATATAAATAAAAAAAAAAAAACAATGAATATTACAAACCAAGGGGATGGCTGCAGCTAAGTTTTCTACAGCAGCTTTAATTTTTTCTGCATAAATAAGGCAATCGTTCCTCTCCGAACCTTGGATGCACTTCCATAGTTCTTGGATGCCTTTTGTAACTTGTTCCGTACACTGCATTACATTCTTTCCGCTATATAAAAACTGCGTTACGGCCCTATTATTTTCATTCTGTTTTACTTGATTTTTAAGAGTTTGCCTAGGTCCTTCACGTGTTTCGTACATACTGCTTGGTCTCTGAACTCGTTTCGGTTGTTTTAAATCCACGATTGTTGTTCCATTAACCAAATTATTATTGTTTTCTGCGTTTATCTTAAAATTGAAATTACTACACTGAATAAATGAACAATATAAAGATTAATTCTGTTTACTTTTACCATTAAGAAACCGTCCAAGGAGTACGTTTCAGTTTCTCCATTGATTTTATTATCGTTTTTCGTAATGTTGCTTTCTGCTTCCGATAATTTGGTTCTTAACTCGTTATTTTCGTTGTTTAATCGTTCGACGATCTTTCGAAGATTACCAATTTGGTATTTTAAGTCTGAAATTGTTTTATCAGACTCATGAAGTCTTACGAGTAATTCGATTGATTTTTTTTCCGATATTCCGCTCGTTTCGGTCGATTTATTAACTTTATTTTCAGATGGTGGACGCTGATGATCAGACCCGACCTATTTAATTATACATATATATGTATATATAAAACTAATAGTTCAAATAAACACTATTTTACTGTATACAAGTCTTACATCGCTTGTGGTTGTTAAAAGTGCGTAATCGTCGTCAGAGGCCACCGAGTCATAAAGGGGCTCGTCGTCGGAAATTTGAGAAAATTGACGAACTTAAAAGAAAGAAAATGAATATACAAGGAATATTACTTCACATATACACTTTCATTAACCTTTTTCCGAATTTAACTGTCTCCTTTGGGTGTCCACTAGAATGTCATGTATTAAGTTTTTCAGTTCTGGGGTAGTAAAACGTCCCAATTTCTGTCTACCTTGATTTCGAACTGTAGACAGGGTAGGGTTAACAGGTAAAAATGGAACAGCATTCGCATTTAATTCCAAAGTATCCCCACTACTCAACCATACTAAATCAAGATAAAAATACAATACATTATTTACTTTATATCCACAAAACTTTAAATATAAATCGATATATTTTTAAATTACCTGTGTATTGTCCAAGACTGATAAAAGTAAAAGGAGAGAAATGAAAATATTAAAATTATTAGAAATGATGATTATTAATTATATTAAACTTACTTGCTTCAGTTTCCCTACGATCTACTTCATCATATACATCCATAACTAGTTCCTCAAATAAATGATTTGGTAACTATAAATCAATTATAATAAAAAATAGGAATCTATGTTAATAATAGACAAGTACTTTTTTGAGTTTATAAAGGGCTGTTGCATCAGATTTGGTTCCTGCTTGGGGTATTAGAAAATGAATACCTTTCTCATGATCTGGCCTTCTATGACAGAGGTAGTCACTGAATTTATCAGTTACTTCATACTGGCAATCTAAAAGTCTATTATAAAGTTCTCTGTTTACCATTGGTCTAAAATATAAACAAATTAGGAAATCTACAGCAAAATATGTAAATAACAAAAATATACTTTGCATAATCAACAGGTGTTTTTCCTGATGAATCTGGACAAGTAGGATCTGCCCCATAAGTCAGCAACAGTTCAGTCTGAAGAAGTTGACCAGCTTTAACGGCTGCATGGAGGGGTGTTGACCCTTTCTCCTAGTAATAGTATTTTTTTTATTAATTCTTATAGTTTAAATATTTAAAAAATATTTACATCATGGAAATAGTTTGGGTCTGCTCCATGAACTATAAGACGGAAAGACGTTTCTAAATTTGTACTCCTAACACTGGCATGCAACTGCTTGCCAAGTTCATTTTCTACACATAGGAGACCATCTTCATTGTTTGGACGATAGGTAAAAGCACATTGCTGATGTTTGGCTCTTATAAATTCTGCTTTGACACTTTCAAAAGATAAGATTTTATTAATCATTTTGTAGTTTTAAATATATAATTGCACTTTTCTTACTGTAAACTATCCTTTGGACCAGGTTTCTTTTTTGAAAACTTCGAATTATGTTCAAGAGCGTGCTCCCAAATACTATTAACCCCACTGTTATTTAAATTGTAAAGCATCTGTAAAAATATGAATTAATAGAGTTTATTACACGAAAGTTGCAATACTAACATTTCGTTGTGAATTACTCCAATTACTCTTCTGTATTGATTTAACTTGTGAAATATGATTTCCTAGACTTCTATGTATACTACAGCATTCTATACATAATAAAATCCCTTTATTTATTGACGCCCATGAAGGTTCTAATAATAAACAGAAAATTATTGACTGCAATAATTAAATTGTAATGATTACTGACTCACCTAATGCCCCACAATCACCGCATATCTCTGAATTGTATCGAGATCTTGCACGCGACATTTTAATATAGCAATTCGTAGTTTCTTTTCCTATAATTTTAACTCACTAGTCATAAATTACTTATAAAATAAGGGATAATTGACTTATTAAATTAATTACTGATTAGAACATCTTATTTATAACCATAACACTTGACATTCGTTCAAATTTGCCAACTTTATAGGCTAGAATAAATAAACAAACTTCAAATGTTGATGTTCCTAGAAGTTTTAGGTGGTAAAGACAAAATAGTTTAATTTCAATAAACTGCGTTTGTATAATTGATGAGTTACATTCGATTTACAAAAAGTTAAGATCCTACTTTCATAGTTTTATTTTTATTATTATTTTTTTTAAACGTTTGATTAGTACTTTATTGGTTGTTGGAGACACTATCAATTTCATAGATAGTACATATATGGTATTTACGTATTTACATTTATTTCATAATAATCATAAAAATGTTTTATAATAAAAATTTCCAGCCAATTTAAATAAGAAAAAATATTTAATATATTTCATGATGGATTATTTAGGAGAAGCAATTGCGTTAGCAATTGATTCTATCATATTGGGGGCCTGTGTTAAATATTATTTAAGAAGCAAACATGCAATGACTATGATACAAGTAAATTTTAACCTAATATTGTGTTAATTAGTTAACTGAATAAACAAATAAAATGCTCTACAAAATAAAATATTTTTAGGGTGCTCCTATACTAGATTTGGATAAGAACCTTTCAGAAATTGTTAATACTCATCCGGATAAGAGACTGTCATATGTTTCATTACGAGGAACAATAAAACCAATAGGAAATCCAATTATAAGTAATAACAATCCTAAAGTAGAAGGTGTAATTCAGTTACTTAGTATTAAGGAACACATTGTGCAACGTAGTACAGCAGGGTTTTGGTCTGACCATGAAAGAACAATACAAGAAGTGCATAATGTTATGCCATTTGTTATTGAGTCAAAGGGATATCAGGTTGAAATAGTGGATCCTCTTGCAGCAGATGTATTAGGTTTTACTGTCACCACATTTATTGGAATCATTGTGTGTATCAATAAGTATTTGTTCTTTAGATATGGACGTTATATCAGATATATTTCATCCTACAGTCCCAAGTGTAATGGATCATATTTGGGGATTCTTTGCTGGTCTGAGACAAAGAGGTATTCAAACAACTGAAAAAATGCTTAGGAAAGGAACAAGAATAACAGGAATTGGGGAACTAGTGGCATCAGAAGATGGAAAAACACTAAAGTTACAACCTCCACATTATGGAGCCCCCTTTTACCTAACAACAATGCAGGTTCCCTCTCTAGTTAAAAAATTGGAAGATAGTAAAAGGAGTTACAGGTATTTGCTATATATTATTAATTAAGGAAGCCTTAGGGGCCCTAATTGTTTTTTTAGAAAGATGTTAATTTGAAGCCTGTTAGTTAATGTAGGGACTTTTAGGCTTTTATGTATCATTTTTGGCACAATAGGAGTAGTAATAGGAGGACTGATGGTACGCAGATACTGGAAGAATAGATGTAAAAAATTGGATGAAGAAAGAAGGCGAAGACAATTAGAAGTATCAAGAAAAGAGAGGAGAAGAAGAATGAGAGATGAAGAACTTCCAGAATTTCAGTTGTGTGTTGTTTGTAAAGATAATCCTAAAGAGGTAATTGACTTATTATTAATGATGAATTTCCATCAAGCAAATATAGATTCAATTGCCTAAATTGATAAATATATGTATTTCGTTTTTGTTTAACATTATACTATTTTTGATTTTTTGTATTTCAGATAATACTTCTGCCTTGTGGACATGTTGCCCTGTGTGAAGATTGTGCTGAAGGCATCGGCGATCTTTGTCCAGTTTGTAGATCACATATAGAAAAAAAATCAGCAGCCTATTTGGCTTAAATAACTTATTTTCGGTTTTTAAACTTGTTTTTAATTTTTGTCAAATATTATATACATACGTATTTAAATAACTCAGATACTGTAAATGAAAACTATTTTAATTTTAAAGTAATACCTTTTTAAAACCCGACGATACAAATTTTAGTTAAATATTTATCAATGATAAAAGGGTTTTCGAGGCCAATGCGTCGACGATAATAAGTTTTTTTTTTTTTTTAATATGTCATTAATCTTATTCGTTAGAGGTAATAAAAAACTTATTCTCCACTCTTCAACGGTGAAACTGTAGTAAGTTTGTTCTAGAGCGTGCGATATTTCTTCATCAACTTCAATTAAATCGATGGATAATCTCTGCAAATGGTTAAAAAGTGTTTCGACAATTCGGGGATTGGAGAACGAAAATTTAAAGTTATAATCGTTCATCCACCCTTTATATCTATCATTTTGAATAATGTTTTCGAAATCTTGTTGTATTTGATGAAATCGTAATATGTTTTCCAGAATGTCACCACCCGGATAAGAACATCTTGGAGAACCGAATGCAGGGCCTAAGAGACCGTAAGGTTGATCACACTCGAGTAATTTTGCTACTTCGGTTGGAGGACTGAGGGGAGAATCGTCATAGCCCTGCAGAAGTCTTAAACATAATGCCAACGATGGAAGACTTACAGGAAGAAGCTCACAAAGGACGGAAAAGTGGTCGTAACGTTGTCTTCCCGTCAGAATGATGCCTTCTAATTTGGTTTTCTCTTTTAATTCAGATATAATATACAGCCACGACCTGTGATTTTCCAAATGATGCGTTACTTCTGTAAGGTATTTATTACTTCCCGTTGCACCCTTAAAAGCGCTACTTATCCAAATTTTTGGAAATATGTTTTTGTACATATGCCACAAACTGGGTCCTAAATCAATATAAACGTCAGTCGAATATTTCCATACCACGGGCTCTACTAAACTACTTATGTTGCTTAATTTTAATTCGTCTGGCGAAATGTTTCTCAGTTGATCGTCATACATTAGGATTCGTAAATTGGTATACTTTTCACGAATATACCGTGCAATTGTCGTCATGTGTGTCAAAAATAATTGGTGTTTTGTATTTTTTGTTGTGTAACTGTCGTCCTCTGTACCACATTGTGTCATATAGTGCACCTCATTTGCCCCTATATGAATCATATCCATTCTAGAATGTGCTTCGATTATCTGATCAATCATTTCGAATATAATTGCAAAAGATTTCTCGTTATTGGGACAAATTACGTGGGGGTAATCAGGAATTGCCCGAAGTGATTTAAACTCTTCTAACTTTAAAATAAAACCTAAATGACCTAAAAGAAATATTAGAGAAGTTAGTTTGTATGTAATATCGTTATTTGACACATGTACTTGCCAATGGTTGGAATCAACGGTATGATTAATAAATTCGATAATTGTGCGAGTTTATTTACTGTTTCCACTTCTTCTAATGAGTATGCCTCAAGACTGCTCACATTACTTAGTGTTTTATAATAGGGGAACATATCTTCATATTCTATCAGTAGTCCATTAGCACCTAAACTTGCCAAGAGAGGAAACAATCGTTTAAAATAACTTATTTTTGGAGGAGCTCCTTTCAAATCCAAATGAACAATTTTTAATCCCATAAAATTCTTTACTTCTGCCTCTCCATAATCATTATTTTCTTCGCTATTGGCACCTGTTATTTGGTTTCCGTCATTAATTTCGGACTCTATTTTATGGTAAGTACTGTTTTTGTGAGTCACGACGCCATACCAAATAGAGCAAAAAATAATACTGCACAACCAAAGGAAGATTATCGCTTTGTGTTTTTCTAGAAATTTAAACTTTCCATTTTTTCTACTTCGATTCATTTTACGTGACACTTTCTTTTATTAAAAAATGATGAAGCCGCTTCTATTATGTATAAAATATCTACTTCAATTCTTATTTTGGTATTCAATATATCGTAAGAATGTGTTGGTTTTAAGTAAGATAAGGAAGGTCATGTCACAAGTCTTGATAACGTATTATTATAATGAATTATGTTCGCCAAGAATTATTTTAGTGACATAGTCACTTTATAAATGTTTTACGTGTTTCACAATAAAAGAAAACACATTAAACTAAAATACATTTTTAAAAGTAATGCCGCAAAGAGTGTGGCGGGAATTTGTAGAGAAAAAAATTATCCAATAGATGGTTCTTGTTAGCAGGATGAATAAATTAATCTGATGTAATGTTGGCTGCCTAACAGCGACTATTAGTTTATTAATGATAGGTTATAGGTTAGACTATGTTTTAATAAAATAATACAAAAAATAACTACTTAACTAATGTTTGTATTAAATTCCACTACAAATTTAATTGAGAATATTATATTTTCCCTAAAGTTATTGTGAAAAAGAAACAAATCAAAAAGAATGAGATAAGAAGCATTCCTGCGGTAATTGTTTATGGTGAACAGTTTTATTGTATTATAATATAGTTAATATTCTTATACATCAAATAAATCATTCGTATAAGTTAAATAATGAGTGATAGCAGCAGCGAGGAATACGAGGAAACAACGTGGGTGTTCTACAAAGATCGTCCAGAATGGAAAGATGTGGAACCCTTATGTCAAGATGATGGGATCGACGTTCCAGTTGTCGAAATAGCTTATTCTGAAAAATGTACCATCTTTTGCTCTTTTAATTATGCGATTTGTTTAAAATGTTAATGTTTTAGTTAAAGATGTTTATGATTATTTTCGAGCAGTTGTTCAAAGAAATGAACTGTCTGAAAGGGCACTGAAATTAACTGAGGATGCTGTTAAACTTAACGCAGCTAATTATACTGTTTGGCAATACAGGTAATGATTTTGTATTAATCTTTTGTCATTTGTTATGATTGATAAAGTATTTTTATGTTTAAATACATTATGTAGAAAATTTGTCAGATATTTACATTCTAAATGATTTCTTATTTTAGAAGAAACATATTGAAATCATTAAAAAAAGATTTATGGGAGGAAATGAAATTTGCAGAAAAAATGATTAATCAAAATCCAAAAAATTATCAGGTTTGGCACCACAGGAAAGTTCTTGTTGAGGAATTAAAAGATGCTTCAAAGGAATTGTATTTAACTGAAATCATGCTTGCACAAGATGCAAAAAATTATCATGCCTGGCAGCATAGACAGTGGGCAATAAAGACATACAAGTAAGTTTATAAGTTATAAACTTATAAATGTGTATGTTATAAATTATAACTATTAAAAGTATAAAGTGGAGTTGTTCCTTTTTGTCTTTAGACTGTTTGATGAGGAATTGAATTATGTTGACGAACTGTTAAACCAGGACATAAGAAATAATTCAGCTTGGAACCAAAGATATTTTGTTATAAATAATACCACTGGTTTTACAAAAGAAGTAATTGAAAAGGAAACTGATTACACATTGAAAAAAATTGAAATAGTAAAGGAAAATGAAAGTGCATGGAATTACCTCAGAGGGTAATAATAATCCTTTTAATTTAAAACTTAAATGAACTTATTTCAATATTTTTTAAGAATCCTTCTTCATGATGAACGTGGCTTAAGTAAGAATACTGAGGTGTCTAAATTTTGTGAAGACTTGTACTCGTCTGGTTGTCATTCTCCATTTTTAATTGCTATGATTGTGGATATGTGTGATGAAAATGTATCAAAAAAATACAATGATCCGAATTTTTCATTGGAAAGGGCTTTGAATTTATGTAATGATCTTGCCACAAAGTATGATATTATAAGAAAAAAATATTGGGAATACTTTGCTAATGTCTTAAAAGAAAAGGCAGAGGGCAAAGATACACCTTCTTAAAAATTGGACTTAATGTAAGTAGAAGTTGGTAATTTAAAATACAACTTTTGTTTTTTCTTTTGCTTATTTCATTGTACTGCATATATCTTTTATGGCATGTATTTTTTTCAGGTCTATTTAAATTATAATAATAATTAGATAATTGATTTATTATATTTATTTGTATATATTCAACTTTTTGAACGTTATGAATATATGTATTTAATGCATTAGTGTATGTCCAGCTTCTAAATAAATAAAAATTTAATTGACAATTTAGCAATTTAAATAAATTTAACATCGATGTAAAATGATAAAGGAGATAAGTTACACATTGATAAGGTATATTTATTAAAATCTAGCTATAATATTGTACAAAAATTGAATTGAGAATTAAAACAACATCTTGACTTCGAATATATGTATACATTAAAGTAAATCAGCAGATACACGCATTTGTTAAAAAGTCGATGAGAAGGTAAATTTCGCACTTTTTTTCGTTTAAAATTTAACGTTTCATACAGTAACAACTCAAGGTATATAAAGCAACATAAGTTATTAGTAATAAAAACCAGTCTACTGTAATAATTATTATTATACAAATTTGAACAGTTATTTAATACTAAATGAATTTCGGTATTAAAAAAAGGGAATTACCATTTTTATTATTAATTACGAGATACATATACACATTAAATAATTAACCTTTTGTTTTATTATCATTATTATTATTATTTCCGTGTCGCGAATATATTATTACATTATAGTAATATTAATTTATTTGTAAATAATAATTATTGATGATAAATAATAAGACTTGGTCTTGAAGTCGCACGAAACTGATACTAAACGTTGGACCTACATCCTCAACCTAAACCTGAAAGAAATCCCATCAAAAGGTAACATCCTTACAAAAGTGAAACATACACATACATACATTTTTAATTTAAAGAAATGATACGCCATAAACTATGGCAAAAAGTATCTGTTTTTATTATTATTTAAGTATTTAAATAATAATAGTTATAGGATTTTAATAAACTACAAACGGATTAATAATGTTCAAGTACTAATAAAATAACGATAAATGATTTAATAAGTGTATTAATTGATGTTTACCTGCAATTCCGGCAATGGCTTCAGATGCGGAATATTTGACGTCTATGTCCGGGTCGGCATTGAGTTTGTCAAGTACCGGTTTAACCTGGGGTTGTATCACGGCCTGGTCTAAATGAGGCGAAATCTTTTGTAAAGTTTTGGCCACATTAAATCTCACGTTGGCCACTTTATCTCCGGCCATACTCAGCACTGTCGGCAATAGAAGACGTGTAGTTATATCCGTTCCGCAGGCTTCGGCCAATACGTTGATACAAAACAGGCACGTCATTCGGTAAAGGTAATTTTGGTCTCGTGACATAGCCAGCACCTTCGGTATTATCGTGTTCTCGGCCCATTCTGATCCGAATTGTTCTACCAGTTTCTTCAAATTCAATGTGGCTGCCTCGCGGATGGCAAAAACGTGGTCCATCAACCATGTCATGCAGAGTGAATTTAGTTTCTCATCAAAGAACTCTTGACCAAGCTGGAAAAATTTTGTTGTTATTAATCTTACAGTATTATAAATTATAAAGTAATTCCTCTTACTTGGCCAGCTAACAGTGGCATATATTCGATAATGGCAGACCTCACGCGCCATTTGGAGTCTTCAGCCAATTCAACTATGGCAGGTAACAGACTTTGAGACAATTGCTGAATTCCTATTACTTCATTGACGCAATCCAAATTTGAAATGATATTCAGCCTAACTTCAGGACATTCATCTTTTAATTGTGAAAGAAATAGGGGTAATAGATGGTCGACAGTATTTTGCCTGCCCAAAATGGGACTTAGTCCCATTATGACAGACGCCAGAGCAGATTTAACATGCTGATTTGGATCAGATACGAGATCTTTAACGCAAGGCAGAATATTGTTCATTATTAGACTTTCTTGGTGAACCTTGTCTAGATTTTGGCAGAAATCTTTGACTTTGTTAGCGGCTGCGGCACGAACTTCTGCTTCAGAGTCCTTCAGGAGACTTTGGAATGCGGGTACCAAATCGGTACGAGTTATATCCGGACCGACGGCCTTTTGTAGTTCTGTAAATTTTTCAGCTACCATATAGCGCACCCTCCAAGACGTGTCACCTTTACACATACAATAAAAATTAGAATAGTCAGAATAGTAATTTTAGGCAAAATAATTAAATTACCTGTACATTGCCTTAATGTGGGCATCACAAGCTGTTCCACATCTTCTTGAGGCAAAAGATTTGCAATGCTAACACATGCATCTACTGCTAGAAGTCTAACAGAATCCTTAAAATAAATTTAAATGAATTAGCTAGATAAGAAAGATATTTTTCAAAATTTTACCTGCTCATCTTGTGCAAGATTAACAAACATTGGTATAATGTCAGATTTCAAATATTCTAATTCAACAACTTGTGCTAGTTCACTCAATTTTGATGCAGCAGCCCTACGTACCATAGGAGTGTCATCTTGGCAAAGTGCCCTGAAATGTGACCGTAGATTTTCTTTCATTGACGGAGATACTCGAGAATAACAAACCTAAAAGACACATATGAGTATATATTACTACAATTATTACGATTAATGTTAGTATACTGAAAAAAGTCCACATGCTGATGTTCTGGATGTAAACCAATCTCCAGCAGCTAATCGTTGCAATAATGGAACAAAGTGTTGTTCCAAATCAGCAGGACTATGCTGTTGGGCAACAGTTCTAAGTGATTCAACTGCTTTCTCTCTCACAACAGTTTCTTCAACTGTTGCCAAGCTTTCAAGAGGTGGCAGCAAACAGTATGCATATTCAGGTCCTCCCACAAGTGTAGTGAAATTACCAAGTTGTTCAGCTAAAGCTAGAAGCACTTCATCTTCATCATAAATTGTTTCAGTTAAAAAAGGAATTAGCTCTGATCGTGTACGTTCCACACCAAGTGCTAGGGCGATGGTTGAAAGCTTTTTAATGGAGTTTAATCGAAGCTAAAACCAGTGACATATATGTATTTATGTATACATATATATGAGTGATGAGATTAATTTAATGATTACCATTAAATTAATACCCCACTAAGATGTTATCTTACCTGAACATCTTCATTTTTTAATTCATCAATTAGTACGGCGATAGGATACAACGAATCATCGCCCGCTGAGTCGCTGGCTGCCATTGTTAGGTTGGATCCTTTTTGTACCGCTATTGTCAGGTTTGCGATGACAATTTCTCACGAATTTATGATAATTCTATCGAAAATACAAGGCGATAGAATCCAAAATATACTAATATTATAATACAACTAGGTACTCACATGAGTCTTGTACGTAATGTCAAGTCAAATTAATCACAATTCTTTTTATTTCTTTCTTTACTCATGTATGGCTGTGTATGAGTGTATGGTGTACCGATCATGTATAGTAATCTATGTGTGTGATTATATCCTGTGATTATATCATAGATAATATTTGTAGTTGTATTAATATCGTTAAGTGACTAATAACGATGGATAATTTACTAATTAAATCAATTTTGATTAATTAAGAATTTGTTTTATTCACCCTTTCGTTAAGCACAAAGTAAATGAAACAAAAATAAGTTGAGACCTGCTAATACGTGCATTTTTACATATTATAATCACCTTTGTAACTTTCTAACGTTCCTATATCTGTTATTTTTACTTTCAAAATGTTATTAAAAAGGAGCTGTTGTTTCCATCACTGTTAATATTATTTTCTAAATCATGAAGAGATGGCGCCAGATGTCCGTATTGGTGCCAAATTTTGTGGTAATTGTGGTTGCATAACTGTTGTCAACCAAAAAGCTTATAAATTAAAAACAAAACAAAAGTAGCAGTACCCTGAATTATTATACAAAAAATAATTACTTACTAGCTTATAATGTTGTAGTTACGATTTCTTTTAGTTTGTTTGCTTTTAATAAACTTTAATTTTCTTGAGAAGAAGAAAAAGAAACTAATTTTTGACAGCAACAAAGTACTGCAGTTAAGAGTGCGTTGATAATAGAAATTGTATTTCTCGTCAAACTTTGTAAGTTAAATAATCAACAAATAAAAAATACGATGTCTCGAGACGTAGAAGAGACCGAATTAACTCCTCCACCACCCCCGAATATAAGTAATTACACTCGGACATCAGAGGACGGTGATTGGACCTGCAGCAATTGCTCTAATGTCAATTTTGCGAGAAGAAATGCCTGTAATCGTTGTAACAAGGAAAAGGCTCCGTCAGCAAGCAAGAGAAGGAAGTTAGGTCAGGAAATTGGGAAGGTGGCAGCAGAGAAAAGTCGTGGTTTGTTTAGTGCGGACGATTGGCAGTGTAACAAATGTGGTAATGTAAACTGGGCCCGTAGACAGCAGTGCAACGTTTGTAATGCCCCAAAATTTGGTGAAGTCGAAGAGAGAACGGGACTTGGAGGAGGGTATAACGACCGTGGAGTCGTTGAGTACAAAGAAAGGAATGATTCAGATGATGAATATGATGAGTTTGGAAGAAAAAAGAAGAAAAGAAATGCAAGGGACAGTTTGAAAGATGAGGAGATTACAGAAAGAGATACTCAAAAGAAAAAAGATGTAAGCAATCCTCCTGCTGAACTGGAAGAAGAGGAAGATGAAGAAGAGGAAGATGGGGAGGATGAAGACTTGTCAAAATATGATTTGAGTGATTGGGGTAATGATGCTGAGCCTGAAAAGAAAAATGCACATTCACGTTCAAGATCTAGATCACCAACAGAAAGGAAATAGGAACTATTGGAACTTTTGGCTTTTAAATATGCTTCAGTTACTGTGTAACATGAGTTGAATTAAGCAGAATTGAATATGATAGATGAGTGATTTAATTTGTTTCATCCGTTAACAAATTCCACTGCAATTAGAAGCTATATAATTCATGATTAAATAATTATTAAATATGTATTTTAAGTTTTAAATGGAGTTACAAGCGCTAATTATAATTGTATGAAAATGTAAAATAGGAAAAGACAAATACTACACAATAATAAAATGTTTCTTATTAATTGGTGTTTTTTTTTTTTTTTTTAATTTTTCAAATCTTACTGTAAATAAAGAAAATGAATAAAGTAGTAATAAAGAAATAAATTAATAAAAAAGAAAATCATTAAAAACTTTTTTAATGTTCAGACATAGCTAGGCAACTTGTTTAACGCCCGCAAATGGGGGTAAAAGTTTCAAATGAAAAAAGTTTCTTCGTGGGAATTTCAAATGAATGCGCTTTTTGAATATATACAATAAATAATATGTTGTTCAATTAAATATGGTGAATGTTTTTGAAAGTTTGGCTGATTTGATTATTAATTTGTATATAAAGCTTATTTCAGGTAAAACTTAATACAAAATATTAAATTTTAACTCTAAACAAAGAAGAGTTATTTTCTTTTTGTTGCATTTAATCTGTTAATACAAACAAATTTATTATATAATTGTACACTATATCTGGAAGAGTCGTTGTATTATAACTAAAAATAAAAAATGAAACATGTGTACACTTTCTCTTTGTGCTTAAAATAGTAATTATAATATCGTACATGGTAACTGATCCTAAGTAAAAATTAAACTACTTAATTATCTATTTTCCGATGTGGATATGCTCTGTATTTTTACATGTATAGAAACCATAAAATTGTAGAATAACGCAAATAATATTGTATTATTGCATTTTGAAGCCTAAACATTATAAATGGTAAAAATATTGTACATGTCATAAGAGTCGGTATGCCAATTCTAAAATTAAATTTAAAATGGTAGTGGCATAAAGGGGCGTCAGCACAGCGTCGAGACGCTTTATTGCAACTTAACTCATAGTAGTAATCGAAATTTGTCTTCATAATTCGGTGTTTTTATTTATAACTCGTATGGTTTTTCCAATTATTTACCTAGTTTATATGGTAAGTAACATTTTAATTTCAATACATTTACCTACTTCTATATAGGTACGTAAAGGTACACATCCAGTTGATTTTTTTAAATTCTAGAATTATTTTTTGAATTTGTATATTAACGCATTCGTAAGAATGGCTGATTTTATCGGAATGGAGATGAAATATGTTTTTTAGAGAAGAAAAGAAATTCATTAATCATTGCGTAGTTTTAATAAAAATTTAAACGTATCATTGTATGTACATGTATAATACCAAAAATACCATCATTTTCACTGAAATAAGGTTGCCGGCGCGGAGTTTTATTTTAGAGTCCGTGGTGGTAAAAATAGTATTTATAAATGTATTTATTTCCACCGTTTCTTTTTATGTTTTTGCCCATTAAAGTACTTTAAGTTATGGATATAAAAGTATATTTCCAAATATTTCTAATTATCTCTATTTGTTATTTTAAATTTCGTAATAAATAATGTAATATTATCGAAAAATAGAAATAATTATCTTTTTCAGATGTGTTGGAGTTTTTGTTAAGAGACTTATAAATGTCGGGACAGGGTCAAGGGGGCCGTAAAGGTGGAGGCTGGTCACCCAGCTATTTTCGGCCCTCATCACCCTATGCTCCGTCACCACCACCACGACTGGGTAGTCCTGGTACTCCCATGTTTAACGCGAGATATACACAAATCCCAGCACCAACACCAAGGTGGCCTTCTCCAGTATCACAAAGTCCAATGTCTACTTCCTCAGTATCACCAAGTCCGAAACCATTTAGGCCTCAACATCCAGTAAGTGTTGTTGAAAAACGCTTTTATTTTTAAACATTTATTTCACCCCCTTTATCGATTAATTAATGAAGAGAAAGAATGATGATAAAAACAGTATTTTTTGATTAGTACATTCGGTAATTTCCTTTCGTTTCTCATACTTGTGTTGTTCTAAAATTGGATCAGTTGCATTGCAATTTCCAGCGTTTTTTAAAAATAGAACTCTTATAAATAATGAACCGTTTTTTGAAATTGTGATCTTTTATTTCTCGTTTTTTGCCATCAAATACTATCGAACATATTTATGTAACATTTAGTCACAAGATTTATCTAAAAGAAACAATGTTATCCAAAACCCCACAAAATACCTACGTTTATGGGTGTTCGGGAGTTACATAGTTAAAAATGTAAGTTTTTGGTCAAGAACGGTAAATAACTAATTCAACGAGACACTTGTGAAGTATTTGATTTCGTGAAGTTGTTAAAAATTACCAATGAAATAAAACAGACGCTAAAAATTAAAAACAGATGGAAAATATTTTTTAAGCTTTTTAGGAGTGTGTGATTTTTGATGGTATTAATTAAAAAAGTGGCAAAGCTTTTTTATTTTTCATTTGATTTTTAATATTTAGCGACTCAAAATTAAATCTTACAGATGATTTATTTTTGTGTAAAAGTAACTCCCGAACCTTCTTAAAGACCACTAAATATACGTTTTCAGACTTTAAACGTATATTTATTTGTGTAATTTAGGGTGATTTGATTTTCTTGTAAGATTTGTATTTATATTTATATTTATTATTTAAGCCATCCCCGGCCCCTATTCGTGGTTTTGGATCACCAACTGCTTTACACCGTTCATCTCCGGTGTCCAGCAGACATCCTCGTTATCTACCAGGATCTCCATTGACGAAATGTGCTTCTCCTGATTATTTCCACGGCATTTCCCCATATATGGCCGACATTGGTCCACCGAGTCGCGAATACGAATACGTTGGAGTACCCTTAGAGCCTCCTCCTCTACCGAAAAATTATGAACCGGACGAAGACGATTCTGGTCCATCTACGGCAGAAATTATCGCAGCTCAATCTCAGGATTACGTGGATGAAAAGTTGGCAGAGTATCAGGCCACCATTTATCAGTTGCAAGGTAAAATGATTTTGATGTTTGTTTTCTATACATACGTTTTTTCATTTTGTCGTTTTCTGAACTGCGGTCAAATTGTAGAAATGAAAATGAAAGTTTAACATTTTCTACTTGGGTACTATTTGGTACTTGTATACAGTTAGTATTGGGGTCGTTGGCTGTCTCTGAGAAATCAGCCAAAATAAGCCATTCTGATAAAAACCAGTAGAGACAAAAATATGGATTGGCAAGCTTCCATTGAGCTGTTTTATTAATGCAGAATGTGAACGTGTTGGGGTTGTATATAAGTACAGACATGTATCGTAAGATATATATATATATATATATATATATAGATACATAAAATGTACATACATAATCTAATACAAGCAAGCACGACTAGGAGTATTTCGCACAGGAATTGGGCTGATAAGGGCTGTTTTTGGTTCATTCTGAGCTCGAAAAGAAAGATACTTAGTTTTTATAACAAATAATTTAAGATAAGCATCCAGATACGTAGTTTATTAGCTGACACTCGTAATGATAATATTTTTCCTATGCTGACAGAATGTCACAGAATTTCGGGTTAGAAACTCTTTGGGAATTAGGTATTGTAAAATGTACTCAGTTTAGTTTTAGAATATTTTTTTTGTGCTCAGAGTGAGCCAAAAATGGGAAATTACTGTTAATCGTATGATTAGATTTGTCTGGTATTTATGATACATTTACATCTTATGTTAACCAATCGTCAGACGTCACGCAAAAGCAAGTAGAGGTGATACAGCATGTACCTGCTTCTAGTTAAACAGTGATGTAAATGATAAAAATACATTCGTATGAAAACATGTAGGATAATGTACATATGTAATGATTTATTTATACAATAGAGTTTTGTTGAATGTTCGAAAGTGTTGTACACATACGATTATACACGTATACAATGTTAATGTAACCGCTCCATAAGAATGAAATAGCCTTTCTTTATCTAAATGACCCGGTGAAGTGTTGTTCTAAAAATAGAAATGATCGTATAGGACAAGGTAGTTTATGTAAACACCTTATACCTATATACAATATATATATATATATGTTTTAATAGCGAATAAACATTTATTAATGTTTACTGAAGATTCTTCAATGTTTCCTAAGCGAAAGCAAAATTTTTTCATAAAAAATACCATTGTTGTATATTTTCAAATTATACTAATAAGTAATAAAATTACGATACGCACGATATCAGTGAATTATATACATTGATACTTAATAATTACAATCATTTAGTCATTACAAGATAAACTGATGACTGACTGAAGTACTGATAGGCATACTACATAATTCGAATTTATTCAACTAGGTATATTTTTTAGTTTGTCTTAAAGATAAGAATTAGTGATATCTTAATCGAGAATTATGTATATTCATTTATGATTATGATCATTATCCAAAAAGTTTCTTTTAAGATTCCCACAAAAATGGCAAAATAAAAATCTTATCAATTCATTTATCTTCCTTTTAGGAATGTATGATATCAATATGAAGATAAGAGTTGTTGCCTGTTATATTGTTAACGGATTTGTTATTTCATTATCTAACCAAAAATTGATACCTATCGATTTTCGTTTGCCTATCGTTGGTGTTTGAAAGTATATATATAAATAGCTATTTTTTTATTAATTCTAGCGTTTTTATAATCGGTTATTGCTCTTGTGCCAAAGAAAACATTTTTTAGACTTCCTACTTAAACTTGGCACAAGTGGGTATTTTTTTTACTGACAAAACTCTGAACAATATTCCTACCTACCTAAGAGCGTACGTGTTAGACGTTTTTTTTAAAGCGATTATTATTTATTTTAAATTTATAATTTTTTATCATAATTTGTTTCTCAAGTTTTCATTTTATTAACAACTATAATTATAATATGCTAATGTTATTGTAAATACGACAATACAATACATTGCTCTTTTGTTGTTTGATAAAAAAATATTTTAAAATTTATATTAATAAACAGTAGTAAATAAATTTACAGAATGCTTACTTTGTGGATTAAGCATTGATTTGTATGTTTACTGCAAATTTCATTCAAGCTATTTTTAAAATGCACTGAAATAACGCAATATTATTTATAATTTTTATCGTTTGATAACCTGTGTACGTTTCATCAGTATATAATATGCACACTGCACAGTTTATTAAATGGCGTAATACGGATTTGTAATTCCTAAATTACTTTAATATTATGAAGAAGATGATGGTAACGAATTAATGATTAATCGGATATACCTAACGAATTGATTAATTTTTTATACCCACTTAGTTAATCCAGAAAAATGCGATCAGTGTTTTCTCTTAAACAAGTGTGGAAAAAGGTATATAAGTATATAAATGTACCCGTGTACTTTGTAGGTACATATCGTCTATAGCTAGCTAACCAGAAAGAATAAAATTTGAAATGTAATTTATTTGTTGTTGTAATCGACGGAAATAAGAAAAAATAAACGAATACGTAGAAAGAATTGGGTACATAGTAACTAGATTTCATTGATCGAAAACGTTATTTTTAAAAATGATGACATAGAACAGAATGGAAGAAAATTGGTTCAGTTTTGAACAAAATCAATAATGCTTGGTGCAGATTAATCAGCTTAGCCTTTTTAATGGGCACACAATTTATTTACATATCTATTTAGGTACCTATTTACATACATATTTGTATTTTACACGACAGCAATAGTTCAGTTATTGTTAATGTCATTACGTCATCCTCATTAATTTGTAAATAAAAACAACACCATTCTCCCAGTTTAATAGGCAGGTATATCTAAGATGCTTGAGTTTTTATAAATTAAGAAATTACCTATCAACTTTTGCTTATTGAATCTAAATACCTATCAAATACTTTTACTGAATACAGAATTGTAAAAATCGCATAAGCGATTTTGGTCTATCCTGATTATTAAAATTTAAAATTAAGGACACACTGTTTAAATTGTTATAGATTATAGAAAAAAAAGAGGAGGCTGTAGGTTTTTGATTGAATTAAATAATTGAACAAATTTTAGAAATTATAGAGAAAAGGGAATTGTATGTGGTCAATTCAATTTGATCATTGACTAAATTAATATTGTCGAAGAGAGTTTTCTTAACTTCGAAATTTTCTAGGAGTGATAGTTTTCTCGATTTTAGAATATTACTGTGTAAAAGTTTAACTTTATTTACCATTAAAAATAATAAAATTGATTCTAGTGGCATGGTTGAACATTGTATCAATGTAACAGTTTAAACAGTGAGCCCTTAGTTTTAAATTTTAGTAATCTAAGGTATTTCAAATATGTTTATTAACACACTCTACATATGTTTCGACTTCCGAAGTCTTTCTCAAGAGTAATAGATAAATGAGATAAATATCTATTACTCTTGAGAAAGACTTCGGAAGTCGAAACATATGTAGAGTGTGTTAATAAACATATTTGAAACATCTAAAAGCATTTTGTTTATATATATTTTCATTTAATTTAAACGATGTTTCATAATTATCCAACAGACAATTCAATTGAAATTACTAAGGTATTTCTCTGGTAAATGTATAGAGATAGATCGAAATATACAGTAAACGTTATCGTTTGTGTTATTTTTGCAATTTTGTATAGGTATCTAAACATGTAGTTTCACAAAAATTGCACTAAAATTAATTTGAAGTTTACTTATGCTGAATATTCTTGATGAATAACCATCATCCAACAAAAGTCTATCTATTACTTATGATAGATACCTACAAACTGAACAAGCAACTGTTGTTGCTGTATTTGTATGTAATAAACAATTTTCATATTATTTCTAGGTATACCTATGTAATTAGGCATATGTATGTCTGTATATAGGTATATAAATTAAAGAAGGAGCTCGAAAATTTGAAGCAGCTGTAACCTTCTATTTGATTTACAGCCATGTAAGTATATGGGTGTGAGTAGGTATAAAAGTATGTCACATGAGACGAGACATTGCAAAAAGGTCATTGCATAATCGTTTTTTCGTAACAACAGTCTCCACTGGTTTTCTTGCAGCTGACCACTCGAAGCACCACAAAAATTTAGATACATTTTTTCAAATCACTTTCTTTCTATGATCTTAATACCTATTCCGTTCTGATTGTGGACTATAAGTATCTAAGTTTCATAAAAATCGAAACAATATGTAAAATGTATACCTACCTACTTATTAATTGAAAGAATTGAGAAGACCACAACAAGAACAATAATTTGTTTCCATTTGGACATCCACATTGACATTTTTACGGATGAATCTATTTAGGTTTCTACTTTCTTTCTCAAATGTTGACATTCTATCCTGACTGAAGTAAGTTTTATAAAAATACAGAATGATAATTAACACTAATTGAAAGAATAAAGAGGACCACGAGTGGTGATGCGTATTTGCCGTTCTCCTCTTTTCCAGTTAGTATTTAGCGCAGCCAGCGAAGCGGCAGGTTTTCCGCTGAAAAGACAAGTTTTCAGAGTCGCGTCATGCTCAGTTCCATTCGCGGTATCGAACGATAACAAACGACTAACGACAAGGACGACTTTCGACTACGACGGCGTAGCCGCGGAGTGCACAAAATTTTATCTACATCACTCGCCTATTGCCTCACTACACACGTAAACGTGCTCGAGTATTGTAGAAAACAGTGAAATGGTAGCTTTCTTGCACCTCTTGACTCACAGTGATCATTTTGTAATAGCCGAAGGTGGTGTACTAATATTGTTGTGCCAAGTGCAATGAGCGACGAGGCATCGTCGTTGGGCACGCCCAAAAGCAAGCCCAAACGGTCATCGACTTCTGAAGACCCCATCGACCATCAGTTACCTGATAGTGCAAGCAAACGTCTCAAAGACCGGGTCACCTTCTTCGAACAGATATGGTCAGGAGGAACTCCCGTAAAAACCGATTCGTCGGTATCAACAGCATTTCCGGACGCGGATGAACTCGATAAGAAACTTACCGGTGGAGAAAAAGATCTAAAAACGAAAGGAAATCGTTATGAGGAGGAAGAAACGTATAAAAAGACGACCACCACCATCAATCAACAATATACCAGGATTACCAGGACGAGTACAAGCAGAACGCCGTCCGAGGAAAGAATTGTTGAGGATTCTGCTTATCACACAAGTTACGGTGGAGCCAACACTTTGTCGCATTCCAAATCTTCGAGCGTCTCATCATTGACCGGTAGATTCTTATCCGAGGAAAGTTTGAGGATGAAGAGTCCTACGAAAGAAGATTGGGAATCTGTTTCTAATAATACCAGTAAAATGACAACCAGCTCCTCTTCCGAGTGGTACAACGAGTATAAAGCTCAAAGTTTACATACTTCGTCGCACCACAAGCTCGAATATGTCAGGAGCAAATCGCAATATGACAGTCACATAGCATCAATACGAGGTCAGAATAAGAAAAAAAACACCAAGTATTTATTATCCCTTTACTACAAGTATCAATCGTTAATCTATTAATTTAATTAGATTCGTATTTCAAACGGATTGATTTATATTATTAATACAATACAATAAATAGTAGGTACATAAAATATGAATTTTAACATTCGTCACGTTTTCGTTTGTTATCAGCGAAAACGCTATTTATGGTTTATCTGTTTGTAGAATGAGAATTAGGGCGGATATTATGTATATATAACTTAACTATCTATAATTTATTTATAATTTGTTCCCTATGCAGAAAGGGTTGACACGAATATCTCCTGATACGAGTTAACACAAACAGTTTATTCGATAAAATCATTGAAAATGATCTGTTCTACGACAAATTTCTGTGCGTTACGCATATATATATATATATATATATATATATATATATATATATATATATATATATATATATATATATACGCTATACCTATACGAATTTTTGGGCCGTACCAGTATAACTATTGATTAATTTGGGTCCATATTTAATTGGTTTAAAAATAGAGGGTGAGAACAAAAATGATAGAATAAAAAAGCCTTATTATTAGGATATTAGTTTGAATTTATTGCACACCAAGAAAATAATTTACATGTAACCCTCCGAATGAAATCCGCATTTTAAAGTAATTTATTGGTATTTACATTAAATTTCGATTGTATTTATCACACTTTATACTAATTAAAAGTTAAATTATAAACATAATCAATTTTTACTCGATGCCTAAATTAATTGATTTGTAATTTTGTAAGATTGAAGGAAAGGATACTTAAATGAAAAAAAATTTCATTGATGAACATTTTCCCAGAAAATGCATGAGACAACACAGTTACGAATTTGTTTCAATCTTTTTGTTCTCACTATGTACTACTGTGTTGTTTTCAAATAAAGTTGATAGATTGCGTATGGCATTCTTTGTGAAACATTTTAAATAAAATTGAATATGTGTATTTTGAGTAACAAACAAACACGGGGTAACGTTTCACAAAAAAATTATTTATTCTTCTCTACAATATTGTTTCAACCCTTGTGGGTCATTATCAAGAGCTAACGTAACCCAGTGTTTGTTTGTTACTCAAAATACACATTTTCAATTCTATGTCGTTTTCTTTTTCGATTCTATTTGTTAAGATAATAAATAGAAGATATTATATATTACGAGCGATGACTATGTTTAATATACTTCTCAACACGACGATACTTTGTATTCACGATGGAATACAAATAAATAATAAGTATGTATTGTAATGATAATACAACACAATACAATATAATACAATACAATACAATACAATAGTATACAATAAATAGGTAAATGGTGCTTAGAATTTTTAAATTTATTCCAGATGAACAAGAAAGAGTTCAGAAAAAGACATTCGTCAACTGGATTAACTCGATCTTGGCAAAGGTAATAAAAATTATATCAACTGTGTGTGTTAAATGTAACCGATACTTCTTGTGGGAAAAATAGGTTGTAGCTGTAGGTACATGATTGTTTTACTTTGCATCGGGTGATTTTTGCCGTGTATGTTACGGTTCCGCTTTAAGATTTACTATTTTAAATGTTAATGTTAAGGTCACGTAATACTTATTTAAATACAATACCAACAAAAGTTAGCAACAAATAGTTTAAAATTCGTAATATCTACATAAATACCTACGTTTAACTTAGGCTTCTTCAGAAGTAATACTTCTGAAGAAGCCTGCTAGGCGAAACAATTGTTAAATTCATTAAACAAATTTTGTGGAGATTTGTAGTGTTTTATTACTTACTAAGTATTAAAATGAGTTTCCATCAAGTGAATGTAGAAAGAATTAATCATAATACCTACGTTATTTACCTATTCTCGTTACTCACAGGAATTATCTTATTTTCTGCTGTATAATTTCGCCTTCAAACGCAGTATTGATGTTACGAAGGGGAATTATGAATGGCTATTATTGTATCTTTTGTTCGGTGGTTGTTGTTGTTAAGCACCGCTGCTTTTGATCGCCTATTCGTACATGTAGGATATAATAGTGGCAGATTTTGTGGGTTTTTAACAAAAAAAACCTGTCTTTATTTATTAATCTTTATTCTTATGTAAACATAGCGCATACCGCCCTTCAAAATTGAGGATCTCATAGAAGATTTAAAGGATGGTACCAAACTTATAGCTTTACTGGAAGTCCTGTCTGGAGAGAAACTGGTAAGCTAGAAGAAACACACATTTATATATTGCAAAATTATTGAGAGACTGCATTTATGTTATCGATAAACTAGTCCTAACAGCACACTGAACATTGTGGTCATATAGAAAATATGATAATTATAATTAATAATAAAAAAGTAAGCTTCGTTCGAACATTGTTACACCTTACATCGTTCTAATCAAACAAGTTTCAAACCCGAACTCAAAGCCCTTACTTAAGGTGCTTTGGTCCTTGAAAGCCCAGTTACATTTTAAAATACAAAGACTTCGAAACACCAACTAATTCGAAAAGTAATTAGGAATTTCAGTACTTTGAAATATTTATTACAAAGGACTTTGATAAAGTAATTCGTTAATCAAGCCTAAACTATATACTCGTTCACGAACGGGCTTGAAATACAGTGTTTTCATTTCCTGAAAGGACTGGAAGCACATTTTCAAACACAAAGCACTAAATATAAATATAAATATAAATATGGAATCAACAGAAACACCTATTCCGAGGGCTAATACCCCTACTGGCATTGAATTACACTGTTGATTCCGATGTATTCTTAGACGAAGATATAACATATTCAAAAAAGAAGGAATTAAAATCCTTATTCGTCTAAAAATTAAGATCAAAGATCTCACATTTGGAATGCGTCCTACCAAGTAGGCACAACGAACCGAATGCCATATCCCACGACCGGTTTCGACTTATCGGGTCTCATCAGGTGGACGCTGGCAGAAAGGTCTTTACAGGCTATATTATAAATATAAATATAAATATGGAATCAAGAGAAACAACTACTCCGAGGGCTAATACCCCTACCGGCATTGAATTACACTGTTGATTCCGATGTATTCTTAGACGAAGATATAACATATTCAAAAAAAGAAGGAATGTTGATTCCATATTTATATTTGTATTTATATTTATAATATAGCCTGTAAAGGCCTTTCTGCCAGCGCCCACCTGATGATACCCAATAAATCGAAACCGGTCGTGGGATATGGCTTTCGGTTCGTTATGCCTACTTGGTAGGACGCATTCCAAATGTGAGATCTTTGATCTTAAAATTTAGACGAATAAGGATTTTAATTCCTTCTTTTTTGAACAAAGTACTAAAGCTATGCCCAGTTAATTCCTGTTTTAAGTATGTTATAACATTGATTTCGGATGCTGCTTACATGATTGGTTTACATGCAGTCTTTCAATGATGTTGCCGTACCTACACAAATACTTGTTATCGTAATAAAGAAAATTAGTAAAAATTATAATTTTTCTACACTCACCAAATTTTTGTTTGCAGCCTGTGGAGAGAGGCAGAGTTCTCCGCAGACCGCATTTTTTAAGTAACGCCAACACAGCTTTACAATTTTTGCAAAGCAGAAGGATTAAGTTGGTCAACATAAACTCGAGCGATTTGGTTGATGGTCGGCCGGCAGTCGTCCTTGGACTGATATGGACTATAATTTTATATTTCCAGGTATTTATGAAATGGCATACATTCATTATTAATAGATACGTCGTTTATATAATATATAACTGTCTATATACCTACTTATTAAGGATTTATATGCATCACAATGATGAGACTGAGATTTCAAAAACTTTTCTTTTTTCTTGTATCTAAACTATAAACTTAGTAGGTAACTATATTTAATAAAAGATGAAAATGAGAATAAAAATTTATTTATCTGTACGTATATACAAATCTGCAATACTGCACTGCATAGAAATAAAATCCTTTATGTAGTCGTACAAAATTTAGATACTTAATGAACTATTTTATTTTCCTGTAACGAAATTGTAAGTAAAGCACGAACCTTTATCTTGCTCCCTTTTTAAAGGCGCATTCTTATTAGGGCTCCTTATATTTGCATACCTTTTATTAACGAAGGGTGAACTTGTTCTCTGCTGTAGGTACGCTAAAGTTGGGGTCGGGATAATTGTTAATACTTACTTAGTACGCCGTATTGTTTAGAGCTTTAATCAAAATATATTCGTTATTATACACTTGTTTAATAAATAACAAGAGTGAGCTTATCGCCTTATGTAATAAATACATAAAACAATTTGCTTAATGTCTTAATGAAACGTTTTCTAAGCTTCGCAATAAGGACGTAAGGATGCCACCGGTAAGTACCAGTTTTATTTTAACGTTGATTCTTTGTATGTAGGTAGTTACTGATATTTTAATTTCGATGTTGTCACGAGGGTAACACAATTGTATTTTTATTTATTATTATGGAGCTCAAAAGCTTAAACTTTTCTATTATTTCGCTTTAGGTTTTTTGTTGTTATTATTATTTATCACTTGATTATAGAAATAGATAATACCTTTCTAATGCTTGCTGATTAAGCTTTATATTTGCTGTGCAACGGGAGCATAAAGGTTTTTGTTGAGAGAGATAATATTAAAATATATCAAAATTAATTTGCGATGACGATATTTCCTTTTTTATTATCCGATGCTCCCAATTTTGGATTTCTATTAGTCCTTTTTTCGTTTAATTGTTTAGATTGAAGAGAACAGCAAAGTGTTAGAGTATTTAGGTCCGTGGGAGAGCACCAGTAGTTTAGAAAGTGCAGGAACTTTGTCGTCTTCGACGAGAGATAAAGAGAAATGGAAGCAGGGTGCCAGAAAGACCCTTCTCCAGTGGGTTTCGAACGCTTTGCCGAACGATTGCGGTGTGGAAGTTCGAGACTTTGGAGCCAGTTGGAGGGACGGCATAGCGTTCCTTGCCTTAATTGATGCAATCAAAGCGAATCTAATTAATTTGGCCGAATTAAAAAAAGCATCGAATCGCACGCGATTGGAAACTGCGTTCGACGTAGCCGAAAAGGATTTGGGAATCACGCGACTGCTCGATCCCGAAGACGTCGACGTTCCACGTCCTGACGAGAAATCGATAATGACATACGTAGCGCAGTTTCTTCATAAATATCCCGAACCGAAAAGCACAGGACCGGACGCTATCGCCGCACTCCGGGAAGAGTACGGCGACTTGTTGGCGTGGCTTTCGAAGAAAACTCAATATCTGGAACATTTACAACAAACCGAATCGCTTCCGCTCGTCTACGACGAATACGAGAAATTTGTCGACCAAGTGGAAGCCAAAGAAATAGTTTACAGAAAGTTGAAAGGAATCGTGGAATCAAAAAGCATTGTGTCGATAGCAAACGAATCGTGGTTCGATATCATTAAACTGTGGCATCAGCTTCAGGGGCAGTTGAGATTCTGGTTGGCTTTGTTGGACGCACAACTTCCCACGGACTTCCGGTTTGTCGGCGAATGGCTGGCCAAAGCGGAAGATTTGTTATATTCCGACGACACACCTGCTCTAATGAACGAAGAAGCCGCAACCGTTATTAGTAGAAAATTAGAGGAACATAAGAAATTCTTTGCCGATTATCCTAATGTTAGATATAAGTTTGAGGAAGCGTGTGATACTCCTTCAGTTCGTCAAGTGCCTCCCTCTCAATTGGCTAATATGGCTAACAGACTGAACGCGGTTGTTCCAAAAGCTGACCAAAGAAGAGTCAGACTTAAATTCCTTGAGCACAAGGTAACAATTTACCTATATTATTTCTTTTAAGTAAAAAATAAATATATGTTTATTACAGTGTTGCCTTGTTGCCTTTCTACAACTGACTGAGAATAAACTCAAGGGGTGGACGGTCAAGTACGGTCGACTTGAAAAGGTCGTGCAGTTTTTGGAACAATACAAAAATTTCGTATCTAAAAATAATATTTTTCAAGAATTTAATAGGGCCTACGTGGATATGCAGGCAGTTATAGAAGAATATAAGCGTGATGGTAATATAGGTAAGTCAGAATTACTTTTTTTCTGTGTACCATTAGGTAACTTTGGACGGGTTTTAGAGAAAAAAGAAGTGAACGAAATCGAAAAGTTTATGCGTGACATAGCGGATCGTTGGAAACATGTGTCCATGGAATTGAGGTGTGTCGAAAGCATGCTCGAAGAGGTTGTTGCTTATTGGCGTAGATGGAACACACTTTCCAATGAATTTTCTAATTGGCTTGATCAGGCCGAGAAACACATCAAACTTTCGGAAGAAGATCGAATGGAGTTTTTCCAAGACATCAGTGTTTGGAGAGACAATTATCAACTTTTAGGCGACACCGTCAGCTTCCTGATTGCAACATGCCAGGATCAAATAGCCAGTGAACTTCGCGAGAAGTACAATGAAATGACTGCACGTTGGGATAGTCTTTATCCTCATGTGAACCAGTACAGTCATGCAGGAGATATCCTGAGAAATAGAAAAGAGTTTAGGGCAGGAGTCGAAGTCTTGTCAAATTGGCTTCGAAACGCAGAAGACGTTATCAACTCCGAACAACTTGGTTCCATTGACAAAATCAAAGCCCACGGAGAAAAACTGCTGAAACTCCAAAGTGAAGTAGGAGGAATCGAAGACTTATTCAAAAACGCGAGCAAAACCTTTCAAACGTTGATTCAAGATTTATCGAGAGACGAAGTCGACAAGATGATGGACATGCTTAAAAGAGAAAAAGAAGCCCTAGTACGGATGCGCGCTCTCATACCTCAGCAGATCCATCTGTTTAATCAGCTTCTCGTTCAACAAGAATCTTTGGACGCCGGATATTTGGAGATAAGTAATTGGTTAGATGATGCGGAAGCTCATCTTAGCGGCTTGTCGCTGGGTGGAAGTAAAGAAAATGTACAGAACCAACTTGACAAACATAAGCGTTTCTTTGCAAGAACGTTATACTATCAGTCGATGTTGGACAGTAAAAATAAAGTTCTAAGAAACATTGTTAAAGCCGTAGATCACGATACGAATTCCGATATTATGGAAATGAACGCTAAGATGCAAAGGTTGAACGATAGATTCGAATACGTGATTAAAAACGCCCAAAAATGGGAACACAATTTACAAGAGATCATACGTTGCTGGTCAGACTTCAACGAATGTGAAAGGGTTATTTCGACATGGTTAACTAAGGCTGAAGAGTGTATTGGTGAGAAACACATCGATTCTAAGCAGACTGTCGAAAAGCACAAACATTTCTTTGAGAGTGTCGACGAAAAATGGATAAACGACTTAGCGCAGACCGCTAAAAATTTACAGAAATGTTTACAACCCGATCAGCACAAACCCATCACCCAATCTGTGGAAAGACTTCAGGCTAAATGGAAAGAGGTGCTCTACTTTGCACCTTTACATTTAATGAGATTGGAATTCCGTCTGGACGAAAGCGCCTTTAACCAATATGTGAAAGAAATGGAAAAAGAAATCGCCCATGAAAAACAAGTGATGAACAAACAAGGCGATATTCAGGATGTTCTGCTACGAAACGAAAAATATTTCGGCCGATTAGGACATCTTCGTGAAGCCGAACAGTGTTTACATAATATGGAAAAAATTGTCACCGTTTACGCTCAGCATAGTCCATCTGATAAAACTTTGAGAGAATCTTTAGATGAGTCTTACGAAAAGTGGAGAGGCGTAAATGACAAATTGGAAAATCTTAAGCGACAATTGGACGTCATTCCAGAAAAATGGAAGGAATATCGCGAGAGATTCGAAAGTATGATAAAATGGATGAGCGAAGTCGATACTGTATTGAGTAAAATATTTTCCAACATCCAAAACATGGAAGATTTCGAAAGGGACAAGGCAATATTTCAAGGAGTGTGCAACGATGCAGATAATAAACGAGATGGCGTCAAATGGTTAGTTCAGTGTTTAGATTTTCTTTTGACCAGCTGCTCAGAAAGCGACGCGATTGTTGAACAGTCGAAACTAGAGAGTTTGATAACGAAATACAAAAATTTAATACCCACACTAGAAATAACAATGACGAAAACGGAAACTTTAACGAAATGTTACATGTACAGAAAGGAAGTTCAAGAGGTATGTACTTTGCTTAGACGTGTCAGAGAACAATCTAAGGAAACTCTGCCGATCAAAGATTTAGACACAATGAATAAAGTTGTCAAACAACAAGATTCGACCGTAATTCAGTTGGATCAGCAAAGATCTAACATTATTTCAATGTTGCAAAAGGGAAAAGACCTCGCCAAGGACACTTTTGCACCGGAATTCCTTAAGCAGGAAATCCTCTCCCTGGAAAAGGGCTGGAACGAAACATACGAAGAAACTAATAAAAAATTGCAGACGTTGAAGACCACCCAAGTGGTTTGGAAGTCTTACAACGATCAAAAAGAAGAAATCGTCGGTCTTTTATCACATGCCAAAGCCGAGTTGAACAGAGTTGCTCCTGATCAATACACAATATCGACAATACAAACGGATTTACATATTAAAGAAGAACTTGACGTCCATTTGAGAGAGAGAACACGAGAGATGTTGCAAAAATTGAGAGAACTCTATTTCAGACTCAGAGGAATGGAATTGATTGATATTGATTCTGAATTAGAAGAAGAAATAAGAGATATCGACGAGAGTGTCGAAACCACAACCAGAAGCGTGCAGGAACAGGTTCAGTACCTTCAAAAATACAAAACCAAGTGGGTGGAATTTGATACCCGTCTAAAAGATCTTCGAAAATGGATAGTTCAGGATGTGCCGCTGATGGTCGAACACATAGATGAGGAGTATCTCGAACCGGAAGAACGTATCGAAAAGACGAAAGCTTTAAAGTCGGAAGTTGCCCAAAAGGTTAATCTACTCGATCAACTGTACGCCAATTCCAAAGAAGTCATTATCAACGAACAAACTCCAGAGGCACACAAAGTTAAGACAGATTTAGCGGAGCTGAAGGATAAAATAGAGAGAATTAACGAAGACGTTCAAGTACAATCCATTGTTATCGATAAAGATTTAGAAAAATGGAAGAAGTATCAGTCGGAGATCGAGACAGTTAGACCATGGATAGAAAAAGCTGAAGTAAAAATGCAGACCGGTTATCCAAAACCGACCACCTTGGAAGAGACTAAACAGACACAAACGAAGATTGAAGAATTCAATAGAGAATGTGACGTACAAATGACTAAATTGGAAAACATTAAAGATTTAAGTAGACAAATGGTAACAAAGAAACTTATTAATCCAGATGAAATAGACACGCTCTTCAGTAAGTGGACGATTATAAAGCAAACTGCATCCAATTGGAGTAATAAATATGACAAGTTGGTTAGAAATTGGGAAGAATTAGACACCGATATTAAAAAATTAGAAACTTGGGTTGAAACGAACAAGGAAAGGGTTGATGGCAATTTAGATGAACGCAAGCGTCCTCAACTTAACACTTTAGAGAAAGAACTGGCAGATTTGCGAAACTTTAATAACGAAATATTCGCCCAACAAGCTAATCTAATGTCTCTGATGCAAAGTTCAGACTCCGTGAGCCATCTCCTTACTCCAGAAGGTTCAACTGAATTAAGAAACAGGATACAGGATTTGAAAAATAAAATAACAAAACTGGCCGAAAGCACGAGAGGAAAAATAGACCAACTTTCCGACGAAATTCTTCATCGGCAAGAGTTTCAAAGTAAAATTGAAGAATTTTCTGATTGGATCAATCACCTGGAGAACAAAGTTAGTCACGTCAACGAAATTAAATCGGATAAAGTTGACATCGCGTTACAGACCGTTCACGATCTGATTCAACAACACACAGACAAACAAACAATGTTTAATAATATTTACCAAGAAATTAAAGACATGTCTCTCGTAAGTCGCCCCGAAGAAGCAAACGCCCTCAATGAAAATTATACCAAGATTGCACAGACTTATCAAACGGTTGAGCACAAACTTAAAGATAAAAAGAGCTCATTAGAAAAATGGAGAGAACTATTGAATTGGCATCAGGAAACGATGAGGCAGCTGTCCCATACAAAATCCCAAACAAAGAATCAAAATTTGAACGTAGAAGAGCTGAACAAGCTCATTACAGACGTCGATATGACACTATCGAAAATTGAAAATTGGAAAACGAAAAGTGGTCAATTGGACGACAAATCGCGGCAAATAGTAATAGTCGATGAAAGTACCGGAACACCAACCACTGCACAAGTTTTATTAAATCAAGAAGAAGCCGAAGCGACCGATGTCAAACGATTACTCGTTGATAAGCTCGGTTCTGTGGAAAAATTAGAAGCTCAACGTCACTCATTCACCAATTTGCAAGAACAACTTGAGAAGAAATCTAACGAAATTGAGAAAGAACTTAAAGAAACAATCGAAAAGGCAACAAGCATCAAATATTTTCAAGAGGTTGTGGTTCACTTTGATAATATACAGAAGAAGATAGCACAGTCGTCAGATTTACGAGAGAAACTACATAATGAAGGCGACTCGTTGATAAAGCACGATTTTCAAAACGTCTCATCAGTGCAAAATGCACTCTTAAAAATAGATTCGAAATGGGAAAAGTTAAGCGAAAAAGTCGAAGAAGAAAAACAAAGATACACTGACAGTTTGGCATTGTTTGAAGGATTCCGCGAAGAAAAAGAGAAGGTAACCAAGGATTTAGAAACGATAGATCACACGTACAGCACTCAAAAACCTTCGTATGATCTAATACAAGCAAATGGTAACTGTGCTGAAGCGAAAAGAGCTTTGGAAACGGTGAAAAAGTCTAAATTATATTTGGATAGATTGGAGAAGAAGGCTCAAGTTATTCTTAAAAAATTCGAACCGGATTCTCCAATAGAACAAGAAATAAAATCAGAAATTCACGAAGCGAATTCGTATTGGTCTAAAGTGTACGAAAAAATTCTTAAAGTTGTTCACTCCAGTGAAGCAGAAGCCATCGTCTGGAAGGACGTTGAAGAAGTTAAGAATGAGTTAATGGGGTGGTTAAACGAACAAAACGTCGGCTTAACAACTGCAATCGAAAGACCAAATGAAATAGAAAACGCCCAAATTAAATTGTCCAAGTATCGGGAAGAACTTCCTTCCCATTTGAGTCTCAAGCAAAACATTTTGAATAAATACGAAAAGTTATTAGAATTCGAAAACGTTAAACAAATTCCCACTGTTGAATCGCTAGTACAAGTGCTGGAAGAACAATTCACAGAGGTTCAGAATAACGCAGATAAACTCCAAGAGGTCACCTCGAACTATAGTAACAAAGAAAAATTAATTCGTACTCAAATTAAAGAGTTCAATAAAACGATTTCCGCATATAGAGAGAGAGCTGTGAAATGCGAAGATCTTTCTGGAGAAATTCCCAAGATCTTTGAACGATTAAACACATGCCAACAACTCCAAAGAGAACTCAATAGTTGTAACGATCAGGTTCAGAAGATCGAAGAAAGCATAAACAATGTGAAAAGTTTGTACAGTAACGTTGGCGATGGTAATATTTCTAATGAGTTTCAAATGGCCAAGAAGAGATACGAAAGCGTCCTGTCGCAGACAAAAAAGGCCGAGAATTCGTTAAAAAGCTTCCTTGAAAAATTGTATAATGAAAAATGCAATAGTCTGAACAGAATAATAAACACTCACAGGGAGAAAATAAAATGGTGCTTACCGGAAGCCGACAGTGATAAATACAATTTGGAAATGAAATTGAACACGCTTACCAGTGTGACCGAAAATTACGAAGAGTGCGACAAACGAATGAAAGAAATAGAAGAGTCTTTGAATCAAATCTGCCAAATTGAGACACCCGATACTAAGAAGCTTCTTACCGAACAGAAAGACAAGCAAGCGGCCGAACTGAAAAAACTGAAAGACGAACAAACCAACGCTGAAAAGTTAGTAAAGAACTGTCTTAGTCTTCTAGATAAACACGAAAAGATGGTTGAGAATATCTCATCGAAGCTCAAACCGATTGAAGATTCGGCTCGTCTCGAAAACACCAGTAGCATCTCTGTTGAATCCATTAACGATAAGATCAAGGAAATAGAAGATTCAACGAATCGACTCAACCAATTCGAAAAGGACTTGGACCAATTAAAAGATTTGGACGACGAAATTCAGAGACAATTACCAAATTCCAGGACGGCTCGTGCCAGTCAACAAATTTCTGTCCGATTCCAGGCTTTATCGAAGTTTATTTCGAATTATTTGGAAAAACTGAACGAATTGAAAAGCTACATTCAGCAATACCAACAAAGCGTCGACAGGTTTGAAAAATGGCTTCAAGAAGCCGAAACTAAGGTTAAATCTTACGAACATATAGCTTCAACGACTTCCAGACCTACCCAATCTACTTTAGAAGAACTAAAACAATTCGTAAAAGAACGAGAAAGGGGACAAGAATTGCTCAACGACGCCGTAGATCATGGAGAAGCTCTCTTCTCTGGCATTACTCCCGCAGATAAGGAAAATATTCGGACAGAGTTGCGAGAGTTGAGGAAGAAACTGGAAGGTATAATCGATGAAGTAAACGATGTCTATAAGAAGGTCGAGACTAAGTTATTGCAACGTAATTCGTTCGATGATAGTTTGGAACAAGTTAAAAATTGGCTTACGGATGCAGAATTAAAGATAGGAGATGAAGAGGAACTAGATGCCTCCTTGCCTGAGAAAAAGCAGAGACTTCACACAGTAAAAAGTCTTGCTCAAGACGTAGTTTTGCATAAAAACATCATCGAACAGTTACTAGTAAAATTAAAACAAATAACGGACGAAGAAGCAACAGCAAAATTGAACGCGATCTTACAGAAATACGAGGATCTCTCGAAAAAGGTCGATAAAAAATTACAAACGTCAGAAATGTACGTAAATGATCACGAAACTTACCTGAAGGAATTAGAAAAGTGTAGCGATTGGATGAGTGCACTAACATCGGAAACTGTAATATTTATAGACGACACCAGAACAGAGAAACCCGATTATAAAGTAACTGTTGCTGATAATTTGTTAGCCTATCAGAACGAAGGCAACACGTCTTTAAACAATTGTAAGGAACTGCTGGAGAAAGTCCTGAAACAGACCGCACCTTCAGGACATCCTGCCCTGAAAAAACTATTGAAGGAACTTGAAGACGCTTGGAAGGAGTTCATCAATATTTGTTCCGAAGCTAAAGAGAAACTGAAAGTAATTCAGGACAAACAGGTGGAATACGAAAAGTCGCTTTCTGCATTGGAAGATTGGTTCAAGCAGAAAGATATCCAGATCAAGGATCAAAGTCTGAAAAGTACCGAAGAAGCAAAAGCTGCTCACTTGGAGAAGCTAAGAGTTTTAGAACAGGAGTTTCAATCACGCGAACCTGACTTTGCACAGCTATCGCATTATCCGGAGATCAAGGAGGAGCTTGTTTCAAAGGCTTCTCAGCTTGCTACCAAATTCCAGGCGGCTAAGAAGAATTTAAAGGAGAGCATATCTAAATACGAACAGTACGTAGCAGAGCACAATTCATTCAATAACGATTACAACCGAGTCCTTAACTGGATAACGTCAAAACAAAACGACATTCAATCAATAAGTAATATTGTTGGGGATGTTGCGGTATTACAAGAACGGCAACAAACTATAAAGTCTTTAATAGACGAGAGAAACCAAAAGAGCTCAGAATTCGAGCGTATACTGGAAAGAGGAGAACGATTATATCCACACACTTCACCAGACGGCCGAGAAATAATAAGACAACAGCTTAGAAATTTGAGAACGATTTGGGATGGCTACACCGAAGATTTGCAGAGCGTAGCGCTGAAATTAGATCAGTGCCTCATCCAATTTTCTGATTTTACTGCTATGCAAGAACAACTGACGAAATGGTTGAAGGACGTTGAAACAGCCATTCAGAAACACACAGAGTTAAAGACGACATTGCAAGAGAAGAAGGCTCAACTTCAGAACCACACCATAATGCATCAAGAAATCACGTCTCATCAAAGACTGGTCGATTCCGTTTGCGAAAAGGCACAAGAATTAGTAAACCAGACTAAAGACAAATCATTAAACATCTATCTCGAATCAATTAAACAACTGTTTAAGAATATCGTAACTAAATCAGAACAGCTTCTTTCGAATTTGGGCGACTGTGTCGACAAACATCAAAAATACAATAACCAAGTCGCCGCTTTCAAAAAATGGCTGAACGAGGAGTCTGAAAGAGTGCAAAGTTTCAACACCACAAAGGGCGACGAATCAGAGCTGAGAAAAAGGATCGAAGACTTAAAAATTCTGCAGGCCAATAAAATAGATGGCAGTAATAAATTCGAACAATTAAAACAAACGTTTGTGGAAGTGTCCAAATCGACAGCTCCAGCAGGAGTAGACGAACTTAAAACAGAAATAAACCAAATCGAAGAGTTACTACAGAAACATTTCGACAAACTTGACGAGGTAATTTCGAAACAAAATAATGCGTTACATCAATGGAAAGACTTTGAGAACGACATGGAAAAAATAAATGAATGGTTCAAAAATATAGAGTACGAATTCAGAGATCAGCCGCTTCAAGCGAATCTGAAAACTAAAATCGATCAATTGCATAAATTTTCTCGGTTAAGAGACGAAATATCATCTAAAGAAAAAGAAATCGAATCGGTTGGCGACAAAGGTCACAGTTTGTTCCAAATTAGTGAGGCGCCAAAAATGAAATCTGCGGTAGCACAAACTGGAAGCCGCTACCAAAATCTACTGGCAATAAGCAAAAATACCATCGACAAATGGCAAACACTGGTCGACGATCACGCTAATTATGACAGTAAATATAACGAAGTTTTAGCGTGGCTAAAACCTTTGGAAGAACATTTAGAATCACTTGAGAGGAAGGAAGAAAGCACCAACATGGAAATTAGGAATAACATATTGCAAGTGCTACTGTCTGAAAAAGAAACCGGAAGACACAAGCTCAACAGTTTGACTATTGTTGGAGAAAAACTTCTGCCCGACACCGCTGCCGAAGGTAGAGAAAAAATTAGGAACGACTTGAGAAATATTCGGGAACGATGGGATAAAATCGAAGAAGGTTCGTATAGATATGGTGTATGAACATCATTTTCAGTATTTCGTAACAATAACAAATCATATCCGTTTCGAATGAAATAATAATAAATAAACGAAATATTAATAATTATTACAATATTTATCGGATCTTTGATAACGTGTTGTTAAGTTACGAAACATTGAGATGGTGTTTGGCATGCATCTAATAATATCTATGATTTATTATGTTATACGTCGATTCCATTAGGTTTGGAGAAGCAACAAAAACTTCAAGATGCTCATGTTTTACAAATATCGAGTTATCAAGAACAGTTGCAGCAAGTCCAAGCATGGCTCGATACAATGGAAAAAACTCTTCAAATAGACACTTCCACTTGGGTAACAATAAATGAAGTCAAAGCAAAATTATTGAAGCACAAAGCTATTCATCAAGAGATTGTATCATACAGAAAGGCGATTGATAGTGAGTTTTATGAAAAATTTACGTATGTTTCTAACGTTAAAATTACGTGTCCAATTTTATTTTGTAGGTACAATAGACAAAGCAAGAATTTTAGAAAAGTTCTCTAATACAGAAAATGAAAAACGAAATGTCGAAAAAGACATTGAATCGATCAATAACAGATATCGATTGTTAGTTGAAAATTCCAAAGCGGTTCTGACGCAACTCGACAATTGTCAAGAATCCTATTTACAGTTTTCCGAAATGTACAAATCATCTCAAGATAATCTTAAACAACTATGGGATCAACTGTCCAATTATACTGACAATTCGGGCAACAAACAAACCCTGCAGGAACGTTTGGACAAACTTTCGGAGATTCAAAATCAAATTCCTGGATTGAACATGAAACTGAGAGAAATTCAAGATTACGTCGACAATAAAATTTCCCATTTACCTGTTCGTACGCAAGAAACCATGAAAAGGCAAGTTGCAGATTTAAAAGTGGAATTGGATAAATTCGTTGCTACATTGAGCGATGTCAAGTACGCGTTGGAGGAACGACTTCAACAATGGGGAGATTATGAGGAAAATTTGGACAAATTGTTACTCTGGCTCGCAGACGTAGAGACATCACTCAAAAGTTACACCCAGAAGACTACCCTCGAAGAGAAAAAGGAACAGTTAGAGAAGTACCAAGCGCTATTACTAGAACTAAAAAGAAACGAAAATGAATTTGATAAAATAGCAGATGTCTCTACAGAACTGGTTCAGAGCAGCGGAGAAAACCGTCTTTTCGTTAATATCCAGCAGATGCTTTCTAGATTCCAATCTGTTCAAGTTACCGCTAAAGAAATAGCAAAAAAATGCGAACAGGCATTCAAAGATCACGAAGCCTTCAACGAAAAATACAAACAGTGTAGCGATTGGATTGCCGCCGCTCAGTTCAAGTACGATACATGTCAGGATAACATAAAAAAAGAACCGAAAAAGGAAACTATGGACGAGGCCATTAAAATTTTCGAAGAGTTCATCGATCAGAGAAGCAGTGTTAATTCCATGCTCAACAATATGATCGAATTGGGAGAAAAGACCTACTGGAGTACGTCTCCGGAAGGAAGAGAAATAATCAGGACCCAAATACAAGAACTTCAACAAGCTTACGAATCCTTTTACGATGCGATCGCTAGCAACGAGAGAGACATTAAGGACAAATTAAACAGGTAAATATGTCTTGAAGAATTTTTAAATTGAATAACGAACGAGTGTTTTGTTTTTATCTTTAGGTTAAATACATTCGAAAATAGTTTGGAAGAGTTAGAAAATTGGTTGAAGGAAACCGAAGAGGCTCTACATTTAGAGTTAGAGCTGAAAGCAACGTTAGACGAGAAAAGAGAACAGCTACAGAAATACAGATCTCTATTGCACACCGTAACGTCTCATAAAGAACACATAGTGGATCTCCGCGTGAAGATCGACAATCTTCCAGATCACGCGGAATCAGTCGATCAACAGTTGTCGTCAATTGCTAGTCGTCACGAGAAATTACAACAAAGAATACAATCATTCGTTGAACGATACGAAGGATTCGTCAACGATCATCAACAGTACAGTAAAGCCGTGCTGGAAGCACACGAATGGATGGACGCCACCCATAACACTGTCGCTCTTTGGGAAAATACCGAGATGGAACGGGTTTCACTCCTTTCAAACCTGAAACGTTTAAAGAATTTACAATCTTCGTTGCCGGAAGAGGAGTCCAGAATAACGAAGATACGATCTTTGGGAACGAAAGTGATCCCCGGTACAGTCGACTATGGTCAAGCTAATATTCGTTCTCAAGCCGACATGTCTCAGCAAGAGTGGGAGTCGCTCAGGTCTTTTGTGACTTCGGCAGTGACTACGTTAGAAGCTAAGCTAAACAGCTGGGCCGATTATGAAAACAAGAAGGACGAAATATTAGAATGGATCCGTGATATGGACACAAAATTGCACTTGATCGATTTGAAGGCAACGGCAAAGGAAAAGAGACAACAGTTCGAACAATTGAAAAGTCTCCAGGGAGAAGTGAAAGCCAAGGAATTAGAAATAGACGTTTTGACCGAGAAAGCTCAACAACTGCATAAAGATCTCGGCACAAGAAGTTCTCAAATACTGGAACTTGGTGTAAAATATCAGCAGATCGTTCAGAAAATTAAACAACTAACATTAAGATGGCACAATTATGCTTCCAACCACGAAGATTTCGACTCGACCACCGAGGCATTTTCATCGTGGCTGAACGATCTAAACGAGAAGATCGACCAGTGCTCCGACATGACCAAACTGTCTCAAGAAGACCTCGAGACGAAGCTGCAGAAGATTCAGGAATTAATTCTTACCAAGGACGAGGGTTCTGCTAAAGTGCAAGCCATTGTAGAACTTGGACAAACCATTTTGGCTAACACGCTACCCACTGGACACGACGAAATAAGCAAAACGGTAACCGAATTGCAAGAGCGATGGTCCGATCTTGTATCAAAAATGGTAGAGACAAAGAGCATGTTAGAAGATGGCATTGCCAAGTGGTCCGGTCTATTGGACCAAACTCAAGGACTCGACAAAACCATCGAATGGATGGAAAATCAACTTGCGGAATTTTTAGTCTTTGAAAACACACTTTCCGAAAAAAAATCGCAACTCGAACGGATTAAAAACGCGGAGGAAAAGATTCGCGTGGAGAAAATCGAGGTGGACAACCTTCAAGCAAAAGTCGATCAAATATTAGTTACCAGCCAACAAAGCCAGGCTGCTCGTCAAACGAAAATTATCTTGGATAAATTTTATCGTTTAGCTGACGATACGGCCGTAAGTATAAAAATATAATAAGTTTTATTACCTATATATGTGTACTTATCTAAATAATTACTTCAGAAACTATTGACCGCTAGAGGAAGCCAATATAGGGATCACAAGACGTACAAGGAAGCTTACGACGAACTGCAACGTTGGCTAATGAGAGCTCAAGAAAAGATTCCGCAGCTAAAACAAAGGCCATTGTCCGATAAAGCGGCTGTCGACAATTTTGTGGCTCCTATCGACGCCCTACTTAACAAACAAGCCCAAGGAGAAGTTCTACTTGATAATCTGGAACAGGCCGCGCAAGTAGTTGTACCAACCACCGGTGCAACGGGTCAGCAAACAATCCTTAACGAAACGAGAGCACTTAGAGAAAGCTTTGAAAGACTGTTCAAAGGTAAAAATTTATCTACGACATTTAGCCTAATACTAAATCGATTTTTTTCTTTCTTCTTACAGACTTGAGGGAACAAAAAGAACTAATGGATTCCGTTTTAGCCCATTGGAGAGATTATAAAGACGAATACGAACGTCTTTCTGATTGGCTTCAACAAATCGCCATTCTGACTAAGAATCAGAAGATCGCACTCTCTGCCAACGTTCCCGAAAAAACCAAACAAGTGCAAGACGTGAAAGACATACTAAAGAAACTAACCGACGGCAAAGTTCAAATAGATGCATTTTTCAAAGCTTCAGAGGTGCTACTGAAGTCTCATCTCGACACGTACGTTAACAATCAACTTCAACAACTTTATTCCCGTTACCAAATAGAAGTCAATTTGGCTCAGGATGTTCTCAAAAAGGTAGAAACTAATCTGGAACAGCACCTACAGTACAACGAAAGTCTGGAAAAAACTCACAAATGGATAGAGAACGCCCGAGAACTTATACGAAGCTGTTCAGAAACTGGAACATCTTCCAGCAAGGAAGATCTACAACAACGATTACAGAAAATACAAGATTTGTTACAGAAACGGGAAGAAGGTCAACATTTACTATACTTGACCGTCAATAACGGCGAGAAAGTTTTAAGAAGTACACGTTCTGACGGCCGCGAAACGATTAACAACGAATTAAAGGAGTTACAAGCAGAATGGGATCGCCTAGTGAAGAAAATGTCAACGGCCAAGGTTCATTTAGAAACTGCTCTTTTGCAATGGGCCGATTACGACAGTTCTTATTCTCAATTACAAAAATGGATTACCGAACGGGAAGCGAAACTTCAACAAGTTTCCGAACAGAAAGTCGAACGTGCCAAGAGAGGACAACTCGGACTTAGTTCCCTCCCCATCGGAGAACGCAAGGCAACTCTCAGGGCAACAAACAGCATCGTTCAAGATATTGTATCTTTCGAACCAGTCATTCATTCGGTTGCATCGAAAGCGGAAGATTTGAAGCAAGCCGAACCTGCATCGGAAATATCAAGTAAATACGAAAATCTCTCAAAACAAGCTCGACTTCTCTATGAAAGACAAAAGGAGACTGTCGAACAACACCAATCGTTCATCGATGCTGTTACCGACTTTATTCAATGGATTCGAGTGGCCAAAGAAAAATTAGGAAAGTGTTCCGAACCGACCGGCGACAGGGAAAGCTTAACAGGAAAATTGTCGCAGTTGCAAGTCTTATTGAACGAGAAAGCTGAAGGCGAAAAAATACTGAACAGAGCATTGGTAACTGGCGAAGACGCTTGTCAATGTGCCGACGAAGATGACAGCGAAATAATCGAAGAAGAAGTCGCTTCGTTACAGGAAGAATTCGAACAGTACGTAGAAAGTTTGAATAACACGAAAGGTTTGCTGGAACTGGGCATCGTCAAGTGGACAGAATACGGAGAACAGTATCATCTGGCACTCAAGTGGTTAGAAAAGTCCGAAGAACAAATGCAAACGTACAACAAACTCCAAAACACATTGGAAGAGAAAAGGACCGTCCTGGAACAATTTCAAGTACATTTGCAAACGTTATTCGACTGGCAAACGAATTTAGATAATCTGAATATGAAGGCACAAAAACTGTTAGAAACCTGCGCCGATACCAGAATCAGCAACGCAGTCACCCAAATTGCCACCAAATATAACGCCCTGCTGTCTCTTGCTAAAGAAATAATGAAACGATTGGAATTACACTACCAGGAACACCAACAACACAGTGCACTTTACCAGGAATGCCAAGAGTGGATTTACAGAACTCGAGAGAAGCTCAACGAATGTGGCGAAGCCTCCAATTCCTTGTCGGACATTAACGCAAAACTTCAAACCATAAAGGGCATTAGAGCGTCGTTAGAACAAGGCCAAAACAAGCTAAGATACATTTTGGAATTGAAGGAGAAGGTCATGTTAAATACCGAACAAACTGGAGCGGCTAAAATACAAGAAGACACAGAAAATCTAAAACTGGACATGGACAAGCTTTTAGCAGACGTCAACGAAATGAGAAACAGCTTGACCAACAGGGCAGTGCAATTGGAGGAATTGCAGAAGCTTCACAAGCAGTTGACCGAATGGTTCACTGATGTAGAAGGACGACTCAAATCTGAAAATGAATTTCTCAATGACCTTAGTGAAAAGAAAGCCAAATTGGAAAAATTAAAACTACTCGAAAAAGAAACTCAAAATCAACAAGATCTTATAAATAAACTTAAGACCAGACTCGAAGAAGAAGAAAAGAGTAAAAAATTGAAAGGAGACGAGTATTGGACCACTCTAAAGAATGTAGAGGATTTTAAGACGAATTTGGCAAAACTTATTGTTCAGGTGCAACAGCAAGTAAACGACCACGAAAAGTATAGACAGTCGCTTCAGGAGGCAGAAGATTCAATAAAAGAAGTACGTTTCGAAGTTCAACAGTGTTCGAATACGCACAACGATAAACAGGAAATGTCTAATAAACAACAAAAAATGGTTGACATAGTCGATTCTTTACCGTATGTCGAAACGCTTGTGAAGAAAACAATAGAACTAGGATCGACCACTACCAATTCCACAGACAAAGAAGGAAGTGGCGCCATAAAAATGGAAATAGAACAATTAAACTCGGACTGGGAATCGTTACAGCATTTGTGCAAGGAGACACAAGATATAATCAAGAAATGTTTGGAATGTTGGCAGAACTATAGCGAAAAATACAACACAATTAAAAAATGGGTCGACGAGTATCAAAAATTAAGTTCCGATAAGTTAGAAACTGCAAGAGACACGCCCCAAGAATTGGAAGCGTGTAAAGAGCTCCTTGCTACAATCGTAAGCAAAAAAACAGACGTTGAAGATCTTAGCGACTTGTGCGAAACATTAACGGAACAAAGCGCGTGCAGCTGGATTCGGGATCAAACGGTGCAACTTCAAGGGACGTACATAAATTTGCTGACTTCCATGCAAGGCTTGGTTTCTAGAATCGAGAAAAATTTGACCGATCACAGCGAATATTCAAAGATAAAAGAAGACCTTGAGAAATGGTTGAACACCGCCTTCGGAACAGTCGAAGAATGTGCGGGTCTCGGAGATGAAAATGAAATCAAAGAAAAATTAGAAACTTTACAAGTAGTTTCCTTACGACTAACCGAAGGTCTCCATTTGCTTTCCAAGCTACAAGACGCGTTCACCAAACTGGTTAGTACCACACCAGCAGAAAATCAAGAAATTTTGAGGAAAGAAACCAGCGATCTTAAGAACAAATGGGATCGACTTACTATGGAAATAAATCGCATACAATCTGAACTAAAAGCGGGCATCACTCGGTGGGAGGATTTCCGGGAATTCAAAAATCAAATCGACAAATGGTTATCCGAAATGGAAAATGTTTTGTCTGAAGAACAAAATACGAAAGGAGAGTTAAGCGAAATGAAAACTCTCTTGGAACGTTATCGAAATCTTAATGTAGAAATCGTTAATAAAAAACAAGACATAGATCGCTTGGAATCTGATGCCGAGGATCTCAAGAAAGGAGGTATGGCATTAGAGGGAATTTCTCAATTTCGGGAAAGATACGAAAAGGTCGAGAGTAACTGTTTACAAAAGAAATTGGAAATCGAAATGGAAATGCAAGACTACAATAATTACCAGCAGAAACTTCAAGAGGCCGAAAAATGGCTTCTTTCAGTGTCATTCCAACTAATGGCCCACAATTCACTTTATATTACAAACAGAGAACAAACAGAACAACAAATAAACCAACATGAAGTATTACTCGAACAAATTCAAAAATATCAAACTGAACTAGACGACGTCAAATCTAAAGGTCACGGCCAAATAGAAAAATACAAACTAATCGCGCCGGAAGTGAAAGATGTAATCGAAAAACAATTGTCTAATGTCCAAGAAAGTTACGATTCTCTTCTACAAACTGCCGTTCAAATTAAAAATCGCTTGTTGGATTCCCTATCCAAATTCAAAGAATACGAGAGCATTCTGCAAAGTATTGCCGATAATCTCGACAATTATGAAATAGTAATAAATGAACAAGTTCAAAAGCCGTACGACAGCTCATTGGAAGCAAAAGAACAATTAAAATTGGCAAAGGTAAGTTAATTATTTAACGCTTTTATATAAATTAAATTACAATGTTATAATTTTCAGGACATGCACGAGAAACTTCAGGGTGAAAAACAAAGATTAGCGTTAGCAGTACAAGCGTGTGAAGCTGCAACCGCCTCTATAAGCAGACCCAGCAGTCCCAGAGACAATTTACCTCCACCGATACCACAAAAAGAACTCGAAGTTAGAGGTAGACTGGAAGATCTCATCGATCAGGTACAAAGTCATTTAGTTAATTTAGCGGAAGCGGTCAGCGATTTCGAAGGCAAGGAGAAACAGCGCCGTGGACTCAAAGAATGGATAATGAATAAAAAAGCGGTGGTCACCGATTTTAGATTACGTCCCACAAAATTAAGATCAGAAGTGGTTAAAGAAGAACTGGACAACATAAATGATTTAGTGGACGCTGTCGGTCAGAAGCGCATTCAACTCTATTCCGAATTCCCGGGAACCGAAGAGGAAAATTCAATGTTAGGAGGAATGTTGAGCGTATTGGAGAACGAACTGATGGAAGTGATTTCCCAAAAACGTAGCAATCAGAACCTGATCGAAGAATATCGTCAGCATGCTCAGAACATCAACAACTGGTTCGAGAATCTTGGAAAAAGGATAGACGTTATCGACAAAGGGTCCGGATTAACATGTAATCAAAAACAGGCAACACTCAAAGATGTACAATCAGAATACAATAACAACGGACCTGAAAAAATTGAACACATAAAGAAATTGGCCAATTCTGTCATTGATATCGTTAATAATTTAGATTCGCAGCAAATAGAAGACCAGCTAAAGTCGATAGAACGAAATTATAACGATATCGGCAAGCGTATCAACCGTAAGGCTCAAGTTCTTGACATGATACGTAAAGGTATCGACGACACGAGAGAAGAAATTGAAGCTATAAAAGTGTGGGTCAAAGAAAAACAAACAGAACTTCGTGTACCAGTATTTCTTGGTTTTGAATCCAAGAAAGCACTCGAAAAGCTGAACAACTACAAGTCCCTTTTGAAAAAGGCGAACAACAAAGAAATTCTTCGAGAAACCCATCTGAAAAGAATACAAAATATGACCAACGAACTGGAACACATTGAACAATCGGAAATAGAAACGATACTCAGTGAACTCGGTAACGATTTAGAACAACTGATTAAAATGATCAAGGACGAAATAGAAAGGATCGGTGGAGCCGTAAATACACGGCAAACCTTTGAGTCCAACTTAGACGCTGCAAGGGATTGGTTGAAACACAAAAGCTCTGAAGTGAGGAAATTAAGTGGCTATTTACCGTTAAAATCCGAACAGGTAGAAACCGAAAAAATACAACACCAAGTGTACGAAAACAGTATAAGTGAATTTGGAGAAGGAGATTTCAACGATCTTCTCAAATTGGGTGCAAATTTATTAAAGGACTGCGACGAAAATGACAAGGAACGTCTCAAAGCTCTCATAGAAGAAGTCACTGAAGAATATCAGTTTTTGAAGAACGAATCGCACCAGAAAATATCCGCATTGAACGATCTATTGGAGGGTCGTTTGCAATTTGAAAACCAAATAGAAAACTGCTGGAAATGGTTAAAGAAAGCCGACGTAGCGACCTCATCTGACGTTAAAACTCAAAATCTAAAAATAATGGAAGAACAACTAGCTAAATACGAGAAACTTTATGAAGAAAGCAGAAATGTGAAACAGGACATCGATAAAATAACGGAGCAAGGCAAAGCGATTCTGCCAACGATAAGTGAGAACGATAAGATATATCTTAATCAAATACTGACGAATTTGGCTGACAAACATGCCAACATAGCCGCAATAATCCAACATAGGACGAACAGTCTAAAAAGAAGCATCCAAGAACAAAGAGAAGCTGCAGCTAGAATAGCTGAAAATCGACAGTTCATAGAAGACGTACAGAATCAACTGAAGAATCTAAACAGACCCATTGGTAGTAAACCAGAAGACGTAGAGAACGTTCTCTCTTTGTACGAAAAATTATTAAACGATCTTAAGAACAACAGGGCGAAACTGGCCGATTTATTGCCGTCTTCTCAGAACGCCGAACTGAAAGAAATCGCTCAACAACAAGACGATCTGATCAAATCAATCGAAGATCAGATTGCCAGATTGCAACAGCTTCTTCTTTTGCGTGAACAATACATCGCGTTGATTGCCGATATAAACGCATTTATTGTCAAGTACACGGGAGTAGTGAAGGACATTGAAAACTCCCCAAAAAAAGTGGACGAAAAGATTAACGCATACGACGAAGTCATTGGAAAAATTCAAGAATGCGAAGCAATGCTTACATGTGCCGAAGACAAGGGTCAACAGATCGCCAACGATTGTTCTTCGCAAGACCGTAACAATATCACAGAACAATTGCAATCTGTTAAACAGTCTGTTCAAAATTTGCGTCGCCAAGTCGAAAATAAAATACAAGAGCACAAGGAAACCGCCGCCGAGTATAAGAAACTTGACGAAGAATTGACAAACATTTTGGACTGGTTACTTTCCAAAGAAACCACAATCAAATCAAGACCATTATTAAACCGAGACGTGGATAGTGTACAGAAGGAACTGGACAAGCACAAAGAACTTAAAGAAGAAGTCGACACATATCTCGATCGTATCCGAGAAATATTGAGCACAACTAAGGAGGACGACGATATGCCAGGATCTCTCACAGAAAAATTATCCGAAGCAAATTCGTTACTTTCTTCGATACCTCGGGAACTCCAGGAGAGGGAACGTTATCTCGAAGAGAGCAAAGTTTTACGTGAAAATTATGACTTATTAAAAAATAAACTTTTTGCTTGGATTAAGGAGGCCGAGTTACGGATACGTAGTAACAAAGAGGGTGTCGATTTTGAGAACATTCTCGCCGATCTTGAAGAACATAAAATTTATTTCAATACCGAAACAGTAATGAAAGAATTAGTGTCCGTCAAAGTTCAACAGGCCGCCGACAAAATATGGCCCAGCTTATCGCCAAATGAACAAGAAGAATTGAGCAGAGATCAACAAAAGTGCACGCAGATGTTAAAAAACACCCTCAATTCCGCCAAATCGCTGCAAGCCAAACTGGAACAAAATTGTGATGTGTGGAAAGATTATTTGCAAATTTTGGGAAAAGTTGAAGCCATCATAGCAAGAAGCCGTTTCGTCGATGAACCTGTCTCTACATTGGCCGGCCTACGTTTCAACATTCAAAAACTTGACCATGCCCTACACGATATTGCGGTGAGTAGATTTAATTATTTTTTATCTGAACATAGGTGTATTTTGTTATCTACTTTTTACAGTTTTATTGCTATCAGATAGAATAGAACGAAAGATATCATTTGATGTAGAACACCTCATTTTCGTCGATATAGGGAGTAAAATGTGATTAAAGAAAAGCCTTCTAAAATTTCAAAATTTTTGTTTGTATTGTTCATAAGGCGGATGAAAAACTATAAATAAAATTACTTTTTGCAAGCCTTAAATATTAGTTACAGAATCATACTTATTATTTAATATAATTTGTATTTGAATTAAATTAATAAATTGATTGATTGAATTAATAAATTGAAATAATTTAAATATTAAATATGAATTTTCGATGCATCACAAGCCAATACATTCTGATAATAACAATAATACACAATAATTCTTATCACCCGCATACACAAAAATTATCTCTTTTACATTCTATGTTGCACAGATCTATAAACGTTCCTCTTTATAAAGTTAATTTCGATTTAGGATTAAATAGAATTATTCAAGTCGCAGAAAACAATGGATATAATAAAACAATAGTTATGCAGTTACTTAATAAAAAGATTTACAAAGAAAACGTTAAATTCAATATATCCCACAATAAAACATAAATCTGAAAAATACATTAACACCTTTACATATCTAGGAAATGTTGCCTCAAAAATGTGTAAAAATTTAAACAATCATTGCATTTTATTTAAAACAAATAAATCACAAATAAATCTTTAGGACTATTTATTATAAATGATAAAGATAAAATAGATAATAAACTTATATCTGGGGTTTACAAATTAAAATGTGGAAACTGCAATTCTGCATACGCGGGGTAGACGGGTGGGTTGTTCCAGGAACTCATCAAAGAACATTAGAAATGTTTTGACTTTAAAAAATGTAATTCAGCATATGCTGAACATTTAATAAAATTGACCACAACTTTAAAATTGTACATTTAGCAAATAAAGTCAAAAGTTAAATCTTCTAGAAAGTTCAGAGATTAACAAATATAATAGATTAGGGATAATTCAAATAGAAATATATAATGAAAAAATAATAACTCAATTTTAAAATTGTGACCAAATTCCAAGTGAGTTATTATTTTTTCATTATTCATGATGGTTCACCAAGAGCTAACGGCAGATACCTTTTATTATTTAGAAATATATAACTCACCACTGCTCAATTTACATCTCAGTTCCTCCTCATAGTTTTAGTATAATCCTGTAACTAGTATTTAATGCTTGTAAAATATAATTTTATTTTTTGTATTTCATCCATCTGATGAAACCACAATGTGGCGAAACGGTCGTTGACGACAATAAAAACAAAATTATTGAAACTTTAAAAGACTTTTCTTTAATCACATTATTTAAAATAGTGATTCAACTAGTAAGTGCTAATACAGTGAATACACTATGAAAGCCTATATTTTATTTTATTTATTATTTCTCGTGTATGCGCAATGAGCCTTTACACTCTGTCCTTATACATTCTAAATGTCTTAAACTACTTTATGAAAGCCTATATTTTCTAATGGAATAATTGTAGAATAAGGTGTCAAATGCTAATAGAAACCATAAGAAATTGGAAATATATCAATGATATATTTTTATCCTTAAGCAACCGTGAAGGTATATTAATATAAGAAACAGAGAAAGAATCGTCGAAAACTTCACAAAGATATATTTTTTAAAATAAAATCTTTGTGAATTTTTTAACGATTCTTTCTACTTTTCTTATATTCGTTAATAGAAAGTTTTTTAGTCCAAGTTGTTAGATATGAAACCAGTTCGAATTTTCATCTTTCAACCTCTAGATTTGATATAGAGGAGAAATATTTATTTATTTATGTAAGAACCATTTCGGTAGTGTAAGAAATTTCCTACAAAAAACAATAATAGACCAGTCTAAAATTTAAAGCTCAAATTGTTGATTATCTGTCTGATTCACGCTTGAGAGCCTTGCATCCGAATAAATTAACGATAATTATAATTATACGTCTGCGAATGAAAATACGAAAAGAAAGAAAATTATGATATTTTAAATTTTATTTACTAAACTACATTTATTTTATCAAAAGGTGTGATCTAAGTAATTATTATTATAAAAGTTAAAACAATAACTTTATCATTGGTGTAAGTAACTGGTTTTACGACAAGTATTTCGCATTGTTATTTATTGATAGGATTTTGCCATATCTGAACCTGGAATTTAGATTTGAATTTTACATGTACATACTTACGATATTTGTCGTTCTAGAGACAAATTCCGTCAAATTCTTTTATGTTTATGCAACAATATTGAATTAAATATGGAGTGCAGTAATCAATAATAAATAATTAGTATTGATTGTACGTATATAACTAATAAATAATTCTCGAAAGAGCCGGTAAAGAAAGAGGCAGAGAGAGAGAGAGAGACAGAATAAATACATTTTGGTAGGTTGCGAGATTCCATAAAATAGAGGTGATATCATGATGACATCATTGATAAAACGTACACATGCAAAAGTTTATTACAACGAATCAAGGTCTCGACAAACCGCAGTTAAACCAGCAAACATTAACATTTACTTAGCTAGCGATTGAAGCCGGCAGTTTAATTTTGTTGTGCGTTCGTTTGTCACGAAGTGACTTACATTTTTCGGCAAGAAAAACGCCCATATAACTATTATGTTTTTGCGAGAAAGTAAAAGTAAAATATTAGAAAGAAAAAAACAAATTTTGTGTTTATGTCGCACATTTAATTAGCTAAAGATGGTGAGTTGATTTCTATAAAAACGTTTACCACGTATATAAAACTGTTTTGTCAGACTTCTTAGTTAATATCAGAAAGAAATATTTGCTTCAATCATTAACTTTTTAGTGATCTAATTTATTGCCTTTTGAACATTGATTAATTAACTGAACCAATAACGAATCTAATATAAAGTGTTTCTTTTTCTGTATTTATTTGTATAAGACACAGGTGTTATTATTTTTATAATTACGTATTAAGTACGATATAAATTCGTATTAAAAGGACAACTTTTTAAAGTTTTGTAGGTTGTCTAATAATAGTAACATTCTTTTCGATAATTTCTTTATCTGAAACAAATAAGAACCACGATATATAAAATTTGTTTACATATACTTACTTTGTATGATATTTGCCTTGCGCTGTGTGCATAATATGTATCTTAATAGGCCAAAAGGTAAACCAAAAAACTTTACAGTTTCGTACAATTTCCGAAGTAATTAAAGCTAAAATAAAATATTTCTCAAGTTTTCAATTTTTATTCAGAATAGATACAACATGTTTTTGAAACTTTTTAGAATCAACAAATTGAACTTGATTTGCTATTAGAAAGAGCAAATGAAGTATCTAGTCAAGCAGATAGAAGAAATAAGGAGCAAATCGAGAAACAAACGACCAAAGTTGCGTCCGAATGGTCGAATTTAGTTTCCGACTTGCGAAACCGGAAAGATACACTTTCGAATCTGTCCGACGTATGGGAACAATTCGAAGAGCAATGGCAAAACTTCGAAGGTCTTGTCACAACCGCCGAAGAGAAGTCCAAACATTTAGATCTCGTAGTACGAAGTGCTGAACACCTTACCAATGTTATATCACAAATTGAGGTATTAAAACTGAACTAATAACTAATGTAAAATACAATGGTGATTGTTTATTTAATTTTCGTAACAGATGTTGGAATCTGAAGCCAGGTCGTTCCAACCTCTCAAAGAGCAAGTAAACAAACTGTCAAAGATCATCTTGTTGTTTTTAAATGAATCGTCGAAGAGTTCTGCGGATAATTTGTCAAAAAAGCTGCAAAATATTTCAGAATCGCATCAAAGGTGAGTTCATAGAAAAATTTTCAACTGTGACTAATCTATTTTTACCCATAATTAGGTACATTAACTGTATGTTTGTAGGATATGTCCAGACATTCTTATCTAATTTACAGAAATAGCCATACTACTTGAATTTAAAATTAAACCTTTCACGAGACCATTAATTTAACAAATAATTGTGTCATATTCTATAAATAGGCAGTAGGTAGTTTTTAATGCAGACTCGATTTTATTTGACTTTTTTATAGCTTAAATACATAAGCAAATTTACATACAGGCTTTTAGTAGAAAACGCTTCTAAATTTGATATTAGAGAATGTGATTCTACCATTTGGATATCGAATACAATGAGTGGACTTGGGAACAATTTTTTAAATATCTAGGGGTAGTCGAAGTATTGTTGTCGTTGGATTTTCAAAAATGTGCGCTGTTATATCCGTGTGTTGATGTATAATAATAAATCGTTGCCAAGAATTTATTTAAAGAATATTTCAAAGTCGTTCGGTGATTTTCGTTTTCACCGGGACATGGTGGGAGGTAGATTTTCTATCGAATCGAATCCAAAAATCTGTCTGGCGTTCATTGTTTTTCCGAATTTTCGAATCGCTGGGTGGCTGGAGATTAAAACACGTGCGGCACTCATTGGTAGGGCAAAAATATACGCGATATTCGTTAGTAAAACGAGTGACATTCTATAATATTCTAAATAAATAAAATAATAATCGTTTGACGGGCGCACAGTTTAAAATCGAAATTATTTATTTAGATTGGGTGACGTTTGTACTAGTTTGAAAGCTAGAGCAAAAAAGGTCAGTGGTATTTTATTATTTTTTCGACATTAAAAAGAAAAAATAGTAAAGACGACGGACATCGTTAGAGAATCTTCGAAAATAATCGCTTTCGCCCGTGACGCAATTTACACTATCATGCATGCTGTACAATAAAAAGGTGATCGCTTTTTTAGCGATGATTCAGTAAAGTCTTATTCTGTTGTAATGTGTGTACCTACTCGACAAGTTTAATTTCATCTCTGTAATTCTAACATTATTTTGGCACAGTTTTCTCAGGACGTTTTGCCGTTGGTCTAAAAATAACGCGTACGGTTAAACTGCCAAGTAAATATGTTTCTTTCGTTGTACTCTGAACGCGGCAAAATATTTATATTTTATTGTAATAGCAATCGTCGTTTTTTATTCATATAAATAATTGTTTTGAGATTTTTTTTTTCTTGTAGGCTTCTCGATAGTTTAGAAGAGAAGAAACAGAAAGCCAAGTCGGATTTGAACGAGTTGGGAAATTGTTTCGAGCGAATTTTCGCGGCCAAACGTGATATCGGTGACGTTTTGAGGCAAGCAGAAAACTTGTACGTTTTCGGTGAAGATCTAGAGACTACCGAGAAATTATTAAACTCGTTACATCAAACTGCCAAGGCGAGAACCATTAAAGCAAAGGAAGTAATTTCCGAGATTAGAAATTACTATCAAACTAATCACCATTTAGTTCCGGCGGATCTGACCAAAGAAATAACTAACTTAGAACTGTTGACTGAAGTTTTAACGAACACTATGGACGATAAAGGACGAGAATTTAAAAAAGCGAGAACTGTCCGAACTGATTACAATTCCGACAAATCAATATTAACGACTTGGCTTAAAGATGCCGAACTCAAGATCGAAGACCGTAGTGTAGAACCTCACATATTACACGAATACATTCAAGAGATTCAGGGCGAAATAGGAACGATGATGGACCGTTTAGACAACCTAATGAAAAACGGAAACGGAATAATAGAAAAAACAAGAAATGACGAAGAAAAAGGAATCATTACAACGACCATCAACGATCTCAGTGATCAAATGCACAAGTTAAGATCATCCTTGGAGGAAAAACGACAACAAGTGAGGGAAACCATGGACGCCTGGCAACGTTTCCTAACATTATACAAAGCTGTTATGGAATGGGTCGCCGAAAAGAAAATATTCCTCAAGAAACCTCTGCGAATCAATGAATTACAAGATGCCAAACAATTTTTACATGATTATTCGGTAAGCTGCAAATATTGCATTGGGAGGAATTTTTTAAAAATATTAATTATTTAACCTTGCAGTCTGTCGTCAAGAGTTGTAAAACGGCAACGAAAAACCTGAGCGAAATGGCCAAAGAACTGGAATACATAGGGTCCGTGACGAGTGTAGGAAATCTCCCGGAGAAAATGGAGGAAGCCGAAGAAACCAAAATAGATGTGGAATCGCAAATTTTAAAAAGAGTAACGAAATTACTAATTTCATTCCATTTCAAATTTAACTATCGTAACTTCGTCAATTTCAGAATTCCCTTATCCAAGAGACAGCCGAGGAATGGGAACAATGCGAGAAAAAGATGAAAGAAGTCAGGAACTGGTTGGAAAAGACCAAGAACAATTTAGACGCTCCTCAGAACAAGAAGAGGCCTCTAAGAGATCAGCATGCTCATAGGGAAAAGGTGATTGCTGACGTTGAGATTCAAAGGAGCAAAATATCGATTTCTGTGGAAAAACTTCAGGTAAGTTGTTGTATTTAATTGAATGAGATATTGATTGATTGATTGATTAATATTGAAAAATTTAGCTCCATTTCCGCTCCGGAGTAGAAGGTGGCGAAACGGTTACCGAATCCGCTCAAAATCTTCTCGAAGAACTCGGCGGTTTCACCGAAACTGTTAGCAAACAGACAGGTTTGTTGGAAAAAGCAATAAACCAAGTCGAAAAGTACCAGATGGAAGTGCAGCAACTTCGTCAACAAATTATCCAGGTCGAACAACAGTTACGAGCTACCCTCACCCCTACCTACCTACCCCACGATCGCGAAAGGGCTACAGAAGAACAACAGGTAGGTGTTGGTGTTTTTTTTTGTTCTATTTCAGATATTGCAAATCATTTAAACACGAAACACATACCTATTGCTGCAAGAATAGTATATATCGTAGCAGAAAAAGAAAATCGACACAATGCGGAAACGTAACTGCTAAATATAGTAAAATCACACACCTAATGTAACGTAACGTAACGGTAGTACGTAAAGTAAAATTCACAGATTTAGTCGCGACACTAATGACGTTATCAAAATTTTTATGAAGTACAAATAAGCTTAGTAGCTGGAAACATTTTGATTATTTTTATATAAAAACAGGGTGCTGCAGATGTGGCTGTGATCAACATCAAGATGTTTCCATTTCCACTTCCTGTTGTTGGTTTATTTGGTTGCGGGTCTTTTTGTTCGCTTTTCATTAGTGCTTTTATCTATTCTATTACTTAAACGGACTGTATCATCTCGATTTATTTCTTTATCTCTTATTTAGTTATTTATTATTTTCTGGAAGGAATGGTTATTATAATATAATCACATACCTACTACATATACCTCTGAATAAATTTTCATTAATTGCATGCGACATATTATTTAATATTTTTGTAAATTTCGCTTAAATTTTTATATAATATGGTACATTTACATTATTGAGTTTGATTATTGTTGGTTTTTCAGTTTTGGTTGTTATTCTCATTTATTTTTCATTTTTTTCTGTCCATCTTTTGCTTCCTGTTACCTCTTCGTCCCCGACTAAAAAATGTATAGAGTTTACGCGAAAGAGTGCATACGCTGCAAAGTAAAGTTGCTTCTCGAAACGAGCGCATAAAAGTCATTTTACAGCGGGGCACTCCAGACTCTGACATTTTAGACACTTAAAAAAATTAAACTTACTACGTCTATCGACGATAAAGTACTTGACAAAAGTACGACCCCTGTACCACCCTATTTTGACTTATTTTCACGCCCGACAGTGACAGACATCGACAGTAAATAAACAAGTAAAAAATAAAAAACAGAATTTTCGCAGCCACTACCTTGCAGTACACGACCGATTGATTGAGTGTAAATACATAAATAATAAATAAAAAGAAATATTTACGTTTATCACTCTTAAAAAATTTTACGCGATCAAACACTTAATTTGATGTTTTTACTGATATATAACGTTGGATAGGCTCTGCGAGAGCAGATGGAGGACTACCGGCAACAGATGGTATTCCTTTGGGACAAGATCCGCCACCTCGATCCTACTTTGCTACCAGCAGAGACGGTTCTTGTTGGACTATCTTATGCCGAAATTACATCCGGAAATTCTCGATCACCATCTAAAGATCGCGTAACCCCTACTATTATCACAACATCGACCACCTCTACCAATATTACTAGTCCACATATAATAAGTACAGATGTAGACACAAACAAGGATTTCGTCGAACAATCGAGGATTGCGACATCAAATATAGAGAAAAAATCAAACACAAGGGTTCCCCAAGAACAAGTTGTTGATACACGTAATGTTTCTAGAGAGAAACCAGAATCATACACCACCGGAAGCAATAGGCCAAGTCGTCCTTCGAGGAGGCCGACCGACAAAAGGCAACAACAAAAGGTTTCCGATCAAAAGCAATCGAACAAAACGAAACCAACAGTGGAAAAAAGAGACAACAGCGATAACCATCATGAAAGGACAAAATCGACCATGGTGCTGTCGGAACTTTCAACAATTTCTCCTCCTGATGCTGGTTCTCATTCAAGATCTCTCAGTCCTATGTGGGCCCTTGGGGGAACGACTTATGCAGAAGTGTTGAGAGGATTGAAATATCAACAAGAACAACAACAACTACAGCAACAGAAACAGCGTCTAGAAGACTTACACCAAGGAAGCGTTGTAACGCAGCACCTTCAACGAAGCCAAGATCGTCCTTCGGAGGAAGACATTCCTGATTTACAGACTGTAGAAACAACAACAGTGCAAACGTACTCTAATGTACCGCAAAGTGAAGTGCCGCAAAGTGCGTACGAAATTTCAAGTGAACCTCTGTTTCAACAACCTCAAATAAACGCAGTTCCTTCGGGAGTGTACGGTTATGTCCAGACAGTTCCCGATTTTGTAGGATTCATTGCTTCTGGTCAGCAGCTTATCGAATCCGGTTTAGGGACTTACCACAATATGTATCCCATCGAACAGGAATATAGCAACCCGACAGATACAATTCAACCACAGGCCTATTCCACAGAAAATGATCCAGTTGTCTCTCAGATATTCGTATCATCACACTATCAACAACAGGAACCCAATGAAATTTTTATTCAAGAAGAAATTGCCGATGCGAAGAAACATGATGAGGACGAAACGTGCGACAGAATTCCTTCTGATGTTTCGTCTGCTCGTGGTGCTTCGTACGCTGCAATTTTATCCCAAGGATTAGATAGAAGTAATACTCTCCAGCCATCCAGGCAATCTATAATTACATCGACAAATAATAAACACGAGAAACCGAAAGTTGTTAGCACTTCTCATCGTGGAGCACCATCCACTTTGACAGAAGACAGAACAAGAAATAGAAGATATAACTCCAGAGACTCGCAAAGAGATAATTCTGGAGTTAGAAATGACGAAAAATATCGACCTCATAAAAGGAATAAACGTACAGAAAGCAATGTGCAATATTTTAGAGATTCTAGTCCGATCGATCGCCATGGAGAGCCCGTTTCTATGGAAGAAACTGGTGGTGATCGTGTAGATTTAACCGATTTTTCAAATAACGTCGCTACCCTTGATACCTTCCAAGTAACCAATAGCGAAGAAGTTAGAAACACCAGCGATTGGTATGAAGAAATAGAGAAAGAAGCGAAAGATGTTACGAAAGAATCGAAGCAAGCACAAGCAACATCGGCCAATAAAAATAAAAATGTTGCTAAACATCGAAAGGATGGAAATAGTGAAGACCAGAAAGGAAAGGAGTCGAAACATAAAAATAAAAAGGGACCAACAAAGGCCGTTAAAGAAGAAAAAACGAATGTGTTGCAAGAAATTCAAAGAAACAATAGAAAAGTTAAAGAGCAATCAATTGAAAAAGGATTTCATGTTGAACCTGTCGATACAGACAAAGAAAATCAATCAATTATTAAAAATGATGCTATAATTGAAGATAATAAAAAAGAAAAGAGGAAAACTAGAAGTCCAGTACATTTAATATTTGATGAGATAGAACCTCAACAAAAGCAAACTGCTATTGAAAAACAGGGTACGGTAGAAGATATTACAACTTCTAACGTCACCGAATTGTCTTCTGATAAAGAAAGTAAAAAGAGAAATCGAAGCAAGAAAAAGAAACCGATTGAAAAATCATCTCAAATACAAATAGAAAAAGTACATTCTGCAGAAAATGAAATGATAGAATTTCTGAATGCCGAAAAGATTGACAGTCAGTCACTAGAAATAAACAAAAAGGAAGACACGCCGATTTTACAGCAAGGAAATAAGAAGAAAAATAAAAAGAAAAAGAAGAATACCAAAAATCAGTCGACTAACGAAGAGACAGCGGAAATTTCCAACCGAGAATTAGACGAAAACATTGACCAACAAAGTCTACAAATTATTGATACAAATAGCAAAATAACTGACGATTTAACTAAAGAAAAAGTAAATGAAAACGCTGAAAGTGAACAAAGCCTACAAACCACTCCTCCGGTTGTTACAGAAGAGAGTGGTAAAGTTGCGAAAAAGCGGAAACGGAAACAAAACAAAAAAGAAAATAGATCCGTCACATCACCGGATGATTTAGATCCACAATTAGCAACGCTTACAGAAATGGATGCACCAACTAAGCCGGAAGAGAAGCAACAGTTAATGGTAGAAGAAGAAATGTCAGATATTCAAATTGTAACTGAACAAGCCGTTATCAAAAGCGACTCTCATAATAATATTACATTGGAAACGAGCGAAGATCAAAAAACCAATTCACTCGTTATATCAAATTACGAGTCGTCAAAAGATTTAGTAATCAAGGATAATGATAGAACGCAGGTGGACGTAGATTCTAAAACAGTAATGCCTGTTCTACCACCAAGAACTCACAGAGTGGTGCTTATAACTCACGAAGAGATTAAGAAAACTCCAACACTGACCGTTAAAATGGAATTTCCAGAGCAAACAACTCAAGTTGAAACGGAAACTATGGTAAAGACAACGGAAAAGATTAGTAAGGAAGAAAGTCTTGAAGAAATTGGTTTGGAACAAGTCATTTTTGGTTCAGTGAAAGAAAGACCGACCCCAAAAGAACCTCCCCAAAAGACAAAAAAGAAAAGCGAGAAACAGAAGAAGGCGCCAAATAAAAATCAAACTGAGGAGGGGTGTGAACAACTTCATTTGTCATTAGAAGAAAAGAAAAAACGCGAAGGGATCGTAGAGTGTGTCGATGATGTCTTTTACGACGAAAAAAATAAACAACTGACGATGGATTTTAAGACTTGTTCTTCTGAATTCATACGAAAAGAATCAATAGTTGATGTTGAAGTAAACGATGTACAGGATATTTTGAATGCTCTCGTTGAATCCCAAAACAAAACAGCTGTTAAGAAAGACAAAAAAGGAAATAAGGAGGATCGTCTCCTTCATTCTCAAAACAATAAAGATGATAAGCAGAAGATTCAAGCTGAATCCCAAAACAAAACAGATATTGAGGAGACGGTTCTCAGTGAATCTGAACATAAAAAAGACGGTAAGGACAAAAAGACAAAGAAGAAGAACAAAAAGTCAAAATCGAAATCTGTTTCATTCGAAGAAAACGTTGAAATTGTAGATATTGACGTTTACTCACCTCCAAGTGCACCAAATTTAGAAATGCAACAAGATAATGTTGTTATTTTCAATGAAAAATCAAGCTTTGGAGGTGTTTCGAAATATGTGCCCCTTAAAGTCGACGAAAAAGATTCTGCAGCAGAATTCAAGGAGATAACAACAGGATTAACATTTTCAAAAGTGGTTGAATCGTCTCAATCAGTATTTGAAAAATCTGTGCAAACACAGAAAGTAGAACTTGAGAAAAACGAAGATAAAGTCGGTACTACTACAATGGACTTTTCTACTCAACAGAAATTAGCTCCAGAACACAAGAGATTATCTTCTGATGGCCTCAGCGATACAAAACTTACTCCGTTGGATGAAAAATTACACAGTGACGAAATGGTATCTAATGTCAATCAAACTTCTATTACTATGGAAACTACCATTCAAATTGAACAGGATCAAGGAAAGATAGAAAAGTCTGTGGAATATAAAGGACTACCGATTGATGATAGTGTTGATCTTTGGATGAATTCGGAAATTATAATATCAGATGACGAAGATGAACAGGTGAAATCTTTGGATACCATAGAAGAATTGAAACAAGAAGAAAAGAAAGTAAAAGAATCTGATGTCCTCGTGGAAACCACTTCTATAAAGAGCAATGTTAAAGAAGTAGATTCAAGTAGCGTAACAGAAATTGTAAAAGAAAAACAGGAAAAAGTTGAATACAAAGGATTACCGATTGATGATACTGTTGACCTTTGGATGAATTCAGAAATTGTAATATCAGATAACGAAGTTGAACAGATTAAATCTTTGGATACCGAAGAAGAATTAAAACAAGAAGAGAAGAAAGTAGAAGAACACATCGTTTTCACGGGCTCGGCCTTTGAAGAATGTAATATTAAAGAAATTGAAGGAAATAGTCACAAAGATATTGTAAAAGAAAAACAGGAAAAAGTTGAATACAAAGGACTGCCGATTGATGATAGTGTTGACCTTTGGATGAATTCGGAAATTGTAATATCAGATGACGAAGTTGAACCGATTAAATCTTCGGATACCCCAGAAGAATTAAAACAAGAAGAAAAGAAAGTGAAAGAATCTGACGTCTTATTGGAAACCACTTCTATAACGAGCAATGTAAAAGAAGTAGATTCAAGTAGTGTAACAGAAATTGTAAAAGAAAAACAGGAAAAAGTTGAATACAAAGGACTACCTATTGATGATAGTGTTGACCTTTGGATGAATTCGGAAATTGTAATATCAGATGACGAAGTTGAACCGATTAAATCTTCGGATACCCCAGAAGAATTAAAACAAGAAGAAAAGAAAGTAAAAGAATCTGATGTCCTCGTGGAAACCACTTCTACAAAGAGCAATGTTAAAGAAGTAGATTCAAGTAGCGTAACAGAAATTGTAAAAGAAAAACAGGAAAAAGTTGAATACAAAGGACTACCTATTGATGATAGTGTTGACCTTTGGATGAATTCGGAAATTGTAATATCAGATGACGAAGTTGAACCGATTAAATCTTCGGATACCCCAGAAGAATTAAAACAAGAAAAAAAGAAAGTGAAAGAATCTGACGTCTTATTGGAAACCACTTCTATAACGAGCAATGTAAAAGAAGTAGATTCAAGTAGTGTAACAGAAATTGTAAAAGAAAAACAGGAAAAAGTTGAATACAAAGGACTGCCGATTGATGATAGTGTTGACCTTTGGATGAATTCGGAAATTGTAATATCAGATGACGAAGATGAACAGATGAAATCTTTGGATACCATAGAAGAATTGAAACAAGAAGAAAAGAAAGTAAAAGAATCTGATGTCCTCGTGGAAACCACTTCTACAAAGAGCAATGTTAAAGAAGTAGATTCAAATAGCGTAACAGAAATTGTAAAAGAAAAACAGGAAAAAGTTAAATACAAAGGATTACCGATTGATGATACTGTTGACCTTTGGATGAATTCAGAAATTGTAATATCAGATAACGAAGTTGAACAGATTAAATCTTTGGATACCGAAGAAGAATTAAAACAAGAAGAGAAGAAAGTAGAAGAACACATCGTTTTCACGGGCTCGGCCTTTGAAGAATGTAATGTTAAAGAAATTGAAGGAAATAGTCGAAAAGAAATTGTAAAAGACAAACAAGAAAAAGTTGAATACAAAGGACTGCCGATTGATGATAGTGTTGATCTTTGGATGAACTCGGAAATTGTAATATCAGATGATGAAGATGAACGAAACAAATCTTCAAGTGCGATATCAGGCGGAGATGATAAGGGGATAGAAGATAAGTTTGTAAGTCCAGACGTTAAAGAAGACAATTTCAAGGAAGAAAATGTATCAGTTAAAGAAAGTGTCTGCTCAATAATTACAGATATAATTCATCCAAATGTTACTGTAGTGGTCGAGGAATCTGACAGTAAACAAGGGAAAACGACGATTTCTCAAACTAGAACTGATACAATAATAAATGAAGGGAAACTTATTGTAACAGACCGACCGGAAACTGATTTTATATCTGACGAGGATATGGAAGAAAGACCAATTTCCACAATCACAGAAGATATTAGAAAGACTCTTGGATGCGAAAAAATTCCAGCAACAAACGAGCAAATTGCGGAGAAACTAATGGACGATGTTCTTCCTGAAGTACATAAAAGAGAAATTGGGTTAGATGAAAAGCCCAATGTAAAAGATTCAAATTTAAACGTTATTTCAGAAGATTTTCTATTGGAATCATTAAAGTCTAAAATGGCTTTTTACAATGTAGGTGATTTTCATAAAGCTGAGTCTAAATATGAAATCAAAAAGACCACAGATCAAAGAAAAAAGGGAGAAGATGAAACGACGAACATATCAAACGATCTTTTAATTAAAGAAGACCTTTTGGCTTACAAAACTGACATTCAACTAATTACAGATTTCCTAGATAATGAGAAGACCTCTTTATCAGAACCAAGTTTAGAATTGAATAATATAGAACCACAAAAAGAGACGCCTAAACTAGTTGAGAACTTAAATCAAGATCATCATGAATCAAAAGAAGAATTAAGGACCGATAATATAATAGAAACAAAAATTCAAACAGTAGTTAAAGAAGAAATGACTGCAATTAAAAACAAACCTATTGATATTTCTAAGCAAGATATTGAAGATAACAGTACATCAAAATTAGTAAGCGATAAAGAACATGACAACGAGAAAAATACATCGAAACAAAATGAATTTTTGGCGTCAGATTACAAACAAATTTATGATATAATAGGATTTAGACAAGCTGAAAGTAATTACTATGGAATAATCAATGAAAATGCTACAACATGTTTGCAAGATGAACAAGAAACATCACAAGTGATTGTTACGAAGGAAACTGATGATAAAATACTTGAAAACAAACAAATAACTCCAAACATTGATAATGATGTTATAGCTATGACCAATGCCGAATCTGATTATTATGCAACATTAGCACAATTCGAAAAAAACGAAAAAAAGAATTTAATAGAAAAAGTAGATGAAGAATCTGAAAAGAAATCTTATGAAGAACGACCACATGTTCAAAGCAACGATAATTTCATTCAGATGTTTAACTGGCTCGGAAGTGATAGAACGAATTTTTCTTCTAATAATTACGATATCAGCGGTATGAACAAAGCTGAAGAAGATTGGATAATTGCTAAACGTAAATTAGAGGAGGCCCAAACTGAAACAATACAAGAAAATACTCAGAAGGAGGTATTAGATACTAGTAGTAGTGTAATTATAGAAAAAGTCAACGAAGAAAAACATACAATAAGCAATGATGAACCTGACACTGACAATGTTAAACAAAACGAACAAGCAGAGACAGTTTTATCAGAAAAGATAACAGATATCGTTGTAGAATCGAAACTAAATCCTAACGCAGAAATATTTATTCCTGAAAATCTACAATGTCATAGTAAACCTATAGAAAATATTGAAAAATCCACTCCCTACTTACCTGCATTTTGTTCTACCGAAAACATTCCCTGTTCTAATGAACAAATCGAACAAAAGTCTGAAATACTGGTTGACTATGACAGCCACAGTACTTGGGTTAGTAACATTATCGAAGAAAACGATATAATCGAAAATGTTGAGCATTTTGACGAAACAATCGTCCTTCCTGAATCGCATCAATTAGACCATGTATATGATAAATTAGAAAAAGATATCGAACCAATTCCGAGTATAATTTTAACAACTGAAGTTACTCAGGCTACTGAATCCGAAGCGAAAGAAGAAATCAGAGTTCCTTTGATAGATAATGAACCAGTTGATTCGGGTTTCGGAGATAAACCGTTAACTGTACAAAACATTGAGACTCATGTACCAGATATTTCTCATTCAGTAATCGAAACAGTAATTACCCCTGATGAAATAAACAAACCACCACCAGAAATAAGTGGAAGTTCTGAAATGGAATCGAAGGTGTTTCTTCAACCAGAGGATGTTGGAGAACATAAGTCGAAGAGACGAAGGAGAAAGTCGAGATCTAGATCACCCCGGCCATCTTCAAAACCGTCTCCTCAAAGAGCCGACAGGAATTTATTGAACACATACAGAAGAGTTGACGAAACACCAGTTCCATCTGTATGGTCATTGTCTAGTGATGGCAAAACATACGCCGAAGTAGTTGCTAGTGAAAGGAAAGAAAATGAAATTGAAACCGACACAGATATACAACAAGCTAAAATTCTAGAAGTACCGTTTGCTGATTCTAAACGTTCACACCGTGTAGAAGAAAGAGAAACAAGACACGAAAAGAATTATGAAGATTTTATACAAATTTTATCTTCTAAACCTTTAGAATCGACAGAAATAGTTGTAGTTGATTCCAAAAAAGAAATCAGCGATGAAAATTTGCTAAAAAAAGAAGAAACATTCTGTCCAGCAGATGTTCAAGTAACACACGAAGTTGTAGAAGAAAGTAATGTAGAAATTAAACCACAACAAACGATTAATGATGGTAAAACGTATGCACATGTAGTTTTATCAAATTTGTCATCGCCTGTTAGAGCTACAAGAGAAAATATTGCAACAAAACAAAATGAATTACTTAGCGATGTCAACAAAAATCTTGTTCGTATACTCGCAGAAAATGACCGAAAAGTTACGAAAATTGTTGATAAATTTGACGAGTATGTGATAACAGAAGAAAGAGCTAAAGAGATCAGTGACGAAAAGAAAAACGAACTCGATATTGACCAGTCTTTATCAGTTCCACAAGCAAGCGAGAAAATGTCAAAGAAGAAACAGAAAAAGAAACACAAAAAGAACGAAGCTACAGATAAAAAGACGCCCATAACAAATTTTACAGAAGAGTCTGCGAAAGTAACAAAAGAAAAAATTGCACCAATTGTTGCAGAGAAAGAAGAAAACAAATATGAAAATATAATAATTGAGCAAAGCGAAAATGTGAAGGAAATTCCTGAATTATTATCTGCAGAAAAGGCCAAAAAGAAGAACAAGTCAAAGAAACGTTCTAGCAAACAACAAAGTGAATCAAATAAAAACAAAATTCAAGGAGATTCCGATTCTAAATGTTTAACAAAAATAGAAAACGTAACAGTTGAAGATGATTCTGAAACCATTGAACAAGATATTAGTTTAACAAAAATAGAGAACGTAACACCTGAACAATATTCTGAAACAATTAAACAAGACAATAGTTTAACAATAACAGAAAACGTAATTGCTGAAAAAGGTTCTGAAACAATTATACAAGACAATAGATTAACAAACATAGAAAACGTAACAGCTGAAGAAGACTTTGAAACAATTGAACAAGATAATAGTTTAACAATAACAGAAAACGTAACTGCTGAAAAAGGGTCTGAAACAATTATACAAGACAATAGCTTAACAAAAATAGAAAACGTAACAGCTGAAGAAGACTTTGAAACAATTGAACAAGACAATAGTTTCATAAAAATAGAAACCATACCAGCTGAGGAAACGCCATTCAAAAGTACGAACGATGTAAATGAAGACGAATGGATAGTAATCGATAAACCGTTAAAAAATCAAGAAAAATCTGTGGAGAAACAAACAGAAGAAGACCAGATGATTATTGTGGAAAGCGACGACATAAAGCCATATCAATTAGAGAACAAAGACAAGGAAGTTGAAGTTGTAGCTGAGACACCATCTCTACTTTCTACGATTGTTAATCAAGTCTCTAAATTATTTACTTTACCGAAACCTGAAACAGACTCTAATAAAACAACCGAAACAACAGAAAGCGAATTTGTTAATTATTTGAGCGATGATGGTCCCTTTTGGATTTCTAAACCGTTATATACAGACAGTGAACGTAACTGGCAAATATTTCTTGCAAAGGCCAACAAACCCGTGCAGAAACCGGACATTATAAAAAAGGAAAACACTGAAGATAAACATGATGATAAGGACGGTGACAGTTCCAGCGGAAGAAGTTGTTCGCCTAGTTCAGATAACGGCGAAACATTCGGCCATCAGGAATCGTCCAATTCGTCTAATAATAGTTATGATCATGCAGATTTACCTGGAGGTCTATGTAGATGGAAAGATCAAAGTACTTACCTTTCTTTGGAATCTAATGAACATGTTGTCGATTCAGCGAACTTTCCTGTTTTCGATTTTGCACAATCAGAACTCTATTACAATATTTTAGAGTATAACAGAGCTGAATCGAATTGGATAAAATATTTTGCTAGTATTCATCCTACTTCTGAATCAATACCATATCAATCAGATGTTGATTTAAATGTAACAAATAACACAGAAATATTTTCATACAATGAAGAAAAGAAATCAAAGAGTAAAAGGAAAGATTTATACGAAGACGAATTCGTCGTTGTATCCGTTGACGAGTTGAAACCACCACCACGTTCTAAAGTTGCCGTTGAATTCATAAAACCTTTTTCTCAAAAGGCAATAATTTACGACAGTGACGTACCAATGTTAAAAAAAGACAAACAAGCTATAAATTTACCGACCGGTGACGGTACAGACTCAACAACGACATTAACCCAAATCCAAACCAATTCCCAATCCATAGGGCCTTGCAATATTCAATTACCTTCACCTCCAGATGACAGTTCATCACTTGAAGATGGCGCATGCGAAGGATCAGACATTCAAAAGGTGATGATTGCGAGTTGACAAAAAGTTGTAGTGTTTCCCCAAGTGTTTTTGCCATCGACTGAGCATGCTTTTCTATACATTTAATTAATAACTGATATTACCTACAAAAAAAGATCAGAGTTACTTCTAAATATTGTAATTAACCTACCTCTATTAAGTATCTTTCTTATTGGAATTTCATTTCGCGATTGGTGTATCGAAACCAAATAGCTTGCTAAAGAATTTAATTGATTGTCTAATGTTGTTGTTGTTGTTTTGGATTGTTCTACTTTAAGTTAATAAGTAGATGAAAAGTGCAATAACAATGTTATGATTAGGTATGAACCGTGAATTCTGATTCATCAATTATTTTTTAACAATGTAGTCATTAGTCATTAAGTAACTCTTATTATTTTCTTTTAAACCGTCGATTGTTTGCTGAATACTTATTAGTAGTTGTTTTAACAAGTTTACTCCTAATAGTGCATCATTACCTATATATTTAATACTTAACTAATATTACGAATGACTATTAACTTTGTTGTTTCTTTTTCTTTTCGATAACTTGTTGGTTTAAATATGTTATGGATAGTTTTTTGCATGTTTGTTTTCCCATGAATTATTTTTAAATAATTTTTCCCCTTTAATAGTTTTTGGTTTGACGTTTTAATAAACCATCAAAGCAAATTATTATATTATAATTAGCTAACGATGTCACTGACAATTGTATATTTTTTAGATGTCAACTGAATTGGACAGTTTACGGGAAGCCCTACAGAAAACAGAAGATTTAGCTTTGAATCTACCTCAACACGATTTAGAATCAATTTTAAATGCCCTTTTGGTGAGTTGCTTTATACTATGTATGAATTTATATCAGACCTTAAAAAAAACGGGATAAATATCTTTTCAAATAAGCTTAATAGCGCAATAAAAATTTCTGTAGGCGTGAATATTTACTAACAACAAAATGAAGAAATGTTTAACAATTATTTTTATTTCATTGGTAGAGCATAAAAATGTTGGTGACTGTGGCGCTTATCGGTGTCTAATTAACCGAAACAAATTAATTGGCATCGAAACAATACGATAAAAAAAAAGAATCTTAAATAATCGTCAATCGAAGAGAGAGAGAAACAGAGAGCAGTCATGAGTGGCTGACATCAAGCCAGAGATTTAGTTTAAAATTAGAAATTGTTTCAAGGCTAGAACGTCCTAATAAAATTCGACAATCAAGCGGTCAGTTTAATAATAAATTATTACCGTTTAAAACACCGGCGGCGTATTTCGTGTAAACTTACGTGAGCGGTGTATTTGCGGTGAATGATGCCATGATCTCATACAGTTGTTTCGTTTTTTATTTCTGTTTTTAATTTACATAAGCACATTATTAAAGCCTACCGCGTAGTCGTCAACGTGTCATTTAGAACTCCTGTGTTTTAAGACTGGACATAACAGTTCTAGTAAAAAAGAAAAGTGCTTGTTGTTGTGTTATGTTTTCGTTTAAAATAAAGTTGTAGTACATAAGACAATTGTTGTTTGTGTTTTGTATAATAGAAACTAAATTAACAATAAGTGAATGTTCATTTATCCCTTTTTTGGGTAGTTAATTTAATGGAACATTTTACTTTAGGAAATATTTGCGGATTTAAAAGTTTATTCAACGGAAGCGATTCGTTTGGAAAACGTAATTCTTAAGTTACCATCGGACAGCGACGTTCGCGAATTATCAGCACATTTGGCGGATATCAGGACAAGAATTGCAACCCTTCTTTCCCAAACCAACAGCGGAATTAACACACTAAAGGTAAAATAATATTAAAGTAATAATAATAAATTCCATGATGATGATCACGATAATCCAAACGGAGTCGCAATTTTTATATTTATAAGTACATTCATTATCCAACACACATTTATTTCCAAACAAATTAGTTAATTTCTAATTTTGTTACTTGAGTAATTCCATTAGAACAAATTGGTAATGAATAATAATAATAAACAGTAAATAATTAGACATTGTAAATAAGTGTATGATAGTAAATAATATTCAGTCAATCAATTGAAAAATTGTTATTCAAAAATTTTATTATGAATTGGAACTCTTTTTATGGTTAAAATTTATAACGGTAAAATTATAAATAATAAATTTAATTATTGTAAAAGTTAAAAGAAAAGGTTCAGATATGTCGAAATTTTAGTATTATCCATAAAATTTCTGCGAGCTTCCTTAAGTATACATTACGTGCTGCGACCTAATTTAATAAACGTATCTTTTTTAAAACCGTCCTAATTTTAGTATTGATTAATATTAGATTGCAAAGGACACGCAAACAGTTAAACAACAACAGTTGATCGAGTATCAAGAATTCCTCAATGAGTTAGAAATTTGGCTTCAAACAACTCGTCACTCCCTGACACAAATTTTATCCGAGAGTGCGGATCACAAGCCTGACGATGACATCATACGTTTGAAACAGTTACATCGCGAACTACAAGAGAAACGGAAACAATTTCCGAAATTATATTCAATCTGCGAGGAATTTCACAATTCTCACCCCGAACTTAAGCAGCTGGCTCAACAATTATTCGAGCATTTAGAGAGTTTGTTGATAATATTCAACGAAGAAGAATTAACAATCATTACAGTATTAGAACGGTTAGAAGAAGAAATTGTGCAAAAACGATTACGCACTACTAGAAGTTCTGATATATCTGACAACACGTTAGATTCCAGTTCTATGCCAGTTGATGAACTTGGTATACATGTGGATATGGATACGAAAAGTTCAACGGATATTAAAGATAAAGAACGCGTTGGAAAAGGTGTCGCAATCGAAACTCAAACGGGTTCCAGTCTGTTGTTATCATCTTCACCTGTAGTAGTAAAGAAACCGAAAAGAACCAAATTTTCCGATGTAACATGCGTAATACCACCCGTTGATGTTCAAACTCAAACGAAGAACCTTAGTTCTGATTATGAAACCAAGCCACTCGAAAAAGAACAAATCACCATATCAAAGAAGATAACCGGAAATCAGGAAACAATCCAAATACTCACAGCACCCAAGCAATTCTCTCATTCACCAGACGAAGATCTCATCGTTAAAGCAGATTATACCGAAAAAACAGAACAAGTATCTCCCCAAATGGATGATAACAAAACCGAAATAAATATCTTCCATGCCAAGAAAGATAAACCGTTTGAAACTATTTTGGTGGAACCGGACGAAACAACAACGGAAGTTATTGTGGACGCTGACGGAACCAAAAGGATAATTGTCAAAAAACAACGTAAAACAATCGTTTCTAGGAAACAAACAGTTCGAGAAGTTACGTCGTTACATTCGTACGCCGAAACGGACGCCAAAAAACCGACAGAGCATTCCTTTTCGCAAGTGACTTTAGAAGGACAACAGAGCAACATTAGGACACAAAAACCGGACGGAAAAACCGAAACTTTAACAACCCAAAATTACGAAGGAAAATTAATGTCTGGGGTGGCCGGTGGTCAAATTACCGTACAGGAATTTCAATCGGAACCGGAACAATTTTACACAGTCGAAGAACCTCACGATGAAAAAGGAGCAACAGCGTATCTGAGTTTCGAAGACGGCCATCAAAATATTCAACTTCCGCAAGAAAGTCTCGAATTCCTACAAACCGGAGAACACATACACACAAGCAGTTCAACAGTAAAAGCAGTTGTACAGCACGTCACGAGAAAAGTAATTAGGAAAACCCGAAGGATAATAAGGAGAACGGTTATCATCGACGGTAAAGAACAAGTGACCGAGGAAGTAGTCGAAGAACCGGAAGAAGTTGAAGTAACCGAAGAAGGAATACCGCGGATTAGTATAAACGTGTACAGGACTCAAGATGTCGGTCAAAGCTCTGAAATAAATCAGCAAGAAACTCTCAAGTTTACGACGGAACCTGAAACGAAAATTGCTTCCGAAACTCTTGAAACGTCTCAGAAAAAAACTGAAGACGGAGAGAGGTACGTGATAGATGATACGAAACATGATGCACTTGAAACTAAATCTGCACCCGTAATGTCTGTAACTGAACCGATTGAAATTATTTCAGCGGAAATTTCTAGTACAAGTGTCGTCACAAATGAGCAAAACGAACAAGATAAGTCTACTACAATTAGTTTGCTTGAGTCCGAACAGTTGCACGATAAGCATGTCGTAGACACCATGAGTAATGTAGAACAATTCTTAGAAAATGAAAAATTGCACGTAGATCTTTTGAAAAGTATTTCTGATAAAGTAGAACCAATTTCAGAAGTAGTCGTAGAACAAATAAAGACTGATAGAGAAGTTGATGATCAAACACAGGCAAAAGCGAGCCAACATTTAGTCACATTAGAGTCCTTTACTAGTCCACCAGTGCCAAAGAATTTGACCGAAACTGATACAATCGATAGTTCAGGAACTATCGACGAGATTAAATTAAAAGAAATTCCTGACATAGTAATTACACTTGAAACGAAACAAGCAGAAAAACCATTAATAACAGACTTAGAACAGCCAGCGACCACTGTCAGTGTAACATCTGAAGTTGTAGTTCCTGACGTAATTCATAAAGTTACGGTATTCAATGAAACTGCAGATATCACTACAAAAGAACCTACAGAACAAGTGGTTGCAACAGAAATTAAGACCTTAGAGGATCAAAAACTTCCTGTTGTTATCACTGAGAAAACGTGTACGGTTAAGAAAGAAAAGTCTGACGAATCTCCATCTGAGCCGTTACAAGTAGTGAAAACAAAAAGTATAGAAGACGTCACTAAATCCAATAATTTTGAAGAAGAGAATATTTTTAAAGGTTCCCTAATAGAAAAACAACCTTTAACTGACAATATAACAACTAAGTTTATAGAAAATGAACAAAAAATTGCCGTCGTTCACGACAAGAAAGATAAAACCGTTGATAAAGTAACCAATATTCCTAAAGAAGTCGAAATTTTCTTGTCGTTAGAAGAGAAAACCTTTGGAGAAAAAGCGATTACTCCCACAATATCGTTTACCCGTAAGATGGACGAACGAAAACCGGAAGCAGAGGCAACCCACACAGATATATTTGTCGAATTACCTACCGTAAAAGAAAAGAAAATTTCCAAGCCCGACACTCCAACGGAACAAATTATTCCAAAAGTCGAGGACATTCCGGAAGAAATATTAACGTCCAGCGAAATCGAGTACGGGAAACGAAAGGGCAAAAAGAAGAAAAAACACAAAAGTCACGAAAAAGTAGACAGCCAAACAAAATCAGAAGAAGACGAGACCGCCTCATTTTCGACATCGCTGGTGCAGTCTGTTGAAATTGATTTTCCTGAAGCGGAGTCTCAATTAATCGAAACACCTCAACCCACAATCGAAGCTCTAGCCGTTGAGTCTTCAGTTGATAAAACTGAACAGTTATCAGACATTGAAGAAGACACCGGTTATGAACCAGAAGACAAAACAACTGTTGACGATAGTTTATTAGAAGAAGATACGGACAGCAAAAAGAAACGTAAAAAGAAAAAGAAGCAGAAGAATAAAGCTAAAAAAATGGATGAATCGTTATCCATCGAGTCTCCCGCAGAGAAGAAATCGTCTCCTGAAGTCGTAAGTGAAATCGAGGATGCAAGAGAGACACCCAAATCTGAACCTGAACATTCCGACAAATTACCTCACGAAGTACCGCAAGAGATCGATGTTAATTTACCCTATTCAGAAGAGGTTACTTCAGTCCAAGATTCATTCAAAACATTCTCGCCTTCTGATGACACAGAGTCCATAAAAGTAATAGAACAAGGCATTCCATCAAGACCATCCAGCGAATCAGTCGAATCAATTGCAGCAAAACTTGTAACTACCGTTCCGGTTTTAGAAATGGTAGCCACTCAAGAAACACTTACTCAAACGTCACCATCAGATATTGTTGAGTTGCCGAAAGAAATTCCTTCAGAGTCCGTCCAATCGGTGTCATTATCTGTTCAAACTTCTCCCGAAATTCTACCCGAAATGATTGATCTTTCATCTCAAACAAGTCCTGTAGAAGCACCTCAATCGAAATCACCCGTTTCGGAAAAGGCAGAGTTGAAAGAATCCTTTAGTCAAGTCGAAATTGACATAACTGAAGCTAATACTCAAACTATAACACCAGAGAAAATCGAAGCAACCGTTTCTGAACAATCTGCCCAAACTATCGAAGCGTCTAGTAAAATGGAAAGTTTAGGAGGTCACGTAGAAACGGTAGTTGACATACTGGGGGTCCCCAAGACGGAATCGGCAATGCAAACTTCGCAAATTGATTATAGCGAAGTGACTGTCCAGACTGCAACACCTGATAACGATAAAGTAGAAAATTTAGATATGATTACCGTAGGAATTCAAGAGAAACCGACTTCGGTATCAGTGGAAACGTCTCCTATTATATTTTCAGAAGAAACTCAAATTATCTCGGAAACAGGAAAAGATGATATTCCGTTGAAAAGTGCGACTTTATTCACTCAAACTTCCTTAGAAGTTACCGCTACAGAATCTGTGCAAACTTCTCCAGTACCTGAACCTGCTGAAGTTACTCAAACTGTTAGTCCTCTTACTCTAGTAGAACAGAAGCCAGAACAAGTTTCACTCTCCGTCCAAACATCTCCGGAACATGTTATAGAATCTAAAGTGGAAACTTTAGAGAAGCCAATGCAAACATCTCCAACGCCGGAAGTTGTTCTTATTGACGAAATAGAACAAACTTCTCCTTCGATCTCTGTAATTCAGGAGCCCCAAAAAGCTGTAGAAATCACCACGACAGATTCCCAAACGGAGCCCGTGATCATCGGTAAAATAAACGACGTTTCTTCGAGTACATCTCCTTCAACCGAGGAACCGTACGAGATTCACGTTGAAGCTTCTGTGTTTATACCTTCAGAATCAAACGACAGTAATAATGAGATCGGTTTCTCTATTTTGCGTGACGGTCAAGAAAAACGAGAAGCAGTATCCACAACAGCTCCAACAGAAAATGATGATACAGTAACAATTGACATATCTGTTGATTCTGATATAAATAAAGATACGTCTTCAAAGAAAGGACACAAACGAAGGAAAAGAAAACACAACCAAAAGCCTGTTGAAGATATTCCAAGTTCCAAATTTGAAGACATTCCAGAAGTGTCGATTCCTTTTGTTCCTTCGGCATCGTCTACCGATCTTCTTTACGCAGACATTGTCAAGGGGAGTTCTCGGGAGCCTTCTCCTGAACCAACCGTACATTACCCGATAGTGAAAGAGGATGTGTTGCAAATATCAGACGAGAAAGTAGAACAACCTGTTGATGTTAAATTGCACCATTCCGCAGAAGATCAAGGCAGAGACAACAGTAATAGAATAGAGAAGACAAAAGAAGTAATTTCATTTGGTGGGGATACCATCACTGTCGAATGTGCTTTGGAAACTTTCGTAAAACCCGCTGAAGACACAATAGTATCTTATATAGAAGGCGATAAGGCGAAAGAAGAGTTGGTTTACAAGGAACAACCGTCAAAAATAACATCCGATTCGAACACTATCGTGTCCTTTATTGACAATGAAAGAAATCAAACGTCTGAACAATTGTTACAACCAGAAAAACAAATATCTGTAGAAATCAGTAAAGAAATTAATGTTGAACCTTCTTATATAACAACGGATAGTATAAAAGGAACTGATGCTATCGTCGGTAAAACTAAACAACCGAAACCGTTCAAACGAAAATCAAAATCTAAACCACAAACGTCCGTAACAATAGAAGAAGTATTATCTCCAACGGAATCGAGTGATGTACCCATAACACCCACTAGTGATATCGTTCCATTTCCGAAGAATCAAACAAAAGAAACGATATCATGGATCCGACCATCAGAACCTTCACATCTTCTTATTGAAAGCGAAAAGGTCTATGAAGAATCGCCACAGCAAATACAGCAAAATATAATAAAAGAATTGGATGTTAAATGGACCAGTGCGCAGTCGATGGAACGGTTGAAGAATCTTCAGAACGCTTCCCGAACAACGCATTTGAGTGACGTTCTTCATCTTGCTACTCTACAGGAAACGATCACTGACGAATCGATAAAGCAAAGAAACGACAACATTCAAGAACAACTTGGTAAATTACGGACGGCCATCGACTCCAAGGATACTGAAACGATTCAGATTACTGTTATTACAACCGTAGACGAAATAACAACGTGGCTAAAAACGATAGAATATCGAATATATCTCAACAGACAACAAGTTATTGATGGACCATCTAAAGAGAGACTGCAAGAATTCGACGAGCTAAAATGTGAAATAACGAGCATCGAGGACAATATGAATCAATTACAAAATGCCTTGGATAACACGCATGATATTTATAACGAAAACGAACGGGAACAGATTTGTGAAAACGTCGACAGTTTACAAAAACAGATAAAACTCATCGAAGAAATCACAAATGAAAACGAACGTCTGGCAGCTAATGATTTAGAACGATGGAACGAATTTATTTGTGAAGTTGAAAATGTTAGTCAAACCGTGATGGAAATTAAGAAAGAGTTCAATTACCTCATCGAATCGGATGCTTCTCCGACGTCCAAGTTGAACGATTTAGAGCGTCTCGAAAACGATAATCGTTCACATATGCTCAAGTGCAGCCACTTAATAACTTTGGCAAAAGGCCTAATGCGTGATTTTCCATCTCAGGAGATTCCTCAAGAGGTTTATTCGAATCACGATGTAACAAAACAATTAGACATCTGTATACTCAGCGAGCGAGAAAAGACTTTACAACTTTTGGCACTGGCCGAAGAATACGTTCAGACGCTGCAGGAATTCGCTCAGATAATAGAAATAGCCGAAGCTCTCGTGGAAAGCACGATTTCCGTAAACAGTTTGGAAAACTTGGAAGAAGAAATGCAAAGCCATCGAAAATTCTTCGTCAATTTGAGTCATTGCAGAGCAATTTTAGAATCTTTAGAAGAAAACTTAGACCGCGAAACGAAGGTGGAGCATTCAGCATTGCATCAAAATCTCTACCAAAGAGCCAGCGTAATCATCGACAAGGCTTCCGGTAGGGTACAGCAAATGGCATCGGCCGCTGCCACCTGGCATTTACTGGAACAGGGAATGAGAGAAGAATCAAAATGGTTGCAAGTAGCTCAGCAGAGGGTTCCCGATTTGTCCAGCGTTACCTCCGTAGATTTTGACCAGTACATCAACCTCTTCACGTCACTGTCCCTAGATATTTCTCATCATCAAGCCAAACTGACTCAGCTCAGCAATATGGCTCACAAACTGCAAGATATGGTGCACTGTTCCGGATTAGAAGAAACGTACGTGAGTGCGCTGGAAATATTATCCAAACTACAAGAGGACGTGAATTTCAATTTGAAAAGATTGACTGCGTTTAGAGAAAACTGGTCAACGTACAATCTACTGAGCGACAAATTGGAATACTGGCTCAAAGAAGCAGAGCAAGAACTGATGCAAATAGAGACACTTCCCGACTCCTTGGTGCCTACGCCACGCTACATGAGACAATTCTGGGTAATAAATAATAATTGGGCATTTAAAATTTTCATTTTTATGACTTATGTTTTTTATTATTTTTATTATAGGAATTAAAAGCGCAACACGAAGTACAAAACAACGTCCGCTTGGAATCGACAAACACGTTAGAAAAATCGATGCAAATAATACCGGTTGCCGATGAAATGTTACAACGTAAATTCCATTCTGATTTGCTTAATCAGTGGCAAGTAATATCGAGATCTATTGGAGACATGAAAACGGCAATAATTGATAACATTTCCGCTCCCGACGTACCAGTTACCGAAAAATTAGCACTCCTAGAAAAAGAACTAAACGATCTGAAGACCGATTTGGAAAGTTTGCAAGGAGTTATAAAAACCGAAGAAGAATTAAACCTGTACATCGAAAGGTTACAGTTGATGTCCGAAAGACTTAGAACAATTCAAAACGAACTTGGTCGTTTAGGATTGTTGTCGGCAAACGAATCCGAAAAGGTCGGCAATCTGTTCACGTTGTCCAAGAGTTTGGAAGTTCAAATAGCCGAAGAATATGACGGCAGTACAATACTCAGAGAACGTTTGCTTCAAATAAAGAAAGGATTGTCGAGAGTTAGAAGACATCACGCTCAGGCAACCGAAACCTTAGACAGGTGCGAAAGCGCCGAAAAACTTGGCAGCGAATCTGTCGAAAAGGCCGTCATGGATTGTACAGAAGTTGGTGAAGAATTGGTAACTCTTTGGCAAGACCTTATGGGTTTACGTCAATTGTTACATACTCTCCCTATGAGGCTCAGAGTCACTGTGTCTCCCATTAAAGTCGAACGGGATATATCTCAGTTGCAAGACGTTCATACCGCTTTAGAAAAAAGATGCGGGCATCTCCTGGCCTTGTTAAGAAGCAGGATGGTTCTTTGGCAGCGATTCGAAAAGCAACTGGAATTGGTACAACAGAGCGTACACGAAGCAGACTTCATGATGGATTTGTTCACCGTGCAAGGACAAGTGGATTACGAAAGACTAAGGAAAGCTACAGAAAGATTAGAGGTAAGGAAAAAACAAAACAATTTCTTTTTCCGTTTCTCCCTACTGAAAATAGCACATGTTTTCCTTTGATAGGGATTGTCGGGTGATCTCAGTAGTCGAGAGGCGTTAATAGCGGAACTGAAATCATCCGCAGAACCTCTGTCAATGAGTTGTACACCAGAGGTGAGTGCGAAGATCGAGGCAGCAGTTGAAGAGGCTGTAACAGCATGGGAAGACACATGTACCAACCTAAAGGAACTGTGTAATCGTTATCAACATGCCACCGAGTTGTGGAAAAGATATAAAGAAGCTAGTGATTTGGTTCGCGAATGGTGTGACGTCCAAATGGAACAGGTTGGAAATCTCGAAGAGAAAGGTGATAACATCGAGGCTATAAAGGTAGGATTTTTGCATATAAATATATTAAAATAATATATTGTACGTGCATATTTTGTGCCTTTAATAATTAATAATAGTCGTTAAAATACTTATTGGTCAATGATGTCATAAACAAATAAACAATTTCGATACTGTTTCTCGTAAACAACAACTCTATGAAAATTATCTAACAAGCAAGACCTCTGTTGAATGTGTTATCGTTATTTACTTTGACAACATCATTAGCTATGTATATAATGTGTTTCTTAAGACAGATAAATTGGGATACTGTTTAAACAATAACATCATCGTTAGAATTAGAGAGAAAAAATTGTAGCTTTGAAAGTCTATCTTTAAACGGGAAAAACTGTCGTTGGTATCTGCTGCATTATGCTAATTAGAAACGTTTGATATCGTGGCTTTATGGTCTTGTTGTTATCATTATCATTCAAGTAAAATTTAAAACGTTTTGAATCATGCGGTTTGAAATTACTTTTTAATGTTTAATTTTAAATATAGGAAGTGTCGGTTGTACTTCCTGCTTTTGGTTGTAGACGTCTGTATAGAACAGTGGCGTAACTAGCTAACCCTCCGTGGGCCCGTATTTAAACTATTTTATAAGCTCTTTCGGAAATTTCAAATATGTACAATATTACTTACAATCAGTACATAAAAGATAAATACTAAAAATTGTTTATTAACTATAGATTGTACAATATGAGAAGAAAAAAGTTATAATCAATTTCAAAAATATTTGGAAGCTCAGTTGGGAAAGTAATTTCTGATCATAACGACTAAGTAAGTAACTTGTCGGGGGAGGGGGATGGGCGGGATCGTAGTACTGCGGTGGTAGCTACGCCCCTGAAAAACAAAATTATGTCATCTGCAAATATTTTTGTTATGTGAGAAAAATAGTAGGAATTTGGCGCAGAATCAAGACCGATCAAATCGATTCTCATTCATGATATCGTTTGTATTATGTAGATACTTTAGGTTTCGACGTCTCTCCGTCTCTATATTTGAATTTTCAATTGCGAAGACGCTCACATTCACCGTCAGTTATGTTACTTACGGACAGTAGACGATACCGTGTAAATAATAGTACACGTATGCAAATCACTTAAAAACGGACGTTAGTGTGTGTTCCGATAGTGTGTATGTGAACCGTGCCAAAAATGTTTGGCTCGCATATTTTTGATCGTGACTGAGTTTCTATATCGTAACTTTGCGCGCTCGATTATATTATTAAATTGTTATTGTGTGCTGTTAATTCAGAAAGTGAAAATTTGTGTTAAAAAATGAAACGTTTATTACCTATGCATCAATAAAAAAGGTTCAATAAAAATTAATTAAAAAAACACACATTTACGCATTTAAATGTGTAGCTGTACAGAAGACGAAATTAAGGTAGCTAAATATTTATTACTTAATTTCCATATATTTAAAAATAGTCGCCGCGGCGCGACTTTTTCGCATCGCATAGCATCTTAATTTATGAAAGATGCCATGAAATTTTTAAAAGGTTTTTCGTACATACAAACGCCAGAGACAAAGCACAATAACCTTGTAATATTTATTGTATATTCTTTTTAGATTACAATGGGTAAATGTATATTTAGTGTTCTTAAATATTTTTTTTATGCGGTCATGTAGATAAAATCGTTATTGTATTTATTGGCATGTAAACCATTTATATCGTCTTAAAATAAAACATAAACAGAAATAGTATATTGAAAATTTGCAATTTTTGTTGGTAGAGATGTACAGGTATCGTTATTGTTTGTTTTAACATAAATTAAAATTTAAACTTGCTTACAACAAAAATTTGTACGTAGATTATTTATAATACAATAAAACACTAGTAAAATGTTTGCACTAAATATATATAATATACTCAGTATTTATACTCTTGATAATGGGCAATGCCCGAAACAATTGTCGAGTTTCTCAATATATTTAGTGCAAACATTTTACTAGTGTTTTATTTTATTATTAATATGATGTTAGAAAGTTTAAATGTAGATTATTTAGTTTGATGTGTACAAATGTAATGTAACCAAATTCGGGTACCTAATACCTAGAAACACTCAAATAGATAGGTACGCAGGAAAAAATACAAATGATTGCTTTCGCGTGTTAGAAACGATAAATTTGTTGTTAGGAAATTGGTTACATGTGGCGTAACTTTGTACCAAACTAACTAAGCAAATTGGCAGATATTATAACGAAATCGAAATCAATTTCACTTGGCTATATTTATATACACTTACAAGTAGTACCTAGTAGTAGTATCTAGGTACATAGTATAGACAAATTATAAAATCTTATAAAACTTAAACTTTGAATAGTGCACTTTTTGTGATATATTCAAAAACAAAAAAGAGAAAAGAAGAAAAACAAATAAGTTTCAAGAAATTTTTATTGTCTCGACAATATTGTTTCGGTCGATTCGACCATTATCTAGAGATTACAAAAGATTACTAAATATGTAAAATTTATTCAAACAATTTATACTATTAAGTTACAAGAAACGTGGTGGGGAGGATAAGTTATAATTTATACAAAATCAAAGGGGAATTATGGGATACTAATTCTAGTTGGTTATTTAGAAGATTACATTTATTATGAACAGCTTTTCTTATTTCTAAATTTTCAAGGAGAGACAGTTTCCTGCTTTTTGGGATATTGCAATTAAAATTTTTATCTTATCCAAGTCTAGATGATGATTATTAGTAATGCAATGTTCAGAAAAACCACATTTGCTATCCTTTTTGTTAATGGCGTTATTATGTTCAGAAACGCGTTTTTTAATAGACCTGCCACTCTGTCCAATATAAATTCGTGCAATGCTATTTATCAAACGGCTTACTCAGGTATACAAATGATATTCAGGTTCGCGAGGAAACTCTTGCATCGCATTTAGAAAGATTGTCAGAACTTCGTGGTTTGGTATCGGAGATCGCGTCTGCCGTGGGGCTGGATGCCCAGGCTCTCCTTGGGGGCGAAGTTGAGGCTCTCGGTCAATGTTTGCAAGACGTTCGACAATCGCTCACATCGCTCGCAGAAATTGCAGAGAAAAACGTGACATCGAAAAAGACCGCTGATGGTGAACTCCGAGAGGCAAAAGATTACTTGGATAGCGTACAATCGGTAATAATAATTAAAAATAACAGAAAATATAAGATAGGTAATTCACTTTTAAACGCTCAATTGCAGTATGTGAATGACGTTCACGAAGATACGAATGATGACAAAGACAACGCGGATGTTGAAGAAAATTTGAGATCGCTAAGAGATCATCTGGTAGGACTAAGTAAAACGGAAAGAGGTATACAAAAAATGAAAGACGAACAGTCCGAATTGCCTTACACGAAAACGGACGTGTCTATTTTGGAAACTTTAAAACTATGGCAACAAGTTTTCCGAGAAACATTCCAAGAATATCATCGATTGAGTAGCAGGTTGATTAAAAACGAAGATGGAGTTGCTGCTTTGAAATTATGGCAAGAATACATTGCGTTCGTACAACAGTTTCTGTCCGAATCCATACCTGGAGACTTCGAGAGTCTTACAGAACACAATCAGCTCTGTGAAATCCACCACAATTTGCTGTTGAGCCAACAGGACGTACTCAAATCTACGGAAGAACCGGGTGCAAAACTTGGAAGCGGAGTTGTCGAGGAAAGCATCGTCGAAAAATTCAATACTCTAACCAATCTCCATAACGAAACCCTCGCAAAAATCGTAGACCGACGAGAACAAGTAAAGGAACGTTTAGATAAATGGGAAGAATACAGGAACGGGCAAAACAAATTACTGGAGTGGCTAAAAGATATCGAAAAAGACAGAGAACGTCTACAACTACGTTATATTCACCTTCGTCGTGTTCCCGTGATTCAAAACAGAATTCAAGCCTTGCTTAATAGAATTCCTTTGGGCGAACATCAATCAGAACAACTTCAAAGACAGCTGGATGTCATAGTTACTTTCTGCGATGAAGCACTATCTACATCGATCAGAATGGAACATGCCGCAATAACTCAAAGGATATCGAACCTGCAGGCTGGTCTTCAAACGTGGAACGGCTTTCTCGACAGAATCGCCCTTCTTGTCAACGAATACGAAGAACGAGTCAAAAAAGTTCAAATAATCTACTCCAACGTCCGCGAAATAATAGCAGAGTATTCTAATCAAATAGACGTTCCAAAGACGACGCACACGGGAATCAGCAACAGTTTAGAAAATCTGAGACAGGCCAGGATACGTCTCAACGAACTGACCAAAGACATGGAACAGTTGGGCGTTATTCAAGAACAATTGAAAGAGTGCGTCAGCCCGTTTGATATGAAAACGATAAATCAACGAATGTGGTTGTTGTGGCACGAACAGGGCGACCTGGACCATCAACTGGCCACCTTGTGCCATAAATACGAAGACAAATTGAGTCTTAGGACGACATTTGAAATGAGACATGCGCGTTTCATGACCTGGTCGGAGAATTTACTCAAAAAAATGGAATCCGACACGTTGGAGAAAAACATTCCGATGCAAGACCCTGACGAAGCTGTTCGCTTGATAGACACGGAATTGAGAGGAGAAATGGCACTTAAAGAACGGGAATACGATTGGTTACTGACTACTGGGGAACAGTTGCACAAGTCTTGTGGCGAGGAATACAGTGATGTCGTGGCCAAACAGAACATCAAATCCAGAGTTGACGAAGTCCGAGAACGATGGCAACAACTAGAGAATGTCGGTCAATCAAAACTCAATAAAATCAACGATATGACGCAAACTATGTCCCAGCTGGAACTTAAAATCGCCGAAATTAAGGCGTGGTTACATAAAATGGAATTGCAACTGTCGAAACCGATAGCATTCGAAAGTTGCAGTAAAGAATCTATCGATAAACTGATGGAAAAGCACGATCAAGTTAAGAAATTAATAGAAAAAGAGAGCGGTGAAGTTGGTGAGGTGTTAAACTTGTGCGAACTTCTTCTCAGTGACGTGAATGTTTGGAAAGTGTATTTCGACATAGAACAAATAGTGTCTTCCATGCAAAACATAGAGAAACGATGGAAGAACGTGTGTGGTATATCAGCGGAACAGAAACGTAAAATCACTTTTGTTGGAAAACTGCTTTGCGAACTCCATCGACTGACCGAAGAACACAACGAATGGCTAAATTCCCAAGAAGAAGCCGTACTTAAGCTAGACAGATCAATTGACAACTTTTCAACAAAAGAAGAATTACAAAGAGCTATAGCACAAATCGAACATCAAATCAATGAGTTAGAATCGCGTGGTCCAGTGTTCGAGGTTTTGGAACAGACGTATTCCAAAATAACCAAAAGCAACGGATTAGATTCAGACAGTACAAAACGGCACGTTTTAGAAGCGAGAAAGATGATTATGAGATGGCACTGTTTGTTACCTAAAGCCCGAAGCATACTCGAAATGTTCCAGAGCGAAATGAGTTTGTTCAAAGACTTCAGTGACGCCCATGGAAACGCTCTAATGGCCCTAACTAGAATCGATGCCAAAATAGTCGAACTAGAACACCTTTCGTCTCCTGAACTTCAAGAATCTCCGACGCAACAATTGGCGGAATTGGAGAAAATAGAAGATGTATTGAACATTCATAACGAAACATTAGAAAATGCAGACCGGTTGGGCCTATTGATTATGGAAAAGCATAGAAAAGAAACCGCTTCGAATGTTCAAGAAATGATCGATGAATATCAAGTTTTATGGAAAAACATTCAACAAAAACTTATCACACTTAAGTCCGATCTACGCCAGAAAGTAGCCGAGAAAGGCAAAGAAATAGCTGACGAGTCTGTTCAAGTAGAAACGCTTAAATTCGAACAAGATATTGCCATTCAAGTAAATACTTTACCGCCAAAATTACAAAGAATGACTTCCATAACTGCCAAAGATGCTTACGTTATGGAGCTGTCGACCGCATTCGAAGAACTGAAACGTAATATGGACGACTTAGAAGATGCCATCCAGAAAGATATCCCTGAAAAAGGATCTCCTGAGTTACATTCTGATGGTAAACTTGTTGCCAAGTTGACAGCTGCATGCCAGTCATCGACAGAACTGGTTAAACATCTCAGGGACGTTTTGTTGAAAGAATGTTCTGCTTCTGAAGAAGAAACTAATGCCGAAGAAATCGACAGATTGCTACTTAAATTCGAAAAGCTTGCAAAAATGGCAAAGAAAAAGGAGCTAGCAATTAAAGAACTCAGGTACATAAAATTTCTGTTTTTCTCTTAGCATTCACAGTCAGTAATTTCTCACTCTTTTTATTTACTGGTTCTTTTAAACTGTCTAACCAACTTATCTACTAATACTTCCACTAACAACTTTCTTTTTTCGACAGGCTGACTATCTCCGAAGCTTATGTCTTTGTTTGTGAACAGTGAGTTTCTTTTCATAATCTTTCTAATAAACTACTCTCGGTAGCCAATACCAATACCTATTAGCATTGATTTTATTGTGACTAATTTTGTAATTGATTGATGTAAAAGTATGTAATGCAGTAAGTAGTTTTGTTTTTATTTTCTTAGCGAATCTGGAAGAGTTTTGTGTCCGTTTTGTACCAACAGCAATTGGAGTCAGTTGGACAACGACCTGTGGAGATTGGAACAATGGTTACAAGCAGCCGAAGGCATACAATCGTCCCAAAATTCTCCTCCAACGAACATCGAACAACTGGAAGACATGATTCAAGACCATAGAGAATTTCTGTTAGATCTGGAAAGTCATATGAGCATAATGAAGTCTTTAAACATTGTCGGCAACCATTTGGCCGAACACACGGAGGACATGAACAAAGCCGATGAATTAAGGGAAAGGCTAGAGAGAAATAACACGAGATGGGACGTTGTTTGTGTCAATGCGGCAGCTTGGCAAACCATTTTACAAAAAGCCCTTTTAAATGTGAGTAATACCTATTTCATCATCTACCCATGTATCTCTGAAAGTGTAATGCTTTTTGTCTTTAATGTCCATCTAATTAATTTATATTATTATTATCTATAGAATCGTCAGTTTCATTCAATAATCGGTGAACTGACTTCTTGGATTGAAGATACGGAACGACAAATCCGATCGACGGAGCCCATAGATCTAACGGTCGATTCGGAAATTTTAAAATCTAAATACAATCAACTGAGAGAACTCAAGTCGGAATTGGAAAGGTGCGAACCGAGAGTGTTGAGTTTACAAGAGGCAGCGAACGGCGTTTTTAACGAAGACGAAGCTCCCGAAGAGTGCAACGTTATCATGGTTAAACTTACCGACTTGAAATTAAAACTACAATCGCTGATAAGGGTAACGGGAATTTACATATTGAGATTAGGTGCCAGTTTAGGTCTCGATCCCAACGAAATTGATGTAACATTAACGACAAGTACGTCCGCAGGACCGACACTCCACTCATTAAGTTACGACGTAAGTTTGATAAACAGATGCATTATATTATAATGTTCATCGTCTACTATTATTATTATTATTATTATTATCTATGTAGGTACATGAATATTACATACATATTTAATTTATTTATTTACCTGAATGTCTTGTTAATAATTATCTACTTATTTGTATGTCTATTATTTATTTACTGTGCATCGTGTTCGAGAACGCATTTACTTGTGAGTTTTTCCATATTCGTTTTCTATTACGTATTATTTTTCCAGTTTTTAGCGAACAAAAAAAAATGAAAACGAAAAAAAAAATGTTTTTCTTGTACCTAACAATACTTTTCTGAAGTTAGAAACAGTAAAATAATAATTTAATGTTGTTCCTGTTGTTGTTATTGTTGTTGTTGTTGTTTGCTGTGCAACGTTAGCTGTTTAATTAATATCTTGTTTTATGGTGTACAATAATAATTTTACTAGATAATTGTTTATCTATTACAAAGTAGAAGAAAGATGTATGTAGATGTGCCATTTCGCCTGACCGCTGTAATCGTTTAATTTTTTTGGTGTAATAAAAACAATTAGGGCATGTTCAATTATTTGATGAACAAATACGTAGCTTGTATATTGATTGGAGCACAAAAATATTTCACCCTTTATTTGCGTTTTGGACAGCTTTTGGACCAAGCCAGTTCAACGCGAGGCCAGTCTCCTGCACCCGGCGATTCCAAAGACACGTAAATATCTTTATTTTTTTTATTATCATTTCATTTTTGCCACACCTTTCACGAAGCTTTTAGTTTAATGTAAAAATATTTTCTTAAGCATCTTTTTTTTAAATATTCATTTTTGAAATCCAAATTTATTAAACGCACTTAGACAGGGGCTTATTTGTTTGCTGATTCAACTTTTGATAGAATAGAGTTATAAAAAGTTGGGGGGAGAAGGGGCAAAGCCGTAGTTGTAAAGTTGGGGCGCTTGAGCCCCTCTGCTACTCCTGTTTCTAGTTTGGGCGGCCCCTGCACTTAGACATTACCTTAGTAGCGCTAATTTGTTGCTAATTTTCAGCTTCCATAATGATTGATTTAATAACGTTTTAACGATTAAGAATTTTTACACTTGGGGTATATGTTTGGTTCCTTTTTGTCCCTAACAGATTTACAGGGGATGACGACGACAGTCGTATTTCCGTTTTACGAAGAAGCTATCATTTCTTGGGCAGAGTTGTTAGAGCTTCGTTGCCGATACAAGCGATGATGTTGTTACTTCTAGGCGCCGCTTCTCTAGTTCCGACAGCACAAGACGACTATTCTTGCTTGCTTGTTAACAATTTCGCAAACAGTTTCACACCGATGCTTCGATACAATGACGGACCGCCACCATTATAATAACGGAAAAGGACTAAAACCAGAGATCAAATAAAGAAAGAAAGACTTGGGATTCTTTTCCAAATTGTGTATCTACTTTTGTTCCATTCCATGTATTTGTTAAAGTAAGTGACTCTTTTCTTTACTTTTCTTTTCTTTTTCATCCTTTCTTAACGTAATAAATGTTTATGTTGTATATTATGTCGTATCTCAATACCTTTATTATAAGTAATACTTCCTATTTTGTTATGACTCGGTAAAAAGTTTGTCGCCGACCCTTTTTCGATATTACTTTAAGAGACTGCTGTTAGGTTCTTTTTATAAGAAAAAGTTTCGACAATTATACACACAAACTAGTATATTTATTGTATGTCGTGATAGGTATGTACCTACATTATTATAGTGTGATACCGTTGCTTCGGTTCTATTCTTTTATTTGAATTTAATACCATACCTACACGTACATATTACCTAATTATTATCTGTACCTATATTATACCCTATTATAATACGATTAATAGCTTTCGAAATATCAATAAAATTTTTGCTGGAATATATAAGTACTGTGATCAATGCCTTGGTTTTAAACGGTCATTTTGTTTGTTTTATTTTATTATTATTTTTTTTTTCGTAACGGAAAATAAACAACTTGTCTCTCCAAAGTTGTTAATTTTCCGTCAAAATTGTTATAAATACGTTTATTTACGTATTGTGTATATTTTAAGTCGGTTTTGTGGCCATATATATAATGATACTTATTAAATTATACCGGTCGAAACCGAGGCATTTGTGTTTGATAAAAATAATGCCTTAAGGTAAAATAAATATGTTATTTTTTATTTTTGTTGATGCTTATTTAGGCCCTTTACTAATTTGTTATTCGCTTATTATCTATATATCTACAAAACGAGCCGTGATTTTTTTGTTACTTAAACAAATATTTAATATAAATACTTATGTTGTAAATGTTTTAATTTTTCTTTTGAAATCTGTTATGTTGTACATATATATACTTAATTAATTAATTATTGTTATTATGTTGTATGGTAAAACATACAATGATACAATAATTATCGACTATTAAACCTAAAATAGCCGCCTTCATTAAATGTTTACAATAAAAAAGGATTGTTTATGTATTTACAATAAAAGATTGCAGCTATATGTAAGTTAAATAAAGGCCTGTTTTGAATTATCGTCTTTAATTGAAGTCAAATTAATGCATTTCTTATTTCGTCAAAAAACTGTGGAATTTACTTTTCTGTGGAATTTACTCAACCCAAGACAATGATGACATCTCTAAAAATAGACATCGATATCAAGTCTTCGTGTTAACTTTGTTGAAGGCCGATTGTGTTCGTTTGTCGACATTGAAACGCCGCATTTCAGTATTATAGCAGTTTAGTTTATTCGGTAAAGACATTTTAAATTGTTTTCGGTTCATAATGGTTAAAAAAAATGGTGGAAAACTTATCTCTTTAAGCGCGTCTTTGTGAAAAAAACTTGTTGTGAATATTTGTAATTGGTTCCTTGATGATTTAGATAATTTAAATCAGCTGTTCGGTAAGTAATGAATTATATTATTAATATATTAACGAAATATTTTACATTGTATATAATTATGTACTTAATTTACCTAAATTGAAATTATTTAAAAGAAAATCCCAAAGGTTGCAAACACATAATAGTTAATAATAATGATCTAAGTAGGCAATAACATTAATATCTATTTGCAATTGTTTACATAAATAAAAAACAAGAATATGAAGATAGATACCTTACTATAATAGATAAATTGGTAATAATGAAAAATAATTTTCTACTAGTCGTAAGTAGGTATATAGGTACCTAGTTACTATTACATAAGTATTTATTAGTTAATTATAAAAATTAAAACATTTCTTCCTCTTCCTGTAATCTCAGTATGTCGGATTTGTTCATAAAGTAATATGTAGGCTGACGTCCTTTTAAATCTTTTACAACCCTTTTCGCTCCTGCCTTTATCAAAATTTCGCTGATTGATTCAATTTTTTCAATTCCCATTGCGTAATGTAAAGCTGTACGTTCCAGCTGAAAATGGTCGCAATTTTTTATAACTTGTCCGTATTTACCAAGAGGCTTTTCAATTAAATATCTTATAAATATAAATATAAATATGGAATCAACAGAAACAACTACTCCGAGGGCTAATACCCCTACCGGCATTGAATTACACTGTTGATTCCGATGGATTTCTAGACGAAAATATAACATATTCAAAAAAGAAGGAATTAAAATCCTTATTCGTCTAAATTTTAAGATCAAAGATCTCACATTTTGAACGCGTCCTACCAAGTAGGCACAACGAACCGAAAGCCACATCCCACGACCCGTTTCGACCTATCGGGTCTCATCAGGTGGGCGCTGGTAGAAAGGACTTTACAGGCTATATTATAAATATAAATATGAAATCAACAGAAACAACTACTCCGAGGCCTAATACCCCTACCGGCATTGATTAATTAATTAATTCCTTTTTTTTTTAAATATAAATATCTTATTTAAAATTTACCAGAACTTAACACTATGAGGGATGCTGTTGCTGTTCAGAACAAGGATATTTATTACAGTTTTACTTTTAACGAGACTCATATCTTTAATATATTTGTTATACATAATATTGTTTGTTATTTTTTAGAAAAATACTTGAGATTTTTAAATTACCATCTCGTTATCAGTCAAACGGTTTCAAAACAAAAAAGAATAGCCCTTCGATTTTTTCTTGTTTTAAAACTTACATTGTCACCAATACTAAGGCATTCCGAAAATTGTGTTGCTAAATATTCAATAATTTCCTCCCGTTGACAAAGAACAGCGATGTGTAGGGAACATCGACCATAATTATTTTTACATACGGCCAATAATCTACCGCTTCCAGTTTCGTTTTCGTCAGCTAACATTTCCTTTATTTCGTTCAGATTTCCTCGTCTGATGGCATAATGGACCCTTTCACGTTTTTCCTACCAGAATTTAAACACATTAGGTACATATACATGTTGAACTATGCCCCATATATTTATAAGTAAATATAATAAATGCGTAAGGATTCGCAAGACCAAATGTCCAGGACTTTTCTTAGTTTTCCAGATAATTTTTGATTCTTTTACCTGACTACGTAAAACGCAACATTACTTTTTTATAATAGATGTAAATGAAAACATTGGGTTTAATTTTCACAAAGTTTTTATTAGAAGACCCTAACAATTGTATCGACTTTTCAATCGTTTTCGAATAGATCATACACGAACTAAATTGAATGTAAAGATATTAATTATTTATACCCTAAGTTAACTATACAGTATACATATATATACACATTAGTACACACACAAATACATTAAATTCCTTATTATCTAGTAAGTGGAAACGATGCTCTAAATATTGGGCTGGAAAAACCCTCCATTTGGTCATTGGTAATATTTTTGTTATAATGCAATGCTTTTTGAATTTCAAGTCATTCTAAAGGGTCTAATTTTTTACTATTATCTAACATATGTAAAATTGATAGATTGTCTTTATTTATCAAATGTCCGTTCTTGTTACAATGTTGTGAGAATCCTGTGGAATTTTTGTTTGTTTTCTTTAATTGATTTGACATATTCTTTGTATCTAATGTCAAAGTTACGACCGGTTTTTCCAATATAGATTAGATTGCATCACAATCGTGTATGATCTCTTCGAAAACGATTGAAAAATCGAAACAATTGAGTCTTCTAATAAAAACTTTCATTTACATCTATTATAATGTTTTTTCACAATCATCCTACCTCATCATCTATAGATATTACTTTTTTAGTCAAGAATTTTTATTTTGAATTCAATAACGACCGCGAACGTTTCTGAAAATTATCGTGAAAATCTTTGACATACAAGATTGATATAATGGCTAAGGCTTTCACGGTCGGAGCTTGTAGTCGGTGAAGATTCCGGGCTGGTAGGTCGTGGTCCTGGCAATTTCTTCGCTGACGTTTCGCTCACTGCTGTGTTGTCATCTTCAAAGTTTAGTTTGCTTTCTAGGTCGTAGCTGTTTCGATCCAAAACTACTACGATACGACCTAGAAAGCAAACTAAACTCTGAAGATGCTAACCATAGCAGTGAGCGAAACGTCAGCGAAGAAGACATCGCCAGGACCACGGCCTACCAGCCCGGAATCTTCACCGAATACATAACATAACATTGAGTTTCCTCATTATGTTATCACTATTCTAAGATAAAATCAATGAAATGGTAGGTAGTATGCATAGCAAACCTCAAAAGTTAATATTGATTGCAAGAAAGCCACTGTTTCGGGTTGGTTTTGTTGAGAAACTGCTTCAATAATCGGGACATCAGCCTCATCCATTATGTCTATAATGTGATCATATCCCTCTAGAAGAAGTTCTACCAGTTTGTCTGTGTCCCCTTCGCAGGCTATGTAGAGAACGTATCTATCAAGAAATAATTTTGATGTATAGTTTTGTTTGCGCACAGAAGAGTTGGTTATTGTTTCTATTACTTGTCAATTTCTTGAGTATTTTCCGTTATGTCTGCTTGAATGCTAATGTCTCTAGCTGTTCTATAAAGTTCATCACGATAGGCGACGTTTATGTCTGTTTCTTGAAGTAGTTGAAACAGTGCGTTCCTGTTATGTGACCTAGCAGCAGCAAAGTGTAGCATACTTTGACCGTGTTCGTCCTGGAAGCAATTGTTTATAAAATAAAAGAGGGTTGTGGATGTGGGTACTTACCCGAGTTGTTGGATTGAATGCAGTTTTAACTCCTTCTGGTATTTCTGAATCATCTGTTGGTTCTAATGTTACGACATCGATGTGCTTGGAAGTTGAAGATTTTTCTCGTTTTAACGATTGTTTTCTTTCAGAACTTCTACTCAGTATGTCATTTTCATTCTAAAAAAAAGTGTAGCTTTATCAATGCGTATTAAAAAAAGAAAAAACAAGCTCGTACTTGAGTATCATTACCGCTATTGGGGGTGTTGTTGTATTCATCATCATCAGCTTTCGAAAAATTGGAAAGATATGAAGCGAGATACGCAATCGGGTCTTCTGGGCGTTTATTAGCAATTTCAGTTAATCCTTTTATCAAAGGATCTCCTAATGCTAAAAAATTACGTATAGGGTAATCGTTTCTAATTGTTATAATAAATTTAAAACGTACATGAAGCAAGATAGCGACCTTCTTCGGTCCAAAAGAAAGGCATGTCTATTTGTGAATTGTTCGATTTATCTAAAATCAAAATCAGACGATAAGACTATTTTATTTGACAGATTTATTAGATTGCAATTTTTACTGTGCTTATTCAAGATATCAATTACATCAATTAAATATAATCCTTTTATTGAAATTGATTGCTTGATTATAGTTGAAAATAAAACATTTTATTGTTCATAGTAAATAAACATATACTTATCGTGTTTACGTGATAATTGTTGCGATCATCATAATATTGTACTACTTATTTCAATCGTAAAAAGGAAATAAATGTTTTATAGAAAAATTGGATTATATCTACCTACGTTAACTAGAATAGGTATAAAAGTAGAGCAGGATAAATATTAGGGGAAGAATAATTCGAGTCTAAAAGAAATAGGGGAATGCGTGAGGCTATTTTAAGCTTTACGGGTAATAATAAATAAACGACAGAAAAAAGTATGAGCGCGTATAGATCTACAAAAATATTTTGACAATGTTAAATTGGGAAAGACTAAAAATACTTAAAAATGTAGGGATGAGATACAGAGACAGAAACGTGAACAAAAATATGTTACCTGATAGAACACCGATTAACCTGCTTGCTGCCTTTAAATAGCATTCGATGAATAAATACCAGAGATGTGATTATAACTAGACTGCGCCTTGCGTTTATAAAGTGATACCATTTGGGTAGGCAACCCATTTTGCGAATTAAGGGACAGAAACGCGAGAATTATTAAGAGCGCTCGTAACTTCACTCAGAAAGATTGAGGCAGTTGAAGTGTTGAGTGTAGTTATTTCAATTAAATGTTGTGTGACACTATTTTTCTTGCACATAGGGTGTTGTCAACACTTTTATGAACTATTTTTTGTTAAAGTAATATAAAACTAGTTTAATACTAGAACAATATGGTTACATATTGTTGTGCATACGGTTGCCGTGAAAATAGTTCTAAAGGTTCTTCCATTTTATTTCATGTGTAAGTACAATTTAAACATAAGGCACACTGATACATTTGTAATTTCTTCGAAGGTTCCCTAAGGATCCTGAATTAAAGAAAAAATGGTTGAACGCAATAAGGCGTGAAAGTTTTACACCGTCAAAATATTCAGTTGTGTGTTGTTTGCAGCAAATTACTATATATATAATTTTCTAGTACAAAGAACATTGCTTACGCTCGGTCCATATTATAATCACGCCTCTGATAAATACATACAGCGTAGTGAACGCCATTTGTAAAAATGTGTTACTTATTGTGGAACTCAATAATATCCAATGAGGTCTTTTTCAAATGAGGATATCGACTAGTCAAACTGAGTTCATCGCGTATTAGCTATCTACGTGATGGGCATATGACCACACAGAACAAAAAAATGGGTTCAGTTTGACAATTCGAAATCCTATAAAGATTAGAAATGAAGAAGTATTGAAAATAGTAAGAGAACAAAAGGAGGTATGAAAATCGACAAAAAATAGGAGAGATAGGACCTCTTTTGAAATAAAAGGTCTAGTTAGGGACATGTTAGAAGCAGAAACAGGAGTAAACCGAGAAGGAGGAGGAAGACTAATATGACGAGATTATTGTTTGCAAATAGTTAAGGAAGTAAGTGTAAATCTTTGGACCAAGACTCTGATGATAATGTACTTACCTTTATCTTTTAAAATTTCATCTGCCAGTTCTTCACCTCCATAGTCAGTTAGAAGAATTCGGTGTGACAATTCATTTCTATTTGTTTTATAATATTCGGGAGTAAAACCGTACTAAAATGGAAACACAATATAACAATGTTGTAATAAGGATAATAGTTTATCGACAAATAAGTACATTATCTTTAATAGTATGGTCAGCTCCTAAATGGACAAGTAGATTGTAGTAATGTCCGTTATCGTCTAAAGTTGCTGCAAAGTGTAAGGGCGTTCTTCCAATATCGTCTGTGGCATTAACAGTTTCCGGGAACCTTCCTGCTAAATACCTGACGATACTGGTGTTCCCAAATAAAACTGCAACGTGTAGAGGTGTTGCCCCGTTTGGGGAAATGCTGTCTTTTGCTATAGCAAATTTTCGCCTGTCTAAAGCTGCTTGTAAATCTTTTAAACTTCCGTTTCTTGCAGCGGAGTGAATTCGATGAATTTTTGACTAAAAATAAAATCAAATCATACTCATACCCATACCCGTAAGTATTTAATATCAGCAATAAATAAGTACCATATACACGGGGACATTATCGAGGAAAGCTTGTATTTCAGCATTAGGGGATTTATGTCCAACTAACCAGTTTCCATTTCCATTTAAAACCAATGCCGCTAACCGTTCCATGTTATCCGAATTAATCAATTGATTAACTTGAATTGAAATTTGTCCTTGTTCTGTTATACGTCCTGATCCTTCTTCGTTCACAGATTCTACTTCGTTTTCTCCATTTACAACACCTTCTATAACACCTTCGCCTGATCCTTCCACATACGACACTGTATAATTAGCGTCACTTTTGTTTTGTTGTTCGTGGCTTCCTGTGTTTTTATCTTCATTGTTTTCGTTAGTATTCGATACGTTTCTGTCACTTGAAGAGGCCCTTTCCATGTCAATAAATTGTTGAGAAGTGACTCTGGCAGGAGGAGAAGGATGCCACGTTCCTTCATATGAATTTTGTGCTGTCGATCCTCGTTTTACTTTTTCAACGTTAGTTTTTTTATCCTCAGCAGGTGACTTTTGTGAATTTTCGCGAATCAAACGTTTTCGTTTGTCGCCCCCGTTGTCGTCATTTGTTCTTGATTGCCTTCCTTCGTCAAGAGATCTAGTTTTATTTATTTTGTCATTTATTGTTTTAATATTTGCCTTTGACGCTGATGCCGAATTTTTATTGTTCGGCTTTTCTTCTGTTTCATCAGTATTTATTCTACCTTTTGCGTTTGATTCTTCCTTTGAATCGCTTTTCTCGATCGATGCTGGTTCATCCTTTTTGGGATCTACCTCCTCGTTAGAATATTTTTTCGTTGTGTGAGCACCTGTGTCGTTTTCTTTTTCTTCTTTTGTTTGATTATTTTCGTTGCCACTTGTATGGACTTTATCTTTATGTTCCTCGTTTGTTGTTTTAATATTGTCATCTTCTTGGCTATTTTCTTCATCTTGACTCTCTGCCTGTTCTGTTTTCTTTCTTTCTCGAAAACTTTCACCGTTGGTCATTTTACCCTTGCTATTGGTCCTTTTCCTTGTTGTTGTAACTGATCTGTTTTTGTGTTCGTCATTGTTGTGTTTATCGTTGTCTATTTTCGTAATATGCTTTTTTATTTCTGGCTCGCTCTTAAACGAATTTAGAAGGTTCCAGTCGAATTCGTTAAGGAAAGATTGTTTAGCTGTTCGGGGACATTCTGGCAAAACGTACAACCAATTGGATTCTAACTCATTGTATTTTCCTTTATAATAACCAGGAGCTTTTTCCCTCTGTAACGTTAAAATATTTTAACTAAAGTATAACAAAAAAGGCTTTGGAATGCGCTTACGCAGTCCAAACTGTATTCGTCGGCACCATTTTTAACGAGTAGTTCGTAAGTTTTATTGTCATCTTTTGCTAAGGGAGCGTAATGAAGGGGTGTACGCTTTTTACAATCAGATATTGATACGCTTTCAGGATACTTTGAAATTATGAGTTCCGCAATCTCGTAACGACCTAATCCTGCAGCCTTAGGCATTATAGATTCTATTAGCTACTGAAAAATATTGAGAAATAATTTTTAATTTTTACCTTATGTAAAGGAGTCATTCCATTGATGTCCTTTGCCGATAGAACTATAGCAGGAACAGGATCATCGATATGTTTTTTTAGATTTTCAAAATCGTCACTTATAATGTCATTGTGGATTTCCTTAATAAGTCCCTTAAAATTTGTTATGTGTAAATATATTAATATAAATTAATAAAAATAATTAAAGTCCTGGAAAGGTGTACACGGAATGCCGGAATCCTTTTTTTAAAATGACATAATAACATCTCAACCAACATGATCACTGCAGAATTAAATATTTGTGAAACTAACCAAGAGTTTTACTTCCAATCCAAATTTAGCGTAATTACATTATTTTTTTGCTTCATAGTTTTTAATTAATGTGCAACTTTAAAAGTAAGACGTGCAATTGAAGCAAGTAATATAAGTCAATAATGTAATATAATCGATTCAATTTTGATCAAACTTTTCATGTGAAAAGGTTGTTAAATAGGTCATTTAAAATCCAATCCGCACCTTGACGACAAGCTATCTACATTATATATATATATATATGTCTAGTTAACAGGTGTACGTACAAAATTAAAATACAATTATAATTATAACCCAAAATTATATTGAGTAAAACACAATTAAACTTTTCACAATTTTTTTTATTTTCACTATTATAGTTTCGCTACACTGTAGCTTTTTCAACTATGGTAGTGAAAATAAAAAAAATTGTGAAAAGTTTAATTGTGTTTTACTCAATATGGATTCGAACTTTCACCAAGTAACAGTAACAGCCACCGCTATCAATTATCCAAAATTATAGATCAATTGCAAGGATCTGTGTTTTTTTCAATTTTATTTATTTTATCGCTTCTGATATGTATAATATGACTAATTAAGATACTATATAAGTACTTACCTACGTAAAACTTTAGTCTTTTTTTAATTTCTATTATATTCTTACCATGATGTGTGGTACACTTTCTAAGAATTTGCGAACTTTCAAGCTATTACTGTGCTCGACCAGTAACTTAGATCCAAATCCTTCCCAAATCACTTGCTGCAATTTTCCCAAGTCGCGATGATGGATCCAGATCCGAATGTTTGAATTTTTTTGAAAATTCAATTTACCGTCCGAATTTCTCGTCGAGTTCGATGAGTTTTCTTTCATTTTGTTTTTGTTTTGTTTTTTATTTATGTAAAAACGGTATTTCACTTATAAGTACAGAAAAACACTTTAAACGTCTTAACAATTTATTTTGCGTCTTTTCCGTTAAAGAGGTTCAACATTATTTAGTCAGTGAGGGGGTGGGGGTGGGTGATGGGTTTGTGTATGCGCGCTTGTATGTATGTTTATGTGTTGTTATATTAACTTGAATACGTCGCATGTGTAGACATATCCATGTAGTAATTCACAACAAGTAACGTTAGATACCAAGTGTCATGTGACTATAATGCTTTTTAAATAATTTAGCATCCTTTATTGATTTGATAAAAGTAGAACATTTACAGCTTTTATTAATTTACTACGTACAATACCTTTGTACCTACAACATGTATATTCGCATTCGCGTCTAAAGGTAGCTAACTATTTATTTCAAAAGTACATAAAAGTTCAACTCATTCGATCACTTCTTGTTGTATTAATACCATCCACAAAAAATAAACACCTACTTCCATAGACCATGGAACACATAAAATGTAAAAATAATCATTATTTTCTATATTAGTGAATTCAAAATAATTGATTTTGAGTATGGTTTTACACCGATTGGTACATCAAGAGAAAAAATATATATTTTTTTAATTTAATAGAAAAACAAATATGTGCAAACGTTTCAACGCTATTTATTAAACAATCTCGATTTGATAATCAAAAAAACTCTGATCTCAAAACTTCAAACTATCAATACCCAAACAGAATTGACTGTAAGCAATACCAACACCCCTTTGATTTTATACAATTTATGGTTTCGTGATATTTACCCCCTACTCATTATTATAATTTGCACTTGTTATTTGTAGTATTTTACATTTAGTATTCTTGAAAATGACCGATAGGTCGAAACGATTCATCGAGACTGTTTATTACCAACCATAACAAAGAACTTAATAATAGTTACATTTGCATTTTAAGTGTTTCAGATATTTTTGATGTCTAACTATTTTACAATTTTTAGTGGTTAACTATATATACATAATAAAGAATAAAAACAAACTTTTTGAGAACAAAATTTCAGAAAATATTTAATTATTCTTTCCTTTATAACCAAACAAAGCAAAATTTGTTAAAAAAAATTAAATGAATAAATTGTAAAATATACAAATAAACTTTTGATTAGTAATGTTTATTACATTTGGGTTTGGAAATGTCTAAAGAAAAGTATTATACACATTAAAAGAAATAATCTTGAAAATGACCCTTTTTGATGGCACGATAGATTAGATAGTTTTATTTAGAAAAAGGTTTGTCATTTTGCGGAATATTAGGATTCCATGGATTTGGATTTATATATGTTACCGAGAGGGATGATTTCAAACCTGCAAAGACAAGATTTATTAGTTTATAAAAGTGTATAAAAAATAAGATAACTTTGTTAGGTACTTTCTAATCCTTTATTGAGGGGTAGCGGTTTAGGTTTATTTTTCGATCTCCTCAACCAGTCTTGATATGCTTTTTCATTTAGGGTCCTTTTTCTTTCTTTTTCTTCGGTTATTTTCATTATCTCCATCTGTTCTTTAATTTTTCGATCTTTACAACATCAAAATTTTAATATGTAAGGGTTGATTATCTAACTAAAAACTCGATATACTATATTTACCCAGTTCCGCCTCTTCTTTCTTTTTCAGCCACAATTTGTATCTAAGATCGCATTCTGTTGTCCGAAACTTTTTTACTTCCGTCCTTTCCATTTCGTCCTTTTTCTTTTTCTCTTCTTCTATCCTCCTTCTTTCTTCCTCCTGCTTTTTATTCGATAACCATTTGGCAAAGTTTTCCCTTTCCTTTTCTAAATGTTGTCGTTTTTCTTCTTCTTTTAAATCTTTTATGCGAGCCTCTTCATTTTTCTTCCTTTTCTTCTCTTCTTCCTTTTTTATGAGCCACCGACGAAAAGCCTTTTGTTTCACTTTATCATTTTCATATTGTGTTGATAAATCATTTGGATTTGATTGTTCCATTGCCATCGTTTCGAATTCTAATGAAAAATGTTCGCTTTCACTGTCTTGACGTTCTTGTGTTTTATCGTTATCTGCTGTTTCTTTGTCCATTGGACAGTCTTGTTTGTCGTCATCAACAGTGGAACTTGAGGGTGAAAATTTAATTGTGGGACGTGATTGACAATGATTTCCACATAGTTCGCTACAAGATTGCAGATTAATCGGCGAATCGATTGACCCTATGGAATGACTGCAATTTTTCGGATCCGTGAAACAAATACACTTCTTGATTTTAATAACTCTTCGTGTATTTTCGTTTATTCGTAAATTTGAAGAACTGGACTTTCTCATTTGATTTACTGATACTAAAGGTGTTTCAACATAAACTGCTGGATTAAAATATTTACGTAATGTTCCGAAACTCTGCGAGAATTCTTGTAATTCTCCCATCGATTTGTTCGATATATTGCTGTTAAAAGAGTTAAAATTTTGCTTGATTTCCAGCATCCTTGCTTCTAATTAACGTACTCAACTGATCGATTCTTTGGTGATTGTTGTACAAAATTGATAAAACACTTGGTTCTATTTTCTATTTCTCTCAATTACAAGGAGGTCGCAAATTTTGAAAAATAATAATTACCTTTATATGTGTAATATTTAAATAGCTTTTAGAAGCACGTATTAGACAATCAAAAATTGACGTAAACAAAATGTTCAAAGCATACTTTCTATCTAAAATACAGGGATAAAAAAATCTGTTATCGAAAGCTCTGAAAAATATAGGCGGAGTGTTTAAACCACTAGTTATATAGTATTATATAATTAAATAATTAAAATTTATTTATTTTATTAGTATTATGGCAGACAATATGGCTTTTAATAGTAAACATATACTATATTAGTACCTATCTTATATATAACAATTGAAATATATAATATTAAACTTAAAGTACGGTAAATAATTTTTCTTATGCACAAAAAGCTCCAGAATTAGGAGGTATTCCTTGGCATGTTACGTTTCTTGTTCCGCCCGTTACATTAATATTGTCCCAGTACCAATTCTGGGCAACACCCTCGCCAAGCAAAATAAAAATATTGGTACCGTTTACAGCTTGAACTGTACCACTTACGTTTGTTACAGTAACGTTATGGATTGGAACGCCATCGGTGGGAGTACCTGTGGGACCTGGTTGGTTCATATAATCCCCACGCATCAAAATCCCATAATTGGTTATATTGCTTATAGTAATATTGTCATAAGTAACGCCGGAAACTAATCCAGTAGCATTAACCACCGTTTTTATTCGAATACCATTCTCTGAGTCTACTACATTACAGTCGGTAATGTAAACGTTTTCCACAATATTATTTGTCCTGTTACCGACCGATCCTATCGATATACCATGACCACCGGAGCAAAATCCGCGTGTAAAATGAATATTATTTCCGGATCTAACGGCCAAACAATCGTCCTGATTATAGACAACAGTGTCACTGATATAAACGTTTTCGGAGCCTTTCACATTAAACGCATCGGTGTTATGACCTCCTTGGTCATCTCCATCTTTAGTATTCATAACAATATTATTCACTGTTATATTTGTACAGTTGTGAATGGCGAAGCAGTGGCGCGGTGAATTGAGAAAATTCAAATTGGTTATAACTCCGTTATATAAGTATCGAGTTTTGAAAAATCTCGGCTTCGAAACGCCCCCATTGTGTCCAAGACCGTCCCACCATCTCGAACCCTGACCATCGAGAACGTGTCCTTCTGCACCCGTTACATTTATATTAGTACCACTTATCAAAATCAGCGGTCCTTTCCATTCTGCGTATCCGAAGGATATGTTTCCTTTAAATGTTATCGACTTATCCGATATACCAGTTAAATCTAACGTTTCTCCAGCTGGCACGACTAAATCTTCTATGACGATATCATCACAGATTGATTTAATTCCGTGAAGTTCCTCTAGGGAATTTCCCGATAATGTGCATGATACGTCCGAAGAACGACTGAAAACTATTGCACAAGTAATCACACCCACTGCAAGGACTACCATACCCAAACCGATTAATATTTTCAATATTAACTTCATGATATTATCGGAACACGACAACAGTCAGTACACCCATAAAAAAACGGAAATGAACAAACTTCATTCATTCTTTTAGTATTAATATATCAATCTAAACGGTATGATAAGTAAAATTATTTTATTTCTTATCATTCATTTCTATACTATCTACACCATTAGTGTATGTTTGAAGGCTTTCACGGCCGGAGTCTATATGATGAGGATTTTCCGGGCTGACGAGCCGTGGTCGAGTGGAGTATTTCTTACTTCCAAACGTTTCGTTCGAAACTGCGCCGAACATTTTCCGTGGAGACGATGACTTCTAAGAATTCTTCTCGGAGGTTCAGGCGCAGTTTCGAACGAAACGTTTGGAAGTAAGAAATACTCCACTCGACCACGGCTAGTCAGCCTGGAAAATCCTCATCATACACCATTAGTGTTTTGTGAGTAACGTCAAACTTATGATCTACAAAAGAAAACGTAAATAAAATATGCCTTGCTATGCATCTTCTATTTCCGAATCGGTTACAAATTCTTTCTTAACTATTATATATTATTATATTTTCCATTTCTGCCGCTTGCTATACGAATTCGAAAAAATATAAGCTAAATTGGGGCTAATATCAACACCGACGTTTTACCCTAAGCAGCTACAATATTTTATGAAGATGCAATTATTAAAAATGAAAATAAATTAAATCACGATGGAATACATGTTGTTAATTGTACTTATTAGGTTTTTAGGTCAATTTTTAATATCTCTATGGTTATTTATAAGTACAATTTGCACAAGTTGTTTACGTAAAACATTGAGGTGGTGATATGATTATTGATTGCATTGTTCTCTTAATTTTCTAGTATAATCTCTAATCGTTAATGATAATATTATGTCTCATTATCTGATTAAGAAATAAAAACGGTAAGAGATAGATACTGTTTTATTTAGAGTGCTTTTAATAAAGCTATTTGCGGGAATTTATTGAATATACAAAAAACCTTTATATAAAAAACACGTTGTACGTAGAATTATTTTTTTTTATAATACTTTTAGATAATAGAACAAATACTTGAAGTATTATGTAGATAACAGATACCACTTCAAATCACAACTTATGTATTTCTTTTTCCATTGTCTTAAAAGTTTGTCGTTTAAGGTAAATAGTGCATGTAATAAATTTTGTTTTTAGGACTACGCCATAACCTATATTACTTTACTTTACTATTATTCATTATTAAAACAATAACATTTAACTGTACTAATAACCATATTTGTACACGATATTCCCAGAGTTAATATTACTTTTATATATTTCTTCATAACAGGCGGGCTGAAAAGTTCGTAGGCTGACCCATAAATGGCGTTACTAGTATCAAATCCATATGATTTTTAGTTAGCCCTAACCTTCAAAGGACGCGTGTATAAATTTGACACCTGTTGCACTATTAGTATCTGAGTTGTAGCATTGCTAGTGAATGAACTTTTGTTACTTTGAAAAAATGGATAAAAAGGAATTTAGTGTGCTAATAAAGCATATAAAAAATACTGTTGAAAGCAAGGCTTGGCTTGATAAACATTATTCAAACTTTGCACCAGGAAAATCAACCGTAGAAAAGTGGTTTGCTAAATTTAAACGAGGCGAAATGAACACCGAGAACCCGAGGACGATGCACGCAGTGGACGCCCCAAAGAGGCTGTTACCAACGAAAACATCAAAAAAGTCCACAAAATAATTTTTGATAACCGTAAAGTGAAGTTGATTGAGATAGCTGAGACCCTAAAGATATCAATGGAACGTGTTGGTCATATCGTGAATGTGAATGAATATTTGGATATGCGAAAGTTCTGTACAAAGTGGGTGCTGCGCGAGCCGCGAGCTCACAATCGACCAAACAACAACGGATCGATGATTCTAAGCAGTGTCTGGAGCTGGGAACTGTTCAATCGTAATAAATCCGAATTGTTGCGTTTGTGTCGATATGTAACGATGGATGAAACATGGCTCCATCATTTCACACCCGAGTCCAATCGACAGTTAGCCGAGTGGACGAAAGACGCAAAAGTCGGCTGGGTAATGGCATCAGTATTCTGGGATGCTAATGGTTCATGGTATAATATTTATTGACTATCGACTATCTTAAAAAGGGAAAAAACATAAACAGCGACTATTACGTAGCGTTATTGGAGCATTTAAAAAACGAAATCGCGGAAAAGCGGCTTTATTTAAAGAAAAAGAAAGTGCTCTTTCATTAAGACAATGCACCGTGTCACAATCAATGGCAAAATTCCATGATTGGGCTTCGAATTGCTTCCGCATCCACCGTACTCTCCACATCTGGCCCCCAGCGACTTTTTTCTGTTCTCAGACCTCAAGAGGATGTTCGCTGCTCGCTGGACAGCAATTTCGCGCCGATGAGGAGGTAATCGTAATCGCCGAAACTGAAGCCTATTTTGAGGCTAAAGACAAATCGTATTATAAAAATGGTATCGAAAAATTGTATGACCGCTATAATCGTTAATCGTTGTAGCGCCGTCGAAGTGAACTATATTGAATAATAAAATCATATTCTATCAAAAAAAATAATTTTTTCTATGCTAGCCTACGAACTTTTCAGCCCGACTGTTATGTTTCATTCTTTTATTGAGTATTCCTATTTTGAGAATAAAAGTACTTTTTAATAAATCATTTTAGGGAAATTACATTAGAAACTGTAAATTGCAATCGTTAAAATTATTCACAGATTGCGTGAGAATCGATTTTATTATTTAACTACATACGGTATCGTACCTTCTTATAATTATAAGGAAATAAACTGGAACGTATAATTGTGATTTACGTTTCCACCATTTGACTACACTTACAACAATGTAACTTACCTTAAACACGTGTGTCGGACACTTATCGTGTTTTCATTATAAATGTACAACTAAAAACCCAGATTCCGTTTTTCGTTATCGGTATCCTTAATTTAAAAGGACCTTATCAAACATTAATGAAACTTTAGAAAAAATTAAATCAATTTTGTCTTTATTTGCTTGTTTTATATAATCGTAAATTTCAATTAACAAACAACTCCTGAATTTTCTGGGATTCCGGTGCAGTTTTCGTTGACAAATTTGCTGCCTGTTACATTGACGTTAGTCCATTTCCAGTCGGTAGCTACACCGTCTGCAAGAAATATCAAGACGTTGACAGCATTCGTCTGTACCCACCCATGAACATTATTAAGTGTAAAGTTTTTAATAGGGACTCCAGCTGTAGGACTGTTAGTCGGTCCGGAATTTTTGTAATCTCCTCGTACCAGTATACCATAATCAGTAATATTTCCCATTGTTATATCTTCGTACTTGACATTAGTTACCTCGCCTACTGCGTTATAAACAGTTTTTATACGAATTCCATTTTCTGAATTTACCACAGTGCAATTTTTAACGTAAACATTCTTGACCACGTTGTTAGTACGATTACCAACGGAACCAATCGATATTCCATGACCACCGGAACAGTAATTGTTAAGAAAATTATAATTTGTACCCGAATTGATCGCCATACAATCGTCTTGATTAACGACGTGACTGTTTTGAATCGTTATGTTATTTGATTCGCTCAAATCGAACGCGTCAGTATTATGACCACCGTTATCATCCCCATCCAGATTATCAATTGTGATGTCCGAAAGTACGACATTTTGGGAGAACATGATAGAGAAGGAATGTTTCGGGGTATTTCTAACGTTTAACCCTTTCACCACTGAATCGAATAAGTTGAGAGCGCGGAAAAATTTCGGTTTTAATTTACCACCGTTTCCACCGAGTCCGTCCCACCATCTAGAACCATTGCCATCAAGAAGACTTCCAGATTCTCCGATGACAGTTATGTTTGTACCTGAGACTATAATAAGAAGTCCATCCCATTCTGCATAATCGAATGTTATAGTTCCTTGGAAAGTTACTGTACTACCAGACGTGAGATTTGTTAACGATAACGTTTTACCAGCAGGTACTGTGAAATCTTTTATTATAATGTTAGTGCATTCTTTCTGCATTGATTCGAAATTGTCCAAAGAATTTCCGGTCAATGTGCAGCTATCATCAGTACTGGCGTAATTATCGGAATTGACCAAATTTTGCGCTAAAGCTACCGTACTTGGTATTACAGCTGGAAGCACAATTGCTGCTGCTAATCCAATCAACACTTTCAAATAACAGTTCATAATGGTAATGAATTTTTAACAAAAAGCGCTGAAATTATATTTTCTTTTAGAGGAGCAAAAGTGAATTTATTATGTACTTACATGATTTATTGTCTTCTGGCGATGTTCAGTATAAATGCTAGAAGATAATGAACTTATTATATCCTTCAAACATATACTACTTACAATTAAAAAAAGTACATATGTTACACTTTAACAAGCTTGGTTAACTTGAAATATTTAAAAATATTTTCACCATAAAAGCAAGATTAAAGATTTTCACGAATTTATTAAAACAAGTAACGATTGTTTCGCTAAACATTGGCTTCCTCAAACTTGAGTACTTTTATTACTCACTAGTAAGTAATTGTTACTTGTTTTCATAAATTTGTGAAAATCTTAAGTCTTGTTTTTATGCTGATAATTGATTTTCATCAAGTAAAGATCGAATCTATTTAATTTTTTAAAAGTATTTTATTTATTCATTGCATTTCAAAAATTCACCGAAAATTTTAATTCAATTATAAGATATAAAAAACTTACCGTCGAATTCGTTCCTAGTTAAGATGATCTTCACTAATTACTTATCCACCAAAACTAATGTTACGATTTACGCAACCAAATCTAAAATATTTTTAAGTGGCTTATCGATACAAATATGAATCAAAAGGCCACTTTTATTTGATTTTAATTACCCATTAACAGAGCTTACATATTTATAAAAATCTTTATCGAAAATTAATTTATCTTTTTAGATAGCTTAATTAAAAAAATAGATAAAGTCTACACAGTTTCTGTATCCATTTCAGCAGGTGCCTAGTAACTAATTTATAAATTTAACATTAATTAACAATTTATTGTACCATATCTATTAATAATTTTTACATTATTCATATATAATGTTTCTGTCTCTTCATTTTTTCATAGAGTTTTCCTCCTGTTGATAGTACTTGTCCAGCAATGTTAATATGTAGCCCCTGCTTAGCTCCCCTAAGGATTATAATTTTTTTTTCCTACCATTAGTTGCATAGAAGTAGACAATTCATTTAAAATTTGACAAACATAAACCAAAAATCGATCATATTACTATAATTGCTCTCATCAGTCTATTATATTGTCTATAAAATACCTAACTCTAACATAATCAATTAATTCAAGTTCATAAAAGCATTTATATACTTCTCACCCCTTGAAATGTTCAGAATAAATGTCCAATAAGTCGAAAATTGACACGGGTTCTCATGGACAGATTTATTAATTTATTTATCTTACATTATTTCACGCCCCATCCAAAAACTATATTCTGCGTATATTCATGCTTAATTTTCATACCTTGAAACTATTGGAATAATTGTGTAACTGGTCGAAAATTTAAGTGCGCGTTTTCATGTTCAAATTTTTAAGGTGTTTTTCATAAATATAATATTTGTATTAGTTTATTTCAAGCCAAATCCAAAAACTGTTGCCACCACTGTATTCTTCTGATATTTTTACCTTATTTTCACCCCTTGGGACGTTTGGAATAATTGTGTAACGGGTCGAAAATTTAAGTGCGCGTTTTCATGTTCAAATTTTTAAGGTGTTTTTCATAAATATAATATTTGTATTAGTTTATTTCAAGCCAAATCCAAAAACTGTTGCCACCACTGTATTCTTCTGATATTTTTACCTTATTTTCACCCCTTGGGACGTTTGGAATAATTGTGTAACGGGTCGAAAATTTAAGTGCGCGTTTTCATGTTCAAATTTTTAAGGTGTTTTTCATAAATATAATATTTGTATTAGTTTATTTCAAGCCAAATCCAAAAACTGTTGCCACCACTGTATTCTTCTGATATTTTTACCTTATTTTCACCCCTTGGGACGTTTGGAATAATTGTGTAACGGGTCGAAAATTTAAGTGCGCGTTTTCATGTTCAAATTTTTAAGGTGTTTTTCATAAATATAATATTTGTATTAGTTTATTTCAAGCCGAATCCAAAACCTGTTGCCACCACTGTACTCTGCTGATATTTTTACCTTCTTTTCACCCCTTGGGAGGTTTGGAATAATTGTGTAACTAGTCGAAAATTTAGGTACGCGTTTTCATGTTCAAATTTTTAAGGTGTTTTTTATAAATATAATATTTGTACTAGTTTATTTCAAGCCGAATCCAAAAACTGTTGCCACCACTGTATTCTGCTGATATTTTTACCTTCTTTTCGTCCCTTGGGGCGTTTGAAATAATTGTATAACAGTTCGAAAATTTAGGTGCGCGCTTTCATGTTCAAATTTTTAAGGTGTTTTTCATAAATATAATATTTGTATTAGTTTATTTCAAGCCGAATCCAAAACCTGTTGCCACCACTGTACTCTGCTGATATTTTTACCTTCTTTTCACCCCTTGGGAGGTTTGGAATAATTGTGTAACTAGTCGAAAATTTAGGTACGCGTTTTCATGTTCAAATTTTTAAGGTGTTTTTTATAAATATAATATTTGTACTAGTTTATTTCAAGCCGAATCCAAAAACTGTTGCCACCACTGTATTCTGCTGATATTTTTACCTTCTTTTCGTCCCTTGGGGCGTTTGAAATAATTGTATAACAGTTCGAAAATTTAGGTGCGCGCTTTCATGTTCAAATTTTTAAGGTGTTTTTCATAAATATAATATTTGTATTAGTTTATTTCAAGCCGAATCCAAAACCTGTTGCCACCACTGTACTCTGCTGATATTTTTACCTTCTTTTCACCCCTTGGGAGGTTTGGAATAATTGTGTAACTAGTCGAAAATTTAGGTACGCGTTTTCATGTTCAAATTTTTAAGGTGTTTTTTATAAATATAATATTTGTACTAGTTTATTTCAAGCCGAATCCAAAAACTGTTGCCACCACTGTATTCTGCTGATATTTTTACCTTCTTTTCGTCCCTTGGGGCGTTTGAAATAATTGTATAACAGTTCGAAAATTTAGGTGCGCGTTTTCATGTTCAAATTTTTAAGGTGTTTTTCATAAATATAATATATGTATTAGTTTATTTCAAGCCGAATCCAAAAACTGTTGCCACCACTGTATTCTTCTGATATTTTTACCTTCTTTTCACCCCTTGGGACGTTTGGAATAATTGTGCAATAGGTCGAAAATTTAGGTGCGCGCTTTCATGTTCAAATTTTTAAGGTGTTTTTTATAAATATAATATTTGTACTAGTTTATTTCAAGCCGAATCCAAAAACTGTTGCCACCACTGTATTCTGCTGATATTTTTACCTTCTTTTCACCCCTTGGGACGTTTGAAATAATTGTGTAACGGGTCGAAAATTTAGGTGCGCGTTTTCATGTTCGGATTTTTAAGGCGTTTTTCATAAATATAATATTTGTATTAGTTTATTTCAAGCCGAATCCAAAAACTGTTGCCACCACTGTACTCTGCTGATATTTTTACCTTCTTTTCACCCCTTGGGAGGTTTGGAATAATTGTGTAACTGGTCGAAAATTTAGGTGCGCGTTTTCATGTTCAAATTTTTAAGGTGTTTTTTATAAATATAATATTTGTACTAGTTTATTTCAAGCCGAATCCAAAAACTGTTGCCACCACTGTATTCTGCTGATATTTTTACCTTCTTTTCACCCCTTGGGACGTTTGAAATAATTGTGTAACGGGTCGAAAATTTAGGTGCGCGTTTTCATGTTCGGATTTTTAAGGTGTTTTTCATAAATATAATATGTGTATTAGTTTATTTCAAGCCGAATCCAAAAACTGTTGCCACCACTGTACTCTGCTGATATTTTTACCTTCTTTTCACCCCTTGGGACGTTTGAAATAATTGTGTAACGGGTCGAAAATTTAGGTGCGCGTTTTCATGTTCAAATTTTTAAGGTGTTTTTTATAAATATAATATTTGTACTAGTTTATTTCAAGCCGAATCCAAAAACTGTTGCCACCACTGTATTCTGCTGATATTTTTACCTTCTTTTCGTCCCTTGGGGCGTTTGAAATAATTGTATAACAGTTCGAAAATTTAGGTGCGCGTTTTCATGTTCAAATTTTTAAGGTGTTTTTCATAAATATAATATATGTATTAGTTTATTTCAAGCCGAATCCAAAAACTGTTGCCACCACTGTATTCTTCTGATATTTTTACCTTCTTTTCACCCCTTGGGACGTTTGGAATAATTGTGCAATAGGTCGAAAATTTAGGTGCGCGCTTTCATGTTCAAATTTTTAAGGTGTTTTTTATAAATATAATATTTGTACTAGTTTATTTCAAGCCGAATCCAAAAACTGTTGCCACCACTGTATTCTGCTGATATTTTTACCTTCTTTTCACCCCTTGGGACGTTTGAAATAATTGTGTAACGGGTCGAAAATTTAGGTGCGCGTTTTCATGTTCGGATTTTTAAGGTGTTTTTCATAAATATAATATTTGTATTAGTTTATTTCAAGCCGAATCCAAAAACTGTTGCCACCACTGTACTCTGCTGATATTTTTACCTTCTTTTCACCCCTTGGGAGGTTTGGAATAATTGTGTAACTGGTCGAAAATTTAGGTGCGCGTTTTCATGTTCAAATTTTTAAGGTGTTTTTTATAAATATAATATTTGTACTAGTTTATTTCAAGCCGAATCCAAAAACTGTTGCCACCACTGTATTCTGCTGATATTTTTACCTTCTTTTCACCCCTTGGGACGTTTGAAATAATTGTGTGACGGGTCGAAAATTTAGGTGCGCGTTTTCATGTTCGGATTTTTAAGGTGTTTTTCATAAATATAATATGTGTATTAGTTTATTTCAAGCCGAATCCAAAAACTGTTGCCACCACTGTACTCTGCTGATATTTTTACCTTCTTTTCACCCCTTGGGACGTTTGAAATAATTGTGTAACGGGTCGAAAATTTAGGTGCGCGTTTTCATGTTCAAATTTTTAAGGTGTTTTTTATAAATATAATATTTGTACTAGTTTATTTCAAGCCGAATCCAAAAACTGTTGCCACCACTGTATTCTGCTGATATTTTTACCTTCTTTTCGTCCCTTGGGGCGTTTGAAATAATTGTATAACAGTTCGAAAATTTAGGTGCGCGTTTTCATGTTCAAATTTTTAAGGTGTTTTTCATAAATATAATATATGTATTAGTTTATTTCAAGCCGAATCCAAAAACTGTTGCCACCACTGTATTCTGCTGATATTTTTACCTTCTTTTCACCCCTTGGGACATTTGAAATAATTGTGTAACGGGTCGAAAATTTAGGTGCGCGTTTTCATGTTCGGATTTTTAAGGTGTTTTTCATAAATATAATATTTGTATTAGTTTATTTCAAGCCGAATCCAAAAACTGTTGCCACCACTGTACTCTGCTGATATTTTTACCTTCTTTTCACCCCTTGGGAGGTTTGGAATAATTGTGTAACTGGTCGAAAATTTAGGTGCGCGTTTTCATGTTCAAATTTTTAAGGTGTTTTTTATAAATATAATATTTGTACTAGTTTATTTCAAGCCGAATCCAAAAACTGTTGCCACCACTGTATTCTGCTGATATTTTTACCTTCTTTTCACCCCTTGGGACGTTTGAAATAATTGTGTAACGGGTCGAAAATTTAGGTGCGCGTTTTCATGTTCGGATTTTTAAGGTGTTTTTCATAAATATAATATGTGTATTAGTTTATTTCAAGCCGAATCCAAAAACTGTTGCCACCACTGTACTCTGCTGATATTTTTACCTTCTTTTCACCCCTTGGGACGTTTGAAATAATTGTGTAACGGGTCGAAAATTTAGGTGCGCGTTTTCATGTTCAAATTTTTAAGGTGTTTTTTATAAATATAATATTTGTACTAGTTTATTTCAAGCCGAATCCAAAAACTGTTGCCACCACTGTATTCTGCTGATATTTTTACCTTCTTTTCGTCCCTTGGGGCGTTTGAAATAATTGTATAACAGTTCGAAAATTTAGGTGCGCGTTTTCATGTTCAAATTTTTAAGGTGTTTTTCATAAATATAATATATGTATTAGTTTATTTCAAGCCGAATCCAAAAACTGTTGCCACCACTGTATTCTGCTGATATTTTTACCTTCTTTTCACCCCTTGGGACATTTGAAATAATTGTGTAACGGGTCGAAAATTTAGGTGCGCGTTTTCATGTTCGGATTTTTAAGGTGTTTTTCATAAATATAATATTTGTATTAGTTTATTTCAAGCCGAATCCAAAAACTGTTGCCACCACTGTACTCTGCTGATATTTTTACCTTCTTTTCACCCCTTGGGAGGTTTGGAATAATTGTGTAACTGGTCGAAAATTTAGGTGCGCGTTTTCATGTTCAAATTTTTAAGGTGTTTTTTATAAATATAATATTTGTACTAGTTTATTTCAAGCCGAATCCAAAAACTGTTGCCACCACTGTATTCTGCTGATATTTTTACCTTCTTTTCACCCCTTGGGACGTTTGAAATAATTGTGTAACGGGTCGAAAATTTAGGTGCGCGTTTTCATGTTCGGATTTTTAAGGTGTTTTTCATAAATATAATATGTGTATTAGTTTATTTCAAGCCGAATCCAAAAACTGTTGCCACCACTGTACTCTGCTGATATTTTTACCTTCTTTTCACCCCTTGGGACGTTTGAAATAATTGTGTAACGGGTCGAAAATTTAGGTGCGCGTTTTCATGTTCAAATTTTTAAGGTGTTTTTTATAAATATAATATTTGTACTAGTTTATTTCAAGCCGAATCCAAAAACTGTTGCCACCACTGTATTCTGCTGATATTTTTACCTTCTTTTCGTCCCTTGGGGCGTTTGAAATAATTGTATAACAGTTCGAAAATTTAGGTGCGCGTTTTCATGTTCAAATTTTTAAGGTGTTTTTTATAAATATAATATTTGTACTAGTTTATTTCAAGCCGAATCCAAAAACTGTTGCCACCACTGTATTCTGCTGATATTTTTACCTTCTTTTCGTCCCTTGGGGCGTTTGAAATAATTGTATAACAGTTCGAAAATTTAGGTGCGCGTTTTCATGTTCAAATTTTTAAGGTGTTTTTTATAAATATAATATTTGTACTAGTTTATTTCAAGCCGAATCCAAAAACTGTTGCCACCACTGTATTCTGCTGATATTTTTACCTTCTTTTCACCCCTTGGGACGTTTGAAATAATTGTGTAACGGGTCGAAAATTTAGGTGCGCGTTTTCATGTTCGGATTTTTAAGGTGTTTTTCATAAATATAATATGTGTATTAGTTTATTTCAAGCCGAATCCAAAAACTGTTGCCACCACTGTACTCTGCTGATATTTTTACCTTCTTTTCACCCCTTGGGACGTTTGAAATAATTGTGTAACGGGTCGAAAATTTAGGTGCGCGTTTTCATGTTCAAATTTTTAAGGTGTTTTTTATAAATATAATATTTGTACTAGTTTATTTCAAGCCGAATCCAAAAACTGTTGCCACCACTGTATTCTGCTGATATTTTTACCTTCTTTTCGTCCCTTGGGGCGTTTGAAATAATTGTATAACAGTTCGAAAATTTAGGTGCGCGTTTTCATGTTCAAATTTTTAAGGTGTTTTTCATAAATATAATATATGTATTAGTTTATTTCAAGCCGAATCCAAAAACTGTTGCCACCACTGTATTTTTCTGATATTTTTACCTTCTTTTCACCCCTTGAGACGTTTTGAATAATTGTGCAACAGGTCGAAAATTTAGGTGCGCGCTTTCATGTTCAAATTTTTAAGGTGTTTTTTATAAATATAATATTTGTACTAGTTTATTTCAAGCCGAATCCAAAAACTGTTGCCACCACTGTATTTTGCTGATATTTTTACCTTCTTTTCACCCCTTGGGACGTTTGGATTAATTACGTAGCAGTGCTAAAATTGGGGTGCTTAGATTCGTATTCACATATTTGAGGTGTTTTTAAACAAATTTTTATATTGAGCAATTCTAAGCTGTATTCAGAAAGTGTGGCGACCACTTGAATATTATGATTAATGTTTTCACTTTAGTTATATTTAAAAAAAATGTATTGTCAATACTATGTCATACGTATCTACATCTATAGTTTAACGTTACTAATCGGGAAAATGAAGCAATAAGTAAGATTATAAAATAAGATGAGTAGAAGAAAAACACTCGGTTTCGTCCCACTAAATATTTATTAAAAAAAAAACTCGACAAATTTGTTTCCACCTTTTCAGGTCATTCCCAAGAGAGAAAATCTACTACTAAAATTAAAACTGTTTACAATGATGTTTATGTAGTATTATTGATATTATAAACTTGGCTATTACTGAGGGGTGGTTAGGTACTGGCAAAATCCGACAATAATAACGGTGAATTTACTGTGACCATTTCTACTTTATTGTTAACTATGTTATCTTTATTTTTAATTAATTTCTTAATCTCTAAGACTTCTAACAAATTTAATTTAAAACTTTTTTGTACATTATGTAATAATTTTTTTCAAATGTAGACAATAGTTTAATACAATTATTAGATAGTGTACAAAAAAGTTTTAAATTAAATTTGTTAGAAGCCATAGAGATTAAGAAAGCAATTAAAAATAATGATAACATAGCTGTCAATCAAGTAGAAATGGTCACAGTAAATTGATCGTTATTATTCTCGGATTTTGCCAGTACCTAACCACCCCTCAGTAATACCCAAGTTATATAACATCAATAACACTACATAAACATCATTGTAAACAGTTTTAATTTTAGTAGTTTTAGTCAATTTTATACATTGGTCACGTGTCTAAAAATTAAAAACAAACTTAAAAATGGAAAATCTAAAATTTCCTTTAAAACAGGAAATAATTTATCCAGATATTTAATCAACCTTAAAGACAAAACAGAGAAAATGAATAAATGGGGGGTTTACAAATTAAATTGTAACTCTTGTAATGCTACATATGTTGGTCAGACAGGGAGAAAATTTAAAGAAACACTAAAAGAACATGTAAAAAACTACTCAGGAAATTCTACCTTCATGAACCATATACATAATAAAAAACATGATTTTAATTCAAACGATAATTATAAAATTTTACACTGCTTGGAAAAAGGTAAAAAACTTAACATCTTAGAATTATTAGAAATTAAAAAACAGATAAAATAAAATAATGATTTTTCCTTAAACGAAATTGAAAATGTTTTTGATTAAATAATTTTAAACAAAATTATACAATGTACCCCTTCCACAACCCCCTAATCAAACGTAGCATGTATATATAGGTAGGATAATATACGTAATTTGTTATTATGTCTTCTGAAGATGCCCATGTTGAGTTAAACAATTGTTAAGTTGTTAAATAAATAAATCAGTGGAAAATTGAACCTCGAATTTTATTTTATTTTTGTTTGAATCATGATTTTCCATAATGTAATGGCAGAATTAATTACTTTAGAGAAATTCTACTACTACAATTAAAACTGTTTACAATGATGTTTATGTAGTGTTATTGATATTATAAACTTGGCTATTACTGAGGGGTGGTTAGGTACTGGCAAAATCCGACAATAATAACGGTGAATTTACTGTGACCATTTCTACTTGATTGTTAACTATATTATCTTTATTTTTAATTAATTTCTTAATCTCTATGACTTCTAACAAATTTAATTTAAAACTTTTTTGTACACTATCTAATAATTGTCTACATTTGAAAAAAATTATTACATAATGTACAAAAAAGTTTTAAATTAAATTTGTTAGAAGTCTTAGAGATTAAGAAATTAATTAAAAATAAAGATAACATAGTTAACAATCAAGTAGAAATGGTCACAGTAAATTCACCGTTATTATTGTCGGATTTTGCCAGTACCTAACCACCCCTCAGTAATAGCCAAGTTTATAATATCAATAACACTACATAAACATCATTGTAAACAGTTTTAATTTTAGTAGTAGATTTTCTCTCTTGGGAATGACCTGAAAAGGTGGAAACAAATTTGTCGAGTTTTTTTTTAAATAAATTGTTAGTGGAACGAAACCGAGTGTTTTTCTTCTACTCATCTTATTTTATAATCTTACTTATTGCTTCATTTTCCCGATTAGTAACGTTAAACTATAGATGTAGATACGTATGACATAGTATTGACAATACATTTTTTTTAAATATAACTAAAGTGAAAACATTAATCATAATATTCAAGTAGTCACAAGACTTTCTGAATACGGTTTGGAATTGCTCAATATAAAAATATTAAAAATGTTGCACAACGAATGCGATATATATTCAATCAATTTTATAAATAAGTAAGATTATCCTATACACTTTATTCGAAAATCGGTTGTAAATCTTTCGCTAACGTTTATATAAATTGGCCACTTTGCTGTATAGTTATTTATGTACATAAGGATTAAAGGTAGAATTTACACGTGTTGTTTACACAGAATTTTGAAATTATCAATGCATTCGTCTGTTAAATTTGTTGTGGTATCAATCAAACTGAAATTATTTATTACTAAATAACAATAATCTTATGGATACACATGTACACTTCATTTAGTTTAATCTATGTAACGACAATATTATGTTGCTTTATGAGATTAAAAACTAATTAAGAAATAAAAACTGTGAGATACTGATAGTCTTTTATTGAGAGTACCATGAACACAGTCATTTGTAAAATATATGGAACATATACATATAAAAAAGAGCTTTGCACGTGGGATTATTTTTTTTATATAAACTCTTTTAGATAAAAGAACAAATACTTGATATGTTATGAAGATAAGAGATATCACTCCAATTTGCAACTTTTTTCGTTATCGATTGTCTTAAAAATTTGTCATTAACCGTAAATATTACATACAATAAATTTTATTTCTAGGTAAACGCCATTTACTTTACTATTGTTTGCTATTATGATTATGACTAATGTTTTTCTAATGATTACTACCTTGTTTCATTGACCTTACAGTTTTATTACCAAAACAATAACATTTAATTCTGTTATAACTATATCTTTACTCAACATTCCTAGAGTTAATATTACGTTTATATTTAGAAAAGGATCCTTCTTTTATGGGGTATTCCTATTTTGTGAATAAAAGTACAGTTTAAGAAATAGTTTTAGGGAAATTATAAATTCAATAAAAATATTAATAAGAATCTCTCTCTTACAATTATTTCGACTATTTCTGTCATTATCAAAAAGAGTATACAAGAAATACTAGTCATCAAGTATGCACCTCATCTACCTTATTGAGTATTAGAGAAATTAGATTAGAAAATGTATATTATAATCTCATCAGCTTAGATAGACAGTTCCGACCAACGTAACCCTACTTCTGGTTAACAAACAATGTCTAATAAATACTCGCAGACAGAGTAGTAAACCCCACATCTCTAAATTTGCCACTAAGTGTCGGTTTATAAATGTTTGCCAGGGTCCTTTTTAATAAGGATATTGTTTTGTGTACAACAAGAAATTCAGTAAACACTTCCACTTAATTTTTATTGTAATCTTTACAAATTTGTTTCAACCCACAGGGTCATCTTCAGAAAAAAAAATTATAAACTAAGTCTTACAAGTGAGCACTTAAATATTAAAAATTAAAATTTTAAGACACTTATTTAGGCTGACCCTCGGAAAAAATAGCTTTTATAATTAACAATGACAAGATAGGAGCTGCTTTTAAAACAACAAATAATTTGTTTAATTACTTAAATAACAGAAAAGATAAAACAGAATTGTTACAAAAAAGTGGAGTTCATAAATTGCGTTGTGATACTTGCAATTCTTTGTATATGGGTTAAACGGGGAGAGCTTTTAATTTTAGGATTCATAAACATTTAAAAAATTATAATGGAAAATCTTCTTTCATGAACCATATTCGGGAAACGGGTCATAGTTTTAATTTAGAAAATGTAAAAAATCTTCACGTGATTGATAAAAGCAAAAAACTAACTATTTTTGAAGCGTTAGAAATCAAAATTCATTTAAATTAAAATAGTAACAATGTTTTAAACGAAATAGAAAATGTTCATGATTCCCCTATATATATTTATCTCCCCCTCTCCTACCCTAAATTTTAATATTTAAGAGCTCACTTGTATGACTTAGTTTACAATTTCTTCATCTGAAGATGACCCTGTGGGTTGAAACAAATTTGTAAAGATTACAATAAAAATTAAGTGAAAGTGTTTAGTGTGTTTTATTTTTTTCTAATTCTTCATCATGTTGATCAACTTTCACATAATAGAGGCCAAGCCCACTCAATCAATTGTTTCAAATTTAAAAAATTCAGGATCTGTTTTTCGTTGTTGATATCCTTAATTAATAAGAACCTTGTCAAAAATTTATAAACCAAGAATTAGTAGCAACTCGATACAGTTTGCGTTTATTTGAGACATATAAATTGGTAAATATGAATCCTCAACCTCCTAAATTATACTCTCTGTTAAAGTTACATAAAAATAATCAACCTATACGATCAGTTGTTTCTTATGTTTGTGCTCGGTCTACGAAAATTACTAAGTTTTTAATAAATATAATTAAATGTAAATGTAATTTCAAGCCTAAATTTAGTATAAAAACTCTTTAAAACTAATTTCAAAAATAAAAAACATTAAATTACCAATAATGCCAAATTAATTTCGTTTGATATACAAAATTTATTCCCTATCATACCACCAGTAGATGTTAGTAACGTAGTCCAAAATTGCTTAATGAAAATAATAACTGCTTAGAAGAAAACATACAAATTATAAATACATTATCTGTTTGTTTATCTCAAAATTATTTCCAATTCAATGAACAAATATTCACGTACACAGATGGCTTAATTATGGGTAATCCATTAAATCCTTTGATAGCGGAAATCTTCTTAAACGACTATAATAAATTCAGCTAAAAAAAAAATTCTTATTTTGGTATCGGACAACATCATTACCTGTTTCACAGGCACAAACAGACAGCTCGACGTATTTTTAATTTATATCAATAGTCTACATCCTAATATTAAGTTTACAATAGAAGAAAAAACAAATAAAAAGATCAATTTTTTAGACTTAACTCTTACCAAAACAGATAACAAAATTCACTTTTCTATTTTCCACAAGCCTCACATACAGATACAACAATACATAACAGTTCCTTTCACCCAATTCAACATAAAGTAGCAGCATACAATAGCATGATACATAGATAGACTCCTAAGTGTTCCCTTGTCCAAAAATTATTATATTAAAGAACTAAACGTAATTAAATAAACGGCAGTAAATAATGGATATAACCCTTCATTAATAGATAATATAGTTTCTAAAAAACAACATAAATTAGCTTTAAATTCCGTTTACCCTTCCTCTAATAATAAAGATAATAAATATAGAAGCATAAAATACGAATAAATTGAATTATTCGTTTGACAATGACAAGCTTTTTTGTCGAAACTATAGTCAAAAGGATTTGTAAATAAAAAGTGATAATAAACAAAGTAGTGTTTATTCATTTATCGTAAAGATGAATTATCACAGAGTAACGGCTGAATCAATCCAATTTTTATAAAATACTTAGTTCGTATTAGTAATGTAATATTATCTTATTTACAACTATATGCAATTAATATGGCCTACAAAATTAACTTCTCCATTGGAAGATTAATAAAAAATAACAAAGACAAAACTGACAAATTTATGTGTTTTGGAGTTTATAATTTGATCTGTGGGTCATGCCTTAAAGTATATATCGAGCAGACTGGTAGGAATATCAATAAACGTCTATCTGAACACAAAAACAGTTATAAGAAGAATAAGACAGACTTCACCTATGCAAACCATATCACAGAAGAATGCTTATGTTCAATAACCGTATTGATATTGTTCATTTACAAAATAAGAGCTATATGTTAACATTATTGGAGAACCTAGAAATTAATAAATATAAAAAATTATGAACCCTACTCAATGACCAGACCGAAGGCAACAACTCCCCACTTTTGAATTTATTGTAAATATTACCACCACCCTTATTGTGTACATATTTAATCACCCAGGTTGCAATTTTTATTTAGTAGTAAGTACTCACGTCTGAGGAAGCCAAAGTTTGGCGAAACCTATGTTACGAATAGTAAATAAAGTCTATGAAAATCTTTCGTTTCGTTGTTTCTAATTTGCGTATATTACTTGTCTATAATTAATAATAAATATTAAACCTATGTAAATTGTATTTATTGTCAAGTTTTAGATAAGTGTATAATAATAATGATTATTAATATTATTTAACAGGAAATTCCTGAATTTTCTGGAATTCCAGTACAATTGGTGACATCGGTGTATTTGCTGCCCGTTACGTCGACATTAGTCCATTTCCAATTGGAAGCTACACCGTCTGCGAGAAGTATGAAGATGTTAAGGGCATTCTCCTGTACCCACCCTTGAATATTGGTAAGTGTAAAATTTTTAATAACGAATCCATCTGTAGGATGTCCATTGGGTCCGCTATTTAGGTAGTCGCCTCGTACCAGTATACCAAATGTAGTAATATTTCCCATTGTTATATCTTCGTAGTTAATGTTATTTACCTCGCCTGATTCGTTAAAAACAGTTTTTATCCGAATTCCATTTTCTGAATTTACCACAGTGCAATTTTTAACGTAAACATTTTCGATCACTTTATTATTACGAACAGAACCAATCGATATTCCATGACCACCGGAACAGTAATTGTTATAAAAATAATAATTTGAACCCGAATTGGCTGCCATACAATCGTCTTGATTAACGACGTGACTGTTTCGAATCGTTATATTATTTGAGTTGCTCAAATCGAACGCGTCAGTATTATGACCACCGTTATCATCCCCATCCAAATTATCCATTGTGATGTCCGAAAATACGACATCTTCGGAGTAGTTGATAGAGAAACAATGTTTCGGGGTATTTCTAATGTTCAACCCTTTCACCACCGAATTGTTTAAGTGATACGCTCGAAAAACTTTCGGTTTTAATTTACCACCGTTTCCACCAAGTCCGTCCCACCATCTAGAACCATTGCACTCCAGAAGACTTCCAGGTTCTCCGATAAGAGTAATGTTTGTACCTGTGACCACAATAAAATGGCCATCCCATTCTGCGTATCCGAATGTTATAGTTCCTTTGAATGTTACTGTACTACCAGACGTGAGATTTGTTAACGACAAAGTTTTACCAGCTGGCACTTCGAAATCTTTTATTATAATGTTAGTGCATTCTTTCTGCATAGATGCGAAATTGTCCAAAGAATTTCCGGTCAGTGTGCAGTTATCATCGTCAGTACTGGCGTAATTATCGTAATTGTCCAAATTTTGCGTTAAAGCTACTGTACAGGATATTAAAGCTGGAAGCACAAATACTATTGCTAAACCAGTTAACACGTTTGAATAACACTTCATGTTGGTTTCCTGATTTTTAAACAAACGGCGCGTCGCTGAAATTATATAACTTTTAGATAAAATTTGTATTTGTTACTTATAAGGAGATGTTCCCCAAGTTCCTTTTACTGATTGTCAGACAATATTATTTAGCATACTTACCAAAACTAATATTTCAGCTTACGTAAACAAATCTAAAATATCTATAAGTGGATAACTGACACAAATAGCAATTAAGAAGTTACTTTCGTATTGTAAATGATTTAGTGATTATAATTAGTCATTAACAAAGCTTATATATTTATAAAAATCTTTATCGAAAAGAAATTTATCTTTTGGATAACTTAATTACAAAATAGATAAAGTTTACACAATTTGTGTATTCGCGTTAGCAGGTACCTAGTAACTAACATAATTGCACTATTTCCGTGTACTTGTCCAGCACCTAGTAATTTGTACCCTTTATTTATTTCTCTTAAATCAACAGCCCTTTTTAAGAGATGGTTCGCTACCGTTAGTTGTGCAAAAGTGGACAATTTATATAAAATTTGACGAACATATACCAACAATCAATCATGTAACCATAATTGTAATCATAAATTCCATGTATTATCTGTAAAATGCCTACCGTTGAAATAATTTATATATGCAACTACTTACAAGATTTTACATATTGTCTATCTCTTAAATGCTCAGAATAATTTTGTACCAGTTCGCATATTAACTTGCACGTTTTAGGTTCAGATTTTTATAGTGATTTTTGGGAAACAAAACTGGTAGGGGTATTAGCCCTCGGAGTAGTTGTTTTTATTGAATCCATATTTATATTTATATTTTTATATTCATAATATAGCCTGTAAAGGCATTTCTGCCAGCGCCCACCTGATGAGACCCGATAGATCGAAACCAGTCGTGGGATATGGCTTTCCGTTCATTGTGCCTACTTGGTAGGACGTGTTCAAAATTTGAGATCATTAATCTTAATATTTAGACGAATAAGGATTTTAATTCCTTCTTTTTTGGATGATCGGAATAATTGTTTAACTGTTCGAAAATTTAGGTGCGCGTTTTCATGTTCAAATTTTTAAGGTGCTTTTCATAAATATAATATTTGTATTAATTTACTTCAAACCGAATTCAAAAACTGTTGCCACCACCAAATTCTGCTGATATTTTTACATTCTTTTCACCTCTTGGAGCGTTTGGAATAATTGTGTAGCTGGTCGAAGGTTTATGTACGCGTTTTCATGTTTAGATTTTTAAGATATTATGATAAATAAAATATTTATATTTGTTGTAATAAACTGAGAAACCCACGCATAAATCCAATGCAATTGTTTATTTAGTGTGTAAAAAGAATAAGACAGACTCCACCTCCACTTATGCAAACCATGTCACAGAAGAAGGTCATATGTTCAACAACTGTATTGAAATTATTCATTTAGAAAATAAGAACTATAAGTTAACATTATTGAAGAACCTAGAAATTAATAAATATAATAAATTATGATCCCAACTCAATGACCAGACCGAAGGCAACAGCTCCCCACTTTTGAATTTATTGTAAATATTACCACCACCCTTATTGTGTTCATATTTAATCACCCAGGTTGTAATGTTTTTTTTAGTAGTAAGTACTCACGTCTGTGGAAGCCAAAGTTTACCGAAACATATGTTACGAATAGTAAATAAAGTTTGTGAAAATCATTAGTTTTGTTTTTTCTAATTTGCGTTTATTACTTGTCTATAATTAATAATAAATGTTAAACCTATTTAAATTGTATTTATTTTCAAGTTTTAGAAAGGGTATAATAATTATTAATTTTATTTAACAGGAAATTCCTGAATTTTCTGGAATTCCAGTACAGTTTTTGAAATCGGTGTATTTGCTGCCCGTTACATTGACATTAGTCCATTTCCAATCGGAAGCTACACCGTTTGCAAGAAGTATGAAGATGTTAAGGGCATTCTCCTGTACCCACCCTTGAATATTGGTAAGTGTAAAATTTTTAATAACGAATCCATCTGTAGGATGTCCATTGGGTCCGCTATTTAGGTAGTCGCCTCGTACCACTATACCATAATCAGTAATATTTCCCATTGTTATATTTTCGTAATTAATGTTATTTACCTCGCCTGATTCGTTAAAAACAGTTTTTATTCGAATTCCATATTTTGAATTTACCACAGTACAATTTTTAACGTAAACATTTTCGACCACATTATTATTATGAACGGAACCAATCGATATTCCATGACCACCGGAACAGTAATTGTTATAAAAATAATAATTTGAACCCGAACTGGCTGCCATACAATCGTCTTGATTAACGACGTGACTGTTTCGAATCGTTATATTATTTGAGTTGCTCAAATCGAACGCGTCAGTATTATGACCACCGTTATCATCCCCATCCAGATTATCAATTATGATATCCGAAAATACGACATCTTTGGAGTCGTCGATAGAGAAACAATGTTTCGGGGTATTTCTAATGTTCAACCCTTTCACCACCGAATTGTTTAAGTGATGCGCTTGAAAAACTTTCGGTTTTAATTTACCACCGTTTCCACCAAGTCCGTCCCACCATCTAGAACCATTGCAATCCAGAAGACTTCCAGGTTCTCCGATAAGAGTAATGTTTGTACCTGTGACTACAATCAAATGTCGACCCCATTCTGCGTATCCGAATGTTATAGTTCCTTTGAATGTTACTGTACTACCAGATGTGAGATTTGTTAACGATAACGTTTTACCAGCAGGTACTGTGAAATCTTTTATTATAATGTTAGTGCATTCTTTCTGCATAAATGCGAAATTGTCCAAAGAATTTCCGGTCAATGTGCAGTTATCATCGTCAGTACTGGCGTAATTATCGTAATTGTCCAAATTTTGCGTTAAAGCTACTGTACAGGATATTAAAGCTGGAAGCACAAATACTATTGCTAAACCAGTTAACACGTTTGAATAACACTTCATGTTGGTTTCCTGATTTTTAAACAAACGGCGCGTCGCTGAAATTATATGCCTTTTAGATAAAATTTGTATTTGTTACTTATAAGGAGATGTTCCCAAATTCCTTTTACTGATTGTCAGACAATATTATTTAGCATACTTACCAAAACCAATATTTCAGCTTACGTAAACAAATCTAAAATATTTATAAATGGATAACTGACACAAATAGTAATTAAGAAGTTACTTTCGTATTGCAAATGATTTAGTGATTATAATTAGTAATTAACAAAGCTTATGTTTTTATAAAAATCTTTATCGAAAAGAAATTTATCTTTTGGATAACTTAATTAGGAAATAGATAAAATTTACACAATTTGTGTATTCGCGTTAGCAGGTACCTAGTAACTAATACAACTGCACTATTTTCGTGTACTTGTCCAGCACCTAGTAATTTGTAGCCTTTATTTATTTCTCTTAAATCAACAGCCCTTTTTAAGAGATGGTTCGCTACCGTTAGTTGTGCAAAAGTGGACAATTTATATCAAATTTGATGAACATAACATATACCAACAATCAATCATGTAACCATAATTGTAATCATAAATTCCATTTATTATCTGTAAAATGCCTACTTTTGAAATAATTTATATATGCAACTACTTACAAGATTTTACATATTGTCTATCTCTTAAATGCTCAGAATAATTTTGTACCAGTTCGCATATTAACTTGCACGTTTTACGATCAGATTTTTATAGTGATTTTTGGAAAACAAATGTTTATTATGGTTTCTATCAATCCTCATGAAAAACTGTTGCCACCCCCGTATTCTGCTGATAATCTTATCTTGTTTTATCCCCTTCAAACATTCGGAATAATTGTGTAACTGATCGAAAATTTAGGTGCGCGTTTTCATGTTCAGGTTTTTAAGGTGTTTTTTTTATAAATAAAATATTTATATCAGTATGTTTCAATCCGAATCCAATAATTGGTTTCACCTTTTGGAGCGTTTAGAATAATTGTGTAGCTGGTCCAAGGTTTATGTGCGCGTTTTCATGTTTAGATTTTTAAGGTATTAGCATAAATAAAATATTTATATTTGTTGTAATAAACTGAGAAACCCACGCATAAATTCAATGCAATGGTTTATTTAGTGTGGAGTTTTTTTTATGACAAAATGTTATTTTTTTGTGAATTAAGCTTATAGTTTTCTCATCTATACTAGTAGCATTATAAAGAGGCAGTTTAAGTTTTTTTTGTGTACTTGTATATACAGGGTAATCTCAAAACATTATGAACCTATTTTGAAAATTCATTCATTGTATTCGCTTTCCTTTTTTAAACGTTGTCTTTCTTCCCATAATTGAAATCGTTTATGCTTTTTAAACAATGTTTTAAAAAAAATCTTTTGATTTGTTGGATATATTGCTATTAAATGATTAAAAATTTTTGGTTGATTTTCAGCCTCTCTTGATATCTATTTTCTATTTCTCTCAACTGAAAGGAGTCAAATGAATAAAAAACAATTTATAACAAATTATTTATTTTTCTTTGGTTCTTATCAGCATTAGCTAGACAGTTCCGACAGGATACCGACCAACGTAACCCTACTGCTGGTTAACAAACAATGTTTAATAAATACACGCAGACAGAGTAGCAAACCTCACATCTCTAAATTTGCCACTAAGTGTCGGTTTATCGGTCTCCGTTTTTCGTTATCGATATCTTAAAAAAAAGCATTAAAAAATATTAAGTCTACATTGAATTTAACTATTTGCTTGTTTTATATAAGCGTAAATTTTAATTAACAAACAACTCCTGAATTTTCTGGGATTCCGGTGCAGTTGTCGTTGACATATTTGCTGCCTGTTACATTGACGTTAGTCCATTTCCAGTCGGAAGCTACACCGTCTGCAAGAAGTACCAAGACGTTAACAGCATTCGGCTGCACCCACCCTTGAACATTAGTAAGTGTAAAGTTTTTAATAGGGATCCCATCTGTAGGAATTCCAGTCGGTCCGGTATTTAGGTAGTCGCCTCGTATCAGTATACCGTAATCAGTAATATTTCCCATTGTTATATCTTCGTAGTTAATGTTAATTACCTCCCCTGTTGCGTTATAAACAGTTTTTATCCGAATTCCATTTTCTGAATTTACCACAGTGCAATTTTTAACGTGAACATTCTCGACCACGTTACTAGTACGATTACCAACGGAACCAATCGATATTCCATGACCACCGGAACAGTAATTGTTATAAAAATAATAATTTGAACCCGAATTGACCGCCATACAATCGTCTTGATTAACGACGTGACTATTTTGAATCGTTATGTTATTTGAGTAGCTCAAATCGAACGCGTCAGTATTATGGCCGCCGTTATCATCCCCGTCCAAATTATCCATTGTTATGTCCGAAAATATGACACCATCGGAGTAATTGATGGAGAAACAATGTTTCGGCGTATTTCTAATGTTTAACCCTTTGATACTCGAATTGAATAGGTAATATGCCCGCAATACTTTGGGTTTTAATTTACCACCGTTTCCACCAAGTCCGTCCCACCATCTGGAACCTTCGCATTCCAGAAGGTTTCCAGGTTCTCCGATGACAGTTATGTTTGTACCTGTGACTACAATTAAATGTCCATCCCACTCTTCGTATCCAAATCTTATAGTTCCTTTAAAAGTTACTGTACTACCAGACTTGAGGTTGGTTAGCGATAAACTTTCACCAGCAGGCACTGTGAAATCTTTTATCGTAATGTCGGTACATTCATTCTGTATAGATTCAAAATTATCCAAAGAATTTCCCGACAATGTACAGTTATCAACATCATCATCATCGGAATTGTTTGAATTTTTCGTTAAAACTACCGCAGTTGTTATTACAGCTACAATCACAATTACTACTGCTAAACCAATCAATACTTTTAAATAACACTTCATAATGGTATTGAGGTATTGTCGTCCGGTCTTTTTAAAAAACGGTGCTGAAATTACATTGTTTTTTAGAAGAACAAAAGTAAATTTATTGTCTACATACCTACCTAAATTGATTGGTGATTTTTTGTTTTTGGTGATCTTCAGTGTGAGTTCCAAAACGTGTACAATTTATTGAACATACAATTTTGTAACAAAAAAGAACTTACGGCCGAATATGTTCTTCGTGAAAGTAATCAAGAAATTTAAGGAGATGTTCACCAAGTTCCTTTGACCGATTGTCAGAAGATACTAATAATTATTTTATATCGTACCAAAGGTAATGGTTTCGATTTACGCAAGAAGCAAATCTTAAAGGTATATAAGTGGATAACTGGCGGAAATAAGAATATAAAAGCCACGATAACGAATTATGAAGGATTAATTGATTATTACTATATTTATTATAACCCATTTATGAAGATCATTATCAATAATTGATTTATCATTTAGATAACTCAGTTATAAGTTTATACAGTTTTGATAGTAGCAGGTAACTAATAATTATAACTATAACATTTAACCAAACGACCTTAACTATTAATTATTACACATTACTTGTATAATGTTCCCATTTCTTGATTTGTTCATAAAGTTTTTTTCCTGGGCTAACTGTTGCTATTACTTGTCTGGCACCTACCAACTTATAATCTTTACGTATCTCTCCCAAATCAACAGCGCATTTTAGGAAATCTTTTGCTGCCGTCAGTTGTGTAGAAGTGGGCAATTTATCTAAAATGTGACGTACATGAATCATAATTGTACATACCAATTAATCAATTAAATTGTCAATAAAATACCTACCTCTAAAATAATATATAAACAAAATAATATCCTTACAAGCCTTTACATATTTCCCACCATCTAGAACGTTTGGAATAATTGTGCAATTGGTCGAAAATTTAGGTCCGCGTTTTCATGCTCTGATTTTTAAAGTGTTTTTCATAAATATAATATTTGTATTGGTTTATTTCAAGCCGAAGCCAAAAACTGTTGCCACCACTGTATTCTGCTGATATTTTTACCTTCTTTTCACCCCTTGGGGCGTTTGGAATAATTGTGTAACTGGTCGAAAATTTAGGTGCGCGTTTTCATGCTCTGATTTTTAAAGTGTTTTTCATAAATATAATATTTGTATTGGTTTATTTCAAGCCGAAGCCAAAAACTGTTGCCACCACTGTATTCTGCTGATATTGTTACCTTCTTTTCACCCCTTGAGGCGTTTGGAATAATTGTGCAATTGGTCGAAAATTTAGGTCCGCGTTTTCATGCTCTGATTTTTAAAGTGTTTTTCATAAATATAATATTTGTATTGGTTTATTTCAAGCCGAAGCCAAAAACTGTTGCCACCACTGTATTCTGCTGATATTTTTACCTTCTTTTCACCCCTTGGGGCGTTTGGAATAATTGTGTAACTGGTCGAAAATTTAGGTGCGCGTTTTCATGCTCTGATTTTTAAAGTGTTTTTCATAAATATAATATTTGTATTGGTTTATTTCAAGCCGAAGCCAAAAACTGTTGCCACCACTGTATTCTGCTGATATTGTTACCTTCTTTTCACCCCTTGAGGCGTTTGGAATAATTGTGTAACTGGTCGAAAATTTAGGTGCGCGTTTTCATGCTCTGATTTTTAAAGTGTTTTTCATAAATATAATATTTGTATTGGTTTATTTCAAGCCGAAGCCAAAAACTGTTGCCACCACTGTATTCTGCTGATATTGTTACCTTCTTTTCACCCCTTGAGGCGTTTGGAATAATTGTGTAACTGGTCGAAAATTTAGGTGCGCGTTTTTATGTTCTGATTTTTAAGGTGTTTTTTTATAAATATAATATTTATATTAGTTTGTTTCAATCCGAATCCAAAATTTTTTGCCACCACTGTATTGTCCTGATATTCTTATCACGTGTTCACCCCTTGAAACGTTTGGAATAATTGTCTTAATTTAAATTTAACATAGATAGATATCGATGTTCTAGCTCTGTTTCACACGTGTATTTATTAAATTACCTACCCCTAAAATCGCCTATAAATGCAAGTCCCAGAGAACGGGAATTGTAACCAACTGCGTGTGCTCCAACTTTATGCCAACTTGTCCCTTCATACACTTTACCATTTCCACCGATTAGAAAGCTAATTATAAAAAGATACATGGCTAATTATTATCTAGATAGAATTAAATAAAGAAAAGTTAAATTTCACTTTCTAGCTTACTTGTAACCGATATCGGTATAATCTAACTCGTCCATATGGTAATTTTGAATAGATTGTAGTATCTCCTTGCAAGACGCATCTGAATTACATTCCGGGGTAACAGTGTGGTGGACAATGACAAATTCGATTGGGATTAATGCGTAATCTACCTGTGAAGGTGTCCTGGCTCCCCAGTTCTTTTTCGAAACCAGATTTGCGCACAATTCATCTGTTCATTAAGATTTAAAATCAACTTAAAACAATCATAACAAAGAATATCTGGTGATTGTGGGTATTATTAGACAGTGATTTGCTGAATTGTGTGATAAAGCTACTTTAAGCTTAATTAAATAATGAAAGACTCATCCTAATTACCACTTCACACGTGGTTGATAATGCCCACGTTAGAATTGGGCGAAACACGTGTGTGTAGTTAGTGGTAATTAGGGTGTCTTTCTTTATTTAATTATTATTTTACCACAGTCTCCTATTTTCTACTTTATTTTAAGCTTGTTATAAAAAGTACTGTAAAGTTAAAGATACATTCAATGTAAAAGAACAAGTTTTTAAAAATTTTAATGGTTTTCAAAGATGTTATTAAAATATTCAAAATATTACCATTATTAATTTAAAACAATCATAAAACGGAATATTTTAATCAAGTTCACTCACCAGCTAAGGATACTTCTTGCTCTAAAATAGAAACAAGTAAATATATTATAAACAAGTTCATTTTCCTTTAATTTACAATAACAGAAATTCACTAATCGAAGTAGAGTTTAGACGATTTGCTTACTTCACTGTTGTGGACATAAATATATGACACGCATACATTTGTTTTTCCAGATCATGCGCATACATTAATGCTAAACACGTCTTTATATTCTAATTATTTCTCAGTATTCTTCTCATTTGAATAAAATACATATACCTATTAGTTTATATCAACCTCGCTCAAACACTGTTACCACTATTAAAATATGCACGTATTTATATATAAATATAACATTATATGCACCTCAGTCTGGTCATTACGATAGTTAAAACAGATTTTCATTTAAACTTGAAATTAGATAGAAGCAGGGTACGAAGTGACCTATGTTATCGTGATTTTAGGGGGCTCTCTTGACGCATCTAAAAGTTTTATTTAGGGACTCTGGTAATTGAAGTATTTTTTAATTTACACTTAAGGTAAGCTAGAAACAGAGTTGCAAAGTGACCTTTGTTTTCATGATTTTGGGAAATATTTATAATTTCGCGGGCTCTTTTGGCGCACCTATTAATTCACATTAGGGCTTTGAAAGCAAAACTCTATGCATCGGACTCTGCTTTTTTCGATGGTTGAAACATTTTAATTTGCACTTGAAATCAGCTAGAAACAGGGTCGTGTTTTGACTTCTCATTTCATTATGTTGGGGAATATTCATAATTTCGCGAGATTTTTTGGCGCATCAGTAATTTTCATTAGGGGTTTTGAAAGCAAAATTCTATGCATCGGAGTGTGCTCTTTATCATGAATAAAACAGATTTTAATTGAAACATTAAATAACTAGAAACAGGGTGGCAAAATGGACTCTGTTTTCATGATTTTTGGAAAATATTCATAATTTCGCGGGTTCTTTTGGCACATCTAAAAGTTATATTTAGGGACTCTGAAAATAATGTTTTACGCACAGGAGTCTATTTTTTTCGGTGGTTGCAGCAGATTTTAATTTACGCTTAAAGTAGGCTGAAAACGGGGTCGCAAAATGGCCTCTGTTTTAATGATTTTTGGAAATGTCCATAAACTCGCGAGCTTTGAAATATGCATGAAAGCTCGTTCTTTTAATAGTAAAAGCAGAATTCAAGATGGTAACTCCTAAAGGCAAAAGCGGGAAATCCAAACAATGATTTCAATGCAAATGCGATTTAATTGCAATAAAAATGAAATTCAGTTATTGATATATTTAAATAGAAATGTATAGCTTCTTTATATATAGTATGCGTTACTTTTGGTATGTATGTATATCATGATAAATGGTTCGTTTTTTCTGATAGAAATTGTGTGTGTGTAAGAAAGAATAAGGAATGTCTAGAGGAGAATTAAGAACTAAAAGCAGGATATTTAGTTAGAAGAAAAACAGTAAAGTGGGAGATCCGTTAAAACAGGAGGCTTGGGAACGCTGTAACCAAAATCAGCTGGTATATTCAAGTTTATCGTAACAAAACAAGGCATTCTAAAAATAGAGGCAACACATGGTTTTGCCACCACCAAACTATTATTTAAAAATAACAGTAACAGGTAGCAACAGTTAATGAAAAATAACCGGTTTGCCCATCACTAATTACATCCTACAAAATCAAGCATCTATGGTTTTTCTCCTTTCACTTGCGATTATCTATGGTCTCAAAACTATTCAACGTAGATGTTGCTCGACGATGACAATGACAATGACAATTACGGAAGCCACCTCGCCATTTTCTTTTAGTATTATACTTATTTTTCGTCAGTGCCTGTTGTTAATTTATTTCGTGTAATTAATTCGTTTTTATTGAGTTTAATTCTAACTCTATTGAAATCGCCAATCGTCTATTATGGTAATTTTCACTTCGGACGATTGTTCAATCAAAGGTACGAATACTTATAATAATGTAGGTATTTGATATGGACAAAGAGAACGGTTCGACATTACTTTATGCACGTTTTCTGCTAGGGATGGTTAAATTAAGTGTTTTTTATACTCCCATAAAATTTTAGGAACGTTTTAAAAACTGGATACCATTTGTTATGGAACATTGGTCACACGTAGATCCTCTTACACTCCAGGATGTAGCAGTACCAGAAGGAAGCATAAAAGTGCCTTTTTTGGACTGAAAACAGTGGCAGTGTGTTGGTGTTATAAAGAGAAGGATTTATGAAGATGAATTGGTAAGTAACAACATTAATTAAAGATAGTAGTTGGTAAATTTTCATTAAACTATCCCAGAAAGTTCAACTTCTTAGACATTTATAACCTACAGGAATGTCAAAAGCAGAATTAAGGCTTTCCAGCAATGTTAAACTTGTATGTTATATGTATCTAATTATAATAGAAATTAGTTAATATTAAAGTTAGCGATTGCATGTCTCTATTCTGTAATTTTACAGTTTTGCCTGCCTTTAGGTGTGTTTTTATTTTATTTTGTTTATTTAATAGTGTAGTTACTTTGTTTTTCATCGCCGTTTCTGTAGATTGGCCGACCAATGAGAGAGCACTGCAGTACAATGGTGTCGTTTTTCCTAAACTTGTTTCCTGTTAACATCTTCACTGAAACAATATGCAGATGATTTTCGAGTGATTCGAGTGAGAACGCCTGGATACCACTGAAACAAGTTGTCTGCAATAGTATCGTTGGATTTAGTGTGCTATACACACTTGTAAATTTTGGAATGAAGCTTTCTACAGTTAATTAAGGTGAGAATACATGATATTACTAATATTCATTACTCGTTATTAATCTGTTACCACCGTATCTGTTTCAGGTCGTCGTTGGAGAAGACAAAGAAGACCGTAGTTAGAAGGTTTCTTTATTTTACTTTGCCCGTATTCAATTTTTTTTTTTTAATTCATATTTAATTTTGCATGCTATTTAGTTGAATTCATTTTTATTTTGCATTTTATTAGTTCATTTAATTGAATTCATATTTTATTTTGTATGTTGTTTAGTTCATTTAGTTGAATTCATCTTTTATTTTGCATGTTTTTATTTTTATGTATTTTGCATGTCTCTTGCTTACCTCTTCGCTTTGCTTACTGCACATTCTCGCTATTCCGCTTCGCATTTACACTACGTCTTCTACATGATTCAACGTTTCGTTATCGTGTTCAATTCTCTTCTCAGCTTTGTGGGCCTAGGGAGGGCCTCCCCGAACGAATCCCCTTAGCCTTAGCTTTTTAGTTGTTCTTTTAAGGTACCTTAGGTACCTTAACGCGAGTCTACCCTAACGTTACTTCATTTCAGACGGGGTACAGTGGGTTATCTGGAATAGGAGGAATAGCCGACTGCCCAGCTTATTTTGTCGAAATCTGTCCGATCTTTTCTACCAATCTATTAGTCTTTGTCGTTAGTCCTGCTAATGCTCTATTCGCTTTCAGATAATAGTATGGTATTTCCTAAGAAGACTGAAGACATCGTATTTCTTTTTTTTATTGTGCTTTATTTGAAATTTCATTTGTTTTCTTGTATTTCTCTTACAGGTATTTTGTTCTTTTTACTTTATAAACTGTTATATTAATATAATCGTAATTTAATCTGATAATTAGCTTTTCCAAATTCAGTTTTTGCCATAATTGTTCAAACCAATACAATTTTATTAGTAATTTTAATCATTAGAAGTAATTTGGGTGGATAGGGTGGCTATAAGGGGTGATGCGGAGGCCACAGAGTGTTAGGGGGCCTTTTGTCCCAAAAATAGTATTGAAATATTAATATAACAGCTTATGAACAATATATTGTACATAATTTTGTCTATCTCTTACAGGTATTTTATTCTTTTTACTTTAAAACAATATATTGTGCATAATTTTGTTGTAATTATAATAAAATCTTGTTGAAATGTATTTATTCTTGATTGATAACACTATGGTAACATGTATATGATTAAATAGTGTAAATAAATGATTTGTTCTGAATAAATAGGTGTATCAATAAAGAAATGTATGTTTTTACATAGTAATTAGAATATGTATTGTAAAGTTATTTAAAATACAGATATTTGTTCTACTTTATGTACATTACTGATCTAATTAATAAATAAATCAAAATTATGGCTTATTTTTGTTCTACTCCATGGCCATTACTGATCTAGTTAATAAATAAAAATTATGGCTTTTTTACTTGATAAAAGTAGAATGACGTAGTCAATTACTTTTTCTTTTGAACACTATCGATCCGATTAATAAATTATTTTTCGAAATATAACTCTTTGGACTTATGCTCTCCTGATACAAATGTTGAAAATTTTCCGAAAATTGACATACGAGGTCTAGTCAACAAATAGTTTGACAATAAAATCTGGAAAATCGAATTTTGTTTGTCAAACTATTTGTTGACCAAACCTCGTATGTTAAGTTGATTTGGATTAATTTATCAAAGTTAAATTGAACATCTTATATATCTTTATTTCAAAAATTTCGAACTAGCATAAAAAGTCAGCAATTTAATCAATATACTTCACTTAATGCCTTCATTTTTGAATACTTTATTGGATTTGTAGTGTTGGTTAAAGAGAAAATAAAATAATTTCTAATCCTTAACATATTTATTAAAAATAACTCTTAAGAAAGTACAATACAATTATTTAATCATGTTTATATTTACATAAAACTATTAGTAGATTAATTGATTTATTTAATTCAAAATATAGTGGATAGAATACAACTTGATTTACAAACAATACACAGATAGTATAATTACCTTCAAATACATGTTTAATACAAATTGGCAAGCGTTTACTACAATTAAATGCAATAACTACTTACATTTTATACTTTATAAACAGTTATACTAATTTTTGAATACTATTTTTGGGACAAAAAGGCTCCCTAACACTCTGTGGCCTCCGCATCACCCCTTATAGCCACCCTATCCACCCAAATTACTTCTAATCATTAAAATTACTAACAAAATTGTATTTGGTTTGAACAATTATGGCAAACCGAATTTGGAAAAGCTAATTATCATTTAAAATTACGATTATATTAATATAACAGTTTATAAAGTAAAAAGAACAAAATACCTGTAAGAGAAATACAAGAAAACAAATGAAATTTCAAATAAAGCACAATAAAAAAAAGAAATACGATGTCTTCAGTCTTCTTAGGAAATACCATACTATTATCTGAAAGCGAATAGAGCATTAGCAGGACTAACGACAAAGACTAATAGATTGGTAGAAAAGATCGGACAGATTTCGACAAAATAAGCTGGGCAGTCGGCTATTCCTCCTATTCCAGATAACCCACTGTACCCCGTCTGAAATGAAGTAACGTTAGGGTAGACTCGCGTTAAGGTACCTAAGGTACCTTAAAAGAACAACTAAAAAGCTAAGGCTAAGGGGATTCGTTCGGGGAGGCCCTCCCTAGGCCCACAAAGCTGAGAAGAGAATTGAACACGATAACGAAACGTTGAATCATGTAGAAGACGTAGTGTAAATGCGAAGCGGAATAGCGAGAATGTGCAGTAAGCAAAGCGAAGAAGTAAGCAAGAGACATGCAAAATACATAAAAATAAAAACATGCAAAATAAAAGATGAATTCAACTAAATGAACTAAACAATATACAAAATAAAAATTAATTCAACTAAGTAGCATGCAAAATGAAATATGAATCCAAATAAAATGAACCGAATACATGCAAAATAAAATAAAAAACATTCTAACTACGGTCTTCTTTGTCTTCTCCAACGGCGACCTGAAACAGATACGATGGTAACAGATTAATAACGAGTGATTAATATCAGTAACATCATATATTCTCACCTTAATTAACTGGAGAATGTCACGTTCCAAAGTTTACAAGTTTGTGGAAAGCAAACTAAAGGATTCCATGGCAGTTGACTTGATGCAGTGGTGTGGTGTGAAACTAAGTATACAGGTGTCCTCACTCATCAGGCGAAAATTATCTGCATAGTGTTACAAGATGAAGACAACAGGAAACCACGTCCAGCAAAAAGGACACTTCTCCTTCGTCACCCAATCTACAGAAACAGCGAAGAAAGACAAATTAACTACACTATTAAGTGAACAAAAACAATTATTTTAACATTTAAACTTCTTTGGATCACGGTTTATAAAATATATACTCTATCACTTATTTCATGCTAACGTTCACACTGCTGAAAAAAATCATTCTTTTACTTTAATTCTGCTTGACATTCCTGTTGGTTACAAATGTCTTAAGAAGTTAGGGTTCTGGGATACTATCATTAATTATGTCACTTACCAATTCATTGTTGTAAATTTTTCCTTTAGCAACAGCAACACACTGCCTCTGTTTTTAGGGGAAAAGGGTAATTTTATACTTCCTTCCAGTGCTGCTACATCCTGGAATGAAAAGGGGCTGATGTGTAACCAATCCTCCCTAATACATAGCATCCAGAGTTTGTACAATGTTCCTGGAAAATTAAAGAGTACTTTTTAACCTCCCTTGTACAAAACGTGCATAATGGAACGTCGAATTATTTTCTCTATTCATATCAAATAACTATATTATGGCAAGTATTCTCACATTAACTGGTTGGAAAAATCGTCCAAGGTGAAAATTACAGAAAGAAAAACACCACAGTACACGATTCGTGTTTTCAATAACGGTAGAATTAAATTCAAGAAAAACAAATTAACCACACTATCAAATAAATAAAACATGAAATAAAATACAAACACGCATCAAAAAGCAAGTTAAATACTAAAACGAAAATGGCGACGTGACGTCACATCACGCCACACATGTCAAATAATTTTTTTAACATAGATACTTGTAAAAGAAATAACCATAGATACTTATGAAAGGAAAAATCATTTCACTGATCCTGTAATGAACTAAGTAGCAGAAAAAACATCGTATTGCACGCAATCAAGTATTTATATTTTCTAAAATTATACCAGAAACAAATAGGAAAAAAATTGAAAACCGTTGCAATCATTATTTAGCGATTAAAGACGTAACGACAATTACTTATCCAACAGCAAGATAATTCATAAGCAAGAATAATACAAAAGACATTACAAAATAAATAAACCTACCTTGTATTATAACGAGATATGTGTTATTACAGTTTAATTTGGAAGCAAATATTCACTTCTCATTAATATTAAATATTTCAAGATTATGGTCTATGTAGATTTTGTGTAAACAGTTATACGAACAGGTATTTATGCATACCTCTGTAGAATTTACTCTTTATGTAAATCTTGTACTGGTTTTAATAAAATACGTAAATAACCAACTTCTACGTGTTTAACAAAAACCTTAAACGTCAAATTGACTTACTAAAGTGAAAAACCATAGAGTATGTAATAACTACCATGTAGCGTCTAGATACTGAACTGGACAGTATTACGATTGTTTCATTGATTTGTAATAGAAACAAGTATTTCTAAGAAGTCAATTCCAAATAAATAACAATAAGTAGTAGTAATAATTGCTCAGATATAATCCACTGTGACCTTTTTACCCTTTCTCAGTACAGAACCCCAAAAATTATTATGTACGTATTAAATGAAATTTTCGCAAATAAACTGAAGACAACAAGGGTCTGTTTTTTCAACTATTTCTCAATGCCATACTACTTTCGCTAGATGTTAAGCAATGCCTATTCGGAAACATGCTTTGTTTCTAACAAACTACTCACTATTTATTAAGGAGTAAACTAATTGTTCAACAAAAATGTCAGTAATAAAAAAAATAAACGAACTAAATCAAAATCAATTAAAAAAAGCAACAGGCTAACACACACCTAATACTCTTATTTATTACAGTCATTATCTTCAGTTATTTATTTGTCATTATTTATTATTTTTATAAAAAGCAGTATGAGTGAGTGTTTATTTATTAGTCACCCATTCGTATTATCATTTAAAAAATAAAATAAGAGTAACCAGTACTAGAAGTTACTTGTTTTATAGGTACATACGCAAAAAACAGCCCTTATTGTTTGATTAATTATGTTTTGCAAAAGAAATGTGTAAAACAAAGTCAATACCTACTTCATCTAATATAATAAATAGACTATAACGTTTTGTAACCTGTTGATTATCCCAATTATCTTCTTTTAATCAATTAATTAAAAATTACAGTTTAAATGTTTTATTTTTTCCATGAAAATGAAACGAGCAAACTATTTTTATTATTAATAAAGAAAAACAAAACAACAGTTTTTTGCTGGGTCCACGAGAAAATTTCACTTTTAGAACGACAGAAGTTTTCTAAGCGTTACCGAGGTATTTTTTACTGTCATCTTTTGGTTTTCATTAATTAAATAAATGAAATAAATTAACAACAACAAGTGTCTGTTTTTTTTTTAATTATTTCTCAAAAAATACGATACTTGTTTCGTTAGATGTATAGCAATACCTATTTGGAAATATATCAATTCAAAGAGTTAAAATACAAAACCAATGCTTTCCATGTTTCTAACAAAGTACAAACCATTAAGGAATTAAGTAATTGTTCAATAAATGTGTCAGTAATAAAATAAATCAACGAACTAAATCAAAAGTGCAACACGCTAACACATAGATACCTTAATAAGCTTATTTGTTATACATTATTTATTATTTATATTACACTACACTACCTTTTATAAAAAGCAGAATGAATGAATGTTTCATCTTATTAGTTACGTATTCATATCGATTATTATTTTTAAAAAATTAAAAAAGATTAACCAGTACTAGAAGCCACTTGTTATATCGGTACACACGCAGAAAAACAGGTGCATCGTTGATTAATTATGTTACGCAAAAGAAATAAGTAAAACAAGTTAATCTAATATGACAAACATACAATAACGTTTTGTAACCTGTTGGTTATTCCAATAATCTTCGCTTAATCAATTAATTAAAAAACACAGATTAAATGTTTTATTTTTTCCATGAAAATGAAACGAGCAAACTATTCTTATTATTAAAAAAAGAAAAACAAAAAAAAGGAAAAAACTTCAACGTAATAATATCAAATTTTGGGCAAGCAAAGTAAGCGCTTAATACAGGAACGAAATTAATTATAAAATTATAATATATGTTAAAAAACATACGTGCGTATTAGTAAATATACTAGCAAGAATGAAAATCAATAATTTGGCGGTGGCGAATACATGTGCTGCCTCTATTTTTAGAATGCTTTGTTTTGTTACGATAAACTCGAACATACCAGCTGATTTTGGTTACAGTGTTGCCAGACCTCCTGTTTTAACAGCAGATCTCCCGCTTTTTCAAAAAATCTCCTGCTCTACTGTTTTTCTTCTAACTAAATATCTCGCTTCTTAATTTTAAGTTTCTAATTCTCCTCTAGAGGCATTCCTAACTCTTACACGCACAATTTCATCACAAATAAGGACCATATATGATATACGTACATAAGTGACATATACCATACTATACACTAACAACCTATACATATCTATTTAAGTTTATCAAAAACTGAACTTCATTTCTATTTCAATTAAATCGCATTTACATTGAAATCATTGCTTGGATTTCTCGCGTTTGTGTTTTGGAGCTACCACAATTCGATTCCTTTTCGCTTGCCAACCTCGCTTAACCTCGAGTAAACATTTCAAACTTCACAATTTCACCTTTGTTAATAACTTCATACGGAGATTACTAACAAATAAATACTCGATACTAAGACACCACATCTTCGTTTTCTATCTCGTGTCACATAAATTGCACCGCAATATATGCACTAATCATAAGTGCCCCAAACTAACCCAAACAAGACTAAAATTCAATGTTGTTGGTAATTAAAATAAATTTAGAAAAGCAAGAGGTTTTTTAAAGTAATAACTGATAACTGATTATGGTAAACTTTTCAAATGTTTGGTCCCTTTTTCTCTTCATTTAACGCAATTGTTATTATTCGTTTGTTTCAAAATAAAAACAAGTGACTTCTGAATAAGCAATTACTTGCAAAAACGGTTAATTTATTTAATTCAAACAATTCCTACCTTCGTGGCCATCCTGGTCAAACTGTCCTACAATGTGAAAAGCAAACTAAACCCAACGACTCCATTCCAGGCAATTGTTTCAGTGGTGTCCAAATAAATAACCAGATGTTCTCACTCATCAGTCGAAAATTATATGCAAAAAACTGTTATAGGATGTGTATATGTCAACAGGAAAGCATGTCCAGGAAAAACGACACTATAGTAGTTAGTTCACTACTGTCTCATTCGTCAGCTGACCTACATAAATGGCGAAGAAAAGGAAATTAACCACACTATTAAATAAATAAGATAAACTAGAAACTCACTAAAAGCAAGTAAAACGGTAAAAATTCAAAATAGAGAAGTGGCATCCACTATCTTTAACATTAACTAATTTCCATTAGGGTTTATAAAATCTATAATATTTAAAATAAATGCTCTATTACTTATTTTATGCTAATTTTCACACTGCTAAAAAAGAACACTCATCTACTTTAATTCTTTTGAGACTAGTTATTCTTTTCTAAACTTTTAAGCTATTTTTGAAAGAACAAGTTTATAAAAATTGAACTACTAATTATTTGGAATCGTTTTAATGACAAATTTAAGTAACATAATGATTTTTCTCACCTTCTTATTCCACAACTCCTAATGGGTCCAAAAAGTCTTCCTTTAGTAATAGACTTCAAGTTGTGATCATTATACTTATTTCCAGGGAAGAAAACCCACTGTCACGACTCTCAACTCTTTTGAGGCTAAATGGAGACAAAAAATAACTTTAATTTTGTTTTTCAAAACTGTAAAGATCTAAAGATGTGTTGAACAAACTCTCGTCCATGTTCTCAAATGTAAATTATATTATATGAAATTTGCTGAATTCTCAGCTGATCAGAGGAGAAATAGGTAGAAAAAGGATAAATACAAGATGTTGACGTATTTTCATTTGCAAATTTTTGCGTTTACTTTCTTTCTTCCTATATCATTGAACTAATTCATTCTTAATGAACAAACTCATAAAACTACTATTATTAATGATTGCTTAATTTTAAATTAAAGCCTACATATTCTCATAGTTCCTTTTCACCTTCTTTGTTGTAGCACCCATGAAGTTTCCAATATATCACATCAGTATGGTTGATGTCCAAGATTACAAATAGTGTAGAAAGGAAACCACTTTGTAAGATTAATATTATTGTGTGTAGACCATTTCCCTACCTCTTGTTATTGTAAAGTCTGTAGAAAAATAATAAATATTTTGATTGGTTTATAAGAACTGCCTACTTATTTCCTTTAAATAAACTTTACTTATATTTATAATAACAATGAATATTTTATTCATCAACTTTACAGAAAACCATCCATGAAGTTGATCATGATATTTCAAACAAAGTTATCTTATCTCTTGACAATAAAAACCTTTACGACTTAGGAAGGAAATATACTGCTTGTGTACGTTGATCTGTTGAAGATAGAATTCCTTCGGCAAAAACAGGAAAAAATGCATTCCAAGTCCATCTGCAAAAAGAAAACATTTAATTAAAAGTTAAAAACAACAATCTTGTAAAATAAAAAAGGCTAACGAATGAAAATAGTAATTAGTTTATTACCAAAATAATACAGTTGAATTATTTAATACAATCAATTTGTTTATACAAAACTGATGGCTATGATTGTTTATAAAATCGACCGATATAAAGAAGTTTTCGATCTTTTCTTAGATTATCAAACATGGCGTAGTGAACTTCGTACTGTTCATTTTCATAATTAATATGAATTGTATAAATAATTTGTTACTCGAATGAAAAATACACACTACGTATAGAGATTTGCAATTACCGAATCTATTGTGATAAAAATTTTGTATGTACTACTACTTTTTCCAAAACTTTTTATCAAAAAAAGACAGTAAAACAGACAAGATTAAACTGTAACTGCAATAGACAAACGACATGAGGTAACGAGCAATGAGGAAGTACGTCATCGACGAAATTAACAGACATCATTTGAATCATATTCTTTTGCTGCATCGTTGTTCGTTGTTGCAAATACCGACTAATTCTAGCTTCTAATTTTTGGACGACAAAACAAATTGTTTGCGTCATTATGTAAACAAACCAGTAAAGCATATTTATCTTGCAACATTATTTAATGTAAAATTCATCAGAAGTACCCAGCTAAGGAAAATTTCACCAAGTAAAATAGATTTTTTTCATCACTTAAAAAATTATAATATTTTCACTAATCTTTAAAATGGTTTACAAAAAGATCTTCGTAAATGTGGATTAAAATAAAAAACATTAAAAAAAGTCTAAGAAAAACAGGATAAATTTTTAACCTCTTAAACAATTATTCTGATTTTAAAAGAATATATATATATATTGAATTTAGAGTAATCGTAAAAATTATACATAATCCTTTACATCTGAAGGAGGAAAACATCATAATTTGTTCAAATATAAAAAACAACGTTTTTTGTTCGCATATTTTAGCCGGCTTATCAGTAAAACTACAAAACATCTGTTCAATGTTGGTATAAAGAATTGCAATGTACAGTACCGGGCGTAAAATTACACAGATTAGCCAAATATTTAAAGAAAAACTCGAAAACATTCATACATCAGCAGTGTAAAGAGATTATAATTGCCTTCGAATGCTGCTTATGAATCTCATAAATTTAAATAAATTATTTTATTAAAACCGAACAAGTTAATTGTTCACAAGTTTTGAGTCACACTGTAGCATTTTTGTGAAATGTTTTATCCTTTTCTAGCAATTCGCGCTGAGGTGGTTTGTATAGGCAACCCATCTAACTGCAGTATTTAACAAAATGCAAAGCAACAATTTTTCCCTTTTAAAAATTCCAAACAAAACAAAAGTGGATTGCATACAGTCACTACTAATTTCTACTTATATAATTCTCCTTTGAAAATTTTGCAAAAATTTGTATAGAATTTATGGCGTAACAGTATTTGAACGCGTTTCGAAATAAAGAGACATAAATTATTATTTGACGAAAAGCATCTAAAAATTTGGAAAAATAAAAACGCGCTTGTTAATTTTAGACCAATTATACAATTATTATGACCCTAAAAATGAATACCATGTAGAATTTTAAGGTGTTAACAGTTTTTGAGTGTAGTTTGAAGGAAAGGTAATACAAATATTTTTTGACAAAATGGATGCAAACATTTGAGACAAAAACGCGCTCGTAAAATTTAGGCCTGTTAAACAATCATTCTGACCTTAAACAATGTAAAAATGTTTGTAGAATTTCATGGTACAAACAATTTTTGAGTGTGATTTTAAATAAACGAAGCAGGTACAAATTGTTTTCAATGAAAAACATGTTAAAATTCCAAACATTAAATGTACCCATTAATTTTCAACTTATTAAACAATTATTTTAAACTTCTTAATAGGTGAAAAATATCAGTAAAATTTCGTTTTACAGTGTAACCCACTTCAAATAAAATAATTAAAGCCAATTATAAATACTTGAATATACTTTTTGCTGTGTATGATTTAAATACTTATTAACAACCATGCTACGATTAATATTACCAAAATAATTTCGTTTTCAAATGGCTGCTCTGAAGGGAGTTGTTTATTATTTAATGATGCTCTTTTTTTGTAAGTTAACGACTTTCCATGATACTTTATTACTTCGAATATTGCATGTACAATTCTATACTAATTTATACATTCATTCTGCTACCATGTTTGCTACAGGTTATGAACATCCTATGAAACACTATGAAATATAATTCGTTCAACACTTATAACAAAGGCACTGTGGTTTATTTACATACATACTCTGACCTTTAAAAAGATGGAACCAGCACAAGAGGTTATTTTCCATTTATAAATATCTAACCCCATGAGTATATATTCTCAATATAAGAATTTTCCGCAAAACACGATTCATTCGACATTTAAAATAATACTCTAGATTTTTTATGATCTCACTGAATTTCTTTGTTTTATTTTATAAATAAAGGAAAAACATAACGCACATAAAATGCGAAATTAACGTTACTCTAAAGAACTTGCTTTAATTTCTTCTTCTATTTAGCCAAAGAATTCATTCAGTATTAATGTGACTTCAGGTGAGTATTTATTCCTTCAAGAAAACAATTTTCCTCCCTAAACATGATGGTTACAGTAAAAATAAAAAACTGTATGTGTTTATTGCAAAGAATTTTATGTGGTTACAAATACTTTTCTTTAGTGTTTATACCATTGTACCATAATTTTTGACGCTACAGTATACACTCTTTAATGTCAGAAGGGGGAGTGGTTTCGTTTAAAGTGATTGCACCTGGCCAAGTGTAAGCAAGTGGAAAATATTGAATTGTAAAAGTATAATGGGGTTGATAAAGCTTCTATGCTTTCATTTTTAATTAAAACAATGTGTATATAGTTTATTTTAAGTGCTTACATTATTTCAACAATATTACACGTTAAACTTGAAGGTTATCCGTATGGTAAGTGGTATAAACATATATTTTTGATTTATTTTCCACTTTTCTACATGTTGAAATATTCTGTTAAGATTGTTATAACTAATTTGCAAAATAATGATTAATACTTAATATCGCCCTGGTACTTAACGATATAAATGTACTTATTTCTTATCTATGTATAGTTTTTAACCAAACAGTTGTTAAAATCGTAGAATCATCTAATATAGAAGTCGTTTTGAACAATATTAAATTTGAAAATGAATTATAACGATGTATGCAACCATATGAGTCAAGAAAAACTAATTGTTTACTTTACAATTGTTTAGGTATCTTCCACTATTAAATCTGATACTAAAGTGTCATCAATGGCCCAGCAAGGGTCCAACTGTGTACCGCCAGTACCTTCCACACCAGGCCCACCACCAACTTCCACACAAAATATGTCTACAAGCCCTACCAAAGTTAGCCACATTATTTCGTCTCCAGGTTCACTCAAGAAACTTTTACCCATAGCTGCCTTCTTTATGGCATTTGCTACTGTCATGACGATACTTCTTATATATATGGACAACACAGGTTATTATTTGCTTCATTTATTAATTATTTACAATAACCAAGCAATTTTTTTGTGTTGTCTTACCTTTAGCAATGCGCCATCATCAATTTCGCGTTAACATGAGCCAGGATTATGAGCTTTTGAAGGTTTCACAAGATAATCCACAGTTGGTAACTTACATAAGAGAAGTTCAACTTGTTCCTGCTGTTGAACCACGCCACAGGCCTTTAGAATCAGCTGGACCACAACCACCCCCCGACACAGCATTTGCATTAAAGCTTTTAAATAATAAAGTAAAAATAATTTATTATTATTATTTTTTTAATTTAAAGTTTAATTGCACAGAATCAAAGCAAAAGGTTTTAAAAAATGAACTGTCATTTGAAAATGTATGGTTGTTTTAGAAAGAAGGATTTTTTGTGGAAGCAGGAGCTTATGGGGATGACAGAAGTTCAAAAACGGAATATTTAGAAAAAGAACTGGGTTGGAGAGGACTTCTTATTCAACCTGATCCTAGGCACTATTTTAAATTAAGGAGACATAACAGGGGTCGTTCCAAAGCTATTCATGCTTGCTTAAGTTCAATGCCATATCCAAAAGAAGTAAGTATCAATAAAATTTCAAAATAAATGTCATTTAGGTATCTATTTTTTTTTCTCAAGGTAACATTCCATCAAGAAGAGCGAGACGGTGTAAAAATTAACAGCATTCACGCAAATAGTCTAATAGACGATCCAGACTGGTTCAATACAAGAGTAAAATGTTTTCCGCTTTATTCCTTACTGCTGGCAGTAAACGTTACCAACGTCGATTACCTTAGCTTAGAATCGGGTGGAACTGAGCTACAAGTTTTACAAACAATTCCATTCAGTCGAGTTAAAGTTGAAGTTATTGGGATTCACCTACTCATTAGCGACATCGAAAAGGATACCATCAAAAACTTCCTGACCACCAAAAATTACGTCTTTATCCAGAATTTTAACAACACTTACATTTACATCATGAACCATCTCAAAATTTAGAAAAAACCGAATCAAGAAACAAATATTTTATTATTGGAATTATTTTAGATCTCTTTTTTTGTAGCTTTTTTGGGTAATTTTTTCATTTATTGAGTAGTTAACTTAAAAATTCGATTTTGATTAGATTTAAACAGTTCTATTTTTTTTTTGTTTTTGGAAGTAGGCTTTTGTAGAAGAGTTAGTGAGAATTTTAAAGTAGAAGACTGATAAAGAAAACATTCAAAAGATTGATTTTAAAGTCAGTAAGTTGCCAATGATAGCACAAAATAGGATAAATAACATATAAGTTCTTTTTTTTTCATTTACTTGCTAGCGCTTAGCTTTATTATCTTACAAGACTGGATTTATATCTTCACTGTCTCTCTTACATCACTTGTATTTTTTACTAAATGATTTTCGAATTAGTATTAAGATTTTTTATACTTTTTTATGTTAATTAGAAAATAGTAATATGCAACTTTTAATGTTTTGATGAGACTTCGAATTATTTATGTGTATCAAATTACAGACAACAACTTAAAACAATTATTTAGGCGCACATTTGCTTTAGTAAGACATTCCATTAAAGTAGTATTATTAAAATTGTTAAAACTGCTCCTTTTTTGGCATTATATTATGAATTGTATATTAATCCTTATAATTAACAATGTAAAAGAAGTGCTCTTACAAGTAGATAAAAGTAATTATGTGATTATAAAAATAAGAAAATTCGTAGATTCTAAGATGCAATCTTTAAAATATGTTAGAATAATGTACTTAAAAATAAAAGTATTTAAAACTTGTTCACTGTTCTTTTACTTAATCATCAATGAGTAATACTATTTGCATTTAATGGTTTATAATTAGAAGAAAGTAATGTTTCACATAACATACTTTACTTTTTTAAAGAGGTAAATTACAAGTGGCCTAAATAATTATCTTACACCGTCAGTAATATAAATTAATTAAACTTACTTTAATAGAGACCATTTTAACTGTTCTTTGGCAGATTGTAGCACCTGGAAAAGTAAAGTGTACTAGCAGTAACTATTAGTGAAATACTCATTGTATTTTATTAATATAAAAATAAATACAAATGAACACAAAATAATATGTGCAAAAATAATAAAATAAAGTTTTTCACCAAAATAAGGAATGAACAGTATCAATTACCTGAGCTACTGTCTGTTCCCCCAATGGAATGTCATCTGTACGTAAAGCCACTCTAGATACAATTGAACTTGAGTCTGCATCAAGAATGATCCTAAACAATAAGCACATTTAACACATTGTCTTAATACTTGAAAACTTATATAAAGTACCCATTATCACATATTTCATCCATAGCTAGTATAACAATATCTAGTGATTCCATGACTGCCCTTTTCTCTACATTTTTCCTTAATATTTGACTAATGGAGTCATATAAACAATTCAACACACTCATCAAAATCAGCTAAAATTTGCAACTTTTAGTTTAAATAACTTCATTGCGGGTAATAAATAACACTAACTTCATTTTCATGTGAAGAACCCATCACATAAAAGAAAAGATCTACATTACTCCTATAAACACAAGTTAAGCCATCCAACATAATTATTTCTGCATTGGCTCTGTGTGTTTTATTAAAAAGGTTTTTTTCAAAGGTTTTTTGTTCTGTAGCAGTAGGAAATACATTTTTATCGTAGTACTTTGCAAAAATTCTGTTACCATCATTGTCGAGTATAGCTATACCTTTAACTGTATATAAAGTTGGTTCCTAAAAACACACAAATATAGCAAGAAAAAATTACAAATTTTAAATAAATACCATTAAACAGCCGTTCATTTTTAATTAATTAATTGTACAAAGGCTTGCTTACGTGGAATATAAACTTTACTTTTCAGATTGAGGCTAGGACGCGCTTGACGTTTTACTTGACCTTGAGAGGGAACAACCATTGATATTGATATTACATTACTATAGAATTAACCTGTGAAGGATTTTACGATATCCAAATAATAACACCTTAAACTTAATTTATATATTATACAAGCTGAATTTTATAGACTGTTGAACAAGGTAAAGTGTTGTGTGTCAAGTACGTGTCGCCTCGTGTCTATGATGTCAATAATAGAGATGTAGAAGTTGATAAATATACGTATTCGTTCTGTGGTATTTTTTAGTAGATTTAGGTTAACAGTAGAATTATCGTAATCTGTGATAGCATGGATGCCACAAACCTAATGAAATTAAAAAACATAACAGCCGACAGTACCAATAATACTACAACAATTAAAAAGTATAATGGCCGACAACAGCAACAATTAAAAAAGTATAATGGCCGCCAATATCAACAATGGAAGAATAAACATAGCCGACCATTAATAAACAATTAATTCATCGGATTTGACCATTACATACTTAAACTTAATTTATTATTTGCTTAATCCTCGATTGTTATACGTATAAATATAATTATCAATGGAAAACATACAATATATTCATAGTAATTAAACATTAATTCTTAAACCTACTTTATTGTAACATTTTTTCCTACTTCTAATTATATAATCAACTAATAAACAATTTCTTCATACTATATTTGTAAATTAAAAGCACTTCTAAAATATTCCGTTTATTAAATTAAATGAGATACATACAACCCACATATAAAAGTAATTTTCTAAGAATTACACATTCATTTCCAATTACCGCGAAATAAATTTTCGTATGCAAGTCCTACGAAGATGTTTTAAATGTAGCACCCTTTTGAGCAACTTTTACAAACATTAAAAAAAAAAACATTTGAGCTTTTTTTAAGTACGTTTGTAATGGTTAAGACTAATTTCAAATTAGTGGTTTATATAATTTATTTGGGAATATTGTAGACAATTTCCTAATCATTGTATCTAAAAGTAATATAAACGTTCTTCAATTTCCCTATTTCTGTTGTATCTGCAAAAAAAAAATTGACGACAAAAATTTAAGAGGGCGATGAAAAAAATGATCGAAAAGCACATAAAAGCCATTAGTTAACAAACACTCACCCAAGCGGAATAATATTAATTTATTGTTAAATGGACGATTGTAAGTGTTGACTAATTATTTAATTAGGTATTTTTGGCACGTTTGCATAATAATGGACGTTGACGAACCTTGTATACGTTGCTTTTGTGAGCTGTTTTGATCAATAAGTATTAGCCACTTGAAAACATTATAAAAAAATTATTAATTCATTAACAGTTTTTGATAAAATTATTAGCATAAAATTAACATGTAAAAAATGCTTCTACATATACATGTAAAGTATAAAACCTTAGTTAAAAACATAATAATTAAATACACGGCCCAAAAATATTATCAAGTTAAAAATACAGGTGTTAAAAAATTGTAAATTAGTAAATACATTATATATATGTATGTGTGTATGTATGTATATGTTACTACATCCTACAATAACACTCAAGTTCCGTATAAAAATCTATAATTTATGATACTTTTGATTTTATACTAATCCATTATTCAGTCACTACTTAATATCTACCTATAATAATATTATTTGGTTACCAGAAAATATTTTGGCTTTTTATTTCGAATAAAAAGCACTTGTCCAAAATTATTAAACTTGAAAGCAAGTAAATTATTTATTGCAGTCTTTCAAATTCATTTAAATTTCTTTTTACTCTAAAATGACTTATAATTTCCTAATCCGTGACACTTAGGAAATGATTATGATTATTAAATGCACTGGTTTTGTTTAAATATATTTTTTTTTTCAATCTCAAATAAGTGTTTATTACATTAAAGAAGATAGACAAGTCACACAAATGTAACATTTTGAGACTCAAATTTAAAAATTGACTTAATAGCAGTCTTCAAAAATTACTGTAAATATTACATTTTAGTCTACGAATATTAAAAAGACAAGACAAAACAATGCAAAGATATAAAAGCAAATTAGGTATTGAAACAAGTGAGATTTTAGTCGAAACGTCAGTTCCTAAAGGGGAAAAACGATACATGCAAACATGAAAAACTGCAGTTATAGAATGTCGTTTGAGTAATTACAAACAGACCCTAGACCCAAGGGGCGTATACAAAATATTTCAACTGGCCCACCTTGACTTTTGTAAATCGATCTGCCCCTCTAATGTTTTTGCTAGATAAATAACGAAAAGTTGCGAAAGAGCAACCCCTAAGGCAATTCCTGCAATGAAATAGAGATTTCTTTCCGCCCACACTCTAACAATTTCGATACATCCTGATGTCCAGACTTTTTTGCTTGCTTCAGCAACCTTAACAGAAATATTGTAGTGAATTCGACTTAAGAAATATAAATTATAAATATACATTCTATTAAACAGATTAAATATTTAAATAGTATAATTATCTTCAAGTAGTTTCACATTTTCATAATAATTGATTTCAATATATGTATCTTAATTGACTTTCTAAATATCTAGGAATAATTGACACTTAGATATATATAAATCAAAACAAAAAACTTTATTTATGTTATAATTGGAAACCATAAATAAAACAAAACTGTCATTAATTCATTACATTACTTTCATGAGTTTAATTTTTACACCACAATATGGCATGTTTTCTTTAATTTATAAATGAAAAACATTCTTTATTTGTAATATAAATTTGTTTGTTTTCTTACCGACAAGGTCTGCACCCCATATCCACACATTATATTTACAAGACCAGAACTTAATGAAGTAGCATTAATACAGCATGAAAATGGAACCCCACATCTTTCCACACTAGGAGAAGTACAATTGAAGTATTCATTTTTTGACCAGTCCACATAGCCTTCAGAACTAAGTCCACAGCATCGAAACTAAAATAATATCAAAACTTTAGATACAACAATAATTTTGAATTTTCAAATCAGAGTATACCTTCTGTTGAGCAAAATCTATAAAATTTTGTAAATCAGGATCATCTCTGTACTGTTGAATTATTTTATCAGTGAAGTTCTCTTCTAACATGGAATGCATTTGGTGGGGAAAGACAAAGCCAATAATTGCTACAGCCATTTCCAACAGGAAGAATATTAACAGACAAAGGGAATACTAAAATTGTTTAAATCCCAAATTAATTTCATGTAATTCAAAATAAAAACACACTTACAAATTTCAGTAAACATGTGTTTTCTCGTAGTGCACCTACACAGCCTGCAAAACTTACTATAAACACAACACCACCCATTATGACCATGACTAATGATATATTCAAAATTACATCATAAACAGTTTCAAGTTTTACCCAACCTGTTAACTGCCATTTATCTACAAATGCATATAATCCTATTCCAATTAGTAATCCTCCAAATAACTGAAAGTGAACTTTTCCAACAACAAACTTGATTTTATGAAATACAAGGCTTACCCAAAAGACGAAGTTTAGTACAAATATTAAATATTTTACACATGAACTAACATATGTAAAGTTACTGTGGTGTGGTCTTCTTCGATGCATTATATCAGAATCACTTGAATCTCTTAAATAAACCAGTTAAATAAGCATTCAGTAAATAATTACAAGTGAGTAATCTTCAGGGCATGTTAATAACTAGCACGCTGTTCCCTACTTTCAAACTCTCACTTTTATATAAAAAACTAGATATAATTTTTAAATTATTTCATTGTGTAAACATACGACAGTTCAACCAGAAACGAATGGGTAATTGACTTCAAAAATAATAATTACTCAGTTCACAGGATTATTAACTTAACGCCAATTTTATCAAAAACTATTAAAGGCTATAAATATCACTGCATAATAAATAGCGTGCATTAATTATTGATATTGAGCTTTTTAAACGAATTATCTGTTACTAATGACAGCTCATAAATGAACTGCATACGAACCGTCATAAACAAAAAAAAAATGAAGTCGTAAGGCGTAGTTCAACTAGCACACTCTGTTAGAAAATGTCAAAATTGCGTTCTGTTCCGGATAATAGGTTACTTCAATGGTCAAAAAACGTCAAAAGGGACATTTTGAAAAATAATTCGTAATACACCGATCAATAATTGGTGTTGTTTTTATTTATTAAAAAATGGAATTGTTTAAAACAGATTATTTTTATATATTTGTGAAGGGTGAATATTCATTGTGGTGGGATCGACAGACAAGTGCATTAATTCCAAAAGCAGGTAAAGTAAAATAATATGTACAACCCAAATAGATGTCATGATTTGTTTATACTTTCTTATTTTTTACCTACATTATTAAAAGGTTGGGAACTTACTAATGCCGATGATCCAGTGTGTTTAGGAGTATGTTATGGAATAATTGGGAAAGTATATCATCCTGTAGTATTTTATCCAAGATTGTTATTAATTAAGAAATGCACACCTGTTGGAAAAATCCATGGGGCTAATACATTATTCAAAATAAAGTCGGTGGTGTTTTTAGAATCAAATATAGATGATCCAGACTTAGGGCTCGATAAATGTTCAAAACATTTGCCTGGTATCAATGAAAAAAATAAAGGTAATTAAATTTAATAATAATATTATTATTCTAACTTGATGTTTAACTAATAAACTATTTTGTATAAAGGAAGTAATTTCTTTGATATTCAAAGAAATCCCACGTTTTCTAAAACATGGGGAACACTTAAAAGTGCTGGAAATAGCATAAAAAATACAACACAACAAGCTGCAGCCATTGCAACTGGCACACCAAAAAGAAAGGACCCTAAAGACAGAGAAAAATTTGAGAAAAGAATTATTGATGAGTTTTATAAGATTTTTTGTGATACTGATTCATTTTATTTCTGTGAAACCTGTGATATTACAAACTCATTGCAAAGATTATGTTGCATCGAAAAAGATACTGATCTAAAGACATCAGCATTTTGGAAAATTGCAGATGATAAATTCTTCTGGAACAAGTATATGTTACGTGATCTCATCGATTTAAATGTAATCAAAATTATCAGAAAAAAATTTTGTTAAAAGTATCAAGTTTGAAATTAATACTTAATATATGTTTTCAGAATCCTTTTAGTGAACCTTGGATTCTACCAATAATACAGGGTTTTGTTCAAATTGAAAATTGCAAAGTTTTGGTCCATAGTGATGGAGCTCAATTAAATTATGAAATATTTACTTTGACACTTATTTCAAGAAGAAGTCGTTACAGAGCAGGAACAAGGTATATCTTACTTTTTTTCACCTTTTTTTCTGATAAGGTATTTAATTAGTGATGAAATTTTAATTATACTGATTAAATAACTTCATTTTTGCATAAAGATATAAAAGAAGAGGAGTAGATGAAAACGGGGAGTGTGCTAACTATGTGGAAACTGAACAGATTGTCACATTTCAGCAGCATGAAGTGTCTTTTGTTCAAGTTAGAGGATCTGTTCCAATTTATTGGTCTCAGCCAGGGTTTAAATATAGACCACCTCCTAAAATTGATAAAGGTAAATGACAAAAAATTAAATTATCGTATAAGACTTGTGTACAATCGAGTCTTTTATTTTTAGGGGAAGAAGAAAATCAGGTTGCATTTGCAAAGCATTTTGCCAAAGAAATTGCCAAATATGGGCCTGTTTCTATAATAAATCTCATTGAACAAACAGGAAAAGAGCGAATAGTGTGGGAAACCTATACGAACCACATTCTCCAACTTAATTGCCCTGAACTTGTATACTGTACTTTTGACTTTCACGAATATTGGTTCGTAAAAAAAACATTTGAACGATTTTTTTTAACGAACTTTTTATTTTGTAGTCGCGGGATGCATTTTGAAAACGTGTCAATCCTTGTTAATGCAGTTGCCGACCTTCTAAGAGACATGGGTTATTGTTGGAGGGACAGTCAGGGGCATATTTGTTCCCAAATCGGTGTATTTCGAGTCAATTGTATTGATTGTTTAGATAGAACGAACGTTGTTCAGGTAAATTGTTATTGTGTTTCTATTACTTGATAACTAAAAGTTTTAATTGTAGACAGCATTAGGAAAAGCTGCCATGGAAATTCAGTTCACTAAATTAGGTCTTATACCCCCTGATGGTACCATGCCTGATTCTCTAAAGAAAACCTTCCAATTGCTGTGGGCTAATAATGGCGACACTATCAGTAAACAGTATGCTGGTACTAATGCATTAAAGGTATTTATTGAAACTTAAAACACCTATCTTTATGTTCTTGTTTAATATTTTTTTGTTTGTGTTCGTCTTATTCAGGGTGATTATACTAGAACTGGGGAAAGAAAAATATCAGGGATAATGAAAGATGGTATGAATTCAGCAAACAGGTGAGAAAGTAGAATTATTATTTTTAAATATTCAAAAATCAATAAATGAGATCAGCACTCGGCACATTAAATTTTTAAAAGAGAACAGTAGAAAAAGCAATTAATCTTTTACTGGAAGTCTTTTGCCAATAAAAGAATTACTTTCAATTTTTTCTTCAAAATTTTGTAGATATTTTAAACATCACTTCAAAGACAACATACGTCAGTGTTGTCTTGATTTGATGTTGGGACAGAAACTTAGTCAGACTGAAGTACAAGATTTCTGGTACCACTTAAATACGATCGACAATATAGCTGACGAACTTATCCCTATACAACCACCCTCATACATTCCACAAATTGCTCTTGAACAGGAAACTGCCCTCGTTAACGCTCTTTATCATATGACTAGGTCAGTTAGTAAGAACATTGTAAATCCCAAAAACTAAACAATTTACTATTGTGTTAGTGACTTGTCGTATTTAATTAAAAACTTAATTAACATATTAACAAGTTTCTTATTGCTTTCTATTAAATGAATTTAATTAGTTTATTTAATAGTTGCTAAAAAATGTCATGTAAGTTATTTGTTTTGTCTTTGATTACTAATATTAACAATGCTAATGCTATTAAATTATTTGATTACGTTTCTAAGACCTTTTATAATTGTTTCAGATATTATTTGAGTCGTTTTAAAGATTCTACGCGACAAGGAACAATAGATCTGATGTTAGGAAATGGTGTTTCTGAAGAAGCCTTTACTGATTTCAAGCCTCAGGAAGAAGAAGATAACACTATCACTGCTGAACATGTAAAATTGTTGATTGAGGATTGTAAAAAGTTTTTGCTCCAGAATCCTGAGCTTGTATTAGGATCGTGGGGACTGATAAACGCGAATCCATACACATGTGACCCTAATGAAACTGAAATGGATTCCATTTTAATACTTACTAAAGAATCGTATTTTGTGGCTGAGTATGACGATCAAGTCGATCGAATTACAAAGTACGAAACTGTGCCGTTAAGTGATATAACATGTCTGGAATTTGGTATACCAGAGTCAATGACGTCTTTATTTAAAACAACGAAAAATCATTATTGTATTCGTATTAATTATAAAATTAATGACTGTGATGGTTACTTTCACATGTTTAGGTCGACGAATTTGCGATTTTTTAATAACATGACGGTCGTTATTAAAAATGTCGAAGAAGAAATTGGCAAGTTTAATTGCTATCTAATTTAAAATAGTGAATTATTTAATACTACAATTTTACAGAATCTCTCAAATCCATCTGCGAAGCTTTTCAAGTTGCTCTAGAAATAGCTACACTTCCAGCTGTTCCGTTTATTCAGGGACAGAAACTGGAAAAAAAGAAGTGCAACACACGTAATTCTGGCAAAACTAACAGCAGTATTTATTTAGATGTTGTAGGATTACCCCAAATAACAAGAAACGTTTCTGAGACACAGCTGATTAACTTAAAAAATGCAGGTAACAGTTGAAACTTTGAACTTTGAATGAAGAAGTTATTAAAACAGAAAATATGTTTCTTTGTAGGTTCTAAGGCGCTGTCTAACGTGACTCAACAATTTAAAAAAATTAATCGTTTGGGTTCACCATTTACAAAATCTCAAAAAAAATCCACTTTTGTTCTTGGTGGATCAAAACAGACCGAATCTTCGAGCGACTCAGAAGATGAGGCGTATGAAAACTCAATTTTCCAGCCAAAACAGGAAGATATGATAGAGCAAGGGATTGAACTAACAGAAACTTCTAAAGTATATGAGTCTCCAAAGACTGAATTAAAACCTGATACTTTTCTTCCTAGTGTTGGCATTGTAATGGCTTCTTCAAATGCCGATAGTAATAATGAAGGTATTAACATTAACTTGTTATTTCTGCAAAAGTAATACATCAGAAATTTACACCTAATCGCCTTGAATTTTATTTTTATCGTACTTAAAATATATTAAGCAGTGCTTCTGCAATCCATGCAACCTAAATGTACAATAATTGATAAGGTTAACGAAAAGAACACACTTGGTATTAATGTTTCACGATGGTTTTAATAAAAATTCTGACAATTGTTTCAACGGTTGTGTTAGGAAAACTCCAATTTGATAAAAAAGTACTATTCATAAAAACATTAGCCGCCAAAAATGGGTACAAAACATCAATTATCGATAAATTAATTAATAAAAAAAAGTAAAAAAAATAATTTTAAACCATTTTTATACAGTACCTGAACCCAAGACAGACAAAAGATATAATCTAATAAACTATGTTCCTAACTTAAGTAAAAACGTTTGTAATCAACTTAGTAAACTTAATGTTAATAGTATTTCTATTAATAAGAATAATTTGAAATTAATTCTTGTCAATAATAAACAAAAATGAGATATTTTAGATAAATCAGGAGTTTACAAATTACCATGTAAAAACTGCAATTGTTTTTACATTGGTCAGACTAGCCGGACCCTAAAAGTACGTTTAAGTGAACATGTGAAAGCAATAGAAAATAAAAATAAATGTACAGGAATCTCATAACAAAAGTAAACCCCTGAACACTTCAGAAATCGGAATATCCCCACTAATAAAAGCATTGCCGTCTGTGAATAGAATGTAAGTATTATATTTGTAGAAATTCATTTAGTACATTTGTTACTCTTTGAAAATGACTTAATCGTCGAAACAATTATCAGTGTTTTTATCAAAAACCATTGTGAAATTTTAATTAATACCGAGTGTTTTATTTTCGTCAACCTTATCGATTATTTCAACATGTTTCACCAAGAGCCAAGCGATTCAAGTATCAAGTTAACTGAATATACAAGGTGCATATTAGGTTGCATATACCGGATTTGTTTTATTTTAGATCCGAATCGAAAAATCTCACGACATTTATTAAATCATCCCTAAATATATACTCATAAACATCGATCATTTAATTGTATAGGATAGAAATAATTATTTTTATCTATTAGGTTCTGGATATTTTGATAAGCCTCCAGTAATTCAAATAAATAGTGAAGAGCTGAAGCAGAAGGCTGTAAGTGTAAGGCCTCCCAACACTCTACTGTTGGATAGAACTCACAGTCACTCCTCAGGAGAAGTGAATTCTGATGATGCAGCGATAGACCCGAATTTAATTTTTATTGCAAAGGAGAAAAGGTCGAATTCAGAACAAGATCTGACACTGAATATATCTCAGTCTCAAAGCGATACTGCATTGAAAACTCGGTAAGTAAAATGAATTATGAAGTTCAACAAACGCAATAAATCAATTTTAACATACAAAAGGAGTCTCTGAACTATCTCGAGAGTCCTAAATTATTATATATTTTTTGTAGTTTCGTAAAATTAAATTTAAGTAGTTTTGTAGTAGTAATTGTTTGAAAGTATTTTTGGTACTGATTTTAAAAACTAATAAATAGGTTTTCAAATATAACAAGTCCAGTGGCAAACGTTACCAAAGATCTCGTATTATCTCCGTTCTCAAAATTAGCCAAAGGTGTTCAGAACATAGGTTCGAATTTAGATCCTCGAAAGCTTAGCATCAGCGCCAGAGGATTTACAGAAAGAGATATCGAAGAGCATAAAAAATTACAGGAAAAATGGAAGGATTGTAAAACACGCCTTATAGCTCTGTAATATTTTAAATGATTAGCAGCAGTCTATATTGTGTAGGCAAACTTACTTATAGGAAACAAGAGTCAATTGAAATAATAACAGTAATATACAGACTTAGATGAAAAAGGCAAAGGTAGTATATTATAGCTTTTGTCATAGAACTGTCTCATTATTTTATTTTTTTAATATCCATTATTAACAAGCAACTATTTCTGTCACTCTATTAGAGATTATAAAAAGTATATACAGGGTGATTTATTTTTACGGACTTTCAATACAGTTTTATTTATTATTAAATGTGTATTTGTTAAACCAATTTAGTAGCAACAAAACGGTTTTTTTTAGTAAACAATTAATTTACTGTAATTATTCTTAACACATGTGATTATTATTTATATGTTAGAAAGTATAAAATACATTTTTTTGGGCATGCATATGTATTTTAACATAGATATAGATTGATAGAAAAATGTGTAAGGATGTGCAAGATGCTAGGACATTTTTTTTCTTTAAAATTTAATGTTGAATATTGAAATTTCGCTTTAAACGAAAAAATTGTAGTTGCTCAATTTTGCCTATAGGTAAAGTAGGAAAATATTTAAAAAAACTATACGTATTTCAGTATTTTTTTGCCAAAGTTAAGATGCTTTTGGTTAATTTATAGAAGATAAAAGGACAATGACAAAATGAATTAGCTAAATGGGATAATAATTTTTTATATTAATGTATTTTGTTCCTGCCTGTTCTGTTCTGTACCGTGACTATTTTATTTATTTTTTATTTTTAACATTCTTCTGTTTTATAAATTAAGTATAAAAGTTTAAAAATACGTAAAAAGTAAAACTAAAAAGTATATATACGTAGTTAACTGTTATATGTTATTAGGAATATTATCAATTTAATTTTAAAAACGCACACAATTTAATTATTGATATGGAGTTTATGCCACCCTCTCTGAAGTTACCTTCGTAATATATCAAAAACTTTCACGATACTGCTAACTTTCTTTTTCGTGTCGTAGCCTCACGTCAGAATCAAAAATTTATCTTCATAAACTTTTTATTTATTTAATTAAGATAGCAATTGCAATTTTCGAAGCAACTTCATGGAGATTGTCTTAAAGTCCACGTTATAACATTTTCAAACTGAGTTTTAACTAGTTACTTATGCATGTATGTATTATTTTCATACTACTTCTTTATTATTTTATAAATACGTATTTTGTCAAATTACAGTAAGAAAATGGTAAATAGTTGTTATGCGTTATCATTTCAAATATATAATGTGCAGTGCAATATTCCTATTTATCTGTTATAAATGTGATTTTATAGTTTTATATCATATAAGATGTATAATGTACAGGGTGTCTCAAGTGAATCAGAATAATGTGATTTCATCAGCGGATCACCCTGTATATTAAAGCTTTTAGAAACACTTTTTTAAAAAAGCAAGGTGTTTGTAAAATGATTAAACAATTTTTAAGAATTAACAATCTAAAGTTTTATTCTATTTCAAAAATAAAAATTAAGACGGTAAAATTATTTATTTTAGCGGACAAACACCTTGAGCGTAAAAAGTAACGAAGAAACGAATTTGAGCTTTAAAATTAGCGTTATATTGTTTCATGTCATGAAAAATAAAAAAATAAAATATTTTATGTTTTATTGCATTGACTTTGAATTAAATCAAGAATGTTAAAAGAATATTACTGGGATTATAAATCTAATTCATCCATTGGCTAAATGAATTAGCCAGTGCACAAGCAATGAAACATGAAGTTAGGAACATTACAATGGAGTATAAGAAAATATACCTAAATTCATACAAGTCAAGTGAAAATGGCTGCCGTCAAAACTAATATTGAAGTGGGTGAAAACGGAGATGACGCCGAAATTGAGGAAATTGAAGATTTAGAGGAGGCAAATAATACAAATGAAACGACTAAAAAGAAGAAAAAGAAAAAAAAGAAGAAGAAACCAGCAGGTATGGGATAATTTTCAAATATTGTCACGTGCTAGCTAATGCTCTTATTATGTCTAAGAAAATGGAGATGCAGTAATTGAAAAGGAAAATATTACTGAAAATGGAGAAGCTAACGGAGAAATCGAGAAAGAAGCTGGTGATGAGGGTGAAAAAAAGAAAAAGAAACGCAACCGGAAAGGGAAAGGTGGAAAGAATCAACAAACTGACCCTCCTTCAGTGCCTATTATGGATCTATTTCCTGACCAAATATTTCCTGAAGGAGAAATAATGCAATACCCTATTCTTAAAGATGACAGAACAGCTAGGGATCGTTTTACATCTGAAGAAAAGAAAGCATTAGATAGAATGCATAATGACATTTATAATGAAGTTCGTCTTGCAGCAGAAGCTCATAGACAAGTAATTCCCATTCTCTTTGTTTACTCCATGTAATTCAATTAATTGCTATTTTCATTTTCTAGACAAGAAAACATATTCAAAAATGGGTAAAGCCAGGCATGACCATGATTGAAATTTGTGAAGAATTGGAAGGTGTAGCTAGGAAACTTATAAAAGAAAATGGACTTCAAGCTGGACTTGCATTTCCCACAGGATGTTCAAGAAATCACTGTGCTGCCCATTATACACCAAATGCAGGAGATCCAACTGTATTGGAGTATGATGATGTTGTTAAAATTGACTTTGGCACACATATTAATGGCAGAATCATAGATTGTGCCTTTACATTATCATTCAATCCCAAATATGATAATTTGGTTAATGCTGTCAAAGATGCCACTAATACAGGAATAAAAGCTGCAGGTAAGAAAGCCACTTTTTACCTTTTTAATTTATATTATGTTCAAGTAAACAAAAAAATATATTTTTCAGGCATAGATGTTAAGCTGTGTGACATAGGAGCTGCAATTCAAGAAGTAATGGAATCATATGAACTAGAACTTGATGGTAAAACATACCCCATCAAATCAATACGTAATTTAAATGGTCATTCAATATCACCATACAGTGAGTCATTTTAACAGAAGAATCTTTTTGCAATATTGTTATGTTTGTTTGTAATATTATAGGAATCCATGCAGGCAAAACAGTTCCCATTGTTAAAGGGGGTGAAGAAACAGTTATGGAAGAGAATGAATTTTATGCCATTGAAACCTTTGGTTCTACTGGTAGAGGAGTGGTACATGATGATATGGAATGTTCACATTACATGAAAAATTTTGATTCATCTTATGTTCCTCTCAGGTGAGATAAAAATTGAAATAAGATATATCCAGTGTTTATTTCATTTGATTTTATTTTATCAGATTAATGTCTTCAAAATCATTACTTAATGTAATTAATAAAAATTTCGGTACCTTGGCATTTTGTAAACGTTGGTTGGATCGTCTTGGAGCGACTAAATATCAAATGGCATTGAAGGATTTGTGCGATAAAGGTATTGTGGAAGCCTATCCACCCCTTTGTGATATAAAGGGTTGTTATACAGCTCAATTTGAACACACTATCATGCTCAGACCGACTTGTAAAGAAGTTGTATCACGTGGAGATGATTATTAATATTATGAATAGCTTTTGAACACTTTTTTATCAACAGGAATATTATGTCGCGGTTGTCGTTCGATGCTAGTCTGCTTTATAATTCGTTATATTTAATAATACTGAATTGCTCTTTCAACTGTACTAACAATATCCAAATTGTATGTTATTAATTAAATTGATTAAACGAATCAGAAGTCTTAATTTATGAACACAAACTGGTTTTACTGTTATACTTGAATGATTTATTGAATATAAAACCAACTTGCAATGAGCGACAATGTAATTTTAAAGTAAAATAAGTATTGTTACCTACTGTTTTTATTTGTAAATTTAACATCCCGTTAAAATTCAGTTTATTTATGGTATGTCAATAGATTCAGAATAATTAAAATTGCCTTATTACTTCAATAATTTACGCGGTTTTATTAATTATGATTTTTTTGCTTTAAATACATGATTCAGGTGAATGAAATATTGAAGTTTTATTTGATGGAAATAAATACAAAAATGATAAATAAATAACTTAAGAACAAGTAATAAGTTAATTTTATAGCTATTATAAATCTTAAAAATAAAAACGCCATTCAAAATGTTCTGACATTATTCTTGTAATTGTGTAATATTAGACTGAATAATAATAACAGTAATTATTATTATTATATACGGTAGGAACAAATCAAAATAGATTGTATAAAAGTTATATGCAGTTTACAAGCAACCCTTATGTACAAAAGAAAAATAACTGCAAAAGGAACTAAGTACAAAAATATCAAATATGATATTTCCCTTTTCATAAAACTGTAAAAAAGACACTGAAATTTTCAAGAGGTGCTTAAAGGTTCATTCAAATAAAACCTTTTGTTTATTTTCAGGTAATAACGTAGGTATTCATCAATATACCAAACAGAAGGCGACCATTACTTTTATACAGAGTGTTTAATCCTTTCGATATATTATATGTATATCACATTAGTATTATTTAAATCAAAATTTATTTTTTCGAGTCAAATAAAAATTCACTGACTAGAATTCAAATTTAAATCAAACACTAATTTCTTAACAAATCGAAAAATTAATTTAAAATTGTATGTATCACGTAAATATTTTTGTAAAAACACCCTGTAAACAAAACGTTGCATATTCTACAAAACGTTGAAACTTAGCTTTTTACACTAAAAAAGTTAAATACGAAAAGTATTTCAGGCCCTTTAACTAAATACTAAAATATTTTTGAAAATTGTGTAATAAAAGATAAATAGTTTTACTATAGACGAGAAAGAATTGGCAAACCAAAAATTAAGTTTTTTATTCATGTAAAAGACTGATGATGAGTCTGCTAAAGTGTTGCTTTTAGCAATTCAAACAGTGTATCGTTTAGTAAAAGAAAAACCAAAAACATTGTGGGAGGATATAGAAATCAAAGGAATACCTTCTACTGATATGACAAAAAGCCATTAATCCACAAAAAAACTGAATTGAAGGATTTAAAAACGAGGATTGGAATTCTTATTTCACAATAATATACTTTAATAAACTCAAGACCTCAGTTACGGTGGGTGATTAAAACTTAACAGTACGATTTCCATTACGACCTGAGTAAACGCGAAAACAAAATTAAAAAAGATAAAAAATATAAATATGAACCTGTTTTTCCATCACACTACGGTGTCATTGTTCCTGTTTGTAATGGGAAACTTGTTGTGTTTAAAGGACAAGGTAAATGAGTCCAGTCTTGTGATACGGGAGAATCCTTCTTGCTCATCTCCGTTTTTATTTGTCGTCCCTTCGCCAAGTAAATTCTCCGAACTGGCAACGCTCTCTTCCTTAACGCTTGATAGGGGTGGGCTTCTAGGTTCGTGTTTGATTGGAGACAATCTTTCGGACTCTGAGTCGACATTAAATCCACACACGGTTCTCTTGTTTGTTTGCGAGGCCATTACTGTCGTCTTATTAGTGTTTGTTAGCTCTTGTTTACGTTGCTCTGATAATATGTCGTAGTAAGATCTGTCAGAGTTCGGTTTGGACATAACGGGGACGTCGTGGAGGTTCACGAACATTGCAACACGATCATCTTCTTGCGACAGCGATTTGTTGGCTTCTTCGTGGAAATATGAGAAATTGACGGTCAGGAAAAGCTCCTGCAAAAGCCTACGCGAACCCAGACGGTATGAGTTTTGCGAAATAATCTTGCACACTTCAGAGTACAGGCACATGTCTTGAAATAAGTGAGGATGTTTCTGTTTGTGTAATAGTAGCGATTGCCTACTATTTTTTATCCAAACGGGGTTCGAAAGTCGTTGTACTTGAAGCAAAATATCACATTTCGCTTCTGAAATGAATTATTAACATTTAGATTTCTTATTTTATATAATAACCTTTTGTGTAGGTTTACCTATGAATTCATCACTGAATTGTACAAGTTCTTTTGCTGAATTAACGGTCTCTGTAGAGTACAAAATATTTTTAAATAGAAAAAGAAACACATTTTAACGGTGGGTCTTAAATTAAATTAAAATTACCTTTTGAAGCTTCCGGATTGGAAGGAAGATTGTTGAGTAATTGTGACTCCCTCATTCTACTGCATTTCATACAATTCCATGTGTCATGAACGAATTTATTCTTCTCCTTTTTGGTTTTCACCAATGGAACATTTTCTAAAAAATATTAAACGATACAAATTAAACATCAAAGATGATTAAATCATTAATTGAAAAATTAACAATGAATTAATCGTATTATACCTTCGGAATAAGGTGAGATTCTTTTGCCATAAGTGGATGTTCTTTGAGATTTTGAAGGTTCCTCGGGGAACACATCGCTAAGCTTACGAGGCAGACAAATACCCATATAACACTGTTCTTTGGTTTCGTCTTTAACGGAAAACTTTTGAACACTTGAGAAAGAACGTAAACTTAAACTATCAGGGAAATTCTTACTGAAGCTACTGCTTTGATCTGACATACTGTAAACAAAACATTAAAAAAAAATAACAAGGACGATAAAACGTGTTAGCACCTGGAATTCGTATAACCCTCGAAATTTGTAAGTGTTTTAACCGATTTGACCGTCATTGCTGATTCCATGCCAAAATAACTCATCGAACGCAAAGAACGCAATTTGGCATAGCCCATAAGATCTCTGTAACTTAGTCTACTGCTTGTACTGCCTGCAGGAGAAACAGTAGACCTATCCGATGGTGTAGTACCACTATAACCTGTATATACAAAAAATGAGAAAGTATAATGCACAATATTTTATTTTTAAAACAGTAGACTTACTTTGAACAGAAATTCTTCGAGTAGACTCTCCACAACGACCCATTTTTAGGCCGCTCGTTTTCAATGTACTCAGACTTGAGGAACTTGGAATAGGACTCAAGGTTTGTACTCTTTCACTTGAAAATAATAAAATATAAAAAGTTTTGTGCGTTAAAAAACTCTGTCTATTAATCGAGACATTCGCCAATTAATAAATAAGATAGAAAATTACAACTCACTTTGTCGTAGTTTTTCCTAAAACCGATTCGCAGGAACTGACTCCTGAAGTAGTTGACTCAGTCACCGAATTGTCGCGATATCGATGGGGAAGTTCGGCAACTATTTTGTATTCCACTTTTTCTTGCATTTTCTGGTCGTGTAATTTTAACACATCAAAGGTCTTCGATTCTGATAACGACCTCTTGTGCTGTACGTTCGACGAAGTTTGATTACTAGGAAGGGTCGAAGATTTCTGTTGCTGCATCGAAAAATTCTGAGCTGACACTGAAAATAAAATGTTATTTGCTTATTGAAGATCAAATTAAATAAACTATATTTACCTCCATCTACCTCGTACAAAAAATCATCATCATTACTATCTACATCTGGAATACTTAAGTAATAATCCAGATTGAAAGGCTGGTCGTTTGACATATATTCTGAATCTGATCCAAAATTAACACTTTGTACCATTCCATCTGGAAGTTCCTCAGACCAATTTTCTTCTTCTATTATTGGATAACGATTGTGTCGATCATGTCTGGTACACACCCAACCTAAATAGTTAGTAGACAAAATGTATCGTTTTATTCAAAAATGTCTAATAATTAATTATTATTATTATAAAAGGAAGAGAATGATCAACAAAGGTGTAGTTTACCTAGTTTTTTTTTTAAATAATAAATAATCTAATATATAAAGTTGAAATCAGTTCATACCTAATCTAAAGAGATGATCGGCTCCTATTTTTGTTACTGCTACAAGACCCAAACTATAAAATGCAGTTGCTCTAAGAGAATAAACAGGACAGTGCTGTGCAATACGTATTATGTGTCGTATTACGTCCCGTTCTGTTAAAAATTCAATTCCTTTCGAAGTACTTCCAAGATGTCCCACAGCCCAAACTGCAACTTTTAAGTTTTCGATATCCCGGTCTGTATCGCAAAATCCATTTTCAATGCACTAAAGTTTTTTCGTTATTAATTCTATTAACATCTAATTAAAAAATATAGTACCTGAATATAGTTTTCCAATGAACTATACTCGATTAGTGCTTGGAAACCATTTTGATGTCTTGCTATTTGACCATATAAATGAGGAGGTAAAAACAGGTCCTTTCGGTTGACAATTTTCAAAGAGCTGAATCTCTTGTCATATCTACCATCTTCACCCCTTTGATGCAACGTTAACGAATCTGATGTTTCGCCTTCAACTATTCTAACATACCTAAAAAAAAGAAATATGTACTTCTTTTTTACATTTTTATTACATACTTAAATTTCATTAAAGAATTTAGGTTGTGAAATTATTAAACCTACCGATGATTGAAATATCCATCCCATCTCTTAATTTCGTTGACTACAAAGTCGTTCTTCTTTAATGCGTTAAATCCCGCAGGAATCGATAGAAACCGTATCAGAAGTAGCACACCTTTTTCATCCAAGTGTAACAGGTCAGGATTGAGCTTGACAAGATGTTCAAGACAGGAAGGAACTTCGCAAGCTTCGTGTAATGCGGATAATGCAGCCAAACGGATTGTACGAGAATTATCGTTCAACTGACCAGCTAGTAATTTAATACCCCAGTAGGCAAAATGAGGCAGCCCTGCTCGCAATAAAACTTGTAGGAACTGTGTGGCATATAAACGGGAACTTTCAATTGAACACTTTAATACGGCAGCGAGAAGATCACGAGCAGGACCAGCATCTTTGTAATCCAGGGAGGAAACGATCAATTTTACGTAACAGTCATTATTGGTGGTTGTTGCCAAACTTTGTAATCTGAAAATTCCAAGACTCATGTTAGTTAAGTTTTAATGAATTTATTAACTTTTACTGTTATTGCTTCGCAAACATTCAATGTATTTCGTTTGAAACCTAACACTTAGCGTCTTATTCGTAACATTATAGAATTGGGTTCCGAAAATTAAGTGCTTCAACAATTAATAGTTTATTTTTAAAATTTGTTTTCTTTCCATTTACTTACTGAGTAAAAATTTTAAGGGTATGAAGCAGATCGACACCAGAGCGTGTACTTCCAAGTCTTCCTATAAATAGAAAGTAACTTTGGCATTGGGTGTTATTCATATGTTGGGGGCTGAAGAGACAGTCGTGGGCACTTTTACCCATCGTTATGGCAGCAATGTGTTTCGAGATGTCTTTAAAAAGATCGAGAAGAAGCTTGGTACTTTCCGAATCTTCCAAACGCACCAGACACAGAATTAGTTCTATACCAACTAGCGTGTAACTTTGGGCGTTCTTAGATGACGTAAGGTCCATATGAGAATACCTGTTACTTGAAGGAGTATAAAAATCTGCAAGGCGTCTCAGGAACGTTCGATGTGTCGATTCGGACATGTCTATCTTAAAGTCGGTTTCACCCTAAACGTGTAACAATAAACTAATAAATTAATAAATTGTACTGCCTAAATATATCTAATGCGTTCGTTTAGTGATTAATAAATCTAATGAAATCAAATTTATATTTAAATATTTATTTTACAAAGTTAAAAAAGTTTTCCAGTTACAATAGACATAACATATTTTTAAGAATCAAATAATTAGATGTTAGATCATCTTATATGACTAATAAATGAAAAAAAAAGAAAGGTGAATTAATGATGTATTTATTTACCTTGATAATCATTTTTATTAAATTCCAATTCCATTCAAAAGCGTCTTTATTGTATAAGACCCCAGTTTCTTTAATAACGTCTTCGCCTTCTTTCGTAATTAACTGAAAATAAAATAAAACGAATGAACCTATAAGAAATGCGTAAATCCGAATTTTCTCGTTTGTTGTAATTTCTTACTTGGTGAAGTTTTGACTTTATATGGCTCAACTTGTGTTTTTTGTTTTGTTCTGCAGTGCGAGGTGATTTCATGAAATTTCCACTTTGTAAAATGTAATCGAGATACAAACTGGATGATGCTGGTCTACGTTTCATCAGTCTGGTAAGGATAATTAATTTAAATTATAATAAATTACAAAAAATTAATGAAAGTCTGACAAATGTAGTTTTTGTTAATATATATATATATATATATATATATATATATATATTTAATTGTAAACACTTAAACTCACTTATGAAGTTGTTGCAAGGCAGTTACAGCACCTAAAGCCTGAGGTCGGGAGGTGGCGTAGCCCAACAAATTAGGCAAAGCAGGGGTAATGTTACAGCACTCAGGTGGAAGAAATATTTGTATTAAACGTAAAAGTTCTCCTGAAAACAAAAATTTTGGGATTTGCAAAGGCCTTCTTGGATGATATTTTTTTGTACTTACCCAATAAAACGGTGGCTCTAACGCTAATAAATGTGTCACTCGTTGCTAAAACTTCGGCGAGAGCATTTAGTAAACCTGTTTCTAAAAAACAATATAAAAGTAGCGACAAATGCATGTCAATAATACTGGGGGTGGTTCTGGTAAGATGTGGCAAGATCGATCGTCCTTCGGCGACAACGAAACCTTCGTTTAAGCGCCATGATGACTGTGGTTCAGCTGGATCAACTGCACTTAATGCCACCGATAACTCGTCCGTCCATTCAGGCTGAGGTAGCCCCAAAAGTTCATATAAAAGATCTAAAAGTGCTTTCTAAACAAGAATAGATGATTTGTAAGTATTTTAAAATTAAAGTCAATGTATTTGCTTACTCTGACTTCTAATTGGTTTAAGTATAAAACATCCACAATTGCTTTAAGTCCTAAAGAGCTCGAAGGATTGCAAAACTGCAATATACCAGGCCAGCTCCTTAAAACTGATAATAAAGCTAAACGACTACAATTGAATCGCAGCTCACGTTCGTCCCTAAACAATAATTAATTTTACTTTAAAAGGAACATATAAATGTGCTAAAAATCACCTGTTTTTATCTCTCCAGCCATGTTTATAGTGAAAATCACAGTATGGTGCTGCTATGCAAAACAGATCGACTGCCGCAGAATTTCTAGTATTTGGTTTATCTAATAACAACAACAAAACACCACAAAGAGATTCTGCTATTTTTGGCAATTGGCACTCTAATAAATTACGAGTTGTTGCAGTCACTCCTCCAGATAAAATAAAAAGGTCAGGATTAAGAGCACCTGTACCACAAAAATTAATATATATATATATGTAAGTATATGTTACAATTATTTTAACAATTTCTCTCACCAAGTTCTGATAGACAAGCAAGACAAGCCCGTAACATTCGATCTTTTTCTTCAATGCCACCATTTGTTAAAGAAACTAAACTTCTAGCCATTGCAATGTCAAATGATGAAGAGGATAACATCAAAACTTTTCTCATTAAACGCAGTGCTTGTACTCTTTCAACATCATTTTTTAAGGCCAAATCTAATGACCTACATATTTTTATTAATATTAGTAAGCGAATATTATCAACTGCTTTAAATTTCTCTTACCGTGCTACTAAAAAGGGAATAAGCAACTTATTAAAGGATACTAGGTCTGTGGGTGTTCTAATTATATGACGTATTGCTCTTAAACCTGCTGCTCTTACTTGAGTAGAATCATTTACTAAAGTTACCCTTAAACTAAAATACATTCTTATAAATTTGCAAATTCAATAGCTGATTTTTAACTAACCAACATAAAATATCTTCAATCAATAATGAAATTTTTGTTAGGTCACCATTAATATGAAGAGCTAACTTAACGAAGGCATTCAAATAGTTTATCCTTTTTCCATCTGTTATGTTTGTACTTTTGCAAACAGATTCCAAAATTTCCTTGGCATTTTCTTTTGGATCTACAAACAGGTACAATGTAGTCAGTAAATAAAATGAATTAAAGAAACTAACCTCTTTTAAGATCCAATTTAACAGCATCTTCCTTATTTTCTAAACGACCTTAAAAAAGAGAACGAAAAAATAGTACGATGGTTATTTACGAATAACAACATGTTATAAATTACTTCTATTAAACCTGCCAGAGCGATGATTTCGATTTCCTAACATCCAACTTGCTACGGCCATTCTTATAATCTAAATAGGACCATTCTAAACAGCTACAAATTAATTATCATTTTAACTACATATGAATATAAAAAACACATTTAGTAATAGTTTTTACATAATAATTACAAATTGCTACATTTCCACACATTAAATAGGTTATGTCACCATTTGTAAATTGTTCGAAGTGTTGTCCGATGTCAGATAAACAACACGTAGTGGCTGAAGAACCTACAGCGGTTTTAAAAAGGTTTCTCTTTAAAAAAAAAAAATAGAATCAAAGTCTGTATATGGCCAAATTCTGATTTTAGGACGTATTAAGGGAATACAATACATATTTAACCCTATATTTTTTAAATTTCCTTTTAGGTGAAAATAAGACACTCTGTTAAGTATAGACAAATTACGAAATAAACACAAAATGATAATTTAAAAAAATCGACTTCTAATTGTTTTTATGTAAATTATAAATAACTTACGAAGACAAAATAATTAACAAAATACAGTGGCCATTTTAAAACCTACCTTATACAGAAAGATCTTTGAGACACCCTGTAAAGCACAGATAACTTGATAAATTAATAATACAGAGCGTTCATTTAAAAATCTTACCTTTTAACTTTATAATGAATTGTAAACGGTGAAAGAATCTTTTAGAAAGGATTAAACAAAAAATATGCAAGGTAGGGTTGTAAATAGTTTATTTCGGTTTCAACCTTCGATCGAATATAAAAGAAAAAAAAATGGAATGTATGTAGAAATTGCACGGTAAAAGTAAATACGAAAAAGTACGTTATTTCCGGAATTCGAAAAAATATATAAACCTAGCAAGCTACTAAATATGAGATCTTAAAAGTATTTCCTAAAAAAGTACAAAATAAGTGTGTAAAAAGCTCGAGGCACTGGGATCATATACAATCTTCACTCTCTAGTTCATAGGGAAGTATAAAATATAATATCAGATTAAGTACAATAAAAATCACATGAAAAAATAGTTTTCACATACATCTAGAAGTACACAACATCTATTACACGACTTCTTAAATTTCTAATTATAATATATATGTATGTAGGTATTTCCTATAATTATTTATAGGAAATAAAAACACAATACTCATTTTTTTTTTCATATTATTGGTATTATATGTATATTACAGTACGTACTTTTTACGTGCTTCCTTTAAGATAACCAAATAACTTTTAGGACTACGTTTTTTTTTGTACTTTTTATAAATTATTAAAAATTTATTCATCTTATACATTACTTTTTAATTGTTTTAGCTGATTTTCATTTTTTTTTTTAAATATATTTAAGTAAATACTTTTTGTGGAGTCCTAAAAGTAGGATGATAAAAAAGAATTGTCTTTCAATTTTATGGTATTAATGTTGATATAAACTGTAAGACATTTCTAAATTAAAAAAAATGTATTTCTGTAAGAGTGCGAAATATAACACAAAAATTTGTGCCGACATTGTAATATTTAAAATTTCCGATAGTATTTTCAGGGAATATTAACGATGAAGTAATTAAATAAATAACAAATAAATAAATAAATAACGAAACTAAAGATATATCGTAATTAACTAATAAGATGATTAAAAGATTGTGTATTTACTACCTACATTTTTGTAAATATATAATATGATAATAAAAATACTATCAGAAATTTTATATCTTTTGAAAGATGAATATATTTACAGCACATTCAAATTTTTTCTTCTTACTTCATGTGTATACTTAAATGTTGTCATTCTAATATTTATTGTTCCCAATTTAAACTGTTTAGATATAAAACACCTCAAAGATTTAAACTGAAGTTTCTTCGTCTGGTTTTTCTGGTACTCTAATAATAAAAGATTTATTTATTTATTTATCTATTAGATGTTTGTTTTACCGACGGATTGATCATACCATCACCAACGTCTATTTATTTACTTCATACTCCCAACACCATCTATTAGTAAATAATTCATTAATAATTAATAAAAGCCACAACCCTATAAAGGCAGCGAGTTATTTAATTTAAATAAAGATATTTTGTATTTGTCTCTAAGTAAATTTATTTAAAAAAAGCAGTGACATATTCTTTTACTTACTTTCCCGTTTGATTTGTATGCATCATCGAAACAGGTGGCATAAGAGGTGTTGGAGATCCTCTCAAACTTCCACTGACAGATCCATGAACAGATCCAAGAACCGAACCCATTCTGGAACTCATTCGTGAACCAACTGTGGACCCCTGATATTCCAATCCTGTTACAAATATTATATTTGTGATAAGTATAATTTTTGTCAATAAAAATCTCTTATATACCTGGATTGTTAATGTCATTTGATACTGGAGACATTATTCTGCTCGGAGGAGCATAACTGTGAGGTGTAATATGATCCTCCTCAGCTAAAAAAAAATATTGAGGACGACAGTTAATTACCTATAAATTTAAACACAAAAGAAAATTCAATACCTTCAATATTTCCATTTAAATGTGTGGAATCTGATTTAAAAATTAGAATAAGCAGCAAATTACTATAAATTTTAAGCAATAAAAAAGTAGTTTAATTATTTATGGATGAGCCAAAAACAAGAAAATTTTAACAGTAATTTATTAAAACAAAATAGCCTTCAAATGACTAATTTACTACAACTATTATTAATAGATGTGATTATCACATATATTTGTTTTTGACTCAAGAGAAAGCTAATCTGTTTTTTTGATTTATTTAAAAGTAAATATTAATTTTGTTCAAGTTGTACCTGTATAAGGGAATAGGTATTTATCATTAATGTGATGTTTTTCTTCACCATCGGATCCACCATCCAAATACTCTTGATAATTTTCATCTCTGGGTGATATTAAGTTGCTTATGTAGTTACTTTTTGGTATATTTGAGTTGCTCATGTAATGTGGATCATATTGCATTCTTCCAACATATTGTTCTGAATGAACAGGAGACAACATGGTTTCAGGGACCATATGAGGATTTGGTAAAGGATTTGGAGACTGCTCTTTTTGGGAAAATTCATTGTCCGATCCTGTTTCAGCAGACCAACGTCCTATTTCAGGAACTAAAATATAATAAAATATCCTTAGAATTATTGTGTTAAGTGAAAAAGAGATTATTACCATTAGGATTTGGTAAATATGATTCAGGGAGCTGACTTGTCCACCTCGAACTATAAACTGGAGGAACTGCAGGGAATAATTGGGAATTTGTGACGATATTTAAGGAAGGGGGAGTGCCACATCGTGAAACTACGTGTTCTGTTATGTTAGGTAGATAATTTTGGCGGATAGTACTAACACCTGGAATTAATTAATTTATAAATTATACATTTTACTATTCTTCACTGGGATAATTTATACAACATATATATACAGGGTGTATATTGGGTTACATAAACCCCGCTTGTTTTAAAATCTTAGTCGAAAAAAATCCGTATGTAAATTACATTCCAAATTTGAAACGGTCAAAGTCGTTATCGAGAACGCAATAATTTATAGAATAGAATTTACCTGTATTTCGAGTGCGCCTATTTGTACTAGATTCATCATCATCACTTGAATGACTGGACGCCAAATCTAAACTTCTTCCTTCAGATCCGTCTGAATCTGAATCACTTTCTCTTCTACGTTCGCGTTGCACTTCTTTTTCAGAAACTTACATTTAAACAATATTTTAGAAAATTCTTTAATCTCATAGCAAATAATTATATTCTTACTTTCACGATGTCGACGATGTGTTCCGCTTCTTTCAAATCCTCGTAAATAAGAGGGCACATCGCTGGTGGAATTGTAATTTGAAGTGCTAGTAGAAGTTTGACGGAGTTGAGCATCGCTTCTGCAATAAATAAATTCAAATTTATATTCTATAAATTCCAAGTGTTTTACTGTAGCATTTGTAGTTAAAAAGTAATTGTTTTAAGTAGTTGGACACTTACCTGTAAGGACTAGAGCTAGTTTTGGTGGTGGAACGCGACGTTGTGCTAGACGTTGAAATTCCAACGTTCCGTCTCGTGCTTTCAAAGCCAGGTCCTCGATAAGACAATGCAGATCTCTATAAATAAAATATAAACAAATATTAACTAGTTACACTAACAATTACAATTTTTTTGTAACTTTACTTACACCTTGAACATTAATATTATGACTACTGGTACTGGCAATTCCTGCAGTTGAAGTGGTTTCAAGCAGCGGTACTTTTTTACCCATACATCTCATAATAGATCTAGGAAGTATTTCTTATATATCAACCGATTTTTTTAAAATTAGTTTACCGATCTTACCTGATAAGATTTTGTCGAACCCGTGCATTTGCAAAGCAATAACCCCCTAAAGAGAAAGCTGCATGGATTAAGACTGCAATCGATAATAATGGGGTGAGTATGGGGTAATGTTCTGAAGCCGTTAATATTGCCAAAATACATGTGCAACCCATCAGTGGCAAGGCAGCTACTGATACCCATAGCAGTGTCCTAAAAATTACATTTTATTTAAAATTATTAATAACGCATATGTAAATTAAATAAAATACCTTAAATTTCCGAATCCAAGAACGTGATCTTGAAGAGTGAATGCAGCTCTAACCGCCAGTATTAGTATTATTATATTGATCAATACAATTAGGCAAATCGGTCCAATCAAACTCCATATTACGCTTTCATAAAGGGATACCCAGCAACTAAAATTCATGGACCATTAGTAAAAACTTCAAACTTTTTTTTTGCTTTGGTGGATATTAAGTTAGAGTAATGTAAAAAAAAAATTACAAGTAATAGTTTCCATATTGATGAGCTCGAACTCCGACTGCAAGACTGACGACAATGGCTGGCAAAACGTACCCCACGCAATAATAAAATCTCATCGAACCGTGATTGATGTCTCTCATTTCCGTCAACATTCTGTACAGATGTAACGCATCAACTAACATCCACGCAAATGCCGCTAGCCACAAGTAATGCAGACTTATAGCTATCAATTTACAAGCAAACTAAAAGAAATATTGTTTATATAATTTACGGTAAATGTATGAGATTGCATATATAAATAAATACCTGCGCGTTTACCATGAACTTTCTTGCTTTAAGAGTTATAAAAAAAAAGAATTCTGCCAATAAAACACATAGGACCAAATTTTTTCGTATAGTGTTAGAGTTTGTCTGTAATCCTCTGATTAGAGCGAGGATTAAGTACGATGCAAGCAATAGTGGAAGTGATATACAAAAGGAACTGTAACTTGTTACATCTTCAAGAAGTGAAGGTTCCGGTATAAACTGCGAAACGAAAAAAAAAAGATTGAATATAGCTGTTTAATAAATAAATACCAGAAGATAACCAACCTCCAAATCAACGATATCGACTAAAACTGCAAATGTAGATAAATGACTACAAGTGCAGTTAACTATTAAAGGTAGGTCACCATAAGGATCATACCAGCTTTCACTAACTTCAGTTCTACAGCCCACTCTTGACCACTCTCCGAAACTGAAAAATATTACAAAATAATAAGCACCATCTTTTAAAATAAGAATCAGAAACAAACACAAATAAACGAATAGTTTTTCGTTTAAATACTTTGTTTTTTATTTGTCTCTGTGTAAAAATAAACTTACCCCCTTACAGTGGACCAAAATACACATTGAGGATTAGATCGCTCATTAAAAATAGTAATATTGGGATCAAGCCATATTTGGAGTCTAATAGGTAATTCCAGTCTTTTGCCCGCTAAACTTTTATACATCAGTCTTTTCGTTGAGCTTTGATCTCTTTTCATCCTCCTTCCCTCCATCCTATACAATTGTAAATCATTTTCCTGTAGTCTATTAGCTTCTTCAATTATCACTTTCTTAATGTGCGTGGTTTGTTCATCATAATCTTGAAATGGAAGATTCGGCGAGGATTCTTTTGGTCTGTTAACAGCATCGACGTATTCAGGCACCAAGATGCTGACAGAAATCAAAGGCGATCCTATGGTAACGTCTACTCCCCATCTTCTTACAACCGAATCATCATAGTTGTAGGGAAATAAGAGACCTGCCTGTTGATATTGAGCATAACTTAGAACAGCTTTGCTTTCAGAAAGAGAGTGCTTGGTCGTCAATTCTCCAACGTCTAAAGGTTTAATACCTAGTAATTTGAGGGGTACAAGTATCTTTGTGTTCTTATCAAACTTTGAAGAGTCTTGGAGGTAGTTGTTGTATTTCGGGAACGTTATTAAAGGACCGACGGAAGCAATAGGAGCGTTTTGGAGAAACTGGGATGTATCCGGAAGAACAACTTTTTCTGTGGTGTAGGTGGAATCGCTTGGTAAAATTGAAATTGGATCTGATTCGTATCCAAATAATGATTCCGGTGTGACAATGTCTAAACCTAATACTGTAAAAAGTGTAATAAATTAATAAACAATTTAAAAAAAGTGTAAAATGGGTTACCTACCCATATTAGTTGCAGAAACTTCAAATGGATTTGTGTAAGTATCATGTTGACTGGAAGTTAAGACATTTATATAATGTTCCATTGCCTGTACTAAATCTTCAACGCATAATGATGTTAATTCTTTGATACGGTTCCAATGTTTTCTATATTTCCAATCTAATATAACACTTGCAGAATGTACAACATTCTGAAATATTGGTAGTTATTTTTAATAATATAAACTTTACAATACTTGAAGAATGTTTATATTTATTTATGTATACCTTTATGAAATCCTTGTCTTGGCTATGAGTTAAATTGAGGCCATTCAAATTTGATTCACGTTTGAGAACTTCGTGAAGTAGATCTTGAGTTATTAAAACGTCAGCTCCGTATAAAATTTGAGTCATATTTGTGGCTTTGTACAAATCTGTTGCTAGTTTTATTGCAACAAAAGTGTTAAGTTCTAAGTCTCCACTTTCAATTAATGAGAGCTTAAAAATAATAATATAAATGATAAAAATATAAAATGCTATTTTGTTCAAATTATTTATTTATACCTGATTTCGTAATTCAAGAAATCTTTCTGAAGTGCAATTGAAGAGATCGGGTTCTTGCCACCCTCCCATTTGGTTATCGCACGATCTGGATGCCTTTCCTTGAGATCCTGCAGGACAATTCTCTATAGCCTCTAAACCAAATTTAGTTCGCGACCACCAAATCTTTTCAGCTGAACTTCTCGGACAACCGTCGTAAATCACTAATAAAAGCAAATATATCGATGTTATTTTAATAAACATAGGCTATGGTAAGTTATTTTAAATTACCTTCGCATCCTTTTAAGGTAATTTCTGCATAGGGATTTGAGCATGAATCACATTTCTGCCCAATTACTCCTTCTTTACATTGACAATGTCCATTCTGGTGGTCGCATTGGGCACTGGAGGATCCAATCAAATAACAGTCACAAGGTAAACATTTCTTTGAGTTGGGAGGTTGATAATGGTTTTCTTTGCAATGACATTTCCCTGTTGTCTTATCACAATCCGGATTGTAACCCGATTCGACGTCACAATGGCATGGTCCGCAAACGGGGTATCCCCACCATCCCGCAGGACAAGGTTGGGATACCTTTTCCTCGCAGTATTCTCCTAGAAAACAATTAATATTTCATTAAATAAAGTTCTTATTTCGCATGTTTTATAAATATTTACCCGAGTATTCAGTAGAATTGCATTTGCAATGGTATCCTTTGTCATCGTAAAAATTTTCGACACAAACTCCACCCACTTCACAAGGGCTAACGTGACATACAGGGATACAGAGAGGTCCTACGTGACCTTTTTTACAGTCGCAATGCGAACTACGCCACTCAGATACGCATTCAGCGGTCGAAGGACATTCACTGCGACATTCCTTAACTGAAGGACAGCCATCTTTTACATTTTCTTTAACTGTTGGTCTATTTAACACAGTTTGGTGATTCCCTACACGAACATCTTCTATGCAACCTATGAAGGCCAATAAAATTATTGACGTCTTCTATTTTTTTATGAGTTGTTTATCTACCTTCTAAATAATTGTATCCTGCACTTAAGCTGTTGTAGGTGTTATCCGGTCCTCCAATCAGAATTTTTCCAACATAAAGACCTTGTATTTTTGGAGAAAATGAATAGACAGCAAATTGCTCCCCATAATCCACTGATAATTTTACTTCTGTTCCCAGCCAAGTGACCTCCAGTCGGTGCCAGTTACCATCAGATAGAGGATTTGAACTTAAATTAAGCGATTCGTCGTTGAAGGAGTAGTGGAGTAAACCCGATTTAAGCTAATAATACACTTAGTTAATTATGATTATAAATCAATAACAGCTTAACTTACTGATAAAACAGAAGAACTATTTTGTCCAACTTGAATAGACATAAGAAACGTGTCGGATTGAAGGGTTCTTACAGAAAGGGCATTCAACCACGGCAACTGTATAGGTCTGAGTAAAGGATTAAAGGAAAGCATACCATCTCCTGAGAATCTCCAAGGCTGACTTATAACTTTAACAAATAATATTAACTTGCGGTATAAATTGAAAATATTTGAAAGAACTCACTTTCGCCACAATCTTTCCCTCCAAAACCTTCAGAGCAAACGCAGTGGTACATATTCCAGCCTTCTTTGCACTCTCCCTCGTTCTTACAAGGTTGTGAGCTACAAAACGACCTTTTCTCTGGACATCCAGGTGTAGTTCCATTATCCGCTACAAAGCTAAAAAGTACATAAATAATGGAAATGTTGATTTTATTCAATAAAAATTGTAGATTTTGTACCTGTTAAGATCGATAAATCTATAATCAATTTTGAAATCAGATATGCAACCGTCATAGTGATGATTAAACGGCTGGAAAGTAGCTGGTAATGCTGGAAGTCCTCCAAGTTGCAAGGGCCCTGTGAGGTCTAAAAATCTATGACATGTTTCAGTTACAGAGGCGCATTTTGGTTCAAGATGATGCTGAGAATAACTTGCACAAGCCCATTTTCCATCTAATTCTTCTCCGTGCTTTAAAGCTAAAGCGGTATCGCAATTGTTCAAAGACACAGTTGCAGTCTTGTAAAAAAATAGATATTTCTTCATATGTTCATTATATGTATTTGGGAATAATATAATATTAGTGGTACTTTTTTTACCTTATTAAAATATAAAACCTCCACTGTATGCCATTGTCCATCTGAAACACCTCCTGGTATAGAAGCCGTAGTTCTTGTAATGTCGCTTCCCAAAGAAAAGGAAAATTGTACATCTCCATCGACAATTTCTAATGAAATAAAGTCGTGTAATTCGTTGTAACGACCATTATAAAGTAATAAACCGTTTCTCGATTGCGTCGCAAACCTATGTAATGAAACAATAACTCTATAATGGAATAAAAGACTTCTAAGTACTTACTTTAAGTGAATATGTAAGCGATGTCTCTGTCTTAAACTTGGAAAGGTGAGAAAGGAATTTTTGGTAAAACTTCGACTTTTAAGTTCACATAGTGGAGTGTAATGTTCAGAGCCAGCCACCAAAACACAGTCTTCGCATTTGAAGCCTCCATTAATTCGTGGTTTACATGTTGATTCACTTTTACAGAGATTTGGCTTACATGGATCAATTGATAATTTTACTTCACAATTTGTCCCTAAAAAAATTGTTTTTGGGGTGGTATTCGAGAGATATTTTTTTTTCAGTTACCTGTATATTCTGGTGGACAAACACATGTGTAACCACCTTCTCTTCTTTTACATGTCCCGTTATTCTGACAAGGGGCAGAATAGCATAAATTGACCTCTGTATCACACAAATAATGTTCTCTTGATCCTAAAAGACCATTTTAGTAATAGTTTAAAATTAATATATCTATTATTAATATTAATTTACCAGTAAATCCATTTGGGCAACGGCAAGTGAAAGCTGTAACAGGATAAATAGGTCGAAAAAGAACTGTGTCACTACTTATAAAATTAGATGCGTTTCCAAACTTTAAAACCGTAAGGCATTCCTCAAAGTTCAAACACGGTTCACTGACACAGAGATTATCATCAAAAGGTAAAACCTACAGGACAATAAATTTAAGTATATACAATATATTTGATGCTAACAGTAATAACAAAAAATAATTTACCTGAACTGTTGAAAGTCTGTCTAGGATTGCTCTATTAAGATAAACTCTTTCCTGTAAAAATTGTGGAGTATAAAATTCTTCGTGAGTAACATCAGCGCGTTTAGCAGAAAAGCTAACATTAAGAATTTTTAAATGCATGTCGGTTATGTCAGTATCATCCTTAAAAAGAAAAATAGAATAAAAAGTTATTAGAAATGTATAAATTTTATCTTACTTGAATATTAAAAAGAAAAATATTTTCTTTTGGACAAGGAATTATTGCAGCCAAGCCGTCGATGAAATAGCCGAGAAGTGGAGATAAGAACGCTTCTTTAGTCATTTTATTCAATCTAATTGTAATAGAATTTAAGAGCATTTCTTCTGTGACTAATCTAACTACAAGTTGCATTATTGCTTTTACTTCATTTACACTATCTGTAATGTACAACAATAATTATATTAATTAAAATTTTCATACACTTATAATTAATAATATTTAAGAAAAACTACCACATTAGTATCAGTTAATGTAAAAATACTGATATGATTTTTTAAGTTGCAAGAAAAAATTTTTATCATGAGAAATTTAATACCTATTTAATTTTTCCCTTTTTATGATTAATTCAAAATAAATTACGTTATTTGAATATGTTTCATCTACAATGCACCACAAATAGCCTTAATATAATTACAAATTTACCTGTGACAGACACTTCCATTGAAGCCATTTTGGGTACATTAGTATTAAGTTGTGGAGATAATTGTAATTTTCCATTAGTTTCATTTAAAGCTACTAAATTCGCATTGTTTCCTGATAAAATTTTGTATTTCAATTTGTCAGACACATCAGCATCAAAAGCTGGAATTTTTCCAATAGGACCGGTTGGAAAATGGTCTTGAAAATTATTAAATATGATAATAAAGTCTTTGAGAACAGGCGCGTTGTCATTGACATCTGTTATGATTATTTCTACATGAACGTCGCTCCTTAAAGGTGGACTTGCAGCCCTTATAATTAAATCGTACTGTTTTCTTGGACTTTCGTAATCTAGTTCTGTCATTGTAAGAAGTTCCGCTTTTTCGGACCCTGGTCGAGTTATCAAAGTGAAATATTGAGAATCATCCCCACCAATTATGGAATATTGAACTATGGCGTTTACACCATCATCAGGATCTTTTGCATAAATTTCACCAACGGTAGAACCTAACAAACAAAACCAATAACAACTTTATTTTTCTTTTTTCTTTAAATGTGTACCTATTGGGCTGTTTTCTGGGATGTAAAGCGTTATTTTGTCTGCTTCAAATGCTGGTGGATTGTCGTTGACGTCTTCAATGCGAATTGTTACTGGTACGGAGCTACTGAGGGATGGGGATCCTCTATCGATTGCATAAGCTTCCAATTCATAAACTGCCACAGATTCCCTGTCTAAACCTTTATTTGTTCGAATAACGCCGCTTATGGGATCAATAACGAACGATCCGTCTTCTAAATCCTTATCACTCAAAGTGTAACGAATCCGTCCATTCAAACCGATGTCTGCATCAGTGGCAGAAACTTGAACCACAGACGTTCCTAAAGGTATCGGAATTACAGATAAAACTAATTAACACAATGCATATTTTGGATGTTACCTATGAGAGCATCTTCTAAGACGCTTCCGGAATATGCTTGTTGTTTAAAAACTGGAAAATTGTCGTTGACATCCGTTACAGATATTTCAACATCAGTGGTATCGGACATAGGGGGGCTACCACCATCACGTGCCGTTACAGTCAGCAGGTAGCCACTCGTTGTTTCGCGATCTAACGGTTTTGTCGTTACAATAGCACCTGTTTGTGGATTTATGGAAAATGCTGGGGTTCTATCAACATCACTTAATTCTTCCCCCAAGACGTACGTTATTTGGGCGTTAATACCCACGTCGTTATCTGTTGCCGATACAACAAGGACAGTCGTACCTACTGGTGCATCTTCAAACACCTAAATAAATAAAAAAATACGATTTTTAACTTTCTTAAAGTATTCTAGAGCTAATTTATTGTTTGATAAAAAAGATTCTATTACGAATATGCTAACATTTATAAATAGTATTATGTTCTAAAATAAAACAGAAAAGTTGACTTACACTTGTAGTGTATGGCGCATTTTCAAAAACAGGAGCAAAATTATTGGCATCAGATATGTTTACAAAAACGGTGGCAGTATCAGTTCTTCCCCCCGAATCAGAGGCAGTCACCGTTAATATATATCTCTTCTCCTGTTTATAATCAAGGGGTTGAGCAACGGTGATCAAACCCCTTCCATTCTGCGATGTTATGGCAAACCGACCCCTGATATTTCCATTTGTCAACTCGTAATGTAAACGATTATCTTCATCTGCGTCGGTTGCTGTCACAGTTGCAACGGGAGTTCCTAAAAAATATATTTCAATTTTTTTGTTGAATATACTTGGCACAATAATAAATTTCGATATTAAAAAAGATTTACACCCACCAGGGGGATCACTTTCTGACACCACAGCCTCATAGGTCTTAGGCTCAAAAACTGGATTGTTATCATTTACATCTTGCACCGTAATAACAACACTAGCACTTGCAGACAAAGGTGGAGTTCCTTGATCAGCTGCAATCACCTGAAATTTTACATTTTCAAATCAATATTTTTTTGTTAAGCATTTGCAAACATTTATTTATTTACCTGAAACATGTACTTGGACTGTTCTTCTCTATCCACTTCTCTTGTTGTATAAATCCAACCGGTGTGCGAGTCTACAGCCAAAGGAATATCTTCAGTGCTTGCCCCAATAGCATCTCTGGGTGATATGGTGTATTTAATATCAGCATTGGGGCCTTCGTCTGCATCGTAAGCTTGAACCTTTACTATACTGTAACCTGCAGGAACATTTTCGGAGACGCTTTCTTGAAATAGGGAAGTATAAAACCTCGGCACATTGTCGTTAACATCCTTCACATTTACTAGAAGTTGAGTAGTGTTCGATCGGGCTGGACTACCGCCGTCTTGGGCTCGAATTACCAGACGATAACTTCGAATGGTTTCGTAATCCAAAGGTTTCACTAATGATACATCCCCAGTTAAGCTGTCTATGGCAAATTGAGACTGAGTATTGCCTCCTATTATGGCATATCTTATGGCCGCATTGTTGCCTTGATCATCATCAGTTGCTCTAAAAGAAATACATATAAAATCCAGCTCTAACTCGCCCAAATGGTTTTACTACCACAATATTTGAGGATTAGCTTACGAATAGTTCTTTTACCTTATTGTTGCAATTACATGGTTATTGATGTAATTAACATCTTCGTCTACGGAAACGCTGTAAGTTCTTTCGGAAAACTGTGGATAGTTGTCGTTATCGTCCAAGACTTTAATGACTACAGTGGCACTAAAAAAATAATAAAACGTCTCTTCAAATATTCAACGGTGTAGGTATTCGATTTTTAGTTTAATTACCTTGACGATCTTCTGGCACTTTGAGGACTAGCCAGATCGGAAGCTTGGACGACCAGGGTGTAAACTTCGGTGGTTTCCCTATCAAGCATAGTTCTAGTAGAAATAACCCCTGATTTAGAATCGATTTTAAAAGCTTCATTGTCTTCCTCGTTCGTAGATGTACCTCCTCCACTGATGCTTTTAATTGTATATTCAACTTCACCATTCTTCAGGATATCCTGGTCAGTGGCCTTTAAAGTTATTACTGTGGTACCGACAGTGACACCTTCTCTAATACTTGCTTCGTATTCATTCATTTCAAAAACTGGTGAATGGTCGTTAGCATCAAGTACATTTATTTGTAACATTGTGGTTCCTGATCTTGGAGGAAAACTGTCGTCAGTAGCGGTTACCCGGAAATAGTGGACATCTACTAATTCTCGATCTAGTTTCACTTTGGTCGTCACGGTCCCACTTTTTGGATCAATATCGAACATGTTTTGAGTACGTGAATCTAACAAGCTTGTCATGGAGTATGTTACAGGGCTGTTCTCTGGATCCCTTGCTCTTACAGTCGTTACAACAACTCCGGGATCGCATTCTTCTAGAACACTTGCAACATAAAGATGTTGCTCAAAGAAAGGAGATTGATTTCGAAGTTCTCTTCGAACCCTTTTTGCTATATCAGTGTCGTTAAATTTTTGATGATGATACACTATCTTAATGCGATGTTCTGAATCTAAAATGTGGATGTCACGGCATAGTACGTTAAAAAGTATCACAATCTTCCAGAGGGGCTCTGATATGCAAATATTGCCGCTCGCTACCAAATCTCCTTGCGATTTTTCTATCTTAAACCTACTATCACTTACATGTAAATAATCTACTGAGCAATAAGTTTGGATTGTTTTAGGTAGGAAGGCAGTGAGGGAGTTTATATATTGAGAGTTTCTTAGGCATATTCTTTGCCATTTATCAGTTGTAGGAATGGAAAAAGATGCGTAAGATTCAGCTATCCATGTTTTAGCCTCGGCTAATAAATTTTTTACAGAGTAATGATAGATTGAAGGACTATTTACAAATCTTTTTTTTCTAATACTTTGTTCATTATTCAAAGATCGTTTATCTCTATTACTTTCTTCAATTAAGTATTTGTCATGATTGCTGTATGAGTTACACTTATCACCTACTATAAATATTCTTAAAGGTAAACTATAATATTCTACATCTTTCAGTCTATTCGAAGTAGAGTCGATGTACACCGTAAACATCTGGGGATAGTAAATGCCATCGCAAAGTAACTTATCTCGTAAAGAAACGAGTCCATTCTTCTGATGTACGTGGACAAGGGAATGGACGAAGGGTGCTGTTCGATGATTGTTTATGTGATAGTGCCTTTCTGAGCCCAATCTATATACTGATGCATCGAAAATTACGTCACCAGGTAAACTAGTCTCGTTTACTAGGATCAAGTACGATCTTGTGGTAGGAACTAAAAGTGTTGACGTCAAAATAAAAGCAATAATAACTCGTATTCTTCGTATTCCCTCACGCATGAGAGAGTTTTCTATGACCATTGTTCGGTACGATGAACATGTTAATTAATCTTCATTGATACTATCCAGAATCAGTCGTGGCTTCATTTTCTGCAAAGAAATAAAAAATTAAGAAATGTTTGAATCTTTTGAGACAAGCAATTTTTTAGACGTTTTTTGTCCAACTGTTCGTATGAACACAATTTATGCATTTTCACTGTATTATTTATTACACTCCTGAGAGTATAATAGAGTAGGTTTTATCAGGGTTCCCTACTTCAATATTATCACCAAGCCTCATGCAAAGGTAAGTAATAGTTTAAAATAGTTCATATTGTGTATGAATAGCTTGTACTAATAAACAAAACGGTAAATAATAATGGTCTATAGGTAAGCGTTGTTTGCAATATTATAATATTTGCTAATATTATCACGTTGTTAATCTAGTTGAAACAATTTTCAAGTTTATTAGTTAAGGTACAATGGTGATGTAATTTATCATAAAAATAAAAGTGAACCACGTAATATAACGTAGTCTACTAAAGGTGAGTTCTTAAAAACTGTTGCACGTAATCGTGATCGTGTTAAAGCGAACATCCTGAGCTGGCTGCTGCTTTTCTTTCTGTAGCGCTCCATTTCTACATTCGAAGCTCGGAACATGTTTTATTAATATAATTGCGCAAAACGAATATTTCTACTTATCTACAGGATAATCGGCTGTATTAATAAGTTCTTTCAGATACAGTTTCGAGTGTGTAGAGCTTCTGCAGTATTTATAATAATATTTAATACTTATGCATCTTAATAAAGTGACGCCAGAGAAACGGGTTCTCGGCAAAATTTAATAGACTAAGGAATTCCACCAAGCTCAAATTATGTATTCTACAGCATACTTCAGTTCCATATCGACATGTGTATGTTTTCTCAGCAGTAATGGATATTATAATTTTTTCTGTGCTAAATTAATTATTTTAATCATTTCAAATCGCTTAAAATTATTTTGGCCTTTTTAAACTTCCGAAAGTGATACTAGACAAATAAATAAAAATGATACATCATTAAAACGAAAATTAAATATTTTGCGTAACTGCACTTTTTTGGGAAGAAATTAATAAACACTATTTTATACATATATGACAGGTTCAAAATAAGGTTGTTAATAAATTCTCTTTTTATCTTTTATGGGAAGAAGTGCCTATTATTATTATTATTTTTAAATATAGATAAGATGAACAAATGACGATAAATACCTAAGAATGTGGGTAATATATTATACATGTTCGGCAAAAGACTTAATATGTAAATTTAATGACAGAAGCGGTAGTAACTTAAAAAAAATGTTCAACGATAATATCAAATGAAGCAACTGAAGATGTAAAATGGAAACAATTTATTTTGGCTGTAACTGTTAACAGGTGAATAAATTTGCAGATTAATTCAAGAACTCGCCTAAACCACTCGATACTTCGAATAATGAATTGGATTTTACAATTAGATGGAATCGTTTTATATAAATTCTTTATTTAGCGTTACACTTACACGTCGAATAAAAAAAGTACCTAAAATCCTCTAACTTAATAAAACCAAATTTAAATAACTTTTCATCTTAATTAACAATAAAATTATTTTCGTCAAGATATATCTACAAAAGTATACAAAGGAAATTTGTGTTTTTGCTGATTGAAATTATTTAATGAATCTAATTTAATTTAAAACCAAGAAAAAATAAAAGTTACTTGAGGTACTTAAATATTCACCGCAAACTTCATAAACAAACAATTGATTTTCATTACCATTCTATGTAAGTGTTGTTTAATACAAACGCAGTTGAACTTTTACTTTTATTTGTTTTATTTGCGAATATACACATTAAATGAATATATTATTTAAAGTGCAAGTGTGTTGTTTATTTTCACACAAAATAATTTCGATTGAATGTAAATTAAAACATGCAGCTGTATTTAATACATAAACGAATAATTTGCAAGTTAATCAATCCCATAAATTATCGCATTTATTACTTATGTCTAATTGATTGAGTACTCAGCCTTGGGTATTCATATAACATAACTTCGATACTTCCTGGGAAATCGATTAATTTCCTCATCATAATAATTTTTAACATTCCTTATTCCTCAGAGTGCCGTTATCATATTTTAATACCATTGCAAATCTCAGGATTTTTTTTAAACTTCAGAATTTACTGTTAAGTAATTTTTTTTTGAAATCTGTTATTAAAAATAAAAACCAAAAATAAACGTTTTACCTAGTATTGCGTTACGTTATAATATCGACAAATTTTCTATGTATTATTACATCTTAAAAGTGAAGTTTATATTATAAAATATGTCATGTAGTAATGCATATACTAGAATGGATGAAACACTGCAAATAATAATTCCTTTTTAAAATGAAGATTTTATGTTACGTGTTTATCTGACAAGAATAACAATTTATTTCGCTTTGGTACGAATTGAGAATACTGATTTTATCGTTTAATATAGCAGAACCGTACTTCACAGTTTTAATAATTTTTTATAAATAAATAGAACTATTTTTTGTTTTATAACATATAGGTAGATACAAATGTAGGAATTAATATAATGAAAAGCAGTATAAGCTAGTATGTAGAAATAATATGCCAATAGTAAGGAAAAAGTGCTATTATTAATAATATACTTAATGGTATATTGGCCAAGTCTAAGTTGGCAATTGTACCATTTAAGAAGTTTGCTTACGATTACCATTAATGAAATATGATAAATGTGGTAGTAGATTGATTAAAATTACTTAGGACGGTCCTGCACAAAATTGCGAAAACTAGGTTTGCATATAGAATACCTACCACAATACGTATACATAGGCAGTCATTGCAAAAACTAAACTTGCGCTTTCTAAGATCTTTTAATTACAAGTTGAGTAAGAAACTTAAGTTACTTTTACTAATCTAGCTTAACAAAATTTCATCATGATTTAAAAAGAGAAATTGATATAATAGGTAGCTAGGTATATAAAAACAAAAAGTTCTGAACGTGTATACAGTTTATACTAAATTAGTTGAAAGTTTAAAAGAGAAACAAAATCAACCTGTAGGTTGCCCCAATTAAATTTAAATGTCTTTGTTTTGCTTAATATGATTAAGTGTCGTAGAAATAATAATAGATACAATTCAAAAGGATTTGTTTTATTTAGGGATTCGGAATGACTCGTATTGCAAAGCCATAAAAGTTTAATCAGTTTTCGAGACTTGGAACAGTTTTTTATTTCACGAGAATGCATGACAGACAGGCCACAGTGTATCGTATAGATCGCATGTGGACTTGTGGACAAGATGAGATATTGACCTAAAGTAACAGTTGTTGGACGTGAAGACCGTTGGCCCGGAAGAAATGAAGCGAAAAAAAATGCCGTTTTGTAAGGGGTGAAAAATGAATCACCTGCCATTGACATCTCATGATCATTTATTTGTATTTTTTTTATTTAAAGGGATTAAATTTCTCATGAAAACTATAAAAGTACAGCATAGAACATTTTCATTTTTTAAACCCCTGTCTGCAAACTGGTTTAATTATTAACTTAATTAATAGCTTGTTTAATTACTTCCAACAAATAAAAAACTCATAAACCTGATTTTGCTCTTGTTAGACTTTTAAACAAGATAAAATGTACATACGAATACAAAAGGTGTACCTATCTGTTTTAATGCATTAATTAAACGATTTCTTTATTATCTACAATATTAATTGAAATTAATTTAGTTCAAAAATAAACCAAATATTATCTTTATGACTTGATTAAAAAAACATATTAATTTTATTAGGTATTTACTAAAAGTAAATGTAAGTAGTTTTTTGGACAATTGTCGAATAGCAGAGGGTAAATTTAATTAAAAACGGTTTAAAAATAAAATATAACTTACGTTTAAGTAATAATTCGTAAATATTTCCCTCTTTATTGGACAAATTTCTCACAAACTTAGTACTACGTAAACATTTCACAGGTACCTAAGCGGCCATTTTGATGCTACTTGTTCGGAAAAATTCATTAATATATCGTATGAACTCGACATTGTTCGGATTTCCAAAAACAACTGCATCTACCCCTTCTGCGCAGGGATGCATTTCGTGAATTGCAATAAAGATTTCTAATCCGCTTTAGAACAATTTAATTACTGCCGGAAATTAATAATTTAAACTAAAATCAGGAAAAGATATTCAAAATGATTCGTCTTTTTCAATGATAAAACGAATATTTTTTTGGAACTAACAACAAGAAATATTTAGTAATGTAGTATGTATAAATAAATATGTATAAATTTACTGCAGAAGCTGTGTTTTTGAATGTTATCTATACTAAATAAAACAAGGTTCGGAGATTTTAATGCCAATAAAATAATTAAACGGGAAACCCTAAATATATGCAACCACATTTACAACTATGCACTAGGGATAATTACTAAGGAGATAAATAAGTATATAAGAAATAATTCATTAGGAATTAACTAAAAGAAACACTAACTTTGTTTTATAGAAGAAATATATATTTTTTGTTTCGAACTATGCGTTCTATAGAAATAAGTCAAATTTAATAAAAAGTCATTTTGATTTACATATTTGGTTAGGCACATTAAAATTTTAAAATGAAGTAAAAATATTAATCAGGTGATTTGTTTATTGGATTAGAAATTTATTGCTTTGAAAAATACATGTTGCCTATGGCTAGATACAGAGGTAGAGAGAATAGCGAAAATGCGATAGAAGAAACTGTCTTAATTAACAGATGTAATTTATACAATGACGAACACAGATGTTTTGCATTTTTCGATTTCAAAGAAGTTTTGGTTTTTAATGCGGATTGGATTTGGTTTGTGAGTGTTATCTCGTCGTTACTTTATAGTAGTATTGGAATTGCACTAGCTTGCGTAGTATTAAAAGATGCATCGAATAATGGACACCCGGTACATGCTTTTGCTGGAAATTTTATGATGTAAGAAAACCACCGACTATTTAAAAATTATATTTAAAAAAGGATTTGTGTAGATATTGAGCTAGGGAGCTAAATACTTTTATGTTTCTTGGTTGAGGGTTTGACACAATTGCAGCAACGCGATTATTTAATATTAATTAACCACATTACTTCTAATTTGAACGACTAAATATTATCGTTACATTATTATTATGAATAAAGTTTTATCTTGAATTGTCCCAAATGAGAACTATCCATACTTCCACAATTTCTTATTAATTTAAAACGTCAAATATATATATATATATTTAAATAAATGTCAAATATGAAGTAGGTGATATTCCAGCAGCCAATTTAAATTTTAAGTTTAAATGTTTATAGAAATCATAAATTTGATGTAAGATGTACTTTTAATTCTAATATGGAAACTGGCTAGACATTGTTTGCACCTTTTAATCGAACAAAATGTTACCATATCAAGAAAGGCGTGTCGATAAACGCATAAAGTAAATGATATTTTATTTTTATAATTATTATTTAATTTTTAAAAGGAAAAGTGGACAAAAAGTGTAGAATTTGCTTTAAATCCATATTTATTTATTATTTATTAGGCGCCCAAAACCGTCGTTATCTTCGAAATTTAAGAAACATGAAAACTTTATTAGAACTGGTGCCATATTTTCATATGCTGCTTACCATCTTCTCGGATTTCCAATATGCTTGGAAGTAATGGAAACAAAAAATATGCTTGGGTTTAGGGCTACTCCATCCATTGGAAATTTAATAATGTATAATAATATTATTATTTGCATTACATTAATTAAATATTTACGGTTTGGGAATTCGTAATGCTCGTATACATAAGTAGAAGTAAACCATTCAACTTTACAATTTTTACTGTAATTGTCTCAAAAATAATGTAATCCTTTTTTAAAATTTATTCTGTATAAAAAATATGGTTTAAGGAATTTAATTGGCATGAAATATGGCGATATAATCAATAATTTAACAGTATTTTACGTGAATCTGATAGCAGCATTTATGAACACCTGGTATGTGTTAACATTTCACAAGTATACTCAAGATCAGTGGACAGAAATTTATATGCCAATGGGATACGCGATTGCGGTAGTTTTTATTTCTTTTGTTTATGCTCACACAGAAGATCCCGACAAAATAAAATGCAGATTTGGTCTATTGATGGTCACCCTGTATGTTATGTATATGGGCATGCCACTACTGCAGCTGGTACATTTTCAAATTCTTTTTTATTATTTTTGTTAATAAAAGAGCCTCCCTTTTTTTATAATCAATTACATTTTTATAGCCTCAAGCTATTTTCACCAAAGATGTGACGTTTATATCGTATCCCATGAATCTAATGGGATTTCTCATGTCTTTCTTCTGGCTACTTTATGCAGTAGTATTGGAAAATAAATATTTAACAGTAAGCACTTTTTTATATAAATTCTTTTAACAAATTTCAGAATGATCTTTATAAAAAGTGTTTTTATAAAGATTTTGTTTCAGGCGGCCAATTTAGTTGGATTATTAATTACTGGGATACAGTTATTGGTATGTGTTTCACTTGGTATTGCTGATTCAAAATTGCGAACACAGTAATTAACAATAAATAATTAATTGTTAAATGTGAAAAATGTGTGATAAAAATAAATATAAATGTGGTAGTTGATTTATATTTAATATTTGTTTGTACAAATGCGTAAAACTAATGATGTTGAAGATTTGTAACTTTCGTTAATAATATTGGCAAAATGGATATATTACTATTACCATCTATAATCTGTGAATATCATTTTGATGCTGTTGTAATTTGTACATACAACAGATATATAATGATATTACAATACATATTTATAATGTCGAGGGGAATCCCTCTTATAAGTTGTAAATAGTTTATGTCGGTAAGTAAGCAACATCTATAATTATTCGTTATTATTATTATTTATTGTTAAATAGGTGAAATATGTGACAATGTGTTTAGATTTTATTCAAAAGAAAAAATGAAGAATATAGATAAAGAAAAGGTATGTAACAAAACGATAAAATAAAAAAAGAAACGTTAACCTAACTCTAATATAAATCTGCATACTTTTACTTTTTGTATTTATGAATGAAAGTTGTAAAATATTTGCAGAAATGCATTATTTATTGCCATTAGATGAAAAAAGGGGGAATTGTAATTTGAAAAGTAAATAAAACAAGTATATGTAATGTGTTTATTATATTTGCAATAACTACAATATAGGTATAATTAGCAAAAAATAATAGAACATTGGCTACATATAGGTACATAGTTTTTATATATGAAATAATATATCTACAGTGTGAAAGGAGTTGAATCAATTATTGGAAAATGAATAAAAATTTTAAAATTGTACAAAATTATAAAACATCATACCGTGCTACAATGTAATAGAAATACCAAACAATTCGTGAAAGCCTGTTCTTATAATAAACTACCAAATGTTAAAAGTGCCTGTTGGTCCGCGAGAGACATTTTATCTCTTACCCGATTCTGTTAACCGGGCACTTCCCTATCCGCCACCCGGGAACGCGCCCGATGGGGGTTTCAGGCTCCCCACACGGGAAAAATTATACTCACGCTCTGGTCAATGTAGCAAACCAAGCGTGAGGGATCTTTTGTTATGTGGTGGGTCCAAACCACAACATTTCACAGACATTAATAGCTATTAATTGTCGATGTACGATTTGGAGATTTAAAGGAAGTAATATTTTCGAGTAAATAAAACTTTTAATCAAGTATAAAGAGTTCTGTTCATAAAATTGTTATAAACACATAAATAATGGCCAAGGCTAAAAATTCTTTTTCTCTATTCTACATCTACGCAGATAAGCCACCCACATTGATCTACATTATTACAACATCAACAGCTACCACATAAAATTACGACATCACAACCCATAATAAGAATATTTAGCCTTTCGAACCGTAGTAATAAAACTTATATTTTTTTGTGAACTTGTTTTTGGTCGCCACTAAAATATATAATATGAACGTAAAATGAAAGTGACGACTGATGGAAATTTCAAAAAAGCTCAAAAATGCAGCTTAAAACATTGAAATGGTTAAGTTTGTTTAACGAAATTAAACAATATTCTCAGACGAAAAGATCGTTGAGAATAAGTCAGCGAAGTAATTTCCAAATCGTATAATCACAACAAGACAGACAACCTGTCAGAGTCAGGTTGCCATGTCACGTATTAGAAAATGAAAACAGTAACAGAGAACACCTTATTCTAAATACTATACTTTCTGGAAATTGATGGATCACAGCTTGGAGCCCATTGCTTCTTCAGGAGAAATCCGTCGAAGATAAGTGCGGATCTGTAATCACAACAAGACAGACAACCTGACAGGTTCAGGATATCATGTCACATATTAGTAAATAAAAACAGTAACAGAGAACACCTTGTTCTAAATACTATACTTTCTGAAAGTTGATGCATTACATCTTGGAGCCCATTGCTTCTTCAGGAGAAATCCGTCGAAGAAAGTGCGGATCTGTAATCACAACAAGACAGACAACCTGACAGGTTCAGGATATCATGTCACATATTAGTAAATAAAAACAGTAACAGAGAACACCTTGTTCTAAATACTATACTTTCTGAAAGTTGATGCATTACATCTTGGAGCCCATTGCTTCTTCAGGAGAAATCCGTCGAAGAAAGTGCGGATCTGTAATCACAACAAGACAGACAACCTGACAGAGTCAGGTTGCCATGTCACATATTAGAAAATGAAACCAGTAACAGATAATACCTTATTCTAAATACTATACTTTCTAGTAGTAGATGCTTCACATCTTGGAGCCCATTGTTTCTTCAGGAGAAATCCGTCGAAGATAAGTGCGGATCTGTAATCACAACAAGACAGACAACCTGACAGAGTCAGGTTGCCATGTCACATATTAGAAAATGAAACCAGTAACAGATAATACCTTATTCTAAATACTATACTTTCTGGAAATTGATGGATCACAGCTTGGAGCCCATTGCTTCTTCAGGAGAAATCCGTCGAAGAAAGTGCGAATCTGTAATCACAACAAGAAAGACAACCTGACAGATTCAGGATGCCATATCACATATTAGAAAATGAAAACAATAACAGGGAACACCTTATTCTAAATACTATACTTTCTAGTAGTAGATGCTTCACATCTTGGAGCCCATTGTTTCTTCAGGAGAAATCCGTCGAAGATAAGTGCGGATCTGTAATCACAACAAGACAGACAACCTGACAGAGTCAGGTTGCCATGTCACATATTAGAAAATGAAACCAGTAACAGATAATACCTTATTCTAAATACTATACTTTCTGGAAATTGATGGATCACAGCTTGGAGCCCATTGCTTCTTCAGGAGAAATCCGTCGAAGAAAGTGCGAATCTGTAATCACAACAAGAAAGACAACCTGACAGATTCAGGATGCCATATCACATATTAGAAAATGAAAACAATAACAGGGAACACCTTATTCTAAATACTATACTTTCTAGTAGTAGATGCTTCACATCTTGGAGCCCATTGTTTCTTCAGGAGAAATCCGTCGAAGATAAGTGCGGATCTGTAATCACAACAAGACAGACAACCTGACAGAGTCAGGTTGCCATGTCACATATTAGAAAATGAAACCAGTAACAGATAATACCTTATTCTAAATACTATACTTTCTGGAAATTGATGGATCACAGCTTGGAGCCCATTGCTTCTTCAGGAGAAATCCGTCGAAGAAAGTGCGAATCTGTAATCACAACAAGAAAGACAACCTGACAGATTCAGGATGCCATATCACATATTAGAAAATGAAAACAATAACAGGGAACACCTTATTCTAAATACTATACTTTCTAGTAGTAGATGCTTCACATCTTGGAGCCCATTGTTTCTTCAGGAGAAATCCGTCGAAGATAAGTGCGGATCTGTAATCACAACAAGACAGACAACCTGACAGAGTCAGGTTGCCATGTCACATATTAGAAAATGAAACCAGTAACAGATAATACCTTATTCTAAATACTATACTTTCTGGAAATTGATGGATCACAGCTTGGAGCCCATTGCTTCTTCAGGAGAAATCCGTCGAAGAAAGTGCGAATCTGTAATCACAACAAGAAAGACAACCTGACAGATTCAGGATGCCATATCACATATTAGAAAATGAAAACAATAACAGGGAACACCTTATTCTAAATACTATACTTTCTAGTAGTAGATGCTTCACATCTTGGAGCCCATTGTTTCTTCAGGAGAAATCCGTCGAAGATAAGTGCGGATCTGTAATCACAACAAGACAGACAACCTGACAGAGTCAGGTTGCCATGTCACATATTAGAAAATGAAACCAGTAACAGATAATACCTTATTCTAAATACTATACTTTCTGGAAATTGATGGATCACAGCTTGGAGCCCATTGCTTCTTCAGGAGAAATCCGTCGAAGAAAGTGCGAATCTGTAATCACAACAAGAAAGACAACCTGACAGATTCAGGATGCCATATCACATATTAGAAAATGAAAACAATAACAGGGAACACCTTATTCTAAATACTATACTTTCTAGTAGTAGATGCTTCACATCTTGGAGCCCATTGTTTCTTCAGGAGAAATCCGTCGAAGATAAGTGCGGATCTGTAATCACAACAAGACAGACAACCTGACAGAGTCAGGTTGCCATGTCACATATTAGAAAATGAAACCAGTAACAGATAATACCTTATTCTAAATACTATACTTTCTGGAAATTGATGGATCACAGCTTGGAGCCCATTGCTTCTTCAGGAGAAATCCGTCGAAGAAAGTGCGAATCTGTAATCACAACAAGAAAGACAACCTGACAGATTCAGGATGCCATATCACATATTAGAAAATGAAAACAATAACAGGGAACACCTTATTCTAAATACTATACTTTCTAGTAGTAGATGCTTCACATCTTGGAGCCCATTGTTTCTTCAGGAGAAATCCGTCGAAGATAAGTGCGGATCTGTAATCACAACAAGACAGACAACCTGACAGAGTCAGGTTGCCATGTCACATATTAGAAAATGAAACCAGTAACAGATAATACCTTATTCTAAATACTATACTTTCTAGTAGTAGATGCTTCACATCTTGGAGCCCATTGTTTCTTCAGGAGAAATCCGTCGAAGATAAGTGCGGATCTGTAATCACAACAAGACAGACAACCTGACAGAGTCAGGTTGCCATGTCACATATTAGAAAATGAAACCAGTAACAGATAATACCTTATTCTAAATACTATACTTTCTGGAAATTGATGGATCACAGCTTGGAGCCCATTGCTTCTTCAGGAGAAATCCGTCGAAGAAAGTGCGAATCTGTAATCACAACAAGAAAGACAACCTGACAGATTCAGGATGCCATATCACATATTAGAAAATGAAAACAATAACAGGGAACACCTTATTCTAAATACTATACTTTCTAGTAGTAGATGCTTCACATCTTGGAGCCCATTGTTTCTTCAGGAGAAATCCGTCGAAGATAAGTGCGGATCTGTAATCACAACAAGACAGACAACCTGACAGAGTCAGGTTGCCATGTCACATATTAGAAAATGAAACCAGTAACAGATAATACCTTATTCTAAATACTATACTTTCTGGAAATTGATGGATCACAGCTTGGAGCCCATTGCTTCTTCAGGAGAAATCCGTCGAAGAAAGTGCGAATCTGTAATCACAACAAGAAAGACAACCTGACAGATTCAGGATGCCATATCACATATTAGAAAATGAAAACAATAACAGGGAACACCTTATTCTAAATACTATACTTTCTAGTAGTAGATGCTTCACATCTTGGAGCCCATTGTTTCTTCAGGAGAAATCCGTCGAAGATAAGTGCGGATCTGTAATCACAACAAGACAGACAACCTGACAGAGTCAGGTTGCCATGTCACATATTAGAAAATGAAACCAGTAACAGATAATACCTTATTCTAAATACTATACTTTCTGGAAATTGATGGATCACAGCTTGGAGCCCATTGCTTCTTCAGGAGAAATCCGTCGAAGAAAGTGCGAATCTGTAATCACAACAAGAAAGACAACCTGACAGATTCAGGATGCCATATCACATATTAGAAAATGAAAACAATAACAGGGAACACCTTATTCTAAATACTATACTTTCTAGTAGTAGATGCTTCACATCTTGGAGCCCATTGTTTCTTCAGGAGAAATCCGTCGAAGATAAGTGCGGATCTGTAATCACAACAAGACAGACAACCTGACAGAGTCAGGTTGCCATGTCACATATTAGAAAATGAAACCAGTAACAGATAATACCTTATTCTAAATACTATACTTTCTGGAAATTGATGGATCACAGCTTGGAGCCCATTGCTTCTTCAGGAGAAATCCGTCGAAGAAAGTGCGAATCTGTAATCACAACAAGAAAGACAACCTGACAGATTCAGGATGCCATATCACATATTAGAAAATGAAAACAATAACAGGGAACACCTTATTCTAAATACTATACTTTCTAGTAGTAGATGCTTCACATCTTGGAGCCCATTGTTTCTTCAGGAGAAATCCGTCGAAGATAAGTGCGGATCTGTAATCACAACAAGACAGACAACCTGACAGAGTCAGGTTGCCATGTCACATATTAGAAAATGAAACCAGTAACAGATAATACCTTATTCTAAATACTATACTTTCTGGAAATTGATGGATCACAGCTTGGAGCCCATTGCTTCTTCAGGAGAAATCCGTCGAAGAAAGTGCGAATCTGTAATCACAACAAGAAAGACAACCTGACAGATTCAGGATGCCATATCACATATTAGAAAATGAAAACAATAACAGGGAACACCTTATTCTAAATACTATACTTTCTAGTAGTAGATGCTTCACATCTTGGAGCCCATTGTTTCTTCAGGAGAAATCCGTCGAAGATAAGTGCGGATCTGTAATCACAACAAGACAGACAACCTGACAGAGTCAGGTTGCCATGTCACATATTAGAAAATGAAACCAGTAACAGATAATACCTTATTCTAAATACTATACTTTCTGGAAATTGATGGATCACAGCTTGGAGCCCATTGCTTCTTCAGGAGAAATCCGTCGAAGAAAGTGCGAATCTGTAATCACAACAAGAAAGACAACCTGACAGATTCAGGATGCCATATCACATATTAGAAAATGAAAACAATAACAGGGAACACCTTATTCTAAATACTATACTTTCTAGTAGTAGATGCTTCACATCTTGGAGCCCATTGTTTCTTCAGGAGAAATCCGTCGAAGATAAGTGCGGATCTGTAATCACAACAAGACAGACAACCTGACAGAGTCAGGTTGCCATGTCACATATTAGAAAATGAAACCAGTAACAGATAATACCTTATTCTAAATACTATACTTTCTGGAAATTGATGGATCACAGCTTGGAGCCCATTGCTTCTTCAGGAGAAATCCGTCGAAGAAAGTGCGAATCTGTAATCACAACAAGAAAGACAACCTGACAGATTCAGGATGCCATATCACATATTAGAAAATGAAAACAATAACAGGGAACACCTTATTCTAAATACTATACTTTCTAGTAGTAGATGCTTCACATCTTGGAGCCCATTGTTTCTTCAGGAGAAATCCGTCGAAGATAAGTGCGGATCTGTAATCACAACAAGACAGACAACCTGACAGAGTCAGGTTGCCATGTCACATATTAGAAAATGAAACCAGTAACAGATAATACCTTATTCTAAATACTATACTTTCTGGAAATTGATGGATCACAGCTTGGAGCCCATTGCTTCTTCAGGAGAAATCCGTCGAAGAAAGTGCGAATCTGTAATCACAACAAGAAAGACAACCTGACAGATTCAGGATGCCATATCACATATTAGAAAATGAAAACAATAACAGGGAACACCTTATTCTAAATACTATACTTTCTAGTAGTAGATGCTTCACATCTTGGAGCCCATTGTTTCTTCAGGAGAAATCCGTCGAAGATAAGTGCGGATCTGTAATCACAACAAGACAGACAACCTGACAGAGTCAGGTTGCCATGTCACATATTAGAAAATGAAACCAGTAACAGATAATACCTTATTCTAAATACTATACTTTCTGGAAATTGATGGATCACAGCTTGGAGCCCATTGCTTCTTCAGGAGAAATCCGTCGAAGAAAGTGCGAATCTGTAATCACAACAAGAAAGACAACCTGACAGATTCAGGATGCCATATCACATATTAGAAAATGAAAACAATAACAGGGAACACCTTATTCTAAATACTATACTTTCTAGTAGTAGATGCTTCACATCTTGGAGCCCATTGTTTCTTCAGGAGAAATCCGTCGAAGATAAGTGCGGATCTGTAATCACAACAAGACAGACAACCTGACAGATTCCGGATGCCATGTCACATATTAGAAAATGAAAACAATAATAGAGAACACCTTATTCTAAGTACTGTACTTTCTGGAAGTTGATTCGTCACATCTTGGAGTTGAGGTTCTTCTTGGAAAACACGTCAACGTATCTATATTGGTTCCTCAAAGGCTAAAAGTTCTTTTTCTTTATTCTACATCTACGCAGATAAGCCATCCACATTGATCTACATTACAACATCAACAGCTACCACATAAAATTACAACATCAGAACCCATAATAAGAATATTTAGCCTTTCGAACCGTAGTAATAAAGCAACTTATATTTTTTTGTGAACTTGTTTTTGGTCGCCACTAAAATATATAATATGAACGTAAAATGAAAGTGACGACTGATGGAAGGAAATTTCAAAAAAGCTCAAAAATGCAGTTTAAAACATTGAAATGGTTAAGTTTGTTTAACGAAATTAAACAATATTCCCAGACGAAAAGATCGTTGAGAATAAGTCAGCGAAGTAATTTCCAAATCGTATAATCACAACAAGACAGACAACCTGACAGAGTCAGGTTGCCATGTCACGTATTAGAAAATGAAAACAGTAACAGAGAACACCTTATTCTAAATACTATACTTTCTGGAAGTTGATGCATCACATCTTGGAGCCCATTGCTTCTTCAGGAGAAATCCGTCGAAGATAAGTGCGGATCTGTAATCACAACAAGACAGACAACCTGACAGAGTCAGGTTGCCATGTCACATATTAGAAAATGAAAACAGTAACAGAGAACACCTTATTCTAAATACTATACTTTCTGGAAGTTGATGCATCACATCTTGGAGCCCATTGCTTCATCAGTAGAAATCCGTCGAAAATAAGTGCGGATCTGTAATCACAACAAGACAGACAACCTGACAGATTCAGGATGCCATGTCACATATTAGAAAATGAAAACAGTAACAGAGAATACCTTATTCTAAATACTATACTTTCTGGAAGTTGATGCATCACATCTTGAAGTTGAGGCTCTTCTTGGAAAACACGTCAACGTATCTACATTGGTTCCTCAAAGGCTAAAAGTTCTCTTTCTCTATACTACATCTACGCAGATAAGCGACCCACATTGATCTACATTACAACATCAACAGCTACCACATAAAATTACGACATCACATACCATAATTAGAATATTTAGCCTTTGTGAACTTGCTTTCGGTAGCCACTAAAATATGATATGAACGTAAAATGAAAGCGCCGACTGATGATAGGATATTCCAAGAAAGCTTAAAACATTGAAACAGTTTAGTTTGCTTAACGATATTAAATAAAATTCCAAGATGAGCGAGGTAATTTCCATGAGACATCCGTCGAAGATAAGTGCGGATCTGTAATCACAACAAGACAGACAACCTGACAGATTCAGGATGCCAAGTCACATATTAAAAAATGAAAACAGTAGTAGAGTACACTTTATTCTAAATACTACACTTTCTGGAAATTGATGCATCATATTTTGGAGCCATTGCTTCTTCGAAAGAAATCCGTCGAAGATAAGTTCGGATCTGTAAACACAACAAGACAGACAACCTGACAGGTTCAGGATATCATGTCACATATTAGTAAATAAAAACAGTAACAGAGAACACCTTATTCTAAATACTATACTTTCTGGAAGTTGATGCATCACATCTTGGAGCCCATTGCTTCATCAGTAGAAATCCGTCGAAAATAAGTGCGGATCTGTAATCACAACAAGACAGACAACCTGACAGATTCAGGATGCCATGTCACATATTAGAAAATGAAAACAGTAACAGAGAATACCTTATTCTAAATACTATACTTTCTGGAAGTTGATGCATCACATCTTGGAGTTGAGGTTCTTCTTGGAAAACACGTCAACGTATCTACATTGGTTCCTCAAAGGCTAAAAGTTCTCTTTCTTTATACTACATCTACGCAGATAAGCGACCCACATTGATCTACATTACAACATCAACAGCTACCACATAAAATTACGACATCACAACCCATAATTAGAATATTTAGCCTTTGTGAACTTGCTTTCGGTAGCCACTAAAATATGATATCAACGTAAAATGAAAGCGATGACTGATGATAGGATATTCCAAGAAAGCTTAAAACATTGAAACAGTTTAGTTTGCTTAACGATATTAAATAAAATTCCAAGATGAGCGAGGTAATTTCCATGAGACATCCGTCGAAGATAAGTGCGGATCTGTAATCACAACAAGACAGACAACCTGACAGATTCAGGATGCCAAGTCACATATTAAAAAATGAAAACAGTAGTAGAGTACACTTTATTCTAAATACTACACCTGGAAATTGATGCATCACATTTTGGAGCCCATTGCTTCTTAGAAAGAAATCCGTCGAAGATAAGTTCGGATCTGTAAACACAACAAGACAGACAACCTGACAGGTTCAGGATATCATGTCACATATTAGTAAATAAAAACAGTAACAGAGAACACCTTATTCTAAATACTATACTTTATGAAAGTTAATACATCACATCTTGGTGCCGATTGCTTCTTCAGGAGTAATCCGTCGAAGATAAGTGCGGATCTGTAATCACAACAAGACAGACAACCTGACAGAGTCAGGTTGTCATGTCACATATTAGAAAATGAAAACAGTAACAGAGAACACCTTATTCTAAATACTATACTTTCTGGAAGTTGATGCATCACATCTTGGAGCCCATTGCTTCTTCAGGAGAAATCCGTCGAAAATAAGTGCGGATCTGTAATCACAACAAGACAGACAACCGGACAGATTCCGGATGCCATGTCACATATTAGAAAATGAAAACAGTAATAGAGAACACCTTATTCTAAATACTGGACTTTCTGGAAGTTGATTCGTCACATCTTGGAGTTGAGGCACTTCTTGGAAAACACGTCAACGTATCTACATTGGTTCCTCAAAGGCTAAAAGTTCTTTTTCTCTATTCTACATCTACGCAGATAAGCCATCCACATTGATCTACGTTACAACATCAACAGCTATCACATAAAATTACGACATCACAACCCATAATAAGAATATTTAGCCTTTCGAACCGTAGTAATAAAGTAACTTATATATTTTTGTGAACTTGCTTTCGGTCGCCACTAAACTATATAATACGAACGTAAAATGAAAGTGACGACTGATGGAAGGATATTCCAAGAAAGCTTAAAACAATGAAGCGGTTTAGTTTGCTTAATGAAATTAAATAATATTCCAAGATGAGCGAGGTAATTTCCAAATCGTACATCAAAATTTAAAAAATGTACTAAATTATAAAACATCATACCGTGCGACAACGCAATAGAAATATCAAACAATTCGTGAAAGTTCCGATTTGAATCCCATCAAACAAATTAGCAGCAAAAATTGTAGAAGACCTGTAATCATAAGAACTCACAACCTTAACACAGGCTGCTACATTAACAAGTTAACATATTAGATTATGTGATGACCTACCAGCAAATAAAAACAATACATTAAGGAAATTGCTGTTTCACATCTTAGAGCCCATCGCTTTTTCGAAAGAAATCCGAGAATATAAATCTTGGAATCCATTGGTACTTAATGGTAAATATTGTACTTTCTGGAAATTGATGTTTCTCATTTTGGTGTTGAGGCTTTTTTTGGAAAACACGTCGACGTGCCTCCATTGGTTCCTCAAAAGACATCCGTCGAAGATAAGTGTGGATCTGTAATCACAGCAAGACAGACAACCTGACTAATTCACAGGATGCCATGCCACATATTAGAAAATGAAAACAGTAACAGAGAATACCTTGTTCTAAATACTATACTTTCTGGAAGTTGATAGATCACAGCTTGGAGCCCATTGCTTCTTCAGGAGAAATCCGTCGAAGAAACTGCGGATCTGTAATCACAAGGCAGACAACCTGACAAATTCAGGATGCCATTTGACATATTAGGAAATGAAAACAGTAACAGAGAACATCTCATTCTAAATACTGTACTTTCTGGAAGTTGGTGTATCACATCTTGGAGTTTAGGCTCTTCTTGGAAAACACGTCAACGTACCTACATTGGTTCCTCAAAGGCTAAATGTTCTTTTTCTCTATACTACATCTACGCAGATAAGCGACCCACATTAATCTACATTACAACATCATCAGCTACCACAGAAAATTACGACATCACAACCCATAATTAGAATATTTAGCCTTTGTGAACTTGCTTTCGGTAGCCACTAAAATATGATATCAACGTAAAATGAAAGCGATGACTGATGATAGGATATTCCAAGAAAGCTTAAAACATTGAAACAGTTTAGTTTGCTTAACGATATTAAATAAAATTCCAAGATGAGCGAGGTAATTTCCATGAGACATCCGTCGAAGATAAGTGCGGATCTGTAATCACAACAAGACAGACAACCTGACAGATTCAGGATGCCAAGTCACATATTAAAAAATGAAAACAGTAGTAGAGTACACTTTATTCTAAATACTACACCTGGAAATTGATGCATCACATTTTGGAGCCCATTGCTTCTTAGAAAGAAATCCGTCGAAGATAAGTTCGGATCTGTAAACACAACAAGACAGACAACCTGACAAATTCAGGATGCCATTTGACATATTAGGAAATGAAAACAGTAACAGAGAACATCTCATTCTAAATACTGTACTTTCTGGAAGTTGGTGTATCACATCTTGGAGTTTAGGCTCTTCTTGGAAAACACGTCAACGTACCTACATTGGTTCCTCAAAGGCTAAATGTTCTTTTTCTCTATACTACATCTACGCAGATAAGCGACCCACATTAATCTACATTACAACATCATCAGCTACCACAGAAAATTACGACATCACAACCCATAATTAGAATATTTAGCCTTTGTGAACTTGCTTTCGGTAGCCACTAAAATATATAATATGAACGTAAAATGAAAGCGACAACTGATGAAAGGACATTCCAAGAAAGCTTAAAACATTGAAACAGTTTAGTTTGCTTAACGAAATTAAATAATATTCCAAGATGAGCCAGGTAATTTCCATGAGACATCCGTCGAAGATAAGTGCGGATCTGTAATCACAACAAGACAGACAACCTGACAGATTCAGGATGCCATGTCACATATTAGAAAATGAAAACAGTAATAGAGAACACCTTATTATAAATACTGTACTTTCTGGAAATTGATGTTTCACATCCTGGAGTTGAGGCTCTTCTTGGAAAACACGTCATCGTACCTCCATTGGTACCTCAAGAGACATCCGTCGAAGATAATTGCGGATCTGTAATCATACAAAATTGGCAGCCTGGATAATAATAATATAAAATATAATAACTAAGTGCACACTGGAATTTGTACTTACTTTTCTATATCTTCACATTGTTGATAATCCTCTTCTTAGAAATCACTACACTTTTCACTTCTCCCCCCAACCCCCGCCGCGGACCCAAAAATACCCAAACGACCGAACATGAAAAAGCAACATTTAGCAAGTATAGTACAAGAAAGGGTGAGAGGCAAGCACCCCCCACCAATAAATAATGAAAAACATGCGTCCTACTTTGTAACGGCGATCCTCCTGCCCCGACGACACGATCCATAACGTCGACGTTGAACCATGTATCTACCTAACGTGAAAACACTAATTCGCACAAAGAAAACATTCAACAAACCACTCTTACACTACCGCGTCGCCGTCGCCCTAGGAAAAAGAAAGAAGCCCTCAACCCCATCCACACTTTTGACTCAAAGGCCTGACATCCCTGAAGAATTGGAAGAATTCCACGAAAACCTTCTCACATCACTCAAACATCCACACATTTACATCTGAACACAGGCATCAACTTACACTCAACCACCTAAACACAAAACACATCCGGCTGAAGAAAACACGACCAAATCATCTTCGGAGGTAGGAATCCAATACTGCTCAGTCGTATGGACGGACGGGGGACGGCTGGATGTCTCTCCAAGACTGAAACTCACTTACAGTCTACTGCGGTATTAATAGATAAAATATATCTTAATGGTACTTACCATTTGCACAAAAAATACACAAAAATGGTACTATACTTGCTAAACATTGAATAGACGAAGTGCCAAGAGTCAAATTGTCAAGCAACAAATTGTCAAACTTACCACCTCGTCTATTGGGAAACCATGCAAATCGCTTACCACTCTTTGGACGGTAACTGCAAAAAGATAAAAAAAGAATATTATTAAAAATGAAATAAACAGTTAAATCGAAAGAGAAAACCATTATAATTAAGATGAACAATAAATTTGTGTTCAATTTATATTTTGCATTTTCTAGAACTGTACGGGTCATTAGTGTGATTGACCACATCCAACCAATAATGTCAATCACAAAAGTTAAAATTGGTGCAGGTTGTTTAATAATTTCCAAACTATTATAAAAACTAGAAAAAATTCATTAATAAATATTTCATCAAAATTTTAAATAATTTAATTAAGAAAGAAACCAATTATTATCAAAAAGAACAATAAAATTCTGTAAAAGTTTAAGGAACGTGTTCTAGAATCTTTCCACAACGTTATGGTTCTCCATTGTGATCGACTAAACTCGATCAATAATATCAATCATAAAATTAATTATTGAAAAAGCCTAAATTACTTTCATCAAGTGCGGAGCGGCGAATTCATGAATGAAAAGTTAATAATGTTAACTAAAACGTTTAAAATTATTGTAGGAAATTTAATCATTTCCAAACTATCAAAATTCATAAAATTGTTAAAAGAAAACTAGAAATAGAAACTTTCTAAAACAGTATCAATCAACCAAACCAATAATATCAATCACAAAAGTTAATTTCAAAAATTAACAATCAAAATGTTTTCAGTCACTGAATGGTTTTTAATAATTTCTAGATCATTATAAAGACTGGACAATTATCACAAAGAAAAAAGACAATTGAAATATTGAAAAATAAGTTAAGCAAATAAATAAAAAAAAAAATAACAATTACTTACCATTACCGCCACTTTGGTGTTGCCTTAATCCTCTTAATAAAACACTCCCGAAAATTTAGAAATCACTACAGCACAAGTTAAAAAACTTTAAGAACGGATAAACATGCACCTAAAGCACGAAAAGCGAGCCACGACAGCGCGACGCGTCGCGACGCATACTCATTCCCGAGAGCATGGTCACGATAAACTGAAGAAAAACTTGCAATCATTCGTATTTATACTATTGCTTTTTTTTGTATCCGGTACGGCCCATCGGTATCATTTTGTGCCTTTATCAAGCAAAAAATTATGTTCAGTTACATACATACTTTCATTAGAATTTCTATTTCGTATTTAATAGTTACAGTTCGTCACAAAAGAAAAACTAGAAAATACTTTATTCAAATAAAACAAAACACTTTTTAACCCAGCAGATAATAAATCGAATTGGATAGGATAAATCGTTCTCAAAGCTCAAAACTTCAACTCAAACATGGAAAACCTGGATCGAAAAATCGTCTGGTTAATGTTCAAATTTTTACTAAACGTATCAGGGATAATCTCACGTTGCTTACATGCAGGCATATCTTTAAATTATTATCGTTCCAGTAACACAGAAACTTTTCATTTTACTTTAAAATTCTGTTAATGATCGAGGTATTAACCAACTGTTTCAGAAGTAGTAGTGTAGTAACTATGGAAGCACTCCCTGGTTACGCCAATGGATTTGATTAGATTATTAACCACTGCGGCAAACAATTGTTTACCATTTATCTTTCTTTGATAGTGTTTAGAAATCAATAAATTAAATAGTTTAGGCCTAATTATAAATGATCAATTAGATGTAAATAGATCAACCCTTTTAAATATTTCTATCGTATAATACTCAGTTCTACCCCTACCATTTTATTCATAATTTTAGTATATAATATTGTATTAATTTTATGTTTAGTCAACTTCTTCCACCTGAAGAAGCCACAGTGTGGTGAAATGATCATTGTGGTTATACAATAAACGTATTGTAACTTAAACTTTGTGTTTAATTTGTCGTCAATGGAACGTGACAGATTGTATATTAAAATAAGGAATTACGAGTTTCTGCAGAAAAAAAGGTATCGTTTCTGTGTTCTAACATGAATGAAGAGTTATTTTCCTCTACATCATTTTAAACGTACATTTTAATATGCCTTTGACTCTTTTGTCCTCCAAGGTCTAAAAGTCGTTCATGCTGATAATATAAACATTTGCCAGTTTATTCCATTTATTTCAATAATTCTTTACTAGATTTAAATTTGCTCCCACATTATCGTAGGTAACGCAAATTTGTTTATATTTACATTAAACAAATTAGTAAACAATATTTCAATTAACATTAGTAAAATACAATCGATCGTGAGAAATGATCATATTTTATGTTTGGCGTATCTATGTAATTAATCAATTAATTTTCTTAAGTGTTCCGTATTGTTTGATAAAAATTCACCACTATACATCTTCTTTTGTTATTAAATTGAACATATGAACCAATATCACCAGTACCACACGTAATGTATGTAGGGTGTTGGATATTTTGAAGTAAATAATATAACGGTAAACTGCAAAGTTTTTCATTGCATTAAAAGAACGTTTTCTAATCTGAAAACACATTTTGATACATAGAAATTGTATCTTGAAAATAGAAATCTTCATGTATCACTTGTGCAGATTTATTAATTTTTCGTGTGTTGTAACTCGAGCGTTAACAAAAAAGTTCCCAACTCGGGCTTCAAGTCTGTCCCCAACAAAATAAGCTAAAGAAAATTCCCAACTCCGGCGTCATCGTTATTAGTCTTGTCAATTAAGTAATATAACAATTTAACCATCTCATCTTAGTTGTGCTCAAATATGCATAAATATGTTAACTGTTTACAATGACTTCGGAATTGTTTATTTATTTTGCAATTGTTTCATTCCTATGTAAGTTTGTAATTATTACAGTAGAACTCCTGTTAATTGTTTTGGGATTAATCAGCCTAGTGAAAAAGGTCTGAGGGGGAGAGGTTTTAGTCGGTAGGTTCGAGAACATCTTCCTCGGGAATCCGACACTACCTAATCTCACGGGCGGCTGGGTGTCTTTCGAAGATTTCCTCTCCCCCCGAAAAGAAAAACAAAAAAAAAATACTTTTTCAAAAAATTACTTTGCTGTTATTGTTAATTTGTACAGTACATACCTATTTTATCTTTTTCAATGTTTTCAAATGCTTCATCAAATCTGAACATACAAATTATTTGCATCATAAAACAGTGTAATTTTATATTTCTGTTAACATTTTCCTCCTCTTAACCAGTCAAAACGGAAACAAGCCAGGTTTCCAATCCCAAAGTAGCCGGTTAAGAGGGGTTCTACTGTAACTAAATAGTGAGTATATTTGTTAATTGTAAACACAATTTATACAGTTGAGTTTATTTTATACAATAAAATATATTATTAGCCATATTCAATCTTTTTCATTATGTATCCTTTGCATTATTTTGATGAACTTGGAATTTAACATGTAACAATCTACCGACTAAATGAATATTTTATGGTTTATTATATTCTTTTGGAAAATAGATTGTTACATGTTAAATTCTAATTTCATTACTTGAGAAAAACTTGAAAACTGAAAACTGAAAACGAAATTACAACCTATTTAAATTCCTCGTCTTTTCCTTTCTAGTGTGTACACCAGTCAATAGGTGTCGTGAATCAAGTGCCTCATCTATAAACCTCTCTGATCTGTGGTTCTATGATTTAGTATGGTCGATTGCCAATTGAGTCATTTTTGATTATGTTCTTTCATTTTTTGCAATATTAAGTTCTTAGTTTAATTAAGTAAAAATATGTGGTGTTTTGTGTTTTAGAATACATAATTAAAAATGGCAATTAGTGTTTATAGAGTGTTAAAATTAAATTCAAAAATTCTTAACCTCTCTTATAGAACGTTTAGTACGATACTCAGTAAGAAGCCTTTTATAAATAGAAATGCAGGCTTTAGCTCATTTTTCAATATTGATATACCTATAAGAAATCAAGATGTATATACTAAAGAAGATTTTAGTACTAGTTGTATATTAAATGGAAGTGCTGCTCGAGCTGAAACTACTAGCACAACACAGGGTCTTTCGAAATTACAAGCTCAAGAACTTGTATTGAGATTGAACGGCGAAGAACGTATTGTACTTCTTACTGCTTTACAGGAATTTGAATCAAAACTTGTTAAAGAAGAATATCAAGGTAAATATTTAAAGGACTTAAGTAGTTAACTGTAAATGTGTAATGTGTATGTGTTTACTTTTTTTATTTTCAGTTGCAAATTATTTTTTTAAAACGTTTTGTTATGCATTCAGCTTCTTTTAATATTTATATGATGATAGAAATACATACACAACATATACATATATCGTAATATGGATGGTCTAGAAAAAAATAACTTTGTATTTGCACATTTCAGACTTACTCTTAGAATAAATTGTACTTGTTGTTTTTTTAAGCAAATAGTTTTGTTTTTTTGGGCCATCCAGGATAGAGATGGTGTGAACATAATGTAAGTGAAATACCTATTTTACTACAAATAAAGGTCAGCTTGCAGCATCTCGATGGAGAAGTAAATATGGGCGACCTGCAAAATTACCTACTTTAGGAGATGTAGATCCTACTGGAACATATTGCCTTTTACCAGAGGACTGGCTTATGAAGAAGTGTGGTACGATTTTTTTAAGTTTGGTGCTGGGAATTAAGTTATAAAAAAGTTTTAATAATTGTTACTTACTGTTACTTTTACAGTTAATAATGTGTTTATGGATGGTTCATTGTTCACTATAAAAATAATTTCTGCGATTTGTAAAATTATGTTAATAACATCATCATCAACAGGGTTTTTTATCAGTACATACTTCATCAGTTATGTCCTAGTTGTATTCTAGTACACTGCATTTTAATTTCAATTGCTTTTGCAATTATTTTTTAAAGCTTGAACATTTAATTTCTTTTATATAGTATTATATTTGTTTGTTGGATATGCTTGCATGTTAATTTATTAGCTATCAGTGAATAATTGTACCATTTATAAAATTTACCCAAATTTCCTACCCTATTTTTTTCTAAAAGAAAATGATTGAAATATTTATATTATGCAATTTTTTGAAAGTGTGAGGGTAGCACTTTTGTGGTAAAAACTTCGTTTTTAACGTTTTTTAAGTGTTTATATATTTTTTGCTTAGTTGATTCGGTTCCCAAACCAACGAGTAAGGAATTACTTGCCAGTAAGTATGATAAAATTACCAATAAAAGTACTAATGAACTAATTTTGAATATCTGTTATTTTCAGTTGGTTTCGCCAATTCAATACCTTTCGTGGGTTTTGGATTTTTGGACAATTTCTTCATGTTGTTTTTCGTAAGTTATTTGCATTTCTTTTCAGTCGTTTATTTAAAAGATCAAAAAACATTATCTTAGGGTGACTACATAGACTTTTATTTGGGTTCGACATTATGCCTATCAACAATGGCAGCAGCAGCTTTGGGCAACACTTTGTCTGATATCCTGGGAATAGGTTCAGCTTTTTATGTGGAAAGATTAGCGAATAGAATAGGTGTTAATACTCCAAAACTTTCTCCAATCCAGATGGAAATGCCATCATCTAGACATTCAGCTAATCTTGGAAGAGTTTTAGGTGTAACGCTGGGCTGTATCTTGGGAATGTGCCCACTTCTTTTTTTCAAGAATGCGAAGGGTAATGAAAACGCAGATGAAAAAAACATTGACCAATCTTAAATAATAAAAAGGGGAAATCCTTTTCCTAAGCTAAGCTTATCTAAATGAATTCTTACTGCCTTTTAGAAGACAGGCTGTGTTTATTAGCATCACTTTTAATTGTAGACCAGTATAAGTTAGTTAAAAAAAAAAGCAAAACCATCAATGAGAAAATAAGATTAATGAGTCACTTTTCATAATTATTGCCTTTATTGCTGTTTTTTAACTTTTTTTAATAGCCGAAAGCACTGAAGATCATATTTTATTCATTTTTTAAAATGCTCCATAAGTTATAATTTCAGTTTATTATGTTATATCTTTACCGTGTGTTAGTTGTTATTTGAGGTTCCTATAACTAGAATGAGTAAAAACTGCTGTGCAATATTAAATTGATTTAGAACTCTTCAAAATAGGTAATGATTCTTACTTTACTCCTTTTTGATGTTAAATTTCAACGCTAAGATTACTTAATACATAGAATTAAAAAAATGTTAGATGCCATACGTAAATATATTAAAGTTAAATGTGTTATAAAAAAGTATAAATGTATCTATTTGCACAATATTATGTTTTAGTAGATTATTATTTACCTAACTGGTTTATCTATTTTTTTGTATTTTAATTACTGTTTTAGCTACTGTACGAATTACGAAGTAACGGGTAAAGTGTTTTATCGTCATAAATGTAGTAAATAATGCACATATATTGTAATTGTTATAACAAATACTTCCTATTTGTGATTCCTAATGAAAAATTGTTTCGTTTTGAAACTTAATTTTTGTAAAAGATCAAAAATTGACCTGTGTACAAGAACTAATTATAACGCAATAAAGAAAAATAAAAAAATATCTGCCTGTTTCTATTTTTTGTTTTGGTGAAGTCTAATTGAATTATTTTAAACAATTATTTAGTATATTTCAAAGGCAACAGTAATTTTTTATCATTTTATATACTATTTTCTAGTTGTTGGCTAATTTTCGTCTGATTTTAATAATATAAATTTTTTCATAAACTAGATTTTCATTACCATCGAATTTTTCAAGTACTGTGGGTCGTTTTTTATTATCCATTTCATTTCAACAGAATGTGTTAAAGTAAATAACGAAAATCATACAAAAAAAGTTAATTATTTTGTCACACTAAGGTTTTGTAATGTTATAAAATAGTATAAATAATAACCTATCTGTTCTTCAGCCAACCCATCTAATTATAATTATTCCGATAAAAAGATTATTACAGTAATAAAATAAATATCTATTAGTTTGTTAATTAGATTAATGGTTAGTTAATTTTCTTACAACATGACATCATTAAGAAAACAAAATTCCAAAATTTATAGAATACAATAAAATTTGTTCATCATATGTTTATAATATATACATATACTATACAAAATTTTGTTTAATTTTTGTTTTTTATTTTTTAAATTTGCGTAGTACCTCCACTAGAAAAAATAGATCCAACAGTTGATCATCGGGCTTGTTTAAACTATATTTTCGGAATTCTACATTAAATGATAATTTTATAAAGTGATATTTCCTTAAAATTAATTATTTTAAGAAATAATCCCTGATACATGACATGGTTTATTTAAACAAGGTATTTAAAAAGGAATTGGCGCGTTCCTTACACAATTCAAAATAATAACCAAAATAAAATAAAGAAGCAATTTTTGTAGAATTAAAAATGAGCTGTAGACATCATAAACAAGACATTACATCATATATATTACTAAAATAATTAAATCGTAGCTTTTTGTTTTATTTTCCTTACGAATTTGAAATGGTATTCGTAAATTAATCTAATTAAAATTCAATTCACCGCCAAACGCTCTAAAATTAACAACCAATAAAACACGTCGGTTAGCATTAGAACGCTTCCTAAATTCATACGCAGAGAGATGAGTCGAAAAGTTGCCGGTATCGGGAGTGCGTGTATTACTTATTTTACGGAATTTTCAGTAAAAATTGTGAATTATAATAAGTTTCTCGTACGTAGTGAGTTAATTGTCAACTTTATGTGCAAATGGAAGTACGATCAACATAAGAAAGTGGACCAAAAAAGGTAAATAGTTATATAGCTCTTTGTAGTAATAAATAATTTCGTATCAAGTAGGTATCGTTATTATCAAATAAAAGAGCATGTACTATTCAATATTAATATATTTATTTGTACTTTTTGTTAATTAGTACTGGCCTGTGATACTGTAAAAGTGATAACGATACCTACTTGTTAGGTTATGCGTTGAAAAAGACCACATATCAACAAATCAAACAAACGAAAACAAGGTGAATGAAAGGTGGTTTAGATTGCAAGTGGTTATTAAGACAATTTGATGTATTTTTACAGCATTCGGTTGGACTTTAGATTAATATTGTACTTTATAAAGTTTAACTTTGTTTTCTATGTATTTACATACATAGGTGCCTTTCTCTTACTAGAGTTGCGACAATAATGAAGAGGGTCCCATTGTAAAGATTTTAATTAAAAATTTATTCTGACTTTACAATATAAAATGTACATTTTGAGATTTACATGCATGTGGTAGTCTAATTATGATACATATTGCATTTACGGTTTCTCTAACATTTGAAACAATTGCCTCATCGTGAGGTTTTCTAAACGTTCTATACCTAATTAAGACCTATATTTGATATTAATCAAAGGACGAAGCATGAAAACTAGTAATATTAAAAGATTTACACTAATAAATTATTTTTTGAACCTTTATGGTTAAAATAATTTCTATATAACAAAATTAGTTGTCTCTAAAATAAGATACAGGCAACTTACAATACACTGGTGTTTTTAGTGTTTCACCCTAAGAGTAATTTTTTGGTTTTTGCGAAAATAAAAAAGCCTATTCATTCTTTTCCTTAAATAAACAAAATATAAAAATAATAAAACAATGCATTTTCCTAATCAAAACTAATTTTTGTTCCTTTAGTTGCACTTTTAGTGTGTGAATCAAGTTTATCTAAAAATTCTTGTGTTAGAGCCTCTTTATAGCCTCCGACTTTTCCACCCCTCATAAAGCTCCCTTCGAATTGTATTAAGTCGAACTTTTTATTAAATGCAACAACATCTTCATAGTTTAGAGAAGTATTAGTTTTCATCTTTTCGAAGCTTAAATGTTCAAGAAGCTTTTTCATTTGTTCTTCATTTGGAATGTCTTTTTCAAGGAAAGTACTAACCGTTTCAATAACTTTTCTCAAATCTCTTTTGAGATCTTCAAACCTTAAAATGAGAAAGTTTGGTTTGTTTCGGTTTTCCCAAAATGAAATGACATTGGTCCAGTACGGTCCGAAAGGAACTAAAAAAAGAACAAATTTTAAGTAGAGGTAAATTTTAAATACATCAATGGGATATTAATTATTGAATTAATTTTTACCCACTACAGACTACTTCAAATTAATGAGGAAAATTTTTTTACTGCTGCTCCCAGCGATGGCATGACTGTAGTAACAATTTTTTCCTCATTATTTTTGAGGTAGTTTTTAGTGGGTAAAAATTAATTCAATAATGAATATCACATTGATGTATTTAAAATTTAAATAACTTTAGAAATTTACATAAAAAAGGAATATCACTAGTTATGTACCCTATTTTACCTTTTCCCTCTAAAAATAATTTACAGAATTCTTCTAAACTTCCCGTATAACCTTCAAGAAGAAGACTGTGATGGTGATACGAAACACAGGTATCTTTTGGATTTCGAAATACATAAATAATCTACAATTTTAATACAACTATCAATTATTATTATATTATTATATTTTTGAGTATCTATATTTTAACAATCCAAAAAAAAAGGTATTAAAATCCTTTATCGTCTAATTATAAAGGATAATATAATATTATTCACGTATTCTAATACCTTAGGCTTTTTTGTTCCATCCCGTATTTGTTTGGGCAAAAGAAAATACGGAAGATGCGTTTTTATAAGACGTGGGCGTTTTAATTCTCTGACATATTTTAGAGAGTCAGTTTGAAAATCTAAGGGTTGAAATTCTGAATTTCTTATCATGTCGTCTCTGTAGTCGAATAAAAATGAGAAACTGAAAGATAACATTAATTAATAATTAAAAATGATCAATTTATATAAGTTGGTGTTTGTTGGTTACTCTAAAAAGGGAAATCTGGACCCTATGTTCTCTTTAGCGCCATCATAGTCCAGATTGTTGCACATTAGCCACACGATTTCTTGAGTCCAAGTTGTCCCTGAACACCACACACAGAGAAGTATTCAAAAAAATTGTTTATTAGAATTTTACAAACTAATTTTTTAATAAAGAGTTATATAGGGTTATTCAAAGCGAGTGGTACATTAAATATTTTAGGAAAATTAAGAGTGTTAGAGATCTGAAAATTTCAGAGTGGGGTTATCAAAGATAATCCTTTTATCTAAAATAATTTCAACTGTTTGCCACTTTCGGTTATACCAGAAGTTGATCTCAACTTTGTTATTTTAAATAGAATTGTATATTTTTTACGACGAATTCGTATGAAACCTTCATTTATACGAAAGATAATTTAATTTATAGAAAAAAGATCGCTACTGTAGCCCAAACTATAAAAAAACATAAATTCCATAAAAAATAACTTAGAGTGCTGAAATTAATTTATATAGGGCGTCAGACAAAAATGAAGTTTAAAAACTTTTTTTCAAATGGCACCTACTATATTTTATTTTGTCATTCGATCCCTCTTTTATCCTTCCTCTTTCAATACATTCGGGTATTTCCTATTATTTTGTTTGATTTTTTTTAATAATTTTGATTTTTGTTTCAAAAAAAAAAACAATTGGAAGCATCCGAATGTATCGAAAGAGGATAAAAAAGGGATCGAATAACAAAATAAAATATAGTAGGTGCCATTTGAAAAAATGAAGTTATTTGTGTTTGAAGTTTTTAAACTTTTGTTTTTTTTTTCTGAACGTTCCGTATAAATTATGAAGCTTAATTTACTAACACTCTAAGTCATTTTTATGGATATTTAATTTAAGTATTGGAAAAATCTCATGAACATAGGCCTAAAAGTATTTTTTGACTTTACTTATTGAACATATTAATTTTTAATAACCATTAATTCAAATAAAAAATATGTAAGATGGTACCCTGTATGTTATAGATATCTTTAAAAAATGCAGAAACTCAAAAAACGGTAAGACCATAATAAACCGTTAAAAATGGTTTGAAACCTATTGTAGAATATAGGAGCAAAATAAAATAACACATACATACGGATTTTTTAGCTTCTTCTTTAAGAAATAGTTTGTTTTTGCAAATAGACTTGTTAATCGATTAAGTAGGTACCAAGGTACTCACCAGTTTTCGGAAAACTGCAAACCCAAACATCATCATCATAAACTTCCAAGTTTTCTATATTTTCCTTTAAATCCATGTATCGTAAGGGAAGTGTAACACCCTTAACTGAAACATATCCCTTTCGAAATCTATTCAACCACTTTTTATTCAAAATGTCGTCGGAAATTTGAGTACACTCCGTTTTAGACATTTTCTTGTAGATATATTTATTTCAAGTTAAAATTTAACGATTCAAATCGCAAATAAATTCGTTCGTGTTAGTGTTTACTTATATAACCGATTTAAGAACCTTGATTTGCAAAATAAGAATTTAAATAAGTAATACCTAATAGTAAAAAGTACGCGTTTCTTAATTTGTTTCGCCTTTTTTTGGCGATTGTGGACCTGAAACTTGATTTTACTGTTTTTATTGAAACGCTGGCTTACGATTGGTTTGTGTTGTTACCATAAAAAGTTAATACATTTACGGTATGTATAGATATTCTTTTGTTATATATATCAACAACATAAAATCGTTTAATTTTCAAAATATTTATAAATAAATAAAGTAATACAAGAAATATTTATAACAAATTACAATGTTTTAGTAACATTAAGTGTTACTTCTTAGAGCCCCCGATGATAAATATATGAAACATATATATATATTTATGAAAACATCTGACATTGAATATACGCATTTCAGCGATAAAAACGATATTATATAAGTATTTATCGATATTCCTCCGCTGTGATTGGTGCAAATTAATATTTTTATAACCGTATAGGAGGTAGTTTAAATTGTATATAAACAAAAAAAGGAAAACGAATGCGCAGTTTAATAACAAATTAAATCAATATGTGTACGGGTAATAAATTAAAAATTTAAAAGAAAACCCCGACTATGCTAAAAGTAATTCAATAACAATCGAAAATGTAAATAAATATAAATATGGAATCAACAGAAACAACTATTCCGAGGGCTAATACCCCTATCGGCATTGAATTATACTGTTCATTCCGAACGATTATTAGACGAAGATAACATATTGAAAAGAAAGAAGGTATTAAAATCCTTTTTTTTTCGTCTATATATTAAGGATCACAGATCCCATATTTGGAACGCGTCCTATTGATGTGACCCAATAGGTCGAAACCGGTTGTGGGATATGGCTTTCAGTTCGCAATGCCTACTGTGTAGGACACGTTTCAAATATGGAATCTGTGATCTTTAATATAGGGTTTTTCAATTAGGGTGTGAGAACTTTCAAATGAGACACAATAACATCTGCAAGTGATAATCTTTTAATAACCATATAATTTTGAAGAACAAACAATGGCATTATGTTTTAAAAATAATTTCGTTTTGGAAAATTTCTTATTGGAAAACCCTTTATATAAACGGAAAAAAAAGGATTTTAATACGTTCTTTTTTTTTTGAAAATGTAAATTATAAATGCTTTCTTGTGCGTGTGTGTTAATTTTACACAGAAAAAAAATAAAGGTTATTTGTTTATTAAAGATCTATGTACAACTTATAAAATTATAAATAGTAGATTTAAGATAGAAAAAATAATTTGTGGTAGGAAATAATAACAATAAATTTTCTTATTGTCTATTATCGTTAAATTACTACTATAACTCGTTATGTACATATTCTGTTGTTACTTTTTCTTCTTCCACGTGAAAGTTGTTACAAACTGGCTGGTAATACGTCTGCGAAAAAAAAAATAAATACATATAACTATTAGATTCTTTCTACGTAACGCAAAAGTGGTCTTGGTCAGCATTTTGTCGAAACTATCAGTTGTAGATCGCGATTTCGAACTTTTTAATCCACATCAGCACTTTGTAGGTACTTTCGACAAAAAACTAACCAAAAAAAATTATGTTTTTCTTACATAATAAATAAATAAATAAAAATTCTTGGAAACTGGTCACAATGTTTTATTAAATAACTCGATGCGCATTTCGCCCTGTTAAGATATTATCAAGAGTACTGAACCTTAACAGGGTTATTTAATAAAACATTGTTACCAGTTTCCAAGAATTTTTATTTATTTATTTATTTATTATTTCAACATGGTTCACCAAGAGCTAACGGCAGACACCTTTTATTTTTCTTACCTTACAATTGTGTTTGTCTTCCGTTATAATATCATAAATAGTCCAAAATGAGGTACCCGAATGTTTGGTAACAAACCAGCTTACCATAAGACTGGTTGCTCTACTTAATCCTTTCTTTAACCCTGGGAGACTGATGGGGTCGTTAGGATTCTCTTGGTTGATAAGACAGAATATGTATCTACAAATTAATTTTAAACATTAGGTCAAACGAGCACAAGAAAATGTTTATAAAGGTTTACTTATCGCATTTCGGATGGATTTTTACAAACTGGAAAGCCCTGTACACTCGGACAACAGGTTCTATAATTTCCAAGTTGATTGTGTCCGCTAATTTATCGGAAAATTCTTTGGAATCAATGCCTGAGCCAAACAAACCTCTTTTCTGACCTATCCTGACTAGATCCTAGAAAATGAAAATTTTAGAAGAGGAATTTGTCATGCATGTACTTAACAACTTTATTTAACTTATTTACTTATTGATTATCATTATCGTTAATCTATTTATTTCGATTAAACTGCACAGGTTGATATTCGTTAAGATAAAGTTCAAGTATGTTATTTATTAGAAAACATCAGAGACATCAAAAGTTATCACTTACTCGGACGTATTGTACTGCTGGTTTCACGTATTGTTTTGCGTTAACCTTCTGGTTTAAATATTTCATGGAAGCATAATTTATTATAGCTGTTATAGTTTCTTCAGGCCTTTCAGGATCAAAAAGGGCGGCTTTAGGGAATTCTTGATTTTTAAGGAAATTGTTAAGGACAAATTCAATCGTTTTAACAAATCTGCAACAATACCGACAAAAAATATTTTATAAATTTTAATCAATATAATACAACGTTAAGTGTTATGTTTTCAATTTATTTTAATCACTATAGATAAACAATTATCTAAGTACGATCTGTTTTTTAATTTAATTCTATAATTATTTAAACAAACTTAAGTTTTAAAAGGATTTGTGTACACTTGAGGGGTTTTCTTCGTTTATTTGTTTTAATTATGTTATTATATTTATAAAAGACAAAGACCTTACCGTTTTTGAGTTTCTGGATTAGCAAAATATGCTACGAAAGTAGCAATCTTTTTGGTTATCGTTTCAATCCAGTGTCGCCTGAAGGAATGGTTTTGTAATAGTTCCATGGTTCTGGTTGTGCTGAATTTTCCATCTTTATCGACAAAAGCATTGACAACTTTTTGTCCCAAAATCGTGCTGACCATTTTCTTACCCGTTTCCGAGTTTATGAAAGCACTGATAACATTATAAGCCTTTTCTAATATTGCAGGGATGAACCAGTTTTTGTTATCGCCATCACCTCCCTTACTGTCAGTATTCATGAGCGACACAGCGGAAGTGATTAAGTTGAGGATGTTGTTGCTTCCGCCTTTACCTTCGCCTTTGTTCATGAATTTCCCTAACGTCGATAGTATCGATAACACATCAATTTGCTGGTTTTCCTTTTTCGATCCACTTAAAAAACTTTGTGCCAATGTTCCCAATAATTCTGCATTTATGTTTATTCCCACTTTTTTTTCGGGGTTTTCATCTTTGTCTTTAGATTCTAAGCTTGATTTGATTGCATTTCCGATAACGTTTCCCAAAATCGATGACGCATCACCTCCTTGACCTTCCTTCTGATTTATTATTGATCCCAAACCTTGTAAAATCTGCTGGGCTGCCGCTTCTTTATTGATCGAACCCAGCAAGGCCTCCCCAATGTTCTTTCCACCCTCCGATTGGATAAAATCGTTTACCACACTTCCCAGATTTTGAACATTTGGATCTTGTAACAAATCTGAAGCTACCTCAGCGTAAGTCTCTAAATTACCTTCTTCTACGCTATTAGAATTCACATCACCGGAAAACGATGATTGAAACGAAATAGTAAATATGACTAGAAAGATTAAGAAACGCGCCATTTGTGATTCTGAAAAATGACGAGAAAAAATTGTCAGACAAATGGTACAATTGTTTTTAATTTTTAAGCAAGTACTTTAGAAGATCTCGAAATAATGACTTTTCTGTAAAGCTACTCATTTGTCTTGTTCACCTTCCATGATAGATACATTTGTTAAAAATTACAAAACAGTTATTGACTTTACTGTACATTCACTGTACACCGTAGTGTGGCATATAGGTAGTTATTTACATAGTTTCTGTTAAGTTGGTAATTGGAATTGTCTATTTAATAATTCATTTACCTACTTAATAGGTGCATAAAATAACAGTGTTTAACAATAAACATGTGTTATTTATTAAATTAATCGCCAACAATTGTTACAGGTGTTCAAATTTTATTGTTTTTGTAAAAATATTCACACACAGATTTATATGTTTTTGTGAAACGAAATAAAGTAAATTATTATGTCACTGTACTGATAAAGATAATCAGGAACTTGACTTTTACAACGTTTAGATGATAATATACATCCAGTAATGAAAATATTTACGTTTTTTTTTAAAGAAAATGCTCTTGGAAACATTTTTGTAAAAGGAAAATTTAATAAAGTGTAAGCAGTTTTATTAGACACGTTGTTCGTCTTTGATTACATAGGAATTAAACATGAAAAGCTGACAATTATTGCGGTATATTTTTTCTCATTTTATAAAGTCCATAAGTTTTAAAGTCCAACAGCGTTTTTCCCTTTCCGGCTTCATTTTAATTTATGAGTGCTGCTCTTAGTTGTGGCAATAAATATTTATAACTGTTTAACTGCATAGAAAGGTACTAAATTGTCTAGTTTACAAATACGGTGCAGTTTGCTTTTAAAGAGATCTTAACTTCTAAACACTCAATTTACATATTGGACATAAAGACGTCTTTTACGGAATATGAATTTCAAATTTGTAGTAAAATGTTTAGTAGTTTTAATTTAGTTAGGTACTTTTACTAAGTATTAAGAAGAAAACTTTTTAAAATCGGGTAAAAAATTGGTATAGATAATAACACGTTTGGAGCATGTTTATATCACAAACACAATTGTTTATTATCTGTAGTGATATAATTCGTTTGCATTTGTACAGTAATACAACGATAGCATTTCTTTATAAAAAGCAAACGTTTGCAATTAAATGAGGATTTAAATGAGTTAGTAATTATAATAGCAAACTGCATGACACTTAGACAATACTTACATGTTTTGTTATAAGTAAATTTTATCGTAATAGAAGAAGTAGTAGAAAAGTCCGGCTATTTTATTAAACGTTCGGGTGCAATTTTCAAGAAAACCATCAGAGAGACCCTATCACATTTCACTCGCGCACAATATTGGTTGCACTTTTTATGTTTCGGAAGTAGCGGCTTCTTCAACAATTTCGTCCGAAATAATGATTTGTAACATATAAGCGTGTCAACCGAATGAACAACGGTACTTGGTCGTGACGATGGAGAATCCAACGGTGTTTTCTCGCTTACTGGGTACCTTGACTCAGTTACCTGGCCTTATATGTTTGTAGAACTGAGTTACTTGGACGATTCGTACTGGTAGAGATGCTCTACCTACCTGTTTGCAATCTGCCTACCTGTTTATCTCTTGTTCTTAAAACTAATCTTATCAGTCCCACATTTCATCAACGACATTGACATGTTTTCGACAAACAACTTCAACAATAGTTTTCTTCTGATTTCTGATCCGTATACCCGAGTAAATGGAATGGAATTTGGGCATTTCTAAATGCCATAAAATTCAATTAAATAAAATAAATAAATAAATAGAAACAGTTGGTGTAAGTTTCACAAATTTACTATCTATCACTTCTGTTATATATATTTCGATCTACAGTTGGGTCATTATCAAAGAGTATAAACTATTATTTTATTTAAAAATATAATTATAAATATGGATTCAACAGAAACAACTACTCCGAGAGCTAATACCCCTACCGGCATTGAATTACACTGATGAGACCCGATATTATTTTATTTCTTTATTTATTATTTTCATTACATGCCCCTTTACATGGAGCTTTTGCAATTTGCTTCCAACATTGTATACAAATCTTATTTACATTAACTAATTTCAATTCCCTAGCAATAATTTCCTTACATGCTAACACTTGCATTCCCTTAAATTCATTTCAACCTGGTGAAAATAATCACATAATTCCGATATCACGTCACCTTTTAATGCCACTTTTATTAATTTCTCAAGGTCTACATCATCTCCCTCACTTCTCCACTCAAAGAGTATAAACTATACTAAAACTAAATGGTTAATGGTTAGAACTACCTGTATTTGATAATAACCTAACCAGAAGTGGTAGAAAATAGGAGACTGTGCTAAAAGAATAATTAAATAAAGAATAAAGTAAAACTAAATAGTTAGTTAGTGGTAATTAGGGTGAGTATTTCTTTATTTAATTAACCAGAAGTGATAATAAATTTGTGCAGCCTATACCAAATGTTTTTTTTAAATATATTTAATTAGTTATTAATAATATTTTTCACAACCATTATCCAAAAGACTTAGAGAATTTATGCCATAATATTTATTTGCCTTAAAATTGGGACATTATTTGTCCAATTAAAACAGAAAAGAAATAATAAAACTTGATATCTACGCCAAAAAGTTTGTTCTTATTCAGAATATTATTACCATTAAAGATCGTTGAACTTTTACACAAAACTGTTTTTTTTTTAATATGAACAACTGTTAGATACATACCTAAGTGCTTAAGTATGTACAACTATTTTTTTCTAGCATAACTGAGTAGAACATTGTTTTCTTACCGATCTTGAAAAACGATAACGTAATTTACCATTATTTCAAACGAGTCATTAAGTTTATAGGTTAAAGATGGTAAAAATTGTTTTACTAGCAATAAATCTTTACATATTAAAAGCGAACTGTGTAATCGTTTAATTACTTTTATTTTTATTGATTAATATTTTTCTGTATTTTTTAAAACTTCTAATATTAAGTTAAAAGGGGTTTCTTAGAGAACATTTGAATTTCTAACAGATTTTTTGACGTTATAGCTGATTCTGTGCCTAATTAACATATATTATCAAGTATTCTTCTTAAAAACTGATTGCTAAAAAGAAAACGGTGTCGTACTGTATCTCCGGAACAATTAACAGTAAACAACCAAAGCGAAGCTAGCATTGCCATCACTGGAATTCAAAAGTATCTGTCCAAATAAAAGTTTAAGCTTGCCAGCGGTTCCACATGCCTAACGGGTTTCGGCCAATGACCTGTGTTTTATTAATTTTTTTGTCATTATCGCCCAATGACAGATTATACTTACCTACTGTTCACAGTAAATAAGTAAAAAATATATAAATAATACATTTCATCTTTTTTTTGTATCGTTTTGAAGACTTTAAGGTCTTTTTAGTTTAGGTGGTGCCTACTCTTTTTTTATTTAGGTCAATTTCTGTTTTGTTTGTTAAAAATTCCTCTAGATTACATAAATAAATAGATACATATGTTTGCATAGTTGGTTATTGAATGAGCATAACGGATTAGATTCGTGATCTGAAACTTCAAATTGCTTTAATAAAGGTTAAGGTTATAGTAACGGTCCAGAGAATCGGAATTGGCATAGTTTTCGGTTTGACTTTCGGCTATTTTCTATTTTGACATTTATAGGACACCTGTACGTACTTGCGTTAGTTTATAAAACAAAATATTTTAGTGTGGTATATTAGAACCATTTTATCAGCTCATTTGACGTAATAGTGCTCGTTATGGATAAATCATAACCATGAATTAATAGTACATAATTCACATTAATTTATTTACTATTGTAGAATTGTTTATGAAATTGCGATTTCTTGGGATTTACTGTATATTGTTCCTCAAACACTTAAAATTTGTTATTTATTAGGATTACCTATTTTACAGGGGCGTAGTTAAGTAAATATTATCGAAAAGAGCTCCCAACAAAATTTGAAATTTATTATTCATTAAATTATTACGAAAAATCATGCAATTTTGTGTTTATTTAGATTATGTTGTCTCGCGTTGATAATGCCCACGTGTGTGTGATGTGGTCGAAACACGTGTCCGCTCGTATTAAATATAGTTAGTGGTAATTAGGGTGAGTCTTTCTTTATTTAATTATTATTTTACCGCAGTCTCCTATTTTCTACTTTTTTCGTTGTAATGATTGTCTTTCATTTTAGGACTTAGTAAGAAATAAAACACTAGAAATTTCCACAATATTTGTTTAATAAACTTTATTACACTACATTTATATACATTTATTTATGTATATTATTATTATTTATTATGTATTAAATGTATTACTTCTGAAGAAGCCTAAGTTAGGCGAAACAATTGTTAAGTTTATTAAACAAATTTTGTGGAAATTTCTAGTGTTTTATTTCTTACTAAGTATTAAAATGAGTTTCCATCAAGTGAATGTAGAAAGAATTAATTCATTTAAGGTGTAATTCGTTTATGGTATTGTTAATTTTCTGAGCCGGTCCAAAGTTGAACAATTGTTAAACCTCCTCCGTATATCATTGTTTCTTTTGTTCCACAAAATAATTCTGTTGATTGCGATAATTTAATACTTGTTGGAACTACGATCTCGTTCTTTTATTTCTTACTATTAGTATCGAAAGGAATTTTGCTATTGTTTGTTGGAAAAGTCCAAGGTCATGTTATTATAGGTACCTAGATACATTACCTTAGGTACACACACCACAAATATAAATAATTCTTGTTTAGTTAGTGAATATAAAATTAAATTATCCTTCTGGTATTCGTAACACAATTTAAGGTACGATTGATGTACTTATTGTAGTTATTATTAAAATTGTTACAGTATAACAGTAATACACATAAATGTTAGTATTTAAACTGGCTATGGTGCAATTATGATGAAACATTTTTAAAATATTTTAATAAAATACAATGAAAGTTTCAACAATAAGGTTTATTAAACACTTACAATTGTTTCGGCTGACGGGCCATTTTCAAAGAGTACGGATTTGTTATCTACTAAATATAAAGAAATGCAGCCGATCAATATAAAGTGATGAGGGTAATACGGAAATTCCTAGATGCAGGTACCTCCTCTGGTAAAACCAGTTATAATTTGTATAAAAGTAAAGGTGAATTGCTGTTCTCTAATTCAGTGTGGTTATTAACTATTAATTAATCATTATTCAGCGCTTTTTTAATTTCGAAATTTTCCAGAAGGCTTAGTTTCTTACTTTTTACACAATTGTGTAGCAGTTTTACATTTTTATCATCTAGAGAGTGATTATTGGTTATGCAGTGCTCCGAAAAACCAATCGATATTAAATTGTATTTAATTGATCTTTTATGTTCGTCTATTCTATTTTTTTGGGCCCGGCCAGTCTGCCCTATATAAATAGCATCGCAACTATTACATTTTAATTCGTATATGCCATTTTTTGAAAGTTTATTTGTTTTTTGCTTGTTGTTAACTAGTTAACAGATTATATTGATATATTGTTCGGCTGCATTTCTTTAATTTTAGTAACAAATCTGTACTCTTTGAAAATAGCCCGTTGACCGAAACAATTGTAAGAGTTTAATTAAGCTTATTGTTGAAACTTTCTTTGTGTTTTATTAAAATATTTTTTACAAATGTTAGTATTTACTTACAGACAACCTCTACTCACAATTTAAAGACAGAAGTGCTTGTGATTACTATTAATCATTACAATCCCGTTAAACTATCTGAAATAACTGTTAATGCTGTGATAAATTACATGTGGTGTAATTTTTCCAAAAGAAAATTGTTTCAAGGTGGTAATTATTCTATTTCAAAAATATAAAACCATAATTATTATTTTGATGGAAAGTTTTGATACTGATACATAGTTATTTTAAATCCGGATTATAATTGAAAGCATGTGTAACAGGAAGTTGAATTGTTCTTGTTGATGCTGGTGCCCTTGCTTCCAAGGCAAATCATTGCTAATAAGTGGTGTTTTGTCTATTAAAATTTGTTTTTGTGTCTATTTGAGGCACCTAATAACATATGAAAGTCAATTCTGCATCATCAATGTTACTAGAGCAGTGTTTTAGAAATATTTTGTTCAGATATCCACACCCGTTGTGAACCTCCTTCAAAGCTTATCAATAAAACTCGTTATATTTTTGTTTTTGACCCTGTGTCAATATTGTAAAATAAATATAATATTGACATACATTGTGGTCAAAACAAGTAAAAATGTAACGAGTTTATTAATAAAGTTGGGAAAATTCAGCATATAGACACATGCACTTCATATAAAAATCAAAATTGAAGAAAATCAAATCAATAATATTCTGAGTATGTGTTCATGTTAGAAGTTCTATGAATTTTTATAAAAGATCAAAGTGCTTCTTCCACTATGCATTCCAAATAATATATGCTCGTCAAAAGTGTATATTTTCCAATGAAAGCTAATGTCGAACACCCCACATTTGTTACCAGTTGTGTGGCAACACAAAATGTTTTTATATAGGTATTTTTTTTTGATCAGATGTTTGTAGTATATTAGCTTACCCACAAGGATTAGTAAATTAATTTGATTAATTAATTTAACATTCTTATTAAATCGCCTAAAAAATTATAATATCTGTTACATAAAATTGTTTAAAATCTTATTAAAATTATATATTATTTATAGTTATATTCCGTGTTAGGTATGTTTAGGTATATAATAAAACTAAACATTGTGTATAGATCTTTATTAATCTGTATGAATTTTTTTCTTCGGTGATGGTAACCAGAGTGTTACCATTCCTTTGACTATTGTTTTTTTTTTTTTGTTTTGCAAGAACGCAGAGTGCTTTCGCTGACTGGCTTTGACGAAGGTCGGCTCTTTAATCGACTCTTTCACTTAGTTATTACCGAGTAGAAAGAGGAAAGTTTAAAATAATATATATAACGTTTAAGTTATTTAATTTCTATTAAACGTTTTTTCACTTTTGTAGATGTGTGAAATATTTTAGTACAATTTTACTTATTTCGCGGCGTTTACCAATTAATAAGTTATTATTATTAATTAAACTCTTACAATTGTAAATGTGATGAAAAATACGTAGGACAAAGTGGCCGATGCTTAATATTAGGTTTAGAGAACGTGAATATAGGTAATATTAAAAATAACTGTAATTGTACAGGTATTTCTAAACATTGTTTAAATATAATCGCAACAAAGATATAGACAACGTCCAACTTGTATATCTATTACGAAAGTTAGAAATAAAAAAATGCCAATTATGTCATTAATAAAAGTATTGAAATGCATTTTGCCGGAGTAGTGTTTTATTACTGATTTACTACATTAAAATGATAACTCGAAGGACCAATAAGAAATCGTGTAATTTCCAAAGTTTATTTAATGCTATTTATATGGAAATATTTCACAGCGAGTCTAATTAATAACTCCTTATTATCCGTAAATGAAATTTGAATAGGGATGTTTACCCAGCGAGTCTACAAACAGAACTGGTTTGGGACATTGAAACTAAACATGTTTGGGTCAACTAAGCAGGTACTTAAACGGCTATATAATGTGAAATAATAGAATGTTCAGGTATAATAAAAATTTACAGTTTCTTTTGAATAAAGATCAATTTGGAAATACCACTATCTACTCTACGTGACAGCACAAAGGAATTATTTTTACCTAATATTTTCCATTGGTTCCTTGGTTGGTATATTATGAAACACTTTTTAATATTAAAATAATAAATTGTATTTTCTTTTTAATTTTTTCAATATTTTTGAGTATAACTTTATAATTGTTTCGGTTATTAAGGTCTTTGTCAAGAGAAATATGTTACTAAAATTATTTCAAGCTACTTTGTTAAAATTGGGGGATGATTTTACTTGAAAGTTAAGTAAAAATAGCTTAAAATAATTTTAGTAACTTATAACTTTTGATAAAGACCTCAAAAGGCGAAACAATTGTAGGGTTATACTCAAATATATTAAAACATTAAAAACAAAAAGGTTTTTTTACTGTACCGAATAGTAATTAGCCAATAGAGAACAAGAAATGCATTAGATATTTTATTTTATTTTTTCTGTAAGGTTGTCGGCAATTGTATAGATTAATATAGGCACAGAACATTTTATATTTTGGTATCGTATCCGAGTACAACAAACGGAGACAAAATAGTTCTCCACTTGAAGGTTTGTTATCGAGAAACGTAATGTTAGACCTAACAGAAGATGAGACATTTCGCGAGTTGGTGGGTGAAATGATAAAAGCATGCGTCAAATAGGGAAGTTAAAAAAAAAATGAAAATAAATGAAACAAAAATGCTCGTTTGCAAGGAATGTGAAAGTACTGTTAGAACTCATATGTTGGTAGTAAACTTATTAAATTAACCAAAACAAATGTTAAGGTCTTTTTTGTTTTAATGTTAAAATATTTTGCTTAAAATTAATTTGGTGTAAGGATTATTTAAATTACCTATCTTAATTTTATAACTTTATATTGTTTTTTCTTCCCTTTAACTTAAATAAATTAATTTTAATAAAGAAATAGCGATTTAAGAAAGGTTAGCCGCTTGATCGAGCATCGAATTTCAGCAGCAAAAGTGCCCTAACAAATGAAGCGATGAAGCAAACAACCAATAAAACAATTAAATTAAAAAGTCATTAGAGAAATTTATTAAAAATTGGCTTTTACATTTTAAAAGAAAAATTACGATAACAGCATCTCTATTTACCTATTTCTTCATTAAAAACCTATTATAGTGGTGTATATTGTAGGTATCTGTCCCATTAATTGTATATATATCAAAGTGGAAGCAACTAACAAACTTTGCACATTTATTTTCTTTTTGCATTTTTGCAAACCCATTCCATGCCCTCTTTCACTCCCACCCCTTCTTTAGCAGTACATGCTTGAATTTGCCAAGCCCGGTTCTTAATAGAAGGAAGCCCTAATGCTTGGGCCAATTCCGATGCTGTTAAGGCATCTGTGAGGTCCTGTTTATTGGCATAAACTAATAACGGGACGTCCTGGAGTTTGTCGTCGGAAAGAAGTTCGTACAATTCCAAACCTGTTTCTTCTAATCGTTTCTTATCCGCCGAGTCGACAACGTATATCTAATAATTTGAGAAATATATGAATATAGTTAGTAAAGGACTTTTAGGATTCTAGGGTCTCAAAATTTGTATCTTACCTTATCTAATAGGTACTAAAAATAAAAATAGTAGGTAATTCTAATAACTCGGATGTCAAAAAGTTGACGCATGTTTCGACAAGGTAGTAATCAGGCATCTCCAGAGGAAAAGAACCCTTAATTCAAATTATTTTAGAAAATAGAAACACCTTAATTCGTAATCCTAAATTCACTACAAAGGGGTTTTAATTGAGGAGAATGTTTACGTAATGTATGGTATATAATTTTCTTCATAGCATTTTAAAACAAATTTGTTTTGTTTCAAGTTAGTGTATTTGTTATCAGGAAAGTTGATACTTTTAACGTTTCAAAGGTAAATTGTCGGATGTAAATTAATTATATAGTATAAATATAACTATAAATATAAATATGGAATCAACAGAAACAACTACTCCGAGGGCTAATACCCCTACTGGCATTGAATTACACTGTTGATTTCGATGGATTCTTAGACGAAGATATAACATATTCAAAAAAGAAGGAAATAAAATCCTTATTCGTCTAAATACTTGGAGTAGTTGTTTCTGTTTATTCCATGTTTATATTTATATTTATCATATAGCCTGTAAAGGCCTTTCTGCCAGCGAACACCTGATGAGACCCGATAGGTCGATTTTAATTCCTTCTTTTTTGAATTATTTAGTCTTTAATTTTTCTGTTATTTATTGAAAAGTCGTAGAAGACAACTGCAAAAAACAGAACCAGTAGCGGTGAAGTCACATTATGTTTTTTTTTATAATGTAAAGTGTGAAGTATTGTTATTTATGTAATATTTAAGTACGAAATAGCTCGTTTAGACCCGTATGCGCCATCTGCTAAAGGCTGAGATAAACAATGAAGTAGATATTGTAGCGTTATTTTACTCTTTTGTAACAAAAATGTCTGATAATGTGTTTTACGATGTCGATATTCGTTTAGCAAAAAATCTTACTAAGACATCCGTGTTTTCGAAGTAATTTTTCCAATAAGGTCTGATTTTTTTGTGTCCACCAATGTCCCACACATTAAGTTTAAATCCGTCAGATGTCACACTTTTTATGTTAAAACCAGCGGTTGGCGTCACGTGATTGATGTCTTCAGAAGACAGAATTTTTAGAATCGTCGTTTTTCCTGCGTTATCTAGGCCTAGCAGCAGCAGTCTGAGTTCTTTATCAGGTGAAGACCTCAGCCTTTTCAATATTGATAACAGTCCCTAAAACGAAAGTTTTATTTCAAGTAGTTGGTAACACACATTAACCCAATTTTATATTCGTGACTGACAAAAACAGTGAAGTGAAATTGTGACAGTTATTGGCAAGATGAGTATCGACGGGGTTGACGACCATTCTTGTGCAATTTCTCTAAATGGTGAACGCGGTGTGATCTAGTCTAAAATTACCTATCATATCATATTGAAAAACTTACCATTTTTAAAAAATTAATATTGTCACGTCAAATCGTTTTGTTTTGTAGGGCATAAACACAAACAATAACTAATCCCTTCGTTCTGTCTTGTTTGTAAAGATTTGAAAGTAGTAAGTTCCATATCATAGTAACAAGAAAATCAATAGAAAATGCGCGTTTTATACAGTGGATTCAACATGTACGGACAAATAATTAATGAAGCAGAATGTGTTATTAAGACCGTTAAAGAGTTTGATTACACAGATATTGAAGACCTTGAGCCCGCACATTCGTATTTATTAATTAAAACAAATACCAACAGTTTTGTCATCCACGGTTCTTCCGTCGATACCGACAAAAAAACCACACCACAAACACTCGACTTTCCACAAATAAAAAAAGATACAGTTCAATTATGTTGTTGCCACAAGTGGTGTCTTTTTTTGACAAAAACGGGAGACATCTTCAAATGGGAAATAGCAAATCCGGAAAAGTTAACACTCTTACCACGTCTATTATCTCCCGAAGACGATGATAAGATCAACAAGGTGCGTTGCGGATCGCATATCACAGTAGCCAGCTCATGTAAAGGAAAAATATTTAACGTTCCAAATCTTCTAGAAAACAAAATTCCAAATTTAAAAGATTTTTACGTAGGCAATGAACATTGTATCCTTTTGGATACGTCGGGAAATGTGTACAGTTTTGGAAGAGGAAGGTGGGTACTAAACAACAAAAAACAACAAAATATAGATAGACAAATACATAGATAACCCTTTAAAACTAGCGACTTCTTCCTTTACAAACTACCCAATTACACCATAGAAAAAAGATTGAAACAAACCTTTTAGTCCACACGCATGTTAAAAAAAATAAAATTAATTTTTAACATATCTCGTCCATTTATATAACACGAGTTTTAGCCAGATCTAATATAATGGTCTTGAACTGGTAGTTTACATATTCGCACTGTAGATCTTCTCCCTATTCTTTATTTCTCTAAAGCAATCAGCCCCACAAGAAAAATTCATCAGAATTTAAAAAATATCGAGTAGTATAACTATAACTGAATGCATTGGATGAAAGTTTGGAATACAAAGAGTTACCTTGGAAATTGGTGCTCAAGATTCTGGACCCATGTGCATGGTTTCTATTCATTGCATCTGCATGAAGGAATTGTTGATTAATTAGTATAGATACTAAGTAAAATTTCGATCATTATTAAACGATCCTTCCTTATTGTTATTTATTAACTAAAAAAGCAACATTTTCATTTTAAATTATTTGCTTTTTCGCTATTTGAAATATAGAATTTTATTCCTTAAAATTTCGTCAACAAAATTTCACAATAAATAGATACTATCAAGTTCTTTATTCACAAAAAAAATACTGGACCTTAAAAAAGTTTAAACAAATACATAAGTATATAATATTTATATACTAAACCTGAATAAAGTGATATCTTTATTGTAGTCTTTTAATTATTTACCCATTTCTATTCTTCTTTCGAAAAATTTAACAACCGTCTCCTATATCAGCAAAATTCTATTAGTGGTAACATTAAACTTGTTAATAGTGTAAATCTACATTAACTATGTAAAGAGAATTATCATGTATATAATTTTTTGAATAAAATCTTGCAATAATTTTTGCTAATAAAATCCAAAACATTAACGAAAGATATAATAGTAACAAAACAATTTCAGTAGACAAATGTTCGATTGATAAATATCACAAATAAGTGATGATTGAGTATGGTTTTCTAGTCGGGGCCAGTTAGGTCATGGTGTATTGAATGATGAATCCGAACCAAAATTGGTGGAAGCTTTGGCAGGAATAAAAATAATTTCGGTGGCTTCCGGTGGATGGCATTCTTGCGCCCTCAGTGCCGATGGTGACCTATACATTTGGGGTTGGAACAGCAACGGTCAGCTGGGCTTAGCTTCAAAATATTCCCATTCAGCGGCTATAGAAGCGGTCTCTGTAATGGCCACGCCACACGTGGTTGAGTTTTTCGAAAATCAGGTCGATACTAACGTGAAACAAATGGCCTGTGGGAGTAGACACACAGTAGCATTGTTAGGTTAGTTAGAAAAGTCGAATTGCAGTTGTTAATACAGGGTGAACCTTAAAAATAAATTATTATTTTTATTTTCTTCAAAAAACAATGGACATCTATTATTAATCTATCGGGTCATAGAGTGCGTAAGTTGTTTCTTAATAAAAATAAACGTCAAAAATATATTCTGCGTCCCAAAGAAATTTTTAATGAAAATATCTTGACGCTTTGTTTTTGTGTCCGAATCGTCGCAGAATTAGTATTTATTATTATCATAAAGTATGGAACACCCTGTCTGATTGTTATTAGATTGTGTTTTAGTAGAAATTTTTGACTTTTGTCCATTTTTGAACTGATAATAAACATGAACTGTGTTTTCTTTCTAAAATAACAATACCTCCAACAAAATTGAAATGAAAACAGTAAGCATCAGCAGTAACTGCAATTCTCCCACTTACGTATCAAATAATTAGCGCCTTTTTTTTCAGTTTCTTTATTTGTCTTTTTTTGTTTTAAGATAACAATGAATTGTATGGCTGTGGATGGAATAAATACAATCAACTTGGAATTTCTTCGTCGGCCACTGAAAATTTTTATAAAATGACAAAAATAATTGATTTAAACCATCGCAGTAGTAAAATGCAGTTGAAATGTGGTCCTTGGGCAACTGCAGTGTTATTCTTTTTAGAATAAGATCTTTTTAAATTAAATGTTATGAATAAATATTATATAATAGTAATATATAAGTAATACAGTATTTTTCGGCTGTTTTTACTAAACCATAAGAACAATTTGAAGAAAAAAGATTATGACGATAATAATTGCACCCATTGTTTTGTTTATTATTTATTTAATAAAAATAGCAAATATTCCCGGCGCGCCCACCAAAACTGTTTTCATATTTAGACATATAACAATATCAATACAGATTTTTTTTTTAATTGATTAGGTATGACAACATTTACATATTCAGTATATAACATCTCTTTATCGAATGCAATAAAAAAAGAAAACAAAAAATTAATTTACTGTGCAAATAATTCATAGTTTGCTTCAATGGCATTACATAAGTTAATAGATCCTAAAAAATTGGATTGATTCAGCCGTTCATCATAACGATAAATGAATAAACACTACTTTGTTTATTATTACTTTTTTTATTTACAAATCCTTTTGTCGAAACTATAGTCAAAAGGATTTGTAAGTAAAAAAGTGATAATAAACAAAGTAGTGTTTATTCATTTATCGTTAATAGATCCTAATTCCAAAACTCAAAAATGCAGTTTTTGATCTTTTTTTTAAGGATTAAAGGACAAAACAATTAATAAAGTAGTTATTTCAAAATGAAATTAAGATTATTTTAAAATCTGAATATCCTGTGGTAATTCTGAATTCAGATTCGGTATCAGCGTTGTAAAGTATCTCGGAAATAGCATTTCTGGTCCATGTTGACCTGTATAATTAATTATTATGTCTTGGCTAGAACTGAAACTTTTAGACACGGCAAGACTTAATTAGACAGCGAAGATTGGGCGATAGAATTGTTTACTAATGGGGGTGTCGTTCATTAATAAAAAGGAACGGATTTTGTGGACATAAAAGCTAATTTTGTCATAGATTATACAAAAGAGTACTTAACTACCTAAAGCTATTCAGGGTACAAAAAAGTTTATTAGTTGTAAAAATATTGTTTGTTTTTTTGGTCACGGCCTATTTAAATTGTCGGTTTTTCTTTATACTTACATGCTACTTTATCTCAAATTTGTTTGTGCAACTTATAAAAAGTCACAGTTTATTGAGGTAAGTAAATTTCAATACACGAAATATAATATAATTCGAAATACCCAAGCAGTGAATGAATAATTCCTAATCTTGATTTCTTCAAAAAGTTAGTTGAAAATAAATACCTAATGAAAAACGTTAAGGTGTGACAAATTAACATCAATTTAATAAATTCAGGCACAAGACTAAGTAATAATATATGTCTATAACCTGCAATCTGTCAAAATTTTACAATTTACAAGCGACAAACAAATCCCATTTCTAGAATTTATGTTTAGAGCCTATTTCAGTGAGCGATACAACTGTAAAGGTTAGAATTTACAATCAATAAGCTGTTGATATATTTTTTTATGTCTGTAATGAAAGTCCATTGTCTGCTCTTCTCTCAAACATCTAGGTGATCACTTTCATCTGAAGATTTTAAAATTTATAATTTTGTTAAAGTAATTTAAGTAGAACACTAATATTACATCTCATATTTTCTTAACATAGGTATTTAAATCAATTAATTAATTAAATAATTCAAGTTTTAGGAATCAAAACAGTAATTATATCATTAAATTTAAACAAAAAAACACAAATGTTTTCACAATTATTTTATTGTCTCAACAATATTGTTTCGACCTATACGACCATTCTTGTACTCTTGAGAATGGGAGAATTGGATTACTGAAGTTTAAAGCAAAGAAGTTAACTACTGATACTAGATATACGGCATACAGCCCTCTTTCATCCGACAATAATATTAAATTTGGTTGCATTAAATTTACAAATAATTTGTTTTAAATTTAAAGCTTTCATTTTTAAAACATCAACTTTCTAGTTGCCGAAACCAATAGCGTCAGTCTAGGTACGTAAATGTCTAGTAAACAATGGAAATAAAATAAATGTTCAAAAATGATTTTTGTCAAATATATTATAATTCATTTAATAGATCCATTTCACAAAACAGGAAATTATATCATTAGGTATTAGAAAATTTAGAAATAAAGAAAGCAACCAACAAAAATCTAAATTTAGTTAATAATCAATTAGAATTAGACACATCAAATTTTAATCATGTATAAATAGTTACGTAAACTTTAGTAATCCAATTTGTACTCTTGAGAATGGCTGTATCGGCCGAAACAATATTGTCAAAACAATAAAATATCTGTGAAAACGTTCTTGTGTTTCTTTGTTTAAATTTAATTATTAAATATGTTTCACAATTATTACTGCGCCGTCAAAAGATTGAATTATATTAACGTATAAAGAAATGAAATGTTAATAATAAAATAGTTTTGTTTAGAGACGAAAAAGATGTAGAATTAGGTAGATACAGATACTTAATCTCTAACTGAGGATGACATCTTGAATGTAGAAAGCGTATTAGAGTTCTAAATTTAAACGAATATGTAATTACTTGGTCAATGATCTGTTAATCTGTCCAATTGCAGATCGCGATCGTTAATCAAGAACTTATTTTTTAGGTAAGATAAGCGAACTAGTAGGTAAAACCCTATATCATTATAATTTTAAACCAGCTTATTTCAATAACAATACTTTAGGTATGAAGTTGGTAAACAATAATAATTTAAGCGTAAATAATAACGTTTTACAAAAAAATTGTGTTTATGAAATATCCTGCAATGATTGTAATGCTATATATATAGGCAAATCAAAAAGAGGTATTGAAATCCGTTTTTTAGAACATTTCAATTATATATTAAATAATAGCCACTCATTATGTAAAGATAAATTAAAATTAGTAAAAAATGTGAAAGGAGGTCCTATACCTGATAGATTTCATGTTGTAGAAATAAATAAAGCTATTAAAGCCAACAAAACTCCCACGAACAACCAATTAGATTTCGGGAATAATCCATTACTTAGCGGTTCCTTAATTTAACTCTCACCCTCTGTCTTTGTATTGTATGCATATAAATATAATTTAATTTTGTATTAACTCTAGTACTCTTGATAATGCTTTAACAGGACGAAATGCGCATCGAGTTATTTAATAATACATTGTGGCCAGTTTCCAAGAATTATTTATTTATTTATTAACTTATTTTCTGTTAGGTACATCTGCCTAATGTCCACAAAAGTTTATTCTAAACATGTTTGATAGTTTTTGACATTATTTGGTTTAGTTTTTGTTTCAGTTAGTTAGAAAACTGGAATTGTGGCTCAAACGCTGATATTTAAAGCATAATATGCAATACGCTTTTAAAGGTTTTGTTTCGTGTCGAGTGTTTTCGTTTTTTAATTCTAAAAATTCATCGTGTAGCTACGTACGTATTTGTAAATTTTATTGGGAGCAAGCGCAGACCGCTGCCAGACTGGTAGACTAGAAAAAAAAAAGGAAAATCGGTTTATACACTACTAGCTACGTCGCTTTCCTCTTTACATTGTGAATATGACCTATATTTTCATCGTTGGTGGATGCAGACAATAGAGTCTGAGCTTTAGAAGAATTAAGTACGCTGTTGACGCTGTCTGCTAGGAACAATAAAATTGCCAGATGCGCTAATGACACCGTTTGGAAAATTAAGAATCGGCACTAAACATTTATTTAGACAGATATATATGTACATATATATATATATATATATACGTACGTACTTTCAGTTATAAATAATAATGCGTATAATTACATAATTAATTAAGAAAGGACCAGGTAACAGGTAAAAATAAATGAAAGGTGGTTGATAAAAACGGCACATTTAATATATTTCACAGTATAATAAATACTGGTATACTTCGGAATTACATTATAAATATACAATGTGTAGGATATTTATATTTTTGTATTCCTGTTATTTTTAAAACATTTTTCTGAAAATAACAATTTCCCACAAAGCAATATTCAAACGTCTTATTCAATAGAACGTTAACACGAGAATAAAAGGCGTAAGAGACGATGTGTCGGTAAAAAAAATGAAAGGTAAAAGTTCGGTTTGTCCCAATGGCTTTTCGTTCGATAATAATAATAATAATAATAATAATAATAATAATAATAACATATGAGAAGAAAATTCTTCGTTTTTTTTTTCTTCTTCTCCTTTTAATAATATGTTAAAATGTATTTTTAACGACACATAATCTTTACATATTACTTAAAAAAATATAACCAGCGGTAGACGCTAAAAAGGCATTTATAGTCAGTTTTTATAACAAGAGATAAAATTCCTGCACGAAAGTTACTAGATACTTATGTATTTCAAACAAGTTTTTAACTTAGTAAGTATATAATAACATATTTACCGAAATGGAATAATAAATATAACATAACATAATTATTTTACACGCATTTTAAGACCGATTTTCTGACGACCGTCGCTATTGTATAGCTACCTCAGAAAATTTGTCCTTAGGTACAGTGTAATAGTTAAATTATAACTATAAAGGTTTTGATATATTGATTTTTTGTTTGTTTGTTTATTTGTTTGTTTATTTTTCTTTTCTGTATTTGTTTGGTGGATATGGATAAAATATTGGTCCCAGAGGCTTGCGGATTTTTATTTTATTTTTGTTTTTGTAACTTGCAGATTATATGGGCATACAAAACGTGTATTATAAAATAAAAAGTTTATGCATATTTATAAAATAACCATCGTAAACACGAAATGCTTAAACATCATAACAAAATATATTATAGGTAAAAATTTTAGATTCGAAAATATTAACAACTTATAATATAGATATCTACACAAGCTTCAATATACCTACTTTATTTTCTTTTTAAAGAAGATCAGTTAGAGTGTTAAGAAAAAATAAGCCTGCATAAAAATATTTTTATACGTTATGGTTTACTTAACAAATTTCTCGTCACATTCTAGCTTTTTTATATTAATAGATAGGAAAATGTGTATTTTAAATCACCCGTATTACAAAAACTTGTATATTTTATGGTCTACTGGTTTTTGGATCTCTACTTGTTCGAAAGCTCAAAATTTCTGTATATAGGGAATGTAACAAATGTTATATAGGGCTAAGAAGTGGACCATGTTATTAATGAACTCCCGAAAACAGGGAGAACACTTATTCAATATTTTAGAAAAAAATAAATCTGAATTCAAAATCTACTAAAAGTTAACAATTAGAACTGAATAATGGATCTCTATTTTGATATCTTTCGAGGAAGATAATACAGTGTGACGAAAAATCGTTATGTAGACAACATAAAGTGTCGAAAATGGTAATCCTGATGTCCTGATTTTATCAATTAAATTAAATTAAATTAAATTAAAAGAGTGAAAGTATTTGTGATTTAGATAAATAAGTTAATAAATAAAACGTTGGTTTATATGCCAATATAACCCGTTGAAATGTTCTGTTTGACACTGCTACCACACGTATGAAGAGCTTTTGTTTAATCTAGGTAATAATAAGTAATCTATGTTATAATTATTTACGTTCTACTCTTAAACTAATATCGTTAAGTGCCCTCACCAGTTATTGTGTACTCTCACAAACACTAAAGTATTGGATATATTTTTATTATTTCTGTTGTACTGTGTCAATAACGATAAATACTATACATACGTAAAATTGTAGTGCGAAAAAAAAAAAATAACGAAGAAAATGTTGTAGACAGGCAACTAACTAACCATTAGTTAAGTTGCGGAGTTGAAAGGATAATAATAATAATAATAATAATAAAAATGAAAACCATACAAGAACGTGTGGGCGTCTTTCAACTAGTTTCTACGTATTGTATCTCTGTGTTTATGTATTAATAAAATGTAATGTAATAATGTATACATGGAAAGGTATTATTTATCTATTTATTGTATTTGAACTTAATAACCCACAGAAATTCTACGAAAATGCGCTTACAATTGTAGTCTACATAGTAAAACTGTCAATTGCAAACACAAATAGTACATAAAAACGTTTCTAATACGTAATAGAGTAGCTCTTCATGAATGTGGTCAAATGTGGGCAATTGTTTTAGACACTATTGCAGAGATATGATATCGTATAAGAAACACTGTTACACTGTAAAAATTAAAACGGAAAATTTTGCAGGCACACTTTCAACCAGTGCTCTATTATTCATTAGGTATAATAATAATTAATAATTAATAATAATAATAATAATAATTAATTAATTACTTAATTATTTATTATATGTACAATGATACTGTATTTAAGCAACTTAAGTAGACTTTGCTTCTAAAAACTAAAAATTATTTAACAAATACGTCACAAAACGATACACATTCATTGTAATATGTACGAAAAAAAAATAATTAAAAATTACTCATTGAACTTAACATAGGTACCTATATAAAAAAATATGTATTAGGAATAGCAACTAGAAGTCTTATGCAGTTTCGTCAAAAAAATGCTACAACGTGGAATGATAACTTAAAATCTATAAAACATAGACCTTGGTCCGTTATTTTGATTTTAAATACTGTTACAAAATGGTGCTTTCGTAGTAGATAATTAGGTATTATATTAAAATATTACTTTACTGTAAACTATATATTAATTAGGTAGGCAATTGAATACGATTATTAAAAATTATCATATTATTATTAGACGATAATAAAACTAAACGAAAATTTGTCACAATATTAAAACGGAATTTATAATTATAATATAGGTAGGTAGGTATCCTCATAAAACGAACGAAAAATAATCACTAAATCAATCGAATCATTCGATTCTAATTCTACAATCCGTTAGGGTTATTACTTACTGTTTGTTTGCTGTCATACATATAAAATAAAAAAATCCCTCCAGTTTCTGCTTATTGTTATTATCATCATCATCATTATAAGCAAAAACCGTGTGATTGAAGAACAAATATCTCCTTCATCCTTAAAAATTAAATTCTATTTGTATCTTTTTTGCTAACGTTCTTTTGGAATATTTTGATCGGATAAGGAGTACGACACTTTTATAAAAAAAACGAAAAAAAAAAAAGAAAACTTAACGATGATATTTAAAATTTAATAACTTCAAAACGTGAGTACATATCTTAAGAACACAGTTATGTTTGATTATAGATTTGACGATGCTGTCTTTGATCATAACCAAAATGGTTTCACGTAATTTTCTTTTTTGGTTAAGGTTTTTTTTTGCGTATACTCGACAACAGGTTGTTTATTACTGTACATTTGGACCACGTGTCATAAATAATATACGTAATAGTGCTTTTTGCCTTATTAAACTACTACATACCTACAATATAATTCGAAAAAGGAAAAGAACTCTGTTGTGTGTTGCATACATAATATTATTATGATGTGTAACTATACAGGTAAATAAATAAAAATGTGTCTTTACTGAACCTTATCACATTTAGAAATTTAACTGAGAGAGATAGAGAGAGAGATGATAATTCGCAAATAAAAAACCTTGATTCTATGCTGCTTCTGCTGCTGTTTCTGGCTGCATAATAATTATGATGTTGTTTGTTTTGTTTATAATTTTTTTCGGAACAACATCTTCTACTTGTTGGAGTATTCTTAATAAATAGACAGCAACAGAACCGTATCATTTTGCAAACAATGAGATGTAGAAGATGGTGTTCTTAATACAGATATTGTTTTCTTTTTTTATTTATTTATTTATTGTATATTACGATAATAGTTATTTATTAAAATTGCACAATTATGGAACAAATTTCACTGCGGATTGGCATCGTGTTTGACATGAATGAATAAAATTAAGTCGAAAAAAAGTTTTTATACGTGTACGTGTATGGGTGTGTGTGTGTGTGTGTATGTGTGTGTGTATCGTAGAAAAAACAATTTCGAACGCTCTACAAGTCGATATATAATAATGTTTGTTTATTAATTAGGAAAAGCCCAAAGATAAATTTTCTTGTCAAAAATTCGCGTAGCATCAAATAGTTTTGAAAGCTGAAAAATTTAATACACACAAACATCGAAAACCTTAATTCTAACGTTAGAAGAAGAAGCCCAAAGCTTCTGTATATTTTTATTTTTCATTTGTATATTTTACACACGAGATATAAAGCAATCCAACAATCTATTTATTTATATAAGTATATTATGTACTTAGTACGGTCTGGGCGAGAGACCTCGACTTATACATTTTTCTTTTTAGTTTTAAAGTAATTGTTCCTAATTGTTGCGAATAAAAAATCTGGCACGTATATGGTTGGAATGTTTTTATTTTAAGGGTGTAACCTATTTTCTCTTTTATGTTAAATCTTTTGTTTTACTGCTCTCTGACAATTAACTTTTGCAATTACAATTATTTAATATATATAGTATATACTTTATAATAGGAAACTCCCCAACATAGTACCATTCTATCGTATCAACAAAATATTCCTTTCGATATCGTTAAATAAACGGTTTTTGTTTTTTTTTTTTGTTAATTATAAGTAAATTTCGTTTTTAATAGAGGACGTTTAAATGGTACGTTGTTGGTGTGCCGTTATGTATACTTGTATGCATGAGGAATAATCCGTTCTTTAGAAACGTTTAAAAAAACATGTTACACACTTAAACGATATGTTTTAACTGATACAACACTATATGTTTAATATACTGCTGTATTGGTCCAACGGAAATATGTGTTTTTTTACTGTTAAATCTGGTTGATTCGGAACTGACGCTATAGTTCAAGACCCCGATCACCAGATGCTCTTTTACCATCAGCAACTTAATAAATTTATTAAAACCTTTTCCGGTATCAAATGGCGACTAGTAATGGGACCAGTTCTTGCATTTTTATTATCGTGTTATACTGAGTTAATAATGATAGCAATAAATGACAGGTTTTCTTGTTAATAATAAGGAAAATGATGCTTTTTCACTCTGCCGAGTCATTAATATGGACTTGGAGACATGTATTTACGATTAGTTTTTTTTTTATTTATTTCATTTTAAAACATATGGTCAAATATATTTTACACTTCAAGAACTTCTGTACCGTTTCCAATTACTTCATGGAATTAAAACATGTTTACTTATATTTATTGCATATTCGTCAATATTTTGAACGAAAAAGTTTAGATTTATTTGACACAGGTGACTGAAATTGAAGGCTTTCTAATAAATTGAAGAGAAAACGTTGTTTCTTCTACGTTAAATGATATTAATATATTCTCGATAAATATGCGGGTAAAATGTGCAGTTTCCACTTTTATTAGCAAGCTACATATAGATAGGGGATGAAACGGTTAATTAAACGTTAAATTTAATGTATTAGCCCGGATGCATTAGTTAGTAATTATATATGAATAATTTTGAAAAGTTGTGGTAAAAGATCATGTGATGATCATTTGGAGGTCGTGACCAGGTCAGTTGGTTAACTGTCGGTATCGGTCCGGTTATGGTTAGTTGTATGTTCTGACGGTTGTTGAGGGATGAAGCTCTTAACTTATACCTGAAGTCAATCTTTTACTCTCTCGAACAAAATAGCTTCCTTTTCAATATATAATATATTTAATATATCTTATATACTACTTAATATTGATGTAAATATATATGTATGTATATACCATCTAATTGCACTTCATTGTCATATGAAACAAAAAGGCAGGCGCGGCTTTCGGGCAACCGTTCCGCACTCCTTTCCGGGCGGAAGAAGTAACCGGAACTAAGTTGCCGCCAAATCCGGCGCCACAATTTATCAGTATATCATTTTATCTACCTCTTATATAAGATATTTTTAGAGAAAATATACATCAAAAATTTTGAATAAATCACAGATAGATATAATTTTTTTTTAATTTGGGAGGATTTTCCCTATAGGGTTTCCGATATAGTTCAACATCAAAGCAGTCAGTACGTACCATTATACTATTTTATATTTTATTTATATGTAATAATACGATTTTACTAAATATAACTGGGTCGAGTGGATGAACACACTTTCATTTTTTTTTTTGTTATTTCTCCTAATATACAATAATAAGTATAGTAGGTAATAAGTAATAGTTAATTTTGTTTATGGTATGCCGTATGATACCGTCAAGACACAGAGTTACAACACTGATATATTTACGACTTTTAGACAGAATTAGGTATTTAATAATTATAATTATAGCGTAACATGCCGAAACACCGAACAATCAACATAGAGTAGGTGGTAATTCTTATCATACAATTTATTTTTAATAACTAGACAGGTATAAAGTGAGTTAAAGGGGGTGGGGGGGGGGCGGCGGCGGAGGGTAATGGGTGTCTAATGCCAAACGTCGAAAAACACTTACAGGGTAATCGTGATGCGGGTAATACATATTATAGATGTGTTTTTGTGTGTCTGTGTGTGTTTGTTGGTTTTGGTTCGTTCATATATGTATATATTAGTATAAAATACGGTTTGCGCTGCTTTGATGGAAAGAACAATTCATATCAAATCAAGACGGTCATGTCGATCGTAATTCTCTCTCACAAAATTCAACTCATTATTATCAATAATAATTACTTTTTCGTATACAATTACTATAATATATTACTTTAGCACTCGTAAAATATCGAAAACCTTACCTCTAGTTATTATAATACTAAGGGCAACACTAAAGTAAAATAGGTTTCCAGTATCTTCAAAAAATAGGAAATGTTTTTAGAGAACCAAAGAGTTATTTACTTGTACGAATATTAAAAAGAAAATTTAAGTTTATTTTCAATCAAATGCAGAAGTCTTGAAATGCTTCAAAAGCTGTAGAATTGCCCTCAGTATTTGTATTTTAGTGGCAAGATTTTTGCTATAGAAGAACGGACGAAACGAGAAGTGTATTTATCTATCTATGTTACGTTTTGAAAAACTTACCGATTTGTCAATGAAAGCAAGGAGAGGAGTTCGATCAACAGAAGTCGAGTCGATTTGGCGTGGAATGTTCCGTAAACAGAACGCTTTTTATTTAAAATTCACTATTCTAACTGCAACAGAAACAATACAAATAATAATAATCATAATCATAATATTAATCAACAAACACCGTCATCGACCTCTTGTGACAACAACCATAAGTTTCCGAACTGGAAACGCTTCAACAATATAACCACGAGGAATGTCGATTCCTCAGTATAAAAACCTTGCGCAAACGTTAACCTGATGTCAGTCTTGAGCCGCATCCGATTCTGAGGCACTTCCTGTTGCAGATTCTCCGATACCGTTCCGGTCGACGTCGTGCAATGCGTCACGAAAACGGACCAGCATCTCGGGCTTGAGGTTCTCCGGCTTCGTCAGTTCTTGTTTCAGAAAAATTCTCGCTGTTGGAATCGTTTTTCGTTCTTCCTGAGTTTGCCCGTTGTTGCGCGGTTGATCCGTCGTCGTCGTAGTAGTAGTAGTAGTAGTCGTAGATTCGTTTGAATCGTTCGAGAGTTCTATCGTCGGTACGTCGGAGTGATCTCCTCGCGGAGAACATTCGCGATCGGTGCGACCACCTTGGTTCGAATGTAGACCACTCCCTGACGAATGTTCGTCGCTCATTGTACTGCTAAAATTAAGCGGACTTGCGTTCTTACCAAAGTTCTCTTCCGTTGAGCTGTTTGATTCTGTCAAATTCGGTTTTGTTAATGGTGTCAATCTACTGTTACGGCATAACTGTTCGAGCAACGCTTTGTTCGACATGTTTTCCGGTGCTAAGTTTTTCTCGTCTTTCGTTGACGTTTCGTCATTTGACGACGGCACACCTGATTCCAAACTGGATCTTATGATGCCGTCCAGGAATGATCCGTTCGTTCCCGAACTATCGAGTAACGATTCCGCCATTTGCCTGGCACTTTTAGGTAAATTTGGAATCGAATTGATGGTCGATGCAGGAACGTTACAGTTTTGAGTCTGAGTCTTGTTGGAGTCTTCTTGCAATTTTTGCATCATCTGTGTTGCAAAATATTGTTCTGGATTTGGTGGAAACGAAGAAGCTGAAGGACTGCGACCGTAATCTATGGGAATGTGTGGAAAACTGGGGTGCGGCCAGAAGGGGAAGGGTGGCGGAGTGTACCCTAGAGGAGTCATGGTGGGATCGAACATTGGCAGTTTCATACTGTTTGGTGAGGTGGGAAATTTCGTTTGCGGTGGTTTCATCACAGATGTTTTCATCTTTTCGGCTGCATTTCGTAAATCGTTCTGTTTTAGAGAAGCGATCTTCTCGTCTACTGGATTCGGTTTTGGGTCCCTCTTTCTTGGCCTCATCAAATGTCTTTCTTTCACTTTATATTCTAATGTGGAATGTGGCACGCCGTAATAGCTGCCAGCTCGGTGTACAGACATCTCCCCCCTCTGTACCGCTCTGACGGCTTCTACCAGGCTGTCTCTGTCATAGTTCCTGTATTTACCTCGTTTCGGCCTCGTTCCTTTTCCTCCCGTCGTTGCGGTAGTCGTACAGGTTGTGGATTGATTTGGTTTCGGCGGAGGTGGCGGTGGTTGGTAGGGTCGTACGATGTCTTGCTGCGTTTTCATAGCTTGAATGTTAGCCATCGGAGGAGTGAATCCGCCCCGTTTGTAGTCGATGTCCATCATGTGAGGGATGCGCATCGGTTCGGGCGTTTGTTGAAACTTTTGGCATATAGTCCTTGCTACGACGTCTTTGACATCTTTTAGCGTCATCTCTCGTCCCGGTAGTACGGGTGGTGAAGCGGATTCTTTCGCGATCGGCGGCGAAACGATTACACTCGGTTCCGTTGCTACTGCTGCTGCTGCTGTCAAATTTGTTGTTGTTGTTGTTTTTAACACCTCCGTTCCATTTTTGCTCGTGGTTGGTTTGAAGGACGGAATTTTAAGTATCACATTAGAAGGTGACTCGTCGGTTTCCATGTCCGATTCTGACCTGGACTTTTCGGAGCGCGCCAGGACAGAGTTTGAGGGACTCGGCCTGTTTATTTTGTCATTGTCTCCGTTGTTCGTTTGGCTTCGCATCAACTGCTCTTTGAAATGGTCTTCCACCATCATCCTTTTGAGGAATTCCGGTAGTAATGGGTTTGTCGTTTCGTTTTCTGTGACGATTTTTTGACCGGGAAAAAGATGGCCACTGGCCAGAATTAGATTTTGAATGTACGGTCCCATCGCACTGTGCTCCAGACCGGTCAGAACGTCATGACCTTCTTTGTTTCTTTGCAACAAGTGTTTGAGGGCTTCTTGGTTATCGAAGGTAGAAAATCTTAGGATATCGGCCATCGAGAGGAGCGGAGCTTGGAGGGCTTTTTCGACCTCCTTCTCTTCTTCGGCCCCTGACAACTCTTTTTCGTCGTCCATGTTTTCTTCTTCATCGATTTTTAGTGGTGTCGAAGTGTTCAAATGGGACTCCCGTTCTCGTTCCATTGCCAGTTTGTAGACTTTGTTTCGGAGTGTCGAACGGGGTATGCCGTATATTACGGCAGCTCGTCGAGTTCCCAACTTGCCCGACTGGATGTCCCTTAGCGCAGCCTGGAGCTCGTCTTCCGTGTACGTTCTTCTCCCTGCTATTGACATTCGAGGCTTCGCTCTAAAATCAGAACTAAAATTATAGTTGTATAAGATGTCGAAAACTTATTTTATATTATACATATATTTAAGTATGTATATGTATAATGTAGCTAGAATACTATATATTTTATCTATTATAGGTATATGAGTGTACATTTGAGACGTGCGGTTTCGATTGAAACCTAGTTAGGATGAGGTTAAAGCAATCAGAGAAAATATACGTAAATACATGTATGTTATGTACGTTATCAATCTCCGGAGCATTTTTGGCCTTGTCCCAGTTTGGCTTTTAAAACTCTATGGGAAACGAACCGATATTGTTTCTGAGATGTCATTTTATGCATATGTCTACGTACCTATTATACCTATTATGTGTCCGCTTGACCGCAGATGCTGATTGCTTAATGTTTAATTCTCACCGTTAGAGGTCGATCGTCATTATTTTACTAACCGGAATTTATTAATTACCTTCATTCCCGTGTTATTATATAATCGTTTAATACAACAATACATAACGTAACATTTTTACGAAAACGACAAGATTAATTAAAAATCTTCCCCAATCCAATACTTCAAACAGAAAGATTTTAGTTAATAGACAAAAAAAATAATACCAATTAATGCTTTAATGTTTCAATTCTTACGTAAATCTGAATTTCTTGTTACCTTAGCATGCAAATGGTAAAAAAAAGAAAAACACTTAAGTTATTTACTTATTATAGGTAAAGAAAAAAATATTTATCCTATTTTTATGAATAATTGACGACATATTTGTTTTTTTAATGTTATAATGTTATATTGATGCAGTCAGCCGGTGGAAAAACACGCGTTGAACCGATAGAAGTTTCAGTTTAAGTTGTTTCTTTTGTCGTGACTTCACAAGGACAACAATTCGGAGATAAAAACCAACGAATACATAAATACTACTGACCTCGCATTTAGTATTTGCATGGAGGTAGGTTGTTATCGCAAATTGAACTGTAATTAGCGTATATCGGCAAACAAAACTGGCGGGAACAAAACAACTTTTTTTTTAATTTTTTTATTAATAATCTTAATTTGTTAATATATCTACATTTGTATGGATTAGGTAGGTAGGTATATGTATTTTAAAACTACTTGGTTTGTCAAAAAAGTTAATATTAATATGAATAAAATGTTAAAGGATTAAACTTACGATCTGGTTCCATTTTCCAGAATTGTGAAAATGTGAAAGACGCACGTTACGATGCAATATCACTCGGCAAATAAAGTTCGTACAGATATAAAAAATAAATAGACCGTATGCACTACATTTTAGAGTGATTGACCTCTAAAGCCTTTTTTGCTTTGAGATAGGGAGACTGTCGCTTATATGCACAACAATGTCGATTTTATATCGACTATGCAACGCATCAATGCATTCCTTTTGTTTACTTAGACATTTTACATGCTTCTTATCACCGCCATTTCATTAAATTAACATCAATAAATATAAATTGCATGACCGTTTACCTATTAATAAAAAAACTTTCCTTCTTTACTCTTATTACTTATACTTATGTGTTTGGTAATTAGGAACTTAGAAAAACTTTGTTTGTTTAAATTGATGACACTTTTGTTGTTGCAGAAATTGTGACTTTAGACATATTTTATTATCAAAACAGACCAATAAATTGAGCACGGTTCACAGCCTGGATAAGCGAAAAGAAAATCGAAAAAATCTGGGTGCGTTATTGTACATTTTATCTCTATCTACTAATATACGTATTTTAACAAAGTTTATAAAACTTTTACGGCACTGCCACACCGCCTGGATAAGGCGAAAGATTATAGTAAATTGTGCAGGATGATGTTTAGTTATGTACTTTAAAGTAAATTTACTTTAACTTTTAATTAAAGGTAAGGTAAGACCACCATGCATAGATAGACATCCTTAGGCACTTTTCAACATTTCTCATTTGTATGTAGTTATTTAAATACTTAGTAGATATATCAGGTAATCTTAAAATAATTAATTACAAGTTTAGGATGTGCCTAATAAGTAAAACGCTACAATACATTAAGGAATATCTTGAGCAATATGTATGTAAATACTTTTTTGCTAATTATGTTAAAAGTTGGATATTTTGAAGTATTTGTGGTATGAAAGATGTTGCAATAGCAACGACTTCATTTGCGAGTTCGTGATACGATATAAATGTCAAGTGTTTCCAGAATTATGAAAAAAATAAATTTACAATTAGATTAAGCTGTCCTAGTTTAGTAGATAATTAACGTTTTGACCGATAAAATTATTTGTTTCAAGAAAAATGCAGTCGCGTTAATGCATTTTTGCTTGTTTTTGTACAGTCGTTCTCATATCATTGACCTCTTTATACTGACGGAGGAGCTCGTATTGATGTCAATATACTCAACTATTAATTTAGCAAACGATATATTTCCAAAAGGCTAGTTATTAATTGTTTACTTTATCAATCGTTGTTTCCTGTAAATAAAGTACTTATTCATAACCGGTTTATAATTATTATTGCATTTAATGCAACTTCGGTCTGAAAGAATCCTGTACATACTACAAAAAAAATTAAAAACACGAATGTGTTTTACCTTAATTCATAACTTTTATCTATAACATAAACACATCAAGTAATCATGGTTTAAGTTCTCTTTTCAATTATCTACCTTAACTATCCGTCTGTTAAACCTTCACATTTGTAAACTACTCGGGGTTAAATTTTATATGAGGATCTGATTTTTTAAGATACATATCTTCTCTTATAAAAAAAAATATAGGTAAAAGATTACAGTTACTATTTATATTTAACAGCCCTTCTTTCGATATATAAAGCTACAAAATCATTTAAGTCTTCACATGAAGAAATTGAGAACTAATTTTTTTGTCAAAGTTTAATACCTACAGATTTCAGTGGTCTTCTCTGCAGATGTGGGTTATAAGACTTCACAATGTTTTCTTTTTTTCACGATCGAAAAGATACATACATAAATAAAAAGAATATTTTTAGCCTATTTTGCTAAACAAAAAGATATTAGAAATTGTTTCATTTTAGCGTTTTCGTTCCTGTGGAGGCAATACTGTTTATACACAAACAAAGCAATTACTTAGGTCAATTCTGAGATATTTGTCTTTTGTTTATTTTCGTTAAATAAAAACAAAACAATAATACAATTAGTAATTGTCATTAAAAAAAATAATAATAACGCACCTACATATGAATAATAACAAATGTATAATATATTTTAACGTACATACACTGTAGTACAGTTGATTTGATAGGAGTTAATATTTTCATTGTAATTTTATATCTGTAAAAAATATATTGAATGCTTTACTGTATACGCACACGCACATACTACACTTACTGGCTATTCAATTTTGTTATTATCATTGCAAATAAGCAGTTGTTTTATTTTAATTAAGTGTATGTAAGAAAAAGAATTTAATTATCGGAATACATAATCTATTTTACCAACGTGATTGTTTTCATTAAAGACAGAGCTATTGAGAAGTAATGCGCTGAGTCAAAACAATAACGATTTTGTATATAACAAATGTAGTTTTAGACTATCAGAATGTTGGCCGATGTTACTATGTAATAACTACCACAAGCTATACGCTACATGCTCTTGAAATATTTGAATTTACTCCATTTCGTGAAACGATTTTTCTTTAAAGAAATATAGAAAATAAGATTAATTAATTTTACGTTTGTAGTTGTGGAGAAGAAATATTTGAAAATAATTTAATGACGTAACGTAGCAAATTTAAATGAACCAAAACTGATCGAGACAGGCAATATTACGAAATCGTACTTCTCAAATGTCACCGCGAAAACGAAGCAGCATATGGTACTTACTTGAATATCTGTTTGGTGTCGAGTGTCGGTAGCCTTATATTGGGGGTTACATTGTTATTTACAGGGCTGCTAGTTGTGGTGTTCGCCCCCTTCGAACTGAGATCTAGTGGTTGTTCACCGGCCGTTTTCTCGACCTCGATATTGCGGTCCGTTTGAAAAGTCCTGGCCATCGTGGCCAGGTACCAGTTACGAGGCATCGGCGGGTAAAAGGGGAGATGTGGGCTGGGCGCGACGGGATTATTACCCGACAGCGCCGCCACTGCCGAAGCTAAAGCTGCCATGGAGGTTACGCTCTCTATCGTCGCCATGTTGCCCTGGTGGCTGTTTGGCCCTACGCCAGGGGTCGTGGCTGGAGTGAGGGTCGGAGGTGCTTCTGTATCGCTCTGACTATAACTGGAATCTGAGTCCGACTGGCGAGGACTCTAAAACAATAGAAACAAACATTTAACAAAGTCAACCATACTGTATCTTAAAATAATCGTTCATATGTGTCTCTCCACTCTTCTTTACCCTGAGCCAAAACATCTCTAACAATTTGCGAACAGTACCTAACCTAACAAATCGATATTCTTATTAGAAAAGGACCTTGTTGAACATTACTGAATCCCACAAAAAGCACCAAATGTCTACAGATCATGTTCACTACCCTGTCTGTATTTAGACATGGACTGCAGATAGATTTGCTGATGATAACCAATGAGTTCGAAATCGCGAGACAAGTGTGGCAGTTTCGGCAGAACACTAACCCTAAGCATTTTTTTACTTTTGTTAGTACCTGTTGCTTTCTCTGCTTGTCTTTACTCTTGTTTCTGCGAAAATGAATATACAAAGTTATTAATAAAACACCAATTTGGTTAATTTCCATATAATTGTAGAATCACTTAACACGTGTTTCGCGCAGTGCGTGTTAAGTGATTGTACAATTATATGGAAATTAACCAAATTGGTGTTCTATTAATATTCATAATGGATTTCCATCAAGTAAATGTAGATGCGATTATATATACAAAGTTATTTATTACTTATAATAATCCTTCTTGATTACTTACATCTACATTTAAAAATATGTAACTTACATTTATCGAATACAGTTTAAATCGTCTATATTCCGTATTGAAAGCGAGTTCAATGTAATGTTGCTACTACGTTTTGGATTAATTCGTACACACTAGGTATTTCGATGACGTAACCGCAATCTGTCGGAAAATTTACTGTAACACTTATATATACGTCAAACGGAAGTGAAAAAAATATATTTTATAAAATATCATGAAGCTCATGTGTGTTGAAGGATTCTATTTTTATCTCTATTTATTGCTTACGCCTAGGGCACCGTTTTGGGACATGGTGTATATTTTATCTAAATGGCAAATTTTTTTACCTTAAATACTTCTAGTTTCTACCAAGCCTTTTACATCTGTCCACATGAGAGACTAATTGGCTCGTCGGGTCAAATTATATTGACCAATTAAGCGAAAATATTTCCAATATTTCAATTAATTAAATGTAAACAGAACTAATTTCCACGTGAATGGTAATCTTGGTATTTAAATAATTAAAGTAGATAAATAATTATGCCGTGGTACATGAACTAGGTGCGTAATTGAGTTGGGTACAAGGTAAAAAAGGTTTCATGGCCGATAATATATAGGTACTCAAAATTTAGCCAGAACAGCCAAAAGTTTTTGAATTTTTGTTAATAGTGATCAATTCATACTTCTATTTTACGAGGGTGGATCAAATATAAAGGAGTCTTTTTAAATTGCGCCCCGGATAGTTGTTCAAGACGCATCCGGGCGTTAGGAACTTGAAGTGGGGATATTAGGTGGAACGGAAACGACGCGTCGTATTGCTGAAATTTTACGCAGATTGCAAGCACAATTTAACATTGCACGCATTAGAAACCTTATTGAAGGGGACCGCCACGCCACTGTGCTTCAGATATCTGGTGAACTCGGCATCAGCTATGTAAATGTCCACACAATCATAACGAAAAACTTGGGATTCCGAAAAATTTCAGCCCGTTGGGTTTCAAAGTTGCTGAGTTATGATCAAAAACCTGCTCGAGTTCGCATCTCTCAGGCGCTTCTCACTCGATTAGAGATAGAGAGGAAGTGATTTTTTTACACAAAATTGTAACCTGCGATGCGATGAGACGTAGATACAATCAAACCTAGTGAAGCCGAAAACACGTCTGTCTGCAAGCAAAGTTTTAGCCACAGTTTTTTGGGACTGGAGAGGGGTGGTGTTGGTGTTGGTGCTGATTGTTTGCACGAGCGAAGAACCATTAATGCAGCCTACTACTGTCTGTACTACTGACCTCTCAGTCAGGTAAAACTTGCTTATCGCCGAAAAAGGAGGACACACCCCATTCGTGACGTGTTACTCTTACACGATATCGATAGGCCTCATACCGTAGCTTTAACGCAGGTCCAAATCGGCGATATGCACTGAACTCAACTGGAACACCCTCCATATAGCCCAGACCTATCCCCTTGTGATTTTCACATTTTTGGGCCCCTCAAAGAATCACTAGGAGGCGAGTGATTTCAGACCGATGAACAGGTGAAGGCGTTTGTGCGTACTTAATAGGCACCCACCCCTGTTTTTATGAAAACGGGATGAAAAAACTACCAATGCGTTGGTAAAAATATATAGACAAACAAGGGGGATATGTCGATATGTCAAATAGAGAAATTTGTGTTTTTGTGAAACTTTTCAAAATAAATGTTTTATGAACAAAGACTCGTTTATATTTGATCCATCCTCGTACTATTTCTTTAACTTTGATTAACTATGTAATTGTGAACTGTATTTAAGTACGATTAGGTATAATGAATGCAAGTATAAGTATTACAAGGAAGTAGTTGGAAATATTTTCTTCTGTAATAATCTTTTTGTGCTTTCCGTTAAAAAAAAAAATAGGTAATTGCTGATTCGTTAAAGTTGTTGGTCTGTAATTACAAACGGTTTCTTAAAATTTGATGCAACTAGTATCCGATGACGCGACATTGCACGTCGATATAAAAATGCAAATAATTGTAACGTTTAGTTCTAAGAACGGTGCTCGATTGCAAAATTTTAGTGTGCCATTATGAAGATCGAAATGTGCGAAAATGAGCGAGTTTATATTGCACATCGTTGAATTTTTCCGGGTAAGCTGTTGAAAATGTCGCCGTTTCTGTAAGCATCAAGGAAATATTATGGTATTGGGAACTAGAGCTGAACGGCACCGTGTGGCGCTATTGCGAAATTTTGCTTGAGTGTATAACGTTTAAAAACAAGGACACACTTTCTTAACAGATCTATCTTAAAGGATAGGGTGTGGTGAATACGTAAAATGGGACAACTAGTGTTTAGGTTAAATGCTGATAACGTTTTCATATTAATTACTCCAAAAAAGGAATACAAATCCAAAAAAAGAAGGCATTAAAATCCTTTTTCAACAAATAATAATAAATAAGAGTACAAACTCATCGATATATATTATTCTACGTATTGAAGCTAATAAATGTGCGTAATCGAGTCTACCGTTACTTGGTTAAAATTCATGTCATAACTAAATAAAAATGCACTGATTATTTTCAACTTTGGCGACGAAACGATCGTCAAGTGATCAATAAACAAGTTGAAAATCATCAATGCATTTTTATTTAGTTATAATAAATGTATATATGTTATGTACCTACTATAGTTAACTTATTCTTCGTGAAAATAGAAATTTTATTACCATTTTTCATCGAGAGCGAAGAAAATAAGATCAAATTCTTTCTAATTTGTAAATTGTTAGATACCTTTGTAAATCTTCACTTCGTATATACCTAGTGATAAGTAATTCTTTGTTTACATTATTATTTATCCTTACTATACCATATCGGAGATAATCAAAGACGATAAATTTAATTACTTATGAAAACTGCCGTACGGTTTTGATTGCATTTCAACGACAATAACAATTTTAGTGATATTATTTATAAAAAATTGTTAATTTTGAGTGGTCGCATTTTTTTAATTTTGTATCTACCTAATACTTATTTTCTTAGCAACGAAACATGTTATACTTTGAACTACGATAAACGATTATGTTTTTAAATTATTGTATCAGTCGCAATTTGATTTTTATCAAGATACAAGAATATTTAATGATTGATATCTCTGAGTAAAAGTCTACAGTTCCCATGGGTGAGTCCTGTCTTCGGTGCCTTATATGTATATCCGAATTTGACCGTAAATTTCACTAACAAGCAATCTGAGCAATTTTCATCCTTAAATGGCTTGTAAAAAAGCATTGCTTTCACGTTTTATAGGAATCTATCAAATTGTTACTGGTATTTTAGGGCAAAATCTGTCTTTTACGCTTACAGTAGCATCTTGTAAACCTATAACGGTGGGTTAAGCTGATCAAAAAGGAAAAGGGAGCTTTCAGGGTGACGGGCAATAAAAAACAAAAATGATATTACTAGAATGGTAATGTCATACCAATATCTGGGTAGCTCTATACACAAAAAAATGAAGAAAATGTGTTAGATCTGAGCTAATTGCGGCAAGAAATGTGTTTTTACTTTTACTTATTTAGTCTTCAAATTTTCCGTTTCTAGAGGGACACACCATTTTACGTCTTAAATCATATTTTTTATAAGAAATACATTTCGAAACTGAGTTATGTTGAGGGTCCTGCTAGACGCAATTATGCGGTTTACAATTTCTACCAAGTCATTACTAATATTTTATAGAAAACATAGTCTTATACAATTTGATGTCAATGAAGACATTGGTACGTTAGTTAAACCGAAATTTACACTTAATTTGGTTAATGTAATGTGTTTGCTACGTTTGTAATTTGAAATAAAATCGGTGAAAAATTGCAACGACGAGAAGTCTAAAATGTCATGCATGAGAAAGGATTATAGTAAAAGTTGAGGTGACCCTATGTACATTCCTTTAATGCATTTCTATGCAAATCACTCAGATAAAGACGAAAGTTTTGGTACTCAAACATTCAACGGGCTTACAACAACTAAATTTTATTCATGTATTGTCCTGGCTTGAATACCACCAAAGAATAACTATTTGAATGTAGTAATAATAGGTATGCAAGTAGAATTTTACTACAGTGGTAGCTACAACACCAATGTGGATTATATTTTATACATTAATGTGAATTAATTTTTACCAACTATACAAATTACCACAAATTAATGAGGACTTTGTAAGTAAGTTCTAGTACTGTGCCTATATTGAACCTGTTAGCAATAGTTAATAATAACAGAAAAATAGACAAGAAACAAAAAAGTGGTGTGTATCAAATTAATTGTCAAAACTGTGATGCTATTTATATTGGACAAACGGGCCGTTCATTAGAAATATGTTTTAAAGAACATTTAGCATGCATAAAAAACAAAAAACTTACTACAGGTTTAACTGAACATTGCGTCAAAGAAAACCATATGATTAATTTCAATAAATTAAAATTATTACATTGCCATCCTAAAAGTAAGAAATTAACTTTACTAGAATTTCTAGAAATTAAAAAAGCCACTCACTCAAAGAAAAATATTATTAATAACCAAAAAGAATTATGTTTTGTCAATACCCCACTCCTAATAAATTTGTAACCCTCTAGGGGATCCTCGCAAGTGTATATAAGCTGTTATTACCATGTTATAATTTAGTATAGTTGTACTCTTGAAAATGACCGATTAGGCTAAAAAATTGTCGAGTATTTCTAATGTATCCGTTGAAGTTTTTTGTGTGTTCTTTACTACCCTCTCTGGTGTAATGTTTTTGTATTTGTACTTAAATTTCTCTAACTATTCTTCTCTTTACAAATAACTTTTTTTACCTCTGCACTTTTCTATAATCTCTTGCGAAATTTCTGTTCTATTATTAACGACATAACGCCTATGATTCCGTACCTGTTTAATTGCTTTTTAATAGTGGGTTTCTTTGGTGGTTGGAACTGTGATCTACTTCTTAGTATTTGTTATTCTTAGTATTCTCCAATTATTCACTCTTTTACAGTTTTCAAAATATTTCAATTTTTCTAAACTCTTCAGTTCCTCTCGAATCATTCTACAGTCCAGCTAAATACTACCCACGCGTGTCTTTGTTATTTTTGTTAATATACGTTGTTATTTCTTCATTATCTACTTTTATTTCGTCGTTATTAAGTACTCCGCAAATTCACAGACAGAAAATTGTCCAAGATACTAAAAAGTAATCTGTAGCACATTATTGTATTGAAATTAACCTCTACAAAAAAATATCCTGAAGTATTTCGTTCTTAATAATTATCTGTAAAAATATTTACTTCTATTCTCATTTCTTTAAAACGTCGGTGCTATAAAAACTGCTTTTGAAACTTAATATGATAATACATAATAAATAATTTAAAAAATGAAAACACACAAAAAGTTTCAAGATGTTTATTTAAATTCACTACAATTGTTTCACTTAACTTAAGCCTCTTCTGGTGAAGATATAAGTTATATCTTCTTGAAACTTTTTGTGTGTTTTAATTTTTTAAATTATGAATCAGTTTCAACAAGTAAAAGCTTCCACAATCAACAACATAATAAATAATATTTTGTAAATAGTTCTGTTATTAGCTTGACGTCGTATGTTTGGTAGATAGATCTAGGTGAGATTTTCCGCTATTTCCTAGCTGTAAACATTTGTGGATATCCACGACAATATTTGTACAAATAACTTCATTAAATTGACTTCAGTGTGTACACTTGTGTCATCAAATATAATTATTAATTCGAAATGAAAATTTATTTTGTGTCCAACTCCAAATTCACAATATGAATGTATAAACGGGACGGTTTAAGGGTGTGTTACGTGATGGCAAATGTGTATGTTATTTGTTTGTGTGTTAGCAGCTGCAGAAGTTCCAACATCAAAGTCCTATTAGCGGGTACAAGGACTGAAGCGGTAAATTACTTCGGAATTATCATTATTTATGTCATTACTGAGACACAGCTTTGCTTACAATAATTAACGCAAATCTCAAAGGCTACAACAAAGGAATAAGCAGCTTCCATGCACTTCTGATTAGTGCCACTTTCGGATTTTTGCACTGTACTCCCCGACCTCTCCCACTAAACCATTCAGCGGAAGTTCAAAAGCACTACGAAAACTGTTTTTAAATTTGCTCGCTCGCAATGCTCCGCTGAACGTGACGCGTCTAAGAATACACTTAAGCATTCTACAGATGACGATATGTAACACTGAGTACCCAAAACTTTAAAATTTTACACCGAAACAATGGCGCGAGTGTCGCGGGACTCGTGACCGTAAATGTAAATAATTATGCTCATCTTAATCGTTATCATGCTTAAACAAAAAAAAACTTTAACTTTTGGATGTTTCATTGCACCAGCCACTCATACTGGTGAGCGGGCGGGACCTACACTGTAGTGCAAAGCTGGAGGGTAGGGTGTAAGGCCCTCTTCAGCTTTTTTTTTCAAGAATCGTGGGAATGGGTGGGTGGTGTGGTTAGGGAGAGAAAGATGAGACGGACGAAATGAAAACAGAAGAGAAGTGAAAGATTATCTGTGGAATATTACTGCTCCAGCATTTGCCTAAATGATCCAAGGAAACCACAGAAAAACTTGGAGCAGAGCAGCCGGAACTGGGTTCGAACCGGTGACCTCCCGAATACTAAGCAATGATCTAGAGCACTAGACCACGCCACTCTTCTTAACAGTCTTCTTAAGGAGGCGAATGAGGGATGGGGAATGGGAAAAGGTTAAATAATGGCGAGTTATTTACTTCTAATTGATCATTAAGCAGTTTATCTGTATTTTTATGTTTATTGGTTTCTTTGGATTCTAAAAATGTTAGTTTTAAGCTCTTGTTAAATTTATAATTTACTTCTAAGATATCAGCACACCTGAGGTAACTTTGTTAAATCATTGACCAAATCGAAGCTATATTGCTAAACAAATGAAATGCGACAGATATCCGTAAATATCAATAGATGGCGATACACTGGCTGTAATATGATACTTCTTTTACTGTTTTGTCTCCAACTTTTATACTTTCACGTCTCTTTGCATACCAATATTTTGAGACGGACTAAATGAAGACAGAAGAGAAGTGAATGATTATCTGTAGAATATTACTGCCCCATCATTTTTCTAAGTGATTCAAGGACCCGGAATAGAACCGGTAACCTCCCGAATGCTAAGCAATGATTTAAACCACTAGATCTCCTCGCCTCTCGGTGCTTAGACAGAGCCACACTTAAATTTTAAATAAAATGGTGTTACACCTTATGTGAGCTGGTCAGTCGCATATAAATGGTCACGTACTTTTTTGTATATTATATAAACATAATGCGCTTTGCATTCCACGGAAATGTCACGTACCACTTTGTCATAATTTTCCAAATTTCGTGACTACTTTTGATGCAGCATTCTTTAAAATTTAGTAACTGGGAATCCTGTTGTAGGTATTATTAACGACAAAGAAACCATATTCCAAAGTATGACTTTTTACTCTAAGCTATTTTATAAACAATTACGTGTCTTATCAGGAGAATTGGAGACATTTTAACCATTATAAAAGATTGAATAGGTAATCAATTTGTATGACAGAAAATTTAAAAAAATGTTGAACATTACAATAGGTATTTTAAGGAATAAAAAACTCTAAGATATTTATTAGATAATTAATTCTAAATGTCAGAGAGCTACGATAGGTATTATATAAGTTATGGTTATTGTTAAAAAAATATTTTGGCGAGAATAGGAGATCAAGATCACGTCGCTTCATACATATACATTAGGTAATTCAATAGAATTGTAAAATAATACATACATACTGTAAAATTATTGAGAAATTGAGCTTTCATCATCGACATAGTTTGTACAAACCAATAGAAAACGTAAAAACAAAGTCACACTGAAACTCACTTGTAATATAACATACAAATAGATGGTACGATATAAGTCCTGGTCGAAAATTGTATTTTATGTAAGTATATTCAAGAAGGATGAACGTAAATCATAATTAACTTTATATAACGCTAACATACGTTACGTTCCCGCGTATTTGACCGTGGTAATTTGAAGTAGTACGAAAGACGTGTCGTATGTCTTTGAATAATTGGTCCACAATAATCACTAACTTTATAATAATATGGTACGTATCTATGGTATCTAGCTGCGTAGATGAACTGAGATAGTCGATGATAGGACATTCTGGAATTCGTTGACGACTATAACGTCTAATAAAGGAATGGAACTAACTAATGCCTTAGGTTTACTTTCGATATACAGAATGTTGTGTTGTTGTAAAATAGGAATTTTTAATTAAAAGTCATTAAACAAAATATGAGTAAATTAAACACTTGGAGGAGTTTCACTTTATTTATGAAATAAATTTATTTATGAAATTAAGTGAAACTCCTCCAAGTGTTTAATTTACTCATATTTTGTTTAAATAATGTTTCACCAAGAGTCCAAGGCGAATTACTTTCGTAAAAGTCATTAATCGTGTTGAGCGTGTTTAAATGTCAATTTTCGTAAATAAGATGTGGTAATGGAATCATTAGAAACACCATCGATAGCGGTAAAATTTGGACGGGTTCGACTAGTGTTACCTATTATATTAGTTTAGTAGGTAAAGAAACTTACTGGAGTCCCGTGCGTTATCGTATTTTCACTGTCCAGTTTGCCGTCAACACAGAAGTAGCATTTGCTTTCTGGTATCCAGTCTTTTAACCGTTCCTCTGCCTTTTTGTTGTTGATGTCTTCGTCGACTTTGTCTTTTGCACTTGCTAATACCACTTCTTCGTCTTTTCGTAGTTTTTCGTCCGACGATGGCGCGTAATCGTTTACCTGTTCGAATTTTTCGTCCCTGTATAGCTTGGTAAAGGGCACCTCCCCTAAATCCTTGCGGTACTCTTGCTGGACGATGGCTTTTGACTTCTCGACGTTGTTGTTTATCGGTTGTAAATAATTCCTGTACATCGACTCTTGATACACCTTCCATTTCCTTCGACCCATCAATTCTTCAGCGATTCTTTCCAATCCTGTAACAAAAAATAAAAATACTTTACCATTAACTAACTAACCTAATTTCATACATATTCCTGATACTTATTATTGTTATAACGTACAGGAGAGTTAAATAATACGCATTCGTATATTATCAAAACTATAGAAACACAAAGTTAATGTTATAAACTTTTTATTAGAAACTCTAACAATTGTTTCGACTTATGCAGTCATCTTGTTGTTGTAATAATACTCTTTGAAGATGACTGCATAAGTCGAAACAATTGTTAGAGTTTCTAATAAAAAGTTTATAACATTAACTTTGTGTTTCTATAGTTTTGATAATATTAAAAAATGTTTTACAATCATCCCACCGCTGAATCGATCAACATTATTAAAAACGTATTAGTATTTTGGAAAATTAAAGTATAGGTAGGTAGATAGGTATGAATAGGTAGTAAGGTACCTCTTGTTTCAAAACACTAAAAACAAAACGTTAGACTCCTGTTTAGTTATTGCTGATTAGGTCGGGTCGTGTCATATTTTCAACAACATTTCCTCTATATCTATATAATAAACCGTAGCTTGTGGGAAACAGTAATATGCCAGTGTCAGCAAATGAAACCGAATTTAGGTGCTAAAATTACTTCGCGATATGTCAGCAGATACATCAAATATATACAAGAGTCATATTCTCATTTGAAATAATATACGTATGCAGAAAACCCCTCCAATGTACTTTGTTTATGAATTAGAATATTACATATTATACAGTTATTTAAAAAAAAATCCTCAATACAGTAACACGGCTTCTTATTAATGTCGTTCCTGACTAAAGCTGCGATAGCAGAAATTTCTCAACACAGTTAAAGAGACCCGATAATTTTGGAAACCGTTGTTAAAAATTAAATAATTACACACTTCTTATAATTAATACACGAAAATATTTAAACTCACCCTGCATACGTTGTCACTTTCGTGTTAAAAAACTGATTGAGCTTTGGAAGTAAACAGCAGGTCCCTACCTATCACGAATTACCTACAGACTGTATATCTGTTTATGTTACTTCGGTAATTGTTTATTTAAGCACTACCACATTATTTTCATTTTAATTATTGTAGTTAGTTAGTGCTGGCCAGTTATCTTGAATCTCTAGAACAAAGAACAAATTCTTTTATTTGTTCATTTTGTATCATTTGTATAAAAAAAATAAGCTGTTAATAAATCATTCACTCGACGGCAGTAGTATGCTGATGGGAACCCATATCGCCCAGAATATATCGAATCTTAAGAAGTGATTCATACAAGTTGGCGATTTTAATAAAATTAAATGTGACTCACACAGGTGTCCATTGTCAGAAGAACGATATTGTTCTTTTAATTAATAATTATTGTTCTATTTTTCGACATGCAGTATTCATTAAAAGAGTGATAGGGTTTTGTTTGTAAAACATTTCGGCTGATATGGGCCATTTTTTGATTTATTCTGAACTTGATAAAAGTCGTACTCCAAAGCTGAATAATAGTTTAAGACAGTTAGTGTAAAACTATTCAGAAATCATGTTTACGTCGCTGGCGTAGTCTGTAAGAACGAATTCAAAAAGTAATATAAGCCATGTACATCTGAGAATTGCATATAGGTACACCGTTTTAAGGAGGTTGATATCATAAAAGAATAAAGTTTGAAATAAAACAACTTGGAAAACTTTCACTGTAATTTATTAACTAAACTCTATACGTATTTCGCCTTATAAGGGCATCGTCGTACACAAAAAATTAAAAAGAAATAGTATCACCCTAGTTTTCCCTATGCAAAACCCAGGTAAGAAAGACATCTGGCGAAAAATTCCATTTTATGGAAATATAAGTGAGAAACTAGGTAATACCCTTAAACAATTTAACATCAATGGCGAAAAATTCCATTTTATGGAAATATAAGTGAGAAACTAGGTAATACCCTTAAACAATTTAACATCAATGGCGAAAAATTCCATTTTATGGAAATATAAGTGAGAAACTAGGTAATACCCTTAAACAATTTAACATCAATGGCGAAAAATTCCATTTTATGGAAATATAAGTGAGAAACTAGGTAATACCCTTAAACAATTTAACATCAATGGCGAAAAATTCCATTTTATGGAAATATAAGTGAGAAACTAGGTAATACCCTTAAACAATTTAACATCAATGGCGAAAAATTCCATTTTATGGAAATATAAGTGAGAAACTAGGTAATACCCTTAAACAATTTAACATCAATGCAGCAATATTTCAACCAATTTACGTTAGTAGTAGTGTGAAAGCTTTCACGACCGAAGTCAATAGAATTATGATAACTTACCGGGCTTTTGGGTCGTGGTCTATAGGTTTTTTTGTTGCCTGACGTTTCGTCAGCGGCTGCGGCTGACATCTTCAGAAGCTTCTGACGAAACGTCAGGCAACAAAAAAGCCTATAGACCACTACCCAAAAGCCCAGTAAGTTATCATAATTCTAATTTAGGTTAGGTAAATTCCTTGTCAACAATAAAATGACTGATAAATCCGACATTCTTAGAAAAAGTGATGTATACGAAATTACTTGTTCGGATTGTCTGGCCGTATACATTGGTAAATCAAAAAGAGAAGTCTTCACCAGATTCAATGAACATGTAAATTATGTTAAATACAACAAACATGCTTCGGGGTTAGTCAGTCATCTTATTGATAACAACCACAGTATAAACAAAGGCAATTTAAAACTGTTACATAATTTAAAAGGTGGCCCCATTTTAGACAGATATGAAATTTTTGAAATTAAAAAAGCAATCAAATCAAATAAAATTATTACAAATAACCAAATAGACTTCGCAAATAACCCCTTTTGTTAGACCCTGATATTGCAACCCCTCCCCTAAAACCATCCACTATAAACAGAAATGTACATTAGAATATTATTTAGTATAATTGATCCTCCTGACGATGCCCTTTTAAGGTGAAATACGTATAGAGTTTAGTTAATAAATTACAGTGAAAGTTTTCGAAGTTGTTTTATTTCAAATTTTGTAATACGTTTCACCAAGTGATAACGGCGAATATTTTAAATTTATAGAAGAATAACATGAGACTTCTCCTATTAAATGAATCCGATTGTTCCAATGTGGAAAGAAAACATAAATTAAGAATTGTTTTATACAAAATAAGGTAACAGTTACGATGACATTGTATAAACTATGATAATGTAAAAGAATATGATGAATTTATGACGTTTGCACAGTTTCATAAAGTGTGATTTTCGTATATTTTTGTTAATCGTTTCATATAAACAATTGATTGAGTTTAAAAAGCTTAGGTTATCAAGGAATGTGGTTTAAATAGCTTTTGGGTTTAATGTATTTTGTTTTTGTACTTTGGAATTTTGTGCTTCTTATCAAATTTTCATTTGAAGTTTGTGATTTTGCAGCTGACCCTTCGAATTCAATAACTGTCCCTGACTTTCCAGATAACGAAGACTCTATTTTTAAAAAAATCCTTGCAAAATGCCACGGTCATTAGGAGAGTAGTTTAAGAGATATTAAATAAAAAAATAAATAGAAATAGAGATAATCCTTTGGAGGAGAAAGACAAACTAATTTTAAAGGCTTTATCATCAACGTATACTTTGCAACGGAAAAGATTGGAATGGCCATAGCCATAGAGTCCTTTAATTAAGAGAAAACCTTATATAATTTATTAGTAAAGTTATGTATTAGAAATAAATGGTGTCAACCCCCTTAGGTGTAGTCAAATAGGATAAACTACAACTATGATTAACTTTATATGTTGCATAGCATATGTCGTTGCCACATGTTTGTCCGTTGTTATATGGGGCAGTACAAAAGACAAAATACATGTCGTATGTCGTTGAATGGGCCAACAATAATTAACCCTTATTAGTCCAACACTTTCGCCATGCCAATGGAATCTTCTCGATCGTTTAGAATTCAATTTATTTTAAAACGCGAAACATAATAAAGACGTGAAGTATTCTTTTACCTAAATAATTCGTTGACAGTCTAAGTGCCATTCGAACTTTCCACCCAATTTCGCATAAATCTTGACGACCCAGCAAACAGCTGTATTTCTAACTATGTGGAAAGATTATTAGGACATGATAGAGTTAGTTTGTCGGAAGCTGGCTGTTGTTCCCACGATGTTCATTTAATGAATTCGAATGATTTATAAAACAGGTTGTTTGAACAAATTTAAGAGAAAGCTATTCAACGTCATTCGTCTGATGTCCTAATATCTATTACTAAAAACGTTTTCGGCCAATGTAATTTTATTTTATTTTTCACAAAAGCGTTACAGATATGCACCTATGCCTAATCAGGTTATTTAATATTCACCGATACATAATATGTATATGTATTGGTTATGTGATTATTATAAGCGCAAAAAATGTGCTGATAATGGATAATAAATTTGACGCCTGGTTTCAATTACTGCTGTTTATTTTTTTGTGGTTGGTTAGCAGGCCAAAAAATAATCTGTCTGTCTCCACACTCGTACACAAACTGTGGAACATTATTTAAATTTTATTTGATTTATTTTGTTTTCGAAATTCTTTTTCCTTATTATTGTAATTAATTTATAAATGGATTTCTGAAAGATCAGAACATAACAAATTTTCGCATAAATCGAAAGACAATGTGATAAATATATCTATAATCGTTATAATTGAAAATCATTAATATCTATAATTTGTTATAGTTTTAATAATACTATATTGATGAATTTAGTTCTATCCTTCTATGTCATATGAGTATTTACTTAGAATTATTACAGAATTGCTTATTATTGTAACTAACATCGCTTACAATGATGACATTTGCAAAATAATCAATATTATTAAATCTTGACATTACCATTAAAATTTATTTATGGTCATTTTCAATCCATTCAGTTGTTTAATTCATAACCAAATGTATACAATATACATATATATATATATATAATTAAAATTGCAATTATACAATAAATTTCGTAATAATTCTGAGTAAATTTTATGAATCAAATCAAAATTACGAACCTTTTGTAAATGTCAGCTAATAAAATATGGATAAATATATTGGAAATTGCAAAATTGGGTGAAAAATATTCCCAATCCATCTATCGCAATCAGTCAGGCGCGGATGCAGGATTTTATTAAGGGAGGGAGCAATTTTTGTGTGATTTTACCAATCATTCAAATGATCCTCGCCACGTTAACCAAAACCAGTTTTTTATTCTAATAGTAAGTAAGTAACAGGGGTTTTTAAAGTTAATAATAACCATGTATAGGTGTTCAAAGTTAATTATAATAATTAGGTACTAGAAAACGATATGAAACAGGTATTTATTTTATAATTAACAAAAAATTAAGTGTATGTAATAAAAAAAAAGAAAGAAAGCCATGAAGATAGCCTCGAAGTACCTAAGTATAAGATAATTAAATTGAATTGGTTGTCATTTAGAGTGTTTAAGGTGAACATGTAGAATCTAATACATTACGACTAACCCGTGATGGTTGATAAATAAAAATTCCTTTTTTGCATGAAATATCAACTGTTTAATGTTGGATAATTAAATAATTAAACTATCTCAACGGATGTACTGCTATACCACTTTAAATAAAACTCGAAGGGCAATATTTTTTGTGGTCAAGAATGGACCTTTTATTGTTGTTGAGCCTCAAAAAGCCATAGCGGAACTGATATTGAATATTATTATAAGACATTTAAGCCATTAGATCAGTGTTTCCCAAAGTGAGGTGTATTTGAGAATTGTCCCGACATGACTTTACCCCCTTCGCTATGGAATTTTTAAATGCAATGCTTGATGTAAGCAACAAATTCTTTGAAAAAACAAATTGATTAAGGCTTTCGCGGCCAGTTGATGAACTGATGTTGTCATTCTTCGGGTGTACAGGCCGTCGTCGGTTGGAATTGCTTCCTAACGTTTCGCTAGCACGAGTGGCGAGCTCCTTCAGAGGTCTATCCATTTTCGCTGTTGGTTGTAGTCTACAATAACATCAGTTTGAAAAAACAGTTTTTTTTTTTTTAAATAGGGGGCTTAATTTATTAAATATAATTCCTTTGACGCTACCAAAATCTCAACTGACTGATTAGAGTCGTTAAGTGAACTTGTCAGCTATTCACTATGTTGTATCTCTTGTCGCGGGAACCCAGGATCTTTTAAACTCGCTGAGTAACGACGTTTTTTCACAAAATTAGCCTAAATTAACTCTGATATTGTTTCACAACCCAAGCTGGAACCAGATATAAAATCCTTGTGCACTAAGAATCAAGCGCACAGATCACATTAAATTAAGTTTTAAAAATCTCTTTTTTCAAATTTCAGTTTTTTATCATATATTAGAAGTTCATTTTCTTTGTTTTGAAAATAATTTCACAGAAATTTATTCTAAAAACCATCATTTGTATTATTAATAAAAATAACAAATAAAATTTTTATGCTTATTATATTATAAAAGGGGGACATGGAGATTTTAGTAATGTTAAAGTGGGGCATGGCCTTAAAAAAGTTTGGGAAACACTGCATTAAATGAATAGATTTGTTTAGTCTATGGGCATATTGAGATTTGATTTACGTCTAATTGTTAACACTAGCCTAAATAAATATATATATATATATACAAAGCAAAGGCAATAATCTTTTGTGCAAACATTGATTTTTAATCAATTGCCGACTTGGTATACATTAAATAGGTACCTATTTGTAATTTGCGTTGCCCAAAACGGCTTTGGTTACGAAACGCTACATGCAACATATTTTTCTTTGTAACAATTATTATTTAATGCCGATAACAATAGAAAAACAATTACAAAACATGGATCACGTAATTCGCCAATTGGGATTGCGATCTCTTGTGCAAAAATGACATAAATAATCAACAATAGCTGTTTCGATAATAAGTTATTATTATAAATATATATATAACTAATCGTTTTAGCAGAGACCCAGTTGGGCAGTAAATCTAATCTTTCACGAGTCAACGGCTGTTTAAGGTAACTTTAAGGATCTACGAATTTCATTGCTTGTTATTTAGTGTACGTGAAAGTTGTGAGACTTGTGGTAAACTTTCTAAAAAGAAATCGTTTACGAAGTCTGCTTAATGAAGATAAAAAAATAACTAGGTACCTAATAGGCATTTTTGATGTTCGCCAAGTCAATAAAGTATTTTTTGATCTTATTCTTTATCAGGAATACTATAAAAATTATTACATCCATAATAAATGATTATTTTACCAACTCAAAAAATTACTTGATACGGCAGGAGTGACGTCTTTCAATTTTTCAAAAAAAAAAAAAAACAAGATCCGAATAAGACAACAATCTACTCAAAAAGTCTCGTCTTGATTCGTATCACATCGCAATATAGGTATATTTGTTGTTTTAGATTTTCGTTGATTGATGTATTGAAAGAATCATTGCATTTATCAAAAAATGACATTCATTGGAAAATTATCAAAACCATCATGTTGTTCTCAGAATTTTCAATACCGAACACTTGAACAAATAATTTTGTCGTTGTCGCGCATTGATAAGTGCAGTAATGTTTTATCGCACAACAATTTAAAGAAATTGTCAAAAAATTATATATTCTGTTTATTATTGTTTTAAAAAATTATTTAGTTATTTACAGGTAATACAAAATTATGTTCTTAAATAATTATTTGTGTTGGTAAAAAATATAAAACTTATTTTATCGTGTATTATAAATACATCATTAATTATAGATACCTAAATAAAAAAGATTATGTTCACAGTAGAGACAGTAGGTAAATAAATACATGCTTATTATATAAATATCATACTATTACATAATATTAAGTGTAGGCGTTTTTAATGATAAATCATTTTACCGTCACTGGTTGCGGCCAAGGACTTTCATAAACCTAGGTTACTCATTATAACGACAGAAACAAAAAAAATAGATTTGGACTTTCTTAAACTAGACGGTAACTAAGTAATAAGTGAGTGCAGTGAGAGGTTTTCAATTTTTGATTACTGCACTAGACAAGGTCACAATCGACATTTTTATATACCTAACTCAACTTTGATTGATTTCAAAACCGTTCCAAACACGTCAACGTGTTATTTTAATCTACGTAGTTGGTGTAGGTACCGATCTAAGTATCGATAGCTAAGGTAAATATATAATAAAATGACTTACGGTAACTTTAATTGACTACACTCAAAACGACGATGTACCTAATATAGTTTTTGGGCGTAGTTTTTTAAACAGTGTTTAAACATTGCAATTTTGTCTCGATTTGTGCATTTAAGTAATTGGAAATGTATCACAGTAATCGTAATGCCCCAATGAGATAATATGTAGAGAATTACAAGAGTTTTAAAATAAGATTTGAAACGAGAAAAATGTGAAAATCATTTAAAAATTTAAATCTGCTAATGAACGATTCTAGCATCGTCCTTCCAGGAAAAAGTAATGACTGCTGTGCACAATAAGGAACTTACACAATTGCAATTAATACATTGTGACCAGTAATTTTGTACCTATAGGTCACTCTATCTCGCCCGATTAACGTTCGATTATTAATGTTAAAAAAATTAATATCTCACTTTTTCTTTAAATAAAAAATCATAACTAATCAAATAACACATACAAACATTGCTCGCTTCTTATCTAACTGACCAGAATTCATGGGTACTGCTAGATAGGTTTTCTATCAAAAACTTTCTCCCAAAAACTACATAAGTATATTCACTGCACTTGAACGTCTAAAGGTAAGGTCTAAACTCAACACGTACATAATATACCTATATTATTTTCGTACAGAAAGCAGATCTAGAACTGACTTATCGTTAACATATTATTTTTCTCTTTTACCGACATCGGTCGTCGTCCAAACTTGCTACCTAGACAAAACAATTGTATCGCCATTTATTGACATCCGGTAGGTATATGAACAAACTGCATTTAGAGAAGCGATAAGACCGGAAAGCGGGAATAAAATAAGATTGATGTTCCCGATGCCTACACTACGCTGTTCAAAACATCGCTGTACTTTTAGCCAAGTGGACAGTGCCATGATCAAGCTTTTGTTTTTGAGTTTTGTACATACCTATACATATAGACACATGTATCTTTCATTTGACACCACTCACGACCATTTATACTCATGAAATACTCGTCTCCAGGGATTTGAACTTTTTCGCGTAAAAATTTCACGAAGATCCATATCGAGTGTTTCATTTGTCACGCACGCATGGACCACTTGACCAATCGTACCGCACTCTTTTTTAATACACGTACAATATACTAAGATCTTTAATTTTATTTAATTTCTATAATGTGTTAAATAAAACCTATGGTCTTGGCGTAGGTAGGTTTGTAAGGGAAATTGGTGGAGCTATATCGTCCGAAGATACAATATTCTGCAGCACCATCCAAATTTCGACGGGTTCAACTAGTTAATATATAGTTCCTTAACATTATTAGTTAATTAAAGATAATTTTAAATATCGTAACAGTTGAAAGAACTGTTCCTTCGATGTTCATTTTTAATCAATTTGACTGTTTTCTTTTCAACTAGGTATGTACGTGTGTAACATTAACCTTATTGTCCGTAGTTGTTTTTTAACTGTAAGAATAAACAAAACACGAACTATAACAAACAAAACGCCATTATAGACAGTTTTCATGGCATACCATAGGTAGGTAGGTACATAGATACGTAATATCATTTTGTTTATATGTGAGAGAAGAAATTTACAAATGGCGTCCTAACCGAACGGTTGCGCAACGAAAATTTATTGTTTAAAATATTTTCGTGTGGGTTTGGTCTATACTAGGCAACGACAAGGCCACAAGCACGAATTATAATTTCGTAATAATAGCGAGCTATAGTGCTGCATGGCGATGGCGTGGCCAACAAACTACTAGATTGAGCAATTGAGTCGGAACGACATCAGAACACCGAGCTCCTTGATTAATGTAATGATGATGATGATGATGATGAATTTGCTCTGCTGCTACCGAAGATTTGATCAGAGTTAAAAATGAATTCGTGGCCTTAAAACTGCACCCAATCAATGACGATGCCACATATAACATCAAAGATGCATCTACAACATACTTATGTATGTATGTATGTTTTCTATTTATCTAGCGAGATTTTTCCTATTAAATACAGAATACCACACGAATAGGCGGCCTTGGATTCAATTTGCGTCTATTTTATTTTCTATTATAACGATGTATAAATGATTTTTATACTTAGTTAGTCTCTGAAATGGAACATTACTCGTGAATCAAAAATTCAATAAAGGAAAAAGGATCATTAAGGCCAAGAATGTTAGTAAAGCCCAAAATCGTTGCTATAAAGTTATAGAACACAATGTTTATTATAATATTGTTATTACTGTAACTTTCCAACCATGTTTGCTTTGTTTTATGTTGTTAATTCAAATACAGAATTACTTTTGTAAAGGTTTTATTAAATAAAATATAATTTAATTAAATCAAACCACAAACGAACTTCAACAGGTATATTTCAATAATCCTCAACAATTGTTTCGGCTAAATAGTCACTATCTAGAGTGATAAACTATACTAATTTTAAAATGTGAAAACTAAAGCTTATACATTATAGGTTAAGAAGGAGTGCGGTGTTTAGCATGTACAATTCTTTTTGATTATTTACAATATTCTTGTTATTTGTCAAAGCCTTTTTAATTTCCAAAAACTCCAAAAGAAAATTATATAACAAACAAAAAAGCGGTGTTTACCAACTAAAATGCCAAGATTGCGATGCTTTATACATTAGACAAACTGGTCGGTCTTTAGAAGTTAGTTTTAAAGAACACCTAGCGAGCATCAAGAATATTGTAAATAATCAAAAAGAATTGTACATGCTAAACACCGCACTCCTTCTTAACCTATAATGTACCTATATCAGTTGTTATTTTCACATTTTAAAATTGGTATAGTTTATTACTCTAGATAATGGCTACTTAGCCGAAACAATTGTTGAGGATTATTGAAATATACCCGTTGAAGTTCGTTTATGTTTTGATTTAATTAAATTATTAAACATACTTCATCATCCATGCACCATCCTAAGTTTAAATTCTATTAAGTAAAATATTTAAAGACGTGAATGACAATCAATGTTTCTGAAAGACCTACGAAGATGCTTACGAGGTGGATCCCCTTTTTATTTTAAACAGTTGCTTTACTTTTGTCCGAATGTATAATCAGTTTAAAGAATGAAATCACCACATCATTCGTAAATGAATTATCTAAATCTTTATAGAGAAGTGAAAATTATTTGTTTCGGTTTTTTTTTTTGATTTGTAATCTTGCTTAAATTGCCTATCAACAAGTGCAATCTTGTTTGTAGGGACTTTTCTTTTTAATAAGTGCTGTGTGTATCGTCGGCAAGAACACTTCCTGTTTGTGAAGTATTGCAAGCAACTCAACTGTGTGTTAAATATCTCATTCTAAAACGTTACACACAATGTAAAAGATGGCAGTTCAGTTGGTATTGGTTACTGATATTTCAATAAGAAATAAGAAACAACGTTTCCTGCGTCAGCTGTAGAAAATGTTGTTGTCATGCATGACGGGCTCGAGAAATTACGTTAAAAACTATTGTACCTCCTATAATAAATACTACGGCGTAGGTAGATGTAAACTGCGCATTCCTACCTAAAATTGCTGTATTCGTTTTACCGGGAATATATCAATTTTTAAACAACTACAAGGGAAAACTGGTCGAAAGCTTTTCTTAGATTTAACACATGGGCTGAAAAGTCTCGGGCCTAACAAAGAAAACACGTTTATCCATCAAGAGCAACACAATCATTCCAGCGTCGCTCTAACATTTCAATACCACTTTTGTAGAACAATTTATCTTTTGCCTCAAAATAGACCTCAACTTCAGCAATAACCTCTTCATTACATTTAAACATGGCCAAACACTTTCTCATAATCATGCTCATGCAGTATGCATGCAATGCCAACACGTTCTTTTGTTATCTTTACGATGTCAGCTAACTCACGCAATTTCACTTTTGGATCATTCAAAACAATTTTGTGGATTTTTTGTATGCTTTCTGGTGTTACTGCCTCATTTGGACGTCCACTACGTCAGTGGACATCCTGCATCATCAGTGTTTCTACGACCACGTTTGAAGTCAGCAAACCAATGTTTTATTTTGTTTCGATTGTTTCCGATGAGTGGAGTCTCTATAAGCAGTGTAAAATCAAAACACGAAATTGTTTTTGATCCATTATTTTGAAAATAACAAAAGTAGCTAAGTCACTCTTAGCACAATAACTCACAAGCTAATGAATAGAATATCATGAAATTTTAACAACTGTCTTTTGAAGGTTAGTACTAAATGAAAAAGAGGTAAATGCAATAAAACTAGTGCCATCTATGTGTTAGGCCCTGGACTTTTCAGCTGATGTATTATTTTCGGTTCATTGGTCACTCCATGTTTTTGCTAGCCTATCTTTCGGGATAGACCTGGTAAAAAGTCCCTGTTCTTTCCCGTTGATCCCTGACTAATTTTACGAATTACGTTCCTCTTTCTTGTGTACATGTTGGAATTGTTTTTGTAACGATCAAAGCTTGATTTCATCTCTCCTATTGCTGGTATAACTCCTAAGAGGGTAGGACCAAGTAATACCCATGAAATGGAGCGTTTAGACATTTATTGTTTATATTTACATCGTAAAATGTGTTTGACTATAGTAGTTTACGAATTTTAATTAAAACTTACTTAATCATAATGAGTGCTTCGTAAACTACAAATTTCTAAGGAGGGAGAACCAATGAAACCTTTTTACTAAATGGAGGGTGATATTTAATAAGAATTATTATATATTTTAGTAGGTATGTACTACGTAGATATACTTATAACTAATTTTTCGAATGTACAATTTTTACCCAAAACTGGTTGTTAATGAAATGTCAAAGAGGGGTTAACAAGTAAACAAATAATTGAAAAAAATCCCTTATACAGAAGCATCTATTACCTATGGTAAAGGTAACGTTGAAAATATGCAGTAATATGTCCATTATCGATTAGTTTGTTTGTTAGTTTGTCCAGACGAAACGACTTTTATTGTTTTTTTCAGACACGCCCTGTTTTAATGCTTACGCTTGTGCGAATTTTACAAATAAATATTTATTCTTCTCTCCAATCGATCGTCAAAAATCCACGAATTATTTCGACATGTATTATATTATTGATAAGATAGAAAAAGTTAATATTGTTCATTAATAAATATCTCCCGATCAGATAGATACCTACCTTACATTACATATATTATCTACCTACCTATATACTTAAAAATTAAAAAAATACCAAACGATAACTAAGACAATTTATCTTGCTATACATTTAGTTATCAATCACTCAAAACTTGTTTTTATACCTAACGTATTTTTTTAAACGTTCTTAACGGAAATCGATAAGGTTTAGTTGCTGTGTACATATAGGTACCTAGCAGAAATCTTGTCAAAATACCTAGGTGCTTAAATAGGTACAACTTATCTTTATCATTTCAATACAATGATAACAACTTGTAATCCCATCTGTTTAATTTGAAACACTTTAATAACTGTATCTTTGTATGCATCGCTATGTTGTAACGAAAACTAAAAATTATTATGATCTAAAAAGATACTTAAGCATGATTTTTCTCATAAATAAATACATGAATTTTTAATAATAGAAAGAGTAAAAATTTATCCAGTTTAAATTTTGAGTAGGTATTAAAATTGGTTACTTAATTGTGGAATTAATTAGATAAATACAATTAACATCCACGGTTCGTTACAGACAATATAAGTGTACCTTGATTGTATCCGCCGTTACTTTATGGAAATTCATTTTTAATAAATAAAATGAACAAAATTCAAATTTTGTAATTTCAATTTTATTATTTTAATTGTCTTTACAATTGTTTCGCCCTACAAGGCCATCTTCAGAAGACGTATTACTGAATAAACTTTAAGATGTTCATTTATATTTATGTACAATAGGTAACTTAGTCTAAAAGTGGTGTGCTAGGGGTGATGTTTACAAGTTTATTTAATATTATTGATTGGTATACATTTTCTATTTCATTCAAAATAATTTCACTGTTTTGTTTATTGTGTTTTTTACGATTCTAAAATGTCTAGTTTTTTACTTTTTTCTAAACAATGTAAAATATTAAAATTATCTTCTATATTAAATTCATGGTTTTCATTTTTAATATGATTCATAAATGTTGATTTTCCTGCGTAATTTTTGATATGTTCGTTAACTCTCTCTTTAAAAGTCCTCCCTATCTGTCCTATATATATATATAGTCTTGCAAGTATTACATTCCAACCTACCTATATATCTAATAGTTAATTACAAAAGCACCTAACCCAGATAAGATGTTTTATTGTAAAAAATGGCTTTTACCTTGTCATCCAGGGCAAATTGTTTTGGGTCCACTACTGAAGATAATAGGTATATTATTATCTAATTTAAAATGATTAACATTCCGCTTTGATTTGGTGGCATTCAAATAACATTACGGGTGCGAATATGGCTCTTTAGTTTCTCTAAATGTCTTTCCTTTTCCAATTTCTTGAAGATTTGAGACGACAAGAACGCACAACTAGAGTCCGTAAAGTCCATCGAAAATGTCTCTGTATGACAAAGCATGCGGTTCACAAATTTACACTTTCAAAAACTTATAAAAGCTGAATACTATCGTAACACTTGAAGTACAGTTTAACGTCCAAGTTTATTATGAAATTCATATGTAAATTTTATAAAAATTAATAATTCTGATGATTCTATCAAGTTTTCGATGGATTATTTAACTGTTACAGTATAGATAGAGTAACCTATTTTGATACAGTGAAATCCTTTACGTAATAAGTGAACATCATTTTTTAATGAATCGTAAATACTCACTGTTTACAAAAACCAAAAATCGAGAAACTCAATCTTCAACAGGCCCGTTTATCTCTGATTTTTAGAAATTGTTGGAAAATCAATAGCCAACAGATAAGATAGACTATGATAACGAACAGATTAACTGGTACGATTAATTTTGTTATCAATTGGTATTTCAAGTAAGCATTTATCAATGGGAGAGTGACGTGTATGACATTGATATCCAAATGAAGTAGATCTTGACAGGATTTTAAGAACTAACTAATACGAAAAAAAAAAAATAATTATATTAGTAATTTAATTAAATCAAAACACAAACGAACTTCAACAGGTATATTTCAATAATCCTCAACAATTGTTTCGGCTAAATACTAATTTTAAAATGTGAAAATTACAGCTTATATAGGTACAATATAAGTTAAGGAGGAGTGGGTTGTTTAGCTTGTACAATTCCTTTTGATTATTTACAATATTTGTCAAAGCCTTTTTAATTTCTAAAAACTCCAATAAGGTTAATTTCCTAATTTTAGATTGACAATGGAGAAATTTCAAATTGTCGATGTTTAATTGATAGTTATTTTGTAGACAGTGTTCTGTCAGATCCGTTACAAGTTTTTTATTCTTGATACTCGCTAGGTGTTCTTAATACGAACTTCTAAAGACCGACTAGTTTGTCCAATGTATAAAGCATCGCAATCTTGGCATTTTAGTTGGTAAACACCGCTTTGTTGTTTGTTATCTAATTTTCTTTTGTTGTTGATTAAGAAGGAGCCTAAATTATTATATTATCATCAGAAGCGCATTTTTGGTAGCATATTGATCTTGTGAAATGTTGAGAACCGGTCAGGTTTTATAGTAGCTTGGAAAAATTCGAGGGTGACTTATATATATTTGGATAAAGCCTTTCAAATATCCCTATACATCTAGTTAGTTATAGGTATTATGGACAGTGCCACGATGGTCTATTTCTGTTTTTGAGTATTCTACACATGTAGACACATGTACCTACCAGTTAAATCTTTTGGCGCAAAAAATTCACAAAAATACATGCATTCCTGTTACCACTCCCGCATTTCTGTTAATTACATAGGTATATAGATTATAATCTAACGAGTCTTATTTTCCGGCCAACGCCGTATTTTTATTGATAAATCAGGATCATTAGACCGAGTTCTCGATTACAATAAGATTTTATAATCTAAGTAATATATGTAATCAACAGAAACAACTACTCCGAGGGCTAATAGCCCTACTGGCATTGAATTACACTGTTGATTCCGATGTACTCTTAGACGAAGATATAACATATTAAAAAAAGAAGCAATTAAAATCCTTATTCGTCTAAATATTAAGATCAAAGATCTCACATTTAGAACGCGTCCTACCAAGTAGGCACAACGAACCGAAAGCCATACCCACGATCGGTTTCGACCTATCGGGTCTCATCAGGTGGGCGCTGGCAGAAAGGCCTTTACAGGCTATACTTGTTAGGACGCGTTTCAAATGTGAGACCTTTGATCTTAATATTTAGACTAATAAGGATTTTAATTCCTTCTTTTTTGAATAAGTAATAAAAGTTCATCATTGCTCATTCATCAGTTGAATTAAAAACTTAGTCGCATTTCACATTTTTAGACGTGTCGTGATTAAAACGATTGTCAGAAATCCTCTGGGAAATAAGTGTATCTTGTTTTTGAAATTGTTAGCATTCTCAGCGCTGAAGCTTCAACAAAGAATTTCGTCGCACATTTTGAATATCTAACAAAACAAAAGTTAATCAAACAGAACAACAAGTTTACTATAGGTATGGATAATTTTATTTATTAATCATCAAAACTCTCTAAACTACACGATATGTACTAATGGTACGTACCCACATAGTATTTTGAATTAACAGAAACTTAAATAATCAGCTCAATTTATTAATTCATTTAAGAATCAGAAAAAAAACCGATATGTCAAATAATAAAGGTTAGCAGGTGTAAAATGCCCTTGTTTAATTTATGTGATTATTTATCCAAAATAACAAGCATTCGTGCTTGTAAAGTCGTGACAGGAGTGGATAAACGGTGCTAATTGTAATTTACGATCATGTATCGAAGGTAACACTTCAAAACAACATAAGAACTAATTATTATTCATTTAAGATGAAATATATAGATAGATAAACATACATTGGAATTGTGTCTATTGACAAGATTTAAATTAAAATCTTATAAATAAATAGATAATGATAAGAGTAAAATAATTTTTGATTCAGAATACTACAGTAAAGAAAATGTAATCATGGGTTTAATAGGTAGGAGTTGTTGCGTAACATCTCAAAACCCTTCAACAGTTTTTCGTAATAATTGAAACCTCAATTATAGATATTAGGTTCCACATTTTTGGATAGGATATCCAATGTTAGGGGCTCTTTTTTTAACTAACTCAAACTGATCTTTTTACATTTAGCTACTTTATATATTTTTATATAAATGCATATCGAGTTTTCATTAAAGTAATAGCACATTTGAAGGATAATATCCAAAATTAGGTTCCCTTTTTCTACTTACAATAATAAGTGACTTAAATGGTAAAAATTGATACACACAAGAGTTCCTTATAAATAAATTTTACTTACAGTGATACTTGCAATTTAAAAATCCTGATTATTTAATCATTTCTCCAGACTTACAGACGGTTATGACATCTCACTTTGTAATAACATCTCACTGGTATACTAAAGTTTAGAATTAAAACTAATGGTGGTAAAGCTCAAAGAAAATTAACGATAGAAAAGTGTGGAATTATTTTTTTGCATTAAATAACTGAATTAATAGCTACAATTACAAATTATGACAAAAAAATATTGGAAAATTGGTTTTTCCATGACGTTATCAAAAAATCCAACTACGGCCGGCATAAATAGGAAATTGTACCTTTTTTATTACATAACTCAAACTGGTTTTCAAGACAAATTATTTAGATGATTGCATTTTTTATATTCCAGAATTGTCCTTAAGTACAAAGAGGGCAGACACAATAATTATAGGTATAACAAGTTGAACTAGCTTTTAACGAAACCTATTCAGTAGAATACTACAAGTATTTGAATTTTTGGATATATATATATATATATATATATGTAATTTTAACATAAATATAATTTTTCAAAGGTTCCTGCCGTAATTATTTGGTAATTCATATTTTAGATATTGACAAAATATATGTATATCAGTATATAAAACGATAGGTATATTTAATAGAATATTTAAGTACCTATATATTGAACTTACGATACACTAAAATTTATTTTTCCTATTATTTAAAGCTATTAACAAAACAATTATACAGTATTAAAAATTAGTAGGTATAATCCACCGATATGTACCTATAGGTTTCTAGTTAATTTTAAGTTTTTTTTTGACTTGAAATCTTTAGTGGGACACTAAAACCATCTATGTATTATATTTAAGTATCTATAGGTATAGCCAATCGTTGTATACATATACAGAAATAATTAATAATAACATAATTTTCATTATACCTAAACACCGATTACAGTTCAAGTTTTATTAATGCTCTTGACCCGCTTTCATTATAAGGAAAAAAGCTACCACCCGAGATAGTGCTAACTGTTTTAAATTAGCATACATAATAGCCTTTCCGCGATTTAACAAGGTAAAATACATACCATATACGTCAATCACATTTACCAACATTTAAATTTAATTAATTAAATTGTGTGATAGGTATTAACGAAACTTGTAGTAAGCCGTATGGTTTAGATATGCTTCAACTGGTTTGATCGACGCATTTACTTTGTGTGTCAAAATTTTTTCCAACCACAAAGTAACACCGTTATGCCCTAAAGACAGAAGTAAAATCAAAATAAAATCGTGCAGTATGGATTTCAGATTAATAATTAGATATCTACAATGTTAGTTAATTTTTTTCAGCAGATTGCGGACAAAATCTCAGAGGGGGGTAAACTACAAAAAATAAAACACTAAATATATATTTAAAAAACAAACACACTTGTTCAAAGGTTTTACAATCTTTATTAAGAAAACTCTTACAATCGTTTCGGCTTAATTAGGCCATTCTTAAAGAGTCAATTACAAACTAACTAAAGATAAACAAACATAACGATTTATATCTTACATGTGGGTGGGGGAAGTAACCCCACTTATAGTTTTTGAAAACATGCCCGAAATATAGGGCTATTGTGCCCTTCACGCTGTTCATTTTAAATATTTTTATTTAGAAAAAAGGCTTTTTGGATTTCTAATTTTTCTAACAAATTTAATCTTTTGCTTTCATTAAGGATATGTAAAATTCTAAAATTATTTTCTACGTTAAAATTGTAACCATTTTCAAAACAATGTTGGGAAAAACCAGTACTACATTTTTTATCATCAATTGACTTTTCTATATTTCGTGCATGTTTTCAAAAACTATAAGTGGGGTTACTTCCCCCACCCACATGTTAGGTATAAATAGTTATGTTTGTTTATCTTTAGTTAGTTTCTAATTGACTCTTTGATAATGGCCTAATTAAGCCGAAACGATTGTAAGAGTATTCCTAATAAAGTTTGTAAAACCTTTGAGTAAGTGTGTTTGTTTTTTGAATATATTAAAAATGTTTTACAAGTTCCCAACCGCAACCTCTCTAAATAACACTAAATCTGTTTACATGCACTTATTATTATCATTTATATAGCTAGGTATATTTTGTTACAAAATGCTACACATTACCGAACTTGTAATTTACACGTCTTACAAAATCATCTCATCACTACTAATGTTATTGCTCTTGTACTGTAAAATTTTATTTTTGATAAATTCCTATTTGTAATTAATGGATTTTTCAATAAGTCTTGATTCATTGTTAAGGTTAAGGTTCTTCCTTCATAGTCGTAAAGAAAGTTTTTCTTAAAAACTCATTAACTAATACAGATATAATTAAAGTATCTTCTACCTATCTAGGGATAAGAAGCTTACAGACCCCCCGGAGTTAAGGTTCGTCACAAATAATCATCCTCCATAATTGCCTTTCTAGCTGCTAAAATTTGGTCCGCAATTTGAATATCCCCTTAAAATGTATAAGCTGAATTACAGTATTTTTTAAATAAGTAATATTTTTTAATGATTCGATTTATAGAGGTCCTTATTAAATTTACAAGACAGACGTATTATTCTTTCTTACCTTGTAAAATACAAAAATTACAATTATTATAAATATCTATTGAAAAATTAATGAATCAAATTAAAATGTTATTGACGCACGTGTAGTAATCCGTTGATTTCGTTATTTCCGCTGTCACCGAATTGATTGAATTTTTAAGATAGATGTACTATTTATTTTATGCGTTACAAGTTAGAACTATTTTATCTAATTTAGGAAGGTGAATTTGCGTTACTTCTGTTTGGTTGATAATGATCAAAATCAATCGAAAAGTTAATCGCCAGGTGACATTTTTATAAAATGGATTCCGATGCGGAGGCTGAATTATAAAGCGTTCACTGAATGTTATTGTTTCTGGCAAAGTGAAAAAGAATGAGCGACAAAGAAAGACAGATAGATAGAAGTAGAGTAGAAGTTGTTTTGTGTCTCTATTATTATTGGTCGAATTAGAAAGCAAACATGGTCACAAATCAGAAAGATGAAGGTCAAGTAGCTCAAGCACCGCATAAGATGAAGAAAGGAATGGAGACTCGTGGGAAGGATATTACATACATATACATATTATATATTTATATTTATGTTGTGTATATACATGCATAATAACAAAGGTTAAATGAACAATAGGTAGGCAGTGTACCTATGTATATATCTATTTATAATAAATATTAATTACTGTCAAACAAAAGCTAAAATGTAATCTAACGTGTGTAGCAATATTGAAACCATTCGGTGGTATTATGAAATATAAAACGACTTTAATCCAGAATAGTTTTAGAATTATTGAATCAACAAATTAACATGCATTCTTGTGAGAACTCCATTACTGAATATTTTCGAGCTCTACTTGATGAAAATCCATAATCCAGGAATAAAACACAAAAAAACGTAATTTTCACAAATTATTTGCTTGACCAAATATAACATGCAGCACGTTTCGAGAAACGGCTTCTTCTGACATGGGTACTTACCACTCAACATCCTAGATACCTAGTTGCAATTGGGGGTAGATATAGTTTTTGTTGTAAATATTGGTCAAACGGGAAGAAATTTTCAAAAACGACTTGTGATCACAAAAACAGTTTTTTTTTTAAAATAAAACGGATTCTAATTTTACTAACCATATCACAGAAGAAGATAACGAAATGAAACACTTGGTAACTTTTACAGGTTTATTGACGAACTTGACATTTGTTTCGACGTCAGGGCTCTGTTATTATCAATCAAAATTTTGAAGTACTATATATACAATCCAAAAGTAAGAAACTTAACTTCCTGGAAAACCTAGAAATTGAGAAAGCAATGTATAACAAACATAATATTGTAAATCCCAACTAGAAAAATATTTCAATAACTCACCCTTAGTATTGTGTAAACTAGGTAATTAAGAAACTTGCCCATTATTCTATTATAAATAGGTTTGTTCACATTTATATATTTAGTAATTATGCTTACTATTGATAATGATAGACCCCTGTCGAAACAATTGTCGAATTCGTCAATAAACCTGTGAAAAAGTGCTTTATTTTGTTTTTATTTTAAAATGTATTTTCACAACATTTGTACCAATGAATCTTTGAACTTGAACAAAGAAGATTACATTTTTAACGAAAATTTTAAAATCTTACATATTTGTAATAAAAGTATATTATATTTTGTCAGATAACATTTTTGTTAAAATATACGTTTTTTGATGTTTTATTCCTAAAACTGCATAAGTAATTTCTGGACATGATGCGACAAAAAATTTGAGCATAAGTGCAATCTTCATTTGTTTATTGCTATTATCTGTAAATTTTCGGAATGTTTAGGAATCGCTTTTTTTAATTAAAAAATGATAAGTGTGTAAAAAATGGTGTCCATTTACACTCACAACTCACAAATGTGATGACAAACTGTACGAATTTGTCCAAATATACAATATTTCCTGCACTTTATACGTAGTGTCAATTTTATAAATAGGAAATTAATTTTTTTGCGTAACTAAAGCTATACGTACATTATTCGGGTACTTCCCATTATCACCCAACTTTTTATCTTATCACGTATGTGCACTTCAAATATGCATACATCTAAGTGATGTCTACGGCATATTTGTGTACCAAATTTAAAGCAGAATTACATCATCGTTCTTCCAAAAAAAAAAAAAAAATGCAGATGTTAAGTGCAATTTCCAAGAAGTAGTACCCATAGCACAGCTGCTACTTTAGAATATTTTCACCAATTGCTGATTAACATATTCACTTTATCTGTTGGCATTGACAGTTTATGATAACGGTTAATTTTTCGGTTATGACGATGACATGTCATGAACTGATAAAATTCGAAATGCGTAACTACCTAAAACACTTCATTCAATGAATAATAATAAAAAAATTGATAAAACGAATTTTATCATATTTTGTTGAGAAACTCACAGTAAATGAAATAATTTTCTCTTTTTGTTATAGGTAAGCCAGAAAATAAGCTAATCGTTATTGTCAGCTTTGAGAACTCAAAGTATTCACCAGGTGAAGTTTTTCTTAATAAGATTACTACACACTAAATGTATGGTACGAATGTTAATATTTGACTAAACTTGTTTATACAGTCTACTTACTGTTTTCATAAGCTGGTAAAACACGAAATGATTTTATATGGTCTTCAGGTATTTGTCGAACGATTTCGATCATAATTTTCGTCACATTACTGTCAAACTTTCAAAATATTTCTACGTCAACTAAAACACTAAAACTACACGAATTCCTCTCGGATAAAGGTTATCATCAAACATTTCTATTTAATTGTATGGTAATTTGGTCGTCAAATATTTTCGAGTTTAAAATATCTAACATGGTAATGTGCATGTGCAAAAGCGAAGAAGTGTAGATACTAAAAAAATGTTAAAGGTAGGTTAGTAATGTTGTAGTCAGTTTATAAACAGTATTCCGTCCGTATGCATAATAAAGGACGATCGAGTTGCAAAAGTGCATCAAAAGCTGGCGAATTAACATCTCCGGTGACATCGTTTATTTATCAAATGCATCTCGAATGAATATCGGCGTTCATTTTAATTTTCAATTTCCAAACTGTCGGCCAGACGGCATAAAATTTACCTCAAAAAGTAAACAAAAAGCTATTTTCATACATGAATATTAATATTGATGCAATTTATATACCCACTCTAACCTAAAGTTCCTTCACGTAATATACTTCTGCCAATCGTAAAAAAAAGAAAGACTAAAAGCATTTAAATTGACGCTGAAATAAATATTAATGTTCGCTTTTGACTCAAACCACTTTCGAATTAAATATTTATCGATAAACTGAAGAGTGGTTTAAAATACGAAATCCAAAATATTAACAATTACTTTTCGTACCATTTAATGTTATTATTGAGTTAAGTTGGGCAATTACAATGATCTTATCAATCGATGATAAAATCCTGATTCATGTAAAACCTTTTTTATGACAATTTTTGTTGTTTTGTTATTTGAGCTGCTGTATTTCAAATGCACTTTTCAGAAAAATTTTCCACTTCATCGTATCATATTTTGCGTCACTGCAATTAACTATTTTGCAGTTGATTCATTTGCAAAATTACTGGAAAAAACTTTTGAGTGTATTTGAGATACAGACTGATAATGTTGAGAGCATTACATGTAAAACAGGATCGTCTAGACGAGACCAAATATCATCTCAACCATATACTTATATTTTCTTCTTTTCTTTTGTGATTCCTTTTTATACTTCGCAAACTAGGTATTATTTTCAGTTTTCATTTAAGCTTTATTAGCAGGGGTCCCGTTGCAACAAAAATGAAACTTCTTAAAAATAATAGTAATCCAAATTTAGTTTCCGACAGTTTTTTTTTTCTTTTTTGTTTAAAGATGCTATATAAAGTAAAAGCGACGCGGTGAAATTGTGGAAATAAAGTGTACTAGACGACGTACTGTCTAAAAATAACGTGGCAGCATTGATTTGTTTTCTATGAAAATGCTGTGTGCTCGAATCTCATCATATCATAAGAACTATCTGTCATGTATTTCTAAATAGATAGAAGCTGGTTTAAATTGGCAATTAGCTGAATTTAAATATTAATTGTTCTAAACCGTTCGCAAATTCGTAATATCTATGGATTGCACCTTATCTTTAATTTAATTAAGTCGTTTCATTCATTTCCCTACAGAAAATTGGTATCTGCATAGAAGTTATTACTTATTTTGTAATTAAAAGTTAAATAGGTATAATCTCAAACAACATAATACACACAGATAAAAATATTCACTTTATGTACCTACTTAGTTACTAAAAGTACATTTCTAACACTTAATTAAATTTAAAATTAAAATGCGCGTATGTTAAAGTAACCAAAATTCAGATTAATTTTTACTAAAAACGATGCACAAAATAATGAGATTACGTTACACAGTAAACAGAAATAACATTGTGTATAAAATACCCGATTTATATTTAAACACAAAACAGATAAGAGAATTATTTTCTACGAATAAAAAAAAAAAAAACAAAACGCTGTTTTTGTGTTGTATTTACACATACTCACATAGAATCAATAAAAGAATGAACCATATGTGTGTTACATAAATTAAATAAAAATTTTGGCAACGTGTTTTGTGTGAAATTTTAGTGAGCAGAACAATTAAAATCATTTATTTATTATCTGTACCTAAGTATAAAAAAACTGTAATGGTTGCAATTAGGGTTTTGTTTCAATGATATCGCATTTAAGTAGGTAAAATGTGATTGGTACAAGTTTAAGTGTGTTTTTTTTTTTAATAAATTTTATGTGAGCTTCGTCATATAGATAAATACTAATTTTTTGTTTATTTCGGTATGTGTAAAAATGATGTAAAAAAAAGAAAGTTAAATAACAACTAAAACTGACCAGAATTAAAAGTAACAAAATCCTCGTGCACATATTTCATCACAGAAGAATGATTTTTACAGCTGCGTCGCGGCGACCGTCGTCGTCGTCGAGAGGCGTCGAACGAGTTGAGTGGTCTAGCGTCGCCGTTTCATTAAAACAAACAACAATGTCAACAATACACGTGTAAAAATAACAAGCACTATTTACAAAACGCGATGAGTTATTGGTAGGTACTTCCCTTGTTGTTTTTATAATTTTCGTTTTCGTTTCGATAGATAAGTAAATTGGCAAATGAGTTATAGGTACTTAGTAACATAAGTAAGTAAGTATGTAATATAAGGCACGTAAACCTATATTCAAGTGTTGTGTGTGTGCCCTTTTGGCACGGTTTTGTTAGGACGAAGGGCCGGCTAGCGCGACTATATGCTGCTAACGACTACAAACAGTAGGGTAGGTCAGTAATAACTGCATTTGCGCGTCGTCGAATGCCGGTCGTTGTCACAACGGTGCGGCACATGCACGCGAACCCGCGATCGCGTTGTACAATCGAGGCACAGACGCGAACAGCGCGCACAACATGCCAACGTAACCGCTCCTATTATCTCTGGTCGGTCCCCAATGCACAGACACACTATGGAACATTATTATACATAGAAGTGAGGTATATGTATATATATAGATGCACATAAGAGCATTCGCATGTGCGAACATACAGTTGTGATGTTTGCGAAAAGCCTCAATCGGGAGACGGTAAATAGTAGAGAAACAGTAATACACAACATTAACTTGCATAAGTATTTATCTATTTTTCATATACACACTTATAGGTGTATAATAGGTATACAAATTTAACGAGAAAACAACTTGTTCGGTGGATTTTATATAAGGCACGCAACAATATTGGACATGTGGATCAATTCTCATACGTCCGAAAAATTTGAAACATTAGCGTTGTGGCTTTTTGGATCGTCGACAACTTACCTAAATGATTGGAGAAGTAGGTAAAGTAGTTAACGGGGTGTCAATTTTTCGGAAAAATCGAGAAAATTTAAAGAAGTCAGTAAAAATCAAGGGTATTACCGGGGAGGTTCGTATAGAAAATGGAGAAAGCATCACAGAAACTTATCAAAATGTATAAAAGATTCCCATAATGTAACTAACATATGAAGAAATAATGTATTCTAAGGTTGAAATATGTCTATTTATAAGTAATTTGGAAATGTTAGAAAACATTAAAGTTTTAAATTTTCAAATCGAGACAGGGAATCCAAGGATTATCAAATATTATATTCATGAATAAAGTAGAAAAATCAAGACTGGGATTTGAAAATGTCGGGAAAGCTCAACGCGATCAAGAATAGTCGAAAAGTAAATTATAAAAAAGTCAAAAACAAAAAAAAAATGGCTGAAGTTGTAAGGTTTATATTGGAAATTCAACTTAATCAGTATAAGTCAGGCAAATCACGGTGTAGTTTACAAAACTCAATAATTTCCCACAAGTAGGTAGTTGTAAATAGCGGACTAGGTATGAAATACCTACCAGTGTACTGAAAAAAGCAAAACTTTAAGTAAGAAAGTTGTTAGGTGTTTGCTCAAATTATAAAAATTTGCCAAAAAGGCTTAATACATATATATCTAACTGTTATATTATTATAAGTGGTTTTAGTAATTATAAGTTGAACCAGGATATTTAAGTATCTCAAACTTCTTCTGTACACCGACATGTATGCACATTTCATTATTTTATATATTTATTTATGTAAATATATATATATTATTATTATTATCGCTATTACAAAACACCAACGATGATGATCTCTACTCGAATCTTATACCTAACATAAGCATCATAACGTAAACTCAAATATTATATGCTATAAAAATCGTAATTGTGCAACACAATTCGTTTGCATTTTACAAATAATTAATCTTTCGTGTAACTAATTTAACGAAAAAGTTTGGTTACTCGCTTATCTGTTCTTGCACCCATGATCGTGACCTTCTTGTGTCAAAACATTCCGCTAAATAAATGTTTAATTCTCTTTTTATTATCAAAACTTTTGTAGAATAATAAATCTACTAAAGGCAATGTTATACCTAGCGTAAGTATTTTTAAAATTCAAATAAAAAAAGATATTGTAAACAGTAACTGTAAAAATAACACTTGCATGTATAATAATAAACCATATCTAATTGTATTGGCAGCCAATGTTAAAGATAAAAATTCATTACTTTTAACAATAATTTAGGCAGTTGTTCTACAATTCTCTCATCTATCCGCACTACTCTTTTTTACTATGGTTACCATTTTGTGCACTAAAAACATTTTATTCAAATTAATTATTACACATACATGTATGTAGTACACAAGTTACCCATGCAATTTGTGTCGTATATAAATTTATTACAAATGTATTTTGACGAGCTCTACACGCTATAAATCATTGTTTTCAAATGCATTATCGACCTATTATTGTTATTATTATTATTATAATCATCATAGCACACGTTAAAAATGTATTCGTTTTCCTGGGCCCCTATTGTGTGTATCTATGTGTGCATGTGAGTGATTCACTAATAGAAAAGCATGTAGATAGATTAACTGTTAGATGTGGGAACTGTGGGTACCTACCTAACCGACTGTATTATATTGTATGGCCAAAGTTTTATGGTGGGGAAAAATAAAATGGTTTCCTTCTAACACACGCTATGGGACCAACACCAAAAACCTGCTCTAGCCAATAAAAATGGAATGACCTGCCATACTTAATTATAATAGATATTATGTATACGATATGTGTAACAAACACCCGCTGATTAAATATATAGTACACATAGTATATAATATGCTTACTGTGTCTACCCATAGCCAGGTGAAATCGTAATTTTTAAAATTTCAAACCAGGTATAACAGAAAACAACGGCTACCTACAAAAAAAAACAAGAAACGGTAACAGTTAGAATAGAATAAAATCCATCTATTTTGGCGTTTTTAGAAAATTGTCAGAGGGAACGATAAAAATTTAAATAACATCCAAGTACCTACCTACTCTTAGCTGATAATACCAGCAAATTTCAAGAAAAACTGACCTAACGTGTTCCAATGAGCAAGATGAAATAATGTTATTAACTACTTGGAAATAAGAGAAAAATAATACAGATAAATAAAATTGCGTATTCTCACGTAATTTTGTTGAAATGAGTACTTACTTGAATTATGTGTTATTTAAGAAATTAGGTACCAAGATGTCGGGAAGGAGTTTTCTATCATAATAGAGACAGCCAGTAAAATATACAGTTTTCTAGGAATTGAATTGTTTAATCATAATCCTATACAGACACAGTAACTTATTGGGCATATATACCTAGACATGTAACTTATCTACAACATTAAATACAAGAAAATCTTTAACATTTTATTGGTTATTATAATTCAAACATTCGACGGTGCAATAATTGTGAAACATTGATTTTTAGGCTTTCACATATGGGGTATTATTTAATGAATTGATGTTTTCCGGGCTGGTATTAGACCATTAGAATTCTACTCTGCCAGATGTTTCATCTCCAACTGTGGAAGACATCTTCAGTAGAATGTATCGTAGTATGTAATATATAAGTACACCTTCAGCCACGGCATAGGTACCAGCCCCGAAAACAGCCATTCAAAATGTTTTCATTAAGTTTTTTATTTCCTTCGACAATATTGATTCGGTCCAATTTCCCACTTTAATCTTAAACCTATAGCCTCTCAGCATCCGCCTGCAATTAGGTAGGCATTTAGGTAAATTTGAGATTTGATAATTGTGAAAACATTCCAGTTTTCCTTGTTTTATTTTTATTTTCCCTAGTTGTTTACTCAATAGTGTATATCTGAAGAATAAATACACAAGTATAAAATTTCAACAATTTGTTTTTAATAAAAGGAAAGAAAAGAAAATTGCTTTTAAATGTTTCAAATTTTTAATGAGAATCACTCTATAATTGTTTTAGGTTGTTAGCCTTTTATCAAGAATAATGTATTACTGATAAAGTAAAATACAGTCTAATTTGAAATTTACCTACATTAAGTTTTGGATCCTGTGTAAAAATAGGTGTATTAAAGAAAGAAAAACTAAAACAAAAAGACTTCTACCATTATTTTGTCCATTCTACTGTTTTACCTATTTAGTTGAATTAGAAAATTAAATTAATACCTACTACCCCTTTTGAAGGACCACACGTCACCATTCGGGTAGTTTATGTTACATATCTATCAAAGACTTGTCTAATTTGTAAACAACTTACTTTATGTAGTTTTTTTTACATTTAGCTTTTGTTTAATTTTATTTTCTTAGGTACCTACATTGGTACTTGCACTTCTTGTCTTATCTAGCATTTTTCAACGGTTTAAAATGGTGCCTGCGGTGCTGGCTGCACAGGTAGACAAATTACAATAAATAATGATAAGAAAAATGATTTCTTTAGCTCCCACGTAAGCACTAATGCACAATTACACATGATATTTTATAAAATAATACTAGTGTATTGTTGGTTTTAGAACAGTCGCACAATTACATGCTTTGTTTTGACCTAGGCCTACTTACATAAATATAATACCCGATGCATATGTATATATTCTATTGAGTAAGTGGATATAATGTTTCTTAAATTTACAATATACAAACATACGTACGACGTGCTGTACCAAAATGCGTGCGCACATTTACTTATTTCATATTTGTGTGCGTATAACATACGTGCAATTACACATACATACGTACAATATCTTTGAACTTTACATTCATCGGAGTAATTATTGGACTATAAATACCTAGTTTAATATTGCAGCGCATTAAAATTTCAATTTGTAAATGAATACTAAACTACAATAACTGTTATGTCTCACGGAGCGAGTTAAATAAAAGACTAAAAAAACGTTTACAGCCTCTCAATGCCAATGATCTCAAAGACTAAATACTTACTTGATATGATAAGATGAAATTTAATCGGGCTTGGTCGTAAAAACGTTCGAAATATTTTGATCAACAATCAGACACACAGTAAAAGGACAAAAACGACTAACAGAGTAGTCGTTTACAATGTTCCTATTTAGTTTTTGTCGCTAAATTAGAATTAGAATTTGACATTAGAATTGTCTTAGCACATCAAAAATTTGAAGTTTCATAATCTGAGATATCTAGAAATTTGAATGTGTATTCTGGATATCCTCGGGAGTTTTTCATCTCAACTCTTCATTGTATTTCTACCCTCTTTTTTAAGGGGTCTTTCGATTTCCAGACCACTACTATGGAAAGCTGAAAAACGAATCAGAAAAGAAGGCAATATCATTTTCGGCTCGAAACTGGTCTCAGACTTTCCATAGCGCATTGAAATTTGTAAATATTCTATTTATTGAACAATAATAATACTTTCACAAAAATATCTAATGCACGACAATTGTTTCGCTATCACAGAAGCTTCTTCAGGTAATGAATAGTACAGCGGTTTAAGAGTATTTGAGTTTATATATTTTTGTTGTAATACAACAGTGAGCGAAAGGGGGATTAATACTTCAAATTTACAAGAAATGTTACAATTTTAAAAATTACAAACTATAAATATAATTAACTAAAATAATGAATCAGAATTATTAGAATGTAACCATTTACCTAACACGAATTATGATATTTTACATGTAGCAGATAAAAGTTTAAAATTAAATTTACTAGAAGCTATGGAAATTAACAAATATAAAGCATCATATCTACTGTTAAATGATCAAGTAGATATTAACTATTCACCACAACTTAATTTAAAATTTTCTACATTGTAAGCTCACTTGTTGTGTACCATAATTATGTATTTAAGTTAATATTATTTTAGTTAATTATATTTATAATTTGTGATTATTAAAATTGTAACATTTCTTGTAAATTTTAAGTATTAATCCCCCTTTCCCCATTGCTGTATTACGACAAAAATACCCTTAAACCGCTGTATCATTACCTGATGAAGCTACTGTGATAGCGAAACAATTGTCGTCCATTAAATATTTTTGTGAAACTATTATTATTGTTTAATTTCTACTATGATTAATTTCATCATTCTATTTATATTGTGTATATTTCTCTACTCTGAGTTCAGACTGAGGTTATTCTGACTTTTTTACGTTGAAAACCTAAAACGTGTTTCGGTGCCCAAACTATCAACCAACCTCAGTCTAAATCACCTTATTTATAGATTTTACCTAATTTATATTTTTTATATTTTAAATATATTTGTTTTGTATCAGTCAAGAAAAAATATATTTCCATCGGTATTACCTTACTTTATTTATTTGCTAAAATTTTCAGTTTAGTTTTTTGAAGATTTTTATCGGTTCATTAGCGATTTTTATGCTTGTAGAAAGACACAAAAAATTTGCGAATAATTTTAAATTAAACTCATTTCATTTGACTGTCATTGAAAACAGGTTATGGATGGTTATTATAAAAAGTATGATTCGAAAACCGGCTTAAGAGTAGTTTTTGAATTATCCTCGTTATGCAAATATTTATAGCGTTTAATTAAGTATTTATCTAGCAGGTATAACATACATAATATACAAAGTTTGTACAAATAGGTATATAAAATTTGTCGTATGGTTTTAAAGTATTTGTTTGTCGAAAAATCCAAAAGTATTGTAGATAATTCGATGTTATCATAAGCCACAAAATATCTGAAGGTCAAAAAATAAGTACAATTCAACATTTTATGAATTTTTATGCGTTTTTTAAATATCTACTATAGAAGCAACGTTTTTCTTTTGTAAATATTTGTTTAAAATTCTGCCAGATAACGGAAGCAACGATTTCATGGTTAAACCGGAGAAATATTACTTTCACTGTCGATGTAATTGATGTATTTAAATACAATAATTTTTGTTTTGCAAATCAACTTTTATAATCCGTTTATTATTTTCAATTATCCTAGATATAAACATATATCTGCTCTTTAGATGTAAAAAAGGAAGTATCTAAGTATCTTATCAAATTTAGATGAGATACAAACTACTGTGTCTATTTTGTTTTTATCAAATCATAATATGGGTAGGTAAATTACTAAAAAAAAAACTTTCTGAACAAGCTTGTTAAAGTTATTACCTATTTCGAATATGAAGCAGATGTTTCAATAAATTTTATTGTAAATAATTAGCAGCTGCTTGCTCGGAAATGGCCAGCAATGGGCACATTGTAAATTACAATATATTTTTTTTACCATCATACATGGTATGAAATTTTATGATTAATTACCAAGTTGTAAGACAATTAAAACGATTAAAATTTCTTTTAAGTAAACAATAAAGGAATATATTTAGTGAGTAATAAAGTAAAACCGGTATTTTTACAAAAAACATAAGTTTATTAAAATAAATGTACCTAAACAGTGTGAAATGAGTTGTACATCGGACAAATAGGTAGAAATCTAAACAAGAAACTTGAAGAACATAGAAATTCAATTATTCACACAGAAAATGCACTAGAATTGCTATACGAATTGCGATACCTATAGAACATAATAATTCCAAATAGTTTTTTGAGGACTTTACATTGATTCCAAAAAAAATAATTAGTGCTCCAAGGTATTTTGAGGCCACTATTTATAAATATTTTAAACAATTCTTTATTGTTTGCTACACTTAGACCTACGTAACGACGAACAATAAACTGCAAAATATGTAGATATAGGGACTGTATGACGAGGACATAGATCTATTAAGAAAAAACACCGAACTTATTTTGTTAAAATTTAAATGAGATCAGTTGGTACACTCAAACCCTTTCGAATAAATAAACTCTTACCCACGCCTCGAATTGAGAACCTTATTTATGAAGTTGGTTGAAAAGTGTGAAACTTGTATTAAATAAAATGTAATGAAATCCTACCACTATACTATACCAGAACTGAGAACACTTAAACTCGACGTACGTTTAGAACTCAGTTCTAAATCATGTCCTGATGATGCTAACTTGGTTAGCGAAACGTGCGTTGAGTTTAAGTGTTCTCAGTTCTGGTATAGTGGTACGAATTCATTATATTTTGAGTGTGCCAGAAGGTTCCAAAAATCCTAACTTAATTGTATTAAATAACCAATATCACAGATCGGGAAACTAAGACTAGAGATTTCATAGTTTGGGATGCTCAGTCCAAATCTGACCCAAATCAGAATTGCGCCAACACGTCAGAATTTCGAGATATCTTACTCTTAGATTCCAAAAGATTCAGTTTTTTACATTTCTGTGAGTATTACTAAATAATAAGAGTAAAAAATAACGAAGAGAGTAGGTAGATACTTCCGACAAATCCTTGATCGTTGTACCAGAATCTGACCTCAGCACATCTCGATTATGAAATATCTTAACTTCAAAATAAGAATGATGCTAATGTAGCATATTTGTTTTTGAGATTAGGAAATTAATAAATTTCAATGCGCTAGGGCAATCTGAGGTCACATTCGATGAACAGGTACATAGAAAAAATAATTACTTTCTTTGATTCTTTTTCAGCACTCCAAGGTAGTGATCTAGAAATCGAAAGATTCTTCATATTACAAAAACACGAATTCGAATTTATCCAAAAAAGAAGGAATTAAAATCCCTATTCGTCTAAATTTTAAGATCAAAGATCTCACAATTTGGAACGCGTCCTACTAAGTAGGCACAGCGAACCGAAAACCTTATCCCATAACCGGTTTCGACCTATTCGGTCGGTCGGTATGGAATCAAAAGTCTTTCTACCAGCGCCCACCTGATGAGACCCAATTGGTCGAAACTGTTTGTGGGATATGGCTTTCGGTTCGCTGTGCCTACTTGGTAGGACGCGTTCCAAATTATGGGATCTTTGATCTTAATATTTAGACGAATAAGGATTTTAATTCTTTCTTTTTTGGATATCTTTCGTATCTTAGAATTTTCCCGAATGAATAGTGTAATTCAATGCCGGTAGGGGTATTAGCCCTCCGAGTGGTTGTTTCTGTTGATTCCATATTTATATTTATCAGAATTAGAATTTGTTTCCAGAATTATCGTAGAACATGGAAACGTTTTAATCTCAAAACAAAATAATCAAAATGAGAATTACTTGTGTTTTGAGGCTAAAATAAGTACTTCAAAATCGAATTTTGGGGCTAGATTTGGATGTAGTAGTTTTGATATTTTCACTTGCAATCAGTGATTTCGTTGACCTGTGTACTTATCTCATTTTCTTTAGGGCATTTTTTCGGATATTTTTTAGGCACTAACGTCAGTTGTCTGCTAAACTGCTAAAACTATTACTGGATGTATTTCCTACTACAAATTGAGCGATTGAAATAAAAGGTTATGTGTGCATGATAACTGGACTGTTTAACAATATAAAGAGAAATACAAAATATGTAGACACATAGACACATGTGGAAACAATGTAGAATTTTATTACACTATCCATTCTGAACGATTTCATTGCACATAAAATGGAAAATATCGTAGCAGCTCAGGTATCTCTAGCGTATTGCGAGCCAATGTGATTTTGCATTTGCTACGCATGCAGATAATCACCGTAGCTATGCAATTTACCGCTAAACAGTTGATGCACTATAAGATTTTAACTTTAAATATTCACGATTCCTGTTAGAAACAGAGCATGGACGATTGCGAGTACAACATTATAACGATATGTAGATATATTCGAGTAATATTTTAATAAAAAGCGGTCGGTCGTTCTTGCCGAAATGTGTGACGTGAAAATTGAAGAAAATCCAAAAGTATAACAATTACTCATAAGGAAACAGAAAATTGTTGTTACAATATAACAGAAATTGGCAAGTTCTTAAAATACAGCATTCAGAAAATAAGCAAAAAACGATCACCCGGCCAAACATTCTTATTTCGCAATCTACGAGTTTGTTGAGAATTCGTAATTTTTAGAATAGTTTTATTTTATTAGTAGTAAGTGTTGGTCATATTTTTTGGCTATCAGCAAATTCCAACAGAGGCATTCGGTCAAGTACGGGGGTAACACTTACCCTCAGTCAACGAGCCCCTCTTCTCTACCTAATATTAGGTACCAGATAAAATGGTCAGAAACAAGATTTTATATATCAGTGTATTAAGAGACTCATTTTGAAACGTTAACTAGAAAACGTTTATACCATAATCATTATCAACGAATTTCAAATCAAGTTTCATAATACAATCGAAGATTAAACACTTTTCGCTATTGTTAATAAAATAACACACACGGTATATTTCATAAATGTGTTAGACTATCTCTGACATATGTTTCGGTTTTACACCATTTTCAAAGAGCTATAGATAACTGAGGTACATTATTTCCTTACAAACCACTTATACCTAGAATACAATAGATTTTAATAACGGGGAAACCCCAAAATCGGTCTGGTCATTGGTAATAGGTAGACTGTTTGCGATGGCCTGGTTTATTTCGACTATTTCTAAGAAATTCAGCTTCTCCCTTTACTTTCTGTATGTATTATTTTTATATTCTAATTATCTATTTCATGATTTTGGGAAACACAATGGTCTGCTATACCTGTACATTTGTTGCCAACAACTGGTCCTTCGAATCATCTCGTGTGGTACTTAGTACAACCAACTGAAAAAAACAGTTATGGACTGATATTTTATGAAGGCTCCTTCCAAACCACAATGCTCTATTTTAAACGGTTTAGATTTTATGGATACTTTTCCGAACTTTTGCAAAATGGATAATGATAAAAAAAAAATGAAATATCCCGCTTCTGACATATATAACCTATATTTTTTGCCTTTTTTGTATTCTAGGACATCATATTGGTTTTGAAGCAACTTTTCAGTAAAAACGTATCAAAAAATTTATAAAAAAATTTTCGTCCCTGGCTTTGCCGAAAAGTTGTTTCTAGACTAGGATAATCGGACCAGCTTCGGGTTCCGATTTTTATTTTTTTTGCAGTACGACAACGTGATACTTTTGTAGTTTACACAGTACCAATGAAATACTGCAGCTTATGTTAATCTTCTGTTTTTTTAATCACATTTTTATATTTATAAATAAACAAGTTGTGCACTGTTTTGCAAAAGGTGTTTCGTTTATATATATACATTATTTTTTAATAATGCTTGATTCAAATGGTTCAAAGAAAGATAATTAATTGTATTTAGGTACACAGTAAAATTGGAATTGAAATTGAAATAATTTTTAGTGGAGGCGCCGGGCGGATAGAATTGTATTTTGAAGAAACATTCGAAATAAACAATACTTTTGCAATAAGTTGATATGTACCAAATGAATCTTAATTAACTTTACTAAACACATCATATTTTTGACGTATTTTAAATAATTCTAGTGTACTTATAATAGGAGTACTGATTAAATTACATTAATATTAAAATAGAAGATTCACTAAATTTAGTGAAACTTCCAGTTTGTTTGTTTTTTGAATGTCTGATATCATGCAGTTTTACAAAAGTTGTACCAAAAGTAGTTTCAGTATTATTAAATTATATTGCGTATATAAATTATGTACTGGTTTAAATAAATAAAATAAATAAATATAGGTTTAGATAAGTGCTAATTTTCTCCATATTTTTTTTTTGTTACTGAATGACGTAGATGTTCTCAATAATTTAATGACATCTAATCAGTTTAATAAAAATTGCTTAAATCATATTATTGTTACGATGACCAGTTAGCTAGTCTTTTAATTCTCATTTAATGTATGAAAATTTCTAAGTAGAATTTAGTTTAGTCATTACTGTATTGCATGCATGAAAACAGCTTTATGTGAATGACAGTCAAAGTTGTAAAAGTTTTCTTTGATTCACAAGCACGTAAGTTTAGGTAATCTATTTCATTGTCATACGTATGCCCATTAAGTGCATCACAAAACAACAATTTTAGTGTTTTTAGAATAGATGACATATTTTATTTATAAAAAAAAATTAAAAAGCAATTAAAAACCTTAAACGTATTAGGTTGATAGTGTTTTATTAAATTTAATGGATGGTAAGTCTTTGAATGTAACATCGTGATGCCTTTCTCCAAAAATGGTTGAAAAACACATGTTCAAATACGGTTTTTATTTGCGTGTGAAGGATTTCTAACGTTGTTTGAAGAGTTTGACGGTCTACTAACCTTCTAAAGTTTCTACTTTTTATAAAAGCGCTCCCATTAGAGACACTTTATTTGTCTCGCTATAAACGCCATCTACGAAACGTACAAATTATGTTCTACACGTAAATATGTACCTACCTACCTACCTACCTACATACGTAGATCGAAAATGAAAAGGTGATATTCAAAGAAAAATGTAGTTATATGAGATATTAAAAAGTTTTTGGATATTGGATATGCCCACAGGAATTCGGCTCTCCCCAATTCATTCATTTAAAAACAGTTTTTTCTCTCGGGGCTGTTCTGTCGCAAAATTATTTAAAATAATAGGTCAAAGGTGTACAGGGTTAGTTGTTAAATATATATTTATAAAACTAATGTACATAATAATACATACTATTAGTATTTTAGTCTTAAGAAGAAAAATAATTCAAAATGCACATATATATTTCACGAAAAATGGTTCAAAATTTAATCAACCGTTTACACGAAGGATTCGTTTATCTACCTATTATAAATCCGAACTAATTGTATGGCGAATAAAATTAGAGAGATTGGTAAATATTAGGTATTTTGCCTACATAATAAATGTACATTTAATGGGTAATTTTATACACAAGTGTAACTCAAAACGTATGGGTACAGTTACAATAGACATTCCATTGATAACATCCATTAAAACAGACATAAGGGCAGTATTATCAATGTTCAGTTAACAGTTAACTACCAGAGCTTTCTATTCTATTCAAAACTAGTTTATATTAGGCCATAATGAATTGTATTTTCTGCCTTACTACACAGAACATTATTTTGATTGCCTAGCATATTATTCCTTTTAAAATTACCTCCTTTTGATAAGTTGGAAGATGAACCCTACAGGTATAGATTATTATTTTTATTGGTGATGGCTGAATTGTATTACATTTCCTTTAACGAAAAATATTGTGTACTGGCTATATCGATTTTTTCGTTAAAAGATCTATTGTATGTAATATTTCTGAGGTACCAAAAATAGAGATGGAATGGAAAACGAGAAAAGCATTTCTAGCATGCAGGTATTAGAATGCGTGGTGGTGTTGGAGTATTTTAAAGAATATCTTATTATATACTTATGTGTTTTCGATTTTGCTTGTGCGATAAATTTTAAACAGGCACACATAAAAGGATTTTACGCAAGAAAACGTTTCATTATCCTTGTATTCACAATTTACCTGATTTGAAAGCAGAGCACATCAACAACAAAAACAGCAACAACAACAACAACAACAACAACATTAACAACATAAACATCAGCAACAACGAAAAGTATATAAATATATATAGATATAGGTATGAGAATATACTATATGTAGAGGTACATACTAAAATAATAACTGACCAGTCGGTTGCAGGCAAAGTTTGAAAATGCATTTATCTTATAAGTGTCGTCGTTGTTGTCAGGGAAACGATCTGAATATAAGGGGTCCGGTCTCGTTGGGTGACGTTTATATTAAAGGGGGACGAAACTGGCAAGGTAAGAAGAACAAGAGTAAGAAATAATATCGAACAAAATTTCTCGTTTGATGTTCATTGGCTCAGAAAAGGAGTGAATTTCGGCGCCGTGTCGAAAACTTAAGCTACGACGCATTTAAAAAAAGTGCATCTCAGAAAAAATCATTAAATGCACTAGGAAGGAAATGGGGAAACCAAGGAAGTGCTAAAAAGCTCGCTTCCCCGGACAACTACCTAATAAAAAACTTAATATTATCTACGTACCTAATGTCTATCCATGATTGATGAAAACGGAGAATAAAACTACCAAATGAAAAACGGATAAAGCAAAAGATATAATCCTTCGATACAAAGTAGCGCCTATCCAGTAACCAGCGAGTATATCAACAGGTTATAAGAGTTTTGAATAGAAAACGAACCGGTAGATTTAGGCGACACAATAAAAAATTGACCTAACTATTACTTAGGGGTGTAGTTATGTAAACACGTAGTACATAGATAAATATAGGCAAGTACTTACCGACTATATAAACCATATTTTTTGTCCATCGTTGTAATTCTCTTCTAATATAACGTTTCTGCTGTATACACCGCGAATAAGAACAGTCCGCCATTTTTCCGAGGCGCCAAGTTTGCTACACTGGTTGCGATGTTCTGATACGAATTACAAACACTTCTTTTATTTCGGCCCATTGCTGCAAATCATGCATTACACTGGGTTTTATCGTTTTCGCCAATTTTCACGGTCACAACTGTACTACTTTTTATTATACGTGGGTTTGTATGACAGACAGTCCGTAGTAGTCTTCGCCTTTCAAACAAAACAAAAAAAAACAAAAATCAAAATCGAACCATCTTAAACTCGACGTGATTATGTAAACTTTTAGAACTTTTCGCACAAAACAAGGATAACTTAGGATCTTTTACAAACAAACCGAGTTTTCACCACGAGCACTCGAAAACAAAAAAGTTTTCTTTTATTTTTTTTAACTTCCAATTAATGTTCTCGATGAGGAGGGTCCTTTTGGTTTGAAAAGAGAAAAATTGTTTTAGTGTCGTTCTATCGCAACAACTTAGTAACACTCGCTTTTTAGTAGGTTTGTAGTTTAGGTATAAAATTATAAGAACACTTCTTGTTTTAATTCGCTAAGTAATAAATTTTAACTAAGGTCGTTTGTACACTTAAATTTATAAAATTATCACATATTTTTTTCAACACGGGCGATCGCTTATTTCCGCTTTGATGCTTCTTCTAAGTTTTCTGTTTCTTAAGCTTCTTCATATTGTGTCCGCGGGAGGGTTTAGCAGCATTGAGTGGTTCCACCCTGTAACAGAAAGAAACGAAGTTAGCTTTCGGCACTGGTGAGAAAAACATACATACACACATACATAAAGGTAGATATGTAGGTAGGTAATTGGTAATTACATGTCATTATCGGTAAAATAAGGAACGGCAAGAAAATTTGTGGAAAATGCAATCGAAAAAAGAAAATTGATGCGCTTACTGGTAAAATTTTTGCTTTTTCTTGTCATTATCGGAAAATTTTTTGTTTGGTATTCGAAACGAAAACGTTTTTAGTGCGAAAGAAACACAGCAGACTATACTCTACAACGCAACGTCACACTGACGCAACAAGTACAGTACGACGCCAAGCGGCGCTTAGATGCACTTGCATTTTCCCTCTCCTTTTTCCCATCTCCTCCTCCCGTGTATCTATTGCATTTCCCGTCCCTGTCCTTTACATTCTCGCTCTTTCCCGCCTACGAGTGCATAGCCGAATCTATTCGCAACATTTTCCGTCCTTTCCGCTCCCGTTCATTTTCTTCTTATCCTTTCTTTGTTCTTAGCCGTCGTAGTCGTCGACGACGACGGCGTCGTTGTCGCCGCCGCCACCGCCGCCGCGTCATCGTCATCAGGCGACGTTGCGCCGCCGTCTTCATTGAACGTCCAGACCGGCTTTACGATTTTCTTTGGAGAAGGAGCGCATTCTTCTCCATTCCTTTCTGTTTCGCATTTATCTCTCTTTTTTCCGGCCGAGGTCAGTTCAGCTCGCGTTCTTTTCTAACGTTTTAATTTGATAGGTTAAGGTGACGTCTGTCTCTGTTGCCGTCGGTAGCGCTCCTTGTTTCGCGACCGCGCGGCCTCTTTTTAAATTAATTTTGTCTTTTTCTTTCGTTTTTTATTCAAGCTGCTGCTGCTGGTACGTGTGACTTCTTTCTACGGCAACGTCCGTTCTCTTTCTCTCTCTCTCTTCATCTCTCTTCTTCTTCTATGTATTGCATTGTCCTTTTCTCTCTAACGTCGTGTTTCTCTTCGTCGTTTCCGACACGCTAAAATTTCCACTTCTAAATTAAATTGCACTTTTGAAAGAGGCATCGTCCGTCCCCTTTCGTCCGAGGTTGGTTCTTTCGTGTGTTGTGTGTGCTATCCTCTATTCCATAATATTTACTTACTTATTACATGACTCTTGTGTACTTATATATTGTACATCTACCTAATAGATAGATACCTACTTACCTATACCTATGACTATCTGTACGAATCTTGCAGCGACAACAACAACATTGTTTATAATTATTATTAGTATTACAGTATGTTCATCTCTTTCGCTACTACTACTACTAGTTACTCGAGTTGACTGCATAGGTAACTAGATAGATATATAAACGTTCTACAGGACTAGTTTTTTTGTCGCTAAAATATTGGTTTTTCTTTGTAACAACTGCACATAGTTATACATTATCCACATTCTTCAAGACTTATATTATCAAGGTTAAGTGTTGGCAGCCGTAGCTTTCGAAATCCTGCGCTCCTTCAGTGGAACTCGACTTGTCGATTTGATGATTTCCTTGATAGAAGAAAAGCCGTTAATTCTTTATCTCGCGGTTCGACTCTAGACATAGACACGTTACTACAACTCTTTGTGTGTCATTTTTAAGTGTTACTTGCATCGATTTTGTCTGAGTTGATGAATACGTATGTATCTACAACACATAAATGCATCCGTGACGCATCACCTATTACCTTCCAATTAAAAACGGCGAAACCTTTTCATCTTCAACACTCGTCGTCAGTTAATCAACAAATGCCAGACGAAATGCTCTATTCCTTTGTATAATTTTTTTATCTCATAAAAACAAAACAACTTTATTCTCTTGAAAAATTTAGTCATATGTAATAACTATTAGTAATTATTTATATGACATGATGTTATTTGCATTCCCGGGTTATTATTTTGATTATATTTGCGATAAAATCACTGTCTAATTAACTACTATTAGTAATCGTAAGAGAAAATTCCACACACTGATATGATTATATTATATTATATTGCATGTTTGACGAAAATCTGACATTTACTTTTAACATAAGCGAAGCTTATATACCTATCTATCTATATCTAGTAGATAGGTATGTGTAACGTTCGTTAAGTATTAGTGTTTGACGGTAACAATTATTATTGCAGTTCACTTAGCGTCGGATTTACCGACAGAAGGTTTTCCGTAAAAGGTAACTTGGTTTAGCCTTGACGAAACTTACTATTATGCGCTGAAATTTAACTAAATTCATGCTTAAAATGCCAAACTACCTGTGATTCACTAACGTGAATTGACGCAATTTAAGTTTTTCAAGGCGATTGTTTTTATTCTTTACCTACAGAGACCTAGTTTTAATGAGAAAACTGTTTTCACGTAAAACCTTTGTATCCAAAGTAAATAAAGTAATAAATTATTCGCAATGTAGCTTGGTTACATGATACCTAGTTTTCTTTGTTTTATTTTGATACACGACTTTAAACTTTGCAATTTCTTGCATATTTATCAGACAACGTGTATTAGGCATGGCAAAAATATATAATACTTATTTTAGTGAGTATCAGCTTTTTGAAGTTACGCGATACGATTACTTAGATATGTATAGTCCTATTTTTACATTATAGATACTAAATCTCGCACAATCACAATCACTTTAACTAATTTAAATTTATATTTGACAATGAGCTTTAAAGCAGTTTCACGCAATTTTACGTTCTGTTACGTTTTTTTTTTCACTCACTATTTATTGAAAACAACATTTTAATTTTTTCCATTGAATCTACTTTTACTAAGTGGAAATTCCATGGAAAATTACTTAATTTCCACAAATTTTATTGTTTATTCCACATATGCTTCGCCCCTTTGTGTTATCGTCACCAAAGATGATGATTTATAAGATTGTTCATGATCATTTTTGTAAAAGATGGATAGTTTGGAACCAAAACAGAATCAGATTCCGGTTCAGGATTAGCGTCAAAAGTAGATTCATTCTCAAAATAAGGAATCAGTTCCTAATGGCGGAAAGAAATTTATACGGGTTCTTTTTCCGATATAAATAAAATTAAGTAGCTAAATGCTACTGGAGTAAATGCTACTGGAGGTATAGAATAGAACACGAGTTTTCATAGGAAAACCTATAGATAGGTATAGCAAAAAGGTTCAAGTTTGTTATTGGCATATGTGTCGCAAAACAACTCATCTGTTTGGTGAACCACTTCATTTACATGAATTACTATTTAATTTCATGAAAATAATTCTTTTCTTGGAAAGATTGTACGTATTTTGGTTTCTAATTTTCTTCGTTTTGTCTTTCGTCTTATTCGGATTTTTTGAATTATTGTTTTATTTTTCCATGTACCTATCTACCTACCTATCTACCAGGTAGATAGGAAAAATACATTGATACATTGTAGGTAAATATAAAAATTGGTTTTGAATTCATAGGACAGGTATCTAATATTTGCGTTAAGTGTATAAAAGAGTAAAATATAATATGGATCAGATATTTATGACACAGAGGGGTTGTTTCGCGCAGCGCAGCCTTTAAAAAAATTCGTCTCCCCTCTGCCAACGGACTGACGGGTGGCCTGCAACACGACCGACGTCGTCGACGTCGACGGCGACGACCGCGACTACGACGGCGGCGACGGCAATGGCAACGGCGCAAATTGCTCCGAAAATGGCTGGCATAAAGTATAAAAGTAAATGACAAGTTTTCCGTTGCATCGTTGCTGCATTTGGGAAGAAGGGGGAAGCCAAGGGATCAAAAAATGCGATCAATAGTGCTTCTTATACTACCCCTACAATTGCAGCAAGCAGAAAGGCGCTGTCAAAACTTGCCCTGCAAAAAAGTGCGCCACGGGCAACGTGACATAACGCGCCACCAAAACAGGCCAATTTAACCGACTACAATGTACACTCTGGCCGCGTCTTCTTTCTCTCTCTCTCTCTCTCTCTCTATTACGTATATCGTATCGTATTATCTGAACCTACACTTCTTATGCCTACCTGTATCTACGCATATACGTAATAATATTTATATTTATACTTAAATTTTTAATTTTTTGAATTACTGTGACGATGATTCAATTAGAAACCATAAATAAAATCGTCGTATTAACTTAACAAATATTTATTTAACGTGCTAATGTACATTTCAACCACTAAGAGGTCATCTTCAATGTGTACATAATATTAATTGTTATATCCAGAATTTTTTTGATCCGTGTGGAAAGCCGGACACCTTCTCTACAATTTGTAATGAAAAATATGGATAATAACATTCGAACACGCAGTAAATTTGTCAAATGCAACGTTGCCCAGACAGGAAACATGAATTTTAGTTCGGTATGTCAAATACATCGCCTGTTTTTGGCGAATAAGCGTTGTTTGGGATATTAATAACGTAGCACTGTCAGAGTGAACTTTTTAAAATTAAAAAAGTTTGCTAAAGTCGATAAGGTTTTTAAAACAAATGTTAAGTAGTTCTGATAAATGCTGCTATGTATCACAGAACTAAAAGTAAAAGAACGAAATAATAAGACAGAATAAGAAAGAATTAACATAATAACAAATTAGGAATGTCTCAAAATGAAAATATGATTAGACTTATTCGTATTTTGAGATAAATTTACGAAAAATCACTACCTAATTAAGAAACAGTGTTTCATTTGAGGCTATATTATAAACAATTACTTTTTGAAATTGTGAATCTCGATTAATGTTTTAGGTATCATTTTTATTTGTAAAAGAATAATAGGTACCTACAAATGTTAAATATTCTGTCTTTCTAAAACAGATTTCGCTGAAATGAATTGTTACATCTCCTTATTTTTGAGGACTTTCGAGTTTATTTTCAGCCAGTGTCTAAATCAACAGTTTTTGATCGATTGTGTCAATGTTTGAATATCCGCTTTGTGTAGGACGCTATTTTCGTTATAGAACTGGGGTTGGCCTACACGCCCTTCTTTAATTCTTCAAATTTAGGGTAAATGTCAATGCGTTTCATATTAATTGCAAGTAAACAAATAAACCGGCAGACGTTTTTAATAACGTAATAGATTAAAGAGAGTTTTCTTTTTTTCTGCACGCCTTTAATTACCTTATGACCTTTTATCACAATTCGAGAATGGTAGATATCGTTTATAACGACGTTGAAGAAACCAGTAAACATTGTTCGTTAAATCCGTAGGTCGCTATATCAAACGCCACAATACAATACTCAAAAATATGTAAGTACATAAAATACGATAAAAAAACATAATACTATACATTTTTACCCTTATCTATGCCTACAAACACCCCCGGCGTTTTCTTTACCAATACACGTCGAGAGTCCATCATCGTTATAAAAGATAGTTTAACCCATATTTCACCGATTCGAACCTGGGTCTGGTTGCTCTGCTCCAAGTTTTTTGTAGTTTCCTTGGATCATTTAGGCGAACGCTGGGATAGTAATATTCTACAGATAATCCTTCACTTTCCTTCTGTCTTCATTTTGCCCGTTTCGTCTTTCTTTCCTTAACCAAATCACCCACCCATTCCCACGATTTCTGTAAGGAGGCTGAAAAGGGCCTTACGCCCTACATTCCTGCTTTGCACTACAGTGTAAGTCGGAGGAACTGCCCGCCCACCAGCACGAATAACTGGTTCGAATGAAATACCCAAAAGTTTTTTTCTTATATTTCACCATATTTGTCATTATAAACGATTATAACGTTATGAAAAGTATTGTTTTTCTCCGGGCCGCAATGTCGTTATATCAGATATTCGGGGTAATGTGAGTAGGTCACAGGTGAATTTAGTAAAATGTATACAACCGAAAATTAAGGCGTTAATTGTTTACTTTTTATTTCAAATTATTTATTACCTATTTTTAGTCTTGGACCACGCCGTTTAGAAGAAAATTTCATCGAAACCAGAAAAGAATGAATACTTTTTGTTATTATTGTGTATTATAAAAGCCATTGTTGCTATTTATTAAAAGGCAATTTAATAAAATAATCACGAAATGTACGTTCTGGTTTAAAAAATTAAAAAGTAATCTTTTTAAAAGCTAGCAAAAACTGTCCATCAATATTTACAATAATTACAAGACATAAAATGAATAATGACAATTTAAAAGATGTCCATTAGCAAAAGCCAATACTGGTTTATTGATTTCTTATAGGTACATATATATGTACTTACGTAAGTGCAAACGTAGAATGTGCACTGCTAAAATTTCTAATTTTGATACAGCACATGATGTATAAAAAATATTTTCTCTCTTATATTACCGTAAAATTTTATTAGCAAAGTTTTTCAAATAGATATGCATTTAGCGTTTTGAATATCATCGATTTGCACATTTTTATCTAGGTTAAAATAAACGTCAGCTACAATTAGATTCTTCCATTAAAAAGACAGGATTATCAAACTGCTATATTCATTTAAATTGTATTTCTAGCAATCCTGCTATTGATTAATAAATACGTTAACATTTTGTTATGTCATTAAAAAGTGTTACGTATTTTATTATTTATGTGCATATTATAGGGTTTTATCTTTCTTCTTTTTATCGATAAAGGCATTGACAAAATTCACAAAAATAATGTCAAAATTTTTTATTCTTCATTTGTTTGAATCACTTAGATGACCTGCATGATTTCCCAAAAATTAATTTCTAACTGATGACACAGCTCCTGTTATTAAATTAACTTTATTTAAAATGAAAATTTTAAACGAATAAAATTTGGAATTAAATAGAAACATAAACTATGATAGGAGAGTGCATTAAAACGACATGTGCGATAAATTGAGTGTAATTTTATGTTGTATTTAGAGGTTATTGCAAGATCAAATTATTCTTATCGCATTTTGGCGTTTTCGTCACCGGAAACTTAAAAATAATTTGATAAACTAAAAAAAAAATTACGTTGATAACACTCGCACTTGCAATTTCGTAATTCATATAACGATTATATCATTGAACAAATTAAATTACACCTAGGAAAATATACATTGTCAATTTGTTAAGTTACAAATATGAAGATAATTTTAATAACAACAAGAGTTTAATTGGTTTTGACCAAAAATGTTAGAAATTTTTCAGATAGTATTTAGATTTTAGACATGCTGTTTATATCTATATATATATATATTTAATCAGATTGAATAGTATCATAATGACAATATTCTTTGGAAATTATTATTCAGTAATTTTAGATACCGCATGGAAAAACATATAAATGAATAAGTGACCATATGTTAATTTACTTCGCAGATAATAAATTAAAGAAACCATTGTTTCGGTAAATTTTTTAGAGCTTTTAAATATAATAAACAAAATATGAATTAAAAATATACGTTTTATATATTATTAAAAGCATGAATTAAAAGATGTACTTATTGTTTACTTATTAAGCAGTTACCTGTAATTCACCAATTCACAATACTTAATATAACATAATAAAAGTTAAACCTGTTTGTTGAAATTATTTGAACTGTTGTATTTACCCAGGTTGCGGAGCTTATTAATGATATTATTTAATTATTTTTATTAGCCAGTACACCTAGTTGAATGGAAGAACAGAATCTATTAGCTGTTTCAGTTAATATATGTTTAGGATTAGTATTGTTTTTACTATTTAATTTGAAAATGGTGAAATAGTAGAATAAATTTTAATCTCATGAACAAAATTTTACTCCTTGTGATGATGTCTAAATCTTAAATGACATCTGTAATAGAAATAATACCTTTTTGCTATTGAAGGTATTTTAAAACAACACTTGGATCACCGCATTACAATATGACTTTACATATTAATTAGAATAATGAAACGAATGAATAGGCGGCATGTTAAGGATGACAATTGTGTTTGAAGTTACCGAAACTGTGTGAAACATCACGAACGTCAAATATCTTTTTGAAAAGTTCATAAATCATGAGTAATATGCATATAAATTATACCTTCATAACTAAGAATAGTACATACCTATTACCTAGTTAAATGCCAATGGAAACACATCTAAAAACACTATTTGTAGCATTTTTATAGTATTATAGTTAATTAAGAACATGGGACTATTTAACATTGTGGTTGGATTTTTCTTGGATATAAAGTAACTTTTGCTGATGAATTTTAGTGCGGACCATGGTTATCCAAGACTTTAAAGTTTCGATACCATTTTGCTGTTACAGAAAATTGAAAAAATTGATTTTCAAAATATATTTAGTCAAATAAAACACACTATGGTAAGTTTCACCAACTTTATTATTGTTCTCGACAATATTGTTTCGAGCTATGTGCTCATTATCAAGAGTAACGTTATACTTGATAATGAGCATATAGCTCGAAATAATATTGTCGAGAACAATAATAAAGTTGGTGAAACTTACCATAGTGTGTTTTATTTGACTAAATATATTCAGACCATGTTTCACAAAAAATCACCCCCTATAGTTTATATTTGATTTTCAAAGTATTTCAACATAAGTATCTTTATTTCATTTTATCAGCTAGTGCTATAGATTAGGATATATCAAAAGAGAAACGTTACTACCATGTTAAAAGGTCCATTACTGTTTATTTTTATTATATAAACATCAATTAGATTAAATCAATCAATTAACTTTCTATAAATGTACCTAATCCGAATAATTATTGATGGTTTATTTTTATTTATTTTACATATTTTTTCTTCTTTATTCGTTGTGACCATTTGGCTCACATCCTACAAGCCATCGAGGGGTTAGCTAGATAAAGGTAACCCTAAATATTGCGTCATTAGTCCTCTACCGACCTACAAATACACACATACATGCATGCGTATCCTATATGGGTATAGTTAAAGGGTTATAAAGGAAAACCACAAAGAGAATAGCTGGCGGTCTTTCATGTCGAAACACGGCGAGGGCATCTTAACTAAATAGGCGTCTACCAAAATGGCTGACCTAAATGTATCCAGGAACACACAAATGTCATACGTATACAGTGACTTCCGGCCCAGTAAACATATATTTCCGCAACGAGTTGATGTCCTTAAAACGAAAATGTGCAATAATTTAAATTAAGGTACTCGACTATAATTGAAAAATTCCTTTTGGTACCCGTTTAATACATGCTTTGCAGTACAATTTGGTTTGTTGTTATTATTGTTATTATTATAAACCTTATCATTTCCTAAATATCACTTTTAACCTACAACATAAAAAAAATTAAAGGATTTGTGTAAGTATCTATTTCGTTAGAACTATTTTATCATGAGTGAGTACTTAGAATTGATATAGATAATTTTTAACAAATGTGGGAGTATCATTTTTATAAACGACACTTCTACTAAACAAAAAACAAAATTGTTATCAGTAGAATTTTTTTTTATAGTTTTATCAATATCCTCATAACGTATCATATTTTATATTAGTCATATTATTAGAAATTAACAGAGAAATTTTTAATTTAAAAATAATCAAAATAAATAATCAGTATTTTCTTTTATATCATAAACTAAAATGTGAATCATTCTTTTTTTCTAAATTCAACGAGAAATAGTATTATTACGTGATAAATTTAATCATATAATAAATACATACGTACAATTACTGCTCCTCATATAAAATTTACGCGTAAGGAACAAAAAACTTTACGTAGGTATGTAACATGGGTGCCCACAATGTTAAAATGGTTGAACTAAATTAAAATATCGCAAATAACCTAATGACAAATTTGATGTTATATCTATAGGTACTTTTAAATTCTGATTTATAATTAAAAAAAAACATAAAAAATTCGGGCGTAATAGTTATATTGTAAAAAGAAAACATTATTTAAGTATAATCTGATTTTCCGATAACATTAGATACTTTTCTTAATTAAATAAATAAATAAAATTGAAAAAACACCAACAAAGTCGTTTTTAAGTTCGACCCATATGGATATATGTAGTAGGTGTTATAATCGAAAGTGAATCGAATCAAAAGATTATTAATTACCTTGTAAATAATGAATGGTAGCGAAGCCATTGTTCTTTCCATCAGTGTCAGCTGATCCGACAGGCACAGAAACAATTTTATTATTATTACTATTAGAATAGTATATTATGATTATTATTATCGTACTTTGTCATCGACTGGCACAAAAACACATACACAATCATATATTTATATATTATATTGTTATGCACACATCTACGCAGAGAAATCGAATTTCCCGCCCGCCAAACGACACGGAGGTTTGGAAAACAAAAAGGCAAAAAAGAGCGGCAAATCAAAAGGGCTGAAGCTAATCTATAATAACTATGGCTAACCCGCACGGCAGCGGCGAAAACCGGGGCTCTCTCTCGTTTTATTAGAGGAAATTCTCGTGCAAAATAATCAACACACGACACACCACTTCGCAGTCGTGCTTATGTGTACTTACTGGTGCACATAGAAGCAGCGGCAGCATCGAGGCTGGACTCGCCGCCGTCGACGTATTATTTCACCAAGTGCAATTGCAGTTCTCGTTGCATACATGCATGTATATGTGTTTGTGGCGCCTGACCTTGACACTCTTACTCGTTGCACTTTAGATATTACTGCTGCCTACATACGAGCGCGAGTTGTGGCCTTTATTGATTTTTTTTCGTCGGGTATTTTAAGATACCCAGACGGGGGCACCGTAGACGACGGCGACGACGACGTCGACGACGACGAGTCTCTAAAAGACGCTCAAGGGTTACTTGCGACTGACGACGGCGACGAGACCGACGTCATCCTCATTTCGGAGAAACACACTGACAACTCTTCAATTCGTCATTAAATCCTAATCTCACAACTATCTACTAGTTACTTCATAATATCTATGTATATTACTGAGAACGTTAATGGCCTACAAAAGTCTGGCCTTTTTGATCAAAAACTCTGGATTTAAAGGAGTCTATGACTAGTTTCTTAAGACAAAAGGAGTACTACAGGAACCCTTTACATTTACACAGATTTAAGTGAAAGCAAAACCATTCACATCTATTGCGCCTACATAAGGTCCTTTAATTGAAGATGTTTATGTCGAAATGGTAAATTTGGACCTGGATGTAATGCTTAGATCTATGTGAGAATTCCTCAAGCTTACCAAACGCTTGGCATCGTTTTTTCTTCAAAACCCTCTCTTCTGAGGACACCGGTTAGATACTTGGTTTATCTTTCTTCGTTCCTGTTTTTGTATAGCTTCCTTGGATCATTCCACTCTTCAGCTGTCTCTCCTTATATCACCACCGCCACTCTTCAATTCCAACAATTCCTTAAATAGACTGAAAAAGGGCTTTCTGTCTTACCTACCATGGACTAGATCAATGGGGTAGTCCGTCCACCAACAGCAGCTGATGGGAATAAATAATAAAATTTGTCTTGTTTATTATTTGTATTCTGCAAAGAAAAGTTTCCGAGATCTGCCCTTGTTTTGTCTGTCTATTCCTATAATATTCGAGTACCATTGGATGAATTTTGATCTTTCCACTTTTATATATATACTAAAGCATTATCCTTAGAGAAGAGTTATAATGGCTTTTGTGAAAACAGCTTTTTTGTCTCTACATAACTCATGAAGTAACTGAACAAATTTTGATTGGGGTGTCGATGTGCGATGGATGGAGGGAGCAGAGTCAGCAACAGAGCCTTACTAAAACGGTTGATCTGAAAGCCAAAGTCCCATAATAAGAAATATGTAGGGCCAAAGCCTTTGCAAAGAGCTGGACATATGTTGACTGAAAGAAGGGCCGGAGTTCTTGTACTCAAAGAAAAATTAATGCGATTAAAGATCCCGGGTTCGTAAGTAAGTTTTTCCTCATTGTATGAAGTAATCTGTAGTGGGGGGACAAATTAATTCAGTAATTAATATCGCATTATTGTATTTAAAATTTACCCCCACTAAAAATTATTCAAATATTTCATTATTAAATAAACATGTTTAATAACAAGTAGTTTTTAGAATTGCAACGCTACTTCAGTAACAATCAAAAGTGCAATAGATAAGTTATCATTTTTCGTTTATTTTATCAAAGATTTTTGTGCTACAACATAGATAAACTAAAATAGATCACGAAAATTAGTTCAACTTAATTAGATAACGGATTTTTACAGAAGCCGTTACCAAAGTGATCGCATCCATTTACATCAGTCTCAATATATCAATTTGATTGTCCCCCTAAGAGAAATTTCGCGTTTCTTGTTATTTCTAACTACATACAACCAACTTTAGATGTATACACGTAATATATTATTTCGTATTTAGTTTAAGCACAGGCCAAGTCGATGCAGTTACGATACATTAGATAAACTGGAGTGTACCGCTAACGGAAAATTTCTGTCTTTTCGGAAAAACAACGGTCTGTATCCGTTTCACTTTGTTGGCTTTAATTTTCGTTTAACATATCTACATAATTCTACATTTATGTTTAAGTATGACAGATTTAATATTTAACTATCGCAAAATACATGAATCTCGTTTTATTTTAGTATTCTATTTATTAATTAAATCACACACCAAAAATGTTATTAATGTGATAAATATAAATATAATAAACAGGTTTGTATTTGAATAAACTAATAAATTTTGAAATAAATTTATGATTTATTGAAGAGGGTGATTTTTCTCGAGTGGTGTCTGCATTTGAAGTTATTTCGGTTGATCAGGCCACCAGGACGATGTACTTTCGATTTTTTCGATGATAATCTCGGTTGGAACGGAAAAGAAAATAAAATGTAGGGCACTTAGCCTTGATGTACGTTTTATGCATCAGAATGCACTCGGGACATTAAAGGGGGCCGATACACAAAATCGTCGTCCAGTTGCACGGCCTCGAGATATATTTAAAGCTGCTGGTACTGCAGTCAAGTTCAGATTACCAACTGCAAACACGCCAACAGTGCAACGTGTTTCGATCCAAAAAAATAAAACAACCAAAAAGAAGACAACAACAGAGTAAAAAAGCATGCCGAAAATTGCATGCTCGATCCCACCACCACCACTTTCGATTTCGTTAAAACATGTCTGGCTTTTGTGGCCATGAAATTTCAGGGTCGAAAGACACTTTCATGACTGGGTATTGTACCTACTGTAGACGTGTCTCAACACACACACAAATCTATATTTATTTTGGTAATGGCGAAAATCGCTTTCGATTGTCTGTCTCATCTGCTATTTTCATTGCACATCAACTGGGCCACACTACCTTCGTTCCTAAAATACAATTTCAACGTACATATTATTAGTCTTATTAAGAATTTAAACACTTTTAGATGTTACAATAAGTTTAATTAGAAAAAATGTACATACAATAATTTCAATGGATTCCGCGGTAGGAAATTTGTGAAACATCGTTTAAAATTATTGAGATAAAGTTAAACAAACTGTTTTTAGATGTTGATTTATTGTTTATTCATTACAAAAAAGTGGTATATATAAGTTAAACTGTAAAGATTGTAACTCTTTTTACATTGGTCAAACAGGTCGCAATTTTAACATACGAATAAACGAACATGAAAAAGATATAAAAAACAGAAAATCAACCACAGGCATAAGCTTTCACTGCTTGCAAAATGGTCATAATATTGACAAAGACAACTTAGACGTTCTACATGAAGAAAACAAAGGTCAACGTTTGAATATTTTAGAGCAGTTTGAAATTAAAAAAGCTTTTAGAAATAATTGTAGTTTAACAAATGACAAATCCGAGTTCAAAGACATACCTGTGATTGACGAATATTTAAAGAGCTGCAATCTAATTGAGGGTTTTCCCTAAATACCTGTACCTTACCTATTATGTACCTGCGCCTCCAACTATGTCAAATGAATTACCTATAAATATTATTAAACTACAATCTATATTCAGTAAATATACAATATTACTCTTGAAAAAGACTTCACAGGTCGAAACATATGTAGAGTGTGTTAATAAACATAATTGAAACATCTAAAAGCAGTTTGTTTAACTTTATCTCAACAATGTACATATGTTTCGACTTTTGAGGTCTTTCTCAAGAGTAATTTACTTACTAAAGGTAAAGTACAATGGTTTTATATTTATAGATACCTACAGGTAGTTTAGGTACAATATAGCTATTTTGGAAAAAACATCAATTAGATTGTAGTCCTCAGATTTTCGTCAATCAGTTTTTGAATTCGGATATATCGTTAGTTATATTCTGATTATTCTTGAAAGCTTTTTTAATTTCAAATTGTTCAAGAATGTTAAGTCGTCGGCCTCTATTTTCAGTGTGTAGAATATTATGTTCATCTATGTCAATTTTATGATTGTTTTCTAAGCAATGTAAACTTATTCCTGTGGTTGATTTTTTATTTCTAATAAAACTTATTGTAACATTTAAAAGCGTTTATGTTGTGTTTAAATTCTTAATATTTAAAAGATGTTTCACAATTTTCCTATCACAAATTCTACTGAAATTATGTTATTAGTCCTTGAAAAATTGTAATCCTTTAAAACTGATCTCTGATAGTGAACCTTTTTAAGCAATGATTATATTAAACTTATATAAAGACCAAGTCAGTAAAACTTAAAAAAAATATTACAGTCACAGCTATGCATTAATTGTGATTAAAAAATGTTCGTCTTTTTCTACAATTCGATTTGTGAAAATTATTTTAATAAAGTTGTCGAAGAGCCCAATTGTTATGTGCGACTATTAGACGACTAGATTTTTGTTTGCGTGGGAATGCTGAATTTTATTAGTCTTAATAGTAAAAGTCTCACTCACAATCAGTACAGAGGAGGGTATTCTTGTATATAAAAAATAGATGGAAAAATGTCATCGCCAGTTGTTCAATCGTATTTCCTTTTTTTCTGTGTCAACACATAATATAATACACAATTTCATTTCTAATACTTAATAAAACATTTATCTACGCAAAAGTAATCTACAATTAACTTTGATTCCAATGTTTTTGATATCTTAGATTTTGTACAAAATAAGGGGCGAGTACATGGTAGAATTTAACGTAATTGTGTTTCTTTTCACAACCCCCGTATTTATTATCATATTTAAGAAAGAAGACGCTGTTAGCTCTTGGTGAAACAACTAATAATTAAATAATTAAACACTTGGAGTTGTTTCACAATTTTTTATTAGTATGTACTATGTACATTTCGCCTTATTAGGGCGTCATCAGGATTATAAACAGTACACTAAAGCTAAATTATAATGTTACGACAGTATATATCTAATTTTTTAGTCATGAACTAGTTCAGGATTTAAGAGGGGGTTGTTTCCAAAATCATGCTGGTCGTTGGTTAAAATTTTATTGTTCAAAATGGCTTTTTTTATTTCTAAAATTTCATAATTATCTAAAATTTTTCCACCTCTTTGACGATTTAATATTTTAACATTATTTTTATTAAACAAATGATTTAAATTTATACAATGAGTGGCCAAACCTGTGGATTGTTTGTTGTATTTTATATTTCTTATATGTTCTGCGAAACGTGTGCCGATATCCCTTTTAGATTTTCCTATATAAATTGCCTGGCAGTCTGCACATGTTATCTCATAGACACCGCTGCAATTTAAATCATCTACCTGGTTATCTAATTTATTGTTGACAAGGGTTTTACCTAGAGTTCTATTATTAAAGTAAGCAGGCTTTATATCAATGTTCCTTAAATGGTTTCCAATATTATTGCTTAAATTTCCGTAGTATGGAATTTTTCTCCATGTTTTAACTGGCTCATATGAATTTGTTTTTATAGGACAAATAAGATTATTTAAATTATGTTTTGGTTTTTTTGAAAGTATTTTATTGACCGCTTCTTCTCTAAAACCGTTATTGACTGCTATTTTTTTAATTGTTTTTAGTTCTTTATTAAAATTTTCTTGTGATAATGGAATTATCATATTTGTTTTTGACAGAATGTAAACTGTGACCCATAGGAAAAAATAGCTGATATGACTATGGATAATCATACTCAGAAAATGGCAAATCAATTAATGTCACTAAAAGACTATAAATAAAGAACTGATTGTCAAACAGATATTTTATTTCATCTCTAGTAAACATTAAACATTGAACTCATGGTTTAGCTAGACATTCTTAGTGCTCAACTTGCCTCATACCCCTGCTCAATTTACCTCACCTATGGGGTACGTTAAGCATGTGGGACTTTCTGAACATAAACAGCTGTAGTTTTTAAATCTGACTTATTAACAATAAATTACCATGGACACTTTTGCTACGGGATAAATTACTAATCCATCAGGTCGTATAACAACTCATTGAAACTTATCATTGAGGAGCTATATCCACTCAAGTGAAAAATTGCTCAACTAGCCCCGCCCTACCCTACATCGCCGTAGGTATTGTAAAATTTGTTTCCGTTTTTGTTATTAAAAATAATGTTGGTTGATTTTGATTACAAATCATTTCGAGCAGTTCCCTTTCCTATTGTTAATATTCGAACAATGTACACATATATGAATATGTGTCTACGCACGCCTATCCTACAAAAACCGGAAATATCAAAACGCCTTTTTTCTATGTGCGTAAAATTCACACACGGATATTTATATGTACAAACACGCAGACATATGCAGTAGCGTATGTACAACACATACATATACGTATATACAGCAGCAGTAGCAAGTTCTGCGTGGCTGAAAAAAAATAACAAAAGTAGCTTCCCCCCATTATGTGTGGCGCAGCGTCGATGGAAAATTAAAACGCACATACACTATCCCTTTGTCACGTGACCTATATATCCATAAAAATGAAAATTAGCTTTTTACCCTCAAGGGCTAAAACAAAAAGATACATATGCAATATGAAAAAGAAGATGAATTAGAACAAAAGACGAACCTATTAAAGACGAATAGTGTTTAAGAATCATCATCCCCGGGGATGATATAGTAGCATTTTAGATATACACATCCATAATATCCTATACATACATACGTATTATATATACACTATGATGTCTTTCCTTTGTATGGTTTTATAATTACGACGTCTCGTTATGGATCTCAAGCTTTGGCTTGGATTTGTTGAAAATATTCAACTTATATTGTGTGCAATGCAGACTGCATTTTCCTTTTGCAATGCGGCCGCAACGCAAAGGATGAAAAATGAGCAAGATATTAAGAAAGGATACTTTCAGGATGCAACCATATGCTTCTTTTACGTACACTTCGAGATCATTTTAATTCGTTATCACAAATTCTCGTATGAAATTGGTCAAAGGAATACTCCAAAGGGACGTCTGTCAGCCGCATACGGATGGACGCACACATGGGAAGGATAAATAATCATTTCTATTTCTACTCTTTTCACAAAAGTTCGTGTGCGAAAAATCTAGGACGGAATATAACGCCTAAAACTTTAATCTTCATGTGTAAATACTTAGACGCTGTTTAGAAAGCATTATTTGTGAATAAAATTTAAACTTTCTTGGGTGCACTTACTGTGAAACATTTTTGACTTCAAAAGAGAAAATAAATAAAAGAAAAAAAAATGGAATAAGTTTCACCAATTGTTTATTGTACTCGACAATTTCGTTTCGATCTATGCGATCATTATCAAGAGTATTACTAATTACTAAACTTAAATCTACACAAATCACATATTTATAGTCTACTTAAAATAAGTCGGGAGGAGTAGGATACTAATTCTAAAATCATTGTTGGTTGTTCATAAGTTCTTCTTTTTTATACAATGCTTTGCTTATTTCTAAGGATTCTAGAAGCGATAACTTTTTATCCTTTGTTATATTTGTGTTCTCTATGTCTAACTTATGTCTTAAACTTAGACAATGATCTGAACAGCCAGTTTTTTTGTTAGTTTTTTTAAAATTATTTAAATATTCATTTATTCGAGTTTCTACTGCCCTCCCTGTTTGTCCTAAATAACTTGCACTACAATCCTTACAAATTAATTTGTAAATTCCACTTTTTTGTTTAATATTGCTTTTAGGTTTAGCATTAACCAACATGTTTTTTAATGTCCTACCGTTACATTCTATTGTAGTAATTCCTAATTTCTTAAGTCGTGATTTGAACTTACGTTATTGACAAATTGCATAGAACAATAAATGCTATCTGTTTTTATACTAAAATTATCATTAAATAGTAGTTTTTAAACTTTCTCGTTGAGTTTTCGATTGATCATTATGTCTACAATGTTCGGCTTATGGTTATTATTAAACGCTATATTTATGGATGTGTGCCATAGTAAAGAAGTTCAATTTGATGTATAATAAATAAAACAACTTGTTCAACTTCCACACTTTTTATTGTCTTAACAATTGTTTCGGCACTTTGTGGCTTCATCAGAAGATTTACAAGTTCTTAAACTAACAGAAGACTAACATTACTTATATATGAAAGTAGGTACATAACTAAGGTGGGGGTGTAGGGTGTAGATTAAGTAAAGGGGAATTATTTAAATCTAATTGATCATTGAGAAGCACATTTTTATGCTTATGTTTATTAATTTCCATGCTTTCAAGGAAATTTGATTTTGTATACTCAAAACGAGCATGAGGTGCTACAAAATAATAATTGTTTTATTTTTATACAGCTTCTGTAATTTCTGACGGTAACACCTAGAGATAACTTTTTCAATATGTTTATATAACATGTTATTTGTTAATAGAGCGATTTCATGTTGAAGCAGTCGTGAACAAAGTTGAAACAGGAATTTATACAGCAAATAAATTTAAATTTAAATTGCTGATTTGTTTAACAAAAAAGCCTTGACATTAGATTTACTTTTACATAAATATTATGTATTTATTAGTTCCTTTTTCTTTCTTTCTAGAAACTTGTTTCGGTTTATAAATATTAATTAGAGGTAATTTATTTGACTTATCCATACCTAACTCAAAAATTAATAAACAATATCCATTTGTTAAGTAAGTATCTTCCCATTCATCCAATTTGAATCTTTTTGTGGTAAAAATCATTAAAATTTACTTATGAATTATATTCGTTTTTAAAAAAAAAATGAAAGGTTTTGTGAAAGAGTCCTTATTCAAAATAAATAATACAATATCGCAGGATTGTGAAAATTGTAGTTGGCCATATATTCTTAGGTTAAAGTGGATTTTCCCTCTGGTTTCCTTGTTTACTGGGTTGTGCGTAACATTTCATACAACGATAGCTTCATTAAAACTTCATGTAGGTAGCCCTGAAGCTACACGCAGGTTCCTGCCTACCTCTAGCAACCAACTTGTGCGTACATCAACTTATGTAAAGTTGAGTGTTAAAAAAGCTCTGCTAGGTATATAAAATTTAAAAGATAAGAACGTGCTTTTTACCACTGCCACGGTGAGATGATTATCTTGCATTTTTTTCAGTAATTACGCAGAATGCTTTTATATAGTATTATTCTTTTTTCTTTTAACAAAAAGGCGAGCTGCATTCAATTTAATATAATAAATAATGATGTAATGATAGTTTAGGATTTACCAGTGTGGAAATTGTAGGTCAACAAAACGCATTCCTTAACAGAAGAATAACATAGGAATTATTTTATGCGTACGTCTCATAAACGTAAGGTTTCAGTAATGAGATATATATATATATATATTTTATTGTCTATATGAACTTTTGGAATGAAGGTAAATAAACATAAAACTAAAACAAAGATATTGGTATGTAAAGGGACGTGAAAGTATAAAAGTTGGGGACGAAACACTAAAAGAAGGATCATATTACAGGCAGTGTATTGCCATCTACTGATATTTACTGATATCTGTCGCATTTCATCTGTTTGGCAATATAGCTTCGATTTGGTCAGTGATTTAACGAAGCTACCTAAGGTGTGCTGATATCTTAGAAATTATAAATTTAATAAGAGCTTAAGCTCAAAACTAACATTTTTAGAATCCATAGAAATCAATAAACACAGAAATACAGATAAACTGCTTAATTAATGACCAATTAGAAGTAAATAACTCGCCATTATTTAACCTTTTCTCATTCCCCATCCCTCATTCGCCTCCTTAAGAAGACTATTTATAGTAAATTAATCTTAGGTAGCTTCTGAGCGGCGTGGTCTAGTGCTCTAGATCATTGCTTAGCATTCGGGAGGTCGCCGGTTCGAACCCGGGTCCGGCTGCTCTGGCCAAGTTTTCTTGGATCATTTAGGCGAATGCTGGAGCAGTAATATTCCACAGATAATCTTTCACTTCTCTTCTGTCTTCATTTCGTTCGTCTCATCTTTCTCTCCCTAACCACACCACCCGCCCATTCCCACGATTCCTGCAAGGAGGCTGAAGAGGTCCTTACGCCCTACTCTCCGGCTTTGCACTATAGTGTAAGTCGGAGGGACTGCCCGCCCACCAGCACGAGTAGCTAGTGGGAATGAAACACAAACAAGTTTTTTTGTTTTTAGGTAGCTTTAAGTATAAGTTGTACTTCTGAAGAAGCCACAGTGTGGTGAAATAGATGTTAAGTAATTTAAATAAACTGTGGAAGTTTGTGTTCTTGTTCTCATATGTTATATTACCATCAAGTAACCTCTGATTCAATACAAATAGTGCTGGTTTGGCTTGTTTGTTTTTGAGATTAGGATCTTCTGAAATTTTTGAATGTCCTAAGACTTTTCTGGGACCAGATTCGTCTTCGCCGACAATTAATATAAATCAAAAGTAATTATAGTAGTAGGTTATCTTAAATACTCCCACTGTGTTATGCTATCTGTGTAGGTCCTTCCTGTATCTAAGTTTATTGATATTTTCAAAAAGATCCCCTGAAATATTATTAATACGTCGATTGCTTAGATAATTATACACCTACAAAGAACCTATGAGTCTATTTTTTGTTTTTTTGAAAATTAATATTCAAATGAAAATAGATTGTAATTAAACACCTCCCTATCTTATTTAATCTTCTCAAGATGTAAAAAAATAAATAAATACAAGTATTGTTGTTGTGTGTTGTATAAATTGGTAGATAACGATTGTTTTAATTTTAATTAAATTGAACTCTCGTGTTAATTTCTAGGAGTTTCGACATTTAATTGATTGTAAATTGTTGAATTACTTAGAACCTTACATTAATTAAAGGCTGCCTATTCTACTTTACAAGCTTTTTTAATAATACTTATGTAAACAATTTACAAATTGTGTCTATTTGAAACAAATGTTATAAAATTCAATACTGTAATAGGTAATGCCTATGGGGTGCACTATTCAATCTTTTTAAAATTCTAAATGATATATTTTCATAATTGAAGGAATTAAAATCACTTTTAAATGTTTCAATTTTTTTTTGTTTTGCTACAAAAAGCAGGCATTTACAAATCATCATGTAGCAGTTGTGATTCGTCATATATTGGCCAGACTGGCAGGAATCTTGGAATTCGACTAAATGATAATAAAGAATCCATTTTAAATCAAAAACACAACACGGCATTAGCGACACATGGCATAAGCAATAACCATTTGATCAATTCGGACATCATCAAAATTTTACATAATGAAAGAAAAGGGAAAAGATGGAACTTTTTAGAATTTTTCGAAATTAAAAAAGCAATAAAGATGAACGAGAATATAAGAAATGACCAATAAATTTTTTTCAATACGCCTTTATTAGATGCAAGATTAGAAGCAGGGTCATCTGGTATTTCTTAACAACGAGTATGTACCTGAAATTTAGTAAATCTGTTACTCTTGAGAAAAACATTGTTATATCGAAACAATATTGTAGAGTTTACAGTAAAATAATTTAAAACATTTAAAAGTGATTGTAATTCCTTCAATTATTAAAATAATGTTTCACAAGGATCCGACCAGTTCAACAATTGTTGATATATTTTCTCTTTTCTTAGCGTTTTTATTTGAAACATAAGTTTTTGGTCAGAGTTATAGTCTAACTAAGAGCAATTGTATTCAGTAAATTTTATTAGTAAAAATGCGTTAAATCCCTTTATTAATTTTACAATTCCGTATGTTATTTATTGTATCATTACTAGATTTTTTAATTATCGATGACTTTTGTTATTTCGATTGAAGGTATTAATTATTAATCACGTCTTTATTCATGCGACCGTTTTCCTTTTGTGAAAAGTTGATTCAAGTTCGTGTATAAAAACAACGTTATCTTCAGGCTAAACTGAATCGAAGAACGTATGAGTGCACAGTCAAACATATATTGTCCCAGGTCAGTAACCTTCTAAAAGCCGTCCTGCAAATCAATAGACGTACACAAATTCTACAAAAATGGCAGCTACTGTCTTGGAGAATTGTAATTATATTTTTTTATTATCGCAATTTTATCCGACGACAGCCGCGCTCTTACTACGTTCTTCGTATTCAATTATAAATTTATGTAAGTAAATATTTGACAACTTGTTTGTTAACTGCTAAAAACCATACGCATGATTTATTGGTTGATACCTACCTAATCACTTACTTGATGGTATTTATTTAATTAGATAAATAATTAAACATTTATAATTTTAAACTTTATCTGTTCTCTATTATTATACCTACATACGCAACAACTGCAGTATCAGTTTTTTTTTTCGTTGATTGTTTATTTATCACACAATTTTGAAATTACAATTAATCATTTTTACTTATAAACTTCATGAAAATGTTTATGGTAGTAGCTAGTACTTGATCAAACTTATTCATACTTTTACGAAAACAAAACAACAAAAACGTTTCACGAAAATTCTATTGCTTCACTACACAGTGGCATCATCAGGTGATGAATATAACAAACTAGACTTAACTTATCCTATTTATATGCAATATGGGGGTGAGGGTTAATTCTTACACTTTATTACAATTTAAATTAAGTAAAGGGGAACTATTGCCTTCTAACTGATCATTTAAAATTATTCCTTTTGTTGTTATTTCCAATTGTTCTAGTAAATTTAATTTGAAATATTTGTTTTGCCTATGTAAAATTTTATAATCTAAATTAAAGTTGTGGTTATTTTCTATAAGATGTTGCGCATAGGTAGAATCTACTTTTTTATTATTGAAGCTACTAAAATGTTCATTTATGCGGGTCTCAAATTTCCTACCAGTCTGACCGACGTACAATAAACTCCTGAACATAAATGTTTACATTTATTATTTATTATATATTTTCCTAAAGTGTTATTAGTTCTGAAGCTAATAAAACTATTGTTAATATTTTTAACAATATTACTCACTTTTAGTGAAATATAAATAAAAAAGTAGATTCTACCTATGCACAACATCTTATAAAAAATAACCACAACATTAATTTAAATTATAAAATTTTACATAGGCAAAATAAATCTTTCAAATTAAATTTACTAAAACAACTGGAAATAAATGACCAGTTAAAAGGCAATAGTTCCTATTTACTTTATTTAAATTGTAATAAATTCTAAGAATTAACCCCCACCCCCATATTATATAAAAATAGGATAAGTTAAGTCTAGTTTGTTATATTCGTCACCTGATGATGCCACTGTGTGGTTAAACAATATAGTAGTGAAGCAATACAATTTTTGTGAAATTTTTTTGTTGTTTTGTTTTCGTAAAAAAAGTTTACTGTTGCCCTTTCTCTAACATTTGTATAAATAACGTTAAGATATATGTCTTAAAAATGGGTTGCTATCTTATAATAATAATTTATGGAAACTTTTCAATTTTTTATAATTTCTTAACTGACTCGTACAATTACGTTGTCAAAATATGATTTTAATTAAAGGAAAAAACCCAGCAATTTGGATAAATAAATTGTATTACGCGCGCGGTGTGTTTCAAAGTCACACCAACTAATTGAATATTCAATGTTTTAAATGTAACATAACATACATAAGTTCAAATATAAACATTTTAATTATTAAATAAAAATCAAGGAATAAATCAGCGATCGTTACGCGTAATTATAATGAGTATCAAGTTGATTAATTGACATAAGTGTTCATGTTAATTATTATGCCAGAACATCATACTTCACTTTTTCAATAAACCTACTGTCACTGTCTTGGGAATATTTTAAACGATTTAACATATTTTATTATATATATTTTATATAGTTACTAAAATTTAGAATTACTGTTAGCGGTGTAATTTCGATGAAACATTTTTAATAAAGACGAGAAGAATATTTGGAAGTTTCAATTATTTATTTAATTACTCTGACAATTGTTTCGACCTGATGGTCATTAACGAAAAATATTTTACAAATGCTCGTATTTACAGTTACTTCCAAATACTCTTTTACTAAAATTTAGTTGTACAGAATCAGTACGAACCAATTCAAATAATCCAATAGGAAATATGTATGCTATATCGTTTTAAGTGTAAATAGTCAATTGGGATGTAGTGTAGCTATACCTGCACATCTAGATATATTTTGAAATATCTTAATCTCTTTTCGTTGTAAAATTAGGATATTTATAAAATTGAATGCGTTAGGGAAACTTTGAGGCTATATTCGAGTTCGATGTCGAATTTTTTCGATAAATTACTGACCAACAACATACATATACTGTTCTTATCTAAAAATAGTTAGGATTGTAACCTAAAAGATTAATAGATTATCTTCATTATGTAGTTAGAAGTTTATTATTCAATTTTAAATCAGTTACGACTATAGATAACAATGACGTGTTCATAGGGTCAAAAAAAATGTGATTCTGCATTATGCTGATACGTTTGCTACGCATGCATCTTTTGCAAAATCTAACAATACCTAAGTGTGTTTAGACACAGATATCAATTCTTGAGTAATCTCCAAATAAGAATAATGCTGTTTCTGTTTGTACAAGAAAAGCTACATAACAAGCATCAACATTTAGTCCATGCGAAGGAGGTTAAATAATCAAAAACCAGGTCGACTAATTGTAAAATGTAAAATTGCTAATGTTGCATGTTTCGGCAGTACTGCAACTGACTCATGCCCTCGGTTTCTTACGAATAATATAATAGTTTGATATTACATTTTGTTATGTAATACGACCCATACGTGGAAAAGCTTCAGCTTCTGTAATAAACAACACGTATGTAAATTTATATGTGGAACTAATACTTATTATGTGTATTTGGCAACCCTTTATTAATAATATCGTGTGTACATCGACCACACACCGAAAAATTTCACTCACACAAGCCACAATAACAGGACCATCCATAGCATGTTGATTTTAATTTAGCCTAATGGGACCAATCTATTTGCTAACTATTAAAATACCTTTGACCTATTCGTTTTAGGTTCTAACACATAATTCACGATATACTTAACTACGGACTGTATTACATTAGCTACTAAATGAATTTTTAGTTATACCTACAAGTTTTTTGGCTAAACGAAAATAGAAAACTGCGTCATCAAAATCAAATTTTTTGGATTAAATAAAATAACGACGAAAAATTCGTTTTGTTTCAACTGTTTATTATAAGAAACTCAGATCATTATCAAAGAGACAGTTTTAAGTAGAAATGCTGTCTCTTTGATAATGATCTGTTGATCGAAACAATTGTAAGAGTTTCTTATATTAAACAGTTAAAACAAAACGAACTTTTCGTCGTTATTTTATTTATTCAACATGCTTCATCAAGACTGCACCATGAACAGCCTTTCTTGTATTTTTGGAAATTTGAATTTATTAGTTCCATAGATTGATTGCTGAACCAGAATCTGACCTCAGAGTTGCCCTAACCTTTTTTTATTTCTTTGGCGTATCTAAGTACATTTTGCACTTAAGAAAAAATAATTTTCCACAAAGTATGTAGATAAATATATTACAGATAAATCGTTACCGAAAACGGTGTTTACAGCACACTGTCTCCAAATAGGTTTCTTATCAATAAAAAAATGCATTCTTATCAATGCAATATGTTTAGTTACCTCCTATCAGTTGTTACAAGATGACGGCAACAACCTTGTTATCTTTTTTAAACTTATTATTTATTCCGAATGTCGTTGAACCAGATTTCGCCACGTTTTTTACTCTTTAATAATAACTAAGTGCATAAAAAAGAGTTTAATAATAATAAAGTATATATAAATGGGCCGTGTTATTACCAGACCATATTTATTATTATATATGTATGTACACAGTCTCCTGCTATCAATATAACATTGATGTAGACCCTTAATATGAAAAAATAAAAACAGACGTATACATATGTATAAGTTTAGTGTACGCAGTAGTTGCATTGACAAAACCTAATTATGTCTTATCATCTCAGTCTGATAACCGTGTACGCTTGACCTTGATAATTACACATATACATACATGAAAGGAGCCCATACAAAACTCTGACTCTGTAATAATAAGTAAGACTTACAATAATAATATTATATTGAACGATATGTATTCGATATCTCAATTACAAATTCAACAATTTCACGTCTGTTCGTAAGTAATGGGAGAATTTTAAGGTCAGATTGTAATTCAGTGACAAAATATGACGAAATGATGATCCAGAAGGGCTAAAATTAGGGTATCTTAAAATCGTGACAATTTGAGATCATTGCAGTTCAAACTATCGGTGGTGCAGGTATTGTGAAAATACATTTTATGAAATAATAAAACACTTGGTATATTTTGTACAGGTTTATTGACGGAACTCGACAATTGTTTCGACATACAGGATGTGAATCCTATACTTCTGATTTTGGAGATTTTTTTCACATCTTAATTTTTATTTACCCTTTGAGTTTTAATAACTGAATGTAGGCTTTGAGTTTTGTTTTGTTTAATGATTAACGATTTGTCAGATTGTTACTCAATTATCATCTTTGTAGTATTTTGCATCTTACATTGAACGACGCTATTATAAAACAATTTGTGAAAAAGTTTATTTGAATTTTAATGGGAACTTTAAAAAAAACTGCAACATTTATGGTTCGTCCGTCTTCAAGGTTTTCAATAACTTGAGGTGTTCTGTCTATTTGTATAATTGTAAGTGATAAACAATAAAAAAGACAATAAATTTTTTATATTACGTAATGCATTTGCGTATATATTAGGTATTAAATTTAAGAGTTTAATAAATTCCGATTCAAGGTTTTGGTTTTTTTTTATTTTTGTGTAATAACTCTCTCAATACTTAGGATAAAGCGTAGTAGTTTTTTTTTTGTTGCAAACTTTAAACAAGTGAATAAATATATTATCTAGTCTTTGTTTTTAATGACACGTTAATTTGCGTAATTAATAAGATTGTGCTAATTTAAATTTAAATTAGAAATTTGTTTTTGATGGTAATATTATATAATGATAATACATTATCCAAAAAAAGTTGGCATAGGTAGCTTTTAATATTTTACACGAATGCATAGGTACATGTTATATGTACTTATATGCGGTGCTTATTGCATTTGAAAACTTTGAATTTATTTGTTTTTGAAGCCAGCAGTGCGAAGAAACTGTAGATATTTGTGTAGGCTCGGTTCAAATATGGTAAGACGAGCAAAATTTCTGATATTTAATTTGTGTTGCTATTTGGAAGGGGGTCAGTGCAAATAAGGACTGGAACGGGTTGGATATAGAAACTTTCACTTAATTTTGTTATTCTCAATTTAACTAATTCAGAGGAAGTAATACTTATTAAGAAATAAAACAAAGTAATGTTTACACCAGTTTATTAGTCTACTCGACAATTGTTTATTTACTAAATTTAGTTTTGCATTTTTGGCTTTCTTAATTTCTAAATTTGTACTAATGTTAGTTTTCTGCCTTTATTAATATTTGAATGGAGCATTTTAGTGTGGTCTATATCTAAATTATGGTGGGAAGTTATACAATGGTTAGCAATTCCTGTATTTTGTTCTCTTTTATTTATACTGTATAGATGCTCTTTTAGGCGTGTTTCTATTGCCCTTCCACTCTGTCCTATATAACATAGGTAGCATTACATGATTGACAAAATAATTTATATATACCGCTCTATTCTCTTATATCTTTTTTGGGTTTATAGTTAACTAGGAGTTTTATTAAGGTTTTTGTATTGGTTTCTACTGTTTGTAAGTTGAATTTATTTAGTCTGTTCTTTAGGTAATACGCTTTGTAATAGGCGATAACTTTTTGTTAAAATATTTCTATACTTATTACCTATACACATGTTAGGGATAATAACCACTACTTCCTATAATGGTTCCCGTCTTTATTTTAATATCATATTGGAGAAAAGAAATAAAGCAGTTACAACATCTTCAAATTAATGTTCTTTAAATAACAATCGGTTTTTGTATAATCCTCCTAAACAACTTAAAAGTTAAATAATAATGTCTATACTTAGAGAGAATAAAAGTCACGGTAGGTAAATGTAATTAAATAATTGGGACGATCTAAATTTATTAATTGTTAAACTTGGACACAGGTTAAATAAACCTTTATACCTACGTTTATGTATAAATATGTATTATAGTTTTAATAATTAATAATAAACATGTGGTTAATGTTTCAATTGAAAGTTTTGATTTATAGTTTTTGCACTGGTTGTTGTCGTGAATAACAGTATTTTTCATGGTCACGATAATAGTAATAACAATGTGTAAGAAAAACTATTGTATATTATAAATTATAACTCGCGTGTGTTTTCAAAAAAAGACAATTTAATCAATACCCTTGAAAAAATCATTAATTTGTTTTTAATATAACATATGTCAAATTGTTATTACGCTTTGTCGCAAAAGAGTTTTATATAGTATAAATGGTTCTTTAGATAATAGATAAATTTAATTTATTTATTTTATATTAAAACACACCTTTAAGTATATTTATAAGTATTGATTATAAAGATAATTCTAGAAATACCGACGTATCTGTATGTACCTATTACAAGAACATTTAATAATTCATAAATCGCATATTTCTACCATCATATCATGCAGCTTTGGAAGGTTTTACGGTAATAATTGATGCCTGTTTTGTAGTATTTTTAAGTGATTATTGTTGTCTATAATTAAACAAATAGTTGTAAATTTTGTATTAAATTTATTACTGCTTGTTAGTTGAGGTTTGGGTGGGTGGTTTGTTAAAAATTCTTTGTTCCAAGTTTCTTCGATAGTTGATTTCAACCGTAATGGATCGCAATAGTGGCTGGACATAATTTATTTAGTTTCCTGAGAAAAATTCGATTATCCACAAACTGTTTGCCTGTCCCACGCCATTGTCATTTGGTAAATGTCGTATATAGTTGACCTGTCCGGTGCATTCAAGGCTTTCTATCGTTTAATATTCGTCAATAACGTGACTAAATGTAAACTAAGATAAGTAGCTACTATTCGGTGCATCAAAATTTCATAAATCCATATCCGTTTCCGTATTAAGCTAATCTTTTTCTAGAAAAATATACTAAAAAATAAATCAATATACTTTTTGACACAGATATATAAATGTGCTTTTAAACAAAATATGTTTTGAAAACAACACTTTCCTGCAATATTTTGGTTAATTTTTTATTCCTCTTCTATAATAAACAAATAATAAAAACAACAATAAAATTGAGATATTACGAGACATGTTTTTTCTTTATTTTTGGAATAAAACGCTTAAGGAACTTTCACTTATTTTAATTTTATTTCTTAACAAATTTGTTTCGACCAACAAGGTCATCTTCAGAAGAAGGAATCATAACTAATTTTTACAATTCTGTCTTAAATACTAAATTTTAATGGTAAGGTTGGGGAAATAAATGTTTAGTACATATGTTAACAATGGGGGAATCGTATACATTTTTAACCTCATTTAAAACATTTTCTGAATTTGCTCTTAAATGGCATTTAATTTCAATAGTCTCCAGTATTGTTAATTTTTTGCCTTCATCTTTTATTTGTAATATTTTTACATTTTCTTTATTATTGAATTATATATATATATAGTATATTTGGGTGAATAGAATCAAAACAAAATTTTTGTTGTTTTTTGCTTATTAAGTTATCCATAAGTTTTTCCTTATATCCATTATTATAAGCCATCTGTTTTATAACTTTAACCTCATTGTCAAAGTTAATTATGTTTAATGGTAGTTTACATAATCTGTCTATCATGCTAGTGTAGGCTGATAATTTATGTTGTATGGGGTGTTTTTTTACTTTTTTAAATAACGAAGAACAAGTAGACTCTAAACAATATACTTCTCTACAAAATTTCCACCAAAATAATGGTACAACCAGTTTTTATAGCCTGTAGCTTGATTTGACAAGTACTTTGCAAATGAGGGAATGTGGTAATCATTAGACCGGGACTATACGGAGGGTAATCAAGTTACTCCCAACGAAATGATCAGTCCCGATCAAGCGCACAGTTTCTACCATATTTTGTTGCATTTGAATAAGCGCCTGGGTAGTAGTTTTCTATGTGGATATACAATTAGTAGAAATTATGCAATGAAATAGATGAAGGTACAAAATTGTAAGGAAAAGTCTTATTGTTTTTCTTCATTTCAAAACTACTTACCTACTTAAGTACCTAGTTAAAAAATATGCTTAGTATTTCGAATGGTAATCACCTATTAAGTGATTGTTATAAATTATGGAATAAATTTCAGTCGAACGTACATTAATAAGATTTTTATCTTGCGATGTTGGCTAAGAACCAGAGGTTCGCTTTCACCCAAAAGTGTCTGCTAATTTTCGTTTAATTTCCGCATAGGCTTTCACTCCTGCCTACGTAGCTCTAGGTACTTCCATAAATTTATATTTATATCTGTATATGTAGATAAGATACCCCTCCAACTCATTAATTAAGTTTTTATAAAATCTTAAGAGAAGTTCTGTTTCCAGTATAAATATGATAATTTTGTTACACTTTTGAACGAAATTAACTAGAGAGCGAGCACCAAACTATTATTAAATGTTTTGAACAAGTTCCGTCAATTTCAAACTGTACTAACAAAAATCCATTTCCTTTCGGATTTCATTAATATTAGGTATGTAGGTATGTACTTATCGCCTTCCTGTCCAAACGAAGTTTCCATGAATATTTATTAGAATATCTGTGTTATCATTGATACAGAGTTTGTTCGTTTTATAATGTGAAAGTGCTTACAGAAATACAAATAATATTTAGTATCTAGGACGTCCATAACGTGATAGTAGCATACCTAATAGGCAACGAAAATCTGATGTCCCACTAGTTAATTATGAACATAACAATATACCGAATAATAGTAAGTTATTTTACATGCTCACAAACGTTATATGTTATATTTACAGCCTGATAATTCGATAAGTGTTACATTGAGATGTACTTACGTGTATTTAGGTAGGTATATCATGCTTACATTATAAATGTATCTAATTCCTTTACTGGTAATCATAACTGTAGTTGTAGGTAATTCGCCATTAGGTAAAAAAATTGAGCTCAAAACTCAATTTCTACAGGGAAAAAAATGAAAATAACAAATGTTTTTACTACTAACAACTGTTATTATAGTTAATGTACCTCTACTTTTTATCTAACTACTTTCTTTTTTTCTCACAATTTCCACAGCCAGGTAGGTTCTCTCGACAAGCGAACAAAAATACAGACATGTCAGAAATACCATTACGAATTCGAATACAAAAATCATTCATGGGGATATACAGGGGTTTTCAAGATGATGGGCTATTAGAATTATATGAATTAGTGGAATGAATTCAATTGTGAAACTTGGGCTTATTTGGTTATTGTTTATGCCGCTTCTTTTAAAAATATTTTCAAGTTCGATTTAAATCCGGTTATACCGGAAGTAGATGTTAACTTTCTTATTTTAAAGGAAATGACATACTTTTTTACATTTTCCGATAGAAAATCTAAATTCATGCATATTTTATACGAGGCACTACCCCGAAAATATTGATAGATTTTGTGTTATTATTTTTTTATTTTAAATTTTTGACATTTGCACGTTAACATTTAAAAAACCGTAATTCAATTAATTTTTGAGATTTTGCTTTATAACTCGTAACAATTATTTATAACTATTCACATTATCGAAAAAAATGTGGTTTTTAACTAAAATGTGCAGTGTTCAAATTTTGTGGTCAAAGTTGGCCAACTTCAAAGGAGTATAAGTCAATTGTTTTTTAATAGAATGATCCATGCTTGACTGTAAGTTCCAATTTTTCATTGAATTTCGCGTCTATTGATATGGGAATATCGTATACCCTTGTTTATACTTTTTGAAAAAAATTATATTTTGTGAAGATGTTGCTTTTTTGCACTGCATACGTATAATGTTAATGAAAGCAGTGTGTTGTGATTTCGAAACAATTGAACAATCAATTGTTGTTAAGTGTCAGAAAACGTATGCCATTTTCCAGACCCACAATTTTGAATTGTTGCAATAAAGCATCCACAATGAATAATTTAGATTACTACTACCACTACTACAGCAATCAAGATATTTTAAATTTATTTTATTTATATGGTGAATGTGGAAAAATTACAGAAAGAACTTGCAGACTTTTTAATGAACGTTATCCAAACAAACCGAGAATGACTGAAAAAAATAATTAAATAATTGAATCAAATTTTCTACAAAATGGTATCAGAAAACAAAACAATCACACGAAACCAATTGTAGACAGAGAAGATAATGAAATAAAAACAAACATTTACAATTAAAGGTTAATATCATAATATCTTAAAATCCTTAACTGCATTTCATATCAAGAAGACGTATCGTAATACAAAACGATCTTTTACTAAAGTTAAATTTAATAATTACAATTCTTCGTTTCATTGAAAATCACCTGAATCTTACTGCACAACCCAATACATATTTTATATCCTTCTGGCACTATTAAAACCCTTTGTAAAATAGTAACAATTTTATCAAAATATATTGGTTAGTTATTGAGCTTTATGGTAACAGAGGGTTGTTAATATTTTACTTCACGCTTTTTGTAAATGATCGTTGCAAAGGAAATAATGTGTATTAATAAATCAAAAATATGTAAAGTAAAGAGTGTGGGCGTGGGCTAAGCGATCGTTGCAATTCAAACAAGAGAGAGAGAAAGAGAAGGAGGATTAGAAACGATTTTCATAATAAATTACCTGTTGCTATGCTACCAATATAATTCACAGTGTGCCGACGATAATCGTGTTGTAGTGAATTTTAAACGTTTCGCGATATCTAATTAATTCAGCTTTATTCTATTTGTCCTTTATGTCGTCGAAAAATCATTTGTATATAACGTCTATTATCTGGTTATTGAAACGGGCGACGAGGTCTCGAAACGCACAGAGCCATTAAGTTTTTTTAATTGACTTTCATAGCTCACAGAACGAAACATGACGGTTGATCCTAATTAGCCATTTTCACAAATTAGAAACCTGATTGTCGAAAGTGTCCCATAAAATTGACATCGCCAAACAACAACCAATAATAGATCAATATACCCACCTATTAGAAGCATGAATCTATCAGTATTCCTTGGCAGGGGTATATTTTGTAGAATTTTTATATAACTAACATAGGTATTAGAATAAAGACATAATTTAAGATGTCATTTGTTGTAGATATTTTGACGATTGATAAAAGAACAATAGGTAGGTAAATATGAGTTAATAAATATATTAAGTGTAGTAACATTAAACATATATTTTAAAACAATATAAATATATTTTCAAAATGACAGCGACTGAGAAGACAATTCAATTCAAAAAGGAAAAAAGAAGTTCATCCTAATAACTTCACAAATATTTATTATCGTTGCATATGTAGATTTCAACCATAATATGCATAAACATTATCAACAGAAACAAATAATTAATAATCTTATTTATACCTACATTTCTGGCACAAGAGAGATGAGAGGGTTGTTTATATGGTGCATATCAAAGTTCATTTGATTTTCCTTGAATTTATTGATATAAACAGCTTCGCTAATAACGAGTTCGTACATTAACTTTCGATTGGTCGATTTATAGTCATAGGTCCCTTTTTCAATAAAATTCAAACTTTTGGTGGTGCAAGTGTTGTGAAACATATTTAATAAATTAGAAAAAATCCACAAGAATGTTTACACGAAATTTATTATATTCTCTACAATATTATTTCGGCCGATTCGACCATTATCAAGAGTACAAATAGGTTACTAAGGTTAAAATGTTGTTGACTGAATTTTATACCTAAAAATAAAGGAAGAGGGGGTGTACAAAAGATTTACAGTTGATGTGGAAAAAGAGGGGAATTGGATGTAGCTAGTTCTAATTGAATATTTACTAAATTAATATTTTTATGAATTACCTTCTTAATTTCTAAATTTAACCACTTTTGTTTCGCTACCTTAAGGGCCGTGAGTACTTCTTTAGAGTTGCTTTTACAGCGAATGTTCGTATAATCAGGAGAAATTAAATTTTTTTTACACTCTTTATTGAACCACAGATGATACACGCACATTTTGACTTTTAGTAAAGTCCATTTGTATAAAAGCGTCAATTTACGTAATCCCACGTTTTCAATAAAATTCAGTCAACAATATTTTAACTTTAGTAACCTATTTGTACTCTTGATAATGGCCGAATCGGCCGAAATAATATTGTAGAGAATATAATAAATTTCGTGTAAACATTTTTGTGGATTTTTTTCTAATTTTATGGTATTTTTTATGGGTACAGAGTTGATGGTCAAGTATTTAGAAGTCGTCTACCACATGGGTAGTTAGTTACCTCTAGGTACGTACGTGTATTATCCATCTATCTGTATTTTGCAGCGTTGAATTTCATTTCAATGACAAAATGTTTTTGAATCAATTTGCATTTTATTAAGCGTTTTAGTCACAGTTTAGCCACGAAACGTAGGTATATTATATACCAGTATCTGTAGGTACCTTACGTAGTCACATTTCTATCCGATGAAAATACGCACGTACCTATATAAAATGCATATATTATCATAACGAAAAGCCAACGTGGGAGTAAATATCTATTGCATTGTATGTTTCTATGTATCTGGCTAATATAAAACACAAATACTTATATAAATATGCAAATAAATCTTTGGAATGCTCTGATTTAAAAGATGAATAAAAAGTAGACTCTTATAGGTATCTCTTTTTTGCAAACTTGACTTGAAATATTGTCAGGGGCGGACACATAATTTCGAATTAGAAGGGGATCAAGAAAAAGTGTTGTTATGTTCCCAGTGGCGTAGGTAGCTTTAGTCGCACCAGGCTTTAGAAATACCCGGAAAACTAGACACAAATTTTACGAAATGTACCAGATCAATAGGCACATCCGATTTGTATAACTGAGCAACAAAACCTCTTCGTTAGATAAGCATTTTATAGGCATCTACTCAAAGATGGCGGAGTGGTAAAGAAAGAAAATTGGTTGGGCAGATTTACTTTTTGTCCACTTTTTCTTCTACCATAATTCTAACAGAAAAACTTCAAACCACTTTACAACTTTTACTCATCGTTATATAATTCAACTGTTGAGGGCAAAATTGGATGCTTTCAGTATTTATTTATTTTTTCGCATTAAGGTTAAGAAGTCATTAAATAAATAAAAATACTTGGTGTAGGTTTCACAAATTTATTTTCACTTCTGACAACTGTAAAAATTGTGAAGCTATATATGTTACATAGGGCAGTCAGGACAAGCTGTAAAAACTAAGTTAAAAGAGCATTTATATTCTATAAAAAACTATATAAATTTGGTCGATTGTTTGGATGTTTTAAAACGACACAATAAAATAATGCGGTCGGGTGCAAATAAAGTTTAATATGTACACTATGGATAATTATATACACTGGTGAAGAATGAAGAAAAACAAGTAGAAAAGATGATGTAGTAATAAGGACTTAATGATTAAGTAGGTTTAGGTCTGTTGGTGGAGTTAGAGTGACTGTTATTGACTGACTGTGTGTGACTGACTAAGTAATGTCCTCTTTAAAGTTTTTTTTTAATAAAATCGTATGTTAGGAGAATGAAAGAAGTAGGGGAACCGTTTCTAAGGATTTTAGTTTGGAGTTATTTGAAATAAGGATACCAGGAATTTAGGGAAAGTGACCGTGACGAAGGTAATTGGCGTAAACAAGTGAAACTTGGACAGGATGCAGAAAAGGGTTACTTTCTACTAGCGAAGGTAAATAGATGAGAACATGACAATTCGAATAACACCCACTAAGGGTACAATTGGAAAGGTTCGAAAAGGATTTGTAAAGAAGTTAAAAATAATAGAATGAAACTGCATGAAAAAACTATTATGTTAAAAAATACAAAGGAAATAGAAGCTATAAATTCAAGAAATAGATAGCTGAATGATTAGACATGCAAAATAAAGATGTATAAAGATAAAGAAATAGAATGTACAATGACATATTTACACAATATACAAAATTTACAACTTAAATTTACAACCCTGGAAGAGGAGAGTGTGGCAATAAACGCCACAAATGTTACACAAGTCTAGAAGAACATTGCAACAAATATAACCGCAACCCATACACAGATAATGTCAAAATTATTTATGTTCACAAAAAAGTAAGAAATTGAACTGAAAAATTTAGAAACCAAACAAACTCATTATCAGTAACCAAACAGAATCACCCACAACAAAATCTCCACTGAATATTAGTAATTTATAATGTATAGTTTTCCCCCTTAATACCTCACCCATTAAATACATGTAGTTATAACCATTATCCATAGTTTTAGTATAATTTGCACTCTTTGATAATGACCCAACTGTAGGTCAAAACATATATGTCAGAAGTGATAATAAATTTGTGAAACCCACACCAAGGATTTTTTCTTTAATTAATGAGTTATTAGTAGTGTTTCACAGCCATTATACAAAAGACTGGCCTCCAGGACAGCTGTTAAAAGAAAAGTAAAAATTACAGTAGGCACCTTGATAGACAATCAAAACAAATTCTCTTTATTAATCCAATCATCAAGCCCTCCACAGGTTAATTATCTTACTAGTAGGTAAATAATTAAGATTTAAAAATGAATTGAATGAAATAAAAGTTTCACGAAACGTCTGTTCTTTTATTTAATTTTTTAATTTTTTTTGTTAATAATTGTTGCACAATGATTTCGCTCAGGGCTAGACTTTTTCATTAAAAAAAAAGCATTATTACAATGCAAATTCATGCAGGCGAATTACGTGATATTCTCACAAAACAGCAAAAACTAGAGAAACGAATAAATTGAGCGCGGAGTGACCTTAAAACTTTCCATGTTGTAAGTGACCTTCCAGCGGCACGGCAGTTAGAAGGCGTGTCCTAAAATTTAAAAAGGTTTCTATTTGCCTATGATCCCAAGGTTAACTGGTACTCATGCGAAACAAATTCTTTTTCAGTTTCAGTTAAGTTGTGGGCGGGTGCCGAAAATTTAGAAGCCGATGGTCCTTTAACGATCACACTCTCCCCACTCTCTACTTAAAATAACTCAGTTCGTCTAACCGGCTTAAACCTAATTCTCTGGCCAATAAGACCGGTCCTTTCACGATTTGAACACAAAAAGAAGTGGAACCGCAACCATTTTATTGCTTAGACACGTCAACCTGTTCCCTCTTGTTTTTGCTTAGCTTAGCCTACTTACTTAGAGAGCCATTTTATTTATTAACCTTCATCATCGAAAGCAAATGAAGACGGACAGAAAACTACTTAAACTTTTCTATCAAACAAAATTTCAATCCAACAAAAATTTAACAATTTCAATTTGTTTTATGCAATTCGTTTTTCAATTTGTTATTCTACCTGTTATTATAGAATTTTTTTGAAACAAAAAGTGCTTCTTTTAAGTCTCTTATCGAAATTTCTGTTAAATGTCATTATATACCTATACGTATCCTCAAAGGCTCGACAAAATTTAGATCATTTTATTGCAGTTTCATGAAATATTTTCCGTATTTTCGGAATAATGGTGTAGATAATGATTATCATACCCGAATTGAACTGCAACTTCCGGTTTGTATGGAAAGATAAAAATTATTGCGCCATTTTTTTTACAACGAAAACAACAGCGGTATTTGTTAGGATTAGACAATGTAATCACTTCGTATAATAACACACAGATATCAACACCACAGTCCACAGAAATGCTAATGTCATGGTCACGCAGACCGATCTAAAGAGATAGCGGGCCGTGACTTACATATTATACGCACTGTCTGAAAATGGTCAAATCGGTAACTAACATATATCAATCTGTGACATTCAGTATGTATCTAGGTACTTCCATATTTCTATCAGAGAATGACAATAACAATAATAAAAAGTAGAAGTAAATGAAATCAGAAGTACCTTCCAGTACAAGTACGGTAATGCTCGATTACGAAATAATCGACTTTGTCTTTAAAAACAATCGAATGAATTCTAGATCGTATTCAGTTACCAAATTTTACTGCTAAAAATATCAAAAAAAAACGCTATTAATAACTTGAGTAAGCTGCATTAAATATCCTATTATCCAGAGGTCCCAACAATCCAGTCAAGTGTAAACGATAGAAAGGTTTGAAGATGTAAAAACAACCGAAGTTAAGTGCCATCTATCAGCAGACTACTTTAAAATTTCGAGTAAGCTGCGATGTTTAGTTTATGTTTGACAGCCATTGAAATCAGCTAACCTCGTTAATTTCCACAATAATGGAAAAAAGTGAATTTCGTGTGCTAATTAAGCATTATTTTTTGAACAAAAAATGCATTAAAGAAATCAAGGAGAGGCTTGATAAAAACAATGGATACTCTGCACCGTAGATTTCAATGGTTAAAAAGTGGTTTACTGAGTTTCGTTGTGGCCGTACCAGTACAAGTGACGCCGAACGTTCAGGTCGAAGAGAATCCAAAAGAAGTTGCTACACCAGAAATAGTTGACAAAATCCATGATGGTTGGCTGAGTCCGTAGGCATCTCAACTAAGCGAGTGCATTAAATTTTGCATGAGTATTTGAACATGAAAAAGCTGAAAAACTGTCGGCACGGTGGGCGATGGGTGCCGCGATTGCTCACGATCGACCATAAACACCACCGTGTGACAAGTTCAAAGGAGTGTTTGAAGGTGTATAGCCGCAATCCAAACGAGGTTTGTCACTGTTACGTTACCGTAGATGAGGCATGGATCCATCACGCCACACCAGAGACCAAGCAACAATCGAAACAGTAGGTTTCTACGGGTGAATCTGGATCGAAGAAGGCTAAGATAGATCTATCGGTTAACAGAGTTGATTGATTGATTAACGATCAATGGCAAATATTATTTAGAGCTGCAACTGCTGGACAGATTTGACACTGTTTTGAAGTCATCCACCTTATTCTCCGGATTTAGCTCCCTTCGACTATTTCAAGTTTCCAAACCTGAATAAATAGCTGAAGGTAAAAGAATTGGGGCGAACACAAGAGGTCATCGTGGTAACAAAAAGGGTTATTTTGAGAGCCTTGTGAAATCTTATCATTTAGAAGGAATAAAAATATTAGAAACACGATGGAGTAAATGTATGAAGCTAATAGCAGATTATGTAAAAAGATAAAATGATTTTTTACCGAAAAACTGATTTTTCGGAGTTTTCCTTTAAATGTCACGGACATATCAAACTGCTCTCGTATAACACCTCGAAATCGTTCATCGCTAGGTAGAAGTATGTATTATTATTTACAAGTGATGTTGTCAAGTATAGTTGTCAGGTATTGAAAAAAAAACTTATAAAGGCAAAGACAAATGCTGTGTTGAAATCAATAAATATACCTACTTATAGGTACCTAATTAATTCAACATGTTTTAATAGTTTTCTAAAGCAACGGTTTTTCGTCAACAGAATGATGTCAATATTCTATTTCATAAAACACTACTTACCTACTATTAGGTATTATTAGATATTGCCTAGTGCAATGGTAGGTAACGATTGGTTTTTATTTATCCTTACAAATAGTCTACCTACCTACCTACTTACTTTTTCTGTTTTAATTTTGAATAACTGTAAAAGTGTTCCAATTAATTATTATTCACTTTCATCAAGGTCGTGAATCATATTTGAACGTTTATTAAAAAAGTAATTAATATTTCTAAAACTTTTTACAAGTTAATTTATGGTACCTACCTAACATATACCTATAGATACCCTGGGATTGAACCTTGACTGATGATTGATTAATAAAACTAGTCATATAACTATAAGTATCTATGTAATAATATACTAGATACAATATACCTATTTATTACATACCCTAAAAAATAAATTGTATGTAAAATAAATTAATACTGTTTTTTGTTAATTTCCTGAGTAATAAAATCCATAATAATAATTTAAGAAATGTAATTAAAGAACGTTTTAATCTTGGCGTGTATTTTTCATGCAAAGAAAGAATAGAATATTTTGATATGAGAAAAGATCATGAAAATGTATGTACTTAAATGATAATTAGGCTTGAACTGAGTTTTTTGTTTCCCACGTATGTAAGAAGAGATACATAATACCTACCTATATACCTAAGTATACATATTAAAAACATGTATGCACAATGGTCTTCTTTAACCAGGTATACGACGTAATGTTCGCGAATGAATATGAAAGAAAAGGAAGTGTTTTAAAAATTTCATTTGTAATTGACGAAAATATTTGAAAACCAAAACAGTGTCAGCTTGATTACCACACAAACCATAACCTTGCCTTGAAAAATGCGTCAATTTATGATTCAAAATAATGGTAATGGGATCGACATTTCGCGTGGAAATTTTAGGAGCTGACCCTTTGTACATCTTTTAGAGAACTGACATCGACCCTGAGTGGGTAGGTACTTACCACCCAAGAAAAATTTTACAGATTTAAATGCTAATTGGATCCCTAAGTGTTACTGTGCCACCTGTTACAACTGACCTATTCAAATGAAGTAAAAACAATCCTAATCAGTAAAACTTACCAATGCAAATGATTACAGATTTCTGAATACCTATGTGTACTAAACAGTTGGTAGGTAACAAACTGTTTTCTTTTTGGAAAATTTTTCTACATTTTAGATTTTTTATAAATATAAATATAAATATGGAATCAACAGAAACAACTACTCCGAGGGATAATACCCCTACCGGCATTGAATTACACTGTTGATTCCGATGGACTCCTAGACGAAAATATAACATATTCAAAAAAGAAGGATATAAAATCCTTATTCGTCTAAATTTTAAAATCAAAGATCTCACATTTTCAACGCGTCCTACCAAGTAGGCACAACGAACCGAAAGCCACATCCCACGACCGGTTTCGACCTATCGGGTCTCATCAGGTGGGCGCTGGCAGAAAGGCCTTTACAGGCTATATTATTAATATAAATATAAATATGGAATCAACAGAAACAACAACTCCAAGGGCTAATACCCCTACCGGCATTGAATTTCTTTTAGTCAATCCTATGTAAACTTTGTCACACACTAAACAATTGATTTTATAGATACTTGACATAGAAGTTCTATTATACCTATCCAAGGACACTATCTACATTGAATTTTTGATTACTAAAAACTGGTTCAATTTTCATATCTAAAAATGGAAATGACATCCGTAATTCTTCTGCGCATGTGAATTTAATAGACTCAGAAAAAGAATTTATGTAATTTATACATTTTTTAACATCAAAATTTTATTAACTATTGCAAACACATCGTCTACATAACTGGTTTATAAGTATAAAATTTATTTCTAACGTTAGTGTAGATTTTAAGCAACTCGTACAGAAAAGGTGGAATTGTAAAATTATTGAGAAAAGATCACTACAGAACCTAGTGAGGGAAGTGCTGTATATCAGATTTTCTGTAAAGAATGTGATGCTACGTATAGTGGTCAGTCAGGTAGGAAAATAAACAAACGTGTGGCAGAACATTCGGCAGCTATAAAAAACAGTAAAACCAACCCCAGTGGTATGGCGGAGCACTGCATTATGTTTAACCTTTCATTAGACGAGTCGAATGTTAAAGTATTACACTCGAATGTACCTAAAAGTAAAAAGTTATATCTTTTAGAGACAATAGAAATTAAAAAGGCCTTATATAATAGAATACATTTAGTCAATAGTCAGGTAGAAATGTCTGTTTATGATTGCCCTCTCCTGTTATTTAATTTGTAATAGTAATTAAATCTAGTTTTAGTTGTAAATTTTAGTAATTTGTTTGTATTCCTCTCTAAATGACCTCGTTTAGGTCGAAACAAATTTGTTGAGGTTCACGAAGTAAATTTTTAGTGAAACTTTCTATGTGTTTCATTTTTCTCTTTCTTAAAATGCAGTTTCACAAACAGTGCATCATTCAAAGTTTAAGTTTTATCTGGTTTATGATCTACCTACGCTGTTTCCATTGCGTTTTGGATTGGTTCATGCAGATTATCTCGATTACATATTCGCAATCTCTCAGTAATTTTACAGTACCTATGGGAACGGACCTAGTAAAATAACTTGCAATCAAGGGAGGAAGAGAGAAGGTGTTCTTGTAAAAAAACAAGTAGGGTTATGTAACATTAGATCGTACCTTCTTATTTTTTTTATATTTAGCATGTCTACGTATCTAAAAGCAAAATTGCCAAAGCCGCTTGAAGAAAGATAACAATCAATGTCATAAAGTATCTAGATCACGATAGACCTCATTCATTACACTTATTTGCTCTTTCGTTTTGAGCAGACTAGACGTGGGTTGTTTCTGTAGTCTAGGTCGATACTGAAGACATCAAAAATGTACCTATCGAAGCTCCAACCACAGTCACAATCTGTTGGTTGGCTGCTATCGAATTTCGAAATACATAAGCTGTCTAAGTAAGTAACTAAGTATATTAGCGTTCATTAAGGGAACCTATGTAGTTGAATTAACATTTTACACTTACTTAGTTCACTGGTCAGCAGCGGTATATTCGTAAACAAAGTGGATGCTTTCAGCAGTGATTGACTGTCGCCATCCTTTGCATTTCTTCTTCCTGTAGGTGACTATTCATGCTCTGATGCATACTTTGGGCAGTAAAGAATCAATATGATCGATAACGTATGTTACATACAGGGTCATTTAAACTGAGTGGTACATTAGACGTTTTAGGGAAACTGATCATGTTACAGATTTGAAAATTTGGAAGCAGGGGAAGTAGTACATTGGATGTGTTCCATTCTTTATTTAAAAAAAATCCAAAATTATTCAGAAATTTTCAAATAAAACAGTAGGAAATATCCAGATGGATCGAAAGTGTATAAAATATGAAAAAATGAAGTTTTTCGTGTTTGAAGTTTTTAAACTTTGTTTTTTTTTTATGAACGCTCTGTACAAATTTTAAAGCGTAGACTTGGCTATAACTAGTAAAAATTTCAACATTCGAATTCATTTTTTATAGTTTGGGTTGCGGTGTAATCTTTTTTCCAATAAATTAAATTATCTCAGAAACTATTCATCTTAGGTATATAAGTTACAAGTTGGTTATCAAAGTTACCTTAAAATTTTATGTTCATTCATAGTAAAAAAATACTATTCCATTTAAAATAAGAAAGTTGACATCAATTTCCGGTATAATCGGAGTGCCCGACATCTGAAATTATTTTAGCTAAATAGATCATCTTAGATAACCCCTACCCCCAACTCCCAAATTTTCAAATCTGTAGCAAGCTCAGTTTCCCTAAAATGTCTAATGTACCACTCAGTTTGAATGACCCTGTATATGTATTGTAGCAGAGTTCAACAGGAATAGTTTTTACCTGAAATTTATTTAATCACGTCTCTTTACAGAATAATTCTGTCGTGCTTTATTTGAAATAGGTGGTTCTATTTAAAATATAAATACAAAATGTAAAATACCAATTTTATTTTCTGTTATTACCTATACTACATGCCTTTTTTAAATATTCATTTCTATTTGTTTTTTGGATGGTTCTTAAACCTAGTGCCTGTTTTTAAAATACCATAGATAAATGCAATATACAATGGCTAATAATCCCACCATCTGATCGACTCAAGTTGAGTAATTCTATATTTGATAGGATTATTTTGTATGAATATTGTGAATTTAGAAACCAAATTAGTAGACTTTTCCCTACATAAACAATAAAACAGTTTTATTAATAAATCATCTTAATTCATATGGGAATATTCGCGAAAATCGAAAAACCTGAAACCATTGGGTCAGTTGAAAGTTTGATTTCCTTAACTTTTCATGTATTTGCCTACAGATATATGATTTAATTAAGCATCGTGATGGTGATTTAAATCATCAATCGGATGGCAATTTTATCCAAGCAAAATGAGTCATGCAAAATGAGGTAATTACCGAGAAGATTGTGTCTGTATAGAATAAAAATTACGCCAAGCAAAACCCAATCTACCTTTTGATCGTTTCCCAGAAGAAAACAAACATTTAACCGCAAAAAAATACGTTTGCGGATTATTAAATAATTCAAAATAATTAATTAACGTATATTGTAAATTGTAATAAACTTTCGCTTCATTTAGGTTTCTACTGCATGATGTACTTATAATACATACAATAATGAAACAGAGGATGAGCTTCAAAAGGTGGGTAGGTATCTACACAATGACACAAAAGCTATACTGTACTAAGCTACGATCGATGGGTGTTTATTATTAGAAATTTCTTTTTATTACTCAAATTCCTTAATATCTTCATCTTCCTAGAACTTGCAGCCATCCACAGATAATCTTTCACTTCTCTTATGTCTTCATTTCGTCCGTCTCATCTTTCTCTCCCTAATTCCTACGATTCCTGAAAGGAGGCCGAAGAGGGTCTTAGGTCCGCCCTATTCTTCGGCTTTGCATCACAGTGTAGGTCGGAGGGACTGCCCGCCCACCAATATGAGCAGCTGGCGGGAATTAAACATCCAAAAGTATTTTTAATTTGAGTTCGCAGAAAAACCACCACCTTCTTAAATAGCCATTTAGATTCATTAAAGTAGGTAAAAACGTCAGTGTTTTTTATTGAAACGTTACAATTAATTTAGAACAGTGACATTAATGGTGTTTTCGGTGTTTTTTTGGTTTTTAATATTGACTTGTTGATAAGTTTCCTCCTCATTTCAAATTTATATAAATCTTTTCCTTGACGTTTTTGTCAGTTTCTTTGTTAGTTTCATTTGTTCGACAGGAAATGAAAAATTACAGGATGTATGAAAACCTTTTGTGAGTCACTGTACATCAGACTTACGCACAAGTCGTGCGTTATGTTTGTTAGTGTGACCATACGGGTACATGCAGCTGTAATGTATAGATATGTGTATGTGTTCGAAATAAAAGTAAAATCTCTCTATTCAAAAAGAATGCTCCAGTTAATCTGTAACAGGCAATTACGCTACCGAGGGCGTTTAAATTACACATATTGATTCTGTGCTAATGACATACATACATATATGTACATATCTGTGTATATACATTTTTATATGTGCAGTTAGGTAGATAAATGAAGGTGTATATACGGTAGTCAAGAAACGTGGGGACTCTTTTAGTACGTATGTATTGTACTTGATGGAACCGCTACAAGTAAAAGTATAAAAAGTATGATTAAGGGATCCAATAGTGCAAAGTTTGTGAAACATGTTTAAATTAAATAAAAAACGTAGAAAAACAACGAATAATGTTTCACCAATACTTATTTTCGACAACTTGACAAGATTGTTTCGATCGGACTGCGATCATTATCAAGAGTAATTATACTAAATCATAAAACTTATGTCAACATATTAATATTACTACAAAAAAGTATGAGTTTTGTCTTTGCGTTTGTTATTCTCAACAATTTACTGCCATTTTTTGTTTGTAATTCACATGAGTATGTAGATACTCAATTATTATCTTCCATATTGTTGATGGATGAAGGGCTTTCCACACACGAATAATCAAACATTACAAAAGTTTCGTTAGTAAAGGCAATGAAAATCTAAATAACTTATGGTCGTAATTTTAATAAAGTTTCGCACATTCAAAATAAATATTTATTAGAACAATTGGAAATAATAACACAAAATTCCACTATAATTATATTTTGCTCTTTACAATTGTCAGTTTTCCGAAAACCTACTTGGACGGATAGCACAATTCATGCCACCCGGTCCAGCATAAACTACTAACGTTTCATACCATAATACATAGATTATTAAATTTATCTTTAGAAAATAAAAATTTTGAAATAGAGAAAAACAAGCAATGGATGTTTCCCAAAGTTAATAGAGGATTTAATTAATAAAAAACAAAAATTAAGGTGCAATATGCATATACAGTAGAAAAAAATACATATCGATTGGATACATAGGACATACTGTAAACGTAATTTCCAAAAAAATAAAAAAGAACAATAATAATTTTTCTATATCATTTAAAACAAGTAACAATCTATCGAAATTTGCGTGGTGTCGATATATTAAATTGTGGTACTTATGAGGCACTATACGTTAAACAGACAAGGAGATCGTTTAAATATAGAACACAAGAACGCAAAAAATATAATGATAAATTAACATTCATGAACCATATTAAAGACAATAAACTTGATTATAATTTTAATAGTAACTTCAAAATTTTACAGAGACAAGAAAAAGGGAAGAGACTGGACATACAGAATAATTAGACATTAAAAAACATATCAAAAACACAACACAGTAATTTTAAATGAAATCGAAAATATTTACAGTTCAATAATATTTGGTAAGGTAATTGAAATCTCTTCATCCTTAGAATAAATACTAGTAATAGATATGAATAAGAAAGAATGTAACAATCGTTGTCAATACTTTTTCTGAAGATTCCCTGGTAGGGTAAAACAATTGTAAAGAATGAAACAAAATTATAGTGGAAATTTGTTATTATTTTACTATTCAATTAGAATGTTGATTTACATAAAGTAAAGGCTGAAACAGTGAAGTAATTGGAAATAAATACAAACGACGGAATAGAAATTACAAATCTACCACTTTTATTATCATTCTTTTATTTTATTTGGAACAGTAGGGTGTTTGAAATTTTGATCACCAGTCTGTTCTTTGGTGGTTTTCCTTCTGACAGCGCATTCACGGGAGGTAATATCTAAAGAAAAGTTGTAGAACATTCTCTGGGTGCCATTCAAGTGCAGTAAGTAACATGCTACTATAACCAGGAAATAATGTTCTGCTTTGGGTTGCCAGTTTCGGATAACCTTGGCTGTTTAATTTATTTATGAGAAACCTAACCCATTATTATGCATCTGACAACTGGCCTTTTCCTTCTGAACTGCATGCCGCTCTTGCGTAATGCAGCCACATAACACATACACACACTCACATATAAATTTGTACTTTGCCCGTTTTAAAGACACTCGCGACTCGTCAATAAATAGCTCTCTGTTTCTCTCTCCCTCATTCTCCACAAAGCGTTTGATGAAAACATTTAGCTACAATTATCGAATAATTATTGACAGCCACGAATAATTAAAATAATATAATAAGCACTAACGGCCGCAGGACTCATAAAATGCCCAGGAACATTCAGTCGTCCTTAGGATAATAAATACGTTTAGAAACTCGCCTAAAGTGCGTATTTAAGATAATATTACTATATAATTGTAGTATGTAGGCTTTCACGACCGATGTCAATCGAATTAAGATAATTTACCGGGCTTTTGGGCTGGTTGACAAACGCTTCTGAAGATGTCAGCCGCAGTCGCTGACGAAACGTCAGGCAACCAAAAAGCCTTTAGACCACGGCCCAAAAGCCTGGTAAATTATCTTAATATTACTATATATCAACGCATCATTACTTAATAATATCTTAATCTTCTACGATGATGTATAATACAGGGTGTTTTATAAATTAATGTATTTAGTGCTATCTCAAATTTTAACGGACGAATAAGTTGGAATTCCCTCATTAACTTTCTTTGCTATTTAATTCGTATCTTCGGAGAATAAAATTATTTCCACAACAGAAACATTTAAAATATATAATTTCCTTAGGCACAAGTCGACATCCTTTTCTTTACCTCTGTAAAAAAATACGATCTAAGAGAGTTTGACAAAATATTAAGTGGTATTTCCATAATTTATAAAGTTGTTTACACATAAATACGTTCTTTTTTATTTATTTTTAAAAACTTGTCAAACAAAGTAGGTATCGCCTTCTAATCCCTCTTTTATTGATCGTTTGGTAAAACGTAAAGAACGCTTTATTATACAAAAAATGCTATATAAACCATTTATCAAAGCCAAATCAAATAAATATTCTACAATCAACTACATAAAAATGTTAGCAATAAGATTAGTTATATACTATCAAAGTTAGATCTAAATTGTACACAAGTGAACAAATTAAACATACACAAAAATTGTTAGTAAATAACAAAACTAAAATCGTCCCGTTACAAAAAAGCGGAGTTTATAAAATAAATTGTAATAACTGCGATGCAGTGTACATAGGACAGACAGGGAGATCTGTCACTATCAGACTAAAAGAACATAATTATGCAATAAAAAAATCTAACAATTGTACTGACATATCTGAACATTGGTCCTCTAAAAAACATAAAATTTCAATAGACTCCATTAAATTAATTCACTCCATTCCGAAAAGTAAAATGTTATATTTATATGAAACATTAGAAATCATAAAATGTATAAAGAACAACGTGAATATTGTCAACAATCAAACAGAGATGAACAATTACAACTCACCCCTACTCATCACACAATTTCCCAATTTAGAAAGTATAAATAGCCACAGAGCACATTCTTATGGTTATGGCTTAACAGCCGAAACGATTTCGTTAAGAATATTTAATAAATGTTTGTGAAATTTTACCCAACGTGTTTTTGTACTCATTATACCTTAATTAATTATCAAACATGTTTCACAGTGATTGCACCACGAAAAGCATTGATTTAATTTTCCCAAAATTGTTAGTAAATTTCTTTTACACCATTTTTCTGTCCCCAATACCTATAATAAAATTTTTATAATAATTTTCAATGTTTACTACTTGGTACTTGATTTGATTACTAGCACTGAATTAAGCTTATCATGTATTTATGTTAAGATAAACTTACCTTTGTCATTTTTTTAATGAAATCCAATACGACAAGCATCGAGAAATGTTTTTACACTTCAACAAATCGATTAAGTTACTATTTTAATTAGCAGTATGCAAATAAAAACATACATTTATTTATATTAATAATAATTTTATCTTAATTAAAACACATTTTGCATGTTAAAAACCTATTATCCTATGTAAGAACAACAAACAATGATACACGTTATACTTGAGACCAACAACAGCAGCCAGGTTTTTGCATGTGTTGTATATTAATTAATTCAGTAGGGGAATATTGTTTAAATAAAAATTTAATAACTGTAAAATTGTCTGAACCAGAATTTTATTATGTAAATATAGTAAAAATATATCCATAAATCTATTATATAAATATTTTTAAAACGCAGTTATTATTATTGTTTCAAATATAGACTGTATTTCTTATTCTTTGTTATAGGGTGAAATATGAAATATGAAGATTTTTCATGAAAAGGAATTTTTATTTTATTATTGTTTTAATTATTATTTAATTTATTGCTCAGTAATTACATTCATCTTGTTCAAAAGTATCGAGATGTCTTGGTTTTACGTGGCACATAACGTTTTATAGATATGTTTTTCTATTTAATAACTTTGAATAAGTAGTTCTTCGTCTGCTATTTTAATATGTGTGGCTATCGCATACTTTCTTTCATTTCTCTGCTGTCTTCATTTCGTCCGTCTAATTTTTCTCTCCCTAATTACTCCATCCACCCATTCCCACGAATCCTGCAAGAAATCTGAAGAGAGCCTTACGCCCTACCCTCCAGCTTTGCACCACAGTGTAGGTCGGAGGGACCAGCATCAGTAGCTGGTGGGAATGAAACACAAAAAAGTTTGTTTTTTCGCTTACTTAAAAGGGCATAAATAGGAACTTGTTACATTTCTTACACATGCGCATCGAGTCGCTTGCCCCTCTTTTCTGTGACAAGAAAACACGACTACTGAGGCTTGAAGCCTACCGTTGTAATCTATGCGTAATATGAAAACTCTAATAATTTAATAAATATCGTGATAATTTTTATTGAAGGTATGAAACTAATTTAATTTTTATTAAGTTTTCAAATTTGATTAATAAAATTATTGTGAAACTTGTCGACGAATCAATAAATAATAAAATAATGAGGGGACACTTGACTATGTTTTCACTAATTTTCATTAAAACAATGTAACAATTGTTTTGGCCAAAAGCCATTTTCAGGAGTGAAGATACAAGGTGTCAAGTGTCCCCTTATTATTTTATTATTTTTTAAAAACAATTTTTGATGAGCCCACATCGCTGGAAATATGTATGTTTACTCTGTTTGACGTTTGACCATGGCGGCACTGAAAATATATACTTATACCATAAAAAATATTAACTGCAGTGAGTGCACCGTCGGTCGATCGCATTTTCATAGTTCCTTTCGAATTTATTTATTTTTCTTCCTCTCATGAGCAACGGTATTACATTGTTGTAGTAGATTCTTGCTAACATTGCAAATGTTCGTGAGATATAAATTCATGAATAACGCCATCGGCCTTCACTTTCATTGTTGCTGTCTCAGGAAAACTTTGTCCACATGTAAAATAAGGAAAAATCCGTGACATTTTCCTAACGAGGTTCTATAATAATAATTACAGCAAAACAAAACGCCATGTCAATAACTTAAGAACATAAACGAGCATTTTTTTATATGTCTAAAAAATTGGATTTTTAAAAATGCTTCCAGCAATATTTTGATTACATTTTTAACACGTAGATTAGAAAAGGAAAGGGGGTATTGTCGGAAGACGTTTCGGTATGCCAAATTTAAAAATGCTACGATAATTACCATTCAAATTTTATTTACGTAATTACCTGTATCTATATTAGATATATTGGTACTAAACTTTTCGTTTGTTATTCGTTCCTAGTTGAAACTAAAATTAAAACGCATTGGGCGTTGTTATAAATAGTTGTTAATTGCATGATGTGATAAGCATGGACAATGGTTGAGAGTTCTTAATAATTATATTGTAAGATTTAGTTCCTCCTTTACAATTAAAACACCACTACCACAAAATTGTTACTATTAATATAAACTTGAATATATAAAAACATAGACGAATGCACCATCCCTTTAGACCAGTGTTTCCCAAAGTGGAGCGTAAGCCCCACAGGGAGGCAATTCGATAGTTGGAAGGGGGCAATTTGAGAATTGACTCGACATGACTTTACCCCCTTTGCTATGGGCTTTTTAAATGCAATGCTTGATATAAGCGACAAATTTTTTGAAAAAACAGTTTTTTTTTTAATGGGGGCTTAATTTATTAAATATAATTCCTTTGACGCCACCAAAATCTCAACTGACTGATTAGAGTCGTTAAGTGAACTTGTCAGCTATTCACTATGTTGTATCTCTTGTCGCGGGAACCCAGGATCTTTTAAACTGGCTGAGTAACGACGTTTTTTCACAAAATTAGCCTAAATTAACTCTGATATTGTTTCACAACCCAAGCTGGAACCAGATATAAAATCTCTGTACACTAAACATCAAGCGCACAAATCACATTAAATTAAGTTTTAAAAAATCTATTTTTTTCAAATTTCAGTTTTTTATCATATATTAGAAGTTCATTTTCTTTGTTTTGAAAATAATTTCACAGAAATTCATCCTAAAAACCATAATTTATATTACTAATAAAAAGAACAAATAAAAATTTTATGCTTATTATATTATAAAAGGTAGACATGGAGATTTTAGAAATGTTAAAGTGGGCCATGGCCTAAAAAAGTGTGAGAAACACTGCTTTAGACGGAACAAGCTCCCGGCTCGAGCTCAAAGACTGATGATTGATTTGTAAATTATAGATAAAAATTGCTTAATAATAAGTCTTATGGAATACGTGTAGATTCCAGTGAGTTTATACGAGAACTGTCTAAATTTTGCTTAAAATTAAATATATACAAAACTTAGTAGTCCCTATGATGGGTGGGATCGAAGTTGTCACTAAAAATAAAGGTCTATCTGTTACAAAATTAGGGTTTTTAAAGTAAACAACCAATCTTGCCACCAAAGAAGTGGGTGCTCACCTACCTGATAAGGTAGTGGTAAGGAGTGTGGTGCTTGTGTTACGAAAACGACAAACGCGCGTGAATCATTTCACTCAAAATTTAACGAATCTTTTTATACAGCTCATCCATCAATATATATACCATCTTTGTCGAGAAGTTAAAAGAATTTCAAATTGACACTATGTCAAGATTCAAAGTTTAAAAACACCTTTCAAAATTAAGGATGCATCCGTAAGAAGTAAAGTGAAAACTATCATACAATTGTGTGAAAATTTTAAAAACAAAAAAATATCGAACATCGACTATATAAAATGTGTATCATATTTACGTTGAAAAAATTGTTGACTGATATATGTATATAAATATGTATTTATAATGCCTTATTAATTACTATTAAATAAATGCGATAAAATATCACTAAATGTATTTTCCTTTTTCATTAGAATAATTTCTACCTATTAGGTGTTAGTGGCACAATCGGTTGTATCTTTTTGGTCAGTAGCAAGATCGGTTGTACCATTTTTGGTCAGGTATAATTTGGTGGCAACTTCGGCTACGTCTACATTTATATCAACATTGTATTGTTTCTTTTATAACTGATATAAAAATGCGATAGGAGTGTTGCGTATAAAATTAAATAATAATTAGAATCGTAAAAGTTTCAGTTTTTAAAAATAACTGCTTCTTCATGCATACCTAATACCTGAGAAAAATGTCGAATTCGTGCCGATAAAAACGTTAATTATATGTTCGCATTTCAGCTGTCTGTAATTAATTTACTATTTAATGGCAGACGTAAGAATAATGCGTTTTGAACGGCGAAATTGCAGTGTGAATAATTAAACGTCGTTGCCTGGTATCGTCGGGATTTGGGTTTGCTGTGTTTGTTTGTATGTGGTACATGTTGGTATACCTACCGTTCTTCTTAATCAGGTTTCGTTATTATGTTTACAATGATGCTGTTTACAAAATCGAAAACAGTCACTTTTAGAATGCAATGCACCGCGAGAGTTTGTCGGGTTGCCAATGTTCCTTCGGCGGTAATAAATTTAATGATTTTTGCGACCTTTCCGGGAACGAATTCTAACTAACAGCCGTAGTACATCTTTTTGCTTCGAAAGATTTCTCCTTGACGGTGGCGGAATCTGAATCCTCTCACTTTTGACTTTGAACGAACAGAACATTTTCTTTCGTAATCCAAATAGTATCTGTATATAGGTATGGTATACATACATAGATAGGTACCTAAAGTAAAGCTACTAGATCAAAAGTGTGTATATGTAAATACGTGCTTGTTTTATCATCCTATATCACGTCCACCACAAATTAGATGATCATCGATACAATAAATCGTTCACCATGTTTTATTATGGTTAAATACATATGTAATAGTTTTACAGATTATGTTGTTGGAAAGCATGTCTATAATGGCACTGTAAATAACTATACTTATGTACTTAACTATTAACTATTTTTACTTTCGTTTTCCTTATAAGGATATAATATTATTTATATGTTACAAGTAGCTATAACTATACATATGATGATGGGATCATAATCGGTACGCTATGTTTAAGGTTAGAACATAATTAAATTAATCTTAATAAACTGATGATTCATAAACCAGGTTACCAAATATACAATAAATATTTAAAAAATAATGTTCATTTATTGTTGTTCGGGAGGTAAAAGTTGTTTTTTACGTACTTTTCTATCAATTGAATCATAACAATAAAAAAATTAATAATTCGAATTGTTTCTGCGGTAGGTTCATTGTGAAACATTTTGAATAATATTAAATTGTTTAAAATTAAACCAGAAACGTTTTCACAAAATTTATTAACAATCTCTAACACGTGTTTCAACCTTTTGAGCCATTCTCAAAGAGAACTACAGGAGTACTCTTGTGTTTCTTGAGGAAAAGTGTATGTAAGGTTTTGAAAGATATCTTTCTGGTATTCTCAAGTCGCACGCTAAATTAATGGCGAACGATTGTAGTTTTGTTGTTTGTTGGATACGAAAATTGCACTTTTTAACTATTTATTTACAATATTAATAATAATGTACAAATTTGACAAAGAACGTGTGACTATAAAATTTTAATTAACTATCAAATGATTAACGTAAATCTCTTATAACAAGGAAGTTCAGAGTCAGAATCTCTTTTTAGAATCTGCCTGTTTCTATCGTTCCTCCTAATTTTATAACTTTCTTTGAAGGTGTGGTCAATTTCCAATTGGGATATTTTGCAGTGGGTACGTCCCCCGATATTTAAATTTTTACTTAATACAAACTGTAATGACAATAAATTTTAGGAAAAGCAATTTACCTAAGAAAGTGACCAACCCTTCATAATAACGATTTGTATCATGGAACAATAGAGACGATATGGCTCTCGTACTTAGAAGAGCTATAGCCTAATAAAACAATAAATTTCTCACTCAAAAAATTACAAACCTGCAAGACGGAACGAATCAAAATTTCTTAAATTACAAACCATTAAATGAACAAAGCTTAATATAAATTTAAATTGATATGACACTTCCAAACAAAATGTACTTGAAATACAAAACAACAAATATTGACCTTTTTGGATCAGTTTGTATAAAAGACTTAAATATTGTACATGCCATAACTAATTGCAACACTAAAACTAGAAACTTAAATTTAACATGCTTATTGTGAAGACGGAACACTATTGTAAAAAAAATTATAATGAACTTCAGGATATATATTTTTGTGAGCTTTGGAATCAAAATCCTTTTTAATCTAAGGAACTGCTGGATCTTAATATTGGTAATACACTGCTAATGATATTATTCAGCTTTTTCCTTGCTAGCGTTTACAAATCATTTGGGACATCAAAAACTTCATACAGCACCGGCTGCTATTAGAGACCCGTTATACACAGTTAGAATCCATGTTAGCTTCTCTAACGTTGTTAAGATTTCATTGCAATGGTTTCGAGTCATATATACTGCATCATCCCTGGCGCTCCAATGTGTGTTGTGAACCCCTTGAAAGCTCTTGTATTTATCAGATTTCAGAACATCCTATTGGTGTGAAGATACAGAAAAGAAAGCATAGCAACGTTCTAATATGCCGAAAAATGACATTGAATTTACCTCTACTGAAGCTTTATAAAAAATAAGAAACAAGTTGGAGAGTGGTTTGAGCAGGGCATTGTCTCGAACCCATCAGCGTCGAACTTACTTGGTATCTTATCTCACCAATACCTTTGGCAGTTTTGCTTTTTTGCTCCAAAGAAATCTATAAAAGATCCCACTGAGCATACATTTGGATATTCAATCATGACATACTTGGCTTGTTTGATCTTTATGAGAAATTTCCGGATTTTGGTGTGGAACTCAACGGTAGAATATAAGAACATAAGGTTTCACGGCCGGAATTTATAGTATTGAAGAATGATGATTTGGGCTTGTAGGCCGTGGTCGATGTGAACGGTTTCGTCCACTGAAGATGTCAGCCGTAGTTGCCGACGAAACGTCTGGACGAAATCGTTCACATCGACCACGGCCTACAAGCCCGAATCATTATTCTACTAATCAACGGTAGATACGTTTTAGTAATACCCCTGTGCCATGGCTATACCTTGATGTTGCACTCGTTACCCCCTCCCACATTTTGCCCCCTTAGGCTGCTGTTAAAGGGGTTCTGACACGTCTACTGCTCCAATTCTGCGTCAGTTGCATATATCAGTCGCATAAAAGGGAATGAGGGGAGCAAGCAGCGCGTCTTGAATTGCACTCTCAGATTCCTGAGCATCCTAATAGTTTTGGATATTTTATGGTGTTGTTATTATGGACTTTCATCCTGATATCTATGAGTCTAATATTTAATTGGATTATTTGTCGATGGAGTCAACCGTATCACAAAATTGTTAAGTGGAGAGGTAAATAATTACGATGTGTTTAAATGATATCTAATTGAAGTGGCTCTAGACCGCTGCTTCTATGGTAGTAAGTGGGTATAACACGTTTATTAATAATATCGCAGTTCTCATGGTCTTCGGCCTATGTGCGGATATTAATGGGCAGCTGGAGTCTGGCAAGAATAATTCGTTTGTCGATTTGAAGAAAACTGTGTATGTACCTATTGTACATACATAGATAGGGATACATAAGTAGGTACTAACAATATATAAAGTAAGAAGTAAGAACAGATATTTCCGGAGAGAGAACCTGTTTGTGTTTCAGAAAAACGGCTCCAAACCTGAGAATCGAGCGTATCTCATTGCCGTGCCGGCCGTACATATATAACAAATAGCGACGTCAAATTTCATAAAAAGTGGAAGGCTGACTGCTGCTGGTGACTGCTTGGTACGGCAGCGTTGTAATGGTTGGTAATGGCAAAAGAAGTACACACAGAAACGCAATGGATCGGTGGCGACGGTGGCTGTGCCGAACACAGATCTCCCTGCTGTAATAATCGTTAATGAGGAATGACCAACTGCGATCGTATTGCCTAGATCCGTTCGTGTCACCGACCTCTAAATCTTCATGACTAGACGAAACGAAAGTCTTGAGACTGACCATTGCTATACCACACGACACACTTTTTCCATCGGCTCTTTCCCGAATCGAGGAAACGTTTTTTCTAATTCTTTCTATCAATTACTTTCAACACGTTCGTACGTGAATATGCACGCAAACCAATCTACAACTATTATATGTAACAGGCGGGCTGAAGAGTTCGTAGGCTAGCATAGAATAAAATATATTTTTTTGATAGAATTTGATTTTATTATTCAGTATAGTTTCCTTCGAGGGCGATACAACGATTATAGCGGTCATACAATTTTTCGATACAATTTTTATAATACGATTTGTCTTTAGCCTCAAAATTGGCTTCAGTTCAGTTTAGTTCATCCTCTTGAGGTATGAGAACAGAAAAAAGTCGCTAGGGGCCAGATCTGGAGAGTACGATGGATGCGGAAACAATTCGAAGCCCAATTCATGGAATTTTGCCATCGATTTCATTGATTTCTGACACGGTGACACGGTGCATTGTCTTGATGAAACAGCACTTTCTTTTTCTTCAAATGAGGCCGCTTTCCCGTGATTTCGACTTTATGCCATAACCTTGCCAACCGACTTTTGCGTCTTTCCACGCTTTGGAGTCGGTTCATCACGTGCATTCCACTCGGCTGACTGTCGATCTGTCGATTGGACTCCGGTGTGAAATGATGGAGCCATGTTTCATCCATCGTCACATATCGACGCAAACGCAAAAATTCGGATTTATTACGATTGAACAGCTCCCAGCTCCAAACACTGCTTAGAATCATCGATCCGTTGTTGTGTTGTTGAGCTCGCGCGGCACCCACTTTGTACAGAGCTTTCGTATATCCAAATATTCATTCACGATATGATCAACACGTTCCTTTAATATCTTTAGGGTCGGGTCTCAGCTATCTCAATCAACTTCACTTTACGGTTATCAAAAATTATTTTGTGGACTTGTTTTTATCTTTTCGTCGATAACAACCTCTTTGGGGAGTCCACTGCGTGCATCGTCCTCGGTGCTCATTTCGCCTCGTTTAAATTTAGCAAACCACTTTTCTACGGTCGATTTTCCTGGTGCAAAGTCTTCGGACTTGTTTGTAACGCTTATCAAGCCAAGCTTTAACATACACTGTTGTGAAGGATAGTTTGGATAGGATTGAGGAAACAGAGTAACTATCTAAGCTGGATTCATGTTTGGTAGTAATACTTCACTCAACTTCAAAGTAGGAATATAATTGGTAGTGGTTTATACTGAATATCATTAGATACCCAATAACGAATTCATGAAGGTATTATAGGATGCTACCAGAAGTTATCAGATTTATTTGTTTCTATTCGAACATTAATGGAGGAACCAAAACTATCTAGTTTGGATGACCTTAACTCTAATGACTTAGAAAAGCATAGAAAAACGAAATAGTATATTATAATACATATTTATAGTTGAACTATTTACTGTATTACCTGTTGAAATTCAATTTTTAATAATGTGATTATAGAAAAGTCTTTCATAGTTTCATAATTTTTGTTATCATTGTCTACAACAACCGTTTCATTCATGGTGAAGCTACAGTTTGGCGAAGTTTTGTTGTGGAGAATAAAAACAAACATTTTGAAACTTTAAAAGACATTTCTTTAATCACATCATTTACAGTTGAATAAGTAAATTTTACATTGTATGTTATGTATTGAAAAGATGAAATTCCTTGAACATGTTTTTAATAATATACACGTAATTATGACATTGTGTCAATCAGGCTGCCTTTGTCTAGTGATCTAAACGCGTAAAAGAATCAAACGCTGCCTTGTAATTACCTACAGACGTAGGTGACGTCGTTAAAAAAGAGGTTCGTGAATAAATTTAAATGAGAGAAGGGTGAATTATGCTTTGAGATTTTTCAGGGACGAATTAGAAAACAAATTAGAGACGTTAGTCAATATGTATTTAATGTTTGATGACCTACCACAAGCTGAATATATATATATGATATTACCTTCACATAAAATAACCATCAATCGTATCGATCAATAGGTCGATAACATTGATCTATGCGCATGAACGCACATTATGATCATTATTATCATTTAAAGAATCCATAAATGTGATGATGGTGATGGTAATTAATGCAGATATTGAGCAAATGGATTAATAGAAACTGTCGGCTTTTTTGACTTGGAATTGTTCAAAGAAATGCTTCAAAAGGACGTTTTTCTTCAAGGATTAGTAAAAAAAGCTTCGAAGCATTTCTTATTATATTGGTTATTGTAACAATTTAAAAACTACAAAAAAGCTGCTGAAAGTTGAAGTATATTGGCCAAATTTTTTTGGTAGAGAAACAAAAAAACATCTGAATTCTTAGACATAATAAATATAAAATTATTTTCGATCGTGTAGAAATCCCTGGATCTACAGAAATTTGATTGATACAATTTCTAATTGAATCTATGATAACGTCGGAAAAACAAAGAAGGAATCTGTGAAAAATATTTTCTGAACAAAAGGTTGGTTGGATATAGTTGTGGATCTAGAAAAATTGAAGAAATATCACCTACACGTATGTTAAATATTATTTCTCGCTTTTACTTTTCGTCCGTTTCCAAGTGTTTAGGAGAGAAGTAGGGGTATATTGAAGATTAGACGCATCCTTGACTCGCATATACATATCAGAAGAAGAATGTCGATTCATCCGAACTATGTCATCGAAACGTCGAGACCTGGATGGTTGGTTGGAAAATTGCCATTTTTGCAAGGAAGTTTCGTATCTGCAGAAACGATCGATCGTGTTCCAGCTACTTGCTCGCAACCCCACCACCGGAAAAAATGCGGACATTCGCATATAATGCGTGTCAGGTTGCGTTTGAGCCCCGTGGTTCATCTGCACCATTTGCACATACATACACCACACACACACTCACACGTATACATAGTGTATATGTGTACGTACACCTAAATATATAGTGCAACGAATTAAATCGGTTCAATTAAAGCAACAAATACACAAGAAGCTTCCTTCCTGCGGCATCTTAACATAACACAACAACAACATAACCTAACCTTGGAAGACGTTGCAACTTAGTGCCCCTGGCTCTTGTCCATTAGCGTACGTGTTATATATATATATATATATATATATATACACATTATATGTGTGTCTGTGTGTGTGTATCTGTTCTTTTCCTGCCACCAGAGTTTTGAGACTCTTTGCGTGCACATCCATATTATGTAGATATATATGTGTACATATAACAACAAAACACACACACACACACATACAGACACGCACATATGTTAGAGGGGCCCAGGTTAATGACCTAACTCTATACGCCGGTAGCTTGGGATAGGACAAGTAACCAAACTCACGACGATCGGGGCCGGGGCCCCCGGGGCTGCTCCCTCCGCCCTACCGTTGCAGTTCGTTCGATATTTATATGTGCACGCGAACTTTTGCGTGCGTTGATTACTACGTTTCGTACGGAATACGCACTGTAACGCACCGTTTCTCTTTTACCCCCCAAATCGTCTGTCCTTATTCGGACCGTGCGTGTGCGGTGGGAAAACCGCGCGTTCTTCGTTCTTCTCGGCGGCGGGTGCTGGCGCTGCGGTGGCGACGCCGACGGCGACTCCGATGGTGGAAAGGCCGCCGATCCGAGAGGGGTAAAAAAGGGAAATGATTTGTTTGATCTTTAGTGGAGCGTAGAAAATAGCGGAAGTGCTACAACAAAGTACCATTACGTATTTATAACGACCATTATATATCAAGACAGGATTCTGGGACATTATTTAACACTGAATCTCGCTTAATGTATAGATCTAGTCAGCAGCACCCTTGCCGCATCCAAATTATTTCATTTTATTTCTTCAATTTTTGACTATGCTTCTGAACCAACCATGAAAATCGCTGAAGATCGATGAATGACATAACAAAGGCCATTTTCGAATTACGCCAAATGATTATCGTTTTCAGACCCTCTCGCAGTTATTAAGTAAGGATAACTGAACGCATAACCAGACAAAACGATTTTTATTCATTTTTCCCGCAGGAATTACACAACAATAAATAAATATTTATTTTGGTAATTTCTTTTTTCATTTCGTGGTAAATGCATCGGATTCGTACGGAATCAGTACTGAGTTTAATAAACAAAACAAAAGAAATGGTCTTACCCCAAACTAACCAAACTAAACACTTTTTGCAAATGCGTACACGTGTTTCACTCACTTACTAATCGTGAGCATTTTCAACGCAAGACTCTGCATAGTTTGGGGTAAGACCATTTCTTTTCAATCACCACAGTCTCCTCTTATATTTATTTTATTGAGTTTAATATAAAGGACGTGTGTCTTGTGTCGATTCAACGTAGCTATTAAATTAATAAAAAATTGCGTAAACAGTGAGTCGATACCGGTAACTTTTAAAATAGGCCCTTCATGCCGCTGCAGTAGTTGCAGTACCAAAAGCGGCAGCAGCAGCGTCAGCAGTTCACTGCGTTCGGTGTGTAAACATTTCCTCCCCATTCTGTAAAAAGCTTTCTCTCTGTAGAGAAATCGCTCCGCTCGCGCTGTTCTCATCTACTCGTCATCAGCGGTGAGTCGTGATCGAGGAGTTTGTTGAGAGTTGCGAATAACGGAAAGTGCCTATTCAATGTATGCTTTTTTCTTTTTTTTTATTCGAAAATTCCTAATTCGAAATGCTAAATTATTTCTCCCACAAACATATAAGGGCTACGCAACGTCTATGATTTTGCTGCAAAATGTATAGTCAGATATTTCTTGACTGAAACATTTGGAGAATAAGTTTAAAGTTAAACCACTAAAACACCGAATAACAGATATTATCACAGCAGAATGTCGTTAATTCATTTTTTTCTATGATGAATATTGAGTTAACTAGAAGTACTTCTGAAAGTTTTTTGTTTTTGTTTAATTTGATGATTTAACAAATAATGGTCGAAACCATTCAATTTTCACATCAGAGGATTTTATTTAGAGGGAAAGATCAAAGTTACTGTAAAATAGTGATATAGATGATGAAAGTCATCAGCTGCAACTACGTAGGTAAACTGAGGATGACTTCTTCAACAAAATCAGAGTGCTGTAGGTACCTACATATTTACATGATGTTGTTAATATTGTTAAAATGAAATAACCATTTCCTTTGGTGCATCATTTAGATAATATCGTTACGTAAAAGTGAGATAATACCCTTAACTAATTCTTTTAGCTCATTTGTCAAATAAACCGGAGGGGGGGATGTTAAATTTGCGAAACAATCCAAAAAAAGGAAGTAAAAAAATCCTTTTCCGTCTAATTATAAACGACCACAGATCCCACATTTGGAACGCGTCCTACACAGTAGGCACAGCGCACCGAAAGCTATATCCCACGACCGGTTTCGACCTATCGGGTCTCATAAGGTAGGCGCTGGCAGAAACGCTTTTACAAGCTATATAATAAATATAAATATGGAATCAATAGAAACAACTACTCCTTTCTGCCAGCGCCCACCTGATGAGACCCGATAGGTCGAAACCGGTCGTGGGATATGGCTTTCGGTGCGCTGTGCCTACTGTGTAGGAGGCGTTCCAAATGTTGGATTTGTAATCCTTAATAATTATACGAAAAAGGATTTATTTCCTTCTTTTTTTTGGACTATGGCTATTTATTTAATTTATGGATTCCAAGAGCAGGCTTTCGACTTTTTTTGATAAAAGAAGTACTAAACATTATACTTTTATAAACTAAAACAAGTTTCAAGTCAAGAATCATCACTCATGGACAAATGTTATCAACCGAAATGTTCCAGTAAGGGATGCGGTTTGTAAAACCAAAAAAGTTCTATTAAAGCTCTATTCGCCAGATTCGTTATCTTTGAGAAGTATATTAATCGGAATGTCTTCTATTCAAAGCAGTTTAAAAGGCTTAATACCTACAAACAGTTATGTTTCGTTTCGTTTCGTTCTATTATTATGTTCAAAAAGGCGCCAATATTGTTCGTTTAAATCAAGTCGGTTATCCGGTAAATGGTAAAAAGTTGACGCGTATCGTTTTTCTTTTGAAAAGAAAGCAGAATAATAAATTGCATAATAAATTTTAGTAGTAGATAATATAAAACACGGCGTTTAGCCAGTGAAATATTAATTTCACGCTGACTTTTGCACTATCTAAAAGTGTTTTTTTTTTGCCAAGTGAATGTCCAACGAATAGGACAAAACCAGTAGATCCTTTACTTAACCGAACACTGAACTGGTCTAGAGAAAGTCGTGGCTTTTGTGCAATTTTAAATGATATCATTTGGGTGACGGTAAAATTTCGCTATGAAAAAGTTTACCGTTAAATCTAAAAACCGACCATTAAAATCAAAAGCTATTGCCTGGTACAACATGGCCGTTCCGGGGTTTTTCACATTATTTAGGCGTTGCCAATCTTCTGAATACAATGGCGAAATCGATTGTTACGAAACCTTTGTGAAATAAGATTGATCCTAAATTCATTTCTTTTTCTCTTTCTAAACTATTAGAAATACATTGAGCAACATTGACGTTTGGCCAACTTGTATGATTTCTTTTAAACGGTCTTCAATTCTGGTCCAGTGATTTTCTTGGCTTACCAACAGGTCTATAATGAACATGACGAAAAAATAATACAAAATTTAAGTTTCAAAAATTATTTATTTGATCACTACGATCGTTTCACCACACTGTGGCTTCTTCAGGTGAAGACTACAATAACATGAACAATAAAGAAAACCCTATACTTTTTGAATTTTAAATTTAGAAACGGAGAATTATTTGTTCCTAATTGATCGTTTAAAATTATGTTTTTCTTAAAATATCTATTAATTTCTAGGGACTCTAAAAGATTTAGTTTCTGTCTTTTGTCTTCTATATACAAAACTTTATAATCATTATTAAAATTATGATTACAATTAATTAGGTGCTCGGCATAAGTCGAGGTACACTTTTTTAACTTAAAACAATTAAAATGTTCTTTAATCCTATCAGAAAACTTTCTGCCCGTCTGTCCTACGTAAACCTTTTCACAATCTCCACACGTTAACAAATATACTCCTGAATTACAGTTCTTATCTGTTTTGTCCTTACAATTTTTAATAATTTTGCCTAATGAGTTATTAGTTTTAAAAGAAACTATTAGATCTAAATTAGTTAAATAAGTTGTTCTGAGATATACTCCATATATGTTAAACTTACATATTTAAAAGATTTTTCTTTTACTGGTTTAGGGTAGATTGAAAATAATTCTTTTTTAGTTTTACTTTTAAGAAGATTATGGATTATTGTTCTAGGATAGCCATTATTTTTTGCTATGCAATATATTCTATCTAGTACTAGCTTGTAATTTATTTTGTTTAAAGGGGTTTTTGTTAACCTATGTATTATGGCATGAAAAGCTAAAAGTTTTTGTGTTATTGGATGGAAGGAGTGCGCATTGATTGCTGTGTCGGTATGTGATGGCTTATGGTAAATAGCGAAATCATGTCTAGGTCTAAGAAATTTATTGAATTATTTGTTTCCGTTTCTAAAGTAAATTTGATATTTTTATGTAAAGTATTTAAATAATTATAAATTTTATTTAGTAATCTATCTGAGCCTTTAACACATACTACAATGTCGTCTACGTATCGATACCAATATAAAACGTGGTTTTTGAAAATATTATTTTGTGAAATAGTTTTTTCTAAATGATTCATAAAAATTTCAGATAAAAGAGGGCTTAATGGATTCCCCATTGCTAGTCCATCTACTTGAGAATAAAAATTCCCATTAAATTGAATATTTTGATTAAGGCATAGTTCTAATATTTGCAATATATTTGAATTAACCACTGGGTTTACTTTGTTGTGTGTAAACATATCTGAAATTATTCTAATAACATCAACGGGGGGTATAATTGTGAATAAGTTTACCACATCGAACGAGACTAACTTGGAATTTTGTGGTAATGAGATTCCGGAAATTTTGTCAATAAGGTTTAATGATTTTTTAATAGAAAATTCTGAATTGAACTAAGTATATTATTTATAAGAAATTTTGAATGTTTTGTAAAAGGAGCTTTTATACATGAAACAACCGGACGTATAGGCACATATTTTTTGTTGAGTTTTATTAAACCATACATTTTTGGAGCTTGAGGGTGAGAAATAGCTGAAATAATATAGTCGTCCAAATTTGTTATCGATGGTGCATACATAGTGCATAAATTATACCATCAAATGTACTAATTTTTCAATTTATACCGGAAGAATTTGAAATGTAGACAATGTAAGAAAGTTGGTTATACTAAATGTTAAATGGAAAGTTAATCTTTCTTTCCTGTTCAGTGAAGATAAGCATCAGTTTCATCCTTGAAGAAATTTTACCTTAAATTGTCTAAAATTGTTTGTTAAACGAGTTCAACCGTTGTCTATTTTATTTAATTTTTTTACAACTAACAGCAAATTCGTCCAGGTTATCAGTGCGGAATAGAAATCGTACAATCGAAAGTTTAAAATGTATTGCCTGGCAAATGGCCGTAGAACAAACAATAGTGCACCGTCACCAAGAATGGAAGGAAGAACTAACGTGCATGCCTAGAATCATGACGTTACTGGAAGAAATTTGCCGTGTAAAAGACTAGAATATTGTACTTGAGTATACTAATTTACACGATCATGAAGCAAAACAATGCACAGCTCACAATCACTCGTTTTTATGCTAAAAATCGTAAATACTATTTAGAAAAACAAACAACTAGCTCGATCGTAAAATGCAATAATTTGACAATTGTCATTTTTTAAAGTAATTTAGGGGTAAATAAAATCTAGAAAAGAAGAAGTTTCACCTGCCATTGAAGATCTGCCCCTCGTCTACAGTAAAAATCAAGATTATTGATGAATTTTGTGACATTACCGTCCATCTGATAAGAGATGAATATCAAGCAGCATATAATTCTATAATACATAGAGCTTTTTCAGTCCCCCTTTCAAACGAAAAATTAAAATATGAGCTAAACATCATTCTAAAAGTTTCAAAAAATAATGGTTTTGATCCAAGAACAATTCAAAATTTAATCCGTAAAAAAACAATTTAAAATAGCATGCCAGTCTATATATACATACATAAAAACAAAGAATGCAAATACATATCATTGACGTACTTTGGTAATATTTCAATAAAAATTGCTAATGTTATATCTGCAAACAACCTAACAGTTAGTTTCAAGACAAACACAATTTTAAAACACATACTTTTTAATTCAAAAGATAAAACTGACAAATTTGAAAAAACTTTTACTTAGGCCAAACTGGAAGCTCATTTAGAACTCGTTATAACGAACACTTTCGATCATTTAGATTAAGAAAAGATAATTCCAATTTTGCAAACCATTTTTTAGAAACAGGGCATCAGTTTCCTACTATAGAAAATGTTAAAATTATTCATAATGTAAATAAATGCTTTAAACTTAATATTTTAGAATCCTTAGAAGTACATAAAGCATCAAAAATTTCCGAAAATAACCTGTTAAACGACCAGGTAGATTTGTACTGTACCACTCAGTATTATTCAGTACATTTAATAATTAATGAAATTTTCAATATATATATAAACACCACTGTACATCTGTTTGTATTCATTCAATTTGAATCACTTATTTCATAATAACAAGCTATTTGTCGAAACTATAGTCACAAGGATTTGTGAATAAATAATGTAGTGTTTTTTCATTTATCGTGAATATCAAGACATTTTTTTGTTACAAAGCAGCTTGTGGCAAATTTGGGGTGTTACTGTATTTTTATAGTAAAGAAGAATGCGATTCAAGCTGAATGGTACATTAGACGTTTTAGGATATTGGGAAATATCCGAATGAGGATAAAAAAGGAATCCAATGACAAAATAAAATATGGCACGTGGCATTTGAAAAAACTGTTATTTGTGTTTGAAGCTTTTAAATTTTGTTTTTCTTTTTCTGAATGCCCTGTATAAATTATGAAGCTTAACTTTGTCATGACGTTAGTCTTAAAACTCTTTCTTAAAAAAGAAGATCATCTCAAATTTTTAAATCTCAACACGTTAAGCTTTCCTAAAACGTTTAATGTACCACTCAGTTTAAAAAAACCTGCATATTTTTAGATAATTGGTTTATTATAAATTGGTCCACAAAAGTCGACGTTTCTTTTTTCAGAAACATCGTACACTCGGTTTATGAAAAGGAGAATGATTCAGAACATATCTGATGATTAAAATAAATCTTGCAGTCATTTACAAATGGCTATAATTATCCTTATTAAGCTAAGCACAATTTTTCGAGTAAATATCAATTATAAACACGATTAAGTATTTCATGAGTTTTTTCGGGTAGAATGATTTGTAGCTTCCTGCTTGGAAACGTATCTTTATGCAAGCAATTTGAATTCAGGTTATTTATTCTCTCTAAAATTGCTTCAGAATTTCTTACTTTCTATACCAGCATTATTTGATACGTTTACTACTGCTTTTTTCAGTATTTTCCTAACGGTATTTAGAATTTTAACCCTGCAACTATGATGATATATATTGTATGTAAAGTGATTTGTTCATTTCTCAAAAAACCTTCAACAAATTACATACTAAACTCCGGAAGCTGTTTGTTAGATAGACATTGTGAAGGTAACGGGAAATAGGTAATATGAAGTTATTTGTTAGTTCACTATGGAAAATATAACATCTTTGAACTCAAAAAAATCGAAAGTAAAAGACCTTGGGACCTTAAATATTAAATATTCTAAAAGAAATGCCTTTTATAAACGAAAATGGTTGTTTTGTTGTGTGTTATGCCTCGAGATGGAAGAAACAGAAACAAACAAACAAACAAACTGTGGCGTAGTTGAAGCAATAAATTTTCTAGTGATACACATGGCAGTTAAAGGAAATTCCTGTTGTGGAAGGACGAGGAAGCGAGGGTCGTATTCCCAGAGAGGACACCCGTTTTTCTAATCAAATTGTACCTTAATACTGTGCACATTTTAGAAACACACACATGCATACACACAAACTGAATCTAAGTGAACTACAATATCGTGTAGAATAATACACATATATGTATAATGTATGTACATATTATGTTTGTTCTCAAGCGAGTTCAATTAGGATGTTGCTATTATTCACGACAAGGGGTAAAACAAAATGAAGACAAAATGACTAAAAGAAATATTAGACTAACCGACAGTTGAAAAAAAAATGGTTTGGTTTATTTTTACCGCAATAGAATCTGTTTTACATAATGTTAGATCAATTTAATGATTACTAAGAACCAGGTCCGGGCTCAGGTTAGTACTGGACTCAATTTTACAGATAGATCTTCTTCGATGTTTTACAAGCCAAATTTCTAACAAAAGAAATAAGTATTTTCATGAAATTGAATCCTGGCTTGGCTCTTGGTGGAATATGTTAAATCATTAGAAAAACAACCATTTGGTATAGTTCGACAAATTTTATTAAAATCTGACAATATTGTTTCGGCTGTTATGCCATTATCAGAGTGAATAATATTACAAATTGAGGGTGTATTTATGTACGATGTACAGTCTAGTCATTTTGACCATGACCACTGAAAATGACCAGATTGATTTTGGGCGTTCCCCGTTATTAAATCTAGCTATTAGGACAAACCCGTAATTTTTATTTTATGTGGATAGATACGTGTATATTTCCAGTTTGTAGGCGTTACTTTCTAACCTTTCGTACACAAATACACCCTAAATTTATAATATTATTCACTTTTAAATGGCATAACAGCCAACCGAAGCAATATTGTCAAAATTTATTAAAATTTGTGGAACCATACCAAGTGTTTGTTTTTCTAAATATTTAAGTATTTTCATGTGTACATCTATAATAAAATTTGTCAAAAATTCAAATCATATCAAATCCTTATAGATGATATTTTAGGGTTATTTAAAGACAACGGATGGTTGTTTTACATGTTGTATGAAATATTTATTTTTTCTAAAACGGATGTTCTTCGTTATCATGAAGAATACTCAATATAACTACCTATTTATTACACTTGTGTTTATGTAGTTTGGCTCCGTACATATATATACATAAAAAAAGAAAAGAAGGATTCTCTCACAAACGACGAAAATAACGAAGAAATAGTAAACAGCGTTTTAAGTGTTTATATACGTATACGGCGGCGCCTTGCCTTGGACTTGACTACTAATAATAACATAACATCGACACCCTTCCGGCTTCATTTAAAAAAATGCCAGTTGCCAATTAACATGCAAGTGCACCAAACGAAGAAACAATGAAATCCTGGGAAACAAAAAAGAATACCGTGCCCAGGATGTCAAGCACCTGTATATCACGTCGGCTAAGCAGCAGCTTTCGCAAATCTATTATACTTACTAAATATACAGGACGTCCCAAATAAATTACACGTAATAAACAATCAGATTTAACAGTCGTCTACATGAGTGTAAGGCTCATTTTTTGGATCCCGGTGGAACCAAACATTTTTTTATACTTTAGTAACATTTAAGGCCACAGTTGATCTTGTCAGGGGCCAATCATAATTGAATTATCAGTATATACGCACAATTCGTTTAAATTTTAATTAGAAAACAATTGCTGTTGCTGGATATTCCATTCTTCAGTGATGCTGCCCATTCGAAAGCGTTTTGCTGATCTGATCATTGAAATAAATTTCTAATGGTAATTGTAATTATTTTGGGACATGTTGTATGACACAATGGAGATTGTGCGAACAGTATTAAAATGGGGTGCAAAAAAAATAACACGTCCGTCGTTATGGCAAACCTGCTCGCTGTTTCTGGCACCATCGAAACCATTCCGTCGTCATCGGATCTGCGAGAACGATGTACACGAAAATCCGTTACCGTAAAAATGCAACGAGGTGCCTGGTCTACGTCTGGGCACGTTGACCCAGGTTAGGATTGCATGGCCTGCTAGCTTGCTTACTTGCCTTTCTGCCGGCTGCTGCCACGGCTGCCTCCTGCCAATGTTTAGGCTTCGCAACCGAACACGAGACTTCGACCAAGTACAGTGCCGGATTAGGGATCCAATTAAAAAAAAGACAAATCCAAAATACATTTTCATATCATCCTCATCCAAACATTTCGACAATGAATTAAAAGAAGAATGACCAGAGCGAACCAAAAGGGCACAAGCAGCCAGAAGACTGCAATATACCCACCCTTTAGTAGATAGATCAAGCAGATCAGCATTTTTTGACCATACGTCTTTCAAATGTATCGAAAATGTTCAAATTCAAATAAGAAAGAAAGATTTGCATTGATAGCATTGCATTTTACAATGAACAATTAAGGAAACAAAGTAAACAGAAATCCATGAAGGGTTCTATGGATGTATATTGTATAACATATACGTATAGATAAAAGTGAGGATAAAGCAAAAATTGATTATTTGTAATTTGAGTTGGTAAGTACGGATTGTTGGTGAGTGTTCTTCGAAGTGGAATTGAAAAAGGATGTTGTACTTAGTCGAAGAAAATAATGGATATATGACTTAAAGTTCAGTGCCCCGGTTGTTGAAAAGTCCTTGAAACCGGTCCTGCATTGAAATGCATTGAACACGTCCAAAATACGCGAAAATCCGTTACGGTAAAAATGCAGTCGGTTGATGAAGGAAAAGAACAAACGAAAAGAAAAAGAAAAAAAAAAGAAGGAAAAGTATCGTCCGTCCGTCCGTTCCTACCCTGTCCTGCCCACGGTCGGTCGCACTGGCCAAGGTTAGTACTGTTTCGGTTATGATAGGTTAGTTGAGCCAAGAGCAGCAGCAGTGCAGTCTGAGTGAAGAGGAGGCCTTGGCTAGGGTGTTGACCGTTGCCAAACGGCGTCCAAAAACAAAAAGAGGTTTCATAGCAATGCACTCGTTCAAGGCCAACTATTTGGCGTTGCACTGGGGGGAATGCACGCGAGCGGCGGTCCGAGGGGGGCGCAGAGAGCGATGCCGCGAAACAATTGAACCGCGACATGCCGAAGTCGTTGCTGATTCTGCCGCTGCTGCTGTGACTGGAATCCAGAATTGACGTTTGCTTTTTTAGGCAATTAATTGAAATGGATGGTATCGTTTTGATGGAAATCCTACCGCGATGCAGCCGCACCAGTTGCCCGGCCGTTCCGTTCTTCTTTTACTCCTGCTCATTCTTCTACACGTTTCAATTACATACATACACATGCACGTATACACTTGCGAACGTTAGCGTGAGAACTGAGAATTAAGATCTGTTTCTAATTACACATATAACATCGCGGATAGCGGCAATGAACAACTCTTACTGCGGGCAATACATGGACAAATCTCGTCACTACCTTTGCCACCATGGAGTCACTATTACCTTACCTTTTTAACACGCACAACTCTTCCCATTTCCATTTCTTTCCTTTATTTATATTTTTCTCTTTTCTTTCATTATTTACACGCACATTAACACCATTAAGTAAATTAAGCATCATTGTTACATAATTTGAAGGAAACGGTGAATCAAACATTGATTTCTTTCCAACATCAAATATGATCTTCAAATTGCGTTAATCTATCTGCAATGCTTGTGGGCCACAGTTTTTTAGGAGTTTTGGGTAACAAATACTCAGATCTATCCTATGCTCTAAGATTGAATACGTTTCCAAATTTTTACCTGTAACTTCACCCTATAGGTAACAGTACTATTGAAACACACAGACAGATGGACGAACAAACAAATGGGAACATTTACTTGCTCTACTATTTACTAAAATAATGTTTAGTTATTATATTTAAAACTAACAATGTGCTTAATACCTATTGAATATGCTATTGAAAACTTCTCAACAGTCAGAATTGTTTTGTTGAACATTTAAGGAAGATTATGAAGAAGCAGGTGCGAGTGAGAGAATGATGTGTTCATATATCGTATGCTAAAGATTTGGTCAATATTTACTCTAATTTTACGACCGTCGCGTTAATGAATAGTAATAGCGATAACCAACAGAGGCAACAAACAATTGCGGGAGCAATTGTAATAAATGCAAGTCGTTAACTTATCTGCTACCATCTCTCGACCTCCGAAAAACAATTATTTTTCGTCAATGGTAAATAACTAACTAATAAAACGTTTTCATTTTCATCTAACTGGATGTTCAATGGAATTGTTTTTCACACCACAACAAGCTTCTTTAGATAATTAAATGTATCAGCCTCTACTTTATGGAAATTTAAATACATATTGAAATTTTAAATTAATAAAACACAATTTCCACCATAATTTTATATTATTTTTCTCTACAATTGTTTCACCCTACTAGGGCATCTTCGGGATAAGTATTTACATTGAATGTTACAATTTTGCAATATATGTATTACTACTATCTTAGTCTAAAGGGTGGGGAGAAATTTCTACTATTTTGTCTAAAATAATTTAATTGTGGATATTTTCAACTTCATTAAAAATTCTTGTGTTATTTAATGAAATTGAAATAATTTTAGACAAAATAGTAGAAATTTCTCTCCTAAGATAGTAGTCATACTTATAAGGCAAAAATTGTAACATTGTGCCCTAGTAGAGTGAAACAATTATAGAGAAAAAATAAAATTATAGTGGAAATTGTGTTTTATTAATTTAAAATTTCAATAATCTTCTTTAGTATTGATTTTACTGAAAATATGTATTTATCTATTTATCAGACAAGGAAGACAGGATGTCATTAGCTACTTAATATTTGCCTCCACTGTATATTAAGAAATTAAAGTTATCCTGATCCTGAAGTTATCCTTGCATTTTGGACTATTGTTAATCAACATTATCTTTAAAAAATATGTCTATGATGGCTGTAATATCAATTGATAACCTAAATTAATTAAATTCCGGCAAGGATAATGACGATAGATAAAGGCATCCTTGCCCGTTTTATCGGAAAAATAGATCAGCGCATTCTCCATTAGGCTATGAATTCGTCCTGGCATGGTATATAGCGTGCAAGTTTGAGTAGGCAGCATCGTAAAAATTGCTGCTTTTGCATTTCGTGACCGAGTGACAGAGGCTTTACGATCTCTTTTACACAAGCCAAAACTTTATGTTGTAAAATGTGCGTCCTGATATAGATAATGATTTAAAAAGTATTAATACCCAACTATTTATGAAAATATTTTTACTTTTGACATTGAAAATGGTCGTCCAGCCCTCCCCACCATTGGGTTTCTTTATCAAATTTTTTCGGAATTAACCTTACAGAGCTTTTAAAGGAAAACTTGTGAATTTATTGCACCGCTTTTTCCTACACTTTATGGATGGGTTGCAAAGTAATAAATCAATATTATTGTTTATTATCTGGTCATTAATATCTTTATAAAAGTTCTGAAGCTTTCACGGTCGGTATAGATCGTCTATGGTTTTGCTTCCGAACTGTTTTGCCGTTGTTTCAAGCACTTCGCGGCATCAGAAGCCCGAAAGAAATATTGAGACAAATGTCCTTACGATTGAGAGATATTCCAGTTTATATTTATTATAGGAAAAATCTCGTTGTAATTACTCTTATGGGTAATAAATGCTACATCTTTGTTTTTTTTGAAGACTTTATTTACGCTGTTCAGTTTATGTTTATTATCTACACGATAACGTAAATTAGCTATCAAATATAGAGACAAATTGTATATGTTATCTAACGGTTAGGAAAAGTTGTAAAGAACTTATGACAAAATACAACGTACCAACGCAAATATTTTTTGGATGACGCTCCTGAACCCTTCGTACCAGGAACGATTGTAATTTGTTTATGAAAGAAATTCGAAAATGTCTTCGTAGTGCCGAACAATGATTTTTATCAAAAAATATATATTGGTCGGCATATTCTAACGAATTTCTACAGATGTAGTTTACTATTACGCTGTCTTTCGATTGGTAGAGAGGGGATTCGGCTGGGGAATAGAAATCCAATCAGACATCGTTAGAGCGAGCAAGGATGTCCAGAAACACTTTCTATCTCATGTGCGCTTCTGTAGTCTTGTACGTATGCTACCTAGACGTGGCAAGTTAAGCAAGAGCATTGTTTTGCTGCATGACAATGCCTGTCCGCATGTTGCTAATTGGACCAAAGATCTCATCACATCTTTTCACTGGAAAACTCTAGATCATTCTCCATACAGCCCTGATCTGGCGCTCAATGACTACCATTTGTTCCTGCACTAGTGCAGAAACATCTGGGCCGTTAGCGTCTTCAAGACGATGACGAAGTCAAAACAGTTGTGATGCAGTGATTAACAAAAACTGGTCACTAGTCAAATGTTATGACATGTGCCTCAATATTGAAGGAAATTATGTAGAAAAGTAGATTAAGGTATAGGGTTTCATGTAAAAGTAAAATTATTAAGACATCTTTGCACGTTTTTAATTTATTTCAAAACGGTACTTAAAAAACATGCCTCGTATTTATGTTGATCTTTAATTTTTTAATCAAACCGAAATTTTGTCGTTAAATTATAATAAAGAATGGCGCACTTTGTTCGTAAATTGTAATAAAGAAAACCGTATTTGTGTTCATTGACAGTGGCAGTAATTAATACTGTTTTGTTGCAGTGGAAGGTTTAATTCGTTGTCACAATACTCGGTTTGGCTATATGTCACGCCATGACATTTAAACTATTGAAAATTCAAACATGGAGAAGACAAAAGGCAGCATTACATGACACGAAAAGTTAATGTAAACCGCTAGATTGTTAAAATAGGTATGGTAGGTATATACCTTAATTGCTTTGCATTGTACGATATTGTAGACTACGTACATGTATATAAACGAACTCAAATAAAATATGCATTATTCGGTAGAGTAAAAACACCGAAAGTAACTTTTCGTTGCCGAGATAAAATACTGTTTGTAATACGTATAATATCGCTCGATCTTATTGTCAGTAGACCTGGGTAATTTATTTGTGACTACGTTAAATTATTTCTTGCGATAAGGGTAAAAAGTGCAGAAACAAACTTTTAATTATTCGAATCATATTTTGAACGCACGCGAACCTGTCCGTTATTTCAAACACATTTCGTGCATTTTGCTTATTGAATTTGATAAAATATTCCGGCTCCGTTGTGGTCGCTTGCATTTCGCCTTTACCTATTTACAGATATGCACACCGTGCAACAACAACAGCTCATAAAAATAACACTCCATTTTTTATCTACAATTAAATTATTACCTCCACTACACAAGACACTTTTTAATTTATTAAACAAAAATTACCACCGTCGCGTTTTTAGAATCACACTTAAATAATACATTCGCCTAAGCTATATACTATATAATGCATATTACATAACAGGATATTCTAATGTGTTGGAGGACTTTTTCAATTTTTTCCAGTTTTTTGTAAATATAGACACATGTACCTTTCATGTGATACCACCCACAAAATGGAGCGCGTTTTTTTCTTCTTTTTGAAAGAACTGCATAAACATATTGTTATTAATTTATAAATTTTTTATAGGAATTTCTCATTTTAAAGGTATGTACTAAGAGGTAAGTATACCTACCCTGATTTTGGCACTAACCCTCAGTTCCATCCTGCTTCGAACTCTGTTCTCTCAGTCCTTCTAAATCATTATCTGTAACAGTGAATGAAAATCTTTTCAATATTTGTTAAAGTGCTCTAGATCATTGCTTAGCATTCGGGAGGTCACCGGTTCGAAGCTGGGTCCGGCTGCTGTGGTCCAAGTTTTCTGTGGTTTCCTTGGATCATCTAGGCAAATGCTGGAGCAGTAATATTCCACAGGTAATCTTTCACTTCTCTTCTGTCTTCATTTCGTCCGTCTCATCTTTCTCTCCCTAACCACACCACCCACTCATTCCCACGATTCCTGAAAGGAGGCTGAAGAGGGCCTTACGCCCTACCCTCCGGCTTTGCACTACAGTGCAGATCGGAGGGACTGCCCGCCTACCAGCACGAGTAGCTAGTGGGAATGAAACACAAAAAATTTTTTTTTTTTTGATAGTGGAAACTACATCAAAACCCATTCAATAATAACATACAGAAAGACATACATTCTGCTTGTTTGCGTTTATCAATCGGTATCAATTTACAAACTATAAAAAATATCACGATTTCTATCAACCAAACGACGACATTTTCTTTGATATGAAACTGTTTTATAATAAATTACCTTTACGTAGTATTACCTTCAGTGATAATTTTTTAGACAATTTGATGCCAAATGATTTTTCTCAATTATTTTCTAATTAAAAAAAATACATTGTTGTCTTTACAGATTACTTCTAGACCATAAGGAATATGACAAGTGGTGAGTCTTTTTAATTTAAGATGTAGGCCAGACTTTTAAAAAAAAACTATGAAAATTAAAATAGTGTCATCACTAAAAAGAAAATCTTTACATTACCTTCTTAATAAAAGCCAAAACGAGATATTTTATCTATCGAAATTCAGAATTGTGCCAAAACCGTTTGTATTACATATTTTTAATTCAATTACCATACCACCAGAGTTATATTTTTTGTCTTTTTAACAACGGGAAAATGTTCAAAAGTGTTGAAAAATCGCTCTACCAGATTCTCCAATATAGGTAGTATCACAAGAGTTAGAAAAATTTGATACGACTTTTTTCACTTGGAAATAAATGTACAAATACTAAGCTGCATTCAACAGTGTTACAACTAAGCTTTTTTGAAATAAAAACTAAAACTGTTAACAAAAATGTTACCATAAATAGATTTTTGCCGACATCGGAAACCGTTGTTGTGGATGTATTAGTGTAAGGGCGAAACCTGTATTACTATGTGATTGTACATAAAAATGGAAACCTTATTCTTATTCGTGCCAGTTTTTTACACAACAATCAAATATTAATTTATACATTTACACAACAACTTCGAGAACAATTCGTGCTAAAATTTCGTATATACCGCTGTATGTCTAACTGATTTGCATTTATGGAAAACAACCAACAACCGAATGACAATGCTGCTACAGATTGTATCAAAACAGTTCTTTAATTTTTCTTCTGTTACTTGTTACATTCAAATTCCTATTTTCGCCGTACATAATAATTAGTTACTAGCAAATTTAAAATTGTTCTAAATGAGACCCTTATGCCATTTCCTCTAATGAGCAACTGGTGGTAGAGAAATACGCACCTTTGGACTACAAAGGTGTAATTTCAAGTTAGTGATACCTACCAGGAACACGCAGTTGACCGAGCAAAAATTATAATGGTCAACCCGCAAAAGATAACCATCGAAATTAAATTACTAGTTTCATTTGTCCATTAACCACTCTTTATAATACCTACGATGGTACGCGTTGAAGAAACTCTTTTTCAATAAATTAAATAAACGGTTTTTGAAGTAATTAAATAGATCCTTGAAGAATATCCTCATTAAGTTTATGTATGGGTTGTCCACATGACAATTGTTTCGCCAGCACTGTTGCTTATTCAGTAGTTTTACTGGAAACTATTATGTTATGTTTGTGATTTTAAATTCCTTGTTATTTTTCACCCTTTTCAACAAAAAATTAGCTTAATTTTGTAATTTAGTGCTTGTATTTCAAGTCATTTAAGGCCACAAATAAATTAAGGAAATTTATATAAAATAACGAAGATAAGATAGAATATGCTAATAAATTGGGCATATATAAATTAACATGTGGTTCCTGCAAAATGTGGCATATAGGTCAAACAGATAGAGCATTTAAAACAAGAAATAGAGAACATTTTAAAAGTTATGAACACAATTGACAATATTCTAATCATTTACTGTCGGAAAATCACAAGTTCAATGATGATTACAGAATTTTACATACTTGTAATAAAGGGAGAAAACTGAACACTTAGTCGTTAGAAACAAATAAAATCAAAAACAAAAATTCGGAATTATTATTAAATGATCAGTTTGAACTTAATCATTCACTACTATTGAAACTATTTTAAACCAATCCCCACTTTACTGAGTGTATATGTAAGACGTATTTTTGTGAGTGTAACACTCCACTTGAAAAAGATACAGTTATTATCACGGAAATAAATATAATTTGTGAAAATGAATTTTGATTGTTATTATTTGTCAATAAAAAACTGATATTCTCGAACAGTTTTCGTAACAATACGTACATTTTTTTGATGAATATCAGATCTGTGATCACATACTTACATTAGATATTGAAAATGGTAATTCAGTGTTGAAAGGTGGAAATGTATCATAAAAATGTATACACATGTGTTTCCGTGTATGTATTGGGTATATCTACCATCAGCATAAGTGCTTTTTAATTACAGAATCAGAGAAAAGTTGTTAGAGGATGCAGACTTCAACGCGGTAAATTTCATATATGTTACATACACTTTTATTAATGAAAGTATTTACAATTAATAGTAATCAAGTAAACACTGATTGTTTTTATTAATAATTATATCAATGTTGTTGGTGGTGATCAGTAGATGAAACATATTAATATAGAAGAAATAAAATAAAAATTTGTTATAACAAGTACTCTTGATAATGACCGTCTTGGTCGAAACGATTCGTCGCAAAAATGTGTTGAGACAATTTTTATTTTATTTCTTCTTTATTAATAATTTGTAATCGTTGTTAAATAAATACATTTTAATGTAAAAAAAAATAATTCAAATAGTAGACTCGCTTGGCACTTGGTGAAACATTATTAAAGAAAAACTTTGAAAAATATTTCAAAAAGAACACTTGGCCTGTTTCACAGATTTTGTTATTTCTCTATGCTGTACCCCCTATTAAACTTGATAGAAAATTCCATTTAATCAATTTTGTGCCTAATTTAAGTAAAAAAGTTTGTAATTATTTAAAAAATTGTAATTTGATATGGAATCAACGGAAACAACTACTCCGAGGGCTAATACCGATAGGTCGAAACCGGTCGTGGGATGTGGCTTTCGATTCGTTGTGCCTACTTGGTAGGACGCGTTCAAAATGTGAGATGTTTGATCTTAAAAATTTAGACGAATAAGGATTTTAATTCTTTCTTTTTTGAAAATGTTATATCTTCGTCTAAGAATCTATCGGAGTCAACAGTGTAATTCAATGCCAGTAGGGGTATTAGCCCTAGGAGTAGTTGTTTCTGTTGATTTCATATTTATATTTAAAAAATTGTAATTTGAACACTATTTGTGTAAATAAAAATAATCAGAAGTCCATGTTAGTAAACAATAAAGAAAAAACAAATATATTGTACAAATCGGGAGTTTACAAAATAAATTGTAAAGACTGTAATTCATTCTATTTAGGTCAGACTTGTCGTTCTTTAAAAACTCGTATAGACGAGCATAAAAAAATCAATTATTAAAAATAACAAATGTACGGGAATAGCCCAACACTGTATAGATCTTAATCATTCTTTAGATACAGAAAATGTAAAATATTTACATCAATATATTAAAGGTAAACGTCTTAATTCGCTCGAAATTTTTGAAATAAACAAAGCCAACTCATTAGGTCTTCCCATCGTTAACGACCAATTATATTTCGACGTATCTCCCTTATTAAATGTAAACATTCAGGTAGTCAGATAAACCTAGTATTTAAGAAACAAATTTATGTTATATTATTTAGTAATTTAATACTCTTTGAAAATGGTGTTGTAACCGAAACGATCGTTAGAGAAATAATAAAATCTGTGAAACAAACAAGCCAAATGTTCTTTTTGAAATATTTTTCAAAGTTTTTATGTAAAAAAAAAGCATAAAAGGTATCTTGAAATCCTTTCATTGTTAAGTCCGGATGAAACTGTCAGTTTAAGTTTGAATTCTGATTTAGCATTTAGTTGTAACAATATTGTTTATTGACTCACGATTTCACGCATTAGTAAATTTACATTCATATTTATCAACATACCTATAAGCATAAATAATGCAGACACAATATATGACCTTATACTTAGTTTTATTCTTTCGACAAAACAGTGGGTACGTAGGTGTTATTAGTTTATTTGGTTTTATCCTATAAATACGCCTGTACACGTATCTGCTTTGCATGGCAAAATAATTAGTAAAAGTTGGTGCATAGACCGCTTTGTCCTTGTCTTGATACTACGTATTACGTCACATTACAACCCATGTAAATTTCGAAAGCAATCTAATTAAATGGGTACCTATACGGAGTTACCGTTGTCCCAATATCGTAGATACCGACAGTTTCATCTTTTTTTTTTCTACGTAACGTACATTACGGAGACTTTGAATATGCAGGACTAAATTACGTAAGTAACTTAAAATATCCTTAGGACCAGATCGCAAGTCACAACAAATATGTTATCACAATCAGATATGTCTGGTTGATTCAATTAATTGTATGTTATGGTGTTGCGGGTTATTTAATAATGCAGATTTGATGACAATTGATGAATGTTGGTTTGTTAGTATTTACAGAACTATTAGTATTAAAAAAATGGGCACAGCCGAAGGTGCCACCAAATTATCGCTGACGAAAAAAGGTACAACCGATCTTGCCACTGACCAAAAAGGGTCTTTGAAAAGGTACATACATTATTCTAATGAGAAAGGAAAATACTTTATTGATATTTTATGGCATTTATTTAACAGTAATTAATAAGGCATTATAAATACATCTTTATATACATATATCAATCAACAATTTTGTCAACGTAAATATGATACACATTATATATAGTCGATGTTCGATATTGTTTTTTTTTTATATTTTTCACACAATTCCATGATAGTTTTCACTTTACTTCTTTCGGAAGCATCCTTAATTTTGAAAGGTGTTTTTAAACTTTGAATCTTGACATAAGTATCAATTTGAAATTCTTTTAACTTTTCGACAAATATATATATTAGATTCTGTACTTCTGAAGAAGCCACAGTGTTGGCGAAACACGTGTTAAGTTTATTTAATAAATTGTGGAGGTTGTCAACTGTGTATTTATTTAAAGAATAAATGTTTTAGTGGAAATTTTGTTTCATTATTATTCGATATTAAATTATTCACAAAAAGAAATCTGTTTCTGAAAATTGAAAAAGGTAAGACAGTAGAAAATAAATTTATAAAAAAGGCATGCTCGAGGGTGTTTGTAACTTTATACAAAATAATTTACAAAAGCAAGCTATATTTATGTTCAAATTTATCTACAAAAATGAATATGAATACTAAGAAAGTGGCACATGACTCCTTACAATAAGATACTGTCTCACAAGGCTTACAAATTAGGAGAAAAACTTCCCTCTTAACTATCTTGCGTCAAAATTTTCAGACATTTAATCGTTTGATTATAATGTACTCGTATCTTAACTTTCAAGTTACTGTTATACATATTACTTCGGTTGACCACAACATTTATTGCTAATACGTGAGACGTGTCGTGTATGGGTATCTAACGTATCTCGAATGGTATCTATCTCTATCTTTTTCTCTCCATGCCACGGGTAGTAAACATCATAACGACCTGTTGTCCACCTTCAAAAGGAAGTTTGTTATATACTTGATAATAATTGTCCTTCAAAGTTTATGTCGCCCGGAGCCACGAATAACATGAAGAATAACTAACTGCACATGTTACCAACAAAAAGCTGCCTCGGGTAATGACAAGTCGAAGACTTTGGCGTTTCGGTCGACCACTACGATCTTATCGTAATCATCAGCAACAGCAGCAGTAACAGCAACGTTCTTCGCGAATAGAATGGTTACCTACCTACTATCTTTAGAATTACTCTTGTGTAAACATATTCTAAATTACGATTAAGTCCATAGATAATCAGAAATTTTACGTTTGATATATTGTTGGAAATTTAATACAGGATTAAACATTGTGGTGATGGAAATTTGGGAAACTATTGTAGGTACTTTTGGAAATATATATCTTTAGAAATTTGATGTAACTTTTAAAGTTTGATATACTGTTGGAAATTCGACGCCTACAACTTAATTTTCTAATTAAACTTTAACTTTCGACGGTGCAAACCTTGTGAAACATAATTATAAGTACATATATGTCACGGGTAAAGTTAGATAAGCGAATAAACCTACGTTTTACCCGGGTAAACTGCGTAATACCCAAGACTCTTGGGAAAAGTGTAAAATGTATTTGGAATTGTACACGTTTCGAGCTTTACCCGGGTAAACCGCGTTTTATACGCTTTCGCTTGGTTAAAGTTGGATGTACCGTAAATGACTGATATAACTCAAGATGTTATTAAACTACATCTGCGCTTGTGTAAAGGGTGTCAGAAAATATGAAATCTGTCAAAAAAGGACTTGTGGTTAGGTTAGGTTAGGCTAGGTTAGGTTAGGTTAGGTTAGGTTAGGTTAGGTTAGGTTAGGTTAGGTTAGGTTAGGTTAGGTTAGGTTAGGTTAGGTTAGGTTAGGTTAGGTTAGGTTAGGTTAGGTTAGGTTAGGTTAGGTTAGGTAAAGCTATTGGAAGTCTTTGCAACTCGAAATGTCACAGCAGCTTGTCTTGTTTGAATAAATAAGTACTCGTGAGTAGATTACCTTTAAGAGAATACAGTTTTAGAATTCTAATTTTTATTTGTAAACTGTGTTTTTTGAATTAAATATGTTTTTCAAACATTAATGGCCTTGTCATTTATGGTACATACAACTTTAACCAAGCGAAAGTGGATAAAACGCGGTTTACCCGGGTAAAGCCCGAAACTGTACAATTCCAAATATATTTTGGACTTTACCTAAGAGTCTTGGGTATTAAGCAGTTTATCCAGGTAAACCTAGGTTTCTCGCTTATCTAACTTACCCGTAATATATTAGATACTATCGAGAATGGGCATTTCCCGAAACAATTGCTGAGTCTTATAAATAAATCGTGAACATTTTAATATTTGTTTTATTGAAATTTAATTCTCTGTTAAAAATTTGGTAGATTTGGCCTATATCGGAAGTCTAGTACACTGCACGACAAATATTGAAACACCACCAACGCGCTACTTAAATATTAGAAACAAGGGTATATTTAGTATTATTTTTATCATAACTATCATTTGTAGAGTGTTGATGTGTGTCATAAAAACAAATTTAAGTATAATTTAACTGATACAAAGCAGTCTAATGTATTATTGCCATCGTCTATCATTTACTGCGAGACTTACGGATTAATTAAAATAGCCGTGTTGCGGAATACTAATTGTAGTTAATTATTAGATACTGGATGGCTCTTGAGGCAAAGCCTATGTCACTTTTAATTTGTATCTACATCTTGTAACTACACCTATGGTAGTTTTCATATATATAAAATATTTCAACTTAAAACGTAGGTTACAAATTTCAGTAACATTTTATTCTTCAAAACTTTTATGTGTACCTATTAAGTAAGGTATTACTAAACATAAAAAATAGGGACATTTGGTAACATTTATTGCGATTATTTACCTTTGAGTCTCGGTGGTAGGTGATTAATGGTAAAAATGGTAAAAATGGTAAGACCAAACCCGTTGATCTTTGCCTTGTCAACTATACTAATATTAATATTATTTCAAACCAGAAGTCGTTGTCAGCATTTGCTATAGGTAATTATTCAACTGACTCTAGGACTTGAACAAACAATGGCAAAGAAAGTGTTTATTAATGACGATCTTAAGGTTAAGGCTTCCCCTTGGTTATATAGGCTGGCAGATAAATATATGAATCTAAGCACGGTAACGAGTCTTTGCTTGGAGCAGTGCAATTCAATTCGCACAATTTTCTCATTTTCAGGACCTGATTCTTCCTTCTTAATTTTTTCCCTTTTTGTTTTGTAACAAACATGGTCGGTATCATGTCGAATCCAAATTACTGTTTTACAACAACAAATTGCTGCGAAATTATTGCCGTGATATGTTGATTTGTCTATTATGTATGTGTGCTCGAAAATGTTGCGTTTGCAGTTTCTCGAATTGTTTTCGTGCTTCAAATTTTTACGAAATTAATAAATCGAAGTAACCATCTTACTAGGAAATTAGGACAAACAAACAAATAGATTAACAGATTAATTGGCAATAAAGAATAATTGGTACTAATCATAAGAGAAATTGACTTGTGTATCGTTCTTAACAAGAATCCTTAGAATATTATGAAGTCCTACCACTATACTAGAACTGACAACACTTAAAGTCGACGTACGTTTAGAACTCGGTTCTAAATCATCTCCTGATGATGCTAACGAATGGTTAGCGAAACGTACGTCGAGTTTAAGTGTTTTTAGTTCTGGTATAGTGGTAGGACTTCATTACATTTTGAGTGTGCCAGAAGGTTCCAAAAAATCCCAACTTAGTTAAGAATCCTTAGATACAATCTGTTATGACCATAATTCTTAAAAAGCTTAAATAGTTTAATAAGTAGTATAATTTTATGTTTTAATTACAAGCGGTTGTTCAGATTCTACAAATAATTTATGCAGGTTCACTATCGACCACTTGGGTAACTTTACAACCCTGCCACTTTGAAACCATCATCTGGTTTTTCTAAATAGATAATCTCGCCACCGCAATCGCGGCAATAACAAATATACTTATATTCAAAAAAGAAAAAATTAAAATCCTTATTCGTCTAAATTTTAAGATCAACGATTTCACATTTTGAACGCGTCCTAACAAGTAGGCACAACGAACCGAAAGCCACATCCCACGACCGGTTTCGATATAAAAATACAGACATATTACTTAATGACCAAGTAGATAACATATAAACCTCTCACCACTATTAAATCTTTTCCCTCACTCTAATGAAGATTTATAGACATCTACTCTTAGGTAGTTTTAAGTAGTTTTGTACTTCTGAAGATGCCATAGTGTTGGTGAAACACGTGTCAAATTTATTTAATAAATTGTGGAAGTTAATTCCAATATGATAGACTTCCATCAAGTATCCGCTAATTCAATGCAAAGTTACCTTCTTCTGGGACTGAAGAGTAGTAAACTTGGGGTTTGAGCTATCCAGTTTGTTCTACAACTCCGTCAAAGTTTCCAGCATTTTTGATTAGGTATATGACAAAAAAAGTCAAAAAAGCATGTCCATTTTTAGTAAACGAATTGTTCTGCTCACAGTTTATGATTAACTACTCGAATATACTCGTGTAGGAAAACGGTCGAGTGTTGGTCGTGTATTATGTTAATTCGTGGTTGTTTGCTATGACGATGATGATGGTGAGCACCTGAAGGTGGTATGCGAAAAGAAATGCAGAACAACGTCGAAGTCAGCGGAAGAAGTGGCTACATAGATGCATTATATGAGAAGTAATTGCGCACACACGTACAGGGCATCTGTATTACCTAGGTACCTACCTCGGTACACTAACTACTAACTGAGTGTAAGTGGCTACAGTTCGATTGCCGGTCGGTGCACGGTTGCAATTATATTTTGAATGTGTAACAGAGAGCCAACAGACCGTGGCTTAAAATAATTAAGTAGTTGCGCATTAAAATAAAACTCCAATTATAAAACGTTCGTATGTACCAAGTTGATTATTTAAAATTTCACGCATGTGCCACTTTCCAAGTTGAGGCAGGTCAGAGCCAAATCAACGGCGGATGGACATCGGCAAAACGCCGAGGCATCGGAAATGAACATGCTTTTATGATGGCGACGGCTATTTTATAACAGTGGCGTATCATAATTGCCCAAAAATTAACAATTACTTCATTTTTCTTTTCGGCAATTCAAATCGGGTTCATTGAAAAAAAGTACAACTTACACTTCTTCTAATACTTTACACTTGGTTTGTTGCAACATATTTACATTATTTCAAATAAACCGGCAAAAACTAGTCTGTATTGGTATTATATACCTAATAGATAATAAGACAACATTCATTCGATTCTTGTAACCAACTTTTTGTTAATTATAATATCGCATTTTGGACGTAGCAAGTTATAAAATTGACCGATCGGGTTGGAGTTATGGTTCTTTGTCCGGTCCCATCCTGTCGGTAGTTTGATTATGGGAAATTTCTACTTTCTAGGTACCTACTATTTGAATTCGCTTGTGTATGTATTTGCTGGTAACGAGGATCAAATACTTTTAAACCCTTGTTGCCATTTTTATCACGATTCTTTCGGGTAGCGACCTTTATCTTGTTTTATCAATATTCTCCTTTTATATTTCGTTGTTGTATTTCAAGTTTTTAGTGTTTCATTAAATCCAATAGTAAATTTAGTTATCCAGTTTTTTATTTACTTACAATCTACAGAAATTGCTGTGTCAAATCAGTTGTGGTCTAGTGTATTTTTGAGACTTCTCAGACAATCTCCTTGGGAACTCTCCGTATCCTAATTCCTTAATTATTTCCAACACTAATACTTACTGCTAACTGTGGTATTTCGTATGTTTAACAAGGCCTTACGAAAGTATCTACTTGACAAACTGAATCGACGACACGGCTTATATTACGTGATAATAATTCTCGATTAGAAATTCATTGAAATTATAATCCTACGTGCATCGCGATATATATTTTATTAATTATTTATTAAATAGCCAAACCGAAGTTGATGTAGTATAGTATCATTGGTCAGTAGTTTCGATGAATTCTCACAACGAATAAATGTTCTTTAAGTAGTATTCTGCTGTTTCATTAGGAGAAGGAAAAAATAAACACAAGATGCAAATTTCAAAAGAATTTTATTTATACTTGACAATTGTTGTGCGTCCCCACCTCTATATATGCTAATTTATAATTATTTCAGATTAAATTCATTTATAACTTCCGAAGAAACGAAAGTTCAGCGAAATAATTGTCAAGTACAAACAAAATTCTTTTTAAATTTGCACATTGTGTTTATTTTTTTTTAAATAAGGTATTAAAATCCTTGTTCGTCTAATTATAAAGAATCACAGATCCTACATTTAGAACGCGTTCTACACAGTAGGCACAGCGCACCGATAGCCATATCCCACGACCGGTCGTCTGTGTAAGACGCGTTCCAAATGTGGGATCTGTGATCCTTTATGCATAATTAGACGAAACTAATAATCGTTAGGAATCAACAGTGTAATTCAGTACCGGTAGGTGTATTAGGCCTCGGAGTAGTTGTTTCTGTTGATTCCACATTTATATTTATGTTAATTTTTTTTTGATGAATTTCAAACAGGTACGTGTAGACCCAATTTTTTATATTATCAGAAGGAGTAATATGAGTAAAACTGCTATACCTACATTTTCCTCCCCATTTTGGCAACGCATTTTTATATTTAATTAAATACCAAAAAGCAATGTTTCTTTTGCACATCTTTCTCTTCGAAGACGCCATGAAGTAAGCTGGTTCATTAACAAGACACCTAAACGGTATCATCTAAATAGTTTGTTATAATAATTAGGATTAACAATAGTTGCAGTGATTTTTTTTCTACTGAGTTGGGAAAAAGTTCTGTTCCTAATTATGTGCATTTTTTCATAACAGTTAGGTACATATTGAAATTTGAATGTCAGTATGTACTAGCTGACTAATTGCTGACATTAAAAAGTTCTACTAAGGTTCACTTTATATTTTATTATACAATAACCTCCAATTACTTGTTCAAAATCAGTCGAGGCGATTTATAAAGAATGTAAAAAAGTTGACTCTCAAGGTTTAATATTTAGTACCTATTTACACACATACAGTATTAGTTATACCCAGGTAGTAAGTAATGTAGCGTTAGAAGGCGTTTCAGAGTTATTTAATGTAGGTTCGCCAAATGGATATTAGAAATGCGGCGATAATTTCAATGACATCAACTTTGCCGCATACTGCTGAACTGGTCTAATCGACTGAAAAAATTCAATAAAATTACGCCCAAAGGTCTGATTGAAATTACTCTTTCATTTCTTTTTATGGATATATTAATTTTTTCACTTCCCACTTGCCACATTTAGTAAGTAGGTACTAAAGCAACTTAATACAATACAGTATAGTTTAATGACATGATTTAGAGGTAATGTACTGTAACTGTACCAATTGTATCAATATCCCAATACTTTGGAGAGATTTTCGAAAGAAGCTGCAAAGATGAGAGTATTTAGTTCTTTCTGGTTCTACAGAAAAATGTGCATATACTTAGTATAATTCTCTAATCTCCAAAATGTCAGTGGAAACGTTTGAATGTAAGCCAGTGATTATACTTTCTAAACGTGTAGATTTCAGGACTCTCATTGGTGATAATTGTTTGTGATTCTTTTACCAATGTGTAAAGAGAAATTGTTAGGAAAATATGTCCCTTATGCGTTATCCATTGTTTTTTATTACATAATCATACAGCCCTTAAATGGTCAAACATTGTCAGTCAAAAGAAGCAATTCCAATCAGGTAATTATTAGTGGATTTCTACTAATACGTGAAGGGAAAATTGTTAGGGAAATGTTTCCCTTACAGCCGTATTGTTCCTGCTATTAGAGCACCATACAGCTCCTAAGTGGGCATAATATTATTTATCGGTTAAAAGAAATAGCCTGTTTCCTTTCCAATCAAGTAAAGTATGGGGTGTTTGTTGATCAAAATTAGTAGTGGATTTTTACCAAAAAGTGACGGGAAATTGATAGGAAATCAATCATATTGTTCCTTCTATTAGAACCCTATACAGCTCTTAAATGGTCAAAATATTATCAGTCAAAACAAGCACCCTGTTTCCTTTCCAATCAGGTAAAATTTGGGGTATCTGTTGGTGATAATTTTTGTGAATCTTTTACTAATATGTAAAGGAAAATTTTTAGAAAAACGCCTTTTGGATGCATTGCTCTTGCGATCAGGTCTCATTAAATGCCCAAAATAGTCTTATATGAAATTTTTGAAGATCCTCCCCTTGTAGTTTCTCCGTTTCCGCGATTCAGGATACGAAGGAAAGTTCTTTATATGTGATTTTGTCTGGATTGGTTGAAGGAAATAGACGAAAATTTTGTTTGAAAAATCATCCCCTTGTAGTTTCGAAGTTTCCGCGATTCAGGATACGAAGGAAAGTTCTTTATATGTGATTTTGTCTGGATTGGTTGAAGGAAATAGAAGAAAATTTTGTTTAAAAAATCACTCCATTATAGTCGTGCCTCTCCTTCGATTTAGGATACGCCGTCACTGGGGTACCTTTTTTCATGAAATAATGTAACGCCGTTCATGCCTACATGCCGTAGTCAAGTCAACATCGAATAACATAGGTCAGTGACAGCACGCTTGGTGGTTTCACCGTTTTTTATTTCCGAAAACGACGACGAACGTTCGACTGCGGCGTTCGTTTTTCGACATGCGTTGCTGGGAAACGAAACAAGTTACTCACGCTTTATAAACACACACACATACATATACATTGAGACACACACACATTTTTGCACACGCACGCGTACAATCGCAGCAGGCCCCGTCAATCGACTCATTATGCGCTCTTTTTGCTTTGCCTTTGCTCGCGCTCTGTCTTAAGGTCCTTTTTGGGTAACCTTGAACCGTCTCAACATTCGAGAACGTTTACTGAACCCGCTAATATGCGGCGGATGAACCTTTATATTCTTATCTTTCTTTACTTCTTGTTTTAGTCCACTTGCTGTCTCCGTTCCCCACATTATTATATCTAAGTACTCAGTGCATGATCGTAAGTCTACATACATAGGTGAGCATTAGCGAATTTTCAACTTTCGTCGGTACTAAACCAGTTTATGATGACTGAACAGCAACGCAAATATTCGATAAAATCGCCTGCATAATACCATCATAGAGAGTCAGTAACTGTCATCTAACATTGCCTACCTACATGGACGAGAAAGATCTCTACATGGAAGCAAGCAATTAATAGAGTCGTCACCTGTCCTAGCATCACCAGAAACGTCCTTTTCTTTAAAGGAAGTCATCTTTGTGGAGGCTTCCTTATAAATTAGTCAAAAAGTTTTATAATTGGCTGTAATGCCTGGTGATGCCCGGGTAAGAAGAATATGTCACATCGATGGACTTTCGCAAGAAATGGAAAACATTATATAGAATGTGGTGAAAATTACAAGAACGTTCTGAAACATTCCAGAATTTTCGATAAAGCATCTATAATTTTTTGTGAGTCTGTTCTATAACATCTTGAAAGATTTTTGGATTTCTCATGAAAAATCAATGTGCTAAGAAAGCAAGGGATTGATACTGATTCTCGAAAATTGCTGAAAATTCAAAAAGTTTTTTGAAAGTTTTACTACAACACAACTTTCTACACCATTCTAAAACATTCCAGAAATTTTGACAAAATTTTGAAACATCTGGAATTTTTTAGAAAATTTTATAACGAGAATAAGTTTGTATTTGTGTGCGTGTAGCAGTAGCCTTTTTGGATACCCATCATATCTTCATACCCAACCTCTGTAGTTGCAAACCAAAACCTTCTTCATGTTTAGGTGATGGTGTTGTCCTATTTGCGGTCAGTCCATCGAGCAGTCAGTGGATTTTTCGGTCAAATCATTCTTGAATGTAAAAATGGAGGAAGGGTAAAATTTACCTGTCGATTTTGCGGTCAAAAAAGCGTTTCACGTTAAAAACAAATTAGTTACTTGTGATGTTATGATTTTTCTCATTTGCTCTTAATAAATATTAATTATTATATATTTACTGTCATTAATAAGATTTACTTGTTACAAAGAATGGTGAATCATTTTGTTAGCAAATAAAAGTGATAAAAACCGCTTATTAGTTTTTGCCAGTGAGAAAGGCAAGCAAGCGTTAGGTTAGGTTAGGTTAGGTTATGTTAGGTTAGGTTATGTTAGGTTAGGTTAGGTTAGGTTATGTTACCTTGACCGCAAAATCGACATATTTAAATGAGATGGAAAAAGTGACCGCTCAATCTAAAATTTTTACGTTTTACCGCAAATTGCACAACCGCTCGATCCATACAACCAGGGGTTAGAGGGCTGCAGTAGCATATAACCGCCATGGGGCTATGGGGGTCGATTGTAAAGTTTTTGCCACTCGCACAGATAAACCACTTTTACTTTTATTATACATAACATATATGTATATTGATTATATTTTAGACATTTATTACGTTATTTAATATTAAAGGCAAATAATGTTTATTTCTGTATTTGCATGACCTGCTCGTTCAATTTTCCGGAAAACTGCTTGCCTGTCTTCTCTTTACCATGAGTAATTTATTATATTATTCAATGTAAGTACATGTAACGATGGCTATTAATTGTTGTGTTACGACATTAGCTGTAGGCTAACGTAATAATCTGTTCGTGTGAGTAGCTAAGGTAGATCTTAAATTTAAACAAAATCTTAATTTGTAAACGATGCAGAAATTTTATTATCCTATTCTAAAACTGACAGTGTCACGCATACAAAAACGAAACGCGGACTATTGACACTTTTTAATTGTAATTGGTCATCATAACAAGATGATCATTTGAAAATTATTATTTATAAAGTTTTTAGTCGTATTTTACAATATAATTATATATTACTAACTGTCAACGATTTAAAATGCGATAAATAGCATATAATTACACTTTTTTGTATCCTACTGCTTAAGGAACATAAGTAACTCGTTCTTCACGGTTTTGATTTTCACGAAAGGTCGTGCAACAAAAAAGTAAAAAACAAAAACGAGAAATTCCTTCTTATTTGAACGTTTGCTTATTCGAGTCGCATTTTCCGTATTTTTACATAATCACATGATGCGTTAATGAAGTAGTATACCTGCCTAGTTGCTTGTACGATTTATTTACGATACATATTAATAAATTAATTCGTATAATAATTATTTTTTTCTACTTACTCCGATGTTTTATGCACCTTTTCCTTAAATAATGTGTTAATATTTATGAACGCGGTAATAAAATATGATTTTGATGAGCTTCGACGCATACAGTTATTAAACAAACAGATATTTATGCGTTTGTACGTTAACGTTAAATATGTTACTATCATCTGGCGTACAACCCGCATGGCGTCTTCAACAATCTCTATTTATTTCGCTTTCCTATTTCACTAATACATTTAGATATGTTATGTATTCAGTATAAAATTATTAAGAAATTGTCTCAAAACGTCATCAAGCTGTTCTATACCAACCAATCCAAAAACTAATGGCAATATTACACTGACCTCACTTTAATATATGAAAAAATTCGATATGAGTTTCCTCTAGGGGTTATATCATTTTAAGTGGAGTTAAAGTGGGTGAATATAAGTCATAACTAATTTTGTATACAGTACAAAAAAAAACCTTTTGTATTTCATTCCCACCAGCTGTTCGTGCTGATGGGCGGGTAGTCCCTCCGACCTACTCTGTAGTGCAAAGCCGGAGGGTAGGGCGTAAGGTCCTCTTCAGCCTCCTTGCAGGAATCGTGGGAATGGGTGGGTGGTTTGGTTAGGGAGAGAAAGATGAGACGGACGAAATTAAAACAGAAGAGAAGTGAAAGATTATCTGTGGAATATTACTGCCCTAACATTTGCCTAAGTGATCCAAGGAAATCACAAAAAAACATGAACCAGGATACGAACCGGTGACCTCCTGAATCCTAAGCAATGATCTAGAACACTAGACCACACCACTCGGTTTGCAATACAAAATTCGTGCCAGGTTTTATTTGACTGTTGCGCAATGTCTATAGCTCTAAATGGTGGGACCATCGGTCGAAAGGGTTGGAAATAGGATGGAGAGGTGGGAATTATGAGACACAAAACGGCATTTTTAGGTAGGGGTAGTGGTTAGAAACTCAGGGGGTGAAGGTTAAAGTAAAATATTGAAAAAAACACTAGAGTATCCTAACCTAATGCAACACAACATAATTTTTTTTGGAATGATTTTAGTCTCAAGTACCATTTGTTACCAATAATTTCTGTAATCAATAGTCTCTAGTTTAACAAGATAACGGTTAAAGGGGTGCAAAAAAAATTGGTCAATAAAATTCTTCATATTTCAAACGCATTTTTGTAGTAGAATTTGAAACTAATTTTTATGATTGAAAATACAACTGATAGTACAAAACATTTTTCGTGTAGTTTCTTACTTTCCCAACGGTTCACACTTCAGGTGATATTTTATTTTTAACAGATTTTATATACTAAAAATTTACTTAGTTCTATTACTTATATAATAAAAGTATAATTAATACAGGTTTATTTTATGGTAAGATAATAACTGATTGAAATATTGGGGTTACATTTACTATTATCCTTCTTAAATGAAATTTTATTGGCGGCCGGCCAAATTTTCCATTTCCGCAGCTATATTGTATTGGTTATTGTAAACGTGTAAAGGATCTAATAGAAAGATTGTTATATGTAGTAAGAAAGAAAACGATAGATAAAGACACCCCAGTGTGGCCATGTAACGCAGTCTGAATGTCCATCGAAGAGGCAGGTGTTTGTGATAGTACTTGCAATAACCGAGCGACCAGGCCGTTATAGAAATCAACAAAAATTGCAATCACGAGACTTTCGTATCGATGTTGCCAAAAGAGCAATATCTTTTTGCCAATACTTTACTCTATTCAATTTTTAACAAATTTATTATAATCAATCTTAATAGAATAGATCTCTTCGGTATAAGTAAATACATCGATGATCAAATGTTTTGAGACTTTTTAATAATTCGAATTGTTTCTGCGGTAGGTTCATTGTAAATCATTTTGAATATTATTAAATTGTTTAAAATTAAACCAGAAATGTTTTCACAAAATTTATTAACAATCTCTGACACGTGTTTCAACCTTTCGGCCATTCTTAAAGAGAACTAAAAATTCTCCAAAGTATTTCTAGTACTAAGTACTCAGTACTCTTGTAGTTAGTTCTCTTTCAGAATGGCCGAAAGATTAAAATACGTGTCAGAGATTGTTAATAAATCTTGTGAAAACATATCTGGTTTAATTTGAAACAATTTAATATTATTTGTTATGTATATATATTATATTATCCAATTTTAATGTTGGTACTATTAGGTATATAGAGATTGTTAGAAAACGGGTTGGCAACATGGTAGAATTGTTCGATCAGGCTTTTTACATTGCTTCCACGCAATATAAAATAAGGACGACTTGGACTGTCGAACGGGTAAAATGCATTTCGGTAGCGAGTGCAATAAAAATTGGATACCACTTGTTACCGATTTCTACCAAGCGGAACGTTCGCCTTTATAATACGCTATTTCGTTTGTTTTATTTTTACTGGTTACGCTCATTGACGAATTCGAGGTCGCAAACGGGTTTCGTTATCTCTTATTGATTCTATCATTGTTTCAAAACACTTTTTAACACCTGAAGGTTTCACCATAATTTCACAAAATAAGAAGGAAATCACTTTTTTATTGTTAATATGTCAACGAACTCCATGAGAAAGCTACGCCAATTTACTGTTAAGATTACTATAAAATAATAAAGAAAATATGTCTAATTGAATCTGTTGGGTTATGCGGGCGCCCGAAGTACATGCCCTCACTGCCACTGTTTCAATCCTGTACACCTTGATATTTTGAATCATAATTTCACTGACTTTTCTGGATTGCTCAAAACCGGTTCACGTTAACTCCCGTCTAAGTCAGGTAGTCCGTTAATGACAAACATTAACTCCCGTCCAAAATTTCTTACCTGCTAATAATGAATTTGAAAACACATTAACTCCTGTCCAAGTCAGGTAGTCCGTTAATGACAAACATTAACTCCCATCCAAAATTTCTTACCTACTAATAATGAATTTGAAAACACATTAACTCCCGTCCAAGTCAGGTAGTCCGTTAATGACAAACATTAACTCCCGTCCAAAACTTCTTACCTGCTAATAATGAATTTGAAAACACATTAACTCCTGTCCAAGTCAGGTAGTCCATTAATGACAAACATTAACTCCCATCCAAAATTTCTTACCTACTAATAATGAATTTGAAAACACATTAACTCCCGTCCAAGTCAGGTAGTCCGTTAATGACAAACATTAACTCCCGTCCAAAACTTCTTACCTGCTAATAATGAATTTGAAAACACATTAATTCCTGTCCAAGTCAGGTAGTCCGTTAGTGACAAACATTAACTCCCGTCCAAAACTTCTTACCTGCTAATAATGAATTTGAAAACACATTAACTCCCGTCCAAGTCAGGTAGTCCGTTAATGACAAACATTAACTCCCGTCCAAAATTCCTTACCTGCTAATAATAAATTTGAAAACACATTAACTCCCGTCTAAATAATTACACGACTAAAAGAATTCAAAAATTTATTCATTTTGTTAAATATACAGGGCGTTTTTTTATAAACAGATATTAGAATACTTATTAGAACACATTTTACATAATCGAACCTATTTATTTTATTTTCTGAGTATTCTTTAATTTTCCCCAAAATAAATTTAAGCGACCTTTCAACTTCTTTTCCTCACAGTTCATCTTTTTCTTTGTTTTTTAACATTGTTGATTTTCATATTTGTGTCCATTTGCATATCTTTTAAAGCCTTTAGAGATGTAACAATATTTGGGTGAGGGGGTTTCGACGTATGCGTTAAACTTCGCTTGAAAAGATGCTGTATTGGAGTGCGTATCTACGAGATAGTCAAAAAATTGTGTTACTCGTAGTTCTGCCGAAAATTCTGTAGCGATTACATCCCCAACTTCTTCCGGCGATAAAAAGGTTAGGGAATGTTTTTAAGTCGTGCTGTATATGTCCGTAAATGTACTTTTTCAAAGTAATAAACTAATTAAGCGAAGGTATTGTTATTTTGCTTGGACGGGAGTTTATGTAAAGGATTATGTACCACATGTGGCGAAAAAAGTACATCAATTACTTTGACGGGAGTTGATGTGCACCCCTTAAAACGACCATCAGTTAAACAAAAAATTGACCTCACTTCATTGGTAAATAATAATTGTTGTTTTAGGTTTAGAATCTGATTCATAAATTAGACGTAGGTACCTGAGTAGGTGTATAGTATTGACGCATTTTAGAAATATTGCCTTGCACAAAAAGAAATTTGTTTTCAATAGAAACAAGGTTAACAAACATTATAGTTTAGATATCGCACAATAAGTTCGGTATTAACAAAAAATATAATCGGTTTTTCATTGTGATATTTTTAACAATAATGCCTGTAGCTTGTTTACCGCCTATACTCGGATATTAAACAAAAAATTAAATGGACTGGCTTGATTTTATGTATAATGTCATATAAACGGTTTTGAAACTTTTATATAGATATAAAATTACGTACATTCCAACAACTAGTTTTTCAAAAAAATTGCATTATTACACTACAAAAATGGAATAATCATAGCCACAGTCCGTTTCACAATGAAATAAATTATCATTAATAATGAAATACTCTGGAAAATTTTTTAGTAGAGGTTAAATTTATGTATAAATATATATATATAAAAATAAAAAGATGTCTGTTTTTCTATATTCATATTTGAATATATTTCATCAGAACACGTCAATAGTGAGTTTTAATTTCATATTGTTATATATATATATATAGAAAAACAGACATCTTTTTATTTGGCTAGGAATTCGGAGACAACTTATTATTATTTTTATAATTTTTCTAAATGCCATTAATGACAAAGTTTAAATTTCTTAGACTTAAGTGTAACATGTATAGATAATAAATTAAGCTTTAACATCTTTAGGAAACCTACCACTACTGATACCATAATTCCAGCCCATTCAAATCAATCTTTTAAAATTAAATTATCAGTTTTTAATAGTTTATTGCAACGATTGTTGAATATTCCTCTCAGCAAAGAACATTTTGAAACCAAATTTGATATCATTAAAAATTTAGCTGTCAAAAATGGTTACAAAACTACATTAATTAATAACCTTTTGAACAAAAAACAGACAAAAATTATTGGAAGGTATGTTTTATGGGTGTCATGCAAATAAGGAAGTAAACGCCAAATTTTGTTCAATTAATTTTATTAAAAATTCCAGTTCGAAAATAGTCAAAAGATTAAAAAAGTTTAATATCAGAGCCATTGAAGTTAACATAAACAATTTAGGTACCTTTTTGGTTAATAATAAACGTAAACTTAACACCAAAAATATCTGGCTCAAAGTGGGGACGTTTGACTTTGACTTGTAGTAAGTAAAAACTAATTCAAAATTAATATCGTATTGATTAAAATAAATTTAACCTCTACTAAAAAATTCTCCATAGTATTTCATTATTAACGATTATTAATAATATACATTCGTTCCGCCGATTGTAAGAACGTTCCTCGTTGTTACTGCTATCACCTCTCGTAGCTAAATGGTCAGAGTATTGGTGCGGCGGTGGTATCGGCGAGGACGTGACAGCAGTAAACATTTTTTCCTCATTATTTTAAGGTAATCTGTAGTAGGTACAAATTAATTCAAAATTGATTTTACATTGATGTGTTTAAACTAAAATAAATAAGTAATATAAAAAACTGGGTGTATTTGATTCCTTTAACTAAGGACATCAATGTCGAATGATACAATTGCACATTTTAGTTTGTATAATATAAACATTATTCAGTGGTAAAGAAAAACCAAATTCCATCGAAATAATCCCGTATACGTATCTATAGCAGTACTTTATTGGTCATAACGTTTACTGCAATGGTAACATGGGTGCAGTACTTATAGAGAACATTATTTCGATTAAACGTGTGGTGGAGGACGGTGTCATTCAAATGTGCAGTTTGTTGGTCAGATTATTCCTTTACTTATCCGGTATACTTATTATCCTATCCTTACTGATGTAATTGAGTAATAAAAGTTCTTCACTTTCCTGTTATGCGGCAGTTCTAGAACCATTTTAGCGGCAACTCGGGTCCGAGTTTACGCTGATGTTCAGTCACTAATTGGCCAGTTTATGCGCAACTTTTAACGTTTTATTAAGGAAATGGTCCGGTAATTGAGAAGAATGTGCGACAAGGCTGCACTAAGTGACATATGTATATATATATGTATATAAATTTGATTCGTCCCGAAAATCAAAAAATAATGAAAATGTTTCCCGAATTGAATGTACCGGGTGTCCAATAGAAAATAATTTCTGCCGGAAGAAGGAAAATGGGTTGAGGGGGAATACAATATATATATTTAATAATTTTTTGAACAGGAATAAGCCGTTAATCAAAAACATATTTATTTGGCTAAGATATGTAGATGATATATTTTGTATTTATATAGGAACAAACAGTCAATTGAATAATTTGTTACAATTACTAAACTCAGTTAATAACAAAATTCAATTTACAATAGAGTTAGAAAAAGAACACACTTTAAATTTTTTAGATATTAAAATAACACAGGTTAATAATAGTTTAGAATATGATATTTATAGAAAAGAAACATTTTCAGATGCAATTACTCCATTTAAATCAAATCAGGATATTAATATCAAATTGTCCACATTTCATAGCCTAATCCATAGGTTAATGAATTTTCTCTAAATCAACAGAATTTTGCAAAAGAATGTAATTTCATTAAAACAATAGCCAAGAATAATGGTTTCAATGCTGGATTAATAGACAAATAAATAAATAAAAAACAAAAGAAACAAATTCTAAAACAGTTCGATCTTCCCAATAGCAACATAAAAGACAAATGATTCCCAATTACGTTTTATAAAAATATTAGCTCACATATTTGCAACAAATTAAAACAATTCCACATCAAAACAATAAGTAGTAATAGAAATACCTTAAAGAAAATCCTCATAAACAACAAAATTGATAAGATACATAAACTCAAAAAATCTGGAGTATATAAGATATCCCGCAATAACTGTGATGCGATTTTTTTAGGACAGACTGGGAGAAATTTTGAAACTAGATTAAAAGAACATAAGAAATCCAAAACAGATAAAAAAAAACCACTACAGGTATGACACAACACTGCATTTCAATAAATCATACTATCAATGATGAAAGTCTTTCAATTATCTACATAGAAAATAAAGGTTACAAACTTAATTGTTTAGAAAAATTAGAAATACAAAAAGTCATCAACTCAAAATTAAATGTAATGAATGATGTAACAGAAGGACTAAAGAGACCGATATTTCGACCAATCACAAACTGGACAAAATTGTAACAATTCTATGAAATATATATATATGTATATATGTCTGTAGACTATAAATTAACTTGTACTTCATAATTTTAAGTTAGTTGTAATAATACTCTCTGAAGATGGCTGCATAAGTTTAAACAATTGTTAGAGTTTCTAATATTTTGTAGACAGTGTTCTGTCAGATACGTTACAAGTTTTTTATTCTTGATGCTCGCTAGGTGTTCTTTAAAACGAACTTCTAAAGACCGACCAGTTTGTCAAATATATAAAGCATCGCAATCTTGACATTTTAGTTGGTAAACACCGATTTTTGTTTGTTATCTAATTTTCTTTTGTTGTTTATTAAGAAGGAGCCTAGATGATGGCTATTTAGCAGAAACAATTGTTGAGGATTATTGAAATATACCTGTTGAAGTTCGTTTGTGTTTTGATGTAATTAAATTATTAAACATGCTTCATCGTCCATACACCGTCCTAAGTTTAAATGCTATCTTTGTATTATGCATCTACAGCTTCTTCCATCCTAGTTATTTGACTTCGTAGATATTGGGAAAAAAACAACAGCAATTTCATGATCTTGAAACTTAGAACAGCCTCATATTTAAGTACTTAAGTTCTGGCAAAACTGCGGGTATACTGTGCCTACATTAATTGTTGTTTTATCGCTGCTGATAATCTGAGAATTAATGTCCAAAATTACATGCATTCTTTCACGTGGCCTATTAACGAAACGCTCAAACTATATTAATGGAAATGGCTTGTCGGGACGAAAATTTAATGACTAAATTAATAGAGCTACTAATTTCTCCGGTTGCTGCCAACGAATACGTTCCCGTTGGTTGTGTGTTTGGACCGTCCGTGTCCACTTTATCTATGTGTTTGTGTGTGTACATATATTAGGTACCTATTTGTAGTAGTAGTAGTAGTGGTGTGCCATGCCGCTTCGTTGTTGTTTTTCCGACACCTGTTGAGTTATATTCTCTTTTGGAACAACTAAAGCACTTAACGCGTTGTAATTGCGACTCTTTGTGTGTTTCTGTGTCTTCAAAACGACCAAAAAGGACTTGTGTAATAGTTAGTTACCTATATGTTTGTTTGTTTGTTTGTATGTATTATACCGACAAACGGAGTTAGACTGCATTGCTAGCGTACAAGTTCTTCTTAATACTTGCATTCTTATAGTAGGAACCTACTTTAAAGTAGAGCTAACTGGTGGTGGGATGGTGGTGGTGTATTCTTTACTCTTTTGCTGATTAATGTGAATGATCATTATCTGAGTAAACAGCGCTTTGAAGATTCTCGTAATACAGCACACTTGCTTAGTGTAGAGTCTAGACTCTAGAATGATTTTTAAAGGCCTAAATGCACAAATAAAGATTAATGTTTGCTTCTGTTTCTTGCGCGAATACTCGACCCGTTATCTCATACTTTTTCTTCGCTGATTTCCAATAGATGAATAAAATAATAGTTATTTAAGTACGATCGAGATACCTCATAATAATACTACATAACTACTATAAAAAGTAAAAATCCTGGAAGTTGCTAAGCGTGACTAAAGAATCTCCTAACATAATTCCATCACAGTTTTTGAAATGGAATTTATAGGCAATTTAAAATTGTGGTGGTCAACGCCACATAAATTCGTATACCTTTATTACCTTTCAGGAAATGTAAATAATAATATCTTAAAATTTTATATCTATATAAATATTTTGTATTAACTATTTCTTTGTATCTCTTTGTTTATGTAAATATTTCTTAACATTCTATTTTATTACTGTACATTCCTATAATCCCTTCGCATAGTAACCGTATGACGTTTGTACTTCACTGTCATCCCGACTTAGTCCCATTGCTGCCCGCACCTTGAAAAAGTTGCATTGCTGCCCGCCAGATTGAAAAAGACATTATAACATACAGTGGCATTGCTGCCCGGTAAGTAGATGATAATCCCAATTGTTGGATTTTTCGCCATAAGCACTGTTTGAAATTAAAGTTACAGCCTTTTATATATGATGATGTATTAGGAAATACTTCTCTGCAGGCCAAAATTGTGGATAGTTCAAAATCAATTTTCAATTATTTTGGACTAAACGTTGGAACTCTACTTTTTATCAATTCAAACAGTCTCTTGTACGTATCTTTTTTTTCTTTTTGGTAATAATACATATATAGCCGGACGCACTTCGTGTGATTTTCTGTGCTTTTCAGATCGACGTGAAGAGTGTAAAGTTGATTGAAAAGTTTAGAACAACTTTTGAATACCCCAAGCACTTTCAACCAACTCAATCGAATCCACAATTTGTGATGTTACAATTGTCGTTTTATACTTTTATAATACCTAATTATGAATTCAAATTAATTATGAGGGTAATAAAGTTGGCGGGCAGCAATGCCACCAACATTAATAGACATAAAGGTCGGCGGGCAGCAATGCCACAATTTCATTTAAAATTTCGCGGGCAGCAATGGGACATCCCCGGCCTCCTTAATTGTTATTTTATGATCAGCTTCTTCAGTGATTTGGGTCGTTATTCTATTTCTTGATATTTGTCATCTTAGAAATTTCCAAGCTGTCGTACTTCTCTATTGGTACCTACCGTACTCTTATCTACTACCCTTTCTCTTCTCTTTCATTATTTTTTCTCCTCTCGGTAATCAGTTCTTATCTTGCTTCACTACTTTCGATTCTGTTTTCCAATATTGCATTTCAAATTTTTAATTTTCATTTTCGTTTGTAAATAGGTATACGTTGTTATTTGTTGTTGCCGTTATTCAGTGTTTAATTTCTGTTATCCACACGAAAAGCCTCACAAACTAAAATATGTACAATATTATTTTCCTTTTCCTATGTTATTCCTTTTCTAAATACAATTTGTTCAAATTCAATTGTTATATATCTGTCCATTGTGTTTTACTCAACAGTTTTAACTATGGATAATTTATAACTAATTAGTTTCTTCGTTTATTATGCACTGCTGCATGATGATTGGCACTAACATTGAAAAGAATCTTGTAATCAGCGATCCGTTTTACCTATATCTGCTTTATTTTTCATTAATTATTTATTGACCAGTAAAGGCTTTGTTACAATGTCTAAAACAAGAAAAATGCCTGTAGTTCTCACAGACTTAAATTAGGTATAAGTACCATAAATATTTCAACGATGCTGTCACGTCAGAGTTAACGGCAATAATAAAAACTCTATGACGTGATAGTCCTTTTTCTTTACCATTTCGATGACTTGGATGTCTTTATATTGGCAAAACTGGTCGATTTCTAATCGGGGAATTACAATAAGATACTAAAGAGCCAGAACAAGCTCCCATTTCATCGTCTATGCCTCCAACGATTGGTTATTCATTTGAGTTACCTGGAGATATCAACGGTGGGTCAAGACACGCCCGGCTGTTTCGACAAATTAGGTGCTTAGACCAGTTTCCATTAAATAGAACTGACCTTGGAATTTTAATTATTCCCCTCTCTATCTCTATCTCTCTCACATTCATCGAGCCACATTATTAACGGTTACTTGGAACAAATTAATTAAAACGAATCATAGAGCTGGCAGTTAGTGATGTAGAAAAAAACTTACAAGTTCAACTCTTATGCTTGGGCTAATTCTGTATAATAATCGGCTTAATTCTTAACCACTTCTGTACCTACGTACCTAATATCTATACAAAAAGGAATTTTAATGGTAGGTAATGTTTGTTTTATTTTGTAATTTGAAATATACACCGATTGAACGTAACGTTTATTATATGTATATTTGGTTACATGTTTTATTTAATTAGAGTGCTAGAATGTTGGTAATCAACAGTCTTTAATTAATGATTACCTACCGAGATGTAAGAGATTGGTTGCATTTTTTAGCATTTCACGTAATGACCAGAAGAATGGCATTCATCTTTCGGTTCATCTTCATTAGTTCGAAAATAAAAATTATTTTCCATCAATTTTTGCAATATTAACTGTAATATAATAACATAAGCCTAATACAGATGTAGATACTGTTGTGGTTTAAGGTTTTAATCATCTTGATGAGCTAACCACCAACGGTGCTTAGCACTCTTCGGGCGAACTTAATTTTGCGAACTCAAATCTTTTTCAAAAAATCAATTATTTAAGCCTTTGCTATATGGAAATTCGGATTAATAATTAATAAACTAACTGCTCATAATAACAAACTCACAAAATTTCCACTAATACATTAATTTTTCTTAACAATTGTCTCACCCTACCGGGGCATTCCGAGAAGAATCTAATCATATTAACAACAATAGACATGAATTTTTACACAAACAAGAAATCATTAAAAATTAAAAACATATTAAAAATAACGCAAGAATAGTAAATGAATTGAAAATGTATGTAGTTTCATTATTACAGATAAACTAGACGAAATATCTCCACTCTTAGTTTAGGCTTAAATTTAGTATAAATAATAGATAGTCTGGATGAAATTGTAACATCGCTTCTCCTAAAGATGCCCTAGATCATTGCTTAGTATTCAGGAGGTCACCGGTTCGAACCCGGGTCCGGCTGCTCTGGTCCAAGTATTCTTTGGTTTCCTTGGATCACTTAGAAAGATACTGTGGCAGTAACAGATAATCTTTCACTTCCCTTCTGTCTTCATTTCGTTTGTCTCATCTTTCTCTCCTTAACGACACCACCCACCCATTCCCACGATTCCTAAAAGGAATCCGAAGAGAGTCTTACGCCCTATCCTCCAGCTTTTCACTACAGTGTAGGTCGGTGGGACTGCCCGCCTACCAACACGAGTAGCTGGTGGGAATGAAACACAAAAGTAGTGATGAAATTGTAATATCACTTCTTCTGAGGATGGCTTTATAGAGTGAAACAATTGTTAAGAAAAATAAATGTTTTAGTGAAAATTTTGTGAATTTATTATTATAGACAGTTAATTTATTCATTTCAAATATTTTCAATTGATAAGTTTTTGCAAATGCTGTCATATGCTATTAATAAACATTGAAAACATGAATGATATTAGAACTGATGGTATTAAGATCGGAAAGAAATATCTTCTCAAATATTTGCAAATATCTTTAAAAAAAACACAAAAAGATGTTAGGTCCCATATAAGAATATATACCATACTTTTTAGGGAAAAATAAACAGATTAATATCTACAAATATTTTTTAATTAAATATCTATAGTTTTGAACAGTTTCATAATGATTGTTATTATATAAACAATTCGGTATGATAAAATATTTTAGTCCTGCTTAAACTAATGTTACTATAGGTACATCTTTAATCATTAGTAACTTTGACGCCCACCGATGAGGTGCTAATCGTAGATTTTCTGGTTCTCTTCATGATAAGCATTTCTCATAACAAAATTCACTATTTTAGTTTTTATTGTTGCTTTTACAAATGTGTTTTTACAAGAGTGATGTACAAGAGTTTAATATGCTGTCTATGGTTGTAAATTCTGCTGTAAAGTTGACTACAGCTATTATATATGTCTGTGTGTATTGTATACATAGGCGTATATTCACAACCTTTTGTGTGTTCCATATAAAATTGTGTTGTGTGAACGCGTGTCTGGTTTTATAGGATTGTCGGCACATAATAGCACAAAATGGTAATTAAGCTGTTATAAGCAGCAAACAACGCCAAGAAGCACCTTTGGCAGCAGCAAAGAGCAACGGCAGTGTTCTGTCTCTCTTTATACGAACGACACTGCATTACATGTTCTGCTGTTGCTGCACTTGTTTAGTTATCACAGCAATAAGCATCATCTAGAAGTACGTTATATGTTACTAGATACTATTCACGCGTGTACCTTTCCAGATACACATGTATCTAACCAGCATACATCTACCAATGTGGAATTGGTACACAACTTTATTGAGAGAAATGCATGTGATGTGGATGAATTATTCACAGACATACGACACGTATTTCGTCTGTCGTACTTGCTCATATTACAACGGGCAAATAAGCTGAAACGTATGTTACGTAGCATGCAAAGTTAATTATCATCTACGTCCACCCTATTTGACTGCACTACAATGGTAGCTTGTGTCGTATTTTCGATATACCTGTTATAAGTGAATTCAATGTACTATTCTCATTACTTTTTGACGTAAACTCAATCTTTCAATAATTTTACAGTAACAATGTAAATATATTTTTTAGAGCTCACAGTGAAGTTTCAAAAACGACTGGATATTTAAAAATATTAGAAATTGTTATAAAAGCAAGCATGCACTACAATACGGGGAAGTTTAAATCTCTTTCCCACCAACAATTAAAACCCTAACACCTTTGCTATATATGACAATCTGAAACGTGATTATAATATGGACCGAGCGTAACCTAGGTTCTCTGTACCAGAAAATGATGTAATTTGGGTATGCAACCAACAAAGTACATTCAGGGACATGTACTTAAGTTTCCCATGCGCTAAACGGAAATTTACGGACTTTAAAGATTGAAAATCATTTAAAATAGCATTTAACATACAAACCAAATATATTGAAAACATAATTAAACTTCTTTAGAAAAGAATAATACTGTTGTTTACAATAATGTATGTGCTATAAGTGAACTAAGTTAACTAGTAACCCAAGTAGATTTCTAGTTGTGTGGATGATTGGTGAATGGAGTTGGTAAAAAAGATGTGATGACTGTGATTAAAATGATGTATATTAACGGTACTACTATTTACATGTATTCTAAAAAGTCTGATTTTATGGTTTAAATAATAGTTGGTAATATTAAATTTGATAAAATATGTTTCGTAAATTTTCGTTAGTAACAAAATGTAAGGTGTGTGAAGTCGTTCATTATGTGTACTTTGTTGGGAAAGTTAGAAAAAATGTATGTTAATCATGTCACTCGACATGGGTAGGTGGTTAGGTATAATAAGAAGGCGACAGTAGATATGAATTTAGGGTAACGGTTAGATAAAAAAAATGTTTTAAGCGATAAGATTCTCGCGTTTTTGCCCCTTAATTTGCAAAATGGGTTGCCTACCCAAATGGTGTCACTTTATAAACGCCAGGCGCAGTCTAGTTATAATCACGTCTCTGATTACAATTGATGCAAAATCATTTTTATATACCTACTTATAATCATTAGGTATTTTATTTTTGAATTATTATTTATATATCTAATTTTTAGTTGTCATATTTTACGTTTTTTCGGCTACCTAATTCGTTAGATTTTCTGATTTCAAAATTTATTAAACGACTTTGAAAAAGTCACCCTATTATTTTACCAGTGGATTTTGTTTGATACACAAAGCGGCCACAACAAACGCTTAGTTGGCTTTCATTAACGTACCTCTGACCTAAATAAGCCGGCATTAACTGTAAACACTGCCCTATTAATACCATAATCTATTACATACACACACTATTATTACTGTTATTAGGAAATATGTTGTTTGTTCACATTTTTTTTCCTTCAGTAAATACGACCATCATTTTCCAGATAGATTAAATTACAGTAATATATACTACCTAAAATAGTATTTGTTTTTAGCATGTATTGATTTTCAAAATCTAAATTTCGAAACACAGATAATTGCAACATTTTATAGAATATTGAAACTTACGAAAGTCATGATACGTCTTTTAAAATAAAACGAAAAGCCTCATCGGGTACTGGAGCTTTTTCTCACAATAACTCTAACGATTCAATTGATTACATCTCTCACACATAAAGAAAAATATTTAGAAAGAAATTTAGCTATCACTTAATGATTTTAAGCTTTCAGAACACCTGGTCATTTTATTGCTATTGATCTTTTCAGGACTGAAACTCAATAAGATCAATAAAAACACAGTGACTAAATTAAACTATCCCTTAAATTACTTTTAAAGCTATTCACCTATCTTTTTTCAAAGAGAAAAGAAGAAAAACAATTAAGTTTCACGATATTTTTATTGTCTCGACAATATTGTTTCGGTCGATTCAACCATTATCTAGAGAATACAAAAGATTACTAAATATGTAAAATGTGTTCAAACAATTTATACTATTAAGTTACAAGAAACGTGGTGGGGAGGATAAGTTATAATTTATACAAAATCAAAGGGGAATTATGGATTACTAATTCTAGTTGGTTATTTACAAGATTACATTTATTATTAACAGCTTTTACTATTTCTAAATTCTCAAGGAGAGATAGTTTCCTGTTTTTTGAGATGTTACAATGTAAAATTTTTATCTTATCCAAGTCTAGATGATGATTATTAGTAATTCAATGTTCAGCAAAACCACATTTGCAATCCTTTTAGTTAATGGCGTTATTATGTTCGGAAACGCGTTTTTTAATAGACCTGCCACTCTGTCCAATATAAATAGCATTGCACGAATTACAACCTAAACGATAAACACCACTTTTTTCTAAGGGATCAACAAAAATTTCATGAAACATTTGCTTTTATTCTTTTCTCTTTTATTTGAAATGTTTCACAAAAAGTGCACTATTCAAAGTTTAAGTTCCAACTTTTTGTATCTTTAAAATGTTTTTGGTTTGATGAACTACGTTACGAGAATTAGCGCTTTTACATTTTTTTAGCAGACAGGTAGACCTCCAATAGTATAATCGGATGTTAAAACTCGACAAAACGAAAAATGAAAGCAGTAAAGGTTAACAGTCTGACAGAGCGACATCACATGTCATGTAGAATTGTGCCATTAAATATTACGAATAGGCTTAAACATAATAGACCCGCTGTTGCTACTAGTTATTATTGCTTTGAATCTGAAAATTGTGTGCAGGTTTACACATATATAAAAAAGAACTTTTTAAAACGATTCTTTTAAATATTTCTGTACCTAACGCATTTATTTACACATCTATTTTGGTACTTACATTCTGATGTCGTATGATACTTAAACAAAAATTACCCTTGTAATTTTTTTTATAACGCCCTAAATTTGGATGATACATTTCATCGTGTTTCATATCGAGCACGTATCCAAAATAAATATTCACTTACTTCAGTAAAATTAAAGATAATGGAATTGTTTTATTCCTAATTAAATATCTACCTGATTAGTAGCTCACGGATAAAGTAACATCAAAAATTGAAATAAACACACAGTTGATAACTTCCATAATTAATTAAATAAATTTAACATGTGTTTCGACAACACTGTGGCTTCTTCAGAAGTACAAAATCTACTTAAAACTACCTAAGAGTAGATGTTTATAAATAGGGTGGTGCATCTTCATTAGAGCGAGGGAAAAGATTTAATAATAGTGGTGAGAGGTTTATATGTTATCTACTTGGTCATTAAGTAATATGTCTGTATTTTATATTTGTTAATTTCTTTAGATTCTAATAGTGTAAGTTTTAAACTTTTATTTTCAATGTGTGAAATTTTTACATCTAAATTAAATATATGGTTATTTTCTAACACGTGTTTGGCATAGTTAGAATCGGTTTTTTTGTTTCTATATGATCTAAAATATTTGTTCAAACGAATTCTAAAATTTCGTCCCGTCTGACCTATATAAATTTTTGAACAAGAACCGCAATTGAGCTGATATATGCCTGGTTTTAATAATTTCTCTACTTTGTCTTTATTATTCTTTATATGTATGCCATGGTTATTATTCGTTTTGTATGATACATTTATATTGTTGTCTCTGAGAAATTTATTAATTGTTAGTGATGGTTTCCCTATAAATGTTAAAAGTTTGAATTTTGAGTGGGAAGATGTTTGAAATATTTTGAGTGTATATTCAATACAATTAACATCAAAAAAGTAATAATTACACAAAACTAATTATATGTTGAAAATCTTAGGGCGTAGAATATTCTAAGGGTAATTTAAATATTTTGCCTATTGTCTAGGGTTACCAAATAAAAAAAATAGTAAAACAAAGTATTTGTCCATTGTTTGGATTTTGTTATTTTAATTCAAAGTAGGTAAGTCTCCTTGTTTCGTGGGTTACTGACCTTCCTCTATGTGGTCTTTAGTACTTATACTAACCGTGTGGACAACGTAAAATGAGGTGGGGGGGAGGCTAAAAACCTACGCTTGATTGACGACTTTAAATTTTTAAATTCTGCCATTGTCTTGCCTTATCTCTTACAACTTTTCGCTTTTCTTAGAACAGCAAACCACTGCCCTCGCCGCATCATTGCCTCACGATCACATTTAAGTAAGTGTATTACAGATTGGACAATGCTTGAACCATTCATATACGTACTTACATAACATATAAGTTACCTACAATCCTCTAACCAAAATGTGTTTTTTTTTCTGGAAATCTCTCGTGTCAATGAGTAAATTTATGAGAAAGAATACAACCTTAGGTATAACAATTTAGAAATTGTTTATTAACTTTTAACACACAAAACCAAATTTTAAAATAAACTAATATTAATAAACCGACTTGAAACTACATACGTCTGAAAATGTTTTAACAACATATTCAAGAACCACCATCAAACGTATTTTCAAAGGTTTATTATGATATAAATCTACATCTAAGTACACTAAATTCAAAATATTATACATAAATTTTTCAAAATGAAAATAAAAAATCGAATTTTATTAGCATTGGGAAAGTCCTACTTTGTTAGTAGTGGTACAGGTAATTTCTAAAATTAATTTTTAAAATATACTTGTTAAATATGAACAGAACACGTCATTTGCATGTTTAAATAGTTTAATATTTCAACATTTAAAATTCTAACTGCAATATACGCTATTGAAAGGAGTTAGTTTAAATATGATAAATTGTAGCAGCACTTGTTGTGATTTCACGTTGGTTATTGCATTTAATTTATTATTTTGCACATTTCCTACGAACTGGTGTTAGTTTGGTCACGAAAAACTGAAGCAGCATCACGACTTCAATTATTTTACCGGGAGAATTCAGGACGCCTGCTTGAAGACGAACAATCAGATTGTTATTGTTAGGTAATAGGTTTAGGCTTATAGAAAATCCTACTTTCTCTCGCTAACATATATTATTATTGAAATATGCAAACTACAAACGAATCAATTTCATTAGTTATCCAATTTTTTTTCATACAAATTTAACGAATGCATGACATTCATTACAATATTCAAAATAAAGATATCGCAATTTTCTTTTCGTAGGTAATTTTATAATTGTCAGTTTAGTATAAATAGGGATTTTGTCCAATTATTACTTTATTGCTAATCTAGGTATTCTATTTTATCTTTTAATTCTCTCACAATTTTGAGTTAAGCATTTCGGTATTTAAAATGAAATGAAATATTTACTCAATAGGATTTTTGTTGCTCTTAATTTTTTTTCTGGTTATTAGCTATATGTTGCTGGAAAGGAATAATACCAAAGTATTAAAAATATGTTTTATATGTATTATATGATCTATCCAGTAATAATACACCAAAAATATGTGACATATTTCTCAAACCTTGGGTTCTTCTGACATAAGTACTTTGTACTTCTAACCATATGATGTTATTTAACATCTTATATACCTAGGTTGCAATTGGGACTGGATATTCAATTAAAATAGATTTAGGGGTGGATAATTATTTCCTTCTGTTTGATCATTTAAAATTATGTTGAGTTTTTTGAATTTATTAATTTAAAAAATAAATCAGATTCCAATTTTGCTAACCATATCATAGAAGAAAATTCCATTTTAACGTTAATATTGAAATCTTACTTATTTGTTTCTTTAGATGAGGCTTTTAACTTTTAACGAGTACCCCTATTTTGTTTTCTATTTTCAACCCGCCTTACGAGTGCCCTCTATTTTTTTAAGGACACGACTATGGAGAGTCAAAAAAACAATCAGAAAATAAAGTAATGATTCTCGATATATTCTTTAAACTGTCTATGGTGCAATTATGATGAAACATTTTCAATATTTTAATAAAACACAAAGAAAGTTTCAACAATAAGGTTTATTAAACTACCACAATTGTTTCGGCCAACGGGCCATTTTCAAAGAGTACGGATTTGTTACCTACTAAAATTAATGAAATGCAATATAAAGGGATGAGGGTAATACGGAATTTCCTAGATGCAGGTACCTACTCTGGTAAAACCAGTTACAACTTGTATAAAAGTAAAGGTGAATTGCTGGTCTCTAATTCAGTGTGGTTATTAAATATTAATTTATTATTATTCAGTGCTTTTTAATTTCCAAATTTTCGAGAAGGCTTAGTTTCTTACTTTTTACACAATTGTGTAGCAGTTTTACATTCTTATCATCTAGATAGTGATTATTGGTTATGCAGTGCTCCGAAAAACCAGTCGACATTATATTGTATTTAATTGATCTTTTATGTTCGTGTTATGTTAATCTGTTTTTTAGGGTCCGGCCAGTCTGCTCTATATAAATAGCATCGCAACTATGACATTTTAATTCATATATGCCATTTTTTGAGAGTTTATTTGTTTTTTGCTTGTTGTTAACTAGACTTAGGGGGACTTAAGGTTCTTTTTGTTTACTTCGATGACTTTTAAGTTGTATTTGTTCAGGCGATTTTTAATTTTGCAGCTAGTGCATTTTATGTAATTTATTTTAGAAAAAGTTTGCTTAGTGTGTTCTACAGGAGTTTTAAATAATATGGAACGAATCTTTCTTTGATGTTGAAGCTTTAGCACATGTTGGCTTGTGTTTATAAAGCAAACTGATTCTATAATATTATCTAATGTTCTATATGAATTTAAAGGCGTGAACATTATTGTTGTGTCTATGATAAATATTCGTTCGTTAGCGGCGAAGAAGGTAATGAAAGAAAGACGTTTCCTGATCTCAGAGAAATAAATTATAAAAAATAAGATGCCAGCTACCTGATAAAATAAACATTTACAAAAATAAATTACATTCAATGGTCGAGCAGTGCCGTTGAATGAAAATTTGAATTTAAATTGTTGCGAAACCATGCGGAACCATAATAATTACCTTCCTACACATCACATTGTCATTTGACTATAATAATACCTAAATTGTGTGCAATATTTTTTAATGTTTAGCATATTAATGGCAAATATATGTATGACTACTGTGTACTACCTCATTTAAATTGTTTCTAATTGCTCATAAGTAAAATGCTAAGAAGCAGTTAGATACGTAGCATACAAATTAGTCCTTTAATATTAGACAACGTATTTACGCCAGCGCAGAAAGAAGACTCGTCGTGATAAGAAATCTAAAATAAATTAACGATGCATCGTTTATAAACTGTCTTCACGTCTTTCATAATATATACAAGATCTGAACTAAATAAAACACAACATTTTTATGGGGAAATTGGGTCTTAATGTATCTCTAACATATCTAATCAGAATCATTCCTTTTCTGATATAATAAATATATAAATGCACGCATTATTGCTTTATTTTCTTATAAATTAATTCAAATAATGCCTTTACCCTGTTTTGATGACTCAACTTTATTTTTAGCACTTATTAATCCTTGTAAAGGAATTTATCATTTTCTAATATTGAACCACCCGGTATACTTTTTTTCTGGTTATACAGCCAACAAAACATTCACGTTTGCGAGGTAACCGGCTACTGGAATGAATCGAATGCCATTTTTAAATATTTTTAAAACATTTGTTATATTAAAAGCATAAAATCCTTATTAATAAATAAGAATCAAATCGTTCAATATGGGAACAAGTTAAATTAAAATAAATAATAACCACAATACTGAAAACTTTTGAGAAAAAGCTGTTCTTCCTATTACCTATTTTAAGAATTATCTTAAACTGATAAGTAATTTATACTGGAATACGTATTAATTTTCTAAAAAAGAGATGTATTTTGTTGGTGTTGGCTAAATGTACCTACGTAAAACAATGAAATAAGCTAAGTTTTTGGTATGGTTTCTAATAGCTTGACGACACCCAATACCCAAGGTTCTTGAACCATTAAAGTCCAAAAGCAAATAAAGTCATTTGTGTACATAAAACGCTAGACATTATTCTGATAGATATTGATCTGTTTTTCACATTTTGCTGACCTGCTCCATCCCTGTTTTTTTTTTATTTTTTTTTATTTTCGATTGGTTCCAGAAACCACATACAAGCATACGTATTATAAAACCTCAACACACAAATGCATACAGAAATTATCAATATTTTATTACAACATCAGATAACTGAAGTGAACTGTCTGCTTCATCGATTATTTTATAATACGAGGCATGTTTTTTAAGTAAGTACCGTTTTGAAATTGAAAAATAACGTGCAAAGATATCTTAATAATTTTATTTTTACATGAAAGCCTGTACCTTAATCTACTTTTCTACATAATTTCCTTCTATATTGAGGCACTTGTCATAACGTTTGACCAGTGACCAGTTTTTGAATACCCTTCTCATAGAACTCTGCCGTCTGACTTGTTAACTGTTAACCACTGCATCACAACTGTTTTGACTTCGTCATCGTCTTCAAGACGCTGACCACCCAAATGTTTCTCTTCATGTGCAGGAAAAAATGGTAGTCACTGGGCGCCAGATCAGGGCTGCACGGAGGATGATCTATAATTTTCCAATGAAAAGATGTGATGAGATCTTGGGTCCAATTAGCCACATGCGAACGGACATTGTCATGCACATTTGTGCGGCATCTTTAAATGCTCTCACCCACTTCCTTACCATTCCATCGCTCATAATGTTTTGTCCCTAAACTGCACAGATATCACGATGAATATCAATCGGTTTTAGTCCATTAGCACTGAGGAATCTTATAACAGCCGCCGGACTTCACAGTCACTGTGGCGGCAGAATTTCAAAACGGTATTTACTTAATAAACATGCCTCGTAGATAGAGAAATAACATACTCTAAAGTCTAAACTTTTGGTGCAGGTAAAAAAGAACTTTTACACGCACTTCCGGGAAAAACAGAACTATCCGGAACTTGTAAATATTTTTAATAAAAGGTATAATTACACAGGTACGTCTGAAAATTTCACATTTCTACCAGTCATCTTGTATTATCAAACTAATTCATCAGAAATGATAGTAATTAGATTACAATTAATAATAATTAACTCAAGTTTCCATTTCTTTAATAATTTTTTGTATACTTATGTAAATATCTGCATTCATAGTAATTATTAGTTAGGTAACTTCCGTACTTATTAGAGTTACTGTACAAAACTTAATTTTTAATTTACAAAATCAACTTTGACAGTATGTTCTACAGGATACACTTTTTTGTGTTTTTATTCGATTTTCATCTTTCTTAGCGTTACCTGAAGGTAATCTTAACGTGAAACTTAAGTGTATATTTATAGAAGGTACCTCGCAATGTTTACTCTCGATGCATAATCTGCCCTATCAATCAAGTGTAACCATGGCAACGGTGCGACGCTGTCGGGCGCCTAAAACTACATCCAAGCGTCTTAAACCAACGCCCAGTTTTTTACGATAAAGAGCCCACCCGAAAAATCAATAACTAAGTAAATTGTAGACATTGCAGCAATAAACTACACAAACAACTCTATGGCCAATATAAAAATGTCGGTTCTGAAAAAGAAAGGCAGTTCCGTTGCTTCTTCTTAATTTTTACATTTAAGTTTATCAAAAGTTTACAAAACATATTTAAAATGTTACGCTTCGTTTATAAGTTTAAAGATACTTCTTCGCGATAACCCATAATATTTTTTTAGTTTCAATTGAATTACTTTTTCGTCTATTAAATTTCAAAAAAAAAAATGACAAAACCACCACATTTTTTTAATAACTACAATATAGAAAATTAAATAATAAAAAGAACAACAATTCAACTAATCACTTAATAATTTATATTTCAAGTGTTTGTAGTGCTTGCGTGTATTTAATTTTTGCATGACATTAAAGGGTACAACTTCTATTGTGACCTACTGTAGGTATATGGAATAAGTTGTTTATAGTTTCATTAATTAAAATTTTTAGTTGTGTATTTTTCTTTATTGTTAAATTGTTTTCAGCGCAGTGTTATTAAATTTGTTAGGATATTAACAGTTTTTACTTTAATACTTTGTGCTGTTTAATGTACGTTAAATTGTACGGATTCTAAGGTCACTACGTAATTAACTTTTCGTGTTGCATTTTTCGGGAATTTGTCAACGTTTTCAGGATGGCTAATACAAGCTGCACTCAAAATCGGGTCATGGTACAACGAAATCGTTTAAGTTGCATGGCAGCAAACTGCATTCACTAAAAACTTGTCCCAACCTCTAAACGAAAGAAGAACCAACCAATAAACCGGTCCAAGCGGCGCATTCGTCATTTTTTATCTTACGCGCAATATATTCAGTACATCTTTGTCTTCCACAGAAACGGAAACGAATTTCAAAATTTTATGAAAATTCTATTACGTGGCGACATCTTTAACACATGTTGAACATTAAAACCGACTTACGAAAACTTACCCGAGAGTTGCTGCGCCATCTTTGACACAGCAGTTACATTAAAATTTACGACGTTCACCAAACTTACTACTTTTTAGGTTGGTCGAAAGGAATTAAATAGGTACTCTTTTTTAAGTGTATACTACTTTGAAGTTAATTTGCTAATCAATAACGTTAGAAAAGTTTAGATTGGATATTCCAGAAGATTTGTGGTTTTGGTTATAATTTAATTTACCCCCTTTCGCTACTTATATAATAAACAGCGGTTAGTTATGAATTAAATACATAAATTAATTCCATTACAATTAAAAAAATATGTAAAGTAATTATTTTTTATACGTTTAAGGACAGTTTTGTTTTTAAGTTTATTACTTTCTATATTTTACTATTGTTATGGGTTTTCATAATTAATCGACCATATCATTCATTAAAGACCTACCTAGAGAGAACTTATTAACTATAAAAAGCAAATAATTTCGTAAAAAAAGTACAAATAAAAATATTTCGATTTCGTTTAGTTATTATTAAGTGTAAGTAGTGTTATTGTGAATGTGCCACAAAAATTCCTACAAGTCCCTTTCGGGTGGATAGTTCAACTGGCAACAGTCCGAACACATCCGAACGTAAGCTTTGTGTATGTTCATCTTTCTCCAAACGAATCACGTCTCTCTCTAGCAACATGGCAGACATTTCTAAAGAAGATCTCCGCAAAGAAATTACCGGTAAGTAATAGTTTCTTTCTTATTTTTTAACCTGTGAGTGCGAAATATATAAAATTAGCAATGTATTTTTTTTCTGTACATTTTTTCTATATAAGTTTTTGCCGGTTCACAGTCAAAATCGGGCATTTTACTCTTATGCCCAACACTTTTCAGTATAGAAACAATGGCTATATGCTATACGACGCTGTATGATGGAGCCATAAATTAATCAACTATGTAATTTCGAAAATCTCTGTAACTAGTCGGTTTTTGAAGATATCATTTAAACAAAATCGGTGTAGAAAAATAAGACGATTATTTTTATTTATGAATCTCCTTGAGTTTATTAATAATTTTAAAATTATTTTTACGTTGTTGTAAAGCTTGTTTGAAACCAACGCCAACCGTGTAAGTTACTGTTTATTTCTTAAGATCGATTTTTTAGTTAAAATTTTAATATTTGACAGTACTGGTAATAATTATTTCTTACAATAAGCTTTCCATGTTTTAATTTTTTTAAAACAAAATTTTCGATCGTTTGTCAAAGTTTATTTATCAACAGTTACATTTGAATCGTTAGCATTTGCGCGCTTGTTCAAACTCTAGGCGGGAAAGAACCGTGTTCTTTCTAACAGTTTTTTTTGCAAAATAGCTATCCTTAAGGACGCCGATTTGGATTCTACGTCTACGAAAAAGGTACGACAGCAGTTAGAGACAAAGCTAGGTGCAAACCTTTTGAGCCGTAAGAAAGAAATTGACACCTTAGTTATGGAGTATGTAAACTCTAAAGAAAAGAAGAATGATTCCGAAGATGGTGAAGGATCAGAGGAAGAAGAAGATGAAGTCTCTGAAGATGAAAAGAAAGGTAATAAGAGGTCTTCTTCTGGTAAGAAGCCCCCTGCAAAGAAGGCTAAGAGCTCAGAAGAATCAGATGCGAGTGAACCCTCTGAGGGTGAATCAGAAGAAGAATATTCACCCAAGAAATCAAAGCCTCCCAAGACCCGCAAACTTCCCCCCAAAAAGAAGAAGGGATCAGAATCTGATTCTGATGAAGATTGGGAAAAAGCAAAGAAAGCTCCAGCTAAAAAGGCCCCAGGAGGAGTAAGTGACTTTTTGTTAACTTAATTTTATTTATTTATAACAGAAATTTTGCAAAAATAGTAGTTATTAATGTCATAGAGGCAAATCTAATTGCTTATACATGGACCCAGTAAATACATAACATGTTGATTAACTTAAAATAAATTTGAAGTTTTTAATTAATAAAAACATATACTTTACTCAAATAAATTCACAAATATATATTTTAGAAAGTATGTGTATGCCTAAGATAATTAAATCTTATGATTAATTTTTTCCTTTTAACAGTTTCATTTTGGAAAAAAACTCGAAGTGTATATAAACTTTTACTATAACATTGTGAAAAACTAAAAGAACATCTAATTATTGTACCTATTAAGAAGTTTACTTTCAGTTCAATTAGATATTATTTTTTAATTTCTTTTTAGGGAGGTAAAGGTGGTGGCAAAGGCTACACAAAAACAATGACATTATCTCCGGAATTGGCGCAATTGGTCGGTTCTAACAGTATGGCCCGTCATGAGGTGGTCAAGAAAGTGTGGTCCATAATTAAAGAACGTGACCTTTATGATCCGAAGAACAAGCAGTTTGCCATTTGCGATGATGACCTCTTCAAAGTAATTGGGGTAAAACGTTTCCGTACATTTGGTATGATGAAATATTTAAAAAATCATTTTGTCAGTTAAACATGAAAAAACAAAATAATAATTTGTTTTCCTTTTCTTTAATATTAACTGACATTCATTTTATCAATATTCTCCCCCTCTTAAGTTAACAGTATCATTCAAATTAATAGAATATAAAGACGATAATCGAGACGTGTTCGTAGAAGTAGAGTTGTAAGAGTAGAATTTTACGCTAACGTTCAATATAATTATTGTATAAGTCACTTTGACTGGTAAATAATAACATATTATAGTTTTTTTTGGTTCCTTTATCAATGGTCAAAGGTTATCGAGTGCAAGTTACACCGAATATTTTCATACCCGCAAATTCAGAAACTTTTTCTGATTTAGAAAAAAGACATAATAATAAAAAAAGCGATTCGTCGTAAAATGCACTTGGCCCTTTGTAGTTTATAATAAAGTATTATTTTTCGTTCAATGGTTTTTAAACTCTTGAAAATGGATTTGTGACAGAAATATAATTAATAACCAATCAGTATAATATAAATCGATTGGTTACAACATATTACATGTTAATGTAACTATATTTGCACCTTCCTTCGTTTGTTCTTAGTGTTTAGATTATATTGGTATTTGTAACATTTGTGAATTTAACTGGGAACCCTCACGTAAATTTTATGTATTAGTTAGTGCGATACTTTGTACTTTATATTCAATAAAAGTTTTAAAACAATAATTTTACTGTTTCTTGTTTATAAATTCATCAGTATTCCACCTACATTAAAAGCTATTTTTGTTATTAATGTTTAATTCTGCATAAAAAAGGTATAAAAAGTAATAAACATTGCATTTATTCGTCAACAGGACGTGTTAATTTTATTATGTGTTGATTATCATCTTTTCGTCCGCGTAAGCCGAAAATGAACGTGGACGGTTTTGGTACATTTGTGTAATTGTCTTTTTTCGTTTGATAAATTTTATCTCTTTGTTCATGTGTGTTGACCTTTATTGACGACCATCCATTCGATTTAATTGTCTGAGTGGAGTGAGTCAATTTAGTTGAAATGTTGGCCTGGAAATAATTTTTATTTTACTATTTTGTTCCAGAAATTTCGCAAATAATAACATGTATTAATTAGTTTGCAACTACTCACAAGTATGATGGCTTCCCTTTTCCAATCCCATACATTCCAATAGTACCTATTCCTACAAAAGTATTTTCCTGAATTGACACAGGTAGGATGTAGATCAGTTTGTATCTTCTTTAAGCTAACTTCCCGTGCTTTTATTTTTTTCTTTAGTAATCTGTTTACGTACGTAAAATATTTTTATTTTCTAAGAAACTATTTGACATTACTTACGTAGGATAATCGTATACGGCAACCAACTGATCAAAAATTTGCAAAAAATTTATTAACTCCGGTTTGTTTCTACCCAGATGTAAGGCTCGATTAACGTTACTAAAAAAAAAATAATTGAAATAGTTATTGTGCCTGTTTAAAAGCAAAAATCTGTTTACTCTCTTGGATCTTTGCAAAATGCTTCTGCAGCATCTCTGGAAGAAAATGAATAATATTTGCCATCGTAATTAGCGATACCTAAATTTATATTTCCGGGGATTAAACCTCCCTCAGTCTCTACAAGTTTTGAAGCACAAAATCCTAGGAACTTAAAAATAATAATTACTATCAAGTTCTTTTTACTTAGATGTCCTTAAACCTACTTCTATTTTAATTGTATCAATATCTTCAATATCATTGGGATCTATAAATGTTACTAATGGGGTGACTATATCCAGAGCGCTTTCTTCTTTGTTTGTTTGAATTCTTTCAGCATCTGATAACGTGGTATAGGATCCCAGTAAATAATTTAAACGACCGTCGTCGTATGATGTAGTTTGTTCAAAACCACCCAGATCGTACATAATTTTGTTCAAATTTGCCAAATGAATGGCTAGCCCTTGCATTTCGTACCAAGTTTGCGCCAAGTCCGTGAAAAATGGCTGCATTTATTAGAATAATCATTATTCAGTAATAATTTTTATAAACTAACTTACATAAACTAAGGATGTAAGAACAATCGTTTTAAATTTTACTATATTATGAAGTTTTTTCAAAATGTTCCTGAAAATCTCAACTGTTGTATTAAATTTCCTGTCTACGTTTTGTACTTCTTCCAGAATTTGCCTTTGGAGTAATTATTATTCTTATTTATTGTTACATTATTGGGGTCTTTTTAAACAACTTACCTCGTATATAGTTCATATTGTCTGTAAAATACAAGAAAGTCTTTTGCATATTCCAAATCTTCAGGTGTTGCAAAGCTCATAACTATAACTGTTTTAGTATCATTACCCTCATCATCCGCAATACTTTCGTAAGCGTTATCAATTATAGTGGTAAGAAAATTTACCCTGCTTACGATATAATCCAGCGTTTCTTCGACGTCTCTTTTCGATATCTCAAGTGCTTGATTAACAATTTTTGGCACTAGAACACGATACTTCTTATCAAATACTTTTCTAATCTATTATACGAATAGTTACAATCGTCTATACTATCGCCGCCCTTTTGGCAATCCTTGTTGAATAATCTAACACCAGTTGTAAGGTCTGTTAATGCCAATAAAGTATCTTCTTTCATTTCTTCTGGTTGTAACAAAAAATATATAATATCATCTCCAAAGAAGACGCTTTTAAGGGCACATTTGGTTTCTTCATAAACCTGAAAATTTATTTTTGTAGTTGTCCTCGAGTTTTTAATAATTCCACTCGCTAACTTACCTCTTTTTCTGTGGGATCCCCAAGACCTGAAAGTAAAGCACAGTAATAAACAATTTTCCTCATAAAATTAGCATATTCTGGAGCGCTAAGTTCTGCTTCAGGATTTTGGTATTTGAAATTTATTATTTCCTTTTCGACTGATCGAAGTTTGTTCCTCATTTCGGGTTTGTGTTTATCAATTTCTTCTTTTTTCGATCCAAAATTTCCGCTGAAGTACATTTGTGTTTTCAATGAAACAATACAGGGATGTTCTTGGTAGCTCAGTTTTTGTAAGCATTGAGCAACAAAGTTATGGACTGTATTTCTTTCAGCTAGTCCATCTAATGTAATGCCACAATTTGGGTCCAAAATTAATAATTTTACCTATAAATAATTCCAGAGAGTATTAAAAACAATAGTTATTCTTATAAAATTGCGACCTTTTCTGTTATAAAAGTAACTAAATAAATTAAAATACTAGTATATACTTTTAATGTTTAAAGGCAATTACGAATAATGAACTTACGTAATAAGTGACAAAATTTCTGTATACTTTCACTCCTTTATTAGTGCATTCTCTGATAATTTCTCTAACAATATTATTTATTGCAACTTCTGCTTCATGAGTCTTCGTTGCGTCCATTTTTAATGTTAGTTGTTTGATCAATTAAAAAAACTTTTGCCACAAATGTCGATTCTACTTTTCAGTAATTATAAAATTAAATAACATCAGAAAAAATCAAAATGACAACTCCTGACAATAATTTGAAAGTAGCCAGGTATAGTTTACCTAATTTGAAAAAGCTGTGTATATAAAAAAACTAATGACTAATCTATGCAACCTAGATATACACGGTGTATGTTGGAATGCATATTTCCAAATAAAATTACTCATTTATTTTGAATAAAATCGTATAAATGATGTGTACTTCAGGTGACATCTATCCAGATTGATTCACCAAAATCCAAAAAACGTTCCATTATCAAAATTGTTTGAATCACTTTAGAGAAAACGATTCCATATATTGTTCAATTAATGATACAGGTTATAAACCAAATACAAGAAGACAATTGCTATATAAATTGTTTTACCATTACAATATAGCGCACTAAATACAATGTATAATAAATTAATACATTTAATTATTTATTATTCGTAGGGATCCAAAAATTTGAACACCCTGTACATACTTTTTGTATTTGACAGTTTCGGCGTTTTATCGCAGATGGCAGCACAATTGCGCTTATTATGGTTTTTAAAGTTAAATGCTTCTTCCCTCCCTACTTTTGAACGCTTTGCTTTGTTTTGTATGTGGCATGCATTCGCGTGGGCTTGATCGTCGTGCTGTCTTAACTAAAGTTGTTAGTAGACGTATACTTTTATTTACGTGGTGCGTGATTTGACCGAAAAAAGGGAAGGCGCTAGGTCGCCTACCCTAGTAGTTTTGTGTTGTGCGGACCCTTAAAATGGCGGATGCAGTGTCACTGATTTTTTTATATCTCTTTTGTGCCGTTGACAACATCTTCGTAGCATCTTCAGAAGAAGGTATGCCTTGTTTTTGATATGTCAACTTTATTACATTCATTTGCATATATCTCTTCTATTTTTTAATTTACCAAACAACGATTTTGATTATAATGTGTATTAAGCTGCAATAAGGGTGGCTCTTAATTTAGAATATTTGCTGTTTATTTTAGAATATATAAACACATGTGAAGAGTACTGGTTTTTAGAAGTATGTCTTAACGGTGTCGTCTAGATCCTGTTTGCTTTTTAATTCAACATTTCATATATGTAAAAAGTTCGTATCTTAACAACTACTACTTATATTGTACCTATATAGTTTGATTACAGTACAGGGTGTATTAAAATAACTATCCAAAATTCTCAAGGACGTCAGCTATTATTTATACGTATGTTCTTTTTTCTTTTTGAGTACTTATTAAAACAATAGTTTTGCAAGGTTAATTGACGTAAGGTTTTAATGTCAATGTAAACATTTCACATTGATTTTCGTTCAGAAGTAATTATAGTCATCTAAGCAAATATTTTTTATTTTTGTTTACGTTTTTAATAATTGTGCAATTCCTTTTCTTTAATGTTTTTGTTAGAGTTTGTTTAATGATCACACCCAGCACGTGTACGCAATAAACTTCATTACCTAGTTGCTCATTAAAAAATGTGCAAGATGTCTTTTATACTTAGACGCCTAACTGACTCGTGAACTGGGAAATTTTATGAGGATTGGGTTTTTATTTTCTCTGTATGTATTGTTATTAGTTCACCCTTTTAAATTGCTGAGAAACATAGATTTAAGCCTCCCTATTTAAATATCTATTACATTTACATTTGTTTTGTCATTTAAACACTAAGGATATTTTGTTGAACACACCGGATTTCCGGTTTTCTTTTTCGTATTTGTATGTAGACTTGTATTTATCTACTGTATGCACAATTTGCTTTGTTGTCTGGAAATTTTTTTCTACTATAAAAGAGTATTTTTTTTAATCAAGATGCTTTTTTCTTGAAGGAGACGTTAGGTTTTTGACTCTGTTTGTTCAGGAACCTGTGCTAAAGTTGTGTAAGATCAGTAGTATCTTTTTTGTTTCGTTACCAAATTCAGAACTAATAGTACCGTACCAGAAGGAAATGCTCTTAAGTTTACATAATCTTCTTCAGACATTACTTGCAATATTTCAAAATCAAAATTTCCCTTTACAGTTTGAAATTCAATTTTTATACACATATCTACTACTTACCATTGTTTTTGTTTTGATTTGAATTACGACATTTTCCAAAATGCTCATAGAAGGTATAAAATTTTGAGTAACTGTGTACTTGAAATTTCTCTTTTATTTATAATTAATTAGTCAAGACTATATTTGCCTAGACACTTTTAAATACTGGATAATTATTTTACGTCTATTTAATTGTGATAATCATAAAAACTCTTTTTCCTTTAAGTTGTTCTTAATTGAGTTTTAACTGTGAGTATGAAACAATTAGAAAGTATATTTTTTTCTATACATACGTTTATTTGTTTTTTTTGCAGTAATTGATTTTTAAAAACCAAAAAGGGTCTATATTTACTTACTGTATTTGGAATTTTCTGTCTGATTCCTTATTAAATTATTAATTGTTTACCCACCTAATCACTACGCAGACATTTAAAAAAAAATTGTGAATTTGAAATGTATAAATTGGTAAGTATATAATTAAAAAAAGGTATACTTACAATTAGGCATATAAAGCATTTATAATAACAATTTGATAACATGTTTTCTTACATGTAATGTAGGAGTGTTTATTTATTTATCTAATAAAGTACGTTTTATATTATCGGCTACAGATGGGAGATGTAATAAAACGATTTAGAAGTCTTATCAAGTAAACAGTAAATGTTGATACGGTTTACTAAATACTCGACTTACCCTATTGAAGGTCGACAACCTACAAAGTAAATTACATAATAGAACTATCTTAATTAAGTAATTAAGTATGATATACCTTCTCATTTTGTTAATCAAGTTAATCTATAAAAGAGGGCCCTTCGCAGTCACTAAAAACTGCCGCAGAAGAAACATGGCATATTTTTGTATTAAGTCTGTTATGCCATCGTAATTACAAAAGGTCCGAATCAATTTATGAAGTTTTTTTGCTTTTTAGTAAAAACTAAACGGAAAAATTTGTAAATACGTTTTAATTCAATGTTCAACATTCAAAGCGAAAGGATTTGGGTACTTTTTCTTTACGTTCGTGAATAGAAATGTTAATTGCAAATTGGACAATAATTACGAAGTTAGATTGATTTCTACGTTCTCTTTTAACTGAATCATTCGTTACATACTTTATTTGTTCTGCAATTTTTAACTGTTTTTATGTTTTTAATTTATGCAAGTAGTTTTTAATACCTGATTTTATCTTACCGATATACTGTTAGGGTGTTTTTTATTCGTTCTCATTGGTTTATTGTACATTTAGATAATTATTAGAAAAAATCGCCCGGAAAGTTGGAACTTTTAGCTCATACGATAAATGTAACGCATTATGCCCACTTTATTATATCCTTCAATTGCATTTTCTACGAAATGTTTACAAATATAAATACGAAATTGCATTTTGGGAGAATTTTTAATATACCAAAAACTAATCTACCTATTTATCTACTTGTAAACAAATAGAAATTGACAGAGGAAATTAAAATTATATTATTCCGTTGCCTGATTAAAAAAATCATTAATGCCATATTAATTAGATATTGAATTAATTTGTACCCACTACACATTCAATAATTAATATCACACTAATGTATTTAAAATTTACTTCTATTAAAAATTCTTCAAATATTTCATTATTAATAAAAAACTGTTCAACCCTTTTGCTTTTTTTCTTGTTATGCACTTATGTAGATATTTTCATTTTGAATATCGACAACAGCTGTGGAGTATAATGAAACGTGCTGTGGATATTTCTGAGCGTTTTTCACGCTGTACTTAAATGCGGTTGAATGACGTATTTTGAACCGGATATGGTATTGTTTTTAGAACCTTTCAAACATGGTTTAAGTGTGTTACTACTTCAGCAACCTTTCTTTGCAACTGATATACATACATTCATTATACACTTAGCAACTTCATAAAACTCCTTATTTTTACATCAGGTATTCATGGTAGGTACAACCATTGACGTAGGTACCTAAAAAGTTTTCCGTCGCGATTTCGTTAATATTTTGTAAACGAAATTATTATTGTGAATATAAATATAAATATGGAATCAACAGAAACGACTACTCCGAGAGCTAATATCCCTACCGGCATTGAATTACACTGTTGATTCCGATGAATTCTTAGACGAAGATATAACATATTTACGATAAATGAATAAACACTACTTTGTTTATTATCACTTTTTTATTTTAATATTAAAATCAAAGATCTCACATTTGGATATGGCTTTCAGTTCGTTGTGCCTACTTGGTAGGACGCGTTCCAAATGTGAGATCTGTGATCTTAATATTTAGACGAATAAGGATTTTAATTCCTTCTTTTTTGAAAATGTTATATCCTCGTCTAAGAATCCATCGGAATCAATAGTGAAATTCAATGCCGGTAGGGGTATTAGCCCTCGGAGTAGTTGTTTCTGTTGATTCCATATTTATATTTATATTTATAATATAGCCTGTAAAGGCCTTTCTGCCAACGCCCACCTGATGAGACCCGATATGTCGAAACCAGTCGTGGGATATGGCTTTCGGTTCGTTGTGCCTACTTGGTAGGATGCGTTCCAAATATGAGATCTTTGATCTTAATATTTAAACGAATAAGGATTTTAATTTCTTCTTTTTTGAATATGGAATTATTTTTTTTTTTCATAATAAAAATAGCATATTTCTTCAATACTGTCTTAATTAAGTAGACAGTGTGTCCACCCTTGGCCCCCCTTAGCTACGTGCATGGGAACAAATCGGTATTATACGTAGTCTGTCTTGTATTGTTCATGGTATAAAAATCGATGTCACTCGCTCAGGTAAATATACGTATGTGTATGTTTCTGTTGACCATGTGTTATTAATTAAGCTTTGTTAGCAAAAGAATGCATTTACAGCTGACCTAAATAATCATATTATAATAAACCGTACGGCCATATTTGTGTAAACTGACCAAAGTTTATTTTGCGAAATCCGTTTATTATACTTAATTACCCACCCTGGTGTCGTTGAAAGGGTTTCTTATTGAAGTTAGGGATTGCGTTTTATCTGGGGTTATTTAATAAGTATTATGTCCGTTTTGTTAGTTTATTGTCACATTGTTACATACTTCAATACATAGATAATAACTTAAGGGTATCTGCCGTTATCACTTGGCTGAAACATGATTCAAAATTAAAATTTAAATCAAAAAAACTTGGGAATTTCACTTAAAACTTTATTAAAAAACTCGATACGTATGGGCATCTTCAGGAGTAACAAAAATATACTAAGTAACAAACAGCAAATAAATTAATTTATAGTACATCCTAAGAGGGTGGGGGTTGAACAATGTTTGGGTCCAATAGGGGATTGTTACCAAAATCTAGTTGCTCGCTGGGTATATTTTTATTTTCTTTTTCAGCTTTTTATATTTCTAAAATTTTCATAGATAATAATTATTAGGGAAGTCGCGGTTGGGAAGTTGTACTATAAAACATTTTAATAACCAGAATAAAAACACTCGTTTAGAATTACAATTTATTAAGAAAACTCTTACAATATCGTTTCGGCTTATTAGGCCATTATCAAAGAGTTAAATTGAAACTAAACATAAAACATGACAATTTGTACAATAGGATAAGATGGGTGAAGTACAATTTTTTAAATGTGGAGAGAAAGATAGGATTTTTATGCCCTTCACACTATTCATTGGTAACATTTTTATTCTGAAAGAATGCCTACTGAATTTCAAAGTTTTCTAATAAATTTAATCATCTGCTTTTATTGATACAATGTAAAAATTTTATATTATTTTAGTTAAAATTATGTTTATTTGCAGTACAGTGGTGGGAAAATCCTGTGATGCCTTTTTTTATCAATTATAGACTTTCATGTTCATTGCATCTAATCTTAAAGGACTTACCTGTCTGTCCTATGTAAATAGCACTACAATCCTCATAATTAAGTTCACAAACTCCAGATTTACAAAGTTTATCCTTGTTTGATATTTCATTATTAACTAACATTTTGCTTAAATCATTCTTATTAGAACATATATTACTAATGCCAACTTTAGAGAGTCTTATCATCAAATATATCTTGGTAAAAATTTAGAAGCTAAAAAGAATGATTGGACCTTCATTAATTTTTATGATAGTATTAGCTCAGCCATTATAAAATAAAATAAAATAAAATTATTAAATTGTTGTAATTCTAAACAAGTGTTTTTATTATGGTTACATAGATAATAGATATAAGTACAGACAGTTATCTGTAGAAACTTGCTACTTGTCGTGGAATCAATAATGTTCAACTATGATCCTTTTCAAATAAGGACAAAATTTTTGTCATAATATATGTATTGATTAGTCTAGTTATTGTTATTGCATCCCCAACAAATGTTCCCTTAAGTCCAGCCAGCCTTTTATTCAAAACATAATAGGCATTAGAATGTCGACGAACTACTATTGTGTAAACAGGAGCGTGATGAGGGGTGAAGTTTGACTATTTGAGGATTCTAAAAATAAATTAAAGTTGAGGGAGCATGTACGCATGTTATAGACATTGAACACTTAGTAGAACTTTTCCAAAAAAGGTACATAGAAGTGTGTACATATATATATGGGTGATTATACAAAATCAAATTTTTACAAATTCGGGTGTTTAATATAGCTAATATAATGAATATATTGTTCTAAATCGGGCCAGTCACTTTTTTAAGTAGATTGTAAGATATTTCAAAATTTGACTGCCAGGGGACTGTCGAGGGTAATGTAGTACTGATGAAATACACAATTTCATAAGAATTATAATGGAATTTAATAAAACTTGGTACAAATCTCTTAGGATTTAATAATTGCACATGTCTCTTAAGTATTAAAATCATTTAGTAACAATCAAAAATAATTATTAATGTGTAATATTGGGAGAAATACTATCTCAGTCTTCAAAACAGCCTTTTGACATTTAACGTAATGTTATTCACATAACTTGTACTACTTTGAGTTAGTTTTACTTAACAGTATACATTTTCTAATTAATCAACAAACAATAGAAACAAAAATCTAACAATATTTACCTTAAAAGTACTAATTATGATCATCATTAAATTAAGAACAATTTCAATGTAATACCATGGAAATAAACTATTCCAGTCTTCATAACAGCCTTTTGACATTTTTATAATGTTATATTACTTAACCTTAATATTACTTTTCAATTTTTTCCTTAAATTGGTAAAAAACTCTATTCCCTTTTGTAATGAGGTTTGGTAGAGGTAGCTTTTTTATTATTTGATCCACCGGAACATCTGATACATCTCTTTCATCCAATTTAAACAGAGTGCCATTCTGGTTACAAATCTTGAGAAAAGTCACTCTCAATTCATCTTCTTCATCATTAACCGAAGAGCAGTTCGCCGCATAATGATATTCTGTTTTCTTTGTGACATTTTTGACCAAAACATAATACTAACGACTGATGTTGCAAATTACCAATAACTCTTGGTGCCGATGGATCGCTATCCAATTGAGAGTGATTATCATTGTCACTAACGTTTGTAGATAGGGGTATATCATGTTCAGAGTCTGAGAATACGGTATACATATATATATATATTGTGAAAATTTTCGGACGGAATGTTGAGGTTTGTGTTTCTAGAACAAACAGTAAATCAATGTCTGCTGATTGCTGCAATGATTAACTATCAAATAGACATCAAAATAAGTGAAATATGAGTACAGTTTGTTTAAATCAGTGGCCGACGTAATGTAGTATCATTGGACAGACAATCATTCTTTTATCTTTATAAATAAAGAACATGTCAAGGTTTTTAAATTATGCAGAAATACGATGCTCTATTTACGACAATTATACAATACTGAAGTAAAAGGATCTGCTTTCGATATTAACTCATTACGATACAATTGCTTATCGTAAGTTAAACAAAGCGAAACTCGTTAATGTTTTGAAAATGACGATTCTGCGGTCGCTTTTCATTTGCAAATCACTGAAACCATCGTAAGATTGTGAATGAAAGTATCAGCAGCTCTTAAACTCTGATGTGCATTTGTTTTGAGGTTCTACGTTGCCCGAATAAATTAGAAACATAGGAAATAAATTGGTACATCTGCATTCATTAACTTTGTGAACGCTAACAGAAAAGTTCGTTTTAATTTTTAATTAAGTCTTAAATAAAGGAAGCTACGAGCTACGAGCTACGAGCTACGACTTCAGGAAGCAGGTAGAAAGCTCGTGTTTCAGCTCACCAATAAAATGAGAAGCTTCTTCTGCGAAATGTCGTAAATGCAAAAGGTTGTAAATGGCAGCTTCTAAAAGTAGTTTTTCTAGTAACAGGTGGCTTTGCACATTATTAAACAGCTGTCTTTGTGCAGGGGATGAGATTTGCAGGTAAAGGTGGTTGTTAGATGGACACCAGACTTCAAACGCATCTGCTGTTGAAGTAGAAAATGTATTTTAGTTGGAACATCTGCTGCTTCAACTTCTTTTTGCTTAATTTTCTAAGCACAATCATGAATTTTACAATTATATAATTTATAATATATATATATATATATATAAACGAGTTAAACGCCCTAATTGATGTTAGTTTATCACAAAATTAAAAAAAAGAAGCAATTAAAATCCTTATTCGTCTAAATATTAAGATCAAAGATCTCACATTTGGATATGGCTTTCGGTTCGTTGTGCCTACTTGGTAGAACGCGTTCCAAATGTGAGATCTTTGATCTTAATATTTAGACGAATAAGGATTTTAATTCCTTCTTTTTTTAATATATTATATCTTCGTCTAAGAATCCATCGGAATCAACATTGTAATTCAATGCCAGTAGGGGTATTAGCCCTCGGAGTAGTTGTTTCTGTTGATTCCATATTTATATTTATATTTATATTTATAATATAGCCTGTAAAGGCCTTTCTGCCAACGCCCACCTGATGAGACCCGATATGTCGAAACCGGTCGTGGGATATGGCTTTCGGTTCGTTGTGCCTACTTAGTAGGATGCGTTCCAAATATGAGATCTTTGATCTTAATATTTAAACGAATAAGGATTTTAATTCCTTCTTTTTTTAATATGTTATATCTTCGTCTAAGAATCCATCGGAATCAACAGTGTAATTCAATGCCGGTAGGGGTATTAGCCCTCGGAGTAGTTGTTTCTGTTGATTCCATATTTATATTTATATTTATAAAGTTTATAGACAAAATGACGGTTTACCTATGGGTTCAATCATCTCCCCTTTTTAGGCCAATTTTTTATTAAATTAATTGGAAGAAACAATTTTTGAGGATAATAATATTAAAACGTACACAAAATTGGTTCACAGGTGGTATAGATATGTAGATGATGTGTTGTGTATTTGGTGGGGCACTGATAGACAGTTCAATTTTTGGAAATTATTAATAAAGTAAACAATAGAATACAGTTTACAATTGAAGTAGGTAATAAAACAATAAATTTTCTCCATTCACAAATACATATAAACAGGAACAATAATATAGAATTTAATATATTTAGAAAAAATACATATACAGATTGCATTATACCTAATGATTTAAATCATCCAAATAGTATTAAATTAGCCGCCTTTCATGCTATGTTAAATAGATTAATAAATATACCACTAAAAAATTAAACCTTTTCACAAGAACTATTAGTCATAAAAATAATGGGTATAAAACTCTGTAGATAAATTATTACACAGAAAATTAAAAAGAAATAGTATCAACCTAATTTTCCCTATGCAAAAAACAGGTAAGAAAGACAACATCTGGCGAAAAATCCCATATTATGGAAATATAAGTGAGAAAGTAGGTAATACCCTTAAACAATTTAACATCAATGCAGCATATTTCAACCAATTTACGTTAGGTAAATTTCTTATCAACAATAAGATGACTGATAAACCTGTGCATTACGTTAAATACAACAAACATGCTTCGGGGTTAGCCAGTAATCTTATTGATAACAACCATAGTATAAACAAAAGCAATTTAAAACTGTTACATAGTTTAAAAGGTGGCCCCATTTTAGACAGATATGAATTTTTTGAAATTAAAAAAGCAATCAAATCAAATAAAGTTATTACAAATGACCAAATATACTTTGCAAATAACCCCTTGTTAGACCCTGCTATTGCAACCCCTCCCCTAAAACCATCCACTATAAACAGAAATGTACATTAGAATATTATTTAGTATAATTGATCCTCCTGACGATGCCCTTTTAAGGTGAAATACGTATAGAGTTTAGTTAATAAATTACAGAGAAAGTTTTCGAAGTTGATTTATTTCAAATTTTATATAATTTGTTTTTGGTCGTTCTTTAATTCAATTAAAATAAGGAATTTCCTGATGTACGAAGGAAGTTAAAAGATTATGTAAAATATACAATCGCTACTGTTGTGGGTTGATAAATGGCTATTAAATAAAATTATTCTTCATCATTACTATTTTTGTTCATGGCAGTTTCTAAGAATTGTTTATTGCAAGATAACAAAAAATTTTATCATATAATTGTAGGAAACGGAGAAAATTAACGAGTGAAAACAATTTTTTTTTGATTATTATTTGATCTTTGGGTTGTACGACTAATTGGGGATGTTACTGATAAACAAAAACGTGTAGGACTTTTAGGGAAATCAGCTTTTAATGGTATAACTTTTTGAAAGCTACAAGAAATGCCGTTTATAAAATTACGTAAATGTAGTGAGTCATTGCCATTTAACGGAAAGTTCGTTCACTGTCTTGTATGGATTTTGCAATTTGTTGTCATTTACATACACACGCACATGTAACAGTCGTACAACATTGAGCTTTTACACAAAGGCGTGAACACAATCCATTATATTCTTTTGTGCAACGCCATACAGACCGGACGGACGTCAATTTTGTTAGTAAAAAGCTTGAATTTTAGCCTTTTAAAAGAAGCGATGAAAATTGTGCTCTTAACGAACGACACCACCACGGTCAATGGCACGTCTGTTTATTATTACGATAGTAGTTAAAATCCATGTAAAAATAGTTTGCAAACTATACAATATGGTACTTATTTAAGAGTCCATTTCAATTTAAGGTGACCCTTACCATTGGAAATAAGATTCACTTTTAACTGATTTAAGTATTTACTAAAGGAAACAGAAAAAGAAAAGAAATGTTTCAACAAAAACTGTTTATTTCTCGACAATTGTTTCGACCTCTAAAAGGTCATTTTCAAGAGTACAATAGTAACTAAGGCTAATATGTTAAATATGGGCTTTTATATATAAATAAGTTATGAAGTGGGGGTAAACAAAAACCATTAGAGTTGTGTGATTATTAATGGTGTGTTGTATATATTTATTTCTTTTTGATTATTAACTAAATTTTTACAATTCAAGATGGCATTTTGTATTTCCAGATCTTCTAGCAGCGTGAGTTTCTTACCTTTTGATTGAGTATGTAGTAGTTTTACGTTACTGGTATCTATGTTATGGTTGTTTGTGGTACATTGTTCTGCTAGGATAGTTGTGTATTTTTTGTTTTTTACGCTATCCAAATGTTCTTTTAAGCGTGTTTTAATAGAACGACCACTCTGACCTATGTAAATAGCATCGAAATAAATAAAAATAACCTTAAATCAATATTGGTTAACAATAAACTAGAAATAGACAAACAAAAAAGAAGTGAGGTCTACCAAATAAATTGCGAACATTGTGAAGAACAATTTTTTAAAAGGAGATATCTTACAAACCAGAGTAATATAGTAGAAACATAATTTAATATGAATATTTATTAAAAAAATGTTTCAAAGTACGTATGAATTTACTAAGAAAATAGGTGAAAGGCCAAGGAAACAGTAATTAATACTATCTTTGATAAATTATTATTTACCCGAAGTAATTAATATTCTTTGTCTAATTTTCTTTGTTCATATTACAATTATTAACGTATTCAAGTGTAAAACTTCTTCTATCACTTCTACTAGTGCCTCATATGTATATATGGAAAATATTATTGTAATGTTTATTACCCAAGTGATGACAAGACATCATGATCTTGCAAATTTATAGTACATAATTAACTCTAGCCTTTTAATTTCGCTAAAGGATTCAGCATCCATATATTTACTCGAGTAATTACATAGTTCTGCACGAATTTATAAGGTCGTAATAAACGCAAATTCACGTAAAACTATGCGTGAAATTTGTCTATTACCTTAATTAAATTTTCCTCGAACATGAAGTCTAGTCTTCGACCTTCCTTTTTTTATATATTTTATTGTGCTGAATTAGGATTTCCTGGAAACTAATGTCCGTTTTACTAGGATCATGTTCAATTATGTCAACCCATCATGTCATATTGTTGTTATTTTGTTTTGTTTTAATTGTTAGGTTAGTCACTTCATTATTATCGTAGTAGATACCTAGTGTTTATTATTTGGTTTCAATTGTTTAAAAACTTTTTGCATCTGCCATCTATATATGTTAAGTATGCGGTAGTAAAATTGACGATGGTCAATTTTATTCTATTTAAACAGGAAGTATAGTAGGTAGGTAGGTGTAGGTAGGTCGGTCGTTTTAAATCATATAGGATGTTGTAGGCTATAAATGTGTTTTAGTACAAGTATTATTAATGTACATAATGTACATGTGATGTGCAACGGTACGTGTTTATTTTGCGCCTGTTTAGATACATATTATTTAGTAAGTGTTAATAACACGAGGTGTATTGTGTTGCAGAAACAAAGCCAATCTGGCGTGTCGAGAGAAGTTATGTAGTTGGTTAGTTGGTTGGCTAGTTGGCTGGTTGGTTAGTTGGTTGGTTTTAACACTTACCATTTTAAATATTTATTCCAATACATTAGCGAATACATACATATAAACGATGCAGTTTGTTCATTTACTTTTAAACATTTATGTACCTATGTTTTTGAATTAGAAAGCTAAAAATATCATTTTGTTTCTGTAAAAAAAGGAAAGTTTATAAAACTGAGGTTTTCGTTTCATTTCGTAGTTTTGTCAAAATTTAAAAATAATTAATAGCAGTCATTGTGTAATTAAAATAAAAGTCGGAAAATACGAATTGTTCTGAGAGGTGTATTTCCCATACAAATCAAGTTCTAGCAGTTATATTAATTACTTTTTAATTTCTTTTAAATAGGCAATGCTATTACAATAATGTTTATGTTTATTTAATGCATTAACTTTTATTGTAAACCATATATATATATAATCTTTAAACTATTTTCAAAATTATGTTCTTTAAATGTTCCATTGTATTCAAAACGTCTGTTCCGTCAGAACAATGTCCGATTAGAATAAGATTCTCAGCTCGTTGGTATGGGGTTCACAGGCCCATACATACATATATAATTGTTTTTATTATTACCTTTACCTTCCGTTTCAAGTTACCAGTCAAGTCTTCTTTATAATAAGGGTGTTAAAAGATCAGCTACCTGAAAGGTTCATGGTCAACTTTTCTTTTAACTTAATAGAAAGATACAAACATGTACACTACAGGTGTAACCAAAGGTAAAGTTAATTATAATCAGATTTAACAATGTTTTTTTAAAAAATTATAATTTGGTTGTTGTATATGTAAATATTCAAGCAGCTGTTGTGTGTGCACTCTTTACGTTACTCTGCTTTCATTTTGCATCTCCCCTGCCGATCTTTACAGCTTCGTTCATAAAACTGTTAGTTGATGCATCTATCTATCTCTCGGCCTCGGAGCATATGGAGAAAAAGGTTTTCTGACCCATCTGGTTCGTGTAACTTAAAATTGACTGGCTTGGCGTCATATCTTAAAAAAAGCGTTGTTTTTAACAACTGCCTCTTTATCTATTAAACATCTGGAGCGTATGATAGATATTATATGTCCAGGTTAGAATGGGCCTTAAAATTTGTGTGTGGAGTGCAAAGATCACGGATGTATAGTGAAAAATAAATTATATGGGGGTGGATATTTTGTAAAAAAATATTAGCTGAACTAATATATAAAAAACAAGGATCATTGCAGTGGCGTCTCATGATGAACTGAAGTGGGTGTTCTGCAAATGTTTACGTGCCCACACTCTTCTCTTTGATGCTATCAATTTTTAATGGAAAGCATCGATCGAAACATAAAACACACCAAATAGCTTCATAGAATGCAGCTCACCGACCCGTCTACATTCGTGGCATTATGCTAGCAAATTAGCGAGAAGGGGTAGCGGTGAGGGTTTCCGAAGCAGTGTGCAGAACTGCGACGCGGTCGACCAGAGATCGAGATAATTCATTTGGTCTACTGCTCAATATAGGACGGCCAACAAATGATTGTGTTGCTCTTGATAGAGATTACGGTGATGAATAAAGCTAATTTTGACCAAAAAAAAACGTATTTTCTTTGTTAGGTCCAGGACTTTTCAGCCCATGTGTTATATATTTGTTTTGGCAGTTCTCTCGCTCTATAGCACCCATATGCCAGCCACTTAATGGGTCTTTGTAATTTTATTAAAAACTTTCAGCTCTTGAGGGTGTATTCTAAAAAGTGTGATGTGATTTTGCTAATGGTTTCACAGTATCTTGGTTCTGAATTTTTCGCCTCAACAACGGTTATTCTTTCAACGGTAAAATTGAACCAATAATTTTGAATTGGATAGTGTTAATAAAAGTTTAGTGATATATAAAAATATGTTATTACGAAGCACCCGAAGGACTCGTTAGAAACCGAACTTTATTTAACTAAAAATACCTACCACACATGCCAATTAATTTAATGAGTGGTGTTATTTTTAATTTTTAGGTTATGCAATTAGGTTAATGATGATGGTATTTTTTAAAATGAATTTTTATTTAGGTAGATACTTAATAGTCGTTATTTTCAGAATAGTTTTAAGTACATATTAGTACCAAAAATAATAGAAAAATGCTAATTTGAATACCAGTGACATTGTTATACCTATTTAGTTCTAAAGTAGTTACACGAAGTTATTATATAAATGAGAGTGTACAAATAATAATTTTAAAAAATACATCAAAGATAATTTTTTTTTAATTTTTTATTATAGGAGTGACTGTGAAGGTTCACTAATAAGAAAAAATAAAATTTCGTCAAACTTCACAAATATTTATTAAAACTGCTACATATGTACATTTCAACTACAAAGTGGTCATCTTCAGTGTATTGAACATTGAGTAATAACAAAAAAAAAATTAATCTAATTTATACATTCTTAGACACAAGAGAGATGAGGTGATTATTTAGGTGGTGTTTGTCTAAATTCATTAGGTTTTCCTATATTTATTGATGTAAACAGCTTCGGTAGTAACAAATTCTAAGTAATTACTACAACGAATGATACTAATAAAAAAATGTGTGGCTACGGCCGACTTTTCAGGGTTATTATTTTTTAAATGAGAAGAATTTTTTTTTTCTTAAATATACCAGATTTATTCTTAAAATCATCCTTGTCTTTAAGTTTCCCCAGAAGTTTGCTTAATTTATTTCTATTATTGGAAAAAACTGGTTCAGTGTTCAATTCTTTAGAGACATGTTTGACGAACTTTTCTCCTAATTTAATTTTCAGAAAGATGCGTTAACGTCGTGGTTTCATTAATTTGTTTTTTAAGGTTCTGTTTCATAATAATTTTTTAACACTGTAAACTTTACCTTATATTTGATTTTCGTGAGACAGACGCGTGGGAATAGACCAATATGGGGAAAATGTTTCTAATTAAATTCAGCATTCGTATATGATAATGAAATACGTGTCATCGGTAAGTTGTCTGCGTAATGAAACTAATTTCATGATATACGTGAGTAACTGTATCTCATGACTAACAGTATTAATAACTGTGCCATTAATTTCCGATCTCTCAACCAACTAATAGTTCATTGAGGACTTAAAAGTGTATGAATCATTCGTCCTGTTGAGTATTTCCTGTCTAATGTGCACAAAGCTGAAAGAGAGAAGATTGGTAACCAAACCATAAACATTATTAATTAATTGTTTAATCCATTAATCAGAGAATTTTTGTGGATTACAATTGATTAATTGTTTGTAACTTACGTCCTACGTTTGTTTGTTTTCGTATTTTCTATATGCAGCAGATCTCTCTATGACGTATGTAAAAAAAATTGTGATTTTCAGAATTAAAATTGCTAAACTATGAATAAAACGATTACCCATGTTATTAATTATTTATTAGTTAAAAAGAAACTACGAAATATTATTGTAGCCAAATAATTCAGTCCATACATTATCATTTCGTGTTTGGAATATTATAAGATCAAAAATAAATATTTAATTAATTAAAGTTAGTCATCTTTTTTAATGATTAAGACCAGAGACTATGTATCAGTATTTTTATTAAGAATATTTTGACACATTTTCAGTTAAGTATGTATGTAGTTTATGCGATTTTTGTTAGTCATATTAGAATATTTTAATTGGTATTTTTCTTCAATAGACTCACTTGATTGATTGACTTTAGTTCTCTGTCTGTTACGTCCAACCGTTTTAATTCGGCAATAAATGAAGCAATTCGTATCAATAACAAAAACGGATTTGTTTCAAGGTTGTTATTTAAAAGTACAAGTTGTTTTTGCACATGAATTTTTAACTATCGAAATGAAAGGTATGTTGTGTGTGTGTGTAGATTACAAACACAATATTACAGTAGATTAAGATCAAGTTTACGTGGCCTTTAAAATGGATTTGTAAAGTTATACAACAACAGTTCTTATGAAAATTAAATTTGAAATTAAACACGTAGGTACGTACGTATCTGATGCGTAGATGCTTCTGGTTCAATAAACTTAATTGTTTTTTAGTTCTGAAAGCTGACTTCTTTGGCTGTTTAATTTGTTATATAAACGTTAGATACATATATGCAGTTGATGTGTTGAAAATTTTTATTATGTATTTCCTTTGTTCGATATGGGATTCTGTTTTAATTTCCTGGTTTCCACCACCACGGTGTCACACAATAACGTTTTTGTTTGACCTTGCGTATGTATATATTTCTCTAAAGTTGTGACCTCAAAGGTTCGTTCGTTGATTAATCTAACAATAACATGTGTTCGTGTAATTGTTAGTAGAAAAGGCATTAGTTGTATCATATACAGTTACTACATAAGCATTAGTAAGAATTTTCTCACCTTTGATTTTCATTTTCCAGCTAACAGTTAAGAAATAATGAAATGGATGAGAATCTAGGTAGATTTATCATACAAACATGTACAAATGATATGTATGATGATGGATCAAATATAAACGAGCCTTTGTTCATAAAACATTTATTTTGAAAAGTTTCACAAAAACACAAATTTCTCTACTTTTCTACATATCCCCTTTGTTTGTATATACATTTTCCCAACGCATTGCCACCACCTGTTCATCGGTCTATAATCGCTAATCGCTCGCTTCCTAGTGATTCTTTGAAGGGCCCAAACATGTTGAAATCACAAGGGGATAGGTGGGTGGGTGTTCCAGCTGAGTCCAGTACATTTCACCGATTTGGGCTTGCGTTAAAACTAGCGTTATCGTGCAAGAGTAACACGTCACGAATGTGGTGCGTCCTTATTTTTCGGCTATAAGCAAGTTATACCTGACTGAAAAGTCAGTAGTACAGACAGTAGTAGGGTGCATTAATGCAGTCGCTCGTGCAAAAAATCGACCAACAGCACCCTTCTCCAGTCCCAAGAAACCGTGGCTAAAACATTGCTTGCAGACAGACATGTTTCGGCTTCACTGGGTTTGATTCATCTTTACGCCGCCACTCCATGCTTGCTCGTTTTGATGTTGGAGTGTAATGGTGTACCCACGTCTCATCGCAGGTTACAATTTTCTGCAAAAGAAATCACCTTCCTCTCTAAATCGAGTGAGAGATACGAACTCGAGCAGCTCTTTGATCTTCACTCAGCAACTTTGGAACCCAACGACGGAATCCCAAGTTTTTCGTTATGATTGTGTGGACACTCCCATAGCTGATGCCGAGTTGACCGGATATCTGAAGCACAGTGGCGTGGCGTGGCGGTCCCCTTCGATAAGGTTTCTAACGCGTGCAATGTTAACTGCTGTTAAATGCTGGTGCGCGGAAGACGAGGATGATTTACATTTTCGACACGATTACCTCCATCGTTAAATTGTTTGCACCAAACTTTTACAAGTGGCCACGAAAGCGTTTCATTTCCGAATTGTGCTTGCAATCTGCGCAAAATTTCAGCTGGTTTTACATTTTCACATGTAGGAAACTTAATAATAATTCGTTGGGCAATACTGCTATGTTATATGCACTTCTTTCTCACTCATTGTGATAGCTATTAATCAAGCGAATACAGCAATACGACGCGTCGTATCCGGCACGCAATTTAAAAAGGTTCGTTTATATTTGATCCACCCTCGTATATAAATGTATAGGAAGTTGGTATAAAGTTTCGGTTGTCTGTTTGTTATTGACGACCCTTACGACGCGCTTCTGTAACATTTGTTGGTTGACTATGACAAAAATAGACTCGTAGCATCTATCGGTCGACCTGCAAGTGTTATTGGAGTGACAAACTGTACGAAATTTATTTTGAGGTCTGGAAATAGAAGATTGAAACCAAAATGGTCTACCACGAAAACCGACATCGTCTATTATAGACTTTCAGTACACTTGCTTCAACATGTCAGTTTTATTTTGCTAGGTACTTATTATGTACGTATAAACATCACTTTGTTATTGACTTGGTGTATCCCAAGGATATTATTTTTGGTTATTCTAATGGTATTTTTTTCCGTCAGATAAAAGAAAGCTATAGGTAACATCATAAGGTAAATAGCTGAACCCGAACTAATTCACTCATTAATTATTATTCCATTCTATTTAAATCTATCTAAGAAGTGTTTTATAATGATTGTCTAGTTTTCTAAGAAATTACGTAAAAATTTTGAATTTATCATGGGCAAAAAGTACACAAGTATTAGTTATTAGTTTTTTGTACAAAGTATCTTATTTATTTGTTTAAACAATATGGTTACGTCTGTCAGTGGGTCCTCATTATGCAAAAACTAGTTAAATATATAACTATAAATATAAATATGGAATCAACAGAAACAACTACTCCGAGGGCTAATACCCCTACCGGTATTGAATTACACCGTTGATTCTGATGGATTCTTAGACGAAGATATAACATATTCAAAAAAGAAGGAATTAAAATCCTTATTCGTCTAAATATTAAGATCAAAGATCTCACATTTGGAACGCGTCCTACAAGTAGGCACAACGAACCGAAAGCCATATCCCATGACCGGTTTCGACCAATCTTGTCTCATCATATTTATAATATTGTCTGTAAAGGCCTTTCTGCCAGCGCACACCTGATAAGTCCCGATAGGTCGAAACCGATCGTGGGATATGGCTTTCAGTTCGTTGTGCCTACTTGGTAGAACGCGTTCAAAATGTGAGATCTTTGATCTTAATATTTAGACGAATAAGGATTTTAATTCCTTCTTTTTTGAATGGTTAAATAGTTTGATCAAGACTTTTAAAAATTTTATTCTTAGTTTTTTGGCGTGGCGCTTCCTTCCGGTACATTTGAACATGCGAACAACTTTCTTTTTCTAATAGAAGTATAGATATTAATGAAATATGTATCAATTTCCGTTATAAATATCATGTGAAAGTAATATCGGTTAGCTTGGCACAAAATCATTGTGCATTTTATTTTTCTTCGAACTTGTTATCGTTATCAAACTAGGTCAGGAAAAGGTAAACATTTTGTAATCGTACAAATTAAATAAGTATGTACTTGTTTATTATTACCACATTAATTAGTGATGGATTTTGTGGTTTGGTATAACTTGAAATAATCAATTTTTAAGAACCTAACTAACACTGCCTCAATTTTGCTACACTTTCCGGTCGGAATGTTTTTACGGAAGCGGACGTCCGCGACTAAAGATAACTTTTTCCTTAAAGCTCGTCGTAGGTGTGGAGATGCGGCCAAATTTTGAATAAAATAAATCGTTTCTCGAAAATCCGTAATCAATTTTAGAACTTGCTGAGAGTTTTTAAGAAATCGGTAGGTATTATGAGTATTTTAAATGAGAAGATCGTTAAAAGTTATGTTTTATGTGTCGGCAATTTAGAAAAGCCGTTAAAAGGGCATTAGACAAGCAGTGCTTTGTATTTTTAGTGTTAGCTCGCGACAAAAGAAGACATTGAGTTCGTTGATTTTTATTAACATTGATATTTACGAAAACCTTACATGCCAGGCACATGTCAAGAAAACGCATTAAAAATATATATGATTTAATGAATTGGCCTTTACTCGATGAAATTTAATCATAGTAGAAATTAAACAACAACAATAATACTTTCACAAAAATTGTTTCGCTATCACAGTATCTTCTTCAGGTAAATGAATGGTACAGCGGTTTAAGGGTATTTGAGTTTATATATTTTTGTTGTAATACGAATGTGCGAGAAAGGGGGGGATTAATACTACAAATTTACAAGAAATGTCACAATTTTAAAAGTACAAATTATAAATATAATTAACTAAAATAATATTAACTTAAATCTCCACTGTTGTATTACAACAAAAATATATAAATTCAAATACCCTTAAACCGCTGTACCATTCATTACCTGAAGAAGCTACTGTGATAGGGAAACAATTGTCTATGATTAACTTTTATCAAGTAAAGGCGGATTCCATTACATCATATATAATTTTAATGCGTTTTCTTGACATGTGTCTGGAATATAAGGTTTTTGTAAATATCAATGTCAATAAATTCTGCATTAAAATTAGTTAGTTTATTGTTAAAAAACGATTATCTTCATCTTTAAAATTATTTTATATAGTACAGCAATTAACATTTGTTTTTAAGTACATATATAGTTTCATTTTGTCGCGTATAAATGTAATTTGTATCAATATTAATAGTTTAATAAATAATAACTGAGTGCAATAATAAATAATCGTTTGTGCAGTTTATTACGTACAAGTACACAAATAGGGTAACAAAATAGTTGACCGTATTAACAACAATAATAGGACGCAATTGAAGAATGGTGCAGTACCATCTTTACAGATGTGTATGACGTAAATCAGGTGTCGAATTGTCGCACATTCTGTCCTACTTTGCTACTAAAAATATCAGTGCTATTTAACGCATATGCGCTGTGAAATGGTTCATTACACTCGTATGTTATGATAAAGAAGATAAAAATACATTTATGTACCCGCATCTCATGTACCTATATTTTTATTATATACATACATATTTATTACACGAATATAGATAAGTATACCTGCATGGTGGAGGTTTTGGTACAAAATTTTTGTGTAAATAATCTGAGCCGCGTTATTATGTATTACCTACTTAATATATAGTCAACATACACTTACATAGTGTATTTAGTAGTAGATTTTAGTGTAATTTGAAGTAGATCTGCGTCTTAAAAAAGATATACCTCAGTGTAAAAACATCTGGTCTAAAACAGGAAGCAGTAAATCTCCGGGAGTATGATTTTTTACTTCTATTACGAAAACTAAAAGTATATTTATTTGTAGGAGTGTTTTGGGGTTACTGTTTAAATAAGTGGGACAACATTACATCCTATATAATTGATTGAATGTTTATCGCATTCGTTGTGAAACATTTTGAAAAACACTTTTAAAGAGGTTTGAGTAACAAAAACGATGGGTTTTGTTTCATTAAAAATTTTTTTATTGTTTCGACCCGCAAGGGTCATTCTCAAGAGAGATAAGATGTTACTAAATTAAAATTAACCTAAACAGAATTATATATAGTAATACAATACAAAGCAAAACATACAAGTAACAATTAGGGTTGAATATACAAGTTGAAAGTTAACAAGACAATTATCTATTCGGAAAGTCCACTAATAATAACCGAGAATCTAACGTACACAATTCAATTTGGTGGTTGACAATGTTTTTATTATTATTTACAGCTTTATTAATTTCTAGGGACTCAAGTAAATTTAACTTTTGACTTTTGCTAACAGAATGTAATAATTTAACAGAATTTACGTCTAAATGATGTTGATAATCTAAACAATGTTGGGCTATCCCTGTAGTATTTTTGTTTTTTGAAATTGTATATACATGTTCTTTTAATCAATCTTGTCTTAATGGCTCTTCCAGATTGTCCTAAATAAAAAGCAGAACAATCTCCACAATGAATTTCATTCACACCACTTTTTTCTAAGAAACTTAATTTCGTTTTGTTGTTAACTAGTAGACGACTTTTCAACTTGATTTTGTTTACTAAAATAGGTCTAATATTAAATCTATAAAGGTGATTCTTAATTTTGTAACCAATTTCCTTAATATAGTTGATGAAAGTGTAATTAATTTTATGTAAATGTCTGGAGTGATCAGATTCATTGTAGATTTGTCTGGTGATACATTTGCGTTGTTTTTTTATGTACAATTTTATCAAATAGCTTAGGATTGTAACCATTGTTGATTGCAATTTGTTTAATGATAGCTAGTTCTTTGTCGAAATTAGATTTGGAAAGGGGTAGCATGGTTAATCTATGAACAAAACTATTAATGGACGCTAATTTTATGTTAAAAGATTGGTTTGAATCCTGTGGAATTATAGTATCAGTGGTAGTGGACTTTCTATAAATTTCAAATACAATTTCTTTCTCATTTTTGGTTAACGTAAGATCTAGAAAGTTATGTTTATTATCCGTTTCAATTTCCATGGTGAACTGAATATTAGAATCTAAAGAATTTAGCAATTTGAGGAAATTGTTGAGTTGTCTATCACTACCGTTCCATATGCAAAGAACGTCGTCTACGTATCGACGCCAGAGGGAAACACATTTTATTAAATTAGAATTACTCTTAAAAAGTGATTTTTCGAAAGAAGCCATGAATATTTCGGCAAGAAGAGGTGATAAAGGAGAGCCCATTGGTAGACCGTCATTTTGTTTATAAAAATTATCCTATATTTTTCATTTCTTTCCCTTGTTCTAAGAATTCGAAAAAAAAAACAAAAACAAAGTCAATTGGGTTGTAAAATTCTATTCATAATTTATCTCAGAAGTTTGAACCTTCTGTTAAACCGGAAAGCAAATAATTTGGTACAAAAACAATCAACCGAAAAATGTAGTTGTTCCAATTATTCTAAAATGGATACACTTTTTCTTATGTAATAAATAATTCTTTTTTTGTGCTACCGTCGCAAAGTTTAAATAATTATTGTATCCTGCGACGTCGGTTGTAAGGTTCACCGAGCGTGACCTCATGGGCCTCGTTGCTCACCCGTGAACTTAGCATTACGGGTCAACCGCACCAAATTTTATGTATAATTTTGTATAAACGGCTTTTGACGTTTTTGTGATAAAACCAGAGTTCATTCGTTTAGATAAAGATTTGTTTTGAGTTTTAATTGAACAAAATACAGACAGTGTAAAGTTCTGTTCTACAATATAATCAGGGTTTTTATATTTACCTGAAACCTTTTTTATAAAATATAAATTATTATTTAACGATGACTGTTGGTTGTATGAGTCATTGTGTGAAATATTTGCTTCGAAATGGTATAAACATCTTGATTAAAACATTTTATTGGTATTTAAGAAAATGGGTCAATGTGTACGTGTAATATTGTTTTTAATTTAAAATCCATACCGTGGTATTGTATTGTAGATATTTATTTAAAAATTCTGCGTCCTCCGAATGTAGGTTGCATCCAATAAAGTACAAGCAACTTTTTGTTCTGTTTAACGGAATTTATAATTGGATTTGTTGAGCTCAACGTTGTGGAACCAGCGTGGGCTTTTCGGTATCTCTGAAAGACGTTTAAAACTAATGCATGTGAGTAGAACTGTTCAACTGTTACCCAAATTGGAAGTCTAATGAACTTGGGAAAAATCAATAAATAATAAACAAATAGTAAAATAATCACATATGAACATAAATCTTACAACCACGCGTTGCTGAGAAGCTTCAGAAGTGTAAAAAAACATTTTCACAAAACCGTCACTCATGTCGTTGACCCAATGATTTATGAAATGTAAATCGAAGAATCGGTTATTACTTATTAGCGTGATGTCCTTAATTGCTATTTATATCCTTTTTTTAGTAAGGAATTATTATTTTTTTTACTATTACTCACTTATGATTATGAGCAATTCAAGTAATGATTAACATTCCAAGAAATGTTGTCTGCAGTTTTTTAATAATTGTATACTTTGTCTGAATAATGCAGGCACGCTTTTTTATAATAAATATTTTTTAATTCACATATTGTCCAGTTCATTCAGAAAATCAGTAAGAAAGGTTTAAAAAACCGTTAGCTAAGTTGAATATCTCGCTTCCGGTATAAACAATCTATATATATTTTGGTCACTTTTGGTCATTTTTGGTTTCATCATAATTTATTTACATATTATTGTGTCATATATTTTTTTCTTTTTAATTGAAATTTATTAAAGAATAAAATAAAAAACTTGTTTCCAAATATTGTTTAATTGTTAAATAACATCATCACCTGATGAAGCCTATGTTAGGCGAAACAATTGTTGTGCAATTAAATCATTTTTTGAAACAAGTTTTTTATTTAATTCTTCGATTATGTCGTTTCAACAAGTATCAGCTTCAACCATCAAATATGAAATTTATTCAAATAGAATAGAGTCTCACGTTGATAATGCCCACAGTAGAAGTGGGCGAAACACGTGTCCGTTTATTAAATAGTGTGTGGTATTAGGGGTGAGTCCCCAATTTCATTTTACTTTACTTTATGAAATTTATTATTTGTAAAACTTTATATTTATAGTAGAATGATGGTTCGGGCTTGTAGGTCGTGGTCGATGTGAACGGTTTCGTCCAGACGTTTCGTCGGCAACTGCGGATGGCATCATCAGTGGGTGCTGTGTTGACTACGTGTGCGAAGATTGTACCTCGAAGTGCAGCGACTGCACACGTAGTCAACACAGCACCCACTGATGATGTCAGTCGCAGTTGCCGTCGAAACGTCTGGACGAAACCGTTCACATCGACCACGGCCTACAAGCCCGAACCATCATTCTACTATGAATTCTGGCCGTGAAAGCTTATGTTTTTATATTTATAAGTTTAAAATTGCCTACGTTATCGCAGTTTCTGATTAGTCTGAAGTAATATTAATAGTTGTATCCGTTTGCCATTATCCTTAACAGGAGGTGTTGTGTTAATTTTTTATTTTATTATTCTATCAGCATACGAATGCCTAATAGAATACATACTTCGATTATTTTTGACCTCACATCATAATTTGCAATTTAATTTTTTGTCCTTGTGAATTCGTCACGCAGACAAATAATTCTTAAGTACTTACATTTTTTTATTTTACTTTTAAGTAAAATCGTTTTTAAAGGTTTAGGTGTTTTGTTTAACCTGTGTCATATGTAGGAACGTAAATTTTCGTAAGTCTTGTAGTCTGAGTCGAAAATATATTTTCGCAAATAACTTTTCCAGCAAAGGTCAAAAATACATCGAAGCTAGATGCCCCCAGCAAACCGAGTTATAATTAACTTCGTCTGAGCATTTTACGTATATAAGTTTGTTTGGCGTCATTCCAAAACCAAATACTAATTTAAACCGAAATAAGAACTGCATAAGCGCAACTCAGTTTCCTTATAGTTAATTTTAATTACGGTGCAGTTGTTGTCTTCATTAGCTTACAAACTGTTAATTTTGAACTTATTTCAAAAGGAAAAAGTTATGTTGTTCTCTTAATCCAACTAATATATAGACAGTACGTTTCATTAGAGAAATCGTCGATGCTCTCGTGAAGCATACTGTAACCAGCGTACCTACCTACTATAATAAATACATGTTTCATATTTTTAACAGAAACATACAAATGAAAACGATTTAATAACTTGAGAAAATCCGGATTTTGGGGTTTTAGCGTTTTATTTAATGATCTACAATAATTATTTTTATTAATTGGTAAAGATGATGCGGTTGGTGTATTATGAAAGGTTTTTAATAATATAGAAAACAAAAGATATTCGCTTTTTATGTTTTTAAAAGAATTTTATTATTTAATATAAGCAACAAAATTTGCAATCAACTAAATATAAATACAATAACAGTTAATAAATGTAATTTGGATAATAAACAAAAATGTAATAAAAATAAAAAGAGCGACGTATACAAACTGAATTGTAAAGATTGTCACAAATTAGTAGAATGAGGATTCGGGCTGTAGAGCCGTGGTCCAGGAGAACTATTAAGTTCAGACGTTTCGTCACCTACTGCGTCTGACATACTCAGTGATAGTGCGTTGACAACGTGAACGTAGGTTATATCTCGAAGTCTCGGCAGTGACTGCAACTATTGTTCTTATATTGGTCAGACGGGTCGCAACATGGAAATTAGGATTAAGGAACATATACTGGTATTGGTAAATACTGTACTTTATATAAATATAATATAGATTCTGACAATTTTGAAATGTTACATTCAGAAAATGAAGGAAGAGCAGTTAGAAATTAAGGAACATTTGTTAAACACATCTGACATCAGTAACCACGAGCGGAATTTAAACATACCCCAGTTATCGATTATTATTTAGGCTTTCCCAATAATTTAGATAGATAAGTATATATGGTTATAAAGAACACCCTTTAATTTAATATGACTTGTACTCTTGATAAAGAAGTAAGACAATAATAAATAATATATATGCAGATGAATAATAAAACTCTTTCTGAAACATAAAAAGCGAATTTCTTTTGTTTTCTAAATTATAATTATTTCTAAGCTTAATGTATTTATCTACCTGAAGAAATATTTATTTTGTGGATAATTAATAAAAAGATTTGTTTTTAATAAAATTACAATAGAAGTAATGGCCTGATCTGTACTTATATGTGTTTTACTTAAATGTAATTTTTAATTTATATGATATATGTACCTATTATGTAATGGTGTTATTTTCCCGGCAGTTGAATAACGTTTCGTGTAAGATGACACATTAATATAGATAATAGTGCTAGCGTAATTTTTATTTTTATTCGAGAAAGAAAACGTGTTCACTTGACTTTTCTCAATTTAAGGTGACAAAGAACGCTGTTCATATTCCTTTTGTAATTTAATATGCTGCAGTTTCGTGTAAGTACAAATATTAGGGACAGTTAATAGTCCAGTTAACCTGGGTGACCCCAAACCCGGTTCTAAAATGATCGTTGTGTTGAACCGCTTGCCCCTTTGGTCTATTTTATTTATTTAAATATACATTACATAGGTCAAAGCTTACCGAATATTTAAACACATATAAATGTAATATGTATCTGTGATAGGTAATTATTATTAATTAATCAAGAGATTTGAGGGTGAGAACCAATTGTGAAAATCATGATTGAATATTTTTTTTAAATTGATTTACACACCTATAAGCATTAGGTACAGTTTTTGATCATTTAAATGACAAAATTAAAATTCTAAGTTGGTACTAAAAATAAAAAATAAATAAACCGGATACATTAATTTTTTTTATTGTCTTTGAGCTTATGACGAAGATAAACATGTAATTAGACCACCATGGAAGTTTGATAACAAATAGTTTGTTCTTATCACATTGCAAATATTGTGATATTGTTAAATAGTTAATAAACCATTATTAACGATTACAATTTTGAAATTTTGTAAGTAAAAATATTGTCAGTAAGTACAAATATATAAATAGAATTAAAAAACACTCGCCTGGCTTGTTATCCAAAGAATTTATCAAGACTTAACAACTGCATCTCTCAGTACTGAGTATCTCACAATCAGTATCTTTCATACTATTTGAAAATATGAGATTGAAGAGGTGTTTAATTCTTGTAACTTCATATTTCACGTAAACAAATACAAATATAGGTTACAAGACTTTTATTAAAAACACAATAATTATTTCTTCAGTTGGAAGAATGGTAAATTAAAACTAATTACAATAGGTCTTATATACTAAGCTTAAGTAAGAAGTGGGGGTAAATATCAAAGAATGTTCAGTAATGATGACTTATTTATTTCAATTTGATTATTAAGAATATTGGCTTTGAGTTTATTAATTTCCAAACTTTCCAATAAGTTAAGTTTTCACCTTTTATTTTCGAAATGTATAATTTGAAAATTGTCATTGAAGTTATGATTATGGTTTATTTAGAACTAACAACATCTTTTTTGTTTTTTGTTAAAAATATTAAAGACACTACTAAAAAAGAACTCAAATTAGGAGTATATTTACTTAACTGTGGGGCTTGTGATAATGCTTGCATAGGGCAAACCGGCAGATCGTTCTCAGAACGAATTAAAGAATATTAAAAAAGTTATGAAAATAAAAATAAAAACACAGTTTCAACTTACGCTGAAAATCTAATAAATCATAATCATAACTTCAATAATAATTTTTTAATTTTACATTTCGAAAATAAAGGCAGAAAACTTAACTTATTGGAAAGTTTGAAAATTAATAAACTCAATAAAAAAAGGCAATATTCTCAATAATCAAGTTGAAAAAAGTAAGTCACCATCCATTACTGAATTTTTTTTGATATTTACCCCCACTTCTTACTTAAGCTTAGTTAGTATAGTAGTAGTCCTATTGTAATTAGTTTTAATTTATCATTCTTCCACTTGAAGAAGATACAGTGTATCGAAATAATGATCGTGTTTTTAATAAAGGTTTTGTAACCTACATTTGTCTTTGATAATGGGGTAACAATCGAAACAATTGTTAGAGTTTTAATAAGTTCTTCGTTTTTTTTTTTTTTTAATTAATTCTATTTTCAAATATGTACCCCTATATATATATTGCTAATAATGTTTTACCAAGCGTGCTCATGAGCGAATCGACTATTACAAATAAAAACAATTATTTTAGGCACATGCATACGTCTTAAACTAATATCGTTTTTCTTCGAGATTAGAACGTAAATAAGTGAAATCCTGATGAATTATGGATTAGTAAACCTACTGACATACTTTCTCCAGATAAATAAAATTGGTTTTAGTTAGATTTATTTCTACTGATTCTTTCTGTGGATTCTATGATTGGTATGATTTCATAACACGGTGAAATGTAATTGAAATCTTAATCGGAAATAGAATTGATATTAGCTTGAATAGTACACGCAGGTTGGTTTTTTGTGAAACATCTTATAAATAAAGAAAGGAAATAAATAATACTGCTTTTTTGTTTCACACATGAAATTTTATTAAATCTGGACGATTGTTTCGGCTTTAGCTTTAAGCCTTTCTCAAGAGAGTTGTGTTACACTGTGTAACATCTTACTCTCTTGAGAAAGGCTTAATGCTAAAGCCGAAACAATCGTCCAGATTTAATAAAATTTCATGTGTGAAACAAAAAAGCAGTATTATTTATTTCTTTTCTTTATAGAATAGAAATTATAACTAAGAAAGTGTGATGCATTATATTCCAATAATTATCTGCTAATAATGAAATTTTTATACTGAATGTATAAAATTGTTAACGTTTCTTACAGTTAGTACAGAAATTCAACGTCAAGTTGAAGGTTTCTTAGGAATTTTGTTCAGTCTACGACAGCGAACTTTTTATTTCAGTAATTATGTGCTCATTGTCTCAATTTCCCCAGCGCGGCGACTGCAAAATTCAACATTCTTGCATTATTTATTATCTGGTAAACTAAACTAGGTGACATGACACGATTCGTTCTAATAATCGTTCTATTGCATTAACTTTTTACAGTTCGATTTTCGTTTTTACTCGTTCAATGTTTGCAAACATTGTTCTCTTTTTCTGTCGCGTCGGTGCAAGCAAAATCCAGTAAAGTCAGATAGTTTCATTATTATTATATCGACGTCTGTTCTTTCAATTCGAAAAAGATTTTGCAAGAAAATGTTGCAGTAGCAGCAGCTCGTTAATTTTATACTTATCGCAGTTAACAAAAACTTAATGGGATTTAGTCTCGTGATGGCTCCATCAATTCAATTGTTATTTCTTTTTGTGTTAATTACGCTTACAATAAATTATGTAGTTTGATGAAATTGTATCAGAGTTTTTTTCGCTTTAAAAACATTTGTAGTAATCGAAGAAATGAAGAAGCGAAAAATCGTTTCTTCATTGAACTTTGTACATTATCTATTGTCTTTTGTTGGAGTTGCGTTCTTGATGATGACAATGCGATTAGTACATGCCTAACAATGATACGGTGTTAACGGTGGTTTGTTTCAAGTTCGCAGGTGCCAATTTGCAGCATGATTACACGCTGTACGCCTTCAACGTTGTTTTTAACGTGTTTTTGTCACTTTTGTTTCAGCCCAGCCATTACATCCCGCGCCAGACTTCACACGCCACACACTCGTCAAGCCTCGCATTTACCATGGGAGAGAAAAAAGACAAATTTCGACGACCAAAAGCGAGGACGTAAGTACATATGTATATATTATATTTCACATGCTTGCATTATATGTTATGTATCATGTATATTTGCATATACCGTAAAATTACTGAGTACGAATTTTGGAAGTTTTCAATACCTAGTCTAATATTAGCGAATGCGTACCGTTCCTAAAGGACTAATTGTTTCTGCCTTTACTTTATGGAAATTACGAATAAATGAGTGAAACACACTTAATTTCCACTTAATACATTTATTAAACTCTTTACGATCGTTTCAGCCTACAAGGGCATCTTCAGAAAAGGTACTGATACAAATTTGCTTACACAACTTCTTAAATACTATTACAATCTTGGTGGGGATGCATCTACTATCTTATCTATAATTATTGAGCTATATACATAGTTTAATAGAGTTTAATAAATGTATTAAGTGAAAATTAAGTGTTTTTCACTTAATTATTTTATTCAATATGGTTCCTAAAGGAGAAGGATCCCTGGAAAATTCAAATAACGCCCATTCGTGCTACGCCACTGTTTCATATTCTCATAAGCTGTTAAACGTCTGCTTGTAAGTCTTCTGTCACGTCTTCACGTTGTGACACGTGACGCACATTATAAAGGGCCATATTAATAAATTTTTTTGCCAGAGGAAAGAAGTTTTATTATTAAACGTCTTCAGAGAACATACACCGTTGCTTTGACAAGATTTTATTGTAACGTTGAGAAGAATATTAAAAATATACCTATACGCTTAGAAAAAGAAAAAAATATCTGTTACTTAGGTGTAAAAAAAACTACGTAATATCTAAATAGTAACAACAGTCCCTTCGAAGATTGTTTCTATATTTTTTTGACGAAACAGATGTTAAATTAAAAATATATAAATATGAATAGGGGTTGATTGCCATGCTCTAGATCATTGCTTAGCATTCGGGGGTCACCGGTTCGAACCCGGGTCTGGCGCTCTGGTCCAAGTTTTCTGTGGTTTCCTTGGATCGTTTAGGCAAATGCTGGGGCCAGTAATATTCCACAGATTATCTTTCACTTCTCTTCTATCTTCATTTCGTCCATCTCATCTTTCTCTCCCTAACCACACCATCCACACATTCCCACGATTCCTGCAAGGAGGCTAAGAGAGCCTTACACCCTACCCTCCGGCTTTGCACTACAGTGTAGGTCGGAGGGACTGCCCGTCCACCAGCACGAGTAGCAAGCCCGAGTATCAAGCTCCCTCGTTAACTTTTAATTGTCAAAATCTTTAACGTTGTGTAATAACTAGAGAGTTTTATTTTACGATTGGCTATAAATTACATAATATACCATCAATAATAAATTATTCTCCAAAGGATCTTTAAACAAATACTGCTTTCTAGACTAGGTATATAGTAAAATTAATTACCTACCAATTAGCTTTCCCCAATGCTTATAGGACAGGTGTAAAAAAGTTTTTAACGCATCTATATGAATGAAATCCATAAATATAATGGTTATCAACACCCCGCGATGTAATTGTATACATATTTGTACGTAAGCGTATGTAAAGCGATAAACTATGAGACAAGGATGTTTACGCAAATAGAATTGTTTTTTCTTTTGTCGGTTACATACAGCCAACATCTGGTAGTGTGAAATGACATTGATATCTCGTATAGATTTCCCTTATGCATTACGTAGGTCACTGGCTTTTTATAAAACGAACTAATTATTGAAAGACAGCGAAAAAAATGAAAAACATTTTATCACCAACTAAATTTTAAATCAGACTTAATATTACTTAAATTTGTTCATTGCTGGTTCAAATACGTCGACGATATTTTTTGCTGATCGACAAGCATCTCAGTTTTAAATTTGCCCAACTATTTTAATTAAAAAAAATCAGTTTACTTTAGAATTAGGAAACAAGAAACTAAATTTCTTAGACTTAAACATTCAAACTTTTGGAGATAAAGTAAAATTCAACATACACTGAAAAGACACTTTTACAAATTCAATAATACCATATATAGTTTTAATCACCCTTATAACATAAAACTACCAGCCTTTCATTTTTTCATAGATATAATTTTAAATGTCGCATCAAGCGATGAAAACAACAATATCGAACTATGAACAATAAAAACCGTAGCAAAAATAATAGTTGCAATCCTAAAATAATAGACAAAAAACAAAGATAACACCGACCACACTACCTGGAAGAAATTACCATACTACAACAAATTATCGGAAATACCCGTCATCATAACAACGTAAAACCCGCACACTAGGCATGATGTTAGACAACAATAAAATCTGTTCAAAAATAAATCAGTTGCAGAAGTGGAATTTATGAGACTTCTTGAAATAATTTTTAGACAGTTTATATAGGTAAATCAAAACAAACACGTTTCACAGAACGTAATAGTTGCATCACATATAAAAAAACGCAATTCTGGCTTGGCTAGTCATGTGATTGATAATAACCAATCAATAAAAGTAGAAACTTTGTAATTATTATAGAATAGGCGCTCCTATACTAGATAGATACGAAAGTAAATAAAGCAATATTTAACAATAAATTTTTTGTTGACGGCCAGGTGGACTTACGGATTAACTCATTGTTAAATTTAAGTTTAAGTGAAGCAACCCCTCCTTAGGTTTAGATATAAAGTATTGCGTTCACTGTTGTAAAAGCACCGAGCGTTATGGTCTAATGCCCTAGATCATTCGGGAGGTCACCGGTTCGGATTTTCTGTGGTTTCCTTAGATCACTTAGGCAAATGCTGGGGGCAGTAATATTCCACAGATAATCATTCCCTTCTCTTCTGTCTTCATTTCGTCTGTCTCATCTTTCTCTCCCTAACCACAGCACCCCCATTCCCACGATTCCTAAAAAGAATCCGAAGAGAGTCTTACGCCCTATCCTCCAGCTTTGCACTACAGTGTAGGACGGAGGGACTATCCGCCCACCAGCGCGAGTAGCTGGTGGGAATGAAACACAAAAAAGTTTTTTCTTTTCTTATTGTAGAAGTTAGTAAGTATTTACTGTTCTTTGAAGATGTCCTAACAAGGCAAAATGTAGATAGAGTAATAATAAAAATAAACGTTACAATTTCCAAGTGCTTTCATTTTTTGCTATTTTTTCTAAATTCTATCCAAAAAATCCTAGTTGCATCTAACTGAGGATGACACATTGGGTATTGGAACGCGTTTATGGTTTCTAAACGTTTCTATGTGGAATTTTGGTTTTTATTGTTTTATTTAGTTCAGTTTCCAATAACTCCATTTGTGTAGCGTGTTGACTTCTATTTGTGTGTCTGGTATTTTTTGTATGGACGAACGATTTGGCTTTGTACGTATATAACTGTATGATTTATTGTGGTTTTGTGGCGTATTACAAACCATTAATTATTATTGTTATTGTACAATATCGTTTTAAATTATTGCTGCAACGCGAAATACATTAGAATGAACGTGAAACATTCTGATTTATACCATAAATGCTTCCGTCTTATACTGATCGTGAATATTAAACTTTTTGCGTTTCATAACGATATATCTGAAGGATTTGTAGAAAATATATTGTATAGGTGCCTGTATATTTCATTTATCAATAATAATGTACGAAGTAAATAAATATCTATTTATTTAAAAATTGGATTGAATCGGTCATTACTTTGTGATAATTCATCTTAACGATAAATGAAAAAACACTTCTTTGTTTATTATCACTTTATTTATTCACAAATCCTTTTGACTATAGTTTCGACAAATAGCTTGTTATTATCAAACAAGTGATTCAAATTGAATTAATACAAGCAGATACATATCATTGACGTACTTTGGTAATATTTCAATAAAAATCGCTAATGTTCTATCTGCAAACAACTTAATAGTTAGTTTTAAGACAAACACATTTTTAAAACACATACTTTTTAATTCAAAAGGTAAAAATGACAAATTTGAAAAAGTCTATAAGCTAGAATGTACATTTGTGAATAAATAAAGTGATAATAAACAAAGTAGTGTTATTTATTTATTTGTTCTGAAGCTAATCACAAACAGCGTTCCTTGTCAAAAATTGCATAATTCTGCACTTTTTGTACTGAGATTGCTACTGATCAACTTGTTACGATAAAGTAGTATCCAAAGATTACGAAAACACTCGTTGTTTCTCTTGTTTCATTACTAATTTCATCTTAATTTGATTCGATGATTACTTATCTATAGGATTTTTAAATCGTTTATTTCATCCTATATGTGTAACTCCCAAAACGCAATTTTCATTTTAGTGATATCGTAAAGACTCATCGAGATTTGTTAACGTTATGGGTGCCTATAGTAAAATAATACTAGCAACAAAACAAATTTTGTAATAAGCAATTCAAACTCAAGGTAATATGGTAATGGTAGTCGGAGATATTAGATATACTTTGAGCAAATATCCGTATAATCGTTGTTTTTTAATGCTTTTTATAGTGAAATTAGAGCAATAAAAACTACAAACAGATTATTTTCTAATCATAGTTTTATTATCAGATTATGTACAATAATATTGCCAAACTATTGCTTCACCTATTACTACCTACCTAATCGTGGGTTACCGAAATAATATTAATAATAATATTTAAATAGAGTTTACAAAATGTACAAATTATTGTTCTATATTTAATATTAATAAAAGTGAAAGAAGTTGTTTTCCCGTTTCCAAATAGGTTCCAAAATTAATTATTTCAAACATTATTACCACATTGCTGATAGACACATTGTGTTGGATTGTCACAAACATAAACAAACTTGAATCTTGTTATTGAGCAGCCAGCTTTGAACTTCAAAATTGAATTTAGATCAGACCTGATAGATAATGTTTGAGAATTTATTATTGCCTCACTAACTTCGACGAACTGTAGTAGATAAAAGTGAGTGTATAACATTTTGAAAGAAACGATAATCATAACGTGAGAATAACCATCTTCAATACCCTGCTGAGTCACCTTACATAACTGTGTTTGACTCCTTTCTAAGAAACGTAAGTAGGTACCTAACATCGCACTCTCTTAATGATGCTAACGGACTCTACGCCTGTGAAATTGTCTAACTTGTGTAGGTAAATTATTTTTTTTTTTGAAAGGTTAATTCACGAACGAAGCTAGTTTAAAAATCGTGGGCGACATCAAATAAAACTTCATAAGTCAAAGTCAAACAATCGCCAGGATTTTTAAAAGGGTAACTGTTCTATTGTCGTCAAAATTTATGTACGAGGGTAAATCAAATATAAACGGTAATTTTGTAAAATAAATTTATTGATTAATGGTACACACAAACTAAACATTTAACATTTTTCAATGTAGTCACCAGTCATCTCCGTGCTCTACATACTTTTGCCATCGATTTTGAAGCTTGAATATTCCTTCTTTATAAACAAGTTTGAGGGCGAGCTGTCAGCCAATTGCTCACATAGCCCTTACTTCTTCATTGCTTTTAACTCATTACTCTACACTCACCAAGTGATTCTTTCAAGGGTGTGAACAAAAAATAACCACAGGGTAACAAGTCAGGGTTAGGTTATAAGGAGGATGTTTGAGGATTTTCCAGCCCATTTCTTCCATTTCGTTCCTAGTCAAAAGTGCGGTGTGTGGCCTGGCGTTGTCATGAAGGAGGATGACGTCTCGAATGGGCATACCCCGTCGTTTGCTTCGATACGCGATTTTTGTCGACTGTAACAACCCCCCCCCCCCCCTTCTTGTCGAAATCGATACAGAAGTCTTTCACTGATCTCCGACCTGTGATCTCTGACCTGTTTTTAATTTTCGGTCAACAACCCTTGAACCCAGCGAGCGCTAATTTTTATAAAGTCAAGTTCATCAGTGTTGATGGATTGAACACTCCCATAGCTGATACCCACTTTACCCACTTCTGATGAGATTTGTTCAATAGTCAATAGTTAACCGGCGATCACTTTCTACAAGCTCCCGAACAGCAGGGATGTTGTCATTTGTGAGACTTGTTGTTCTTTGGCGTCGATCATGACATTCATTTTCGACACGTTCCACGTTCTCGCCCATCCCTGACTTCTCTGACCCACATATACACTCGATTTTGAGACAGTGTAGATGTAGCATCCCCAAACTGTGCCTTCAAATGAGTGAACATTTCTGATGGTTTAACGCCTTCATTGGTTAAAAACTAGATGACTTATGATGATGCGCTGTGCAACAGACGAAAGTACCTTGCGCTCAGTCATGGCTGTACTGCGGACAGAACCGACCGCAGCTGCTACCTAAGCCGGTTTCCCCCTCCCCATAAACCAAATAACACTCGAGCATCGATTCCTTTAAATCGGAATTACGTGCTAAGTTAAATAGTAAAATTATCGTTTATATTTGATTTACCCTCGTATGTAGGTACTGCCAAATTATCGAGATATTATCGTCTGTATACGGACCACAGAGCATAAAAACATGGAGAGACAGCAAACAATACAACATCAGCGTGCTTGAGATAATAATTTTATCTGGACATTCTCTCTCATTCTAACGCGGCTTGATTAATAGAGAGAAATACGATTGGCGCGAAGGGAGATCCAATCAGGCCACTTTAGAGAGAGAGAGAGAGAGAGAGAGAGAGAGAAAGGAAATTCAGATACTTTTATTATCTCAAGGACATTGCTATATAGCAATGTATGTTGTCACTATGTTTTTATGTTTTATTTTAGGTACGAAGATGGAATACGTGCCGTATGTCGTTGAACAATTGTTCCACAAAATCTCTCAATAATATTACCTGTACCTAAGTAGTAATTTATAATTAATGCCAGTAGAAAACATCCATGTCCTATCAGATACAATCCGTTTCTTTTATCTTATGTTATTCAAAATAAGTAATTAGTTAAACCAAACAATGTTTCATTTAAACTCAAATTTTCTCATTTCGTTTTCAATAAACGTGTGCCAAATAATGAGTGTGCCCTTGCAGACACTTGCTCCATGTACTATTTAGTTGTCAACATTAATTTCTGAAATATTTAATTGGTCTTGTAACACTGCTTTCTAAAGGCCGTCCGAATGTTGACTAAATAGAGTTGGCTATGGTCGTTACGCTTCATTATATACAATTAATGTGCAATGAACTGGTTTAATTAAGTTAGATGAATGATTATGCAACTTTGTCCCAAAATTCACCAGACACATTTACCAATTATAAAGTATTAATAAAATTGTAACCTGATTTTGTCTTCATTTAAACTGTGCTGGCTGGTCAGTTGCCGAAGTGTTATTATTTTAATTTTTGGCCAAGATAGATTTTCAAAACAACTTTCTAATTAATAAATTAACATTTAAACTATTTTATTCATAATAAATTAAGTACGGAAAATATACTAAACATATCACCCACGATCAGTTAGTTGTATTTGTATTGTAAGGCTATGGATTCGGTAGCACATATTTTCTGTACTACTTTAAAAAAAAAATTTACAGCTCAAAATATGTTTCGGTTTTTGTTTGAGATTTCTCATTTTTTAGGGTACATAGTAAACACAAAAATCTTATACACGAATATAACAAACGGTAAAAAGTTATTGCTTCTAGAATCCTTAGAAATAAGCAAAGCTTTGTATAAAAAAGAAAAACTTATGAACAACCAACTACGATAGAATTAGTAACCTACTCCTCCCCACTCATTTTAAGTAGACTATAAATATGTGATTTGTTTAGATTTAAGTTTAGTAATTAGTAATACTCTTGATAATGATCGCGTAGATCGAAATGATATTGTCGAGTACAACAAACAATTGGTGAAACTTTTTCCATTCTTTTATTTATTTTCTCTTTTGAAGTCAAAAATGATTCACAGTAAGTGTACCCTAGAAAATTTAAATTAATATACGTATTAATTAGTACAGGAACTAACAACTAACACCATAAAATTTTATTAACGTTTGTTTTGGTTTCTGGTGCCAAAAATCTCAGCTGTTGCGAGACGGTGTATAGTAAAGGAAATAGTATCACAGGAGGGTCTATAACCTTTATTTCCTGATCATACTTCCTCCTTTGAATTGCTCTACATTTAGATATCACTTGTCATTTTGATAAAACAACAGTGTAAGTATATAACAACAACAACAACAGTAACGGTATTAGGTTATTACTTACCCAAACCAAAACAAATTAGTATATTTTTGCGACATTCTCCTTTTATTTTTTCCGGACTATAGTACTTCAAAAACTATATTAAAACAAATGTTTAATTTTTCACCATGTATATTGGGTGAATACTTAGTTATCTGGATTATCTGGAGTGATTGATTAGCTCTTGGCTGTTAAGTTTGTAATATATCAATTTCTGTGAAGTGCCAGAAGGGCGGTTTGTCTTTCTTTCCCTTGAGTTACTTGTGGGAAGAAGTATTTTTGTATTATGAAAAGCAAACTAGTTGGTCTGTATAATATTGTTAACACTTTATATGGTGGTAAACATAAAACATAATGATATATCTAAAATATAAAAATTTAAGTTTAGGTTTTTATCTTCAGGCTGTCTGAGTGGTCCCAAAATTTCCAATAAAGGAATTATATTCTATTTAAAAAAGAAGGAATTAAAATCCTTATTCGTCTAAATATTAAGATCAAAGATCTCACATTTTGAACGCGTCCTACCAAGTAGGCACAACGAACCGAAAGCCACATCCCACGACCGGTTTCGACCTATCGGGTCTCATCAAGTGGGCGCTGGCAGAAAGGCCTTTACAAGCTATATTATAAATATAAATATAAATATGTAATCAACAGAAACAACTACTCCGAGGGCTAATACCCCTACCGGCATTGAATTACACCGTTGATTCCGATGGACTTCTAGACGAAAATATAACATATTCAAAAAAGAAGGAATTCAATGCCGGTAGGGGTATTAGCCCTCGGAGTAGTTGTTTCTGTTGATTCCATATTTATATTTATATTTGAATTATATTCTGTTAGTTTGATTTTTTCGCATAACCAACCCAAAATCCCAACAACAGATGAAAATTAAAATCGTTATTAGGTACCTAACTGAAAAACGGTTTGTAAGTTATTCGAAAAGCATTTTGCGAAATTCTGTCCCATTTTCTGGCATTTATATTCAGCTCAAATAAATTCTTAAACTGGAATTTCACTTATCTCATGGGTTAGCTGGTGGATACGTATGTAATAAAAACCTTGGCTTTAACCCAAGCCGCATTGGCATAAGTGTGCTAAGTTTATTGTGTGTTTTTTCTTTATTTCTCCTATTGGTCCAACTCTGTATGTATGTGTATGTATGTAGCTCTATTGTACTGCATTTCACATTTGTTTGCCAACTTCGTGAAAATACTGAGTAGCTTAGACAGATATATCGACAGTAGAGTAGCTATTAGGCGCCATGGAAAGACCACGGAGAAACAACGATGATAATAAAAAGTCGTTGTGCGAGATACCTTTCCTTAATGGACAATTTTCAATACAAAACACGCACGTCTACGGATAAACAATATATATATATAAAAGGCACTGACGCGTGCAAATGTTGAAAACTTCTTCGAGACTTTCTTGTACTTTTTCAGGGCTCGCGATACTGCTAATGATACAGCGATTAAAATACGAGGGTGGATCAAATATAAACGAGCCGTGTTAAATTGCGCGCCGGATAGTTGTTCAAGGCGCATCCGGGGGTTAGGAACTTGAAGTGGGGATATTAGGTGGCACGGAAACGACGCGTCGTATTGCTGCGTTCGCTTGGTTAATATGTTAACAGCTATCACAATGAGTGAGAAAGAGGTGCATAGCAGCGTTGCGCAACGAATTATTATTAAGTTTCTTACACGTGAAAACGTGAAACCACCTGAAATTTTGCGCAGATTGCAAGCACAATTCGGAAATGAAACGCTTTCGTGGCCACGTGTAAAAGTTTAGTGAAAATAATTTTACGATGGGCTTACGCCCATTACTCGTGTCGAAAATCTAAATCATCCAGCATTTAACAGGGGTTAACATTGCACGCGTTAGAAACCTTATTGAAGGGGACCGCCACGCCACTGTGCTTCCGATATCAGGTGAATTCGGCATCAGCTATGGGAGTGTCCACACAATCATAACGAAAAACTTGGGATTCTGAAAAATTTCAGTTCGTTGGGTTCCAAGTTGCTGAGTGAAGATCAAAAAGCTGCTCGAGTTCGCATCTTTCAGGCGCTTCTCACTCGATTTAGAGAAGAAGGTGAAACTTTTTTACACAAAATTGTAACCTGCAATGAGACGTGGGTACACCATTACACTCCAACATCAAAACGAGCAAGCATACAGTGGCGGCCCAAAGATGAATCAAACCCAGTGAAGCCGAAAACACGTCTGTCTGCAGGCAAAGTTTTAGCCACGGTTTTTTGGGACTGGAGTGGGGTGCTGTAGGTAGATTTTTTTGCATTAGCGAATACATTAATGCAGCCAACTACTGTCTGTACTACTTTCTCAGTCTGGTAAAACTTGCTTATCGCCGAAGAAGGAGGACGCACCCTATTCGTGACGTGTTACTCTTGCACGATAACGCTAGGCCTCATACTGCAACTTTAACGTTAGCCCAAATCGGTGAAATGTACTGGACTCAGCTGGAACATCCTCCACATAGACCAGACCTATCCCCTTGTGATTTTTACATGTTTGGGCCCCTCAAAGAATTACTAGAAGGCGAGCGATTTCAAACTGATGAACAGGTGGAGGCGTTTGTGCGCAACTGGATAGACAACCGTTCTGCTTCTTTTTATGAAAACGGGATGAAAAAGCCACCAATGCGTTGGGAAAAATGTATAGACAAACAAGGGGGATTTGTCGAAAAGTAGAGAAATTTGTGTTTTTGTGAAACTTTTCAAAATAAATATTTTATAAACAAAGGCTCGTTTATATTTGATCCATCCTCGTATAGTTGACATTTACGCTGTACGTGTTGCAAGTCCTTGATAGAATTGACAATACTTGCTCATTATTGATTTATACATGTATGTACCAGGTAAAGGGTGAAAATTACGCTTCAATAAACCTTTCTATACTACTACAAACTGAACTATTTTTGAGGCTATAAATTTATCCCGAAATTGTTTCACTTCTATTTTCATAAAACTCTTCTTGTTTTTACTGATTTGCGGTCGTAAAGATTTTTATAGCAGTTTCACAAGTTTGTTTCTTTAATGTTATTATTCTTGATGAAAACGTGTGTAGATAGGTACAATGTGCACGATCGTGTGACAAAAATGTTGAAGCCTTTTCGCAATATTTCCCCTTTCTCATTTACTACTATTTCTAATTGCTGGTCGTTGTCATACAGCTTTCGTAATAAAAGAAACTAAGTCATAAAACTGTATTTCTATGTAGAGCTTAACCATTTACTCAGACAAACTTAATTGCAATAATAGCCACAATGTCACCTCAAAACTAACTTCAAGGCAATAAAAAATAATAGGCAGACATTTCTAATTAACAATTATTCATGTAAATGTAGCTGTTTCTGGAATTGCGTTTTTACAAAGTTGTGCTCTTTCTTCAAAACTTTCCGTTTCTGCTCTAATTGTGGTTTATACACCATGTCGCAAACTTTTCGTTTGATATAATTTAAAGTTTAATAAAGGATGCAATTAACATTTTTTCCTTTGATATCTTATTTATCCCAAGATTTATATAAGCTACGTCGTCGAATCAGTTTGACAGGTAGATACCTAAGTAAGGATCTTCTTAAATCGTTACATACAGGCAGGCGTATCAATCAGGTGAGTTTGCTTCAATGAACCTTTACAATTGTTAGTTGATTTTCACGATACAATGTGGAAGGTAAACAATTGAAAAAAAAAACACATTTTACGCATCATGAACATATATGTAGTTAATGGATTGTTGATGTATGTACCTGAAACAGTATATATGTACATATTAGCCAACATATCCGTGTTTAAAGACATTAAAAAAATGAATTTAATGTCGGGGCTAGGCAGTAGTTATATAATCTGAAGCAAACGTAAAATTAAATACCTAATGGTACGTTAAGTGTAATAGGCGAACTTTCTAACTTTTTTCCATTGCATATGTTTAATCATTTTTGTTTTGTCTCAATATTGTTGAAACCATTTATTTTTTTGAGAAGCAAATATTGTAGTAAAAGTCACAGTCTCATAAACAAAGAAAGACATATTTTATTATAGGTATACATTATAAAAAATCTTTTAAATTCTTATCATTAAAAGTATTGTAAAACAATTGCTAGTGTAAATAATTTTGTTGAATATTCAGCATAATTGTTTTAAATTCCATAGTAAATAAATGCGAAGGATGTGAGTTCGATGTTGTTCGCAATAAAAAGTTGAAAATAACGAAGAAGAAACATGACTTATCTACCATTTGGAGCGTAAACTGCTCTGCTCTATGCTTTCCCTTTAATGGAGTAACGAAGTCATTTTTACTTTTTTCTTTCATTGAATATAAGTACCGTTAACAAGTATGAAGTTCACAGAAGGCGTTTTCAATGTTATTTAGCTACAGACAGCAAACATTTTTTCTCTAATACTTAACTAACACTATTGGATGATTTCTTAGATGAAATATTTAATAAATTAAACACAGTTTTTTATTGGAAATTGTAAACAAGTCTCAATAATAATTATACATCCATAAATCTACAATTATTTAATTTCGACTTTTTATGTTACATGGGGCACAAAATATAATATAATTTGTGTATCCAATTATATAACTTTGGATTTTAATACATACTTAATATTCTACCATATATGTACGTATGTTTTATTTTGTAGCATATCCAATCGGTCAGTTTGCATCAGGAGATAATTTTATACTTAATAAAACCGTGAAGTTTAACTTTTTTCCTAGTATTCTATTTTAATTGATTTGTAGAAAATTATTTAAATAGCGATGTTAGTTGAACACATTACGTTACGAGTTATGTTGAAATTATGATTCATTTATGAATAGAGCTGATCAAAAAAACAAAAAAAAACTTTCGGGTGTTCTTGTATCTATTCAATTTTAAACTTAATATATTTTTTTTATTTCAGGGGAATTCTCACATTCACCACTTGACAATTAATTATAATTTAAATGGAAAAGACTGCATTTTAGATCTGAATTTAAATAAGGACCTCATACCTAAGGGTTATTTTCATAAATTTCAAAAAAATGGATCTGATGTTGTTTATAAACCTAAGTTAGAGGTGTGTAATCGAAATTGAAAATTATTTATTCTACTTCAAAATGTATACATAATGTTATTTTTAGGACGTAGAGTTATGCCATTATAATGGAAAAATTAGGGGTGTTAAAAATTCGTGGGTTGCTTTATCCACATGTCATAAAGGAATAGCGGGGGTTATATATGATGGGGAGGAAATGCATTATATTGAGAAAGGTCATGACAATCACCATGGTCGTATTAATGGGACCCATTTCCTTTATAAACATTCCGATTTGAAGGGAAATAATAAGACTTGTGGATATGGCAACGAAAAACATAATCATAGCCATATACAATCCAACGAATTTAATAGAATATTGAGGGTAAGTATCTTATTATATGTATATTTTTGTAAAAAAAAACAAGGAATAAAATTAACAGATAAATAATTTAATTACATCTAACAAGAAGTTTTAAAATTGACATTGTTGTTTTCCCCTTATCATTTCTTCCACTTGAAGATACTTTTATAGGGCGAAGTAATAGTGAACAATAAAATAGTTATTTTTGCAATTTGTTTGCTTTGTTTTCCTAATGTGTATCAAAATGTGAAAGTTTCGTGAAAATTTATTTAACAATAAATCAATGTAGTTGATATTTTTGTAATTCAGTTTTTTTTTTCTCAAGTTCTGTAATATTCGATATAGAAAACTAACTTCTTTTCGAGACAAATATCTCTCAGGCTAGTGTCGAAAAGAAAAGCTTTAATAATATTAATCGTTTTTTTTTTAATGAAACATTTTGAGTAATATTAGAAGCAAAGTAGAAAATTTTCTACATTGAAAAACTTTAAGATTGAACTGGAATACAAATTGGAAATTGCGATTTTATTTCGCCACTTAACTTGCGTGTATGAGGAAATTTTGCTTTCACAAACTGATTGTTTCCATTAAAACCAACAAAACATCAGAAGTTGGAAATTTCGATCAATACAATCATGTAAAGGGCATAATGTCGTAATATTTCCTTTTTAAAACCTCTATTGCAATAAAATTCAATCTTATTTCGGATCAAAAATGTTTAGATAAAAATTATAAATAAAAAAATAGTAAAAGAAACAGAAAAAGAAAAGAAATGTTTCAACAAAACTGTTTATTTCTCGACAATTGTTTCGACCTCTAAAAGGTCATTTTCAAGAGTACAATAGTAACTAAGGCTAATATGTTAAATATGGGCTTTTATACATAAATAAACTATAAAGGGGGAGTAAACAAAAACCAATTAGAGTTGTGTGATTATTAATAGTGTGTGGTATATATTTATTCCTTTTTGATTATTAACTAAATTTTTACAATTCAGGATGGCATTTTGTATTTCCAGATTTTCTAACAGCGTGCCTTAAAACACTAGTAATAAAATTAAAAATGAATTGAAACATTTTAATATACACGCCATCGAAATAAATAAAAATAACCTTAAATTAATATTGGTTAACAATAAACTATAAATAGATAAACAAAAAAGAAGTGGGGTGTACCAAATAAATTGCGAACATTGTGATGCTATTTACATAGGTCAGAGTGGTCGTTCTATTAAAATACGTTTAAAAAACATTTGGAGAGCGTAAAAAACAAAAAATTCACAACAGGCCTAGCAAAACATTGTACCACAAACAACTATAACATAGATACTAGTAACGTAAAACTACTACATACTCAATCAAAAGGTAAAAAACTCACACTGCTAGAAAATCTGGAAATACAAAATGCCATCCTGAATTGTAAAAATTTAGTTAATAATCAAAAAGAAATAGAAATATACAACACACGATTATAATCACACAACTCTAATTGTTTTCGTTTACCCCCACTTTATAATTTATTTATGTATAAAAGTCCATGTTTAACATCATAGCCTTAGTTACTATTGTACTCTTGAAAATGACCTTTTAGAGGTCGAAACAATTGTCGAGAAATAAACAGTTTTGTTGAAACATTTCTTTTCTTTTTCTGTTTCCTTTATTAAAAATGTTTCATCGAAAATACACCAGTGAAAGTTTAAAAAAATAGTTATAAAATATATATTTTTAGTACAAAAGGGCATTAGAAGATACGAATATGATCAAAGGTCCTTACAACGCAAACAAACAATCCCGTTATGTAGAATTAATATTAGTAATTGATAATCGGGAATTCAAGGAATTAGGAGAGAACACCAAAAGAATAGATTTACATTGCAAAGATATTGTAAATATTATAAATTCTGTAAGTAATTTAATTATTTGTATATTTTATAAAAATGAGTCAATGAATTATTTTAATTATGTTCTGTTTTACCTTTTAGCTTTACGCTCCCTTAAATATTTTCGTGGCTCTTGTTGGGGTGGAAATATGGTCCGAATATGATCAAATTGATTTCGTTCCTAACGGCGACACAACACTTACAAATTTTTTACATTACAGACGAGAAAAATTAATTAAACAACATCCTAATGACAATGCTCAACTTTTAACGTGAGTATTTTTTAGGTCTTAATACGTTATTTTTTATTTATTGTTTATTTTTCTTTTTTCTTTTAGTAAATTTAGTTTTGATAATGGGGTTGTCGGTAAAGCCTTAAAGGGTCCAATTTGTACAATCGAATATTCCGGTGGTGTAAACACAGACCATTCTCCAGTCGTTGGTTTGGTTGCCACCACAGTTGCTCACGAGATGGGACACAATTTTGGTACGACTTTTAAATTATCTTATTGGTTTTTTATATTACCAAAATCTTCTGATCAATTATTATTATTTATTTTTTTAATATACAATGCATCTATATTATATTTTCTTTTATTTTGGCCATTTTTCTTCAATTTTTGTAAGGTAAAAAGATTTTTATGTATTTATCTATTTTATTAGTTTGTTTTACATATAGAGCTGTTTTTTTATGTGATAGTTTTGTAGGTAAAATATTTTTTCTGTACTTCTGTATTTGATTTTTTCCTTAAGGAATACGTGAAAGATTTATTTAGTTATATGTATTTTTTGTCAAATGTTTGATAAAGTCACACACCTCCATCCCATTCCTAACTATTTTCGAGTAGTAATCTAATCTAGATCTTCCTCTGTCTTTTTTACCCCTGTTTATGCTTCTAATATGCTATGCTATAACTAGCCCTTCATGTATCAGAAGATGCCTACCATCCTATCTCGAATTCTATGAGCACATCTTCTTTAATATATTTTTCAGGCATAGTCAACTTTTTATTTTCATTTTAAGGTATGGAGCATGACACTAATGGTTGCTCGTGTCCCGAGGATCGTTGCATAATGGCCCCATCAAGCTCTTCGGTACCACCAACGCACTGGTCTTCTTGCAGTTTAGAATATTTGGCTTTAGCTTTCGAACATGGTATGGATTACTGTTTGAGAAACAAACCCGTCGCCTTATTCGACAGTCCAGTTTGTGGGAATGGTTTTGTCGAACCTGGGGAGCAGTGCGACTGTGGTCTTCCAGAACATTGTGATAACACATGTTGTAACGCATCCAGCTGCATGCTGTACAACAATGCCACTTGTGCCACAGGAGAATGTTGTGATTTACACGTAAGACATTTTATTTATTTAACTTTTGGATGCATTTCAGCAACCCTCCCTTAGTCTTGGATGGTGGAGTATGGTACCATTCGACTCTGTTTCATTTTTGCCACCCTAAATAAATAAGGATATTGTTTTCTTTTTATGACTATTCTGTATTAAATTGTTTTAAGTGATTAATAATAATTACACCTTTATCGTCTAAAAGGCTTAAAAAAAAGGATATGTGGTTCTGAAGTGGTTAATGACTGTTAATTGTTGTACGTAATTATTTCCAAGCCTGCGGTTTGTTTTTCTCATTATAAAGTTTTGTTACAGATAATGATTCGTTTGTTTATGCAAATTAGGTGTACTAGAATAAGTCTAATAAAAATAACAAGTTTTTCTTACTTGGTAATACAACCGTTAAACTTGAACTTAGATATTTTTTTCAGTTAGACTTTCTAATAAATTATTTCATATTACGTTCTACATGTATGTTGTTATGAATAAATTTACTAATACGTAAGGTAAATTAATTATTAAACCTGATCTGAACTTGAATATTATAAGGACGAGTGAATAATATTATTTTTCGTTGTTTTTCTGTAAAATGAGTTGATTTGTTTTACTATTGTGGCGATGTTATATATATTTTTTTCGTCGTGTTTTTGTAATTTTCTGTAATCCCATTAACTTTATTTGCTTCGAAAACAATCGTTATCTTGTGCGTATGTTTTTTGTATAATTGCGCCTGTTTGCTTTGTAACAAAAAACGCAGCTATTGAAAAGAAGTGATTAATAAAAGAAAAAGTAATTTATTATTCCTATTTCAGACTTGTCGACCAAAAGTTGCAGGAAGTCTTTGTCGATCTGCAGATTACGAATGCGATTTACCAGAGTACTGCACTGGCCAGTCTGAATATTGTCCGAAGGATATTTATAAAATTGACACAGAACCTTGTGACAATGGAAAAGTAATAATAAACAGTATTAATGAGATGTTTAATTAATTTTGGTTACTTGTAGGCGTATTGTTACCAAGGATTCTGTAGAACGAGGTCAGATCAATGTAAACTGTTATGGGGTGATACGGGAAAGTCCAGCGACGATCAATGTTATAAAATGAACACTAAGGGTTCTCGTAACGGAAATTGCGGTTATTACAAGTTAAATCAATCATACTTCAAGTGCCGTGATGAGTATGTTGATTTGAAATGCATACTTCCAGCAATTTATTTACTAAAAACAATTATTTATTTATTAAAGGGATGTTTTGTGTGGAATGCTTCACTGTAGACATTTGAACGAACGTCTGGAATTTGGAATGGAATCTGTAGCCATAATATCCCATACGTTTATAAACTTAAAAGGCTCGATCATTCCCTGTCGTACAGCTTTAGTGGATTTGGGTATTAACCAAGTGGATCCTGGCTTAACACCTGACGGTGCAAAATGTGGAGATGGAATGGTTTGAAAATTAAAAAATACTGTATAATAATTATTTACTGATCCGTTGATTATTTTTAAAGATGTGTGTAAACCAAAGGTGCTTATCAGTCGAAAGTCTCAGGAAAGCAGCGCCGTCTTGTCCAAACGACTGTAATGGAAACGGATATTGTAATAGCCTTGGTCACTGCCATTGCAAAGATGGTTTTGCTCCACCTTTCTGTGATTATCCTGGACCAGGAGGATCTGAAGATAGTGGACCTGCTTCTGATCCAAATGGTAAGAAAACTAAAAATTATTTAGGTTGTCCAAATAGTATTAATTAATTAATTTAATTTTTTATGACATTTTTGTTGCAGCTCAACGAGTTTTCGTGACTGTCATGTTCATAATATTTTTGGGTATAATTCCTGCTCTGGCGATTATCGGTTTTCTAAGCTACTACACCCGACACAATCTGAAGCTGCTTTGGAAGAAGTCAGCGGCAATGTACGTAGTTGATTTGATATGTAACCAATGTCGGCATGTCACGGCTGCATGTAAAGGTGTTGGTCGTACTGTCTCTTGCCCTAAGTCCACAATACCCACAATATCCCAAACTGTAACGGCCAAAAGTGATTGTCCAGTGCAAAAACACGAAATCAAACCCGCCAAACTAATTTCTACTACTAATCCAGCTATTATTGACAAGAGTTCTTCCATTAACAAAATTGTTCCTATTTATGATAACGTGCCTATACCTTCGGGTAGTAAAAGTTGCGAACCTCGGGTTATGTTTAGAAAAAGTAGTCCTAAAATTTTAAAGGTTGACGCTAAGCCCTGGAAAAGTTCGAATCATGAGACTGAAGAAAATTATGAGGAAGTCGATCTGCCTAATGTCAAAGATATTGCTAAGAAATTCGAAGTTAACAGTTAACTATGGGAGAATGAATAAAAAATTAACATTCAAACATTCAGTTTGTTTGTTGATTGACGATGAGTATATGAAGTAAATGTTTTAGTATTAAAATAAAAAGTATTCATTTAGGTTTTACTTTAAATTCGAAGGGTTGATCTTACAATTAGGAAAATTGTTGACAAATGAAGATGAATGTTGATCTATTTGTGTGATAAGATAAAAAATACCAACAAATGTGATAAAAAAGATACAGTGAATTTAGGTTTACAAGTAGCACTAGATATTTTTATGAGCACGTTTTTGAATCTATTTCTTTACAAATTATAATAACTTCCGAAAATGTAAATAGAAGAATATTTAATTTTAATTAGTAGGTACCGTACTTCTTATATCTTGATTGTTTTTTAATTGAGTATTTATATTAATTGTCATTATAATAATGACGGCGCCAAAGACAATAATTGTTTAGTCCTTTTTTAATGCTTTATTCAGAATATAAAAGATTCAGTCAATTATACAGAGTACATTAAAGGTGCTATCTGCATATAATTAAATAGTACCTATCATTTTAACAGTCGAATCTCCATACTTATTCGTTTTTAATTTAATAGTCCTATAATTAATGTACATTCGTTAATTTATTCTTAACAATTTTTTGCAAACTACTTAATAATAAAATTGAAGCCGAAACAGTGTGTTCTTTTTTGTAATTTAATTAACATACTTTACTAACATGACTAATGGTAGTGGCTTCGCACAATATTAACATTGCAACTAACAACATGTCAATTTAAACACAATCCTGATTATATATTAATACATTAACATTAACTGTTCAATAACAAAACAAAAAATTTACGGTATTTCCTTTTAATTCTCAATTGCTTCTATTAACGTAGTTGTTATTTAATGTGATTAATTTTGTTGCATGATGGTGGTACATACTCCTATCTTAAAAGAATTTATATTATACTTAATCTTATTATATCGTAGTTCTTAAGTTTTTTCGTTTGGAAATTTCGTTAAAATTTAACACAATGAGAAACAAACAAAACGAAGCTGTATACAAAGCTTTGCACTGGGTAGCTTATGCTTTTTTGCTCCCTACAGGAAGAAACCTCCACCGAAACCCCGTGGAATGTCACCATTTCAAGCACCTGAAACAACAAAACAAACGGAAGACAACCATTCTCTTCTCCAGAACGACTCTTCTCAGACATTCCAAAGCGAGTTTTTCGGACATTTCAAAGGGTTTTCTATAACGCCCGCTAAGAAAGAAGAACCAGAAGTTATCAGACCAGCACCTCAAGTCCCACCAACAATTCCTGTTACACCCAAGGTTGCTCCTATTCATAAGCTTCCATCGACAGTTCCCGTTACAATAGTTAAAAGCCCCATTTTGGGAAAATCTAAAACGACAGCAGGAACAAAAATAAACAACACATTCACCAAGCCAATAGTGCGTACACAATCAAATGTCAAACCAAACAATATAACTACCACAATTTCTACAATTCATAATACGTCTGCGGCACCAGCGTTGCCACCTTTGAACCCTGGAGCTCACCCAAGACCCATAATTTCTTCACCGATTTTGGAAAACTCAACTTGTACAGCAAAGGAATTGGTTTCTCCATTAAAGAATGCTGCAACAAAAGTCCCACTTAGACCAGCCCCTACTTCACCTGCTTCCAATTCACGTCCACTTTCAAGTCCAGATGCTATGCCCATAGTAATTGAAGAAGAAAAAAAAACAGCTAAAGATAGTGCTTTAAATCGTATCGCATCGTTTTTGAAATCTGGCGATAAAAGTGTACTGCAAACCGGAGGCACTTTGCCGAGAAAACAAGCAGTGGAAATGAAACAGAAGAAGACTCTGGACAAAAATGTTCTACGTACAATAGAAATATCCCATCCTATTCCCCAGAGTGATATTCCGCTAGCAAAAACGGCACTTCCTGTTGAGGGAGACGAAAAAGAACGAAAGATTATAGTTATGCGCGCCCAAAGCATGCGGGGCGATGCGGTAACTAAAAGACCAAATATTCCAAACTTCGGGTCAATGAGACAAGCTCATGGAGCAAAAAGACCGGTCAGTATTCCGTCCGGCGTTCGTCCTAAGAGCCCTCCACCCCCAAGACCAAATCCTTGTCAGAATCAACCAGAAAATGATAAAATATCTGCAAATAATAAAAAGTTAGTTAACTCCAACAAAAACACTTCCCAAAATCAGTACGACGATTGCTTAAATCAAATAACAACGTCGAGAAGTGAGGATTTAGTTGGAAATGACAATATTTACGCTGTAATCGATGAATCACCTCCAAAACCGATAACGACTCATGAAAATAACAAGAGCAGTTCAACGTCTACTGAAAGCGTAGGACTTTTGGGAGAGATCGTTACCGAAATTCAAAATCGCAATTTAGATTCTATTTACTCAACGTCGACTCTCGCCAGAAAGAAAAGAGAAAAGGAGGAACAAGCAAGGAAAACCTTAGAGGGGCAGGATCAGATAGTGCATCCTCTTGAAACATACGTTAACACTGCCAGTTTATACAAAGTACCTGACAGTTCGTACAGCAACATGAATAAATCGAGTGCTAGTTCTACTTCAAGTGGTTATATAAATCCATCGTCCGTTAATCCTCCGATCAAGGTTATGGTCGACGTAAAAGAAGCAAACAAAACTATAACTAACAATGTTAAAGAAGAATTAAAAGCTTCACCGAAAAAACCACCTGTAATTTCGGTGAAACCCAGTAGTGTAAGTGACTCTAAAAACACCGTAGGTGCTAACGCGAAACAAACTGGAAATTCGTCCAGCAGTAGTAATAGTAACAATAGTGATAGTAGCGAACAAAAAAGTTATAAACCCTTTTCAACTACTTTGCAAAGATCTCAAGGTCCCATTGCAGCTTTCTACAAGAGTAATCCGAGCCCATCGTCTCCAAAGAAATTAAATTTCGACAAATCCGAATGTGGAAACGATAAGAAATCCGCAACAACAAAACCCCTAGGTCGTCAAGCGACCCCGCCTAACTTAAGAACAAGAATATCGTCACCAACAAGGGCTACTCCAGCAACTCCCAAGAATAACACGAAAACTTTAAATAACAATAGTCCTGATCTAGTAACAAGTTGTTCAACCGGCAGCAGAACACCAAGTGGTGGCATTTCGAAATCTCCAGATGTTCTTAATGGAGGGAACTCAAATGCCAGAAAGCCCAACATCCCAAATCCGCCGAAGGTTGCTACTAAGATTAACAAGTCACTGAGTGTCACTGCAAAATTGCCTACTGATAAGAAACCAAAAATTTGTGAAAATAAACCGTCAATCGTTACTAAAGTGGCGAAACACAATTCTGATGCTGGCATTGGAAATAAGAGTATTTCAGTCGGTACGAAAACGGTTGCTAAACAGAATTCAACGGTTGCTTCTTTGCAGCAGAAATTCGAAAACAAACCTGTCATAATAGCAAAAGCTGCAGCTACGAAAAGTAAGTGAATTAATTAATAATGGATATTTACGGTTCTTTTAAAAATAATTCAAAAGTACACCGACAATGCAATCAATGAAAATTGTGTACATATTTTTTTTAAATTCATCGACTAGAGTTTAATAGAAATTTGTTTTTTTTACAGTATTGATTTTTTTTTTTGTAAATTAGTAAGTATCCATTTGTGCCTGACTAAATTTGGCACCCAATTTTTTTTTCAGCTTGTATAGTAAATTCTTTAATACTACTTAATTATATGTTAGCATATTTAAAGTTAAAAATTAAGTGATTTTCTGTCAAAAGAGTAAAAAAACAAATTTTATATAGGAAATTAGATATTAATTTAATTGCTATGATTTTTTTGTGTGATAAAAAATATTTTTAGTAAGATTGCTATCGAGATATCTATTAATTAATAGGTATTTTATTGTGTTTTAAGAAATTAAAAGTCTCGATTTTACGAAAGCGTGGGATCAAAAAGAGTAATTAATTTATTTGTTTGTGAATATTGTGATATTGTTCGAGACATCACTACGTTTATATTTCGGGTAATTTAATGTTTCTTTTTTGCAAACATTTCTTTATAAGCTTGATAAATAAGTACTGAGCATTGATCGACTGATTATTATAAATTTGTATGCCTATAATTTTTAACATTATATATAAATAATATTATATTGGCATTTAACTAGTCGTTACCAATTATTAATTACATGATTACACTTCAATTTTTTTGTTATTTTAACGACAATCGACTAATAAGGTATATAATATAATAAGTAAAGTACTAGTTCGAATGATAAGAAGTGTATATACTCTTTGTATATAACGCCAAAGAATATTACTGTATTTACACCCAATTAATTTTTCGAAAGTACACTTTGTTAAAAAATATCGAATATATATATTTTTTCTATATTTATTTCGACCACCCTTCCCAAAATCATTTACAATTTTCCTGTGCAAATTAATTCTATTCTAATTTGCGTTAAAAAAAGCTACGTATTAAAAATAAATAATTTAAATTTATTGTATAGTAAGAACAACAATATTAATCTGAGTCATTATTACAACAAGTGGCAATCTTAAATAAGCGACTTTTTCTTCGAGCTCTAAGTGCTAACCATTGCTGTTGATTAGGCACATACATTTCTGCTGGCATCAATTGTGTACTGTCTGAACTATCAGAACCATAATCTTCTAAAAAAAAAAATAACTGTGTACCTATCTTTTTTACTAATATCACCGTTTGTCAATAAATACCCTTTTACTTACCCATTTTCTGAAATTTATCCTCCATTTTTATTTTTTCCCCAGGCGACCTTAGCAATAATTTACCAACCCCTTCGCACCTTCTGAGCACTTCGTTCCTTAACATTTTTTTTTTCGTTTCTTGATTGATAATTTTGCAATTTACAATCCACGTTCCGATGGAATAGAAGTCAGTTAAGAGTTGATAAGCACCGTAATGAGAAAATTTTATTTTATTGGCATATATGTGGTCTAGTAAACATTCGCACATTATTTTTAATACCATGTTGCTTATGTTTACGTCATGTGTCGCAGTCAGAAGTGGGGTCAGTACTTCATCTAAAATTATTAATTGTGTATATACGTATTATTTGTTTGTTATCAATTATTATTACTTAAATACCGCTCAACATATGGACTTGGCTGGTCAGGCATTTTATGACCAACTTGTTTCCAATATTTATTACCAGGAAAAATCATCTGTAGATGCGCAAGACTCACTGTCCTACAGATTTTACACAAGTTATCTACACAAAGTTTAGGAGCTTCCTGTAAATTTTAATTACTAAATGTGTACTTATTAATATTAAGTGCGATAGCGTTTCTTACTTTTAACTTTTCATGATTTTCTTTTACTTCGGATATCAGTTTCTCCCTCATTTTTGCGCACACTTCTACGTGAACCCCTAAGCCCCCTTTTTGAATTTCTGGTAAATGGCAAGCCATTCGGAGGTCGTCTAATTGTCCTAAGAAATTATTTATATCACAATGTGTAATCATAAAAAAATTATCGACATCCCAGTTGTTTGCCAGTCTTTTTGTTTCGCCCATTGCCCATAATCTTGTTGTGTGTATCGAATGATCTAAAATATTTTATCAGTAAATTTAAACTAAACTCATGGAAAATTAAAGCACCTAATCTATGAAAAATCGGTATCTGTTCAACTAATGGCAGTTCATCCAATGGGGCTCCCAAAATCCAATCGTTAGTGACTTCACACTGGTTACACAAATACACAAGATTACTCAGCATGGTACTAAACAACCGTCCGGTTTGAAGGGTGTAAGGAGCCTTGGAAGCTATTAAAGATAACTGAAATTGTTGATCCCATGAAGTCAAAACAACGTGAACCCCTAAAGCATCTGCTAAACTGGTAAGTGCCGCCAAAACGAAATCTGGTAACTTAACTGAAATAAATAAATAATAAATGCTGGTCCCTCAAAAAATAAAATAAAAAATACGAACCTTTTGGTATTAACTGGTTTATCCATTCTCTTAAGTGCTGACTGGAATGGGGTGGTCGCGCACTTAAGGGAGACGCACCCCACCAAAGTATAACGTGCTCTAAGAAAATCCCCACCTCTACCCATAATATTAGTTGATAATAATTTAGTAATGCCTCTTTAGCATCTTCTTTAATTTCAATTTCACCTTTAAATAAAAGTGGAATGAATTGCTACGATTGCAGTTTATTTTGTAAAATTAAATGAAATTTTTAAAATAAACCAAAGCATATAACCAGCAATCACTTGAAAAATAAAATAAGGCTTTACTTTGTAATAAAAAGCAAAATAAAAATAAGTAAATGATTTATTTGGCATCCAAACAAATAATTAATGAATTAAATACTTGAATATTTTGGTCTCGATATGATATTTTTATCTAACATATTCGGAGAAATTTCTTTAGTTTTTATTAATATTTGTAAAGCTTTATTTTCTTCACTGGCCAATAATTCTTCAATTGCTGTAAAGCAATGGTCTGCTGGCATTTCTTCAAATTTATTTTTGGATACATTTTGAACAACTTGTAGTGGAGACAAGTGGTTTGCAATGGCTCTAAAAATATTTAAAATAAACTGAAATTTAAAAAATATGTATATTAAAAAAAAAAACAGTTAGGTACTAACTTGTAAATTTCAACACTTGAACTATCAGAAGTACTGTCCTCTTCAGTGGCATCATAAGACTTGTAAACATCCAGTAAACAATCAATTAGTTTATGACAGCATATTTCGGCCCTATTTTGAGATAATATTTGTAATAAAGTTGATATGGAAATCTTTTTTAAAGGGTATAATAAATAGGGGCACATATTGCTACATATATACGCGTCTTCTGATAATCTTTGTTTATTGTCTATTTCCAGACATTCGTTGTACATGTTTGAAATCCTACATATAATCAATTGTTGATATTAATAAACATTTTTAAATAAGAGATTGGTAGGTAGTCATTCGTTTACCTTAAAATGAGAATTAAAAAACTATGTCCATAATTGACAAATAAACTTAAAAGTTTTTGTACAAGTTTTCGTATTGAATACAAAAGCTTGATCTTTGCTTTCTGCAGAGCATTTTTCCAATAAGCTGCTTTAAATGATGCTATTTGAGGACTGGTTATGTTAAGTTTATTAAAAACTTTTTTGAAACTGTCTACAGTACTTTCTACTTCGTTTGTAAGGGTCTCCAGTTCCTAAAATTTAAATTGGATTAGATTAGATAATTAATTTGAAAGAAAATAGTAAACAGCAGTAAATTACCTTTAGTATATATTCTGCAGTAATAATAGTTTCTGAGTGGTTAGAACAAGTTTCGATATGCCAAACAAATTTTTCTATATTTTCAAAAAGTTTGATTGCTGAATATTCGAGCTGTTTGCACCCACTAAATAAATTCATGTGTTCCTCACTTTCTAATGGTAACCATTTAGTAATTGTCATAATATTTCGCGACATATTGGTGTAAATAATTCTGTTTTGGCAAATTTCGCTAAATTATTTATTTGTAAGTTGCCCATTTAGTTGCATTGAAAATAATAGTTAATTGTAATATGAGGTCATTATGCGACTGCTGTAGGCTGTAATTATTTCAATGTAAACATAATTAAAATAGTAATTTGTAAACGTTTCCTTGGTAACAATTCGAAGGAAGGTCAATTGGGAATATTACCTATCGTTTTAACATATCCAAATTTTGGTTTAATAGATAAATTAATAAAGAGATAAAAAATATAAATAAATTATTATACTAAGTAATAAATAAAATAAAAAAGTAAATACTATATAGAGTATATAAATAAGTAGTAAATAAAATAAATTAATGAGAGTATAAGTATGCAAATAGACGAATAAATTGTTATTGGTAAATAAAATAGGTAAATTTTTAATGTTTGGTATGCAACCTAATATACAATTTGGTTATCCATGTTGCATAGCTTAGTCAATGAATATTTAATTTGAAGTAAACGACCTTGACCATAATCTTCATAAAAACATACGTCAGACGTCCCTAACCTCAAAATAGTAGGGTAGGTAAACGAGTTTTACCTTAAATTTCGATAAGTAATTTAGTGCTATTTAATTAAATGTGTTAATATACATAACCATAAGAAGGTGAAAATTCAGGCACAATCTGTTTGAATTTTTATTGTGTGTGTAGTTTTTATGCCAATCGTACCTTGGCCTGTGAGTGCTTTGTGATGTTGCTAACCTTTAGTTTCGTTAATTTATTAATGTTTTAATCAAAAGCATGTTTATAAATGGAAAAATTACTACTTTGTACGGTTCACAAACAGGAAATTCACAAGATGTTGCTGAAAGGATTTGGAGAGAATCAAAACGTTTCTACTTTACTGGGGCTGTTAAACCTATGGATGAATATGATATAAAAGACTTAATTATTGAAAAGTGCGTTATATTTGTCTGCTCAACAACAGGTCAGGGTGAAGAGCCTGATAATATGAAGATGTTTTGGAAATTTCTTCTAAGAAAGAATCTTCCACTTGATTCTCTTTCAAACCTTAAGTAAATGCCAATTACTACTTATAACATAAGAATTTTCTTCATTTATTAATTCGTTTTAGATTTGCTGTCCTGGGTTTGGGAGATTCAAGTTATGCTAAGTTTAATTTTGCAGCAAAAAGGTTGCATAAAAGATTATTACAATTAGGTGGTCAAGTCTTAGTTAATCTGGGATTAGCAGATGACCAACATGATCTCGGATATGATGCAGTGGTAGATCCATGGATTGAAAATTTGTGGAATGAAATTTCAAAAGTCTATCCTTTACCTAGTAGCATAGAACCCCTTTCTAAGCACATGAAGATTAATCCTAGGTATTCTTTTATGCTTTATATTAATTAATCTTTAAGTACTAATAATTTTATTTTGAATAGATGGTCTGTAACTACATTCTTAAAACCAAACAGTAGTGCTAGGAATGGATCAATGTATTATTCAATGCAATCTAACAAAGAATTTTTTGTTACTATTAAAGACAATTTAAGGACCACTGATGGTTCACATTTCCAGGTTGGTGATTAAGTGTATTAGCCAGTAGTTTCCTAATTTATGTGTACATTTTGAATTTCCTTTTAGGATGTTAGATTAATTAAATTTCAAACACATGGTCAAAAATACCAGCCTGGTGATGTTTTAGTTTTAAGACCAAAAAATAGACCCGAACAAGTACAAGAATTCTTCAAAGTACTGGAGTCAAATAATGTATTTATATCACCAGAAACAATTTTTAGACTTTCCGAATTAAGTCCAGAGATACCAGTACCTTCTGTTTTAAGACAAGATGTAACTTTTCGTCAATTATGTGAGGAATATTTCGATTTATCGGCCCTTCCCCGAAGGCATTCCTTTGAAATCCTAGCACAATTAACTGAAAGTGATTTGGAAAGAGAAAAATTTTACGAATTCACTTCAGCACAGGGACAAAATGAATTATATAATTACGTTAACAGACCTAGACGAAATGTAGTTGAAGTGTTGGGTGATTTCCCTTATGCAATTAGCAATATAACACAAGAAATGTTCTTCGAAATATTAACACCGATTAAACCACGGGAATTTTCGATTGCTAGCAGTTTCATTGCTCACGAAAACGAAATTCATATTCTCGTAGCAATTGTAAAGTACAAAACTAAATTGGTAAAACAACGGTATGGTTTGTGCTCAAATTATTTGGCTGATTTAAAATCTGGTGATACCGTTTCTGTATGGATTAAAAAAGGATGCTTTAAATTTCCAAACGACGACGTAAGTTTATATATTTTTTAATGTGTTACTAATACAACAAACATATTAAATGTGTACTTTATTTTTCTAGAAGACTCCTATCATAATGGTTGGGCCAGGCACGGGGGTGGCACCCTTTAGAAGTTATATTGTAGATCGAGCTAAAAGAGGTACTGCAAACAATAATAATTTAATGTTAATATTCGGTTGTCGAAACAAAGGTAAAGATTTTCACTGCAGAGAAGACTTTGAAAAGCTTCATCAGCAAGATAAACTTCAACTTATATGTGCCTTTTCCAGAGACCAAGACCAAAAAGTGTAAGCTATTTTTCGTATTGATAATGTATTTTTTTAATCTTATTTTTACGTTTCATGTACAGATATGTGCAGCACAAAATTAAGGAACATGCAGCGCAAGTGTGGGACTTCATTAAAGAATCGAATGCCTGTGTATTTATAGCGGGTAGTTCAAAGAATATGCCACAACAAGTTCGTGAAGCATTTGTCGAGGTTTGCCAGAAATATGGTAAAATGTCCGAAACTGAAGCTACTAAATATATCGATGATATGGAGAAGAGAAATCGATATCAACAGGAAACGTGGTCATAATCAAAGGTAATGGTTAGTTAATTAATAAATGTGCATGTAGTATGATATTTTAATTAATCTTTTACCTGACTGTATCAATTTTAGGACATTATATAAATAAATTTATTTATTTTATTTGCACATAATAGATAAATATTACTATGTTAAGTAGTTCATAGTTAAATTTTTGTTGCTTATTTCACACTTCTAATAAATGTTTAATTTATTATCATTTTTGTTTTTTTTTTGTATATAATTTATTTGTAAATATATTACTTTTGACTTTTTAAGTTAATTGTTTTACATTTATAATTAAAATTAATTCATGTTAACAATATTGGTCCTACTTTCAGAATGAGTTATACCAATTGATTTTTTTTAAAAGGCATTAAGATTAATTAAAATGTCAAACTTCGAGACAAATAAAATTCAATCAACTAGTTAAATTGTTTTTATATTTCTTTAAAAAATAATGTTTATAATGTACACTTATATGCGTAAACGAAATAATCGTTGTTACCAGTCGTCCCAGTCATCATCAGTGTCATCCCTTTCACCTTCGCTGCTACTGACTAGTGGCGGAAGAGGAATTAGTTCAGCTATTCTGGCTAATGTAGATGTGGCATCGATGGGAGCATTTTCGGCACTTTTAGCCCCTGATATTCCCTTTCTTCTAAGGGACAATTTCGCGTGTAAATCTGCCATAAGATCGCCACCAGTCTAAAAAATGAATATTTAAAAATACAGTAAGGATTTATAGTATTAATAAATGTACTTTGGAAACATCGGGGGTTTTGGGAGATATGGTTCGTAGTTTAGCTTTCTGGACCCCTCCAGTTTTACGAATAGCTTCCATTAAAGTAGCATGAGCATTATCATTTGAAATAGGTAAATCTAACTTCATTTTGCTCTTTGCTACTTCGATGTCTTGTTTCTTGTTTATGGAACAATTCATTTCAGAAGTTTCAGTCTTTTTAGGCATGTTATTATCATCTTCTAATCTAATATAATCGTCTACATTATCTTGTTGAGGCTTCTCAATTTTATTAAAGATACTTTCCATTTGTGGTTGTTGCTTTACTTCTTTTCTAATTTCAGGTAGAGCTTTGTCTTCAATTGTATTAACTTCAGGCAAAGTAGAAATAGTATTGACAACTGTATGGCTTTCTAAATTATCAATATGTATTATATTAGTATCAGATAAAAGTTTCAGATCACATGGTGTTGAAATTGCAACTGAAGGTGCAATACCAAAGGATCCTTCAGTTTCATATCTTAAGTCATCTGCAATTCCTATAAAGAAATAGAGAAAGTTGTAGAACAATTCTAAAAATTAGCTAATTATTAATAAATTACCTGGCAAATCTGGCAAGTCTAGGGGTACTTCCAAAATAGGCACTTCTCCTAAATCTGGTGAATAGAAATATGAATCTTCATCAGAACTTCTAAGAGTTGTTTGATGAGTAATTGACACTGGAGCATCTTCAATGTTAGATTTATATGACTGGTTGTTTTGTTTTGGAATTTCAGAGTTTTCAAGAGCATCCAATAGAACATAGTCTTCATATAAATTCTTTCCTGTGTTGTACAGTAATAAATCAGTAAAGTATTCAATGTCTTCTGGAATCTTTCCTCGTCCATTAGTTTCATAATCAACAGGAATATTTTTTGATTTAACATGATAGTATTCTAGACGGTCAGAAGATTCTTCTTTGGTGTTGGTTGTTTCTCTGTAGTTAAACTTTGTGTGTTTTGGTTGTATTTTGTCATCCTTACCAAAAATTGAAATATACTTTTGATTTAAGTTAGCAGCAGGATATTTGCAACTAGAAAATACTTGAATGGCTTTCTTCTCACCAGCTAATTTTTCAACCTTTGAATCTGTAATGTCAATTCTTTCTTTTATAGAAGCAAGTTTTCTTGTATTTGATTCGATCCTAGTGTTAATTTTCTTAAATATGTCGTTAGCAACATCTGATAAGTACTGCAAAGTATCTGCTATCTGTACGATAGTTTCTTCTCTTCGTAGATTTGGAGGAATAACCGGCACATTATAGTTGCAATTCATTTTAAACTACTTTTAAAACAAGAACACTTATACTACACTCATTTTCTTCCCTTACGTTTGGGTTTTGTTATTAACAAACTGAAGACGCTGTGATTAATAACGATATAGCCAGAAAAAGCTAGGTTATGTTAACATGAATGACGTTAATGTCCTTGAGTAGTTAGAAAATATCAGTGATAAATGTGTACTTTTATCGTGTTTTGCATGTTTTATTGAAGTGCTTAATTACATGCTCCTACAATTGAAGATTAAAATTAGGTAAGTTTTTTAATCGTGTCTTTTAACAAATTAGGTAATATTTTGAAAGCTTTGAAGTTCAGGTTGATTAAGCAAACTGTAAAGTCCTGAAGCTCACTATCCTGAATGTTTAATTTAGTTTATTTAATTATTCATTTCCAAATAGTTGAATCTCTAACTTGTAACTGTTAGCGGCTATTACCCTATTTAGAAATGGCGTTTAATGTTTATTTAATAGTGTTTTAGTTGGTTAGCTTTAATTCTCTGCGGCGTGTTCTAAATAAGCTTTATAGTGTAGTTTACAAACTCTTGTTTAATGACTGTTCGCAGTAATCCTTAGGATCAACATATTATGAACTCAGGTGAAAATATACACCTGTAGTGTTAATTTATTTTCGTTTTGGGAGGTAGCATTCAAGTTTTAATTCACCTTTGGTTGCTTTGTAAAATGCGTTAAAAATACAACAATCATGGAAGTATTTTACTCGTGAGTTGGATTTTTTACATAATGTTTAAACAAATTTTAAACGTTTATTAAATGTTTAAAAGATTTATTACGAACAAAACAGTAAAAGTTTAAAGAACTAAAGAATAATTGTAGATTTTTACGTAATTATAAGGTAAACTTTGATACAAGGAACTACACCCTCCTAAGCATCGCGGCTGACTAACTCGGGTATGCAAGTTTAATTGTTATAAATAAGGTCGATGCAACTGGTTGCATTTGATTGGTTAATACGTCGGCGGCCATTGTGCATATCGAAAAAAGTAGGTCAAGTTCAGTTCAATGCACTTAGTGGAATGTACAATGCTAGGCGCCACTTATAATTAAAGTAGGAAAACTCTGAAAAAGAGAAAATCAGTTATTTCTTAACCGATTTAAAGGCGGTTTCCACCAAAATTTAGAAAATATAATGCCCCTTGTCACTAATAAGAAACAGAAAATCTTAATTTACAGTTCCATAAGGAGCCCATGCAAAATAAACAGTTGAACTTCTTAATTATGTGTATGGGTGTGTACAAATTTTAAAAATTATTTAATTTGTCTAGGAATGTATTTAGCGTAGAAGCATTTCTCGTATTACTTCATAAAAACAAAGAGAGTAAAATCGGAAACGTTTTCGAATTTATTAAATAAATATTTGTAACCGAATCAGTAAATATTAAATTACAAAATTTCATAAAGGTTTAAAAGTTTCTTTAGTAATTGGAATAACAGAATTAGAAATACATTTTATTTTTATAATTAACGAGAGTATAATCAAACACTTTATTGGAATGTTTACTAAAAAAATTATTATTGTTTCGATAAATAATAATTTTTTGTGGAAACATTTCAATGTTTGAATATATTTTCATTACTAAGCATATCTCATAAACGTAAAGCTTACACAAAAAAACGTTTTCTTATCTGTTTTAATTTGAGGGCCTAAAAATTAGGCATTTTTTACTTGTCTTTACAAACAAAAACATATTTCTAATCAGCTATGATTTACGACTACGTTTTACCTATCATTTAAATTTTTTATTGATAGAAAATTTTTTATCGGCTGTATTGACATTAACTTACAGATTACAGACATAAGAGTTTCAGAAAAAATTGACGATTTTAGTATATATTTATGATTAAATATTAAGTACGTAATCATACTTCAAATTCATTTACATATCAATATTTATTATTATTCAATGATCCCTCTTCAACCCTCTGGACAGGATTGGTCTTGTCGTTTCTGTTTGCTGACGTTTCCCGAATCCCCAATAAGTAATTCTCCTAACGGGCGGATCAGTAGGAGAATAATAATTGCTTGATAAATAATAAATAAATAAGCAAACAAACTAAGAAACGAAAGTTAATTTTAAACTGTAGGTTTCATATAATTAATTGATTCAGCCTTTACTTTATGGAAATCCATATTAATAGATAGAAAAACCACACAGCTATTGATTGTGATCTTCACTTTTTTATTTTAAAAATTTCTTTACAATTGTTTCGGCCTATAAGGGCATCTTCAGAAGACAATATTATATTTCAATTTCGCGTACTAACCGCATGACGTCTGTACTTCGCTGTCCTCCCTAATTGCTATTTTATGATGGGTTTCTTCGGTGATTTGGGTCGTTACTCTATTTCGTGATATTTCTGATCTCAAAAATTTCTAAGCTTACGTACTTCTCTATTGGTATTCTACTCTTATCTACTATAGGAAAGCTGTTCATGGTGCAGTCGTGATGAAACATGTTAAATAACTAAAATAACGACGAAAAATTCGTTTTGTTTCAACTGTTTATTATAAAAAACTTTTACAATTGTTTCGATCAACAGATCATTATCAAAGAGACAGTTTTAAGTAGAAATGCTAAGATTAGAAGTTATTACACGAGTATATATACCTAATCTACCTTACGACTACCTGATATGGAAAAACTTTTACTTAACTATAATGACGACAACAACAAGGGTGTATTGTGCGAATATATTTCAGTTTGATTATTTACTAAGTGATCTTTTTTATTCTTCAAGGCGTTTTGAATATCTAAATTTTCTAAAAGGTCAAGCAATCTGCCTTTGTTTTGAATATGTAGTACCTGTCTTCATCTAATACATGACTATGAGAAATGCAATGTTCTGAGAAACTCGTACTGCTAATTTTGTTTTTTATGGAATGTTCATGCTACCTTTCTCTCACTTCACAATTTCGATTTCATTTTTTTCGCTCTGACTAATCAGTTCGATCTGAATCTTTCGTCTGTAAAAATCATTTCCTTCTGTCTTTTTGTTATTAAATATATTGTTGTTGTTGCGATCGTTATTGTTATTTAGTTTTATTTATCGATTTACTAATTACCCAACACGACAGTCTAAACCAGTAAATTTTGGTGGCGATGTGGACTAGTCTAGGTATTACTAATCGTAAGTTACAATGAACAATTATTCCTGAGAAAGGCGACGATCGATCAAATGGGTGAATTAATTTTGTGTTACACATTAATCTAGTTGAAAGTAACGAGATTTGACGAGTATCGCTTTCGTGTAGGAAATATGTGGAAATTCCTGTGTAGTCGGGGGAATAAAAGTGATTCTACAAAGTCACGCATCAACAAAACGGTCTGACGCGTTAAAAACAAGAATATAATAATTGAAGGAAAGAGAAAGGAGAAATATGTGGCAAAACAAAATACAGTTAGGTACATAATATGTGTGTATAAACCTGAGTCGAATATAGAAGGAAATAATAAAGCCTTTACGACCCTTGTCAAGGATATAAAGTAATAACGCACGCACTGTTCGGGGTTGAAATACGGAGAATAACAATTGTCCCATCAGTTCAGTTGTATTACATTATTAAGTCTCATAGTAATCGTTTTTCTTGAACCGCCTTACCTGGCTATATTAATTAATTATTAATGAAATTCGAGACAGAGTAATTACGATACGTGGTATGATGAAAATTGAAATTTTGACTATCGGTGCGTAACGGTAACATGATCGAATATCTACCGTAATGAGTATATTAACTAACATTAGCGGTTAGAAGTTGTTTTAAGTATTTGTTTTCCAATATTTTATTCAATATAGGCTCTCACGACAGGAATGATTTTCATATTTATGCATTTTAAAATGTAGGCCACAAAAACATTGACTACGAAACTACGATAAAACCATCACTGAATATTAGTTTTTATTTTTATTTTTTGACCCGTCAGTCTGATCTACATAAGATTTGTTGCATGTAGGTACTACAATTAAGTTTCGATATGTCTGTGTTCGAGTCTCTTTTCGTCAATTCGGTCCACTTAAAATTCAGTTTATTTTTAATGTCACTTTGTTCAAATAATAGCTTCTTTGAGAATCCAAATTCACTGTTTCGATTTCGAGAAGGGTTTCTTTGTAATCCAATTTAAGAATAGTGTTTGGGTGTTCGATGTGTGGCGGTATCCCGCCGAAGGTTCTTTTGGTTAAGTTATGATAAAATGGACTGCTTTTCTTTTTATATACACTTTATTTTTCACTATTTACACTTATTTTGATTTTTTCTTTGTTTGATTTGGTAATATTGATTATGAGTTTGGATGTATGAATGTTGATTTAATCGAATAAAATAGAATATAATATAATTGTATAAAATGTAAAAACGGAATAGAACGTAATTTTCGCTTATTTCTTCTTAAATAGCCTGAAAAATAGACAACGCCTCAAAGTAAAAAATAATCTAATCACAAAAATTCATATCATTGTGTCGTTCAAAACCACCCTCAATTGTCTTATCAAACCACCCCCATTTTGAAAACCAATCATACCTTGTCATCCATAACACTTAGGAAGGGATTCGTCCAATGCTTTACATGTCTTACATTTGCATACTAAGGTTATTTAAGTTTTAAGAGTCAATTTTCTGTCCCCTTGCTCTCATGAAAATTCTTCACCAATGCAACATTGTAAATAATAATTGTAAAAAGTGTAAATAGTTGTCTAGTAAAAAACCAAAACCACAAAATAAACGTCTATGCAATTCAACAATAATACCACCGCTAACTGACGTTGCTGCTTGCTTTATTCTGACTAATAATAATTAGCAACCAGAATATCGCCAAAAAGTTGCTACGCTGCCTAGAGCCCTGTAGTACTTCGATACGTCCCAACAGCCTGATTTGCATCCTTTTTTAGTAAGGTCTTTAATGTTTTTGATTTTGTTTAAAGAGACGTTGGTTGTAAATCATATAAAGAAGTCAGTAAATTTTGAAATATATTTGCCTAAATTAAAACAATATTGCTTAAAAAGGTCAACTAAAAAAAGTTTAATTTGCTCGTTTGGTATTAATTTTACTTTTTTTTACTATAAAACCGATTTTGACTTATTTATTTAGAATTTTTTATCTATGAATTTATTTTCGGGGGGGCTTTTGTAGTAGAAGTTAAAAAAAAAATTCAGGAATTTTCTTCCGACGGCGCATTTTATCCGAGGGCTTTTCCCTAGGAATTTTTTCCTAAATTCGAGGCATCCATCGGTAACCTTTAGTTAAATGTTATCTTCTTTAGGAACTTCAGTTCTCTTCAGTATCTGAAGAAGGTAATTTTCTTTCCGAAAAGTGCTTCGCACGTTTAGTGTCATGTGTTTTGACGTCGGGGTTGGGGTTTGAGGTATTTAGTGTGTTCTACAACACCCCCAATGTTTCCAGTCTTCGTCATTTATAATAGTTATATTTAAGGTTTTTATTTTTAACAAAACTGTAGGATTTATTAAGAATTTCTGTATTTAATGAAGAAAATCTGGTGGTAATAAAAAATAATTTTATATGTCTGTGTTTAATCAAAATAAAGATCAAAAAGGTCGTGGAAAAACATCTTCAGCCCCGTTTTTATTACTTTATTATAATAATATCGGTTTCTTTTGCTACTATTTGTTTCCCCGAAGAATAATTTTTTCTGATAAAACCCAAGACCAAAAGAATAGTTTTTTTTTTCTTTTTGGTGTACCCCATTAACAATAATAACGGTTTCGTGATATCTAGAAAGGAACTCGTTTCAAACTAGACCCTGAGCCATGATAATGTGAGGTAAAGAAATTCATCTTTTGCTTTATTCCGTCTTTTCATTTTAGCTGGAGAATGTACATTAGCATCTGCATATTTTAATTTTTTATGTTTCTTATTAGATGTTCCAAGCTCCTTTTCTCCTTTTTCTTTTGATCATAACGAGTGTAGTGCAGTAAAAAGGTCGGTTCTTTTCCTGAAAATAATGTTTCATCTCTTTGTGTACATTAATTATGTTACTCTTTCGAATATATCAATATAAAATGAATTGAAAGGTTTGTTTCTTTTTGTGTAATTTTAAAAAAATCCATTTTGCGTAATTAAAATCACTATTTAGTTAATAAATTCCGAAAGATATTTCACATAAACTCTGTATTAATTTAATACTCTTCGTTGTCGGAAGTATAGTCTCGCTATCGATAGCAGCTAGTTGTTCAGTAGATTGTAAAGAATGTGTTGCGCGGGCAGTTACGAGAAAATTAGTTAGTTTTTAGACCATTTTGTGTTGACGTGATTTCCAAAACTTTATAAATATTTTTGGTTTAACTAAGACTGCAGATTTTATACATTATTTGAATATTCCTTTTATTTATTCAGATTGATGTTTGCTATTTAAAGATTTATTTGTAATTCTGAATTTTGTTGATTTCTTCTTCTTTGTTTCGTTAAAAATGAAACAGAAGGATTTTTTTCCGTTGTTGTGGAAACTGTTATTTAATGTTTATTAAGTTGAATAAGGTTACTGTTTTTATTGACCTAATTATTTCATTTTTGTTTTCTTAACTTAATGTTTTACTCAAAAGCCTTTTAACCATTTAACATTGACATTTTAATTTGATATAGAAGATAATAAGCATATGCATAGGTTTAGAAAATTAATACATGATTTTGTTGTAGTTCCTTTTCGGTATTCTTTTGGGAATGATAGAGGTTCGTTGGAGAGTTCGTGTGTGTTGGTAAAGAAGGGGTGAACTGAAAGCGTCCACAACGGTGAGTGTATTTCAATGGTATACATAATTTTTTTTCATTTTTAATTGATTTTATCGAAATAGTAATTAATTTTGTTCAGATAGACAAATTAATTGTTAAAATATTTAAATTTATAAAATTACATTTGCATATTTTCTTATTTTAACGTAATTTTTCTGTAATTTCATCAGTCCTTTTTTCATTTTTAGGCAATTGTTTTTTATGAATTACAGCAATTACATATTTTTACTTCTTACAGATCAAACTTCAAAGGAAATATTTTAACATAATTTTTCTTAATTTCACTAACCTTTTTATCATTTAGGAACCATTCTTCAATAATTACTTTAATAAAGTTCTCAAATGATAAAATGACAAGTGAAATTAAAAGAAAAACACTTGTAGAAATAGAAGGTGTGTAAATATGTTCCAATAAATTAAAAATAGAAATAAATTACTATTATAAACTCATTTAATGAATAATATTATTATATTCTTATGTTTGATATAGAATAATATTTTTGTTACAGTTCGACATCGCCGTCATAACGAGCATCATCTTTCATCATCCATGAAGACACCGTGGACTTCGATGTCTCCAAAACCCGGAATCTCGGATTTCTCGAGATCTTGAGTCTTAGAAACTTCGGAATTCGAGTCTCAAGGCATCCACTACAATGAATCCCGATACCTTCGGGATTCTTTGTTTTGGAGACCTCGAGATTTGTATTTCGGAGTTTCTGAAACTCAGTATCCCGGGACTTCTAAATTTCGGATTTTGGATGCTTCTGGTTCGAATTTTGGCGCATCCAATCTCCGCGTCTTGTCCCGGACGGTCTTCGAATTACAAAATATTTTGCACTAAACCTGGTAGGCGTGAAAAATTTATTTTTGTCCCCCTTTGTTTTTATGAGAAATGCCAAAAATAAGCTTTATAATTTATACAGGGCGTTCAGAAAAATAATTCAAAGTTTAAAAACTTCAAACACAAATAACTTAATTTTTTCAAATGGCACCTAGAATGTTTTATTTTATTATAGGATTCGTTCTTTCTATCCTCTTTCGATCCATCTTGATTTTTTCTTAAAAAAAGAAACAAATTTCAAGTAAAACAGTAGGAAATATCCAGATGGATCGAAAAAGGATAAAAAATGGAATCCAATGCAAAATAAGATATGCTAGGTGCCATTTGAAAAAATGATGTTATACGTGTTTGAAGTTTTTAAACCTTAGATTATTTTTCTGAACGCCCTGTACAAATTATAAAGCTTAGTTTTGGCACGACGTTAGCCTTATGACTTGGCTATAAATAGTAAAAATATCAACATTCTAAGTCATTCTTTATGGAAGTTATGATTTTTTATAGTTTGGGTTGCGATACAATCTTTTTTCGGATAAATTAAATTATCTCAGAAACTATTCATCGCATCGTAGGCATACAAGTTGGTTATTTTGATAACCTTTAAATTTTATGTTTCATATGAATTCATCGTAAAAAATATACCATTCCGTTTATAACCGGAAGTGCCCGACAGTTGAAATTATTTTAGTTAAATTGATCGTCCATGATAACCCCTACTCCCAACTCCCAAATTTTCAAATCTGTAACATGCTTAGTTTCCTTAAAACGTCTAATGTACCACTCAGTTTGAATGACCCTGTATTCACAAACCTTATATAAATGTTTTGGCAGACCACCGCTTTTTGTATTAAAAATGAAATATTTCTTCTACATAGATATAACAAAAGATATAAGGTTGATATAAAACTAATAAGATATAGATACAAAATTTTTCAAGGCAAACAAATACTTTATTAATTCTCTCAAGTTATTTATTTAATTAACATTTTTTGTTGAATATTATACCTCCCAATATATTTTTTAAAAACATTCAATTTATAAGATGAACATTCTAAAATGGACTGGAGAAATTGCGAATTTAATCCAATTAAAAAAAAAAAAAAAAACATTAGGTCATTTATTTCCTGTCTTTTCATCAAAGGAAAAAAAGAGATTTTGCGTATAGAACGACATTTTCAAAAGATACAAATAAAATTTCAAAATAAGAAAATGAAGTAAGATGATAAAAAATTGCATATAGATATACTTATACATTTTGTCTGTATTTTTAGTAACTAAGATATAGACAAGTGATTATTTGAAATTTTCATTAATCCCAATATTGGAAAATATCAACAATTTTATTGTATGGAATAAAATATAAAAATATTATTTCAACATGTTGGACACACACATTAACGTTTTTTTTAAGGATTTCTAAAGGTTACGTTCGCCTCTTTACTTCTACGATTTACAGATAAAGAAACACAACAATATTATAATGTTATATTGGGCCAAATAAAACTTAATTATGTTACTTTTATTTATATCTATATATTAGTACAACATAAAATGTACTATTTCCTTAATCAAAATTAGTTCAGAATTAACCTCGTTAAGACTGCATATTTATAGGATAACATTATTAATTACGAGAATTTTTTAAATAAAGTATAGTTATTAATTAAATGGTATACGGTAATCTTCTTTAGACTTGTCCAATGTATAATTATTTTTAATTGGTTTTAAAAGTTAACAACATATAGCGTCTAACGTTAGAAATAAAATAAAGAGGCAATTAAACAATTATCCCAATAAATTCAGTTTCTAATTACTATATTTCAGCATTCAGTATGAAACTAGAAAAGGATAATCGATCTATTTACCTAGTGTCCCTTTTTAGGTCTATAATTACTTTAAAAAAAGTGAAACCTGATGGAAATTAATAAAACAGACGTTGTTTTACATTCTTACATCTCTATTATTTCAATAACATTAGTTAACAAAATCCCCAGCAGAAATGATTAATTGTATTATTTATGATTACACGATCAGGTATATAAAGGTATACGCCTATTTTTTCTTAATCTAGGAAGCTCCGCCTCTTTTTGATTATTGCCGCTGTCGGCCATTGCAATTTTCATTGTTGTTGGTATCGGCCATTATACTTTTTTGATTGTTGCCGCATTGATGCTGTGGTCGGCCATTACAATTTTGAAGTATTACTAGTGTCGGCCATCATACTTTTTTAGTTATTTGGATTGCCTAACTAACAAAGATTTAATATTCGATCTACTTCAGATGCCGTGTTACTCGCTTATTTAGAGTCGGATTTAAAAACCGTTTTAATCACCGAAAAGAGCAACCTTTTGTATATAATATGTTATTTTTCAAGATCCAAAAGAAATTTTAGAATTCGCCAAAAAGGCTCACAAAATTGCTTTCCCCAATGCGCATAATTTTGCGAAGAATATTTCGTTTCCAAATTATTTTTTTTTAGGGTAAGTTTTAATTGAAATTTATAAATTATCATAGTCAAAAACATAATTTGATGTTTGGAAGGCTATGCCTTGGTAGAAGCGATAGGTAGCTTATTCCCAATTTTTCTGCAGTTACCCACATCTGTTGCTAGTCATGCGCCCAAACGGCGTTATACTAAAGAAGTTTGGTTTTGAGTTATGATTTTTTTAATCGAACCTCTGCAAAGTTGCGCTTCCATCGAAGATATTAAAGTACCGTAACTCTCTTGGAAAAAGAATGTTGAATTTTAAGTCTTAAACGCTTAATTTCATGTATATTGACTAATTTATTAAGGCTTTCGCGGCCAGTTGATGAACTAATGTAGTCCTTATTTGGGTCTAAAGGCTGTTTTGATGTTATATTTCTCACATTATGATAACCTGTGTTTTTGTGGTTTATAGTATTAGATTTTTTATTTTTATAAATAATCGTTTCGACCTGACGGTCATTTTCAAGAGTTCAGTTCAATACTAAATACAATGGTATAAACCATTCTTGAATAATTGGTACAAATTATGTTAAGGAGTAGGGGGTTAAAAATCATGAAACTATAAATTGTGTAAAATCAGAGGGGTGTTGCTTACAGTTAACTCTGTTTGGTTATTGATAATATTAAGTTTTGAGGTCAACGCTTTTTTGATTTGTATATTTTCTAGAAGATTTAATTTTTTGCTTTTAGTATGATTTATTATACACGAAGAATAAATACACAAGTATATTTATCATACCTAAGTTTACTTGATGGAAACTCATTTTAACAAATAAATGAAACACAACGTTTAATTTCCACAATATATTAAAACACTTGACATATGTTTTGCTTAACTTTGATTGATTGATAATATTAAGTTTTGAGGTCAACGCTTTTTTGATTTGTATGTTTTCTAGGAGATTTAATTTTTTGCTTTTAGTATGATTTATTAAACACGAAGAATAAATACACAAGTATATTTATCATACCTAAGTTTACTCGATGGAAACTCATTTTAACAAATAAATGAAACACAAAGTTTAATTTCCACAATATATTAAAACACTTGACATATGTTTCGCTTAACTTGGGCTTCTTCGGAAGTATAATAAACTTAAACTAATACCTGATTTTGAATCACTAAGTGTTTTACATTTGTTATTTGTTAGGCAAATGTATTTTAAATAACAAATGTAACACCTAATAATTCAAAATCAGGTATTTATTTATTAGGTTGTTCCAACTGTGAAAAAGTTTATATAGGACAAACTGGTCGTTCTTTTGACATTCGTATTTGCGAACAATATAAAAGTTTCATAAATAAAAAACCGACTCGACTTATGCAGAACATTTACTTAATGGTCATAATTTTAACATAGATTTCAAAATTTTACATATTCATAATAAAATTAAAAAATTAAATTTACTAGAAGGTTTAGAAATCAATCGACACAATAAAAATAATGAAATATTAAATGACCAATTAGATGTTGGAAGTTCTCCATTATTAAATGTTAATGTCTGATTCCTCCACCATAATATGTAGGTATATATACGTAGTAACTAACCATACATTTTGTTATACCTCCACCTGAAGAAGCTTAAGTTAAGCGAAACTATTGTAGTGAATATAAATAAACATCTTGAAACTTTTTGTGTTTTCACTTTTTAAATTTTGTACTTTTGTCTTTTGAAACTTACATTGACCATTTGTAAAAATATGACCCAGTTAATGTTCGTTAAAAGTAACTAGTGGTGGGTGATAGGGGCATCTGACAGTTAGTTAAGTTATGGTCCATGGCATCGGACGTGGTAACTATGCATCATGGTAGAAGCAGTCCAGTGTTGGTGGTGTGGGAAGAGAATGTAACGCGTTCGTGTTTCTACAGGAAAACGGCTCTAATGTTTTTGAAACTATTTGCGCAATTCATAATCATTTGCCACAACCCAACAGACGGAAGTGTACGTACGTATATTATAGTCATTGCGAGAGAGCTATTTTCCTTTTGTTGTTTCTCTTTAGCCATTTGTTAAAGTATGTGCTCTCCGACGTTATTATCCCTCCCTTCTTTTCTTCTTTTGTCTCTATTTTTTATATCTTGTGATACGGATTAATAAATGGATATGGAGGGTCCTTATATTCAAAAAAATGTCGTCTAATATTTTATTTCCTGGATACGCTCTTTAACTTTATGTATTATGTCAGGATTATATTCAAGACTCGGTGTATATTTCTCTTAATCGTTCTTAGTCGTATAGAGGGTGTATCAAACATAAACGGGATTGGTCTCCCGTCCTAGAAATACATTTTTTCCATCGGATTGAGAGCTTTTTTATGCCATTATCGTAGAAACTCTTCGGACGTTCTTGTAACAATTACAGCAGAAAAGCTTCCACTGCGTTGCTCTCGTGGAAAGGTCCCAAAAAGATGGAAGTCACAAGAGGACAAGTGGGGACTATACGGCGGATGTTCCAGCGTTTACCAGTCTAATGCATCCAATTTGTGTCTTGTGGCGTTGACCGTATGAGGCCTGGCGTTATCTTGCAGAAGAATTACACTTCTGACCGATTGCTTCGTCCTTTTTTTTCGAAATGACAATTTCGCCGCATTCAGTAGATCACAATAATATTTCGCATTAAGAGAGAAAATTAAGGAGAAAGTCAACGTGAAAAGCACCTTGCCGATAAATAAACACTGTTGCCATTATCTTTCCGGCCGACAAGTGCGTTTTTGCCTATTGCTTTCATTAGTCTCTTCTTGCCGGTTTTTCTCAACTAACCTGTTTTAACTCAGGCTTATAATGGTGCAACCATGTTTCGTCATAGGCGACGATGTGATTCCTTCAATAATAGTCGTGGAACTCGTCTAGTTGACACTGCGAATTTTCAGGTCATCTGTAACGATCCCGTGGACACTCCCGTAACTAGTGGTAACTGATTCATCAACGATTTCCTTCAATGAGATTTCGGACCGCCTCAATGTTGGCTTCGATCATACTTGTTCTTGGGTGGGGAGCATGGCTCTCGTTCTCGACCGTTTCATGGCCTTCAGAAAATTCCTTGTGCCATGCAAACACCCGAGTTCTTAACAGGGCGTTGTCCCCGAACTGTGCCTGTAATCGCCGCAAAATTTCGGTTGGATTTACCCCCGCCTTGACCAAAAACTTAATAACAATCCGTTGTTCCATGAAGACATGCACTTCTGCCTCAACATTGTTTTATTTCGTACTAAAGCGACTCGAGCGAATTGCGATTGGTTCTCCCTTCTCCCTGAGGGTACAGGCCATCTTCACAACTACTACTGGTGACATCTCCGTAATTTAAAAGAAATCAGTCCCGATTATATTTGATACACCCTCGTACATCAGTGGTATTTATTTTTGTGTGTTTCTTATAAAGATTAGGTAATTTTTATTTTTTTTTTAAAAATGATAACTTTTGATATATAAATGGAGTCTGGATGTAAATTTTAAAAGGATTTTATTTGTACTTTGGCACCTGTGGATGTTATACATGAACATAATCCTAAATAATTACAAATAAGTTTATTTTTACTGGATTTCAAGTTCAAGTTGATAATTTGATATATACACCGATTGAATTGAAAAACCAAATAATTTGGGTGTTGGGGGTTGTTACAAGTGATTCTTTTTTTTTTTGAAATTTGCATCTTGTATTTATTTTTCTAATAATTTTTGAATTTAGTTAATAATTTAAACACTTGGAACGTTTTACAATTTTTGGTTGATGATTTTTCGTATATTTATTAAAGGACTATTCATTTTACATTTAAAATGGAGTAGGTGTTTTCATGTTCTTTGTTAAACAAAGGAATGATACATTCTGGGATGTAATTTTCTAGAAAGCTTTGTTTATTGTTTCAAAAATAATGATGCATCTTTCATTCATTGCCTCTATAAAAGAAATATAGGCAGATTCATTCTATATTGTGTATGAAACATTTTTACAAAAAGTAGAGTTGTTTTAGTTTAAAGAAGAAAAGGCTCGTTTGTAGATACAGAATCTTTTAAAGTACCCGTAAAAATGTTGAACGTATTTTTTTTGCTCAAAACTTCAATTTTTCATTGAATTCGTCGTTCGTGAAAATTTGTGTGCAGCCATAATCCCGAACAAAATTTAGTCTGAAATAAGAGAAAGACCTAACAAATTGTGATAAATGGTATATCTTAGAATTCGGTATATTCTAATGTAACTTGATTTATGAGAGGAACCTTTTTTACGTTGAAAGCCGGTATTATAACCAGACTGGTAAACTAATTTTTTTTACCAAAGCGCTCCATTAGTAACCATTAACTCAATACTCTGAAAATCTTTTATAGTAAGTATTTTTTTTACGACATTTTCTTATAGAAGAACCGGGAAGTCATATAACACATCCACCTATAAGCACTTTTTTATTTTAATTGTTGACTTCAGTTTGTTCATTAATAATATTAGCGCTGTATTTGTTTTTATTTATTTCTAATTCTTCCAATAATTTTAGTCTATATGAATTATTTTCTGTATGTATTATTCTAATACTTAAATGATAATAAACATACGTATAATAAATATTTTAGAATAATACATGTAGAAAATAATTCATATAGACTAAAATTATTAGAATAATTAGAAATAAATAAAAACAAATACAGCGCTAATATTATTAATGAACAAACTGAAGTCAACAATTCTCCATTACTGAATTTATTTCATTTCCCATCCCCTCCTGGAACGGTTAGAATATAAGCGAATAATATTTGTAATAGCATAAGTTTAGATATAACATCCGAAGAAGCTACAGTGTAGCGAAACAATATTGTCAAGTGATAAACAATAAACTGTGAAATTCGAAAAAGTGTTTTTTTTATTCATTAAGTACACATTTTTATTTTTAATTTTCGGTATTTTATTATCAAGCAGCTCCAAATTTTTATTCAGTGTATCGTGAAATGTTTAAGATATTTTTATGCAAATTCTTATGTAGATTTTCGAACCGTTTAAGCCTCGAGCAGTGTAAGAAATGATTGGGTTTTCAATTCCTTATAGATATTATGATTTTTTTCCTTTTTCAACTACCCTGTGGCAAAAATATCCAATAGAGTATCAATAAGCGACGGTACACATAAAAACGTGATTCAACGTTTAAAAGAAAAATAAAATAAATAACCGAAATTGAAATGAGAGTCCCAAAAACTGTTTTTAAATTAATATTTCAATTGTGATAACATAGACTCTTATAATATTACTTTTTCATAAGAAACATCGCAAATATTTCCTGTTTCAAAAAATAAAATAAATAAACTATAAATATAAATATGGAATCAACAGAAACAATTACTCCGAGGGCTAAACCCCTACCGGCATTGAATTACACTGTTGATTCCGATGGATTCTTAGACGAAGATATAACATATTCAAAAAAGAAGGAATTAAAATCCTTATTCGTCTAAATATTAAAATCAAAGGTCTTACATTTGGAACGCGTCCTACCAAGTAGGCACAACGAACCGAAAGCCATATCCTACTTGGTAGTAAGACGCGTTCCATATGTAAGATCTTTGACGAATAAGGATTTTAATTCCTTCTTTTTTGAATAAATAAACTATAATCTAAACTGGAAAAATGGCGCCGATTAGAAACAACAAACAAAACAAGTCTAGTCCATTTATTTATTACTATTAATTTTGCCAGTAAATGAACAAAATTTTCAAAAGGAACTTCTCATAATAAAAACAATAGTCAAGAATAACGGATATAAACCCAAATTAATCGACCAATTGATCAACAACAAAAAGAAAAAAATGATTTTAAACAATTTTTATGTACATGGTAAACAAAAGGAAAAGATTTTTAAATTCATTAATTGTATTAATTACAGTAACAACAGCTTATGTAAAGAATTAAACAAATTAGAATTAAGGACAATGTCCGTTAACAAATGCAATTTAAAAAAATTTTTAGTAAATAAACAGAAACCCAATTAACTACAAAAAGGTCGGATCTATAAAATAAATTGTGCAGACTGTAGTTCCTTTTATATTGGTCAAACAGGCAGAAATTTTGGTATACGGTTAACTGAGCATGAAAAAGACATTAAAAGTAAAAAAACATCAACAGGAATAAGTTTACATTGCCTACAAAATAATCATAAAATTGACAAAGACAATTATATTCTCCACACCGAAAATAAAGGCCGACGATTAAACATTTTAGAACAATTCGAAATTAAAATTATTTTTAAAGATAATTCCAACATAACTATTGATAAATCTCAATTCAAAGAGACGCCAATTATTGACCAATATTTAAGGAACATAATCTAATAGAAGGTTTTTCCAAAATATATGTATTTGTACCTGCGTGTACCTGCGTTATCTTTACCTATAAATGTAAGATTATTATATTTCAACTTTAGTAAGGAAATTACTCTTGAAAAAGACCCAAAAGTCGAAACATATGTCGAGTGTTTAAATAAACTAACTGAAACATTTAAAAGCGTTTTATTTATTTTGTGATTAATCATATTTAAAAGATGTTTGCAGCTTTTATATTAGGAAAATATACACTTTCAACGAGCAACTTTTGAGGAATTAAGTGTTGTATTATTTTCTACTTCATGGGTAAATTCAGTTTTATCACGGATTTTGTTTGGTTTATTGGGAACTTTACGATTGTACTGTACTCAGTAATAGCATTACCCTTAATAAAAGTGTAAATAAATCGAAAAATTGTAGAGATTTTTAAATAAACTTTTGAAGCATCGGAAAGCAAATTCTTTTCCTTTGTTTATTTACGGGACCCGTTATTCGTTTACATTTTTGTGTGTTTTATTTCGTTTTGTAAAGTTAAGTTTCTTGTTTTATCTGAAGCCCAAACTCACCTCGGAACAATATGGAATGACATCTGTGGAAACCCTTTATGGAAACCGTTTTGTTGTAGCAGTTTCAAGTAGGGTGAACTGCGTCGTTATAATTTAGAAATGGATTGTGTTCTAGCATTACGACTCCCGTTCTGTCTATTGTCTAAGGGTTCAAATTCGAAACACAAAAGGGTCGACAAAGGAATATAAAGTGTATAATATTTATGTATGTGATGCGTCAACGCTAAGACAAATGGTGCTTTAATCAGTAATTCTCTAAAACTTACTACTCGACGTACTTCTCAGACATGAAAATAAGTTTTTATTATTATTTTTTACGAACACTGAACACAATGAAATGAATTGAATTTAGAGAAATGAAAACTAAGTTACTGCAAATTATAAATTATCGTCCATTTTCTCCCTACAGGTTACTTCCCAACAGTCTATATAGTTTATTTAAAAAGAATTTCTTTTTATGGTTCTTTTACGACTTTTATTAACTTTAAATGCCAAATAAATACTCTAAATTTATTACAAGATGTACCACCTGAGAATTTACGACTGTACGATACTCAAAGATCAAGTTTTATATCATAAGTTTACGACAATCTCTTTACGAAAAAGCCATAACGATATAATTTTAAAATAGGAACTTTTATATTATGTATTTATCATCCTTTTCATGTGATGTACATTTATCATTTATTTTCACGGAACATGTTGGATGTCAACAAAATGAAATGTTTCTTTTTTAGAATTAGAAACAAAATTGACGATTTTGTTTATCAATGTTGTTGGTGATGGATCGGTAGATAAAACATATTAATATAGAAGAAATAAAAAAAAATTTAACACTGCGGGGGGTGCATTTATTGTGAAATATATTTTAATAATAATGAACTTTAAATTAAAACACAAAATAATTCCACCAATTTTTTATTGAAAACTCCTGACAAGTCTCGGTCACGCGACCATTTTCAAAGGAAAGAGTAAATCTTATACTAAACCTTAAAACTACGACAGCTCTATTTATAATTAGATAGTGGGGAGTCATTAAAACTTAATTCTATTTGATTATTTACAATATTCTTATTTAGTGAAACAGCCTTTTTAATTTCAAGATTCTCTAAAAGAGACAATTTGCTACTTTTGTTTTCTTTAATGTTGTCTAAAACTAAATTATGATTAATCGAGGTACAATGTTCTGAGAATCCAGGTTTATTGTCTTTTTTATTAATATTATAGACGTGTTCTTTTGTTCTTAAGTTAATGGCTCTACTACTTTTACCAATATAAAAAGCATGACAAGTGTTACATTGAATCTTATAAATACCACTTTTTTGTAAAACATCAATTTTAGGTTTATATTTAGATAAGAAATATTTTAAACTATACCAATTAGTTTCTATCATAATTACATTCAATTTCTTTAAAATATGTTTAAATTTGTTAATAAGCGAGTTAATAAATTTGACAGAGGCGTAAATAGTATTTTGTGTGACAACAGTATTATTAGATGGGGTATATAGTAATTTACAAGTGATTTTTTGTTGTTTGGAAGATGAGAGTTTGTCTACAACTGAGGGGTGAAAACCATTATTTACGGCGATATGTTTTATGGTGTTCCTCTATCAAACCTCAACTTCAAAATAGTACTGAACATCACAAAAAAGTGGTATTTATAGGATTGAATGTAACACTTGTGATGCTTTTTATATTGGTAAAAGTAGTAGAGTCATTAACATAAGAATAAAAGAACACGTCTATAATATTAATAAAAAAGACAATAAATCTTGATTCACAGAACATTGTACCTCGCTTAATCATAATTTAGATTTAGACAACATTAAAGTCCTTCATAGTGGGAAAAACAAAAGGAGCAAATTGTCTCTTTTAGAGAATCTTGAAATTAAAAAGGCTGTTTCACTAAATAAGGATATTGTAAATAATTAAATAGAATTAAGTTTTAATGACTCCCCACTACTTCTTGTTAACTTCTAATTATAAATAGAGCTGTCGTAGGTTTAAGCTTTGGTATAAGATTTACTCTTTCCGTTGAAAATGGTCGCGTGACCGAAACTTGTCAGGAGTTTTCAATAAAAAATTGGTGAAATTATTCTCTGTTTTAATTTAAAGTTCATTATTATTAAAATAAAAATTGTTTCAACACATATATTTTCTTGACGAATCGTTTCGACCAAGACAGTCATTATCAAGAGTACTTGTTATACTGTTATTTTGTTTAGAGAACTCGACAAAACTCGTTTCGGCCACGTCGGTCTTTGTCAAGAGTATATAGATAGTCAATACTGCAAAGTCTTTCTAATATTTCTTTTTGGTTAATTCTGAGTGTCAAGTATATCGTGAAAGCAAAAAGGGGAAAAGCGCAATTCAATCTTACCATCAAGATGCACTTATCTCCACAAACCGATCTCGAAAGCTATTAGGGTGTCTTTAGAAATGGTGTTAATTATTTGAATCAACGAGGGGAGGTATAAATGACCTAATTCGAAATGCTATCAGCGAACGATTTGTTTGCCCACTGTTATTTACGCAAATATGTTACAATAATTTTGCCGATGGCAATATCCAATTTAGGTACGTATACAAAGCAGCCTTCTTAAATTTTTTATCTGTCTTTTACGTGTCTTTGATATCTTTTGATTGCAGACGCAAACATGTTATCGAAATTAAAACCCCTCCTCTGCTTGATTCGTTTCCTTTTACGAGCATTTCGTCGAATGCAGAAATACATTTCCTTTTTATAAGAAAGAATTTTTTTCTTGTTGTAATATACATATTTTATTTACTCTTACAGTTATTATTCGTTATCATATTGAAGATCTGTAATTAACATTTTATTGAATTTTATATGTAATATCAAAAGAAACTATTTTATTATAAAACTTTTATTAGAATTAATTAGATAGTGTAAAATTATTGAGAGGATGTCATTGACGTAGTTGTACGAATTAATCCAAAAGGTATTAGCAGCACTATATTATAAAAAAAATGATATAAAAAACACGATCGACACTCTCATTTTATGCAATATACAAGGCCATTCAAACTGAGTGGTACATTAGACGTTTTAGAGAAACTAAGAATGTTACAGATAATAAGAAGGGTAAACTTTAGTTATAACTAATTTTATATGTCGTATAACAGGGATGGCCAAATTTAAAAAGGATTTAAGTTTGAAACGCATTAGCTAAAAAATTTAGACATATTTCATATGGATCAAAAGGCATTACAAAGTGAAATTATAATCTTACAAACTGACTTAATCTTACAAGCCAGAAAATTTGAAGAAGATTTTGGGAAATATGTCAACCAAGGAAAATATCCCAGTATCACACAACAATTTACTCATATTTACGAACAAATAGTACACTTATACATTTCAGTTGATAAAAAAATTAAATAGCATTTTAAGTTAGTAAAAGTCTACCTTGAAAAAGTGACAAAAGTTGGGTATGGAAGTTTATTTTCATAATTGTAAACTTAATAAGTGATTTAAAAATAAAAAAATAGTTTTGAACATACATTTTACTTTCTCTTGTTGGAGTGCACTTTATACTGAAACATGGTATGCATTTCACACCCCGTCTTCCCCCATAGACTACGCCTATGGCAACAAGTCGATCGCGAAACAGTTTTAAGATAAAAAGTAGATATTATATAGACAAAAGTTGGCCACACATGCTGTAAAATATACGTCACCATTTGCCTATTGTAACGTAAGCCGACGAATAACCTTCAATTATATTTCTGTATTTATATACTAATAATTTATAATATTCAGTATTTGATATTGCAATTTACTATTAGTTTTTTATTAATTGACAGATAGAATTAATACGATATCACGTTTAAAGGCAAAATTTGACTCACATTTGTCCAGCAAGTATACATCTTTTCTATGGATATACCACCAACCAATGTGAACTGCTAATATCACTGCGCATGCGCACACTTTACTTATCCTCGATCCTTGCTTACGTAACAGTGGCGCTGTAGGGCCAATCGCGTCCTTCGCGTCTCCGTGCCGGTGGATCGAGCTGCTTTTCGTGGAATCGGTCGGAAAATTATCGTTAATTGTGTGTTAATTAAAATAAATCGGTAAGGGTGTTAATTAGTGCATTTAGTGTTTGTTCGTTTACTATTAAATTCGTTTCGATTATATCATAAACATTGTCGTATCGTAAAAAGTGTTCGAAACAAACAACGGGTGTCATGATAACAAGAAAAGGTACGTGGTTGTTTCCACTTGTTGGCGTCTGTTGGCGGCCATTATGATTACGTAAATGTAGACTACTTGATGGGTTAACGTAGTTGTTTATATCGATTAAATTGATAAATCGTTGAGCCTATGATGAATCCTGAATCAGTAAATTTAATTAATATACTTCGATAATGAATTATTATAGGTTACATACGATAGTGTCTACGTTTACTTGGTTGAAATTCATAATACACGAAGAATAAATACACAAGTATAATATTTCAACAAAAGTTTATTGTAACTTGACAATTGTTTCGCCAAACTTTGTCAAGTCTTGTATATCTTCCAAAGAAGCCAAAGTTTAGCGAAACAATTGTCAAGTTACAACAAACTTTTGTTGAAATTTTATACTTGTGTATTTATTCTTCGTATATTATAGGTTATGTAGCAGTAAACTTTCTTTATTTTCTAACCATTTCAATACAATTGTCTGAACGATAAGTATTTTTTTCAAGATGTTTATGGTATTGTCAGAATTTGAAATGTGAAAATAGAGTTTTAGATAGGTGATAATTTTTATTAAACTAATTCTCAATATAAATTTGTAATTTTGATTAAGATTTCAGGATCACTTGATTTCTTAATGGTTTTTTTTAATTAATATTAATTCGTGGCGATTGGATTAAGTTCAAATAATTTGAAATATTTTGTAGGGTTACTTTTCAATATTCCTGACTATAAATATTACCAAATTAATTTGGCGTACGCACCTACCACAAATTAAATTGTTGTGTTTTTGTGAAAACCACAGCATCCGGGGTTTAGCATTTTATATGATAAATGAAATTGCAAAAACCGACGTGATATATGTATACAAATTCGTTATGCTGACCTGTCCATCCGAATATCACACCAAAAATTGAAAATGTGATTAGAAATATAATTTAAACTTATGATTAGTCTGGTGATTTTTTTGTGAAACACAGGTGGTTAGACACGTGCTTCCACCCCTTTCTATCCTGAACAAATCTTGAATAGTAGAAGAGAGAGGGGCTAGTTGATACATTTTTAATTATTATTTTTTATTTGGTTACCTAACAAATTAAAGTTGATGTATTCACCAAGATTAGTTAGACATCTATTAATTGAAAGTATAATGTTTGTCATTCTGCGTCTTAAGATATGCTAGAAACTTGCTGTGTATCAACATGCCCCTGTATCAACTAGCCCGTCTCTCCCCATCTCCAACCTAGGTCATCCTCTACCTTCCTTTACTTCTGTTTCTGCGTCTAATATTGATTCATTGGCTCATTAATCCAAAAGAGTTGAAGTATTCACCAAAACTAATTTAATTAATCCTACCCAATAAGTTTATTTATTGAATACTCATCTGTTTCTAGATTGTAAAAGTAAAATCAATTATTTTGTAATTGTATTTTCGGGTAATTACCGATTTTCGTAGATTTTTTCTTGTTGTTTTTTCGATGTTGAAGGGGAAGCAAGTAAGTTAAAAATAACTTTGCGTCAGTGGCGCGTAAGGCATTCTGGGAAGCAGAAAATTACTGCAACTGAGTACAAAAGCACAGACAGAGTACGTACCGGAAAATTAGGAAGCCAGAGAATGGAATTGTAGCAATTGCTTTGAATTATCTCAAACCGTTAAAATGCCTATTAAAGTACAAAACCTAACGCGTTGGGCTCCATGACATCGCACATTTTCATTTAAGCATCAGCAATTGCTTAGTGATGGGACGATTAATCTAGTAAATTTATTCATAATTTCATAACAAAAATTATCTAATTTCATTCAATTATTAAACTGCTATTCACCAAGAGATTAGATTGCTTGAAGGTATAGAAGATCACTATCATTAAAATGTGTGCTATGTAGTATCGAATTTGGACGGGTTTAACTAGTTACTTACTACTTTTCTCGGTAGAAAATAAAACAACACACTGTACTTTCACAAAAATACCTTTAAAATGGTTCTAATCTTGACAATTGTTTCACCCTACAAGAGCATCTTCAGAAGACAACTGGTTACGTTAGATAACTATTCTAAATTTATACTAATCTTAGCGTTAATTAGAGGGGGTAAATTCTACTATTTTATTTAGTATTGTGGATTCATAAACGTTTTCTATTTCATTTTCAGTTAAATATCTATTTTGGTTAATCTGCTTTTTGATCTCAAAGAATTCTAGTAAATATTTTGATAAGTTATTATCTGTTTTAAATGCTACATTAAAGTTATTGTTTTTTAAAACGGATAATAACTTATTCAATAACAAAGGTAGAACCGAAAAAATGAACAAATGTGGTGTATATAAATTAAACTGTAATACATGCAATACATGTATAGGACAGACAGGGAGGACATTCAAAGAAATATTGAAGGAACATATATTAAAAACTATGCAGATAAATTGGCTTTTATGAACCATAGAAATAATAAAAAACACTAATTCAGTACAAACCATAAGTTAAAAATTTTACATTGCTCAAATAAAAGCAAAAAATTAGACATACTAGAATCCTTTGAGATCAAAAAGCAGATAAGTCAAAATAGAGATTTAACTTTAAATGAAACAGAAAACGTTTATGAATCCACAATACTAAATACAATAGTAGAATGCACTTCCTCCAATTAACCCTAAGACTTGTATAAATTTAAAATAGTTATCTAACGTAACCAGTTGTCTTCTGAAGATGCCCTTGTAGGGCGAAACAATTATCAAGATTGAAAATAAACAGTGGAAAAATCAAATTGAGTTTTATTTAGTGTTTCCTTCAACATGTTTTTCCATAAAGTAAAGGCCGAAACCATAGATTATTTAAAATGGTTGTATTTTTAAAAATATTTTTGTGAATGATTGATGTGTGTTGTTTTATTTTCTATTATGAATAACTTTCATCAATTAAAAGCCGTTTCCATTTAAACTTTTTTCTGTTTTATTTTATAATAGCTGTCTTCTTAATGATTCGAATATGATTTTGGTAGTGCTTAGTTCTTATCTAGAGAAATTACATTAATTACATCTTGGACCATTTTAGTGTAGTAAACGTTCTAGTAAAATGCATTTCTTTGATTAAGTACAGTCGATTCTAAATCAGCCGCGACATTACTGTCCTCATTAAAATGCGGTACGGCACTTGCACTAAATGAGCTAACTACATCTTCCAGCGAATGAGAAATTTCCACTAAATTTATCTAAAAGAAGAAAAGTTTTCTCTTAATATGGAACTTTTAAGTTTACGGAGCATACAAAAAAAACCTTATCATCAATAACCACGTTTACCTTTTTCTATTTAGACGTAGAAATAGATAAAAAAAATGGTACATACTCGTATCTACGAAGCATGTTTTTTAAGTAAGTACAGTTTTGAAATTCTCCGCCGCAGCGCTGCCATTACAGTCTGATTCGCCCTTGTCTACTTTGTTTACTGAGTGCTTAAGATACCTTAGATAATCGTGAGTCCCGCCGACTATGAAGTCCGGGCTGTTATATGGTATATAATGGTAAGGAAGTGGGCGAGAGCATTTAAAGATGGCCGTACAAATGTGCATGACAATGCCCGTCCGCATGTGGCTAATCGGATTAAAGATCTCATCACATATTTTCACTGGAAACTCTAGATCATCCTCCGTACAGCCCTGATCTGGCGCCCAGTGACTATCATTTGTTCCTGCACGTAAAGAAACATTTGGACGGTCAGCGTCTTCAACACGATGACGAAGTCAATACAGTTGTGATGTAGTGGTTAACAGTTAACAAGTCAGGCGGCAGAGTTCTATAAGAAGGGTATTCAGAAACTAGTTACTGGTTAAACGTTATGACAAGTGCCACAATATTGAAGGAAATTATGTAGAAATGTAGATTAACGAACAGGCTTTCATGTAAAAATAAAATTATTAAGACATTTTTGCACATTTTTTATTAATTTCAAAACGGTGCTTACTTAAAAAACATGCCTCGTAGTTTTTAATATGGAGTTACAACAAAGAAGCTTAAGAAAACTGGCCCGGTGAACATTTTAACATATCGTATGAAATAATTACTTATTGTTAAAATGTACCTAGTGGTTGTTTCTTCGATTATTTTTTTTTTCGTTCGTTATCAGTCATATGGTAATCTACCTATATATTTTTGTACTACGTTTGCGCCCTTTGCGGCACCAACTGTTGAGGCGTCGCGACGCTAAAAGCTTTCAGTTGCGACGCCACCGTTTCGTCGACGCGTGTTTCCAAGGGACGCCGTGGTGTCTCGTAATTCTTCTTTGACGACGTTTTACGCGCCAGCACACGTATTTAAACCAACAGGTAAAAAGCAAGTAACAATCCGACGCATCCGACGACGACGTCGCCACACAAGTATTAGCAGGGGCGTCCTTTTGTTAAACAGGTATATTGATAAATGATTATTAATGTATGTAGACATATCTACGAAACCTTTGACAACGGCATGAAAAGAAGAAATAAATAGTCCAAAAGTTCAATAATGATAATCGGTTAAAAAAGAACTTAATTAAAAGTAGAGGGAGATAGAAAGAAAGTCGAAATATTACAATTTGTATAAGAAAAGTGGAGAATTAGATGAGGTGGCAAATTATGATTGATTGGTTATTGAGCAAGCTTATAATTTCACAGAATAATTGACAAATGTAAAAATACAAAGTCGATCTCATTAGTAATTTATTAATTATTCGGTGTATTGATTGAACATAAGTAAATATCTAACAACAAACATTCAAAAAATCCAATTTTATTTCATCTAAAAGTTTTAATTAATAATTTTCCTTTATAATTGACTGCTTCAGTTATTTATATAACTATCTTCCTTGTTTAGTCCAGAATATTTTTTACTGATACAAATATATAGTTAAAACTTGTGTATCTAATAATACCTATTGGGTAGGTTACGAATTTAATAGAATATATTATTTCAAACTTTCTTACTTTTTTGACTGATTTATTGATTTATCAGATTTAGAATAAGGGAAAACAAATTTAAAAGTTAAACGAACTGTGCCAAAAGAAGTAATTAAATTTTAATTGTGTTGACAGTCGTTTTCAGGCTAAATATAGAATTTCCACCCTTTAACATTTTTCATCTCTTTATTATGACCGATATATATTAGATCGATATAAAACAACCATAATACAGTGTCTACTGTTTATACTGTAATCGTTTCTACTTACTGCTAGCATATCCACAAAATAAAAATGATTTCTTACAGAATAAATTTCATAGAAAGGTTTATTTTGTTTTAATCATAATCGATTGGTATAATATTTTTATAGTTTTAATCAACATTACCGCAATGCTGTTCGAGAATTTTAATATGTCGCACAGTGTATTGTTACTTTAATTAAATTTCAATTTATTTTACTAAACAGTTTCCTAATAATAACAGTTACTTGTTCTTTCTTAAAAAAGGAATTTGTAAATGTTCTCAACAATGTATAAATACCATTCGTGACATTTTTGTTTGAAAAATTGTTAGTTGATTCGGTATAGGCAGCAAATCGGGAATGATATGCATACTATATATGGCAGGTATACAATCAACATGTCCAGAAATCCTACAGGAATTTATGGAATTCTAGTGAACGATTGTAATTTGCCAATGGCGACGATTGTCAGAAAAATAAATCAAAATCTATTTTTATAATCGAAAAGGCTTATTTTGAAATATTTTCTTTAAAATAGTAATTATAATAGTACAATATTTTCTTTTTTCTTGGTTAAGAGTACATAGGTGTTAGTAAAACGAGTACGTAGACTGCTGCCCTTACAATTATATCAAAATTTACTTGTTGAAAAATAATAATTTTTTTCGTCCGAACTCGCGAATTATCCTCCAGTCTTCCACTTGAAAACTTGCTTGGAACTTTTCTAAAGACTACCTCATTTCTGACGTTGAAAATTAATTCCAAGTCGATAAACTATATTTCAGCTTTACATTCCTTTTTTTCTGTTACTAAGAATTTAATCAAAAAAATTTCCTCCGTTTTTGCTTTTGACTTCTTAAAGAAGTTATAAATAAAGTAAAAATGTATTAAATTATCCTATTGTTGTTTTTTTAGTTCATTTGTGAGTATAAATTAATTTACATATTTAAAATAACTTTATTTTATTAATAAAAAAGGGTTTCGTATTTAAAAAGAGCACAAAAATTTGAACTTATACTGACCGTTATTTATAAAAGTCCAAAAAAGAAGGTATTAAAATCCCTTTTCGTCTAATTATAAAGGATCACAGATCCCACATTTGGAACGCATCCTACACTGTAGGCACAGCGCACCGAAAGCCAGGGTAGGGGTATTAGCCCTCAGAGTAGTTGTTTCTGTAAATTCCATATTTATATTTATTTATAAAAGTAGTGAAAAATATTTATTGCAAGAGAATATTGCAAAAAATAGTTCTGAATACAACAACGAAATTTGTAGAAGTTTACCTAAAATTGAACAATGATAAAGTCTAGCAAAAATTTTTACTTAATAATGCAGTAGATAATGATTGATCGGTATCTACATGTTTAGATTCAACTAATTGTAAGTTAATTAAGTTTGATTTGCTTCCACCTAATAAAAGGTACAGCTGTCAATGGTTCAGATACACAGCGGAAACATGAGATAAGTAAATTTTTGACATGTTAGAGCAGCTTAAGAAAAACTAAGAGGTCAATTCGTACAAAAGAAAACGTAAATGATTGAAATGGTGGTTAATAAAAAGGATGAATTTGCAGTGTTAAAGTGTTCGTTAATGAAACAGAGTTCCGAATAGGCTTTTTTGTAAAACATTAGTTAAATGACACAGTAAGTTTGACCTCGCCATCTGGTTTGGCGAACAAAAACCGAATTGGATGAAATAACGTGTGCAGAGTGGTAATTAATGTAATTGACAATCGCACATTTAAAGCTTCGAGACGTCAAGCTGGTAGACGAGGTAGGGGCTGAGAAAATTTCGAAGCTTCAATTTATATCTTAGGGTTCATTGGCAAAAGTCGATGACACGGTAGGCAGTTCGTAGGTACAAAAACGATCCCTCTGAACTGATACCTACTTACGTTAGAGGAATGATCCTGGGAAGAAATTCATGCAAAAAGTTCTACATGGTATCCACGGTGGGAATATCATGTCGGTAAAAACATTCTTTGAATATTTTACAGCAAACGGTATCTAAATGTGTTTTCCCGCAGGATTTAAAAAACTAAAACTCCTCGCTCTACCAATAAGGCAGGTTGAGCGACCACAATTATTTTATATTTCAGGATCACTGCTATAGTATGATATGTTGTATTCATGTTTCTATGCTCTAAAAATCAACCAAATGAAAAGTGTACGTGTGTCTATATGTACAGAAAACTTCAAAACATCGAAAAGGCTCATCATGTCTTAAGTAAAACGTAGCGCGTGGCGAGGTACAGTGGCCGGCACGTAAGGAGATTCAAAAGCCATAAATCATCGGATGCGCAGAAGCAAAGTCCCTTTAGGGCGGGGTTAGTCGACCGGTAGGCAGAATGATAACTGCTCAGTAAAGTTCAGTAGCGTAGTGGAAAACAGTTGCAAATTAACAGAGTAGAGAAGTGGTCGTTTGTAAAGAAATAATATACTCACAATTACTAACAACGATATTCCTCTATCGCCGCCAGCGAACCTGATACCCAGACTAAACAACATTATTTATGATATCTGGTACATGCACAAATAGTACAACTATAAACGATACTACGAAATATAAAAATAACAAATATATAGATCGATTGTACAAACTAAGTTTTCTAACAAATGCCTTAACAAATAGACCTGGGTAAGGTACACTACATAATTCATATTATCAAGTTTTGTTCATTAGACTTTATTTAGTTTGTCAACAACTTATTTCTATGCATACCTAATAATCCTTAAATTAGCTATTATTCCTAGATTTATATAATTAGGTACTTATAACCGTGATTTTCTCCTTATGTTCATGATGCTGATAGTGAAATTTTAATTGTTCACTTCGCATACATCATTAAAACCCCATTAGGGTAAGTAAATCAGTTAAATGAATTCACTTGTGTTCCGTGTTCAGTAGTTTTTCTCTCAGTGATAAGTTGACGTTTCGGTCCAGCTATTTTCTTATTGGATTTTTCATTTAAAAGTCTCCGTCTACCTACCTGAATCGACCTACGACGCTGAATCTCTTTACGTGCCGGCCACTGTATTACAATCTAACCCCATTCGGAAGTGACGGGTCTGGTTTTGAAATTACTCAAATTATCATTTGCAGAAAGCGATGTTTCAAATAAACTATTTTAATTAATAAATCAGCGGCAAGGTAAGCCTTTAGAGACCAATAACTAAGATCAATCATTACAATATCCTTCGTGTCTCTAATACTTAACCGATACGTCGAACAGATTAAATGAAAACGCAGGTGTCTGATTAAATTCGATCGTGAAAATTTAACTATTGCAAGTAAAATTTGGTATATATATATATATATATACAGATATAGTGTTAACCAGAACCTCAAGAACTATGTTAAGCGATTATTTCGTATTTTTTTCGAACATTTTATTTATTATTATGTAAAATTATTTGGAGATTTTGTTTACTATATTTAACTGTTTCCGCTTTTACTTGATGGAAATTCATTTCATTCCGAAATAAAACATCGTAATGAAATTTCCACAATTCATTACTTAATACTTAACGTACGTTTGTTTTACCACCCTGTGGCTTCTTCAGAAGTTAGAATTAAACTTAAAATTTACTATTATTAGTGTTTAGTCTCCAAAATTATCGTTTGAGTAGGTCATTAATTTGTCACCTTATTATGTTAGTTGTTGCATGCGAATTCTAATGCTGTCGAGATGATCTGTTTTGTGTCTTTAGGAGATAAGTGCGTGAGAACGGTAAGGGCTCTTGAGGGCATAGGATTGAGCGTTAAAAAGAAACAGATAAAATGGAACCACCGAACGAACAGCAGTCTTGATAGCAAAACATTATAATCGTAGTATTAATATTTCGTTTCTTTTAATTTTTATAAATACATCTAGTTTTGTTCCTGTAAAATCAAATTGGTGATAATGAATGTGGAGAGTTTTAGTTAATGTAAATAAATATACTTATTCAAAACAAATATCGTTTTCCTCAAAGTCTCAGCTAGCTCTTCGAAGCAGATTTATTACGAACACGTTTACACGATTCTACAATCAGTTTACTTATATAGTGTCTTAATAAATAAGTGAGAAGGTGAGGGAAAAGGTTAAGTAAGGGAGTATAATTTACATCGATTTGTTCGTTTAAAAGTACATTTTGATTTTTGTATTTATTTATTTCCATACGTTCTAACAGGTTCAATTTGATGCGTGCTTTTCTGTGATTAGATGTGCGGCATAGTTAGTCATTTTTTAATTGATTGAAATAATTTACATGTTCTTTTATCCTTTTCTCAAACGATCTTCAAGTTTGGCCTATATAAAATAATATTGCAAGTTCATAAAACATTTATTTTGAAAAGTTTCACAAACTTTTACACGTGGCCACGAAAGCGTTTCATTTCCGAATTATGAATTGTGCTTGCAATCTGCGCAAAATTTCAGCTAGTTTCACGTTTTCACGTGTAAGAAACTTAACAATAATTCGTTGCACAACACCCCTATGCTATGCACCTCTTTCTCACTCATTGTGGTAGCTACGAGTATTAACCAAGCGAACGCAGCAATACGACGCGTCGTTTGCGTGCCACCTAATATCAAGTTCCTAACGCCCGGATGGGCTTTGAACATATATCTGGCGCGCAATTTAAAAAGGCTCGTTTATATTTGATCCACCCTCGTATAAGTAGTAAACACTAAGTATTACAAGTAAGCTAGCCAAGTAGGGTTACCGTTAATCACTATTAAGTTTATGTGTTGCATAACATACGTTCCAGCTCGTTTGTGCGAGTAATTGACGCAGACGCAGTTTGTTTAAAAAAACAAGATTAGGGACGTCTGTCAAGAGAAACTATGAACTGACGTGTGCGGAATTTTCAAATATAATAAAAAGAACATTTCTGATAGGTGTAAGCTCGTTGTTAGTTAAAAAACGACGAAGGACGTAAACACAGCTGTCATATTTCTTTAAGATAAAGCCGCCTATTTACTTTGAGTAGCAAATCCTTTTAGTCTGTAGGCCATTTACCTTCTAAAAGCCGAGTGTTTTCCTTACTCTTTTTTAGCGCGTTCAGCATTCCGGAATAGAAGAAAATTTTACGAGACAAAACGTTGGATTTAGCTTAAAGTAGCTTTGTTTTAACTGCCTTTTACCCTTAAAAAAAGGGCAGATAATAAAGCTTCATATCTTTTTTACCTCAATGGCTTTCTAAGTACATATATACCTACAAATAATCGCCTTATTCTACTATTATTGTTGGAAAAATGTTTCTCCTTACAAGTTTAAAAAGAATACCACAATTGTTTTGAAATAATTATGAAATCAACTTAAACGTTTTCACTAAAACTTGTTATTTATTTGTTTTACTGTAAAACAAAACTGTAACAATTGTTTCACTAACCTTTGGATTCATAAGGTGTTGAATTGTTTTCCTAGTTATACATATACTGTATAGTAAATTTAAGAAATTTTCCTCCTATTTTCATTGAACTCTAACGTACTTGATGTAAACAGAAAGACTTTATCTAATATTAATTTACCTTGATTAAAAAGTTTCACCTTTACCTGTTATAGAAAAGTTTTTTGTTGTGTGTTATGTGTAAAATTATTTCCTTAAAATGCATAGAAAACATTTTGTAATGTTTGAAATACTTGGTTTGCGTGCATGTTTTAAATTGTGGTTTTATATCGATTACCGGTAATAAAAACTTTCAAGGTTACGTTTTATTTAAGGGATTCGTATTTTTTCTTTTCATTTTAATGATGTGATTATTTTAAGCGGTGATGCAGATATAATGCTGTTGTTCTATTTTTACACCCACCTGCTTGAGCACTAATTAATTATGAATGTTTTTATTTATCAAGTACTTACATATGAGAACGAAAAATTGAAAATCAAAAACTATGACCTACATTTTTACCTACCTATGTATATATATATATATATATATATATATATATACCTTCCAAAGCTCTTCATTGGTGGAAATTGAAAAACTTAATTAATGGAAACTTTTGAATGAAGATGAAGGCAACAGAATCGTTTTTTCATTACGATTTGCATTTGCTACAGCTTCTTGGGGGATATGTTTTGTGTAGCGAGATGTAAAGCATTGTTTTCATTTTCAAAACGAAAAATTGAGTCAAAAAGCGTATGTACTTCAAAGAGGATAAAGAAACCCTTGAATAGTCGAAACGCAATTTTAAACTGCTTACAACCCTTACCAAAAGAAAAGCTTTCGATAGCTACAGACTATAGTACTTGCTCAATAATGATACCAAATAAATCAGCCTAATCCGCATAAAGGTGGTTGTCTGTTTTATTTCTTTTTGGACCGTGCAGTTCACTAAAAAAATCAAAACATTTTTGTTTCTATAAAGTTTAAAGAAAAACAAAACGGGCTTCAAACGTTAATTAAGAATACTTTGATATACCATTTGTCCGAAGTTTTATGTGGCTGGATTTTCTAAACTAAATTTCTTTAAATAAAATGGAAACAAAAAAGAAATTCGAAAACAGGGCTTACTCTATTTGTAGATAATAATAATAAGACGTTTGATTTGAGATATCGATCACTCTTACAACTTCTATATATCGAGAGTAATTTATAAAATGAAATTCAAAAATATCCCATATACCTAAAAACCACTGATGCTGTTTCATAAAGGTACAAGTTTACCTTATCTATAAAAAAGTGAAGTTCGATAAAAAGTAAAAAATAAAATTTATAAAATGTAAGTAGGTAGGTAGGTACGTTCTTTATTTAGGGTAAGGGGTAAACTTTTTCTCTTCCGTTTTCTTTTATACAGCGAATGAATAATAAGTAATTGGCGAAAATAATGAAGACAAGCACATAACTTTTAGGCATTGTGAAAACATCGATAAATTTAAAGTTTCTCTTTTGTTCTCTCTTATTGTTATTAGTTGTACAAGCTGAAGTTCTTTTTTTCTTTTTTTTTCCAGGAAACTTATCAGCCTTTGTTCGGTTGCTGCATCTGACGGAAAATGAACAAAAAGGGTTTCAGTCGAACAGTAGCTTAGAGCAAGATGGACGCTACGGATTATACGGTAAGTGAATAAGTTTGAGCTTTTATCTGGAAAATATTTAATGAGGAGAATTTATCAAGTGTCCGATTTACAATACGAAAAAATACGACGACTGTGCCGTTAGATCGCAATAGAATTAATTATACGATGAACAACTGACATTGCTTACAAGATTATTAAAAGTCAAAAATTTTGACAGTATGTTAGAAATTTGATTAAGTGCTAAAGAAAGACTTATCGTTGAAAAATATCATTTGTTTAAATGAATGATAGACAAAATGGAAAGAAAAACGCAAAAAACAATTGAAAATGTCACACTTCTCCATCAGTTTTAAGACTTTCTAATAAAGGGTGTATCCTAATAATTACGAAAGTAGATGGCGTCTTTCATTTATTAAGTAAATATTTTGGATACCTTATAAAATTCAAATCTTTCGAAGTTTGTAAGAAAAATGGAAGAAAATATTTATACTCCTTTTGTTGTTCTTCGTATCCCAAATAATACCATTTTTAACAGCGGAAAGAATTTATCTCAATCTTTCCCTTTGTGTTTAAGAACATTCGTTCTATTATACCTACTCGGTTATACGTTTTTGCTTTCAATTTCGCATTGTTGTACCTGAGTAAAGCGATTCTTTTCGTTTCGCAATAAAAGAAAAAGATCCACGAACACATTACATCCCAGGACAGTATTTCGAAGATCCCATTTTCATCCTTAATTTGTGATATCCTTTTGAAAAATTTTCGAATTTCCTACAAATTGATTCCATTTGAAACACGTTAACTAACTGTTACAATGGCACTAAAACATATAGATACTTATTCACATTTTAAAGGTCTAAAATCAAGGAGAATTAAAAATTTCATTATTTCGAGAGTTATCTTCTATAGAGTGCCCTAATCCGGACCTGGCGTTCTAATAAATAATTCATCAACCCAGAGACGTGATTATAACTAGACTGCGCCTTGCGTTTGTAAAGTGATACCATTTGGGTAGGCAACCCATTTTGCGAATTAAGGGACAGAAACGCGAGAATTATTAAGAGCGTTCGTAACTTTACTCAGAAAGTTTGAGGCCGTTGAAGTGGTAAGTGTAGTTATTTCAAATAAATGTTTTTCGACACTACTTTTCTTATACATAGGGTTTTGTGAACACTTTTATGAACTATTTTTAGTTAAAGTAATAGAAAACTAGTTTAATATTAGAACAATATGGTTAGATATTACTATACGTCACCCTAAATTCATATGTCTACTGTCGCCTGCTTATTATACCTAACCACCTACCCATGTCAATTGACACCTCTCGCATATCTTTCTCTTAACTTATACTTTCTCATACTTCTTTTCTTCTCATGATTAACATACTATTTTTCTAACTTTCTCAACAGAGTACACATAATGAACGACTTCACATACCTTAGATTTTTTTACTAACAAAAACTTACGAAACATATTTTATCAAATTCTATATTGCCAACTATTATTTAAACCATAAAATTAGACTGAAAAGTACATGTAAATAGTAGTACCGATAATATACATCATTTTAATCACAGTCATCACATCTTTTTTTATCAAATTCATACACCAATCATTCTCACAACGAGCAATCTACTTGCGTTACTAATTAACTTTATTTTTACTTATAGCACATATATTATTGTAAACAACAGTATTATTCTTTTTTTAAAGAAGTTTAATTATGTTTTCAATATATTTGGTTTGTATGTTAAATGATATTGTAAATGATTTCCGTTTAGTGCATGGGAAACTTAAATATGTGTCCCTGAATGTGCTTTGTTGGTTGCATACCCAAATTACATCATTTTATAGTACAGAGAACATTACTTACGCTCGGTTCATATTATAATCACGTCTCTAATTCAACCGTATTGTCATGAATGAATAAAAGCATCAATTGCGCAGAACCGTATTCAGAACATTTAAATAATTTATATAAGTCGAATGTCTTTTTTACAGCATAATAAAATAAAATAATTGTTTTATGATAATGGTTTCTTTGAGTTTGCTTAATTGGAAAGAATAATTACAAATTTAGCATATAGTATATAGTTGACAACATTAGTACGGAAACCCTAAAACGAGGGTGTTATTTTATCCCTTTACTTTTACGTTCTGGTTATCTCTTCTTGTTTTGTTTCATTTTGGGCCGTTGTCACTGAAGAAAAATTGTTTTCACTTTAAAATGGCGAAACGTTCCAAGTCTGTTTCTGCTTCGTTTTTGTTCTCGTGACAGATAGTTGAATAAAACTCTGTAGCCTTCGGAAGTTATTTAAGATAACGCGAAATGGAGATAGATCACTTCCGTTAAAGGAAATAGACTTTCGCGAATTCACGTAAATTTGTTATTGAACCGACCGACCGCGGAAGCCTATGCGTGAAAGTATTGTTTTCCCAATTGAATTTTATTAAAGTATGTGTTGTTTTATTTCGAAATTTTTAGGAGCGGTCGTTAATTTTGAACGTTTGCCCTGTTCAGTATGTTTAGCAGGGGTTACATTTTGCCCATTTCTTCAGCAGGAAAACTCACACCGTTCCATGCATAAAATGAAACATCAACGTTACGAAATTGATAACCCAATAAAAGAATAAATGATGACATTGAATTTAATAGAGCAATAAAAGACGAAACAGGGCCGTAAAATAAAAATGACACTTTAATGGTTTCAATTTTACTCGAACGATTGCAGGTAGATATTTTTCATTTATAAATTGTGAGGGATTTTGTGGAATACAAATGGCATTGTCGGCTTTTTGTCGTTGATTCCCGTTTGAAAGAGGATACTGATGGTAATATTAGGTTTTCGGATTTTTTAAGGGTATAAATAAAACTCTTTGGTATCTGGCATCTTTTAGATTAAAATTGTCTTCTTCTATTGATGAGAATTAGATTCTCTTCAAGTATCAAAATTGGTCAACAGCAGAAGGATGTCCTCATTTCAAAAATGTTCAATTTTAATATTTATTTATTAATGTCTTCACAAAATATTAGTTAGAAATTTCAGTCGTTATGGGGTGAAAGGAATAACCTTTTGAATTAATAATTGATGATCTCATCAAAAACAATTATTATGTTTTTGGTCAGAAATTTATCGAGACCACCAGACACGGATCGCGATTTCTCTCTTATTAGAAGCTCATCAGCGTGCCATAGGCAGTCTCGATAAATTACTGACCAAGCTCTAATGTTCCGTAAAGAACAGTTAATATAATAATAGCATAGAGGCAATTGTTGCCATCTAGTGGATTTTAGCTGCTACAAAAGATATTAAACTGGACAAGGCCTCACTGAGGTATTTAAACTTGTCGTGAATTCACGTATGTAGGTCCAGTTTAATATCTTCTGTAGCAGCTAAAATCCACTAGATGGTAACAATTGCCTCTATGTTATTATTAATTGAAAATCTATTTTAAATAACTAAAAATTTACGGGTTTGATAGTTTCTACCTTTACTTGATGAAAATCCATCTTAATTAGAAAAACAAAATTAAAGATTTTCACACACACTACTGAGTAGTAAATACTCACGTCTGAGGAAGCCAAAGTTTGGTGAAACATATGTTACGGATATTAAATAAAGTGTGTGAAAATATTTAGTTTTGTTTTTTCTAATATACGGGTTTATCCCGACACTGTATAGACAATAACCATACTATCAGCAAGAACATGCGATGAACCGAATCGAATTCGTAGAGCTACACAGTTTCAAACTGGAACTTGGTTGGTTGTAAGTAATTAGAAGGAGCGTTTGATGCAAGAACTTCATAAGTCCATTAAACATTGTCTGGGGCTTAAGTTGCAATTTCAACACAGTACGTTTGTCAGATCTTCTTCGAAATTTCCTTCGTCCTCCTCGGCGATGAACAAGATGGAGGAGGAATACTAACTCCTTTATCCAGCTATTTGTCCTCCGGTTGAGCTTTTGCTTACTACTAGGTACTATGGTATAATACAACATCTCTCGAGATAAATCTCTGGGGCATATCCGAAACAAACAAAGGAAATTAAAGACACCTCAGCTACAACTAATCCGTTCAAATGTAATCAAACTGATTTAATAGTTCTTCGAAGTATTATCTGGAAATTTCCGATATATACGGAATTAGAGTAACATGAACAAATAAAATCACAAACTTCATAAAATATATGTAATTAAAATATGTTCTTACTATTCTTGATCTCAATTCATGTGTTAAATAAGATATTTGCTACTTATTTGTGAGATTTAGTAATATTGAACAAGGTCCTTTTCAAATAAGAATATCGACTTCTTATGCTAAACCCACTGCGTAATGTCTAAGTATTTTTAAGTTTAAGTTTGTTTGTTATCATCACAAAATTGTACATACCTTTTTTCATACAGTCGAATTTTTTATCTTAATTTGAGTAATTACATGTATTTGGATTTAATTTGAACGCAAAATCTATTAAAAATGAATAAAAAACACACTTGGAGTTTAGAAGTATTTAATTTTTCCACTATAATTGTTTCACCACATTGTGCGTTCTTCGGGTGGTGAAGATACGAGGCACAGATATCTTAATAATTTTATTTTTACACGAAATCCTGTACCTTAATCTACTTTTATACATAATTTCCTTCAATATTGAGGCACACTTTTTGAATACTCTTCTCATAGAATTCAGGCGCCTGACTTGTTAACTGTTAACCACTGCATCACAACTGTATTGACTTCGTCATCGTCTTGAAGACGCTAACCGCTCAGATGTTCTTTCAAGTGCCGGAACAAATGGTAGTCACTGAGCGCCAGATCAGGGCTGTACGGAGAATGATCTAGAGTTTCCCAGTGAAAAGATATGATGAGATCTTTGATGCGATTAGCCACATGCGGACGGTCATTGTTATGCACATTTTTGCGGCCATCTTTAAATGCTCTCACCCACTTCCTTACCAGTCCATAAACTTTACAGATCTCACGATGAATATCAATCGGTTTTAGTCCTTTAGCACTAAGGAATCGTATAACAGCCCGGACTCCGGACTTCACAGTCGGCGGGACTCACGATTATCGGAGGCATCTTAAACACTCAGTAAACAACGTAAACAAGGGCGAATCAGACACTAATGGCGTCATTGCGTAGGTGAGAGAAGTAGGTACTCAGTGCGCATGTGCGGAAACGCTGGCCGCAGCGCTGCGCGGCAGAATTTCAAACGGTACTTACTTAAAAAACACGCCTCGTATAAACTTAAATATACTTAAACCAACTTATATGTTAGATACAAGAAAGTGGAAGAAATCATTTCGAAACAAAACTTACATTAAGTGAAACATTTTATTAAGTGAAATACAACAATTTTTTTAATTATTTTATTATTATTGTTGAGGCCTTTTAAGAAAAAGCATCTTAAATGTAAACATAAATATTTTAGTCGTTTAGTTTTAAGTTGACAATTGAGAAACTGCAGAAATATCTGCTTAATAATACAAATTCATGTCTTGTAATAAATTGTACTTCAAGAGACAGCTCTGTATCGGCACGAGGGCCCAAAATAGGACAGTACTGAGGGGTGGCAACGTGCTGAAGACAGTTTTACTTTGTTTTAGAAATGAAAACAACATGGCGTTTTAGTTTATTAAATTACGACGCAACAATTATTATTTTTAATGAGACTAAATGTTTAAAAAGGGAGAATTTACAACATCAGTTTGATCATTAAAAATTTATCCTAGTCTGTTTAATTTATTAATTTCAACAGTTTCGAGTAAATTTAGTTTTGACAATTTGACAATTTTAACATTTTACATGTTGAGAGAAAAAGTATAAAACGAAAGTTACTCGAAACTGTAGAAATTGATAAATTAAACAGACTAAGGTAAACTTTTAATGATCAAAGTGATGTTGTAAATTCTCCCCTTTTAAACATTTGGTTTTTATTAATAATAATAATAAAATTTTGTTGTATTTCCCTTAATAAAATGTTTCATTTAATGTAAAATTCGTTTCAAAATGATTTTCCCCACTTTCTTGTATCTAGTTGGTTTAAGTATACTTAAAAGACTATTAATGGTGCATTCTTGATGAAACATTATAGAATAGCTATGTAAAAACAAGAAAATACACAAAATGTTTAAACGATTTTATTAGTCAAAAACTCGACAATTGTTTCGACTAGTCGGTCTTTATCAAGAGTATTGTAGTTACTACCTGAGGAACATTAATTCAAACCTTAAATATATAAACAAATAATTACAAAGTTACAGATGTATCTAAGCCTAAGTAGGGGGGAAAACCATCATAAATTGGTTAACAGAAGTGGACTGTTGTTCGATAATATTTCAGTTTGGTTATTGACTATATTATCATTTTTTGCAATTGCTAATTTGATTTCTAAAATTTCTAGAAGATTAAGATATAGTTGTGAATTAATTGAATATTATTGATATCTAAAATATGATTGTTTTCTATGCAGTGTTCTATAAAAACTGTAGTAGCTTTTTTATTTTTTATGGCTAATTCATGTTCATAAATTCTGTTGTTTAGGGCCCGACCACATTGGCCAATATAAACAGCATCACATTTGTTGGAAATTAATTTATAAATGCCATTTTTTTGAAGTTTACTTAATTTTTGTTTGTTATTGACTATAAGATTACTTAATTTTAGTTTATTTACTTCTATAACATAAAAATCTAAATTCTTTAATCTATTTGAAATTTTATGACTGGTATTTTTAATATAATTTAAGGCACAAAAACGGTTAACATTATTAGTTACTAAACCATTTCTTAACATTCCTTGAGCTTGTATTCTAAGTTTTTTCTTTAAAATATTATCTACAATGTCCACTTTGTAACCGTTGTTTGCGGCAATATGTTTAATAATGTTCAGTTTCTTATAGAAATTTTGATTTGATAATGAGATATTAACCAACCTATGTATAAGACTATGAAAGATTGACAATTTTATAGTAAAATATTGATTGGAAGAGGCAGGAATGACGACATCAGTTGTTGATCGTTTTCGATAAATATCAAAACTTACAGAATTATTCATAGTTTAAAGTATCTTAACATCTAAAAAACTAATTGGGGCGTTCACCTCTATCTCAATAGTAAATTGTATTTTATTATTAAATGAGTCCCCAGAAAAGGCTGTTTTTACTATTAAAGAGATTATTTTCAAAATTTGACATGTAAATTTCGGATAGAATATAGTATAGTTTAAATTTATCTTCACCACCTGAAGAAGGCACAGTGTGATGAAATAATTATAGTGGAAACATTAAATACTTGTAAACTCCAAGTGTGTTTTTTATTTAATTGTAAATATGGTGTTACATTACCAGAAAGCTTCATCAATTCTATTTAAAATCTATTATTTCGTCAGTTGACTTTAAAGGATAGTATGTTAAATTTATGTATATTTTGTTGGCATCAATTCAAGTGCAGTCGGGAAATTAATGTTCGAACAACAGGTCGTTGAGGTCCCGAGGATAATAAGTTGCCTGGTAAAATGCAGTTCACGATAAGTTTTAAAGCTCGTTAGTCAAAACGCTGTTATCGGCCTGGATCTTTGAACAACCATCACCTAAGTTATGTATCTATAACTACCATACTTTTAAATATTTAACCGAAAAAACAATCTTAGGAAACTCTGAAACTGCATTTGCTCTCAATTTTGAATAAGTGTTAGTGCACTTTAACTTCTCTTAAGTTTCTAGTAATTTATCGAGGAAATTTTCGTCTTTTACGATCATTCGAAATGAGAGTGAATGCAGTGGGACATGATATACGACTGTTAGTAATTATACGTAACTTGAAAAGTTTTGACCCACATTTTCACGATGGAAACTTTTTTAATTTCCCGATTACAGAAGACACACGCTTATCACTTAAAATGTAACAGACACATAACTATTCAAAGGTGCTTAATCTTAAACAAAGACGAAAATAATTAAATGGCCTTAGTATAAATCTAATGGACTCGTAGAAAATAAAAGTCTTTAAACGTCCTTAAATTATTTATTGCACTAAACTTAATTACAACCTTTTACCGAACATAGTTTCGACCGTGTAAATTGGAGATGGACTGCTTACTGTATACTAAATTTGATCTTAAATATACATTGAAATAGAATATTGATAAGAGAATCTGAAAATGTTCCCAGGAAAACTATTTATTTGTTCCAGAATATTATTTGGAGTAATTATTGATTTTGGTAATTGGAATATTTGATCATCGCTGTACATATGTTTACCAATAAACAACAGATAAGGTGACAGTTACAATGCATTCTTAAAATTAAAGATAACAAATTACTTATTAATACAATATCTTGAATAAATTACAAAATAGAATTAATATAAAGATCTGGTAGATTACACGAGTATATAACGACTAAAGAAAAGGTAAATTACATGTACATATATTATTTTGAAGGTACACTATATAAACAAAATGATATAATATCCAGTTATACTGATATCTGCTGTTAACAGAATTATTTCATGTAAAAGAGAAAGGCGGTAGTAAGGTATCTACTTCTCCGACTGAATCGACGACACAGCCTATACAAAACAAATAAATAAGAAAAGTATTAGTGGAGACTGGATATAGCGATGGCGTGCTGATGAGATCTTATAAGAACGAAATTGCGATGCAAGTAGTTTTGATAAGTTACTCTCCAACAACGTATACTGTTCTCATTAATAGATTAGGTAAATTAATGTAAAAGAAACGCTTTCAGATGTTTTCATTGCTATCGTTTTTATTAAATAAAATATGATGTACATAAATATACGGGAGTAAACCAAATATAAACGGTAATTTTGTAAAATAAATATATTAATTAATGGTACACACAAACTAAACATTTAATATTTTTCAATGTTTTTCAACCTCCGTGTTCTACACACTTTTGCAACCGATTTGAAAGCTTGAATATTCCTTCTTCATAAAAAGTTTGAGGGCGAGTTGTCAGTCAATTGCACACAGAGGAGTATGTTCCCTTACTTTTTCATTGCTTTCAACTCATTACTCTACTCTCTACAAGTGATTCTTTCAAGGGCGTGAACAAAAAATAATCATAGTGTGACATGTCAGGGCTATAAGGAGGATTATAGAGGCTCGAGGGTTTCCCAGTCCATTTCTTCCAATTTATTCCTTGTCAAAATTGTGGTGTGTGGCCTGGCGTTGTCATGAAGGAGGATGACGTCTCGACGTCTCGAATGGGCATATCCCGTCGTTTGCTTCGATACGCGATTTTTGTCGACTGTAACAGCTCAGAAGTAAGAATAGTAAGCCGCATTCACTGTTCGTTGATCGATGAAAATGAATAAAACTCCCTTTAAGTCAAAGAAAACAGTCGTAAGTACTTTTCTAACTGAGAGACGGGTTTTGGTTTTGGCTTTGCCTTCATCCTTTCTTTGCCACTCTTTACTCTCTATTTTTGATTCGGGAGTGTAGTGGTGCACCCATGTCTCATCACAAGTGACGATATGCCTCAAAAAACCTCCCCCTTTTTGTCGAAATTGATTCAGAAGTCTTTCACTGATCTCCGACCTGATCTGACCTGTTTTTGATTTTCGATCAACAACCTTGAAACCCAGCGAGCACTAATTTTTCTAAAGCCAAAGTTGGATTGAACACTCGAACACTTCCATAGCTGTGAAGTGATTTGTTTAATAGTCAATAGTTAACCGGCGATCAGGCGATCACCTTCAACAAGCTCTCGAACTGCACGGACTTGGGTGTCGATTATGACTCGTCCACCCCTCAATTCTCTGTTCTCTGACCCACGTATACACTCGGTTCTGAGACAGTGTAGATGTAGCATCCCCAAACTATACCTTCAAACGAGTGGAAATTTCCGATGGTTTAACGTTTAACGCCTTCATCGCTGTACTGTGGACAGAACCGAGCGCAGATGCTACCTACGCCGGTCTCCCCCTCCTCATAAACCAAACAACACTCGAGTATCGAATCCTCGGAATTACATGCTAAGCTAAATAGTAAAATTACCGTTTATGTTTGATTTACCCTCGTATATCGATTAGGTTTTTTTATTTTGCAAATACTAAGCATTATTTAGATAGTACTGCGTGAAAAAATTTAATCCTGTAAAAGAAAACGAAACTACCCCATTATGGTAAAATGGATATGCTTTTACGATAATGGATGAACATATAAATTATTGTTAGTGTTTAAATGAGATTGTCTTACAGAATACGATGTAAATAACTAAAGGTAAAAGGGCGAGGCATCCACGTCAATTTATTGTATTCAAATATACTAAGCGAATAAGGAGTTAACATATTTTACAAAGTTTTCGTAATATAAAGATTTGTTTTGTTTCTTCACCCTCAAAGACGAATAAAAGGTACTTTTAAAGTTATTGATTCACGAGCAAAAAGGCGTGAACATAAGTATTAAAAAAAAAACAATTAATGTTAAAGCTACATTAAATTATATATTCATAGACAGATGCTTGATTTGTTTACATCAAATCATCCCTATTGTTTTGTGCTTTTACTAAATTTTATTTTTGAAAGCTAATGTCATGCATGAGTTGTTTTAAAGATAATTAAAAAGAGAAATTAACGATTGTTTCTTGTTAAATATTGTTTACGTGTCTGGTCCGCAGTCCCTGAAATAATTGTCATAGAAAGAAATTCCTTTGCCAGAGTTAATTATAATTTTGCTTCGTAGCACAGCAGAACTAGAATTGGTGACTAAGTGATTGTAAATTTTATGTAAGAACGAAAATTCAAAATTTTTACTTGAAAATATAAATTTTTAAGTTAGGTATTGTGTTTGTTCTTATCGAAAACTTTTTGCCATATTTCAGGCATTGTGATGATAATTCCTTTTTAAAAAAAGTTTTAATTTTTGTCAGAAAAATAAACTGAATTAAATGAGTAAAATTCGAAGGTGAATACAAAAAAAACACTGTTGGACAAGTTTCACTTAATTTATTATAGAATTCTCTACAAAATTGTTTCGACTGTTAAGTCATTTTCAAAAGATACATGAAATTGTATTAAAGTTAAATAAAGTTACCAAGCTATTTATAGAAGCATATACTTATTTGGTAATACCTACAATTCAAATGGAGGGGGGTATTATTACTGAGAAGTTCAGTTTGGTTGTTAACCAAGGGTAAATTTTGATGTACAGCCTTCTTAATCTCTAGATTTTATAATAAATTTAATTTTCGGCTTTTGTTGGCTGAATGCAATTTTTTAACAGTCTATATTGATATTATGTTTGTTAATGGTACAATGTTCAGCAATCCCTGTAGTTGTTTTAAATTTTTTAATACTATTAACGTGTTCAATAATACGACAATTTACAGATCTACCTGACTGACCAATGTAAAAAACATTACAGTCTTTGGAAAAAACTTGATAAACAAAGCTTTTTTTCTAGGGGTTAATTTTGGTTTTGTTTTTGACCAAGAAAGAATGAAGATTCTTTTTATTGATTTCAATAGTTGAAACATTAAATTTAGAAAGTTCTTTTTAAACGCAGTTGCTAACATTTTTAATATAATTTAAAGAGCAATAAGTGTTTAAATTTGAGTTATCTTTTGTAAAACTATTGTAAATCTGTTTCCTTAGAATAAAGCGTTGTTTATGTTTTAACATAACATCTATCATCTCAGGTTTGTAACCATTATTTTGGGCTATGGTTTTTATTATACGTGGTTCTTTGTTAAAATGATAAGGGCTTAAAGGTATAGTTACTAATCTATGGATGAAGGAATTAAAAGAAGCCACTTTTATTTCGATCTTCTTATTAATTTTAGTAATTTTGAGATCTAAAAAATTTATATACTTGTTGGATTCTAATTCCATAGTGAACTGAATCTTACTATCAAAAGAATTTAAAAAAATTAAAAATACATTTAGTTGTCTAACACTGCCTTTCCAAACGCAAAAAACATCATCTACGTACCTACGCCAAAAAATTATATTATTAATTAGATTGTTTTTAGACTCAAATAGTTCTTTCTCAAAATCAAACATGAAAATTTCAGCTAAGATGGGAGACAAAGGTGAACCCATTGGCAAACCATCTAACTGTTTGTAATATTTGTTTTGAAATTTGAAATAATTTTGATCCAAACAAAGGGATAAAATGTTTATCAATTCCGAATTAAAATTAATATCTAAAATAGGGTTATTTTTCAATTTATATTTAATAATTTGTATTACTGGGTTTACCAGTATCGAAGTGAATAGACTCTTAACAGCGAAAGATACAAATATAGAATTATCAGGGATTAGTGCATCTTTAACGCTGTTGGCAAATTGAATTGGATTAAATGAGATTGTATGGTATTAGTGTCATTAATTTTTTTTTATCATTTAATGAGTTCTGCATGGAACAAAACAAAAAGAAATCTGAAGGCACAAGATCAGAGATGTATGGTGGATGTGGCAACACACCCAAACATGGCAGAAATAATTTTTGGAGAGTCACTAATGGCGTGTGGGGCATTACATTACTTTTCATGTTGAAAATTTGTAAAACAACAACTCCCTTAACAATTTTCGGAAATATATTTGAAGTGCACTTTTTTCCATTTCTAAATTGTGATAAAAACGAAACTAAATAATTAATCGATACAATTTTGTTACTAATTATTTAAGGTTAGGTTAGGTTAGATTAGATGCTTTCAACACGTTGACGAAATAAAGGAATATTCATAAAGCATCTACCAAGAAAATCCTTGGTTGCCATAGAATATTAGACCAGAGCTAATGTGAATTTATTAAATTGTTTATTCACCGCTTCTCTTCCAGTTTTAAACTGTATCAGATTTATTGTGTCCTGCGACCCGTTTGTTGCGTAACAATTAATAAAAGATGAGATACAACTTAGTAAAAGTTATAATTGACTTTTGTTTCGTATTTTGCCTAATCTTTTAATTTTCATGGTTCGTCGAAGCTGAACTCTGAGGCACGATGGGTTTTCGGTATTTTTTCATGCTAAATTACCACTATAAACTTAAATTAATAATTGGATTGATTCAGCCATTACTTTATGATAATTCATCTTAACACTACTTTGCTTATTATCACATTATTTATTTACAAATCCTTTTGACTATAGTTTCGACAAATAGCTTGTCATTGTCAAACAAATGATTCAAATTGAATGAATACAAACAGATGTACAGTGATGTTTATATATATTTTGGAAATTCCACTAATTATTAATTGTACTGAATAATACTGAGTGGTACAAATCTACCTGGTCGTTTAACAGGTTATTTTCGGATTTTTTTGATGCTTTGTATACTTCTAAGGATTCTAAAATATTAAGTTTAAAGCCTTTATTTACATTATGAATAAATATTTTCAAATTAGAATAATTGTTTAATATACCAGACCAGAGTCACGTACTCGTTTCTGAAAATATTGTATTCACTGTTTCGATTGAGTTATTATTTAAAAAAAGAAGTTAATAAAATCCGCTTTCGCCTAATTATAAAGAATCACAGATCCCACATCAGTTACTATTTGTTAATTGAGCAAACAGATAATTAATTCAGCAAGCCATTATCAGTTTAGATTGTTGACTTGTGATAAAGCAAAGTGGTTTTTTACCTCTTTTAGTGAGGGTACACACTCATTTCTAAGGGTCTATAAATAACACCCCAAGAATGGAATAAGGTTTAAACCACTTGGAATTGAATTTTATACAAGTTTTCCTTGAAGGCTTGAGAAAGCAATTTATTTTCATTGATTTTTCTTTTGTACCCTTGTATACGAAGGGAGGTTTTTTCAACCTTTATCAGGTGTCTCGATCGACTATTAAGTACCTACATGCGGGTGCATTATGTATTTCTTTATCTTTTTATCTGAATTAGACAAGTTCAGAGGTCATGTTGGAGAAACTCTGTGATTTTAATTTAATTAAAAGGAAATTTCGAAAATGTTTAACTACCTAGCCGAATTTTGAAACTTGTGGATTTCTAATACTAACTCATCTAACCCACGCGACCTTTTCAAATTTGAAACCAACACGTAAAGTTAAATGATGGTTTTTCATTTTTCTTTTATTGCCGAGGAGCGTAGTTATAGAACTTCCTTTTTGATTAGTCAGAGTTTACGCTGGAAAGTTTTTTGAATACTTTTCTAAAACAGCTAACTCAGAGTAAGTACACGATGACCATCGTTAACAAAGTTTATAATTGGTCATTAGGCAAATAGTCCGAGAGAAGCTTAATTTGGATTCAATTCGGTGTAGGCTACACCCATAATTAAATAAATTAGCGTGATTTGATAGTACAATTAACCAAACTAGGGGCTTAACGCCCCAACTAATTACGAAAAGATCTCATTTTAGAAAGGAAAACCTACGACTGAAACGTGTTCCATTTACCTCAGAAGACAGAGTGAATCTGTTTTAAAAATTTCTGTGTCTTTATAAGCATTCTTTCTACTAATATTTGATTACTTATAAATGATAAACAACATTTTTGAAGATTAAAAATTACTAATTAAGGAATAGTATAGAGTTATATATGTTGCCGGCCAAACCCGATTTCAGGACAAACTAGTTTTTCCTAGACTAAACTAGTTCTTCCTATACGCGATAGGATTAACTAGTATGGCTAGTCAAAACTAATTTGTTCTAAGCCCGACAGGATGATCCAGTTTAGACTTGTCCAAACTGATTTGTCCTGATATAAATATGCACGCTCTAGGATAAACTGGTGTGGCCTAGTGTAAACATTATAGTATATCTAGATAAACTGAATAAAATACTCCGTAATTGGAAACAATCATTTTTATTAAAACCATAATGATTCGTCGTTAAAAGTTATGGATAATTGGTAATACAAACAATCATACTATAACAAACAATAAGTGTTGTTGATTGTGGAAGCGTTTACTTGTTGAAACTGGTTCATAATTTAAAAAATGAAAATACACAAAAAGTTTCAAGATGTTTATTTAAATTCACTACAATTAAAACAGATAATTCGTTAGGAAAATAACAAATCTAAAACGCCTAATAATTCAAAATCAGGTGTTTATTTACTAAGTTGTTCCAACTCTGAAAAAGTTTATATAGGGCAAACTGGTCGTTCTTTTGATATTCATATTCGCGAACATTATAAAAGTTTCGTAAATAAAAAAAACCGACTCGGCTTAGGCAGAACATTTACTTACTAATGGCCATCATTTTAACAAGGATTTCAAAATTTTACATATTCATAATAAAAGTAAAAAATTAGATTTACTAGAAGGTTTAGAAATTATTTGACACAATAAAGATAATAAAATATTAAACGACCAATTAGACGTTAGAAGTTCTCCATTATTAAATGTTAAGGTCTGATTCCTCCACCATAATATGTAGGTATATATACGTATTAACTAACCATACATTTTGTTATATCTCCACCTGAAGAAGCTTAAGTTAAGCGAAACAATTGTAGTGAATTTAAATAAACATTTTGAAACTTTTGTGTGTTTTCATTTTTTAAATTAATAAGTGTTTTTTTAATAGAAGCAATCATCGTATCTCAATTATTAAAATTGTTATTTAGTTTTACATGGAGTGCTTTGGTGGCAGTTAGAATTGCAGAGTATCATTGCCTTCTTGCACTGGCATCTGTTTGTGGAACAGTTTTTTTGCAGCTGCATCTCACAAAACCTTTCTATCATAACCTAACCTATTTATATCAAGACAAATCAGTTTGGACTAGTCAAAACTGGTTTATCCTATCGGGCTTAGGACAAATTATCTTGGACTAGGCTATACTAGTTAATCCTGTCGCGTATAGGAAGAACTAGTTTAGCCTAGGCAAACTAGTTTGTCCTGAAATCGGGTTTGGTCGGTAACATATACACATATCTTTTTAAATAAATATTTGCATCGTGACCTTCTAATATATATTGTAAAATAAAAAAAATAGTAATTAATGAAAAATATAAAATCGACAGGATCGTAGAACTTTGCGGTTCTCTTTCAGCATACGGTTACACACTTTGTAATTTCATCCTAAAATCATGTAATTTTGTAATATACCACGTTTGTGCGGTTTTGGATGAAATAAAGCACCCGCAACATATTTTCTGCAGACTTGTTTTCATGAAACAGACACTTTTCACCACATATTTTAATTTATAACAGCTTCCATCAAACCACCTTTGTTAATGACTTATTTTTTACACTCGTCCCTTAATCTTTTTACGTCAATTTTTACGTAGGTGCCCTAATTACGTATTTTATGAACAATTAGCAAACTTTCCAGCATTTTTTTTCCAGTAAATTGCTATAGTTTTCGCGCAGAACATAAATCTGTGTAAGTTTTTTCATCGTTATTAATTCGAAAGAGCCACAGGCTATGTTTTTAGTGGCATAGGTATTTCACACTGTTGGTTTAAAAGCTTTTAACCGCTGCTATAAAAATTTTCTTACAGTCCAGTAGCTTTAAAGCGGATAGTGTGTGGACATTGTACCTAAACCTCTACTCTTTTTATCAACGTAATTCTCGTCAAAGTGCGCATAAATTAGTTTTAAACTATATTTTGTTAGCCTTACAAATCGAATTACCTTTCTTTCTAAACCGTTAAAGTACCTAAATCCTTTCCAGTAAATAAATTGACCGGGGAGGAAAATAAAATAAATAAAGACGAGTGTTTTTATTTCCCGGATTTTCAGTTTAAATGTAAAATAAAGAATTGGGGCAATTTATATAGAAACGAATTATAAGGTTCACTCTTTCAAGTTTTTCGACGAAAAACGGATATTTTATGTAACAAAAAATGTAATGAACAATTCCGGAAATTGCTGGGAAATGTATGAAATAAGTATATTTCCTGGAAACAGTTACTGTAATGAAAAGGGCATTAAATCTAATCTTGACATTGACGGTACAGTAGGGTTGGCCTTAGATCCGTAAAAAAATATTAATCTTTTATTGTGATACTCTAATATAAATTAAAATTCATGCATGAAATGAAATCATTTCATTAAATGCTCGGTTAGACCATTCCTAATACCTTTTTGCAAGGGGCCCTATCAAAAGCCTGGTCAGATTATTCATTAAATGTTTGATCGGAATTCTAACTGGGCTATTAGTCGGATGCCTGCTTTGGTTCTTTACCAAATACAAGGACAGGAACATTTGGTATTTAGTGAGATTCCTGACTGGGCCATTTAGTCTTGGTTCTGGGCGTATTTTAAAGGAACACTTAGTCGATAGTCTGGTTAGTCATTGTACTGAATTTCCAGTCAAACACAATTTGGTCATGCACGAGATCAGGGGGTAATTCTTTAACCCTATCTGCCGAATTTTGTAAGTAGTTTGTATCTGAAATTACGAGGGTACATCAAATATAAACGGTAACTTTACTATTTAGCTTAGCACGTTATTCCGATTTAAAGGATTCGATGCTCGAGTGTTGTTTGGTTTATGAGGAGGGGAAAACCGGGTTAGGTAGCAGCTGCGCTCGGTTCTGTCCGCAGTACAGCCATGACTGAGCGCTATATACCTTTGTCTGTTGCACAACGCATCATTATAAAGTTTTCAACAATGAAGGTGTTAAACCATCAGAAAATCGGAAATTTTCACTCGTTTGAAGGCACAGTTTGGGGATGCCACACTGTCTCAGAATCGAGTGTATATGCGGGTCAGAGAACAGAGAATTCAGGGATGATCAGCTTCAGTTATGGGAGTGTTCACTACATCATCACTGATGAACTTGGCTTTATAAAAATTAGTGCTCGCTGGTTCTGGTTAGTGCCAAAGTTGTTATCGGAGGTCAGTGAAAGACTTCTGAATCGATTTCGACAAGACGGGGAGTTTTTTTGGAGGTAGATCGTCACTTGTGATGAGACATGGGTCCCCCACTATACTCCCGAATCAAAAATGGCGAGTAAGGAGTGGCGAAGAAAGGATGAAGGCTGCCCCGTCAAAGCCAAAACCAAAACCTGTCTCTCAGACAGAAAGTGCTTAAGACTGTTTTCTTTGATTTAAGGGGAGTTTAGTTTTACTCACTGATTTTCTTCTTTCTCCACGATCCATGAACAGTGACTGCGGCTTACTATTGTTACTTCTGAGTTGTTACAGTCGACAAAAATCGCGTATCGAAGCAAACGACGGGATATGCCCATTTGAGACGTCAAGACGTCAGTCTACTTCATGACAACGCCAGGCCACACACCGCAGTTTTGCAGTTTTGACAAGGAATAAATTGGATGAAATGGGCTGGGAGACCCTCGAGCCTCTATAATCCTCCTTATAGCCTGACCTGTCACACTATGATTATTTTTTTATCACGCCCTTAAAAGAATCACTTGTAGAAAGTAGAGTAATGAGTTGAAAGCAATGAAGAAGCAGAGGAGTATGTGCGCAATTAGCTGACAACTCGCTCTGAAACTTTTTATGAAGAAGAAATATTCAAGCTTCCAAATCGATGACAAAAGTGTGTAGAGCACGGAGGTGATAACATTGAAAAATGTTAAATGTTTAGTTTGTGTGTACCATTAAGCAATAAATTTATTTTACAAAATTACAGTTTATATTTAATTTACCCTCGTATATTTTAGTGTATAATGTAATTTCGAAAGCTATTACCAGCTAGTTCGAATAAAAACAAAAACATAATATTTGTGTTCCCTCACGAAATGTGTGAATTTGTAACTCATACAAGATGTCCCTTGAATCACCTGCTTTATAAGACATGAAACATGTAGATATTGTTCAAGCACGCGTTATTTTGATAGGATTTAAACTTTCAAAAGTATTCACTTTTGTTCTTGAATAATGCAAACAAGTTATCCTTCGGTTCTCCTCTGGTAGGTAGGTACCCAGCAAGTGAAACATCCTGTAAAGCGTTTTTTCTTTCTTATCATAAATACATAAGCAAATCTTTCTACGTCCTAGGAAAAACTTCTCGCCAGCCATTTAAATGAAAATGTTGCCTTAAAATAGGAATTTCATGCATTAAATATTAAATACGCTTTTCCCGTTGCGTTGGAACGCGAGTTCGGCATTATTTATAAGACACTTTCGTCTTGTCTGTCTGGAACGATACTCCTGAGATGTTTCGTCTTCGGAAAGATGATTACCGTTTCGACTCGTGACTCGTGTGCATCATAATACGTACGATGTTATACTGTTCTACAAACGAGTATTAATTTACTTATCAGTTTAAAATGCCCCGCTGTCTCGATCGTCCCTGACATTTACATAACGGTAGTTTAATAATAATAAAGACAGAATCCTGTTCGTCGAATCACGTTTCGAGCTAATGACGAGCATCATTCTCGGATATGTTACTCTTAGTGAGAATAAAATTTAATGTTTTATTTGTTCAGCTTAAGTGTCTTAAGTTATTATACGTAATTTAGACACCCTTATTAAGTGATTCTATATCGATAAGTGATAGCCTACAAGCCAAAGATTCATTTTTATCTGCTGCTGTAAAATTTCATATAGTGCTTATAATTTAGAAAGTTATATTATTTTTATCATTTATTCAGAAATAGATTCCGGTTAATTTACCAAACACGGAAGCGATATTAAAAATTTCATTATATTTATTGTTATACATTTAGCAGAATTTGCGTTGCATAGAACCACAACGAATACGAGTCAAATCCAAGTTTTAATTGTTGATAATGCAAATAAGCAGTATGTGGGGTCCTATAAAAAGCCATGGTAAATAATGATCGTGGATATTATTAAGTAAGTCGGTGAAGTCGTCAAGAAGTCTGCATGAAGAGGGGGTCTAGGGGCCCGTCGAGTTCGGGAAATCGTCGTGTGAGAGGAGTACTGGCGTTGGGTGTGACCCCACATAAATTCGTATACCTTTGTTGCTTTGTATGTAAATATGTTCGAAATCCTTTTGTATTATATTTCTTTGTGTCTGTGTCTCTGTGTCTGTGTAAATATTTCTTAACATTCTATTCTAAATCTTTTGTATTCCTTCTATTTGTGCCAATCACTTTTATTACTGTAATTTCCGATAATCCCTGCTAACATTTCAACTTCGCGTACTAACCGCATGACGTCTGTACTTCGCTGTCCTCCCTAATTGATATTTTACGATGGGTTTCTTCGGTGATTTGGATCTTGATTCTATTTCTTGATATTTCTCCTTTTAAAAATTTTCACTTTTCGTACTTCTCTATTGTTACTTACCCTACTCTTATCTACTACCCTTTCTCTTACTTCACAATTTCGATTTCATTCTTTTTTTCCCTCTCAGTAATCAGTTCGTATCTTGTTTCGCTATCTTCAAGTTCACTTTTCTATTATCGCGTTTCCATTTCTATTTTCATTTTATTAATTGTTAAGTTTGTAAATTTAAATTGATTGTTCTGTTGTTGTTATTTGGTCTGTAATTGTGGGTGTAAGTCAATTGCGCGCTGCGGTCAGTTTACTCCCTGCTGTGACAAAACTAACCCTAAAAGTGATGGGTCAATTGCGCGCAAAGTTGAAAAAATAAATACATACTTTAATCTTCTTTCAAATAAACAGATATTTGAATTAGATGCAGGTAAATACAAAAGTAATTAATAAAACATGTTATGTACTTTATCAGCGTTTGTTGATTATAGACGAGGGGTCTATTACGTAGTTACATAACCAATTATATTATTGGGCTTTATATGATTAGATGCAAATACCTATAGGTTAGGTTAAGTTTAGGTTAGGTTTCCTTATAGGTGTTTTATCTATGATACTAATTTTTTTAAATATGTTTACTTTTACTCCAGAGAAGTATTAATGCAGAGTTATATAAATTAAATAAAATTACCGAGTGCGCAGTTGACCCTACAAAGTCTTGGCAAACCGCGCGCAATTGACCTGTAATATTTGACTACCTGAATTTATTCCTAACTACAGCGCACTATCGTCCATTGCCCGTAATTGTATCGTTCATAAAAATTCTCACAAACTAAACTTATATACACCATCAAGCCCCAAATAAAACCAGGTAGGACTTAATTTCCCAAATTGACTTTTGGCATTTAGCGTTTAATATTTCATTTAAATTTATTTGTTAAAATTTACCCCTACTAAAAATTCGTCAAAATATTTCATTATTAATAAGTAGCTATTTATAAAATAAATTATGAAAAAAAAAATATTTGTTTTGTTGATCAACATTTCACATGCCATGAAACCCCCGATCTACGAAACCTTAAGGAAGTATATATATTCGATATATAAATAATGGAAAAAAATAGATACTGAGACGGATGTAACTTTGAATCAGTTGCTAACTGAACATAAAATCGAAAAGGTTTTAATACTAGCAGTAGAAGTTCATCCGGAATGTGAATTAATATTTATGTCTATAATTATAAAATTACAAGGAGAACCGAATTATTTATTACTTCATTAATTTTCTCGACTTCAAGCGTCCCAGAATTACCAGAAATAAGAAAATATTTGAAACAATAATTAGTATTTGTTTTGCTTCAAACGATGCGAAATTTCCTATTTCAACATTAAAATCTGAAATATTAAATACCTAATCTGTATCAGACATGTTGACACAGAGGCTGTCCTTCCTTTATAATCGAATATCCTGAATCCTGTATTGCTTGTCAAATGCAATCTTGCACATATCAGTTATTTACAGGACTTAGTCAAAGGATACCCATTCAGAACTATAAGAGAAAATTGTTTACAAAAGGCTAATCATTATTTCAAAGGATAAAACTTCAATAACAGTCACGAAGTTTATTAATTATTCACTAAAATCAAATTTATGAAAATTCAAAAACAAAACTCTCCAAATTATAATTAATATACTCCATTTGATATACTCCATTTCTTTTAAGTATGTCTCTCTTTTTCCTTCGTGAGCTTAAACTGTTTTTATTTACACAGGTCGGATTTAAGTTGCGTTTTCTAATTCTTTAAAAATAATTATCCTTTATTGATATGAATACTTTAAATATCCTTAAACATAACTTTATTATGACTTATATCTAAGTTTACTTGATGGAAACTCATTTTAACAAATAAATGAAATACAAAGTTTAATTTCCACAATATATTAAAACACTCGACATATGTTTCGCCTAACTTAGGCTTCTTCAGAAGTATAATAAACTTAAACTAATACAGATCGGACTTATATTTATACAGATATATAGCTAAGGCTAGGGAGGGGTAATTTGAAAAATAAATTGAGAAGTGGTGAGTTATTTAATTCAATTTGTTCATTTAACAGTTGTCCTGTATTTTTGTATTTGTTAATTTCCATTGATTCTAGAAGAGACAACCTATAATTTTTATTTACAACATGCAGAACATCATAGTGTACATTAAAAGGATGTTTTATATCGATCAGGTGTTTAGCATAGGTTGTGTCGATGTTGTTTGTTTCAAAAGATTTTTTAAGTTCGCTGATTCGTTTTTTAAAAGTACGACCCGTCTGATCTATGTAGAATTTATCACAAGAGTCGCATTTTAGTCTACAAACACCTGATCTGTTACCCTTTTCCATCTTTGTTATCTTTAATATGCTTACTTAATGTATTAGTCGTATAGAAAGCTTTATTTAAATTAAGATAATAGATAGTTTATTAAGCAAATTACTTTTAAAACAATTTATAAAAAATGTCTATTCACCAATCAAAGATAAAATTAATTGTTATAAAACTATACCCTTTTTAGGCAGTTCTTCAAAACAAGTAGGAAGATTATTTGGAAACCTTAATTTGTTAAATGAACAAATTGAATTAAATAACTCACCACTTCTCAATTTATTTGTTAAATTACCCCCTCCCTAGCCTTAGCTGTATATTTGTATAAATAGTCTATGTATATAAATAGATATGTATTAGTTTAAGTTTATTATACTTCTGAAGAAGCCTAAGTTAGGCGAAACATATGTCAAGTGTTTTAATATATTGTGGAAATTAAACTTTGTGTTTCATTTATTTGATAACTTTATAAATGAAATTGAATCCTTGCTTGATTCTTGGTGGAACTTGTTAAATAATTAGAAAAACAAAACACTTGGTATGGTTCCATAAATTTTATACCATTATCAAAGTATAACAGCCGAAACAATATTGTCAGATTTTAATAAGATTTGTGGAACTGTACCAAGTGTTTCGTTTTTCTAACATCATTTTAGCTTTATGAATTCCTTTTGTATTCTTTGAAAACGATATAAAAGTCGAAACAATTGTCAGATCTTCTTATTAAATATAAAAAACAGAATCCAAGTGTTTTCTTTATTTATTATTAAAATCGTTGAATCTTCTTAATAAAAGTCGCCCTCTGTCGCTGCGATGATTTTCTGATAAATAATACCTCTAAGCTAGATTTCATACTTTGTTAAATAAATTAGACCGAAGGAAATTTGCGACGTACGGTTTCTTGTTCAATTTCCAAAATTTTAATCAAGATTGATGATAGAGCTTCAAATTACTACAGCGACTCTGTATGTTAGACACAGTTGTAGACATTAGCTAATCGTTAGGCCCACACACATAACACGGATTAAACATGGCAATTTGTTGTAGTACCTGGGAAACTGACGTCATAGCTAAGAAGCGGCGGCAAAGGGAACATTTTGTCATCAAATTGTCGTTCGCCTTCCGACAACATTCTGATGTCGACGCGATAGTGAAATCAATGAACTATGCAAACGCAAAATTGCTTACTGAACCGATTATGAATTTGTTATTGAATTGTAACTAGAGTTTACGTGTTGTACAAAACGGAATATTTATTGAACATTTTAAAATACCAGGGGCGGCTTGGTGTACCTAAAGGCGGTGCTGAAGAGCTGCCGAAAAAAACTATAAACCTACAGCCAAAAAAAGAAGGAATTAAAATCCTTATCCGTCTAAATATTAAGATCAATGATCCCACATTTGAAACGCGTCCTACCAAGTAGCCACAGTGAACCGAAAGTCATATCCTAGAACTGGCTTCGACCTATTGTATGTGTAGTTCAATGCCGGTAGGGGTATTGATTCCGTATTTATATTTATAATATAGCCTGTAAAGGCCTTTCTGCCAGCGTCCACCTGATGAAACCCGATAAATCGAAACCGGTCGTGGGATATGGTTTTCGGTTCGTTGTGCCTACTTGGTAGGAATCAACAGTGTAATTCAATGTCGGTAGGGGTATTAGCCCTCGGAGTAATTGTTTCTGTTGATTCCATATTTATATTTATATTTCTAATTATTAAAATTTATTAATACAACTCTTTAGTGTATCTAACATGACCTTTAAAACTGAAGTGCTTGTGCAAAATCACCTTTTACCGGTCGTCTTATGTAACATAAGTAGTAGACCAAATGAACAGTGTAAGCTCTTGGTCGGTAATTTATCGAAACTACTAGAGGTGGATCGCTATTTCCACCTTATTAGATTTCATCTGCACGCCATAGTCAGTCTCGAAGATGCCTCCTCTAGATGTTGGTCAGCAAAACAGCTATTTTCTTTTTTCGGAAAAAATATACGTTATACAATTTTTTAACCTAAATTAAAGTAAAGTAAACAAGTAAAGCTAAGTGAAATATTAAAAGTTATGAGCCAAGAGTCAAAGTGACACATTAAGTCCTACCGGGTTTTGGTTGGGGGCTGGGAATTCGGGATAGGGTCATATCCAACGGTAACACCTACCCCTCGCACACGATGATTAATCTCCTCGATAATGATTTATCTTTTGTCTCAAAACAGGCCTATGCTTTAGCGATAAAGCGATAATCTCTTGATTCGAGCGAAATTTCTTGCCGGCGAGCATTTTTTGGTCTGGGTCTGCGCACAGCCAGTAGTCGCTGGGAGCCAAATCTGGAGAATACGGTGGATGTGGGAGCAATTCGAAGTTCAATTCATATAGTTTTGTCAGTTTTTCCATTGTTTGGATTGACTTGTGGCACGGTGCGTTGTCTTGATGAATTGTTCTTTGCCATATACGGTCGTTTCTTTGCAATTTCAATTTTGCGGCCTTTAATTTTCCTACGTGAGTCGACGAAACGTTGAGAAGGAAATATCTCATTCGACGACGGTCAGACAACCCGAAAGCCAAAAACTGTAGCAACTATCGATGGCCGCGAAAGCTTGAACAATTTAAATTAAAAAATTTTGTTTGTTTTTAATTAAGAAGTTAATGATAAGTTTAATTCAAACACGTGATATGTAGTACAACTTTTTTATATTTGCTCATGCTTTTTTTATGGCCTTTTCCACGTCCATCGCTAATGAAATGGAATATCAAATTTCGATTACTACAATAATATTACATTCAGCTTAGATGATTAAAAACTTACTTTTAGCAGTCGTCCAATTCAGCGATGTAGGAAATAGACAGCTAATGTAAGTTCAAATAGGTTTCCTACAACTTGACACATCGCAAAGCCATTCCGAATTCTGTTTGAACGTGAAATTGGAAAATCCTATAAATCTACCGCTTTCGATACGAAAGATTTGCCTCAGTTATAAGTACTAACTCATATTTTCATATCGTAATCGAAGTTCGTAATGTGCAGGGAACATAAAAAGGAAGTAGCTTCGTATCACCTTGACATTAAATAGAATATTTAGCACAATTAGGAACATGTAATTAGCTATTAATTTACTATTAAAAAAATTGTCAACTTATTTAACTAGTTACATAATATACATAATATAATAATATTATTTATTCAAAAATATATTCGGATTAATTTGCGAAACACGTAAGAGTTATTGCAAATTTCATTATATTTATTGTTATACATTCAGCGGAATTTGCGTTGCACGGAACCGCAACAAATGTTGGTCGTGACTAAGTTCTAGTTGTTGAAAATAATAAATATAAGCACTAAGTGGGATCCTACAATGATCCAGGGTAAATCATTATCGAGGAGATTAAGTAAGTCTGCGAAGCTGTGAATAAGTCTGCGTAAAGAGGAGATCCAGGGGTCCGTCGAGTTCAGAAACTCGTCGTGTGCGAGGGGGGTGGGTGCTGGCGTTGGGTGTGACCCCATCCCGAATTCCCAGAGACGTGTATACCCTATTAAGCCGCAAACAAAGCAGGGTAGCACTTTTCTGATGTAATCTCGTAGCGTGGCTCTTGGCTCTTGATTTATTATAATTAATTTAATTTAATTTGTTTATTTAATATCATCATTTGTTCTTTATAATAGTTGAGAATGGAATAGTTTAGAATAGGGAAAATGGTTCTTTTACTGACCAACCTCACGCATGTCAAGCGACCCCCGATATACGAGACATCGGTAATGGCAGTCGAATAAACGTATTTAAAATTTACCCCTAGTAAAAATTCTTCAAATATTTCATTATTAATGATTAATCAATCAATAATATACATTGATTCCGACGTTCTGTCACTTAGTAAGTACGTTCGTCGTTATTACTGTTGTCACCTCTCGTAGCTTAGTGGCAAAAGTATTGGCGCGTAAAGCCAAAGATCCCGGGGTCGAATCCCGGCGAGGGCGTGATAACAGTAACAAATTTTTCCCTTTGTAGTGGGTACAAATTAATTCAAAAATTAATATTGCATTAATGTATTCAAAATATTCTAATTTTAGAGAAATGTGACTATTGGCATAAGATAGCAATGAGTGGACGTACGTGTCTACTAGTCTTCGGACTTATGACTCTATTACTATGAGGATAAACAGAAATAATATGAATTCTAATCTGCTCTAGCAGAAAATTTCTCAGGGATTAAAATTATTTTATTTATTACAAAATAACATGAATTCTGGCTAACTAAAACAACGAAATTTATATTGTTCTTCACTCTAAATTCCCTGAGGATCAGAACTTTCAACAATATTTTATAAACTTAACTCAACATTTAACATTTTATTGTCTGACGCTCACAATACTTTTCAAACTTCAACCACAATATCTTATCATTTAATTGAAGAGGATTTCAATTCTTGTAACTCCATAATAAACACAATAAAAACACAAGGTTTTGGTTACAAATAAATTTTATTGTAAATTCCACAATAATTATTTCGCCACACAGTGGCTTTTTCAGGTGGAAGAATGGTCTAACTTAAAAATAAATACAATGATCTTATATACTAAAGTAAAAGTAAAGGAGTAGGGGTAAATTATGACTACTTACAATATTAACTAAAAATAAATACAATGATCTTATATACTAAAGTAAAAGTAAAGGAGTAGGGGTAAATTATGACTACTTACAATATTAACTAAAAATAACTTAAAAATAAATACAATGATCTTATATACTAAAGTAAAAGTAAAGGAGTAGGGGTAAATTATGACTACTTACAATATTAACTAAAAGTAACTTAAAAATAAATACAATGATCTTATATACTAAAGTAAAAGTAAAGGAGTAGGGGTAAATTATGACTACTTACAATATTAAATATTTAGCAGAGGGGATTTATTTAAATCTAGTTGAATTTGGAGATCAATAAATTAAATTAAAAAGGCCTTATTTTAAATGATCAACTAGATTTAAATAAATCACCTCTGTTAAATATTTAATATTGTAAGTAGTCATAATTTACTCCTACTCCTTTACTTTTAATTTAGTATATAAGATCATTGTATTTATTTTTAAGTTAGACCATTCTTCCACCTGAAGAAGCCACTGTGTGGCGAAATAATTATTGTGGAATTTACAATAAAATTTATTTGTAACCAAAACCTTGTGTTTTTATTGTCTTCTTATCATGTTAGACACGATCACAACTTAACATATAATTGCTAACTTAGTTTTCGTACATTAAATTTTCGTGTGGATTTATTTAAAGACCATGACCTGTCCCACTCGCCATAGGTCATGGACTTTCGTTGAACTTTTATGAAAGTAGTGCATAGGAAATTAAAAATACACTCGAATAAAAAGGTTGGAAATCGGCCAAATAAACTTTTCAAAGGTTATCATGTCTATCTGGAAAACTTTACAAAGATAAATTCCTATTGTACAAATTCGTTGAAATAAAAGATGCACTGGCGTAATCAAAATAATGGCTGTGGTGTTTGCGGTGGCATGAAAATCAATTTCGTTTCGTTTTCTTCTACGATGATTAGATATCGTAAGGTTTTCACGAATCAGCGGTGAAAAATTGCCCTTAACGTAGCAATTACGTATATCGTTGAAATAAAGATTAATGAGGATGTACATGCAAAAATAAAAGAATTTAAAACCTTCCGTGCACCTACATAAAAACGCCAAGGTTCGGGCTGTGTGTGTTCACAATTATGTATAAGTATATCGAAAATGATATGCTTTGAACACTACCCTTAACGGAAACTTTGACTAACTCAATTTTAAGGGGTTGTTATTTGACAATTTATTATGAAAACAGTTCAAATGGAAATGGGGAGCCTTTGATAGGACAATTTTGCAATTTTGTTTGCGAAATAAGGCGTCGCGTCGTTATACAACGTGATTTTATTTTCGACTACATTAACTTTTTCATTTTTATTCGTTAGCGTTTACGATGACAGTATAAAGTTTAAAAAGCTTAATAAGACGCAAGTGCTTATATATGTTACGCGTAAAGTTAGATAAACCTAGGTTTACCCGGGTAAACTGCGTAATACCCAAGACTCTTGGGTAAAGTCCAAAATATATTAGGAATTGTACACGTTTCGGACTTTACCCGGGTAAATCGCGTTTTATCCGCTTTCGCTTGGTTAAAGTTGGATGTACCATAAATGACAAGGCCATTAATGTTTGAAAAACATATTTAATTCAAAAAACACATTTTACAAATAAAAATTAGAATTCTAAAACTGTATTCACTTAAAGGTAATCTACTCACGAGTACTTATTTGTTTAAAAAAGCTTAATGCGATATTATTTATTGGATTAATTTATACCCAGTACCGATTAGTTCATACAATGAGGGAAAAATTTGTTACTGTTGTCACTCCCTCGCCGGGACTCGAAGCCGGGATCTTTGGCTTTACGCGCCAATGCCACTAAGCTACGAGAGGTGACAACAATAACAACGACAAACGTACTTATTAAGTGTCTGAACGTCGGAATCAATGTATATTATTATTAATCATTAATAATGAAATATTTAAAGAATTTTTAATAGGGGTAAATTGTAAATACATTAATACGATATTATTTATTGAATTAATTTATACCCACAACAGTTACCTCATACAATGAGGAAAAATATTTTTTTATTGCGACATTTACAATGTTATTGGCATATACTAACATACAATCACTAACACTATGAAAAGATTGTGAAAATTGAACATAGGCTAATAAAAAAAGTGTACTACTCTTTGAAAATGGTTTTAATACCAATACGATCGTCAGAAAAATAAATTAATATTGTAAAACTTGCCAAGTGTTTTAATTCTATTACTTTAATTTTTTTTAAATGTTTCACCAAATGCCAAGCGAGTCTACAATTTCAAATATAGGCTAATACAGTTAAAAAAGCGGTAGGAAAATGTGAGCTACACAATAATCTAACTACATATTTTCAATTATATTTTTACATTAGTTACGTTTCCGTATGTTAATCTGTAAATCTTATCAGCTAGGTATTTATTTATATTATCTTCTTTACAGTTCTGTTTCTCTTACTGCTTTGCATCGCAGTTAGGAATAGTTTATCAACTGTAAAGCTCAGGAATGTAATCTAATCAAATCTTCCCAATGTCAGATTGTGTAATTAAGTTTCGGAACACATTGCTTCCGAACATTTCGAACCCTAATCACGTAGGTTTATCACGTACAACACTGTAACGTCTTAATTATAAAAAGCACCCACCCCCATCGTCCCTTTCTGCATTTCGCAAAGATCTGCCACAATACAGTTGTAATTTCTTGTTTCGGTTGTCATTTGGCAATTCTCATCGTTAGGTAGTTATATGTTATTTACCTATGTTTACCGCTTCCAAAATTAGAAAACGTTTTTAAGAGATTAACGATGGATGCCGTAGCCTGTAGGACGCCTAAGTGAGTAAGTGGTTGATAATTGAGGAAGTAATTACTGGAAACGGAACATTTTCCTCTGATTTTCCTCTTAGCTACTGTTACGTTTAGAAAGAAAAGATATATTTGCTTTCTGTCTATCTACTGAATGGGGTTTCTTAATGTTTATTTTATGGTAGACATCAATTCTTCTCTTAGACTTCAATGCTCTTTCGCTAAATGTAGATTTACCCCCCTGTAAAATGTGCAAACATAATTGTTCACACTTCTAGTGTTATTTCTCACAGTAGAGTAGTTCAAATTGATGCAAGTCGAACTGCCTTTCAACTTTTAATTTTTTAATAACAACTAAAACTACACTGGTATTTAATTTATAATAAATGCGGTGCTACAATGTTTAAAATGTTTTTTGTGATGAGCGATGAATAATAGAATGATGATTCGGGCTTGTAGGCCGTGGTCGATGTGAACGGTTTCATCCAGACGTTTCGTCGGCAACTGCGGCTGACATCTTCAGTGGGTGCTGTGTTGACTACGTGTGCGAAGATTATACCTCGAAGTCTCGGCACCGACTGCCTGGAACACACACACAGCACCCACTGAAGATGTCAGCCGCAGTTGCTGACGAAACGTCTGGACGAAACCGTTCACATCGACTACGGCCTACAAGCCCCAATCGTCATTCTAGTATGCATTCCGGCCGTGAAAGCTTATGTTCTTATATTGAATGATGAATGTTTAATGATTGTGATTCTGGATGTTTGAATATGAAATTTGTCGTCTTTCCAAGCTATAAATACTGATAAAGCTGAAGATCAGTAGGCGTTACTTAAATTGCTAAACAAAATTATTGGATTATGTTTAAAATATACAGGGATGAAACGCCCCCTTGCTTCTAAGAATGTTGATGTCTTGTCTATGTTATGTTATTGATCTAGAGGGTAAAATTATATCTGGTGCTATTTAATTTTATGATACACGGAGTTTCAAAAATACTCTGAACGTGCTCTAACAATAGGCTCCGTTTTCATAGAGTATCTTGTAAACTTAACCTAATCCTGGTTTTTCTTATTTTTTTTATGAATATAATAACTATTTATATGTTTGTGAAGTGTACAGAACATCCCCCACCTCGCCAAAAGCTTTTTTTAGATAAAGATACCGTCCAAATTGTGTTTTTTGACTTTTCTGTTCATAATAGTAGCACTATTTTAACAATAGGTGTATTTTCTTTCGTTTGGGTACATTTATGTTTTGACTTTTCGGCTTTCATTCTCCCAGAAATTTAATAAACAACTTCGAGCTGTCCTAATCCTTTTTTCTTGTTTCTTTTTATTGCCACCGTTACATATTTTATTATTGTTGTGGTATAAAAGCTTTACATCGTGTCCTGTAATTTCTCAGAATCTTTGCTGAAATTTGTGTGGGAAAGGGCTTAGGTTAAAGCTGGAATAGATGAATTTATTGGAGATGTAGACCTTTCGCGATATTTCTGTCTTTTGGCGATAATGCTTGATTTGTTTGTATACATATAGTATAACATAAGCACACATTGATGTTATTTTTCAGAATTATAAGCAAAAGTTGTTTTCACTGATACACACAGTTTTGTGAAGAATGAAATTTCGGGAATAATCCACTGTTAAGACCGTGATAATCAACAAATAATTGGAAAAATCTCCACTCCTATAGCAATTTAAGGTAGTATATAAGTTAAATCGTAAGATAATCGTATTAATAGGATATACCTAAAGATGCCCCTATACGGTAAAACAATTGAAAAAAATAAAAAATAAAATTATGGAAATAATATTCGTTATTTTTATTTATCTATTATGAATTTCTACAAAGTAAAGGAATTATTTAAATTATTGAAAACAATGTGTGACAGATTGTGGTGGGACTCTATACTAGGAAAATAATTATATTGTTACATTCGAACAATTCCTAACAAATTGCAGCTCTAGAAAGCTTTTTATTTTCAGAATTTATGAATTCAAGCATTCTATTCTTTCGAAAGGTTGCATTCTTCAATATGACAATTAATTAGTGGTTCCTTTATTGTCAGTTTTTTTTAATTATTATATAGCTTACAACCCTTTTAGTAGTACTATGTAAGATGAACGATGTTACAGTCAGAATTTTGCTGTGCTTAGATGTTGTGTATTGTAATTTTTCAGTAAATTTACTGTGTTCGCTTTTGAAAATGTAATTTTGTTAGTCAGTAACGGATGGGCTGTCAGTTTGTAGGTCTGATGCAGCGTTTTGTGCGTCTAATTTAAACATGTTTTTCAAATCAGCAGCGTCCCGAAATATCTTCCATTCACTGCGAGACAAAAGTGCAATCAAAATGCCCTGAGAATACAAACGAGTATTGTTGCCTTTTGTGATACTGTCAGTTGTTTTTAAAAGCTTCCTACATGTTTTTTCGTGCCTTTTGTCCCATTAGCGTTGATGTGTCGTCACTTACATTATGTATTATTATTTACATTCGGAGTATCTTTATAAATACGCCTTTCTCCTGACGCCACTTCTGACAAATTTAAACGTCAAAAATCGACAGTTATTGAGGAAAACGTTTTCATGTTCGTGTCTGTTTTTAAGGAGATAATTGCCTACAATAACTCAGCCAATACGTAGAAAAATAAATACACGGTGGATCTAAAAAAAAACTTCTTTGTGTTTCATTCCCACCAGCTACTCGTGCTGGTGGGCGGGCAGTCCCTCCGACGTACACTGCAGTGAAAAGCCGGAGGGTAAGGCCCTCTTCAGCCTCCTTGCAGGAATCGTGGGAATGGGTGGATGGTGTGGTTAGGGAGAGAAAGATAAGACGGACGAAATGAAGACAGAAGAGAAGTGAAAGATTATCTGTGAATATTACTGCTCCAGCATTTGCCTAAATGATCCAAGGAAACCACAGAAAACCAGAGCAACCGGACCCGTGTTCGAACCGGTGACCTCCCGAATGCCAAGCAATAATCTAGAGCACTATCTAAGTCTAGTTACTACCTGTCGTTATTGAAAGAACTCGGATAAGGGGTAATTAGTAAATGGAAAATCTAAATTCATAAGGGAATTCCTAAACTTCTGAATATACATACATTCGGTGGATCAATTACATTTATATATAATTGTTTTAAGCATTTATCCAAAAAAATGTTATAAACAACCTCTAAGTACTGGCAGTTTTAAATGTTGAAATAAGTAAAATGAAAATGTATTCTTATTGCAAAATAGTGTTGTCGGAAGACAAATAGACCATTTAACATTGTAGCTAGGCTTTTCATTTGATTTGTTCTACCTAATATACAACACTAGGCGATCCACTACTTGTGTTAGAATATTTTGAAAATCAAGTTGTTCAGTATTCTGTAAAAAGCCGAAAACCGTCGAAGCCCTTGATGACTTTGGTTTCTTGACTTTCTTTACTTTTAGCTCTCAGATTATCAATTTCAATTTTGACTAGCGAAGATTACGAAACCTCAACTGGTATGTTTATATTTTGTTGATTGAGACTTATCATAATCAAAAATGATTCTTCGTTCATATTGAAAAATATACTAACTAAAAAGCTACCAAAACCCCTGCCCCTTATCACCAAAATTTGTTGTCAAGAAAATGGTAAGTTTTGGAAATAAATGTTGCTGGAAATATAATAAAAAGATGTCCCTGACATTTATGTTATTTCACCCTGGAAGAACACGAAACACTCAACCTGCAGGACGCTAAGTTAATGAGTCTCTCGGTTGGTTTTTTCAAATTGAATTTAAGGGTTGTTCTCCAAGTTTTAATTAAACCGTTTTATGAAATGTCCCGGCACCATTAAATATTTTGTATCGGTCTAGAGTAACGATTTTGTTTTTCATTTTCCTTTATCATTTTTGTTTTTTACGGTGCCTCTACAAAGGTTAACAATGTTCAGTTCGCGTACTTACATACGTATGTACGTATGTGAGAGATTTTGAGCTTTCATATTTTGTCTAGACGTTGTAGCAGATGTTTGATTACAGCAAATAGCATGTAACGTACTTTGCATCCAAATGCACTTCGTGCATTCATGAATTTTTATTAAATTTTCCTGCTCGTCATGTCATTCCTACATTTACACTACATCATTCGGAAAAACTGGATGCAAATTTAGAACATCACTTGAATGACAATACCCTTGAAAAACGAACAACGACAAGAAAACACTTTCCGTAATAAAGAGAATCCAGTACTACATAATATCATATTATGACTTAGTCCCATTGCTGCCCGCGCCTTGAAAAAGTTGCATTGCTGCCCGCCAGATTGAAAAGGAGATTATACAGTGGCATTGCTGCCCGCGTCTGTATTTGTTTGATATTAATAATAATTAAGAGTGTATGGTTGATCGAAAAGATTAGAATCCATAATTTGTAACGTTAAAATTGTCGTTTTGTCAGAGAATAAATAATAAATTCTGGAAGCAGCATATTTATATATTAGGTAAACTAATAACAACAGAGGAATCTGTCTCTCCCGCCGTGCTGTGACACTAGAACGGTTTCCTGTTCGAATATAATTAATTGACCCCTACTGGTGTGTACTATTTGGTACATTTATTAAATTGTCTATAGGTACCTATATCGATAAATTTGAGCAAATTATTTTATATGTTATGAATATGTAATACGTTTATAAGAATTATTACATATGCATTATAATACCTAATTATGAATTCAAATTAATTATGAGGGTAATAAAGTTGGCGGGCAGCAATGCCACAATTTCAGGTAAAATATTTTCGCAGGTAGCAATGGGACATCCCCCATATTACAGGCAGTATATTGCCATCTGCTGATATTTACTGCTATCTATAGTAATTACGTATGTTTGACAAGACATTACGAAGGCATGTCAAAAATAAACTACGAACAAAAACATGATTTTGCCAACTTACTGACACAAATAATTAAAAAGAAAAAATAATATTTCGTTACCATTATATATTTCAAAAAAATTCTAAAAAACAAATAAAACACAATATCTTTCGAAACAAACAACAGCCTGAAAAGTTTTTTAATTAATATTAAACGAAACAGAGAAACTGAAAAGATCTGAAGTTTGTACGTTAGATTGTAATAATTGCAATAACATTTACATAGGACAGGCGAGAAGCATCTTTAAAACAAAAATTAGAGAACAGAAAAGGAGCTACAACCTAAAGAAAACCGATTCTACCTACTCTAACCACCTTTTAGGAGAAAACCACAATCTTACAGAAAATACAAAAATACTACACGTAAAACAATAAAGTTATAAATTAAATTCATTAGAAGCACTAGACATAAATAGACGGATAATGATAATTTACTTAATGACAAATCGATATAAACAAATCCCCTTTATTAAATATCATTAATCTGAAGATACCCCCTATGAGGTGAGACATATGTTATCAATCATTTGTAGTTTTCTTATAAACTTAGTGAATTTAAGTGGTTTTCTTTATTTAGCAAAATTAAAATACATTGTAAAACACCAATCAAGTACAAGTAAAATATGGAATTTCTTAAATCATTTTGAATATATGTAGTAAAATTGTTGTGGGCTTTTTAAAAAGAAAACTCAATGTTTGTTTCCACAAAATTTTATTGAAGACACTTAACAATTCATCAGAACTGTAGCAATCGATTGTTTTTGTTTTAGTTGTTTATTTGGTTTCTGCCGTGAAAACAAAAAAAAAATAAGACCCATGTTTATTAGTTGATGAAATAAGATTATTTCACCGGTGCACAGATGTGCCATTTCTACAGATTCCTATAGGGGAATCGAAGCAATAAACGGACTTTGTGTTTTAAAATTTATTACACCCAAACTATTTACAACTATATACACGCAAATTTTATTGTACGCCGTGATTTGCTACTTATTTTTACGAAAATACTAAATGACTATAGATTATGATTTATTATATGAAACTATATGTTATTAAATACGATATGTTTAGAGAGATCTTGATGTGATTGGTGCTATATGTTAATGTACTAAAATGATCTCTGCTAAAAATGTTTGATGGAATATTTAAATCCGTTAGATTAAATTCTATTGTGGGCAAATGGTCAGTTATGGTATTTAATATAAAACATTTGATTTCTGTGGTGAATTCATTAACTAATGATTTGAATGTTAGGGTGGTTTGATGTGATATGTTTGACGTTGATTGTCCTATACCCCCTACTGTTAAATAACAACCCATTTGTTTAATATTAAGAATTTATTATATCCATTGAAGCGATCTCTGTATCGAAAAATTAACACACTAAATGAAGTAGAACCGTAAGGTAAAGAGGAAAATTTCACCGTTGAGTAGTTAATTTGGCCTATTATAAACTGTTGCGGAAGGAGCAGCGTTTACCGTAATTTATTTACTTCATTAGCATGAAAACCCCATTTGGGTTATTAAAAGAAAATTTATTCAAAGAGAATTTTTGTTATGAAAAGGAAAGCAGCTGTATAGATACATATTTTTAAATTGCACATTAGGCGTTATAAAAACAAGAACCTCTTTTAATAGTACTTTATATTTTCTCTGCTGTATTTTCGTAAAATAAATCAATTTCAAATATACGATAGAGCACGTATACTATAACAGATTTGAATAATTTCTTCATTATGATTTTTTTTGCTTCCTTGACAAAAATTACCTACTGAAAAGATTACGTCCCAAATCGATACTTTAAAATGGAACAACACCTAGATGTTCCCGATGTTTCTGTACGAGTCACATTCATTGATGATCTTACTTTTTCTATAATTTTGTATTACTTAGACGATACACGCGAATGGTCTTTTACAAGAACATTTCCTATCCAAAATGTCACTAAAATGCTTTCTTATGCGTGTGTTTCAGTGCGTGGAATCATCACATGATGCCACTGTGTGGTGAAACAATATTGTCTTGTACAAAATATACTTTACTTGAAACTTTGTTGTTTTTATTTTTCTTTAAAAAACATAATTTATTATTTGAAGTATCTTCTTGACGTTTCTTCTGTTGTTCAAACAAAACCCCATTGCATTTGCATCTGTTATTACTTGAAGTATTTGTCATCAAAAGGAGAAAAGTAGCAGAAAATGTGATAGAAATTCAATCTAAAGTTTGGAATAGCGAATGTTTCAAGGATCTGGACTCAAATTTTGATGGATTTGCGGAAAACTTAAATCAAATAAATCTTTTAAAGGGAAATCGTTTTATCAATAATCTTCCAGTCAAAGTTTGGCTTCAGCAAACTCAACGTTTTGAAAGTAACATTCGTTTGACAAGTTTAATCGTTTTTAAACCAGTATTTACACAAGTAAACTGTTATGAGAAGGTTAAGACAAATTTTCACTTTTATTACAAAAAATTGGACGATTACAGAACATCTACTTCTGATAGAAAAAGTACAAAATAACTCCGTCTTTATATTCATCGTTTTGTGTGTGTATCTCAAAACATATCACAGTTGTTTTACGAAAAGGACAGGGGAAAATGAAGCACAACATAGCGAATTAAAATTTAAACACCCTCAATTCAGAGAACTACAAGCTTTTTCAAAATAGGTTACTAATTTAAAGAAAAGAAAAATATTCTAACCTTTCAACACTATTTAATGAAAAAAATCTCGACGAAACGTTTCAACCTGACGGCAATTTTCAAGAGTACAATACAGTAGTAAATGTAAAATTAAATAATAGATACAAGTTATGTTAAGGAGTAGGGGATGAAAATTATGAAACTATAGATTTTGTAAAATCAGAGGGGTGTTTACAGTTAATTCTGTTTGGCAGATAGCTAATGTAATAAGGAGTAAGTTAGGCTACTTTTATTTTAGAAATTAATAATAATTATTAATAAATAGTTATTAATTTCTAAAATAAATTATTAATTTCTAAAATAAAAGTAGCTTATGTTAGTTCTTATTATATTAGCTATTTGCCAGTGAAAGTCCCGTCAAAATCGGTCCAGCCGTTTCAGATATTAGCCGGAACAAACAGACAGATAGACAGACAGACTTATTTCTTCTCATAACGTGTATTTATTATTTAGGGACAGTTTGTAGCATTTTACGTTTAGTATCGTATCGTACTATTTATTGAAAATAACCATCAGGTTGAAACGATTAGTCGAAATTGTTTAATAAATAGTGTTGAAAGGTTTGAATACTTTTCTTTTCTTTTAAACTTAAGCATGTTCCATTTGTCATGCACCACAAAACATTTAGAACTTACTAATTGTTGTTTAATGTAGATTCTCATCAAAAAAATTGATGTGACCAAGTATGTTTTAATTTGAAAATACTTACCTAAGCAGAATTGAAAATGAAAAAATTTTTGAAGTTACTTAAACGCATTTAACATTGTGCCAAATTAACCTCTTGTATGTAATCTCTAAGGGATGTACATATTTTGAAACTACATACTCCCTTTGGTCTGGAAATGGTATAATATTCAATTGTATTGAATTAGCGGATGCTTGATGGAAGTCCAACATATTGAAATAAATACACAGTTGATAACTTCCACAATTTATTAAATAAACTTAACACGTGTTTCGCCAACACTGTGGCTTCTTCAGAAATACAAAATTTACATAAAACTACCTAAGAGTAAAAGTTTATAAATAAGGTGTTGCATCTTTATTAGAGTGAGGGAAACGATTTAATAGTGGTAAGGGGTTTACATCTACTTAGTCATTGAGTAATATGTTTGTATTATATTTGTTAATTTCATTATATTCTGATAGTGTAAGTTTTAAACTTTTATTTTCAATGTATAAAATTTTTACATCTAAATTAAATATATGATTATCTTCTAACACATGTTTTGCATAGTTAGAATATAATATATATAATATTCTACATCAATAGTTATTGTTACGTAATAATAATATTGGTTATAATTTAACCGAATCAGGGGTGGTTCTATTGGTAGTAGTTTTTCTATTGCAAATGAAAATCGTAAATAAACTAGTTCTCTTTTACCAATACTTACTTTTACCCACATAACATATTTCGTTACAAATTATTATGTATCCATGTAAATCAAGAATTGCAATGTTACATCTCGAGAAAACAGTTCTGTTTTTCCCGTCACATCAGCGATTTTCTTCAAGAGCTGATAAAACAGCAACCTGTAAATAACACGTTCAAACTGCTCTCTTGGGCTCGTCATGAAATTTATTGTTTCATTTCGCCGTTCTGAGGAGCAGACAGGAGAAAATTCGATTACTGCCGCAACCGAATATAAAATTGCAAAAATACTTTTGCTTATTCGCGATTAAAAAGTGAAACAATGATTTCATTTATGTTTTTATTATTATTAAGTAAACGGTGCTCACGGCTAGATCCTCAATTTCCCGGTTAGTTGATGGCAAAACTTTTGTTCATTTCAACTCTTAAACAGGGTCGCTTCTTTCGCGCTCGGTTGATTTTATTCATGGATTCTATCTCAAGGTATTAAAAACGGGGAAATACCGTGATAATGAAACTACCGTCTTTTAGTGAGATTGTGAGGTCGCATATTTTCTAGGAATTTATTGAGTTTAAATAATTAATGAGAAAACCTATTCGTTTCTTGATTATTAAAAATAAAAACGTTTGATTGTACAAAGAATACATAATTTGTATTCGCACGGAAAACGCGTTTTTGTAAACGGTTAAAATCGAGAAATTGCCCTGAATCCCTTAATCCGATCATAAAACCATTTTAAAAAGAAACTGCAGAATTTACAAAAACTCTCGTCGTTGGAGGATTAGTCGTCTACACATAATCCACCTGTGACTTTGAGTTTCAAGCCGTTGAAAAATAAATAAGAGAACTAAAGATAAATGTATAATACCTAAATGCTTAATATACAAATTAATTGTTATACAAAATGTTAAACACTTTATCTCCTGGTGGCATTTTACTGGATAATTATTTTACGTGTTACAAATAAATGTTGTAATTAATTAAACCTCAGTACCTGCTTTATTTCATAAAATGTAGAATAATTTGGAATGAAACAATTCATTTTTGCCTTTTTTCCAGTTTGGAAAAAAAATACTCTTTTATCCCATTGCATAAGGTACCTGCCTGCTGATTTCATTTTACTAGATAATTTAAAACAAATGTTAACTTTTAAAACCTTTTTGGAAACACAAAAGATACATTACTGAAATAAATACATAGTTGATAACTTCCACAATTTATTAAATAAACTTAACACCTGTTTCGCCAACACTGTGGCTTCTTCAGAAGTACAAAATTTACTTAAAACTACCTCAGAGTAGATGTCTATAAATAGGGTGGTGCATCTTCATTAGAGTGAACGAAAAGATTTAATAGTGGTGAGAGGTTTATATCTACTTGGTCATTAAGTAATATGTCTGTATTTTTATATTTGTTAATTTCTTTAGATTATAATAGTGTAAGTTTTAAATTTTTATTTTCAATGTGTAAAATTTTTAGATCTAAATTAAATATATGGTTATCTTCTAACACATATTTGGCATAATTGGAATCGGTTTTTTTGTTTCTATATGATCTAAAATGTTCGTTCAAACGAATTCTAAAATTTCTTCCCGTCTGACCTATATAAATTTTTGAACAAGAACCGCAATTGAGTTAATATGTGCCTAGTTTTGATAATTTCTCTAATTTGTCTTTATTCGTTTAAACGAATATTAACATTAGCATACATATAAAGAATAATATATAATTGCATGACATTTTGTAAACACCTGATTTATTTTTATTTTCGGTTTTCTCTTTATTATTTTTAAGTAACTTGCTTAAGGTATTGTTGGTTTTAAATGCTACGTTATAATCTAAACTTTTTAATAAGGATGAAATTGGTTTTGTATGTTGTCCTAAATATCTTAAGGTTTTATAAGTTTGTTGTTCAATTATTAGTGGATATATTAATTGAACTTCAATTTGTTTGATTATCAAGAGTTCTTTCTTATAGTATTCATATGTCATGGGGATATTTTTTAGTATATTTATCTTATAGTGAAAGGCAGATAATTTGTGTTGTATTTTATGACATGATTTGTTAGTGATTACTATATCAGTATGTGTAGGTTTGTGGAAAATGGAAAATTTTATTATTGTGAGATCTAATCTAATCTAAAGATCAAGTTGATTTTATCATTGGTTTCTATTTCAAGGGGTGGATAGTGTTTAATTTTTTTTTTAAAAATATTCATCTGTGTAGTTGAGTCTATAAAACAAGTCAGAATATCAGCTATGTAACTAAACCAATACAAGCAACTTTTATATCAAGGAAGATTTTAAGCTGACCTCTTTTTATTTAAAATTTATTTTTTTTAACGTTAGGCAATTAGGTGAAGTGTTTTCTTCATTTTATTCAGTCAGTGAGGTACTTCAAATAAAAGTTAAATAAACTAAAGTTTAATACATTTTCACGCAAATCCGTCAAAATTAAATTCTATTTATAAGCCAATAGTAGATGCACTCATTAGCGTTAGGGTTAATGCTTAACAGTTTGCGATTTAAAGATAAACAAAACAGCATTTCTACCTGCACCTAGTGGAAAATGTAGGTGGTGAATATTCACACCCCCAAACAAGATCATTAAAATTAAACCTATTTTAATTACTTACCTGCCTGTCTGAAGATCGTTAAATTGTTAATTTACCTTAACTGTTGCATTTGACAACAAAGTACCTAATGATTTGGTTGCAAACAATGCAAAAGAAAGTTAAAAAGGCATCATTGTTTTATTAAATATGTTATTTTTTTGTTATTTTTTTTTTAAATAAGCTGTCGCTTTAGGTCGCCACGTACAAATTAAGTAAGTATACACCAAATTAAAATTTTACTGAAAGAAATAGATTCTTCGGTGATCAATATTTGAAAGGTTTTCGAAATAGAATCGTAATTTTAAATGCTTCACAATTTATTAAAATGAACTCTACATGTGTTTACGGTTATTCGTCGTTTCTCAAGAGTAATTTATTACTTTAGCATAACCCGAAACATATGCAGAGTTCTTTAATAATATTAAAACTTTCGACGATGCAGGGTTGATGAAGCATGTTTAAATATTATTGTGTTCTCTTACGAATTACTTATAAATTTTATTATTCAATATAGTTCCCTTCGAGGGCGATACAACGATTTAACGGTCATACAATTTTTCGATAGCATTTTTATAATACTATTTGTCTCTCTTCATCGGCGCGAAATTTCTCTCCAGCGAGCATCCTCTTGAGGTCTAAGAACAGAAAAGAGTCGCTGGGGGCCAGATCTGGAGAGTACGGTGGATGCTGAGGCAATTCCAAGTCCAATTCATGGAATTTTGCCATCGATTTGATTGATTTGTGACACGGTGCATTGTCTTGATGAAACAGCACTTGCTTTTTCTTCAAATGAGGCCGCTTTTCCGTGATTTTGTCTTTTAAACGCTCCAGTAACGCTACGTAATAGTCGCTGTTTATGGTTTTCCCATGAGCATCCCAGAATACTGATCCCATAACCTTGCCAGCCGACTTTTGCGTCTTTCCACGCTTTGCTTTGGGGTGTCCATTGCGTGCATCATCCTCGGTGCTCATTTCGCCTCGTTTAAATTTAGCAAACCACTTTTCTACGGTTGCTTTTCCTGGGGTAAAGTCCGAATAATGTTTATCAAGCCAAGCCTTGGTTTCAACAGTATTTTTTTCGCAAAAAAGCAATGCTTTATTAACACACGAAATTCGTTTTTATCCATTTTTTCAAATTAACAAAAGTTCCTTCACTAAAAATGCTATAACTCAGATACTAATAGTGCAACAGCTGTTAAATTTATACAGGCCTCTTTTGAAGGTTAGGGCTAACTAAAAATCATATGGATTTGATATTATGGATCAGCCTACGAACTTTTTAGCCTGCCTGTTATGTATAGTTCATCTTAATAAATTGTGAAACATTTAAAGACGGTTTATCCCTACAATTTTATTTAAACCTTCAATGATCAGCCGCCACCGTCGTTGTTGTCGGCTTAAAAGCGTTCTACTTGTTAAAAAGCTTTTTTATAAACTTGATCGTCAATTGAATCTGCAGGGGGGGGAGTTAATGTTAATCGTTAAATGTGATGGAAAACTGTATTAGGTATATTTTTTTATTGAGGTTCACATATCTTTCCCGATGTGTGACGAGAATGAAAACTAAAAATACATATTTTTCTTTTATTCCCTGATGTATTCAAGGTCTATGAAACGTAAATCATGCTTACCGTCGACCCAGCGACATTTATATACACATATTTTTACAAATCTGAGCCAACAAGGTACGCAATACAATATAAAATATTTCATGTATACACGTCATTTTGACTAATACGTATTTTGAAGCATTGTCCCCCAGACATGAATGGAAATAATCAATTACTGGAGGTTCTCGATACGATACCTCGCTTCGGTCGATGTGAAGAGTGCTACAATATATATTTTTTCGATGTTTTTAAGTTTTAATGTACCTTTCACGACTAAATATACACAATACTTGTCCCCAAGAACTCGCGTAAATTTAACGAAAATACTATGTCGCGCGTTTTAGACACGCATGCATAAGGTGTGTGGCCAGTCGTTCTCACTATTTTTTAATTAGCGTAGAATATCGAGAGCTTTAATTTGATGTATGGTACCTCTACCTCCCAGCTACGTAGATACTACTTCCGTAGTACCATCAAGTATATAGATTATTATGATTAACTCATTTTAATACTTAGTAAGAAATAAAACACTAATAGTAGTAGTGATACAAATGTATTACTTCTGAAGAAGGCTAAGTTTGGCGAAACAATTGTTAAGTTTATTAAACAAACTTTGTGGACATTTTTAGTGTTTTATTTTTTACTAAGTATATAGATTTTTAAAAAAACATTTGATTTCCTTTGAAAATAATGTTCATAAAATTAGCAAAATGTTTGTAATTTGGTATTACGAATACAAAAATACACTTGGATTATTTCACAAATTTTTATTTCAAATGTTTGACGACCGTTTCAGCTGTTATGCTATTTTCAAAGCTACAGAATTTTTGTACTAAACTTCAAAACGAAACTGGCTGGTAAAAATAGCAATGTTCTTACGCCTGTAAGTTGGGGTAGTGTTCTACTAGGAGGGGTGAGTTGTTAGTTTTGACATCTATTTGGTTATTTACAATATTAACATTGTTTTTTTGACATCTCCTGATTTCTAATGTTTCATATAAGTTTAATTTTTTACTTTCATCTGAGCATTGTATTAGTTTAAAACACAGTATTTCAATAAAAACATTCAATAAAATTTTTGTATAAGTAAAGTAAAAGTAAAAAATTAAACTTATACGAAACATTAGAAATCATGAGATGTCAAAAAAAAGACAATGTTACTATAGAACAAACTAGATAGATCAAAACACGACACAATATGTCCGAAGCACTTTCCGATAACAAGGTTACCTTCTTCAGGGACTGAAGAACTGAGAACTGTTCTGTTTTCTTCAGTCCCTGAAGAAGGTAACCTTGTTACAGAAAAGTGCTTCGGACATTTTGTGTTTTCTTTTGGCGTTGGGGTTTTGAGCTATCCAGTTTATTGTACAACTCCGTCGAAGTTTCCAGCATTTTGATTTGAAATGTTACTATAATAAATAACCAAATAGAGCTCAATACTAACAACTCACCCCTCCTGGTAGTACACTACCCCAACTTACAGGCGTAAGAACATTACAATATCAATTATAATAAAATATTTGTACATAATCTATAAAATAAAGGCTTTTTTCTAATAAACACAGTAAGGTTAATTTTTATTATTTGTCTAAAGATCGGTATTATTTAACTTTTCTCTCACCATAATATCCATTGGCATTATGTGATCTTAGTTTTCTTTCTTTTGAAGGTAAGAAATGATGTCTGGTTTATGAATATTGTATGTTATCTGAGAACAACCTGGACTATAAGAATGTGTCTGCACGCATTTAAATAACATGACAAAAACAGAAAGTGACGTTTGTTTTCTAAACAGGTCTGTATATTTTTGAATATTTCATATATACTTAGTTTTGTAACACGTATCATAGAAAATTAGAAATGAAATTTATTATTATATGTGAGAATTTACGTTGAAGAGGTGTTTTCCTTTGCGCTGGAATATCCTTGTAAGGATTTTCGTATTTCGTAGGTCTTAAACAATAATAATTTATTAAACCAACATTTCCTACATTTTGGGATAACAAGATTAGGGTGATAGGATGGAATCGAATTTGATATTATGTATGAATCCTATCATAATGTCCTTAAGGAACTGCAACAGATGAGATAGAACATGAATGTAAAATGAATAGTTATGAACCCAAGACATAATATCCATAAATTAAACACACTATCGTATTAACTTGGAACTTCATATATTACTGAAAAAGCTTACTATTTCCATAAAAGTCTTTCTCAGCATGCATAAGTATCATTTTGTGATTTCAGATTTAAAATATTTAGACAAATTTTTCTTGAGACTATACATTTTTTATACGTAAATATTTGCTCACAGTCGGAGTTTGTTGACGAAGTATCTTATTACTTCCATTAAAAGACTAAATAATTCATGTACATGCTTGTTTCCTTATTTCATTTGGAACAATTTTAACGCTTTTTAAAATTAAATTACTTTGTTTGTTTCTATTCTTTGCAGACATTACGTATGTTTTTTATTTCTCAATTCTTTTACCCAAGTGTTCAACTCTTTAATGTTTAGACTATTAATTCACATAGTTTAGAACCAATTAGCTCCAGAAGGTGAACTTGAACGTACTTACAAACATAACACATAATATTTACGACGGTAGTAAATAACTTACTGCTACTGCTGATTCTCTTATGCAGCATAAACCATAAATGTTTACCATTAATTACTAATTAAATTATTGTCTGATGGTAAATTGAAATGATTGCTCAATCAGGCAATTATTATCCCACACAATTTATTTAAATAGTTTTATACATAATTTGTTTTCATGTTTTACATGTACGTATGAATGGTGGCAATTTAGTAGGTTGTATGAATCGAGCGGTCCTGTAATTTGCGGTAAAACGTAAAAATTGTAGATTGAGCGGTCTCTTTTTCCATCTCATTTAAATATGTCGATTTTGCGGTTAAGGTAACATAACCTAACCTAACGCTTGCTTGCCTTTCTCACTAGCAAAACTAATAAGCGGTTTATATCTGCTAACAAAAATGATTCACCATTCTTTGTAACAAGTAAATCTTCCGAGAGCACGATTCCTTCTCGAGATGATGGTTCTTTTTGGACTGCTTGAGCCGATTACCAACCAATTATACACGTGAAACACTCTTTTGGCTGCAAAATCGACAGAAAATTTACCTGCCGATTTTGCAGTAAAAATTGTAGATTGAGCGGTCACTTTTTCCATCTCATTTAAATATGTTGATTTTGCGGTCAAGGTAACATCAGACTGTGGAATATGCGGTCATAAATTCGAATACCAATAAAACACAACTAACATCATGGAGCTTATTTTATCAATATTTATTTATAAAAATATAAATATATATAAATACATTGTTATAAGAAATATAAGAAAAATAAAGAAGTATACATTATACACGTGAAACACTTTTATAAATACATTGTTATTCTTAATCTACTCTAATAATATAAGACATTTTCTATATAAATAATAATAACTTTTCTTCTTTTGAACCGTTGTCATCATCTTCATACCACTTTGTCACCTTTTCAATCTTCTCATCCAGGTGGATGTATTTTTTTTTTCGCTTTTTTCCGTCTAAATTTAATTCCAACCTCATTATTTTTTTATCAGCTCCTTCGGCTACTTCCATAAGTGTTTGAATAATGGTTTTAAATCTCGGATTTGTTCTTCCGATTTTGGAGTTTATTTCGTGATTTACACCTTCAGCTGCACCAATAACCTAACCTAACCTAACCTAACCTAACCAATTTGTTTTCAAAAATAAAGGTGTATACACTATACACATGAAACGCTTTTTTGACCACAAAATCGACAGGTAAATTGTACCCTTCCTCCATTTTTACATTCAAGAAAGATTTGACCGAAAAATCCACTGACCGCTCGATGGACTGACCGCAAATAGGACGATACCAATTTAGTAGCAACCATTTTATTTAAACAGAAATAGAAAAAACTGTGAACCATTTTTGTCTACAGCGGAAAATATTTATCAGAGACAACGATAACAACAACAACAACAACAAAGAATATTTGTACTTGTAATACTTAGAAAATTCTTCTGCACCTTTTTAATGTATCCATATCACCCTTGATTTTTTTTGACCTATGTGGTCACTCTACCCTACCGTTGTCCTTTTTATATAAATGGCCCATAAATTTTTATGTCTACATACCTTTGTTGCCTTTATTTCCCAGTGGAATCAAGAATACGATGCTTTTAGTCCAATCTCCTCTTTTGTTGTTTCCATCCCAATGTGTCTATTTCGCTTTCATTTTATTCTAATGCTGCTTATCGAATACTTTGTTTCTATATAATAACATAACAGCCAAAATAATAAAATAACAAACAGCGACATGGTCTAATGAAGGTTGCGATTTTAAATTAGAATAATAAAAGAGAATATAAAAATTAAAGATGCTATTTAACCGTCAATTAAGGAACGACACTATCCGTCTTACCTTTATCGCTGTATAATGTGATGCCATTTGACCCCATTATTGTAAGGTGCTCATTGCATTGACATACAAGAATGGTACCTGCCTAAATATATTTATTTTTTAAACATTGTGTAACGAGCAGTTTTACTTATCTAACGAGTGAGTCGTATTTGTTAAATAGATATTCTAACTAACTACACACAGTACGGTTGAGAAAAAGAAAAAAAAACAGTCAGTACGAATATTTAACGTTTATTTTTACGATTCATTTCACTTATGAAATTCTAATTTATCTGACTTCAGTGTATCGGTACGGAACTATTCTTGATTCGAAAACGTCGGATATAGGAGCCATATGTGAAATTTATAAATGTAATTCAATGTTGTGTTTGTGTTACCAAAATAAGGCAGGCTCAGTGCCTTAAATCTTGCTTCTAGTTGATTCAGGTGAGTGACACTAGTAAGTACGTTTAAAAACACTCACGTTAATAATAATTTATTATAATAACCCTTTTAGATAAGTGTCAGTAAGTCAGTCAGTGACAATAAATCACCACACATATTAATTACATTAACGATAAATTAATTAACACTACTTTGTTTATTATCACTTTTGTATTTACAAATCCTTTTGACTATAGTTTCGACAAATAGCTTGTCATTGTCAAACAAATGATTCAAATTGAATGAATGTAAACAGATGTACAGTGGTGTTTATATATATTTTAGAAATACCATTAATTATTAAATCTACTGAATAATACTGAATGGTACAAATCTACCTGGTCGTTTAACAGGTTATTTTCGGAAATTTTTGATGCTTTATATGCTTCTAAGTATTCTAAAATATTAAGTTTACCGCCTTTATTTACATTATGAATAATTTTAAGATTTTCTATAGTAGGAAACTGATGGCCTGTTTCAGAAGATAAAACTGACAAATTTAAAAAAACTGGAGTCTATAAGCTAGAATGTACAGAATGTGATTCCTTTTACTTAGGCCAAACTGGAAGGTCATTTAGAACTCGTTATAACGAACACCTTAGATCATTTAGATTAAGTAAAGATAATTTCAATTTTGCAAACCATTCATAATGTAAATAAAAGCTTTAAACTTAATATTTTAGAATCCTTAGAAGTATATTAAGCATCAAAAATTTCCGAAAATAACCTGTTACACGACCAGGTAGATTTATACCACTCAGTATTATTCAGTAGATTTAATAATTAATGGTATTTCTAAAATATATATAAACACCACTGTACATCTGTTTGTATTCATTCTAATTTGAATCATTTGTTTGACAATGATAAGCTATTTGTCGAAACTATAGTCAAAAGGATTTGTAAATAAAAAAGTGATAATAAACAAAGTATTGTTAATTAATTTATCGTTAAGATGAATTATCACAAAGTAACGGCTGAATCAATCCAAATATTAATTTCATTTATACAATTAATAGTTTCTACGTTTGCTTGATGGAGACCCATTTCACTTTATTGACAATTGTTTTTCTTTTTGCTCATTAAGAAGTAATTTCGCGTTTTTGTATTTTTTGATTTCGAGGGTTTCTAATAATGAAAGTTTCGTTTATACCATGTATCTGTAATATAAATTATCATCGTTAAAAGTATGACCTTCCTCAATCAAAAGTTTGGCGTAATTGGAATTTAGTATTTAATTTATTTTTATTTTATTTAAGATTTTTTATGTTCTTTTATCCTTTATTTAAAGGTACGCCTAGATTGTCCAATATACATTTTATTACAAGAATTACAGTTTAGTTTATACTAAATGTTTGTTTAACTATCCTTGTTGGTTCGATCTTTATTATTTTTGATTTGTTTACTTATTGGGTTTATTGTATAAAAGGCAATTTTTAAATAAGGTTTTTGAAATAATTTCTATAGGTTATTGGACAATTGTCTAGTGAATTAACATCGCATATTTATTGAGTTTCCTTATCTTTGCATTTTCCCTGAAAAATGTAACTATTAATATTTAAATTTATTGTAATCGCATAGTTTGAGGATCCTTGTAATTTAGGGGTATTTAACATTAATTATTTTCTTAATTAAAAGAAGTACGCAGTAGAAATGTTTCCTTCTTAATAAATAGCCATTATGATGTATGACCTCGACAATGGTATTTTTTTATTGCGAAATAATCTTGATTAAATAATCTGGCAGAAAGGAAGTTCTATGATAATATTAAATTAAGTAATTGAATAATTTATTTATTGTACTACGACCTAAGTCTAAAAAGCTACTCGTATCTAAACATTGACGATTTGATACTGCATCTGTTAATGAAGTTTGATTAAAAAATATTGTACGTTAATTACGTTTGATTAAAGTTCGTTACGCTTGGAAACTGTCGCGAGAACAACATGTTTCTTGTAGCAGTAAAAACAATTTCAATGTGCCAGCAGGTTGCTAATGACTTGTGAGAAACGTGATTACAACATTAAGTTTCGTCTTAGCAGTTTTCGCCTCTTTTTATGAGCAATTTTCTTTTTGTTACTCGTCAGTTAACTAACTACAATGTCAATTGGTGAAGATATCACGGCAAAAAAGAAATTGCGATGGAGACTACATTTTTTAAAGCATATTTCTTGTAAAAATGTATATAATTTCTTATACACACTAGTGTCGCGTGTTGTCTAATCTAACCTAACCTAACCTATCCCAGTGTTTGTATATCACACGAGCCGCCCGAGTTCGATTTTTTTACCTTTTTTTACTTTCTTACCTACCTCAACGCAAACATAAACAATTGATCTTTATTTTGTGTTCATGTGTGACATAGTATCTTTCGGATGATGTGAGTTTTATCCCTTTCCTTTTCTAATAAAAACTGAAAAAACGTACCAGAAGCTTCGATGTTCACCTGTTAATATAATGGTTCGTGTACATGGTCAGAAATTATTTAAACAATTCGTATGTATTTTCGAGAAAGCCATTGGATGTAAAACAATTTGTTGATGACTTTTCCGAATTTATTAAAATTTCACGATTGTTTCTTTAATTAAAACATCGCTGAACAATGGGGTTTTGTATTTACATAAGTTGAAACAAATAAAAAGACAAAATAAACATTGAATTGGCTCGTCGAGTTCGGAGCTTGGTGTTGCTTTTGTTTACAAACTTCTAATTAAATGCATTCATAAATTTGAACAGTTGCAGATTTCTGTATTTAGGTAGAATTCGTACATTTTGAATTATGTTAAATAAACATAAAACCGATTCGTATCTCTATTTAATTTAATGCATTAAGTTACGTTACCACTCTGTGTAAACAAATTCTGCCATCGTGCGAAAATTTGAATTCCCCGAAAGAGATGATAAACGTTTTTCTCCGAGCATCTGAAATAGAGTTTAAACTTCAACAATAGTTATAAACCAATTAAATATTTGTTTTTCATTCGTTAATCAAACTCAATTCAGTATATCTTCAAATCTAGGTACATACACTAGTGGTATTTACAAACTTTATATAGAACAGTAATAAGGACATAATAATTAGTATACATTACATATATAACAGTCGGGTTGAAAAGTTCGTAGGCTAGCATAGAAGACATTATTTTTTTCATAGAATTTGATTTTATTATCCAATATAGTTCCCTTCGAGGGCGATACAACGACAACGATTATACCGGTCATACAATTTTTTGATACCATTTTTATAATACGATTTGTCTTTAGCCTCAAAATATGTTAGGCTTCAGTTTCGGCGATTACCTCTTCATCGACGCGAACTTTCTGTTGTGCGAGCATCCTCTTGAGGTCTGAGAACAGAAAAAAGTCGCTGGGGGCCAGATCTGGAGAGTACGGTGGATGCGGAAGCAATTCGAAGCCCAATTCATGGAATTTTGCATTCTATTTCATTGATTTGTAACACGATGATACGGTGCATTGTCCTGATGAAACAGCACTTTTTTTTCTTCAAATGAGGCCGCTTTTCCGCGATTTCGTCTTTTAAACGCTCCAATAACGCTACGTAATAATCGCTATTTATGGTTTTCCCCTTTTTAAGATAGTCGATATGCAATGAATATAATTCCACACTTTGGAGTAGGTTCATCACGTGCAGTCCACTCGACTCGACTGACTGTCGATTGGACTCCGGTATGAAATGATGGAGCCATGTTTCATCCATCGTCACATATCGACGCAAACGAAAAAATTTGGATTTATTACGATTTAGTAGCTCCAAACACTGCTTAGAATCATCGATTCGATCCGTAGTTGTTTTTGATTGTTAGCTCGCGGCACCCACTTTGTACAGAGCTTTCGCGTATGGAAACATTGATTCGCATTCACGATATGACCAACATGTTATATATAAAAAAAAAATTATGTTTTCGTCGGTAACAGCCTCTTTGGGGCATCCACTGCGTGCATCGTCCTCGATGCTCATTTCGCCTCGTTTAAATTTAGCAAACCACTTTTCTACAGTTGATTTTCCTGACGTAAAGTCCGAATAATGTTTATCAAGCCAAGTCTTGGTTTCAACAGTATTTTATTTTTCGCTAAAAAGCAATGCTTTATTAACGCACGAAATTCCTTTTTATCCATTTTTTCAAAGTAACAAAAGTTCTTTCACTAAAAATGCTATAACTCAGATATTAATAGTACAACAGCTGTTAAATTTATACACGCGTCTTTTGAAGGTTAGGGCTAACTAAAAATCATATGGATTTGATACTAGTAGAGCCATGTATAGGCCAGCCTACGAACTTTTCAGCCCGCCTATTACGTACATAATATACATAATTATATACATGCATACATAATTCTTTTTTGCCGTGATGTCTTCACCAATTGACATTGCTTAATACAATTATTTTTTATATAAATAAAGTTGAGCTTTACTGTAAAGTTGTGGATATTAAACATTATTTAATTATAGTAATATATCGCCATTATGGTATCTACTTGTCCAATTGAATCGACGATGTAGCTTATACATATACGTAAAGCAAATTAATAGGAACAGTACAATTTTTTGGTTAGTAATTTATCGAAACTACAGCGTCCATCCGTCCAAATTTGGACGGGCTATACCAGTAGTGTCTACATTTTAGCAAACCACCCCGAGGAAATTACAGTAATCAGCTAGTAAATAATAGAAATAAATTCCTAAGCTCCGTACCATTTAAACCGATGTATTTTCGACTTTTTTTTTAATAATGGATTGCCACAATGTCCGGAGGAACTTGGTTAATAACATTCAATTTAAAATGTTCGTTAGAAGAGGGATGCTGGCTGAGATGGTGACATTAATAAATCACAGTTTTCGTGTAATATTAATATTAAAACGATTTTCCCAACCGTCAGAATCACAATTCATTTCATATTTTAAACGATTGCCTACTCTAACTATTCAATTTGAAAGACTGTCTTAACATTTTTATTCCATATTCAAAAAAGAAGGAATTAAAATCCTTATTCGTCTAAATGTGAGATCTTTGATCTTAAAATTTAGACGAATAAGGATTTTAATTCCTTCTTTCTTGAATATGTTATAAAAATTGGATTGATTCAGCCGGTACTCTATGATAATTCATCTTAACGATAAATGAATAAACACTACTTTGTTTATTATCACTTTTTTATTTATAAATCCATTCGAAACTATATTTCGACAAAAAAGCTTGTCATTGTCAATTTGAAATTTGAATTATTCGTTTGACAATGACAAGCTTTTTTGTCGAAACTATAGTCAAAAGGATTTGTAAACAAAAAAAGGGATAATAAACAAAGTAGTGTTTATTCATTTATTGTGAATATGTTATATTTTCGTGTATAGGAATGAACAGTATAATTCAATTCCGGTAGGGGTATTAGCCCTCGGAGTAGTTGTTTCTGTTGATTCGATATTTATATTTATATTTTTATTCCAATTTGTGATTTTTAATCAGAACAATTTTATTTACATAAGACTTAAAAATGAGACATAATTTTAACGTTCTTACTGTTAGATTCTGATAAGCAGTAATGAAATGTTATAATCTTGTTGCTTCGCGTATAAATTTAATAAATAACATTTCCCTTGGAGCGTTCGCTTTATTTAATAACAAAAATTAAATGTTACTTTTTGTTAGCTTAATAAAGCAATTTTTTACTTTTTATTATTTTACAATATTGCTTACCATAAATTAAATTCAATGTTCATGAGAAATTTTCAAGTGAACAGAGACATTGAAAAAGAATTGAAGGTAAAAGTTATATTTGTCGTTACTTAGGTAATTGCTTTTGAAACAATTTCCAACTTCAGCTGCTTAATTATGTAAAACCATAATCTACCTCTTCGTCAAGTTTGACATCGAATAAAAAATTTAGAATCTAATATAATTTTACCTTTTAGATTATTATTGAATTAAAATCGGGCGTGTAGAAATAAAACAGACACTTTTTATGAGTCGAGTAATTAAAAAAATCCATTTAAACTCTGTGTTGCCTGTATGTATATAATATTCCTATAAGCTTCATGAATTTAAAGGACATCAGGGGTTGTATGAAATTTGATTATGATTAAATATATCAATCGGTTAATTACCATATTTCTCTATTAGTAAATTGGTACAATTTACTACAAGCTATTTAACCCCCAAAAACAACGATCTAGTTTGAATTTCTACACTTTTGCTCAAGGGTAGAACGTACGAATTAGGGTGTGTTTGATATTCATCTTCACTTAATCACCTACTTCAATGTATAAATATCTTCAGAAGATTAGTTGCTTACCTAAAGGTCAATTTACAAATGTATAGATCAATCGTTTTTCGATACACTAAAAAATTAAGTAAAACTTGAACTCATTGTGCTAGATTTATAATAAATTCTAGATTTATATAGTAGGTTTGTTGTCTGTATTCTTGGTAATGAGTTTTTAGTCGAAAGTAATTTAATTAAATAATTCGTTGAAACAATCTACTATTTTATTATTAACTTATTTGAAAGTTGTTATATCACAATACTTCCATGGTTAAGATTTAACTATTATCTATATATTGTAATTCGTAAATATATACAAATATATGAACATAATTGTTCTGTACAGTAGAACAATGTTATCTTTAAATAGTCACGGAGGAATTGAACAACAGAATTATTTTAAATCTTACGTTGGCTTGCAAATTGTGTAAAACGGCCTCTTGAGGGCATAACTAGTGCATAAATCGGGAAAATTTACAATCGAAAATATATCCTTGTGCCCTGCAGTGGCAAATCCAGACTCGAATTCTAACTTTATTTCAACTATTTTATCGAAAGCACAATGGCAAGCCGTTAAAATTCAGGAACTATATTTCAACTGCCAAACTCGAAACCGCCAGTAGTTCGATATCAGATAATACCTATTTGAACTGTTTTTGTTTGATGTAAACCGTTTAGTTTTTCATTTTTGTTTGGATTTACGTTCAGTTCAATGCCATTTCCGTTTTTTTTTTGTTTGGAAATACAAAAACGTTAGCGTAATTTTACCACAAAAAACAACAACTTTATAGTCATGATAGGTACCATTAATGAAGCGGTATTGACAGAATAGCACAGAATCAAAGTAAATAATAATATAACAAAAATATGTATTGGTATGTATTTCCCAAAAGCTAGACCAACCCACATTCGTAACTATTTGCAAACTTGTCTGACTTTGTAGATATCAAAAATTCGCGACGTTTTGTATTTTTTCGTTTCCAATTTATTTATTATCAATTTTTAAATTTAAACATCAATGTGACACATTAATTCTAGTATCAACGTACTTACTCAAGAATAAAATTACGTGAAATGAAAAGTCAAAACTAGCTGTATACTACGTGATTGACTGAGATTTCCTGAAGGCCACAACATTCTGAAACTACATGAATTGAATTTACAAAATATTTATAGATATATGTGCGTACATTTGCAAAATTGTGTCTATTTATATGTATAACAGTTAAAACCCATGAAAAACCCGTATTTAAAAGGATAGCTATAATTAGCTGACCTTTTTATATGGGTATTGTATGTAAGAGTAATAATCTTCTTGCTTGAGGTCAAAAATTAATTCCACCCAACAAAATACAAAACAAAGTTACTCAAAACTTTGTTTATCAGTAAGGTAAACCATAAGAGGGAATTCTGAGTGATTGTTTTTATTTAAATTACCATGCTGCATTTCTTAGTATATGTGTCGGTTTGGTGACAAGTATTTTCCAGGTTTGTCTTTTAATGGATACACATTTATGTTTGTGGGGGTAATACTTTTGGTATATAAAAGGGTCCCTATGAAAAAAATAGTTATAACTCGTTCTAAACAGTGAATACAAGTCATCAGAGATCTTTCTCTATAACCGGTAAGATTTGCCCATATGTTTTTGGTTTATTTAATATTAAATTCTCAATTTAACACTTAAAAATGTAATAAATTTCGTTAATGTTTTCCTTTAAACTGAGCACAATTTTCTTATTCTAGAAAATTATCAAAATGAAATTCTTTAATATATTGTTGATCGCAATTTTCGTCCTTCTTGGATTTGGATCCACAAATGCTTGCATAAAGAAAGGTAAAAGATGTCAGCCCAATGGTAGTTTAGGGCGTTGTTGTTCCGGATATTGTCATAAACAGGGCGGCTGGAAAAATGGATATTGTAAATAATATGTTCAATCATTGTATGCCAAAAAGGCAGTTACTTAAAACTATGTTGAGCCATTGTAAGATGAATTAAAATAAATCTCAAATAATGTTATATAACTATATTAATTTTTATTCGTTTAATTAATTTTATATTCAAATGAATCGTACATTTCCTTAGCTAAAAGGAATAACAACCTGGCTCTAGAATATATTGTACTGTTCACGAGGACTTCTATGCGTTTCGCAATGCTTAACAGATGAGATCTTTAGTAACTTCTAAGAAAAAAAATGGGGTCAGAACTTAATGAAAATCGAATTATGTGTTTTTAATAAAAAATATGTTGAAACAATTGTAATTTAAGGTAACGTTGCTTTAGTGGTACTAGAACTTAAGTGTAAAAAACGAATTTTGCTCAAAAGTTGTAGAATTCAAAAATGACAAAAATAATGTGTCGTGTATGTCGGAAATGAGATGTTTGTTCTGAGTATTTTGAGCTTTTTTGCTTATTTTCTGAATGCCGTATTTTAAGAACATCCCAACGTTTCATATTACTCTTTTTAGGAGTCAGACTGATATTTTATGAAAGCTCACTCCAAACTGAAATGCTCTGTTTAAGACGATTTAGATTTTATGATTATTTTTCCAAGCCTCTGCAAAATGGATAACGATAGAAAACTTCCAAGTGGAATACCTCGCTTCCGACATAAATGATGTACTAATTTTTGTCATTTTTGGTTTCTACGACCCGAAATTACTCCAGAAACAACTTTTGGTTAAGTAAACTTTTTTCGGTGCACTGTTGATGAAACATAATTAATTAAAGATAAGAATAAAAGACAAAAGAATGTTTCAACGAATCTATTTCGAAAAACTCGACATTACGTACTGTATTAATTAGTATTAATCTACTCTTTATAAAGACCGCCCGGTCGAAACATATGTCGAGTTTTTCGAAACTGATTCATTGAAACTTTCTTTTGTCCTTTATTCTTATCTTTACTTTTGGCTAATTCTTAAAATACGGCATTCAGAAAATAATCCAAGAAAAGGCTCAAAAAACTGTTAGCCATTTTTAATCTTTACAGAGCCATTGGATTGAAAACTAAATACCAATCTAGATAATCGTTTGAAGAATTGTAAGAAAATTATTTAAAAGGCATCATTATCTACATATACTTTGCAACGCAAAAGATTGGGATGGTCAGAGTTAATTTAACAATTAAAAAGAAAACTTAAATAATTTGTTAGTTGTTGAATGCCTATACTCTACTACCAAATATTTAATATAAATTAAATGAAGAATTGAGTTGTTTTGTTGAGAATTGCTTAGCATTCAGGAGGTCACCGGTTCGAACTCGGGTTAGGCTGCTCTGGTTTTCTGTGGATTCCTTGGATCATTTAGGCAAATGCTGGATCACTAATATTTCACAGATAATATTTCATTTCTCTTCGTCCGTCCAATCTTTCTCTCTCTAACCACACCACCCACCCATTCCCACGATTCCTGAAAGGAGGCTGAAGAGGGTCTTACGCCCTACCCTCCGGCTTTGCACTACAATGTAGGTCGAAGGGACTGCCCGCCCAGCACGAGTAGCTGATGGGAATAAAACACAAAATGTTTTTTTGTTTTTAGTTGAGAATTTTGGTTTCATTTTATTAAGTGAAAAGGACTTTTTACATTATTTTGAGTAGGCACTTACAACGTAGGCTATAGGGAAGAATAAATTAAGATACTACTTTCCTTAGTCGCACAACTTAAATAACTTTACCCCAGTTAATATTTAGGAGAAGTAAAAATATTCCGAAACTATTTTTAATTTTTTTTTATTGAATATTAATACCTATATTATGTTAGGTTAGGTTAGGTTACAAGGTATTATAAGTATAATATGAATAACAATTATATATATTATTAAGAAATAAAAAAATTCACGAATGAATTGGAATTTTTGAAAATTAATGTTTCCTGCATTTTCCTTCATTCCAACCGTGCTGTTTGTAGCAAAATCCAGAACAGCAGTTTCCTAAACTCCCATTAGGTTGACAGCGTTTGCCATTTTTAATACAGGCACTGGTCGATTGCAATCCAAGAAGGACAAAAATTGCGATGAAAAAAATACTAAACCACTTCATGATGCGTGAGAGAGATCTAAAAGGGAAAAAATATTGACAAAATAAACTAAAACGTAAAATATAAATTTAATTAAGTAATAATCCGAAAGTTCCTATTTCTAACAACTAAATATTATTAGATTCTTATTTTATTATTCTATAAAATATGTTTTAAATAGAAACAAATAAATTTTCTTAAAACAATTGACCAATTCGTTGTTGTTAAGGTAAATTTCGAAAAACATAAGAACACCGAACTTACATTATAAACTATTTAGCAAATTTTTATAAGATACCTAATTTTGAAACTTACAAGACTTAATGTTTTAGTTTCTTCAAAAACGTTATTATATACCTTATTAAATGTTACCCTACCCTTACATATCTATAGATAAACAATGGTGAAAAAAACAATTCTTCAAACATTGTTTTGTTTATATTTATATAGTTGTATATTTACCTCGATTTAAATGCATGTTTATACACAGAATTCAGACTAATAAGAACAAAAATATCTACCTTGGAACATCCACACGGTTTTAATAACTGATAAGGCCTGTGTACTTATTTGGTATATGTTTAATAGGTCATAATTGTTGTCTCAGGTTCATTAATTTCATTGTAGCTTGTATATTTTCGTCGTAAATAATTTTATGAAAAACATCAATAATTGCTGCCGGATTCAAAGGTCTTTTTCCATTAAATTTAGTAAACCTATTTTAAATAAAGAAAGAAACGTATTCAAAAAAGAAGGAATTAAAATCCTTATTCGTTTAAATATTAAGATCGAAGATCTCACATTTGGAACACGTCCTACCAAGTAGGCACAACGAACCGAAAGCCATATCCCCCACGACCGGTTTCGATCTATCGGGTCTCAACAGGTGGGCGCTGGCAGAAAGGCCTTTACAGGCTATATTGTAAATATAGATACAAATATGGAATCAACAGAAACAACAACTCCGAGGGCCAATACCCCTACCGGCATTGAATTACACTGTTGAATCGGATGTATTTTTAGACGAATATATAACATATTCAAAAAAGAAGGAATTAAAATCCTTATTCGTCTAAATATTAAGATCAAAGATCTCACATTTGGGACGCGTCCTACCAAGGATATGGCTTTGGGTTCGTTGTGCCTACTTGGTACGACGCGTTCCAAATGTGAGATCTTTGATCTTAATATTTAGACGAATAAGGATTTTAATTCCTTCTTTTTTGAATATGTTATATCTTCGTCTAAGAAACATCGAAATCAACAGTGTAATTCAATGCCGGTAGGGGTATTAGCCCTCGGAGTAGTTATTTTTGTTGATTCCCTATTTATATTTATAAAGAAAGGAAATAAGTAACACTGCTTTTTTGTTTCACACTTGAAATTTTATTAAATCTGGACAATTGTTTCAGCTGATTTAAGCCTTTCTCAAGAGAGTAAGTTGTTACACAAAATAAATTTCAGGTGTGAAACAAAAAAGCAGTGTTATTTATTTCCTTTCTTTATTTATAAAATGTTTCACAAAAAACCAACTGCAAATACTATTCAGGCTATTAAACTTATTTTGTTTGAAAATATTATTTTTTACTCAATAATAGGTCGATTGTTATCTAATATTCTGATTGCAATTAAATCGAGAACAATAGTTTATTAATTTAGTTTTATATTCGACTGTAAAATGTGAAATTATAAAAATGCTTATCGAATCTCGCAACAAAACGATATAAGTAATAAACGAAATTTTTGTAGAAACCAATGTCGATGTTTTCTGTATTGAATTTCAATTAAGATTAGAGGAAAGAATATCAAACACCAAACGATGATGTTTACACTTTAACAAAAAGTGGCATCAGATAATATTGGCGTAATATGAGAAAGAGTGGTCTTTTTTATTGAGGCTCGTCTGTTTCATAAAAACCAGCTTATCATTAGAAAACTAATAAATCTTGCAAACACGAACAAAAAACCTGTTATTATACTGTCTTTTTTATTTGTTTGTCCTACGTTATCTAAGAAGGTTAAACGAGACGAGGTCACTAGAGTGTATAGAACAATAGCCCATGTTAGCTAGTAAAAAATTATTCGAGAAAATTTACAACAGAGTTTTTAAAAAATTAATTTTTAAACTAAGTATTACCAATCAACAAAAAGTGCATAAGTAGATGCAAAACCGGTCCGTAATTATTTACTTTATTGATAGATAATTAATTACACCTAACTGTTGTTTCCAAGGTGTTTTAACGTTTTACAGTGTTGAATATTAGTTAAAGACATTTATTATTCCAATTCGGTCGTGTTTGCATGTATTTTAATGTAGGCTTTGGGGCCATAACAACCAGTTCGTTAAGTTGACTCAGAAATTCAGTGTGGGGGGCAATCGTTAATAAAGTACATAAATATACGTCCATTCGCATTGTTCGGGTCAAAACAGTGAAACTATAATATAAAAATTACCATTTTACTTATTATTATAAACCGTTTTAAAGGCGGTAAGTTTTGATGTTCCAATTTATTTATTTATTTATTTATTCGATGTACTTGTATAGTTCACAATCAAGTGCTTGTTATATACATACATATCTACTTATATGTACCATATCATAAACAGATGCCGTGCATGTGTTATGTAGCTCCCGATAATTTTGTTCAAATATTACACTTTTTTATAAATCTTGATAGAATTTATTTTGTTTGTAAAATACAAGTGTAATCATGGCAACATAGCCAACAAATAAATAGTAAAATTCCCTTTAAAAAGCTAGTCATTTACCTAATGATACGATGTTAGTTTCTAATGTATAATTTAAAGGCCTACGTTGTGTTTCTTTTTTGTATAAAAACAGAACAGACAATAATCAATATTCAACTGTTACTTCAACCCTCAACCAATTGTATCAAGTAAGTTATATTGCGTAATTCTTATAAATTGTTTCTGTGTTTGTATATATTTTGCGTAAAACTTTTCCTAAATAATTACATATTTTATTTGTTACTTATTGGCTGTTCGGTTCTCTCAAGGCGGACGGCATGTTCAGTTCTCTCAAAGACTTTGTTTAGATTTAGAGTATGTTTATTTAAAAAGATTAGCATGCATTGTCAGTTCATTCAGAATGATGCGTTTGCCTGCAGGTGGCATTTTGACTTTAGATGTGTGCCGACCCTTTGTAAGCATGCGATAACGGCGGCAACAATCTTTGCGGGATAGTTGCCGTCGTCGGTAAATTACAATAAGATTTTCATATATTTCTCAATTATTAGTCACCACCCTCTCCTACTCCGCTGGAGAGTGGTTGGTTTTGAATAGTCAGTACACATTCGTACTCAGATCGTACAGCATCACAAAAAGGCATTTTTTAACGTGAACATCTTAGAAAGGGTCTTGTAATAATTATGTATATATTTAGCTGCAGTCATATTGTAAATAAATATTCATAAATACAGTTACTCGCCTTTCTTCGTCATAATAAGTTTTTTGCACATTTAACTCCGAACATTAAATTTCGGGTGCTCCATCACAGGAGAAAGAAGTGGCGCATCAGCGCAAAACGAATAAACATTGGCCAAGATCCTTCAGAATATAGGTTCGTATAGACCAGACAGGGGTGGCCAACTTTACTGTATATAACATCTGCTTTTTATCTTAATAGTGTGTCGCGATCGACTTGTTGTCATAGGCGTAGTCTAAGGGAGAAGAAGGGGTGTCAGAATGCTTTAAACTATTACTAGAAAGTTTTGTCTTCTACAATCGCTTCAAAGTCCATGTTACACGGACATTGCGAGCGATCGACGATCGACCAAAATTGGCCTCGCGATCGACTTGTTGGCCATCCCTGCCGATGACGAAAACGCTATTTCCAAGTAATTATACTGTACATTGTTTTTGCCAAGGGTCAATATTTTGTTGTGCTAATTGGTGATTCGTTTTAGGTGATCCATTGTCGATCTAATACTAGATACGAACAATGAAATATTTTAATATCGTTTTTATCGTATTACTCGTACTGTTTGGGTTTCAATCGACAAGAGCGTGTCTAATCAATGGTAGACGTTGTATACCTGATGGAGGTATAGGGAACTGTTGTTCCGGTTATTGTTACAAACAAGCCAACTGGAAGTATGGAGAATGTAGAAGGAAGTAGATAATCATGTTTTGTTCTTCACATCTTGTAATTCATTCTACCTTTTAATAAATGCTGAAACATGTTTGTTGATTGTCATACACGTCGAGTTTTTTTTTTTTTGTTGTTTGATATTTGAGTTCTTTATGGATTGGTTTGGCTGAGATGATATTGACGATTATAAAATATTTAAAAATACTATATAAAGTTTATTAAAAAAGAAACAAAACTATTTACACACTTATAATTAATAATATTATTAGACTTGGTGGAGCAATTTGAAATTAGATAAGCGAAGCATGCACTTTTTGATAAAATATACAATTCGGTAATACTTGTACTGGTCTTTTTTGATGCTAAGATTTTGATTATTAAAGACCTAAATTGTTAAGATAGAAAGAGAAAAAAGGTGTGGTTTAGATAGTTCATTGAACAATTGTTGATTAAATTAGATTTGTGGGGGTTGAAGGAGGGTTTGTTTTCTCTAGTGCCTTAAAAACAAATAGGACAGTAAGGATATAAAAAGATGTACACTAGCAAATGTTGTTCTAGAAAAAAATTAACATTCGTCGAAGGTAGGGATTTTGAACGATAAAACAATAAAGAAGAAATTTCGAAAATGTTTGACAGGAAATTAATGACAGTGGAAAGTTAATTTACTTCCACTCAAAGTCCCTTTTTAAAAAAGATTACTTTATTAAATGGATGTTGTTGAGGGAAGGAAGCCATTACAATTTTACATATAAAATAAAATGGTGTTATTAGCTTCGGACTTAATTCTATATTAGAATTGACATTGCAAGTTACAACAAAACGATTACTTAAACAAGGTGATGTTTTATCGGTATCAGCCGTGGTCAGACCATTCTCATAACTCTTAAAATTGAATCTGATTTCTAACTTTTCATTTTAGCAGATGTGTTTGTATAATTAGTTGTTTACTAAATCTTCTGTGTTAATGCAAAACTATAGAAACCTTAAATGATATTTATTTATGTACAATTAATTGTCTTAACATCCATAGAAATTTAAATTGAAAAAATCGCCTTAGGGATTGTTTTTTACGTTTATCTCTTCCTGCAATATCCGGCTACCCATCCTTTTTGTTTGTAGCAAAATCCAGAACAACAATTTCCTTGACTACCACTGGGTTGACATCCATTCCCGTTTTTAATACAAGCCATTGCTGTTTGTTGCAGTCCAATAATGGCAAAGATAACAATGAACAAAATGTTAAACAGTTTCATGTTGATAATAGTAACGGGAATATTAAATATCTGAAAACAGCGTAAAAAATATATAGATAGATTAGTGATTACAATCAAATGAATTAAAGTTGTTTGTAAAATTCACATTTGTAAATTTTTGTAGCGCCTAATAAGAAAATTGAATCAAACTGAACAAATGTCATGCATTTAGTTGTTATTTCGTTGAAAATAATTCTAATGATTGTCTGTCGATATCGAATCGAACTCAAGTATGGAAGTCTCTTTGTCTTCGTTTCATTTTTCCCTTAGCAAGTCCAATAATTATGTGGATACGATTATTTATAAGGTAAAATATAGGTTTTCATTTTTGGGATTATAATTTAGTTTTTTTTCTTTAGGTATATCTGCCAACCACAGATACTAACAGAAAATACATAGAAATGATTTGAAAATATCATCCAAAGGTATTTGATACCCACGTACGAAATTGGTTGAAATTGAGGTTTCGCTGATCACTTGGTGATACATAATGAATAATTAATAAAATAAAACACACGGTATATTTCACAAATGTATTAGACTATCCCTGACATATGTTTCGGTTTTTACATCATTTTCGAAGAGCTATAGATAACTGAGGTACATTATTTCCTTATAAACTACTTATAGGTACCTAGAATACAATGGATTTTAATAACGGGGAAACCCCAAAATCGGTCTGGTCATTGGTAATAGGTAGACGGTTTGCGATGGCAATGAAATTCAGTCTTCTCCCTTTACTTTCTCTATGTATTATTTTTATATTCTAATTATCTATTTCATGATTTTGGGAAATACAATGGTCCGCTATACCTGTACATTTGTTGCCATTTTTTATGGATTTTACGTGTTCGTCTAAACGTTTTTTAAGGGCCCGTCCCGTCTGTCCAATATAAAACGCTTCACAGTTCTTGCAATTTATTTGATAAACACCGCTATTATTTAATTCATTAATTTTTTTTTGTTTGTTATTTACTAAAAATTTTCCTAAATTGTTTTTATTGACCGAAATGACTAATAAGTCAAGCTTTTTTAAATTGTTGCAAATTTTATTGGAGATATTAGGTACATAATTGATATATCAAAATGTTTTATCGGGTTGGATTTTTTTTGTATTTGGAACTGAATATAATAGCTCTTGGAGATTTAACTTTTTTTGTTTTTTACTGATAAGTTTGTTTATTAAATTTTCTTCATAACCGTTATTCTTGGCAAGGCTCTTTAGGATAGAAACTTCCTTTTGATAATTATATTTATTCAAAGGTAAGGTTATAGCAAGCGGTGAACAAAGCAATTAAATGAGCTTAAGTTTAACATTGTATGACTGATTCGATGTATTAGGGTGTCGGTAAATGTAAGTTTTCTAAAAATATTAAAATGTAATTAATCTAATACATTTATAGAATATACCGTGTGTTTTATTTTATTAATTACTTTTTTTTACATAAATGAAATACGTAATTAAACAGTTTATGCTTACCACTTATTGTTGACTTCTGAATCTTCTGAAACACTTAATGATTCATGCTGGAATTTGCAGTGTGTTTATATACTCTCTATCCAAATCTGTCAGTCTGACCTAAGACCATGGAAATTCCACAATTAACAGTTCAGAGATTTCTTAAATTAAATTTCCTCATTTGTAAACTTCAGATCGAGTGTGCTAATTTTTATATTATATAAATATAAACAAAACAATAACAAGATATCCGTGCATGTACTTGCGTATACAGTTTTAACAAACTAAGTATTATTGTATATATTTTACAAAAAACGGCACTAGATTATTCGTTTTGTTTTGTTTGTTAGGACTTAGATGGTAACAAACTGCATTGAATCATTAAAATTATTTACCGTTTATTTACATATTGCAGCTATACTGGAAGCAGATATATTTTTATTACCATTATAATAAGGTCATGGAAAGGTTTGTTAATAAAAATCAACTTTATTGTCTCTGGTTTTATCTTTATTAAGTATTATAACTACATTGTCTCATTTACGTACCTACATGTGCTATTAACCTATTAAACAATTAAGTATTAAAACGCTGCTTAAGTTGATCTATTTAACCTCAAATAATTTTTGTTTTAATAGTAGTATGAAGGCTTTCACGACCGGCGTCAATAGAATTATGATAACTTATCGGGCTTTTGGGTCGTGGTCTATAGGCTTTCTTGTTGCCTGACGTTTCGTCAGCGTCTGCGGCTGACACCTTCAGAAGCCTTTTGGTGTGGTCACATATGACATTAGACGTTTTTGAGATCAATAGCTGTTGCAACAACCATACCAAAAAAGCTTCTGAAGATGTCAGCCGCAGACGCTGACGAAACGTCAGGCAACTAAAAAGCCTATAGACCACGACCCAAAAGCCCGGTAAGTTATCGTAATTCTAATTGTTGTTTTCTTTGTGAAATGCATTATTCAACCCCAAATTATATGGAGGTATCTTAACTGAAATATAACAATAAAACACAACAAACAATAAATTAAATGCATCCGAACGATTGCAATTCAATAAACTTCAATAGAATGTAAATATTTACTTTTAACTAATCATGAAAAAATATTGTTCTACAAGTGTTTGTTAATACATATTTATACCTCCAAGCAACTTTTAATAATATTTACGTTATTATGTTTAAAATTAATCTGTGCTTGCATTTTTAAAGTTTTTTTATAAACCAATCTCATCAAAACAGTTTTTTCTTATTGTTTATTAACTAGAATTACTATAATCGTCATCTGTAAATCAAATCGGTGGAGCTGTCTCGTCTAAAGATACAATAATGTTATTGGCTGACCATCCAAACATCTAAGTAAAAGATGGAATTACCTTTGACAACTACAATGTATTTTAATCATAAATCGTGAATTTTTGACTTGTCAGTCGTGTTTAAATGTCAACATTCGGCCATAGCGGTCATAAGTAGGCTGTGGCATTGTCTGTGACTAAACTCCTGCCACCGATATCTCGGCATGCTTCAAATGTTAAAATATACACCGTCGAAAACGCTAAATAAAACAGGATAAGCTTGCTAAACTTTTAATTTATTTGTAGGCATTTAAATATTTTTGATATTAATAAATAGATAAAAAATATTACAAACAATTAGTGTTTATTATTACACACTATTATTTTAAGAGCATCCATCTTTTGAATTGTAATTTTATCGCTTTCTACAATATCCAGCTACCCATCCACGTTGTTTATAGCAAAATCCTGAACAACAATTTCCTTGTCTACCGCTGGGTTGACAACCATCCCCATTTCTAATACAAGCCATCGCAGTTTGTTGTAAACCAAAGAGGGCGAAGATTACAATGAAGAAAATATTGAAGAACTTCATAGTGTTGAATTAAAATGTCTGGGAACTGAAATAGAAAATAAAAAAACAAATTAAATAATAGTAGTATCTAAATATTATCTACTAGTATGTTTAGAATTGCGGATGATACACCATTATGATCTACCAAGGATGAAAATCAAATAAATAAAAATAATTCAAAAACATTGGTATGTATCTTATTTTCGGGAAATGCTAGATTTCCTTTCGGACTGACTAACTTATAGTGATTATTATTATCGGTTAAAGACAACTTACCTATAACTTGTCTTTTAAATGGTCGATTTAGAAACAAATGATACCCTTACATGATCGGTTTGTGTTTTTATACTCCCTCTTCTATTACAAATTGACCAAATTATGCGTGCTTTATGACTTTTGACCGTGGAGTTTCCGTAATGTCGATCGGGATTTCGCATCGCAAAATGAGGAGAAGGAGAAACGGGAATGAATGTTTCGTATTGTTTACAACTGCGGATTTTCCAAACGGAAAATTCGAGCTGATAAAATACTGCATCAAATAGTAGTTTTTAGATTAACTGAAGTGAACAGCTACGATAATAAATAATAATTAATAAGTTTTTATATTGGTACCTAGTGTAAATTCCATTTTTTATCATTAAGTTCAAAATACCAAAGAATTTAATAAAGGTAAAGATTTTAGTGCCTTTATTAATTTGGACTCGTTTATTATTCTCGTTCTTTTTGTCTCATTAAACTAGAATTTTAATTAAATTTTATCGATCCTTCGACATTTTTAAGTGTCAGTTTCTATTTAAATTCTATTTATGAAACTACCAAAAACAAACGATCAAAAACTCACAGCTAGTTGAATTATTGTAGGCAAATCCAAAACATAATATAATTGAATAAACGAAATTTTTGAAAGATAGTTTTGTTAAGGTTACCGTTAAAAGTTAATTATTATATTATTTTTAATTCGATAATTTATTCTATAGATCCGTTATTAATTCAATTTAAGGCACCATAAGTTTAAGTAGGTACCATATTTAACTTATATAGTTGTGGCAGAAATGTATTAAACTATCTCTGACATATGTTTCGGTTTTTACACCATTTTCAAAGATAACTGAGGTACATTATTTCCTAACAAACTACTTATATCTAGAACACAATGGATTTTAATAACGGGGAAACCCCAAAATCGGTCTGGTCATTGGTAATAGGGAGACCGTTTGCGATGGCCTGGTTTATTTCGACTATTTCTAAGAAATTCAGTCTTCTCCCTTTACTTTCTGTATGTATTATTTTTAAATTCTTATTATCTACTTCACGATTTTGGGAAATACAATGGTCCGCTATACCTTTACATTTATTGCCATTTTTTATGGATTTTACGTGTTCTTCTAAACGTTTTTTAAGGACCCGCCCCATCTGTCCAATATAAAACGCTTCACAATTCTTGCAATTTATTTGATAAACACCGCTTTTGTTTGATTAATTAATTTTTTTTTGTTTATTATTTACTAAAAATATTCCTAAATTGTTTTTATTGACCAAAATGACTGATAAATCAAGCTTTTTTAAATTGTTGCAAATTTTATTGGATATGTTAGGTACGGTACATAATTGATGTAGCAAACGTATGTCAGAGATAGTCCAATACATTTGTGAAATACACCGTGTGTTTTATTTTAGTAATTAGTTATGGCAGTATATCACCATCTAGGTACCGTTATTTTCTTCTAACTGAAGTATTCCATATGTTAGATAAGGGCTTTATTAAGGCATCTACTTGCCCAACTGAATCAACGATACAGCTTATATACTTGTTATATGAAAACCAAATTAATAGGAACATTACCAGTTTTTGGTTAGTAATTTTTCTAAACCATCCAATGTGGATCGCGATTTCGATCTTATTAACTCTCATCAGCAGGCCACGGGCAGTCTCGATAAATCACTGACTAATATAATACGGAAGTGATCCAAAAAAATACCCTATGCATAAGAGTACATTTATTCCATTAATGCAATATAGTTAATTGTATCGACAATAACAGATACTGTAGGTAATTATTAACTATAATTGAGTTTAGTAAGGAATAGTGGACCTATTGAAGTAACTGTTTTATTGTAGCCTTGGAAATTCCGTAGTACTTAGTTACACATAAATTAATTAATGACTTCCATACATTTATGCTTATACACATCATGATGTCAGTAAATAAAACCATATCTCACAACACAAAAAAAATAACAAAACCAAAATAAACACTTACATTTGTATGAAGTTTAAAATTAAATTTATTGTTTTGATGTATGTATTATTTTGTGCAGGTTCTTTATTAATTAGAATGTGCTTATATCAATATAAATTTATTTATAGATACGAATAAATATTTTTATATATCATATTCTATTATTAATCAGACTAAAAGTTCGAGACTTTTTTCTAAATTGGTTATATTTATGTAAAACTTATATTGGAACTACATTGGAATATTTGCATAAGTATCAAGTATATAATATTAACACTTAAAAATTATGTATATCTAAAAACCATAAACAGACAATTCGACATTTTTTAAAGTACTCTTCTATTTCCTTTTGCAATATCCAGCTACCCATCCCTTTTGTTTGTAACAAAATCCAGAACAGCAATTTCCTTGACTACCACTGGGTTGACAACCATTCCCATTTTTAATGCAAGCCATTGCAGATTGTTGTAAACCAAAAAGAGCAATAATAACGATGAAGAAAATGTTGAACAATTTCATCTTGAGATTTTGATTGTAAAATCAGACTGAATCTAAAAAAATTAAAAAATATAAATTAAATATAAATATTAAAAAAATGGAATAAACAGAAACAACTACTCCGAGGGCTAATACCCCTACCGGCATTGAATTACACTGTTGATTCCGATGGATTCTTAGACGAAGATATAACATATTCAAAAAAGAAGGAATTAAAATCCTTATTCGTCTAAATTTTAAGATCAAAGATATCACATTTTGAACACGTCCTACAAAGTAGGCACAACGAACTGAAAGCCACATCCCACGACCGGTTTCGACCTTTTGTGTCTCATAAGGTGGGCGCTGGCAGAAAGGGCTTTACAGGCTATATTATAAATATAAATATAAATATTTAAAAAAATGGAATAAATAGAAACAACTACTCCGAGGGCTAATACCTGATGAGACCCGATAGGTCGAAACCGGTCGTGGGATGTGGCTTTCGGTTCGTTGGGCCTACTTGGTAGGACGCGTTCAAAATATGATATCATTGATAGTAAAATTTAGACGAATAAGGATTTTAATTCCTTCTTTTTCGAAAATATAAATTAATTTATAAGACTACATTTAATTTTTAATTTAATTAGTGTTTTATATAAACGACAAATATAACTTTACTTACCACTTTCTGAAGGAGACGGAGCTACTATGAGGTCCTTAGTGATTTTCTGGGCTTATATACCCACTAACCTGTGAGTTACAAAGAAAAAATGAATTATATTTACCTAGATTCCCAAGTCCATAGTAGGTGGGATGGGTGGCTGGTATTTCCAAGATACTCCATTGCGTGTATGTTTACATGTAGGTTAACCAAAGAAGTCAATACCATAATCGTTTACATGGAATAATGTTTGTACCGATAATAATTATGTTGTTTTTAAAATATAAAAAAAAGTAATATTAAATTGATTCATTACAATGCTAGCTACCCATATAAACTTTTGAAAATTATACTTTTCGTCATTAACAATCTAACAAGAACATTTAAAAACGAACATTAGTTTAGTTCCTTTGTTTGTCAATCTTTAAATTATTAACCCAATTACCGTAAAGTAAGGAAGTACAGTTATGGTTAAATTGTTATCTTTAAATTTTACTGTTCTATAAAAATTGCGTAATTATGTAATGTTCAGGTCACATTAGGTCATTGCTTCCTGCCATTGCAACTTGTATGAGGCGCTTGGCGACTTGGAATTCCCATTGCATTTTAAACTTGACCATGCGGGCTCATCTTGTTTACAAACAAAAGCCTCGTAATTTCCAAGTGTCGGACATGCAAATTATAATTACATAGTTTATTTTTACGCTAGACAGCATACACAGATATATCTATAACAATGCGTCTAGATGGGGAATACCGTAGCTCTAAAAAATTATAAAACAAAATCGAAAGTATTGTCTCCCAATCAATCAAATCAATTAGATAAAATAATATGTATTCATTTAAGGTGAAGCAAATTGTTTTTCTTCATCTTTTGTTTAATGGGTCAACTTAAAATCGTTTTCTTATCGTTTGAGAGAAGGTACATGGAAACCAATATTCGATCGTAATATTTGCTGTCAGCAGTAGTCATAAATCTTAATATACGTTCAGTTGCAAGTTATTAAAAAATTAGATTGAATTTTGTAAAATGTGGGTACAGTTTATTGTATTTGGATGCAATTTTAACCAATTCTATGAACTTTATTATCAAATTCCAAAGTCATGTTTGTATTTAGTAGAAGAATTAAGAAGGGTGGTGGTTCAAATGTTCTTGTGTCATTTTTTTTTATTTGTTAAAAGAAATAAATGTAGCTTGTAAGGGAATTCCTAATTGCTTTGGTTTATTGATTAAAAGGAATCATTTTTGTAAATTGTAATGCAGTCCTCTCAAACAATACAATTATCTAATTTATCTATTTCTACAATAACCAGCTACCCATCCGACTTAACCTTTTAAACAATTAAGTATAAAAAACGCTGCTTAATTTGATCTATTCTCAAATAATATTTGTTTTCTTTGTGAAATGCATTATTCAACCCCAAATTATATCGAAGTATCTTAACTGAAATAAAAATATAAAACGCAACAAACAATAAATTAAATGCATCGGAACGATTGCAAATCAATAAACTTCAATAGAATGTAAATATTTACTTTTAACTAATCAAGAAAAAATATTGTTCTACAAGTGTTTGTTAATACACATTTATACCTCCAAGCAACTTTTAATAATCTTTACTTTATTTATTGTGTTTAAAATTAATATGTGCTTGCATTTTTAATGTTTTTTTATAGACCAATTCAATCAAAACAGTTTTTTCTTATACTAGAATTACTATAACCATCATCTGTAAATCAAATCCGCGGAGCTGTCTCGTCTAAAGATACAATAATGTTATTGTCTGACCATTCTAACGTCTAAGTAAAAGATGGAATTACCTTTTACAACCAGAATGTATTTTAATCATAAAATCGTAATTAAGACAGGATAAGCTTGCTAAACTTTTAATTTATTTGTAGGCATTTAAATATTTTTGATATTAATAAATGAATAAAAAATATTACACACAATTGTTGTTTATTATTACACACTATTATTTTAAATATTATTTGAATACATAGAGAGTATCCATCTTTTGAACTGTAATTTTATGGTTGACAACCATTTCTATTGTTAATACAAGCCCTTGCTGTTTGTTTAAGCCCAATAATGGTAAATACAACATTGAAGAAAATACTGAGTAGCTTCATTGTTCAACAGAATAAAGCAGAATTCTGAAAATGTCGAAATTAGAATAAAAGTGCTAACGAGTTTTTACGAAACAATTTTAATTAATAGTGTGTTGGTTAATTTTAATAAGACTCATCAAATAACATCTCAAATTGAAGAATATATTAATTTGGACCCCATCTATTGTTTTCTACTTTTTAACTAACCCATAGGTTAAAATTGACGATAACTATAATTAGCTATCCTTAAATATTACGTAGTTAATTAATTTCAGAGATATAAATTCCCAGCTTATTGTTGTTCATTTTATTTTACTATCATTAGTATATATTAGTCAATAAAATAATAGTGGAATATAGAAATTAATTAATTAACAAATTATAAAGACGAATTAAGAACTTTATTATTTCTTTTTAACATGATTAATTAGTTTCGGATTCTGTTTTTATTTATTTAATAATTTTTATCCTCAATTTCGTGCACATGAAAGTTGGATTGTTATAATCAATAAAAAATAAAAGAACCAATTAATATTTATTATCATTACGATACTGATTAATTCCTTCTAATTCTTGCGTTTTTCCAATTGTCAAAGTATATGAATGGCCGTGATATGTTTACGTTAAAATTAAAAGACAACGTATGTCATTTAGAACTTCCAACATGTCGGGGAATCCCCGAAACATTTGATACTTTTTGCAATCTTTGCCGCCCCACTCTAAATTATCCAGGAAAATACATTCGGATAGAATATATAAGCTAAAATGCTGTACCACAACTTATCGTTGTTTCATCTGTTGAAAGATTTGGTAAGTTGAATACTACCTATATTCGATAAGTATAATAATTTAAATTTTAAAAAACTATCCAACACCTAGTTAATAAAATTTTTTTTGTCTTTTAGTTAACTGCTATTAAATCGTTGATATTATTTCCAATCGCAAAAATGAAACTTTTCAACATTTTCTTCATTGTAATCTTCGCCCTCCTTAGTTTACAACAAACTGCGATGGCTTGTATTAGAAATGGGGATGGTTGTCAACCCAGTGGTAGACAAGGAAATTGTTGTTCTGGATTTTGTTACAAACAAAAGGGTTGGGTTGCTGGTTATTGCAAAAAACGATAGATCCTAAAATATCTACTACTTACTAAGACTGAAATAACATTTCTTCTGATATATAAATATATGTATTACTTTTAAAACAATAAATTTTAGTTGTATAAGTGCTTGCTCTTTATGCTTTTCAATTAATAAATAAACTAAGTGGATAAAACTATAGTAAACGATTCCATATAATATGTTTCTTACAAATTTTGTTCCTTATTCTTTATTGCTATCACATCAAAGGTAATAATGTACAATTTAGTGTGCGTGCTCAGTTTTACCAGTTCCAGCTTTTTCATTCTCAAGCACATAACAAAAACCCATCGATCAATCCGTGATCCACTTCTTTTTGCATATTATGGAAGTTGAAGGTGATAGATATTATTAAAATGAGCGGTACATATAGGTAAAGTTCCTGTGAAATAGGGGCTTGTGGAATCCATAATAAAATGTCACCCAGTTGATATTCCGGAATATTAAAAAAATTGAATCGTTATGGAAGGAAATTCCTCAACTTTTATCGTTCTATTACACTAAACTATTCCGCAATACGTAAAAATTTCAAAATTATATAGATAAAGTATTGATTAATAATTAAACATTTGAGTTTTTAGTAGGGGTAAATTTTAAATACATTAATTCGATATAAATTGTTGAATAAATTCATACCACTACAGATTACCTCTTTCAATGAGGGAAAAACTTGTTAGTGTTGTCACGCCCCCTCCGGGACTCAAACCTGGGATCTTTGGCTTTACGTGCTGTTACGCTTTCTCGTAGCTTACTGATAAAAGCATTGGAGCGTAAAGTCAAAGCTCCCGGGTTCGAGTCCCGGCGAAAGCATGACAACAGTAACAATTTTTTCCCCCATTGTATGAGGTAATATGTAGTGAGTATAAATTAATTCAATAATTAATATCGCATTAATGTATTAAATTAAAAATTCTTCAAAATAATTTCATTATTAATGATTAATAATAATATACATTTATTCCGACGTTCTGTGAGTTAGTAAGTCCGTTCGTCATTGTTACTGTTGTCACCATTTGTTGGTTAGTGGCAAAAGCATTGGTGCGTAAAGCCAAAGATCCCTGGTTCGAGTCCCGGCGAGAGCCTGACAATAAGTTTTTCCCTCATTGAATAAGGTAATCTGTAGTGGGTATAAATTAATTCAATAATTAATATAACATTAATGTATTGGAAAACCAATAATGTCTGTCGGAAAAATTCAAAAGCTTTTTCATAACTTTTTATTAGTTTATTCTTGCATGAGCTATTTAAAATTGTGCAAAAAAAGAGCGTAACTAGAAAAGCTTTTTGAGGTTGATTTAATTAAAAATAGGGTGAGCTAAAAGTGTTACTAAGGGCAGAGAATAATTAACGTTCGACAAAAGTGTTTACAGACAAAAGATTTTTTCGTTATTGGCCTAGTATGGGTATCTAACATAACTTGATATTGGATTTCAATTTTATTCCAATGAAAACACATGCAAATTTGAAATGTATGCTCTATTCACTAATCGTTTTCCATATTCAACAGCTTCGTTTAATTGTAACCAATAATTTATCTAACTGCTTAATAATCTTCCAATATTAAATAATTATAACAGATAATTTCTCATATTATATTAAGACTATATTGTGAACAAGGAATATAGAGTACTACCTGTCTAAAGAAAAAAATGCCGAATATATTTTAGGCTTGTTTTTATTTCACACATTGGATTACGTCTGACAACATTTTCACCATCAAATATCACTTCATATTGGCAATGTCAATATTTGCAGATAAATATTGTAGTAGATACTTTTCACCCAATTCAATTCAAGGAAAGTGTACTCCTTTAACTTCACACAGCAAAATAAAAGAAACATATAAATTATATCGACTGTTTCGTTCCATATTCTATAGAACTCTAACAATAAATAAGTCTAAAACTTAAATTGAGATAATCGAGATATAGCGATTGTTGGCCACTTGATGAAACATTTTCAAAATAAAATAGTAAGATAAAGAAAACACTCGGTAGTTTCACAATATTTATTCATATTGAGCCCTTGACGACAGTCGTTTCGATTGTTACACCATTCTCAAAAGAGTACCAATGTAATTAATGTTAATTTGTAGATAAAATACAAAAAAAAGTTACCACTATTAAACTTAGTTGGTTTACATTGACTGATACTTTGCTCTCTTGTTATTATTTGTAACGATTTGCACAGCTAAAATTCCAATTCTATCATCAAAGACAAGTACTTAAGATTTCCAGTAAAAAATAATAGAGTCGTAATGTTTACTTACATATATATAACAGAGTGTAACTGATTTTTTGTTTAATTATTGTACAATCTTTGATCGTTCAAAGATACTTTTAAACATTAATAAAAATTCAAGTATTACAGTACAATAAACTAGACAATACTTATTGAACAACATCAATTTTACAGTTTTAATTTAAAAAGGTACACACCACAGAAAAAAAATAAAAAAACAATTTCGATGAAACCTTGATAACAAAGAGACATTAATATTTAAAAATAATTAATAAACAATTCAACATGCATTCTTATCGAAACTACATAATTTCGAGACATAATAGGAACCGCATATGTGTCAACTTTCTTAACAATAAAATCGTCTGTATATTTGTCTTTATAACCAAATTCATACAATAAATGAAGGGGTGTGATTTTCTAACAAAGTTTTTACTTATTTAATTGATTATTACCCTCACAACCACAAAACAAAAACTTTTTTTGAAGGGGTTACATTTTTAATTATATATTTATATTACTTAACAATCTGAGTCATAATAATATTGATTAAACATTGTGATATATATATTCTTACACAAATAAAAAACATTAAAAATCATGAATTTTTGACGTGTCGGGGGTATTTAAATGTCAATATTTTCAATTTCGCAAATTTGTAAGATGTCGTGTTCTATATCGCAGAAAATTACATCTAGTCATAAATGTTAGTACAGAACAAAATATAAAATAGTTCTTTCCTAGAATCATTCTTAACAACAAATAGTATGTTTGGCATAAATAATATTAGTTTATCTCTTTAAACCTCAAGACGGGAAAAAACTCAAATTAAATTAACAAAAACATTTCTAGTGGAACAAAAGACATTTATTTCAATTTATTTATAGAATAACAATTTTCGAAACCAAATAGTACATTATTTATGCATTATATTTCGTATGTTTGTGCAATATCCAACAAGCATTCCAGGTTCCTTGTGACAATATCCAGAACAACAATTTGCTTGAGGACCACGAGGTTGGCAATCACCACCATCCTTGTAGCAAGCCATTACTGATTGTTGAAGACCAAGGATAGTAAAAATAACAACGATAAAAATGTTGAATAATTTCATTTTGTTTTTGCTGCAACAGATAAACCATAATTGATGATAAATAATTTATATAAGAACAAAGGCTTTCACGGCCGGAATCCGTAGTAGAATAAAGATTCGGGCTGTAAGCGCCGTGATCTAAGTGAATTATTAAGTCCAGACGTTTCCTCGGCTGCTGCGGCTGACATCCTCGGTGGTAGTACTGCGTTGACAATGTGAACCACTGAAGATGTCAGCCGAAGTAGCCGACGAAACATCTGGACTAAATAGTTCACTTAGACCACAGCCCTACAGCCCGAATCTATATTCTACTATGATAAATAATTATCCAGGTATTTAAAAGCAAACAAAAAAATCGTAATATGTATGTATGTATGTAACCATTATTTGGTCTTTTATGAACAATTTTGACTGGTATTTTATAAAATATTAAAAATGTCTAATATATATATATATAATATAAAAGTCAATAGTACTATAACTAATACTGAAAAAGAGTCCCAGTAATAAATTGAAAAACAATTTAATTCAGGTGTTAGATAGTATGTAATCAATATGAAACTTACCAAGTTGTTTATTATAAACTCTCTGTAAAGCTTGGAAGTTTTTGAATTGTTGTGAACAACTGATACTTACTACATAATAGTAATATATCATACCCAGAAATAATAGGTAATAACAATATTAAATGAATTGACCTTTACATTTCTCCAAAATATTTATTTTATTACGGGTAATATAGATTCATCTACCGATTTATAGGAAAATGGAAAATAATTTACTACCTGCGTCCGTAAATAAACAATATAATTTTACAATAAATTACTTCTTAAACTGGTTAGAAAAATCGACCATTTATTATTTTTTAATGTCAAATGTTTAAAAGTCGTAGAAAAACGAAATAAGACGCCTGTTATAATTTGAGGCCTTAATATTAATATTTAGTAATTCTTAGATGCAATTTTACACTTAACATAAGAATTTTATTTTATTCTTAGTTATTTCTGAATTTTCTAGCTCGGTAACGAGGCAATGTACATTAATGCCTGAACATATTTTTTTTTTTTAATTAATGCTCTACAAATAAAGTCCTTTATAATTTTTTGATAAATTAAAATTTTCAAAAGTAATTTAACGTTAAAGCTGAAATCAAGTAAAAATTTGCTTGCTTTCGATATTAACAACGAAACTATTAGTAATTAAATAATTAAACACTTTGAGTTGTTTCACAAGTTTTTATTAGTACACTCTATGTACATTTAGCCTTATTAGGGCATCATAAAAAAAAGAAACTATTATATTTAATTGTAACAAACAGTCTAACTAAATACGTTTTGTCTTACAAAACTATGCTATCTTCAGTATGTTATAATCAGAGACGTGATTATAATATGGACCGAGCGTAAGAAACGTTCTCTGTACTAGAAAATGATGTAATTTGGGTATGCAACCAACAAAGCACATTCGGGGACATGTATTTAAGTTTCCCATGCATTAAATGGAAATTTACGGACTTTAAAGATTTAAAATCATTTACAATAGCATTCAACATACAAATCAAATATATTGAAAACATAATTAAACTTCTTTTAAAAAATAATAATATTGTTGTTTACAATAATATATGTGCTATAAGTGAAAATAAAGTTAATTAGTAACGCAAATAGATTTCTCGTTGTGTGGATGATAGGTGTATGAAGTTGATTAAAAAGATGTGATGTCTGTGATTAAAATGGTGTATATTAACGGTACTACTATTTAGATGTATTTTATAGTCTCATATTATGGTTGAAATAATAATTGGTAATATTTAATTTACAAATATTTAAATTTTGTGATAAGACTAAAAGAGAACAAAAAATCTATTTCTGACAAAAAATTATCTACAGGTTTAGCACAGCACTGTATCACATCAAACCATTAAATTAATATACGTAATCGAGTCTACCGTTAGTTGATTGAAATTCATGTTATAACTAAATAAAAATGCACTGATGATTTTCAACTTTTTTATTGATCACTTGACGATCGTTTCGCCAAACTTTGGCTTCGTCGGAAGTTTGTAGTCAACTTAATACTTCTAACAATATTTGAAGAAAATTATATATAAAAAAGCTATTCATTTATGGTACTCTAGTATAAAAACAGATAAACAAAAATATGCAACATTAATTTTTATAGGAAAACCAACAAACAAAATTCCATATTTACTACATAATAATAGTTGTATAATGTTAATATCATAGATTCTTTGTTACAGAAAATTAAATATAAAAAGCAATAAATTTAATGCACTCTAGTATAAAAACAGATAAACAAAAATATACAACATTAATTTTTATAGGAAAACCAACAAACGAAATTCCATATTTACTATATAATAATAATTGTATAATGTTAATATCATGGATTCCTTGTTACAGAAAATTAAATATAAAAAAGCTATAAATTTAATTTACCCTAGTATATAAACAAATAAAGAAAAATATGCAACATTGACTTTTATAGGAAAACCAACAAACAAAATTTCATATTTACTACATAATGATAGTTGTAATATGGCATATAAAACTACTAATAACCTAAGTAGATTTATGAAAAACAATAACGATAAAACTAATGAATTAAATTATTCAGGGATTTATAGATTAAATTGTAAAAGTTGTAACATGTTTTACATATACAAAACATGCAGCGATTTCAGAACTAGAATTAGTGAGCATAAAAGATCATTTAACAATTAAAAAAACAGACTCCAACCATACTAACCACCTCATTTGTAACAACCACAATTTCGACGATAATTTTGAAAATTTTACATATAGAAAACAAAAAACAAAAATTATCATTTTTGGAAATTGTAGAAATTAATAGATTTAAAATAGCAATAGATATTAATCAATGAACAGACAGAATTAAGTAGCTGCCTACTTCTAAACTTGTTCCCTGATACCACCCTTCCAGCTAGTATTTAAGACCAAATATTGTTAATAGTTTTAAGTTGAGTACAAACTTCCGACGATGATAATATCAAATTAATTCACAACACCCATAAGGGCAGATTATTAAATCTACTAGAAATAGTCGAAATTAATAACGCACTGTTTAATAACAAATTAGTAACAAATGACCAAACAGAATTCCATTTATCCCCACTTTTAAGAGCTAGCATAAATTTCGAGACATAATAGTCAACTTTCTTAACAATAAAATCGTCTGTATATTTTTCTTTATAACCAAATTCATACGATGAATTAAGGGATGTGATTTCTAACAAATGTTTTACTTATTTAATTGATTATTACCCTCACAACCACAAAACAAAAACTTTTCTTAAAGAGGTTACATTTTTAATTATGTATTTATATTACTTATCAACCTGTGTCGTGATAATATCGATGAAAAATTGTGATATAAATATTCTTATATAAATAAATAACATTAAAAATCGTGAATTTTCACGTGTCGGGGGGTATTTAAATATCAATATTTTCAATTTCGCAAATTTGTAAGATGTCGTGTTCTATATCGCAGAAAATTACATAATCCTGTTTAAACGAAGGTGAGGTTGCTGAATTGAAAGGATTAAAACAAATCGATCGATAATACTTGCATAAGCGTTTCCGTAGCCATGCATAAATGGCATAATTCATTATTCAAACGCTAAAAGCGATGTATAGTTGTCAGCGCCTTTCTTTTAAAAATTATTACTGTTGCGTTACCAATTTTGAAAATAGCTACTCTGCTTTTACACTAAGAGTAGACGTTTCCTATCCCATACCTGTTATCGATTAGTCATCAGGGACGTAATGTGTTTATATAATGTATTTCTTCTTATACCATAATCGGAAATCGAGCACCTTCCAGTAAATGAAGATAATGATTTATTCCTTCAATATTTGGTAGAAAAATAAAGGATGAAATCGAAAAAAAAAGCAATCCAATATGGTCCAGAAAATAATGAAAATTACATTTGTTTTTATACCATTTATAATAAAATAGATAATATAAATGTTAGTTTTATTTGTAGTTTATTCGTTTGCAAAACGTAGATAAAGATATAAAAATTCATTATGCTTTTACCGTCAAAATCTTCTTCAGCCCTAATAAAATATTTAACTGTAGGCACTATATATTGAGAAGCGAAAATGGGAAATTATTTTGTTACTATCTGTTAAACATAATGTTATCTTTATCTTCAATAAAAGTTGAGGAGATCTAGTCGTAAATGTTAGTGCAGAACAAAATATAAAATAGTTCATTCCTAGTATCATTCTTAACAACAAATAGTATGTTTGGAATAAATAATATTAGTTTATCTCTTTAAACCTCAAGACGGGAAAAAACTGAAATTAAATTAACAATAAAATTTCTAGTAGAACAAAAAACATTTATTTCAATTTATTTATAGAATAACAATTTTCTAAACCAAATAGTGTATTATTTATGTATTATCGTTTACATGCTTCTGCAATGTCCAGCAACCATTCCAAGTTCCTTGTGACAATATCCAGAACAACAATTTGGTTCTCGACCGTGGCAACTATCACCATCCTTGTAGCAAGCCATTACTGATTGTTGAAAACCAAGGATAGTAAAAATAACAACGATAAAAATGTTGAATAATTTCATTTTGCTATTGCTGCAACAGATAAACCATAATTGATGATAAATAGTTTATATAAGAACAAAGGCTTTCACGGATGGAATCCGTAGTAGAATAAAGATTCGGGCTGTAAGCGCCGTGATCTAAGTGAACTATTAAGTCCAGACGTTTCGTCGGCTGCTGCGACTGACATCCTCAGTGGTAGTGCTGCGTTGACAACGTGAACCACTGAAGATGTCAGCCGAAGTAGCCGACGAAACATCTGGACTTAATAGTTCACTTAGACCACAGCCCTACAGCCCCAATCATTATTCTACTATGATAAATAATCATCTAGGCATTTGAAAGCAAACAAAAGAATCGTAATATGTATTTTAAAATTTCAACCACTATTTGGTCTTTTATGAACAATTTTGACTGGTATTTTAAAAAATATTAATAATGTCTAAAGATCAATCAATAGTACTATAACTAATACTGAAAAAGAGACCCACTAATAAATTGAAAAACAATTTAATTCAGGTGTTAGATAGTATGTAATCAATATGAAACTTACCAAGTTGTTTATTATAAACTCTCTGTAAAGCTTGGAAGTTTTTGAATTGTTGTGAACAACTGATACTTGCTACAGAATAGTAATATATCATACCCAGAAATAATAGGTAATAACAATATTAAATGAATTGACCTTTACATTTCTCCATAATATTTATTTTATTACGGGTAATATAGATTCATTTACCGATTTATACGAAAATGGAAAATAATTTACTACTTGCGTCCACAAATAAATAATATAATTTTACAATAAATTACTTCTTAAACTGGTTAAAAAAATCGACCTTTTATTATTTTTTAATGTCAAATGTTTAAAAGTCGTTGGAAAACGAAATAAGACGCCTGTTATAATTTGAGGCCTTAATATTAATATTTAGTAATTCTTCTTCTAAAAGTGTTGACAAAACCCTATGTACACAACATTTATTTGAAATAACTACACTCAACACTTTAACTGCCTCAAACTTTCTGAGTGACGTTACGAGCACTCTTAATAATTCTCGCGTTTCTGTCCCTTAATTCGCAAAATGGGTTGCCTACCCAAATGGTATCACTTTATAAACGTAAGGCGCAGTATAGTTATAATCACGTCTCTGGTTATAATACAGTACACATCCTATAAAATAATATAAAACTTATTCAAAAAAGAAGGAATTAAGATCCTTATTCGTCTAAATTTTAAGATCAAAGATCTCACATTTTGAACGCGGATTAAGGATTTTAATTCCTTCTTTTTTGAATATGTTATATTTTCGTCTAACAGTCCATCGGAATCAAAAGTGTAATTCAATGCCGGTAGGGGTATTAGCCCTCGGAGTAGTTGTTTCTGTTGATTCCATATTTATATTTATATTTATATTTATATTTATAATATAAAACTTGATTATATTGACTTATTATCAATTTTGTGTTGTTTCATTGGTATTCTGCTGTTATATAATAAGATTGTGCGAAGAAATACACGCAGTTTCAAGGAACTCATATATTTTGTGTTTTGTTGCGGTTTCGTTGTTATTGTTTACCGATAGTATAATAGTTTTTTGTGCTATTATAGATTACTTCTGGAATAAAAATGCAAGCAAACTGTTTAAAATTCAATATGCATCTGTGGATTTACCCAGCCATATTTGCAGTAGTAGCAGCTGCTGCTTATCATGCATTGCCTGGGTTTTCTTTCTTGTAGAAAGCGATTGAACTCAAGACGGAAATTCCTCTCATTAACATTATTATACATTTGTACGCTGCATATATTTACTATTAATGATAATTATTCTTTTTTATCTCATTTGGGTTAACATCGCGTAATATTATCTTATTACGGTTTGATACAAATATCGTCCCATTTAATGAACCTTACGATAAGGATTCATCCTGATAATTTCTGCGAAGCAATTAAGAGAATATATTAACCGGGAAATTGGAGTTACTACACTAATCTACATATATGTTTATAAATAAATTAATTTTGTTTATAAAATCTGGAAATCCTAATTATTAACTGTTTGCAAATAGTTTTTTAATGGTTGGGTCTTTCTATGTTATCTTTTTTTTATTTTAATACAATTTTCCTATCTGTTAAATTGGATTAAAAACACTTAATTTTGTTTATGTTTATGTGGTTCAAATTATTACAAAAATGCTTCTGAGGAAACTTACTATAGACTTCGTTGATATAATTTGTTTGTTATTGTTAATTCATCAACTTTATTATTATTATTTTTTTTAGATTAACTCAATTATGCATACTTATGTATATTTCAAATAACGTTACTGACAGAGAATAATAAAGGATATTGTGGTATGTAATAAATTACGAAAAGAGAGACTTAGCCCTATATACCACAAACAATCACTAATGCGAACACGTGTTTCGCCCACTTACAAAGTGGGCATTTTCAATGCAAGACTGGTCAGTCTGACGACAATTAAGAACTAAGATCTAAAGATTCTACAGTAACAATTATTTCTTATTTATCTGATAACAATTTAGGAAACAGATTTCTTAAAACGAAAGTTAGCTTTAAGAACGATTTGGAATTTTGAATACTATTAATAAAAGTAAAACAACATCCCAAACTGATTTTAAAACCGTTACATTTTGTGCAACCTACACCGAATCGATGTACGCCCGCCGTGAATGCCCGAGAGCTACCGTTAAATTTTATACACTTCCTTTGTTAACACATTAAACAAAATGTTATATGAAGTGATCAAATGGACGTAAGCAATACACTCCTATTAAATCAAAACTTGCAGATTTTCCACCCTCAAAATTAAATGTAAATGTCCTAATATTCAACAAAATATTGCGTCACCTGATGAAGCTACAATATAGCGAAACAACTATACTACAAATCCTTAACTTAGAAGTTTATTCATACCTTTATCAAAACTATACCTATTGCTTTAAGTACTTTTGAGTTTTTTTTTATTATTGCTGCAATCTGTATTTTTTTAATTCAATAGCGAGTGGAGTCTAGCCCTATTGTATATAGTTTATCTATAATTTGTGCATTATTTATAATGATACCAATTAAGACAAAGACAGTTTAGATGTTATGGTTACATTTATTTTTAAAATCAGAATTTTACATAAATTAAAATTCCAAATATAATATTTTTATTTTGGTTATAAAAATCATTTGCAATATCCAGCAACCCATCCAGGTTGCTTGTGGCAATACCCAGAACAGCAATTTCCTTGTCGACCATCAGGTTGGCAACCATCACGGTTTTTAATACAAGCCATTACTGACTGTTGAAGTCCAAGGATGGCAATCATTACAATGAAGAAGACGTTGAAGAGTTTCATTTTTATGAAATCTGTAACAAAAAAATAAAAGTTTAGAATCGTAAAAAGAGTACATAAAAATTTTAATTTTTGATATACCGAAAGCACTAATCATTTTTTTTTTTCTATTTTTTAAAAGTATGAAAAGTTCAATACGGTCATTTATTTAAAAACGACTGTTATTAATAGGGTCCTTAATTAATTATTAACAAACAATCAACTTATACTTACCAAATTGATGATTAGAAGAATTGTATAAGTAAACTGTTCAAGTTTTGCTAAGCGAATGATAATTGGATTGCAAGAACGGATGCCTTTATACTCAATCCGTTACGTGTAGCAGTGATAAATATGTTGTGTTGCTAAAACCATATAAGTATTATCCAAACCGTTGAAATTGCATTGGTATTTCCAGGATTTATACGACACTTCTGTACTTCATTAAAAATACAGAAATTCCTTCTTAAATAATGCTAATTGATTCTGTGGTGGGATAATTGTAAAACATGATACTAATAAATAACAAAACACATATTGTTGTTTTACATTTTATTATTAAAAGACTCTAATAATTGTTTCCACATTGCTATCATCATCATAGAGTTGCTTAAAACTAACCTAAAATTTAGAAGTGGGTAAAATTTATACTAATGTTCTGGTTGCTATTTATTTGGGTTACCTGTTTGTGACATCACTTTCAGAATAGGGCTAAAGGTTCAAGTTTTCCGTGTTCTCGTTTGTAATATTTAGATTGGCATTAATGGCTTTTTGTATATCAACTTTTTCTAAATAATTAAGTTTTTATCCTTTATATTGTAAATTATTCAGGGATTTATAAATTAAATTGTAAAAATTCTATCATGTTTTACATAAGCAAAACATGCAGAAATTTCAGAACTAGAATTAGTGAGCATAAAAGATCATTTAACAATAAAAAAACAGACTGCAACCATGCTAACCATCTCATTTGTAAGAACCACAATTTCGACGATAATTTTGAACATTTTACATATAGAAAACAAAAAACAAAAATTATCATTTTTGGAAATTGTAGAAATTAATAGATTTAAAAATAGCAATAGATTAATCAATGAACAGACAGAATTAAGTAGCTCCCTACTTCTAAATTTTTTCCCTGATACCATCGTATGTTATATGAAGCTAAAATGTAGCGAAAGAACTATAGTAAAAGATAATAAGTTCTAATCTCAGGGCTTTTTTCATAACATTTTGAAAATTCTATTGCTTGAAGCAATTTTGAATTGCTTTTTTAATTCTTTCCACAATCTGCGTTTTTTCTAGGGAATTGAGTAAAGCTCTCATTGTGCACAGTTTTTACAGTGGATTGCCACCCCTATCTATACCCATGAACATAAGAGTAAGACTGTAGCTAAGCTATTCTTTGAAACTGACCGAGTAATGGTCGAAACAATTGTCAGGCTGATAATAAATATTTTGTAAAAGTTTACCAACTGAGTCCTTTTTTCTTTTACTTCTTGTAAGGTCAGAAACTTAAAACATAAAAACATCGAACACTATTCGAATTATGATATTCTCTAAATAAATATAGAGGAGACTGTGGTGTAATATTATTATGAATTATATATTATATATGTTTATTATATATTATATATAATTTCTAGTTTTATTTTAAAGCACCTTTTAAACCTTTATTTAACAAAATAAGAAATATTTACAATTAATAAGAAGATAAATAAATTGTTATAAAAGATAATCACTGAAAGTTCCTTGCAAAATATAATCGAAATGTTATTATGTAAAACAACGTCTGCGCTTGTTTTATCTGCATTTATTATTTTCTTAACAATTACTGCGTACTAAAACCATATCAAACTATTACCAGTATGAACATAAAAAACATTAATAATCTATCACATTCCCAAGTCAAATCCTACGTTTTGTGCAGCATATAAAATATCTAACTAATAAAATTACGTAACAAGTAATAATATTGTTCTTTGATAAATTCTTGATTTCCCAACGTAATAAACTTTTATTTAATTATTGTGCTGTCAACACCAACATTTACGTATTGTATACGGATAGTCAAGGTTTGTTTTATGTTTTTTCAAATATTCAAATGATTAATAATATCATCTATTTTATTTATATATAAATAAATTATTAAAAAGTAGGAAGTTCCTGCGTTAACACAATAAACCTTTGAAATTTGAAGTTGTACATTCCCCTTTCAAAAATATAATACATAAATTGTAAATCTCCTAATACTCAGTAATTAATTTAGTCACCTATTAATTCATGCTACAATCTGTATTTCTATTAAGTTATAGAGAATCAAGTATTATGTCGTCATTGTAATCAGCTTCTGTAATTTCTGTATGGTATCAGTAACTATTAGCTATAATCATATAAAATTAAGACAAGGAGGGTTTAAAAATTAAAATTATATTTATTTTTAAAATCAGAATCTTACAAACTCTTTTTGTAAACTAAAATTCCATCAACAGTATTTCATTTTAGCTATAAAAGTCATGAAAAAGGTGTGAAGATATAAATCAGATCGTGTTATCGAATTATGATATATTATTCGCAATACCCAGCGACCCATTCAGTTTCCATATTATATTATCCAGAAAACAATTTCCTTGACGACCATCAACATTTATTACAATTTAATTGTATTTTTGATTCATTGAAAGCAATACTATTCAATTTTTTGTTATGTTTTAAAGTATATCATTTGTATTTTAAATATTTCACATTAACACATAAAAATTAAATCATTTATATACCTACAAATAAATTACTAAAAAAAGTAAATTCCTTTGTTATTTTTGCCTTTATGTTACCGAGAATTACCTAATTGTTTTTCCTTTTTTTTCAGGTGAGTGAAAATGCAGATAACCATGTTCGACACATGTAAGTTAATCAGTATTTCACAATATATTTACATCAGGATCAGTACGACTTCTCCATGCAGTAATGGGAGTCAACGTCTATATAAAATTAACAATTTTGACAAACTCAAAAAACGACTTGTTAAAATGAACCCACGGCGCAGTTAACACTAAAACTACCAAGACGGTTTTCAAATTTCATACTTAAAATTTTTTATTAAAATATAAGAACTGTTATTCATTACTATTCAATTCATTTCCTCTCACCGACTTTAATTTCCATAGTCAGAATGACCTATACCTATATATACCAAGGTTAGACAAAATGACGGTTTTAGCAGTTTCAAAGTTTACAATAATTTATGTATCATCTATGCAATGATGGACATAAATAGATATTTACATCCATTACATCGCTTCTAATCGAAAACAAATTCCTGAAACTGTATCTTATTACAATAAAACTAAGTTTGGAGTATATGTAGTTGACCAAATAGCCCGCAAATATAGCGTAAAAGCAGGCTCACGTAAATGGCCTTTGCAGGTATTCTATAATGTTTTGAACTTGGCAACAATCAATGCGTGGATTTTATATAAAGAAACTTGTGATGAAAATATAACTAGAAAAGATTTTTTGTTTCATTTATCCGAAGAACTAACTAGTGCAGAAATGGGGCCTCCTCCCAGAAACAAAAACAGGCAATATTTGTACTCCAGAAAACTCAAAAAAGTCGTTATGAACGCAAATTTTGTCAAATTCGATTGTGCAACAAAACCAAATCGAATTATACTTGCAATGCATGCAACAAATATGTTTGTGGCAAGTATTCATCTAAGATAACATGTACATGTAAAATATGTGCCTCATAGTTATTTTATACATATCAGCCTCATCAAAATTAGTAATAACTTAATGATGCTCTTCAGAATTATAAAATTCCATTTATTATGAATATTTTCACTTGCTTTTTATTACTATACACATATTATCCTCCTTTCAAAACAAACCTGTAAATATTCCGGTTTTATTTTCTCTGGCTACTCTTTATCATGCAGATGTTCTTTTTTTTATATAATACGCCGCTAAAAATCATTTTGTTTGGGGTGCAAACGTGGTCGTGACAGGAATATACTCAAGGTTACCAAATCATTTATCATGCCAATGTAACCCTTACCCTTCAGATTTAATACACTGAAGTTCTTTTTGGATAACCATTTTCGTATTAGCATTTCCTTTAAAAGAAAAACAAAAAAGGTAGAAACAGCAATCTTTGTGGAGATCCTTCAAGGTAAATTTATACCTGTTGGTTAAATTAAAAGAAGTTGTCAAAATCGCGCAAAACCTTTGTTTTTCTTTTTGTTTTGCGTCATTATTTTCATTTAGTCCTTAATTAACAGGCGGGCTAAAATGTTCGTAGCCTAGCATAAAAAAAATTTTTTTTTTTTATAAAATTTGATTTTATTATTCAATATAGTTCCCTTTGAGGGCGATACAATGATTATAGCGGTCATACAATTTTTCGACACCATTTTTATAATACGATTTGTTTTTAGCCTCAAAATAGGTTCCAGTTTCCTCTTCATCGGCGTGAAATTTCCATCCAGCGAGCATCCTCTTGAGGTCTGAGAACAGAAAACAGTCACTGGGGTTCAGATCTGGAGAGTTCGGTGGATACGGAGGCAATTCGAAGCCCAATTCATGGAATTTTGCCATCGATTTCATTGTTTTGTGACACGGTGCATTGTCTTGATTTCGTCTTTTAAACGCCCCAATAACGCTACGTAATAGTCGCTATTTATGGTTTTCCCCTTTTTAAAATGGTTGATAGTCAATGAATATTATACCATGAACCACGAGCATCCCAGAATACTGATGCCATAACCTTTCCATCCGACTTTTGCGTCTTTCCACGCTTTGGAGTCGGTTCACCACATGCAGTCCACTTAGCTGACTGTCGATCTGTCGATTGAACTCCGGTGTGAAATGATGGAGCCATGTTTCATCCATCGTCACATATCGACGAAAAAGTTCGGATTTATTACGATTGAACAGCTCCAAACACTGCAGCACTGCTTAGAATCATCGATCCGTTGTTGTTTTTGGTCGATTGTGAACTCGCGCAGCACCCACTTTGTACAGAGCTTTCGCATATTTCATATCCTAATATTCATTCACGATATGACCAACACATTCCTTTGATATCTTTAGGGTCGGGTCTCAGCTATCTCAGTCAACTTCATTTTACGCTTATCAAAAATTATTTTGTGGACTTTTTGATGTTTTCGTCGGTGCTCATTTCGCCTCGTTTAAATCCAGCAAAACAATTTTCTACGGTTGATTTTCCTAGTGCAAAGTCAGAATTTTTTTTGCCAAAAAAGAGTGCTTTATTAATACACCAAATTCCTTTTTATCCATTTTTTCTAAGTAACAAAAGTTCTTTCACTAAAAATGCTATAACTAAGATACTAATAGTGCAACAGCTTTCAAATTTATACACGCGACTTTTGAAGGTTAGGGCTAACTAAAAATCATATAGATTTGATACTAGCAGCGCCATCTGTGGGTCAGCCTACGGACTTTTCAGTCCGCCTGTTATTACAATCAACGTTATAATTTCAAAAAGCAAATTGATATAAACTTATATAAAGTTATTGTCAGTAAATCGTCGTCTTAGGAAGGTATCTACTCGTTCAACTGAATTAACGAAGCAGCATATATATGTACGTATATAAATTAGTAAAGAACATTAAGTTCTTCTGGTCAGTAATTTGTATTACGAGTATAATTATTGTTTCTAAACGCGGGCATATTCTTGCAATGGATCAATTTGTGCTGATAAAATTTATAATCAAATTGGCATCACAATTCAAGTGTGTGTGTGTTTGTGTCGTCTCTTATCAGCACAATGTAATGGACAACATGCACGAGAGCAGCTTTTCAGAACATGTCTTGTTTACCATTGTAACGCTATTAACAGTTAATTGGAGTCACAGTTGAGATTTAACCTTGATTATAAAATTTTGTGACATTACTAGATCTATTACTAAGCAGTTTCCTTCTCCAAACTCATTAAGTAGAGCTTATAGCATAGATAATATTCCACAGACCACCGCCATCTCTTCTCAAAGAAAAACTTTTACGACAGTTTTCTCATGATTTTTCATCCGATAACCCTAGTAAGTAAATTTGCTTAATAACTGTACTGTGACGTGTTCAGTTACGAAAACACAATTAGCCGAACGAAAACAACGAAATTTATTAACAACTAAAATTAAATTAACTACAGTTCTGATTAACACAAGTCTACACAATTTTTCACACTAGTCAATCTATTTCTCCCGTCGCCGTATTCTTTGCCGCTACTTATACTCGCGTTCAACTGTCGCCACTCTATAACTATCGCTCCTGTCACTGTCAACGCACGATGTAAATAAACTGACTCGGTCAGCTTTTGTTTTCGGGGAGGAGAGGAAATCTTCCAAAGACACCCAGTCGGATTTCTACCGACTAAAACCTCTCCCCCTCAGGCATTGATAGGACCGTTTGATTGGGTCCTCTTTAGCCGTGTGGTTTGGATGTTATTTGATTGTATATATTTTGTTGGTTAATTGTGTGTGTGTGGAGCATGTGAGGTGTGATGGTTGTTTGGATGTTATTTGAGGGAAAGGGGTGGGTCTTCGTAGTAATCTACAAATTCCTCTGGAAGGTTAGGGGTGATGGCCAGTAGTCTGGTTCCTTCTAGAACGTTCTACAACCTTCTCGTGTTACTATTGTCTTTTTATTGACCGTTGCTAGATTACTCCAGACGTATCCAAAAAGGTCGAGAATATCCATTATCTATTCCAGGAAGGTGATGTTAATTAGGACTGAACCAATACAAACCGCAAGTACAGTTCGTGACAGTACAGATGTTCTGTTCGATAAATCCTCAGCATATATAAGCTGTTCTATCATAGTCTAACCATTGGGTTGTGATCTCTTGGTGGAACATCTTCGAATTTCAAAAATTAAGTAAACAAGAAAACACTTGGAAAATTTGTTTCTCTATAATTTATTATTATACTCGATACGTATTTCGCCTTCTTAGGACATCTTCAGGAGTTTAATTTCAACAACAAATTTTCCAAGTGTTCTATTCTATCAGTTGAAGTGGTTTTCATTTTCCAGTAATCACTGTTTCTTCTGCTAGACAAAAAGTAGAGAAAACTTTTTTTTTGTTCGAACAAAACGTTACATAGTTTTTCCCGGGATTCGTTTAATTATTTTTTCCGTGACAGGTCACACGGCAGCGGGAAACAGGGTATGTTAACGATTTAGGTCGGAAAGTTCGGCTTAAAAGTAATTTATAAATGAATAAAGAAAATCGTTGATTCTCCGTTGCTGGTTTTCACGAATAAAATAAAATTCCGTAGAAAGTGGATGAGCCATTAATTATGTCGAAATTCCGAAATTTTTAACCCCCTACAGCTAAAATTTCCATTAAAAGGAAACAATCACTTAGCTTCTTCTACACTAAGACTCTTTCTTTACACTTTTTTATTAAATTATGAATAAAAGAGAAAGGAAACGAAAGTTTCAACTATTTATTTATCAACACTGCGACAATTGTTTCGACCTGGCGGTCATTAACGAAGAGTAATTACAAATACTTTTTTTATTGTTCCAACAGTGCAAAGTGCTAAACACTCAAAATTTATATAATTAACAGCAGAAAAGAAAAACATTGAACTAATTAAGAAAGTCAATTCATTTTGAAACAATGAATATAGAATAAAAAATACTTAAATATTTTCTTGAATTTCTCATTCGAAATTGTCAGATTTTATAATTCAGAATTATGTTATAAAGTTATTACTAATTACATAATTAGAAGTAAATTTGGGTGTCCACTACGACCTCTATAATGTTGTGTCCTAATCCTAATATACTTAACGTAAGGTTTCACCAGGGTTTTGTCGGTTGATTAATTTTTTTTCTCTTCTTCACTTTTACTTTATTAATAATGCAACTTGTACAATTAAATATTAACTTCTATGTATATTAATTAATCTACTAGACTATCGAACTAATGCTGTATGAAGAAATGACTAACAATGATGACTGACTAACAATAATGACTGACTGACAATTACTGACTAACAATTATTCGTACTTAACTTAACACTACCCTATATAATAATGATAAAACTGAACGTGATCGACCCTAAGAATATTTCCATTTGTGAACAAATATTACTTAAAATAGTTCAAACAGAGAACGTCCGAAACAATAATTTTGATAACAATTGGGCAATAAATATTCCAAACAAAATTTTGATAAATGCAATTATTATTTACACCCAAGACAAAGAATATTTGAAATCTTGAAAAGATAAACCGAAATTTGAATGACATTTGTTTTAAATTATAAAAACTGAATAATTATTTTATTAATTGGTCCATAACAGTAATTATTAATAGGAATACTACCTGTTAATTTAATTTAATTAAAAAAAGATATGACGCTATTCGATAGTTTTTTATAATTTTATAAAAAATTTTTGTAAATATTTACCTACGCTGTATCAATTCCAATATGCTCCAACAGACTTTAAATTAATGAAATCCATCTCCATAATTTACGAGATTTATGACGATATACTTCCATGTACCTAACGTAACATATATACCTATTTCTTATCACATTCATGGATTTCTACTTTCCGCAAGAGCTTCGGCTGCATTCGTATAAAGAAACCGATATGTAACCGAAAACTAGTTTAGAATTTCAATTCGTGTTTATCTCAGAACAAAAAGGAGAAAATGAGAATGAATGTCACGTCCCAGTGAAATAGATTTTAGGTTTTTATGTCTAGTAATCTATGAAGCCTGATAGCATACTGAAAGCTGTGCTATTGTCGAATACCAATGTACTACAGGTACTCATTTATAGAACGACAAATGGACTGTAAAATTATTGGGAGATTGCATCTACGTCACCGAACCTATCCAAAAAGTAATGACAACAGTACGTTGAACTCATTTGTAATTTGGCATCTAGTCTCCTATATTGAACGTAAGTCATAACTAACTTTGTTTACTGCATACAATTACGTGCCCGTTGTAATATAAGCCAATACAAAAGATAGAGTACGTGCCATAATTGATCTGCATATAGTATCTCAATGATGTTAAAATCCGTACGATTGACTCCTTCAAATGAGATACTATCTATATATTGAGATTTAAGGTACAGCGCCTGCCTTATAGGGCTTATTTACACATAAAAACTGGGGTCTCCCCTTTTCTAGACAGATTAGTCCCAAAGGAATCATTTTAAAGGTGTCTTGAAACCTGAAGAGGTGAGTAACCCTCAGGTTCATGACTATCCAAACCCTTATACTTTAACACCAACTTCTTGACTATTCCAAGCACTATGCTTGCACATTAAAAAAAAAAACTTTTTTGTGTTTCATTCCCACCAGCTACTCATGCTGGTGGGCGGACACTGTAGTGTATTGCCGGAGGGTAGGGCGTAAGGTCCTCTTCAGCCTCCTTGCAGGAATCGTGGAAATGGGTGGGTGGTGTGGTTAGGGAGAGAAAGATGAGAGGGATTAAATGAAGACGGAAGAGAAGTGAAAGATTATCTGTGGAATATTACTGTTCCAGCATTTGCCTAAATGATCCAAGGAAACCACAGAAAACTTGGACCAGAGCAGTCGGACCCGGGTGACCTCCCGAATGCTAAGCAATGATTTAGAGCACTAGGCCACGCCGCTCGGTTTGCACATTAACTCTACACCCCATATTGGGTAAAACTACACACCCCACTCCACGCCGAGCGCTCTCTACATCAAACTTTCTTCAGTCATGGGGTAAAGCAGCTTTCTACCCTTGTCGAGGTTCCCACGCGAATGTCAGTAAAGATGCCGGTGATCACACCAAGTTTGCATCCTTCCCTCCACTTCAATCTTCAATCATTCACGTCTACTTTGAACATATTGACATGTTTACTTACCCCCTACCGGCTACTTCCCTTTAGCTTTTCAGCCGGTATGCGTGATACACCCAGGTAGCTCTTGCTGCTGTTTCACCCATGTCCTACCGGCGGTCTTTCCCTATTCCATCACCACAAGATAAAGACCCTGTGTGAAGGAGGCTTCGAATAAAACATAATGGAAATAGAAATCCAAAGAGATTAGTCAACTTATACTTACCAAATTGGTGATTAGAAGAAGTGTATAAGTAAACTGTTCAAGTTTTGCTAAACGAATGTTAACTGGGTTGCAAGAACTTATTCATTTATTTGTAGTAGTGATACACATGTTGATATTGCCGAGATTTATTACACAACACTTTTTTATCATTTAACAAAAATAAAACACTTAGTTTCAAGACAAAAAAATTATTGTGACTCACAACAATTGTTTGTTGTTGCGTTCATCCATCGATTAATTCATTTACCATTAAAAAAAGATGACTCTTTCGAACTAAAAGGAATTCATACAATAGCACAAAATAATGGTTATTCATCTTCGGTAGTGGAAAATATTTTAAATAAAAACTTGATACAAAAAACACTTAATTACATTTATCCGCAGATAAAACCCAAAGTAGATAAGTACAATAGTACTAGGTCGTAACATTAAAAGAATTAATAATAGTTTCGTTTTTTTCAAAACAAACACTTAATTAATAATAAATGTAAAACACCTAAAGAAAATAAATCAGGAGTATATAGCTTAAGTTGTTTGGTATGTAACAAGGTCTATGTTGGACAGACTGGTAGGTCTTTCAAAACTAGAATAAAGGAACATTACAATAGTTTTATTACTAAAAAGCTGATTCAGCTTATACTGAACATTTAAACAGTGAAAATCATAATTTCAACCTAAAATTTAAAATTTTACATATTTGTAATTAAAAAAAATTGAATTGTGTAGAAAGTTTAGAAATAAATAGAAATTTTAAACAAAACTTATTATTAAATGACGAAATAGATTATAACAATTCACAGTTATTAAATATATTTTAATTTATACCCTCCCTTCTGCGACTAGGATCATTATATATATATATATATATATATACTGCTTGTTATTCTAAAGTTTATAAGTCATCACCTGATGATGCCACTATGTGGTGTGTCACAATAATGTTTTTTTTCTTGAAACTAAGTGTTTTATTTTTGTTAAATTATGAAGACATTTCAACAAGTATCACCTTATTCTCTTAATACTTTTTATCATTTTCTATACCGATTTTGAAACCATTAAATGTTATACATTTGTATATTTAACCACCGCTTAACTTCACGCAGATGATTTTTTGCGACAGGATTCGTGAAAAAATCGCAAAAATCAACACCTTTTGTAAGGACAGAAACTTCATAAAACGATATCAATAGGTGCTATTCGAATATTTTTTAGTTTTATATTAAAGCACCTTTTAAACCATTATTTAACGAAATAAGAAATGTCTGTAATTAATTAGAACAAAAACAAATTGTTATAAAAGTATGTTAGATAATCTCTGAAGGTTCTCTGTCAAATGTTTTGCGGTTGTTTTGTTTACATTTAGTATTTTCTTAGCGATTACTACGTACTAAAACCATATCAAACTATTACCAGTATGAACATAAAAAACATGAATAATCTATCACATTCCTAGGTCAACAAATCCTACTTTTTGTGCAGCATATAAAATATTTAACTAATAAAAATACGTAATAAGGATCAACATTACTCTGATAATTCATGATGTCCAAACGAACTCAACTTTTATTTAATTATAGTGCTGTCAACAACATTTACGTATTACCTACTGATAGTCAAGGTTTGTTTTATGTTTTTCAGATATTCAAATGATTAAAACTTTCATCTATTTTATTTATATATAAATAAATCATTATAAAGCTAAAAGTTTGTTTGTAAACACAATAAACCTTTCAAATTTGAAGTTTTAGATTCCCCCTTCAAAAATATAAAACATAAATTTTAAATCTTCTAATAATGTATATTTTCACCTGGTGAAGCTACAATCTATCCAAAGTCAATGAATTACAAACTTATAGTTTTGCTGTTATCACTATCATATATATATATTTCAAAATTATGTCGCTTGAAGCAATTTGAGTTGTTTTTTAAATTATTGTTACAATCTGTATTTATATTATTTTACAGCGAATCAAGTATTGAATTGTCACTATATGGTAACATTAACTATTAGGTATAATCATATAAAAAAAAAGACAAGGAGGGTTTAAAAATTAAAATTATATTTATTTTTAAAATCAGAATCTTACATGCTCTTTTTATAAACTAAAGTTCCTTCAACAATATTTTATTTTGGCTATAAAAATCATCAAAAGTGTGAGAAGATGTAAAAGAAATATTATCATCAAATTATCATGTCTTATTTGCAATACCCAGCAACCCATCCAGGTTCCTTGTGACAATATCCAGAACAACAATTTCCTTGACGACCGTCAGGTTGGCAACCATCACGGTTTTTTATGCAAGCCATTACTGATTGTTGAAGGCCAAGGATGGCAATCATTACAATGAAGAAGACGTTAAAGAATTTCATTTTTATGAAATCTGCAACAAAAAATAAAAGTTTACACTAAAGGAGCACGTCAACATTTATTACAATTTAATTGCATTTCAAAAAATTAATACTTTGGCTTATCCAGACTTGTTTCATTCAATCAAAACTGAATAGTTAGAAATCGTTTAGTTCGAAAAGTTCAACATTTAAAAATAACTGATATTAACGAAACCCTTAATAAATTGTAAGTAAACAAGCAACTTACCAAATTGGGAATTAGCGGAACTGTTTAAGTTTTACTAAGCGAATGACAACTGCGATGCAAGAACAGATGCTATTATACCCAAAGCCTGCGCTAGTTTTGTTTATATTCAGTATGTTTTTAATCATTTTGCATACTGAAAGTCATAACAAATTATTGCATTTATAATCATTAAAAAAAAGAATAACCTATTGGTATTTGTATCTGTATATATATATATATATATATTATATATTAACTGATAATTAATTTAATTAGTTGATACGTAATACTAACAGTATTAATTTGATAAATTCAGGATTTTCCAAGGACTTCAACTTTTATATAGTTTTAGTGTCTATCACCAATACCAATTGTCTTATGTTATGAAAACTCAAATATATCATTTACATTTTATATATTTCACATTAATACATAAAAAGAAAATAATTTATATACGTACAAACAAATTATTTAAAAAAAAAACTTTTTTTGCCTTTATATTACCGAGAATTACCTAATGGTATTCCTTTTTTTCAGGTGAGTGAAAATGCCGAAAACTATGTTCAACTCATGTAAGTTAATCAGTTTACATGACAATATATTTACATCAAGCTCAGTGCGACTTCTTCATGCAATAACGGGGGTCAACATCTATATCAAATTAACAAATTTGACAACCTACGTGCTAGGCATATAACCACATTGGACAAAAATAACCGCCAGACATGTATTGCGATTTTAAACTCATTGGTTATCTATCTCTAGATATTTTTTTGTTTAGCATTTTCGACAGAACGCTAATCAAGATCATATCATTATTTTTGAACTGTAGATTTGTTGAAGAATAGTTTTGACAAGAAAAAGTTGCCTCGTCGAAATTATTATGAATAACTTCATTTGTTTTTCATTAATATACATATATAAACCTGTAAGTACTCCGATTTTATTATATCTGGCTACGTGTTTACCTACCAGCTGCCGGCTACTTCCCTTTAGGGCTTCAGTCGACTTGCGTGGTACAATCAGGCAGGTGTTGCTGTTCTTTCAACCCATGCCCTATAGTTATTTCCCATTCTACACTTGCCGCCAAATTCCCGGCGGACCTTCCCTTTTCCTGTCTGCCACCACCACCACAAGATAAGGACCTTGTGGGGGGAGGGGGCTTCAGATAAGACATAATGGAAATAGAAATTGAAGGAAATTAAACACAAAACAGTTGGTTACAAAACTTTTTATTGTTATCCACAATAATATTATTTCACCACACAGTGGCTTCCTCAGGTGGAAATATAATAACTTAAAACTAAATACAAAATCCGTAAATACTACATGAAACAGGAGGGGATGAAGGTAGGCGAACAAATTATGGGAACTAGAGATTGAGTAGAGGAGAATTATTTATATCAGTTTGATCATTTAATAATAAGTCTAATTTATTTAATTTATTAATCTCCATACATTCCGACAAATTTAATTTTATACCCTTCTTTGTAATAATTTAAAATTGTCGTCAAAGTTATGGGAATTTTCTAAAAGAGTCTTTTTACTTTCGAATAAGTTCTTATGTTCAAGAATCCTATTCTTGAAACATCTACCCGTCTGACCTACATATGATAAATTACAACTCTCACAATTTAATTGGTAAACGCCTGATTTAAGTTCTTTAGCTGTAACATCTTTATTGTTTTTTATTATACTGCCTAACGTGTTATTAGTTTTAATGGATATAGTCGAACTAGAAAATTTAGAAATATAGTGACCTAAACGTTTAGATAAAGAACCTAAATAAGTGAGTGTGTTGTAGTTCGAAAGGGGTTTATTTTTAACACGAGGATAGATTAAATTTAAAGTTTTGCTGTTTAATTTTTTGTTAATTTAATAAAATTGAAGGAGATAAATGTTCAGTAAAAAACAATGTACACATTTTAAGACTGCCCTGTATATAACTTACACACGATCAAGGCTGTCAAATAAATTATAAGCGATCTATCCTACGGGATGTGTTGCAAACTGCAAGGTGCAACCATTAATCTTGAACTATTCTGTGCAAAGGCATTCTATGTTTTTAGTTAGAACGTTGCAGACATACTCTTCTTAGATGGAGATCTTGGCGTCATTTATTACTTAAAATCGATGTAAAATAGATTCTTGGTACAGCTTCGTCAATTTCGTACTTTAATGAAAAATGACGACCACCTAAGTCCCTTTTAAGTTTAGAAAGTAACACGTCATTCCCTGTCACGTTGTCTTTACTTTCTTTTTGGAATCATAAAGACTTAATAAGTGAAAATTTGACAAAGAAACGGAGCAGATCCAACAAAGTGCTCAAAAGTAAATAAACTATACATTGATTGGTGTAGGCCTTCATGGCCGGAGTCAATATAGAGGTTGATTGTTTCCGGGTTTGTTGGCCATGGTCTAGATTGGTATGGTTTACCAGACGTTTCGTCATCAGCTGCGGATGACATCTTCAGTGGCTTGCTGTCAGCGCGGTCGTAGTACCCTGCTCGTCGTTGCGTTGGCTTGTGCTTGGCTGCTGGATCGAAGTGTTCTCGGTGGCGTCGCGTCGGCACTGAAGATGTCATCCGCAGCTGATGACGAAACGTCTGGTAAACCGTACCAATCTAGACCATGGCCAACAAACCCGGAAACAATCAACCTCTATATAAACTATACATTGTCGTTTAAAAAACAAAAGTCAATGAAAATGAATAAATATATATATATATATATATATATATATATATATATATATATATATTTGACAATTGTCCTGTTGCATTTTGTTGTAGGATCATCAGTCAGACTGCCGCTTTTTCTGTCCTAACTTTTCTGACTTCCTATTTATCGAAAATCGAAAACTTCTTATATATAGGGTTTCGTTTCCAATTGTTATATTAGCTGTAAACTTACGACTTTCATCCCCTTACATACCAAATTTTTAGTTTATTTTCCTTCTGTAGTTTCCATACTCCATATTTATGACCTGTAAAAATGATGATGATGAGAAAAAGGCAAATTATTATGGACGATACTAGCAGCTATCCATGCAGAAGCCAATTAATTAATGTACATTATTCAGCTTCGACGATTAGAATAACAAACATCTAAGTCTTAATTAAACTGTTATTTCTTGTACATAAATCAACTTCTTTCATCCCCTCATTCGATTCCTGAAGATATGCTCTAATAACTAGATGAAGTAGAACGAAGATATAACGGGAGATCTATTGTTTGTGGATTCTGTAAATGTTGAACAGGATTAATTTGTATGTAAATTGGCACAGGAGTACGAATGTTTGTTTTAACGCGATCAAGCATTAACACCAGCGATTTACAGGAGCGTGTCTCTAAATGAAAACCCAATCGTCCTGCGACAAATAAAACCAGAATACGTGACACATCCCTACTACAAGTACCATTTTCAAAACTCACTTCTATTTTTCATGGTACTTATTTATACAACGGCCTTTTTAAACTTTCTTAAATTCATGACTAATAGCTTTGGCAAATAATATTTTATAAACAATTGTGAATGTTCTAATTTTTAAAACAGAAATGAAATAATTTGTATTATTTGGAGCCTTTTATAATCAACAAAAAATATTTGAGAATATAATGAAGGATGAAGAGTATTTTCCTTGCTAGAATTATAAATACATTAATTATTAATTACCAAAATAGCGGAGAACTAGAGATAGCACCTTTGTCATTGTTAAGAGAGCTTTCAAACCTATCCAGTAGGTAATTATTTCTAATTTCTTTAACTAATTTAAAATTGTCAATATTAATCCTATGATTTTCAATAAAAATGTGTTGGTCAACACTTGATTTCCCTGTTCAACACAACCTAGCGTGAGATAAATGCTCCTTCAATCTAACTTGAATAGAGCGTCTACTTTGCCCAATATATTTCTTATTCCAGACACGGAACCAATTTCATATATCCCATACTTTTCTAGAAAAGGAATTTTATCCTTACGGTTATCAAGAACGGTTTGTTTGAGAGAATTAAAATTAGAACTATAAGCTATTCGACAACCAAGTATATGAAAAATACAATCGAGTCCTCGACTAAATCTTCGCTCCTATGGCATAGTAATAAACTTATTTCTATGATGTCTTTTTAAAGAGTTGAGGATCTTGAAATGAGACTGTTAAATTTAAACCTCTTAACTAAATTATCAATAACATTACAATTATATCATTGCCTTTAGTAATATTCCTTATATTACAAAGTTGTTTATGGTACATATCTTTATTAGATGAAAATTACGTAAGATACGTACAAGGAAATTAAAACTATCCATTTTATATTGATTACAATGATAGATTAATTGACATTAAATTTAGAAGTATTAATGGGTTTTCTATAGATATCAAATTCTAAAGAATTCCCATTTCTTGTAACCAAACCATCCAAAAATGGTAATTTTCCATCTTTTTCCATTTAAATAGTAAAATTAACAAAAGGGTCACGTGAATTTAATTTAGCAAGGAAATAGGCTTATGTAACAAAAGGGTTTTTAATGTATCAAAATATTTTGATGTTATTTTTTACAGTTACATCTTTTTCAACTGTTCAAACAATAATAGAATAAAACGAACAAAGTTTCGACAATAATTTATTGATCCTGACAATAGTGTTTCGACCACTATGTGGTCATTTTCAAGAGCATACAGAATACTAAAATTATAGTGTAAATGTGCAAATATATATATACAAATGGTATGACGGTGGGGGTACTTAAATTAATTTTACAATGTTGTTAATAATAAAGGTGTATTATATGTAGTCAATTCGATTTGATTGCTTTTTTAATTTCTAATGATTCTAGTAGGTTTAATTTTCTACTTTTTGCTTGCAAATGTAGTAATTGATATCCTCATTTAATACATGGTTATTCAGGGTGCAATGTTCTGCTATACCCGTGTTACAAGATTTATTTTTTATACTATACAAAAAACATTTGCTCTTGAAGATGACCACATAGTGGTCGAAACAATATTGTCGAGATCAATAAATTATTGTTGAAACTTCGTTTTATTGCTATTATTAAATAATGTTTCATCAAACGGTCACTTTAGAAAGTCTAAATTATGTTCAAACAATTGTAGAATGGTATTAAAAGTTTTATACGTTTAGACATTAAAAAGGAATTTATTCCTGTACGCATATTTTTATTATTGCCTGCAATATTATTTATAGACCCGCGATTGCTTTTCTAAAACTGTATGAAGAATTTCCTTCTTGATTTATGAATTTGATAATTGAAAATTTCGATCATGATAAGAAGAAATAAGAGAAATAAGCGAGAGAGCTCTTGGTAGCTTCTAAAATTCCGTATTCCCTGTTTGCCCTTTTTGTTTTAGACGAAATGGAATGCACGACCTGTAACTGAAAGAATAATGCGCATACCAAAGTCAATACTCGATCATTTTCAATGCAATTCGTGGTGCTCTATAAAAAAATAACTGATGCTTCAATATTAGTTTTGCGATTCAACTTGAACAAATATTTTTTTTCAATATCTTCAACAAAAATCAACTATTATTTTATTATAATTTGTCACACACGTTCTGGTTTGTTTTGTACAAGATATCATAATAACTATTATTATTATAAATTCTTGGAACAGTGTTTGTATTTTCCTCACACATTAACAAGTCTCGCTTTAATTAGATAGATAGTCAATATTATTGTTGCCACTCGTTGGAGATACTAATTAAACAATAAGAGCATATTTTGTTAACCTTTAATAGTTTTGGAAATTTCATGTATTTATTATATCTTTTAACTTTGTTTCAGAACTGCTTATTAATTCACTTTTGATTCAATAAAAAATATCGTTTGTGTAAAATATTTCAAGATATTGTGATTTATCTATGTCATTTAATTTTTGTAACATATTATGTTCATTGAATTTAAATCTGTATAAACAGTACAAACAACAGCTTTTTGCTGTGTTTAAATAGTTTACAGCATAGTAAACACCGCTTTCAAATATGTATTCCTTTTATTTTTAACTTTTAATATTTTCATTGAAAACCATTTTAATGGCTGTAGTATATATTAATCCTACCTAATAATTATTATGGATTATCAGGTACCCACTTGATGGTTTAATGGTCCGATTACAAAACTCAAATATTTCACTTCGTACATTAATAATCTATATTTTCTGTCATTTTTGGTTTCTATGATCCCAAGTTATTCTAGAAACACAGAAAAATCATGGAGAAAAAATAATATCGGAAGCGAGACATTTGACTTAAAAGTTTTTTATCGTTATCCATTTAGCAGAGGTTCATAAAATGTAAACCGTCTAAAATAATACTTTGTGGGTTGGGATGAGTCTTCATTAGATATTAGTCTATAACTATTAAAGGGCGCAATGTGAAACATTGTCCAGTTCTTAAAATACGGCATTCAGAAAATAAGCAGAAAAGGCTCAAAAAATATAAGAAGATATTTATAAAGATTTAAGTTTGATTCTTTCACCCAGACATTGCAGAGAAAACTAAATAGCAATTTAGATAATACTTTGGAAGACAAAATCATATTCAGACAATTTTTTCTATTAGGGTATGTATATGTTATATAGATGGACAATTTAGTAATATTATATTGAAAATATTCATGCATAACAAATGTAGTACTTGGATATATTATTACAAACAGAAGTAGACGACATTGAATAAAGCATCCCTTTCACATTCAAATTGGAACACGTAGGTATTATGTTAAAAGATGTTCAGAAAATTTAATTTAATTATTGAGTTTACTATTTACCTAACATTTTATGAATTAAAGATAAACGAAAAATTTTTTTGAAGTATTTCTATAACATCTATGTAACCTCAAATGCTCAGAATCATCTACACGTTCTTGTTTTTAGTCAACAGTGAGTAAACGCAACACCCACTTTGAACAGAGCTTTCTCGTAATCAAATGCTCATGCAACATCAATATAAAGCCACCACATTCTTTAGAGATCATTTGATTTGATTGATGTCAGCTAACTCACGCAATTTCACTTTTCGATCATACAAAACGATGGTGTGGATTTTTTGATGGTGGTGACTTTCTGGCGTTACCGCCTCAATTGGACGTCCACTGCGTTCATCGTTCTGCATCATCAGTGTCTCTACGACCACGTTTGAAATCAGCAAACCAACGTTTTATTTTGTTTCGGTTGTTTCCGATGGAGCGGAGTCTTCATAACACTTTTCATTGCTTTGCCATTGCTTTGATTGAACGGTATTTTTTCCCATCAAGAAGCAGTGTAAAATTAAAACACGAATATATATAACTCACAAACTAATGAATATAATATCATGAAATTTTAACAGCTGTTTTTTGAAAGTTGGTACTAACTGAAAAAGAGGTGAATGCAATAAAAATAGTACCATCTGTGTGTTAGGTGCGGGACTTTTCAGCCCATGTGTTATGTAAATAGTCAGTAGTGTATTTATACTTATTTCTCTTATGTTTTACCCCTCTTATGTTTATGTTGAACCCCCTCGGTCCCTTTTCTTGTTTTGGTAACTATCGTTTATCACTAGCACACGTAAATGTCTTAACTACAAAGCCAAGCAACCATTTTATGTTACACAGTATTTTTAACACAACAATAATGCGATTAGTTATTTCTGAAAAAAAAGAAAAAGGAGGGAATTAATGGCGCGTAAAAGTTACACATGAAAAATCGAATAGTTCTTGTTCAAGAGGACAACAAAACATTAATTAATCCAAAATTCAAGTGATTCTGGACAAAGACGAAGTAAGCGTAAAATGTGTTTTGATAGATTAACTTGTTATATATCTTTTTCCATTATAATACAGTTGAAATTGTACGATGATTCTGAATTTAAAATCTTATGAAAATTGTATGATTAATTCTTTCTACATTCACTTGATGGAAACTCATTTTAATACTAGTAAAAAGTAAAACACTAGAAATTTCCACAAGATTTGTTTAATAAACTAATAAACAATTGCTTCAGAAGTAATACATTTGTATTAAATGTATTACTTCTGAAGAAGCCTAAGTTAGGCGAAACAATTGTTAAGTTTATTAAACAAATTTTGTGGAAATTTCTAGTGTTTTATTTCTTACTAGTATTTATGAAGATTAGCTATTATCCTGCTAATTGTAAGATAGTTTTAAATAGGTTTCTTCTGTTTCGCCACAACTTTTACGATGTATATTAAGAGATTACAAGTTTAATCTGAAAATTAAGTTGCACCTCGTGACGTCTTCCTTTTAGTACCAAACATAATTTTCTACTTTAAACGTGTATTGACGCCGAGATGAGCTAAATTAACTCATTACTTCAAAACCTCCGCAAGCTTTTAAATCTCCGCACTCTAATTGAAAGTAATACTGCGGGGGATTAGTCATTAAAAAATTAAACTTGCAAGTAAAATGCTGCAACTGTATACCTTATTAAAAAAAATAATTTGGTACCAAATAATAAAGGTGATGTATGAGGGGAAACACCTAGGCACACATTTGACGTCCGTAGTTAGGCCGACTACCAAAATTTCATAAATAATATTAGTTAAATATTTTTAATAAAAGAAATGCTTAAATTAATAGGTGACGAAATTATAAAACATTTTTTAAATTGCATTGTAAAATTAAATATTCCCTTTTCTCATTAAAATATTTTTATTTATGGCCAGGGCCAGATGAGTGGTATATAAAACCAGTTTATTGACATGCAAATGTAGAGTTTAAATCAGATTTTTTTTTCTGAAATTGAATTTTTAATTATTCAGTTACATTCTACCACTATAAGTAAATAGGCGTACAGTGTTTTGCAAAATAGCAAGCCTAATTTGAATTAATCATGTTGGATATTATAAATCACCACTACAAGACATAATGTTCATTTTTTACTTTTTGTATATGTATAAATAAAATGAACCAAAATCTTCACAATTGTTTCGGGTGGTTAGCCCTTTATCAAGAGTAATATGTTCATAAATTCAGTAATGTAAACAGGTCTTATATATACTTGCAAAGGTTACTGTGGTATAGATTAACCCTACTAAAAAAATTAGAGATAAAAAGAGCCTTGGTAGAAAAAAGTAATAATTTAACCAACAACCAATTAAGTTTTATATAAACCATTGTTATATATAGGAATTTAGGTATTACCAATGTTAAAACGCACACACACTAACTTCTGTAATTATATATAAGACCTGTGTACATTAGTGAATTTAATAACATGTTACTCTTGATAAAGAGCTAACCACCCGAAACAATTGTATGGATTTAATAAATCCTTTGAAACATTTAAAAGCTTTTAGTTCATTTTATTTATTCATATTAAACAATGTTTCATAAAACCATAACCGCAGTTTCCATTTCTTTTATTTTGTATGTTAGCGGCCTAGATACGTCCCTCAAAATTACACATTGTATGAACCATTGGTTCTCTCTAGCTGCTAATTACTTATTAGTGTTACAATTTTATCTACTTTTTTTTGAGAAAATTGCGGTTACCTCATCGACATAGTATTAATATACAACATTTTACAGACGAAATATTAAAACAGTAATCGTATGCAGTTGATTAAAATTCAATTATGTTAGATGGAAAGATCTATTGCGCTAAAACGTAGCAATTAAGACTTGCATTTGTTAGACGAAATTGTTATGCAAAGTCCAAAGACTGAAACGTTCCTCTCAAGCAGCTCTTGGCAAAATCCATTTCCTCTGTGCTTCGTAAAACGTTTAATTCGTATGACACTAAGGACTTATATGAACATCTTGAATTAACGACACGTCTGTGTTTCTACCTTCTTGTTTAATGCCCCGTTACATATTAAATTTAATTGTGAAAAGCTAAATAGGTATCTGTAGATTTTAATAACGGATGTAAACTTTATAATACAAACAGTAAAGTCAAGCAATAAATATGCAGAAAGTACCAATTCCTCAGAAATCTGTTTCTTATGTTTAAATATTCTGAATTAATTGTAGTATGTAGGCTTTCACGACCGGCGTCAATCGAATTAAGATAATTTACCGAGCTTTTGGGCTGTGGTCTATAGGCTTTTTGGTTGCCTGATGTTTAAAAAAATTGATATCACAAAAATCCACTATCTGTAACAAAAATCATTATATATCACTGCTTTTGGTGATAATTAGTGTACATTCAAAAACATACAGATAATATTCTAAAAAACATTAGAAGTTGCATCAATATCTAATCAGTAGTTTTTGAATTTAATCATAACAAATTGACAGTGACAAAAATCTCAGACTTCTTGGTTTTTAGTATTCTATAGTATTAGTATTTTTACAGATTGATTGGTATTCAAAACATTGTTAACACGTACATGCTTCCATTAATTTAATATACTTTTCTTTCTGCCTCTTTAGGTGTATTGATTGATCCACCGACCTTCTAACAATAATATAATGTACGCACCGATATGACCCACATAACAGCTAATATAAAGCATACATTTTGGTGATAAGCAAAAAGTAGAAAAAATAACTAACTACAAACCATATATACCTACCATTAAATAGAAAGACTATTAATAACATACAGTACGAAGGTTCTGACATTTATGCAGAATTTATTAATACGTTGTAATTTTCCACAACTTTGCTTTATAAAATGCTTTTATTTTTGTTAAATATGAAACGGTTACAGCAAGTAATATGATTTTGAATTTCCCGACACCTTCACCGAAAATATTTTTAACTTAATAGAGTCTACTGATGATTGGTTGAAATTCATTATAAACAAATAATAACACATATAAATTTGAACTGGTTTATTTAACTAAACAATTGTTTCGTCAAAACTTTGGATTAATCAGAAGTTTTACATGAAACTTAAAAACTATTACAAACAGTTTGACTTATACACTAATTTGTAATGGTGGGGATGGAGAATATGTTTAGTAATGGTGATTGACTTAAGTCGATTTGTTCGTTTATTAATAACTGGGTTCTTTTAAATTTATTGATTTCTAGCGTTTCTAGGAATGATAATCTATACTTACTATTTTATTACATTTTAATACATCTTAAATTCGTCGTTAAAGTAATGATTTTGGGAAAGTAGGTGGTTGGCATAATTAGATATGATGTTTTGTGTTTAAATATTCGGGTCTTAAAATTTCTAATAGTTTTTCCAATATAAAAAATTCATATTCCAATTTATAAACACCTGATTTGTAATTTTATCTGTTTTGCTCTTATTATTTTAATGAATTTACTAAGACTATTATTGGTTCTGAAAACTATATTATAATTATTATTTTTAAGTAAAGAGGATATATGATATAAAGTAAAATAAATAAAATAAAGTCTTATATTTTTGTTGTTCTTTTATGTTGGGATAAATTGAATTTACTACTTTCTTGAATGTTATTTTTTTTTAGCAATGTGTCAATTAGGGTGGCTTTGTAATTATTATTAAATTAAATGAAGCTAATTTGTGCTGAAATGAATGGCAAATCAGGTGTTTATAAATTGGAATGTAAATCATGTGACATGTTTTATATTGAAAAGCTATTAGAAATTTTAAGACCTGCATATCTGAACACAAAAGATAATATCGATACAAAAAATTTGAGTCTAATTATGCCAACCATCTGCTTTCCCAAAATCATGAATTTAACGACGAATTTAAAATGTATTAAGATGTAATAAAATAATAACTATATATTATCATTCCTAGAAACGCTAGACATCAATAACTATAAAAGAACCCAGTTATTAATGAACGAACAAATCGACTTAACTCAATCACCATTACTAAACATTTTCCCCATCCCCATCACTACAAATTAGTGTATAAGTCAACCAGTATATAATGGTTTTTAAGTTTCATGTAAAACTTCTGACGAAGCTAAAGTTTTGGCGAAACAATTGTTGAGTTAAATAGACCTATTGAAAATATTTTATATAAATACGTAAATAAAAATGAGTACAATTGAACTGTAATTGTCCTTAAAAGATATTTTATAATTTTCTTTAGCTTACTTTCTTTAATATAGATAACTGAGATACATTATTTCCTTATAAACTACTTATAGGTACCTAGAATACAATGGATTTTAATAACGGGGAAACCCCAAAATCGGTCTGCCATAACAATTTGTGAAATATACCGTGTGTTTTATTTTATTATTTATGGAAATTAAAGTGTTTTATTTATTTATATTCATCAATATGATTCCCAATTTCCATAAAGCAAAGGCGTTATTTAAAGATCACTAGTTTTCGTGTTTGCTTTTGAAACTCACTGTCAAGTGAAATTGCCATCCATGTAAACACATTTGCTTCTTTTCACTAGAATATTATTTAAATCGTACAAATAAATTTTATTCTATTTTTGTCTTGTTTTCGCGTGTATACAATTACACCGATTTCCTCAGATATTATGGACCATTAACGGGAACTCACGTCTACAATTTAAAGTTTCTTCGATCGTCGCGTCGTTCTAAAACTTTGGCCATTATTTCGTCTTTGTAACGGACAATTTCAGTCTGTGCACGACGATGCTTTTCAGTATTTGCGTGCTTATATCGTGATAAAGGAAATATTATTGGAATAATAACCAGGGGCGCATCTATCAATAAATCTTTAAGGGGTAGGTTTGTGTAATTGTAGCAATTATAATAAACGAACGTATTATATGTAAAATAAATAAAGAACACTGAGGATAGCTTCACCAAATTTTATTGAAAACTTCCTAACAGGTTTCTGTCAATTTATTAACTCCTTTAGTGATTAATTTAAACATGTTCTAAAAAAAATGAATGTAGCTCTCTGATTTTAAATAATGGTTATAATCTTAAATATTTTTTATCTAAATGTAAGCCTAGGGTAGAGGTTCTATAAAAAAGTTGTATTTATAGGATCCAATGTAAAACTTGTGATGCTTTCTATATTGGTAAAAGTGGTAGAGCCATAAGCTTAAGAATAAAAGAACACCTTTATAATATTAATAAAAAAAGACAAAAAAACTGGCTTCTCTGAACACTGTACTACTCTTAATCATAATTTAAACCTTGATAATATAAAAATCCTCCATAGTGGTGAAATAAAAGCAGCAAACTATCACTTCTAGAGAAATAGGTGATTGAGTTGGCCTTTACTTGAAAAAAGTTGATCTTCATGATGAATTATTAAAACAATAAAACACGTTTAAACTTTCACGAAACTATTAAACTTGCTTAACAATACTCACAGAGGCATCTTCAGAAACTGAAATGTGTTTAAACTGAGTTTTACAGCAAGAGTTTATATTACCTATCCTATTTCTTATTATCTAGTGGGGTGTTGCGACTTACAGATTATTGTTTAAACATATTGAAATTATTACTAAGTTGATGTACAAGCATTTACTATTTAAAGCAATTTCATTTTTTGAATTCAAATGTGATTTTATTTCTATTGCTTCTAGGATGTTCAGTATTTTACTTTTTTCTTTTATATGTAAAATTTTCACATTATATATATTAAAGTCATGTTTGTTTTCAGTCAAATGGTTCTTAAACGCTGAATTTTGGTTCGTATATTCTATCTTTGTCACACAACCCAACTTGTACACACCCCACTAGATAATAAGAAATAGGATAAGTAATATAAGCTATTACTGTAAAAACTCAGTTTAAAGACACTTCAGCTTCTGAAGATGCCTCTGTGAGGTGATATAGTATTGTTAAGCAAGTTTAATATAGTTTCGTAATAGTTTAAACGTGTTTTATTGTTTTAATAATTCATCACTTCTAGAGAATATAGAAATTAGAAAAGCTGTTTCTCAGAATAAGAACATTGTAAATAATCAGATAGAATTAATTTTCACTGACTCTCCACTACTTCTTGTTAATATTTAACTATAAATAGAGCTGTATTAATTTTAGGCTTTAGTATAGTATTACATGGTACTACATCCTTTGATAATGGTCGCGCTGACCGAGACTTGTTAGGAAGTTTTCAATAAAATTTGGTGAAACTATCCTCAGTGTTTTTATTTATTTTTCAATGTTAAAAACATGTTTCACAATAAGTGCACCCACCGCAGCATTGATTGTATAATATGTTATAAATTTCTAAAAAAATGTAAAAATATATATTATATACACTCACAACATCGACAACCGACGGTAAACAGTTTTTTCGACGACCTTTACCCATAAAATGTTATATTATTATATATCATATATTTTCGGTTTAACGGATAACAACTTCTATTACGATTTATGCTCTATCGTATTCATATTTTCCATGGTGAAACTTTTTTGTATCGTGTTTCTTGTTTATTGTCATATTTGATAAAGTGTTTCCCATTTGGGAATCCAACCTGTGTTTGGTTAGTCCCACGTAGTGAAAATAAATTGGTTTTTGATGCTTTCATATCTTCAATGTTCATCGTTAAAATCCTAAAATTATTCTCAGGAAACTTAAGTACAAGCTCCTAGGATTAGTCTTCTACAAAACTGAAATTAACAACTTCACTTATAACAACTTTCCATCAATATTTCCAGTTAAAACTTATAGATACTCAATTTTACAAATTCAAAAAAAAAATACAGTGCGCAATTAATTGATCATTTAATAAGTGAATATTTGGTCGTGATGAAATGTGAATATTTACAGTGGTATGTAAAGTTATGGAGGCAAACAATATTCGTTGCGTGATTATGCCCATGTATTCGGAAGATTAACATTACTCGAACAACGTAAACCTGGTTTTAATTAGCTTATCCGGGTATTTGCGAGGGCATAATTTACAAATGGAACCGCAACCAGGAGGTAATGAAGCGGTATCAGCCTTGCATTTATCTGTCTCGTCAAATATAAATAAATCTAACAAACAATTAGTACATATTTTGTGTATATAACATAAATGTGTGTTATATGCCTTTAAAACTCAAAATTTAATTTTAGAATAAAAACTGTTAGCGTTACATGTAGATACTTCATACCAATAATAAATAATAAATAACGCAACAGTTTCAAAGATTTCAATTTTTTTATATTCCACACTACAGTTGTTTCGCTTTGCAAAGCTTTCCTCAGATGGAAATTTATAAAAATATTTTTTACTTATTGGTGTGGAAGAAATTAGTTTTAAAATACAAAATAAAATAATAGAGAAGAATATATGCAATATAGGAATAGAAAATTAAATTACATAATTAATATTACAGTATATATCGGCCAATCTGGCAGAGCTGTCTTTACTAGGATAAAAAAACATTCAAACAACATAAAAAAATAGTTTACAAACCGGAATTTCAGAGCATTGCACTTTGTTTAAACATAATATCGATACAAACAATGTTAAAATCTTACACTCTAACATTGCTAAAAGTAAAAAATCAAAGATGTAAAAATTTAGAAATAAAGAAATGTCTTCACAATAAACAGAACATTTAGAACTAGGACAAACTTCATCCCCTTTTTTACTTTGTGAACTGTAAATATACTCTTGATAATGGGCTATGCCCGAAACAATTGTCGAGGAATTTTAAATAAAGTAGAGAACATTTGAACTCTGTATTTTATTAAATATATAAAAGTTCTTTGAAACGCATAGTTTAGGTTAACAAATTTATCGCTCTTTCTCTGACAAAAATCACATTTACTTTATAAATATTAAAATTCATATTGAATAGCAAAATAATAACACAAATTTCCACTATAAATTTTTTTTGCTCTTTACAATTGTTTCGCCCTACCAAAGCATCTTCAGAAGTTGAGTAATTGTGATTATTTTCACATGTATTTTCGATTATTGTTAATAACAAAATATAGATTTCGTACAATGTTATCTGTATGTCTTTTTACACATAAATGGTTTGGGTCATCAGAACTATTTGGATTTGAAAGGGAGGCGCGGTCCTTTGTTGCGAAGTTTGTTTGGTGAATTCATTGTGAAACATGATTAGCGGACCTTTGATTAAAAATCACTGTAATCAGTATTGAAAAGCCAATCCCTTTTTCATTTCACATTTCTAAAGGTTTACAATATTATTTTTGCAATATTTGGAGATCCCAATTTTAGTAATCCCTCTGTGTCTCATTTATATATTTAGTAGCAATTTGGAAATAATGTTTACGCATATTAGATGAAAAGTAAATGTGTCTTTATGCGCATAAAAGTAGGAAATATCCAAAAAGTTCATCGTGGCACAATCAACGTGACTAAGTGTACAGGTAATATAAATGACAATAAAATAAACTTTCTTTATTAGAATCATTAGAGATTAAAAAAGAAATGCAGAATAATAAAAATCTTGTTAATAATCAATTAGAATTGTCCACTTACAATTCCCCCCTCCTCCTGTTCAAATAGAATTAGTCTTTATAAATAGTATCCTTAAGGTTTTAGATTTTAGTAATCTTTTGTATGTACTCTTGTAAATGGCCGTATCGGCCGAAACATATGTCGAGTTTTCGAATAAATTGTGAAACGTATCTATTTCTTTATTTTATTGTTATTTATATTAAAATGCAGTTTCACAAAAGTTGCACCCAGTTGTACAGGGATGTTGGATCAAGTTGTTTTTTAAGTCGGTTTAAAAATAAAAATAAGATCATTGATGAAATACTTTCCTTTTTAGTGTACACCAGATTTTATTTTGTATCGTTTTGTAACTGTGCACAGGAATAAATGATTAATGTGATAATATAAAGAGGTTTCCATCACGTTTAGCAAACCGAATTATCGTCAAAGAGCTATGCCAGTCATTCGGGCGTGTTAATTGCAGATATCGATCACTTGCCCCATATATAAACCGTGGCACGTTTATCTCCCGATAGAATTTCAGCAAAAATTACACTCGAGCTGCCATATTACCATTACCCCTCTCCGATATTATGCCAATAACGATTTTAATATTAATTAAGAAACATACTCGACAACGATACCTATAACACCCCAACAACTTCTAATTTATCGGAAATTATACACAAAATTGACAAAAGACTTTGCATAAAACCAATTAAAAAAAATACCTACTTATACACAAGAAAACCCTTAAAAAATCGTTGAAATTTCAACAAAATTAATTGGCTTGATGAACTAAATGACGATATTTTTGAAAAAGTTTTTATAAATGGATAATATTACAATATTTGTCTTTCTCGTAAATTATTATAGACATAAAGTCATATGACAGTAACCCTTTCAGCCCTTAATCTCCGCAATTTCTCAAGATAGTCAAATTTTGTTCTTACAAACAAGTTTCTAACGTTCTAGGAGATCAATTTAACTGCCAAAAAAATTAGGTAAACATCCATTGTTTTCTGAAGGATGCCTTGAATGAAGTACCAATTTTACTAATATGCTATTCACTGTATTAAAATTTATATTCCATTTTAAATAATGTGATTAAAGAGAAGTCTCTTAAAGTTTCAAAAATTTTGTTTTTATTGCCCACGACGACCATTTCGCCATACTGTGACTTCATCAGGTGTATGAAATACTTGCAGAATTATACTAAAGTTAAGAGGGGGTACTAAAATGTAAATTGAGCAGTGGTGAGTTATTTATTTGTGCTTGATTGTTAGAATTATTCCTAATCTATTATAATTATTAATCTATAAACTTTCTAGCAGATTTAACATTTGACTTTTATTTGCTAAATAAAAAAAAATTAATGTTGTCATCAAATTTATAGTTAAAATTTATTAAATATTGAGCATATGATGAATTACATTTCTTAAATTCAAAACATTTGTAATGTTTTTTAATGCGTTCCTGGAACGACTAACCAGTCTGCCCTATCCAAACAAAATTAGTTTTCTCATTTTAATTAATAAACTCCATATTTAAGTTTCTTATCTGTTTTATCTTTAAAATTAAGCAATCAAAGAAAACACTTGACAGTTTCAAAAATTATTTTTATTGACAACGATAATCGTTTGACCACACCATGGCTTCATCAGCTGGATGAACTACAATACATAAACTTATAATTTCAAAGTCTACTTGACCTAAAGGGTGGGAGTGCAAAGTTTTAAATTTAGTAGGGGTGAGTTATTTACTTCAGTCTGGTTATATATTAAAATTCCAAAATTGTTATAAATATTAATTTCTAAACATTCTAACGATTTAACTTTTGAGTTTTATTTGCAAAATATAAAATTTTACAATATTATTTTTGCAATATTTGGAGATCCCAATTTTAGTAATCCCTCTGTGTCTCATTTATATATTTAGTAGCAATTTGGAAATAATGTTTACGCATATTAGATGAAAAGTAAGTGTGTAATTCATTAAATCTAAGTTTATTAAATGTTCTGCATATGCAGATGTACATTTTAGATTTTCAAAACATTTTTATGTTCTTTGATACGTTCATGAAATTAACGACCACTTTGCCTTATATACACATGGTTACATTCGCCACATTTTAATTTATATACACCAGATTTCAGTTTATTATCTATTCTATCTTTATAATTTCTAATAAGTGAACCTAAACAACAATTTATTTTAAATGATACATAATTATTAGGGATGTGTTTACTGATTTTTGTGGTAATATGTCCTAAAAATGGAAACGTACTAAATATGTTTGATTTTGATTTTACTATAATTTAATTAATTTTAACATGGAGTTTCAACAAGTAAGAGCTAATACAGTAAATATTTTATCTTTATCATTTCTAATAAATTAGCCGAAACAGTTATTTGTTTGAAATAAAATACAATGGTTGTTTAAATTTTTACAAATTTTTGAGGTAACATTTGTTAGATGCGTAAAGATATTAAAGTATTTTTTGTTTTATTATGGGATATATTGAATTGAAAGTTTTTCTGTCAATCATTTATAAAGTAACGGTATAACTAAAATTTTGAAACTTTAAAAGAATTTTCTTTAATCACATTATTTACTAACTAAGGTAGCTACTATAGAACAATTAAGTGCTGCTAATCTCCCTAATTAAAGTAAACCCAAATTTTATTATTTTGAGTGACTGTGGTGTTTTATTTTAAAAGGTTCCAAAATCAATCACTTTAAGTAGAAAAGTTGCGAAACTAGTACGTAGTAAACTCCATTTAACCTGTCCAAATAGCGTTAAATTTTAATTTAGTGTTTCTGTTTTCCACTAAAGTACGTTTTAAGGAATGGGTAGGTACAAAAATAAAATGAATGTCAGGCTGTCCTTTAACTTTATGCTCTGTTTCAATCAACATACATACATAGGGTTTTTATCCATTTTTATAAACTGTTCTCCATCTTCTTTAAAGATGACAGTATACGTTTACAATGAGTTATTCCGAGCATTTTGAAGATACATAATCTTTATTTTTCAAATACAATGTCGCCTTCTTTATTACGTATAATAGTACCTTGACTTTCCTTTAACGAAACCGACTAACAAAACCATCCGTTACAAAACTAAGTCATTACATACACGATTCAATAAATATTTTACAATATGTGGAGTGATTCAACTGGTCTCCTTCTTCATATTTGATAAGGATTGTTGCGTCCCTTGGACCACCAACTGCTTTATTATCATTGCAAGATGCGTAACGACTTTCTAAATTCTGATTTTTAGCTCCTTTGTTCATTTATTCAGAACAAGGATCATGCACCATATTTAATTTTAAAATATTTGCATCAATGCGCCAAAAAATATTGTAATATGGAAAAGAAATTTCTAATCTGTTTGGATTTGAGTGAAAGTTATTGAATCTTTTAATTATTTGTCTTTACTGATCCGTTGATTTCAGTAGTAATTTAGTTTTGAATGAAACAAAAAAATTACGTCACTGTCCCTTGTCTTGCTTCTTGGCAAGCCCTTGAAGACTTTTTCATTTCGACAACGGCTTTTCCAGTAGCTAGCTGTGTAATTACTTGACAAATGTTACTTTTAATTTCTAAAGCATCGTCAGCAAAAACTCATTAGGAAGTGCCACTTTGTCTCAAAGAGGTTTGACGTACGGTACAGATTTAACAAAAAAGGGAAACGGTTTAAGACAGTAATGTGTCAAGCAAGGATGAACCTAAATAACGTTACCCAAATTTAGTGGATACCGTCCCAAAAACTCGGGAAGAGAATTAACATAACTAAGGCGACTTACATAACACACTCACATCCCTCTCTAAACAGATACTTAAAATTCCTTTAAGTAATTGGACAACAATTTGGACATTTTCTCGTCAAAAAGGTACTTTTCATGTAATGGCGTAGGCTTTCACGGCCGGAATCGAATGAATAAAGACGTTGATCCGGGCTGAAGGGCCGTGGCCTAAAGGAGCTTGTAGTTCTTAACGTTTCGACTGCAACTTCGGCGATCATCTTCAGCGGGCAGCTTGATTCCTAGGTCGAACTGAATGTTGCTACTGAGTCTCCGAGGTACAATTTTCGACAAAGGAATCAAGCTGCCCACTAAACATGACTGTCGAAGTTGCAGCCGAAACGTAGTCTTATTCAACAACAAAAGAAAATTAGATAACAAATAAAAAAGAGGTGTTTACCAACTAAAATGCCAAAATTGCAATGCTTTATACATTGGACAAACTGGTCGGTCTTTAGAAGTTCGTTTTAGAGAACACCTGGCGAGTATCAAGAATAACGGGTCTGACAGAACACTGTCTACAAAATAACCATCAATTAAACATCGACAATTTGAAATTGCTCCATTGTCAATCTAAAAGTAGGAAATTAACCTTATTGGAGTTTTTAAAAATTTAAAAGGCTTTGAAAAATAACAAGAATATTGTGAATAATCAAAAAGAATTGTACATGCTAAACACCCCACTCCTTTTTAACCTATAATGTACCTATATAAGTTGTAATTTTCACATTTTAAAATTAGTATAGTTTATTACTCTAGATAATGGCAATTCAGCCGAAACAATTGTTGAGGATTATTGAAATATACCTGTCGAAGTTCGTTTGTGTTTTGATTTAATTAAATTATTAAACATGCTTTATCATCCATGCACCGTCCTAAGTTTAAATTCCATTATTATTATGTTATAATGAAAAAAAGATATGGTAATATTCAACAATTACGCAAGCAGAATTTTGTTGACTTTAGATGCCCCTTTATATGAAAACAAAAAAATTGTAGACTTTGGGTACTTTGTTTGTTATTCTTAATTTATAAAAATGGAGTTTCAACATATAACGGACACTAATGAGATATTAGAAGTTAATACGCAACTTCCGTGTTATTGTACAGTCGTATTAATTTTCATCAGCGTTCCTTTTAAGGTCAGTTAGGGCTCGTGAACATGGGTTTCAAAGTTGAAATGAATTAAACGATTATGACGGTTTATTAACCTGAAAATCAATCGTAAAAAGCACATTAACCGATTAAAGCTGATTTGCTTGCGTATGTCAACATAACAAAGTAATTTAGTATCGCGTGAAACCGCGACAACTATTCATCATAGCGGAAAAGAGAAATTTGTCAGAGTCAGACCCTATTATCACTAAGCGACCTCGTTGAAATCATCTTGTAATTTATGGGCGTCATTTTCGCCGAAAGCCTTTTTAGATGATATAAAAGTCTTTCATTTTTTTTACACTTCTTTCAACGACCAAACATTTCCCGCACAAATTGCTCCTCCAATTTGATTAGACATTAATTTGCATAAAAATTTACTCCAGTAAACTGCGTCAGACTACGGCACGGGGGTTTCTGGTTATGTTTCACATACGTCATAACGTAGAATGCAGATATGCTTATGTTATTGCAGAATATACGTTTGTACAAATTTCACAATAGTAATAAATAGGCGAAACGTGAGGTAAACTTGCAAACCAAATTCTAACTCATCAAGACTAATTAGTTCACGCATCAGATATTTCTGTCTGATGACATAATATTAACAATCATATTAGAGTTACCAGGTAAAATATACATTGCCACATTTGAGTATAATAAGCTAACAAACTTATTACTCTAAAATTATAGTGAGCGTTCCGTTGACTACATTTTCAATACCTTCGAGATGGAATTACTTCTGTTAAACGATAGAAACAAATAAAAACACTTTTATACAATAAATTTAACTTAATATTATTCGGTATGTCGTGGCTTGATTTGCCTCAAACTTGATAGAAGAGTTTATACTATATATATATATATAAGTCTACTTCTGATGAAGCTAAAGTATTAGCGAAACAATTGTTAAGTAAACAATAAACCAGTGAAAATTAAAAATGTGTTTTCCTTCTATACTGTAATTTTCACATTTTAAAATTAGTATAGTTTATTACTCTATATAATGGCTATTTAGCTGAAACAATTGTTGAGGATTACTGAAATATACCTGTTAAAGTTCGTTTGTGTTCGTTTTGATTTAGTTAAATTATTTTTATTTCATTACAAACCAAATATTAATTGGTAATACCATATGTCTATTTCGATCTCGAAGTTGTCATTTTCAATGATAAATAGAAACTTAAATTAGGAAACAAAAATTTACATCTTATATAAGTCTAGTTACTACCTATCGTTATTGAAAGAGCTCGAATAAGGGGTAATTAGTAAATGGCAAATCTAAATTCATAAGAGAATTCCTAAACTTCTGAATATACATACATTATAGATTTTATCCCCAAAGTAGTTGTTCAATAATTCAGTATTGTGGTCGATTGAATGTCTAGTACTTAATGCATGACATATAACTTCAGATTTATAGAAATTATTACATTTTTAGGTGGTATAAATACTCTTAACTGTATTTAATTCAGTTAAATCTATGTAAATTTTATCACACTCTAAACAATTAAATTTATAAGTTCCTGACAAAGATGTTAACATATCTTTATCTCTTGGATTACCTAGGAGACTGCCTAATCTAAACTCATTATTGCTAAAAATGGGTTCAACACTGAATTTGTTACAAATTATTTTTATACATCTATTAAATTTTATGTGAAAACTAAATTTTTGTGCAATTTTATTTTTAATTGTATTTAAAGTTTTATTTCAATCATCTTTTACTTTTTATGTTTAACTACTACAATTTATAATGAAAGTGGAGACCAGAGATATGAAAAATAGTTGAAGTAAAAAACAAAAAAAAAATTAACCAAATTTTATTAGATAAATCCTAACAAGTTTCGATCAACGCAACCATTTTCAAAGGTGTAGAGTACAACAAATACTAAAGCCTTAAAACTAAAACAGCTCTATATATAACTGATTAAAATATACACCTTAGAAAACACAAAGTGCCGAAAACGAAACAATTCCCTATTTCAAAAATTAAACGTAAAATTATTTTGAAAAACGCATTCGAAGTGCAAAATGCGGATTAGGTATTCCCTGAACAGCTTTTAATTTTTTTTTATACACGATTTATATACAAATACACGTGGACGTTATTAAACATTGAAAGGAGGCGCTTGAAAAAAAAATAATAAAGTTGGTGCTCCAAAGTTTTCTTTGATTGATTGTTAGCTTATTTTAACAAACACATACATACGCATTCGTGTGTTGGTGTTTAGCACGAAGCTAATTTGATGCAAACGCATGCGGTTGAATTTCTGCCACACATATGTATCTATATACATACGGATATCACTAACATTACAACAATATATAACGCCACTAACTTTACGTCTATATATTGCAAACTGCGATGGACACATGACAGTGATTTATACGTGGGTAATTGTAATTGTTGTAACACTTCTTGAATGTATGTATCCAGCCCTGACCATTTATAGTTATTATTTCCAGAGTTACAGCACCACCAGAGTCCAAATTTGACACTTTGAAAATATGATAGCCGTTTGATTCAAATTAATATTTGATTTAATTATATGTTAGAATGCACAAAAAACCGAGCGCAACAATAATATAAGTTGATATCAATACTGTAGCGGAACAGTACATTATTATCTTATACTTTTGTCAAATGTGTAAATAGTATTTTTGTAAATGTTAAATATTCTAAATTTCATTTCTATTTCAATGTAAATACTTTCACTTCTTATCTTGTGCATGCCTTTGTTTCCTTTCAAACCAAATACTATTGTTCAGTCACGTAGCCTCTTCGTAGAAATCTATCTTCACCTTTACCTGCATGCACCCTGTACTAATAGCTGGTTTTACCTTCAATTACTTCAACCAAACTTTTCCATTGCTTATTTCCAGGTGTTTACCGTCTGTAGACTCGTACCACTCTTACTATCACTATTTCTCCCTCTATAGAACAGCCTCTCTTTCTACTAACAACCCTGTCTATAAATTCTCAAAACTATTCTATAAAAGTTAGTCTACTACAGTCTACTACAGTCTGCTACATTCTACAGCTCTCGACCATTCTGTGATAACGCTTCTTCTTCTTGTTACGTGTACATAAACATTTGAGTTTCATTAGTGTTTTATTTCTCTTGATTATTTCTTATAAACTGATCAAAACGCTAAAATCCAACAAACATAAATTGAACAATGTAACACTCACTCACTTGAATATATAAATAACAAATGTTCACTTACTCAATCAATAGATGTCAATCACTATGATGATCACTCGCTAGATATTTCTTTTATTTTCTAGCACCTTTATCAAAAAATAAATAGAAATATGTGTGAGCACTCGAGTATGAAAGAAATACATTGACCGCAGCCAATCATTACTGTAATCATCTATTTTACATTTATGATGCTGTAATCCTACTCCTGGGAAAGGGCAAACACCCTGCTCCCGCACTACCTCTGCAAGACAGATTTCTCTGCCCGAAACTGCGTCTGCGGCTGACATCTTCAGAAGCGTTTGAGGTATGGTCGAAATCGAAAACTGTTACAACGACCAAACCACAAACGCTTCTGAAGATGTCAGCCGCAGCCGCTGACGAAACGTCAGGCAACAAAAAAGCCTACAGACTACGACCCAAAAGCCCGATAAGTTATCATAATTCTATTGACAGTACTATATTAATTAATATATTTATAAATATAAAACTACTGTCTCGTCAAACTTTTATTACATATTCTGACGTTTCTACCTACTTATGCATACATAAATTATTATTTGCGAAATTTGGATATATTTTTAATGAAGTGAATAATTTAAAATATTGAATGAGCTTTTAGGAACATGTTGCACGGGATACATTAAAGGAAGAACCTGAAAATTTGTATTTGTTCCACTGTAATCGATCACTGTCACCAGTGGCGGCTCGTGATGAAACGAAGCGAATATTATGCAAATGTTTACTTGCCTATTTATTGAAAGTTAATTTAATTCAATCCTACGATCGTTCACAGTAGCAAACGTGTCAAATAATCAGTAGATGTTTTAATATGCTTTGATATTTTCGTTAATGACGAGTGAGTTAGTGCGTCTGTTGATTACCTCCAGTTTCCCATTTCGAGTTGAAATGGCAAATTAGACATGAAAACAGAATTTGAATTCGCGCGAACGCAATTAGTTTTTAAAGTGGTGGTAGCGCGGTAGCATCTACAGGAAAGGGCGACACCGCATGCAATATTTCGTAATTTCGCTCTGTTATTGCCAGGCGAATGACTTAATTAAAGACACTTTCTCTTCCAAACAATCAGATGGCTTCTGTTGCGGCTTTCAAAGCAGAGGGTGCGGTAGCGTGATAGCGACGCCTATACAACAATATATTATTATAATGTAAACAGAATGCCTCGGTTGGTTCAACCTCCTAGCTAACAAAGACCTTTGTACGTACATTTCAAATTAGGTGCTAAACCAGATATTTACTTCAAGATATACAAAGCCAACATAAATAAGATCATTATACTTAACTATTATAATAAAATTAATATGGTATCTACCTACCATCAAAATAAATTAATTTTGCACACAGAAGACAAGAATGCATAACACCAAAAAAGAGAGCAACGATAAAGTGTTTATTTGGCTTCAACTAAGGGCTTTATTCGTACTTCTCCTTTAGTGTCATTCGTAACTAGCATATTAAAGGTCAATAATGATGAATTCTCTGCCGTGGTTTACAGAGAGGATTCGGGAGGACACCGATTCGATTCAGGGTCTGCATACCTGGTCCAAGTTTTTCTTTTGTTTTCTCGGATCATCTAGAAAAATGCTATTGCAGTAATATACAGATACACAGACAACATTTAACATTTTTCAATGTAGTCACTAGTCATCTCCGTGCTCTACACACTTTTGCCACCGATTTAGAAGCTTGAATATTCCTTCTTCATAAAAAGTTTGAGGGCGAGTTGGCAGCCAATTGCGCACATACTCCTTTACTTCTTCATTGCTTTCAAATCTTTTGAAGTGTCTGTATGTGGTTGTTTCCAGGACGCGAACAAAAAATAATCACAGGATGATAAGTCAGGGCTATAAAGAGGATTATAAAGGCTTGAGGGTTTCCCAGCCCATTTCTTCCAATTTACTCCTTGTCAAAACTGCGATGTGTGGCCTGGCATTGTCATGAAGGAGGATGATGTCTCGAATGTCTTTCACTGATCTCCGACCTCCTTGTTTTTGATTTTTGGTCACAAACCTTGGCACTAGCCACACTAGCGAGCACTAATTTTTCTAAAGCCAAGTTCATCAGTGATGATGGATCGAACACTCGAACACTCCCATAGCTGATACCCACATAGTTAACCGGCTAAATATGATCACCTTCAACATGATACAACTGTACTGTTTATTTACAAAAAAACATTTATACAAAAGGATAATTTAAAGAAACACAAATTTAATATATACAAAATGCCAGACACACTCACACACACTCTACAATCATTCTCTATACAAGCGCACACAAAATATATATACACAAAGAAATATATAAAAATGTATTTGGCTAGAGCTCCCTCTTCCTTGCCGCTGGTGGGTGGAATATCGGAGATAGCCAGATAGTGAAAAAAAGATAAAAATAGGATGAACGGGTACTGGGAGGATCTCTCTCTTCCTTGCCGTGGGTCGGTCGAATGTCAGAGATCGACGACGACGAGGATGGGGTTAGGGATAGGGGTTAGGAATCTCTCTCTTCCTTGCCGTGGGTCGGTGGAATGTCAGAGATGCCTGGTACTGAAGAAAGCACGAGTATTTATACAAACTCCAGTACCATGCAAGGGTTGGGAAAAAGAGGGGTTGAGAGTGGGGTGGTGAGAGAAGGGCGAAAATCAATGCTAAAAACGATTTTGTTTGTAACACTGATTTCGCGGTGAAAAATAAAAAAGCAGATAGCAGGAAACGATAGGGCATGCATTAAAACGTAAGGGTAGAAAAAAGAAGCGTATGGATATGACAACTATAAACAAAACTAGAAAAAAAACATTAAAAAAAAGAAAGAAAAAAAAACAAAAAGGGGTTAAAAAAAAGGAGGAACATTAGAGGAAACTACAACCAAATTAAAAAAGAAGAGAATGAGTAAACCGACAAAAAAACAAAATAAATATATTGTTGAGAAAGAAAAAAAAAATTAAAATAGATAGATAGAGTTGTGTACAGATTTGGTTGTAGCCAGGGGTAGGCCAGGTAATTAAGGTTGTTGCGACAACTACGTCACCGGGAAAAACAGTAATAAATTTCGTAGAATAGTAATAGTCCATAACAAACAAGATCTCGAACAGCACGGATGTTGTCATTTGTGAGAGTTGTTCTTGGGCGTTGATCATGACTTTTATTTTCGACACGTTCTCGCTCATCCCTGAATTCTCTGACTCACGTATACACTCGATTCTAAGACAGCGTAGATGTAGCATCCACAAACTGTGCAATGGTTTAACGGCTTCATTGGTTAAAAAGATTATGATGATGAGCATTGTGATTGTGCAACAGACAAAGGTACCTTGCGTTCATGTCAGTCATGGCTGTACTGCAGACAGAATCGAGCGCAGCTACTACCTAAGCCGGTTTCCCCCCCCCTCCCTTATAAACCTAACAACACTCGAGCATCGAATCCTCTAAATCGGTATTACGTGCTAAACTAAATAGTAAAATTACCGTTTATATTTGATTTACCCTCGTACTAATATGAAGACAAAAAATAGAATTTTTGTCTTTTTGAAAGGATTACTTCGTGAAACAAAAGGACAAACCCACCAAGAGAGGAACCATTTCCAAAGTTGCCTCAACTCATCAAGATTTTGAAATATCTTTGACTTGTTTTGATTTGAAACTAGAATATCTTGAAATTTCAACATCTTAGGGCAATTCTGAAACCACATGCAAGTTCGAAAAATACATCGATAACGATAACCTCGTAGTGTTTTTGTTTTCAAACCGCCACAGTAATTTGTTCATGTCTCTCTTTATTGTGGACACGACAATGGAAAGTAAAAATGAATCAGAAAAGAATGCAATCATTATTGATGTATTCTTCGATGGTGAATACAAACCTGATCCTAGAATATCTTTAGCACTTTCTAGTTTCAAGAAATACTAGTCTTAAAACAAAACAAGTTAAATTAATATCGTTCGAATTTTTAAATTAAGATATATCAAAATTTTAAGATGCTGGGGGTAATTATAAGGGCCAGATTTTAATTCAGCAAGATGAAACTTCGGAAATAACTCCTCTGGGGCCGTGGTCTAAATAAACGGTTGGATACTGCGAAGTCTTCGAGATATAACCTCCGAAACATCTGATCCTAATCGTTCATTTAAACCATGTCTCCTGTAGCTACTTTTTTATTTCTTTCTTCTGAATTTTCGTGAGAAGTGTGCTTGTTGTTGTGGTGACACATTTTCTGAGAAACCGATATATTAGAAACTTTTACTAGATACACAGTTACCACACACTGCGTATACAGATGTTATGAAAAGTTTGTTAATTACTTGTTTTTACTTTGAACGAAGTTACCTGTTTAAATTACGTTTTGTAATTTATTCCCGTTTAATTACAGTGATAAAATTCGCAACTAACTAATAGGAAAATGTTGTGTTAAATTAGAGTTTCATGAGGACGTCGCATCGTTGCTCTGAAGCGCAAACTTATTTAAAGCTTTTGAAGTAGGTAGTTAAACAACCAATTCAGGAGGCGAATTGAAAATTCAAAATTTATCTAACATTATTTTCAATAAAAGAAGCCTGAGACTTGCCATCCTAATTTAAAGGAAGGAAACTGTGGCTAAAGTAGGGAATTGAAAATGTTGTAAGCCTCCGGTTCATTATCTTGAAAATTGTGGGGAACAGAAAGCGTAAAAAGTAATTCCAACGAGCGGGAGTTTGGCGATAAATGTAAACATGACAGAAGCAGGAGTTTGGATTATGCTAACAACTTGTCTTTTTGCTTTTCCCAAAAATTTTAAATTGTAATTGAAAGGAACTTGTTGAGTCACATTCATTTCTATTTTGAATTGAAAAAGTTAAACAGTTTTTACTAATGTTACATTAAAATGATTGAATAATATAAGAAGTAGAATAAAACGCCTTATAACCCTACAAATAATTTTTATCAATTATTAAAAATCAAATGTGTTCTGTAGATAGTTTATTTTGCCGCCTTTGATTATAAATTTGTAAAAAGTAGACAAATCATAAACATTATAAATTCCAAAATATTTTCTGTTTATCACGTACCAATTATTGCTAGTTAATAACTAAAATTTCCATCGGCTGCATCCCTTGTGGGTACAATGACTGTATACCTGAGGGTTGCGACATGGCTAACTAACTATCTTAGTGTAATTTTAAGTAAAATTTAGACAGTTCTCACATAGACTCGGTGGAATCTACACGTATTCCATAAGACTCATTATTAAGAAATTTTTATCTATATTTTACAAATCAATCGTTAATTATCTTTTTACATTATCACAACCATTGTATCCAATAAAAATACTGTTACAAAACTACTTGTCAATAATAAACCAAAATTTGATCCCCTAGATAATAGCGGCGTTTATAAAATTCAATGCAATGATTGTGATGCTGTGTAAATTGGTCAATCAGGCAGATCCATTAACACTCGTAAAAAAGAGCATTTAAAAAGTATCTCACATAACAACAATTGTGCAGGTATTTCTACACATTGTATTTCAAATAAACACAATATTAATAAAAAATATATTACACATCCAACCAAAAAGTAAGCAATTAAACTATCTTGAAAATTTAGAAATTAAAAAAGCTATGTACAACAAACATAACATTGTAAATTCCCAAATAGAAACATTTTCAAACAACTCCCTTTACTTTTGTTCAAACTACGTAATTAAGAAATTTCCCCATCATTATTATTCACAATAAATATGTTTGCGCACATTTATATATTTGGTAATTCTGCTTACTCTTGATAATGACAGACCCGTGTCGAAACAATTGTCGAGTTCCGTCAATAAACCTGTGAAAAATATACCAAGTGTTTTATTCGTTTTATTATAGTTATCGGAGTTTTAAAATACGATAAATTTACGTGGTTTTATTCCATGTGGTACATAGTACACCCTGTTGGTAAAAATTTAAATAAAACATTATCAACGATAAAACAAAATTCAGTAGTAGATTTTCTCTCTTGAGAATGACCTGAAAAGGTGGAAACAAAAATATTTAGTGCAATGAAACCCAGTTTTTTTCTTCTACTCATCTTATTTTATAATACTCGGTATATATTCGTACCTTTAAACATTTAAAAATAAATGATTGAATTTTAACAAAATTACTAAGATGCAATTAATCAGCCAATACGAAATTGTAACATTAATTAAAAATTCTCTTGAATTTTATATCTTGTAACGAGCCTGTATGTGTGCAAGAGCGGCGGCGAGTTCCGGAAACAGATAAGACGGGTTCCTCGAATACGGTCGCCTGTCGGCGCTTTGATAGTAATAAATAAACAGCAACATAATAGGAGTTCGAGAAAATACCAAAAGATCGCTCCTGATTACTCCAGAACCTTCGATACCTCTATAAATACTATGTTGTCGACAGTCAGGAACAATTTACAGTTTACGGTTTATAGTTGAACAGTTTACAATTAGCTTCCGAATGGTAATATAAATACGATATACCGAGTGATATAAATAACACATTTTCCTTGTCATATAAATAAGTTGTTGCAATTATTGTTAGTGTTTAAGTGTTTTCAGTAGTGTGTAAGTGTTAAATAAATTATTGTAAATAAATAAGTTGAACTAGAAAATTCGTTACATCTGTTTTAAAGGGAAGTCCATTTCACTAGTTATTATATTGTTTTTTTTTTTGTTTTCTACCCAAACTTTTAAAACCGTTATTGTCGTACGTGATAACAGGCATCAGCAGCCACCTATGATGTATAAATCGGAAGGAATAAGCCGTTATGATGTTCAGAAAATCGTGAACTGAACACGTAATGTTTTGAATGAAGCGTGTAATAAGGGCTCGTTTGTGTTTTACTGCATTGAATTGCCTATTTTAGGAAATAGGCAATCTCAGTTCGTGATGTTGAATCTATAATGTGATTAGGGTGGAACTCTGATGGTTATCTAATCACAAACACACAAATGCTGAACATAGTAAACACTCTACCTGTTTTCAATGAGAATAGATCGATTTTAATAAACTTGAGCATAACATCTTGAGAATTGAGATTCAATCTATAATAGGATAGAATTTACTTTCAAAAATATACAGTCTACGAGAAGGTATTCCTTTAATGGGATTGTGAATTTATTTGTTTCTTCTATTAAATTCAACGTTGTAGAAATACACATTCTTAATTTTCACTAATTTACTATTACACCTAACATATGTTTCGCTACACTGTAGCTTCATCAGAAGTAGACAAATACTTAATTTTACGAACGAAACTTACTAATTTATATTAGTATGGGTTCCAAATGCAACTAGGGAGGGGGAACAGGTTAAGTAAAGGAGAATTATTTAGGTTTAACTTATTGTTTAATAGTAAATCTGTTTTTTTTAAATTTATTTATTTCTGTTGTTTCTAAAATATTTAATTTATTGTTGTTTGATTCTGTATGTAAGCTACACTATTCCTTATTAAACTGGTGGTTTTTTAAAATCAAATGTTTACCGTAATTAGAGTCGAGTTTTTTATATTTAAATGACCTTAATTGTTCGTTTATTCCTTTCTTGAAATTCCTTCTTGTTTTACCTATATATGTCTTATTACATGATCCACACATCAATTTATAAATTCCTGATCGTAAATCTTTATCGCACTTATCTTTATTATTTTTTAACGAAACTGCGATAAAGATTTACGATCAAGAATTTATAAATTGAAGTGTGGATCATGCGTAGTCTGGTGCTTAGCATTCGGGAGGTCACCCCTCCGAACCCGGGTCCGGATGCTCTGATCCAAGTTTTCTGTAGTTTCCTTGGATTACTTAGGCAAATGCTGAAGCAGTAATATTCCACAGAAAATCTTTCACTTCCCTTCTGTCTTCATTTCGTTCGTCTTATCTTTCTCTCCCTAACCACACCACCCACCCATTCCCACAATTCCTGAAAGGAGGCTGAAGAGGGCCTTGCGCCCTACCCTCCAGCTTTGCACTACAGTGTAGGTCGGAGAGACTGCCCGACCACCAGCACGAGTAGCTAGTGGGAATAAAACAAAAAGTTTTTTTTTTCGTAAAATTAAGTATGTACTTGAGTACTTCTGGTGAAGCTACAGTGTAGCGAAACATATATTAAGTGTAATAATAAATTAGTAAAAATTAAAAATGTGTATTTCTTCAACGTTGACTATTAATTTTCATCAAGTGAACCAAGATACAATTAATTGTATTAAATTGTTTATTAATGTACTGCTTTGCCATTTTGCTATATTCTGGTATTTTTGTTGCTTCTTTAATACCTGTAGATAAATTCTGAAATTTTCTATAAATGTAACTCCGTAATTGTATTCGTTCACTTCTCGTGTAGAAAATTTACAATTTTCTTTACGTGTTTACTGAGCGAATAAATTCAAGAAATCTTAACTTTATCGGTAGTACGTACATGTAAAAATGCAAACCTTGTTAGCGTGTTAAGGATGAAGTTTTTAAAAAAGTAGCGCTCAGTTAGTTCATCGTAATGCGACGGGTTCATATACATACATATATAAGAGTATTATCGCATTTTGCCCATAATGGCTTTTTCTAAATCCTTGCGCCTATAAATTGCATGCCAGTATTTATATCTCCTATGTAATAAAACCTTTTTATCAACGCATTTAAAATAAGGTACAGTGAACTTAAATAGGTAAGTAATTATATACAGGATGGGGCATTTACAGAAAGTTATTATCACAGTAAACTATTATATTTCACAATACTACTACCTATAGACTTAAACAAATTTCCCTTTACTAATCCTAATATTTGTTAAAAATTAGAGGTACCTAAAGTAACATTTTATTTACAAGAATATAGGAAAGATCGGAATACCTGATCTTAGAAAAAAGGAATTTCCAAACATTTATATTCTATTAGGGAACGTCAATAAACCACGTGACCCTTGTTGAAGGGAGGGCTAATCAAAAGCTATATGAAGGGGAGGGATTGGTGTTCGAGGATACGTGGTCTTATAAACATTTTATTAAATATGTATCAATCGTACTATATACTGTCCTTCGTCAGATAAGATAAACCTTTAGTTTGAGGTTTTTTCTATAGAACCCAATTAAACACTAAATAACAACAACGCAACAATCAACATATATTTACACAATTAACAACACCAATGAAAATAGAATAAATCTGAAGGCAGCGAAGTAAGATAAGAACTGATTCCTCTCAGAGGGAAAAAATAATGAAATCGAAACTGTGAGATAAGAGAGAGGGTAGTAGATAAGAGTAGGGTAACAATAGAGAAGTACAAAAGCATGGAAATGTTAGAAAATTTAGAAATTCAAAAAGCCCTATGTCAAAATAAAAACATTACTAATGAACAATGCGAAGGGCGTAACAGTCCTATATTTTTATCTAGCATATTTTAGTCATAATTGGTCTGTTACTCTCGCCCCCACAATTGGTATAAATAGTGATATGATTTTAGATTTAGTATTCGGGAGGTCACCGGTTCGAACCCGGGTCCAGCTGCTCTATTACAAGTTTTCTGTGGTTTCCATGGATCATTTAGGCAAATGCTGGAGCAGTAATATTCCACAGACAATCTTTCACTTTTGTCTTCTGTCTTCATTTCGTCTGTCTCATCTTTTTCTCCTTTAATCACACCACCCACCTATTTCCACGATTCCTGAAAGGAGGCTGAAGAGGGTCTTACGCTTTGCACTACAGTATAGGTCAGAGGGACTGTCCGCCCACCAGCACGAGTATCTGGTGGGAATGAAACACAAAAAAGAATTCATGGACGCTTCCTTAATAAAAAAGAACAAAAAACTAGATTTGCAGAACATTATAAGAACAAAGGCTTTCACGGCCGGAATCCATAGTAATATAAGGATTCGGGTAAGGCCGTGGTCTAAGTAAACTATGACGTCCAGCCCGAATCATGATTCTACTTTGCAGAACATTGTTCCATATTAAATCATCCGATAGTCTTGAGAAAAATGTACATGAATACTACACAAGAAGGGAACTTGTTATTCAAGGTTAAAACATGTAAATACCAAAGCCCTAATACCTTTTATTCCTGCCAAAAGACAATATTCCAAACTGTTTCAACAATCCCCATCCTGTTAATTTCAAAGCTATCAAAATTTCCACTTTAAAGAAAATATTATTTAATACTACACGAGAAGGAAGCAGTTCCTCATGTCAAATTCTTTTAATGGGTGTCAGCTCTAAATCGTATCAATAATTCCATTTGTAAAAGTTTCATTTAAAACCCCCAAAAGATTAAAAGAAACGAAACTTTCTTTTTGCTTTTATTTTGGTGGCATCCTGCTATATTTTATTAGATATCAACAAAAAACTTATTCTTCCAATCGAATGAACAATTGACAATAAATAAACTCTTATATCGAGTCTGCGGCAAATCAAGCGACAACATACCGAATAATATTAAGTTAAATTTATTGATATAAAAGCATTTTCTTTTATTCCTATCGTTTAGTAGAAGGTTTATCGGTTGAAGTAGCTCCAAAGTCTTCGAAATATTTTTAACGGTACGTTTAATAAATTTTCCAATCTACTGTGTGGGCTCATCGAATAAAAAAAAAGTCGAAGTATTTTTCATCCCTTACAGACATTTTTCAAGAATGTACCTTGACCTGTTTTTCGAATCATTGACAGTATTTAACAATTCCTTTGTTGAACAACAATTCCAAATCGAACGTGATTAATGATGACTTCTTATTGATTAGCCTTTTGTCCACGATATTTAATATAAGGATTTTATACGAACGGAATGTGTTGATCTTGGTGATTTTTTCTATTGCCACTAATTTTTTGAAACCCTGCCACACGAAATAAATAGAGTAACACTTTTATTTATTAGTAATAATAAAGATAAAATAGATAAGACACTTTAATCTGGAGTTTAGTTTATAAATTAAAATGAGGAAACTGTACTTTTGTTTAGATAGGACAGAGTGATCGATCATTCCAGGAACGCATTAAAGAACATTACAAATGTTTTGAATTTACAAAATGTCATTCAGCATATGCTCAATATTTAATAAATTTTAACTATAAATTTGACGACAACTTTAAAATTTTACATTTACTAAATAAAATTCAAAAGTTAAATCTACAAGAAAGTCTAGAGATTAATAATGATAATAGATTTGGAATAATGCTAATCTAATCAAATAGAAATAAACAACTCACCACTGCTCAATTTACATTTTAGTACCCCCTCTTAACCTTAGTATACTTCTGTAACTAGTATTTAAGGCTTGCAAAATGTAAATTTATTAATAAATAACAAAATACAAACTGTTGTTATACATAATATTATTAGAAGACTCTAACAATTGTTTCGAAAGCAGTTTTAAGCAACTCTCTGATGATGACAGCAATTATAAAGTGTAAAACAACAGTTTGTGTTTTGTTACTTATTAGTAATCATGTTGTACAATTATCCCACCGCAGAATCAATTACCATTATGTAAATTTATTTATTATATTTCATCCACCTGATGAAACCACAGTGTGACGAAACGGTCGTTGTGAACAATAAGAATTTTCATTATATGCAAAGTGGTTATAAACGATTTTTACTACACATCCCAACTATGAGACTACCAATTATGTTCTCGTACCTTTAGTTAGCTTAACTACAAATTATAATTAATTAAAATTTAATTATAACCAAAAGAATGTTATTGTTATCGTATTTGTGCGTTGATTACATTCTTATTTGAAGTTAACTGAAGGCTTTAATGAAGAAATGTCAGACACAAAGGAAATCAAAATTGGATTTCAAAGTCGACGGTTTACGTCTACGGTTTTTCAGTAGATTTAAAGTGCAATCTGAACGTAGGGAAGAGTTTAATTCTACAGATAAATGTGCTGCTGAAATTAATCCGAGGATTGGAAAATGCATCCGCGTTTAAAACGACAAACAGCGCAGTGGAAAATTTCTATTTGTGTTAAGTCCTATCTATTTTAATGCGGATACGCGTGAACCAGACCGACAAAAAGAATCGGATTCTACCTAAAATGGAATGTTAATAAATAAATAAAAAAACAACAAGCAACTGCATTGATTCAATTTTAACTTATGAGAGAAACAGTAATTCATTCATGACGTCATTATCAGAGGCGTACTCAGGACACTTAGCTACTGTTTGTGGAAACAACTGAGGTACAAACACGTACAAAAAGTGAAAATCAACAAGTTACCTTCTAGTGATGATTTATAATTATTTATTTATTATTTTCATTACATGCCCCTTTACACGGAATTTTTGCAATTTGTTTCCATCAATCTGGTTACAAATATTATTTACATTAACTAATTTAAATTCACTAGCAATAATTTCTTTAGATTTATTTCAACCTGGTGGAAATAATCACATAATTCCGGTATCTCGTCACCTTTTAAAACCCCTTTTATTAATTCCTCAATGTCTACATCACCTCCCTCACTTCTACACTCCTTAATAAAGTCTATAATGTTTTGTTTTTGATCCTTCATTGCATTTTCACAACACATTAAGTGCCCTAATGTCTCATTTTCCCAATAACACAATCGACGCACCCACTCCTTAAAGCCTTTCTTTCCTGCCCTGCCTATGTTTCCGCATCTAGACCTTGCCCAATTTTTTTCATACGTCTTATTTTTACATCTTTTATTTAAGTATGCAGCGCTCTCATCACCCGGTATGAGTTCTTTGTACTTGTTATTAAACGACAACTTCAAGATCGCTTCCCATTCATTCTGTTTTGCTTTGTTCTTTAGTTTATCTACACCCTTATTTAGTAAACCTTCTATCTCATCCATATGTTTATTTTCCCACATCATCTTAAAAACTTCACCTATATTCATTTCGTATATCACTTCCTTTAATTCTTTACCCCATTTTGACGGCACACCATTCAGTATTGCTCTACACTCCTCTAGGAGGCAAATTTTAGGCCACCTATCGTTACTCAATCTGAGCACCTCACACAAATATTTGCACGCCCTTTCTATGATAATTAACCTTATACAATTAACCCCTATCTCAGGTCTCCATATGTATTTTGGGGTGTTCCTAGATACCTCCAACGCCATTTTACATAATCTCGCTTGAAGTTTGCACATCTCTCTTAAATTCCCCCACTCCCAAATTTCCATTCCATATAAAGCTATTGTCCTTACTAACGAATTCATTAAATACATTTTTTCATTCATATTATCTCTCTCTTTTTGTGCCTTCCCTACCATCGTACCCGTATGTTTCTCCATACAATTTCTCACATTAAACCAGAATCCCAGATGTTTAAATTCGTTAACCATAGTGGTGATTTATAATATCCAACATGGTTTCAAGTTTCACATAAATTGAACCAGGAATAGTTTATGTCATATTATGTTTAATAGTATCCAAGTCACTCTACACCCAGGTATTCAATTGTAGTGATGACATATATGTACACAAGCCAACGTCTATAAAACAAAACACCAAATAAAGAAGTTATCGAAAAAAGCCTGCTTCTCTAAAGAAGAAATTATTGTCTTTTTAAACATTAATAAATTTCTTGCCAGTATGTTAAAAAATAACAATTAAATGTGCATAGTCCTCACTATTTACTCTTTATCGTTTTCTACGATTTGTATTAACTTTAAACAGTTTTATTTTTGTAATTTCCACTAATTTATAGTTATTAAAACCATATAATTTTTGGACAGTAAAGGAAGGGTGACTGTAGTTTTAGAATTTCTAAAATAAACGTTGGCCTCATTCTATTTAGCCCAGTATTGCGATAAAGATGCTCACTTTGAAATAATGATGTTCAAAAAGTCCATCTCCTGCATGCTCGTAAGGATTTCGCGAGAACAAATCATCGAGATAAATGAAAGTGGCAGCAGTCTGGTTCTATTGTTGTAAAGTCCTTCGAAATGAAAAACTACTGCTGACTCAGTCAAAGAAAACCGGTTGAACTGAAAGCACATTGACATTTGAAATGTTTCTTGGGCACAACACCGCGCTAAAAAAACAAAAAAACCACAAATTTTATCTAAATAGTTTTTCGAATCGAATAAATCTCCCCATTTATGAAAGAACTTGAGACTGAACGTTTTATGTTTGAATATAAACTGTTTACTTTATAAAATCAATAAGTCAACAATAAAACACTTGAAAGTTTCACTTAATTTTTACTTTCTCTATACGTATTTCGCCTTTTTAGGGTATCTTCAGGAGTTTACAGAGTTTACACATAAACTAAATGTAAAAAAACAATGTGTCTTACTTATTATTAAACTATGTTTGGGTCATTTGCTAGATCTTTCTTCTGATTTAAGTATTCTTTTGAGGATTTAAAAATGAGCATAAACAAAATGCATAATACATAAAACATAGTTCAGGATTAGCCACACACTTGATTGAAAATAAACACAACATGGAAAAAGAGCACCTAAAATTATTACACAATCTAAAAGGAGGTTTAATATTGGACAAATACGAAGTAATAGAAATCAAAAAGTCAAAGAGAAAAGAAGAAAAACAAATGTTTCACGAAATTTTTATTGTCTCGATAATATTGTTTCGGTCGATTCGACCATTATCTAGAGAATACAAAAGATTACTAAATATGTAAAATGTTTTCAAACAATTTATAATATTAAATTACTAGAAACGTGGTGGGGAGGATAAGTTATAATTTATACAAAATAAAAAAGGGGAATTATGGGATACTAATTCTAGTTGGTTATTTACAAGATTACATATATTATGAACAGCTTTTCTTATTTCTAGATTTTCAAGGAGAGACAGTTTCCTGCTTTTTGGGATGTTACAATGTAAAATTTTTATCTTATCCAAGTCTAGAAGATCATTATTAGTAATGCAATGTTCAGCAAAACCACATTTGCTATCCCTTTTGTTAATGGCGTTATTATGTTCAGAAACGCGTTTTTTAATAGACCTGCCAGTCTGTCCAGTGTAAATAGCATTGCACGAATTACAACCTAAACGATAAATACCACTTTTTTCTAAGGGATCAACGGTTTTATTTTTACATAATATGGATTTTAAAGTAACTGAACTATTTTCTATGATTTTACAATTAAAAGAATTCTCTAGTTTGTATTTGAGTCTATGACAAATATTTTGAACAAATTTTACACTACCAAACTTAGGGATAGTATTATAAATTACGACGTTGTTATATAATAATTTATTAGCTTGACTTTTCGTTTTTTTTTTTGGCTAACATGTTATCTATTAAGTTAGAATGATAACCATTGGCAACCGCTATGTATTTAGTAATATTTAATTCATTGTTAAAATCTGAAGAGGAAAGAGGTATAGAAGTTAAACTGTGTAGTAAACAATGAAATACTGCACATTTGGTTTGCAAAGGGTGGTACGAATCATATGGGATGATGGTATCTGTAGTAGTAGGTTTCCTATAGATGCTGAATTGGAATTTATTTGAAACTTTAGAAATAGATCTAAAAAGTTTAGACTATTATTTTGTTCCTCTTCAATCGTGAATGTAATAGAGTTATTAAAACTGTTTAATCATGATAAGAAATTATTTAATTGACGTTCTGTACCTTTTCACACACAAAATATATCATAGAATCAGTTTCACTGGTGTAATATTGATGAAACATTTTCAATAACAACATGAAATAAAAAGAGTATTTGGAAGTTTCAACTAGTTTATTAAATCAATCTCTGACAACCGTTTCGACCTAACCGGTCATTATCGAAGAGTACATTAACAAATACTATAAGTACTCTTCGATAATGACCGGTTAGGTCGAAACGGGTGTCAGAGATTGATTTAATAAACTAGTTGAAACTTCCAAATACTCTTTTTATTTCCAGTTGTTACAAAATATATCATCTACATAACGAAACGAAAGATGTATATTATTAATTAAGGGGTTTTTCAAATTGAATAAACGTTCGTTGGATTGAGACATAAATAATACTGCGAGGACCGGTGATAGCGGAGAGCCAATAGAGAGACCGTCTAATTGTTGGTAATACTTATTATTGAAAACAAAGTCATTTTGTTCTAAAAAGATGTTAATTATCTTTAACAAATATTTACCTTCTTTTATGTTCTAATATATCTAAAAGTTTAGGAATATTTATAGATGCAAAAAGACTACTTACATCGAAGGAGACTAAAATGCATTTGTCTGGTAGTGTGCAATCTTTGAGTTTATTAATAACATAAACAGTTTTTCACGCTGAATTGTGAGAAACAATTAATATTTTTTGTTAAGATACAATTAGCAAATTTAGATCATTTATAAGCGGGTGCATTTTCATAGGAGACGACAGGTCTAATAGGTGTGTTTCTTTTATGGATTTTAGGGAGGTCATACAACAAAGGGTCAAAGGAATTCAAATTTTTATGTTTAAAGGTATTTTTTTTCAAAAAGGCCTTAAATCAGACGAAAGATCTAGCAAATGAATAAACGAGCTTCGAAAACAACCCCCTCCTTATCCCAAACATAGCTTAATTCCTTAAGATATAAGTAATACATATTGGATTTTTAGATTTAGTTTATGTGTAAACTCTGTAAACTCCTGAAGATACCCTAAAAAGGCGAAATACGCATAGAGAAAGTAAAAATTAAGTTTATTGTTGAATTATTGATTTTATAATTAAACATGTTTCACCAAGTGATGACAGTAAATACTTTCAACATAGTGTTTACTTTAATGTGAAAAGTTAACACACTTAACTTTTAAAGGACAAAGTTTAAAAGCTGGTTAAAGCAAACGCTAAAAGCATTGCGAAGTTTTAGGGTCAATTTATTATCATCATATCCGCATATATCAAGGTGGTAAGGTAATGCCACTTGGTGCACTTTTATGAAACACATTTTTCCAGTCACAAACAAAGCAAATGCTTCGGAAAACGGGGAGTCGTGCATTTATTGAGTTTTCGAGCGACGAACGAGAAAGGTCGACATGACAGCAACGGCACTTAACTACACTTGTTGCTGTCGCAAGAGTGGATAGAAAGATCTCCAAAGCACGGTAATGACGATCCGCTGACGCCACATACCGTACCATTATCTTTAGATATTGCTTAAAAATACGGACACGTCTCCCTTTAATAGACCGTCTCTCTTAAACAAAAGAGCGACATGCTTATAAATATGTAAGTCCCTTCAGGGAATGTAAGTTTACTTTAACTGTTTTACAGTCCTTTTTGCTTTAAAAAGCGAATTTTGATGAACTTCCTTCCACCAAATACCCCAGAGTTATACATAAAACTGGAGATAAAAACGGAGAGAGTCTGGGGATCTACATCGGTTAGAGATATGCACCCTTAGAGCATAAAAACATGCAGACAGCATTTAATACTATAGCAGTGATCCTGAAATAGTAAATAATTATGGTTGGCCACAAAATTTTTTGTTTCATTCGCACCAGCTACTCGTGCTGGTGGGCGGGCAGTCCCTCCAACCTACACTATAGTGCAAAGCCGTTGGGTAGGGCGTAAGGCCCTCTTCAGCCTCCTTACAGGAATCGTGGGAATGAGTGGGTGGTGTGGTTAAGGAGAGAAGGATGAGACGGACGAAATGAAGACAGAAGAGAAGTGAAAGATTATCTGTAGAACATTACTGCCCCAGCGTATGCCTAAATGATCCAAGGAAACCACAGAAAACTTGAACCAGAGCAGCTGGACCACGGAGCACTAGACCACGCCGCTAGTTATTATTTCAAAATTCCTATTATAGTATTAAATGCTGCCTTCATTCTTTCATGCCTATGTAAGACAGTAAACAGAAATTACTACAGTGGCCGGCACGTAAGAAGATTCAGCGACAGTCAGATTGACAGGTAGGTAGGCGGAGACTTTTAAATGAAGGAGCCAATAAGAATATAGCTGGACCGAAACGTCAACTTTTGGTTCAGCGAGGCGTATCACTGAGAGAAAAAGTACGAAACACAAGTGAATTCATTCAACTGATTTACTTACCCTAATGGGGTTTTAATGATGTATGCGAAGTGAACAATTTCACTATCATCATGAACATAAGGAGAAAATCACAGTTACAGGTACCTAATTATATGAATCCAGGAATAATAGCTAATTTAAAGATTATTAGGTATGCATAGAAATAAGTTGTTGACAAACAAAATAAAGTCGAATGAACAAAACTTGATAACATGAATTATGTAGTGTATTTTACCCGGGTCTATTTGTTAAGGCATTTGATAGAAAACTTAGTTTATACAATCGATCTTTATATTTGTTATTTTTATATTTCGTAGTTTTGTTTATAGTTGTACGATTTGTGCATGTACCATAAATATCATAAATAATGTCGGTTAGTCTAGATATCAAGTTCGTTGGCGGCGATAGAAGAATATCGTGGTAGTAGTTGTGAGTATATTATTTCTTTACAAACAACCACTTCTCTACTCTGTTAATTTGCAACTGTTTGCCACCACGCTACTGAACTTTGCTGAGCAGTTATCATTCTGCCTACCGGTCGATTAACCCCGCCACTGCGCATCCGATGATTCATGGCCTTTGAATCTCCTTACGTGCCGGCCACTGTAGGTAATTATTAAAAAAATCGGATTTATTTTCAGTTGATTTAAAGTTGTTAAGGTAAAATGTTTTTGAATGTACCTATCCGTCAATCTTAAATTTAATATACCTGTCTATATACCTGTTTAAATTTTGAACTTTTTCTACTGATCAGTTTTCAGCCGAAAGATATCATCGTTTAGTAGGTATACAATTCTGATTAAAAAAATGGTGAGCTTTAAAACCCATTTAAAGCAACCCATGCTTTTGACATTTTTGACTTCCATTTATTTATGACATTTTAATTTCCGGTTACATTGTATGCTTCCGCTTCCATAACGATACACACATTTATTCACATTGGAATATTACAATTTATATTATATTTCAAATATTATTATTTCCGCTAAACAACACAAGTAATTACATAATGATACGGTAAATGTAATTAACTGGTAATTATTAATAATTACCGGTCACTATTAATAATAATGATCATCATCATTACCGAATATCTGCGTAATTATTTGTACCTATCTAATTTATCGTAACAATAACATTTTCGTTTGTTAATAAAAGCAAAAGTTTAATTGAATTTTCTCAAATTTTGTGGCATGTATCTGTAAATTTAGGAAAACATCCAAATGTAAATTGGTCTGTCCCATCGCTTCCTATTAAATGTACGATTGTTAGTCTAACTAACTAATTATGCTAATTTAGCGAGTCCTTTTAAAATGACATCTTAGTACTGTAAGGGACGTTCTGAAGCATGTTTAAATCCCATTAAAGCCGCAGATAATTTATGATTGTCGCAGATTCACAGGTGTGCGTTGTAATTGCCGGATTGTTTCGCAACTCCGCAAGCACAGATGTATCTTCCCTGATGTGTCTGTCGTACAACAGCGAATTGTCGGGATCTGCAATTCATAATAACTAATCCAGAGTGCATCCTAAATGTCTACTCCCTCTCTGTCGCTCTATTTAAGTCTTCTAACGTTGAATTTGATAATAATAACCATCACAGGTCAGCAAAATCAAGGGTTAAAAGGAGAAGCAAACAAATTAGTGCCCTTGCACATCCATATTTTGAAACATATTAGCCCCAAAATCCAAATGATATTAATTTAGCTTCTCGTTCATACTGACCTGAAACTCGATATAAGAATGTAGGCCTTCACGGCCGTAATCCATAGTAGAATTATGTTTCGGACTAAAGTCAATCTAAGTCACTCTGTCGCTTCTAAGACATCGAGGATGATTTCAGCCACAGTTGCCGACGAAACGTCTGGACCTGACCATTCATTAAATTAAATATATGGTTATCTTCTAACACATATATGGTATAGTTAGAATCGTTTTTTTGTTTCTATATGATCTACAATGCTCATTCAAACGAATTCTAAAATTTCTTCCCATCTGACCTATATAAATTTTTGAACAAAAACCGCAATTGAGTTGATATATGCCTGGTTTTGATAATTTCTCTACTTTGCCTTTATTATTCTTTATGTGTATGATAAGGTTATTATTCGTTTTGTATGATTGATACATTATATTGTTGTCTCTGAGAAATTTATTAATTGTTAGTGATGGTTTCCCTATATATGTTAAAAGTTTGAATTTTTTATTTGTGTTATCTTTAGTGAGTGGGAAGATGTTTGAAATATTTTTTGTAAAAGAGTGTCAATTATCAGCGTGAATATTACATCACATTATGTATATTTATTTATGGTTCACAACCGTTATAATATTTTTGCAAGACTAATTCCAAAACTTTACAAAGCAAAGTAAAAGAAACCCCTTTTTAGTAGATACACAATAAAGGTATTATAATGAAAACTCAAAAGGGTTTTATAAATAGAAAAATAATAATGAGTTGATAAGTATCTAGCAACACTAACAAAGGTTATTTCTGCTTGAAGAAGCACTTCTTCGGATACGTCTATAGGAAACCGTATAGACAGCATCATAAACATTTTACAAAGCTTTATAGCGATCCCTTTTCATTCTCAAAGAAAATTAAACCGATTAATAGAACAGCTCGTCGGTGGAGAGGGTTTCGGACAATATAGCATCCCGTCCCATCTCTAGGAACAATGCTCACGCTCAAACTTAGAACAGAAATTAATTCAATGAAGTTTTCACGACAAACAATACTACATAATACTACTTGACTAGATAAGTCCACAATTCGAATTAGTTCAAGAGTTGAAGTTAGAATCTATAAAGATGCACGACTTTCGTCAATTATGAAACTTCAAATAACTTGACGTATATCGCCATCTATGGATTATATTTACTGTTAACTGTAATATTGTTCTGACCAAAAACATAATTTTCATTAGGTATTTAATGTTTAAGCGTATATAGTTAAACTGTATTGTGTAGATTCAGTCTGGTAAAAGATACTATTTGAAGGTCCTGCCTAACACAAATAACCCTAACCTTCAAAAGACGCGTGTATAAATTTGACAGCTGTTGCACTATTAGTATATGAATTATAGCATTTTTAGTGAAAGAACTTTTGTTACTTTGAAAAAATGGATAGCAAAAAGGAATTTCGTGTGTTAATAAAGCATTGCTTTTTGGCGAAAAAAAATACTGTTGGAACCAAGGCTTGGCTTGATAAACATTATTCGGACTTTGCATAGATATCAAAGGAACGTGTTGGTCATATCGTGAATGTGAATGAATATTTGGATATGCTAGAGCTCTGTACAAAATGAGTGCCAGGAGAAAACCATAATCAGCGACTATTACGTAGCGTTATTGGAGCGTTTAAAAGACGAAATCGCGGAAAAGCGGCCTCATTCGAAGAAAAATAAAGTGCTGTTTCATCAAGGCAATGCCTCGTGTCACAAATCAATGAAATCGATGGCAAAATTCCATGAATTGAGCTTCGAATTGCTTCCGCATCCACCGTACTCTCCAGATCTGCCCCCCAGTGACTTTTTTCCGTTCTAAGACCTCAAGAGGATGCTCGCTGGACAGAAATTTCGCGCCGATGAAGAGGTAATTGTAATCGCCGAAACTGACGCCTATTTTGAGGCTAAAGACAAATCGTATTATAAAAATGATATCGAAAAATCGTATGACCGCTATAATCATTGTATCGCCCTCGAAGGGAACTATATTGAATAATAAAATCAAATTCTATCAAAAAAATATTTTTTTCTATGCTAGCTTACGAACTTTTCAGCCCGTCTGTTATTACAATTTACAGTATATAACTTTTGGGGTCGATCCAAATTTGATGGTTTCAAGAAATTGTTGACTAAAAACTGAATATTCCTTACTCAAGACGTTAGTGAAAGTTTTAAAAGGTGACGTTTTATATACAGAATTTAGGAAGTGCTTTGTTTGACTTACCAAGTCAACAAAAGATTAGCAATTGCTTGTCGAAATGGTTTTTTACGTAGGCAGTATTTAACAGGGGAGGTCCTTAAAACAATCTAAGAAGCGCCATAGCCAAGTTCCTCCAAATTAATGAAAATGACATAGTGGTCCACCCTATAAGACAATGTTGATATTATCCCAACAAAAACGACCACTTTAAAGGGATAATTGGATAATAAGTCAGCTTGCTCGCAGTCATAATTAAGTCACAAAATATACATGAATATTACACAAGAAGGAAGCTTGTTATTCAAGATTAAAACCCTAATACCATTTATTCCCGCTAAAAAACAATATTCCAAACTGTTTCAACAATCCCCATCGTGTTAATTTCAAAGTTATCAAAATTTCCACGTTAAAGAAAATATTATTTTATAGGAACCGTAGAGTATTATTTTTCTGAAAGTCTATTACATGAAAGCTACCAGAGTATAAATATCCGTCATGCGTGCAACAATATTAGTAATTCAAATAAATTTATATTTTCAACAAAGTTAACCTCTGTCGCGTCATTTCATTTTCGTGAAAACATTAGGTCACGAGAACCCCATAAAGACACACTTACAATACATAATAGTAATACACAGGTACTATAACGCAAAGTTCGTGTTGATGGAAAATATCGCCAACTGTTCGATGGAGAAATAAGGAAATTTGTAATAAATATAAAAAAGTTATATATAGTTTTATTTTTACGATATGATCAACACCCCAACTAATGAAGCATGGTAATCGTTATTGATCCGTTGTAAGCAGAAATATCTTAAATTTAATTTACCCCCGTGTAAATAATAAAAATTTATGTAATTACAATTCGGTTACTGATTTATGTCACTTTTTCTACACACTTAGTTAAATATATTTCCAAAATTACTGATTCAACTATAACCTTTAAAACTAATAACACTTTAGGCCGTCTTATAAAATTCAAATAGAGGTATTTCCCTTTGGCAATATAAATCAGGCGTTTACCAATTAAATTGTGAGAGTTATAATAAATCATATATAGGGCAGACTGGTAGATTGTTTAAGAACAGAATTATTGAACATAGGAAATGCTTCAATAATAAATACACAAATTCAACCTATGCAAATCATCTTCTAAAAAATTCACACAATTTCTAAAGTTACAAATAAATTCCAATTCAGCATCTATAGGAAACCTACTACTACAGATACCATCATCCCATATGATTCGTACCACCCTTTGCAAACCAAATGTGCAGTATTTCATTGTTTACTACACAGTTTAACTTCTATACCTCTTTCCTCTTCAGATTTTAACAATGAATTAAATATTACTAAATACATAGCGGTTGCCAATGGTTATCATTCTAACTTAATAGATAAGATGTTAGCCAAAAAAAAAACGAAAAATCTAGCTAATAAATTATTATATAACAACGTCGTAATTGATAAAACTATACCTAAATTTGGTAGTGTAAAATTTGTTCAAAATATTAGTCATAGACTCAAATACAAACTAGAGAATTCTTTTAATTGTAAAATCATAGGAAATAGTTCAGTTAATTTAAAATCCATATTATGTAAAAATAAAACCATTGATCCCTTAGAAAAATGTGGTCTTTATCGTTTAGGTTGTAATTCGTGCAATGCTATTTACACTGGACAGACTGGCAGGTCTATTAAAAAACGCGTTTCTGAACATAATAACGCCATTAACAAAAATTATAGCAAATGTGGTTTTTCTGAACATTGCATTACTAATAATTATCATCTAGACTTGGATAAGATAAAAATTTTACAATGTAACATCCCAAAAAGCAGGAAACTGTCTCTCCTTGAAAATTTAGAAATAAGAAAGCTGTTCATAATAAATGTAATCTCGTAAATAACCAACTAGAATTAGTATCCCATAATTCCCCATTGATTTTGTATAAATTATAACTTATCCTCCCCACCACGTTTCTTGTAACTTAATAGTATAAATTGTTTGAATACATTTTACATATTTAGTAATCTTTTGTATTCTCTAGATAATGGTCGAATTGACCGAAACAATATTGTTGAGACAATAAAAATTTCGTGAAACTTATTTGTTCAAAGTTTAAGTTTCACATAATTTTGATGAAAATTTTAAAATATTGCGCACAGAAAATAAAGGTATCAAATTAGATTTATTAGAATGTATGGAGATCAACAAATTAAAAAGATTAGTTTTAATATTAAATGATAAAACCGACGTTAAAAATTTCCCTTTACTAAATCTTTATTGTTAGTAATTTGTTCTCCCAGTCCAATTCCCCCTTAGTCATTTTAGTATTTAAGCATTTTGTATTTAGTTTTAAGTTATTATATCTCCATCTGAGGAAATCACTGTGTGTTTAAATAATATTATTGTGGTTTATCATTAAAAGTTAACCTTTTCGTGTTTGAAATTTCTGATTTTTAGTTCCAAAAAGAGTTGTGGACTTTAACAAGCAATTTACTACGGAGTAATGAGACGTAAGATTCCATTAAAAAATAAATAGTACAGGGTGTAGATACAATCTCAGCCTTTTAATTAATATCATCAGCATAAATTTCTCTTTCTCATCCCTACCTTTCCCTTCGTCCTATTTTCAGAAAACTCCCTTAGATATTAAATTAATCCTGTCGTTTTTCGGATAAATTAAATTAAAGTGGTTTTACTTCCCTATCATTTTTTTACCGCTTCCAAGTTTGACACTAATAAAATATTCAAGACATCCATTTTTCTATACGAGATAAGGAAGATATATTTATGATAAACAATTGATTCAATTCATTTATTAAACCTGACGATGCTTGTAATTGCCGCTGCTAAAGAAGTCGATTCTTGTGTGTTACACATGTTTTTTGTGTAAATTTATCATTTCGTCTTTGAAAACGATTTTTCTAAATTAGAACGGTTTTTTCAAAAATACTACATCCAAATTATCTCTTCTTCGTCTGCTTCTTTGTACAACACAAACGTGACTTTTTAGGAAAAATAACTGTTTGTCAGAAAATAAAGGGACCATAGACTTCTTCTTTGAACACACTTTGAACTTTGATGTTTCTTTCAAAAAACAAAAAAAGACTTGTAACTATATTTGCTGATGTAAAACATGAAACATTTGTGTAAACATCTTATTAACAGAAAAAGTGTTATTTATATTTACAAAAACAAATTAAGCTCTTTATATCGCCCTTCAAACACAACAAACTCTTCAATATCTGTGTTTAATATTTCGTCTTTATTCTGAGTATTAAGTTACAGTGGCCGGCACGTAAGGAGATTCAACGACTGTCAGATTGACAGGTAGGTAGGCGGAGACTTTTAGCATAGCAATAAATGAATGAGCCAATAAGAATATAGCTGGACCGAAACGTCAACTTTTAGTTCAGCGAGGCGTATCACTGAGAGAAAAAGTACGAAACACAAGTGAATTCATTCAACTGATTTACTTACCCTAATGGGGTTTTAATGATGTATGCGAAGTGAACAATTTCACTATCATCATGAACATAAGGAGAAAATCACAGTTACAAGTACCTAATTATATGAATCCAGGAATAATGGCTAATTTAAAGATTATTAGGTATGCATAGAAATAAGTTGTTGACAAACAAAATAAAGTCGAATGAACAAAACTTGATAACATGAATTATGTAGTGTATCTTATCCAGGTCTATTTGTTAAGGCATTTGATAGAAAACTTAGTTTATACAATCGATCTTTATATTTGTTATTTTTATATTTCGTAGTTTTGTTTATAGTTGTACGATTTGTGCATGTACCATAAATATCATAAATAATGTCGTTTAGTCTGGATATCAAGTTCGTTGGCGGCGATAGAGGAATATCGTGGTTAGTAGTTGTAAGTATATTATTTCTTTACAAACGACCACTTCTCTACTCTGTTACTTTGCAACTGTTTGCCACCACGCTACTGAACTTTGCTGAGCAGTTATCATTCTGCCTACCGGTCGATTAACCCCGCCCTAAAGGGGCTAGACTTTGTCACTGCGCATCCGATGATTTATGACTTTTGAATCTCCTTACGTGCCGGCCACTGTACATATTATTATTTTTCCACAACAGACGGTCAAATGTATATGTATACAAAACGTTTTAAGCTTTAAAATATAATTTCTACGATTCTGTTTAACAGTTACATTTTCATTTGTCTGAATTATAAGGGAAAAGCTAATTTGTATTCACGCCCTTACCCTCATTTCATTCTCCAACGTTTACCCGACTATTGAAGTTAATTTTAATGGTACATATTTTTCATTTCAGGTCATGTTCACAAACACAAGTGGTATAGAGGAAGAAAATTTCGAGCAGGATCCCGTCACAGTACTTTCAATTCTCTTAGTGGGTAAGTAAAAATACAATTCAATTCCCAAATTATAATAAATTAAGTTAAATAAAACACTTGGTGTATGCTTTATAAAATTATTCAAAAGATCTAACGATTGTTTCCACTTTAACAACGTTTTCAAGGGTGTTTTTGGTCTATTGTATAGTTTTGTATAAAAAAAATTGGTTTTATTTAGTTAATTACCAAGTGTTCTATTAATTAGTCTTAGCAACTAATCTATTTCTAAAATTATATTATGATTTTGTAAATTTCATCATTGATATGAATATTGTAGATTTACAAACCAAATAATGACTAATTCCTAAGACAAGAAAAATGGTTGTTATGTTCCTACTAATTTACAAAAAACAATAATTGAAGGATTTTCAATACCAATTTTAATACCATATTATTCTAATGATCAATTAAATTTAATTTTTAATTTAATTCAAACTTTTTTTATTGAAGCAAATCTTACGATCGAAAAAGAAGTCAACAATAGTATCAATTTCTGGGACATATCTTTGAAAACAGAATCAAATAAATTTGTTTTTAATATTTTGTCAATGGTTAGTCCCCCTGACTATTGATAAATTACTAAATAAAAAGTTGAAAAAACACGTTTCTACCATATTGTACAACAGTTCTTCCCTTTGTCAACCAAAAAAACTATCTTTTGTCCTATCATATATGTTAATAATTTTAGCTATGAATACAAGTTTCTGTTACAAAATAAGTTCAACTGTAATATAATCGAAACTAACTCCACTAATTTTAGTTTAATGTTATGTAATCTTAAAGTTAGCATTCCCCAGTCTAACAAATCGGGTATCTATCAATGTTTTTGTGACGCTAAATACATTGGACAATCAGGCAGGGCTATCGGTAAACGCTATTCAGAACATGATGCGGCTATAAGAAACAAAAAATGTAATTCCAATGGGATAGCTGAACATTGTCTTGAGTTAGGTGATTCTCTAGATGTAAATAATTTCAAACTTCTACATTCAAACATTCCCAAATCAAGAAAATTGTCTCTTTTAGAAAATTATGAAATTAAGAATGCTATATTAAATAACCTTAACTTAGTTAACAATCAATTAGAATAAATTTATTTATAAAAAAAATATTTAATTTGCTTTAGACGAGCAAAAAAATTGTTTTATGCCAAGTACATTTTCTTGATTGTAGAATTTTTTCTCTTTTTCTTAATAAACGTCAATTTATATTAGATAACAAATAATCTTCTTAGAAATTCAGTGTGCCTACCAAAGTTTTTTCATTTAAAAATTATTCTATCTACTATATTCGTTTCAAGCCATAGTCGAGACATCAATAAATAATACATAATTTATAGAACCTTTTAAAGTTACTTAAGGGCTGTCATCGTCTGTATTAGATACTGTTCTTCATTAAATTTAAGCGTTAAAATTTCGACTCTCAATAATTTTTTTTTTTTTTAATAAAGTAGAAAGTAAATCGTTTGATTACAATAGCCATCACATTCTTTGAGTATCGTTCCCGTCAATTGAATTTATGTATCTAGCAATTTCCACTGAAGAATCGAGGAGCTCTTTCAATGTAATTCAATCTTTTTCGTTCAGAAACCTAAATTTGAATATAACTTTTCCAACACACTTTCCGCAACAAAAAAAGGTCCAAAGTAGAATTGCCCCTTTTATATTTATCCCGTCGATCGCCATTTTCCAAACAGACCCTCATCGGTCGACGATTGAATGAATGTATTATGCGAAATAAAAACCGACAAAAGTGGCAAACTCATATGGGATTTAAAAATTGTAAACAAAAAAAGCACAGAACGCACATTCACTTGTATAAAGATACCGAAGTTGTAATACATTCCGATTTCTTAAAAACAAACCAATATTTTAACTTAAAATAAAAAGTTATTTTCTACGCAGTAGCCCCAAAGCATGACACTAAACGTCCAAAACACTTTTCGACAACAAGGTTGTCTTCTTCAATATTATAACTACAACTCTTTGTTCATTTACCTGTGACTTTAACATTAATCGACGTCAGTATTAATATAACACATGGGCTGAAAAGTCCCGAGCATAACAAAGAAAACACATTTTCTTTTTGTTCAAAATTGACTTTATTCATCAACGTAATCTCCATCAAGAGCAACACAATCATTTCAGCGCCGCTCTACCACTTTTGTAGAACCGCTTCAGCGATAAAGCGATAACCTCTTCATTCGAGCGAAATTTCTTGTCGGCGAGCATTTTATTGAGGTCTGCGAACAGCCAGTAGTCGCTGGTAACCAAATCTTGAGTATACAGTGGATGTGGGAGCAATTCGAAGTTCAATTCATGTTTTGCCAGTTTTTAGCATTGTTTTGATGACCAATGACTTGTGACACGGTGCGTTCTCTTGATGAAACTTTTTTTTTCTTTTCCATATGCGGTCGTTTCTTTGCAATTTCAATTTTTTAGCCTTTAATAGCTCCAACAACGCTATATAATTTCTACAATTCACTGTTGATGGTATTTCAGTATTTCCCTTCTCAAGATTGTCGATGAATATTACACCACGCATATTCCAAAATACCGATGCCATAATCTTTCCAGCCGATTGTGGCGCTTTCGACGAGCTTTTGCGCTTTGGACGAGGTTCACTAGTTCGGCAACTGGTCCACTCAGATGACGATTGTTTTGATTCCGAGACTCTAAGTGAAGTGATGGGTGGGTCGGTCCATCTTTTATCCATTGTCACATATCGACGCAAAAATTCCGGTTTATTACGTTGAAATATGACCAAACACTGCACAGAATCATTAACTCGTTAACACGTTCTTGTTTCTGGTCAACATTGAGCAAACGCAGCACCCACTTTGAACAGAGCTTTAGTTTTCTTATAGTCAAATGCTGATGCAATATAACATAAAGCCAATACGTTTTTTTGATATCTTTATGATGTCAGCTAACTCACGCAATTTCACTTTTCGATCATTCAAAACAATTTTGAGGATTTATTTTTGTTTCCTGGTGTTACCGCCTCATTTGGCTGTTGACGTCCACAGCGTTCATCGTTCTGCATCATCAGTGTCTCTACGACCACGTTTGAAGTCAGCAAACCATTTTGTTTCGATTGTTTCCGATGGAGCGGAGTCTCCATTATACTTTTCATTGCTTTGCCATTACTTCGCTTGAACGGTATCTTTTCTTATCAAGAAACAGTGTTAAATTAAAACACGGATCCATTGTTTTGAAAATAACAAAAGTAGCTAGATAAAGTCACTCTTAGCACAATAACTCACAAACTAATGAATAGAATATCATGAAATTGTAACATCTGTCTTTTGAAAGTTAGGTTAGTTAGTTAGTTAGTTAGTTTATCTATGTGTTAGGCCCGGAACTTTTCGGCCCATGTGTTATATACCTACCCTGTACATAGAAATCGATGACTATTTCGATCCTAATTGGTTTCCCGAGATTGGATTATACTATAGCTGGTTACTCAATATGCGCATTATGTACATGAAGGAATATTTACTGCATAACGTATTTAATTAAATCGTGCAACGTATTGTCTAAATTGCATTGGCAAATAGTTCATTTGAGAAATAATTTCAAGCAACAGCTGTCCGAAATAACTGTTCTAATGAATACGACAAATTAGTGCAGAGAGGCAGCTCTAAAACAAAGCTTTTTGGTAAGAAAAGCGTCCAAAATTGTCTTGAAACCGCAGCAGACAATATTACACAAATACCTTCGAAAAATAATGGTGAATAGAAGTGACATATCTCAATTTATTCATTGATAACGATTAAAATTAAATTCTTTCAAGTATATTTGAAAATACTTACAACCTTTTTCTATTGTATAATAAACTGTTCTTAGTTTTTGTTGTTTAAATACAAGGTGTAAATAATCCTGAGTTTTCTTCTTCGACTTCTTCTTGTCCTAGTCAATATTCGCATTTCCCTAAAACTAGAACGTTCTACATCCTTAACTATCTAATCCAAGAGATATTATTGTATAAAAAATATTTTATAAATAAAATCAATGGATAATGAGGTAGAGTGATTGTGAAGAAACATGAATTGTCAACCTTCCACTGTCTGATTCACAGATAAATCAATTATCCCCATGCATAATTTCCAAAAAGAAAAACTAACTGTATTACATACCCTACAACGTAACAATGGATATAATCCCAAACTTATCGACATATTGTTAAGCAAAAAACCAAAGAAAATGGCATTAAAACAAATGTATCATAATTTTCAAAATTATGGATATATTTCAACGACTAGAAACTTCTACTCTAAAAACTATATCATAGCCTAAACCCCCAAATTAAAGAGCAGTCCTAGCTTATGTAATATGTTACGTAGGAATATAAAGATAAATTTAGTGATAATAAAAGTAAACTAAAAGCACTTTCAAAAAAAGAAGGAATTAAAATCCTTATTTGTCTAAATATTAAGATCAAAAATCTCACATTTGGAATGCGTCCTACCAAGTAGGCACAACGAACCGAAAGCCATATCCCACGACCGGTTTCACTTTTGATAAATAATGAAATAAAAAGATACAACCAGGCATATATGAAGATTGCAATGAAATTTGTATTTGCAAAACAAGTCGCATTTTGATGTAATATTTAGAGAACATGTTAAATCAATAAAACATAATAAGAAATCCACAGAATTTACACAACACTGTAACAAAAATGAACATGTAATAAGTGAAAATAATTAGTCATGGATAGATTATAAAATTGTAAAAAAATCGATATTTTAGAAAGATTAGAAATTGAAATGAAAATATTACCAATGATCAAATTGAGAGTTTGTCCAGTCCTATATTTAGAGATTCGTTCTAACATAGTAAATAGTGACTTTGTTTGTATACCTGTTTATACCTTCTTATAGCCATAATACTAAACTTTTTGAATTTAAATTTAGTTCTTGTATACTCTTTGAAAACGATTGCAAAATCGAAACAATTGTCAGAGTTTTTCTAATTATATTTCTGAAAACCAACTGTCTATGTTTCTTGCAAATTCATTATTTTATAAATAAATTACAAAGTCCTAATAATACACAAAAGTCCTCAAAACAATTTTCCGATTTTTAGATCTTTAATTTTCTATCTTCATATTTCCTGTATTTGATTTACTGTAGATGATTTACAAAACATCCTGTGCGACAGTTACTTGTTTGTTTACTTCTAACGTTTATTTGTGTTAGGGATTAAGCACTCCGTCCAAATATTCAATTAAGATATTTATTTCAGGTATTTTTCTCTCGCTGCTCATATTCCTCTCGATCGCTGGCAATATCCTTGTTTGCGTGGCCATTTACACAGACAGGGGTCTCCGAAGGATCGGTAACTTGTTCCTTGCATCCTTGGCGATCGCCGATCTTTTCGTTGCCGCTCTCGTAATGACTTTTGCAGGCGTAAACGACTTATTGGGTTACTGGATTTTCGGTGTACAATTTTGCGACACGTGGATCGCATTCGATGTCATGTGTTCCACAGCTAGCATATTGAATCTTTGTGCCATCTCATTGGACCGATACATCCACATCAAAGATCCTCTAAGGTAAGTTTTTTAAAATTATAATTCTGTAACGAATTTTCTTGTTCACTTATTTATTTAACAATTATTTCAATAATTGCATATCGCATTCTTTGTGAAACATTTTAAATAGTCGGATACAAAGTTAAACGCTTTCTAATCAAGTTTCATATTACACCAATTTTAGTCAACAAAATTAATTTAAAAAGTCTGTTAGTTAACAACAAAAATAAAACAAATTCAATAGATAAAAACGGTGTTTATAAATTGTACTGTAAAGATTGCACGGCCTTTTACCTAGGACAGACAGGTAGAGCCATAAAAGCTCGGCTTAAAGAACATGTGCTTTCCATACGGAATAAAAAGAATAATACAGGAATAGCTTAACATTGCTTAGATTTCAAACATAATTTAGACACTAATTCGATTGAACTTTTACATTCTGCACAAAAAGGTCGTAAATTGAGTTTTCACGAATCCTTGGAAATTAAGAAAGCCATCAATAATAAGCAATGTATTGTAAATAATCAAATTGAAATGTTCACTTTGGATTCTCCGCTGTTATTGGACCTTCCAAATAGATAACCACTCCTGCAGTTTATTTGTCCCATTGCTTATTGTCATCCGTTTATATAAATCTGTTACATTATTTACATCTTTAGTAACACGGTAGCTCTTGATAATGACCCGCAAGGGTTGAAACAATATTGTAGAGAAGAATAAATATATTATTCGTGAAACGTAAACCAGTGTTTGTTTATTACTCAAAATATAGATATTCAACTTTAACAATTATTTATTTACAACTGATTTTTTACAACCTATTGTTCGTTCGAAATGTGGGATCTGTGATCCTTGAAATTTAGACGAAAAAGGATTTTAATGCCTTCTTTATTTAACTATATTTACAGCTATTTATTTAATCACTTAAACACTACTAACAAACTTATTTATCTGATAAACAATAATGCATTTATTTATATCACTTTGTATCTCACCGTTGAATATTTATGTTACACGTCCGGAAATCGACTGTCCGTCTGACCCAGAGACTAAGGTATATATTTCCTAAAAGAAATTACTAGAAAACACGCGAAATATTTCGGCCGCTATCCAGAAAACGACAACAGATTATTCTCGAGCGTCTTTTGTCCGGCATCAATTTTTCTCAACATGAAACGTGAGTCAACGCTAATCGATACACCGCACACACGTACACGTTCGTTACAATACTTATTACATTTTTGAAAAGGTAGATAGTAGGAAATAAGTAAAATAAGACTGTCTCTTGTTAATAAGAATTACAATTAGTTAAAATCGAACAAACTAGAAAAATTGCAAGTTTCTATTTTTAAAAACAATTTTATTTACCTACTTTATCGTAGGATCTTTGGCTATTTGAGTCCTTTTATTACGATTGCCAGCACTAGTAAACATTAGTAGATGATAACACTGCCTTTAAATGTATCTTTGGAAATATTAAATTCATTAACAAACTTCAAGCTTCTCTTGAAAAATGTAGTATCGAATTTTTTGTAACATCTGTGACGCTATTTACATTGGTCAGTCAGGTAGAGCGATCTCTAAACGCGTTCTTGAACACCTCTCTACGATAAAAAACAAAAAACAAAACTCCAGTGGTATGGCGGACCATTGTATTAGCCTAAACCACTCATTTGAATTAACTAACATAAAAATTTTACATAAGAATGTACCAAAATCTATAAAATTATATTTGTCATAAAATACTGAGATTAAAAAGCCTCTACACAAGAATATGAAGTTGGTCAATAATCAAATTGAATTAGTGACGTATAACTCCCCCTACTCTTGAATAAATTGTAACATCGAAGTACCTGAAATTTTGCATAAATTTGTAACTTCTAATATTATACATTAATAATCTAATAAGGCGAAACAAATTTGTCGGGTTCGATTAACTTATTAAGTGACACTTCTGTTTATTTATTTTCCTTATGTGTGCCTTTAATGCGATAAAAACTTTTTAATTAAAATATTTATTGTCGGTCAATGCCAATTTCAGAATTACCTTCCACGTAGTCAAGTTGTAACAAATATCTTGAGAATTGCAGAGTGCAGTGCAAAACAATTGAACAACAGCTTGTTTAATTTAATGTTGCAAGTTTTAAACGAGTTCGTGCCAAAACTTGACTACTATTGTTTAAACGGTGAGGTAATATTTGCACCAAAAATAATTAACGCTACAAACATAGTCAACTTTACTTCAATTTTAATCAACCGTACAATATTTGTAACTGTAAATTTTACACTTTGTCAAATGTGCTTGTTTATCGAAACTTGTCATCAAATAATGTTTTAAATATATTTTTCACGTTGAAATTGTTTTTTATTACAGTTTGTATGTAGTACGGCCGATAATTAAACAATTACTTCATTTTTGATTGCAACACCCAAAATACCGACTGATTTTAAAAAATATTATATTAAATAGAACTTTATGATTAGTAAACATTATTTAAATATAAATATGGAATCAATAGAAACAACTACTCCTAGGGCTAATACCCCTACCGGCATTGAATTAGACTGTTGATTCCGATGTATTCTTATACGAAGATATAACATATTCAAAAAAGAAGGAAATAAAATCCTTATTCGTCTAAATGTTAATATCAAAGATCTCACATTTGGAACGCGTCCTACCAAGTAGGCACAACGAACCGAAAGCCACATCCCACGACCGGTTTCGACCTATCGGGTCTTATCAGGTGGGCGCTGGCAGAAAGACCTTTACAGGCTATATTATAAATATAATTATAAATATAAATATGGAATCAACAGAAACAATTACCCCTACTGGTAGAGATATCAGCCCTCGGAGTAGTTGTTTCTGTTGATTCCATATTTATATTTAAATAATATTTACTAATCATAAAGTTCTATTTTTTGAAAGATATGTTTTACAAATTCACCTATTCTGAAAAGTATAAAGAAGTAAAGATTTGATTTTCGTTAAACCGTTAATATTATATCTTGTGCTAAAAATATAATAGATATACAATAATAAAACAGAAAAGATTTATAGACATTATAACATAATCATTTGGTTATTTTCTATTTCTATGCCTCTCGTTTTTCAAATAAAAATTATATTACCTAGAAATCAGTTTATTTCTGTGTTATCTTGCCTCCTACATTGTCTTTAGTACGTAGCTTTTTTCTATTTCTGTAGTCTTTCATGTTCGTATAACATACTGTAACATTATGTAAAACCGTTGAATACAATATTTCTTTCCTTGATTGTTTATATCAGCTTTAAAATATGGTCTCCTCGCCAATTTAGTTCTGGGACACTTTATCTCCCATTTCACAGACATAAACATTCACTGTTGTATTATTTTCGAAATAATACTCGCAATATTCCTGGACGTTTATAGTCGAAGTATGTCCTCCATTGTTTTACAAAAGGGATATTTAAGATTGTTCATCAAAATTCATCTGCGTGTTCAATTTATTTTTGCTCTGTTGGCTCACTTTAATTTGTCATATTATTTTTACTCGTTCTGTTTATTATGTCAAATGATAGATATAATATAGAATATGGAATAGTTTGTACATTTTCAAGGTAAATGTAACAGGCGGGCTGAAAAGTTCGTAGGCTGATCCATATGATTTTTAGTTAGTCCTAACCTTCAAAAGACGTGTGTATAAATTTTACAGCTGTTGCACTGTTAGTATATGAGTTATAGCATTTTTAGTGAAAGAACTTTTTTTACTTTGAAAAAATGGATAAAAAGGAATTTTGTGTGTTAATAATAATTTAAACGAGGCGAAATGAGCACCAAGGATGATGCACGCAGTAGACGTCCCAAAGAGGCTGTTACCGACGAAAACATCAAAAATGTCCACAAAATCATTTTTGATAACCGTAAACTGAAGTTGATTGAGATAGCTGAGACCTGACCCTAAAGATATCAAAGGAACGTGTTGGTCATATCGTGAATGTGAATGAATATTTGGATATGAAATATGCGAAAGCTCTGTACAAAGTGGGTGCCGCGCGAGCTCACAATCGACCAAAAACAATAACGGATCGATTATTCTAAGCAGTGTTTGGAGCTGTTCAATCGTAATAAATCCGAATTTTTGCATCTATATGTGACAATGGATGAAACATGGCTCCATCATTTCACACCTGAGTCCAATCGACAGTCAGCCGAATGGACTGCACGTGAGAAACCGACTCCAAAGCGTGGAAAGACGCAAAAGTTGGCTGGCAAAGTTATGCCATCAGTATTCTGGGATGCTCATGGTATAATTATATATAATTCATTAACTATCTTAAAAAGGGGAAAACTAATAACAGCGACTATTACGTAGCGTTATTGGAATGTTTAAAAGACGAAATTGCGGAAAAGCGGCTTCATTTGAAGAAAAATAAAGTGCTGTTTCATCAAGCCAATGCACCGTGTCACAAATTAATGAAATCGATGGCAATATTCCATAAATTGGGCTTCGAATTGTTTCTGCATCCACCGTATTCTCCAGATCTGGCCCCCAGCGACTTTTTCTGTTCTCAGACCTCAAGAGGATGCTCGCTGGACAGAAATTTCGCGCCGATGAAGAGGTAATCTCCTGAACTGAACTGAAGCCTATTTTGAGGCTAAAGACAAATCGTATTATAAAAATGGTATCGAAAAATTGAACTATATTGAATAATAAAATCAAATTCTATCAAAAAGAAAATAATTTTTCTATGCTAGCCTACGAACTTTTCAGCCCGCCTGTTATGTAGTAAATCATCGTGAAAAAAGGCCATACAGTAAATAATTAGCTATCGACTGGCTTTGATTTGGTCGGCACAATTCGATCATTGAATTAGCACTATCAGGAAAGGAGAGGGCCGAGAAGGTAATCTTTCTTTTAATTAATGTCAGTCCCATTTCCTTTTTCGATTCCCTTTCAGCGCCTATGAACATCTTAAGGGAAGACTGGCTCGTCTGATTATCAACTTACGAGATTTTATTCTTGTTCGAGAGCAGCACGTCCTTATAGGCAGCAGCCTTTAATTAACATCTCACACTCTTGTACCTTTTCGATTACGTCCTAACAAAGTTAAGCAAACTTTTTTACTTCTCGCTCAAGGTTGATTATCAGAAAATTAGTTCCAATTTTTGGTCAAACTAGCAATATTATGTCTAAACCAAAAAAAAATATTTTGTAGTAGTCGGTTATTTGAAAAGAAACGAAAATTTACATACCATTTTAGAATTTTGTAAAAATAACAAAAATACAACAGCAACACTAACAAAATGTACGTAAGAATTAAAATACAATAGCTATATAGGACAAGGACAACCTAAAGCGTCGTAGTCTAAATGAACGATTAGGTCCAGACGTTTCGTCAACATTACAGTCAAATAAATTGCAATTATTACTAATTATTTGAGTATTTTTTTATTAGAGTTAAATTTAAATACATTAATATGATACTAATTTTTAATTAATTTGTATTTACTACAGATTAGTTCAAATTAACGAGAAAAAATGTGCTCAAAAGTGTCTTCGGGAATCGAACCCAGGACCTTTGGCTTTACATGCCAATGCTAATACCACTAAGCTACGAGAGGTGACAGCAGTAACAACAAGGAACGTACTTACAAAGTCAAAGAACCGTCGCAACTGACGTATATTATTACTAATCGTTATTAATGAAATACTCTGGAGAATTCTTTAGTAGAGGTTAAATTTATATATATACATCAATATGATATTAATTTTGAATTAATTTGTACCTACTGCAGATACCTCAAATTAATAAGTGGTCAGAGCATTGGCACATAAAGCTTAAAGCCCCGGATTCGAATCCCAGCAGTAACAAAATTTTCTTCATTAATTTGAGGTAATCTGTACTAGGTACAAATTAATTCAAAATTAATAGCAAATTAATGCATTTAAATTTAACATCTACTAATGAATTCCCCAAACTATTTCATTATTAATAATTAGTAATATAATAGTGATTGATAATACATTGGTTTCGACGATTCTGTGTCCTTGTAAATACGTTCGTCGTTGTCACTGCCGTCACTTCTCGTAGCTTAGTGGTAACATCATTGACGCGTAAAATCATAGGTCCCGGGTTTGATCGCGGAGAGGGCGTGACAGCAGTAACAAAAATTTCCCCGTTAATTTGAGGTAAACTGTTTTAGGTACAAATTAATCAAAATAATTTAGATTGAAATTTATTAAGAAATGTACGTACCTACTTCCTTTTATTATTTTGTGGGAGATCCTACCTTTTTCTCCCCTCAAAATTCTACTTTTGGAAAACCCACACCTAGATACACGTATGTTTGATTGATTGATTGTAGCTCGAATATATTATTATAATACACATACACAAAGCTATTATAAATCAGTGTTATTTCGTCTTGTTGAGATTTTCTTCCGCAATGATGATCTTTCTGTAAATAGGTTGTCATATTTATGATTGATTGAGATAGATTTGAGTGAGCTAAGACCTATTAGCTAATAGTGGCGTTGATAATTCCTGTAATGAAGTTACGTGTTCGAAGGTTCGGCAGATGAATATTACGAAACAAAAACGATTCTTTGGAAAGTTTCGGATATTAGGATTAGAGAAGGGACGAGGAGCTGATGGTGAGAAAACAATAAATCATTATCGAACATGGAAGCATGGTTGTTGTACAACATTTTCCACTAATAACTTCTTTCATCACTTTTTTTTTCTTTAAGAAAATCCTTTCGTAACTTTTCTTTAGAAACTTAACACGAAAGCGCTCTTTTTTTAGAAAATTGAATCTACCCATTAAGTCTATCTTTTCAACATTAATTTCGAACAAAATAGGTCAATTATCCTTAAATGTATACATAGAACACAGTAAATAGCTCAAACCCTAACGGAAAAATACGACACTAAACGGTCGAACAAGATTACCTAACCTAACCTAACCTAACCTAACCTAACATATTTTTATAATTATTCATACTTTCAAAACTATCAAGTAAGTAACTGTTTCTACTTTCTTTAACTAATTTAAAATATTATTTCTTTGTTCTATCAAGCTTTAAGAGAACGAAATGCTCCTTGAATCTAACTTGAATAGAGCGTCTAGTTTGTTCAACATATTTCTTATTACAGTCTTTAGAACCAATTACATATATCCCCTATTTTTCTAGAAAAGGAATTTTATCCTTAGGGTTACCAAGAACGGTTTGTTTGAAGAAAGTTAAAAGTGAGCCTGTAGGCTGTTCGAAAATCAAATTTACGAAAAATACAATCGAATCCTCGACTAAATCTTGGCTCGTATGGCACAGTAATAAACCTATTTTTATGATGTCTTTTTAAAGAATTGGGGATCTTGAAATGAGATTATTAAATTTAAACTAATTTATCAATTATATTACAATTATACCATTGTCTTTGGCAATATTTCTAATGGTACATATCTCTATTTAGAAGATATTTATATTATTTATTTATTAGGTTACTAATTATGTAACCTACGTATAAGGAAATTAAAACTAGCCATTTTATAATGATTACAATGACTAGAGTCATTGGTTATAAATCTAGAAGTATTAGTGGCTTTCTCTAATCATTGTAATCTACATAAAATGGATAGTTTTAATTTCCTTACATTACATAGGTTACATAATTTTCCTCTAAATAGAAAAGATAGTCCATCTATTATCGCTTTATCGTATTCTACGTGTATTTGACCTGCGTGCGCATCCTACGAACTGTTTTTATTTCAGCACCATTAAGCCTAAACAAACGCTTACTAAAATTTTACACGTAGATATATATATATATAACTATGTATATACCCACCAAACCCGATTTCAGGACAAACTAGTTTTGCCTAGGCTAAAGTAGTTCTTCCTATACGCGATAGGATTAACTAGTATAGCCTAGTCCAAACTAATTTGTCCTAAGCCCGATAGGATAAACCAGTTTAGGCTAGTCCAAACTGATTTATCCTGATATAAATAGGTTAGGTTATGATAGATAGATTTTGTGAGATGCAGCTGCAAACAAAACTGTTCTACAAACAGATGTAAGTACAAGAAGGTAATGATACTCTGCAATTCTAACTGCCACCAAAGCACTCCATGTAAAAATAAATAACAATTTTAATAACTGAGATATGATTATTGCTTCTATTAAAAAAACACTTATTATTTGTTATAGTATGATTGTTTGTATTACCAATTTTCCATAACTTTTAACGACGAATCATTATGATTTTAATAAAAATTATTATTTTTTCAATTACAGGGTGTTTATTCCATTATCTAGATATACTATAATGTTTATACTAGGCCACACAAGTTTATCCTAGAGTATGCGTATTTATATGAGGACATATCAGTTTGGACTAGCCTAAACTGGTTTATCCTATCGGGCTTAGGACAAATTAGTTTGGTCTAGGCTATACTAGTTAATCCTATCGCGTATAGGAAGAACTAGTTTAGCCTAGTCAAAACTAGTTTGTCCTGAAATCGGGTTTTACCGGTAACATATATATAAAATAATGTGCTCTCTTCAGCCCCACAACGCTTAAAGAGAATAACTTTTTCTAATTAGTATATTGTATATTAAATTTATTGGTTTATTGTGTATATGCAAACTGTTCACGTTATTTGTTGTGTATTGTTGTTGAAACAATTGATCCAAAGCAAAAGCTTTCATAAATTAAATTGAATGCATCACCAATTAACTGCATCTACCGGCACTATAAACGGGAACCCGATTTATTAGAATATTCGAGCCTAATAAAGTTGCTCGATAACTGATTTAATTAAACTTACAATAGCAATTAATTAAAGAGTCGCAAATGTACGTAATGATTTCATTAATAATCTATACATATAAGGAAATGTAAATTTGATCATTTAAGTTAGTATATGTGACGTTTCCCGTGTGAAAATACTAATTCGAATTTATCACTTTTATTAAATATCTAATTTCTACCACGTGTTACCAAGGGCAAATTATATCGAATTATGTTTAGATTCAATCAAAACTAAATCTAATTTCAAACTTATAATTCAATTCTCCATCTGTGCACTCCAAACGAAAATGTGAAATCGAACTTAAGCCGCTTTCGTATTTAATTAATTTAAAAAGTAATAATCAATCAAAAGTCAAGGGATGAAGGAATGAATTTTCTGCAAAATGGATAACGAAAAAAAACTCTAGCAAATGTTCTGCATAAGTAGAGTCTACTTTTTTATTGTTAAAACTTTCAAGGTGTTTCTTTATGCAAGTCTCAAACTTACTGCCTGTCCGTCCTATGTACACTTTACAGCAATCATTACAATTATACCATAGTTTTATAATAAGATACCATAACCAGTCTCACAAACAGACAACTGTGATTATCTCTGTGGGATATGCTGGGAATTCCCAGCAAAAATGTGTAACATATGTAAACATTACTGGTTTAAATAAATAAATAAAATTCAATATTTAACTACATACAAACAAAGAGATTATTAGGTAAATTATTAAATTAAATACTCTTGATAATGGTAGTATCTACCGAAACAATTGTCGAGTAGACTAATAAATTGGTGTAAACATTACTTTGTTTTAATTCTTAATAAATTATATACTATATTTCACAAAAATTACACCGTAGAAAGTTTATTGAACAAAGAAATCGAATATATAGCTTAACATTTTCCGAAATAATAAGATTCAATCAAGATATTTCGCTGTCTCAAGATAAAAGTTGCGATTCCTTTATTTATACATCGTACATTATTTTCAGTTTTCGATTCAGAAATTGGCTAGGTGTAGACCGACAAATGTGTTCTTTTTTAAAAGAAAATGATATTTGTGTCGTTTTTGTTGCGTATTCCTTTTGGAATGTAATAAGTGTGGAACCTGAACAACAATATTGCTTCAGATATACCCGATGGGTAACAAGGAAAGTAGCAACGGGGACAATAGCGGCGGTATGGCTTCTGGCTGCTCTAATATCATTCGTTCCGATTTCACTGGGATTGCATCGGCCTCCCCAACCTCTAACCATAAATTCTGGGGGACAAGACTACCCCACTTGTGCACTCGATCTTACTCCAACCTACGCCGTCGTCTCGAGCTGCATATCCTTCTACGTTCCTTGCATTGTTATGTTAGGTAAGTCCTGTTTAATGAAAAAAACTTTAACTTACAATTAGTGTCTATGCATATTTTTAAAAATATGTTTTGATATCATGCAATAAGGATAAGGAATCATGAATTTTTCAAGGTCTATCCTTTGGGCAATCTATTTATTATACATACTCTAAAAATGTTTACCTGATATATAGGGTTATTCAAACTGAGTGGTGCATTAGACGTTTTAGGCGTGTTAGAAATTTGAAAATTTAGGAGTAGAGGTTATCAGAGATGACCTTTTTATCTAAAATAATTTCAACTGTCTGCCACTTCCGACTATACCGGAAGTTGATGAAAACTTTATTATTTTAAGTAGATTAGTATATTTTTTCGACGAATTTGTATAAAGCATAAAACTTTAAGATAACAATGAGAGAACAAGAAACACTTTTAAAGTTTCAAAAACTTTTTATTTTAAAAGTCCACAACTACCGTTTCACCACACTGTGGCTTCATCAGGTGGATGAAACACAATAACTCCATTACATTCTACAAACCTTATATACTAAATACAAAACTGAGGAGGGGGTTTAAAACATAAATTTAATAAAGGGTAGTTATTCACATCTAGTTGATTGTTCAATAAAATTCCTAATTTATTATAATTATTAATTTCTAAACTTTCTAATAGATTTAAGAGTAAAAGTCGGAAATTAAATTTTGAAACTTTAAAAGAGTGTTTCTTTTTCTCTCATTTTTAAAATTGAATTTCAACAAGTAAAGGGTAATATAGTGAATACTTTAAGATAACTTTGATAACCAACTTGTAGGTATGCCTATGATTAAATAGAGGGGTGTTTTTTACAATTTTCGTGTGTGTGTGCTCAAAGCACAGGAAGAAGCAAATACAGTCCTCTTTCTAAAAGCAAACGGATCACTTAATGTTCGTTTTTCAAAGTCGCTCAGGCATTCTAACATTCGTTCGTTTCATGGCCAGATCGGAATCAGCGATCTGAAAGGGCGTTCATATGAAATATTCAGCAGGATTTAGTAATTCAGCACTCCATATATATTTCCTGCATAGGTACTAACATATCTTGGTACAAAGGTATCGCATTTTCGAGCATTCTGAAAAGAGGAAATTGCAACAGTAGCCCTGCAATTCTTACACTAAAACTAGACGTCTGTACGAGGCATGTTTTTTAAATAAGCACCGTTTTGGAATTAATAAAAAATGTGCAAAGGTATCTTAATAATTTTATTTTTACATGAAAGCCTGTACCTTAATCTACTTTTCTACATAATTCATAATTTCCTTCAATATTGAGGCACTTGTCATAACGTTTGACCAGTGACCAATTTTTGAATACCCTTCTCATAGAACTCGTTAACTGTTAACCACTGCATCACAACTGTTTTAAAGACGCTGACCGCCCAGATGTTCCTTCAAGTGCAGGAACAAATGTTAGTCACTGGGCGCCATATCAGGGCTGTACGGAGGATGATCTAGAGTTTCCCAGTGAAAAGATGTAATGAGATCTTTGGTCTGATTAGCCACATGCGGACGGGCATTGTCATGCACATTTGTGCGGCCATCTTTAAATGCTCTCACCCACTTCCTTACCATTCCATCACTCATAATATTTGTCCGTAAACTGCACAGATCTCACGATGAATATCAATCGGTTTTAGTCCTTTAGCACTAAGGAATCGTACAACAGCCCGGACTTCACAGTCGGCGGGACTCACGATTATCTTAGGCATCTTAAACACTCAGTAAACAACGTAAACAACAGCGAATCAGACTGTAGCAGGCGAGAGATGTAGGTACTCAGTGCGCATGCGCAAAACGCTGACCGTAGCTCGCGGCAGCGGCGGTAGAATTTCAAACCGGTACTTACTTAAAAAACATGCTTGGTATATTAGAGAATCACGTACTTTTTGAATATTATCCATCTTAAAACACCTAATCCACTAAAACTAACATCAAGTTAGAAAACACCGACTATATTATAATATAAAAACAATTTTTTCTACGTAACTGATTGTAGAATTACTTAAAAGATTTTATATAAAAATGTATCCAAAAAAAAAACAAAAACTCGGAAAGATTCTCTTTGATTTATTAATAACTCGATACGTATTTCACCTGCTTAGAGCACCTTCAGGAGTACCGTTTTCGTAAAAGTTGCCTATTTGTTACGCTGATCTTTTAAAGATTTTTTTTTTAAATTGGTTGAAAATTTATTACTTTTCCTCTAAAAAAACATCAGCCATCAGCAGCGGGTGATAATGAATCAGGACGTATAGGAAAATGTTATCGACTATTAAAAACCGACCGATAGTACCGACGCTGATAGTACCCTTTTGAATCAACAAACCGTAAACGCTTGATGTCCTGAAAGTAAGTCCTTAGAAAGGACGATGATGTATGAAAGAAGCATCGAAAAAAGGAAAAAAACTAAACGACTTGAGGAAAATGTATCATAAAATGTTGCTTCCGGTAACTATATTACAAACGACTGATAAACGTCTAACCAGCATTTGCTGTAATATTTTTTAAAATTATTAGTTTAATAGAAGTACAAAATTATCAGCGATATGTCACATAGCGCATGTTGGAGATTATATACACATGTAACAGGCGGATGGAAAGAAAATTATTCTTTTTGATAGAATTTGAGGGCGATACAACGATTATAGCGGTCATACAATTTTTCGATACCATTTTTATAATACGATTTGTCTTTGCACTTTATTTTTCTTCAAATGAGGCCGCTTTTCCGCGGTTTCTCTTTTAAACGCTCCAATAACGCTACGTAATAATCGCTGTTTATGGTTTTCCCCTTTTTAAGATAATCAATGAATATTATACCATGAGCATAGCAGAATACTGATGCCTGATGCCATAACCTTGCCAGCCGACTTTTCGGATTTATTACGATTGAACAACTCCAAACACTGCTTAGAATCATCGATCCGTTATTGTTTTTGGTCGATTGTGAGCTCGCGGCTCGCGCGGCACCCACTTTGTACAGAGCTTTCGCATATCCAAATATTCATTCACATTCACGATATGACCAACACGTTCCTTTGATATCATTAGGCTATCTTAATCAGCTATCTCAATCAACTTCACTTTACGGTTATCAAAAATTATTTTGTGGACTGTTTTGATATTTTCGTCGGTAACAGCCTCTTTGGGGCGTCCACTGCGTGCATCGTCCTCGGTACTCATTTCGCCTCGTTTAAATTTACCAAAACACTTTTCTACTATTGATTTTCCTGGTGCAAAGTCCGAATAATGTTTATCAAGCCAAGCCTTGGTTGGTTTCAACAGTATTTTTTTTCGCCAAAAGGCAATGCTTTATTAACACACGAAATTCCTTTTTATCAATTTTTTCAAAGTAACAAAACTTCGTTCACTAAAAATGCTATAACTCAGATACTAATAGTGCAACAGCTTTCAAATTTATATACGCGTTTTTCGAAGGTTGGGGCTAACTATAAATCATATGGATTTGATCTATGTGTCAGCCTACGAACTTTTCAGCCTGTTATATATTTCGTAGTTAATTCAATTCCATTATTTTTATCAAAATTATTTCTAAAACATGACCGAATTTAAGTTACGATTAAATCTAACTATCTGATAATATAATTTTCTTCTAAATCCTTTTGAATTAATTATAATTAAGTAGTAAGACCTATAATAGCGGTTAATTACTTCATTGAAACTATTAGAAATCATTCCTGATAAATGTTGTTTTAATTAGAAACTTTGGTACGGATGCATTGAGCTGTAAGCATCGAACGTGACGTTTAACTTCGTTAAGAGTGAAACATGACATAGTATTTGTAGGTCCTTTAATTAAAGACGACATCATTCAAACGATCAGATACATAGCCGGATAGCTAAATGAAGGCAAATCGTAAATGGATTAATACCACATGATGCGTAAATTAGTTTGTCTCTATTAAGTGTATAGCGTATTTGGACACGTGTATGGTAACTACATGTAGGTGAAATTTAAATGTAACTATCATGGGAAAAGAGGGTCTGCTTACTAACATTATTGAACAGAAGTTGGGGAAGTATTTGAATGTTTTAAATTTCGAAATAAGTTTTTAAGCTAACAATTTAATTTTATTTTAGTTAATTAATTTTTTGAACTGAAAATTAATTACAATTAAAAAAAATCTTACTAATTACGTATAAAAATATATATTTATTAATACACTTACAGCAAACAAAGGTTTACAATTTTCAAAAGAAAAATAATATAATTTATGTGTACATTTATTGTACAGTTTCTTAATCTAATCGAAACAAAAAATTAAATAAATAATTAAGGAAAAACAAATTAATTCATTAATTGAAAAATAAGTAAAAATAATACTCACTTTAATACTATTTAAACTGTCTATGGTGCAGTTTTAAATATTTTAATAAAACGCAAAGAAAGTTTCAACAATAAGGTTTATTAAACTCTTAGAATTGTTTCGGCCAACGGGCCATTTTCAAAGAGTACACATTTTTTACCTACTAAAATTAAAGAAATGCAGCCGATCAATATAAAGGGATGAAGGTAATACGGAAATTCCTAGATGCAGGTACCTACTCTGGTAAAACCAGTTACAATTTGTATAAAAGTAAAGGTGAATTGCTGGTCTCTAATTCAGTGTGGTTATTAACTATTAATTTATTATTATTCAGTGCTTTTTTAATTTCCAAATTTTCGAGAAGGCTTGGTTTCTTACTTTCTACAATTGTGTAGCAGTTTTACATTTTTATCATCTAGATGGTGATTATTGGTTATGCAGTGCTCCGAAAAACCAGTCGACATTATATTCTATTTAATTGATCTTTTATGTTCGTCTAATCTGTTTTTCAGGGCCCGGCCAGTCTACCCTACATAAATAGCATCACATTTTAATTCGTATATGGCATTTTTTGAAAGTTTATTTGTTTTTTGCTTGTTGTTAACTAGACTTAGAGGGACTTAAGGTTCTTTTTGTTTACTTCTATGACTTTTTAAGTTGTATTTGTTCTGGTGCTTTTTATATAATTTATTTTAGTGTGTTCTACAAGAGTTTTAAATAATATGGAACGAATTTTTCTTATTTGTTTCTTTTTCAATTAATTCAACTTTGTATCCGTTATTGGTAGCTATTTGTTTTATTATAGAGAGTTCTTTATGAAAATTTAAAGTTTAGAGTGGGATGTTGGTTAATCTATGTATCAGACAATGAACCTTATTGTTGAAACTTTCTTTGTGTTTTATTAAAATATACTTAATTTATTTACAATTTAACTGTTTGTGTATGTTTATTTTATTATTAAATATAACATTCGAAGAAGGTTTTAGATTTGTATTGAACAATTTGGTAATGATTTTGAATATAAGTATTTTTTGGTCTTAGGAAGCTAATAAATTTCATTGCGAGGCAATCCTTTATAAAATAGGAGAGCTAGTAGTTTTATCGGTCGACGAACAATAATAGGTAGTTTTAAGCTTGAACTTATAAAGGGTGGAAGCAATACTAAAGAAAGTTATTACAGTTTTAAATCTGTCCTCATAAATGAGATACTTAAATAAATGTGGATTAGAAGTTTGAAAAACGTAATTTTTGCATTAATTATAATCAGGCAAATGTTTTATAAAATTATAAGCGAAAACCAATAACAAGTGATAGAAAGAAAACAAATAATTCTTCTGTACTTAATTGTAAATAAAACTTTAGCAACTCAAAACTCTCTGAAAATTAATAGAAATGTATATAAAACCAAAAAAAAAACAATTAATTTTTATTTACATTGTTCTCCTCCACAAAATTGAATGCCATTAAAAGGGCTTTCGTTTCATTTAGTAATTTACTTTTACAGTTGAACAATAGATTTGGTTTTATTGTGATTCATCTCGATTTTTCAACAGTTGATTTTTTGCCACCATAAACCCGTTCGTTAAGCAGTAAAATTACTAACAAGTTGTCGCAATTTAACGGCAACACGTTCGATATTGGAAAAAATCCACCAAAACCCGTTAACTTGTCAAACAGAGAATATCTGCCCCAAAATATGAAGTCTATAATTTTTCCGAAGAACGATACAAAAAGTAACAACAAAAATCAGAGTTGGTCCATTTGTTATATTTACACGTGCTGCGAACTGAGTTTATATCAAACACGAGCGATTCTATTTATTAAACGAATTATCCGGTACACAGAATTCTTGCACACAATTCTTCGACTTCATAAAATTGTTGACTAATGTTGAAAATAACGTCGCACACAATTAAACTTCATTTTCGTAACGTAATGTACAGACTGTCACAAATAAATTTACTTACAACTGTCATTAACATCTTCTTAATGTTCTTCTGACTCCCCAATTAGCTTTAAAAAAATATTTTTTTTCGTGGCTGTCTTGCCCTAGCAGGATTACTCCTATATCTTATACTGACACTAATTAAATAAACAAATGTTTATTAAGAACAGTTTAAGTTTTTGATTAACAGCTAATCGAAACGACCCGACATGGATCGCGATTTAGATCTTGTCTTACTACTTTTCCTTACGTGACTGTCACGAAAATAAGCTGCTTCGTCGATTCAGTTAGGCAAGTAGATACCTTAGTAGGGAACAATGTTGATGCCTATATACTGTCATAACTGGATGTTAAATTCTTATTGTCTGTAAGCTTTTTAACAATTTGCTTTTGATAAAAACTTTTCTTAAAAATAAAAACCACTTTGGAAGTTTCACTTAATTTATTAAATTAATAAAGTTATTATAATGTTCCACCAAGTGTTAACGGCGTTCATACTAAATTTTATAAAAAAAAAATGTAACTATAAATAGAAAGAGAAAATAAATTAAAGAATGGAAAAAGTTTCACCAATTGTTTATTGTACTCGACAATATCGTTTCGATCTACGCGATCATTATCAAGAGTATTACTAATTATTAAACTTAAATCTAAACAAATCACATATTTATAATCTACTTAAAATAAGTGGGGAGGAGTAGGTTAGTAATTATATCGTATTTGGTTGCTCATAAGTTCTTCTTTTTTATACAAAGCTTTGCTTATTTCTAAGGATTCTAGAAGCGATAACTTTTTACCCTTTGTTATATTCGTGTATAATATTTTTGTGTTTTCTATGTCTAACTTATGTCCTAGACTTTTTTTGTCAGATTTTTTAATATTATTTAAATATTCATTTATACGAGTTTCTACTGCCCTCCCAGTTTGTCCTAAATAACTCGTACTACAATCCTTACAAATTAATTTGTAAATTCCACTTTTTTGTTTAATATTGCTTTTGACAAATTTGTCAATAATGTAAGTTCAAAATTCACATCACGACTTAAGAAACTAGGAATTACTACAATAGAATGTAACGCTAGGACATTAAAAAACATGTTTGTTAATGTTAAACCTAAAAGCAATATTAAACAAAAAAGTGGAATTTAGAAATTAATTTGTAAGGACTGTAGTACGAGTTATTTAGGATAAACTGGGAGGGCAGTAGAAACTCGTATAAATTAATATTTAAATAATATTAAAACATCTGACAAAAAAACTGGCTGTTCAGATCATTGTCTAAGTTTAGGACATAAGTTAGACATAGAAAACCCAAAAATCTTACACACGAATATAACAAAGGGTAAAAAGTTATCGCTTCTAGAATCCATAGAAATAAGCAAAGCTTTGTATAAAAAAGAAGAACTTATGAGCAACCAACTACGATATAATTACTAACCTACCCCTCCCCACTTATTTTAAGTAGACTATAAATATGTTATTTGTTTAGATTTAAGTTTAATAATTAGTAATACTCTTGATAATGATCGCGTAGATCGAAACGATATTGTCGAGTACAATAAACAATTGGTGAAACTTTTTCCATTCTTTAATTTATTTTCTCTTTTGAAGTGAAAAATGTTTCACAGTAAGTACACCTTAGAAAGTTTAAATTTTATTATAAATAGAAAGTAGCCTTGTTCAAAATTTATGAACGCTTCTGTGTAATCCTCGAATTTCGATCTAATACAGCACTGCCCCACCTCAAAAGACAAGTATTTCTATCCTGTTTGTTTGATAATGTTAGAGGTATTTCTAATTTTTACAGGAATTTACTGCAGACTATACTGTTACGCCCAAAAGCATGTGAAAAGTATCAGGGCTGTGACGAGACCAATAGACCTGCCTGATAGTTCAAAGTCGTCGAAAGGAACAAAAAGCAAAAACAAAGCGTTACACATACATCTTCACAACCATCACAGTTCTCCGTACCAGGTGAGTGATCATAAAGCTGCCATTACCGTCGGGATAATCATGGGCGTCTTTCTTATCTGCTGGGTACCGTTCTTTTGCATAAACATAGTCGCAGCGTTTTGCAAGACATGCATCCCAGACATCACGTTCAAGATTCTGACATGGTTGGGTTACTCGAATTCGGTATTCAATCCGATCATTTATTCCATCTTTAATACCGAATTTCGGGAAGCGTTCAAAAGAATCCTGACCACTCATTATCCAATTTGGTGCACTTGCGGTTACCAAAGTGTCAATCACAAAAGTAAAGAGAAATTCGTTACCGATTACCAAACGAAAGCGATAATTGTTAACGCAAAAAGGAACGGCTCGTTTCACGAATGTTCTAGCGAACGGTTTAGTACAGAGTCTGTAAGGCAGAGTCGTTTGAATTCGGCTGAAAAAAACGGTCTTCACGATGACGTCAGCGTCATTTGACACGAATGCGAAAAATTGTGCGACACAATGGTATAAGGTATTTCGCACAAATAACAGATAGCAGTATGTGATATATGATACTTGTCTGTGCTTTGCACCGGAAATGCAGAGAATTCAGGTAATTATTTCGTCAGAACGGATCAGTGATGAGTCTTCTCATAATTGTCAGTGATCTGTTTTAAGAAAGTTATCTGATCACGAGTGGGTACATAAACAATCGAAACAAACAAACAAACAAAACAATCGCAAGATGCAAATGAACATAACAAATAAGTTGGTCTCTTTTTATTAACACTGGATAGATATTTTTAATTGTAAATTATATTTATTCTATTCTGCCTTTCATACTTTCCGGGAGGGAACGTATGTAATCGGCCGCACTCGAATTCGTCCCCACAAAGTAGGTACTGCTGGGAACGGTCAGTAATTATGAAAAGTAACTACACGAATTCGTACCTGCGACAGTTTTATTGGAAATTCCCAGAAAAGTACAAAATAAAGCAGAATAGTGTACATGGTTGCCATGTATCATCGAAGTATATTTCTTCTTGTAATACTTTTGTAAGTTGGAATAAAATACAGTGGTAAATATCATATATGAATTTTATTTTGTCAAAATGTAAAAATGAGGTAACAATAATATTAAATAAATGTCAGAAATCACAGCATACAGTCACAATTAAGCCTTACCAAGCCTACATTTCCACCGCGAACTTTGATCTGTTAACTATTTATGAAAATTGAATTTAAAATGATTTACAACTATTGACACCTTATTTCTTACCGTAACCACTTCCTGAAACCGGTTCCTGTTGCCGATAGAGCATATCAATAATCGACTTTTATTATTATCCAATAAAATGTTGTTATTTATTTTACCCCTTCTTAAGTATATTATAAAAGTATCTTTCTAAAAAAAATGTTAGGGTGGGCCGAATAATATTAAGTTCAGATATGGCAACGCTGCCATCGTTTTCGTAAACCATGGGAGCCAATTCGTGTATAATTAAGAAAGGATTGCTTTTCGAACGGGGACGAATTCGTGTTGCTGATAAGCACTAATTACCTCTTGGGGACGAATCCGAGTCCACCCATGTAATCTTCGCATTTCCCAAAAAAAACCTACATCCATAACAGTAACCTAACATAGATCTTCCTCTCTCATTACTCCTGATTCTGCTTCTAGTATATTTTCATCTATCCCCTGATGTCTCAGAAGGTATTCTACCAATCTATATTATATCTCCTATTCTTTATTGACATCCATAGTTTTATACTATTGTCCTACATCCTAACCTTTTCTATCCAAGGTATTTTTTTTTCGTGGCGTGCTAACCCTGCTTTCATCCATGTTTGTCCGTTTTTAACAACATTTACATTTCAATGTTAAACTGATTTTCGATGCTATTTAATTTTTAAAGTAACGTCAAATTAGAAATTGAGATTCAGAGATCAGCTTATTTGTTTTACTCCACTGGAGTTACAAAGGACATAAGGAAAATACTTAGTTCCTTTCATTTAACGAAAGAACGAAAAATATTTTCTATTAAATATCTACTTGAAATCACTATACATTTATGTGGATCAATGTAACACTCTATAACAAGGATTTTTATCATTAATTACTTAAAACTCTTCCAAAACGTGGGAGAAACAAAGAAGCCTAATTAACAAACTAAAAGATGGTAAAATTGAATTATCGAAATTATTTTCTTATTTTATTTGATTGAACGTAGGTAGGTTCAAGAATAGAAATTGAAAATAAATAGCATACAAATAATTCACTATTTTTTCCCTCCAGTTTCTTCAAGCTTAAAAAATTGACGAGATAGATAGCAAATTGGATTTGTGTTCATTTTTTATTCCAGAAAACAGGAAATTTGTTTTCTGTTTCCGAAAAAAAATCGTAATCAAGAATACATTAAATTTCCATCGTATTTTCCAAAAAGGACTGCGGTTTCAAATATTTTCATATCTGATAAGAAACACAATATTGAAAATTTCAATAACTTTTATTATACTTGACAATTGTTTCTTCGGAAGTAATACAATAATACTTAAAAACTAAACAATGTTTTGTCCTTAAATACTATTTCAGGGGGTGCGGATAGGGGAAGGAAAGATGTTTAATAATGGGGAGTTTCCTACATATAGTCCATTTATTAACAAATTAGTATTTTTAGGTTTATTTATTTCTATAATAACTTCTAATAAGGACAATTTATATTTATTGTTATCGACACGTAAAGCTTGAAAATCGTCATTAAATTCGTGGTTGTTATTAATTAGATGGCATGCATAATTGGAGTCTGTTTTTTTTTTAATTTATATATGATCCTTTATGTTCATTTAGCCTAGTTTTAAAGTTCCTATATGTCTTTCCCATATAGTACATATTACATGTTTCATGTAACAACTCCCCATTATTAAACATCTTTCCACCCCTATCCCCACCCCCTGAAATAGTATTTAAGAACAAACATTGTTTAGTTTTTAAGTGTTATTGTATTACTTCCGAAGAAGTCACACTGTGGCGAAACAATTGTCAAGTACAATAAAAGTTATTGAAATTTACAACATTGTGTTTTTTATCTCATTATGGATTTCAATCAAGCATCCGTAGACTCCATCCTATATTTTCATATGTATTGAAACCGATTTTAACAATTTACAAAGATAAAACATTAGACGTATTTTGTATATTTCACATTTTGTGATCTTCCAAAATGATTATTCAATTTCGTATAAGATAGTATAACTACAAATGGTGAGAGTAACATCTTGAAAACAATATTGCTTTCACCTTTTCTGTATTTTTGCGACAGTCTTTTGCGCAAATATAAATAGGAAATTATTCTAGATGAGAGATATTTTTTAATTAACAAAAAATTTCAATAAAAACATGTCTATTGAGTTATCAAAGCCCTTATATAAGAAAGCGCCTAATTTTGATTTATCAAATATACTACTTTATGTCTGTCTGAATTTTTAAATTTATTTATGATTGACTTTATTCGATGTCTAAGCATAGTGAACTATGTATTTCAAAGTAATTTTAGCACATAAATTAAAGCATGACAGCTACAAAGTGTACTAACAAAAGTATACATTTTTGTATTAATAATATTATAACATCATTAATAGCAAGAATACACATAAAAATAAAAAGAAATCCATTATAATATTTCAAAAAAGTTTTAATAATAATCAGTACATATCAAAAAATGGTCCTGAATACGACTCTGAACATTATTATTTGTATGTAATATCTAGACAAACTTTTAATAAGTTTTTGTTAAAACTTTTCTGAAAGATAATACTCATTTTCTATTAACATTTTTGTGTAGCTTCGTTTAAGTTAAAACAACTGTAAACCAATTACATAATTCCTTTTCTAAAAACATTATTAATTAATCTTTATCACACTACCGGTAATTTAATTAATTTGGAGTATAAATAATAACATACGGGATATTTTGATGCGATATTGAGTTCGGTGTTTTGCATATCTTAAGAAATACGCAAACGTGTTAACTCCCAGACATAGCCCACCTAATATCTACCTACAACATTCATTCCCTAGCTGGCATGGCAGTCATGATTTAGATTAACAGTTGCTCGAAAGTGAATTGTAACGATATTAAACGTTATCCTTGGCAGTCAAGCAGACCAAGTAAATCCTAATATATTGTCGTACAGGATGATTAATATTCTTGAATTCGGAGCCATACGATTGAAGTTAAGTTCTCTTAGAACCACATATATATATACAGGATGTCCATTTCATGTGTTCTCACCATTGCTATCTCAGAAGCGCAAAGAGTTACAACATCGGTTAAATTAGACAAAATGGACAGTCTTTAAAGGCCGTTACTAATTTGTTTACAGTGTTGCCAAATTTTATTTAGTTTCTGATGGACAGGGGTTTTTCTAAAAATTGGCTAAAATTTCAAATTAAAATAACTTTAAAATAAAACAAGATAGAAGGAAACTTTTTTAACAAAAAGTGGTCAATATACGGTCGCCTATAAGATACATTATTTGTTTTTTTGTACCATGTGCAGTTTTCGAAATACAACTAATAAGTTTGTTTTTTTAAATACGGACCTAGATTTTTTTTCAAAATTTTGAAAACGTATTTTATTACCTGTACAACGATACCCCACATGATCATATTTTTGACCGATGTTGTACTCTTACACTTGAAATGGACATCCTGTATATATGTATATGCCTATACATATAACTATATACATCTTACTTCAGTTCCGCAAATATAATGTCTTAGGTAGGGTTGTCTATACGTTTGGAATTTTGACTACAATTTGTATAATGAAACCAAAAAAAATTATTATCATTGATTATCTTTTACAATTTTGGTATTTAAATTCACATCGATTTCTTCCTTGTAAAAAGAGTGAAGAAGATACGTAGAGTACAACGGCTTCTTAACAGAAGAGAAACAATGATTTAAATACTCAATTATTATCCACAGATATGTATTTAGCAACAGGGCTTTTAACAGTGTTACTTATTAAGTAAATATCATCCCAAAAAAGATGTTTGATCAATTACATAAGCACGCAAAATTGAAAAAGAAAGAATGAAAAATGACCTGTATAATTTGTGTATACTATTAGATGCATACTGTAACTAGTCAAAGGGTTGTGACTTTATAATATCATTCTGTTACTGTACGTAAGATAATGAAATATATAGTTAATTAGTATCTTTAACAATCAATCGCATTATTGGAACGGACAGGGTGACAAATTATTATATTATTATCATTAATATTATTTCAAATCTACATATCCTCACTTTCTAATACTAGAGTATTAACACTAAGTAATTAAAAGATATCATGAATAACTTCCTGGTTGTGCAATATTGTCCATTACATTAAATAGTACCAGTTGCAAAAGAAAATAGAATATGCAGTATTTACTTCTATATTTTTGATGCTCGATATTCACAACAACACTTCATATTATATAATCGTGGTACTAAACTAATTCATCTAGAAAATTTAACCATACGGGTAGTTAGTTAGTTCATTACTATTAGTTATTATTTAAAATGGAAAAACGAAAATCAAATCTTTATAATCAAAACTTACTACGTTACGTGATTAAATTATGCATCATCATTACAAACTGTATAGGTAGCAAATAGGATTTATTTTTAACGTAAATGAAAAATAATCAAAATACGATTTCTCAAAAGTAGTTCGAAAATAAGACACTAGTATAAAATATTGTACAAAAGCATTAGGCATTAATTATGTTAGAAAAAATTAATGGTGACTAAAAAATGTATCAATTGTCCTATAATAAACATCTAACGATTACATTACGTTTTGGGCATTGATTCTTCTTTATTATCACGTATTACAATGCAAATGCAATTTATTATTGTATATTTATGTACTTACCTAAACTTTTTCAATTGTTTTTTCTGTAAATAAAATTACCTACCAGAAAGTTAATTAACTGAGGTTTGTTTCAACTTTTGTCAAATTTCAAGACAAATGATGAAAAGAAAATTATTTAATTTGTAAAAATTGTTCCACCCAAAATGAGTGTACCTATATTGTAAATACATAATGTGTATGTCTTAATTCCTCTTTCATCCCTCTGATATTTTTAAAACCAATTATTAATTGTTAAATGTAAATAACATTAAGGACGAAAAAACTCGAAAATTGTGTACATTTTAATGTAGATGTCCAGAAGAAAAAACAAATGTATATACCTATGTCCTAGATCAAATAAACTATATTACAACGTATGCAGTAATTTCTAAAATCCACTCTGCCTGCCCACACTTTTGTCACATTCATTTCGTTATTCTTTAATTTATTTACAATTAATTTAGTTAAACCTAGTTTTTGTTTTATTAATTTTACCTATTATTTTTCTCTTATCTTATTAGTTAAAAGGAGAGGTAAACAATCCCGCCAACAATCAAATTACAACAGGACGACGTTGCAGTTAAAGGTATGTGACCAACAATTTTTTATTATTATAGCGTTTCGACAACAATTAAAAACATTTATTTTAAACATGTAGCATAATTATAATTTTTTGTCTGAACGTACTTTTTCTATACTATACACGAAATGATTTTTAATTTCATAAATTTTAGTGAAAACCGCATCAAAATGGGTTCAAAAATGACTGAACTATATTTTTTTTTTAATTTCGGTGTTTATAAGCTTACATTCAACGACCTTGCAAGGTAAATAACCGCATTCTTTGCATACCAGCGCTAAGCGCCACCATCCGAACAGGTGCATGTTGACCTAATTTCCTATTGGTTAAAAAACTAACGCCTTCAATCAAGTACTTTATAACAATGCAACTGCATTCCTAAGTTAGTCATCCGCGGTGCATAGTGGAGTGTACATCGTTCCTTCAAATGTTGCATTGTTATTACGTAAATTATAACTGTTACTATAATATTCCGATTTAAAGGTTAAATATCAAAATATATAATTTTTTTTTAGTTTTTATGTAGATTTTTCAAAAATAATACCATATTACGTTGAAATACAAGCAGTTACGTAATTCTAACCTCAAATTTTACAGAACGTAGTAAGTACACCGTTCCTATCGAGGGTTACTATTAACTTTTTTAAGATAATTAAAAACAAAACTACAAAATTAATTAAGTCTAGAAATGGTTTATTGTTGACGCTTAGCATGAAATGATTTATAAAAACCATGTTTCTTCGCGTTTGACTTTTTATAAATTAAAAAACTTAACAGATGTTTATGAAACTAATATTAATGACTCCTAACTTTAAATTAATTGATTTAATGTACATTTACTTGATGAAAATTCATTTTTAATTAAAAAGAAAAAAACGAAACAATTTCCACACTTTATTTTTACAATTACGTAATTAACAGTATGAGAATTATTTTGTTTTTCTTCATCGTATGTTTTAATTGTTGTATGTAATTTTTCCCACCGACTATGTTTAACAAAAAATAAACACCAAACTGTTAAAATAATCTATTGTACGAAGAACAAAAGCTATAATACTAATAGGAAACTTTAAACTTAAAAAACAAGATAAATGATCTACAGGTTTTCTTTCTGTTCGAGTTTATCATTTTCCAACTGAATCCTTTTGAATAAAACTGCCTTTCCGGTCGATATCTTGAAGGATTTAAAATCCTCTCTATCCCAAGATAATCTCCATGTGCTCATCCAAGTTCTTGCACTGTCTGGTACGTTGATTTTATCGAGTAACTGCCTCGAAAGGTTCGGAACAACGGGCTGCAACAGAATCGCACTCACACGCAACGTTTCTATTGTCATGTGAATGACCGTATTCAGTTCGGTGGTTCTTGAAGGATCCTTCTTCATCTCCCACGGCTTAATCGTTTCGAAAAACAAATTTGCTGATCTCAATGTTTCCATCACACAGTCGACTGATTTGTAGAAATTGAACTGGTTGTAATGTTCCTCACAAGATCCTGCGGTTCGAAGGGAAAAAAACATAAAAAACTGAAATTATCACAAAACAAAAACGTCATGTTATTCTAGCTCTCTATTGTTTTATTTTGCTTTGTATTGAAATAGAGAGACTGGTCACGTAGGGTAATCCCAACTAATATGGGGTTTCAATATTTAGAGGTGGTATATTAGGGTCAAGTGGGGTATCAAATTAAAGAGCTCTGTTTACACATTCCAATACAATTTTCTTCTTTTTTTTAAACAACATACTTTTTGATATACTATCCAAAGTGTGCGAAAAAGCAGGTGAAAAAAAATGAATTAAATCATACACATACAGATTTTTGTATCACCGGAAAATAAAATCTTGGCTTTGACGTTATAGTTTCAAAGAAATGAATAATTTTTAATTTATCTCGAATGATTATGGTTCAAAATAAAATTGTACACCTAAAAAATAACATTTTGGAATAATTATAGATACATATGTAGATAGACTTGATAAATTATTTAAAAAAAGCATTTTAAGTAAGTGTTTTCACAAACTTTGCGTCGTCGATTTATCATTTTCTCGTTTGTTTGGCATAAAAGCAGGTACAGTGCCCGGCACCTAAGGAGATTCAAAAGCCATAAATCATCGGATGTGCAGTGGCAAAGTCTAGCCCCTTTAGGGCGGGGTTAATCGATCGGTAGGCAGAATGATAGCTGCTCAGCAAAGTTCAGTAGCGTAGTAGCAAACAGTTGCAAATTAACAGAGTAGAGAAGTGGTTGTTTGTAAATTGTGTTTGAAATGAGTAATCTTGGGAAAAGTAAAATACTGAGTAATCAGACCAAAGAAGTGGTCTACAACGTGTTCTTGTTTATGGTCAATTTAAGAACTAACTAATAAAGTTAGGATGTCATATATTTGTTGTCTATCATTTAACAACTATAAACAACCCTTCCAAATTACGTTAATAGCCAATGTATCGAACATTATTTTGTTTGTCAACAACTTAGTTCGATGGATGTCTAATAATCTTTAAATTAGCTATTATTCCTAGATTTATATCATTAGGTACTTATAACCGTGATTTTCTCTTTATGTTCATGATGATAGTGAAATTTTAATTGTTCACTTCGCATACATCATTAAAACCCCATTAGGGTAAATTAATCAGTTGAATGAATTCACTTGTGTTCCGTGTTCAGTACTTTTTCTCTCAGTGATACGCGCCGCTGAACTACAAGTTGACGTTTCGGACCAGCTACATTCTTATTGGCTCTTTTATTTAAAAGTCTCCGCCTACCTACCTGTCAATCTGACCGTCGCTGAATCTCCTTACGTGCCGGCCACTGTACATACGTAACGTACATTAGAAGCTCTTGAACATAATAGTTTTTCGTATATTCAGTACAAGACTTCGCATAATTCACGGGGAAAATGCAAGAAGGAAACTATTTACCTGGCAAATTCCTCAGTTGCTCCATTAGGCGTTTTGTTACATTCTCAGAAGAAACCCTCTCAAATGCAGATTTATCGATCTCAGGAAACATTTGTTCAGAATTTAAACTTTTCCCACAGCATCTACTTAATAGGTTACCGAACGTGTCTGCGAGTTCCGAGTTTAAAATTCTCACCACTTTCGTATCGCTGTAGTCTAAATAAAACGAAAACTTATTAATTCATTCTGAATAACAATTGGAAACACGGAAGGGATTTAAGAGGTCTAAAGGCTCTCACGATACATTTAAGTAAATATAAATAAAATTTACACCTACTAATGAAACTACTGGTGAAACATTATTTAAATAAATTAAAAATTAAAAAACGAACACTTGTAAGGTTTCAGAAATTTTATTATTATTTGTCTGACAGCTGTTTCGACTTTTACGTCATTCTCAAAGACTGTGAGTGCTTAACATGAAATTGATTTTTATAAAGGTGGTTGGTTATGGGTGGTTATAATATTGCAGTCTTAAAATACAGAGTAATTTAAGGAATCTAGGATTAACCCACATATGTAGTAATAAAACTAATTTAGGCTCATTAATTGTAAATAATAAGGCTAAAATTAATATTTTACAAAAACATGGTATATATGAGATGGAATGTTCAGATTGTGATGCAATTTACATTGGTCAGACGAGTCGGAATCTAGGTAAACGCCTAGATGAACATAAAAAATCTATCATATATAAAAATACAACAGGTCTTGCTACACATTGCATACAAAATGATCATTTCATAAATACAAATAAATTCAAACTTTTATATTGCGAACCGAAACGTACTCGATTAAATTACCTGGAAATATTAGAAATACAAAAAGCCCGTCATCCAGGTAAATTCATCACAAACGAACAACTAGATTTTAAGGTTTTTCCCATCATAAAAGCAATAATATAATTACCCATAACCAACCACGTTTATAAATATCAATTCCAATGTTAAGCACTCGCAGTCTTTGAGAATGACGTAAAAGTCGAAACCACTGTCAGACAAATAATAATAAAATTTGTGAAGCTTTACCAAGTATTCGTTTTTTATTTTTAAATTTACTAATTATTTGTTGCGAATCTGAATACCGTAAAATGAAAAAAAAAAGTTGTTTAATGTAAACTTGATAAAATAATAAAATACGTAACTAACTTTTCCACTGTTTATTCAAAATATTTACAATTGTTTCACCCAACATGGGCATCTTCAGATGACATATGTCTGTTAGTTACGTATTTTATTATTTTATCAAGTTTAATTAAGTTTTTCCATAAAGTAACGGCAGAAACAATCAATTGATTAAAGTAACTGTATTTTTGAACTAAACTACCCAATCGCTTCCAACTGTGCTACCACGGAAAATAAATTTCCTTGTTTGGTTTATTATTCCTTCACAGTTATTACCCAATAATATGTGAGTGAATTTCATTTTCAGCCATTTTGGGGGGGGGGTGTGTGGGTATAAAAACAAGCGTGTTTCTATTAATAGGTCCACTGTTTCTATTCACCCCATAATTTATAGAAACGATCCTTAATTTGTACAAACCTAGGGGTAAAATATACAAGAAAATTGATAATAATACTCTAACAATCAGAGTAAAATTCAAATCTCGTCTAGCAAAAGTGTTAGAGGTGCAAATTTAGTCATTATAGGAAAGTTATGAAAAATATTCAATTTGGCTTTCAGTGTGTTTTCCAACAAAATATCGAAATGTGTATATTTTCACTAATATGGTAGAAAAAGAATTTGAAGCCATATAATATTTACAACCCGTCTCACTAAACCTTTTTCAGGATAAATTTATGAATTTCACACATTTTCACCTTTAATTTCAATAAACAGATTGTTGGACAAGTTTTTCAAATCCAATATGATAGAAAGAGAGACTTCTTACTATTTAATATTAACCAAAATAATCTAAACTAATCCCCTATTTTTAGTCTTTTAGTTGAACAATATTTTAATTTAAAAAAATATATTACTTTTTTTCATTGTATGTAGCATTTTAACATTTTTTAAAACATTTTAAGTATATCTAACTTATTATTCTTTCTGCAAAAAACTGTAAACTTTTTTTGAATTGCATTATATACGTTTTATTCTATTAATCTTAGACCGAGCAGCGTGGTCTAGTGCTCTAGATCATTGCTTAGCATTCGGGAGGTCAGCGGTTCGAACCCGGATCCGGCTGCTCTGGTATAAATTTTCTGTGGTTTCCAGTAATATTCCACAGATAATCTTTCACTTCTCTTCTGTCTTCATTTCGTCCGTCTCATCTTTCTCTCCCTAACCAAACCACCCACCCATTCCCACGATTCCTGCAAGGAGGCTGAAGAGGACCTTACGCCCTACCCTCCGGCTTTGCACTACAGTGTAGGTCGGAAGGACTGCCCGCCCACCAGCACGAGTAGCTGGTGGGAACGAAACACAAAAAAGTTTTTTGTTTTAATCGAAACCAGAGTTTTCCGTATTTTTAGTTGTCAAAAGATATACCAATTTAGCTGTATAGCCGAAAAGTTAGAAGACTGTTTCTACCCTTCCCATTTTACGGTAGTATTTTAATTTGCTGGATCAGAATTTTTGTAGTAAAGATATTTTGAATTCGTAATCCCGAGAAAATAGGATACTAAATTCATTATCGAAGTATCGAGAACTAGTTCCTGATAAAATTGAAAGTTACAGTGGATAATAATAAAATAATCAGAGCACGTCCCAGAAACTGCATTGTCTTCAAAAATTAGATTAAAATAGAAAACTTACTGCCATCGCTATGTGCAACACCCTCTCTGAGTAGAAAGTATCTAAGGCCGTCTGTAGAATATTTTTCACTCATTTCCAAAGGGCAAACGACGTTATTTTTTGACTTCGACATTTTTTCACCGTCGACAGTCCAATGTGAATGACAATAAATACACGATGGTAGTTCTAATCGAGCTGCCATCAAAAATGCCGGCCAGTAAATACCATGAAATCTAAAAGGATTATTAGCAAATTCACACCTATTTTAACTTTTTATCAATGTAATTAAATTAATTTCTCTAACGCAAATATACAAAAAAGTTTAATATAAGTAAAAGATAAAAAGATGCTTTTTTATGTTTCAACAAGTTTATTAGACTCTACAATTGTTTCGGCATATTATGCCTCTTTCAAGAGTATGAAAATACTAAAATTGATATCTTTTACATGTTCTTTTAATCACTGAAAAAAGTGGAGTTTATAAAACTAATTGTTTAAATTGCAACGCTTTCTATTTAGGTCAGACAGGTAGGAAATTGTCACAAAGATTAAAAGAACATGTAAAAGATATCAAAGAATGTAAAAAAGCTACTGGTTTTAGCACACACTGTATAGAAAATAAACACGACATTAATTTAAACAGTATTAAATTAATTCATTCACGTAGTAAAGGTGAACGGCTTAATCTATTAGAAGAACTGAAAATAAAGAAGGCATTCAAACCCAAACATAATATCACAAATTTACAGTCAGATTTTAGGAACAATTTAACAATAGATACATATTTAGGGTTTTCCGCCAATAATACATATTTCTTGTTTGTATGTATGTTTGTATTATTGGTTTGTATATAGTATTTAAGACTTTGTACACTTTAAGAATTTTAGTATTTATCATACTCTTGAAAGAGGCATAATATGCCGAAACAATTGTAGAGTCTAATAAACTTGTTGAAACATAAAAACGCATCTTTTTATCTTTTACTTATATTAATTAATATGTTTCATAATTACCCGACCGCAGAATCATTACAAGTTACAAAAGTTTAATACCAAATTAATATAAGTATTATTATAAATCAATATCTGTTGTTTTATAAGAAAATTAAAAAATCTAGCTGTGATTTACAACGAACCCAATCTGAACAAAAGCATAAAATGTGTCTATCTTTCGCTAATTAATGATTTCCCGGAGTGTTTCCGACAAAATAATCTATTGAAGTGTCAACTACATAAACCTCAAAGGGCAATATATTTGGACGTTTTCTTACGCTGCCTCTTTTATTTAATTAATATCTCGCAATCAATTTAAGACCTTGATTACACCAAGCCAACGGTCGCATCGACATGTTCTTAAATTAAAGATGGTCTCACAAGAAAAAGAAAATAAAATAAAACAAATAACGTTTCACCAAATTTATTATACTCGACTTAAGTTTCGATCGATAGCGATCATCATCAAAAGTTTAAGTACACTCTTGATAATGATCGCTATCGATCGAAACTTAAATCGAGTATAATAAATTTGGTGAAACGTTATTTGTTTTATTTTATTTATTTATGTTTCACAAACGTTGCACTATCAAAAGTATTAATGTAAAAAAAACGAAAAAAAAAAACAAAAGCAGAATTTTGTTTTTATCATAGGTACTTTATTGCGTAATTACTTTAAATCAAATTTAAAAGGTGTTAAATATATTGTAAAAACTGCGTGTGTTGAGAAATACTTTAAATTTCTTACTTCAATATATCTTTGCCTATAACTTGAACATCAGGCGGCCAGAATTGCGTAAATTCAAGCCCATTACGATATCCTGCAGCCGTAAGGTAATTTACAAGGGCATCCAACCAAACGTATATCGTCTGCGTCTTATCATTAGGTACTTTTATGCCCCAATGAACACGCGTAGCTGGCCTTGATACTGAGATATCCGGTAATTCGTCTTTGTTTAGCATTTCCGTCAATATTTTGTGGAATTTATTAGGCTTTATAACATTTTCTAAAAACGTATAGCAACTCTAACTTTTTTCGACTTTTTATTATATATAAATAATAAAAAAAGCAAAGGCCAATTTTCACTTTATTTTTATCAATTTTAATTGTTGTTAAGTAAAAATAAAACGCAACAAAAAAATTAGTAACTAACATAGATATAAATAAATGAAGAAATATTTTTTTAGTCCCATAGATTTTTTTCATTTTCAAAAAATAGGTGTAGGTATATTATATTGTGGGTATGTAGTATTATATAAATAAAAAAAAAGTTGGGATAGGAAAAACAAACTTTAAACCTAGTTAAACTTATTACTTTTTGTACAATTTTCGTAAAAATTCGATATTTTAAAATTTAGTACACTCCTTGGAAGTTCAACATAGATTTAAATTTGTTAAATAATAAATTTCGTCAGAATTTATAGTTTTTAATATAACATAACATAATAATAAATAACACTAACTGTTTGTTTCCACAATTTATTAAGTAAACTTTACAATTGTTTCGCGTTACTAACGCTTCATCAAAAGTGCGACTAGCATTAAGACTACGGAACATATATACCTTAAAATTAGGGAGGGGGTTGTTTAACAAAAAGATTTAATAACGGTTAATGTCTATTTGGTCGTTTAACAAAGTATTAGTTTTCTTATATTTATTTATTTGCATGGTTTCTAGAAGAGACAGTTGTAGCTTTTATTTTCAACATGTAATATTTCGTAATCTTCGTTAAAATTATGTCATTCGTCTTTTGGTGTTTTGCGTAATTTGAGTCGGGTTTCTTATTCTCAAAATATTTTTTGTGTTCAATAATACTTTTTTTAAATGTACGTCCGGTCTGTCCAATATAGATTTTGTTACACGAAAGACAATTCAATGTATATACACCTGATCGATTGTTAGTTTACTGATAGTCGCACTTCTGATGAAGCGCTAGTAACGCGAAACAATTGTAAAGTGTACTTAATAAATTGTGGGAACAAACAGTGAGTGTTATTTATTATTACCATGAGTTTCCATCAAGCAAATTTTGATATGATTAATCATAACATGACATACCATTTGTTTTTAGCCAATAAAGAAGATCATTCTGAAAATTCGATAATCGAAACATAAAATTTTCTTCTTCGGTCCACTCTACAGGGTGTCCACTTTCCGAAGACACTAAACTTTTATTACCATCAGCTAATGAAACTTGTTTTAATTGAGAATCAGTTAAAAAAGTTTCATCAGATACACAGTACCACCCTGAGTATTTATCCGAATAAATATGGCCATTATCATATAATATATTCTAAAATTTCATATTAAAATATATAATCATAAGCCAACATTAGAACAAATTTGTGCTTGTTTTAAAATCGTTCTTACCCAAAAGTGTTTTACAGTGCTTTCGTGTTTTTCTGACGTAGTTCTTATAAAATCGGAATAATTAATACTAAATTTATCTGACATATTTTTATACTTCTCTGATATTGTATTACAATATTTATCTACAGCTGCTGAATTTTTAATAGCAGCTTGTTGAATTTTCCCACCATGCTCGTCGGTACCAGTTGATAACTTATTTAAATATTGCGGATTTATAAGATGCTGCCATCTACTGATAGCGTCTGCAATTACGGAACTGTACAAGTGACCGATGTGCGGCGCTGAAACAGCGTTCGTGGATAAACGATCTACATTACCGAACGAGCGAGAAAATCATAGAAAACAAATGTACACATGGATCGCATTTTTAGCAGACATTCACTAAAATGATATTACTTACTTGCATTAACGTAGTAAATAGGCGTTGTAACAAAGAAATTAGCTTTCTTAGAACTGAATTTACGAGAAATTATAATGCTTTTCGAACACATAGCAACGAACAACAGCTACACCGAGTTACAGATTAGAGGTTAAATTAAGCACATAAATATTTTCTGTAGTAGAATAAACATAGGCATAGGCGTATCAGTAATAAGAGCAAAGGGAGTTAACTAATTAAAATGAAATTTACGTAATATTTAAACAAAACAATTTTATTCTTGAAAATTATTTTTAATATTTTTGCTTCATATCTAATGCACTAAACTAATTCCAGCGGAAAATTGTAAATAGTTGCTTAAAACAACTATTAAAACTTATTTTATTTTTTATTAATTACTGATACATATTTTATCAAGTTTGAAAACATGAGGTCTTTAATTAAAATATATTGTGATAATTAAATAAACTAAAAAAGAAAATGTGGTAACAAAATCATGCCTGTGATAAAAAATCAAAATTAATAGTTCTTTTTATTGTTATCCAATTTTACCCTCATTTTTTCAAAATTCTTACTGTAGCTAATTAGTTACAAATGCAAACTACCTTCTTTGTGTGTAAACTAGTACAATTTCCAGTATAACATTTTGGGTAACCAACTACCTTTATTGTGTTTTAAATAATAATAAAATATTTTGCTCATACCTTATTAATTTATATACTAAAAGTCTTCTTAGGATATAATTTTATTTTTACTGATTAGAATTGCAAAGGATTTAAAACCAATATATCTTTAACCAAATTTAATTAATAAAAACAATGAGAATGAGTGGATGTGTGTTTATTGCCTCCAAAAAATTTTACAACCTTTTTATAAAGGAAAGAAAATCTTTAACCTACTTGTTTAATTAAATCTAGGCAGACATAACATTAAAAATCTGTACAAAATATGATCGTTTTAAAAATAACAAATTAATGAAATAACAACTTAGAAATTAATGGTTTTTCCGGCATATGCCATCATGTTTGCTTCTCTCAATGCTTCTGCACATGTGGGATGAGCATGGCAGACACGAGCCACATCTTCTGCTGATGCTCCATATTCTTGAGCCAAAACAGCTTCATTAATGAGTTCTCCAGCCGAAGGACCGATAATATGAGTACCGAGGATTCGATCTGTGGTTTTGTCTGAAAGGACTTTGCAAAATCCTTCGGTGTCATTGTTTGTTTTCGCACGGGAATTTGCCAAGAATGGAAATTTACCAACTTTATAGGCAATTCCTTCCTTTTTCAAATCTTCTTCTGACTTGCCCACCCAACCCACTTCCGGATGAGTATAAATAACAGATGGCACACAGTTATAATCGATGTGTACATGACCTCCATTAATTCCTTCCACGCATATTATACCTAATGAATAGTTTAAATTTAATATAAAATTGATTGAATGTATACCGCATTCGTTGTGCAATATTTTATAAATTATAACTACTATACTATTCAGTAATAGAATTTCTCTCTTGAGAATTACCTCAAAAGGTGGAAAAAAAATTGTCGAGTTTTTTAATAAATATTAAGTGCAACGAAACCCAGTGTTTTTTTACTACTCATTTTATTTTATAGTTAAATTTAAATTTATTATTGAATTGAATGTTCCTATAGAAACACATTTATATTATTTTTTATCAGGAAGGAAAGAACAAAAAATAATTTCAAGACTTCATAAATATATGTGATAGTTTGCATTTTATAAATTATTAATAATTAAGAAATATAAGGGATTATACTTTTATTCTCTCACCTTCGTCTTCTGCTTTGTGCGCTAACATTGGCCCATGTATACAGTCACCAATGGCATAAATGCCAGGTACAACAGTTTGGAAATGTGAATTAACAGGTATTCTTCCCCTATTGTCCCTTTCAATACCCATTTCTTCTAATCCTAAATTCTCAGTGTAAGGCCTTCGTCCAATGGAAACCAACAAAACTTCACATTCCAACTAAAGTTAATATAAAGTAAATGAAAAACGTTACAATTCATATAAACCAAAGGTTGCTGTAGATTAGACCTACCACTTCTTTCTTGTCAGGATTTTTTGCATCTTCTACATTTACTTTAATAACTCCGCCACTTTTTTCAGCACCAGTAACTTTGGTATTCAATTTGAATTTCAAACCTTGTTTTGTCAACACCTTTTGAAATGTCTTTGATACTTCACCGTCTATTCCAATACCTCCAATACTTGAAATAAATTCTACAGCTGTTACTTCAGAACCCAGTCGAGACCACACAGAACCCTACCAGAAAAATGATTATTATTTAATTATGAGATATTCAAAATTGAAAGTAACACTAACCATTCTCAAAAATTTTCTTTGTGAAATTTTCATTTTAATATATACACACTATTAATACTTTAAGTTTAATTTTTTTTCATCATTTTGTATTGCCCTATTTTTAGTTAGTTTAAACTTTCTCTACTATCAACAAATATAATTAATATACTAATTTCATACAAATTAAACTAATACATACCAATTCCAATCCAATAACACCTGCTCCAATGACTACCAACCTTTTGGGAATTTGTTTTAATGAAAGAGCTCCTGTAGATGACACAATTGTTTCTTCATCTATCTACAATGAATCTAAATAATATTTACTTGTAATTCAATGCTTATACCACTCACTTGTATGCCAGGAAATGGAGTAACTTCTGATCCAGTTGCAATGAGGATATTTTTGGTGTTAACAACTTCTTGACCACCTCCTTCTTTTAAAACAGTTACTTGATTTTTTCCTGTTATTTTACCATGACCCTTTATTGGTTTTACTTTATTCTTTGTAAATAACATAGCAATTCCACCTGTTAAAGCTTTTACTGCATTTGCTTTTGCTTCCATAAATTTACCAACATCCATTTTAACATCACTAACTATAATTTATAAAAAATAATACACAACTTACTAGAAATTAGTTGAGATTTACCAATAATCCCCCTTGATTTAAAATCTTCAGAGTGAGCCATATGATAATAATGGGAATTATTTAAAAGTGCTTTCGAAGGAATACATCCCACATTTAAACAAGTACCACCAAAAGTTGGATTTTTCTCCACACATACAGTCTACAATAACCATTTAAACTACCTTAATAACACAGTGTATATAATTACCTTCATGCCCATCTGGGCAGCCTTAATTGCGGCCACATATCCCCCTGGACCTGACCCAATGACAACGATATCAGCATCTTGGGTAGCAGAGTAACATCTTTGTTGTAGAACATCAAAAATTCGTCTTCGACATCCTTTTACATTTGAAGGCTAAAAGGAGAGCTGCGTAAGGAATGTAACAAACATCTTCCTAAATTTTGACCTCTAATTCTTATAGCATAAACTTGAAACAATTGTAGGTTAAATATTACGTAAACGCCTAATTCATACTAACAAACTGAAAATTTTCAAATATACTTACTCGCAAGTTCGTTGCAAAGTATTTTGAAAGAGTGTGTTGCATTTTCTAACTTAAATATAGACAATCTTCAAATTATATTAGCCGGTAACGTATTTTATGCAACGAACTCACAACCTAGTTAACTATTAACAATAATAGAAACCACAAAAAATGACAACTGACTAAACGACCATGATATACAGGGGCGGACTTGATTTGCTGTAGAGAAATTAACACTGTAATTAAATTTATTAATAATAAATGATATTCCTCCAAAAAGTGATACATAATTATTATACATACACTTATTATATTAATAACAGTTTTAAAAAGGCTACACGTTTACGTAATTTTTACATTTTATTAAAAATTGTTTATTACTTGCTACTACCCTGACTAATGACTAACACATCTGTGGTTCATTCATTGCAGTATTTCTCTTCGTTTGTTGTGGTATTTATACTTTATGTGAAAATTTTGAAAAATGCGATAGGACATACCAAATTCACATCGGAATGTGTAAGGGTATTACAGTTTTATATGTGGTATGTATTTTCTAATCCGTTATTAAGTTATTTTTACAATTCCCACAAATTAAATTAGTAAACAATGCAGAATTCACCTTCTTTCTACATAATTGTTACATTTAGCTTTCATTGTTATTTTTTCTTCACAGATACACTCAAGAATACAGATCGTTTCCGTATCTATATTCGCTCCTTACGCTTGAAACATAATATTACTGAAAATATTTAAACACAAATATGGAAGTGTTATAAAAGGACAAAACTCAAAAGATGATGCTTGAACAAGAATACAAAAGGTACACAAATAAGTAATTTTCGTTATAATTAGCTAACAGTGATGCAAGCAACTATTATACCCTCACCTCACTTAGAATATATGTTGATAGTACTTAATTTTTACTGAATCTTCGCTAGTTCAAAGTTATCAACACAAAAGATTAATATAAGTCTCACACTGATGCAGACAACTTTTATGTATGCAAAACTTGCATAAGGGGCAGACAACCCTCTTTGGTAATTAATAAATTTTTAATAAGAATACTTCGGAATTTCTGCCATTTTCCAACTTATAAACACAAAAACTTTATATAGTTGTCTGACACTGCAGTAGACAACTATGGCGTATACGAAATTTGCGTAAGGGGCGCACAACCATCTTTAGAAATCATTCAATTTATAAATAGGATATTTCGAAAATTCTTCCAGTTTGAATCTTATAAACACAAAAACTTAATATAGTTGTCTCACACTGTTGTAGACAATTATTGCTTATGTGAAATTTGCGTAAGGGGTGCGCAACCCTCTTTAGAAGTTATTCAAATTTTAAGAATGTTACAGAATCTCTGCTATTTTCAAATTACATATCCATATGCAATTCAATTTACAGTGGTGTATTTTCGGTTATATATGCGATTATTGTGCTTCGTCTGTTTTCTTTTCGTTAACTTCAGTAATATTCGATTTTCAGATAATTTGTTTGGTTACCAGTTATTTTTGTGGTCTTGTGTGATTTTGTAAAAATGCCTTGTTTTATTTAATAATCGCGTTAATTAAGTTTATTAAATTTTATCAAAGTAATTGATTAATTGAAGTAATGATTTTTCAAGAAATAATTTCTTCATTATCAGTACAGCTAAAAGTATCAAAAAGTAATAGAATAATTGTGAGTTAGCACCTACAAGAATTACATAGTTAGAAATTACTTTTACTTATTTTGAACGCAGAAGTTTTTAAAAGGCATAACTATCACATTCTATATTACAATACTTTGCAATACAGTGGGTTGCCTACATAAAAAAGATTGTTAATAAAATATGTGTCACGTGTGTTCCACCACCGCTAAATTATCGATTTTTATTTTTGTGTGTATTTTTAGATATTGTGACACAAATGTTACAGCATTCATCAGTTTTAATGGAAATTTGTGAACAGCTAACATCTTCGTTTGTAATAAACGTATTTAAATTTAAATGGTAAGTACACAAGTCCGTAAGAAATTTATTGTAATGTCTTTACTGAGATGAAGGACAAATCAATATTTTTCGATTTTTGTTCAGTGTTTGCTTCATTTATATATCTATTTTTTCCTGGTGTACTATATTTTGCTATTTTAGATAAAAACTGGGATAATAATCTCTAAAACTGAGTAAGATGTTTTTATAGACATCACAATACATATAATTATATTATTATTATTAATATTATTATATTATACATACGTTAGTTAGATGGAAACTAGTTTTATTGATAAGCTAGCTAAAAAACGATTATTGCGTTATTTGAGAAAATTATAGTATGATAAATCGAACTAGAAATATAGGTATACCTATATATATATAAAATCAGTTTCCTGCTTGTTAACAGTTCATTAAAACAACTAATTAGTGATATCTATTAATGTTAGCAAAGTTTGGGCAAATTATCTACATTATTCAAATTATAATTGAGGTTCTTATTGATTGTTTATTCAACTACATGCGATTAAGTTTTGCTGTTAAGTAAACTTTGTTGTTTTAAGTGTGAGTTTTGTATAGTTATAATTCGACAAAGGCCACATATTTTAATAAGTATTATAAATTATACTTTTTATGCCAAAACATATAGGTACCATAAATTGTTAAATATTTTAAATTATTTGAATATGTTTTGATTAATATTTGAATTATTTAATTTTGTTTGCAATATAAAAGCAAGCAGGTGCTCTTCGGAAAACATTTAAGAAATAAATAAAATGATTGAATTTTTGATTTACTTTCATCAAAATTGTAAAAAGTGGACGCAAAAGTTACTAATAAGCGGGCTTAAATTAGAAATAATCGACGACATTAACATGATTTTTATCTATGAACGACATTAATCATTAATCGTGTATAATTAACGTCGTCCATCTTTCAATCAGCATTGGTCGTCGTAATACTGAACCCTAACAAATAAAAGTGATTCAAATTATATTTGTTACTGTCGTCAATGACGTACTTCCTTCCAGTTCGCTACTTCGTTTGTTTGTCGCATCTACTATATTTTCTGGCTGTTGTGAAATTTTATTTGCATTTTTAATTTTAAAAAACGGAAAAAAGTTATGATACATACAAAATTTATATTACAATAGATTACGGAATATCAGTTTTATATACGGTATGCATTATTTTATTCGGGTATCAGATTATTTGCACGATTCACATTAATTAAGTAAATGGGCAGTACGGAGTTAATTACGCCATATTTGATAATTTAGGAGAACTTTGAAAACTTGTTTATATCGATCGATTTTATGAAAAATAATAGCCATCAGTTCTGTGTAAACAAATTTATTATATGAAATAATTCACTTTTTTATTTTGGTAACAGAATAATTACCGTTTTCATTCATTAGGCTTTTTTTTCTATAAAATTATTTTGGACTTTCATTTGTTCTTTTCTTTTCGCAGATATATTTCGGAATTAATTTTTTTTCTGCCTTTGCCAAACGAATTCTCCCTTCAACAGTTCAACCTAAACAGACAGTGTAGTTTTATACTACCTTGTTGCTGAGAGGTAAGATGACTGAAAATATTTGATATACTATTTTAGTTGATTTTCGGTGCATGTTTTTATTGTATTTCATGTTATATAATTTAACGTACTTAATTCGTTTTTCTTGTTTTAGTGCCTGCAGATTGACTGATAAATGGGAGAGAAGATTTATTACTGATTAAATAAGTTGTCTACTAGAGTATTATTCCTGCTGGAGTTTGTTTGCTTTTGTCTTTTCACTTGTGGACTATTTTTCAGTCAATTAAGGTGAGAATAAATGTCATAATATAAATAAGTATATTTAATATGAACAGAAAAAATTATTTGACATTACTTTAATAATCTGTTATGCTCATTTCTTTACTAGGGAAGCTAAATTGATTATATTTTAATACTGTTTCATAGCATTTCAGTTTAGAAGAACATTATGAAAACTTTGAATGCCATGTGTTATGAATCATTGGTCTTATCTGTCCTCTTTCAGTCCAGGGTGTAGCAATAGGTGATGGAAATATAAAAGTGCCTTTTTCCCATTGGAAACGGAGGCAGTATGTTGCCAAATAAACGATTTATGACAAGGAATTGGTATGTATTATTATTAATGTAAGATAGCAGATATACTTAGACATTTTTAACTATTCTCAACAGTGAAGTTTTAAGAATCATTTCAGAAATGTCAAAAGCAGAATTAAAGTAGCACTGTGTTCTATTGCAGTAGCATGAAAGTTAGCATAAAATAAGCGATAGAACATTTGTTTTAAATGTTATGTATTTTATAAACAATAATAGATGCTAGTTAATGTTAAAGTTAGTGATGCCATGTCTCTATTTTATGTATTTAATAGTGTAGTTAATTTGTTTTTCTTCGCCGTTTCTCTAGGTTTGCTGATGAATGACAGAGCATTGAAGTACAATGGTGTTGATTTTCCTGGACCTGCTTTCCTTTGATGTCTACACTATGCAGATAATTTTGGACTGATGTGTGAGAACACCTGGATATTTATTTGGATACCACTGAAACAAGTTATCTGCAATAGCATCGTTGGATTTAGTTTGCTTTTCACACTTGTAAACTTCGGAACATTACATTCAATTGACAGGTAAAAAAGCATTTTAAAGTACAACAAATATCACAAAGATTTTTAATTAAGTGCGTAAAAATCCGCCGCCGCATTAAAATATTCTAAATATTCTACCCTTAAAAATTAAATGCTGTTCCCAGTCAGTTGGGAAATAGGAGTAATTTTTTAATTAGATTATTACAACTAGAGCATCTAGGAAGCAATTTATTTAAATAGTAGAATTCGTTTGATCGACAGCAGTTTAGTGTTGTATAAATAATGCCGATTATCCGGAAATAACAGCAATATTATATAAGACTATGTAGAAAAGGGCAGAAAAAAGGTGCAAGTAAATAAGTAAACTTTTGTAATGAACGACTAGAAATGTGTAAAAATATTCGGTAAGTTACCGCGTAATTTCGAACAGTTGAGTTTTGCTAAACATCATATTTCGTGTTTGTTGGTGTGTTACTTTTTATTTGTTGCTACCTATAAACAAAAATTCTTTTACAGATTTTTCATAACAAAATTATTAAAAAAGTATAAAATTAGTTTATTCGTTAGATTTTATCGTAATTGTTGTTTTTTTTTTTAATACTAATCTATCACAATTATGCATGTGTTTTTTGTTTCTTCTTTTGATTAATTTCTGTTCATTCGTTAGCATGTATAATTATTTTATTTCTTTTTTCACCTTTTACAGTGTGACCTATAAATGCCATCCAACACCATTAAGTTTATTACTATTACGCTCCTATTGTGTACCTCATTTGCTGTTTCACTTTTCAAACTTTGGAGTTGTTGTAATTAAAAAAAGGTAAGATTTCATTAGTTAAATGTTTCAAAATATTTTTTAAAGCGGTCAAATAGTTACGGTCGATCTGTGTATGAGGTTTGTATAGAATGTTTATGTGCTATGTTCTCTGTCAAATAGAAATTTGTATTTTTATGAAATTTAATAGACCTTTACTTGATGATAGTCGATCATAATAGGGAAATAAAGGAAATAACTATACGCTTTCACAAATGTTATAATTTGCGATAGTGTATGGTTTGTTTTATTTCTCTATTGCATGTTTATTTCAATCGACAATTAAAAGTATCCTCGCCAGTAAATTTTACCTGAATTTTTACATGTTTTTAACATTTTAAGAATTGAAAATAATCGTTGCAATATGTATGCAATCTAAAAAAATACTGGGTGTATGTTGAGTTACATATGCATCATATGTAACAAGTTACTTTGAGGAATAAATATATTTTTTTAATTAATGTTTATGGTGGTACTGGAATGCTTTCCCTTTTGTACTTCACGTGATCTTTATTTGTCAAAGACTTCCTACGATATTTTCGATTTTTTTGCAGAAAATGGTAGTTACGAGGTGGCAATAATTGGTGTCAGCAATTAGCAATTTTAGGACTGTTTGATTGTTTCAGGAATGGATTGGATCGAAAGGTAGGAATTGTTTGAATTAAATAAATTAACCGTATTTGCAGTCAAGTAATTGCTTATTCTGAAATCACTTGTTTCGTTTGCTTTTGACCTGTTTTTATTTTGAAACATGAATGAAAACGACTGGGTTAAATAAACAGTAAGAGGTACTAAATTTTTGACAATTTTAACATAATAAATTATTATTTTAAAAGCCTCTTGCTTTCCTAAATCGATTTTAATTAGTTAATTTTATTTACGAACAACATTGAATTTTGGTCTTATTGTAACTTCAAGACATTCTATTCATTCATACTAGAGGCAGCACGTAGATTTTGTCACCGCCAAATTATCGATATTCATGCATGCTAAACACGCGTATAAGTTTAACATGTAAATTAACTCCGTGGTCGGATAATTATGAAACATAATAATAATATTGTAAATAAAAGTATAGTTTTTTTTTATGTTTCAAAAAAGTTTATTAAGATACTCTACAATTGTTCCGACCCATGAAGATGCAGTATTATATCATTAGTACTCTTGAAAAAGGCATCATGTGCTAAAACAATTGTGGAGTTTCTTAAACGTTTTTGAAATATAAAAAAGCTATACTTTTATTTAAGTTATTAAATTAACTTTGTTTCTGTATTAGGCGTCGCTTGCTTTGCTTGTCCATAATTCATGATAAATCTGTAACAGTATTATTACATTGAAATTCTTTTTCTTATCCTCTTTTTTTAATAAACATAGTTCGTTTCATTTTCATATCAAAGGTAAAACATTAAGACTCACTGTTAATTCATTGCTAAAAATAAGTATGGACTTTGTATTGCGAAACGTAATCAAGCGATAACGGCTGTTTTTCTGCGTATATACCTATAAAACAAGTGACTTCTAGTACTGGTTACAATTTTTTAGATTTTAAATAATAATCAATATGAATGCGTGTCTAAAAAAATTAAACACTCACTCATACTGCTTTTTATAAACGCCAGTGCAGGGTAATATAAATAATTAATAATGACAAATAAACAACTGAAGACGATGAGTGTATTAGGTATATGTTAGCCTGTTGCACTTTTTAATTGATTTTGATTTAGTTGTCGATTTTTTTCTTACTGACTTTTTTGTTGAACAATTAGTTTACTCCTTAATAAATAGTGAGCAGTTTGTCAAAAACAAAGCATGGAAAGCGTTGGTTTTCTATTCTAACTCTTATCAATTAAAATATTTCCGAATAGGCATTGCTATACATCTAACGAAAATAGTATGGCATTTTTTGAGAAATATATGAAAAAACACTTATTGTCTTCAGTTTTTTAGCGAAAATTTCATTTAATAATGTACATAGTAATTTTTGGGGTTCTGTACTGAGAAAGGGAAAAGGTCACAGTGGATTATATCTGAGCAATTACTACAACTACTACTTAGTGTTATTTATTTGGAATTTACTCTTTAGAAATACATGTATCTATTAAAAAGCAAAAAAATGGATTGGATCAAAAGGTAGGAATTGTTTGAGTTAAATAAATTAACCATTGTTGCAGTTAAGTAATTGCTGTTTCTGGAAGTCACTCGTTTCGTTATAGTTTAATTTGTTTTCGAGTTGATTTAATTTTGAAACAAATGAATAATAACAACTGTGCTAAATGAGGAGTAAAAGGCACAAAACTCTTGACAAATTTAACATAATCAGTTATTAATTTACAAACACCTCTTGCTTTCAAAAATTGTTTTTAATTAATTGGATTTAATTTGCTAACAACATGTAATTTTGGCCTTATTTGCGATCTTCTTCTTTGGTATTGTTTAAGGAACGTATGATTTGATTGCATGCATTACTTGCCACAAATTCGGTATTATTACATTGAAGTTCTTTCCTTTTTTTGTTTTTATTTTATTAATGATAAAAATAGTTTGCTCGTTTCATTTTCATGAAAAAAATATAACATTTAAACTGTGATTTTTAATTAATTGATTAAAAGAAGATCATTGGGATAATCAACAGGTTACAAAACGTTATAGTCTATTTATTATATTAGATGAAGTAGGTATTGACTTTGTTTTACATATTTATTTTGCAAAACATAATTAATCAAACGATAACGGCTGGTTACTCTTTTTGTTTTTTTAAATGATAAACAATACGAATTTGTGACGAATAAATAAACACTCGCTCATAGTGCTTTTTATAAAGGCCACTGCAGTGTAATATAAATAATAAATAATGGCAAATAAACAACTGAAGACAATGACTGTAACAAATAACTGTATTAGGTATGTATCAGTCTGTTGCTTTTTTAATTGATTTTGATTTAGTTCGTTTATTTTTTTATTACTGATATTTTTGTTGAACAATTAGATTACTCCTTAATAAATAGTGAGTAGTTATAAACAATGCATGGAAAGCATTGGTTTTTCTATTTTTACTCTTATCAATTAAAATGTTTCCGAATAGGCATTGCTATACATCTAACGAAAATAGTATGGCATTTTTTGAGAAATAATTGAAAAAACACTTATTGTCTTCAGTTTCTTAGCGAAAATTTAATTTAATATTGTACATAATAATTTTTGGGGTTCTGTACTTAGAAAGGGTATAAAGGCCACAGTACAAATCTGAGCAATTATTACTACTACTTAAAGTTATTTATTTGGAATTTACTTTTTAGAAATACTTGTGTCTATTAAAAATCAAAGAAACAATCGTATTGTTCACTATCTAGACACTACATCGAAGTTATTATGTACTCTATGGTTTTTCAGTTACTAAGTCAATTTGACGTTTCAGGGTTTTGTTAAACATGTAGAAGTTGTTTATTTATTTATTTTATTTTATTAAAACCAGTACAAGATTTACATAAAGAGTAAATTCTACAGAGGTATGCATAGATACCTGTTCGTATAACTGGTAATACAAAATCTTACAAACTACATAGACCATAGTCTTGAAATTTTTAATATTAAGAAGTGAGTATTTGCTTCCAAATTAAACAGTAATAACACATATCTCGTTATAATACAAGGTAGGTTTATTTATTTTGTAATGTATTTCGTACTTTTCTTGCTTGTGAATTATCTCGCTGTCAGATAACTAGTGTGCATTAATAATCTTGTAATTGTCAACTTCCGTGCATATACCACGGTCTAATTAAAAAAGGCTAGGCCAGTGGTCGGCAAGCATAAATTTAATTTCTCAATTATAATTGTTTCAAGAACTACTTTGTTTTCGATCTTCTTTCGATATTTTTGAAATTAAAAATCACGAAATAATTTTCAAAATGTTAGGTTAAGTTGAGACGTCAAATTTAATAAATTTGAATCCTAGAATTATAAAGACATTACCATAGATAATTACAACTTACAACATCCTACAAAATCAAGCATCTATGGTTTTTCTCCTTTCACTTGCGATTATCTATGGTCTCAAAACTGTTCGACGATGACAATCGACGAAAGCCACCTCGCCATTTTCTTTTAGTATACTTGCCATTTGTCGGTGCTTGTTGTTAATTTATTTCGTGTTTTATTTATTTAATAGTGTAGTTAATTCGTTTTTATTGACTTTAATTCTAACTCTATTGAAAACGCGAACCGTCTACTATGATATTTTACTTACTGTAATTTTCACTTCGGACGATTGTTCGATCAAATAAGGTAAGAATACTTACAATAATGTAGATATTTGATATATACGAAGAAAACGGTTCGGCGTTACTTTAACATTTACATTATGCACGTTTCTGATAGGGATGGTGGAATTAATTGTTTTTGAATAATCCCATATAATTTTAATTGTATAGGAACGTTATAAAAGCTGGATGCCATGTGTTACGGAGCATTGGTCACACGTCGTACCTCTTTCTATCCAGGATGTAGCAGTACCTGAAGGAAGCATAAAAGTGCCTTTTTTGGACTGGAAACAGGCAGTGTGTTGGTGTTATAAAGAGAAGGATTTATGACGACGAATTGGTAAGTAACAACGTTAATTAAAGATAGTAGTTGCGAAATTTTCATTAAATTATCCCAGAAAGTTCAACTTCTTAGATATTTATAACCTACAGGAATGTCAAAAGCAGAATTAAAGTTTTCCAGCAGTGTTAAACTTGTATGTTATATGTATCTAATTATAATAGAAATTAGTTAATAAAGTTAGCGATTCCACGTCTCTATTTTTTAATTTTACTGTTTTGCTTGCCTTTAGGTGTGTTTTTATTTTATTTTGTTTGTTTAATAGTGTAGTTAATTTGTTTTTCTTCCCTGTTTCTGTAGATTGGTCAACCAATGAGTGAGCACTGAGGTACATTGGTGTCCTTTTTCCTGGACTTGTTTCCTGTTAACATCTTCACTTTGATACAGTATGCAGATGATTTTCGACTGATTTGAGTGAGACCACCTGGATACAACTGAAACAAGTTGTGTGCAGTAGTATCGTTGGATTTAGTGTGCTTTTCACACTTGTAAACTTTGGAACGTGACATTCTACAGTTAATTAAGGTGAGAATACATGATATTACTAATATTAATTACTCGTTATTAATCTGTTACCACCGTATCTGTTTCAGGTCGCCGTTGGAGAAGACAAAGAAGACCGTAGTTAGATTTTTTCTTTATTTTATTTCAATCAAGTTTTTATTTTGCATGTAGTTAGTCATTTACTTGAATTCATATTTTTTTTGCATGTTTTTAGCTCATTTAGTTGAATTCATATTTTATTATGCATGTTTTTAGCTCATTTAGTTGAATTCATCTTTTATTTTGCATGTTTTTAGCTCATTTAGTTGAATTCATCTTTTATTTTGCATGTAATGTAGATTATTTTATTTTGCATGTTATTTAGTTCGTTTTATTTGAATTATTTTTTATTTTGCATGTTTTTATTTTTATGTATTTTGCATGTCTCTTGCTTACCTCTTCGCTTTGCTTACTGCATATTCTCGCTATTCCGCTTCGCATTTACACTACGTCTTCTACATGATTCAACGTTTCGTTATCGTGTTCAATTCTCTTCTCAGCTTTGTGGGCCTAGGGAGGGCCTCCCCGAACGAATCCCCTTAGCCTTAGCTTTTTAGTTGTTCTTTTAAGGTACCTTAGGTACCTTAACGCGAGTCTACCCTAACGTTACTTCATTTCAGACGGGGTACAGTGGGTTATCTGGAATAGGAGGAATAGCCGACTGCCCAGCTTATTTTGTCGAAATCTGTCCGATCTTTTCTACCAATCTATTAGTCTTTGTCGTTAGTCCTGCTTAATGCTCTATTCGCTTTCAGATAATATGGTATTCCCTAAGAAGACTGAAGACATCATATTTCTTTCTTTTTATTGTGCTTTATTTGAAATTTCATTTGTTTTCTTGTATTTCTCTTACAGGTATTTTGTTCTTTTTACTTTATAAACTGTTATATTCATATAATCGTAATTTTAAATGATAATTAGCTTTTCCAAATTCAGTTTTTGCCCTAATTGATCAAACCAAAAATAATTTTATTAGTAATTTTAATCATTAGAAGTAATTTGGGTGGATAGGGTGGCTATAAGGGGAGATGCGGAGGCCACAGAGCGTTAGGGGCCTTTTTGTCCCACAAATAGTATTTAAATATTAATATAACAGCTTATGAACAATATGTTGTACATAATTTTGTCTTTCTCTTACAGGTATTTTATTCTTTTTATTTTATAAACAATAAATTGTGCATAATTTTGTTGTAATTATAATAAAATCTTGTTGAAATGTATTTATTCTTGATTGATAACACTATTGTAACATGTATATGATTAAATAATGTAAATAAATGATTTGTTCTGAATAAATAGGTGTATCAATAAAGAAATGTATGTTTTTGCATAGTAATTAGAATATGTATTGTAAAGTTATTTAAAATACAGATATTTGTTCTACTTTATGTCCATTACTGATCTAGTTAATAAATAAATCAAAATTATGTTTTTTTTACTTGGTAAAAGTGGAATAACGTAGTCAGTTACTTTTTCTTTTGAACACTATCGATCCGAATAATAAATTATTTTTCGAAATATAACTCCTTGGGCTTATGCTCCCCTGATATAAATGTTGAAAATTTTGTAAAAATTTCAGTTTATATTCACATACGAGGCCTAGTCAACGAGTAGTTTAACAAAATTTTTGTTTTTAAAAAAATCGAATTTTGTTTGTCAAACTATTTGTTGATTAGACCTCGTATGTGAACAATAATTAAAAAATTTGAAAAAATTTCCAAATTTGTATCAGGAGAGCATAAGTTGCTTTGTACTAATCTATCGAACTTAAATTGATTATCTTATATATCGTTGTCAAAAATTTGGAATTAGCATAAATAAGTCAGCAATTTAATTAATATACTTCACTTAATGCCTTCATTTTCGAATACTTTATTGAATTTATAGTGTTGATTAATGAAAAAATAAAACAATTTCTAATCCTTAACACATTTATTAAAAATAACTGTTAAGAAAGTACAATACAATTATTTAATCATGTTTATATTTACATACAACTATTAATAGATTAATTGATTTATTTAATACAAAATATACTGGATACAATACAGCTTGATTTACAAACAATACACAGATAGTATAATTAACTTCAAATACATATTTAATACAAATTGACAAGAGTTTACTACAATTAAATGCAATAATTACATACATTTTATATTTTATAAACTGTTATACTAATATTTGAATACTATTTTTGGGACAAAAAGGCCCCCTGACGCTATGTGGCCTCCGCATCTCCCCTTATAGCCACCCTAATTACGTCTAATGATTAAAATTACTAATAAAATTGTATTTGGTTTGAACAATAATGGCAAAAAATGAATTTGGAAAAGCTAATTATCAGATTAAATGACGATTATATTATTATAACAGTTCATAAAATAAAAAGAATAAAATACCTGTAAGAGAAAGACAAAATTATGTACAATTTATTGTTCATAAGCTGTTATATTAATATTTGAATACTATTTGTGGGACAAAAAGGCCCCCTAACGCTCTGTGGCCTCCGCATCTCCCCTTATAGCCACCCTATCCACCCAAATTACTTCTAATGATTAAAATTACTAATAAAATTATTTTTGGTTTGAACAATTAGGGCAAAAACTGAAATTGGAAAAGCTAATTATCATTTAAAATTACGATTATATGAATATAACAGTTTATAAAGTAAAAAGAACAAAATACCTGTAAGAGAAATACAAGAAAACAAATGAAATTTCAAATAAAGCACAATAAAAAGAAAGAAATACGATGTCTTCAGTCTTCTTAGGGAATACCATATTATCTGAAAGCGAATAGAGCATTAAGCAGGACTAACGACAAAGACTAATAGATTGGTAGAAAAGATCGGACAGATTTCGACAAAATAAGCTGGGCAGTCGGCTATTCCTCCTATTCCAGATAACCCACTGTACCCCGTCTGAAATGAAGTAACGTTAGGGTAGACTCGCGTTAAGGTACCTAAGGTACCTTAAAAGAACAACTAAAAAGCTAAGGCTAAGGGGATTCGTTCGGGGAGGCCCTCCCTAGGCCCACAAAGCTGAGAAGAGAATTGAACACGATAACGAAACGTTGAATCATGTAGAAGACGTAGTGTAAATGCGAAGCGGAATAGCGAGAATATGCAGTAAGCAAAGCGAAGAGGTAAGCAAGAGACATGCAAAATACATAAAAATAAAAACATGCAAAATAAAAAATAATTCAAATAAAACGAACTAAATAACATGCAAAATAAAATAATCTACATTACATGCAAAATAAAAGATGAATTCAACTAAATGAGCTAAAAACATGCAAAATAAAAGATGAATTCAACTAAATGAGCTAAAAACATGCATAATAAAATATGAATTCAACTAAATGAGCTAAAAACATGCAAAAAAATATGAATTCAAGTAAATGACTAACTACATGCAAAATAAAAACTTGATTGAAATAAAATAAAGAAAAAATCTAACTACGGTCTTCTTTGTCTTCTCCAACGGCGACCTGAAACAGATACGGTGGTAACAGATTAATAACGAGTAATTAATATTAGTAATATCATGTATTCTCACCTTAATTAACTGTAGAATGTCACGTTCCAAAGTTTACAAGTGTGAAAAGCACACTAAATCCAACGATACTACTGCACACAACTTGTTTCAGTTGTATCCAGGTGGTCTCACTCAAATCAGTCGAAAATCATCTGCATGCTGTATCAAAGTGAAGATGTTAACAGGAAACAAGTCCAGGAAAAAAGACACCAATGTACCTCAGTGCTCACTCATTGGTTGACCAATCTACAGAAACAGAGAAGAAAAACAAATTAACTACACTATTAAACAAACAAAATAAAATAAAAACACACCTAAAGGCAAGCAAAACAGTAAAATTAAAAAATAGAGACGTGAAATCGCTAACTTTATTAACTAATTTCTATTATAATTAGATACATATAACATACAAGTTTAACACTGCTGGAAAACTTTAATTCTGCTTTTGACATTCCTGTAGGTTATAAATATCTAAGAAGTTGAACTTTAATTTAATGAAAATTTCGCAACTACTATCTTTAATTAACGTTGTTACTTACCAATTAATCAACATAAATCCTTCTCTTTGTAACACCAACACACTGCCACTGTTTCCAGTCCAAAAAGGCACTTTCATGCTTCCTTCAGGTACTACTACATTCTGGAGTGAAAGAGGATCGAAGTCTGAACCAATGCTCCATAACAGCCACACACCAGCATCCAGTTTTTATAACGTTCCTACACAATTAAAAATTTTATGGGAGTTTTCAAAAACAATTAATTTAACCATCAAGTAATGCTGAACCGTTTTCCTTGTGCATATCAAATATCTACATTATTGTAAGTATTCTTACCTTACTAGATTGAACAATCGTCAAAAAAAAAATTATATCATGAAAAATACCGTAGTAGTTTCAATAAAGTTAGAATTAAATACAATAAAAACGAATTAACTGCACTGTTAAATAAATAAAACATGAAATAAGTTAACAACAGGCACCGAACAGCAAGTAAAATACTAAAAGAAAATGGCGATGTAGCTTAGTTATTGCCATATTCGAGCAACATCTACGACAAATGGTTATGTGAGCATAGGTAGTCGCCAAGTGAAAGGAGAAAAACCATAGATGCTTGAGACCACTGAAAACTCTCGAGATTCAATGAGCGATTTTATAATACCTATGGTTATGTTTATATCATTCTACGTTTCAACTTTATTAAGTTTAACGTTGTTTCAAATTAACCTAACATCTTGATAATTATTTAGTGATTTTTATTTTTTTAAATATCGCAAAAATGATCGAAAACAAAGCAGTTTTGAATAAACGAAAAAAAGAAATATTATTTAAACCTACATCAAGAAAAAGGCTGTTCTTGATGCAATTAAAATCATGCTTGCCGACGACCGCTGGGCTAGCCTTCTTTAATTAAACTGTAGTATTTGTACGGAAGTTGACAATTACAAATTTTTAAATTATTAATGCACACCAGTTATCTGACAGCATGCTATTGTTTTTCTCGTTTTAATACAAATATTTCCAAAGGATGAATTGTGTGTTATAATGGCGGTTATCATAATATTACGGCGTGATAGTAAAGATAAATGATATTTTTAACTTTCGTAGCAATTGTGTTTCACATATACAAAAATTCATTCCCGTAAAAGCGCCTACTGTCAAAAAATGTAATGAGAAATTTAATACTTTTTACTTGGTTAAAGGATTTAGATAACTTCACTTTCTAGTCGAATATTACTAAAACTATACTTATTTACTTACACTTTCTACATAGTCTTATGCAATACAGTTATTATTTCCGAATAATCGAAATCAAAAAAGTTTTAAAATAACGTTACACGTTTTTATTTTTAAAGACATTATTTATACAACAGTAAACTGCTGTCGATAAAACTAATTCTACTATTCCAATAAATGCTTCCTTACCTAGTTTTAATAAAATTAATTAATTTTTTTTTTCATATTTCCCAACCGACTGGGAACACAACAATGTAATTTTTAAGGTTAAGAATTGTTAGATTCTTCTATTGCGGCGACGGATTTTTATGCACTTAATTAAATTTTTCTGTTATTTGTTGTATTGCCTTTTAAAATAACTTTTTTTACCTATCAATTGTATGTATAATATTTCTATTTAAAAGACGAAAAATGGGGAAAGTATTTTACTTTCCAAATCATTTATAAGTATTTTTATTTTAACTTCAGTTTGAAATTCATAACAATTTGATGGGTATGTTCCGTCCCGTGATTATTTTGGGAATTTTCGATTATAGATATTCCAGGTCTAATCTAATAATTATTATACAGTTTTATTATTTTTACGAATCGAATAATTTGTAAACGCACATTTTACATTCACAATGTATGTCTACATTAGTATCAGACAACCACTGGGCTAACCTTTTTTAATTAGACTATGGTATTTGTACGGAAGTTGACAATTATCCATCACATATGTAACATTTACACATATGTTACTATCAAAAATACCAAAGAAAAAACAATAAGTAGCCAAAAAACAACATGCATGTCACAATCTGCAATAATTAATGATAAGATTTCGACAAGTGCATGACTTCTAGCAATTTTATTTACCCCAAATTTTTATTTTTTACCTATGAAATGTAACAATTGCACAACACGACAATGGTTGATCAAAGAATGATGACCGACGCCAAATTCATCTACATCGTCAGTTTTTTCTAAGCCTACTTAGTTTCATGTGTCGCTAAATTCCATGATTTGTTCAAATAATCGATTTGAACTTTAAGCTCTTTCAGTATTGTTGTTATACTTTTTATATGGGGAAAATGCCCGTTGATTTACATAAAATAAAATTAATTGTTATTTAAATTTAAACTGGCAAAACGTTTTTTTCTCGGTCGATCGTTCCAACCTTTTACTAGTAGAGAGAGAGCAAGTATTCAGAAAATAACGGATAGATAATACTTCAACATAGATGTAAAATACTCTCAATTATATATGATACTGACGAAATTTTATATATATTTGAAAGGTTCATAGATTCAAAATGAGATATTTATAAATCTTTAAAAGTTGTATTATTAACTTTATCTTACAAATTAACTTTATCGTACAAAGCAATGACGTCACTGTTTTAATCTTATCGTTTACTTTATAAAAATTTCCTACCTTTAATAACATTGCAATATGACCGAACAAAAAATACACGCATAATGGCGTAATGAAATAATAAAACAGCTATACAAACTATGTTTTAAACACGTAAATAACAAAGCATAAACAGAGATTCTTTTAATCAACTATTTAATAAAATACTCGACGACAATTTCTACTAAAAAGTCAGTACTCTTGGCTAATGACAATAATATTCTTTTAGTCGAAGCAATTGTTCCGTATTTCATTGATTAGTTTATTGAAACAATCTACCATTTTACGTATTAAAAATAACTATTAATAATATGTTTCATACCCACACGTCCATTATTAGTAGATGGTTTTAATAAAATACGTTTTTGTTACAGCGCTCAATATACGTAGCTTTTCTTGATTTTAAGTAACAAGATTGTAAACCGTCAAACATTAACATAAATTAATTAATTTATTCAAATCATGCTCATTATCATTACCATTACAGTTCCAACTGGATAGTATTTTCCTTCACTTTTCCATCAGCAATAACAATATTGAAACATTTTTCTCAATTTATCATATTCTTATAGCTCCTTTAATAACATAAACTATTATTTTAATGCAGAACTGCATTAGCTTAACAAGTACTAAAAACGTTTTTTGTCCGCATTTTTTAACCGGTTTATCAAAACAACATATTTGTACGTTTGTATAGGAATAGCTACACTGTACAGTAAACAACGCAAAAAAGATAAGAACGGGCAAACACAAAAAGAAAATATAAATATATTCGCTTTACTTAAGCAGTATAAAGAAGTCATAATGGTTTTCTTATACTACTTTTGTATCACATAAATTTAAGTAATTTATTTTATTAAAATCGCAAAAGTTAATTGTGCATCAATTTCGATTCGTACTGTAACATACTATTTCTAAAAATAACCATATGCCAGATTACATTATTGATTTATCTTTCTGTACAGTACAGCGTCCTCCATTCATCTGATTAAACCAGCGCAAAGAGCAGACTTTGGTACATATGACGACCTATTTAAATTCCAGAATAAAATTCCTAACCATGCCAAAAAGCCCCCCAGAAATTTTGAATTTTGTTCGATTTTCGAAAAACGGATGACAATTTGCAGGACCGTAACTCCTTAATTTAAAGTCAGAATTAAAATCTGATTGAACTAGCGCAAAGAGCTAACATTGGTGCGAATAAAGACCCGTTCGAATTTACAGAACAAAATTTCTAACAATGCTAAAACGCCCCGCGTAAATTTGAATTTTGTTCGATTTTCGAAAAACGGATGACAATTTACAGGACCGTAGCTCCTTAATTTAAAGTCAGAATTAAAATCTGATTAAACCAGCGCAAAGAGCAGACATTGGTACAGATAACGACCTATTCTAATTTCCTGAATAAAATTCCTAACCATGCCAAAAAGCCGTGCGAAAATATGAAAACGTCACCTTCGGGTGAATATACGAATACGTTACCTTTGCGTGAATATTATAAAACGACACTTTCGAGTTGTACACGCAAATGTCACTTTAGGTTAGTTGAACTCAAAATTGTTAACAACTATTCGAGTATATCACCATGTAAAGTAGGTTCGAGGTAGTAAAATATCAGAAATGACCCCAATAAGAAATATAATTTTTCTTTCAAACATTGTTTAAACATTGCAATTTTACCATGTTTTCCCACTTATCTTGAAAACTATCAGAGTAATCGTAATGCCTCAATCAGATAATACGGGAAGAATTACAAGATCTTTACAATAAAATATCATTAAATCTTGATTCCAGAGCTTATATTAACAAGTTGACAATTGTTTTTCCTTACTAAAACTTGAAACAATTTCCAAGTTTGTAATTTAATATTGTAATTCTCTACGTATTATCCCATTGAAGATTACTCTAATAGTTTTCAAGATAAATGGGGAAAACAAGGCAAAATTGTAGTATTTAAACATTGTTTGAAAGAAAAAATACATTTATATACGATGAGTTTCCATCATGAAATAAGACATGGTTATTCGAAGAACACCTCAGGTTATTTTCAAAAATTCAGAACTTCGCACAAATTACTCTGTCGCCTTCTTTTGGGGTTCATCACTTTAAAGCCATTTGGAATCCCTCCAGAATAATTGCACAATTTCTATCCAATCATATATTATTTATTAACATAAAACTGGAAAATGTCTTCACAAAATATTTATTAGAAACCTCTAATACTCGTTTCGACCTTTCGGCCATTGTCAAGAATTTATAACAAATATCGGTAACTTGGTTGGAATTTTCGACAATATTTGCAAGCACATGAAATAAAGGACTATTGTACCTTTGGATTTGGTGATTCAACGTAATATTATGGGCTAAAAGTAGACTTTTCAATTTCCAATTTTTCTACGAAATTTAGTTTCCTGCCTTTATTTAGAAAATGAAGAATAGAAGTATTATTTTTACTGACAGATAGATATACAATGTTGGGATAAAGCCTTATATTTTTGGTTACTTAAAATAGATTTTTCGTCTTCTTGAAATCTAATGTCGATATTTTCCCCGTTTTCCCAATATAAACACTACTGCAATTATCACATTTAATAATATAAACGCCAGATTTATTAAAAATACCATTATTCGTTAAATTGCTATTTACTAACACGTTATTCGAATTATTTTTGTTTGAACTGATTACATTTAATACTAATTCCTTTTTAAACAAGTACAATTTTTGGCTAATATTAATAACAAGTATTTGTAGTTATTTAAAAAAGGATTTAGAATTTAGAAATATTGTTGAAAATTCCAAACAGGTAACTGATATTTCTTGTAAATTGCCGGATATCTGCTTTTAATTTTAGTACGTACCTATTCTACACTCTTGTAATGTACATAGCTCTCTTTGACAATGATCGAAAGGTCGAAACTCTAAGTAGAAGTTTCAAATAAATATTTTGTGAACACATTTTCTGGCTTGATTTAAATAAATAATTATTGAAATGTTTTACAATTCATGAACCTACCGCATAATCTATTGGAAATACTAAGAATGAGCAAAATAACCATACATATTTAGATCTTTAATTATAAACAAATCAAAAATTTGGGCATATAACTTGTAGGACACACGTTCCTGTTCACCTATATTACCAAAACAACTGCATTTTAAAGGTATTCTTTTGCACTGGACTACCTATAAATTTTGTTTTATTAGTGTGTGTGTGTGTTGTGTGTGTGTAGAGCGCAACGAAAATCAATAATTTGGTGGTGGCGGCATTTATTTTTAGAAATGCCTTGATGTACTAGAATCGGTACCTACGTCAAACTTGAACAGATATGATCTTTACTTTTTCCTCACTAATTGGTATTAACTTTATTTAAAAGAAATCAAACTACCATCAAAACACATTTTGCACTCTATGAGGAACATCACGAGAAGGCAATTTTTAACAGGAATGTCAATAATAAAATGTAAACACTACAAATTATTTTCCAAGTCCATGGCACATGAACTGTAAAGCACTAACGACGAAAATGTTCTGAACAACCCAAACAAAGAATAATAATACGGAGAGCAAAGAAGACGAAAAAATCAATCAATTAAAATTAATTTAAAAAAGCAATACGCTTTCTAAATCGATAACTAATTAAGTGTAACTTGTCAAAAGTATGTGTCCCGTTCTCAGTTTATTTAATGCTAATGTTATTATTTTATTTTATTTGTTTCAGGATAAAAACAATTTAAAAACAAATGAAATTGTAATGAAACAAGTGACTACCAAAAATATTCGAATTATTAAATTCAAATTGCCCTACCTTTTCATCTAATTTGCTCTGTCCACGTTGAACGACAGCCCTATTTTTATCACAATAAGGAAGGGGTCCCAAACCAACACTAGTTTATTAATAGGAACATGGTATTACCATTTTCTGAAAAAAAAAAAAGAAAATATCATACCAAACGCCTCAAAATATTGTAAAAAGTCACTTGTTCTTCTGAACAATAATTTAGAAAAATCAGACGGTAAATATTTTGACGAGGTACCTATTATCAAAAATAGATACTACAAAAAATAAATTACCTAAAAAACTGTATGCACATCATAACCAGCTATATTTATTTATAACATTTTGACAAGTTTCAATTTCTTACCTACGATAGTATAAAAGAATTTGTTTGTTACCATATCAGCCATTTTAGTTATAACAGATACATGACATAGTCGTGGTGCACCAACTACATGCAACAAGTGGGAAGTGGCAGTTATTTCAACGCATGCTTAGTTTTAAATATTGTGAAAGATAATACGTGCCGTATGTCGTTAAGTAATTGGTACACACGCAATCATAAAAATGCGATAATAAATATCGTTCCAATAAGTACCAATATATTACCTATAGTAACATTGCTATATAGGTATTCATCAATTATTTCTTTATTATTCTAATTATTTGCAAAAAAAAATCCATTGGTGTTACAGAAAAAAAAATAAGTTAGTAACAGAACCAATCCCATGCAGTTTTACAAGTTAGAAAATAATTAAAAAATTAAACAACAGACGTATGTACTTATACAAATATAAGGTGTACTACGACGATTGAATTATATCTAATTAAAATTGAATTTATTAAAAAAGTTTTAAATTTTTTTAATAATGTTAACAGAACATGAAAATAAGAAGATAGCCAATAGCGGCACCAGCTATCTTTTATTAATTCAGGATAATAAGTTTTTACGAAAGCAAACAAGTTTGAGTAAATCCTCCGGAAAATGAAATAATCATGAGGAAGTATCTACCCACCACATAGGTAACATTTACACATACGTTACTATCAAAAATACCAATGAAAAACAATAAGTAGCCAAAAAACAACATGCACATCATAATCTACAATAATTAATGATAAGATTTCGACAAGTGCATGACTTCTAGCAATTTTATTTACCGCAATTTTTTATTTCTTACCTATGAAATATAACAACTGAACAACACGACAATCGTTGATCAAAGAATGATGGCCGACGCCAAATTCACCGAAGTCGTCAGTTTTTTCTAAGCCTACTTAGTTTCATGTGTCGTCGCTTTTTGAATAAAAAATGCCGGACAAATTTTTTTTATTAATTAAGCCTTTACTTTTTACGACTCATTGTTAGATGGACACAAATTAAAAACTACTCAATTTTATTGATTATTTACATGTTTTGCAAGGGACACCTGACTCGTGTTATAATTTTAAAAACAAAATTAAGTAACCCAAATACTAAAGAATACAAAACACTTCAGGGTAATTTAAAATGCTTGACGCTAAATTCCATGATTTGTTCAAATGATCGATTTAAACTTTAAGCTCTTACAGTATTGTTGTTATACTTTTTATATGGGGAAAATGCCCGTTGATTTACATAAAATAAAATTAATTGTTATTTAAATTTAAACTGGCAAAACGTTTTTTTCTCGGTCGATCGTTCCAACCTTTTACTAGTAGAGAGAGAGCAAGTATTCAGAAAATAACGGATAGATAAAACGTGAACATAGATGTAAAATACTCTCAATTATATATGTACCTTTACTGACGAAATTTTATATATATTTGAAAGGTTCATAGATTCAAAATGAAATATTTATAAATCTTTAAAAGTTGTATTATTAACTTTATCTTACAAATTAACTTTATCGTACAAAGCAATGACGTCACTGTTTTAATCTTACCGTTTACTTTATAAAAATTTCCTACCTTTAATAACATTGCAATATGACCGAACAAAAAATACACGCATAATGGCGTAATGAAATAATAAAACAGCTATACAAACTATGTTTTAAACACGTAAATAACAAAGCATAAACAGAGATTCTTTTAATCAACTATTTAATAAAATACTCGACGACAATTTCTACTAAAAAGTCAGTACTCTTGGCTAATGACAATAATATTCTTTTAGTCGAAGCAATTGTTCCGTATTTCATTGATTAGTTTATTGAAACAATCTACCATTTTACGTATTAAAAATAACTATTAATAATATGTTTCATACCCACACGTCCATTATTAGTAGATGGTTTTAATAAAATACGTTTTTGTTACAGCGCTCAATATACGTAGCTTTTCTTGATTTTAAGTAACAAGATTGTAAACCGTCAAACATTAACATAAATTAATTAATTTATTCAAATCATGCTCATTATCATTACCATTACAGTTCCAACTGGATAGTATTTTCCTTCACTTTTCCATCAGCAATAACAATATTGAAACATTTTTCTCAATTTATCATATTCTTATAGCTCCTTTAATAACGTAAACTATAATTTTAAAGCAGAACTGCATTAGCTTAACAAGCACTAAAAACGTTTTTTGTCCGCATTTTTTAACCGGTTTATCAAAACATATTTGTACGTTTGTATAGGAATGGCTACACTGTACAGTAAACAACGCAAAAAAGATAAGAACGGGCAAACACAAAAAGAAAATATAAATATATTCGCTTTACTTAAGCAGTATAAAGAAGTCATAATGGTTTTCTTATACTACTTTTGTATCACATAAATTTAAGTAATTTATTTTATTAAAATCGAAAAAGTTAATTGTGCATCAGTTTCGATTAGTACTGTAACATACCTGTCCCATTTCTAAAAAAAATAACCATATGCCAGATTACATTATTGATTTATCTTTCTGTACACTACAGAGTCCTTTATTCATTTTCTATTATAATTATGTATATCAATTCAAATTTACGTGGACAACCCACTATACTCCAAATAAGTTTAATCTGCCGAGTAACAGCTAATGTAGATATCTCCCTTAAAACACTCCATTTTTAACAATGAGGGTTTAAAATCTTCAACTATATGTTTTTAGTATATTTAGAGTACATCCACAACTATTTTATTATATTTTGAAACTTTGTGGTCCATTTAATAAGGGAGAATTTAATTTTTCAAAGTTTACATATGCTTATAGGGTATTTTCGATAAAAAGAGGGTTTTATTTTGAGATCATTAAAAGATAAAAAGATAACAGTGTAAAAAGTGCGTAGAATCTAATATTATTAACAATTTTAGAAATTGGATTAGCGACTGGAATAAACAAACTAAATGTTTTAATTAAAAAAAAAAACATTAAAATAATTAATCCAATAATTCTTCATAAATTATCGACTTGTTATTTTTTTTAAACTTCTGAAAATGAAGGAAATCTTAAAGGTGTGTATTATTTAGTAATGATAATAGTTTGTTGGTACAGATGTAAATAAAGGTACAAATTTTTAATTAATGAAAAATATGTAAAATTTCTATGCAGAGGAAAGGCTTCTTTAGGTGCATGTTTATTCGTTACTTATGTATTTATTATTTTGTACTGTAGTAGTTTTCAATCGTAACTTTTTCATCAAGAGGGTTAGAGAAACACCAATATGGTAATAATGGTAAGTACTTATCTCATGCAATTTTACTTTTTTTAATTATTACTGGAGAGTACCCATAATGATTTTAAGAAACGTTTTCATGAAATTTGATACTGATTCGAGATTTATGAAATAGGCATTCGATTTGATAACTAATTTCTCTGTATATTTATGAGATGTGGTCTATAATTTTAATGGAAACCACTAAGTAGAAAGAACTTTCCAATTTTTAAATTTAGTTCAATTTGAAATTTTATTTTATAGATAAATAATACTTCAATTATCTATAAATATACATATAGTTATTCTAATATATTGTCTTCTAAAATGTACCTATGTGTAAAACAATATCACAAAAAAATATACAGCAAAATCCGGAAGAGTTTATTTCACTTCCTGAAATTTTTATGGTTAATTTCAAGACATAAAATAACGGTCCCCTATATATGATTTATGGAAGACCTATATAAGTAAAGCTTTTCTCATGATAACCACCCGCAACCCCTATAGAGGGTATCTCTAAGTGGAAATAAGTGAGTATCTAGTTTATTTTGACTAACATAAATCAGAAGTAAATCAAAGTAAATAAAAATCTCTCACGGTATAGATTGATTTGGGATGTTGCTAAATAAAAATATGTAAAAATTTGAGTGAAAAAAAATTTGCAAACATTATCGGGTGCGTACATTTTCGAACTAATTTAAAACTTTTAGAAAGTGGTATATTACCTTCTTTAAATCCTCCCAGTTGAATAACACAATACCAAAAGGGGCGCAGGAAGAAGGGCAGGGTGCCATCGTAGATGGTTTCTTGTTTCAGTGGGAGCATGATAAAATAATTAATGCGTTTTCAATCACCGATTAAGCTATAATAACAGAAAAAGAAACAAATCAATTAAATACATTAATCACTACAACATCATGCAAAACATTACTTTAATAGAGAAAAACTAAGAAACTATTTCGTAAAACGGCTACAAACAAAATTAGCAATGAAGCCTCTTTTTTATACTCTCAATAATTTCCAATAAACAAGTACATAACAATTTAAATTATTGATCAATTTTATTTATACAATACTAGGATATTTATTTTATATATAGTATCGCGATCAATTTTTAATTTATAACTCGTTTTAAACCTCTTAAGAGGTTGGTCAAAATTATGTACAAATGTATGTATAAATTAAAGGTCATGGCAATTTTTAAGTACAAATCTTAATTATCATACTTGAACGAGCCCAACTTGTATCAATAGTGTGGAAATAATCTTCAATATAGTATTATTGATGGGTGAGACAGCAGAAATCAACAAGGGAAACAAATTAACTGCTTTTCAAATCAAACTGTAAGACCAAAAAATACAACAAATCTAAATTAAAAAATACACGCACAATCTACAAAATAATTTCAAAGCAGATACCTAGCCCTTCCTTTTTACAGCCTGTTTGAAAAAAGAATTTCAACAAAAACATAGGAAGTAATAGACAGTAACAAAAACCTAACAATTTATAATAACTGATAACAAAGGTAACTATATTTTTATAATTAGAGAAGAATTTTAGAGTTGATTAGCATAGGCCAAGATTATTATACCTTGATTGGATTGACCATTACAAACAGAAAATAAAATAAAAATGCGTTTTTGTTATGCAACCTATTTCACAAACCATTTAATTACTAAGCCAGCGTACAGCGCCACCCGACGTGTTAAGTATCAACTATACAACAAGTGGCAGAGTTGTTTAGAATTAGCATAACCTATGAATGTAATTTTTTATTTTACTAAACAAATTTTAAATAAACAATGTTACTATTTATCGATTTCTTGAATATACAGTCACAATTATGTGTACTTCCATATTTCGATTAAAAATTAAAATATTTTTTTTCTTTCTGGTTCTAGTAACTGGATTTCTAATTATCAAGGTTTTCAACTACTAAATTATTGTTTATCAATCTTTTATTTCCATTGTCATTAATTTTAGAGTATATACAATATTTTTATGTCTAAAAATGTTCCAATTTTGTTATGGTGGACACCATTTGTAGAAGTAGAGCGAGTGATTAAATGTCATAATTATTCCCGTTTATTAACAAGTGATAGGGTCTATAAAAATCATTCAAAATTAAGTGTAAGGTATATTGTTGTGTATATCTGTTATTAACTAATATTGCTTCTTAGGACTATCTTTTTTATGGCAGTTTATTTAATCCTGGTGATCTACCTATAGGATTAAAACATATACCATGGATTATTTCCATGAAGAGTCACCTAAAAATTTGGGATTATTTTTGTACAGAGATGGATAATCCATATTTAACATTACATCCACATTTGATCAACACAGTGACTTTCCCGTCCCAATGCAGTATTTAAGAAATACTGAATCTCTTATAGGTATTTATTTTTGGTTTGTTGGTTGATTTACCCTTAATTGCTATTTTAAATATCAATAGTATTATATACCAATAGAAAAAAGGAATAATTTGTTAAAAAATTATTTACCACTGTTGTATATTCCATCAGACTGTAATGCCCCATTAGAAAGGGACAAGATAGTGCCAGAATTAATGAATTATATTCAAATAGATTCATATGGAACTTGTTTGAATAATAAAAAGATTCCCGACAGGTAAATAACAAAGATTCTTCTTTTTTACTGAAAATTTTCAATATGTTTCTTTTAGTCTTAAAAAAGGTGATGTTTACTCATTTCCGTGTCATAATTTGATTATGAAGCCTGCAGCTTCTTATAAGTTCACAATAGTTATTGAGAATTCAAAATGTGATGATTACATAACTGAAAAATTGTGGCGATCATTGATGATGGGTTCTGTTCCAATTTATCTTGGTGCTCCTAACCTTGGGGTGAGACTTTAAAAACTTGTTACATAGACAATAATTTAATTATCTTTTACGAGATTGGATTAATAAATCTGCAGTACTCATTAGTGATTTTAAAAGTATAGAATCATTAGCAAGCTATATTAACAGAGTAAATCAAGGTGATATCTGTATTTGAATTATTTGAATCACAAAGAAAAATTTGTTTTTGGGCACCAAATAAGCAATAAACGAATGATAAATATACTTAAAAAGGAGATTATGTATTAGAAGGAAATCAAGAGGACGTTATTCCTGCTTTTGAATGTTTTGTTTTCAAAAAAATTCATGATAATGGGTTTAAGAAACAAAAAAAAGATTATGAATATAAAGTTGACCAATATTACAAAAATTACTTGTGCTAATTAAAAACAGTTACTATGAAAATGAATTCATAAAATTTTAATGACAATTCATAGAGGATTAATCCATCTCTGTTTAACGATAGTATGAGGAAATGATGCACAATATAAAATTACTTCTTTAGTAATGTTATAAATTAATTATATTAAAAAGAATATATCAATCCTCTATGTATCTTTTAAGCATTTAGTCATTATATATGGGAAGTGGTATAATATGGATTTTATTAAGTCCAAAAAAACAAAAATAAACAAACTTAATTTTCAATTCCAATACATTACACTAACCACTTATGTACGATCTCCTTCAGAATAAGAAAAAACCACAAATACCGTCCTTCCTGTATTTTTTTTAAATAAAGTACAAGAGCCAAAGAAAATTTACAAACAAAAAAGGATTAAAGCTATTTTACTAACAAGTCAAGTGAAAAAAAAAAATTAATGACCATTAAGTAAAACAAAATAAATTATTTATCAAAAGAAATAATTATTGTTAATAAAGGAATGTCAAAATTAAATTTCTTTTTTATGTGTCACGCAGTTAATTCGTCAGTAATTTTTTCTTTTTATTGGCAGGTTTCCAGATTGAAGGTGTTCAGGCAATTGCAGCACTACACCATTCCATTCCATCTCCGTTCTGATACCATTTTGCATCTACATCTCACTTAATTTTCACATTAGATTCTGGAGATAAGTAAATATATCACTTCCATGGTTACATTCACTATGTTTTTTATACGGCATCTCTAAATGGATCGAGTAGCTTAATTGTGCTGATATATAAATATGTTAACTGTTTACAATGACTTCGGAATTGTTAATTTATTTTGCAATTGTTTCATTCCTATGTAAGTTTGTAATTATTACGGTAAAACCCCTGTTAACCTTTCTGGGATTAATCAGCCTAGTGAAAAATGGTCTGAGGGGGAGAGGTTTTAGTCGGTACGTTCGAGGACACCTTCCTCGGGAATCCGACACTACCCAATCGCACGGACGGCTGGGTGTCTTTCGAAGATTTCCTCTCCTCTTCGAAAACAAAAACAAAAAAAAAATTACTTTGTTGTTATTGTTAATTTGTACAGTACATACCTATTTCATCTTTTTCAATGTTTTCAAAGTGGCCGGTTAAGAGGGGTTCTACTGTAACTAAATAGTGAGTATATTTGTTAATTGTAAACGTAATTTATACAGCTGAATTTATTTTATACATTAAAATATATTATTATCCATATTCTATCTTTTTCAATATGTATCCTCTGCATTATTTTGATGAACGTGGAATTTAACATGTAATAATCTATCAACTGAAAGAATATTGTATGGTTTAATATATTCTTTTGGAAAATAGATTGTTACATGTTAAATTCTAATTTCATTACTTGAGAAAAACATGACACTGAAAGTGAAATTATAACCAATTTAAATTCCCCGCCTTTTCCTTTCTAGTGTGTACCCAGTCAATAGATGTCGCGAATTGAGTGCCTCATCTATAACTTTAACATTTTGATTCAATACGCATCAACTGTCAATGATTGCGCATGTGCAGACTGGATCATTATTTACATTATATATCTATTTGAAAATAAATTATTAACAATTTTCTGTTTTGTACAAGAAATATTTTCAAAAATGATTTATTTATGTTCAGAATATACAGTAAACCATTTATTAGTCTGAACTTTTCAATTATTGTTTTCAGAATATATAATTAAAGGTATGAAAATTTCATTTACTTATAAATCATTAAACATAATATTTATTTAAATCGAAATTAATACGTAATCTATTACAATTTCTACTGAAAAAAAATACAAATTATCTTTCCTCTCTGTTCTTTTATTGTTTAATAGATTTGCAGCAAAAAAAGTTCTGAAATGGTTCTAAAAGTGACGACAGGTGACGCATAATGACGTATTGTGGGCAATTTCATCTCAACCCCTAATCAATATAATTTTTTTAGTTTTTAAAGTGACGTCAAAATCTGGAAGTGTTTTTTAAAAGATCATTCATAAAGTAAATTTACGTGTCAGTTCACGTAAATAATCATGTGGCAAGATTTCTACGAAATCAAAGAAATGGATCAAGATAACTACATGGACCTCACAGAACTTGTTTAACCTCTTTCTTCCAGTTATTTGAATTTTTGAATTTTTTAAAAATGCCGGAGCAAAGCAACGATTATCGTGTGGTTGTATTTGGAGCCGGTGGTGTTGGCAAAAGTTCGTTGGTGCTCAGATTTGTAAAGGGCACTTTTCGCGAAAGTTACATTCCAACGATTGAAGATACTTATCGACAAGTATGTTTCACGTTCTTGACCATTGTAGTCTCTGTTTACAGTTCATTCCTCGTTTTTCAGTTTATGCTTTTGCTCGTGCTTTTTTACTTAGATGTTTTAAGTTTGGGTGAGTAGTTCATTTTTGTTATTTATTATTTATTTATCAAACAAGTTATTTTAAAAAAGGACGAAACATTATTTTAAGTATCCATTCAATTATCTATTAAAGACTTAGACTTATGTAGCTACTAGCTATCTCTACCCTGGACTATTATAAAACAAATTTTAGGTTATAAGCTGCAATAAAAACATCTGTACATTACAAATAACAGATACAACAGGGTCTCATCAGTTTCCTGCTATGCAGAGATTGTCCATTAGTAAAGGACATGCATTCATTTTGGTTTATTCAGTGTCCAGTCGGCAGAGTCTTGAGGAACTCAGACCAATTTATGACCTCATTCGTGAAATAAAAGGGGCAGATCTTCCCAACATACCAATTATGTTGGTGGGAAATAAGTGTGATGAAAGTGCAGAACTTAGGGAGGTAAGTTGAATATTTAAAAGGCACATTAACCTTCACTATGGTATATTTCAAATAAACTTGTTGTATGTATAATTTTCTAATTAGGTATATTATGATATCAAAAGGAAAATAACATTTTATCAATGTATTTTACAATTACCTATATCTATAAAACTATTATTATTTTATTTTTTTCATTATAATTAGGTGACTACATCAGAAGGACAGACTGAAGCAGCAGGTTGGGCAGTTAATTTCATGGAAACATCAGCAAAAACAAATCATAATGTGAAACAGCTGTTCCAGGAACTTTTGAATATGGAGAAGACACGCAATGTCAGTTTACAAGTAACAAACAAGACGACGAGTCGGGTAGCAAAAGATAAGTGTGACCTTATGTAATTCCGAAATATTTTGAAAGTTAAATTTTTACGCGATTTTTAACATAAAAAAAATTAATCTGTTAGTCACCTGTTTTGTATAATCTGCTGTGATTCATATTTCTACAAGTTAGAAGTTTTTCCATAAATGTTGTTAAAGTCGTAAAGAGCGGTAAATCTTTTTTCTGCATTTCTGGAATTTCGTACGGGTAATCATTTGTTTATGGAAGTAGATTTTTATAAAATATGTGTATGTATTGTATTTCGCGTTCATTATTTATTTCGATGCTCATTTATCACTCCATTCATTTTCACTCATTCAAAAAACAAAGGAAAAACAAAAACAAATCGATTTACTGAAAAATCTTCGATTGAAGCTAAGTAAGTAAACATGAATTGGCCTGTTCGTCAACTGTTAAAACAAAAAATATATAATAATAATAAATCTATTACTACTACTATCGACAATATCACATTACTTATCGTTAGTAATGCATGTTTTTGTATTAATCAAAGTAGATGATCCTTGCTTACTTAGCTTCTAGATAATAAAATAAATTAATAGTTCTACAAGAAGAACAGTGTGACCATATATAATTATGATTATTTATTTATTTTTATATTTGCACGAAAAATTAAATTTGTTTGTGCCAAGTGCAGCTGTTCTTTTGTAGGTGCACTAAAAAGTATAACGTAGATACAAATAAAGACATTTTATACATTTTATCTTTCTCAACTAAAAATTTACGTTTAGAGATGAATGATTTCATATATAAAACATGGGGGCCAAAAATTATCTATGTAAATGTAATTTTTCGTTTTCATGCACGAAAGCAGCTGTTTTTATTTTCATATATTTTTATTAATACTAAATTATCGATTGAATATTTTTTATTAGAACGTAAAGAAAGCGATTTTAAGTGTTGGTAAGTTTAAGATGTGACATGTTCATCTCTGAAGGTAAATGTTCTATGTAAATTCAGATCAGCATATCAGTTATTTGTAATGGTTGTTTCACATAGCGTGCATAGAACGCTATATTTGTACATTATTATATTAGATTGTAATTATGACTGTTTTAAACGGAATAGAAAAATTGTTGACAAAAAAAGAAATAGATCTGAAATTAATTAAACGCGGAATTAGTACAAAATTACTTATAGTTGTTTCATAATTAATTAAGAAGTTAACATTAACATTTTAAAAAATACCTGTTGAGGTGCCAAATTGTAGTATACATTTGTTTTATAATTTTTGTTACAACTATTAATTACACTCTACATTAGATCTTCGTATGAAATGGTTTTCAAATAACAAATTTGAATTTTCGAAAATTCTAGTTTTTATTACTCGAATACATTTTCATATTGAGGACTAATATTGGCTATAATTGTAAATAAAAGTTTCGACTTATCTTAGCACAAATTGACCGTACTTACCGGGCAATACCCTTTCAATAACATCCCACTTGGAATTGATTTTTAAAAAAATACAAAAAATGTAGAAGTTTAATAATAATGTTAAGCTATATTAGGACTTTAAAGTGTTTATCAAATATATTTAAACCAATTTAAAAAATTGAAATTTTAGTCAATATTTAATTTAAAATTCGTGGACATTCAAAACAGGGAAGAACCATTTTTGGCTAATTTTGCGTAATAGTAATATAAAGAACATTTGCTTATTTCATTTAAAACAGTCTTTTTTAGACTGGGTGCTGCTACGCCATTGCAATGCAACATATATAAAAAAAATTGTTCATGTTATCAGATGTTTGTTGATTCACGGAGCTTTATAGTGTTCACTGAGAACTGCAAATGTGATCGACTTTAAACTTACATATTATATGCAACGAATATACAAGGTTAACGTAGGGTAGTTACAAGTGTACTCACCGATTTTCATAAAATTTAAGCTAAAAATTAATTACTAACGCATGGAAGACATTTTGCTTACTCATGTTATTGCTGAAAGGTGGTAACCGAGGGAAGGTGCATACCTACACGAACAACACAAAAGAGAATAATCTTTTTTGGATAAGATTTTTTTTCTATTGTATACATATTTTGGAAATTTTTGCATACATGCCATCAATCTCGGTTATCACTTAAGTAATTTATAAATACATAAATAGTTAACTAGTTATACATAAGGTTCAAATTTGTATACTTGTAGGTAATGTTATCCCTGAAACTGTACTTTCGTCAATATTTGGTAGTGATGCTGTTTAGTATGAAATAGTCACCTACCCACCTACAAACCTTATTTTAGGAGATATTTCGTACCATTTAGTAGGTCATATTAATAATAATAATAATTATTATTAATTTGTTGTGCTATTCGTTAAATTGAAGTACATCATTTTGTCAAAACATATTAAATAGAAAAATTGATATCTTGCAAAATGACATAAATTTGTTGTTGTACTTCTACGTATATATTTATTTTATCGTTTGATATGAATACGAACAATAAACCCATTGCATATTAGAAAACACAGAATTCTATTTAATTATTATTCCTAATGATTTTAATTAAAATTATGTTTTTCCTATGATTTTGCAACTTTACTTTGTGTTTCACATATGCGTTTTAATCAACTCTTTGGTAATTTTCAGAAAGAGCAATAAGATTATCTTGCTTTGTTTTATTTTTATTTTTTTCGAAAATCTAAACTTTAAAGAAATGATTGCAAATTGCGGTATTGATATTTTTCCGTACATTTTTGATCATAAATCAAAAAGTAAGTAGTTAAAAATTAAACACAAAGTTATTTAAAAATGTGCAATCCCTTTTTAAAATTCTGTTTTCGCATCTTTTGCTCTATTTTTTAATTAATACTTTTAATAATTCTTCATCTAGAATAGATAGGAAACACATGTGCCAAATTTCAAATCGGTAGATGTTCCTCTTTACCTTTTTGATATGAAACCATAATAAAATCAACGATTACATTATAATTATGCCTATAATCTTATCAATTTATGCGATAAAAATATGTATTATGTGGACACTGGTCTCTAACATCACAAATTATCAAATGATATTACGTCAACTGGGTGGAGACAGAGTACCTAATATAGCTATGCAATCAAGCAAAAAATATTTTTTCTACCGTTTGTTTGATTCATATTGCAACTCTTCCATATAAATTAATTTTCCCCACAAAATTCTAGACATAACAACATTGTTTGTATTTATACAATAATTATCTCAGCCGATCGTACAGAAAACAAATAAATTTGCGTCATTAAGGAAGTAACGCAGATCGTATATTTAAAACGGGGTGCCTAAGAAGAGCCGCACAACAGTTAAAGAAAGTGGTTTTGTTGACATGTATGACCTTCTTGGACTTTGTGGCCTGTGATAAGAGTCAGTTAGTTACACAAATCTCGTAGACAATTTTCAATATCCGGGTCAAGTTCTCCGTTAAATTAAAAAAAAGTTGAATTAAGGCGACAGTGCAACAAGTATGCAAAAATGACCGGGAATGCTTCAGTTTTTTTGCAAATGATAATGTACGTGACTAATCAAAGTGCAATTCAGGATGATCTTCAATCTTCATATAACGTTTATTTAATGGAAATTGGGAGAGGTTTGTGTATTTGCGTTAGAATATCTAACGATTAATAAATATTGCTTGGTTTATAGAAATGACCAAAACGACGTGTATCGGAAGTTATGGTTGTTTTAATTTGAGTGCTCCTTGGACCTCAATACATCGTCCTGTATCTTTATTTCCTGAAAATGTACGTAATTGTATGGGTAAATAACTTCGTATTTAATTTATGCCCGTGATTAATTAAAAGGTGATATAAAACATTTTACCAGTTTTTTTTTTTCTAGTTTGAGCCTAATTACTTTATATATGATCGTCAACATATAGATAAACCTACACAATTGGATTTAGAAGATTATATGTTCGTGAAAAATTTAAAAATAAATCCTCATAACCCATTGTATACAATATCCCATGGGTATTTAGAAAGCGGTGATAAGCCGTGGGTAAAATATGGCAAAAAAAATATGTTTCAATTGTATTTCTACAGAAACGGTTTTAGATCATCAAGATGGTCCAGGAACTTTTGAAACTGGAAGATTGTACAGTAATAACTGTGGATTGGGGACGTGGTTCAAGTCCACCCTATACTCAAGCTGTGGCCAATATAAGACTAGTAGGAGCCATGACTGCCCATGTCCTGGCCGATTTTGCTAGGTTTACAGGAGAAAAAAAATTAGATCATGTACATTGTATTGGCCACTCTTTGGGGGCTCATTTGAGTGCTTATATCGGATATACTTTGATGAGAGTACATTTTTCATCATTAAAATTATTTTGTCTTCCCATTAAATAATATTTTTTTTAGGATTTTGGTCTGAAACTGGGTCGAATTACAGGACTAGATCCAGCTGAACCCCATTTTTCAAAAACTCAGCCGCCTGTTAGACTTGATCGATCAGCAGCCCAATATGTTGACATTATACATACCGATGGAAGCCAATTTATTCGAGGAGGGTTAGGGATGACCGAGAGGATAGGGCATGTCGATTATTACCCCAATGGAGGTACCGATCAACCAGGATGTAATAGAGGAGTAGCTCAGTATATTACTGATTCAAATGGAAGCTTCTTTGGTGGTAAACTTTTAATTTGACGCACTGGCAAAGTAAAAAATGTTGATAGTATTATTTGCCTAGGAATAAAGAAATTTTTGGGTTGCAACCACTTAAGAAGTCACGAATATTTTTTGGAAAGTATTAGAAGTGGATGTCCTTTTTTAACTATTGGATGTTCTTCATACGAAGTAAACACGATCTTAAAATTTTCAAAGTACATTATATTTTTGATTTTTTATACATTGCAGGACTTTAAAGATGGAAAATGCTTTCAATGTGGCAGAAATAAAAACCACTGCATTCGCTTTGGATACCATGGAAGGGAAGATTACAATAGATTGATAAAGAAGCGGATGATTAGCCCAAATGAGAATTTGATGCAGTTTTTAATGACTGGTAGCGAAACTCCATTTTGCAGTAAGTTATAACTCCTGATTATATTTACATTACCTATATTTATTGTCATTTTAGAATCCCATTACAGAATAAAGGTGGAAATTTCAAATTCTACAGATAGTAAAACTCACGGTGGTGAAATAGGACAATTGTTCTTTACTGTGTACAGTACCCGTGATGGTAAGGGACCCAGCAGTGGTAAAATGGCTCTAAATGAAGGTGGTTATCATGAACCTGGGGTAAAATATGAGGCTGTAGTTCCTGGGAACGATATTCTCAATTTAAAATCGGTAGAAGTTGAATGGAAATACCATAGCAGTGTTTTCAACCCTTTAACGTGGAGATTATTAGCAAGTCCGAGGGTTTTTGTCGATCATGTTTTGATTGACAATTTAGAAACTAACAAAAGGTATGTAGTAAACTCATTTTACACATTACTTATATTTTCTCACATCTTCGTCTATGTTTAAGTAACAAAATTAAATATCATTATTTCACTCTTTATATTGAGAATAAGACGAACTTGTAATTTTTAAATTTGTTTTTTAGTATTATTGTCTGTTCTCGCGAAAATGAGCCACTAATATCCGGAATTCCGCAATTTTTCCACACCTCTTACTGCGCCCTTACCTAATTCTAATTTAAAATGATGATTAAAATTCTGTGACCTGTAAAACTAAAGTATTATCACTGCGGCTCTGTTTATTAAAATATGAAATGGAATCCAAAGATCCGAAAAAACGTTACGCTTTTACTTAATTGTAATTTATGTTTTTTTTTTCATATATATGTGCATCGCAAGATAGAAATGTACAAATATACACATACGGTATATAAAATATAGAGTATTAAGAATAAATTATTAAATATCAAATTGAAGATATGTTTTATTTAATTCTTTAGAGTTTGATATGATTCGAACATTGAAATAGTAAACAATATAATATTCTATTATGTATTTTTTATGTATAATAATATAAAGAGAGCTTTGGCATCTTATCAAATAGTAAGTATAGTAATTGTGATTGTAAGTACATAGGTAAATAACCAGAAAATTAAATATGTACGTATAAAGGTAGACAAGTATAAGTAGGTACGTTAATTTAAGTGAGGTATAATAAGTACATTAATTAATAACTATGAAATTGCAAACTTTTTAATAATTATTAATAGTTGTAGTGGAATAATTGTGTGAACCTGATTTTTAGCATTATTAAAGCGTTATATAGGTAGTAATTTTTCAATTTAGCAACGATATTTTAAAAATCTTATCACATTTTCAAAACAGTTGTGACATTTCCCTTACTTGATAAAATAGTAAAAGAGGGAAATAATAAAATTGTTTTTGCTGATTTATACACGATAAAGATATTTTTATTTTTTTGTTCACAAAATGAATGTGGATTATAATTTAATAAACAATTTTTTAAATTTTAATTGAATCTTTATGATAAGTAAATATTTAAGCAACTGTAGCAGTTGAGTACCTTCGGCTTTGCTTAGGTAGGGTGACAAATAAATAAATATAAATATTTTTGTAAAAGACCATTGCCATGTGAGTAGGACAAATTCGCCCAAAGCATAATTTTGGTTTCATATTTTTGCTATAAAAGACGTTCTATTTTTAATTAATACAACCACAAAAGAACTTACTGTTTTTTAGATCCCTTTTCCATATTATTTTTAATCTGAGAGGCCTGAAGATTTCTCTTCTGCTCTAGACGAAACGTCGGCAACTTGGCTTTATATAAACCCAAAAATCGTGAGTTTCACTGCCAAATATTACTTGAGATCACGATTTAGGATGAGATAAATTAATCATTATTACCTACCATTTATGGCAATGGCCTTTAGGTGATAAACAGAAATTAATTAATTAAAAAAACGCCAATTATTCAGCAACTGTAATACTTAGTTGCTTGGTCTTATAATTGTCGAACTTGTCCATGGTCTTAATGCTTCCCAGCGCATCCAGACCTATGATGAGTCCTATAATCAGTATAAAGGTAACAAATAATCCAGACCATATCGGGATAGTAGTAAAAGGAACGCAATTGTAAGCGTCGCTGAATTTGTTACTTTGTGCGTCCGGTTGGGCTTGAATCTCGTATAAAATCAGTTTGGCTTCTTCATTTTTAAAAACCGTTTCGCCCCCACAATGATACGAAAACTTCCTTGGGGCGTTCACGTCATTCAAGATGCTCAGGTTGTACGTCTTGGTGTCTTTTTCAACGTCAACGCTTGTCAAAGACCAATAGCCGTTAAGCCACGGGAATCTAAAGCGCAAAACTACCTTTTCCGGACCATCGTTTACTTGTATCGTTACTATCAAACGAACGTAAGAGTCTCTGGAATCGATACTGCTCGATTTAGGATTTCCCAAGCTCAAAGAAGTCGAGTCTATGTATAGTAGGGGCGGTTTGGAGGAGTATATCATAGTTTGAACGTCCTTAAATGAAGCTGCGAAAAGTACAGGGCCTGTCGGTGCACTACTGGTGGTTGTACTAGTTGTGGTATACTTTGGTAACGTTGTTGGTAACTCATTAGATATATTTATTGCCCTTTTGGGTCTTCTTTTCAACGGGGATAGCACTATCACCACGTTCTCGTCATGTTGAAAGGGCAGAAGAGTGCGTTTTATGGTTATTTTATCCTGATCCGCATTTCCCAGTAACACTAAAAATAAATAAAGAAAAGTATATAAGAAAATTAATTATTTTCGAATCTTACAAAAAGTTTCAGTTTTGTAGTTTAATAACATATTCAAAAAGTTCTTATTTTTCAACGAAAAAGACGCAAAAAGTCGATAAAGTTTCGAAGAATATAATAATTAGATAATTTGTGTATTAAATCCTTTAAAAAATAATAAATAAAACATTAAGTAGTGTTATATATTCTTTAAGACAGTTTCTTAGAAATGAATACTCACCAGTTGCATTTTCAAAATTAATGTTCGCATTCGGTACGTAACAGCTGTATTTTGACTTAAACAGGTCTAGTACATTTTCATTTAATTTTTCATAATTAAACGTTACTAATTTAGGTTTATCTAGTTTATTTTTTTCTAAATAAAATTGTAAATCATCTTGTTGAATTTTTTCTAAAGCTGGTATTTCTACATTACGTGAAGAATATAATAATAAACTTCCATGTGCAAAAATATTTTGAAAAACTAAAATATTAACTATTGTTTTTACTAAAAACATTTTTTCTCGAACGAGAAAACAAATAACTAAAATATTGATTTTTTTGTATCAAATAAATATGTGTTTCATGGTGACATCTGTTTCGTGCATGGTACAACAAAATGAAATGGAAGGCAACCGATTTTATACCCCATTGGTTGCGATTGTTTTTTTTTTATTGGCTTTATTAAACTTAATTGCAGTTAATTTAACAAAATTGTTGAATAATAATTCTAATAGTATCGTATTAAATATTCTTCAGTTTATCGAACGATATCGTAGCGTGCATACAAATTGGTTTTGTTTATTTCAAAGCTCATCTTATTTAGAAAAAGCTACATAAAAGTGTGTTTTAAAATTATCATATAATAAAAAGTAAGTAACGTTAGTCAGTAAAATAAAATCAGTTTAGTTTCAGAAACTTGAGTAAAACACTTGAATATGTCCGAAATATATTTGAAACCTTTGGCGGTATTTTTAAATTGCAATTATTTAATACACGAAGAATGTGATAAAATTTTATCAATAAAAGAATATCAAGTTTTTTTAATACAAAGGAGCAGTTTCTTAAATAATAATAAATGTGTTTACTAATGAATTCGTGGGTTTGTTTAGAAGTAGCCGTTATCTCATTGAATATATTTAGCTGTTTACACAGTGGCCACAGCGTTGATAAAACATAAAATGTGATAGTTCATGGTTAAGAAATCTTTTAAAATATACGATAACATGATAATATACATAATACAAATTTATATAAGGAGATAGTTTTTATAAAATAGAAGTATTATAGTACAATTTTATCATCATTTATGCTACAAATTTGCACTGATTTTAAACTTTTCGTCAAGAGATGTCCACATCAGCTGATCAGAGGTACGCTAACATTTTGGACTCCCAAGCTGTCAACAATTTTATAGAATATTTGAGAATTCCATCAGTACATCCTGACGTAAATTATGGTAAGGTTTATAACACTTCTTATTTAATTATTTTACGGCATTATTAAATCAATATAAGACGTAGTTAGAGCCAATGGTGACCTGTGTGTGTGTCCATATATTTAAGGTCATAAATTTTCTTCTATTTTTCAATTATACATCATTGCTTTTTTAAGAAAAGTTAACTCTTCTATTTTAATTTCAAGAACAATTTGTGCTATTATCTGCCTTGTGTTTTGTTCAGTTCTTTACATAATATTTGAATTTTAAATGTATTTAGTGCTTATTAATTTATTATTTAAATAATTGGTTATTGTAAAAGTAAAGCTGAAGCATTTCTATACAACTGTTACAAAGGAAGATAGTTGTTTCATCTCCATTAAAGGTGACCTAGATTTGTAAATTTGCTTTGTTTTTATTTAATAATTCATAAAGATATCTAATAGGTAGTACCCAAGATATTTGAATTACTGATCTACCCTATATATTAACTTGATGTTTGTAATAACAACATCTGTCCATAATTTATTGAAAATTATGTTATTTATTTTAAATTACAATCATTTACTAAATGTGCTCATTTCAAAACCACATTAAATTATTTACAATTTTCATTTATCTTTGTTATAAAGCGTGCTATATTTACATAGGTACTACATTTTACTGATTACAATACATTTGGTTTTAATTTTTTGTTTTATGAATATATATATACAGAAGAAACTGAAAAACTGTGCTTATTTGTTATTCACAAACTATCCTTGGAATTCTTCTTTTATATTTTTTTATGAAGCCTTGGCCTTTTACTTAAAAAGATTTGTTAATTAGATACCTTTGTTAATGTTTCTATTTTTTGTAAATGATTACACAGAAGAAATTACAAAAGTATATTTTCTCAATTTTGTTTGTAATTTGCTTTTACTGTTAAGTTTTCTTCCTGATTATAGCACAATAATTTTTTACAATTTCCAGATGGTTGTATCAAGTTCCTGGAAAAACAGGCCCAAGGGTTGGGTTTGCCAATTAAAATCTATACTTGTGTTCCTAAAAAACCAATAGCAGTAATAACATGGATTGGAACAGAACCTTCCTTGCCTTCAGTTTTACTAAACAGTCATATGGATGTTGTACCAGTCTTTGAGGTTTGTGTAGTTATTATTTTGATCTTAATCTTAATTTTAGAAGAAAATCATTTCTCCCTTAACAGTAAAAATATTAATGCTAAATTAATTGATTAATTTCAGTAATTTATTTTTGTATGTACAGCTCCATGAAGAATTACTTTTTAATATTGAATATTTTGGAACTATCATTCACATGATTTTTTTTTACTTATATTCGTTAAATGCTTCAGTTCAAAGATTGGATAAAATTAATTTATGAAAACATACTTAGAAAAATGATTAAATATTTAACCATTGATTATTGTAGTAATAACTTGTTGAAACTTATTCATACTGAATAAAATGCAAACTGATGTAAGTTTTAAGAAAAATTTAATATATGTATCACTACATCAATGTTTTGCTGTAACAATAGCTTCTTCAGGTGAAGATTATCATTATTTTATATATTTTTTAAACTTACATCAGTTTGTCTTTTATTCAAATAATTAACTTGACTTCCTCTTTGTTAAGAGTCTTAAAATAAATGGATTTTTTACATGCAAATTTTATTAATTTGTTATTGTATTATTAATTAAAGGACAAATGGACCCACAAACCATTCAGTGGAGATATTGATGAAAAAGGAAACATTTTTGCAAGGGGATCCCAGGACATGAAATGTGTTGGCATTCAATATTTAGAAGCTATTAGAAGGCTAAAAGATAAGGGCATAACGTTGAAGAGAACTTTACATGTGTCTTTTGTACCAGGTCATAAAATTATACTTATTATTACATGTATTGTGTTTTCTATAATAATTTTATTAATTGATAGATGAAGAAATTGGTGGGGTTGATGGAATGAGCAAATTCGTAGAAACCAAAGATTTTGAAGCCTTAAAGGTTGGAGTTGCATTAGACGAGGGCATGGCCAGTGCAAACGATGATTTTATTTTGTTTTATGGAGAAAGGTGTATTTGGCGTAAGTGACGATTTAACAAATCGGGTTTTAAGTAAGCAAATTAATTAATAATAATTTACTCTTTTAAGATTTACATATTCACATCCCTGGTCAACCTGGTCACGGATCTCTTTTACTTGATGATACAGCTGGTGAAAAGTTGAACATTTTATTAAACAAATTCTTTGCATTTAGACACCAGGAAAAAAATAAACTTAAAAATGATAAATCATTGTCAATTGGAGATGTTACTACAGTTAATCTCACTCAAATAAAGGTAAAATAAACGGTTTTAGAAAGAGTAAAACATACAATTGGATTACATTTTTTAAAAGTACCTATATATGTTTTCAAAATAAGTCAATTCATTTATAATTCTATCACGAAGAATTGTTATAAGATCTCAAAACTTTCTATGATTAAAATTTTAAACAAAGATATTTTTATTTTATAATTGATATGTCTTTTTATTTTTCAGGGTGGAGTTCAGTCAAATGTGGTTCCACCAGAATTGATTGTGGTTTTTGATATTCGTATTCCTGTTACTGTTGATATTGTGGAACTTGAAAACAACATAAACAAATGGTGCAAGGAAGCTGGTGAAGGAATTTGGATTGAATATGAACAAAAACAAGATCAAGTTCCTGTTACTAAACTTGACAAAACTAATCCTTTTTGGGTTGCCTTCAAAGAAGCAACTGACGAGCTGTATGTAAATTATTTATATATCGTTTTATTTAAAAAAAAAGAATTAGACTTACATATTTCGGTCGTTTTTTAAAATAGGTATTTGTATTAAATTTATTCAAGGATTTGGCACTTAAAGAAGAAAAATTAATACTGTATAATCACTTAGTGATTTATTTAATTGTCAATTAGAATATATTTTTTTAAAATGTTTATTATGAAATATTAATATAACAGCATATAAAAATTATGACCAAGGACAGTTGGAATTTTTCTGTGAAAGACAATAATAATAGAAAGTAATGTAACTTGTTTCATATATTGTCTTCAAACTAATTATTAAACAGGAAATCAAGAGTCTAATCACTAATTGACTTTTCGAAATATTTTTTTATAGATTAATTTTATTCTATTTTTGAACTTGGACACATATGGCAAATATCAGTAATACAGTTCTAAATTAAGATTAATCAAATTGCATGATATTTAGTCAAAATAATTTATATTATAAAACCAACTATTTTGTGGGACTTATTTATTATAACATTCAGTTCCCCTATTAATTAATTTGACCACATTTACATTTCAGGGGCCTAATGATAATACCAAGGATTTTTCCTGGTGGTACTGATAGTCGTTATATCAGAGAAATGGGTAAACCTGCCCTTGGATTTTCACCAATGAACAAAACCCCAGTTTTATTGCACGATCACGACGAATATTTGAATGATCAGATATTTTTGAAAGGAATTGAAATTTACAGCACCATCCTAAAAAAAGTAGCAAATGTTGCTGGTTAAAACCTGACCTAAAGCGAAGGGTCTTATTTTTGGAACATTAAAAAATGTGGTGTACCTACTATGTGTTATAATATGATTTGCATTGTTTATATGTTCTATAATTTGACTTCATTCGATTTTTGTTGTTCTATGGTAAGTATTTCATTATTTCTTTTTAGTCAGAATTTGCGTATTATTTGATTATGCCTTTTAAACGTTTTTCTTTTAATTTAAAAAGAAATTATCTGAAAATATTAAAATTTTATTGTATTATTAGTTCACTTAAAAAAGTCATTAATCCTCGAAATTATTAATTACAATTTAAAAATAGTTAATGAAAATGTAGAGTTTTTGTCAGTATTTTATTCTAAGTACGATTTTCGAAAATTCTAGGTAAAACATTAAATAAATCCTCTTTATATTTACAATGATTAAACATTATTTCCTTAATAATTAAATTAAGGTGCATATAATAAAAAAGTAAGCCGTCTAAATTACCCACCGAATTATATAAAACCGGATTTAAACGATAAGCGTTTTGTAAATATCTTACATCTTTGTATATAATTGTAATTAATATCAGTTTTTGCATTTTTTTTTGCATTATAATTTTCTTCATGTTTTACGTTAATTCCTTAAATGTTTGTGTTGTGTTTAGTAATAGTTTAAAAATGTTATATGGTATATAACAAGCAGGAAATAATATTACACTTTAATAGTTGCATATATTTTTAAAATGTGTGCTGCATTCTCTTGTAAGTAAATCAGTCGTCAATTGCAATCGTAAGGGGTAAAAAGGGCATTTCAGAAGTGATTCTTGCTAGAACTCATTTATCCTAAATATTCTGCGGTACCCTTCACTATGGCATTTCATTTAACAAACATTTCTACATGTTATAACAAAATGTTTGTAATTTTTTTTTAGAAATGCATTCTCACGGTAGAAAATAATTTTTTCTCGTCCTTTTTATAATTCTTGTGTTACGCCTATGTAACCTTATGCAACACAAGCTGAATTTTATGTTTATTGATTTTCTTCGCATTTATATATTAAATGCATTTAAGTGGATTCAAAATTTTTTTTATGCTTTTTTGTTACAGCGTATATAGAAATGTTTTATGCTGTTACATATTTTTTGTAATTAATTTAATTCGGTCCTTTTAAATTAATGCGGCTGCCATGACAGTTGGAGGCCATTCCCGGCAAAACAACTTCATAAAATTTTATCGCCTAATACATGTTCGATTGAACAATATTACCCACAAAACAGTTAACCACCTATATCAAAATATTTCCAAAAATATGCAGATTAGTTTGTTGCTATCTTAATTTTCGATTGCTTTTATATAAGACAAATATTCGCCTTAAAAGTTTGCGAGTATTTATGGAAACATGCGTCTTGTGTGTCGATTGCTTTCTGTAGTTGCCGTTCTTTGAGCGGGAACCAATAGCGTCACGCGGTTTTACACTCGTGACTTTTACCCGCCAATAATAACCGCGGGATTTGAATCCCTCATCCTGCCTTATACACAAGTAACAACTTTTATGTGCGTTTGGTTGAGAATACTGTGGCTGTCAGTGTAATATAGTATAATTAGTGAAAATTAATGAAAATACACGAGGACATCGCCGTTTTTCCTTAGGAAACAAACCAGTAAGTAAGGAAAATTGTTTATAAAATTTATTTCGGCCCATTTCTGTTAGAAACAAGGTAAATTACTATAATTTTTTTTCCGAGGGAAAGTAGACTCGTCCGAACCATTCGTCCCGCTCTTTTATGCATTAACACTTTCCGTGTATTTGTAAATATTAAAATTCCGTATCATATAATGATAAATAATTAATCGTAGTAGCCTTATAATTACCTTTCATAATCAAAATAAATATTTATTATATTGTGCTAGCTGACGAAAGTGATTTTTGGGAAAATACCTATTTTCCTAAATATTACATGGCACTTGTTGGTAATAAATACAACAATAATTACTATGTTTATAAAAATCATCTATTCATCTGGTTTAAGTTAGACAATTTTAGATTTTTTTAATAAAATTTATTCTTATGAAGTATAAAGGCGGGAAGAATTATGATTGAAGGTCAAACTAAAATAGAAATTAGTTTTGATTGAGTTTTGTAATTTAAGAGTAACAAATTATTTATGGTAACTACCTACACTTACACCTTTCTACGTATAACTTCTTAACCTGTGCAAAATAATGCACTTTTGGTAGATAATGTTATAAATACCACAAACGTTTATTGATTAGGTACCTGTTTGATTATAAATGATAAAAATTGGTAAATACAAATTTGTTCTTATTTAAATATGGGTAGGTATATCTAAAATACCAACAACTCTGATAACAGCTACCTAGGTATTTAAAAATTGATTTGTCTAGTACATATTTCCATGTTATTTATAAATAAATGGTCGTTCATTGCAGTTATAAATTTATATAATATACCTGCAATATGTTACAGTGGCGGCGCTCAAAGTTCAAAGTGAAAGTCTTACTCCAATAAAATGACATTTAAACATTAATTATTTTTTGACATTGTTATGTGTTCTTCAGTTAATTTTTAAGGGATTAATAACTAATTTTAAAAAAAATTATACAATGTATTGCATTTTATTTAAATCATTTTAGTCGTATTTCAATTTGAAACAGTTTTTTTTTATATTCAAATGAATACAATTAAAAAATAATTTAGTATTTGCTGTTTAATTGTTTCAGTAATACTGAAGAGTGTGAGTTTTATTATATTTAAAAGTAAGAAACAATTAAATTAAGCTAGTCCATTATCCACAACTTCCTACTTTACATAAGTAGATTTAGCATAAATTACAACTCGACATTATTATAAAAATCGCTACAAAAAGATTTTCAAAATTGTCTTTTTTTATTAATTAAATGGGAACGCCACTGGTAGACCGTAAAAGTTAACTTGGCAACTCGGCAATCGTCCACTTCGTAAACGAAGCTTTGTACATGACTTCCCCTTTCGTCGCTTCACTCCGTTGAATCCCACGATCCCTTGGTTTGTTTTGAGCGAACATCTGCCGTTTGTTCGCATCCAAAGAAAAAAATATCATGGAGAAACTGGCTAGACAAAAACAAATATCAATTAACGAATGAAGCAATGCAATTTTTGAAATTAATTTATAGTAAATTGGTTCTTCAAATTTTGTAAAATACAATTCCTAATAGCATTTCTTTATAATATATTGAAGCGGATATGTTCCAATGATTGAACTACTTCTCGGAAAGTAGTTTTGATACGTTGTTTACATATGTATAGCATGTCACATATGAAAGTTCTTTATAATCGTTGGCTTTTAAAATAATCACAGTATGTAACAAAGGTGTGGTAACCACTTTTCCAGAGAATCTGGAAAAATAATGGGGAATATGTTCTGAGATAATCAGAGAAATGTCAACGAATTTGAAATAAAGATATTTATTTAGTCATTTCATAGTTATATTTCTAACCATTAAATTTTATCGGTGAAAAGGCCTGCCCCCGCCATAAAGAGGCTTAAAAAAATAAATAAGCTGAATGATAATATATTTATTACCATATTATTTATATATTTTTAAATTATTTATTATTATTCTTCAGGGAATAAATATGGAAAAAATAAATAAACACTTGTTTACTTATTGTAATTGTAATATCTTCAACTGTTTATAACGAAAAATTCCCTTGTTTACGTTATAACCCGCCCTGGACATTCATATTTTTAGATATTTGTTAAATAAATTTCATTTTTATTTAAAAAATATATTTAAGGAGTATAAATTTGTTTCAGGATTTTCAAGATGTCAACAGCAATGGATATGTATTTAACAGGCACCGATTCTATATCTCTTCAGGAAATGTTAGACATAGATATAAAATCTGAAATAGATATTTTGGTTGGAGGTCACAACGATTTGCCACCGTTTAATTTTTCGGAACTTCCCCCTTTAGAATTAGAAGAAGCAGGTGACATTCGATGGATATCTTCGTCAAATTCGAATCATTCCAATTCAAGTTTCACATTGGATTTTAGTGGCGATTACGCTTCAACGATGGTGAATCCGAATGCGGTTATGCCGTTTACTTCGACGATATCTTTAGCTCAAAACATAAGATCGCCATCACCAACCCTTAAAGAAAGTCATTTAACATTTTCTCCGTCTGTAATAAAAATAGGTAACATTAAAGCCGACGCGTCGACAGTAAAAAAGGATCTATTAGGAAAATTGAATAACATCGACATGAAGAAACGGATAGATTCGGATCAATTAATAAAAGTTGCGTCAGTTTCTGCAAAACAGATCGAAAAACCGACAACAGTTAGAACCAACACCAGTTCAATCTTAACGTTTCGTAATACTATGCCATCAGTTGTTAGCATATCGCAGGTTCACAACACCATAAAAGCGGTGACAACTAATCGTAAACAAACCATTGTCAATACAAATAATAATGAGAGATTCTTAAGCGGAGATAGGGTATATCCCAAACCTGCCTACAGTTATAGTTGTTTGATTGCTATGGCGTTAAAAAATAGTAGAACCGGAAGTTTACCCGTTTCCGAAATTTATAATTTCATGTGCAGACATTTTCCGTATTTTAAAACTGCTCCCAATGGCTGGAAAAATTCCGTACGGCATAATTTGTCACTCAATAAATGTTTCGAGAAGATCGAAAAGCCGGCAATTAATGGATCGCAACGTAAGGGTTGTCTTTGGGCCATGAACCCCTCTAAAATTAGTAAAATGGACGAAGAGATGCAAAAGTGGTCCAGAAAGGATCCATCCGCGATAAGAAGGGCTATGACCCATCCAGGTAAAATATATTTAAGACATGTACCTAAACATTGTCAGCTATAATGAATATTTTTGTTACATTTCAGAAAATTTGGAGTCTTTGGAAAGAGGAGCACTGAAGTTTACATACAAAGAGGCAGACAATTATGACAACTTCGGGGACTCATGTGGCAGTGCCGAAAGTGAAGAAGGTTCAGACACAGAACCGGAAAACGAATTGGAGAACAACGGTGAAACTGAATTTATTGAAGTTAAATCAGAAAGTGATTATGAAGTTGAGGTAATACACATAATACAATACACGTATTTGTTAATTAATCAAACAGATGTAAACTTTTCACTTAATCCATCACCAATTAAAAACTACAATTCAAGATTGTTCTTGAACAACCAATCCTAAAATTATTTAACTAATAATTGGAAAAAAGACACTTGGTAGTTTCAAAAATGTATTAAGAATTTGATGACAGAAGTATGGTTTGGTACTCTTTTGATAATGGCATAATAGTTGAAAGGACTGTTGTCAAGTTCTATTTGTGAAACTACCAAGTGTCTTCCAATATTAGTTTAATAATGTTTCACCGAGTGGCCAATAACTGCAGTGTTGCAACTATTTTGAAATTATTAGGTTAACTAAATTTATAAGGAACGTTGATTAACTAGTCGTAATTTAAGCCTTTTTTTAATAAAATAAAATCTTTTTCTTTAATTACAGACAGCTGACGTTGTTTTCGAAGAAGACGACGAAGAAATTTTGCAGATGGAGATGGTGCTTGCACAAAAAGAACTTTTACAATACGACCGCAATGCAAATAACAATAAGAGGCGAAGAATGTACATTATTCAAAAGTGAGCTGTGACTTGTCCGAATATTAGTTGTAAGTTGAATTAACGAAACGTATGTATAAAAAGACAGACAGACAGATGCACTTTGACTTCGAGAATTAATATTTCGTTATTCTTTTCGTCTTTTTTTTTTTAATCACGAAAAATAAGACTGACGCAATCTATGCAATAGTTTATCTACCTGTAGTATAACATCATTGTTTTCTTTTATCAAAATCAAACTGAAATTGGTTTAGTTTTGTTGATTTCTTGTACAGGTACGGGATGATACGGAATTCGAAATAAGTGCATAAATAAAAGTAAAAGTGGTAATTGTTTAAATGTAAAGGTTGTAATGTATGCTGCCAAGGTACGTTGTTTGATGTTTTCTTTTTCAAGCAGAAGCAATGAAGTTAATTTTTATGATTTATTACATACTTGTGTGTTTTAATTCATAAAAAGACCAGTGAATTTGATCCAGGCTTATTTAAATTTCGTGTTTTGCTGTTGTAAGTAATAGCCCTTTTTGGAAAAAATTGAGTTTTTGAAAACACTATGATTTTTTGACTCTAAAATGATTTCATGTTTAGGACTAGGGCTAATCAAGAAGCCAAGAAATACATATATATTGAATTTAAGCTATAAAAATAAAATTAAACTTAAACCATTTTACAAAATATATAAGAAAAATAATTAATTTTGTAAAGGATATACTTTTTTCTATCCGTTATAAAGTTGATTTTTCTTTCTTTTTATTTCAGACAAAGTTTTACTGTAGAAATTGCTATTGCTTGAAAAAAATATAATTCTGCATATTTTCTCATTTCATTATTAATGGTAGCTTCGAAGGTCTTGTCTAAATAATTAATATAAAAATGATAATTTAAAATTGTCGCTGGTTTTATATAATAAATACACTTAAGGACTTATTTGTAAATGCGATTATACAATTATAAGAGTTTTATTTTGTGCCTGCGTCGATGTCTATATTTCACTTGCTATTTTTATGATTTTATTTTTATTTTCCAATATTTTCAGTGATGTGAATATGTGTAAATAGGATTATAAACATTTTTATTTGATACTTTTACTCTATCGTATTTTTTTAAGGAAAACTGTCGATAGAAAATGTGTACAAATAAGTTTAGAACTTTTTTATAGTTTGTTTATCATGTATTCTGTAAGTCGATGTACAAAAATTTCTAGATTTAAATTCACAAGTATTAATAAAAGTTGTGATGTTTTTTATTAGCCTGTTTTTTTGTCATTTTTGTTTGATATTCATTGCAAGATATCACTACTAAATTGGTTTAAATAAGTGCATAAATTAAATAAAACTGTTGTAAATTTTATACAAATGTTAGTTTTGTTGAATTACTACACGTAGATAATACAAATCCCTGTACTATAATGTGGGTTGCATATGAGTAAACGCACATTAATTGTTGTGAAGCATATACTATCAGAGAGGGCTCGGTGTTATAAAGAGCAGAGTGAGGAAATTCTGATCAACGGACTACTGTTTTGCTAACATTTTATACGCGATTGGCTGTTTTTATTTTTATATTATATAACATGAATGAGACTATAATTATACCGGTTATGCTAATCATTCGCTGCAAACAATTTTCCCTTTATAGCAAGTTTACTCTAACTGTATATGTTCTTATAATTAGTTTATCTATAGTTTGTCAGTTGGTCTTCATTCTTTGATTATCTGTCATTTAATATGTTTATCATCTGTTCTGATTAATCTATTCGAGTTAAGTTCATTCCATCATACATCCATTTTATTGCTTGTCTTGTTTGAGGGGTGTTGAGTGCGTGTGAATGCGGTTCAGTGCTTTACATAGTTTGTAATAGTCAATTTTTTAATATAACCTGTCGCGTTCATATCATGAAACTCGTCATTTTTGCAGCATGTTTAACAGGTACGTCTTTTAAAAATGTTTTTTTTAAAAAGTTTAGTTTTGAGAACTGGTATGTTTACAATTGCTATTATTCTAAAAATTAGTCTATAACATTCTCTTACATCATATTCTAATCAAATTTTCTTAATGGTGAATAATTATATGTTCAATAACTTTGGATATTGTAAATTAAGGCATTGCCTTTCAGTATTTAATTAATTTTGCGTGGTGACCTTTGTACCATGGACTTCGTTTTTTGTGATTTTTGTTGAGTAAAATTGATAAAGAAAATTTAATACTCTTGTCAATTAAATAATCTTCCATTTTTGTATTGTAAAACATTAAAATTTTAGAGATAATGAAGGGAATCTATGTGTGATTATTTTCTTGTGATAGCAGGTAGATCATATCTCTAATCCTTAGTTTTCCAATATCCTTGTATTCACAAGCTTGAGAACTGATTAATACATAATTTTATTTAAATTTATATTCATTTTTACTTGTTATTACTAACAATCGAATTTAGATTGAATATAAATAAAGTTTATAGGTGTAAACATTGTATTGTAACTTCTGTGATTTGATCTTATTTGCTAAACCATGCATTATATATTTATTTATTTATTTTAACAACCAGGTCTGGTCCTGAGTCAAAATGAAATTCCTGATGATCTTCAGGACATAACTAAAAGAGTCAATGAAATCCCCGGATTAGAAAACTTTAATCAAAGTGGCATTATTTCTTCAGATACAGTTGATCTTCTTAAAAAGAAATGTGAAAAGAACGGGGGTGAAGGGAACTTTGATCTGAAATTTCAAGTAAGTTACATTTTTTTGAAATATAATTAATCTCATGTCTTTAGGTTTAGAACTCAGAAAATAAAAATATACATGTTGCTGAAATTATTCAAACTTGTTTTCAAAAGCTTAAACTGGCAGTTAAAACATACATGAATTTAGTATAATTAAAAACCTGTTTAACCTCATATTCATTTCAAACTATTCAGTAGATGTGTTTTGTTTATTTATTATATAATTTGCATGTTTGTTTTTTCGGTATCATAAAAGGGGCTAACGACTGACGAATATTATGTTACATATCTTATATGAAAGTAGGTTATCCAACTTGCATTTCCTGTTGACTCAGTAAAATAAATCTACCATGTATTTCAATGCATTGTGTTATTGTGCATAAAAGGATCAATTAAATATTAACTGAACTATCATATTTAATTAAATAACTAATGGAGCTTAAATAACAATAAATTCATTATTTTATTTATCAATTTTTGTGAGATAGTTTTAAATTAACATTTCTACAAAAGGAAGAAAGGGTGGGAAAATTAACGTGGCCTCTCTTTTTTACTGTTTTTCTTTAATAAAAATGAATATTTTTATATTGTATTAGCTGTCTACGTAAGATACTTGAACTTTTACTTGTTCAAACCTTGTATTTCATTGTACATGTTAGTCATATTGTAATGCTTGTTCTACATAATGTTTTTATGTTTAATAATAATAATATTAATGGTATTGTATACAATTGTAGTAATAGCTATTATCTTGTGCAATCCGTTAAAGTATGTTTTTATTTTGACCTTTGTGAGAGATGTACGCATGCTTCTATTTATATAATAATGTGTATTACATCTTTTACGTAAATAAATAAATTGGTATGCGACAAGTGGGTACAAAAACCAAATCGCTTAAAAACCAGTTTACATATATACTTTGTTTTGTCCATTTTAAAGCAAAACATGTTGAATTTATACGATTACTCGATTACTCACTGGAAAAAATCTCAAGGTTAATGCACTGCTTATTTTTTTCTTTTGCCTTTTTGACAATGAGATATATGACATTCATTACAGAATTAAGTACTTTTATTAAGACAAAAAATAAATTTCTAGGTACATTTGAATTTATTCACATTGGAGCTCATTAGGTCTCTATATGTCTTTTAATGAGATTAAAAAAATTATATTTTTCATGATTATTGATATACAACACATATCTTTTGTTTAATAGGTTTTTTATTTTTCAACGTATTGTATGTTTCAACATATCACGCTCACATGAGAATTTACGTGATTTTTCCTTCATAAGGCTTGGTTTAGTAACAGTTTAAATAATATAGTTTTATGTTATAAATGCTATTATTTGTTCATGATAAACTCTGGATGTATGGTATGTGTTGATATTAACAACCAAGCCACTAATAAATGTGCTACGTTAGTAAATTTATAGTACTTGTTTTAATTATTGAACTGAATAATTTCAGGAAGTAGAAAACTTCTAAGAATGAAAATCACTTATCAGTTGTTATTTCCGTGCAGTTCGTTTTCATTAATACATACTGACAATGTATTAAATTTAATATTAACATGGAAATAATGTATCAGTTATTTATTTAATGTATTCCGAAATTGTATTTTATATAATAATAATATAGAAGTAATGTAATGTGTTTGAACAATCATGTATTAAATATTTTTGTGACGGAATGTTGGTTTCAGTAAAAATAATGCCATATCTATTTGCCATTTGCTTCATTAATAATACGTTTTATTGAATTTTCTTTTAATTTCAGACAGTCAAAGATGATCTCCAGACATGCATATCAGACAATTTTAATGTAACACAAATTCAAGAGGAAGTCGAAAAGGCAAAGTCAACCGGGTCCATGGACGAAGTCTTTGCCAAATATTGTGCCAAAAAAGAATTGGTGTATAACTGTGTTACCAATTTAACAGAAACAGTTAAGAAATGTTTGGATGATGACGAAAAGGAGAGCATGAAACTTTTTTTAAATGTTACAGATAGCTTGGCCAATTTTGTTTGTTTTAAGGATGGTGACAGGATTGCTAGTAAGACAGTAATCTTTATTTGCTAATCATTTAAACTCAAATAAAATACTAAAATGTTTTCATAAACTTGTTTATTGAATACTTCAGTCTGAAGTGGCCACCAAGGTGATCACATATTGTGCTTGTAAATGAGGAAATATAGCCATGTTTTAGTGTGGCATTTTAATACATAAAAAATAATAAACAATTAAACAATTTACTTTTAATAAACAGTAGTTACAACCAAAATTATGCCACTGTTTTCTTTCATTGTGCTATGTTGCCAAACTTTTAAGAAAAATGAAACTGAAACTTATTAATTTGGGTACGAAGAAAATGGCTAGGAAAATGCTGCTAATGATCAGGAATAGTTGTGGCAAATACGGAAAATTATTTTCTCGTATTCACCATGGTCATCCCACAGTAGTATATAATAAATAAGTTTGTGGAAATTTATTGTAGCACTGTTTTATTTATTACTAAAAAATGTTTGTTTTTATTTGTGGAAAATAATATATTTCTTTTTTTTTTCAGTGTTCATAGCAGAAGGGGGCGTAGAGTGTTTGAACAGTCAAAATGAGGCTATCCAGCGGTGTGCTAATGAAACATTTGGCTACATGTTTCCCCAAGAAATGGACATTACCAGTTTGCCAAAATTCATAATTAATGCTCAGCATTGTAGGTGCGTGCTAATACAAAAAAAAGTGTGAACATTGAATTTCAATGTATATAGACGAATTAATTTTATACTGCCTATAAACACTTAAGACAAATTTGACACGTGAATTGATTTAATTTGATTAAATTATGGAGGTAACAAAACCTGATTTTGCTTTGCAAATATACAATGTAGTATATTTTGTATTTATTAGTTTCACAAACGTGTTTTTGTATTTCCTAGCGTCATTGAATGTATTAAAAGAAAAATATGTGGAATATCATATTTCTGTTTGAAAAAGTAAACTAACTGGCTTAAAGATCTAAAAATTAAAAATCGTACCTCCAGATTCCAGGTTTTTGAATGTCAAAAATTAGTAATATCAGATCTTGTTTCTTCTATAGTTTGCAACAATTTCACGCAATATTTGCTTACTTTTATTTAGAGTTCAGAAGTAATTAAATCAGTGAGTACTTTAAAGTAGTATGTAAATTGATATTTGCAACATGTTAATAGTTATCAAAAGCATTCTATATCCTTAAATTTAAGAATGAGTAAAATAAGTGTCGCTCAAGTTGCATCTTGTATAATAAGCCATTCCATAAAAATATGATTTTAAATATTGTTTCAGTGATTTTAACAAGTTACAAACGTGTGTGGTAGAACAACTCGAAAAGTGCAAAGATAATACACCGGCCAACATAGTTGATGCCCTCTTCAAGTTCTTGAAACGTGTGATCCCCTGCAAAACCCAGCCAACTGCAGCTGAAGTTGTTGGAGAACGTCGATTTGAGAAGACTAGCGACAGCAGCAGTACCGTAACATCCACTACACTCAGTATGATTCTATTTTTTTTAACTTTTATGTTTTCGCGGTATGTATAAGATACTAGTTATTTATAAGTTTCAATCACTTGTGCCAATCGTACAAAATTAATTAAAAGAAGTCAGTAAATAATTAGCCTAATAATTGCAGTAACTTAATTTTTAACTGCTACAATAATAGTCAATCAATTAAAGTGATTCATGTCGTATCTACATGCAAATGTATATAATTGTTTTAAGTTTTCTTGTATATGATTTTACACTTCAAAGTCTTTATTTTAAATATTAAACTATGAGGTGTTTCTTTCAATTGAATATTATATAAAATTATTAGTAGTTTATTTCTAATAGCAGGGATGTAGTCTTTTTTATCAAAAAACGAGAGAAATAAATTGTAATAAAATAAGCAATTTATTGGTGATGATTTTCTAATTAATTTTTCAACAGATTAATTGGTTTCATTTGGTAGTTTCATATATACTTTTTACAAATATTTTACATACATTAATAAACTGTATATACCTTATTGCTTTTAATCTTTTTATTTTACTTTCTTTGTTAATAATTCTCAAGTGAAAGGAAGATTCAGCTAGATATCTGAGTCCCCAAAAGGACTGTTAATTATCTTGTCATTACCTTTAGAAAGAGAAATAAGTAGTTAGTAAAATAGAGGAAAATTTTGATGAGGTAAAAGGAGAAGTTACATCTCTGTAGTCATGTGAATCTTGCTGTATCACATGTTTTATTGATATTTGAAATATAGTATGAGAGTGAAAATGGTTTGTCTGGTTCCATTTGAAAACAGGGTAAAGTAGCGAATTTTTATAATTTTTAGTTTTCATATGCTATGTACAAAATTATTAATATGTACCATAAAAAGGAAATTAAGTACTTTTGGTTATGTGCACACAATTTTAAGGCCAGTGATAGTTTATCTTATTATTATACGTTTTGTTATGTATTTTAAATTTTTTATAATGTTTTTGTAGTTAATCAAGTAAGGTAACTATATGTTTAATATTTTTTTAATATAAAGTGAAAAGTGAATAAATTTGTATTTTTTTTACCGTACTGTTCATAACACAATTTTGAATAAATTAACTTATAAACCAAAAGCAGATAATAAAACTTTTAAGCACGTTAATTGAAATGATTCATGTGTTACTTAAACTGTTGGATTTCCCTATCCCAACCAAAAAATCTTTTATATAGAACTCTTCTTTGTACCACTAGTAGAAGCTTCTTTTTCAAGGGTATGCTTAAATTTCCAGTAAAAAAAAAGTTTTGTGTGTTATATTATTACATGTAGGGCATACACGAGCTGAAAAAGTATGATAATTACATGCATTTTGCAGATAATAAAACCATCAGAACGAACATTCACACCTTGTATTTCAATTAATATGCTTGTAAAGTGACTTAATTTCGGTCTACTGAAGCATTCTGCATTGACCACTTTCATTATAAACATTCTTTTTATTAGTCATGTCCTCGAGGAAGTATTAGATGATCACCAACATATGGTGCTTGCATAGGTTAGTATATACCATATATGTATACACATTCCTGACTATTTTAACATACCAAATTGTTTATTCTGAGTCTTGTTTGTGTTTTACAGATTCAGTTTAAAAAGAAATTTAAGTGATTTCTTTAAAAAAGCATCAAATAATAAATTGACTAGTAAACAAACAGCAGCCATTTTTGTTTGCAGTGTTCGATTATATGTATTTACAGAATTTATATTTTATGTACATTATTCGGTCAGTAGTTCCAAATCATTAAAAAAACTGTTAGAATGTAGTATTTTGATCTTTAATCTTTGGATTTCATTAGTTTTAAAGTCGAATTATACGTTTATTTCTTCCTTTATCAGTTCAAAAATCTTTATTTAACTTAGTTCAATATAAGTGAACGCACCTTACCTAAAGTAGTAATAATAACACTAAATTGTAGAATAATTCTTCGTTTAAACCAACTGATCTTACAATACGTATGCTCTCCTAATACAAAATATCAAAATTTTGAAACGCGCTATTCAGAAACTACGAACTGATGTCTGGCACCTTCACCATTTTTGACACACATTTTATAACTTACTATAATCAATTGGTAATGTAATTTATCTTTACAATAAGCAATTATATTTAAACATATACGTTAATTATGTTAACAAAAGTGTCATAATAATAAATGTATCATCTTTACAATTTAGTTTATTTCCGTTTTTTAATTTAATTATGGTCAGTACTTTAGCCATCCTTAAAACACACTTTATTATTTATTGTATTTGTTCAAAATGCCAAAATGATTGTTAGTATATATTTTTAATAAACGTATTATTTACAATGTGTGCAAGTCTTTTTAATTTTATGTTATTTGTAATTACATTTTATTATTTATTGCAATATCTTTGTACTGGATAAATGTTTATTTAATAAATGTACAAAGTTTATAAGCAGTTTCATTTGTTTTTAATTTAATAGTGGTCCTACTATTTTTAATAATAAATAATTATAAATAGTCCTTTTTTTCTTTTTTATTAAGCGATGCCCGGCGCTTCCACCATTTTTATAACATTTAATTTCTTACTTTATATTTATACAATTTAAAAAAATGGTGAAGGCGCCAGACACACATTTTAAACTTGAGCGCACTTTGAAAATTTGGGATTTTGTATTAGGAGAACATAAGTTGCGCAAGATTTGTGTGCGCAACTCGAGCGGTTATCCTAAAATTTAGTGTTATTATTACTGTTTTAGGTAAAGGTGCGTTCATTTATACCGAAGTGAATTTAATTGTAATTTCGGAATTGATCCAAATTTAAATTGCTTTTAATCCACATTTGAATTGCATGAAATTGCATCAATAAAGATTAAGATATTAAGATCTATTAATAGATTGATAATTTTCAAGTAAGCAATAGCACATAAATAATTTTAAAATCTTTAAAAATACACCATATTATCGAATATTACAAAAAAAATGGCCACAGTTTGTATACAAATAATTTTATTGTTTAATGCCGCGTTTTATAAAAATACAACCTAATCGTCAAAAAAAGAATCCGTGAGACTGAAGAATAAATATCCGAATGTTGCTTGATGTGCTCAAAGAAGTAGAAGTGTATATTTTACATACCTGTAATTGATTTGCTCCTCTAGGTTGTCATCCAGTAGTTCCGTTACAATTTGGACAATAAAAGGCATTTCTGATGAGTTTCATCAGATGAAAGCCTTTTAATAGGCCGAGAGGTACTTACTTTTATTATTAAATTAATAAAAATTCAAGGTATGAATGATGGTTCTCATAATCTTACGATCGGTTCACAGGTAGTAAGATACTTTTTTAGCTCCTGTGTCCCCCAAATATGAAACACAAATTTAGCACCACTGTTTACCAGATAAAATAAATTATGCTTGTCCTAATAAAATCTGTATAAATAACATAGGAAATATGTTATCAAGGAATTACTGTAAAGCTGTTTTATGATTATGGCCATCGTTTTTCTTGAAGCCTGGTACAAGTAAATTTAATGAATTGGAAGTGCAAAATTATACATACGTGAGTTTAATTCTTTTTATTGATGGTGTTATTGCAAATCTACTTATAGATTGAAATTCCACATCTTTTTAATATGGACAAATGAAGTTGTGCTATTATAATAGAATGGTTCAAATGGAAATTTAATAATATGATGTATGTAACTGGCCACACTGTTTATATGTCGAGTGGTTATTTTTTCTTTAATGTCTATTTGTAAATTTGACTGCAGGTTAGGTTCTACACGTTATTTCACATGAAATGGTAAATTTTTGTGTATTACATAAAGTAAAGTATGTAACTGAACACAAAGTTGTACTTCAGGTGTCTGTATTTTTTAAATGAAAGTCTAATTGTAAATCTGCTTAGAAATTTAAATTGTAGGAGTTTTTTTAAGTGTACCTGTAGATTTATATTGTTATAAAAGTATTTTTTGTGTATGTTTTAGTAAATTTAAGAACTGAAGTGTGTAACTGACCACAAAATTGTACATTATGTGTCTGCATTTATTTAAATTATTACAAATCTGGTTAAAATATTTTATTTTACAACTATATATGCTAAGTGCCTGAAGTGTATGTAAATTTGAATTATAAATCATGTACATTAGTATGTTTAAATGTATTTAAATAAAAGTTTTAGTACAATAAATATTGTTTTTATTTATGAGATATGTATAACAATGGCAAACTTTTTTACTTCCTAAAAGTGTCTTAACAATTAATTATTTTTTTTCCAAGAAAATTGCTCTGTTTTGCAAGGTGGTTAAATATCTTCTGCAATAATAATAACAGCATACTGGCATAAATTTGTTAGTCATTCACGAGGTTTACATTTACACGAAACAATTTTTCAATTTAAGATGTACTTAAAAATCACTTATCTTATTTAAGGGGCTAATTTTTAAATAGTTAAATATTTCTTTGAAACACTGACGACAAACATAGTAGCACGGGAAAGTGTCTCCTGTTTGTACAAATATTTCAAAATACATAATGAAGGTATTTCTTTTCCTAAATCTCCTCAACGGTGAGTTTTCACGATTTATTTAAAAATAATAAGTAATGAAAAATTAATAGTTCTAGGATTTGCTTTTGGAAATGAAATTATACAGAATATCCTGAATGTTAATTCAAATAACACATTCTCGGGACATCCTTTTTTGGAAGCCATTACTAGTATTTATTTCGATCACAGATTAGAAAGGGTTAAAGAAGTTTGCGTTGAAAACGGTGGGGAGAATGCATTTAATGAATTGGAGGTAATTCAACAGAAATTTAGCTTATTTTGAGTATTTCCAAAAGATACGTTTTATTTTAGCAAAATACCGAGTCTTTAAAAAAGTGTCTTGAAGCTATTCCGTTACCTGCAGAAGTGGAATTGCCATCAAAAGTTTGTACAGAAAAAATTGTAAAATTACGTTCTTGTTTTGATGAAGCCAAAAATAAAATAAATGTTTGCGAGAGAAAAGAGGAAAAGTTTTTGACCGATTATTTGGCCGATTCTATAATTGCTATGCTCCATTATGGTTGTCACGAACTGGTACCATTATTAAATGGTATGGGCACGTGTAACTGTTTTTTATTGATAATGAGATTCTTCAAAGTTTTTATATTTTTCGTGAAAAATTAATGTACCTCAGTATTATCATAGACATTTGCTCGAGAATTTTTATTTTCTTGTTCCTTTTACTATCTTTGATAAATTAAAATTTCAGAACTAACAAAATCTATGGAAGGATTGGATTGCCTTGCATATTTTATTCAAGAACGAAACCGTTCAGTTAAAGAATATATGTTTTCTTGTATGAAAGAAGCCCAACACAAAGAGATACCTGAGAAAAGTATTTCTAAAGAAAGATATTGCAAGTAAGCATTTATTTATTTATTTATTTATTTATTTATTTATTTATTTATTTATTTATTTATTTATTTATTTATTAAATACAAACTGGTTTAATTTTTTATAGTATGTAATAAAAATCAAAATTAATTTTTCAATTCGTGTTAAATTAATGTGTATATAAATTTACATCAAAATTGATTTTATAATAATACTTTTGCGTTTGCCATTATATTTAATAATTAATATTTGTAATAATTTTAGGAGAGTAACTGATTCTAAAGATTGTGCATTAGATCTTGTAAAAAAATGGTGTAAAGATAACAAATTGGCAAAAGATTTTATTGTTGGATTGGCAGGGGCAGTTAAAGCACCGTGTAAAACTGAATAAACGCTAATTTATTCAAAAGTCGTATTTTAAGATACCATATATTGTGCTTATATATTCTTCACCATTTTTGTTAGTGAATTGTTTTTGCACAAAAATAAATCTTTTTACGAAAGAAATTAGCGTAGTACTTTAAAATGTTCTAGTACTCATGAAATTATGTATCAAGTTTAAAACATGTAATATTGGCTTTATACGAATAACTAATAATGATAAATATTGCTGTAAGTATATAATAATAATTTTAAATGTTTAATAAAAAATTCATTAAACAGACTATATTTACTTTTTTTAAACAAACTATACATTGTTTATCAATAAGTCATCAGTTTAAAACAGTGTCGTAATATCCTGAAGTTCATCGGGGGGCGTAGCTCAGATGGTAGAGCGCTCGCTTAGCATGCGAGAGGTACCGGGATCGATGCCCGGCGCCTCCAAGTACTTTTTTTTTCTTTACAATTACATAAGATAACTGTTTTTATTTTCTGTTATCAGGAAACAAACGGCAGATAGAAAAGTTTCCAAATTAAAAAAAGGTTATTAAATTGTTAATAATTATAATCACTTTTTGGTACTTCTTTATTATCACTCGCCAATGGGGTATATTGTACAATAGTAAAATATTTGTTAAGCTATTTTTTTGTTAAATAGAACGAAAAAAAAAGATGAAATAAGTAAGGAACGTGAAATTGTACTTTTTTTTAACAAAAAATATAGTGTATATTGGCAAATGTTAGATATTTTTCATCGCATCATTAACGGTACCAAACTTTGGTCCCTTACATCCCTACAATTATTAATTTTTGCTTAAATATTTAATTCAATTCAAGGGAAACGAAATAGCAATTAAATGTGTTCTATATAATTATTATAGGTACTATATAAATTCTACCAATTAAGTAATATGTACATAATGGTCTAATTGACAGTTTATACGCTCAACAAACACGTAGGTAGTAAAGATGTTAGGAAATTACCTTTAATATTTTAAACAATTGAAACTTTAGAGCGGACAATTTTTCCTGAATTTTGATATACATAGGTACATTTATTTATTTATTTTTTTTTTGTTCCCAGTTGTTATTATTTTGTAGAAAAATAGAAGTAGTTAAACGTAGCTGTTTTGACATGTGAAAGGCAGTAATGTTCCAAAATGCAAAAATTCAGGAACCTGCAATAAAATTTTCAAAATCATTGACTTATTTATTGTTGTCACCGCTGTTTAAAAGACTCACCTACATAATCGATATTTTATCATATGAATTTCTGTAACTCCTCAGGTTCATCAATGTCTTCTACTGGCGGAGATGGTCCGGAAATGGAAAGGGTAGGTAGTCCGAAGTGTTTTTTGCTTTCTTCGAGCGATATGTTATCAACGCTGCGAGCCTTTCGACAAAGGCGAGAAATAGAACCGTAGCGTCTCATGAACTCTTTTGAATCGAAACCTGGGCCACTGTTAGAAATGAAAATTGCTGAATTAGTCCGGTCTCTTTGTCTTCGGGTTCGGGATAATCCCTTAGGTTCCCTATCGATCGAACTAGTAGGCCAACGGCTCTAAAATTGGAAAACGAACATATTTACTTATTTATTTATTTCATCTGCTGATCCAAAAGAGTCACAAAACAAAATCGAAATCTAGTTAAAAAATACTGTTCATTCTTCTCAGCAGCTATCAACCCTAAATTATTACCTTCCCATTACAAATTAAATAAGGGTTACTGAAATACACACTATTCAAAATATTATTGTTCAATGGATTAAATATTATAATTATATATTTACATTGATCGTAGTGGTGCAAAGCAAGCATTTAAACTTAATTCTAAGTAAACTTTTTTCGGTGCAATGTCGATGAAACGTAATTAATTAAAGATAAAAATAAAAGACAAAAGAAAATTTCAATGAATCAATTTCAAAAAACTCGACATATGTTTCGATATGTCTTTATCAAGAGTAGATTAATACTATTATCGAAACATATGTCGAGATTCGTTGAAACATTATTTTGTCTTTTATTCTTATCTTTAAATTTAATTCAACTAACGTGGATTTTGCTTTTAAAGCAATTGTGAGTATGTAATTCGTTGTAGTCTATAATCTAATATTTATTTGTCGATGTTGCTAATAGGCATTCAGTTTATCAACCCTTATAAGTTGTTTCTCTTAAAATTACTTCCTGGTCAACAAATACTTATAAGAGATGACAAATTTGAATATAATGAATACTATTACTAGGTCGAATGCTGCAGCTAAAGCTTGCTGTTTGAATTGTATATACAGTTCCTACAGTGCATGCCAAAAAGAAAGGGAATGTGATGATAAGGGAAATTTTCAGCCCATTCTAAGTTCAAACAACTAAAAAAAGCATTCAAAAGTTAAACTGATTACTTTTTATGATAATTGCACTAAATTAATAATACTTTTCGTATGATTGTATACAAGTAAAGTACTTACAAAATACGTTGAAAGGCATTTTTATAAAGATTTATTACCATTTTTTAATGTATTTTAAAATTTGAAAAAATAATTTGTATTGTATCTTAAAAAAAGGCAGAAACTCAAAAAATGACAATAAATAGTCAAGCAATGTTTGTTAAATATAAATATAAATATGGAATCAACAGAAACAACTACTCCGAGGGCTAATACCCCTACCGGCATTGAATTATACTGTCGATTCCGATGGATTCTTAGACGAAGATATAACATATTCAAAAAAGAAGGAATTAAAATCCTTATTGGTCTAAATATTAAGATCAAAGATCTCACATTTGGAACGCGTCCTACCAAGTAGGCACAGCGAACCGAAAGCAATATCCCACGACCGGATTCGACCAATTGGGTCTCATCAGGTGGGCACTGGCAGAAAGGCCTTTGATCATATTTTTTATCATATAGCCAGTAAAAGCCTTTCTGCCAGTGTCTACCTGATGATCCTGATAAGTCAAAATCGGTCGTGGGATATGGCTTTCGGTACGCAGTGCCTACTGTGTGTCTTTTTTTTAAAATATATTATTTTAGTTGTAATTGATTTTATCTTTTGATACTCCATTAGACAAATAGTAAAAGCCACTTTTGAATTCTACAATTTATTATCTTAATTTGACAATACAACTTCCGACGAAGATAGAGTGTAGCGAAAAAGTATCATCAAGTTAAGGTAATAAATTGTGAAATTCAAAAGTGTCATTTATTATTTGTGTATTTTAGACGTATATGAAAAGTATTATCAGTCTGGATAAGCAATTACGTATTTTGAATTATTATAAAAAGAAATTAGTTTAGTTTTAGAATCATACGTTTTTCGAGTTCAGAATGGGCCAAAACTCAGCCTTATTAGTTTATTTCTGCTTATTCTTAGGTTGAATTTGTTATTATATTTTTAAGGAAAATGTGCCTGTTTTACTTTTGGTAAAGGTTTGGATTTTAAGTAACACATCATGTAAATTATATAAATTTCTAATTATTTTCTACTTTCGACAAAAAAGCAAAAAAGAATATAATCTTCTATCTATCTAGTTCTAGAAATCTAATAAACGATTAGATGCAGAAGTATGACATTATTAAACAATTTTGTTTTTTTAGCTTGATGATGATAATTGTACTTGATGAAAGCAAAAAAATCGATATTTGGATTAACATCTTCGATTCTCTATATTATAATACTATAGTTATTGATAAAAACCCGTGCAGAGCGTGCAACTGTGGAAAAAATGTATTCACTCGTGTTGTTTGTGTATGATAAATCTGCTTGTTGATTTGTTCTGTTTTGCTGATATAAGAACTTACTGATCGAAGAGATTGGGGTTGACGCTAGGTGCAGTCCGCCCGATGTAACAGGGCGAATTGGCACCCGCAATCACGATTTTCTGTAGTACGTCGAGGATAACGAAAACAGCGATCCAGCATACAGCATCCATCCTAGTAACACACACACACAATACTCTATTTATCAATATTAATTTATCTATCAACACTACCCTATAATTCAATTCCAGTTTCTAACGAATAATGTGACGATTTAGAGTTATACAGGGTGTTTAGTGTAGTTTAGTTTTCATTGAAGAATAAAAATATTATAGGAGATTTACCCCTAATACTACAAACAATTTTTAACATTGTTTTGAAACTGAGAAGCAGTCATTACATTAATAATGTTTACATTTAAAGTGGGTGAAACACGTGTCCGTTTTTCAAAATTGTTTGTGGTATTAGGGGTAAGTCTCTTCAATTTTATCCATTGAAGATATTAAACTAGTAAGTAGACCTATTCTTAGTAAATATGGTCAAGAAGTTTCAAGTCCGAAAATGAGTAGCTTTCGAATTATGCTGTTTTTAAATTTCATTATATATCGTAGTTTCTTTAGAGTTGACTAGCTCGTCTAGAAACATTTTATTTTTCATTGCAATTTTAATAAAGGTTTGTACCATTTGGATACATGGTTATGAATATGGTAGTTAATTCATAAGTTTAAATGCTACATACCACACATTTATTTTTCAGAAATACTGAATAATAATGAAACAAACGTTGTTTGTTTTTTACCACTGGTAGTGTTTTTAGATCCCATACGTTAAAATTATTTATTAATTTTGTGGCTTAAGTTGTTTAAAATAATTCTTAATTTGTTACCTATCAGAAAATACTCAAACATAAGTCCATATTGTGTTTCGAAAAACTAGCTAACTTAATCAACAATAATTTATTCATTTTCGGACAAGACCAAGTGTACCGGAAATGGCTGTAACTCTACCAAAAAAATGTATCGAATTACCAATTATATATATATATTTAAGCTAAAGGTGTGCACATATATTATATTTTCGAATAATTCCATTTTTTAAGTAAAAATAAAACAAACGATAAATTTGCAATGTTAGTACTTTATTTAAACTCTGAACCCATTTCGACTTGCAAAGTCATTGCTAATGTTAAATTATATTCTATTTATAATTTCGAAATGCCACCCCACTGTTTAGTTGTAAGTAGGTACCTATAAATAGAAAGTAATTTAACATTAGCATTACTGTTGATAATGACTTTGTAAGTCGAAACTGGTCCAGTAATGACTGCAAATTTACCGTTTGTTTTATTTTCACATTAACATTAACATGGAATGTCACAAGGATTTTCTAAAAAAAAATACATTTTTGTTTTACATATTTCGAACTATGCATAAATTTCTGGAAGTTGTTAGCATTCATAATTATTATAAAAAAATATTAGAATTTTCATTGGCACGTTGACAATTTTTTATATTTTTCATTAATTTTTTATTAAACAGGTTTTGAATGGAAAGGGTAGTTTGTAACAGACTTGTTTATATCAGTTTGAGTTAAGAATGTTCATAAAATAAGATAAGAAATGGTAGTTTTCAAAATTGTTCTTAATACAAGAGGTACAATTAATTCTCATTTGAAGAACTGCTTACATCGATAATTATTTTAACATAAATAATACATTTAATTATAATATAAGCAATGTTAATATTATAATTTGAAGATTAATTAATAATTACAAATAAAAGTTAGAGTGTTCAAAAAGTATAGTATTCCCACGTTAGTAACACAGATCAACTAAAATAAAATATCAGCAAAAATGTAATCGATACTTAAGCTTCTTGAAGGCTTTGATATCAAATGAAAATCTTGTTTTCGGAATAATTGTTTGAAGTGACTCTTCGTAAACAATTTGAGAAAAATTCTCGATTTGATTTAGGCAATTATTTAGACAGTAAAAAACATTCAATCAGAATTAATTTGTTGTTATTCAGAAAGCATAACAGCTGTTGTTATTCTTTTTCTACGTGAATTCTCAGAAAAGATAACATCATTTGTATTATAATCCTTAATTTGTACTGAGATTAAGGACAAAAAAACAACATATTTGTACCCAAATCCGTAATTCGAAACATAATTTATTACATTTGTAAAAAGTAAACCCTATTCGAAATTAAAATCGCTTTTGAAATCACAAGGTTGTCAGAAACACAGTAGCATTTTAACTAGGGTGGAAAATGTTCATAAATAAAATTTTTTAATTAAAAAAAGAAATGAAAAACAAATGGTTTGAGTGGGAGAATTTCAGAGTCATTCAAACAAACCGCTTTAATAAAGATGTGAAAGTTAAATGTTTGTATAGGTTGAATTTTTTTGTATTTTACCCACAAAAAAAGTTCGAAATGTAATTTAAATAAAGTTTAATTATTATTATTTAGAGAACCATATTTCCTTGTCCTATAAGAGACATCAAATACAAACATTAAATTAGTTTACTATTAATGAAATAATAATTAAAACACTAACTTTTGTTTTCTATCACTTTTATTTATTCCAATTGCTACTATAGTTTCAGCAACATAGTTACCATTATCAAGCAATTCTTATAAGACCAGAAACGGTTTTAAACCAAACACAATCGTAAAATACTTTTTTTTTAACTCTAAAGATACAACTAATAAATAAGCAAAATGAGAAGTGTATAAGCTGAAATGTTTAAAATGTGATGTCTTTTATCTAGATTAAACTGGAATATCTTTTAAAATTCGTTTTGAAGACAATTTCCGGTCTTATTGAGTACAACAAACTAATTCAAATTTTGCCAATCATTTTTTTAATTCAGACCATCAAAGAAAGGGCTTTTAATTGAATGTTCTTGAAGCTTTAGAAGTATGTAAAGTATATAATACTTCCAAAAATAACCTCTTAAACGAGCAGGCAAACTTGTACCATTCGGCACTATTTAACACATTTAGATAATCGCAGAGGTATTAAAAACAATTTATTATTGTATAAAATTAATAGTTTCGATCTTTATTTGATGAAAATCCACAATCCAAGGAATAAAAACACCAAACAAGTAGATTGCTAACAACAAAAGTTAATTTTACAATCTATATACCCCATTACTCCAACCCAAAATAATATATATAACACTAACGTACCTAGGCCCCATTACAAACATAATCCGTACTTCATTACAAAAGTATGGTCTCAATATTGCCTATAAAATTAATCACTCATTAGGAAAATTCATAGAGAACAATAAAGAAAAAGTCGGTAATAAAAAATGCTCTGGAGTTTACAAGTTAACCTGTGGGTCTTGCTCCAAAGAATATATTGGACAGATAGAGAGGAATTTTCAAAAACATAAAAACAGTTTCCTTAAAAATAAAAAACATTCAAATTTTGCTAATCATATAATAGAAGAAAATCATATATTTAATGATAAATTAGAAATTTTAAACAAATGCAGTAAAAGTCAAAAATTAAATTTATTGGAAATTTTATAAATAAATAAATATTAATAACACAATTTAATACTGAACGACCAAATGGATGGTAATAATTCCCCCTTACTGAATTTATTTTAAATGAATTTCCACCCCCATTAGTTAACTGTTTAAACTGTCACACGACACTTTATGTTTATTAGTAAATACTCGCATGTCTGATGAAGCCAATATTTGACGAAACATGTTACATGTTTTAATAAAATTTGTGAAAATCTACTTGTCTGGAGTTTTTATTCCTTGTATTATTGTATACATACAGGTTTCACCCTATCTATGTCATTCGTATAGAGTCGATTGATTCAATTGGTATAAAACAAACTTAGTGTTTTAATTATTATTTTATTAATAGTAAACTATAAACTATCATAAAGTAACAGCCAAATCAATCCAATATTAGTTTACTATTCTTTAAATAAATTTGTTATCATCCGTTATTTATTTTTTTGCTGATTCTGTGCCAATTTGCTTCTTACCTGTGAGCAAACAAGTTCAGTGGTATGATTACAGGTGTTCCCTGCAGCAACCGCGGCTGCACAAGCTACAGTTCCTGGAACCTTCAGCTGTTCCTTGAAATCGGGCTGATAAGGTAAAAGCATTCGTATTTTGCCCCATCTATTGAAAAATAACGCTATCGCAGCTACCCATACTACTAGCACCAATAAAACTATTCCTATTTCTACTCCTCGTACCTGAAGCAAAAGAGAAATGCATTGAAATTAAAATTAAAAAGAAAAACAAAAAAAAATTATTCCCTGAGTAAGAATTGTTGTTTATGTAGTAGCTAGAAATAGGATATAAAAATACGAATAGAATAATTTAAAGTAATTTAGGCTCCTGGTTAATTAAGTAATTACGAAATAAATAATTAAAATAAATAATACTATTACATAACATGCAAGTTTATTTACATAAGGGTACGTAAGGGAATTTTATTGTCAAGCATCTGCCGTAGTTATTTACGTCACTAAAAAATCGTTATGTACAGATTCTTTGTAGAAAAAAAGAACCCATCAGCTGCTCGTGCTGGTGGGCAGTCCCTCGGACCTATACTGTAGTGCAAAGCCGGAGGGTAGAGTGTAAGTCTCTCTTCAGCCACCTTTCAGGAATCGTGGTAGGGAGAGAAAGATGAGAGACTCACCCCTGTACATCGCAAACATTAAATTTACAAAAACATTTTTAGTATGAACTACACTAAAAATCCGTTCGTTTAATATACCAAAATTTAAAAATGCAAAATTTGTTGTTTAAACGAATTCCTTTCACTCGGTACTTATGTTAGGTAGAAGATTATTCTAAACGTTCCATTTACAAAAAGCAAAAATAAATTATTACAAATAGAAATGATTTATTATCTTCATTGTAGCAATAAATGTATATTTATTACAAGAAACGTTCAGGGTTAAGTCACCTACACCCCGTATTATCAGTAGCTACTTCATTCGACATTGGTCGATCTACCCATGGCACAAAAAGTAAATTGCAAGTAATTTATGGCACTTGGAGGGCCATTAATGGGATCTGCAGAGTGTTCCTGTTGTTCAATAAATCTTTCTTTGAACGTGATGCCACAGCGTCCAATTTCTTGTGAAGGTAAATCGGTACGAAATACACTTTTATATCTTTTATTTCGAAGACTAACTGAAACCAGGAAGTCAGGAACATTAACGAACGCTTAGCATCGAAGAAATTTGTTACATTATTTAACTTTATCAGATTCAAACAAATTGGTTAAGGCTTTCGCGGCCAATTGATCCACTAGTGGGTCGAAAGGGCGTCGCTGGTTGGAATTGCTTCCTAACGTTTCGTTAGCACGAGTGGCGACTATCTTCAGAGGTGTTTTCATCTCCGATACTGGATGTAGACTGACGAATACTCTTTGTTTTTGTTTAGATTAATCTCGAGGAGGGAAAACCTTGCATAGGCACCCTCTGAAGGGGGGTAGTGTCAGACTCTTACTTACTAAAAACCCTCCTCGAGTGGGGATTATCAACCAGAAGGTTTTAACATCCTTGGGGTAGACGTGGAGAGGTTGGGATAGGGAAGTGGATTGAGGAGAGGGCAGAGTTGTGTGGGGGGAAGGGTGGGCACTCGCGCTAAAAAGCGAACTAGGACTGAGCGAATAAGGGCGGCTCAGGGTAGAAGGTGACAAGGCCTTCTAAAGCGATCGTTTGGTTTAGGGGCTTAGTTGGAGAGTGTCGAGATGGTGGGGTTTGGGTGGCCTGACACGGAGGCCCGAAGCCTTGTCGCGTATGTACTTGCAGCGTCGGGGAGAGAAGGTAAACCGGTTTCTTTCAGAATTTGACGAACCAGGGGTAGTTTAATGCGTAACGGAGAATCCGCATGTAGAGGCCTTGAAGAAGGTGTAGGCGGTGGGGAAGGGCGCAGCCCCAGACGAGAATGGCGTAGGAGCAATGACGAATTCTCGGGCGTATGTTTTATTTATACTGGTGGGTAGGAAGCGGACCTTCCGTTGACATCGGAATATTAATCAGTCAACCCGATGTCAACCGAAGTTCCTCCCCCTACCCACTAGTATAAATACAACATACGCCCGAGAATTTGTCGCGATCTTCAGGAATATTTGCACATATGCTATTCTCACCTGGGGCTGCGCCCCTCCCCTCCGCCTTCAGCTCCTACAAGACCTTCGCTCCGCATTAAACTATCCCTGGTTTATCAGAAACTTCAGTGACAGGTCACCCTAACCCGTCCATCTCGGTACTTTCTGCCATTGTCCCCAAACCGAACAATCGTTTTAGAAGGCCCAGTCACCTTCTACAATGAGCTGCTACCCCTCCCGCTCACCGCCAGTCATCTAGTTTCGCTTCTCAGCGCGAGTGCTCACCCAACCATCTGTGGTGAGCCACCGATCTCCCAACGCTTCCTCCGTCACCTAATTCTACTTTCACCCTTTTCCTTCCGGGATGTATAACCTTCGGGTTGAGCTCTCATATCGAAAAAGGGTTTTAGTTGGTAGGCACTACGGTGAATCCGACGCTACCCTCTCGGGGGTGTTTTTTGAAGATTTCCCTTCCTCGAGAATAATATAAACAAAAAAAGAAAAAAGAGAATTTGTCAGTCCACATCCAGCATCGGAGATGGAAGGACCTCTGAAGAAGCTCGCCACTCCTGCTAGAGAAACGTTAGGAAGCAATTTCAAACAACGACGGCCTTTAGACTCGAACAAGGGCTACACTAGTTTATCAGATTCGTTCATTGTTTTTCATATTTTTTTTCTGTCAATAAATCTTCCAATCTTGGTTATAATCCTATTGAGTTAATAATTATTTATCATTTTTTAATTCCATATATTTTTTGTGTATTCCAAGTAGTAGGCATTTTTGATATAAAACATCTTTTGCATTTTTTATAACTGGCTGTTGGACTTAAGTAAACATTTTAACCTTTACCAGTGTTACAAGGAAAATTTAAATTTCGAGTTGTATGATATATAATGTACGTATGTTACTTCTCTACGTGTTCCATATGTTACGTTTAGAGTTACCTACGGTATCAAGTTCACCCTCACAGTTCTGTTAGCGTCACCTGAAGAGGTAAATTTCACACACATTTATAATGTACAAATTACATATAGAAGTTCAAAATATACGACGTAATAAAGATGAGCACGATGAGTCTCACAGTGAGTTCAAAAATATTTTATTAACAAAGTTGTAAACTGCATTGCATACAACATATTTCAAACCATATTTTTTATTTCTTAAAAACGGATAAAAATACTGTGTATAGCTACTATTTAGTGTAACTGTTTTGGTAAATGTCTAGACGGTTGACCCTCGTTCAAAGGGGAGTGGGAGGAACGATGGTTGGGGAGTGGATATTATGGGGCTGAACATGTGGAGGTGTTAGGGTTGCAGCTGAAAATTGAAAATGGGGTAAATGGCCAAATTGTGTATATGACCTCATCGTCGTTTGGGGAGGGAGGGAGGGTTGAGAGCAGGTGAGGACGGAGGGATGGAGGCGCAGAGGCTGGAGGTGTAAAAATATATAATTAATAGTCAGCTCTGTGGGTTCGTTCTCAATAAAAAACACTTGTTTGGTGTTCTATAAGGTTACTCCCACCATTTCCCTCTGATTTCTTCCCCCCCCCCCCATTTAAACATTTACCACAGTTTCTTTTAACATTATACCATGCTGTGCCTGCAACAATATCGTCATTTAGAATATGGGTTATAAATTTTATTAGATGTTCTTAAGCTCAGTATGTTGCAAACGAAATTGCTGGTGTTTACAGTTTACGTTTCGGTGAGACATAAAATTTGTTATTTGTCTTTCCAAATGACAAAACATAAGCCATATTCGGCTATTTTCCTATAAAGGGTATACCTATTATCGGGTGAGAATTTTCGATAGGTAGGTATAAAATTTTTACAGCGAAAACAGTATTATATTTTACACCTGTTGTAGAGTAAACACGTTGGTTAACGTTTCATTCTAATAATATTTATTGCCTTCTCCTGCAATATGATTTCTTGCTTGCTGTTACAGTTTATGTTTTATTTTATTTCCTGGTCGAATTTATCTTTGGCGCTTGTATCACCACACTTCATATCGTCTTGACATTATTCAATCCGATATTACATCCGAAATATAGGTCAGACACTGACGTTAATATGCTGTATGAAACTAAGGTAGGAGTGAAACTTGAACGCGTCGAGATTTACTGGTTTCCAATACATTTAGCATATTGCTACGAATACTTGACATTGATTGAACACACATGCTTAATTAATACAGTTATGCCACGTAATCTCATTCGAACCATTCAGCATTAAACAACTACAGTTAAAACCGATATCAAATAAAGAAAACGAGAGGAAAGTTTCAAAAATATTTTTAATTGTTCACAACAATTGTTTCACCAAAACATTGGCGTCTTCAGGTGAAGATATTCTGAATAAAGTCTAAAAAAAAACTTTTTGTGTTTCATTCCCACCAGCTACTCCTGCTGGTGGGCGGGCAGTCCCTCCGACCTACACTGTAGTGCAAAGCCGGAGGGTAGGGCGTAAGGCCCTCTTCAGCCTCCTTTCAGGAATCATGGGAATGGGTGGGTGGTGTGGTTAAGGAGAGAAAGAGGAGACGGATAAAATGAAGACAGAAGAGAAGTGAAAGATTATCTGTGGAATATTACTGCTCCAGCATTTGCCTAAATGATCCAAGGAACCCACAGAAAACTTGGACCAGAGCAACCGGACCCGAGTTCAAATCGGTGACCTCCCGAATGTTAAGCAATGATCTAGAGCACTAGACCACGCTGCTTGGTGAATAAAGTCTTTACAAAATAAGATTAAATACTAGATTCTAAATTTAATGGGGTGGGTTAAACCATCGAAAGGAGGGGGTGGGTTAAACCTTAAGTATTCGGAGGAAGATTTAAATTTAATAACAGAAAATTATCAGTTTGATCGTTAAGTAAAATTTTTAATGTATTGTATTTATTAATGTAAAAACACCAATCTCCTATGGGAATGTTGATTCTATATATACGTAGTACATTAATAAACGAAAAACATACTTTTAATGATAATTTTAAGATTTCAAAAGAATGGCCAAAAAATCAAAAACTAAATTTAACTGAAGGTTTTTACATTAATAAATACAATACATTAAAAAAGTTACTTAACGATCAAACTGATGTAAATAATTCTCCGTTATTAAATTTAAATCTTTCTTCAAAAACTTAAGGTTTAACCCACCCCCTCCTTTCGATGTTGCCCACCTCATTAAATTTAGCATCTAATATTTAAGCTTATTTTGTAAAGACTTTATTCAGAACATCTTCACCTGAAGAAGCCAATGCTTTGGCGAAACAATTGTTGTGAACAATTAAAAATATTTTTGAAACTTTCCTCTCGTTTTCTTTATTTGTCATGAAATTTCAACAAGTAAATGATCTACTACCATTATTTATTTAAAACCGATATCGTTTAGAACAACATATCGGTTATATTGACTAAAATCATAGGTCCCGGCTGAATGATATATGGCACTGCTTATTACGACATACCTCATTAAGCGACTACACTTATTAACTAATATCTTCGCAGAATTACATTTGTTAGAACGACCAGCTGTATTGTAAAGAATTTGAATAGGTAACAGTATCTACATCCGGTAAGGCATAATGGTCAATGGCTATTAAAATCACAAAAATAAACCAAAACGTGTCGAGTTTAGGATCTTTTGTAATTCTCAGAAACAAAATACTGTTGAGTTATTTGTGGAACTGTTAACACGATGCAAAGAAAAATAAAACATATTCAAAAAAAGAGGCATTATAATCCTTTTTCGTCTAAATTTTAAGGATCACAGATCCCACATTTTATATTTATATTTATATTTTCATATAGCCTGTAGAGGCCTTTCTGCCAGTGCCCACCTGATGAGACCCGTGAGATATGGCTTTCAATACGCTGTGCCTACTGTGTAGGACGCGTTCGAAATGTGGGATCTGTGATCCTTAAAATTTAGACGAAAAAGGATTTTAATGCCTTCTTCTTTTTTTTTAAATATGTTATATCTTCGTCTAAGAATACATCGGAATCAACAGTGTAATTCAATGCCGGTAGGGGTATTAGACCTCGGAGTAATTGTTCCTGTTGATTCCATATTTAAAAAGAAAAGAAATAAATATGGAAGAAAAATCGTGTATAATATCAAAGCTAGAGAGCGAATTTCCAAACAAAGACTTGGCAAAGGAATATGGTGTATCACATTCAATTTTATTTTTATAATAGTAATAAGAATATAAAAATTATACATACAGAAAGTAAAGAGAGAAAACTGAATTACTTAGAAATAGTCGAAATAAACCAGGCCATCGCAAACGGTCTACCTATTACCAATGACTAGACGGATTTTGGGGTTTCCCCGTTATTAAAATCCATTGTATTCTTGGTACCTATAAGTAGTTTATAAAGAAATAATGTACCTCAGTTATCTATAGCTGTTTGAAAATGGTGTAAAGACCGAAACATATGTCAGAGATAGTGAAATATACCGTGTGTTTTATTTTATTAATAAAAGTACATTTTGTGTCAAAATTAACATCTGTTACCATGGTTTACGATGCTGTTTATAAAATGATAATTTAGTTGTGACAAGAGCTGATGATACTGAATACGAAAGTGACTGAATTATAGAAAGATCACAACCTCTTCGTTGTACTGATGGCATGATCAGCATGAATTTTATATGGTCTGGTGCTCACTGTCTTCGAATCTGTTATTCGTCGAGACGAGAACATGTTGGAAGTCCTAAATACACATCGACGACGGTGGAAAACCCGATATGAAACGGAGGATTCAAGAACAGATTAATGCAGTGGCCGGAAAGCCTCCAGGAAGAATAAGGTTATTGACTGTGTCAAATAGAGGGGTTTTAATAGGTAATTATTGAGGCTGAATAGCGTTTGAAACACGTAAAGCGGTAAAATTTGATGTAAATACAAATTGAGCTACTCAAAAATGAAATATAACTTACTAATAATAAAAACAAAAAAATTTAAGAAATTACAAATGAACAATTACATTTCGGCCTAAATCCGCTATTAGATCCTAATATTTTATAAATGTATAATCAATTACTCTAGGTGGTAATCTATAATGTTCAGTATTATATTACTTCTAATGATGCCTTGATAAAGCGAAATACGTATAGAGTTTTTAAGTGGTTTTTTGTTTTTTATTTTTTATAAAAGTTATTATAATGTTTCACCAAGTGATACCGGCGTTCATACTAAATTTTATACCTACTATATATCTAATTAATTATTTATAATTTAAGAACAAAATTCAAAAAAATGTTTTCCTTATTGAATTATAGCTAATAACAACAATGCAAACGTAAGTATTACGTATATAAATGTTGGGGAACAAGACAGTGAGATATGTACCAAATATTTCATATTACGCCTTAGGATATGGAAGATAAAGCGTGCATTGTTTAGCGGAAGTGGATTTTCTTTTGTTAACGTATGAAGCAATTTAGGAAATTCGCTCTATAAAAGACAATTTACATTCAAGTCCTACGCACACATGTTAAAACGTGTTTGAGGGCATTTTCAAGATGATAATACAGTAACCTGTTCAGAGCTAAGTACGAAGATAGGCTGAGAGAAAGATAAAAAGCTTTTTTGTGTTTCATTCCCACTAGCTACTCCTGCTGGTGGGCGGGCAGTCCCTCAGACCTACACTGTAGTGCAAAGCCGGAGGGTAGGGCGTAAGGCCCTTTTCAGCCTCCTTGCAGGAATCGTGGGAATGGGGGGAGGTGTGGTTAGGGAGAGAAAAATGAGACGGCCGAAATGAATACAGAAGAGAAGTGAAAGATCTGTGGAATAGTACCGCCCCAGCATTTGCCTAAGTGATCCAAGGAAACCACAGAAAACTTGGACCAGAGTAGCCGGACCCGTGTTCGAATCGGTGATCTCCCGAATGCTAAGCAATGTTCTAGAGCACTAGACCACGCCGCTCGGTGAGAGAAAGATAAATTACAATAAGTTACTATGTAAATGTAAAAACTTTGTTTACTATTTATGCATTTCTTTATTACCTTGACAATTGTTTCGTTACCAGATTTTTAATTGTATATTTATTAAAATGAATTTCCATCATGAAGCAAAAGTAAATTCAATCAGTTATAGTGTGATAAATTGAATTAGAAGTATACAAACAGTTTGGGAATAATATCTTAAACTTTATTAAAACTTCTTGGCGATAACGCCTAATACTTAAAACAATTTCGTCAAGAAGTTTTAATAAACTTTGTGAAATTATTGCTAATGAACAACTTTGTATAATTTGATAATGGCCTAATAGGAAAAACGTTTTCTCCAAGAAGTTTTAATAAAGTTTGCGAAATTATTGCCAAACCGTTTTTGTACTACTAATATAATTTGTTATAAAATATGTTCACAGTGAATAGCATCAATTACATTAAGTTATAATATGTAAATCACCAAACCCTTTCTGAAAAACATTAAAGCAATGAAATTTTAATATTGACGTTGCTAATGTAGTATTCACATTTTTTGAAATTATTCTATGCACAAAAAGATACGATGAAATGTTAAAGTAAAACATTTTGAGAATATTAATATTAAAGGGTCATTCCAACGCATTTATTATTAATATTTTTTTGATAGTGTAACGAAGCCAAAATTGTCTTGGGAAATGTTTGAAAGAGGGTGCATAACTTACTGTAACATTCAGATGAAAGATACATCTGTAAGACAGGGAAATGTGAGGTTTCAACCGTGAAATATTAAAGTGTGTAAAGTTCTCGTTTTATTTTTTATAAATTTTTACTGAATAAAATAACAAATGCTAAAAATTTCAATCCTACCAAAACCTGAATTAGCCACAAACAAAAAATATGATTTTAAACTGTCTATGGTGCAGTTATGATGAAACATTTTTAAATATTTTAATAAAACACAAAAAAGGTTCAATAATAAGGTTTATTAAACTCTTACAATTGTTTCGGCCAATGGGCCATCTTCAAGGAGTACACATTTGTTACCTACTAAAATTAAAGAAATGCAGCCGATCAATATAAAGGGATGAGGGTAATACGAAATAATTTCCGTATTGTAAGAGTTTAATAAGCCTTATTGTTGAAACTTTCTTTGTGTTTTATTAAAATATTTAAAAAAATATGAATTTTGTAATTACAATTTTGGTTGATAAAAATAAGATATTTGTAGTTTTATTGGTTGTAGTCGCTAAATTTAAACGGTTTGACCGGATTCAACTAGTATACGTGATACGACACTTTACAGTTTTTTTTAGCCTTTACCTGACCTAAACCTGAGACTTCTCTAGGGAGTGTTCCAAAGTTTGGAAGATTTGTTAGATATCGAAAAAGTAGCAACATAAAACGTTTAGCAAGGGAGTGGTTCCACGAATAACAAATTGGCTGGGTAAAATACAATTTGTTGAACATCCCATTATATATATTCTTTGTAACTCCCAACGTTAGCCAAAGGTAAATCAGATTCTAAGCAATTTTTTACAGATCAAACGTTTTGACCAAATTTTGCCTCATGGGGAAAATATTTTATGAACGGTTTTTTATAAATAACCTAATTTATTTTGGATATTTTAATACATAGTTAAAAAGGTCATTCTTTAATATTTTATTGCGTACAATTTTAAATCAATGGTTGCTTTTATACCATTTCAGACTTTTAATATAACCACAAGAAAGGAAGAAAATTGTGTCTCATATAACAATTTTCTCTAACAGAATAATAAAAATACCATCACAATAGTTACAAAATTTATTTAATATATCCCCAATAATTATTTTGCCATACGATGGCTTATTTTTTTTTTGAATTCTAGTCTACATAGACTCATTAACAGGAAGATTTTAACATAGAATTAAATAGAATACAACAAATACCTAAAGAAACAAAGATTAAACTTAATTTACCCTAGTATAAAAAATAATTCAGAATCTGGTTTCAATAGTCTAACATACATAGGTAATATTTCAAGTAATGTTGGTAAATATACAAAAAAATGTCACAAAAACGTCCTTAGCATTCAAAACTAACAACAACTTAGAAAACATCATCAAAAACAACAAAGAAACCATGAAAAAAGAGGTACAATCAGAGGTTTATCAATTACAATGTGAAGATTGTGATAAATCTTATATTGGTCAAACAGGTAGATTGTTTGGGGAGAGAATAAAAGAACATAAAAAATGTTTCGAAAACAATAAAAATAACTCTACTTGTGCAGAACATTTAATAAACAATAAGCATAGCTTCAACGAGGTTTTTAAAATCCTACATATAGCTAATAAAAGTAAGAAACTTAATTTACTAGAATGCCTAGAGATAAACAAGCTACATAAAAAAGGCGTAATCCTCAATGATCAACTAGAGGTAAATAATTCACCCCTTTTAAATATCTTTTGATAAAAGTTTGTTAAGTTAGTATAAATATTTATGTGAATTTTTTATTAAAAATTTTAAATATAAAAAATTTTATTTTAAGTTTTCCCCATCCCATTCACTCTTCTTAAGTTGGTATATAAGACAATTGTATTTAGCTTAAGTTTATGCATTCTTCTACCTGAAGAAGCCATTGTATGGTGAAATAATTATTGTGGATATATTAAATAAATTTTTTAACTATTGTGATCGTGTTTTTAGTATTCTGAAAATGGAGTTCCAATTACTGAAAGCCTCATCGATTTTAATTTTCTCTAAATAGACGATAAACATGAAAAATAAATAAATTTAGTTCCCCTATATATTATTGGGTTTCTATTTCTTCGTGGCGAATAATGCTGCGAGTTTTGGAAATCGATTTATGTAAGAACTTCAAACGGCTTTGAATTTTCCCGATAACATCGAACTGGAATATTTAAAAATTATCTGCTGTGTTGAATGTCAATCTTTACAAAATCCGAACGAATACGAAAACACGTACAAAAGCGAATTTAACTTAAGGTGTTGTGGAAAATTCCTTTGAAGGGAAGAAACTAAAATAAGAATCTATTGTACCTCTACATCAAAACAGGGTACGAGCTTTCGCTCGTATAGCATGACAGAATCAAAAGAGCTGGACTGATAAGGGTCATTTTTGGTCGATTCCGAACCGAACTGACTACTTTTTACAATACTTCAACATTTTATACCCGAATACCCGAGACACAAATTACTTGTCGCCTTTGTTTGCGAATTCCTTTTTTTACTTTACTTGTATAGAAAAGGTAGTATGAGTCTGAATGAATGAATAATATTTTCTTTTTAGAATTCAGAATGTCCCAAAACCAACCCTTATCACTTCATCTCCCTCGTTTCTGTTTCAATACTGAGATTGTCTGTTTTATTTTTTCATTTGAACTCTTTTAAATATTTTAAATAAACTACATAACAAATTTACATTTTTGTATATGATAACGACCCTTCAAACAGTAAATAACTAGCTTTTTAAAGTTTGAATCGATTAAAGAATGCATCTAATTTAGGTATACAATTAGACTGGTATCAGGCAAAAAAAATTATGCTAAATATCAAAAAAAGAAGGAATTAAAATCCTTTTTCGTTTAAATATTAAAGATCACAGATCCCACATTTGGAACGCGTCTTACACAGTAGGCCCTGCGAACCGACAGCCAAATCCTACAACACCAATTTATTTTCAAAACTATGGGTACGTTTCGTAGATGATGTTTTTGCAATAACTGATTCCAATTTTAATATAGATAGATTTGTAAACATTTTAAATTTACAATATAACACCATAAAATTTACCTTTGAGATTGAAGAAAACAATTCTTCACCTTTTCTTGATTTACTAATTATCAAAGAAAATAATCACTTTTTGACATCTTTAGAAAACCTACCCACACAGATAGATATATACCAGTAGATTCTCATACATGTAAACAACACAAATTGGCTGCTTTTAATAGTTTAGCACATAGGTTAGTCAATATCCCGTTAAACAAACAAATATATCAAAAAGAATTTGACCATATTTTAAAAGTAGCAGAAGACCACGGATTTAATAAAAAGTATTATGAAACAGAACCTTAAAAAACAAATTAAAGAAACCTGGACGTTAACGCATCTTTTTGAAAATAAAATTAGGAGAAAATTTGCATATCATCAAAACCTTACAAAGATCGTCATACACGTCTCTAAAGAATTGAAGATTGAACCAGTTTTTTCCAATAATAGAAATAAATTAAGCAACCTCTTGGGAGACCCTAAAGACAAGGATGATTTTAAGAATAAATCTGGTATATATAAGATCAACTGTAATAATTGTAATAAAGTTTATATCGGTTTAACAAAAAGAAATATTCATACCCGTTTTAAAGAACATTCTTCTCATTTAAAAAATAATAACCCTGAAAAGTCGGCCGTAGCCACACATTTTTTTATTAGTAATCATTCGTTTGATATAAATAATTTAGAATTATTAAAGACTTGTAGTAATTACTTGCAACTTGTTACTACCGAAGCTGTTTACATCAATAAATATAGAAAAAACCTAATGAATTTCGATACACACCACCTAAATAATCACCACATCTTTCTTGTGTCTAGGAATGTATAAATTAGATTAATTTTAAATATAAATATAAATATGGAATCAACAGGAACAATTACTCCGAGGTCTAATACCCCTACCGGCATTGAATTACACTGTTGATTCCGATGTATTCTTAGACGAAGATATAACATATTTAAAAAAAAAGAAGAAGGCATTAAAATCCTTTTTCGTCTAAATTTTAAGGATCACAGATCCCACATTTCGAACGCGTCCTACACAGTAGGCACAGCGTACTGAAAGCCATATCCCACGGGTCTCATCAGGTGGGCGCTGGCAGAAAGGCCTCTACAGGCTATATGAAAATATAAATATAAATATAAAATGTGGGATCTGTGATCCTTAAAATTAAAATATGTAATTGCTTATCCAGACTGATAATACTTTTCATATACGTCTAAAATACACAAATAATAAAAGACACTCTTGAATTTCACAATTTATTACCTTAACTTGATGATACTATTTCGCTACACTGTACTTCTTCGGAAGTTGTATTGTCAAATTAAGATAATAAATTGTAGAATTCAAAAGTGGCTTTTACTATTTGTCTAATGGAGTATCAAAAGATAAAATCAATTACGACTAAAATAATATATTTAAAAAAAAGAAGGCATTAAAATCCTTTTTTTTCGTCTAAATTTTAAGTATCACAAATCCCACATTTCGAACGCGTCCTACACAGTAGGCACTGCGTACCGAAAGTCATATCCTACTACCGATTTCGACTTATCAGGATTATCAGGTAGACACTGGCAGAAAGGCTTTTACTGGCTATATGATAAAAAATATGATCAAAGGCCTTTCTGCCAGTGCCCACCTGATGAGACCCAATTGGTCGAAACCGGTCGTGGGATATTGCTTTCGGTTCGCTGTGCCTACTTGGTAGGACGCGTTCTAAATGTGAGATTTTTGATCTTAATATTTCTTCTTTTTTGAATAGATTAATTTTGTTTTCTTGTTGTTCAATACACTGAAGATGACTACATTGTGGTTGAAATGTACATATGTAGCAGGTTTAATAAATATTTGTGAAGTTTGACGAAATTTTGTTTCTTCTTATTAATAAATATAGGATTTAGCGATTATGAACTATCCCACACAAAGTCTAGCGTAAAAGTATTATTTTAGATACTTATCTATTAGATACGGGTTTTCACTTACCGTAAAATTTGTTTGTGGATAATCGGCGAGATCTTCCACATCTCCAATATCTTTTGTTGGTGGTATTCCAGTTCCATGGCTCGACATCATTTCATGCTGTATCGAAAATCTGGACTGCTCTGAAAAGAAAGAAATATACCCTTAGAAATTTCTTTTCATTTTTCAATTTTTTTTGTTCGAAATATTTCTTTTATTAGCTAACCCCACCGTTTCAAAATAAGTTCTTTTATGTTCTGAATTTTCTATTATATCTTTCGCATTTTTTATAGCTGCTTCATCCCTATAGATCAAAACTTATTAACGTATATCTTTTGAAGAACTGTAGACTTTTTTATGAAAACAAAGGTCACTTGCAGACATAATCTCTAACAATAAAACAAATAAACAAACAAACAAACAAACTTTGCTGTATAATTTTAAGTACTTATTTATATATATCCTGATTTGAACGGGTCCAATCTGTTTCTTCAGGACACCATTCTGCTAATGAACCAAGGATTAGACCAAATGTTTATTTAAGATGTGATTCTATTTTGGGATACGATACTTGTAGCCTATTTTAGGATGTGTTTAATTAGAAAATTAATTATGAATTGAATTATCTTTCAAGATGATTTTCACATTTAATTGAACAAGTAAAATGAAAGCTGGACATACCAGGATGCTATAAAATTAATTGTAAATACGGAAATTAAATGGTTTGATGAAAAGAGTTACGTTATTTAGCTGTAATTAATAATGATTTAATACCTTCAAATTGAAACGAAACGTTAAATATGAAAACAACTGCGTATAAAATCATCAATTGTTTTGCCTTTTCGGTGTCGTGTCAATATAGAAAAGGAAAACATCTTTAATTATAGATATTGTGACCTATATAGTCCTAGTCTTCAAATATTTCTAAAGGCATTCTATTTAACTTTTTCGGTTGTACTTAGACAGAGTACAGAGAAAATTATGTTACGAAATTGGAAAATATGAAGGTATATATAACATAAGGAAAAGTACATAGAAGAAAACTGTAAGTTGAAATGATTGAAATGCCAATATTTTTTGTTGTCAAATAAAACACCTTTTTGATTACATATATTATTACTGACCTGTTTCTACTCTCGTAAATAGGTGCCAGGTACTTCTAACAAATTGAATGATGATACGAGGGTAAATCAAATATAAACGGTAATTTTGTAAAATAAATTTATTGGTTAATGTTACACACAAACCAAACTTTTAACATTTTTCAATGTAGTCACCTCCGTGCTCTACACACTCACTTTTACCACCGATTTGGAAGCTTGAATATTCCTTCTTCATAAAAAGTTTGAGGGCGAGTTGTCAGCCATGCGCATATGCTCCTTTACTTCTTCATTACTTTCAAATATTTTGCCTTCAAGTGATTCTTTCAAGAGCGCGAACAAAAAATAATTACAGGGTGATTAGTCATTAGTGAGGGCTATGAGGAGGATTATAGAGGCTCGAGGGTTTCCCAGCCCATTTCTTCCAATTTATTCCTTGTCGAAACTGCAGTGTGTGGCCTGGCGTTGTCATGAAGGGGGACGATGTCTCGAAAGGACGAATGGGCATACCCCGTCCTTTGCTTCGATACGCAATTTTTGTCGACAACAACAGTGTAACAACTTAGAATAGTAAGCCTCATTCACTGTTCGTTGATCGTGAAGAAAATCAATGAGTAAAACTCCCCTTGCCCTTGAGTCAAAGAAAACAGTCGCAAACACTTTTCCGGTTGAGAGATGGGTTTTGGCTTTGATAGGACAGTCTTCATTTGTTTTTCGCCATTTTTGATTCGGAAGTGTAGTGGTGGACCCACGTCTTATCACAAGTGACGATACAATTCAAAAAACCTCCCCTTCTTGTCGAAATGGATTCAGAAGTTTTTCACAGATCTCCGACCTGACCTGTTTATTTGTTGATGTTCGGTCAACAACCTTGGAACCCAGCAAGCACTATTTTTTTTAAAGCCAAGTTCATCAGTGATGATGGATTGAACACTCCCATTGCTGATACCCACATACCCACTTCTGTAGAGATTTGTACAATAGTTAACCGGCTGATGGTGATCACCTTCAACAAGTTCTCGAACAGCACGGATGTTATATGTGTGATTTGTGAGACTTGTTCTTGGACGTCGATCAAGAGATTAATTTTCGACACATTCTCGCCCATTCCTGAATCCTCTCAATTCGTGACCCACATATACACTCGATTCTGAGACAATGTAGCATGTAGCATCCCCAAACTGTGCCTTCAAACGAGTGAAAATTTCCGATGGTTTAACCTAACCGCCTTCATTGGTTAAAAACTTTATGATGATGCGTTGTGCAACAGACGAAGTAGAAGGTACCTTGCACTCAGTCATGGCTGTACTGTGGATAGAACCGAGCGCAACTGCTACCTAAGCCGGTTTTCCCCTCCTCATAAACCAAACAAGATTCGAGCATCGAATCTTCTAGATCGGAATTACGTGCTAAGCTAAATAGTAAAATGATCGTTTATATTTGATTTACCCTCGTAATAAAATTTGAAAGTTAGAAAATGAGCATAACCGTATTCGCTTAGAATTTGTTTAATTCTTTACCATTGTATTTGTTGTAATTATTTACAAAACTGTGTCTTTTAAAGTCAGTATTATACAATAATCCTTGATCGATAGTCATTGTGCAAGTGTAAGCGCTCAAGTACAAAAGGAACATTAGCATTGTTGATAATTCAACACATTTGCCTCTTTAGTAATTTACCCTTAATCGATATAAAATTCTCTAGGGTATGATTAAATAATTCCATTGTTCACGCTAAACGATAAAAAATATTACAAAACTGTAAAATTTAGGGCACTATTATGAAAAAGATTGTAAAATCGTTGTGACTTTCCAATTTTCTATAACCATTTCTAACTTTCGTCTGGATTATTTGATGGCATTTTCAAACTGTATTCCCTAGATGCAGTTTTATCACTGAATCTGCTAGGAAGCAAGTTTTCCATTAACTTTACGTTTCACCTATCTACGAACACGTATTTTCGAGGAAATTTACTACGAGCAAAAGTTTTTCCTGTTCTTTCAGCTTTACAGCAGATTTTTGATTTCTGCTAAATAGTGAATATTTCAAATCCATGCTTCTATTAAACGACTAAATATAGTTTAAATTAACAAATACATTAATTTGTTAATCTAAAATATGAAGTTGAAATATGTAGAAAAGGTAACAGATATAAAACCATCATTGTAGTGATGTATTAACTGCAATATTCATATGCACTGTGCAGGTATTGTAATACATATCAATAAATTATTAAACTTGCTTGTACTCTATTACGTTGTTCATTTATCAGCCACGAGGTTTCATTTCCTATTTGATTAATGTGAGGATTAAAATACATAAATACTCAACAAATAAATTTTGTGTTCAAAATTCTGCCGTCCATGGATATTGTCAGAAATTTATTAATGTTGTACTGCTTTTTATAAATTACGTACTATGAGGTAAGGTTTGTTTGTTTGATTGTTCGGTGTAATTTCTGGAACCACATATTGAATTTTGAATATTCATTTTTCATATGAAAGTATTCATTTCCGACAAGGTTTTAAGCTAAATATTATTACGTTTAAACCTTTGGGACTGAAATAACGTAAATGTATATAATTTCCCAAAGAAAAAAATAAATTAAAAAATATATCAAACAATTGTTAAAAAACTTACCAAGTGTTCGGAAGACGATTGGCCGGCTTTTGTATCGTTTTCCCGCCCAAATAGCAGAGACTGTTAGATGATACTGGGTGTCCGCTTTTAATCCTGTCAGAGTAAGCGCATCTGAGTTACCAGCCACAACAGCAACCACCCTGTAACTAATAACTCGGGTCATTGTAGCAATAACTTATTCAATGATCGATAATGTTATTTGTAAACCAGAGAAAGCAGAATGTCAGTTGAAGGAAAACGCGGGTGACGCTAGAACAGTAATTCTTCAACATTTTATTAAAATTATTTATTTACATTAACTAGAAACGTGTTCACAAAATATTTACTAAAACTTTTGGTAGTGCAGCGTTTGTGAAACATTTTATAAACTGATCTATTATTTCTACGTTCACTTGATGGAAACTCATTTCAAATAATAGGTGAAATAAATAAAAACACAAAGTTTCCACAAAATTGGTATATTCACACTTTACAATTGTTACGCCTAATGTAGGCTTCTTTAGAAGTAATAATACAATAAACTTATGTTAACATTTGTCTTATATACTAGTGGATTAGAGCGGGGGGTGAGTAAAAAGATTTAGTAACGGTGAATTGTTGAGGTCAATTTGGTCGTTTAACAATGTATTTTTATTTTTCTAATAATGATAATCTTAGGCTTTTATTTACAACATGAAGAATTTCAAAGTTATCGACTTCGATTAGATGTTTAGCATAGTTCGAATTTAGTTTATTATTTTCATAAGATTTTTTATGTTCTTCTAATCGTTCTTTAAAAGTACGCCCTGTCTGACTTATATAGATGCAGTTACGAGAATAAAAATTTAGTTTATACACTCCTGACATGTTTTCCTTATTAATTTTGTCCTTGTTATTTTTAATATGTTTTTCTAAAGTATTTTGTGTTTTATAAGTAAGTGATGGTTTTATAATTAACATTTTGGTTATAATTGCATCGGAGATATAGCAATTAGTAAGGTATACCCCCGATGCAATTTATTATAATAACACCACTTCACAAATATTCAATTTAGATAAATTTACCTCAGAATTGACTGAATCGAAACATTTGTAAAATTATTGAATTGTTTCGACCTTTATTTACTTACTTGATGAAAATCCATAATTAAAGAATCAAAACACCAGGCTTCTATGTTTAGGTGAAACATAAAATAAATAATATGTGAAAATCATATGCAAGTGTTCTTATTCTTTATTTGTAAAAATAATGAAGTATATCGGAGTTAGTTTCGGAATGGCGAGGTTGCGGACGTCGCCTTCTTCAAATTACCCATGTATATAGGTATACACATTCCAGATGCAGATGTTGTTAAAATACATACAAAGATTTGCCTTTTGTTTATTTGAAATCGCTAATGGAATGGAAAACTGATCCCAATAATGGAGAGCATTTCGTATTCATCCTTCATTCAAGGTAATTTTGAAATGAAAATAAATGACTGTCTATTATTCATTGACGTCATTATCAATTTTACATTGAAAAGTATTTGTATAAAGACCTAAAGGAATTGCCTTTGTTTCGAGTGAGACGAAGTTTAGAAGGAAGCTACTTCTTAAACTATTTTATTTTATTATATGGTAGCACAGTCTACTAAATAAACTTCCAAATTGAATTTACGTAGGTACTTCGTTTACCAAACTGGTATTAAATTTCATTATCTAAATCTGACAAGCCACGTCGAAATTAATTGAAACGTTTTAAACTGATCCAAGGGAGAAAATTGCCCTATCTATACCTACGTTAGATCCTAATACCCTTTCTTATACAGATTTACCATTGTTTTGTTATTATTAATAATATGTTTAAGGCGGTCTATAAAAATAAAAAGTTAACTCAAAATATACATACATTAAATGAATGAAAATGAGCACAAAAAATATTTCTTCACTTAAATAAAGAGGATAAACCAGAGTAACTTTAAGAAAATAATCACCCGAAAACTCTTGGTGAAACATTGTAGTAATAAATAATAATACAAAATACACTTAGATGTTTCAATAAATTTATTTCGATTCTACGGACATTTCGCCTTCTTGGGAGTTATCAAAAGAGCTGGTAGAGATAGGGGGAATATCGTACGTTTCTAATGAATTTTATTGTCAGGGCTGTAGAAAGTATGGGGATGGAGAAAATTAGGAGGTCTGAGTAGGGTACAAGCGAGACACTGCAAAATGACGTTAGGGGTGGCAAGAAATACTCCAAAATATATATGGAGAAATAAATAAGGCGTAATAAGCATTGAGTTTACAGCGAGAGAGAGAGAGAGAGCGTGTAAATACTTCAAGGGTGTGTTGAGGGTGGAAGATGATAGGTGGCCAAAAATATGTCTAGTAGAAGAAATGAGAACACTCCTAAATAATAAATCGTCAAAGTGAGGTCAGAACATGTGAGAAGTATCACAGGGGATGGAACCGACGGAAATCTGTCCCTTGATGTGGAAAAGGAGGGGAAGGGTTAAATAGATGGTGGTATAGAGAGGTGGATAAGGAACGGGAAGCGATAGTTAATTCTTCGTATGAAGGTTTATACACAAAAAAAATCCGGAAATAAAAGGGGCAGAGTATTTAAATAGGGGTGACAAAAATAAAGACTTTAACAAGATCTGGGCCAGGATAAGGTACGGCAATTTAAAAAAATTATAGTGAATGGATCTGTAGATTACGTAAAGCAAGGCAAGTGACGTTATCCCACGGTGACACTCGAATTGAGCACAGAGCGTAAGCAGGTAAACAAGTAATTATCGAGGGTTTATTTATCAAGAAAGGAATTAAGCACAGGGATCATACAGGTAGCAAATAAAAATACCGATGATAAGAACAACATTAACGTTGTAATGTTGTCAAATATAACTGGTTTGTAAGGGGCGGGAAAAATTAATAAAAACAAGGGACTACCCTTAGGCAATTATAGTTATCATTGTCTTGTCCAATAAATAACATGTCTTCAATAACATTTGAAACTATGTTCAGTGAACGATGTAAAACTCTATTAATTTTTGAAAATTAATTATCTCGTTGATAGAGAATTATTATTAAAAAGTATATAAACCTGTAAGGCATACAAAGAAATAAAGTATTATTATTATTATTACATTTCACCTTATTAGGGCATCTTCAGAAGTATTATTAAGTACTAAAGTTATGGTATATGGTATAAATATTTTTGTTAAATATTAGGGCGTTTATGTAATATTAGCTTAGGATCTAGGAGGGGTTGTTGCCAAACTCCAGTTGATCATTTGCTAGGATTTTGCTTAATGCAATTGCTTTTTTCCAAAATATGATTTGAGTTATAAGAAACTGGTGACTCATATAGTTTCAAACACCCTTTTCATAAGACAAAGATAGATTCTGTTGTGAGTTTTTTTAACTGTAAAATTGTACTTTTTTGAATAAATAGGTAACTAAAGAATTTGCAAATAAGAAAGTAACTAATATCTCAAAACAAACAACTTCAAATATGTTTATATTTGAAGATTTTCCTTCATAAATGAATTAATGACGTGAAATTTAAATTACAAGATATTTTTATTGTAATTTTATATTTATTATCTCATACGCAAATTAGGTTGATCGATTTTCGAAAAATTGTTAATAGTGTCTTTATAAAAACTATTTAGATTATCTACTAATTTTTTGGCGTAGCAAAACCTACTGAAACTCTATTTCCTGTTGATGATGTTCAGAATAATACTCCAAGATATAAACATTTGTTAGGTACGTTGACGTGTGAAAACCGTGGCCGAACGGGAATGTGATAATTTACATATAGATTGTTACATCACTTTTTCTGATGGATTTAGAAATAACTTTCTAAACTATCTGTGTAGAAATCCTATCTTATTTTCCTTCCCTTTCGTTCCTAAGCTAGTAACTTAACTTAAAAACAAAATATTTTTTTTAATGGATTTGTCAACAAAAATGTTTTTAAATCTGTTCCATTCCATCTTGTGTATTGGATAATCTTTATTAGCTAAGATTTATAGTTTCTACGTTTACTTGATGGAAATTCATGTTCACTTTAAAAAATAAAAAACTTAAAACGTTAATTCATTTAACAATTGTTTCGCACTATTTAGTGATTCATCAGAAGTATTACAATAAACTTATATAATTACACAGTAGACTTATATAGAGATATTTAAAGGGAAGGGGGTTACAAAAAGGTTTAGTAATGGGGAATTATTAAGGTCTATTTGATCATTAAGAACTAAATTTGTGGTGTTTTGTTTATTAATTTCTAGTGTTTCTAATAGTGTTAGTTTGTAACTTTTATTTTGTCTGTGTAGTATCACATAATCGTCATTAAAGGTGTGATTTTCAACTAACAGATGTTTGGCGTAATTAGAATCTAATTTTTTGCGTTCAAAAGGTTTTTTATGTTCATTTATTCTTTGTTTGAAGGTATGTCCAGTCTGACCAATATATATTTTGTTACAAGAATTACAGTTAAGTTTGTATACTCCTGATAAATTATTTTCATTTGTTTGATCTTTATTATTCTTAATTCTTTATTAGCTACTTCTTACGAGCTATTTCTTCATCTCTTAAAAAAAACAACTTTATTTGTGTTTCATTCCCATTAGCTATTCGTGCTGGTGGGCAGGCAGTCCCTTCGACCTACTCTGTAGTGCAAAGCCGGAGGGTAGGGCGTAAGACCCTCTTCAGCCTCCTTAAAGGAATCGTGGAAATGGGTGGGTGGTGAGGTTAGGGAGAGAAAGATGAGACGGACGAAATGAAGACAGGAGACAAGTGAAAGATTATCGGTGTAATATTACTGGCCCAGCATCTGCCTAAGTAATCCAAGGAAACGACAGAAAACTTGGACCAGAGCAGCCGGACCCAGATTAGAACCGGTGACCTCCCGAATGCTAAGCAATGATCTTGATTTCTTCCAAAAAATTTTATCTTATATATTCAAATTCCTTCTACTTAGTGGGGTTGACTAAACGTGTCCTTATAGAGATTGTAGGGTTCGTGCAGTTTCTTGAACTTAACAATTTTGAAAATAGTAATGATAATAATATCAGGGAACAGAAAAAACAGACTTGAGGCAAGGGCACTTTTCGGTCTTGTCCAAAACACATTCCGTTGCAATAAAACTAAGAGCGAGGGAAGTTTTATAGAAAGTTATTGTTAGTTGAATAAAATGTTGTCGGTGGTTGTTAAATGGCAAAGAAGGAATATTTTTTAAAGGAGTCTGTAAAAGTGAAATTTGTTCCTAACCTGCCCCCCCCCCCCTTATGTAGTTTTATCGATTTGTCAATTCTAAGTAAGATTTCAATACGGATTTCTTGTAGGTGTATTTTGGACGTATTTAAAAATTGATTGAATTTTGTAAATAAATAAAATTTAACTAATTACTCACCTAGCACCTGTAGGCTTGTAAGTGACGTCGTATTTGTCTACGTTATCAACTGTCGTTGTCCAAGAAACTCTAACCGACGTCGGTGTGAGGAAAGTGACAGTGATATTTTCCGGAATTCCAGGCCCGGCTGGCATTGATCCTGAAACAAAGGAAAATTAAAATAGTTAGGTATAATTTTTTTTCCAGTGAATTATTAGCACTCATACGTATATGAATGTTGTAAACAAAGAATGCTCAAACTTTACACATAACTCGCTCCGTATATTCTCAATTTCCACTTTGTAAATTTAGAAATTACGATAAAGTAGAAGCAATTTTGGAAACTTATTTTCACAGGCAAAAATTTCAAATTTAATGTTTCGGTCGTTTTCATGGTTACTTTTCTTAACCAAATATAGTAAATCCAGTTATAACGACCGAAGAAAAACTTTTTTAAGGAACGACCAATATGCATAATCGTATGATTACTTACATTTTTAACAATTTTACGAATACAAAAACAACAAGAAAAGGTAAGTATATTATGTTTTTAAAATTTAAACACACCATTTCAAATATTCTTCTCGCTATGTACCTATATTAGAAAACACGATTTTTTCTTGTCTATGCATGTAAGTAAAATTGAAGTATCTGTCTGTAATATGGAAATAACTGTCTTTTTTTAGCTCATACTTGACACACATAACCCTTAAATTTTTTTTTTTTGGCTAAACAGATTTCGATACGAGGAAGTAATTTAAAAAAAATATATTTTAAATACATGGAATCTACAATTTAATATTGATAGTAAATTAAGATTGTAATAAAGTGTAATAACGTATATATTATAATACAATTATTGTTATATGCCAAGAATGAATAAATACTAAAAACTATATTTGTAAGTTCTAAAAGCGGTGTTTTTCATAATGTCACATGGGTAAGCAGATAGTACGTCATAACAGACTCTATATTTAGGCATAAAAGGGATGGTTGTTCCCTGTGGGGATGAAATGGCCTACTTTCAAAAACCCTATTTACCACTTATGTAATACTTCGAAAGAACGATTAACAGGAATTCTAACTATACAAAATTCAAGTTTAACAAAATCTCTTGGCTTTAATCGATCAACAAACTAACTAGGACGAAAGTAAACTTTTAAATTATCAATTTTAAAACTCTGCAAAACTAGATAGTGATAAAAAATTAAATGAACTAGATGAATGGTCAGAACTTATTTTGAAATTCTGCACTAGCGTAACAAAATAGTTTGAAATACATGAACTTTTCTTTTTGTATTCAAAAGAGGAAGGCACTAAAATCCTTTTTTGTCTAAATTTTAAGGATCACAGATCCCACATTTCGAACGCATCCTGCACAGTAGGCACAGTGTACCGAAAGCCATATCCCATGACCTGTTTCGACCTATCGGGTCTCATCAGGTGGGCGCTGGTAGAAAGGCCTTTAGAGGCTATATGATAAAAATAAATACAAATATGGAATCAACAGAAACAACTACTCTTAGACCAGCGCCCACCTATGAGACCCGATAGGTCGAAAGTGGTCGTGGGATATGGCTTCCGGTACGCTGTGCCTACTGTGTAGGACGCGTTCGAAATGTGGGATCTGTGATCCTTAAAATTTAGACGAAAAAGGATTTTAATGCCTTCTTTTTTTGAATATATTATGTCTTCGTCTAAGAATCCACCGAAATCAACAGTGTAATTGAATGCTGGTAGGGGTATTATCCCACGGAGTAGTCATTTCTGTTGATTCCATATTTGTATTTTCTTTTTGTTTTGATAGAGGGACAATATCATAGATTAGGAGATATAGTCATAGCATCGTAGTAATTGTGGCTTTTAGAATACTGTACGATATGTAACTAAAACGTACTAGATTTTCGTAAGATTAAAACCCCTGGAGGGATGCAGTTAGCATGGAGCTTATGCCGTAACAAAAGTTTCGAAAACAATATTTACGTAGTATCTCGTTAGTAATGTTCAAATTAATTATAATTTTAAAGAACTAAGTTAAAAGTGACTGTAAAAAGGATGTAAAGTAAATTACATCCTGGCCGTGGCACAATAAAGAGATGTCTTTTAGAGACCCGTTTACTGAAATAGGTTTCTGTGAAATTCCTTTGTTTCCAAACCCTTGCCAACAAGATGCATAATTGAAACGAAAGTAGACCCGTTTTTTCGTTGTATGAACTTCTATAGAACAGAACAAAGAAATCTTAAATCAGAAAAAGATAATAAGTAAATATCTAAAAGTAAAAAATGGAAAGTGTAGAATTTGGAGGTACAAAATATATAAAAAGAAAATTTTATATATTTTGTTTTAGAGTGACTTGTGAATATATACTAAAGTACAAAAATAAAAACTCGTCACAAACTTCACAAACAATTTATTTTTAACAAGTACAAATGTATATTTCGACTACCAAGAAGTTATCATCAGTGTATTAGACGTAATAAACAGAAATACATAATAATAATGAATTTTTACATTCTTCGAAGCTAAAGAGATATGTGCTGTTCAGGTAAGGTATGTAAAAATTCATTAGCTACTATACTATACTATATCATCTTTGTACAAAGATGATTTTAAGAACAAATCAGAAATAAATGAATAAATACTACTTTGTTTATTATCACTTTTTATTTACAAATCCTTTTGACTACAGTTTCGACAAAAAAGCTTGTCATTGTCAAAAGGATTTGTAAATAAAAAGTGATAATAAACAAAGTAGTGTTTATTAATTTATCGTAAAGATGAATTATCACAGAGTAACGGCTGAATCAATCCAATTTTTGCAAATCAGGAATTTACAAAATTAGCTGCAATAATTGTGATAAGTTTTATATTGGCTTAACAAAACGAGATATCCATACAAGATATAAAGAGCATTTCATTTCAGACATCTAAAAAACAATAATGCAGAAAAATCGGCTGTAGCTTTTCATTTTTTTAACACTACTCACACTCTAGACTTGAGCAATTTAGAATTATTAAAACCATGCAATTTTTTTTGTGATAAGTTTTATATTGGCTTAACAAAACGAGATATCCATACAAGATATAAAGAGCATTTCATTTCAGACATCTAAAAAACAATAATGCAGAAAAATCGGCTGTAGCTTTTCATTTTTTTAACACTACTCACACTCTAGGCTTGAGCAATTTAGAATTATTAAAACCATGCAATTTTTTTTTTTCAGAATTAATCGTTAGTGAATCTATCTACATTTATAAACACAGGCAAAACCTAATGAATTTTGACATATCTTACCTGAACAATCCACTTATCTTTTTAGCCTCGAAGAATGTATAAATTCATTATTATTATGTTTTTCTGTTTAGTACATCTAATACACTGATGATGACGACTTGGTAGTCGAAATGTACATTTGTTAAAAATATAATTTAATTGTAATCGAAAGGATTAAGAAAAATACATTTATCCCTAACTTCCACCTTTTAAACACAATTGTATACATAGGCCAGTATCAGCCATACTTCGTGCACCATAAATAAATACAAGTTCGTATAAATTTACAAAACACTAACAGAATATTAAAGAGCTCTAATAAAAGCTGCTGATACTGCGAAGGTTGCACATTAATTTTTAAAAAGAAATTTACTGCCACGACCAAGAGCGACACAAAGCATTAATATTCAAATTTTTGCTAACTATATTCAAACTGATGCAGCTATACTATAATGCCATTAAAATTTTAACCACTGTTTAACCACAGAAAAGAGTAACTAAATTAAAATGCAAATATGTGTTCGAAGTTTGAAGGGAGTTAAATAAACTCCCACCCCTTTTATTATTTAATTAACGCGGCTGTATCGCCATTTTGGAAATCAGAACAATCGATCAAATTATTGCACAATATTCCCAAAAGTAAAAGATTAGACTTATTAGAAACTTTAGAAATTAAAAAATGCCAAAAAGATAATCTAAATATAGTTAACAACCAAATAGAACTCAATGCTAACAACTCACCCCTACTACTAGTTCACCACCCCAACTTTTAGACTAAAAGCACCATAAATGCTTGTAAACTTCTCAGTTTTATTTAATACAACAAAAATTCTGTATCTTTGACAATAGCTTAACAGCCGAAACGGTCGTCAGGAGACTTGAATAAACATTGTGAAACCTATCCAGTGAGTTTTTTGTATTCATTAACCTAAATTTTATTAAAATATTTCACCATCAACAGCATTAATTACGTTAATAATCAACTAAATCTAGAATAGTATAGAATTGGAGGTGTTTGTCGAGTCATTGTTGCGAGAAATCAATAACATTGTATCGCAGGGTAGCAAAAGAATGGAAAAATTCAAGATCGTTGTAGTTCCGTGCAACGCAAATTCCGCTGAATGTATAATATGTATATACGGAACATAAAACAAAATAACATTTTTTACAATTTTTGTCTGTCTGTCTGTCTGTTTGTTCCGGCTAATCTCTGAAACGGCTGGATCGATTTTGACGGGACTAATGTAATAAGAAGTAACTTAGGCTACTTTTATTTTAGAAATTTATTATTATTATTAATAAATAGTTATTAATTTCTAAAATAAAAGTAGCCTAAGTTATCCTTCTCTTTCTTGCGATAGGTACAGGGGCTAGTTGATTTAGTGCGCCAATAATTAATGATAAAGTAAAAAGAGATTTACAATTTTGACTTTAAAATTGAATCCTAGTAAAGTTAAACTGAACGGACTATTCTTCAGGCACTATATCTTACCTGCAGTAACTGCACCTTGTAATAAAGCAATTGCAGCCAATAAGATCATTATTAGCCTAAACCAGCTGATGATGCCGTCTTCAGCATGGCGCCAATTTCTCTTGCAGAACTTCGAAATTAAAACCTTTCCCCTGATATGAACTTAGTAACGATTCAGTTGCTGGAACTGAAACAAGAGAAATAAATGCGTTGTCAAATAGTTTTAAACTTACCCAAAATTCATTAAAATAAAAGATGTATAGCTGTAAAATTACTTTTAAGTATGAAATACATTCTAAAGAAGAAATTATATTGAAGAAATCATGAAGTGATAAAACAACAGTGGTTAATTGAACAGTAAAATAATAAGACAAATTTGTACTATAATTTTATTTTGCTCTTTACAATTGTATCACCCTACTAGGGCATCTTCAAAAGAGGTAGTGACATCGATTGTTTACTTTTTTGTGTTTCATTCCCACCAGCTACTCGTGCTGGTGGGCGGGCAGTACGTCCGACCTACATTGTAGTGCAAAGCCGCAGGGTAGGGCGTAAGGTCCTCTTCAGCCTCCTTTAAGGAATCATGGGAATGGGTGGGTGGTGTGGTTAGGGAGAGAAAGATGAGACGGACGAAATGAAGACAGAAGAGAAGTGAAAGATTATCTGTGGAATATTACTGCTCCAGCATTTGCCTAAATGATCCAAGGAACCCACAGAAAACTTGGACCAGAGCAACCGGACCCGAGTTCGAACCGGTGACCTCCCGAATGCTAAGCAATGAATCTAGAGCACTAGACATCGATTGTTATATTCTTTCTTATTTATATCTATTACTAGTATTTGTTCTAAGGGTGGGGATATTTCAATTACCTTATCTAAAATTATATTTTCGTTTTCATTTAAAATTATTGTTGTTTTTAATATGTTGTTTTAATTTCTAATGATTCTAGGATGTGTAAAATTTTGAAATTACAATTTTACGTACTATTCAATATGAATGTTAATTTCTATAAAATAAACACTGAAACAATTAATTATTTGAACAATCGTCAAGTTAATCAAAAAATAATGAAGTCATAAACAGAATCTTCATTATATGTCCATCAAGTAATTGGAGATTTATGATTTTAAATGATTAAATTTATCAGCGAATTTATTGAATATGGATACCTCAGATTTGCTTTATAATGAAGAATACGGTTAATCAATTGTTTCAGCCTTTACTATATGGAAATAGGAATTCATGAAGAATACGGTGCTAAGATTTTTAATGATAAAGAGGATAGGATAATATAAGGATAATAAAGCATCCCGAGCCTTCTATTATATTGTATTGAATTATATCATACGATAAGAAAACTGGCGTATTTTATGATTAATATACCTTTAATTAACTGGTAGATAAATTTTCGTTTACACCGTTTATTTAAGGTACAGGAAGGAGTTTTAATGTTCAATGCTATTCGAGGAAACTAATTAAGTGTTGTATTTTTTTTACAACGGTAGTACTAATTTGGAAAGTTTCTAACTGTAAACCTTGTTATATCAAAAAATATACAGCAACGTAATTTATGGAGATTTCTAATAACATCTAATAAGTTTTCATAACAAATTAAAATATTTTACACAGATATAAATGAAGGGTGTTTTAAAATTAAACCAGAAACATTTTCACAAAATTTATTAACAATCTCTGACACGTGTTTCAACCTTTCGGACATTCTCAAAGAGAACTATAAGAGTACTAAATTTATTTACAGATGGTTCAACTATTTATTTTATGCCTACTTAGAAAGTTCGGAAATTGGTACGTACCTTCGGTTTGATCATTTAATGTGATGTATTTTGTTGAAAATAGAGATTTTTGAATTTCGAATTTTTCCATGAAATTAAGATTTTTGCTATTATTAAGGATATGGAAAATTGATACATTTTTACAAATGGTGTTCTTTTCTCCGGCTTTGCACTACAGTGCAGGTCGGAGGGACTGCCCGCCCACCAGCACGAGTACTTGGTGGGAATGAAACACAAAAAAGTTTTTAAATTTCTTTCTAATCTTAGCATTTCTACTTAAAACTGTCTCTTTGATAATGATCTGTTGATCGAAACAATTGTAAGAGTTTCTTAAAACAAACAGTTGAAACAAAACGAATTTTTCGTCGTTATTTTGTTTATTCATATTTGTATAAGTTTTTAAAAAACATTTTTTATGTTAGTTATTTAGTATTACTACTTAAGTTTAAAATTTCTTTGTTTTTTTTTGTTCAGATTAAGTTTATTACATTTTCGTTTAATATTCCATTACCTGTAGATAAGAAAATTTACTTGAGGTATGCAAACAGTTCCTAAAATTAAAATAGAGTCTTTCTAATCGTTTATTAATACCAGATTCTTTGTTAGCCCTTTGTCGCTTATTTTTTAAAACATGTTCTTTTCAACCACTACCATCTGGCTTATGTACCCCCTCTTTGTTATCCTGTTCTTCCAGTTTTAAGTAAATTTTAAACTGTTAATTGGTATGTAAGACGCCTTCTCAATAAACACTTCAAAAATCAAATTTCGCTACTAGTTTAATTTAAATAAACATTCTGGTAAAACGGGATCCATCAACCCAATTCCGAGTGGTCTCCGGATTAATTTTTATCTTACGACTACACAACTGATTTCATTCAATTGTATTGAATTAGCGGATACTTGATGGAAGTCTAACATATTGAAATTAACACACAGTTGATAACTTTTACAATTTATTAAATAAACTTGACATGTGTTTCGCCAACACTGTGGCTTCTTCAGAAGTACAAAATATACTTAAAACTACCTAAGAGTAGATGTTTATAAATAGGGTGGTGCATCTTCATTAGAGCAAGGGAAAAGATTTAATAATAGTGGTGAGAGGTTTATATGTTATCTACTTGGTCATTAAGTAATATGTCTGTATTTTTATATTTGTTAATTTCTTCAGATTCTAATAGTGTAAGTTTTAAACTTTTATTTTCAATGTGTAAAATTTTTAGATCTAAATTAAATATATGGTTATCTTCTAACACATGTTTTGCATAGTTAGAATCGTTTTTTTTTGTTTCTATATGATCTAAAATGTTCGTTCAAACGAATTCTAAAATTTCTTCCCCTCTGACCTATATAAATTTTTGAACAAGAATCGCAATTAAGTTGTACTTCTCAAGAAGCCACGGTGTTGTCGAAACACGTGTTAAGTTTATTTAATAAATTGTGGAAGTTATCAACTGTGTGTATATTTCAAAATGATATCATTTACTTTAAAACCTAGGAAGCAGATTCAGATGCCAAACTATGAATTCAATATCGAAGAAGAAGGACGTAACTACAATGTAATTGAATTGTAATTGAGCTAATTCATTATGTAGGTAATTGTGTCTCATTAGAATTGTATTGGACACCAGAGAATTGCGTTACCGTATACATTCCCCCAAAGGGTTAATACTTGAATTTCAAATATGTAGGAACTACGAGAACAATGTTACAATGTCTAAACATTGATAAAAGTAACATACACCGGGGAAGTACCTACTTACGTACAATCTATTAGAGTATAAAATTTAACGATATTTTTAGCTTTGTGGGGTAATAAAAGCGTTGATAAATCTGAAACGTATTTAACCTCCCTTATCTGTTTAGTGGTAAGCACTAAGGGATATATGTAATTAAAGTGCTACAGATTTTATTGTATTTCTGAGCTATATTTTTCATTCAATTTGAGAAATAATGGCGGAGAAAGACAATCTCTAATAAAATGAGTTCTGCGGATTTCAGGATAAGCTCGTCAAGCTTAAGTCAAATGGTAGAGGTATTTATGTAGTAGATATATGATCATAAAACTGATTTATTACTTCACTCATGTCCAGGACATTTGTTATCTACTACTGACGTGGTTAGATCGTAAATTTACGGATGATTGAACCATATAAGAGTTTGTTACTTTACTTAAATATAAAAAAATAATATTTAATAAGCAAAACTGGGTCGGCACTTGGTGAAAATATAAAATTTAAATATAAAACTAAAGTTGTATGAAACACTGGAATAAAGTTCGCTAAAAGGATTTATAGGAACTGATGCGTTATCTGAAAGAGTTTTCTTAAAACTAATCTAATTTACAAAGTGTAAGTATAGCTTCCTTATATTTTCTTCAGTTTAAAATAGAAACAAGGGGACTTTCAGACACAAATTACACAATAGAATTAGAAACTATAAAGCAAACAGCGATTAACAATGGGTACACATCAAATCAATAACAAAAAGAAATTAATATGTTATAAATCAGTTTATACCAATAATTTTAAACCTTTAAAAAGTAATTACAAGTCAATCTTATATATAGGTAATGTAACGAACAAAATTTCCCAAACTAAAAAATAATAACTTTAATGTAGCATTTAAAACAGATAATAACTTATCAAAATATTTAATCAATAACAAAGATAGAACCGAAAAAATGAACAAATGTGGTGTATATATATTAAACCGTAATACATGCAACGCAACATATATAGAACAGACATGAAGGACATTCAAAGAAAGATTGAACGAACACAAAAACTATACAGATAAATCGGCCTTTATGAACCATATAAATAATAAAAACCACGAATTCAATACAAACGATAATTTAAAAATTTTACATTGCTTAAATAAAGGCAAAAATTAGACATACTAGAATCCTTTGAGATCAGAAAGCAGATAAACCAAAATAGAGAATTAACTTTAAATGAAATAGAAAACGTTTATGGATCCACAATACTAAATAAAATAGTAGAATGTACCCCCTCCAATTAACCCTAAGACTAGTATAAATTTAGCATAGTTATTTAACGTAATCAGTTGTCTTCTGAAGATGCTCTTGAAGGGTGAAACAATTGTCAACATTAAAAATAAACAGTGGAAAAATCAAATTGAGTTTTATTTAGTGTTTCCTTTAACATATTTTTCCATAAAGTAAAGGCCGAAACAATAGAAGGGGACTGTGGTAAATTAATAAATAAAATAGGAGACTCACTCCATTACCATTAAAAAAACAAAATAAGATGTTATCGCAGGATATATTTCCAACAACAGTAAGCAATGCAGATGATAATGTTAATTGGCGTAAAATCCCATATTATGGTAATACAAACATTCAGGCAGGTAAAACCCGGCGTACTAATAATAATAATACTTTAGGAAAGATATTAGCGAACAATAAACTGACAACGAATAGTAATATTCCTGAAAACATGGGAGTTTAAGAAATAAAATATACAGATTGTAATACCATATATATAGGTAAATCAAAAAGAAAAATTATCACCCGATTTAATGAGCATAAACAATATGCAAAATACAAAAAACGTAGTTCAGGATTAGCCATATTTGAAAATTGAAAATAAATACAACATAGAAAAAGAGTTTCAATTGACTTGTCTGTTGGATAATTATGAAACATCGTTTAAATTAAATGAAAATATATATAAACAAAATGCTTTTAGATGTTTCAAATATGTTTATTAACACACTCTACATATGTTTCGACTTCCGAAGTCTTTCTCAAAATTTACTAGTAAATATCTATTATCTTGAGAAAGACTTCGGAAGTCGAAACATATGTAGAGTGTGTTAATAAACATATTTGAAACATCTAAAAGCATTTTGTTTATATATATTTTCATTTAATAGAAAAAGAGAACGTAAAATTATTACACGATCTAAAAGGAGGTTTAATATTGGACAAATACGAAATAATGGAAATCAAAACAGACTTAAATCAGAAGAAAGATCTAGCAAATGACCAAACGAACTTCGAAAACAACCTTCTCCTTAACGCAAACATGGTTTAATCATGTAAGATATAAGGAAGACACATTGTATTTTTAGATTTAGTTTATATGTAAACTCTGTAAACTCCTGAAGATGCCATAAAAAGGCGAAATACGTATAGAGAAAGTAAAAATTAAGTGAAACTTTCAAGTGCTTTATTTTTAACTTATTTATTTTATTTTTTCAGTTTAATTAGTATCTGTACTTTATACCTTTTAAATAAAGTTACTCCTTTAAAAACTACTTAATACCATGGATATAAAAGGGTAGAAATGAGGAGATATCAGAAAACCACTATGGATAATGAAAAAGAGAGATACGACTGGTAGAACAACTTTTGACACATGAACAAGTAGTTAGAGACATATTAGAAGCAGAAATAGGAATAAACCGAGGCAGAAGAACACCTAGATTAGATTACTGTTCGAAAATAATTAGTTAGGGATCTATTATAGAATGTTCTAGTTTTAAAGAAATGTGTAGATTGGCTCATGATAGGAAGGAGTATAGGTGGGGGTGACTATTGATGATTACATTAATATTATTTTTACAATAAGCTTTTATCAGCTAACATTGTTCTGACTTGCGTTGACTGACAAGCAGAACATAAACGTAGTTCATTTTTTATTTCTTTTATATTTTTTACTTTGCGAACAGTTGATTTATTGACAACGGATTGGACTTAATGTGTACCTGAAAAAATGTTTTCTGGTGTTTGTTTAAAGCAAGTTAATAAAGGAGTTTTGCTTCTAGTTCCCTAAGTAATTAATTCAAACGTAGATTGTAACTACAAATTTAATAATAATTCTGCCTTTGTTCACGCGACACGAACCTAAATTCACGTGAAACAATGCGCAGTAAACCATATTCCATTATTTAATGAATATTCATTTTAATACATGTGTGTGTATATATGTAGTTGTAGGTAAATAAGTAAACATCGTAGGTGTACACATTGTTTTTTCCTTTTTTCAACTGTTCTATTATTCAAAATAATAAAAACACGATCACAATAGTTATAAAATTTAGATAATCGAATCTACTCTTACTTGATGTAAATTCATATTAAACATAAATACACAAACACTATTGTTAATTTCCACAGTTTTTATATATACTTGTAAAGTATCGTTGTATCTTCTGACGAAACCGCAAAGCGGCGAAACAATTGTTAAGAACAATAAAAACTGTGGAAATTAACAATAGTGTTTGTGTATTTATGTTACAAAATTTATTTATTATATCCACAATAATTATTTCGCCAAACAATGGCTTCTTCGTTTGGAAAGAGAATAAAAGAACATAAAAAATGCTTCGAAAACAATAAAAATAACTCACCTTATGCAGAACATTTAATAAACAATAAGCCTAGTTTCAACGAGGTTTTTAAAATCCTACATATAGCTAATAAAAGTAAGAAACTTAATTTACTAGAATGCCTAGAGACAAACAAGCTACATAAAAAGGCCTAATACTCAATGATCAATTAGAGGTAAATAATTCACCCCTTTTAAATATCTTTTGATAAAAGTTTGCTGAGTAAAGTTCAAGGTATCTAAGGTAAAATTATTGTGAAAGCACATTTTCAATGAACAAAATGACGTTTGTTAAGTTAGTATAAATCCAATGTGAATTTATTATTAAAAATTTTAAATATAAAAAAAATAATTTAAGTTTTTCCTCTCCCATGCACTCTTCTTAAGTTATTGTATGACGAAATGATTATTGTGGATATTTTAAATAAATTTTGCCCTACCCTTCGGCTTTGCAAATTAGTGTAGATCGGAGGGACTGCCCGTCCACCAGCACGAGTAGTGTATGAAGCCTTGACACTCCCATCGTGCTCAGTGATGGTGTGGGAGATATGGTGGATGAAAATGGTCGACCTAGAGAATTTTCATGTTTCGACCAAAGTGATTCGATTCTTCTAAAATGTTCTGGGTTTTTTCAGTTGGGCGGATGTGTAACATAGGTCTGCGACTTGACCACCGGCTATCAAACGCCCATTTAGAATAAGTGAGAATGTGCTATAATGTTATTGAATGTTTCTTGGGTTTCCAGCAATGCGAGATATCGTCAGGTAGTTCCATAATTTAGGTCCAAAAATTTATCTTATAGATCTGCTTTTACGTTAACACCATAGATACGTAGAACGTTATTATATCTATAGTGACGATAATTTATTTTAGAGATTTTAGAGTATTCTTTGGTTAGCTCTATTTCCTAGGTAATGAAAGGTATTGTTATGCAAGTGATCATTAGTTTGAGATTTGAAATGTCCAATAAACTGGGAAATAATTGGATTTATATTAGATTTCTGCGCTTCAAAGGCAATACAAATGGGAAATGCAAGTCAACTTTACCCACGGGAACTTATTGATTGCAATTGTTGCCAGCTAGAAATGGAGTATCGTATCTCTTGTAATAAACACCGATATATTACGGGGATCTTATTACAATTTAAACGACGAATGTGGCTAATAAAATTATAAAAACTATATTCCTACTTCTGCATACAGTGAAAATTTAAAATTATTACTGTAAAAAGAATATTAAAAATTTTATCAAGAGTATTACCGGTAGAATTTACAAAGGATTCAATAAATTTGAATCTGGAATGAAAGTACATGCTTGTTTTGCAAGTATAAACCATGACAAGCAAATATTGATTTCATTGTTTAATTTTAAACAAAACAGCGAGTAAACATGTAATTGTTCTTTGATAATGACCGTATGGTTGAAACAATTGTTAGAGATATTAATAGTAAACAGTTGAAAGATTCAAGTGCCAATTATTTATATTTATAGAGAATAAAGCATTGTTTGAAGCTAACATGATAGTGAAAAATATAGAACAGTGTAAAATTGATCGGAAAGATTAGAACAACTTTTGAATGTTCCGTAACCTTCCCACACAATCTGTTGTTTACCCCAAGCACTTTCAACCAACTACATTTATTAAACTGTATATAGGTAGGTACCTATATCGATAAATTTGAGCAAATTATTTTATATGTTATGAATATGTAATACGTTTACAAGAATTATTACATATGCATTATAATACCTAATTATGAATTCAAATTAATTATGAGTGTAATAAAGTTGGCGGGCAGCAATGCTACAATTTCAAGTAAAATCTTTTCATGGGCAGCAATAATAATGATAGCATCAAAAATTATCTAACACTTCAAAAATTTATTAATTTTTGATTGAGAAGCTATCAAAACAATAATGACACAAATAAACTAAAAAAAAAATACCCTATTTCTATATATCACCAAAATAATTTAATTTCAAAATCCAAAAGAGAACGGTGAAAAAGAAAACATAATAAATAGTAAGAATTAATTGTAGAAAAATTCTTTTAATAAATATTACGTGAAAAACACTGCACCACAAAAATGTTGGGCAATTAAAAATATGCAAAGCATTTTATTTCTTAAAGGGGTTGTAACATTTGCTTGATCTGGTGACCTTAACGTTCCATTATGTAAAAGGCAGTTTGACACCCTAAAATTACAAAAGTTCGTAGAAACCTTTCCTAAAATAGGCTACCAAGTAAATTACGTCTAACAGATAGAAGACACAATTTGACTTTGATTCATTTTCAAAACTATTTCTATACCACGGGGAAAATATATGGGGCGTTAGAAAATGTCCTTCCTCAACATTAATACTGAGAAGGGTCAGGACTCCCTGGACCTCTTCTTTGATTACACGCTTGAGGAGTAGAAATGCTAAATGTTTAAACCATACAAATAAAATAGAAAACGCTTTTATGCAAATTGTAACCCTTATTATAAATAGTAACTGATAAGTCTAGACTTTACCCTCGTTAATGGCCGTATCACCTGGATCACCTGAATTTTTAATTTTCCTAAACACCATTGATAAGGACATCCAGTTTACCGTTGAGAAAGAGATTAATAACAGCATAAACTTTTAAGATCTTACAGTTACTAATTCAAACAACAATTTAACTTAAAATTTATACAAAACCTACCCATACAGACACCACTATTCCTGTTGATTCTAACCATCCTTTAAACATTAAACTAGCTGTTTTTCATTCCTTACTAAACAGGCTATTAAATACACCTTTATCCGTCTTTGAGTTTAATAAAGAACTCAATACTATAAAACACATTGCTTTGAATAATGGATTTAACCCCGATATTATAGAAAAAGTATTTCATAAAAAGAAAAAGAAAATATCTTCGCATCTTTTTTTATAACAATAGTTCAACCTTACCCATAAAAACAATAAAATGTTTGCGTCCATCAGATTTATAAGTAACGTCAGCCTTAAATTTAAGAATATTTTCAACAAATATAATGTAACCTTAGTGGAAAATAATAGTTACAATTTAAGTTCGATTTTGTGAAAATATGAACCGAAATTAGATATTTTGGAAAAAAGTAGGATATACAAAATAGGTTGTAGCACTTGCAATGCCTGATACATAGGACAAAGTGGTAGATCTATTAACATTAAAATAAAAGAGCATTTAAGGAATATAGAGAAAAAAGATAAAAACGGAATTTGCCGAACATTGTGTTTCCTTAAATCATCACTTAGACATGGATAATATTGTTGTTCATCACAGTGGTGAAGTAGAATTATGTTTTGTAGACTCCCCACTTATTTCATTTTGTTAAGTATAAATATGTCCGCAATAGTTTTAAGCATTTAGATTACAACTGAAACATGTCACCTTAATAATAAATTGGTGAAACTCTACTTGTTTTATTTTTTTTTGTTTTTAATTTCAAGTGTCGAGTTTGATTAAATAATATTGTGAAACTTCCTGCGTCTTTTCTTTTGGTTATTTGGTTTAAACATGCAGTTTCACAAAAATTGCACCAAGAATAGTTTAAGTTTGCTAAATGTTTACTTTGTAAAATTGAATTGCTGACATTTGTATGAATCAAAAACAAAGAAATCAAAGATAAGGACAAAACGTAGGTGTTGGTTGCGATAATATAATATCTTTTATCCCTCGCTTGGCTTTGACATTTATAATAAATAAAATATTTAGAGGGAGAAGAAATGGTGGTTATTTCAGATCTACCTATATATATTAAATTTGTCAAAATGTTAATTTTTTAAGTATGTCAAGGTGTTATACATGCACCTTGCGTGATTACTTCAATTTCCGGTTTTCCATTTCGAGGAAGAATACATTTTTTTTGTATGTTTGTTCAATTGTACGTATACAGAATATCGACGAATCGTTTGTGCAGATGGACACGTGACGTTAAGTAGACAGGGGTATTTTTATATTTTTTTCATGCGAGCAAGAAAATGTGAAGCTAAAGTAGTAGATAATATACAAACAACAGAATATATAGTTGGTCTACAGATAAATCAATTCAATCATATAACTTACAATATGCATTCGCGAGAAACCACTCGAATTTGTTGTAATCAAAAATGTTTATAACGATACGTCCAACAGGCTTCAAACCAATGTATAAATTTGGAATAGTATTTCTAACTGATTCACAGGATTTCAAATGGACAAACACAGTATATTCCTTTGTTTTATATTATATACGAAAGATAGATTTGCTAGGAACACGGTTCCTAAGCTAGTAACTTAACTTAAAAACAAAACTTTCATTTAATGGTTTTGTATACAAAAAAGTTTCTAAATCTGTGTTCCTTTCCATCTTGTATATTGGATAATTTTTATTAGCTATTTCTTACAAGTTATTTCTTCTATTTCTTAAAAAAAAATTTATTTGTGTTTCATTCCCACCAGCTACTCATGCTGGTGGGTGAGCAGTCCCTCCGACCCACTCTGTAGTGCAAAGCCGGAGGGTAGGGCGTAAGCCCTTCTTCAGCCTCCTTTCAGGAATAGTGAGACTGGGTGGGTGGTGTGGTTAGGGAGAAAAAGATTAGACGGACGAAATGAAGACAGAAGAGAAGTGAAAGATTAGATTATCCATAGAAACTACAGAAAACTTGGATCAGAGCAGCCGGACCCGAGGGACTGCCCGCCCACCAGCACGAGTAGCTGGTGGGAATGAAACAATAATAAGATTTTTTTTTTATATTTTGAATGAATTATTTTAGGACAAAAATTTTAATTTAATTATTTAGACAAAAAACAAACATTACAGTACTTAGTACCTAAGTTACTCTTGAAAAAGGCTCTTTACATTAAAGTAAACATTTAGAAACAATTATGGTTTTGTTTATTTATTTATTTATTAAAAAATGTTTCACGAAGAATCATTAAATATCAAACATATTAAAATGATTAATAGCAGACCACGACGAAATAGTTTTTTTTACCAAACATACAATTTTTTCCACACTGAATAAGTGATAAGTAAGTTTCATTTCATTTTCACATTAGAATATTAAACTAATGGCGTTTTCCTAATGCATTATCTATAAATAGAATTGTTTTCTATTGCCGTGTTGGCTACTGCTATATAACTTCATTAATGTTCAGTTTCACTTGTTTGTTTTTGGTTTGAAATTGCTTCAACTTGCGAGTCATCAAGATCAACATAATGCACACGTGTCTTTGTTGAATACATGTAAGTGGTAGGCAATAATTCGCGGCTCTAAAAAAGTTAATGTTTGGTACTTACACTGAAACGTTACACTCTACCACCTTCTCATTAAAACAGAAGCCACTAACAACTAATTTACGAGTCGGCTGTAAAAGTCTTTTTTGACTATAACAGCACCCACAAATCACTAGTGAGCTACTTTTTCTTTATACTTGATTTACATACAGGAGCGTTAGTGTTCCTGTAAATAGAACCGTTCAAAATTCATCCCATTTAAACCTTTTGACAAGAAAATAAACATTTGGTGCTATTTTCAATTTAATTTGGTACTTATAAGTAGGAAGAACTAATCATAATAACCCTATTAATAAGAACAATAATTTATTAGATTTTAACTAATCTTACTGGGTTCCTATTGAGTGAAGGATTATAAAAATGTTTCTTTCCAAAATGTCTATGATCCCTTTTCGTGTGTTAATCTTCTACTCAAAAAGGTTTACACGTCGAAAGGGAGGATGTTAGACTTTGAAGACTTCCCTTCAAAATGAAATAATAATGAAAGGTTGTCTCTATTTTTGCTCAAAATAACAAATATAACGATATTCAACGCTTAATATATGGGTAACATACTGAAAAAACTATTTAGTAGTAATTTTACAGTAGTTTTGATAATTATATGTCTTAACAAATATGGTTATGCTTTACTGCAGTGTAATTATTAAATTTTAGTTTGTAAGTACTTCAAAAAATTTTGCAATGAACAATATCTCAATTAAATAAAACAGATCACAATCTGTAAATCTGTGATACTCAAATAAATATTCATTTGAACTATTTTGATATTATTTATTAATTACTTATAGTTAGTTATGTATATGCAAGGGTTGTTTGATAAGTCCGCGACTTTTTGAATTTCCCGCGCAGTAACCGTAATGGCAAGACTGTTTCCGTTAAGTGCCATCTATAGGTAGACTACTGTAAAATTTTGAGCAAGTTGAGATGTTTAGTTTATGTTCGACAGCCACTGAAAGCAGCTAATCTCGTTCATTTTCACAATAATGGAAAAAAGTGAATTTTGTGTGCTGATTAAGCCTTATCTTTTGCGTAAAAAATCCGTTAAATAAAATAAGGAGGGTCTTCATAAAAATTATGGGGGCTCTGCACCGTTGATTTCAATGGTTAAAAAGTACAAAAAAGCTCTCGGTACGATGGGCGATGGATGCCGCGATTGCTTACGATCGACCATAAACACCATCGTGTAACAAGTTCAAAGGAATTGCGAAATATAATCAATTGAGCTATGAACTGCTACGCCATCCACCTTATTCTCCGGATTTAGCCCCCTCTGACTATTTCCTGTTTTCAAACCTGAAGAAATGGCTGGGCGGTAAAAGATTTGGGTCGAATGAAGAGGTCATCGTGGAAACAAACTCTTATTTTGAGGGCCTTGAGAAATCTTATTATTTAGAAGGAATAAAAGAATTAGAAACACGATGGACCAAATGTATCCATTATGTAGAAAAATAAAATTATTTTTTACCGAAAAACTGACGTTTTTCTTTAAAAGTCACATACTTATCAAAGTACCCTCGTAAATAACATATACACCTAAGAAAACTATAAGGGAAATAAAAGCACTTTATGAATAAAAAAATACAGGAAATAAAGAAAATAATGTATACAAGTAAGTGGCGGTTACAATTAATAATTAAATTCGTTGTTCGACTGTGTTCTTGTCGTCACAGTAATTTCTAATACAACAGTTTTTTTCACACGAATAATTCTATTAATATCTTAACCGTTGCCCTATTGTTTTTCGCTGGTCACAGCAATGAACGTAAAAAGAATACGACCTACCTACCTACCTACCTACCTACCTACGTGTTTACATCAATATTTTTCATGGCTATTCACAGGTGTGCCTCTTGAGATATAGATAACGTCTTTGCTGGTGTGTGTATATGTTCGAAAGACAAATCGCAACATAAAAAAAACCAATGAAAAAATAAGAAAACAAAATTCTGGCGCCGTCCAACAAATTTTGATCATAGAAATTTTACGAAGACGCAGACAACAAACTTAAATGTTTCCTTAATTAAATCAGCTGATTCGTTACGAATGAGAATAAAAGTTGTAGTAACCAGGGTCTGTCATTATCTATCGTCTGTTTCAATAATTTCACACTTCCCTAAATTATTACCCACTACTCATAAATCAGGAACTGTTTAGTTCTTAGACGCGAACGAACGATAAGAATTCTAGATGATGGAGATGTCGCTCAAGAGATCTGAGATTTACCAGAGCTCAGCGTGGCATTCTTGGTTGTAGAGGGTCGTATGGTTATTCTTGGGGTTGTCAGTGTAGTGAAGTGTTGCGTTTGTTCGTTCTTTTGTTTTTTTATTCGTATTTTTGTGCGTTTTTCAAGTTGGTTTCACAGAAAATGCATTATCTATTGTATTTGAATGTATTTTTCAACGAGATTTTAATATTTACTTTGTTGTTTTTCATCTCTTATAAATTTACATAAAAGTTGTCAATTTTTATTGTTCTTTTGATCCATTTTATAATGATTTGTATCTTGCATATTTTGTGATGTTTTGTTTAATTTGAACTTTTATTTTATTAATTTGAACAAAACGGTGATGTGTGACAATTATTTTGTGATTTTTCTTTGTTCCCAATTTTTATCATTTTTTTTACCAGGTACTTTCAGAATGTTTCGGGCCTTGTTGAATTTACTAACATCTTCTCCCGTGTAGAGTATTGATCTGGGAGTATTAACAAATGTGTATTTTGTTTTGATATTTATTTATTGATTTGATTTTGATATTTATTTCTCCATTTATTTCGACGTTTATTTCGACGTTTATTTTGATATTTATTCGTTGCATTTATTTACATATTTATTTGTGTGTTTATTTTGGTATTTATTTATTGTATTTTATTTTTATGTGAGGCCCAGATTGTACTCTAAACTCTCAACTAATAGCTGGGTTGCCTCCCGTATGGGACCTCAGTACCTTCTGATATTGTCGGCTAACTAATACGATAATTCTTTAGTTTTAAATGATTGTTTACATGTGTCCGAGTGTGTGGATCGTACAAGGTAAATTTTCACAGAGTGATATTTTTAATTTACATACATTTCATACTTTACGGATGATACACATTTCTGATTTGTAGGGTTAAGATCGTGGGTTTCTCTGCCATACTCTTTCCCCGCGCTAGTCCTAAGCTGAGCCTGGCATTCGTATTTGTTTTGTTTAAAATTTAATATTACTGGGATTTCCCTGGTATTTTATCATTGCATTCATAATAAACTTAGGATGTCACATATTTGTTGTCTTTTATTTAACAACTATAAACAACCCTTCCAAATTACGTTAATAGCCAATGTATCGAACCGACAACAGCTGATTCCCATACACAACGTAGGTGAGTTATATGACGATCGAATAGACCTGGGTAGGTTACACAACAAAGTTCTAATCAATGATGTTTTTTTATAATTGTTTGTTATACCGAGTACAGAGTCTTCCAAGAAATATATTCTGGAAGATTCATAATCTGTAGCAGGGGCATATTAATTCAAAAATAAAATCACATTAATGTATTTAATTCAACCTCTAGTAAAACAATATTTCATTATTAATGAATTGGGTTCATAATTCGAATAAAACAAAAATAAATGTTTGTTGTCTAATTCGATATAAGACGATGTCTGATGGACGCTAAGCAATGAAATACTGTTCCTGTGAAGTAATTAGCTTTAATCGTAAGGAGCAGTAGTCCAACAAAAAATAATGATAAATGCCTTCAGAAAAGACTTGTGGTTGACTGGTTCAGTTTGCTTTCAAAAACTTTTGATTAATAGTTTCAATGGATAAAGAACTTTTGTTTTCTCACTTCCACAATCTACTGAAATGATTTTACTCAACTGTTAATTCTTTTCCCAACGGAGAAAACATATTTGTCTTTTGTTCTCGTTTAGTGTTTAATATTTAATTGACTCGTTTAATGTTTTGTTTGTTTTTGGTTTGATGATCTATTAAAGGATTTAAATATTAAATATTGGCCCCTTTTTGTGGTAGGTAACCTACTTTTATTTATTGATTTCGAGACAATAAAACTAACTACTGTATAAAACGGAAAGAGTGTGAATATCTTTCCCGATTTCTTATTCCATGAAAACAAAACATTGCAAACTTCCTTTTAGTGTTTTTGGTTTGTAGTTGTTTTATTTTTGATTTATGACAGTGCTTTTGTTATTAATTGTTGTTTGTCTTCGTGTACGAAAATAATTATCCGTACAAACAAATGGGTGTTTCGTCTCGTGTAGAAGTGGGCATACTGAAAGCTCTGTTTCCATGTTGAGTCATAAATAGAAATTAAATAACTGTTTTTTATTGATTCGTCTTCAAATTGCCGAATTGAAATGAATATCTGAATTTATTATTTATGAAACATGGAAGGTATACTGTCTAACAGGCTTTTGTGTGAAAGAAACACTAAATTTTACATATCTAGGTACGACTAACTAAAGTAACAGGAGGGCTGAAAAGTTCGTAAGCTCGCATAGAAAAAATTATTTTTTTGGTAGAATTTGATTTTATTATTCAATATAGTTCCCTTCGAGAGCGATACAACGATTATAGCGGTCATACAATTGTTCGTTACCATTTTTCTAATACGTTTTGTCTTTAGCCTCAAAATAGGCTTCAGTTTCGGCGATTACGATTACCTCTTCATCGGCGCGAAATTTCTGTCGAGCGAGCATCCTCTTGAGGTGTGCGAACAGAAAAAAGTCGCTGGGGACCAAATCTGGAGAGTACGGTGGATGCAGAAACAATTCGAAACCCAATTTATGGAATTTTGCTATCGAATTCATTGATTTGTGAGACGGTGCATTGTCATGATGCAACGGCACTTTCTTTTTCTTCAAATGAGGCCGCTTTTCCGCGATTTCGTCTTTTAAACGCTCTAATAACGCTACGTAATAGTCGCTGTTTATGGTTTTCCCCTTTTTAAGATAGTCAATGAATTTTATACCATGAGCATCCTAGAATAGGATGGCCGGAGCTCTCTACTCAGTAGGTCCATTAAATTCCTTCATTCTTTTTCCTTACATGTTCTCTGAAACGTTGATACTGTGCGCGAACTGATATTGGAAGATCGTCATGCGGCTTATCATGAGGTAGAGTTATTTTTGGGCATTAATATGACGAGTATTAAAAAGATATTGCATGAACATTTAGCAGTGAAACAGATTTGTTTGCATTGGATTCCGAATAATTTGATAGAAACTCAAAAAGATGTTCGTGTCAATTTGTGCACAAACATTCTCAAGAAATACAATAGTGGTGCATCAAAAGCTTTGTATAGAGATAGAGAAACGTAGAACGGTGAATTCTGATCTAAACGGTATACAAACATTTGTTTGCAAGAAGTGCTTGGTCAAATACGAAAAAAGAAACGGCAACAAAGGATAATTCCTCATTATGATAATGTAACATAAGCTCTTACACATTGGTTGAGACAACCACCTATTAGTCTATTTGACTCTCCAAAACGTCGAATTGATAGGACATGCTCCGTACAGCACTGATTTGTCATCAAATGACTTCTTCTTAATTCCGCATATCAAGAATAAATTGCGTGGCCAACGTTTTTCGGCGTCTTAAGCAGCCGTTGAGGCATTCCAAAACCATTACTTATATATTGGCTTAATCTAATACTGTTAACACTGTAACTTGTTAGATTAAACCAATATATATATATATATATATATGTAATGTCTTTAACATTGTATCTTTAGTAATAGTTTCCTCTTGACGATGCCTTAATAGGGTGAAATATACATTGAATATTATCAATAAATTAACAGTGAAATATCTACATGTGTTTTATTCGAATTTTAATTATTTTTATTTGAATGAAAATGTTTCACCAAGAGCTAACGGCGTCCTCCTTTTTTAATATACACTATTTTCTAAATTAACCTATCGCAAGCACAAAAGTAATTCTTAATTTATTAAAATATGCTCTACCCTGCGCTAACTATTGTTTTATGTTTCTGCTGTTTTTTTCATCCTGACTTATTTTACTTCCTTGGTATTGAAAATTGGAAACCTCATGTAGTTTTTCATCTCCAATTCTTATATTAGCTCTAACTCCACTCTAAATTTAATCTATAGAGGGTGCATTTTTTGTGAAACATGGTCTTTCATCACCTCTTATCTTAAGCTATCTATAAATGAGCACGTAAGATTCGTATTATCAGTATAACGTTGCTCTTGATAATTAGCACATAGCTCGAAACAATATTGTCGAGAACAATAATAAAGTTGATAAAACTTATCGTAGTGTGTTTTATTTGACTAAATATAACTCTACTTTCATCGCCTGTACATATCAATATTTTTGCTTCCTATATCCTATATGACATAATTCATTGATAATAACTTTCCTATGTTAAATACAATACAAAAAGTACACGTGAATTCTATAGTAGGATTTGTTGAATTAAGGAAACTAGGTAGTTTTTTTATCATTTTTAAAAGTGGCACGTGTTCCACTTTAGGCGATGAAACCATTAAACTGAAAATTTTTTCCTGTGTCCTACATTTCCTTTTCAACATTATTCATATTTGCGCCACGTGAGATGTATCAAATCATAGTCTATATGGAGACAAAAAAATTACTTGACTTTGGATAAAAGAAAGCAAAAGCGTGTGTAAAATTATGTCACAAAAAAATAACGTTTTGTCAGCATGTTTCACATATTTTTAAGATTCCTTTCAATTTGTACATACAATTTACTAGCTAAGAAAAAAAATCAAACAAAAGATACTCGAACAAAAATTGCAGCCTACTTAGTTTATAAAGAGACTTAAACAGTAAAATTTGTTAAAGGCCCAAATAAATAAACACAAGTCCCGTTTTAATTAAAGGGAACAAAACTTCAGAGGAAAATATTTCTCTGGAGGTACCTTATTTAATTAGAAACAAAGTTCTTCCATTCCAATAAGTACGAGGAGATTTAATAAAATATTAATGAAATGGTACGAAATTAAGTAGGGTCTTAAATTAATATTCTTGGAATGTATGTTACAGTAGATTTACTATTAGCGATTGATTCGTTGAAACAGTTTCAACTTACTAACAATGAGGAAGTATTTTTAAAAAATTCGAAGCAAAGTATACATAAATACCTCTAGGTAAATGTAATGTAAACCGCGGTCATTGATTTATCACAAAAACTTTAATTCAATTTGCCAACTGTTTGTATATGTATATAGGGCTCTTAAATTTGATTGAATAAATTTAGAAAGTATGTTCAGCAACTTGAATTTGTTTAAAGAGTCCTTTTAATGTGATACAAATAATAAAAACATTATAAAAATAAAATAAACTTTAATAATTCCACACGTATTTTGCCCTAAGAGGGCATCATTAGGAGTACCAAATAGTACTACCTTTGTGGAAGAGGGGAAATCTTCAATAATGAATACTATTCAACTTAATTTATAGTGCAATCTAGGGAAAGGGATAACCAATGTCAGGGTCCAATAAGGGATTGTTACCAAAATCTTATTGGTCATTGGTAATTATTCTATTTCTACTTAAAATTTCTCTTTTGGATATTCCAATATATATATATATATATATATAATATCACAAAATTATATCCAATACTATCTTGTTCATGCATAAGGAAGATTGCATTATTAATATTACGTTTCAATTTTTTATGTAACATTTTATCTATGATGTTAGAGTCAAACCCGTTATTTACGAGGGTGTATCAAATTATTATTATTTTTCTATATAGTCTCCAGTCCTAGAAATACATTTTTCCAATTGGATTGAGAGCTTTTTGTGCCATCATCGTAGAAACTCTTCGGACGTTCTTGTAACCATTGGAACACTGCGTCGTTTTGGTGGAAACGTTGGCCTTCAAGAGCTTCATTAAGGGGCCCAAATAGATGGAAATTACGAGGCGACAAGTCGGGGCTATATAGCGGATGTTCCAGTGTTTCCAAGTATAATACGTCAAATTTTTGCCTTGTTGAATTGGCCATATGGGGTTTGGCGTTGTCATGCAAAAGAATGACACTTCTAACTGATTGCTTCTTCCTTTTTCCTCGAAATGACATGGCTCGACATTTTCACAGCTTTCAGAAACTTCCTTGTGCCATGCAAACGTCCGAGTTCTTGACAAGGTGTTGTCCCCCAACTGTGCCTGTAATCGCCTGAGCCAAAAACTTAATAATAATCCGTTGCTCTACGGAGAAATGCACTTCTGTCTCGCTCATTGTTTCTTTTCGTACTAAAGCGACTTGCGCGAATTGCTGTTGGTTCTTCTTTCTCCCTAGCGGTACAGGCCATCTTCGTATCTACTCCTACCAGGTCATTGACCTCTTAAAAAAGTCAGTCCCGTTTATATTTGACACACCCTCGTATACCAACGGTTCTTATAATGTAAAGTTCTTGTTTGAAGAACTCATTTTTTAGGGGGATTTTTATTAGTCTATTTGACATTGCGTGAAAGGCAGCTAGCAAACTTTAGGTTATTGGGGGTGATTAGAATCTGTCGGTATAATACAATACATATATATATTTTTTTTCTAAAAATATTAAACTCTAATTTATTGTAATCATTTATACTTATTTGTAGATCTAAAAAATATTTTTTTTAATGTGTAATTCGACAGTAAATCCTCAGTTTGATAAGAATTCCTGAAAATTGAACTGTTAGTCTTTCAGTGCCCGTCATCCCGGATTATTTCATTTCTATTATACCATTAAGCGATAATGGCGAATACATTAAAGTTAATAGAAACATTATTTGAAGAAGGTGTATTTTATATTTTATGCAATGATTTTCAATAATGCATATTTCTTAATTATTGTTTCTGCTGTTTCAAGTATCTATCGTAGTTCTAAAAGCATAATGTATTTTCTTCTGTATGAACATCGTTGTGTTTTGTTGATGAGTAAATAATTGTCAGTAATAAATTTATTTTCGTGGGCCGTGGAAAATTTATGGTACCGCATTCTGGTGCAAGGTCTTAGACCGCAGTAATATTGATCTTGAAGTGCATGCAGTAATGAAACTTCAAATGCTTATTACAATTTAATGGCAACCTGAGTTACAGAAATTGTTCCGTGCTCTTACACACGAAAACAGGTCCGAAAAACACGCACGTGAGAATTTTCATCAAATTGTTTTGTCGGTAGAGTACACAGTAAAACTGCTATCAATTAGTCGAGTCCTACGAGAATATGTTTTTGAGTAAAAGTTTTTCTGAAATTCTATTACCATTTTTTTTTTAGGTAAAAAGAGAAATAGAAAGAGAAAAAATATTGATGTTAACAAATTGTATTTACAACAAGACACCACTCCCCTGTTATTTGTTTCGAAGGGAAGTGTTTTCGGATGTTTAAACTCGGATGAAATTGTAACATCCGCCCTTTTCGTGTGTAAACTTTTCTGAGTAAAAATCAATTTACGAAAGGCGAAATAAAAGTACTTATTTACAAACCTTTTTTCTGCAGACTGATGTGGCTGAATGTTGAATGAAGAATGTCTATAACATGCGAATAATTGTGGAGTTCATGAATGGATTTGTCACTTTTAAACTGCATCGCAGATGGGGTAGGTGGATTGTTGCAATTGTTGGTGGTTTTTGGATTCTCATATATCCCGATTATGTTTTGTGAAACGCCAGCACAAACCATAAAACCAATGAAACCGTAGGTAATTATTATTTTACCGTCTAATTTTGACGGTTTAATACACAAATTCGTATTAATTAATAAAATCGTGAAGGAGCATTTAAATTTTGTAAAGTAAGCATATGACTTATAAAGCTGTTTAAAGGATAACGAGTAAAAATTATTTTATATATGCAAATTATTGTCAGCACTTTTAAGATTACCCTTCTCCTTGAGTGTAAGTTCAGCAGTTCATCTGAATATTCCAAGATTGCTAATGCACTAAGCGGACTGGTCAGGGAATCCCACGAAATAGTTTTAAATTTTAATTTCAGTTGGGAAGATAAACTTCATGAAAGTATTTTTGTATTGTCAATGTTTAGCAAATAAACAACACCCTTAAGATGTTGCAGTTCACATCTAGGGTAACTTTAGAAAAACAGTTGGTGGTTTATGTGAATGCATTACGGTATTTTATAATTTGCAATAATTTGTTTTGAATTGACTACTATTGAAAAACTACAAGATGTACGTGTAAGGGATTTTGTTCTTATTTTATTATTACAATTTAAAGAAAATTGCTGAATTCTGGCTTGGTTCTTGGTGGAACATGTTTAATATTATGAGAAAACAAAACACTTGGTATATGTTCTACAATTTTTATTAAATACTGACAATATTTTTTCGGCTGTTATTCCATTATAAAAAAATCCACTTTGATGATTTTGATGACTGATGATTTTCTCTAACAGTGAAGATAGATAAATTAAGAAAAACCCAAACACTTGGCATATGTTCTACAATTTTTATTAAATACTGACAATATTTTTTCGGCTGTTATTGCATTATCAAAAAATCTATTTTAATGATTTTGATGACTGATGATTTTCTCTAACAGTGAAGATAGATAAATTAAGAAAAACCCAAACAATTGGCATATGTTCTACAATTTTTATTAAATACTGACAATATTTTTTCGGCAGTTATTGCATTATCAAAAAATCTACTTTAATGATTTTGACGTTTTTGATGATTTTCTCTAACAGTGAAGATATATTAAGAAAAAACCAAACACTTGGTATATGATCTACAATTTTTATTAAATACTGACAATATTGCTTCGGCTATTATGCCATTATCAAATAGGCCACAATAATTACAATTATGTCCAAATTTTAATAACAGTTGGTTCATTCTGTGACATTTTCAGTTGCTTCCTTATTCGTTAATACTCGTTGGCCAATTAATTTATTAGGTAACGATAATTACCAGGAAAGTGGCCTATTTATAGTTTAAGTATCCAATTTTAATTCATTACAGTCAATTAAACAAGTGAGAGGTTCTGTCGAGTACAAGCAAATTTTACAACTTCTAAGAAAATGTTCAAATCAAAACCATTACCAACAACTCATAAAAATATATTTCATTATAAACTAAATAAGTTGTTTTATAACCGAAATAACATAACATTGTGGGCTCCTTATGAATTTCGTGTCGATTACCCAAAATTCATGATTCATATATTAAAGCAGTAAACGTTTTATGAAGCCATAAAAAAATTCCGATTGCATTTTATTTGAAAAAGAACCGTTTAATGAGACTATCAAAGGTAATTAAAACCATAATAACAATCGTTTCTTTCAACGTTGTAATTTGTGGAAAGTCAATTACAAATCGATAAACCAATTCCGTTGAAAGTTGAGGAAACCGAACATTAACTTTAATTAGGTAATCTTTCATCAAGACCATACCCGTAGCTTTCATAAAGTTTACTCGAATATTAATTTCTAATTGAAACCGCATGCTGTTTCCTATGTAATAGCAGTAACTGAACTTATGTTAGCTCTGAAAGCTCACCGTCACGAAGTCACTCCTTATTCTAGCAGCTAAGTGCTGGGAACCTTTTGATTAGTTGAGACAAGTTTCTAAGCCCACCAAAACACCAACGTAATTGAACAAACTGACTTTTACCTCTGAGAATGGAGTTTACGGGGAAAGCTTCGCATTAATGGTACTTATACTTCCAACAACCAAATAATCTACCTTTTATGTACTTATTCAACATTATTTCAGCGTTTTAGGATTCGACTCTACTAACGCATATTATTCTGTAGCGAATATAACCTGCTAAATTACATAAATATTTGAATTTTATTATCAACATTAATACTGCAGTCTACACCCTTACATACGAAGCCCCATTTGAATGTTTAAATTATTAAAGAAGTTTAGTAATATAATATGTTTATGTATTATTTCCCTGGTCGTTCTTCTGTAAATTCTCTCGTATTAATCCTACCATTTCAAGTTCTTAGCTCTATATACTCCATTCAGAGATAAATAATAAAGCAACCCTTCCGTGATAATGATCTACTTAACTTTTGAAGCTTATTATAAGGGAACGAATACTTTTCAAATTATATCCGAAAGTTTATAAAGTTTCTGAATACCACCCCCTATGACATATAACTATTTAAGAAACATCAGTAGACATAACATATAAATAAGACGACTAGATTTATAATTTTTATAAGCTGCAAATTCAAATAAAGACATATAATTTGCAGGGATTCTCAAACAAATAAGGGAATTTGTTGGGTCAATTTTCCGAGGATATAATTTAGATATTAGTTAGTTACAGAGTCCTGTTCGCTAGACGCAAAAGTACGTTTTCGTTTCCATAAGGTATAATTGGCGTTATTAGTAGTAACGACGATCACTGTAAATGTGTTTTGGTTACTACGGACCTTTCCATTCTGGATAATACGTTTCAACCGGGATTCGTCCTTAGAGACCGTTATTTTGAGATAATTCTATCAACATACGCACGCCCAGTTACTTAAATGAGAAAACTTTTCTCGAATCTGTATTATTATTACGAACAGTTATTTTCCACATATTTAAAGCAGATGTATTACTTTATCTACACCTACAATAGTAATCATAGAAATTAATAAATTTACATATTGAATGCGGTCTACAGTTACTTGGTTGAAATTCATATTGCACTAATTTTGAATAAAACACTGTTATTCAATTATCACTTGACAATTGTTTCGCCAAACTTTGGCTTCTTCGGATGTTATATTTGAACTCAAATTAATTTAACAACAAATTAGCTTATTTGCCAGTTGAGTGAAGGGGTAGAGGGAAAAGGTTTAGTAGTGGGGAACTACTTAATTTTATTTCTATTTTCGTTTATTAGAATATCGCTAATTTTAAATTTATTAATTTCTAAAACTGTCTCTTCTAGAAATTATTATAAATAGCGATTTTCTAATAAACGAAAATAGAAATAGAATTAAGTAGTTCCCCACTACTAAACCTTTTCGCTCTACCTCTTCACTCAACTAGCATATAAGCTAATTTGTTGTTAAATTAATGTAAGTTCAAATATAACTTCCGAAGAAACGAAAGTTTGGCGAAACAATTGTCAAGTGATAATTAAGTCTGTTAAAATTAATAAAACATTGTTTTCAGAAAAGAAGGAATTAAAATCCTTATTTGTCTAAATATTAAGATCAAAGGTCTCACATTTGGAACGCGTCCTACCAAGTAGGCACAACGAACCGAAAGCCATATCCCACGACCGGTTTCGACCTATCGGGTCTCATCAGGTGGGCGCTGGCAGAAAGGCCTGAACTGTACTTGTAAATAAATACGATAATTAGGGTGAGGTCCGTAAATGTCCCAGGACCTCAATTGTCTCGACACCTTTGCTTACAGTTAATTCTGTTTGGTTATTGATAATACTAAGTTTTGAGTTCAACGCATTTTTGATTCCTATATTTTCTAGAAGATTTAATTTTTTGCTTTTAGGTCGAATGTGTAATATTTTTAAATTGTCGTTGTCAATTTCTGTAAATGTACGAATTATACCGATTGTAACAATTTTATGTTTGTGATTGTTTTAAATTGTCAAATCTTGATGTAAAACGCTTTAACCAATTCAATGAAAGCAAATTTCGATTCCCAACTGTAACTAGTAGATATTAAAAGGCCTTGCTACAGTTAGATGGACATTTAATGACGTCAATTTGAACAAGATATGAAGCAAGGTAATTAATTGTATCCAATTATACGTAAAATCAGCGACGAAGTTAAATTAATTACGTATTAATGAAATTGAATCCTGGCTTGGCTCTTGGTGGAACATGTTAAATAAGTAAAAAAACAAAACACTCAATCATAGTACTTTGATAATGGTATAACAGCCGAAACAATATTGTCAGATTTTAATAAAATTTGTGGAACTATATCAAGTGTTTTGTTTTTCTAATTAATTACGTATTATTTACTTTGAAATTCTAACGTTACATGAAGCGTAAAACACTAGCAGGTGAAATCAGTTTAAGCTTTGAATCGTTATTTTAAAACAATGTGACCAAAAATTTATTCGTCATTAATTCTGCTAATAAATTCCATTACAATGAAAACACACACAAGCCCTTATGTTGTCATTGACGTTTTATTGTACATTTATATTACAAGCAACATGTTTCTATTGAATACCACTTTTCACTAGACAAATTCGTTTCTAGTTTATAGTTTTTATGGGATAATAAAAGTTCAGCAATTGTCCTTCTTAAAGTATGTCCAACTCTATTTAATCAATTCCTTCCCAACTGTTATTTACACCAGGAATTCAGGAGTTTAAAACAAAGCCAATTTAAAATAATCAAATTTTGATACTCTTCATGATGATTATAAGGGCAAGTAGTTTATAACCACTCAGAAGCAATATTCTATACGAAAGTGAAATAACATCAAAATCTATTTAGTACTTCTCCAGTTTTGCAGTAACATACAGACAGATAGACTTGTACTTATTCTATAAAGTTTCTTATTCAATACTTTCTCAATTAAATGAAAGATTGATCTTGTTCCAAAAGTATAAATAAGAAATTTTGTACATTTTAAACCTTTTTGGGCACCTTATAATCACTACTAAACTTTCAAAGGACCATATCGTGATTCCTGGTTGAAAGTTTTACAATTAATACATACATTATGTACTTAAACCTACATACATAAATGTGATTTTTAAGTGGCGTTTTAGAAATTATTTGAACCATGAACTGAGTTGAGTGCTTTTACTCTAAAATACATTTAGTTCATTAGTTGATTTCACGAAAGGTTCTTACGTGAAAACATACAATAAGAAAGTTTTCTACTTCCGTTCAAGTCAATTTTGTTAAAGAAAATTCTTCCCGTCAGGTAAAGATACACGAGAGAAATAACCCTTACCGACCAAATCTTTTAAAGATTGTACGTTTGTAATTAAACTTTTGTTTATATTACGTTATTTATATATCTACCTACTTAGCTATCCATATAGATGCTTATGTACTACATAAGGTCGGAAAGTTAAATATCGAGGCGATTTGTACAGAACAGTTTCTGCAAGTGCTCTATTCAATAAAATCGCCACCGGTTAGGGGTTTCCATTATTTAAATGACACCGGGTGGTATAAAGCTTTTAAGCCGGCCGTTAACATTTGCTGCATACTACACATAGAGTATGTGTGTTTGCAATGGCTATAAGAGTCCCTTTTGTTTGTTTAAACGTCATAAAAGACATCCAGACTGGACTGAAACTACAACTCAAATTGAAAATGACACATTAAACAAACAACAATAGCTGTTTAAGGATGGGAAACGTGAACAGTGGGTGTGACGGAAAAGAAAACGTTTGAAAACTTTTAAGATGTGGTGTTATAGGTGGATGATAAAAACATTGTGGACAGAAAAGGTAAGAAAAAAGAGGCAGAAGATAACCTACGTAATATGGTACTACTAGAACCGAATAGTTAGACTTGTAGAATGTTCTATTGTTCTGGAGAGATTGGCTCAGGATATAAAATAATGAATAAAAACCCGAAATTTTAATAATGAAAAATAAATAAAAAAACACTAATGATAGTTTCACCAAACAGTTTCGGTCAGCGCGACCATTATCAAAGGATGTAGAGTAGTACTATACTAAAGCCTAAAACTAATACAGCTCTATTTATAGTTAAATATTAACAAGGAGTAATAAATTTTACTGAGGCATAAATTTTGTTTTGTGTAGTGAATGTATAATTTGATAGGGTATTAGTGACTTACAAAAGATGTTTCTTTGTTTTGTAAGTAAGAGTTTGTCTACAACAGAGGGGTGAAATCCATTATTTACGCCTATATGTTTTATGATGTTAAGTTCTGTTTTGAAATTGAGATCAGATAATGGGGTATTTAAAAGTCTGTTTAATAATGAATAGAAGACAGCAAGTTTGGTTTGTGTAGGGTGGTTGGAATTAACTGGAATAAACGTATCAGTACAATTGGGTTTTCTGAATATTTTGAATCTTATTTTCTTGTTGGAATTAGTTATGTTTAAATCTAAGAAGTTGATGTTATTGTTTTCTTTTTCAATGGTAAATTGGATATTTTTGTCAATTGTATTTAGGAAAAGCAGGAATTTATGTAATTGTCTATTTGTACCCTTCCATATGTATATACATAATACGTCATCAACTTATCTTTTCCACGTAAAGATGTTATTTATTAAATTGTTTTTGGAAGCAAATAATAATTTTTCAAAATGAGATAAGTATATTTCTGCCAATACGGAAGACAACGGTGACCCCATGGGCAGTCCGTTATTCTGTTTGTAAAAGTTGTTGTTGAACATGAAATAATTTTGCGTTATACATAATTCCAGTAATGTGAGTAGATCCCTAGACTGAGTTGTATTAAAATTGGTATTATTATTAATTAAGTAAAACGGTAAATAAATTAGGTACTGGAATAGATGTACATAAACTTTTAACATCGAAGGAGATAAAAATACAATTAGAAGGCACATTAAGATTTTTAACTTGATTAACAATTTCGGAACTTTTCAATAAAATTTGGTGAAACTATCCTCAACGTTTTTATTTATTTTTCATTATTAAAAAAATGTTTACAATAAGTGCACCCTAAGCAGCATTAAGATCCGGGTTCGAACCGGAGACCTCCCGAATGCTAAGCAATGATCTAGAGCACTCGGTCAACAGATTGCATTTTCAGTGCTTGCGTATCTTCAGACACTAACTATGATATGCAACGCAGTAAAGGCACAATATTCCACAGATAACCTTTCACTTATCTTCTGTTTTCATTTCGTCCATTTCAACTTTCTCACTCTAACCACACCACCCACCCATTCCCATGATTACTGCAAGTCTTACGCCGTACCCGCCGGCTTTGCACTACAGTGTAGATCGGAGGTACTACCCGCCCACCAGCACGGGTACCTGGTGGGAATGAAACACAAAAAAGTTTTTTTTTAGTAAAGGCACTATCTGTTGGGCATGACCTATGACTATGTTTGCACCTAAGCAAAGTAGAGAACCTGAAATTTAAAATTTACTTTTAGTTATCTGCAAAGCGCAGGTAATTTAATTAAGGTAATTAAAAATTTTAATAATTAATGGTAGGGCACGCATTCAGTTAATAAATAACAAACGAATAATTTTCGAATAAAAAAAAGAACATATTTATCACAACATTTTAGTGGGTAATAAAACACAATGTTGCGTGTTCTCGTTTTCGCAGCTTGTTTATTGTTTCGACGTTGATGGATTGGGGTTTGTGAGGTAGGTAATTGTTTATATATGATTGTACATTTTCTAAAATTTCTTTAAAAAAGCATGCAGAGAATTTTCTGAATTATGGCAACGTATTATTCAATACGTACAATTGGATATTAATTTCAATACAGTAAAATTCGCTTATAATGACATACCATTTGATAAATAAATCAGGGTAAAATGACGACAATTTAGTTTACGTGCCCACTAAGTGTATAATTTGCATTGTAGATTCAGTATAACAAGTCCATATCTTCGTAAGACAGGAACAAGGGTTAACTTTCACAATTATTTTATTAGGTCACAGCTTAACAATTTTCCTTCACCTCTCAGAGACATCTTCAGAAGCGGAAGGGTATCTATTTAATATGGAAATTCACAACTTTCACCAAGTCATGGACAACATAATAAACCATTTGAAGGACCAAGGGTCTTTTACTGCAAAGGATTTTGGTCATTTTTGGATTAATTATACGTTTTTTTTTTTTTGTATAAAGCATAAAGATGTTTTTATTATATTTTGTAGAGCTTTGTTAATAAACTTGGGCATTTCTAGAAGCTAATGTAAGAATTGTAGAGGTAGTAAAATTTCAAAAGAAATAATTACTACGATAAATGAATAAACACTACTTTGTTTATTATCATTTTTTTATTTACAAATCCTTTTGACTATAGTTTCGACCAAAAAGCTTGTCATTGTCAAACGAATAATTCAAATTTAATGAATATAAACAGATATGTCAAAACAAATGATTACAAATTGAACGAATGTAAACAGATGTACAGTAGTGTTTATATATATTTTTTGGAAATACCATTAATTATTAAATGTATTGAATAGTACTGAGTGGCACAAATCTACCTGGTCGTTTAACAGGTTATTTTCCGAAATTTCTGATGCTTTATATATTTCTAACTATTCTAAAATAATCATTTGTTTTGACAAATCTGTTTATATTCATTCAATTTGAATTATTCGTTTGACAATGACAAGCTTTTTTGTCGAAACTATAGTCAAAAGGATTTGTAAATAAAAAAGTGATAATAAACAAAGTAGTGTTTATTCATTTATCGTTAAGATGAATTATCACAGAGTAACGGCCGAATCAATCCAATTTTTAAATAATTACTAGTTACCCTTGTATTTATCGACTTTGGGTGCCACGGTCAAACTAATTACTGATAATCGAAACAAATCACGACTGCCGTCGCATCATTCAAGCTAATGTTCTTGGAAATCGTGTGTTATCTTTAGACCGATTTTATTTTGGTTTGATCATTATGTAGATAACGTTTTGGGTGCTTTTGAAGGATCACTTTCTGAATTTTCATGAGGCGTTTCGATAAGCAAAACATGTCGGTGGTAAAATTAGAAGTTATTAGCGAATCCGAGATACGAGAACAAACAAAATAATTTTCGTTTATGGTGATGAGCAGTTTGAGGATAACTGATCCGTGCTGCCATTTTCGAGGCCTTAATCAGCATCATAAAGGAACTGTTATACGGTCAGCAGCTTACGTTTCTCGTAGTTAAGGTGTATTGTTTACCCAGGGGTTTCAGCTCAGATAATTCTCATTTGAAAACCCAGTCGAAAGTACACAGCTCCAATTGCTTTAGAAAACATTGAACGCTGTTGTCACATTAAACATTAAAATTACAGGGTTATTCAAAGTGAGTGGTACATTAGACGTTTTAAAAAAACGAAGTCTGTTAGAGATTTGAAAATTTGGGAGTACGGGTTATCAAGGATTATCTTTTTATTTAAAATAATTTCAAATTAATGCCATATTAATTATTGAATTAATTTATACTCACTACACTGGGCAAAGACAAAGACTAAGACAACAGCAACAAAATTTTCCCTCATTGTATGAAATAATCTGTAGTGGGTATAAATTGATTCAATAATTAATATCGTATTGATGTATTTAAAATTTACCCCTACTAAAAATTCTTCAAATATTTCATTGTTAGTGGTTAAAATAATTTGAAATGTCTGCCTCTTTCGGTTATATCGTAAATTGATGTCAACTTTGTTATTTCAAATGGAATGGTATATTTTTACGACGAATTCGTACGAAACATAAAATTTTAAGTGCCATTGATAAGCAACGTATATGCTTACAATGAATAGTTTTAATGGAAAAAAGATCGCTACCGCAACCCAAACTATCAAAAATCATAACTTCCATAAAAAATTACTTGTTTTTATAGTCCAGTTTTAAGATAAACTGCATGCTAAAATTAATCTTTATATGTAATTTATACACGGCGCTCGGAAAAAAGCCAATGTTTAAAAATTTCCAACAAGAATAACTTCATAATGAATATAAATATGAAATCAATAGAAACAACTACTCCGGGCTAATACTCCTACCGGCATTGATTACACTGTTGATTCCGATGGATTCTTAGACGAAGATATAACATATTCAAAAAAGAAGGAATTAAAATCCTTATTCGTCTAAATATTAAGATCAAAGATCTCACATTTAGAACGCGTCGGTTTCGACCTATAGGGTCTCATCAGGTGGGCGCTGGCAGAAAGGCTTTTACAGGGTATTTAATAATAAATAGAAATATAAATACGGTCGTGGGATATGGCTTTCGGTTCGGTGTGCCTACCTGGTAGGACGCGTTCCAAATGTGGGATCTGTGATCCTTTATAGTTAGACGAGTAAGGATTTTAATTCCTTCTTTCTTGGATATCTTAAGAATAACTTCTTTTTGTAAATGGCACCTATCATATTTTATTCTGTTATTCGATTCCTTCGTATATCCTCATTCGATACATTCGGATGTTTCCTATTGTTTTATTTTGAATAATTTTGGATATTTTTTTCTTGATATTCCCAAATTTTTAAACCTCTAACTAGCTTAGTTTTTCTAAATGTACCAACTCCATTTGAATATATATGCCTATACAGCTTTACTGGATACCACTAATGATCTTTATATTAACAATTAATGTAATAATTTACAACAACATAAATGTAAATTCTCAGGTACTTTCTCTGGGACTTTCTTTGTATTTAGTCGTCTTCTCCGTATTCAATTACTTCACGTTTTATGGTGATTTAGTAACTCATGAGAAATAATATGTTCGAGTTATTTTAGTTATAGTAGGCCAAGAATATTTGTTTTTCTTATTTATTACCACGTAATGTTTGTGGAAGAGATTGATAAAAATTTATGACCGAACTTACCCCAATCATCGTTGAAGCAATGTCGAGTAATATAAAAGAGGAACTTTCCCTTTGTAAATTAAAAAATAAATGGATATAGAGGGCTCTGTTATATGCATCGAAGGAAATTGCTTCTTTTGCATTTCCGCTCTCCGTATTTAACCCGTATTTCATAGAAAATACAAGTAAAAAGTCTTTGCATTCTAGACATTAGGGACAGTAATTACATTGCGGCACGAAAACCATTAAGTCCAATGTATCAACTTGTACTGAACGGACAAAACAGGAAAACAAAACGGTTGCATTTCATGTTTCTTAAAAATAAGTCAGCAGGAAGATTATAAGGGGTGGAATTTAGGAAATTAATAACGAAATGCATAGAACGTGTAGAAAGCGGAAATTACATGATTTACAACAACAATATTTTATTCGCACTACAAACAAACTATCTACTACAACTGATAAAAGACTAAATTAGTTATTATTAATTGTATTGAATTAGCGGATACTTGATGGAAGTCTAACATATTGAAATAAACATACAGTTAATAACTTCCACAATTTATTAAATAAACTTGACACGTGTTTCGCCAACAACTGTGGCTTCTTCAGAAGTACAAAATCTACTTAAAACTACCTAAGAGTAGATGTCTATAAATAGGGTGGTGCATCTTCATTAGAGCAAGGGAAAAGATTTAATAATAGTGGTGAGAGGTTTATATGTTATCTACTTGGTCATTAAGTAATATGTCTGTATTTTTATATTTGTTAATTTCTTCAGATTCTAATAGTGTAAGTTTTAAACTTTTATTTTCAATGTGTAAAATTTTTTTTTAGATCTAAATTAAATATATGGTTATCTTCTAACACATGTTTGGCATAGTTAGAATCGGTTTTTTTTGTTTCTATAGGATCTAAAATGTTCGTTCAAACGAATTCTAAAATTTCTTCCCGTCTGACCTATATACATTTTTGAACAAGAACCACAATTGAGTTGATATATGCCTGGTTTTGGTAATTTCTCTACTTTGTCTTTATTTTTCCGTATGTGTATGCTAAGGTTATTATTTGTTTTGTATGACATTTATATTGTTGTCTCTGAGAAATTTATTAATTGTTAGTGGTGGTTTCCCTATTCATGATAAAAGTTTGGATTTTTTATTTATGTTATCTTTAGTGAGTGGAAAGATGTTTGAAGTATTTCGAGTGCATGAAATTTTTTGTAAAAGAGTGTCAATTATGAGCGGGTTGTAATTATCGTTTATGGTAATTTGTTTAATTATATCCAATTCATTATTATATTCTGTTTCTGACAAGGGAACTTTGATTAGTCTGTGTAACAGGCTATAAAATGCTGACTGTGTGTGTTGGTAAGGGTGACAAGATGAGTTGTGTATTAACAAATATAAAAATACAGACATATTACTTAATGACCAAGTAGATATAAACCCTTCACCACTATTAAATCTTTTCCCTCACTCTAATGAAGATGCACCACCCTATTTATAGACATCTACTCTTAGGTAGTTTTAAGTAGATTTTGTACGTCTGAAGAAGCCACAGTGTTGGCGAAACACGTGTCAAGTTTATTTAATAAATTGTGAATGTTATCAACCGTGTGTTTGTTTCAATTAGGTATTATTATTATTAAATTACATTTAAACTTTTGATAGTGCATTTTTTTGTGAAACAGCGATTGAATATTAAGAAAATAAAACAGTTTGGAAAACTTTCAGCAATTCAATGTTGTCAACTCAAAAATTGTTTCGATCTATAAGATCTCTTAAAAATGGTCCCGTAGATCGAAATAATGCTCCTGTTGCAAACATTAAATTGGTGAAACTTTTTCAAATTCTGTTTTATCTTCCTAATATTATTAATAAAGATACTACCTATACGTATATAAAATAAATCCATTTTTTATTTTCATTACGCACGAAATGTAAATTAAAACAAACATAAAACAAAATTGCTAGTATAAAAAAAAATAACAGTGTGAACTATTAATATATCGCCTTGACCATGAATAGATATGTTATTATTATCGGTGGTTTATCAGCGCTTTTAACAGAATTGGATAATTAACTTTTATCCGGAAGGTTTCTGTCAACCAGCGGAAAGAACTAGTTATCTGGGTGCCGAAAGTTTGGAAAATTACCTCTTGTTATGTATACACTGCAGGCTATCGTCGAGAACATTTTATTGCGTGTTTAATCTTGATCCTTCGTCAGGTCGAGAAAAAGAAAAACATACATAAATTATTTTCAAAGAAAGTGTTTCTTAATCAAGCTAATGAAAGTTTGATAATGATAAACGTACCCTTTCGGTTTAACGTTTGAGAATAAAATGAATTACTATCAATTAAAAAACAAAAAAAAGATCAAAAGACAATAAGATAATAAAGTAATAGCTTGGTTTTCTATGTGTTCGAATTATGCAGAAACTACTGGATAGTTTTAGATTTTTCAAATTATTTTAGTTGGCAGCATATAACTCCATGATACGTTGAGCTTTTTCAATCCCCCTCTCAAAAGAACGAGAAACTAACACAATTTTTACAATCGCAAAAGATGACATTGACCGGAAAACAATTCAAAAACTAATTTATAAAAAACTATCATGCCATAACATATACCCATACATAAAAGATACAAACCGCAAATATGTATCTCTGACATACTTTGGTAATATTTTGACAAAAATTGCTAACATTTTGGCCACACAGCACCGTCAGTTTTAAGCGAAATTTAATTATAAAACATTTATTTTTCAATCCAAAAGATAAAACGAATATGTATGGTAAAACAGGGGTCTATAACCTCTTATGTTCGGAATGTGATTCCTCCTATTTAGGATAAACAGGGAGATACTTCAGAATTAGGTTCAATGAACATTTCAGATCTTTTAGACTACAAAAAAGTAATTTAAACATTGCAAGCCATTGTATAGAAACTAACCACCAATTTCCATCCATCGAAAATTTAAAAATAATACATATAGATAAGAAAGGTTTTAAACTAAATGTTTTAGAATCACTGGAAATATTTAAAGCCTCAAAAACCGATAAAAATAATATTTTGAATGACTAGATAGAATTGTATTATTCACAATTATTTACGACATTTAGATAACAAGCGGCAATCCCAAATTGTTATCTTATATACCTGTGTACCTTCTGTTCTATATTCATTCAATTTGAATCGCTCGTTTGTAAATGATTAAATGAATATAATCTGTAGAAACTATAGTTACAATTATTGTAAATAAAAGTGATAATAAACTAAGTAGGTTTTTTGTGTTTATCGTTAAGATGAATTATCACAAAGTAACGGTTAGAACAATTCAATATTTTTTAGTTTTATTCCTTAGATAGGTATTAGCACGATGTTCCTATAACAATAAATTAATTATTAATTATTAGTATACTCTAAACGCTCCTTGAAAAATAAAATGTTTACATTATGAACTAAATTGTTATTAAACAGTTAAATTATTAAATTAATTTGTAGCGACCAACATCCACTAAAACACCTTGCATATAATGTCTTTGTGTAAATATGTAAATATTGTCTTTTGTATTTCTACTTAAATTTTCCATCTATTCTCTTCATTACAAATATCTTTATTACCTTTGTACTTTTCTATAATCCCTTGTAATATTTCTATTCTATTTTCTAACTGCATAACGCCTATGACTCTGTACCTGTCTTAATTCCTTTTTAATCGTCGGTTTCTTCGGTGATTTGAGTTCAACGTCTTAATATTATAAATCCTATCTTCGGCATTTCCAAATCATATTCTCTTACCATTGATTCCCTTCTCTTATCTACAACCCTTAGCTCCACAATCATAATCTTCCTAAATTATTTAAATTCAAAATTCTTCAGTTTTGAAAAAATCTTCCTAATTCCAACATCTAAAATATCTACGTCTTAATATTTCTACTTTCCTTTTCAAACCAATACTCTTCTTTTTCTTGTGTGTTAGTTAAATATTGTTACTGTTTATTTTGTTATTATTTCGTCGCCTCAAACAAATGTGCATATCAGAGTCCAAAAATTCTTGGTTTATTTAATATCCTGGTATATTATAATGTAAGCTTGGACGAATAATACAAATGTGTAGGAAAAAAGTTTTAGTAAATGTGAAAGAACTCAACTGTTTAGTTTTCGGTGAGACAAAACAAAAAAAAAACTTTTTCCGTGACACGCAAATAGCATTTTTTCACCACAATCCAACGTCCTTCCAACAAAACATGAAAAACCTTTTTGGTTCAGTCTCTTGTCTTTAGAACATTAAAAAGTAACGGAGTCCTTCTTATGAATAATGCATCTTTTTTAGATAAATAAATACATTTAAAATCAGGATAAACTGTACAATTTAATACACAGGGTCATTCAAACTGTATGGTACATTAGACGTTTTAGGAAAACTAAACGTGTTAGAGATTTGATATATTTATGACGATGAATTCGTATGAAACATAAAATTTTAAGGTGACTTTGATTATGCGATGAATAGTTTCTGAGATAGTTTAATTTGTTGGAAAAAAGATTGCACCAAACTATAAAAAATCATAACATCCATACAAAAAGGACTTAAAATGTTTAAATTGTTACTAGTTATAACCAAGTCATAAAGCTAACGTCATGCTAAAACTAAGCTTTATAATTTTTACAGGGCGTTCAGAAAAAAATGCAAAGTTTCAAAATTTCAAACACGAATTATTGCATTTTTTCAAATGGCACCTATCATATTTTATTTTGTCATTCGATTCCATTTTTTATCCTCTTTCGATATATTGGATGTTTTTTATTCTTTATTTAAAAAAATCCAAATTTTTCAATTAAAACAGTAGATAATATCCAGATGGATCGAAAGAGGATAAACAATGGAATTGAATGACAAAATAAAATATGTTAGGTGCCATTTGAAAAAATGAAGTTATTCGTGTTTGAAGTTTTCAAACTTTGTTTTTTTTTCCTGAACGCTCTGTACAAATTTTAAAGCTGATTTTTAGCATACCGTTAGCCTTACGACTAGGCTATAACTGGTAAAAATTTTAACATTCTATGTCATTTTTTATGAAAGTTATGATTTTTTATAATTTGGGTTGCGGTGCAATCTTTTTTCCAATAAATTAAATTATCTCAGAAACTATTCATTACATCGTAGGCATACAAAGTTGGCTATTCAAGTCACCTTAAAATGTTATGTTCCATATGAATTCATCGTAAAAATATACCATTCTATTTAAAATAATAAAGTTGACATCAACTTCCTTTATAACCGGAAGTTTTCGACAGTTGGAATTATTTTAGTTAAATAGATCATCCTTTATAACCCCTGCTCCCAAATTTTCAAATCTCTAACATGCTTAGTTATCCTAAAACGTCTAAAGACCACTCAGTTTGAATGACCCTGTATATAACAGTACCCTATCCCTTATAGTATATTCCTTCGTTGATTTTTGAGTTATTAATGAACTATAAAGTAGAATTTCTTATTTTACAGAAATAATTTATTATAAGAATGATTAAGAAAAACTTCGTTAACTTCACACACTCATTATGGTCCATATATTATTCTTTTCATGAAAAATAATAAATAAATGTCATTTTACTTACTTTATCCTTTAGAAATGATTTTACTTTTTAAAAAACTTGATTTTCAAAACGTTTCAATGCTTTGCTGACGTTAAAGACAAAGAACGGAACTCATTTTCACTTTTGAAATAAATAATTTAATTCATTTCGCTTAGTTCACTTCTGTTTAAGGTCAACAAATGAAAATTTAAAACTTGGTTCGACCATTACTTTAATCAGACATCAATAAATCGAAGAGAAGCCTGTTACAAACAAACGAAAGCTTTACTTGACTTACTTGCAAATAGAAAAAATTGACCAGTTGCTCCAGCAAAAGACAATAGACACAAAGCGTCCGTTATCAACGCTAACTTTTTACAGTTTCATGATGCTGTCAATCGTCAGACATTTCGAATTTTCTACGTGACCGCATCAGTTTTTCAAAATAAACCGCGTCTCACTTGTTATCATCAAACACGTGTCTAATCGTTCAGTTGACACGCAATGACTGGTGCGTCGCACCGTCCAGGCGTCCGTAGCGTCGACGTGCTTCACAGATGATGCATCCCGATTTTCTCTACGCCGGCGTCGCATGTGACGTCAAGACGTCTATTCGAACAACCGACGGTAGCATACTATAATCACGTTTACCATATCTTAACCAACAACAATACAATTGTTTATCTTCTAAATCAGGAATTCTTGACCAGGAAAATATTATCACTCAGTATCCATTTCCGTTAGATGCCTTACTTAATCTTGATCGGGAACGGGAGGCATGCCTGATCCTGATCCTGATCACATACAGACAAATTTTTCAAGTCCTCGATAAGTCAAATGTCTTGCTTCCGACATAAATGACCTATATCTAATGTTGTCATGGTTGTTCGACCTTTCTGGCCGTCGTCTTCCAAGGTTTATCCTCGACGTTTCGTCGTTACGCACGGACGACATCTTCAGGAGATATTACTGCTGCTGTAGTCAGTCAGATCTCTACTGACTATACCAACAGTAATATCTCCTGAAGATTTCGTCCGTGCGTGGCGACGAAACGTCGAGGATAAACCTTGGAAGACGACGGCCAGAAAGGTCGAACAACCACGACAACATTAGCGATGGCCGCGAAAGCTTGAACCAAATAGTGACCTATATCTATTTTGTCATTTTTGGTTTTTACGATTCCAAATTAGTCAAGAAACAAATTTATGAAAAAAAAAGTTTTGTCCCCGAATGTGCTGAACCAATTTACATCTATGGAATTACCTAACTTAATACAATGTTCAGCTATCCCACTGGAATGACATTTTTTGTTTTTTATAGCCGCATCATGTTCTGAAATGCGTTTACCGATAGCCCTGCCTGATTGTCCAATGTATGTAGCGTCACAATTGCTACAAAAAACTTGATAGATACCTTACTTTTTAGACTGGGGAACATTAACTTTAAGATTACATATCATTAAATTAAGATTAGTGGAGTTAGTTTCTATCATATTACAGTTGAACTTATTTTGTAAAAGAAACTTGTATTCATAGCTAAAACATTAACATATATAAATATATAAGAAAGCTATATTAAATAACCTTAACTTAGTTAACAATCAATTAGAACTAAACACCTATAACTTCCCCCTTCTACTTTTCAATTTGTAATTACTTAAATATCAGCAAGTAGTTCTTAATTTTATTAATAATCTGTATTCCTCTTGTAAATGGCATTATTAGGTCGAAACAAATTTGTCGAGTTGATAAATAAACTAGTGATCCACATATATCTTACTTTGCAAAGCAAAGCGCAAAATATTGGGACGGCCAGAGTCCTTCGATTAAGAAAAAACCTTATATAATATGTTAGTAAGGTTATGTATGAGAAATAACTGTCACTTCATTATGTAATAAATAAGAATGTCATTATATATAAAGGCATTATTATATTTTTATTGTATCAAGTTTTTGAAAACGCTTGGTATATATCAGGAGAATCTTACTAATTCTAAATCAAGAAATCCTGGTCAGGAAAACATAATTAACTCCATATTAGGATCTCCTAATCAGGAAAACATTATCAGTTCAACATCAGCCATTTTGTGTTACATGGCTTACTTCATCCTGATCGGGCACGCGAGAACCAGATCCTAATCATATTCAAACAAATGTTTTTAGTCGGGATAATATCGTAGCAGTAATTCGTAGCAAAACTTCAGGAAAATACGATAGATATATAGTATATTATGTACGCTTAGGTAATCCAACTTAAATATAACAACGACTCAATAGATAATAGGTCAAAACTTTGCGTAACAAAATGTAAATATATCGGCCAAACAGTGAGGTTTTTTGAAGAAACGTTAGAAGAACATTTCAAATCCTACCGGTTAAGAAAAACTAATTCAACAAACCTAATTCCTGATAAGTAATGTATTTTATAACAAATCATTCGCAGTGCAATTAATTAAATAATTTGAAGCCTAACAATTAGTATTTTGTTGTTTTTTCATATTTCTCGTTATATGGAGATTGGTAATGATTATTTATTGATAAATGTTTATGAATTCCAGTTGTTAAGCTTATTTCAATTTGGGTTTCTATTTAATATAATGAACTTTATCAACGCGTTAAATATTAAACGATAATCTACCATCAGTCTGTCATATAAAGTTTACTTCGAAGGCTGATAAAAATGGGTCAATACTAATTCATTAGCGTGAAACAAAAAAGGTACACAATGAAATATTGAGTACATATACGTGTTTCTTCATCAACACTGACAGCATTCCTAACTGGTAAAAATGTTTCACAAAAACTCTGGTATTGTCAGCGATTTTTGATTTATGGGTGAGTCGTTATTAGGGAAATACTTTCACAACAATTTATTGCAAAATACAAAAGTGAAATTTATTTAAAAACGAAAATAAATGTTTTCTATATGCCGTTTATCTTCCAAACCTTTTCTGTGTGATAATGAACAAAATAATTTCGAAATCGCGATCTACGTTTGGTAATTTCGATAGATTTCTAGTAAATCGATAAATAAAACTAAACAACAATAACGATCGCAACAATAACAATATATATAATAACAAGAAAACGGAAGGAAATGACTTTGACAGGCGGACTGATTAGTCAGAGGGAAAAAAGAATGAAATCGAAATTCTGAAGTAAGGAAAGAGTAGTAGATAAAAGTAGGGTAGGTACCAATAGAGAAGCACGAATGCTTGGAAATTTTTAAAAGGAGAAATATCAAGAAATAGAATAACCGAGCGGCGTGGTCTAGTGCTCTAGATCATTGCTTAGCATTCGGGAGGTCGGCGGTTCGAACCCGGGTCCAGCTGCTCTGGTTCAAGTTTTCTATGGTTTCCTTGGTTCATTTAGGCAGATGCTGGAGCTGTAATATTCCACAAATAATCTTTCACTTCTCTTCTGTCTCCATTTCATCCGTCTCATCTTACTTTCTCTAACCACACCACCCTCTCATTCCCACGATTCCTGCAAGGAGGCTGAAGAGGACCTTACGCCCTACCCTTCGGCTTTGCACTACAGAGTATTTCGGAGGGACTGCCCGCCCACCAACACGAGTAGCTGGTGGGAATGAAACACAAAAAAGTTTTTTTTTTTTGAAATAGAATAAAGACTCAAATCACCGAAGAAACCCATCGTAAAATAGCAATTAGGGAGGACAGCAATGTACAGATGTCATGCGGTTAGTATACGAGTTGAAATGTTAGCAGGGGTTATAGGAAAATACAATAATAAAAGTTATTGGCACAGATGGATAGAATACAGAAGCTTTAGAAGATATTGTTAAGAAATATTTGCATGGACACAGAGATACAAAGTAATATAATACAAATGATTTAAAATAGAATGTTATATTATACAACTGAAATAAATGGGGTGTATTGACCGATACAAACAAAATGTTCTTTAATAAAATAATAGTTATCCGACATTAGAGGGATCAAAAATGCCCCTCTTGAAATTTATAATATTACAGCATGACACTTTTCCTGTTACCTCCTGTGAAATTTAACAAAACTTAAAAGCTTTTTCAAATCATATTAATTAATTAATAATGTGGGTGTGGTCAATTGTTTTTCCAGGTAGTTTTAAAATGGAGAAAAAACACTTTCGGGACTCTATTGTAGAATATTCATGCCTGGGCTCACAAATAATGGTAGTGAAGCAGAACAGAAAATAATAAATTCATGGAAAGGATTAAATTTACTTCATAATTTAATAAAAGCGAACCGTGAGGTGAGGAACAAGACGATAACACGATCGAATTGAATTGTTTCGACCATTACTTGATAAAAATCTATATTAAATACGAATAAGTAAACACATATAAGATGTTCACAACTTTAAGTAAGTACTCAATCTGTTGACGAAGCCTATGTTGTGGTGAAACATATGTTACAAAATAAAAAGGTTGTGAAAATCATATAAGTGTTTACTTAATTTAATCAAAGTGTTGCTTTCTGGTGCAAGGAAACTGAATTTTATTGTAATTTTTTGGGTTACTACTTGGTTTGGAAATGCTCAATTAGTTTATTATCTGATATTTACGAACACGTATGTACAATATGTAACTGTGTCTTTAATCACTAAATTATTATCCTTGAAGTTCAGTACTGCTCTTAACTTTTAAATTATTGGATAAGTTTCATGATCAAAGTAAAATAAGTCATTGATTGTTACGTTTTATGAACGGAATGCAGTGAAGTTTCCATTATGAAAATCAATAGTAACCTTCATACTATACCGTTGCTAGTTTAAATTATTCAAACACCTCCCCTTCCAATACAATACGCACAAAGGTATTTTGTGTACAAAGTCAAGCCGAACAAGTTTACAACTCTATTAGACAGGGAATAGAAGACACGACAAGAATTTATTTTAAACGAAATAATGTTTGGTTTAAAGTAGATTGTTAAAATTGTGCCTACATTGTTGATTATTTATGTTTATAACCAGTTTCTAACAATGTCCTTTCCACGATTATAAAAGACTCATTGAAATCGGTTCAGCCATTTTGAAGATTAACTCGTACAGACAGACGAAACATTTTTAATATGGTCGTTGATAATTTAATCGCTAGCATATAAACAACAGTGTGAGCTTGGCAGTTATTTCGATATTACAGACACACATCTCAATTTGATTTACATATAAGTATTGATTCATGCTGTTCGTCGTCCGTTCGCTGTGAAACACAAAAAATACCCTTAGGTTAGTTAGGAAGATCTGTCAGAACGAAACTTAGAGGACATATTTAAGAATAATTAAATGTAAAAGAAAACTACAGGCAACTTCAAACATTGTCTAACTTTTAAAACAAGAATTTTGGAAAATTCGATATAATATTACATAATATTCTAAAGTGAAATTATCAATACATTTGAAATTTTAGAAACAAAAAAAAAAAACGATATTAACCTAGACAATAACCAAATAGAACTAAACATCCCTTAACTCTCCCATACTACTGGCAGAATTCGCCATCTTACAGATTCTGATATAAATAGTCGTAAGTAACATTCTACTATTTACTAAATACACTTTTGTATTTAAAAATGGCATAAAAGCATAACGGAAACGATGCTGTGAAAAAAAATATAATAAAGTTTGTGAAATATTCCCAAAGGGTGTTTTTGTACTCATATCACTACTTAATACTCTAGGTTCTAGAAAAATCCCCATTTTTATACAATGGTTTGATATTGCTGAGTAAACGTTAAACCTAGATGACTTAATCAAATCATTAAAGATGTTGAAGAATTGCCTTGACACATTAATATTTGAAATATATTAATTCAATGTGCTTTTGAGAGAATTAAAAAAATAGAAATATGGGATTATTGTAGATGAATTTTTCGAATATGAATTTGAATCTGATTCCAGAAAAGCTCCAGCACATCGTAATTTCGGGATATCATATTCATAAAACTAAACAAGCCAAAATAATATTATTCGTATTTTAAGGTTAATATACTTCAAAATCTTGATGTGCAAGGGCAATCCCGAGCCCATATTGTAATTCAGTCATAACATATTCCTTGCAAATGATGACTCCCTTAATAGTTTCGATCGTAGTACTTAATGCTCATAATAAGGCAAAAGAATTCATCTTTTTAGTTTTGAAATTGGAATATGTCAAAATCTGAAGAAATAAAAAAAAACAAATACGGCCCTAATATTATTAATGAACAAACTGAAATCAAAAATCCTCCATTATTAAATTTATTTCATTTCCCAACCCCTCCTGGAACGGTTAGAATATAAGCGAATAATATATGTAATAGCATAAGTTTAGATATAACTTCTGAAGAAGCTACAGTGTAGCGAAACAATATTGTCAAGTGATAAACAATAAACTGTGAAATTCGAAAAAGTGTTTTTTATTCATTAAGTATATAATGGAATTTCATCAAGTATCAGTAGATAAAATCAATTATATTACTTATACTATTATACACATCTAGGTACTTATTGTTGATGGAATTTTAAACATTTCTCGAAGAAATACATCAACTTAGATAAACAAATTTGTATATTAATTAATAATTTTATTAAAGAAGACACGTAGCTACCAAGAAAACAACTAATTGCTAAAAGAAAATACTGATTTTCCTTTTGCTTATTATGTTAGCTTTAATATGGATGCCATCTTACGGAATTTCCGGTAATGTTACTCAATTATTCGCCGTTTTCTGTCACAGTTAATCGTATAGCGCACGCACCATCCCTTATCAGAATTCCGGTAATATTACAACAGATTGGTTAGGAAAGATGGTCGTTACTTATTTACGATCTGTAAGTTGAGATGGTAATATAGTGAAAGGAAATCATTAACTTGGTCTCCCAGTGGCAGAAGGGTTTATAGTCCATAAAATTTATGATTAAGAAATTTTGTAAAACGCTTCTACAATATGGCACAGTACTGACAGAAATTAAATTATTTCGTTTTAACGCTTCAAGTGTTAAAAAGAAAACAGTAAAGTAAATTCTTTATTTGTTTACTGATCAATACTTAAAACTCAAGTACTATGTGCTTTAAGAGAGTCATCCTGAAACTGGAAAGTATTAAAAAAATATCAACTTTGAAAATGAAAGATTATTCATAAAATTATTAATTTGAAGTGAAAGAATATTTTAATGATCGTTATTTAATATAATTATCATAATATAAAGTAAACTATTATGGAACTGTTATCAATAATTCACTTGAATGGTTTCAAAGATTAGTCCAGATGTATTGACCCGGATTATTTTATAAATAATTCATCATAAATTACATCCATTGTAGATTCGATTGTGCTGTCAAATCTATCAGAACATCTCGACAGTGAAGTTTCAATTTACTAGCCATTACGTTATTAAATAATGACCATTTTACAACTTCCTAGGTACTGATTATACAACAATACAAGAAGGGGTTATTTTACGATACGTTGCATAGCAAAAGTATTTTTTAAATGCTGTTCTAAATCTGTCTATATAATTATCATAATTGCGATTGTAATGATTATTAAACCTACCATTATTCATTACTCATCCGGCACCTCCACCATAAATTAAGAAATACTAAATAAATTTTCGTTAATTAAAAGCTAAATCAAAAAGGCTTAATACTCGGACGGTTTAGATTAAACCTAAAGTACCATTATAACACTATATTACTACCCTATTTGAATAAACAGAATAGACAGGTTGAAATAAATAATACACATATCCCCATTGATTAAGTCCAATACGTGACCACATAAATGCCGCTCGGTTTAAAACTAATGCAATTTTCATTGTAAATGTCACTTTACTATTGCGCGTTATAATTGAAACCGTTTTGCATTTTATTGATTCACAATCGATATAACGTTGACAGTAAAGCCTTCAAATTTTTTGAATTGTTAAACAGTTTAGAGTGCTGTTTGTTATAGAATTAATTAAAAAATTTTGAAAAATTTATGCCAACAATTAATTAAAACTGAAGAAGCATTTGTCTTTTGAACATTTAAGTACGACACAATGCAGTTGGTATGTTCATTGGCAAAATCAATTATTATTAAAATCTTCGCGTTTTCCGAAAACTTGAACATCCTTCATCACTAAACATATAAATATTTGCGAAAACTAATCTAATTTCGGTTTTCCTCTGTGTTTATTTACTTTGTTTCTGCTTCAAATATGTACGGCGTAGCTAGACAGCCCCCTCCATGTCTCAGATGATGTCCTACCATCCTATCTCATCTTTTTTTCATTAGAAATATTTTTAATAAAACAATAAGGTTTATTAAACTCTTACAATTGTTTCGGCCAACGGGCCATTTTCAAAGAGTACAGATTTGTTACCTACTAAAATTGAAGAAATGCAGCCGATCAATATAAAGGGATGAGGGTAATATGAAATTCCTGGTCTCTAATTCAGTGTGGTTATTAACTATTAATTTATTATTATTCAGCGCTTTTTTAATTTCCAAATATTCGAGAAGACTTATTTTCTTACTTTTTATACAACTGTGTAGCAGTTTTACATTTTTATCATCTAGATAGTGATTATTGGTTATGCAATGCTCCGAAAAACCAGTCGACATTATATTGTTTTTAATTGATCTTTTATGTTCGTCTAATCTGTTTTTAGGGCCCGGCCAGTCTGCCCTATATAAATAGCATCGCAACTATTACATTTTACTTCGTATATGCAATTTTTTGAAAGTTTATTTGTTTTTTGCTTGTTGTTAACTAGAAGGGACTTAAGGTTCTTTTTGTTTACTTCGTTGACCTTTAAGTTGTATTTGTTCAGGCGACTTTTAATTTTGCAGCTAGTGCTTTTTATATAATTTATTTTAGAAAAAGTTTGCTTAGTGTGTTCTACAGAAGTTTTATTAAAAATATTTCAAAAATGTTTCATCATAACTGCACCATAGACAGCTTAAATGGTATTTTTTTCATTAGCTCCTTTCTCTTTTCGGCTACTCTAATCATACACTTTAATAATCTTTTTCGAATTTCTAAATTAACTGTTCAGGAGCATAGGACTTCTTCCTGGGAGGCTAATACTAATGGAAGAATGTTACGAGAAAATAAAGAAAAACGCGTCCTTTTCGATAACAGTCAAACAAAGGAAGTCAGATGTGTGACTATTAGCTTTTACAAAGGATTTCAGCTGTCGAGGATAATGCTATAGGCTCAAAACATTACTCTTTTATAAAAGTTGGCTTGCCTCGATTTTGAGTTGAGAAAGTCAAGGATTTCTGTAGAAAATAGTAGTAAATTTTGAAGAAAGACTGCAGGGAATTTGGTGTACTACAAGATTTAAATATCTTTCAGAGGCGTATCAAGAAATAAAGGCCGGGGGAATTACAAAAAATTAATAAAAAGTTCTTAATGTTAAAGGGATACTTAGAGAAAATCAATAACTAAAGCAACAATAGAGAAAATACATAAAACAAAAGTCTGATGAAAATTTTCAGTTATTTATTTATATTAAATTTATTAGGCATCATTGATGCAATTTATTTCATGGTGTGGACTTTGCTTTTTCTGTTGTGTATCACGTAAAACATCCTGACAATCCTAATTAATGGTTTGTAAGTATTTGTATATTAAATAATTGCAGAATTGTTGATACGTCTATTAAAGAACTATTTACAATATCTACAATTAATTATAATTAAGGCGCGATGAACTGGTGCGGTGCGGTGAATTGTTCTTGACTATCTATCTTGTACTTACTTGTGATGCGGCGAATTCTTATTGACTAACTACGAGGGTTAATCAGATATAAACGGTAATTTTACTATTTAGCTTAACACATAATTCCGATCTAGAGGATTCGATGCTTGAGTGTTGTTTGGTTTATGAGGAGGGGGAAACCGGCATCGGAAATTTTCACTCGTTTGAAGGCACAGTTTGCACAGTTTGAAGATGCTACATGCTACATTGTTTCAGAATCGAGTGTATACGTGGATCATGGGTCACAGAATTCAGGGATGTGTGTTTTGACAAGGAATAAATTGGAAGAAATGGGCTGGGAAACCTTCGAGCATCCTCCTTATCTTGTCTTGTCTTGTCACCCTGTGATTATTTTTTTTCGCGCCCTTGAACGAAGAAAGAAAGCAATGAAAAAGTAGAAGAGTATGTGCGCAATTGGATCAATTTGACAACTCGCCCTTAAACTTTTTATGAAGAAGTAATATTCAAGCTTTCAAGTCGGTGGTAAATGTGTGTAGAGCACGGAGATGACTACATTGAAAAATGTTAAATGCTTAGTTTTTGTGTATCATCAATCAATAAATTTATTTTACAAAATTACCGTTTATATTTGATTTACCCTCGTATTTAGTACTGGCTTAAGGGTAGTAAGAAGCGGAAGAAATAGAGAAGGGAAAGGAAAAAGGACAGAGATAGTTAGAATATAGCTGAATATTTAGGAAGAATATAGGAACTATAGAGTAGGTCAGGACATAAATTGTAGTGGATGCATGAAGGGGACAAAGACAAATAAGTGTGGCAATGAAGATTAAAAGTTAAAACGAAAAAGGCGACACAATTATGATATTTTACAAGGCTAATATTATTAGCTCTCGAGTAATGATCTTAAACAAACAAGATAATGCTTCATAAATTTCTGGGATTCCAGAGAGAGAAAAGTGAAATTTCGAAGTTGACACATATACATTTTCCGTAATATATAACGTCATAGTCAATAAAATTTATTCACTTCGTTCAGGGGATACTCTGACCTTTCATGTTTCTTTTCTAAAGACCTGCGTCAACTGCATTGGATCGCGATTGATCATCAAATATTCACTTGCAAAGCCGACCAACATGTTTTTACAGTAAACGCTTTTCCCCCTTTTTCAACATACAAACATATATTTACATGTATGTCACGTACAGCAACTCCTCGCTTTAAACACCACTGCCAAATATATTATTTTGTTACAAAACGAAACATTAATCTTTTACACCGATGTCTGTGCCCACCACTGGAGGTTCCGGTTTTTGTTGTTAGGGTAAACATTCATAAATGACAAATTATTTTTCATACACGTATTATAACGTCGTCGTTTTCTTTCACATTAAACATTTAAAAGAATTGTATTTATTTAAACTTTCACTGGTGTATTCTCGATGAAACATTTTTAATAAAGACAAAGCCAACACCAAATAAATTGCGAACATTGTGATGCTATTTAAAAAAAAAGAAGGAATTAAAATCCTTATTCGTCTAAATTTTAAAATCAAAGATCTCACATTTTGAACGCGTCCTACCAATAAGGATTTTAATTCCTTCTTTTTTGAATATGTTATATTTTCGTCTAGAAGTCCATCGGAATCAACAGTGCAATTCAATGCCGGTAGGGGTATTAGCCCTCGGAGTAGTTGTTTCTGTTGATTCCATATTTATATTTATATTTATAATATAGCCTGTAAAGGCCTTTCTGCCAACGCCCACCTGATGAGACCCGATAGGTCGAAACCGGTCATGGGATGTGGCTTTCGGTTCGTTGTGCCTACTTGGTAGGAAGCGTTCAAAATGTGAGATCTTTGATCTTAAAATTTAGACGAATAAGGATTTTAATTCCTTCTTTTTTGAAAATCGATACTTGTCTATTTGGCAAATATTATCTATAAAATAAAGTATCCAATTAATTGTAATCAATTTTGATACTGTAAAATCAACAGTCGAAAGGTTTCATATCGTAACATACAAGTAATTTTCCGGTAATAGTAATTTGACACTAATTAGGTTTCTGTTGAAACGCGTGTAAAGTGTTTAACATAAAATATATTTTCAAATAAAATATCTTGCATACTTAGGATGTTTATTGCGCATACCTCGACGAAATTTTAAATTATTTTTCAGAAAAAATAAATTGAAAGAATTTTCCAATAATTACTTTTTTTAAATTTATTTTGTGTTAGCGTTTTAATTAGGACATCTGTTCATATTTTTTATGCCTTAGAGAACACTAGTAAAAAGTATTATTTTTTTAAAAATTATAAAAACAGCAAGCTTAACTATAATTTTATGGTTCTCTTAGAATATTTATACATACTATACCTAATTTCAATTTTGGTAGTATTAGGTATCGAAAATAAAGGACAGGTGTTTTATGCTCTTTTCTGCTTTTCTGGCAATATGTCAGGAGATATCCTATACAAAATAAAAAGTTACATATTTTTTTAAATTTATAACGGTATGTTACCTGACTAAAAAAATATTAGGAGTATTTTATATTTCCTTAATAGAGTATATCAAATGGTTTTCAAGAAACAGATGGACAGACGCGTGAATCTTCTTCATTTTGAGGTATAAAAACACGTCCAAAAAGGACATGTTTACTTTAGTTTTAATTTGTTCAAATGATCTATGGCGCGGAGATAATTAAATCGTTCTTGCGGTCTTGTTTAATTGCTTCAGTTAGATATATAACACGTATTGACTTTACTGCGTGCAGAAATAGTTATTTTCGTATTAATGAAACGTCAAAGGATACATGCTGCTAAGTTTATTAACACTAAAAATCTAAAGTGCACTTATAATTAATTAAAGCAAAATTCGTCCATAAAAAGTTTATAATACGGATCCATGTAGTAATATAATTTGAACTGTTACAGGAAGGATTAGCTAATTTGAAATACTGAGAACCTTAAAGCAAAACTATAAAATATAGAAATACCAGAATTAAATTTAATTAGGGCTGAGTAGAACGTTTAGTTATAATCCATAGATATTAAGGGGTAAGGTTTGTTCATTTGTTCGGGATAACCTCTTGAACGATAAATTCAATTTTCAAAATTGTTTCGTCGTCTATTGCGGCTGACATCTTCAGTGGTACCGCAGTGACAATGTGGGTGAAGGTTATACTTGGAAGTCTTGGCAGCGACTCTGATATTTATACTGCGGAGTGGTGGGAGTGGCATAGTAGCGTCGGCACCTTATTGGCACATTTGGTGAAGGCTGCTGTATAAATATCAGTGCGCAGTCAGCTTTGTTTCATCTAATCAAACGGTCCTATAACGGCCTGAGGTAGAGGGGTTTTAGTCGGTAGGTCCGAGGACACCTTCCTCGGGAATCCGACACTATCCAAGTCGTACGGACGGCTGGGTGTCTTTCGAAGATTTCCAGTTCTACCACGAAAACAAAAAAAAGCTTCGTTCGTTGCCACAACTCCCAGATATAACGTTGGTCCACGTTATTACAGCAGTTATATAATATATATTATATAATAGCTATTAAAAATAACGTGCATTAAATATTTCAAAACCATAAAGAAAATCGTATACCTGTATTTTATTGTTATACACGTGAAGCTTTTCAATATTGTTCCACTAAATTTCCCGTCTTATGCCTCCATTTGCTAAACGGATCCGCGGTTTGAATTTTTATTACAAATATCGTAACAATAAAAAAAAATTGAGATATTTTTATTCTTTAAAGATTGCTTTTATTATTGTACAAAGTCGAAATCAGTCTCGTTCATGTTGAATAAAGACATGTAGGTTGAGGTTTACAACCACATAAAAATTGCGTTTGATGGTGCTGGGCCACATCTGAATGCTTTTCATAAAATGCATATATACCTACTCGTAAAATGTAACAAAATATGGTAAATGCTAACATAGTTAACAAATGGACTGCAAAGTTGAATTTAAGTGTCCATCAGGAAATATCAAATGAAGCATTGTTTCTTTGATGTAATTGTAGTATTCATCAACTGAATTAAATAATTATTCATTTATGTAATTACAATTTTTAGAAGAAATTTGGCTTGGTTGTATGAAACGAAACAATACGTAAATATAGAGATAATATGGGAAGACACATTTCACAAAAAGTAATCAAGTATTTGTTTCCTTCGATGTTCAATCAAAACATGCAATATTATGGTAAATAATTCGGTTTATGGAAAAAACCAAACTATAATCTTTTGATATTCAAGCTATTGAAATTAATAAAAATAATCCAAATTCACTATTAGTCAACAATAAGTTAAACGTAGATAAAAATAAAAAAAGAGGAGTTTACCAATTAAATTGTGAACAATGTGACGCCATATATAGGTCAGACTGGTTACTCCATCAATACACGTTTAAAAGAACATATGGATAGTATAAAAAACAAAAAAACTTTAACAGGGATTGCAGAACATTGCAATATACATAAACATAGTCTAGATGTGAGTAATGTAAAACAGTTACACACACAAGCAAAAGGTAAAATATTTACATTACTTGTAAACTTGGAAATTAAAAAGCTATTCAAAAAGAAAAAATCTTGTTAATAATCAAATGGAACTAATTGTTTATAACACACCTCTCTTAATTACTGATTTCTAAATTTGCGCACTAACCCCCCACTTTCATTTACTAATATATATATATATATTGATCTTCTACACTTATAGCTTTCGTTACTATTTTTTTACTCTTGAAGATGATGGTTTGATCGAAACAATTGTCGAGGTGAATAAACGTTTGTTGAAATAGTTCGAAGTGTTTTTTACTCTTTATTAAAAAATAAATACTTCGGAAACTAGATGAATTAGTTACCTTGGATTATAGCATAATTAAATAATTAAATACCTTTGTTTCTACTTTCCACCTATTCGTTTAGAAACTAAATCCTGCCATGTGGAAAATAAATGTGTTTATATATATATATGAAGATACTAGAAATTGATATTATTGCCAAATATTTTAAAAGAAGTTCTCAATTTCGACTGTCTTACAGAAATTTACGACCTCATGCTTTTAGCAAATAATAACTCAGTAGGATTTAGACCACTGCAGTAAAATTCATACTGCTTCAAACATTACATTTGGCATTTATTCTAGTGCTTACGCTACTGAAGTTACGAAACAAAAATAAATTAAAAAACGCCTACTACAATGCGCCTTTTCAACTGAAGTGGCCATTTCAAATAAAACTTCATAATCATTCGTTGCCATTATTTGTATTAAACTAATTTGAAAACTTTACTATAGATAGTACGACTTATCACAGCGACCATTTAAAATGATAAATAAAGTTAAGTTTTTTTTTTTGTGGAGAACCCTAAATATTTTAAAATTCGTTCCGAAGTATGGTGATTATTGTTTGTGACCTGGACACTTTATTACTAGCGTAGAACAATCAAGAGCTTGGAAGGAAAAGCTTGTCGACATGATAATGCGGAACTACCCGCATTCCCTAGAGCATCTTTATTCTTATCAAAAAAGAGAAATTCCTCATAAATTTAAATGAGGATAGTATCAGATACTCTCCTGCTCGTAGATTTTAATATAAATAGAAATGGAGATATGTAATCCATGTGCAATACTGCAGTAATGTTTTCATAGAGAGACTGTAAAAAATTTCGAAATAGTTACCAAAGGTCAAGGCTACAAGAATATAAGAAATATTACACAATTTATTTACGTGAAATACCTATAGGATATTGGATATTTCGATATATTATCTACGAGGCATGTTTTTTAAGTAAGTACCGTTTTGAAATTAATAAAAATATCATAATAATTTTATTTTTACATGAAAACCTGTACCTTAATCTATTTTTCTACATCCTACATAATTTCCTTCAATATTGAGGCTCTTGTCATAACGTTTGACCAGTTCTTGAATACCCTTCTCATCACAAATGTTTTGATTTCGTCATCGTCTTGAAGACGCTGACCGCCCAGATGTTTCTTCAAGTGCAGGAACAAATGGTAGTCACTGGGCTGGGCGCCAGATCAGGGCTGTACAGAGGATGATATAGAATTTCCCAGTGAAAATTTGTGATGAGATCTTTGGTTCGATTAGCCGCATCTTTAAATGCTCTCTACCACTTCCTTACCATTCTATCACTCATAATGTTTTGTCCGTAAACTGCACAGATACCACGATCTCACGATGAATATCAATCGGTTTTAGTCCTTTAGCACTAAATAATCGTAACAGCCCGGACTTCACACTCGGCGGAACTCACAATCATCGCAGGTATCTTAAACACTCAGTAAACAACGCAAACAAGAGCGAAACAGACTGTAATGGCGTCAGTGCGTAGGTGAGAGTTGTAGGTATTTAGTGCGCATGCAGGGAATGCTGACCACAGCGGCAGCGGGAGCAGAATTTCAAAACGTTACTTACATAAAAACCATGCCTCGTATTTCTTAATTTCTCTTTTTCATACTGCACAATAAACAGTTATCGATTATACGTGATAAGATTTCCATGTAGTAATTATAAAAAGCTATTAGCAAAGACATTAGTTTGATAACCATTTGATGGGTAGTTGTTGGATAAATGCACTAGATGAGGCTGAAGGCACGTACTGAAGCCCAAAAGGCACTTGATGGTATCGATTACGCTTTTATGAAGAAATTTGTTTTAAAATAATAAAATTTCTTATTTATTTGTCTTGAAATTTCATTTAATTTCAGTATTCGGTGCACTCTACAAGCTAATAAAAAAATTGTATAATAAATAATTGATGCGCACTATTTTAAAGGCATCCCACGTTTGTCGTTTTAAATCTTGGAAGTAGTTTCGTGGGTATAAAAAATTCACAATTACAAATTTCTGTGTGGGGCTAGGAGGAATAATTTTATATTTAAATAATTATTTTCTGTTTTTAATCTTGTGTATGTGTGTAAAACGTTTTAAACGATTTTGTTGAAATTATAACAAAGATTTGTGGTGAAAATTTTCTACAGCACACAAAAACCACTAAACAGATATATGTTAAGAAATCGCGTTGTTATTCCATTGTCATTCAACTCCCCTCTATCTCATCGGGAAGTAAGTTTAAAATTAATTTCAAAATTTGTACTGTAGAGACAAGAAATAAAAACGTGGTAAAATCTTATCAGTTTTCTTACACAATTGTGAACGATTTTAAACAGATTTCAAATAAAATGATGATGTAGAAATTCACCCTTTTCAGTGGTGGTATTCCATTTATTTTTTGGTCATTAAGAAGAATACGCAAGAACAATAGAAGACACCCTTAAAACTTGGTTGAATAGAATCCTTTGGAGAAAATTGAATTACCGAACAATAGAAGGGGATCATCTTTGAAAGGAGTCGTTATAATTACAATGCGTTATTGCAAAGTTTTTACAATACCCATTTAATGAAAAAAACAATTTTGGGTTTAAAATTTCTCATATAACATTCAAAACCTGTATCTTTCAAATTAAATTTTCAACTAATAGATTTATTGTTTTTACCTAATGTAGATCACTAACTGAAATATTTCATATGTCAGACAAGGGACTTATTAACGAATCATTAAATTCGTGATCAGTAATTTATTGACATTAGGATCGCGATTTCGATCTTATTAGAACTCATCAACACATAATAGACAGTCTCGATAATTCACCATTTTTTGATGCATATCTTCAACTGAGTACTCTTCAATTGATATATGCATGTGTTACCAGCCAAACCCGATTTCAGGACAAACTAGTTTTGCCTAGGCTAAACTAGTTCTTCCTATACGCGATAGGATTAACTAGTATAGCCTAGTTCAAACTAATTTGTCCTAAGCACGACAGGATAAACTAGTTTAGGCTAGTAGTCCAAACTGATTTGTCCTGATATAAATACGCACACTCTAGGATAAACTGGTGTGGCCTAGTGTAATCTAGATAAACTGAATAAAATACTCCGTAATTGGGAAAATAATCATTTTTATTAAAACCATAATGATTCGTCGTTAAAAGTTATAGATAATTGGTAATACAATCATACTATAACAAATAATAAATGTTTTTTAAATAGAAGCAATAATCATATCTCAATTATTAAAATTGTTATTTATTTTTACATGGAGTGCTTTGGTGGCACTTGGAATTGCAGAGTATCGTTGCATTCTTGCACTGGCATCTGTTTGTGGAACAGTTTTTTTTGCAGCTGCATCTCACAAAACCTATCTATCATAACCTAACTTATTAATATCAGGACAAATCAGTTTGAACTAGCCTAAACTAGTTTATCCTATCGGGCTTAGGACAAATTAGTTTGGATTAGGCTATACTAGTTAATCCTATCGCGTACAGGAAGAACTAGTTTAGTCTAGGCAAAACTAGTTTGTCCTGAAATTCATAGTAGAATAAAGTGAAATAGAGTGATTTAAGTGAACTATTAAGTTTCGTCCGTCATTGCAGTTGACATCCTCAGTGGCAGCGACTGTATTTCGAGATACAACCAATGTTAAGGTTGTCAACGCAGTCGCTGCCACTGAGGATGTCAGCCGCAGTAGCCGACGAAACATCTGCACTTAATAGTTCACTTAGACCACTTTATTGTATTAGTATGAAAGTCTCTGAGAGTTGGGTTGGTGGGGGTGAAGTTTTCATATCTTACTGGAGGGGTAAAGGGTCTAGAATAACTATAATATAATACTTGAAAAGGGCCTTATCGAATATTTTGTCCTTTTTAGTTGTTTATATGTTGATATGTAGCTATTCGCTTTAAAATGTCTTAGTAACAGTTATATTACGGGATAAGCGCGGGAATAATAGGGTTCGGGAGTGTTGGGAATAGCGAATGCGCACAATGAAGAATTTTCAGTTCCAATACGGTTACAGAAAATCAGCGCTCCTGTTCGCGTTAGTGTACGGTTTATATTGCATCGAGATGTTTGTTGGAGTCGATTATTTTTCTTACGACTCGCGGTCCAACAACTCGAATTTAAAGTGTCGCCAGAGAACTTTGCTTGGTTCCTAAAAGTTAACAACAAATGATTTTTATGCAGTCGACGATGTGTTGCTGGGGATAGAAACGAATCACAGACGCTCGACAAACTTTATAACTTTTATAACAACGACACAGGTAGGTACGCTGCATTATTGTAATTAATGATATGTCTTTGTGATACACTCAACATATTTTATAGAAAATAGTAGAAAAATAGTTTGGGAATAATTTCACAGAATTTATTAAAACTTCTTCGCGAAATCGCTTCGGTTATTAGACAATTATCAAACTCGTACTGTTTGTGATTACAATTTCGTCAAAAAGTTTTAATAAAGTTTGTGAAATTATTATGAAAGTGTTTGTCTACTTCTAATACAATTACGCTACATTATGCTGCGAAAAATAAGTTTTTAAAAAAGTTTAATTTCTTCTTACAACTTTAATTATTGTAGGTAGACTAATAAAAGTTTGTTAGTTTGAAATAAACAACAGAAGCTACATTCACGTCTTCTTTTAATTATCAATCCTTTTTAATTAATAATAACAATTCAACTCTTGCACACTTGCAAATTATTTATGTTTATTACTTAAAGGTAATATTTAATTAAATCATTTTATATAACACTTATATAGTTTCCAGTTGTAAAAGTAGAAGAAACATAACGTTAATTTTTACTTATTCTAAAATGACTACTTTGAAATTGTTTTATAAAAAACTAAATTGAAACTTTGAAACCGAACTATTTTTTGACGTCTGAAGTTGTCATTAAATCAATAAAGGCTCTTTAAACTCTACTGGTTCAAAAAAGTTTTACTACAGAGTTCAACAGACGTTTGTATTTCTCACAAAGTACGTAGAATTAAAAATAAAATCGTGCTTAACAAATGCTTACAGACAGCGTACTAAACGCCATCTGTAGAAATTTACCACTTATTACGGAGTTCAGTAATGTTCTAAAAGGTTCTTTTCTAATAAGAATATCGACTTGTCAGACAATTAACCAAATAAAAATATGTTCTTGGTCAGACTCGGCAGAATACCGATTAAGAGCATTTATTATCTTTGTCTATTTATCTTAAAGAAATACAGAAAATGCAAGCACTCCTTTGGGAATAAAAGCTGCAATCGAAAAGAAAATATTTCAGTCGACGACGGCCAGACAGCCCGAAATACAAAAACTGTAGCTGCAATTAAATTGACAAAATTGTTAAACCATTAAAACTGATGTTTGGTGCATATTTGATTGAACATGATCAATAATAAAAATAATATGAAAAGTTTCAACAATGTCTTACAATTGAATATAAAAACAGTAGAAGTTAATAAAACTAATTTAAAAGCTTAACTAGTACATAATAAAGATAAAACAGACTTTAATTGTAAATATGGTGTTTACGAATTAAATTGTAACTAGTGCAATACTATATACATAGGCTAATGTCGCAGAGCCTTAGAACATAGAATAAAAGAACATGTAAATAGCATAAAAAAGCCATGTAAATTGTTCGGGCTTTTCCGAACATTGTAATATTAACGGACATACATTAAACTTAGATAACATTAAATTAATTCACGTCGGACAGAAAAGCAAAAGATTAAATTTACTCGAAAGTCTTGAAATTAAAAAAGCTTTATAGGATGGAAAAATGTAGTAAATAACTAGAAAGAATTTTGCTCAAATAATACACCCTTACTGTTGCCTAGAATACAATAGCTTTATTGTGAGTTGATATTATGATGTTCGAAAATTCCATGTAGTCTGGTTGGTTGTTACAAATACATTTATGTATGTATATTTGTACATCTTGTCAATAGGTATTTGATCGGTTGGTTTTAACTTTTAATTTATTTTGTTTACCTTCTCTTTGATAATGATGGTCTCGTCGAAACAATTGTAAGAGGTTTTCTTTAAATACGTTGTTGAAAATTTTCATATTATTTTTATCATTCAAAATTTTGCTGTGAATTCTTAGCCAAATTGCTTTCTATTTTCGTTCTTCCATCTTGTTTAGAGTTATCCGATAATTAACAATTAAAAAGTAGAATAATTAACCAGTCCTAGTTAGCAGGCTTTCCTTACTGTGAGTAAAATTAGGAAAATCGCTGCTACTAACCTTGTGATTAATTATTTAATTTGTAATCGTAAGAATAAAATTAAAACATATAATATAATTAAGACAAATTCGTAAAGAACTGAGTTTTATAATGAAATAAGTAAAACAAATTGTAGTGACACTTAACAACAAACAAATGTTTAACTCCTTACTGCAAATAAACGATTAATTTTAATTAAATCAAATAGAATGTCTTCGAACCATTAAATGAGAATAGTGTAAAAGAAGAGTATAATGGGCTTATGCCAATCAAGTAAATTAATCATCTGGACTGTTTAGTTTATATCCAAAAACACCTTTACTAACACTAATGGAATCAAGGAATAGACTTGTTTGTTATAACGCTCTACATCGGTTCCTATTTATTCGAAATGTGTTTATATTATCACAGGGGATCAAACAGTGGGAATAAACAGATTTAACAGTACAATGAAACAGGTAAAAGGTAAACGTTTTTCTTGTGCTGGGAATTTTTCTTTTATTTACTTTAGATAGAAATACAAATCTTACATGTAGAATTTAGGCTTTCACGGCCGGCGTCAACTGTAGTAGTATTTTCCAGACTGGTTGGTTGTGCTCGATTATTCTTGAAAATTCTAGACGTTTCTTCTCCAACTGCGGAAGACATCTTCAGTACGATACGTTGAAAGATCATATGTATATGTTTACTTTCGTATATATTTATATGTATATGATCTTTCAACGTATCCTACTGAAGATGCCTCCCGCAATTGGAGACGAAACGTCTTGAATTTTCAAGAATAATCGAATTCACCATCACTAAAAACTAATAAATTTCTCAGAGATAACAATATAAATGTTTCATACAAAACTAATAATAACCTTAGCATACATATGTTATAAATAATAATAAAGACAAAGTAGATAAATTATCAAAACCAGGCATATATAAACCCAAAAATTTATATAGGTCAGACGGGAATTTTAGAATTCATTTGAATTAACATTTTAGATCATATAGAAACAAAAAAACCGATTCTAACTATGCCAAACATGTGTTAGAAGATAACCATATATTTAATTTAGATCTAAAAAAAAATTACACATTGAAAATAAAAGTTTAAAACTTACACTATTAGAATCTAAAGAAATTAACAAATATAAAAATACAGACATATTACTTAATGACCAAGTAGATAACATATAAACCTCTCACCACTATTAAATCTTTTCCCTCACTCTAATGAAGATGCACCACCCTATTTATAGACATCTACTCTTAGGTAGTTTTAAGTAGATTTTGTACTTCTGAAGAAGCCACAGTTGTTGGCGAAACACGTGTCAAGTTTATTTAATAAATTGTGGAAGTTATCAACTGTGCGTTTATTTCAATATGTTAGACTTCCATCAAGTATCCGCTAATTCAATACAATTGAGGATTTTATTTTTCTAAAGAATAAAAAATTAGTTCAGGAAACACCAGCGGTTGTACCTATCGTTCAATAATAAATTATGTTATATCCATTAGGTCGTTGCTTTCTTACTAAAAATACCCCTAGTAACTAACTAACGAAGGTAGAAAGGAAAACAAAGCTACCCTTAAAAAATTACTTGGTGAAGTTTCTTTAACGACTTTTTGTTCTGGGTTATTTGTTACACTTCAGGTGGGTACACATAATCCATGTAGACACTTTTCAAAGTTGTAGTATTAGTAGAGTCGGTAGTGGCGAGTCGTTGGGAGGAAAACAGAGACAAATAAAATTTGTGGAGTTTCAAGAGAAGCTGAAAAGTTTTTTTTGACGGTCTTAGCTCCAGGCACTCTAGTAATCTCTTAAACAAAGCCAATGCTGAACTTGCGGACAGCTTTAGGAAAGTAAAAACAACAATAACAATGTTTGCGTGCGCGAGGAAGGAATTTACTTCGAACATGTAGTGTTTAACAAAGTAAAAGGTAGATCTGTAGATATCTATCGTAAATCTACCACAAAAGCAAATGTAGTATTTATATATAAAAACGACGCTATAATGCTTACTTTTTATCCATTAACTTGATAAATGTAACTATAAAACACGAATCCATTATTTATTTCCTAAGTTTGAAAGGAAATGGGTTTTCTAAAATAATAATTCATTCAGTTATACATTTGTTTTGAAAAACTAAAAGGATATAGAAATAGCTAGGCTGATTTGAATGTGAAAAATACATAATCAAAAACGCAAAATTGGCGTTTTCTTAATAGTTATTAAAACAAAATTCGTGCTTTTATTGTGGTTTGTTAATAAAACTGTTTTACTGTTTACTGTAAAGTCACGCAGGGTTTAAATAGAAAAAAGTCGGGTAGTTTGGTTTCTAAGGACAGAATAATGACATAAAATTGTGTTATGTTAAATAGCATGAAAAGCTACTGCTGTTACGGAAACTCTTTCTAATTTTTATTAATATAATATTTTTCTAATATTAAAGAATAAAGCTGACTGTGGATGTGTTGTGATGAAACATATTTAAATTAATCAAAAACTAAACAACGAGCTTTTTATTTATAAAACAACTCGACAATATTACTGTAACTTTAATCATAATTTAAGTACACTTAATAATGACTAATTTAAGTCGAAACAATACTGTTTAGTTTTTGATTTAAAATTTTTTGTCAGTAATAGTGGCTCAGATATTCCTTAAAGAAGAATTATTGTCATATTATCCCTATAATTTTATTCACAAATAGATGGATTACCAATGGGTTTTCCCTTATCTCCGTTACTTAGTGAAATATTTATGACATCATTCGAAATGAAATTATTCAATTCGGTATTTCCCTTAATTTCGCATATTAACTTTTGGGCGCGTTATGTAGACGATATTTTTGCCTTTTGGACAGGTTCAACTGAGGATTTGACTAGTTTCCTAGAATATATTAATTCATTTTCCCAAGCCTTAAATTTACAGTAGCAATAGAACACTTACATTCGTTAAACTTTTTGAATTTAAAATTGTTAAGAAATGGAAATTACATAGTTTGACATTTTCAGAAAACATACATACACCGATATCTTATTACATTTTAATTCGAATCAATTTCATTCTATTAAATTAAGTGCGTTTCATTCTTTTATACACCGCCTATTTAGTCTCCCATTAAACGCTTTACAGATTTTGAAAAAGAAGTCAATACTATAAAATTATTAGCAGTAAATAACGACTACGATAGTAATAAAAAAAGAAAAAGTTGCTAATGTATAACTTGTTTGTGTCTCTTGACATTGAAAACAACAAAAATAAACAATATACCATTATTCATTTTGTACCTTCAGTGTGTAGTAAAATTTGTAATAATATAAAGAAAACTAACATCATCCCAATATGTGTAAACAAAAATAATCTAGGTTCTTTCATAATTAACAATAAACTAGATAAACAAAACACTCTTGAAAAAAGTGGTGTTTACCAGTTGAACTGTCTACATTGCTCCGCCTTCTATATTGGACAAACAGGTCGTTCTCTAAAAGCCCGTTTAGAAGAACATAAAAAGTCTATCATCCAAAATAAAAAATGCACTGGATTAGCCGAAAACTGCATTACAAACGATCACTTTATTGATACAAAAAAGTGTCAATTGTTACATAATTTAAATAAAGGCAAACGGCTAGATCTGTATGAAATTTTAGAAATTAAAAAAGCTTGCAAACGTCAAGATAACGTACTAAACGACCAAACTGAATTTTGGACCTCCCCACTCTTAAATTTGTTCATCTAATCCCTACATAGGTATATAAAATCGTTGTTACTTTTGTAAAATAATTCTCTTTGATAATGGCTTAGCAGCCGAAACAATTGTTAGAGTGTTCTAAATAAAAAAACTGTGAAACAACATGTGTACCAAGTGTTTTATTTCTTAATTTTATTAAATATGTTTCACCAAGTGCCTAGCCAAGATTTAATTTCTTATATATTATCCAATCAAGACTTTGACATTCATTTATAATAACAACTAGTTTAACTGATCTAAATTGAAACGGACGGGCACAGTTATAGATTATGCATAGCAAAAAATTATGTGGATTTGTCTAAAAAAAAAAATATGTTTACTGTTTCATGTTAAAGACTTATTACTCTACACTCGTACAAATATCCCTAAAGATATGGTTCGATACGGTTCCTGAATAACTGAACACCAGCAGATGCTCAAAATAAAACTCGTCGGAACAAATATCCACGAAAAATCGTTTTCTTCTAAGCTATCATTTACTGACAAAAGAGGGTAGAAACATGTCTGGACAGGAACTGTTTCAAATCCTCTATCGAAACTACACTTATTCTTTAATCCTCCGATCCTCAGAATGATTCGATATGCTTTTTATAATAACCTGAATTTTTAAAGTTTCATAGAGGTTCTTTTTATGTTTGAGAAGAATATCTAATTAAGTGTAATTTAAGTATACATATATGTTTGCGATGTTAATCAAATGTACTAAAAGTATAGTGAAAAAGAAAACTCGCGCAAGCAAATATATAATTATTAGTAAAAGCAAACAGAAGAAAAAAAGTAATTGCAACTTTGTAGTATATTTCACATATGGTAGATAAGTTGTGATTCCCACAATTTACCCATTATGAAAAGAAAAATAAAATTGTGTTATGGAACGGGTCAATAATGTCGAAGAAAATGTCAAAGAAACAGGAGGTACTAATAATGAAATTTAGCCCTAAGCAACGGCTAATAAATAATTACAAAACTAAAGAAGCCTCAATAATAATTATAATAATATCAATAACTATATTTGAACACCATTGTTGAAATGTCAGTAATAAATTTTGATTAAAAATAGAATTAGAAATAAAACACAACTTGAAATACTTTCACTATTATTTATTGCACTCTATACGTATTTCGCCTTATAAGGGAGGGAGAGTATTTGTATTATTGATTTGTCTATTTGTATAAGGGCAAGTTCATGTATTACATCAGGTTGCGAGTGGGAAGGGGGATCTTGGGAGGGTGGGCATCGTGACGAAGTGTGACAATGGTGTAGGTAGGTGTAGGGGGAGGGGGTCGTAAGATGCTGTAAAAGATAATATTGGCTTTCAAAAATAATCAACCACCAAAAAACAACGAAGAAATGTTAGAATGATGTGACGAAAGAGGAAAAAGGTATAAAGACCTGAGTGACATTAGGGTGAAGAGGTCCAAAAGGTTGCAAAAATGGCACAACGTAGTATAAAAAGTCCGTTAAATAAAGAAATAAACATTATAAAAAAAATGGCGAAAAATAATGGTTATAATGACAAGAAATATGCAAAAATTGTATAAACAAGCAATTAACAAAGTATACCCACTATAAAAGATGAGAATATACAATTTAGGACCATAACATATTTCGGGAAGATGGCTCAAACCATAGCTAATGTAAAGTAAAATAAAAGAAGATTAAGACAATGTAGAAATAGTCGTTAAGTCCAATTAAAAACTGAGTAACATACTGTTTAACACTAAAAATAAGTTGGATAAAATGACAAATTTGGTGTATACAAATTAAAATGTAACTCGTGCAACGGTGTGTATTTGGGTCAAACTGGGAGAAAATTCAAAATCAGATTAAAAGATCACGATGGAGGAATAAGGTTAAAAAATAATTAATCAACACTCGCTGAACATATAGTTAATAATAATAAAGATAAACTACTAACCCCCACCCGCTTTAAGATACTCTATAAATCTGTTGATAATGATGTTGTAAGTTGTTTTATTTGTACTTATTTCAAGACAAAGTGTCAGAAAGTAAAAAAAAATACAAATACCGAATTTCGAATACTATCAAAAATAATCTACTTCTAATTTGCAAAGTAACCGTTACGTTTACGAGCCCAGAAGTGATTCAGTTTTGTTAACCCTACACCATCTCTTGTTTTATGTCTCTTCAGCTTTTTCCATACAAATTTATCAACAGCGCTTCCATAAAAAGTTTCTTTTTCTAACACTGTTACCATTTGAGTGACGAGTACTTTTTTATTTTATATCTATCGGAAATTGCAACGTTTTAGCAACAAAAAGGAAACTGTAATTTTTAGTCGAAAATCCCAAGAGAGGTAAAATGAAATTGAAGGTAAAATGTTAACCAGACTCAAGCCAAGTGCTTTCAGTTCTCTTCGAAGCTCTCATCTAATGTAGGTGTAAGTAACAAAGTTAACTTCGTTTAAAAGTTGCAAAAATTAAGTTTACTTAGCGTCGTCAGTTGAACACTAACATTTTAAAAAATTCGTGAACAATATGCAGACAACTTTCTACGTAAATAGGTATATTTAAATTCTAGGTGAATTGGTAATCATAAAAAGTTATAGATGAACAAAAATAAAAATTGTTTGGCGCTCTGCTGAAACTGCCCACCTACCTACTACCTATAAACGGCGACTGATAAATAAATACAGACAGCGTTGAGAACGCCATCTGTAGATGGCAGTTTCGGCAAAACGCTAACCAAGACCATATTTTTATTTTTGTTCTATCTGGTTATGTGTCTACCACGTAGTTAGCTACGCCGTGAGTTTAACAAGTTTAACATGTCGAAATCCTTATTATAAAAGGACCTTGTTGAACATTACAGAATTCCATTATGCAGAATATTTACCTAACACACCCTGAACAGACATTTTAAATAACATGCTATTAATGAACTCTAGCTCATAATGTTTTTAATGAATTAATAAAGTCGAAAACAATGGGCAATATAGAAATTTATCAGGACTGGCTTCGAGCGATATCAGAAGCGTTAGATAAAGAATATTAAATATTAGTACGATATAAAACAACCCATAAATTTCTCTGCAGGGATAGAAGATCATCCGATGAGTTTTGTATCTTTTAATTAAATGGGTAAACAGAGTCAACGACTTTCTTACATCGTAAAAATAAAATAAAGCAGATATTAAGTTTATAATACTGCAGTCAGTACATAAAACATCTCTATTTTTGTTTTATTAACAATAATTTCAGCACAATTTTGAATATATTTCAAATATTATACTTATAAACACAAACTACTTTCCTAAATGCTTCCAATAAATTAATTAATAAGTATCTAATGAATTACAGATATAACCAATGGTTGGTACCTAGCAATTGTAGAATTTAGTAATTACTAGACAAGTAGGTAGTCATTATAGAGAGACGTATTCAATTATTCAGTGGAGTCCATAAAACTAACAATGGCGGTAAAAGCTTACACTATCAAGCTTTGGTTGAACGACTTATGATAGTCTTGGTAACACAACGAATATTTTATGTAAATTGAGCTCATTTCAAGTTATACGCCATATTAACTTCATAACATATATTCGAATAACATTACTTTGTACTCCAACCCCTAATGTGATATTTATCCCATAGTGTGGTTCGTGGATTATAGACATGGGAGTTTAAATTTAAATGGAAACACTTAAAACATAGATTTTCGATTCACCGAATCCAAAATTCCTTTAACTAACTTTTAAAATAAGAAGCAGGATTAGTATTTTTGGAACTTCATAATAGTACAAGTATGGTTTTTTTTTGTCGATCAAAGTACAATATTTATTAAAAAAAATTAATGTAAAAGAATGAAAACGCTTGGCAAGTTTCACAATGTTAATTTATTTCTCTGACGATCGTTTCGGTGTTAAAACCATTTTCAATGAGTATACACAAGTGTATACTAAACATTATAATATAAATTTGTTCCTTAAATACTAATGTATCATATCTTTGTCTACATGAATGTTTACGTTTAATAAGGGTGATATATCAAAATCAACGATAAATGAATAAACACTACTTTGTTTATTATCACTTTTTTATTTACAAATCCTTTTGACTATAGTTTCGACAAAAAAGCTTGTCATTGTCAATCGAATAAAAAAGTGATAATAAACAAAGTAGTGTTTATTCATTTATCGTTAAGATGAATTATCACAGAGTAACGGCGGAATCAACTCAATTTTTATCAAAATCAAGTTATTCATTATCAATGGGAAGTCCTAATGACATTGTTTAGTCTATTTTATAAATTTCCAACATATTCAAACGTTTACTTTTATTACATTGATGTAACAATTTTATATTTTCAATACATAAAGAATGCTTAAAATCTAGACAATATTGGGCTATGCCCGTACATTTATTACATTTTTCAATTGATTTTTTATGTTCTTATACGCGTGTTTTTAAAGATCGTCCAGTCTGACCTAAGTAAAACGAATTACAATCTTTACAACTTAGTTTATAAACTCCTGACTTATTCAACAAATTTGTTTTTTCTTTATTGTTTACCAAAAAGGACATTAGATTATGTTTATTCACACATATTGAATTCAGGTTACATTTTTTTAAACGATTGTGGTATATAATTAATTAAATTGAATTTTCTGTCTGGTGTATCTGGGGGTACAGAATAAAAATTGTGAAGGGTTAATTGTTTTTGTTTTTTATTTATTTATTTATTTATTTATTTATTTATTAATTTATCAATCCGAGAAGTTTCAAATCCATTGTTTTCTACTAAAGTTTTTATTAAGCGGATCTCTTTTTCAAATTGAAATTTGTTTAAAGGTAAACTGACTAACCTATGTATAAATGAATGGAAGGCACTCATTTTAATATTGTTATTTTGTCTAAATTTGACGTAAGATATTTGTAAAAGTAGGTTTTATAAATATATCAAAAGTGATTTCTTATTTTTCTCTAGATAAGGTCAAGTCTAAAAAGTTGAGAGCAGTTTTTAATTTCTAGAGTAAAATCAATACTAGGATAAAATGAATTAAGAGAATTTGGAAACTTGCCAAGTGTTTTAATTCTTTTACTTTATTTTTTTTTTAATGATCACCAAGTGCCAAGCGAGTCTACAATTTCAAATATAATATTTACTTATATAAATGCCAATTGGTTAATATTTAAGGGTCCATTTATAACTCTTTTCTAATTTAGCTGTTATCTACGACGGAAACTATTTTGAGAAGGATCTTTATAGATCCCAAGAAGAGAACGGTGTTAAAAGAAGTAGAATATTATCACCCCTTTGTAGAACATAATATTCGTCCTGGAATTTTAACTACAATAAAATGATCGAATATTTACCTACTTATAAATTTTGCTAAATTTTATGAGAGTAAAAACTACGCAAATAACGACTGAACCTAATAGTTACTTTAGATAAAATATGGCTTTCTAATGTTTGAAAACTTTTGATGAAAAATCGAACTAAATTTTTAAATAAGGTGTTACCTTTATATATACAGAACAGTGACATTACGAAAGTTAACTTATGTACTGTGTATGTATATAAAGTATGTATGTATTGTACGAGGGTAAATCAAATATAAAAGGTAATTTTGTAATATAAATTTAGTGATTAATGGTACAGACAAACTAAACATTTAAAATTTTTCAATGTAGTCACCTCCGTGCTCTACACACTTTTGTCACCGATTTGAATATTCCTTCTTCATAAAAAGTTTGAGGGCGAGTTGTCCAGTTGAGTCAATTGCGCACATATTCCTCTACTTCTTCATAGATTTCAAATATTTTACCTCCAAGTGATTCTTTCAAGGGCGCGAACAATAGATAATCACAGGGTGACAAGACAAGACAAGATAACGAGGATGCTTGAGGGTTTCCCAGCTCATTTCTTCCAATTTATTCCTTGTCAAAACTGCGGTGTGTGGTCTGGCGTTGTAATGAAGGAAGATGACGTCTCGAATGGGCACACCCCGTCGTTCACTTGGATACGCGATTTTTGTCGGCTGTAACAATAACACGACAGAATTGTAAGCCGCATTCACTGTTCGTTGATCGTGAAGAAAATCAATGAGCAAAACTCCCTTTGAGTCAAAGAAAACAGTCGCAAGTACTTTTCCGGCATAGAGACGTGTTTTGGCATTGACAGGGCATTCATTCGTTTATTCTTTCTTCGCCACTCCTTACTCGCCATTTTTGATTCGGGAGTATAGTGGGGGACCCATGTCTCATCACAAGTGACGATCCACCTCCAAAAAAACTCTCCGTCTTGTCGAAATCGATTCAGAAGTCTTTAACTGATCTCCAGACTTGTTTTTGATTTTCGGTCAACAACTTTGAAACCCAGCGATCACTAATGCTTCTAAAGCCAAGTTTATCAGTGATGATGGATTAAACACTCCCATGGCTGATACCCACTTCTGATGAGATTTGTTCAATAGTTAACAGTTAACCGATGATCCTTCAACCTTCAATAACCTCTCGAACCGCAAACAGCACGGATGTTGTCATTTGTGAGACTTGTTCTTAGGCGTCGATCCTGACTTTCATTTTCGATACGTTCTCGTCCATACCTGAATTCTTTCAATTCGTGACCCACGTATACACTCGATTCTGAGACAGTGTAGCATGTAGCATTCCCAAACTGTGCAAACTGTGCCTTCAAACGAGAGAAAAATTCCGATAGTTTAACCTAACCGCCTCATTTGTTAAACTTTATGATGATGCGCATTGTGATTGTACCTTGCGCTCGATCATGGCTATACTACGGACAGAACCAAACCTAAGCCGGTTTCCCCCTCCTCATAAACTAAACAACATTCGAACATCTAATCCTCTAGATCGGAGTTACCGGCTCAGCTAAATAGTAAAATTACCGTTTATATTTGATTTAACCTCGTATAAAATAAAAATGATCTGTTTTGAAGTTCAACATGAATGCGATTAAAAATATGTATAAGGAAGTTGAACAACACGCCATCAGAAATAGAAAACAAATATAAGGTTTATAAACATTAACAATAAATCGTTTACAGTATTATGTCGTTTTTTTAGATTATTACCAAACAATTGATTCGGAGCTAAGCTAATTAGGAATAAAAATTAAGTTTAGTTAAAGTCATTGTAAAAAAACGTAATCCTGGATTCTCCCAGAATTTAGTTATAAATAACCGTAATCATAGTTGCGTCATGTAGTTGTCTACGACCCTTTATAATACGATTAGAGATGGGTTTATGTAGATTTTAATACTCCTTTTAATCAAAAAAATTTTAATCGAAAATAAGTATCGTGAGGCACACAATCCAGAACTTTTGAGCTGGTTACAATAATCCTATCAAAATGGATATAGGTATTAGGTATATGGATTATTATGATGTCGGATTTTAATTAAATTTTCTTTACCATGATAAGTACAAGAATGTTTTGATCTAAACCGAATTATCGGAAAACCCTTACATCCCTTAAATCCATTTACACACGTCTGATTAAGTTCTTAAAAAATGCTAAATTAATTAAAGACGTTATTATAGTTCTTCAGTTTTTACATCGAACCAATAAATTGTTTTAAAAGAAATACTATTTAATCTAATATATAAAAAAAATAGTAAGTGCATGCCTCTAGATTAATGTATTTTTCACGTGTTTGGATCCCACAAGAAATATTTTCACGTAAATTCAATAATTAATGGTTTGTAATAAGCATAAGGTGAATGTTCAAACTTTCTAAACACAAACGTAAATAAAGGCAAAAATTGTGTTTATTAGAATCCTTAGAAAAGAACAAAGCTTTCTATAATTATATTAAGTTAATAATAATTTTAAATGAAATCTAAATAGCGATCTGTACAAATTTTTAAATTAGTAATAAATATTATTGATAATGGTCTTATAGACCGAAGCAATTGTCAATCACAATAAATAATATTGTTGAAACCACCTTATTGCATGTATTTCTTCTACTTCGTTTTCTGTTAAATACTTTTAATTAATTTAATTTGTGTGAGATGTGCTTTCACAACTACATACGTATTTATTATTATCCATGTACACACTTCCCGTTGTTTTATAACGGAAGGGTGAATTCCACATACGACATGCAACATTGATTATTTATAGTCTAATGAAAGAGATCCACCTTTTTACATTCCATCCACTCTAACCAACCAACCAACCAACACCGGGTCAAGGTAAAGACTGCTGGCAACTTCTGAGGAGTGACTCTTGTAGGTAACGTTATTATTCAAAAATATCCCCGCGGAAGTACTTACCCCACAAGTGGATTACATAAACACTGAAAGTGTATGATGCTACGGAAATTTGGAAGTTGCGGGAAATCGTGCTTACCTACGTAAAATAACTTTTGGCTTTTTAACGTGGCTCTGTAATAATAGTTTTTATCGGTTTTCTGCATCCACCTTGGTAATGATCAGATCGTTTTGTTGACATTTGTTTTTTATTGATTTTATTATTTGTATTTCAGTGATAGCCGATCTGTTATAATTTTTAAACTTTTTTATATTCTTTTCTGATAATATCCGCGGAAACATGTGTATGTTTTTGAATTTGTGCCATTTCAAGATTGTCGGTGTTGTTAGCAATGATTCTATTGAAGGGTAATTCTAAATCTACGCCTAATAGTTCAAAATCTTTTCTAACAATTTTGAACCACAACAAAACCAAATGTATTGGATAAAAGTGGCATTTATGAAATAGATTGTAACAGTTGCGATGCTATATTGGACAAAGTGGTAGGGCAATCAACGTTAGAATATCTGAGCATGTAAAAAGTATAGACAAAAAGAACACCAAAATGGGCTTTTCAGAACATTGTGTCTTATCTAACCACAAAAAAGCAAAAAATTGTCACTTTTAGAAGCGCTAGAGATTAAAAAAGCTCTGTCCCAAAATCTTAATTTAGTTAATAATCATACGGAGTTAGATTTTGTAGACTCCCTACTCATTTTAGGCAATTATGATTAAGTATATATATTGTCGCACTAGCTTTTAAAATTTAGTATAAGATTTTACTCTAATCCTTTGATAATGGTCGTGTGACCGAAACTAGTTAGAATATATATATTAAATCGGTGAAATATTCTACGTTGTTTTATTTACTTTTGATTATACTTATGCTTATTATTTGATCGGAATACAGAGTGGTATATTAGACATTTTAGGAAAAATAAAACATTAATTGTTTACCACTTTCGATTATACCGGATGTTAATGTCAACTTTGTTATTTTAAATCGAATGGGATATTTTTTATGACAAATTTTTATGACGCTTAAAATTGTAAGGTGACTTTGATAACCAGCTAGTAACTTGTATACCTACGAAGAACAATTTCTGAGATAATTTAAGTTATAGAAAAAAACATAGGTCCTGCAATCCAAACTATAAAAGTTCCATTAATTTTTTTTACTAATTATAGTCTAGTTTTAAAGGATAATGTCATGTAAATATTGAGCCTCATAATTTATACGAGGCTTTCAGAAAACTAAAGTTTAAAAACTTCAAACATGAATATCTTTACATTTTAAAAATGGCACCTATTTTGTCATTCGATTACTTTATTATCCTCTTTTGATACATTCGGATGTTTTCCAGTGTTTTAATTGGAAAAAAATATATTCAAAATTTTTCAAATGAAATAATAGTTATACGTGCTTGAAGTCTTTAAGGTTTGTATAAATTACGACGTTTTATTTTGGCTCGACGTTAGCTTTAAAACTTGACTATACCTAGTAAAAATTACAACACTCTAGGTGATAACTTTCAAATTTTCAAATTTCTAACACACTTAATTTTCCTAAACGTCGTCTAATGTACCACTCAGTTTAGGAATTAGACTAACAATTGCTATAGGTGAATATCTTCCGAAAATCCTCCATTACTTTCATTTCATTTCAATTGATTTTAAATTTTAATGAAGTAAAAGTTGAATCTATTCATATTTAATTTTTCGAAACAATATGCATGATATTACTGTGTTAAAAATTAATAATAATTTGTTCAACATTTAAACGAAATATCAGCTCAATATATCTGAATTTTTCCAGTACATTTATTATTTATTGATAAACGCTTATTTATGGAAATGCATATAAGGTTTTGGTACATTTGATATTGCTGTTTTTGAGTACTTATAATGTCAAAAACACACCATAATGTACAACGGTTCGGTAAACTCAATTGATTGTCAATTACAGATACGTTTACTTCGGGCTTACCATTATAAATCTATTTTAAACGTACGACTAATTTTTTTTTTGTAGAAAAGGTTAAAAACAAAGGAAAAACTGTATACATGTTTTCCTTTTATTACTATTTCCAGAACACCCTAAACAATTTTAAGTATTATATAACGTGATCCATTCTCTAACATTTGTTGTATTACATCACAAGAGAGATTTTCTTATGATTAATCTAAGGATTATGCTTTACTTTTAAATAATGATTTATTACATATAACTTGTAACTAGAGTGCGTATTTTATGGCCAGTTTGGATGATTACCAAAATTTTGCAACTACGGTTCACAGTTAGAAAAAACTCAAACCCAATGAATGACAAAATGTGATTGAAGAGAAATGGGATACGTTTTGAAAGAAAAGTAATTAAAGCAGTCGACATACGATAACGTTTCCAATTTTGGAATGCTAGCTGTAAACCAGAAAAGTAATAGCACTGATATTGTGGTACTTTAACCCGGTCTTGTTTACGTTTTCGAACAAATATCGGGACTAAGGACACGAAAACACTACCTACATGCTTTACACATTCTAATTTTAGATTTTTGTACAACATTCGTGTTTTAAATAATACATTAATTCGTAAATACTAGTTGGTATGCCCGGTGATTTTTTTTGTTGAATTCTTCAAAAGATTGACAGCTCATTTATTTAATTTATGCTTTTTTATCACTGTTGCTAGACTTTTGATACCTATTCTTTAATTTTCTTCAAAATTTCGTTTAAACATCAACACGAACTCAGATGTACAGTTGTCGACTAATTATTTATCTCGAATCTTATGTACACCTTTGCGGCATTTGTGGTAAGAGTTATTATGGTACCAAGACGCTCGGGGTACTATTGAAATAGCCGCTGTGAACTTCTACTTATCTGTATAATCTACGTGGTACATATTGGTACTATTAGACAGTAGCATTATCAACAAATTCAATAGAAATACAGAAATTTAATAAAAACATTATCTAAAAATAAACTATTTCAAAGTAATTTTAACGCAGTAAGAAAGAAATTACCTATATAATGACACCAAATTCATATTGATTAATTAACTTATTTTAATATTAAAAATTGGATTGATCAGCCGTTACTTTGTGATAATTCATCTTAACGATAAATGAATAAACACTACTTTATTCAAAAAAGAATGAATTAAAATCCTTATTCGTCTAAATTTTAAGATCAAAGATCTCACATTTTGAACGCGTCTTAACAAGTAGGCTCAACGAACCGAAAGTCATCCCATGGTCGGTTTCGACCTATCGGGTCTCATCAGGTGGACGCTGGCAGAAAGGCCTTTACAGGCTATATTAAAATTTAGACGAATAAGGATTTTAATTCCTTTTTTTTAATATATTATATTTTCGACTAGGAGTCCATCGGAATCAACAGTGTAATTCAATGCCGGTAGGGGTATTAGCCCTCGGAATAGTTGTTTCTGTTGATTCCATATTTATATTTATAAACACTACTTTGTTTATTATCATTTTTTATTTACAAATCCATTTGACTATAGTTTCGACAGATAGCTTGTCATTGTCAAACAAATGATTCAAATTGAATGAATATAAACAGATGTACAGTACTGTTTATATATATTTTTTGGAAATACCATTAATTATTAAATGTACTTAATAATACTGAGTGGAACAAATCTACCTGGTCGTTTAACAAGTTATTTTCGGAAATTTTTGATGCTTTATATACTTCTAAGGATTCTAAAATATTAAGGTTAAAGCCTTTATTTACATTATGAATAATTTTAAGATTTTCTCTAGTAGGAAACTGATGGCCTGTTTCTAAAAAATGGTTTGCAAAATTGGAATTATCTTTTCTTAATCCAAATGATCTAAAGTGTTCATTATAACGGGTTCTAAATGACCTTCCAGTTTGGACTAAGTAAAAGGAATCACATTCTGTACATTCTAGTTTATAGACTCCAGTTTTTTCAAATTTGTCAGTTTTATCTTTTGAATTAAAAAGTATGTGTTTGATGTTGTCCTTCTTCGGGTGTACAGGCCGTTGTCGGTTGGAATTGCTTCCTAACGTTTCGCTAGCTTGGTTGTAGACTCAACAACCAACAGCGAAAATGGATAGACCTCTGAAGAAGCTCGCCACTCGTGCTAGCGAAACGTTAGGAAGCAATTCCAACCGACGACAGCCTGTACACCCGAAGAAGGACAACATCAGTTCGTCAACTGGCCGCGAAAGCCTTAATCAATTTGTCAGTATGTGTTTGTCTTAAACACCACTCTACATCTATTTATATTAATTCAATTTAAAGCATTTGTTTGACAATGACAAGCTATTTGTCGAAACTATAGTCAAAAGGATTTGTAAATAAAAAGTGATGATAAATAAAGTAGATTTTATTAATTTATCGTTATTTTAATATTATATTTGATGGAAAAAAGACGATATTTCGGATAATAAGTGTAAGTTTGTAATTTCCCTGTAAATGACCATAATTTATATTAAAAGAATATGTTTTTCGTCAAATACTGAAATGTTTAACAAGTTTATTTTATAATTGTAAAAAAATATTATTTTAGTAGGAGTATGATCTCATAGTTCCACCACTGGTATTGAGACGAGTGATTCTGTTTTAGTATTTACGATTTATTTTTTGACCTTTGTTAAAACTTACGGCAAGGTTTTATCTTAACCGCAACAGTAGTTGGTAAGGAGCCAACGAAAAGGCGAATTGTTGTTACTTTGGACGGACGCAAAAAAGGACGAAACTTTAGAAGGATCAACCGAGATTGCTTCAAAAAAAAAAGAAAAACTAACAAAGAATGCAGTCATTTATCGCTATAGAGAGATTAAAATGGTTTTCTTGTTAATGTGCCATTTTTAATTTAGACAAAGTATTTGATTTAACTTGCAAAATTATAGAGGAGAAACCAATTTGGTTAGAGTGAGCTAGATAGACAATCTTCCACTACCTGCTGTACAAATATATTAACTTATTGAATAAAAAACACTTCTTCGAATTTCACTGTTTATAATATTCGAAAAAATGTTTTTTATTCATTAAGTATACAATGGATTTTTATCAGTATCAGTAGACAAAATCAATTCAATATATTATTGTTTTTATCTAGGAAATGGTAAAACGACACGAAAATATACAATAGTTACAATTTACAGTGAATTTGTAATATATATATATTTGTAACGAATACTTGTTTTCAGCACAACCTGCTCCCTAAATAGACATTTTACTAAAGGGGTAGTTCCCATAAGACTCGTATAAATAATTTATATTCTTTGCGCCTCTTCCCAATGTGTTATTTCGAATGATTTGTCCGGAAGGAATTTTATTTTTACACGTTTCCACAAAAGGCCATTCGGGAAACAAGCAAAATTCAAACAAAGCAGAATTATTTGGGCTTTTCTGCGCTGTTTATTGCCAATAAAAGCAGAATGCGACACCATCAGCCTGGGTATCATCGTTAAAAAAAATTCTGTTGGTAAAATTTAGTGAAACAAGGAACGGTAAGTAGATTGTTCAAATAATCACCTTCTCTTTTAGACTGTATAAATTTATCGCAGTGATAATTCTGAATGTGACATTCTCGGATAACAAATTTCTTGCCAGAGGTAAGCGATACGCAAATTATACGTCGAAGCGTAAAATATAAGGCACTCAACTAACAATAAGACGATGTATGATTAATTTATTAACCCTTACTTTCTACGTTCATTAATAATAAGTGATTGCTCCTCTTAGTCGAGTTGTACCTACTATCACTGCATAATAATGTACCAATATCTATGGTGCTAGCGCAGGTAGATTTGTAAAGCAAATCGGGGGGAGGAGGGGTTATTTCGTCCAAAGATACAATATTCTGCACTAACCGTTTAAACGTTTAATTAAAAGATGGAACTAATTAACTACTTTAGATATCGAGAATGTTGTCGTTTAGTCGAAATTTGTAAATAATAATCATCAATTGTATTGAATTAGCAGACACTTGATGGAAGTCTAACATATTGAGATAAATACACAGTTGATAACTTCCACAATTTATTAAATAAATTTAACACGTGTTTCGCCAACACGTGTTTCGCCATATTCAAAACATGCGTTAGAAGATAACCATATATTTAATTTAGATCTAAAAATTTTACACATTGAAAATAAAAGTTTAAAACTTACACTATTAGAATCTAAAGAAATTAACAGATATAAAAATACAGACGTAATTCTTAATGACTAAGTAGATATAAACCCTTGACCACTATTAATAAATCTTTTCCCTAGCTCTAATGAAGATGTACCACCCTATTTATAGACACCTACTCTTAGGTAGTTTTAAGCAGATTTTGTACTTCTGAAGAAGCCACAGTGTTGGCGAAACACGTGTTAAGTTTATTTAATAAATTGTGGAAGTTATCAACTGTGTATTTATGTCAATAATCTTCAATTTTTTGACTTCAGCTGTGCACCATTGACAATGTACCCTTCCGTCCAAACCTTGATGGGTTTAATTAGTTCATAGTAGTACCTCATAATTTTAACTTTAATAAAACACACAGTGTAAAATATTCACGAATTTATTCTAAATACTCGATAATTGTTTCCGGTATTGCTCATTATCAAGAGTAATTGATACAGAAGTAGTAAATAAGAATTCATACAATTAATACTCATTTAGTAATAGTAAGTAGTAAATACTCTCACGACTGACAAAGCCAAAGTTTGGAGAAGCATATGTTACGATATTTAAATAATGTTTTGTGAAAATCTGTTTAATTTGTCCTTTTGAATAAGTTAAAATAAATACTTAAGGGACTTTCAGTAAAAGTATGTTTCGGCTTTCAAAAAAAATAATAAATACCTTACAGGAATAAACCATGATTTTCCAGAGATAACTGTTAGAAATATTTGACTGACTCCAATATGACAAATAAAATGAAAAGTCCTTAAAGTATCAATTAATATCATGAAGGAGTGTACAAAAGCTGTACTAATTATCCTATAAACGAGACAAAAGACGATCAAGCAAGCACATCTAGAATACTATTAGGAATGCTTTTAAAATGCACTTAAAGTTCCATAAGCGTCAAAGAATAAAAGTTGCAAGATGATGCAATGTAAGCTTTAGAGATTTTAGGTGATCGATATCATACAGTAGGAAAGTACTTATATAAAGGCATATATGTATGTAAGTGGTATACGGATATTCTAGACAAAGCAGACACATTAACACTGTTAAACAATTTTAATCCGAGATTTACGAAAACGTCTCTATCAATATTGTTTCAACCTTTCGGTTATTTTCAGAGAGGAATTATACAGACTTAAACTAACTTAAAGATAAAGTGAAAGTAATACATATATTTATATATATGTGTAAATGATGGACCCACCCCCCTCTGTTATTGGATACATCGATTATTGTTTTAAATATAGGGCTATTGAGACCTTTTATATTATCGTTAGTCAAATTTAATTTCTTATAAATTGCTTTTTGTATTTCTAGTTTCTCTAAAAAGTTGAGTTTAAATCCTTTATTCTCTAGCTGAACAATTGAAAGACTTTCGTTGTTAATGGAATGGTTCATCCAAACACAGTATTTTGATAATGCGTCGAATGTCTTTTTAGAGAAAAAAAGATTCAAACTCAACTTTTTAGAGAAACTAGAAATACAAAAAGCAATTCATAAAAAATTAAATTTGACTAACGAATATATAGAAGTTCTCAATAGCCCTATATTTAAAGCAATAAGCGATGTATCCAATAACAGAGGGGGTGGGTCCATCATTTATACGTATATATAAATAGGTGTATTACTTTATCATTAAGTTAGTTTCTGTACAATTTCTCTCTGGTGATAACCGAAAGGTTGAAACAATATTATTAACTATTTCTAAATAAAGTGTAAAACTACCTCATTGTGTTTTTTCTTTGTTAGTTTCGTTAAACTTACTTCTCTTTCGACTTGGTCAGTAATTTATCGAGACTGCCTGTGGCATACTGATGATATCTAGTAAGATAGAAATCTCCATTTACATCTGGTAGTTTCGAAAAATTACTGACCAAGAGCCGGTGCATTTGAATTGAGCACAAAACCAATTAATAAGCATGAACTGAGCGCAAACGGACGCCTGAATTGAGCACAAAGATTTTCTTACCTGCATGTGTTTAAATAAACACCAGAATTGAGCACAAGCCATGTCAGAAAAAGAGAGACTTACCCTATATACCACAAACAATCACTAATGCGGACACGTGTTTCGCCCAAGACTGGCCTTGCGTTGAAAATGCCCACATTGTAAGTGGGCGAAACACGTGTCCGCATTAGTGATTGTTTGTGGTATATAGGGGTAAGTCTCTCTTTTTGTAATTTATTACATACCATAGTCTCCTTTATTATTCTCTATTTACAAGCCATGTTGCCAGCTTTCTTTTAAAATATCTGTAGGGATTTGAGTTCTTTTTGAAGCAGTAGGTAGGTGTTGGTTGTTCTAGAGACACTAGAAGACTGTTCGGCCCAAATTCTGGGAGGAAAGGTTAAAAAGTCGTTTATATACGTAACAAAGAGATAATTAATTTTCAAAAATTAATAGAGTTTCACCTCGTTCACTGAACATAGTTTCAAATGTTATTGAAGACATGTTATTTATTATACAAGACAATGATAACTGTAATTGCATAAGGGTAGTCCCTTGTCTTTATTAATTTCTCCCGCCCCTTACAAACCAGTTAAATTTGGCAACATTACAACGTTAATGTTGTTCTTATCATCGGTGTTTTTATTTTCTATCTGTATGATCCTTGTGCTCAATTCTTTTCTTGATAAACAAACCCTCGATAATTACTTGTTTACCTGCTTACGCTCTGTGCTCAATTCGAGTGTCACCCCAAGAACTTATACCATTTATAATAAGTAAATATCCTTCTTTTATTCAGACCACTGTTAAAATGCATTTATGTATGTGATGTAAAACAAACAGAAATCTAGGTGTATTGATTTTGTCACGACGCGTTATCCGATTAAATTGTGTTGTGTGTTGTTTTTTTCCAACACCTTGGATTTGAATGCTAAGCCTAATTCAATTTAAAGGACATATGTATTAATGGAACTGACCTTTCACATTTCTCACCTTAGAGCATCCTCGTAGCCTGTAATACCAGACAACGAATTTCCCACGTACATACATGCATATATTTGTACAATTTAGCCCCCTGGAAGTAGAAAATCGAAGAAAAGGCTTTTAGTCAGTGTTTGGGGGAAAAAATTAGAGTAGACCGTAAATTCTGCCCTTTTCGTTCGGCTTTCCTTTTCTCACTGTTAGCTTCTCAGTACAGGAGAAGAAACCCATAAATTAGTTTCTTTTTCTCTCTCACTTAATTCTATCACATAAAGCTCATAGGTATGTTAAACCGTACGAAGAACAGCATAACACAGTACACAATGTTTCAATACGTATAAGAAAACAATTCACGCTTTTTTAAACCATTTTACTCGAGATACGTAAACAACCGCAGCTCAAAGATTCGGTTTTTACATTTAATAGATATCATGCCTCTGTTAAATTCAAAGATAAAATGCGAGATAAAATTCAATTCAGACATCCCCCAAGGAGTACAAAAGGGTGCCTAAAGAAGATGTGGGATTAAAAAGGGGATATTACAGAAGACTTGATAAAAAACGAGGTCAGGTTACATGGCAATCATGAACTGCTGAAAATCAAGGTTGTAGAGGACAGGTTGTCGAATTAACAATTAGAAATCTCTATCAGAGTGGTGCTTGGTAATATAAGTGGCTAGTCAAGGGTAAAAGCCCTTTACAATATTAAATTGAAACCTAACAACTAAATATTTCGGAAGCATGATCGGGGTAAATTATTAATTAAGTGTACCTTTAGTATTATCAGTTCACAAGGAAAACATATCTTGTTAAAATTGTTTATACATAAATAATTTAGAACCTGCTGCACTGCCTCTTAAGGGAATTGCTAGCTAGAACCATTAAAAGTTTACAGTACCTTTATCAGAAACCTCTAAACTTTTGTAGAATTATATAATGAAATAACGATCTTCTCTTAACGAATCATAACATTAAAATGCTTTCGATCAAATTAATTACAATATGTCGAGAATGATCGCAAAACGTTTGAATTAAATTTTGTTTGTTATTCATGAATTTAATCCAAACGACAAGGGAAATAATTACATTTCCAAATATCGGTGTCAATCAAAATTGCGAACTTATAACGGAAATGTAGACAATTTGTTACTTTAATACAACATAGGGAAGCAGAATTAAAAGATAGAAAGCACAGCACTTATTTTTAATTGAGATGACTTTCTTTTTGTCTTAGTTTGTACTGTTTTGTTACCATTAACAGTCAAACTAAAGCAATTTAGAATCCGTACATTTATCTTCTGTTGGAAATTTACCCGACTATTTGTTATATCTTAAGCAACAACAAATCGGTCTACATTTTTCTTTTAGAATTTACTGGCTGATGTATTTCTCTGTTCGCCGCTTAAAGCAGAAAATGCGGTAAATTATTGATAGAATACATTAGTAGACAATTATAGATTTGAAATGCACGTTGGACTAAATATGACTAACAGACTTTCTATATTTCAGGGATTGATAATAATTAATGAACCAAACAATATCGAAATCTATAAATACTTAAATGAAAATTGATACAACTTCGATATTGAGAACACAGGTTGTTAGTTAGCTTATGACGGGGTGTGTTTAATCTTTAATAACTCAGCTAAAGGTACATTACTTTTGATCAAATCTGACTAAGATATTAATTAAACACAAAAAATAAAATAAATGAGCACCAATTTCAATTAAATTAAAACTACTAGAATGTTAGCAAGAAAAAATCCAAAGTATCCGATTATGACACCACCACGCTAAAAATACCTTATTTACCCACCGACTCAAAATGTTATTCAAAAGGGAAAAATAAATAAAAGAATGGAAAGTTTCACTAATTGTTTATTGTACTCGACAATATCGTTTCGATCTACGTGATCATTATCAAGAGTACTAATAATTAGTAATGAACTTTTTCCATTCTTTTATTTATTTTCTCTTTTGAAGTCAAAAATGTTTAACAGTAAGGCACCCTAGAAAGTTTATATTTTATTCAAAATGTTATGGTTGGTAAAACGGCTAAACACCTGTCATAGTAATATCAGTTATCAAATCAATAATATACCGCAGAATAAGTCAAAACAAGTCAAAAGTTCGTTCAAAGACCATTGAAGACTATCGAGTTTATATAAAATCTTGAATAATCAAAACCAGCAGCAATTTATCAGCATATGTAAGACTTAGTTTTAAGTTGATAATTATAATGGTAAACGAGGAATTAAATAATTTAGTAGATATCAGAAGAATCTGAAACTTAAAGCCTTTGAAAGAAGAGAAAATAACTAAAAAGGATTTATGGTATGAGTCTTCTTTTTGTTAATCCAGACCCCAAAGTGAACTCAAATTATTATATTAAAAATTTTTGACCAGAGATACTCGAAGTCTGTTTCCAGAAGATAAGTTTGTGTTCTGTCAAGATTCTGCATTAAGACATATTTTAAAGAAGACTTAGGACTTTATGGACATCAATATCAAATATATTTCTAAACAAAATTGGACACCGATGAGTTATGATGTCGCTGCACTGAACTTTAACATTTGGGGGATGGACAGGGGGTGTTTCTAGACGCAGAATTAAAAAATGGCAGGTTTGAAAATAGCCACTATATACATGAATTATGGAAAGAAATGCATCATATATTCATCAACAAATCTCTGGAATCCTGACCTAAGATGGTACATAATATCCATTAGAAGACATATTAAGTTTTACGTATTAATAAAGCTACATTTGTTTAAAAACACCTCCTCATTGGTTTACAAAACCTTTATTAAGATCAATTAAGAACAGTGCAAGAAATATATACTTTTTAAAACGTATTGGATAGGTTTTTTTTACAAAATTTAGGATAAAACACTTCTAAAACACATAATTTAAAGGTAATTATTGTACAATAAAGTTTATGAATTACAAACAATAGCAAGAGAATTATGACAAATTTACGTCTTTCTATTACTAGCTCTCTTTCTATGTACCTACTGGAGAATTTTGCTATATATATATATTCTGTATATGTATTGTAAAAATATCTTTAAGCGTTAATTCGTTGAAAAATATACTATAGGTATAGCTATCATCTAAGTAATTCCCCTAGGTAACGAAGACTGCGCCCACAAAGGGGATAAGTAAACTAATTAAGTACAAACGCATTTTCATCAGAAGAAAAAGGAAAGAAAAAAAGTGTTGCTTCAACTTTTATTCATCTTGTAAAGTAAATTGAACGAAAGTAATTAAGTATCCTTCTATAACCGTCAATTTTGAAACTTTGCACTTTTTATACAGATGATTAATTATTGTCATTATACAAAATGAGACTGTCAATCAATATGGACTGTATTTTTTATGAAGGATTAATGCTCAAAAAGATTACACTTTTGTTTTGACAGGATTATGTGGGTAGGTATCATGATTGAATGAAATTGTAACAAATTTCCGGATAGAGAAAGTTTTAGAGGTTTGTCAACATAAAAGCAATTTTTGTTTTTTTAATTACGCTGGAACCTACTTAAAAAAAAAGTTTTAACTACAATTACCTATTTTTAATTAATTGTAACAATCATTAGTTCTAGGCTTGTCTACCATAAAACCCAAGAAATCTGGTTCAGTTATTCACAACTAGTTTATATAAGCGACTTGAATAATTCATTACTACAATTAATGTGATTCATGAAGATAAAACAATATAACTTTGCGGTGGTAATCTTATTATCATTCAAACCTGCGTTTTATTCTACTAGGATTAGTGGTTAACAGGGAGTTCAAGACAAAAAATATTTAAAGTTGATAGGTAGTTAGATTAAAAGAAGGGTAAAGTCATTAAAAGGTCATTATTTGAAACCGTTATCCTGTTTGATTACGAGGAATATGAAAGTCGTTAATAAATAATAAAAAACTTCTTTAAATAAAGTATACAAAAAATAAAAAACCCTTTGATAATTTCCACACTTCTTTACTGTTCTTAATAATTTATTCGACACTTTGTGGCTTCGTTAGACTATTTACGCAATTCTTTTATATTTAAGGGTTGTTAACTAGGGCGGGGATGGAAGAACAGGCCAAAGTTTCAGTAAGTTATTTGGTCATTTGCTTGTTTATTAATTTCTAACGTTTTCAGAATATTAAGTTTAAAGCTTATTCCTTCAATATAGATTATTTATATTATATGTATTAGTCCTCGGAATAGTTGTTTCTGTTGATTCCTAAGGCCTTTCTGCCAGCGCCTACCTGATGAGACCCGATAGATCGAAACCGGTCGTGGGAATGGCTTTCCGTACGCGGTGCCTACTGTATAGGACGCGTTCGAAATGTGGGATCTGTTATCCTTAAAATTTAGACGAAAAAGGATTTTAATGCCTTCTTTTTTTGAATAAAAAACAATTTGTAAACCATTCTGGTTCTTTTTGTATTTGAAACACCAATTGTTTTCGGACTTTTGTTGTATTTAAACCACAAAGTTGGTCAACTTTGCTCTACATAAATGTGGTTATATGAAACCGTTTCCGGAACGATTTCTACATTTTGCGACATATAAATGTGACTTTGCTTTTAAAGAAGTGCCATATTGTGTACTTTTCCGTGTTATTTCTGTCAGTTGCAGCTTTTCATAAAATAACATTACTGTCCCGTTTCTAGAAAACTTGAAGTATTGTAAACTACTACATATGTTACGTACGTACAAAAGTAGGTTGTTTACGAATTAAGTTTATGACAGTTATTTTGTGACTGTTAATGACAAATAGTTTGCAAACAGAATGGCTCAAATATTTACCCACTTTTCCATTGAGTATTTATGGAAATATTTATTTTAGAGATACGTTTAGCAATGCTCTTACTTTATAAAAAAGATAGAAATGCAAATTATTAACACAGGTTTTGAAGAAATAAGTATTTTGTGTATTTAATAAAAGCTCTGAGAATACGTTTTAATAAAAATAATAAATAAAATAAAATACATATTAATAGAAGACAAATGATTGGAAATTAAATGAATTCTCAAATATTATAATAGTTAATATCAGGTTATTTTAAACTTTATAATTAATAAACTGTCATCTTAATTGAATGAGCGTGTTTTCAACTTCGACAATACTGCCTGACTTTAAGGGTTAATTTTAATTAAGTGCACAACTTTTCGTTCCCTGGTGCAAGGACGAAAACTGTATTGTAATCGTCTAATTAATAACTCAACTTTGCTAATTAATAGAAGAAAGTCATCACTATTATAGAAACTTTTTTTCTTTTCAGGTCAGTGAAATTTATGTGATGCTTCTAACGCATATGGAAGGAGTCAATAGGGCTTTTTATATCGACTATTCTTCTCCTAATGAATGAAAATCAAGAAGTCCAATGTTGGGAACCCAAACAAATGGCAGAATACCTTCTGTATGTGAAAAACTTTTTGGAACTATGACATGCTCAGGTAGGCAAAAGTTTAGTATAGATAATATTATTTATGAACAAATATTAATTAGATTATTTTTAATTATAACTTTTAAAAAATACCACCATGGATTATAAGTCAGTTGATACCATTTTACACCGATAATAATTATAATTTTGATTAGACAATGGGGTAGTTAGCATCGCCAAGTGATAATCTAATCATATTATCAACAGTTTCTGTTAACTTTGACATATTTTACAGGTCCAAAGCGCATCTAATGCAAATTGGTTTAACCCGATAAGGGTGTAACCTAAAATATGATGATAGCAGTAACTAACACTGCCTAGTTATATGCTAAAATAAATTTTAACTCAACCATTAACATAAACAAATATTATAATTAAATAATAGGACATAATGTTTAATATTTAAATAAAATAGTTTTACATATTAGAAGGTAGATTTTTAAGAGGCATATAAATTGGTGGGGGATTTTTCTCTCAAAATTCCACATCCAGGTATTAAAAAACAATAATACTACATGCCCAAATTGTTATGAACTGACCACAGGTGGTTTATTTATTACAATTATAGTTGTTAATGTTTTAATTTAAAATCAACTTTTTTATATGAAAATTAAATACCTCAGCCGCAAGTACTAAATATGTTTGATAATTATAACAAATATATTACTAATGTTTAATAGTTTCTACATTTGCTTCATGGAAATTCATTTCACACTCAGTCAATATAACTAGGAAGTTAATTTCGACAATTAGTTTTATTGAGTGTGAAATATATTACTATCTACCACAGAGAATTATTTAATTTTACATAAATGTCTTATAATGAAGACACAGATTATTAAAACAGAAGAGGCTAGGAAAATTGTTTATGGACTTACCAATGTTGGAATTTCTTTGTGGTCTGTTTGAGGAAAACTGTCTTTGAAAAACAACACTAAACGTTCTAAAATATTAGCACGATAAACAACCGATGCATTCGAACACCTTTTATACATTTTGTTAATTTATTATTACATAAAAAATGGACGATAACCGAACTCCCTACGTCTGTGGATAGTCGTAAAACTTAAAAAAGTACTAATCCTTGTTTGCGTGATAGAGACTGAGCGACACGATAAATCCCCGAACTAAGTTATGTTTTGCCTTCATCGTAGTCAAACACGGTGCCCTGAAACAAAAAATAAAATGGTTGTATTTATATTTATTTGCATAGCTTTTTTGAGTATTTCAATTAGTTCATTAAACTCTTCTCTGTATTACATAATAAAGACGTTATTGTTTCATATTAGTTATTTTAATTCTTCTTGGTGATTGTAAAAAATATCTATGGATAAAAATCACACAATACATACATACATATATACGTATATTCATTCTTTTTTTGTTTTCGTTATCAAGACAGAACTGGTCTAACAAAAGCAGATTTGTCGTTGTTTGTTTGACATTTAAGTCACACCATACACTGTTACATTCCACTGTTATCTGGTTTGATATCATCTGAAAGAGTTTGTAATAAACAACATCTGTTAGGGTCGCACAAGGACATTCTATTTTTTCCAGTAATTGCTGTCCTTTTCCTATACCAGTATTACAACGAATACATTTAAAAATAAAATGAAGATTACCAAGGAACTTGTTTTTAACAGTAAATAATTTATTTTACACTTTCTTTGATATTTACGATTTATGAATTTTAGGTAGGTACAATGGATGTCGTTTCGTCAATAATATTTTCACATGAAAGGCCTGTACCTTAATCGACTATTCTACATAATTTCGTTCAATATTGAGGCACTTGTCATTACGTTTGACCAGTAGCTAGTTTTTGAATACCCTTCTCATTGAACTCTGCCGCCTGACTTGTTTACTGTTAACCACTACATCACAACTGTTTTGACTTCGTCATCGTTTTGAAGACACTGAGCGCCCAGATGTTTCTTCAAGTGCAGGAACAAATGGTAGTCACTGGGCGTCAGATCAGAACTGTACGGAGGATGATCAAGAGTTTCCCAGTGAAAAATCCGATTAGCCACATGCAGACGGGCATTGTCCTGTACATTTGTGCGACCATCTTTAAATGCTCTCACCCACTTCCTCACCATTTCATCACTCATAATGTTTTGTCCGAAAATTGTACAGATCTCACGATGAATATCAATCGGTTTTAGTCCTTTCGAACTAAGGAATCGTATAATGTCCCGGACTTCACAGTCGGAGGGATTCACGATTATCGGAGGCATCTTGAACACTCAGTAAACAAGGGCGAATCAGACTGTAATGGCGTCAATGCGTAGGTGAGAGATGTAGGTACTCAGTGCAAATGCGCGGAACGCTGACCGCAGCATTGCGGCGCCAGAATTTCAAAACGGTACTTACTTAAAAAATATGCCTCCTATAATATGGCTTTCGGTACGCTGTGACTACGCGTTCGAAATGTGGGATTTGTGATCCTTAAAATTTAGACGAAAAACGATTTTAATGCTTTTTTTTTTAATATGGAAAATCTATTAATTTAAATTGAGCTTTGTTATAGTTTCGAAAGGAAATTGTGAAATGTGATTTTGATAGGAATCGAGGAATATCGTTAGCCACTAGATAAACTCTCTTGCAGATAGATTAAAAATAACAAGAACTTTATTGGTATTTCCCAATGACTTGCGTACAGAGTCGTCAACCTCGACTAGCCAATGAACGGCTTGATATGAGAGAATCGAAATTCAATTTCTCGAGTTCCATACCTCTTCACTATCTACAATTCAAGATCAGTTTCAGTGAACCTTATCAAGAATTCTTCGTTTTATTTAGAAATTGGCGTTTTTAAATTAAATGAAAGTATCCGTGTAATATAAGGTAGGATAAATTGAATTATTATCAGTAAACTTATTTTCCTTTTTATTGTTATATTCTCTTGTTAGGATATTAGTTATGAAATTGTTACCCAAGATGTTACACAATATTATATATTTTATCGGTAATTAATTGACATGGCCCTTAATTGATTAAAAGCCAGTAAATAATAGGAAAATGACTTAATTACATTTGTACACAGTAAGTACACACCTGTTTCATGCACTCGATAAATCTCAAGTGAACTTAAGGGTGCGGTGGTAGTACATGAAACGTCCTGACAAACCTAATTAAAGGGTTGCAGGTATTAAATTTTTGATTAATACACAAATGAGTTGCTTGTAACGTCTATTGACACTATTTACAAAATGTACATTTGATATCAATCAGGTGTGGGAAGAAGTTGAAATACGTGGTTTATTTGGCGACGATTTATTTAACACTGACTTAACTTAAAAGAGAAAAAGGCGGAAGAAACAGAAAAGGAAAGACGCAGTAATAAGAAATAGAGATAGCTGTGGCGATGACGAAAATATAGGGTGGTAGGCAGCTGCAGGTCATAAATTGCAGGGGGTGAATACAAGGTACAAAGACAGATAATTGTGGTGAAGAGTATTACAGAAAGACAAAGTAAATTATATAATATTTTCCAACAATACCCATCATCTGATTATGTTAAAGTTTGGCGAAATATATGTAATGTTTTTTGTTTTAGTGAAAACATTTAAGTCGTTTTTCCCTTTATTTACCTTTTATGTGTTATTTAAATAAAAATTGGGATAAAGACTCTATCTTTGTCTTTCTTTCTTGTATAAGCCTCTTAGTGTTATTAAGATAAAAAATCGTGAATTCGAAGTGCACTAATGACCCAAGTCAAAAAGTGTCACTTATTTTTTTTCTTGTAGCATTTGCGAGTGGTGTGCCACTGTTTACTCCGATAATGACATCTTTCATCTCCATTAATTTATCCCCACCGTCAACTTGCTCAGAAGTTTCGCTTTCCGTCGCTAATTGTGTTTGCTATTAGAAGACAATCGTTATATTTTTGACTGCGTGCTTCATTAAGAAAGATAACGCAAGAAGTAAACATTAATTTAAGAGGAAAAGAAAAATGAGACCTAATCTACTTTTTCACGCTTTAGAGATAAATACCTACTTTAGTTTGGTGTGTCACCTCTTACTAAAAAATTTTGAGTAACAATTATTGCATATTTTCGAAAAACAAGAACGAATGAAAATAAAAGGACAAGTTTTACTAGTTTATTGATCAACTCGACAAATTTGTTTCGGCCTAAGGCCATTTACAAGGGAAATACAAATGATTACTAAAATTAAGAACTATTCGCTGCTATTTAAGTAACTACAAATTGAAAACTAGAAGCGGGGTGTTATAGGTGGTTAGTTCTAATTGATTGTTAACTAAGTTAAAGTTATTTAATATAGCTTTATTAATTTCATAATTTTCTAAAAGAGACAATTTTCGTGATTTAGGAATGTTTGAATGTAGAAGTTTGAATTTATATACATCTAGAGAATGACCTAACTTAATACAATGTTCAGCTATTCCAGTGGAATTACATTTTTTTGTTTTTTATAGCCGCATCATGTTCTGAAATGCGTTTACCGATAGCCCTGCCTGATTGTCCAATGTACATAGCGTCACAAGTAGTATCAAGTATTAAGTTCTTTGTGACGCTACATTCATTGGACCATCAGGCGGAGCTATCGGTAAACGCATTTCAGAACATGATGCGGCTATAAAAAACAAAAAATGTCATTCCAGTGGGATAGCTGAACATTGTATTGAGTTAGGTCATTCCACAGATGTAAATAATTTCAAACTTCTACATTCAAACATTTCCAAATGAAGAAAATTGTCTTTTTTAGAAAATTATAAAATTATAAAATTAAATAACCTTAACTTAGTTAAGAATCAATTAGAATTAACCACCTATAACACCCCGCTTCTAGTTTTCAATTTGTAATTACTTAAATAGCAGCGAGTAGTTCTTAATTTTCGTAATCATTTATATTTCTCTTGTAAATGGCTTTAGGCTGAAACAAATTTGTCGAGTTGACAAATAAACTAATGAAACTTGTCCTTTTATTTTCTTTACTGTTCTTTGAAAAAATGTAGTTTCACAAAATATGCACCACTTCTACCGTAAATTATTGCATAGTACATTAAAGATTTTGTATCTGGGAAAAGAGAAAACTTGATCTCTATAATTAGAAAGTATGTTTACAGTTTCTTTGTTGTTAACTATTTTTAAAGAAATAACTATGTTTTATGAAACTACTCAAAGTATTTTTATGTTAACCAGAACGCTACATTCTGTTTGTAATATTTCAACATTTAATAAATAAGGTCCATCTTTCGCTTTAGAATGCCACTTATAACTATTGATTTTGTGAGATACAAAGTTGCATTACGGTTCAGAAAATAGCAATATAGGACGCTGGAGTGACAAGTTATGAAAATTTACAATCGAAGGTTTGAAACAGAAACGGGAACAATGCTGTGAATACGTTCGATTCTGATTCCATTAATAAAAAAAGATGATCAAATGATACAGTCCACGGGAAGTCGCAATTTTGAAATGAGAAGCTTTTGTTTAGATTATCTTCTTTCACGTTAAACGGAAAATCAAAAAATGAAACAACATTTTAATAAACATCTAAATTGTTAAAAAGAATTTGTAAATTTTAATTATTGTGTAGCATCCTACTAAAAACGTTCAGTATATAGTATACAAGGTGTTTTGTTTCTTAGGATATATGAACAGTTTGATACCAATTTTATATTTAACGAGAAATAAATATCGATCTACATTTTAAATATAAATATAAATATAAATATGGATTTTAATTCTTTCTTTTTTGAAAATGTTATACCTTCGTCTAAGAATCAATCGGAATCAATAGTGTGATTCAATGCCGGGAGGGGTATTAGTCCTCGGAGTAGTTGTTTCTGTTGATTCCATATTTATATTTGTTTACATTTATAATATAGCCTGTGAAAGCCTTTCTGCCAACGCCTACCTGATGAGACCCGATAGGTCGAAACCGGTCGTGGGATATGGCTTTCGGTTCGTTGTGCCTACTTGGTAGGACGCGTTCCAAATGTAAGATCTTTGATCTTAATATTTAGACGAATAAGGATTTAAATTCCTTCTTTTTTGAAGATCTACATCTTTATTATTTATATATTTATTTAGTTTCTGTCTTTGTGCAATAGAATTTTCTAGACGAATTGGTAAGTGATAACAGAGCTGAAACTTGACAATCGTATGGATAGAATTGCTTTTCAATGTATAATAAGACGCCTGTCTGAAAACCCGATAGCTAAAAACTCATAAAAATTTAATAAACGTCTTACAACATCGACAGAAGAGACGCAATATTGTATGTGCTGATCGTAAGGGATTCTAACATTACCAGATAGCAAAAAAAGTAACATTGTAGCACATTAAATAAGAATTCCTCATTTCAAAGATGACCATGAATTTCTTATTCTCTCTTATTAGTTAGTAATAAATTTGGTTAAAATAATTCGTTAATTTTTAGGTATACAATTTCGAAATCACACAAAAGCTCCAAAAACCTTTAATCAATAATTAATAATGCATTATCGTTCACAAAATTAAAATTATTCTAAAAATTGAATCGATGAAGTCTTCAAATATTGTAACTCCATAATCACAGTTAATAAAACACAGATGAGTTACAGAAAGTTTTTATTGATACCACAATAATATTATTTCGACATACAATGTCTTCTTAAGGTGGTGAAGTAATCTAAACTTAAACTAATTACAAGTCGACTTAAATACTAAAATATAAATGCCAAAGGTTAGACCTTTTAGAATATTTTGAAATTAAAAAATCACTTAAAGTTAAATAATAAAATAACTTACGATCAACAGAGTTTTAATAACACCCCGTGAATATGTCACGGGTAAAGTAGATAAAAGCGGATAGAAAGCGGATAAAACAGGGTTTACCCGGATAAAGCCCAAAACGTGTATAATTTCAAATATATTTTGGAATTTATCCAAGAGTCTTGGGTATTACGCAGTTTACCAGGGTAAACCTAGGTTTACTCGCTTATCTAACTTTACCCGTAACATATAAATAAATTATTAAAAGTTATAACGTAGTGGATGTCGGCTAAGTTTCCAAAATTACGTAAATAGGCTAACCTTTTACAAACATATTGAGTACTTAAGTTACTCTTGAAAAAGGCTTAAATAGGCCAAAACAATTGTGGACCAATTATTTGTGTTGTTAATTTATTTAGCAATTATTTGTGATGTTAATTGTTAACTTAGTAAAATGATTGCATCGTATAGATGAATAATACAGATACTGGTACATATCTATAAATAATATACCACGTGCTGTTAAAGTTAAATGGTTTGAGATAAAGCGGCGTTAACGAGATGATTTTTTTTTCGACATCGAAGTAGCCCAAGGAGAAATAATCTTGTCAAAAGAAGTCCAGGCTCTGATATGATCGCGTCTCTAACATAAAAGACGAAATAAGGGATACGTTAGAAGACACATTCTACTACATCGCAAACGTTCCATAAAAATGTGTCGTTTTTATTCCTGACAAGAAAAAAAAATAAGAAGAGAGAGAAAGATCAGAATCCACCGATATAAAAAAAAGGGAGCACATGTTTTGTTAAATTTCTCCCTTTACAACTCTGTTAAATGAATATGTTATAGCACAAAGAACGAGGTTTTCTAGTGCTAGGTGAAAATTGAAAACAAAAATTTTGAAACGATGATGTAAAATTATTTACTTATACTAATAGTATAGCGGTAAATTTGTTTGTTTGTTTACTTGTTTGTAGGCGGTAATATACTGATTCCATTCTGAAAATTCTTTAACAACAGAAAGGTACAATATTTTCGAGTAATATAGGTTATATTTTATATTGACAAAAGTAAGCTTGAGTTCTAAATCTTAATATTACTGCCGTGTCTCCCTTTACGGTATTGTAGAATTTTCCTTCTTTCCTGGGAAAGAATGAAAGGAACCGTGATTAATAATTCAATTGATAGTTTATTTATAAATATGAAAAATCTTGTAAAATCATTAACCAGCTACTAGAACGATAAAAAAGCCTAGAGATTGTTATTAATATAAAATGCGGCTGTGTTAGCTTTTCTTTTCCAATTAGGGATTTCGTGGAAACATTTACTTACGTAAACTAATCCCCGTGGTGATTTTGAATTAAATTTATTTGTATGCTTTCTTTTTTTTCTCTTCTTATAAAAACGTAAAATGATATCTTCTACTGAAATGTTAGTATAGGGCTTTTATCTCTAGAAGATGAAAGAAAAGAGAATCATTATCTGAAAACAAAAGAAAGCCGAGACGTTAGAGTATTCAAAGCAATAAAGAATGTAGGTGTATGTACAAAAAATCCTTCGCATTTCATTACAAATTACTCATTTGTTATTTTGGTAAATCAATTTTTTAAGGGTAAATATTAATCCCTTAAAAAGCCTTAAAGGGGACGATCAGAATAGCAGAATATGAAACAAAAGTATTAACCAAAAATTATTATTTTTAAGTTGTTTTGTTACTAATCAGACAAAATGGTTTTTGATAGTGTACCATTGAACCATTTATAAAATAAAAAATGTAATTTTAGAAAACAAAAGATTATGGCCTCAAAATTTCGAGTCATTTTCAAAATAATCAACCAGTAGGTCACCTAGTGGTATACATTGGTCGACACAAAAAAAACAACCACAAAGTTAAATGGTTTCGCAATATTTACGTTTGAAGCTACATAAGTTGCTAATTCAATAAAAAGGTCAGCTTCATTCTAAATAGAAGATAAATTGTTTGCAAAGAGGTCGGATTATTATATTAAGTTGGTAGTTAGATATAGACAATTTATTTTAGACATAAAGATAATAAGAGTCAGCTTGACACAACAAGGAAGGTCCAAGATTAGTAAATGTAGCCCCAGAATTGCCAACCCTTTTCTTTTGTTTTCGTTTTCAACCCCCCAATTTATTAACTTCTATTATTAAAAAAGTAAAAATTATTTTACTACTAGCTACTCATATACCTTGGGTATATTATAAAATCTTATCTAAAGAAAAATTCAATACAGAATTAAACAGAATCTATGCAATAGCAGAAAATAATGACTTCTAAATAAAAAAATAAATAAAAAAACATTAAACTTGGTTTACGCATATAATAAACAGAATAAATACAAATCATTTTCCTCACTCACATTTTTTGGCAATATTTCTAAAACAGTTGGGAAAATATTAGAAACAGATAGTCAAAATCTAGTTACATATAAAATAAATAATTCTTTAGGAAACAAAATTAGAAATAACAAAGATAAAACAGATAAAAGGTACAAGTTAAAGAAGTGAAGATTGTGAAAAGGTCTACATAGGACAGACCGGTAGATTTTTTCAAGAAAGAATAAACGAACACCTAATAGCTTACCAACAACAGAAGACACATTCCACCTATGCAGAACACCTGATATCAGAAATTCATCATTTCGACGATAATTCTTCACACTATTAATAAAGGTCAAAAATTAAATTTGTTTGAGATATTAGAAATTAACAAACATAACAAAAGTAACATTATCTTAAATGATCGAATAGAAGTTAGTAACACACCCTTACTTAATTTTAATTATAAATAAAAACATACTCCACCCTAGATTTAGAACCTATTTAAGTAACGTAAAATATTTTATAAGTTAGTTTGTCATCTCACCTGATGAAGTTAATGTGTAACAAAACAATTGTAGAGAAAGCAAAATAAATCGTTTAAAAATTAGCAAACCGGAAGGTCATTATTATTATTATAAACTGATAACTGAATATCTCTTACCCTTATTTACAATCGATTTTCAAAGCTAGCGTCATGCCACTAGTTCAAAACACGAACGTAGGTTTCAAAGAGAAAAGGAAAACAATATAAAAAACAAACATTTTATATCGATATGAATGACAATACGTACCACAAAATAGACTTTCAAATAAAATTAGTTTTATATACCTAGACATAAAGAAAAAACGAAAATAGTCGTAAAATTGTTTAGTGCTATAGAATTAAGTTGAACAATTACTTTTACGAGTAGCGTAATTCCAGGTAGTCCGTTTGTGTCATAAGCAGAAAATTATTACGTAATTGGGAGTGTTCGGTGAATTCGTTTGGACACTACATATAGAATGTCTATTACATAAATTATTACTTTGGTGAGCTTAATAGACATATTTCGTGCAAATGTTAATCTAGATAATTCAATACACCTACAGACATATATTTTCATTTTCCACACATCAAAAGTGCACTGGTGCGTTAGCATGTATGAAATAACAAAAAAAAAACGATTATAACATCTGGGTCACAGATTACAAAGAATAACGTATAAAAAAAGAAAAATAATAATAATCGCATCATAAGTGTCGTAAGTGTAGATCGAAAATAAGTAAAAAGCGTAAACGGATAGTAAATTTTGTTATTTTTTCATTTGCTTTTATAAGCCATTAAATTTACGACAGTTATAAAAGTTTAAGTAGATGCTCTTTGAGAGATTTCCATTATTTTCTTATTCGTTTAAGTGCAGTAGCGCCAAAACGTGGAAAAGCTAAAAATATTCTACCCCCTATTTTAAACTGCAGCATAAGGTTTCTCTGTAAAAAACTCTAATTAGCACATACATAGGAATAATTTACTGTAATTAAGATTAGAAGTAAATTTGTTACAAAATATATACGAGGTATGTTTTTTAAGTAAGTACCGTTTTGAAATTTTAGCACCGCAGCGCTGCGGTAAGCGTTCCGCGCATGCGCACTGAGTACTTACATCTCTCATCTATGCACTGACGCCATTACAGTCTGATTCGCCCTTGTTTACGTTGTCTAATCGTAGGTCCCACTAACTGTGAAGTCCGGGCTGTTATACGATTCCTTAGTACTAAAATACTAAAACCGATTGATATTAATCGTGAGATCTGAGATCTGTGTAGTTTAAGGACAAAACATTATGAGTGATGGAATGGTTAGGAATCTGCGCCGTGCAATCCAGAACAAAAGACGTGTCAAGTTGAGCAAGGGCGCCGTTTTGCTGCATGATAATGCCCGTCCGCATGTGATTAATCGGACCAAAGATCTCATCACATCTTTTCACTGGGAAAGTCTAGATCATCCTCCTTACAGCCCTGATCTGGCACCCAGTATCAGCCATTTGTTCTTGCACTTGAAGAAACATCTGGGCGCTAAGTGTCTTCAAAACGATGACGAAGTCAAAACAGTTGTGATCCAGTGGTTAACAGTTAACAAGTCAGGTGGCAGAGTTCTATGAGAAGGGTATTCAAAAACTGGTCAAACGTTGTGATAAGTGCCTCACCATTGAAGGAAATTATGTAGAAAAGTAGATTACAGATACAGACTTTCATGTAAAAATAAAATTATTAAGATATCTTTGCACGTTTTCTATTAATTTCAAAACGGTACTTACTTAAAAAACATGCCTCGTATATCAAAAAAATGAAGGTATTAAAATCCTTTTTCGTCTAAATATTAAGGATCAAAGATCCCATATTTGGAACGCGTCCTACCAAGTAGGCACTGCGAAACAAAAGCCAAATTCCGGTAGGGGTATTAGCCCTCGGAGTAGTTGTTTCTGTCGATTCTACATTTATATTTATATAATTTTTTTAATAAAAAATTCCTTATTACAGATGGGGAGAGTCTCAACGGCTCTCCAATAATGGAGATTGAGCTCCGAGAATCTCCTGATTCCGTGAAGCTGCTTTTGGCCAACAACACTCCTCCTAACGCAACAGAAGGTACGTTCATAGTAATAAAATTCGCCCTTTATGAACAATAAAACTTAATTTTAACGAACGTAGAAAATGGAAATTTAATTGTCCCAACATGATAGTAGACAACTAATTTTAATACGGGAAATTTTATTATCAAGATAAATCTAAAATGAAAAAAAGCAACGACAATAAACCGCGCTCGCATCTTTTAATGACTTTTATGGACATTAAGCTTTTTGTAAGAGGACGAATTGAAAGTTTAACTGTGGGCATATCATTGAGCCATTGTGAGGATAAAATTGATCACATAGTATCTATAGTTTATAGTCGCAATAATAATGTTATGGTTAAATGAGAACAAAACACGTTGGGTAAATTTCACATTATTTTTTTGTTTTGTAATCATTTAATCTTAGTTCAAGAAATTTCATTGTTTGTTTCGGCCTTTACTTTATGGAAAAACATGTTAAAGGAAACACTAAATAAAACTGCATTTGATTTTTCCACTGTTTATTTTCAATCCTGACAATTGTTTCACCCTACAAGGGCATCTTCAGAAGACAACTGGTTACGTCAGATAACTATTCTAAATTTATAATATAATCTATTGATTCTACTTGTACATGATAGAAGTTCATATTAAGAAATTCAATGAAACACTTTATTAACCTTCCACAATTATTTTATTCTTGACAATTGTTTCGCCACGATTACATTAGGCAAACAGGGAGATCATTCGAAAAAAGAATAAATGAACATTTTAAATCATTTAAACAACTTAAAAATGATTCTAACTATTCATCACATGTAATTAATGAAAAACATATTTTTAATACAGAATTGACTATTTTGCATACTGAATGTAAAGATTTTAAACTTAATATGTTGGAAAGTATGGAAATTAACAAATACAAACATAGTAATATATTACTGAATGAACAATTAGAATTAAGCAATTCCCCTTTACTAAATTTACATTTGTCACCCCCTCTTTAATTTTAAGCATTTAGGTATATATATATATATATATATAGTATCTTCTGAAGAAGCCACATCGTGGCGAAACAATTGTCAAGAATAAAATAATTGTGGAAAGTTAATAAAGTGTTTCATTGAAATTCTAAATTTATACCAGTCTTAGGGTTAATTGGAGGGGGTACATTCTACTATTTTATTTAGTATTGTGGATTCATAAACGTTTCCTATTTCATTTAAAGTTAAATCTCAAATAAACCAAAATAGAGATAAAGTGCAAATTTTTATCTATTACTATTGACACCCTGTTTTCCTATAAAACCCGGGATCTTTGGCTTTACATGCCAATGCTTTTGCCACTAGGCTACGAGATGTGATAGCAGTAAGAACGTCGGAATCAATGTATATTATCATTAATCATTAATAATAAAATATTTGAAGAATTTTTTAGTAAGGGTAAATTTTAAATATTTTAATATGAGGGCGTGACAGCAGTAACAAATCTTTCCCTCATTGTACGAAGTAATCTGTAGTGGGTACAAATCAATTCAATCATTAATATCGCATTAATGTATTTAAAATTTACCCCTACTAAAAAGTTCTTTATTATTAATATTTTATTGGATTAATTGAAAATTTTATGATTTTGTTATCTTAACTGAACAAACAATCGCATTCTAAATAAATATGTGAAATCTTTGGAAAGTTCAGAGTATTTCTTGTTAATTATCACACAGTTAAAGCCTTAATGCAGCTGGCTGCATAGCAATTAATATTTGCAGACTACAGAGGGAATTCCGAAAGCTTAGTTAAATGATCGGACAAACAAAAGTTTATAGCGGGCATAAAGACAAAGCTCTAACAAGGCAGGATAAGCGAGGGTTTACTATGCTAGCAAATGCAAGTCCTGATTACTATGTAGCACGACAACTACTGGATTAAATTATTAACGAAAAATGAACATTTTTGTTATACATATTGGCTCAAAAATAGAAGTTGAGTTAAATATGAAGAAACTGGAAATTTTATACATCAAAACAAGATTTTTAAAGAACCACTTACAAACCACTCAATAAACAAGAAGGAACGACAAGATAAAATAAAAAAAGTGGTGTATATGAAATCAAATGTAAGGATTGCAATTCCATATATGTGGGTCAAACTGGTCGTTCAATTAAAATACGTTTGGTTGATCTTAAAAAAATAACAACTACTCCGAGGGCTAATACCCCTACCGGAATTGAATTACACTATTCATTCAGGAAGATTCGTAGACGAATATAACAATCCAAAAACGAAGGTATTAAAATCCTTTTTCGTCTAATTACAAAGGATCACACATTTGGAACGCGTCCTACACAATAGGCACAGCGCACCGAAGACTATATCCCACGACCGGTTTCAACCTATCGGGTCTCATCAGGTGGACGCTGGCAGAAAGGCCTTTACAGGCTATTGTGTAGGATGTTTTCCAAATGTGGGATCTGTGATTCTTTATAATTAGACGAAAAAGGATTTTAATACCTTCGTTTTTGGATCATTTCATACAAAATAACCATTCATTAGATATATTAAATTCAAAAATAAATAAACAACTTGAACGTTTCAACACATTTATTGTATTTTCGGCAATATTTTTTCGACCTTATTTGGTCATTCTCAAGAGTTTTGCAGCAACTAAACATAAAACTTAACTTAACAGTATATTTATGAAGGTGGAAGGTCTGTTTTATGTAGAAATTTACAAACTAGTGAGAATTGGTGGTTGTTCAGTACGAAGTGTTCAGCAATGCCTGTGTTTTTTATATTATTATCTAAATAGTGTACATGTTATTTTAATCTAGTTTTTAGTGATCTTCAACTTTAACCGATACATATTGCGTTTACTGTTTACAATTTAAAGAATAAACGCCACTTTTTTGTAAAATGTTTGCTTTTGGTTTGTTATTTACAATTAAGTTTTTGTTGTTTGATAAAACCACTTGAACATTGAAATTTTTGAAAAAGTTTCTGATTTTTGTCTTAACTTTACACACAAAGTAAAGGCAAATCATTAAGTTTACTAGAAATACTAGAAATTACAACAATAATAAAACCTTATTGAACAACCAAATAGACTTCGGGGATTCCCCCTTATTAAAAGTTGTCACAGATAAAAGACAGACAGAATAATTTTATCAGTAGCTTCTAGTATAGTTGGGTCTATTTAAAAAGAAATCTTATCCAATTTGATTTAGTTACATTATAACTCTATTTTAATGGCATAACAGCCGAAACATATAAAAGAGTATTTTAAATAAAAATTGTGAAACAATACCAAGTTTCAAAAAAGAAGGGATTAAAATCCTTGTTCGTCTAAATATTAAGATCAAAGATCTCACATTTGGAACGCGTCCTACCAAGTAGGCACAACGAACTGAAAGCCATATCTCACGACCGGTTTCGACCTACCGGGTCTCATCAGGTGGGCGCTGGCAGAAATGCCTTTACAGGCTATATTATAAATATAAATATAAATATGGAATCAACAGAAACAACTACTCCGAGGGTAGGGGTATTAGCCTTATATTTATAATACCAAGTTTGTCATTTATTTCATGAATTATTTTGAATAACGTTTTACCAAGGGTTAATCCAAAAAACAATTAATATCACTCACAATATGTTAAATTTAACATGCTTTTTGAGATTTGTATGGATTTCGAATAGCCTTCATCTCTATTATGCATGAATTACCTTGTACAAGTATCTAAACATATCATAAAATAGTAATATCAAAAAAATATGCTTAGCTTTGGTTTTGAGGAAAGTGCTTCAGTTTTTATAATTATATTATAAATAGGTTTGAGTACGATTTGCGAACATAATTATTTCTTAACATAACTTCCTAAATGTCTGAAAAGGTTTTTTGTGACCGAAAGGCGCAACAATTTCCTGACTCATAAAACTTTACGACAATTCTACTGTTTAAAATAAACATAAATCATATTCAATATTCTTAGTCAAGTTGTGTCATTTTTAAAATATTGAATACGTTAGTCGATACGAATATTATTCGTGTTATTCTAAACACAAAAGTTTAAAAAAATATTTCAAAAAGTTTATTAATGAAATCAAATGCAAATATTTGCTCTGCAGTTTACGATTTACTGTTTTATTGCCTCTGTGATAAAACGTAAAGCAACATGAGTAAAACAAACAGTCTTGTTCTGTTCTATTCTATTCTTGTTTAATTGCTTCATGTTTATGTTTCCGATCCATTCGTAGCTGTATCCACGAAGCAATTCCTACGTTATTTCAATAGAACGGAAAATAAAAATTTCATTTAATACAACCCTTGGTTAAGCTTGGAGTTGTTTAATTAAGCGTTTCTGTTTGTTTATGATGTAACTAATGTATATATCAGGCTTAGTAAAATCACAATTGCAGCAACCTCAGTTCTTAAGGTTTATTCGTTTTATGAAGACCACGACTTTTAATTATACTGAGTAAAAATTTAATTGAAATTGAAAACAAAAATGTCATTAAATATGCCAAAGAATTAAATGTTTCCTTACTACATTTTATCCATTTGTTAGTGTTTATTGACAATAGAAAAGTTGCTGAATGATTTTATATAACTCCGCCTAACTAAGATAATAATAAAAGATAATTATAATTCTAATATGAAATGTTTCTAAATTCAAATTCTATCATATAATGATAAATTGTATTTTCTCAAACATTACTAAATATCAGTAATATAAATATGAATGGCCCATTGACTAACAATTTTTACCTGCTTACACAGACAACTATTGCAGAAAGCAGCGACCCAGAAATTAAAGATAGCCGACAATTCCTGTGGGAGAATCGTTTCAGAAAATGGACATTCCGCATTAGAGCTTGATTCTGGGATACCTAAACCGCGCCGTATCAAATAAAATGTTAAATGAATCGCGAAAACAAAGAATCCGCTTCTTTCTTGGCTGAAAGAGACCGTTTCAAAGTGAAATAATGATTTTTGTTTTACACATTGACTTAGACGATAACTTAAATAAAATTCATTCTGCTTTAAATAAAAAAAGTGAAGGATGTAGAACGTATTGCTTAATTAAGTAATACAGATTTCTTCAATTTTTAAAAATTCTAGTGCATTCGATTTTAAAACGGATGGTAAAACAAGAAAATTTCATTTTACGATTCTTTTACATATTGACTCTTTTTTATAAAATGCGTATAAACAATTATAGTCATTATTAACAAAAACAAAACGGCATGTTTCATCAATTTATTGCTTCAAACTCAACAATTATTTCGATTCTAGATTATTTCAAGAGTATAATTAAAATTACTAAAATTTAAAACTTACACAAACGTATATATACCTTCTACGTCTAACATAGTAGGATATGGGATGGTCCAGATACTATTTCTACATGCATCTTACATAGGACAGAGTAGGAGGGTTCTTGTGATTAGGATTAATGAACATATTAACAGTATCAGTAAAAATGTTCAAAATACGAGACTTTCAGAAGATTGCATCTACTCCGGCCACAATTCATATGAGAATCTTACATTGTAACGTTTCAAAAATACAAAATTAAATTTGCTGGAATTTGGTAAACAGTCAACTTGAAATAGTGTCTGAACCATCCCCTCTTCTTCTATGTAAGACGTGGTAGGTATATATACGTTTGTGTAAGTTTTAGATTTTAGTAATTATAATTGTACTATTAATTGAGTTTGGATCAACAAATTGGTGAAACACACCATTGTTTTTTTGTTAATATTGATTTTTATCGTGTTTCACAGTATCCATATTATTAAAATTATTATTAACATCTATATAATACAATACTAAATACTTTGTTCGTTTAATTAATGTTTCGTTAAACTATAAAAATTATTAGAAAAGGGGGTAATTACCGATAAGGAAGCTACTATCACAAAATCAGAAAATAACGAGAATAATGTAGAAAGTGCTACTGGGCGACTGTCTTTTGTGAAACATGACATATTTGGGTCGCGATAAGCTTGCTGCGATTTGGTAGCAGAGATGTGTCACTAATGCTTAGGAGGTAGAAGCATTAAACGCTTACCCATATTTTTAGTCTACTAGATAGTCAATGTATCATTACTCCATGCACAAATCAAATCGTCGGACACAGTAATTTCTGAACTATATTCAGTGAATATTTAATTCTAACAAACATATTTGTTGAATGTAGTTTACAAGAATATAAACACAATCTATCTTTTGGTCAAATTGTCAATATTATATACAGTAATAATTTATACGTACCAATCAATAACTATATTGTGGTGAAGCATCCCTTACAATTATGTTTTTGTTAGTAATGATTTTTTTTTGTCTCTTACCGGTATGTTGGCGCATTTACCGGAAAATTGAATCTGATTTTGCGTAATTTGATTGGAGACAATCGCAATTAGCACATTTTCTGAAAATGACTATTGCTCATCTTTAATCAACGCTGGGGTTCCATATAATAGGAAACGAATTCAAATTTAGTTGAGTGGATACTCTGCAATATGAACCCTTCGCTTTTGACTATTCGTCCAAAAGAATTGTAAATGAGCACTTCTGGGTAATTCAAACCGTTTATCAAGGACTAGTTCATCAAACCATATATCTTTTCAAACTAAATTACAGAATTAGTTCATTCCGAAATAGCTACCACGTTTTGCAAAATTGAAATGTACTGTACGATTCTTATTCTAGAACTTGAATTATTTATTTATTTATAATAACCAAATAACTAAATTAAACTAAATATAAAACTTTCGCAAGGCATGTTTTTTAAGTAAGTACAGTTTTGAAATTATGCCGCCACAGTTCTGCGGTCAGCGTTTCACGCATGCGCACTAAGTACCTACATCTCTCACCTACGCACTGACGTCATTACAGTCTAGCTCGCCCCTTTTTACGTAGTTTATGAGTGTTTAAGATGTCTCCGATAACTCCGATAATCTGAGTCCCGCCGACTGAGAAATCCGGGCTGTTATACGATTCCTTAGTGCAAAAGGACTAAAACCGATTGATATTCATCATGAGATCTGTGCAGTTTATGGACAAAACATTATGAGTGATGAAATGGTAAGGGAGTGGGTGAGAGCATTTAAAGATGACCGCACCCATGTGGCTAATCGGACCAAAGATCTCTTTGGTCACATCTTTTCACTGGGAAACTCTAGATCATCCTCCGTACAGCCCTAATCTGGCGCCTAGTGACTACCATTTGTCCCTGCACTTGAAAAAACATCTGGGCGGTCAGCGTCTTCAAGACGATGACGAAGTCACAACAGTTGTGATGCAGTGGTTAACAGTTAACAAGTCAGGCGGCAGAGTTCAATGAGAAGGGTGTTTAAAAACTAGTCACTGGTCAAACGTTATGACAAGTGCCTCAATATTGAAAGAAATCATGTAGAATGTAGAAAAGTAGATTAAGGTAGAAGATTTCACTTAAAAATAAACTTATTAAGATATCGTTAGACGTTTTTTATTAATTTCAAAACAGTACTTACTTGAAAACCAAGATTAGATAGTCATATTAGATTTTATTACAATATAAAGACGAATAAGTCGAGAAACTTATGCTGTCGAGACCGCTTGCTCAATATCTAGAGAATATATCGTTCTTGAATTAGGGCTACTTATGATTAAGACGAGATCAAAATTTCTTTAGGACCACAAGAAATAAATCAAGATCACGTATATGAGAATAATACAAGACCAAGCAAGGTTCGAGTTCTCATTATTTTTCGATAATAATACGATATTTTGAGAAATATCGTATTAATCAAAATAACAAATTAAACAGACTTCACAAACTTTTATTTAAATATCGTAACATATGTTTCCCCAAACTTTTGATTCGTCAGACGAGAGAGTATTTAGTAGTAAAAAGTTTGGTGAAACATATGTTACGATATATAAATAATGTTTTGTGAAAATTTATTCAAATGTCGTATTGTTACCACTTGCGGCAACCCTTTTATTCTACTTTATACAAACAAACGTCAAAAAAGGTCAATAAAGCTCTTGTACAATATGAGAATTTTCACAGTTACATAAAGCAGCAGATTCAGCGTAAAAATGTAAAAAAAATTCTACCCAAAATTGCACTTAAAGCAGTATACTGCACCCCGTAAGATTTAGTATCTGTATGTCACCTGTACTAAACCGATTCCTAAGGGTATATCTATATATATATATTAGGCAAACATTCTGTCGTGGTGAACTCGGGGAAAGCAAATTCAATTATGGATCATAAATTCTGCTACGACACAAGGATGAATAATTGTACCATATATTTCATATAAATTTCTCGCACGTTTTATATTGAACAAAGTTTGCAAAGAAAAATAATCGACACAATACAGTAAGTTACGAATAATTTGCTCAATAAATACCACTTTACAAATATTAATAATCTAAAAATATTAAAAAGTAAAGAAGGAGGCCTGATTTTAGACCGCTAAATTAGTTTAGAGAATGTTAATTTACCACTCACATCCCTAAATCCTAAGAAATTATAATTCCTTTGGTAATTGTTGTCCTCTTGAAGATGCCCTGAGTAGACAAAATATGTATAGGTTAATTTGTAACATTAAATAAGTGTTTCATTTAATTTACCAAATTCCAAATGTTTCACCAAGAAACGGCCCAAGTAAAAATCAATTTAATTTTACTCCATGCTTTTTATCGAAGACGAGTCAATAAATACACGAATAGCTTATTTTACATGACTTAAGATTAATTATGCTTATAATAGCGGTTATAATGTAGTCACAGAGAAGAAACCAAAAATTATTGCAATTAAACATATTTAGGTACCTAAATTAATTACGCGAGTTGCGTCAATTTTCAAAACAACAAAAGGTAAATATAACATTAAAACTAATAATAAATTAGGAAAGTTTATTAAAAATACTAAACTAATAAAAACTAAAGATAAATCTGAATCTAGCCACAAATGTTACGTAGGACAGACTGGACAGTCCCTCAAAATAAGGATTAACGAATATCTAAAATACTTCGGAAACAAAAAACATTATTCAAATTAGCTAACAATTTAATTGAAGAAACCAATTAATTTAATAAAAATTTCAAAATGTTACATGTTTTAGGAAAAATCAAAGAACCAAATGCTCTAGAATCATTAGAATCAATAAAATGAAAAACTATTATTTATTGCTAAACGACCGAAGGATATAAATAATTCACCATTACTCAATCTGTTCTGTAGACACCCACCCCACCAACCCCAATAGTTAACATAGATATAACCTCAAATAATTGTACAGTGGCGTAGTATCTACAACCAACTATGTAGCAAAGTTTAAATCATATAAAATAAACTATTTGTGAATAGTTTCATGTATTAAGGATAATAATTTTCACCAAGTAACAGCAAGCTCAATTACCGAATTTTACTTCACTTACTTATAAACCAACGTTAGGTATTCCTAATAAATATAATAGTACTGATAAAATTTCAACGGTAACTTTTGAATTATATATAAACTGTTAGTTAAACTACATTGCAACGATTTAAAGGAGAATCTGCTGAAATGAAAGAGTTGGTTTGTACCTAATCCGCTGGATTGTATTCTGCAGCCACCCCGAAAAAGGGTCATGAAAACTTTACTTTAAGCGTTTGCAAGTGGAATTTTATTAGATTCTCCCATCGCATTTATCGCAAAGATATCAAATTTCTTTTCTATTGTTATAGAGTTCTGGCTGAAAGCCAACTGTCTATTTAAAACGGGATTTAATGAAGATGGTTTTGGACTGAGACCTTTCTTTATTACTCACGTTATAAACTACAGGACAGACTCTATTAATAGATAAGAATTTAACTCAATATATTTTTCTTCTCTCGCACAGATTTTATATAAGCATCCTCCGAGGCCAGAATTCAAGAGATTTAATGATAAGTACTTAATGCATTTCTTTCCATATCGTATGTATCTAATCGCTCTTTTCAAACCTGCCACATCTTTAATTCTGCGTCTTCTTGTCCTGTTCACCCACTCCAAAGATCAAATTGATGTCCACAAATTTCTTGGTCTTCTTTGAAACATGTCTTAATGCAGAATCTTGACGGAATACAAAATTTACATTTTGAGTACAGATTGTGAGCATCTCTGGCCAAAAATTCATACAAAATATTTTTAATATTATCACTTGAGTTCTTTTTGGTGTCTAAATCAACAAAATGAAGGCTCATAAATCGTTTGGAGTTATTTTCTCTTCTTTCAAAGGCTTTAAGTTTTAGATTCTTCTGACCTCTGCTAAAATATTTAATTGCTCGTTTCCCATTACAATTATCCATGTAAAACTAAGCCTTACATGTGCTGATGAATTGCTTCCAGTTTTGATTATTCAAGATTTTATATAAACTCAATAGTTTTCGACGGTCTTTGAACGAAGATTTGACTTTTTTTGACTTCGTCTGCGGTATATTATTAACTGATATTACTATGACAGGTGTTTAGCCGTTTTACCAACCATAACATTTTGAATAACATATAAACTTTCTAAGGTGCACTTACTGTTAAACATTTTTGACTTGAAAAGAGAAAATAAATAAAAGAATGGAAAAAGTTTATTACTAATTATTAGTACTCTTGATAATGATCACGTAGATCGAAACGATATTGTCGAGTACAATAAACAATTGATGAAACATTTTCCATTCTTTTATTTATTTTTCCCTTTTGAATAACATTTTGAGTCGGTGGGTTTGGTCTGTTAATAAGGTACTTTTAGCGTGGTGGTGTCATAAACGGATACTTTGGATTTTTTCTTGATAACTTTCCAGTAGTTTTAATTTAACTAAAATTGGCGCTCATTTATTTTTATTTTTTGTGTTTGATTAATATCTTAGTCAGATTTGATCAAAAGTAATGTACCTTTAGCTGAGTTATTAAAGATTAAACACACCCCGTCATAAGCTAACTAACGACCTGTGTTCTCAATATCGAAGTTGTATCAATTTTCATTTAAGTATTTATAGATTTCGATATTGTTTGGCTGATTAATTATTATCAATCCCTGAAATATAGAAAGTCTGTTAGTCATATTTAGTCCAACGTGCATTTCAAATCTATAATTGTCTACTAATGTATTCTATCAATAATTTACCGCATTTTCTGCTTTAAGCGGCGAACAGAGAAATACATCAGCCAGTAAATTCTAATAGAAAAATGTAGACCAATTTGTTGTTACTTACGATATAAGTTGGCAGATTTGGTATTGGTCTTTTGGTGAGTTTATCAAAGATTTTTTAGCCTAGCTTTCTTTTCGGTTCGTATTCATTGGTTTACGAGTCCTTTTTTGAAGTGTTGTTTGATTTTATAGATTTGTCCTTTTGACATATCTGTTCCACATTCCTTAATCAACATGATTATCATCGTTTTACGGTAATCCATGTGTAAAAGGGTTTGAACGGGATTAGTATCTGGCAATGCCATAGTTTCAATTTAAATAAGAATGACGCTTATTTTTCGTTTCATTTTTGATTGATACCTTGCCAACATTTAATCAAAAATAACGTACCATTAGTTGAGTTATCAAAGATTAAAGTTCTTTTACCTCTATTACAGTATAATAGCCTGATTAATTCAGAACTAATTTAATGGAAGTTATTTCATCGTTTTAAATTGATGCGATTCTGACTTAATTAAGCTTTTAAATTAGTCGTAAATTGGCATTATAACTACCTCATACAGTAACATCGACGGTAATATCTCGTCAGCTACTTTAGTAAGGTTTACTTTACAGTTTTGACGATAAAGTAAATTATTGCTTTAGAGGTCGTTAAATGACAGGTTTGTATCAATTTCCAGGGTTCACTGTGAAATTATTCTAACGCATTTGCCCTAATACATCTAATACATACTATAAATAAGTTATTCTTAACTTAATTATACCATTAATAGTTGATTTGAGATAACTATAACAAGAACTCAACATTACCACTAAAAGGTTTACTACAATGTAAGTCAAAAAAGTATTTCAATTAATTGTAAACACCACTAAATTAGTGTCCACGGTATACACAAAATGTTTCATTATTGATTTTACTTAATTGACTGGACGCTAGACATTATTATTGTATTTAACACAAGCGTGTTATAGGCCCCTCAAAATACATACATTGTGGATCTATGTCAAAATAAAGCACACCTTCATTTAAAATATAATTCATTTTGGGTTCTTCTATGATACATTTAAAAACATTTTTATATTTCAAGGCCATAAGCGATGGTATCTACTTGCCAAACTGATTCTACGACACACCTAATGTATTACCTTATATTCATTTTCATAAAAGTTCCTTTACCGTGAGAGATTACCAAAAAGGATATATGTTCGTAGATCAGAATAAACTTCACTAAGATATGCATGGCTCGTAATGGTTTGTTGTTTTCGTTTTACAGAAGGATCTAAAGTGGTAGTCCGTGCTGAAGAAATACTTTTGGTAGTTTTGGTCCTTATAATTTGGGTTGCTGCTATCATTTTATTTTTTAATCGCTGGGGCAAGATAAGAATGCTGGAGCCGTATCAGCCGAAATTCCAACAGAGTCACCGATTGTCTTGCCCCTTAGCACCACTGACGTCACCAGTAATTTCAACACAGGTATGTAACATATAAACAATAATAGAACTAGAATTAAATAAAAATTTATTATTTAATTATTATTGATTAGTAGAGCCAATGGTAGATGTATCTAAAATTAATACTTTTAAATACGTTTTACGGGTTTCCAGTATACAGATACAGTATTTAAAATTAAAACTTTGATGATTAATATTCCTTCATAGAGTATGCTGATTCAACAATGTGAAATGGTAAAGCAATAAAAATGTTGCAAAACCATTTAAGTATCTAATATTGGTTTAGTGTGGTAAAATATCTGATTACAATTTACTTTGGGCTCTTCAAGCGTTGGTAAGGCATGCTTTCTCAGCAATAAGTTAGGTCCACAGTAGAATAACTTAATCTTATATGTAACAAAGTGTCATAGGGGTTTCCTGTTCAGAACAAAGAATGGACCAAAGTAGGATGTCAAAAACGTTAAAAATGTTAACTAATATCAGGTTTTCCTTATTTGTACTTTGGTAATAAAATAAAATAATGCGATCGGGTATAAATAAAGTTTAATATGTACTCTATGAACAATATATGTAACCGGTCAAACCCGATTTCAGGACAAACTAGTTTTGCCTAGTCTAAACCAGTTCTTCCTATACGCGATAGGATTAACTAGTATAGCCTAGTCCAAACTAATTCGTCCTAAGACCGATAGGATAAACCTGTTTAGGCTAGTCTAAATTGATTTTTCCTGATATAAATAGGTTCGGTTATGATAGATAGGTTTTGTGAGATGAAGCTGCAAAAAAACTGTTCCACAAACAGATGTCAATACAAGAAGGTAATGATACTCTGACATCAAAGCACTCCATGTAAAAATAAACAACAATTTTAATAATTGAGATATGATTATTGCTTCTATTAAAAAAACACTTATTATTTGTTATAGTATGATTGTTTGTATTACCAATTATCTATAACTTTTAACGACGAACCATTATGGTTTTAAAAAAAATAATTATTTTTCCAATTACGGAGTATTTTATTCAGTTTATCTAGATTACACTAGGCCGCACCAGTTTATCCTAGAGTGTGCGTATTTATATCAGGACTAGCCTAAACTGGTTTATCCTATCGGGCTTAGGACAAATTAGTTTGGACTAGGCTATGCTAGTTAATTATATTGCGTATAGGAACAACTAGTTCAGCCTAGGCAAAACTAGTTTGTCCTGAAATCGGGTTTGGGCGATATCATATAGACTGATGAAAAATTAAGAAAAACAAGTACAAAAGAAAAGCTATTCAAAGTAAGGATGCCAGGAATTTAGGGAACGTGACCGTGACGAAGGTAATTGGTGTAAAAAGTTAAATTTGAACCGGATGCAGAAAAGGGTCATTTTCTACTGGAGAGGGTAAATGGGTGAGAGCGTAAAAATTCGAATAACACCAAACAAGGGGTACAATAGGAAAAGTTCGAAAAGGATTTGTAAAGAAGTTAAAAAGAATAGACTGAAATTGAATTAAAAAACTATTAGATTAAAAAATACAAAGGAAAGTGAAATTTGAAATGTATACAGATAGATATTGTTAATGGTTACGAAGAAGAGTACAAAAGATAAAAATAGAAGTATATAAAACCTGCTCAAAGACTTTAATTCAAACGACTTACAAACGGTACTTCAATCAAGATTTCACACAAATACCCGGACTTCATCAAGTTGCAGTCCAGGATGATTCATAACTTTAACAAAACATTATATATCTTATGAAGGCTCACTCCAAAATTGAAACTTGTTTAAAAGTTGTTTCTAGACTAACTTGGGACTATAGAATTCAAAAATGACCAAAAATAGTTCGTTTATGTCGAATGCGAGATATTTTGACTTGGGTAACGGTTTTTTAAGCTTCTTTGTTTATCTTCCGAATGCCGTATTGTAGGAACTGAACAATGTTTCATATTGCATTTTTTAGTACCGATATCTCATGAAGACTCACTCCAAACCGTCACACTGTATTTTAGACGGTTTAGATTTTATAAACATTTTTCCGAACCTTTGCAAAATGGAAAAAGTTAAAAAACTTCTAAATAAAATATTTCACATCCAACATAAATAAATAACCTAAGTATTTTTTTGTAATGTTTGGTTTTTACGACCTCAAATTAGCCTAGAACAAAAGTTTTTGAAATTTCGATGTAAGAATTGCATCGTGACAAAAAATTTATAGAAAAATTTTTCGTTCCCGACTTTGTTAAAATAAATGCACCAAAACCATCGTCCATTTTGAATTTTTTTTGTATTTTAAGATTCGGACATGTATTTTAATTTCTGAGACTGATATAATATGAATCCTACCATTATTACTCATTATATTTCAACTTATTTATAGTTATTTAACTAATTTCACAAAGGCTTTCCCTCCAACAGGATTATCATTTCCACAATATGTTTTCTATTAACACGACAAATTGCATTCTAATTGCAAAAGTAGCACAAAACGATTGGATTAAAACAAAATTGGAATGGGAACGAGATCGTTCTCTAGCTACTGCAATCTCGTGTCTCAATCTCATGGGAAGATTGGGCGAAATAATGAAATCGTACAAAATGGTGTCGCACCTAATCTATATAAAATAAATCAATCTTTGAGAAAAGGCTTTATTTCTCGTATTCGCTGAGTGGTTTCAGGGAGTTAGGAAATACGCTTTATCACATGAAAAAAACGTTGAACACATATACTACATATAAGTACCCTTCTGTAGCCCCATCGCGATAAACAGAAAGCGTTATGTAGTTTTTATCCCCAAAAATAAAGGCCCGAAATTTCAATGCACATCCCTGTATTCATTACAATAATGTATATTTTGTATTATTGTAGTTAATAGCGTTAAAGGCTTGAATTAATTACGTATTACACTTAATTTAATCACAGTTGTAATTTTCTTTGCAGCAAAGAATGTCGTTCTCTAAATACAACGTTAGCTGTTTCAACGACAACTTATATTCAACGGTAGCATCGCCTAACCCGGCCAGAAGGCCTCGTCAGAATTCCGTATTCGTATCGAGTCCGACGCTAGCGTTTTTGAACCCCCCGAGACGGGCCAAGTCCGCAATGGACATTCAGCATTTGGTGCTAAACGAAAAACCCCAAGCTCTGGCCACTTACAGTTCCATGCTTCCCATGTTGTCGACATCGTTACCCATCAACAGGGAACGTAAACCATCAATTACAGTAGACAGGGTGAATGTGCCCGGCGCTAGATGTCGACCGCTATACACTTCAGCCGAACGACCCCTGCTATCGCGGTGTTACTACACGAAAAATCGGAGAATGTCTTGTTTTACAGAAAAACTTCCAAGACAAAGGTAAGAAACATTGTTATATATCTATACAGATAAATAAAATTGGAGTGTCTGTTTGTCATATTAAAATAACCACTTTTTATTAAATGCAAATGAATGTATCCACGATGCATATACCAAAATAACATCATTTTAAATTTTTGTCTGTCTGTCTGTTTGTTCCGGGTAATCTCTGAAACGGCTGGACCGATTTTGACGAGACTTTTACTAGCAGATAGCTAATGTAATACGAAGTAACTTAGGTTACTTTTATTTTAGAAATTTTTTGTTAAATTCCACACGGACGAAGTCGCGGGCATAGCTACTAAGAGAATATAAAACATACTATAATGTGCTTTAGGTTGAAGTAATGGGCAATAAATACAAAAAGTTACTAATAATTAATATAATTTATTGTAAAATAAATTTAACAATTTGTTTATAAATATAAATATGGAATCAACAGAAACAACTACTCCGAGGGCTAATACCCCTACCGGCATTGAATTACACTGTTGATTCCGATGGATTCAAAAAAGAAGGAATTAAAATCCTTATTCGTCTAAATATTAAGATCAAAGATCTCACATTTGGAACGCGTCTTACCAAGTAGGCACATCGAACCGAAAGCTATATCCCACCTGATGAGACCCGATAGGTCGAAACCGATCGTGGGTTATGGCTTTCGGTTCGTTGTGCCTACTTGGTAGGACGCATTTCAAATGTGAGATCTTTGATCTTAATATTTAGACGAATAAGGATTTTAATTCCTTCTTTTTTGAATAATTTGTTTATAATTTATGAATTTATATCATGTAAAAGTAGTTTTAATCAGTTATAACTTATTTGCTGTTAGCCAGGTTCAAAAAAGAATGAATTTAAAAAGTTAAAAAATACGATAAAAGTTTGCACCCGTATTACCTTAGTTTTTACATTTATTTTTGAATTTGAAATGGTCTACAATGCTTTTAAAGGGTGTACTCGAGATGAAAGTATCTAAACTCGCCTTTAAAGTTGACTTGGAGTTCAAACAAGAACTTTATTAACCACCTAACTTTTATGTAACCAACTTTTTTGTTAATTTTGATTCACAGAGGTACAAGAGAAACTTTTAGTAAAAAACACTTCTTTCTGTGTAAACACTAAACGTAATTTTGAATTTTGACGGTGCAAAATGTGTGAAAGGACATAATAAAAGAAAAGAAGACTCACTTGGTAATCTTGAAGAATGACATAGTAAAACAAAAACTTAGAAAACAAACGCAATCTTTACTCTTTAGTTCTAAAAATCAGTCTGTTCGCATATATTCATCCTTTTATTTTTTGTCTTTGTAATATATTAGCCTTATTAGTCATGCATTTTTTACTTCTCGGATTTTTGTAATTTTTGTATTTTCATGTACATTTGCAATTTATGGTTTATATAAGTGTCATATTTTTTCCCTTCTTGGTATTGCCGTTTAGCCCTATTGTTTTATATATTCTTTGTTTCCAAATGTCCTTTCAGAGTTAAGTTAGTCGATAGATTTATTGGGGTTAATTTTTTGACCCATCGATTCATTTCCAGGACGTAGATGATGCACCGACACATACCTTGCAATGTTGCATTTTATTATGTTCACGTTTCCCTTCCTTTTTTTGTTGTTTCAATTGTCGGTGTATCGGAACCACCCCCTCCTCTGGGGGCGGTTCTTAAATTCATGTTAAAATAAGTATTTTTACATTCAATTGCAGAATCAATTCATCATTCAATCATATTAGATTCAAACCATTCAAACATTTTTAGCAGAGATCAGTTTAGTACATTAACGTATAGTACCAATCACATAAAGATCTCTCTAAACATATAGTATTTAATAACATATAGTTTCATATAATAAATCATAATCTATAGTCATTTAGTATTTTCGTAAAAATATAAATAGGAATCAAAAGAAGTGGCACATCTGTGCACTGGTGAAATAATCTTATTTCATCACCTAATAAACACAGTCCTTCGACAATCCTTTATTTTACTCTTTAAATTATGTTGGTAAAACCTCCTCAAATATTAAAAATAGACTAAAAAGATTAGACATTACACCGGCGACTTCAAACAAAAAATCTCTTGAAAATTTTATCCGTAACAATAAAGAAAAGAATCGGAACCCTCTAAAAAATAACGGAGTGTATAGAATTAACTGTAAATATTATGACGCTTTCTATTAGGGACAGTCAGGTACAGCAGTGGAAAAACGTGTAAAAGAACACCTACACAGTGACCAGAACAAAATCAATAATACCGGACTATCTGAACATTGCATTTATTTCGAACATAATATTGATCTTGAAAACATATTCAGAATAAAATATAAATAATAGAAAACTTAGTTTACTGGAATATTTGCAAATTAAAAAAAAACACTTAAACAATGTAAGAATCTTGTCAATAATCAAACATAATTTTATTCATTCCCACTATCAGACTTTTTTTGAGTTTACCCATAATATTATTGTCTGTTATTTAGTATGTCCTATTTATAAATACATTTCGCTTTTAAGTTAGCTTTAGTAAGACTGTAGCTACTCTTTGAAAATGACCGAGTAATGGTCGAAACAATTATCAGACTGATAATAAATATTTTGTGAAAGTTTACCAAGTGTGTCTTTTCTTCTTTTAAATAATACTTTGTTAGACGCTTAATTGTTTTCTACCTAGAAGTTACTAGTGTAATTGTACTTTATTGTGAGCTTTTCTTTCATCTAGGCTTTTTCCTTGATTACAGCTCTTAAAACAATTAGTATTTGTCTAGTGTTTGTCGTTCAAACTACAAGTAGAATATGTCATACGTCACCATAAAGAAACCTAACATTGTTTAGAAGCTCTTAGCAAACACATTTTGTGTATATTCCATTTTAATCATTTTCCATCGTTGTAGTCTATACTTTTTAGTTAATTATACTCATCGTTAGGTAAACAGACAGTCGACTAGATGGTAGATGTTTGCTCTTTCGGAAATTTTACAAGTTAATTTTATATTCCAAGGAATTGATATAGAGTTTCAGTTTCAGTAAAACCGCGAAGAACTAGAGCGATTAAAATGCGATTAAGCACGGAATAACATTCGGCATATAGAGCTGTCTACAGTAGTAGTTGGATCAATCCCAGATGATATCCTATTACCTCATATACCTAATTATGTATGAACCATCGTATTTCAACTAGTTACAGCATTACTCCTGCTGAATATTACGTGAAACTTTTAAGTAGATATTGGAACTAGCTTTAATAAACAAAAGTAAAACAAATAGAAACAGTTGAATCCCAGAAACTTCCAATTCATTGAAACTTCTAAACAACGAAAGAAAACGTAACATTTAAGTTACAAAAATGTTTTTAATGACACCACACGGTGACTTCGCCAAGTAGAAGAAGTGATGTTAATCGCTTTGTAATTATGATGTGATGTCAATAATTTTTTTATCTTGAACGTTGTGTTTGTTTCTGTAGTCCTGGCTGACCCAGTTAATAAAATTAATCATGAAAAAATAGAATAAATTTTGAAGGGTAGACACCCACTACAATTATTCATTATTGACATAAACAATCGTCCTTTGCTCGCATGTGCATTCAATTTGAATTTCATGAATATGGATAGGTGTGTTGTAAAATTAGCGCACATAGAACATCACCGTTGATATATCTATAAAAGTTTCAAAAATGAAAATGTGGTATAAAATAATTTTACAGTAGTTGGGTACCGTATCCATTATAATGATTAATGATATTGTGTCGACTTCTGGAATTTCCGCAGCAAAAATATATGAACTTAATGTACAACAAATTAATTTACTTTTAACTAAATTTTTAGACAGTCTCGACCCTGTAGAACCTTAACCGTTTACGTTATTAATGAATATTACTAGATATTTTATCATATATATATATATCAAAATCGTTTGAATTCAACAGCAGATTATAAACTGTAGGTGTACACATAATTTTATTAATAATATATAATTTTTGAAACATCATGAAACTTGTAAAAATAAAATAAAACGAATAACATTTCATCAAATTTATTATACTCGACTTAAGTTTCGATTGATAGCGATCATTATCAAGAATGTACTTAAACTAAAATTAACAACTAATGCTACCAATTTACATACAAATTACAAATTACAAAGAAGTAGTGGGGAATTCGATATATTTAATTCGGTTTGAAAATTGACCAAGTTTAATTTTTTGCTTATGGCTTTTTTGATTTCTAGATTCTCTAGCATGGTTAATTTCCGATTGTTATTAATATTGGAGTGTAAAAGAAATATATTTTCAATTTTGATCGAATGATTAGAATTAATACAATGCCCCGCGAGACCTGTTTTATTAAGTTTTTTATCTATTGAATAATAATGTTCTTTAAATCTGGTTGCAATAGTTATACCACTTTTTCCGATGTAAATTGCATCACAATCATTGCAATGAATTTTGTAAATACCACTTTTTGTTTGGGGTGGTTGAGATGGTTTATTATTAACTAAGAGTGTTTTTAAGTTATTTTTATTCGTTTCTATGGCTTTGAGATTAAATTTTGATAATTTATTTCTGAACTTATAGCTAACATTGTGTATGAATTTAATGGAGCAAAAATAATCCGAGATTGGTGAAATGTCCGACTTGGTATTGTAAATTAGACTTAAAACTTTTTTGATGAGTTTTTTATTGATGAGATAATGACGATTATTATTCAATAGATAAAAAACTTAATAAAACAGGTCTCGTGGAGCATTACATCAATTCTAATCATTCGATCAAAATTGAAAATACATTTCTTTTACACTCCAATATTAATAACAATCGGAAATTAACCATGCTAGAGAATCTAGAAATCAAAAAAGCCATAAGCAAAAAATTAAACTTGGTCAATTTTCAAACCGAATTAAATACATCGAACTCCCCACTACTCCTTTGTAATTTGTAATTTGTATATAAATTGTCAGCATTATTTCTTAATTTTAATTTAAGTACACTCTTGATAATGATCGCTATCGATCAAAACTTAAGTCAAGTATAATTTTTCATACCAGATATATACCTTAATGAAAATGAAAATGAATTTCAGAAGTACGTTACGATAACGAGAACCTTCTAGTAAAGAAATTTAAAGAATTACAATGGAACACTGTGATCTAAAGTTCTACAAAATTTATTAGTAAGAATCTCTTACAATATTGTTTCAGCTTATAAGGCCATTATCAAAGAGTTACTTAGAAAAAAGAATGTCATTATTTATACCAATTGTGGGGGCGGGAGTAACAGACCAATTATGACTAAAGTATGTTAGATAAGAATATAGAACTGTTATGTCCTTCACGATGTTCATTGGTGAAGCTTTTATTTTGACGTAAGTTTTTTTAATTTCTAACTTTTCAATATATTGAGTCCTCTCCCTTATCAATACAATGTAAAATTTTACAATTTCTTTCATCAAAATGATGACACAATGCTGGGAGAAACCTGTACAATGTTTCTTATCTGCAATGAATTTTTTATGCTCCTTAAGTTTGGTTTTGAAGGATCTCCCAGTTTGTCCATATTACAATTTTGTAAGGGATTCTTACTGATAAATTTTGTAAAACTTTAGAACACAATGTTTCATTGTATTTATTAAAAATATTTTACAAGCTTCCCACTGTATCATCGCTAAACAAATTAAAATTTGACGATTCAAATAAATCAGCAGACGATATAAATTACTTAATTAATTGTTTACCCATGATATAACATAAGATAGGGAGAAGAATAAAGCAGGAATGATAAAAAATTAACACCGTCAAAATCCATTTAATCCGTTACCTAAGTACCAGACACGGGTGATAAAAGAAGTGGTATTTGTAACCACCCGCATTAATTTCCAGATAAAGGAAGAAAGATATTATTGTAGCTACTAACTTGAACCAACCTAATACGTAAATGTAACATATATGTATATCCATGCATAGGTATATATATTGCCGCATTCAGAAACAGAAGGTAGAAATATATCACTGTTGGTACCTCAATTACAGACATCAGTTTACTCAAGTAGCTGTTGATAGAACGTATTTTCTAACACGATATTGATATGGGCATGTGGGGGATGGAGTTTTCTAACGTATTAAGGAAACTCGGAAATTTATTTAACAGCTATTTCCACCAGTATCTTTTGTTAATTAACTGCGTCTACCTAATAATAATGTTTGAATTTATTGTTACATAAATGTAGAAAAAGAATTTTAAACCACTAATCCACATAAACATTTATTTAAATACAAATGTATATGTATATATATATATATAATATATTATATTACTATATGGTCATCTTTAGTGTATAGAATAATAAAACTCTGTTACACTAAAGATGACCTCACAGTGGTTGAAATGTATACATTTGTATTTATATAAATGTTTTTGTGAATTAGTGACTGCAATTATTTTCTATGTTTATTAATTACGCCACAACACTCCTGTTCATTAAATGTGAAATTATTGTTACTGTCTACATTTATTAATTAAAAAAAGACCGACGAGTGTGAGTTGATTCACTGCGTTAAATAATTTTTGACCAAAATTAATATTATTTTGTGTTTTTCCTGATAACAAGAAGATTATTGTACAAATCTCAACGTGTTTCTTCATACATTATCAAGATTATTAAAATAATGTTTCACAGAGGTTTTTACCGATTTCATCGGGACTGTAATTGTCAAACTGGTCCCTCCGTAATTTTTACAAATTTCGAATATCAGGGAAAGGTATTTTGGGAATACCCTTGGTGATTAATAATAAAAATAAGCATATATGTGGATGTGTGATATTCGTCTTATCATCTAGTTAATTATTTAATAAACAATTATTATTTCCTGTTACTGTCAACCACAGCTACAGGAAGTTGATATCGGAAAAAGTTTTGGATTGAAATCCATTGCTACTCTACTAAATTACACAATCCACTTTAATATTTATTATTAAGTAGGCACATGGGTTAAATATTATCAACTCTATTTCAAACCAGGTCGGTACTAAACTTAATTTTGTGGATTGGGCTCCCTCCGATGAATAGTTTAATTGGAAAAACTGATTATTTGAAATTGAAATCGTTTATTACAGTGTACTTACACGTTTATAGTTTGCTATTGATTTTCACAAATTATCTTTGTTTCCACTACAATTGTTTCGGTACACAGTACCTTTTTCAAGTGAAATGTTACACTGACAAATATACAAAATTACGTCTTATATATAGGTACATTCAATTACGGTGGGGGTTGCTTTACAATAGATTTAAAAGTGGTGAAGAATTGAGTTCTAACTGATTATTTAATAATAATTCTGAATTTTGTTTTTTATTCTATTTATTTCTAACGACTCTAAAATGTTAAGTGATTTTCCTTTATTTAAACTATGTAAAATTTTGTAATCTTTACTGAAATTGTGATTTTCCAAAAGTAAATGATTTGCATAATTAGAATTTTGTTTATGGTATTCATGACATTTAAAATGTTCTGTAATTATTATCTTAAATGATCTACCTGTTTGGCCTACATAGCATTTTTCACAAGGACCACATGTTAATTAATATATGCCTGATTTATTAGCGCTTTCTGTCTTGCTTTTGTTATTTTTCATAAATTTCCTTATCTTATTTGTGGTCTTGAATGAGATAATAACGTATTCTTTTTTAAAAAACGATGAAATGTTAGCAGTGGGATAGCCTATGTATGATAAACTACAATAATTTTTATGTTCTTAGTATTACAAGTAGGAAAAACTAAACGAATGGCTATTTTATAGAGTTTTTTATTAAGTATACTATTTATTATTTTTGGGTTACATCCATTGTTGCATGCAATTTTTTTGATGATATTGAGTTCTATGTCATAATCAATTTTGGACATTGGTATATTAATCAGTCTGTGTACCATAGATTGAAAAGAAGCTAATTTTTGTTGTTGTTGTAGTTGTTGAAAGTTAAATGTTATTTGCTTTTCACGATCTTAAAACTGTCGATCGTTCTAATTAATATTAGAAGATCAATAAAACAATAATAATGAATGTTATAGTATCTGATATAAAAATAGTTTTTCAAGTTATTAGACCTTTGGGAGTAGATGTTCGTTTGTCTATTGTGTGGTATCCATCTGTGTGTTGTGTTCGATTATTATTCACGTTCGGGAAAATTTATACCCTTCTGGGTACCCTTAACGCAAGGCCGCGAACCACATACATTATATTACCGGGATGGAGTTGCGCCATTGCGGTGTTGCAAAGCAGTAGAAACGTTGCGAATTTAAATGCATCATACATCTGGTGCTACAGCTTTTCGAGAATTCCGAATGCAAATGGTGAATGGTGAGGGATCCACCATACCGTTACTCGCAGTTATCCGCAGACGTCTTTCTCGGGATCTAAACGACACTCATCAAGATTATTTGGTAACAAATTGCAGTTTATATAAATTTGCTTTTAAAGTGTATAACTTTACAAAAACTGGACCTTTCAAACTCCGGCGAATTCCTCGCTTTTTACCATTTAACATGTTAGGTGCGGTGTTAGAGTAAAAACTGCGGGGATTTTTTTAGACTTAATAAAAAGAGCCAGATTTTTTAAATGTTGTTAGTTTCCTTTTATATTTCGCTTCTAAAAATTTACCATGAGAACCTCAATAAATTAACAAGCTTAGGTTTTTCAGCTCTTTATTAGGTTTAAGTCAAGAAAACGTAAATATTATATAACATAATAATAATAATTTTATTTGAAAAAGATGCACAAGTTTCAAGAAAAAATATATTGTTGAAAATACACACTACAATATTGTTTCACCATACAGTGGCATCATCAGGTGATGATTTGACAACTTACATCTTAATAAAATCTATATATAATATATAATATATTAATAATACAATAATATATGTATAAAATAATAAATACTTGATCATTTAATATGTTGCCCTTTTTATTGTATTTATTAATTTCAAGGGCTGGAAAGGTTCAATTTGTAGCCCTTATTTTGTATATGCAAAATTTGGTAGTTTGGATCACAAGTATGTTTAAATATAAATCTGGAATTAACAGAAACAACTACTCCGAGGGCTAATACCCCTACCGGCATTGAATTACACTGTTGATTCCGATAGGTCGAAACCGGTCGTGGGAAATGGCTTTCGGTTCGTTGTGCCTACTTGGGAGGACGCGAGGACGCGTTCCAAATGTGAGATATTTGATCTTAATATTTAGACGAATAAGGATTTTAATTCCTTCTTTTTTGAAAAGTATGTTTATTATTAATTGAATGTTCGGCATACGTCGAATCTGTTTTATTATTATTAAAGCACAAAAGATGTTCATTTATACGTGTTTGAAAAGACCTACCAGTCTGCCCTATATAAACTTTTGGACAGTCTTTACAATTTAATTAATAAACTCCTGAGTTACAGTTTTTTTAGGTTTTACATTTGTTGTTTAAGATATATTTACCTAACGAATTACTTGTTTTACAAGCAATAAAACTATTATTAATATATTGAATTCTTTTTCCGATTGTTAAAGAAATGTTACCTAGGTAGGAAATACAGTGGAATTTGGTAGGTACTGTTTTTATGACTGGATAAATAATTTTTAAAGTTTTTGATTTAAGCTGTTTATTCAAAATACTATCCACTATATTATGAGGAAAATTGTCTATGTATAAACCAGTTAAAGGCAGCTAAATTTGTCTTGAAACTTGTGCGTTGTTTTTTTTTTAAATAAAATTATTATGGATATGTATCAACGACTAGAAGCTTCAACTGTAAAAAGTTTACCATAATAATGTTCCATATATATCCATGGTGCTAAAGTATAAGTAGTTTTGTAATTTATGAAATTAGATGGAATCAAAATGTGAAAATTCGGTCGTATTGGGTCATACATACAGTATGGTAGTGGCTATGGCACTCAAAAGATATTGACAAATCAAAAATATTACATTCTAACATTTCATAAAACAGGAAATGATCTTTATTACAAAATTTAGAAATAATTAAATATTTCAAATACACCCCTTATCTTTTCCCTTTTGCAATCTAATATAAATTGTTACTTCTATATTTAAAACAATAGTAATAACATAGAGGCAATTGTTGCCATCTAGTGGATTTTAGCTGCTACAGAAGATATTAAACTGGACAAGGTCTCATTGAGGTATTTAAACTTGTCCAGTTCAATCAACAACGCAGCCTACATACGTGAATTTACGTAAAGCTTATCAAAAACAAGTATTATGTTTTTGGTCAGAAATTTATCGAGACCACCAGACACGGATCGCGATTTCGCTCTTATTAGATGCTCATCAGCGTGCCATAATAATAATTGTTTTTGATAAGCTTTACGTGAATTCACGTATGTAGGCTGCGTTGTTGATTGAACTGGACAAGTTTAAATACCTCAATGAGACCTTGTCCAGTTTAATATCTTCTGTAGCAGCTAAAATCCACTAGATGGCAACAATTGCCTCTATATTATTATTATATTAACTGATCTTTACGGAACATTACAGCTTGGTCAGTAATTTATCGAGACTGCCTATGGCACGCTGATGAGCTTCTAATAATGGCGAAATCACGATCCGTGTCTGGTGGTCTCGATAAATTTCTGACCAAAAACATAATAATTGTTTTTAAAACAATAGTAATCCAATTTCTTCTGTGCGAATAGCCGTATCGACCGAAACAATATTGTCGAGACAATAAAACATCTATGAAAACTTTGTTGTGTTTATTTATTTAAATTTAATTATCAACTAGTAGTATTATGAAGTTTGACTCAGGTATCTTTATAAATAGCAAATGCTTTCAAATACATAATTGGAAATTTTTACATATTTATTTTTAAGTGACAATTGTTTCGCCAAATACTATTAGTTATTATTATAAATATTACGTCTGAAGAAGCCAATGTTTGGCGAAACAATTGTCATGTAATAATAAATACGCAAAAATTTCCAATTACGTGTTGTCACAAACCTTTTACTTTTTCAAACAATTCAATAGTAAACATTTTAGGATTAAGAATAAAAACATTTTTTTAAACAAATACCAAGTGTTTTTTTTAATTTAATAATTTACTTTGTCTACACAACAATTGCTTCAGTAGTTTTCTTAGTTTTATATATATATTTGTTAAATACTCACTTTAAATATATAGTCGTCTTAATGAAAACTACACAAGTTCCTGCTGGTATTGCATGAAGCATTTTTCTTACAATTCGACTGAAAATGTGCCAATAGTTCATTTCGTTAAAATTCTACAAGTTATCGATTTGGTTATGATGTCGATATATCTAGTATATTTAAGAAAGTAATACAGACGTTCTATAATAGAACAAAATTGTGGGTAAGGCTGGAACATTTTAAATTTTTAATGTCATTCTGGGACGCTTCGTGCACAGTTGTTGATGGAATGAATTGAAAATTGCGTTTAACAGTCTTTTCATTATAAATGCGATTCGCACAATCGATTTCAATCGAAAAATTCATTCCGAAACTTAATTTTTATAAGACGACATACAAGTAAGTAGGTGCTTCCAATTTAAATTCGTTATGCAAACCATAAGTTAATTTAACAAGTTATAAAAATAGCGATTATTGCGACGATATTTCAAACTAATAGTTTAGATAAATAAATAAAAACTTGGTTTCTGTTTCGTATATTTAATCAGAAGATCAGACAATTGTTTCGGCTTAACCCCGTATTCAAAAATTAGAAAATGACTAGTAAAAGTTATTTCTATATACAATTTAATTAATCTTATACCTATTTTAAGTGAAATTATTGTCGAAAAATTAGAAAACATAACTTAAATTCGATCTGTGAAAAAGAACACAATTTAAGCTGACTCCTGGTCAACAACAAAGGAAAAAGGGGCATATTCTAAAAAATGAGAGTATATAAAATTAACTACATTGGTCAGACAGGGCGGGCCCTAAAGAACAGAATTGATGAACATGCTGAATCCATCTTAAAAAATAATAAATGCAGACACACAAAATTTTAAATTTTCAAACAATGCCAACCAATAAATGTCAACGTTTAAACCATCTGGAAATTTTAGCAATTAGTTGGGCTCGCAATTAACTAATTGTAAACGGCCAAATAGAATTCGATATTTCTCCTTTATTGAAATGCATACTTAAATATAATGTTAACTTTTAGTATTCACCTTGTACTCTTTGGCAACGGTGTAAAAGCCGAAACAATTGCCCGATCTTTTAACTAAATATATGAAACAAAAACCAAGTATTTTCTTTATTTATCTAAATTAACTAGTCGAGATGTTTCATCAAGTGTTGATTGTTTCACTAGTCACTTGTTGAAACTTATTCATAGTAATAAAATAAATGAAAAAACAATAAAAGTTTCAGGAATTGATTATTTGTAACACTAGAGCCGTTTCGCTATACTATAGCTTCTTCAGGTGAAGATCTACAAACTAAGTCTATCGAAGCAGTATTTATACCTAAGAACTAAACTATTTCGTAGAGGGGAGGATTTTGAAATTTAAATTTAAAAGTGGTGTGTTGGAAACTTCTAATTGATCATTGAGAATTACATTTTGTTTATTATACCTATTTATTTCTAATTGCTCTACGAAATAGTTTAGTTCTTAAGTATAAATACTGCTTCGATAGATTTAGTTTGTAGATCTTCACCTGAAGAAGCTATAGTATAGCGAAACTGCTGTAGTGTTACAAATAAACAATTCTTGAAACTTTATCGTTTTTTCATTTATTTTATTACTATGTATAAGTTTCAACAAGTGACTAGTGAAACAATCAACAGTTTATCTGAAGCCAGTGATGGTAATTGAATGTGAACACAATTTTAATAAAAACTAAAGTATTACATGTACAAAATAAAGGAATAAAATCAAATCTTCAAAAATTAGGTAAGTAATTCTCAATGATCAATTTGAGGTTTCCAACACATCATTTTTAAATTTAAATTTCAAAATCCTCCCCTCTACCAAATAGTTTAGTTTCATCAAGTGCCGAGCAATAGCTCCATCTCTAAAGTAATAGTTTTTATGCTTGATATCTATCGTTTATAACAACATCGGATATTATACATTTCATCGTTTGTTTCTTTTTATTTCAGGCATTTTATGAGTTTCGACCATCCGCAAAGTATAGATCGTAAGACGTCGATAACGATTGAAAAACCTTCGATAAGTTTCGAGTCGCCTCAAGGATCGTTGGAAAATCCGAGCGTAATCGTGGAATCAGTCTGCGTAAGTTCAAACAGATCGTTAACATCGATTAAAGAGACGGTGGCCTCGAGTCCTGCGAGAGAAACAGAAGCGACGCCGTTTAGTTGTAAAAAATTTTCAAGAAGTCTAGACACGCATTCCATATCGGAGAAGCCAAAACCCAAGAGGATGGCAGTCAGCCTTGACGTACATACCGCAGACAGTGACGATCAAGAAATGAAAACGTTCACAGAACAAGGTGAAAAATCGCTTATGATTACAATGGACTCGGACCAAGTCAAATTATCAGCACCGTTTTTTGAAAGTTTGGAAAGTTCAGACGTATGATTTTACATGATGGTAAAAATTGACAAAGTCAAAGTTACAATATTGGTGCCTCAAGCTAATATAGTGATAAACAATATGGTTACATTTTGTCAAGGCTATTATATTTTTTCAATTAACAAATAGTAAAAGTACTTACTTCAAATTAATCGCCGAAAAAAGAACTGAAATATCCATTTTTTAAATAAAATATTAACGCCTTTTATAATATCAAACCATTGAAAGTTATAAATTATGATTTATCATTTTTGTTTTGATAGGCCTAAGTTGCTTATCAAAGTTTTAGCACGAAGGTAATACAAAAGAGCCCGCCTACAAAGGCTTCTCTGATTTCTTGTGATTTGTTTTCCTGGAATTTAAGCCGATTAAATTTTGAATAAACTTGTAAAAGGGGTCCCATTGTCATTTATCCTCTTTAAACAGGACTCACAATAAGGAAAACGTTTTAATTTATGCAACGTTTCTAAAAAATGCGTTTAAGATTTATTACTAAAGAGAAGACGTTCGCATATAACGTCATTATTAGGGACGTGTTTAGGCCGTTAAGCTATTGTTTGTAGATCAACAATAAATCAACATCATTAAGTTTATTAGTTTCCAAAACACTCTACACCTATTCATTCGTAGTGCTGGAATAAAACTGGATAATTAGAAACTATTGTAAATGTTAGGTTGTGTCGTTTTTAGATAAAAATCCATTCAAGATGCGAAAATATATGGTTAACACCCACATCATCCAATAGGCATTGGGCCACATTGAGAGTGGGTTCAAAAAATGTATTCTTTAACATCAAATAGATCTATCTATCGACTATACGGTAGTTACAGTTTTTTTGAAAGCTTTACATACATACAAATAAATTCTGCATTTGCAGATAAATAAACCATTTTTTTTGTGTCACCTAGCCTTGAACTTAATAAGAATAAGGAACAATTAATTGCTATTATCATCGGCCTAAGTACGTCCCATTTATCTGCGAAAGACGTCCGCCCCCAACTTATTATAAAGTAGTAAATATTTCTCAATTTTCCAAATAGTTGTGGCAGCTATTGTTGAAAATAACCTCACAACAAATTATTCGTTAGAAATCTGTAACTTTCAATATTTGGGATAAAATAAAATTCTGGGGATTGCAACCAAACCATAATGAGATTAAGCTTTTTGAAAGCATCTGTCTAAAGATAAATTTATTTGTCAAACGATACATTAACTAAATTAGATTATGAGACTCCTCATCTAATTATTTCTAGTAACCAAAAGTAATGGAAGTGATGGTTCAACCGCCAAGCCACTAGAAAAAAACAGAGATTCCCGTCAGCTTTGAAAAGCCACTTCTTCTAAATTAAACTCTGCAACTAATTAATTCAAATTGTCATCGTCATGAAAGCAACCCTTTCAGCATCTAATCCTTTGTTTGGTTAAATAGTAAACGGTTCGTTGAAGCCAAAATATTTTCATTAAGCTCTGTTTAAAATTATTCACTGATGATAAAAAGTTCGTCTTGTAGTTCTTGTAGGTCGTTAAAAAATAAAATTAACGTAATTACCTACCTATAAGAATTGCACAACAGAATACATAATATGTTTTGTATGGAAGACATTGCTTATGTTTATTTTTATTCAAGTCTAATCAAAGAACTTTTAATGCAAATTCTTTTAACTTTAGCGACTACAGAGCGCTGCTTTGCATTTTAAATTACCGTCTTATATCTTCAGTGGCTTGAGCAGTTTCAAACTTGATTTGGGGAAAATGGGTCAATGGACAAATATAAAGTACAAAGTGACATTTTCAAATCGCACAATTAACGAATTACAGTATAAGCCATCAAAGTTACTTTTAATTACAATACATTCAAAAATATTGCACTGAATTCTAAACTCTTATTTTGTTTATGTAAAGAAGTAAATAAAAGTAAGTTAATGAATTAAAAACATTTATATTGTTAAATTCTTTCTCGACAAAGTGTAACTAGGTTTAGAGGGGGCCTTACTTAAAAGTGTACAAAAGTATTTAATATTTTATTTTATATTTTTGCTCCTAACTTGTTTTTTCGTCTAAGAAAATTCATAATAAATATCGAATAAAGTTAGAAATGTGTAAATTGTTTGTGATTATAAAACTAGTTTCAACTGAACAATGTTCATTGTTGGTTTTCATTTGGTTAGGTCTAGTAACTTTAACTGTAACATATAATACTCAAAAAGATTTTTTATTAGTGTATTTGAACTTACTAACAGAACAAATATCTGCACTATTTAAGAAATCGAACCAAAAAAATGAAACTTCCCGTCCACATCAAAATCCAGATTATTATTAGGTAATTATTATTTAATACTATGTTGAAAGGATTTACAGTCATCACCTGGTGAAACATGTTTAATTATAAAATAAATAACTCAACAATAAAACACTTGGAAGATTCGCTTAATTTTTACCTATACGTATTTCGCCTTTCTAGGGTATCTTCAGGAGTTTACAGAGTTTATACATAAACTAAATCTAAGAATACAATGTGTCTTACTTATATCTTACAGAATTAAAGTATGTTTGGATTAAGGAGGGGGTTGTTTTTGAAGCTCGTTTGGTCATTTACTAGATATTTCTTCTGATTTAAGGCTTTTATGATTTATATTATTTCGTATTTGTCCAATATTAAACCGATTATTGAGGTACGCCGGGTTGATAGTATTCTTAAGAATTAGAATAAGAATTATTACATTATTACATATATAACGAGCGGCGTGGTCTAGTGCTCTAGATCATTGCTTACAATTCAGGAGGTCACCGGTTCGAACCCGAGTCTGGATGCTCTGGTCCAAGTTTTCTGTGGTTTCCTTGGATCATTTAGGCAAATGCTGGAGCAGTAATATTCCACAGACAATCTTTCACTTTTCTTCTGTCTTCATTTCGTCCGTCTCATCTTTCTCTCCCTAGCCACACCACCCACCCATTCCCACGATTCCTGAAAGGAGGCTGAAGAAGGCCTTACGCCCTACCCTCCGGCTTTGCACTGCAGTGTAAGTCGGAGGGACTGCCCGCCCACCAGCACGAGTAGCTGGTGGGAATGAAATACACAAAAGTTTTTTTTTAGATTTAGTTTATCTGTAAACTCTGTAAACTCCTGAAGATGCCCTAAAAAGGCGAAATACGTATAGAGAAAGTAAAAATTGAGTGAAACTTACAAGTGCTTTTTTGTTGACTTATTTATTTAATTATTTAATGTCTCTATGTTTATGTTGATTAAATCGATCGCTTACTTGGGTTTAATGTTTTTAATTGCATAGTTAATTAACTCAATAATTTTTTTTTTGTTTTCGTCGTACCCATCTCCTCTGTTTTAAATTCTGCATTGACTGGGTCAATATTGTAGTCAATATAATAATTTATTTATGCAAGTAAGAAAATATGTGATATTGCTTTCGACGAAACGGCTTAAATGGCTAACGCAGTATTCATTATCGAAATTGATTTTGTAAAAATTTTGTAAAAAGTTAATCCCCCAAAGAAAGTTAATTACTTAAAAATATCCATTGATATATATTTCTTGTAACCTAGGCCAAATTACATAGGCGTTTACTTGTAAATGGGTAATACATAATTAATGTATTGTGTAGGGGAGACTAATTGCAAAAAATCGTATACACATCGAGTAACATAAACTTTCTGTCATTTTAATTATTTAAATTTCTATTTAAAAAATTGCTGCATGACAGAATTTGTTTAGCGTAACGCTAATTTGGGAGTATCAAAATATAAACAAATAGAGTATGTCTAAAAATTTTCTGTAAAAGTTTAGCTACTTATGGGTCTACTAATAAGCTATCAAAGCAATAAAACACAACCTCATAGTTAGTAAAAATCTCCCTGGTTTCGACAAATTTTGAGATTTTCTCAAAGAGGTTATTATACTTGTTCAAAAATGATCTCCAGAAGATTTTTAATAACTGTGAAGTCATTTATTGTATTTATAGCACATGAGTAGACTTATCACGTGTTAACGTATTACAGAAGGTTTCTTAGACACATTGTATAAAATATACATAAATATAATTACTGGTATAGTAATTAGCAAAGTAGATTGTAAAAGTTTTCCTGTCTTAAACATTTCCTATAGATATTGTACGTACATGCTACATATTGGCAATTTTAGAAGCAAACCTCATATCATTTTAGCACAAACAAACATTCGCTACGTTTGTTAAATACAAATATTACAATAAAAGCTTTCTTTAAAATTTAATTGATCGATTCAAAGTAGAAAGTAGGAGACTGTGGTAAAAGAATAATTAAATAAAGAAAGACTCGCCCTAATTACCACTAATTAAATTTAATATGAGCGGACACGTGTTTCGCCCACTTCACACGTGAGACTCATAATGCCCACGTGTGAAGTGGGCGAAACACGTGTCCGCTCATATTAAATTTAGTTAGTGGTAATTAAGATGAGTCTTGCTTTATTTAATTAATTGATCGATTATTAGATAATTTAGACGACCAACACCAGGTTTTTGTAAACTACAACGTACTTTGCCTCTGATATAAAATAACTAAATAATTTTATCCATTTATTTATGTAGAAACCGCCTATTGTTATCTAGTATCTAGTAGAAAACGTATAATTGAAGGATAGTGACATTTGTCATAATCGACCCCTATGCCCCCTACGAAAGTTTTAGTTTTAAGGGTAAAAATATGCTGCAAGATTTATTTAACCAAGGAGAAAAACTTAAGTTGAGGACTTTTTAGAATGTATTTTCAAAGGGGCAATTTTTATGACTTGTTGTTATCTCTCTAGTCACTATTGTATTTATTTTATTTTGAACGTTTTCTTACGGAAATGAGGGCCATAGAAAGTCACTAAATTTGCTTTTTTAAAATTCGACAAACTTCCAACTAGTGGCGCACCGAGAAAAAGCTTGTGGGGGGGGGGGGTTTTATCTAGGGCTCGTGAGTTTTAAAAGAAATATATTAGAAACGGGTAGGTATATAACGAATGTCTTGCCAAATTATAAATGATATGAATTTAAATAACAAGTTTCAAGGGTGAGATTAATAGAAAAAATATTAATAACTAGAAACTTTTTATTAAAAAAATACAATAGTTTATCATTCTATAAAGCAATATCCAGCCGACGTGGTTTCAGAGCTAATTCATTTAATACTTCCTCTTCTGTTACTGGACAATTAGGGTGTACAAATATTAAGGCTAAGTTTAAATTAACAGAAAAATAACACACAATTGCCGTTTTTACCATCTTGGGAATTAGTTTAAACGGATATAAAATTAAAATATTGGTGAAATATCGATATATCGCTGAGTATTATGTTCTAATTAAAGGCTCTGGGGGGTTTTAACCCCCAAAACCCCCCTCGGTGCGCCACTGCTTCTAACTATACAAAAGGAAAAAATAATCGATAATATTCTACATATTGTAGGTAATGTAATGCGTCTGTGTGATCGATTGTAGAAGTTTGTAGATTTTTAAAATTGAAATTTTTCGAACGACACAAGTTTTTCTGCTCATTATTGCACGCAACAAGATGGACCAATTTCTACTGTTTGTAAAAGTAGCTACGTTATCTTTGCTCATTGAAAAATAAATGCGTTCACATTATATAATATACCTAACAATTATTAAATGTAGATCTATTCTATTAATGATAATACAATATACATATAATATTATACTATATTTACAAGTAGTAATTTTAACGCGATACGATAGTTTTTAGATTCTGATTATTATTATACATACACAATGAAAAAAAAATGAATAGATATATATGTATGTATTTATTATAAACATACAAACTGTTCTCTTGTTATATTTTTATAACATTTACTATTGCTGTACTAGGTTAGTGTGAATTGCTTGTGTGAATTTATATACCTTCTATTTAAAAGAAATTATTAATTAATACAACGTCATGTCTGTCTGATAGCACCAACTATTAATTACAATGTGATGGTAATAACGACATTAAATGTACTTGATTTTACACTGAAAACTACCTTAAAAAAATTTAACCATCATTTGTTATCTTATTAATTTTAAGCTTTAAGTATCTAATGTTATCAATAAGACTAATATGTTGAAAATCTTAAAGTATGTATTATGTATAATTGTCCCCCTAAAGTTCTTTATTTGCTTTTGAAAATGTTTGGGTGTAGATTAACTAATGAACCAAAATGTTACATAAACCTGATACCACAAGGTATCTATAATATCATGTGAAAGCAACATTTACAAACATGTACCTATACAATAAATATGGTATATGAATATTTTGTGTTTTATTTATTCCCAGATAAAAAGGAACAAATCCAGTGTCAAGAGTTTTATGTATTTTTATGAAAATCTGGTATTTATTTATAAATGATAAAATTTCTTTAATAAACATACTAAATAATTGCATGACATGTTCAGTTGGTAAAGTCCATATAAGACTTCTATATAGGACAAACCGATAGTTCCTTAATAATTCGTCTTAGAGAACACTTAGCAAATATTAAAAACAATAAATATACTACGCTAATAACAGAGCACTGTTTAAAAAATAACAATAATATAAATATTAACAATTTAGAACTATTACATTGCCAATCAAAAAGCAGAAAGTTAACGGTGCTGTAATTTCTAGAAATTAAAAAAGGTTCAGTCAGAAATAAAAACATTGTTAATAATCATAAGGAATTGTACTTTCTAAACACCCCATTTTTAGATTTAGTTTATGTGTAAACTCTGTAAACTCCTGAAGATGCCCTAAAAAGGCGAAATATGTATAGAGTGAAACTCCCAACTGTTATATTGTTGAGTTATTTATTTTATAATTAAACATGTTTCACCAAGTGATGACTGTAAATACATAGTAAAGTTAATATCCAAACTGCATTCAAATCAAAAAATACTTTAGGAAATTTACTTAAAAATAATAAAGACCCAATTGATAAGACATCGGCTTCAGGAGTTTATTTGCTGAATTGTGGGAGTTGCCAAAAAGTGTACATAGGCCAAACAGGAAGGAAGTTTTCCGAAAGGATAAAGGAACATTCAGATGCCTTTACCAAGAATAAAAATACATCTACGTACGCCAACCACCTAATCGAAGAGCAGCACCAACCTAATTTTGAATTCCAAATTTTACACCAAGTAAACAAGGGATACAAATTAAATCTCCTCGAATCCTTTGAAATCAATAAATATAATCATCAAAAACTTATCCTCAATGACCAAATAGATATTAACAATTCACCACTAGTAAATATTCCCCCCCCCCCCACTTAATGAGTTTTATGTATAGTTGTTACTTATTCTTGTTTTTGTACATTTCATCACCTGATGAAGCCTTAGTAAGGTGAAACCATTCGTCGTTATTTATTAAATTTATCTTTTGTTAAACTCTCAAACAGTTGTGTTTTATTTCCTACGTAAATACTTTCAACATGTCAAGTTTTGTTAAATATATTTTTTGAATTTCTTTGTGTTTTTTAACTAATAAACATACTTCATCATCCTTCCACCGTCTAAAGTTTTATTAAAGAATTTAAAAGTTTATGTTGCTACATCTTTTAAGTGAATATCCAAAATACTTTTTTGTTTTTTAATATACACAATAATTCAATATGAACTTTTAGTATAGATTAGAAAACATAAGGACATCTGTTGCCAGTTATTTGATACATTAGGGAAAGCAAAGCAGATTTTCCCTATCGATTTTGTGAGAAATTCATTCTCTATCTCAAACATTACTAAAACCACACAAATACAGAAAAAGCTTTTACTTCTTGAGCAAAGATGACCTAAGGAATCAAATATAAAGCTCAACAAAAATACTAATATAACAATTATTACGAACTCTCATTCTCAAATCTATTATTTATTAATATAAAGTTAATTGAAATCCACTATAAAACTTTTTAAGCCTCTGTATAATTAATATGTAGAAGAAGACGCGCTTAGCATTTATTTTCATGCTTGCATATAATATTGTGGATTAAAGGTCGAATCGTCCGAATTTGCGCGTTTTGATTTGACGCCAAAACCTGTTATTTACGATGAAATTTGTAATTTTTTTTCACTGCCAAAAAATGTTAGCTTAATAAGTAATGACACACAGTTGCAACTTATAAAAAGAAAATTTGCGTGAAAGTAAATATGAAAAATCAGCGACCTATCACGTCTGAGTTCTAATAATAAAAGAAAAGTCCAAACAAAATTAACGTCAATAGTTGTAAATGAACTGATTTAAAAAATTGTAAATACAAAAACCATTAAGAGTAACCAAACATCTATTATGGAAAAATCAACAGAAAGATTGCAATTTAATATAAGTTACATGATTTCTCTTTTTTTATATACTGCGTCAACATAATTATGAATACATTTTTTAAAATCTGTGCACGCAGCTAACTTGTTAAAAAGTTGACGATAAATATTTTTAAAGTCTCCGATTGTAAATTTATATGATTGCTATGTCAATATTACGCTTGAAGGTAACGTTTGCGAACTTACGAGCGTGGAAAACTCAATCTACAAAATATTGACTAAAACACTGAAAAAACAGAAACGCAGATAACAAATCATACCATCTCAATTGTAAAGTATACGGAAACAAATTGTATTTTTTATCTAAAATCATATGGTCATCGTAATAATATTATTTAAAATTCATATCATATCATTTATTTGTACTAATAACATACAAATGTTACCGGTCAAACCCGATTTCAGGACAATCTAGTTTTGCCTAGGCCAAATCAGTTTGGACTAGCCTAAACTGATTTATCCTATCGGGCTTAGGACGAATTAGTTTGGACTAGGCTATACTAGTTAATCCTGTCGCGTATAGGAAGAACTAGTTTAACCTAGGCAAAACTAGTTTGTCCTGAAATCGGTTTTGGCCGGTAACATAGATATTACCTACCAATGTGTGTCGTTACATATTACGGAAGGTATTCATTAACTAAAAATTTTTGTTAAATAATAAGAATTATATTCACCAAAATTTTTTATTTAACTTGACAATTGTTTCGGGCATTAAGCAATTATCAAGAGTAAACAATACTAAATTTTTAATGTGCTAGGGAACCATACATATTATGAAAACTTACTTAATAGAAGTGGGTATGAAATTTTAAACTAAGTTTTTTAATATCATGTGCATGTTCTTTTAATCGAGTATATATAGACCTGCCTAATTGGCCTATATAAATAGCGAAAATTGTACTCTGTTTAAACACGAAATTGATGTAAATAACGTAAAAATATTATATATCAACATCGTAAAAAGCAGAAAACTAACTTTGCGCTTGAAAACCTGAAAATCAAAAAAGTAAAAAATATTTCAAACTTGGCTGGTTTCACAGATTTTATTATTTCTCTAACGATCGTTTCGGTTACAACACCATCTTCAAAGAGTATTAAATTACTAAATAATATAACATAAATTTGTTTCTTAAATACTAGGGTTATCTGTCTACCTGAATGTTTACATTTAATAAGGGAGACAACTACTCCAAGAGCTAATACCCCTACTGGCATTGAATTATATTGTTGATTCCGATGTACTCTTAGACGAAGATATAACATATTCAAAAAAGAAGGAATTAAAATCCCTATTCGTCTAAATATTAAGATCAAAGATATGTACTTGGTAGGACGCTTTTCAAATGTGAGACCTTTGATCTTAATATTTAGTCGAATAAAGATTTTGATTCCTTCTGTTTTGAATATTTAGTATTGTTTGTTTACTCTTGATAATGGGTTAATACCCGAAACAATTATCGAGTTAAATAAAAAATTTTGGTGAACATAATTCTTGTTTTTATTTAATATTTGCCAAGTTTCACAATAAATATACCAATAAAGGTTTGTTATTATTATAAAAGTTTTCGGCTTAATTTTATCCATCTAATCCAAATAATCCCCTAAACAAAGCGACTACAATATAAAAGTATCCTCCAGAACGTAGAGTAATTTATCCAATCAGATTTATATTACGTAATAGTCAATTTCGTCTACGCACGACATCATTTGTTCTAATTGTTCGCCGAAACATACTTAGCTAAACCAATTTATAAAAATTTCTAGTTTCTTTGTAAATTAAACGCTGACCGTCGCTTCATTGACTTCATAGATACACGTATAAAATTTAGCATTTAATGCATCAAGATTTTTCGTGGCATGTAAGGTTAATTTAATTACATCCATATAATGAAGCACTGAGTGTATGGATCTTCTTTCTATGCATATACATTATACATACATATTACATGTATATAAATATGTAAATGTATATAAGCATGTAGATACTCGGTTTTATCACAAGAAGCATATCCACCATGTAGGTGTATGTATGGAATACATTTGTTGTTTTTGCCATTGCGCTCGCTGATTAACAAGAAGTACAGTACGTAGGTACATAGGTATAGAAAGAATAGATCAAGTTCGCGTTTTGTCGTTAACAGTGTTCCATCATCGAATTATCGTCGTTGTAACTTTAGGGATTCATTTAGTGTCTGGTAACTGGAGACAAATATAAAACTTGATACACGTATATATTTAACACAATACAAAAAAATATATAGACACGAATTCATGTAACAAAATAATGTTGATAAAAACATACGATGCTTCCCACAAACGATAAACAACTTGCTGATCTTCATGTGATTTCCAATACAGAAAAAGCAAAGGAAGAAGGAAAAGGTAAGATGCAACTTAACAATTTTATATTTAGGTATTTAGTTATTTGAAACCACCAATGTTTAATTCACAATTATTTTGTTTGACGCGTTTCCAATGGCTTTATAAATAAAACACACTTTTTTCTGTTTTCGTGGTTGTTATACAGGGTTAATAATTTATATAAAGTTTAACGACTTCAAACACGAATAGCTATTATATCAATCAATTAAGATAAGGTTAACCTGCAGAAACATATGTAGAGTTTTATTAAACTTGCCTGAAACATTAAAAAGCATTTTTCTTAATTGATTCTTTCATTTATTTCTATAATGTTTCATAATTACCCTACCGCTCAATCGTTACAATTTAGCTATTATATCATTTGAAAAATTTTGATTTTGTTTTATAAAACAATGGGAAACATTCAAATGTATCGAAAGAGGATAAAAAAGGAATCGAATGACAAAATAAGTTATGGTAGGTACCAATTGAAAAAATGAAGTTATTCGTGTTTGAAGTTTTTAAACTTTGGTGTTTTTTCTGAACGCCCTGTATTAATTATGAAGTTTAATTTTGGCATTAAGTTAGCCTTAAGACTTGACTACAACATTCTTAAAAAAATTTTTAGATAGGAACATCATCCTTGATGATTCCTAGTCCCAAATTTTTTTAGTTTTCCTAAAACATCTAATGTAACCTTGTAAAAGTAACTATATAACAAATTATAATAAGTAGATACTATATTTAGCGGTCTTTGAAATAAATAAAATTACTTTTCTGGTTAGAAAAACAACGCCACAATTACTTAATTTGTTTATAACAGTACCCACAATAATTAAAAAATTATTAACTTTAATAATAAAATTTTCTAATTATTTTTGTGTACTAGATATTATAATTGTAGTTAATTAATCTAGTTATTTATTCACACACATCCTAATTATTATCAATTAACTAAAATGTATTCGAATAATTCACTAAAGTCAACTTAATTGTAAAGCTGTTCTTTTACTACTGATAAAATAAAAATACCTAAACACAAAGAACTGTTAGTTCAGAAATCAGATGTAATTATAAACAAAACTATTGTTAAACGTTTATGATTGTTTATTAATTATGTTTTCAGTCAATTGAACGATGCAAAAATGATTAAGCTGAACTCATCGCTTGAAATGTACCATACGGGAGGTAAAACTTAAAGTATAATATTATTAAATTGAAAAAGTATCAGCTAATATCGATATTTTTTTAAATAAATCTAGTGTAGTCAAAACCTGGATCCAAGAGTAGCTTATCTATTATTTGCTAGATGGGAATCTAAAAATAAATAATAATAATAATAAATAAATTAGAGTAGTTCACGGCTTGATGTAAGTCTGTTTGTTTAGTATAGAACATTGGCACCTTTTTTGTTATTTTCTTCTAAGAGCTTCTTAGTTTAAAGAGAAATTGTCTCTTAAAAGAGACCTTCGTGGTATATAATTAAATGCGCGATTAATTAATAGTTCATACCTTACCACCTTGTGTAACGGTCGGGTTTCTCAATGGACAATTGTTATAATTTTTAAGGAGCTATTAATTGATGAGAATTAATAAGTTTTAAATCACGATCAACATCGCATGGTTCGATAAATTATTGACTTAGCTTTTCATATTTCCTTTATTTTCAAAAATAATAGATAAAAAGGAACGCTTCCCAGGATCGGCGCGGTCCTGAATACAAAAAAAGTATTGTTTAATTCATGATAATACGGATGCTTAAAAAATCCTTTAATTCTAATGAAAGTCGCATTAAAGATGATTGCTTGGCAATTGTTACAGTTATGGAGTAATTTCTGAACTCATTACCTTATACCCAGAAAAACAGAAACAACTGCTGAATAATCTTACATTGCAATTTCGTACAAAATATGCACAATGAATGCAAAACAAGTCATCCTTCTATATAATTTATGATTATCACGTGATTATATATAAAATTTCAACTTATTTAGTTTTGTTCTTCCCGTTTTATTTGCTCAATTTTTTTTAATAAATACTATGCCTACATCAACAACAAAAACGGTGAGATTTTGAGTAAATATTTTTTACATTCCCTGTAAATTTTCAATTCAAAAAATAAATATTTCATTTATTTAAAAGATAATTTATAAGTTTACGTAGCCATCTTTGTCGTAGATTTTTGATATATTTAAGTTTTTAAATATGTAAACAGCTAGAGATATAAGTTGCGCAAGCAAGAAAGCAAAATATTATAAATTCTTATACTGCTATAGCAATATTTTCAAATTTATTTTATTTTTCCTAATAATGTTCGCCTAAAATTCTAAAAGCACATCAATCAGTGCAATAATTGATACGGTCAATAATCATAAATATAACAGTTTTCTAACGAATGATATGGCTTGAAAATCTACAAATACAGTGTAAACATCTTAATTATCTCATTATCTGTATTTAATTATTGGTACTCATTAATTAGCCACCCAGGAGAATGTATGAAGCCAGAAATACGTTGAATAAATAAAACCAAGTAAACATATAGATAACTTGAATAGTTAGTTGGTTTTTTGCGAAACATTTTATAAATAAAGAAAGGAAATAAATAATACTGCTCGTTTGTTTCACACTTGAAATTTTATTAAATCTCGACAATTGTTAAATTTAATAAAATTTCAAGTGTTAAACAAAAAAGCAGTATTATTTATTTTCTTTCTTTATTTAAACGTATAGAAGTTGGTTTTAATTGTCTACTATTAGGACTTTAAGCTATATTTAAATTATATAAGTAAATTATAATTTTACTATTAGAGCTACCTATATAGCTATTATAGCCATGTGCAGTCTTTCACTAAACATCCTTGTTTGTAATAAATTAACAAGAACAGAATTTAAATTACGAAGTAATTCGGTTTTGATTTTTAAAAATATGAATACTTAGACGTTATTCTGATTGCTAATAATAAAGAAAGTGTTGTTTGTCTGTAAATATTTGTGGCGTCAGTAATGAATGTGTTGTATGTTATCACCTCATCGCTTTACTTTAGTAAATGAGACTTTAATTACATAATATTTTTGCGATTATCATTTTGTGCGATAACAACAAAAAAAATAAACACCGACAGCTTGTAAATAATTTATTAAATATTTGTAACGTGTACCCACAGACAATTCATTGTGCAATTATTGTTATGTAGGTACCTTTTCCTGGATGCTGCATAAAATTTAAAAAATGTATTTATAATTTAGTAGATAAACACACAGTGACAAAAATGTGAAGACGGTGTAAAAGTTATCAGTTAATTGGTATTTGTTACATTTATCGGAAGTGGTTTAACATATCTACAAATACAATACAAGCATTATAAACAAACCTTCCGTTATTTTATCGGGTGATTTCTGTTTGTAAAGTTGTATAGGTGCAGGAGTTCAGGTATCTTACGTACAGTGTGATCTACAATAGAACTTTTTTTTTGACCCGATCAAAACGGTACCTGACATATAAAGGTAATATCTTTTTTTTATCTACTTGTATTAGATATTAAGAATTAATCAGTTGTCACACTAAATAAAACATATTCTAAAATTGAGAACATCGTCCTTAATAAAAAATTTTGTCTAGCCTTTAAAGAGAGTTTCAAATCTGTTCAGAAGAAAATTAAATGCTATAGGTGGAATTTATTTGAAATGCATAAATGCCTTTTTCTAAATATTATTATTTTGAATGATTTTTACTAAGAATTTTTTTATAACAATGACAACTATTATAATTTTTTTTACAAAATACTTCAACTGCTGTCATTACTTACAAAATTGGTAATTAATATAACAAACATTTTCCAAAAGGCCAAATAGCTTTCTATTATATAATGTTATATAATATAACTTATGAGTGAACTTTATAGTAAACAATAAAACAGTTTTATTACTTAATAAAAAATACATAAATTGAAAGAAAATAAAGTAATGCTTTTCAATGTTTTACAAGTTTTATTATAAATCTACAATACAATTGTTTCGGCAGATATGCCATTATCAAGAGTACAAGATGAATACTAAAGATTAACATTGAACAATGTTCTTAAATATCGAAAATCAGCCTAAATTTATACAAACAAGTAAACACGTATTACACATTATTAATGGAAAACCCGTCGTCGGTTGGAATTGCTTCCGACGACGGCCTGTACACCCGAAGAAGGACAACACCAGTTCATCAACTGGCCGCGAAAGCCTTAATCAATTTACTTGTTGAACTTCATATTTCAATAGGAAGCAAATAAACGAAGAAAAAATTCAAATTTAATTTATTGACCACAACAATCGTTTCACCAATACATTGATGAGACTTTTTTTTTTTAGTAATTTAGTAATTGATCTTTCCATGATCGGATTTTGGAAAGCAATTAAGTTCTTCTTCATTCTTAGGGATATTTACATTTAATTCCCAAACACATGAAGATTAAGTGCAGTGATAGTTCAACAAATGTTTAATCAGTATTAAAAGTTGCTTACAAACATTGGATAAATTTAAAACTTAAATTTTGTTACGTTTAACATTTTATTTGATTTGATTTGATATGACGAATTTATATTTCACTTTTGTAGGTATTCTCTAATTCAACCGTTTTTAACGATAAATTATAATTTTTAATTAGATAGAAAATCCTTAAACAGTTGAATGACGTGTTTATTTGCGTTATATACTTTCATAGGTAGTGTTTTACATAATTATATTACGAATGCGGGCTCAGTAATAATAAGAGGTTGGTTGAATCAATTTTAAGTGTTCACTTGTTTCACAAGTCATCCACGAAAAATTGTGTGTGCACTTGAGATGTCAGGGCTCGAATCCCAATTATCATTTAAATTCCGTCATGTTTGATAAACATCCAAAAGGTAATTGATTAAACATTAGATACTAAAAATATTTTGTAATAATTATCTGTACCCACGCTTCTGTTTATATAAGCAGATTAATGCTTAGTAAAGATCTTTCACATACAATTTTTACGGAATCTATTCCATACATGTGTTTAATATGATTTAGTTCATTTTTTTAAATAATTGAGCCTTCTAAAATCTCTTAAACCTAAATGACCTACAATACTAACAAAAGAAACATAATTTTTGAACAATATAGGAAATAAATATACACACAATTTATTAATTCCTAAATAATAACTGATTTCATGGGAAATTATAGGTAATCACATAAAATACCTATATATGTATAATATATACTATGCGTAAAAAAAGTGAGTGTTAACATAAAAAATGACTTTTATTTTTCACATTGTTTGACACACAAAAACTACATACGTTAATGACGTACTTTGTTTATATAAATACAAGGTCAGTTTCACTAATTATTAAAATCAACTTTTGCTGTCACAAAATTCACGTCATTTGTGGAGGTTTGACAACAAAAGTTTCGAATAAATAAAAAAATCGCATTTATTATTTTATAATTAATTATTTTTGACCAGACGCGTATAATAATTTTATTGAGAATTTGCGTGTATTAAACGTCACAAGGCATGTATGGGAATAATTACCGTTGTGATGAAAAAGTAGTGTGACTGTTATATCGCGTAGGCTTATCAAACGAGTAGTTTTTTTCTTAGATTGCTAGCACTCTAACAGACATCTGTGTCAATATCTTTAGTGGTTACTGTGATTACTAAAATCCGCTTGTATCTGTACGTTAGTTATTTATTTTTGAAATGAGTGAAAAAGTAAAGCAAAGAAGTTCTATTAAATATTGCTTCGAAACTGGAATTTCCGCTTCTGAGACGATAAAAAGGTCGAAAAAGGTATTTGGTATCAATGTCTCTAGAAATCGAATATTTTTTATTAGCGTAACTTGTTTAAAGAAGGCACAGAACGCGTCATTGAAACCACATCAACGAGGAGGTTAAACATTTGATACTCAAAAACTCATGAATTGACAATTAGAACTTTTGGTGGCATCACATAAATATCGTTTGGATTAATAGAATCGATTTTTAATTGATGGTGGATGCTTTCACTTGTTGAAACACAGAAAACATAATTAAAGACACTACAATTGTTTCAGCAAACATTGCCTTCATCAGGTGTAATGATTTAAACAAACTACGAATCGTTACAGCTATATATACTAACAACTAAGGGGTGGGATGTAATTTAATTGAATTTATTTAGCAAATGTGAATTTTTACATTCGATTTGGTCGTTTAATGCTAGGTTTTTTTCAAAAATATCTATTAATTTCTAATGCTTCTAACAGGCTTAATTTCAAACTTTTATTTTCCACGTGTAAAATTTTGTAGTCCTTTGTAGACTATAATGTACTAGGTTAAGTAATTAGAAACCAAATGTATTTTAAATTCTTTAAGAATTGATTTTGAAAAACTTATAGCCCTCAAACACCTCTATCTCATTTGGTTCCAAAAACTTCAACTTTTTTTAAAAGACCGCCATGTTAAGGTCTGTAAAACAGTAGTTATATAGTTCCGCAACCGCCCTATTTGCCCGATTCCGCCCCGTCTGTCATCTGGCTATATCAAAAACTCGAAAAACCGCTCCAAAGATATCGTTTTGAAGAGAAGGCCATTCCGGAAATCCACTTTAACGTCTGCTTTAAAGATTGGAAAAAACGTTGGTATCACAGCATTCTATCCGAAGAAGATTACTTTAAAAAGGACGAAATAAATTTAAAAGAATTATAAGCATTCTTTCTATTTTATTTAAGAAATCTTACTACTTTTTCATGCAGCCTCTTATTGCAACTGACAAATAAGTTGGAACGTATGTTACACAGCATACGAAGTTGGTCTTGATTTACGACAACCCTATTTGGCTACACTTGAAACTGGGTACCCGACCTATGTACAATTCTCGGGTATACCGTATTTTCCATTGTATTGTACAAGTAAGTTCAATGCGCTGTCAGCATTCCTTCTTTAATTGGTTCGTATAGACTGTATCGATGACGTATACGATTAATTATATAGCATTCAGTCGATTTATACGTTAGAAAATGATCGTTAAGACAATCAACATGCATGAAACTCCAAATATTTCTTATTGTTTTATTCCTTGATAGTTGACTAAATATATATGACAAAATCTGTTTGAAAATTGTTAATTTCAAGAGGGGATAAATTGCAGAAAAGGGAATAAAAGTAGAGCAATGTTCAAATAAGATAATCGATATTTAGTAATCTTATAAGAATAAGAAAAATAAGTAAGTAAAACAACTTTTAAATGTTTCAGAATAATTTATTATAACTCTACAATTGTTTCGGTATAACTGTACCTTTCTCAAGAGTACACAAATTCTTACTAACTTTTAAAAATTGCTTATCATCTATTTATAGCTAATATATTTGAACATATAATATACATAATATAATTCGGAAAGTCCTATTGGTTATTTACTCAAAATAGGTAAATTAATTAAAAACAAAGAAAAGAAAATCATCCTAAATAAGGTTTATACTCCAGTTAATTCAAAAAATAACACTAATTATAATTACATAAATTATTGTGAAAAAATAACTCACAAAATTTGCAATAATTTAAACAGGTTAAACATTAATACCATAGCTTTAAACAAATGTAATTTAGGTAAAATATTAGTGAACAACAAAGAAAAACAGAATTATTAAACAAATCTGGAGTATATAAATTATTATGTAATACTTGTGATGCATATTACATTGGTCAGACTGGCAGAAACCTAAAAATCCGCGTAAACGAGCATAAAAAATCGATAGCAGACAACAAACATAGTACCCGTATAGCTTCATACTGTATAAACCAAAATCATTTCATTAATTCAGATGGAATTAAGCTATTGCACAATGAAAAGAAAGGTAAACGTTTGAATTTACTAGAATATTTCGAAATTAAAAAATCTATTAGAAACAAACATCATATCGTAAATGAATAACAAAATTTTCTTAATACACCAATAATTGATGCCAGACTTACACAAAACAATATGCATTTCTGAGTAAATAGCCAATAGGACTTTCCGAATGATATTATGTATATTATATGTTCAAATATATTAGCTATAAATAGATGATAAGCAATTCTTAAAAGTTAGTAAGAATTTGAGTACTCTTGAGAAAGGTATAAATATACCGTAACAATTGTAGAGTTGTAATAAATTATTCTGAAACATTTAACATTTATTTTTCTTATTATTAAAATGTTTCATAAAAATCCGACCAAATTATCAATTAATAATATAATCTTATAAGTTCACATCTAATCTGAAGTCCTTTACAAAAGTTACAAGGTAGAAAGACAGGTCGTTGATCTTGTCCATTCTAAAAATCAGGTTGATTAATGAACACAGAGCATAAACTTATTTATTTTTCCAAAGTATGATGACAATGACGTTATAAAGAAATTAAGTATTTAAGATACTCCCACACACCATTGAGCAACATTGTGCGTATATTAACTAAAGTTTTATTATAGTATGGTTCTCTTAAGTGAAGAAAAAATTATCATTATAATGAATCGTTGATCAATAATAATCTTAATTGGCTTAGGTTCCATTTAGTAAATTAAATAAGCAATGTTACAATAACTTAATACGACCTCACAATATCTACAGCAGAAAACCTCAGGGCTTAATCAGATTATAGTAAAATTGGATGTAAATACCTATGCAATCGTATCCGAAGCTATCAACTATTGTAGAGCTAAAAGCTGTTTAAGCGTAAAAGCAGATTTAAAAACGTTTATCCTTAAAGAAGTGAAAGATTAAAAAGAAAACAAAGAAAGAAAACTTACATTTTCTATATCTGTATAATGATGGAGAATCCTTAGATATGATATATATGTACTTTCACTCGAAATGTAGTAGACAACGTATTGAACGGAAAAACAAAGTATTTATCACCCCATATAGAAAGAAAGTAATCAAAAAGATTTAATTAATAAAAATCCAATGAATTTTAAATAAATTTTATTACACTGAGAATCTGATTGTGTTTTAATGATTTATGCGTTTATGTTCCGAACGAATAGATAAAAAATATCATTCAACATTTCTGTAATATTTATGACTTCGTGAGATAACTGTTTTACTTTAATTGTAATATTACATTATACTGAACATTGTCTATTGTTTGTGTTAAAAAGATGCAGTTACATTACACAGCATAAAATTTAAGAAGGTGTTTATCTTTTCCGTTATACACTTCTGTTTTATCTCCGCCTTTTTTGCTGTGTACAATGAAAAAATAATCTTCCATTCAAATTGCTTTATAGATATGTGTTGTTGCTAGAACCATTGTGGATATGAAATAATATATAAATGATGATAATAACATTAAATTACTATATGTTATCTACGTCACATACAGGTGCATTGCATTCAAGTTCATCAACTACCATTGCAAATTTTTATTTCAATTTTTTTTATCATTTCCAGTGCACAAGAATTCCGGTTATGGTATGAGCGGTTTTAAAGTGAAATATGTAACTTGTAAAATTCAAGGACATTTTTTACAACAATAGTGCTGATAATTTTACCTATATATATATATACCTATATATATATATATATATCTATTTGTTACATATATGTATGTTTGGTTTGTACCTATAGGTTCATGGGCTGCTAGTGGTGGAATCATTTATTTAGCAGATACTTTTTAAAACACTGTCGGTGCTTGCTCAATGTTTTTCTTTTCCAAGGAAAACCGGTGAGAACGATACAAAATTTAAAGCTACATCAGACAAATCATCTTTTGTGTACACTTGTGACAATCGTGAGAGTAAGGTGTAAATTTGAAAATTGAAAACACATACAAACATATTCTAAATCAAAGCGTGCAATTATCCATTGTAATACCTAGTGACAATTTCATGAATTGTATTTGAAATTAACCAGTTTTTGTTTTTTTACTGTTACAATTCACAGTTTGTTTTTTGGGTAAGTTGTAAACTATCTTTTTAATTAATTTGTTTATTATTATTTTACTAATTATTGTATTTGTATGAGCAAAGTGGAAAAACTATAGATATCTATTATTATATTCGGTTTTTAAAACAGATGAAATATAAACGACCAAAAGCTAATTGAATTATTTTTTTAAATGCTAATCATTTAATAAATAAATAAAACATTAAGACATTAGAGACTTTCGGTAACTGAGGATGTGCATTAATGCGTTGTTTGAATTGTTTATTTAGGTCAGTTCCATAAAACTCTATTTGATTTCATTGTTGATAACTTGATAATCAAAATTTAACATTGGAATTAATTTTAGAAAAAGTCACATAACTAGATAAAAGATATGAAAGATAACACAATTAATTTTACCGTTTCTTCGTTTTTGTTTCTAAATAATTTTTCAATCAAATTGTTCCATCATAACACAACAAACTACTGATGTTTGGATTTTTTTTTTAAATTTTATTAATAATTTTGTATGTAATGAAAGCGGTTCAAGTATTTTGTAGAATATAAAAAATAGATTAAAACGCCTTATAACACTACAATGTTTATTGGTACAACCAAATGTATACATTTCGACTACGAAGTAGTCATTTTCAATGGTAATAGTAAACTAAGATTAAGAAAAGATTATACCTAAATTTATTCTAAAAAACTACTCGTAACTTATTGAAGACTATTGAGCAGGGGGTTGTTGCTGAACGGCAGGTCAAAATTCATCAAAAAATACTTGAATTTATGAATGTAAATACACTCGTAAACTTTTAGGTCGATGTAATTGCGACAAGATTTTAATAGCTCAATATTGTGGTCTATTCTGTCCCGTGTTTAAGGCATGGTATGCAACTGCTGATTTTTCGGCATTGTTCTTCTTTATGTGGTATACACGTTCTTTTAAACGTATAGCTAGATTTCTCTTAGTTAAGCCTATGTAAACTTTATCACACTCTAAAAAATTAATTTTATAAATTCCTGTTGTCTTTATCTTTTGGATTTCCAAGGACACTACTTAATTTAAATTTTTGATTACTAAAAACTGGTACTATTTCTAATTTTTTACAAAGCCTTTTTATGTGTCTATTAAACTCGTAAACTAGTATGATAATTGAATTTATGCTTTATTTTATGCCGTTCATCAACAACCCCCTGTTCAATAGTCTTCAATAAGTTACAGGTAGTTTTTTAGAATATATTTAGGTATAATATTTTCTTAATCTTAGTTTACTATAATTACCATTGAAAATGACTACTTCGTAGTCGAAATGTATGCATTTGGTTGTACCAATAAACATTGTTTGTAATATTATAAGGCGTTTTAATCTATTTTTTATATTATTTACACTACAAGTCACTCGGCACTCATCTGTACCTCCAATTATTTTGTAGAAAACGAAAATTGTAATGATTATAAAAAAAAACGTCTTACTCGACACCGGAGTTGACTGAAATAGGTTTAAAAACTGTCCAAGTACAATTAGAGTTTAATATTTAATTAAGGCATTGAAAATCCAAAATAGACGAGTGTATTTTGCTTTTTGCATTTCTGTTTTAAATAGAGCTGTTAATTAGACTATTACAAGAGCAAAGTTAATGAGTTGTATTTTGTTTTTGGTATTAGACTATTATCAAGAACATACTACCTGTTTTTACAAACATTAAATTCTAATTACCTCTAAAATAAAATGGATAAACATAAAAATTCGAAGAAAACATTTATTTATGAATGTGACCAATACGTTGACAAATAAAATTAAGCAACCATAATTTAATAAGCAAATGTTTATGGTATATTGCATTATCATAAGCGAAGATAATAAAATATATACGTAAATATAAATTGTTTCGACTATTTCTGTTGAACTTTATTAATAGATATTTGGTTTTAACCCGTTCGTAAATACATACATCGGCGAAGTTTTGGCATACGACTCCACGGAAATAGGGTCTTCTGCCAATTATTCTACCGATACAAAATAAAGTAAAATCTAGTCAGTTTTTGCAACAACATAGTAAGTGAACGTTTAAAATATCAAAAGTATATTTTCACGTTTTTTTTTGCGTCTTGAATTGACATAAATGTGCGATCATCTACAAGTAGATAATCTTTAAATACTCATTAATGATAAGTGCTATAAGCTTCATTCTGTGATTGTATCGTGATTAAAAGTTTATTTGTGTATTATCAATAATTATAATAAAAATGACTCATACCGTCGAAACAGGTAAAAACTTTTATTAATTAGATATAAATCAAAGGGAAATAAAACAAGCAATAATGTTTCGCTAAATATCTTGTCAACTTCGACAAATTTGTTTTGGCCCATTCGGCTTCGGCCACTTCCAAAAGTACTAAAATTTGAAACTAGGCGTTACTATTTATAATTACGAATTGTACAAGAGAAGGGGTACTACAATTTGACTACTAACTTGACTTCATTTCAGAATTTTTTACAAGAGATACTTTTGTAGATTTTGGGATTTTAGATATTTTAAAGTAATTACTATCAAAGAGTAGTCTAGCTTAATACAGTGGTCTATCATACCCCTCTGGAATTCTTTTTACTGTTTTTAATAGCCAGAGAATGCTCTAAAATACGTTTTGAGATTGCCCTACTTGATTGCCCAATATATGTAGCATCACATGTACTTATTAAAAAAGAATTGATAAATTCCAGATATTAACACATAACAAAGATTAACAGAGAGAACAGAATTATGATAATTACCGGGCTTTTGGGTCGTGGTCTATAGGCTTTTTTGTTAAAGTTTAAACTTTCGACGGTGCACGGTTGATGAAGCATGATTTACACCAGAGAGGGTAGTAAAGAACACACAAAAAAAACTTCAACGGATATATTAAAAATACTCGACAATTGTTTCAGCCTAATCGGCTATTTTCAAGAGTACAACTATACTAAATTATAACATGGTAATAACAGCTTATATATACTTGCGAGGATTCCCTAGAGGGTAACAAATTTATTAGGAGTGGGGTATTGACAAAACATAATTCTTTTTGGTTATTAATAATATTTTTCTTTGAGTAAGTGGCTTTTTTAATTTCTAGAAATTCTAGTAAAGTTAATTTCTTACTTTTAGGCTGGCAATGTAATATTTTTAATTCATTGATATTAATCATATGGTTTTCTTTGACGCAATGTCAGTTAAACCTGTAGTAAGTTGTTTCTTTTTTATGCTTGCTAAATGTTCTTTAAAACGTGTTTCTAGTGAACGGCCCGTTTGTCCAATATAAATAGCATCGCAGTCTTGACAGTTAATTTGATATACGCCACTTTTTTGTTTTGAGTCTATTTTTCTTTTATTATAACTAGTACTGTGCATATATTGAATCTGTTTACTTCAGTTGTAGATATATTGAATTTAGCCAAAATGTTTTTAATTTTGTAACTTGACTTTTTTATGTAATTTAATTAACAAAAGGAGTTAATGGAGCTATTGTTAGTTTTATCTCTGGCATATAGTATATTTCGAGTTTTAATGCGTAGTTTATTAGATAGCATTTTATCTATTATTTTAGGGGAATAGCCGTTGTTTTGGGCGACATGCTTAATTATGTTCAGTTCCGAAATATAATTTTTTTTATCATGTGGAATGTTTACAAGTCTGTGTAAAAGAAGGTTGAAAGTTTAATTTTTAAGGACTGGTATGAATTTGCCGGTATGATAGTGTCTGTTGTGGACGGTTTTCTAAAAATCTTATATCCAAGTTTGTTGCCTGACGTTAGACGTTTTCGAGATCGAAAACTGTTGCAACGACCATACCAAAAACGCTTCTGAAGATGTCAGCCACAGCCGCTGACGAAACGTCAGGCAACAAAAAAGCCTATAGACCACGACCCAAAAGCCCAGTAAGTTATCACAATTCTATTGGCGCCGGTCGTGATAGCCTTCATACTACTATTAGAGAGAACAGAGTTCATAGTTAGATTCTCTGAATGAAAATAAAAAAATATATATATATCTGTTTGTATTTGTTATATTTCAGTATGCATTATTACTTCTAAAAATTGTTTATATAAACAGTAGCATCTGTTTACATTAAGTTAATTTTGAATCAAATAATATGATGCCGCCCGCCAATACTGACATGAGCAGAACGCCAAAAATTTTGTTTTTGAAACCGCAAAAGCATGCATAATGATTCCTAAGATAGATATTACGTTAAAAACCAATTAAATTTGAATATTAAAAAGATTCAAACACCTGTTGCAAGGTGATACAATCGGAGATTATATTACGATTATGTATACTCCTTTATTATGTAAATCTTTAATAAATACTGCTGAAAATCACCGATATTCAAATGATAACATACAGTTATTATGATCTATGGTATTCATTAAACAATAGGAAACAATTTAAGAGAACTTTGTGTAAAGAGATATATTTAACTTTCGTGTTATATTTCAGCACGGGCGACGTGCTCTTCTGTAATGTTTAGAAGAAATGCTTTCCTTGCGGCGTTATCAGTAATACTGTTTGGAGCAGGATTTACACTTCTTTTTCTATGGCAAAAGATATTCGACATGATCGTAGGCTCCCAGCTGGTTCTGGGACCTGACAGTAAATTATACGGTCTCTGGCATAAAACCGAAGTACCAATGGACCTAGATTTGTACCTTTGGAATTGGACGAATCCAGAAGATATCTATAACAGTAGTGCAAAATTTCGATTTCAACAGGTTGGACCCTACAGGTATAAAGAGACGAAAGAGAAAGTGAATATTACATGGCATAACGACAATAGTACAGTCAGTTTTCGTCATTTGAAAAGATTTTATTTCGATGAAGAAGGAAGTGTGGGAAGGTTAGACGACAATATAACGTCCATAAATCCAGTCGCAATCGTAAGTGCAAAAATTTATGAAGAACCAAAAGATGTTGGTCGACATTTAATTGAAACGTTTCGACAAATTACAAAGAAAATTTCTACTTATGATGATTTATTCGTTTTACTGATCTTTGTAACATAAAGATAAACAGTAATAAAAGAATATCGTATTTTTTGTACATACCACTACTTAGTTGTATTATTATACTGATACAAAGTATGGTAATTTTGTAGGTCAATTTTATCATATTTTCTGCTAGTAATTGTAGTGTAAAAAAAGGTTATAATAACCACTTTCGCGTGTTTCTAATTATGTATATTCTTCAGGCATTTTAAATCCATATTTATGTCAATAAAAACAACACTTTCATGAGCTCATACATTATTCATATGACTAATATGGTTATTGCTAGAGAATTTTATAATAAAATATATACTTCAGAATGAATATGGTGGACATTAGAATTTTTTGTATTTTTTCAAAAATGCACATAAATAAAATAAGACTGCAAATTTAAACATATTTTTTTATTGTCCTTGATAATTTGTTTCGTCCACAGTCCACACTATGTCTGGAGTATGTTTTATATATCCGAGAACAACAAATATTAATTATTATTTTTCTCTTTTTTTGTTTTGTGCGTAATAATAATATTTCATACAATTTTCTACAGATTTTTCTTTCTTTCCAGAGTGTCACCCATCAAGCAAAGTATTGGGGATTTGTTGCAAAACAGGGCCTTTCTGTAGTACTTAACAATGCAGTTTCAGACTTGTATGTAACCAGAAAAGCAAGTGAAATTCTTTTCGACGGTTATGAAGACTTTTTTCTGAACGTTGCTCAAAGTCTACCTTTCTTGGCAGGATCTAGTATGCCTCCATTCAAAAAATTTGCATGGTTTTATGAGGTAAGGGTCGATTTACATTTCATCAACGACTTAATTAAATAATAATAAGCAACTTATTTCACAGCAGAAATAATCATTGTCTGTGTGATTTGGTATGTTTGTGTCTTTTAGAAAAACACTACGATTATAATTATAGATTTTTATGGTTATTAACAAATGAATTAAAATCAGGAAAACGTTAACAATATTGTCCTTAGATACTTAACAGGCGGGCTGAAAAGTTCGTAGGCTAGAATAGAAAAAAATATATTTTTTTTATACAATTTGATTTTACTATTCAATTTAGTTCCCTTCGAGGCTTCATTTTCTGCGATTACGATTACCTCTTCATCGGCGCGAAATTTCTGTCCAGCGAGGTCTGAGAACAGAAAAAAGTCGCTGTGGGCCAGATCTGGAGAGTACGGTGGATGCGGAAGGAATTTGAAGCCCAATTCATGAAATTTTGCCGTCGATTTCATTGATTTGTGACACGGTGCATTGTCTTCACGAAACAGCACTTTCTTTTTCAACAGTATTTTTTTCGTCAAAAAAAAAATGCTTTTAAAGTAACAAATGTTCTTTCACTAAAAATGCTATAACTCAGATACTAATAGTGCAACAGTTGTCAAATTTATACACGCGTCTTTTGAAGGTTAGGGATAACTAAAAATCATATGGATTTGATACTAGCAACGCCACCTATAGGTCAGCCTACGAACTTTTCAGCCCGCCTGTTATATTACCTATACGTTTGAAATAAAAAACTCGGTGTTAATAATAATGTTTTGCCGGTAATTATTGCGAAACACCTGATAAATCTTTGGTTTTTAGTAATGTGATGACGTATTTACCTTATCCTCAAACTAATACAACCTTCAAAAATTCAAATATAACCTGGCGTGTGTACAGTTTTTTTCTCCATTTGTACCTAATAATCACCGGTAGCTAACTAAAAAAACTGAATAAATTCTAATTTACAACACATCATGATGTATCATATATGTAACTAATTTATTATTGCATAAGTAGATAATTTATTCGGTGAAGTTATTCCATGTTACCAACGACTTATGTTTTGTTAGAGAAATGGTTCATCTACATTCGAAGGGACATTTAATATGGAAACTGGTGTAGGAAACACCATTGGGAAGTTAAAAAGATGGAATTATTGGACAAGAACGCCCTATTTTCCTGGAGAATGTGGCAATGTTGAGGGTTCCGCGGGAGAACTGTTTCCAGCCAAACAGAAACGGGATGGCATAAGATTTTTTTCTACTGACTTATGCAGAAACGTTAAGCTGGATTACGAACAGGATCTTAACGTCCAAGGAGTCACTATTTACAAATATTCTGCTGGTAGAAGTATGCTTGATAACGGTAAGAAATGTTAAATCGAACGGAGAAGTGATCAAGTCGAAAATATATCGATAACTAGCCTATTACAAATTGAATCAAAAAGTATTTTGACACCGAAAGTTACAAAATAATGAAACACCGAAAATAAATAAAGAAAATCCTTTAGTACCGTTTAAAATCACGGATTTTTTTAAAAAACTTTATATCTGTAATATAAGAACAAAGGCTTTCACGGCCGGAATCCATAGTAGAATAAAGATTCGGGCTGTATGGCCGTGGTCTAAGCCAGAGGTCGGCAAAGTGCGGTTCTTTGACGTATTGAGTGTGGCTTTAATGCTACGATAACAGATTTGAAATTTTCTCCTTTTGGCATTGACATTGGTAACTTTGAAATACAGTTGTTGAATTTGAAAAACAAGGAAATATGGAGTTCTATATTTGAACGTCTTTGCGTTGACATAAAAATATTAGAGAAGAATAAATGTAAACTAAGTTCTCAACACAAGTGCTGTACTTTGGAAGACCTGGAGAAAGAAGACACATGACATAATCATGTTCAATGCTTGGATTACTATTCCATACGCTTACGATGAGCTGAACAAACTCACATTTGCTGTTCTTTCCCTTTTCGGTCCAAAGTACTCATGCCAACAATCTTTTTCGAGTATGACTATTATTAAAAGTAAACTGAGAAGTCGACTCATTGATGAGAACCTGGAAATGTGCTTAAAATTAAAAACAACAACCTACAAACCGAACTTGAACAAACTTTCAAAGGATATGTAAGAACATTCTTCGCATTAAGTAGTATTTTTATGGACACCTTACTATCAAATTATTTTTTATTAATGAATGAAGTCCTTAGTAAATATGAAATCAAGTTTTATTCAGTGTATCTATAACTTAATTAATGTCTAAAATTGTGATAAAGGTTTACTACATTTACAAACAGATTTGGCTCTCAATTTTCATTTTAATCGTTTTAATTTGCTAATTTGGCTCTTTGGCTAATAAGTTTGCCTACCACTGCTCTAAGTGAAACGTTTTCAAACGCAACACTACTACTGAGGATGTCAGCCGCAGTAGCCGACGAAACGTCTGGACTTAATAGTTCACTTAGACCACTGCCCTACAGCCCGAATCTTTATTCCACTATATTTATTTGTAATTTATTTCTGTATAATGGGTAGTTCAAATCAAATTCCTTTAAGTAATTAAATGTAATTACTATGTACACCATTGTCTCAAGGTCTTCGTTACGTAATTAGATTTCCTATCATTTTTAACTTATTCAAAAAGGGCGTAATCGTTTCCGAAAAGTACAACTAACAACAAGAAAAAAAAACCTAGCTAAGATAAAAGAGTAAACAAAAAATTATAATGATTAATTAACATACTTACTTATTATAAAATATTAAAACATAAACTTTTAAAATCAGGACGTAATGATTTTGTGAAGATTGAATAAAACGTTTCTACTAAAATGTGTACTTAACAGTATGAAAAGAAGTATAACTTGTTGTTAGAAGAAAAGCTAAGGCATTTAAACTTTCACTGGTGTATACTCGATGAAACATTTTTAATAAAGGAAACAGAAAAATAAATGTTTCAACAAAACCGTTTATTTCTCGACAATTGTTTCGACCTCTTTAAAGGTCATTTTCGAAAGTACAATAGTAACTATGGCTAAGATGTTAAACATGGGCTTTTATACATAAATAAATTATAAAGTGGGGGTAAACAAAAACCAATTAGAGTTGTGTGATTATTAATGGTGTGTTGTATATATTTATTTCTTTTTGATTATTAACTAAATTTTTACAATTCAGGATGGCATTTTTTATTTCCAGATTTTCTAGCATCGTAAGTTGTTTACATTTTGATTGAGGATGTAGTAGTTTTACGTTCCTAGTATCTATGCTATGGTTGTTTGTGGTACAATGTTCTGCTAGGCCTGTTGTGTATTTTTTGTTTTTTACGCTATCCAAATGTTCTTTTAAGCGTGTTTTAATAGAACGACCACTCTGACCTAGATAGATAGCATCACATACTCAATCAAAAGGTAAAAAACTCACGCTGCTAGAAAATCTGGAAATACAAAATGCCATCCTGAGTTGTAAAAATTCAGTTAATAATCAAAAAGAAATAAATATATACAACACACCATTAATAATCACACAACTCTAATTGGTTTTTGTTTACCCCCACTTTATAATTTATTTATGTATAAAAGCCCATGTTTAACATCTTAGCCATAGTTACTATTGTACTCTTGAAAATGTCCTTTTAGAGGTCGAAACAATTGTCGAGAAATAGACAGTTTTGTTGAAACATTTCTTTTTCTGTTTCCTTTGCTAATTCTCTAGTTTTAACTTATTTGCGTATACAGGGTATCGCGTTATCGAGGCTCAATTAAAGCTCAAAGATAACTTTAGGTATTTTTATGTTGTTTTCAACAGTTTCTGAAATTCTCTTTCAGGAACATATTATCCTGAAAACAGTTGTTTTTGTAATGGGGAATGTACTCCTTATGGGATAATGAACATTTCGTCTTGTCGTTATGGAAGTCCTGCGTTTGTTTCACTACCCCATTTTTACGGAGCTGATCCTGTAGTGTTAGAAAGAGTTGAGGGTGTAGAACCTCAAAAAGACAAGCACGAATTTTTTATTGCATTAGAACCGGTGAGTTTTACGTAAATACGTACATACGTTCATAGAAACTAAAAAAATACCCCTCTACCAAAAAATCCACCTTGTTTCTTTTTAATGAAAACACGATTTTTATTCTACCAAATTTAAAAAGTTTTAATTATCTAATAACAGTATTTGTAAGAAATGTTCCGCATTTATTATTATGTTTTTGTTGAGCATGATTAGATTAATCTTAGGCAAAAACCAAATAACAATATATTTGTGTTATTGCATAATTGGCAAGCAAAACAATCTAATATTTTTCTACTTATACAGCAGAAATTTTCCATTTTTCAATATTTCAATGTTTCATAATCATTGTTATTTTATGTATAATCTTTTATTTAAATTTTGAAAAAGGCAAACAATTATTTATAAATATTATTCGAGCAACCACGGTTGTTGTTAAGAAAATCCAAAGAACAAGCAACTCTGCTTGTGTTGGACAAAACGATGTCCTTGTTCGCTAAGAAATTCATTACAGTAGTATAGTCTAAATTACAAAAAAAAAATGAAGTCGGTTATTTTAAATTAATTATGAATTGGAAATTATGCGTTGAATTACAAATAACAAAATTCTACATTTACACGTATATAGTTATATCTATTATATGTGCACTTATGAAAACGATAATATAAAAATTATTTATTTATTTGCACGATGCACGATTACTAGATATAATATTTACTCTGCAAAGTTGTTTGCAGTTCTTCCTGTATCTTTTTTACTTGCAGAAGTAAACAAAATTTCTTATCTTTTTGGTTATTTTGATAAATTATATTACTTGCTATAACTTCATATATATATGTTATACATATTTTATTTTTATGTCAATATTTGGTGTTTAAAATTAAGCAACATTTATGGGTGTAACTCAAATGTGTTTTACAAATTTGAGAATCATGTTTATTATAATTTCGACTGAGTATATAAAAGTAAAATAAGTAATATGGAGAATTTTACGGATAATTTTGCAATAAGCAACAATATTTATATTATTATTCACACTTGTTTTAGGACACTGGTTTACCCCTTCGAGTATCTGCTAGACTACAACTTAATTTATTAGTCGAGCCAATTTCATACATAGGGTAAGTCACAAATTGTATTGCATATAGGTATTAAAAAAATATCATTGACTAAATGTATTTTTATTAAGAATCGATTCAGTATTATTGTTTTACAAAATTATTATTTTTTTTAATAGAAAACTCATTTTTTCAGATACAAATGTGTTAAGACTAAATAATTTTTTAATGAAATTGCAATACCAAATACATGTATAATTGGTTTTTGTTTTGTTTTTTTTTAGTCTACTCCAAGATGCTCCGAAGTTATTTTTCCCGGTTCTGTGGTTTGAACAAAGCGTTGCAATGCCAGACAACTTAGTGTTTTTGGTGAAAGTACTTTTAAATTTGCCTTACATATTTTTAAGTTTAGGAACATTCTTTATAACGTTAAGCTTATTGTGTGCAATATTAATAATGAAGAAATCTCTAGGAGTAGTTGTTTGTGGAAAACAATCTGAATGTAAAAAGGTTTTGTCTAAAGAAGAGATACCATTAAAAATAAATGCCAAATGAGGTTCCGATTACATCGTTTTCCATTCCACTACTTCATTTATTGACTGTAATTGCCATTTTGATATTTTACAATGTTGTCTATTGTGTATAAAATGTTATTATTACATTTATGTTTTCAGTAAAATTCATTTGTACATACAAACTGATTCTTTTTTCATTATTAAAGCGACTTCCTGTTGACTTTGACAAAACCACAGATCCTAGAAAAGAAGATCAAGATGATCAAGTGGTATAAAATCCTAAATCTTAAATGTGACGCATTAATTCCTATATCTTCTTAGGAATTAATTATAACTATAACAATTATAATTTTTGATATCGTAAACAATTGCTGCTAATGTTATTACTGTAATACATTACCAATCAAGAATTATTTCATTAAAACTTAAACTTTGACTGGTGCACTGTTTGTGAAACTGCATTTTAAGAATGAGAAAAATAAAACACATAGAAAGTTTCACTAAAAAAATACTTCGAGAATTTCGACAAATTTGTTTCGACCTAAACGAAGTCTTTTAGAGAGGAATAGAATTAAAAACAATAAAACATATTGCATTCTCCAATGGATACACGTTGATGACCATAGAAAAATTTTTAAATAAAAAATTGAAAAAACAGGTTTTTAAACTGTTATTCAATAGCAGTTCTCTTGGTCAACAAAAAACTATATATGCATGTAAAAATTTTATTTCTAACGTTAGTATAAATTTTAAACAACTCTTACATAAAAGGTGGAATTGTAAAATTATTGAAAAAAATTCACTTAATCTAGGTAATCTAATTATTAATCGTAAATTTTGTTCAGAACCTAGTGAGGGAAGTGGTGTATATCAGATTTTTTGTAAAGAATGTGATACGTATACGTATATTGGTCAGTCAGGTAGGAAAATAAACAAACGTGTAGCAGAACATTTGGCAGCTATAAAAAACAATAAAACCAACTCCAGTGGCATAACGGAGCACTGCATTATGTTTAACCATTCATAGACGAGTCGAATCTTAAAGTTTTACACTCGAATGTCCCTAAAAGAAAAAAGTTATATCTTTTAGAGACATTAGAAATTAAAATAGACTTATATAATAGAATAAATTTAGTCAATAGTCAGGTAGAAATGACTGTTTATGATTCCCCTGTGCTGTTATTTAATTTGTAATAGTATTTAAGTCTAGTTTTAGTTGTAAATTTTAGTAATCTTTTTGTATTCCTCTCTAAATGACCTCGTTTAGGTCGAAACAAATTTGTCGAGGTTCTCGAAGTAAATTTTTAGTGAAAATTTCTGTGTTTTATTTTTCTAATTATTTGATTGATTAGTAACAACACTACAGTCAGATAAAAACAACAAACGTACGTATATATCAACCCATACCTTTAGGGGTTGGAATTGAAGCACTTTTTCTAGAAACGTGTCCAGTACAAGATAGCCAATGTAATTTTAAATAAATAAAGTTTATTTTGAACCGGGTCGGATGTCAGGGATAATTTATAGTTCAATTTAATCAAGGTTTCGTTCTAAATAGAGAAATGTATTTGTATATAGATAGTGTTACCAAACTCTTCCTCAAGATCTAATCCAGCATTATTTGTCTACTGTCCGGTATTGGACGTTACTGTATTTTAATAGTTAATTTGTGGGTTAATTCATCGATTCTATCTGTGGCTGACCGATAAGCGTTTGGTGGCATCGGAATTCAACATGGGAAATTACATACACAATGGACATAAATATGTATTTGTGCACTCGATAATAACGCAGCGTAATGAAGACCTTCATGATAGCAATGGCCCGCATAAAGTTCAAAATAGTTATAAATGCACTAACAACCAAACAAACCATTTTGCAATTTATTTTAACAGCTAAGCAGCTACTATTAGAGTGGATTTATTAATAAAAAAAAATCAATAAATTATCTTCTCCCGGAACTTCAACTATACGTAGATTTAAATTGCTTTTTGGTTTTATAACGCATGTAGTAACGATTTTATGGAAACAAATCATTTGCAATGTATTATAAATAAGGTGGCTGTCTATTTAGAATCACATCATTAGTAAAATTAGTAGGAGATTGCGTTTACGTTATGGACGTAGTCTGTACGAACCAATTGACACACTGATAATTTACCGAGCGCCGTGGTCTAGTGCTGTAAATCATTGCTTAGCTTTCGGGAGGTCACCGGTTCGAACCCGGGTCCGACTGCTCTGGTCCAAGTTTTCTGTGGTTTCCTTGGATCATTTATGCAAATGTTGGGGCAGTAATATTCCACAGATAATCTTTCACTTATCTTCTGTCTTAATTTCGTCCGTCTCATCTTTCTCTCCCTAACGACACCACCCACCCCCCATTCCCACGATTCCTGTAAGGAGGCTGAAGAGGGTTTTACGCCCTACCCTCCCGCTTTGCACTACAGTGTAGGTCGGAGGGACCGCCCGCCCACCAGCACGAGTAGCTGGTGAGAATGAAACACAAAAAAGTTTAAGTTAAATGATAATTTAAAAATGTAGTCAAATAACATGAGGCGAATATGAGGAAGTAAAACAGGGGCGGAGGCAACGGGAGAGGGGCGATTGCCCTTCCCCTCCCGGGCGTGACCCCGGAGCAGTGCTCTCGAATGCAGTTACCAAAGTCCCGAGAAATTGAAAAACTATGGAGTCTAAAAGGGATACGTTATAAGGTCACGGAGTTTAAAATGTTAGAAAGCTTACGGGGGGGTATTTATGGTTTAGGTGAGGGGGTTTAAGACGCTTAGTTTAAATCGGTTGGGTTTAATGTATTCAGTTAGTGATGTTTTAGATGTATTTAAACCCCCCTCCCCAAAGAAGACTTCTGGATCTAGTTCAGTAATTGACCTACACACAATATCATAAATGTTACCATACATTACATATTTTTATAAAACTTCTGTCGACTTCTTAAATTTTTTATGGCTGTTTCTTACCTATAGAAGACTCGTAATACCTACTAATGAAGGCACCGATTGATTTGAAACTAAACACTATTTAATTTCCACTCTTTATTATTTATACCTTTTCAATTGTTTCGCTACTTTGCAGCTTCTTCAAAAGGTTACAGTGTACAACTATAATCTAACTTACGTTTATATAAATATATATAAAGTTATAGTGGGGGTGGGGAGTTTCTGTAGAGATTCAGCAATGGAAAATTATTTAAAACATCAATCGGTTCGTTTAAAAGTACATCATTGCTATTGCGTTTTTTTATTTCTACAGTTTCTAACAATTTTATCTATAGTTTTTTCTTTCGATATGTAATATTTTAATGTAATTAATTAAATGTTTTGCATAATTGGAGTCTTCTTTTTATTGTTTAAATGATAGCATATGCTGTTGTAAAGATATAAATAAATAAGTGTGGAAATTAAACAGTGTTTTAATCTACTTAAATTATGAGTCTCATTAAGGAAATGTAGAATATATTAATTATATACCTGAAGAGAAATTTGAAAATTTAACTTTTGGTTACAAAGACTATCTCGTAAAACTAAACAAACAAACAAATAAACTTTACCATGACCTACATATATAGATTGTAATTTCAAAAAGTTCATAAATTTTGTTATATTTTTATCTATAACTTACTGTGTTATTATCAGTTTTAAAAACTTAATTTAATAGTATATTCGACATAAAAAAGCAATCAGGTCGTCTTAAAATACTTTTCTTTTTTTATTCGTTGTACAATATTAAATAATGCTTAAAATAATTTATAAATGAAATGTTCTATTTCTTGACAAATTTAGATTAAAAGTATCACGTAAAATGCATAATATAAAGATAAAATAATAATTTTTATCAGTCCTTCAATTCAGTCTACACTTGTTATCGCCAACGTCGTTGAGAATTTCTTTTTTAAAATTGTTTTTTGTTGCGCACATTTCCTTCTTCTGTTCTATTATGGTACAGTTTTAAACAAGTTGTAGATTCATTTACAATTGTTTACTTTAACATTCAAAAATGTAGGATACAAACGATTTGCACTCCGTTTATAAACATTTCAGAGGTCGCGATTACATACTGATAACAGGGTTCGTTTTGTGATACGATGAGGAAACTATAAAGTTTACATTCTATTATTGATGGTAAGTGTATTAACAGTGCAACATTCAATGCGTGTTAGTATGAGTGGTTCACTTGTTAAAGATTAAACCAAAGAAATTTACAAAATCCACAGAAATACATGTAGATTTTAAGATTATAATGGGGTTGAGCAAAAAAGTAAGTACTTGTCATTCATTTACCGTTTTAATAGTTTATAATAATAAATTGTTTACCGGTGGAAATATTTGAATATTCAAAACTTTTTGTCAAAGGAATAACAATTTTTCTTTTGCTGATGTAGATAGCTTTTAAAACTAAATCTTTTGGAAACTATAACATTAATTTTAAAGTAATTATTTCAATTGTGGGTATTTTAATATTAATCATTAACAAACAATAACGCTGCATTTGCTAACTACTGTGTATTTTATTAAAAAATTATCAAATCCCAAAAGATTCTGCAAATATTGCCTTTGAGATAAATCGTTGTTGGTTCTAGACTTTCGCTTAGTATTATATTTTGTTGATAAGGTGGTACCGTAGAACATGTAAATTTTGTCAAATTTAATATATTCTCAGTATATTGTCTTCTTAGTTCAGTGAACTTATGGTAATTTTAGGACATCATATCTGGTCTTCAGAATAAAATAATATTTATTAATATTTTCTATCTTTCGTAACAAACAGTCTGAATCTGTAACATAAAAAGTGTTTGTTTAACTTACATATATTCGCAATAATTGTTACTATTGATCGTAAATACCACTAAAATAATGTGCAGATTATAATTTATTAATTTTGTGCAGAAAAGAATACTCTTACACCGCAATACTGATAACAGAATATTTCAGACGCACCTGTTCAAATACGATTTATCACATAAAAATGTCTACGATTGTCATAATACTGTTTTATGTAAAAAATATATAATAGGACACTTGTACATACATACCTACATATATATTTTATATAAATAGATTATACCGTAATTTGTTGAAATTTATTATAAATATTGAAAATAAAACAATAATTTGTAAATTTCAACGAATTTTTAATTCAAGTTAATTATAATCTTCCAAAGAAGTCAAAGTTTGGCGAAACAACAATTGTCAAGATAATTAAAAACCCGTTGAAATTTACAAATTACTTTTTTATTTTTAATATTCATATGTATTTTAATTTAATTGATAGTGTTGTGAAGCATCCTAATGTTTGTTAGAATGTTACATACAAACAAATCACCTGATATTTCAGAAATTGATAAAACATTTCTTTACAATCTTTATCAGACATAAAGGATTGAATTTCCTGGAAAATTGCTATCAATTAAAACGTAGACAATAACTCAAAAATACTATTTATTGTCCAATGTTTTTCTTTTCCTCTCCAAAAAGTAAAACGAATGAAACTCATTTTCAAAAATGAATTATTTTTTAACGAGTAATTCAGAATTTACTGTAAGTCCCATACATTCGTAAATGAATACTTGACCTTGTGTAAGTTATTGTGTGTTAATATTTTCTTGCAAATTCTTTAACAAAGGTGAACTTAATCTACAAGACGCATTTAAAATTGTGCGATAGTTCTAACACGACAATGCTTTTAACAATTTTTTTTTTCTTTTAAAGATTAGTAACAAACGCAATACTTTATTTACTGACTTATCCACGAAAATATATATTGACAATAATTGATTTAAATAGTTAAACGAGACACTGCAACCCAAAATTTCACAAAAAAGAATGTTTAGCCAATCTCTAACTCGTTATTTTAGTTCAGTTCCACTGAATTCCGTTTGATTTGCTTGTAGGTAAATAATTAGCCATTACATTATTACAATGTACGAGGTATGTTTTTTAAGTAAGTACCATTTTGAAATTCTGGCGCTGCTGCGCCGCTGTCAGCGTTGCGCGCATACGCACTGAGTACCTACATCTCGCACCTATGCACTGACGCCGTTACAGTCTGATTCGCCCTTGTTTACGTTGTTTACTAAGTGTTTAAGATGCCTCCGATAATCGTCAGTCCCGCCGACTGTGAAGTCCGGGCTGTTATACGATTCCTTAGTGCTAAAGGACTAAAACCGATTGATATTCATTGTGAGATCTGTGCAATTTACGGATAAAACAATCTGAGTGATGGAATGGTAAGAAAGTGGATGAGAGCATTTAAATTTAGCCGCACAAATGTGCATGACAATGCCCGTCCGCATGTAGCTAATCGGACTAAAGATCTGATCACATCTTTTCTCTGGGAAACTCTAGATCATCCTCCGTACAGCCCTGATCTGGCGCCTAGTGATTACCATTTGTTGCTGCACTTCAAGAAATATCTGGGCGGTCAGCGTCTTCAAGACGATGACGAAGTCAAAACAGTTGTGATGCAGTGATTAACAGTTAACAAGTCAGGCGGCAGAGTTCTTTGAGAAGGGTATTCAAAAACTAGTCACTGGTCAAACGTTATGATAAATGCCTCAATATTGAAGGAAATTATGTAGAAAAGTAGATTAAGGTACAGGCTTTGATGTAAAAATAAAATTATAAAGATATCTTTGCACGTTTTTTTATTAATTTCAAAACGGTACTTACTTAAAAAACATGCCTCGTATCACAAAATTTAAAAATATCTCTAATTATTTAATGTTATGTGATGTCTGATTTATAATTTCGAAAACAAATTAAACAAAATCTATTACACTATATAGTTTTTGTATTAATTCATCGGAAGGAAAAATGGTACAGTAATTTTCGAGATTTTTGTGTAAAGAAAAGTGTTTGTAGACGATGTTTCATTATGTATAACAAACAACAAGGAGGTATATCAATTCTTAATGTCTTATCAAATTGAACATTACAAACAAGAAAAGGTCGTTGTCTGGCATTGTTATAGAAAATTCTTGTTCTAGATGAATTTGTCACAATGGTAATGAACGCTTCATAATTAAAAAAAAAAATTGTGGCAATATTTTTTTTAACACTTAATATTTAGTTTCAGGAACTAATGGAAATGAAAAAATGTCACACAATACGAAAGAATATTTGGATGCTCTTTCTGGCTATAGTTTTAATTACTTTTGGATTGATAGTTATAGTTAACATATCGTGGATGTTTGATACTCTTGTGCAGCATCTTATTGCTGTAGCCCCATCATCAGAAGCAACCAGACATTGGTCAAAATCTGGAAAAGCTATCCCAATGTATATTTACTTTTTTAATTGGACTAATCCAGAAGATATTTATAATCCAAATGTTAAACCGAAGTTCGAAGAAGTAGGACCTTACATCTTTAGAGAATTTAAAGAAAAAGTAAATATTGTTTTCAATGAAAACGAAACTGTATCTTATTCTTCAATATCCACTTATTTCGAGGATACGGAAAATTCAAGAAATTTTTCCGACGTCATCACTTCTATTAACTTCGTAGCTTTTGTAAGTGAAAGATTAAAAAATATCTTTCTTTAATAAAATTTAATGCTACCTACATTATAATTTTAGGCAGCATCCAAGAAATTGAAGGAAGCTAATTTTTTCCAGAAAAAAATATTTTCTATATACCTGTCATCTATAAGCAGTTTATATATAAGAAGAACTGTTAAAGAATTATTATTTGATGGATTCCAAGATCCTTTATTGGATACTTTCAATCTTCTCCCTCCATTTCTAACCGGAACTGTAGCACCTGATAGATTTGGATGGCTATATGGGGTATGTTAACTTTTTTTTTTAATTTTCTTAATCAGTAAATGCTAGTTAGAGAAAGTTCGCAAATAGTTAGGGTTACTTTATTCAAAAATCGCTTTTTTGAATCAACGTCCTATATGCATTGCAAAGTAAATCTAATCAATTGCTATATTTAGTTTTGTTATTAATTTGAATGCAAAACAATTTTATTTTATCGGAAAACTTTATTTTATTAAACTAATGCTAACAATCGGGTTTTATCGAGGGTCAACGCATAGCATTTGCTTGTGTCGCATGATCCTGATAAAAATTATACTTTTATACTACATGTCCTTCGTCTGATACGTAAACAATTTGTTGGTCTTTTATTAAAGTTTATAACAATAATAATTATTATTTTTATAGGGATTAATGAATAAAAGAACAGAACATCACTTATAAGTTGAATGTTACATGTAGAATAAAAAGTATGTGTGCATTTATTTCCAATAAGGTTTCAATTATAAAGACTCTATAATCCCTAAATGTGGTTTGTGTTATTATGAATGTGATTATTAGCTATTATATATAGAGTAATGACACTCAATTTTGATCAAAAATAAAAATATGTTCTTGGCCAGTCTGCTGAAACTGTAAGACGAGTCTTTCGACAAAATACCGTCGAAAAAACTAAGAAATATAATTAAATAAAGTAAGACTCACCCTAACTACCACTAACTGAATTTTATATGAGAGGACACGTGTTTCGCCCGCTTCACATGTGGGCATTATCAGTGGGCGAAACACGTGTCCGCTCATATAAAATTCAGTTAGTGGTAATTAGGGTGAGTCTTTCTTTATATAATTATTCTTTTACCACAGTCTCCTATTTTCTACTTTTAACTAAGGAATATGATATAAAAAATTACTGAACACTCTTTAGTCTATTTTTTTAGACTTTTTATATGTTAGTGTTTTATTTAGTTGGTTTCCACCGAACTGATGATGTACTTGTAGCCCAGTGGCGGATTTACAAATTTGCCGCTAGTAGGCTGTTCAATTTTTGCCGCCCCTACTCACCTTTGAAACTCAATACGCTAGTTTAGTTAACAATAATATTTATTTAGTATGATTGTGAACTAGGGGATAGTTGTGTCAGTTTCTAGATTATTTTTGCAACCCAAGATTTAGTGGAAAATACTGTTGACCTAAAAACAGCAGCATGTACTAATTATAAGATGGGGAAAGATATGTCTTAAAAATACTTGCACCATATGAACACAGCTTATATGAAATAATGTGTAGTCGGTAAACCTTGTTTCTGTTAAATATTTTTTATTGCACTTACAGTTTTAAAACAGTACGAACAATTTATATTAAATAATCTATCAACAATCCGGTTAAAGTGGCAATGAAATCAATTAAGTTTTACATTATCTTTTTCGCAAAATCATTATATCGTCGTATGAAATCTTGTTTATTAGTTCTAACTATGCACAAAAGAGATAAGGTTTCCTTGACTTAAAGTAGATCGTAGATAGTTTTTTACCCGCTTTAAGCAAGAAATGCTTCTCTCACCTGAACAATTTGTTACTGGTGTACATAGAGCCATGCGAAGTGCTATATCCAAGTTTGGGTAAATGTTCTGCAAATTCTGTTTATGCAGGAACAGAGATAGACTTTTTAATGATCCAGAATCTGGTTTTATCAAAATTCCTTGAGAAGAAAGGTGGCATTGAAAGTGTACGCATTCCTGAACTAAGTCAGGTTCTAAATCATTACATTATTATCTCACTCATTTTGGTTAGAAATGAAAACTTCTCGTTAAATCCGTTGTGGGCCTTTTGCCGTTTTTCTAACTCGGACACGAGTCTATCTATCAGGACGAGAAACGTGTTAACCCTGAAAGTTTCACTCGCAGTCATTGTAATAACTTCTTCAGATGTTTCATCAAATCTTTTTTTCTTGTCGGTTGTCTTTTACCGATCTCTGTTGTATATTGTTTTGATAAGCTTAATTTCATCACCTTTTCTTCGAAATACTTGAAATTCTCTCGTTCAGCTACGAAAAACTTACGGAGTGATTCGTAAAGATCGGTAACGGTGATCAAATCTACGGTGGAAGCCTGAATTGGAACATTCACTTTGTTTATTCTTTCCAAAAAACATTCCACACAACAACCATTACCGCCGTTACCAGTTTCTCCAAATTCAAAAGTATTCCCGCCGTTTCTTGTCGCGTTACGGGCTTTTCTGTATAATCATCTGTGATTGATTTCAAAATCTTAAGAACTTTGTGCCAAGAATCAAAATTCATTATCGCATAAATACCTATATTTTACAGTGCGTTTAGTAATCATTTATATACGGATTACGGACGTAAGAGTGTTCAGTATACTGTGCATTACTAAAATATTAAAATTTTTGTCACTCGTTTCTTTGTGTATATAATAATGTTTTCTTTTATTTCTGTAAGATAAAAAAAATTGGGCCAAATTTTCCGCCCCCTAAAATCTGCCGCCCTAGGCTCCAGCCTACTCAGCCTACTGGTAAATCCACCACTGAAGTAGCCCCTGTTGGATTAATCCCGTTTATTAACAGCTCCCAATTTACAGCTAATTTAATTTTTGTTTTAACTGATTTTTTTAATAAATAGATAGCTATTAAAGTTAAGCCTAATTGTCCACAAATTTCAAGACCAATAAGTGTTAGATAAATATCAACGAAATAATATTTTTAATATCTAATCTTCGTATTCTTTTGAGTTTTCTGATGGATGAGGTTGTGTCAATGATAAAATTAATGAAAACGAACAGTTTCTCTTGATGTGTTATTTTCTATAGAACCTGACATTATAGACGAACAAATCCTCAGGGGGGAACGTGTTCAACATGGGTGTGAGCAAGGATCAAAATTACGGGCGTCTGTACAGCTGGAACTACCACACGACTAATCCATTTTATAAAGGAAGCTGTACAGAAATCCGTGGAACAACTGCAGAACTGTACGCAATGAATAGGCAGAGGGATAATCAATATTTCTTCCATTACGAACTATGCAGATCGTTCTCATTGGCGTACGAGAGGGATGAAGAAATTAATGGGGTTAATGGATATAAATATCATTTGGGACCCGAAAATTTTGACAATGGTAAGGACATATTTTAGAAATTGAAAATTAAGATTACAAGTATGTTCCTCCACCATAATAAATGCATGCAAATAAATTTAGATAAAATTCACAAGATATTAATTGGATATTTTTCAAATCGAGTCATGAATGTATTTTCGGGTTACCATAAACTGCTTCAAAATGAAAAGTTGGTGTTCTTACTGAATTACTTTGTTGAACGTCTCCATTATTGATTGACTGGAATTATTACTTATCAAACATAATTTATTTGACTTTGATATTATAGTCTGATATTTCCCATTCTTTTGTCAGTCATCACAAGCAAATATGGTTCCAAAATAGACAACTTAATGAATACTTTGAATATTTCTTTTTTGTAAAGGATCCTAATCTTTTTTTAAATTTTCTAGATATTTTTCCCCACCATTACAAAAATGTGTATTCAAATTTTTATTAAAACCTCCCACAGTCACATTTATTGGAAAATTGTATGTATGTTTATGCCAAATAAAGACATATATATATATATATATATGTAAATATATTACTGAGTATTTTTAAACTAATCTCTGAAATATATTCCAATTTCGCCCAATGTTTGTTAAAATTCCAATATTGTCCTTCATGGTGACAATTCCCTTGGACGGGTACTAAGGCCTGTATGATCTCCTTAACTTTTATATTTAAAAATCTACTTAAATCTATTTCTACGTATAATTATTTTTCTATATTTATTTTTAGGCACATATGCTCCTGAGAATGTCTGCTATTGTAATGGTGATTGTTTGCCTGTTGGAGTTATGAATCTTTCCGCATGCAGGCAGGACAGTCCCATTTTCTTTTCTCTTCCACATTTTTATGAAGCCGATCCTTATTACTTAAGGGCTCTTGAAGGACTCAATCCTCGAAAGGAAGATCATGAATTTTCAATTACTTTAGAACCGGTAAGATTTATTTACAGCATTTATTATACTAAAACTTTGTCCCTTAATGAACATTTGTTAGATAAAAAGTACAACACCCTTTGATAATTTCTACACTTTTTTGTTGTTCTTAAAAATTGTAACTTTGAGGCTTCGTCAGAAGGTACAATGAAACTTAGGCTATTTACACATTATTTTTATATTTGAAGGTTATTAATTAAAGTGGGGATGGAGGAACTGGCCAAAGGATTAGTAAAAGGGACTTTATTAAAAGTAAATAACTGTTTTTCTGTTTATTAATTTCTAACGTTTCCAGAAGACTAAGTTTGAAGCTTTTTCCTTCGAAATAGATTATTTTAAGTTTGGATTTAATTTGTGTTTATCTGTAATTAGATGGCAAACGTAATTGGAATCGTTTTTTATTTTTCTCCTATGATTTCTTATACTCAGTTAATAAATTATTTGACAGTTTGTCCAATATTAAACATTTTGCATGTTCCACATTCCAGTTTGTATTTTTTATTTTGTGGAATTTTACCATTATTATTTTGGTTTTTGTTTTAAATGCTACGTGAATCCCCTAAAAGTTTATAAATAAAAATAATATTATCATTGTATCTTCTGACTAAGCGACAAAGTGGCGAAACAATTGTTAAGAACAATAAAAGAACTGTGGCAATAATCAATGGATATAATATTTTTTGTCCAACATGAATTTCCATCATGTAAGGGTAGATTCGATTAACTACATTTGTTTTAATTTTTTTAGAAAACAGGCGTAATTACGAATGTCGTTGGTAGGATACAATTAAATGTTTTATTAGAACCTGATCCTAATATTTGGTAAGTATCTGATACGAATATTTCAACGCCATTTTAATTTTTATCAGCGATGCGATTAACGATATCGATTTTTGCCCTTGCTGTTATGCTAACGATAACTTATACATATATATATATATATTATATTATTTCGAACTTATTAGTTTTCATCAGCAGTTTCAAAAAATCACTGACCGAACCGAAATAGTTTCTTAACAGGAAATTGATATAATATCAATTTGTACCAAGCACGTAATATAAGTTCCGTCGTAGATTCAGTTGGACACGTAAATATCCTTCAATTAGCAGCAGATATTCGTAAATGGCGATATACACTAGTCAATTGTTTCGGTCATTCTCAAGAGTATGTAAAAATGCAACTTAGTATAGTGTAGCTTAGTGTTTTTCTTTATTGTTAAGATGTTTCTTCGAGAATACAACAAGTATTATTTAAGTCGTTTATTTATTTTGCCACAATATAAGAACATAAGCTTTCACGGCCGGAATTCATAGTAGAATGATAATTCGGGCTTGTAGGCCGTGGTCGATGTGAACGGTTTCGTCCAGGTTTTCGTTTCGTTGGCAACTGCGGCTGACATCTTCAGTGGGTGCTGTGTTGACTACGTGTGCGAAGATTATACCTCGAAGTCTCGGCAGGGACTGACTGGAGCACACACACAGCACCCACTGAAGATGTCAGCCACAGTTGCCGACGAAACGTCTGGACTAAACCGTTCACATCGACCACAGCCTACAATTCTACTATTTTGCCACAATTTAACAAAAACTTACTCAAAATAGTAAAAAACATTTTAAATAATAACTATCCTTCTTAATAAGCAAATTTTAATTATGAGCTGCTATTATTTGAAATTAGAAGAAAACTTGTTTCAAAAATTTTACAAGATTTTGTAAACAATTTCAAGATTGAAATCAAGACGAAAGTCAAAAGTACAATAAGTAAAAGTTGTATGATAAGTACTTTATTGTCCATTACGTTTTAACATTCATATATTTAATTGTAATAAATAAAATACTAAAATCCAGAATTCTCCTTAAAAACAATTAGAAACCTAAAACTCGTTCCGACAACCAATGTGTCATCTTCAATTAGAGATTTCAATTTGTTTTTAAATGTTCGTTTTTATGTAGAATTTTAGATTTTAGATATTCTTGTATTAGTCGTAGTATTTGTTTATCATACAACATCAAATAACGCGTAAAAATGCCTCTCCCTTTATGAGTAACGGTACAAAAATTATGAACCAACTCATCGATAATCGATATTACAATTAGGTAATATATCATAAATAATTTTTAGTTGGAAATAGAATTACTATTTTAAATTGATGTACCTAAGTATGAAATCTTAAAAATGTGGTATTTTTATGTTAAAGGTTTTATCAGAAAGTACCAAAGCTGATGTTTCCAATCTTCTGGTTTCAACAAAATTTCACAATGACAGACGAAGTCGCGGACAGATTCAGGATTTTGTTGAGGTTACCGGATATCGGAGTCGGTCTCTGTATGATAGCGATCTGTCTAGGATTGGTCTTAGGAATTTTAGCGCTTTACAATTTTCTACGGGAGAGGCGAAAAGAACCCAAAGTTATAAAAATGTCCGAAGAAATACCATTGCGTTCCTAACAATATCTCTACAACTACAACATGGCAAAAAAAAATATTTATAGCAATAATAAAGTATGCGTAACTGTTTTTAAAAAATCTTGTTTTTTATTCTATTGAACATAGTAAATACTTAAAAAGATCATACTCCATGGAGCTTGACCTATTTACTGTGTTCGACAACACCGCCAAACTCTTTTATTGTTTTACCGTTATAAATATCCCTTACATTTGCTCCTTTACACTATATGTTAAATAGACACATAAGTAGACAGCTTTTTTTGCAGATGTTTTCTATTAAAATTGTCAAATTTAATCGTGGTAAAGTCCATAAAATCTTGCAATATATGTACCTATATACGTTTAAAACCGAAATGAACAAAATTTTAACTTAATCTATATGCTTAGAAGTGCTTTCGTAAGCTCCAGATACATATAACATATATAAAGTTAAACTTCAGCCTCACAAAATTGAGAATTGGAAGGCAGAATAAAATGCTGTGGTGAAGTCATCACTTTTATATGGTGCAGTCATCTGGACCTTAAACCATTGCAAAGATTTAGGAAGAACACAAACCCTAAAATATTTAAAAAGCTACTCAACCTACCTAGAACTAATCCTGTTTCCACGATTAGGTTGGAAACAGGGAGATATAAATTAGAATCTAAAGTAATCAAAAGAGCTCTGGTTTACTTGGCTAAGATAAAAGAAATGTGCGAGAAAAGGTGCCCAAAAGCATACCGAGAAATATGGAGATAATGAATACAATTGGTAATGCAAATTCAAATTAAAACTAGAAGAAATTAATAGTACGGATATTATTGAAATACAAAATCAGAAGAGAATCAGGACATATCAACAAGAAAATGGATGAAAAAGATTTTAGACAAGGAAAGGACAGAGAGTCAAGACATTATAAAATTATAAATTTATAAAAGGATTAAGAGCACCAAAATTGCGAGGTATACTTGTTTATCAAAGTGTAGCTGTTGTTCATGAGAGTAATAGCTCAATGTAGGCTTTCTGGTCAAAAAATAGTAAGGGTAAGAATAGACCAAAACTCATGTCAATAATAGATAAAAGAGGATGAAATTTGCTTGTTATGCAACATACAAACTCCAAAAACGCTGCATATATTATATATTATATGTTATATTAATTGACTGTATTTAATATAGAGTGTGCATATCTAGCAACCTAAGAGACAAAGGTTTTCCAGAGATTTTATATTTGAAAGAAGTGGAATAGGTAAAATCGTTTTTTTTAGCCCCTTACAAAATTGAGTTTCTGTTTATGTGAATAGTTTCTATCTAAGACACCTTGTCAATTATAACATGTAGGTATATTAAAATCTACTCATAACTTCGCTTTGGAGTATTACTTGTAACAATTAAATAATTACGTTTTACTGTATTTTGGTTCATCAGACACATTTAGGGGTACATGCAAGGGAATGCCACTTAGTATCCTTGTAATAAGTTAATTTTAAAAATAAATATGTTGTTTTAAGTTGTCCTGGACTACAACTTAATGTAGACCAGGTGATTATTTTATAGTTGTTTAGATGTAGATGGTAGATTGATGTTATAATTAATCTCGGTGGTTCGTTTTATAAATATATGTTATTTACTCCCGATTTGAACTCTTTAATTGAACTTGTTGAACTCTTGTTGTTGAACTGTCGTTTCTTTGGTTAGAAGAATAATTTAAGCACTATTTGATAAGATGGAAAGGGATGAAGGTGTGTGATTTAGATAAAGGAGAAGAGTGATGAATGGTCAAAAGTAAATAGAGGTGAAGATTTAGAAATTGTTGTTGTGTCTGTACAGGATTGTAAATGTGATCGGAATTTGGAATAAATTGACGGCCGTTAAGACGTACGGTGGTTTGTACCCGGGTCTGGATGCTCTGGTCCAAGTTTTCTGTGGTTTCCTTGGATCACTTAGACAAATGCTGGGGCAGTAATATTACACAGATAATCTTTCACTTATCTTCTGTCTTCATTTCGTCCGTCTGATCTTTCTCTCCCTAACCACACCACCCATCCATTCTCACAATTCCTGCAAGGAGGCTGAAGAGGGCCTTACGCCCAACCCTCCGGCTTCGCACTACAGTGTAGGTCGGAGGGACTGCCCGCCCACCAGTACGAGTAGCTGGTGGGAATGAAACACAAAAAGGTTGACGTACGGTTAAGAGTTATAGTAATAAAGTTTACCGAAAATTTTATGGAAGATTTACAGAGATGCAATTAGAAAGGGACTCGAGGGGTGAGTGCAATTGAAAAGGAGCGGAAAATAATAATAATAATAATAAAGCAATATTAATAAAAATAAGCAGACTAAGCAGCAGACCAAAAGTAAAGTTCTGACTTTCACAAAAAAGGCGTGGGAAAAAGTTAAATAATTAAAAAAACTAGATAGTCGTCGAAAGACGCAACATATGTAAAGTTCACTATTTCTTTACTGCCGCACCCACGTCTACATTTTGCGGTGCTGTGCTCCAGACATACACTTTTAATAGTATTTTCCGAATGTCTAAATCAATCGAACACCGAACACAAAACTGATTTCTTTTTATTAAAGATGATTCAACTCTTATATATATCAGCGACTTCTTCTAGTTTTTCGTCTTGAATTTATATATTAACTCTTATACTACTTTCGCTTTTCTTACAATCCAGTATTTTTGCTTTATTTATATTTATTTTCATTCAATGCTCTATACTGTCAATACCGCTTCCAATTTATTTAAGCCTCTCTCATACCTCCCTACTAGATGCTAATTTTACCATATCATTTGTAAATGTAAGCATGTCCTGTACTTTAATATGTACAGAAAACTGAAAAACATCGAAAAAGTTAATCTCGGCATTTTTAACCTAACTAGAAGTGCAGATTTTATACACCAAGATTGCGAGAAGGGAGCAATGTAGATCGAGAATAACTAATTGTTTCTGCCTTTACTTTATGGAAATTAAGAATCATATGGAATCATATAATTAAGTGAAACACACTTAATTTCCACTTAATACATTTATTAAACTCTTTACGATCGTTTCAACCTACAAGGGCATCTTCAGAAGGAGTATTGATACAAATTTGCTTACACTATTACAATCTTTGTGGGGATGCATCTACTATTTTATCTATAATTATTGAGCTATATACATTTTCGATTTCATTTAATAATATTAAGTTGCTATTTTTCATGTGTTTTTTTATTTCTAAGGTTTCCAAAATGTCTAGTTTTTTACCTTTCTTCTCTTGATGTAAAATATTAAAAATTTTTTCTAAATTAAATTTATGTTTTTTGTTATTAACGTGGTTCATGAATGATGAATTTTCATTTTATAGATCGAGAATGTTTAGTTTGTATTATTTGTAATTTTTTTAATCCTCAAACAAACTCTATAACTAATTTAAATAAACTAATGGTAATGTAAATGCGTACAAAAGAAGGAATACAGAAAAATTAATCTAAATTGCAAAGTTCGAGATAGTCAACTAATAAACGTATATTAACTGATAAAACTTCAAGTGTTATAAGTTCCTCAATTTAGATAATAGAAATGCAATTACAGTTACAGGTATGATGACAAAACGCAGGAAGTTTCATAATTAATAATAGTTTCAATGAAATATACAATTTAGAATAGCTTTCAGTACGCGGGCGGCAAAAGTTTCTGATGATTGACGAGATATGCAAAAGTTATAAATAATTAAATTTAGAAATAATAAAACGAATAAAACACTTGGTATATTTTTCACAGGTTTATTGACGGAACTCGACAATTGTTTCGACAAGGGTCTGTCATTATCAAGAGTAAGCAGAATTACCAAATATATAATGTGCGCAAACATATTTATAGTGAATAATAATGATGGGGAAATTTCTTAATTACCTAGTTTGAACAAAAGTAAAGGGAGTTGCTTAAGTATGTTTCTATTCGTGAATTTGCAATGTTATGTTTGTTATACATAGCATTTTTAATTTCTAAATTCTCTAGATAGTTTAATTTCTGATTTTTTTGGTTGTATGTGTAGTATTTGAAAGTTTTCATCAATATTGTGTTTAAAGTAATGTAAAATGAAATTGGAGACTCACCCCTAATACCACACACTGTTTAATAAACGGACACGTGTTTCGCCCACTTCTACTGTGGGCATTATCAATGCGAGACTGTTATTGTATTGTGTTTATTTGAAATAGTGTTTTATACTGAATTAAATTTAGAGTTTTAAAATATTAAATTAGAAGATTCATAAAAGTTAACAAATTATTAGTGATGGTGAACTAAACGCCTTAACTGGTAAACAGAAATCTTAATTTAAATCACAATAATCCGTTGAGTGAAGCTACGTCATTTTCAATTGAAAGAGTGACAAAGGCTAAAAGCCGATCTTGTATTATCGACTTCCTAAAATAAATTCTACTCGGGTTGTTACACGAGGATCCTGCAAGGGTGAGGTCTCGGAAGATTTCTCTGTTCGCCACCCCCTAAGATCGCCAATGTTTCAATGTCATCGTTAATAATCTCACTTATAATCAGAGAAAACTTAAATATAACAAATAATGAATCATGCGATAAAAGACTTTATCGTAGAAAATTTAAAAATAATACTTAGAATATGAGTAACATCACAGCAGATAATATTTAATCACCTACTTATTTATAAAATATTTTTTTTAACGAGTGGATTAAACAAAAAAAGCGTACGCGAATTTTAATAATAAAATCTTTATTCAGGTAAAAGTTATAATTAAATACAATATAAAAATCTAATAATAATAATAGTAACCAAGTTATTAATCTTTAATTAGCTTCAGGTAGCTTATATAATAGTTGCTAAAATATTAAATTAGGTACCAAATTAATAATTATATTAACTAATTTGTAAAATTGTGTTAAAAATTGATTTTGAACATCTCCAATTTTTTGCAAAAAGGTAAATGTACATATGTATATAATAAATCATTTAATATTCGTAGTATATTACTCGTTATCAATCAAGAGACGCCCTCTCTGATTCGGAGAACATGGTATCAGTAAGTCGTAGCAAGAAAAACAAAAACATTCCAAAAGGATTTTCAACATTAGAAAGGTGTTTAAGGAAATGCTTTACTAATTTATTATGTATAAAATATAAAAAAACATAACAAGTTTTATAGAAAATATTTTACACAAAGATTGCTACCTGATAATTAGTTTTGATATTGAATTGTTTCGACCTTTACTTGAAGATGAAAATACATATTAAATACGAACAAATCAAGTAAACACGTTTACATTTGATGATTAAGATTGATATTCGTAAATAATTAGTTTATTGATTGACCTTAATTTCAAATGGAAAAGGCAAACATTCTAAAGATCAAAGACTTTTAAAATTATTGATATTGTAGAAAAATATTAATCAGTATTTGTGATAGATACACGTATCACATTTTTTTTCCTATTAATTGTTATATTAAATTATCGAAGTTACTCAATTTATACAAAAGTTTTTTGAACTAGATACCCACTCAAGAGGATTTGTCATTTATTTTATCGTGTGATAATAATTTAAAAAACTAGATGATGGTAGATATCTATCTACAGGGTCATTCAAACTGAGTGGTACATTAGACGTTTTAGGGAAACTAAGAAGTATGTTACAGTTTTGAAAATTTGGGAGATGGGGTTATTAAGGATTATCTATTTAACGAAAATAATTTCAACTGTCGAGTACTTCCGGTTATATCGGAAGTAGATATCAACTTTCTTATTTTAAATGGAATGGTATATTGTTTACGATGAATTCGTATGAAACATTTATTTTTAAGGTGACTTTGATAACCAACTTGTAAGCCTATATGCCTACGATGAATAGTTTCTGAGATAATTTACTTAATTGGAAAAAAGATTGCACCGCAACCCAAACTATGAAAAATCATAATTTCCATAAAAAATGACTTAGAATGTGAAAATTTTTATTAGTTATAGCCAAGTCATAAAGCTAACGTCGTGCCAAAAGTAAGCTTTATAATGTGTACAGGGCGTTCAGAAAAGAAAACCAAAATTTAAAAAGTTCAAACACGAATGACTAAAGTTTCCCTATGTTAGAAAACATTAAATTAATTGATGTATTCTCTCGTCTGGTTAAAAATACACTTAGTTCCCTTTTATTAATCTCTATACCTTATTCACCATGAAATACATAAGTAAAATGCCAAACTATAAACAATAACAATATTCTTCAGGCACGACAATATCAACATTGAAACAAGAGTATAATATGCATGCGATAGCCTTGAATGTTTTCCGGCAAAATACCTGATTGACTAGTCTAAATTGCCGTCTTCTGTTCCATCAACTCATGTACAGGATGTTTTCAATCCCGTACCTAACACCTAAAACGTCTAATGTACCACTAAGTTTAAATGACCCTGTATATGTGGAAAAGGCAAGGAAAAAGGGTAATTATATCAGTACGCAACACTTGGAAATCTGTATCGACACAATATCAAATATCCTCACCGCACATGTTTATAATTTCTACGCCGATCCCACTTCAAATTTTTTCAGTACCTACTTCAAAAGATTAGTCATACCATCAACAATAATATCTACTAAAAGGAGAACGCGTCATGGTCCGTATGTGTGTATCAGACTTCCTGTTATCTGCTCGTGTAATAAGCTAGCGTTATCAACAGCATTATAACTAACCGCGAACGAAACTGAACCGCAAAACGAAATCGAAATTCAAAGCATTGCAATCAGTGTTAAAAACAAGTGTGAATCTATACAAACCATTGTTTCTTTTTTGAAGTGTTTACGTGCTAACATTGAATAATAATATTAATAATGGGTTGTTGTTCGTTTTTAGGAAAATACCTACTGTTTTTGGTCAACTTGGGCTTCGCAGTAAGTTTTAATTAACTTTTTATCATCGATAATTTGATACACAGTTTCATCAACATTTAATCAAACCATATTTCTATTTTATAAAACAATTTCGTTTTTGCGTTTTAAAAAATGAGTCAATGTGCTTATTTTTTTATGTAGGATTGTGCAATATACAGACGTACACAAAAGTAATGTATCCATTATTTTTATTCATGTAATGATTGCAATAAAACTTAACAAATTAATAATTAACGCATATAGTACATATACTTTTAGATAATTTAGATGAATCAGCTTTGATTAAATTTTGAAACAGTCTATTTTGTACCTGATTTTGTTCATCGCGTAAAATTATATATATAGCTGTGGATTTTGGATTAAATACCTACAGTTTTCGTATTATGATTAATGGTAGGTATTTAATGGTCGAGGACATTATCGAAAAAAGTGTTTAGTGTTAGTTCTAAATATAGCAACAGTGCATAATGTAAATTGAATCATTTACCAATGATTTTCACGGTTAACGCATGACTCACATTTTACCAAGAACATTCGATTCGTTTGGTTCTTTTCTTATGGAAAAAAACCTTGACACAATATAACAATAATGTATCCATATCACGTATAAATATAAATATTATATTGTACTACGAAAAAACATACAATACTAATTAGTCTGCGAACGTCATCTCTAGCTGTTATTGTTATCTATTACAAATCCCTAATTAGACTGTAACTCTAATCAAGTAAACTACATTATATATACATGTACATATCTATGTATGTAACATATGGGATTTATTTATGTTAATAAAATTATAACCGTATCTGAATTCGTACATTTTCATTTGTCAAGAAAAAATAAATAAAAAACTTTTTTAAAAACAAGCTATTACTTAAATCATGTTGGTACTAAAACAAATAAAATACATTTTGGGTTTTATTAAGGTTATGGATGCCTTTATCACTGAAAATTATTTAATATCTTGTTCTATTATTTTCTAGAGTAAGTACGTAACATATATGTATGCCGAAATATATATTTAGTTTACAATTTCCCCGACAAGTTCTTTAAAAACAATACATACTTAAATACAGAGTTGGATTTTCCAGTTACATAATTTTGTGCAATTTCCACAAAATAATGACTAGCTTCCTTTCTTGTTATTAGAGTACGAAAATCGCTTTATATAGATAATACTTGGATCACTAATTGAAATAAGACAATGTGGTACATTATTTATGTTTTTGATTATATAAAGAGATACATAATAAAATATGGTCAAAAATAATTAATTATTAAAATGTTTATTAGTTATATGAATAAAAATTACCACACGATCACACATAATAATAAAACGCACAAGATAAATGGATGTTTGAAAAAGAATTTAAGATAATAAAAAATATATAAGATGTAAATAGTAGATACGTTCTTAACATTATCTATATATGTTTATTATTACCATTTTGACATAAAATATAAAAACAACATGAGTTACTGTTTTTAAAGCAATTATTTTATATAATATACCTATAAAAAATATGAATAATAATAATAACTAGTATTCTATTGTATTGAATGAGCGAACACAGTAAATGTGAATATTAGAAAAGAATTGCAAATCAACATCATGCATTGTCACAAGAAAAAAATTGTTAATTGGTTTTAAATGTGTCTGTGTATTTAGTTTTATTTTTTTTTCTAGCTCGTAGGACTCGCTATTGTAGTTGTAGGTGCAGTTTACAAATATAAATTTGACAACATCTTGGAAGTTCTGCCTGATGAAGCAACTGTATTGAGCCTCGCACCTACTTTGGCTATAGTTGTTGGATGCATAGTTTTTGTTATCGCCTTTTTAGGATGTTGTGGGGCCATCAACGAAGGCAAATGCATGCTTAGAACGGTTAGAAATTTTTTATTTTTATTTTTATTTTATAAATTCTACTTAAAAAAAAGATAGATTTAAAATACAGTTAAAACCGTGCACAACGACATCGTTTATGAAAAACACTGCTTTTTACGACAGTATAATTGTCAATGGCTATTAAGATAAACGTGTCGAGTTTAAAGTCTTTATCTCTTCAGTCATTTTGTTACTTACATATACACAAGATACATCACGACAATATTTTTTGAGTTATTTGTGAAACTTTTAACATGTTCCAAAAAAAAAAAAGAAAACAAGTTAATATCGAAGAAAAATCGCGTATTATAAATATCATATCAAAGCTAGAAAGCGGAATTCCAAAGACTTGGCAAAGCAATATAGTGTATCACACTCGACAATTTCAACCATTTGAAAAAAGAGAAAAAATCTGTTTGACAGAAATTTTTTGAAAATGAACGAGCATTAACAGCGAAGATAAGGAAGCTTTATTAAACTATCACCGGTTGTTGCAACTATCGGTTTTTACGACCAAATATGAGTAGTAGTCCTTTCGATATCGTTATAACAGATTTTTGACTGTAACAAGAAGTACTATCAATTAATGAAAACTATTGTGTTATATTTTAGTATTCGGTATTCATTTTTGTGATACTGATAGCCCAAGTAGCTGTTGGGATATATGCCTTCGTACAGTTTGGTGACAATCAAAGTGAACTTCAAACCCGTATTCATGATGGATTGAACGTAACGTTCAGTAAATACGAGACAACAACGACTATAACAGAAGCCGTTGATTTTGTACAAAGTGAGGTAAGTTATTCAATTTTGACTACCCTACAGCAAGGGGATAACGATGCAACATCGAAAATTAAACCCTGAAAGGGTATACAGTTCAATTAAACTAAAGTCTTGGAAGTTATTAAAACTTATTATTAGTTTTTGTCTTTGTCTAAACTAATAAGTGGAAAAGAAACTCAAGAGCAGACAAAAATATGAAAAATCGTCTTCTTCTGCGAGAATTTGTTATGTTTTGTCTTTATTATTATTCAAAAGAAATTAAAACAATATTGTTTTAACTAATTTTTATTGAAAAACAACTCGACAATATTGTTTCGACTTTAATCAGTGAGAATTTAGTCTAACTACTCTTGATAATGATTGATTAAAGTCGAAACAATATTGTCGAGTTATTTTTCAATAAAAATTCTTTGAAACAATACTGTTTAGTTTCATGTTTCATCACAACATGTTTCATCACAACACGTCCGCAGTCAGCTTCAATTTTCTTATTATCATTACATCAGTTTTTTTTAAACACAAATTCATAAATGTTTTTTAGGCTTAGTCATACTGTAATTAAGATTTTAAATATTACCTATCTTATAATCTTTTATCGCAAATAACGTGTTGTTATTCCGGTAAAATTTTATTACAGCACTTCACTTATCAGTATTTTAATTTGTTTGAGGTCTGATAGTAGAATAATGATAATAAGCGTGCACATAATTTGAGTTTACCAAAGTATTTTTCAAACAAAAATAATTTTAACTTTTGCAAAATTTCACGTGAATTTTTAATTTTCTTAACACCAAATGGTTCAACAAAATAAAAATAAATAAAAAATACTATGTATTTCTTTTTTTACACAGTTAAAATGTTGCGGGGTGGATTCCAGTAGTTTCTGGACTACTACTGTACCTTCCAGTTGTTGTAGTTCTACCACTACAACCTGTACAACCGCAACTGCATATACTACAGGATGTTCGACCGCTATATGGGACTGGCTTCAGAGTAATGGAAAAGTAATTGGAATTGTAGCCATTATAATAGCTGTTTTTGAAGTAAGCAATTAAATATATTTATATATATTCGAAACTTACAAATTACAGAAGAAAATGTTAATGTAGTTTCAGTATATATTTATTCATTTGTCAAATTCGTCGACAATTGTTTCAATTTAAACAGTATGTAGGTGTAGTTGTTGCAGTTTTTTAAGAGAAAGTCAGTATCTCTATGGCATAACAAAAATTTCACAAATTAAAAGTCTTGAAGGGTTGAAGGTAATACATTCAGAGCTATTCACAGAATATTTGTTTGTTTATAATAAGATAATTAATAAATAGTTAAGCCATAGACTTTTGTTAGTGCTTCAACAACTGTACACCTATCTCGGTATTAACAAATTGTGTAAACTATGACAATTTATAAGTCTAATTTTAATTATTTCTATTTCAGTTAATTTGTGGAATCGTCGCATGTTGCCAAATCAAATCGATTAACAAAAGGTAAATATATGAAAGATGTGTTTTTTCTAGTAAACAAAACATCAAATAATATTCTACAATTAATTGACTACAATGGGGTAATTAATTGTTTGTATTATTTTTCAGGTACCATGTGTAGACGTTACTGTGTGTTCAAAAGATTGTATTAATAGAAATACGAAAAACATTATTGTTTTACACCAAGAGGAATCTTTGTAACTACATTGGAAAGACTTATAAAATAATTTATGTATTTAAAATCCATTTAGTAATTAATGTGTCCAATATACAAATGATGTGTTAAGGCAGCAAATTCATATTTTGTAGTAAATAAATATCCAGTTCAATACTGACTCATATATCTACCTGTTGTAAAGGAACAAATCATTAATAAGTATTTTTATATTTCTCAATAAAATTTTATAGTGTTTGAATTTTGTTTTAATTACAATCATCCATAAAAACAACAAAAGTGTAATATAATCTGCAATTGTAAATGCAATCTGCTGATATCTAACATAACATGAAATACTTCAGATATTTTAAGATTCATGACGAAAATAGAAACCATGGAAACTTAAAGATAATTTTGGAAATACATGACGGATGAAACACATTATGGGTTAAAGAGAATTACTAATATCTACTCAAGTTGTTAACGCAGTTATATGTCGCAACATTAGTTTGCAAATGAATGTATTATCTATATCCTTAAGAGCAATTCTGTAAGTAATATTTTCGTACTACGTTGTAAGAACATGTAGTATATATGTTACGGGTAAAGTTAGTTTACCGGGGTAAACTGCGTAATACCCAAGACTCTTTGGTAAAGTCCAAAATATATTTGGAATTGTACACGTTTCGGGCTTTACCCGGCTAAATCGCGTTTTATCCGCTTTCGTTTGGCTAAAGTTGGATGTACCATAAATGACAAGGCCATTAATGTTCGAAAAACATATTTATTTATTTATGGTACATTCAACTTTAACCAAGCGAAAGCGGATAAAACGCGGTTTACCCGGATAAAGTCTGTAACATGTACAATTCCAAATATATTTTGGACTTTACCCAAGAGTCTTGGGTATTACGCAGTTTACCCGAGTAAACCTAGGTTAACTCGCTTATCTAACTCTACCAGTAACATATATATGAAATTAAAATTTTTCGCGAAGGTGATTATACATATTTATCTTTTCGTGAAATCTTTGTGCGAAATTAAATGAAATTCATTGTTCAAATTGTATAAAATGGGGTATATATAGAAATAACAATAAAATTAACTTGTACTTAAAACTGAATAACAATTAACTAAATTAATCAAACGACAAAAAATATATACATATATACAATAAGAAAGGACTAATTGTAGTCAAGATAGTTATTGAATGATGAATCTATGACGAATGACTAAATGTCTTTATAAATAGAAGAAATACATTTTCCACAAATTTTATAGAACTCAGACCCCAAACAGGCAAGGTTGTAGAATGGCCCAAGTGGTCAATCATGATTTCGAGTAACTTGAAAACATTGATAGAAAACTGTTGTCCTAAAAATAACGTTTTTCTTTTTTTTTTTTTAAAAAATGGAACACGAGCATTTCGCGATTTTTGTCGTGAGTGATATCGAATGAATGGTACATATGTCTATTTGTGTAAAAAGATCAAAATTATTGCAAAAGTTCGTCGTCGGATCAGGAACCTCTTTTATAGTACTAATATCAAGCAGAGTTTTTTGATATGATTATGTATTTGAATGTACACATATATTGAAATGATAAGGAGTTTGGGATTTTTCGAAAAATCATTGGACTTTCTCATTTCCGTAAGAGTGATGTTATTTTATGTTGAAAATGTGTCATAATCATAATATATATAATAGTTGTACTTATATAAATATGGTGTGCATACTAATGTGTTTTTATGTCCGTCCGACATGGGTGTTTATTCAGCAATTGGGAAGTACTTCCTTGTAATTGTCAATGTACCATTCATTGTAAGTGTTATTACATATTTTTAAATATTCAAGGAATAAAAACACCAAACAAGTAGATTTTCACAAATTTTATTAAATCATGTAACATGTTTCGCCAAACAATGGCTTCATCAGATGCAAGTATTTACTACTAAACCTAAAGTGTCGGAGGTGAAAATTATTACCATCTATTTGGTCGTTCAGTATTAAACTGAGTTTTTTATATTTATTTATTTCTAAAATATCCAGTAAATTTAATTTTTGACTTTTATTGCATTTGTGTAAAATTTCTAATTTATTACTAAATATATGATTTTCTTCTATTATATGATTAGCAAGATTTGAATCTTTTTTATTTTTAAGGAAACTGTTTTTATGTTCTAATGCTATGTTCTAGAGTTATTTATTAAAAAATTGTGACCAATTTCCAAGCGTTTTATTTTACTAATTATTTTCTAGTGCTCGTTTATCAAAATTCCTCCCTGTCTGTCCAATATATACTTTGGGGCAAGACCCATAGGTTAACTTGTAAATTCCAGAGCATTTTTCATTATCAACTTTGTCTTTATTGTTTGTTATGAATTTTCCTAATGGGTGATTAGTTTTATAGGCAATATTGAGACCACACTTTTGTAATGACGAACAAATTTTGTTTGTAATAGGGCCTAGGTACGTTATAATAAGGTAATAAAATTTGTGAAAATCCACTTGTTTGGTGTTTTTGTTCCTTGGATTATGGATTTTCATCAAGTAAAAGTTGAAACTATTAATTGTTTAAATATGCATTGGATTTTTGAAACAAAAAGAATTTAAATGAAGCCAGTAATTCCTATGTATTTTTTATGTTAGCTTTAAAAATTGTAAAACAAACATAAAAACTGTGTTGTAGATAAAAAGTTTTATAAAGGAAATTGAATTTTCGGTGATAGTATTATGAAATATTGTTAAATATAGACGTGAGGAAAAACTGCTTTTAAATGTTTCAATGTTCAGAGTTTTAAAAAATACACTGAAACATTTAAAAGCAGTTTTTTTCACGTCAAAAGTTTTATTTTGAATTTTAATAAGTATGGTGTTTTCAGATCATTGCAGTAACTCTTCTAGCTGTTGGTATTGATTGTAACAATAAACTTGACTTATTTTCTAAAATATTATCGTATGATATAGGAATCGTACGTTTGGCACCAATTTTGGTCATTGCTGTAGGAATTGTTATGTTTTTTATAGCGTTTATAGGATGTTGTGGAGCTATAGTACAAGATATGAAAATGCTAAGACCAGTCAGTATTAAAAATATTATACCTAATAAGAGGTTTAAAATGATAAATAATAATAAACACACTTTTTAGTATGCAATAATAGTGTGGATGTCATTAATATCGCAAATAAGTTTGGTTATTTTCATTTTTATTTGCATTAACAATAATCATGAATATGATGGTTTTCGAAAAATTATTTCCGATAAGATTACTGACTTATTCCAAAATGTAAAAGACCGAGGCCCTAGAAACCAACTGGTCAACTTGTTACAGACACAGGTAATAATAAATCTAATAAATAAACAGAAATCATCAAAAAAGAAATTAATATCAACAATTCGTCTACAATATTGTAGAATTTAATGAAATTGAATCCTGACTTGGCTCTTTGTGGAATATAAGGTTTTTAAAATTTTTTTTTAAATTAATTTTTTTATGTAATAATAAATAAAATAATTAATTTTGGGCCTTCCCCGTTATTAAATCTAATTGTTAGGACAAACCAGTAATTTTTATTTTATGAGGACAGCCGAAACAATATTGTCAAATTTTAATAAAATTTGTGGAAATATACCAAGCGTTTGTTTTTCTAATTATTTTAGAATTAAAAACTGTTTTTTTTATTCTTATTACAAAGTTAAAATGTTGTGGAATGGAATCGAAAAAAGACTGGTTAAAACAATATCGTCGTAATAAAGTTTTACCAGCAAGTTGCTGCGTCGAGTCTTTGTCAAAAGCATGTTATGTAGAACAAGCTTATTCTGAAGGGTGCATTGATGCTCTGCTGTCGTGGGTTCGAAATAATGAAAAATATATTGAAGTTGCAATTGCCCTTTTAATAACTTTTGAAGTAAGTAATAATAATTTTAATTAATTCTCTTTGAAACTTTAATATTTTACTTATACTTACTCTGAAATCTATAAAATAATAAAAATAATCTGAAATTACGTATTAGGAAATATGTTTCTAGCCTTTTAAAAATATTTCTCAGAAAAAATAACTTTTTTAAGACAATTTACCATTAATTCCTTAAACAGTGTTTATACAAATTTACGTAATTCTAATGCAAAATTTGACGAGCGAAATACACTCTCTAACGCACCGAGGGATACTGACTCTGGAATGCGAAGTTTCATTATTAAAAAGTGCTTGAGAACACCCTATTGGTTATTACGTTCCACTCCAATTTAACAACCAATAGGAAATTAGGTCAAATTGAACACCTGCTTTTCCTGGCGCTTAGTATTGGTATGCAAAGAATGCAGTTGTAAATGAGTTTATTGACCCCACAGGCCATAAAATCAAAAATTTGGAGTATAAAAACTTTAAAAGTTATAACTCGCACAATTTTATACCGATTTTGATGCGGTTTTCGATAAATTTTAAAAAAATTTAGCAAATATGTTGTTGCTGCTGTTTTTTTTATACTGTCTGCAGTAAGTTTGTAATAAAACTTTTAAAATTGTAATATCTCTTGTATTAAAGAATTGAATTGGAATATATATGAATTTATTATCATAACCCACTAAGAAGTATTTAAGGTTAGCTGTATTTAAGTAAGCTATCATATGGCTTTAAAAATTAAGGAAAGATTTATTTAGTTAATTTAAAGCATTTATGTTTTAGTTTGTGTGTGGAGTAATGTCAATATGGCAAATGTGTCTTATTAGAAGAAATAGAAGAACGTTCGCGAATAATGGTGATATTGTCTTAGAATAAGATGTCTTTTACTCAATTAAAATTTGTAAAATATTCTACCTAATAAATATTTGTATGTTTACATTATTTTTTGTATTTTATGTGTGGCATGATTTTTTTACGTATTCACTTTTTCTGTAAAAATTTGAGTTTATTATTTTATTCAAAAATAATGGATTTTGTTTAAATATTTACATAATTATATATAGATACTTAAAAAAATCAAATTCGGCTTAATCTATAGTAAGTAACAGACAACCCTCAATAAGTTTCCGTAGTGTAGTGGTCATCACGTGTGCTTCACACGCACAAGGTCCCCGGTTCGATCCCGGGCGGAAACAACCTCTTTTTTCTTCTAAAAATTCAAAATTTTGATATTTTTCAAATGGAGGTCTTAAACTCATTTCCATATATTAACGAACTTACAATTAGATGAAGCAAGATACGGTACATTACACATATATAACCACGATACACGTTCTATTGTTATTAGTAATTTTATTGGTTGCAGTTTTATGAGGAAGTAAAAAAGCCTTTTTCTTATAATAGTACGTCATCTTCTAATTAAAAGTTATTAAAAATATAATAGCAGCAAAAGCAGCTGTATATGTCCGTGCTTGATTCGACTTGGAGCAAATCGTTATCTAATCCCGCTTTACATTCTTTTTAATGACCATAAAACTTGCGTTATTAACGCGGTTTATTAAAGTTTTATATTTCAGCAATAAAACTGTATCCATGCTAGTTTATACGCTCATTGAAGTATTTTATAAACTTGTAGACCGAAATGCCATTAGTTCTTCGTATGCTATCAAAAAGCTAAAAGTTGTTAAGGAAAACCTAAATAAAAATGATACTATAATTTAGAATCATAGATAAGAAAGAAAACTGCCCAAGTGCGCTAAGAAGAATTTCATAAACTTAATATTTTCTAAATGTAAATATAAATATAAATATGGAATCAATTCAATGCCGTAAGGGTTATTAGCCCTCGGAGTAGTTGTTTCTGTTGATTCCATATTTATATTTATATTTATAATATAGCCTATAAAGGCCTTTCTGCCAGCGCCCACCTGATGAGACCCGATAGGTCGAAACCGGTCGTGGGATATGGCTTTCGGTTCGTTGTGCCTACTTGGTAGGACGCGTTCCAAATGTCAGATCTTTGATCTTAATATTTAGACGAATAAGGATTTTAATTCCTTCTTTTTTGAATATGTTAATTTTTTTTTATATATTTTGCAATAAATGTTCTAATTTCTCTTTTCTTCACTTAATTTTTTTTTTGATTTCTTGGTCAATTTTAATCACGGCTTCATTTATATGTTTGTGAGAGAAATTACGGTTGAAATTTGACGTGTTATACTGCCAAGCGTACTGAAGTTACAAATTAATTACATATGTACTTTGTACATACATATATATTAACGTGAGTAAGAACATCGAACAACAAAGCAGATTAATCAAGATACTTTTTGCAACGTCGCAAACCTGTGTAAACCTTATAGAATGAGATACAGAATGCGGCAACATAAGGTTTTAACAGATTGTTTAAGGGCGCATCTGAATTCCCACCGTCTTTACTACGATAAAATGAGAAACTAGCTGTGCCCGCGACTTCGTCCGCATGGAAATTAACAAGAAAGTTATTTTTAAAATTTTAAACGAAGTCGTTGAGACACAACCGTTGGCAATAGCCTTTGTGATATTAAGTGGCGGGAGGCGCTATTATAATTTTTGTCTATCTGTCTGTTTGTTCCGGCTAATCTCTGAAACAGCTGGACCGATTTTAACGGGACTTCCACTGGCAGATCCCTAATATAATAAGGAGTAACTTAGGCTACTTTTATTTTAGAAATTAATTATTATTATTATTAATAAATAGTTAAATCGGTCCAGCCGTTTCACACATTAGCCGGAACAAACAGACAGAAATATTCCTTTTTATCCTCTTTCGATACATTGGATGTTTTCCATTATTTATTTAAAAAAAACCAAGATTTTTCAAATTAAACAGTAGGAAATATCCAGATGGATCAAAATGGAATCGAATGACAAAATAAAATATGCTCGGTGTCTTTTGTAAAAATGAAGTTATTCGTGTTTGAAGTTTTTAAACAATGTTTTTTTCTGAACGCCCTGTACAAATTATAAAACTTAGTTTTGGCATGACGTTAGCCTTATGAATTGGCTATAACTAGTAAAAATTTCAACATTCTAAGTCTATTTTGTTTATTGTAACATACTAGTTTATTTCTAACTTCCAAGTAGACTCAAGCCTTTATTTTGAATATGTAGAATTCAGTAATCTAAGTTGAAATCAAATAAAACTCAACATCATTAAGGTGTATTGCATCCGTAGAATTAAAATTGTTATTTAAAAACCTCTTACAATGTTTAGGAATCCGTATTTTGAAATTTTCTGCCTGTTTGACAAAACAGTAAAGTATCTACTAATATTACAAAAGTTAAAAATAAAGAAAGCAACCAACAAATATGTAAATTTAGTTAATAATCAAGTAGAATTAAGTGCCTCAAATTCTTCACATATAGTATATAAACTATAGTACTGTACATCTATACACCCCTTCTTTTTCCTCTTTTGCAATGCAATATAAATAGTTACTTCTAAATTTTTAATTTTAGTAATGCAATATGTGTTGTTGAGAATGGCCCTATCGGCTGAAACAACATAATCAAGACAATAAAATATATGTGGAAACATTCTTGTGTTAACCGTCGAAAGTTTGATTAATTATAAACTCATTTGAATTCATGACAGGTTTTAAACATATTTATAAAATTGTGTCACACTAACTGTTTTACAATTCATGGGTAACAGTTAATTTTTATGGAATCTTACTGTACTTACGTTAAACTTACAAAATCTAGAGCAACTACAGCAACAAAATTAATGACAAATTGATTAAGGCTTTCGCGGCCAGTTGACGAACTGATGTTATCCTTCTTCGGGTGTACAGGCCGTCGTCGGTTGGAATTGCTTCCTAACGTTTCGCTAGCACGAGTTGCGAGCTTCTTCAGAGGTCTATCCATTTCCGCTGTTGGTTGTAGACTGTTCCCTTCTCCTACGCATATGGTATTTATGCCTGTGGGTAGGGGGCGGAGCTTGTTCCGCTTCAGTAGATTTTGATGTGTCGATTGGTATGGTTCGTGCGTTCCTAAGAATTGGGTTCCAGATCTGATTCAGTCTAAGGGTCTCCTCCTTCCTGTTGAAATTATCCGGGTGTTTGTGGATTTCTATGGCTTCTCTGGTCAGTCTGTTGTAATAGCCGTTGACTGATGCCAGCAAGGTGCAGCTTTCAAAGAATATTTTGTGTTCTCCGTCATTCAATGTGTGTTCGGCTACTGCCGAATTACAACGCACCACCACCCAAGCTTATCTCCCCTATGTTCCGAGAGTCACGGACAGAATCGGCAGAGTTCTGAAGAAGCACGACATTGGAACTATTTTCAAGCCGACAAAGAAAATCCAGCAAACCTTCAGATCAGCGAAGGACAGGAGGGACGCACTTTCAAATTCAGGAGTCTACCGCATACCCTGTTCCTGTGGCAAGGTTTACATTGGAACTACTAAAAGATCTGTAGGAACAAGACTCAAAGAGCATAAAGCCAGCTGCCGACTAGGACAGACTGAGAAATCAGCAGTAGCCGAACACACATTGAATGACGGAGAACACAAAATATTCTTTGAAAGCTGCACCTTGCTGGCATCCGTCAACGGCTATTACAACAGACTGACCAGAGAAGCCATAGAAATCCACAAACACCCGGATAATTTCAACAGGAAGGAGGAGACCCTTAGACTGAATCAGATCTGGAACCCAATTCTTAGGAACGCACGAACCATACCAATCGACACATCAAAATCTACTGAAGCGGAACAAGCTCGGCCCCCTACCCACAGGCATAAATACCATATGCGTAGGAGAAAGGAACAGTCTACAACCAACAGCGAAAATGGATAGACCTCTGAAGAAGCTCGCCACTCGTGCTAGCGAAACGTTAGGAAGCAATTCCAACCGACGACGGCCTGTACACCCGAAGAAGGATAACATCAACAAAATTAATCTTCTTTTCTCCTTGCGTACCATATCATAGACTTCCCTGTTTGCTTTTGTTATTTATTAACCCTTTGTTTAGTTACCAATGGCCCTCCAACTAACCATAAAGAAGCCTAATTACGAACCGCTTTCTTTTTATTCTGCTTACTATCAATAAAAAAAAAAACCGAAGGCAGTCTTCCTAAATCAACCTTTCAATCCTTTGATTTATCGCCGATTGCTTGGGCAATAGATAGACACAACACAGGTACTTATATTTAATGACCCAATACATAACATATATGATGAAATAGAATTTAAAAATAAACTTCTCTCTTAAAACAGTTATTATTCTTTTCAATATAAGTACGGTTTTCATTATTTTTTAGTTCAAAGTAAGCTGCTAACACAGAACAAGATTAGCAGCGCGTCTCAATTTTTTGTGAAAATATGTCTAATAATTTTTATTGCTTCCACGAGTTCTCTGTTTCATAAAGATTTAGAAAAAAATCCTTCAACCATGAAATATTGTTTCTTTTTTTTTTCTTTTTAATTCACTCGAGCGAACCCTTTTCTAAAACGGTGGGAGCAATAAAACCTATAATAGCCGCATTTATTGTAAAGTCTTATAGAATACGAAGACTATTCTATTCTAATAATATTTCTTGTCACCTTTTCATGCACTGTTTCTCATAATTCAATACAGAATACACCTACCTACCTCAATTTAGAAATCCACCAACAAAGAACGGTTCTGTATACGGTATTTTGTAGTCAACATAAATATTTATAGACATCATCACTTTGGCGAGCCCTATTTTACATCAATAACCTGGCTTATTTCATAGCTTCATTAAATAATAAGTCTGTATTTTTATATTTGTTAATTTCTTTAGATTCTAATAGTGTAAGTTTTAAACTTTTATTTTCAATGTGTAAAATTTTTTTTTAGATCTAAATTAAATATATGGTGATCTTCTAACACATGTTTTGCATAGTTAGAATCGGTTTTTTTGTTTCTATATGCGCTAAAATGTTCATTCAAAAGAATTCTAAAATTTCTTTCCGTCTGACCTATATAAAATTTTGAACAAGAACCGCAATTGAGTTGATAAATGCCTGGTTTTGATGATTTCTCTACTTTGTCTTTATTATTATTTATGTGTATATTTGCTAAGGTTATTATTCGTTTTGTCTCTGAGAAATTTATTAATTGTTGGTGATGGTTTCCCTATATATGTTAAAAGTTTGTGTTATCTTTAGTGAGTGGGAAGATGTTTAAAATATTTTGAGTGTATGAAATTTTTTGTAAAAGAGTGTCAATTATGAGCTGGTTGTAATTATTATTTATGGCAATTTGTTTAATTAGATTCAATTCTTTATTATAGTCTGTTTCTCTCTTTTCCCTCACTTTAATGAAGATGCATCACCCTATTTATAGACACCTACTCTTAGGTAGTTTTAAGTAAATTTTGTACTTCCGAAGAAGCTACAGTGTTGGCGAAACACGTGTTAAGTTTATTTAATAAATTGTGGAAGTTATCAACTGTGTATTTATTTCAAAGATTACATATTGATATACATACAATACAAAATTTCTGTGTCTTTGATAATGGCCTAACAGCCGAAACGGTCGTCAGAAGACTTCAATACATTTTGTGAAACGTATCCAGTGTGTTCTTGTATTCATTAAACCCAATATTATTAAAATGTTTCATAGCAAATGCACCATGACCAATATTAATTAGGTGATATTAATTTTAGAAATATTTTGTACCCAATACAGATTACCTCAAGACCTTCTAGAGACAAGTGGGATTTATCAAGTGTTCTGTGATACCTGCGATACAACTTACATAGGTCAAAGTGGCCGTTCTATTAAAAAACGTATCAATGAACATATATATTCTACAAACAAAAAAGACTCTAAAACAGGTATAGCAGAACACTGCACCTTAAATAACCATAATATTAATATAACTCAAACAAAAATTTTACATAGGAATATAGAAAAAAAAGTAAGAAATTATCGCTATTAGAAAACCTAGAGATTAAGAAAGCCATTCACAAAAATCAACCAGAAAGAACTCTGTACCTGCAACCCCCCGCTCATCCTCCATAAATTGTAACCTACCCCACCATTTACCCTTAAATTGTTATAATTTAGTGTTAGATATTTTAAAATTTAGTAATCTTTGTACTCTTTCTTGAGAATGACCGATTGGCCGAAAGAATATTGTTGAAAAATAAAGTCTTTAAAAAGTGAACCTTCCAGTGTTTATTTTAATTTCATATATACGTGAACTTTATATGTCAAGATTGAAATATTTGTATAACTTAGTTGATAAACTATTGATTTATGAACGTCTTAAGGCGAAAAGGGAAAGGTTTTAATCTGCGTGATAACATTAGCAAGATTTACCCGTTTCATTTCACGTCGCGTGCCAGATTCCTTTTTCTCTAGCGATATAATGTATCATCTACCGACCTGAATCTGCCACCGCAGATTACGTTGAAATAACGTACTTACTGTCTCGAAATACAATAGATTTCAATTTAAGTGCGACTATTGTTATTAAAGTCCGCCAAAATGGCTTTCCCATCGCCTCTGAACAATCTCAATGGTACATGTTAGTCCCCTGAGAAAACTTATGCTTTCGGATAATGTCTCTCAATTGAGCTGATGAGGATCTAAGCCGCTATCTAAACAAGCATTGAAGTTCGGCCCTTGTCCGAACTTCCAGCAATACCATCTGCAATGGTCAGACTCGCCAATCGTACCATATCACCTTCTCTATAATGAGAAGACAGAATAATTGGCAATAACTGACTGAATATCGGGTAATATGGAATTAAAACATAAAATAATCTTTTAATAATGATAATTGATTCTGCGGTGGGATAATTGTAAAACATGATACTAATAAATAACAAAACACAAACTGTTGTTTTACACTCTAACAATTGTTTCGACATTGCTGTCATCATCAGAGAGTTGCTTAAAACTAACTTAAAATTTAGAAGTGGGTATAATTTATACTAATGTTCTGGTTGTTATCAATTTGGGAAACTGGTTACCTGTTTGTGACATGACTTTCAGAATAGGGCTAGGGGTTCAAGTTTTCCGTGTTCTCGTTTGTATTATTTAGATTAGCATTAATGGCTTTTTGTATTTCATCTTTTTCTAAATAATTAAGTTTTAGTCCTTTATTTTCTATGTGAATGATAGAGAGGCTATCATCATTAATTGAATGGTTTGATGTGATACAGTGTTGTGCTAAACCTGTAGATATTTTTTTTTTAAAATAGAGTTTTTGTGCTCTTTTAGTCTTATCTCAAAATTAAAGTAAACAAAAACTGAAGATCAGGGGTCTTCAAATAACTTGTAAGGATTGTGATGCTATATATTAGGGACGAAAACTGGGCGTAATTTTGAGATAAGACTAAAAGAATACAAAAAATCTATTTCTGAAAAAAAATTATCTACAGGTTTAACACAACACTATATCACATCAAACCATTCAATTAATGATGATAGCCTCTCTATCATTCACATAGAAAATAAAGGACAAAAACTTAAGTATTTATAAAAAGTTGAAATACAAAAAGACATTAATGCCAATCTAAATATTACAAACGAGAACACCGAAAACTTGAACCCCTAGCCCTATTCTGAAAGTGATATCACAAACAGGTAACCAGTTTCCCAAATAAATAGCAACCAGAACATTAGTATAAATTATACCCACTTCTAAATTTTAAGTTAGTTTTAAGCAACTCTCTGATGATGGTAGCAATTTCGAAACAATTGTTAGGGTCTTCTAATATTAAAGTGTAAAACAACCGTTTCTATTTTGTTATTTATTTATAAAATAATTTCATTATCAAAAAAAAAACAGCCATGAAACGAATGTCTAAATAATCCCGAATGTAATTTATGTTCTACGCTAAAGCCTGCTTAAATATTACCTTTTCTAATATACCTGTCTAACATCTACTGCAATAATTCCTTTAAAATTGCCCCACACAATCATAACTTATCGCGGCTAAAAAGAAACCAAGTACGTTTTAAAATTCAAATGAACGAATACAAGTGTACTCTTAATGTTACTTTTCTTTCACAAATTTGAGTTTAAAAATAAGTTCAAAAGCTACAATTATTTTTATAGCAAAATTAGAATATCGTCCTATATCAAGGAGATTTTACACCGTCTTGGTAAATTGCTTTAATTAATATTATCGTAAATGGTTCCAAAAATAATTTGTTATATAACCGTAGAAAAGCCCTATTTTAGCAGAACCGCTTCTCTTGACTCAATCTGTATTAAGTAATTAGTTTACGGCTTGCTGGATTTAATTACTTTAGTAAAAAAACACATGCGGTAATAGGTTTTGATTTTCTTTTACTTATAATTCTTTTAAATTGTTGACTTTAATTCCACTTTTATTAGTTATTAAATGATTCAGTTATAGCAATAATTTTTGTGTCTTTCTATTGTTATTGTTGTTTTATTAAATTGGAACTTTCGTATAAAATAGTCAACTGTCAGGTAGCCTCCGACTAAGGCTATTTTTATGAAGTATTATTCGTTAAAAAACAGTAATAAAGCTTGAAAGAAGTCTGTTATTACTAGCGAGTTTGGTTACAGTAACCTCATAAAACGCCATTTTTTAAATATAAGTGCTATTCACCATTGACAACGTTAACCATCGTCCAAACTTGGATGGGATCAACTAGTAAATAAATAACGTTTCATTAACAGTATCCGTATACAGTGGCTGGCACGTAAGGAGATTCAGCGACGGTGAGATTGAAGGTAGGTAGGCGGAGACTTTTAGCATAACAATAAATGAAAGAGCCAATAAGAATATAGCTGGACCGAAACGTTAACTTGTAGTTCAGCGGCGCGTATTACTGATAGAAAAAATACTGAACACGGAACACAAGTGAATTCATTCAACTGATTTACTTACCCTAATGTGGTTTTAATGATGTATGCGAAGTAAACAATTAAAATTTCACTATCATCATGAACACAAGGAGAAAATCACGGTTATAAGTACCTAATTATATAAATCTAGGAATAATAGCTAATTTAAAGATTATTAGGTATGCATAGAAATAAGTTGTTGACAAACAGAATAAAGTCGAATCAAAAAAACTTGATAATATGAATTATGTAGTGTATCTTACCCAGGTCTATTTGTTAAGGCATTTGTTAGAAAACTTAGTTTGTACAATCGATCTTTATATTTGCTATTTTTATATTTCGTAGTTTCGTTTATAGTTGTATGATTTGTGCATGTACCAGATATCATAAATAATGTTGTTTAGTCTGGGTATCAGGTTCGCTGGCGGCGATAGAAGAATATCGTGGTTAGTAGTTGTAAGTATATTATTTCTTTACAAACAACCACTTCTCTACTCTGTTAATTTGGAACTGTTTGCCACTACGGTGCTGAACTTTGCTGAGCAGTTATCATTCTGCTTATCGGTCGATTAACCCCGCCCTAAAGGGGCTAGACTTTGCCACTGCGCATCCCATGATTTATGGCTTTTGAATCTCCTTACGTGCCGGCCACTGTACTTCCCTTAAAATTAATGATAATTGTAAAATAGATTAAAATAAAGCAACTGATGAACTTTTCATTAGCTCTTGTACATTGAACATTGATAAATCTTGTTACAATATTACCAAAAGTTGAATGCTCCCGAAAAAGGGAACAAAGAAGTGAATATCATAAGCATCAGAATATAAAAAACGATGCACATTTCTGTTCTACTTTTTATAATGACCGCTATACAGTTTTAATTCTGTGAGTGCAATGTTTAGTCGTTAAGATGCACTCTCCGCGATTGCTTGATAATTATCGTACAAAAACGAAATTAAATTAATTTTCAGGAAAGTGTTTTAAAAAAATTACATTGAAGGAATAATTAAACATAGAAAAGGGGACTTTGACTTTGAACAAGAAACTTCTTATTTTCATTGGTTGTAAACTTTGAAATAAATTTTCTTTATATCTGTTAATCGTAAAGACATGCCTTTAATAAACCGCATAATTTTTTTCATCTTATTTGTCTAAATCTGATTTCAATGTAGGTCTTTAACTTCGTATCAGCTGCATACCTTTGTTTCATTTCTACCTAAGCTATGTTGTTCTCTCAATCACCAACAGTTGATTTTACCCTTAATTATATTACCTTAAATTTTATATTCCACTAACTGTTCATTTCCCCGTATTTCCATAGACTCATGTCATTACTTTTCTTATAGAATATTCTTTCTTTTACTAACAATAATTTCATACTATAAATAATATATATATAATATAATTTCAGTTGAATTTGCGGTGAGGTATTTATGAAACATCGTTTTAAATAAATATTAAATTAAACACAAAGAACACTTTTAAATGTTTCAATTTTAGATTAATTCACAGACTTCTAAATTTTCCCCTAACTAAACAAAATTGCATGAAGGGACGTAACACAATAAAAATAATAGCTAAGAATAATGGTTATAAGTCCGAATTAATTGATGAACTAATTAAAAATAAACAAAAAAGTCTAAACTTAAATAGTTTTTATGCCCACAAATCAAAAGAAATTAATTTTAAGTTTGTTAATTATACTAACAAGAACAATAACAGAACATGTAAAGAACTAAAAAAGTTAGGCATAGCACCAAACTCAGTAAATAAATGTAATTTAAAAAAAAATCAGTTAACAACTAGCAAAAACCAACAAACCCCAAAGAAATGGCAAATATAGACTTAATTGTAAAGATTGTGACTCTTTCTATATTGGTCAAACGGGCCGAAACTTCGGTACACGATTAAATGAACATATCAGAGATATCAAAAATAGAAAAACATCCACAGGAATAAGTTCACACTGTATAGAACACAATCACAAAATAGACAGTGAAAAGTTTGAAATTCTACATTTATAAAATAAAGGACAACTAATCTATTGTTTCGGCTTTTACTTTATGGAAAAACATGTTAAAGGAAACACTAAATAAAACTAAATTTGATTTTTCCACTGTTTATTTTCAGATCAAAAAGCAGATAAACCAAAATAGAGATTTAACTTTAAATGAAATAGAAAACGTTTATAAATTCACAATACTAAATAGAATAGTAGAATGTACCCCCTCCAATTAACCCTAAGACTAGTATAAATTTAGAATAGTTACCTAACTTAACCAGTTGACTTCTGAAGATGCCCTTGTAGGGTGAAACAATTGTCAAGATTGAAAATAAACAGTGGAAAAATCAAATTGAGTTTTATTTAGTGTTTCCTTATAAAAGACAACGTTTAAATTTTTGGAACAATACGAAATTAAAAAAGCCTTTAAAAATAATCTAAAAATTACCAATATTTGAGAGAAACAATTTAATTTGGGTTTTTCTCGAAATACCTGGTTTTGTACCTGCCCCTTTTCGGTAATATTACCGTCTTACTTATAAACACTAACACAATACACCTACCCTTAGTAAATAAATGTTACTCTTGACAATGACTTTGAAAGTCGAAACAATTGTAGAGTGTTAAATAAAAAAAAAATTGAAACATTTAAAAGCATTCTTTGTGTTTAATTTAATACTTATTTATACATAATATTAACCGAAAACACTAAAACTCTTACCTTTCATATTATACAGGTAAGTACAAGCCTAAAAACCCAAAAAAAAGAAAATTTTCCCTAAACATTCTCTTTTTTTCTTGTATCCGGTTACGCTAATCATACTTGTTGGAAATTAGATTTTCATCACATGTAGATGGAAAATGACAATCTCATTTTCGTTTTCTACCAGAAAAACGAGCGGTTGTTTGCGAAATGAAATACTAAAGTAAAGCGAACGTATAACTAAGTATATACACCCATTCCTTCAACGCAAAATCCCGAATGTTGTTAAGGAAGAATGGTGTGGTGTAAAAGCACTTTCGTAAGAAATACAATATTGAAAAGGTAACATTTGGAAAAATGCAAATCTCTAAGATGTTGTACTGTACGTGCAGCAGATGATAGTAAGACCAATGTTAAATATGCTAAATGTAGTATTAAAAACTCTCTAGAATTTGTAAATTTAACAAAGAATCTACATGTTCCTAACAATAGCATTTTTGTGTCCTTTAATGTATCCAGCCTTTTTATTTCTATTCCCACAACAACTTTAAAAATAATTCTAAAAGATTTAATTAATAATAGTGAACTAAAAGTTGAAAGTAAATCAGAACTATTGAATTTACTCTTTGTTTGTTTAGACCAAAGCTATTTCCAGTTTAAGGATAACATATATTTACGGAAGGACGGACTCCCCATGGGGTCGTCCTTATCACCAGTGCTAGCAGAAATTTTCATGTCGGATTTTGAATTTAATTCGAACAACAACCTTTTAAAATACATATCCTTTTGGTGCAGGTAAGTAGATGATGTATTTTGTATCTGGTCAGGTACGCACCGTCTACCAAATAAGTTCCTAGACCTTTTAAATAAAATTAACGACAAGATTAAATTTACTCATGAAATATAAAGTAATAATTCATTAAACATCTTAGATTTACCAGTTAGTTATACAAATAACAAATGTCATTATAAAATTTACAGAAAACCTTCCACAACTGATACCATCATTCCAGCAAATTCTAACCAATCCCATAAAATAAAACTCACTTCTTTTCATAGCTTAATCCATAGACTTACTAATATACCACTCTCGGAGACTGATTATTACTCAGAATTAAACACGATAAAACATAACTTAACATAATTTTAACTCTGCCAAACGCGTTAATTTGTAAATAGTAAATAAAACAAACACTGTTTAATGGTTACAAATAATTTTTATTATCACGATAATTATTTCGACATCACAGTGTCTTCTGCAGGTGAAGTTAAAAATTATTTGTAACCATTAAACAGTGTTTGTTTTATTTACTATTTAAAATGGAGTTACAAGAGTTAAAAACTTCATCTATACAATTTGCGTTAATTTGTCATGGTTATTAAATATTTATAATTTTTATTTTAGGGAACATTCATAATATATTTCATTAATGTGCCTGCAGTTTTCATTTATTTGATTACTGTTCATAGATAATAACTTTATAAATAATTAGAAACTCTAATAAACAATCGATATAGTGTAATTACATTATTATTAAAACAGTCGTGTATAAATAAAGTTTTGTTAGACTAAATTATTTTTTGAACTTTAATTAATAAATAGTAAATTAAAGAACCAAAAACTGTCTTGGATTAAAAATATTTTTTAATTGAATTTTGGAACACTTCATAAATATGTATTAAGGGAAATCTTTTGGGTTTAATTATATTCAAAATTCAAACTTTTGACATTCGCAAAGCTAATCATTACGGAAAGTAGAATACTAACTACAAACAGGGTCAAACTTTTTGATGTGTTTTTGGTTAGGCCATTATTATTAATATAGAAGACTGGCGGAAATAAATTTGATTTGAAATTGCTAGTAAAATTAATTTCAAAGTTTTCAAATATATTTTTTTTCTATTCCATTTTATAAACTAAATCCAATGAAGCTATGGAGTTGAAGGTTCTCAGTTCACAATGACAAATTTAAATATAGAAAACTATAAACCACATCGAGCCTATTGTTAGAGCACGTTTCGGGTATTTTTGAAAGTCCGTCTGTCATAAAATTAAATAGCGCCAGATATAATTTTATCCTCTAGGTCAATAACATTACCTAGACAACACATCGACATTTATAGAAGCAAGGGGGCGTTTCAACCCCATATAAAATTTAAACAAGCAATAATCTTGGAGATAAGAGGTTTCCGGGATTGTTGGTCATGGTCTAGTTTGGTTAAACATTCTACCAATTTGGTAGAACAACAACAAGTCCGGAAACCTCTAATTTCCAAGTTGACTCCGGCCATGAAAGCCTACATCACTCAATTAACCAATAATCTTGTTTAGCAATTTTAAGTAATGCCTACTGATTTTCTGTGTTATCAGTATTTATACATTGGAAAGACGGAAAATCATCATTCATAATCATAATCAATATAATTCAATCATTAAACATTTATCATTCATCACAAAAAACATTTTAAACATTGTAGTATCGCATTTATTATAAATACCAGTGTAATTTTATTTGTTATTAAATATGTGGTAGTTAATGCCATACATTAATAATACAATATTTATTACTTTCAAAATTTTTGATTTATAACAGCATTCAAATATTTACCCTATTCAATTCAAAATATTTTCTTCAAATTTTATTGCTACGGAAATATGTTCAAAATCCTTTTGTGTAAATTTTCATTTGTATTCTATTTGTATGTGTCCCTGTGTCTGTGTAAATATTTCTTAATATTCTATTCTAAATCTTTTGTATTTTATCTATCTGTGCCAATAACTTTTATTATTGTACTTTCCGATAATCCCTGCTAATATTTCGGTTGTATAGATCGAGCGGTCGTATAATTTGCGGTAAAACGTAAAAATTGTAGATTGAGCGGTCACTTTTTCCATCTTATTTAAATATGTCGATTTATTCTCGAGATGATGGTTCTTTTTGGACTCCTTGAGCCGATAAGCGATTTTTGTACAGCTAACTTCTTACATTTTCAAACTGAGGCACACGAGTGACAAACTCATATCCTTTATTATGGATACCACTACCTAACCTAACCTAACCAATTTGTTTTCAAAAATAAAGTGTATACATTATACACGTGAAACGTTTTTTTAACCGCAAAATCGACAGGTAAATTTTACCCTTCCTCCATTTTTACATTCAAGAAAGATTTGACCGATAAATCCGCTGACCGCTCGATGGATTGACCGCAAATAGGACGACACTAACATTTCAACTTCGCTTACTAACCGTATGACGTCTCTACTTCGCTGTCCCCCCTAATTGCTATTTTACGATGGGTTTCTTTAGTGATTTGGGTCCTTGCTCTATTTCGTCATATTTTTGTTATCAAAAATTTCCAAACGTTCATACTTCTCTATTGGTACCCTATTTTTATCTACTACCCTTTCTCTTATTTCACAATTTCGACTTTACTACTTTTTTCACCCTCAGTAATCAATTCCTATATTGCTTCGTTGCCTTTAAGTTCAGTTTTATATTATCGCGTTTCAATTTCTATTTTCATTGTTGTTCATTGTTAAGTTTGTAAATATATGTTGATTGTTGTATTGTTGTTATTTAGTCTTTAATTGTGTTCTTCATAAATAAAGGCATTATCATACTGAGTTTAATAGACACATAAAAAGACTTTGTAAAAAAATACAAATAGAACCAATTTTTAGTAATCAAAAATAAAAATTAAGTAGTATCCTTGTAAATTCAAAAGACAAAGATAACAAAACTTTAATGTCAGGAATTTATAAAATTAATTCTTTAGAGTGTGATAAAGTTTACATAGGCTTAACTAAGAGAAATCCGTTCACCAACAACCCCCTGTTCGATAGTCTTCAATAAGTTACAGAAAGTTTTTTAGAATAAATTTAGGTATAATCTTTTCTTAATCTTAGTTTACTACTTTATTACCATTGAAAATGACTACTTCGTAGTCGAAATGTATACATTTGGTTGTACCAAGAAACATTGTTTGTAGTGTTATAAGGCGTTTTAATCTATTTTTTTATATTATTCACACCACAAGTCACTCGGTACTAATCTGTACCTCTAATTAGTTTAAAGGCAGTTTGACTCGTATCAATTTAAACTACTCTGGTATTAGAAATGACACTAGAAGTGTGAACAATTAAGTTTGCACATTTAATAATCACTGAAAATAATCTTTATACTTTATAAGCTCTAATCTAATCTAATAAACTGCATTCACGTCGATTATTCCGTTCATACTCAGCGTTGTGTACTGAAACGAAAATTTTAACACAAAATTTACTGCTCATTTACAAATTATGTAATACGATATTACGTTTGCAACTGTTTTGAATGGTGCGACACTTTAATACAGTGAACTAGCTGACAGTGCATAGGCAATGGACTAGAAACATAATCTTCACTGCGATGAACTTGTAATTTATCATCTCATTCATCAATGGAGATGCAACCAACGCATTTATAGCTACAGTTCCGAAAAGCTTTTGCTTATTGGAGTTTTTCTTTTTTTCTCTCCGGTTGCCAACATGATGAATAAAGCAAACAAATCGCCCTGTTTAGATGTCATGATAAGCGTAAAATTGGAAAACATTAACCCACTTTTTTATTTTCCTATTACTAATGAGACTTTTGGACAACATTTAAAGGCTTAAAATACAGTTTAATAATTAAGAAATTAGAAATAATTAAACAAAAGGAATGAATTTGCATTGAAATGCTTCAAAAGTTTATTAAAAAGCTCTACAATTGATTCGGCTTACTTATTGCTATTACTGAATCAGTATCATAAAGGTTTAAGTAAACTGAAACAATTGTAGAGTTCAAAAAAGAAGCAATTAATATCCTTATTCGTATTAATATAAAGATCAAAGATCTCACATTTGGAACGCGTCCTACCAAGTAGGCACAACGAACCGAAAGCCATATCCCGCGACCGGTTTCGACCTATCGGGTTTCATCAGGTGGGCGCTGGCAGAAAGGCCTTTACAGGCTATATTATAAATATAAATATAAATATGGAATCGATAGGAACAACCATTCCGAGGGTTAATACCCCTTTAAAAGCAAATTCTTTTCCTTCGTTTAATTATTAGTAATAATTTTCTGTTGTTAAGAAATTGATAACGAGATAATGGGAATTTATTGGATGCGGTAGAATTGGATTTAAATAACGAAATAAATTTTTTAGACTTAAATATCTAATGATTAAATAATGAACACAGTTCTTTAATGTACCACAAACCTACACGTACAGATATTGTTATAAATAATAAATATTGTATGTTGCACAGATTATTAAATGTTCCGATGTCAGACTCAGATTATAAAAAAGAATTATCTATACTATTATAAAACAAATAGCCATTTAAAACAATTATAACACTTCCTTAAAAGACTCTTTACTAAAAAATTAATTTACAGAAAGGAAATAAACCTCATATATCCAAATATTGAAGAAAACCAAAAATATAAATCATTAACCTTCATAGGCCAGCCAGCAAAATTTATTTCATCGATACTAAACAAAAATAACTATAGAATAGCATACAAAACTAACAACAATTTAAGAAAATTTTTTGAAAATAATAAAGACAAAACTAACAAAATGAATATTTCTGGTATTTACAGATTAAACTGTAATTCATGTGAAATGTTTTACATAGGAAAAACATGTAGCAATTTTAAAACAACAATTAGTAAACACAAGAGAATATTTTATAACAAAAACACTGATTTTTCCAATTATGCAAACCACGTAATCACTCATAATCATCAATTTAATGAAGATTTAAAAATATCACATATAGAAAATAATAAAGTAAAACTGTCTCTTCTAGAAATTTTAGAAATTAATAAATTTAAAAATAGCGATATTCTAATAAACGAACAAATAGAATTAAGTAGTTCCCCACTACTAAACCGTTTCCCTCTACCCCTTCCATCAACTACCAATAAGCCAATGGCGAAACAATTGTAAAGTGATAATTAAATCTGTTGAAATTTATAAAACAGTGTTTTATTCAAAATTAGTAGTATAAAGGGAGTTAATAAGATTTATAGATGATGATATTATAAGACTCTAACAATTGTTTCGATTTTTCAATCGTTTTCGAAGAGATCATACACGAACAGTTCAATTACATCTATTATAAAGGGAATTGTTGCAAAATACGAGTATGAAGAAAATTAGTTCTCCTAGTTGGAGAACATTAATAGTTAATGACAGAGACCAATGGTAGTATTAACGAAAAATCAATCTCAACGTTAGCCTTGGCGTTCACGAGTTCAAGTTCAACAGATTATTTGTTGTGCACGAAATAAGAAATAGTAAAATAAATCACTGTTGCGTTCTAGAAGAGAAACCTCACCCGTCCTTTGAAAGTTCTTTTTTATTATCTTCCTGATCGAAAACTAGATATCTGATAAGTACAAATTTGCAAGTGAAATACATTGACCTCCTCAAAAAAACCAACCAAAGAAAAGCCAGATGAATATATTTACGTACGTATTTTGCTAAAGGCTGCTACCTTTTTTGATCTACATTTCCAATCTCTACACCCTTTTTCCTTTATATTTTTCCCATATAGTCGTTGTTTATTGAGGTCAAAATTCAAGTGCGCGAACACGCGTGTTTTTTAATGTTAGTTTTCATTTGCAAATTTGAGTTTAAAAATAACTTAAGAAGCCAAAGTAACCTTTATATAATAAATATAGTATATCATACGTTTGACATTTCATTGTTTGTTTATTTGGTTTGCATGCCTATCACGTAATATGAGCTGTGTCGTAGATTTAGTTTATCAACCAGATACCTTCATAAGGTCTTGGTAAGCATTTGAAATATTACAGTTAGTAGTAAACATTAGTATATGGCGGTATACTGTCTGTAATATTATATATATTTATGGAACAACTTCGGATTAGTCGGTGATTTATTGAAGATAACACATGGGATGGAACTTCCTGGGCCTAACTGATAGATGGCGCTAGTTTGATTGCATTCACCTCTTTTTTAGTCAGTACTAATCTCGTTCAAAGCGCAAAAATTCGTCGATCGGCTGAAAAGGTTATGGGCTCTGTATTTTGGGACGTGCGTGGTCTAATATTCATCGACTATCTTGAGAAGGAAAATAGTGAATTGTAGTAATTATTTAGCGTTATTGTAGCGTTTGAAGGCCGCAAAATTGAAATTGCAAAGAAACGACCGCATATGGCAAAGAACAAATTTTGTTTCATCAAGACAACGCACCGTGTCATAAGTCAATAAAAACAATGCGCAAAACTGGCAAAACTATATGAATTCAACTTCCACATCCACCGTATTTTCCAGATTTGGCTCACAGCGACTACTAGCTGTCCACAGACCTAGACCAAAAAATGCTCAGCGGCAAGAAATTTCACTCGAATGAAGAAGAGATTATCGCTTTATCGCTAGAGCTGAGGCCTATTTTGAGGCAATAGATAAATTGTTCTACAATAGTGGTATTGAAATGTTAGAGCGGCGCTGGAATGGTTGTGTTGCTCTTGATGGAGATTACGTTGATGAATAAAGCCAATTTTAAACAAAAAAAAAACGTATTTTCTTAATTAGGCCCGGGACTTGTCAGTCCATGTGTTACGTATTGTGTGTTAATTAGAAATAAGAAATAGAACTTCTTAATAACTTTTATAGCAACAATTATAACATCGCCCTGTATTAAAGAGATTTTACGCCGTTTTGGCAAACTGCTTCAATTAATGTTATCGTGAATGGAGGAGGTTCCCAAAATAATTTGTTATATAACCCTAGAAAAGACCTATTTTAGTAAAACGCTTCTCTTGTCTCAATCTGTATTAAGTAATTAGTTCACGGCTTGCTAGATTTAATTGCTCTAATAACTGAACCATGTTGTTGGACGGTCGACATCAGAAATGAATTTAGTTATAACACTTAACAGCCTTAAATCCTTTTCTCAACCAATTACTACTTTTATTCCTTCAAAAACACGCTCTTCGTAATATCGCAAATATAATCTCATTAAATTGACACAAACTCGTCATTACAATATTAATTACTTACAATTAATGTCATTGTGTGTTTTAAACAAGGCTTCCGAAATGATTTTCAAATATTACAGATACAATTTGCGAATATTGATATTTGAGTAATGAAATTTAAAGAAAAATAACTTGGCAAGATGTTAAATGTTTTGCGCCTGCTTGCAAAAGTCCAGAACGCATCGTCCGAAGAACGCAAAGTCGCAGTAGGCGCAGTTCTATCTCGACGACGTCTGCGTCCCGACGCCGTGCAATCTGCGATATATCTTATGCGCTACGCGACGCGGTTTTGATTTAGTAAAACTTCACAAAACTTTCTTGTTACTACCCACCTAATGTGCAAAAATATTGTTTATAATTTGTTGTTAAAATAAACAAGTTCTTCGTGCTGATTACAGAAGAAAACTGCTTTGGAAAACTGTTTATAAAACAGTTTTGTGCAATAAACCTGAAGATTAATTGGTAAGTTGTGCAACAACTTTTTACCTTGTTATCTGATGATTAAACAAATTAGATACACGTACTTAATTATGTAGCATAAAACAATAATTAATATAATGTTATAATTTTGCAAAATAAATGTCTAGGATTATGTCTAATGTGACTGTAGAACATCACCAAGGTCTTATTTAATTTTATTGTGTTTTGTTCTGATAATGCAAATGTTATTTAAATTTAAATTACATAAAATCAATTAATTAAAATTTTTCTCTGGGTTCTAGAAATGTTAAATGTCTGAATCCCATTCTAATACTTTGACGCACTAACTGCCTATTATTCTTGTAAATATAATACATAAGGAACATAAATTTACGACCTTCTGACACGAGTGATTTTTATGATGCTATTTAAAAATATATTTGACGATCCTCGCCTTCGCGTTTAATGATTCCCTAAAAGCCCTAAGTTATTACCATTAGCGATTCACGATATTTTACCTGCTAACACTAACACACATGTGTGTATACGTATATGATATTTTGATATTATGTGGATGATAATTTAACGAATTAGATTCCTATTTCTTATGTTTTAGATGGTAGCTTGTTTCGTACATTATTGCGGTTAGAATATTCAGTAACAGGCCGAATGAGTAAACCACAACCACGCGTGCGAGTGATTGAACAAGCAACTCGGGAACTTATGTGGTTTTCGCGACAGTTAAACTATTTAATAATGTTTAAATAAACTACAAACGCACTCACCCACGTCTATTAATAGTAGTGCTGCAGAGGCATGGCAAATTCTAGATGATCGAGAAGTTTTTTGTTGTCTGAAACAAGAATAATAATTAGTAGTAATTACAACAAACCCATGATAGCAACGGTGTATATTAGGTAGGAGTTTGCTAATTTCTAATAGAGTAACTATAAACTCTGGATGTTTTCTGTACTTTTCAATAACGTTTATGTTAATTTATAGAAGAAAAATATGTTCTTGGTCGGTATTGGTATATCGCGATTTCGAGCTAGTTGATTACCATCAGCAAGCCATAGACATTCCCACCAGAATACCAACCAACCTACCTGCTGCCTATAAACAGTGTTAGATAACATAAATAAATACAAACAGTGTAGCAGAATACTAACCAATAACATATTTTTGTTCTTAGGGCTGTTACAAACGAATTTACAAGCCTTTAAAGACCTAAATCGTAGATAGATTCCTTAATTATCATTCAGTGTTATCAGTCGGAACACTTTATAATACTGGCAGAATCTTTATATATATATATATATATATATCTATACATCTATACATATAAATACGATTAGAGTGTCTGTTTGTAACATTAAAATAATCACTTTTTACTAAATCCATATGAATGCATATACGGTACATATTAAATGAAAATATATATAAACAAAATGCTTTTAAATGTTTCAAATATGTTTATTAACACACTCTACATATGTTTCGACTTCCGAAGTCTTTCTCAAGAGTAATAGATATTTACTAAATTTAAGCTGTATTAAACATATTTGAAACATTTAAAAGCATTTTGTTTATATATATTTCCATTTAATTTAAACGATGTTTCATAATTATCCAACAGACAATTCAATTGAAATTATACGGTACATATACCAAAATAACATTTTTACAATTTTTGTCTGTTTGTCTGTCTGTTTGTTCCGTACTATTGGCAGTATTTTATTCTGTTTATCTAGATATATCATAATGTTTACACTAGGCCACACCAGTTTATCCTAGAGTGTGCGTATTTATATCAGGACAAATCAGTTTGGACTAGCTTAAACTGGTTTATCCTGTCGGGCTTAGGACAAATTAGTTTGGACTAGGCTATACTAGTTAATCCTATCGCGTATAGGAGGAACTAGTTTAGCCTAGGCAAAACTAGTTTGTCCTGAAATCGGGTTTGGACGGTAACATGTCTACAAATCTTTCAAAATAGAAGACAAATGATAAACATCAATCAATGTAACTCGATTAAATACTTAAATAAAAGAGATACGGCAAAGTACAGGTTTCGCCTAGACATAGGCTTCTTAAGGCTTACTGCTGTAGTAAGTACTCAATTGCCTGAAGAAGACCATGTTTAGGCGAAACATGTTGCAAAATAAATAATTTGTAAAAATCATATACAAGTGCTTTTATTCTTTAATCATGGATTTTCGTCAAGTAAAGGTCGAAATAATTTAATATTTGAAAGTGTAGGTTGCTTACATTTCACTTTTTAATAAATAAATAATACAAAATGAGATGGAAACGGGGACCAGGAACAGCAAAAATTGTCAAACAAGAGTTGCATTTAGGTATAACATGAATGAACATAAATTATTTGAAACTTTCCTTTCTCAAGTATCCTAAACTGTATGAAACTCTATTCGTTTCAACTCGACAAACATAAAAAATTAATTGTTTAATCCCCAACATGTCTGAGAATACCGTAAGTCGACCCTAACAACGAAATATTAATTATACAAGCCCAAATCTCATATATCTCCAGTAATTATTATGCTCTGAGCTCTCTCATGTATATCGTTTTAATATTAACCAACAAAAAAAAATATTTTGTAGTATATATGTCTAACAAGGCACTTGAACGCAGATAACAAATCAATTTTGTCAGATTCCTAACAATTAAGAGAGTTAAGAGCTAGGAAAACGCAGAACACAAAATTTTCTAAATACTTTCAGAGAAAAGTCGCCTAATATTCGATATTTGATAAAAAATTTTATCAATTAGGAATAACTGATAAGATTTCAAAAAAGGTTATAATTGTCCACAAGGTACAATGGCTTCTTAGGGTGGAAGAAATACTGATCTTGAAGAAAAAAAATTGTGTGTTTCATTTCCACCAGCTACTCGTGCTGGTGGGCGGGCAGTCCCTCCGACCTACACTGTAGTGCAAAGCCGGAGGGTAGGGCGTAAGGACCTCTTCAGCTTCCTTTCGGGAATCGTGGGAATGGGTGGGTGGGTGTGGTTAGGGTGAGAAAGTTGAGACGGACGAAATGAAGACAGAAGAGATGTGAATGATTATCTGTAGAAGGAATATTACTGCCCCAGCATTTGCCTAAATCATCCAAGGAAACCACAGAAAAACTTGGATCAGAGCAATCGAACCCGGGTTCGAACCGGTGCGCAACAAAAATGCTTATATACTAAGGATTGAAAGAAGTAAGTGGGGGTAACGTTAAAATCAACAGGGGAGAATTGTTTGTTTCTACTTGATTATTAAGAATTATATTTAATTTATTGATGAACATGAATTCCATTAGATTAAGTTTTATTCCTTTATTCAATACACTTAATATTTTAAATTGTTCATTAAATTGATTATTTTCTGTTAATATTAGATACTGCATTATTTGAGATACCGTCAATATGTTTTTGTTATATAAACCACCACGAAAAAGGTTTTTAATGTACTGGTATCATAATATTATTAGGGGTGCGGCGGAAAGGAGTTAGAAGAATTAGAGGAAGAAATAACACAATAGAAGCTAATAAGGAAAAAGAGAGGTAGAATTGTAGAACACCTTTCGAGGCAGAAATAGGAGTAAAAAGAGACAGAGGAAGTCCTAGATTGCTTTACTCTCACAAATAGTTAGGGATTTAAAATGTTTTAGCTTTACGGAAATGCGGTAGAGTATCTTACTATTAGATAAAAAGGAGTTATTAGAAAAATATTGTCATCACACAGAAGAAAATTGAATAAAAATGTACCTGCGCAAAATTAGGTAATTTTTCATTAACTTAATAGGTAAATGGGATATGTGGTAGCTATATAGGTTTAACTTTTAGATTGTTGATGAGCAAATTACATTTGCATGACCTCAAAGGCGTGTTATTTACCATTGGCTGCAATTGGCGTGCATTGTGTAGGTATAGAGCACACACCAAGTAATTATGTCACTTTGTAATTTCCCTCAATAGTTTGGCAGAGTTAAAGGGCTGATGCGGCATCATTATCACGATCAAATACTGAACTATTCAATTGTTATGATACGGATGTGTCAAATGATTGTGTAATACGAACCTATAAGTACATGCGGCATTTTATTTGACTTCCTGAATAAGATCTCAAAACATATTTTTATCAAAAAACAATATAAACTATGTTGCTCAGAGATCATGTAGCGTTCAATTAGTCGAAGAATTTTTAGAATCGGTTCAGTAGTTGCAGACATTACCTTTTACATATTTATATGTTACCGGCCAAACCCGATTTCAGGACAAACTAGTTTTGCCTAGGCTAAAATAGTTCTTCCTATACGCGATAGGATTAACTAGTCTAGCCTAGTCCAAACTAACTTGTCCTAAGCCCGACAGGATAAACCAGTTTAAACTGATTTGTCCTGATATAAATACGCACATTCTTGGATAAACTGGTGTGACCTAGTGTAAACATTATATTATATCTAGATAAACTGAATAAAATACTCCGTAATTGGAAAAATAATCATTTTTATTAAAACCATAATGATTCGTCGTTAAAAGTTATGGATAATTGGTAATACAAACAATCATACTATCTATAACAAATAATAAGTGTTTTTTAATAGAAGCAATAATCGTATCTCAATTATTAAAATTGTTATGTATTAGGTTAAGGTATTTTATTCATTTTATCTATTTATTTTGACTTTAATGTTTACACTAGGCCACACCAGTTTATCCCAGAGTGTGCGTATTTATATCAGGACAAATCAGTTTGGACTAGCCTAACCTGGTTTATCCTATCGAGCTTAGGAAAAATTAGTTTGGACTAGGCTATACTAGTTAATCCTATCGCTTATAGGAAGAACTATTTTAGCCTAGGTAAAACTAGTTTGTCCCGAACTCGGGTTTGGTCGGTAACTTTTATAAGCAAACAAATTTTATCTCTTTATACTTAAAATTAAAACAAATTAGAGTAACTTATTCGTTTATTTGTCTCACTTTTCAGATCCATCAATACAAGAAGGAGTAAGCGCGACGAGACTTACAATTTTTCATCTTTTCCGCTGTTTTTCATACCCTCTTCGGTTAGATAATTTGAATTTAGTTAATTACTAACCATTTTAACCGAAACCCGTGATTTGCAATTCCCGAAATTTCGGAGCGTTTCTCGAAGCCAAAACGGTATAGGGTTCAATCTATTACTTTTTATGTTCTTTGCAGCGTACCAACAGCTTCAAGTCGATCCCTTCGGAAAACCGATAAGGAATTTCACCAGTTAATTTATGTCTATTGTAATTTTCCGTCTAAAGAATTTCCAATAGCAATTACTTTTAATGTGTATTTGCCACTGTATAATTTTCAGGAAAATTTAAATTTTGTTACTCTAAATTACGAAAAAGTTTACCAAAATTTGAATAAAAATCCATAAAAACAACATTTCCGCTAATAATGAGTTAATCAATAATATTTTTGTTCTCCGAAGCATTAAAGCTTGTCTATATGAACGGATTGAAGAAGAAATAAATATCATTTATTAAAATTATTATCTCAATCAACAGTGATAAGTCTTTCACTAGATTCAAATTCATAGCAAAGAACACGATAACCAGCTGTTGCAAACTGTTTCTGTAAAAAGTAGTCGTAAATCTTTGATAGGTATACCAAATTGTTTTCAATATTTACAGCTTCAGTCATTCTTACAGACGAAGTGTTGACATTAAGCTAAAACAGTTTTGAAATGGATCGGTGTATATTTTGTAGTCATTCTGAAAAGTCGGCTATTTTCTAATACGACTAAGCAACTAATGCAATATTTAACGCCAAATGAAATATTTGACAATCCGGCTGGACGTACAGTTAGCCGCTACATACATTGGAGAACTTTATTGAAGATAAATTTCAATGTAAGATAATTTATCTTTCAAATAAAATACAAGGTAAAATCAACAGACGTACAAATAAAAATTGTGAAATAAAATCGATCAGTAAAAAGCATCGAACAAGTTTGTTGGGTAATTTATCTACTTCCATTTTTCATATTTTCACGAATTCTCTGGTATTGATATGCGACATTGCAAACATAAAACAGAAACTGCGGAAACATGAAAAATATTTGTCATATAAAACCTTTGTATGTCGCAAAAATATTTCAGTCGAATTTTTTCGAACATATCAACACCCGACTAGAAAAATTTGTCTGAAAATGCTCACGATCTGCTCCGATGTGGATGAAATAAGACATTTAACGCAGATTGATAGGGGGAACTTGTTAGGAATTCCTGACGTGAAACTGATAATATTTTCCCGGCCAGGATTTCCTGATTTGCAAGCAGTAAAATTCAGCTGACTAATACCTAGCGTTTTCAAAAACCTGATATAATTTAAGAACAAAATAAAGCGTTTATAAATTAAATTTAAACTGTAGAGGGGGCATTTTTTGTGAAATATAATTAGTCAATTAAAACACACTATGGTAAATTTCACCAACTTTATTATTGTTCTCAACAATATTGTTTCGAGCTATGTGTTCATTATAAAGAGTAACGTTATACTGACAATACGAATCTTACATGCTCATTTATAGATAGCTTAAAATAAGGGGATGAAAAACTGCCTAAGTCTAACTGATTATTTACAAGATTTTCTGATTTTCTTAAGGCTTTATCTATTTCCAAATATTCATACAGAGATAATTTTCTAATTTTAGATGTATTTACATGTAGGTATTTGGTATTTTCTAAATTTAAATGATGGTTTAAGCTAATACTATATTCACTAATTCATGATTTAATATCTTTTTAGAAATCGATTTTACATGCTCACTTATCCTAGTTTCAAAGGCCCGACCTGTCTGTCCTAGGTAGACAGCGTTACATATATTACAAAATAATTTATATATGCCATTATTTCGGTTTATATTTGTTTTTGTTTTGTTGTTAATTAGCAAACTATTAAAATCCTTATTGTTACACTTAACGACTGAGATGTTTAATTTTTTGAGAATGTTTTTGAATTTAAAACTAACATTTTTTATATAAGATAGAGAACAAAAGATGTTGTTTTCAGATGCCTGACTATTATTGTACAACATTCTTGTTACTTTTTTATCTAATTTACTTTTTAATAATTTATCAATCATGTGACTCTTAAAACTATTATTAGTAGCAATTCTTTTTATGATATTCAGCTCAATGTTAAAATTTTCAGTAGATAACGGTAAGGTTGTTAATCTTTCTAAGAATGAGTTGTAAGCAGCTACTTTTTAATTTTTAAATAAGAGAAACATACAAGGCAAGATGACATCGCATTATTTTGCTGGGAATAACCTGATCACCCTCCGTATAGCTCGGACGTAGCGCCTAATAACTACCACATATTCTTGCATTTGAACATTTGACAATGGTGATAAGATTAAAACTGGATATGATACAAAGCTGGTCGTACGATACGGTCAGTGTGTTAAAATTGGTGGAAATTATGTCGAATAGTAGACTACGATACTTAAAAAATATGTCTGCTACAACTAACTTATAGAGAATGAAATTGTCAATTTCGAAACAATTGCTTATTGTCATTAGATAAAATTAAGGTCGTTTACGATTTCTGGGACCTTTCATTCAGACACTTCACATCGACAAAACAATAGATCAAATGCCAGGACATTCGTTGAGTGCCCTAATGTAATGTTTACATAGAACCGTAAATTCCTCGACATTAATTGAAAATGTCAAATTATTCACCTTTCACGCCTTATATTAAAACACCACCAAATGTCAATTAAACCGAACAATAGCGGGCCCAGTTAAAAATCAGCCCCAATTTTGAAATGAAATTGGAAATATTCAGGTGTAATTCTTGGATTGCTAATATCGCAACTCATGAATTACAATTAGAGTAAAGGCCTCACTGAATAGCAATGTCCTTCGAGCTATTCTTATAATAAATTTTACAAGGGTTTGATATAATAAAGAACACTGGGACCAATTATGCAAAATTCTGAATATTTTCTCCACAATAACGCCTCGAAATTTGTCTCGTAATAATCGGGCAAAGCGCAGTAAAGATCTGATAGTATGAATCGAAAAGAAATAGTTGTTTATGATTGTCAATTAGTTCACATTAACGAATGTTAATAGGTGGGCTGAAAAGTTAGTAGGCTAGTGTAGAAAAAAACATTTTTTTTTTGATAGAATTTGATTTTATTATTCAATATAGTTCCCTTCGAGGGCGATATAACGATTATAGCGGTCATAAAATTTTTCGATACCATGTTTATAATAGGCTACAGTTTCGGCAATTACCTCTTCATCGGTGCAAAATTCCAGTCCAGCGAGCATGCTCTTGAGGTCTGAGAACAGAAAAAAGTCGCTGGGGGCCAGATCTGGGGAGTACGGTGGATGCGGAAGCAATTCGAAGCCCAATTCATGGAATTTTGCCATCGATTTCATTGATTTGTGACACGGTGCATTGTCTTAATGAAACAGAACTTTCTTTTTCTTTCAATAAGGCCGCTTTTCCGCGATTTCGTCTTTTAAACGCTCCAATAACGCTACGTAATAGTCGGTGTTTATGGTTTTCTCCTTTTTAACATATAGATAGTCAATGAATATTATACCATGAGCATCCCAGAATAACATACTGATGCCATAACCTTGCCAGCCGATGCCGACTTTTGCGTCTTTCCACGCTTTGGAGTCGGTTCATCACGTGCAGTCCACTCGTCTGACTGTCAATCTGTCGATTGGACTCCTGTGTGAAATAATGGAGCCATACTTCATCCATAGACACTTATCGACGCAAAAATTCGGATTTATTACGATTGAACAGTTCCGAATAAGGTTTATTAAGCCAAGTCTTGGTTTCAACAGTATGTTTTTTTCTCCAAAAAGCAATGCATTATTAACACACGAAATTCCTTTTTATCCATTTTTTCAAAGTAACAAAAGTTCCTTCACTAAAAATGCTATAACTCAGATACTAATAGTGCAACAGCTGTCAAATTTATACACGCGTCTTTTGAAGGTTAGGGCTAACTAAAAATCTTATGGATTTGACACTAGTAGCGCCTACGAACTTTTCAGTCCGCCTGCTATGTTTAATATGTAATGAGTATCTTTAATTAATAAAATAAATATACAGAAAAATATAAAACACTAATAGGCACTTGAATGAGCCTAATTCATTCATTTATTTATTCATTATCTTTACTTTCCAATATCGATGGGTTAGAATTATAATTTAGTCAGTTTTCGTGTAACTCTTCTTTTAGATCGATTTCTGATAAAAGTTTAAAAATCGTTTTCTTTCCTTGTTACGCTAGTGCTAAACAATTAAGTGATTTATCAAGTAAAACAAGTTAAACTTTTAAAAGACGAATCGTCTTATTAATTCTGTAACTTTACACTTTAAAGCAACATTCCTGATGTACTATGCGATATTTTTCTTAAAAATGAATAATTTAATCTGGTCGAAACAATTGTCGAGCTTTTAACTAATAAAATCGTTGAAACATTTTGTGTATTTTCTTGTTTTTACATAGCTATAACCACTACAGATTACCTCATACATTGAGGGAAAATTTTTCGAGTTCGAGTCCCGGCCGAGGTGTGACAACAGTAACAAATTTTGCCCTCATTGTATAAGGTAATCTGTAGTGGGTATAAGTTAATTGAATAATTAATATCGCATTAATGTATTTAATTTTTTTTATGATTTTTTAAATGAATTTTTATTTCATTGATCAAGAAATTACTTTATAATTAATAGATTGTTTATCGCATTCTTGGCGAAACGTTTTTTAATAAAATTTAAAGGTTTGAGTTACAAAAACACTGAAATATCGATTTCTAAAACTAATGGACATTCGTATGCAGTGAAGATTAAGTTTGTTCACGGTATACGGTGGTCTAGGATAGGTGTCTCTTGCTGTAACGTGATGTCATATAATATTAAAGCGGATAAATGATTTAACTATTTTTCGTCTTTCTTCGCTCTTTTCTTATTTCAAAATCCTAAAGCGTTTATATTTACTTCTCTCGGAATATCAAATCTTTTAGTCCTTTGATGTGTTCGTCATAAAGCTATTAATAAGAGTACTTCATGATTACAATCTCTAATTAGCTAGTCCGTAAATAATTTTATATTTTAGTTTAATGACAGATAAAACGTGAAAGCTCTGGCTGTTGGTTTTTCCTAAAGTTCGCATTATAAACGGAATAATTTTATGACATAACAATATCTGAATATAAAAATAAAATATTTTGAGCCTGAACTGTTTGGTGTCAAAATGTACACTTTTTTCGATACATTATAATAAGAAGGAAGGATGGGTTGACCCTCTTTTCTTATCTACAGAGGCTTTTCCTTTCCTCACGAAGATTCAATCACTGGTGAAAGTTTTCTATTTTTTTTTTATTATTTTCTTTCTTTTAAAAAGCTGTTATACTATAAATAACTAGCTTCGTCCGGGCAAAGTTTATAATGTCGAGGAGACATTTTATTCTAAATAGATATCAGCTATGAAAGAACGAAAAAGTCTATTCAACAAAAAAGTAAATCTTTCTAGCCGAAATAGTATAAAAAAGAACCCTAATTTTTATTATACGCCGAACTTCGATTTATTTCGTGCAATTCAGATGAAAATTTTAGGTATTGGTTTCTGCAATTGGGTGGGCACCGTAAAATAGAAGATAATCATTTGGAATTGTACTCAAATCGAAATCCCAGTAATCGTATTAGGACGTCAATTTCGTTCGGTTATTGGAACAAAGAACAAAATGAAATTCAGAAATCAAACCTTCAGGAAGAAGTTTCCGGGAAATGAAAGAAAACTGAATTTCAGAAGTTCCCGGGTCGCATATCGACGATGGTATGCAAATTTTGCGTCGTTGTCATGGACGTCAGCGACAGCGTATTCCCGTTCGCATTCACGGGAACCGTGCAACTGTTTGATACAGGATTCACGAGCTAGCTGAGCCTGATTACGAGCAAGTTCAATAAAAATGGCGAAATTGATTGCAAGTGTAATTACAAGCATTACCGTTTTAACGCGATCTTATTCGAAACTTCATTAATCAATTTTCAGACAAAATTAAGAACTTAAAAGCGAATCTAAATTAAAACAAATTAAATAAACAAGACTCGTAGGTAGTACGTATAAGCCTGACTTAGAAGCATCATGAATTTTTGATATGTTTTGATAAAATGTCGAAGATCAACGGGCTTCTAATTGAATCTTTAACATAGAACAGTAACATCTGTAATGGAGATTTTCTATTTTCGAAACGACTTGAAGTTTAACGAAAGTCTTTCAATATTGACGTGCCTAACAATAAGGAAGGATTTATAATGTAAGTAATCGATTAAGAACACATTGATGTAAAGGGCTAAGAGGAGAAGATTTTTCCTGTAAGAGGAAAATGGACCAAACATAACGTAGAAATATTTCATGTCGCTTTTCCTAGGTTTAATTGGAGTGTTATGGTTGAAAACCGGCACCGTCTGTTTTGAAATTAATTATAACGTAAGATAAAATTAACTTACACTGACTCCTATCTGTAAACCTGATGGAAACGCAAGTTAGCAACCCAGGAGAATTTAGTTTCAAACTTGTAAACTTTACTGTGAAATAATTGCTTCATACTGTATACGAGTGATACAGGTTGATGAGTGAATTTTATCTTAGACACCGAGAGCATATACCAAGTGTTCTGTGTACGTATGTCAAGAAGTAAAGTAAATATATTTATAAGTTACTTTAAAGCATAGGGCAAAACAGTTTGGGTTTCATCTATTTTTGAAATATCAATATAGTTAATAACCAGAAGGAACTCTGTATCTATAAATCCTCCGTCATTATCAACAAATTGTAACTAACCCCATCCAATACTCTTAAAATATTCAAAGTAGGGCCACATGAATCAAAACGCTGGAAACTTTGGCGGAGAACAGTTCTCTTCAGTTCCTGAAGAAGGTAACTTTCTTGCCGAAAAGTGCTCAGACACTTTGTGTCGTGTTTTGGCTTTGGGGTTTGAGCTATCCAGTTTGTTCTAGGGTCACATATTTCAGATTTTAGGATTTAATAATCAATGTAATGTCTCTTGAGAATGACCGATTGGAGGAAACAAATTTTAATGAAAGAATAAAGTCTTAAAAAAGGTAAATAAAGTCTTAAAAAGTTATTCCATCATTTAATAATATATTTATGAAACGTTTGTTCAACATGCAATAAAACACAAAGGAAAACTGTTTCACTAATTGTCCATTATCAAGAGTATTATTAGACAATTTTTTTAAAATACAGTACGTCTGACAAAACAGAGATGTTTCTTATCTAGATTCTCATTTGACCACTTTGGAAAACACTCTAACCTAATTAGATTCGTTTCTAAAAATATTAAATTTTATTAAAACCGGTTACGCAAAAAGTCTTAAGGCATCATTTTCATTTTTCCTCTTCAAAAACTGTGTCAAAGTTGTTAATTTACATTTAAGAAGAGCAAAGGTCCCGTTTCATTAGCCTAATGTCTCTTTTCATTTTTTGTTTTGTTTCTGAGCCTCTCCAATTATTCGAGCAAGATTAAAAATTAACATCCATTGCAATAAATAAAAATGCTAATTTTACTTAAACAAGTATCAAAAACTTTTAACTGCGACATATAGCATGAATGAATAGGTATTAGGTAGAGTTAAATGTGTTTCTGTGTCACTAATAAAATAAATCAAAACTTCATGGTCCATTCAAAAGATTCTGGCAACAGATGCCCGAACAGGTTTATTGTTTTCATCTTGTTTTGACTACGGTCTTCTTTTATTTTTAGATTTTGAGAAAAAGACTTCACATAACCAGCAACTACTACATTATTTTAACATGCTGTTTTACTCATTTCAATGGTGACGCGCAAATATTGGCCAACATCTTTAAAATAAATTAATATCAAAAACATAAAATACACTTGTCTATTATTCAAATATTGAATTGTATCGGCATCTACTTTATGGAACTTCATTATCATGGATATTTTGTCACAAATACAACAATTACATAAATAAAACAAAGGTATTGATTTTTATAATTCTGCCTAATGAGGAATTCGTTTTAAATGTAATATTCAGACTACATTTCTGTTTACGAATAAAATAGTCAATTATTTACAGAAATGCGGTTTGAATATTACATTTAAAACGAATTCCTCAATAGGCAGTATTACAAAAAAATAATAAAGATAAAGTTATAAAAGAAAACCAATCAGTATTCAAAAAAGAAAGAAGGCATTAAAATCCTTTTTCGTCTAAATTTTAAGGATCACAAATCCCACATTTCGAACGCGTCCTACACAGTAGGTACAACGTACGGAAAGTCATATCCCACGACCGGTTTCGACCTATCGGGTCTCATCAGGTAGGCGCTGGCAGAGAGGCCTTTATATCATAAATATAAATATAAATATAAATATGGAATCAACAGAAACAACTACTGATGAAACCCGATAGGTCGAAACCGGTCATGGTTTTCCGTATGTTGTGCCTGCTGTGTCGGACGCGTTCTAAATGTGAGATTTTTGATCTTAAAATTTAGACGAAAAAGGATTTTAATACCTTCTTTCTTCTTTTTCGAATATCTTATATCTTCGTCTAAGAATCCATCGGAATCAACAGTGTAATTCAATGTCGGTAGGGGTATTAGCCCTCGGAGTAGTTGTTTCTGTTAATTCCATATTTATATTTATATTTATGACCAATCAGTGGTTTATAAGTTAACATGTGGGTCTTGCCAAAAAATTTACATAGGACAAACAGGGAGAAGCTTCAAAAAACGTTTGTTTGAACATACAAATAGTTATACAAAAAATAACACAGATTCTACCTATGCCAACCATGTCACTATACAGGGACATCAATTTAATGTTAAATTGGACATTTTACATATAGAAAGTAAGAGAATTAAATCAAAACTATTAAAAGCTTTGGAAATTAATAATTACAAAACACTAGATATTTTAATGAACGACCAAACAGAATGCAATAATTCCCCCTCTTAAATTTATTATAAAGACCATCTTAGTATATAAGTCCTTTTATTATTGAATATATTTAGTAGTAAATACTCCCTGTATGAAGAAGCTAATATTATTAGCGAAACGATCGTCACGTGTGTGAATAAAATTGTAAAAATCAATACGTTTGTTTTATTTATGATGTTGAATTTTCATCAAGTAAAGGTCGAATCTATTCAATTTTTTAAAACAATTACAATTATCTATTATTGTGATCGGTCAATCTGAAATTGAAATAACAATCATTAAGTCTCGTTTTTTACCGAGTCGAGTTAGACAATGAGTAAAAATCGAAAAGTAATAAATACGGGAAGCATTTGCAATAACGCACGACTGTTATCACAATGTAATGTATGTACAACTTGTACTACTATGTACCTAATAGATATAAGCAATTAAGTAATTATCTTTTTAAATAATCTTCTGTTTAGATATAATGTATAATGCAGCAGTTCTGTGACAAATCGTCGCTGAGTACCTTAGTGTTAATGTCTTTGTTTCAAATTACTAATAAATAATGCGTTAATGACTTTCTATGACAGTAATCCTAAGCCCGTAAATAACGGCATCATTAATTTACACTTGCAAATGTTGAGTTCTTAATTATTCGTCGAAAAACCCGTTTTCGTACCGTGTCTCTTTCGGTAACTTTATTCGTGTGGATCGGCGATAGGTATTTGTCAAATAGACAGATGAAAAATCCGTTTGATTAAACCGTGTAAGAACAATTGTTTGTACATATTAAACATGAAAGTTTGGTGAATAATTGTGTACAAGTATCACTAAATATGTGCGCGTTATAAGTGCTACTGTTTTTGTTTTATAATAGATAAGTGTGAAATTAGGAATTTATTTGTGGTACTTTTCAGTTTTTATTATAATACGTCGTTCAGAAAGGTAACATTTAAATTTAAAAAGCTTAACTGATACTAACTACTTTTCTTGACTTTACTAACTTTTAGTCCTTTAACATTTAACGAATTCTGTTTGTTTGTAATTAAGTTAAATTAAGTTCAAGCTTTTTATTTAATAATGTCAATGAAACAATTTTCCTGATATCTCGAAAGTGTAGTAAAGATACACAAAAACATCTATACAGAATATATAAAAGATGCAGTTTTACTATTTTGAATAAAGATTTATAGTTTATTGGGTATGATACAATTTATTTATTAAATATTTAAATAAAAGTAAAAATAATCATTTTTTGATTTATTTTTTACTCGCATTCTATTAAGAAAATTATCCAGAAAAAATTGTTTGTTCTTTCAAGCTTAAATACATCATTTATAATTCAAAATACAATCCCATAAGAAATAATTTGGTTTAACTGTGAACAAAAATCGATATCGATTAACCCTTAATTACATTTCCGAAGATACTTTGTTTCATTAGAAATAAGTAATATAAAGCTCTAAAAAATGGTCAGATGTAGAGCTAGCTAATGGCGTGATTACTGTATCAGGATTTTTTTGTAATGTCGTTGATTGATGGTTTTTATATTGGCTTTGATAAATTGAAAACTACTACTTCCAATTTACATTAAGGTAAAAAGCTGCACACGCGAAAAAATAACATTCTACTATTTATTATTATTATTCCAAAAATATTAAAAATTAGTTAAGAAAAAGTAAAAGATTGTAATTATGAGCACCGAAGTAAATTTGTAATTTTTTAAGTTGATTTATAATTAATTATAAAAGATTTCGACAAAGTCGTATTTCTTCAAGCATGATATTATTACATTTACTCCAAAATTTCGAAGGATGGTAGGTACCTTAAATAATGAAAAGTTTTAACAAAGATAAATCTGGCGTGGGTACAGTCTCAACCAATAAAAGTGAACATTAGAAATCAAACTCATTTCTTTTATCGCTGATATATTAAAAAGGATATTTTCAATTATAAGCTCGATTATTATTATTATTTTTTAATCATAAAAATATGAAAAACCAACGGTTACATTTAAATTTTTGTTTTTACATCATTCATTTCTTCATTAAGAATGATGGATCCTCTCGAATTTACCGCTCAATATATTTAAATTTTTACCATATCTATTCAAAATAAAGTAAAAGTGAAGCCTTAAGACTGCTTGAATATATAAAATAGGAAATACTTCAAAAACTCTTCAACTGGTGAGATTTTTTCTGTTAAAATAGGAAAAATTTTACAAAAAACAAACAATAGTTATATGTCATTTAAAACAGATAATTCGTTAGGCAAATTTATTTTAAATAACAAACGTAAAACACCTAATAATTCAAAATCAGGTGTTTATTTATTAAGTTTTTCCAACTGTGATAAAGTTTATATAGGGCAAACTGGTCGTTCTTTTGACATTCGTATTCGCGAACATTATAAAATTTCATAAATTAAAAAACGGATTCAGCTTACGCAGAACATTTACTTACTAATTGCTATCATTTTAACATAGATTTCAAAATTTTACATATTCATAATAAAAGTAAAAAAAAAAAATTTGATTTACTAGAAGGTTTAGAAATTAATCGACACAATAAAGATAATAAAATATTAAACGACCAATTACACGTTAGAAGTTCTCCATTATTAAATGCTAATGTCTGATTCCCCCACCATAATATGTAGGTACGTAGTAACTAATCATAAATTTTGTTATATCTTCACCTGAAGAAGCTTAAGTTAAGCGAAACAATTGTAGTAAATTTAAATAAACATCTTGAAACTTTTTGTGTATTTTCATTTTTTAAATTATAAATCAGTTTCAACAAGTAAAGGCTTCCACAATCAACAAAAATAAAAATATGCTTTTGTTTAGCTTTCTGCCGAAACATGGAAAATAGGCATTAGCAGTTTCGGCAGAACGCTACGAAGCATATTGTAACGAATTTTCTAGTTCACGTTTTTATTTAACAATTACTTATTTGCAACTATTTATTCAATCAAATAAACTATTTATTTATCTGACAACCAATACTGCACTTTATTTATATCATTTGTATCTCACTGTTGAATAATTTATATTATATGTCCGGAAATCAATTGTCAACTGTCTCGCTAATCCGGAGACGAGGGTGTAACAACAGATTACTAGAAAACATGCGAATATATTTCTACCGCTTTTCAAAGAAAACAACTTGTTATGACAACAGAATATTCTAGAGCGTCTATTGTTCGACAACGATCGGTCGAGATCAAAGGCGCCGCCCTCGGAGCGCGTTAACATTAATCGATTCACTGCACACACGTACACGTTCGCTACAATATTTTTATTTTTATTAGATATGGTTACATGCCTCTCACATAGTTAGTTACGCCGTGGGCTCAGTTTAACAAGTCGACATCCTTATCAGAAAAGGACCTTGTTTCATATTACTGAATCCCACAATAAATAACAAATATCTACAGATTGCGTTCACTAAGCATTTAGAACTTCAAGGTGCATAGAGCTCATTTTTAAAGGAGAAAGGACTGACGAACGTCAACATCAAAAAATAAACAAACCATATATTTTCTTGTGTTTTGGGGATCTTCTAAATCTCTCAAATAATTTAGAATACAAATTAATCGGGCAAAATAAGCCAATGTGAATTTTCAACGAATGGACTCGCCAATGCAGAATTCTAATTCAAAACGGGTAGAATAGAAGTCTCTATAAAGCAATTCTTTAGGATTACGTTCTAAAACACATAAATTTTCCATCGAGTATTCAGCACCGTGCACCACTTAAATAAAAACGACCCTCATTGAAACCATTAGTCGCATTTATAACCTTTTCTAACGTTTAAAACACTTACCCCAGATTATGTCATATATAATATACGTTGGCCCATTGTGGAAGCAGTTTCACATTGTAGTAATTTTGTTACATGGCATACCTAGTAAATTACAATGACATTAACGGCGCTGCTTGCATACAAACAAAGGAAGAAGAAAATCGCAACAAGAGGAGAATTCTACTTAAACACGAGTCGACCAAAAATTTATCAGGGAGATAAAGCAGAAACAATGGGGTTTGTTTTCAACATACCATAAATTTCCCTCGAATCGATTTGTACACCACTACTGCTGCTACTTACTTCTATATATATAGTAAAAGGGAGCATCTAATAAAAGATGTTGCAGGCAAATTGAAAATTTAAAACAGCCTTAGAATTTTAAAGAGAAATCAACTACAGGGTGTTGTTTACACTATGGCAATTAAATGTTGGCGATTGTCGTAACTGAAACTGATTCTTTTCTATAAGCACCCATTAAGGATAATTCTTAGAGGGCTTATATTGAAAATGGGTCCATATCCGAGCAGTACAAATAGAAAATAGATTTGTCTAAATTAATGTAAAAAGAACTTACGAAGAATTTTCACTCTCTATTAATTTCAAATTCGAGATAATTTGGCGTCTCTTCAGTAAGCGCGTTTTCCCAAGCGCAAATAAATCTTAAAAGCTTATTCATTATGTTAGTCTAATGGTACGAGCAAAGAAACCATTAATAAAATACTAATAAACGAAGGTAGCAGGAGGCGATCATAAAATGAAAGAACTCGTTTCAAGCAACTATCGTACTTCCAGTGTTTTTCATTTATTTCTGACTTTCACAAGATATAATGGAGGACATTGGCGACACGTGTCTATGCATTGATTATACGCCTTATACAAATTTCCAGCAAAAATTAAATAAATAAAAAAAACTTAAAGTGTATATACAATATATATATGCAGGGTCATTCAAACTGAGTGGTACATTAAACGTTTTAGGGAAACTAAACATGTTACAGATTTAAAAATTTGGGAGTTGGGAGTAGGGGTTATCAAGGATGATCTATTTAACTAAAACAATTTCAACTATCGGGCACTTTCGATTATATCAGAACTTGATGTATATTTTCTTATTTTAAATGGAATGGTATACTTTTTACGATGAATTCGTATGAAACATAAAATTTTAAGGTGATTTTATTAACCAACTTGTATGCCCATTATGCGATGAATAGTTTCTGAGATAATTTAATTTATTTGAAAAAAGATTGCACCGCAACCCAAATTATAAAAAATCATAATTTCCATAAACAATTACTTAGCATGTTGAAATTATTACTAGTTATAGCCATATCATAAGGCTAACGTCATGCCAAAACTAAGCTTTATAATTTTTACAGGGCGTTCAGAAAAAAATCCAATGTTTTAAAACTTTAAACACGAATATCTTCATTTTTTAAAATGGCACCTAGCATATTTTATTTTATCATAGGATACGTTCTTTCTATCCTCTTTCGATACATTGGATGTTTTCCATTCTTTATTAAAAAAAAGTCCAAAATTATTCAAAAATTTCCAAATAAAACAGTAGGAAATATCCAGATGGAACGTTCTGTAAAAATTATAAAGCTTAGTTTTTGCATGACGTTAACGTTAGCCTTATGACTGGGCTATAACTAGTAAAATTTTTAACACTCTTAGTCATTTGTTATGAAAGTTATAATTTTTTATAATTTGGGTTGCGATGCAATCCTTTTTTCAATAAATTAAATTATCTCAGAAACTATTCATCGCATAATAGGTATACAAGTTGATTATCAAAATCACCTTAAAATTGTATTTTTCATACGGATTCTTAGTAAAAAATATACCATTTCATTTAAAGTTGACATCAACTTCCAGAATAACCGGAAGTGCCCGACAGTTGAAATTATTTTCGTTAAATAGATCATCTTTGATAACCAACCCCTACTTCCAACTCCCAAATTTTCAAATCCGTAACATGCTTAGTTTCCTTAAAACGTCTAATGTACCACTCAGTTTGAATGATTCAAATTCTTCCAACATTCATTCTTTCCTTGTAGCAATTATTTAGAAAATCCACCATAGTTATCGTGTCATCGGTATCGTGATATTTTGACAAGAGACAAAACATTTCTTGGCAAAGTCTACGAAGTTTATCATTGTACCTAATGCGAAATCGAAACACACAAATTCAATCAATGTGTCTATTTTAAAAACTTGACAGACAACATATCGTAACTTGGGAATATAAAAGTTACTAGAATTTGTATCTCCGAAAAGCTGTGTCAATTTTTAGTATCTAACCTTTTCAAACTAGTTTTTCATTTAGAATATATTCATTACTCAGTCAGACTTTGCTACGGCAAATAACACTTCACTTATTGGATCCATTTTGTGAAAAACAAATAAACTTCGCGAAGTTGAAATTTTAAACGTGTGCCCTGTTTTGCTCTTTATTAACGGTCTAATATTCCCGGATAGTTAATTTCTCATAAATCTCATCCTCCAAGGAATTTTCACTAAAATTAAATTTGAGACAGGGGTAAACATTAACGGTACAAATTATCAAGGAAATAAATCTCTTTTATGGTATAGCCTCAGGATGCCATTAGATTTATTGCATTTGAATGTTTAATTTATGAAAAATAAACACATACGTATTAGCTCTTTTATTGTTTAATGAATTGTTTAAATAAACGTTTGCAATTTAATCTTCAAATGTTACAGATAATTTTGCCTTTATTACGATATTATTTACAAAGTGGCACAGGTAGCTATTATTGGATATCGTCTTTTTGTTTTTAATTAAAATATTAGACGATAGAAATGAAAAATGTTACAATTTGATAAATCAAATAAATACTATAGTTTCAAAAGTAAATTGATTAGAATCACTACAAATTTGTTTTGCCAAAACATTGGCTTCTTTAGGTGAAGATTATTCATAATTTCGTCAATACAACAATTTTTGTTACATACAAAATTATTTTCTATAAAGAGAGATGACATAGTAAACTAAATTTAGAATCAGAAGGAATGAGTTCTTCATATCCAATTGGTTATTTAGTATTCTATTTTATTTATTGTATCTTTTGCTTTCCATGCTTTCCAGTAGATATAATTTAATGCCTTTATTTTAAACATGCACTACCTTTTAATTTGAATTAAAATTATATTTAGATTCGTTTAGACGAACTGCGTGGCCAAAGTCTGATTTTTATACTTTATGATGTTCAAGAAAACGAGTTTTAAAAGATTTTCCTGTCTGACCAATATAAACTCTTTCGCAGCCGTTACAATTTAATAGGTAATTGTTTCCAATTGTAATGTATTTTACAATAGGAAAAATGCAGTTTAACGTTTTATTTTCTAGTTTTTCACTTAATAAATTATCAGTAATATCACGTAGATACCTGGTTACCTTTGTTATAAGCTATTCTATAAATTATATCTAACTTATTATAAATTATATTGATCTATTTTCAATGAGACGTTAATTAGTCTGTGAAGAAATATGTTAAAAGCTACAATATGTTTCACAGAATCGAATAGACAATAATGACACCAATTTTCAGTAGTTTTCGCAGATTGCAAGCACAATTCGGAAATGAAACGCTTTCGTGGCCACGTGTAAAAGTTTGGTGCAAAGAATTTAACGATCCATTACTCGTGTAGGCAATGTAAATCATCCTCCAGCATTTCGCCGGTTAACATTGCACGCGTTAGAAACCTTATTGAATGGGACCACCACACCACTGTGCTTCAGCTATGGGAGTGTCCACACAATCATAACTAAAAACTTGGGATTCCGAAAAAATTCAGCTCGTTGGGTTCCAAAGTTGCTGAGTTCGCATCTCTCAGGCGTTTCTCACTTAATTTTGCACAAAATTGTAACCTGTGATGAGACGTGGGTACACCATTACACCCCAACATCAAAACGAGCAAACATGGAGTGGCGGCGCAAAGATGAATCAAACCTATTGAAGCCGAAAACACGTCTGTCTGCAGGCAATGTTTTAGCCACGGATTTTTGGAACTGGAGAGGGGTGCTGTTGGTCGACTTTTTGCACGAGCAAAGAACCTACTATTGTCTGTACTACTGACTTCTCAGTCAGGTAAAACTTGCTTATCACCGGAAAAGGAGGATGCACCCCATTCGTGACGTGTTACTCTTGCACGATGACACTAGGCCTCACACCGCAGCTTTAACGCAGGTCCAAATCGGTGAAATGCACTGGATTCAGCTGGAACACCCTCCATATAGCCCAGACCTATCCCCTTGTGATTTCCACATGTTTTAGGCCCTCAAAGAATCAAGAATCACTAGGAGGCGAGCGATTAGCGATTTCAGACCGATGAACAGGTGGAGGCGTTTGTGCGCAGCTGGATAGGCATCCGCCCTGCTTCTTTTTATGAAAACGGGATGAAAAAACTACCAATGCGTTGGGAAAATGTATATATAAACAAGGGGGATATGTCGAAAATAGAGAAATTTGTGTTTTTGTGAAACTTTTCAAAATAAATGTTTTATGAACAAAGGCTCGTTTATATTTGTTCCATCTTCGTACAATTAATAAGCATATAAAACAATAGTCTATTTCGGTTAATCTTCGTTAAAGATTAGCGAATTTAAATAATTTAAGCGTTAAATACGAAATTGTGGAAACTACAAAAGTTTCAATTTTAATGAAAAATGACATCATCGAGAAAAATACTGTAACCAAATGAGCCTTTCGTCGATAATTGAAATTGATTTCTGTTCTGTATCTCTGAGCGATGTACTAACTTAGTTCGCCTGAATCGTTAGCGCAAATTCCAACTTTCCTTGTGAATCAGGCAATAAGCTGAAATTAGTTTTTCTATTCGTTTCATTATTGCATCGATTTCCTTCATACAAACGATAATTTAAAATAATCTACCGAGTAGTACAGTTAATAACTAGAGAGATAAATTAATAAAAAAATCTGTTACATTTTGAAACTGGAAAAGCTCACCCTTTTACGAATATTGAATGTGAAAATGAAAGGTGTCAAAGGATGGTACATTTTTAACTCGTTTTCTTCATAACTTCCGAAGTTAAATAGGCACAAAAATGGCTAATAAATAATTCATATCAAACTTGACTTTACATTACAGGGGCTGTTTAAATTAAAGTATTCTGAATAGGAGACAAAGGGGTTCAGGTCCTTTGAAGATAGTTGATGAAGGTCACGTGACGCCCTTTCGGACCAATGATAATATTGAAAGCGAACTATTATTTTCCACCCTTAAGCACCCTATTTATCTTGAGAATTTAACTTTACCACGTACCCTCTAACCATTCTAACATCGACACTGAACAATTTAATTTGAATTTAACAAATAACATTCGCCGATAGTAAGCAAACTTTTAATGATTTCCAAATTTGACACCACGATTTAATAATGTTTATAGAGGTTGCGGTTGAGAAGTTGTAAAACACCTTTTTTTAGATTTGTCTATAACACGGAACGATAATACTTTGGATTTGGATACAAAACCAGTAAAACAATTTAAAGGACATTTAGTGTTTTATTGCAATCCTCATTTTTCTTATTAAGAATTTTTTACGTACTTCTGACCGCAAATATCGTCTAAAGTTTCAAGATATTCAGAAAAAATATCATTTCTGACACTATTATTCCCCTTTTTAAATTAAAGTTACAATATTAAAATGTCGACATTTAATTGTTTAATACACAAACTTATTTCGGTCCTACTCTAATGAAAATAAATTGTAAACCATGGCGTCCAATAATGGTTACAATCCGCACATAATAAATAAAATCGTACACAAAAGACTCAGAAATCGTATTCTTGATCAGATATTTTATGGAAAAAGTCTTGATAATAAAGATAAAAATTGGGCCTTTATAATAATATTAGCACAAAAATTTGTAAAAGGTTATTTACTCCAATACAATTAATTTAGGTAGAATTGCACATACTACGATGCTACTTATGTAGGATAGAGTGGTAGACCATTTAAACGTAGATTTAAGAACATAAAAATCTGTTGACTGTAAAAACTATAACATGGGTTTCTCACAACATTGTGTTGTTAATTACCACAATTTTAATATAGATAATAATTTTATAAATTTATATTTTATTTTAAAGCAATAGATAAAATTAAAAAAAATTTGTTTGAAAAAATGAAATTCAAAATGCCTTTTTTCAGAGTGAAAATGTTACCAATGAAGAATGTTAAGGCCATTATAGTCCCATATTTGTAGACCGTTTTCTAAAATTATAAGTCTCTAGAAACTATATTTCAAAATTTAGGATGTCTTTTGTAAAACTTGTAAACAAGTGTGTTGGTTTCTAATTCTAGATCATAATTTGTTCAAATCAAAGACAGGTATGTACGATTTACATGTTTCTGTGTAAATACTCATGGTGGGTGATGGAATAAGGATTAAGTTAAAGAAATTTATTTGTTAATAATAAAATATGTTACGATTTGTTTCAAATTGACTGTCGAAAATAATATTTAATTGAAAATTGTGTTTAAGGGAAAAGTATTATTATACACAGAATCTTCATAAGATTTATTTCACAACCCTTTGCAATATAAATTCAGCATTATTTCATATTAGTAGTAAAACAGGTCGACGATAAGAAAACGAACAAGGAAACTTAGGGACAAAACGAATTCTTATAAATGGCTATCATCGGTCTATACTAGAAGCTAAGCTCAGCAAATCTTGTCGGCTTCAACCCTCCGGATACGTCTTTTTTATCCTCTATTTTTCTACCACACGTGGTTGAATCCAGTCGTGTGAAAAGTCGCAGGACCACACATATACATGTATAGTGTAACTATATTACAAAAAGGAAGTGCAGCGTAAATGCAAACTTCACACGAAATGCCATGATGAAAAGGATATAAATAGAACGCTCCAAGAAAATTCAGGAACATGTAGAGGAATGAATCAGTAACATATATACATACATACATATATATATATATATATATATATATATTCACGTTTTGAGGACACAGTCCTTTTTGTCAAAAACCGTCTGCTTGGCTTGCAGGAAAACGTTCTGATTGATAATTCTTTTAAAGGTGAGGTTCGGGAAATTCTAATGACGAAAATTTAACTTCAATACGCAAGTTTAATCAGAAAATTAAAATTCGATAACCTTGATATCGTCCTTGTTTACAAAATTTTAGGTAAACTCTCCAGTGACAGTAGAAAATATTTCGATGAAAACTATTTGTATTTTCTAAAGGGAATTCTTTAGATAAATTATTCTGTTTATCCTACCTACCAACCCTCTTAAATACTTAACCTTTTTAACTAACCCTTTATTTTTTATAGGCTTATAAACAGGGGAATTAGAAATTAGGGTCACTTTTTCAGAAGCTCATTGTAACATTACCGTCAAAGTTATGCTTAATAAAGTTCTAAAATTTAGGATTGCTAATAACGTCAAAGCCTTTAAAAAATGAAAAATATCTTCTCTTTTAATAACAATTAATAATTTACAAGAACATAGGTTCGCTGTTGCTTGATAAGAATATTAATTTGGGAGAATCGCTCCTTCATTAGTATTACTTTTCCAGCATATATCACGTGCAACACTTTTCGTTTTGCATCAAAGATATTTTTCATTTTTATTGCTTTTTTATACAAACATGTTGTATCAACAACAACATTGGTATTCCCTTTTTTTGTATACAATATGTTATAAATACGTGATTTTTATATTCAATATATACCTACCGTTATATATATTACTCGAGGGAGCCTTTATAAATTTACTTTGAACTGTAACCTCAGGGGATGTTTTACAGAAAAGGAAATCATATCCATTCCTAAACTCTTGTGTTATCAAAATTAATGACGTCTTATTAGTTAGTAAGAATAAACAAAAATAAAAAAACGTGAAAATGGTACTAACCAAACTGTAACTTTAGAAATAAGAAGAAGAGGTAGTCAGAAATCCTCCCCATAACCCTGTAAACACATACTTGACTTTTGTAAGTATATCAAACCACGCGAAGAACCTCGAAAACTTTCAGAATATTTGAACTTAGTTCGTCTAGCGGTTTGGCTCAAGCAAAAGGATACAATCTGTTTTAATTAAATTCGTGACATGTTACAGTGCAAGGCTAGTCTGGATAACGCCTTTGATTAAAAACGTGTTTGATTAGATTTCCCGCTTAGAGTTATTTTCGAGAAAAGCAAAAAATAGAATTAATTTAACGATTCAATTAAACATGATCGTAAAAAAATTTTTTTATATAAAAAAGAAAACAATAACAGGAACCAATAATGTAAATCTATGTACCTACTATATATACACCCACCCACAAACATATATATACATTTCCTTTTAAAAATGACATCAGTTGCGTGACATTTAGTAGCCGGAAGATGACAGTTTTCACCCCATTTATTGTGATCCCTTAGAGGCATTACTGAGAAGAGATAAAGTCGCAATCCTTTTCTTCCGAGATTGACCCAAAAAAAATCAGAAACGATTGTTTACAGTATAGATTTGAATTTTGTAATGATTTTTTATCCTTTACGCGATTCGAATCTATTTATAGAGTTTATTTAAACCTACAAAAGTTTGTTACAGTTAACATACCTGTATAGATTCTAAGAAAGTATTTGTTTTTCTTTACGATTTTTTTGGAGCAAGGGGAAGTTCCTCAATAACTAGTGAAGATTTGTTAATTTAAATTAATAGAGTAACAGTATTTATTTTGTAGTTGAATACACTATTTACATTAATTTGTCCCTTGCTATCGTGATTTTACAAGATAAAAAATTTAGAAATGCTCGGCGAAATTGAAATAATATGGAGTAGCGAAAGCTACAAAAGAATATGGGTGGAGTTCAGTAACAGGGGGTGAGAAGACAGAGATAGCACATAAAAAGGTACATATTATTTTAGAAAGTAACCGAGCGGCGTGGTCTAGTGCTCTAGATCATTGCTTAGCATTGGGAAGGTCACCGGTTCGAACCGGGTCCGGCTGCTCTGGTCCAAGTTTTCTGTGGTTTTCTTGGATCACTTAGGCAATCTCTGGGGCAATAATATTCCAAAGATAATCATTCACTTCTCTTCTGTCTTCATTTCGTCCGTCTCATCTTTCTCTCCCTAACCACACCACACCACCCACCCATTCCCACGATTCCTGAAAGGAGGCTGAAGAGGGTCTTACGCCCTACGCTCCGGCTTTGCACTATAGTATAGGTCGGAGGGACTGCCCGCCCACCAGCATGAGTATCTGGTGGGAATGAAACACAAAAAAGTTTTTTTTTTATAGAAAGTAAGACGTCGCGGTATAATTTGAGGGACCTGTCAACCGTGATGACGAAACCCTTGACAGTTAAAGTAATAAATTTGGAACCAAAATGTCGCTATTGGAAGCCACTACAAGATTCAAAAGTTATCAATTTTGATTCGAGCAATACATTTTTCACGGTCGTAAATTAAAAGGATGTGAAGAAATAGGAAAGGATTTAGGACACATAAATTACCTAACATAAAGAACATTTATACAATGAAATCGTACCATCAAAACAGTATTGTGGATGTTAAAATAATTTGTTACGATATTGATTTATGTGTAATATACTTATAAAAAACACGTCGTATGTATTTTTTTAAAAACTGTTTTCGGTTACGTATTTAAATAATATCACCGAATTCGCCCCAAACAGCGGCAATCGCCAAGACCATAGCTACCAGTTCTAAATTAGCTACGTGCTAACTTCATACTGCCGAATTTCCCCTTTACAAGCTAAAATTTTACTCTCAAAGCACCAATTTTTTTTCGCATTTTGGTTATATTTGTTTATGACGTTTGCCTGAGCTAATTATTTTGAAAGTGCGGAGTATATACCTACATAAACAGACAACTTTTAGAGATCATTTTCAATTTACAGGAGGATTACAGCCTCACAAGAAACAAATTTTAAAGCAGATGAGATCTTGCTGAGTCGAGTAAAGAATTACCCAACAAAATTTCCGGAATAATATGAGATACTACTAAGCGTATAAATTATACAACAAAACATGTGAAAAATGTACAATACAATACGTGTTTCGATATTGATTAATGGCCTCTTCAAGAACAGAGTAAATGGCTCAAACCCCAACACCAAAATAGGACACTAAATGTCCTAGATTCTAGATTTATAACCTATCACTCCAATCATTATAGTCAACATAAAATGGCTAGTTTTATTTCCTTGTCCGTTTTCCTCTAAAGAACACTGTACCATTAAAAATATTGCCAAAGATAATAGTGTTAATTGTAATATTATTACTGTCATTTGAAGATCCTCAGCTCTTCAAAAAGGCACCAGTAAAGCTAAGTTTATTACTTTTCCATACCAACCAAGATTCACTTTACTACCAGACAGAATTTTTCGTAAACTTTGTAAACACTTACATGCATTTTTCTACACGTATATATAACCCAATAAAATATGAAAATAATTTTAATAAGAACAATATTATTAATTAGTAATGTAGAATCGGGCAAAATGGTTTATGTGACTGAATTTTATTGGACGAACTACTACCTAAGTTTATTTAATGCCTAGAATATTTTTTGTAAGTAAAATTTTAAGTGTTCGGATTTATTACACTCATTACTTCTTTAAGGGTAAAGAGCAGCTTCCCTATAAACTTATCGGGAAGCTTGCCCTTTCACCGACAGATTTATTGATTATAGCCTCCATTAGGAGATACCGAGAGCACTTAAAGTGAGAATCAATTAATACATGCATGTATGATATATACCATCACTATATAATAATGTTATACGTATCTATGGTGGTGGCGTATAGGCAGGTTACCTTCCAGAATTGTGCGGAGCTATTTCAATGACAAAATTATGGTATTAAATTAAATGAATTAAAAGAATGGAACTAACGGCTGAACTTTCGGTATCCTGAATGTTGCGTCTTTCGACGACTATCTAGCTTTTTTTTACATAATATAATTATTTAACTTTTTCCCCACGCTTTTTTTGTGAAAATCAAACTTTACTTTTGGTCAGCTGCTACGTCGGCTTATTTTTATTAATATTGCTTTATTATCATTTTCCGCTCCTTTTCAATTGCAGTCACCCCTCACCGAGCAGCGTGGTCTAGTGCTCTAGATCATTGCTTAGCATTCGGAAGGTCACCGGTTCGAACCCGGGTCTGGCTGCTCTGGTCCAAGTTTTCTGTGGTTTCCTTGAATCACTTAGGCAATCTCTGGGGCAATAATATTCCAAAGATAATCATTCACTTCTCTTCTGTCTTCATTTCGTCCGTCTCATCTTTCTCTCCCTAACCACACCACCCACCCATTCCCACGATTCCTGAAAGGAGGCTGATGGGAGCCTTATGCCCTACCCTCCGGCTTTGCATTACAGTGTAGGTTGGTGGGACTGCCCGCCCACCAGCACGAGTAGTTGGTGGCAATGAAACACAATGAAATTTTAAGGGAAAGAAACGACAATTCAACAACAAGAGTTTAACAATGAAAGACTATTTGGATCAAGCTTTTGCGGCCATTGGTAATGTTGTCGTGGTTGTTCGGAATTTCTGGCCGTCGTCTTTCAAGGTTTATCCTCGATGTTTCGTCTCCACGCACGGACGACATCTTCAGGAGATATTATTGCTGCTGTAGCCGAAACGTCGAGGATAAACATTGAAAGACGACGGCCAAACAGGCCGAACAACTACGACAACACTTCAATGAAAGAGTTCAATTAATGAATTCAAGCAGTTCAAATCAAGCATTCAATATTCAAGTTAAGTTCGAAATATCTTTCAAAAAATATCAGAACTACCTATAAACTATCAACAACTAAACAACGAAAGGCAGTCCTCTCTCGGGAAAAGTTCCTTCTAATTATCATCAATATACTGTATATATTGTAAATATATGTATAAAACGCACCACTGAGATTAATCAATCAATCAATTTACCATCTACATCTAAGCAACTATAAAATAATCACCTGGCCTACATTAAGTTGTAGTCCAGGACAACTCAAAATACAGAACGTTACCGTTTAATCGGAATTTTTAATTAAAAATCACCAACGTTTTCATTTAGTAAGCGTGTCGAAATGTCAATTCGGTCGTCGCACGGTCATGGATAAGATGTGGTAGTAGCTGTTGCTTAACAACATTGCCCGGGTTATAAATTTAATAACGTTGTTGTTTACATTATGGGCCGTATCATATACACAATAAATCCTTAAAATGGGTTCTGAGATTTCAAACATGGAAAGCCGAAACCTGTAAGTCAATTATTAAAGTTTTTAAATTAAATTTTTTAAGCTGCCCTTCCTGTATTTTTATCATCTGACTTTTTTGTTTTAATAAGGAGAATGATGGCATTTACTTTCAGTAAAATGAAATTAAAATTTTGCTTTAGGTATTTCTATTTGTCGAGGACACATTTTTTTTGCTAAGTGCTTTCTGCTATACATTTTCAATGCCCCGTAGAGACATTCGTTTCAATTTATAAGAAAACGCTGAAGCAAAGAGAAATACCAATTCATTTCTCAGGTGGATCTGACAAAATTCGCATAGGTATTTATTTAGAAAAAATGAAAAAAAAAACATTATTAAATGTTAGCTACATCCACTGAAGGGAATATTGAATTACTTTTTACCCCCTTTCTAACAGCCAATCATGAATAAAGGGAAGTGTCTCTTGACACTCTGACAGTTTATTTAGAAATTATCTTAAATTCAGTTTAATTTACTTCTATAACAAATTAGTATTTCATAAGAAAACAAACATTGAACAAAAAATGGGCCTTAGTCCTGTTCTGCTCGTTCCGACAAGATTTCTCTTGTGATTTCTTCACGGATTTAAAACTTTTATCATTCATCAATCAATACAAAATTTGTATAGATGTTACATAAAACAAAAACAAACATTTGGGTGATATTATGCTTCCTGATACCTAACATTTTCCATTACGCCAAAACACACTGCATATGTTATTAAACATCTGAAATTCTATAGAAACACACTGTATATCCTTCTGGATAAATTTGGTCACTATTTCTCAAAGACGTATGACGTTAAAACTTCAAGGTATAAATCATAGAGAGTGCTATGTTAGAACCTTTACTCTATCCTAGTAAAGAAGCACGTAATAGATATTATCACTTTGAAATATCGAAAGGAATGAAGAAATGGACAAGATGGAGGAGTACTTTACATAAAATAAATGATGCATTATCCTTTCACGGACGTCCTCGTACCTAAGAAAGTGTCAAGTTGTAGTTCACGAAGGATTTAAGGTAAGATTTTTAAGAAATCTCCCCCTAAAATATATTTGCAAGCGTAATGATGTTTACACATTATCCTTGTTATCAGTTCTTAGCTACATTAACACAACATATGACACAAATAGACATTTTTATACGTATGTTGTATCAGGTATATACGAGGCATGTTTTTTTAGGTAAGTACCGTTTTGAACTGTTAACCACTGCATCACAACTGTTTTTACTTCGTCATCGTCTTGAAGAAGATGGCCGCCCAGATGTTTCTTCAAGTGCAGGAACAAATGGTAGTCACTGGGCGCCAGATCAGGGCTGTACGGAGCATGAAAAAATGTGATGAGATCTTTGATCCGATTAGCCACATGCGGACGGGCATTGTCATGCAAATTGTGAGGCATTCTTTAAATGCTCTTACCCACTTCTTTACCATTCCATCACTCATAATGTCTTGTCCGTAAACTCCACAGATCTCGGATCTCACGATGAATATGAATCGGTTTTAGTCCTTTAACACTAAGGAATCGTATAACAGTCTGGACTTCACAGTCGGCGGAGCTCAAGATTATCGGAAGCATCTTAAAAACTCAGTAAACAACGTAAACAAGGGTGAATCAGACTTTAATGGCATCAGTGCGTAGATGAGAGATGTAGGTACTCAGTGCGTATGTGTGGAACGCTGACCGCAGCGCTGCGGCGACAGAATTTCAAAACGGTACTTACTTAAAAAACATGCCTCGTATAAATATCGGAAGTAGAACATTAAATGAGGAAGAGAAAAATAAACATCACAACTAAAACGTTCAAAAGTTCAAGTTCAAATGAAGTTTTGGAAATCATATTCTTTTTAAATAGAAATATCGAAAACAAATCAAAATCCTTTTACTTTATTTTAAAAACGCCTTCACGAATTTAGTTTGATAATTTTGAAAAACATGAATGCAGTCTGAACAGATTTGTTCACGATAAAAATCTTCCTCAGGGTCGAGGCAGATCAGTTCTAATCCAGAGAAAAGCTTAGACCCGATTCTATTCTGTTTTTCTTTAAAGGCAAATAGAAAATATTTTTTGCATTAATGTATTTAAAATATATATTTTTGTTAATTAATACAACAAGAAGCTTGTCTTTATGTTATGTTTTCCGAAATAGTAATTGAAGTTTATTTATAACATAGGTAATAACATAGGATTTCTTTTATATGTCCAATCGGTTTATTCATTTGTAATATTTGAAAGGCACTTAAGACATTTCCCTTTTATTGGTGCGTTCAGTTATTAATGATCTGTCTGGTCAAATAAAATTGTGGCTGAAAGGAAAATGTTGGTCGAATGCCAACTGTGTCGATCGGTTTGAATTTTTATAAACCAATACATCTAACATATATCGCGTGCACAGGTCAATCCCATGTGAAATTGATCTGTAACGGCATCGGCACTCAAATCAAAACAAAGTAAATATTGTTACCAAAAAAAAAATAACCCATTTGCACATGTAAACGATCTTATCGAACAAAGAGACGCCTACACACTTTTACAAAGAAAATAACTTTTGTTTCTATACCAACCAACACAACGGTAAGTATTATCCAACTGTCAAAATTAATCCTCAGATGAAGTATTTATTTATTATCGATATTATCTACATATAGGTACACATTTGTAACTGTTATTTTTGGTTGAGAATTCAATTTTGACTTAAATAATTAGAGGTACGAATGAGTACCGAGTGACTTGTAGTGTGAATAATATAAAAAATGAAAGAATTACTAATTTTAACTGAAATCTACATGTCACAAAATGTATTTCAATTTAGAAATAATATCTATAAACAAGTTAAGGGCACAGCTATGGGAAATCCACTTTCTCCTTTTTTAGCTAATTTGCTTTTAAGTTTTTATTCAATTATATTAAAAAACACCTATCAACGTTTTTCAAAATTCTGGGTTAGATACATGGATGATGTGTCTGCAATAGTGGATAAAAATTTCGATGATAAAAAATGTATAAATCACACAAATTCCTTTCATGAGTCTTTTAAATTCACATATGAAGAAGAATCGGAGAAGAAAATAACTAGAATTAATAACAAATTATCATTAAATATATTTAGAAAACCTACTCACACAAATAGATACATTTTGAATAGTTTCTACACAGATAAAAGACATAAACTACCAGCTTTTAATAGCCTATGTTTTAGATTATTCTACATCCCTATCGACGAAGAAAATTTTAAAAAGAAAAAACTATATTTACAATACAGCACTTCAACATAACTTTTCAAAACAACAAAAACAAAAATTTTTAAAAGACGATACAACTTTAGATAAAACAAAAGACACTAAAATAGTACATAAATTCAATTATCATACTGAGTTTAATAGACACATAAAGAGACTGTAAAAAATTAAAAATAAAACCAGTTTTTAGTAATCAAAAATTAAAATTAGGTAGTGTCCTTGGAAATCCAAAAGACAAAGATAACAAAACATTAATGTCAGGAATTTATAAAATTAATTGTTCAGAGTGTGATAAAGTTTACATAGGCTTAACTAAAAGAAATCTAGACATACGTTTAAAAGTACATCTGTACCACCTAAAAAAGAACAATGCCGAAAAATCAGCAGTTGCATACCATGCCTTAAACGCGGGACGTAGTATAGACCAGAATATTGAATTATTAAAATCTTGTGGCAATTACATCGACCTAAAACTTTACGGGTGTATTTACATTCATAAATTCAGGGATTCAATGATGAATTTTGACCTGCCGTTCGCCAACAACCCCCTGCTCAATAGTCTTCAATAAGTTACAGGTAGGTTTTTAGAATATATTTAGGTATAATCTTTTCTTAATCTTAGGTTACTATTACCATTGAAAATGACTACATCGTAGTCGAAATGTATGCATTTGTTTGTACCAATAAACATTGTTTGTAGTTTGAATCTATTGTTTATACAATTTTGACTTATTTATCTTTATACTTTTGTTCGTAAAAAGGATAAATAAAATTTTTATTTGATCAGAAACCGTACTATTTGGCATACTTCCTGAAGAGAACAGTGAATTTCCTATAAAGAGAAATGATTGTCAGGTAATACAAGTATTCCTCGGTCCTTGGGCAATATGTGAAGGACCATGAGGACAAAATTAACCTCTTCTTATTTCACAATCCTTTGTTGACTTTTAATCAGTTCAGCATGGATTCAAAATCATCCTGACAGGCTAGAGGATCGCTTTTCACCGATTTAATTTATTTTAACCCCTCATTCCACCTAGGCGTAAAGGAAATGCCAGAAAGAGCTAAATTTATATGACAAAATGTCTTACGAATAGTGTAGTATGTATGGCTGGTAAAGTATACAGAACAGCAAATTGTTATTTTGTTTATAAAACTAAAGCGTCCTTTACATTGTATCTAAATCCATGCAATATGTTATAGATGAGTTAGAATCATGACACAGTATCGTTTATGTGTTATCTGTAATATATAAACCTATGTATCACGTATGACACCGTACATGCTTTAATATTATCTGTATAACGAAATGAAACTTGGGAGTAAGGAGAATTCACGATTAGGAAATTGCGAATACGTTAGCTAGGATGAGAGATGTATACCATTCCCTCCTCTATACATACAGATATACTTACATATATCCATATAACATATATATATGGGCACGAAGGAATGGTGAAAGATAATCTACCATTCATTCCCGACAAAGTACTTTCTCATCTTGTCTATAAGCGGGGAATATTTTTCTTTCATGTTTAATATTGGAAAGACGTGCTTCTTTCGAAAGAGATTAACAGCCTTACTAATGCAATTGTCGTATTTTTAGCGAGACAAATTGGGTTTGCAAAATTGGAATTGCTATAAAAAGCACAAAATTTCACTAGGACAGCAGTGTCTCACTTATATCGAACGATTGTACTGTTATACCATATTAATAATTACATTTTCGAAGGACCAATAATAATAAATCGTGTAATTTACAAATATTTATTCTAAATTACTATGAATGTAAATAAAACACACTTCAAATTTTTAATACTTAGTAAGAAATAAAACGCTAAAAATTTCCACAAAATTTGTTTAATGAACTTAACAATTGTTTCGCCTAACTTAGGCTTTTTCAGAAATAATACATTTAAACTAAACTAAACTAAGCTACTTGTATATAGATTAAGAATTAAGGCGGGGGTGAATAAAGAGGTTAAGTAGTGGTGAATTATTGAGTTCAATTTAATCGTTCAGAAGAATATTGGTATTTTTAAACATATTAATTTCTAGTGATTCTAATATGGATAGTCTAAGATTTTTATTTTCCTAATGTAAAATTTTAAAATTATCATTAAAAATATGTTCCTCTTCATTAAGGTGTTTGGCGTAGTTTGAGTTTAATTTATTATTATCATAGGATTGTTTATGTTCATTTATTCTTTTTTTGAATGAACTTCCCGTTCGTCTGACCGATGTATATATAGTTACAAGAATTACAAGTTAATTTATACACCCCAGCTTATACTATTTATTATAAGTAGCTTAGCTTAGTTTAATTTAAATATATTACTTCTGAAGAAGCCTAAGTTAGGCGAAACAATTGTTAAGTTGATTAAACAAATTTTGTGGACATTTCTAGTGTTTTATTTCTTACTAAGTATTAAAATGAGTTTCCATCAAGGGAATGTAGATAAAATTAATCATACTTCAAATTTTTATTGTAATGCACTTAACCATTGTTTGACTTCTTCATAAACTATGTAGTAAACTTAAAATTATTAGCACTAATTAGTCTTATTATTAATATTAGTTAAAGAGGTCGTATCGGTAAACAAGTTTACACGTGGGGAGTTGTTTAAGTCAGTTTGTTCATTGATTAATCTATTGCTATTTTTGAATTTATTCATTCATTCAAATTTTGAATTTTTCATCGAATTGGCGGTTATTAGATATTAGGTGGTAAGAATAATTAGTAATCCCCTTAGTGAAGTATTAACTGAGTTGTTCATGGCAATTTTAGAAGCAAGTATTAAAAATTCCACCCATTTCAATAACTGTTTATAGCCATTAATTTAATTTCCCTACGAATAACTATAGAATATTACATTAATGGTCATAAAATCTTCCTCAAACGCTAAGGTACTGGTAATGGGTTATTTTTGTAAGTCAATCAAAGAAAATGGAAAACTTCTAAGTAATAAATCATGTTATTGAAGTCAACAATATTTTCCTAAACATTCCTCATATATTTTCTTCGTATAAATTAACTTGTTGGCAAATAATTAATCAATTCTCGACACGTGTGCTTTAACTTCATAATCGTTTACAGTTAAACATGTTCTGTATGTTTTTCTGAGGGTTTAGCCCATGTAGCACGGAGATAGCGTTTTATAGTGAGGAATTATTAATGACGGCTTATGTGTTCATTTTCAAACCATCCAGGTACCGTTTTTATAACGAAAAATAGCCTAGGCAGAAAAGGTAAGTATTGAGCTGTTCCAGAAATATTAATTAGAAGCCAGAAATAAAGCTAGCAAACAACCCCAGCGGTGAACTGTATGTCGGATGTAAAGAGAAAAGCAAACCATGATAGGCGTTTCATTCTTACGTTACAGCTAATTTACCAAATACATATATACATACACGTATGATGGTGAAGCTTAAATTTTGCTCTGCTCAAACAGTTTTTTTTATGAAGGTAAGAAGGAAACGGTTCTTTGATCATTACAGAATAAATTTCAATAGTTTAGACTGTATGTGGTGCTTTTGCTCCGTTTTCCTTTTCTTTTCACCGTATTCAAAACACGAGATCAAAGAGCTTTTGCGAGACTTTTGAAGCGTGTTAATTAGAATTGATGAATATTTGTCACATTTATTTAAAATGTACATTTTTGAGTGATTAATTATATTCTTTCAAAGATTTGATAGTTTCGACCTTTACTTGATGAAAATCCTTCTTAATTAGAAAAAACAAAACTAAACATTTTCACACACTTTATTTACTATTCGTAACATATGTTTCGCCAAACTTTGGCTTCCTCAGATGTGAGTACTTACTACTAAATAAACATTGCAACCTGGGTGATTAAATATGTACACAGTAAGGGTGGTAGTCGGTCTGGTCGTTGAGCAGGGTTCCTAATATTTTTTATATTTATTAATTTCTAGGTTCTCCAATAATGCTAACTTATAGCTCTCATTTTCTAAATGAATAATTTCAATACAATTGTTGAACATATGACATTTTTCTGTGATACGATTTGCATAGGTGGAGTCTGTCTTATTCTTTATATAACTGTTTTTGTGTTCGGATAGACGTTTATTGAAATTCCTACCAGTCTGTCCGATATATTTTTTGAGGCATGACCCACAGGTCAACTTATGAACCCTAGAACACTCAAATTTGTCAGTTTTGTCTTTGTTATTTTTTATTAATCTTCCTATGGAAAAGTTAGTTTTGTAGGCCATATTAATTCCATTTTTTTGTAAATAAGTGATTCTATTAGTAATAAAATATTCTCTTATTTACAACAATGTGGAATTAATATGGCGTACAAAACTAACTTCTCTATAGAGAGATTAATAAACAATAACAAAGACAAAACTGATAAATTTAAGTGTTCTAGAGTTTATAAGTTGATCTGTGGGTCATGCCTTAAAAAATATATCGGACAGACTGGTAGGAATTTCAATAAACGTCTATCCGAACACAAAAACAGTTATATAAAGAATAAGACAGACTCCACCTATGCAAATCGTATCACAGAAAAATGTCATATGTTCAACAATTGTATTGAAATTATTCATTTAGAAAATAAGAGCTATAAGTTAGCATTATTGGAGAACCTAGAAATTAATAAATATAAAAAATATTAGGAACCCTGCTCAACGACCAGACCGAAGGCAACAACTCCCCAGTTTTTAATTTATTGTAAATATTACCACCACCCTTATTGTGTACATATTTAATCACCCAGGTTGCAATGTTTATTTAGTAGTAAGTACTCACGTCTGAGTAAGCCAAAGTTTGGCGAAACATATGTTACGAATAGTAAATAAAGTATGTGAAAATCTTAGTTTTGTTTTTTCTAATTAAGATGGATTTTCATCAAGTAGAGGTCGAAACTATCACATCTTTGAAAGAAGCTAAAATAAGCGATTTGACTAAATAACATATTACTACAAACTATGATTAATTCCGCTAGTTAATTTTTAAAGCAACTATCAACTTATATTAATAAATGAAGAATATCACCATAGATACATTTCAAACTTGATTTCATCTTAACACCTCAAATGGTTCTAATAGATGTGGGTAAACTGAAAATATTGAACTGCTCAATATAACTCAAAAACTAATGCATTGATTGTGTTCAAAACTTTCAAAATTTCCGCTGCACTTAACAAGAACAAAAATTTAAAACGAAGGAAAACAAGAGAAAGATATACGTAAAAACGATTCAACAATAACAAAATCATTTTGTTAAAGATTGGACTTATTATAGTCCCATTTTGGAATGGAACGATGCATTAGTGAAGGGCCGGGTTCCGCTATCAAGTTGTTGTAATACTTTTACGTGAGAAGAAAAACAATCGACGAAGGGTCGACTCGAATTCTCATCGAACATTTACGGATGGGGTCGCAGTTTGCTAAATACCAGCTGTAAAGTCTCTCAATTTTACGCAGTCCTCGAAAATTTCGCAACAGTTAACCTACTTCAGTAATACACGTTTAATCTATTTAAAGATCTATACTCCTTTGTAAAAACTTATGTTACTTCCATTTTATACATGTTAGTGAAAATGAATTATCATCCAACAGGAGGTCACAGGACAGTGAAATGCTTTTTATTCATTTTATTATTATTTCGCGACAACTGGAGCTTATAATGATTTCAACCGATGTTAATAGAAAAACAGTTGCTTCCATAAGTTTATTTATCAAGAGAGAAAAATTTTTGGCTGAAAAAAAAAAACAAAAACAAAAATATGATCTTGGTTAGCGTTTTGCCAAAACTTCTAGATGTGTATCACACGTTTCCGGCAGAAAGCCAAGTCAGATTGACAGGTAGTTAAGCGGAGACTTTTAGCATACTAATAAATGAAAGAGCCAATAAGAATATAATTGGACCGAAACGTCAACATGTAGTTCAGCGGCGCGTATCACTAAGAGAAAAAGTACTGAACACGGAACACAAGTGAATTCATTCAACTGATTTACTTACCCTAATGGGGTTTTAATGATGTATGCGAAGTGAACAATTAAAATTTCACTATCATCATGAACATAAAGAGAAAATCACGGTTATAAGTACCTAATTATATAAATCTAGTAATAATAGCTAATTTAAAGATTATTAGGTGTGCATAGAAATAAGTTGTTGACAAACAAAATAAAGTCGAATGAACAAAACTTGATAATATGAATTATGTAGTGTATCTGTTAATTTTCAATTTGCCACTACGCTACTGAACTTTGCTGAGCAGTTATCATTCTGCCTACCGGTCGATTAAGGCCACCCTAAAGGCGCTAGACTTTGCCACTGCGCATCCGATGATTTATGGCTTTTGAATCTCCTTAGGTGCCGGCCACTGTACCTGCTGCCTATAAACAGCGATTAATAAATAAATACAGACATCGCAGTGAACGCCATCTGTAGATCTTTGCTACTAATTTGTTCGATTCAGTAATGTTAAACAAAAAAGCCTATAGACCACGACCCAAAAGCACGATAAGTTATCTTAATTCTTAAAAGTTAATTCTTGGTCAGTATTTACGAAAATGATATTTTTCCATCGTATTTGTAAAGTTATTGTTCTTTAATAGAAAATGCTACCCTTATATTGTCTATCCCGTTTGTTCGAGAATATTTCTGAAGGTTGTGCGTGCAAAAAGGATAATCTTGGGGCTTTATGCTAACATATGTAATCTTTCCCATAATTTATTTATTTCAAGTCCTTAAAGGAAGAACAAACCATTTACTTTCACACGTAGGCACAACAACCTTCCCAGAGCTGGATATAAAAACATTTCAAGTTACAGAATTTCAATTTATAACGAGCAAATCAAAGAGGAAAATTTTCTTCTCACAATCAAAAATCAATGAATTTAAATCGCAAATGTTATGTGGCATATATTTGTTCCACATTATCAAAATTCACTAACCTTTTTTACATAATATTTATTGCTCTAATTCGATAAAACACTCGAATTCGTCCCCACAAAGTAGGTACTGCTAGGAACGGTTGGTAATTATGAAAAGTAAATACACGAATTCGTACCCGCGACAGTTTTATTGGAAATTCCCAGAAAAGCACAAAATAAAGCAGAATAACGTACATGGTTGCCATGTATCATCGAAGTATATTTCTTCTTGTAATACATTTGTAAGTTGGAATAAAAGACTGTGGTAAATATCATATATGAATTTTGTTTTGTCAAAATGTAAAAATAGGTAACAATAATATTCAATAAATGTCAGAAATCACAGCATACAGCCACAATTAAGCCTTACCAAGCCTTACAGTTTTAAGTAGGTAAGTTTCTTCTATTCGTTTCCTCTTCATGATTACGTATCAGAACACAATCCCATATTAAAGGAACTCCGTCAAGTTCGCCTTTAGTTTTTAAAAATGCTTTACAATTATGCTGCCTACATTTCCACCGCGAACATTATCTGTTAACTTTTTTGAAACTATTGACATCTTATTTCTTACCGTAAACCCCTTCCTGAAACCGGTTCCTGAAGCCGATAGGGCATATCAATAATCGACTATTATAATTATTCAATAAAATGTTGTTATTTATTTTACCCCTTCTTAAGTAGGGCAACAAAAACAAATGTATAAATAACTTTATTTTTGTCAAACTTCTAACAATATTTTTATTTTATAAAAGTATCTTTCAAAAATCTTTCAGAACTTCAAAGAATTGGAAAATGTTAGGGTATTTCTGGGTAATAATGCGCAAACCATGGGAGCCAATTAGTGTATAATTAAGAAAGGATTGCTTTTCGAACAGGGACGAATTCGTGTTGCTGATAAGCGCTAATTACCTCTTGGGGACGAATCCGGGTGCACCGATTGCCACAAACAGTCTTGTATGTAATTAAACTTCTTTAAAAATAAGCTCTATTGTGTCAACTTGTCAACAATTTCTTTAATTAAATATTCAATATTACAATAAAGCCTCTCTGCTTACAAAAAGTTAATATTTAAAATGTCTCTTCATTCAGATATTAATCTGTCATCCCTTACTCTTAAATATATTCTACGGTTTACCTATCAAAAGTAAGAAAGTAATTAAAATTTTGACGCGGCTTATCCGAGTTTCATCGACCACTAACTTTAATTATCCTGATTACTATATCAAAATGTGAGTCAGGTATTAGTTGCGCCATTAAGCAAAATAACATTTTTAAATAATTAAGCTGCTCAAAGGCTTTTATTAATATAAAGTTATTGTGCTGCCATCTCAGAAGGATATTACAGATGTTCTCATAATTAGCACTATCTTTCAAATAAATGACTTCTTTTAAGTAATTGTAACAAAAACAACAAGATTAATGAAAAAGAAGGAAAAAGTTTCTACTTCTTTCATTAAATATTCTGGACGAGGGTGCTAAAATAAAGCACACAAATTCTATTTACGAAAAGCTGTTGAAGGCTATATAAACATTTTTCGAAAATAACATGTCATCATAAGAAGGAAATGTGTATACTTACGTCTATTAGAACCTGATAGATATACTGAATAATTAATTCGAACAACTTTGTGAGACATGAACAAATAATTGGAAGAAATAAGAAAATCATTCTGTTACGAACAGATCCCACATATGAGGACCGATACGGCAAGATGCGATGGTACGAATCGTAAATCTATACACGGATGCAACATAATAAGAAATTACGAGAAGTTTCGGGAAGCATTCTGAAACTTCCAGCTTACAAACAAGACTTGTTAATGAATACGCTATAATATTTTACACGACTAAGTATAACTTTCAGTAAATGACGAAATAAAATAAATAGCTACCAATAACGGATACAAAGTTGAATTAATTGACAATTTAAATAAGAAAAATTGGTTCCATATTATTTAAAACTCCTGTAGAACACACTAAGCAAACTTTTTCTACAATAAATTATATAAAAAGCACTAGCTGCAAAATTAAAAATCGCCAGAACAAATACAACTTAAAAGTCACCGAAGTAAACAAAAAGACCTTAAGTCCCTTCTAGTTAACAACAAGCAAAAAACAAAAGATGGCATATATAATTAAAATGTAATAGTTGTGATGCTATTTATGTAGGGCAGACTGGCCGGGCCCTAAACAACAGAGTAGACGAACATAAAAGATCAATTAAATACAATATAACGTCGACTGGTTTTTCGGAGCATTACATAACCAATAATCACTATCTAGATGGTAAAAATATAAAACTGCTATATAATTGTATAAAAAGTAAGAAACTAAGCCTTCTCGAAAATTTGGAAATTAAAAAAGCGCTGAATAATAATAAATTAATAGTTAGTAACCACACTGAATTAGAGACCAGCAATTCAACATTACTTTTATACAAATTATAACTGGTTTTACAAGAGTAGGTACCTGCATCTAGGAATTTCCGTATTACTCTCATCCCTTTATATTGATCGGCTGCATTTCTTTAATTTTAGTAGGTAACAAATCTGTACTCTTTGAAAATGGCCCGTTGACCGTAACAATTGTAAGAGTTTAATAAATCTTATTGTGGAAACTTTCTATGTGTTTTATTAAAATATTTACAAATGTTTCATCATAATAGCAGCATAATTTAAATGACGAAATTGTTAATTTATCGTGTTTTTAAACTAAAATCGATCCGTGAATATTTATTAACAGTAACATTTATGAGAAGGTGGAGTATTATCGCAAATTAAGAGTGAAAACAAATTAAATAACACTGTAATCCTCCCTACATATTAAGTACCACCTAGACACAAAAGTATTATTTGTAAATTAATTTGAAGAACAACCCCATTTTTATCTTTTATCAACTTAATTAACTCCTAAACCAATTATTAATTACCGATAAGATCTTCTATAAATCAGATTATACAATTTAAGGATGAAGTAAGGAAGAAAAATTAAAATTAGGTTCAGAGCTCAAACTTCGACGAATGTTTGACAACTTTTCGTTCCTTATCATGTCGCCTTAATATTCCAGTAGATGTAAATTAGGTACAAAAACTGTTTTATATTTATTATTTTATCTCTTATATATTTGTTATAAAGTGATAGCTATATCTGTCGATGTAAACGACGTAATTATTCTCTATCTCCAATAAAAATTATCACGATATTCGTATTTGATATCAAGTGTCAAATTGTGTTGACCTTTTGTTACCGCTCCCATGCTTACACTATCTAAAAGGACTAAAGGTTTCTCACGCTACAGATAATTTGTCAACGAGATCATAGAAGATAACTGTCATATCTAAAACAATACACCCATTATATATTATAAAAGTTAATTAAAGCACATAAAGTAATTTTATTTGTTACACGAACGCATCCCGACGAATTGAATTGTAACTAGGTATATTCGAAATCATCGGACAATCCGACCAAGTTCGCAGAACAATGAAAATTTTCAGCGAGTTTCCCAACACTCAAGCGAAAAGTTGGTAACAAAAACGATTAGATGATGCGAAGTTTCGGTTTAAAGGCTACTTTGCAAGGGTGAATTTTAAAGGATCGGCAGTGCATTAATCAATCAAGTTATATTATCCATAGCTGTCTGGCAAATTGCCCTGAGAAATGAGAATTTTGAAAATTATCTGAAGTCTTGACGTTTTGATATATTTGTACAAGAATTTCTTTTGGAAAACAAAAAAAAATGAATAATAACTTATAATTGCAAAACTATAATATGAAATGATAGTATATTTAAAAAAAAGGAATTAAAATCCTTATTTGTCTAAATTTTAAGATTAAAGATCTCACATTTCGAACGCGTCCTACCAAGTAGGCACAACGAACCGAAAGCCACATCCCACGACCGGTTTCGACCTATCGGGTCTCATTAGGTGGGCGCTGGCAGAAAGGCATTTACAAGCTATATTATAAATATAAATATAAATATGGAATCAACAGAGACAACTACTCCGAGGGCTAATACCCCTACCGGCATTGAATTACACTGTTGATTCCGATTGACTTCTAGACGAAAATATAACATATTCAAGAAAGAAGGAATTAAAATCCTTATTCGTATAAATATTAAGATCAAAGATCTCACATTTGGAACGTGTCCTACCATGTAGGCACAATCAACTGAAAACCATAAATATATGCAGATACAAAATTGAGGACTACTAACTAAAAAAACGGATAATATGCTGACAATGCTATACTAATACTGATACTATCTTAAATTTAGTAAAGCTAATTATTATAAGCAAAAACCACCCCCACAGAATCTTACAAAATTAATGGAAAAAAAAAACAAACAGGGTGCCTATGTAATGGTCTGCATCAGGTACCTGTTTACAGTTTCATAAACATGTAAGTAAAGTGAGCAAGCGATCATACACCTACCTGCTTCTAAATATTCAATTCGAGGGTGATAAACCCTCCTTTTAAGTTATTATGATAAGTACTATGTGCTGGAATGGAAAAACATCTGCCGCTGCTACACTAATATTTAACAAGTAACTTTCACAAATTGTAATTGTACTTTATTGGGGTTGGGAATTTTGAATTTTATTTTTACAGAATCCCAAACAGATAGTTTTATTTACGTTTGCACTTTTCTAAAATCTTATAGATTTTTTCTCGTAAAATTGCCTTTATTTTCAAAACGGGTGCAATCAAATTTTGGACATTTTTCCAAGTAAGTGAAAAAATCGCTGAGTTTATAAAACCTGTGGTATGTGTGTTAGCGTTTCGTGTACCTAAGGGTTTTTTTTTTCAATTTTATAAATTGATTTGTGAAAGTGTTTGCGTTCATAAAGTTGACGAAAGTTTAGGACCGACGGATCGCAATCGAACAACCCTCGAGGTAAGGGTGTAAGTTCGACGAACGTGTCAAGAAAAATCGGTTATTCTTTTCCATCAATTTACACTAGTCAATTTAAAATTTTACATTCAATTTAATGTTTCCCCAGCAGCTAAGCTTTTTGCTTCTTATTCAGTTACTAAATCAATTTGTAAATTTTAATCAACAATTATTTAAATAGTAAACACATTATTAGCGTCATTTTAACGATTAGATATACAATATTAAAATGCGTATTTTATTTAGATAAAAGAAATATAATTAATTAGAACCCTAGCGTCTAATGTAATGATGTAGAATAATTTCCGGGCTGGGTTGTCGTGGTCTTGAAGGGTGAATTTCCTTCATTCAAATCATTATACAACTAGCGTCTAATGTTCTAATTCATCAAATGTCCAGAAAATACCAGATCATTAAAAGAAGAAGTTAACCAATGCATATAAATATTATCTAAAAGATGCCATCCGCTTATTTGATCTGTGGCTACCTGAAATTTACCACAAGAAATCCATTAATGTCACGATTTTTTCGTCAGGAAGTAAATACATCAAAAGATGACACCATCGTGCTCATATTACAAGTCTATGCCCTGGACAATGTAGGCCTTGGGGTTCAAACAAAGGAGTCCGCTAGTATGTTAATGTTCTCTACTTACACTTCAATAAATGACCAAACAAATTTAAAATTCTGTGAAATGTTACTATTGTTTTCTTCTTTTGTTATTTGATTCAAGTACACAGTCTCACAAATGTAGCGTCGTCAATCGTTTAAATTAGAATATTGACCAGACCTTTAGGAAAATTAAGTATATCGCTTAGAAACATTAAACAGCAATGATTAATTAAAGATAAATAACAATATCTTTGTTAGAACACTCACATTTAATATACTTTTTTTAACAATTTTCAGGGCGTTCAAAACAACTTACGAGTTGTTAGTCGCTGCGAATATTGCAGCTACATATGTCTGATTGGTTGCATAAGACGGACTAGTTTCAAGCAATGGTTAACTTTAAAAAAAAGTATACAACACTATTCATTTGCACAAACAAAAAATGACGACTTAAAATAGCCTACCACAACTAAGAAAGAGACAATGTTTTAATGATTGAAGTAAATTATTTGTTAAACAGGAGCTCGTGACAGTTTGTTAATGGACGATCGTAGAAATTCCAGCTATGTACAATATTGAACTCACACGAAAACTTTTAATTCAGTTCATGTGGTACAGCTCTCCTATGCATCGCATATTTGAAGCTTATGAGAGACTGACAGTTTAAATCACCCCCAACTGTCCGGATACGGGCGAAATGAAGTTCTAATTTCACCCCAGACGTGACAACTCTTGCGCGAAATTTACATAGACATGTGCATATATACTTCGCCAATACATTTCATTCATTATCTTCATTCTATCTATTCAAATCTTGATCAAAAACGGTAACATCCTGAATATTGAAGGATTCAATAATCAGGTAATTTCACAGTTTTGTATCAATAAAAGAGACAGCTCCCCAAAACTGACATAAACATACATGATTACACTATTATTATTAATTACAAATCCGACAATTGTTTAGGTAAAATTACCATTACCAAGGATTAGAGTAACAAGTGTACTGAAGTTTAAAACTTATTAGACAGTATTTATTTGCGAGACTTTTGAAGCGTGTTAATTAGAATAGATGAATATTTGTCACATTTATTTAAAACGTATGTTTTTGAGTAATTAATAATCTCTTTTCAAAGATTTGAAGGTTTCGACCTTTACTCGATTAAAATTCATCTTAATTAGAAAAAACAAAACTAAAGATTTTCAGACACTTTATTTACTATTCATAACATATGTTTCGCCAAACTTTGGCTTACTCAGACGTGAGTACCTACTACTAAATAAACATTGCAACCTGGGTGATTAAATATGTACACAATAAGGGTGGTGGTAATATTTACAATAAATTCAAAAGTGGGGAGTTGTTGCCTTCGGTCTGGTCGTTGAGCAGGGATCCTAATATTTTTTATATTTATTAATTTCTAGGTTCTCCAATAATGCTAACTTATAGCTCTTATTTTCTAAATGAATAATTTCAATACAATTGTTGAACATATGACATTTTTCTGTGATATGATTTGCATAGGTGGAGTCTGTCTTTTCAATTGGTCAGAGTGATAGAGCAATTATACACGAGTAAAAGAACACATACATAGAATTTCTAAAAAAAATTGAAAAAAAAACAGGTTCAGTCACAGTTTAGACTCATAAAAAGTAAAAGTTCTCCATAAAAATACCAAGCAAAAAAAGAAAACTTAGAAATCAAAAACGCTTTACGTAACAATCAAAATTTAGTAAATAACCAAACCGAACTTGAGTCCGTAAACTTTCCACTCATACTGTATAGGTATTAATATTGTCTAATTAATTTTAAGCTACAGTATACTTACTATACTATATTATACTTGTCGTCCTTGGTAACGGTAATTTTACCAAAACAATTGTTGGGATTTATAATAAAGTGGTGAAACGTATCTAGCATTTAATTTTTAAATAATTTACAAATTTGAACGGACATAACTAGTGATGTAACATAACTCAAAAAGTAAAATACGTAAGAAACTAGGTAAACTAATATATAAAGGTGTAATGTTTTATAAGCGCAGCAATATAAAAACGATTACTTGGAAGCATTCTCGTTTTTCCCTTTTTCTTTAACGTTTTGTTAAAAAAACTGATACGGTTAATTTTATGCCAGAGGGACCAATAAAACGGGACGATACGTTAAACCTTATCTTTGATTTAAGTTTGCAAAAAGAAATAACAGCACACTCCTGTATAATGAAAACTGTCGCGCAAACAATAAAAGTTTATTACAGATAAAAACGGCGTTATCCACAACAGCTTGGGCTTCAAATACTGATGGATTCGAAATTCTGGCAACGAAACTGGTACACTTTATCTATACATTAAACTTAAGCAGAACCAGTTTATGATCCTACTTCTCTCATACTGCAAGTATTATTTATTATAATACCTTTTCAATCTAACGACAAAACATTATGCCACCAAGCAGTTAAGTATATCATAAGTTACTGCCGCAATATAATAAAATATAATATACATTATTAACATAACATTCCATTTTCTATCATCACCATTTGCAAGTGGAATATTTACCAGCACCTGGCCTCTTGGTAAATTTTATTTTGTACAAATTTTCATTCTATGGTCAATAGACTTTTAAACATTCCTCTTTCTAAAGTAAATTTTAATAAAGGACTCAATAGGATTTATTGTATAGCAAAAAATAATGGATATCCAAAAAGTTTAATTACCAACTTGTTAAAAAAAATACAAAAACAGACATTAAATTCTATTATCCTACAAAAAAATTAAATAATAACTTTAACTGTTTAACTTATAAGGATCGAAATCTGGCGTCTATAGGTTAAAGTGTGGTGATTGCAATAAAGTGTACATCGGACAGACTGGAAGAACATTCAAACAACGAATAAATGAACACTTAAAAAGTTACGAACGCAGAACATTTGCTAAATAACAAACATAAATTTAACCCAGACTTTGATGTATTACATGTCATCAATAAAAGTAAAATGTTAAATTTGTTAGAATCGTTAGAAATAATCAACCATAACAAAGATAATATTTTATTAAATAATCAGTTAGAGATTAGTAACTCCCCACTGTTAAATTTAAAACTTCCCACCTCTTGAATATTTCTACCTACCCAACAACTAGCATATAAGCCGCTATTGTTAATAAATCTGTATAATTTCTTCATCCACCTGATGAAGCCACTGTGTGGCGAAACTATAGTCCTGGTATTTATCAAATAAACTTTGAAACTCAAAAAAAATGTGTCTTATTTATTTTATTAATATGGAGTTTCAACACGTATCAGCGTCTACTATTCGAAATTTTGTACAAAATGTTTTAATCCCCTAATTTCGATTGGAACCAATTACGCCAGTGCACCCAATTACGCAATATTGAGCTTATATGTGAAACAGATGTCCTCGTTAATAAAATCCTGATTAATGAATTAACGATTCCTAGTCAATTGTGCTATAAAAATTCCGTTGCAAAATCATCTATGGTTTGTAATAAGTAAAGAATAGAAAAAAGTGATAGGTACATAAATAAGATGTTAGATTAAGAAAATGTGTCGGTGGGCTATCAGTATTTAATTAGGATCCTTTATGGCATGCTATTCAGCACCACTATCATTATTCTGCTGGAGGTTGAATGGATGAAAGGGATGGCTTTATAAAAAGGTCATTCGTGACCAGTTTGACCAAATTCGTCAATGAATGGCGTTAGAAATCGACCTGAGTGGCACACGAAATTATACACCTAACGGGGTTAGAATATAAATTTAAATATAAACAATTCCCTACAACTCATAAACAAAATTTCCAATATAAAAATAACAGGTAATATCGAACTTATTTCGTTCGACATAGTCAATTTATTGCCACGTGTACACCGTAATCAGGTAGCCAACATTAAATAAAAAACAACAGAAACAGATATTAAACTCAATATATCCTCTTGTACTTTTCTCGGATAAAATAGGAAAATATATTTCAAAACACATAAAAAGCAAAATGTAATTCAATACTAACAATAATTTAGGATACATAATAAAACATAACAAAAATAAAACCAAAAATATTTTAAAATCAGGGGTGTACTACTTAAGGAACTATGGTGATTGTGATAAAGCGTAAGTAGGACAAACGGGTAAGAGATTCAAGGAGAGAATTAAAGAACACAACCTTCATTTAGAAAACAAAAGCGTAAAATTGAGTTTATTAGAAAAAATAGAAAATAACAAACTGAATAAAAAAAAAGTAGTGCCTTAAACGATAAATTGGAAGTTTCTAAATATCTAGACTCTAGACATATATATCCTCCTCTCCCTCTTGTCCAACGACGAGATATGTGATATAAATAAAGTGCATTATTTTTTGTCATATAAATAAATAGTTTAAGTTTGTTATAATGATTAAATAAACAGTTGTAAATAAATAATTGTTAAATAAAAAAGTGATCTAGCAAATTTGTTACATTAACATGAAGAGATAAAAGCTTCTCAACATTAGAATAAATGTTTACTTGTAGTTTATTATTGTACCTATAATATAACCCGTACACAAATTCTATTTGTTCAGTCAATAAAAACTTGCTAATTGGTTTTTAAGGGAAAGACTAAGTCTGTTCAGATGTAATTTATCAAAATCAAACCGTTATCATCTGCGAGATGTCACTATCATAAAACATTATTGATGAGCACTTTCTCGAGTATCTTCGAACGAGGCTTTCAGTCTGGAGAATGAAAAAAAATTCGGGAAACTCCCACTGATAATGCCAAGGAAACAATTTTTTTTTAGAAGACAAACTTCCATTTATACAACATAAAATCAAACAATGAATCTGCACACCGGAAACGAAAAAAAAACACAATATTAAAAATTACGAAGCCTTATAGGAGAAACACAAAAAATACAAAATTGTAAACTGTTTCAACTATTTATTAAAAAATTCTAACAATTGTTTCGACCAATTGGTCATTATCAAAGAGACATTTAAGAAGATGTGCACGACCAATTGGTCGAAATAATTGTTAGAGTTTATTAATAAATAGTTGAAACAGTTTACAATTTTGTATTTTTTGTGTTTCTATTAAACATGTTTCATCAAGATTGCACCATAAACAGTTTATCTTATAGGAGAATTTATTTTAGAAAAGAAGAACTTTAAAATCTACCTCTCAACAAACTGCTTGAAGGCAATCCATATTGTTACAATATCAATATATTTCGGAAATATCTAATATTTACGTAGGTTACAGGTAATTATAAGTGACTACAGGCGCCATCTGACGTTCTAATTGAAAGTTTGACCTTTTTAATCATAACCTTTTTCAGAACGTCTTGCCATTTGAGTATAACTTGTTTATTCACAGTGACTCGAAAATTTTGTCTCAGCGATGATTTTTAACGACTTTCGACGTCGATTATCAAGACAGGAGTGTATTGATCAACTTATTTCGAGTTTTGGTGATGTAAAACGCTGCCATAACGAATTTAATCGTGGCCGCCGTTCTCTCAGGGACGAAAGTTGTGAAGGTCGTCCAAAATCAGTTATTGGTTGTTGTGCCAGAAAACATTGATGCTATGCGCGAACTGATATTGCAAGATCGTTATGTGACTGACTTATCGTGAGACTGAGTCATCCTTGGTCATTAGTATGACAAGCATCAATAAGAAATTACATGAACATTTAGCTGTGAAGAAGATTTGTTCGCGTTGGATGCCGCTTAATTTGACAGAAGCTCAAATTGTCAATTGGTGGAAGAAATGCTTAAGAAATACAATCGCAGTGCATCAAAAGCTGTGTATAACATCTACACAGGCGACGAATCTTGGATCTATGCATATGAGCCCAAAACAAACCAGCAATCCACTGTATTGGTCTTCCAAGACAAGCCAAATCAGAGAAAAGTGATTTATGTGTGAAGTACTTCGAAGAAAATGATCACAACCATTTGTTTGCCAGAAGTGCTTAGTCAAATATGAAAAAAGAAGTGGCAACGAAAGATCATTCTTCACTATGACAATGTAAGCTCACACACATCGGCTGAAACAACCACCTATTTGACTGTTTGACTGGCCAATAAAACGTTGAATTGATGAGTCATGCTCCGTACAGTCCCGATTTGTCACCAAATGACTTCTTTTTATTCCCGGATATTAAACTATGTTCTGAAGGTACCTCAATTGACGTGGTAAAAGTGTTACCAAAATTGGTTCGAGCTCAAGCAAAAGTGTATTGATCATCATGGAGAATACTTGGAATACTTCAATAAAGCCATTTTCGAAAATAAATTACAGTGTTTTTATTAGTATTATAACGAGTGCGCGCTTGCTTGTGTGCGTTCGAGTGCCCATGTATGTGAGCGAGCCGGTCGCGGTAGAGTGATTGATTTGGCCGCGACGTGTATATCGTAACTGCAAGTGTGTGCGTAATAATTGAGGACATGTTAGTGTATTTGTGTTTCGCAGAGACTTGTTCAATATTTCGGCGAAAAATAAAATGGTCCCGACTTTTCTGTGTTTCTCGGGAATGTTCCGGAAATTTAACGGAACAGTATATAAGCGGAAAGACGATCGCCGAGAGTGAAGATATAAATTGACGGTCGTAAGGAGTTCAGATATAAATTGACGGTCGTGAAAATAATGTCAAAAATAAGTCGAGACACGTAGTAAATAAATAGAAAAATGAGAAGTGTTATACAGACAGTAACTGTACCTAAATAAATAGTGTAATTGGTAGTAAAGTTAAGTTTAGTAATAAGTTATTTGTTAGTGTTTTAAAAGTTAATTAATATTAGTATAAATAAATTGTGGTTCCTGTTTAAAAAAAGTCTACGAGTTTAGATTGTTGAAGCCCCGAACGTTACAGTATATTGAAAATATAAATATATATCATGTACATAAAAGTTCTTTGCGTCACACAGGTCACGCATGCGTGACTAGAACGCTTGCCATAAGAATATACATATTTTGTGAAATTTTTACGCAAAAAGTTTCGAATTCTTGAATACCAGCGTTTCGTGGGTAGTAAGTAGAAAGGTAAATATGTCCATATGGTGTAGGTATGTTTAAAAAAACTCGAAAAATAACATAACTATAAAATAAGAGAAATGTAGAGACCACCTGCAGATAGGGAGCAACATCTAGTTTTCTATAAATATAAAATGTCATTGTTAACGAGGTATGTATTGCTTCTGACAGGTTATTTCTTTAAAATGCACTTAAAATTGTGCTTTGCTACACCGTAACCTGGAAATGCAGTGAGCCTTAGAAAATTCTATAAATTTTAAAGCAGGCTATCTCTACAAATGATAATTGTAATTTCAATTCTCTTATTATTTTTTAACGTTTGAAATGACAAAAATAAAAAAGGAATTTCATTAAATAATTTCTGTGGTAGACGACTCATTGTTTTCAGATGATACCGCCTGTAACCTTTGTTGCATTTCAAGCTATATTTTCTCGGAAATTTTAAATTTGGTACGAACTCGTGTTTATTTTATTTTGCATTATATTCATTTGTTTTGTTAAACGTAGATATCTTCAAAATTACATTCACTTTTATTATCTTATTGTTATATTCATTCTCCAAATTACGGTTTTAGTTTAAACAACTATTCATTATATTTATTTCCTTTAAGTGTAAACTGGCATTCAATATTTTCAAAATCATTTTATTTTATTATCATATTGTTATGTTGATCTTCAAACTTACATTGTATTGTCACGTTTAAGATATTGGTAAAATTACCAAATTAACCGGGGTGTTTATTTTCTCACACAACAGAACAACCTTTAAAAATTAACGAGTTGATTTCGGATTTTTGTTGCTCTGAAGTAAATTTAACATGCTTTTACTTAAAACAAAAATAAAATAAATCTAAACTGTCGACAATGGTAAATAAGGCAAAAAATGTAAACGTATCGTCTTGCAATTGAGACTTCAACGTCTTTATTATCGGAAAAAGCACGAAATAATACATAAAAAAATATCCCGTCGTAAAACACGAAGCTGCGAAATAAAAAGGTGAAGAGTGGATTTGTCAAGGAATGCTTCGCGTTTGAAATGCTTGTTTGTGATATTTTGTAGGGACTTATCTGAAAATATTAAATTGAAATTTGTTATATTCGGAATAATTCGAGTGAACAGGCACAGCTTGTAATTGAGTTTTGAACGATTCAAGCAGGTATCTACAATACAATTAATATTCGTTTAGAATGATTCCGGGCAACATGCCAAAGGGGTTGTATTTTAAATCCTCGCCATTATTCGACCACAAAATTACAACTTTCACTTTCAAAAGATACTTACTCCGTAAATTAAACGTAGACTACCAATTTCTTCTCCCATTAATACAACAAAAGCTTCCACCTGCTTATTTCAATGTCAACAGACAATGACAATTACAGTCGCAACAGTTAATAAAGAGCCATATTATATTGCTTTCGATTATATCTCTACGTTGTGAAAATCTTTTCGAAATAATTCTCTCTCGCATCTTTCTGAAATAAATGGCACACCATTTTCCTTATGATAGGAGAAAGATGGAAATACTTAAAGACACAAAAGTTAACAAACGCAAAACTTCTTAACGTCAAATAAATCGAAATTGTGTCTAAATATCCATACACGGAAATATACTGCAGGTAGGCAATAAGATTCTTTCCGGTGCACTCGGATTCGTCCCCAAGAGGTAATTAGCGCTTATCAGCAACACGAATTCGTCTCCGTTCGAAAAGCAATCCTTTCTTAATTATACACGAATTGGCTCCCATGTTTTACGCGCTATTACTCAGAAAACGATGGCAGCGTTGCCATATCTGAATTTAATTTTATTCGGCCCACCCTAACATTTTCCAATTCTTTGAAGTTCTGAAGGATTTTTAGAAAGATACATTTATAAAATAAACTGCATTTACTTAAACATATTGTTAGAAATTTGACAAAAATAAAGTTATTTATACATTTGCTGTTATTGCCCTACTTAAGAAGGGGTAAAATAAATAACAACATTTTATTGGATAATTATAATAGTCGATTATTGATATGCCCTATCGGCAACAGGAACCGGTTCCAGGAAGGGGTTTACGGTAAGAAATAAGGTGTCAACAGTTGTAAATCATTTCAAAATTCAATTTTCATAAAAAGTTAAATGATGAAAGTTCGCGGTGGAAATGTAGGCAACATAATTGTAAAGCATTTTTAAAAACTAAAGGCGAACATAACGGGATTCCTTTAATATGGGATTATGTTATGATACATAATCATGAAGAGGACACGAATAGAAGAAACTTACCTACTTAAAACTGTAAGGCTTGGTAAGGCTTAATTGTGGCTGTATACTGTGATTTCTGACATTTATTTAATATTATTGTTACCTCATTTTTACATTTTAACAAAATAATATTCATATATGATATTTACCACTGTCTTTTATTCCAACTTACAAATGTATTACAAGAAGAAATATACTTCGATGATACATGGCAACCATGTACGTTATTCTGCTTTATTTTGTGCTTTTCTGGGAATTTCCAATAAAATTGTCGCGGATACGAATTAGTTTATTTATTTTTCATAATTACCAACCGTTCCCAGCAGTACCTACTTTGTGGGGACGAATTCGAGTGCAACCATTCTTTCTTGTAAATCGATTCAAACGATTCAATTTCATAGAAGGAATCGATTCTCACGATTCGGAAAATGACTACTGTGACTGTGGTTTCGTGTTCTTTACGATTCGACGATTCATTTGAACGAGCTACACCGTAAGTAGTAAATCGATTCAAGCGATTCTTTTTTAAGATGGATACCACTACCTAACCTAACCTAAACTAACCAATTTGGTTTCAAAAATAAAGGTTTATACGTTATACACGTAAAACGCTTTTTTGACCGCAAAATCGACAGGTAAATTTTACCCTTCCTCCATTTTTATATTCAAGAAAGATTTGACCGAAAAATCCGCTGTCCGCTCGATGGACTGACCGCAAATACGACGACACCTATTAAACTTATTCAAAATAAAAACCCCACCCCTTAAGTTAAGTTAGATTATAAATAGGATGTTTTGTGCAAACTTAAGCAGTACTATATATTACTCACTTTAAAAAGCTACAGTGTAGCGAAACTATAGGTAGTAGGGAAAATTAAAAAAATTGTGAAAAGTTTAATTATGTTTTACGTCTGTAATTTTTTCCAGCTGTAGCCAATCCGAATGTGTGCACTTACGTGCTTGTAATAATATAATGGTTTAAGATTTGGACTTACTATTGTGACTGAAGCCTCAGCCACTACTTTTATAAACACCAAAAATATATAACATTTGTAAACGCACCAAGGCAACAGTTGAACAAGTCGATGTCCCTAATTAATGCGGATGATGTTAAACATTAACGAAACCGCAATTAGCGGCAAATCTGTCTATATAGCATTCCCCGTGCTGTCACTGGTTGTTTATTGATTTTGCTGTTAAACAGCAGCAGCAGTTGGTCAGTGTTCTATCCAAACGACCTGAACTGTCTAATACGGCGCTGATTACAACCGAGAAGTCTGGCAGTTTCTTAATATAAAAAATTCAATCGAGGAAGCTTTTAATTGTTGTAACTCCATATTCACAAATACAAATAAAACACTAAGTTTTAAGCTACAAAATGATTTATTGACCACAATGATCATTTCGCCACACCGTGGCTTCTTCAGGTGGAAGAATGACTAAACTAAAATTATTTACAAAATCACTTATATAGGTACCTACTAACTAAAATTAAATCGAAAAAAATATATATATCCTATAATTTTCACCACTACTAAATGTTTATTAATCCTAGGTAATATTAATTGTAGTATGTAGGCTTTCATTTACCGGGCTTTTGGGCATTTACCACGACCCAAAGACCCGGTAAGTTATCTTTCTAGGTGATATTCTTTGTCCCTCTCCCTCCCTCTTTTCTTCGATTTAATTTTAGTTAGTAGGTACCTATATAAGTGATTTTGTAAATAATTTTAATTTAGTCATTCTTCCACCTGAAGAAGCCGTGGTGTGGCGATATTATCATTGTGGTCAATAAATCATTTTATAGCTTAAAACTTGGTGTTTTATTTTTATTTCTTAATATAACACTGACCAAGAACTTATTGATACAAAATTATACCTCTCTTTTTGTTACATAGTATCTCAAATTACAAAAGACATAATCAAAAGACAATTTCAGTGAATTTTCGGTCCGCGAGGATTCTTATTTCACCCTGATGTCTTTATAAGAGTCCATAACGTATAGGATATCCAATTTTCTCGATTACTTTCAATCGTTTCTTTTTCTATAAACTGCTTATGGCTCGTTAAGAGGGAGTGACAGTGAATGAACACGATAGTCGTTCATGGCAAATGATAAAAGTTTTGGGAAACTTCTGACGAAGGACAACAGACGTGGCGAGATAGTCATCTTGTGAAAGAAAGTGTCTGTAACCTCATTCGCTTCCCGGGTTTGTGAGTGTAATAATCGGAAACTGAAGATTTAACTTATTTTAGGACAAGAGACCCTTTTGGGACAAAATCCGATTATCAGGGACCCAGTGGGTAACTAAACAACCCACGTCAGTAACCTTACACCGCTACAATGAATTTATCATATGCCACTAGCAGACGTTCAACGACACTTTCATTGTTTAGAGCTTTAAAGACATTCTTATACAGTTTTATTGACAGATAAATAGTTAACATTTCGTCCTTAATTACTGCAAACTAATTTTAAAACACGTTTCTCCCCTTTATTATCAAAAGTAACTAATTGCTATTATAGTAGAAATTAAACAACAATAATACTTCTCACAAAAATATTTAATGCACGACAATTGTTTCGCTATCACAGTAGCTTTTTAAGGTAATGGTACAGCGGTTTAAGGGTACTAGAGTTTATATATTTTTATTCTAATACAGCAGTGGGGGAAAGGGAAGGATTAATACTACAAATTTACAAGAAATGTTACAATTTTAAAAATCACAAATTTAAAAATTTAATTAACTAAATTAATATTAACTTAAATACATAAATATTATACAAAACAAGTGAGCTTACAATGTAGAAAATTTTAAATTAAGTAGTGGTGAAAAGTTAATATCTACTTGATCATTTAACAGTAAAGATGATGCTTTATATTTGTTAAATTCCATAGCTTCTAGTAAATTTAATTTTAAACTTTTATCTGCTACAGCTGGTACAAACGTCAAAACTCAAATTAATGAACATTTGAAATCTTATCAGGATAAAAAACTCAATTCTAATCATTCAATCCACTTATTAGAATTTAACCATTTACCTAACATGAATTATGATATTTTACATTTAGCAGATAAAAGTTTAAATTAAATGTACTAGAAGTTATGGAAATTAACAAATATAAAGTACTGTTAAATGTTCAAGTAGATATTAACTTTTCACCACTATTTAATTTAGTTTTTTCTACATTGTTAGCTCAATTCCTTTGTGTAATATTTATGTATTTAAGTTAATATTATTTTAGTTAATTATATTTATAATTTGTAATTTTTAAAATTGTAACATTGTAAAATTGAAGTATTAATCCCCCCTTTCCCCACTTCTGTATTACAACAAAAATACATAAACTCAAATACCCTTAAACCACTGTACCATCACCTGAAGAAGCTACTGTGATAGCGAAACAATTGTCATGCATTAAATATTTTTATGAAAGTATTACTGTTGTTTAATTTCTACTATGATTAACATTGATCAAGTAAAGGTCGATTACATTACTATTATATTTCACTAAGTTATTAATGATTAATAATAGAAGAAAAACCTTTACAATTCACTAAATTTATTAGTTGAATACATTGATTACATATGATTCACTCCACAGGGGCATCTTCAGATCGGCCTGAGTTTAAAACTCACGCCGATCTACTACTATATTATTATATAAATACTATTCAATGAAACGTTAAAGTCCGACCATATCGAAGTTCCTCCACAAATCTCCTTTTTTATTTTGATCAGTTAGTAGTTTTTTCCTCGAAAAAAAAGGTGAACAAAAATATCGTACGATTCTTGTATTGCCTTAGAAAGAAAAAATGATTGATAAAATAAACAGCGCAAGGTTTTTCTCTCCCTTCACACAAGTGTTTCGAATGTGAGGCTGTTATTTGCAGTTATTTTATTTTTATTATTTGGGCTGTCAACAAAAATTTCAGTTTGTTCAATTACTTTATTTTGCTACGTATCTATTTTCTGTCAGGTCATTTAAAAAACTTTTAAGATAAGTACCTTACGACATTTAAAGGAACACATCATACCAATGAAAGAAAGAAACACAAAGTTATCTAAAATAATGATCTCAATACAATCCGAAAGCCCAGGAGTTCTTTAGTGAGTTAAAAATAGAAGAATAATGACTCACGAAAAACCTCTTCCTGTCATATAAATCCCATAAAAGAGATATAAAAAAAAACTAAAGCGTTTTAGTACTGTAATCGTCTTAAAAACGGACCGTGCTTCAAACAGAGATACAATTTAGATAAATGTGAATGAAATTTGACCTTTAAACAATGGTGGTACACGAATACACCTAAATACACGAATAACTGCTCTCAATCGATTTTAAATATCAGTTGTCAACGGTCAACCACGGAGACTCACCACAGTAATGTAGATGTTAGGGGTAAAGTTATATAAGCGAGTTAACTTAGATTTACCCGGGTAAACTGCGTAAAACACAAGACTCTTAGGTAATGTCCAAAATATATTTGGAATTGTGCACGTTTCGTGCGTTACCCGGGTAAACCGCGTTTTATCCGTTTTAAGGGTGTCAAAAAAAACTGAAATCTGTCAAAAAGGACTTGTGGTTAGGTTAGGTTAGGCTAACCTAGCCTAGGTTAGGCTAGGTTAGGCTAGGTTAGGTAAAGCTATTGGAAACCTTTACAACTCGAAATGTCACAACAGCTTGTCTTTTTTAAACAAATAAGTACTCGTGAGTAGATTACCTTTACGAGAATACAGTTTTAGAATCCTAATTTTTATTTGTAAAATGTGATTTTTGAATTAAATATGTTTTTCAAACATTAATGGCCTTTTCATTTATGGTACATCCAACTTTAACCAAGCGAAAGCGGATAAAACGCGGTTTACTCGGCTAAAGCCCGAAATGTGTAAAATTCCAAATATATTTTGGACTTTACCCAAGAGTCTTGGGGATTACGCAGTTTACCCGGGTAAACCTAGGTTTATCTAACTTTACCCGTAACATACATACTAAAACCTCGTAGTATAATGCATAGTGCCTTTGTTGATACATATTATTATTATAGTTATGGCATATAGGTACCTGGTATTAAAGTGTTTTTGATAATAAATAAAACGATTTTATCATCATCTGTCACGTAAACCTAAAACACGTACTTAATCGTAAATGTTTTACTCAAAGCGTAGATTACAAGCAAACTGTAGGTATATTACAATCTGTGCAATCAATCGTCTTGCATTTGTAAATACCCTAGTTAACACTAACGTCACAATTTGCGTGATAAAAACGTTCCAGTTAATCGTGCGACCATAAATAATACTACAGACGATTTTTCTTATAAATATTTAAATTATTGTATCGATTTCATACATTCTCGTGCGAGAATATATTTAAATAATTTTTTGATCACAAAATTTACACAATAATAAGCACACATGGACGCTACAGATCCCTCCACTAAAAATTGACTTTTGCACTATATACCTTATAATAAATACAGGGCTTTTCGACCATACGTTAATAAATGAGCAATTTCGAAACTGTGACATGAAATTCATTACAGTGGAAAGAGTAAGTCCAGGGCAATAAATAAAATAATAAAAAAAGGAAATGAAGTTGTTTTTAAAATGCGTGACAGACACAAAACGATTTGTAACTTTAGTGTAACATATTACTCTCTTGAGAAAGGCTTAAGTCAGCCGAAACAATTGTGGAGATTTAATAAAATTTCAAGTGTGAAACAAAAAAGCAGTATTATTTTGTAGCGACCAACATCAATAGAATAAGAACACCCTGTATATAACTTCTTTATGTAAATATGTATAAAATGTCTTTTATTCATACTTAAACATCTGCATCTATTCTTCTCTTTACAACTAACAATATTACTTCGGCATCTTTTCTTCTCCTTACAAATTACTTTATTACCTCTATACTTTCCTATAATCCCTTGCAATATTTCTATTCTATTTATTAACTGCAAAACGCCTGTGATTCTAATTCAATTTTCTAATGTTGGGTTTCTTGGGTGCTTTGGGTTCAACGTCTTCAAACTAGAAATTCTATCTCTCTTTTCAAAATATGCTTTCTTACTAATAGTCCCCTACTTTTATTTAACAACCCTTAGCTCCGCCTTCATAAATTTCCTAAATTATATTAAACTCAAAATGCTAACAGTTCTGAATCAACTTTTATTTCATCCACTTAATTTCTTCTTTACGGTCTAGTGTAAATAAATGTTTGTTTTATAAAATCTAATTATTACTAATATTGAACACGCATACACCAAAATTTATTTCTTTTCTTTATTTATAAAATATTTCACAAAAAGCTAACTGCGTATACTATTCAAACTATTGAATACAGGGCATTATTATGTTATTATATTACACCTATCAAATATATAGCTGCTACGTGGGTTTAGTTTGACCAAGTCGATATCCTTATTCGAAAAGGACCTTGTCATTTTATTGAATCCCTTAATCAGTGGCAAATTTCCTACAGATTGTTTTCACTACGCCATAACGTGCCGTCTGTAATTATACAGGGAAATTCGCTTATAATGACTCCGCATACAATGGCAATCCATTTAATGCATATCGTAACTGTAGTACTGTATGGTAAATTTATTGAACCGTAAATTTAATTCATTTGTAATATCTACAGAAAATACGATACAAATTAAGCTCGACAATTGTAAGTTACGTCGTTTTAAATCTAGTCAAGCAGCATAACATGCACGGTTAGTAATTATAGAATACTCTTATAGTTCTCAGGCTTTCACGGCCGGCGTATGTTGATGCAGTGTATTCTTCCGGGATGTTTTGCCGTGGTGCATGGAATTTTTCTTTTCCAGACGTTTCGCCGTGCTTTGCTGACGGCATCTTCAGTGGTGACTTGGCAAGTGCCTAGTCGTATCATTAGTCACCACTGATTTTTTTTAAATTTAATTTAATTCTCTTATAATCGAAATCATCGACTTCGTTTAAATAAATGAATATTTGATTATATTAGTAATACGAAATAAGATAAATAGGCATAATATCAATGATATAATCTGAATTACTATTGGGCGATAAAGCAGACGCCCCTGAATAAAAATAAGCCATCGAGTAGAAAATGAAATTTCTTTAATGATCTAAAATTCTCAATCGTAAACATTATCAGATGATTCCTATAAATTGAATTATCCGTTTTTTCGAAGTTAAAATATACTGCTTTAATTCATTCTATTGTCGTCATAAATATATATATACATACAAGGGAACTTTTAAAACGAATAGAACAGTCAAACAATTGAATACAGACGTCCCCACAATTGAGTCAAGGGCGACTTTCAGATCTTTCAAGATAACAAAACAATCGATGTATCGACATCACCCATTGATTATTAACGATTTTTGTCCTCAAAATTGTATGTGAAATTTTTAGATGTGTCTAATAATCAAAACAACCAAACTAATTGATTGTAACATCTCAAAAGCTGATATTGCGCATTGATTATGATCGTTTTATTGAAATTTAGAAACAAAAGTTGCAATAGTAATAAAAATTGAAAAGGAATAATAACTATCCTTACGAAGATGAATGTGAGTAAAAGTATTAGAAAACATGTGATTGATAACAGAAAAAAGTTACGAAAACTTTATTTTTTTACATTTCATTTTACAACCCCTTCTTAGGATGTCTGCTTATAGGGACTTGTCGTTATTATAAGCAAACTCCAAAAAAAAAACAATAGCTTCGTATCATTTTAACTTTAGGTTGCCCACATCTGAAGTAGTCAATCGATTGAACCAAAATAAAACGAAATAAAATTCTATGCCAGTTGTGCAAGCACTTTTAGACGTTAACTAGTAGGTATTGGACTGCGTTATTAATAACTTGGCACTTTGGTGCTCTAGCCCCACAATCTGCATAAATAACATTTCATTATGAGATAGCGCGATTCTGTCATGCATTAATGGAAGTCAAAATCATTTACCGCGAAAGCCCTTAGCTAATACATACATATACGTAGTTAGAATTAGTTTCTACATACACATTATAATTAAAATATGCGCTCCCGTAAGCCTTCCTACTGATCTGGAAAGTGTGTATTAAACTCATGTATGCACTTTACACGATAAGCCACATTAAATTTTGATTATTTTATGCAATATCGAATACCAATCATACATTATCTTACACAGACACCCGAAGCAGATGGATCTGCGTGGTATAAGCCATCCTATTAACGAAATTAACCGTCAATATCGATAGCTATACATATCAAGACTATTGAGAAGTAAACTTGGAAGTTTTGATTAGTTCTGAAGGCTACAAAATGGACGGCTAGTTTACCACAAAATACATAACAGATATCAAAACGAAACATATGACGGATACGATTGGTCCACGATGTCAGTAGGGCAGATTACTTCCAATTTGCAGAAATGAAAAAGACATTCGTATTCTATTAAAAGAGATGTGTATGTGATGATGTGTATAACAAGAATACTAATAACAGTATACTAACAATCTTACGAAGCACAATAAAGAAAATAAAAGTTTATTTATCACCTCGATAAATTTGTTTCGGCCTAATAAGGCCATTTACAAGAGATATACAGATGGTTATTAAAATTAAGAACTACTCGCTGCTATTTAAGTAATTACAAATTGAAAAGTAGAAGGGGGGAGTTATAGGTGGTTAGATCTAGTGGATTGTTAACTAAGTTACGGTTATTTAATATAGTTTTCTTAATTTCATAATTTTTTAAAACAGACAATTTTCTTGATTTAGGAATGTTTGAATGTAGAACTTTGAAATTATTTACATCTAGGGAATGACCTAACTCAATACAATGTTCAGATATCCTATTGGAATTCCATTTTTTGTTTCTTATAGCCGCATTATGTTCTGAAATGCGTTTACCGATAGCCCTACCTCGTTGTCCAATGTATGTAGCGTTACAATTGTTAGTAAAAACTTGATACATACCCGATTTTTTTAGACTGGGGACGCTAACTTTAAGATTACATATCATATAAACAAGTTTCTACCGTATTGTACAACAGTTCTTCCCTTTGTCAACAAAAAACTTTTTTCTTTTATCCTATCAAATTTGTTAATAATTTTAGCTATGAATACAAGTTTCTTTTACGAAATAAGTTCAACTGTAATATAATAGAAATTAACTCCACTAATCTTAGTTTAATGATATGTAATCTTAAAGTTAGTGTTCCCCAGTCTAAAAAATCGGGTATCTATCAAGTTTTTTGTAACAATTGTGACGCTACATACGTTGGACAATGAGGTAGGGCTATCGGTAAATGCATTTCAGAACATGATGCGGCTATAAGAAACAAAAAATGTAATTCCAGTGGGATAGCTGAACATTGTATTGGGTTAGGTCATTCTCTAGATGTAAATAATTTCAAACTTCTACATTCAAACATTCCCAAATCAAGAAAATTGTAATCATCTGTATATCTCTTGTAAATGGCCTTATTAGGCCGAAACAAATTTGTCGAGGTGATAAATAAACTAGTGAAACTTGTCCTTTTATTTTCTTCCTTGTGCTTCGTAAAAATAACTATTAATTCTGCCAAACAGTGCCCAAGAATATCTGTAGATATATACGTACGTACCATAAGGGTAGCTTTCTAACTACGCTTACAACCTCTTCCTTTATGCATTGCATATATATGAAGAGAGATGCATAGTAGACATTATTTATGGCACTCCAGATGCCAACTACATTCTGTATGTACCTGTTGAACTAACTACATAATCAATAATGCAATTAATTTACACATAACATAGTCATCCATGTTATCTACAGATAAATAATTTTGGAAATTAAGAGATAAAAGCTGAAATAATTAAGGAATGATAATGCCAATACGTTGGTCCTGCTTCTTTTTTATTTATTATCGGAAGGTGAAGGAGCGATTTATCGTTTTCATATTTAATAATAATTAGGCCAATTTATCGCATTTCGGTTAAGGACTACTTAGAAGGACCGGGCGAAAACAGAAAATAAGGAAGAGCAGATATCCACGAAATGAGATTCGCCTTGAAGCTTACAGGCGATTATCTTTATCGGTGACTATTAATCTCAAACCACTATACTCCTGTACCTTAATTGATCCAACAAAAAGATAGGCACAAACCAAATTGCCTTCTTGTAAATTTCATCCATTATACTTAAGTAAATCACAAAAAATATGTCGGAACGCTTATGTGAGATTTTAGAAATATGTTTCGTTAGTGGCTTCAAAAAATTACATTAAACCATCTGAGACGTATTTACTTTTTTTGCTAGTCAAGTCAAGTCTTAAGGATAACATCATATCAAAACTAAGCTTTATAATTTGTACAGGGCGTTCAGAAAAAAAAAACAAAGTTTAAAAACCTCAAACATGAAAATAACAAAGTTGACATCAATTTCCGGTATAACCGGAAGTGGCAGACAGTTGAAATAATTTTAGATAAAAATATCGTCCTTGATAACCCCTACTCCAAAATTTTGAAATCTCTAACACGATTAGTTTTCCTAAAATGTCTAAAATGTACCACTCAGTTTGAATAACCCTATATAACAGGCGGGCTGAAAAGTTCGTAGGCTGACCCATAGACGGCGCTACTAATATCAAATATATATGATTTTTAGTTAGTCCTAACCTTCAAAAGACGCGTGTATAAATTTGACAGCTGTTACACTATTAGTATCTGAGTTATAGTATTTTTAGTGAAAGAACTTTTGTTACTTTGAATAAATGGATAAAAAGGAATTTCGTGTGTTAATAAAGCATTGCTTTTTGGCTTTTTGGCGAAAAAAAAATACTGTTGAAACCAAGGCTTGGCATAATAAACATTATTCGGACTTTGCACCAGGAAAATCAACCGTAGAAAAGTGGCTGATGATTTGCTAAATTTAAACGAGGCGAAATGAGCACCGAGGACCCGAGGACGATGCACGCAGTGGACGCCCCAAAGAGGCTGTTGGCTGTTACCGACGAAAACATCAAAAAAGTCCACAAAATAATTTTTGACAACCGTAAAGTGAAGTTGATTGAGATAGCTGAGACCTTAAAGATTACAAAGGAACATGTTGGTCATGGTCATATTGTGAATGAATATTTGGATATGCGAAAGCTCTGTACAAAGTGGGTGCCGCGCGAGCTAACAATCGACCAAAAACAACAACGGATCGATGATTCTAAGCAGTGTTTGGGGAGCAAGACAAATCATATTATAAAAATGGTATCGAAAAATTGTATGACCGCTATAATCGTTGTATCGCCCTCAAAGGGAACTATACTGAATAATAAAATCAAATTCTATATAAAAAAAATAATTTTTTCTATGTTGGCCTACGAACTTTTCAGCCCGCCTGTTATATACAGTGATTCTTACAGCAGACCATGAATGGACTTGTAATCACTTTACGGGCCTGTCTTCAGAATAATTTTCCCGGTCTAACATTAAAAAGACTACATTTCCCTGTCCACTCCCGGAATAGTCACAAAATCACCTTTAAATTCCTGTATTTGCCTCTAACATTTCCTGACATAACCAGCAAATCGCTGTGTATATCAAATACTTAACGGAACTGATCTTTTCAAGAAGTGTCCAGTAGTAGCAGTTTCCATTCCTAAAATAAAGCCCCACTTCTTAATTTACTTTTCCACTGCTCGACTCATTGAATGGTTGCTTTATTTTCTGATTCTTTTTCCATTTATCTTTTCTGTTTCTCCGCAATTTCAAGCTAACAGCTTTCGTGAAGTGCCAGTGTGTTACATTTGAAACCACCTCCAAGTGTACGACATGACGTATCTTAACAATTTTACAAGTGGTTTGGTGCATTCGAAAAAGCATCGCCAGTCTACGTATCAAAATCATTTTTCTTATACGTGTTACAAATCACATTCTTACATACATGCTCTCGGATAACAAGATACTATTTCGCAGTTCAGAAGCAGATTTATATTCTAGAGTAACACGCGAAATTGTAGTGTTTGAATAACCTTACAAACACTTATTGTAAACTAGTTAGAATATGTAAATGTCTGTGAAACGTGTACAACGAATAACAAAACCATCGAACTATGAATACGGTTACAATTTCAAACATGATGTTATATGTTAGGAAAGCGGGTAATGCCAGATAATTAAATTATTAATTAATTGGGAGCCAAGTGAACTAATTAAAACAATGTTCGTGATTATACAGTTGCTACTTTACTGGCCCATATTTCAAAAATGTTTCAAACACGCTAAATAACCAAGTAGTAAACAAGTTCCTTGTTATACTTGTAAATATCGAATTTGTTCGCGTTTTGAACTATAATACAATTTACATACCATTCTAAAAAAATATTGGAAAAAGTAAGAGAATAGAGAAAGGACGATAAAGCGCCTCAAGGACTACATAGAGATATACAAGAAGCAAAACCAGGAGTAAAGAGAATCAGGGAAATACTTAGATAAGATTACTGTTAGTAAATGGCTTCAGATGTGAGATGTGTGTCGACTTTGGGGGTAAACAAACATTTATGAGTACAATAAATAATTGCAGCACCTAAAATAGGCTACATAATATCTATAATTGATTTTGTCTACTGATACTTTATTAAATTCCATTATATACTTAATGAATAAAAACCAACTTTTTCGAATTTCACAATTTATTGTTTATCGTTTGATAATACTGTTCCTCTACACTGTAGCTTCTTCGGAAGTTATATCTAAACTTAATTAATTAATTAATTTACACCACAAGTATATAACCCGATCTACAAAAAACGGCTGACGAACAAAAACATCTCGAAAAATCTGTATTTTTCTCGCCGCGGCTGTTGACCCAAACCTTGCCATTACACTACTTCAGAAAGCCGTATAACATAATACAAATTAGATCGGGAAAACTCGGCTGACACTCGCTTCCGGTTAATGCAATGCGGTCATCGCTGGCTGCCAGCCCGGTTTCAATAATTAAATCAGCATCACCAAAGAGATGCAAAGTTGTAGGTCAAGTCGGCGATGTTGCGGAATCAGTAAATGGGTCGAGTTTATACACTTAGAATGGTTAGAATAAAAAGGGAATATCCAAAATTTAAAAGATAACGAAAAAATATATTATTTAATTTATATCATTATTATACTTTTGTTTGTAAATTTATTAGGGGGGGGGGCATAATATCTATCGTATACCGTTCATATTAAGAAATTTGATCATTTGAACATTCAAATCGTTTTTCCTTAATTTAGAGCTTAATAAATTGATTTCATTTAATAATTTCCACCATCAATAATTCAAAAACATTTCATCGAATTCGCTCGTGACGAACAGTAATTAATTCGGAAACGTAGAGTTGCTGATTTTTCTTTCTTATTCGCCTCTTCGGTCCTCTTACAATTTTTGTTCCATTAGAAAGTTCAATTCGTCCACTCTCTTTTCCTTCATCTTATTTGAGTTTAGTCATAATTCATCGATCGTCTCTAATACATTTAAGCCGGGGGTAAGAGCCACAAATCTCTTTATACTTACAAGTAACGAATTTACGTCGGTACATAACTCATAATTTAGACGACAATGAAAGATTTATGTATTGCAATATGGGCCATATCAAGCACAAGTACAGTTTTTTAAATAAAAAGCATGGTAGTGTATCTACATCACCGTAGAGTATGGGAAGACATTATATAAGAGCCCAGCCCAGTCCGCCACCAGGAATAGCACAGCTGCTGGAGCGAAGGGGGTGAAGTAAGCAGTGGTGGGGCAATTACTTATGAGTACTTAAAAAAATATGTGAGATATACATTTTATTCTTTCAATTATTTACTTTTTTTTTCCAAAATTCGACATACTTAATAGAATATAGGAACATAAACTTTCACGGCCGGAATTCATAGTAGAATGATGGTTCGGGCTTGTAGGCCGTGGTCGATGTGAACGGTTTCGTCTAGACGTTTCGTCAGCAACTGCGGCTGACATCTTCACTGGGTGCTGTGTTGACTGTGGGCGAAGATTATACCTCGATGTCTCGGCAGCGACTGACAGTCAGTCGAGGTATAATTTTCGCCCACGTAGTCAACACAGCACCCAGTGAAGATGTCAGCCGCAGTTGCTGACGAAACGTCTGGAAGAAACCGTTCACATCGACCACGGCCTACAAGCCCGAACCATCATTCTACTATACTTAATAGAATTCAAACTTTCGGTAGTGCAGTAATTATGAAACATATTTATTAATTAAACTTAAATAAAGAAACACAAAAATGTTTTCACAGATATTTTATTGTCTCGACCATATTATTTCTACCGATATTATTTATAAATTTGTTGCTACCACAATAACAGGAAATTTTCTTTATTAGAAAATTTAGAAATAAATAATGCAACCAACAAAAATGTAAATTTAGTTAATAATCAATTAGAATTAGATACTTCAAATTCTCCACTTATACTATATATACTACAATCCTGTATACCTGTACATCCAATTTTGCAATTCAGTATGAATCATTACTTCTATATTTTAAACATAAGTAATCCGATTTGTACTTTTGAGAATGGTCGATTCGGCCGAAACAATATTCTCCAGACAATAAATGTTTTTTGAAAACATTATTGTGTTTTTTGTTTAAATTTAATTAATTCTACATACGTTAATCAAGTAAGGTACAGTGGCCTATGCAAAATTACTTGTCACAATATTATAATTGCAACTATACAAAAACCATAAGTCTGGCACGATCCTTCTTTGGTTCTCAAATTGTGGACAATAATCACTACTAATAAACAGTCTAAAATGCATTTTTTGTGAAATTAATAAAAATAACAGAATTTATGTTCACCAATTTTTATTTAAAACGAACACTCCACATATGTTTCGGGAGTTATCCCATTATCAAGAGGATTCAAAGGATTTTGTCAGATTAGGGTGGAAACAGTTTTTTTTAAACAAGTCATAAATTTTTTATGCCCACCTATTCTAAACAAATTCGTATGAGGGGTTGCTTCATTATTCACACGTGTGTGTATCTAACATCATTTTTTCTTTTAGAACATTGTACAGCAAAAGTTTAGAAACATAAAAAAAGCTTGATACGAAAAGAACTTTTTAGTAGTTAAATTTTGTAAAAACAAAACCAATTTTCAAATGACATATTTATGCTATGCGTTTGAGTTATTATTTCAGATACAAAACATTTCACAGAGAATATGAAAGTTAAGTAAGTATCCAACTAAACGATTCGTTTCGTTCAGTTTAAGTAGACAATTATTAACAAAAATAAATGATTTGATTGAGTTGGTCGATACTTGGTGAAAGTTATTATCCATTTTCAATAAACAAGACACAAAACTGTTCACAGAAATTATTTATTTAACACAACTATAGTTTCGCTACACTGTATCTTTATCAAGTAATGAATGATTGTGGTACAAGTATATACAATTTTTTTTTGCTTATATAAACCTAATCGGAGTGGAGGTAATTTTTAAATATATTTAATAACTGAACAATTCAAGTCGATTTGATCGTTTAGTAATAGATCGACTTGAATTGTTCAGTTATTAAATATATTCAAAAATTACCTCCACCCCGATTAGGTTTATATAAGTAAAAACAAATGGTATATACTTGTACCACAATCATTCATTAATTGATAAAGCTACAGTGTAGCGAAACTATAATTGTGTTAAATAAATAAATTCTGTGAAAAGTTTTGTGTCTTGTTTATTGAAAACGAAAAAGAAATCAATTATAATAGTAAGTTACATTGTTTTTAGCCTCAAGAAATCCTTGAAAATTACCTACCTACAGACATTAAATAAACGTACACATTTAGATCAATATCTAAAGCTAATTATAGGACTTTCTACAAAAACATCTTAATATTTTTATGAAATTAGTATTTCCTTTTTGTATTTGTGTTTTTCCTTCGAAAATCGAACTTTTTGTAAGTAAACAAGCTGCTATTGGACGGAAAAGTTTCAGGAATAATTTATCCCAAAACACAATTATGGATCAGTTAAGGAAGAAAGTATCCGAAACCAAACCTTTAGAATTAGGAATTTATGGGTAAAATATGCGATGGTCTACAGAATACAAATTTACTTTTAACGAGATAAGAACAACCCTTTTCTAAATAAAATAGAACACAACATTTTTTAATATACAAAAATTACTTTTTATATATTTTTGGGCCCTTCAGATTAGACTAGAAAAGTCCTGATAACAATTTTAAGAACTTAAATTTTTCAAAATATACTGCTATAAAATGAAAATGATAGATCAGGATTAAAGGATAAAAAATGTTAGCTAAAGTTATTTCGATACCTAAAGTTTTCTGAAGTTTCTAAGTCACTTGTTGGATGATGGAGTTTCTTAATAACAATAATAGAGACATTCTTATGGAATTTTCATCCTTCGTCAAACTTAAATATCATTATTCACGGAAGAAACTTTCTAAACCTTATATTCTTAAGTGTCTCTATCAAAACTGTATATTCAAGATAGGTATTTTGCTTTAAAACTTTGTCGGCAACGAAGAAAGGTTTACTTAATTTCTAATTTTAGCTGATAACAGAAATATAATAACGTCGAGAAAGAATGGAACGAAGATCGCATTTTTAAAGTTAAAATATATAAATTGAATTTAAAGAAAACATATTTATCCAAAAAAAAAAGAGAGAGGTATTAAAACCTTATTCGTCTAATTACAAAAGATCACAGATTCTACATTTGAAACACATCCTACACAGTAGGCACAGCGCACCGAAAGCCATATCCCACGACCGTTTTCGACCCATCGGGTCTCATCAGGTGGGCGCTGGCAGAAAGGCTTTTTTAGATTGTTATATTCGTCTAATAATCGTTTGGAATCAAGAGTGTAATTCAATACTGGTAGGGGTATTACCCCTCGAAGTAGTTGTTTCTGTTGATTCAATATTTATATTTAAAACATATTTATATTATAACTTTTCTAGAGCGTATAATAAAATTGATAACATATGTCTTGACTGTTTCATAGTTTTTTTTTTAATATTTATAAAATCAAAAGGTGAAACCGTGAATCCTGATTAAGGATAATTTTGGTAGCTATTTATAATAGGTGCTATGGAAATGCATTGGTACATTTTTTGTAACCCTAAACACTTTTATTTATGAGAACTGGAAGCAAATATAAAGAAAAATATATCATACTTATTTCTCTTTATCATCCAAGAATGTGACACTTATTTATTCCCGTTTATTAAAATAAGTGTCGGCCTTAGAAGTAGCTTTATCCGATTATGTTTCTGATCCTCCACTACGATTGTGATTTAAAAAAAGGTACAGAAATATGCATTTTCTCTATCTCTCTCACGATATCTTTAAATATTTCAAACATTTAATTCATAAATATTCATTTAGCCTCATTTCACATTGTCCTTACCTTTAATATAAAATAGTTCACCCACGCACAGCAAGTAAACACGATAAAGCATACATTTTTAAGTGCAAAAGCAAAGAAAAATTCTAACACAATTTGAACATTCAATAGGAAACTAAATTGAATCTAAGCACTTTCAGAAAGGAACTTTTTCGTTGAAGTGGTTTACGATCTTCACATTTCTTACAAATACTTTTAAGATAAACCTTTTTTACAATACATCTTGGTCAACCTTACTACATGACCCAATGGTATAGTCTAGTAATGAAACGATACAATTAAATAGAAGATCTATACATTATTTTCGATACCAGGTACTTTTGGTATCGATTCTTCTAAAATGGCTCAACCCAACGCCAAAGACGATACTAATAAACGGCTATGTGTTCGTTAACATCGCCAAAAGTTTGTAGTCTTCTATATGGTATCGTTTTATCCCTACGTCTAGATCATAGCTTAACATTCGGGAGGTCACCGGTTCGATTCCGGGTCCGCATGCCTTGTCCAATATTTTCCATAGTTTCCTTGAGTTAATTAGACAAATTTTGTGACAGTAATATTTCGCAGATAATCTTTCATTTCTCGTTTCATCTTTCTCTTCAGAACTATCCCCCCGCCCGCCCCCATTCCTACAATTCCCAAAAGAAGACTTCTACGAGACATCCTGTGACGTAACCTAAAATATTTTATACTTTTACCATGCCTCGCATTATAATGGTCGGCATTTTATGGGAACAGACCAGGGTGAGGGCACGTATTTATGTAATGTATCGCAACCCTTAATAAAATAAGAAGGCAGCTGTAAATTTCCTTCCTTGAATTTATACGTACATAATGTCATATGTACATGTGTACTAATGGATGCCTTTCTGGCCTCTAGATAATAAACCTAAACTTTAGGAAGAGACAAAAAACAGATAGTGTTTGACAACACCTTTCAATTGTACACCTAATGAAGAACGAGAAGATTAACCACACCTTACTGCGAGCAGGTATATACATAACAAGTAACTAATTAATTACAGTACAGTTATTTGCATTTCAAATTTGATTGTGCAACAATCATAGAAGTAAAAGTGGGTGTTAGACAATAGAGGCTACACACCTAACCTGGCCTAACAAGAGTCAGTCGACTTATCAGTCACCCACTTCTTTTTTTGTATTTTATTCCCACCAGCTACTCGTGCTGGTAGGCGGGCAGTTCCTCCGACCTACACTGTAGTGCAAAGCCGGAGGGTAGGGCGTAAGGCCCTCTTCAGTCTCCTTGCAAGAATCGTGAGAATGGATGGTAGGCTAGGGAGAAAAAGATGAGACGGACGAAATGAAGACAGAAGAAAAGTGAAAGATTATCTGTTGGATATTACTGCTCCAGCATTTGCCTACATGATCCAAGAAAACCACAGAAAACTTGGACCAGAGCAGCCGGTCCTGGGTTCGAACTGATGACCTCCCGAATACTAAGCAATGATCTAGAGCACTATCCCACGTTGCAGTGTTTGTCATCTGTCATCTACAAACACGATTTTGATATTATATTGACTGCTCACAGTGCCCAATTGACCCGTAAGCTTAAGAGGACCCCTGCTGGTGTACAATATTAGGCAGATAAAAGTGCCCAATTGCTCGACTCCGGACCAAACTACCTCCAGTGGTTTTGTTTAAAATGTGGAGGCATATAGTGCTTACCACATACGAAAACGTATTTATAAATAGTAGCTCACCGGAGACGGAAGCAGTACGTCTACTGTTTCCATCTAAAAAATGCATGGCGGAGTGAACTCGCAAATCCAGACGGAAATGGCGCATCAATAAATAATAAATGAGCGTTAGTTGAACTGCATTAAATATTTACATCCTTCATAAACGTCCGTCGTGCTTTCACCAGATATTAGTTCTTAACAAGAACTACAGAATTACAAAAACTAATATAGAGTATCCACATTTTCCAATAGAACATAATTCGTGAAGAAATTAAACACTACAATTTTTGATTCGATAGTGGAAGCCTTAATTTATTGAAACTTTGTCTTAGGTATATATATTTACAATAATTTATCTTTGGGATATTATTCGTACAATATTTATGAAATAGAAGTATTTACTGTCGCCCTTAGTACATTAACAGATGAAAAATGCAGTTTTTACTAAAGATTAAATTTAATTTATTCTCATACCATTTTTACAACCTCATCGTCGCTATAAATTAGAACTTATGCAAGTCTGGGTCGCCTTCCGCAGCAAAAAAGTTGAGCCGCAAAGTTGGGCATCAAAAAAAAAAACAGACTCAGTTTAACGAGAAAAGTTGTGGAATTTTAACAAGGTTTTAAAATAGCATCACACCTCACAGTACCCAAGACGCACGTTACCGTTTTAAGGGTTGCAGTTTACAGAGAAAACCTTACAGCATTGATGCAACTGTTGGGAATTATTAGCTACTGTGATTAACTTTTGAAACAAAGGTCATTATCTCGCAATTTCAAGCACATTGGGTGCCCCTAAGAGAATAGTAAACTGTTTAAACTTTTTTGAGTCGGATATATTCATCAAGGATTTGCGATTTTTATCATGAAATGTCTAAGTAAAAAACAAAAACTTCTCAGAAACAAACAAAAATCACTAATCTCTTTTGAATACATTATAGATACTTTAGTAAAGAGAAAACAAAAGAAACTTCTTTTAAAGTACTTCTATAGCTTGTTAAATACAAAAGACAAGCAACATTATCATTAGATATATACGAAATTCAACAAATAGAATAATCAATAAAATATCAAAGCATAACATAAGGACAATTTCTATAAACAACTTAAATTTTAACACATTGTTAGTAAATGATAAGGAAAAAACAATTATTTTACAAAAAAGCGGTCTACCAGATTACCAAGAAAATTACATTGGACAGACGGATAGAGCTTTACAATCAAGGATTAATGAGCATAAAGAATCGATTACACAAAAAGTACTTGTACTGGTTTCACTGAACATTGTATACTAGAAAAACATACCATAGACTTAGATAACATTAAATTACTACATTATACGTAATAACAAAGGCATGAAATCTTCGAAATAAGTAAAGCTTACAATAACAAAAAACTTTTAACTTTTGTGTGTTTCATTCCCACCAGCTACTCGTGCTGATGGGTGGGCATTCCCTCCGACCTATACTGAGGTGCAAAGCCGGAGGGTAGGGCGTAAGGCTCTCTTCAGCCTCCTTTCAGGAATCGTGGGAATGGATGGGTGGTGTGGCTGGGGAGAGAAAGATGAGACGGACGAAATGAAGACAGAAGAGAAGTGAAAAATTATCTGTGGAATATTACTGTCCCAGCATTTCCCTAAATGATCCAAGGAAACCACAGAAAACTTGGATCAGAGCAGTCGGACCCGGTTCGAACCGGTGACCTCCTGAATTGTAAGCAATGATCTAGAGCACTAGACCACGCCGCTCGGTCTCTCAATAACAACGAATTTGTAACCAATGACCAAACTGATATCAGCATCTCCCCAGTATTAAACACTATTATCTAGTATTTAAGCTTAACTATAGTTTGTAAAACTTATTATTTTTGAAAATGGCATAACTACCGAAACGAATTCGTAAAACTATTTTAAATAAGTTAGTGAAGCTACCAAGTGTCTTTTATGACTTATATTAATATTACAATCTATTTCAAAATGATTCACTAAGTGTTTCAATTAATATGTTTATTTTGTTAGAATTTATTTCAAGTTGATGACTCTTAATACAACATATCAACGTCACACATACTTAAAACTTTTTTTTTTCTTATAAAATTATTGTAGTTCTGTAATTTAAATATCTATTCAAAATAATTTCTCCTTCAACTTTATAATCTGTGCAAATATTTCAATTCTTAAAATTCTCTTGTATTAAATTTTTTTGTATGCCTTAACATTATCTTCTAAATCTTTTGTATTCCATCTATCTGTGCCAATAACTTTTATTACTTTTATTTCGTGATATTTCTGATCTCAAAAATTTCCATGCTATCGTACTTCTCGATTGGTACCCTACTCTGATCTACTACCCTTTGCCTTACTTTAGAATTTCGATTTCATTCTTTTTTTCCCCTCTGAGTAAGCAGTTCCATCTGAATCTTTCGCATGTTCAAATATTCCGTCTTTGAGTTTTTGTTATTAAATATATTGTTGTTTTTGGTAATCGTTATTGTTATTTAGTTTTATTTACCGATTTTCTAATTACCCGACACCAAAAGCTAAACTATTTATGAGAAAATCACAAGGTAAATGATGAAGTGCAGATTTTGTTTTCCTATGTAAAAATGTAGAATAAATAATTATTTGAGCATCTCGTAACCATGAAAACGATGTGATTAGAACTTCATTAAAAAATAAATCTATTTATACGTTTGTTTCGTCATTTTGGCTTTTAATTAAAATTAACAACCGTTAAAAATCCCGGTAAATGTCTGTTTGTTCTTCAAATCCACGCCAAACAAGTCACGTTTAGATATCTCTAATGAAATAAACATAACGAATGTTAATCCTGGACAGAATGGAAAATCGGTTTATGTTTTGGTTCATTTGGCTTTTATTACTCCAATAATTAAGAGGAAAAGCCCTTATTCCGATATGTCCTCCACACAGCCAGACAACTTTCCGATTCCAGATTATAATCAATATTTATTATACGCTCTAGTTAATACATATACCAAATAATGTTATTATATGAATCCACAACCATATAAAACGCTTACAGTGTAGATATGAACCCATACATCAGTAAAAAAAAAATATTGTTATTTTTGATTGAATCGGTAAATTAAAGGCAAACTAAAGACTGTGGTAAATTAATAAATAAATAAACATAGGAAACTCACCCCAATTACCACTTATTTATTTGTTTAATTGCAATACGATGCAACAAAATGGAGCGTAAATTTTTTATGAACAGGGATCCAAAAGAGTGGCCCTAAACTAATTTTTTGTATTTTTGTATTACTCGTGTTGGTGGACGGCCAGTCCCTCCGATCTACACTGTAGTGCAAAGCCGGAGGGTAGGGCGTAAGGCCCTCTTCAGCCTCCTTGCATTTGCCTGAGTAATCCAAGGAAACCACAGAAAACATGGACCAGAGCAGCCGGACCTGGGTTCGAACCGCTGACCTCCCGAATGCTAAGCAATGATCTAGAGCACTAGACCACACCGCTCGGTAGAGATTATTATAGTAATATACCACAGAACTAGAAAGTATAATAAAATATATGACTTAGTCCGGTTCTGCGCATTTAATACTTATAGCAGCAAAAGTTTCGTACATAAATCTAACAAGTATACAAATTATAGTAAATAATTTATTTAGACACGTGTCTATTTTACAAAAAAATAATAATTAATTAGGCGTTTCAATCATCCCCTAATTCCAAAATTTCCTATCATTAGCCATATTAGTTTTACTAATTTCGTTTACAAACCTACTGCTCTAATACCATACAGTTATTATATAATTATTCCGTTTACGTAATGTATATAATTTAGCAAGCTTTATCAAAGCAGCACAAGTTCTGATATGGCATGCAGTGCTCCTTGTGTTAGGGTACTTTCTACCTGTATACATAGAATAAATGATTGTCATGAACAGAAAGCTAACTGAATTATGTTTCAGCATTGTTGCTTTTGATGGTTCCATGAAATGCCATTACGAGAAATGCATGCGTGCTACTCTTGGAATTGACGAAGCCAATCAGTACCTCGTACCTAACAGCTTTTCAATTTGAATTGAGTATTCACAAGATATAAGTCTATAACTCCTATAGAGCGCAATACTATATGAAACATTAGCCGGTTCTTAAAATACGGCATTCAAAAATAAGTATACCATGGCTCAGAAAACCGGGATTATACCTGACCAAAAAAGGTACAAGCGATCTTGCCACTGACCAAATAGGGTCTTTGAAAAGGTACATACATTATAAATATAAATAATGGAATCAACAGAAACAACTACTCCGAGGGCTAATACCCACCTGATGAGACCCGATAGGTCGAAACCGGTCGTGGGATATAGCTTTCGGTTCGTTGTGCCTACTTGGTAGAGATCTTTGATCTTAAAATTTAGACGAATAAGGATTTTAATTCCTTCTTTTTTGAATATGTACATATATTATTCTAATAAGAAAGGAAAATAATTTATTAATATTTTATGGCATTTATTTAACAGTAATTAATAAGGCATTATAAATACATACTTATACATATATTAGTCAACAATTTTTTCAACTTAAATATGATACACATTTTATATAATCGATGTTCGATATTGTTTTGTTTTTATATTTTTCACACAATTCCATGATAGTTTCCACATTACTACTTACGGAGGCATCCTTAATTTTAAAGGTGTTTTTAAACTTTGAATCTTGACAGAAGTGCCAATTTGAAATTCTTTTAACTTCTCGACAAATATGGTATATATATTGATGGATGAGCTGTGTAAAAAGATTCGTTAAATTTTGAGTGAAATAATTCACACGCTTTTGTCGTTTTCGTAACACAAGGACCATACTCCTTACCACTATCTTATCAGGTAGGTGAGCACCCTTTTCTCTGGTGGCAAGATTGGTTGTTTACTTTTAAAACTCCAATTTTGTAGAAGGTAGATCTTTATTTTTAATGGCAACCCATTTTGGGAATGCCGTATCTTAAGTTATAGACTAATAGCTTACGAAGGTTCACTCCAAACTGCAATGATAACTATAAAAAATATCTCGCTTCCGACATAGATGAACTACGTATATTTCGAGTTTGGTCTCGCTAGATCACAAGAAATTTTAATAAACAGATGATTGCCAAAGGGCTCAACTGTTTCTTAAACATATTCTTTGTTAAACGAGTCCTAAACATTTTTATTTGTTTCATTTGTTACATCAAAATTACTGAAATGGTCAATCAGAATATTGTCAAACAAATTTTGTTTGAGAACCAAATAAAAGTAAAACAATAAAAAGTCGTTTAGAATGATACACGCGACTAAAATATAGTCAAAGTTATGAGTAGATACTAATGGAAGCGTGCCTGCAATCAATTTTATATTTTACGACTATTGAATCATTCATGTCATGATCATCAATTTTTCAGAATTTACGATATACGATGACGACTGGGACGAATTCAACGTTTGATTTTAAATCAAAAATTTACTCAGATAACTCGACAATAAAAATGTCAAAGGTAAAGATCTGCCTATTTGATATATACATATGTTAGGAGAGTAAGTGCATATCTAACTGCTATATTGATTAATTATTTTACCTCGCATAACACAAAAAATACCAGATGTGCACCCACATGGAGATAAATGAATATCAAACATTGAAAATTTCAACCCTATAGAGAAAAGGCTATCGAAAACACGGCGAATAAATTTTAAACAGAAAATTCCAATTCCCTCAGGTAAATTCTTTTTCAGGAAACATTATTTGTACTTTTTCTTTTTCCTTTATTACTTGTAATTTTATTTTTAAATTTGAACAGTAGCCTTTATCCTTTTTAATTAGATAATGTGTTTAAAAAATGAACGAGATTCATTAAAAATTACAATTTATAGAAGCATGACCTTATACACACAGAGTAAGAACTAATTTTGAATAAAACACCGCTTTATAAATGTCAACGGATTTAATTATCACTTGACAATTGTTTTGCCAAACTTTGACTTCTTCGGAAGTTATATTTGAACTTAAATTAATTTAACAACAAATTGGCTTATATGGCAGTTGAGGGAAAGGTTTAGTAGTGGGGAACTACTTAATTCTATTTCTATTTTCGTTTATTAGAATATCGCTCTTTTTAAATTTATTAATTTCTAAAATTTCTAGAAGAGACAGATCTAGTTTATTATTTTCTGTATGTAATACTTTAAAATTTTCATTAAATTGATGATTATGAGTGATTGGGTGGTTTGAATAATTAAAAGAATCAATGTTTTTGTTATAAAATACTCTCTTGTGTTCACTAATTCTTGTTTTAAGAATTCTACATGTTTTTCCTATGTAAAACATTTCACATTAATTACGGTTTAATCTGTAAATACCGGACCTATTCATTTTGTCTTTATTATTCTTAATAAATTTACTTAAATTGTTGTTAGTTTTGTATGCTATTGTATAGTTACTTTTGTTTAGTACAAAGTAAGAAGTAACTGATGTATCGATCTTGAACATTTCTCTTTTCCTGCCACATTAACATCAACGTTTCAACAAAATATTTCCTTTTGAAAACTTTTAAAATTGATGTATTTCATCTAAAAATAAGTACAAAAAGGTATACATATATATACGTCGAGGAAGAAGTTAGTTAGCATCTCACCCCACTTGTTTACTTTGAATTTGTTTGTGAGATTTCTTAATTTGTAACAACAAACAATAAAAGAGAGATTTACACCTTCATGAACCATGATGGAAAAGCAAATAAATTAATCCATAACTGTCTTTGAAATCTTTTTTTGCTGGTTACATTTAGTAACAAGTTAAATAATACTAATATATTTAATTAGGAAACATCTGATCATGCTAATGAACCAAATTAAAACCAAATTTTACAATTTATATCAGCGTACAACCTTAAAAAGGACCCTGGGGAAAATCAATTAAAAGACGATCCCTCAAATTACGATAACGCACGTAAGTAAACAAGGGAGAATGGAAATTTTAAATTATAATTAAGAGCGACGCTAAATGTACAGAAGCTCCATGAAAATTTCTTCAGAAAATATTTTTCCTTATATCGCGAGATCTTTCTATAAACACATATACCTCATAATAAAACTGTTAAGTTTGAATTACTATTGTACATTGAAACTGTCGGATTTATCTTTTCATTTTTGTTTGTAATTTATTGGCCTTGTCGGTCACGCATTTTTTACGTCTCAAATTTTTGTTGTGTTATCATGTGCATTTGCTGTCCGTTTCTTTCTTCTGCCATTTATGGTTTTATAATAGTATGTATCGTATTTTTTCCCTTTCTAGTATTTCCGTCTCCCATTGTATTATTTTTTCTTTGTGTTCAAATGTGCATCTAGAGTTTCAGTTAGTTTATACATTTATTGAGGGTAATTTGTCCCATCGGTCCATTTCGAGGACGTAGATGATGCACCGACACATAGATTACAATGTTGCATTTTTTGTATTTACGGTTTTCCATCCTTTTTGTTTGTTTTGTTGTTTCAAGTGTCGGTGCATCGGAACCACCCCTCCTCTAGGGGCGGTTCTTAAATTCATATATAGTATAGATAACACAGATAGTTAACCTAATACAGTTCGATCAGTTCAATCAATTCATTCATTCATTCAAAAATTAGACGTTTAGGATAGATCATCTTTAGTACATATAACATATAGCAACAATTACAGCAAGATCTCTATAAACGTAAAGTAGCAATAACATATAGTTCAATCAATCCATCATAATCAATTAATCTTCGTAAATAAGTAGGCTTCACGACGTTCCATAAAATTACTGTATATAGTTTGTAAATAGTTGGGTGTAATAAACAATTAAAACACGAAGTCCGTTTATTGCACCGATTCCCCCATAGGAATCAAAAGAAGTGGCACATCTGTGCACCGATGAAATAATTCATTTCATCATCTAATTAAACAGAAACCGATAGTCGTAACAACCGATGATGCTTTAACAAAGCTTCCTCAACCTTCGTGTGCTTCGTTGTTTTTGCTCGCGTCATTTTGTATGTTTGAATTTTTTCTTTCTTTTTCGAAAGGTTAAAGTGTTTGTTTGGAATTCTACTTTCTAGTTTTGATATAAAATGCGATTTTTCTTCGATATTATTTTTTTTCCATTTTCTTTGTGACATGTTAAAAGTTTCACAAATAACATAACAATATGTTTTGGTGCGTCTTATAACATTCAGTCGGGAAATACGATTTTTGCCAATATAACCGGCGTGTTGTTCTAAACGATATCATCGTAAAACGGTTTTAACTGTATTAGCAAAACAAATATTAGAGATATAAAGGATTAGTGATAGAATACATTAAGATCACGTATATTGTTTATTAACCTTAAGCAATGGAAGAATGGAATTTAAAAAACTTAAGAAGATAATGATAAAACAATATTAATACTTTCGATAGTGAAACATCATAGACCTTGTAAAAATAAAATAAAACAAATTTATATACAAATTACAAAGAAGTAGTAGGGAGTTTGATGTATTTAATTCGGTTTGAAAATTGACTAAATTTAACATATTCAAAAAAGAAGGAATTAAAATCCTTATTCGTCTAAATTTTTAGATCAAAGACCTCACATTTTGAACGAATCCTTCCAAGTAGGCACAACGAACCGAAAGCCACATCCCATGACCGGTGATCTTAAAATTTAGACGAATAAGGATTTTGATTCCTTCTTTTTTGAATATGTTATATTTTCGTCTAGGAGTCCATAGGAATCAACAGTGTAATTCAATGCCGGTAGGGGTATTAGCCCTCGGAGTAGTTGTTTCTGTTTATTTCATATTCATATTTAGACTAAATTTAATTTTTGCTTATTACTTTTTTGATTTCTAGATTCTCTAACACGGTTAATTTTCGATTGTTATTGATATTCGAGTGTAAAATTTTTATATTTTCAATTTTGATCGAATGATTAGAATTGATGCAATACTCCGCGAGACCTGTTTTATTAAGTTTTTTAATTATTGAATAATAATGTTCTTTGAATCTGGTTGCAATGGCTCTTCCACTTTTTCCGATATAAATTACATCACAATCATTGCAATGCATTTTGTAAATATCACTTTTTGCTTCGGGTGGTTGAGATGGTTTATTTTTAACTAAGAGTGTTTTTAAGTTATTTTTATTCGATTCTATGGCTTTGAGATTAAATTTTGATAATTTATTTTTGAACTTATAGCTAACATTGTATATGAATTTAATGGAACAAAAATAATCCGAAATTGGTGAAATGACCGGGTTGGTATTGTAAGAGAAAAATAAAACAATAATTATCTTTAATGAATTGAAAACATTCACAGTTCTGTATGAAAAAATTTCCAGAAACCGCTGAATTTAATTTATATACCAAATGCATTTGGCGTTGTAGATTCCTTAATAAGACATTTCTCCAACCAATTTCATTCTCATTAAAAATTCAAAAGAAGAAGTATAACCTGCTTCCTACAGAGGTAACCTAAGGCAATATGAACTTCTGAACATTGAATGAATATAATATACATTGAATTAAGAAAAGTTTATCTTCCATTGTAAATTGAACAGTAGTGCATCTACCTGGCATTTTCATGCCTGTGGCATAAACTACCTACCATCAAATATCTTGGCTAACAAAACTAAAAACAAACACAATGAACAGAGTTGCAGGTTAAATAAAGTTCTTCTTCAACGTGATGCATTGTATCTAAAGTTGCATTCTTTGATATTATAAAACGGAACTTAATGGCAAAAAAAGTGTGCATCACCTTTCCATAACTGGAAAATTTTCTAAACTATAAATGACAGAATAAATACATAGTTTTGAAGAAGAAACATTTAATATAATTGAAATACTGTTACAATAACAACTATATTCATTATCTAATAGTTAATTTCGGCAATCCTACAGTAGCTAAAACAACTGGGATCGGACATCATGTATTAGCTGCCTCTGTCATTTTTCTCCTACAGAAACAAAAAAAAACTACTCGTGCTGGTGGGCGAGTAGTCCCTCCGACCTCCACTGTAGTGCAAAGCCGGAGGGTAGGGCGCAAGGCCCTCTTCAGCGTCCTTTCAGGAACAGTGGGACTGTGTGGGTGGTGTGGTTAAGGAGAGAAAGATGAGACAGACGAAATGAAGACATAAGAGAAATGAAAGATTATCTGTGGAATATTACTCCCCAGCATTTACCTAAATGATCCAAGGAAACCACAGAAAACTTGGGCTAGAGCAGCCGGACCCGGGTTCGAACCGGTGACCTCCCGAATGCTAAGCAATGATCTAGAGCACTAGACCACGCCGCTCGGTACAGAAACAATATGATGCCTTCTATTTATATCTGCTGCTAACCATTATGCTGCTATTTTACACAAGGAGCTTACTAATATTAGGGTATCTACTTATCCAGCTGAATCGACGACACAGCTTATATACGAAATCATAAAATCATATATCAGATTAAGACTGTCATTTGCGTACTGGCAATTTCAATAAATTATTGACCAAGAACTTATACTGGTCTTAACAATAATAAATATTCCTATAGAGGCCCCATTATTTTGGTCAAGTTGTACATTAGGAATTATAGATTTTCTCCAATTTACTGCTAGTGTTTATATCGTAGTATTATTTTCCATTTGCTAATATGCCGCATTGTTTCGAATAATACGCTTGGAGACATTTTACAGTTTCTAGCGGTTTGATATCAGAAGTGCTACTTCCAACCATTAAAGACAACGACCGTCTATAAAAGCAATTTGTACTGATGACGCCGCGCCGGCATGAAACGTCTCTGAATTTAAAGTGTTGTGTAAAAATAATACACTCAATTAAACATTAAACGACAATTAGATGCTTCTACTTCCAGTAGATTATACTTCGTCCACGAGGAATTTAACAAAAAAGTTATTTTTAAAATTTTAAACGAAGTCGTTGAAACACAGCCGTTAGCAATAGCCCGCTGGCGCGTTCTGAGCTTGCGCGACAGGCAGCCTTTGTGATATTAAGTGGCGGAGGTGTTTCTACAATTTTTGTCTGTCTGTCTGTTTGGGTTGTATGGATCGAGCGGTCGTGTAATTTGCGGTAAAACGTAAAAATTGTAGACTCAGCGGTCACTTTTTTCCATATCATTTAAATATGTCGATTTTGCGGTCAAGGTAACATAATACTGTGGAATATGCGGTCTTAAATTCGAATACCAATAAAACATAACTAACATCAACCTAACCTAACCTAACCTAACGCTTGCTCGTCTTTGTCACTGGCAAAAACTAATAAGCGGTTTTTATCACCATTATCTGCTAACAAAAATAATTCACCATTCTTTGTAACAAGTAAATCTTGTTAATAACAGTGAATATCTAATAATTAATATTTATTAAGAGTAAATGTGTAAAATCATAATATCACAAGTAACCAATTTGTTTTCAAAAACAGTGGTGTATACATTACACGTGAAACACTTTTTTGACCGCAAAATCGACAGGTAAATTTTACCCTTCCTCCATTTTTACATTCAAGAAAGATTTAACCGAAAAATCCACTGACCGCTCGATGGACTGGCCGCAAATAAAATAAAAGTAGCCTAAGTGACTCCTTATTACATTGGCTATCTGCACAGACAGACAGACAGACAGACAGACAGACAGACAGACAGACAGACAGACAGACAGACAGACAGACAGACAGACAGACAGACAGACAGACAGACAGACAGACAGACAGACAGACAGACAGACAGACAGACAGACAGACAGACAGACAGACAGACAGACAGACAGACAGACAGACAGACAGACAGACAGACAGACAGACAGACAGACAGACAGACAGACAGACAGACAGACAGACAGACAGACAGACAGACAGACAGACAGACAGACAGACAGACAGACAGACAGACAGACAGACAGACAGACAGACAGACAGACAGACAGACAGACAGACAGACAGACAGACAGACAGACAGACAGACAGACAGACAGACAGACAGACAGACAGACAGACAGACAGACAGACAGACAGACAGACAGACAGACAGACAGACAGACAGACAGACAGACAGACAGACAGACAGACAGACAGACAGACAGACAGACAAAAATTGTCAAAAATGTGTATACATCCATATGGATTTAGTAAAAAGTGGCTATTTTAATATTACACTTTTACGCCAATTTTATTTATCTGTATAGATATATTATTGTATATTGGTAATAATTATAAGTAAGTATCACGTTGAATATTCTACCTTCCAGTCTATGCAACCTTAGTCTAAACTACAAAAAATAGAACATTTAAGGCCATTATTTGCTTGTCAGAAACACTCACAATTTTCCTTCTTTTGCTGTCAAAAGACAATATAAAGTTGTCATTTGATAAAATAAACACACGACCGTTTTTAATCCTCTCGTTTCTTTCTTCTTGATGGTATTACTTTTTTATACATTTATATGTCGACAAAGAACAGACGACCAAAGAAAAACGTAACTCCCCCGTTTGCGCTCGAACATTTCATATTGACTATTTTAACTTATCTGAAAAAAAAACCTTCACGAAAACTTATTTAAGGTGCTCGGTACCAACTTTCATTCCTACAGTAATAAATTTAAAAACAAAAACAATGGATTCTTGTCTGTCTCCCATTTTAAATATATATTTCTTTCGGTAAATCCGGTAATGGAAAACGGAAAAGGTCAAACATTATTCCGAATGGAATTACAGCTAACCTATTCACAGCTATCATACGTAAATTTGCCGTTGAATAACTGACAACTTAAACAGCAATGTTAAATATCAGACAAGAAAATTAGATGGGATCGGTCTGTACAAGAGGAAGTTCAACTGCTAAATTGCTTCGCAAACTGTACAATCAATTATGATCTAATTAAACCTTGTATTGACATGTTACTGCAGGTTTGTTTAACCAGTAAGTAACTGAATACATATAATGTAATTAGGTACATAATTCGGAATAGGAGAATAGTAAAATAACAATGAACATACAGGGAAGAATAACCTCAACTCACCAAACGAATTTAAATTCAACAGTAATTATTCTCTTATAAATAATATTTAATACTGTACTTAAAATAAATAATTAAACTCGGTGATTCCATATGTTTGAGTTTATTTACTCGATACGCATTTGAACTGTTTATGCCATCAACAATAAACGTAAACTAAATCGAATAAAAAGGAATTTCAGGTATCCCTAGGTAATAATTGTTATTGCTATTGAAATAAATACACAGTTGATAACTTCCACAATTTATTAAATAAACTTGACACGTGTTTCGCCAACACTGTGGCTTCTTCAGAAGTACAAAATCTATTTAAAACTACCTAAGAGTAGATGTCTATAAATAGGGTGGTGCATCTTCATTAGAGTGAGGGAAAAGATTTAATAGTGGTGATAGGTTTATATCTACTTGGTCATTAAGTAATATTTGTGTATTTTTATATTTGTTAATTTCTTTAGATTCTAATAGTATAAGTTTTAAACTTTTATTTTCAATGTGTAAAATTTTTAGATCTAAATTAGAAATATGGTTACCTTCTAACACATGTTTGGCATAGTTAGAATCGATTTTTTTGTTTCTATATGATCTAAAATGTTCGTTCAAACGGATTCTAAAATTTCTTGCCGTCTAACCTAACATATATAAATTTTTGAACAAGAACCGCAATTGAATTGATATATGCCTAGTTTTGATAATTTCTCTTCTTTGTCTTTAGTATTCTTTATGTTTATGTGGAAGTTATCAACTGTATGCTTATTTCAATATGTTATACTTCCATCAATTATCCGCTAATTCAATACAATTGTTATTGTTATTGTTATTTCCAATATCGAAGAAGGGTTCAATAAAGGCAAAGTGCTTAAGTGTAGTTGTTCGTTAAAAAGAGCATTACGACCGCGATAAGGTGCCTTTTTAATTTCTGAAGTATCCAAACAAATTAATTTTATACTTTTATTAGTTATCACATGTAGAATATTTACATTATTAGGAACATCTGAGTTATTAAAACTATGTTTTATTTTTAAATAAATGAACAAAAAGAAATATAATTGTCTAAACTATTAAAAGAAAACTTTAGGTGTTTTATTACCACCAGTTACTCGTGCCGATGAGTAGTGTAGTGCAAAGCCCGAGGGTAGGGCGTGGAATGGGTGGATGGTGTGGTTAGGAAGAGAAGATGATACGGGCGAAATGAAGACAGAAGGGAAGTGAAAATTTATCTGTCGAATATTACTGCCCCTGGATTTGCTTAAGTGATCTAAGGAAATCACAGAAAACATGGACCGGAGCATCCAATAAGCACTATATGACAATACCACTTTTATGTATTGAAATTGACTTCTAGTAAAATATTCTACAAATATTTCATAATTGTATTTAATTCTTTAGTAAAAGTAGCTGGAATTATTGTATCTGTGAAGGTAGCTTTTCAAAAAATATTAAATTTAAGTTTATTATGTTCATTCTAATGAATTTGTAAATCTAGGAAACTTAATGTTTTATTAAGTTTTTTTTTCGATTAATTCGATATTTAAAAAGTAATTCATTATCTCAAGGAGGATGAAAAAAGATTAATTGGACTTCTATGAAAATGAACTGAATAAAATACTGAAGACAATATTAATTGGTGAAGTGAGTACAAAAACACCTTTTGGGATATTTCACAAAACTTTATTGAACTTTCCTGACGTACGTTTCGGCTATTAGGCCATTATCGAAGGAAACAGTACTGATTTTTACATTTCTCGCTTAACTACTTATACTAGGTTTGTAAATGAGGGAATTCGAACAGTAGTAGGGGTGAATTGTTTGTGTTTAATTATATTTAATTATTTATTAGATTAACTTTGTTCTTTTGACATTTTTTAATTTCTAATGTTTCGAAAAGGTTTAACATTTTACTTTTCGGAACATGGTGTAGTAATTTGACCGAATTATATGAGATGTTGTGTTTACACTTTAAACAATGTTCGGATATACCTGTAGATTTTTTATTTTTCTCTATAGTATAAATGTGTTCTTTCACTCTTGTTCTGATATCTCTCCCTGTCTGACCTATATTCCACGTAATTTGGTATACCCCGCTTTTATCCATGCAATCAACCTTAGATTTAGTGTTAACTAATAATTTATGTAGTTTTAATTTATTTATTTGTATGCATTGTAATCCTAATTTCGTAATTTATTGCTTACTTTATTACTTAAATTACCTATTTAAATAATTGAACAGTAATTCTTTGCAGTTTTATTTACATATTTGCTTCTATTATATAATATATTTTGAATATATAAGCGCTTTTTACGTCTAATTATATTGTTTGTTGTATATGGTTTATAGCCATTTTTCGACGCGATTTTTTTTATATTGTTTATTTCTGTTTGAAAGTGAGTTTTTGATAATGATATATTTAATCATTAACTCAGGATGACGCCTTAGGTGTACTTTTCTTAAAAGATTTTCAATCACGTATGGTAATATATTTACCGTACATTCAAAATCTTTTAGATATTTTACTTTAGTTAAAGACAAAGTGGATTTCGACTGTTTTCGCGTATAGATGCAAATCTCACAGTTCGTCGCTCAGTCAGTTTTACTGTGGCACAACGGACTAAGTCAGCCACGAAAATAAATTCTCTTCGTTCACTCAGTAAGGCTTTCCCAAAGTGTATGTGAGGCACTTTGACTCTACATTCGTTTTAATGTAGTAAAACTCGAGCGTGCGATAAAATCCCGAAAGAATAAAAAGGCTCTTGTCCTTTTTCGACAAAGAAATTGCTGCCAGTCGCAATAAAAAACTGCATTTAAAGTTCTAAGTGAAATTAATGGCACATTTATTTAAACAATTTCAGTGAAAGGTCAATAATTCAAGGAGAAAATGCACCTTCTGTAAGGACTTCGAATCGAATTTAACAATCAAAAAACAAAAACGGTAAATCTTCTTAAAAGTGGCTTCTTTTTAACTGAAATATTATCACAATGTCAGCCTTTTCGGGCTTTCTGTGAAAATTACTGATTATTACAATAAAAATCCTCACTCTTTAAAAAGACATTATTATGTCGGAAGAATGTGTAGTATTTATAATAAAGTCTAATTTGAAGCATTTTAAAAGGGATTCTTTGATTCCTTAATTCATACAAGAATGTTTCATAAAAATCCAACCAATATTACAATTTCTAATACAAAATAAGAGGCGGGCTAAAAAGTTCGTAGGCTAGCATAGAAATAAATTTTGTTTTTTCATAGAATTTGATTTTATTATTCAGATATAGTTCCCTTCGAGGACGATACAACGATTATAGAGGTCATACAATTTTTCGATACCACTTTTATAATACGATTTGTCTTTAACCTCAAAATAGGCTTCAATTTCTGCAATTACCTCCTCATCGGCGCGAAATGTCTATCCAGCGAGCATTCTCTTGAGGTCTGAGAACAGAAAAAAGTCGCTGGGGCCAGATCTGGAGAGTACGGTGGATGCGGAAGCAATTCGAACCCCAATTCATGGAATTTTGCCATCGATTTCATTGATTTGTGATACGGTGCATTGTCTTGATGAAACAGCACTTCTTTTTCTTCAAGTGAGGCCGCTTTTTCGCGATTTCGTCTTTTAAACGCTCCAATAACGCTACGTAATAGTCGCTTTTTATGGTTTTCCCCTTTTTAAGATAGTCGATAGTCAATGAATCGTATACCATACTCGGGTCCTCGGTTCTCATTTCGCCTAGTTTAAGTTTAGCAAACCACTTTTTTACGGTTGATTTTCCTGGTGTAAAGTCCTAAATCCGAATAATGTTTATCATGCCAAGCCTTGGTTTCAACAATTTTTTTTTCGCCAAAAAGCAATGCTTTTAATAAACACATGAAATTCCTTTTTATCCAATTTTTCAAAGTAACAAAAGTTCTTTCACTAAAAATGCTATAACTCATATACTTGCTAATAGTGCGACAGCTATCAAATTTATACACGCGTCTTTTGAAGGTTAGGGCTAACTAAAAATCATATGTATTTAATACTAGTAGCGCCATCTATGCAGCCTACGAACTTTTCAGCCCGCCTGTTATATGTCGTAGGCGCAGGATGTGGGGTTGTGTGCTAGTTGCATTCGTTTATTTTTATTTTTCATAATTAGCAGTTTCAACGTGAAAGAAGATACATTTTTTTTGCATCAACTTTAACCTTTGAAAGAGTTAAGCTATCAAAAAATAATGAATTAAATTAAAAATGAAGAATTGCATTCAGGAACCACTAAATATTGTTATTAAAGGCTCAAATTTTAATAAGCTTCGTATTTTCTCTTCCTAAAACTATTAAACGCGTGACAAGATATAGTCAATTTTTAAAATTTCCAAAAAAATATATTCTTGCTCGAAAATTGTACTAATCAACGTTAGCGTAATTAAACGAATTATTAATGGTAATCTGTTGCTAATTCGTTACTAGTTAGCCTTCATTAAGGATAGCAACTTAAAAAATAAAATGAGAATTAAAAAACCATCTATCCACGCGCTGCGCAATTTAAACAGGAAAGCTCTTCATTAAAACCACTTCCAATTTAAAAAAAAAAAAAAGACGTAGAGAATAATTAGTTTAGAAAGACCTGTGAACCGTTTCGAAAAGCTGAATATTTTATAAACCTTCTAACCGATAGATACCGATATCATTTACTTTTCCTCTTTTAACTGGGTAATGCAATATCATGTTATAGATAAATTTTTAACCAAGAATTAAATTTCCTTTATTGATTGAGTAATGTAATTCTAAATATTACAACAGTTTAGAACAATTTCTTTCTACTGATTAGTGTTTTTAAAAGAACTTAATTTTTGATTAAGTACTAAATAAAATATTTGAAGATAGATGAATTAAAAGGGAATGAATAGATGATAGAATAGATGATATCTCTATTTATATTTTAATTGATTTTATTGTCGAAAATTTAGTGATAAAATAAATAATAACTTCATTCGTGACGTGTTATTCTTGCACGATAACGCTAGGCCATAGGCTCATACCGCAGCTTTAACGTAAGCCCACATGTTTGGGCCCCTCAAAGAATCACTAGAAGGCGAGTAATTAGCGATTTCAGACCGATGAACAGGTGGAGGTGTTTGTGCGCAACTAGGAGACACCCTTCTTTTTATGAAAACGGGATGAAAAACTACCAATGCGTGGAGAAAAATGTATATACAAACAAGGGGGGATATGTCGAAAAATATAAATTTGTGTATTTGTGAAACTTTTCAAAATAAATGTTTTGAAACTTTTCAAAATAAATGTTTTTGAATAAAGGCTCGTTTATAAATATAAATATAAATATGGAATCAACAGAAACAACTACTCCAAGGGTTAATACCCCTACCGGCATTGAATTACACTGTTGAATCCGATGGGTTCTTAGACGAAGAAATATAATATTCAAAAAAGAAGGAATTAAAATCCTTATTCGTCTAAATATTACCAAGTAGGTACAACGAACCGAAAGCCATATTCCACGACCGGTTTCAACCTATCGGGTCTCATCAGGCCGGATATGGTTTTCGGTTCGTTGTGCCTACTTGGTAGAACGCGTTCCAAATGTGAGATCATTGATCTTAATATTTAGACGAATAAGGATTTTAATTCCTTCTTTTTTGAAAGGCTCGTTTAAAATCATAAAATCGACAGGCATAAGTGCCAATTATATAATCTTTAAACATAATAACTGACTAGTTTCTGAATATCATAATAATAAAAATGATACTTTATTTCTTTACATGCCTTACAGGTTTTTGAAAATTACTCCTTCTACATTTACATACTTTTTAATAACAATTCTCTCACAACTACAACTAAACTACAAAAAAGCGTTTCACGTGTATAATGTATACACCTTTATTTTTGAAAAAAAAATTGGTTGGTAATCGGCTCAAGAAGTCCAAATAGAACCATCATCTCGAGAAGAAATCGTGCTCTCGGAAGATTTACTTGTTACAAAGAATGGTGAATCATTTTTGTTAGCAGATAATGGTGATAAAAACCGCTTATTAGTTTTTGTCAGTGAGAAAGGCAAGCAAGCGTTAGGTTAGGTTAGGTTAGGTTATGTTAGGTTAGGTTAGGTTAGGTTAGGTTAGGTTAGGTTATGTTAAGTTACCTTGACCGCAAAATCGACATATTTAAATGAGACGGAAAAAGTGACCGCTCAATCTACAATTTTTACGTTTTACCGCAAATTAAACTACCGCTCGATCCATACAACCTGTTATCTTTCAATAAAATTTATTGAAACGTGAATTAAAAGTTCCCTTGAATGGTTTAAAAATTGTATTTATCCCTTTATGTTTCATTTCCTATTTGGTAATCGTTTTAAAAAGACGCACGCCACCGAAGTGCTATCAGAGGCTAGTTCTAATAGAATTTATAACCCTTTATCCGTAATTATTCTCTCAGCAAAACTAAATACGGGCTTCACATGAGACCATTTATCTTGCACGCCGTGCCGCTTTGAACAAAGATTTAGCAACCGTAGATAAGACGGTGATTAGAAAGGATATACACTTTCGTGCTCAAAGGAATTAAGCATGTGAGTAATTGGCTTATGAGGAGTAGCTTAATAATTGATACACGTTGAGCCTTAAACTCTTCACAACAATACAAATGACCGAATTAAAGTGTTATTGGGTGTGTTTATAGCAAGACAAAACTAATCGCATTTAATACGGGATCTTCATCTTCGTGAAATAATTAGATAACACTCACAGAAGCAAAAGAAAAAGAGAGAGAATAGGAACAACAGGGATGTTATGCCCATAATTCTCAAAAAGGTTAGATATTTCAATAAGTAGTACAATTTTATGTTTCTATTACGTACAATTAGTAGTTCAAATGGTTGGATGAATCGAGCGTGTAATTTGCGGTAAAACGTAAAAATTGTAGATTGAGCGGTCACTTTTTCTATCTCATTCAAATATGTCAATTTTGCGGTCAAGGTAACATAAGACTGTGGAATATGCGGTCATAAATTCTAATACCGGTAAAACACAACTAACATCATGGAGCTTATTTTTTTAATATTTATTTATAAAAATATACATATAAATACATTGTTATAAGAAATATAAGAAAAATGAAGAAGTATACATTATACACGTGAAACGCTTTTATAAATACATTATTATCCTTAATCTACTCTAATAATATAAGACATTTTCTTTAGAAATAATAATAACTTTTCTTCTTTCGAACCGTTGTCATCATCTTCATACCACTTTGTCACCTTTTCAATCCTCTCATCCAGGTGGATGTATTTTCTTTTTCGCTTTTTTTTCATCTAAATTTAATTCCAACCTCGCTATTTTTTGATCAGCTCCTTCGGCTACATCCATAAGCGTTTGAAGAATAGTTTTAAATCTCGGATTTGTTCTTCCGATTTTGGAGTTTATTTCGTGTTTTACAACTTCAGCTGCACCAATAACCTAACCTAACCTAACCTAACCTAACCTAACCAATTTGTTTTCAAAAATAAAAGTGTATATATTATACACGTGAAACGCTTTTTTGACTGCAAAATCGACAGGTAAATTTTACCCTTCCTCTATTATTACAATCAAGAAAGATTTGACCGAAAAATCCACTGACCGCTCGATGGACTGACCGCAAATAGGACGACATCGTTCAGATTTTACAAATATTTTATGCAGGTTCACGATTGACCACATGGGTTACTTTACAACCCTACCAACTTGAAGCCCTCATCTGGTTTTTCTAATAATCAATATTTTGATGGCTTCCATATAAAATATATATTAAATTATGTCGTCAAAGCTGTATTTCTTCCAAGAAAATTTTGGAACAACCCAAAATTTTTTCGCCAGTTTTATTTAGTCCAAGTGTTGAAACTCAAAATGTTATAATATTCTTCTCTAAAGGAAAATTAATTTTATAAAAACAACCCTTCTTATAACGTTGAGTTGGTATTTTGTTTGTTCATTTTACGATTTTTGTTGTCTTCTGTCTAGCCTGAACCGTACATAAATTTCCTTTTTATAACCTCTCTTCAGTGTCAACAATTTTTCAATGATAATAAACTACCTTGGCGCTATAGCTATAGGTCACCTTATAAATTTTAATAAAACATTAGAATGGGTAAAATAAACACTTCTTATCTGACATCTTATTTGTTTACATACATCTTGGTTTTTGTATTTTAATAAACAAATCAACATCAAAACGTATTTATCTTTATATTCATGCCTTTTTACTGTCATCTCGATATCTACGTGTCTACTTTGATAACGTAAATTCTCAGAAAAAGCATTAAATGTTAATTAATATTATTTATTAATTAACTATTTATATTTTGGTAGTTTAATTAATTATGAAATACTTTGGATGTTTATAATTATTTTACATTCTGTCTATATATAAATAACCTTTTTAGAAGATTTATGTGCATAACATATGAAATGATACACACATTCAAATATGTATACGAATCGAATTTCTATCAATAGATTTACTTATTTTACTTACAAAACAACGATTCTGTCTAACGCCAATAGCAAAAATCACTTACATTTCTATTCTTTCGAACCGAATATATTAAAAACACTTTAACAACATAATTCGGGCTATCCTAGGATACATAAAAAAACTATACATTTTCAAATAGTTTGATCACTCCAGAGTTAATCAACAAAAATTCAATTCAATTCAAACAGAATATAGTAATCCAAAAAAGAAGGTATTAAAATCTTTTTTGTCTAATTACAAAGGATCATAGATCCCTCATTTGGGACGCGTCCTACACAGTAGGCACAGCGCACCGGAAGCCATATCCCACGACCTGTGCACCGAGGGATCTATGATCCTCTGTAATTAGACAAAAAAGATTTTAATACCTTCTTTTTTGGGTTGTTATCTTCGTCTAATAATCTTTCAGAATCAACAGTGTAATTCAATGCCTGTAGGGGTATTAACCCTCGGAGTAGTTGTTTCTGTTGATTCCATATTTATATTTAGAATATAGTAGTTCTTGACATGCTTGTCATAAAATACTTGGAATTATACAAAATAATAACACAATTTTCTTTAACGGTATTAGTTTTTTAGTTAAACCAGCTTGTCGCCAGTTGTTTTAAACGATATTAAAACTCGTCACAAACATTAACAAAAAGAATCACAATAAATTCATTATGAACTACTATACCTACAACTAATAACGATAACTATGTAATAAACTACTACGTATTTGTTAATGGATTACTAAACTAAGTACATAGCTTAACTGCTTATACATGCATATTTTGTAACGCCTTAAAAGCATTAAAATACATTCAACATTCAACAGTGAATATACAACAAAAGACATTATAAACTAAACTAAACACGCGTGAAACATAAATTAGATCCGGAGGTAATCATTTCATTAATAAATTTAAAATGTATTAAAATTGTGCATGCACACACATTTTACAATATAGAAGTGGCACAATTACTCGAATCTTATTTTTAAATAACAAACAAAAACGAAACAGTTTTAAAGTTTTATTATTTAGTTCGATTTATAATATAATAATATTTCGACATATATAAGAATACCTGCTTATTTAAACGAGTCAGTCATAACTATAAATATTTTAATTAATCTAATCAAATATCAATTAAATGCATATTAATAGATGTAACAATAAAACAATCTTAAATGAATTTAACATCCGTTTTAATTGTATTTAACCGTCATTTTAATCATAAATGAACAATGAATGATATAATCACGTCTGTATATACGTGAATGTAGAACAGATATTAGATTAAAATCGACTTTAATCTATAAAGAACTAGATTAACAAAAAAATCTATGAATATGAATACCTACGATAGAAATGTCCTATATCTTTGGTTCAAGTACAATGATAGTTTTGGAAGTTGGTGTAGTCCCGTAAGCAAAAACACCAGGAAACTAATGAAACTAATCAAGATCAGTCTATTCTCTTCATGATTTACTTACTACTTGTAATTCCAACAGAATAATTTCTGATCCTGTAGATTTATTTCCCGTAAAAATAAAGAAAGAATTAATTTACATCGTGTGTTTACAAAATATTTCATGAGATTCAAATATAGCTGCACGAGGGCGTAATTGATGTATAAGTTAAATATCTTCGATTTGAAACCGAAAAAAAAAACTCGGCACGTTTGAAAGAATGCGCACTTCACTCTCATTTTAACAAAAACACGATAATAAGAATCAACAAAAGCGTGGCAAATACAATAAACTTTATTATTTGCTGTTTCAGATGGGATGTGATAACGAAGACATTCAGCTACTGCTACAGCTACTACTACGTTATAGTTGTTTGGACCCGCCAACGAATGTTATCAACGCCGTAATACGTTAGTTAGCCAGAGATCGTCGCATCCCGCGTACTGCATCACTTTAACGGACAATGAAGGATAACAATAATAATCGGTTGTGCAAAAACTTCAATACCGTGGCACGTGTGGATATTGTTTCTTCGCGACAGTGTTTTATTTAGAAACTCAATTATTTACAAATTAGTGCACCAGGTGTGTGAATTGAAAGAGCCATTCATTGAAAAAATAAAAATAAATTTTGTACTTTGCGACCTGCGTCAGGTAAAGGAAGAATATTATTTGTGTATGGTTTTATAATAAATGTTTCATGTAACAACGCGTAATAAGTTAAATATAAAAATTGGTGTTTTTGTTTTACTAATCGCAGATATGCAAAGGTCATGTGAAATATTTATTATTGTGAATTTGTTGCCACATTTCCTTCTAACTCGTGCTCTGTTCTTTGAAAACTAATCTACATGAGTATCACAGCAGCAAAATCACGAGATGAGTAATTTCCTACATTTCTATATCACTTCCTACTCTAATAAATAATTGTAAGTAGGTAAGTACCATAGTGTCGATGACTCTTTACATTGTTCACATGAAAGGAAACATTTTTATGGGTTTATGGCGCCTGTTGTAATTAAAAAACTAAAAACAAATTAAATACTTAACTTAAAAGTTATTTAATTAGACTATTACTTATCATATAGATTTAAATGTTGTTAAAAAACTTCAAGATAATTTAATCAAATACGTTTTACAATGGAGCTACACACAATTCCGAATTGAAAGTTTAAGTAGCTACTATTAAAAAATATTTAATTGCATCGTAATAAATAATGAATAAAGGAATGATTGAATGTACTGATGTAGAGAAACACTAGTACTATATCAAATATAAGAGTGAGAATATATGTACTGTATCAATAACGACCAGTGAAATTTATAATCGATTTTTATAGAAGCAATTGATTGATTTTTTGAAACAGGCCATTTTATTTAAATTACTGTTATAACCAACCTTGATATGTAATTAATTGTATAGATAATCTCTCTACAGAACAATGAACATTTATTATGAAGATTATAGTAAAACTGAGACGTACAATTAATTATCTTTATTTCAACACAATTATTTATAAAACACTTCACCATTTTTTTTTAATACTTCCGTAAATATCACAACAACACAACCTAATTGTTTCGGCTAAAGCGCCACTCTCAACACTATAACTATATTAAATTTTGGGAAGCCCTAAAGGTTCAGATATTCAGAAAGAGTGGGGTATTCAAAAAGCATAGTTATTTTTAGTAATATATGCATAGGGCGTATGTCGGGTTGAATACTTTAATATTCGTCGCCGTTAAATTACTTACTTTATTTAAAGAGCACGAAAACGATTTTTCCCAAGAACGAGACTATTCTAAATCGAATTCTTACTCCAAAACGCCCTTATTCTTTGAGTTTCGTCAAACTTTACAACCGTTTTCGAAGAACACAATTAAACATACAAAACACATTTGTAACAAATTTTCCGTCATTAATTTGAGGTAATCTGTGGTGGGTACAAATTAATTCAAAAATTGATATTTAATTGATGTATTTAAAATTTACTTCTACTAAAAATTCTTCAAAAATATTACATTTTTATATGTTGCATACTTGCATGCTAAAGAAGAAACCTGCCAAAGATTGAGATCGATTCTTATCAACCGACAAACAAGTTAAATCAGACACATCATTAAAAACACATTAGGAAGTCGCATACTATGCTACATATACAAGCCACTGATGTCATAGCACCATGCAACGAAGAAAATCGACATCCATTTGACTTGTTTATTCTAGTTTAAAGTTACCAACTGCATGGACAAATATATACCAAACTTTAATACTAACATAGAGTACCTACTTACTTTACTCTCAAATATATTATGCGAAAATTCCATGTCAAACAAAGTTTTCCGATGCAATCAATACGCAGGTGTCTGTATCAGAATGATATTTAAATTTCAGTAGTTAATAACATCCACCTCCGAACTATAAAACTTCGACATACCATCAAATAAGAAATAAGTGGGGATGACCAGGGAAATGTAAACAAAATAAATCGGTAGAAAATAAATTCCCAACTCCAAGATTAAATTGGATACCAAAACTAGCATAGATATATATATACAGTAATAAATCCTCGTTAAACCTCTGCATCTCTGCCAAAATTAGTAGTGCATCAATGTTTAAATTTCATAATTTTGTTTTTTCAATATTCTTACGATAATGATAAAAAAGATTGAGAATAATACAGACCGAATTTCTGATTTCACTTGACACGTATCAATGTATCTATATTTAATTTCGAACAGATTTGTCTTCATTTTGCAAATGGCACTGATAAAATGGAGGTATGCTAACACGCCATGTTTTATGCTAAAATATCCGACCAACAGGATTTAAAATGAGTGACGACCAACCAAATTACATGCTGGCAATGGAAATGTCTGATGATATAGCCCCAATCCCTATTGATTCTGATCTATGGTCTCATATCAACGAAATTGGATTCAACGGAACTGATTTTGGTGACTTTAGCTATTCAAATATGACTGACCCTATTAACATTGAAGCTCTAGATTTGCAGGTAAGTAATCGAAAATATACCATCTACCTGTCTATTGGGTATGGTAAAGACAACGCTAAATAATACCTTTTTACATTTAAGTAATGATGTGAAGTGTACCTTAAGTATTTTCATGTTAACTGAGATGTAAAAAAGAAAATATAAAACGATTTCCTATTTTAAATATTTAATACAAAATCCTTTAGAAATTCAAAAATAATCAACTTAGAACGTTTCAACACATTCTCGACAATGTTATTTCGACTTTATACGTTCATTTTCAAGAATTTACAGCAACTAAAATTAAAATTTAACTAACTGTCTATTTCTGTATGTAAAGGGTCTGTTTCTAGGTAAATATTTACAGACTCGTGAAAAGTAGGGCTGTATTTGAAGTATACAATTCCATTTGGTTATTTGCTATATTCTTATTTGACTATTACATTCTTGATTTCTAATTTTTCCAAAAAAATGAGTTTTACACCTTTTTATTGGTGATGAATTAGGCTCATATTATCTATATCTACTTTGTGGTTGTTCAGTACGCAGTGTTTAGCTATGCCTCTGTCTTTTATCTTATTGTTTGTATAGTAGACATGTTCTTTTAATCTAGTTTTTAGTGGTCGTCCGCTTTGACTGATATATATGTTACGGGTAATGTTAGATAAGCGAGTTAACCTAGGTTTACCTGGGTAAACTGCGTAATACCCAAGACTCTTGGGTAAAGTCCAAAATATATTTGGAATTGTACACGTTTCGGGCATTACCTGGGTAAACCGCGTTTTATATGCTTTCGCTTGGTTAAATTTGGATGTACCATAAATGACAAGGCCATTAATATTTGAAAAACATATTTAATTCAAAAATCACATTTTACAAATAAAAATTAGAATTCTAAAACTGTATTCTCTCAAAGGTAATCTACTCACGAGTACTTATTTGTTCAAACAACACAAGCTGCTGTGACATTTCGAGTTGTAAAGATTTCCAATAGCTTTACCTAACCTAACCTAACCTAACCACAAGTCCTTTTTTGACAGATTTCAGTTTTTTTTTTGAAATTCAAACTGCAAAACATTAGGTACTTTCTAAATAGTTTTTGTTGTTGTTTATTATTAAAACTGTTCTATTGTTTATTATAAAGTTCATACAGAGTTTATATAGGGAAAAATCTGGTAAATACCTTGCAAATACAAATAGAAATTAATATTATTTATAAAATAGAAAATGAAAATAATAGGTATTTTGCATTGTATATTTGTATTTTTAATAGAACCACCTATTTGAAATAAATCACGTATGCCTCTAGTCAACAATAATCTAAAAAATATAGTTTCTTACAGCAGCTGCTGCTAATCTTTTTTTTGTAGACATAAAAAGTCTATTAAAAAATAAAGTTGTGAAGAATTCACAGTAACATTTCATCTTTTGAAATAAACAAATGTCTCGCAAATAACCTAAGTAAAAAAAATTACAATAACTCTAAAAACAGTCGTCCACAAAAGGCATTTTCGGTGTTTAACAAAAGATATTGGAAACGACAGGCTCTTCAGGCTACTCACATATACGCCCGTATTCGTTTCGGAAGAAATTGATTTCTATTTGTCACTTGCTTGCTTTCCGTTTCCTTTCGCTTTTGGTTCAAATTTAAATTCATTAATACCATGACATCCTGGGGTTGAAAAGCACAATTTTTGAACAATTCATACTTCCCACAAATCATAAATCCTTTGTCGCATAAAACTTTCAAACACCACATTTATCTTAATTGAAAAACTTCAAACAAAAAACAAACATTTTCTCCATCTCGCAGAATTACACTTCTTCAAGTGCTTAATGTTTTATAATCCACCAATATTTATCCACACAAAAACCGATCAATCAGTAACCAAATTAAAACTTTCAACTAAATATTAATTCCTCATCAAATTCAAAAATAGATATATGTTGACGACGTCCTGTGTATTTGGTCAGGTACAGATAGACAAATTAAATTGTTTTTAAATCATTTAAACTTATTATATAAAGAATTTAAATTTACTCATGAAATAGAAAAATCTGGCTATTTATATTTCTTAGATTTAACCCTCACTAAAAACAATAATAAAATTGAATATAACATTTACTGTAAACCTACGTATACTTAAACACTTCCACATTGCAATTCGAAACAATCTATAAACATCAAACTCAGTACCTTCCATTGTTTCGTACACAGGTTATTAACTTTACCTTTAAATAATATTAATTTCAATTCGGAAGTCCTTTTTCTAAAAATTCTAGCTAGAAACAATGGCTATAATAAACACATTATTGATACGTTAATAAAGAAAAAACAAAAGAAACTTATTTTAAAAAATTTCTATACCTTACCAAATACAAAAGAGGAAAATCAATATCAGTTTATTAATTATATACCGAATTTAACCTATAGAATCAGTAATAGATTGTTTAATACAATATAAAAAACAATTTCTGTAAATAAATTTAATCTAAGTACACTTTTAGTCAACAATAAATAAAAAACTGATATGTTAAAGAAAAGTGATGTTTATAAAATTAATTGTAAAAATTTCCAACCAATTTACATTGGACAAACTGGTAGAGCCTTACAACTAAGAATACATGAACATCAAAAATCAATTTTAACCAAAAACTCTTATACTGGCTTCGCTGAACAATGCATTACAAACAATCATAATTTAGATATTTATAGCATTAAATTAATCCATAATTGTAAAAAAAGCAAATTGTTAAACTGACTAGAAATTTTTGAAATTAATAAAACTCTTAAAAATAAATTACTAACAATGACCAACTCTTAAAATCCATTATGTAAATCTAGTATTTAAGCTCAACTTATCATGTAATTGTTTAGTATTATTTTGTACTCTTTTGATAATGCCATAACCGCCGAAACGACTGTCGTCAAGATTTTTAATAAACCTGTGAAACTACCAAGTGTTTTTGTATTATATTCATTAATAAATGACAGTTTCATATATTTTTGCAGTCACAAAAAATAATAAATTCCATTTTTATTTGTAAGTTAATTGGGTAAGTACCAATTAACAGTTGTACATTTAGCGTTGTCTTTCCTAAACTTCCATCTGATAGAATAATAACAACTAAATATGTGGTATTTTTTTCTTACAGTGTAAAATAAGATACGGTAATGAAACAGAAACAAATAAAAAAGTCTGGGAGACGTTTTGTCCAGCATCCTCAGATAGTGTTCTATGTTGGCCCCCTACGCCCGGTAATGGTTCAGCTGTACAAAAATGTTTTTCCGTTTTGATGGGCTTCAGATACGACGATACACGTAAGTGAAATTTAAATGTTTAATAAATTTACTAACAAATAACGATCACAACAATTGTTACAACTATTTGAAACCATCAAAGTCCTGGAAAGATAGAGATTTTGTGGAAACGGTATAATAACAAGTGTTTAATGTTTGATAATATTCTAAAACGTAGAGTTCTATCTAAAAAAGGGTGAAGACCGCGTAGTTCTGACAAAATATGTATTTTACAGTGTACTTTACGAACTGAAATTAAGTTATTAGAAGGCTTTGGCAACCCTAACGATTGCGTAATTTTCCTTAAATGATGTTCATGTCTTACAGCAAATTCGAGTCAAATTAATTTTCGTTGAGATCTCCTCGCTAATTTACAAAATGCTTTTCACAGCACGGATACATATAAAAACATATTTAAATATTCTAAGAATACTATAAATGTAATGTAATTAAATAGGTAGGCAAATTTGAAGTTATGCTACATTGTTTTTTCCTTTCTTCACAAAAAGTTGAATATGTAAAACTACCCCGTAGAAACCTCTCTCTCGATATTCCTTGCCAGATCATTAACTACACCCGGTTCTGTAAACGATCATTAAAATACAATTTATTTTCATGAACATTATCATCTGCGTATTATTTATCCAGAAATCGTTCAAAACAGTTTTAATCTAAAATTTAAATTTAATACTTTGGTGTTGTGACCTCTTTCTAGAAGAACGACTATTATTTTATAGATAAACATCTTTCGGTGGTACTGCATAATTAATGAGTATTATCCGTCTGTATGTGCATAATTTTATTTTGAAGACATCTAACCGAATTTTCAAGAAATTATAAATTTACCCTTTAGTATTCCTCATGTAGTTTCTCATATATTTTGTACGTAATATATTGAATGAAATCATAAATTGTCGAAATATTTTCATAAAAATAACTCCATTAGAGTTCCTTACATGAATTTCATCATTTTTTTTCGACCTGTTCCCTTTTGGATTTTGCGGAGAATAATTTTATTTCACTTCAAATTTTAATATGAAACAGCACCGCAAAAATTCGACCCAGGTTATTTCTTCTTTATCGATCTGTTCGATCAGGAAATCATCATCGTCATAGTCAGGTCGTCAGTCAAATTATACATCAGTCCTTTATCCTTATATTTCATCCCTACATTTTAAAACTTATACCATCTTATTCTACACATCCCATACAAACTAAACTTGCAGCGTTTCATTCTATGGTCAATAGACTTTTAAACATACCTCTTTCTAAAGAGAACTATCAAAAAGAAATCAACACAATAAAACTCATAGCAATAAACAATGGCTATAAACCCAGCATAATAGACAAATTAATCAATAGGAAACTTATTTAAAGTTATTAAACTAAATTAATCTATAATATATGTTTAAAAACAAAATTTAAAAAATTCAACCTTACAGCCATAGAAACCAACAATAGCAATCAAGAACCTTACTAGTCAAAAATAAACCAAAACAACTACCAAAATTAAAAATCGGAATCTATCAAACTTGTTGCAATAATTGTAATGCAATTTACATTGGAAAAACTGGGAAAGTCATTGAGAATCGATTAAAGGAACATCAACACAGTATTAATAAAAAACTTAATAAAACAGGATTCGCGGAACATTGTATCAGTTTCACTCATTCTTTCATTTCAACAAATTCAAAAATATTACATTCCAACATAAATTATAATAGAAGACTATCTTTGCTTGAAAATCTGGAAATTAAAAAAGCTTCGTACAAAAATTTAAACTTAGCCAATAATCAGACAGAATTAGGCTTCACCAACTCCCCACTTCTCCTTTGTAATTTGTAGTAGGTATAAATATGTTGACATTAGTTTTAAGATTTAGTATAATTCTTGATAATGATCACAGTCCGATCGAAATAATATTGTCGAGTTGTCGAAAATAAATATTGGTGAAACATTATTCATTGTTTTTCTACGTTTTTAATTTAATTGTCAAAAGCTTTTTTTAGATCAACAAATTCTCTGTATTATTTTAATTATGATTTATAACGCATAAGAAGTTAAGCCTCTATCTACGCCTCTCTTTTTTTATATGCCTACTACCATCTTCTATTTATGGTCATCCGAAACATTCCCTATCACCCACATCTGGTTGACCAGCTTAAACAAACGATATCTAACTTCTTGGCCTGCATGTGTTAAATCTATATCTAGTGCGTTATTATTTTTTAAAGTTTTTAATGCTTACTGAAACTCGTCTCTCATTATGGGGTATCCTAATTCATCTACCTCACACCGTCTTTTATCCCTATTACAATTTTCTGAAATTTCTGTTCGTTTATACGAGTCTCATATTTCTACCACTTTGACCTATATTAACGAACACTACAAAAATTTCTGTAATAAAAAAGAGGAATCCATGTATGCACAACATTTATTAGACAACAATCATGATTTCAATTTGGATTACAAAGATCTATATGTTCAAAATAATAGTTTTAAATTAAATATACTAGAGAATTTGGAAATTAATCGATATAATAAAGTAGGTATCATTTTAAACGACCAATTAGAAATGAACAATTCGCCGCTACTTAATATTAATTTTAATACATTTTGTAACCACCCCCCACCCTCTTAGTTTATATAAAATTGAATGTAATAGACAAGCTTGTAGATTCATCACCTGATGATGCCACAGTCTGGTGAAACAATTTTTCTGTTCTTTAATATAAATATCTTGAAACTAATTTTGTGTTTTTGTTTGTTTAATATGGAAAACTTTGAATTAAAGGATGATAATCAAAATCTGCCTTCTAATCTGTAGTAAACTTATTCAAGTTAAAGTTCTTTAGTAAATCAATTTCTGCACAAACATAATCCTGTTTATATAGAGCTATTGCAATTTCAAGAGAGATGCACATTTTAGTATGGTTCTTCGTTTGTATATTAAACTCGCTGAGCCACAACATTACTTTAATGATTTAATGTAAACACTAGGTTGTTCATAAACATGCTTGCACAAAAACGGAGACACAAAAGACAAAGGATAACATTTTGTTAGGAATAAGGACGAATTTTATCTCCACATCAGAGGAGCGTTACTTTTTGGTGGATGCGACCAAACCAGTGGCGTACAGGCAAATTGTGTTGCTATCATAATGTCTTAATACTGACCTGTCTTAATTAATTTAAAGCACATTACGTATTTAACCTAACGAATACTTATTAAAGTGCATATATAAACAACCAATTACGCATATTATAAAATTTAGAAGGACTAACAATTATTATTATTTCAGTAGATATATCATACTAACCAGGGAGTTACCCTGTACACAAAAAATTGTATCTAAATAACTGATTGCATGATACACATCTGTAAAGTTTGATTCGTATTGAAATTCTATTAAAATGTAATGAAGTCCTTAAACTCGACGTACGTTTCGCTAACCAAGTTAGCATCATCAGGAGATGATTTAGATTCAGTTCTAAATCGTCGAGTTTAAGCGTTTTCATTTCTGGTATAGTGGTAGGACTCCGTTACATTTTGGGTGTGCCAGAAGATTCCAAAAATACCAACTTAGAAAAGATCACTTGTAATTATAATAACACAAAGGAAAAGTAATTTTTATCCCCAACCTCTTAGTAATTATTTTGCGTGCTTTTTTATAACACAACAACAACAGCAACAATTTCTGGTATAATAATTATTTTATTTTTATTCCCATTGACGAGATACTGAAACTTGACGTCACTGTTTCCAAAAAGAAACCAGATAAACAATCTTGATATTATGTATGCTAATGTGTTACAATTACAATTTTATCAGTCAGTGCTTGAAAATGAGAATGACAGCCAAGTGGGTTGTTGTCGTGATAAGGGTTGAAATGTGGCGGTAAGATTACTCCACTCTCGGAATACCTGAATTACCAACTAGGAAACAATTTTAGGGTAAAGTCCGGGACAGCAACCCTATCTGTAAATGTCTTATCATGAGAAGATTATTACCAATTGTTACTAAAGACATTGTAAAATTTTAGAAGGCAACAAAATAAGAATTCAAACACATAAACAAACGTCTTTACATGTTACAAATTATTAATTGTAACAGTAACAGCAAAAATTGAACAAATTAAGCGTAAGACCAATGATCGTTAATAAATTTAATATTAAAAGTATTTAGTAGGCAACAAACAAAAACTTAACAACTAGAAAAACGTGGAATATATAAATTGAATTTTGTAATTGTAACTCCATCTATACGAGTCCAACAGGCAGTTAAAATAAGATGGAAAAAATCAACCAAAAGAATAAGCTTTCATTGTTTAGAAAATAACCACAAAATAGATACTTTCAATATTATTCACACTGAAAATAAACGACTAAACATTCTTGAACTCGAAATTAAAAAATAATTGTAATATCACTAACGATAAATCCGAATTCAAAAATACCTCAATAATTGACGAATATCTCAGGAGTACCATCTAACAAATGGGTTTTTCAAAATACCTGTATTGCAGCTAAACAACTTTTACCAATAAATGTAAAACCATTGTACTGTACCCTCAGTAAGTAAATTGCTCCTGACAAAGACTTCAAAGGTCGAAACATATGTAGAGTGTTTCTAATACGTAAAACTTATTTGTAACACCTAAAAGCGTTTGTTTATGTTATTAAATTTATAGTCCACTTTTGATCAATATATAAATCAACATTCGTCAATATTTTATTACTAAATACTAATTTTCGAACTGTATAGTCTGTTTTTTAAGACCTAAAATTTACCAAGTATTTTAAAAACCGGGGGCGCATTTTTTATCTCATCATTTTGAAACAAGGCTTTTCAGAATTACCTTTTGGTAAATAGATCTGCTCGAGGCCATATCTATTAGTAAACCCTATGTTTGTTTACCTCCACGGCTGTTCGAATATTCTCATATTATCTCAAAAATACGTTGTTTTGGTATAAACCTTTATAGACTGACTAAGTAAAAAGCGCAAAGAAAAACTTACAACAACGGTTACTGTTTCATAAAATATTTAAAAACATCCATAATAAATTAATTTTCCTTATTTGAAACATTCTCCTGTATATACACATGTATTTAAAGTACCTTAAGGCGATATAGATACAAAAAGACAGTTCGTAAAATATTCAATATTCCAAAGAGAGTCTTAAAGGAAAGGTTTTGTGAGTAGTACGCTTTTAGGTTTCTCTATTCAAATATTTAACTCACTAGGAAGACAGAGCATTTCTAAAATATTTAATATTTTATATGTTTGCACTCAGATACTTAAGTGCTGTCAAGCTTAACAATTGACGGTCGTGTTCGGCTCGTAGGACCATAGTATTAACCGTTCTGAAGACATATACATGTCATTTACCGAACGTACATTATAGGATGGGGGGGGGGTCTTAGAACATGTATTTTTAAACCGTTACATGTAGTACAAACACGATTGTTTTGCTGTTAATACAATTAGTAAAGCAAGATCTAGAATTCCGTTGTGTCTAATCGTAAGCGAAAGGAAATGGGCGTTTCGATCGCCTTGGGATTTACTCTCGAAGGAAAAAACTACTAATCCTAAAACAACAGTAGAAGCATGTTTGCATGGTTTTGTTTAGCGATGTGTGTGTGTATATGTGAATTGGTACGCAAACATCCAGATAAAAGCGATAAAAGATTGTGGCCTGAGCTATTTTAAGGTTAAAGTTACTTTTCGACGAGCAAACAACACGAAATTTATTACTTGCTTGCAAATAGGTTTACGTTTTAATGATACACCTAGTGATGGTTGTGTTGTACAATTTTATCTTTTCTTATTCATAAACCTTTGTTGGTTTAGAAAAAAAAAGTAAAAGACAATGAAACTTGTCTGTCTGGAACATAAAAAATTCATTTTTAAAGAGCTTTTATCATTAAATGTACAATCGAGCCACAATGAACAAAATTAAACATTCAAATCAGATTCACAAGAATGTACCAGTCTGTGATTGGAATTTTTAAATGGAATTCATTTCGAAAGGATTAATTAAAGACATTAAGAACTTCTGTGAATAGTTCTCAAAGGTATCGTCAACGTCTTTCAACTTTTATTTTACTTCTAACGTTGGTTTACAACTTTTATTATTACGTACAGAAATCCATATTCATTGTCTTCTTCAATTGTCAAAAATGACACGCCAATTTATTAAAGTAACAAGTTGTTACTAATTTAGTTTGTTTCAATTATTGTGAAACACCCTGTTTCTAGTGATTTCTGCTGAATGAAAAATGGTACTTGTGTTTTGTAGTTTCGAGAGCTTTACTTACTGCACAACTAGAAGAAAAGTCGAGGGTGAAAAATATTCTTTTTCTTATTAGGATACCTATTTACCTCTTCGAAAAGATCTCTCAGTAAAAAAAATGCAATTTATTACAGAGCGTCTGAAGTTTTATTGCTGAAATAGAATGTTTATTAGTTTTTTTATGTGGTTTAGACCACTTCAATTTTACTCTTATTGCAAACATAAAATTACGCTGAAATATCACGTCTGAACCACGAATCGTAAATTTTCCCATCAGACCAAACGTTTTGTGGGTACTTTATATTCACTAATATCGTCCATGTACATTCTTCAATTCTAATTAATAAAATATAAACTAATTACGATCCAACATTTGTAAAACTGCATATTAATTATCAACATAGGAAAGCAATAGAAATTTAACTAATGATTTCAAACATTTATTTCAGAATATGTTTCACTGTAAAATAATAGAAAATAGTTCTTTAATTAATAAAATAGTAAGACTAAAGATTTAATAAACACAGCAGCAACTGTTTCTCCAAACATTGTCTTCATCAGACTTACAGTGCGTACTACTAAAGATAATATATAATGTTAAAAATAACGTAGAATAAAACAATGTTATTTCACTAATTTTTTTTGAACTCGACAATATTGTTTCAATCGTTTAAGTACTCTTGAGAATGATCGCTGACGATCGAAACAATATTGTCCAGTTCAATAAAAATTAGTGAAATAACATTGTTTTATTCTACGTTATTTTTAACAGTTTATAAAATGTTTCACAAACGTTGCACTATCGAAAGTTTAAGTTTAATATATAGTGTTTTCAAATTTAACTAAACATTTTACAATTTTAAGTAAAAGAATATAATCTGAAAAAAATCTGTACTATCCCAACATCCCATACAAATTTTCCATAAACATCAAACTTATTCGAGAAGCTGCTTAATAAAAAATAAAATATAAAACGTCACATTTTTTATTATAAGGTGTCTTTGAGGAGTATGGAATCGGAAAATGTTAGAAAATAACATGTCCTCAGATGAAGAAAAGCCTTTTTCCCATTGACTGAAGCTTTGTCATTTATTACAGCTCTATTAATGGAAATTTTTCATACAAAAATTATTTTTGAAAGATGAAAGAAATTTTGGCTAGACCATCAAATGTCATTAAATCTAAAAGTTGTGCCGCCTTGGAGACAAATCCAGTCAACTTCGAAATTCTTTCCAATTCATATTAACTATAATCATTTTGTTAAGGGAAACTCAGATTTGAATTCAAATGTTAGTTATTTGTTAAAAAAATTTTGTTTTTAAAAATTCACGTTATTACCCCAGGGAAATCGCAAGTTTTAAGTCTAAGATACGAGGGTGGATCAAATATAAACGCCTTTTTAAATTGCGCGCATTCGGGCGTTAGGAACTTGAAGTGGGGATATAAGGTGGAACGGAAACGGCGCGTCGCGTCGTATTACTGCGTTCGCTTGGTTAATACTCATAGCTATCACAATGAGTAAGAAAGAGGTGCATAGCAGCGTTGCGCAACGAATTATTATTAATGAAAACGTGAAACCAGCTGAAATTTTGCGCAGATTGCAAGCATAATTCGGAAATGAAACGCTTTCGTGGCCACTTAGCTTGGAGCTAAGAATTTAACGATGGCAGTAATCGTATGGAAAATGTAAATCATCCTCGTCGACCGCGCACCAGCATTTCGCAGGTTAACATTGCACGCGTTAGAAACCTTATTGAAGGGGACCGCCACGCTACGCCACTGTGCTTCAAATATCTGGTGAACTCGGCATCAGCTATGGGAGTGTCCACACAATCATAACGAAAAACTTGGGATTCTGAAAAACTTCAGCTCGTTGGGTTCCAAAGATGCTGAGTAAAAATCAAAAAGCTGCTCGTGTTCGCATCTCTCAGGCGCTTCTCACTCGATTTAGAGAGGAAGGTGACTTTTTTCTTGTACAAAATTGTAACCTGCGATGAGACGTTAGTACACCACTACACTCCAATATCAAAACAAGCAAGCATGAAGTGGTGAGGCAAAGATGAATCAAACCCAGTGAAGCCGAAAACATGTCTATCTGAGGGCAAAGTTTTAGCCACGTTTTTTTGGGACTGGAGAGGGCTGCTGTTGGTCGATTTTTTGCACCAGCGAATGCATTAATGCATTAATGCAGTCTACTACTGTCTGTACTACTGACTTCTCAGTCAAGTAAAACTTGCCTATCGCCGAAAAAGGAGGATGGACTCCATTCGTGACGTGTTACTCTTGCATGATAACGCTATGCCTCATACCGCAGCTTTAACGCAGGTTCAAATCGATGAAATGCGTTGAACTCAGCTGGAACATCCTCCATATAGCCTAGACCTATCCCCTTATAATTTCCCTCAAAGAATCAAGAATCACTGGATAGACACCCACCCTTCTTCTGTTTATGAAAACGGGATGAAAAAACAACCAATGCGTTGGGAAAAATGTATAGACAAACAAGGTGGTCATGTCGAAAAATAGATAAATTTGTGTTTTTGTGAAACTTTTCAAAATAAATGTTTTATGAACAAATGCTCGTTTATATTTGATTCATCCTCGTATAATCAAGTTTCGTTCAAAACGGAGTAAGTTTCCTCTACCTTTTCTGTTCTAAAATATCTCAGAGAACAAAAAATATGGAGTTAATTTTGATTTAATTTTCTTCCAGCAAAAAATTTCAAAGAAAAAGTTTAATTAGTTCAGACTATTCTCTACCATGTGCTTAGGCGGCTTATGTCCTGCGAAATAGCAGGGAACACTGTAGTATTAACACAATGGATAGGAAAACTCATTTCCAGAGGGTTGTTTACCCGGTCAGCGTGTTATTTTGTTTTACTCGAACGTTATTTCCATTTACTGTAATACATAATAAAAGAGTAAAAGAGCCTGCGTCTTGAATTTTAATGGGAAAAGTATGAAAATAGTCGTCGGAGTTGGACACTGGACAAATTTAGACATGCAAATCGAGCTTGAAATAAAGCCCATCTCCTTTATTCTGGCATACAAATCGTTTTGCTTACTTACATAATACACGTATTTCGCAAAAGAAAAAATACTATAAAGCTCGTTCAACTTCAAATATTTGTTATCGCCGTATAAATAGTGTTTATACAGGGTGACCCAAGAAATAAGATAGCTGTCGATTCTGTATGAAAATTTATTTGTTTTTAACATATTAATAAAACTCTCCAAACAAACAAACAGGCACTCTACTTTTGCTATTACTAAACTAATTACAACGGTCGGTGAAGTCCTCAAAATCCTGTTATCTCAGGTGCAGCAGTTTTATCACCGCTGTGCCACTTGATATGCAACCCTTGTAAAAGCCTATAAACGGTTATGGACGCTTATGTCGTTTCAGTATCTATTTTCTTTGCAACTATCTCATCCATCAAAGCTCTTATTCAATTTTTCTTCGGTTTTTCGGATTGATTAAATCGAAATAAATAATCGGCAGGACATCTTTATTATCCTTATTTCTTCTAATTATAATTGATTTTTATTTCCTAACCTATTTATTGACGTAATCTGTCAAATTAAGCCGACACCATACTCGAATCGAATCGAAAGGAGGACCAATGTTTTTAGAGTGATATGTAATTCCGTCACGGTTCGGCTCGTAGGACCATGATATTAACGGTCCTAAAAACAAGCCATTTAGGACCGTAGAAGATTCATAAAAAGAATGCAGTTAAACAACGAACTTAAAACTGGACATATCTGTAGGCTACGAATTTTAATTCTAACAACAAAGATAAAACTAGCTGAAATCTAGCAAAATAAATGGCTAGTTTTGTTATATTTCCAATTAATCTCCTACAGCAGGATAAGCAGGATATTCTACTGATCTTTTTTTGTCACAGGCTATGACAGACGCCATTGAATATAATAAATAGTCACACAGATTACCGTGAGCCAGGAGCTTAACGAATTCGGCTGTTAAACGAAAGAATAATCAATCTCCGATCACTTAACTGTTAGATCCTGTGGCACAAATAAAAAAAAAGAAGAGATCAATTGTTCTTTTGTCACTTTCAATAAAAGTTGAAGAACACCCGGTGTTACCGGTCAGGGTAACGCAAGTCGTAAAGAACCCTTCCTTCAGTAATTGGAATTTCTTTCACTTTCAACAATCAACTTCTCACAAAATCTTCGACACAAAAAAGGAGACTTCTTACTATCGTCCTTTTATGCCAAAAAAAACACCTTCAGAATTTTTTTTCGGTTTATCTACACTCCCTTCTGTCTTTTTTAGAACACGCATATTTTTATTTTAAGGAGAATTTAAGATAGTTTGACAACTAAAGGCTCAATGAATCTTATAAATATGTAACACACAAAAAGAAGGAAAGAATCAATAAACAAACGTGAATTTTAAATTGCCTTTTAAGCGTTGTTTTTAGTTAGTGTAATGAAACTACGGGTGAAACAGTGCCGCATGCAATTTAATTTTCAGTCGATGGTTGTGCATCAATACAGAACAAAGGTTCTATTTCGTCTAGAAATTCTATGCATACCAACTGCGCAAACAGAAAGGGGTAACTTTAACTTTGCAAAGATACAACACTGAAAGTAGAACGCTTAAACGAATCTCGAAACCAGCCTATATTTTGTATAGAAACATTAGCAGATAACAATAACAAAATATTTTTTATTAAATTAAAAACAAAAATCACAGGAACGTTTAAACAAATTCTTTATTGCTTCGATAATATTGGTTCCAGAACTAGAAATCCTACGTCAACTGTAATCCCCTTATACACCCCCTCTTTCTCTTACATTTTTACGTATAAATAAATTTCTAGAACCTATATCGAGGTAATAAATAATTTGTGTAAACATTCGTTTGTGTTTTTTGTTTCTAATTTATTAAAACATCAAAAATTTGAATATAATTAGAAAAAATAAAACTAAAGATTTTCAAACACTTTATTTACTATAATAAATTCAAAAGTGGGGACTTGTTGCCTTCGGTCTGGTCGTTGAGCAGGGTTCCTAATATTTTTTATATTTATTAATTTCTAGGTTCTCCAATAATGCTAACTTATAGCTCTTATTTTCTAAATGAATAATTTCAATACAGTTGTTGAACATATGACATTCTTCTGTGACATGGTTTGCATAATTGGAGTTTGTCTTATTCTTTATATAACTGTTTTTGAGTTCGGAAAGACGTTTATTGAAATTCCTACCAGTCTGTCCGTTATATACTTTTAGGCATGACCCACAGGTTTAAATTTAGTTTCCAGTTTATTGTAAATATTACTACCACTCTTATTGTATATATATTTAATCACCCAGGTTGTAAGTACTCATGTGTGAGGAAGCCAAAGTTTGGCGAAGCATATGTTATGTTACGAATAGTAAATAAAGTGTGTGAAAATCCTTAGTTTTGTTATTTCTAATTAAGATGGATTTTCATCAAGTAAAGTTCGAAACTATCAAAAAAAATTTGAATATATTTTGTTGTTTCAGAAAACGCAACCAGACAATGTCTCTGGAATGGTACATGGTCAAAAACAGATTACTCATCATGTACAGAAATCACAGAAAGTCCCACCCTTCACCATGGTGTTATAACCACAACCACCATTTACTATGTTGGTTACTCCCTTAGCTTGGTAGCTTTATCTATTGCTATCGGGATATTTTTATGTTTCAAGTAAGTCTGGTTCAACTCAACAAATAATATTTTAAGAAAATTATTAGTTACTTCTTATTTACATGTAGTTTTTTAATTTTCAGGGATCTCCGTTGTTTAAGAAATACAATACATACCAACCTTATGGTTGCTTACATTCTTATGTATTGTATGTGGATTTTGACGCTCATTTTGGAGGTAACTATCAAACATTTATAATAAGTGTCCGACTTTTCAAACTTTCCATTTTCAGTTGTCTTTTGATTCGTTCGAAACAAATATGGTTTCGTGTATATTCCTAGTGATTCTTTTGCATTATTTCCATGTAACAACATTTTTCTGGATGTTCGTGGAAGGTAAGAAAGTATTAAATAATACTATATTATACAAACATTTCTTTTTCATAAATCTACATCCGCTCTTTTCAATTTTAACAATGAGAAAAAAAGAAACACTCTTTTAATGTTTCAAAATTTTTTTAATTTAAAAATCCACAACGACCGTTTCACCACACTGTGGTTTCATCAGGTGGATGCAACACAATAACTCTCAATTACATTCTACAAACCTTATATACTAAATACAAAACTAAGAAGGGGGTTTAAAACATAAATTTAATAAAGGGGAGTTATTCGCATCTAGTTGATTGTTCAATAAAATTCCTAATTTATTATAATTATTAATTTCTAAATTTTCTAATAGGTTTCTTATCTATTCTAATCCTATTAGAAAGTTTATAAATTAATAATTATAATAAATTAGGAATTTTATTGAACAATCAACTAGATGTGAATAACTACCCTTTATTAAATTTATGTTTTAAACCCCCTTCTTAGTTTTGTATTTAGTATATAAGGTTTGTAGAATGTAACTGAGTTTAGCGAGCGGTGTGGTCAGTGCTCTAGATCATTGCTTAGCATTCGGGAGGTCAGCGGTTCTGGATGCTCTGGTCCAAGCTTTCTGTGGTTTCCTTGGATCATTTAGGCAAATGCTGGGGCAGTAATATTACACAGATAATCTTTCACTTCTCTTCTGTCTTCATTTCGTCCGTCTCATCTTTCTCTCCCTAACCACACCACCTACCCATTCCCACGATTCCTGCAAGGAGGCTGAAGAGAGCCTTACGCCCTACCCTCCGGCTTTGCACTACAGTGTAGGTCGGAGGAACTGCCCGCCCACCAGCACGCGTAGCTGGTGGGAATGAAACACAAAACAGTTTTTTTGTTTAATTGAGTTATTGTATTTCATCCATCTGATGAAACCACAGTGTGGTGAAAGGGTCGTTATGGACTTTTAAAATAAAAAAAATTGAAACTTTAAAAGAGTGTTTCTTTCTTTCTCATTGTTAAAATGGAGTTTCAACAAGTAAAAGCTAATATAGTGAATAATTTTCAATTTTAAGCGTTTCGAAAACCAAAATTATTTCCATTTTAATTTAACTAAAAACCGTTTATTTTCTTTCAGGGTTATATCTGTATATTCTCGTAGTGGAGACTCTCACGCGGGAAAATTTCAAATTAAGAATCTACGTCTGCATCGGATGGGGTAAGTTTACATCATTCTCTCTTTATTAGAAAACGGGACGAACCGATTGTTTTTGTTCGAAATTCGAATCGAAGAAAAAAGAACGCCTATGTAAATCGTCAAGGGCAACAACATTTTCAGATCTTATTAGAACAAAAGAAAGTAAAAACGAAAGAAAAGCACGAATACTCTAGATCGTTAAACTCTGTATAATTAAAAAACAAAACAAAAAATAACCAGTTACGCTTCGTAAAATCGTTTAGAGAGAAAAAGGAAAATGGATTATATTATCATCGCCTACCTTATGTCTCAAATTAATTACTACGGAGAAAAATACGACGTCAAAACTTCTTATAATCTTCATATAATCCTTATCTTTAAAAAAATAATCGTTTGAATTATTTGGCCTGCAAAATATGGAAAACATTTCCTTTCATAGAAGAACCCATTAGAATTTTTTTAAATTTCTTAAAATACATTGCTATTTTGAATATTTCGACAACTTCTGATTTCGGTATTTATGTGTGGTCCGTATTAGGTACCAAAATGGAATGCCCTCTTACGAAATCCCTTACTTATCCTAAACCGGCCCTGATTTGATTACCTGTTCGTACCCCTTTTAGGGAACCCCCTATCTATTTTGCCCCGATCCTGATTTGTCTACCGTATTTAACCCAATAAGGGACCGATGATGTATCCCAATACAACTCCCATTTGATTACTTTATCATAACCCTTTTAAAGAACCCCTTATGTCGAATCCGGTTCGGATCTGAAACCTACTTATTTTGTACTCGGGATAGCAGCCAAAAAACCAACCTAACATTACCATTATTCTTATAATATACGAACATATACTTCTTCCCGTAAGAGTAATAAGGGTGCTGCATACTTAAATAAGAGATGTAAAAATAAGACGCATAACGAAATTTGGGCAAGGGCTAGATGCGGAAACTTAGGCAGGGCAGGAAAGAGGTGCTTTAAGGAGTGGGTGTGTCGATTGGGTTATTGGGAAAATGAAACTTTAGGGCACCTAATGTGCTGTAAAAATACAATGAAGGATCAAAAGCAAAACAGTATAGACTTTATTAAGGAGTGGAAAAGTAGGGCGATAATGTAGACCTTGAGGAATTAATATAAGAAGTTTTAAAAGGTGACGTGGTACCGGAATTATGTGATTATTTCCACCAGGTTGAAATAAATCTAAGGGAATGCAAGTGTTAGCATGTAAGGGAATTATTGCTAGCGAATTTAAATTGGTTAATAGAAATAAGACTTGTAACCAGAATGATGGAAGCAAATTGCGAAAACTCCTTGTAAAAGGGCATGTAATGAAAATAAAAATATAATAATATACGAACATATACTTAATATTATCAGTCCTTAATAATTTTCAACACTTTTGCAAAAGTTTCTTTGATACATGCTTTATAAATGTAAATCTGTTAATTTACTTATGACACAAAATTCACTAACCTACACGCTTAATAACTAGTTCTTGGGTTGTGTACTGAAGCGGATTTTCCTCGACGCTTTCAATTCAGAGAACTAAACGAACAATTTCGAGTTTAAAGAGCTTTGCAGATGTACATACACACATACGTGCACGCTCTCTCCACACAATGTCCTATTTACCGAAAGTTTGTTTGAGAAAAGCTCAAAAGCTCATGTTTGTACTTGGGAGCTTGTTCTCAATTCGTTGGTTCCTTTGGCTCATGTCTAGCATTAAGTATACCATTTTATTAAATCGGAAAATACTAGAAGAAAATTGGTTAAGAACCATTTATATGCATTTCGTTACATACAAGCACCTACATGTGGAGGAACAATAAATATAGTTGCATACATGTATTCCTAATATAAATTAAGAAACTACTAAGAATTTAAACACAAAATAAACGCTATTAGATGTTACAATAAGTTTTATTAGAAACACTCTACATATCGATGTGGTGTTATATTCCGGGCTTTTTGGCCGTGGTCCGTGGAATTTGATTCTTCCAGACGTTTCGCCGAACTTCTCTGACGGCATCTTCAGTGGTGACTGTGCTGAGTCGTAGCTGATGCAGTTTCTTATACTGGAGTCGTTACGATGAGTGGTTTTCCGGTTGACTGCGTCCATGTTGTTTTGTTGATCCGGTCTTTTTCGGTTGGTGGCACTTTGTTTATTTTTCAGAGTAGGTTTCCAAGCTTTACTGATGTGTAACCCATCATCTCTGTTTATGTTATTAGGATGTTGTTCTATTTCCAAAGCTTCACGTCTAGCTAGATTGTAGAATCCTGAAGTTTTAACCAGGACAGTAGTATCTTTGAACTGTATGGTGTGGCCCTCCTCAAGCGCGTGTTGAGTTAATGCCGATTTCTCGGGTTGAATAAATCTGATGGCTCATTCGTGTTCTTTCCTCCTTGTCAATATGCTGCGCTGTATCAGCCCAATGTAGTCTTTACCACATTCACAGTGTATACGGTAAACTCCCGGTGTTAATAGTGGATCTAGAGGGTTCTTAGTTGATCGTAGTTCATCTCGAATTTTGCGGGTGGGTATAAATGTTTTTATTCCCTTTCTTCTGAGAATCTTAGCTATCCTACCCGTGATGAATATAAGGAAGACAAGTTGCGATTTTTTCTTCTTCTTCGGTCGATGTGTTATTCCCGTTGTGGTGACTTCTCTGATGTATTACTTTCTAGACTCTACATATGTTTCGGCCTTTGAGGTTTTTGTCAAGAGGAATTTACTTGATAACTTCTACAATTTATTAAATAAACTTGACACGTCTTTCGCCAACACTGTGGCTTCTTCAGAAGTACAAAATCTACTTAAAACTACCTAAGAGTAGATGTCTATAAATGGGATGGTGCATCTTCATTAGAATGAGGGAAAAGATTTAATAGTGGTGAGAGGTTTATATGTTATCTACTTGGTCATTAAGTAATATGTCTGTATTTTTATATTTGTTAATTTCTTTAGATTCTAATAGTTTAAGTTTTAAACTTTTAGTTTCAATGTTCTAATGTTCTAATTTTCTAAAGAAATTAACAAATATAAAAATACAGACATATTACTTAATGACCAAGTAGATATAAACCTCTCACCACTATTACATCTTTTCCCTCACTCTAATGAAGATACACCACCCTATTTATAGACATCTACTCTTAGGTAGTTTTAAGTAGATTTTGTACTTCTGAAGAAGCCACAGTGTTGGCGAAACACGTGTTAAGTTTATTTAATAAATTGTGGAAGTTATTAACTGTGTTTTTGTTTCAATATGTTACACTTCCATCAAGTATCCGCTAATTCAGTACAAGTAATTTACTTACTTTTTCTAATAAAACTTATTGTAACATGTAAAAGGGTTTATTTTGTGTTTAAATTCTTAATATTTAAAAGATGTTTGTTTCACAATTTTCCCACCACAAATTATTAAGAATGTATCCTTAAAATAGTATCAGAGATTATGGTAAGGCCGATGATAATAACCGATAACTACTAAATAACTTTACTTGCATGTAAACTTTAGATTGTTTAAAATATATTTGCACATCTTCGAAAGCTTATATTGCTAATAAATGCAGTAGACCAATTTGTCTAATTCAATTTATTTATCTAGGTATTTTTTTTATTTCAGGAATTCCATTAATTTTTGTGATAATATGGGCCATTGCAAAAAGTTTTATAGAAATGGACACCTCGCACTCTGTAAGTGTTAAATTATTTATAAACGGTCGAATTTTGTTATTTGTTGAATAAATCATATAATCATTTTAATATTATTTTCATCGATGCATGCAATAACATAAATACACTAATACACCCTAACGTCCGTTTGTGTCCTTTGAGGTGAAATAATATAATAATTGATATTGGCCACAAAAATTTCAAACCAGTATAAAACTTTGAACTTGAAGCTTATGAAATCAATATAAATATGGAAACAACAGAAACAACTACTCCAAGGGCTAATACCCCTACTGGCATTGAATTACACTGTTGATTCCGATGGATTCTTAGAGGAAAATAACAATCCAAAAAAAGAAGGTATTAGAATCCTTTTTCGTCTAATTATAAAGGATCACAGATCATTTGGAACGCGTCCTACACAGTAGGCACAGTGCACCGAAAGCCATATGCCACGACCGGTTTTGACCTATCGGGTCTTATCAGGTGAGCGCTGGCAGAAAGGCTTTTACAACCTATATAATAAATATAAATATGGAATCAACAGAAACAACTACTCCGAGACCCGATAGGTCGAAACCGGTCGTGGGATATGGCTTTCGATGCGCTGTGCCTACTGTGTAGGACACGTTCCAAATGTGCGATCTGTGATCCTTTATAATTAGACGAGAAAGGATATTAATACCTTCTTTTTTTGGATTGCTTTTGGAATCATTGATATTCTCTCCATTTTGTTTTGGAAATAACAAACCATTGTAGCAATTTTATTTATTTTTCTGTTAAAACATAGAGATGGGATATGCAAAAACGTAAACAATAGAAGAACGACTTCAAATAAATGATAACGTTTTGTTATCATTTTAAAATTGAAGGAAACGTTTTGAATATATAAAAAGGCAATCCACAGTGTGACTTATGATAAACCCCGAAACAAAACGATTCATATATAGAGATATATTTATCGTTCTATTTAGTCTTTGTACAGTAAATTAAGAAAAACAGAGATCATTTGTCTCGAATAAATAAAATTAGAAAATTAAACAGACGCAGGACATAATTTTAAAAAATTGAATTATATCTTAAATCAACTCAAAATTTTCATAGATTTTAAACTAAAAATATGTTTCTAAGGGTAACAAACGCGAATTTTTACACCCTACGTTAACCTAACGTAACCTACCCCATCCTAATCTAACCCAGAACGTGTCTCATTTCTTCTATTTCCGAAGGACAAATGTTAAGGCCTTTTTAATTGCATCAGTACCTAATGACTATATACCTGTTTTATCCTTCTAAATGTCAATTTTTTGCTATTTTTTTTATTAGCAACACGTTTCCTCCTCTCAAAAAAGAGAAAAAATAGTGGAAATGAGATAAACAGTATCTAGTCACGTATTAAGAGGTTAAAGCTAATCAAATTACGCGAGAGAATTATGTACAATACTAACTTCCCTAATGATAACTACAACAAGCCGCATGAAGGAATTGCAATATTTGCTTTGCAACAAACAATGTCTAAGAACTAACAGGAGCAGTTATTATCCTTTATTGTATTCGCAGACATTGCTAATTTATTTAAGGACAAACATTTGTGTCCTTACTCCTTAATTAATTTATTGAAGAAAGCCAACCTAATTTGCTACTACAAAATTCAACTACAATAAGTTCGTATACATATTATGAAGATAAGAACGTAATTGGGAAATTTATTACTTACTGGTTGACGAAAAAAAAATCATACAAATAGACGCAATCATTCAATTAATAAAAACCATTTCGGTATAGTAAATTTTATTATCTTTCGTCTTTTCCCGATTCCTCTTCTTTTGGTTTACAATTACAGTATTTTATTTATTCATATTTGCCACACGTCGATTATATAGCCACATTAAAGACTTTTTTGGTACATTAGACGTTATAGAAAAACTAAACGTGTTAGATATTTGAAAATTTAGAAATAGGGTTTATTAAGGATGATTCTTTTATCAAAAATGATTTCAACTGTATGACACTTCCGGTTATACCGGAAGTTGATGTCAAATTTGTTATTTTAGATGGAATGGTATATTTTTTACGACGAATTCGCATGAAACATAAAACTTTAAGGTGACTTTGATGACCAACTTGTATGCCTACGATGCGATGAATAGTTTCTGAGATAATTTAATTTATAGAAAACAGATAGCTCCCACAACCCAAACTATAAAAAATTATAACTTCCATAAAATATGACTCAGAATATTGAAATTTTTACAAGTTATAGTCAAGTCTTAATGTTAACGACATTCCAAAATTAAGCTTCATAATTTATACACAACCTTCAGAAAAAAAGCAAAATTTAAAAATTTGAAATACGATTAACTTAATTTTTTTACACGACCTTTATCATTATTTGAAATTTTTTGAATAATTTTGGATTTTTCATACGAATTCGCCGTAAAAAATATATCATATATTTAAAATAACAATGTTGACAACAACTTCCGATATAATTGATAGCGTTGGCTGTTACTTGGTGAATGTTTGAATCCATATTGAGTAAAATACAATTAAACTTTTCACAAAAGTTTTATTTTCACTACTATAGTTCCGCTACACTGTAGTTTTTTCAAGTGAGTAATACATAGTACTGCTTAAGTTTACATAAAACATCCTATTTATAATCTAACTTAACTTAAGGGGTGGGGGTTTTATTTTGAATAAGTTTAATAACGGTGAATTATTTAAATCTATCTGGTCGTTTAGTAATAGGTGCGGATTAAATTTTTTATTTTATTAATTTCTAAAGATTTTAGAACATTTAATTTTGTGCTTTTTCCTAACACATCTAAAAGATTTTAAAAGTTCGTTGATCCTAGCAATAGTGTAGGTTTATGAAATATCTTAAATTCAAGTTTGTTGTTGTTTCTCGTTATAATTAAATCTAGGAAATTTAAACTGTCTGATACTTCTTCTATTGTGAAAATAATGTTTGGATGTAAATTAAGTACATAGGCCAAACGGACAGATGTTTTATTATCAGGATCAACGAACATTTAAAATCTTATAAAAACAATAAACAAAACTCAAATTATGCAAACCACTTACTAGCCTAAAACCACAATTTCAATCAAGAAAAAGCACAAAATTAAATGTTCTAGAATCTTTAAAAATTAATAAAATAATAAATTATAATCCAGACCTATTACTAAACGACCAGATAGATTTAAATAATAATTCACCATTATTAAACTTATTAAAAATAAAAAAACCCACCCCTTAAGTTAAATTATAAATAGGATGTTTTGCGTAAACTTAAGCAGTACTATATATTACTCACTTGAAAAAGCTACAGTGTAGCGAAACTATAGTAGTGAAAATAAAATTTTTGTGAAAAGTTTAATTGTGTTTTACTCAATATAACTTCCGGTATAACGAGAAATGGCAGACAGTTAGTTGAAATTATTTTATTTTTCAAATCTCTTAACACTCTTAATTTTCTTAAAACCTCAGTTTGAATAACCCTAAATATTAAGAATTTTTCACATCCGTTTACAATAAGAATTTCGAGGCGAACCTATGTAGGCTTAAAAAATTATATTGTGATTTTGTCAAATACGTTTTTTCAAAACTAAAAACGTTAACGGTCATTTAAATTAGTCTATAAATCTTCGTAGGTAATTAATAGGAATCTAATTTATGGATTATATAACAAACCCAGCAAGCACAATCATCCGGAATAAGCGCAAATGTAATAAGGACTACCTAATTTTATTTCATGGTCGATCGTTAACCTACACACATATTAATAAGTATGGCCCAAACTCATGGTAGACCAGGTTACAAAATTGTACAACATCGATGTAGATTATCTTTAATCTATTTTCGTTAATTATGCATTATTTGCATTTGCACTCTCATTTATAGTAACTTTTAAAAATAGTTTTTTAACTAATAACAGAAGAATTATTTCAACTAAAAAAGACTATTCCAAGACTATTCGTATCCAATAGATGTAGTATATAATAATGGCATATACTAGAATTAAACAAGAGCTAACAACTATATCTGTAGAATAATAATAAATACCCAATTGAAAGATTGTTTAATTAAATATAATATAATACAGTATTTTTCTTATTTAAAGGAATAATTACCATAATATCGAATGTTTAGATTGAACTTTGTTTGTTTTACTGCTCAATTTTGGAATTTATTTTGGCAAGAAACCAATTAATCAAAGACAAGTATTCGTTTTAGAGTACAAGTAACTTATGTCTAATATTAATTAAAAAGAAATTTCGGAATTTCAAACATAACTTTCTTAATTCAAATGTTTCTTTAATTATATTTAATTGAATAGACACTAATATATTTAAACTCCATTATAACGTAGGAAATAAAACACAACTGTTTAAGAGTTTAACAAAAAATATTTAATAAATCACGACGAATCGTTTCACCTTACTAAGCCTTCATCAGGTGATGAAATGTACAAAAACAAGAACAAGTAACAACTATATATACAACTCATTAAGTGGGGGGGGAATTCATAATAGTGGTGAAATGTTAATATCTATTTGGTCGTTGAGGATAAGTTTTTGATGATTATATTTATTGATTTCAAAGGATTCGAGGAGATTTAATTTGTATCCCTTATTTACTTGGTGTAAAATTTGAAATTCAAAATTAGGTTGGTGCTGCTCTTCAATTAGGTGGTTGGACAAAAATTGCACCAAGAATAGTTTAAACATGAATAAGTACTTACTTTTTATAACTAAATAAAAAAAATTGCTTCATTCGAAAATTCATGAACTCACAAATACTTGGATAGTTGAGTTTAACTTTTAATTTGAAATGAAGCATTCTGTTATATTCAATAATACAGGGCACCCATTGCCGTATTAATTGAATAAAAAGCGTTTCAAAAAGGGAAAAATTATTCTCATATTTTCCTACTAGATTATATTAACTAACATGCCGTATAATTAAGTCCATTCATTTTTATCCGTTTTTAATGGCTTCACGTGTCAATTATAATGAGGTAATAATCAATTTATGTCGGGTGGGTGATCATGTCGAATTAGTGATTAAAATGACAGTAATACGCGAAATTTGATCCTCTGTAATTAATTTTAAAACGAAATGCAAATTTTTGACCGCTGCCGCGCATTAAAAATCAAACTTGTCATTCGAAATTATTAAAATTGAATTTTACGTTCTCATTTGAAATATTTCCCAATTATTAATCAAACAATACATCTACATGTAACGATTTATAATTTTGGTAAAAAACATTTATTAGTCAAAAACGGAACCTATCAGTGGCGTAGCCACGGGGGAGAAAGAGATTTCAAACATGCCCCTTTTTGTTATTTACTTTGTTGCTTATGTAACAAATTAGCCAAATTAGGTTTGAAGTGCATACAGATTAACAAGCTAAATTTACATAAAATTATCACAAACAGTAAATCTAAGTTCAATCCTGTAATAACATGCGACAATTGTGATGCAATATATATGTTATGGGTAAAGTTAGGGAAGCGAGTTAACCTAGGATTACCCGGGTGAACTGAGTAATAGTCAAGACTCTTGGGTAAAGTCCAAAATATATTTGGAATTGTACACGTTTCGGGCATTACCTGGGTAAACCGCGTTTTATCCGCTTTCGCTTGGCTAAAGTTGGATGTACCATAAATGACAAGGCCATTAATGTTTGAAAAACATATTTAATTCAAAAAACACATTTCACAAATAAAAATTAGAATTCTGAAACTGTATTCTCTTAAAGGTAATCTACTCACGAGTACTTATATGTTTAAACAAGACAAGATTCTGTGACATTTCGAGTTGCAAAGATTTCCAATAGCTTTAACCTAATCTAACTACAAGTCCTTTTTTGACAGATTTCAGTACAACAGATACAATAACTTAAATATTTATAAGAAAAATCGTTTGTAGTATTATTTATGGTCACACGATTAACTGGAACGTTTTCGTCACGCAAATTGTGATGTTAGTGTTAACTAGGGCATTTACAAATGCAAGACGATTGATTGCACAGATTGTACCTACAATTTGCTTGTAATCTACGCTTTGAGTAAAGCTTGTAACTGCGAAAAACATTTATCATTAAGTACGTGTTTTAGGTTTACGTGACAGATGATGATAAAATCGTTTTATTTATAATCAAAAACACTTTAATACCAGGTACCTATATGCCATAACTATAATAATAATATGTATCAACAAAGGCACTATGCATTATACTACGAGGTTTTAGTATGTATGTTACGGGTAAAATTAGATAAGCGAGTAAACCTAGGTTTACCCGGGTAAACTGCGTAATTCCCAAGACTCTTGGGTAAAGTCCAAAATATATTTGGAATTTTACACGTTTCGGGCTTTAGCCGAGTAAATCGCGTTTCATTCGCTTTTGCTTGGTTAAAGTTGGATGTACCATAAATGACAAGGCAATTAATATTTGAAAAACATATTTAATTCAAAAATCACATTTTACAAATAAAAATTAGAATTCTAAAACTGTATTCTCTTAAAGGTAATCTACTCACGAGTACTTATTTATTTAAAAAAGACAAGCTGTTGTGACATTTCGAGTTGTAAAGGTTTCCAATAGCTTTACCTAACCTAGCCTAACCTAACCTAACCACAAGTCCTTTTTTGACAGATTTCAGGTTTTTTTTGACACCCTTCACACAAGCGCAGATATAGCTTAATAACATCTTGAGTTATATGAGTCATTTATGGTAACGCATGAAACGTGTACAATTCCAAATATATTTTGGACTTTACCCAAGAGTCTTGGCTATTACTCAGTTAACCCGGGTAATCCTAGGTTAACTCGCTTCCCTAACTTTACCCGTAACATGTATATATATATATATATAGGGCAATCAGGTAGAGCGATCAAAACCAGACTAAAAGAACATCTGTATGCAATAGAAAATAGAAAAAAGCCCACAAGCATATCTGAATATTGCATAAATTCAAATCATAGTATTTTAGAACAATCGATAAGATTATTACACAATATCACCAAAACTAAAAGATTAAACTTATTCGAAACCTTAGAAATTAAAAAATGCCAAAAAGATCATCTAAATGTAATTAACAATCAAACTCACCCCTACTACAAGTTCACTATCCCAACCTTTAGACTAAGAACACTATAAATACTTGTAAACATCTCAGTTTTATTTAATACAAAAATAATGTATATTTGATAATGGCCTAACAGCCGAAACGGTCATCAGAAAACTTCAATAAGCTTTCTAAAAACTATTTTTGTATTCGTTAACCTAAATATTATTAAAAATGTACCATGAACAGCATTAATTACTATATATGTTTATTTTCTCTTTCAGGACCCCGTATGGCATTACTGCCCATGGATGAAGCCCCATTCAATAGACTGGATATACCAAGCTCCAATAGCTATCGTTTTACTAGCAAATTTGGTATTTTTAGTAGCTATTATGTGGGTACTGATAACAAAGTTAAGATCAGCGAACACGTTAGAAACCCAACAGTATCGCAAAGCAACCAAAGCGCTTCTAGTCCTTAAACCCTTATTAGGAATAACCTACGTCCTGACAATTACCGGTCCCACGAGAGTTGGTATTGTCAAATACATTTTTGATTACGCAAGATCGGTTTTTCTTTCAACACAGGTAAAATAAAACAATGAAATTTCATTATGTTATAGTTTTCGATAATTCCTAAACAAAAGGGACAATTCAGAATAAAAATTTTCACCCTATGGCTACGGCGCAAACATTTGTCGATACGCTTATGTATCTTTTCACCTTAAATTGTTTCTTATTTACAAATAAAACAAAAGAACCAATTAAATGAGATACAAAAACTGTTATCTTTCTTTTGTTCGACTAATAATACGAGCTTCATCCATTAAAAACCATTCTGATCGAAGATACCAACAATTCAACCGTCATTGTTATTTAAAAAAAAAATGAAAAACAGGAATCCATAACTGAGTTTCTATCTTCCTTTGTTTTAATAAATTGTGACATTTGTAATCAGAAAGCAATTAAAATAAACTAAAAATGTAACAGTTTCTTGTATGAAACTTACCGAGTACCAACTCGAATGTCCGCCATGACCTTGGAGCTCTCGGAAATCTTAAATCATTTTCCTAATTACTGCTACGGCACTAAAGTCATTTACACAACCGTTACGTAAAGTATATTCGTTAAATAGCACGTGAATTTGCACTAATTACTGATTACGATACAATACAATTAACAATAACAATGATAAACCAGAACAAGTGTCACTCTTTTACTTACCGAGCCCGTCAAATATGCCTACTATGCAATGTATAATGTAATACATCGCGAGTATACCACTATGCGCATGCCCATTATGCAAAGCTGTCTCTGCTTTTACAGGACTGCGTTATAATGGCTAAATAACACTAGGAAAAATGTTTTTATGACTACAAAATGTCCCAAAATTGCTAAATAATTATGTTTTGTCTCGAAAATTACATGTACTACCAAATTCTGTCCCATATTTTCCATTTAAATAGTGTAACCGTAAGATAATCTCAGAAATTAAATTTACGTAAAACAAATGAACGAACTTAAACGAATAGAATCGATATCAAAAAACAAAACAACAACAATCTAATTAAAAAAAACACACACAAGTACAAATCTAAAAACAAAACTGCATCTATGTTAATTCCATAAATATGACACAAATTTATGAAATATGAATTAGTAAACACATTATGGTTTTCATAACTTTTTTATTTGGCAACATTGCCTTCCTCGGACAGATTGAGTAGATAGTACTTCAACAAATAACAAATAAAATTCTGCAAATTTATGAATTTAATTTAAACTAAAAATTTAAGCAAGAGATTTCTAACTTTGTGGGGGTCTTTGTGTAAAAGATGACGTTTTTATGGTAGTAACTAGTACATGATGAAACTTATCCATACTTTTACGAAAATAAAACAATAAAAAAGTTTCACGAAAATTGTATTGCTTCACTACAATATTGTTTCACCACACAGTGGCATCATCAGGTGATGAATATGACAAACTAGATTTAACTTATCCTATTTATATACCATATGGGGGGGGGTTAATTTTTACAATTTATTACAATTTAAATTAAGTAAAGGGGAACTATTGCCTTCTAACTGATCATTTAAAATTATTCCTTTTTTTTAATCTATTTATTTCCTGTTGTTCTAGTAAATTTAATTTGAAAGATTTGTTTTGCTTATGTAAAATTTTATAATCTAAATTAAAGTTGTGGTTATTTTCTATAAGAAATAGGTAGAATCTACTTTTTTATTATTCATAATGTTCATTTATGCGGGTCTCAAATTTCCTACCAGTCTGACCGACGTACAATAAACTTCTGAACATAAATGTTTACATTTATTATTTATTACATATTTTCCTAAAGTGTTATTAGTTCTGAAGCTAATAAAACTATTGTTAATATTTTTAACAATATTACTCACTTTTAGTGAAATATAAATAAAAAAGTAGATTCTACCTATGCGCAACATCTTATAGAAAATAATCACAACTTTAATTTAGATTATAAAATTTTACATAGGCAAAACAAATATTTCAAATTAAATTTACTAGAACAACTGCAAATAAATAGATTAAAAAAAAAAGGAATAATTTTAAGTGATCAGTTAGAAGGCAATAGTTCCCCTTTACTTAATTTAAATTGTAATAAATTGTAAAAATTAACCCTCACCCCCATATGGTATATAAATAGTATGAGTTAAGTATAGTTAGTTAGTTCTAGTTTTTCGTAAAAGTAGAAGATAACCCAAAATTTTATCTTTAGGGTTTTATGGTAGCCCTGTTTTACTGCTTTCTAAACACAGAAGTACAGAATACTCTGCGTCATCATTTCGATAATTGGAGGGATTCAAAGACGATTGGGGGTGCAAATCGTCTCAGGTCTGGAAGCAGAAACAAAGACTGGTCCCCCAGGTCAAGAACTGAGAGCATCAGGTAATTATTTAGTCTAATTTTTATTAGCCAGCAAATTACACAACCCCTGATAACACATGGAACAGAAAAACACATAAAAACATAAGAATTTCGCTAATGGTATCCATTCTGTAAACGTAGGTAAAATAACGTCCATGGATATCCCTCAAAAAATTTATTTTTTCGGGTTAACACTTCATTCTTTAGGGCTTAAATATTAAAGAAAACAATTTATTTTTTCATTATGTATTACATGCATTATATTACACTATTTAAGCTGAGAATTTTGCTTAACATTTGGCCCCCCTTCAACCCTCGTTCGTGAACGAAGTAAGTAGAAAACGCTTTGGCCTTTTTTGAATTAAATTTTTTAATTAATTCGCATATTGTTGACATTGCATGAATTGCATGTTTTGTTATCAGATTCACGGAATGGACCATGGTGACCACTGATGAAGCCACGGGGCACCTGCTTACGACACCCGACGGACCTGCTTACAACGGCAAAGCTGTGGTAGTTTAATAACGAAAGCATGAAAGTGTTGTGTAGCTTTTGAGCTTTTTTCAAATTTCATTTTTATTTCTTTTTTGTACATTTTATTCGTTATAAGTAATAAACATATATCATTAAAACAAGCATTTTCTCCTTATAAATATTAACAGTATCCTCAACATATGTTTCGACTGGGCAGTCATTATCAAGAGTACAAAGACATATCATCATCATCAGTATGTTTTTGTACTTTTGATAATGACTGCCCAGTCGAAACACATGTCCTACTGCTTTTTAACTTTTATTGAAAACATGTTTCATCTAAACACGTCCATGTTTACTTTTAATATTATTAACAGTATCAACATCACCATTAAACATTAAAACATCTAATAACAAAAACATAAATGGTGCTGACGATCAGTGAGCTATGGTTATATTGTGCTGCCAGATTGTGCAGGATTTTACCCTTAATCGTGACCCCCAAATTTTCCGGATTTTCACCGAAACAATCTTTTGTTATTGTGATATAAAGTGTCTGAAAAAAATAGAGGACTTCAAAAGCTGTCGGAGTTTCTCCCTAATTTGGTGTAAATAAAAAAGGAAAACGACCTAAAGAGATGCGAAAACGACGTAAAATTAAATAAAGGATACTTAATTTTATGTCGCCACAAAAAAAATCTTGTCAAACACAATCAGATGAAAACAAATAAACAACAACTTGACTTCGTTAATGTAAATAATTGTTAGCCCTAATATTTTGTATAGTATGTATGTTCACAATGACCACCGAATTATTTTCGCCCTTCGATTCTTTAATTTACATAAAATAAAATCTTATTGTTTGGGATTGTCCCTAAATCCGATTTGTTTTAATTTCCATCCTGTTTACACACTATTAAACAAATCTGGCAACACCTAGTGACGCATTCATTTTTTTTTTGTTTTAATACTATCAGTCTGAAATTATTTTTGTTTCGTTTTGTTATATTCATGCCTTTTACATCAACGAAAACATTTTTACCCTCTAACCGCTACTATCTTGCACTTATCAATAACAAAAATGGCTATTAATACTACATAACATGGATCATTTTTATTATATAGGTAGAAAACCTTAATTATTAATCGTTTTTAAGACAACTGTAATAAGCTTACATGAAATAACAAACTCTATTTAAAAAAAAATTGCATGTGGGTATTTTGAGTAACAAACAAACAAACAAACAAACAAACAAACAAAAAAAAAAACAAATAAACACACAAACAAACAAACAAACAAACAAACAAACAAACAAACAAACAAATAAACACACAAACAAACAAACAAACAAACAAACAAACAAACAAACAAACAAACAATCAATCAAATAAACAAACAAACAAACAAACAAACAAACAAACAAACAAACAAACAAATAAACAAACAAATAAACAAACAAACAAACAAACAAACAAACACTGGGTTACGTTTCACGAATAAATTTATTTATTCTTCTCTACAATATTGTTTCAACCCTTGCGTGTCATTTTCAAGAGCTATGCTGTTATTAAAGATGTAAATAATGTAACCGACTTATATAAACGGATGACAATAAGCAATGGGACAAATTAACTGCAGGTAGTGGTTATCTATTTGGAAGGTCCTGGGTGTCTTTTGAAGATTTCCTCTCCTCCCGCGAAAACAAAACAAAACAACTACTTGCAGTTAATTTGTCCTATTGCTTATTGTCATTTTTTTTTGTTTTCGTGAAGGAGAGGAAATCTTCAAAAGACACCCTGGCGCCTGTGCGACTGGATAGTGTCGGATTTCTACCGACTAAAACCTCTCCCCCTCAGGCCGTTATAGGACGCTTAGTCTGTTACATTATTTATATCTTTACCAATCGGCGTAGTCTAGTGTTCTAGATCATTGCTTAGCATTCGAGAGGTCACCAGTTCGAACCCGGGCCTGGCTGCTCTGGTCCAAGTTTTCTGTGGTTTCCTTGGATCATTTAGGCAAATGCTGGAACAGTAATATTCCACAGGTAATCTTTCACTTCTCTTCCGTCTTCATTTCGTCCATCTCATCTTTCTCTCCCTAACCACACCACCTACCCCTTCCCACTATTCCTGCAAGGAGGCTGAAGAGGGCCTTACGCCCTACCCTCCGGCTTTGCACTACAGTGTAGGTTGGAGGGACTGCCCACACACCAGCACGAGTAGCTGGTGGGAATGAAACACAAAAAAGTTTGTTTTACATCTTTAGTAACACCATAGCTCTTGGGAATGACCCGCAAGGGTTGAACCAATATTGTAGAGAAGAATAATTTTTTATTTCGTGAAACGTAACCCGGTGTTTGTTACTCAAAATACCCATATTCAATTTTTTTTAAAATGTTTCACAAAGAATGCCATACGCAATCTATCAACTTTACAAACTCTATTATTTCTAACTACAGTTTTAAATGCGTATTTTTTTATTTTTCTTAACTTTATTATTTTTCATATTAATTTATTTCCAATGGTCCTAATAACTATATTTATATTTAAATATCTGTAGGAAACCAGAAATTGTTACATATTGCAAGATAAAAAAGAAATAATGTTATACCTCTTTTTCTACAATATTTTGGTATTAGCTTTCGTAATATTTAATCCAGCTTTTGACATTAATAGCTTGTTTTACGATATTGCATTTTTAATGGCTTTTCGTGCTATTTTCATTTAACTACGGAGCTTTTAGTATCTTCATTAACTTACGCAATCTATGTTTTAACGTTTGTATCTATTTTATTTTATTTTGTAATCAAGAATTTTAATTTTTGTGTTTCTTTATTATGAAATATTTTCATCTTATTTAAAACTCAAAGAGATATTTGACTGTTAAAGTACGTGGGACATCCCAGATGTCTCACTTTAATATTAAAATTGAAAAAGGTAACTCAGAAATAAAAATGGATGTTCGCTGACATTTATTCACGCTGGGGTGATTAGAATGCTTTGAAATTTCAAAGCCGTCTGCATCAGAACATGAAAAATGAACATCAATCTTTTTTTTACTTTATTACTGATTGCCAGAGTGAGAATTTCGACAAACAGTTGGATGCAGAGATTCAATTTTAGAGACAGAAACTTGATTCAATATTTCAAAAATTTACGCTCATATGCAATCAAATTAATCGATATCGCAATTAAAGTTAAAAATGAAATACAATACACGATTTTCAATTTTGTCGGAAAGGTTTTCTTTTCAAGCATCCTCATACTGTTAATTTAATAAAACGAATTTTATGGTGACATAGATTTTAACAAAAGAAATTTATAAACTGTTTCACAAAAAAACAACTGCAAATACTATTCAAGCTATTAAAAGAAAACATATTGAATACAATCCATCATTTTTAATGTAGAAAAGAATAATGTTGACAAATGTAAATTAAAGAAAAAGAACTTTTGTGTTTTAATATTTCCAGAATGTTTAAAATTATTGACCAATTTTTGAAAAAAGACAAACTTTTATAAGAACAAAGGCTTTCACGGCCGGAATCCATAGTAAAAAGTATTCGGGCTCTAGAGCCGTGGTCTAAGTGAACAATTAAACCCAGACGTTTCGTCGGCTACTGCGGCTGACATCCTCAGTGGTAGTGCCCAAACATTTATTCTACTATAGACAAACTTTCATAAAAAAAAAAATAGTGGTCTGTCCTAATAAACGAGAATACTGTATATTTCAAACTTTTAATACCATACATGGTACCTAAACAAAAATAATGTAATTTTTCTAACGCTTTATTTACAATTGACTTAATAATGACTTATTTGATGAATTTTTTAATAGGGGTAAATTTTAAATCCATCAACGCAACATTAATTATTGAATTAATTTGTACCCAAACAGATTACTTCAAATTAAGAAGAAAAAATTGTTACTGCTGTCACGCCCTCGTCGAAACTGAAACCCGGGATCTGTAACTTTATGCGCCAATGCTTAATGACAGCAGTAACAAATTTTTCCTCATTAATTTGAGGTAATCTGTAGGGGGTATAAATTAATTCAATAATTAATTTTGCATCGATGCAATTAATTTAAATTTTACTCTTAAAATGATTGTCGATACTTTTATTTACTTTAACTAGACCAATAAAACAGATCGTAGATGATAGAAACATAATAATACAAAAGAAATTGCCATTTAAGTAATAGAAAAAGGTACTTATTTAAGTAGGTGTTTGTAACACCAAAATTTGTAATTTCGAAAACGATTTTCATGTGTTATCTATTTGTAATTGTTTTGTTTCAGTGTCGCAGGCATGATGTTGGTTAACCTTTCGGTCCTTCATGTCACTTCAGATAGATTTGAATTGAATAATAAAAACTAAAACGAAACGTATGCCTTTCGGTACCTAAATGAGATAATAAAAGAAGTAAAATCAGTCAGGTAAGTTCACAGTTATCCGGCTTCATCGTTTGTGGTATTATTATTTAGATAATTAATTGTTGTTGCAAGAGCCTTTTTGTGCATATTCAAAATTAATGTGCAATACTAAGTTGCGCTCTACTATTTGTACGTAGTACTTTTAAGTATAATATGTTATAATAAAGAAGTGCTTAGTAATTTAAAAGTAAAAATACTTAATGCTTATTCTGCTTTTTCTTTCTTTCTTACTTTAGTCGACTAAAAAATATATATTGTTAATGGAAAAAGTTTATTCGTTAAGGGGAAATAACAATCTACATAATGCGAAATTATATCCTAACCTTACTTTACTCTTCTTCGTGTCTTTCAAAGTTTTAGACTTTATAAGAAATTTCATTATTGTCATATAATTAACCCCATGGAGGTATATGTACCTATAAACTTACTTGATGAAAACTCATAGTTCGTTTTATAAATAAAACTCAATGTTGCTTAGATATGTATACCTATTAAAAACACAATAATCGTTTCGCCTTACTGAGTCTTCATCAGAAGTATGTATAACATTATCATTATTAATTAAAGTGTGTAGGCTTTCACGGCCGGCGTTATTATAAGAATGATTTCCCGGGCTTGATGGCCGTGGTCTAAAGGACTAACAAGCCCGGAAAATCATTCCTGCAATTATTATTATTATTCTATTTTACTATAAACTGTTGGTATATAATATTAAATTCACGTTGAGCTTTATTAATAAATTGTTATAATATTTGTTTAAACTATGAGGAAGATAGATAGATACAGACATTATGTTTATAAATATTTTATATTTACTTAACATTTTTTATGCCGGATAACTTTGAACTTGACTGTAAATAGCTGCCTGTTAGCCCAATCCATTATAGCACAAAAGTATTTAATTTTGGTCAAAATTTTTAATAGCAAGACTATTATCAAAATATCAAAAATCAGAGTAATCGTAAAGTTCTAATGGGATAATATGGAGGGGATTGCAAGACCTTTAAAATAAAACATGATACCTAGCTATCGAAGCTACACAGACCATTAAAGCTCAAAATTATAAAAACAAAATATATATCTGGATATTTTAATTATACGGGGCATGTTTTTTAAGTAAGTACCGTTTTGAAATTCTGCCGCCGCAGCGCTGCGCACTGAGTACATACATCTCTCACCTATGCACTGACGCATTTACAGTCTTATTCGCCCTTGTTTACGTTGTTTACTGAGTGTTTAAGATGCTTCCGATAATCGTGAGTCCCGCCGACTATGATGTCCGGGCTGTTATACGATTCCTTAGCGTTAAAGGACTAAAACCGATTGATATTCATCGTGAGATCTGTGCAGTTTACGGACAAAAGATTGTGAGTGATGGAATGGTAAGGAAATGGGTGAGAGCATTTAAAGATGGCCGCACAAATGTGCATGACAATGCCCGTCCGCATGTGGCTAATCGGACCAAAGATCTCATCACATCTTTTCACTGGGAAACTCTTGATCATCCTCTGTACAGCCCTGATCTGGCGCCCAGTGACTACCATTTCTTCCTGCACTTGAAGAAACATCTGGGCGGTCTGCGTCTTGAAGACGATGGATGACGAAGTCAAGACAGTTGTGATGCAGTGGTTAACAGTTAACAAGTCAGGCGACAGAGTTCTGTGAGAAGGCTATTCAATAAGTGGTCAGTGGTCAAACGTTATGACAAGTGCCTCAATATTGAAGGAAATTATGTATAAAAGTAAATTAAGGTACAGGCTTTCATGTAAAAATAAATTTATTAAGATATCTTTGCACGTTTTTTATTAATTTCAAAACGGTACTTACTTAAAAAACATACCTCGTATAATAACAAATAAATCCCTCTTTGACTATAGGAAGTCCGATGTTAGAAACGTTAAATTAGAAAAGTTATGACTTTTTGATGAATAACCATTCCTCACAGGTTTTTTACGTTTTTCTTAGTGAAAATAACTCCGATCGGGATGTTCCAAACTTTATTGTAAAGATCTTGCAATTCTCTACGTATTATATTTTTGGGACATTAAAATTTCTCTGATAGTTTAGGAGATAAACGAAATAAAATTGCAATAGCAGTGTTTAAGCATTACTAAAAGGAAAAAAAACGGACAACTTTTCTTGGGACCATTTTTGATATTTTACTACCAATAATCTAGTTTACATTTGGTGGTACAATGTGATTGCTGTTAAAAATTTTGACATCAATCTATTTAGACTGATCTATGTCTCTTATTTTAAAAAGGGTTTGCGACATGTTTTTTAAAAAACACATATTTAACATTGAAATAGTATAAAATTCAAGTAAACTTTTTTTGAGGATTGTGAGCAATGGTTTTTGTAAAACATTTCTTGAATATAATCCGCGAAAATAGATTTATTTAAGTCGATAATGTTACATATTGGAATCTTCAACGGTTTCGAACAATAACAAGATAATAATATGGGACAAAGTTTTAACACAGTCAATATTTTTAACCCATGTTGAAATTTTAGAAGTTTTAAACACAAAATCATAAAACTTAGAGTCCTCTCATACAATATGAAATACATTTTTACTGCTTATAATGTAGAATAATCTTTTTAATGTTGCTTGTGGTTTAGTAGATGTATAAACTTGCTGGATTATTAACAACTTTATAACTGTACTTATTTTCTTGGTAATAATTTTTACATCAAAATGAAACAATATTAAGGGTTTCTTTAATACCTCATAGTGTACTTTATTGGAATTGTTCAACTTTTACTTATCTCTCATTTACGCCAAATAACTTCTTAACAAAAAGTTTCCAACATTATTTTTTATTAATTCGTAAACAAGAAAATGTATTGCTATTTTACCTTGAAAATAATTAATTCAACCAATTTGCGATAGAATGAAACACAGCAAAATAGTTTAGAAACGTACTGGGTAAAATAAATTACCAAACAAATATTGCAGACTTTTAAAAATCTAATTTAACTCTTAGATACTTTTATTAAGTAATTTAAGAGTACAATTTTCAAAAATAAAACTTTCATAAAGTTTAACGTTATTAAATGATAATATGTTTTTATTTTCAGATTGTATAGTCAACCTTTGATTTCATACCAAAAACGCGAATCATGCATTTCCAACATTACTACCACAACCCTCGAAGTAACAAACGGAGGTAATAAGACTTCTAATGGAGGTCCAAATATGAAAAGTCTTTTCCTTCAGCCCCACAAAAGGAGCAACGGTACAAGTGTCTAATTGTCTAACTTTTATATCATTATAAAAACAGTCTTTGATGTAACCATTTAAGGATGGGAGTTGTAAATTATCGCCGACGTTTATTATTATAAAAATAAATAATATGTATTTTGTACTTTCCTTTTGTATTTAACTCAAATTTTCATGATTATGATAATATTATTGTACATGTTTTTCAAAATATGTAATAAGAAATAAGAAAACGACGATAATTAGTATTTTATAAAATTCATAAAAAAAATATCGAGCCTTAAAAATTTGGGAATATATATATATATATATTGTATATCATTAATATTGCACGAAGAACTGATCAGCTTATAATATGCGTATTTTTTACTCAAATTAATATTTATGTTGGTTCATTATGGGGAATTTTTTTCAAAAAGTTCATGTATTTACCCGTTATTCCAGTTTCCATTGCACCTTCTAAAATGGTCTTAAGGTATCGACGAGAAGGTCGTCTATTCATGGGTAACTTTTTAATATCGTGAAAAAAATTTGGTACTATTGTTTGAATATAAGTTCGACAAGTTAATTTTGAATCGTCAATCAAAATTACTGACACATCCAAAGGGTAGTACATGTTATTATGTACCCCTTCTTGACGATCTAAACGGGCTAAGTCGTCCAGACTAATCTCCCAAATAGCACCCCATACCTCCAGACCTTTGTGTGGTACTATGGTTGCAATGGCCCCATTCCAGCCGGATGCGAATGTGATAAAGTCTAAACGGTAATCTTCTAATTTGGCAAGTGCTTTACGACGAGCGCTTGGGCAATTTTGTCGAATTCGATTTTGAGATAAATTACTTCCATATGCGAAATACAAAAATACTCTACTGTTGGACATAATAATAATAAATATAACTATTTGTTTTTAGAAAAACTTATGGCAATCTAACTGCCATTTTAAACCTACAAATTTTGAATTTTGTGGATTATTGAAATAACTCCCAAATTGGATTAATGAATTCGTGTTTGCTCATAGGTCAAAAAGAAATATGTTATTCATTTCTATGAAAGTTCAATAAAATTTGTTCCCATTGATTGTTGAAATACAAGTCTAACCTCAATAAATTAGTCTGTAATAACAAATTCGTAAATGTAACAACAAATGCTGGTTTTACGAAAATAAACCCATATTTTAGAACATAAGTTGTTGGACAATGTTTTAGTTTAGTTTTACCATTCTTAAATAAATAATTGTCCAGGGCATCCTTGTGGTAAACACATAACGTTTAATTTAAAACTTCATCAATTTAAACTGAATATGAATAACATTCTAAAGCACATTTCCATCTTACACAATCATGAACTTTATTCTAACGTCGTTAAATTGGTAAGATTATTTCAGAAAATACAGGCTTTGTAATCAGTAAACTCCTTACATTTTAGGCTGAACTTACTGTAACAGTTTGTGAACAGAAACCAGACTTTGCAGCACCTTCACAAAAATTTCAACTCCACGTTTATTATGCAGAAGCCCTATTCCATGTGGAACGTTATGAAATAGCCGAAAAAAATTATAGTCAGGCTTTGCAAACACGAAAATACATAACAAAAATAAAAAGTTCCTCCAACAAAAACATAGATGAACTAAAACTTATGAGTGACACAGAAATAAAGTTTAAAATGTATCAGTGTTACATAAAGCTTAAGCGTTTTTTAAATGCAATTGAAATATTAGAAAGTATCCCAGCTAGAAATAGGACTCCCAAAGTTAACATGGCTTTGGGTAACTTATATAAAGATGTTGATCAAGATAGGGCAGCAATTACATGCTTTAAAGAAACACTAAAGGAATGTCCATTGGCTTTAGAAACTGCAGAAAATCTTTTAATGTTAGATGTAAAGGTAATTATAATTTAAGAAATATTAAAGAAGTGAAGATCGTTAGTTATTATTGTAAACATTTTAGGGAGTTGAAGTTAATGCCCTAATGGTAGATGTTACCAATGAAATAAATTGGATTAACTTGTGGTTGAGAGCTAAGACTCAGATGCATGCTAGAGATTTTACTAATGCCATTATGATATTCAAAAGTTTAGACTCCACTGGCATGTTAAAAGACAATGTTAATCTTTTAGTTAATATGGGATATTGCTATCACTATTTGTGCAACGAAAATGCAGCAATATCAACTCTACAAAGAGTAAGTTAAAATAATTTTAAACATTCCTGTTTGATAAAGTGAAATAATATAAAATAATTACAGGCTGTAAGATTAGATCCTTTTCTAAAAACTGGACGAGATTTATTGGCTAATTTATTAACAACTTCAAATGATAAAGAACATTTAAAGGACTTGGAAAAGCTGATGCCAACTGACAATGACACTTCCTTATTGTCACATGAGGACTGGACAGTGATGGGTTACTATATGTATTCTCAAAAAAAATACGAATTGGCGGTGTTTTTAACAGAACAGGCCTGCAAAATTGAAAGAAGCGTCGAAGCTTACCTGCTTAAAGCCAGAATGTACACACAACTTAACAAATTTTATGATGCCTCTTCAGACTTAAGACAGGCTTTACTTATTTGTCCTTACAGGTAATATGGTAGCCTCCTCTTGAAACTATATTATTATTATTATTAGACTAAAGTTGCACTTTGCAAGTTTACAAGTAAAATAAATTTGTAATTATTTTTCGAGTGAATTTTATTTTAAAAATGTCTGCTGCAAATATAGCAAAACCACTTAATTGAAAAAATTGGGGATCAAATCTCACCATAAAATTAAGGAAATAGAAAAATTTTAATTTTGGGTGTTTTTTATCTTTCTTTTTGTTTCTGTAAGTTGTAATTAAAATAACATTGATCGATCCTTTGGAAAGAAGTTTGAAATACTATTTTATTCTTTAAGATTTGATTTGCATAAGGAACTAGTTCAAGTATACTTAGCCACAAGTCGCTTACGAGAATGTATTGCTGTTGCCAATAACGCCTGTAAACAACTCAATAATAGTCCCCCTTCACTTACGGTATGTGTTTGTAGCTTAATAACTTCGAAGCAGATATAAAAATGTTTTTTCACGCAGTTATATGCATCAGTCTTGATGAAAGATGCTATGAATGCAACTAAAGCGAAGGGAATCCTCGAAAAAGCTATAGGTAGTGATTCGCCCTATTTACCCGCAGTTTACTTACTAATCGACATTCTGAAACGTGAGCACGCCTTTGAAGATGCTATAAAATTAATGAAGAAAATCGTTGATAACACCTCCTCCTCCAAACTACATCAACTGTTAGCAGACTGTTATGTTCGACTACAAAAGGATGAGGAGGCTTTTCATCACTATAACATTGCCATCAGGTAGGTAATTGATCATCTTCATAATACCGTCAGTTCAAAGACTGGTTGGACACACCTCCTCTTTTTCTTATTGGGAGCCAATCTGCGTGTTTCCTAAAAACTAGAACAACCCACGTCCTTAACTATTTGCAATCAGTGATCTAATTTAAGTCTTTCTATGACCCTCTTTACTCCTGTTTCTGCTTCTAATATGTCTAAGTAGCCCTTCATCTCCCGATTTCTTTATTGACGTCCACAGCGCCCTTTGTTCTCTTACTCTTTCCAATAGCGCTTCATTTCTATCCATGGTATTTTCGACATTCTCCTATAACATTACGTCGCAAACTCTTGATACGAAAAAAATAATAATAACGTGATTTAAGGATTGATCCTTCGAATCAAAGGGCTCTGGAAGGCATGGATAACATTGGACGTTCCATTAATACAAGTAAAGCCGAATCTACATGTTATATGACTGCTCATGGAGACTCTAATACATATCCATCTCAAGCAGAAACAACCCAAGATAACGAAGGTGACCCTGACAGTGATACAGACAATTGGCCAAACAGTGCTAGTCACATCATGTCTTTCAGTGTTTAAGTAAATTATGTATATAATACAATGTAAAGATATACGTATTTATTTCTCAAAATATATTTTTCTTATTTAATAATAAGTTAAAGGAAAATGTCGTTAGTTTAATGAGATTTTCTAATCATTGCCCTTGGAAAGAATGACCCATATACAAAAATTTGTGTGATAAGTAATTATTTATCTCATCATGAAAGACTGCAACTTATGTATTTTTTGTATTCTTTTGTTTTATATCTGTTTAACGTTAATTTTCAAATAAAAATGCTTATCAAAGTTTACATACAGAGTATAATTAGATCATTAAGTTATTAGTTATAAAATAAAAACACACAAAAAGTCTTAGATTCTACAATTAATTCTTCCCATATTACAGCCATTAATGACTAGATATATTTAAACATCATTTATCACAGAATAAAAAATAACTTACTATATATTAAATACCACATACATTTTAAATTACAGTAAGAAATAATACCAAAAAAAAATCAGCTAATATTTAAAAAAGTGGTATAATAATAAAAGCAAATAAAATTAAAAAAACATTAACAATACCATGTTTTTCCAGAATCATCTTCTTGTCACAAGGCAGGCTTAAATTTAGGCCTTACATAGGGAGGAGGACTAGGTCTCATGTGAACATCTGAACTTAATGGAAATGTGGGGCTTCCTGTAATACTTCTAGACTTTATAGACAAATTTGGAGAAAAATTAAGACCATTTAAAGATGGTAAGTCATTTGTAGCTGTTTCAAGAGCAAAATGATCGTTGGAAATTTTATTTGTTTCAGTATCAGTTGCCTTTCTTTCCATTTCCTTGAATCTAGAACAAATATATATGAATATATTTAAAACATACAAACTTTTTACTTTTGAATTAAATTTAAAAGCGAAACTCGGTTTATTAGTTTAAGAATGAAACGTTTATAATTTCTTCAAAAACAATAAAACTTTAAGAGCAAATACTAAAAAAAAAGAAACCCAAATTATTATTGTGTTAGACATTGGAAGCTACTTCACAGGGCGAAACCCTTTACCTCTTTTTGTGAAAATAATCGGTACAAATATGACATATATTTTGAAAGAAAACTTCACTTTCTTCATCTTCTCTGTAATTACAGAAAATTCTAAATATCTTCGTGTTTAAAACATAATAATAATTTTTAAAATCACTCTTCAATAAATTACCGTTACAAAAGACTTACATGCCCTCATGATGAAAACACAAAATTAGGGACAACAAAAGACCCAATAAAACCAACAAAAGTAGAGGAAGTAGCACAGAAAACGCAAATTCTTTCGAATAACTTCTTCTTGGAATTCTATCATGTGAAAATGATTCCCAGTGATCCTCAAAGTTGTATTCCTTTCCACTACTTGAAAGTTTTTCTGCAGTTGTAGTTGACTGTAGTATAGATGAACTATTATCAGGAAACTAAAAGCATATAATATTAATAATAATTGTACATCATCAATGGTGGTACACTTACCAAACGAAAAGTGCACCAATCTAATGCAAACCCTGCTTCTCTAAAGTATCTTTCAACAGTAGTCCTTTTGAAATCTCTAGGACACAATGGTACTTTTTCCAATGGTTTAACTTCAGCCTGTAATTCAATTAATTCTGTAGAGAATGGAGCAATGCTTCCAATCCTTATAACAACACTGGAAAAGATACATAAAAATCAAGAAGCTTATTCATCAAAAAATGTAAATGTACCCCTCTCCTTCTTTCGGATTTGGTGGTAATCTTGCCCCCATTTGAATAGCAGATGCCAAAAATGTTACATATAGATCTTCATCACTTTCTCTCCATAATTTCTTTCTGAAGACGTCCTTTAAACGGTTCATTCTTTCACTATTAAACATATCTTCTACATTTAAATTATCGATTTTAAGCTGAACTTCATTCCTTGCAGGATTTAATTTCTCTGTAATATGAATTGGTAAAACACTTTGTCTCGTTTCGTAGTTTTTCCTGTTGAGGGCAATAATTTGTAATAGAACCTCTGCATTATGCTTATTTGGAGGTACACCAAAGAGAAATCCAGCTTGATGACGCTCACTGTATCGATAATTTACCCATGATGGTAGATCAGGAGAATTTAATAATGAAGGTTGATAAACGTACTGATTATTTACATCTAAAAGACAACATTTTAATATGCTTTTGATGTTGAATTTTACAATTTCACCTTCTAATGTCCAGTTAAACATAAATGGGTCAACGGTTATTTCGAAAACTTCGGTCATAAGTACATTTTCCGTTAATGCCAATTGAAGAAGCCTTAGAAATAACACTAAACAAAGATTTATCATTCTAGTTTTTTTATTTTGTCTTAATTAAAGTTGGAATCACAAGAAATCGATTACAAAACATTTATAAAAACACAAAACAGTGAGGTTAAGTCAACTTTCGTTTTAACGTCAAATTGATTATATCGAGGCACTTCAAAAAGTTTTTCTATTCTTAATCAATAAATCAGTATTTAATTTAAAGGATTAATAAAAATATTTATTAATTTATTGACTTGCACATTGTTCTATTTGAAATGATAATAAGTTGATTTGTTACATGTTTTTTTTTAATACGGCAATCGATAACTTTTGTTATGTACCTCGTATTTAAAATGCAGGAGCTAAAAGTTTCTCGTTCAATAGAAATACGCTTGCGCAGATTAACACAAATCAGATAAAGTATTAATAAAAATAAAACTGTGGTAATGAATATAAATAAAAGTGTTTGTAAATAATTTCAAACAGTTTCTAAATTATTGCTAATGATTTATTAAATAGAGTGTTAACTCATACATTCTGAAAAATGTGCAAACAAAAAAGTAAAGAAGCCATAAAATACACGAAGCCCTCCTAGGTTTACAAATTAATTGTAAATTCGAAATAATTTAATTAGTTGTATAACCTAGTCGATTAAAAAATAATTATGAGTTTTAAAACAATCCCAACATTACTAGTCACAGCCAATGTAGGCTCAATCTTTGAGGATGTAAGTGGTAATGCAGATTAAACTTGTAGAAAATTAATGACTCCTGTTCCAGCCCAATCAAATGTTAAAGATTTGGACAGAAGAATTTTTATTAACAATTTCCAAACTTGATCCAAAATTTGTGGCTCTTCATTGCCAAGAAGTCGGTGGTAAAAACTATGAAAATAGTATGAAACATGTTGAAAACTTTGTTAGTTTATTAATGACTAGTAATGAACTTCGACTATTTGATAAAGTTAGAATCTTTTTAGATGAAGATTATAGTTCTGCTGAAAATTTTACAGTAAGTTTACTGTATATAATATTTTTCAAAAAAATCCAACTTACTTGAGGTCCTATTCTTAATAAATTCTAATTAATAGGCCCTTGGAAATTTTTACTTTTTCCATGAATCAGTTAAGGACATTTTAATATGGAATTTTAAAGACCTACAGTTTGATCCAGTTGAAGGCAAAGAGATACATTCAGGAAACATTGAGTCAGTTGCTACAAAGGAAAAAGCCAAGTTTCCACAAGATTTCTTTCCTGAGGTAATCCGTATACATATTTGGTCTCTTTATTATATTTAAAGAAAGTCAACAGTTGAAAGAACATTTTAGAAGCAAAGAGGTGAAAAAATACTTTTCTAAGAAGATGAAACCTTGAATTAGAGTCCTTAAAAGCATTATTTTTCCTTTAAGTTGTTATAGACAATTAAAATTATTTTTACAGTGTAAATGGTCAAGGAAAGGCTTTTTAAGGACAAGATGGTCAATTAGTGGTACAGTTGTAGATTTGGTGAATATTCATTTGTTCCATGATGCTTCAAATTTTATTGCAATGGAAACATTTCCATCAGTGTATTGTCAAAACAGACGCAGAGCTCTAGAACATACTCTGCAGCGTTTCCATAATGATGTATATGGACGGGCGCCTTATTTTCTTTTTGGAGATTTCAATTTTCGAACAGATACAGATAGAGTTATAAAGGTAAAAACTAATCTACTAGATTTTTTTATTCTATTAAAATAAACCTTTTTACATGTGAGGAATTGATCCTAAGGGTGACATGAAAATTTTAAAAATTAAAAAGTCTTAGATATTTAATTTCAACCTATAATGAAAGAATGAACTTTGTTTGACTTTAACTTAGAAATTATGTCAAGATAATAAGCAGAGATAAAATTAAGTTAAATCAAAAAAACAAACATTAAGCCACATGTGTTTTCTACCTTTTGAATATATAAGGGTAATTTAAAATATATTTTCAGAATAACACCGTATAAAACAAACAAGTAAATTAAGAATGAAAAATTAAATTAAATGTAATTATAGAAACAAAAAGATTCTTGAGACAAATATTTAAAAATCGTTCCTACTGTCAGTTATCTTTTAACGTTTTAATTTAATATTATTCAAGAATTCAGTTTGCAAATGAATATTTGTAGAGAACCCTGTGTAATGTGTTGAGTTTTGAGCATTTATTTAAGGATGCCACCCATTTAGTGGTAATGTTTATTTAGACATAGCATCTGGCTTTTAACATAAAAACACATAAAGTGTGTAATTGCTTTCTTGGAAAATTGCCAGCATTTTTAATAACTATTTATCTTTATATTTGCGTGGCTCATTCAAAGGAAGTGGTAATATGATTAAATTTTACGTCAGCAAGTTCGTAATTATCGTTTTGTTCGTTTTATTATTTTAACTTAATTAATTAATTGATTATTATGTCCTTGAATGAAAAAAAATCTAAAAAATTTATACATAGTATATAAGTATATAAGTATATATACTTTCATCAAGTATCAGTAGACAAAATCAATTATAAAACATTTACAATCATTAACTTTTGATACATTTTCTATCCCTTTAAATAATTATTCGCTTTTCTAGTCACATAGAGAATGAGAAGAAAAGAATTGTCTCTTTTATCCTCAGAAAACATTTCTAATTGATTCTTGAATTTATTCTAGAAATTGACAGAGGGTTTAAACAGTACAAAACTTCAAAACGCCATAAATATGGATTTTACAAAACTTCAGTTTACAGACGAAAATAGTCAACTTATTTTAACAATAGGAAAAAAGGAATTCAACCACTGTGATCATCAAAAAGTTTTTTTAAAGGATGACAGTACTTGGGTAAAACATTAATTCTTTCTTTGCTTTTATTGAAACTTGCACTACACAAAAATATGTAATTATAATGAAATTTTTGACAAGCATCATTTTGTACTGCTATTGTATTTTTCTCAAGTAGTTAAAAGAACTGGACAGAGAAGTGGATGCTTTTGATAGTCATTTGACAGAATTTTTGGTCACATTTCCACCATCGTATCCTTTCGAGGAAAAAGTTCTTCAAGGGACACAGTATATGCTGACGAGATGTCCAGCATGGTGTGATAGGGTTCTTCTAAGTCATACTGCCAAGAAACTTATAGCAGATGAGAAAAAAGTTGAATATGGTCTCATAGGATGGAAAACTTGTATGGGTGACCATAAGGTACGATTTTTATTTAGTTTACACCAAAAAATTGTTGTTCTTTTAATATTTACTAGTCAGTAGTATATAGATTTTATACTGGGTATCCCATGACGACTTTTGAATAACAGTATACAAAGAAAGAAGAAAATTAGAAAGTTAAATCTGCATTAAGTTAAAATTAGCTAATTTGAATTATCTCTCTAACTCAAATATTTTTTACTTTAGATCACTCCCAGTTACTCTATAAGAGAGTACAAAGTCTCTTATTTTAAATGAATGATTAAATTTTTTATAATTGAAATAAATTCCACAAATAATTTTAGAAATGGCTTTTATTAAACAATGATACATATGCCTAAAATCTTTGGTTTAGCCGAAAGTTGAAAATATTTTAGTTGAAAAAATAGACCAATTTGACAAATTTTCACAAACATATAAGTTTCTAATTTTAAGGTAATCGTGGGACATCCTATATTATAGAAAATTGCGAGTAGTTTTTCTACATAGCCATCTTTTTTTTGAGAGTTTTAAACTTTTTTTTAATTAATGCAGCCTGTGTATTTGGGATTTGAAATGTTAATAGCAGATTAAGGTATTTATATTCCCTCAGTCATTGTTTGTAGTATTTACTTTCAACCCCTATCAATAAAAACGTATCATTATTTTCAAATTTATTTTAATTAAATTATTTTACAGCCAGTGTACTTACTACTAGACATCAAGGAGAATTCAGGTACATTAAAGTGTTGCATGCACACACCCTTCCAATGCTTGCCTGAGCTCTGCCAGTGTTGCCAATTGTTTGCTTCTGTGTCGATCAATGTTATCGATATGAGCGATTATTTGGTAGGCGCGAAAACCACCCGCGTATCTTCGACACAGCAGCAACAGCCGCCTGTTATCAGTTCAAACTTTTTGCACGAGCCAATAACGCGTGACATGCTCACACACGATCCTTACACTCCCGAAAGTACCGACTCCCATTCACCCGTACCATTGACCGGAAACAAAACAAAAATACGCTCGGGATCGGTATCTCCCGAGGAGCTAATACGAAAACTCGAGAACATCCTATCGACCGATAAAAGTACCGAAAATACTGAAAAATTCCGAAAGCGTGCGATGACGGAAATAACAAGAAAAGCGACAAGAGTGAGACTCGTCTCACAGGGTAGCGTACATTCACTGAATCGAATGAATAGTCATCATAGCTCGAGTGACGAAGATTGGTTTGAATTTGACGAAATTGTCGAGTCGAGACGCGGTAGTAGTAGAGATGAAAAGTTTACAAAAACAGACAAAAGGGTAGATTTTATTTACGATTCGGATTCGGTGGTTAAAGATGATATTACTCATGTTATTAAGGCTGAGGAAATGTCTACGGAGGATAAGAAAACTAACGTTGAAAGTAATAACGATCAAAATAATACAGAAAGTAAAAGGAAAAGATTTAGGGGGGCGAATAATAAGTTTAAGAAACGAGTAGTCTGTTGCATTTTGATGTAGTAGTTCGTCGTGCGTAAAAAAAGTAGTTCAATAACGTAAATTAAACTAGTCTTTTTAGTCCAGTCTGTGTAGTCCAAAACAAAAAAAAAGTAATTTCTTATAACAAATCTTTTTTTATTCAAGAAAGAGTGAAAATATTGATATTAAATTACCGGAAATCTTTTCATTTGAAACGTTAAAACATCATTTTAGTAGTACCCTTTTATATTAAGAAAGAAAGGAAATATATTACAAGTTACAAAATTATTCAAATAAATTAATGCGTTGGCATTTACTTGGTAAATGTTGTAAATTTTCATGTTAAATATATTAAAACAAAGTTATAACTTTCACAATTATAACAATATTGTAAAGCTATGACTTAATAAAATAATTGTGATAGTTAAAACTTTGTTTTAATATATTTAATATGGAAAGACTTAATTTACTAAATGTATATAAATGATATAAAAAATTACATAATAAGTTTGAAACGTTTATTATTCATACATAACGAAAATAAAATAATTTTTGGTACTTAGTTATTTATTATAGAGGGAAAAAAACAGTTTTATTGTATATATATATATATTGGAAAATACCCAGTCTTACAATTTTCTTTCTGGCTACACACATTAGACTGATTTATATTGTTTGTTATGCGTAGTTCATATTATTTTGCTTCGTATTTTATTTTTAAGATTGCATAGACTTGTACCGTTGTTGCATGGTTTGAATTTTGATGTTTTATTTATAATGAGAGAAAAAAAACATTTTCTTCATCAGGGAGCATTAGCGGGGCTAACGGAATAAATAATTCGAACAGTAAAGCGTTAGTTAAGGATGACAAAGCATTGCCTGAATCCCTATCAAGATATATTTACGTGTCCAACTTGAATAAACCGATTAAAGTGTTTAGGGAAACCACTGTTTAAAATTTTTCTCCATTATATGTAATGTGTGTAGTAAGTTTGATCGATTTTTTATGCCGGTATAAGTACAAAATAATATATACGTATATATTTTGAGGAACACACCAATAATGTACTTGAAAAATTGATTTTATCTTTATAATTGCAAAAATATTTATTGTAAATTAAATGTCAAAATACGTAAATTGTTCATCATAGCCCTGTTCGTTATTTAAGTATATTGTTTTAAATCTCATTGTTTCAATGAAACATTTTGTTCGTTGGTATTTTTTTTAGATCTAAGAAAATTGTGATGTTTTCCATTCATATTATATAATCGTTGTTACTGTAAATGCTGTGTACTTTAAAAAAACTGTATGGCTTAGTGTACCTATTGATAAAATGGAACTTTACAATTTCTAATTTTGCGATTTTTACTGGATAGATTTGTGCATTAATAAATTATTGCAATTTTTCTCTTTTTCATGTAAATGTAATTGGAAATTCAAACAAAATTACTACACATACGAAAATTATCTCCTTAAAAATTTAAATTGGTTGTGATTTTCTTCTCAAAAGCTTGTAAAGTTTCTAATATAGATATGTAAATGTACTTAAAAATTATACGTACATAAATTATAAATAAATGTTTAAGTGTTGATGGTGTAGAACTTCCAGATTTAAAATGTCTCGTACATATGTGTAAAATTTGGTCTATGTGGAAGTTATTTTGTATATTAGGTTATTATTATTATTATTATTATTAAAACCTAGTCATTTATTGTTGAGTAAAGTAATGTAGTATATGATCTAGAAATGGTTGAATGTTTTGCATGTTGGGTGAAAATCATCTAAAAATTGTTTCTCTACATTATGGCAATAAAATAAAAAGTAATTATAATTTATTTATGTTTACTTAATTTTCAATGATGATTACACCCAATTTTCGTGCAAGTTGTACATTGTATCGTTTACACTTAATTTTTGTTTATCTGTTTTTTTCTACTTAACTGTTTTACTACAATAGTCATTATTTTATACAACTAGTCAGTTACGTGAACAATGTAGGTAGTATAAAAAATACGTATAATTTTTAAAATGAAATTTGAAACAATAATAAGTCTTAAAATTTTCGTTCGTCACATAACTTTCTTCAAATTTAAAAATTTATTACAACTTGAGAGCATATTTAATATAGCACATTATTTAAATGAGCTATTTAATAAGTGGTACTTAATAAATAGAATAAAACCAAGTTTACTATTTTAAGACTTATTTACTTACTACACTAATTAAAAGCTGCTGTTTTTGCTTTTTGACAAGTGTATTTTGAATTTAATAAACTCGTCTCGGTGTTTTCCATATTTATTATAAGATTACGTTTTATTATAGTAGTTGAACATGAATGAATTACTTATTAGATGTACTTTTAATTTTTGTTTGGTCCAACAGTAAATTTACAATTTCTACACATAAATCACAAAAAAATCAAGTAATACAAGATTTCTTACCAACATTAAGAGTATAAATGTAACTTTTTTTTGGCACATCTTTTTTATTTAAATGTTAAAAAAGTGTAGTACAATTTAAAATTAAAATAACCATTGATTCAAACTTACTTGTTTAACAGAAATTGTAAGAATATCTTGTTTTTTGTAAATTATAAAAATTAATTCTAGATTTACATCAAATCCGGATAACATTTAAAAACAAAATAGAAAGAAAAGACATTTGAGAGTATGTACGTAGACTTAAAAAAGTATCTTAACAATGTATTAAATTATTTATTTATTTAAAATTAGTAGAGGATAACACAATCTTCCACATATAAATGATAACATAATAATATACAAATCAGTCGGCATTTCTTTTTTCAGAAAATATACAATAGGCCTAAGTACCATAACTGGTACTGAATTACAATTTACTTAACTAATAGAAAATGTATATAAAGTTAAGCAAATTGCTTCATAAAAATGTAATATTGATATATTAACAGCCTCAAAAAAAGAATCTCCTTGAAAAAAATCATTTTAATGGTATTAACCTCTATCAATACACAAAAAAAGCTATATACCCTTTTAATCCTCTCCACTACCACAAAAATGTCCCAGGGGTCCATAATAATTTTTTATTTTAAAGTTTGTATACCTAGCAATCGTATCAGTCAACTATTGTTCACTGTCACAGAACAAAAGTTAAGATATGTACACTTAATAAAACCTCTTTCTGCTCTGTTCTTGTTGCTTTTGGTAAAACATACATCCAAGCACCACACATGCAACAAGAGCTATGCTTCCTACTAGCATAAGTAAGAAAATTTTAATGCCAGACAATGAAGATGGTTTAGCATCGTCAACGTGATCTCTGGGAGGCTCAAAGTATGTGGCTGAAGGCAGGATATTAGACCTGTCCTCTTTTGCTTCAATCTATTTTTTTGTTAAATGTTAATATCAGAAACTTTATGAAATAATAATGATAAATAAAAATACTTGCCTCATTTGGTTGGTCTAATTCATACATTTTTACTGAAACAATATCATGATTATCTGAGAGATCCCCTGTAGTTGCTGAAAAGCCAAAATAATATCCTGTAGGTAATTTAACTCCTTTTACTTGAAAGCATTCTTTCCATGCTGCTTTATTTTCTATGTCAGTTGATACTATAACAAAAATTACATTGCTAATTTAATTTATTGGATTATGAATAACCAAATCTTAAATAACGGCAATTAAGTAATCATCTTACCTGTTAATACATCATGCTCATACTTTACAGAAACATATGTATCATACTCCAGATTCCTAAACTTGGCTTCACATCCAGCTAACTGAGTGTGGGTACCATCACGGTCATGATCATAATGTAAAGTTCCATTATTTATCATTGCTGATATATAAGGATGCTGGTGCTAAAGATACAAAGGTAAGATACTCCTGTTTCTTAGTACCAACATTTAAAATAAGAAAAACAATATTTTCACATTATAAATGAACATGGAAATTTATAAATTTCTTACATTATGTGGTCCATTGTGGTTGCTATATGTGTCTAATATAACTGCTAGCCCATGGAAAAAATCTGTGCTACCAAAAACTATTCCCGGTTGCATTCTATCTTTAGAGTACCATATTGCAAGACCATCTCCAAAAAGATCTTTTCCTTTACCATGAACTTTAAATTGGACTTGTAAATCCCAATTTCTAACAGAAACTGGCTGTAAAAATGTGTTGTTTTTTTAAAATGAATATATTTCTCTCAAATATAATATTTCCCCTCGTTTTTATACAATCTAATGATACAATTGCAATTGTAATAGAAAGTAAAACAAAAGCTGATCGTATTGAAATGTACACTCCTAATTTAAAAGGTCAAATATTTACATTCATGGACATCACTTGTAATAACTGTTTTTTTGAATCTTAACTGTATAAAGTACTTCATTAAAAGAATGAACATTACTGCATTATTATTAGCACATTATTTGTCAATGATGGAATAAAGAAATAACTCAATGTCTAGACTTCTAGACTAAATATAACTTACTACAGAATTCCAGAGGGCCCCAGACTTTGACTGAAGGTCTGAAGTTAACCTAATATAGTTGTTAGTGACCATTGTGCTTCCAATAAAATCCCAATGGGACATACTTGTTCCTGATCCTAAAAAACTTACTATTAGTTAAAATATTTAAAAAAAAAGATTTACAATTTTACCTTGATATGGTTTTATTAGCGAGTGTTCTCTCTTCATATAATCATTTGTATTCCATTGTGCTTTTATTAAATCGAAGAATAACGAAAAAAACACTAAAAATACTGTAACTTCAGGTAGCTGCATTTTGAAGCAGTTATATTGTCTTCAACTATTTTAACTTATTTATAGTGGACACACGTTGTTTTACTCAATGTCGTACTCATTTACGTATGAGATAACTACTCACAGCTCAGAACGTGTTCGTTATTCGACAATTTATACATTGACAGAAACGCAGTAAGAATAGACCACAGATTAGAGATGTTTAGACTAAAAGAGCAGGCAACACCCATTACAGGAAGCTTAAGGAATTGACTAAGTTGTAGTTGCAATTCTTTGAAATTCATTTTTTAATAAATATATAAACGATTGATGTATTGATGATGATTTGATCAGTCAAGAGTTTACAAAATAGAGTTTGCAATTTTTAAACTTCTTCAAAAAATGAATGGGAGGCGTATAAATGTGTTTAAAAATGGAACCAGGGAAAACGGAAAGGTACATTAGTCCTAGATTTAAATGTTATTTTTAACTGTTTATTTGTAGGTTATTGTGGTTCCAAATCCTTTAACTGATTTAGTTTTTCAACTACAACTACAACGTAAATTTAATATGCAAATGACAATTAAGAGAATCTTCAATGATAAGGGTTGTGAAATAGATGACTTAAATGTAATTAGAGATAATGATGTGATCTACATATCTTCAGGGGAGGATTTTATACATTGCAGTGAACACAAGAACTGGTCAAAAGGCAAAAGTTCTGACTGGATAAAGCTCAATGTAGGAGGAAAATTATTTACCACCTCCAAAAGCACATTAAAAAGCAAAGAACCTGATAGCATGTTAGCTAGAATGTTTGCTGAAGATGATACAGGGTTTTTATTTACTCCAAGCAATATAGATGAAAATGGTTCATATCTCATTGATCGCAGCTCAACATACTTTGAACCAATCTTAAACTATCTACGTAGTGGACAACTAATATATGATAACAACATAAACCCAGAGGGTATTCTTGAAGAAGCCAGATTTTTTGGCATAGAATCAATAATTCCTGTTTTAGAAGATATAGTTTCATTAAATAAAGTTCCTAAAGAAAAACTGCCATTAACAAGAAGAGATGTTGTTAATGCATTAATAAGTTGCCCCTGTTCATCTGAACTTCGATTTCAAGGAGTGAATTTATCAGGTGCTGATCTAAGCAAATTAGACTTAAGGAATATTAATTTTAAATATGCTAATTTGAGAGGTTGCAAACTTGCAGGTTCTAATTTAACTTATTGTTGCTTAGAACGAGCTGATCTTGCTTATGCAGTTCTTGATGGGGCCCAACTTTTGGGTAAGTACTTAATTTAAAAGGGGAACTACTTTATTATACAGGGTATTTAACAAAATGTTTAGGGTTAAGTATGTGTATCAACATTCAAGATTTCCTGTTTCTTTGTATACTTTTAAGTTTATCAAAGAACATGCTGTATTGATATAAAGTTCGAAAATTGTATTTTGTTCTGTTAATGTACTGTTATTGTTATAAGCTTTAAGGAAATTTTGAATTGTTTATGAATGTTAAAAATACATGTAATTATTTTCTTAAGGTGTCAAAGGTCTGTGTGCAAATATGGAATGTTCTCAATTAAAAAATTGTAATTTTGAAGATCCTTGTGGAAGTAGATCAAACATGGAAGGCGTTAACTTAAAAGGGGCCAATTTAGAAGGTAGCTGTATGGCGGGAGTTAATCTGAGGGTGGCTACACTCAAAAATGCAAATTTAAGAAACTGTGATTTAAGGGCTGCTGTACTTGCAGGAGCTGATCTTGAAGTATGTTATTAATAAATTCAAAATTATCTTAAATAATCTTAAAAATGATATTTTTATTTATTTATAGAATTGTGATTTATCTGGAAGTGATTTGCAAGAGGCTAATCTTCGAGGAGCAAATTTAAAAGACGCCAGTTTTGACTTGATGTTAACGCCTCTCCATATGGCTCAAGCTATTCGTTAAACGGTATTTTATTTTTTATTCCTTTAAATGTTCCTCTTTTTCTGAAAAAGTGATCTACAAACGTGGCGTTAATATATAATAAGACGTTCGAACGTTCCTGGGTAAATCACAATAGTTTCAGTGTTGTATCTTTTTTAATCAATATATCATATTTCCATCAATTAAGTTCTGATATTAAAGTGTAAAGGGTTCAATAATTTTAATAGACTCGTTTTTATATTTGAAAATAAAACAAATTACATCTATTTTCTTTTGTCAATAATTAATTAACCCCTTTAAATAATTATTACAGATTATATGCTTTTCAGGTAAAAAAGTTATTCTGGTGTTAAAAATCTTTTTTAGTATGTACTTAAAGTTCGTAATATTTATTATACATGCAAACCATTTGATGTTTATGTTGCTTTTGATAAAGCTAGCGTCATATTTTAATAATTAAAATTTAGAAGAAAAAAATATAATTTCAATTGCAATTCTCTCGTCTAATGTCCATAAAATTTAACAGGATATCTATTTTATTTTTATTCCTGTTGGTTTTTTAAACTTAAGTTTATTACCATCATTTTTGGTTGTCTCTATTGCCTTCTCAAATTATAATGCAGAATTATTACTCAATGTGGATATATTAAGATAAACGAACAACTTACGTATTCGTAAAAAAATAAGTATTTTTATTTTAATAAAAGGTAATTACAATCATATGCGTATAAAACTGTGCTTAGTAATAACAAAATTAAAATTAAATTCTTTGGAAAATAACATTTTTTTACCACTTGTAACAAATATTTCAAAGATCTTCTAAACTGATCTTTACACTTTTTTTAATATCATATGAGAAAATACATTTATGTATATCAATAGAAAGTACAAAAATAAAGAGTAACTATTATTATAAACTACGATTCGTATATTTACAGGAGTTGTTAAAAGACGCCTATTCAAACTGCAGTGACATCAGTCGTTTCAATTCTAGATATGCGATCCATAATTGTAACTTCTAACTGAGAGTCACAGTCAGGCTTTATTTTCAGGTTTTTTAATGTTTCAATGACATTATCAATTTGACGGGGTTCAATTGAATCATTTTTCTTTCCTGTTGCAGAAAAGAAAATGTTAACATGAATATAAAAAAAATCAGAACTTATAATATAACTCAACGCTATTGAAAGACTTGATTTAATTTTATTGCAAGATAATCACCCTGTATAATGTATTTTTTGCTTATTTAATTTATACTTAATTTTTTTTCATGATGAATCATGTGTTATTTGCGTAGGTGTTAAAGTTATGAAATGAGTAATTTGCTTAAAAAAAACTGACCATTCGTTTTTGCATAATGGAGATAACAAAATCCTTTGCCACCGCGCCATGTAATATCCTTGGGTTTAATCCCGGATTCCATGAGAGCATTTTTGAGTTCTCGTATGCGAACCGACTTTTCAATATTAGTTACCATTAAAGAGAAATCGATGGGCGGTTTCGGTTTATTTCGAAAATGTTTTTTTCCAACTTTGAGGCTTTTATTATTAGTTTGTGGCTGCTGTTCGTTTTCATGTTTTACCTGAAAACAATTTTATAACCGTTACAAAAAAAATCTCATTAGTGTGAGCTAAGTCTTGCTTCGCCATTAATCTGTCTCTCCTGTCTATCATTACTTCGAAAGACTTTGCTTCTTTTAAAAAGTCGATGTTTTTGTGGACGACCTTTTCTCTGATTCTCCTTATTTTCCCCATCTGCTTGAGAAACAGAGCGTCTTGTAGGTCTTAATCTCGATCTTCGTCTTCTAAAGTAACTATTTGGTATACCTTCAAACTCCTCAACATCTGTATCGACCTCTTTCAATGTTGCATCCACCCCTTCCCTACAAATCATGCATGTATCAGTATGCACAGATATTAGAGTTAAAAATAACACACCTTTCAACTTTTTCTTTTAATAATTTTAACACGGGCATCAAATTCAGTCTTCTTTTCGACAAGAGGTTCCAAATGATGCCTGGAGGACGTGAAAGACTGGTCTTGACTTCAATTATTTGAGTTGGAGTAATTATGTAGTCAACAGGGACATCAAATGGTTGAAATAAATTACTTGGGAATTCTTCAAACATCTTAAAGTATTATTGCATTTTTAAAATAATGTACATACAAATATTTTTTGGTATTGTAGACCTGACAATCATGAACCAAAGTTACAATAACTGTTGAATCATCAACAGCTTTCATTTCTTTCAATATTGCATATTCTAAGTCTGCATATCCTCTGCCTTTTCCAATTCTCTGGCCTAAAACAAATACAAGCATCATCTTTTGATCTATTTACTGTTCAAATGTCAATGATAAGCCACCTAATTTTGATACTGCCACGCTTCCTAGAACCAGCAAATCTATGTTTATTTTGTCATCAACATTTATTAATTTTCCTTTTTCATCCAGTCCTCTACGACTGACAGCATTTCGAATTTGACTTTTAGAAGCATTTTCTGGCACAGTAATATGTTTAAGAAAACCTTCTTTAAGTCTTGGCACAGGCACATAGAGAGCTTTTCCTTGTTCAACTACTAATATTCTAGCTGGTTCTTGTGGCTTATCAGGATTAACTTCAATAAATTTACTGTTCTGAAAAATTTCCAAGTCCAATAATCTCTTTGCTGCTTCTTCACATCCTTTAAAATTTGGTATTCTGAAATACACTGGTCTTGGAAATATTGCTATATTGTTATTCTCCATATATTCCCATACTTTCTTGCGAATAGTTTTTTTTGTATCATCTGGGGAAATTTCTTCTACTGTTTACATATAAAATAAGAAGCACAATCAGATTAATTTTAACTGCAAAATGTTTAAATAAATTATGTAAAATTACTTGACATAGTAAACAATTTAAACAGTCACTATCATTGAACTTATTAAGTAATCTATGTGGCTATTTTGAGAACAATGAACCTGCATCCTACACGATAATTGATAAGCATATAAACAGATAACAGCTGCATTAAAGTAAGAATAATATCACTTTAAAAACAAAAACAAAAGCTTAATCTACAAACGATAATCGAAATAAATTTAAAGCACTAAAAATAGTACAATGACTAAATAAATATAACTTACTTTTTACGCTTGTATTTTCTTTTACCGGTTCTTGGTTAGATTCACTCATTTTGATTCGATTTACTGATAGTTAATTAATGAAGAATTATTTCCAGTTAATGATTTGTTGATGTTTCATTACTGTTTTGTTGCCATGATGTAATTTTACTACATTTACGTTCAAGGCCACCTAATTTATACACAAAAATAACGCATAAACTCTTTATACACATTACACAGACAAAACGGAACGGACATATCAAATTTACAGCAGATGATTCATACAACAGCTGATTGTGCATTAGATGATTATTATTACATGTGCTGCGCATGAGATCTCTTTCAACACACGAGTTTTTCTGAGAAACGAAGAATATACAGTGTGGCCAAAAATTAATAACAACTTTATCAATTATTAAATTAAATTTCAAACTACCTACAATTTATTAGTTAGTACTTTTATGTATATATGGAAATATAAATGATTCACTTTAAAATGTTTGTAAATAGCAAAATTTTAAAAAGTTCGTATATTGTTATGTTTCTATAGCAACCGTATTTATTTCAGGTAGACACCCCTAAGTAATAAGTGTCATCTAACAGTTGGTAGCTCAAATAGTAGTTTACAAAACTGCCACTTGGAGTTCTGTTTCCTCCAAAAGTATAATCTCGTCTCCTTCCGTTTACATTTAGTTTAGGTTTAGAGTTTAATTTTGATTAATTTTATTAGCGTGCGTGGTAAAATGGATAAGTGTATCATGATGTTTGCAAGGTGGAATTTGGAAAATTGTAAGGTAAGAATTTAATATTGCATTATTTGTATTGACATGTAACATTATCGCCTTTAAAATCTTGAAAAACTCATATAGGATTTAGCTATGTATGATCCATAACTTCTCAGTTGGATAAGTAGGGGTAGCAAGGCGGTGTAATATAAAATAATACTACATTTAGTTTAAGAAAATATTTTTTACATAAGAATGTGGTCCACCTACATCTAAAATTAGGTATGTATAAAACATTAAAAGGCAAAACAATTGACAAGTCGAGTGTGTTCTATTCTATTAAAGGTGAGGGTGATCTGTCAATGTAATCGACTGATTCGATCTTCGGATCTAAGGTGTGATTTGACCTGTTCTCAGTTATAACTGATGAATGGGGACATCTATCAGATGAAGTCGTTTCACAAGAATAATTTTTCAAACTCCCTTGTTCGCCATATTTCACGCAAACTGCTGAACCTTTAGACGTTACAGTTCTTGCCTGTAAAAAGACAACTAGGTACTAAATAAAGAAACTTTGTAAATGTAAATAGATGTATATATATATATATTTATATATATATATATATATTTACCTTTCCGGGTTTGCGAAACTGTTCCTTCACTTTGAGTTTGTTCTTTCCTGAAAAATCCTCAACCGATTTTGTTCCAGTTATGACTTTGTTTAAAGGATCCGAGGCATTCATCGCCTCCTCGAGTTCCTTTTCCCAACGGAGCTCCTTCTGTTCCTTTTCTCTTTTTTCTAATTCGTGATATCTATTGTAGACTTTAAATTCAGATATGTTACAAGTATTCCCCTCTGCCAGTGAATCCGTATCCTGAATAAAACATGTATTCTAAATTTTTCTATTTTAATTGTAGTATGTAGGCTTTCACGGCCGGCGTCAATCGAATTATAATGATTTTCCGGGCTTGTGGGCCTGTTGTTTCGTCAGCGGCTGTGGCTGACATCTTCAGAAGCGTTGGAGGTTTGGTCGTTGTAGCAGCTTTCGATTTAGTCTGATCCACGGTCCATAAGCCCGGAAATCGCTATAATTCGATTTTTCTATTTTTATTATCTCAGTAACTGTTAAAATTATCAACTTAAAACTCTTATGAAAGACGTTTTTATTTTAATTGAAAAATGAAGGAAATTGAAATTTAAAGTTGATGGTATAACATGGTCGAGTATTCGTGTTTTTCGAATTTCAAACAATACCTTTATTTATGACCAAAAATTGGATAAAAATACCATTCTGTATACTTCAAAATTTGAACGTTGTAACACGATTTTACAAACACACAGTCAGTGACTAATTAGTAAGTTACAAAAAAAAGATATTGATAGAAGAAAGACTAAAGAAGCCACAGTGAGACGAAATAATTGTTATGGGGTTTCCATCAATATATATATATTTTTTCTAACTTACTAATTAGTCTTTATTATTTAAACTGAGTGGTACAGTAGACGTTTTAGGAAAACCAAGCGTGTTACAAATTTTAATATATAGGAGTAGGAGTTATCAAGGATAATATTTTTATCTAACATAATTTCCGGTTATACCGGAAGTTGATGGCAACTTCGTTGTTTTAAATGAATGGTATATTTTTACGACGAATTCGTATGAAGCATAAAATTTTAAGATGACTTTTATGACCAACTTGTATGCATGCGATAAATAGTTTCTGAAATTATTTAATTTATGGAAAGAAGGTCGCTACCGCAACGCAATCTATAAAAAAATGATAACTTCCATAAAAAATGACTTAGAGTGTTGAGAGTTTTACTAGTTGTAGTCAAGTATTAAGGCTAACGCCATGCCAAAATTAAACTTTATTATTTATACATTGAGTTCAGAAAAAAAACAAAGTGTAAAGATTTTTTGATAGTTAATTAAAAAAAAAAACAACCCTTCTTTAATAGATAATATGGTTTCTAAAAAACAACATAAATTAGCTTCAAATTTCGTTTACCCTATATCTAATAATAAAGATAGTAAACATAGAAGCATAACATACTTATGTCCTATTAGTAATAAAATATTCTCTAATTTACAACAATGTGGAATTAATATGGAGTACAAACCTAACTTCTCCATAGCAATATTAATAAAAAATAACAAAGACAAAACTGACAAATTTAAGTGTTCTGGAGTTTATAAGTTGACCTGTGGGTCATGCATTAAAGAATATATCGGACAGACTGGTAGGAATTTCAATAAACGTCTATCCGAACACCAAAAACAGCTATATAAAGAATAAGGCAAACTTCAAATATGCAAACCATGTCACAGAAGAATGTCATATGTTCAACAACTGTATTGAAATTATTCATTTAGAAAATAAGAGCTATAAGTTAGCATTATTGGAGAACCTAGAAATTAATAAATATAAAAAATATTAGGATCCCTGCTCAACGACCAGACCGAATGCAACAACTCCCCACTTTTCAATTTATTCTAAATATTATCACCACCCTTATTGTGTATATATTTAATCACTCAGTTGCAATGTTTATTTAGTAGTAAGTACTCACGTCTGAGGAAGCCAAAGTTTGGCGAAATATATGTTACGAATAGTCAATAAAGTGTGTAAAAATCTTTAGTTTTGTTTTTTCTAATTAAAGTGTAAAAACTTCAAACACGAATGAATTAATTTTTTTAAATAGCACCTACCATTTTTTATTTTGTCATTCGATTCCTTTTTTATTCTCTTTCGATATATATAAGCATACATACGAATTCGACATTGCCTTCAACAAGTGGAAATTATTTTAGAAAAAACAGATCATCCTAGACAACCAACCCATACTTCCATATTTTCAAATCTCTAACACGCTTAGTTTTCCTAAAACGTCTAATGTACCACTCAGTTTGAATAACCCCATAATTTGTGAAAAAAAAATCTTTATTGTACTAAGTACCTAGAGAAAACGGAGGAAGATTAATATTTTGGACATATAGAAATTTTTCTTTTGAATATGTAGGGAGGTACCCCTTCCCCTATTTAGTCGCCATATCGAAAAACAGGTGTCTTTTTATGAAAATTAAAGACACAATTACTTTGTTTTTTATCACTGTATTAATAAATTTTAAATATTAGTAAAACGATAAAAACAAAGTAATTGTGTCTTTAATTTTCATTACCGCAAGTTCTACAAAAATATTATACATATTTTTTTTTGTAACCAATTATACATATAATCTATAGCTTTTATTTATGTATTTTCCACTTAGCATTAATACGTAATAAAAGTTCTGCTAGCCTAGCTGGAAAGGTCTAAAAAGTTTGCCACAAAATTATTTTGCTTTATTTTAATTTTGAATTTAAAAACAGATCAAATCTTTGAGTAAATATTTAATAAGGTGTGACGCGTGATTATCAAGCAATGCTTGATGATAATGTACTTACAAGAAGATTAGGGTAGAAAAAAACGGAAATAATAAAAAAGCGCTCTCACCAAATCTAAGCTTAATTGACCGTGCATTTCTCTAATGGATCGCTGTTTAGCTAATCTCTTCTTCTTTTTGTGCAATGGTTTTGCCTCAATAATCATTTCTTCTAGTTCGAATGTGGGATCACAGTTTAGGTGCCCTTTCTGTAAGAAAAATAAATGGGATTAGTTATCATTTTTCTTGGTTGGACGTTTTTTTAAATCGAAATCTTTTTCTTACTTAACTTTTAACATTCACTTATTGTAAATATTATAAAAAACCAAGAAATAAATGTTTAATACCGGCGGTGAAAACCCTGGTTTGTATTTTCTTCGGAAAACATCGTCCATATTGAATTTGCTTAATGCTTTGGTACCTTTCAATTCCCCAATCGACGATATCCTTTCCCCTGGTCTCATACAGAGTAACTAAAACATAAAAGACCCTAAAGTTTTCTAAATTTGATGATGATTCATAATTATATTCTGTCTTTTAATAAGATTTAGGGTGAATGCGGTTGGAAAATTGTAAAATATGTTAATAATGATAGAAATCAAACAAACACTGTTGTAAGGTTTTACAAAAAATTTTTAAATAAGACTTCTCTTACACTGTTTATTGTTTCGGCTTATCAGGCCATTATCATAGAGTTGAGTAGAAACTAACTTAATCTAAAGAAACGTCACTATATATACATATTTAAGTAAGTGGGGGTAAAAACAAATCATGTTATTGAAACCGGACTAAAAATATAGGACTTTTATGTCCTATACATTCTTCATTTGTAATATTTTTATTATAAAAAAATGCATTTTGAATTTCTAATTTCTCTAACAGGTTTAACCTTTTACTTTTATTTATACAATGCAAAATTATCTTCACTAAGGTTATAATTATTTACAAAACGATATTGGGCAAAACCAGTATTACATTTTTTATCACTAATAGACTTTTTATGCTGCTTAAGTCTAGTTTTAAAGGATCTACCTGTCTGTCCTACATAGATCATCGCAGTCTGAACATTAAATCTCATAGACACCTGATTTTTGACGTTTGTCTGTTGTTGAGATTTTATTATTAATTAGAAATTTGCCTAAATTTGTTTTATTAGAACATATACTATTGATACCTAACTTATTTAACCTTTTGCAAATTGTTGTACATATATTTTTATAATGATTTATAAAGGTCCACTTTATGCGTTCTTTATCAAAACTTTTTCCATAATATATATATGATTAAGTGTACAATTTTCGAGTTTTTTAGCCAAAATTTAAAAGGTTAAATAAGTTAGGCATCAATAGTATATGTTCTAGTAAAACAAATTTAGGCAAAATTCTAATTAATAATAAAATCTCAACAACAGACAAACTTCAAAAATCAGGTGTTTATGAGATTCAATGTTCAGACTGCGTTGCAATCTATGCAGGACAGACAGGTAGATCCTTTAAAACTGGACTTAAGGAGCATAAAAAGTCTATTAGTAATGAAAAATGTAATACTGGTTTAGCCCAATATTGTTTTGTAAATAATCATAACTTTAGTGATGATAATTTTATGATTTTGCATTGTATAAATAAAAGTAAAACATTAAACCTGTTTTTTTTTATAATTAGACATTCAAAATAACTTTTTTTCATAATAAAAATATTACAAATGAACAATGTAAAGGACATAAAAGTCCTATATTTTTAGCCCGGTTTCAATAATATGATTTGTTTTTACCCCTGTATACTTATATATGTATATATAGTGACGTTTCTTTAAATTAAGTTAGTTTCTACTCAACTCTATGATAATGGCCTGATAAGCCGAAACAGTAAACAGTGTAAGTCAAGTCTTATTTAAAAATTTTTTGTAAAACCTTACAACAGTGTTTGTTTGATTTATATCATTATATTCTGTCTGTCTAAATTGTGTAGTAAGTTTCTTTTGAACTTATAATGTAATTTGGTAGTGATACTCAGTGAATATCAAGAAAATGAGTAACCTTGGATATGCCGATGAAACGGTTTCATCCGAGAGAAGTTTAACTTAATTATTCAATTTTAGATTACGTGCTCTTTCATTTCTCTTATTCAAAATAATTTTCAATGAAGTTCGTTTATTTGTTTAATCTTCCAGACATTGGAACAGCATTACAGGTTTCTAAACTTTACTTCGTATATTCATTATTCAGACATTACCTTTTTCAATTTAAAAGTGAACAGAAAGATAATTGTTGGAAAATAACAGACCACGTTTACATTTTCCGAGCCGCTTTATTGATCCTGCCAAATTAAACTTACTTAATTACTTAATTAAACTTTTGTTTATTCACGTCAGGGAAAAAATAAAAGGTTTTACAACTTTTTTGGAACAAGTAGCAGATTATGCAAAATAATTAAAATTTTCAATTGACGAAACTTTCAGATATTGTAACTCCATAACACTATTATATAAAAACACACCCAAGTTAGAAAATAAAATTTATTAGTAGCACTATGTACATTTCACCACACTGTGGCTTCTTCAGGTGGAAGAAGTACATAATATGATTAAAATTAATTACGAAATCACTTAAATACTATCCTAAGTGGTAGGTAAAACTAAACTAGATTAAATGTTTAACTGGTCGTTAATAATTAAACCTAACTTATTTATTTTATTAATTTCAAGACCTTCTACTATAATAAGTTTAGTTGTAGGCCTTTCTTCTGAACATGTAAAATTTCAAAGTTTTCATTGAACAGTGTAATAAATTAAATAAGTTAGGTTTAATTATTAACGACCAGTTAAACATTTAATCTAGTTTAGTTTTACTCCACCACTTAGGATAGTATTTAAGAGATTTTGTAATTAATTTTAACACCGAGCGGCGTGGACTAGTGCTCTAGATCATTGCTTAGCATTCGGGAGATCACCGATTCGAACCCAGGTCCGGCTGCTCTGGTCCAAGTTTTCTGTCGTTTCCTTGGATCATTTAGGTAAATACTGGGTAATATTCCACAGATAATCTTACACTTCTTTTCTGTCTTCATTTCGCCCGTCTCATCTTTCTCTCCCTAACCACACCACCCACCCGTTCCCACGATTACTGCAAGGAGGCTGAAGAGGACCTTACGCCCTACCCTCCGGCTTTGCACTACAGTGTAGGTCGGAGGGACTGCCCGCCCACCAGCACGAGTAGCTGGTGGGAATGAAACACAAAAGTTTTAATTTTAACCATATTACTTCTTCCACCTGAGGAAGCACAGTGTCGTGAAATGAACATAGTAGCACTAATAAATTTTATTTTGTACCTTGGCTAATAACATATTTGTCATAATATTTTGATAGTTAAGACACTATTTCACTGATTTATTGATTAGAATTGGGCGGGCATAGTTGCACCATACAAAGTGTTAAATTTTTAAAAATATATTTAATTATTGTAATAATCAAAAATGGCCGAACTCTTGTCAAGTTTCACTCAATAAATCAGTGAGACATTCCATTTATTTGCTGTGGCATATTTCTAATTTTGTGAATAAATCTAAAACCAATATTAATAGGTACATAAAACCGATTTATTTCTTGTAATGTCTATGTGTCCAAATATCAAACTTAAGTGCACATATCCAATGACACTTTATATTCTCCATCAGTGGTTATTGTGTAATTTTTAATCAAATGGAAACAAATCGCTGGTTCCTTCGGTTATAGAGCTGTCAATAACATGGGTAGCTATGTTATGTATGTTTCTAGTCGAATTTTCCATTTCTAGGAAAGGTATTGATTTCGATTCTGTAACGAACAGATTCAATTTGCGTCAGTCACTGGGGGTATTAATTTCTCGTGTGTGTAGTGCATCTCATCATCAGTTCTGAAGTATGCATCACAAGCCCTGTTATAGTACTTCGTCCGTCGTATGTTTGTATTTGGTAAATAAGTCAGCGTAATTTCAATTTTCATATCTCGAACACGATAAAGCTTTATAATTGCCCACATCAACATTTTGAAAGTTATAATTGGGATTATTTAACAAGGATTCATACACGTTATCGGCTAACGGTTCGAAGTCTGAGATTTAATTGGCGAAAAGAATTTAATGTATTTGGAATATTAAAGAAAATCGATACCGAACCTCTTTACAGTCGTACATTTTTCTAATGTACGAATAATGTCAAGTACGCAATCGACGAGAACGCCCGGAAAACAAATACGAGTAGTTGAATTTGAGTAGAAGTAAAATAAAAATGAGTACTTTGTTACTGTTATTTATTTTTCCTCTGGGGAAAACGTAGGAAGCGAGACAAGATCGTAAGAATGGACTTCAACTAAATAGATTTGGTTTCAGTTTGTTGTTATTCAATTGTCCATCTCTAGACGAAGTTATACTATATATCTGTAGAGTGGCTAACATTGATCAGGAAACTTGTACTAGATTTTTCAACATTAATTAACAGCATAACAGTCAGAATTTTAAGATATCCTAATTCTGAAACTCAAAAAATGCAACTTTTGGCACTTTTGAAAGGAAATAAGACGAAACTACCAGGAAAGTAGTCGTCTTGAATACATTTGTTAATTCTCGACTCTTTATTACCTTGGCAAATTAATATCTTGAAATATTTTAACAACAAAATCCAAATGTTTTAACTTTTTCTGATATGAGATTAGGGTATCATGAAATTCCCATATTTTAGGGCAATTCTAGAGCAAGATACAAGTTTGCCCGTGAAGAATACATCGAAAATGGTTACCCTCGTAGTTTTTTGTTTCCAACCCTCCATAGTATAGCTCGCTTTTAATAGCGCCCTCTCACAACTATAGAGAGTTAAAAAAAGAGAATAAAACCAATCATATTTGATATACGAGGGTAAATTAAATATAAACGGTAATTTTATAAAATAAATTTATTGATTAATGGTACACACAAACTAAACATTTGACATTTCTCAATGTAGTCACCTCCGTGCTATACACACACTTTTGTCACTGATTTGGAAGCTTGAATATTCCTTCTTCATAAAAAGTTTAAGGGCGAGTTGTCAGTCAATTGCGCACATACTCCCCTACTTCTTCATTGCTTTCAAACCTTTTGAAGTATCTCCAAGTGATTCATTCAAGGGCGCGAACAAAAAATAATCATACGGTGATTAGTGATTAGTCAGGGCTATAAGGAGATATTTAGAGGTTCGAGGGTTTCCCAACCCATTTCTTCCAATTTATTCCTTGTCAAAACTGGCGTTTGGCGTTGTCATGAAGATGGCGTCTCGACGTCTTGAATGGGCATACCCCGTCGTGTGCTTCGATACGCGATTTTTGTTGACTGTAACAACTCAGAAGTAACAATAGTAAGCCGCATTCACTAATCACTGTTCGTTGATCGTGAAGAAAATCAATGAGTAAAACTCCCCTTAAGTCAAATAAGCACAGCACAGTCGCAAGCACTTTTCTGGCTGAGACCCGGGTTTTGACTTTGACAGGGCAGCCTTCATCCTTTCTTCACCACTTCTTACACGTCTCATCACAAGTGACGATACGCCTAAAAAAAAAAACTACCCTTCTTGTCTTGTCTATTGTCGATTCAGAAGTCTTTCACTGATCTCCGACCTGACCTGTTGTTATTTTCGGTCAACAACCTTGGAACCCAACGAGCACTAATGTTTCTAAAGCCAAGTTCATCAGTGATGATCACTGATCACCGGTCACTCCCATAGCTGATACCCACTGCTGATGAGATTTGTTCAATAGTCAATACCTAACCTTCAACAATCTCTCGAACAGTATGAATGTTGTCATTTGTGAGACTTGTCGTTCTTGGGCGTCGATCATAACTTTCATTTTCGACACGTTCTCGCCCATCCCTGAATTCTTTGACTCAGGTACACACTCGATTCTGAGACAGTGTAGCATCCCCAAACTGTGCAGAGTGAAAATTTCCGATGGTTTAACGCCTTTCATTGGTTAAAAACTTTATGATGATGCGCATTGTGATTGTGCAACAGACGAAGGTACCTTGCGCTCATGTCAGCTATGGCTGTAGTGCAGACAGAACCGAGCGCAGTAACAGCTGCTACCTAAGCCGGTTTCCCCTTTCTCATAAACCAAACAACACTCGAGCATCGAATCTTCTAGATTGGAATTACGTGCTAAGCTAAATAGTAAAATTAACGTTTATACTTAAAAGAAAACAAATTGGAAAGTTTCGCCAAATTTTATTGTTCTCGACAATATTGTTTCGAGCTACGTGCTCATTATCAAGAGTAACATAATACTGAAATTACAAATCTTACATGTCAATTTATAGGTAACTTAGTATATGAGGGGATTAAAAATTTCCTAGTTCTATCTGGTTGTTTACAATATTTTTTGAATTTCTTAAAGCCTTTTTTATTTCTAAGCATTCTAACATAGAAAGTTTTTTACTTTTAGCAACATGTATGTGTAGATATTTAGTATTTTCTAAATTTAAGTTATGATTTAAGGTAATACAATGTTCGCTAATTCCTGATTTAATAAGGCTTTAAGAAATTCAGAAAATATTGTAAACAACCAGATAGAACTAGGAAATTTTTCATCCCCTCTTATACTAAGTTACCCATAAATTGACATGTAAGATTTGTAATTTCAGTATTATGTGACTCTTGATAATGAGCACGTAGCTCGAAACAATATTGTCGAGAACAGTACAATAGGTGAAACTTTCCAATTTGTTTTCTTTTAAGTATTCGCATTATGTTTCACAAGAAATGCACCTTCGATAGTTTAAATTTAATTACCGTTTATATTTGATTTACCCTCGTATATTAAAATTTGAAAATGTTGGGGAAATTTTGAGACCAGACTCTATTTCAGCCACAAAAAAAGCCTCAGAAATGGCTACTCTCTTAGTTGTTGTGTCCTTTTTTCACGCACTAATACTAACAATAGGGTCAAAAATTCAAGTTTTCAGCATTTGAAGTTGGGATATTTCAAAATCGAGACGTGCTGTGGCAATTCTGAGGAAGATTCAGAATTAGCGTCACAGAAATGATCATAGTTTCCTAATCGATGTTGCCCTGTGGAATATATTTCACAACTTTTTGTTAACTTCACTACGTGAAATAATAATAAATTGCGAAAATTTATTTTGTTTACTATACAAATTGCTGCTTTCTATTCTGACATGGAGTCTGAGATTTTAAATTTCCGGAATAAATTAATTTTGTAATTTTAATTCAATATGGTTCTTGTTCTGGATATTGGATAAGGGTCCATAAAATTTTAATCTCTTCTAAATGTGCTATTCTATAAAACTCGTTGAAATTCACATTCTCCCCTTTCTGTCTCGAATCGTATAATTTCAATCGCAACGAAATTCTAACTTTTATTTATTTTCTCCTTTGTAACTTCTCTTAAGGGAATTTATTCGACTCACGACATTCGAATTGGAATTAGAAGCACTTCTGGAGGGTTTGTATTTCTATTTGTTCATGTGTACAAGTGAAAAAACACTTTGTGTTATTCCAATTGCGAGGATTCTTCCATTCCTACATTAAATTATTGTGGAAACAAAAATAAGCGTTGTTGGTTTTCATCAATTGATTGATTGGTTGGTATGATTCTGCATATTAAATTGCGAGAAATAAACTGGTGAATTATTAAGGTATTATTATTTTTTTAACTCGAAACTAAAAGTACAAACAAGAAATAGACGTTTATTTTATAATACATCAAAAGAGAACACAAATGCAAATTTTATTCGTAATAAACGACATTATAAATTTAAATTTTTGAAGGGGAAATACGAGCGCGAACTTTGAAGAAATATTATTTAAAGAGGGTAAAGAGGGTATTGTGCTGCTGGTTAATTCCATTTCTTTCAAATATATAATAATTTCCTAGGGAGAGAGATAGAGATGGGCATATTTTGTGTAGACGTATATAAAAAAATTAAACTCCATCAAATCGTCACTTCAAAGGTATTTCGTTCTTCAATCAAACCGAAATTAGTAGCAGTAATTTAATTTATTTCATGAAAATTAATTTAATTTTTAATAAGGAATAAGTACATTTCTTGTTAACGAGAAGTGGACTTTTGAATACCATTCAAAAGTGAGTAGCTGGCGTTTGAATTTTAAATACAGAACGTTTTTGAAAAACGTAAGGTAGAAATAAATTTGATTCTATGGAAGTTACACTTATCGTTAAGTTTTACCAAACATAAAATTCATTCAAACTGTATGGAACATTAGACGTTTTAGGAAAACTAGGCGTGTTAGAGATTTGAAAATTTGAAAGTGGAGGTAGGTTATCAAACATGATATTTTTATCCAAAATAATTTTAACTGTCTACGACTTCCGGTTATATCGGAAGTTGATGGCAACTTCATTATTTTAAATGGAATTGTATATTTTTAAAACGAATTCATATGAAACATAAAATTTTAAGTACCATTGATAAGCAACTTATATGCCTACAATGAATAGTTTCTGAGATAATTCAATTTATAGAAAAGAGATCGGTACCGCAACCCAAACTACAAAAAATGACTTAGAGTGTTGAAATTTTTACTATTATAGTTATAGCCAAGTCTTAAGATTCACTTCATGCCAAAACATAACTTCATAATGTATCCATAGCATTCAGAAAAAAAGCAATGTTCAAATACTTCAAACACGAATAACTTCATTTCCTCAAATGGCACCTGCCATATTTTATTCTATCAGTCGATTCCTTTTTGATTCTCTTTTGATACATTCGGGTGTTTTCTATCGTTTTATTCGAATCTTTTTGAATACTTTTGTTTTTTTTTTTTAAATAAAACAATGGTAAATAGCCGAATGTATCGATAGAGGATGAGAAAGGATTCGAATGACAAAATAAAGTATGGTACCGGTGCCATTCCAAAAAATGAAGTTATTCATGTTTTTAAGTTTTTATACTTTTGTTTTTTTTTTTCTGAACGACTTGTATAAATTATGAAGCTTAAGTATGGCATGATGTTAGCCATTAGACTTAATTATAATATAACTATTAAAAAGTTCATCACTCTAAGTCGTTTTTTATGGAAGTTATGATCTTTTTTTAGTTTGGGTTGCGATAGCGAAACTAGGGATACAAGCTGGTCATAGAAGTCATCTTAAAATTTTATGCTTCTTAAGAATTCACCTCATCGTAAAAAAATATACCATTACATTTAAAATAACGAATTTGCATCAACTACCGATATAACTGGAAGTCGCAGACAGTTAAAATTATTTTGGATAAAAAGATCATGTTTGATAACCTCTACTTCCCAATTTTCAAATTTGTAACATGCTTAGTTTTCCTAAAACGTCCAAGGTGCCACTCAATTTGAATAACCCTGTATAAATAGGCACATATACGGAGTTTTACACAAAAACAAACTCTAGAAAATACGTATAAGATTTTAAACTAAAAACGTGGAGAAAATAAAAAACACAAACAGAAGTTGCAAAGATGTTTATTGTACCACAATGTACATTTCGCCACACAGTGGCTTCTTCAGGTGGAAGAAGTAATACACTTAAACTTAATTATATCTATTATATCTTTATATACAAAATTATTATGGTGGGGATCTAAACTAAAACTACCATTAAAGGCTACTATACATTTAAAAGTGGAGATAAATTTATGTCTATTTGATCATTAATAACTAATCCTAATTTATTTAATTTATTGATCTCTAGACTTTCCAATTGTTTTAACTTTAGTCATTTATTTTCAAAATGTAAAATTTTGTAATTGTCGTCAAAACTGTGATTATTTTCTTTCAAATGGAGCGCATAAGTCGAGTTTGAGTTGTTATTTTCAAAGCTTTTTTTTATGTTCTTTAATACGTTCTTTAAAACTTCTACCTGTTTGCCCTATATATGATTGATTGCAGGTACCACAATTAAGTTTATACACTCGTTTTTTATTATCTTTGTGGGTAATGTCTTTGTTGTTTTTTTTTATATATTTTCCTAGCTTATTGTTTGTTTTAAATGAAATTGTTGAGTTAGTAAATTTTGATAAAAAATTTCCTATTTTTATTGAAAAATTACCTAGGTAGGTAAGAGAATTGAAACGAGAATTTTTATTAGGCACAGAAGGATATACTAAATTTAAAGTTTTTCTTTATAGTTTTTTATTTAACTATATTACTTCTTCCACGTGAAGAAGCCACTGTGTAACTTGTGTTTGTGTTTTTTATATTCTACGTTAAAATGGAGTTACAATATTTAATTTTTAAAAACGTGGAGTTTATTCAATGTATAATAGAGGCATTATATGCTATTAAAAATTTCAGGACTATTATGTATATCATTTTAAAAAGTTTGTATATTAATGATTTGTTTTTATTATAAATAGTTGTTAATACTGGTTAAACTTGTTAATAAAAACAAAAAAAAAACATTTAATACTGTACTTAGTTGTATGATACTTACTTTTGAAAGTAAATCGACCATTTCGTCGCTCCAATTTTTAGAAAATTCGGGCCCTAAGACAAAGAGGTTTCTAACATCCTGTATGCTGGTATTAGAATGAATGTCAAACGGACGACAACCACGCAATGCTTCATAAGCAACCACACCTATAAGGAAATTATTGAACATAATTGAATTGGTTGCAGCTTTTTCGAACGATCTAAAAGCTTAATTTTCAAAAATAAGCAGTAGGTATATAAAATACTAAAAAAGAAACCTAACTACGGAAAGTTATTAGTAATATTCGCGACATTGAATATACATTATAATCTTCATTGTTATCTAGAGATGTTCTTTGGTGTATAATTAACAGATGTAGCTCTGCTTGTGCTCCAATTCCAATCCAATAGATTCTCAGAACGTAGATTTTATCGTTGAAATTGCATGTACCACCTGTAGTTCACCTAATTAAACGTCAAATTGAAATACCCACGCGTATGCAGGAGTAATCTGAGTACAAACTGACAAAGGATCGAAACCAAACTCTGATGTAATTAGCTTGCTATTGTTATAAACCCTCTGAATATCCATTAATATTATAAAAAGGAACACATTGTGTAAGCATAGCTATTGTACGTTTCGCAAGAGTCGATAATTTGAAAAATAAATTAAAAAAATTATTGGTAATACACTATGGTATTTTTGTAGCTATAACCAGAGATGTGATTTATTTGAAATAATATTATTTAATGTACAAAATGCAAAACAGCTATTTCTATTTTAAATACCTTTTTCCTGAAGATGCCCTAAAAAGGTGAAATACGTATAGAGTGTTTCATTGTTGACTTATTTATTTTATATTTAAACATGTTTCACCAAGTGATGACGGTAAATACTTTCAACATAGCATACAAAATTATTGTATCTGCCCTTTTAATGGCATTAGTATTCGTAATAAATGACTAGGTGATGAGTTAAGCATGTGGATGTCGTACCTATGTCAGCGCGAACAGGTTACTACGTAACGGTAACGTCAGCATCAAATATGCAGGCCTAGCACTTCCCATCCGACCGCGAATAAGGAAGAGATCACGGCGGGTCGAGCATTCTACTGCCCCTGTATTCTCTTTGTACGTGTAGGTTAGTTACACTATCTGTATGTTTTTAATTTTCATATATTCTTTTAAACCCTACATAAACTTTATAGTGAAGAGTGAAACAATTTTATTGATAAACAGCAATAAAAATAATAATTCTGTTTTGAAAACTAATTAAAAAATATCTGTTTTGCATTTTAAAAACAATCTCAGATTCTTGCATCTTCGAATTTAAGTGTATCTCTGGTTGTAATCATTGAATTTTCAATGCTTAACAAAATTAAATGATTTAATATGAAAGAAACTGACCCAATGACCACCAGTCAACCGGGTAAGAATATCCCACACACAGTTCCAAAACACAATCAAATATTTCAGGTGCAATGTAAGGTTTGGTACCAGACATAGAAGTAGCAAGTTGACCTTCTTCTAAGACCGCTGCTATATTGAAATCTGTTAAATGGATATGTCCTGTAACAAGTAGAGGAGGAAACAGTTACAGTCCATTCTAATTTACATACATATCTTAAAACAAGTAGCTAAGTCGAAGTTTTTAAAAATAAGAACACGCGGTATTTGAATTAAATTAATGCAGTACCAGTAATTAATTAATTACAATCACTACTTACCTTCTTCATCTAGGAGAATATTGTCTGGCTTCACATCTCTGAAATTGAAATAGAGTAGTACTTAGCTAACTTTTAAAAAATGTTAACTTAATTAAGGATCTAACAAAATGAAATGATTTAAATAGCAACAAATTAATTTAAGAGTATTTAAATCCATTTTCGGTCAGAATAAAAAAAATGAAGGGCAATGGATAGTATCCAGATTTATTTTCCTCACAAAGCAAGTATGATTTCTATTGTAATTATTTTTTGTTATACAATAAATTAAATTTCGTGTAAAAAGGTATATAAAATTATTGTATCTGCTTAATAGCCCTTGTACCGGCACTAAAATACGTAGTCAATGTCTTTGTGAAGAGCTAGTCACGAACTTTCCGTACCTCTGCCAGCGCTAACGATTTGTCCGTACAACGGTAACATTAGCGACAAATTTGCAAGCCTAGCGGTCCCTACTGCGGCAGGACTACCAATTTACGTTAGTATTGTACATATATTTTTTACCCTCGGTGGCCTCTGAAATACTTATTAGTAAGCCTAGACTTAACTCGAAAAATTCATATTGTTCGATATAACATACTCCCTGGCATTGACATTTTTGATTTAAATAATGACCATTAATGCAAGAGATTAAATTATTGACCAGTAAAATACAAGCCTATTTAAATACACAAAAAATTGTGCCTTTATGAAATTTTGGTTATTTCCAAAGTCTTTAATAAAAGTTTTGCTGATAAGGAAAATCGCGGCGCATATAGTTTCGGAGAAAATTGATTATGACAGACGCATAGACCCATGAATAATCTGATATGGATTTCGTTTTTCCTTTTGAAGTTCGGAACTCCAAAAACGAAAATGTAAAAGTAAAAATGCTACGTATCTCGTTACCTCTTTTCAATACAATATATGTTTCTTTTTTATAGACGATCAAATTTTCATTGTAGCAAAGTTTCTTTAAAGCGCACTGAAAGGATACCTTACATGTAAATCTACGCCGTACAGATCGCTGTGAAAAGTTTCTATAAATATTCTCTTTAAATATTACATGTTTTATGTGAGCGTAACATAAAGTACTTCCCAAGAGGCCGCACCTTCGCGATCAATAACAAACTCGTGTTGTTACATCTCTTAAACCATTTACAACAAAAAATCAATTTTCAAATGGATCATAATTATCCAAGCATCGTTTCGTATTAAGGAATAAATTAGTAATGTATATCGGATTATCATTAAACACATGGGCTGAAAAGTCTGGGGCCTAAGACATAGATGGCGCTAGTTTTATTGCATTCACCTCTTTTTCAGTTAGTACTAACCTTTCAAAAGACAGCTGTTAAAATTTCATGATATTCCATTCATTGGTTTGTGAGTTATCGTGCTAAGAGTGACTTTATCTGGCTACTTTTGTTATTTTCAAAAACAATTTCGTGTTTTAATTTTACACTGCTTCATGATGGGAAAAAATACTGTTCAAGCAAAGCAATGTCTTCCGCTCCATCGGAAACAACCGAAACAAAATAAAACGTAGACATACTGATTTGAAACGTGGTCGTAGAGACACTGATGATGACACCGCAGATTGCTTGTGGACGTCCAAATGAGGCGGTAACACCAAAAAACATTAAAAAATCCACAAAATCGTTTGGAATGATCGAAAAGTGAAATTGAGTGAGTTAGCTGACATCGACATCGTAAAGATATCAAAAGAACGTGTTGGCTTTATCTTGCATGAGCATGCGCATTTGGCTATGAGAAAGCTAAACATGAATGTGTTGATTCTGAGTAGTGTTTGGCCATGTTTAAACGTAACAAACCGGAAGTTTTGCGTGGATAACATACGTGACAATGGATGAAGCATGGATCCATCATCCATCACTTCACCTCGGAATCAAAACGATCGCCATCTGAGTGGACAAGTGGACAGCAACTGGTGAACCTCGTCCAAAGCGCTCGAAAACACAACAATCGGCTGGTTATGGTTATGGTTATGGCCTCGGTATTTTGGGATGTGCATGGTATAATATTCATCAACTATCTTGAGACGGAAAATACCGTCAACAGTGAATTGTAGTAATTATATAGCGTTATTGGACCGTTTGTAGGCCGAAATTGCAAAGAAACATAAAGAAAGCATATGGCAAAGAAACATATTTTGTTTCAATAAGAGAAATGGTTTGGTCGGTGACTGAATTATGAAACATTATGAAATAAACAAAATATAATAAATAACGCTTTTAAATGTTTCAGATGTATATTAGAAAAACTCTACATATGTTTCGGTGGATAACACCTCTATCGAGAGTACATTATAAGATAATACTATAATTTAAAACATGTTCAGGTCTTATATATCTACGGAGGGTTATTACTATAGGAAATACCCAAATACAGGTCTAATAAAGGGGTTTGTTTAAAGTCTAGCTGGTCGTTTGTTATATTTAATTTTTGAAGTAATGCTCTTTTTATTCCAATTGTTCTAGTAATGTTAATCTAGTGCCTTTGTTTTCTGAATGTAATAGTTTTAAATCCTTACAATTTATTTTTTGCAATCCTTACAATTTATTTTTTGCGATGCTTTCTATATAGGGCAGACGGGCAGGAATTTAGAGACTAGAACAAAAGAACATGTTAAAAGTATAGAAAACAGGCATCAGCGCACATTGTTTAGACTTGAATCATAATTTAAATATAGACAATTTAAAACTATTACATTCAGAAAACAAAGGCACTAGATTAACATTACTAGAACAATTGGTAATAAAAAGAGTATTACTTCAAAAATTAAACATAACAAACGACCAGCTAGACTTTAAACAAACCCCTTTATTAGACCTGTATTTGGGTATTTCCCATAGTAATAACCCTCCGTAGATATATAAGACCTGAACATGTTTTAAATTATAGTATTATCTTATAATGTACTCTCGATAAAGGTGTTATCCACCGAAACATATGTAGAGTTTTTCTAATATACATCTGTAACATTTAAAAGCGTTATTTATTATATTTTGTTTATATTTTGTTTCATCAAGATAACGTAGCGCACCGTGTCACAAGTCAATCAAAACAATAAAACAGTGGCTAAACTACATGAATTGAATTTCGAATTGCTTCCACATCTCCATGCCACCGTATTCTCCAGATTTGGAGACTACTGGCTGTTCGCAGATCTCAAAAAAATGCTCGCCGGCAAGAAATTTCGCTCGAGTGAAGCGGTTATCGCTGATGCTAAGGCCTATTTTCAGGCAAAAGATAAATTGTTCTACAAAAGTGGTATTGAAATGTTAGAGCGGCGCTGGAATGATTGTGCTGATCTTGATGGAGATTACGTTGATGAATAAAGCTAATTTTGAGCAAAAAAACGGTTTTTTTTGTTAGGCCCGGGTCTTTTTAGCCCATGTGTTAGCTTGCTTCAAAGGAGACTACCGAGATTGGTCTGTAAAGAGGATGCGCTCGTGCTCGAAAGGCATATTATGTTGTATGTGATTTAAACGTACATGGCTAGCGTCCAAAGGATTAAAGGATTCTACTGTCATGTCGCAAGTCCACCTTTTACATCCCATTTACACCACACTTATGACAGAGCTTCGCCGCAGTTTTCGTTATGTCCCTAAAAAGCTCACATGAAGATCTATCTAAAATCCTCACCTCATCCTATGTTTTAATCACATTATATGCATAATAATCAGTTTAAAGTGCAGTTTAACCCACCACAAGCAGGTTATTAAGCACCGGCAGATCACTTCATATAACATACGTATCTCGGTAGTTTCCTTTTACATAGTCTTGTAAGAGTTTACCCTTCTAGGAAGCACAAGAAAGAAAATAAAAGGACAAGTTTCACTAGTTTATTTATCAACTCGACAAATTTGTTTCGGCCTAATAAGGCCATTTACAAGAGAAATACAGATGATTACAATTTTCTTGATTTGGGAATGTTTGAATGTAGAAGTTTGAAATTATTTACATCTAGGGAATAACCTAACTCAATACAATGTTCAGCTATCCTATTGGAATTACATTTTTTGTTTCTTATAGCCGCATTATGTTCTGAAATGCGTTTACCGATAGCCCTACCTCGTTGTCCAATGTATGTAGCGTCACAATTGTTACAAAAACTTGATACATACCCGATTTTTTTAGACTGGGGAACACTAACTTTAAGATTACATATCATATAAACAAGTTTCTACCGTATTGTACAACAGTTCTTCCCTTTGTCAACAAAAACCTTTTTTTCTTTTATCCTATCAATTTTGTTAATAATTTTAGCTATGAATACAAGTTTTTTTTACGAAATAAGTTCAACTGTAATATAATCGAAATTAACTCCACTAATCTTAGTTTAATGATATGTAATCTTAAAGTTAGTGTTCCCCAGTCTAAAAAATCGGGTATCTATCACGTTTTTTGTAACAATTGTGACGCTACATACGTTGGACAATGAGGTAGGGCTATCGGTAAACGCATTTCAGAACATGATGCGGCTATAAGAAACAAAAAATGTAATTCCAATAGGATAGTTGAACATTGTATTGAGTTAGGTCATTCTATAGATGTAAATAATTTCAAACTTCTATATTCAAACATTCCCAAATCAAGAAAATTGTAATCATCTGTATATCTCTTGTAAATGGCCTTATTAGGCCGAAACAAATTTGTCGAGTTGATAAATAAACTAGTGAAACTTGTCCTTTTATTTTCTTTCTTGTTTTCACAAAATATGCACCACTTGTACCTTACTTTACCCTCCATTTAATCATATTTCTGGTAATATCCTCTGGAGTTGCAGTTGTCCCATAAACAAAAATTAAAAAAGGGATTTTAAAAACTTTTCAATTGAAATATTATTTCGATGTAGATCTTCTGATCATAACCATAACATTCGTCTTCTTGAAGTACAGAAATTTAAAAAGTATTTTTTAGAATATTACTTGCAATATAAGAGAAAAAATCCGTAAAATTGTTTATAAAATAATCGTATGAGCATCTTAAAGTCATTATTCGTTCTTTTTTACCATCGTCTTGGTTTTTATAACGAAGTCAACTTTGATCAGTTTAAATAAGTATCTACTGAATAAAAACGTTGCGAATTGTGTATATTATCGACTGTACAATTGAAATTTAACGTCTGGCTTCTAAAAATCTGTTAATAAATCCTGTCATGTCGCTTAAGCAGGTAGGTAACCATGGAATCCCGGCTTTAATTTATCAGGTTAAATAAATGGCAAATAACTGAGATGCGCCACGCTCAATTTTATAAAAACGAGGCCAAATTCATTAGTCAGTCTATCCATAAATTCCGTGAATGATGATCAAATTTCAACGTAGAAACGTAAATTATCGACATACGTCTGTACAGGGTTATTCAAAATCCTCTTTCGATACATTCGGATGTTTCCTATCGTTGTATTTGTAAATTTTTGAATACTTTTGTTTTATGGGGAAAAAACGGATGTTTAGAAAAAGGATAAAAAAAGGATTCGAATGATAACATAATTTCCTTCGAAAAAATGAAGTTATTCCTAATAACATAGAGCCAATTGTTGCCATCTAGTGGATTTTAGCTGTTACAGAAGATATTAAACTGGACAAGGCCTCACTTGTCTAGTTGAATCAACAACGCAGCCTACATATGTGAATTCACGTAAAACTTATCAAAAACAATTGTATTAATTATATTAACTGTTCTTTACGGAACATTACGGCTTGGTCAGTAATTTATAGAGACTGCCTATGGCACGCTGATGAGCTTCTAATAATCGCGATCCGTGTCTGGTGGTCTCGATAAATTTCTGACCAAAAACGTAATAATTGTTTTTGAAGTTATTCGTGTTTTTTTCTGAATGCCTTGTGTAATTTATGAATGTTAACTTTGGCATGACGTTAGCCATTAGATTTCACTATAACTAGTAAAAATTTCTTTTTTCTATAAATTATCTCAGAAACTATTCATCGTAGACATACAAGTTGATTATAAAAGTCACCTTAAAGTTTTATGCTTATTACAAATTCGTCCCAAAAATCTACCATTCTATTTAAAATAACAAAGTTAACATCAATATCTGGTATAACTGGAAGTGACAGACAGTTGAAATTATTTTCGATAAAAAAACATCCTTGATAAGCAATATATTTACAGTATGATTTTCCTAAAACGTCTAATGTACCATTCAGTTTGAATAACCCTGTATATATTATTCTTCTCGAAAACTAAATAAACCAAGCACCATTACACGTATAAAACAATTAACAACTTACCGATGAATAATCTTTTTCGATTGTAAATAATCAAGTGCAAGTCCCAGTTCACAAACCATTAATTTTACCATATCTTCAGAAAATTCAACTTCTTGTTGTATATGGTAACGGAGATCCCCACCTAACAACAAATCCGCCACCATAAAAAAATCCTCTTCATCTATAAAAAAAAATAATTAAAAATACAAAAGGAAAAACAATTTCCTTTTAGAATATCAAATTTAAAGCAAAATTTAACCCTGTAAATTGATACTGTAAAAAATTTCGAGCAAAAATTTCACGAAATAATTATCTACATAATTGGCGGACGACTTATTGAGACTGCTGATGACATCTAATAATATCTAAATCGCGATCCACGTCTGGTAGTTTCGATAAATTCCGGACCGGAAGCTTATACAAGGGTTGCCATTTATATTTTGGGCCTTGGCAATACTAAGTAATTACAGGTGCCATCTGTCGTTTCTAATTGAATGTTTGACCTTTTCAACCGTAAACTTCTTCAGGACGTTTTGTCATTTGGGCACAACTTGTGTTGCTTAAAAATTTTGTCTCAGCAAAAAAATTAAAATTAAATCGTGAATATTTTTATGCGATGATTTTTTACGACTTTCGACGTGGATTATCAAGACAGTAGTGCATCGATCAACTTACTTCGACTTTTGGCGATAAAGCTCCATCGTTGGCCACTGTGAAACGCTGGTGTAACGAATTTAATCGTGTCCGCAGTTCGCCCAAAGACGAAAGTCGTGAAGGTCGTCGAAAATCAGTTGTTGTGTCAGGAAACATTGATACTGTGCGTGAACTGACATTGGAAGATCGTCATGTGACTTACCGTGAGATTGAGTCATCCTTGGGCATTAGTATGAGGAGCATCAATAAGATATTGCAGCAACGTTTAGCTGTGAAGAAGATTTGTTCGTGTTGGATCCCGCATAATTTGACAGGAGCTCAAGAAAATGCTCGTGTCAATTGGTGCAGAAAAAAGCTCATGAAATACAATCGCGGTGCTTCAAAAGCTGTGTATAACATCTACATAGGTGACGAATCTTGGATCAATGCATATGAACCCGAAACAAAACAGAAACCCACCGTATGAGTCTTCCGAGACGAGTAAAATCCGATAAAAGCGATTCATGTGCAAAACACTTAGAAGCCTGTTTTACACAACCATTGTTTGTTTGTCAGAAGTACTTGGTCCAATACGAAAAAAGAAGCAACAACAAAGGATCATTCTTCGTGATGACAATGGAAGCTCTCTTACATGGTCATGCTCCGTACAGCTCTGATTTGTCACCAAATGACGTCTTCTTATTCCCGCATATCAAGAATAAATTGTATGGCCAACGTTTTTCGGCGCCTGAAGTGTTAAGTAAATTGGTTCGAGCGCATGCAAAAGTGTATTGATCATCATGGAGAATATTTCGAAAAACAATAAATTACTGTCTTTTCATTGTTAGGCTCAAAATATAAATAGCAACCCTGGTACTGTTCTTACAATGCTGTTGCACCAAATTTTATTTTAGTGACTCGACAATTGTTTTAAACAGCAGTCATTCCCAAGAATAATTAACAGTTTAGTTAATATTAAATTGAGTTATCTTTTTATAAATATGTTTTGCTCCATGATTTGACTGAAAAAATGTTTTTAGACTAATTTGGGTCCGGGTCGTAAAAACCAAAAATAATCATTTATGTCGGAAGCGAGATATTTACGTTAGAAGTATTTTATCATTTTATCCATTGTGCAGAGGTTCGGCAAAATATTCATAAAATCTAAACCGTATAAAATAGAGCATTGTGGTTTAGAGTTTGCCTTCATCAGATATCAGTCTATACCTCAAAGGATGTAAAATAAGAATGCTTCCCCGGATCTAAAAATACGGCATTCACAAGATGGATAACGGTTTGTTGAGTTTTGTTTTGCTTATTTTCAGAATGCCGTATTTTAAGAACCGTCTAATGTTTCATATTTCGCTTTTTTAAAAATAAAAAATAATTTTTGCTCCACGATTTTACTGAACAATTGTTTCTAGACTAATTCGGGGTCGGGTCGTAGAAAACAAAAAATCTCAAGAAAAAAATAATAATAACGTAGAATGTTTCACCGGTTTAATATATATATCCTAACTAGTTTCGGTCACACCACCATTATCAAAGAATTAGAGTAAATTGAGATTTTGGGACACTCTGAGAGTGACAATTTTTTGCTTTTTCTGATACCACTATGGAGTACAGTAACATTTTTTATCTCCAAGTATTGGTTAGATAAGACACAATGTTCTGAAAAGCCCGTTTTGGTGTCCTTTTTGTCTATACTTTTTACATGCTCAGATATTCTAACGTTGATTGCCTTACCACTTTGTCCAATATGGCGAGCATCGCAACTGTTACAATGTATTTTATAAATGCTACTTTTATCCAATACATTTGGTTTTGGTGTGGTTCTTGAAAGTACTGACCTTAAGTTGCACTTGTTATTTTCGACAAGTGTTACATTCCATTTGTTAAATTTAATGTTGATGTTATTAATAAAATTGATAGACGCGTACATTTTGTTATTTATAATTGAAGACGACATACTGTTATAAACAAGCCGAGATGAGATTTTTTTCTGTTTTTACTAAGTAGGTTATCTATTATCCTTGGATAATAATATTCCCTAGGAATAAAAAAAAATCAACGTTAGAATATCTGAGCATGTAAAAAGTATAGACAAAAAGGACACCAAAATGGGCACCACTTGGAGATAAAAAATGTTACTGTACTCCATAGTGGTATCAGAAAAAGCAAAAAATTGTCACTCTCAGAGTATCCCAAAATCTTAATTTAGTCAATAACCATACGGAGTTAGATTTTGTAAACTCCCCACTCATTTTAGGCAATTAAGTTTAAGTATATTTATTGTCACACTAGCTTTTAAAATTTAGTATAAGATTTTACGTTGATGATGGTCGTGTGACCGAAACTAGTTAGGATATATATATATTAAATCGGTGAAACATTCTATATTGTTTTATTTGCTATTGTATATTTAAACATGTTTCACAATAGTTGCACCCCCCCCCCCCATAGTTTTAAGTTTATAAAATAATCATTTACGTTGGGAGCCAGATATTTGAAATGTCGATGTCGCTATTCGCATCTGGCAATTTCGATAAATTTTTGGTCAAAAACTAAATACGCTTTACATCATAAAACATTGTGTCCACCAACGCACGCTTTAAAAAATGCTTCTTTAAATAAATACTCTGTAACAGTTTAGTTAAAGTTCAAATGTTATTTATTGACTGTTTGAATGTTTTTAGGCAATTTTTAGGAAAATTAGTGATAAGATCGAAGCAATTATCGACGGGTGTTTATAAATAAATAACCAGTTGACGTGCTTGTTTTGTTGTTTTCTTAATAAGCTTCTTTTGTTATCCCCTATGTTTGCCATATCCTTTGTCTTTTAATGTAAAATGAATATCTTGATAAGGGTTTTTTGTTTTTGTTTGTCATAAAATTAATTTCCAACGGGATAACTGATGATAAAAACGCGGTGAGAGTCTAATGGCGTCCGATAAAGAAGAAAAACGGGGCTTATGATTCCTTTATTATCATCTTGCTTAGTGCGAAGTGACGTCTTTTTCCCCTTTGGTCCTGGAAACTACTTAATTAAGTGGTTTCTTGTTTCTCATCCGTTGAGAGTCGTAATTTGTGCTTTTTATGTTTGCATCGTCCTGTGAACCTTGAAGGTCTGTCGTCCGTTTTCCGTTTCACGTTGCGAGACGTGATACTTTTTTACACTATACACAATATTATTTATTAGACAACCCTTTTTTCTCGTAAGATTGATCAATTTTATTAACATTAGTAAGTGTAATGCTAATGTAGCATTTCCTTAATTCGAATTCAAATTAACTTGTTTACATGTTAACCAATCAACAAACGTAGATAATTTAATAAAATTTGAATATATTATTCACATTATTATTAGTCGTTTGCGATTTTGATCCCGTACCATATCAAATACATTTTCTAAGAATGAAAGTTGGGAAAACTTTTTTTTCGGTCGTAAAGACGTAAAACGTTATAATGCTTGTTTTTCTTGTAATTTTAAATACAGTTTTTAAAAAAAATCGATCAAAAGTGTCTAAAAACCATTAAATTCAAGTGTATGTCATTAACTGTACAGTTTATTTTGAAGAAAGCTTACAAACATTAATAGTTTATATCGTTAAATTTGTTATTGTTTCAATTTTTATTTGAAACCACCATAGAAAATGTTGGAAAACGAAGATAGGAGAAAGCAATTAAAATACATCTGCTTTTTTCCGGTAAATATGTATAATAAAAAATTACCCTTTTTCCTAAAACTACTTTGTGGAAATTCGTATTGTAATTTTTATAGAAACGATTTTCTTTTCTTTATCCCTTCGAACTTTACGGAAGCACAAGTCCCTGGGGAAACTCAAAACTGAATTTTCCTCTTTTTATCATTTCCTTTCCCGCTTTTTGTCGTAGGGTGAATAAGTTATCAGAATTGTCGTATACATACGTACCTCTCATTTTAACATAACATCAGTCCTAAGCAATATTAATATATTAGAAGTATTACACTTGCATTTAAAAACTCCAAAAAGGAAAATCAATCAATCATACATTCGATTTCACAACACAAGTACAGGTAAAGATCGGATAATCGTTCATTTCTAAGTCTATATGAAGTTTCTCCGCGACAAACTTAATTTATTTGGCAACAATGTAGTATCCATTATTTATTCTTCACTCGTCACAGGCGTTGCGTGTTTTTTTTACGGCCAATTATTTAGCTTTGTTACGGTTTACTGAAATGTCTGCTGTCTGTCTCTTTACTGTAATTTTTTTTTTAATAGGCAACTTATATACATCGTTAAAAACGTGGATTCAGCACCTATTTTTCTACATAATCGTCTTCTCGATCGATACATTTTTGTAGACGCACGAACTACTTTTGCAGACCCGCTTCATACACCTCTACCGCCAACCCGTTAAGGAAATCCGTGACCACGGTTTTGACTCTTTCGTCCGACTTGAATTTCTCTCCGCTCAGGTGATCCTTCAGTTTTGGTGGTAATCACTTGGCGCTAAATCAGAACTGTAGGGTGGGTGGGGAATTACAGTCGCGCCGAATTGAACCAGAAGATCCGTGGTTTGTGGGGGACGTGGGGACGTGCGTTGCCGTGGTGCAACCTCAGACCTTTGGTCAGTTTTGCCCTCCGGCGATTTTGGATAGCACGTCGGAGCTTTTTTAAAGACTCGCAGTATCGGTCTGGAGGCATAAAGTCGATAAGCAAAACGCCTTTCCTATCCAAAAAAACTGTCGCCATAACTTTCCCTGCGGATTGCGTTTGTTTAAACTTCTTTGGCTTGGGAGAAAAAATTCTAATAAATTTCTTGTCAAACATTTTCGAAATTTCTTATTTATTTCCATGTTGTCCAAAATCCTTGCCTTTTTTTCCTATACTTTTCTATTCCTTTTTAAAGCACTCGCAAAACAATCCCTTCTTCAACCTCCACAAATCTAACTTAACCAATCAATTTTCGCATTAATTATCTAAACCACACCTTTTTTTCCCTTTCTATCTTAACAATATACATTTTTCAAAATCGACATCTCAGTATCGAAAGTCAAAAGATCGTCACTTAACAACTGAATTATCATCAAGTAAAAAATCAAGTATCAAACAATATTCTTATCAACGATAATAACAACGGGTTAGTATTCGAATTTAATAAATGACTAGCTGATTCCGCGGATGGGGGCATTGCGAACTGCAGCACTCATTTTTTACAAAATACATTACAGAGCTTCCGCAGTCATATTTATTATTTTTTTTATAGGTACTTGTACAATACATAATCTTTACGTTTCGGGTCAGTAGCCATTCCCCAATTTATGAAAAAAGTACGTACAATAATATTTGTATGAAATTGTGCCATCAATTTCATCGTTGTCATCTAGATGTATGAAAATTTTAATAATGAATAACTTGATATCAAATCGTAATATCGATTGTCTACGAAGGACTACTCAAATACGATACGGTAATATTAGAGTACGGAACCGTCAGGGTTTTTTATTTTTTATTTTTCGCATTAACAATCAATCATGGAATACTGATTGCGATTTTGTACCAATGCCCTTTCAAATTATCAAACTGTACAAAGTCTATTTGTAGGGATGTTTTTTTTTTATTATCTGTGCTCTAACGTCTACTTACATCAGTCAATTTGTTTAATGGCCTCGATGGATCTGGGAAAGTATTATTTGTTTTTTTTTTAAACCCGTCCATGTGTGCTTTCGATTTTATGCCATGGATTTGGATTTATACAGATAAACAGAACGAGTTCGTGTATTTATATATTTGTTTGTGTTTAAATACCTTGAAACGAAAACCACAGATTTACGAGGAAGGGATGGTCCAACGATGTGAGTATTTCAACCTCTCGTAGAACGTTCTTCAGGGCATCCCTTTCCATACATTGATTTTTATTCACGTATTTCATTGCAAACATTTGTTTCGTGTCCTTCTTTTGTACAATGCAGACCTGGAATTAAAAAGAAGAAAACAGTTCATCTTCAATAGAACAAAATTAGTCGAATCAACTAGTAAAAATACAAAAAATAAGAATCCATCGGAATCAACAGTGTAATTCAATGCCGTTAGTAGAGGTATTAGTCCTCGGAGTAGTTATTTCTGTTGATTCCATATTTATATTTATATATAAAATACAAAAAGGTGTAACAGATTATTACAGACGATAATCAGTTTAAGTAACCCACCAAATGAAAATTGATGAATAAATTAGTTTCTAACGATTAATATACAGACACAGCGTGTCTACCTATTTGTGGAGTTTAGTAATGTTGCTGATGAGAAGGAATTAGTTCGAAATCGCGATTCGCGTTAGGCAGTTGTGGCAGAACGGTATCCAAAAGCATATTTTTATTTTTGAACGATTAATATGGTTAAAAGGTAAAATGTTACATGTAGATTAGTTTTCCGGGTGTGAAAACCTTCTGTCTTATATAAAACGGTACCCCGTGCATTTCATATCTTTGAAAAATGCAGAAACTCTAAAAGTTGTACCTAATAAATTGTCGAAAAATGTTTTCCTTGCCTATGACTTTTCAGTACTTTCTGTTAATTTCACTCGTATGTAATTAACTACGAAATTATCAGGAAACTGAAAAGCTTTACATGTTTTTCAATCCATAGAACCATAGACGTCAATTCTTCGAGTATTTGGTTATTACCGTTAGTAAAGAACAGATTTCACGAGCCAAGTAGGTGAAGTAGCTACACCGTAAAATGCTGAGTAAGATTTTTAAAGGATCAATCAATGGTTTAGCGTCCGAATGGTGAATAGCTGATTTACATGCTCTCCCAGTGGAAGTTACAGTTAGAAAATTGATTACTAGATACTTCATTTTCCTCGACAATGCCACTTAGCGCATTTCTTACCAAACGGATATAACACATGGGCTGAAATGTCCCGGGCCTGACAAAGAAAACATGTTTTTTTCTTTTGTTCAAAATTGGGTTTATTCATCAACGTAATCTCCATCAAGAGCAACACAATCACAATCATTCCAGCGCCGCTCTAACATTTCAATACCTCGGCCTCAGCTTCAGTGATAAAGCGATAACCTCTTCATTCGAGCGAAATATCCTGCCGGCGAGCATTTTTCTGAGGTCTGGGAACAGACAGTAGTCGATGGGAGCCAAATCTGGAGAATACGGTGGATGTTGCAGCAATTCGAAGTTCAATTCATATAGTTTTGCCAGTTTTGGTATTGTTTTGATTGATTTGTGACACGGTATGCTTTCCTTATGTTTCTTTGCAATTTCGGCCTTGAAACGCTCCAATAACGCTATATAATTACTACAATTCACTGTTGATGGTATTTCCCATCTCAAGATAGTCGATGAATATAAGAGTTTAACATTGTCAAAATCTATGTTATGTCTATATACATGATTTTTTAAGTGAAATATCTCGCAAATGTTCTTTAATCCTAATTTCCATGTTGCGACTCGCCTAACCAATATATTTATACTCTTGATAAAGACGTAAGACGTCAAAACATATGTGGAGGAATAATAAAACCCTTTGTGAAACAATGAATTAACTAATAACATATTTGCTATTGAAGAGAGAGGTTTTGTCAATTTTCATTCAATTGTCAATTACCATATAACGTACAGCTATCTCGAATTTAGATAAAATAGTATTAAATATTTGATAATTAATAAAAAACTTGCTCGGGTGTAAAAATCAATGGCTAGTTTAAAATCATAATAAATCATTATTGACGGGGCGTATTTGATCAACTTAATTAAGGTAATTAAGTAGAAAAACGTAACGTTTAAATGTTAAATCAAGCCTCACTAATGGTTTAATGAAACCGCTGCTGTTGTCTCTTTCACACAATAAAGGGCTTCCATTGAAATCTGTCATACAGACAATAAATCATTTTTAAAGAGCCAGGTCTACATTTTTGAAAACCGATTGAAATGTATTAATTATCTGTAGTTAAAAACAGTTTAACAATTGACTTTACTTAATGTTAAAAACCCTACAAACAAAATATGTGGATAGTATAGTTATGACAAGTTAAACCCGTTCAAGTTTAACCTAATGATTCCCTTAACACGTCACAACGTTGGCGATTTTTAATTAAAATATTCCGATTAAACCACGACATTCTTATTCAAAAAAGAAGGAATTAAAATCCTTATTCGTCTAAATATTAAGATCAAAGATCTCACATTTGGAAGGCGTTCTACCAAGTAGGCACAACGAACCGAAAGCCATATCCCACGACCGGTTTCGACCTATCGGGTCTCATCAGGTGGGCGCTGACAGAAAGGCCTTTACAGGCTATATTATAAATATAGAATCATCAGAAACAACTACTCCGAGGGCTAATACCCCTACCGACATTGAATTACACTATTGATTCCAATGTATTCTTAGACGAAACATATTCAAAAAAGAAGGAATGAAAATCCCTACTCGTCTAAATATTAAGATCAAAGATCTCACATATATGGATATGGCTTTCGGTTCGTTGTGCCTACTTAGTAGGACGCGTTCCAAATGTGAGATCTTTGATCTTAATATTTAGACGAGTAGGAATTTTGATTCCTTCTTTTTTGAATATGTTATATCTTCGTCTAAGAATCCATCGGAATCAATAGTGTAATTGAATGCCAGTAGGGATATTAGCCCTTGGAGTTGTTGCTTCTGTTGATTCCATATTTATATTTATATTTACACGACATTCTTGATATCGCAAGTAGACCTTACCTGTTAGTTAGTTTCATCGTTTAATTGGACGTTTTAATAATCAGGTAATTTCATATTCTATCAGGAGAGGAGATAGCTCCACTAAATTACCTTACAAAACTACCTATAGGCTTTCATCGTAGATACGTAGAACTAATTAAAGTGTGTATACTTTTACGGCCGTCGTTATTATAAAGATGAAATTCCGGGCTTGAGGGCCGTGGTGTAAAGGTTGATTTGCTGCCTGACGTTTCGTCAGCTACTGCGGTTGACATCTTCAGAGGTGTGGAGATCGTTGAAGTAGCTTTCTGTCTGGAAGTTCTCTTCTCGACGATGTGCTGTCCGAAAGATCATTCTTATGATACGTAGAACATGAGACCCGATAGGTCGAAACCGGTCGTGAGATATGACTTTCGGTGCGCAGTGCCTACTGTGTAGGGCGCGTTCCAAATGTGGGATCTGTGATCCTTTGTAATTAGAGGAAAAAGAATTTTAATACCTTCTTTTTTTGGATTATTATCATTTTATACTGATGATTGATTTAAATCTCCTGATAACACTAATTATATTTTAAATTTGTTTCCAGGTAAAGAATTTGCTGCAGTTTGATCCTAAATGATAGTGACTGGTAAGATTTTTAGTAGCTTTGTAGTTTATTTAAAATTTTACATTGACGTGAAACGTAAAAATTGTACATCTGATTTTTCATTTATAAACCTTGAAAATATACAAGAATAACAAAGTGTATTAAATATTTGATAATACACGCACTCCTTTCAAACTTTGTAATGGCTAGTTCACTTCGTTTTGGACCATTTTGGTAATGGGTTTCGTATCTAATGTTTTATTTAACAACTCAAACATATACATATATGATATGTGTCCAAAATTATACGATATATGTATGGCCAAGTATATTTTTATTCTTTTCGCAAGTTTTACTTTTCCTCTTTTTTAATGTGAATGACACTTTAGTTAGCATGCTTCTGGCAGATGACAAAGTACATCATCTCTCAAAAGGCTCAATTTTGAGTAGATATATCTTCGCCGTTCTGTTATTTAGAATGAATGAAGGAAGATAATGTATTTTCTTATGTTTTTTCTTACCATTATTTTGTCGTAAAGAAATTTAAAGCACAACTTTTTTAACGATAACACAAAACTACTTTATAAATATAAATATAAATATGGAATCAACAGAAACAATATTTAGACGAATAAGGATTTTAATTCCTTCTTTTTTGAATACAAAAACTACTTTGTTTATTATCACTTTTATTTACAATAATCTACAGTTTCGACTCATTATACAATCATTTTCAAACGAGCGATTCAAATTAAATGAATATAGAGCAGATGGTACACAGCTACATAAGATAACAATTCTAAACGAAGATAAGTGTGACAAAAACGTTAAAAATGAACTTTTAGAAGCATTTGAACTGTGTTAAGCCAAAATTACTTCCAATACAACACACAATTTTTCGTCCAAAAAACAGGGTTAGCTATGGGTTCACCATTAAGCCCCTTACTAGCAAACATTTTTATGCAACAAATAGAAAATAAAATTATGCAATCGCCTGTCGCAAAAAAAATATAAAATTTTGTTATAGGTATGCAGGCGACGTCATAGCCTGCTTCACAGGAACACAACGTCAATTGCACTCATTTCTAAATTCAATTAACACAATTCACCCCAACATTAAATTCAACCAAGAAATCGTAGATCATCAAATAAATTTCCTAGATCTCACTTTAGAGCTGATATCTGATAATAAAATATATTTTGACATTTATAGAAAACCTACATTCACAAACATTACGATACCTAATAATTCAAACCACATAATTTCACAAACACTGGCAGCATATAACTCCATGATACATGGAGCTTTTTCAATCCCTTTCTCAAAAGAAAAGTTAAAACAAGAAACTAACACAATTCTTACAATCGCAAAAAATAATGGTTTTCACCCAAAAACAATTCAAAAACTAATTATTAACACAAAACAATTTAAAATATCATGCCATAAAATATACCCATACACAAAAGATACAAACCGCAAATATGTATCTCTGACATATTTTGGTAATATTTCTACAAAAAAACAAAAGAAAGATAAAACGAATATGTATGATAAAACGGCAGTTTATAAACTCTTATGTTCGGAATGTGATTTCTCCTATTTAGGATAAACAGGGAGATACTTCAGAATTAGGTTCAATGAACATTTCATATTTTTGGACTACAAAAAATTAATTCAAACTTTGCCAACCATTGTATAAAAACTAACCACCAATTTCCATCCATTAAAAATTAAAAAATAATACATATAGATAAGAAAGGTTTTAAACTAAATGTTTTAGAATCACTGGAAATATTTAAATCCTCAAAAACTGATACAAATAATATTTTGAATGACCAGATAGATAGAATTGAATTATTCACAACTATTTACGACATTTAGGTAACAAGCGGCAATCACAAATTGTTATCTAATGTAACTGTGTAAATTCTGTTCTATATTCATTCAATTTGAATCGCTCATTTGAAAATGATAGTATAATCTGTCGAAACTGTAGTTACGATTATTGTAAATAGAAGTGATAATAAACAAAGTAGTTTTTGTGTTTGTCGTTAAGATGAATTATTAAGTAACGGCTGAAACAATTCAACACAACTTTTTTGTTTGAGCCATAAAATTAGAGACAAAAAGCATTGAAAATGATAAATCTACCGAACGAACTGTAGTCAATATTTAACTACCTTTCATGTTTTTGTCAATAAGTTTTGATAATCGTTCAAATTCTCTGGCACAAATTATACGTTCCGAGTTGAGTAAACTTCTACAAATATCCAATTACGAATGGAAAAAAGTTTATGAAAGGTTATCCATTATCACTGGAGATGTTTAATTAAAGTGAAAATTTTAAATCGGTAAAATGGAATAAGTAACGCTTTTCATAAATGTTATATAATGGATAAACTATGTTTTTTTAATGGATTTATTTATAATATGTTGAAATGTGTTAGCTTTTAAAATATAAATCTGAACATTTACTTGCCGTAGTTTAAACGAATTTCATAAATTCGTACTCTATAGTAATGCAATTCTATTACAGAACGGTAAAAATGTAGTTAAGGATGCGAGCAAAAACGGGAAATTTTATTAAATTCCACTAGCTGCAATGTAACGAATTTATAATAAGACGAGCAGTTTTTTTTAAACGTTTTAGTCTAAAAAATAAAAATGTACTAAAATTAAAGATACCGTACAGTGGAAAAAGGCTTCCCAGGTTCGATTCTCGGATGATGGACTTTATTTTCTTATATTAATAAATTGGAACTGTCTGCCGTTAACACTAGATGAAACATGTTTAATAACACTTGGAAATATTTCACTTAAATTTATTAACAAACTCTACACGTGTTTCGCCTTTTTATGGCATCTTCAGGAGTTATTGAGTTACAAGTTACAAGTTATTAAATCTAAACTAAAGTAATTCCTATATATACATCTCTATCTTACACTAAATTTGAATCAAGGAGGGGGTTGCTTCCGAACATGATTTGATCTCAACAATATACTGTAGGAAAAATGTTAGTAAATAATAAACTAAGCTCAGGAAATAACAATATACTCGAAAAAACGGGTGTTTATGAAATCAAATACTTCGACTATGACATTATACATATTGGTCAATCAAAAGGAAAGATAGGCACAAGATTTAACGAACGTTATCAATATGTAAAATAACAATAAACATAACTCAGGGTTAGCAACCTACCTAGTTAATAATAACCACAAAATAGAAAAAGAAAACGTAAAATTATTACATAATCTAAAAGGCGGATTAATATTAGATAAATATGAAATATTAGAAATTAGGAAAGCCCTAAATTGTAAAAAGAAACTAGCCAATCATGTTCGTAAGCAACCCCCTCCTTTATTTAAATTTAGTGTAAGATAGAGATGTATAAATAGGAATTTACTTTGATTTCGATTTAGTAACTTGTAACTCAATAACTACTGAAGATGCCATAAAAAGGCTAAACACGTGTAGAGTTTGTTAATAAATTTAAGTGAAATATTTCCAAGTATTTTCTTCTATTAAAATAATTCTTATATTAGTTAAAATACGTTGGAAGATTACACTCGATAATATGATTATTATGACTCATGGTAAATTTTATTAATTTAACTTCTTTTTTATCCATTTCGCCCCACCGCAATTCCTCTGTGAGTAGTATGTTGTTTCAATTGTTGTTGGCATGATAAAAGCAAAAGTGGTAATCGCATTAATTATAAAGAAAAAGGGAACAGTGTAGTTGACGATCCAGTTGTAATTGGAATAATAATAAATTAAATTAAGTCGATTGATTGAATTTCCGTTGTTTTTCGTTCTTGACAGTTTCCTGTTTGTTTCTACAAATTGTGCTAGGAATATTATCGATGCAATTAGTAGAAATGGCCTACAGGTAAATGGGAATTCTGACCCGGTACAGTGAGGGGTTATTTGAAACCCTGAGGTAATCTAGAGCGTCGGTACTCGGATAATGGTCCATTAAATATTCAATGGTGAAATTTCTACAGGGTTATTGATATTTACCTGCTCAACTTGGTCATTATAGGTGTGTAATATTATGTATAATGTAAGTCAAAAAGACTTGTACTTTTTCTCATGTTAACGCCATTCGTACCTAAAGGATTATGATAGAAGAATTTTTAGACACAAACTCAAATTTGGTAATCATAAATAATTAGTAAATGAGGAATTCAACTTGCACGAATCTAAATAAAAATATAATGTAGATGATTTTGGAATGGGGCCAGTTTCTTCAGGAATAGAGTTTATAAAAAATCTTGTAAACTCTAACAATTGGACAGGTGTGAAAAGTTTTTAAATCACTAAATAGCAAGCACATAAAAAATTTACAGATATGTTGTAACAGTTTTTCGAATGATTATAAGGAATAATTTAATTCTCATTATGTTTCCGTTACAATTTATTTTGATCTAACTTATTCTTAATCTTAATCTAAACATAAAGTGCCTTTCATCTTCTAATTTAGGTCACAGTATATCACACTTATGTTTCAAAAGGGAGCCGCGATTGTTTGTACAATTAACATAATTTCCTATAGACTGTTTGCATAAATTTCCATTAAAATAACTAATTAAGTACTGGCGAAATGTTAGCTAGCTTATTTATTCCAAAATGTTAATACATACAATATTATTAAAGTTTTAATTAAACACAAAACAATTGGTTACAAAACTTTTTATTGTTATCCACAATAATGTTATTTCACCACACAGTGGCTTCCTCAGGTGGAAATATAATAACTTAAAACTAAATACAAAATCCGTAAATACTACATGAAACAGGAGGGGGTAGAGGTAGGTGAACAAATTATGGAAACTAGAGATTGAGTAGAGGAGAATTATTTATACCATTTTGATCATTTCATAATAAGCTTAATTTATTTAATTTATTAATCTCCATACATTCCAACACATTTAATTTTAGACCCTTCTTTTCTACATGTATTAATTTAAAATTGTCATCAAAGTTATAGGAATTTTCTAAAGGATGGTTAGCATATATAGAGTTATAGTTTCGAATGTTTTCTTATATTCATGAATCGTATCCTTGAAACATCTACTCGTCTGACCTACATATGATAAATTGCAACTTCCACAATTTAATTGGTAAACGCCTGATTCAAGTTCTTTCGCTGTAACATCTTTATTGTTTTTTATTATACTGCCCAACGTGTTATTATTTTTAAAGGATATAGTCGAACTAGAAAATTTAGAAATATATTGACTCCTAAATTTTCAAATCTGTAACATGCTTAGTTTCCCTAAAACGTCTAATGTACTACTCAGTTTGAATGACCCTGTATAAATACCATTGTAAATTGTTTTAATTTTAGTAGCAGATTTTCTCTCTTTTGAATGACCTGAAAAGGTGGAAACAAATTGTTAATTAAATTTTAACTTAACAATTTCCTTACTGTTATAGTTATATTAAGTTTCTTTCAAAACAGGATAAATTTTCTTTATTTGGGCCAACTTATCCAACACAGTATTTGTGTAGGTAGACACGTCTGTTTTCACATGCAACACGTTGTCATTGTAAATAGAGCGGAAGGAAGAGTTTTTATACTCATGTTGCTTTTGTCAGCTTTAGTAACTTGAGTCTAGAAAGGATATTCGTATCGGTTAGGATAGTACCTGCAACTTCTAACAACTTCTGACAAGTTGGAAGTTTTAAGAGAACGATGTAAAAAAAACGACCACGACCTTTGTAGTCGTAGGAAAAATCAATAGCGCCGAACCTGTGTCGTTATCCTACACTAACAAGGTGCAACGTCAGCTTTTTGAATGACAAACGTCTCATGCCAAGACGAATCCTTTGACCACGAGCTATGTCCTCAGCTGTCAAAGCAAAAATTTAATAAAAAACCGTATCTCATACGGAGCTCTGTAGATGTAGAAGAAACTGTATTTTATTATTTTCTTTTATATATCCTGAATTTTTTCTTCGAGAACGTTGTCGTCCAATAATATGAAAAAAAATCTTGAATAATTCAAAAATATAGAGTGACAACTGTGTGGATTAACAAATAGGTTGAACACTGTACGTCCTCATCAAAGAAGCTCCAATTCCTTACATAATGTACTGTTGTCCTTAAAGTTCTAATTCGAATTACCAATTATTTCGAAAATAAAACTTAAACTTTGAATAGTGCACTTTTTGTGAAACATTTCAAATCAAAGAGAAAAGAAGAAAACAAATAAGTTTCACGAAATTTTTATTGTCTCGACAATATTGTTTCGGTCGATTCGACAATTATCTAGTGAATACACAAGATTACTAAATATATATAATGTGTTCAAATAATTTATACTATTAAATTACAAGAAACGTGGTGGGGGGATAAGTTATAATTTATACAAAATCAAAGGGGAATTATGGAATACTAATTCTAGTTGGTTATTTACAAGATTACATTTATTATGAACAGCTTTTCTGATTTCTAAATTTTCAAAGAGAGACCGTTCCTGCTTTTTGGGATGTTACAGTGGAAATTTTTTTATCTTATCTATGTGTAGATGATGATTATTAGTAATGCAATGTTCAGCAAAACCACATTTGCTATCCCTTTTGTTAATGGCGTTATTATGCTCGGAAAGTACGTAATTGTAATTAGATTCAAAGCCACAAGTATTTGTGAAAAGTGCTGCAAGCACACCATAGGGGTTTCAATTGAACCAAAAGGGCTTCAAGCATTTCGAAAATATTAAAGCCCTTTTGATGTTCCAGATTGTTTTTTTATTTTACTTCAGCACTCTGAATGATCTTAAAGCCCTTGAAATACAAATTACAAAGCTCTTTTACAATGTAATTCATTTACTAACCCCTAATTATATTTGTTTACTAAAGGGCTTGATGTACAATGCTTCTAAACCGTGAAATTACTAGAAGCACATTTCCGAGCACAAAACACTAATGCTAGCTCTAATACAAATAAACCAAAATTTTGGTTATTTTACGTTAATAGTGGAGAATGCAAACTTCATTAAATTAACTATCAAATTTTATCAGGCAGCTAATTTATAAAGCAACCAACAAAGTAAATTAATAAGTGTACTAACTACAAAGAAACTTAATAATATTTCTTGCTAATCGTAACTTTGCAAAATAACTTTTATCTTATCATTTGAAGTCCAGCTAGATTAGTTCGATGTAATATTACGTAACTTTCTGCAAAAACAATCGTAAAAGTACAATTATAGTGTAAATACGTTCGATAGTAAATATTGTTTAACAATGCCTCTAAGCCCACAATTAACAATACCTGTGTTCAGATTCAGAGTATGTTTATCTTAAAATATTTGCATGAATTGTCAGTCAAAATGTTGCATTTGCCTGCAGATGTTATTTATGGCTTAAGATGTGTGCCGACACTTTTTATAGAAGCAATAACGCGGCAACAATCTTTGCGGGATGGTTGTCGTCATCGGTAAATTAAAAACAGATTAAATATAAATATAAATATAGAATCAACAGAAACAAATACTCCGAGGGCTAATACCCCTACCGACATTGAATTACACTGTTGATTCCGATGGATTCTTAGACGAAGATATAACATATTCAAAAAAGAAGGAATTAAAATCCTTAAACATTAAGATCAATGAACTCACATTTGGAACGCGTCCTACCAAGTAGGCACAACGAACCGAAAGCCATATCCCACGACCGGTTTCGACCTATAGGGTCTCATCAGATGGACGCTGACAGAAAGGCCTTTACAGGCAATATTATAAATATTAGCCCTCGGATTAGTTGTTTTTGTTGATTCATATTTATATTTATATTATATTATTTTTATTGATAAACAAGTGACTGAATATTTGAAGTACAGCCTAAGCTTTTTGCTGATTCTAATTAAATAAAATTTTAACATCTTTGTATACCCATAGGAAATGAGGATAGTGCAATTTTTTCTAGATGTTTTGCACAGTGTACGCATTTCATGGAGATTATTTTACTTTTAAAGTAACCTGTTATTTCGCTTCAATTCTTTGAGTTACATTACATTACAATGTTTTAACTAGCTATATTTTAAAACAAAAAAAAAACAGTTTCTACATTATATTATACATACTTATGTATATTGTTATATTATATATACGTTCTAATGTAGACGATGTGTGGTACACACTTTTAAAATTTGGCACTTGATCAAACATTTCGACTAATTGATTTAGAAAGATAAAGAAATATCTTGGTTTCTGTTTCATATATTTAATCAGAACATCTGATAATTGCTTCGGCTTTTAAGGTGTTTTCAAGTAGTACAAACTGAATAGTAAAAGTTAAAAAAATGTTTATTGAAATGCACACTTTAAACGCTCTTTGAAAACGATGTAAACACCGAAACGATTGTTAGATCTTCTGATTAAACACACGAACCAGAACAGTGTTTTCTTTATTTATCTAATTTAATTTTTAAAATACCGGCAAATGCGGATAATTCTATTTTGAGAAATTAAACGTAAATTCTCTTTAAAAACGATCTAATTTTAAAGTAAATATAAATATAGAATCAACAGAAACAACTACTCCGAGGGCTAATATCCCTACCGGCATTGAATTACACTGTTGGTTCCGAACGATTATTAGGCGAAGATAATAATCCAAAAAAAGAAGGTATTAAAATCCTTTTTCGTTTTCTGCCAGTGCCCACCTGATGAGACCCGATAGGTCGAAATCGGTCGTGGAATATAGCTTTCGGTGTGCTGTGCCTACTGTGTAGGACGCGTTCCAAATGTGGAATCTGTGATCCTTTATAATTAAACGAAAAAGGATTTTAATACCTTCTTTTTTTGGATAATTTTGAAATTGTTAAAAAGTATCATGGATTCTTTCTTATGGCGTTGTAGTAGGTATAATTAAGATAATTTATCAAAGTAAACAAATACTATTGAAGTAAACAAAAGTTAAATTTGTGAGCAATGTTCTTAATCTAGAAATTTATAAGATACTTGCGAAAAAATGTTTGAACTTTTCAACTTACATAATTTTCATACTATTTTATTCTTTTTTTTTTATTCTGAATTGTCTCGTCACATTGTATTTTCGTCAAAAGTTACATGGAGTACTAGAATCTTGTTGTACTTACTTTTCCAAAACTTCCTTTTCCAATTGCTCTAAGGATGTTGAAATGATCGAAATTAACTGCAAATAAAGAAATTATTAAAAATTAAAAAGGATTTGATACAGAAAACTCAGTAAGACAATATTCTATTAAAAAATGTAATAGTTTCGACCTTTACCTGATGATTCTGAAATTGTACTTTTCTATTAATACGAGTATTATGGTCGGTCTATGGTACGACTAACGGTAGTAATAAATATGAAGAAATGGAAACGATAACAAGTACGATGTAAGAGTTTTACGTATTGATGGTAACCAATGTAATACAAAAAAATGTCACTTCTTCTTAAAACATTGCCCAATATGTTTACTATTATGAGTTAAATAGAGCGTTAGATGTAATTCAACCCATTTTCTGGGAAACTTTTCTCGGGTACGTGCAAATAAGGAACATACCTACATCTACATATGTTATGAGCCGTCAAACTGCGATTTCCCGGAGCTTGTTGGAAAATAGGAAAAGTTCATTTTTGTGTTCAAGTATCCTTTCAAATACTTCCCAAAAACTTTTAATGAAAGTCGTCAACGGAACGTATGAAAAATTGAAAATAGAAAAGACGGTTTGCGAACTTATGTATGTACCTACTGAGTTAGAACTTGCTTCGATTTGAATATTAATAAAACACTAATTTGGTTAATTTCCATATAATTGTATAATCACTTAACACGTGTTTCGCGCGCGCGCGCGCGCTGCGGTTTCTTCAGAAGTTTTACATGAAACTTAATCTATACTAAATACTATTGGGGTGGGTGGAGATATGGAAGAGGTTCAGCAGTAGTGAGGTACTTAATTCTATTTGTTCATTTATTAAATTATCACTATTTTTATGCTTATTTATTTCTAGTATTTCTAGAAATGACAATTTAAAAATATTATTGTATATGGTATGCGAAATTTCAAAATTATCATTAAAAACATGGCCATGGTCTATTAAATGCTTTGCGTAATTTGAGTCTGTTTTTTTGTGAAGGTAGGATTTTTTATGTTCATTTATTCTAATATTGAACTTTCGGGAAGTTTTTCCTATATAGTAATTGTTACATGAGATGCAGGAAATTTTATAAACACCGGATTTGTTTAGATAGATTAAGTTTCATGTAAAACTTCTGAAGAAGCCACAGTGCGCGCGAAACACGTATTAAGTGATTATACAATTATATGGAAATAACCAGATTGGTGTTTTATTAATATTCATAATGAATTTCCATCAAGTAAATGTATATTCGATTATATACTTCTATTTACATATTTATTAACTCAGTATATATATTATAATAATTATGTATTTATTTACATATCAAATTAACAATTTTTTCGATTACGTGTGTAAGTAATAGTATTAATTTTTGGCTGCTTCAAAGTCGCATATTCCTTTTTATTTTATTTTTTGTCTCCTAACTTTTCCAACAAATTTGGTTTCATGGTGAAGTCGACTATTAGTTAATGCCATAACATTATTTTTTTTTGTAGAACACCCTGTGTATTCCTTAATTCTGTATTAAATATTTCTATGAAATGTAATGCGTTGTGTATGTTATTGTATTTAAATATTCTCACACTGGACATTATTGGTACAACCTATATTTATAACACATATGCAAAATATATCTACCAATCGAATATCTGCATTAATTTAATCTTCAATAAATATTCAAACTAAACAACAACAAGAACAACGAAATGTCTGGCTTCTTCAGAAGTTACAAATACACTTGCTAGTATAATATATGTAATATTTGTAACTTTTGAAGAAGCTACATCGTGGTGAAACATATGTCAAGTGAAATAAATAACTTTATGGAAATTACAAGTGTTATATTATTTTCTAATTTTACAATGAATTTCCATCATGTAAATGTAGATTCAATTAATAATATCGACAATATAAGAACATAAGCTTTCACGGCCGGAATTCATAGATGAATGATGGTTCGGGCTTGTAGGCCGTGGTCGGTATGAACGGTTTCATCCAAACTCTAATATCGACAATGTTTACGATTCTCACAGGGATATCATGGCAATGTGTAATTCAAAATTGCTTCGAGGTTTCGTGACTCATTCTCGTATTATTTTGATTCTTAAATCATCATTACTGTCATAATAACATACAATGAGACCAGTAAGTTTGAATAAACGGTGTCTACATACTGTAATAGTAAGGAAGGGCATGGAACGTTTCTAATTGTTAATCTTTGAATTAATTTTTCTGAGTGCAAAACTAAAATTTACAACGTTATATTATAGTAAGGTCACGTTAAATTGACCTTAACTTTATTCATTATGAAAGCATTTAAATGTTGTTCTAATTTTCCCAAAACTGGAACATCCCACTTCTCTAATAACAAAAACGAACAGAATTGACGGCTTATAATTCCTTTTTAGAAAGATTAATATCCATACCTTTATCCCCTGAAAATTTCAAGACTGAGTTAAACATTATAAAAACAATAGCTAGCAATAATGGTTTTATGATTTCTACCATTGATAAATTATTAGAAAATAAGTTAAATAAAAAAGTTACAAAAATATTATATAATGACAGTTATAGAATTCAAAACAACAATTTTTGCTCATTACCTTATATAAAAAATGTTATAATAGTTTCATATTTAAAAATGTTCTTAAAAAATTAGATATTTCAGCTGTAGAATCTAACAATAGGGACCTTAAGAACTTACTAGTTAACAACAAAACAAAGGTAGATGTAAATGAAAAAAGTGGTATATATAAATTATGTTGCGATGATTGTAATGCTGTATATGTAGGACAGACAGGCCGAGCTTTCGAAACTAGAATAAATGAACATGTTAAATCTATAAATAAAAAAGACATTAAATCAGGAATTAGCGAACATTGTGTTACCTTAAATCATAACATAAATTTAGAAAATACTAAATATCTACACATACATGTTGCTAAAAGTAAAAAAGCTTTCTATGCTAGAATGCTAGAAAATATTGTAAACAACCATATAGAACTAGGAAATTTTTCACTAACATTTTATTTAAGGTTGCCTTTATCATAACAACATATATTTGATGGCGATTTTTGGTGTCGTTATAGAGCAAAAATGGATTTTTCTTTTATTGATCTAGCAAAGCAAATGTTTGAAGCTTTTCTACACCTGATGATTCGCGTCTCTTTATAAACGGGCGGTTGATAGAGACCAGAAATTACTAGCTAAAATATTCAAAGGATCTGCTTTTGTCCTCTTTTAGGCTTTGATGAGCCGCTATTCACAGCTGTGTAAATATAATTTCAGCCACATTAATTGCAATACGGCAACTTCCCCTTCCAAATGTCCCCCATTTTCCCCGAACAATAAAGAAAATTTCGAAACACGCAGTCGTAAATGATGTATAGAACAATAACTTCGGATAATTAATTAAACTAATCGAAACGTAATGAAGTTGTTTAGAAAAGGAAATTATAACCAAACACTTGACTTTATTGCCTTTACAATTAAGCCATTAACATGGGTACAATATTTATATTGGTATGTTGAAAAATGACTTAGACCTTATGCATAACCATTATAAAAAATGTCTAAAGTAAATAATACAAATAAATGTTAACTTAGTTAATAATCGGTTAGATGTTTAGACGTTTAGTTACCCAACCTTAACCCTTTAGACCTTAATCTTGTGCCATCAAAATTTGCAATAAGGCATCAAGTGTAATTGTAAATTTAATAATGGTAATTGATTCTGCGGTGGGATAATTGTGAAACATGATTACTAATAAATAACTAAACACAAACTGTTGTTTTACTCTAACAATTGTTTCGACATTGCTGTCATCATCAGAGAGTTGCTTAAAACTCAGTTTTCGAAACAATTGTTAGAGTCTTCTAATAATAAAGTGTAAAACAACAGTTTGTGTTTTGTTATTTATTAGTAGTTATAAATATTTTGAATGTTAGTAATCCTACCGTATTCTTGGGAATGGTCGAAACAATTTGTCGAGGCATTCAATTTAAACACTTGGTATTATTTGTTCCATAATGTTCTTAAAATAAACTGACAATATTGTATGTATGACATATTCAAAATAAGTAGGCATTAAAATCCTTTTTCGTCTAAATTTTAAGGATCACAGATTCCACATTTCGAACGCGTCCTACACAGTAAACACAGCGTACCGATAGCCATATCCCACGACCTATCGGGTCTCATCAGGTGGGCGCTGGCAGAAAGGCCTTTACATGCTATATGATAAATATATAAATGTATGATGTAAAAAGTGGGGTTTATATGAGGGTTGCAGAAATAGAAATATACTGACTTTTTACAATTTATGCTATATTTTTGTGTTCATTCAAATGTATCTTCAATGTACGACCCGTTTGACCTAAATAAATAGCTAGATAGTCAATTTTTAATAATTTTTATTACTAAATATGTACCAAAACTCTGTAGCCGAAGAATATTTTAAATAATTGATAATAAAGTTGGAAAATGTTATTAAACAAATAGATCTTTAATGATGATCCTATTTGATATTTGTTTTGATGGTAAGATTTTATTCTATAAATGTTCTTTATATTAGGTGTCCTAAATCCTTTCCTATTTCTTTACATCCTTCTAATTTACGACTGTGAAAAATGTATTGTTCGAATTAAAATTGGTCACTTTCGAATCTTGTAGAAGCTTCCAATAGCGACATTTTGGCTTCAAATTTATTACTTTAACTGTCAAGGGTTTCGTTCGGTTACCGTGACGTCTTACTTTCTAAAATCATATGTATCTTTTTATGTGCTATCTCTTCCTCTCACCCCCTATTACTGAACTCCACCCACATTCTTTTGTACCGTTCCGTACTCCATATTATCGTAAATTTATGTATGTAAAGTTAAAATTAAAAAAGGAGAAGTATTCATTAGTCAACCGAACAGAAGTCTTCAATTTTGAATTATATCGATAGCAAGGGACAAATTAATGTAAATACTGTATATATTCTACTGCAAAATAAATATTGTTACTCGATTAATATTTGATTAACAAATATTCACTAGTTATTGAGGAAGTGTTTCTTGCTCCAAACTAATCGTGAAGAAAAACAATATTAAAATTTAAAATACATATTGTTAAAGTTTTTTGTTCGAGTATAATGACCTATTTAAAATGAGAAAAGTTTTAAGTTTCTAGCCACAGAAGAGGTTTTCTCATGGAAATAGAGATAGCTCCATAGCATTGTGGCGTAACATTTATTGCCACACTCGCCTCTGCCAGTGTTGTATATATTTTATCTGTAAATTTTTGTACATATATTTTTGTTGTAAATATCTTGAATACCTTTTGTGTATATACGTTTCTCTTCTTTTGTCTTTTTAACTTTTATCTTCCGTGTCGAATTCTATTTCTACATCTTCACTTTCTAAATTCTACTTCTTTTATACTGTATTTTTCACACCTATTAAAGAATCTCTATTTTTCGATCTTTACTGCTTCTTACATCTGTACTGTTCCTTTCAACTACCCTTTCAATACGACCCTTTCGTAGTTTACAGATTTCACTTTTCTTTTGTTCACCCTAACTCAATAGCTTTCCTTTTCAATCTGTATCTATTCTTTTTAGCTTCTTTATTACACATTCCATACCAGTCCTATTGTGTACCCTTAGTTGATGTTATTCGTTTCTTCACGCTTGCACCCTTGCCATTAGAAAGTGACCTTCCTGCATCCTGTCCAGTTTCTCATTTCTACGCCTATTACCTTAGTCACGGTCACTTTCCCTAATTTCCTAGTATTCCTCTCTACGAATAACGTCAGATAAATCCTTAGAATTTATTCCCCTACTTTCTACATTCCTGAACTTTCATTTTTTTTCTTTTCAAAACTTTACTCAAAAATTAGACACTTACTCTTCAACTCTTGCGCTCTTCACATGTGTTCACCTTTTCGTTTTTCGTCATTCTCAATTGATCAACCGTGTATATATAATCCGTGTAGATACTGTTAATAAACATTTTATTCACTGCAAGCTTATTAATATATTGTGTCGTTCCACAAATCGCAACGACCAAAGCATCTTTAAAGTTCGAAAAGGAAATTTTGCTTGATCTCCTCCACCGTTCTTATTAAATCGTTGTTTCTTCTTTAAGTATTCTACAGAACTCATTATTCTCATCATTCCAGATTCATTAATGTTGTATACAATATTATAGAATGTATTAGGTAGGTATCTGGAGAATGATTTGCAAAAACTTGTTTACTATTAACCCCATTTGTTTTCATTTTGCGGATGTAGTTAATTAAAATCCTTGAATGGATTTAAGCGTCAATGTTTACTTTGAAGACAACATCTCCGGAGAAGAAAATTACCATTTTGTCTCTTAATAGTCTCAGCAGAGGCGGAACATCTCTCGTGTTAATGCACAATCATGATGAACATTATCTTTCATCTTGTAGCTACTACATTTATAATGATCTGCCCGAAAATTCTTAAGTAGGTACAAAGTTGCAGGGTTCCTTTACGGCTGGTTATAATGAGCACGTTCATTATATGCGACTGCTCGTTATAACAAAGTATTCCTGAGAAAAATACTGACATTTAAAACAATACGTTTGCAACGTTTCTGTATCGCAGTGAATATGGAAAGTTTGAAAAATTAATTTCCACAATCACAAATCACCCAATAGGTAGGTGTGCATGTTCCACAAACCCTGTTTTATAGTAACAAAACCTACTCCTCTGGCCGTGATAACCGTAGGTAAATAAGGGGGTTTCTTGAGATTATGCGGTTGTTTGGATCTTGGTAACACATTTTAATAATATATTAAGATAAAAGATAAAGAAAACGCATTTCGTTTCACAAATATATATTTATTTTCTTAACAGTGCCGTTTTGACTTTTACGCCATTATCGAAAGATAGGAGTACAGTTGATACTAAATTGTAATATTGGTTCAGTGCTTAAATAATATTTTAGGAGGTAGATTTTAAGAGGGGAGCCAGGGTGAAATCAATTAGTAACAACGTAATTTTTAAAGATAAATAAAAATGTGGAATCAACAGAAACAACTACTCCGAGGGCTAATACCCCTACCGGCATTGAATTACACTCACTGTTGATTCTTAGACGAAGATATAACATACTTAAAAAAAAATGTGGCATCTGTGATCCTTGAAATTTAGACGAAAAAGGATTTTAATGCCTTCTTTTTTTAAACGTAATTTTTGTTTATAGCTTTCATAATCTCTACCATTTCAAGAAGATCTATTTTTGTTCCTTTTTGGATATTATGTAATAATTTTAAATTATCAAGGTCTAAATTATGATTGTTAGAGATACAATTAAATTACTCTTTCATGTTCTTTTAATCTGTATTTTAGTGCTGTACCAGTCTGACCAATGTAAATGGCCTCACAATCTTTACAACTTATTCGGTAGACATCGTTTTTTTTTTGTAATATATCCATCTTGTCTTTGTTATTTACAAGTAATGAACTTAAGTTTAATTTGCTAGTTACGATGGTTTCTAAGTTTATTTTCCTTAATCTATTACATATACTAGTAGTTATACAAGGTATGTAATTAATATAATGGTATTGTTCCTCATCCTTTGTATTTGGAGAGGTATAAAAGTTTTTTAGCAATAATTTCTTTTGTTTTCTCCATAATAGCGAGTCTATTATGTTTTTATTGTAGCCATTACTTTTAGACAAAACTTTTAAGAGAATAGTTTCTTTCGTAAAATTATCTTCGTTCATAGGTAAAGCGAGGAGTCGGTGTATGAAACAATGGAAACTACTTAATTTAATGTTAATTGACTTTCAGTAAATATAACGGAGTAAACTTGCCGATAGCACTTGGTGAAACATTGTAAACTAGCAAGGTATTCAAAAACACAAACACATGGAAAATTTCACTATTATTTATTATCAACTCTATACGTATTTCTCATGCTTAAGGCATCTTCAGGAGTAAGAATACTACTTATTATACAATTGTCACATTTAAATACAGACCAAAGACATAGGTGGAAGGGGATAATAACCTAATGGTTTATACATTTTCTGCAATATTAAGGTTTAATAAAGGGTTAGGGCCAATATCCAACTGATCATTGGTTAGTACTTTTCTTAGCTTGAGGATTATTGGATCTGCATTTGATGTTGATGTAATTCGGGAATAATTTCCTTTTTAAACATTGATTATTAAACCACAGGTTATTATTCGCATTTATCAACTTAATGCTAGCTCTTCTAAAATATATACCTAGTTTTTCCTTATTCCAGGATTTAATATAACTTAGTACTCATGCCGATAGCACTTGGTGAAACATTATAGGTTATTATCCCCTTCCACCTATGTCTTTGGTCTGTATTTAAATGTGATAATTGTATAAGTAGTATTCTTACTCCTGAAGATGCCTTAAGCAGGCGAAATACGTATAGAGTTGTTAAATAATAATGAAACTTTCCAAGTGTTTGGTTTTGAATACCTTGCTGTTAGTAAATGATGGTTTTCTGTAAATATCGAAATTAATTTTATTATTAATTCTTGCAAGTGTAAAATCTATAAAGTTAATGGAACCAAGGGGGTTTCTTATGTTATTTAATTTTATATATTTTTAAAAATATGAAATATTTAACTAATATGGTCGTCGGTCTAAGTACGGACCTTATGTGTGCGAAAGATATAGAAGATATTTTGGGCACCTGGAATATACATCAATATGGATTTAATCCATAACAGTAAGCTATTAATTAAAAATAAAAAAGAAAATCGAACGAACGTTAGAGTGATATAGAAAAATATTGATTACGTCTTATATATAATAATATGTATAAGGTTCCAACAAAAAATAAATGAACGTTATTTCGTTGTATGATAACACAATATTTATCCAATACAAATGATCAACGTCAAGCAGACTCTAAATTAATTTTACGCACAATAGGACAGAGATAAGAAGAGTTTCCAGTCATTTGCTTCGTGCCTTAAACAAATACCGTTTCTAAACCGTTTCCACAATGAAAAACATACTCGATTTTATCAGCAATGCGAAATCGTAAAAATTATTTTGTAAAAGGAAAGCTTATCGTTTGTTACGCCTCAAAATAAATTTGAAAAGAAACGACAATGGTTTCTGATTAATGTCAAATAAATTTTCTTTAGGTATCGGTCATTTTCATGAATACACAAAGTGTAACTAATATTAAATAAAAACGTTATTTTTATACTTAAACTACAAACGATTCTAAACAATTCTACACAGTTGTTTTAGAATTTTAGTATTTGCGCCTAAAAGTAACAAATTTAATTAATTTTTGGGTGAATGTCAATATTACAAAACAAAATATATCATCTGAATTTATTTGCCTTCTTTATTTCTTTTAAGTCAGGTTCCAGGTTTACACAACTTTATAGTGTTACTACTATTTGGGGTGCAGGGTTCTGCTAGACCCATCGAATACTTTTGTTTTTTATATATTGTTGAATATCGATTTTTTTAATCCAATGGAAATTCGTCTCTGTAAATAAAGGTTTAGTTTGTTTACGGTATACGGTGATCTAGAGTAATTTTAATTCCGGTCACATTATGCGGGTTTTCCGAAATGTTGTGCCATCCTTGGGAAAGCACTAGTGTTACACGTAGCCAATAGTTTTCCCAACGGGGAAGTCCTAAGTACCAGCAATTTCTGGTGTGGGAAATGTTTAATGAGATGGAAATGATAGAGTTGTATAGAATGATACTGGGGGTGAAGGAGTGGAGAGGAAGATTGCAATAGGCCTAAAGAGGGTTTGAATATGTGGTGGGATCCGTTATACAAGGGTAAATCAAATATAAACGGTAATTTTGTAAAATAAATTTATTGATTAATGGTACACACAAACTAAACATCTAACATTTTTCGATGTAGTTACCTCCGTGCTCTACACACTTTTGCCACCGATTTAGAAGCTTGAATATACGTTCTTCATAAAAAGTTTGAGGGCGAGTTGTCAGCCAATTGCTCACATACTCCTTTACATCTTCGTTGCTTTCAAATCTTTTGCCTCCAAGTGATTCTTTCAAGGGCGCGAACAAAAAATAATTACAGGGTGATTAGTGACTAGTGAGGGGTATGAGGAGGATGCTTCCATTTTATTCCTTGTTAAAACTGCAGTGTGTGGCTTGCCGTTGTCATGAAGGAGGATGAATGGGCTTACCCTGTCGTTACTTCGATACGCGATTTTTGTCGACTGTAATAACTCAGTTACTCAATAGTAAGCCGCATTCACTATTCGTTGATCGTGAAGAAAATCAATAAGTATAACTCCCTTTGAGTCAAAGAAAACACTTTTCCGGCTGAGAGACGGGTTTTGGTTTTGGCTTTGACAGGGCAGCCTTCATCCTTTCTTCGCCACTTCTTACTCGCCATTTTTGATTCTGGAATGTAGTAGTGGACCCACGTCTCATCACAAGTGACGATACGCCTCAAAAAAAACTCCCCTTCTTGTCTTGATTCAGAATCTTTCACTGATCTCCAACACGACTGTTTTTAATTTTCTTTTTTTTTTCGAACATTGGAACCCAGCAAGCACTAATTTTTCTAAAGCCAAGTTCATTAGTGATGATGGATTGAACACTCCCATAAGTGATACCCACTTCTGATGAGATTTACCTTCAACACGAACAGCTCTCGAACAGCACGGATATTGTCATTTGTAAGACTTGTTCTTGGGCGTCGATCATGACTTTCATTTTCGATACGTTCTCGCCCATCCTTGAATTCTATAACCCACGTATACACTCGATTCTGAGACATTGTAGCGTCCCCAAACTGTGCCTTCAAATGAGTGAAAATTTCCGATGGTTTAACGCCTTCATTGGTTAAAAACTTGATGACTTATGATGATGCGTTGTGCAACAAACGAAGGTACCTTGCGCACATGTCACTCTAGCATCGAATCCTCTATATCGAAATGGTAAAATTACCGTTTATATTTGATTTACCCTCGTATAATGGGATATATAGAGAAATAATACCAGGTGATAAGGGCAAAGAATAGAGGAAAGAGAATAGGAAATGTGGTCGATAATGAGGATATAAGAAAGAGTATGAAGATTGAGAATGTAGGTGATGATGAAACTTTAGTTCACTTGTTTTGTTGTGGAAGAGAATGGTAGGCTGACAGATTGCAGAGCGACATCTTAGATTTGATTGTACAGACATTAATGGATGATGTTCGTAAGAAAATTTGTGAGTATATTAGGGCGAATGAAGGTTACTTTTAATTATGATGGGTTGGAAAATGGAAGTTTGATGTAAATGTTCTTACTATTATGCGGATTTCCGTTATGTGATGTTTATATTATTACTAGTCTACATATATTAAGTATTTTTTTCAATTAATGTTGCATCTTTTTAATAACAGTTCTCTGATTTTAACAACGAAAAGGCTTAGAAACCATTTAAATATTTCTTGGCACCCACCCCTAATCCGAAATTTTACATGTCTACTTTCTCAAGATTTATTAAAAAAGATTGAAAGTTTTTTACCTTCTTCTCCCGGATAGAAAGTTTTTTCTCCTCGTCCGGATTGATGTGCCCCCATATTTTCCGTTCACTTGCTGCCTTACATCATAATCGACCAATGACGTGGCGTTTTATTCCGACTTCCATTTGCTGAACCTTAAAAATAAAAATCATCTGTCAGCGTTACAAAGAAATGAAAAAAGAATTTTTTTTTATATCATAACTCTGCCATCTTGTGTATTCGAATCAACACACCGAAGGATTATTGAAATAACAAAATTTTTCATTATTATTGTCTTCAAATTCGATTGAAAAATTATTCGCCAACAAAATTTGAATTGGTTTAATTAATTAATTAATTACTATTTGTTGACGATACTTTTCAAAACTTCGTTTAAGATAATTAAAACAACAGTTTCAAAAAAAAAAATTTTTGGTGCATCTGCACCCACAGTTAGGTTTTGTTATTAATTACTTTTCAACAACAACTGTTTTTTCTTATGTGTTCTTAAACTTTTCTCACTATTTTTTTTTTAAGAATAATGTAAAGAAATTAATAACAGAAATTATCTGTGGGTGTAGGTGACCCAAATGGAGTGAAAGAAAACTTATTGTTTTCGGGTAGCAATATTTAAACTGAAAACTGCTTCCTTATTTAACTTTAAAATGAAAGCAATGTTTGATGTTTTGCGAAGCCTTTGTGAAAACCCTTTTCATCTGTTTACTCTATACGTTGTTTACAAGGGATAGAATCAGAGAAGGAAGAAAAGGGTAGAACGTACTTATATATGTGTGTGTGTAGCTTCCCTGTGACAAGTCTAGATTGTTTTATGACAACGATTAGCGAACGATGTACAATACAATCATAATAAATAAAATACAAGATTTGAATGTGTTATATTTCCTTGAATTCGTTTAGTCCATGTACAAATATGAAAATATCTAATTTTGGAACGGTGTAAATGTCACGTTAAAGTAACTATAATAATATCGTAAGTGCAAAGTTTAATTTAAGTTTCAACTTTCGAAATTACTTAGCGTATGATTAAGCCATGCAATTAATTAAAACTTTGCCGGACTGTTGATTACTTTAATCAAAGTGTACATACAATTCATGGGATGGTGTAATTGCTGCAAACTTTCGTTATCAAACGTGAACTTTGATCTTATAAACAACCCGATTTATGTCACTGTCTGCTTCAGTTATATAATTTCCTTTGTGATTCTGTATTTATTCGATTTTTTTTTTCTTTTAATTGCAATGTTAAGTGCATCTTAACACTTACTTTTAATTGTTTATTTCCTATTCGAAGTTATACAACTTTATGTGGATTAAGAGTAAAACTTTATCGGGAAATATTAGTTGCTTGAGCGTACTTAACGAAAATTCAACGTTGTGATATTAGAAGCATGCCTGCAAATTAGCGATTACGTGGTTAGTTCGAACGCGCTCTCTCTGGTCTCGGCAGTCGCCGCTGTTCGTTGAATCGGGGCAAATTCAACTAGTAGAGGCGTTTAAAAACGTAATCTATGGCATTCGCATGAGTATACACACAATTTCTCATTACAGTTATATATAAATATAAAATTGCAAATGTTTCTATGTTGGTTTTACCTTGTTGTTAATTTCATTTGTTATTTTGAAATTGTGAAAACGAAATGAAAACTTCAAAGCAGTTAGAGGAGGATTTTGTTACACTAGCGGTATGCGGTATGCCGTTTGTAATAATTTACCAATTAAATTAGGTTTATCCTTATGCGTCTGTACATGTGTAGTTTTTAGGCTTTACCAACATTACGCTTAGTTGAATCTCCAACATTTTGTTCCCTCAACTACAAAAGATTCGGTCGTTTCAGCCGTAATTATATATTCAAAGCGTGTTCAGTACTTAATTAAGAAACAAAATACTTTTCTGTTTGATACGAAAACCGAAACAGAATTCGAATGGATAAATTGTACAATGCTTTCGTTACAATTTTCGTTTAACTTATCCTTGGGAAATTCAATTTTTATTTATAAAAAAAGGTTAAAAAATATAGGAGCAGCAATAATAATAACTTCGGTAAATTTGTTTCTATAAAACTCAGGGATTAATATTTATTTGTATCACGTATGATCGGCATTCGATCAATTTAGGTTAATTTAATTGGTTAAATGGTTTTACATGGGAAAATCAAAATAGCATACATTCACCTCAGGTTTTTACCCATTAAAACAACCACAAACATAAATTGGGTCCCGGGCAAGAGTTCTAGTTCAAAAAGATGAAGCTATCATTGCGTTTTGACCATAAAAACATTTAATTTAACAAATTACCCAGCACCTACACGAATAAAATAAATCAAAAGGAAAATTTATGGTGATCTACTTTAATTAATTAGAATAATTGCTTTTGCATTTAGACCTCTGCATATATATATAAAGGGTTTTCCAATTAACGCGTCAAAACTTTCAAATGAGACACAATAACAACTGTAAGTGATAATGTTTTAATAACCGTATAATTTTGAAGAACAAACAATGGCATTATGTTTTAAAAATAATTTCGTTTAAATGTCCTCCTCGACTTCTTCTGACTGAATTAATTCTGGATGCCTAATTTGTGACAACTCTTTCGCACATATCGCATGATATATTCCTAATGATGCGTCGAATGTTTTTCTTAAAGTCGTGGCTTATTTTTGTACAGGAAAGCTTCAACATGACCCCAAAGGAAAAAATCCAAGGGTGTGAGATCATATGACATTACCATTTCTTGAAATAACGCGACCAGGAAATTGATGTTCCAATAAATCAAGTGTCTGCCGAGATGTGTGACACGTCGCCCCGTCTTGTTAAAAGAAAACATTGTTTATGTCAGTATTTCTCAGTTCTGGCCAAAGATATTCCGTTAGCATATTCCTGTACCAGTCACAATTAACAGTTACACGATTTCCATCTTCGTCTTCAAAAACATAAGGTCTAATCAGGCCTTGAGCCCAGAAACCACACCAAACAGTAACCTTCTCAGGATAGTGAGGTGTTTCTTGAATGGCCTGAGGATTTGCATCCGCCCAAATTCTACAGTTACGCTTGTTTACAAACCCATTATGCCAGAAATGGGTTTCATCGGAAAACAGTATCCTTTCTGCTAAATGTGGATCAGCTTCTTCCAACTGGTCAAGGGCCCAGTCTGCAAAATTTCGACGCAAACGATGATCATTTGGTTTGGCTTCAGTTCTTGAGTGATTTGAACTATATAAGCCTCGAGTTGGAGATCTTTGTGTAAAATTCTCCACGTAGTCGTCTGAGAGAGGCCGAGTTCTTGAGAGCGACGTGGAATGGAAAGGTTTTCGGATCATCTCTTACACTTTGGCTTACGGCAGCAATATTAACCTCCGATCGGGCACCCCGATTACGCACAAATGTCAAATTATCAGGAACTGAGCCAGTTTCTTCAAACTTGTTAACCAAACGCTAAAGATATCGTTCGGTTGGTCGAGTATGCTGACCGTAGACTTCCCGCAACGCGCGAAATATTCGGCGAACGGAACACTCATTTTGATGGTAAATACGAATTATTTCTTTGCGAAATTTGACATTTGCATTCCAAAGCCATCTTGTTTTTGGCATCAAAGTTCTGACGCTCTAATTGGAAAACCCTTTATATACAGAATTATGTCTCATAAATAACTAATTATTGGTCCAGATACGAAATAATCCTTTTAATCTGAATTGCAGCTGACATCTAAATTAATCTTCTCACTTACTGACCCTTTAGCAACTTGACGAGCCGTAGATATTATTAAATTTCTCTTGGACACAAGCATCAATTTATTAGAAAGCAGTCTGGTTGACAAGCTAATTTCATCAGAGAAGTTAAGGGCTCTATCAGTTCCACATTATGTGTCTGACAGTATTGGATAACATATTTACGTGTGATAATTAACACCGCACTTGTATAAATGAAAAATCGTGTTAAATTGTACTACAAAAATATAATAAAAATATTTGCAAACCATGCCAAAAGAAATGTTGTCTTTGCTCTGGTCAAAGGCTTTTTTAAATATGTTTAAAATGAAAACATGCGTTCTGTTGTTGGTCATTTTATGGTAATAGAAATTTCATTATATTTTGTAGTAGAAAAGACCACTTAGAGGTTCAAACGAACTATAATACTTCCATTTCATCCAAGCGAAATTTCTTTTTCTTTTCTCGAGAATATTTTCCCATTTTAGTTTGCTCCCAAGGAAACGTTTATGCAACGTTCACTTTAATAAGACAACGAGCTATTTTTATAAAAAGAAAAACAAATTCTTTACTGCATATGTGTATGTGTATATACAGGGTGTACGTTTTCAACCTGACTCCTAGTCTATCTTCGGACTGAATTGGAATATCGTTTCGAAATTTTGGTTAAATGAGTTTTCACAGAAGGCCTACCATTTTAAAATATTTTCGAATTTCTATCACTTCCGGTTATACCGGAAATTGACTTCAACTTTGTTATTTTAAATGGAACTCCTCTATTTGTTTTACATTTCTGGATTCCCCATCAGAAATAAGGGTACATTTAATAATGCAACCCTACCTTTATTCTAAACGGTTTTTGAGTTATTCCATTTTTTTTTTTAATTATTCCGTTTGCCGCATTTACTTTTATCGCGGTTATCTTTAAAAGTAATTGATGGTATTTAATGATTTGTCGACATGTTCTTAATGTTTAAGTAAGGTATTAATTCGTCCAAAAATTTTTGAACAAAAATTATCAAAAATGGAGTCAAAACGTGTGTTGAATATCACAAATTAGAAATAAAAAAACTTTTTTTTAATAGCAGCTCATATTTCTTTTATACAGTTACATCAACCGCTTAATTCTCAATAAAAAAGTATAAGACACTATGCATCTAAAATTGATATCTTGTGAGAAATTTAAAAAAACTCATTTAATACAATTTTTTTATTTTTACAAATAAGTTTATTTAACCAATGACAAAATTATTGTACAACAATTGTTCGAATTGTTGTCCATTAACTTCTAAACATTTTAAAACTCTTTTTTCTACAGCCAGGACAGCATAAAGTATTTGTTCAAGAATCTCTCATATTGCTGTAGTGAGTCGTTCTTGCAATGTTCAATATTTTCTACTGACGTCTCATAAACTGCGGCTGTTAAATACCCTACAAAAAAAACTAACTGAGTTTTATTGACGATTAAGCGGTTGATATAACTATGTTATATAAAAAAAGTATGGGCTGCTATTTTTTAAAAAAATGAGTTTTGTTATTTCTAGTTTATGATACACATGTTTTGACTCCATTTTCGATTTTCTTTTCAAAAATTTTTGAACGAATTAATACCTTAAGAACATGTCGACAAATCATCAAATACCAACAATATTTTAAAAGAAAATGGAATAACTCAAAAACCGTTTAGAAAAAAGGTAGGTACCCTTATTTCTGATGGGGAATCCAGAAATGTAAAACAAATAGAGGGGTTCCATTTAAAATAACAAAGTTGAAGTCAACTTCCGGTATAACCCGAAGTGATAGAAAATCGAAAATATTTTAAAATGATAGGCCTTCTGTGAAAACTCATTCAACCAAAATTTCGAAACGATATTCCAATTCAGTCCGAAGATAGTCTAGGGGTCAGGCTGAAAACGTACACCCTGTATATATGATATGGTATATATTTTTGAAATACAGGAATAAAAGTCGCTATTCCTGTCCAATTTTAAAGGAATGAATATCTCACCTAGTAATCTCAGATAGCTAAAATTAATTAAGGTTAATTTATCATCAAGGGTACGTACCTAAATAAATGTAATCCGAAAGCCAACCGGAATGACGAAAACAATTTCAGATGAATTAAATTCTAAATACCAAGCTGAAACAACTTTTCAACAACAGGATTACAAGAGCAATAAAATCTGTTTTAAGAGTAAGGACCTAAAAGGAAAATTATAACAAACCAAAATCTTTGAACCGATAGTTAATTTTTTTATGCAGATATTACCAGAAGGCTGTAATTAAAGTCTTAATTAATAAACCTTACGATCTTCTAGTTTTAATTCAAATGCATCTGTGGAGAAATGTTTTTTTCCCTTCTTTTTTCGAGTCTGTTACAATTTTAGTAGAAAAACACAACTGTTTAATTTATATGTAAAGCTAAGGCATTCGCGGCCGGCGTTAAAAGTGTTTGTTGTTATTTCCGGGCTGCTTGGCCGTAGTCCATGGTATTGATATCATAATATCACAACCCAATCCGCTGTAGATGTAGACGTTTGGTAGACTTCTTCAATACCATGGACCACGGCCAACCTACCCGGTACTGACCACAAACATATTGTATAATTTAAGTTCATTTTTTGTAAGTATTATTGATGTTATACCTCTTTTTTGTGCCAAGCAAAGCAATCTCACATTTACATTAATTTTTTTGTTTCCCTTTGACGGATTTAAATGTTCTTTAAACTTGTGTAAAGATGAAATGGAGAGAAGGGTCACGGACGCTCTAAATTTCGATGAGGACACCCTGTTTCCCTCTCTCAAATTTAATACGACAATAGAAGGTACCTAACAACTTTGATAGAATCCGATGATTGTGAGTTGTATTTAAATTACTTTCATTAAAATTCAGCAAACTTTTACACCATCTGAATTAGTAATCAGGTATATATTCTAAAAGTAGTTTCAAAATCAAATTAACTAAAATACGATTTAATAGCCTAACCCTTCAGAAATTAGAAATGCTTTAGTTATCTTTTATGAATTGAACACATTTCAATTGTACAAAAAAGACAAAATTAGTTACTTATTAAAACTGTGGTGGAAGATATGCAGGCTTTAAAGATTTCTGAGAAAGCTTTTGCCAAATACTGCATTATAGATACAGGGTTATTCAAACTGAGTGGTACATTAGACGTTTTAGAAAAACGAATTTTCTTAAAGATTTGAAAATTTTGGAGTGGAGGTTATCAAGGATGATCTTTTTATGGAAAATAATTAGTAAAGGTTTTAACAGTAAGTCGTTTTTAATTAATGTTGTGATTTTTTTTATAGTTGGAGTTGCTAAAAGATAGCTAAAATTAATTAAGTTTTTTATAGTTGGAGTTGCGGTAGTGATCTCTTTTCTATAATACAAATTAAACAACAATAATACTTTCACAAAATATTTAATGCACAACAATTGTTTCGCTATCATAGTAACTTCTTCAGGTAATGGTCAATACCAAACAATTGTCATGCATTAAATATTTTGTAAAGGTATTATTGTTGTTTAATTTCTACTATGATAAATTTTCATCTAGTAAAGGCCGATTCCATTACATATTTTCTATAAAATAAATTGCATTGTAGGCATACAAGTTGGTTGGTTATCAAAGTCACCTTAAAATTTTATGTTTCATACGAATTCATCGTAAAACAAAACTACATCAATCTTGAATTGAATAGTCTCGACTTTTAGTTGATGAAAATCCATAATACAGAAATACAGCTTCACGAAGTAGATTTTCATTTTTCTTTTTTTCTTTTAACAATGTCCACTGTAACGTGTTTCGCCAAACATTTTTGGCTTCTTCGGACAGTGAGTATTTTCAAAATGCTCACTGTGTTTTCAAAATACTCACTGTATTTTCAAATAAAAAAATTGTGAAAATCTGCTTCGTGAAGATTTATTCCTATACCAATCTATTTAAAATAACAAAGTTAACATCAATTTCTAGAATAACCGGAAGTGGCAGACAGTTGATACTATTTTCGAAAAACTATTCATCATAAGATTGATATAATTTATTCAGTAACAGAATTTCTCTCTCGAGAATGAGAGAGTCGAAAAAATATTGTAGTGGAGGCAAATTACTCCCATATATTCAAATTTGTAACACGCTTAGTTCTTCTAAAAGGTACCACTCAGCTTGAATAACCCTGTATATGCAGTTATACAACATAGATAAAAATATTGGCATTTAATAGATGCTTCGTGGACAATTAAAAGAAAGAAAAAAGAAAAACAACACTTGCCAAACTTTGATAATTAATTAAAGGTCTCTTTAGGCGGGTGTCCTAAATCAACAAATAATGCTATCGCAGTAATACAGTCGAATTTCTGTTAGCAACCGTCTTCATAAATATACACATAACAGAAAAAAAAACACAAAAGAGAAAAAGGTTGAAATATTTTAAGTCCGTAATTGAATTAGAGACCTCGAGCACTTCGGTTGCTATATAGAAATTCCTTTTCGTATACCGTATATAAATTCCTTCTCAGATACAACCCTACATTAGTTAGTATTAGGTAAAATAACTGAAATACTTTCCGAAGAAGTGGTGAACGTTGTAAATTCTGAATTCTTCCCAACAAAATTGTTTTCTTTCGTACGATTGAAGCAACATATTATTCAGCAGGTATTTATCTAGGTTTAATGATATTACATGATTACATAAATTCCACAGGAAATTTTTCGCATAGAGATGAAAAATAATATTAAACGATGATGTTGAATAATAGGGAAGGCAGGAAGTTTAATTATAAGTTGATTATGGAATTGTTATTTTTGCATTTATTTATATAATTAAGAATGTACTGTAGGTATTCGCCAATTTTTTTGTCAGTTTTAATGAGTATTTGCCGTGCGGGGGTCAAAAAAATTTTAATTTGGACGGGTTTGATCAAGATTCGCCCATTTTCAGTTATTCTTTTACGAGCGCAAGGGTGCAACGCTTTAATTGAGAAGTATTTATATAAAACAACTAAAAATTTCTCAATTTTTATTTTATTTTTTACATATTTAATTAAGTAAGTAAATGCAAAGTTACAATTGCATTATAAACCTAAGATTATTTGTAAGAGGCCTAAATCATCCCCTCCCCCCTCCCCCCATTGATAGGCCATCATTCTTTGTGACCCCTCAAATATTAGCCCATGTTTTATATATAATGTGTCAAAATATTAACATAATTTATTTTATGGTATATACAGAATGCATTTCATAATAATTCTATTAAAGAAAAAAAGAACTAATTCAAAAAAGAAGGAATTAAAATCCTTATTCGTTTAAATATTAATATCAAAGATCTCACATTTGGAACAGGTCCTGGGATATGGCATTCGGTTCGTTGTGCCTACATGGTAGGACGCTTTCCAGATGTGAGATCTTTGATCTTAATACTTAGACGAATAAGGATTTTAATCCCTTCTTTTTTGAATATGTTATATCTTCGTCTAAAGATCCATCGGAATCAACAGTGTAATTCAATGCCGGTAGGGGTATTAGTCCTCGGAGTAGTTGTTTCTGTTGATTCCATATTTATATTCATATTTAAAAAGAACTAATATTAATTAAGGTCTACGGTAATTTTTAACGATCCTTAAAGAAGACTAGGGAATGTTTAAACGAATATATTTATACAATTGTTTTGGCCAACGGACTATTTTCAAAGTTGTATGTGTATTGGTCAAACTTAAACCATTCTTGGTGCAATTTTTGTGAATCTGCATGATTAAATCAAACAAATAAAATGAAAAATACAGGACGTTTTAAAATAATAAATAGCATATTCTCTCTTGTCAAAAAAGTGACATGTATCGACAATTTCAAAACGAATTTCCGAGCATTTTTACGCAATAAAAAATAAAATGAGTAATTCGAATGGCATGGCGGACCACTGCACATAAACATTCAGCACGAATTTAATGCAAATAATTTCAAAATTTTACATACGAATATCAAAATCTATAAAATGTAGCTTTTAGAGAACCTGGAAATTAAAAAACAAAATAAACACCCTCTACTTTTATACAAAACTGATAAGTCTAGACCAGTGATTCCCAATCGGTGGTTCGCGAACCCCTGAGGGTTCGCAGTGTTTGCAGAGGGAGTTCGCGAAAATAATATTGTAATGGCGGATTTTTAAACGCCATTAAAATTAAAAGCAAAAAAAAAACAAAAACACGAAAATTAAAGAACACACCCACTGTAAAACAGATTGTTCGCTGCCTGTCTGTTAAGAAATCTAAAATAAATTTAAATATTTTCATTTCTTTTTTAAAACATAAGAACCAGTTTGTTAAATTTATCTTGTTTTCAACATTTATAGTCTTATTAATGTTTTATTTAAATGTTTCACGATTAATATAATCATTTATTCTGCAATATAAAAATATATATTCTATCAAATTTTATTGCTTTTTTTACCTGTCATTGACGACTACATAAGGGGTTCGTCAAAATTTTTTGGACTTTTCTTTTGGTTCGCGAGGAAAAAAAGGTTGGAAAACACTGGTCTAGACTATTGTTAAATTTCCTGTGTTTTTTAATCTAATTGTTTGGTTTGTTTATATATTTATTACTGAAAACAATTGTAGAGTTTCGAATAAATATGTTTGTTGAAGCTTTTCTTCGTTTTCTTTAAAAATTATTAAGAAAAATACGAAATCAATTTTGATAAAATTTAAATGAGACAGTTACAGAATGTCCCCTTTCAAATAAAAAATAATTATGCTAATAATAATAAGTAATAAATGGTGTACGGAGTAAAAAATTAGAAAACTTGCCGGAAAGAAAATTAGTTTACTGCCCCTGTGTGCAATAGCTTAATTGGAACCCTACTACAGAGGTTTATTAGAGTAAATTTTCCAATAATTTTGTATAGTTCTCTAATTAATTCACAGTCAGAGCCGCTACCATATAATACCCCAAGTCATCGAACATTTCTGAAACTTGCCGTAAGTCGTTCTATGTTAGTAGTAGTTAGTAATCAGTCGATAAAGAGCACTTCAAAGAACCAAAGATTAAATTCAATCAATTCCTCTTAACTTTCAATGAACGAGAAATTTGTCTCTGAACGTTTATTATTAGATATAGTGGCGCGGTGCGTGTGATGGGAACAGTGGATTGAAAAATCGATATCAATTTAAAAAAACAACATTCGACTTTCAAAATATCCCTGTACTGTTAGTTACGATGAACTTTTTCGATGTTTTTGACCAAAGTGCTCGTTTCCAAGAACTTGAACTTTTTCGCGTAAAAATTCCAAGAAAATTCAGCACGCGTTAGAACTTTGTTAAAAAGGTTAGTTAAGTGTTCTTTTCCTATAATATTTCAATGACAAACTGTTGAAATAAATGAATATCCACTTTCTTCATAACTTAAAACAATTATCCAATACAAAATTTTAACTTTATAAATAATTGATTAATTCTAGCAAACATGATATAAAATAATAAAAAACCGAACACCATGCTGGTTACATTACGAATTGATTGATATCAGTATCCTTAATTAATAATTAAACACAAAACAGTTGGTTACAAAACTTTTTATTGTTATCCACAATAATATTATTTCATCACACAGTGGCTTCCTCAGGTTGAAATATAATAACTTAAAACTAAATACAAAATCCTTAAATACTAAATGAAACAGGAGGGGATGAAGGTAGGTGAACAAATTATGGGAACTAGAGATTGAGTAGAGGAGAATTATTTATATCAGTTTGATCACTTAATAATAAACCCAATTTATTTAATTTATTAATCTCCATATATTCCAACAAATTTAATTTTATACCCTTCTTTTCTATATGTATTAATTTAAAATTGTCATCAAAGTTATGGGAATTTTCTAAAAGATGGTTAACGTATGTAGAGTTAGTCTTTTTATTTTTGAATGATTTCTTATGTTCAAGAATCTTATCCTTGAATCATCCACCCGTCTGACCTACATATGATGAATTGCAACTTCCACAATTTAATTGGTAAACGCTTGATTTAAGTTATTTTGCTGTAACATATTTATTATTTATTATACTGCCTAACGTGTTATTAGTTTTAAAGGATATAGTCGAACTAGAAAATTTAGAAATATAGTGACCTAAACGTTTAGAAAAAGAACCTAAATAAGTGAGTCTGTTGTAGTTCGAAGGGGGTTTATTTTTAATACGAGGATAGATTAAATTTAAAGTTTTTCTGTTTAATTTTTTGTTAAGTAAATTGGTAACTAATGACTTTTGATATCCATTGTTGGCTGCAATTACTAAAATCCTATTTAATTCTGTGTTATAATCATCAATTGACATTGGTACAGTGATTAATCTATGAAGACTCGAACTTGTGTGATATAGGATGAGAAGAATTGGAATGAATAATGGTATCAGTATTTGATTTTTTATGATATATAGAAAATGAATGTTTATTTTTTATATTCTTTATGGGTAGGTCCAGAAAATTAATACTTTGGTTTTCTTCTAATTCTAAAGTAAATTTTATTTTAGAATGGAGATTATTCAACAAGTTAAAAAATGTTGTAAGTTGTCTCTCGGTGCCTTTGAAATTTTAAATTAATACATGTAGAAAAGAAGGGTCTAAAATTAAATTTTTTGGAAAGCATGGAGATTAATAAATTAAATAAATTGGGCTTATTATGAAATGATCAAACTGATATAAATAATTCTCCTCTACTCAATCTCTAGTTCCCATAATTTTTTCACCTACCTCCACCCCCTCCTGTTTCATGTAGTATTTACGGATTTAGTATTTAGTTTTAAGTTATTATATTTCCACCTGAGGAAGCCACTGTGTAATGAAATAATATTATTGTGGATAACAATAAAAAGTTTTGTAACCAACTGTTTTGTGTTTAATTTCAATATGGAGTTACATGAATTAACAGCTCCTTCTTTTTTTACATACTTAACACATATATTTACTCAAGATTTATCTATCATACAAAATGAAGAATTCATTGTTACTTAATAGAAATAAATATAAATCCAATAACAGCTAGATTGCATACTAAATAAATTAATATATTTGAAATGTTAAATACATATTCAAACACAACCAGTATTTAGTTGTTTTTAAAATTGTTTCTACCCGGTTTAACCCTATATACAAGGGTATGAAAATGTAGTTTATGGATGTAATTTCTAAGTGAAAATCGAGGAAATGGAAGTCTCTTTGGTACACACTGTGAGTTTCAACAGAAACTAAGTTGAGTGTAGTTTGTGGTTTAAGTAATGACACTGCACAGTATACATACAATAGGCAACTTGAAGTTGTTCTCATGAAGTGGGTCTTTTGTTTGATATCGTTTATTTTGGTACTCCAACGCGAGCAACGGGCATCTGTTGAATCAAAGTAGCCAATCTTCAGATATACACTCTGGCTTGCATCCCAATTTCTCCCATAAACTGTTTCTGTGTACCAAGCGTTTCTTCCAATATGATTATCAGACTGATTAGATATTCGAAACTGTGATGGAATTATTCTGAGAATTTCGAACAAGTCTTTAAACTATTCACGATTTTTTGTTTTCCATTGATGTCGAACGTCGAACTAGGACATTTAAATTCCATCAAGCAAGCAATTCTCTTAATAAATATTCACTAGATAGATCTAAGAGGATCTGTGAAGTTTTAGTTTAAAGAATAAAGGACTGTGCGTGGACGACTAAAAACACTTGAAATGCCAATCCCCTTTGAATCTTTCATTTCTATGCTCTACCGTTGACCATCATCTTATCTACGGCCAGCTCTTCCCAATCCCTAATCCTATTATTACGAAAACTCTCCAAGCCTTAAATGAATATGTATGTAATGTTTCTACTTCTCCTCTCATAGAAGTTCGTCAACCGTAAGAAGGAACTTGAACATTGATGGTCATGGCTCCTTAACGTGTTGAGAAAATGGTCCCAGGATTATTCATGACGGATGTTCCCTTGTAGACCGGGAATTTTTATTTTCATTTTTATAGACTGAAAAGTTGTTTTAACACTTAGAAGAGGGAAAGAGAAAGTGATGCCATGTCAGAAGACATTTCGTCATAATTTATTATCTTTTCTGTAGAATATTATATCCAGAAATGTGTTCTCGTTTTTAAAAATTTTGAAAACAGCAGGTTTTGATCTCTTTAAAGAAGAATTTTTTAATATGCTTTTTTTGTTATAAACTTTGGCTCTTTTTATATCATATTACTAAAAAGATTTATAAATTACTCGTTTGTTTTTTGACTTGCCGCAATATTATTCAACATGGTTTACATTTATGTAAATTTTTAGAGGTTTGTCTTCTTTCTTATTAAATAAGTACGAGTTTTCGTGGTATTAATAACAACGCACTAAATTACCATAAAAGTCTCAGAAGGTAGATCTCTATTTATTTTTATCCAAGCCTCCCCCAGCCCTTATTTAGTATCATACGTGAGTATACTTTTCGTTGAGGGTTAGATTCTTTTTGCTTTTGTTTCTATAGCAACTACCTACCTTCTCAATCAATATAAGTAAAATTTATGTATATATAAGGACACAATACTACATATACAGGATGATGGGTGACTCGAAACATTTACGTGAATGGGTTAAACTTGAACCCATTACCAATTTTAAGTTAAGATCTTCTAAATTTTCTTACTCATATTCCAATTTTCATCAAGACGATTGTGTTTTTAAAAAAATTGTTTCTTGGTTATTTTTTGAATTTTTATATTAATATAGTTAAGGCAATATTATTATTGTGGAGGGTATAGAGAAAACATTACGTAATAATGATGTAAAACTCTTTCTGTTTATTATTAAATATATTTGATGCAATCACAGTTTATAACAAAAATACACTTTTTTGGTTGCAAAAAATTTTTGTTCTCCACAATAATTATTTCAGCATACAGTGCCTTCTTCAGGTGGAAGAATTTTACAAACTAAATTACAATCAGAACTCCTATATATACTAACATACAATCTGAAGGGTAGGGGTAAAAATGTTTTAAATATTTAATAAAGGTGAATTACAAAATTCCAGTTGGTCGTTCAAGATATTTCCATTTTTACACAATTTATTTATTTCTAATTTTTCTAAAAAAAATAAGTTTTATTCCTTTATTTGCAAAATGTAGTACTTTGAAATTTTCATTGAATTGATGTTTTTCATCAAGTAAATGTTCTGCATAAGTATTTTTTTTTGTTATTTAAATGTTGTTTTATTCTTTCTTTAAAAGTTCTCCCAGTTTGTCCCACATATACTACTAAAAAAGAAGAAAAATCAAGAGTGTATCTACTTAACTGTGGAGATTGTGAGAAAGCATATGTGGGACAAACTGGGAGATCTATTAAAGAAATAATAAAAGAACATTTAAATAGCGTTAACAATAAAAATGAAAAATCTTATGCAGAACATTTACTTGATGAAAAACATCAATTCAATGAAAATTTCAAAGTACTACATTTTGCAAATAAAGAAATAAAACTTTAATTTTTAGAAAAACTAGAAATAAATAAATTGTGTAAAATGGAAATATCTTGAACGACCAGCTTGAATTTTGTAATTCACTTTTATTAAACATTTAAAACATTTTTACCCCTACCCTTCAGACTAATATATATATAAGAGTTCTGATTGTAATTTAGTTTGTAAAATTCTTCCACCTGAAGAAGGCACTGTGTGCTGAAATAATTATTGTGGAGACAATAAAAACTTTTTGCAACCAAGAAAGGTGTGTTTTTGTTTTAAACTGTGTTTATCATGGAGTTGCCTCATCTATCGAATTTTCATTTGAAGCAAATTTAGCATAACAGAAATTTTGTATCTTTAAGTTATTTAAATAAATTCTTCAGAAAATACTCAAAAAGAAACGCTTAATGTTTCGTGACTTTTTAAAAACATATTTGTTATCTTGTTAAATACTTAAAAACGCCACAACTCAAAAGCAAGAAACAACTAATAAGTATTCTAAAAATGAAATTGCGGAACCCATATATTTTAAAAGAGCCTTTAATATTTAATAATGCTGGCTGTACTTAAATTAAGATTTCGCATTATTTGTAATTTTAGTAAATGCCCACAGGCGATTTATTTGGCAGGAATATTGGATAATATACCTACGCATGGTTATATGAAAATCCATTCAAAAATTCATACTGCATTGAATTGATCAATATTAAATTCATCTACCTATTGTTAAGTTTAAATGAACAAAAATTAGAAATAATATAGGGCAGTCTGTTGGTTAATCAGTGTAAAATGTACTTTTTATTAATTATAATTTATTGTTGAATTATTAAGGCTGTAGGGAATATAATAATGTTTAAATGGTGAAAAACTGTGACCTCTCCACTCTCCTTGTCACAATCTGTTTTTGCTGACCTATCATCTTATCAATTATATCGACCACATGTTACGTTACGTTCAGAACACCATACTGATACAAACTGATACAAACTGATTGTTAGATAGAATAGATTAAACAGTTGATAAGCGTGTTTTTTTGTGGATTACTGAAATATTTCCATAATCAAATGATTAAAATAAAACACATTTAGTAGATTTCACAACATACATATATTAGAAAATCTCTGACACGTGTTTCGGTAGTTACACCATTATCGAAGAGTTTAGGACTAAAGGTTCATAAGGTATTTACAATTTATTTACGTTGTTTATTAACTATCAATTGTGTCGCTTTTAATAGAGGGAAAAACCCAAAATCTATTTTATCGTTCGTAATGGGTAGGTCGTTTATGAGTGCTAGATTTATTTCTATGATTTCTAGGTAGTTTAGCCGTTTACCTTTGTTTTGGTTGTGTATAAGTTTTACGTTATTGGTATCCAACAAATGTTTCAGGGTTATGCAATGGTCAGCTATACCGGTACATTTGTTGCCATTTTTTCATGTTCAACTACGCGTTTTTTAAGAGCCCGTCCAGTCTGCCCAATATAGAAAGCTTCACAATTGTTACATTTGATTTGGTATATACCACTTTTTTCAAGTTTATTAATTTTCAATTTGTTGTTTACGAACAGTTTTGTTAAATTATTTTTATTTACCGAGATAACAGATAAATCAATTTTTTTTAACTTTTAGCAAATTTTATCAGATATGTTATGTAGATAATTGATGTAACATATATAATATTTCCTGTAGGAGCGGTAAGCATCTTTATTTAAATTGACCGGATAAATACATGTTAATGATAATTTTTGTTGTTTTCAACTATTAATTTATCTATTAATCCTATTATAAGAACCGTTGATATATTAATTCTTTTAAGTAAGAGTTATTGACATAGCAACCATGGTATTGTATGTGGCGAGTCTATGTTGCATCAAATCCAAAGATGTTTTATGTAAAAGATCGAGTATATGATTTTATTGGTAATTTCGATTGAAGTTCTGTCTATGAAATTCAGAAACTAACTAAATATTTCGAATATAAAATAGAGACTGTCTGAGCTCGAAACGGAAAATTTTATTAAACATTATTATTCAGCAGAAAAAAGTTTTTCACTAGAATATTACCTTATATATAGTGACTCTGTTAAAATGTAAATGAAAATCGAGAAAATTTTCACCAGAAAATTCCGGAACTTTGATGTATTATATTAGGTAGATAGGTGTAAAAAATAATAATAATAAACCTGCTAAGAAATAACATTAATATAATAATATATAAACAAGTAAAAATAATACAATACAAAGCAAAGTTTCACTAATTCATTCGAGAGAAATGCATTTCATGATTTTGGAAAATACAATAGTCCGCTATACCTGTACATTTGTTGCCATTTTTTATGGATTTTACGTGTTCGTCTAAACGTTTTTTAAGGGCCCGCCCGTCTGTCCAATGTAAAACGCTTCACAATTCTTGTAATTTATTTGATAAACACCGCTTTTATTTAATTCATTAATTTTTTTTTTTGTTTATTATTTACTAAAAATTTTCCTAAATTGTTTTCATTGACCGAAATGACTGATAAATCAAGCTTTTTTAAATTGTTGCAAATTTTATTGGAGATATCTTTTGTATTTGGAACTGAATATAGCTATTGGAAGTTTAACTTTTTTGTTTTTTACTGATAAGTTTGTCTATTAAATTTTCTTCATAACCGTTATTCTTGGCAAGGCTCTTTAGGATAGAAACTTCCTTTTGATAATTAGATTTATTCAAAGGTAAGGTAAGCAAGCGGTGAACAATATACCGTGTGTTTTATTTTATTAATTATTCATTGTTTCACCAAGTGATCAGCGAAACCTCAATTTCAACTTAAAATTTAAATCGTCTCATTACATCCGTTTGTCGTAAAAACAAAACAAATTCGAATAAACAGGTAAACAATACGTTAGTGTTTAACGCTTTTATGTTATTTATCCCTTAGCTTTTCAAAAAAAAAAAAAACGTACAAACCTACTTTCAATTTCTATTTAGATAAATTACCATTGTAGTATCCTTTAAGGAAACAATTAAAAAGCAACAAAAAATGCTTAATACGTAAAATATCCTGCTATCAAACGCCCAAAATGATATTCTGTACGTGTATGGTAATGTATTATAGGACTTACTTATTTCCAAGAAGTACGGCAATGTTGTCGCTTTTGCTTCCTGAGGGAAACGGTCGTCACCTCGCTAAAATTCCCGCACAACTGATTTTATTTACTTCTGTGCTAGTCATCGCAATTAAACGCCGGAGGGTTCACGCCGAAGCAGGCGTCACCGACGCCGGCGACGCCGGGCGTCTGGAAGTCGGTTGATTTCGCGGTAATACACACATGAATGCGTTTTTTATGCGAACATACGTCAAATGGAGTGCAAATTGCAAGGAAGCAAACGCTTTTACAGCTTATATAAAAGGGGTAACGTGATCCCTAAATAAGACACTAGAAACTTTCGATAAAATAAAAAAATACATATATTATTTCGTACTGCTAGTCAAAAACAACTACTTAAATTCTGACAACCCTATTTTTTCAATAATTAAGTATGTGTAACCAATTTTGTGTGCACAGCTTCGTAACAATAAGAGAATTTTGAGAATAAAGGAATAAAAACACCAAACAAGTAAATTTTCACAAATTTTATTAAAACGTGTAACAAGTTTCGCCAAACATTGGTTTCATCTACTACTAAACCTAGTTTTTGTTTTTTTTTTATTTAATTTAACTTCGAGAAGGGGAAATCTTCTAAAGACACTCCCCAGTTAGGGAGGTAGTATCGGATTCACTCCTGAAAGAGCCTACCGACTATAACCCCTCCTCAAGTTGGTAGGTGAACCTGACGGTTATGACCAACGGTGAGAGATGAGGGAAGGCTGGGGAGGGGAGAGGGTTGAATTGTGAGAGAAGGAAGAGAGATGAAGGAGGAAGATTGGGGAGATGTATTATGATATAGATGGGCCTCTGAATGGGTAGGCACCCCCGCTGAAAAGCGAAAGAAAGCTAAAGTGTCGCCTAACAGATTAAATAGTTAACTAACTAATAGGGGTGGAAATAAATTTAGCAAGGGGGAAAACTTTAGGTTCAGTAGTAAATACTCGCATGTGTGATGAAGCCAATGTTTGGAGAAACATGCAACATGTTTTTATTCCTTGGATTAATTAAATTATACAGGGAATACCAAAACAAAAATAACACAAGAAGTTTCAAGAAATATGTGAACAATTCACCACACTTGTTTCCCTTAACTTACGCTTCCTCAGGTGAAGATATAGCAAACTTTGTGATCGTCTTAAAAATTAATAGCCTTACATGTTATTATTATTAATAGAGTGGGGGAAAATTTCATTGTAAGTTTACCTTAATATTTGGTAGTAATTGATAATTATGATAGATTTTAATCATAAATACAAAATAAAAGTAGAAAATTATATTTAGTAGAAAGCTTATAAATCAACATGTTTAATAAGAAAAATAAAATTTTAAACGACCGATTGGGGATGTAAGTATATCTCCGGTGTTAAATATTAAGATAAATTGAAAATGTAATTTATCTCACACTAACAATGATTAAATTGAAGAAGCTTAAGCTAATCGAAACAATTATTATGAATTCTTAAAATACTTCTTGAAACTTTGTTTGTGTTTTATTCTTTTTTAAGCTATGAATCTGTTTCAACAAGTGACAAATTGTTAATATTTATTATTGAAAAATTTCGAATCAAGAAAAACAACAACTCTTAATAAACTTTCAATGCTGTTTACGCGCCTGTTATTAATATTGATAACTATTAATACTATTGTTAAGGTTGTACATAAGCAGATATCTATAATAGGCTAAAAATTTAGGGCATGTAATAAGAGAAATAGAACACAACACGTGTCCCATCTATCATTTATTATAAATCTATTTACCCACCAGTCGCTCGCTGTGATGTATTGGTTGGTATATATTATATATGTTTATACAAACATGGATGTCCGCAGTGCAAAATTCTTTTGACGACATGTTATTTTAAGACGTATACTATCTTCATTGTTTTGTTGGAACTTGTTCTTATCAATCAACTTCAAAATATATGAAATCCATTGTTCAACGTACGAAGCATAGTTGTTATTTTACTAATTTGCGACATTGTTATTTCGATTTTAAAAAATGTCAATATCAAAAGAAAAGCCTCTTCCACCAGGTCTTTATTTGAATTACATAGCTTAAGAATTTTGTGGTAAAAAGAAATCAAAAGGATCGTTATGTCAATAGAAATTTCCGATCCCCACATCAAAGAAGTACTTTCCTTTAACGTTTACAAAAGGCAGAAACCGTAAATAATAATAACCGACGATAAAATTTAACTTTCGTAGTTCTTTACTGAAAATTATATATAATATGTAATGTATAAATTTTGAGGTGTTCCGCTATACTGAGTAATGTAACTTAACTTAACTTATCCGCAACGCTCTTCGTTAATTATAATCACACCGTAAATATAATAGTTATTTTCATTGAAGTATAAAATATCGGAAATTTACTAGGATTAAGAAAATAGGTCACTTATAGATCAAGTAACATTCTGAAAGTATCATATCCCACAATAAAAAATGTGAAAAATAGAAAAACTAGTTTTTCATCAAGTAAAAATTACACTTGTCTTATTTTTGTTAGCACCACATTTTTAGATATTAGGTCAAAAATTAACGGGTGCTTTCTTGTTGAATTTTTAGGTATTTTGATGAAAAATAAATTATAGCTCCTTTATTGCAATCGATCCTCAAGTACTGTTAACACCACCAAATTCTTCACTCATTTTTACATATTCTTCTTCTTTTATAAGTTCTAATAATAATATAATGAGCTTTAACGGGAGAAACGATTGAATGATAAAGATAGGACTACAACTGACATGGTCAGAGACGGAGTAGATTGAAAAGTAAGAGTGTTTGAATCTGGTGAATGAACTGTTTTTTCAATTGTTTGTCGGAATCGATTTTAGTTCCTTTTTTAACTTAAAAATTATGCAGGAATATTTGTGAGAATGAACTGACATCTTGAGTGCAATGGGAGTTATCACAGTCATAAAATTAAATGACAACGTTAAATAAACATGATGAGATTTTGATTGATGATTAAATATTCAAAGAACAGAAGCTTTTTGTCGATTTTTGAAATATTTATTTTGGGGGTTCATTCTAAATTATTTATATTTAAATTATAATATATTTTTTCTTAAAGAATTTAATTGTTTAACAGGAACATTACACAAAACTGTGGGAATCATATGTGGTGGAACAGTGATTGTAGCAACCCTCATTTTATGCAAGAATGGAGTAAGTAGTGCCTTTATCTGCTGAAACAAAGATAATGAGGGTAAGTGACAAACTTCTAATTTACATATGGTTAACAAAGTGGTAATTACTTTGCTTAAGGATCATTGATTTTATTCCAATACACTTTATTGGTTATTTTAAAAAGGTAGTTTATTAGAAAGAAAAAACAATTTGTAAAGTACATCAGAGGTACCTAATTCATTTATAATTTTTATATTCTTGCGCACATTAGAAAGAAACAGTGAATTAATCAGAAGTCAGTTTAAAATAGATTTACTTATTGTTTGAATTATAAGTTTGGCGTTTTGTTTGTTCTAATAAAAACATATAAAGGTGTTTAGCATTACTGCAATATTTTGTTAACACATTTCTGATACATTTTTCAACGTTGTGTGAAGTTAGCATAAAATAAACTGTTGAGTTCTATTTAGATTTTCCTATACAAGTCGAAATAGAAAATGTTTGTATTTTTCACTTTAGTATGAATAACGAACGATTTTTAAGAGTAACATTACTTCAATAAAGTACTTTGCAATACTTGAGAGATTAATAAATTACTAATTAAATTAAAAAAAAGAATTTGCATTTGAAAGCAAATTATTTTCTTTTGTTTAACTATTAGTTATAATATTTCATAATAATGTCACCAATGATTCTGTTTCGCTTAATAAATTAATTGATTATGAAACATATTAGTAATAAGTGAGATAAAAGAGAGCATTGCTTGTTTAATGTTTCAAGGAATTGTTTATTTAGACTGGACAATTATTTCGGCATATTATGCCTTTCTCAAGAGTACTAATAAATACTAAAACATTTAAGCTGTGATTTTTAATTAATTGATTAAGCGAAGACTATTGGAATAACCAACAGGTTACAAAACGTTATTGTCTATTTGTCATATTAGATGAACTAAGTATTGACTTTGTTTTACATATTTTTTTTGCGAAACAAATAATCAACGATGGCACCTGTTTTTCTGCATTTGTACCGATAAAACAAGTGGCTTCTAGTATTGGTTAATATATTTTTTTTAATAATCGATGTCAGTGCAGTGTTATATAAATAATAAATAATGGCAAATAAACAACTGAAGATAATGAGTATAACAAATAAGCGTATTAAGGTATCTGTGTGTCAGCCTGTTGCATTCGTTGATTTATTTTATTACTGATACATTTATTGAACAATTACTTCACTCCTTAATAGTTTGTACCTTGTTAGAAACATGGAAACCATTGGTTTTGTATTTTAACTCTTTGAATTGAAATATTTCCAAATAGGTATTGCTATACATCTAACGAAACAAGTATCGTATTTTTTAAGAAATAATTAAAAAAAACAGACACACGTCTTCAGTTTCTTTGCCAAATTTTTGTATAATAGTGTACATAATAATTTTTGGGGTTCTGTACTGAGAAAGGGTGAGAAGATGACAATGGATTGTATCTGAACAATTATCACTATTTAGTGTTGTTTATTTGCAACTCACGTTTTAGAAATACTTGTATCTATTAAAAAGCAAAAAAAAGCAATCGTATACTGTTCAGTTTAGGCACTACATGGCATTCATTAATACTCTATGGTTTTTAGTTAGCAAGTCAATTTGACGCTTCAGGGTTTTGTTAAACACGTCGATGTTGATTAAATTTAATTATTTAATTTTTGTTGCTATCGGATAACTGGTGTGCATTAATAATTTTAAAATTTGTAATTATCAACTTCCGTACGAATACCATGATCTAATTAAAAAAAGCTAGGCCAATGGTCGGCAAGCATGATTTTATTTTCATTTTGTAATTATCAAGATGTTAGGTTAAATTAAAGCAACGTCAAGTTTAATAATCTTTGTAACTTTAAAGCAGAACGTACAATCATAGAAACATATAACCATAGGTATTACATCCTACAAAATCGACCATAAAATTTGAGATATTTCAGTGTTTTTCAAGCATCTACGGTTTTATCCTTTCACTTGCGATTATCTGTGGTCACAAAACTATTTGACGTAGGTGTTATCCGAAGATGACGAAGCCACGTCGCCATTTTCTTTTAGTATTTTGCTTGCCTTTCGGTGCCTGTTGTTAATTTATTTCGTGTTTTATTTATTTAAGTGTGCAATCAATCTGTTTTTATTGAGTTTAATTCTAACTCTATTGAAAACGCGAATCGTCTACTATGGTATTTTTCTTACTGTAACTTTCACTTCGGTCGATTGTTCAATCAAAGGTACGAATACTTGCAATAATGTAGGTATTTGATATGCACGAAGAAAACGGTTCGGCATTACTTTATGCACGTTTTCTGCTAGGGGTGGTTAAATTAAATGTTTTTTGATACTCCCATAAAATTTTAATTGTGTAGGAACGTCATAAAAAGTGGATGCCATGTGTTTTGGAGCATTGGTCACACGTCGTTCCTCTTTCTATCCAGGATGTAGCAGTACCTGAAGGAACCATAAAAGTGCCTTTTTTGGACTGGAAACAGTGGCAGTGTGTTGGTGTTATAAAGAGAAGGATTTATGACAATGAATTGGTAAGTAACAACATTAATTAAAGATAGTAGTTGCGAAATTTTCATTAAATTATCCCAGAAAGTTCAACTTCATAGACATTTGTAACCTACAAAAATGTAAATTGTAGAATTTAAGTACAGCTAGAGCAACGTTCATTTCCAGCAGTGTTAAAGTTGTATATTATATGTATCTAATTATAATAGAAATTAGTTAATATTAAAGTTAGTGATTCCACGTCTCTATTTTGTAATTTTACTGTTTTGCTTACCTTTAGGTGTGTTTTTATTTGATAGTGTAGTTAATTTGTTTTTCTTCACCGTTTCTGTAGATTGGCCAACCAATGAGAGAGCACTGCAGTACGATGGTGTCGTTTTTCCTGGACTTGTTTCCTGTTAACATCTTCACTTTGAAGCAGTATAATATGCAGATGATTTTCGAGTGATTCGAGTGAGAACACCTGGATACCACCGAACCAAGTTGTCTGCAGGAGTATCGTTGGATTTAGTATGCTTTTCACACTTGTAAACATTGGAACGTGAACGTGACATTCTACAGTTAATTAAGGTGAGAATACGTGATATTACTAGTATTAATTACTCGTTATTAATCTGTTACCACCGTATCTGTTTCAGGTCGCCGTTGGAGAAGACAAAGAAGACCGTAGTTAGAATGTTTCTTTATTTTATTTTGCATGTATTCAGTTCATTTTATTTGAATTCATATTTCATTTTGCATGCTATTTAGTTGAATCCATTTTTATTTTGTATTTTATTTAGTTGAATTCATATTTTATTTTGCATTTTATTTGGTTCATTTAGTTGAATTCATATTTTATTTTGCATGTTTTTATTTTTATGTATTTTGAATGTCTCTTGCTTACCTCTTCGCTTTGCTTACTGCACATTCTCGCTATTCCGCTTCGCATTTACACTACGTCTTCTACATGATTCAACGTTTCGTTATCGTGTTCAATTCTCTTCTCAGCTTTGTGGGCCTAGGGAGGGCCTCCCCGAACGAATCCCCTTAGCCTTAGCTTTTTAGTTGTTCTTTTAAGGTACCTTAGGTACCTTAACGCGAGTCTACCCTAACGTTACTTCATTTCAGACAGGGTACAGTGGGTTATCTGGAATAGGAGGAATAGCCGACTGCCCAGCTTATTTTGTCGAAATCTGTCCGATCTTTTCTACCAATCTATTAGTCTTTGTCGTTAGTCCTGCTAATGCTCTATTTGCTTTCAGATAATAGTATGGTATTTCCTAAGAAGACTGAAGACATCGTATTTCTTTTTTTTATTGTGCTTTATTTGAAATTTCATTTGTTTTCTTGTATTTCTCTTACAGGTATTTTATTCTTTTTATCTTATAAACTGTTATATTAATATAATCGTAATTTTAAATGATAATTAGCTTTTCCAAATTCAGTTTTTGCCATAATTGTTCAAACCAAAAATAATTTTATTAGTAATTTTAATCATTAGAAGTAATTTGGGTGGATAGGGTGGCTATAAGGGGTGATGCGGAGGCCACAGAGTGTTAGGGGGCCTTTTGTCCCAAAAATAGTATTGAAATATTAATATAACAGCTTATGAACAATAAATTGTACATAATTTTATCTTTCTCTTACAGGTATTTTATTCTTTTTACTTTATAAACAATATATTGTGCATAATTTTGTTGTATTTATAATAAAATCTTGTTGAAATGTATTTATTCTTGATCGATAACACTATGGTAACATGTATGTGATTAAATAGTGTAAATAAATGATTTGTTCTGAATAAATAGGTGTATCAATAAAGAAATGTATGTTTTTACATAGTAATTAGAATATGTATTGTAAAGTTATTTAAAATACAGATATTTGTTCTTATTTATGTACATTACTGATCTAATTAATAAATAAATCAAAATTATGGCTTATTTTTGTTCTACTCCATGTCCATTACTGATCTAGTTAATAAATAAATCAAAATTGTGGCAATTTTACTTGGTGAGAGTAGTATAACATAATGTCGGTTACTTTTTCTCTGAACACTAGCCATCTGACTAATAAATTAGTTTTTGAAAATTAACTTCTTGGACTTATGCTCTCCTGATACAAATGTTGAAATTTTTCCAAAATTTTCAGTTTATAGTCACATACGAGGTCTAATCAACAAATAGTTTGACAAAAAATAAATCGAAATTTGTTTGTGAAACTATTTGTTGATCAGACCTCGTATGTTACCACAAATTCAAAATTTCGACATTTGTATCAGAAGAGCATAAGTTGCTTTGGATTAATTTATCAAATCTACATTGAATCTTATATGTCGTAATGTCAAAAATTTCAAACCAGTATATATATAGGTCAGCAATTTTATCAATATACTTAACTTAATGCCTTCCTTTTTTTTATACTTTATTAAATTTAATGCGTTGGGTAATGAGAAAATAAAACAATTTCTAATATTAACATATTTATTAAAAATTACTCTTAAGAAAATACAATATAATTATTTAATCATGTTTATATTTACATTAAGCTATTAATAGATGAACTGATTTATTTAATACAAAATATATTGGATACAATACAGCTTAATTTACAAATAATAAACACATAGTATGTGTAAACTTCAAATACATCTTCAATACAAATGGACAAGAGGAGCTTACTACAATTAAATGCGATAATATTTACATTTTATGCTATATAAACTGTTATACTAATATTCCAATACTATTTTAGGGACAAAAAGGCTCCCTAACACTCTGTGGCCTCCGCATCACCCCTTATAGCCACCCTATCCACCCAAATTACTTCTAATGATTAAAATTACTAATAAAATTATTTTTGGTTTGAACAATTATAGCAAAAACTGAATTTGGAAAAGCTAATTATCATTTAAAATTACGATTATATTAATATAACAGTTTATAAGATAAAAAGAATAAAATACCTGTAAGAGAAATACAAGAAAACAAATGAAATTTCAAATAAAGCACAATAAAAAAAAGAAATACGATGTCTTCAGTCTTCTTAGGAAATACCATACTATTATCTGAAAGCAAATAGAGCATTAGCAGGACTAACGACAAAGACTAATAGATTGGTAGAAAAGATCGGACAGATTTCGACAAAATAAGCTGGGCAGTCGGCTATTCCTCCTATTCCAGATAACCCACTGTACCCTGTCTGAAATGAAGTAACGTTAGGGTAGACTCGCGTTAAGGTACCTAAGGTACCTTAAAAGAACAACTAAAAAGCTAAGGCTAAGGGGATTCGTTCGGGGAGGCCCTCCCTAGGCCCACAAAGCTGAGAAGAGAATTGAACACGATAACGAAACGTTGAATCATGTAGAAGACGTAGTGTAAATGCGAAGCGGAATAGCGAGAATGTGCAGTAAGCAAAGCGAAGAGGTAAGCAAGAGACATGCAAAATACATAAAAATAAAAACATGCAAAATAAAATATGAATTCAACTAAATGAACCAAATAAAATGCAAAATAAAATATGAATTCAACTAAATAAAATACAAAATAAAAATGGATTCAACTAAATAGCATGCAAAATGAAATATGAATTCAAATAAAATGAACTGAATACATGCAAAATAAAATAAAGAAACATTCTAACTACGGTCTTCTTTGTCTTCTCCAACGGCGACCTGAAACAGATACGGTGGTAACAGATTAATAACGAGTAATTAATACTAGTAATATCACGTATTCTCACCTTAATTAACTGTAGAATGTCACGTTCACGTTCCAATGTTTACAAGTGTGAAAAGCATACTAAATCCAACGATACTCCTGCAGACAACTTGGTTCGGTGGTATCCAGGTGTTCTCACTCGAATCACTCGAAAATCATCTGCATATTATACTGCTTCAAAGTGAAGATGTTAACAGGAAACAAGTCCAGGAAAAACGACACCATCGTACTGCAGTGCTCTCTCATTGGTTGGCCAATCTACAGAAACGGTGAAGAAAAACAAATTAACTACACTATCAAATAAAAACACACCTAAAGGTAAGCAAAACAGTAAAATTACAAAATAGAGACGTGGAATCACTAACTTTAATATTAACTAATTTCTATTATAATTAGATACATATAATATACAACTTTAACACTGCTGGAAATGAACGTTGCTCTAGCTGTACTTAAATTCTACAATTTACATTTTTGTAGGTTACAAATGTCTATGAAGTTGAACTTTCTGGGATAATTTAATGAAAATTTCGCAACTACTATCTTTAATTAATGTTGTTACTTACCAATTCATTGTCATAAATCCTTCTCTTTATAACACCAACACACTGCCACTGTTTCCAGTCCAAAAAAGGCACTTTTATGGTTCCTTCAGGTACTGCTACATCCTGAATAGAAAGAGGAACGACGTGTGACCAATGCTCCAAAACACATGGCATCCACTTTTTATGACGTTCCTACACAATTAAAATTTTATGGGAGTATCAAAAAACATTTAATTTAACCACCCCTAGCAGAAAACGTGCATAAAGTAATGCCGAACCGTTTTCTTCGTGCATATCAAATACCTACATTATTGCAAGTATTCGTACCTTTGATTGAACAATCGACCGAAGCGAAAGTTACAGTAAGAAAAATACCATAGTAGACGATTCGCGTTTTCAATAGAGTTAGAATTAAACTCAATAAAAACAGATTGATTGCACACTTAAATAAATAAAACACGAAATAAATTAACAACAGGCACCGAAAGGCAAGCAAAATACTAAAAGAAAATGGCGACGTGGCTTCGTCATCTTCGGATAACACCTACGTCAAATAGTTTTGTGACCACAGATAATCGCAAGTGAAAGGATAAAACCGTAGATGCTTGAAAAACACTGAAATATCTCAAATTTTATGGTCGATTTTGTAGGATGTAATACCTATGGTTATATGTTTCTATGATTGTACGTTCTGCTTTAAAGTTACAAAGATTATTAAACTTGACGTTGCTTTAATTTAACCTAACATCTTGATAATTACAAAATGAAAATAAAATCATGCTTGCCGACCATTGGCCTAGCTTTTTTTAATTAGATCATGGTATTCGTACGGAAGTTGATAATTACAAATTTTAAAATTATTAATGCACACCAGTTATCCGATAGCAACAAAAATTAAATAATTAAATTTAATCAACAGCGACGTGTTTAACAAAACCCTGAAGCGTCAAATTGACTTGCTAACTAAAAACCATAGAGTATTAATGAATGCCATGTAGTGCCTAAACTGAACAGTATACGATTGCTTTTTTTTGCTTTTTAATAGATACAAGTATTTCTAAAACGTGAGTTGCAAATAAACAACACTAAATAGTGATAATTGTTCAGATACAATCCATTGTCATCTTCTCACCCTTTCTCAGTACAGAACCCCAAAAATTATTATGTACACTATTATACAAAAATTTGGCAAAGAAACTGAAGACGTGTGTCTGTTTTTTTTAATTATTTCTTAAAAAATACGATACTTGTTTCGTTAGATGTATAGCAATACCTATTTGGAAATATTTCAATTCAAAGAGTTAAAATACAAAACCAATGGTTTCCATGTTTCTAACAAGGTACAAACTATTAAGGAGTGAAGTAATTGTTCAATAAATGTATCAGTAATAAAATAAATCAACGAATGCAACAGGCTGACACACAGATACCTTAATACGCTTATTTGTTATACTCATTATCTTCAGTTGTTTATTTGCCATTATTTATTATTTATATAACACTGCACTGACATCGATTATTAAAAAAAATATATTAACCAATACTAGAAGCCACTTGTTTTATCGGTACAAATGCAGAAAAACAGGTGCCATCGTTGATTATTTGTTTCGCAAAAAAAATATGTAAAACAAAGTCAATACTTAGTTCATCTAATATGACAAATAGACAATAACGTTTTGTAACCTGTTGGTTATTTCAACAGTCTTCGCTTAATCATAATCATAGCTTAAATGTTTTATTTTTTTCATGAAAATGAAACGAGCGAACTATTCTTATTATTAAAAAAAAAGAAGAAAAAAAAAAGGAAAAAAAACAACGTAATACCGAATTTTGGGCAAGCAAAGCGAGCGCTTAATACAGGAACGAAATTAATTATAAAATTATAATAAATGTTAAAAAACATACGTGCGTATTAGTAAAATATACTAGCACGAATGAAAATCAATAATTTGACGGTGGTGCATCTATTTTTAGAATGCTTTGTTTTGTTACGATAAACTCGAACATACCAGCTGATTTTGGTTACAGCGTTGCCAGACCTCCTGTTTTAACAGCAGATCTTCCGTTTTTTCAAAAAATCTCCTGCTCTACTGTTTTTCTTCTAACTAAATATCCCGCTTCTTAATTTTAAGTTTCTAATTCTCCTCTAGAGGCATTCCTTACTCTTACACATACAATTTCATCACAAATAAGGACCATATACGTACATCAGTGACACATACCATAATATACATTAACAACCTATACATATCTATTTAAATTTATCAAAAACTGAACTTCATTTTTATTTCAATTAAATCGCATTTACATTGAAATCATTGTTTGGATTTCCCGCGTTTGTGTTTTGGAGCTACCACCTAGTCTTTTGTTGGGTCCTGAAGAAAATTGAAATTTGGTACAGAGATTTTCTTGCGTTACAAGTTATCATCTTATCAACAAAGCACAATTCGATTCCTTTTCGGTTGCCAACCTCGCTTAACTTCGAGTAAACATTTTAAACTTCACAACTTTACCTTTGTTAATAACTTCATAAGGACATTACTAACAAATAAATACTCAATACTAAGACACCACATCTTCGTTTTCTTTTTCATATCACATAAATTGCACCGCAATATATGCACTAATCGTAAGTGCCCCAAACTAATCCAAACAAGACGAAAATTCAATGTTGTTGGTAATTAAAATCAATTTAGAAAAGCAAGAGGTTTTTTAAAGTAATAACTGATAACTGATTACGGTAAATTTTTCAAACGTTTGGTCCCTTTTTCTCTTCATTTAAAGCAATTGTTATTATTCGTTTGTTTCAAAATAAAAACAAGTGACTTCTGAATAAGCAATTACTTGACTGCAAAAACGGTTAATGTATTTCATTCAAACAATTCCTACCTTTCGATCTAATCCCTTCGTGGCCATCGTGGTCAAACTGTCCTAGAATTTGAAAAGGAAACCAAATCCAGCGATTCCATTCCAGGCAATTGATTCAGTGGTGTTCAAATAAATAACCAGATTTTCTCACTCATCAGTCGAAAATTATCTGTAAAGAACTGTTATTACGAAATACACTTAAATGCATTACAATTGAAATGTATTTACAATGAACCCCTTAATGTAATTGTCAAAACTTGAAAAAAAAAACCGAACGTTTCAACAAAATTTATTATATTATCTCGACAATACCTTGTGCGGTTATTTTCAAAAGTTTACAGCAGCTGTATGCATTTTCAAAATATTTATACAGTACTACATTATACGATCTTGACGCCTACAATCATAAGACAGTTAAATATAATAAGGGGATGGCGTCATTCTCGTCGTGCCACACGTAAATGTTAAATTATTTTGTGGATAAATAGATACTTGTGAAAGGAATAACCAGAGATGCAGAATACTCTACACGACAAACACACCAAAACGTTTAGTACAATAATTTAAAACAATTTACCACTATATTAATAAGTCAATAGAAGACTCGAAATTAACTAAAAACCAACAAATTACACGTGGTCGATACAATATCGACATAATTAGCACTTGAAAAAAATTATTTCAGGAAACTTGAAGTCCAGTGTTAGCAATACTTTTGTTACTAACATTACTGAACCGATATAAACACAGATATTTTTGAATGGAAAAATAATGTACCAGACAAACAATATATGCAGCCCTAGACGCACCAGTGTAAATCGAGTTGCATATAGATAATTGCTAAAAAACTTATATCATTAAAAATCAGTTTAAAATTATAAAAATATCATTTGTATTTTCTAAAATGATAATAACAATAACTAGAAAATTTTTAAAAGCATTTTCAAACCATTACATTGTAGGATTGTAATACCAACAGTTATAATAAACACAACATAGGTTTAGAAATTATTAAATTATTACATACAGAAAAAGAAAGATAAATGAATTAATTTGTAAGAATAAATTGAAATTAAGAAAGGATTCAAGCAAAAGATAACATTAATTTACAACCTGATTTCTAGAATAATGTGCTACTAGATACGTATTTTTTATAATGTTTAGTATGTTTCTTGTTTGTTGGTTTGTATGCATAAGTGTATTTTTTTTCCAAAAATGTGGATTAGATATGTGGACCATATTTTTATTATAGTAGATAAAAATTTCAATGTCAGTAAATGTATTAATCACATAAATTCTCTTTACGGGTCCATAAAATTCACCTACGAAGGACAAAATAATTCTCTTTCCTTCCTTGATTTGACAATAACAAAAAATATGAATAAGTTAACTTTTAACATTTTTAGAAAACCTACTCACACTAACAGATACATTCTTAACAGTTCTTACACTGACAAAATATATAAATTAGCAGCTTTCAATAGTTTGGCCTTTAAATTAATTAATATCCCGTTAAACGATGAAAATTTCCAAAAACAAAACTTTTATCCTAAAAACTGCTAAACAACACAATATAAATTTACAGGAAATTAACAAAAAAATTTCGAATCAACAAAAAAGAAAGTTTTTGAAAGAACAATAAATACTACCTTAGAAAAAACGGAAGTAAATAGAATAAGACAAAAATTTAACTTTCACACCAAATTTAATGGACACATAAAGAAATTATGTAAAAAATTAGATATTGAACCTGTATTTAGTAATAAAATAGTAAATTGGGAAGTCTCTTAGGTAATCCAAAAGATAGACAAAAAAACTTCATTATCAGGAATTTCTAAAATAAACTGTTTAGATTGCCAGAAAGTAATTACTTTGTAGTCGAAATGTACATTTGGTGATTTCCAATAAATTACTTTTATGGTGTTATAAGGCTTGTTATTTCTACATTTTATTTAACATAGAACATGTTTAACTAGAACTACGAATCTCATTAATAATGACTGTAACCAGTTCGATTTTCAATGCAATTCAGTTTAAAATTTGAAAATTTTAGCTACATAAATATTTTCCTTTTTTCATTTTAAAAATACATTTCTACAATATTACGATTATGATATCTATAGATATTATTTATTTGTGCTTCATGGATATTAATCAATTTACGACTAGTATAAAATTTTAGTAAATAAGCCAATTTTTTTGTAATTAATCCACCTAAAAAAGCTACTGTGTGGTGAAATGATCATTGTGATTAGTAATAAAATAAGCTGTTTTGTACTTTATACGTTATGTTTGTTCTCGTCGTTATTATTATGGAATTACAATTATTAAATGGTTTAACTTCGTCCTTCTACATACTTATAGTAAAATGAGTTGCCTATAAAAAGGTCGAGAATTGTGTTTTAATTTCGAATATTTTGAATTTATATTCCTAAATCGCATTTTTGAGAGGAAAATATTAACCAATATCCTTCAAATCTACGGAAGATACGTGAAATGGAATGCTTCATATAGGAACACTGTAGTTTTTGAAAATCTCAGTTTGTAAATTACGGAATTTCTTATTTTGCTAAATTTTATAAACATTTCGATTTATTTTTCTTACCAATTCCAAACTATCATGCGAAGTTTCTTCGACCTTTTATGGAAGATGTTACACTCTCTCCAATCATGAAACAACCACATGTTCTAATTTACAATCTTCATAGGGCTTCTGTGTGGCTGTTTTTCCTCATTTAATAACTAGAAAAATAGAAAAAAATGCGTCTATAATTCTATCAATCTAAAATAGTTTTATTTTAATATATTATTAGCGTAAAAAATACACAATAAATAATATTCTTCACAATAAATTTCTTTGTTTAATACAAGTACATTAAATAGGTATTTTTAAAGACAAACCAACAGTATTCACCTGAAAATAACTTTATTTTTCAACTTACACTATACTAAATACAGCTTTCTGTATAAATCTTTATATGTAACAATAAAATTGCATTTCTCTATTGTATTTGCACTGTGGGAAAAGCTCTAAAGAAAGTTTTAAGCTGCATCAGCTTGTGGAATGCCAAATTGAATTGGAATCACTCTTTCATGCTCGATAAAATCGGGTATTTCAATCATTAAGACACTATCAGTTGACAGAGTACATTCAATTCTATTAGTATCACTATTTTCAGGAATGTCATATTTTCTTACAAAATGTCTTGATACATAGCCTTGGCCATCTTCCTTCTCATTGTGCTGTCCTTCTACAATCAATACTCTATTTTCCACTTTCACATTTATCTCATTAGGTTGAAATTGTTGTACATCCAACTGGACTTTCAAACAGTTTCCATGACGGATGAAGGTTGATCCGGAATCATATTGAGAAGCAATGGTTTGCCAGTGTCTTAAATATCCGGCTGGATATATTATTAAATTAAAGGGATTTCGTTCTAGCATTTCTCTCGAACGTAATTCCAGACCAAAGTGCTGCCCAACAGAGGAATGAGGAACGAAGTAATAAGGTAAAACAGCTGGCATTTTCGTATGTATTTATCAAGAGCACAACGATTAAAAATAACGAATAAAACTACGTTATTTAGTATTTAATCAATGAATTGCAGGCAGTCTGACTGCACCACAAAGTTGCAATCGAACAAACGACGAATTCATCGCACCACAAAGTCAATAAAAATAAAAGCACAACTACGTACGCAACAAACAGCTGTTTATTGTTTTCGTTTGCCAATTCAAATGTCATCAACGACCTCCACTATGTTTCTCTAGTAAGTTCTATACACAGTGGCGTAACTTCAACAATTTCCAAAGGGATATTAAAAATTAAGGAAAAATTAGTGATAACGGTAAGCAAAAATAATAGTTTATATTTATAACAATTTTAATTAATAAAAGATCGCATAAGATTTCTATAGATTGGTAAGTTCTTTCAATATTTAATTTTTGAATATATACACCATCTTTATTTATTAAACTGCTGTATACACTTGTATAAATTAATTTTAATTTAGTACAAGATTTTTCCAACTAGAAACTAAAGAAAAATCTTATAAATTTTAACAACGATTACAGAACCTGTTACATAACAAGACAGGTGTTACTGAACAAATAATATATACCTAAAATATCAGGAAGAAAATGAAATAACTTTTATAAACAATTTCAGAAACATCTACTTCTTCTCCTTCGATTCTGATTTATCACCAACAGCTTTCGCGGGTTGGCCAGTTTGCTGGATAGGAACAACTTTTTCATCATCTTCCAACGTTTCTTTTCTAGGAACAGTGATCTGAAGCACCCCATCTGAGGACATTTTCGATTCTACCTTCTCCAATTCCAATCCTCTCGGCAAAACGTACCTTCTAACGAAATGTCTCGAAACTGTTCCACCATCCTCTTCTTTCTCTTCATGATTTCCTTCGACCGTAATGCTACTTTGGCCCGCAGTCACCTTGATCTCGTCGGGTTTGAACTGCTGAACGTCGAGACTCACTTCGTACTTGTCTTTGTCCAATTTCACAGTGGACCCTAGATCTTTATCTGCTACCAGGGTCCTCCAGGGTCTTAAATAACCAGACAACAGGTTCTTCATTGGTCTGGATAGCGTCATAGGAGCCAGGAAGTCCGCAGGATCCAGCTCGACTCCAAAATGTTGGTCCAGGAGTCGGGATGGTCTGGCTAAGTCGTTCCACGGATTATTCACAACAAAATATGGCAGAAGAGACATTATTCTTGACTATATGTACGAACTCACACAATAAACAAACCCGTAAAACTTTCCTTAATCGCTATTTCAACCGCTGCTGTACTGTATCGTTCTACAACTGAGTCGACACACGAACTCCAACCGCTTTATATAACAGTGGGAACTTTTCTGGAATATTCTAGCAACAGTCACGTTCCCAAAAAAATATTGAAGGAATATTTACGGGATCTTACGCGTTAATAATTTGATGTTATCATTTTATTTACATTTTACTTAACAGTATAAACATTCGTATCGTGTGTGCGTTTTTTTTTATTCCTACAATAATTACTTACCGAGATTTAATGGATATTAAACAAACAAACAACAAATGCTTTAATTTCAAAAACTTCATGAAGTTGAGAATTTAATTCCCTACAAAACAGAATTTCCCAAAATCCAAATTCAACAAAGCTGTTATATCAAGGAAACAGTACATTTTCACACAAAATAAGAATTTTTAGCGTCAAAATTATCCAAAACACGTCAGTTTTAATGACAGTTAATAAACATCCAAAAATGCCATAACGCATTGTGATACAAGAAACTGTATCGTTAGATTCTATTTTATCTTTACATTTTTAGGCTCTTTTTAATGAAAAAATTCTAGTAACATGTACAAAAAGTGGAAATATTAATGTCTAATGTACGTGCATACAAAATTAATTTGAAATGCCTTTTTTGACTTTTAACCCGCTTAGAAATTATCGTCTCTGGTATAAACTATTTCATAATGCGATCAGGCCAAAAATATTCGATCCGTTAGCCTTAACAAGCAAGACAAGTCAAATTATGCCAAACACGATTTATTTAATGAAAAATCAACAAGGGCGAGAAGTAAGCACGGAAAAAATTACAACACAAGGCAGGGATGTAACAATAACGGTTGACGTGACAAAATTTAAATTCGAAGAATTGAATGTTATCTTATCCGGAAACGTTATTATAGTGGAAGGTTTGCACGAAGACAAGATTGACGATCAAAAATCTGCTTTTACATATTTTATGAAACAATTCCTACTATCTGACGAGCACGATTTGGACAAAGTGAAACCGATTTATGCAAAGAACGGAACTCTCAGAATATCGGCTCCTAAAAGGGGCGAATCCGGTCCAGAATTAACTGTGCAAATAATCAAATTGGGTCCTCCAAAGATACTTAAAATCGAAAAGGAATAACTACTAATTAATTAAATGTTCATCCCTGGATAATTAATTTCTTTATTAATTAATTATTAAGCCAACCAAAATCATTTTATAAAAAAGAATGATTACTAACATGAAGTTTCAAATCAATAATATGTCAATATTTATATATTATTTTTTGTATGTGCCTGACATATGTTTTCGATAAATTACATGATGTACAGTAAACACTTCGAGTTTTAGAATTAACTAGAAGCTAAAGAGAAAAAAATTGTGAAATATTACATATATTAGAGTGTTTCAATTACGCACGTAATTCAAAATAAACAACACTTTTTTGGAAACTTCTTTAAAATTGCCTAAACATTAACATATTAACATATAAAATTAATCCAAATAAGAATATATTTAAAAAAAACAGTCTTCATGAATAAATATGGCACGGCTGATTTTTTAATTTATTTTGGTGGTTCTTCCGTCTTATTTTCGTCGGGTTTTTCACTATCAATTTCTGCAGGACGGCTGGGTTTTCCTGTCTGAGTTATTGGAATTTTCCTCTCGTCGGTCAATTCCTTTTCGAGTTTGGGAGTCGAAATCGTCAACACCCCATCCGAAGACAATTCCGAAGAAAGTTCTTGGATGTTAAACTGTTTGGGCAAAATATATTTTCGCACGAAATGCCTCGAAATAGACCCGTGTTCATCCTGCTTCTCTTCATGTTTGCCCTCGACGGTAATTGTATCTTTATCATTCGTTGTTACGCTGATCTCTTCCGGTTTGAACTGTTGGACGTCCAAATTTATCAGGAATTTACCGTCTTTTTCGCTTACTGTTGAACCCACGTCTTTTGTTGACAAACCCGACCGCCAGGGTCTGTAATACAACCCGCGATTGAAAATCGAGCATTTGGGATCGATAACTGCACTAATCAAATCTTCAGGTGTTAATTCTTGGGCAAACTGCTGATCCAGAAGTCGAGATGGTCGGTTACCGAAGGGATCCGACATCAACAAGGGAAGTAGCGAATATGCTAATAACGACATTTCTGTAGATTCAAGAACGCACTGTAAAATATAGTTCACGATCGCTTCACGAATAATGCGCTGTTCAAAGACGTATGTAACACTGACAGACACAGCCTTCTCGCGCTTCTCATTTTATACCGCCCGCCAAAGAACTTGCTAGAACCCTCTGGAATATGAGGGAAGAAACACTTTGTGTGGGCGGAATTCTCGCGAAGTATTGATACCTGTTACACAATTTTGTGAAACAAACCAAGTGCCCAGCGAAACATGAATCTTTACTACCTAATTATTTATTTATATCCATTAATAATATCTATAATATTTGAAGCAGTGCTTTAAGTATGAAACTATTTCATATCGTAAACAAAATAACGAGGATTTGTTAGCACTGGAGATGTGTAAAATATAAATACCATCTAAATTAAGTATTATACAAACATTAAAATTTACAGATTTGTCTTGGACTATTTTATACTATTTACGAAAAAAATTACGCATTTTATTTATATCTTATATCTTCGTATTTTGAGAAGTACCTAAATAAAATAAATGGATTGAAAATATCTCATACAAAATTTAATGGAACCCTCTAAAATACGAGGGAACATTATTTGTCTTCATTATTCAGTATTATCGCTAGTTGATAAGAGTGATAAGCTGTTACAATTTGACAATTTAATTTTGTCTGTCAATAGTCAATGGTGAAAAGGTTTTTTATGCTTGTTTCTTAGGTTCCTTTATTAAATGAAAAATTATTTACATTTTTCTAATTTGATTTATTATTGACGCGCAGGTTACCTAGCAGGTGGTAAATGAGTAAATGCAAGGCCCTGATAAAGGAGAATATACAATTTACTACCCATTAAATAAATTCTTCCTATATTAAGAAACATTACCTGTCATTAAAAAAATATATCAGTGTATAATTTAGATAGGTAATTTAAAAATATAATGTCGCCTTTTTTTCTGTGACTTTATGCTTCAAAGGGCGTCGGTGTTAATACCCTCGAAAGCATGTCAGCAGTAGATCTGGCAACCTCGCGTTCATTGATTGCACTTTCGCGACCCGCGACCTACACCAACAATAAATTTCTAATTCCTACAAGGATCAAAAATAAATAATGCCATTTTTTTCACTAACTTGTGCAAATATCAATAAAATAATAAATATACAATTATAAATCGTTTACACAATAATTTTGAACACAGCTGACTGTATTTCAAGATTATTGTTTTGTAGAAACACATTTCTATAAAAACAAATTATTATAACTGTTAAAAAGGATTATCAAAAAAAGAGAACGTGTGTGCATCTTATGTGTTTAAATATGTGCAATGGACTACAAACCTAAACGTTTAGCAATGAGAAGAAGTCTATCTCTACATTTACAAATCCTGAGCATATCCTTCTGTTGCTAGGGCAATTTAACAGACCTTGAACCCATCGAAGGTGAATTTGTATTTCGAACTATGCCTATATCTTAAATTGATAATTTTTTATGGCCGAGATGGATCTTTTAAATCATTACCCAATGAGCTTTAAATTTTATCTGTTTTATATTATTCCAAAAATATACGTACATATATATTTAAATAAATTAAAATCGTCTTAAACAAGGATGAAACATATTAGAAATTTGCTGGAACTTTTTTTCTAATTTTCATTGCACTTATGAAATCTTAAAATGAAACCATACTTCAACTAAATTGAGTTATAATCCATGAATAATTATTAATAATGTTTACATGTAGTAGATTCAGATTACCCCTTGAAATATTGCAACAACCCTTTTTAGATTTTTTTTTCAGCCAAAAGGAATGCCTAATACCTAAATCTTTTTTCATGAAATTAAAATAATTATTTGGGGCAAAAATGATAAAAGATATATTTAAGTACATATAAACATAATGGAATTCGTTTATTAATACTATAAAAATAATATTTACTTTCCTCAAAATGTTAACGACAACGTAACGATTTATCGCACCGGCTAGCGACAATTGTAAAAACAAGATGGCAGAATTGGCCAATCACGATTAAGCATTCTACTGAATCTAGAATACGATTGGCTGGAACATACTGGAAAAATCTAGAAGGTGGGGTGTTTATAAATAGACGTGGAAACAGTAACCGGCACAATTTGCAGATAAACTATCGAGCAATTCAAATCAGCTCCTCAGTAAAATAAAGTTAAAATAAAAAGTGAAAATGTCCATCCTGCCATTACTGCTCTCTGATCCCTTCGATGTACGCCCATCAAGAATTCTGGATCAACATTTCGGCTTGGGACTGGATCCCGAAGACCTACTGACACCCCTAACTCTGCCCTTGGGGACTCGCCTAGTACATAGAGCTCCTGCAGGGTACTACAGACCCTGGCGTAGCCAAGCAGCAAATGCCGACACCGGTTCGATAGTGACAACTGATAAGGACAAGTTCCAGGTGAATTTAGATGTACAACATTTTAAACCAGATGAAATCAAAGTTACTGCAACTGGTGATAACACGATTACCATCGAGGGAAAGCATGAAGAAAAGCAAGATGAACATGGCTATGTTTCCAGACATTTTGTAAGAAGATATGTCCTGCCAGAGGGTCATGACCTGAATCAAGTGGTGTCCAATCTGTCTTCCGATGGGGTGTTGAGCATCACTGCCCCGAAGAAATTGTTGGAAGGAAAAGAAGAGAGAGCCATTCCAATTCAACAAACTGGACAACCCAGCAAACCCATTGAAAACAAGGGAACTGGTGATAAGTAAAACCAGTTTTAGCTTCTGCCCTGTATTGTATTATTCAATGGCGTTTTTGAAATTTTTTGTATTCGTCTAAAGACTGATTTTGTTTTGTAGAATCTACGTGTAAGTTTTCTGTTTAATTCAAAAATACTTTATTATATTACTTGCTTAATGTTCATTTGTAATGTTTTTCACCTTCATAAAATAAAAAATAAATGTTCACATTAAAATGCTTATCTTTTTATACTAAACATGGAGTAAGTAAAGTTATATATTCAAAAGCAGCATGACTACATAACAAAATATGATTTGATTACCACCCACCTTTATTATTTAAGTATGCTATCCATGGCCAACAGCAAGACTTCCTGGAATTATTGAATGTAGAGCCCTAGCTGATGGTGACTGCATTTCTTAATTTCATTCCTTAATTGTATTATTGAAAATATAAATAAATCAAAATGTTCATAATTGTTCCGTACACATTTTTTTTAGTGAGGTTAGGTTAACATCCACGTTAAATTACATAAAAACGTTTCGTTTATCTGTTAATTAATTAATTACCGATGCACAACAATAATGACTAAAATTATTAAATCAAAATTACATTACTATTTTAAATAATATTAACATGTTTATATTAAATATCGAATGTAATTTCCACGTGTGTAGAGACGCCGGCATACAGTTAAACACTAAAGATATGCAACACATCTTACGAGCTCGAAATGAGAATTACATAATAGCTGATATATTGTGTAAAAAGATCATATTATGAAAGATGATAAAATATAATAAAGCGATCCCTTAAAAATATCTTGCTAATCTTAATGTGATAAAAAAAAACTGCGAAAATACTAAAATTTTCAAAATTAGACCTTGTATAGAAATAATTTTATAATTTTACTTTCTAATTGTACAATATACGTAATAAAAAAATACCTAAAGGAAATAACCTTTTGTGGTAATTATAGCAACACAAATGAATAAATTCCATAAAAAAAAGCCTTTTTCAATAGCAAAATCACATCAAATTTTTATCAATATTGGAAAACAGCAATCAGATTATGAATTTTAACATTTTGATAGTACCCTACTTATTCCAACAACATGAGTGAGATATCTTGCAGAGTGATTCACATAGCTTATTTAAAATTTTAAAGCAATTAAAAATGAATTTAAGGAAACTGGTTTGAAGGAAATTTAAAAAAAACGACGTTAATTGAGAGATTTTAAATTTTTTTACTGTGTAACTGATACACACTGTATGTACAACGGTAGGATATTTCAAAGAAAAACTTGTGAACGTTTGTATAAAATAAAAGTATAGATACAAGTACAATAAAGAATAAAATATTAACGATACATTTTTGTCTACTAGACATGACTGAAACAACTACGTCTTATCACAATGTCCGCGTTATTATATCATCGCTCACACTCAATATAAATAAGTAACATGCATTTATTTTTTTTTTCTTATTTGCAAGTTCTCGGACATTTTAGCGTGTTCTATAACTGCAGCACTGATTCGTACAATATTATTATTAATTATACTACAATCTTACATTTTTTTTCATGCCCTGATGAAGGGAAATAAATATTCGGAACAGTTTCGAAAAAGAAAAAACTCGGCGCAAATACGACAAAAATCCTTATGATAACATTACATTATAGTGAACAAATTACAATGGATTATCTTTCTTTATTGCATTTACTTTGAATTTTTTTATAAGCCATCTACTATTATTGTATTATACGAATGTAATCAACGAAAAGTTTCGTATCGTTTCTAATTATTTATTATCAAAACAAAAGACTAGTTATAATAAAATTAAATTAATCTGAAAACTGACGTATCATTAAATTTTGGAAAATAATTTCAAAATGATCAATGATTTTAATTGGAGCACGTTTCAGTTGATCACATTCACTTTTGGCTGTTTTGAAACCCAATAATGTTTATAATAAATTCACAATAATATGAATAACAACTGTCGACTTCAGACATGAGAAAATTCCTCATTTTTTCTATACAGAGCGAATAAACAAAACCTCAGCTTGTTCAAGCGTTTTGCGTTTTATGTATTAACTACTATATCCATTATTGTGGTCGCTAAGCTATTTACAATCATTTTTTCTTTAATACAACTTAAATACTATTCATCATTTCGATTGATGACGAACAAACCGAGGTTTTCGTTAAAAAAAATCACCCAGATAAAACAAGCACATCATTCAACAAAAAGAAGGTTCGGCAGCAATAATAATTATCATTAATTACAACAGTACTCGGTCAATATTTTCTTTTTCCTTTACCTGAAATATTTACACACGTTATTTACTATCAGCATCGATATTATAAATCAAAGAAAACGAAACGAATTTATTACTCAGGCAGAAACGAAAATATAAATGATAACGAAAGAAAAATAAAAAAGATTTCCAAAAATGGTAATAATTTCGAATTTTTGTTCTTCTATCGTACGAAAAATGGATGCAGTGTAAGTTTCATTCCTCTAATTAGTCTTAAAAACCTGTTTCTTTCTCCATTAGTTAACAATAACGAAAACAAAACATGTGTCATGTGTCATGCCTTTTTCTTTTTGAAAACCCTCCAAAAAATGTACCTCAAAATAGTTGTTTGTAAAAAATTCAAAATCGTTATTTCAATGTAAAGAGAAAAAACCAATTTCTAATGACATGACACGAAATATATAAACGAAAAATCACAGTAACAGTTACTACACACTACTTAACTATAATGCTACTAGTAAGCGGGCTCTTTACAATAAATAAATAGTTTATGATTGAATTAATTTATTTGGAATTAATGAGAAAACTGGCCAGTATTCGCGATTGGAGTAAAAAGTATCTATCATTAAAGAGTTTCAAGTAAAACATTCAACAATTTTAAATTAACTTACTGTTCAAACATGAAGAAAAAACAAATGGAAAAAATGTATAAAATTTATTTTATAAATTTCTGATGAGCATTTATGTTGCTGATCAGTATTATATTCATTGAAATTAGTATTTATTGGCAGTGTTTATTTAAAAATCAACAATAAACGTTTAAAAAATTACTTACAAGCAAGCAAGTAAGCAAGTAATTAATTAATGACCAGAGAAAAATTATTTTCCTCTGATACCATTGTAAAATAAACAAATATACTGGCTTCAGTTTTCATTAATCACTTCAACATAATATTCGACTCTCGTGAGGAATAAAATTAATTAGTATGAGGCTTAGTGCTTTTCAATCTTTCTATAATGATAAACTGAGAAGGGATGCAAAATAAGGGACAATCTTGTTACGCATATGCTGCAGTTAATAACAATAACAACTCGGACGAGAGGAAAATTCAATTTATATAAATAGTAGCATAAGTGTATGTATTTATTTATGTATGCATGTATGTATGTATGTATTTCTAGAAGTAGTAGTAGTAGTAGTAGAGCCTAGTAGTGACAGCAATAGTAGTAGTAGTAGTTATTAATAGTAAGGGCAGCAGTAATACGACGTCTGCAACGTTACCACTGCAATTTTCCATATTACTCCTTAATTTTGGTATTAACATTTTTATTCCTTAATCGAATCGAAAAACGTATCGGCGGAACTACGATGATGTGATGATGGTGGCGTGATATTAATAATGAACGGCATGGGAAAAGTTTTGGTTGATTGCGTAGGGTAGGTAGGTAGGTATCGTTTTTTTTTTTTTCATTTATATATGTATTATATACATATTATAATGTTATAAATGTTCATTCATTATAGTTCACTTACTTTTCATTGCAAGTAGCGGGAAGCCGTAGTAGTAGACTTGGTACAAGCGACACAGGAAAGACAGCAAAAGGGAGGACGGGAAGGGTTAAGGGCTGGCTGCTTGCTGGCTGGAAATCGACCGTAACTATGAAATTTAAAGGTTGCTTAGACCATAAATTTTTTCCATTTTCTTCGTTTTAATTAATATTTTTTAATGCGTGTCCTTGTACGTTTCTTCTTTCATTTTCTTTTTCTTCGGGCTCAGAGGATGCTCTTCTTTCTTTCTCTCACTCATATATATATGTATATATATAATCAATATAATAACTTTCATACGAACTATTAAATTTTACACGAAGTCCGTTGTTGTTCGAAAACCGAAAAAAAAAAAAAAAAACGATAAACAAAACGAAAAAATTAAACGAGTCTGTCCGTTTGTTTGTTGTTGCTCGTCCATATGTTTCGTCACCTCCGACCATTCGATAACGGCACATTACATTAATAATAATTATAATAGTAATAATTACAGTGTTCTTATTAATTTACTTTTATTTATTATACACAGAGGGATGATGATGAGGAGATCGGTCCGTTCGTAACGTCTCTCCTATCTATTGGGGGCGTTGGGGTGACAGTCGCCGTCCGTACTTCCGCACATGCGAGTTCACTTGCAAGTCAGTCACAAACACGACGACGATGACGGCGGCGGCGACGGCGAAGGAAACCGTAACTAATTCACATAATTACTTTTTTCTTTCCTTCGTTTCATCCATCTTTCTCTCTCAATATTCATTTTATTTTAATTATTATTTTAAATTAATAACTTAGAAAACACAGCACTGAAGTAGATGATGATAACGAACGAGAACTAAGACGAAGAGGAGGCATTCATCGCGCCGCCGAAGATCCCGGTTGAGAAGGAACCCGCGGCCACCTGCTGCTGTTGCTGTTGTTGCTGCTGCTGTTGTGCCTGCTGCTGGTTCGAAGTTAATCGTGAATGCTTAGGCATCGGTGGCTGGAGATACTCGTGCCTAGCCAACGACAACACGTCGATCCTGTCCTCTTTCCTGTACGCTAGACAAGCCCGGATAAAACTCTGCAAATTAAGAAAATCAAAGAATAAGATGTTTTAAACTTTATAATAAAATGAATAAATAATTTTACGTACTTTTGCTTCGTTGGTGACGGCAGGTTTGTTGGCAAATTGAACTTCCGTGGCTTTCAAAATTGTATTCTCTTCTAGGATAGTGGCTTGTGACTGGTTGTGTCCGAAAGGCTTCTTACCATATAAACATTGATAGAAGATTACGCCCACGCTCCACACATCCACTTTCGACGATATCTTTGGCGGATTTTTGCCCACAACAAAACATTCTGGTGGAAGATACCTAGAAATGAACAAAAAACATCAAGTTAAATTAAAAAACATGATAAAAATGAAAGTCAATAATCAAAAGGAGATACGAATAGAAGCATGAGTTACAAGGGACTCAGAAAGACCTAAATTCGTATTCACAGATAGTTAGGGATGTTCTAGTTTTCTAAGTTAGTTCAGGATACGACCAACCAATTTTCAGACCGACGATTCTATAATGGTGATGATTTCAAAATTAATGCTTCCTTTTGTCTTTTGATAAAAATAGAAAAAGGTTAAACTTACCAGTAGGTGCCAGCCCCTTGCGACGTGAGGTCCATTCCATGGTCAGGATTGTAATTCTCCTCGTCCATGACTTTGCTCAGTCCGAAATCTGTTATTTTAATTTCTCCGCATACATTTCCTTCTGTTAAAAGGATATTCCCGGGTTTCAGGTCGTAATGAATTACGGGGGGTTTTATTTCGTTCAGGTACTTAAGCGCCGACACCACTTGCATCACTATCGACCGCGCTTCTCTCTCCGGAATCGTTTTATGCTAAAAAAAGAAAATTATGTGATAAACATTCTATTTGGCACAAAATGTTTATTAAGTAAAATTAAAAAGATTCAGTCCCGTCTTGAAACAATTTTGTTCGCCATCATTATCTAATCTGGGAACAATTTGTGTCATCATATTATTAAAGGCAAAAAAACTATTATTTTAGTAATGTAATTGGCCTAGAAACAGCAGAAATGTAATTATGTATTTATTACCTGCTTGAGATAAAAGTCAAGATCGTGTCCATCACAGTATTCCAAAACTGTACAAAAGGAATTAGCATCTATTTCGAAAACGTCGTAGAGCTTTACAACCCTAGGATGATCTAACGCTTTGTGGATGTTGTATTCCCTTAGTGCATGTCTGAAACAGGAAAAAAATATTTTAAAATATTGGCAATTTACTTCAAATATACATATAAAAATGGTCAATGGTTATATCGTCAGTTGGTAGTGCATGTTAAACATAATCACAAAGATCATTTTAGTGGTGTAAATTTTTCATCATTAAAATATTAACAGAATTTTACGATTAGCAATTTTATTATTGATCAAAGCCTTTTTTAACCTCGACTTTTTTCTCATCAATCAACCCATTAATAACTTGTTTGAGACATTCAAAATATAAAAAAAAAAAATTGACAATAATTTTGTAACATTCGAAATATTGAACTTACTTTATATAGTTGGCTTTTTTATCTTCCTTCCAGTCCTTGTTGAGTTGGTGTACCTTACATGCGACGTACCTTTGCTCCTTCAGATCAAACGCTTTGTGCACCTCGCTAAAACCGCCTTTACCAAGTAACATGAGCAAAAGGTACCTATCGTTCAGTACGGGATGGTTGTTAAAACGGGACTGATCTTCGTTATGGATACGTTTCAGCTCCCTAATGTGCAGATTACGCTCCCTTTCCAGCTTTTCCATCTCGAGCTGCAGGTCTGCGTCCTCCTTCTTCAGCGCACTTTGCCTTAACTAAAATCAAAATTAAATTAAATAGAGAAAACACAATACAATGAAATTAATAATAACTTGTAATGATTCAGTAACAACGGAACATTTTAATAATAAATGAAGAATGTAAGAATCGCTTTTTCAACATTTAAAGAAGTTTTATTTAGTCTCTGAATTTTTCAATATGAAATTAATATTACGTGCTATTATAGCGTTATATTTTAGTCACAAAGTTGATCATTTCCACTACCTACAAGAAATTATTAGTCTAAAAAACGATTTAAGAAGACCTTGGACAAATATGATGAATAAGGGACATTACTTATTCGTATTAAGGTCAGAAAATACGAATAACAACATTATAATTGAAAAGTCAATTTATATGGCGTAAACAGGCAATAAACAGAAAATTACAGTAACCAGAGCAATTTGTGGGCCATAAAACGTAGTTTGTGAGACCAAAGAAGATGTCAAAGGCCTTCCGTTGGACTCGAACGATTAAAAGTGCAAACGAACATTTAACATTATTCGTGATTTGTGACATCTGGTCTGTGTCCAAAAACGGGCGGGATAATTTAAAAATAATTCCAAAAACGATCTCAACACTGTATTTAGAGGCAGATATTGTTATTATTATCGACTGTAATGGCTTTTGGACTTGATCCAAATTTGTCAGGCATTATTGTGGCATTCGTATGGCAGAAATAGCCAACATTAATTCCACCGAATTAATTTACCATTCACAAATAGATAGTTTGAATGTTATATATAAAGAAACGCTCATTTTAAATAACACTTTAATTACTTTTTAAATAATAATTAACTGCTTCAAAGAAAATTAAACAAAATCATTTGTTACCTTTAAAATTTCATCAGCCTCATAATAGTCTTGTATAGATAAGGAATTAGGAACAGAGTCAGGCTTCAGAAATGTCGAATCAGTACCGTTGTGTAGTGTAGAATTATTCCTTTTCCTACCACCCTCACTATTTGACGGCCTCTTCTTCAACAACAATTTCTTTTGCCTATCGATTTCTTCTCGTTCTGCAGTTATTTCTTCCTGCCGCCTACAGAAGAAAAGCAACACTAATATAAAACAATTCTTTATAAGAGATTTGAGATATGGATAATAAAATTTAGCCATTAATCTTTTTCAGAGTTTCATACATAAAAAAATGATATTGCCAACAGTATGGGCTTGAAAATTGACAAACAAAACTTCTCTTAGATGATTTTTTTTTAAATAATTTTTGAAGTCAGATAACTCAGGCTACAAAGGATATTAGAAGAGGAAATGGTGATAAAGAATAGTTAGACAAATTCTAAAACATGACGGGCTGGTTAGACAGCTTAGAGAGTACATAGAGGAAGAGGAAGACCTAAATAAAATTAATGATGGCAAATAGTTAGGGGTATAGGTTATTCTGGTTTTTGGAAAATTTCGCAGACTGGCTCAGGATAGGAAGGAGTAGAATCACGTATCTAACCAGTCTTGTGTTGATGCAAAGTGGGAAGTTAAATTGTAAACGTAGGGGATATCATATGAAAGGACTCTATCCACATATAACTGTGCCAATACTGGTATTTCTCCCCTCATTGTAAAAAACATACCTCGCCAACTCCTGGAAAGCGTAACCATCAGTCCAATTCTCCTGAAATGTAGCTCCGACCCTCTGCGTGACAAATTGGCCCAACTTTAGCCTGTTTTGCATGCATTTTTGCCGAGCTTCCTTCTTTTCGATCGAACTTTTCTCGATCAAAAGTTTTTTCACCACTTCGATGCACTTATTGATGTGTTGCTTGTGGTTGTCCATCGTCTTCTGCTGCGTTGCCATCTGATGCCGGAGCTCTTCATTCGTACGCGTCAATTCTTCGATTTTGTTGTTCCTAATCTCCAGGTCCGACGACGTTTGCGTCTCGAATTCCTGTATCCTCTGACACGTTAATTCAGTCTATAATTTGTTGATGGGGGACAAGAAAACGACAAAATTAACCAATGAAATATTTATTAGCGTATGACGAAATGTCCCAATGAAAACACGAAATCAGTTGGTAGTGCATGTTTGGAATAATCATTTGAAAATCATGCAATGGTGAAAAATTATCATCATGGATACTAGATAAGCACTAAATTGAAATAATAATAATAATAATAAAACTATCCAATCTATTCGACACTCACACGGTTCATTTTTTTATAATTAATTTGTTTATGGGTACAGAATTGTTAATATTTTTTTTTATTAAAAAAAAAATTAAAAAAAATATTTTACCGTTGGCCAAAAATTATAATAACACAAATAGGTTGGGTATGCATTATCTGTTTCTAAAAACATAGTTTCATATAAACATATTGTACTTAGTTATACAACGACTATATAAAAAATACAATATCTATAATAACCGATTCTAGCATATGACCGCATATTTTCAGAATTATTCTCATTAAAAGTGGATAAATACAAAAAAAAAAATAGAAAAGTACGTTACATATTGTCTACCTATTATAAGGAGTGACAGGGAAGAAAATCAAGATATAAAACGTGTTATTACCTGTACTTGTTTGCTAACCATAGTTGGATGAGGTATTCTAGCTGGTTGTTGTTTGTAGAAGTCGAAAGGAACAGTGTTACATGGGACTTGAGGTGACGACAGTCCCACCTGTTGAGGAGATGGCGGAAACTGAAATTTAATGTCTTAATAACAGAAATAACATGATTAACAAAAGCTTCAACTAATAATAACTCCTATACTTGAACTCTTCGTGAAATGATTCGAATTCTAGCATGAAATTTAAATAATAACTTTTAATAATTAAACAAAAAATAAATAACATTCAAGTTTTCAACGATAAAGGGTTAATGAAGTATATTTAAAAGCATAAGTAACAAAAAAAACAGACTTCAACATGTATATTTAACAAAAATCTTGACAATTATTGTGGTTGTTGCAGATTTAAATACATAAATTTTGGGATTCCCAGAAGATACAGATTCAGAACGAGAAGGTATTCAGAAAGCATATTTCTTTTTGGTTACTGATAATGACAATATTTTTATTTCAATGTAAGGCTTTCTTCTTAGTTTCTAAAAACTCGAGCAGTGTTAATTTTTTACTTCTGACTAACAGTGAAGATGTTTATTCGTCTTGATTTATGTTATGATTTTCTTATGTTAACAGAACATGAAAATAAACTAACTCTGCTCGAGCTTTTAGAAATTAAGAAGGAAACTTTACACCCAAATAAAAATATTATTAATAATCAATACACATGTTGATGTCTTTTGTGTTTTTTTGCCATTTACTTATTTAAAACATAAATAATTTAAATTTCAAAATCTTTAATTACCTTATCGTTAATATGTCATAAATATATTATAATACAGTTACAAAGTACAATGTTTGTAATTACATAAATCATATGTATTTAACGTTTGGTAAATTGCTTAAATAATTAGTTTAAATTATCGTACAATATTTAAAAGCGACAAAAAACAAATTAATTGTTTCCTGTGAGTGCGAACTTGACAGAATTTTTATTTCGTAGCTAAGCAATTTATAAAATTTCAAATACTAATATATCTCCTTTATTAATAATAATCGTAAAAAGACGATTTGAAAGTGTGGATATTTTTTAAAATGTGCACCTTCTGCGTATAAAAACGCTGTTCAATTAATCAATTAACATAAAAATAACTATTACGCCAAGTAGAACTGAGTTTTAACGAATTCGATGTTATCATGTGATGCTTGCTCTCAATGACAAACAAAGGTCATTTTAAACTTGATAAATATTTAAAATACCTTTGATACCGATTAACAATGTACTTTGCCTAATACAATAATGAGCATAACTGTCTGCCTCTTTAAATGTTCGAATAAAGCGAAAACAAACTAAACTTAAGACAATTTAAAAAAAACGTATTTGTTTTTTTTAACTCATACGCTTTCTGTTCTTTTGTAATTTTTAACAAATAATATAATAATAAACTTACCATTGGATAAGGTTGTTGTGGGGAGGGGCTTTTCGCTCCTCCGTGCCTAATGGGACTATTACTGGGATGTTTGGAACTAAAATAATCGTTAATTTTTTTATCTACTGATTGAGTCCTACTAATGCCTTTTGCCACTGTTCCTCCGCTGTCTTCTGCTTTTCTTTTTCTTTTTCTTTCCGATGGCGTTCGCGGTACCTTCTCGGGAGTATTTGAATCAACCTCTTTATCACTATGAGAGGAACCTGAAAGAAAGAAACATTTTTTAGAAGAAAATTTTCAATCGCAGCGTAGTACCTGTACATACTGAAATTATTTCTTAAAAGATCATAATCAAATACAAACCAAATGTCAGGGTCATGTTGTAAAAAAAATGTTCGCAGTTAGGTATATTACATTATTTTCTTTTTCTTATTGAAGACCGAAATTTATACATACAACGCAATAAACTACATAAAGATCTCGAAGTATTATTAAAAAGAAATATGGAAGACTAGAAAAATGGAAAATCCCTTTTAAATTATGACGACGTAGTTGTTGTAACATATTCATTACATGTATGCTTTAAAATTACTTAACAGTCTTTATCATTTCACAATAAATTCATTTGCTAATAATAGAGCGAGTATTAAGATAAGAACGTTCAGGTTCAGTGCTATTCTTCTGTTATTTTCATGTGAAAACAAATTTAATTAATTAAATATGGGTGATATTTTTAATGCGAACACTCTACCTAAATTACCACATTTAGTAAACTTTGTAAAATGCTAAATATGGGCAGGACAGGACATTTCTGGTCGGTATATAAAACACTCCGTCATTTTGGAGATGACCCCCATACAATTAAAATATTTATATACATAAAAGTTATAGTAAATGTCTGTATTATGTGACTGTTGTGTCGGTCAGAGGATTGGAATAGGAGTGGGGATGATCTTGAACACAAAAAAAAACAGTTTTCAGGTGTGAGCGTAATGATGGGAATGGTGATGGTTAAAAATCAAATACCTTTTGATAAAACTGCACAATTAGGCATCAAGCAAAAATATATATTCGAATTTTCATCTCTACCCTCATCTTACGCCGCCCCTTTTCCATCATTAAATCTAAACCTATACTTCCTAATCTTTCCTGTGTTTCTTTAGAAATATTTTGAACATACTACATGTTTGTAAGGAATTTATATATTTTTATAGTTTCAACTTTTTCCTCACGCTAATATAATTATTTATAAATAGAATGCCTGTAGATACATACAAAATAACACTGATGTCTGATGTCATTTAGTCATCATGTATTGGATGCTAGCTGCTCATTCTCTTGTTATAAATGTTCTATATTCGAAATGTGCTTAATTTACATGGTCAGGCAGGCACGTACGTAAGGTATGTATGTATGTATGTAACAGTTGCAGTTCAGTATTTTGGTAAAACAAGCAAAACGGGTAATAAATACATACTTGTTGTTATTGAAGCTACTACACTAAAATGATTTTTATAAAAATGAAACTTTAAAATAAATGTTTCTGCTTTGTGAATTTGTTCAGAAGATGAAGTCACACGTGAAAAATAACATTCCAAATTTTCTTATATACCAATTTAAAATTTAAAAAAAGAAAAAAAAAACTAAACAGGCATTTTTTTTAATAGACCACATTAAATGAAAACTGGTATTTCAACAATAAACAATGCTAATTAATACACCTATTCCATGAAAGAATAATCAAATGTATATTAGTACAATTCCATTATAAAAGAATGGATACTATAATTGGAAAATAGAATTGTCTGGCTCTACAAGTGATTTTTTTTTATGTTGATAATCATTTTAACTTATTTGTATTTTTCATTGCATTTCTTTTCTTCTTATCGTGTTTTATTTTATCTTTACGATTATTATTAATATTAAATTTCGAATTAAAATAAATAAGTACATAGCATATACAATGTCTACGTCTCCTGCTTACATGTGTACCTATATAAATTGTTGGACATGTACTCACGTCTATAACACATAAACGGTTAAAAACCTGTTTTTTTATAATTTTCATCTTATTGATTAAAAGAGACCAACTTCAACAGTTTTATGTATCAATGACGATGGAATGATGTCATGGAATATGAATATAATAATATACAAATCAAATTACACGCTAACAATACAAATTTTGACAATAACATAAAGTTTTTTAGCCACGACATGATAATATGTGGCATGACGTCTTTGAACAAATTATTTTGATATGGGTATCATTATTCAACGTTTGAAAATATCCTTAATTAATATTTTTTCGATCACAAATTTATTTGTTAAACTGCTAAATCTTTTACAACATAATTTTGTTATTTTTTTCTCGAATTCTATTCAAAAGTATGATAAGATAAGGGCATCCTGATATTTATTTTTGGAACAAATTTTCTGTATGCAACTCCTACTGATTATGAAAACTAACACTAGTTTCATATAAAATAAAATGGTGAAAACAGTTCAATATTAAACAAACACAAAAAGGCAATAAAAACAATTTATTTTAATATCGAAAGAGAAACATCAAATCAAATTCTAGTTCATACGAAATAATTTCATCAGTTAGTTACATTGTAACATTGATTATAATTAATATCATCATATTTTGTTAAGAGTGAAATATTTATAAGCATAATTGTGTTATCTATTAAAATATCTGTATTGATTCTGACATCATACATCACAAATGATGACTAAGAAATATGGAACGAATTGAAAAACAAAACAGATTATTATTACTTAAATTATTGCACTATTGGATTTTATTTATCTTCAACAATGTAATTTACTTGACATTTAAATAAGAATGTCTCTCTTTCTGGCAGAGCTTCAGTATATGTATATTAATACGTGACCGTATGAAAGTAAAAAATAAAAAAGGTATTGCGTTGGCCTGGAATCGAACGCGAGCTGTCCGCGTGGTGGGCTACCACACTATATATTAAGAAGCTTCCAGGGCAGATCCGAACACATCCGAAAACGTACGAACTGTACCGATTATGACAATTTTGCGGTTGCAATTGTTTGAATGTGTCAAAAGTTAAATAATTAAGTTGGGATTTTTGGAACCTTCTGGCACACTCAAAATGTACTTTTAAGTCCTACCACTATACCGGAACTGAGAACACTTATACTCGACGTACGTTTCGCTAACCAAGTTAGCATCATCAGGAGATGATTTAGAACTGTTCTGGTATAGTGGTAGGACTTCATTACATTTTAAAAGTTAAAGTCAACTCATGTAAATTAATTATTACATTGATTTCCCCATTCAAAGGCTTTAACCAATTGGGGGAAAGCAGATTGGTGGAGTTTCTCTATTAAATCAATTACAATAATTAATGATTATTTTTTAACAAATCAAGTTTGATTAGTACTTCTCTAGTATATTTATAAATCTAATAATGATCACGCGAAAATATGTGACGAAAAATCTCAAAATGCAAAGTTCTGGACATAGTGTTTTCATATTCTTTGGTAATAGAGACACGATAAGTGCTGCAGGTGGTACTTGTATAAAGGAGTAAGAAACGACACCATGCAGGTATCGATACAATTAAGTACCGAAAGAAAAGAGGATGTAAGGATAAATAGGTCAAATAATTAATTGTTTCTGCCTCTACTTTTTGGTAATTCATAACGGATAAATAAAAAAAATGACGAATATTATTTCCACAATTTTATTTTTCATTATTTACAATTGTTTCACCCTACAAAAGGGCATCTTCAGAAGATAATCTTAAGAATAATTCTAAAATTGTGGAAATAATATTGTTTTTTGTTACTAATACACGAAGTGGTTGGAAATTTATTTTTCTATTATGAGAAATTGAACCAAATGAAAAGTTGACGCCTGTCAACTGTTAAAAAAAATAAAGATACGATCACGAGAATGTATCCAATAAACGGCCCAAGAAAAGGGACGTTTTTGAACCTAAGTACTACTCTTGAATTAGGTACTTGGTTTAAATGAATCGATGCCAAAAGTACTTGGTACCATATCGTATCGTGTACTACATGCTGGGAAATTCGGCACTCCCCTGTAAATTTTACATTTAAAAAAATGTGTTCTTACCTGTACTCATATTGGAGTCTTGGCTATGAACGGGCTGAACTGTATTGATGGTGGTCTGCGGTGCCATTTGTATTTGGGATCCGGCAGACATCTGGAACAATACGGAAAAAAACGGATTAGAACACAAAAATAAACTCTCAAGCTTTTCTTTCAACTCAATTATCATTTTTGAAAACTACTCAGCATGCCTACCTGTTTACAATATTCTGGTATACATCCGACTTTGAATTAAAACTAAAGTGCGGTCAGGTCGTTTAATAAAATACATAATAATAATACTGGTAATATTATGTACAATGTACAATACAACCAACAGTAAGTTGGCCAGATTGCCAGAGAGACTAATTTTTTCAGACCGACTAGTACAGTACAGTATCCGCAAAGAACGGTTGTAGGTAGCAGAACTATAGATACTAACTAACTATACGACGACTCAGACCGTGTGATAATTGTTTGTCACGTACATAAACAGACATACACACACACACACATAACCACCATTAACATATTACAAATATACAATATTATACACAAACATGCCATGCGGACAACAGTAATGATTTGTCTGGATCGAGATCCCTTCGCTTTCATCCATCTATCTACAAACGTACCTATTACATACATACAATACTACAACACATATCTGTAGGCAAATATGTATTTGTCAGAGCCATGTGTGTGGGTACAATGCGAATTATAATAAACAACGATCTGTTTTTAGATTTTTAAGTATCGCAATTCGCCTAACCGCGAAAAAATTTACAATACACGTCACATTTTTTTATCGAAAAACTTCCACGGCGTTCTGAATTGAACTCTATTTAACGATTTAATAAATACATTATATATATATATATATATATGTACGATAATAGATGCCTATACTGCTTCCGGGCAATATACAAATTGATTCTGTTTGTACAAACTGACTGAGAACGGTAATTCTGTTATTAATAATAATAGAACGCCATTTACATGGGTACACACACGAATATAGAATAAATACAAACATTTTAATACATACATAGACACACAGACATAAATACAATAACGACGGATAACGTGGCAACCGCGTATTCAAGTTTCGAATTCATGTTTGTAATAATATTCTTTTCACGATAACGTCCTTGAAATTATTTATGAAATCGAACTTTCTTCACCACAACCGCCGTCAAACACAAAACGGATCGACAACTTGCTACTTGTGTTATTACAAAAATTTACCTAGCAACAAAACGAAATAATTATCTACGAATTAACTTTTAAACATACATAGAATAGCCACAGTAACCACCCATGTAAATGGTGGGTAGGTATATAGGCAGAGGCATTCAGGTTTTACAGAAAAAGTTCCACGAAGATGATCCTAATGGTTAACATTTCATCTTGGATTCAAGAAGCACAAACTTAGGGTACGTAAAGGGTCGTTGTAACGGGTATTATTATTATATTAGAAGTGACCCCCTGTAACTTTTGAAAAGCCTTAACAATAGGACGATAAGGACAGAGAATCGGCCAATTTTTAGGATAAAACAATATGAACTAAACACTGCAATTCTGAAGGTGTCTAATGTTTAAGTTTATTAGCTTTAAAATAAATAAAAAATAACAAAAGAAACGTAATGAAGTATTTTTTTTACATTCCAGAAATAACGGTTTCTATTTTTCATAACTTCCTACAACGTTATAGTACCTACATAATTATAAATAAAAGTCCAATATAGGTAATAAATTTAAAAAATTGACATTTACCCAGCTACAATAAATATATATAATACATAGTGATAAAAAATTTGAAAATTTAGAATTCTTATTAAGACACGTCATGTTTGAATATTTCGATAATCGAATGTTATATATATCTCAGCTGAACCTTACTGATAAGAAAATTAGAAACTATTAAATAAAGATCCAGAGGTTTATTACTATAATACAAAAACAAAATACGGAAAAGTTAATAACTATACAAAAAATTCTTTTTAATGACTCACGATCAGTAAAATGTATTTAATTTATAATCAACAGTTGCACCCATCAGTATATACATAAAGAAATTGATTAATGATTATTATACCTATTAATACAATTGCGATAGAATTTTACAAAAAAAAGGGGGGCACCATTTCTATTCGATTGCGAGACAAATCAAAACCACAAATTTAAACGATAAACGGGTAAAGAAATTCTATTTTGCACGGTACTTACTTACACTGCCTGTTTCCTCGACAATATAACAACAAATATTCGAAAAATTAAGAGGTATGAATCGTCATTACACCATGACATTATCGTGGGCCACGAAGTGTAAAATTCCCGAAATAGAATCGTTCCGATTTTATCCACTCGGTTACATTTTTAAAGCGAATGTTTATACGAAGACGTCACAACTGTGAAACTCCCAAAGTTACTGATTCACAGGCTGTGTTGGCACATTTAAATTTATAGAACAAAGGGGTTCGAATTAGTCAGTTAAAGATACTCTAAACATAGATATAACGAACAATTTTTATTCCTTTAAATACAACAGGTACGGTACATCACAAATGTAGACAACTGCTTACTACACATCCCCGAAGAATTCCCCAAACTCTTCAACAAATTAATTAGTTTGTATTGAAGACCAAATTGGGTTTACAATCGATCTCAAAACCAAAGATAACAGTTTACAGTACAGGGAGGCCACAGCAGATAGTCTTTAATTAAAAAAAAAATAATAATTGAGTAGGACTCCACTTTATGAAAGTTGATCATATTGATTGATTCCTTCTTCTGAAGATGACCTTGTAGGTCGAAACAAATTTGTTAAAAAATAAAATAAAAATAAGTGAAAATTCTTTAAGTGTTTTATTCCAAAAATTTAAAATTCAAATTCATAGTAAAAATATCAAAAAAGATAATAATTCTAAGTTTGGCTTTCTATCCTTTTATATAACGAATGAACAGAGTACATGAAAATTTTCGCGTAAAATGTAAAATAACTGGGTAAATTATTACTTTCTCCATTATGACATTTACAAAGTACTTATGTGCTTATTTGATTAGTACAGATTTAATAATTTGAAATAAAAAAGAAAAATCAAAACAATAACGACATGGATATTACCGTTGAAATTATTTTATAAAACTAGGTTTCTGTTTTTAATACAATTCCCTTTCTCTCCAACACTCGGCCTACTAAAATTATTATCAACAATTTAATGTTCAATTCTTTGAAAAGCACATAGACACAGATACACTGAAATAACTTTTTTTTTTGTTGTTATTCGTGTAAACATAGTAATATGTCTGATAATTATACATAATCTTATCACCAAAGTGACGCCTACACAAAATAATTTCGTTATTTCAACCTAAACAGCATGTAATAGTTATTAACCATTAAAAAAAGTACACACTGAAACCAAATCAGAAATAAAAAGATGACATTAAATTTATTTTGAAAAAATAGCTTTTTAAAATGGATTTTTACTATAACGTTAAAAATTGAAAACGAAATTTTTACATACCACAAAATATGTAGGTATCTACACATATATATATATATATATATATAGATACATTTAGTAAATAGATACTTACAATTCAACACTGAACGAACTAACTGAACGAAAAATATGAACTCCATTTCGATTTTTAAATTTCGTTATCTGATAAGTAGTGTAGAATATACGGTTTGTTTATCAAAAATAACATGAATTAAATTATATTAAGCACACACATAACTCAATTTTCTAAAACAAATCAAATATGAACTTTCACCATTAAGAGTTTCGTTATTTAGTTGAACACATTTAACGTAACTCGCGATTGTGACCTTCTGAATTGTAGTTTGTTTATGTAAAATTCATGTCAATAACGAAAATTCAATGCCGGGTATCACATAAACCAAATGAATTTGTTCAAATAGCTTAACTAGAAAACCGAAGCTCTTCAGAAAATATACCATCGAAAAATGCATCTTTAATATTACATTGAACAGCAAATTTCCACTATAATTTTATTTTGCTCTTTACAATTGTTTCACCCTACCAAGGCATCTTCGAAGATATATATATATATGCGTAAGTCAATACTTCTTCTGAAGATGCCCTGGTAGGGCGAAACAATTATAAAAAGCATAACAAAATTATAGTAGTGGAAATTTGAGTTATTATTTTACTATTCAATATTCAATTAGATGAAAAAGGATTTTAATACCTTCTTTTTTCGACTTGTAATCTTCGTCTAATCGTTCGGAATCAACAGTGTAATTCAATGTTGGTAGGGGTATTAGCCCTCGGAGTAGTTGTTTCTGTTGATTCCATATTTATATTCAATATGAATGTTAATTTCCATAAAGTAAAGACTGAAGCAATTAATTGTTCAATTTTACATTTCTAATAACCTACCGTTAACGAGAAACTTTTTATAAGGTGCTGTCTGTTACCAACACCCTTTTAACAGTATCTTTATGACTATGAGCAATGAGTATGACAATTGGCGATGATGCCTATGACGGCAACATTTTAGAGTCTTTTAACCTTAGAACAGTCCAGATCTTTTGCCCATTTTCAAGATTAAAGAAGAATAGGAGAAAACAAAACAAATAAGGTATGAATACCTGAAGGAAATTTCAAAAGACGTATCCGAAGAGTTCGTGATCAGATTATGATGGTGATAGTGCAGTCTGAGGTCAGAAGTTTTATGCACTTGGTGGCGGTGGCTAGAGAACATACAAACGTACCTGTATAATGCACACCAACCACTACAGGTACATGGTAAGTAGTAACAACACTTCTATACACATATATGAAGCTTTGTACTTATTTAGCGATGGCAAGGTATGTTGTTGGAGGCTCTAACCAAGGTCAATGACTATTACAGAGCCTCAAGTTTAAATTGTGCTCTATTCGAGAAACAGTCAGCGTTTACGTTGTAGATTATCTTCACTTTTACAAAATTCCGACAACTACCAACCCACTCATGAGTAGTCTGAAATAAACCAGACTGTTCACATCTAAATAGCTGTAGCAGATACAAAATAAAATAATATATTCAAATTATATTTAAATTAACTGTCACGATACAGGTAGTAAATTCCAAGATTTTTCATCCCCTTTTGCCACTATTAAGTAGATGGAAAAACCATGGGATTGGCTCTGGGGGTTTCAACCTTTTTTCTTAACAAAACCCCACACTATTCAAATATTGCAAATATTATACCTTCTTTCTTTATTTGACAATATGTAAAACAAACTGCAATACTTAGAATAATTCATAGCTTTTTACAATACAGTGTTGTTACGTTTTTTTTTTCCGTATCATTTAACACAGATACCTGCTTATATACGGGTTTAGAAACATGTATTTGGATTTACTTCCATTTTTATACACTCTTTGACAATAATTCAATTCTTTGGTTGAAAAAGTTTCATCAAATACAATAAAGATTTTATTGAATGTATCGCAATGTACTTTTCCTTAAAATTTAAATATTACTAGTAAACATTTACTCTTGATAATGACACACTACTGTCGAAACAATAGTCGATTTATATTAATTATTTTTGGATTTTAAATTTTACGAAAATATTTAACAAATAATACACCACGCACAGTCTAAATATAAATACATTTATAACTTCTCAAGACGTCACAAAGTGTCGAAACATATGTTAAGTTTATTAAATGAGATTGTAAAGACACCCTCCTACGTCAAAAAAGTGCCTACTTTCTTTGCTAAACTGATATTTACAGACATTAATTTCTTTTTTAAAGCATGGGTTAGTTCTTGAAATTTTCTGTTCATTCTGTTATTCGTGTGAAAGTTGTTAGTAAATAGGTATATACTATTGAGTTTAGATAATTTTATTCAATTTCGATGTGAAAGAGGTAGGGGCCAAAAGGCAATAGATTGGTACAAACAAGAACAAAAATTTGCGTCCAATTACAAAACGAGTATAAACAGAACTGACAATAACACTGTTTTAATTTGAATACATAATTGTTTAGAACGAACTAAAACACGTGCCTATTCCAATTCGTGTAATTTTTTTTTTAACAAATCGACTCGACACTGTATCTCTAACTTCGTATGTTTTTGCATCGATATCAACAATTACGTAAAATACTATGTATTATTAATAGCACAAAAACATGAAGTACACACATGAAAATAAAAACTGTATTATCTTATTTAAAAACATTGTATTTTTATTGTTTTATGCTACGAATACACAAAACTATGTAAGTACCTTCATTACAGACACGTATGTAGATTCCTTTTTTAGTTCAAGCTTTAAACATAGTATAACATCATACTGACGAATAAAGTATTATTTAAACACATCACACCACAGCAATACGTAACACATTAAAATATGCGTCAAAGGTCATATTTATATTATTTCAACGATGTTACATTTTTGAAAAACCATTTCGCCCAATCTCAACAAAATTAAGTTAAAAAGAATTATAGATGCATTAAAAATTAAAAGAGAAGAATTCAAATAGAAAAAAATACAATAGAATTGATGAAGCTTTGGACTTTACAAATACGTAATGTTTCTGCTATAATTATTTCAGCACACTGTGCCTTCTTCAGGCGAAGTCCAATTGTTTTTTATTTATTTAAAAAAAAAATAACACAGGTCAATGTGGATTAGGAAGCTAACTTCTGAAGTACATTGCGAAATTCCAAAAACTTTAATTTTTGACCATTTTATTAAAACTAGGTTTTTGTTTTTAATACAATTCCTTTTCTCTCCAACTCTCGGCCTACTAAAATTATTATCAACAATTTAATATTCAATTCTTTGAAAAGCACATAGACAAAACAACAAAGAGGGTAGCCATTTTCAAGGTATCTTTTGTTGCTGAATTAGAATCTGGTCAGATGTTAATTTAAAAATTCGAATGACCCTAATTTGATTTGACATTAAGACTGGGATTTCTCGAGACTGCAATGTGGCACAGGGAATACGACAAGGACAACCATTTCCGAAGTAATTTTCAAAATATTACCGTAATCTCAAATTTAAACAAGCTAAATTATCAATATTTGGATTTCGTTTTTGAAAAGGCCATTATCAGTCCAGATCCTTTGAAGGACGAGCAGGATAAAACCATTCTATTCAACAAACTGCACTAATCAAAATTAAAGACGTATGTATCAGGGGAATAACGATTACAGTTAGAAAAATTATCGATGTAACACATGGGCTAAAGTTCCGGGCCTAACAAAGAAAACACTTTTTTTTTGTTCAAAATTGGCTTTATTCATCAACGTAATCTCCATCAAGAGCAACACAATCACAATCATTCCAGCGCCGCTCTAACATTTCAATACCTCGGCCTCAGCTTCAGTGATAAAGCGATAACCTCTTCATTCGAGCGAAATATCCTGCCGGCGAGCATTTTTCCGAGGTCTGGGAACAGACAGTAGTCGATGGGAGCCAAATCTGGAGAATACGGTGGATGTTGCAGCAATTCGAAGTTCAATTCATGTAGTTTTGCCTTTTTTTTTTGTTTTGATTGACTTATGACACGGTGCGGTGCGTTGTCTTGATGAAACAAATTTTTTTTCTTTGCCATATGCGGTCGTTTCTTTGCAATTTCAATTTTGCGGTCTTCAAACGCTCCAATAACGGTATATAATTACCACAATTCACTGTTAATGGTATTTCCCTTCTCAAGATAGTCGATGAATATTACACCACGCACATCCCAAAATACCAAGGCCGTAACCTTTCCAACCGATTGTTGTGCTTTCGGGCGCTTTGGAAAAGGTTCACCAGTTGCTGTCCACTCAGATGACGATCGTTTTGATTCCGGAGTAAAGTGATCGCAATAATTCCGGAATGTTCCATTGTTACACTTAAACATGGCCAAACACTGCTCAGAATCACAAACACGTTCTTGTTTTTGATTAACAATGAGCAAACCCGGCACCCACTATGAACAGAGCTTTGTCATGGTCAAATACTCATGCTCATGCAATATAAAGCCAACACGTTCTCTTGATATCATTTGATTTGATTGATGTCATCTAACTCATGCAATTTCACTTTTCGATCCTTCAAAAAGATTTTGTGGATTTTTTTGTTTTCTGGTGTTACCGCCTCACTTGGCAGCTGATGTCCACTGCGTTCTGAATCATCAGTGTCTCTACGACCACGTTAGAAGTCAGCAAATCAACGTTTTATTTTGATTCGGTTGTTTCCGATGGAGCGGAGTCTCCATAACACTTTTCAGGCCATTGCTTCGCTTGAACGGTATTTTTCCCCATCAAGATACAGTGTAAAATTAAAACACGAAATTGTTTTTGAAAATAACAAAAGTAGCTAGACAAAGTCACTCTTAGCACAATAACTCACAAACTAATGAATAGAATATCATGAAATTATAACAGCTGTCTTTTAAAGGTTAGTACTAACTGAAAAAGAGGTGACTGCAATAAAACTAGCGCCATCTATGTGTTAGGCCTGAGACATTCCAGCCCATGTGTTAGTCTATTCGAACCAATCTAAAAATTACGGGCAACAGCATCATATTGAATTGTAGGTTACATCATCTGAAGTGTACGTAGTCAAATAATGAACTTCAAGTCACAACTAACTTTGTATGCTACATAACGTACGTCCCAGCTTATCTATCTGTTCTTTGTAAATCGAGGCAGTGGGAAAGATCGAATAGCGTATACGTGCCGTAGGTCGTTGAATAATTGATCTGTTCGCAACCTGCCAATAAGGAAGCGTGGCATCATCGGTACCATACAAATCAGTCTGCACGTTCCAAACAAAGCACGGGGTTCAGTAACAATTTTTCCCATCGCATCGCAACCGATCAACGAAAGAAAAAAGAAAAAGAAAGAAAAAAAAAGAGGAAGGCCTACACATACTCGGGCACGAAGTAATGCTACGGATTTGTCGTCGTCGTCGACATTTTTAGAACGGTTAATAACGTTGATGTCGGGCACTTTTTGAGCCTCCTTCATTGGGGAGTGTATATGTATAGTAAGTGTGGCGATGGCAGTGTGACCAGGTATAACAAGACATATAATAGAATGCTTAATAAAGTGGGTTATCGACCTGTTGTGCACGAATAATGCCGCAATTCTTCTTTCTTACTGTTTGTATGTGTATGTAGTCTTCGATGGGCAACAGCAGCAACGAACGAATGCCATGTTTGCTTGCCTGTGTCCTTACTTACCAACAACCAGCAAGTACTTCACTTACTTACTACATTCTCGTTACGTATATTAGATGGGTATGAGAAAGTTTTCATGACCTACGTTCGTACAGGTCCAAAAGAGGGTCCCCATATATTTAAAACAAACATTTTGGACATCGTTAGCCTTGATCACAAGATCATAACATATCGAAATACTACAGTTAAAAGTGAATTTCGACAGATGACGACACATCGGTTATCATCACACGTAGCGCAAATATAAACAATTTTTAAACCAACGTCATGGTTTAGCACCCCAATGTTACACGATGAAAGACACCAAACTTTTTAAAATTTTACAGGCCTCAGGGGGCTCAACATACAGTAAAAGTTATATGAAACAACTAAGGTGCTTATATGGTTACACTTTAAGTTCGTACAAATTGAGGGTACTGAGTTTTAAAGAAACTATGTAATTGCTGAATATATTAGAACTTACGTCAATTTCCGGTGTTACCGGAAGTATCATATGTACGTACCTTAAACAAACAGTAAACTAACTAATGCACTGTACAATAAATAAGTCATACAGTTTTGCAATAAAATAATGACATTCAAAACGCAAGGTTTTTTTTTTTACTACACTACGGACTTCAATTCAGCAACTTTCCCAAATAAATTTAAATAAATGTAAGATATTATCTAAAAACTACAATACCAGCAACTTTTAGAACGTACGTAATAATTTCTTCAGAGACATCAACGATGGGTTAGAACAGCTCCCCATCAGTTTCAAATCATTTTATAGAACAAAAAACGTAATAATAACCCCAGTTGTTAGTCAGTACGAGGCAGTAAGTAGGTACGCCACTGTGCCGGCAACGACCATTAACCCGAGATAAAGAAAATCCAAGACGGCTGCTCACGATATAAACACAGCTCGACATTAAAAGGGCTAGGGGTGTAGGTATATTGATTATTCCACATTTGGTAGCTGCTTTGTAGAACCCTCCCTGTCCTCTTCATACCCTCCACTCGACCAAAAACCTGACCAAGTAACGTCATCTTCGTAGCAAGCAAAGTCTTTATTTAAATTCTTTCACAAAAAATACCTACATATATATTCGTGCACGCCTGCTGTTAAACCTTTTTTAAATGCAGATATAGACGTAGATGTAGATACATGTTTCCTGTTTTGAACATTATTAAATATACTTTGTTGATAAAAGCAAAAAACAACAACAAATATTTTCCTAGACTTTTGGTGGTGGTCGGTAGATGAAACATATTAATATAATACATTAATGCGATATTAATTATTGAATTAATTTGTACCCACTACAGATTACCTCATATTAATGAGATAAATTTTGTTACTTCTTCAAATATTTCATTATTAATGATTAATAATAATATACATTAATTTCGACGTTCTGTGACTGTACGTTCGTTGTTGTTACTGTTGTCACCTCTCGTAGCTTAGTGGCAGAAGCATTGGCGTGTAAAGCCAAAGATCCCGGGTTCGAGTTCCGACGAGGGCGTGACAACAGTAACAAAATTTTCCTTATTAATATGAGATAATCTGTAGTGGGTACAAATTAATTCAATAATTTATATCGCATTAATATATTTAAAATTTACCCATACTAAAAATTATTCAAATATTTCATTATTTACATATTAATATAGATAATTTGAATTTCAATGAAAAACAATAACAACGTTTCGACACTTTTATTATAAGACTCGACGAATCGTTTCGACCGAACGGTCATTATCAAGAGTATACATACAAAGTACTCTTAGGTTAAAATTAAGTACTTTGTATACTCTTGATAATAGCCGCTCGATCAAAAGATCGAATAGTGTTGAAACGTTGTTATTGTTTTTCATTGAAATTCAAATATTTTCCTGTAAATTTTGAATAGACTTCTACAAACTCAATCATTTTCATAGCAATAATCAATCGTAGATAGCGCAATTACCATTTAATGTAAAGTGCAAAACTTACGTATTTATTTTTATTCTTGTTATTTTTTTTATACAGGTAATGTTATATTATACCGTTATTACTTAGTGTACGTAATAAAATTTTGCTGAAAAGAAACAGTCAGAAACGTAATTTGTTAACCTTTACAGTTATTCGTGCAAAATCCACGGCAAAAGGTTGCATATCTCCATGTTGTACTTGTTGGATGTTATTGTTAAAATGTCTGTCTAGTTGTAGACTGTTACAGAGGTTCATACAACTTAAATATTCAGCAATGCGTGACGCTCTTTACGAAATTTCTCCGATTGTCTTTTTTTCCTAGGTATTACGTATCTATTTACAATGTTCAGGTTTGAAAATGAACTCAATTATTCAGAAACGAAGATTTTTATTTATTTATTAAAAAATTAAATTTCTTGAAGATTAGTAGGTATTTCAATAAACCTTTATTTGTAATGTTTGTTGATATATGTTGTTACAGCTCGTAACACAACAGATAGGTACGGTAGCTACCACAAATGTTAACTTGTTGTTTGTTAACAACTAAGACAAATGAAAGTTATTCATCAGTATTCTAGATATGACACAATTGCTAATTTAGTACATTATATATAGGTACGTAATATCGATTGACAGATATAGGAAAGTAGTATTTGTTGTTTAAACCATAAAAATTTCATTACAAGTACTAATATATGAAAAAGGTGCGAAAAATCAAAAGAAAAAAAAATACGTTTGTACCTATGTGCGTATATCGACCCAAATCCACGCCTCTACTGTTCCAGAATTTCAAGGCCGCTATTCATTGTAAATTAAATTTTTATTATTTAATAGATATCTACTATATACCTATCTACTTGAAGTATCCAGATACATAGCATACCTATTTACAGAGTACCACTTCAAATATCTTTCCATGTGCGATGTGACAGTAAATGAACGCATAGCGGACGTAAGTATATAATATTAAAAACTAATTACTACATACATAGATATATAGGTAGTATGTCTCTACAGACCATAAGACAAGCAGGTTCTATTAATAAACAAAACCAAAGGCGTTTAAATAGTTCCATTACTATTATGTGTTAAAAAACTTACCACAATTATCATGTTTCTTGATACACTTTTTACTCTTTCTAGATACATAAAACTTGACAGCAACAATATTTACTGTTCCTTGCCGATAACGAAATTTAAAACAGTAGGTAAAGAAAAACTGAAAAAATATCACATCCTTTCTAAATCACACACGCTGGCTCGCTACTAAACCGAAACAAATTAACATTAACCGAGACGTTTACAACTCGACACGACTATAATTATTACAATCGTTTCAACGACCGTGGTTAAGTGCGGCAACGTCGCAAGAGATCGTCGAACAAAAGCACAACACAAAGCAAAGCACACCACTACACTACGATATAATACTCTCTACCTACTGCGATCTTCTCGATTCCGCCATTATTATAATCGTTGTTTTACAACGCCTTCTGCGATTCGAACGACGACTCTTGCGTATTACACCGAAACGACTTTTGCGTATTTTGAACGTGATTTTTGCCGATTTTACACGACCGACGGATGCCAACCAAAGTGAGGTAGGTAGGTAGGAATAACAACGCGATGATGGAAAATTACCGGAACGCAACAAACCTACAAATGCCTTCTGTGACTGACTGACTGACTGAGTGCGTGTATGTTCGTGTATATGATTCAAGTTGATTCGTTTGAATGTGTTCGTGTTGTGATATTACCAAAACCAGGCTTGACACTGCCGCGCTCTACAACATAACCGAGTATTAATAATAATAATACACTAAAATACGTGCACCAACAACATGCATACAATACATATAACCCAACCGGAAAGGAAACGGCCGATGAGAGAATATACAAGCAGCTGGTGGAAGGTTCTCTATGTCCTTCTCGATTACGAATATAACCAACCCACCCACCACAACTATAAAACATGTTTTAATCAATCCTATTTAGTTAGTTACCGAGTTCATTTAAAATAAAACCAACTAGCTAGATAGGTAAATAATAATCGATCAGAAAACTCTAGCACGTAATTAACAAAACAGACTGTAACGAATCGATTAAAAAGAAAAACAAAATAGCGCTTAATCCTTTTGCTTAATTAACCACAATAATATTTTTTCCTAGGATTTCGATTAAATAAGACGAAAAAATCTTGTTCGTCAAATACCTAATAGGATACCTACATAAATCTCGTTTAGAAAGCAAGATAGACTGACTGGTAATGCATTGGTGCAGAATGTTTATGACAGCTTGACGAATAAGAAATCAGATTTTATCTCGATGCAATTGGTATCTTACATTGGCGAACCTTTAGTCCAATTACAATCGGTCACGTTCAAAAACCAACGGCGAATGAATCTCAATGGGTAGTGAAAATTTGACGTTGATTTTCTTGATCGTATTATATACGAGCTATAAGTATTTAAAACACGAAAACTAACGAGGCACGTACGTACAATGCTGTAATCTCCCGAATGTTAAAAACAATTGCTTAACAAAAAACAATTAACTATAAGACAAAATGTATATATGTAGTAGTTAGTAGTATCCAACGACAAGCTAATTGGCTAACGTATTTAGGTACATAATAAATTACTCATGCGGTGTTGTCTGACATCGCAAAAAATGCGTAAAACTGCTCCAAGTTATTTTTAACCGAGATTAGTCTACATTATAATATATACATTAGGTACATACACCACGGCAACCATTCGAATGTCAATAAGTATATAATTTCTATAATTAGTAGACTACACACGCAATGAAAGTAGAAATTAGGTGTTGCCGTATGAGTAGGTACCTAACTAACATTAATAGATAGATATGCATAGTAACAGCTATGAAATTAGATATAAAAAAAATGCCAGCCGCAAAACAGTACGTTGACCCTCTATTTCTGCTTTATATCGCGACAGGAAAACATCTTGGAAATGCATTGATACTTACTTCGGTACCTACACCACCACTTCGGCGTTTTGCCAAATGAAAATTACATATTTCAGATACAATAAAGAAAATTACCACGTTGCCAATGTTACAACGTCTGTATGTATATGCCTACATGTGTGGCAGGTAAAAGTAAGTTAATTTGTATTTAATTCGCTTATTCACTATTTGCGTAACAACTACTAACTACTCCGTGAAGATTGCAAATTGTCTATTGTCTAAAATTTGACGCGGTAGATACCTAGATCCTGTAGGTATGGTACCTATAGTATGGTGGTATGGTATGGTAATGCCTTCTTTCAAGTGAAAGTTCGGAATAAATACGGTAATTAGCGGATAAAAATAAAATGTTCGATTGTAAACAATTAAACAATTCCCTATTTCGTTTTGAAAAACAAAACAACGCTTTATGTAGGTAATAACTGAAATGTAGTAGACCGTAAAATTAAGTACAATATACCTACCTACCTAGCTGTTACTACAACAACTACAATATTAAAATTTCGATTTTAATTTAAACGGGTAATTATTGTTGTATTTTTGAATACATTTCAATTAAAAACTCCGGTAAAACTAAGGCTCGCAAAATTAACTAACACCGAATAAAAAAGTAACCCAAATTACAACATTCGTGTTTACACAACTTGAATTACCTACAGAAGAAGAAGAAGAAAACGAGTACTTAATAAATAATGGTTTGGTAAATTGACGAAAATTGTGGAAACGTTTCGAAACTTCGCAAATAAAACGTTAACCAAGTCCACGCGCGTCGTCGTTTTCTTTCTCTCTCTACGTGTCTGCGTGTATGTACGGCTGTCTCGTGGACGACAAAATCAATGAGTTCGTCAGTCTGACTAGGTCAGGCCTTGCGGAGTCGAGAGAGGAAGAAGAACAAGAAGCACGTGGTTTCTCTCCGCGGGACCCTCCAACCGGACCGGATTGGACATATCGGCCTACCTGGTGGTAATAGTAATGCACCAGCAGGGTCCTCAGGAGTCGCCCGTCCATAGCCACCGACTACGAAGAAGACGACGGCAACCACAACGCCGCACATTGCTCGCTACATAACACCGCACTGCACCGAAACAGACCTTGCAATGCCATTCATCGAGGCCATCGCACCGGCAACAACGCCTTCAGCTATCAGCTGGCGCTGTGCGAGAAAGAGACAATGCCATTGCGCATGCTCAGTCGTATACAGTCTACTAGACGATTCGTAACCAAACGACAACGTTAGCATTAGCGCACCGGCTATAGAGTTGCGAGCACGTAAGTGAGATGCTCATATCCGAACCTCTCGTACTGTGCGACGCATGAGTATCTAATTGAATTCACTCGCTCGGTGGTTAATGTTGTGCTCACCGTTACGTTCACTTTCGACGGTCAAGACACCATATGGAATGTGGCGAAGTGGAGGTGACTGTTGCGGGTAACCTGCTTCTTTGCTAAAGGAGGATGTTACGACGTTACGAGACTCGAGTGCCCAGATTCACCATTAGCCGCGCGAAGGTTAATGACCGTTAGCGTACTAGTGGTGCTGTATGTACTTAGTTTCGCTATTTCCAACTTGCTACAACCAAGGAATCTAATTTTTTTCTACTTTTGCACGATGCACACTACTAACGATTAACAAGACGCAACCTTACGGTACCGTATAGTGGGAGATTGTAAAGAAATCGTAAGTTAGTTGCCTTGTAAATTCGACGAAATATCTATTCGCGAGTTTCGTAAATAAATATTACGTAAGTTAATACTTTTGTTTTATTCCAAAATAAAATGAAAACGGACATATCGACACCGACGTATAAAAAAAACTTCTAGTTGTTCTGCGGAATACGAGTACATACAAAATGTACAATAATATTATTTTCGAGGCTATCTGATCGATGGCCTACTACTATACTAAAATAACTGAGGACTTCGACCCAGATTTTTTTTGTAATTCGGACAATTTACGTCTATACATACATATAAGGATAAATTTTACTTGGTAAAAGTGTTTTTAAATTAAGTAGTTTTATGGAGATACCTTTTTCTGCATGCCTGCCGCAGTAAAGATTACTCGATATCTGAAAACACCATCTGTCGGTGACAATCCCCCGGGTAATGCTGTGGCAACAACGTTACACCCTTCGATCTGGAGCGACATTATCACGCCTCCTTTGCCGACATCTCTTCTCATACCCAAAATTGGAAATCGTCAATAATCACTGACGCGAAACTGTACAAAATTTAACAACAATAATATCACTGCGGATCACCATACTACGTGTCTACTGACGTAAAAACAACAATCGAATCGAAACGAAACGGGTCAGCCTTAGCAACAACCGCAAAAAAATGTCTCTCACTCTAAATAGACACGAGAACATGAAACGGCGGTGGCTCTACAACAGCACATTCCGTAAACTGACAACACAACAAACACAACACACGAAATGACGGTGACGGACAAGTTTTGCGATGTTGCCGCTTCTGTATTGTAATAAATGTAAGTCTCGTTCGTACGCTCGCTCGCTGGGTCGGTCGGTCCGTTCCCCGTCAAGACGGCAAGTACTTGCATACACAATAAATACACATACTTGACTAAAGAAACTATTGATCAGAGTTGGCCGGTGAGAGAACGACGGGCGGGCGACTAGATGCTTTCAACTACGAGAAAGAACGAGCTGGAACAGTGGCGTACAAACGTACAAATTTATCTACCAAAATTATTGCCTATTCATATACATCTAATCGTATCGATAAATACACTCGCAGGTATCCGATGCGTCTAGATAACGCCCATGCTTCATCCTAAGAATATAAAATTAAAAAAAAAGCTAATGATTATGGAATTTTACTGGCTATTTGAAATTATTTGATCATAACTGGTTGGGTACCTATCTGTAAAATCCTCTTGGAGTAGTTTTACTACACTTACGCTTATCAAAATTAAAATTTGAAACGACACTCAACACGACAAATGGTTACCCATGTTAACGGTTAATATACGTATAAATAAGAAGGCTAACCACCAAGGTCTTCACTATCAGACGACGGCGTATGTCAAACATTCATCAATGGTACTAACCTAACAAAAACTTGTTTGTGGCATGGTGTGTTAATGTATTACTGTTCGTATCTTACAATAAATTATATATATATATATACTGAAAGGACAAAAGTTAAATTTTTTTAATAAATAAAAATGAACCCTGATCGAAACAAACCCCTTTCTAAATGTAAAATAAATAGGTACCTAGGTAAAACCCAAGCCAATAAAAAACTTTAAAACAGGTTTTCCTATCCTATTATAGGCTATTTTTATTGGCACGGAAAATGAACGAATGAGAACGAGGTATGAAAGTTACGCAATTGGTGATTTTTATTTAACGAATCAACGGTAACCTTTCTGCGCACCCGGTCACTTATAAACAAATATAAATTTCGTTCGTTTTGAGAACCAGTTTTCTATTTCAATTTCGGTCTGCATTTTAATGATTTCTGGAATTATGAAAATTACACACGATACAGAAAATTTACATTTACTGTATGAAGAATCCAAAAAGTTTTAGCGAAACATGTTACGTTGAACATTGTTAAATAAAAACAAAATTGTAAAAATCTACTTCGTGAATTTTTATTTATGTATTACGGATTTTCATCAAGTAAAGATCGAAACTATTCAATTTATTTCTTTTCTCGTTGGTCTGACAATGAGGAGATTCAAGCAGGTACAATTTTTATAAAGTTAGCATCAATAGGTGTAGCAGTAGGTATCTTAACAAAAAATAAAACGCTATTTTTGTCAAGGATGAAAGTACATTTACGATATCCATATTACACGCGACTGTTTTACGTATCTAGACAACAGAATTTTGAGTCAATGCGCATGACAAAAATGAAATTCATTTTACATACATATTTATTTACGTACAATACACGTTGGTCGGTAAATACCTCTTTATATACAAGTAAGTGTACATACACGAACGATGAATGTATATCTCCATGTCCTTATGTATATATGTATGTCTGTGTGAGAATATTAAGGCGTTTTAAATAAACTCGATCAAAGAGCGAATGTTTGTATTCAGACTAATAGCAAACGCGAGTTTTACTAGCGAAACTGAATACATCCAAGTCTTTATTCGACAAATTGCACATCAACGGTGTCAAAACTAATTTCTATTTTGCTATTGCCTATATTGCTAAGTAGAAATTAAATTACACGCGATCGAAATTGTTTCTTTGGCTTCCATTCGACGATTCCTTTCTAATAATAGAACAAGTATGTCTAATGTCTATGCGCAATTTACACACGCTTGCCTATTATTTATTTCGTTTGTTTATAACAGCACCCTTTAAATTAGAAAAATTCAGGCAGATTAGAATCGCATCGCGATACTGTGAACCAAAGTTCACAACAGCTGTTCACGTTAACGAATGTTATATTGTATGTATCTAACAAACAGTTAATTAATAAATCAAATAAACAAAATTCAAATTTTGTAATTTCTACTTTTTTATTTTAATTGTGTTTACAATTGTTTCACCCTACAAGGGCATCTTCAGAAGACGTATTACTGAATAAACTATAGATGTTCTTATATATATGTACAATAGGTAACTTAGTCTAAAAGTGGTGTGGGAGGGGTGATGTTTACAAGTTTATTTAAAATAATTGATTGGTATACATTTTCTATTTCGTTTAAAATAATTTCACTATTTTGTTTATTGTGTTTTCTAATTTCATACGATTCTAAAATGTCTAATGTTTTACTTTTTTCTAAACAATGTAAAATATTAAAATTATCTTCTATATTAAATTCATGGTTTTCATTTTTAATATGATTCATAAATGTTGATTTTCCTGCGTAATTTTTGATATGTTCCTTAACTCTCTCTTTAAAAGTCCTCCCTGTCTGTCCTATATATATAGTCTTGCAAGTATTACATTCCAATTTGTAGACTCCACTTTTATTCATTTTTTCTGTTTTTCTTTATTGTTAATTAAAAATTTTGATAATTTATTTTCCGTTTTAAAGGCTGTTTTGAAGTTACTATTTTTTAGTTGAAACAGTTAATTATTTATCATTTTCACTTATTTTTGAATTAGGTACTTAATTCATTTTGGTTTTACTTAATGATTTTGCTAACGAAAAAAAAAAAAAAAACGACACATTTTCCCTTCCCTTTCATTCAAAATGTCTCTTTGATAGACGACATTTTCGATAAAAATATTTCATATCATATGTATACGTAGAAGTATCAGTCTTTTAAAATATATCGTCGAATTTTATTTTGAAATACGAAAATATTTAGATAATATGTGGGATACCTAATTATCTATATCTGATGATGTTTGATTAAAAATAAATAACTCGGTGATCTATCTATACGGCAACTAAAATTATACAGGTACCCATGTATTAAACAGTTCGAAAAAAACTTGTTGGCAAGAACGCAAAATAACGAATGTAGGACAAAAATAAAAACAAAGGTCGATTCTTTTACAGCCGCGCCGATTAAATTATTAATCGGACGCCATTTGCTATTTTTAAACTCATCACCTTATCGGTTCAAACAATGTTAATATTTATGTTATTTATTGATGTAGTACACACAATTCAAACATTAGTAAATAAGCGCAAGTATGAATAACGATTCTATTTAAATAAATATATGTACTATGTATAAACAAGCCCATATGGTCGAATAAATTTGGACTTGTTTTCATAGATTTCATATTAAAATAAGCAATAAAAATTGTGGAAATAAATATGAAAATAGCCGTTACCAAATCAATTAAAAAAAAGAAAGTGTCATACAGTTAAAAGACTAACGTAAATTAATTAAATTACACTAATAAATATTTAAATAAAACTCTTGGATTGATTCGCTATTTTTTATTGATACTCAAAATGCATATTTATCCTTCTTAGGGCATCTTCAGGAATACTACTAAATACTAAACTTTACTTGGTGTGTTTACATTTAAATGATTTAAACCAAAGCAGGGGGTTTTTAAGCAAATTGTATTTGGTCATTTGTTAAAACTTTAATTGCAGTATGTAGTCTTTCACGACCGGCGTCAACAGCTTTCGATCTCGAAAACGTCTAATGTCGACCAAACCACAAACGCTTCTGAAGATGTCAGCCGCAGCCGCTGACGAAACGTCAGGCAAATATTAGTATAACCGTAGAAAGGAATTTTTCTCCAACATGTTTTTTCTAGATTGACATTTTTGACCGGGAACTTTAATTTATTTAAATGTTGTTTCTGTTTTTTAAATGCAGTTTATCTATTAGTTTTTCATCGTATCCGTTATTGATAGCTATGGCTTTTTTTGTAGATAATTCCTTATTTTAGTTAGTTTTTAATAATTAATGGAACTGTAATTAATTTATTTAAAATTGAGTGAAAATTTGCTAATTAATTTAATATTCAACGGTTGGTTAGAATCACTAGAGAAATAATTCTATACTTTTTCTTTTTAATTAATTGTTTGCTCCTCTTACTTGTCCTTTAATTATAACGTATTTGGAAACCCCCTGTACATATCCGGTAATTCCCAACACTTTTGTTAAATATTTATAATCAATAATATCTTCCATTTTGCGTTCTTACGTTGGTAATATTGTCCGTGTGTACGATAGACGAAGAAGTGGTAGTAGACACAAGAAGAGAAAGACAAAATGAAAAGATCAATTTTCCGTATTCTTATAATCCACCCATCTCTTCCAATCCTTGTTGCCTAATATGGACAGTGTTTGCTGCTATTGTGGCACAGATGTCGTATGAATACCAAGTCAACAAACTGAGTGCTTATAAAAGGTACTAAAGTAATCTACCTACCTACTTACCTACGTTGAATATAATTTATACTTATTTCTACTAATGAGAAATACAGATGCCAAGTTCAACCGATAATACACGAACGTCTTACATTTACAGCCTAAAAATTTAATTATCATAACGGTTCTTAATTAATTATTAAAGTTATAAACACAAACCTAACCAATATATCAATCGTAAAAGTTCGTGATTTTGTAAACGTTCGCAAGCAAATATTTTTTCTCTAGTTGTTTACGTAAATACTATCTATACAATAAAAGAATTAACAATGTTCAGTATTTGTAAACAATTATAATATATATAAATTTTAATTGGTTAAAAGTAATCGCGCAGTTTAAGTTTTCCCGTTTGGCCGGGTTCTCTTCTATGAGACGTCGAATATGCTCGCCATACCTAAACTAATACGAGCCGACAGCGTCGCGAGCTAAGCACGCACAGGTTCAATGCTCCGCTAACAATGGCGTAGTGCAATTCGGACGCGCCAGCAACAAAATAGTTGGCGAAGTAATACACAATGATCGTTGGCAAGGGTTCTCGTAAACTGCGAGACGTTTTTCATTTTATAAACATAAAAAAAAAATTACCACAACAACGTAATGTGAGTTATAAATTTTAAATCTCGAATAACAGTAGCTAATTTTTTTTGCATTGTTAGAATCACAACATTTAGTTCCTATATGATACTTTTTTTACTGAAATAAAATATTAATTTCATAAATTATAAACAAAACAGCTTAAAGAAATATTTTTTGTATTTTTACTAAAATAAATGCGGAAATTGTTCAACTAAACAAGTAATAAGAGGATTAAAAAAAAAACGTTCAATATATATTGCATTAAAAATGATCGGTGTTTATTAATTTGTTGTTGTCAGCGTTTAATACAAAAAGTTTCTCGTTTCACGATATGTTTACAACTTTACGAAAGCCCACAAGTAAACGAGCGAAGTGCATAAAGGAGCAGTCGTGGGACCCGTAAATGAATCTATGGCGCAGTTGATTGCGCAGCACGTGCGGGCCGTCGTTTGTTCGGCACAAGGAGAGCGAGAGAGAGAGGGGGAGGAATAGACCGTGACTGCCTGTTTTTGTGTTGCTCGAGCGAGAACAGCTGACGACTGGGATCGGAATTGCTGACTTGCGGCGCGTTATCTCCTCGACCGTCGACGTCGGAATCGGTGACGGTGCCATTGCCGCTGTGTTTAGTAGGCTACTGTGGGAATGCGCTAATGCGAAATTAAGCAACACGGCGACGCCCGGTCGTTTGCCACAGCAGATCGGCCGTGTTTTAAGCGGACGGGACAATGCGATGTGGTGGCGGCGACCTTATATACTCTCTTACACGCACACACACAAACACAAAACATGTACATTCGCATTGCATACAGTACTGTTCGAAAGTATTGATACGTACGTCGCTGCAAGAATCCTTCTTATAAATGAAATACGCAGGCGTCATTTTTATGACATCAAAATAAGAATACTTTTTGAAAGGTTCCCTTATATATATATATATATATATTCATAAAAACAACGAAGATAGTTATACATAAAGAAAAACATTCTTTACGAGTGAAAGTGATTTCCGGATAAGTTTCGAACATACCATAATAAGAAATTTGTTGTAAAGAGTTTACATTCAATAATTTTTGGATTTGAAAAAAAGGCTGGTGAAAGGAAATATACAAATGTACTACCTACAAATTAAAATTACACATTTGTGACTCAGAAAAACCAAAAATATCCATCTTCAAGGCTACCTACATTACTTAAACAGTATTTTCATTTCTTCGTGGGAGTGTTAGTTATTCATTAAATAAATATTAACTTCTAATAATATCCAACAATTGTTTCTGTATCTGTATAAAACTGCATAGATACCACAATCATAAAAATATTAAATATCCTTATAATTGTTATAAGTATTTATTAGTTTGTTGTACGTTGTACTCAATCATAGACTATTTTTATAGAAATGACAACACCTTTACAGTATCTAACATTGAAAACAGTATTTGTGTCAATGACAGCACTGATAAAACTTATCAAGAAGTACATATGTAATTAACTTCAATGCTGTAATCACTGTCGTTGTTTTTTTCCACTTTATTCACCTGTTCGTTATCTACAAACCTATATACAAGATTATTTATTTGATAAGAAGGCTACTTATTTGTTATGGTAAAATTACCCTAAGAGTAACATTAAAAACCCTCGATGACGTCGGTATTACTTAAAATTGAAGGCTTTATATTTACCAACTCTCTAAAACGAAACAACATTCAAACAGTAAAATAACTAAATTTTTCATTTGTGAAAATCTATTAGTTTTTTTGTCTTACTCAAATTACGTAAAACTTATATCTTAAAATATTGGGTATGTAACATAAACAAACATGTGTTTATTTCAAAAATAATTCATAGGTAATAAGCATTTTTTAAATGTACCGATCATCAATATTTCACTACCTAACAGCGTTCATGAATAATTATAACATACAGGTAAGAAATCAACCATCAAAACTGACGTCACCGCATTTTTACCCAACGTGATCCTCTGAAATACTTTCCAATAATAACGTCCTACATTTCATCTGCACCGATACAACTAAAATATGTTTGGTTGATTGTCACTGAACATATATATTAAATATATATAATAAAAGTACAAATAACTATATATTTTTTCATAAAAATCGTACTATTATTTAGTCTTATTAATATTTAACAAAATTCTTACCTATCTAAATATTATTATAATTTACCTTAAACACTCTCGTTTACGATTGTACGTAATAAGTATCAGTTAATTACAATGAATACGGTTGTTGATTGTAAATTAAAATAGTAAACAATTGTATTATTACGCTTGCATTTATTTTTCGTCTAATTCAACAAGTACATCGGTCTAATTTCAATACGATCAAGTTTAAATTTCGCGCGGTAAGTGTATTATAGAAACAATGAATGTTACCCGCCGCCTACTACCAATTATTTTATAACATAATAACAGGTTGTGGCTACGCAATGGCCGATCGGGTTTTGCCGACAACGATGACTGCCAGAACAAACTCTCGCTGCGCCGGTTAACTACGCTTGCAACGACGTCCCGATAATAACAATTCAACGCTCTCGCGATTCCGAGTACGCTAAACGCTTATAGGTCGCCCGACAACGGAGAGACGAGAAACCAGGAAACACGGTCAAAAATTACTTACAGTCGCCCGACAACTGCCTTTAGGTTTCACAAATGTTTCAGGTAATATATCAGCTTTGAAGCCTTTAGACAAGATGGTTATAATTATTTTGAAGTAAATTCACTGACAATTCAGAGTTATACAGTTAATTACAAAAAACTAGATTTTTTATATTGAATTTGAAAAATACGGAAAATTGTTATTTTACATTGTCAAAATTGAGTAACTCCAGGTGTAGCATATTTAATTTAATATATAAAATTTTTGGTATTTACTTAAATGTTTTTGATAACAGAAACAGGCAGAAAAATCCCTTACTACCACCACCATCAAAGGAATTCCCTTACAATTTTATTTCAAGAAATTTTCTTCTTAATTCATTTCCAAATTATCATGAAATTCCAATTTTAAATTTTAAACATTTTTCGTAATTACATCCATTTAAACTAATAAATTTATAGAAACGATAATTTGATGAATAAAATTATACTGTGAGCAAAAATATTACGCGTAACGCGCGCCATTTCGATCCTGGTCGTGTGTAATTTTTGACCGTGTTTGCAAGTAACGGTCCCTCAGTGCGATGCCGTATCCCGAAAGATTACTCGCTCCGTTTATAGCCGTTATCGTCGCATCGTGCGCCGTCAGCGGCCGCTCGAGCAGCCAGCCAGCCAGCAGCCAATCCGTCCTTTTCCCACTACTACAATGTTCCATATGTATTTACTATTACCGCTCCACTCGGCCGTCAAACTCGAGCCACTATACAGAAACGAGACCGCCACGGCATCGCATACCGATCCGCCACCGCTGTCGTGTTTCGGGCCCGTTCTTCGATGTCGTTTCTCGTTCCGCACTCACACCACACGGATATCCGCACTCGGGCGACGCATCGGGCGGTTCCGACCGTCGTTCGGTAGTGTAGTAGTGGTAGGAACGACATTCATTGAGAAAAGAAAGCGGCGGCGGGCCGCGGCGTCGTTGTACGATGAATTTCCCACGGTTACGGACGAAATGCACTCGCGCTAAACTCCGTTTCTCACGCATTATGTTCGCATTGCTCAGTTACTCGCTATAATTCGCGGTTCATTAATTCTTTAAATAGTTATTGTTCAAATCTTTCATTGTATTTTACAATATAGTATAACAAAAAATTCAATAAAAAGAAATTTAAATATACCTACGAGTTTAAAGAGATAACACGATAAATGAAAAAAATTAGAAGTTTTCTTAAAAAAATTATTTGATCTTCAATTCGAGATTTACGATCCCAAGAATAGAGAAAAGATAATAACGCAATTAAATCAGATTAGCGGAGACGCTTCTTAAAAAGTCAAAAATAGAGTCCAGAGAGTCGAATAAAACATTAATCAGGGTAAAAACGAGATTGTCCACTAACGACACCTCTCGGGCAAGTTACAGATTACTTATAAAAAAAAATTCACTGCGGAGGAAAATGTATAGTGTTTGTTTCCGCGTTCGTCCTGGTCCTCGATGCCTCCCCCTTCCGGCCCCTAAACCAGCCACACTTTCGCAAAGGATTTATTGCTGATGGTGAACTCGACCTGACCCCGGAGCATCCCGCTGTCTATTTCCATTCCGCCGTTTTGTCTATCTACCTTTTGCACAGCAGCACTGTTACGACCTGCGTTCACTTTACCTCCTCTCCTCTTCCACCTCTCGTTCACTTTTTCTTCTTTAACACACGAAACGGCGGGAATAAAAAAAAAGTGGAAAAAGCTAACACCGACCGACCCGCGATCAATACTTTAACTTCTTCGACAGTTGATTCCAACACGACGATTCGTGATTTTTTCGGCATTTTTGTTAGATATATTTTTAGTATATTCAAAAAACAAACACACTTGTTCAATGGTTTTACAAACTTTATTAAGAATACTCTTACAATCGTTTCGGCTAAATTAGGCCATTATCAAAGAGTCAATTAGAAACTAACTAAATATAAACAAACATAACTATTTATACCTTACATGTGGGTGGGGGAAGTAACCCCACTTATAGTTTTTGGAAACATGCACGAAATATAGGGCTATTGTGCCCTTCACACTGTTCATTTTTAATATTTTTATTTGAAAAAAAGGCTTTTTGGACTTCTAATTTTTCTAACAAATTTAATCTTTTGCTTTTATTAAGGATATGTAAAATTCTAAAATTATTTTCTACGTTAAAATTGTGACCATTCTCAAAACAATGTTGAGAAAAACCAATACTTTATCATCAATTGATCTTTTGTGTTCTTTAAACCTAATCCTAAACGATCTTCCTGTCTGCCCTATATACATAGCATCGCAGTCTGAATAATGAACTTCATACACCCCAGATTTACACAGTTTGTCAGAATTTGTAATTTATTTGAACATATGGCATTAATTTCTATTTTAGCTGTTCTTTTACACATACCTGCACTAATATTTTTGTAATGATTAATGAAATGCCAATTTCTATTTTTAGCAAAACATTTATCTGAGTATATTTCCTTAAGGAATAAATAGTTATGTTTGTTTATCTTTAGTTAGTTTCTAATTGACTCTTTGATAATGGCCTAATTAAGCCGAAACGATTGTAAGAGTATTCCTAATAAAGTTTGTAAAACCATTGTACAAGTGTGTTTGTTTTTTGAATATACTAAAAATGTTTTACAAGTTCCAACCTCTCTAAATATATACTTTTAGGTTCTCACAGCAAAAAAATAGAAAAGAAAGGTAAACAGAAACCCTTAGGATGATAAGGGTGTTTTCGCGTCTCAGCAAATACGAATACTTAAGGGACAGTTGTGGAAAGTTTGCCTTTTCGAATTTATTAAGGTATTTATTAAACGTAAAAAAGTTTATATTTTTATTGCAAAAGAGGATTGAAACAAAACTAAACTGATTTACGAGAAAAAATATGCTAAAAAGCACCATTATTGCCCGCCCTTATCGTCCAAATTTGGAGGCTAAAAATGCAAAATAATTTTTGCCGAAACACTTTTGTAAATATACAGGGAAAATGAAAAATATTGAAAACTTTGACGGTTACTGTATAACAGAGTAAATAGCTCAAACCCCAACGGCAAAACACGACATTAAACGTAAGAAAACGGTAAGAAAGTTACCTTCGTCCCTAAAGAAGGTAATTTTGTTGGGATTTGACCTATTTACTGTGTTATATAGGGAAAAGTATAACCGTGTTTCTGAAATATCTTTTTCTGAAAAACCAAATAATATACTTTTATAAATAAATGCCTTTTTCGTTCAGTTGCAGGACATGAAGCGGATCGACAAGTGATGTTAAATATAAAGAAACGTCGGAATAAGTAAGTTCCGAAAAAGTTTCTTTTTTTGCGACGAAAGCAACAAACTACTAATGTGATCAAGTCACCCCCACTCACCCGCGCTCCCAGAAAACGGGCCTCGAGCAGTTCCTGTTTTCGAGGGTCGAGAGCCGCCTGGAAGTGCTCCATCTTCACGCCAGCACATCCTGCAACAACGAACCGAAATGTCAAACATTTTACTACTACTTTATGGTCCAAGAATTAGAAGAAATAAAAGAATATATATATATATATATCGTATCGGAAGAAACATCGGATCATATAATAAAATAAAGATATTACTACTACTACCAATAAAACCGGAAAATAAAATAATTAAAAAGACTAATACGAGAAAAATAGGTACAACTACAATTCAAAATTTCAATTTTTCTAACATATATGCCACTCGCGACCAACCCACCCTTAATTATGTTTATTAACACACCCTACATATGTTTCGACCTGTGAAGTCTTTTTCAAGAGTAATATTGTATAAACATACAATACATATAATAATATACTTTATCTAATGATCATTTAATCGACATCTTTACATGGAAACGATATGTTGATGACGTGTTCTGTATATGGAGAGGTACACATCGACAATTAGGTAAATTCCTAGTTTTCCCAAATATGATCGACAATAATATCCAATTCACAATAGAAAAAGAAATTAACCACAGCCTCAGTTTCTTAGACTTAAATATACCCAATTCCAATAATAAACTAATATTTAAAATATTTCGAAAACCCACTTTTACAGACACTACAATTCCGGCTAACTCTAACCACCCTAAACAAACAAAACTTGCTGTCTTCCATTCATTGTTAAATAGACTTTTAAATATTCCTCTATCAAACCTCAACTTCAAAATAGAACTGAACACCATAAAACATATCGCCGTAAATAATGGTTTTCACCCCTCAGTTGTAGACAAACTCATCCAAACAAAAAAACATCACTTGTAAATTACTATATACCCCATCTAATAACACTGTTGTCACACAAAATACTATTTACGCCTGTGTCAAATTTATTAACTCACTTAGTAACAAATTTAAACATGTTTTAAAGAAATTGAATGTTATTTTGATAGAAAATAAATGCTATAGTTCAAAATATTTCTTATCTAAATATAAACATAAAATTGATGTTTTATAAAAAAGTGGTATTTATAGGATTTAATTTAACACTTGTGATGCTTTTTATATTGGTAAAAGTAGTAGAGCCGTTAACTTAAGAATAAAAGAACACGTCTATAATATTACTAAAAAGACAATAAATCTGGATTCTCAGAACATTGTACCTCTCTTAATCATAATTTAGATTTAGACAACATTAAATTCCTTCATAGTGGAGAAAACAAAATGAGCAAATTGTCTCTCTTAGAGAATCTTGAAATTAAAAAGGCTGTTTCACAAAATAAAAATATTGTAAATAATCAAATTGAATTAAGTTTTAATGACTCCCCACTACTTCTTGTTAACATCTAATTATAAATACAGCTGTCGTCGTTTTAAGCTTTAGTATAAGATTTACTCTTTCCTTTGAAAATGGTCGCGTGACCGAAACTTGTCAGGAGTTTTCAATAAAAAATTGGTGAAATTATTCTGTGTTTTAATTTAAAGTTGATTACTAAGTTGTCATTTTAGTTTTAATTAATAACTCATTATAAATTGAAAAGGAAATTCTGAATGTCATTCGGACTTCTCTTCAAACAAACCGATTACAATAAAAATAAAGATCGTGTTACAACATACAGCTGTTATATAAAACGAGTTCGGTACCAATCCTTCTCGACGAGTCCGGAAACGATCAACAGGGCCATCTTTTAATAGTTTTACAAAGTAATATCGTGGCAGACTAACAAATGTAAACGAAAAAGGACGAGAATACAAAACTGCCACCGAGTTCCGTCAAAATGGCTGGCGCCCCGCCGGAAGTGGCTAGAAAATGACGTCAGGATATCTCTCTACTAGCGTTCCGTGTCAACATTGATCGAGGGGTGTAAGAGGGAGGAGAGAGGTCCAACACCCTCACCCGTCCACCCCCAATTACACGAGCGTCACATGAAATCTATCCCGAATGAAAAACACCTTACAACCCGGCAACGCAAACTTTTCACCAATTCACTATACAATTTTTTTTTAAAAGTATTTACCGTTAACTCTTGGTGAAACATGATTATTAACATAATAAAACACTTGGAGAATTGCACTTATTTATTTACTTTGCTCTATACGAATTTCGCCCTGTTAGTGTTATGGCATCATCAGTAAACTATGTTCAGTGTTTCTTAGTATCTATTCAATTTATACTTAGGGGTTGGGTTGTTTAAACTAAATTTGGACTTAACAGAGGGTTGTTACCAAAGTCTATTTGGTTGTTTGCTAGTTTTTTATTATATTTTGCAGCTTTTCTCATTTCCATAATTTCATACTTATTTAGAACTAAACCTTAAGGTTTAAAGAACATAAAAACTATGTGAAATGTAATAAACATTCATCTGGTTTAACAACACATCTAATTAATAACGACCACAACATAGAAATAGAAAATGTAAAACTACATCATAATTTAAAAGGCGGTTTAATTCTAGATAAGTATGAAATTATAGAAATAAGAAAAGCTACAAAATGTAATAAAAAACTAACAAACGACCAAATAGTCTTTGGTAACAACCCTCTGTTAAGTCCAGATTTAGCTTAAACAACCCCACCCCTAAAGTAAGTAAGTAGGTAATATAAATTGAATAGATACTAAAAAACACTGTAGTAACATAGTTTAACATAAGCTCCTGATGATGCCGTAACACGGCGAAATACGTATAGAGCAAAGTAAATAAATTAAGTGAAACTCTAAGGGTTTTATTACTAATTTTGTTATAAAAAAAATTCTACAGGGGGTCAGGTCAATTTTCATCAAAAAATGTTTGACTTTTAATAATACTAAAACTAAACATGGACGTGTTTTGATGAAACATGTTTTCAATAAAAGTTAAAAAGCAGTAGGATGTTTCAAAGAAATTTATTGATCACTTAACATATGTTTCGACTGGGCAGTCATTATCAAGAGTATAAAAACATACTAGCATGTTTACTGCTTTTTAACTTTTATTAAAAAATGTTGGGATTTGAACTTGAAGCGTTTAACGCCCTATAAAATTCCCTGTGGTTGGTTTTGCGTCTCCTCTACCGACTCAGTCAGTACGTACACAGGATCTACTTACTTCCTCGTTCTCGTTGGATAGTGGTAGAATTCTCGTACCATCGTTGTAGCGAAGGCAGTGGCAGTGGCATCGGCATCGGCAACACGAGATCAATAAGAAGAGGAGAGCGCAAATTGCCGTTTGTGAAGATGTACTCGACTACAATTCCAGTTTCCTCATGAAAGTGCTCTCTAATAAATCAATAACTGACGAAAGTTCCAGAACGACCGTGGACCAACCAACCAACATGTCCCCTTTAAAATCACGCGAACACTGCTTTGCTTGGCTATGTACCTATTCTATTCAGCTCGAAAATGGGTTGGGCGAATACCGTACGTACGTATTCTAAATCGATTTTTATCCTAAGTTTATTACCTATTTAAACAAAACCTGACGAAAATTTTCCAACTACTTTAAACAGTTAAATCATATGCCATATTAAATCCAGATTTCAAACACGTGTTCTAAACTTTATTGAGGTAAAAAATTCACTTTTTGAACGTTCTCGTTTTTGGTGTTGAGCAACATCCTTCCTCTTCATATGTGGTCAAATCATTAGAAATTTCATTTAGATTCAAAATTTATCCCTTCTTAATCATTACTTATTAGGAAGGTACATTTAATAACTTTTACATCCGATATTTATTATAAATTTATGTATCTACACTATTTTCAATCCATGGTATCAGGTGTTCATAGTCTTTTTTTCAATTTGGCAACGCGGCATTTTTATCTGTTCGATACGCAAAATGTTTCCCACTCTTCCGTTGAAAGACGAAGAGCGATAATGAAAACTACGCGAAAATAAACAAGGAAAGAATGGTTAGAAGAAAACTTTAGACATACATGTCTTCTACATACAAGTTAAGTATTTCTGCAGCGATTGTACTGTTTTCAAACACGAAATTCATAACTACCGTTGCATGATAGCAAAAAGGCTACAAAACGAAGCAATTGGAATTGGTTCGTTGAAAATTACATACAGGTACTCGAGAATGATCGGATTGACCTAATTTCCATGACGTAGGTAGATGTGTGACATCTATCATCAGAAAAAATAATGGAAAATACTTTCTTTACTGCAATGTGTAAATAACAAAGTGATAAAAATAGACACTCGTAAATCATACGATAAATGAGTGAAAATATTTACGTCATGTAGATAGGTACATAGTTTATTTAAAGCAGTTTAGTTTTTTCTTTATTGTAGTTTAAAATATTAACAAAATAAACAATAGTGATGTAAATTAATGGTAATAAAATTATTTAGTAAATAAGAACTGTGTTGTATATATGAGGGATTATCGTCATCATGTTTTTTAAGTATATGCGTCACGGTAATGAAATAATTATATAATTTGTGTGGTTGTGATAGCAGCATACGAATCGTTCGGGTGAGCTACGAAACATACGATAGTCGAACAACCAGACCCCACCAGCAACAGCGTTCGACTAACGATGGGAATTGCTGTACTAGCAAGCAGCGAGCGACGATTCGTTAAAGAGGCAGGCGGACACGACGATCGTCGATACGATACGAATACAACGACGGCACTAAACCGAACTGAGAACTGACGAACAAACGAGCGGTGTGGTGCAAGGTCAGGTGCGAGAGTGCGAATGAAACCTCGCGCGGTCACCGTCTCCGTCACGCCGGCAGCGGACAAGTGGATCGATTTCATAGCGACTCGCGGCCGGCACGTAACGGCTGGCGGCACTGTCGGGATTTTCTCTCCGTTGCCTCCGAACGACCAGACAGAGGAACATCATCTTCTGCTATCGTTTGTTCTTCCGTTCGTTCTTATTCGCTCGCTTGTGCTCTTACTTTATTTATATGACGACGCGACGTCGCTCTGTTTCAAATAAATGATTTAAAATGTTAATAATGATGTGACAAGGATTCGTCGAAATAACATATTTTTCTATTTCTGTATGTTAATGATGTCTCACGATCGGTCAGACACACATATGGCAATATTTGTACGTCTATAATTACTAAAATGGAATAACAATTTTACGTTATTATTCCATATTAAAATATCGACTATTACAGAACAATCATTGAAATGCACTGAAAAGTAACCGAAAAATCGGAATATTAATAAGAACCCCCGTGTGGAAGGGTATTAAATATATTTAATTTTTACTTCCGGTCAACAAAATCAATCAACAATTTTACAACCAAACTAAAACAAAGACAACAACTGAATCGTGGGGATGAAATTATGTACAACTATAAAAGTTTTAATTGTTTAAGTTTGAAAGGAGTATATTAACATTAAATGGATTTTCTATCCTAACAAACGGGTACAATTCTGATAAAAAATTAAACGGGGTAAAAAAGAACGTTTTTGTCCAGAAATTATTAACTGAAAGTTGAAAATTTGTTGTGTTTTACCCCATACGTCGCACACAACCATATACTATACCTATCTGTACGTGGGTAGTAATGTAACATGTACATGACTAGATATATGTGTGTATGCGAATGTAGAGACGTATTTCCTGCATTTGCGGGTGGCTAGAAGCAATCGGTCCGGGTGTAATTTAGGCTTGCGCTTGGCGCTGGTTGCTTTTGATATTGGCTTTTGCTAAACCATGGCAAACCGAGATGGATTTTTAGGTCACGTAATTCGACGTGCTATGTTGCCAAACTTTATTCGAAGACCCGACAGACACAACGTTAGTAAACATATCTTACGAAACGCAGGGGGTGACAATTTTTCCGTTGGTTCTTTCGACAAACAAATTCGGTTTTTACCATGGGTGGTACATCACATACGGCACATAACATAACCAAATCAAAGGAAATACACGTTATAATCACCATTTCATTCATTCAAAGCAGAATATTTATTTATATCTATAGTTCAGAAATAAAACATTTTTCAAAATTCCTGTTTAGGAAACCTTATAAAAAACAATGAAGATTCAAAATCAGCCATTTATAAACTTAATTGTGACACATGTATTAATAAAGCCTATATATAGGTCAAACAGGCAGATGTTTCAAAGAGAGGATGATGGAAGAACCCACAAAAGCTATGAAAACAGACGTAATTTATGCAAAACATTAACGATCTCGAAATTTTAGTATTTTGTCTATGTGAAGAAGCCACAGGATGGCTAAATGATCATTGTTGTAACAATTATTATGCTTTTGGTCAGAAATTTATCGAAACTACCAGACACGGATCGCGATTTCGCACTTTTTAGAAGCTCATCAGCGTGCCATAGGCAATCTCGATAAATTACTGACCAAGCCGACATGTTCCGTAAAGAACAGTTAATATAATAACAGCATAGAGGCAATTGTTGCCATACTAGACAAGGCCTCACTGAGATATTCAAACTTATCTAGCTAAATCAACAGCGCAGCCTACATACGTGAATTCACGTAAAGCTTATAAAAACAATTATTATGTTTTGGACAGAAATTTATCGAAACTACCAGACACGGATTGCGATTTCACTCTTGTTAGAAACTCATCAGCGTGCCATAGACAGTCTCGACAAATTACTGACCAAGTCGAAATGTTCCGTAAAAAATTTAATTGTTGTGTTTCTTTCCGTCCATATCATTATGAAGTTACAAGGATTAAAACGTCCTTCTCACCAATTTTTTTGACAATGTATCTATTCATAAATGTTACAATTTTGATAACGAATTGGCATTACCGTTTGCTGACAACATTTCTAAGGTTTTCTGTCTTGAAACTGTTTCGTCTTTTGACACAAAGACTTTATTATATGTGTATATACCTACATGTGTACAGATCTCTCGACAACCGTAGAAATCAATACTTTACCAAGCCAACTTTGTCCGCATTAAAATTGTACGGTTTAGCACCCACCGAAAGAAAATATATGTACAAGTTGCATAGCAAAGCGTCAAAATAGAAAAATATTTTTGTTGAAGCCTCTTCTTTATAGATGTCTTACTCTAAATAAATATAGTTATTGTACCTTCATTTTAAAAATTTAATTCTGAATTGTCAAAGTATAAAAACGGGCATCCGTAAACTACCACTAGATCAAAGGTAGTTTTCCAAACGTTGTCCACTGCTTTCAATTCATTTCTAAATTAGTTATTTTGATATAGATTTTACAAAATTATCTACTACTTTTTTGAATACTAAAATTGCTTCTTTAAAGATATCCAATGAATATCCACAGAAAAAATATAAACATAACAATAAATAATAATTTTAATATAAATATAAATATGGAATTAACAGAAATCTCTACTCCGAGGGCTAATACCCCTACCGGCATTGAATTACACTGTTGATTTCGATGTATTCTTAGACGAAAATATAACATATTCAAAAAAGAAGGAATTAAAATCCTTATTCGTCTAACTATTAAGATCAAAGATCTCACATTTGGAACGCATCTTACCAAGTAGGCACAACGAACCGAAGGCCATATCCCACGACCGGTTTCGACCTTTAGGATTTCATCAGGTGGGCGCTGGCAGAAAGGCCTTAACAGGCTATATTATAAATGTAAATATAAATATGGAATCGACAGAGACAACTACTCCCTATTTATATTTATAATATAGCCTGTAATGAAAGGCCTTTCTGCCAGCGCCCACCTGATGAAACCCGATAGGTCGAAACCGGTCGTGGGATATGGCTTTCGGTGCGCTGTGCCTACTGTGCAGGACGCGTTCCAAAGTTAGATTTTTGATCTTAATATTTAGACGAATAAGGATTTTAATTCCTTCTTTTTTGAATATGTTATATTTTCGTCTAAGAATACATCGGAATCAACAGTGTAAATACATCGAAATTCAACAGATAATCCGTAAATTTTTCGATTTACATTCACCCATAATTTTTGTGGTCAAAATAATTATAATAAGCTTTCAATAATTCAATATTGTGGTTTATGGCACGCCCACCGAGCGGTGTGGTCTAGTGCTCTAGATCATTGCTTAGCATTCGGGAGGTCACCGGTTCCAACCCGAGTCTGGCTGCTCTGGTCCAAGTTTTCTGTGGTTTCCTTGTATCATTTAGGCAAATGCTGGGGCAGTAATATTCCACAAATAATCTTTCACTTCTCTTCTGTCTTCATTTCGTCCGTCTCATCTTTCTCTCCCTAACCACACCATCCACCCATTCCCATGATTCCTGCAAGGAGGCTGAAGAGGACTTTACGCCCTGCTATTCGGCTTTGCACTAGAGTGTAGGTCGGAGGGACTGCCCGTCCACCAGCACGAGTAACTGGTGGGAATGAAACATCAGTGTTTAAGGCATGAAGTGTTCTTTTAGACGTGCGGATAAATTTCTCTTAAAATTAGTCAATCATATGTAAACTTTGCCTCACTCTAAACAATTAATTTTATAAAAATCTGACATCAAAGTTCTATTATCTCTATCTTTAGGGTTTCCAAGGACACTGCCTAATTTGTAATTTTGATTACTGAGAACTGTTTAATGCATATTAAAAAATTTAGGGATTCCCTGATGAATTTCGATTTTCCTTTCAATCCCCATCCTGATATTTTTCAAAAATTGCACCGCACGGCGTGTCTAGTGGTTTGGTTTAGATAATTGCATAGCATTCGGGAAGTTACCGGTTCAATTCCGGTTCCGGCTGCTCGGAATACTACTCCGGCAGTAGTATTCCGCAGATAATCATTCACCTCTTCTGTCTTCATTTCGTCCGTCTTATCTTTCTCTCCCTAACCATACCACCCACCCATTCCCACGATTCCTGCAAGGAGGCTGAAGAGGGCCTTACGCCCTACCCTCTGGCTTTGCACTAGAGTGTAGGTCGGAGAAACTGCCCGTCCACCAGCACGAGTAACTGGTGGGAATGAAACACCCAAAAGTTAAGTTATAAGTTGCAGGTAGATTCTAGGTATGTGTAAGTTATAATTGAAGATTACCTTTGGTTGTTACCAATAAATATTGTTTGTAGCGTTATTTCTTATATTTGTTTGAAGGTTGTAGTTGTATTAAAAAATACACGTAGATTGTCGAACTTCCATGTCTTTATTGTTGAGAATTACAACGTTTCGACTGATATGGTATGGTAACCTTGTAATTCTTAACAATAAAGACATGAAAGTTCGACAATCTACGTGTATTGTTATTTCTTATATTGTTCACACTAGAAGTCATTCGGTATATTATACTCTTCGTGAAAAGTTTTTGTTTTGGACGAGCCCTGGTATATGTTAAATGACCTGCAAAAGCGGCACGTAAAGCGCATCGTATGCGAAAGCTCGTTGCCATCGTAGTAGGTGGCGCGCGCCAACAATCTCACTGAACGACGCTTAACAAATTACCCTGATAGAGAGCAGCTAGCAGGCAAGCTGCTGGCTGCTACTTCTCTTCTTGTTGTCATACATACGTACGGACATACACATACACACAGCGAGCGTCTCCATTCCGCTGTTCCTGCCTGCTGAGTCGAGAGCATAGAGCGTCGCGACGAACGCTGATAGCGGTTGCGCTCGAGACATCGTCGTCGCTATGTAGTGTAGTGTAGATGTCATCGCTCTCGCTGTGTATGTGTTGTAGTAAGTAGTAGCAGCTCTTCGCGGCGTTGAGAAAATAAAGTTAACTGTGCGTAATCGACAATGGCCCCTCTTTTAGAAGGGCGTTTTGAGGAATTAGGACCGAAAACTCCTGAGGCTAATTTAAACTACAAGGGAGGTTGGATGCTCTTACCCTATATATAACATTCACTAACTTTTTAGCCTACATTTATAAACTACCTAACAACAAAAAACAACTATCACGAGTCTTCGGGTGGCAGATCTTTTTTGTGAGGACCTTGTCTTTAGTGCAAAAGTTATAAATATATAGGGTTTTAAAACATTATACACATTAGAATATTTATAAAAGTTAACAAACATAAAGACGAAAAAATGTTAATGTTGATACACTAAAGTACGAGGGCGGTTCAATACGTACTGGTATTAGAAATTAATATTTAATTTTTTCAAAATTTTTCAACATAGTCCTCTTTTAGAAAGATACACTTCTACCAACATTCCTGCCTTTAGGAAACGGAGGGTAATATACATTAAGACATACAGCTAGTGTTGTGTTGTTTTTACTTTCTTTTATTTTTTTTACGGAGGAGGTAGTGCGAAGGACTCTACTAACCGAATATCTGTTGTTCTCCGGGGCTGCTGGTTAGAAAGCTACCCCCGGTAGATGGTTATTTCAGAAACAATTGGGGATCATAAATAATACGCCTGCACGCTCGATGGTTGTTTTGGTCCTTTACACTGCCATTTTTTTAACCCCTCCAAAAAATAGGATTTGTCGAACTCTCCAAAATACGCCCCCTGTGTCGCCAAGTTTTTTTCATGCGAGTCATTTCTTCATGTTAGGGAACAAGAAGAAGTCGCAGAGAGCCAGATCAGGTGAATACGGGGGATGCGGCAACAATTCATAACGCAATTCATGCAGTTTGGCGGCGACAATTCCAGATGAATGTGCTGTATATTTTCCAGTGATCGTTCTTCCTTTTTTTAAAAAATCCATGAGGATGACGCCCTTCGTATCCCAAAAAATCGTCGCGATGACCTTTCCAGCCGATGGGACCGTCTTCGCTTTCCTGGTCGCTCCTCATCAAAAACGGATGTTCGCCCACATTTAAATTCGTTAAACCAATTTCTAACTGTGGTCGTAGATGCGAAGTGTCCCCATAAACAGCATCTAACTTTTCTTTTATCCCTCTTTTTCCATCTTAGCGAAAATCACGAAATACGTCTCACTCAAATGGCTACCAAATCCAAACTAACCAACAATCAGCCTGAAATTTGTTTGGGCGTCGTTTGATAGATGACAGCACACGATGATAACACGAACTTTACTCAGGAACGTCCTCTGTCTTCAAACACGGGTACTTATTGAACCGCCCTCGTATATAAATGCCTTAAAAATTGTTGTTTGCGGCTTTTCCTAAGATCGAAATCATTAATTAAAGTACAATAATCTGTCGAATAAGCTACGTCATTTTCAATTAAAGGAATAGCAAAAAGCTGAAAGTCGATTTCGAGCCATCGAATTTTTAACCTCGAAAGACTCCATTCTGTCACAAGTGAGGTGTGGCAATTATTCTTAGGACTAAATGAGAAATTATACTACTATTACTACACATATTTGACTATTAAATAATTAATTAATCACATTTATTTTTATTGTTATAACTAATAGCTAAATATAAAATAAAAAGTTTTAAGTATAAACTTTCATCTTTTCGGGTTCTTGCACGAGAATCCTGCAAGAGCGAGACCTTCTGAAAATACCCAAAAACCTACAATTTATGGGATTATCATCATAGATATTAAGTAAGCAATGTTGACCTGTGATGTGTAGTTTTAAGAGAAAGGTAACTTGTTGGGTGGGGTTTTATGAAATATCTAATTTATTCAACTGCATGTTATGCAATCACTATTGTTTTAAAATTAACGAAACTTGCAATCAAAACAACTTTCCTCTTTTAAAGATTTCGTCAGATTTTAAAAGACATATTCTAGATTTCTAATGCATACCAGCAAGCAAATGTTGAACTTAATTAAAACGATACGCTACTGTTTCACTAAAAAAGGTTCTTATCCAGGGATTGTGCTTTAGAATACGAAAAAACAAAATTACATAAATAATACTATTACTGATTTGAAAACTGTTTAAGCCGCGAAGAAGAAAGGGTAGCATTAGAAACGAAGAATAGAAGAAAAGGAAACAAGCCAACATTAAATAAATTATTTTCTTATGATGTTTCAACTTTTCTAAATAAGACGACTACTAATGATTTCAATCCAAATAAACAAAATTTGAAAAAGACAGATTCCTTCCAATTCGTGACTTGATAACTACCAAACAAATATGTATATAGAAATTATCAATAAATATTGTTATTCTATCAGAAAACAGTTCAAAAAATAAAAGTTAAACATGTTGCTACCAAGGACCATTCTTTACATTTAAACAATTCCACTTCGCTTTTTATTAATTAAATAAATCTTAGTAGAAACTTTAATAATGCCTAATGAGAGTCAAAATGTGTAATATATTTTGTTTTTGAATATATTATATCTTCGTCTAAGAATCCGTCGGAATCAACAGTGTAATTCAATGCCGGTAGGGGTATTAGCCCTCGGAGTAGTTGTTTCTGTTGATTCCATATTTATATTTATATTTATCATATAGCCTGTAAAGGCCTTTCTGCCAGCGCCCACCTAATGAGACCCGATAGGTCGAAAACGGTCGTGGCTTTCGGTTCGTTGTGCCTACTTCGTAGGACGCGTTCCAAATGTGAGATCTATGATCTTAATATTTAGACGAATAAGGACTTTAATTCCTTATTTTTTCAATAATGTGTTCTAATTTCTCGATTCTTAAGAAACATAAATTGAAGCTTGTTTCACACAAAATAAAATAACAGTAGCCGTTGAGTTTAAAAAGCTGTTATCAAGATATGCGGTTTAAATAGCCTTTGAGTTCAATGTGTTTAGTTTTTGTACTATTAAATGGTGTTTAATTCCCCGACTTTGCAGGGTACTTTTCGACTTTAGTTCACTAACTGTTCCTAACCACCTTGAACTTCCCTGACTTTTCAGATAGTGGTCATATCGAGTACATATTTAGAGTTAGTTAGTTACTGTCTCTCGTATGTTATAGAAAGGAATTTTACCGTGTTGTAGTTAGTTAGAAGCATAATAAAATAAGATAGGGTCGGGAGATTTTCTCGGTGTATATGTTTGTTGGTTGCAACGTCGCAGGTAGGTAATAGGCGACGTTGTCCGGTCCGGGGCACCTTTACACATTTTAAAAACGATTAACTAGGTATTACTTCACCATGGTACCTACACATACATACACACAAACGTATATATATCTGTACAGTATCTATATGTATACATATATACATACACCTTTACAAGTATGGTTGAAAGTGGAAACAGGTTAGGCTAGTTGTTCTTAAAAATCCAATTGGACTGCCGAGTTGTTCCCGTAAACACGTGCATTTTTATGAGATCTTGTGCCTCTCTGCCTACCCATGTAATTCCTACGCCGCAAGAGAGAAAAATAACGTGTGCTTTCTGTGCCTTATACGACAACATCGTGAATTACACTAACCGACCGCTTTAGTTCGTTCGTTCGTTCGTTCGTTCGTACGTACGTACGTACCAATGCAGGCTGCTGGCATCGGTGTTCGGTGGTTTCAACCCGACAAGTTCACCGAACCGAAATATAATGTGCAACAACAGAAAATCGAAAGGAATTAATCTATTACCATTTGAAAAACATTTGTTCACTCCTTTTTATCCTAAATCAATTCACCATCTAACAACCCTGTCTATCTCAGGGTCGTTGGACCTGTTGAATTAATCAGTTCTTATCCTCGGCATTGAAACTTTATTTTATTAAACCATTAAAAATTTATATAGTTAAATCTTATATGCTTGTAGCGGAACAGTACATTATTCTCTTATAATTTTGTCAAATGTGTAAATAGTATTTTTGTAAATTTTAAATATTCTAAATTTCATTTCTATTTCAATGTAAATACTTTTACTTCTTATCTTGTGCATGCCTTTGTTTCCTTTCAAACCAAATACTATTGTTCAGTCAAGTAGCCTCTTCGTAGAAATCTATCTTCACCTTTACCTGCATGCACCCTGTACTAATAGATGGTTTTACCTTTAATTACTTCAACCAAACTTTTCCATTGCTTATTTCCAAGTGTTTACCGTCTGTAGACTCGTACCACTCTTACTATCACTATTTCTCCCTCTATAGAACAGCCTCTCTTTCTACTAACAACCCTGTCTATAAATTCTCAAAACTATTCTATAAAAGTTAGTCTACTACAGTCTACTACATTCTACAGCTCTCGACTATTCTGTGATAACGCTTCTGTAAGTTACTTTGTCATTGTGTGCTTTTGATCCAATTACGTGTTTTCTTCATCTTGTGTATATATATATTTTTTCTATTCGTGGTTTTCTTGTTACGTGTACATAAACATTTGAGTTTCATTAGTGTTTTATTTCTCTTGATTATTTCATATAAACTTATCAAAACGCTAAATGCTCATATTACGTAAAATAAATTGAAAAATGAAAACACAAAAAGTTTCAAGATGTGTAAACATCATGAAACTTTTTGTGTTTTCATTTTTTAAATTATGAATTAGTCTCAACAACTAAAGACTTCCACAATCAACAATTTAAAATAAATTGATCGAATTTCGACAACACGTGGTCTCTATAAATTATTATTCGATAACCTACCCGCCGGTTCCCATAAAAATGCAAGTTTTAAAAACAGAGAAATATTATTAAATCCGTCAAAGGATTAGACCCGGATGGGGGGGGGGGGGTAAGGTTTGCCTAATACTCAGCCACATTAATTTTATTTTATTAATACGTAAAAATTAGTTTAATTTGACAATTTTATTTTGATGGTCTGGCCATTTTTTTATGCACTAAATACTGTCTCCGAGAGTAGAATTACACAAATAATATAATAATAATCTTAATACAAAATGGTGGTCAGCTCATCTAATTAATATTCTAAATGTTGTTGTAACACGTTGCGTTTAAATAAGACAGTAGGTAAGGTGATATATGTAACAGGTGCAATTTTCCTTACCAATACGAGATTCAAACACAGCCATGGCATTCTACGACGAACAACAACAACAATAATAATAATGACAACGTTTTACTATATTATAACGTTGACGTCGTTGCATACGACACCCACAACAACGCGAATCGAACCTGTCATTACCCGAAAAATAGCACGGCGGATAGATAGATAGATAACACGGTACACGTGACCAATTGTGATATTTACCGCCGCGTCGCGATGCACTTTTAACACACGTACCTACCTACCTACGATCGTTTCAAGAAGAAAGAAGACGAGCAGGCAGCTACAGCGACAATAACGTTGTAACGTCCGGCCGTTAGCTCTTCGGCCACTAATAGGCGCCATCCGCGGAAATCCACGCGTAACATCCTCGCATCGGCTGAGCGAGCGGGTAAATACGCTGGCTGCCTCGGACGCGGACGAGAAAAAGGAGATAGATAGACAGATAGATAGAGAATAACAAACAGCGGGAGCTCTGCTGGCTGCTACGGAGAACGGACAATTCTGCGATCTGCGTGCCTGAATAAGTAGGAAGATGAGACTGCGAGGCCACTGGGACAGCCAACGAACACAACACCTCTCTTCCTCAAAGACCGAGCTCTCTGTTATTACTGTGGGGCTTTCTCGCGAAATACGAAGAAGGGAACAGCAGAACAGGCGAACGAAAGTACACGACGACTGACTGACTGTCAACAAGATTTCGCACGCGAATTTTACGCCGCTTTGCGTTTTGTTACTGCCGCCGTTTTCTGCGTTATCGTGCATTTATATTACGTGCGTATTTTTGATCTATAACGAATACACGATCATTCATTATCATTTATTTACGAACGACACTAATCATATGTATCAATTCGAACGAAAAAAATTATTTGTTTACTTAGTTTTGAAAAAAAAAAAAAATACCTTGTATGCCACTTTGGAGATTCTTTTTCGATTCATTTGGAGGGAAAACATCTGCTCGATTTTTTATTCCTAGAAGTTCCTGTTTAAATTATATTTGTGAGGAGTAAGTAGTAGGTATTAGATTTAACAATTCTTGTGCTGAAAATTACGATGAAGAGCTGACTGTAATATAGGCACTGGATCCACAAAAAAACGATAGAAAATGAAAGGAGAAGAATCCAATCCGCGTCGCACTATTCTTAAAATATTTAGGTCAAAATAAATATAATCGAATCAAAGAATTTAATCTTGATAGCTGACTATAATTTCGATTTGAAATCATCATTATAATATCAATTAGACAAATTGCAGTAGATACTTATTGGTTTATTTTTTACTATGAAGGCTAAAACCACCGTTTTGGAATCTTCTGCTTTAAAATGGAAATAAGGTAGAGTACTTTTTATACCATTTGTTATCCATTTTGTAATGAAATGAAATGCGCCATGCCATTAGGGAATACGATAATTTGAGGTATGTTGGTACGAAGGGGTTTAGATTTCGTGATAGGTACGACGTATGGTATGGTACACATAACAGTGGGCAAATATCATGGAATCAAGCAAAGCAAAAAGAGACAATCTCGAGGCGATTTTTCGCGACAAGCGAATATTGCCAGGGACATTTTTCAGGGACCGTTCGCGTTCGTTGGTTTTGTGACAAGAAAGAAGGGCGTATGTTGGTAGAATCCATTAACAGATCGGGTCAATAAGACGCTGCGGGAAGCAGTGGTAGCAGTGGCTTCGCCGGCGGCGGCGGCAAGGGGTGCACGCGGGAGGAGGAGGAGGAGGACGCGCGGCTGAGGACCGGGGGGTCGACGGGCGGACGGGAGTCGCGGGGTTGGCGCGGTCGAGGACACATTGCTATACATGCACCTGGAAATCGATCAAATTCTCTCTACACCACCACGAGAGATACGCAGATCGCAAAACCAGGCACGACGACGACGTGGACGACGACGGCTTCAGCAACTCTCTCTCTGCTGTTGCTAGGGCATTGTGGGAATTGAATTTTTCTACACACACACACACACACACACACACATATGTATATGCACACACTCATGCATTCACGAATCACCGCCACAAATACATAAGAATGTACCTACCCATATGTACATTTTATGTATGAGCATATTTGTGTGTACCTGTGTGTGTGTGTGTATGTATGTATTAGGTTCAGTAGAAGTCGATAAGTTAACACCCAGTTCAACAGTATGACGATTTTAACCACGTACTTATTTGGACACTCTTAAATATGGATATATCTAGCGTTTTTATTCGTTTTTTATCATAAGTACAATACAAACTCGATTATCCGGCTTTCAGTTATACGGATTCGCGATTATCCGGACTACCAACCGCAACCAAACAAGTCAAATTTATGAAAGCATAAACGTATGAACCAAATTAAACTTATTATTTTATTTCATGATTAAGGCTGCAATATTTTAGTATGTATTACATACGTATGTAATCTATGAAAATATGTATGTACATACATAAATAAGTGCATACATGATATGTTGGAAAATGTATATCTTAATAATTTCTTAATAAACATTGATTTTCGTTGTTGTTTTTAATAAACACATAACATTATGTACTACATGCACAAAATCAGCTTTTCTTCATACATTCGATTATCCGAATGCCTAACGACAACAAGTAGTCCGGTTAATCGAGTTTCTACTGTACCTATTCATAAACGCAACTGAGTCAAAAGACCCACGACTATATTGCAACAAAATCCAAAAAATAAACATTCAAGACCTTTCAGAAACATTGGACCTTATTATTAGAGATTATTACTTACAATTATTATGGTTATCCCTAAAATTATTTGTATTAACAAATATTTGTAATATTATGAAATTCTTTGTGACAACGTTAACGATTTTCTCTTTTTCTTAGGATATCAAAATCTATCCATAATCGAATCTAAGTATCTTGTATTTTTAAATTCAGAAAAAGTGTGTTTTTTTTTCTGTTGTTGTGATACGCGTTGCAAGAGCATCACCTATTAATTTTTTTGTTATAAATACATACATGTTAGGTCAATAAGGGAAAAGTTTATTTTTTTTCTTATATCGACTACAGGTCAATTAATAATATTTATAATAATATCTACATTTGTAAAGATACCTAAACCTTTTTATTCGATATCAAAAATATTATTTACCCAGATTTTATTTTATATAAATATTCTAATGTTGAAATTACGTAATTTCGAAAACATATTTTACACAGTCATGGATTGATACCAATTAAAGAAAATATAGTCCCCCCTGAATACTACTGATTACGGATTATACTTTTACCTTTTTTTTATAGCCCTTCTAATTTATTGTACTTAATTTATAAATAAATTATTTTTAATTAAGTTGTTATTAAAAGAAGAAGATAAAAAGAAACGCCTTTTCTTATAGAATGTTTTCTTTTATTAAGCGAAAATGTTCAGATAACGATGAAACAAAGGAAAGTGCGTAAGTTGATGAGAATATGTTCCGGGGTTTACATTCTGTCGAGCCCTTTTTAGTTTTGCTTCTGCGAGGTAGTTGAGTACAATTCATCGAGGGTAATCGATTCAAGACCGACTGATTCTCTCAAGCCTGCCAATATAACGCCATTCGAATTTTCAACGGAACAAGAGAGATGTATGCAGGTTCATCTCGGATCGCAAGCGGCCAACGCTACGCGACGTTCTCGCCTGGACCCTAACGTGTAGGCCACGTTTATAACAGATTTAGGCAACCAGTGGAACAAAAGGTTTGAAAACCGAATAAAAACATTTGAATGCGTAACACAGTAATGAAACAAAAACGAAATCAATTCATTTCATAAAATTAGAAACTATTACTTAGTAAAAACAAGAAAAAATTAATTAAAGATACAAAATTGACGCTTTCAAAATTAAAAAACCGTGAGTTATTTTACAATACTGTATTTCCAGCACTATTTCAGTGCGATCTTTTCTAAAAATATATTACCTAAAACGTTTTTTCCATATCTTTTTATCATATACCTATATACGTATATCAAAAAATTAAGATGTTTTTGTATACTACTGTAATAAACGTTACAATCAGTTCATTAACAAATAAAAAAATGTGGCATTTTGATATAAATTAAAATTCAATTATTTCGGGTTGCATTTGTTATTATGTAACAATGAAAAGGGACTGCAATTGTTTTAGAAATTGTTTAAACATATGAGATTATAAATTATAACACACCAACCATCAGTCAGATATTACTATTATTTATGGCAAGTTAATAACAAAGTTTGTTACGGGTTATTGTGTTTTTTGTACCAGCTAATAAGCGGAGAAGCATCACATCACTGGAATTGTACATAATCATAATAATCTGTTGCTAAGTGAGTTTCCATTGTAACAATACACACACTAGAGAGGTAGGTAACATGCCGCTTGCTATAAATAGATAGGACATAAACAAACGCACACATGTACGAATACGTTCGTACGTGTGTATAATATGTATATACATAAGAGTGCGACATTTGTTTTTGTGTAATCAGAATTTCTGAAGCATTCGATGCCATCTAGTAGGCGTAAGCGAAACAATTACCCTTCAGAACAAGCTGTCGCGAAACCTGTCGACCGTGCCGATTGCCAAATTAAGAAACTGATCGCACTTTGCGCAAAGAATATTATATACTGGGTGATTCATTTATATATTTTTAAATTAAATTTAAAAAAGCAATTACGTCTCATGAACATACTTAACGAGCGATAGGTACGAGTCAGAAGACAAGCCCTTTTATTACCTATGCGTGAACAACGAAATTTATTGTACACGCAGAAGTAATTTTGAAACCTTCGCTGTGTTAATTAGGCGATCAAAACCAACTTTAAAATTTTCGAATGACATTTAAATTTAGCTGCTTGTGACTACTGTTATTTATAGACGTGGTTTCGCCTGTGTGTAAAAAGACATTAAAATATAACCATCAGATTCTGATGTATGTGGCGTGTGTACTACACGCTAACTCTGTTTACATAGATAGAAACAAATGCAGACTCTTATTATGAATATCCGACAAACGCCATGTTTTCCCGGGAACAAAAAAAATGACTATATAAGACAACTGTTTTTCGGAAAACTAATAGGTAAATCAATGTGTCACAAAATAGTTGCATTAAAATAACATTTGACCTACGGGTAAGTAACGGTTAATATTGCAACGGAACCTGTTAAAATCATTTAGAAAAATCGATGGGAAACATTTGCGAAACGTTTTTCTTTGTTCTTTTAACTACAAAGCGTCGTTTGTGGATAACGTGATTAATAAATATTTCATAAAGCTATTGATTTTCATAACTTCCAAGATTTAACGTTTAGACTCACGCAGAGGTAAAAACGTTAAGTAACCTTCAACTTTTACATATTCAGAGAAAATAAATGGAAAATAAAAACAACAAACAACGTTACCGTTTCATTTGTCAACAACCACACAAAATTGAAAAGGGACGAAACAACAGAAATATGAAAACAATGCCGCAGAAAACAATTAAATAATCAATTAATAAATTAATGAACTAAGATGGTGACAGACAACGACAATATTGATTTAAATACATTTTACACGTGATACCTATCTTTTATAACAATGTCTGATATTACGACAAACCTTATAACATATGGGCTGAAAAGCCCCGAGCCTAATAAAAAAACACGTGTTTTTTTGTTCAAAATTGGCTTTATTCATTAACGTAATATCTTGTGGAAGAGCAACACAATCACAATCATTCCAGCGCCGCTCTAACATTGCAATACCACTTTTCTAGAAAAAATTATCTTTTACCTCAAAATAGGCCTCAGCTTCAGCGATAAAGCGATAACCTTTTCATGCGAGCGAAATTTCTTATCGGCGAGCATTTTTCTGAGGTCTACAAACAGACAGTAGTCGATGGGAGCCAAATCTGGAGAATACGGTGGATGTGGGAGCAATTCGAAGTTCAATTCATGTAGTTTAGGCACTGTTTCGTTTTGATTAACTTGTGACACGGTGCGGTGAGTTGTCTTGATGACACAAAAATTTTTTTTGTCGTTTCTTTGCAATTTCAATTTTGCGACCTTCAAACACTGCAATAACGCTATATAATTACTACAATTCACTGTTGATAGTATTTCCCTTCTCAAGATAGTCGATGAATATTAGACCACCAGTTGCTGTCCACTCGGTGACGATCGTTTTTATTTTGAAGTGATCCATTGTCACATATCGACGCAAAAATTCCGGTTTACGTTTAAACATGGCCAAACACCAAACACTGCCCGGAATCACCAACACGTTCTTGTTAACAGTTCTTGTCAACAGTGAGAAAACGCGGCACCCACTTTGAACTGAGGTTTCTCATAGTCAAATGCTTATGCAATATAACATAAAGCCAATACGTTCTTTTGATATCTTTACGATGTCAGCTAACTCACGCAAATTCACTTTTTGATCATTCAAAACGATTGTGGAATTTTTTGATGTTTTCTGGTGTTTTATGGTGTCTCATTTGGACGTTCACTGTGTTCTGTCTTTACGACGACGTTTGAAGTCAGCAAACCAACGTTTTATTTTCTTTCGGTTGTTTCCGATGGAACGGAGTCTCCATAACACTTTTCAAGCCATGCAGTGTAAAATTATAACACGAAATTGTTTTTGATCTATTGTTTTGAAAATAACAAAAGTAGCTAGATAAAGTCACTCTTAGCACAATAACTCACAAACTAATGAATAGAATATCATGAAAGTTTAACAGCTGTCTTTTGAAGGTTAGTAGTAACTGAAAAAGAGGAGAATGCTATAAAACTAGCGCCATCTATGTGTTAGGCCCGGGACTTCTCAGCCCATGTGTTATAACGGCGACAAACATGGTAAAAATTGGGCCAAATTATCTTTTATAACGACGGACGCGTAGTAAAAAAACAAAGGATTAATGTTTATTTGAGTTAAATAACGGAATTACTCAATTATTTAACCAAAATTTAATAGAAGCTAAAACAAATTTTGCCTTGTTACTTACGGAAAAAAAAATATTGGAAGAAAGTTATCAAAAATTACAAAACCATGCCGAATTGACACTTCTTTTTTGTTACAATGTGAAAAACGTATTTAAGCGCTGAAATGGTTTGTAAAATTTACAAGTTGAGTTTTTTTATTATATATTTCATAAAATTCATGATACACTTTATTGGAATATCGTTCTCGTTGACTGTTCAGTTTTTGCAGTTATTTACTAGTAAATGTACTCCTTTCTATCATTTTTTAATATGACGTTTAATACAATGAATTATGGTTATAACGACCAAATGTCACCAGTCATAATAAACTTTTCACCGATCTGTATCACTCTGAAAACTGAAGTTTTATTCATACAAATGATTTACAACAACTGAATTCGATAAAGTTGTAGTAAAAAAAAAAATGGCAGACAATTTGGTGGTTTGCACTGATCCTAAAACTTTATCGGTAGGAATTGAGCAGAGTTTGGGATCGATCCCTGTGTCGTTGTAAGCCACCTGTTGCTGACCCGCATAACCAATGGTGGAATTCCGCGATATCATCTCTCTTTTCTGTGTAGATTTCCCCCTTACGGGTTTCTTCGTATTCACTCCGACGCCGTAAAACGAGTATAACTAAAGGCCTCGACAATTATGGGTTTCACGGCAGATTTCTTTTACTCGGTTTCTTCGCACGCATTTTCGCTTCTTCGCGCAATTTTTCAAGACGCAAATTTTCTTTCCACAAAAATTGCTGCCCCGTTTTACACTCAACGCACATTCATTATGCAACTCTAATCTGCTTATCGATAAGTCAGATTGAATGTATATTTGTCAACTGTCTTAATAATCAACCGCAAGGTCAGCACAGGGACGTTTTAACTGACAAAACGAACGAAGAAATTCAAAAACAAACAAAATGGTTCGAATTTCCACAACAGTGATTGATTAGGAAATTAATTTAGGCACTTGATTTATTTACTTTGTGAGAATTTCGACATCAATCTTAAAATGTAAAGCATGTACTATTTTATAAATCTTCTCTATTCAGTAATTAATACCCTACTACATAACGACTAATCCAAGATAAAAAGTATAAACATAATGTAGGAACAAGAAATCAACTTATCGCAAAAACTTCAAGACGGATCGATATTAATAACTGTGTCAGTAATTTCTGCCGATTTCTGGCAACACCGTACACGCAGCAGGTCCGATTGACGAATGCGAAAGCCTATTTAAGGTACATGACAACATCTATGTGTATGTATTTGTACGTGTTTTTATACAACGACATGGCTGAGCAGCAAACTAATGTAACTATAATCCACTTATATTAATGAGAATGTGTTCTCGCTTTTGAACGATAGAGATCGCTATGTACTGAGAAATCCTGACACGTCAATCAATCAAAAAAAAATTGGGGCTCCTAATATACAGGGTACCGACTACGAAGAGTAACCAAGCTAGTTTAAAAAAAGCTTACTATCGTAAATTGAGTAAAATATAAAGAAGGAATGCAAAACACCACTTTTAATTATATATATTATGAATAAATCATTTTTAATTTTGATATATTCAATATACGAAAAACGTAATATTGACGATTTGTCATTTGATGATTTATCATTATTAATTGCGATTGAAGACCAAGGTCACAGCAGTAACATCTAGAGGTAAACACTGACACAACAACGGGGTATAAAAATAACTTAAAGTGGCGTTTTGTTATCGATTTCCCTAATTAACTCGGAAAGCGAGACAACACTATATTACATGGGTTTTAACAGGAAAATGCTTCACATCTTTGCATTACTTTTAAAATACAAAAAAAATAATAATAGAGAAACGAACGTTTTGAGGAACGTGACAATATGAAGATATTTTTAATAAATGTACATAATTATTCGAGAAATATAAATAACTGACGTTCTAGTAAATTCCTAATTTCAGGGGTTTTAGGTAAAAAAATAATAAAATAAATACACGATTATATAAACGTCTATCTACATCAATACGCGATATTTATATATTTTTTTATTAATCTATTTCATTGTTGAAACAGTAAAGAAAAGACTTTATTTTTACTACAATATAATAAATAAAACCATTCGAGATTTTTCTAACTTGATAAGTGATTGATAATGTTTACTTTAAAAAAGTTGGGACAATAGAAAAGGAATTTGACATGAACTTTTGCAACAAGAACATGCACCAGTTTATATTATCATAAAAATATGGCAATTTATTAGCCAGCCGCAAACTTTGGCAAGACCGACCCCGTTCAGTCGTTACACTCAGGTTACATTTGCACACCTTTCAATATTGCATCACCAATGAAATCATCAATAACTATAATACAATGAACGGATACAACAATACAATTGCTTCGGAAACAAATTATATAATAAACCTACAAAAATGCTCACAAAATAAGGTTTTTCCATTTTATTAACTGCCAACTGATTAATAAACTCGAATACTTTAATCTAGTTTACAGATACTTCAATAAAGGCGTTTCTGAAAGAAGGGGTGGTTTTAAAAACAGCTAACTAAACATTTAGGCGAAAATTATGTGTTACAACCTGAATCGAGCAGGTCAAGGAGGTTGATTCTATAGAAACATGACAGAGATATTTCGATAAAACTTTGAAAATATGAGGAGACATTTAAATTTAAAACAGAGAACTGCATAATTTGGAGACACGAAGGACTTTTCGAAATGATGTGACAGATAGAATTTGAATATTCGTCTACAAAGATTTATGAAAATCTAAAAAATGAAAACACACAAAAAGTTTCAAGATGTTTATTTAAATTCACTACAATTGTTTCGCTTAACTTAAGCTTCTTCAGGTGAAGATTTAAGATTAAATTTTTTAATTTTAATATAGATTTCAAAATTTTACATATTCATAATAAAAGTAAAAAATTAGATTTACTAGAAGGTTTAGAAATTAATCAACACAATAAAGATAATAAAATATTAAACGACCAATTAGACGTTAGAAGTTCTCCATTATTAAATGTTAATGTCTGATTCCCCCACCATAATATGTAAGTATATATACGTTGTAACTAATCATAAATTTTGTTATATCTTCACCTGAAGAAGATTAAGTTAAGCGAAACAATTGTAGTGAATTTAAATAAACATCTTGAAACTTTTTGTGTGTTTTCATTTTTTAAATTATGAATCAGTTTCAACAAGTAAAGATTTCCACAATTAACAATTTATGTAAATCTTCGACATGATTACCTTTTTGTTTAACGCTTTAAAACAATCACAAACATAAAATAGTTACAATCGGAATAATTCGCACGTGTTCGGATCTGCTCTAGGCAGCTTCGGACAGAAATCGGTGATCGTCTGCTACGCGGGAATCCCGGGCTGTATTTTTATATTCTGTACCTCTCTAATGGAATAAATTTCATTCAAGTGTATCAGAAGTATCAACATTCAGGTACTAGTTAATATAATGACATTATCATTTTTAATTCCTAATTAAGAGTGTGGTGCATATCAAAAATACGGTGTACTAATTAAAGAAAATAATTCACAGACCATTATTACCTAACGCAAAGTTTTTTAAAATCTATTTATATATTTTTTTTATTCACAATATTGACAATTAAATGTCAGCTAGCCTAATAAAGCCAAATGCAATATTTATATAACAATCCGGTTGAACGTTTAGTTAGCAGGTACTATTTTTTCAAAACCGCCCAGGCGGAATTGGAAGTAGCGAATGATAATAATTAATAGTTGCGAAAGATATACGATGCATGCCTTTTAAAAAATTTAATTAATCTATTTTCTACATAATTTCCACCAATATTAAAGCCCTTGTCGTGTCGTTAGAATCAGCTTTTGTATCCCATCCATCATCATAGAAGTCTGTCGTTAGATTTGACAACCACTGTAACACGACCGTTTTGACCTCATCATCATCGTCGTGATCACCCTCCGTATAGTGCCGATCTGGCGCCCAATGACTATCACACATTTGTGCGTTTGAAGAAACACTTGTACGGTCAGCGCAAAGGCGAAAATGATGAGGTCAAAACGGCTGAGATACAGGATAGTATACAAAAGGTGGTTGTATGATACGGTAAGTGCCTTAATATTGGTGGATATTAAGTAAAAAAGTTGATTAAAGAACACGGTTTTATGTAAAAATGGTAAGTAAACTATAGTTGTGAACAATTTTGTAAGTTTTTTTAATAAAAAGTTCAACTTACCACCACCCGCGAAGCACCTGTTATTTGACATCCCTCCAAACCTTGCGTTGCCCCATTCGAACTGCAAAAAAAAAGAAACAATATGAGTTAGAGAGCTATATAAGAATATTAAACAAAAACTTAGGTAACACCGATCCAATAAATACATTGATTGCTGTTAGTAAAAATACCATGTACGAAAAAGACTGAACTGTATCAGTTATTACCACTTAGAATAGACACTACATTACGAGTTTTAACGACACAATTTCGTAAGACATTTATCGCGTTGTTTGAGTTTCATGAATTGTGAACAACTTTATTGCATTAGCAAAAATTTAAAATTGTTTTATGATATAACGAGTTACCATCTTCTTTTATGCTTCATTGATTATAAATAAGGTATTAAAAAGCAGTAAAATAAGTATGTACTACAAGATACTGACTCTAAAAAAGAATATTATTTGATGCACATGTCTATTTCTACGTTTTTCATATACGTACAATATCATCCAATAAAAATAATTATGTAATGTCTTTTTACGAAGTCAAAAAGAATAATTTTATTAACTGAATTTCTCTTTCAGCGACAAAATTTATAACGATACTTGACTTAATTTTTTTTTTTTTTGAAAACCGAAAGTTTTATAGTAGTTCTTGAGTTGTGCAATCTGATATAAAAGGGGCATAAAACGTTTAACGATGAAATAATTTATTCACTTGCTTTCAACAAAACCTTGTCGTAAAAACAACACCTTGCAGGTAATTTTTAAAGAGGAGTAATTTTCTACTCTTCAAATGTTTCCGAATAGCTTACTAATTATGAACAAAACAATAAAAACAAAAAATACAGAACAAACGATTACTTCGATTTAAAACACAAAAATATTTCCAGAATTAGATAACATTATGTATTTTTGTGCAGTAGTATACATTAGGGTGGTTTCCTATAATTGATTTTATTTAGTTTTTTAATTATATTTTTATTCCCTAATTTTTAATATACTCAATTAAATGATAAAAAAACAATTAACAGCTTTACATTAAAGGTATGACACTTTTACAGGTACATTACATTACTGTTAGAGAAAGTACAGGAAAATGATTTTTATGTAAAAGTATTGCACGTATCTATATTCGTTGGGTTGATTGAAAAGTTAATAATTAATTTTCCAGCTACAGGGATTATTAATTACAGTATTATTTATTGATAATAGTAATTCAACCATGGCCAACAATGGTCAACAAGTAAACAAGGTACTTATCTAATTATGTTGTATTATTTGTAGTAACAAATTTATTTTGATATTTTCTGTTTATGATGATAGACAGTTACGCTGTTTGTATTCTTATTATAATGCATGCAATGTAATAATCGCTGAATATTTTTCAAATTTAAAAGCTTACCTACATCGGTTACACAAAATATCATCAAACAAGAAATAAACACTTAATTTTGTTTCCTTTTTAGCGAACATAATTTCAGCTAGTCAACAAGACGATTTTAGTAAAATATTCCACAACAATTACGTGCAAGTGTACCAACATTCATTCAGATAAAAAAAAGAAGTACCTTCTGCAATATTTAGGTTATGTTACTAATCAACGAATTTCAACTTTTATTATAAATCCCAAGAATCGCTTACTTATGTAACACTTATATGTTTATATGCAACTAAATAAATTGTTCAAATAAAAGTATATAATACGTACATACATCTACATATGGAATAATAAAAAAAGTATATATATTTACTATGTCTTACATGATAGATTTCTTTAGGTAATACAAGGATTTGATAATGAATTATCTTAAAATCGTTTGTTTTAATATATTTTTGTTGTTCATCATATAATATAGATACGTTGTATGTATATACATATATATGATATTTATAGTACATAATACGTATTAGATACGTGAATCACCCTTTTGAATTATTTTAGCTGACAACGAAATCAATAATTTCGACTTTATTAAACACTGTAGAAATACTTTACAATAAATTATTCACTTACAGAAGGATAATTTCAACAGATATATAAATTTTAACACGGAAGTTTATATGGATGTAATAATGTACTTAATATATCTACACCGCTGCTAGTTTATTCTACTCTAGAGCTTTGCAGGTAAAGATCCTACTAAAAATCGAACAGACAAGTTTCAGTAGGCTATTTTTAGAACTACGTTTACATGAAGTTAAATAAAACCTAAATTCTTACGCTTTGAGTAAAATGATTTTAGTTTAAAACTCGTTCTTATACCTGAAGTAACCTTCCATGATGGTTAAACGGACACGAATATATTCTAACACAACAAAAGAACTATAATTCAAACACCTGGCATTCTTATAATGTTTTCATGTCCTACTTACCAAATGCATTTAACAATATACAATACATAATATGTAAGGAGCTACTGCACTCATCTTTTAAATAAAACAAATACCTACATACACATTTACTTAATTTTAGTGAAGAAACCAACCAACCATTTGTATCGGAGAAAATTAGCTATAGGTACTACATATCTTTTGACTTCTCCCACTTACGATTAATTAACGTAACTTATGTCTTCTATAGCAACTTAAATCAGGTGATTAGCAATGTACACGTACAAACAAATTAATAAAATGATCGTTGTATAACGAACTTAATTAGCCAAGTAGGTGCAGATCGTAAAATATTTGAACTTTCACAATTTGTGGTACAAATTGTAATTTTTACACAAGCGCGAACGATTAGTATTTTTTACATTGTTCCAGTTAAATATAGCAGAAACAGACAATATTCATCGTTTTGTTAACAAATATAGGCGATCGTATTTAAATAACTATAGATTTCAACATGAAAAGTATGATTTAAAATAACGTGAAAAAATATAATACCGACAGAAGATATTTGTGTATGAGAATAAATAATAGGTTAATGTCATAATTTTTACTTTTTTATCAGGGCAATTAATTTATTGGTTAGTAGATATTTTGATATTGGAGGTATTAAAGAACTGGCTAAAAATTTGCAACTGAAAAATAACATTGGTCTTGATTGAAAATAAATAGACGGAATTTTTCCATGTTAAATTTAAATTTCTAGCAATAAAAACCGTACAATAACCGAGCATATATTGACACTGATATCAAGTTAATCAAATGTGTAATGGCTACACACAATAGTTGTAAAATTTGTAATAGAAATGCCGTCAACTTACAAGATCCGTCCCTATCATACTCAAGATTTGTATCGTTAAAAACTGTATAAAAATCCTACCTTTTTAGGGGCCAACTCCTCGTGGGAATCAGATAAAACTTGTATAAATATTTGCACCACAACTGTCCGTAAAAATAATTATAACATCGTTAATCGAAATTAAGAAATCACACGGGAGAAAAACTTCACGAGAAAGATGGCGTCCGCCTGCCAGTTGCCGATGAATTATACTCTTTCTTGATCATTTTATCCGATTGTTAGTCAAGAAACCACAACCATATTATTACGATTTGATAGCGCGGTATTTTTATTATACAACAGTACGAATAAAATCTTAAAATGGTCTAAACTTTAACAAAAACAACTGTTCGTAGGTCGACATGTGTTTCCATAAAACACAGATTGATCTACTTTGTAATGTTTTGTCGTTTTGCATAGAAGAGCAAAGATGTAAGCAACACGGTCGTAGGTGACAGGACTGTCGGGAAATTGGCGGTGAATGGTGGGAAAATAAACAAGCTATTATACCGGCTTAAAAGGGCGCGAAAGCCCAGACGCCCTCTGTGCTATTTAACCACGTGACGTCTACATTTAAATTATAAACTTTTTTTAATTAATTATAAAACAAACTTAGTTATTACAACTACTTGTAATGTACGAAAAATAAATAAACAAACGAGAAACGTTTAACAAAAGACAGTCACATATTTTTTGACGGAAAACACTGTAAACTAATAAACAATAAAAATTTAACTTCGCCTCATTAATTTATTTGAATACATTACAGATCTTTTAGTTATAGTTTAATCGATCAAATATTTGTAGTGTAAATTATATTTAAGAAAAGAAAAAACACATATATATATATATATACTTACTTGTTTAAACTTTTTTTTAAATAGATTTTGCTGTCATGAATATAACTAAAACGTAAATTCAATTAATTAATTAATTAATATAAACTGAACCGAAGGAAAATAAATTTTATTATAAATCTTAGATCTAAGGTACATACAATATAATAATAAAATTAAATAAACTTAAGTACTTTTCATTCAGAGACAAAAAAAATCACAAACACTACACTTTGGCAAACAGACAAAATAAATTCTTATTTTCACATATTACATAATTATTTAACAGGCAACAAGGACGTAAAATAATAGAATGATCATTAAAAAAAAATAGAAAATATCACATAAAGAATTGTTATTAATAGGTATAAATAATAAATTTATTTCTTAACTTAAAGTCTTCAGTTATATTATAACATATTCTGGATGCCTCAGACAAGTCGAATAATGATTTTTACGAAAATCACACATACGTTAATATTTAAATTTTGATAAACCTTGTATTCGAAAACGATTTTTCTTGTCTTTTGGGATGTAAAAAGCGTCAATCGTTATCTGAACGACTTGCATTCAAAATTTGCAATTTTATTCAAAAAAGAATGCAAATTTGAATGTGTTAGTTCGCTGAACTCCAAATTTCGTTAATGTATTCCTTTTTAGGACCATTCGCCTTTCAAAAAACCAAATTATAATCCCAACTCTTCCTTGGTAACAGATAAAAAACTTTAAATGAATTTCGAATTATCTCAGGCCTCTCTCTATGTAAAGGTTGAGCATATACATAAATACTGTAAAATTCGTACATTGTTTTTAGGTATAATAATATATTTTTTTGTTTCATGACTTTTAACAACTAACAACATCAGTAATAAACGAAAGAAATATTAATATCCACACTGCAATTTTTGTTGTTGTTAATTTTGCCCTTGTATGTATTAAAACATTACAGATATTTGTGTATTAATATAATTCCTAAATTTATCACTGATCCTCTTGCTATCTCAATATCTATTTCTACGTTCGTAATGTAGAAAAACTATTATAAGTACATATTATGTCTTTAGCTAATATATTATGTGTCATGCTATATTATTTATTGTTTTTGTTTCTATTTATAATACAATTGGTAGAAAAAAATGGTGAATATGGTTTTTACACATATGAAATACCTTCAATAACTGTTTTGTTATTATGTTTGTTTAATTTTAATAAAGGTAAAGCGGCAAGAAGAAAAAAACGAATTACGTTCAATATTTCACAATTTGTGTTACCAAATTTGTTTGCATACTGGAAAATAAAATAAAAACGTCAATACAAAAAGTTACAGAACTACAATTGTATTATTTCGTTCTGTTAACTTTGAATATAAATCGGCAGTAAAATAAACAAAAGGACGTAAGGATAAGGCCCTTAGGCAGAGTTCTTTTAAAGATAAATAAGTATTAACAAAATCTGTAATCATAAGCAAGTTTGAAACTTTAAAAGGTTATTATAATTTTGACATATCGGTCGTGCTTATAGTCCTATGGCCTTTTCATTTTAAATATCAAGCGTAAAATTGTACGATTTAAGGAAAGCTAGTTTTTGTTTTAAACTGTGTGAATTTCACCAATTTTGTGACTCACATTTTCATCATTATTACATTCAAACTCAGCCAATTTACTTTCTGTGACTTTTTCGTTAATAATAAATTTCTCTGAACTACTATCCGTGAGGGCAGTTTTATTTTTATTTTCGAAATTCTTTTCTGTTACAGAATTATTGTGTGATTCCTTTACTAATAACTTATTTTCTGAGTATGAACAAATATTCTTGTTCTCCATTATAATATTCTCGTTTTCCACAATTAGATTTCCATTACCTAGTCTACTGCTAACTGTATTCGGAATGTCTTGAGTGCACGTTTTATTTTTTGAGTTTTCACCTCTTACGTTCTCTGTTGGATTTAAATCGTTACTGATGTTTTCGCTTGTTGCCTCCACCCCTTTCTGAATTTCAGGACTTACCAGAAGATTACTCCACCAATTAGAAAATGCTCCTTTTGCTTGGGACAGAGCTCCTCCTAATTGTACAGAACAAATGATTAAATTAAGGTCATCTAAGACATTTTTGGCGTTTCTTTTACTTTAATATTACAAATATTAATACTAATTTCATTACTTCCCAAAAATATCACAGCTAATTAACGTGAATTAAACTTTACACTGACCTACAGCACGACTAGTGGTGGCTACTGCCCTCCCAGTTGATGCCATGGCCTGGTTCAGTTTTCGACCGCTTTCTGTGTTCTGCATTGTACTGAAAAGAAAAGTAAATAAGTCGGACACTTCTTAAAGATAAAATGAGTTCCAAACGTACTGTGACCATCTAAGTTTCATATCAGCAACAGATAGCTGACCAGAAAATGGATGACCAGGAGGCATTAATTCTATCAAGTGGTCATTTTCGAAACCTCTCCAGATTTTGAAATTATGACTGTCCCTCCACGCCGACACAAAATTTGAATTGAAGTGCTCACAGTCCCGATTTGAATCTAAATATTCAATTTAAAAATTCCTAAGTTTTAAACTCACACACAGACAAATTTTTTACCTTGAGTTAAGGCAGTTCTCATGAGTGAAGTAAGGTAAACTTTGAACTGTGCCCTGATCCAATCTTCTCCTCCCTCCCAACCCACCCCATCCAAAAAGACATCGTGTTTTTCTTCTGAAACATGTTTAACTACATAGTCGACAAATCTTAGGTCTTCTGTAGTTAAATGCAATTGCTTTCTAAGTTCGACATCTTGGCATTCAATTTTTGCAGTTTCCACGTCGACAAGGACCTCGTGAAGTTGACGTTTCTGCTTGAAGAGTACATTTGTGGCCCCAACAACGTATCCCCTCACATTAACGTCACTTAAGAGGTCCATGTAGGGCAAAGACAAGTATGGAAGACATAGGTAACCTGTCGTAAAAATTGGCAAAGGCAAGTGACAATCATCGGGCAGAATTTGCGCTGCAGCGGAAATACGAGAAAAAAGATTAGTTTCGGTTTCTGTTGACGAGTTTAAATTTGGAGTTTGGGGACTGTTGGATGTCTTCTCAGATATATCTTGCTCTAAATCATGAGATGAAGGTTGTATATATTCCCTCAATTTCATATCTTCATTCTCAGAATCTACATTACCATTGGCTATTTTATTTTGGTTTAAATTATTCTCATTTTGGGATAGTATTTCTGTTGGTTTATTTTTAGGACTACCAGCTGGTGTTATGTCTTCATCAGAAAATTCAGGCATAGGAGACATAGGGCGTGATGGTCTGCAAATTAAATATATAAATATAAAGTTAAAAATAAGTTTTATTATATTTACTTAACACAGGCAGATTGGTCTAGTCCTTTCTCAATCATTAAAGGATGAAGTGAAAGAAGAGTAAGAATAGTTGAACACAATGATTGAACAGGGGATCTGAAGAAAACAACTTTCCTCTCCAAAAGTAAAAGTTTAAACAGTAAAAGAGCTTTATGTTTCCAATGCAATATAAAATCTCTTGCTGACAAACCTATAAATAATTATAAAATAGTGCACAGTTTTTCAAAGGATGTTTTTGTACACAATCTGATAGTAAACAAACTAATAAGCATTATAAATGAATAACCAAGTGTGCTTACCAACAAAGATTTGTAAACTTAAATCGTTGTGCATTAAAACAGAATTTAAATGCCTATAGGTGTCTTCTAGCAATGACACTTTACTAAAATCTCCTTCATCAAAATAAGCATGGGTAATTAAAGTCATTTTAACTTCTATATATCCATATAACGGCAATTTACTTAATACACAAACTGATTTTTGTACACTGCTCCTTGTTAAGTCTGCAGTTCTATTTTTTAATTTCTATAAATAAACAAAGAATGAAGGTAACAAAATAGAGTGTTCTTTATAATTACCTCTACAGGAATTTGTCTAAAACATGAAATACCATATACTGTATGTTTAGGGTTAGAAAGACTTGGAAGATGAAAATAAACTGTGTCTTGTTCATAATTATGGGAACCATCGGGTAAAGCAAGAGTTGGTAGATACTTCCAACCAGCCGGACATTCATTGGGGGCGTCTGGCACAAGGGGCGGGAATGAATATTCCACCTTATAAGAAATAGACAGTAACGTTATGATCATGTTACCGCAAAAACATATTAATGTTTAATGGGAATTGAATACCTGACAGCCCTTTTTATGATGAAAACCAACAACAACCACGTATAATATGGGCCCTTCACTTTCCGTCATATTTGATGAGTAATGTTCTGTAAAAAACTGCTTAATAAACAAATTTATTTAACTTTCATTTCGTTTGTGACATTTTGACCACCATAAATTTATTTATTATGACAAATATCAAAAATAATTTGTCAGATGACAGCACAGATCAGAGAGGTTTATAGATGAGGCACTCTATTGACTGGTGTACACACTAGAAAGGAAAAGGCGGGGAATTTAAATTGGTTGTAATTTCGTTATCAGTGTCAAGCTTTTCTCAAGTAATGAAATTAGAATTTAACATCAAAATAATGCAGAGGATACATAATGATATTGAATATGGCTAATGATATATTTTATTGTACAAAATAAATTCAGCTATATAAATTGCGTTTACAATTAACAACTATACCATGAAAGTCGTATATTTACTTATCTGCAGAATCTAATGTGAAAAATCAGGAAGGAGATGAAGTGCTGCCGCTGTTATCAGCTATAAGGTGTAGTGCTGCAATTGCCTGTACACCTTCAATCTGGAAACCTGCCAATAAAAAGAAAAAATTACTGACGAATTAACTGCGTGACACATACAAAAGAATTTTAATTTTAACGTTCTTTTAGTAACGATAATTATTTCTTTTGATAAATAATTTATTTTGTTGTACTTAATGATCATTAATTTTTTTTTCACTTGACTTGTTATTAAAATAGCTTTAACCCTTTTTTGTTTGTAAATTTCGCATACGCAATAGTTGCACACATCAATGTCAGACAATTATATTAAATTCTTGTGTTCATAACTTTGAAAATGGCAGAAATTCTGTAACATTATTCTTACAATTAGAATAACTTTTAAAGAGGGATGTGCACCCCTTGCGCAAATTTCGTATATGCAATAATTGTCTACAGCAGTGCCAGACAACTAAATTAAAGTTTTGTATTTATAAGGTTCAAATTGGAAGAAATTTCGAGATATCCTTTTTACAAATTGAATAATCTCTAAAGAGGGTTATGCGCCCCTTACGAAAATTTCGCATACGCCATAGTTGTATACATCAGTGTCAGACAACTATATTAAATTATTGTGTTTATAAGTTTGAAAATGGCAGAAATTCCAAAGTATTCTTTTTAAAAATTGAATAATTACTAAAAAAAATTCCGAAGTACCCTTTTTAAAATTTTAGTAGTTACTAAATAGGGTTGTGTGCCCCTTATGCAAGTTTTTCATACATAAAAGTTGTCTGCATCAGTGTGAGACTTATATTATTCTTTTCTGTTGATAACTTTGAACTAGCGAAGGTACAGTAAAAATTAAGTACTATAGTAACATATATTCTAAGCAAGGCGAGGGTATAATAGTTGCTTGCATCACTGTTAGCTAATTATAACGAAAAATATTTATTTGTGTACCTTTTGTATTCTTGTTCAAGCATCATCTTTTGAGTTTTGTCCTTTTATAACACTTCCGTATTTGTGTTTAAATATTTTCAGTAATATTATGTTTCAAGCGTAAAGAGCGAATGTTGATATGGAAACGATCTGTATTCTTGAGTGTATCTGGGAAGAGAAAATAACAAATGAAAGCTAAATGTAACAATTATGTAGAAAGAAAAAATAAACAGAGAAATATATATGTTATTAATAAAATTATAATATTGAAGTTTTTCCTGGATTCTGTAATGTGGTGAGGTGAATTCTGCATTGTTTACTAATTTAATTTGTGGGAATTGTAAAAATAATCTAATACCGGATTAGAAAATACATACCACATATAAAACTGTAATACCCTTACACATTCCGATGTGAATTTAGTATGTCCTATCGCATTTGTTAAAATTTTCTCATAAAGTGTAGAAAAAATGTCACAACAAACGAAGAAAAATACTGCAATGAATGAACAAAAAAGCGAACCGGCAGGGAATAATACGTCATTTGATGAGTTCAACATAATATCATTTTCTCGTTTCTTTTCCTAATCGTCGTTGGTTGTTGCAAAAACTGATTTAAGAAAAATACTTTGATAAAATTCAATTAATCTAATTAACGCCATAATTAAATAAAACAAGATATTTTTACAAAATTGCATAAGATCACTAAATCGGCTGGTAACGAGATTATCTGAAAACCAAATATTACCGAAGTTGACGAAACGAAAAGAGGCGAAACATAATAAAAATACACCACTGTAAATCGATTTGCATACCGATAATTAATTAAAAGTTACAATACTTACAATTACTTTTCGCGCCTACAAAAATACTTAAATATCGTCTGCATTTTCTACACTGCTAACAGAATAAAGTAGAATAAATATGGAAAACGCTTAAATTATTTTCTAATAAAAAGCCACGTCACAACCATTCAACTGTTCACAGTTTACCTTTTTATGAAAAAGTTTTCAATAAAAAAGTACATTACTAATTTCTTATTTAAGTCTATTTTGCGTTCACAATAGTTGTCTACATCAGTGTCAGACAACTATATTAATTCCGAAATATTCTTTCTACAAATTGAATTATTTCTAGAGGGTTGTGCGCCCCCTATGAAAATTTTGCATATTTTATAACTCTCTGCATCAGTGTGAGACAACTACATTCAATTTTTGTGTTGATAAATTTGAAAATAGCACATATTTTGAAATATTATTTTTATAAATTAAAAAAAATCTAAAGAGGATTGTGTGTTCCTTACACAAATTTTGCAAACTCAGTGGTTGTCTACATTACTGTGGGAAAACTATACATGTATATAGTTATGCATAAATGTAATACAACACACTTTTTAAAAAGATTTATTAACAAAAATATTCAATTACACAACTTTGGACTTAATATTTACGACCTCACCAGTTTACAAACCAATATGAAGTGAGGTTTTTTGGATATTTTAGTCTTTTATTAATTTTTATTAATTACACAAAAATATTTAAATAATGTTGTTTAATAATTTGTTTAATGTAAATATGAACAAATTTGCGTTACCTACGATAATGTGAGAGCAAATTTAAATCTAGTAAAGAATTATTGAAACAAATGGAATAAACTGGCAAATGTCTATATTGTCAGCACGGACGACTATTAGACCTTGGAGGACAAAAGAGTCAAAGGAATATTAGAATGTACGTTTAAAATGATACATAAGAATATAACTCTTCATTCATGTTAGAACACAGCAACGATACCTTTTTTCTGCAGAAACTCGTAATTACTTATTTTAATATACAATCTGTCACGTTCGATCATCATTCATTGTCGACAAATTAAACACAAAGTTTAAGTTACAAAACGTTTATTGTATAACCACAATGATGATTTCACCATACTGTGGCTTCTTCTTGTTTGCCGCTATCGTTTTTCTTTGATATATTTTTTAAATCCAATTGTTTATAGACAAATGAATTGTCTACCATTAGTAGTAAGTGTTTTGTTTTATTTGAATAAAGTATTTTCTAATTTTTTTTTGTGACGAACTGTAACTATTAAATATGAAATGGAAATTATAATGAAAGTATGGATGTAACTGAACATAATTTTTTGCTTGATAAAGGCACAAAATGATACCGATGGGCCGTACCGGATACAAAAAAAATAAGACTATAAATACGAATGATGCGAGCTTTTCTTCAGTTTATCGTGACCATGCTTTCGGGAAAGAGTATGCGTCGCGACGCGTCGCGCTGCCGTGGCTCGCTATTCGTGCTTTAGGTGCATGTTTATCCGTTCTTAAAGTTTTTTAACTTGTGCTGTAGTGGTTTCTAAATTTTCGGGAGTGTTTCATTAAGAGGATTAAGGCAACACCAAAGTGGCGGTAATGGTAAGTAATTGTTATCTTTTTATTTTTATTTATTTGCTTAACTTATTGTTCAATATTTCAACTGTCTTTTTTCTTTGTGATAATTGTCCAGTCTTTATGACAATTTGGAAATTATAAAAACCATTCAGTGATTGAAAACATTTTGATTTTTAATTTTTTCGAAATTAACTTTTGTGATTGATATTTTGGAAATGATCAAATGTCTTACAATTTTAAACGTTTTAGTTAACATTATTAAATTTTCATTTATAAATTTTAGCTTTTTAGAAATAGATTCGCCGCTCCGCACTTCATGAAATTAATTTAGGTTTTTTCAATAATTAATTTTATGATTGATATTATTGATCTAGTTTGGTGGATCACAATGGTGAATCATAAAGTTAGGGAAAGATTCTAGAACATTTGTTAAAATTTTACAGTTATTTATTATTCTTTTTTATAACAGTTGGTTTATTTCTTAGTTTATTATTTAAAATTTTGATTAAATTTTTATTTATGAAATTTTAATGACTTGTATGATGGTTTAGTTAATTATTATATATCATATACTAACTTTAATCGTTCTAACTGTAGTATACTTAAATTTTAGTGAATTTTAGTTTTTTTAATATTAACTTTTATAAATGATAATGCCCACGTGTGAAGTGGGCGAAACACGTGTCCGCTCATATAAAATTTAGTTAGTAGTAATTAGGGTGTCTTTCTTTATTTAATTATTGATCGAGTTTGATCGATCACAATGGCGAACTATAAACTTGTAGAAAGATTCTAGAACACGTTCCTTAAACTTTTACAGAAATTTATTGTTCTTTTTGATTATAATTGGTTTCTTTCATACTTAAATTATTTAAAATTTTGATGAAATATTTTTTCATGAATTTTTTTCTAGTTTTTATAATAGTTTGGAAATTATTAAACAACCTGCACCAATTTTAACTTTTGTGATTGACATTATTGGTTGGATGTGGTCAATCACAATAGTGACCCGTACAGTTCTAGAAAATGCATAATATACATTGAACACAAATTTATTGTTCATCTTAATTATAATGGTTTTCTCTTTCGATTTAACTGTTTATTTCATTTTTAATAATATTCTTTTTTTATCTTTTTGCAGTTACCGTCCAAAGAGTGGTAAGCGATTTGCATGGTTTCCCAATAGACGAGGTGGTAAGTTTGACAATTTGTTGCTTGACAATTTGACTCTTGGCACTTCGTCTATTCAATGTTTAGCAAGTATAGTACCATTTTTGTGTATTTTTTGTGCAAATGGTAAGTACCATTAAGATATATTTTATCTATTAATACCGCAGTAGACTGTAAGTGAGTTTCAGTCTTGGAGAGACATCCAGCCGTTCACCGGTCGTCCATACGACTGAGCAGTATTGGATTCCAACCTCCGAAGATGATTTGATGCCTATGTCCAGGTGTAAATGTGTGGATGTTGTTGGATGTTTGAGTGATGTGAGGAAGTTTTTGAGGAATTCTTCTAATTTCTCAGGGATGTCAGGACATTGTGTCAGAAGTGTGATTGGGTGAGAGATTCCTTCTTTTTTCCTAGGGCGACGGCGACGAGGTAGTGAAAGAGTGGTTTGATGAATGTTTTCTTTGTGTGAGTTGGTGTTTTTACGTTAGGTAGGTACATGGTTCTACATCGGCGGTATGGATCAAGTCATCGGAGCAAGAGGATCGCCGTTACATAGTAGGACGCATGTTTTTCTTAATTTATTGGTGTGGGGTGCTTGCCTCTCACCATCTCTTGTACTATACTTGCTAAATGTTGTTTTTCCATGTTCGGTCGTTTGGGTGTTGTTTGGGCCGCGGTGGGGGTTGGGGGGAGAAGTGAAAAGTGTAGTGATTTCTAAGAAGAGGATTATCAACTCCAACAAGAAGATATTGAAAAGTAAGTACAAATTCCAGTGTGCATTTAATTATTGATTTCGACTAATTAGTTGACGTAGCAGCCTCCATCCAGGCTGCAAATTTTTTACGATTACAGATCCGCAATTAACTTCGACGGTTGTCTTTTGAGGAACCAATGGAGGTACGTCGACGTTTATTCCAAGAAGAGCCTCAACTCCAGAATGTGAAACATCTATTTCCAGAAAGTACAGTATTTAGAATAAGGTGTTGTCTGTTACTATTTTCCTTTTCTAATATGTGACATGGCATCCTGAATCTGTCAGGTTGTCTGTCTTGTTGTGATTACAGATCCGCACTTTCTTCGACGGATTTCTCCTGAAGAGGCAATGGGCACCAAGATGTGATGCATCAACTACCAGAAAGTATAGTATTTAGAATAAGGTGTTCTCTGTTATTGTTTTTATTTTCTAATATGTGACATGGCATTCTGAATCTGTCAGGTTGTCTATCTTGTTGTGATTATAGATGTCTTTTAAGGAACCAATGGTGGTACATTGACTATTTTCCATGGATAGCCTCAACTCCAAGATGTACAACATCAATTTCCAGAATGAATTGTTTTTATATTCTGGTAGGTCATAACATAATATAATATGTTAACTTGTTAATGCAGCAGGCTGTATTAATGTTGTGAGTTCTTATGATTACAGGTCTTCTACAATTTTTCCTGTTAATTTGTTTGACGGGATGTAAATCGGAACGTTTACGAATTTTTTGGTATTTCTATTACATTGTCGCACCGTATGATGATTTATAATTATGTACAATTTTTAAATTTTTATGTACTATTTGGAAATTACATTGCTCGTCTGGGAATATTATTTAATTTCGTTAAGTAAAATAAACCGATTCAATGGTTTAAGCTTTATTGGAATATCCTTCCATCAGTCGTCACTTTCATTTTACGTTCATATTATATATTTTAGTGGCGACTGAAAGGAAATTCACGATAAAATCTAAATTGCTTTATTACTACGGTTCGAAAGGTTAAATATTCTTATTATGGGTTGTGCTGTCGTAATTTCATGTGGTAGCTGTTGATGTTGTAATGTAGATAAATGGGGGTCGCTATCTGCGTAGATGTAGTCTAGAGAAAAAGAACTTTTAGCCTTTGAGGAACCAATGGAGGTACGTTGACGTGTTTTCCATGAATTACTTCAACTCCAAGAAGTGATGAATCAATTTCCAGATAGTATAGTGTTTAGAATAAGATGTTCTCTGTTACTGTTTTCAGTTTATATATGTGACATGGCATCCTGAATCTGTCAGGTTGTCTGCCTTGTTGTGATTACAGATTCGCACATACCTTCGGCGGATTTCTTTCGAAGAAGCAATGGTCTCCAAGATGTAATGCGTGAACTTAGAGAAAGTATAGTATTTAGAATGAGGTGTTCTCTGTTACTGTTTCAATTTGTTAATATGTGATATGGCATTCTAAATCTGTCAGGTTGTCTGTCTTGTTGTGATTACAGATCCGCACTTAACTTCGACGGATTTCTCCTGAAGAAGCAATGGGCTCCAAGATGTGATGCATCAACTTCAAGAAAGTGTAGTATTTAGAATAAGGTATTCTCTGTTACTGTTTTCATTTTCTAATATGTGGTATGGCATCCTGAATCTGTCAGGTTGTCTGTCTTGTTGTGATTACAGATCCGCACTTAACTTCGACGGATTTCTCCTGAAGAAGCAATGGGCTCCAAGATGTGATGCATCAACTTCCAGAAAGTATAGTATTTAGAATAAGGTATTCTCTGTTACTGTTTTCATTTTCTAATATGTGGTATGGCATCCTGAATCTGTCAGGTTGTCTGTCTTGTTGTGATTACAGATCCGCACTTAACTTCGACGGATTTCTCCTGAAGAAGCAATGGGCTCCAAGATGTGATGCATCAACTTCCAGAAAGTATAGTATTTAGAATAAGGTATTCTCTGTTAATGTTTTCATTTTCTAATATGTGGTATGGCATCCTGAATCTGTCAGGTTGTCTGTCTTGTTGTGATTACAGATCCGCACTTATCTTCGACGGATTTCTCCTGAAGAAGCAATGGGCTTCAAGATGTGATGCATCAACTCCCAGAAAGTATAGTATTTAGAATAAGATGTTCTCTGTTATTGTTTTTATTTTCTAATATATGACATGGCATCCTGAATCTGTCAGGTTGTCTGTCTTGTTGTGATTACAGATCCGCACTTATCTTCGACGGATTTCTCCTGAAGAAGCAATGGGCTCCAAGATGTGATGCATCAACTTCCAGAAAGTGTAGTATTTAGAATAAGGTATTCTCTGTTACTGTTTTCATTTTCTAATATGTGGTATGGCATCCTGAATCTGTCAGGCTGTCTGTCTTGTTGTGATTACAGATCCCCACTTATCTTCGACGGATTTATCCTGAAGACGCAATGGGCACCAAGATGTAATGCATCAACTCCAGAAAGTATAGTATTTAGAATAAGTTGTTCTCTGTTGCTGTTATCATTTTTTAATATGTGACATGGCATCCTGAATCTGTCAGGTTGTCTGTCTTGTTGTGATTATACGATTTGGAAATTACCTCGCTGACTTATTCTCGACATTCTTTTCGTCTGGGAATATTGTTTAATTTTGTTAAGCATACTAAACATTTCAATGTTTTAAGCTGCATTTTTGAGCTTTTTTGAAATTTCTTTCCATCAGTCGTCACATTCATTTTACGTTCATATTGTATATTTTAGTGGCGACCGAAAGCAAGTTCACAAAAACATATAAGTTGCTTTATTATTACGGTTAAGGCTAAATATTCTTATTTTGGGTTGGGATGTCGTAGTTTCATGTGGTAGCTGTTGATGTTGTAATGTAGATCAATATGGGTGGCTTATCTGCGTAGATGTAGTATAGAGAAAAAGAATTTTTAGCCTTTGACCATTATTATTACGTGTTAACAATTTTATGAACAGAACTCTTTATACTTGATTAAAAGTTTTATTTACTCAAAAATATTACTTCCTTTAAATCTCCAAATCGTACATCGACAATTAATAGCTATTAATGTCTGTGAAATGTTGTGGTTTGGACCCACCACATAACAAAAGATCCCTCACGCTTGGTTTGCATCATTGACCAGAGCGTGAGTATTATTTTTCCCGTGTGGGGAGCCTGCAACCCCCATCGGGCGCGTTCCCGGGTGGCGGATAGGGAAGTGCCCGGTTAGCAGAAATCGGGTAAGAGATAAAATGTCTCTCGCGGACCAACAGGCACTTTTAACATTTGGTAGTTTATTATAAGAACAGGCTTTCACGGCCGGAATCCCTAGTAGAATTGATATTCATAAATATGGTAATGATCTTATTTGTACGGATATCAGCTGCGTACAATTTAACAATTTAACGTTTGTTATTTGATATATATTTCAAAATAAGGTTTTATTGTTTGTGAAGCCATCTTTTAATAATAATTTTCTACATGCAGAGCCATCTTTTATAAGTAACTTGCACCCACTGTAGTTTGGTTTTTAAGTTTTTATTTGAAAATAGTGAAATAAAAAATAAAACGTTTTAATTTAATAAGTGTGTTGTATAATTTAATGTTATTTTTTCTACAGTATCTGTATGTAGGTATATAAGAATTTCAATTTTATTAATCAATAGAATACTATTATGAAAAATATGTAATTATACATTTTATTAACAAAATCAATAAATACTTTATCCTGAAGTAATTTATTCATTTATTAAAGAGTACTCGTTATACAACGTGTGACTTTTGTAGCGTGTAGTTGTGTTTTAATTGAAACTTTTATTAAAAACAATAATAATTATTATAGTACATATTTCGTTGAAACAAATTAATTAAAAATAATTGCAAAAGTTAATTTTTCTTGTTAGATTTTCTTCGTAAAAAAACAAAATATGAGCATAATAAAGTGGTTAGATTTATCCAATAAGATTTTGGGTCTTTCTGGCTTGACATCGGACAAGAGGCTGTTTGAAAATAATCTGAGAGGCAAATTTAAATATTTCTTACGTTTTCTACTGCCGTCAATAACATTTATTGCATCTATTTATAATCTTTACAGTGTACACAGACATAGTGTTCATTTTAAGAAAGTCAGTAAGCTTTTGGATTTTTACGTAGGATTTGAAGCGATAAGCACATTCTTATTATGTGTAGTATCTAATTTAAAAGAATTGATGCTTGATAATATTCTAGATGAAATGGAAAAGTGTTCAATTATTATCAACAGTTTGACAAAACAATTTCATATTAGAAAATATGATTGGAAAATGATATGTATCAGTTTATTTCACTGTATTATATTCGTAACTCTTTCAGTAACTTACGTGTTATTTCTAAATGGTCAATCATTTTTCGGTTTTCTGTGCAACACTTACAAAATATTGCAAATTTTAATTATAACTACCACGATGTACTTTTATTTAAATAAAGTTAAAGATTTGGTGCTTAGAACAAATAAGTTTGCCTACAATGACGATGATCGTTTCGACGAGATCTATTTACCTATTTTACTAAAATTAATTAACGTAAATGCTCTAATGAATATTCACTTTTGCACTTATTTTTACGGAATTGTTGTTATATTGACCGGAGGTTTAACTTGGGGTCTTTATTTTGAAAGCATCAAAATTTACGAGCATGGAATATGGACAGCGAACCTTTCTTTCATGATTTGGGCAAGCGTCTACATTTATATTATTAATTTATGGATATTTACAGTAGCTACTATGAAAAATCAAGTGAGAATTTTAAATATATTTAAAAACAATTATTATGTTTTTGGTCAGAAATTTATCGAGACCACCAGACACGGATCACGATTTCGCTCTTATTAGACTCTCATCAGCGTGCCATAGGCAGTCTCGATAATTTACTGATCAAGCTCCAATGTTCCGTAAAGAACAGTTAATATAATAATAACATAGAGGCAATTGTTACCATCGCGATCCGTGTCCGGTGGTCTCGATAAATTTCTGACCAAAAACATAATAATTGTTTTTGATAAGTTTTACGTGAATTCACGTATGTAGGCTGCGTTGTTGATTGAACTGGACAAGTTTAAATACCTCAGTGAGGCCTTGTCCAATTTAATATCTTCTGTAGCAGCTAAAATCCACTAGATGGCAACAATTGCCTCTATGTTATTATTAAATATATTTAATACGTATTGTAAGTTTATCGTGTGTTAGCATTTAATATGCATATTGCAATATTTTTTTAGATATCTTTGCTTATAAAAAAAATCCAGAAAGTAGCCATGGTCACTCCAACGTATCGTAACACGGTAATAGTCAATTTTTTATTTTAAATAACATACTTACTTATATTTAAAAATATTTTTATACTGTTATTATTGTAGGCAACGTCAATAAGCATAGCATTTTTTAATAGAGAATTTACGGTCAATCAATTTAGTTTTTTTTCAATGGATTTATCAATTAATATGTTGGTAAAGTTGATCCATATTTATAAAATATAACAGTTTTAATTAATTCAGAGAAACACTTTTATTTTAGATTTTGTCAGCAATTTGTTACTACTTACCAATTTTATTACAATTTAGAATGGAAGAAGATGCCTGAATTATACGTTATCATAAAATCAAATCAAAAAATTGATTATGCAAATCATAAATAAGCATATATTCCTTACAAACACTTCTGGTTTGGTAACAGTCCGCGGGACCGTTTTTGGACATTCCAAATACATTTATAATTGCATGTGATCGTATCTACTGATATTTATTGTATAATTTATCAAGTAATATATTTCATATTGTGTGTATTAAAGTATTTTACTTAATATTGGCCTGGATAAGCGAATTTCCCACTTCGCTGAGAATCGCCAATTATAAAAATCATTTTGTTGATGTCTATTATAAAAGACCAGCTTTAAATGTATTTTATTGTTTTTTATTGTTTCATTAAAATAAGTAAATACTTTATTTATATTTATATTTATGAAGAGACTTCTTGAAAATTTAAAACATCGATTTAGTTATTATATTAATTAAGGTAAAGTGTTATATTTACGCCTATATTTCCTGTAAAAAATCAATAGCTATGCTGCAACTTATAAAAAATAAATTATCATTATGTACACTTTACCACCATTATGTGTAATGCCTTTTTTAGATAATGTAATAAGTACTAGGGCTTTTAACTAATTGCATAGACAGTAACCGGTAAATTTAATACATAAATAACGATAGCAATAAAAATGGTCTCCAAACAATATTGTTTTAATATGAAATAATACAATTGTCTCTTTATACGATGGGTTCTTCAGGTAGAAGAATCCTTTAAGTTATTCTCAGCAAAAATGCTGGGAACAACTTTAGCACCTTCCCTATAGTACCAATTTAGCGCCCAGTGACTATCACGTATTCCTGCATTTGAAGAAGCATCTAGGTGATGACCACCACGACGATGATGGGCGAGGATGGGACATAAAAGCTGGTTGTACGATACGATAAGTACCTTAATATTGGTGGAAATTATGTAAAAAGTAGATCAAGGCTCAGGCTTTATGTAAAAATAAGATTATTAGGCCTCCTTTTATTTCAAAACTCAAAACAGATACTACGTATCAAAGCTTTTATTGATACGGGTGTTATAAAATGATTTTAATTATTTATATGTACGTATGACAGTAATTAATTAGTATCTGATAACATACACGCTAATGATAAATCTGTATGTTATATTAATCGAAATAAATAGTCTAACAGTTGGTCTTGAAATGCCATGAATTCTATTGCAAGTAAAATTCTACTATCTTTATTTGAAATTATCAGTTTTCTTAATTTATCTTCAAGAAACGACGATGTTGTTGAAAACTTTTGTGACAAATTGAAGAATTTAGTGAAAACCGTAATTGTTTTAATGCTATTAGTTTTGACAATATTTCTAATAGTGTCGGCAGAATTTCAAGAAGATAATACAGAAATAAGCAGAAAGTTGGGAATAATAGTTCTTATAAACGACTTTTTTGTCATTTTATACTTCATGTATATTTCAAAATCAAAATCGGACACGTTGATATCGATTTCAAAAAAACTAAAACATTACCGAGTTTATTTCAATCAATTCTATAACACCTCGAAAGGCTATTCAGTAGAAATAGCAATATATTTTTTTGGTGTTGTGTTTATTTTAATTCAGTACCTATTTGGATGGGCCACATTGCAAACTTTAAGTAAATTGGCTGTTTACAAATGTATTCGTATATTTTATTTACACTTTGTTACTTGTACTGTAACATTTGTATTCTTTTTTTATGCAGTCAAAATTGAACGACAGCTAAATGCTTTAAACTCTTACGTAAAATATATCATAGAAACGAAGGCATTTTATGAGTCAGACCACCATGAAATATTCAACTTTTTATGGAATGCTTATAATTTATTTTATGAAGTATATTATGGTTTTATGACAATTTCGATACGCTATTTTTTCGGCTGTATAGCATTCCATTTTATTGGAATTTTAAACATTTGCTATTACTTTAGTCTTATACAGTTGTTTGCAGAATGGAATAGACAAATTATTTTTTATTGTTCTGCTATTGCAATGTGTGTTTTCGGGCGCCTTTACAATGTCAATGTATGGATTTATGGATTTTGTAAATTGAACAGCGAGGTGAGACAATCTTTACTCACCCATTCCTCTTTTTTGCTCTTTTGTGTGGGATATCGATCTATATTGGATCTTTGATTGTACAATTTCATGAAAATTTATATTCAATAAGTAGACAAGTTCTTAAGAAGGTAAAAAAGGTACCTAATATTGGCCAAACAGGATTAAATTGTAAAACATGCTTTAATAAAGTAGCTACACCAAAAAAAAAAAATATTTCAAAATTTTACGTAATCATGTTATATGCAATTTCATACAAATAATGTTAACAGGTCAATATCATATATAAAATATATTTAAAAAAGTTAAAGTATAGAGAAAACTTGTATGTATGTATTTACTGTACTTTGTTGTTGTTTTGAGACTTTATTAGCAAGAAATACTTTAAAAAATCTAATTTTCGTTTCCTAACATTATAATATATAGAAAACCACACGTACTTTGTAGTTAATAATACTTTTTAATTTTTCATTATATTGCAGATGAACCAATTAATTGACAATTCCTATAAAATTCGGGCAGCATTTCCAAATATGCCAGTTAACGATGCAGTAAGTGTGATTATTAGATATACTGTTCACAGTTTTTTTATACGTAATTTTTTTAGGAAATCTCTTTCTCAATATTAAATTTAAGTAAACAATATTCTGAAGAATTTGATATATTCTCTTTCGGTTGGGATTTGAATGTTTCGGTAACTAAATTTAAATTTTGTAAATGCTTTTTTGTTGTATGTTATGTTAATTTATTTTAGATTCTATCCACAATCCTATACTTCTTGGTAACCCTTATTCAGTTTAGATTAGGAGAAGAGTAGATAAGAAAATAAATCACTCTTGTAAATCAAATAACTGATAAATTGCAACTTCTAATAATTAAATACATCAATGCGATATTAATTATTGAATTAATTTGTACCCACTACAGATTACCTCATATTAATGAGGAAAATTTTGTTACTGTTGTCACGCCCTTGTCGGGACTCAAACCCGGGATCTTTGGCTTTAAGCGCCAATACCTTTGCCACTAAGCTACGAGAGGTGTTAGCAGTAACAATTTTTTCCTTATTAATTTGAGGTAATCTTTAGTGGGTACAAATGAATTCAATAATTAAAATCGCATTGATGTATTTAAAATTTATCCGTACTAAAAATCTTCAAATATTTCATTATTAATGATTAATTCTAATAATTGTCAAGTGAGAATAAATAGAAGTAGATATTTATCATATTTTTGATTAACAAGGGTGAATGTGAATAATTTCAACGAAATAACGGTAGAATTCATTTTATATGTTAAATAAAATAAATTATAGTTTTGTAACTTTCTATTTTAAACATAAATCAACAAACAGTTTCCTATTATCTTTTTATTTATTAAACCATAAGCATAATATATAAGTATATTAGTAAACCTTCAGAGGTATATATGTACCTGTGCACAAGACTGGTGATTACACTAGAAACTTAAAAACTAAACTGATAACAAATTTTATTTATTTAAAATATGCAAGTATTATTTATGGACAGACAACAAACGAGGGAACATCGGATTGCATGGATTATTACGTATATTAATATATATTTAAATGTTAACCTTAATTGTGTCTAGCAGGACCCTCAAAACAACCCAGTTCTGAAAGTTGGTAAATAAGTAATGTTTCTAAAAATGTGTAAAGTATGTTTATGAATGTCATAAACGTTAAATTCTAAGAGATTTTTTATAAATAATTTAATTTCAAGTAATTATTGTTGTGTTATTTTTAAGAGCAGATGAATGTTGTTGATTGAAATAAAAATCGATTTAAAACATTCTCTTGTTTCAGTGTTAGTTTCCAGTTTTCTGGTAGGTATGTCCAGAATTTTTAATTATAATATTAATTTTTTTATAGTATTGCTCAATTGTCTTCGAACATGTGTAGAACTACCCTTGCGTATATATGTATATATGTAGTAGATAGTTATTTAAATTTACAATACAAATGACTGATTTACTGTTTGTTCTTTTTATTACATTGAATTCGATTGCGCAAATACTCTAGTAAATGAAAAATTTGATATTTACTCTTCGCTATAGAATTAATTTGAATACACCTAAAGTAGACAATTTCTAAAAATTATTTTCTGAATAAAAATTAATTTTAAAATGGAATCATGCGCAAAAAAGGGTATAAATACCACAGTCAGAAAATAGTTAATGCAGTCGTGGGCCGAAATAAAAAAAAAACAGTCCAAATTCACGTTTAAGTTTATTGATAAGTAGCATGGGGTTTTGGGTACAATCTTTGTTAGAATTTTTCGCAAAAATGGTTGGTTTACGAAATTTAAGTGACAACATGGAAAGTTCATTTTGTAACAAACTGAAAAAATTAGTAACATTGGCACTGCCAGTTTTTTACATGATTGTCTTGACAAAAGAAAGCGTTTTCAATCATATTCCTGGTATAAATTTATCAACAACTAAAAGTTTACTATTGATCAAATCAATAACGGAATTTTCTGTATTTTTTTATGTTTTGTATTTTTCGGCCACCAACATAGCAAAATTAACGTCAACTTTGGAAAATTTAGATCATTGTTTAGTTAACTCGAATATATTGTCTTTCACAGCACGTTGTATTTTTCCAAAAAATAAAGTAAAAGTAATTGTTTCAATTGGTATTGCAATTTTGGTAGCGAATGGGTGCATAATATTTTATTTTAACTGGGTTAATAAATCTACTATTTATTTTCGATCATTTTGTACGGTTCTTATAAAGTTTACACTTACATACATGTCATTTGTCTTTGCTACTAAAATTAAATTCCGCGCGGAAGTTTTAAATACATATGCCCAAACTGTTATCAATATGAAAGATTCAGAGAACGATGGGGTGAATGTCGAAGAAATAACCGAAACTTTTGCACAAGCTTGTGTTTTACTTCACAAAGCTAAATGTGAATTTATGAACACAATCCAAGGGTACTTTGGTTATTGTCTGACAGCTACTTTTTATTCAATGTTGTACTGCAGTTTTCACGCTTATAAAAACTTTCTGGAGAACTGGAATAATGATTTACAATTGTCGTTTGTAATAGAATTAATAGGATTTTCTGTTCTATTATACGATGTAAACATATGGATTTTTAGTTTAACATCTCTAAACGAAGAGGTAAGGATTTTAATGTTTTCATAAACAAAAAACAGCTTTTCTTTTATGCATAAACATATAAGTAAAATTAAAGTGTCTGTTTGTAATATTAAAATAACCACTTCTTATTAAATGCATATGGATGTATATACGGTACATATACCAAAATAACATTTTTTACAATTTTTGTCTGTCTGTTTGTTCCGGCTAACCTCTGAAACGGCTAGACCGATTTTGACAATTAATTTCTAAAATAAAAGTAGCTTAAGTTACTCATTATTACATTAGCTATCTGCCAGTCAAAGTCTCGTCAAAATCGGTCCAGCCGTTTTAGAGATTAGCCGGAACAAACAGACAGACAGACTAAAAACTCTTAATTTTTCAATAATTAACTCTCTCATACCATCCTCCACCTTTTCTCCCCTCCATTCATTCATGAACATTATTAACTCATCTTTTTGAATTCCTATTGCAATTTTACAACATAACAAGTGGGATAACGGCTCTTACATTGTTTCACATAATTTACAGATCCATTCACTATAACTTTTTTAAAAGCCGTTCCTAAATTGACGTATCTTATCCTGGCCCAGATCTCGTTAAATTCGCTTCCATCCCTTATAATACTTCCCACACGTTCTGATCCCACTTTGACGGTTTACTGTTTAAGATTGTTCTCATTTCTTCCAGCTTTTCTTTCATTAAACTCAATATGAATTCTGAATTTGTTGTTTAAAATAAGAAAAAAATGAGAAATTATATACATTTTTAATACATAAATTGTATGCTTTAAAAGATCAAAAATTGCCTATGTTTTAGATTTCCCAATTGTTTAACAAGTTTTACAAACTCCGTGTTAGTTATCCTAATGTTTCCTTCAACGATGTGGTAAGATTATCTGACTAGTCATAACGTTAATTTAATCCAATATTTAATATTATTATGATTAGGAAATTAGCCTGTCTATCTTGTACAAAACACCAACCAATACTATGTTTGATGATTTTATACTGGATTGGGATTTCAATGTAAAGGTATCTTCTTATGGTCCTTTTCCTCATTAAATAAATATATTTTTTAAATCGTTCTGAAATTAGCCTTTAATGATTGTGTTTTATTACAGCTTATCTCAGCAATTATATGTTGGTTGGTGATATTAATCCAATTGAAAATTGAATAGAATAACTAGATTAAAAAATATGGTTGTTTTTAATATAAATTAATCCATTGATGTTTCTATTAATAATTAATTAACTGTTATTGTTGGTATTTGCAAAGTAAAACTAATTGTAATACGGTCGAAAAATAATTTAACAATTTTGCACTTGTATTGCATAGCATAATAATATTGTGAGTTCTATTGACAAGATATCAATTCTTAGCAAATAAAATCTATAGGAATTAGTTATCTGTATTAATTATGTATTAGAGTTTGTGTGAATAAAAAAGTAACCTGATAATTTTTTTGCTTGGGAACATCTGGCAAAATTGGTTTCTTGTTAAATCAACAGTCCAAGGTGATTTTTTTGGATAGATTAGATAAACTAAGGTCAGCAGCTGTTTTAATTTGTTCTTTTTTGACCTTACCCAACCCTTTTAAGACTGTACATTATAGTTTAGATGTGTTTTATTTAATTCTGACGCTAAGTGTTATTTAGTACGGTTACACGAAAAATAAATTTGCAATAAAATAGGTACTTATATGTAAAAACTTTCCTGAATCATGTATCTTTCTGTATATTTCTTTTGCTTCGCTTATAACATACGTGAAGTTTACAAGTAACTTAGAAACTATTAAGGACGTAGTTTGTGCAGTGAAAAATAAAAATCGCGTAACCTCTGTGCGTGTTTAACAAAATTTTGTGTTAATTAAAACAATAACAGTGTTTGTGATAATTGTGCACGACCCGTAGGACTGAGAATATATTTATTGTAACAGGTTAGTTATATATATATATATCCATTTTTAAAAAAAAAATTATATGTTAGGTATGTTGTTGGTAGGTTATTACACAAAAAATACTAATTAGTGAAATGACACGTATTTAATTGTTTTTCATGTTTAGTAAAAAATATTCATTGTGGGTAACATTCAGGTCAAATCGGGTATTTCGCAAGTGGGCAGGTTTACTGGGAAAAAATAGTTAAGTTCGATAAGGGTCCCAACCACTAAAAATACTATGTAAGCAATCAGGCACGTTATGCCCAATTTCCAGTCCAATCTGTAATAAAAGGAACAGAAATACATTCACTGCTGAAATCTTCATGAAACATTATAAATAACACAAAAGAAGAAGAAAGAAGACTTGGTATGTTTCAACTAATTTTATTAAAAATTGTTTCGATAATAAGTACATCTTCAAATGCTCGTTCTTCTTCTTTCCTGTTATAAAACAAACAAATGAAACGCGATATTACAACAATGATTACATACAAATTCATTAATTAAAACAAAAAAGTTAAATTTTTAATTGTTAAAAAAATGAAGTAGGTATTATTATTAATGGTTTAATTTATCAGGTGGGTGCTTACCTGAAATGGTTGCAAAGTAGACACAAATATAAGAAAATTAACGTTGAAAATAAGGATCCAGCGTTATAGGCTAAACCTGATGAGTTAATAAGCAGCCAGTGTGACCCCGAAGTTTTGGGATAAATAACGGTCTTCAGGAGCCAAGGTAGGCCCAGACATAATAAAATTTCGAATGTATTTGCACCTAATGCACTGCTAATGCCCATTGCACCTTGACCTAATATTAAATGAAAATATAAATAAATAAAATTGAATTAATTAGCGGCTAACGAAACGTCATGCAACCAAAAAGCCTACAGACCACGGCCCACATGCCCGGAAAATCATCTTAATTCGATTGAGGCCGGCCGTGAAAGCCTACATACGACAATTAAATAAAATTGGCTTATAACTTAACAATTGGATTGTTTGAAGACTAACTGTCTGAGAAAGAGATACGTTAATTGAACACCAATATTTCGCGGAAATTGTGATATTAATATTAATTATTATCATTAATAATTAATTAAATATAATATTTTTCAGATTTTTTTTGAAGCAGGGAGTCGTTTTTGTATTTTCTAGTAGACAGTGGTCATAATTATTTGTAAGAAAATTTTAGTATGGGCTGGTTAGATTAGGTTTGGTTGGGTTGGGTTAGTATTTGATTTTGTTTTATTTTTCTTGGTCACGTTGTCGGATTCTCGCAAAGATATTGTTGAAAATTTGACTTTTATTTCTAAATGTAAAATTTTAAAGTTGTAAAATTTACGGTTAATTTTTAGTTCTCTTCTTTTAGTTCCCTGAAGTAGGTTACCGAAACGTTTAGTGTCGTGTTTTGGCGTCGGTGTTTCAACTGTGTATAGAGTTTCTAGAAGTTTAGTTTTTATATGTACTTAATAGTTTCTAACAACTTGAACATGCCCGTTTTTAAATTTATAAGTTACAAAACAATTTGTTTAATTACCTTGCTTTGAAATAATAATGCATGATACCACTTCTGGTATACTACTTCCAACTGCGACAAAAGATAAACCAACAACAGAATCAGGAATACTTAAAGTATCGCCTAAGAAATATAATTTTTATTACTTTTTCCCAAAAAATATATTTATATAAGTAATTCATTATGTTACCGATAACGGTTATAAACCAAGTAAGTAAATATGATCCAACCCCAATCCAAACCATACACATAACTAATGCATAAATGTAAGCCCTTGGTTCTTTTTTACAATCTGGTATCGTCCATTCAAAAACGGTCTTTATGGGATATATGAAAATTTTCCAAAATATTCCTATAACACTGTTATCGTTGTTTTCTGTATTGTCAGGTTCAAGATCTGCAAAAGAAAATTAGTAGGAATATTACGAGGCATTATTTTTATTGAAATATATTGTTTAGAAGTTAATTAAATAATTTTACCATCGTCAAGTTCAGGTTTAGCAGATTCTACATGATTGCTTGCTGTAATGTTTTCTGTAAATACAAAACATTTTAAGTTCCTTTTATGCTTTAGTATATGCATATTATGAAAATACCTTTTACATTGACCTCCTCGGTAATAGTAAGTTTAACTTTATTAATATCTACAATTATATTTATAGTTATTAATTGAACCGTTTGAAATTTAATTTGTAAAACTTACCGTTTACCTCAATTTCTTCTGTTAACTTCACTGATGTTTCTGCAATTCCTATAAGGACCTTATTATTTAAATACCTTATGACTTACACCCTTGCATTAAAAGGGTATTATAACTTTGATATCTACATTATTATTAATTGCTAACTTACGTAAATCTACTTCTTCTTCTGTTTTTGGTGAAGTCGTTTTACGTTTTCGTTTTATGAAATGTTGCATCTTTTTGTTGTGGTACATAACTGTAAAAAAGTGCCTATACTTTTTATATACGGATTCAAAATGTTATATTTACCCAAAATATAAAGTAGATATACCAAAACAAACATTAGGGCTTCGTACCATTGAACTTTGTCATCCCAAAGTGTAGTTATTAACAACAAAACTGATATTCCGTAAACAAGACAATCACGAGTCATCGAGTACCAATCTAATTTAAAAGTCTAAAAAAGAACATATACATATATGAAATATACTTGATACATATCGTTGATATTTTTTTGGTTTTGATTTGTTCCAGTAAGAAAAATTGAAACACTTTCTTAGTCTTGTTTGATGGTTTCAAACTTCATTCGTTATTTTTACTCACTAAGTTAGAAAACAGACAACAGGCTGGGACCGCTAAAACATTAAATACATTAGACCCAACAACTGTACCAACTCCTATGTCTCCTTGGGTGATAAAGGTCCCTACAAAGTTAACAAATAATTCTGGGCTAGCACTTGTAATAGCCATAAAGCTCGCTCCAGCTATATCTTCGGGAATATCGAGATCTAAAAAATAACTGGTCTTATATTTTGGTTACGTATCAATTTCATCTTCTATAATTAATTAAATTAGTCTTCGGACTAACGACCTTATGGCTTGTAAAAATTTAAATATGTAATATATGTGTGGGTAGCACTTTCATCAGAAAGTTTTAATATTTTGTAGTATTAAACTGAAGGATTTTCAAAAGATAAATTTAATAAATCACGACAAATCGTTTCACCTTACTAAGGCTTCACCAGGTAATGAAATGCACAAAAACAAGAATAAGTAAGAACTATATATACAAATCATTAAGTTCAACTTTTAAAATTAACGTAACTGTCAAATCACTAAAGGAAAAATTAATTAATTTTAACGTTACTCTTACTAAAGTAGACAAAGGAAATACAGTTATTGCCTTAGATGCACCTATTTACAACGAAAAAGTAAAAACCTTTTTACTTTCCAATAATTTTAAGTCAATTAAAAAAGATCCCACCAATAAATTCAATTTGGAGCTTAAGCACAAACTTTCCAATATTTAATTTATTATTGATGATGTTAAAAAAGACACATGTTACTTATGAACCCACAGACACCTAGGCTCTATGGTTTATTAAAAATTCATAAACCAGATAATCCTATAAGACCAGTAGTATCCTATGTTCAAGCACCTTGTAGAAATATCTCAACTTTCCTCATTAATCAAATAATAAGTTACACTAATTTTAAACCTGAATTCACTATAAATAAATTCATACGATCTAATAAAAAAGATTTTCGATCTAACTATCCCTAATAAAGCAATACTTTTACCTTTTGACGTAACTAATTTCTTTACCAACGTTCCTCTTAAAGAAGTTATCAATATTATAGAAAACAGTATTAATTTTAAATAAAAATAATATTACTATCAATACCGAAATTGTTTCATTACTTCAATTGTGCCTATCTCAAAATTATTGTACCTTTAATAAGGAATTCTATTTACAAACAGAAGGATTAAGTATGGGTAAACCCATTAGTCCTCTTCTTGCATATGTATTCATGGATTTCATAGAACCGAAGATTACAGTACTTCCCTTATTTAATAAGGTTATTTAATGGTATCGGACGTCGACGATATTATTGTTTGTTTCAATGCCACTACCAGAAAAAAACAAATAATCTCCTAAATCAAATTAATAACATACACAAGAATATTAAATTTACTTTAGAACTTGAGAAGGAAAAAACTTTAAATTTTTTAGATTTATCAATTTCAATAGCTAATAACAAACATCATTTTAACATTTATCATAAACCCACACATACGGGTACTACCATACATAATAATTCCCTTTCACCCTTATTCACATAAAATGGCCGCTTTCCATTCTAGTATTCATAGACTTATTTTCAGACCACTATCAAAAGATAACTTCACTGAATCAAAATCATAGCTCGAAATAACTCATTCCCTACTACTATCGTTGATAACATTTTAAAAAAAAAACATTTTACGATCAATTTATTCTGTACAAAAAGTAGCCCGTAATTATTTTAGTTTTACTTAGTTCGATAAACTTACTGAAGAAATTTCAAAAGAACTTAGTAAATATAATATCCAAACTGCATTTAAATCTAAAAATACTTTAGGAAATTTACTTAAAAATAATAAAGACCCAATTGATAAGACATCGGCTTCAGGAGTTTATTTGCTGAATTGTGGGAGTTAATTGAAGAGCAGCACTAACCTAATTTTGAATTTCAAATTTTACACCAAGTAAATAAGGGATACAAATTAAATCTCCTCGAATCCTTTGAAATCAATAAATATAATCATCAAAAACTTATCCTCAATGACCAAATAGATATTAAAAATTCACCACTATTAAATATTCCCCCCCCCCCCACTTAATGGTTTGTATATATAGTTGTTACTTATTCTTGTTTTTGTACATTTCATCACCTGATGAAGCCTTAGTAAGGTGAGACGATTCGTCGTGATTTATTAAATATCTTTTGTTAAACTCTTAAACAGTTGTGTTTTATTTCCTACGTTATAATAGAGTTTTAAACATATTAGTGCTTGTTCAATTAAATACTTGTAGGATTTTCTTTGCAATAAATCCATCATTTTGTCAATCAGTTTAATATTTATTTGTCAGATTTGTTTACCTATTACTAATGCCTGAATAGCTGGAACAAAATAATCATCGCACACAGTTGACAAAAGGATAATGCTGTAAAATGCTAGAAAGAAATGTATAGACACCCATCCATTTCTTCGCTCTTCCCTCGTCAGTCCATCAGAAGGAAATTCGAGGATTGCAGCTGGTGTACAATTATCTTCATGCTTTTCCAATAGAAATTGTAGAGGATCATTTGTTGCTAGAGATTAAAAATAATTACTACGATATTTTGTACAGTGGAGTTGATAATAAACCACAATTTCAATTTCCTTCTGTTATGGTTTTTATTTACGTAATCAACTATTTTTTATAGGGTTTTCTAAGCCATTACTTAATAATTATTCGATCACAACTATATAAGTACACAATTTTGAAGGACCTTTAGTATGTAAGTTTTTATTTATTTTTTTATTAGTTTGCTTTTCTCTCAGGTTAAAATACTCTTAAAAGAAATGTATTACAGTTATTTTTTTGGGAGGTACCATCCCTACCTAAATTTTATTAAATTGACTTCTTATTTATCAAATATTTTTTTAATAATATTTTTATCGGAAGTAACTCCAGAAATAATACTTACTGGTTACATCTTCTTGTTCCAAACCCAAAGTAAAGCACAAAGTAATAAATAATAACAATGTTGGTAGTGAAAACAGATAAAGACTCATCTTTAACAGTGGCATTGCCTTAACTAAAATTATTCTGTTGTAGGTGTTTACAAATTGTTAGTACGTGTAACTAGATTAATTTTAATACTATAGCATGTAATGTATGTTGAGTTAGTTACAACTATCTTAATCTTGCTCGTGTTTATGGTACCATTCGAATTTTTAGATAAATGCGAATTAAGAATTTTTAAACAAAAATAAAAATATGTTAAGAATAAGTAATAGTTTTCTAGAACTACTTAATATTATCATCTAAAGAAAAGACTGTTGTTCTTTTTAGTGGTTTTAAATTTCAGTTGAATTATCTTATTATACGTGGGAAAACTGAAAAGTTGTATATGTATTAAAAGACAAAACTAATGTGAATAGTATATTGTGAAAAAATTATTAAGTATAAACTGTACTAATCAATTTAAAAGCGTTAAATTCACTTGTAATATACATACATAGAAAATACGAAATAAGTCCTACTTGGTAGGACGCATTCCAAATGTGAGATCTTTGATCTTAATATTTAGATGAATAAGGATTTTAATTCCTTCTTTTTTTAATATGTTATATCTTCGTCTAAGTGCCTACCAGAATCAACAGTGTAATTCAATGCCGGTAGGGGTATTAGCCCTCGGAGTAGTTGTTTCTGTTGATTCCATATTTATATTTATATCTTAGTTTTTCAATAGTAAATTGTGGGGGAAGTTGAAGTTTATGCAAAGGAATCTTAACCATTATAAACCCCCTTGCTTCCTCCAAAGAATTAAATAATTACACCAGATACTATGAGGGAATATAGAACATATGTGCAGATACTACATTTATTTGTATCAATTATTTTTAATTAAACTAAAAAAAATACATGACTTCTTATATTGTCTTCGTATATGAATTACATTCTTCACAATATTTTTTTATTGTTTATTAAAAGGATTAATTAGAATTTTACATTCACTAAAATAACAATTAAGATGCTGTATGATAATTAAATCCACGATGAGTATAGTCGTATCTTAAACAAATAAAAAAGTTTTATCAAAGATTTCCTCGCTTGGCTTGTTCAATTTCAATGGCTTCAAACAATGCTTTGAAATTTCCTGCACCAAATCCCTGTAATAAACGGTTGATAAATTTAGCAAAATTTTCTGAAGGACTTTTCATCATTATTTCCGTATATTGTTTACACTACGTGTAGTAAGTTAATTAAACAAAGTACAAAGTTAAATAAAAACGTGTACAGAAACAAAGCAAATTTACTTTTTGCACACAAAAACAGAGAAAGGATTTTTTGTGGTATTAGGGGTGAAAGCCTTTTGGTTCATGTATAAAAGATTAGGAGAAAAGTGTAATTTAATTTTATTAATACTTACGTTGTGGTTTCTTCTTTGAATGACCTCAAGGAAGAGTGTAGGCCTATCTTGCATATTTTTCGTAAATATTTGCAGTAAATATCCATCTTCATCATAATCAATTAAAATTTTCAGTTTCTACAATAACGTTATTTTTAGTTTGATAATAAATGTAAAATATATATCTCTTTAATACTTGTAAAGTGTCTAATTCTTCAGCAATTTTTACTTTGCTTTTTTTCAACTTATCTCTTAGAATGTCGTAATAACTGTCAGGTATTTGCAGAAATTCAATACCGCGAGCTTTCAGATTTGTCACCTAGAAATAGACAATTCATAAATGTTCAAATAAAGAAGGCATTAAAATCCTTTTTCGTCTAACTTTCAAGGATCACAGATTCCACATTTCGAACGCGTCCTACACAGTAGGCACAGCGTACGGGAAGCCATATCCCACAACCGGTTTCGACCTATCGGGTCTCATCATGTGGGCGCTGGCAGAAAGGTCTTTACAGGCTATATGATAAATATACATATGGAATGAACAGTGTAATTCAATGCCGGTAGAGGTATTAGCCCTCGGAGTAGTGGTTTCTGTTGATTCCATATTTATATTTAAATTCATAAATGTTTTATTTTATATATTTTAAGAAAAACTCACAGATGAAATGATGTCTTGAGTATTAAGTGCAATGTGTTGGACCCCAGCACCTCCGTAGTAGTCAACATATTCTTGTATTTGGCTTTTCTTCTTTCCTTTGGCAGGCTCATTGATGGGCATCTGCAAGAGAAATTTAGAAACATTATTTTATTTATTTTAAAAGGGAAAATTCCTACTTTTATTGTTTCTTCCCAATTGCTCATTACAATCGATCTCAGGGCTGAATATTGAGTGTGGATTTGGGAATCATCCACCGACCAGAAACGATGAAATTGAAGAACTGTTTCGTACCTAATAAAAACAAAATTGCAAAAAGCAACAGTGAGTCTATTTACATCGGCCAAATTGGTAGCGCATTAAAATATAGGTTAAAAGAACATGAAACATAAATCTTACAAAACGATAATAGTACAGAATTTTCTGATATTTGTACCTCAAACAATCATAAAAGCAGTAAACGAAAATTACATTGTTACTAACGACTAACCCCCCCCACCCTAAAATCTATCTTCTAGAAATAGTGTTTAAGAATTGAACCATAGTACAGATTTAGTGTCAACTTTACTCCTAACATTTGAGAATAAATACAATTTGTGAATAAAAACCAAGTGTTTTTTCTTCATATCTTCCATCTATTATAAAAATAAAATTATTTGAGAGTAAATAAAATAAAATTTAACGTTACCATTTTGCTACTGATTCCATTTGAAGATCCGGTTGATTTCCCACGACATGATCTATGAAATCTAGTTTTGCTGGTGGGCTAAAAATTATCGTAATTTTATTATTGAATTATGAATTGAGTCTACTTACAATTTACTACTCAGGGGGTCTTCTGAGCTTTTGGTATAACCCGGCAAAAAAAATCCATTGTAAGCATTTTTATCGATGAGGGTATGGGTGGTATCTCCATACTATAAAGTATTGACAAAATCTTTATTATTATTTTTTTTTCAGAGACTAGAAACCTGCCAGTTATTTTATTAGGAAATAATTATGAATCAATATATTTTAAACAGCACAAGAATGAATAAAAGAACTATGTTAAAAATTTAAATGTAATAAAACAAAAAGGTTTCGAAGAAATTATTTATTGTACACTACAATATTGTTTCACCAAACTGTGGTTTCATCAGGTGTATATACATTCTACAAACTTAGAGTTACTTAAATACTAACTTAGGTGGTAAATTTAGATTAAGAAAAAGGGAAATGTTTCCCTCTAATTGGTCATTCAATACAGTGTTCGATTCTAGATACCTATCTATATATATATATATCTCAACTTATTCAGAGCACTTAATTAATTTAGAACATAACTTTGATGAAAATTTAAAAATTCTTCATACTGATAATAAAAGCAGGTAACTTAATTTGTTAGAATAATTGGAAATAATAGATATCTAAAAACGAACACTATATTGAATGACCAATTAGAAGAACACATTTCCCCTCTCCTTAACCTAAATTTACCACCCAAGTTAGTATTTAAGTAACTATAAGTTTGTAGAATGTATATACACCTGATGAAGCCACAGTGTGGTGAAACAATATTGTAGTGACACAATAAATAATTTCTTCGAAACCTTTTTGTTTTATTAAATTTAAATCTTAAATTATGTTTGAGTTTCGTCAAATAACTGCCGCATCAGTTAAATAAAAAAAAAAAACTGTGTTTATTACGAAATTATAATTCTTATTTACCGTTTGTATTGTAGCAAAACGCACAGTACCGTATTCGTCTTTTTCTGTCCAGATATCTCTTGTTATTTCTGCTCCTTTAGCTTTCGCGTGCTAAAATGAATAAAAGCTCTTAATTAAATGGTATTCTACAAATTTTTTGTCCAGTTTTCGATTCAAAAACAGGATGAATTTTTTAGGAATACATACCAGTACTATATTGTCTAAATCTTCAACTTCAAACGATATATCTTTGACCCCATCCCCGTGTTTAATCAGGTGCTTACCAATTTCTGCATCATCAGGTAAATATGGAGATACAAAAATGAAAACTATCTAAAATTTTTCAAATTTATATTCTTTAGATACTATTTCATTATAGGTCTATATTTACAACTTAATGAAAAAATACGTCTATAAGCAACTTAATTAAGAATGTTGAAATGACATTAATTTTTATTTACAAAATCAAGTTGAATTTAATGCAGCGATATTTTAATACGTTATTAATACAGTTTACTGAAACACATGCACATAATACTAGAATAGAGAAAATTTTATGTTACCTCAAGTAAATTTAACAAAAACACAGAATTCGATTTTTTTAAAGGAATCAAAAGATTCAATGAGCTAGAAAATGAACTAAAAATACAAGTTTAGCAAAATTTAAAAAGGAACTTAGGCAGTATTACTTAAACAAGACATGTTTATTATAAGTTAAGTTTTAGTAGGTTAGATACTAGTTCAATTAAGAATTAACAATTCAAATGTAAGCATATTTAATTATAATATTCAGTTTGAAAAGCTTCGTGCTAAATAAAGTTATTATTATTTAATTATTTCGTCCTCTTATGGCTATTTCAGAAATTACAAATAGAATTTTAATTTTACATTTAAATAAAATTCCATCACGTAAAAGTATAATAGCTTACCCTGTTTTGGCGTACTGCATAATGTGCATATTTTCGACTTCCTGTTTCCAACCCTTTGTAGCCAAGTGGTTGAAATCCCATCCGGGTAACGTAGTAGCTAGCAGCCTATATATTTATAAAAAATGAATTTATTAAATATTTTTTATTCTTTTTACAGTTTTTACCTGTTTTGCGTTTCCAACGTAAAATGTAAGGTGATGGAAATAAATAAAGCGACCAAATTTTGGCTAACAACAGAAAACTTGAAAGTAACAAAAGTTTGGATTAATTTTACTACATACCTTATGCCCTTTATCGGTATAAGTAGTCTATAAAAGAATGAAAAAACAAATTAATTTCAATTGTTAAACGGTCACTGTGTACCATTGTACTTACCATTGTGAAATCCTAATCTTACGTATTGATTCCCGCGTTTAGGAGAACCTTTTATAAACTAGCGATCAAATAAACATGTTTTTTTTTAAATATATTATTGGTATAAACAGATATATACATATTGTTTACTATTAACCAAGGTAATCTAGGAGAATGTTATTTAATAATTTGAATAATTTATTTTCCCATTTTATTCTATCAGCTTTTGAATGCGTGAAATTATACAGTAGACATAAACATAAAGGTAAATCATTTCTGTAAGTTTTATTTTTGCAAGCACATTGTATAACTAGTGCAAAGCCTAATAATTTTTACTTTAAGGGTTTCGGAACCAATAATTTCTTCATTTTCGTACCATGAATATTAAATAAATAGATTATGGATTTCATGTTAACCTTAAGAACGAGTCTCTCAACTGATAGAACAGCTTTCAAACCTTTTGCATATTCATTACTTGTATAAATATTTCCATTCCGTTGAAACTTTTGAAATATAATCGCAGTGGTTAATGTTGTACGTAGGATTTTTTTAATTAGTATTTTTTTGAACCTCCGGAATTTTTTGTTTAAAAATAATAACATATTTCTCTACTTTCTCCAAATCCTAAATAAATAATCTAGTTACCAAAAATAATGGGGAAATAGGGCCCCCTTGATTTGGAGTTTCAATGGATCTTAGAAACCTAATTATTTTTGGGTGAAGATGTCATTTACATCACCCTGTATATGTCTCTGTAGTATTTCCGTCTCCTAGCATTTATTCTCGAGCTTTCGGCATTGATCTTTTGGCAACACCTTTCAAAGCTCACAAAGAAAAGAACTACAATATCAATTGTACTTGTTTTTACTAGAATAATTCAAAATATTTATTTATCTTGCGTATTAACGACAATTCATTTTTCAATTGTCACGTGTAAATAAATAAATAAATAAATAAATAAATAATTAACGATAGAAGTTTTCCAATGAAACGCAGTTTTTCGTGCGCATTGTGTTATCGATGTAATGACGTAGTTTCATGACGTCATGCCGAACATTACCCGCCATAACGATTTGTATGTATTTGGGTTTCAATTTTCATTCATTCAAAAAAGGCACGGAAAGTTTAATGGCCGTTTTAGCTAACCGTTTGCCAAATAAATAAACAGAAAGCGTTACATATAACAAAAGAAAAGGAAAAAATGTTTAATGCCATAGATAAGAATTCAATACGTTTTTTATTGGATAGTCGTTTTCTTTATTTAACATTGAAGTGAAAAAAGTGGAAACGTATCTAAATAAAAACAATGGCTGCTGACGATGGTATTGAAGACGAGGTATTTGAAGATCAGCATTTAAATGTGTTAACAAGTGATAATCATAAAAATGCGACGCCTTCCCCCACGGGGTACAGAGGTTATAAACCACCCCAGGAAGTATTGAACCTTGCTGAAAGCGATGGTGCATTATCTGAAACAGGACAAGAAGTCCATAAGGTAAAATTATGGTACACCTTTATTCTTATTTGCATGGTGCCCACCCCTTTGTGTAAATAAAAAAAAATGTTTTTATATTTATGTAGGATTTTTAGAATTATCTGGAAATACGTTAAAAGATAACCTACATAAAATAAAATCACTAAATCATTTAATTTCCTAATTAGGAATTTTTTTAAATTTATTTATTAATTTAGTTTAGAAAATATATCTATGTCTGTATCTACAATTAATAAGTGTAACATAATTATGACGTCACAGCTAATTTATTTGTACAGTTGAAAATTTCAAAAATTCACATTCTATTAAGAAAATTCACTTGTAGTAATAGTAAAGAGTAATTCAACGATATTACACTATATTAACAATTAATGTCTTTTATAGACCATTCTTTTGGGCGATAGTGGTGTTGGAAAAACATCTTTATTGGTAAAATTTGATACGGGAAAATTTCAACAAGGAAATTTTGCAGCAACTGTCGGTATAGGATTTACGGTAACTTTTTCTTTAACAATCTAATAAGAATCAAAAGCGCCAGTGAAAGAAATATTTATTTATAAGCAAATAAAAACTAAAAGTTCAATAGCTAAACTGTAGCTAGTGGTATTGTATTTTCAAAAGGTATTACAATACGTTTGCTTAATACAAATCTAAAGGATTAATTATTATTTAACTTACTTATTAGGGCCTTTAAATTTTTTAATCAGTAATAATCTAGTATCTGGTATCTATCATTTGCCGTTGTTTAATTAATTTTATTTATTTTTTCGTTATCGGACGTCATACGCAGCTAATAAAATAATAGAAGCAAATAAATATTTTATCTGTTTAATTAAGGATAACTAGTCGCAATTTTCTTTAATATTTCCATAATTTAATAGGCGTTACTTAAAACACACATTTATCAATAATAGTATGTAAAGTTAGTTTATATTGTCGACTAAGCTTTATAATGTTATCCGAAGAATATCAGTTTCGTAGAACAATTCGTGTTGAAAGGAAAGATTCATCTAGTTCTCAAGAAGATCTTTTTGTCGGAAATGGAAAGGAACTTCCAAAACCCTTACTAAGTAGGACCAAACAAAATATAACGAATAATAACTGTGACATTTGTGCAAAAGTAAGTTATAAAAAAATGCTTTTTATTCATAAATAAAAATATAAATATGGAATCAACAGAAACAACTACTCCGAGGGCTAATACCTCTACCGGCATTGAATTACACTGTTGATTCCGATGGATTATTAGACAATGATAACAATCCAAAAAAAGAAGATATTAAAATCCTTTTTTTTCGTTTGAATTTTAAGGAAAATTAAAATTCCATATCTATATAAACTCCACCTTTTACATCATATATATATATTTATATTTATCATATAGCATGTAAAGGCCATTCTGCCAGCGCCCACCTGATGAGACCCGATAGGTCGAAACCGGTCGTGGGATACGGCTTTCGGTACGCTGTGCCTACTATGTAGGACGCGTTCGAAATGTGGGATCTGTGATCCTCAAAATTTAGACGGAAAAAAGTATTTTAATGCCTTCTTCTTTTGAAAATGCTTTTTATTGATTTTATATTTTTTGGATAAATTCAATATACTAACAACTTTTAAGATATTAATCCTAGGTGACAGTAACGTTGGTAAAACTTGCTTTCTTGTTCGATTTCATGATGATGTCTATCTATCAGGAAATTTTATATCAACTGTAGGATTAGACTTTAGGGTACGTAAATAAATAACGATTTATTCAATTTTTAAATTATAGAACATTCTTTCAACTTATAATTTCCATTTTTGCTTTTCCCATTAGAAGACTCATACAAAATTTTATTATCTAAACAGAGGAACTTTCAAAGTCAAGTTTTAATTTAATAAAGTTGTTTATTTTTTACGAAGTTGCGTGTTTATTTATATTATCTTTCACTGAGTGCTTTCTTTTCTTGCACAATTGAACCAATGTTCTAAATAAAGACGAGAGACGAACTTTTCTTTTAGAATAAAGTTGTTACGGTCGACGACTCCAAAGTAAAATTACAAATATGGGACACCGCGGGTCAGGAAAGGTTTAGAAGTATCACCCATGCATATTACAGGGACGCCCATGGTAAACATATCAAATTATTTTAAATGAAACATACAAGAAAAATAATAGAGGGGATGATTGAATATTGCCCCGTTTTTAATTTTCATTAATATTGCATATTCTACCATCAGACATTTTAATAATAAGAAAACACAAAAAGAAAATGTTTCAACAAATTTTTTATTTAAACCCGACAATGTTGTTTAGACCTTTAAAAGGCCATTTCAAGAGTACAAGTTCGTAACTAAGGGTAAAAGCAATGAACATGAACTTTTATACATTAACCTAAACTAAAGGGTGAGGGAGTTACAGAAATGATTAAAGTGGTATTATTACTAACGGTGTGTTATACATATTTATTTATTCTTGGTTGTTAACTAGATTTTTCCAATTTTGAAGAGCATTCTTTACTTTATGATTTTCTAGGGGTGTATGTAGGAGCATAACATTTTTTATATCTATATTATACTTGTGCAGTTTTTGTTTCTTATGTTATCGGTATGTTCTTTTACACGTATTTTTAACGAACGTTTACTCTGTCTGGTTTACATAAATAGCAATTTAATTGATAAACCCTACTTCTTTTTTGTTTATCTATTTCTAGTTTATTATTAACCAATAATGTTCATTTTAGGGTACTTTTGTTGACTTCAATCTGTCTGCTTGTATGTTAAAATGTTTTAATCTATTTTAAATATTATTACTGGTGGTTTTATTGTATCTTAAGGCACAGAAGTTAGTAGGTCTTGTTTCTTTGATGAATATGTATAACACACCGTTAATAATAACAACACAACATTAATTATTCCTATAACTCCTCCACCCTTTAGTTTAAGTTTATATATAAAAGCTCAATTTCTTTACTTTTAGCCTTAGTTACGAACTTGTACTCATGAATTGACCTTTTAAAGGTCAAAACAATATTGTCGGCTATAAATAAACAATTTGTTGAAACATTCTCTTTTTTTATTATCCGATTAATTATTTTAAGTCACTAAATCTGTTTTATTTGAAAAAAAATCGTTTCAATAATTAATAACTTTTTTATTGTAATAGTACAATATACATAAATGAACGAAATTTTGCTTTTCTTATTGAAAAGCCTTGATTTTGAACTTTCAGCATCATTCTCATTCCGTTTATAAATTCTACATATTTTCATGCGATCTCTGAGCTGATTATAATCAAGCTTCTCGTTTACAATATGCACATACTCAAGATGCAATTAACATAAAAAGATATTTTCTAGCTCTCCTTTTATTATACGATGTAACAAACAAGACAAGTTTTGATAATATTAGAGCTTGGCTTACAGAAATACGTGAATATGCAAAAGATGATGTTGTCATTATGCTAATTGGTAAGTGTTAATCAATTCCATGATTACTAATTTTGCTTACGACACTTTTAAAATAAGTAAACTAATTTCGTAGTTGTATTGTAAACCAAAAATAAATATATTCACTTTTTATCCTATTCTTAAAGGGATTTAAAAAATAGACTTTCAGTGTCTATAAACTAAAAACTTATCTATAATAAGTATAACATATATCGAGAAACATTCAAAGATGACTTTCGTTTTATTTAGTTAGATTAGTAAAAAATTATTGCATAATATGCTAATTAGGTTTTTCATTTGGTAGTTTGATATATTTTGTCTTAATATGTTTATAGGAAATAAATGTGATTGTAATTCTGAGAGATTAGTTCGTCGAGAAGATGGCGACCGATTAGCGAGGGAATATAATGTAGCCTTTATGGAAACCTCCGCTAAAATTGGCTTAAATGTTGATTTGGCGTTTATGTCGATAGCAAGGTATCGATAAATAATTTATGACTTGCTTTTTAGATACACTAATACATATAAAACGTATGTATTGTTTTTAGGGAACTTAATTATAGGCAAAATGGAAATTATGATAACAACAGGTTCAGAGTTCAAGATTATGTAAGGGAACAAACGTACACACCTTCGTGCACAAACTGCAATGTTTAGTAAATAAAAAAATATGGTTGGTTTCTCGTTTATAAAGAGATTTATTGACAACTGTTTTGTTTTAACCCTGCTTAAATTTTACGTATTGTTGATAACACTTAAAAAAGTATTTAAAGTTTGTTTTGTTTATTGCTTTCTATGCATATCACTTCCATGTAGTACAAAGAGTCTTATGGACATATAATTTTTGGGTTTGGAACACTCAGCATTTCATGAGTAATAATAACGATTCGTAAAATATATAAAGTTTGATTATTACTATCTACACAATATTTTGAAATAATAATTCAATCTGTAAATTTATTTAATACCACGGCTGTAAAAATTACCTTCTCTCAATAATTTGTGGATTGGTACTTTCGTATGTGCCTTGCCACAAAATAAAAAGTAATTATTTATAATATACAATAGATACATATTATATATAATAAAAAGTAATAGTATAAATTGTAACTATTTTAATAGATATTTATCATAAATGCCAAACTTAAACGAATTATAAAGAAATCATAAATTCTATAATTCTAACATAAAATGAACAATATGAAGTAATGCTTCAATGTTTTGGAATAATGTAACAGTTTATTAGACGTATAAGCGTATTAGTTGTATTGTGAATACAAAATGTGCTTATTATAGAAAAATAAACCGCTGACTAATACCTTTATTTTGATCGCCCTTTTTCAGATATATAGACAATAAAGGTGTTGATTTGTGTTTATGTAATTTTCGGTTTAAATTTAATGGACGCCCTGTACATACAGGGCTAAATGAAGCTGCAGTTCAACACTGGAAGTTTTGACGTTTGGCTAACCTAAAAACCTGTTTACATAATACGTTACAAATTATAAACAAGTTTTAATATATATTAAGACTTTTTTTACATATACAAATTTGAATAGCTTATATTGGAGACTTTTCCTTTTTTATTGGTGCTTTTAAAATGGAGTCTTGTAATGTAGATTCTGAAAGCATTGATGAGGACATGGATGAAAAACTACGAGGAGATGCTGTTGGTGATACAATGTATAGTGCCTCATTTATCACAAAAACTCTGATGAATTTAACTAACGAACCGTGGACCACGAAAATCGAGGAAGATCTATGTTTCTTGTGGGACATGACCCTTGAGAAAGACATTTGTGAATACCTACTTGAACTGTCTTACCCATCCTTAGTAATAGATTTTATTAAAGAAACACAAGAGAATAGGTTGATTGAAATCCTTATCGGTATCTTAGCGAATATATTTAGTGTAATTCAGGAGAAGAACAAGTTAGATATTGAGATTGATGGTATTCTTGTACAACTTTATTCTGATGACCCTCTGGTTATTGTACAAGTTATGAGATTCATAAGAGCTGTTGCATTTTTTTATGATAAGGTCAATTTTATAGATGGAGAAATTTTTGGACAAATTAGATTTATATTACGTAGCTCAACCAATACTGACCTCATTGCAATTACTTTAGATGCTGTAGTCAAATTGACAGACAATTGCAAAATACATTTTGATGTGATATGTGGTGATATCATTCCAGATATGTTCACAGGTCTCACTGAAATCAAGAGTAATAATGATCTGGGAAGTTTGGATGTTAGAACCGCATATGTTCATGTAATGCAAGTGATATGTAACATTTCTTCATACCAAGACAACTCTGGGAATATTTTGCTAGATGAAATAAGAAGTTATTCAAATCTATGTGTTACTGAAATATCCCAAATATTAAAGTATTTTTCAGTAGAAGAAAACTTACTACCCCTTCCAAACGAACTGAATTTTTATGCTGAAGCACTTTTATATATTTTTGAAGTTCTCAAAATAACAAGTTACCTAGTAGTTTTTGAAAGTATTTGTAATATAATAAATATTCTATTAAAAGAAGATTGTGAAGAAGTTAAATTATTTTTGAAAATTTTCAAATATATGGTCTTAAATGGCGAATTAAAGGATTTGCAAGACTGTGCATCTAATGTTTCTTTAGAATCGTTTCATCGTATTGTAAAAAAAATTAAAAATCATAATGAAAATTTAGGTGATAAATTGAGATTAATACAAAAAAGTTGCAAGAAAAATCATAAAACTTGACGTATGAATTGTATTGTAGGTTTATATTTCGGAAAATAAAGATTTAAAAAGTTTTCCCAACTATTTATTTTAATTTATGAAGCAGAATAATTACATTTTTGTTAAGAAAAAAACGTTTCATAACAATGTTTTATTAATGAAAAGTTTCTGTACAACAAAAAAGATACATTTGTTTATCTATTTAATATTAATTAAAATTATACATGCTACCTTCCCATCTACTTGTCTAGATATCGTTTAAAAAAGTAGATGAATTAATTTTCTATAAAAAAAAAACAATGCTAATGTGGTGCAAGACTTATTAAAGACACTTTGTTTTCACTCCAAAACGTGGAAATGTGCGGCATAAGATGAAAACAGTCCAGTATAAACCAGATTACAAATCCAAAAAAGACAATTTTAATTGAACGATCCAATATGTATAATCTGTAAAATATACATATGTAGGTATACATAGACTTTACGTCACCCTGTACATACATAAATTACAATACAATATGAAAGGCAATACTTCAATTTAAAAAACAACTTCATTATAAAATTTTTAAATAATTACTGATTTTATTGTAAATAATATAGAAATAAAAACTGTTTGGTTTGAAATTACAGGCTAAAACAAAATAGTTTTTTGTGATATTTGGAAGTATGACCTACATCATCAAATTTCTTCTAGATCGTGGTATACTTTTTAAACTTTCTTTGATGCAATATTTTCGTGTTCCTAAAAGGGCTGTAACCATATAAACATCTACATCGTATTCTGCATTAGCCATGTAAAACGTGTTTAAATCCTCTTCTACCATTTCGTCTGCTATTACGAGACATTTTTTGTTATTAAAATGCCATTCTCTAAGTGCAAAATATTGCAGTACTTCTAAACCTGTGCTTATTCTTCTTTGAAGTCGTATCATACTTTTAAAAAAAATAATATTTTTGTTAACTTTATCGACTAAAAGAAATCTCAGCAAATCAGTATAATATTTATCTTTTATCTATTTATGTGGAGCACTTTTGTTAATACTTACAAAGTTTTTTGTCTGAAAATAAATAGTAAAAAGTCAATTAAGTAGGCTGGAATTTTATGTAGAAATATTATGCTCAATTTATGGATATAAACGTTAGTTCCCAAATATCCTCCAGGATACCACAGCGTCCATTCGAAAGGGTTCCTATAGAATCCTCCCTTCATTCTATCAATAGCTTCTCCCCAAGTTATGGACAATAGATCTTGTGACTGTGTCACGTTGTACACGGGTGTATCTTGAAAACTTCAAAAACTTCCAAATTAGAAACAATTAATTTTTACGTTAATTGTAAGTTTATTCTGCCACAAATTCAAAAAAGAAAAATAATAGAGGGTTTCAATTTTATTTCTCAACAATATTGTTTCGGCCAATCCGCCATTCTGAAGAGAATTTTAAAATATCTAACACTGAATTATAATACTTTAAGAGTAAATGGTAAATACCTGCGATACAACTTACATAGGTCAAAGTGGCCGTTCTATTAAAAAACGTATCAATGAACATATATATTCTATAAACAAAAAAGACTGCAAAACAGATATAGCAGAACACTGTAACTTAAATAATCATAATATTAATATAAATCAAACAAAAATTTTACATAGGAATATAGAAAAAAGTAGGAAATTATCGCTATTAAAAAACCTAAAGATTAAGAAAGCCATTCATAAAAGTATCAATATCAATATCGCTCATCCTCCATAAATTGTAATCTACGCCACCATTTACCCTTAAAGTATTATAATTCAGTGTTAGATATTTTAAAATTTAGTAATCTTTGTACTCTCTCTTGAGAATGTCGAATTGGCCGAAACAATATTGTTGAGAAATAATATCTTTAAAAATTGAAGCCCTCCACTGTTTAATTTAATTGCATACTTCTTTACAAGAATGTTTCACAAAAAGTACACCAAACAAAGTTTAAATAAGAAAAATAATTGTTACTCAGGAATTACCTGTAGATTTTATTAAAAAAAAATTCTTATGGTAGCTTTAAAAAGCTTCACATTGCTTTCGATTTTTATTTCAATGAAATAAAAGTTCTAAATTAAAAACTTTTTTTTTGACTTGAAACGGTTTGGAAAAAAAAAATAAAAATACAGGATCTCCTTAAAATTAAATAAAATTACTTATCAAATATTAAACACTTTGTCAAAAGTTAATACCTACAAATAAGTATGAGAATTTACGAGGCAGTTTCATTAGGTTAATATGATTACATTTATTTGATTAAATTAATATAAATTTATGAGGCTATTTAAATTTTAATTCTCGATATGTACGTTAATATTGAGTATCTAATGCTAATTATTCAGGGCCGTAATTAAAATTAACTTACTTTCTTGTCCCACGATACCATGCACCCACCAGTATCCCATTAACAGCAATATCCACAGGAATAAATTCTGCATGATTATTTACATTAACCAACATAGTTCGAATGACACCTTTCCCTGCTCCCACTAAAATACCCACGGGACCATTTAATGAATCTACCCATCCAGGAATAGGCTCGTGAAGAGCAGGAATAACTAAAATTTATTCTATTTTTTTAAATTTCTCCTTCTTCGTAAGACAATGTTCAAACGTTTTTTAAATCGCTAAGTAGATATATGTTGTATATGGATGAAAAACGAATATTTATTTATTTACCTATGGATGGTCTTAAAATAGTCGCTGGTAATTCTTTTCCTGAATCGTACACTATAGTCTCCGCTAACCTTTTTGAAAATGTGTAGGAATTTGGATGGGGATATAGCAATCTGAAATATATGTACGATTCATTAATTTGCTAAAGAGTCCACACAAACGAGAACAAAACATTATATTACAGTACATTATTAGAATATAAAAAATAGATTCAAACGCCTTATAATACTACAAACAATGTTTATTGGTACAAACAAATGCATACATTTCGACTACGAAGTAGTTATTCTCAGTGTTTAAGGAATGGTATGCAACAGCTGAAAAGAACAATGCCGAAAAATTAGCAGTTGCATACCATGCCTTAAACACGGGACATATTACAGACTACAATATTGAACTATTAAAATTTTGTCACAATTACATCGACCTAAAAGTTTACGAGTGTATTTACATTCATAAATTCAAGTATTTTTTGATGAATTTTGACCTGCCTTTCACCAACAACCCCCTGTTCAATAGTTTTCAATAAGTTACAGGTAGTTTTTAGAATATATTTAAGTATAATCTTTTCTTAATCTTAGTTTACTATTACCATTGAAAATGACTACTTCGTATACATTTGGTTGTACCAATAAACATTGTTTGTAGTGTTATAAGTAGTTTGAATCTATTTTTTTTATTATTCACACTCGGTAATCATCCGTACCTCTAATTACACATTTAGAATTTTATTTATCGTTGATATGCGCTTGTTTAGTAACATGGGTAGTTATTATGCAGATTTTCAGTTAATTTCATATTGACAACAACTTTTTTGCTGCTTCATTGATTGCAATTATCTACAATAGCAGGCTTTCACCAAAGGTAAGCACCATATTTGTATCAGAAGAACGGTATAGTAAAGAATTTCAAACTGATTTAGTAACAAGCAAAATACTGACTTTAAGACTTTCGTTTCCTGGACAAAAATTCCTCAAAGTTAACGTTAAAGTTTGTTTCTTTTTAAAGAGGAAAATCTTTAATTTCACTTAATAAATTGTGTCATTTTCATTACTAGAAATTACTATTGCACGTTATCAAAATATGATAAAGACAGCAGCTGACAATTTAATAATTATAGAATTGTTTACGTTAGTGAATGTTATATTTATTATGTCATAAACATACATATAAATATAAGAAATTGTATTGATGGAAGTCGAACATATTGAAATAAATACACAGTTGATAACTTCCACAATTTATTAAATAAACTTAACACGTTTTTCGCCAACACTGTGTGGTTTCTTCAGAAGTACAATACGTACTTAAAACTACCTAAGAGTAGATGTCTATAAATAGGGTGGTGCATCTTCATTAGAGTGAGGGAAAAGATTTAATAGTGGTGAGGGGTTTATATCTACTTGGTCATTAAGAACCGCAATTAAGTTGATATATGCCTGGTTTTGATCATTTCTCTGCTTTGTCTTTATTATTCTTTATATGTATGTTGAGGTTATTATTCGATAATGTTCAAAAATTTATATAGGTCAGACGGGAAGAAATTTTAGAATTCGTTTGAACGAACATTTTAGATCATATAGGAACAAAAAAACCGATTCTAACTATGCAAAACATGTGTTAGAAGATAATCATATATTTAATTTAGATCTAAAAATTTTACACATTGAATATAAAAGTTTAAAACTTACACTATTAGAATCTAAAGAAATTAACAAATATAAAAATACAGACATGTTACTCAATGACCAAGTATATATAAACCCCTCACCACTATTAAATCTTTTCCTTCACTCTAATGAAGATGCACCACCCTATTTATAGACATCTACTCTTAGGTAGTTTTAAGTAGATTTTGTACTTCTGAAGAAGCCACAGTGTTGGCGAAACACGTGTTAAGTTTATTTAATAAATTGTGGAAGTTATCAACTGTGTATTTATTTCAATAAATATAAGACACTAACGCATACTCCTTAAAATTTAGCAACAAATACATAAAACAGTAATGAAATTTAACTTCTTGTCAAATAAATCAGCATTTTCTGTTTGTATCTGGGTTTTTTTTATTGCTTCTGTAATGTTTTTTTGTCTTATGGTCAGCCTTTTTGTAACCATTAGGTCAGTACTGTCGATGTCACTCCCTTCTGCCCACTGAGTTACTACATTAAAGAAATGTCGATTTTTAAGGCGAAAGTTTTAGTTTGTTCACGGTATACGATTGTCTAGGATAGTTAATTTTCGTTATGCGATGTTCACACAATCGAGTGTTCGCAATAAATAGCTAACTTTGCTCTCCTAGAACATTTTCAAATATAAACATAAATAAAATTTACAAAATCATATTTTTTTAATAATTTTTGTATAATGTTTGTAAGGAAGGGAAGCTGCTTATCTATGATCTTATGAATATGCTTACGATGGTGTGATCTGTTCCAAACTATTATCGTCCAACCATTCGACAAGTCTCATAACTTCATATGGGTCTTTTGTTGGAGGATAAATTTTTTCTTCTAAATAATCCACATCTGCATGACAAAACGCTGTGGATAAATGAACTAAAGACTAAAAAAAATGAAAGTCAATATAACATTTAATATCATTATCGATTACAATATTAACTTATTGTATCGTAAGTAAATGTAAGACGAATTTGATTTTCATTAGTCATGGGTTTTAATGCAAACTCATGCTGATAATTATTCGTTTTTAAAAGGCCTATTCTAATAAACCTTTCAATTTTGTAAGTGTAACGTATATGAAATTAAAAAGGAACGCATTAGATTATTTTTAATCGACTGCCTTGCATTAAATAATAGCTGTATAAACCGTTCCTTATCAAAAATGTTTCCTTTCTATTCTGTCGGACATATAAAATTAATAAACAATATGTAAACTTTTAATATTCACAAACAATAAACCACGATGCTTTTTTTTAAATAAATCCTAAAATGTGTATTACAATAAAATACACTAATTTTGAATAAAACACTGTTTTATAAATTTCAACAAATTTAATTATCACTTGACAATTGTTTCGCTAAACTTTGGCTTCTTCGGAAGCTATATTTGAACTTAAATTAATTTAACAATAAATTGGCTTATATGCTAGTAGAGGGAAGGGGTAGAGGGAAAGATTTAGTAGTGGGGAACTACTTAATTTTATTTGTTCGTTTATTAGAATATCGCTATTTTTAAATTTATTAATTTCCAAAATTTCTAGAAGAGACAGTTTTTTATTTTCTCTATGTGATATTTTAAAATCTTCATTAAATTGATGATTATGAGTGATTAGGTAGTTTGCATAATTGGAAGAATCAATGTTTTAGTTATAAAATGCTCTCTTGTTTTCACTAATTCTTGTTTTAAAATTGCTACATGTTTTTCCTATGTAAAACATTTCACATGAATTACAGTTTAATCTGTAAATACCAGAAATATTCATTTTGTCAGTTTTGTCTTTATTATTCTTAATAAATTTACTTAAATTGTTGTTAGTTTTGTATGCTATTGTACAGTTATTTTTGTTTTGTATGGATGAAATAAATTTCGTTAGCTGGCCTATGAAGGTTAATGATTTATATTTTTGGGTTTCTTTAATATTTCGATATTCATGTAAAATGTTCTATAGAGAAGAAACATGTAGAAATTTTAAAACAAGAATTAGTGAACACAAGAGAGCATTTTATAACAAAAACATTGATTCCTCCATTTATGCAAACTACCTAATCACTCATAATCATTAATTTAATGAAGATTTTAAAATATCACATAGAGAAAATAAAAAACTAAAACTGTCTCTTCTAGAAATTTTACAAATTAATAAATTTAAAAATAGCGATATTCTAATAAACGAAAATAGAAATAGAATTAAGTAGTTCCGTACTACTAAACCATTTCCCTCTACCCCTTCTCTCAAATGGCATATAAGCATATATTTGTTGTTAAATTCATTTAAGTTCAAATATAACTTCCGAAGAAGCCAAAGTTTAGCGAAACAATTGTCAAGTGATAATTAAATCTGTTGAAATTTATAAAACAGTATTTTATTCAAAATTAATGCAATATGAATTTCAACCAAGAAACTGTAGATCGCATCCAATATATACAATAAAAAAATTGCGTTTCTCATTCTAATGTTTTTTTATCGAGTTTGATATTCGATTTCTAATTTCTTAAATATCAACGCTTTACAATCAAAGAAGAAGTAATAAACATGTCGAAACAATCGAGGAAATTTCTCGTTCTGTATTCTCTAGGAATGCCCGTTTTACCAAAGGTAAAAATGTAAAAAATATTCACTACGAAGCGGTAAAGACGTATCGATAGAAAGTGCGATAAAAGGTAATGTACCCAATGGACCTTATTTACTGTATACGCACGATTCTCCTACAGACAATGAAGAAATGTACATGTTGTTAGTCTGCCTATAAATCTGATAAAGACTCACTCAATTTACGGGTAATTCAATCTAACAATAAGTACCTGTCATGCAAAAAGCGCTTGTAGTACCTTCTCGCATTTCCAACTCGTTAAAAAAATATTCTCTAGACTTTAAAAATAGAAAAATGTATAAAAATGAAGGCAGTACAAACAGTGATGACAGATTTTGTGTTCAAATTGATGCAAAAAAGGTATAAAGTTTATATTTGCAATATCAACAAGGAAAACTTAAAAAAGCGCTCGCAAAGTTTCAATATCTTAGAAACTTTGAAAAAAGAGAACCACGTAATAAAAGCTGCAGAATATTTTGGTGATAACAAATCATATACCCAGTTTAAAATAAAGAAGTTATAAAGTTTATATTTGTCGTATAAAAAAAATCAAGAAACATGAAAAAGCTCGACTTTATAAGTGTGTAAAAATAAATAGGAAAATTCGTGGTAATAACCAATTTTGAATTCCAATTAAAATATATTCAGTAAAGTGTAAAAGCTTTTGTGTCGAAAATCCGCTACTGTATCCAATTATATCCTTGAAGTTAGTAAATAATAAAAAACACCTTGACTTATTGGAAGCTTAAATCTTATTCAAGTTTGTTCGATTATTTTATACACAGCATGCAAACGTCTCATTAAATCCGTTAAAATCTTCTCCGTTACTATCACAATCTCAATAAAAATACGCAATTATAAGGAAATGGTTGAAGTAAATTAATAAGTCCTCTTATTAAACTATATAGCGTCGCATCGTGCAACTACTTATATTAAACGACGTTGAAATATGTGGTGTGCATCTGAAAAATTTACACTCGTTTCTACCGGTTCGCAAACAGTTTTACACGCGATAAAATTGAATGTAATCAGCAAGTGTAAAATTCAATATAAATTTACATTTTACAAATAAAAATGGAATTACCGCATGCCACAGTATCATTCAGACGTAAGGAATAAAATTATTTAAAGGAAAAACAAATTAGAGCGTGTTTTCCTAAAAAAAAAAACCCTAAAGGAGCATTTTTTCAACTCATATCTGAAACTAGAAGGTTTTCATGTTTTAAAATGTGAATTTCACTCCGAACTAACACTGTCTGCTTTACAACACATATTATCTTTGTCTGTTGGGATTTTTTGTACATTTATCTAATGGTTATTTGTGTTGACATTTACTCCTGGATATTTTTTTAATCGAAAAAATAATTTTATACACTAAGTTATTTGAAACCGTTTTTTTAATTAAATTGTAAAAATTCAACCCATCGGATTACATATTTTTGAAAGGCTTATATATTGTCTGCAAAATTAAAGCCTAAACTTGTATTTAATGACTTTTTATTTAGTTTTACTATTTATATAACATGTGTTTTATTTTCATCAATGATGAAGTCTGGTAATTGATTTACCCGATTTTCTACATATAATTCTCAAAATTTTATAGACTCATGAAAAGCTAGTACTGTTTACCGTAGCTCTTACCATATTAGGAATAACTTTATGTATCCAACATGAAATACAATTTATTCATTTTTGTATTACGTACTGTCTGTTGTAAATATTTTGTATTCCAGATTTATACCTAATTATTAATTGTAATATACGTCTATTTAGTAACAATAAATGACAGAAACTTAGGCATTTATTACGACTATAAATTAATTATGTACTATGCTCGGAAATTATCCGACGTTTAACAGGCCTTAAAAGAAGTAATGCGGTTCCAATTCCATTTATGATTTATAAATACTACTATTAAAACTGAAGCATGCTATGAATTGGTAGCATAACACGAGATATAATAAACTTAATAGTAATAATGTTTAAAGGGGGTTTGGGAGTTGCACTTTTGAAAATTAATTTTCCATAAAAAACACTAAATAACTAATTAGGTACTATTTTTTAAAACCGCAGTTAAAAAATATTTTACATCTGATATTTTAATATTTAGCATCTATAGTTCCTTAAATTTGTAAATATCAGTGATTATTTCCCGTTTCTTGGAATTATTATAACTACTGCTCTAACATTAATAAATACATAAGTACATGTCGGACTTGACAATTAACAAGCGCAGTGTATGATTAGTAATACCTAGTAATCATTTATAATACATTTTCTAACAACATTCCTACGTTATGTGAAAACACAAATAAGAATGTATTAAAAAATAGTTAAAGCAATTTCAAATGCTGAATTCTTTCTACGTTCACTTGAATGGAAACTCATTTCAAATAATAGGTGAAATTAATAAAACACAAAGTTTCCACAAAAATGGTATATTCATACTTTACAATTGTTACGCCTAACGTAGGCTTCTTCAGAAGTAATAATACAATAAATTTATGTTAACATTTGTCTTATATACTAGTGGATTAGAGCGGGGGGTGAGTAAAAAGATTTAGTAACGGTGAATTGTTGAGGTCAATTTGGTCGTTTAACAATGTATTTTTATTTTTGTATTTATTAATCTCTAATGTTTCTAATAATGATAATCTTAGGCTATTATTTACAACATGAAGAATTTCAAAGTTATCGTCAAATGTATGGTTTTCTTCGATTAAATGTTTAGCATAGTTCGAATTTAGTTTATTATTTTCATAAGATTTTTTATGTTCTTCTAATCTTTCGTTAAAAGTACGCCCTGTCTGACTTATATAGATGCAGTTACAAGAATAACAATTTAGTTTATACACTCCTGACATGTTTTCCTTACTAATTTTGTCCTTGTTATTTTTAAATATGTTTTCCTACAGTATTTTGTGTTTTATATGCCACTTTGAGATTATTTTTAGTTAAGAATTTTCCTAATATTTCTGAAGGATTATTTAAGTAAGTGATGGTTTTATAATTAACATATTGGTTATAATTGCATCAGGGGTATACCTTACTAATTGCTTTTTTAAATTGTAATTTAAACAGTAACTTATCAATTATATTAACTTTATAATTATTACTTAAAGCAATTTGCTTAATTATGTTTAATTCTTTTTTGAAATCTATCGTATCTAATGGTATGTTGATCAATCTATATAACATCGAGTAAAAAAAAAATTGACCTCAACAATTCACCGTTACTAAATCTTTTTACTCACCCCCCGCCCTAATCCACTAGTATATAAGACAAATGTTAAGATAAATTTATTGTATTATTACTTCTGAAGAAGCCTACGTTAGGCGTAACAATTGTAAAGTGTGAATATACCGATGTTGTGGAATCTTTGTCTTTTTATTTATTTCACCTATTCTTTTTGTAATTCTTATGTTAAATATGTTAGTTTACTGAATATGGAAAATCTCTGAATTTGATTGATTCATAACAAAAAATATAAAAGCTGAATTAACAATAGTTAATATAGACAATAGCATAAAGTTATTTAGAATTTCTTTCCCCATGAAATTGCAAATTTGTTGCTTAATAAAAACTTGTGCATTTACAAATTTAACATAGTTCTTACGTCCTACTCTAATCCTAATATGGAAAATAGCTTAGAACTGTGTTTATAATCAATCAAAACTGATAGATGTTACGAAAATCGTAAGCATGAACGTTTCTTCAGATTTATGGACTACTTTCATGTAGGTAATAAATCAAGTGCAGATCTTTTTCATATTTCCATTCCGTAGCTTCAACTTGTTTTGCCATAACTGAAGTTCGTGCTTGAAATCGAAGCTAATGTATCAATGAATTTTTCCTTCAACGAGTGTAGAAAGTGATTAACGATGGTACCTATGGTGATTAAGTTCTTGATGCAATTTGCAAATGTAAATCTTTTCACACCATCGCGTCGTATATATAGCGTACGTAAGTGCATCATACATTAGTATTTAGTAGAAATATGATTAGTCATTTTGTAACTTTAATCGTCAAAATTTTTAATTAGTAATTAATTGAAGTAATTCAAACATTTAAGAACGGGAACAGAGTGAAATAAGTAACCATAATAATTATTATCAAAATCTTAAAATCATCTGAAATTCATTTCAAAAATGTATTAGATACTGTCATAAATTTACATACTACATTTAATTAAATTTTATAAAGATATTTTGTTAATTGTCCTACACGTCGACTTAATGGATGTTTGGTTTTTGCGTTGGCTTTGAAATTAGAGGAGTGAAACATACGTTTGGTTGACTTTGATAATTCATATAATTCGGTAATAATTCTTCGGGTCTTTTTCGATACTCAGATTTTGATTTTTAAAGATCTAAATTGTTAAGATAGAAATAAAAAAGGCGTGGTTTTGATAGTTGATTGGACAATTAATTGGTTAAGTAAGATTTGTGGGGGTTGAAAGAGGGTTTGTTTTCGCTAGTACCTTAAAATAGAATAGGGCAGTAAAGATAGAATAGACAGAGTTTAAAAATTACAAACAGCTTGAAAAAATACAATATCACTCCAATAGTTGTCAATAAAAAGAATTTAGGTTCTCTAAAGTAAACAATAAAGAAAACAGAAAAAAGATTAAGCATAACGATTGTAATTCTATATACTTGGGACAAACTGGTCGTTCAATAAAAAATCATTTATTAGAACATCAAAAATTACTAATCCACCATTCAAAAAATACAATTGTCGTAAACCATTTTGTACCAAATAATCATAATTAAGATACTGAAAACTTCAAATTGTTGCATATTCAAAATAACAATAAAGTGTTATTGAACGACCAAACAAATTTTGCGATCTCTCCCTTATTAAAAGTAGTCGCAGGTATAACACAAAAATAAATAATATAACTTATTATTACTTAGTATGTTTAACTCTTTCATAATAGCTTCATAGGTGAAACATGTCAGAGACTTCTCTCAAATAAAATAATGAAACAATACCAACTTTTTTTTAAACATTCTATTTAAAAAATCTTTCACCAAGAAATTAGCCTAAATACATCATGGTTATCAGTAGATGTTGTTCTAGAAGAAAATTAATTGTCGTCGAGACCAAGTATTTTGAACAATATAATATAACAATAAATAAGAAATTTAGAAAATGTTTGACAAGAAATCTGACAGTGGAAAGAACAATTGCAGGGCAATAAAAAAACGATTTTTGGGTGTTTTATATCTTAACAGTAGTAGCAGATATTTTTATTAAACTGTAACGAAAGTAAATTATTGGTCGTAAAAAAATAAAAGATATTTTTAAAAGGCGAACGGACACAACATATTTAACTATATAAAAAATATATTCAAACGCCTTATAACACTACAAACAATGTTTACTGGTACAACCAAATGTATATATTTCGACTACGAAGTAGTCATTTTCAATGGTAATAGTAAACTGAGATTAAAAAAAAACTTTTTTGTGTTTCATTCCTACCAGCTACTCGTTCTAGTAGGCGGGCAGTCCCTCCGGCCTACACTATAGTGCAAAGCCGGAGTGTAGGGCGTAAGGCTCTCTCCAGCCTCCTTGCAGAAATCGTGGGAATGGGTGGGTGGTGTGATTAGGAAGAGAAAGATGAGACGGACGAAATGAAGACAGAAGAGAAGTGAAAGATTATCCGAATGCTAAGCAATGATCTAGAGCATTGGACCACGCCGCTCGGTCTAAGATTTATATTAGGTATAATCTTTTCTTAACCTTAGTTTACTATTACCATTGAAAATGACACTTCGTAGTCGAAATGTATACATTTGGTTGTACCAATAAACATTGTTTGTAGTGTTATAAGGCTTTTGAATCTATTTTTTATATTATTCATACTACTAGTCACTCGGTACTCATCCGTACCTCTAATTATATTTAATAATATTTAAGTGCCTGTAGCAGATAAAGGGTTATCAATTTCATATGTCTACCAATGGAAAGTGGAAGTTTTGACTGTACATTTCAACGTATGTGATACACATAAATAATAATTATGATTTACACTGAACAGGGTTCAGGTGAAAGTGTTTTATAAATGACTGCCCAACTGATCGTTTTTCATTATTGGTTCACAGAAACCTAAGTTCAATAAATCTATTGAAATACCAATCAGGAAGTAAGGTCCACTTTTTGTAATGTAATTAAAAGTAATACATCGGTATTTGTTCACAATTCAACTAAGTAGTTACATTTAATTTTCCAAGCTTAAAATATTTTTATTTCAATCAGCAAAGTACAGGTATTGAAACATTATTACCGGAATAAAACGAGTAAAAGAGTAAATGTTTTGCACTTAATGTTAAAATTGAAGAAAGAAATTTAAGAATAAATTAACAGAATTTTATAATAATATAAATATTCATGGTAAATTTAAAAATACCTTCATAGTCTAGTAGTAATTATAATTATTATTCGCATGCTAGCTTTTATTTTACGCGAATGCTTTGAAAGCGAGGATGTAAGAAGATTTTAAAATGATATGAAAGTGTAATAATTTGTATACTTAGAGTCAAATTATGTATCTAATTATAACAGTATCTGTATCAGCTGCCGGACTGCACAGATATCAACGTTTGATGTTATAAAAGCATGAAATGGATAATCTTCACGTGAACGTCCATAATAATAAATGATCTATAACACATTGATGTTTCATAAGCATGCATCCATTAGGTATAATTAATTAGTTAATCTCGTAAAAATATCGAGCAACGGCGACGTCTCAATTATTAAATAATATTAATAATGTAATTTATCGTTTTTTCTCCACTTATAACAGGTCAGCTGAAAAGTTCGTAGGCTGGCCCAGAGATGGCGCTAATAGTATCAAATCCATATGGTTTTTAGTTAGCCCTAACCTTCAAAAGACGCCTGTATAAATTTGACAGCTGTTGCATTATTAGTATCTGAGTTATAGCACTTTTAGTGAAAGAACTTTTGTTACTTTGAAAAAATGGATAAAAAGGAATTTCGTGTGTTAATAAAGCATTTCTTTTTGGCGAAAAAAAATTCTGTTGAAACTAAGGCTTGGCTTGATTAATATTATTTCATCAAGACAATGCACCGTGTTACAAATCAATGAAATCGATGACAAAATTCCATGAATTGGGCTTCGAATTGCTTCCGCATCCAACCGTACTCTCCAGATCTGGCCCCCAGCGACTTTTTTCTGTTCTCAGACCTCAAGACCGATGAAGAGGTAATCGACTGAAATAAACTGAAGCCTATTTTGAGGGTAAAGACAAACAGTACTATAAAAATGATATCGAAAAATTGTATGACCGCTATAATCGTTGTGTCGACCTCCAAGGGAACTATATTGAATAATAAAATCAAATTTTATCAAAAAAAAAATTCTATGCTAGCCTACGAACTTTTCAGCCCGTCTGTTACAATAAAAGCTCAGAGTTTTTTGTACTTGTTCAGTCTAAGAATAAAGTTGAAAAAGTAACTCTACGTGCTTCTTTGAATAGATATTTTTAAAGTGGTAAATTCTTACCTTAAGGTTAGGTATTTCTTTGCAAAAATCTATCAGATGTTTCGTTCCTACAGTATTTTGAATGATGGCGTCCTTTACGCAAGCTTCAAGTCGTAGATACGCTGCTCCATGGATTACAATAGAAACGTTTCTCTTGATGAGCTTTTTATTTTTGTCTGAAAGTCCCAATCCTACTTGGGTAACGTCACCATCTACTGCTATAAGCTTCTTCACTGCTTTGGGATCAGTTTCCCGAATCTTATCAAAGATCTGAATCAAACAAAATATGCGATGATTCTTTCTTTGAAAAAATTAATTAGATCAATCTATACATCTATATATCTATATCTATACATCTATACCTATTCGTCTATACATATAAATAAAATTGAAGTGTGTTTGTAATATTAAAATAACCACGTTTTACTAAATACATATGGATGTATACAAAAATAACAGTTTTCAAAATTTTTGTCTGTCTGTCTGTCTGTTTGTTCCGGCTAATCTCTGAAACGGCTGGATCGATTTTGACGGGACTTTCACTGGCAGAGAGCTAATAAGGAGTAACTTAGGCTACTTTTATTTTAGAAATGAATTATTGTTATTAATAAATAGTTATTAATTTCTAAAATAAAAGTAGCCTAAGATACTCCTTATTACATTGGTTATCTGCCAGTGAAAGTCCGGTCAAAATCGGTACAGCCGTTTCAGTGATTAGCTGGAACAAACAGACAAACAGACAAAAATTGTAAAAACTCCTCCCGCCACTTAATATCACAAAGGCTGCCTGTCGCGCGGGCTCAGGAGACGCGAGCGGACTATTGCTAACGGTTGTGTCTCAACTACTTCGTTTAAAATTTTAAAAATAACTTTTTTGTTAAATTCCATGCGGACAAAGTCGTGGGCACAGCTAGTATTATATATAATTTGTTACTTTGTTTAGACTTCACCGTTAATGCATTATTTATTTACCATTTGTTAGAAAACTTGTGGCTATATTTAATGTAAATTTTAGTAGTAATTAATCTAGAGAGAGTAATGCTTAATTAATATTTATATTTTCAAAGAGGAAGTTCAACAATCAGCGCAGATTAAGCACAATCATACATAAAATAAATATTCAGGTAAATTACATTTATATTTCAACTTGGAATAATTTAAATATACAATTGATATATTGTTGATTTGTAAAATGTTAATACGTGTAATATTGGTACTTTGATTACAAAATTATGTAAGTAAACAATCATACTGGTTAACGAGTAGGTGAAGAAATCGAATATAAATTAGAATTGTCACAATGGCCACAGCGGACATGTTTCTAAATTTCCTGAACAATTCCAGATTAAACAAATTTGGCTTTATTTTATTGAATTAAAGAATACGCGATGAAAATCTAACAAATTAAATTGACAACTAAATTACAAAATTGTAACTTCCACAATTTAAATCGATTTAACTAAATTGTGGAAGTTACAACTTTGTGGTTTTGTTTTAAATTAAATTGGAGTTTTGGTGTTTATACAAGGGTAAATCAAATATAAACGGTAATTTTATAAAATAAATTTATTGATTAATGGTACACACAAACTAAACATTTAACATTTTTCAATGTAGTCACCTCCGTGCTCTACACACTCACTTTTACCACCGATTTGGAAGCTTGAATATTCCTTCTTCATAAAAAGTTTGAGGGCGAGTTGTTAGCCAATTGTGCACATACTCCTCTACTTCTTCATTGCTTTCAAATCTTTTGAAGGTCTCCGTGTGATTCTTTCAAGGGCGCGAACAAAAAATAATCACAGGGTGATAAGTCAGGGCTATAAGGAGAAAAGGAGAATGCTCGAGGATTTTCCAGCCCATTTCATTCATTTTATTCTTTGTCAAAAGTGCGGTGTGTGGCCTGGCGTTGTCATGAAGAAGGATGACGTCTCAACGAGACTTGACTTTCATTTTCGACACCCTCTCGCACATCCCTGAATACTCTGACCCACGTATACACTCGATTCTGAGGCAGTATAGATGTAGCATCCCCAAACTGTGCCTTAAAACAAGTGAAAATTTCTGATGGTTTAACGCCTTCATTGGTTAAAAACTTGATGACTTATGATGATGCGTTGTGCAACAGACGAAGGTACCTTGCGCTCAGTCATGGCTGTACTGCGGACAGAACCAAGCGCAGCTGCTACCTAAGCCGGTTTCCCCCTCCTCATAAACCAAACAACACTCGAGCATCCAATCCTCTAGATCAGAATTACGTGCTAAGCTAAATAGTAAAATTAACGTTTATATTTGATTTACCCTTGCAGTTCCATATTAGTGGTTGTGTTAGCTGTGTTCTGCATATACAGTCAAAGTATCTTTTGATGGAAATCGCTTGTGATTCAAAAATTTGCTATTTATTATGGTAGGATTCAATAATGTATACATGATCTTTTTCTAATACGGATATCAACTTATCAAACGTATTTTGTTAAAGATTAAAATTTGTAAAATAAAACAAAAAAGGGAACTAATCCCTAAAACTGTGGCAAAAGAGAAACATTAAAGAGTTTACGAAATTCTATTTATATAAATGTATCATAGAGGGAATTGACCCCCTGTGGTATGCCACTTTTGTGAAAAAGACGTACTGCTACGATTATGTCAGGTAAAATATTGAATATATCTTAGTGTTTTTGTTTTATAAACGCCACTTATAATATGGGGATAATAATTGAGCTCTTGGAAACCACTTCTCGTTTACATTGGTATTTCTGAGTTCAAATATAATTAGTGCCCCTACAGCGATTTGTAAAATTGACGTCCAATAGGAAAGGCTTGTCATAACACTGTCTATACGTTAACAGATAAATCTTAGAGGCACGATGCAATCCACTCTTGTAGCTCTTGTATTACAGTCAAATTGATTGAGTATCTGTCGTTGCCATATTTCGTCGATTCTACCAACTTTGAGAACTGTACAATACAAAATTTTTAGATTTCTTTCGGTAACTTTAGCAGTTGAAATTCGATCTAGCTGTTTTCTGATATCATTGTTTATTAAAGTCATCTTCTTGCCTCTGTAATCGTACATAATATAAACTTACAGTAAAGAAACTCTTGCTAGAAATTTTTATCCGGGATGGCATTGTTATCTTAACGGTTGTAGGTATACATAAGGAAATATTATAGGGGACATGGAGACTGATGTATAATTTTTCCTGAAGAATATAATACTAATTAAAGTAGTTATTCGTACGGAACACTGGTCATGTAAGATCAACTTGCATTACAACGATTTTCCTTCCCATGAACCCAAAATTTTATTTCGATAGATTATTCGACTGCTATTTTAAAGACAAATCAGCTTTTCCCCTAAATGACATATACATGTATACAGGTTAAGTAACTATGTATATCCCAAAATGGGCTAAATCACCTACAGACCAAGACTACTATCTACGAGGCATATTTTTTTTAAGTAATCACCGTTTTGAAATTAATAAAAAACGTGCAAAGGTATCTCAATAATTTTATTTTTACATGAACCTTGTATCATGTACTATCTACTTTTCTAAATAATTTCCTTCAAAATATAGGCACTTGTCATAACGTTTGACCAGTGACCAGTTTTTGAATACCCTTCTCATAGAACTCTGCCGCCTGACTTGTTAACTGTTAACCACTGCATCACAACTGTTTTGACTTCGTGATCGTCTTGAAGACGCTGACGGCCCAGATGTTTCTTCAAGTACAGGAACAAATGGTAGTCACTGGGCGCCAGAACAGGACTGTACGGCGGATGATCTAGAGTTTCCCATTGAAAATATGTCATGAGATCTTTGGTTCGATTAGCCACATGCGGACAGGCATTGTCATTCACATTTGTGCGGCCATCTTTAAATGCTCTCACCCATTTCCTTACCATTCCATCACTCACAATCTATTGTCCGTAAACTGCACAGATTTCACGATGAATATCAATCGGTTTTAGTCGTTTAGCACTAAGGAATCGTATAACAACCCGGACTTCACAGTCGGCGGGACTCACAATTATCGAAGGCATCATAAACAACGTAACAAGGGTGAATCAGACGCTGCGGCGGCAGAATTTCAAAACGGTACTTACTTAAGAAACATACCTCGTATTTTGCATTAACAATTACCGGTAGTACAACATAAATACAAACTTCAAGCCTTCTACATCGTTTGAAGAAACTTCATCCGTAAGAAAACGGAAAGCTTCTGGTTCATATCTGATTTTAAAGTATAAACAGCGCTTCTAATTGGAAATGCGTAGTTATCAGTGCGGTTTTGCTTCCAGTTACACAATTTTCATGTTGGATAAGGTATATCCGCAAATTAAATACCCTCAAGCACGAATATACTTTCTGCCATGGTATTTCCATGAATAGTTAGTTACACCAGAGACAACGATTTCAATATATTTTTGAATTAGTTACGGGTCTTAATACAAACCAGAACTCATATTAATTATTATGTTTGTAACGTAGAATTGTAATCTTTATCATTTTTTTTTTGATGTAACTATCGTATCAATTACAACACAATCAAAATGTTGTATCGACATCTTATTTAAAGCTCAGCGATTCTGACTTTTGTGTACAATTTTAATTATTATATAAAAAGTATCGGATTGCCTTCTTTTCCGCGTTCGTAACGTCGCGTTAAAATCTAACAAGCCGATTGTCGGAAATATAAATTTACTGTAACAGATTCTTTCTAACTGCTCCTGTCGTTAGAATTTCTTACTGGAACGCATCACACTAAGAGCTAATAAAATTTGCAAATATGGTAGACGCTTGTCGAACAGGAAAAGTCGTTTCGGCCTCTTTGTAAAGCTCAGAAATAATTTATTAAATTGTTCTTGTTTAGTACTATTAAATTTTACAGCCAGTTAGCTGTACATGAATATCTTTATTTAACTCCATTACAGACTTTGTAGTAACTGTTTTCTCTATGGTTCTGGACATCGTAAGGAATAGAAACGAAACCTTGAACGTTTATGGCACTTTTCAAACTTTTTATTTTTAGGTACAATTTGAAAAAAGAAAATCATAAAAAGACAGGCTTTGGAATGTTCTGATATCCTATGCAGCATTCTTCTGAATGTTGATTATTGCACCGAGAAAAAAAAATTTGTTTAAACAAAATATTTTGCGCTTTTAAATCTTGGTATGTTAAACGAACGATGAGACCCGATAGGTCGAAACCGGTCGTGGGATAAGGCTTTCGGTACGTTGTGCCTACTTTATAGGACGCGTTCGAAATGTGGGATCTGTCAAAATCAACACTATAATTCAATACCGGTAGGGGTATTAGAACTCAGAGTAGTTGTTTCTGGGAATTTTTTCTGTATTCGTTCAAGTAACTCTAATTTAAAACTGTTTTATGTTCATGTAATGCACTTGTCGCATTGATGATAGTTAACCCAAAAACGTTGAAACTGATTTTTTGTTAACTTAACATTTTTTTTCACAAGAATGTTTACACGAAATTTATTATATTCTCTACAATATTGTAAAACTTAGAAATTAAGAAGGCAATTCATAAACATATCAATTTAGTAAATAATCAATTAGAACTAGTTACATCCAATTACCCTCTCATTCTACATCAACTGTAAAATCCCTTGTACAGCCCTCTTTCTTTATTTTTAGGTTTGATAATGGCCGAATCGGCCGAAACAATATTGTAGAGAATATAATAAATTTCGTGTAAACATTCTTGTGGATTTTTTCTAATTTATTAAATATGTTTCACAATACTTGCACCACCAAAAGTTTAATTTTATTTTTTTAGTGTGGGTCTTCTAGTAGATTTCAACGGATTTGTGTAAAATCTAACATAAACATGATTAGGTTTAGCAATTGCCATTCCTTTCCATTGTATTATTAAATAACTTTTATTTTCTCACCGCATTTTTACACGTACATTTTGCGGTTAAAATAAATCTTACACAAACTGTCAATTTGTGGTTGTAGATTTTTTTTAACCATTTCATGTATCTACACCTGATTCTGTAGTAAAGCAACTTAGCAACTACATGTATGAGATGTAAAAAGGTCGTATTTGTCAATTAACAATGTAAAACTAAACCAAAAAGTTACATTCTCATCTTTGTCTTTCCAAGATCCAAACAATTAAACAGACAAATTACTCATTTGTCATTTCAATTGTATTGAAAAGTGCATTTGGAGGATATTTCTTATTTTTATTAATAATTTTATGCAGGTGCAGAGGAGAACGTAGATGAGCTATATTTAGGCATATAAAATTTTGTATTGAATTAGCGGATACTTGATGGAAGTCTAACATATTGAAATAAATATACAGTGGATAACTACCACAATTTATTAAATAAACTTAACACGTTTTCGCAAACACTGTGGTTTCTTCAGAAGTACAAAATTTACTTAAAACTACCTAAGACTAGATGTCTATTGAGGGAAAAGATTTAATACTGGTGAGAGGTTTATATCTACTTGGTCAATAAGTAATATATCTGTATTTTTATATTTCTTAATTTCATTAGATTCTAATCGCGTAAGTTTTTTTGGATTTCAATAGTGTAAGTTTTTTTAGATTCTAATAGTGTAAGTTTTAAACTTTTATTTATTTATTTATTTTTAGTTTAAAACATACACTATTAGAATCTAAAGAAATTAACAAATATAAAAATACAGACATATTATTGAATGACCAAGTAGATATAAACCCCTCACCACTATTAAATCTTTTCCCTCACTCTAATGAAGATACACCACCCTATTTATAGACATCTACTCTTAGGTAGTTTTAAGTAGATTTTGTACTTCTGAAGAAGCCACAGTGTTGGCGAAACACGTGTTAAGTTTATTTAATAAATTGTGGAAGTTATCAACTGTGTGTTTATTTCAATATGAAATGTCGTAGTTTTCGGGAAATGCACAAATTGTCTTAGATATTCTAGATACAAATTAATAGAAATAAATATTTAAAAACAGGTATTCAAAATAGAAAATTCAAATAGATATTTCGCACGTTGTATTTATATTTTAAATAGAACTATTTCAAATATATCACATATCCCGTCATTCACTCGAGGTATAATTGAATTAATTAAATATGAATTGCACAATACATTTTTCTACTATTTTTTAATCTCGGTCGCGATAAAATCTATGCGGCAGTGCTTTCTAATGAGCGAACCTTTTAGTCATATTAGCGAATAATTTGAAAGAGAAAGAGAGCTTTGCACATGCATGGAAAAGGTACGTGCTACAGAGGCGATTTTCTAAATAACGCACCACATAATAGATGCACTTCTCGCCGTTTTCTCTATTATTATTATCATGTGTTATGTGGCACATTAATGATTGTAATTATTTACTGAGCATGACAGAAGTGTTACTCACTAACTCCTAACCAATTATGTGTACTAAAACTAATTTAAACGTAAAAATAAACACCTAAAATGTTTCACATTATCAAATATTCAAAAAAGAATGAATTAAAATCCTTATTCGTCTAAACATTAAGATCAAAGATCTCACAATTGGAACGCGTCCCACCTAGTAGGCACAACGAACCGAAATCCATATCCCAGACGTTATATCTTCGTCTAAGAATTCATCGGTATCAACAGTGTAATTCAATGCCGGTAGGGGTATTAGCCCTCGGAGTTGTTGTTTATTATATATTAATGTAAAATTGATAAAACCTGTTACATTCTGTTACATTCTCCATCTCTTCTTTTGTAGTGATAACTTTTAATTGTTTAAAATGCCTTTAATAAACGATTTAAATTATTAGTTGTCTGGCTAATTAAACACAATTTACGTCTCTTGTGAAAATGAGTTTGATTTGACTTTTAACTCGTATCTATTGCGACAGTAGATGTTTTAACTAATTTTTCAAACCAATTACGGGAATGTTAGTAGTCAATTTTATGCTTTTTAACAACATTTTTCTTCGAGCAGATATTTCATTTAATGATAATTATATTACAACTATTTAAAATACATCTTGCAGCTGCAGTTCCTTAATGCATTCCGTGAAATGTTTATTACTTCCTTAACGAGTTTTTCTGACAGGTTTGGTGGTTGAGAAAAAATCTCTGAACTTAATTATTAGAAAGGTATTAATAGAAAAGTGGTTAATATTTATTTTTGTCGTCTTTTAATCCAGAAAAGTCATTTTGATATAATTTCCAAAGCTTTTATTGATTAGGATTAATTATAATTGAAAGCTTGAATTCTGAAATGTTCAAAAAATGCTAAATTCTTAAATTATTTTATTATATGGATGTACACAACAAATTATATACATAATCTGTAAACTTTCTAAATACACATTAATCATAAATTAGCCCTTGTATGAAAAGTTTTGATTTTTTATGTTGGACACAATTTGAAACCATCTTTGGGCGAATGAAAGTTTAAATAAAATCGCAGTAATTTACACCAAATTTGAACAAAAGTTCTGCCAATTGGATATAACAATGGAACGTATTAATTGTAAAATTGAGAATGATTTATCATCATTACAATATTGAAAAAATCATAGATTATTCTAGATATTTTTAACATGGGAAAAAATAGTAAATTTTTGGTATAATTGTTTAATACGATAATATCAGGAGAAGCAACTTATATAAAATATCTTTTTATTGATTTTATTAAACACATTTGGTAAAATTATCTTGTAGGATCAACGGGGTTATGTTATATAACCCTCTTTAACAATTGTCCTATAAAATCTCGAAATCTTCCAAAAACAAATAAATTTTACATATTTTCTAATTTAGATCAGACAGGTGAAAAAGAAAAAGAAAAGCAGGACTATTTATTAGGTACAATTTCCTGATTGTTACTTTCTATTTTCAACTGAAATGAATATTGTAATGTCAGCCTTTAGGCTATACAAGTAGATACGAGTTTACTCGTTTTTTTAATTTATTTTATTGTTTATTACGTAGATAGGTGTGCAGTTTAATTCGTAATGCAACTTGCATCAAGAATAAAGAAAAATCATTTAGTACAGCTTAAAACTACATATATGTACATATACGTATATACACACACCTTACATACAATTTAATTTCGAATCCTACCTTTAACTTCTATCAAATACGTGTGATTACGATAGAAATCTGCTATAGGTATTAGGCAATTATTTACTTGATTTTTTTGATAATAAAACAAATGGCAGAGAAAGCGAAGATATTTGTATATTGTAAAAATGATAATTTAATTGTAAAACGATATCGTGATGAGTCTAACATTTATAAAGATATTGTATAAATATTTATTGTAGTTTTGGTATATGCTCCCAAAACATTAAAAAAGTACATAAATACCTTATTGAAACAGTACAAATTCTTTGGAAAAAGAATTTAGAACATAACTTTGATCAAAATTTAAAAATTCTTCATACTGATAATAAAAAAAACAATACTGTTTCGGTCAATACGGCCATTCTCAAGAGTACAATTTGGATTTCTAAAGCTTAAAATACGAAACTAACTATTTAAACTAGATGGTAAAAGTGGGGTATTTAAGTAAGTATTGTTGTTATACAATATTTTAAATATTTATTTAAAATTATGTATTATTTTAAATGATTTTACACAAACACCATACGTTACAGTTTAGTTCATTATTCTTAATAAATATAACAACAATTGCTGAGTCATTCATTTTTATAAAATTAAGCAAAAATTATTTTGATAAATTGAAACTGTCTGGCGTTAAATTTGGTGAAACATATTTAATAAAAATATTTTAATAGAAGAATATACTTGGAAATATTTCAGTTAAATTTATTAACAAACTCCACACGTGTTTCGCCTTTTTATGATATCTTCAGGAGTTATTGAGTTGACTTTTAATTTGTAACTCAATAACTCCTGAAGATGCCATAAAACGGCGAAACACGTGTGGAGTTTGTTAATAAATTTATCCTATCGAAAATGTTTCAAGTTGTAATGATAATATTTGGAAAAAAATACCCTTTTATGGTAATGTAAGCACATGTATAGGAAATAAGTTAAAATAATTTAAAATCAAACCGGCATATTTTAATAACTCAAACTTAAGCAAACTTCTTTTCAACAAAAAATTAAATACGAAGCCAGATAATTCTGAGAAAAGTGGTGTATATGAGATAACCTGCTCTGACTGTTCAATAACCATTGTTGTGGTCTCTCCTCTCATTTAATAGAAAATAATCATACTTGTAATAAAAACAATCTAAAATTATTACACCACATTCAAGGACGAAAAGTCTTAGATCGCTATGAAATCTTAGAAATAAAAAAAGCCATTTTGTTAAATAAAGAACTAGCAAACGACCAGTTAGAAATTGGTAACAACCCCCTCCTAGACCCAAAGCTTATAACACATAAAAGTTCTAGTATTTAAGTAACCAATATGTTCTTAACTTTAGTTATTAATCATACTCTTGATGATGCCCTAACAAACCGAAATGTGCATAGAGTTTTTGAATAAATATAAGTGAAGCCTCTCCAAGTGTTTTCTTCTATTAAAATATTAATTATTTTACGTTCTTGTCTACTGTCATTAGCCTGTTATTATTCCTGTATCTCGACTATATAACATCGTAATATCACGCCAATCATTACTATAATGAAGATAATCGGTTCCATAAATGTACCTTTTCGTTTGCGATTTTAATAATATTATTTACTAATTTAAAAATTTATCAATACAGGGATATCATACACAATTTAGCTATAGTTTTTTTTTACAATTTACGGATCAATTACCTTATTCACCTACTAAAACTGACTAAGTAATGTACCTACCTAGTTATTACTTTTACTACATTCTTCTTGTTTTTATTTCCAAAAGTAAATTTCTTTTCTTGCTTCTGTTATTATCTAATATTAACAATATCAAATTGCTGCCATAAGCCATGAAACGATTGATTACTATTGGTTAACACACACTGTCCAGTAAATACTTTTCAATATATTTCCTGTTACGCCTTGGTTTGATGCATTTAGTTGCATTTACACCAATTAATTATTACAACCAATTGTCCATATAATGCATAATCTAGCAACGCCTTTTCCGCTCAAAATATATAAATCATTTATGTTACTATCTACATTACATCAACTTTAAGTGAAATATTGGCGTGAATAATGATGCATAAAGATGGATATTTATTAATTAATTTATTCATTTGGTAATGATGTTATTTAATAGTCAAACCAAGTAGGATTTTAAATATAAAAATTAATGAACATAAAACAACCCTTGTTCATAATAAAACTGATTCATAATTGCCAAGTAGATATAAACCTCTCACCACTATTAAATATTTTCCCTCGCTCTAATGAAGATGCACCACCCTATTTATAGACGTCTACACTTAGGTAGTTTTAAGTAGATTTTGTACTTCTGAAGAAGCCACAGTGTTTGCGAAACACGTGTTAAGTTTATTTAATAAATTGTGGAAGTTATTAACTGTGTGTTTATTTCATAAACAATAATTACAACCCCCTCATAATTGACACTCTTTTACAAAAGATTTCATACACTCAAAATATTTCAAACATCTTCCCACTCACTAAAGATAACACAAATAAAAAATTGAAACTTTTAACATATATAGGGAAACCATCACAACAATCGATAAACTTCTCAGAGACAACAATATAAATGTATCAATCATACAAAACGAATAATAACATTGGCATACATTTAAAGAATAATAAAAACAAAGTAGAGAAATTATCAAAACCAGGCATATATCAACTTATTTGCGGTTCTTGTTCAAAAATTTATATAGGTCAGACGGGAAGAAATTTTAGAATTCGTTTGAACGAACATTTTAGATCATATAGAAATAAAAAAACCAATTCTAACTATGCAAAACATGTGTTAGAAGATATATTTAATTTAGATCTAAAAATTTTACACATTGAAAATAAGAGTTTAAAACTTACACTATTAGAATCTAATAAAATTAACAAATATAAAAATATAGACAGATTACTCAATGACCAAGTAGATATAAACCCCTCACCACTATTAAATCTTTTCCCTCACTCTAATGAAGATGCACCACCCTATTTATAGATATCTACTCTTAGGTAGTTTTAAGTAGATTTTGTACTTCTGTAGAAGCCACAGTGTTGGCGAAACACGTGTTAAGTTTATTAAAAAATTGTGGAAGTTATCAACTGTGTATTTATTTCAATATGTTGGACTTCCATCAAGTATCCGCTAATTCAATACAATTGAAAACTGATTCCAATTGCCCACATTAAACTTTAATCAGAACATTGAAATGAATACTTTGAACAAAAATATTTTAGTAATTCACCATTGTTAAGATTTTTTCAGTACTTTTGTTTGTAAGTTAAAAATATGTTAGTATGAATGTCAGCTGTAAAATAACAAAAAAGTAATCAATTTTTGTACATACTGGTAACTTAATAATGAGCTCCAATCTTTCTTCTGGAGTTAATCCTTTTTTGGGTCTTATTAAAACGTATACATGTTTAATTCCGGTAACAGCACGGACCAACTTTTCCAGAAGGATTTTCCCCATAAATCCTGTACCTCCAGTAACAAAAATAGACCGTCCTGTATACCATTCTTGCATTGGAGTCGACATTCTGTGAAAGAACAAGACATCCTTTTCACATTTTCATTATCTTTTATAAACTACTAACAATTCAAAAAGATCAATTACAAATCAATACTGTTTTTACAAGTTTCTGAGTAGTGAAATCATAAAAGTTTAGGTATTTTTTGTCACTGTGATGTTTTATACAGAGCTTTCAAGTTTATAATAGGAGACTTCAAACTTTTGTGAGCTTTATTTGTTGAAACTGCATAATGAGTAGATAAATAACCCAGAAATTTCCCTACAATAAACAGCAACTAATCTAAGCGATGTTTACTTGATAAAATTTCATGGTAAATTTGTAAAAAACAAAACAAAGTGTGGATATTGTTTTACGTTTTGTGTCCCTATGGGGACAATGGCTGCTATATTATAAATATAAATAAAAACGTGAGATCTTTGATCTTAATATTTAAACGAATAAGGATTTTAATTCCTTCTTTTTTGAATATGTTATATCTTCGTCGAAGAACCCATCGGAATCAACAGTGTAATGCAATACCGGTAGGTGTATTAGCCCTCGGAGTATTTGTTTCTGTTGATTCCATATTTATATTTATAATATAGCCTATAAAGGTCTTTCTACCAGCGCCCACCTGATGAGACCCGATAGGTCGAAACCGGTCGTGGGATATGGCTTTCGGTTCGTTGTGCCTACTTAGTAGGACGCGTTCCAAATGTGAGATCTTTGATCATAATATTTATATGAATAAGGATTTTAATTCCTTCTGTTTTGAATATGATATATCAAAGAATTGTAGTAACAACGTGTTACATCTTGTGATATTTTTCTGCCAGCTCAATTAATTATTAAATAGTCATTTTAATACACATAATTGATGGTATTAATAACATGTTGAAGATGGTATTATATATATATATAAATAATTCATAATGTTAATTATTACTGTTATCTTGATGAAGAATTTGGTTACCGAACCGTCCTAATGATAGCAAGCTTTAAGTTATTCGGCTAGAAACAAGTTTGCAAATATCAGCGATGATTTGCATTTTGTAATAATTCCCTGAATACGCTTTAATTAAGAATATGCGCTAATGGTACTTGTTACTTTAAATTATTGCAACCAACCACGCAAAAAAAAATCAAAGAAGTGAAAGTAATGGTTCACACTCTTCTATTTAACTGAAATGTCTAATCTGGTTTGAAACAGCTGCAGTGCAGCAAAGGGGTGAACAATTAAAAATAAAAGACTTCTTTACATCCTAATTTAAAAAAATAAAACATTTAAAATATTGATACAATGTTTTAATTGTTTTATTGATTATTTTCAACAATAAAAACAATTGAATTCGAAAGTAGAAAAGAAATAAGAAAAGGGTAACTTAAAACTGAAAACTAACTGTCTTGAACAAATTGAGTATGTACATATCTGTAATTTCAAAGCTTTAAAATGACTCCAAAATAATTTCTGTTACAAAGAAATGGTATCAGTACACTGAGTGTAACAATTTCGGTGATTAAAAGTGTTATTCTTAATTAAAACGAATTAGAAAATTGAGAGCACCGACTTATGTTGTTTAATAAAATTTTCATTTCTTAACTATCATCATTTTTGCCTTGTGTTTCTTTAGTACCTTTAATAATTGAAATCTTTATACTTATTATATTAATATTTTTTTACAATGTCTACTCAGAACATACAGTGAATTAATATCTGGCTAGACATTTTTAATGTCACTTATGGTTTGTGTGAATCAATATTGTTTAAATTATACGTTTTTTTTAATTAAAACAAAAGATGTTTTTAGAAATAAATAACAACAAAACAAACAATAACTGAATTTAAAGCACAAACAAAGATAAAAATCGATAAATAATTAAATATATTAAAAATAAACGAATAAATCTGTTGTATTGTTTTTTTTTTATTTGTATTTAAAATAAGTTTAGTAAGGTAATAATAATTTTTACCTGAAATATATATTATTATGAATGGGTTTTTCACTATATCACACCACTACAAAACCACGGATTAAACCGCCATCAGTAGAAGAGCAGAAGGATTTATTATATGTAGAGGATAGTAGTCCCCACTTGCTCCAGTAAAATTCAATTTCATCAGGCTGACAAGAAGGCAAACGCATACTCTATCACATCCCTTCTTTTTTGTTTACAATCCTATCAAAAGCTTATTAAAGTTTAACTTCTTCGATTTTTATTATAAAGAAATTTTACAGTTGTGAAACAAAAAATTACAATACAAATACAGTTGTTGTAAAATAAAAAAAGTGCATTTAAAAAAATTGAAAACATGAGGAAGAAGAACATGTGGTAGTAGGGTATTTAACAATTTAGATTTATTTAATGTAATGAAAAACATTTTTTGTTACAATAAAATGATAAGTTAGGTAAATATAGATCAATTTTTTCTGGTCCTAGTTCCTGGTCCTATGAAAGAATTTTGTTTATTTTTGAATTGAAAACGTTTTATAAAATATAATGCAACTATTGAACACTCAGCAAATAATATTTCATTCAATTTTTATTTTTTTAATTACAGTTTGTCTTATTAGAATACAGAAAAAAGGGTCTAATAAGTTATGAAAAAAGTTATATAAGTTTTGATACATTCAATATTAATATTGTATTGTAAAGCATGTTTCATTACATTTGTAGAAGAAAGATATATATCTAAACGTTTATTACTTTCTCTTCACGGTTCATATACTTATATGTATATATGTATTTAGTGAACATTTGCAAAACGAATATTTTCCCAATAATTCGGTTCGAAGTGTTCCTTCTTTTGTTAAAAGTATTCTTAAAATAAATTTGCTTTGTATATTTTTATTTTAGATTTAAAAAATCTGTTGTTTTCACTTAGGTATATTTCCAAAGATATTTAACTAATTTATAAACATCCTGATGTACACAAATTGAAAAATAGTAGAATTATTCGCTTTTTATTGAAAACTGTATATACAGGGTGATACTTTAATAAGTACCAGTGGAAATTTAAAATTACGAAAGTAATTTTTTTTATGATAATTATTATTTTATTTTACATTTATAATTTCGTCTACCGTCTAAGGTTTACCGACTTTGATTAAAACAAACTTTTCAATAAAATATATGTTTATGTATATATTTTCTATTTTTTTATAGAAAGAGTCTTGCAACCCTAAACATTTATACGTAAAATGGGTTGCGTCTCTTAGTTTATGTTTATAATTGAAAAAAAGATGCACATGCGTAAGGTTATAATAATGGAATATGTCAGTTTTGCGATTATGGGTCGATCTGTAGTATGGCGGCTATTTGGTTTGTACAACTTTATTGATAAAATATGATTTTACTGTGAAAAAATACCGGAAAATTTGTATTGATGACTAAGTAAATTGCTTCTGACATCTAAAAACTTATCAAATGTGGAAACGTGTGCAAATGGGACTCAGAGCATTTTTGCTTCTGGCGTCCAAGATTTGGAATTGTTTGTGCTTTATAGTAAAGAAACAAACAAGAGCAGTAAGTATTATTGCAAAGCATCTCTTATTAAATTCTGTTGTTGTAACCTAAATATGAGCTGCTAATAAATTTTCATTTATAAAAAAATTCAACTTTGACGTATTTAACAGTGATAAGATTAGTGGTTGTGGTTAACCACATAAGTTTTACAAACAAATCATCATTAATCCAAGTTTGAAAAGATATGTAAAATTTAATTTGGTAAATGTGTATTTTGTCACCATTAAAGTTTGCAATAAATTTATTTGGCAGTTCTAGTAATTGGCATTTTGTCAAATTTTATATACTTATAACGACTGAATTGTTTGTAATTTCTAAAATGGTTTTTAGATCATTCAACATCAGTCAGTTAAATACGATTTGTTTCCATTATCTCCCCTATCAAAGCATCGTCTAAGTGAGTAAAAGTTGTATCCCATTTTCAATAGTTTAATAACACATTAAAGGTGTTTTAATCTAGTGATCAAGTATTATGTATACATTAATAATTCTTGTTTAGTCTATGTATATATAATTTATATTTTGTTGAAGGTATAGTAAAAAGAAAAACATTAGTATTAGATTTGGATGAAACATTAATTCATTCACATCATGATGGTGTAGTTAGACAGACTGTGAGACCAGGAACACCACCTGATTTTGTTTTAAAAGTTGTGATTGATAGACACCCAGTGAGATTTTTTGTCCATAAAAGGCCTCATGTGGATTTCTTTTTGGACATTGTAAGTTGAATATATTTAATCAAATGTTAGTTATTATCATTAATTTACTAAATTAACATTTAAGGTGTCTCAGTGGTATGATTTAGTGATCTTCACAGCAAGTATGGAAATATATGGAGCTGCAGTGGCAGACAGATTAGATGCAGGAAGAGGAATATTACAAAGAAGATTTTATAGACAGCATTGCACACCTGACATGGGGTGTTACACAAAAGACCTCAGTGCAATCTGCAGCGATCTCTCTAGCATATTTATCTTGGACAATAGTCCAGGTGCATACAGAGCATATCCAGGTATAATTCCTTATTTGTTTTAATACAGAATCTTATAATAAGTATAAGTTCCTTCTAGATAATGCAATACCTATAAAGTCGTGGATTTCTGACCCAACAGACGTAGCTCTGCTCAATCTCCTGCCAGTATTAGATGCACTGAGGTTTACAGCAGATGTACGGTCTGTTCTGTCTCGTAATTTACATCTACATCGCCTTTGGTAATGATAGGTAAGATGGCAGGTGCCTTTTTATTTTTTAAAATTATTTACATTGCAGCAGTACATCTTTAGAAAGCAACCAAGATACCTGAACCCTATTTTCTTCATTTATCCTAAGATCCTGTACTTAACATTCATATATTGGATGTATATTTTAAAAATATTTTCTTATTTTTAACTGTATCCCAAATAAATGCTCTTAATTTTATAATTTATCTTAAATCATTCAATAAAACTTATGCATAATTGATTTTTTCAGGACATCAAGTACCTAATTACAATTAAATTTATAGATCGTAACTTTTTCACCAGTACCAGCAGAATAGTGTAGAATAATATGAAAAATTCCACATTCTACAATACTTAGCTGAATTTGTAGTGTTTATTTTTTGAGTTATTTTTTCAGAGTCGAATGTATTTTAAAAATACATTCTAAGTCTTACAAGTTTGACTGTTGTTCTCCTTGTTGGACATTTTATGTTTGTTATTCGTGTTTTTGAGTAAATTTTAATGATAATTCGTTGGTAGTCTACTATTTAGCCTTCGGAGCCGGTTGTGATTTTTTGACAATAAGGTATTTTTAATTAATGTGTTTATTATTCTTTTTTTTTTAATTAAAAAATACAAATGCTAAGTTTTCAATTTTTTTTCTAAATTTATTAAATAATAAAAATAATAAGCTAGTGCCTTTAACTATTTAATAAAATTAATTGAACAAGGTCTAGTCAATAGAAACTATTGATTTTTAATTTAAATTGTTCAAGTGTATGCAAATTTTTAATATATTTTCGTTTCCTTATATTTTATTAGATTGTTTTTGTATGTGTGGATTTGAGTGTAGATAGCAAAGTACCTTATTGTCTCGTCTTAATTTTTTCGAGATCTACTAGCGTCTTCTGATATGTTTTATTTAAGGAATATAAGCATCGTCAGAGAAAACACATTGTATTTACCTTTGACCTTTTGTAGTTTAAAATCGGTCTATTTTGCCAAAGAACGTTCGTTTTTTTGTTGTTTCCGCGTAAATTTTTTGAACAAAGTCTTTTTTATGTTTCCTATTGTGTCTTGAATTAATGAACAAAAATTTGGTTGTTAATATATTTTCTGTATCAGAAAATATATATCCCGACATGTGTACCAGAGTATCTAATAATAAATAACCAGTTTTCTGATGATGTTATCTAAAATTATTTTTCGGCACCAAGTCAACTTATTGTGCAGACGTTGCACTTGTTATCAAGGCAATTTTATGAGCACCTTGTATATATTATTAGATAAGCTCTGGTCCGTACGATTAATGAATTGTAAATACGTTAGCAAGTACAAGAATAAAAAACAATAGTTTAGAATTAAGTAATGCAAACCACTTGTGTACATAAATAGAAAATAATAAACGTTTTTGAAATAAGTTAATTTATTTTAATGATTTTTAATTAATGTCCCGTTATAAAATGAATAGCGTAATTATATTTTATTTAAAATTAACTATGCTTTTACATTTTTACACGATGATATAAGAAATCAATATCTTTTTCTTATATAGTTGTGCTTTATCAACGTCAATGTTCTCTTTAAAATTATAAGAGATATTTGAAGACTTAAAATTTTTGTAAAAATATCACTTTTACATATTAATTATACCTATTATTCTGTATACATTTATAACAACTTAACAAAATTTACGTTATATAATGGCATAAGAATGACTATTTGTATGTTTCCAATGCAATAACGAATTTTATTTATCGAATTAAAAAAAACTAGCAAATTTAATTGTCTAATAGACTACTAATTTACATATTACACACCCAAACTAAAGGTAACATTAATACAACTTTCACTTTGGTTGTATTGTTAAAGCTGATCACCAACACCGCTTCTGAAAATACAAGAAAATCAAAATTAACACTTCTAATTATTAAATAACTAATTGTTGGTTTTAAACCAGTTAAAGAGTACAGGGATAAATAATTTAATAAATGTATTTTTATATGTATAACACTGAGATTTTCATTCCAGTTACGATTTACTTGAACAGCTTTTAATTACGTTGATTGTATATTAGATATGTAGTTCCAATTACCATACTCACATTATCTCCAAACTGCTATCACTCTTTTTTGTGTCATGTTCAGGTTCTGAACCAGACCCTGATCCCATCTCCATTAAATCTTCGGATTTATTATCATTTACATCATTTGGATCACCTTGAACACTTGACATCTGCCATGCAGGGATGGAAGGGGGCACAACAGGGCTATGATTGACAGGTGGGAACTGTTTCCTTATAAAATTATTGCAGATTACAATTAATTATATAAATTTTATATGTATAATCTTTAAATACCTGCTTAACAAAAGACCTTTAACAGTGGCAATTTCAGATTTCAAGTCAATCAACTCTCTTTGTAAACTTGACTCTGTATTTTGATTCAATCTTTCTATTTCAATTTTTACAGTGGTCAAGTCATTTTTTACTTCTCCTACAGAACTAATCACAGCTTTATTCAGCTCATCTATACGTTCTTCTACATTCTTTTTTTTCCCAAACAAGAAGGGACTAATAAATTTCTAAAAGTTAACTATAAGTTTTAATAATACCTTGTTTATAAAGGATTCATACCTTGTAGAACATATAAATAGCATATATCACAGCACTAAGTAGAGCTGCATTTTGTACCACTTCTTTCAATCTTTCAAAGAATGATTTACATTGGACTTGATCATAAGATCTACTTATTAAACTTCTACTAGGTACTCGTGGAATTTCAGTAATTTGATTTTCATGTAGTTCATAAGCACCTGATTTCTCACATGCAATTTGGATTTCTTGATCTGTTAAACCTTTACGTTTTAAAAAATTCTGTTTATGAGCTAAAGGGGTACTAACTACATTGGGATTTTTAAGAAATTTAATTGCTGTTTCAACCTAAAAAAGAGAATAAGTGTTGAACAACTAGAAAAATAATAATTACACACTTTTACTTGTAAACTTACTATTTCATCTCTTATTATGCTGGTGGAATTGTTAGTTTCTTCTGCAGGAGCTGACATATTCAAGACAGCAACAGTTATGTACAAAAAAATCTTCAAATTTGTAAAAATACTTTTTACATGATAATATTCAACGAAGGTTAAGAACAGCTAAAAAATATAACATGAATATAACCAAAAGAAATATTTTTGACGTTTCTGAAACCATAGCAAAATACTTAGTGTCTATATCTATGATTATTTGTATTTTGAGTCATCTTCACGAACTGTCACGAACGATCTTTACTTTGACAGTAATTCTAGGTTGTTGGGTTATTTTTTAAATTTTATTATTTATTGATATTTAGGAAATAATTAATTTAATTATTAATGATAACAGACATAGTATTACTTTATAAATATATATATAATGGCCAATGATGAAGATCATGAGCCGAAAACTAACAGTAGAAGACCCGCAGGTAAAAGTTAAACTACAACTCTATCTAAAATTTAATTTCTTCATTTTGTTATTTATTTAATAATGTTACAGATACCCCCTTTAAGCAACAACGTTTAGAAGTATGGCAACCACTTTTTACTGCAGGAAACGTCTACATTTTTGTCTTTGTCATAAGTATAATTGCTATACCTATAGGCATAAGTATTTTGCACATATCTAATCAAGTCAATGAATTAGTAATAGATTACACAAAGTGTAACAGAACTATTACAGATTCCAGCAATAACAGTATTGATACTGGCATTGCATGTTATGAACATCTTTTGTACAATAATTCTGATTGTAGTTGTACCATATCATTCACAATAGAGAAAGATTTATTGGTAATATACACCATATTCTTGTTAAAGTGTATAGCTAAAATTTTTATCTTTTAGGGACCTGTCTTTATGTACTATGGATTAAGTAATTATTATCAAAACCATCGAAGGTATGTTAAATCTGCAGATGAATATCAAATTCTTGGATTTTTAAGTAATGATATATCAAGTGATTGTGAACCTTTTGGAAATGCTTTTGATGTTAAAGCAAACAAAGAACTACCTGTTGCTCCATGTGGTGCTATTGCTAATTCTTTATTTAATGGTAAAGTTTGATTTTTTTAATTAATAAAACAGTTAACTTAGTTACACATTAATTTTCTTGTAGATACATTAACATTGTATAAAGTCTCAAACTCTAGTGAGAGAATATTAGTCCCTTTAATACGTACTGATATAGCTTGGGGCTTTGATAAAAATATAAACTTTCAAAATCCTGAACTTGTAAATGGTTCACTAGAAACAGCTTTTCAAGAATTCACAAAGCCTAGAAATTGGCAGAAATACATATGGGAACTAGATATTGAAGATCCTACTAATAATGGCTTTCAAAATGAGGATTTAATGGTCTGGATGAGAACTGCTGCACTGCCTAATTTTAAAAAGTTATATCGTAAAATAAACCATACAGCACCTGATTTTGAAAATGGTTTATTAAAGGGAAATTATGAACTAATTGTAGATTATGGTAAGCTTATTATGAAAAATAAATATATATCTTATTTATTTTATTAATAATTGTTGCAGCTTACAATCTTGCTGATTTTGATGGGACAAAGCATATGATATTAAGTACCACATCGATTATTGGAACCAAAAATCCATTTCTAGGGATAGCTTTTATTGTTGCTGGTTGTATTTGGTTCGTTTTAGGATTAATGTTTCTTGTCCTGTACTTAAAATATGGAAAAAGGTAAAAAGAAAATATTTCTATAATTTAGATTATTATTTGATATTTACAATACGTTTCTAGACGCTCGGTTATTAGCAGTATAAATCCGAGAGGTTCGTGGTCTCCTCAGAACACATGGTAAAGAAATAAATTTTGAACTTGCTCAAAAGTATTTATCATCTTCCTTATATTTTGTAATTATCCAGTTGTTAAAATTGTTGCTATAACTATATTGTTATTTCTAAATATTTTTATATAGCTCTTGTTAATAGAAATGTTAACTTATTTAATTAATTAATAAAAATGCTTCCTATATTTTTTCTTTTTTTTAAATATTTATGTATTTTAGTTGTCTGGATAATTTATTTTTGTGTTTTCGTTTTCAATTTATTAAGTATCCAACATAGGTATTTTAAATGTTTTATTTTTGTCTCTAAATTTGTAATTTCGTTTTTATTTCCGTTTATTGTTATTTGATGAATAACTCCATAGATTAGAGATCTGTTATCTATGAATGAATCTTTAAATCAACACAACCTCAAATATTTGTACGGACATTTGATTTTGACAGATGTTTATTTGGATAATAACTTTTTAAAGTATCGTAAATATAAATCAAAATGTGAACTTTTTAGTGAATTCAGTGGAATAAACATAAAATGGCAACACAAGAGAAACTGGTTAAATCACTGGAAACTTTGCAGCAAATTCTAAATTCCAACCTCAGCTTTGAACTTACTAGGTGATAGCTATTAATTGTACACAAGGAATGTGACTCAAAAATGTTTCTTCCAGAAAAAAGGAGAAAATTTCCCTCTGCACATTCATTACAGAAACGTTGTCAAATCCATCAATTCGTGTTGCACCTAATTTTGGAAATTTACTAAGTTGGTCTGTCCAAGTTTTGTTACAAGTTTGTAGTGACTCTGAATCTGACGTGTGCTTAGTAGGAGATGAATGTTTAAATAGATTAATAAGGGTGAGCAAATGTTGTTTTTGTCAATAGTAACTTTCTTGATTTTATTAGATTTTAAAAACAGGCCACAATTGATGGACATGCTAGTAAAATTCAAATTGAATTGCACAAAAAAATAAAAGAAAATAGTGATGCAAAGTCCTTAAGAGCTGCCTTATGGAGATTTGCAGAATTGGCTCATCTTATAAGACCCAATAAAGGGAAACCCTATGTAGCAAACTTTCTTCCAGTACTGTCTAAAGTGATTGAAAGGCAAGAAGAATTAATTCATGAAACCCTTTCAAATAGTATGCCGAAAATTATGAAATCTTTGGGAAACTTTATGACTGATGCAGATGTTAAAGTTAAGACTGCAAACCTTGTAGTATATGTTATTGTAATTTTTGTATACTTTTAGACTCTTTTAAAAGGATTTTTGAATAACATACAAAGTAATTCACCAGTGTTGAGACGAACAGTCGCTAACTGCATTTTACCAATCTGTTTACATTGCAAGAACTCTAATTATTTCTTTATTTTTACCTTCAATTCATTAATTAGTAAGTGTATTAGTGAATAACATTTAATCTTTTCTTATGAACATTTATTTCTAGATGCACTTATTCCAATAGAGGAGTCCCATACAAGTGCACTTATTATTGGTGGAATGGGCTGTTTGAAGCAAGTAATACCTCATTTAAATAATCCTAAATTTGATACTGAATTGAAAGGAAGTTTTGGGGTAACTAAAGAATCTTCAGAAGTAACTGTAGCTGCTGAAAAGTACATACAGGTAAACATTATAATTTATACTACTTACAATTTAAGATAAGTAGCATTTAAAATATTATTTGTAGGTTTATGAACTTTGTCTTTATTATTTAACCAATTCAGATCACAATGTTATAAATGCCTCCTTGGAAACGTTAAATATTCTTTTACAATATTGTCCAACTGACTGCAAAGATATTCTGTTATCATCCAATGGTATAAGCAAAAGTTTTTTGTTATTTGATTCGAATTCGCGATTAAAATTTAAATCACCAAGTAAGTACTTCATTATTTTATTATCTTTACTCGTATCTGTTTAATATGCTATTATTAATCATCTTTTATTACTTGAAGAAACTCTTTTATCTCTATTATTATTTTTAAAAAAAGCGCTACTAATATTAATAGTTAATATTATTGTCTGTATACATATAATATGATTTTTTTTATGAAAGGTTCTTTAAGTGTAACGACAACTACACTTTCCGGTGACGATTTATTACATTCAGAATCAGATTTATTGGACTCTGTTCGACCTGACATTGAAAAATGGATCGACGATTCTAAACTTTCCGTAATGAACATAAACTATGTCGATGCTTCGTCACAATTACCAATAAAAAATGTAATAATTGATCAGACTGATTATGACATTGCCAGTTTTGATGAAGGTTCAGAGTGTGCAATTTCTCTAGCTGAAACTAAATCGTCTGAATTTGTCAAGCCTGATTACATAGCTGGTAATAGTAATACCGACCGATTAGTTTTAAGTGAAAAATCTTCGGAAAAAAGCTGTTCTTTTCAAGACACCAAAAGCATCGATACATATTATGCACTCCAGGTAAGGAGAACATTATAAATATTTAATGTACATATGTATATTTTTTAATTATACAGGACATATATATTGGTTCATTTAACGATAAGGGCGTGTCCCTATTGTATTGTGTTAGATTGTTATCAAAATCTTTTTTGCTGGCTGGAAAACAAGGAAACTTGATACCTGACAAAAATATGAGAGTTTCTGTCAAGTCTTTGGCTTTAACTTGTTTGTCTACAATCGCTCAATTGTATCCGGAAGGATTCTTGCAATCATTAGATAAAAATGAAGACGGTGGTACCGAAAATCAATATATTTCCGATGTTCTGCTTTACAGTCAACATTCTGATCCCCAGTTAAGAGGATCTGTACGAATTTTTATTGCCAATTTTATCGAAACTGTTATTGTTAATAGCGGAAATAATTATAAAGAATGGATTATAAAAAACGGTCTCGGCACTGAAGGAAAAACATTTGATATAAAAAATCTCGTTCAAATTATAGTGAAGGTATTTCTTTAAAATCAGATCCTTCGTCATTTTTAAGTGCTATGTATTGTTTTATACTTTAGGGTTTAGAAGACGAGTCATCAACTTGTGTAAGGCAAACTGTTACAGGATTAGAGGGAGTGTTGCAGAAGTTACTGCAATCGCATGATAATCAATGTGCTTTACCTCTTTTGCATGCATTACCTTTCGTCGTAAATAATCCTTATTGGTTGGTTAAGGCAAGTACCCTATTATTATAAGTATTTTATTACCTTACTAAAATTTCGTTACTTTAGGTAAAACTGTTGAAAGTCTTAAGCAGTTTGTGTTACACCACAATTTACTATATAACTGGCAATTCTCATTTCCAAAATAAAATTTTATGTAGTGTCCTATTTGAAATGCTGAAAGATGACGATCCTCGTGTCCGAAAAACCTGTTCAAAAGCTATAGTAAAGTAACTACAAAATTAATTGATTTTATTAACAAGATCTTTATTAAGTGCTTACTTTTTAATGCAGAGTTATTCCTTATCTGTACTTTCCTCAAGACAATTATAACGTTGATCATGCTGTTTATAAAGGAAAGCAGTTTAGAAAAGAGCAAGTTTCAGAGATGACTCATGACGAAAACGATATCAGTCCCATAAAGAAACGGTTTATAAGCGAATTGATCTTTCCATTCAATAAAATCAATGATGAATTATCAGAAGAAGTTGGTCAAAATTTATCGAGAGTTGTAATGGAACTAAAGGAAATAATGTTGACTTCTAAATCGAAATATTTTATTGTAAGTAAGATACACAAGTGATCTGCCCTAAAAATTTTAATGGAAGTATTTTTTAAGTATGGTTGCATCGAAACTCTCCGAAGATTATCTATATCTTACCCCCCTACGATCTATTCGACGTCATGGGGGTGTTTTGAAAGTTTTTTATTAGATCGAGATAAACCTTTATCTGGTAATCTTCAAAATGGTTTTGATCTTTACAACATCTGCGTAACATTATTGACAAGTAGTAGTCTAACGTACGATATAAACTGCCACATAAATCTACTAGACTTTGCAGGAAATATATTTTCAGGTAATGAAAATAAACTAATGTTTATTTTTTATTTATTTATTTGACGAAATATTTTATATTTTGAAATTATGACTAATTAAACAATTTTAAAATACATTTCTAGGTACTATATTGAACGTAAAAAAAATAAATAAGATTGAAAAATAGCCTTTTATTCAATATAAATTAAATTAAACTAAACTAATAATACATTTGTAATATCTGTAGGTGTAGCATTGGCAAATTTAAAACCTAAAGTGGACTTCGACATAGAAAGCAACAATTTACAATGGGACATGTTTGAAGACAGAAATTTAGCTACAATAACGGAACATTTTATGGGCCACACCGTGCGGTTGTTAAATATTTTTGTTCACATAATAGAAAACCAGACCCCCTCAGTATCACAAAATAAGCCAATATTGGCTAATTTGCCACCTTCTCCCATTAAAAAACGAAAAAACGATGCAATCGAAAAAGTAAAGTTACTATCACCTATGAAAAATTCTGATAAGGAGGATAAGGGAGAGAAAAAGGGCGAAACGAGAGTTAATGTAGCGACGGCTTTTGCTTTCCTTCCCCACTACGTAAAAATGTATGATATACTTAAAACTGCTTATACAAACTACAAGGTAATTTTAACATCTTTATCTATTTTTTCTTTGATATTTTTTACATTTTTTCCAGATTACACTAGATTTTGAAAATTCTGGAATATTCGTAGAATTATTGAAAATTACTTTAAACGCCCTTTCATTGATATTAGAAATTGGAAGCTTACATGAATCCGGCCCTGTTGCTGAAGACCTCTTAACACTTTTACAAACTGTTTTTATCTTAACACCTCCAAATAGTGTAGAATGTGTACAGCAGCTTCTAAAAAGTCTTTTTGGAGCAAATCTTACATTTACAATTAGTAATTTGGACGATTACGATAGGCATAACGTAAGTGTTCTACCTCATTTATAATTGATTTGCTTCGTTACTTAATTTAGATTTTATTGTATTTAAGGAGTTAGAAATTGATTCTACTTTTTACCACAACATTTTCCAAAAACCGTATAATTCAATGACAATTTTTTTGGAAAAGTTGCGTGGTTCAGATAAGGTAAAGAAAAACGACGACAACACTGTGATGGGTTATTTGCACAGAAAAATTCTCACCATTTCTAGGAGTTCAGAAAAAGTTTTGGCCAGTTATATTAAATTATTTGAACCAATGGTGATAAAATCTTTACAAGTAAGTGCTTTACTAACTATTAACTATTGAACTTTCCTTGTCATAAAAGTTTTGGCTCTAATTTTTAGGTGTATAGAATTACCAGCGATGTTTTATTACAATGCAAAGTTCTTAAACTTTTGTGTCAATTGGTTCAACTGAAAATAAATTATTGCCTTCTCGATTCAGAACAAATATTTATTGGTTTTGTTATAAAGCAGTTTGAATTTATCGAAGAAGGTCAAATAAAGTATGTAATATATTGGTTTTTCATCTTTCACCATAAAAACGAAAAGTAACTTTGTAGCCTGCCCGAAGAAATAATTCCAAGAATTTTCGATTTCCTGGTGCATTTATCGTACGCAAAACAACATTCGAAAATGATAATAGACATTCCAAAGATACTTCAACTTTGCGACGGCCTTATGGCCAGTGGTCAGCCGCCCCTTAATTATTGTATCGCCGCCCTTAAACCCGTGGTTCAAGACATATTTCTTCTGAGAAACAAATCGAATATTACAGATTACAAAGAACTGGAAACAACACGAGAAGTCCTTTTCACAATGTTACTTCGTCTTTTAGAATACCCCGAAGTCATTGATTTGTTGGTACTCGTTTTAAACGAGAGCAGATATTGTAACGATAATTTAGAAAAATGGTTGCGATGGTCCAGACAAACTGTCGAAACATTGCTTCCAATGTTAAAAATGAATAAGATCAAGATCAATCAGAAAGGAGCCTTGGTGTCCATGAAACGGCTCGTCTTAGTGCTGAATCACCATGCTTTTATGCCATTGCAAAATATTTTAATTATTTTGTTTGAAAATCCCTTAAAACACGTAAGCTACTTATTTGGTAATATTGTTATAAAATAATAAACTCATTAATACTTTTTTAGGAAAATAATTTAACTTGTGTGAATCGTTGGCTTGGTAATGTTATCACATTATTACTTATGATCAGTCATATTAAAGAAGATGTGCTGCTTTCGGAAATTGTTGAAATTCAGGAAGAATTTTCTCCTCATAGTGTTTTTCGTAGTACAATAATTACGTCAGATCCTCTTAACGTAACTAACACCACTGAGATTTTTAGTGGAGTACCTCCCGAAGTTATTTTTGTAAAGTTTCTATTCACAGTTATTGAAGTAGTGTCAAATAATTGTCTGGAAGTTGTAAAAAGCGGAAAAGAAAATTATTTAATAAATCAATTTTCTGATTTCTTGATATTCTGTCTGCATATGCTTCAATCAGGTATTACTGTTTACTTATTTTTAATATACTAATTTACATTTTTGTGGTATTTTGAACTTAGGAAGCCACTGCAAAATAATGCATACAGCAACTAATATGTTCAACGAACACAGTTTATCGAATTTTAATGAAGACAATGAAAAAATTCCTCTTGAGGAAATTAATTCAAATTTCCTATATTTATCTTCTTATTATCCAAATGTTACATTTTATTGGTGTTATCTTCTTGCACTTTTAAACTATAATAACCGTAAATTCTGGGCAAAAATTATACAAATTACAGACTGCTATGGAATCATTGAACAATTGTAAGTATTTTTTTACATTCATCATTATATAAATGGTAAATATATACAGGAAAAAATCTTTAGGAAGTCCAGTGTACCTGAAGATTCTAAATGTATCATGTCAGCTATTGTACGAATTGGAGGGGTAATAACTTTTTGTGATTATTTGGTAAGTAAAAGTAAATGCCTATTAAGTTTTAAGTTTTGTGTCAGTATCAATTTAAGAGTGAAAACATGTCAGATGGAGAGCAACTATCATGGTTTTTGGTGAATACAATCGAGTCTCTGGTCGATTTAAGCAACGAACCTCCTGTATTTGAATTTTTAACATCTCTACATAGAAATTCTTCGGCCAGTAGTTTAGTTATTCAAGCAGTTACAGCCAAGTGTTTAAACAAATCTGAGGTAAAAATATATTGTCTATAAAGTACACGCATATAAATATATAATAAAAATAATAAATATTAAAAGTTAAAGATAAGAATAAAAGACAAAAGAATGTTTCAACGAATCTATTTCGAAAAACTCGACATATGTTTTGACCGGGCGGTCTTTATCAAGAGTAGATTAATACAAGAGTATTAATTATTATTAATCATTAATTATGTTTCATCAACAGTGCACCGAAAAAAAGTTTACTTAGTAAATATTAAAAGTAAATAATGAAGGTGTAAATATTTTTTCAGCCCAGTTTTAACGTTAAAGTTCTAAAGAGTATTGAGAACGCACATTCCTCTCAAATTGGTTCTGTTTTGAAGCTTCTTCTACCGAAACTGTTAGATTCGAGACAGTTGGCTATTTCAAGGCTCGTAGCCAACGTAGCCAGTAGGAAAGTAGAATTATTGTTAACAATGTCAGTAGAAGAAGTTAATGCACAACTTCCTCGAGAAGATTTCAATCATATTATGGATTTAATGGTTAAAACGAAATTAGTCAGAAAGTAGGTTTTTGTTTCTAATTAAAAATTGATAACTGTAGAATTTTATTTTTTATTGTCCTAGACATGAGACCCTCGTGGCCCGTTTAAACAAGTTAGCAACTCAGTTTTATGATTCAAGTCCTTTAGAAATGGAGCAAAGACGAACTGTTAATCCAGAATACATAAAAAAATTACAAGTGAACAAATCTTGGTTTATGACCCAAATAAAACACAATTGTTACAGTTCGAACCTCAGTCCCGAAATGGCCGAGTTACTGTCGCATCTAGACAACGAAGATCTTTTAAGTTTAATGGGGAAAAAAGACTTCAATAAAACAGTGCTGAAAGAATGCATTAATGTGTCCGTTAACAAAATCAAAGAAGAAAACTTGAAAGAGGAACCCGTTTTGTTCAAAGCAGCAATTACTAATATAATGGATTTTGTGAGACATATTAAAAGTTTCATACCAAAACCTCATCAAGTAAGTTAACTTTTTTATTATTAATTGCCAATATAATTTGGGTATCATTTAATCATTAGGTGTACAGAGTTTTGGACAGAGAACCGTCTCCTTCAGAATTGAAATATTCCAATAAATTAACCGAGATATTTTCGGACGAATTTGTATGGTCGTTTTTAAACGAAACAATTCCCTGTGTTACCCATTATATACAATCTCTTCCCTCGCTCCCTGTCATAAAGATACCAGATAATTATTTCGAAGACTTTATAAAGTTCGCTGTGATTTGTTTAGAGTCTGTTAATTTTACGTTAGATGTATATAAATGTAAATTAATGAAATATATCGTAGACGCATTAAATTGTGCCGACGTTATTTGTAAAGAGGTTCATTTGTGCGGAATTTTAGGTTTGGACACGCACATGTCGTGGTTATGTTCTGCTGTTAATTCTATTTATAAAATTGTTAATCAGTTGTTATCAGATAATAATTCTCTTCCAGTAGTTTCTAAGAGTAGTTTGAAAAGCACCTTAGAAAATGTTGAAACCGCCTCTGCTGGTTATTGTTGTTATCAGTTGTCTGTGCTTGTTGTTTGGTTAGAAAAGTTTTCTGATGTGACTGATATTCCTAAATATTTTTTCCGGCCTATTAAAAGTTTAATAATTTCATTAGCTAGATTGCCTCTAGTGAATTCTTACATTTTAACTCCTCCCAGTGCTTGGAAGTGCGGGTTTTCGGTTGAATTATCTGGTATTTTTGCCACTTTAGTTCCTCAATTACCTATTGAATTTTTAAAAGAAGTTGATATACTTGAAGAATTTATATTTAGGTGGGTATCCTTAATAAAAGAAAGTTGCACGAAGCTAAACAATTATCTTTCTTAATTAGAATTTCGCTGTTAGGATGGACCAGTAGACAACAGTTTGAAGAGACTTGGATGAGTTTGTTAAGTGTTTTAAACTCGATATCCGCAGAAGAAGGTTTTGCTGAAGAGGCAAATGAAACAAGATCTACTAGTATTGCTGTTAAAGCTATCACTTCTCTTTTACTACAAACATTGTATACCCCAATGATTGGTAATCCGAACGTTTCAGTAACTTTACATGTGCCAAGAAATAAGTCCTTTGACACAAGTCTTGAAAGGTTTGTCTTTATATTTGTTAAAAATAGACTTAACATGAACTATACAATTTTTTAGTGTTTATCGATTAAAAAACGTTCAAAATAAACTAGTAAACCAATTCAGAGAGTATGCAGAGACCCACGATATTAATAACAAATTACTTAACGTTTTTTCAATGTCCAATATAGAAAAAATGAATTCGTCGTATGCGTATGGTCAGTTATCCGTTGAATATTTGGCGATAGCGTCAAATACTGCTAATTCTATGAACAAGAACCATTATGTAACTCAAGTTTATAAAACCAGGAAAAAGGTCCTGGAAGATAGTGGTCTAGATATCAATTCGTGTTTACAATTTTTACTAGACTATTATTCCCAGTGGCTTACAACTGAGGTAATGTATGATATGCAATATTAAATTGTTTATATTCTGATTAATTTAAATTTAATGTGCATACTTTAGGGAACCAACATAAGAATATTGCACGAAGTTGTACAATCCACCCTTATGATATCTGATTTATTTACTGACAAGTCCCAGTTTGAATGGATGTTAGATTCTTTTTTAACACTCTCAAAGATCCATACACCTGAAGATGAAGTACTACATCAGTACATAGTTGTAGGCTGTTGTAAGGCAGCAGCTGTTTTGAGTACCGTAAGTGTAAATTATGAAATAATGGTATCACCTTTAATTTTATTTTCTTATTTTAAGGATCTAGAGACTTATGAAGCCTTAAAAAAAATAATCGTGCAAAATTTAAAAAGTACATTTATTCCTTGCCGGACTGCAGCTTTACATGGGATTTTGTATTTGTTACAAGGAAATATTTTAGGAAGCATCCACATTGGGACGCTTTCAGATGAAATACAATTAATATTACCAATTATAACAGACTATGTACAATGTCACACACCTTTAAAACCAGAGTAAGAACATTTCTTATTTATTTCATAGTTTGTAAATTATTAAAACGTCTTTTTGTAGTATACTAAGTCAGTCTTTAGAACATACTTTAACGACGTGGGCTTTAGCCTTTTATATTATAGAGAACCTAGAAGAAAATAACTTGGATCCTCAATTTACATCAACTGTGTTACAATCTGCTTCTTCGGTGTTACAATCAAAAGTATCAACTCATTTTCAATTAACCATTTTAAAGGTACTTTAAATTATATTTATTTATTTTGTGATTTGTAAGACTAAAATAAGTGTTCTTTTTCAGGGCCTAGAAAGACTTATAATTAAGAAGTGCTTAACAAACAAGTATATTGACCTTATAATGAAAATAGCTATTGAAAATATTAAAACTAAAAATTTTCCTTTAGACTTGTGTGCTATACAATTGCTACTAAGTTGTACTTACACAAGTTAGTGCCATGTACATATTTGGTTTCATACCGTTTAATAAATAGTTTATTTATTTTACAGATAGTTTAAAAAAGAAAGGTAATGAACTAGAAGACAACCCAGACAATTTGGTTCATTTATTAGAAAAAGTGTCGATTATTTTCGATCATATTAAAAAAGGATTTCCATTTCAAGTTCAAATTCTGTGTAGCATATTACCTGACATTTTGAATTATTTTTTTACACCTGCTGATATTTTAACAAAGGTCTTAGGAGAATTTTTATCGCAGCAGCAACCTCATCCTAAACTTTTAAGCAGCGTTGTTTTTAAAGTAAGTACTTACAAATATAAATTCTAATTGCATACTTAAGTTAGATTTCTTTGCTGATTTAAAATTAATTTTTAGGTTTTTGAAAACTCTATTAACCAGTCTCAATTGCCCTTGTTGCAAGATTGGGTCGTCTTTAGCTTGTCAAATTTTACTAACAGTTTTTCCATGTCGATGGCCACCTGGTATCTTTCATGTTTCTTTGTAAGTGCCAGTACAAATCCTTGGTTACGATCCTTTTTCCCGTATATACAGGCAAGGATAGGACGTTTCGAATACGAGGATAGGAAAATGTTATGCATAGCAGGTGTCGATTTCTATAAAAATTTAACTAATGATAAACAAAGGCAAACGTTTATTGATAGTTTTGATAAAGTTAAAGACCAAATTGATTCTCCGTTTAACGATTTACTATCTTCCGTTGAATTGTAAAGTAATAACACTATATCTGTAAATATTTAGCTGTTGAAGAGATAACATGATATATTTTCATAGTCCAAGTTATCATATTTTTTTAATCCGGCAAAATAAGAGTAACGTTAAAATTTAAAACAATAAAAGTTGAATTTCATGAAACAAATTTTTTTTTTCTAACTATTACATGGAATATATATTAAAATTTTAAAATTACATACTTACTTTTTCAAAAACATTCATATAATTATCAAGATATAAATTATATTTATTTTACAAAAACTGTAACTTTTTTTATATTCCATTTATAATTTCTTTTTGTTTGCAATAAAAGTTAACAAATTATCGATGCTTTTATCTTTAAAAATGTATATTAATTTTACTAATGAAATATGTTTAGAAAATTATTTTTAAATCGTTTGGTGCAATAATTTATTTCTTAAATAACTAAGTACATTAAAAACTACGTACTTATGTAAAAATAATACCTACTATATATAAATACATACATTAAAAATAGGTAACATAATAAAATCACAATGTGGTGAGGATGAACAGCTGTGAATATTTAACAATAATGATTATTATTTATTAATCGGTGTTTCTCTAGGTTTTTTCGTGGCATTTCAAGCTCGTTAGATTACATACATCTTTTATTTCGTAAAAAAGCGTGTTATTTTTCATCTATTTCTAAACAACCTTGATGATATTTAAAATTTGCTGTTTGCTATTTGTTATTTTAGTTATCAAAAATACTGTTAAGGCAACAAGTACTTTTTTCTTTATGTATCACTAGATTCACTACTGTGGAGTCCATGGTGTTCTTGGAGTGACGTTAATTATTTCGGTGGTGCTGTAAAATTGTATTAGGTAAGTAATATTTGCACTAAGTATTTATTGTTAGTTAAGTACCCTTTTCCCATTTTAATATGAATGAAAAGGAGTGTTATACCCAAAAGTAAGCATAAACAACCAACAACTATGTATGCAATTCCTAGGAATGGGTTTTTTCCACCTATAAGTGAAGTTGTACTCAAAATCATTCGTTTAGACCCATCAAAATGACTCACATCATAAGCTGAAACGTAATAAAAAGTACCTACAGTTATTTGAAAGTTCTAAAAATGGTAGTGCTTACTATAATTCACTAATAATTCATAATTTCCCCTCATAAGCCCATCCATAAAACCAGAAATATTGTGATCAACTCTGCGATATAATTTTCTAAATGTTGGTAAAGCTGCAGTTCTCATCCAGACAATAAGATCTTCATTTTGAAAACCATTATTATTTTGATCATCGAGATCAAGCTCCCAAACATGTTTTTGCCAATATTTTGGCTTTGTAAAATCTTTAAAAGCATCTTGTAATCCATTTGGAGCTTCAGGATTTCTAAATTTTATCTTTTTATCAGATTCCCATGCTATACCTGTTCTTAACAAAGGGACAGACACTCTCTCATTCTGAGATACTCGAAAAATTTTGAGTGTATCTAAAAATTAAACAAAAAAGAATATTTTAATATAATTAACTAGATAATAACATTATCCTACCATTAAATAGAGAATTGGCAATGGCACCACAAGGAGCTATTGGAACTTCTTTTCCTGTAGCACTATCAATGTCACTGGCAAATGGTAAACAATCACTTGATAAAGTAGTACTTGTCCCTCCTAATAACTGCTTATCATCCCTAGATTTAACATATCGTCTGTGGTTTTGATAATAATTACTTAAACCATAATAAAGATACACTTTACCCTAAAAAAATAAAGAAAAAGACATTCATAACATACTTTTCAATATTCTAGAAAATGTTTTTACTTGAAAATCAGTTTCCAGTGTGAATGATATGTTGCATATACACTCTGAACTTTTATCTTTTGAAATTGCATCTGAACATGTTGTTAATGTAGTAATGCTATATCCACCATCAGTGCCAATATGTGTTCTGTTGCAATTAGTATAATCTACAACCACCTCTTTAACTTCGTCTGAAAAGTATAACAAACCAATTCCAACTGGTATGAATGCAATACCAATTACAAAGAAAGTGGGCAGGACAGTTCCTGCAGTTAAAATGGGCTGCCATGCTGGCAATCGTTGTTGTTTAAATGCACTATCTAAAATAGAGTTATTTTACAAATAGTGGAAATCAAATTAATCAATAATTTTGGGTTGGTCACCACCCTTGTGAACATAGTGTAGTCTTCAATTACCTGAAGGTCGTTTAGACCTAATTTGTGTTTCGCCCGTATCAATTGCCATTTTTATCGTATTATAGCAATATAATTTATTACTTAATGTTCCCTTGTTTATATAAATGCTTTCATGGGTCCTTTTTTATCATTAAAAGGGTGCGCACTCGCAACTATCACAAACAGTAATATTCACGTAATAAACTTTTACATGCACCTCCTTAGCTCTTTTATTTGTAAAGATTTCTTGTACATTTTTTTTGGCTTTTTCTTACATAAAATGTGTATTTATTTACATAAATCATTTAAATTGCAATGGATACTGACACGCTACTGTCACCAGCTGTTTTTTTACTAATTATTAGGGATTTTTAATGTTTCGATTGTAATTTTAGATTTTACATTTTAGGTACAAAATGGCTGACTATTCGTAAATAATAAACGTCAATTAATAGTTTCTGTAAAAATTAGTACAAATAATTGGAAAATAAAGTGTAAATCGTGTTTACATACTATTATTATATTTTCAGTTATTATGTTTCATATGTGACCATAATAGACGTCTTGTTGTGGGGCCAACAGTTTAAAATGGACTCCAATATTAGGAAAGCTTAAAAATTTGTTGAAGGCTTATCAATCCCTTGTAATGGTGAGTTTTAAATTAGTATTTAGTTATTTTATAGATCAATTTGCCCCTCTTGTATGTATATCATTTTTTTCCAATATTGCAATTGAAGTAGTAAAAATAGAAAAGTTAAAGTAATATATTACTTTTTTCCCCCTAATCGCAAATCTAAACATTTCTAATAGTCTTGTTTATCAAATGTTTAGTCAAAGTAGCAATTTAGTAAATTAATTAACATAAATAAATCAATTGCAAGCATAAACAAATAATTGTTAGATTAGTAAACAATAATAATTGGTTGGGACTACTATAGTCATTGCTCTTGATTATTAAAGTTATATGGCTTATTAATTGTTAATCTTTTTTGTTTGCAGCATTTCCTTTTACCAAAATGGTATAAAAAATGCCACCAAATAAAAAAAGAAATAATATAGGCAAATTAACATCTAACATCTTAGCATTGGAGAATGAGACAGATGTCCAAAAAAGACTACTTAGCCAACGTTTAAGACAAGCCAGTCATAGAGCCAAGGAAACTCCTGAACAACGTGAACTGCGGTTAAGTCGTGCTCGTGAATACCAGAAGAAAAAAAGACTTTCAGAATCAGAGACTGCCAGAGAAATTCGCTTGAGTAAGGATCGTGTACGTAGTGCTATGAGAAGATCCCAAGAGTCTCCATCAGACAGAGAAGCACGTCTAATACGGGATCGTGAAAGACAAGCTCAGAAAAGAGTACAAGAATCTGAATTTGAAAGGAGTATACGTTTGGCAACAGATCGTCAACGCCACGCTTTGAGTAGATTATTGAAAAGGACTGACAAACGTTCAACTGGAGGACTTTCATCAGATAATGAGCAAGGGGATATTCCTAAATCTCTTGAAACAAGCGAGGTAGAACAAATATGCATTAAAGTTGAGATCTTCCCTTAAAATTTTATGTATGAGCTAATAATAATTTCAATGTTCCTTCAAATGAATTTTTACTATAGAAAATTAATAACTGTAATTATTTTTCATTTAAAAATGAGAAAAAACAACGGTATGTAAGTTAAAGTTAACTTTGAAATTAATTTTAATGTTTGTACTTAATTCATTCGTTTTTAAGTTTGTTGATTATAAAGCAAAACTTGTTAATTTATATTTAAATTACTTTTAATGTAAATGTTCGTTTTTAACGTAACAAATTAATTTATACTCAATTTTAATTAAATGGTAGTTGTTAAGGATTGCAACATAAATAACAAGTTGAGTGTACAACTATCAATAGATTATAATAACTTCAACTGGTTTTTTTATTTTTAAACATTTATTCCTCACCATTATGTATTTTAAAAAAATATATAAAGAAATACCTAAACTGCATTATCATGAAAGGTACTAATAGGACCCAATGGCAAGAATTAATAAAACAAATTGTGAATAAAACTGTTGTAATAAAGTAACACATTAAAATAAAGGAGTTTCCATTTTTATTTAACAAATAAATACTGATATTGCAATTTATAAATAAAGTTTTCAAAGTTGGTGGAAGCGCCGACCACAAAATCTTTTATCTAATAAAACTACAAAATAACTTTAAAGTTTATTTATTTACTATATTTTTGTTTAAATACACTAAGAAAGTATAAGTTTGCTTATAAATATTTATATTAAAGTAAATAAACGATAAAATGAATTTCAAAAATGGTGAAGGCGCCGGACATCACTTTCTGTGGTTGAAAAATGTGAACTCCGAAATTTGATATTTTGTATCAGGAGAACATAAGTAACGTTACGTCGTTTTGCGCAAATCATCGACGTTTTCTAAAATTTAGTGTTATTATTATTGTAAAGGTGCGTTCACTTAAACTGCTGCAGTTTTTGAACTGAACCAACAGAAACTTATTGACTGAGAAAAACATTAATCGACTATGAAATTAAGCTAAATCGTAAAAATATGGGTTAAAACATTAAATGCCAATATTTTTTTAACAACTGTGAATTTAATAATCCCAAATAAATGAAATTATAAATTTTGTATGTTTACGATGTTATCGAATATTACTTAAACAATGACAACCGTTTGTTTACATGTTAATTATTTAATTTATCGAAAAATTAAGTAAATCTTTTGAAAATGAACTTATTGAATAGAAATAAGTATATGTTTATCTTACAATAAATACTAAATTGTAATATGACCAGCTTATAGAACCAGGAATTTGTATTTTTACATACCTGTGATTATTTTATTCCTTTTGGTGGTCATCCAATACTTCCTCTACGATACGAAAAATAAAAACACTTCGTACTGGTACAAGTCGGTGAAAAGAATTATTTATAAGAAGAATTAAAAATTGGGAACGTGAAGTGTGTAATTTACTTATAAGCTTGAACCCCTACATATGGTGTTACTTCGATTGTAACCTATCAAACCTGCTTAAATAAAGGTATTTTAGAAGGACGACTGATTCTAATTCATTATTATATTATTTTTAACTTAATCAAGAAGGTTATATTAAACTGTTTTAGTATTTGCAGTGTATAGTATCTGTAACTGATTGAGTTACACTAAAAATATTCACGTAATGAGTGACTGAAACATGTCTTCTTTTAAAGTAATCATGTGGATACTTGGGAATAAACTTTTTATTTATTTTGTTTCCATATTTTATAAGTTACTTTTTGCATTAGAAAACGACTTTAAAACATGAAAGAAACAAAAAGTAAATGTTGAACAATTCAAGGGGGAGTTTAATGATATTTTTTATTGTTAAAAAAAGTACATTACTATTAGGAAATATTTTTACATATTAGTCATCAGAGTCAACAGTAGCACTCATATCTATGGTGAGATCCATATTGATTTTCACTTCATCAGTAATAATATTCCTTAAAGAAAGTAAAAATAAAAATTAGTGTGTAATTTTTATTTATGTTTTAGAATATAATCAAAACCTCTTTTTAAATTTCAAAAATGAATGCTGCTGTAAACATAGGCGTGGAAGATACAACTGCCACTTTAGTGAGATATGGTTTATATTTGGGTGCCCTTTTCCAAATAATTTGCTTACTTGCATGTATTATTTTACCAGAATCATTAGAAGATGGTTCTAGTTGGAGCACCAAAGTAAGCAGTGTTATTTATTACACATAAAGTGAGGTTTATAAATTGTACTTACCACTTTTAAGGGTGATACCGATGATGATAGTTCAGAGCACAGTACTCCTCAGAACACTCCCAGACGTCCATATCACAGAGTCCGGAAACAAGACAAGAAAAAGAGGCGTTAATAATATTTAACTTAAATAAAATTTGTATTTATTTCATGTCTCTCATAAAATCCTCATTGCATTGTAATTTATTTAAATACATTCCAGATATGGGCTACAAAGCATTGAAACATCCACTTATTTAATTAATAAATAAAAAGTTGTAATTGTTTTCAAATTGAATATATTGCCTATTAATGTATTTATATTGTGTTAGTTGTGTAAAAAGAGTAATAAGATAATATCAAAAATAAATTAAGCACATTCAATTTATGGTTTTATAAACTGCTGCAAATATTACACAAAGCTGCTGCAATATATACATTTAATTCATAATTATTTTAATTTAGAGCAACAATAACTACCATATATCTTTTTTATACAGAATAAATGCTTTTCTCAATACATATTTACATTTTTAAAAAACTTAACAATATATTTTAAATAAATAACAACAGATAAATAGCATTCAAAGCATTTTGGAAATCAATTATTTGCACTGCAGAGAACAAACAATTTGAAAAAAATACTCTTGAAATACACAATTATAAGAAGAATAATTTTGTATTATCAAATAAATTCACATTTTCTTCTGCTCACTATTATTTTAATTATAACAGTGCTGGACTGATCTATAATATAAATTATTATTATTAATTACTGAATTATAATATTCTTAAAGATGATAATTAGTAATATTGACAGAGAACTGAACAATTTAAAAGCAGTGAATCTATCATTAATACTCAGATAAACCAATAGTAATACTTTCTATGACCTCAGTGCTGCTAATCTGCTCTGCATTTCTTGTATATCTTCTTCGCTTTCTTCAGCTGCTGGTGTTGCAGGCTCTGCTGCTGCAGCTTCAGAAACGGGTGGTTCTGGAGCTTCACCTAGTTTACCTTCAGTTACTTCCCACAGGACTTTGTCTACTTCTTTTTGTGCTTCATCTTCCATTTCTTCAGAATCTTCTAAAACATCCATAGATTCGTCTATCATTTCCTCAATAATACCTGCTTTCATCATTTCTTTTGACATTTCTCTCATTGTATTAGCTACTTCAGGAACCCTTACTAATGACTGCATTGCCTGCATAACTTCTGTAGACTTTGCCAGAGATCCAGCAACTCGTAAAGTGGCTGTAACATGAATATTTTATGTGGTCATGTAGGCTCCAAATAAATATAAAAACGAACCTAATTGATTTTTCATTTGCAGATTAATTGAATTGAGATGTGCTTTTGTAGTGTGAATTTTATTGACAGATTTTCTGGCTCTCAATATCTCTTTAGCTAAAATAAGGCAGGTGTCCTTGTCACTTTTCTTTGCAGCTTCTTTCAGAGATCTTCTGACCTTTTCTTCTTCTCGTTGTATAGCTAAAAACCTATGATGTAGTTTTATTCTGGAATAATTGCCTTATTACCTCTAATCTGACGATCAAGTTGATATCCTTCTTTTCGTATTTTGTGTGACCATTCGTTTACCTAAAACGTAAAACTATCTTTCTATATGGAAATACACATTTTGCGTTTTAATACCATCTCTTTAGGATTCCTTTCGTTAGATTTACCAAATAACCCCATTTCATTAAATTTCTTATGAACTTTTTTAAAAGTGTTTGAAAAATCTACTTCTTAATTGTTAAAAGTTCTTGTTTTGTAAAATAAAATCTATTTATGTTTATGCATTAATTTTGCCGCTGACATAATTACAATCATTCACAATAATTTTAATTCTTCAGGTCTTAGTCAGTCACAGATCAGAGGTTTATAGATGAGGCACTCGATTCACGACATCTATCCTTTGGTGTACACACTAGAAAGGAAAAGGCGGGGAATTTAATATAATATAATATAAATGAGTAAACATCACCTTTTTTAAGACTAAAAGAAACATATTGAAAATTTTCAGTAAAAAAGAACAATCTTTACTATTTACCTGTCAGGCATTTTTGTTATTCAAACAAGTTCCATATGAATCTATTTGAATATAATTAATTAATTCTGGCACTATCTTGTCCCTTTCTAATGGGGTATTACAGTCTGATTGAATATACAACAATGGTGAACGATTTTTTAACAAATTATTCCTTTTTTCTATTGGTATATAATACTATCGATCTTTAAAACAGCAATTAAGGGTAAATCAACCAACAAACCAAAAGTAAATACCTATAAGAGATTCAATATCTCTTAAATACTGCAACGGGACGGGAAAGTCACTGTGTTGTTCAAATGTGGATGTTATGTTAAATATGGATTATCCATCTCTGTACAAAAATAATCCCAAATTTTTAGGTGACTCTTCATGGAAAATACTCCATGGTATATGTTTTAATCCTATAGGTAGATCACCAGGATTAAATAAACTGCCATAAAAAAGATAGGCCTAAGAAGCAGTATTAGTTAGTAACAGATATACACAATATACCTTACACAAAATTTTGAATGATTTTTATAGACCCTATCACTTGTTAATAAACGGGAATAATTATCACATTTAATTATTCGCTCTACTTATGTAAATGGTGTCCACTATAACAAAATTAGAACATTTTTAGACATAAAAATATTGTATATACTCTAAAATTAATGACAATGGGAAAAAAAGATTGATAAACAATAATTTAGTAGTTGAAAACCTTGATAATTAGAAATCCAGTTACTAGAACCAGAAAGAAAAAAACTGTTTTAATTTTTAATCGAAATATGGAAGTACACATATTTGTGACTGTATATTCAAGAAATCGATAAACAGTAACATTGTTTATTTAAGATTTGTTTAGTAAAATAAAAAATTACATTTATAGGTTATGCTAACTGTAATCAACTCTGCCACTTGTTGTATAAGTGATACTTAACACGTCGGGTGGCGCTGTACGCTGACTTTAGTAATTAAATGGTTTGTGAAATGGGTTGCATAACAAAAATGCATTTTTATTTTATTTTCTTTTTATATGGTCAATATAATCAAGGTATAATAAGCTTGGCCTATGTTAATCAACTCTAAAATTCTTCTCTAATTATAAAAATATAGTTACCATTGTTATCAGTTATTATAAATTGTTAGGTTTTTGTTATTGTCTATTACTTACTATCATGTTTTTGTTGAAATTCGTTTTTGAAACAGGCTGTAAAGAGCTAGGTATCTGCTTTGAAATTATTTGGTAGATTGTGCGTGTATTTTTTAATCTAGATTTGTTGTATTTTTTGATTTTATAGTTTGATTAGAAAAGCAGTTAATTTGTTTTCCTTGTTGATTTCTGCTGTCTCACCCATTAATAATACTATATTAACGATTATTTCCACACTATTGAAACAAGTTGGGTTCTTTCAAGTATGATAATTAAGATTTGTACTTAAAAATTGTCCTGACCTTTAAATTCTACATACATTTGTACATAATTTTGACCAACCTCTTAAGAGGTTTAAAACAAGTTATAAATTAAAAATTGATCGCGATACTATATATAAAATAAATATCCTAGTATTGTATAAATATAATTGATCAATAATTTAAATTGTTATGTACTTGTTTATTGGAAATTATTGAGAGTATAAAAAAGAGGCTTCAGTGCTAATTTTGTTTGTAGTGTAGTGTAGTTTCTTAATTATCTATTGCATGATGTTCTAGTGATTAATGTATTTAATTAATTTGTTTTTTTTTTCTGTTATTATAGCTTAACGGGTGATTGAAAAAGCATTAATTATTTTATCATGCTCCCACTAAAACAAGAAAACATCTACGATTGCACCCTACCCTTCTTCCTGCGCCCCTTTTGGCATTGTGTTATTCAACTGGGAGGATTTCATGAAGGTAAGATACCACTTTTTAAAAGTTTTAAAATACTTCGAAAATGTACGCACCCGATAATGTTTGCGAATTTTTTTTCACTCAAATTTTTACATATTTTTATTTAGCAACATCCCAAATCAATCTATACCGTGAGAGATTTTTATTTACTTTGATTTACTTCTGATTTATGTTAGTCAAAATGAACTAGATAGTCCCTTATTTCCACTTAGAGATACCCTCTATAGGGGTTGCGAGTTGTTATCATGAAAAAAACTTTACCTATATAGGTCTTCTCTAAATCTATATAAGGGACCGTTGTTTTATGTCTTGAAATTAACCATAAAAATTTCAGGGGTTTGCTGTGAATTTTTTTGTGATATTGTTTTACACATAGGTACATATTAAATGACAATATATTAGAATAACTATATGTATATTCATAGATAATTGAAGTATTATTTATCTATAAAATAAAATATCAAATTGAATTAAATTTAAAAATTGGAAAGTTCTTTCTACTTAGTGGTTCCCATTAAAATTATAGACCACATCCAATAAATATACAGAGAAATTAGTTATCAAATCGAATGCCTATTTCATAAATCTCGAATCAGTATCAAATTTCATGAAAATGTCTCTTAAAATCATTATTGGGTCTCTCCAGTTATAATTAAAAAAAGTAAAATTGCATGAGATAAGTACTTACCATTATTACCATATTGGTGTTACTCTCATCCTCTTGATGAAAAAGTCCCGATTGAAAACTACTACAGTACAAGATAAACACATAAGTAACGAATAAACATGCACCTAAAGAACGAAAAGCCTTTCCTCTGCATAGAATTTTTATATGTTTTTCATTAATTAAAAATTTGTACATTTATTTATATCTGTTAGTAAAAGTTAGTTAAAGTTTAAACTTTACAATTATTTGGAGTATAGTGGGTTGTCTATGTAAATTTGAATTGATATACATAATTATAATAGAAAATGAATAAAGGACTCTGTAGTGTACAGAAAGATAAATCAATAATGTAATCTGGCATATGGTTATTTTTAGAAATAGTATGTTACAGTACGAATCGAAATTGATGCACAATTAACTTTTGCGATTTTAATAAAATAAATTATTTAAATTTATGTGATACAAAAGTAGTATAAGGAAACCATTATGACTTCCTTATACTGCTTATGTAAAGCGAGTATATTTGTATTTTCTTTTTATGTTTGCCCGATCTTATCTTTTTTGCGTTGTTTACTGTACAGTGTAGCTATTCCTATACAGATGTACAAATATGTTATTCTGATAAACCGGTTAAAAAATGCGGACAAAAAACATTTCTAGTGATTCTTGAGCTAATACAGTTCTACTTTAAAATTATACTTTACGTTATTAAAGAAGCTATACGAGAATGAAAAATTGAGAAAAATGTCTCAATATTATTATTGCTGATGGAAAAGAGAAGGAAAATACTATCCAGTTGGAACTGTAATGGTAATTGTAATGAGCATGATTTGAATAAATTAATTAATTTATTTTAAAGTTTGACGGTTCACAATCTTGTTACTTAAAATCAAGAAAAACGTATTTTATTAAAACTAACTACTAATAATGGACATGTGGATATGAAACATATTATTAATAGTTATTTTTAAATACGTAAAATAGTAGATTGTTTCAATAAACTAATCAATAAAATACGCACAATTGTTTCGACCAAAAAAATATTATTGTCATTAGCCAAGAGTACTGACTTTTTAATAGAAATTGTCGTCGAGTATATTATTAAATAGTTGATTGAAAGAATCTACTGTGCTTTTGCTTTCCTATTTACGTGTTTAGAACATAGTTTGTAAGTAAAGTTAATAATACAACTTTTAAAGATTTATAAATATCGCATTTTTAATCTATGAAGCTTTCAAATATACAGGGTGGGCCAATAGTGCGTGGACGGAAGATTGTGTCTTTATAATTGATTTTACGAAAATATGATTCGAATAAAAGTTTCATCAAATGAACTCGTTCATATTTTTAAATTATTTTCGATTATACAAGGTGTTCCGTTTCGCCTGGGTGCTACCTTACTTAATTTTTTTAAATAGAACACCCTATATATTATTGCATTTTTGAAATTTTCGTTGATAATAAAGTTCACTTTGATGAGCAGATATTATATTGGGTCGAAGTTGCACAGTTTCGTAGTTATTTAGCATTAACGAAAAAAAAAAAAATGTTTGCAGCGTCTTAGAAAAATCATCTTATCTCTAAAACGAAACAACATAGAAGGATCCAGGTTTAACCATTGTGTTGAACAAGGAATTACCTATCGTCTCGTACTAAATTTAACTCATTTAGTCTTTTCAAAAATGAAACAGAAAATTTTAGATTTTTTAAATTTAAAACATCAATAATTTAATTTTTTTAAATGGAATGGTATATATTCTTCACGTTATCAAATCTACAATTCAATTCCCTTTCGATTTTATTAATACATGTTAGGGTCTATCTTTAACAGTTTCTGAAATAACTGGATTTTTTTTAATTTCTGGTCGTTTTTCATATCTCAATCGTATTAGGCCATGAAAAACAAATGAAACCTACGCAGTTGTTTGACAATTGAATGTTTTGCATTCATAACATTATTATTAGTATAAGCTGCAATAAGGATAAACGTTTTGTGTGCGATTTGAAAGCAGAGGACTTTTATGGCATTCTCCAAACATAAATATCAAAACTGATATAAAAAATAAAACAGTCTGTCGATTTCACAAATGTAATAATAAAATAACACAACAATAACAGGAAATAAAGCTTTAAATAATAGGAACATTAACAATAATTAAACGAATACCTAGTTCTAAGTAAATATCACAATAAGTGTTCTATATGCTGACCACCACGATTTAAACAAAACTCAATTCTCCTCAGTGAGCGTTCACTTTAATTAATAATTAGGCGTTATTGTCCTAAAAGCGCCCCTAATTCGATCTTTCATATTATCTGCAGTAGTAGGTGATTCTTTGTTGAATTTAGCGTCAAGCATTTTAAATTACCCTGAAGTGTTTTGTATTCTTTAGTATTTGGGTTACTTAATTTAAATAATCAATAAAATTGAATAGTTTTTAATTTGTGTCCATCTAACAATGAGTCGTAAAAAGTAAAGGCTTAATTAATTAATAAAAGGCGTCCGGCATTTTTTATTCAAAAAGCGACGACGCATGAAACTAAGTAGGCTTAGAAAAAACCGACGACGTCGATGAATTTGGTGTCGGCCATCATTGTTTGATCAACCATTATCGTGTTGCGCAGTTACATTTCATAGGTAAGAAATAAAAAATTGGGGTAAATAAAATTGCTAGAAGTCATGTACTTGTCGAAATCTTATCATTAATTATTGTAGATTGTGACGTGCATGTTGTTTTTTGGCTACTTATTGTTTTTTCTTTGCCATTTTTGATAGTAACATATGTATAAATGTTACCTAAGTGGTGGATACATACTTGATTATTTCATTTTCCGTAGGATTTCTCAAACTTGTTTACTTTATAAAAAATTATTATCCTGAATTAATAATAGATAGCTGGTGCCGCTATTGGCTATCTTCTTGTTTTCATGTTCTGTTAACATTGTTAAAAAAATTTAAAACTTTTTTAAAAATTTCAATTTTAATTAGATACAATTCAATCGTCGTAATCCTCCTAATATTTGTATAAGTACATATATTTTTGTATAATTATAAGTAAACTTTGATATTTTACAAAGAAAGAGGCTTTGTTTCCGTAAAACTGTTTAGAAGTGTCTTTTTGATAAAAATGTTTTTTTTTTCTACAACACCAATGGAATGTTTTTTTGCAAATAATTAGTAAAGAAATAATTGATGAATACCTATATAACAATGTTAGTATAGGTAATATATTGGTACTTATTGGAACGATATTTATTATTATTTGTACCAATTACTTAACGTTCTACGGGGCACGTATTCTCTTTCATAAATTTAAAACTAAGCGTGCGTTGAAATAACTGTCACTACTCACTTGTTGCTTGTAATTGATGCACCACGACTGTCATGTATCTTTTATAACTAAAATGGCTGACATGCTAATAAACAAATTCTTTATACTATATATGTGGTGACAGAATAATGGACAGAACATTTTGTGTTTGTGTAGACTAAAGTCATAAATTTAAGGATTAGGGTAGATAGATGTAAGTTTCAAATTTTAAGTAGAGCGTGTGAGAATGATGATTAGCAGATGTCGTAGAATGTAAGTAAGAGCTGTGTAGAAGTATGAGCGAGGAAGAGAGTGTACGAGAGTGAGATGGATGCATGAGAGAAGACGTTGGTTAGGTATGTCGGAGTGCGGGGTGGTGAAGGTGGTATACCCCCTGTGACTAGTTTTAAGTTTAGAGTTTTTGTAGATTTAACGAAGAGAAGACGTTATTTTGTTTGTTCACTTTTTCCTTTTTTTTAAATATATTCAATGAAAGTTTTATTCCTGTGGTCTGCTGATTGCTGTAAACCCAGCTAAGTAGGGATTAATTACAAATATCCACTACATTTATACTATCGTAGGTAAGAAATTGAAACTCTAGGTAAAAATTTTTACTGGAAGTCATGCAATTGTCAAAATGTTAGAAATAAATATTGCTGATTATAATGTGCATATTGTTTTTTCGTTAATTTTTTTTTTTTTACAGTATCTATTTTTGATAACAGGTACCTCGTCAAAATGTTTACCGTCTGATTTTTCTAAATTATTGTTCAGAAGAACAAGTGACTTTTTACAATATTTTGATTCGAGTTAGGTATGATATTTTCCTATTTGTTTTTTTTTTCAGAAAATGGTAAAACGATGTTCCTATCAATAAACTAGTGTTGGTTTGGGACCCCTTCCTTATTGTGATAAAAATAGGGCTGTCGTTCAAGGTGGACAGAGTAAATTAGATGAAAAGGTAGGAAAATTTGAATTTAATAATTGAAGTGGTTTTGCAGTCAAATAATTGAAGTGTTTATTCGAATGTTTTTGGTAGTCACTTGTTTCATTACAATTTCATTTGTTTTTAAATTGTTTTTATCCTGAAACAAATAAAATAAAATAATAACATTAGCATTAAATAAACTGAGAACGGGACATCATACTTTTGACAAGTTACACTTGATCAGTTATCGATTTAGAAAGCGTATTTCTTTTTTAAATTAATTTTAATTGATTGATTTTTTCGTCTCCTTTGCTCTCCGTTTGTAATACTTATTCTTTGTTCGGGTTGTAATTTGTAATGTCTACATTTTATTGTTGACATTTCTGTTAAAAATTGCCTTCTCGTGATGTTCCTCATACAGTGCAAAACGTGTTTTGATTGTAGTTTGATTTCTTTTAAATAAAGTTAATATCAATTGGTGAGGGAAAAGTAAAGATCAGATGTGTTCAAGTTTGACGTAGGTACCGTTCTACTACATCAAGGCATTTCTAAAAATAAATGCCGCCACCACTAAATTATTGATTTTCGTTGCGCTCTACACACACACACACACACTAATAAAACAAAATTTATAGGTAGTCCAGTGCAAAAGAATACCTTTAAAATACAGTGGTTGTGGTAATATAGGTGAACAGGAACGTGTCCTATAAGTTATATGACCAAATTTTTGATTTGTTTATAATTAAACGTCTAAATATGTATGGTTATTTTGCGCATTCTTAATATTTCCAACAGATTATGCGGTAGGTTCATGAATTGTAAAACATTTTAATAATTATTTATTTAAAGCAAACCAGAAAATGTGTATTTATTATTATTTAAATATTTATTTGAAACTTCTATTGTTAAACAGAGCTATGTACACTACAAGAGTGTAGAATAGATACGTACTAAAATTAAAAACAGATTTCCGGCAATTTACAAGAAATATCAGTAACTTGTTTGGAATTTTCAACAATACTTAATTCTAAATCCTTTTTAAATAACTACAAGTACTTGTTATTAATATTAGCCAAAAATTGTACTTGTTTAAAAAGGAATTAGTATTAAATGTAATCAGTTCAAACAAAAATAATTGGAATAACGTGTTAGTAAATAGCAAGTTAATGAATATATATATAAATAATATAAATTTTTAATAAATCTGGCGTATATAATATTAAATGTGATAATTGCAGTAATGTTTATATTGGAAAAACGGGGAAAATTTTGACATTAGATTTCAAGAAGACGAAAAATCTATTTTAAGTAACCAAAAATATAAGGCTTTATCCCAACATTGTATATCTATCTGTCAGTAAAAATAATACTTCTATTCTTCATTTTCTAAATAAAGGCAGGAAACTAAATTTCGTAAAAAAATTGGAAATTGAAAAGTGTACTTTTAGCCCATAATATTACGTTGAATCACCAAATCCAAAGGTACAATAGTCCTTTATTTCATGTGCTTGCAAATATTGTCGAAAATTCCAACCAAGTTACCGATATTTGTTATAAATTCTTGACAATGGCCGAAAGGTCGAAACGAGTATTAGAGGTTTCTAATAAATATTTTGTGAAGACATTTTCCAGTTTTATGTTAATAAATAATATATGATTGGATAGAAATTGTGAAATAATTATTCTGGAGGGATTCCAAATGGCTTTAAAGTGATGAACCCCAAAAGAAGGCGACAGAGTAATTTGTTGCGAAGTTCTGAATTTTTGAAAATAACCTGAGGTGTTCTTCGAATAACCATGTCTTATTTCATGATGGAAACTCATCGTATATAAATGTATTTTTTCTTTCAAACAATGTTTAAATACTACAATTTTACCTTGTTTTCCCCATTTATCTTGAAAAATATTAGAGTAATCGTCAATGGGATAATACGTAGAGATTTACAATATTAAATTACAAACTTGGAAATTGTTTCATGTTTTAGTAAGGAAAAACAATTGTCAACTTGTTAATATAAGCTCTGGAATCAAGATTTAATGATATTTTATTGTAAAGATCTTGTAATTCTTCCCGTATTATCTGATTGAGGCATTACGATTACTCTGATAGTTTTCAAGATAATTGCGAAAAACATGGTAAAATTGCAATGTTTAAACAATCTTTGAAAGAAAAATTATATTTCTTATTGGGGTCATTTTTGATATTTTACTACCTCGAACCTACTTTACATGGTGATATACTCGAATAGTTGTTAACAATTTTGAGTTCAACTAACCTAAAGTGACGTTTCCGTGTACAACTCGAAGCTGACGTTTTATAATACTCACCCAAAGGTGACGTATTCGTATATTCACCCGAAGGCGACGTTTTCATATTTTCGCACGGCTTTTTGGCATGGTTAGGAATTTTATTCAAGAAATTAGAATAGGTCGTTATCTGTACCAATGTCTGCTCTTTGCGTTGGTTTAATCAGATTTTAATTCTGACTTTAAATTAAGGAGCTACGGTCCTGTAAATTGTCATCCGTTTTTCGAAAATCGAATAAAATTCAAATTTACGCGGGGCGTTTTAGCATTGTTAGAAATTTTGTTCTGTAAATTTGAACGGGTCTTTATTTGCACCAATGTCAGCTCTTTGCGCTAGTTCAATCAGATTTTAATTCTGTCTTTAAATTAAGGAGTTACGGTCCTGCAAATTGTCATCCGTTTGTCGAAAATCGAACAAAATTCAAAATTTCTGGGGGGGCTTTTTGGCAAGGTTAGGAATTTTATTCTGGAATTTAAATAGGTCGTTATATGTAACAAAGTCTGCTCTTTGCGCTGGTTTAATCAGATGAATGGAGGACGCTGTACTGTACAGAAAGATAAATCAATAATGTAATCTGGCATATGGTTATTTTTTTTAGAAATGGGACAGGTATGTTACAGTACGAATCGAAATTGATGCACAATTAACTTTTGCGATTTTAATAAAATAAATTACTTAAATTTATGTGATACAAAAGTAGTATAAAGAAACCATTATGACCTTTTTATACTGCTTAAGTAAAGCGAGTATTTTCTTTTTGTGTTTGCCCGATCTTATCTTTTTTGCGTTGTTTACTGTACAGTGTAGCTATTCCTATAGAAACGTACGAATATGTTGTTCTGATAAACCGGTTAAAAAATGTGGATCAAAAAACGTTTCTAGTGATTCTTGATCTAATGCAGTTCTGCTTTAAAATTATACTTTACGTTATTAAAGAAGCTATACGAGTATGAGAAATTTAGAAAAATGTCTCAATATTGTTATTGCTGATGGAAAAGTGAAGGAAAATACTATCCAGTTGGAACTGTAATGGTAATTGTAATGAGCATGATTTGAATAAACTAATTAATTTATTTTAAAGTTTGACGGTCACAATCTCGTTACTTAAAATCAAGAAAAGCTACGTATGTTAAGCGCTGTAACAAGAACGTATTTTATTAAAACTAACTACTATTAATGGATGTGTTGATATGAAACATATTATTAATAGTTATTTTTAAATACGTAAAATAGTAGATTTTTTCAATAAACTAATCAATAAAATACGCAACAATTATTTCGACTAAAAAAATATTATTGTCATTAGCCAAGAGTACTGACTTTTTAGTAGAAATTGTCGTCGAGTATTTTATAAAATAGTTGATTAAAAGAATCTGTGTTTATGCTTTGTTATTTACGTGTTTAAAACATAGTTTGTATAACTGTTTTATTATTTCATTACGCCATTATGCGTGTATTTTTTTTCGGTCATATTGCAATATTATTAAAGGTAGGAAATATTTATAAAGTAAACGGTAAGATTAAAACAGTGACGTCATTGCATTGTACGATAAAGTTAATTTGTAAGATAAAGTTAATAATACAACTTTTAAAGATTTATAAATATCTCATTTTGAATCTATGAACCTTTCAAATATATATAAAATTTCGTCAGTATCATATATAATTGAGAGTATTTTACATCTATGTTGAAGTATTATCTATCCGTTATTTTCTGAATACTTGCTCTCTCTCTACTAGTAAAAGGTTGGAACGTACTAGTAAAAGGTTGGAACGATCGACCGAGAAAAAAACGTTTTGCCAGTTTAAATTTAAATAACAATTAATTTTATTTTATGTAAATCAACGGGCATTTTCCCCATATAAAAAGTATAACAACAATACTGAAAGAGCTTAAAGTTCAAATCGATCATTTGAACAAATCATGGAATTTAGCGTCAAGCATTTTAAATTACCCTGAAGTGTTTTGTATTCTTTAAAGGCTTAATTAATCAAGACAAGCGTCCGGCATTTTTTATTCAAAAAGCGACGACACATGAAACTAAGTAGGCTTAGAAAAAAATGACGATGTAGATGAATTTGGCGTCGGTCATCATTCTTTGATCAACCATTGTCGTGTTGTGCAATTGTTACATTTCATAGGTAAAAAATAAAAATTTGGGGTAAATAAAATTGCTAGAAGTCATGCACTTGTCGAAATATTATCATTAATTATTGTAGATTGTGACATGCATGTTGTTTTTTGGCTACTTTTTGTTTTTTCTTTGGTATTTTTGATAGTAACATATGTGCAAATGTTACATATGTGATGGATAATTGTCAACTTCCGTACAAATACCATAGTCTAATTAAAAAAGGTTAGCCCAGTGGTTGTCTGATACTAATGTAGACATACATAAAACTGTATAATAATTATTAGATTAGACCTGGAATATCTATCATCGAAAATTCCCAAAATAATCACGGGACGGAACATACCCATCAAATTGTCATGAATTTCAAACTGAAGTTAAAATAAAAATACTTATAAATGATTTGGAAAGTAAAATACTTTCCCCATTTTTCGTCTTTTAAATAGAAATATTATACATACAATTAATTGATAGGTAAAAACAGTTATTTTAAAAGGCAATACAACAAATAACAGAAAAATTTAATTAAGTGCATAAAAATCCGTCGCCGCAATAGAAGAATCTAACAATTCTTAACCTTAAAAATTACATTGTTGTGTTCCCAGTCGGTTGGGAAATATGAAAAAAAAATTAATTAATTTTATTAAAACTAGGTAAGGAAGCATTTATTGGAATAGTAGAATTAGTTTTATCGACAGCAGTTTACTGTTGTATAAATAATGTCTTTAAAAATAAAAACGTGTAACGTTATTTTAAAACTTTTTTGATTTCGATTATTCGGAAATAATAACTGTGTAGAAAGTGTAAGTAAATAAGTATAGTTTTAGTAATATTCGACTAGAAATGTGTATGTTGAAGTTTATCGTATCAACAGGGCATTCTAAAAATAGAGACAGCCACATATATCGTCATAATGCTTAGTGGGTTGATTTATTTTGTAATGTATTTCGTGTTTCGTAGTAGTTTGAAGTGTGAAATAAAAAAGCAATATTATTTATTTTCTATCTTTATTTATAAAATGTTTCACAAAAAACCAACTGCGTATACTATTCAAGTTAGGTATTTCGTATTCTTCTTATTTGTGAATTATCTTGCTGTCAGATAACTGGTGTGCAAAAATAATTTAAAAATTTGTAATTGTCAACTTCCGTACAAATTAATTATTTAATCTAATTAAAGAAGGCTAGCCCAGCGGTCGTCGGCAAGCATGATTTTAATTTTATCGATTGTAATTGCTTCAAGAACAGCCTTTTTCTTGATGTAGGTTTAAATAATATTTCTTTTTTTCGTTTATTCAAAACTGCTTTGTTTTCGATCATTTTCAAGATGTTAGGTTAATTTGAAACAACGTTAAACTTAATAAAGTTGAAACGTAGAATGATATAAACATAACCATAGGTATTATAAAATCGCTCATTGAATCTCGAGAGTTTTCAGTGGTCTCAAGCATCTATGGTTTTTCTCCTTTCACTTGGCGACTACCTATGCTCACATAATCATTTGTCGTAGATGTTGCTCGAAGATGGCAATGACTAAGCTACATCGCCATTTTCTTTTAGTATTTTACTTGCTGTTCGGTGCCTGTTGTTAACTTATTTCATGTTTTATTTATTTAATAGTGCAGTTAATTCGTTTTTATTGTATTTAATTCTAACTTTATTGAAAACTCGAATCGTCTACTACGGTATTTTTCATGATATAATTTTTTTTTTGACGATTGTTCAATCAAGTAAGGTAGGAATACTTACAATAATGTAGATATTTGATATGCACAAGGAAAACGGTTCAGCATTACTTGATGGTTAAATTAATTGTTTTTGAAAACTCCCATAAAATTTTTAATTGTGTAGGAACGTTATAAAAACTGGATGCTGGTGTGTGGCTGTTATGGAGCATTGGTTCAGACTTCGATCCTCTTTCACTCCAGAATGTAGCAGTACCTGAAGGAAGCATGAAAGTGCCTTTTTTGGACTGGAAACAGTGGCAGTGTGTTGGTGTTACAAAGAGAAGGATTTATGTTGATGAATTGGTAAGTAGCAACGTTAATTAAAGATAGTAGTTGCGAAATTTTCATTAAATTATCCCAGAAAGTTCAACTTCTTAGACATTTATAACCTACAGGAATTTCAAAAGCAGAATTAAAGTTTTCCAGCAGTGTTAAACTTGTATGTTATATGTATCTAATTATAATAGAAATTAGTTAATAAAGTTAGCGATTCCACGTCTCTATTTTTTAAATTTACTGTTTTGCTTGCCTTTAGGTGTGTTTTTATTTTATTTTGTTTGTTTAATAGTGTAGTTAATTTGTTTTTCTTCCCTGTTTCTGTAGATTGGTCAACCAATGAGTGAGCACTGAGGTACATTGGTGTCCCTTTTCCTGGACTTGTTTCCTGTTAACATCTTCACTTTGATACAGTATGCAGATGATTTTCGACTGATTTGAGTGAGACCACCTGGATACAACTGAAACAAGTTGTGTGCAGTAGTATCGTTGGATTTAGTGTGCTTTTCATACTTGTAAACTTTGGAACGTGACATTCTACAGTTAATTAAGGTGAGAATACATGATATTACTAATATTAATTACTCGTTATTAATCTGTTACCACCGTATCTGTTTCAGGTCGACGTTGGAGAAGACAAAGAAGACCGTAGTTAGATTCTTTCTTTATTTTATTTCAATCAAGTTTTTATTTTGCATGTAGTTAGTCATTTACTTGAATTCATATTTTTTTTGCATGTTTTTAGCTCATTTAGTTGAATTCATACTTTATTATGCATGTTTTTAGCTCATTTAGTTGAATTCATCTTTTATTTTGCATGTTTTTAGCTCATTTAGTTGAATGCATCTTTTATTTTGCATGTAATGTAGATTATTTTATTTTGCATGTTATTTAGTTCGTTTTATTTGAATTATTTTTTATTTTGCATGTTTTTATTTTTATGTATTTTGCATGTCTCTTGCTTACCTCTTCGCTTTGCTTACTGCATATTCTCGCTATTCCGCTTCGCATTTACACTACGTCTTCTACATGATTCAACGTTTCGTTATCGTGTTCAATTCTCTTCTCAGCTTTGTGGGCCTAGGGAGGGCCTCCCCGAACGAATCCCCTTAGCCTTAGCTTTTTAGTTGTTCTTTTAAGGTACCTTAGGTACCTTAACGCGAGTCTACCCTAACGTTACTTCATTTCAGACGGGGTACAGTGGGTTATCTGGAATAGGAGGAATAGCCGACTGCCCAGCTTATTTTGTCGAAATCTGTCCGATCTTTTCTACCAATCTATTAGTCTTTGTCGTTAGTCCTGCTTAATGCTCTATTCGCTTTCAGATAATATGGTATTCCCTAAGAAGACTGAAGACATCGTATTTCTTTCTTTTTATTGTGCTTTATTTGAAATTTCATTTGTTTTCTTGTATTTCTCTTACAGGTATTTTGTTCTTTTTACTTTATAAACTGTTATATTCATATAATCGTAATTTTAAATGATAATTAGCTTTTCCAAATTCAGTTTTTGCCCTAATTGTTCAAACCAAAAATAATTTTATTAGTAATTTTAATCATTAGAAGTAATTTGGGTGGATAGGGTGGCTATAAGGGGAGATGCGGAGGCCACAGAGCGTTAGGGGGCCTTTTTGTCCCACAAATAGTATTCAAATATTAATATAACAGCTTATGAACAATAAATTGTACATAATTTTGTCTTTCTCTTACAGGTATTTTATTCTTTTTACTTTATAAACAATATATTGTGCATAATTTTGTTGTAATTATAATAAAATCTTGTTGAAATGTATTTATTCTTGATCGATAACACTATGGTAACATGTATATGATTAAATAATGTAAATAAATGATTTGTTCTGAATAAACAGGTGTATCAATAAAGAAATGTATGTTTTTGCATAGTAATTAGAATATGTATTGTAAAGTTATTTAAAATACAGATATTTGTTCTACTTTATGTTCATTACTGATCTAGTTAATAAATAAATCAAAATTATGTTTTTTTTTACTTGGTAAAAGTGGAATAACGTAGTCAGTTACTTTTTCTTTTGAACACCATCGATCCGATTAATAAATTATTTTTCGAAATATAACTCCTTGGGCTTATGCTCCTCTGATACAAATGTTGAAAATTTTGTAAAAATTTCAGTTTATATTCACATACGAGGCCTAGTCAACAAGTAGTTTGACAAAAAAATTGTTTTTGAAAAATTGAATTTTGTTTGTCAAACTATTTGTTGATTAGACCTCGTATGTGAACAAGAATTAAAAATTTTTGAAAAATTTTCCAAATTTGTATCAGGAGAGCATAAGTTGCTTTGTACTAATCTATCGAACTTAAATTGATTATCTTATATATCGTTATGTCAAAAATTTGGAACTAGCATAAATAAGTCAGCAATTTATTCAATATACTTCACTTAATGCCTTCATTTTTGAATACTTTATTGAATTTACAGTGTTGATTAACGAGAAACTAAAACAATTTCTAATCTTTAACACATTTATTAAAAATAACTCTTCAGAAAGTACAATTTAATTATTTAATCATGTTTATATTTACATAAAACTATTAATAGATTAATTGATTTATTTAATACAATATATACTGGATACAGTACAGCTTGATATACAAACAATACACAGATACTATAATTAACTTCAAATACATCTTTAATACAAATTGACAAGAGTTTACTACAATTAAATGCAATAACTACTTAAATTTTATACTTTATAAACTGTTATACTAATATTTGAATACTATCATTGGGACAAAAAGGCTCCCATGACACTATGTGGCCTCCGCATCGCCCCTTATAGCCACCCTATCCACCCAAATTACGTCTAATGATTAAAATTACTAATAAAATTGTATTTGGTTTGAACAATAATGGCAAAAAATGAATTTGGAAAAGCTAATTATCAGATTAAATGACGATTATATTATTATAACAGTTCATAAAATAAAAAGAATAAAATACCTGAAAGAGAAAGACAAAATTATGTACAACATATTGTTCATAAGCTGTTATATTAATATTTGAATACTATTTGTGGGACAAAAAGCCCCCCTAACGCTCTGTGGCCTCCGCATCTCCCCTTATAGCCACCCTATCCACCCAAATTACTTCTAATGATTAAAATTACTAATAAAATTATTTTTGGTTTGAACAATTAGGGCAAAAACTGAATTTGGAAAAGCTAATTATCATTTAAAATTACGATTATATGAATATAACAGTTTATAAAGTAAAAAGAACAAAATACCTGTAAGAGAAATACAAGAAAACAAATGAAATTTCAAATAAAGCACAATAAAAAGAAAGAAATACGATGTCTTCAGTCTTCTTAGGGAATACCATATTATCTGAAAGCGAATAGAGCATTAAGCAGGACTAACGACAAAGACTAATAGATTGGTAGAAAAGATCGGACAGATTTCGACAAAATAAGCTGGGCAGTCGGCTATTCCTCCTATTCCAGATAACCCACTGTACCCCGTCTGAAATGAAGTAACGTTAGGGTAGACTCGCGTTAAGGTACCTAAGGTACCTTAAAAGAACAACTAAAAAGCTAAGGCTAAGGGGATTCGTTCGGGGAGGCCCTCCCTAGGCCCACAAAGCTGAGAAGAGAATTGAACACGATAACGAAACGTTGAATCATGTAGAAGACGTAGTGTAAATGCGAAGCGGAATAGCGAGAATATGCAGTAAGCAAAGCGAAGAGGTAAGCAAGAGACATGCAAAATACATAAAAATAAAAACATGCAAAATAAAAAATAATTCAAATAAAACGAACTAAATAACATGCAAAATAAAATAATCTATATTACATGCAAAATAAAAGATGCATTCAACTAAATGAGCTAAAAACATGCAAAATAAAAGATGAATTCAACTAAATGAGCTAAAAACATGCATAATAAAATATGAATTCAACTAAAGGAGCTAAAAACATGCAAAAAAAATATGAATTCAAGTAAATGACTAACTACATGCAAAATAAAAACTTGATTGAAATAAAATAAAGAAAGAATCTAACTACGGTCTTCTTTGTCTTCTCCAACGTCGACCTGAAACAGATACGGTGGTAACAGATTAATAACGAGTAATTAATATTAGTAATATCATGTATTCTCACCTTAATTAACTGTAGAATGTCACGTTCCAAAATTTACAAGTGTGAAAAGCACACTAAATCCAACGATACTACTGCACACAACTTGTTTCAGTTGTATCCAGGTGGTCTCACTCAAATCAGTCGAAAATCATCTGCATACTGTATCAAAGTGAAGATGTTAACAGGAAACAAGTCCAGGAAAAGTGACACCAATGTACCTCAGTGCTCACTCATTGGTTGACCAATCTACAGAAACAGGGAAGAAAAACAAATTAACTACACTATTAAACAAACAAAATAAAATAAAAACACACCTAAAGGCAAGCAAAACAGTAAAATTAAAAAATAGAGACGTGGAATCGCTAACTTTATTAACTAATTTCTATTATAATTAGATACATATAACATACAACCTAAACACTGCTGGAAAAGAATGTTGCTCTAGCTGTACTTAAATTCTGCATTTTACATTTTTGTAGGTTACAAATGTATAAGAAGTTGAACTTTCTGGGATAATTTAATGAAAATTTTGCAACTACTATCTTTAATTAATGTTGTTACTTACTAATTCGTCGTCATAAATCCTTCTCTTTGTAACATCAACACACTGCCTGTTTCCAGTCCAAAAAAGGCACTTTTATGCTTCCTTCAGGTACTGCTACATCCTGGATAGAAAGAGGTACGACGTGTGACCAATGCCCCGTAACACATGGCATCCAGCTTTTATAACGTTCCTATACAATTAAAATTATATGGGATTATTCAAAAACAATTAATTCCACCATCCCTATCAGAAACGTGCATAATGTAAATGTTAAAGTAACGCCGAACCGTTTTCTTCGTATATATCAAATATCTACATTATTGTAAGTATTCTTACCTTATTTGATTGAACAATCGTTCGAAGTGAAAATTACAGTAAGTAAAATATCATAGTAGACGGTTCGCGTTTTAATAGAGTTAGAATTAAAGTCAATAAAAACGAATTAACTACACTATTAAATAAATAAAACACGAAATAAATTAACAAGCACCGACAAATGGCAAGTATACTAAAAGAAAATGGCGAGGTGGCTTTCGTCGATTGTCATCGTCGAACAGTTTTGAGACCATAGATAATCGCAAGTGAAAGAAGAAAAACCATAGATGCTTGATTTTGTAGGATGTTGTAAGTTGTAATTATCTATGGTTATGTCTTTATAATTCTAGGATTCAAATTTATTAAATTTGACGTCTCAACTTAACCTAACATCTTGATAATTATTTCGTGATTTTTATTTTCAAAAATATCGAAAGAAGATCGAAAACAAAGTAGTTATTGAAACAATTATAATTGAGAAATTAAATTTATGCTTGCCGACCACTGGCCTAGTCTTTTTTAATTAGACCGTGGTATATGCACGGAAGTTGACAATTACAAAATTATTAATGCACACTATTTATCTGATTGCGAGATAATTCACAAGCAAGAAAAGTGCGAAATACATTACAAAATAAATAAACCTACCTTGTATTATAACGAGATATGTGTTATTACTGTTTAATTTGGAAGCAAATACTCACTTCTTAATATTAAAAATTTCAAGACTATGGTCTATGTAGTTTGTAAGATTTTGTATTATCAGTTATACGAACAGGTATCTATGCATACCTCTGTAGAATTTACTCTTTATGTAAATCATGTACTGGTTTTAATAAAATAAATAAATAAACAACTTCTACATGTTTAACAAAACCCTGAAACGTCAAATTGACTTAGTAACTGGAAAACCATAGAGTACATAATAACTTCGATGTAGTGTCTATATAGTGAACAATACGATTGTTTCTTTGATTTTTAATAGACACAAGTATTTCTAAAAAGTAAATTCCAAATAAATAACTTTAAGTAGTAGTAATAATTGCTCAGATTTGTACTGTGGCCTTTATACCCTTTCTAAGTACAGAACCCCAAAAATTATTATGTACAATATTAAATTAAATTTTCGCTAAGAAACTGAAGACAATAAGTGTTTTTCAATTATTTCTCAAAAAATGCCATACTATTTTCGTTAGATGTATAGCAATGCCTATTCGGAAACATTTTAATTGATAAGAGTAAAAATAGAAAAACCAATGCTTTCCATGCATTGTTTATAACAAGCTACTCACTATTTATTAAGGAGTAATCTAATTGTTCAACAAAAATATCAGTAATAAAAAAAATAAACGAACTAAATCAAAATCAATAAAAAAGCAACAGACTAATACATACCTAATACAGTTATTTGTTATAGTCATTGTCTTCAGTTGTTTATTTGCCATTATTTATTATTTATATTACACTGCAGTGGCCTTTATAAAAAGCACTATGAGCGAGTGTTTATTTATTCGTCACCCATTCGTATTGTTTATCATTTAAAAAAACAAAAAAAGTAACCAGTACTAGAAGTCACTTTTTTATAGGTACATACGCAGAAAAACAGCCGTTATCGTTTAATTAATTATGTTTTGCAAAATAAATATGTAAAACAAAGTCAATACCTACTTCATCTAATATAATAAATAGACTATAACGTTTTGTAACCTGTTGATTATCCCAATGATCTTCTTTTAATCAATTAATTAAAAATCACAGTTTAAATGTTATATTTTTTCCATGAAAATGAAACGAGCAAACTATTTTTATCATTAATAAAATAAAAACAAAAAAAGGAAAGAACTTCAATGTAATAATACCGAATTTGTGGCAAGTAATGCATGCAATCAAATCATACGTTCCTTAAACAATACCAAAGAAGAAGATCGCAAATAAGGCCAAAATTACATGTTGTTAGCAAATAAAACCAATTAATTAAAAACAATTTTGGAAAGCAAGAGGTGTTTGTAAATTAATAACTGATTATGTTAAATTTGTCAAGAGTTTTGTGCCTTTTACTCCTCATTTAGCACAGTTGTTATTATTCATTTGTTTCAAAATTAAATCAACTCGAAAATAAATTAAACTATAACGAAACGAGTGACTTCCAGAAACAGCAATTACTTAAATGCAACAACGGTTAATTTATTTAACTCAAACAATTCCTACCTTTTGATCCAATCCATTTTTTTGCTTTTTAATAGATACATGTATTTCTAAAGAGTAAATTCCAAATAAATAACACTAAGTAGTAGTTGTAGTAATTGCTCAGATATAATCCACTGTGACCTTTTCCCTTTCTCAGTACAGAACCCCAAAAATTACTATGTACATTATTAAATGAAATTTTCGCTAAGAAACTGAAGACAATAAGTGTTTTTTCATATATTTCTCAAAAAATGCCATACTATTTTCGTTAGATGTATAGCAATGCCTATTCGGAGATATTTTAATTGATAAGAGTTAAAATAGAAAACCAACGCTTTCCATGCTTTGTTTTTGACAAACTGCTCACTATTTATTAAGGAGTAAACTAATTGTTCAACAAAAAAGTCAGTAAGAAAAAAATCGACAACTAAATCAAAATCAATTAAAAAGTGCAACAGGCTAACATATACCTAATACACTCATCGTCTTCAGTTGTTTATTTGTCATTATTAATTATTTATATTACCCTGTACTGGCGTTTATAAAAAGCAGTATGAGTGAGTGTTTAATTTTTTTAGACACGCATTCATACTGATTATTATTTAAAATCTAAAAAATTGTAACCAGTACTAGAAGTCACTTGTTTTATAGGTATATACGCAGAAAAACAGCCGTTATCGCTTGATTACGTTTCGCAATACAAAGTCCATACTTATTTTTAGCAATGAATTAACAGTGAGTCTTAATGTTTTACCTTTGATATGAAAATGAAACGAACTATGTTTATTAAAAAAAGAGGATAAGAAAAAGAATTTCAATGTAATAATACTGTTACAGATTTATCATGAATTATGGACAAGCAAAGCAAGCGACGCCTAATACAGCAACAAAGTTAATTTAATAACTTAAATAAAAGTATAGTTTTTTTATATTTCAAAAACGTTTAAGAAACTACACAATTGTTTTAGCACATGATGCCTTTTTCAAGAGTACTAATGATATAATACTGCATCTTCATGGGTCGGAACAATTGTAGAGTATCTTAATAAACTTTTCTGAAACATAAAAAAACTATACTTTTATTTACAATATTATTATTATGTTTCATAATTATCCGACCACGGAGTTAATTTATATGTTAAACATTATACGCGTGTTTAGCATAAATGAATATCGATAATTTGGCGGTGACAAAATCTACGTGCTGCCTCTAGTATGAATGAATAGAATGTCTTGATGTTACAATAAGACCAAAATTCAATGTTGTTCGGAAATGCTTTCATTAAAATCGATTTAGGAAAGCAAGAGGCTTTTAAAATAACAATTTATTATGTTAAAATTGTCAAAAATTTAGTACCTCTTACTGTTCATTTAACCCAGTCGTTTTCATTCATGTTTCAAAATAAAAACAGGTCAAAATCAAATGAAACAAGTGATTTCAGAATAAGCAATTACTTGACTGCAAATACGGTTAATTTATTTAATTCAAACAATTCCTACCTTTCGATCCAATCCATTCCTGAAACAGTCAAACAGTCCTAAAATTGCTAATTGCTGACACCAATTATTGCCACCTCGTAACTACCATTTTCTGCAAAAAAAATCGAAAATATCGTAAGAAGTCTTTGACAAATAAAGATCACGTGAAGTATAAAAGAGAAAGCATTCCAGTACCACCATAAACTTTAATAAAAAAAAAATATTTATTCCTCAAAGTAACTTGTTACATATGATGCATATGTAACTCAACATACACCCAGTGTTTTTTTAGATTGCATACATATTGCAACGATTATTTTCAATTCTTAAAATGTTAAAAACATGTAAAAATTCAGGTAAAATTTACTGGCGAGGATACTTTTAATTGTCGATTTAAATAAACATGCAATAGAGAAATAAAACAAACCATACACTATCGCAAATTATAACATTTGTGAAAGCATATAGTTATTTCCTTTATTTCCCTATTATGATCGATTATCATCAAGTAAAGGCCTATTAAATTTCATAAAGATACAAATTTCTATTTGACAGAGAACATAGCACATAAACATTCTATACAAACCTCATACACAGATCGACCGTAACTATTTGACCGCTTTAAAAAATATTTTGAAACATTTAACTAATGAAATCTTACCTTTTTTTAATTACAACAACTCCAAAGTTTGAAAAGTGAAACAGCAAATGAGGTACACAATAGGAGCGTAATAGTAATAAACTTAAAGGTGTTGCTTGGCATTTATAGGTCAAACTGTGAAAGGTGAAAAAAGAAACGAATTAATTATACATGCTAACAAATGAACAGACATGAATCAAAAAAAGAAACAAAAAACACATGCATAATTGTAATAGATTAGCATTAAAAAAACAACAATTACGATAAAATCTAACGAATAAACTAATTATATATATATTTTTAATAATTTTGTTATGAAAAATCAGTAAAAGAATGTTTCTTTATAGGTACCTATGTAGCAACAAATAAAAAGTAACATACCAACAAACAAAAATACGATATTTATATAACACTAAACTGCTGTCGATCAAATGAATTGTACTATTTAAATAAATTGCTTTCTAGACGCTCTAGTTGTAATAAACTAATTAAAAAATTACTCCCATTTCCCAACTGACTGGGACAGCATTTAATTTTTAAGAATAGAATATTTAGAATATTTTAATGCGGCGACGGATTTATATGCACTTAATTAAAAAACTTTGTGCTATTTGTTGTATTGTATTTTAAAAGATTTTTTTACCTGTCAATTGAATGTAACGTTTCGAAGTTTACAAGTGTGAAAAGCAAACTAAATCCAATGATACCATTGCATATAACTTGTTTCAGTGGTGTCCAAATAAATATCCAGGTGTTCTCATTCATCAGTCGAAAATTATCTGCATAGTGTAGACATCAAAGGAAAGCAGGTCCAGGAAAATCAACACAATTGTACTTCGATACTCTCTCATTCTTCAGCCAACCTAGAGAAACGGCGAAGGAAAACAATTTAACTACACTATTAAATCCATAAAATAGAGACGTGGCATCACTAACTTTAACATTACCTAGCATGTATTATGGTTTATAAAATATGTAACATTTAAGACAAATAATCTATCGCTTATTTTATGCTGTCTTTCATGCTACTGCAATAAAATACAGTGTTACTTTAATTCTGCTTTTGACATTTCTAAAATGATTCTTAAAACTTCACTGTTGAGAATAGTTAAAAATGTCTAAGTATATCTGCTATCTTATATTAAATGATGTAATACATACCAATTCCTTGTCATAAATCGTTTATTTGGCAACATACTGCTTCAGTTTCCAGTGGGAAAAAGGAACTTTTATACTTCCATCACGTATTGCTACACCCTGGACTGAAAGAGGACAGATACGACCAAGGATTCATAACACATGGCATTCAGAGTTTTCATAATGTTCTTCTAAACTGAAATGCTATGAAACAGAATTAAAATATAATAAATTTAGCCTCCCTAGTAAAGAAATGAGTATAACAGGTTATTAAAGCAATATCAAATAATTTTTTCTGTTCATATTAAATATAATTATTTATATTATGACATGTATTCTCACCTTAATTGACTGAAAAATAGTTCACAAGTGAAAAGACAAAAGCAAACAAACTCCAGCAGGAATAATAATGTAGTAGACAACTTATTTAATCAGTAATCAATCTTCTCTCCCATTTATCGGTCAATCTGCAGACACTAAAACAAGAAAAACGAATTAACTACGTTAAATTAATACAACATGAAATACAATAAAGACATGCACCGAAAACCAACTAAAATAGTATAATATCAAATATTTTCAGTCATCTTACCTCTCGGCAATAAGGTAGTATAAAATTACACTGTCTGTTTAGGTTGAACTGTTGAAGGGAGAATTCGTTTGGCAAAGGCAGAAAAAAAAATGAATTCCGAAATATATCTGCGAAAAGAAAAGAACAAATGAAAGTCCAAAATAATTTTATAGAAAAAAAAGCCTAATGAATGAAAACGGTAATTATTCTGTTACCAAAATAAAAAAGTGAATTATTTCATATAATAAATTTGTTTACACAGAACTGATGGCTATTATTTTTCATAAAATCGATCGATATAAACAAGTTTTCAAAGTTCTCCTAAATTATCAAATATGGCGTAATTAACTCCGCACTGCCCGTTTACGTAATTAATGTGAATGGTGCAAATAATCTGATACCCGAATAAAACAATGCATACCGTATATAAAACTGATATTCCGTAATCTATTGTAATATAAATTTTGTATGTATCATAACTTTTTTCCGTTTTTTTAAATTAAAAATTTAAATAAAATTTCACAACAGCCAGAAAACATAGTAGATGCGATAAACAAACGAAGTAGCGAACTGGAAGGAAGTACGTCATTGACGACAGTAACAAATATAATTTGTATCTCTTTTATTTGTTATTGTTCAGTATTACGACCACCAATGCTGATTGAAAGATGGACGACGTTAATTATACACTATAGATTAATGTCGTTCATAGTTAAAAAACAAGTTAATGTCGTCGATTATTTCTAATTTAAGTCCGCTTATTAGTAACTTTTGCGTCCACTTTTTACAATTTTGATGAAAGTAAATCAAAAATTCAATCACTTTATTTATTTCTTAAATGTTTTCCGGAGAGCACCTGCTTGCTTTTATATTGCAAACAAAATTAAATAATTAAAATATTAATCAAAACATATTCAAATAATTTAAAATATTTAACAATTTATGGTACCTATATGTTTTGGCATAAAAAGTATAATTTATAATACTTATTAAAATATGTGGCCTTTGTCGAATTATAACTATACAAAACTCACACTTAAAACAACAAAGTTTACTTACAGCAAAACTTAATCGCATGTAGTTGAATAAACAATCAATAAGAACCTCAATTGTAATTTGAATAATGTAGATAATTTGCCCAAACTTTGCTAACATTAATAGATATCACTAATTAGTTGTTTTAATGAACTGTTAAGAAGCAGGAAACTGATTATATATATATATATATATAGGTATACCTATATTTCTAGTTCGATTTATCATACTATAGTTTTCTCAAATAACGCAATAATCGTTTTTGTCCGCATTTTTTAGCTAGCTTATCAATAAAACTAGTTTCCATCTAACTAATGTATGTATAATATAATAATATTAATAATAATAATATAATTATATCTATTGTGATGTCTATAAAAACATCTTACTTAGTTTTAGAGATTATCCCAGTTTTTATCTAAAATACCAAAGTATAGTACACCAGGAAAAAATAGGTATATAAATGAAGCAAACACTAAACAAAAATGGAAAAATATTGATTTGTCCTTCATCTCAGTAAAGACATTACAATAAATTTCTTACGGACTTGTGTACATACCATTTAAATTTAAATACATAAATTATTACAAACGAAGATGTTAGCTGTTCACAAATTTCCATTAACACTGATGAATGCTGTAACATTTGTCACAATATCTAAAAATACACACAAAAATAAAAATCAATAATTTAGCGGTGGTGGAACACACGTGACATATATTTTATTAACAATCTATTTTATGTAGGCAACCCACTGTATTGCAAAGTATTGTAACATGGAAGGTGATAGTTTATGCCCTTTAAAAACTTCCGCGTTCAAAATAAGTAAAAGTAATTTCTAACCACGTAATTCTTGTAGGTGCTAACACAACTTTTCTATTACTTTTTGATACTTTTAGCTGTACTGATAATGAAAAAATTATTTTTTGAAAAATCATACTCGCCAAGTATTTGAAAACATATTTAAATACTTTTATGTCGTTTCAAAAATATTTGAATACTGATGTTTAAATAAGTAATGTTTGTATTTAAATACTTCATTGAAGGTACTTTATTTTAAATACTGGATCGGTTTTAAAATATTAGGTACGATAGACTCAACAAAAAAGTGGACGCTATAAATTTTCTTTATAACTATACGTTGTATTGTACCTTCAACATAGTTATTTATAAAGAAATTGTCAAATTAATTAAGTAGTATTTAAGTACTTTTTCCTAGTATGTTAAGCAAGTATAATAAACTACAGTATTTGAAAAACTTCTGAAGTATTTAATTTATATTCAAATACCTTTTTACAAATATGCTATTTTGTTACATTTTGATACGTTTAGCTGTATTAATTATTTTTTTAAACTTAGTACTTTCTTTGGAATTTAAAACTTAACAAAAAAATTGGAAATGGCCGAAATTCCGAAGTATCCTTTTTATAAACTGATAATTTATCAAACGGGTTATGCGCCCCTTTACGTAAATTCTGCATACAAAACGGTTGTTTACATAAGCGTCAGACAACTGTATTAACTTTTTGTGTTTATAAGTTCGAAAATGGCAGAGATTCTGTAACATTATTCTTACAAATTGAATAACTTCTAAAGAGGGTTGTGCATCCCTTACACAAATTTCGCATATGCAATAGTTGTCCACACCAATGTCAGACAACTAAATTAAATTTATGGGTTTTTAAGTTTGGAAATGGTCGAAATTCGCATGTATTTTTTTTACAAATTGAATAATTTCTAAAGCGGGTTGTGCGCCCTTTACGCAAATTTTGCATACGCAATAGTTGTCCACATCAGTGTCAAACAACTACATTAAATTTATGGGTTTTTAAGTTTGGAAATGGTCGAAATTTCGAGGTATTCTTTTTTCAAATTGAATAATTTATAAAGAGGGTTGTTCGCCCCTTATGCATGTTTTGAATACACAAAAGTTGTCTACATCAGTATGAGACACTTATATTAATTGTTTGTGGTTATATGTTTGACTTACTGAAGATTTAGTAAAAATTAAGTACTAGCAACACAGTTTCAAAGCGGGCTGAGAGTATAATAGTTGCTTATATTACTGTTAGATAATTATAACGAAACTTATTTATTTGTTTACCTTTCGTGTTCCTGTTCAAGCATCATCTTTTGGGTTTTGATCTTTTATAACACTTCTGTATTTGTGATTAAATGTTTTTAGTATTGTTATGATTCAAGAGTAAGGGGTGAATATATTCTTGAGTGTATCTGGGAAGAGAAAATAACAAATGAAAGCTAAAAGTAATAATTACGTAGAATAAAATAATAAATAAACGGAGAAATATATATATATTATTAATAAAATTATAATATTAAATTTTTTATTCGAACAATTTCTTTTTTATTTTATCGCTTTTTTACATACCTTTTCCTTATCCATATTCATCACTTTTTCTTTTGAATAAAGTCTAAACACCTTGTCACATATTTCACTGATTTGACGATAAATAAAAATAAAAACGAGTAATTATAGATTTTGCTTATTTACCGGCATCAACTATGTACAATTTGTAAGAATATAAACACATATTGTAGTATCATTATATATCTGTCAAAAGGAGTACCAACAGCACAATATCGACATCACAAATTTTATTTCTAAAATGTTTCTTATTTAATAAATAACCCTCATTACGTAAATCTTGCAAACAAAATCTCTTATGCAACCCAAGTCACGTAGTACTACAGCGCTATCTCTGGACTGGTGTATCGCCTATTTCACAATTGACAGAGTGAACACCCCCTGAGCTGTGGTTAAAGTCAAAAAATTAATTACTGTCACAGATCAATTATTATGGAGTAGAAGTAATCAACAATTAATACAGCTGTGAAACCGAATTCGATTTTGTATTTTGCGAAGAAAGACGTTTATTTTTGTATCGTTACATCGTTCAAGTATATATTCGTGACAATGAAAGTTCAATAAAACAAAGTTTATTATTGACAATATTGTAATAAAATCAGCAATTTTAAAAATCATTATAAATGGCTGATGTAAAAGCTTTGGAGCATCCTACTTTGAAAGTATTTGTTACAATTGTATTATAATTATCTTTGGGTCTTAATTTTACTTGTTTAGGTTCCTTATGAAATTTTAAATAAGAAGTTTCGAACTGCTCAAAAAACATTAGATAGAGAAGCATCTCATGTTCAACAAACAGCCCTAGAGATTGAACGAGAAATTTCTAGTGATAATGTCAAAACAAGTGATATTTCAAAACTGTTGGGTGGTATGGTCGAGAAGCTTCAAGTATTAAAAAGGAAAGCTGAAGAGAGTATTTCAGAAGAGCTTCAAGCAACTAATGTTTGTAAAAGAAGAATAGAACATCTTAAGGAACATGTTACAATGACTCCTTTGGGAACAATGTCTCAAGGAGCTTTAAATCAGTGGCGACGTAAAAGATTAGATCGTATGGTTGTGGAATATTTTCTTAGAAATGGTTACTACACCTCTGCCATGAAACTAGCAGAAAAGTCAGAAATTAAAGATTTAACTAACATAGGTCAGTATAATTATAATTTTATTAACAAAGGGTGACTTGGATAATTTTAAATAATTTCAGATATATTTTTAACATCCCGTGAAGTTGAAAAATCTTTGATGAATCATGAAACATCAAAGTGTCTTGCATGGTGCCATGATAACCGTTCCAAGTTGAGAAAATTGAAATCAAATATGGAATTTAATATACGTATACAAGAATTTATTGAACTTATAAGGTCTGACCATAGAATAGATGCAATTAAACATGCTAGAAAACATTTCCCCAGTTTTGAAGATGAACATTTAGCCACTATTCAACAAGCCATGGCATTATTGGCATTTCCTGTCGCAACTGGTAAAAATTTACATTTCTCTCATGAAGATATTTAAGAAGGAATTAAATACAATTATTATTTTTTTTTTTTCAAGTAATTGAACCTTACAAAGGTCTTTTTGATAAATCAAGATGGGATACTCTTATAGAGGAATTTAGACAGGAAAATTATAGATTATTCCAATTGGCCAGTCAATCAGTTTTCACTGTGGCTCTTCAGGCTGGATTGTCTTCATTAAAGACACCATATCCTTTTAAAAACCAGATAAATGTTACAATTTGTTGTTCATATTGAGTAATTTTATTTCAGCTAATTTATTTTCCTTAATAATACATACTCAGTGTTACTCTAATAATAGAGAAAACCGAAATCCAGGTTGTCCAGTTTGCAATGAATATTTAAATCATTTGGCTGAACCTTTGCCCTATGCACACTGTTCCCAATCAAGATTGTACTGTCACATCAGTGGTCTTCCCATGAATGAGAATAATCAACCAATGATGTTACCAAATGGATATATTTATGGTGAACAGGTAACTAATAATCCTTTTGTTTTTGTTGTAATTATGGTATAATTAAAAATGCTTTTTACAGGCTTTGCAACAAATGGCAAGGGAGAATGATGGCCAAATTATTTGTCCCAAAACTAAAGAAATGTTTTCCTTCAAAAAAGTTGAAAGAGTTTACGTTATGTAAAGTTATGTACATAGATTTAATTTTAAGAATAACTTTGTTTTTGTTTTTGACAAGTCTAATATTTTTTTAGTAATCATTGTAGTATTAAAAAGATTACAAATTTTGTTTTGTGACTGAATATAAAATATCAATACTAATGAGACTTTTTCTTTATTACATACTTAATAAATTCAATAAGATGGAATAGTTTGGAAACTAAATAATTAGCTTTAAAATAAGTCTCTTATTTATTTTTAATTAATACAAAACAACTTAATAAAACTTGAATCACAAGTTGTATAATAATAATAATAGATTCCTGAGTACAGTTAACGTAATCATTTAAGAATATAAACAAAGTCCAAGTGTATTTAAATTAAAAAAAAAAAAGAAACATACAGTTATAAATAATTTCTTTGTAGTATTTACAAAAGTTACATACATAAACTGGACTCAGAGCATCTGTTAGAAAAAAGTTCTTAATTGTTTAAAATTATCGCGAAAGAGGAAGATTGCACAAATAATATATCTATATATATATTTCAAATAATACATTCGCCCATTTTTCGAATAAAACCAATACTTAATCAATTGATAAAAGGTATAAGTAACAAACATTCGTTTATGAATTACCAATGTCATTTGAAAACTAAAATGAATTACTTTAAATGCACGATTTATTTTTTATTAAACTCTATTCTGAAAGCATTAAACATAAAAAAATAAATAAAATTTATACGCCCGAAAAGTAAACTGACTCACATTAATTAAAACGTACAATCTCTATTAAATGCAACGATAAATTGAATTTTGAACATTTCTAATTTATAGACGTTATTAAGATTTGTATTCTATAAAGTTCAATTAAGAGTATAAGAAATAAATATATCTAAAAAATAAAAATACCTAAGTAAATTAACTTTATCATTGAAATACAAAACAGTCGAATCAATCCCATTATTATCCTGAGATGAAGAATTAACAGTAGCGTAATATTTTTGACCTCTACTCCAATAAACAATTATTTGATAATTGCAAAGACATGTAATTGACAACCGATTAAAATTTGAAAACTAGTGTTTGAAATGGAATTTAAAAATGCCAGAAAGAAAAGATCCAAGAAAATTTACTTTAAAGTATTTCTAAACAACGCCAAAGAAAGAGTAAAAAGTTATGTACTAAATGAAAACAAATGTTTAACATTAAACCCTTTTTACCAGTTACATTTTATAATTTCAGGTACGTGCAATATTCTTTGCTTGACTTTAAAGGAAACAAAAATAATTCAACTTTATAAAAGTAGGCAATTAAAAAGGCGAACTACAAACTACATTTCCTATACCACATGTAAAGTATAAGATGCTTGTAAAAGGCAGCAATAATAAATATTATTTGGTCTTGTATCGTCTCTTTTTGTCTTTTTTGTAAACTACCTAATTGCGATTGTTCTTGAAATGGTCACTCCGTTACATATTAGTTTAAAATTACATTTAGCGATTTTTCATTGGGTTTCAGTGGGGGCTTTCTTGAGTTTTTAATATTCTAGATCACAACAGATCAGATCATTAATGGCGGTTTGTGACGAAGTGAAGCGGTGTTTTGTAAATGTTTACTCACGTGATTTTTGAAAGTTAATTCATTGAAACACACTTGTTCATATCTTTTCATTCAAGCTATCAATTTTGCAATGGAAAGCAATGATAGAGCTGTCATACTATTTAGAAAGTAAAGAAGGAAAACAAAATAATACATTTTTTTGATGTACCCACAAATCCAATTGTTTTATGAATATATTTATCTATTAAATTGGAGCTTATACGCTTTTTCACGGCTAACACCTGCAGCCGACATTAATTTTTAAAGCAATTTTTTAATCATATGAATATTTAAAAAATATCTTCACATGAATCGATCTATAAACTAAATCCATCGTCACTATCACGATTTATTAAATACTAATAATTAGTATGATAAACCACTACACGAATCCACAAAAGCATACACTAACCGCCTTTTAATGATGTTCATTACAAAACAAGCAAATGATCAGTTTAAAAATATAAAAAACTCTTGAAGCCCCCCCCTTTTGATATTATGTCATGTTCCTAAATCTAATTTTTAAATTCATCAGCGATATTATAATATTATTTATTAATAAGTTTTAAAAGTAGATAAGCGTAGTAGTAACACGATGAAGTTTTTTTTTTTGAAAAAGTTATGCTAATCATAAAAAAATTGTTTTGTTTTGAAAACCCAAATAAATAAAACGAAAAATTTGTGGTATAAAAATCATTCTGCCTTCTGTCTTTTGTGATAAATGTTCAATTAATATTAAAATTTAATGTCTGTACACGATATAAAATCTATTCTATCAATTTTATTCTCATTATTATTATTATTATTATTATTATAGATATTGGAAGAACTCTTCAATATATTCAACTTTGTAACACATCGCCAAGTAAAAAACTTGGTGTAACATATATATTATGTATGTACGTGGTTTAATAATAATTATATGTAATATATTAATTAATGATGATCAGTCTACTTATAGTTTTCTTTTTTTTTATTTGTTCGTCTTTTTAGTCACTAATGTATGGCGTGAAACTTTCTAATGAAATGAGTTAATTCTACAGATGAGAATGGTTCTAAATTATTTGTGGTAGATTATAAATTAAAATCGTATTTGAAAGGAAGTTTCCTCGCCATACACTAGACAGTTGTGTTAGAAGCCCACATGCTGTATCAACCAAGGCCACACGAACGACAGTAAAACCCCCGAAAATATACCTGTTATAAGGGCAGCTGCCCCAAACATACCTGCTATTGCTGCATATTGAGGTTCTACCGTCCTACAAAAATACATATAATCAGTAATAAAACTATGAAAATTTTCTGTAAATAATGATTTTTTTGTTAAAAATGAATCATACCTTGGGGCATACATCATCCCTAAAGAGCTGAAATATCCACTCGTTAAACCCATTGTAATTCCAATGATCCAATATGCCCAATCACTGTTTATCAAAACTGGCAAAATTCTTTCCCTATCACTCAGCTGATAGTTACATAATAAAAAGAATGGTATAAATAGAAGTCGCAGAGTTACTGGAATCCATAGAAATCTTGGTTTTGGCTAAAAATATGCTCGTTATTACTCGTTACAAATTAATTACTAATAGCATACCTAGTGTAAAATGATTAACAATTACTATTAAAAAAAAGAAAGACAATAGGATGAGACTTACACAACTAAAATACGTCGGTAAAAAGCTACCAATCATGGCGCTTACGTTAAAAGTTAAAAAACACAGCAAATTTACATAATGTCTGGTCCCAACAAAAAAATTTAGGTCGGAAATTTGTATATCTGAAAAAAAAAAAGATTTTATTAAAACTAATATGCACTAGAAAACAAATTAAAAACATTTACTTGCTTGTATAGCTGGAAATATTGCTAATGTGACGAAGAATACCATGAAAATATTGTACAATTGCGGGAACGCCTTTTTAAATACGTAAAAGTACGGTAGCCGTTCCACCCTCCCCTGATTATCTTTTAATCTACTTTGAGCCTCTTTTATTTCTTTAAGCTCGTAATGTCTATAAAATCGCTACAATAATATAAACATCAAAACAATTATAAATATAATATTAGAATATTTTAATAACTAACATTTAGTGGCAGTGCAAAATACGTGTCGAAACAAATCAAAAGAACAAAGAGGGCAGTTATGAAGTAATAAATTGCCGACATTCTCTGGTTCGAGGCAAAAATATCCGACAAAATTTTCACTACCGAAGTAAAAGTTCCACTTATATTGGAGCCAAGTACCACAGCACCGGTGTATTTTAATGGTAATTTTGCAGCCATACCAAAAATTGTATTTTGGTAAACACCATTAGCCACTAAAAAACAAATTCAATATTAGATTAAGTACATTAATTTATTCAGTCTCTTTGGTAATATCTTTTGATAGATACTTACTATTTAAAAATACCACAGATACCATGGTGGTCCAAAAAAAGGGACCAGGCCAATCGTTTGTTTCGGTCATGGCCAAAACTATGGTCAATATAAAAATCACAACTTCTGCTGATATACTCCATACAATCCTGGTGGTGAGATTGCCTCTAAAATGTGTTTAAAATAATTCAGGTGGCTTTTTGATTATTTATCTATAATTACCCCATTTGAACGAATACATTGAGCCAATTAAAAATAACATTAGGAACTTGAGCTGCAAAAGTAAGGTACTGCAAAAAATTGGACGCATAAGTTAGATCCTGACCAATATATTCCTTTCCCAATTTGTAATTCGTAAAGTACTTGAAAAAGAAAACAGAAAAACAACCTTTACATTACAAATAATACAGGGGCTAAAACAATTAGGTAGTACATATTATAAAAAACTTATGGACAAGGCAATTTTTGAGCTATTAGATACTGACTTACATCTCCGGCGGTGATGAACATGTTCCAGGGCATGAGAACACCGATTCCGTGGAGAAGAAAGGTCAAATAAACTAGATTGTATTTATCTGGAGGCGTGTGGAGTTGAAGGCTCGCGTCATCCATGGTAAGGTTCTTAAAATTGAGCTCGTCTTCGGGTAAATTGTTCTCCTCCCAGGATGGCTGCAAACGAACGGGTTGAATGACGGGTCGTTTCTCTTCCACATACTGTTGGTGTTGATCGTCAGCCCCTGAAAAAGGGAAAAAGACGTCAAACACGTTTTAGTATGTGCCTCCGAAGAGGGCACCAACCTGCAGCTAACGTTTCAAGCAAGATCTTTTTAAGGGCCTCAGATGTACGATACAAAGAAACTGCAGGAAAAAGGCAAAGCGTTAAAGCTGCTGTCTAATGTAAGGGAACATAACAGTGAAGACGAAGAGAAGAATAATAATTGGCGAATTAGCGAAACTCTTCGTATGTGACTTTTTAAAATTAACTAGAAATCAATTTAAATATATTAATATTTCAGAGGATTCGTGGTACAGCGACATTTCTTTCAAAGTAAATATTCTAATGAAAAAACACACACGTAATGTTTAAGTTTATTGTAAAAAAACACAATAATTATTTCGCCAACACAGCGGCTTCTTCAGGTGGAAGAATAATATAACTTAAAACTAGTATACAAACAGACTTATATACTAAAATAAAATAGATAAGAGTAGGGGTATAAGATATAAAATTACTAAAATTAATGTTTAATATAGTGCCTTTATTGTTTCATTTATTTATTTCTATACTTTTTAAAAGATTTCCGACCTTTGTTTTCAACATGTAAGATTTTATAATCGTCTTTAAAATTATGGTTGTTAGTTATTAAGTGTTCAGCATATGTTGAATTTGTGTTTGGGTTTTCATAACTTTTTTGTGTTCTTTTATTATTTCCTGAAATGTTCTGCCTGTCTGACCGATGTATGCCTTGTTACAATCACCACATTGAAGTAAATAAACGCCAGATATTAATTCATTTTTATGAATTTTCCAAGTGAATTATTAGTTTTAGAGGAAATAGAACTGTTATAAATATTCTAACTATAAAATAGCTTCTGTATCAAATGATTCATAAATTTTATGGTGTAATAAAATCGACCAAAAATAAAACCATATATTATTTATTGAGTTACGCAATTAAATGAAATGCATTGCATTTTACGTTCAAATGTACTTTATTGACGGCCTTTGACTTGAAACGTACGATTGGTTGTTTATTTTCCAATTAGAGATAAGATGAAAATTAAATTTTAAATATTTGCCAACCGATTTACACAATCATAATTAAATAGTATAGAAAAAAAATGTTCGTATTAATAAATATTTAAAACAAATACGTAAATAATAGTTTTAGTTCTTATATGTCTCTGAAATGAATTTTTGATAAGCTCTGATGTGCAAGACACTACTGTACGATTTATTATTCTGGAAAAGTTCCAGCATTCAGTAAACTTTAATTTTTAATTTAACGAGTAACAAAACGCAAACAAGAGGTGATAAATGGTCGCCTTTGACCAAAAAAATAAACATTTGATTTACAAATGCAGTGTTTTAGAAATTCATTGCGTGCTAATGATATCTGCAACGTTCATTTATATACAGTTGACTAATATTATTCACATTGGAATGTATCCAAAAAAACCAACAATATTTCCATTTCGACAAACATGCCAAAGAAATATCACCAAACTTCTAATTAAAATTAAGATGGATTTTATCTAATTTTAAGGGTTATCAATTTTTTTAAAGAATTAAATTCTATAGAAAATTATTCAGAGACAATTTCATGAAATCTATAATTTTTCAGATATAAGTTTTGGACTTCAAAAATTACGAAAAATCAATTCAAATGTTTTTAATCCACTACAAAACGACCTGTGGTTGAATTTTCTAAGACTAAGTTCAGCAAAACTTGTTATTTGAATGTAACAACTATTATGGAAAACTTGTTGATAGTAGATGCTATTACTTGTTGAAACGAATTATTACTCATGTTGAATTTCAATTAAAAAACACAATGTTTCAAATAGTTTTATTTTGTAGACACTACAATATTGTTTCGCCTAACATTGGCTTCATTAGGTAATGATTTGTCAAACTTCAGTTCTTACACACTATTTATATACCTATACAACTAAATCTACAACCAATAGGAGGGGGGGAGTATAATGTATGTTATCCAAAAATATTTAATAGAGGTGAATTTTTATATTCTATTTGTGTGTTTAATGCTAGATCTTTTTTATAATATCTATTGATTTCTACGCTCTCTAATAAATTTAATTTTAAACTTTTGTTCTGAATATGTAAAATTTTATAGTTTAGATTAAAATTATGGTTTTCATTAATGAGGTGTTCTGCGTATGTGGAATCCATTTTTTTATTGTTAAAACTTGACAAACGTTCTTTTATTCGTGTTTTGAAGGAGCTACCTGTCTGACCTAGGTAAACTTTAACACAATTTAAACAGCTTAAACAATAAACTCCTGATTTCAACTCTCTATGAGTTTTACATTTATTATTTAATATAAATTTCCCTAATGAATTGTTAGTTCTGAAAGCAATATTACTATTATTTATTTCTCTAACGCATTTACCAATATTTGACGAAATATTACCTAAATATGTGAAACAGTTATATTTTTCATGTTAACATAAGGATAAATTTTGTACAGAGTTTGCTGTCTAATATTCCGATAAGATTCGACTTAATCTTCTTAATATCTTACATTTTCTCATGCACATATGGTACATTTAATTGAGTGTTTATGTAGAAGAATTGAACCATATGTAATGTAGGTACTTGATGTATTTACAGAAATAAACATTTAATAGTACAGTAAATCAACATATGTATAGAGTTAGGGTGGCTTGAGTTGAAGCTTTTGTTATCTATAGAGTAGATTTGAAAAGGGACGAGTAGATTTTCCGTTAATACATGTATGTTGTCTAAACCACAGCAGCCTGGTTAACCAAGTGTACAAAATAGCGCGTGCTCAATAATCCAACTTATTTACGCTAAATCTAACGTTCAAAACCCATTTTAAAAATAAAATATCGAAAACGTGTTAAATACACACAACAGTTATGACAATATTACATCACATATTACGTTAGTAATAAATAAAATTACTAAAAAATAATTATTAATAACTAATTTCAACTGGTTGAAAAAATCTTACATGTACGTGTCATATGAGAAGCAGAAACAGGAGTAAAGAAAGCAGAGGAAGACCTATATTATCGTATTAGATTATTGTTCGCAAATGGTAGATTGACAAACAACCCTATGACGATATTGTTTTCAATTTTACAACATCTGATAACATCACAAAAAATTACAATCTACTTTCAACAAATTTAACATGTTTTTGGTTTACATCAAGCACGAATCAAAATTCCATCATATATCTCTTGCATTGTTGAGAAAATAGTAAATATTTATGTATAATTAATTATAATAATTTCATAAAAGATAAGATAAAAATAAATAATTTTTATTCATAATAACGTATAAGCAAGAAATTTTGGAGAACATTGAAATTTTTCTATAATCAAAACGCAATAAACATAATTATTTTCATATATAGATAACTCTTTTTTCTCCGAGCACGTCGTATGGGGAAAACCCTTTGTTGCTGTGCTACGTATTTAGCACTGCAATTATAAAGCAATTAAATGTTGTAAAAAATGCAATTTTCATGTTTATGTAGATTTGGAACAAAGTTGATAGGGAAAATAATTGCTGCGTGCAAAGATCTACCGACCGATAGAGGCGTTATTAAGTTGATTTCATCATTATCCGACATTATTATCTATTATCAAATTTCGTGTGCCCTTTGAGGGTTGATTTATTTTAACCCGTACAATAAATATTTATAAGCACGAAAATGTTTCCAACACAAGACGATAAAAAGAAAAAACGTAGCTGTATACAGAAACTCATTGTTTTTAAGTGTGGTCTAAGATAAGATCACAGATTTTTCAATATAGAAAAAGCACTTTTAGAAACAAGAAATCAATAAATAGATACCACTGTTCACTGATGCGAAATGTTAAAATTCGCGAAGCAGAGAGAGAAGTTGTTTTGTTTTCGGATTTACTGAAGTAAGACTTTTACTCAGATTGATTAAATTTTAAAGTAACGATCCAAAAATAGAAAAAGGCGATCTAAAACATTTATATTAGGGTGGCCTACTTTTCCCGACAATACACTTTACCAATAAGTTGTGATATATGTGATGCTATACGTAGAAAAAAGCGACAGATCATTGAATATTAGAATCAAAGAACATGAATACTATACTAAAAACAATTCTAATTATGTAAGATATAAACCTCAACACAACCTTTACATCCTGCACCAAGAGGCTTTCAATTAAATTTATCTGAAAATTTAGAAACCCAAAACGTTCTAGTTAATAAGAAAAAAATTGTAAATAAACAAAAGAACGGACTACAATACATACACTACTGATTTTGTTTTCTTGGGGCACCTTCTGACATTAGAAGCAGAAACAGCAGTAAAGAGCAGACGATAGATAACTCGTGCAACCCATAATAATTATTAAAACAAACTCGTTTTGGTTGCACAATGTTTTTATTTTCACTACTATAATCATTTCGGCATACAGTGCCTTCTTCAGGTAGAAGATTTACAAATATATTTTTACAATGCAAGTCCTTGTATACTAATTATTTTATAATCCTTCATACAGAAAACAAAGGAATGAAACTGAATCTGTTGGAAAGATTAGAAATAAATAAACTCTATAAAAAAGATTTGGCTCTAAACGACCAATTATAAGTATGTAATTCACCTTTATTAAATATTTAATAAATTTTAAGTATCTTCACAACATGTACCCCTACCCTTAGATGAGTAAGTTAGTATATAAGGACTTGTATTGTAAAAATGTATTTGTAAATCTTCTACCTGAAGAAGGCACTATGTGCCGAAACGACCATAGTAGTGAAAATAAAAATATTTTGCAACCAAAACGAGTTTGTTTAAATAAATTAGACGTGAAATGTGTTTTGACAGATAACCTCTAAAATGATGATATTTTCGGGATGTTTAAAATTGTTCAGTAACTTTTAAAAATATTTCAGATAAGCTAATAAAAAACATGGACCTTGGATTAAAATAATAAAATAATAAAAGTTGTTGGTTTTTGTCGTGGGAAAAGTATAATGTAAAATAGAATTGTTTAAGTCTCTTTAGAATTTAGAATTCAGAATTGTGACGATAATTGACGCATACATAAAACGAAGTTATTAGACGGAAATCATTAATCGTTCAAAATAATTTTCTCGGCCACGTATTCCGAATCTATTTGCGAAATAGTTCGGGATACCTACCGCAATTATTAAACAACGAAAACTGGGTTACTGCAATTTGAATGTTTTGTTTTATCTCTATCAACCTCTTATCATTTTTTTTCTTTGCATTATTCTCGTCTAAATTGAACGCAATTGAGTTTAAAATTACATCGCTAGCAAATATTTGCATTAATGCCGAATTCTGGTTGGTTCTGGCGATTTTTTAGTTTTTCACTTTATATCATACTATAGTTTAAAATTAACTCTGTACATAAGTGTATTTAGTTTACTAATCTATTTACATTTTTATACAAACAGTTGTGTTATTATTATGGCATGACGTTTACGGATTTTTTATTTACAATTATTGATAACCCTGACGGAAATCAAATAAATAAAGTCATATTTCTGAACTGTCCCATTTAATCAATTTAAAACTTATAATCAGCAGATTTCTGAATGAAGCCATTGTTTGAATTTCTTTCACAAATAATTTTGTAAGCAAATTTGCTAAAAATTCCATAAAATCCATTAGTCATTGAAAATATACCAAACAGCATGTTAAATTAGAATTGGCTGGTGCATTGTTTATTTAAAATCAAATGCATGTATGAAAGAAAGGCAGGCCTGTAACTAGAATCACATTAAAGTAAGATAAAAGTAAAAACAAAAAAAAAAATCTTTTATATGGGTTGATTAGAAATGGGATAATTCAAATTCAAATTCAAGTGGAAAGTAAATTACTGTATTATGCAGTCAACCATCATCATTCATTGTGTAGTACTTTAGAAACATGCAATAACTAATGAGGAAATTCAATTTAATCATGATAGAACGTATTACGAGGATATATTAATAAATAAGATTGTCATTTGAGATTTAAAAGGTTCAAATTTCATATTGCTCGATAAGGAGTTGACATTTCCTTTAAGAAATGTACGAAAATCAAAGGGCTATTATCAATATGTTAGAAAACGTAAATAAAATAGGTTTTATTTTTCGCTAGACATAACACCAAGATTAAACAGTGATCAGGGGAAAACGATCTAAATAACAATTAAATTATTATAATGAGATCTTAGAGCATATAAACATGGAGACAGCATTTAATACTGTACAGTGATCATATTTCTCTCTCTACCAATTAGATCGCATTAGAGAGAAACTCAAATCACAATTATTTCCTATTTCAAGATCACTGTTATACGAGGGTAAATCAAAAATAAACGGTAATTTTCCTATTTAGCTTAGCACGTAATTCAAATCTAGAGGAATCGATGCTCGAGTGTTGTTTGGTTTATGAGGAGGGGGAAACCAGCTTAGGTAGCAGCTGCGCTCGGTTCTGTCCGCAGTACAGCCATGACTGACATGAGTGCAAGGTAACTTCGTCTGTTGCACAACGCATCATCATAAGTCATCAAGTTTTTAAACAATGAAGGCGTTAAAACATCGAAAATTTTCACTCGTTTGAAGGCACAGTTTGGGGATGCTACATCTACACCGTCTCAGAACAAGTCTCACAAATGACAACATCCGTGCTGTTCGAGAGCTTGTTGAAGGTGATCACCATCAGCCAGATAACTATTGAACAAATCTCATCAGAAGTGGGTACCGGCTATGGGAGTATGGGAGTATTCAATCCATCATTACTGATGAACTTAGCTTTAAAAAAATTAGTGTTCGCAGGGTTTCAAGGTTGTTGACCGAAAATCAACAAATAAACAGGTCAGGTCGGAGATCAATGAAAGACTTCTGAATCGATTTCGACAAGAAGGGTTTTTTTTTGAGGCGTATCATCACTTGTGATGAGACGTGGATCCACCACTACACTCCCGAATCAAAAATGGCGAGTAAGGAGTGGCGAAGAAAGAATGAATGAATGAATGGCCTGTCAAAGCCAAAACTCGTCTCTCAGCCGGAAAAGTGCTTGCGAGTGTTTTCTTTGGCCAAGGGGACTTTTACTCATTGATTTTCTTCACGATCAACGAACAGTGAATGCGGCTTACTATTCTGAGTTGTTACAGTCGACAGAAATCGCAAATCGTATCGAAGCAAACGACGGGCCATGCTCATTCGGGCTGGGAAATCCTCGAGCATCCTCCTTATAGCCTAGCCCTGACTTGTCACCTTGTGATTATTTTTTGTTCGCGCCCTTGAAAGAATCACTTGGAGGCAAAAGTTTTGAAAACAATAAAGAAGTAGAGGAGTATGTACTTAATTGGCTGACAACTCGCCCTCAAACTAACTTTTTATGAAGGAGTATTCAAGCTTCCAAATCGGTGGCAAAAGTGTGTAGAGCACGGAGGTGACTACATTGAAAAACATGTTTAGTTTGTGTGAATCATTAATCAATAAATTTATTTTACAAAATTACCGTTTATATTTGATTTACCCGCGTAGTATTAAATGTAGTCTCCATGTGTTTTATGCTCTAAGGATGAGATAAATATAATTTTAAGTTGTAAACCTTGCGAAGTTTAGGGTTTAATTGATAGAAAAACCGAGGTTGACAAAACAATAAGTCCTGTTGTAGTAACAGCCCTTTTAACAACAAAAAATGAAAGCAAGAAGTCTCAAACTACGAGATTTAGGTTTTACGGTCTTGGAAACGTAACATAACTTACCGATGTTTCTAGTTTAATGAGTCTTCCAGAGAGTATTTAACTTAGATAGCTATTTTATAAAATACTAAAACTTTAGACGCGATTTATAGTGACTTAGAACGCTTTTCCGATTGTTTAGAGAATCCTATTAGACCAAATTCAAATTGTTTATTTATTGAAAAAACAGAACGGATTAAAAATAAAATTATATAGTTTTGAATTCGTTAGGGTGTTTGATCACAAAGATGCCTACATAGTGAGAAATTCTGCATGACCGTACTTTACAACCCTAATCGCATTTAAATCTTCCTTTCAAATGCAATATAGGTAGGGTAGTAGGCATGTATCTACTTCTTTTTTTTCGACCGGTTTAAAAAAGTGTGTCGTCAACATTTTTCTGCTCGAACAATTTTCTATATTCCCAGGGTGATTAACCTGGAGAGTGACATTCGTGAAAAAAATCACGCACGGCTTATTTTTTTCAGCATTCGGTAAAGAAAACAGTTGCCTTTCAGCTACAATGTCAATTGTCACCAGAAAAAGAAACAAAAATGCATGAAGCAATTGTTTACGCAAGCTAAAGAATACATGCAATATGTCTTTGTTTTCTATTGGTGGAAAGAATAATAGAAAATATGAAACCTGATGAGATTTTTGATTAAAATTGAATAAACGAAAAAATTCGTAGTAACACAAAATATATACAATAAAAGCGAGAAAGCATTAAGAGATAGATACCGAGAAAGAAAACAAGAAAAAGAAAAGGAAAATAAGAAACAATATGCCCAATAAGAAAAAACTCACCTTTCCTCGAAGGCATGCCATTTTTGTCGTATAAAATATATTCCTTCTTCATTGTTCCAAATTTAACAAAAGATTTGACTTTTCTGAATGTAATAATAACTTTTCGATATGGGTTAGCGCAAAAAAGGTTATTTTTAAGCAATACTTTTACGATAGAGATAATTATGTTATTTAACTAATTAAACCGTATATTAATTATATCATGTAGAAAGTTTAAAAATATATATTGCCGAAAAGCAAATGACAGTGAATAAATAGGATTGTAAGTTGTCTACAGCATTTTCGAAAAGAAAAAATAATAATTTTGACACGCTATTAAATAATCATTTTTGTCGTGGTATTCTGGGTTTTCTGTCCTGTAACAAAAAGAAAGATTAACTTTAAATATAGTGAGAAAATAAACACTTAACAATTTCACATTTTTCTAGATTCACTCTTCCATATTATATCTATCATATAATAGTACAGAAAAATAATCTTTATTCACGTGTTTAAAAAACAATTTATGTTTATATATGTTACCGACCAAACCAGATTTCAGGACAAACTAGTTTTGCCTAGGCTAAACTAATTCTTCCTATACGCGATAGGATTAACTAGTATAGCCTAGTCCAAACTAATTTGTCCTAACCCCGATAGGATAAACCAGTTTAGGCTAGTCCAAACTGATTTGTCCTGATATAAATACGCACACTCTAGGATAAACTGGTGTGGCCTAGTGTAAACATAGTATATATAGATGAACTGAATAAAATACTCCGTAATTGGAAAATTCAACAATTAATATGGCATTAATATATTTAAAATTTACCCCTGCTAAAAATTCTTCAAATACTTCATTATTATGTTTATAACAAGTTTTATCGAAGAATGTCCATTATAATTGATAAATTGCCAGCATAACACCATATAGAAAAGATATACTTAATGATGGATTTGTTACGTGCAAAAATTTTGTTTTGCTTGATTACCTTGAACATTATAATAGAGAGTAAAATTATTTTATGTCAGGTACAAATATATTGTAGCTGGCTGATAAGTTAAATCTTTTGTGTCATATCAGAGAGTGTGATTAAGAAGTTTATTATTAAACTTTTAAAACCGAATGGTAGAACAATAAAAGTGGTCTTCTTTAATATCTAAATACATAATAATTAATTTTAAATAAAGGGTACAATAATAAGTAACACTATTTAAATATTTAGCAGTGGATAACATGGCTTTTGTTTTTTATAACATCCACTATTCCACGAGGCATAGTATTAATTAAATCTTGGCAAAATTCTATTCAATCGAGAAAGCTTTTAAAAAACTTAATCTATCCCGTTGTTGGTGCCAATAATATTATTAAAACTCGATACAATTCAATTACGTACATGGGAAATATATCTACCAACTTAGGCAAACATTTATCTAAATTTATAAATGCCACGATTTCGTTCAAAACTAATAATTCTTTAGGTAAAATTCTGATAAACAACAAAGATCCTTTCAATAAAAACATCAAATCAGGGGTTTATAAACTACAATGTGGTACTTGCTACAAATCTTTTATTGGTCAGACTGGTAGAGCCTTTAAGGATAGGATCTATGAACATAACAATAGTTTCATTAAAAAATCTTCCTATTATACTTACGCAGAACTTTTATTATCAGAGGCACATCAATTTAATGAAAATTTCGAGATTTTACATATTGAAAAGAAAGGAACAAAATTAAATCTATTAGAGTGTTTAGAAATAAATAAATTAAATAAGTTAGGATTAATTATAAATGACCAAATTGACGTTAATAATTTACCTCTTCTAAATTTATAAATCCTATAATTTTCACCACTACTAAATGATAATTAATCATAGGTAATATTCATTGTCCCTCCCCCCCTTTTTTTAGATTTAATTGTAGTTAGTAGGTGATTTTGTAAATAATTTTAGTTTAGTTATTCTTCCACCTAGATTAGCCACGGTGTGGCGAAATGATCATTGTGGTCAATAAATCATTTTCGAACTTAAAACTTTATTTGTATTTGTGAAAATTCTATTTTTTTTCGATTCATGGCTTTTCTGACATAATATTAATAATATGCTTTTCTTAATATAAAAAAACCTTTTTTAATTTTATTTCGCATTCAATAACTTGTATGTATATACTTCATTTGAAATTTTCTATCTGTTAGCATCAACACAAAGTTGTACATTAATCTTGAATTCTGTGCAAATACTTTTTTTTTTGTATATCCGTGTCGATTGCCGAAAATAAATTGTTGGCTTTGTTATTTCGTCAGTTCAGAGAAATTGTAGTAGTCGCGTTACGCTGGTCGACCCACACAAAATCGGAAAAACATCAGCACCTGAACTAAATCATCATCGATCACAAGTGTCTGACATCAGAAAAGGCATCTCACAATTTTTAATTTTTGCAAATCATTTTCGTAATCGTAAAATAAACAAAAAAATCATCCGAGATGAAATCCTTACGCTTTAATCCTTAAACTTAATTGTCACACACAGAATAATAATTTAATGAATGAATTGTCCTGTTGGGAATCCCCGACTAAATATAATTCACAATAGTATCATTGTTACTGTAAAGAAATTCACGTTCAAACTTGCGTCCATCGAAACATGTTTTTATTTATAATATAAACAAACATATTTCGGCAAACTCGCTATTGATTAAAATATGCACCTTACATGTTGAAACATCTGTCAAACTTTTAACATGTTTCAAAGAAAATATCGAAGAAAAATCAAGGCAAAAGAGCGGATTTCCAAACAAAGACTTGGCAAAGGAATATGGTGTATCACACTCGACAATTTCGACCATTTAGAAAGAGAGAGTGAGAAAATTCAAACACTTTTTGACAGCATTTTTTTAAAAATTAAACGAGTAAGAACAACGAAGCATACGAAGATTTTGGAAGCTTTGTTAAAGCCTCACCGGTTGTTTATAACAGATTTTAACTGTGGTTTATACTTATCTATGTGACAATAGGGTTTGATGTACAACAAGAGAATTTAATCGTAAACAAGTAACTCTTTCTAATAAAGAACTTGGTCTTTAAGCTATCTAGAAAGTCAGATGGAAAATAAAAAATAGGAAAAGGTATTTTTAACAACCGAAGTTAAAAGCAGTTCTAAGTTTTAAATTTTATAGCTATCACTAAACATAAACCACAAATCTCAGAGATCATAAATATCCAATAAAGTTAAAGATGTAAATGGTATAATGTTGACTTACCTACTTATCAGCTAATTTTAAAAGATAAAGAAACTATTTATAGATGTTTTAAAGGGGTTAAATGTTTTATTCTAATTTTGAAAGTAACTTTTTTAGTAGTCCATACATACCTTTACGTGTTTCTTATATAACAGTTTAATAATTTATCAAGGGGATTCACACTGTATATAAAGGAAGACGAGGGAAAATGTTTAACAAAAAAACAATAGATATAAATTTATTCAACTATCAGAGTCGTAATTACGTGGAATTTACTTTCTGCGCTACATTTTTAATCATTAACCGTAATCATTTGAACCTCTTCGCTAAGAGTCAAGTAGAAAAATTGTACGCCGAAACGGCAGGGAAATTAAATACAAAAGGACTCTTCGTGAAACGTCTTTAATTAGATTCTATTGTCTATTTTAATGAAAGGTATTTCGTAAGAGATTTAGAATTTCATTTTCCGCTATATTCATCTAAATCCTCTGTCTGTAAGAGGAAAGATCAGAAAGAAGACGTAACCGAGAGAAGTTGGAAAAAATCCAAACACTCAAATAAAATGATAAATATACGGGGCATGTTTTCTAAGTAAGTACCGTTTTGAAATTCTGCCGCCGCAGCGCTGAGTACCTACAACACTCACCTACGCACTGACGCCATTACAGTCTGATTCGCCCTTGTTTACGTTGTTTACTGAGTATTTAATATGCCTCCGCTAATCGTGAGTCCTGCAGACTATGAAGTCCGGGCTGTTATACGATTCCTTAGTGCTAAAGGACTAAAACCGATTGATATTCATCGTGAAATCTGTGCAGTTTGCGGACAAAACATTACGAGTTATGGAATAGTAAGGAATCTGCGCCGTGCAATGCAGAACAAAATATGTGGCAAGTTGAGCAAGTGCATCGTTTTGCTGCATGACAATGCCCGTCTGCATGTGGCTAATCGGATCTCATCACATCTTTTCACTGGGAAACTCTAGATCATCCTCCGTACAGCACTGATTTGGCGCCCAGTGACTACCATTTGTTCCTGCACTTGAAGAAACATCTGGGCGGTCAGCGCAGCGTCTTCAAGACGATGACGAAGTCAAAACAGTTGTGATGCGGTGGTTAACAGTTAACAAGTCAGGCGACAGAGTTCTATAAGAAGGGTATTCAAAAACTGGTCACTGGTCAAACGTTATGACAAGTGCCTCAATATTGAAGGAAATTATGTAGTATGTAGAAAAGTAGATTAAGGTACAGGCTTTCATGTAAAAATAAAATTATTAAGATATCTTTGCACGGTTTTTATTAATTTCAAAACGGTACTTACTTAAAAAACATGCCTCGTAGTTTATAGTTCACAACTAGCGAATTATCACATCATTTTTTACTTTACGATAAAAGTGCGCATCAAAAGAAAATTATTTTCTCCGAACTACTGAGTTCAGTTTAACAACTCTGAGAGAAATTTCGTGGCATCAAATTAAATCTTCTTGAAAGTTATCATTTAATTAAGATTTTATTTCGAATAAGCTCGATGTTCCTAAGTTTTGAATTCCAAACCTTGTATCTCTACATAAAGTTTTAAAGAATTTAATTCTCTCCAAAATGACCTACAGCAAAAATTCCCAAGACCAAATTCTTAATATTTGATTTAAACCTTCATCAACGGGGAAAACAATTTTTCTCAAATAGTTCAATTATTTATAGATTTCCTACACGAAACAGAATGCATGACAAGTTTGATCAGATATGTCATATATCTATTTAAATTGTCGTCTTTTTCTTAATTATAATCAGAAAAGAAACACAAGAATGTTTTCACCAAATAATTTATTGCCTCGACAATATTGTTTCGGTCGAAATGGCCATTATCAAGAGTAACAATTGAATTACTAAAGTATAAAATTTATACGTACCCTTTATATGATAATCTACGAAAGATTAGCGGAGAATTGATTGTGTTTAGTTCTAATTGGTTATTGACTAAATTTATATTATTTTTTGATTGCTTTTTTGATCTCTAAGTTTTCAAATAAAGAAAATTTTTGCAACGTAGTCTTTTTCGTTGTCTAATTTACTTCATAGACGATTTATTGAACACCCACATACAAGTTAAGGTACCATAAACAATTTTTTAAGAAGCCAATGAATGGAATTTCGTACAAAAATTGGGCTAGATTGACCTCTATTTAAAATCTACCCTTTAATAAAAGCAGAGTCGCTGACAACACTAGTCAACTAATAATAATCTGACAATTACCCAATTAATGGTATTGTAAGCATGTGTATTACCTCCCATCCTACCAATTAACGTTTTAATTGTCAAGAATTTATTGTTTGTTAAAAAAAGTGATGTCACTGAGAATTACGCCTTATCATCGAAAAAAATCTGGTTTATTTCTAAGGATGATGAAGTAACAATGATTATTTTTGGCGACTTACTCGTTAACTGTTAATTGATAATGTCAATTTTACAAATTTACGACGGTTTTAGATCATAATTGGAAGAGATATTTTAATTCTTCGAACATGATTTTATTTATGATGATAGAATGTTACTTAATTAAACATTTCTTTTGTTTATAAAAACCTCCCTGAAGCCGAGTCTGTTTCCAACAATTGCAACCGTGAAAGCTTTCGTCATTATCGCGTACTTTTAATTTTTGTCTTTGTGGAATTATTTTCGTTACAATTTTGTCCTCATAAAGAAATGTTTTGGCATCGCTGTCGCAACGGCAAATAACACTTGAGGCATTTTAATCTACTCTTTGAAGTTCCAGCATACATGGTCTTAAACAGCAACTGGTGCATGCTAACACAAAATTATACGAATATTTGCTTATATGAGAACAAAATATTGAATTTCAGAATTCGCTTTAATATGACTGAGACTTAGAAATTTCACAGTAACTAACTCTTTCTTTTTCATTTATATCAACCACCAACATACATGGGTACATGTACAGGGTACTTTTTATTACTACTTTCAAAGGAAGTTGGTGGGTGTAAGAACGGATGTGATATATGCATTCTCATTTATTAAAGAACAAAACACGTTAGTGAAATAATAAATTCTGTCATAAAATACCTATCAGACCTATCACATTCCAACCATAAAAGATAACATGTAAATTAAATCGAGAATATAAATACTTTTATCTAAAATAATTAAACGCATATAGGACACTTTAAGATGTACAATACCTATAAACTTATGGAAAACTAATTACCTATTATGAACTTCAACGCCCTGTAGGTTGATACTTTTCTAATTACCTATTCATGCAATAAAACATTGCGGTAGGTATCTTCCTGCAACTTAATTGGTAAAGTGTTTGAAATCGATGCATGAATTCGTTCCTATCATACTTATTAAATAAAAAAGTTAGTGTTATATTCGTGTTAATAATATTTACAGTTCAATAAACTTTTTGAACCAGTTAGGTAGTTGAACTTTGGTAATAGATTTGCAATGAATAGAAGAAGTTAATAAGAAATGCTACAGAAGTATAACAATTCTTTATAAAATATTATTAGAGTATTCAGCAGTAAATATATTTGAATATTATGCGTAACAATATAGTAAAAACACGAAAAAGAGACTGTTTAATTTGTCTACATGTACAGGTACAAATTCTATAATAATAAACTGCAGCATATTTTTAAAGTCAACGCGTATCTTATCTTGATTGATAAAAGGAATGTATTCAATACAAAATACATTATGAGCTTTAATAAAGAGATATTACTATAAATTATATAATTTCTCCAAAGAAGTTCTATTTTAATAGTGGTAAAGTTTAAAAACGTGGGTGTTTTTCGTTCAAAAAGTCAAGTTTGGTGTTATTCGTTTATCCTTGACAATTCCAAAGATAAAATAAATTAAAACATTTTTTAAAATTGTCCGATAGTTAATTCATAAGAATGCGTTTTGGCGCCCAGATTTTGTACAGCCCCAAAAATATTTATAACAGGGCAGCACAAAATTTAGAATCGTGCAACTTACAACGTACAATAATATTCGAAAAGCTTACCTTTTACTAAAACATTGAACAAAATAATGAATATTTAGGCACTAAATAAATTTCCTTAGAAACACTTCACCACGTGCATCAGTTAAAAATAACTCGCGGTATGAATGGTTTAACACTAATAGCACCAATAGCCATTTTGAAATTCTTTTGGTGAACCAACCAAATGAGAAGCGAAATCGCGTATCGATTAAGGAACGAAACTAGATACAGGGTGTTATTTTTGGCACCGACTTAAAGTGCAATATCCTATTTATAATTATGTAAATCAATTAACAAGCTGATAACGTTATTATTAACGCGTCACCAACAAGCATGATTAAAAAAAATATTGGTCCTTTTAATGAAAATTTATTATTTAATCTCTGTAAAATTACTGAAAGTACAATTAATAAAAGTATATCATTATTAAAATTCAATTCTAATGGACATGAATTCTTTTTAAATAGGTTAACTAAAGTATTTTATATATTTTGTTTCTCCATCATAGTAAAAGAACGCACCCAACAAGTGAACCAAATATAGAGTTAACCTTAATCTTTTTGTATTAATTTGACGTAAGAGAAATCAATATTTGAATCAAGTGCAGTAAAAAGTACTTTTTAACTTAAATAATGTTTCTAATCTTATGACTTAAAGTTGCTGTTTCTGTATGTTCTAAAAATGAAATGGCACGCTCGTTATTTGTTACTTCTTTGTTTTTTAATCGACTGTTTGTGGGGTAGTTTTGCTCAGCTATCAGACCCCTACAAGATTTTAGGAGTGAAAAGCTCAGCAACTTCTCAAGAAATTCGAAAAGTTTATAAAAAACTTGTAAAGGAATGGTATGATCTTGGTACATAGTTATAAGATATACAAAAATACAGTGACAATTTCAGGCACCCTGATAAAAATGATAATCCTGAAGCACAAAATAGATTTGTGGAAATTAAACAAGCATATGAATTATTAATAGATCCTGAGAAACGCAGGAAGTATGATAACCATGGAATCACTGATGACACACCATATCAAACCAAGTCTGAACACCCAAGATATTTTACTCATTTTGATGATTTCTTTGGCTACACCACTTTTAATTTTCAAGAGAACGACATTACCTTTTTCCATAGACTTTCAATCACTAATAAGTTAGTATAATTTTCACAGGAAATATGATTTCTTTGCCATTGCACCATCAAGTACATATTTTTATGCTTTTAGGCAGTATGAGTTAATTGTTCTCCCTAAAAGTTCTCATTCTCCTTATCTTATTTTCTTCTACACGGATTGGTGTTTTCCATGTCTGCAAAGTGCTCCTTATTTACGCAAGATAATGGAAAATTTAGAGCCTTTAGGAATTGAATTTGTCACTGTTCACTCTGGTCATGAATCAAATCTAGCTAGACGTCTTAATGTTCATACATTGCCATGTCTTATCTTATTACTGGATGGAAACATTTATGTGTACAAAAATGGTATCACAAATATTCCAAAGTTACTTGGTATGTACATATTATTTGTTATTTCAATGCTTCCTATATAATAAAATAGAAAACTGCCCTTTTAAAGAGGAACTGTGTTGTTTAGCCCTAATTCTTCCATAATTTATAAATGTATAAATGAATAACTAAATCATAAATTATACTATTTCATCATTGATAAAGCTATTAAATTAATTTTTAGAATTTTTGCGCAGCAAGATGCCTTATAGATTGATAACAACTGTTGATGACAGCAATAATGAAGATTTCTTAAATGGTTGGGAGGATAATCGTGTACGTGTATTGATATTTGAACCCAAACAGACCATAAAATTGCGCTATCTAATTACAGCATATCATTTTAGAGATAGGGTGGCATTTGGGTAAGTATATTTGAAATTATTATTAAGTTGATAATTAATAAATAATTTTGTATTTAAGTTTTGTAACTTCCGAAATGCTGAAGCAAAAATACAGAACTCCATCTGAGATGGATACTGTATTACTATTTAATGAAAATATTTCACGACCTGTTGCAACCATATCTATGAAAGAGATTCCAACTCAGTCGCTACATCACATTATTTCATCTAACCAATACTTAGCACTGCCCAGATTATCATCACAGGTAATTAGTTATTAAATAATAATTAGTATATTGTTATTTATAAACAGTATGTTGATAAAAAAAGTTATAAGCTTAATAAGGAGTATTAAACTTAATACAATAAGGTATAAATATTTTAAAGATATTATAAAATAACTAATTTTGATACAAATTCTTTGATACTATAAAAATACATTAATTTGTGTTTTTTTAGAGTATATTAGACTCTTTATGTCCTTGTGAATGGAATAAGCCGAGAAAAAGACTTTGCGTGGTCCTAGTGACGGAAGACTCTCAATACCACGATCCTCACAGACAATCTTTTAGATTATACGCACAGTCGGCCCCCTACAATCCCGAAAGGGTTCGTTTTGCATATATTTACCATAGTAAACAATCAGACTTTGTTAATTCCCTTATTCCAAGTAAGAGAACGACAAATCATTTGCCATCAATATTCTTTAATTATCAATATTATTTAGGTGGTAAAGAAATAGAGCCATTACTACGAATAGTAATTATTTGGAGAAGGGACACGTCTCAAGTAAAATATGAATGGTTGCCAGATAAGTGGGAAATTGAAAATGATTTGAATGAGACAGTTAACAAACTTGAAATGACTATTTCGAAATTACTAAAGTCATCTGAAGCTCTAACATATGAGGCATTTGTTAAGGTATGTATTATATTATACAAAAGTAAATTAAATAAAAATTCTAACATTTTTGTAACACTTATTTTTAGGATTTATTTGATGAGCATGCAAAAGGAATATTCGGCCGAGTCTTCACTAAACTTATAATGTTTAGTGAATCAGTTTATGAAGGTTTGAGTAAGGATCAGGTTTTACCAGCTCTGTCGGTGGTAGGCACCGTGGTGTTTATTGTAGCTGTTGGTTATTTCATGGCGTATTTAGTGTACGTTTCTTATCTAATTAATTTTTTATAAGTATAATTAATTGTATTAATTTTTTACAGGCGATTAGAAGAGGAAAGTATAAAAAAACAAAGGGAGAAAGAGGGTCGCAATCGTCCAGAAAATAAAAATCCTACTTATCAGCCCGAATTAAAATTACACGAGCTTAGGGCTGAAAAGTATAATGGATTAGTGCGTCTGTTAAAGCCTGGCTGTCGTACTATCATTTTAGTACTTGACATGCAATCCAGACAACATTTGATACCACCTTTTCATAAATCTGTTTGGCCTTACAGAAAGTAAGTTGTATTTACAAGGAAGTGTAGAGGTGACATTTAAATGACTTTAAACTTTTGAAAATATAATTATTTCTTCGGGTTTTCCGTAAAAGAGAAACGTGGCAAATATATTTTTTATGCATTTTTTTCAGGAACAAAACTTTAATGTTTGCCTACATGTACATTGAAAGGGGTTTAAGTTGGTATAAAGAATTGTTACAGTTGTCTCTTCCTGAAGAAAGAGACCTTAACATTAATCCTAGAAATTGTGTAGGAACTGTTTTGGCCTTAAATGGCCATAGAAAATATTTCTGTATGTTTCATGCTAAACATCCTGAGACAAAGAGGAAACAAAATGCTAAGGTAGTTATGGAAGGAAAAATGCTTTCAAGTTTCCTTTGGCTTTAGTCTTTTTAAAAATACAAAAGTAATTCTTTAATTGGTTTATTTTTTATCAGGATAAGAAATCAGACCGTTGGAAAGGTGGTGAGAAAGACTGTGAAGCAGCAGCTTTTATAGGTTTTGATACAGACAGTTCAGAATCTGATGATGACGTATTATTGGAAGGAAATTTATTAGATGGCTTTTCAAACTGGTTGGATCGGTTATTTGAGGGAACAACTCAACGTTTTTATATTAATTATTGGCCAGAGTTTCCTAATAAGTAATTATCTGCCGTTTCCCATTGTGTTCCTAATTATTACTTTTATTTATTGGTTGTGTTATTCCTTTACATTAGCTAAAATTTGCGCATGAATATTTCACACTGAGGAAAGTTTGTGTCAGGTTCTTAAAATATATAATTAATATTTATTACTTTACGTCATTACTGTAGTGTTTCATTAAATCAAGTATAAATAATGTATTTAAAGGAGAACCTTTAAAATTTTCAACTTAATAAACTGGATATATATTACATTTGAATATCGTGCCATATAAACCTTAAACAATATTTCTTAAGTTGTATAATAATTGCAAAGCATTTGTTATTTTAGTAATAATTTAATTGTAATATATACCAAGTTTATATTGCAATTAGAATAAATTTCCTTATAAAAAAGTGTAATAACTGAATTTTCGTATTAAAGTTGTACTAGTCATTAGATTAATGTTTTTGCACACAATATACAATATATGAATTGTTCAATAAAATATTGAAATACTTAACAGTTATTATTAAAAGAAACCATATGCGTCTATTTTATTATGGTGCACTCTGTGAAAACTCTTCATTGGGAGACAGAGAACACTTCTAATTGCCTCAACTTTTGAGTTTTGAAAGATTTAAAATGGTTATTTCAAAAACAATTTTCTATATTTATGTTAAAAGTATTAATTACTCGGTTTTATAATTAACTCCTTATAAAAAAAATATTTGGAGGAGACACAATAAAGTTTAAATAGCTTGAAGTTTAAGTTCTATTCTACGCATATAAAAGCAACATTTACAATATATAACTTAAGATAGCACATTAATAAATTTTGAAATAAAACTGTTTAAAAAACGTTTACTTAAATAACAGGGTTTATTTAAAACACATACTTCTAATAAATACCACAATCAATAATATAGATAACATCTTAGGAAATTGTGATTTTTAGTATCCTATGTACAACATATAGAACGATTGCTTGAATTGTTTATTACTGTTATATGTTACAAATACCATGCGTTTATGGTGTGACTAAAGAATGTCTTTTTTATTTAAAAAATGCGTGGATTATAAACAAGGAGGTGGAGATCGATGTGCCAAAATGGTAGCATTTAAATCTTGTTCACAATTAGCATATGCCATTCCTATTCCAATACCACCACCTAGAATTACGGGCCACCGTTTCCTTTTGAAGAAAAGTAACGAAAATACTCCACCCAAAAGTACTCCACCGCCTATAATACACTTTATATAGCTAATGGATGTATGACATAACACATAAAAAATATATTTTTTTGAAATAGTTACAAGAGGACTAAAAATATAACGTCAACTATTAATACAACAATCTCACCAAATTTTAAAACGCAGTCAGTAACACATCTATCCCATTTACGGCCTATTTCATCTTCTACATAAACTGGTGCTACTGTGGTTTCCATTTTTTACGTCACTTTATTAGGTTATGTATATATTATTCTAGGAAATTCGTCACGTTACTGAAGACGCCTTATATTAATTTTGACGTCTTTCTTTAAATTTCAGTAAATTAGAATTTTCACCCATATTGAAACAAATAACAAAAATGTCTTTTTGACACTATTTTTTTCCAAATATTTATATTTGTACAGTTACAGTAACTTTTTAAGCGCAGACAAACACTTGCTTCCGGTCTCTGTTTATTCAAAAGTTGCGCCTTATGTTAATTTAAGTTCGCAAGCTAAGTAATAATAGGACACAAATCAATTAATTTTCTTCATGTTTCTCTACATTTTGAGACAATGACAAAAATATTTTCGAATTTTCGCTTGTCAAAAACTATTTTGTTTCGACGCAACTTCGTTCAAAAGTTTGCATTCAATTATGAAAGGTGCTAATGTAGCTAAAAATATTAAAACTTATGCAAGAATTTTACCTTCTAAAAATAAACAATGGGAATATTTAAAAATATTAGAGGACGGTAAAACAATATATGTCAGAAGTTTACAAGATTTTTTAAAGGGATCCCAAGCGGATGTTCCCACATATTGGAATTTTGAAACAGATAAAGTATTTTTTAAAGAATGTCAAGAGGAAATATACAATTCTATTATTTTCGATACTGTAGCGGATGTTTTCAACGGAAGAAATGCATTAGTGGTAGCTTATGGTCAAACCGGAAGTGGTAAAAGTTTAACCATAAGCGGATTAGACAACTTTTTTGAAGTAAGTAAACATGTAGTTCTTGATTTTTAAAAGAGAAAACAAAATAATTAAAGCAAAAATAACTGGATTCTTAAATAATTGTTGATTTCATTTAGTTAGACTTGCAAGATGAATAACTTACTGAGCGAAATCATTAATTGTATACAGGGTGTTCGTTTTTTTTAAGACGATCCAACATTTATTTAATATAGAACAGGAAAATTGAGCGCTTACAACGTATTTTAGTTAAAAGATAAATTTACAACAATAATAACCATTAAATGCTGTGTTATAATTTTATAAAACAATTAAGAATAATGTACTTGTTGTCCAGGATAGAGGATTGGCGCCTCGGCTAATTACAGATTTAATTAGCAAGAAAAATGAGCCTAGTAATAACTATAAAACTCTCCTATTCATGTCATATGTAGAGTTAGAAAAGAGAACGATTCACGATCTTCTGAATCGTAAACCCAACTCGTTGGACATATTTTCAATAAAAAATGTGAGAATTGAATCGTTTAAAAACGAATATGAAGCTCTAAAACTATTATTTCTAGGTAAGTTTAGTAGTTACAAAAATTTTGTACAAAAGTATAAACTAATAAAATAAAAACCCAATTCAAAATTAATTAAACATTTTAGGGGAAGCAAGAAGAGAATTAGTAAATTGTGATTCTTACAATTCTCATATTCGTCACGGAATTTTAACTTTTCACATTGTGAGGAAAAAGAAAAAGCAAACTAATCCGGACGTAATATGTTCTAAAGTAAAATTTATTTATTTAAACCGGAGTATTTCGTAATTTGAATCATTTATTATTTTAGTTACATTTAATTGATTTAGCAGGATGTGATAATCCTATGAATGTAACGTGTTCTTTGAAATCTGTGATGGATGTAAGTTTAGGTAATTCAGCAAAATCCCAATTAGAACAATTTGTATTAACGTTGATCGAAGACGTTTCCGTTCATATTAAGAATAAGAGAAGAACTGACATTCTTTTATCATATCTAGGGGATTCCCTAGACTCTTGCAATTTACTTAGGTAAAAGCGATCCAGCAAGCCATTTAAAACTATCTAAAATGACGCTACTGATAGACACAAAATATACCAGTGGCGGGTGTTTTATTTTATTTCAATATTTGTTTCACTCTTTTTTAAGGTTTATAAGCCACGTAAGAACAGGTAAAGATCACTTACAGGTTACTTTATCTTTATTAAGACTTCTTCAATTAATTCGTAACGTGAAGCCTAAAAAAATAAAAGGAAATGAATTTTTTGGACCGGACGCTGAAGAGTACCAGGTGCAAAAAAAAAACACTTGAAACTTATCTGTTATACATTTTGACTTCTTTTTAATTTAGACCAAAAAGAAGTTAAGGGACCTTATTAGAGACAGCAAAATTAATGCTATGATAACGAATGGCAGACTTTCAACAAATATAAATCAGGACCGAATTCAACATGTTCGGAACATGATTGAGTCCTACTTGACTGATAACATAGATGATGTCGTTATCTTAAACGTAATCGACTCGAGAGTAGCTCTGAATACATTTAGAGAGATGTATAAGACACTTGCAGAAAAGACCGATGAAAATATAAAACTGGCATACGAGAAGGCGTATGCTGATGCTTTAGAACATACCAAAGGTCGTCCAACAGAAAGTAGATCAAGTATGCGGGTATATATATAAAACACCCTTGTTCATTTTCAATGGGCCCTAGTTAAATGTATTCTAATTGACTTTTTGTAGCCATCTAAACCGTCAGTTTCAAAAAAAAGTAGTGTAAAATCAAAAGACAGCACCAAAGATAGTAATTATGCTGATAATGAATCAAGATTGATAAGGAAAAAGAGACGATCAGTAGAAAGTAGAACAAGTGATAAAAACAGGGCCGAAAAGAAGGGTAAGTCCATTCAATATTATTTATTTCAACTAAAAATAAACCATAAGTGGAAATAATTCCGAAATATACTTCAATTTAAATGAAATTAATTAAAAAAAGTTAAGTTTACACAAATGGCGCTACCTCAAAGAATGATTTTGAATAACAAAAAGCGCCCAAAGCACTTCCTGATGCCACAAAGTAATTGTTTTGTTCAATCACCAATACGACTGATACAAACGAAAATTTTGCCATTGGTTTAATTTACAAATATGTTTGTTATATTATATTCAAAATTTTTTATACCAAGTGATCGTACTTATTTGTTCTACTAGTGGCAGTAAGATTACCTTGAACAGATAGGAAAATTTATAAGCGCAATTTAAAAAAGAACAAGCTATCAAATTTCTTTGTACATGGTGATATTTACCTCATAGTATTATTTTTTGAGAACAGAAAAATGTAGTTTGTAAAATAAAGAGCACTTATGCATTGATAATTATCATTATCAGGGAGTAGCCTAACGAGTGAACAAGGGAATAAATTATTAAGAAGATCTAAAGGAAGCAGTCTGATACAAATGAAGAAAGAAAGGAGACGTTCTTCGAGTGTAATGTCCTTATCAGCGATTGGGATGGACGAAAAAATGATCAAGGAACTTGCATTACCTGAAAGCATTCCCGATCCTCAAGTTGCTTGGGATACATTTAAAGTATCTGAAGGATATCAATACAAGGAACTCAAGGAAGAATTGACGAATGCCGATTCTGAAGCTAAAGAAAAACACTTCTGTTATTTGTATGAAACGAAACAAATAGAGAAGTATTTGGAATTGGTAGAAATACGACGCGATGAGTTATATCAGGTACGAATAAAAAAACTAAAATAATTTTTAGTCCTTTCATTAATTTTTTAGGCTTCTGCTCAAGATAAATTGTACGACAAATTAGGCAGTGATAAAGATGAGAATTTAGAAGTTGCTGAAGAGGAGAAGCAGGTAACAGAATTGGAAAAAGCGTGTTTGGAATTGTTATGCCAGGCAGAAGGGGAACTGATTCAACAACAAGAAAGAGCTTTGGAAAAGCAAGCAGAACTTAAAATTTCTTTGGAGCGAGTTAGGCAACTCAAAAAAGATGTTCGAAAACAGTTTCAGAAATTTTGTCGCGATACTTACTCGACAATATCAATAAAAATGTCTGTGGAACCTGTGAGGAAACTTTCATACCTATATTTTTATTTTAAAAGTTTCATATGAAACATTCTTTCAGGAACATGAATGTGCTGAGAAAATAATAGAACTTGAAGACATTATAACTGAGAAAACTGAAATTGAAAATTTGGATGAGAAACCGAATCAAGCCAAAAGAATTTATGAACATTTTCAGTGCCTCATGAGACAAGAACGTGAAAGATGGAAGAAAGTGAAAAAGAGAATGCGCAAATGGACTTTTACATACAAGTTATAACATCAATATCAAATTAACCTTTTGTGAAAACAAAAAATAATCAACAAAGTAGTAAACAATAAATTTCTGTTTTATGGTAAAGAGTTTCTCATTTTTGTTTGAGAATACAAATTGAGGATTATAACAGAAATACTTTTTTATGTCAGTAAATTAAGCAAAATATTTGAAAATCTAATTTCAAACATGGTCCCTCTTAATTGATTTCTGAAACAAAACAAGAAAAATTATTTCAATATGTACCAGTCAAATGTTGGCACAGTTTAATAAAAATATTGATCCCAATAACTGATTCATTTACTACTTAATTACTTACTGTTACATAAAAGACCTTCACAAATATTTCCTGTTTTTGGTTTTTAAAACTGTTTACAGAGATAAATTTAATTTGGAATACTTGTACATAAGAGTATTATATGTAAATTTATGGCACAGTTTTTACTTTTATTTTAAAATTAGTAAAACCAATAATGATAAGAACGAAAACTATGTGATTAACGTTTTATTCAACAAACCAAAACAAAAGTACATCCTTTGTGATTAATTAGATATTAATTTTCATGTCATACAATAAAATGAATTTGTTTTGGTCTAATAGTTCTTAGAAAACATCCTATACAGGGCATGACAGAAAACTAGATATTAAGATACACATTACAGTTTTATTGGCAATGTGTCTTGAAAAACACTTACAATTAGAGATTACAAGAGCAAGCAACAGCATCCAATCAGTATCTGTTAATCGCTCAGTTTTCTTTCTCTTTATCCTTGGGTTTATCCTCTTCCTTCTTTTTGCCAACTTCCTCTTTGGAAGCTTCATCAAAGTTTTCTACTAAATCTGGCACGTCTTCTTCATCTTCTTGGACTATTTTTCCAACACCTGCACTAGCTACGGTACTGGCCAGTCTTTTAAGTTGATTTAATCCTTCAGGACCAAGTTGACTTAAAATTCCTGGGAGCATTTCTGTTATTTGTTTATTCTCACCATGACCCGTGATTGCAAATGTATTTGCTGTTAACGAAGCCTGTGCTTTTGGATTATTGAAGTGTATTACTGTACCATCATCCTTAATCATATTAACCTCTTCAATGCCAGGTATCGTGTTAACAGACAGTTTTTTCAATGAAGATTGAAGTTTTTTATCGTCAGTCGCTTGTGTAGAGTGGACAACCTTCTTTTTACGTCTGGGGGTGCCCTTACCACCAATACGAACTTGGGGCTCTCTTTTCTTCAATTTTTCTGGATTCATTTTTAATAAATATTTGTTTTTAAAATCGAGACAACAAAAATTCTTTTGGCACTAAAACACTTCAATACAGTTTTTATTTATTTTCTTTGTATTAAAAGAACTTCTTCATGGGCACGTGCAACCAGTTACCGGCCCACCACAAAGAGAAAATGGTGCTGTTTCCGTTTGCGCTTGTCATATGCGTACGCAGTCGAACAGTAATATTACCGGGAAATTTAATGTGCTTTTAAAATAAATATTTAAAAAGATAGCAAATTTATCTAAATAAAAAAATCAACTATAATAAGTCCATTCGCCTACATAAAAATTAAAAAAATACAACAAATTTCAAAAAATTGTTGCATTTTATGAATGTATCTCCAGTACCGGCAATTCGTAATTCCAAAAAATAGTTACTCAATAATAGCCAACCGTCATATTTTAAGTTTTTGAAGAAAGGAAAAGATAAATTGAAATATAATCAATAAATACCCACTTTAGATTTTATTACAAACAAATGGGGATTGTTCAACCAAAAAAACCAAAGCTGGCTAGAAATGGGAGTAACACTCACATATATTAATATACATATTAATTAAACCAAAATTCTCACTTAATTTTATCTTATAATTAAGCAAATGAATTATAATATTAATAAAATACCACTTTGCACTGACCATTTATTAATAAGCCATGCTACAACAAAGCCATGTAGCAAATTATTTATTTAACATATAAACGATTGGAATGTACTACGTATTATTTTTAATACATATAATTACGTAACTGTTGTGCATAAAAACTGGACAATATAAAGTTAATAAGGTATAACCCCACTACTGACCATTTTTGCATGTACTGATCAAACAATTCTTTCATCTATCAATTTTTAGATGTAGTTTTATGAAGTATCAGGATCAAGATCTTATAGTATTATTTGTCCTTAATTTCAACTATTTTATCATCAGTTTCTTCAGGATTATCTTTCCATATTTTGTAGTTTAATGCTGTAGCAAGTCCTAACCAAGCAATGTAAGGAATAAACAAGTATCCTGCAATAGGATTTATCTTGTGGAAAAGAATTCCCGTTGCTACAGCAGTTGCAGTAATAAGATTTATTTCATACAATGCCTAAAATAAATTAAGGTGCTTTTTGACAAGTTTAAAAGTTGCTTTTCAGTTTACTTACAAGTTGAGTCTTTTTTGCACCAAAAAAAATTGGAGTCCATGCCCAATTTAGGGCAAGATTTGTAGCATACACAGCTAGTGGCAATTTTGCTTCACCTGTAGCATAACTAATGGTCAGAATAATTTAGACATTAAATGTGTTATATCATCAGTACCTTCAAATCCACCCCCATCTCGCCACACTATGTAAGAAGCATAACCGATACCGGAATAAATCCCCGACCAGACATACCCAAAGCTCCAATTTGGAGGTGTAAAACAAGGTTTTTGTAGCCCCTTATACCAAGTTTCAATATTATTTCGAGTGGCGACTGCACCAGCAAAACCTCCTAGATGCGGTAAAATCACAGCACCAGCTGCAGGCCAATTAACAATCATTTTTCGTAGATTTAAACACTTATATAATATTAATTACTGTATAAAAAGTAAATCAATAAGGGCGACTTCGATGACTTGCAGTTCGAATATTTATTACCCAAGTTGTGATAAAATGAGGTTAAGTTTCGTTCTTATTTTTCTTAGTAAAGCTAGATAGACTTTAAAGCGCAAGATTTATTTAGCCAGCCAATCAGATAGTTTTAAGTAATAATTAAAAAAAAAATAATAAAAATAGCTAACACAATATCAGCAACACATAACTTTCGAAAAAAGAAAATAAGGGTATCAATCTCTCATAAAACAATGATTTGTATGTATAAAGTTTGATCCATCGTTTTTTAAGGCTAATTTATACATTCGATGGAGAGTTCATACAACAAACAGGTTTAAATTAGTTCTTGTAAATTTCTTACTTCAATAAAATGCAGATTTATATTTTATATAGACCTTCAGGTAAAACTGTTAATCGATGGAAATATGCTTTAATCAATAGGTATCGATAATTTTTTGAATAAGTATTTTCAGAGTAATTTAAACAACATTCGTACAGATTTAATTTAAACAAAAATGTCGAGAAAAAAAATCAAAATTCTAAATCTGCCCTTATTGTCATCGAGAATGATAAGGAATATAAATATTAGTACTGTATATAGGCACGTGCATGATTTAGTATTCGGGTCAGAAGAACAAATATGTAAATTCCACTTGGACGTGATCATGTCAAAAAAAAATTGAGGTAAACATACCATCTCATCGTTTTAGCTTTTGCACGTTCCACACGTACAGATAAACTTTTAAATATAACTCATGTTTCATCAAACTACCCTTAGATATGAGATATAGTCCGGGACTTTTCTCTTTCGGTTGAAAAATTGTCCCGAACTCGACCGAGCTGTCGTCAACAGAAAAGGGAAAATGTATGGCCAACAGGGAAAAAAAGTCCTTCGCAACTTGCTTACGGAAGTTAATGTACGATAATACCGTTTCTGAACATTTTTGAATTAAGACAATAGCTACACATTATTTTTAAGTTGATTTATTGCCTTTTTCTGGAATAAGCTTGACTTTTGAATCTTTTTTTGTGAAAAATATACAGTAGAATCGATTCTACTGTATTTCAAAGTGCATTTTTCTATTTGATTCGTGTTTAAGTTATTTTAAAACCAGGCCGATGATTAGAACAACAAAAATACATAATTACAAGAAATCATAAATTTTTAATTGAAATTCTACACAATGGAATTGTTATAAAACGGTTTTAGTGATTGGTAGGTGTCTAGTATTGTCCATCGTCTACTATAATATTATAATAATCCATCATAAATAATTAGCTATTGAATTCTAAACTTAAAATTGCATTAGGATTACCGTTATTCAATAACAAAGGCCGTATGATTTATCGCATGATATTTTGCCGAGGGTTAGTTGATTTTCGTGTAATGTTCAATAATGACGGGTGCATTACAAAGCGAACTTTATTACCCTTGATTGATGAAATCGTGCCGAATATGACGACCGATTTATTCGATGTTCATTTGTTGTTTTAGTACATTTTGCAATTTCTAATATTTGTTTTACCATCATGCAAAAATCAAATATGTATGTCTTATTACGACTAAAATGGAACTTTTTCAGTTTGCAAACGAACGTTGTAGCTTGTTTTTGTTGTAGACAATGCAAATTCTATTAAATCAAATAATTAATTAAGTTGGCTGTTACTAGGTGAAAAAAGTTTACCATTTTAATAACAATAAATGAATACGTTAACTTTTTCATAACTCTTTTAATTTCACGACTATAGTTTCGCTATACTGTAGCTTTTTCGAGAGGATCTAGTATACTAATTTAATTTATAGAACATTTTGCTCACAAATATTTAATTTAAAAACTTGACAATTGTTTCGCCTTCTTGAGGCTTCTTCAGCAGTATGACTTAAAACTAAATATATATCTATGTGGTAGGGTGGAAGGGTGACAAAAAGGTTAAGTAGCGGTGGGTTATTAAGATGTAATTGATAATTCAGGAGTATGTTTTTATTTTTATTTATTTCAACTATCTCTAATAAAGAAAGTCTATAGCTTTTATTTTCAAAACGTAGAATTGCGAAGTTTTCATTAAATTTATGGTTTTCATCGTTTTTGCGTAGTTCAAATCTAGTTTTTTATTTTCGTAAGATTTTTTGGGTTCATTAATTCTTTTCTCAAAGGTACGCCCTGTTTGACCAATGCTTTTTTAAAAATATATTTTGCTAAAGAATTATTCTTATAATAAGCAATTTTTAGATTGTTTTTGTGAAATAGGTTTTCTAATTTATTTTTTTGGTTATACAAAACTACTATTGTTTTATAATTATTGTTATTAGTCTTGATTAATGAATATATACTATGAATGATTTGTTTTAGTTTCAATTTACTAGGTAAATCATCTAAAATTCTGACATTATAATTATTTCGTATAGCTAATTGCTTAATTATATTCAATTCTCTGTTGAAATCATTCTGGTTATACCAATTTTATCTAGTGTTAGTGGGGGTGGCTTTTAAACAGATTTAATAGTCAATTAAACCAATCATCAAGCCAGACTTTGTTAAAGTGTATATCTTTTAAGCAGATAGTTTATAAATTTTATTTAGAACAAGTAAAATGGTTATTATATACCACAGCAATACAATAATATATCCTGATGAAACCTAAAACAATAAGGGCGAAACGTGGGTGTTGGTTGCTATAATAAAGTGTTTTTGCCCTCAATGCGGCTTACATTTTTATAATTTTTTTTTAAAGTGATTTAATTAAAAGTTAAAAACTAGTCAAGTCTAGACAAACGTTTAAAAATAAGTTTTCATTAAGTGTCCTGTACAAATAACAGTTTTTATTACAGGGGTCGGTTGTGACAAAAAATTTCGTCGTTTAGAAAGGGTTTAAAGTTATCCTCCGTGGGTACTTCTTGATGAAATATTGCAGTATAAATTCTAAAGCCTACACTATTTTTTTACCCACTTTAACGATGAAAGTAGCGAAATTAGAATTTCGATGAGCGACCGATATAAAAAGTTTAATAATTCCACCATTCACCCTTAATATATTCATTCAATTATTCCTATTTTTTATATTTATTCCTTTAAATTTGAACTTGGATGCGTATTATAAGATTGGGTTTAGACGTATTTACACTAAAGTTTACTTGATAATCGATACTATTAAATAAAGAGGTAAAATTTGTTTGTTCGCTAAGATAAAAGAATTCTACAATCAATAAAAAATGCTTCTTCTATCAAATCATTTTCCTGCTTGTATAAATACGAAATATATTTGTTACAATAAAGAAAAAAAATGTTTCGCAAATTAATTTATGATTAGAACGATAAAACGTTTAAATTATGTAGCATTAGAAATTCCTCAATCGAATGCTTTATTGTAAATTAGTAAGAACTACTTTCTTGTTTTAATATAAATTTGCATTCAAGAATAGCTACAAATTACCTATATGAATTTTGAAATAAATATACTCAATTGAAAGATTTAATTATACAAGAACGAGCAAAAAGCTAATTGATTAAAATATAGGTAAAGATGTCGATTTCGATTTCGAACTTATTAGTTCTAACCAGAATGCTGTTACGAACGTGTACCTGTGTGCGGTGTATCGATTAGCGCTGACTCACCCTGAAGGCGGCGCGTTTCATGCCAAGAAAAATCGATGCCGAACAATAGACACTCGAGAATATTCTGTTGTCATAACAAGTCGTTTTCTTTAAAAAGCGTTCGAAATATATTCGCGTGTTTTCTAGTATTTCTTTTCGGTATCAGTGTAATTCAATGCCGGTGGGGGTATTAGTCCTCGGAGTAGTTGTTTGTGTTGATTCCATATTTATATTTTTATTTATATTTATTAGTTGTAAATAAATGATTGTTAAATAAATAAGTGAACTAGAAAATTCGTTACAATAAGTGGTTTTAAAGTTTCGGTAATATCAACTTAATGATATTACTGACCAAACTAGTAAATAGTAAATAAGTAATAAAACTTAATGTAAGTATAAATATGGAATCAACAGAAACAACTACTCCGAGGGCTAATACCCCTACCAGCATTGAATTACACTGTTGATTCCGATGGAATCTTAGACGAAAATATAACATATTCAAAAAGAAGGAATTAAAATCTTTATTCGTCTAAATTTTAAGATCAAAGATCTCACATTATGAATGCGTCCTAACAAGTAGGCACAACGAACCGAAAGCCACATCCCACGACCGGAGTAGTTGTTTCTGTTGATTCCATATTTATATTTATATTTATAATATAGCCTGTAAAGGCCTTTCTGAAAGCGCCCACCTGATGAGACCCGATAGGTCGAAACCGGTCGTGGGATGTGGCTTTCGGTTCGTTGTGCCTACTTGTTAGGACGCGTTCAAAATGTGAGATCTTTGATCTTAAAATTTAGACGAATAAGGATTTTAATTCCTTCTTTTTTGAATATCTTAATGTAAGTATTTTATTCATTTATCGTTAAGATGTATTATCACAAAGTAACGGCTGAATCAATCCAATTCTTAATGTAAGTGACACCAAAGTAAGAAAAGGAATTCTAACGGATTTCCTGAATAAAATGGGACAATATCAAAAATTTGTGGAATTAATTTTTACCTATTGGGGAGCAGGGTTTATCACCTGCTAACAGCTTGTCTTTTGTCAATTACAATTCTGTTGTTGTGTACCAAATTCAATGTAAATTAGTAGCAGTTTGCAGTGTAGCATGCCAGGGCAATTTTAGAGGGATTATTCACGAAAAACTTTGTCGGAGTGTTGTCGTAATTAGTGGAGTTGAAATGGCCGCAAGCCTTGGGGCTTTTCAGACTCTGTAATTTATGCTGTTGCTCAGATGCAACACGAACCCTTTTTATTAGACTGGTGCCGTTTTTGCAATCTTCAATTAAAACGAGTTAATGCTTTCGCACCGATAAAATGGTTTTTCTCGAATTTGCATATTGTTTGCAGCTTCTTGTTTTTCCTTCGATCTCGACTACCAAGTACTTGGAAACCTTGAAAATTGCAAATTTACTACCGTTCCTGCACCCTTTTACCAGCGCGATTTCTCAACATTTAACACGAAAGACTATCTAAGCGATGTGGCTTAATTTCGCAGTATATAAAGTTTACATTGCAATTGAATGCACTTTATATCTCAGTTAGAGACTAATTGCTCCACTATTTCCTTACAAATAAGGCAAAAAATGCTCTACTGTAGGAGATCTACCATTTGTAACCTCAATTTTTTTTCTCTACTATCTTTGGAAATATAAAGCAAAAACAATTGATTCGATTTTCTGGTTACGTTTTTTCGGGAAAATTACGAAAACTATATAACAGACGCTAAAAGAAAATTCTAATAAAAGGTTTCGAACTTTTTAGACAACAATGAGTTAGTCGGTTGGTCTACTTGGAAATAAACAGCATTAGTTCTTGGACTAATTATGAAGTAAATTAAACAAATAAACATAATAAATGTATCAAAAGCTTTGGACTTGAAAAAAATAAAAAATTTACAAATTTGCTATTAGTTTAAATCTTCAAGAACAGTACCTGTGTGTTGAACTTTGGATTATCATGCAGGTCACATTACCCTTTTTTTCGAACGTTCACAGATTTTAAACAACAGATAACACATCAAACTATAACATTTAAATATTTTGCAATTATTTTATTCACAATTCACTTTTTAAAATGTCATTAAACACGTAACGCGAGCAGTTGCAACCGTTTCAGGTTATAACAATATTGACAGTACGTATCAGTGCATCCAACTTCAAAATAAAAAAATTACTGTTCGGTGCGAATGATTCAGTCAATGAGTTTTACGTTTTCATTCATAGTTTACTACTGTTGTAGTCGTAGTAACCATTCATAAAGTTTATGAAGGTTAGTGACCCCACTGGATAAATGTCTACAGAGAAATACATGAGTCTTAATAAAATAATAGTCTAAAACAAGTTATTAAATGAATTTTGTGAAAAGATAACATATTTTATACATAGAATATTGGTTATAAATGTTTTATATAGATTAATGTCATTAAAATATTGATTTTTAGGATTATTTTAATTTATAAACTAGATGAACATAAAGTAAAACTTAATTTTAATATGATAAAGTTGTAATTTTATTTTGAATATCGGGTAAATTAATCGTTTCACTTATTAGAATCCCAAATAAACACTTGAATATCTTTTTTTAATGTTTAAACTGTTATTGAAGGAAGAATTTTTGATTAATAACTAATTAATTAATGTTGACATTTAAGTTTCGCATTGATGATGTCCACATTAAACGAGGGTGAAACACGTGTCCGTTTTTTACATAAGTTTATGGTAAATAAGGGTTGATATTGCTTTTGAGATTTAATTAATTAAAATTGATTGAAGACTTTGAAAGAAAAGTAATGGTATGTATGCATTTCAATAATCTTCGCTGATTCAAGAATGATAATCGTTCTGGGGCTTTTAGCAATACAAAACCATCGTAAGTAATCTAAATGCAGACTGGTTATTAGACTGCATTTCTTCGTCCAGCCCTGGGGAATTTGTAGATTGAAATTGGAATTTCATTTAAAATAAAAAAAGAAGATATTAAGCAGGTTTCGAATTGCATCTGAAGACCGATGCGAAAACAAGATTTAAAAAGATAACTCTCTAATACACCGCTTCGCGAATTCAATCAAACAGTCATAGTCCATTTAATGAAGGAAGTTTAATGGATTGTTTCATTAAAAGAGTCTAAAAATTAATTAGAATACGATGCTAGCGACTGTTTCACAAAATACTTAGTTAGTAAAATATTGAATATCACATAGACACAGGGTGTTCAATTCAATATAAATAAAGTAGTAATTGTTAAAAATTATGTAGTAAAATAATTATAGATTATTTAGTACCATTATTATGGGGTTTAAAACGCTTAGGTTATAGGGTTGCGGGCTATAAATCGCTTGGGTTTAATGTTTTGGATTATTGGTTTTATTATATGTTTTTATACCCTCCTTTTTTCCATCGCCTCCCTTAAATAAGACTTCTGTATCTGTTCTTGGTTATTTTAAAAAATTTTTACGTGAAACTAAAAATACGAAGTTATATTTAGTAAAAAGATACATAAAAGAATGGTACGAGGTAGGAGTTTTGGAAAAAAAAATTGCCAAGTGATGATTATCAATTCCTTTAAGGGTTGTGTTGAATACGATATGAAAACTCATACGATTCATATCATTCTAGTTAAACCTTTATTTCTCGGATGTACATACTTTTATGTCGGAAGTTTGTTTTACGACCGACCGACCGATGAAGGTTATGTGGGGTCGAAGGTTACCGGGGAACGGATCCGACATCCGAGTGATACGATTTTTAAAAAAAGGAAACGCTGCATCGACAAACAGCCAAGTCTACGAGTTCTTTTTCAAGTGCAAAGGCTATCTTTTACGATATATGTATGTAAGAAAAAAGATAAAAGTAAGAACTCTCAACTTTGTTGCATCCATCTCGATTTCCTATTTATTGTAAGTTTACGGTTGAACGTAAATTACTATCTGAATCAGTACAAAAGCTTATTTTGGTTTAAGAAAAAGTTTATCGTCAGTGCTTCTGATTAGAGAAGATATGCCATGAAAGAATAATATTTTATTTGAAAGGAAACTAAGTACTACTACTCAAAGGTCGTTCAAAACAAAAATAAGAAATTGTAATACGTTCTTTTTTATTTTTGGTTTGGTATTAAGAATACGTTTCAGTACACTATTTGTAGGTAGTAAAATTTTAATCATTTCTTTATTCCAACAATACTTGCTATTCGGGCTTGATGGCCTATGTCTAGGATTGTTCTTCCTTCGGTGAGAACACCGATGGAACTTTTTATCCAACGTTTCGCCAACTGCTGTGGCTTGCATCCTCAGGGAACGTAGCGAGGGCGTAAATTCCATCGCTACTGTTGTACTGAGACTCTTGTATCTTTATCGGAGTTCTCACCGAAGGACTCTATTAGATTCACGATTGAAAAGGAACAAAAATTTCTAAAGTTTCAAATAAATTACAATTCAGCATCTATAGGAAACCTACCACTACAGATAACATCATCCTATATTATTCGTACCACCCTTTGCAAACCAAATATGCAGTATTTCATAGTTTACTACACAGGCTAACTTCTATACCTCTTTCCCCTTCAGATTTTAACAACGAATTATATATTATTAAATACATAGCGGTTGCCAATGGTTATCATTCTAACTTAATAGATAAGATGTTAGCCAAAAAAACGAAAAGTCAAGCTAATAAATTATTATATAACAACGTGGTAATTGATAAAACTATCCCTAAGTTTGGTAGTGTAAAATTTGTTCAAAATATTAGTCATAGATTCAAATACAAACTAGAGAATTCTTTTAATTGTAAAGTCATAGAAAATAGTCCAGTTAATTTAAAATCCATATTATGTAAAAATAAAACCATTGATCCTTTAGAATTAAGTGGTGTTTATCGTTTATGTTGTAATTCGTGCAATGCTATTTATATTGGACAGAGTGGCAGGTCTATTAAAAAACGCGTTTTCGAACATAATAACGCCATTAACAAAAAGGATAGCAAATGTGGGTTTTCTGAACATCGCATTACTAATAATCATCATCTAGACTTGGATGAGATAAAAATTTTACATTGTAACATCCCAAAAAGCAGGAAACTGTCTCTCTTTGAAAATTTAGAAATAAGAAAAGCTGTTCATAATAAATGTAATCTTGTAAATAACCAATTAGAATTAGTATCCCATAATTCCCCTTTGATTTTGTATAAATTATAACTTATCCTCCCCACTACGTTTCTTGTAATTTAATAGTATAAATTGTTTGAACACATTTTACATATTTAGTAATCTATTGTATTCTCTAGATAATGATCGAATCGACCGAAACAATATTGTCAAGACAATAAAAATTTCGTGAAACTTATTTGCTTTTCTTCTTTTCTCTTTGATTTTTTTAACGTTCGGTATGTACTAGTTAGTCCTAAGGTGGTTCTAAACAGATCCCTAAAATAAATATATCTAGTAGTATTATTTAAAAATAGATGACAGCTTGTAATGATAAAAGTTTCTTTAATCGTTGTTCTATTTTAAACATTTCAAAAACAAATGTTTATTCGCCTAGCACAGTATCGCATTGCTGAATAAAGCCGGTGAGTTATAGGGCATACACGTAGGTCTAATAAATGTGAACGTCACTTTTTGATAAGCCCTAACAAAAGCGCGGTGCTCTTCTAAAAATTTAAAAGCACATACATTCTAGTTATGGAAGGATGAAACTAGCTCTTGCTATTTAACATACGAATGGGATTTTTATTCATGTTAAGAGAACATCCATGATCATAAATACACGGTGTTTTAAGCTTAAACTTTCAAATTTGTTATATCCTTGAAAATGTCATAAAAGATATGAATAATGTTGTAGTAAAATTGAATTAAAGATAATATGTATGTGCATCTGTATCTCGCAGTTTTAAAAGCGAGAAAATCGGATTATTTGTATTCGGTTTATAGGATAGTGATTTTATTAAATAAAACGGTTAACCTAATTACAAAAGTATTACTGTACCTCCTAGTCTATCATAGTTAAATATACACAATCTACAGTTTTAATTAGTAAATGATATTCCTTTTCTGACAAATTTTTCTGGTGAGGTAGGCATTTTTGACGAAGAACCATAAAACTTAAGCGAAAAATTATAAACAGCAGTTTGCACAAACTCTATTACCATGATGGGTAATAAGTATCCAATTGTTTCTCTCAAATAACAACAGAACAGATTTTATTGAAGTAACATACATAAATGTAAACATATCTTTCAGATTCAGAGATTTAGAATTGTCTATTGTTTGGTTTTGTAATGGTTTTTTAATAACTTTGTGTTGGCAGATATTCGAAGAAGATTGCGTATATGTAAAATTTATTAAATTTTTGTTCAAGAAGCGATAGATACTAATTTACAAATGTCCTTATGGTAACCAACCGACTGCACATCGTCCGTCTCGAACTATTCCATATACACTTGCCTTACTTTCTACCTGACCTACCACAAAACCACCCTCTTCCAAAAATGAACGTGCGACCAACAAAATACTGGGAACGCTACGAACTAAACCCATTTCTTTAAAACTCATCGTTGTTACTAAAAGATAACACTTTGATTTATTACAGTCGGAATATTACCGACAATAAGTAACTTTAGAATCATTGGTTTCTTTGTTAGCCCTATCGTACAAAAATAAGGATACAACTTTGCTGTCTTCTTCTTAAGTAAATAAACACTGGACAAGCACGAAGAAAACGCACTTGATGAATAGATGTATGATTAGATAGGCACACAAGAGAATCCAGTTTCTAGTTCCAAAGATTATCCCCAACAAATAAATAAGGAAATGAAAAGGCTTAGGCTTTTACGGCCGGTGTTATTTGAATAATATTTACTATTCGGGCTTGATGGCGGTGGTCTAGGTCTAGGATTTCGCTTTCTTCGGTGAGAACACCGATAAAGATACAAGAGTCTCAGTACAACTGCAGCGATGGAATTTACGCCCTCGCTACGTTCCCTGAGGATGCAAACCACAACAGTTGGTTAAACGTTTTATAAAAAATTCTATCGGTGTTCTCACCGAAGGAAGAACAATCCTAGACATAGGCCATCAAGCCCGAATAGCAAGTATTGTTCGAATAAAGAAATGATTAAAATTTTACTACCTACAAATAGTGTACTGAAACGTATTCTTAATATCAAACCAAAAATAAAAAAGAAGGTATTACAATTTTTTATTTCTATTTTGAACGACCTTTGAGGTTTCATGGCCAGAGAGGAAGTTTCTTATCATATCTTTTTTCATATTTAGTACTCAATATCAATTTAAATTAGCTGTTATTGACGATGAAGTGACAAGAAATCTTAAAAAAATGCTGCAGTCAAGTCACTCTTTGTATTCTTCGGAATTTGTTGAAATTGTAAATTATTACAGGTATATAAAAATTAGACTGGAAGGAATACATCACAAACATCAAAAAGAAGTTAGTACCAATAATAAAAATTATGCGAAACAGATCAATTTATCTCAACAAAAATTTAAAGTAAGTCTGTACTATGCTCTAATCCACTCTCATCTAAAATACGGAGCTAGGTATGCAACTAAAATATAACAGCGACAAGCACTGATACTAAATCATGCAAAGTAATTACATAGCAAAAAAACAGTACAACACAAAAAAAAACCGAAATAAATACAATAACATACAAAAGGACCCACAAATCAAGCCAAACGAAATAACAAAGACTATAATCAAAAAGTGGACAACAAACAGGACGTGATCAAAATAACACAGATTTAGAAACGACTATTAAACTAAGTGCAATTATATTCCAAAATTAATATTAGTATAGAAGCTAAATAAGTATATAACAAAACTGATCTCAATAAAGTAGCAACCAAATCCAAATATATAGATTAATTAAACTATTGTAGGTTTCCGGGCTTTGTGGTCGTGGTTTATAGGCTCTGGATTGTTGCCTAACGTTTTGCCGACTTCTGCGGTCGGCATCTTCAGAGGCGTTGTGGACGGCGGAGTAGAGTTCTGTCGCGTCACACACGACAGCAGACAGCCGAAGAGAACTCTACTCCGCCGTCCACAACGCCTCTGAAGATGCCGACCGCAGAAGTCGGCGAAACGTTAGGCAACAATCCAGCCTATAGACCACGGCCACAAAGCCCCGAAACCTGCAATAGTTTAATTGACGCCGGCCGTGAAAGCGTACACAACTATATTATATAGATTAAGTTAAATTTAATTTTAAAGTAGGTTAAGATTAGTCTAATAGCAAATGTAGCTCTAGATTTAGAACTGTCATTGTCATCACTTCTCGATGAGTCAAATGATAATTTAAATAAATAAATTTAAAAAAAATAATAAATATATATTTTACATTATTAGTACAATTGAAATATAAGATTCAGTTTGACAAGTACAATAGATACCTTCGTAAAGCCCGTGTCAAACTTTTGAAATATTACAGCAAATATCAATAGATTGCGATATACTGCCTACAATTTGTTTCCAATATTGTTTTGGTTCGATTGTTTTTCTAAAAGATAATCAAAAAACGTATTTCATTTTCTTCACATTTTCTACCTTTACCTGGGAGTTCTGTTTCGAGTCTCACGTGAAATAATATTCGTGCTTAATGTAGCAGGCGAGGCGAGAACATTGCCAAGACCCCGGAAATATTTACATTATGTAAATGACAACAACTCAGTCTTGACTATTATATAGAAGAAAATGAATTGCATTAGCATAGACTAGGAGCTGTCCTAAACTTGCGAAAGAAATTCTCCTGTCGGAAGAAAAAAATCTGAGGCAAACAGGTAATTGTGTGGAATCTTTTATTTTTCTTTGTTAAATTGTGAAGGGAAAAACTAACGAGTGACTGCATGAAAAAAAGATTTTCATTGTGTATTGTGTTCTCTTATAACAGCTGTTGTTATTTCCACACAACAAACAAAATGGTTTTGTAAAATAAATAATAAACGAAAAGTTTGATACGAGTGATGCATGTTACATTGGGCAGTGTGATCGGACAATCAGTATTAGAGTTTTAGAACATTTAAGAAACAGACAAAAATCATCAATTAGATTCTATTAATATTAATGTTCTCTACATCGGTATCAGTAAAGAAAAAAATTGGCTCTCTTGGAAGCTTGAGAAATTAAGAAAGCTCTCGCCCAAAACCAAAATTTAGTGAATAATCAATTAGAGTTAAGTTTTATTGACTTTCCACTATTTTATGTAATTAGGATAGCACTAGCTGTAAACATTTAGTATAAATTTTACTTTTTATGCTTTGATAATGGTCGTGTGACCGAAACTTGTTAAGAAAATGAATAAATTTTTACGTTTTATTTTTACGTATATTTTGGTTAAAAAAATTGACGTTAGCTTTAAACTAAACGTTTTACTAAAATATTAAAATTATTACGTTGATATTAAGATTTATGTTTTATGCATATATAAAATATATTCATTTTCTCCTGGAAATTACCTATTACGTAGAGTTAACCGGAAACGCTGAATTGGGATATTCTGTAAATAATAAAACGAGTAATTCGGGCTAGAACATGACGAAGTAGAATCATAACTGTGATGATACAGCCGTCTGAAAACGTAGAATGGGACTTTGGGGAATACCACGTAAAAAACGTGCTTTATAATAAAGATGGCTTGGAGGAAGGTCTACTAATATTCACAGGTATGTTGTAAAAACGTTGAAGCTTATTCTGTCGTTATTTATAAACAAAAAAAATTCAGAACACCTGCTTTAATAAAGTGCAAATACAACACAACGTTTTTATTTATCTATGATAGGTACTACATAAGGGTGGAGCTGTTGATCCCAGCTAATAAATTAATAATTTACTCACAATAGTTCTGATTATATAAGTAACATTTTATAGCACTTTACTTGTTTCAATTTTTTATTTATCATAATCAACAAACAATTCTTGATTCCATTTAGAACAAAATTAGATATATTTACCAATCGATAAATATTTTATGGTAATAATGGTATCAGCGGTGGGGTACTTGTAAAACATGATTATTAGGTTGAATAAACAATACGGCGTTAAATGTTTTACTAATGAACAGATTGATGAATACCGTAGTCCTATATTTAAAGCGATAATATAAAATTTTTCTTTTTCCCTTTTTTAAAATAAGTAAAACTCCCCCACTAGTTTACCCTTCCCCAACGTTACTTATAAGAATACACATTTTCGATTTTTAATTTAGTTTCGAATAGATGCTCTTTGAGAATGGTCGAGAGACCGAAACAATATTGTAAGAGAAATCTTTAATAAATTTAGTAAAACATTTAATGCCGTATTGTTTATTCAACCCGATAAATATTTCGTTGACTTGTAATAATTGGAAAATTATATATTTTGTGAGCACGAAAATGAAATAAATATAAAAGAGACTATTATGTAAGAATAAACATAAATAGGTTGTGGTTAGTTGGGATAAGCCTTTTCCTATTTTTGTTCATATATCAATTATGTTCAATCATTTAATCAATAATAAATGGCGAAGGCGCCAGGAAATTATTAATAAATAATATAATTAATTAACTTTTTCTACAGTCACTTGATGGAAACTCATATATATATATATACTATAAGGTGAGTAATAAAACAAACAGTTTCCACAAAATCTAAATTGTACTTTACAGTTGTTACGCCTAACTTAGGCTTCTTCAGAAGTAATACAATAAACTTACTTAAACTACTAAGGTGGGGGGCTGAACGAAAAGATTGAGTAATGGTGAATTAAAAGTATGATTAATGATAATTTCGATATACTACATGTAGAAAATAAAAACCTTAAATTGTCCCTACTTGAAACCATAGAAATTAACAAATATAAAAATACAAACACATTTTTAAACGGTCTAGTAGACCTTAATAATTCACCATTACTCAATCTTTTTTACTTTTAGTTTTTTTAAGTTTATTGTATCACTTCTCAAGAAGCCTAAATTAGGCGTAACAATTGTAAAGTACAATATAAATTTTGTGGAAACTGTTTGTTTTTTTATTGTCTTTATATATTAATAAATATTACAATAAGATGAAAGAAATCATAAAACAGACTGATCTATTTAAGTTATTTACATCACTATACGGAAATTGCAATAGAAGATTGAGGTTTTGTAGTCTCACGTTTCTACACAATACTTAATAAATAATATTTCTTGGGACACCCTGCCTGCCATTTATTTCATCATCAACCCCGGAAAAAAATAAAGAGATCTGGAGAAGTCTATCTTTAGAAACATTTTTCAACAAACATTAACGAAGATTTTGCGAGATATACCAATCTTTGATGTAATACTTTATGTAAACGTCGATATGGCAGTGCGTTTTATAACAGTAAAATTTAGAAATAACGGTCTAAACGCTTCATTTCGTGGATTTTGCTTGGTCCATTTCTCTTCTCCTTTTAGAAAAGTTATACCAGTAACGAGTAGGAAAGATCAGATCAGGATAAAGATGGTATGACAAAAATAAGGAGTAGCAATGAACCGAAAATAACTAGAAAACGATTTTGACCTGCTTTCTTCTGTACTATATAGAGGGGATTAGAACTGTCCGAACACTTTCTTCGACGAGTTCTATATTCACCTGTGTGCATTGATAAAAGAAACGAATTGGAAGCAAGTAACGTTCAAATAAGTGAATACGTAAACTAATGAAAAAACTAAATCCAAATGCGAACTTGTTAGTAATATGGAGAATTAATGTTGGACGTAAGAAGGACTACAGTACAATAAAGATAAATACGATTGCTTAATATGGCTCTACGTCTTCTAATATTTCTTAGATTTGTAGAAAACACGTTAAAACTACTATTTTTTCCTTAATTTGTGGGAATCTGAGTAGAGCGTTCTCTTTTCATGGGGAATTGCAGGATTTCCCTCTTTAGTTTTCAGTAACTATTGTGTTCGATTTTTAATTTTTTTGTAATTCATTTTCAAACTTAATTGCGTTCATTCTAGTAATTCATTTTTGCTTTTCTGTTGCTTGTGAAGTTATTACACCCCTACATACGAGGGTGGATCAAATATAAACGAGTCTTTTTAAATTGCGCGCCGGATAGTTGTTCTGTGCGTTAATAGCTATCACAATGAGTGAGAAAGAGGTGCATAGCAGCGTTGCGCAATGAATTATTATTCGTATTAAGTTTCTTACACGTGAAAATATGTAACCAGCTGAAATTTTGCGCAGATTGTAAGCACAATTCGGAAACGAAATGCTTTCGTGGCCATGTGTAAAAGTCTGGTGCAATGAATTTAACGATGGGAGTAATTGTGTCGAAAATGTAAATCATCCTTGTCGTCCGCGCACCAGCATTTTTCCGGTTAACATTGCATGCGTTAGAAATATTATTGAAGGCGACCGCCACGCCACGCCATTGTGCATCAGCTATGGGAGTGTCCACACAATCATAACGAAAAACTTGGGATTCCGAAAAACTTCAGCTCGTTGGGTTCCAAAGTTGCTGATTGAAGATCAATAGCTGCTCGAGTTGGCATCTCTCAGGCGCTTCTCACTCGATTTAGAGAGGAAGGTGCAAAATTTTTAGCACAAAATTGTAACCTGCGATGCGACATGGTTACACCATTACAATCCAACATCAAAACAAGCAAGCGGCGCAAAGATGAATCAAACTCAGTGAAGCCGAAAACACGTGTGTCTGCAGGCAAAGTTTTAGACACGGTTCTTGGGGACTGGAGAGGGGTGCTGTTGGTCGATTTTTCGCAAAAGCGAAGAACCACTAATACAGCCTACTACTGTAACCTTCTCAGTCAGGTAAAATTTGCTTATCGCCGAAGAAGGAGGACGCACCCCATTCGTGACTGACTTGTTACTCTTGCACGATAACGCTAGGCCTCATACCGCAGCTTTAACGCAGGCCCATGTCGGTGAAATGCACTGGAACACCCTCCCTATAGTCCTGACTTATCCCCTTGTGATTTCCATATGTTTGGGCCCCTCAAAGAATCACTACGAGGCGAACGATTAGCGATTTCAGACCGATGAACAGGTGGAGGCATTTGTTCGCAACTGGATAGACACCCGCCCTGATTCTTTTTATGAAAATGAGGTGAAAAACTACCAATGCGTTGGGAAAAATGTATAGACAAACAAGGGGGATATGGATATGTCGAAAAATAAAGAAATTTCTGTTTTTGTGAAACTATTCAAAATAAATGTTTTACGAACAAAGGCTCGTTTATATTTGATCCATCCTCGTATATTAAGAAGTTATTAAATTATGAATTTGTTGCAAGTTCAACGACAAAGTAGCGAAAAGTTCGGCAACATCGAAGAGTTTGGCAATTCGAGACACGGTAAATCTTTTTAATTGCCTTTATTCCACGAACGGCCTATTATGTCGGCAAAGTGTTTTTACCGAGCGAAACGATAGGGCAATGAAACAAGTCGTTGGGGCAAAGGTACTCCAGCAGCTGGCGTGCGACTACTGTGTTTCAACGAGACGTTAGCGTCGCGACGCTGGCTGCAAAACTAACGTCGCGTCGTAATTTTAAAAGCAACGTCTGTACTTAACAGAGGTGTCGCAACACTTAGGTATTATTAGATAACGGCGGGTGCTAGTGACATGATTCATAAAGTGAAATACCTATCCCGAAAAACGTTCCACAGGCATTACGGAAGTTAATTGTTTAAGTCCTTCTATATTCACTTAACTCCACCATAGTATATCAGGGTGGTAATTGGGGAGAAACACGGAGAATACAAACTAGTTTAACGTAAGAGTTTCCGGTGCAGATGCTATATAAGCGTTCCGGGGAATTCCAACTCTAACGCAATTATATCTGAGCACATATTGTTATGTTTAAACAACAAACTAACACTTACTACTGTTAGCATACCAACCGTAATATGTTAGTCCGACCTTTCATATTAATTAATAGTTTTCATTCTGGGATTAACTTAAGCTAGAAAGTTTTCTGCAGATTGAAAATAAACGTTTCAACTGGGGGATTCTTGTTAGCCTGTAGTAAATATTAATTTTGTAAGTTAAATTGCAAATAGAAATTTTCGGGCATTAAGAGTAAATTTAAAAGAAAAAGAAAAATATTTAACGTTTCAACATTGTTAATTAGACAATCTCGACGAATCGTTTCTACTTGACGGTCAATTTTACGAGTATAATCCATTACTAAATGTTAAATGGTACAAAACATTTTTCAATAATAGGTACAAGTTATGAGAAGGAGTAAGGGGTGGGAATCATGATACTGTAGTTTGTTTAAAATCAGAGGGGTGTTTATATTGATAAATCTATCAGATTATGAGTAAAAATTGTATTACTAGAATTTCAGAACACTGAGTTCAGATAACTAATTGTTTCTGCCTTTACTTTATGGAAATTAGGAATCATATTAAATCAAATAATTGAGTGAAACACATTAAGAAGAAATTAAGTGTGTTTCACTCAATTATTTGATTCAACTGTGTTCAGATTTCCTAACTAAAAAATGTTCAAAATTATTGTTAAGCTATTGTTTGTTACTTTTCGAAAAATATACTTACGTTTAAAAATGTTTGGGATTATACCTGCCAACTTTCCCGTGAGCCGTTTTGGCCTGGGGTGCAGGCGTTTGACGTATGTTTGAACTTGTAAGACAAGGGATAATAAAAAAAAGGTTCAAAGAGGGTACAGGCAACAAACAGTAATAGATCAAAAAGAATCTAAGAAGAGAACTGTTTTTATCTTCATAACGAGTAGGCTTTCTCGTATCGGTTACACTTATTCAATTTGAATAACTTTTAAAAATTATTATAATAAGGAAATCTGCATATAACGGGTTATAAATAGGGTGGTGCATCTTTATTAGAGTGAGGGAAATGATTTAATAGTGGTGAGAAGTTTATATCTACTTGGTCATTAAATAATATGTCTGTATTTTTATATTTGTTAATTTCTTTAGATTCTAATAGTGTAAGTTTTAAACTTTTATTTTCAATGTGTAAAATTTTTAGATCTAAATTAAATATATGATTATCTTCTAACACATGTTTGGCATAGTTAGAATAGTTTTTTTGTTTATATATGATTTAAAATGTTCGTTCAGACGAATTCTAAAATTTCTTCCCGTCTGACCTACATAAATTTTTGAACAAGAACCGCAATTAAGTTGATATATGCCTGGTTTTGATAATTTCTCTACTTTGTCTTTATTATTGTTCATATAAGGTTATTATTCGTTTTGTATAATACATTTATATTGTTGTCTTTGTAAATTTATTAATTGTTACTGATGGTTTCCCTATATATGTTAAAAGTTGGAATTTTTTATTTGTGTTATCATTAGTAAGTGGGAAGATGTTTGAAATATTTTGAGTGTATGAAATTTTTCGTAAGAGTGTCAATTATGAGCTGGTTGTAATTATTGTTTATGGCAATTTGTTTAATTAGATCCTATTCTTTATTATAGATATATATATATATATATATATATATTATGTTGAAACGTTTGAATATTTTTCTTTTGTTTTAAATTTAAATATGTTTCATCCACCAAGCACCACAAAGAACTTGGAAATTATTAAGAGTAAAATTTTAAATAATGCATATTAACTTTTTATATACCTAGTAAAATAATTAATCGGGTCAACGTCAGGTCAGATATATTATTTCCAACGTTTTTTGTGCACCGTCGATTCCGAATCTGTTGTATCCTCAAAAAAGAGAGGACACTCGAGAAAAAGTGAGTTACTGTGAGGGATTGAAAACAGAAAACAAAAAGAACAAAAAGAGGGTAATCATTTTCGATGTATTATTCAAAGGGGAAATCGAATCTGACTCCAGAATTGCCCTAAATAATTGAAAATTCAATATATCGTAATCTTAAATCCACAAAAGTGAAATTAGCAATCTTTTGATTTTGGAGTGAAAATATTTAAAAATTTTGATATGCTGAGGACATTAGTAGGTCAGTAATCCTGTCAAATGGTCAAAAGTTACATTTTTCGGGTGTTTGGGTTAGGATATTCTAAAATATCGATGTACTCAGGCAAATGGCATATCGTAAATGATTACCTTTTGTGACCTGTGTTGTTTGGTATCCCTGTATATTCACGATGAAATATTGACTGCAGCTAGACCAATACAAATAACTTTTATTGCACTCCCTTTCCTCTAAAACTTCTACTAGACAATTTGTCATTTATAATTTTTGTTATAGGAACATTAATCAACATTATATGATATGTTTATCACGCTAATTTCTTTTCTCTAAACAAATAATGAAAACTCACGCTCTTCGAATACGTGACATATATTTTGCACCTGCAAATATCCCATTTTAAATTCGAGTTTTATTAGTTTTTTATTTTTCTAGCAAACAAATTCCAATAGGCGCTGCATGTTTGATAGGATGTTCTAGTTCTTTCCCGGATTTAAATTATAAGGCGAGAAGATAGCTGTGTTCAAACGAATGCACCTGCTTTGCACGCCTTGCCACGATAGGATATTACAAAAGGAAAAACAGAGCGGAGGAAGGAAAATTACATTAGTAAGTTTTTCACGTTCTAGCGTCAAGTTAACGTCCTCTTTTTCTCTCTTAAGCTGTTCTTAGCGCTAACTTCATTTTCCTCGCAGGATTTTTAACTTGCCATGAAGGATTGAAAGCAATTTTGGAATTTAGAAACTCTGACTCAAAAAAAATTTTGTAAAAGTATGAAGATTTGAGGAAGAGAATGTGTAAGATTAAATTAACTGTATGTTCGTCAAATTCATGATGAAACATGGTGAAATTAATAATTCAAAAATACACTTGGTTATTATGGGACATATGTTTCGAACTTCTCAGTTCATTATCAACGAATGTAAAGAGGATTTTAACACAATGTGATTTTATACAAGTTTGTGAAAGGGTGGTGGGATTTTCAAGCATTAAATTTTCTCGGTAATTGATCTTCTTAAGGGTGACACCGAAAAATCTACCTGATCGTTCGTAATATTAAGTTTTTAGAATTTCTACTATTTCAAGGTAGTTCAATTTTTGTCCTTTGTTACCAACATGTAATATTTGGAAATCCTTTACATTTATCATATACCAGTACGTTTTTTATTATCTAATATCGATTTTTTATGTTCATTTAGTCTAGTTGTAAAATCCCTAGCTGTCTGGCTAATGTAAAAGGCATCACAATTGAGGCAGTCTAGTTTGTAAATTCCGCTTTTTTCGGTTTTTTCTACTTTATTTTTATTATTACCCAAGAGACTCCTTAAATTGTTTCTGTTTACTTCAATAAAGTTGATATTATTTACATGGTTAATAAAATAGTATCTGGATGGTTTTTGTGATATTTGAGTATAAAAGTATTTTTGGATTTGCTTGCGTTTTTTATTTCATTTAGTAAAAAGTGGTTATTTTAATATTAAAAACAGACACTCCAATTTTATTTATATATATAGATGTGTAAGATCTGGTAGATACTAAACAACACGAACAAAAACATAATTTAAATGAGGAATTTAAAATAACACGTTTAGGCAACAAAGGAAAAAACTTAACTTATTACTAGAGAGTTTAGAAATTAATAAATTAAATAAAGAAAGATTAGAATTAAACGACCAAATAGAACCTTGTAACTCACTCCCGTCATAATATTTAACTATTAAACAAAATGTATAAGTAAAAGTCTAGGTTTATATCAAAAAATTACCCCTACCCTCAAATTTTTAATTTAGTGTGTAAGATCTGGTTATTGTATCTTATTTTCTAAAATTCTTTCACCTGAAGAAAAGCACAGTTAACGAAATATTTATTGTGGTGACAACAAAATACTTTTTTAAGTCAAAACAATTGTGTTTTTATTTATCAGATATGGTATAAATTAAAATAAGTTACCATTGGACATTTTTATATTAGAACTGTCAGTTTTGTAAATTTCTAAAGGGTAATATTTGCATAATACTTACATGGTAAAAGAAGATGTTGACAATTTGTTATCTGAAAGAAGAAACAAATATAATAGAAAAATATCAACATTATACGTTTAGCATGACTTAATATTAAATGAAATTCAAACTTTTGGTGGTGCAAATATTGTGAAACATACTTAATAAATTAGAAAAAATCCACTAGAATGTTTACACGAAATTCCTTCTACCAACAATAGTCTTAAGTTCGGTAGCATTACATTCATAGACAAATTTAGTTTTAATTCAAAAACTATTTTCAAAAGAATTGTAATTGCACTATTGCAGAAACCAACATGTTAAATTTAGGCAAATATTTAGTAAATAATAAATGTAGAAAAATTGACCCTATGGAATCTATCAAATATTTTGCAATTCTTGTGACGCTACCTACATAGGAAAGAGCGATAGAAATATTAAAAAACGCATTTCCGAGCATCTCTATTCAATTAACAAAAAAGACAAAAACACCCGCTTTGCAGATCACTGAACCACACCTTATATATTAATAAATCAAAAATTTTGCATTCAAGCGTTCCAAATTATAAAATTAGAAATTAAGAAGGCTATTCATAAATATATCAATTTAGTAAATAATCAATTAGAACTAGCTACATCTAATTCCCCTCTCTTTCTACATCAACTGCAAAATCTTTTGTACACCCCTTTTCCTTTATTTTTAGGTATAAATTTCATACAACAACATTTTAACTTTAGTAACCTATTTGTACTCTTGATAATGGCCGAATCGACCGAAACAATATTGTAGAGAATATAATAAATTTCGTGTTAACAGTCTTATGGATTTTTTCTAATTTAATATTAAATGTATGGTTAAAGAATATTGAAACCAATGGTGCATTTTAAAGCAATACCTTTATGGTTGCCAGATATTAAAAGCCTTTATGACACAATAAACTAGGGAAACATGAAAATAAAAGCCACAACGAACGAGCAGTAAGTAAGGAAATTGTGTAAAATTTATACAGTTTGCCACAAATCATATGTTTAATCCTCAACCTGGTTATATACCATTAAAAGTTTAATTAGGTATTGTTTTGTTTATCAGGCATTATAATAGAGAAAATGTTTTTATTTATATTTACTACAAACATTTTACTTATTCCTACAAAATATAGATATGTGTATAAAATAAATGAAATAATAAATCAAACTAATATGTATGTGAAAAAGAAAAAGTTGCAATGTGAATGAAGCAAGCAGAATGAGTGTGTGTGTGTGTAAGTGCTAAAGAAGAGCTTTGAAAAATGCATAAAAATAGTCATTCCTTTCTTACCTTCTCTTCCATTATATTTAACTGCTACGCTGCTTTTTTAAAGGGAGTAAAAGAAAATAAGCTATATATCAGATCAATTTTTTGGCGTTTTCAAAATAATTGAAACAAAGATATTTGTCCTTAACTCAAATAAGACAAATTACTTCGAAGATTAATGACCGAAGAACTGTAGAAAAGGTCAACAGAATCATCTGTCTTAAATTGCGTCAAAGTAGAAACCAATGTGGTTGACTAATGAACGATTTGGATCTCAAATTATCAGAGAAAAATTTAGATTTTGGAATTTTTAAGAAATAAGTTTCTTTAAGTACGTTTCTTTGACTGTCTTCTACCAAAACGTAAACCTGAAATAAAAGAATGCGGAAATTATTTTGTACTTTGCCATTTTATTTCATCGTTTCTTTACAAAGTTGTTTACAGTTCACGTGTAGTTTAGAAGTTGACTTATTGACAGTTTATCACATAAAATAAACGAACGTAAAGACGCGGTTTTCTATTTTACAAAAATATTATCATTAACACGACGACGTAATGTCGCGTCTGTCGCGTCGTTTATAAGCGTAAAGAAATTGAAAACATCGTTTTTCGAACGTCTAATATACGATAGTTATAATTTATCGTAGGTACATAAACAAAGAGCGAAATTTTTTTTCCTCTTTTTTTTACACAATTTGACTAGAAGAATGGAATAAATACTAACAACTGCCCTTAAACATTATCGATTGTCATCTAAATTATTTTATATACAAATACTGAATTTATTGGTCGCTACAAATAATTTACAAGTGACTAGAATAGAGAACAAAATTGTCATTTAATACAAATTCTTGTACTTTAAATGTGTCGTTATCAAAATGGAATTATTGGGAACACAACTGGATTTGTATTCCTATCGTCTCTCAGGATTCTGGGGTAGCGCCGCGTCTGTTGTCGACGTTTCGTCTTCGATCGCAGGGGACATCTTCGGAAGTTTCCTAAAGATGTCCCATGTGCTCTAGGACGGAACATCGGAAACATACATTTTGTATACATTTAATTGTAAAAATCAAGGAGTTTTTTGGAACTAATGCATGTAAGTAATCCAAAATTCAGTTCTTCCTATTTTAGACTATATTGCAAAATCAATTTAATCAATTTATTAAACCATCGTCACCATCAACACAAAAGACAAAACGTTGTTGTTGGTTCAATAAACAAAACCCCTTGTACTTCTGTGCCCCTGCCTTCGCTTCGATTCTACACTATAATTCAAAATTCCATGCACACAAAACGTTCAGAAGTGAAATACGCGTTTCTACACAGACAGTGTATGACACCATCAAATATGAAGCACGTATTAGTCTTCTGAGCGAATTTATAGGCCATTGTTTCTTGAGCTAGTCGTTAAAGTTCCTCTTTCGATAAAGATTGCTTCAATGCCTAAATTTTGTGTTTATATCAATAGATTTTGCGGTTGGTTTCTTGTAAACATTGTAATAATATATTAAAGAAAACATTTATTAAAATTCACAATTATTTATTAGAAAACTCTAACACATGCGTTTCGACCTTTCGGTCTTTATCAAAGAGACAATCAGAGTGTTCTAAAATTAAAGAAGGCTGCGAAAGTATTTATTTGCAGGTATTAATGGCTGCAAAATTCCGATATTACCTGCAATCGCACGGAAAATAGGGCTATTGTACCCTTCAATTTGGTCGTTTAACGTTGCTTGGAGCGGCGAAAGCAAAGACTTCTGAATTTCTAATTTTCCCAAGAAATTTAACTTTTTACTATTGTTTTAAATATGGAGGATTGAAAAATTATTTTTGTTTATTGTGTGATTATTAAATTACTAAATCTGTAGGTATTTAAAAAAAGAATTAAATCTAAATATTGTTAGTTCAAACAAAAGTAATTTGAAAAATATATTAGTTATTAATAAATTACATAATATTGATATATTTAAGAAATCTGGTGTTTATAGAATCAAATGTGTTGATTGTAATGGTGTCTACATTGGAAAAACGGCCCGAAATTTTGATATTAGATGGCAAGAGCACGAAAAATCGATTTTACATAACAAAAAGCAGTATACTGATTTATCCCAACATTGCATAGAAAATAATCACACAATAAACAAAAATAATTTTTCAATATTCCATATTTAAAACAATAGTAAAAAGTTAAATTTCTCGAAAAAATTAGAAATTCAGAAGTCTTTGCTTTCGCCACTCCCTGCCTTCTTTAATTTTAGTATACTCTGATTGTCTCTTTGATAATGACCGAAAGATCGAAACGCATGTGTTAGAGTTTTCTAATAAATAATTGTGAATTTTAATAAGTGTTTTCTTTAATATATTATTTTGTATTTATATACAAAAAACATGATTTTAAAAAACGTTTATAAACGAAAATAAACGTTAATTTCATTTTATGTTAGTGCAATATTGTGTATAATCTTTCCAGCGAGGTATAATTAATTAAAACAATTTCTGATTATGAAAACTTTTGACAAACGGTATCGCATTAAAACGGGGATCAGGGGATGATAAATAATAATTTTTTTGTCTCTCGGCTTCTGTTTTACGTGAAAGGCAAGTGTTATATTTCGACATTATCGATTAGATATAAGCGACGCGGGTGTGTATCCACCCCATAAGCCACGGTATGACCAAAGAACAAGTCATTAATCATCTGCTGTAAATTACAGGGGGCATGGTGTGTTGGCTAACAGTCTGGTGGGGTTGCAACGACAGAGGGGTGGACTTTTATTATAAATGAACAGTAAGTTGATGTTCGTTCGGATCACCTCAATTCTAAACAACTGACACTACCAGCGGTGAATAATCGATTTATAACCATAACAACTGACATGTTAACACTTGACACTCAAAACGGCCGAGTTTTATTTAGAATTATTAAAAATAATGCCCAGAACTGGTCCATTTTTAATAGCAAATTAAATTATAGTAATAAGAAGGAAGGCGGATACGGTTTAATTGATATTTATTAAAAGCTGACGCTTGCCGTTCATCAAAAAAGCATTAAATAATATAATGGGGTTTCACAAATAAAGCACGACATGATACGGGCGCACCACTGACACGTTTAAATTCACCTTTACTTTTTACTCCGTATTTCTATTATGATTATAATCGCAGGCCTTTGATTTGAATTGAATTATATTAGGGAGGGTGGCGGGTATGGGTTAATTATTTATTTATTAATGGGTAGATACCGGTTGTCCATAAAATGTTTGTTCCACTGATAAAACACTCTTTTTCCACCCTTCACGACTTTATTCAATTTCTTTAGGAATATTTATAGGAAATTTCTAAAACACCCTTTTAACACACGAAAGGATAATAATATATGATTAAATTTTAATTTAATCCTTCAATGTTTGCGTACAAAAAACATTCTAGAAATACTTCTCTATTCTCCAGGTATTTCTAAGAAAGTTTATTGGACTTGGTTTGTTGTAGCCAGTATCCAGTACAAAAAAAAAGAATAAATTTCATTCGGCAATGTAACTGTGCTGTCACAGTAACGCTAGGACATGATTGATGGATTATTCAAGTGAAAAACCTACGACTACGGCTAAAAATGTAACAAAAGGAAAAAAGGTTCTATCTACAACACCTCAATGTAAACAATGGGCATTGTTGATTGATACGTACAAGAATAAGCTTTTTTATTAACAAAAAATTAGAGATAGATAGATTTAGAGATAGAATTAAAGACCACAAAAAACTTTGAAAATGAAAACAGTAACTTGACATAAGTTTAATGATGATTAATGACTAAAAGTTACTACATCGAAAAGAGATTATTAAAATTAAAGTAATTAGAGTTCTGGAAATAAACAAATGAAAAAATGGGCTTACCTGACTTTAAATGACTAAATTGACGTTGACAATAAATTCTCCTTTTGGGATATTTCACAAAACTTTATTGAACTTTCTTGACGTACGTTTCGGCTATTAGGCCATTATCAAAGGATAGAGATGTTTGTACTGATTTTTACATTTTAAATGAGGGAATTCGAACAGTAGTAGGGATGAATTGTTGGTGTTTAATTCTATTTGGTTATTTACTAGATTAGCTTTGTTCTTTTGACTTTTTTTAATTTCTAATATTTCTAAAAAGATTTAACATTTTACTTTTTGAAATATGGTGTAGTAGTTTGACCGAATTGTTGTGTTTACACTTTAAACAATGTTCGGATATACCTGTAGATTTTTTATTTTTTTATATAGTATAAATGTGTTCGTTCACTCTTGTTCTGATAGATCTCCCTGTCTGACCTATAATATATATATAAAATAATATATATGTAAAATGTTAAACCTTTTCGAAATATTAGAAATTAAAAAAAGTCAAAAGAACAAAGTTAATCTAGTAAATAACCAAATTGAATTAAACACCAATAATTCACCCCTACTTAAATACTTAAGCGAGACATGTAAAAATCAGCACAAACATTTGTATCCTTCGATAATGGCCTAATAGCCGAAACGTACGTCAGGAAAGAAAGTTCAATAAAGTTTTGTGAAATATCCCAAAAGGTGTTTTTGTACTCACTTCACCAATTAATTGTAAAAATGTTTCACAGTGAATGCACCACAAACAGCATTAATTACAATAAATAAATTCTCCGCTGTTAAATATTTAATATCTCTTAGAAAATGTTCCCTCATTTTTCTTTTTAATTTTATTATTTCTTCCACTTGACGAAGCTACTGTACGACATGAAAATTATTATGGTGATAATAAAAGTAAATCTACATGCAAATGGCAATAAGTTTTTCAAATTTTTATGACTATTAGGGGTGTTTTCGTTTCATAAATAGATTGCCTTTGCTTTTTTGAAACCGATTCAATTTTTGTAAGGTTTTTTATCATTCTAAAATGTGGGCTCAGTTGATGGTAAGTGATCGCCATTTAAGAAAGGAAAATAGAGGGTGCCCACTCACTACAGGTGGTGGAGTGAAAATTAATGACGGTTATTTATTAAAAGATAAATTCTGTAGCAGTTATGACGGCTGAAAAATATACTTAATTTAACATTTCGGAAATGATGATTTATTTTTATTTTCGTCCGAAAAACGGAACGAAAGTAAAACGTAGGAAATTATAAGGAAGTGGGGGATGTATGTTGGTTAACAGTAAATAAATTTTATGTTAAATATATTAAATTCCTTGAGGAGACATTAAGCTTTCTTATACGTAGTAGAATAATCTTCCTTTTTGGGAATATTCTTGATATAAAACGTGTTGTGTTTGAGGGTAAGTGGGGTGTACATTATTTATGACCTTACAACTTCAGTTTTCGAATTATTTACCAATGCAGGATGAAAGTTTTACCTGAATAAATTATAAAAGCACCCCTTAAAAGTGAACCAACCGGCTTATAATGTATTAGCTACGGGTAAAAAACTGACCAGAGAGTTACATTATTGATAAGTCCGAAAAGTTTCGATAATCGTAAATGAATGAACTACCCATGGACACAGACAATAATTTATAAATAATTAAACTTACTTCCAGTATTTTAGGGAACGTAAATTTCCTAATTCAGACAACCATAGGGGTAAAAATTCACGCGCCAGTTTTTTACCGTTTAAATCGAGTGCTTCTTTTAATGATAATGGACATCAGAAGTAGAATTATTATTAAATTATTTTTAAATAGTATATATTCCTGGGTAGGCATATATAGGTTGGCCGTGAAGGTCCATCCAGAATTAAACAGATGTAAGCTTATAGATTTCTAACAATATTATATTTATATACATGCAATAACTTAGTTTATTATAATTTCATTGTTTTCCTGACAAAATATAGTAATTTGATATTTTGCATACCATAAAATTCGATTTAGTATTGTCGAAATGAAATAAACACGCAGTTTACTCTTTTTAATCGGTAAAATATGTTATATTATTATATAACATTCCGTTTTTGATGAGATTAGTTTGTACTAGAGATTATATGTATGCATATGTTAAGGTGTATGAATGAAATGTTAATATGAAATTCCATAGCGAAAAAATGTTGCGGAAAATATAGTGAAGATGCAAAAAAGGATTAGCTTTAATTTGATGGAGGATAATGTAAAATTTACGTATAAAGGCTAGAAGTGTTGAAATTTTCTGCATTTTTGCAAGCTCAATTGCTTCTTTTATCATGGGAACGTTAATTCCGCCCCTTTCAACACAAATAACCTTTATCGTCTTTGTGGATGGGAAGCAAGGCGTGAAAGCGTTTTTTGAGTACATTCGCGAAAAAGTCCGACCTCTCTAGCCCTGTCGCTTTTGACTTAATGGAAAATCTGCACATATCCAGTGACAGAGAAGAGACAAGGGCAAGAGGCCCAGAAATTTTTATTAAAAAATTAGAAAAATTGACAAAACTACAACCTCCAATACTATTTATAGTATCTATGTATCTACTCATTATATATATAACTTATGCAAAAAAGAAGGTATCAAAATCCTTTTTCGCATAGATTTTAAGGATCACAGATTCACATTTCAAACGCGTCCTACACAGTAGCCACAGCGTACCGAAAGCTATATCCAACGATCGGTTTCGCCCTATCGGGTCTCATGAGCTGGGCGCTGGCAGAAAGGCCTTTACAAGCTATATGATAAATATGAACATAAATATGGAATCAACAGGAACAACTACTCTAAGAATCCATCGGAATCAACAGTGTAATTCAATGCCGGTAGAGGTATTAGCTTTCGGAGTAGTTGTTTCTATTGATTCCATATTTATATTTATATTTATCATATAACATTTAAGGCCATTCTGCCAGCGCCCACCTGATGAGACCCGATAGGTCGAAACCGGTCGTGGGATATGGCTTTCGGTACGCTGTGCCTATTGTGTACGACGCGTCGGAAATGTGGGAACTGTGATCCTTAAAATGTAGACGAAAAAGGATTTTAATGCCTTCTTTTTTTGAATAAGTATATCTTCATCTAAGAATCCATCGGAAACAAAAGTGTAATTCAATGCCGGTAGGGATATTAGCCCCCGGAGTAGTTGTTTCCGTTGATTCCATATTTACATTTATATTTATATTTATTATTATATATATATTACAATTTTTGAAGTATTAAAAATAAAGAATCTACGAATGTAATTATCACAATAACTGTGTTTTTATTATTAAAGCGAGACCAACAAAGAAGTGTGCGAAACACGTGTTCTCATAAAACAGTTATAGTGGGAATTAGGGTGTTAGGGAGTTTCTTTTTAATTTATTTACTTTTTACCATATAGTCTGAAATTTCTACTGTCTAAGCGTAGTTGATCGTGGAATGTTATTTATTACTATTTCATTAATTGAAAGATTAAACAAAATTCACATTTCAAAAATTGTTTTTAGAAAAAGAAACTGTTGATGCTCATATACAGAACTGTAGAAGGTTTTATCTTAGAACTGACTCAAAAAGATGAAAAACTTTTTCAAATTTCACCTTGTTCTTCGTAGCGGAAGGGGCACCTATGTGACCCCTTAAACATAAAACTAGAGAACTTTAGTGTTTCCGAGAGAGGGTTATGGATTGTGTCTGAGTGACACTTATGTCATGACGTTTTTATGACTATCGGCATCGTTTTATGTTCCACATTGCACGAAAGGGTTTTGTCGTAAAAGCAACGAGCGAGTAAAGCTACTACCCCCAGTGATATCACCACTATTTCCCTTGTTTCGAGGGAGAACACTCGAATAACTGATTTTTATTAAAACAGTAAAGCGATTTATGGACCAATTTCGTCTCTACTTCCGACATTGTTGCGAATAAGCCTCGTCTTCTTGGATATGAGAACGACCGAGAGAGCGCTTTTTTTCCTATTTGGATTAGGTAGTATTTTTTTTTAGTTAGGGAAGTTCACACCTTAACACATTTTTTTATGCAAGTCTTCAACTTGCAGCAACCACTTTTATAGTACAAGAATTTCACATTGCAGACGAGACAATAAAAATAAATAAATAATCTTAACTTAATTCATATTCAATAACATTCAAGGCTGCAAGTAAATATCAACCTTTTTTATCCAATAAACGCTTATAAGTTAAAATGTAGAAATAACTTGTAATGATTCTGCGGTCGGGTAATTATGAAACATATTAATTAATATAAATAAACGATAAAAAGGTGCTTTTTTATGTTTCAACAAGTTTATTAGACTCTGCAATTGTTTCGACATATTATGCCTTTTTCAAGAGTATGATAAATACTTTTTATCACTTGTTGAAACATAAAAAAACACCTTTATATCTTTTATTTATATTAAAATGTAGAAAATATTTTTTATCAATAGGGGTTTTTGAGAATTCGATATTACTGTAGGTATCGTAGTTAAAATATTACTTCACATATACACTTATTTAATCAGTTAATTCTGTTTTTTGGAAACATATTTACATCTGTAATTCTAAAAGAAAATTTCTTATAATAATACGTAAGTATGATACGATATTATGAAAGATATTTTCCACCTTTTAAAAATATCAAAATGAAAAGAAAAACCAACCGTTTTGATATTTACAAGTGTTATTTTTTTATATTACCTACTTGCAGCTTGACTTTTAATCTTGTAATTATCTAGGTATAAACTCATTTCAGTACGGCTACCATAAATTATAGATTTGTTTAATCTTAACGTTTCTTACAACTACATTTAATAAATAATGGAAGGACAAAGAGGAGAATCCAACAAAGAAACAAGACAAATTTCTAGTGCTCTTCATTAAATATTTTCTTGTTTAGGCCTTTGTACTTGAAGAATTTCCATGAAAGAAACGTTTGGTAAGAGCAATACTTTCAAAAAGTTCTTTTCAAGTGAGTAGAAAAGTAACTTTTTTTCAGTTATACCTAAAATCCCCTTTATGCGATTTCTTACGCGAATTTAAATTTAAACTAAAATGAATAGAAACTTGAAGTTATTGGCCAACAATTTATTGAAATCACCACATGTGGATCACGATTTCGATCTTATTAGATTTCATCAGGTAATTTTTATAAATTACTGACTAAACTGAAGCAAATGTAAAGTGTATCATAAATATTTAGAAGTCTTTAATTTGGATAATGTAAAATATGGGTGCGAGGAGTTTATACCTAAATAATTTAATTAACTTCTTAATTATTTCTAACTTTTATAAATCACAGGAACGATTCATGGGCAGCACTGACTTCGGGCACTTTGACCTCTTCACCTTCGGCCTCGATGTATTCGACCCCTTCTTCGTAGTCCGGCTGACATCTAGCAGGAATATGGTGGTCTGGGTCTCCGTACTGGCTATGATAAAACTCTTCTCGCATCATATGATTAAGTCTGCCGCACCGGAAATACAAGATTTCCTGAAACGGTTTCCGGAAATCGCGATTGAGCGTGGCATAAATGATGGGGTTTAACAGACTATTTGCGTAGCCCAACCACGAAAACACACTGGATAAGGTGACCAATGTCCTCGACGTTTGATCCAGGAACGGTCGTATCAGAGCCAGAACGAAAAAAGGAAACCAACAAACAACGAATGCGCTCATTATTATCCCTAACGTGGTACTGGCCTTCCTTTCTTTAGCTAATTGAAAACGGAGTTTCTTTTGGTTGTTATGTGACGTGGGGGATGTCCTGAGAGAGGCTAGGAGACTCGACTTACCGTGCTGTTTCTTGTTGTTCTTTGTCGGTGTTTTCCCCGACAGCATGGGACACTGGGACTCGTTACTGTGTCGTGAAGTAAAGCATCGACCTATTGGAGTCTTGTCCAAACTACACTGTAATAAAAAATTCATTCTATAATTTCATATGACCAATAACATAATTGATTATAATCATAAGTGAGTTTTGAGTAATAAAACTTTTATTCAGTGAGAGGTTAGACCTTTTGAAGATGTCAAAATAAACAAAATTAAAATTAAAAAATTGGATTGATTCGGTCGTTAATTTGTGATAAAAGCTTTAAACTTAATATTTTAGAATCCTTAGAAGTATACAAAGCATTAAAAATTTCCGAAAATAATCTGTTAAACAACCAGGTAGATTTGTACCACTCAGTATTATTCAGTACATTTAACAATTAATGGAATTTCCAAAATATATATAAACGTCACTGTACATCTGTTTGTATTCATTCAATTTGTTTGACAATGACAAGCTATTTGTCGAAACTATAGTCAAAAGGATTTGTGAACAAATAAAGTGATAATAAACAAAGTACTTTTTTCATTTATCGTTAAAATTAAAATTGAATATAGGTATTTTGAGTAACAAACAAACCCTGGGTTACGTTTCAGGAAAAAGTTTACTTATTCTTCTCTTCAATATTGTTTCAACCCATGCAGGTCATTATCAAGAACTATGGTGTTACTACAGATGTAAGTAATGCAACCGACTTATATAAACGGATGGCAATAAGCAATGGGACAAATTAACTGCAGGTAGTGGTTATTTATTTGGAAGGTCCAATAACAGCGGAGAATTCAAAGTGAACATTTCATTATTTATAATATTTTCATTATTATTAATGGCTTTCTTAATTTCCAAAGATTCGAGCAAACTCAATTTACATTTTTGTGCAGAATGTTCAATCGAATTAGTGTCTAAATTATGTTTGAAACCTAACCAATGTTAAGCTATTCCTGTATTATTTTTTTTATTCCGTATGGAAAGCACATGTTCTTTAAGCCGAGTTTTTATGGCTCTACCTGCCTGTCCTAGGTAAAAGGCCGTGCAATCTTTACAGTACAATTTGTAAACGCCGCTTTTATCTATTTCATTTGTTTTATTTTATTTGTTAACTAACAGGCTTTTTAAATTAATTTTGTTGACTAAAACTGGTTTAATATGCAACTTGATTAGAAGATGTTTAATTTTGTATCCGACTTCTTTTATTTAGTTAATAAAGGCATATTTCTTATTTTCAGGAATTAAATCAGGAAGGAGATCGTTGTACAGTTTAATTTCAATTAATTTACGTTGTTTATTTTTTAACATTTTGTCAATTAGGTTGGGATTATATCCGTTATTGATGGAAATCTATTTAATATATTTTAATAATAAGCAAAATATTGTAAATAATCAAATTGATATTTATGGTTTTATTTAGATATTATATACCTTATTAAAATAAACATAAATCGTTTTTTCAAGCTGTTTTAGATAAAATGTTTTCCTAATTCGCTGTCGTGAAATAGCTACTACAATTAAAATTGTTAAATAAAAACGTTTCGTATTCAAAAAAGAAGGAATTAAAATCCTTATTCGTCTAAATTACTTAGTAGGACGCGTTCAAAATGTGAAATCTTTGATCTTAAAATTTAGATGAATAAGGATTTTAATTCCTTGTTTTTTGAATATGTTATATTTTCGTCTAAGAATCCATTGGAATACAGTGTAATTCAATGCCGGTAGGGGTATTAGCCCTCGGAGTAGTTGTTTCTGTTGATTCCATATTTATATATATATTTATATATAAAAATATTAAATTTCAATTTTATTTTAAAAGAGTACGTATAGCGACATGTTTTCATTGTTAACGTTAGAAAATAAGAAGACAACTCGATAACAGATGTTTGATTTTGGCAGCAGTGTAATAGATTAGGGATGATTTTCAATTTAACATGTTATACGTGAATATATGTTTGTTCTTTCAAACAAGAAAGCGTATAAGGGGATTCTTAAAGTATCTGCATATTATTTTCAATACAGGTATTTTTGAAAGGGTTTCAAAGGGAATGGAGCACTCATTTCATGATAATATATATATATATATATATACCTAGATAAATAAGTAAAGTATAAGAATGGTATTTTCGAAGTTGCACTTCTCTTGGGGTGTTGCAATCTTGAAAGTGTTTTCAAATATTGGAAGTAAAATATTGTTTAAAAATACATAATTATTAATAGGTAAATACTGGTTAAATAAATATGTAAATGGAAATATAACTTGTTGCATGTTATCAAGGATATAGACCATCTTTTTTCATTTATTTCTTTTAAGTAACTTAACATAACTTTTTTCTGTTTCATTCCCACCAGCTACTCGTGCTGGTGGGCGGGCAGTCCCTCCGACCTACACTGTAGTGCAGAGCCGGAGAGTAGGGCGTAAAGCCCCCTTCAGCCTCCTTGCAGGAATCGTGGAAATAATTGGGTGGTGTGGTTAGGGAGAGAAAGACGAGACGGACGAAATGAAGACAGAAGAGAAGTGAAGGAATATCTGTCGAATATTACTGCACCAGCATTTGCCTAAATGATCCAAGAAAACCACAGAAAACTTAAACCAGAGCAGCCGGACCCGATTTCGAACCGGTGACCTCCCGAATGCTAAGCAATGATCTAGAGCATTAGACCACGCCGCGCCGCTCGGTTTCTTTCTTTTATGAGTATTGAATAGATACTTAAAAGGTTACTCAATGAAGTTGTTTAAAAAAATGTTGAACGCATTCAATATTAAACAATAAATAACGAAAGCTGTGTTTTGAAAACATTATGTGTTCTGCACCTTCCCAACTTTAATGGACTAATGATTGCGGTAACAACATCACTAAAGAACATGAAATTTGAAGAAAGATTAAGATTCATTCTTACTGATAAAGATAGTGGTCGATCGATAAATAATAATTTGCCTGCTTGGCGTGTAATACTTTCCATTGTTCGATACGAACAACCGTTGTTATTAGTAGCGTCTGTATTGCATTTTCTCTATTGATTTATATTCTTTGCAGTTTGAACATGCTATGCACCTACCCACTTCTAATTTATTTGAACACGTAAGGAATAGTTTCAAAATTAAATGACGAAATGGCGTGTAAATGTAAATATTGCCATACAGACTAATGCCTCCAAGTCACTACGAAAAATTAGTATTTATGGAAATCAAGTTAAAAATCATAGAACGTGCAGGGGCAGATTCAGGGGGGTCGATAGGGGCTGTTGCCCTACTCTCACAAACTTAATTGAAGCTCACAATCTTCCGCGAAATTTACAAACTTCATAATCAAAAACTTCAACGATTTAAATAGCATAATTTTATAAACAGCTTAGTATCCTTAACCTAAACCATAAATACCCTCATAAACCTATAACAGCTTCGATCTTCACCTGAAGAAGCTATAGTACAGCGAAACGGCTGTAGTGATACAAATAAACTTTTATTCAAACTTTTCAAGTTTTTTATTTTCATAAAATTGAATATGGGTATTTTGAGTAACAAACAAACACTGGGTTACGTTTCACGAAAAATTTTTTTATTCTTCTCTACAATATTGTTTCAATCTATTGGATTTTATCTGTTACAGAAGATATTCAACTGGACAAGGCCTCACTGAGGTATTTAAACTTGTCTAGCTGAATCTTAAAAGTACATTTGGATAGCGTAAAAAGCAAAAAGGACACAACAGGCTTAGCAGAACATTGTACCACAAACAACCATAGTGTAACGAGCCTGTATGTGTGTGTACAAGAGCGGCGACGAGTTCCGAAAACAGATAAGACGGGTTCCTCGAATACGGTCGTCGGTCGGCGCTGTGATAGAAATAAGTAAACAACAACATAATAGGAGTTCGAGAAAATACTAGAAGATCGTTCCTGATTACTCCAGAACCTTCGATACCTCTATAAATATTATGTTGTCGACGGTCAAGAACAGTTTTTAGTTCAGTTTAGTAGCAGTATAGTTAGAGACGCATTTTAGTTTAGATTTAAAAGTACACAGTCACGGTTTATAGTTTACAGTTGATAGTAGAATGGTAATATAAATACGATATACCGAGTGATGTAAATAAGTGGTAATATAAATACGATATATCGTGATATAAATAACACATTTACCTTGTCATATAAATAAGTTGTTGCATTAGTGCTTAAGTGTTTTAAGTAGTGTGTAAGTGTAAAATAAATAATTGTTTAAATAAATAAGTTGATCTAGAAAATTCGTTACAATAGCATAGATGCTAGTAACGTAAAACTACTACATACTCAATCAAAAGGTAAAAAATTCACGCTGCTAGAAAATAAGGAAATACAAAATGCCATCCTGAATTGTAAAAATTTAGTTAATAATCAAAAAGAAATAAATATATACAACACACCATTAATAATCACACAACTCTAATTGTTTTCGTTTATCCCCACTTTATAATCTATTGATGTATAAAAGCCCATGTTTAACATCTTAGCCTTAGTTACTATTGTACTCTTGAAAATGACCTTTTAGAGGTCGAAACAATTGTAGAGAAATAAACAGTTTTCATGATTTCCTTAACACATTGTTCTGAAATGGCAGTAATACAATTTGTTCACTTATTTTTTATTGCATTAACGTGTTCATTTGACTTAATTTGAAAAGTCGGGCCAGTCTACTTTTTACTTTACATGCAAATTATTACCGTTCTTTACTCTGTTTATTTTTAATTTAGATGAATTTTCAAAACTTACATTCTGCAGAAGAATAAAAATTATGACAATTACACAAATCTCACTTGATGGCCGGTCTATGAAAAGGTCCAATTTTTTAGAGCTTTGTTTGTTAGAGAATAGGGGGTTATATCTGAGAGGTAAACGTATTTCCTTTTTATTTTTTGACATTGTTCTGAAAGGGTTTCATCCATTAGCATTATTTGCGTACCTGATGAGAAACGTTAATGAAAGTTCATTCTTGGCCTTTGTATTTTAATTATAACTGGAAATTTTCCACCCCATTTCTTAGAGCAAATGTTCCTGCATTAGGGAAATTAATTAACAGGAACCTACCTATTGAAAGGAGCCAAAACTCTTTCGGTGTTCAATATTAAAAGAAAGAAAAATGAAACGATGCCTTTCTCAAAGACAGGAACATTTGAATCAACTGGGAGGTAATTAGATAAACTACGCCGTTTCTTAATTATCATGCTGCAATTTAATTAGACTGCTTGCGCAACAACAATAATTGACCCTAATTGAACAAGTGACCCTCGCCGATGCAAAATTCAGGATTTCCATATTGCTTGTTATAAAAAACAAGTTAATTTAATTAATTAGGTATTAAAGTAAAGCTACTGCTTGACAGGAACTTCAACTAATACAAAAAGCGTATCACAATAATAAATAACTTTAACAAAATTAATAATTAATTTGGTATTTAGAAATTTTATCCTCTAAAGAAGACTTTGTTAATTAATAAAACGTGGCTCAGAACAGGACAAAGTAGCCAAACTCATAATAGTCAAAAACGAAAATTGATATAAAACCTTACTATAGAAACACAAAGTTAATGTTATACACTTTTTATTAGAAATTCTTACAATTGTATCGACTTATGCAATCATCTTCAGATAGTATTATTACAACTAACATAAAATTATGAAGTACAAGCTAATTTACAGACACATATACATACATATATTTCTTCGAATTGTTACAATTTTGTCCTGTTTGTGATTGGTCGAAATATCGGACGATTTAGTCCTTCTGTTACATCATTCATTACATTTAATTTTGAGTTGATGGCTTTTTGTATTTCTAATTTTTCTAAATAATTAAGTTTTTAAACTTTATTTTCTATGTGGATCATTGAAAGACTTTCATCATTGATAGTATGATTCATTGAAAAGCAGTGTTGTGCCATACCTGTAGTGTTTTTTTTATCTGTTATGGATTTCTTATGTTCATTTAATCTAGTTTTAAAATCATCCCACCGCTGAATCGATCAACATTATTAAAACCTTACATTAAAGGTTCACTGATAATAATTCATCTTTATATCTTTAACTAATAAAACGAAAATTTAAAAACTACTTTACATTTAATTTTTTTAATTCACATTTTCAACGAAAGGATTATTGGAAAACGTATCATAAATCTCTAAAAGGACTTTTATGCCGACAACTTCCATTCAAATTTCTAATTTAATTAAGCAAAAATCTTTGTAAACACGTCGTACGTAGTAAAAAGTAATAAGCTTAATTAATAACCTTTTTTCGTTGAGATGCTTAAAGTGGAGAAGGATAAATTAATTAATAATAGTATTAATTCTAAAGGAAGGATTCCTATTCGTCATTTGCTTCGCTAGGATATTAGAAAGCTTCCATCTGAATACCTTATTAGATATAGGTGGAGTAATTTTACAAAAGACGTTCCTTTTTGCGTCTCTCGCCTTCGTTTTAACCATTCAAAAGAAATTTCCCGGTATAAAAGCGAAAAGGTAAAATGTCTGCCAGCTAAGAGATTTCTTAAATATTTACATAACTTCGAAAGCTGTAACGCTTGAACGCTTTATATTGAAAAGTAATCTGTCTGAACACCAACGGCAAAAAGTCCATTCAAAACAATTCTTTTGTCTGAAACTACCACCACGATAAAATAAAAAGAAAAACGAATAGAGAAAATCGCAGGACGCCACCGACGACCGACTTCGGACATTTTTGCATATGAAAGGAAACAAGATATACAATAATTGAAAACGGAAAGCGAAAAAAGGAATGAGAATAGGGAGTTCTGATCAATGAGAAGTAATAACAGGCCAGCTGAAAAGTTCGTAGGCTGACCTATGGAAGGCGCTACTAGCATCAAATTCATATGATTTTTAGTTAGTCCTAACCTTCAAAAGACGCGTGTATAAATTTGATAGCTGTTGCACTATTAGTATCTGAGTTTTAGCATTTTTAGTGAAAGAACTTTTGTTATTTTGAAAAAATGGATAAAAAGAAATTTCGTGTGTTAATAAAGAATTGCTTTTTGGCGAAAAAAAATACTGTTGAAACCAAGGTTTGGCTTGATAAACATTATTCGGACTTTGCACCAGGAAAATCAACCGTAGAAAAGTGGTTTGATAAATTTAAACGAGGCAAAATGGTATTGGTCTTGGTATAATATTCATTGAATATCGACGTAGCGCTATTGGAGCGTTTAAAAGACGAAATCGCGGAAAAGCGGCTTCATTGGAAGAAAAAGAAAGTGCTGTTTCATCAAGACAATGCACTGTGTCACAAATCAATGAAATTGATGGCAAAATTCCATGAATTGGGCTTCGAATTGCTTCCGCATCCACCGTACTCTCCAGATCTGGCCCCCAGCGACTTTCTTCTGTTTTCAGACCTCAAGAGGATGCTCGCTGGACAGAAATTTCGCGCCTATGAAGAGGTAATCGCCGAAACTGAAGCCTATTTTGACGCTAAAGACAAATCATAGTATAAAAATGGTATTGAAAAATTGTATGATCGTTATAATCGTTGTATCACCCTCGAAGGGAACTATATTTAATAATAAAATTCTATCAAAAAAAATAATTTTTTGATATGCTAGCCTACGAACTTTTCAGCCCGCCTGTTATTTACTAGAAAAGAGAAACAATTTTGCTCTTCTTTTTGCGTTAAATTTATTGTTTACTGCATCTTTCTCCTAATAAAATAGCCCACAGTTAAAAACGTCTTGAATATATGGACATCTTCGATTTTGAACCGATTTTATAAGGAAGGTAACATTTCTAAGCTTACACATTTACAAATGGGATTTCCAATTGTGCAGACGTTTTTAAAACCTAAGTGCCGTGTTATACTGTCAATTATTTAGTTAAAGATTTAATATTTCTAAATTTTGCCTGACAAATATTTACTTGAACGAATTACGGATTCCGTAAGGACATTTCAAAAAACAGAAAGAACACAAATGAGAAGTATTTTTAGAAAATTACTGGGATCTGAGCTTAAAACAATGTTCTCCACAGACTACAATATAAATATTTTTTAAAAAATCTGGCCAAAAATACTTTGAGTGTTTTAGGAGAACCGTTTGAAAATGATTAAATAATAATGTATCCAAAAAGAGGCATTAAAATCCTTATTCGTCTAAATATTAGGGATCAAAGATCTTACATTTGGAACGCGTCCTACCAAGTAGGCACTGCAAACAAAAAAAAAACTTTTTTGTGTTACATTCCCACCAGCTATTCGTGCTGGTGGGTGGGCAGTCCCTCCCACCTACACTGTAGTGCAAAGCCAGAAGGTAGGGCGTAAGGCTCTCTTCAGCCTCCTTGCAGGAGTCATGGGAATGGGTGGGTTGTGTGAGTAGGGAGAGAAAGATGAGATGGACGAAATGAAAACAGAAGAGAAGTGAAAGATTATCTGTGGAATATCACTGCCCCAATATTTGCCTAAATAATTCAAGGAAACCACAGAAAACTTAGACCAGAGCAGAGGGAGCAATGATCTAGAGCACTAGACTACGCCGCTCGGTACTGCGAACCGAAAATCAAATCCCACAACCGGTTTCGACGTATTGGGTCTCATCAGGTGGGTGCTGGCAGAAAGGTCTTTACAGGCTATATGATAAATATAAATATGGAATCAACAGTGTAATTCAATGCCGGTAGGGGTTGTAGTTGTTTCTGTTGATTCCATATTTTTATTTAGATTGCATAATAATTTAATTAACGTGCATCCTTACAAAAAATATATTGCCTCAGTCTTTACTATATGGAAATTGCGGTTCATAATGAATAAACTAACTGTTGATAATAACACACACAAAATTTTCACTAATACATTTATTTTTCTTAACAATAGTTTCATCCTACGAGGGCATCCACAGAAGAAGTGATATTACAATTTCATACAGACAGTCTACTATTGATATTAAATCCAAAAATAAACTAAGGGTGGGGATATTTCGAATAATTTATTTTTAATTGCATTATTTTTAATATGTTTTCTAATTTCTAGTGATTCTAATATACTAAATCGTTTTCCTTTTACTTATTTATGTAAAATTCTTATGTTTAAATCCATATCAAATTCATGTCTATTGTTTTCAGTATGTTTCGTAAAATTAGATATTTCGTTACAGTTGTTTACATGTTCCTGAATTATTTCTTTAAGTGAACGGCCTGTTTATCCTATATACAATGTACTAGATATACAGTATTACAATTTAATTTATAAGCTCCACATGAGTACATTTGTTCCGTTTTGTCATTACTATTTATAATGTATTTAAATAATTTGTTGCACGTTTTAAAAGGTACAAGAACAATATTGTTCTTTTAATCGGTTTTCAAATTTTATTTCTTAGAAGACTTGGAGACAATTTCATTAATTTGTATGACCTATTACTTACAATCAGTAATGAATTTTTTAATTGTTTTGATTTGCAATTAATGGTAAAAGTTAATAATAATTCTGTCTTTCCGATTCATGGGTTGTGTTTATCGGGAAATGGTTCAATTGTAGGTAAAGATTAAAAAAATTGTTACCTCAGTCACGTACTTTCTGATGGAGTTCTAACCGACTTCAAAGACACTAAAACTGTCTAAATCTCTCATTTCGCTATTCTATAGAATTGTTTCTTCCCGTATAAAAGACGGGAATTGGACGATTTTCTCATCGGGGAGCTTGACACCAAGCGCGATCCCTTTCTTGGATAGGTAATACCTTTCAGTTAAGAACTGCTGACACCGATGAGATCGTCCGAAGGATTTACGAACTTTTCGAGACATATAAACTCTAACCTTAATCGGTTTGACCGCAATAAAGATGAAAAGGCCGAAAATAACAGGAAAAAGTTATTAAAAGGATCTTAGTAGTGATGGAGTGATTTTTAATGACCAAAATGAGTTAAGTAACAAACTCGAAAATAAAGAAAGAGTCTTACTAACCATTTACAATAGAAAGACCTAATTACCCTTATTTTTGAGTTTAGGGAAATTCCTGGCAAAGCGAAGTGATTCTATCATGGGCCTTATATAAAAATTGAACCGATGAAGCCTTCAAATAACTTCACAATCACATTTAATAAAACACAGATGAGTTACAGAAAGTTTTTATTGACACCACAATAATATTATTTCGACATACAATGTCTTCTTCAGGTGGTGAAGTACTCTAAACTTAAACTGATTACTGTTTGGTCATTTAAAACTAATCCTAATTTATTTAATTTATTTATTTCCATAGTTTCTAGTAAGTTCAATTTAATACCTTTAGCTTCAGTATGTAGCATCTTAAAGTTATCATTAAAGGTGTGTGAGTTAGAAATTAAGTGATTACCATAAGTAGATTGATCATTTTTGTTTTCAAAACATTTCTTGTGTTCTTTATACGACCTTTAAAAGCTCTTCCAGTCTGTTCAATGTAAGATTTATTACACCTATCGCAATCTAACTTATAAATTCCAGATTTATTTTCTTTTTTGGTGGGATATTTGTTTTTTTTAATAAATTTGCCTAAAGAATTACCCGTTTTAAAAATAATAAAGACCCCACCGAAAAAGAAAATAAATCTGGAATTTATAAGTTAGATTGCGGTAGTTTAAACAAATCTTACATTGAACAGACTGGAAGATCTTTTAAAGTTCGTATAAAAGAACACAAGAAATGCTTTGAAAACAAAAATGATCATCTACATATGCTAATCACTTAATTTCCAACTCACACAACTTTAATGATAACTTTAAGTTGCTACATACTGAAGCTAAAGGTATTAAATTGAACTTACTAGAAACTATGGAAATAAATAAATTAAATAAATTAGGATTAGTTTTAAATGACCAAACAATAATTAGTTTAAGTTTAGATTACTTCACCACCTGAAGAAGACATTGTATATCGAAATAATATTATTGTGGTATCAATAAAAACTTTCTGTAACTCATCTGTATTTTATTAAATGTCATTATATAAAATATATTCTACTAAATTTCAAATTTGTTTTAAGGCATCTTTCTTTTGTCTTATGTCTGAAAATATGTCGATATGTTTGGCGTTGTGTCCATTGTTACGTGCTAGAGTGTGTAATACAGTTAGTTCTTTTTGAAAATGTTTTTTTCACAATCACTCACGCATTATCAATTATTTTTTTAAAATATGATCGTCAGAAGTGCATAATTTTTTATGAAAACTATAACATCGCAAAGTCGTCAGTTGTTCACATTAAATGATTTAATACAATGCTTTAATATTTTTTTCTTATCAGATGCACAGTAATATCTCAAAATGCATGGGTACTATACATTTTAAATTTTTATCATACGAGAGGCAGACTTTCAATGACCAAACCAAAATATTGTACATTACTTAAAGGTCAAGCGGATTCTTTCATAATTCAATAACTTACCTCACTTTTACAGTAGAGAGAGTTGAAATACATAATTTAGTAATATAATAATACCCCCCTCAGTCATAACGATTTCATTTTAGAAGTTAATACTATTAAACAAATAGCACAAAACAATGGATATCACACTAAAATAGTAGATCACTTGATCAAACTTAAACTAAAACAAAAAACCCGACAAACTTTATACAATGTAAAAAACGTAAAAAACGAAAAACCTGAACACATTTTTCATTCACTACAATATGTACCCTTAACAAGTCAAAAAATTAAATCAAATTTGAAAAAACACGGTATTCAAGCAATTATTTCGAACAAGAAATCTCTAGGTAAGTTACTTGTTAATAATAAACAAAAAACAGATATCCTTGATAGCAGCGGCATATATAAAATTTTTTGTAAACAATGTGATGCTTTTTATATTGGACAATGTGGTAGAGCTGTTAAAACACGTGTAAATGAGCACCTATATAGCATTGTGTCTAAGAAGAATTGTACAGGAATGTCAGAACATGCTTTAAATTATAATCATAATATAGATATAGATAATACAGCCATATTACATATCCAACATAAAAGCAAAAAATTAAGCCTTCTGGAAAACCTAGAAATAAGAAAAGCTATTTTAAATAAACAGAATATCGTAAATTTACAAACAGAACTGTATAACAACAACACACCCCTCCTGTTGTGTAATTTGGGTAAAACCCAAAACCAGGTATAAATTAGATAATACCCATTATAACTTTAGTATAATTTTGTTGTACTCTTGAAAATGAGATATTTCGTCGAAACAATATTGTCGAGTTGATAATAAATTTAGTGAAAATTAACCAAGTGTTTGTTTTATACCTTTTATTTAATATGCATTTTCACACTGAATGCACCGTACAAAACTTAAACTTTACATAATTTAGTAACTACTACACAAATGAAACTACAACAAAACAACACCACGAACCGATCCTTCTAAACATATCGTCATCTGAAGGCAAACTAAAATGAAAAACCTTAAAAGCAGAGTTGGTCTATCACTCAGTTTTATCAGCACGACAAAAAATATCTCAAGGTTTCTCACAAAAAAGTTGTGGTCTTATATAGCTATTCTTTCAGAGAAAAAAGGCATAAGAAAGGTCAAGTTAACAGACAAAAGTAAACATTTCAGATGAGAACGAAAAGGATATCATATGCAAACAGATAAGAATCATCATGAGACTATAAAAAAATGCCAATTGATGTCATCTGTTATTTAGTTTTATCTGCTTCGTTATGTGTGGTCTATTAAATACAAGAGAGACAAAAATTGTAACCTAAAAAAGTATTAATAATGAAATGTTTTGGAGAATTTTTTAGTAGATTTAATTAAATTTTAATTTGTACCTACTACAAATTACTTAAAAGTAATAAGGAATAATTTGTTACTGGTATCTCCCCACGTTCGTCGTTACTGCTGTCATCTTAATTACCACTGTCACCAAAATTGATATCATATCAACATATTCATTAGCTAATCTTAGGTATCTGTTGAAGCTAAAATGTGACTAAACAATTATTAATAGGTGAATAAATTAAGTAGTGAAACTATTAAAAGCGTAATGTTTAACAAAAATCTTATTCAGTGTGGATTTTCATCAAGTAAGGATTGCGTTAATCAATTATTTGAATGATAATGAAAAAGATAGTATTTTAATGGTAGAATATTTTGATACGTACCATAACTATTATAATTAAACGCGATCTTTGAGGTCCAAGATCAAATTTTTATTCATTACTATGAATAGTGAATATTCATAATGTTTTTTTTACTTATATGCTTTCCTGTACAATTCATTGTAGTATATAAAAACTTTGGAGAGTTCTTTTTACTACTTCTTCATATACTATTATAAAAAACCATGAGATGTCATTTTATACAAGCTTTCTGAAAATATACATGCGACATTTGAAAGTATCAGTTGTCACCATAGTAGTCTTTTTGTTTAAACCGAAAACCAGTAGACCGAATTTGATAAAATTTCTTTCGGATCATGTTGACGGTAATACAATTCCATTGCTACCCCATCAAGTCGATAGCATTTTTTATTCGTGAGATTTCGTGAAGAAAAAGAAGTACTTATATATATATATATATATATATGAAACATCTGAACAATCTTGTTGAATCGATAGGTACCCAGTGAGAAATTAAAAATATATTTTTGAACCCATTTATTTCTTCTTTATTAAACATATTTCAGCCCCAAACTGTAGATAAAATATTTAAAGATAAGGTAGATTACTTTTTATGATACTCCCTATCAATCACTTTCACACAATAAAAGCGCAAGTATCAATTTTAACGCTTTCTGAATTCTTTACAGTTAGTTGACTGTCAATCGCACTTTTTTTGCTCAAATAAAAGTACGAATTTAAATGTCAGAAGTATTTCGATTCCATCTGGAGCAAAATACTGGAGAAGTAAATTTCATGTTAGGGTAGAAAAATGCTATCGATAAAAATATGAATATGTTTTTAGTGCAAGGCGTCTGAACGATTTGATTCAAATTTATTTATATTTTCAGTAATCGTTTTAAAATGTTAGCGCCCATTATATTTATAGACTTTACCAATTATTTTATATCTCTGAATTTCGACTAACAAAGATCTCAGAAAATATTGTTATAGTTTCTATATATAAGTAGAAAACAGCAACTGTAAATAAAAGTAGGTATATCTAATATACAGGTATAAAAAAGCTACGAAAAAGATCTTTAGAAGAATGTTTTCAAAATGTTCATTAATTTAATTGCTATGTTCCTTTACAAATTTTGAATGATGATTTGTTGTAGTAGTAGGTTTGCGATTTTTCTCTTTTAAATTTTTCAACAGTTTTGCAACTTATGCAATTTATGTTTGTTATTACTTTTTATATATTTCGTTCATCCTACCCCCTAAGAAAACCCATGCGATATATGTGGTCCGAGTACCATTGTGCTGAGACGCTTGGGGTACTGTTGATATTATCTATGTGATAGGTAGATGGTAATACTGACAGATGGTAGTATAATAACGTAATAAGAAAAATATATACCTATATAATGATTAACTGCGTGATTTTTGCTAAAAAGGGGTATATCTCATTGTATATTAACAATAGAAGTGTATGTTGATGATATTGGGACAACAATAATATAGATATAAGAGGTGGGCTGAAAACTTCGTAGGCTAGCATAGAAAAAAATATTTTTTTTTTATAGAATTTGATTGTATTATTCAATATAGTTAGTTCCTTTCGAGGGCGATACAACGATTATAGCGATCATACAATTTTTCGATACCATTTGTATAATACGATTTGTCTTTAGCCTCAAAATATGTTAGGCTTCAGTTTCGGCGATTACCTCTTCATCGGCGCAAAATTTCTATCCAGCGAACATCCTCTTGAGGTCTGAGAATAGAAAAAAGTCGCTGGGGCCAGATCTGGAGAGTACGGTGGATGCGGAAGCAATTCGAAGCCTAATATCCAAATATTCATTCACGATATGACCAACACGTTCCTTTGATATTTGTAGGGTCGTGTCTTTGCTATCTCAATCAACTTCACTTTACGTTTATCAAAAATTATTTTGTGGACTTTTTTGATGTTTTCGTCGGTGCTCATTTCGCCTCGTTTAAATTTAGCAAACCACTTTTCTACGGTTGATTTTACTGATGCAAAGTCCGAATAATGTTTATTAAGCCAAGCCTTGGTTTCAAGAGTATACTTTTTCGCCAAAAAGCAATGCTTTATTAACACACGAAATTCCTTTTTTATCCATTTTTTCAAAGTAACAAAAGTTCTTTCACTAAAAATGCTATAACTCAGATACTAATAGTGCAACAGCTGTCTAATTTATACACGCGTCTTTTAAAGGTTAGGGCTAACTAAAAACCATAAGGATTTGATACTAGTAGCGCCTTCTATGGGTCAACCTACGAACTTTTCAGCCCGCCTGTTATGTTGTTAAATTTATTGATGTTAAGATAATGATCGTTCAGAACTCCCGAGCCGGCAAAACATCTAAACCATTAAACTGCGATTTGAAATAAAAAAGTTTGCTGTAACTTCAAGTAAATTTACTGTAACTGGATAAAAATTGGTTAAAAATATAGCGCCTGATGATGATTTTACGTTTAAATTCCTACACGTTTTAATGGATGAGCGAACGTCGTTCGTTACCGACACGACTTCACCTTTACTTACTTCTCTCCAGGGTTACAGGGTTAGATACCTCTCTTTGAAGGTTACACTAAAAAAAATCAAGGAGACGGAATGTGAAGATATAGCAGTAGACGACGCGTGAAATATTATTGGATAATTCTTCCTTCGAATCAATTGAGCTCGGAAAGGATTTCAACTGAACCGTTTCGTCCCCTGCCTGAGACCAAGTTTAAAGTAGCGATAAATAGAGAAACTTAACGGAGTGTGCAACGATCAAAAGGGACAAAATAACATTGGATAAAAAATCGTATCTTTCTTCCACATCCAAAATAAATAACCCCACCAAAAAAAACTGATTTCTATGTCTGCCGGTTATTTTCGTTAAGAAATGCTTCTTTCAATATAACTAATGTCACGGGTGGTTTTTAATGTATCCTTTTCAAAATGAAAACAAAACATTCTAAAAGAGCTATAGAAATGACACAAAGAGGAACAAAATCTGTGAAGAGCATTTACCTAAATATTAATGACTAGTTTTCAGAAACAGTTTAAGTTCTAAACATATTAATAAATATAAAGAACGTAACTGAACATTTAATTCTGTTAAGTCATTATAAGTCTTGTTATGAATTTTGTATTACAAAGTTAAATAACCATTTTTTTAATTCCAGTAAAATTACTATCCCTTAAGACTTGTCAGGATAATCCTTTGTTACTTAAACCTACTTGACACATTAAAATTATAAGATTAGGGGTTGAATTTAGGATAAGCCTTCTCGAAAACAACTGTAAGCTCACGGGTAATCGTCGAAGTTTTCTCATAACCTTTATCAAAAGAAACGTTTTGTAAATAAAATAACTACGAAAAATTTGTTTTGTTTCAACTTTATAAGAAACTATTACAATTGTTTCGATCAACAGATCATTATCAAAGATACAGTTTTAAGCAGAAATGCTAAGATTAGAAGTTATTACACGAGCATGTACTACTTTACGACTATCTGATATGGAACAACCATTAATTAACTATAATGACCACAACAACAAGGGTGTATTGTGCGAATATATTTCGATTTGATTATTAACTAAGTTATCTTTATTATTCTTCGAGGCCTATTGAATTTATAAATTTTGTAAAAGGTTAAGCAAGCGACATATATTGGTCAGTCCGGGAGAGCCATAAAAAGCTGCATTCGGGAGCATGAACATTCCATAAAAAACAAAATAGCAGTACAGGTTTCTAAGAACATTGCATTTCTCATAGTCATGTATTAGATGAAGACAACACCAAGGTACTACATTTTCAAAACAAGGGCAGATTGCTTAACCTTTTAGTAAATTTAGAAATACAAAAGGCCTTAAAGAATAAGAAAGATAACTTTATATATTCGCACAATACAATGTTGTTGTTGTCGTCATTATAGTTAAGTAGAGGTTTTTCCATATCAGATAGTCGTAAAGTAGTACATGCTCGTGTAATAACTTCTAATCTTAGCATTTCTACTTAAAACTGTATCTTTGATAATGATCTGTTGATCGAAACAATTGTAAGAGTTTCTTATAATAAACAGTTGAAACAAACCGAAATTTTCGTCTTTAAATTATTTATTTAACATGTTTCATCAAGACTTTCTTATACAGAAATGTTTTGGTCTGTTGAGCGAGTAGAAATAAATTGCTAAACTATATTCTTGCTATATATTTTTATTGATTACAAAATGTTCTACATTAGCATTAAATTAAATAAAATGTTCGGGAATGGAATTAAGGTGGTTTAAATATAATCGACAATGAAAACAATAGAACAATTCAGAACATACAAGAAGGCTGATAGCGCCATTAAAGTTAATTGAAAAAATTTGGCAAGAAAAGCAATTCCTTTGAACACACATATTTAGTAAGGGTGCTACGGTCATTCAGACACTCAGTGACTTACATAGCCAAGAAATATCATCTCAAAGTTCGATATCAGGAAGAAATGAATTCCGTGAGAAGAAAAAACAATCCCAACAACGAAAATGGGTTAATGCTTAATCAATAATCGCAAACATTTAATGTTTTAACAGAATAGAATCGATTGCGTGACATTAACACGTCCATTTTTTTCAGTAAAATGTAGTAAGGAGTAATTAAGGATCACGGGCAGAAAATCACTCCGATATTTATTTATATATGTATTAATACCAGCTAGCGCAGAGTCCAGCAGTAGTTTTTTACCTTTACACAAAAGAAAAGGCTTCGAATCGCTCAACATCACGCTTTCATTCTATTCGAGCTTCTCGTTATGAGAATGCCTTTTGCGAAAAACACAAAAGACCTTCTATAAAAAAATTGTTACTTATACAGTTCAAGAAAACGTTACACCTTTGAACTTTCATTAAAGAACTGGCTCGAAATTTATAGAAAATGTGGTAGACAAAAAGCTTTATTCCACTCTCTTTATTAGATACCTCCAGAGAAAACTAATTACTTAACGTAATTATATTTAAAAGTTTATATATATAGGTATATATTTTAAGTTTTCCTTTTATGCTCGAAAACACAATAGGATTCGATTAGAATTAATAATTCAATGGAAAGAGCCCTTTAGATGTAACGTTATTGCAAAGGCTTTCACGGCCGCAATCCATAGTAGAATAAAAATACTATAGATACATTAATGTTTATATTAATTATTGAAATAATTTCTACCTACTGCAAATTACCTCAAATTAATGAGGAAAAATTTGCTCTGACCACTAAGTTACGAGAGGTGACAGTAGAGTATTGGCGCGTAAAGCCAAAGGTCCCGGGTTTGATCCCGGACGAGGGCGAAAAAAATTAGTTAAAAAAATAATATCAACATTAAATTATTAAAATTAACCTTTGCTACATAATTCCCCAATAGAAGCAAATAAAGGATTCAAACTCAACTTTTTAGGAAAACTTGAAAGCCAAAAAGCAATTTATAAGAGATTGAATTTGATCAATGAATACACGGAAAGTCTCGATAGCCCTATATTTAAAGCTGTTAGTGATGTATCTAACGGAGGGGGTGTGCCCAACATTAGCACTTAGATATAAATAGATATACGACTTTATCTTTAAGTTAGTTTCTATTTAGTTTCTCTCTGAAGATAACTGAAAGGTTGAAACAATATTGCTAGAGATTTCTAATTAAAGTGTAAAACTTTATCATTGTGTTTAATATATTATTCAATATATTGGCTTAATCTAACAGATTGGGGTTCAGGAGGGGGTTGTTTCCGAATTCTAGTTCACTGCATTAGTAATAATCATTTTTTCAACCAAACGAACTTAAAGATATTAAAAAAATAAAAAGGCGGTAAAATTTTAGACAATTACGAGATACAAGAAATCAAAAAAGCTATCCTTAACAAAAAAATATTAACCAATGATCAACTTGAGTTCGGAAACAACCCCTTCCGGAACCCCAATCTGTTAGATTAAGCCAATATATATATATATATATATATATATATATATATATATATAGTTTTTAACATTGTATCTTTAGTAATAGTTTATTCCTGACGATGCCTTAATAGGGCGAAATGTATATTGAGTATTATCAATAAATTAACAGTGAAACGTTTTAAAGAAAGTGTATTATTCGAATTGTAATTAAAAATCGAGTTATTGCAGTATATGGTCATGAAGTATTGCGTATGTTACACAAGGGTTTTATTAAGGCATCTACTTGTTCAACTGAAATGACGACGCAACTTATATCTTATAGGCACGTAAACGAAATTTTTCATTAAAAAATATGTTAGAAATAACATGTACTCCTTTTTTAGATGTTAGATAGGTATTGATTTAGATTTAGTTGTCATAGTAGATATAATTTTGGTTTCAGGGTAGATGCTAGTCAGTATGTTGTAAATTATCATGAAGATATAAAAAAGAATAATTATCTTTCGTTGACAGAGAGTTCAAAGCATACAAATTTTGAAACACCGATGAAAAGCTAAACAGTTCTCAGTTAAATAAATATTTGCCGCCATCGATTTGAATATTGCTTTTGTAGAGAGTTTGATACTCGAAAAATATAAGGTTGAACGTAGCTTGCTTGAAAATAATTTTCTGGGATCTTGTTCGGATTGTACAATAATACAGTACATACATTTAAATTCGACCTACTTATATATCATATTACGGAATATGCACATCGTTGCTGTTTAACGAGGAAATAACGTTTGTTGTTGAACTGCATGTATCACATTGTGGTTTCTTACAGAAACCAGCACAGAAACGTAGGCAAATGTGTGACGATTTACAATTGTATACACTACTGTACTGACAGGAAATGGTAAATATACTCCAGTTTGCTAATAGGAAAAAGAGTGACACTGAACATAATGTATCAAAGGCTTAGTGTAAATCAAAACAAATGTCAATACTATTCAAAAAAGTTTGTACATCCAGACGAAGTGTAGAAATTGTGAGTTCACAACCAATTATCATAACGAAACGACAACGAAAAATACAATTAAATATTAATTAAAAAAGTACTTGTCGTTGATTGATATTCAATAACGATAACGCCTTTTGGAGGCCGTCTTATGTGCAGTCTTTGGTCGAGCGCTTATGGTGTAATCATGTGGGCTAGCAAAACGGTTCTGTACACTATTGGAAGCGTGCCTGCTCCCCCAAGCACCCACATTTACTAGTACAAAGCAGAGAGTTTACGCGGGTGACTGAGCTGCAATCGATGCAGACAACACAATTCAACATTTTGATTCTTTATTTACTTTTTGGCGGCAATAAAGCATGGACGGAAGTAGCGGTGACAGACTTTTGTTTTCATCACCAGCCGCTGTACACATTCCAGCTTGAACATTATTAAAAATTGGATTGATTCAGCCGTTACTTTGTGATAATTCATCTTAACGATAAATGAATAAATACTACTTTGTTTATTATCACTTTTTTATTTACAAATCTATAGTTTCGACAAATTACTTGTTATTGTCAAACAAATGATACAAATTGAATTAATATAAGCAGATGTACAGTGGTGTTTATATATATTACATTAATTATTAAATGTATTGAATAATACTGAGTGGTACAAATCTACCTGGTCGTTTAACAGGTTAGGTTAGGTTAGGTTAGGTTAGATTAGGTTAGGTTAGGTTAGATTAGGTTAGATTAGGTTAGGTTAGGTTAGGTTAGATTAGGTTAGGTTAGGTTAGGTTAGGTTAGGTTAGGTTAGGTTAGGACGTTTAACAGGTTATTTTCGGTAATTTTTAATGCTTTATATACTTCTAAGGATTATTATTCTAAAATATTAAGTTTAAAGCCTTTATTTACATTATGAATAATTTTAAGATTTTCTATAGTAGGAAACTGATGGCCTGTTTCTAAAAAATTGTTTGCAAAATTGGAATTATCTTTTCTTAATCTACATGATCGAAAGTGTTCGTTATAACAAGTTCTAAATGACCCTCCAGTTTGGCCTAAATAAAAGGAATCACATTCTGTAGACTCCAGTTTTTTCAAATTTGTCAGTTTTATCTTTTGTATTAAAAAGTACGTGTTTTAAAAATGTGTTGGTGTTAGGTTGTTTGCAGATAGAATACCAACTGTCTTTTATTGCTTTAATTAGTTATTAATAATGTTTCACAACTGTTGCACAAAAGACTATTCAATTTATTGAAAACTATTTATGAATTTTACCAACTCGTAGAGGTTTTTGTGATGCGACTGTATATTTTTGTTAAATAAAGTTTGAAACCATAGCAGTATCTATTGACTTCAGTAATATTCGGTTAGTTAAATATTGTTTTCAATTTATTGCACCCACCGTTGCTTCTACCTAAAATTTATTTGATCGCTCAGCTACAAAGTTTCACAGTTTATCTACCTACCTCCCACCCGATCGTGTTGATCGTTTACAGCAAATCCTTATTATGTAAGAGCTTGATAAAGGTAGTAGAGAGTTCTCTCAGGGAACATATATTTACATAAAGCCTATAAGTGTGTAATACGAAATGTTAATCTTGTAATTCTGACCCTTTCTGTTGCGCAAGTTTGAGGAGGACTTGCAAGGACCTGCTGTTAGAATTATTATTATTATTATCGACTGATATCAGAATTAAAATTATATATGTCGGTGCTGAAGATGTGTTAGAGTCTGTGCGTTAAATGGAATTTAAACCATTTAAAGTTTTAACGAGGTAGACAAGTACATATAGTGTACGAGGGTGGTTTGATAAGTCCGTGACTTTTTGAATTCCCTGCGCAGTAACTGTACTGGCAACACTGCTACAGTTAAGTGCCATTTATCGGTACCTGGGCGGTAAATAATTTGAGTCAAATGAAGAGGTCAGCGTGGAAACAAACGCTTATTTTGAGGGCCTTGAGAAATCTTACTATTTAGAAGGAATAAAAAAATTAGAAACACCATGGACTAAATTTATCGAGATAAAAGGAAATTATGTAGCAAAATCTTAAAACTTATCAAACCACCCTTGTATATGTATGTATATACGTACGTATGTTATATATTTGTACGCAAAGTTATGAAACTGTGAGAATGTATCATTACCATGAATTTGGGACGTGCGAAAATACATACCTATTGTGCTGAGATGAAAAAACTTCAGTTTCGTTCAACCCCGATAAACAAAAGGGTGGTTTTGTCTTTCTGCGCTAAAAATATACAGAAAAAGTCTTTCGCAGTGCTTTAGGTTTATTGTCTTTTGGATTCTATTTTTGTGAAGGGGTTTGGTTACAATGCACCAGAGAAATTAATTAAAATAACAACAATACATTTATGGACAAGTATCCTTCCACATATGAAGGACAAGCAAGTGTATTAGGCCAAATTAAATGCAATATAAACTATTTACAATGAAAGTATTTATTATAAAAAATTCCCTATAAGGTGGAAAAATTGACCAGTATCTCCCAGTAAAAGGAAAACAACATTGTGTGTAGCTTTTTTGATAGAAAAGGAAATTATTTCGGATTCACGCCATCGTGATAATTTTGTTCCAGGTCAATTGTAAAATTCTATTATTGAATTTTAATCCTCTTTAGCGAAATAGACTATTACATTATTGAAGATTTACACAATACTTGATAAGAAATACAGGGTCATTCAAACTGAATGGTTCATTGGACGTTTTAGGGAAACTAAGCATATTACAGATTTGAAAATTTGGGGGTAGGGTTATAAAAGATGATCTATTTAACTAAAATAATCTCGACTGTCTGGCACTTTCGGTTATACCGGAAGTTGATGTCAACTGTCTTATTTTAAATGGAATGGTATATTTTTTACGATGAATTCGTATGAAACATAAAAGTTTAATTAATTTTCGTCTAAGTTTCAAGGATGACAGATCCCATATTTCGAACGCGTCCTACACAGTTGAATTCAATGCGGGTAGGGGTACTAGCCCTCGGGGTAGTTGTTTCTGTGGATTCCATATTTACATTTATACTTAAAAATAAATTTATTGTAAATAACCATTTAGATATCGAAACCAATAATTCTTCTTTAATTTTAACTGGTTTTACCATAATATCTTCCTCCAAAACCTATTATACCTATATTTGGAATTTCCATACCTATATATAGAAAATTTAAACGTAAATAATTTTAGTAATAGATGTATACTCTTTGAAAATGGCCCGTTGGTCGAAACAATTGTAGAGTTTCTTAAAAAAACTTTTCTTCGTTTTATTTTAAATTTTTTAAAAATGTTTCATCAAAATTGCATCATAGACAGTTTAAACTACTTCAAAGTTCATAGTTTTGTGATTGTCTATTATAAACAGACAAATTCCAAAAAAATAATACGTCAAATTTTGAATTAATAATTTTGTATTAATTCATAAGAACAGTTTGTTCTGCGTAAAAGCGAATCATGGTGGTAACGTTTAACAAGTTTTGTCGTGGATGTAATTGAAAACTTCTGTTCCGTTGTTATTTTTGCCAGGGTTTTAATTTAAATCCATCACGGAATTTAACCCTCAAAACTCGAGCCTACGGAGTGCGACATTTGTAAATCCCATTAAATAACGACTGCCATAGGCAATCTTTGTTCTATTTTATATACGCTCTGTCCCGGAAAACATTAATTTAACACCCTTTCGCGTTTACTGGGAAGCAACGTCATTTTAAAGTGAGCAATTCGTTATTATTGTATCGAATTTTAACACTGTCACATTTCGTATTCAATCAATATTAGTTTTAAAAATAAATGAAAAACACACTTGGAGTTTAGAAATGTTTAATGTTTCCACTATAAATAATTTAGATAAGTAGCCGAGAGCTCTTGGTGACCCATATTGTAAATCAAAAGAATGGAAAACACTTGGAAAAGTCACTCTATTATTTATAAAGCTCTATGTACATTTCGCCTTATTATTAATAACAAACTTCGTCCAAAAATAAATCAATTAGAAAACAGTGGTATTTATGAAATTTCTTGCAATAATTGGGAGGCAATTTATATAGGCAAATCAAAACGAAAAATACAAACACGTTTCACTGAACATAATGCTTACATTACTTACAAAAAACACAACTCTGGTCTAGCTAGTCATGTAATTGATAATAACCATTCAATAAAAATAGAAAATTTAAAATTATTAAAAAACAATCAAATAGTTGAAATTAATAAAGCAATATCTAATAATAAATTTCTTGTTAACGAACAAATAGACTTTGGTATAAACCCCTTACTAAACTTAAAATTAGGTTAAATATTCCACCCCTCCATGTTATTTTAGTTATAATTACTGTAATCACTAATGTAACTTTAGTATTGAATGTACTCCCTAAGTAATAAAGTGACTTTTCCAACTGTTTTCCTTTCTTTTGGTTTCCACTATAATTATTTCAGCGCACTCTGCCTTCTTCAGGTCGTGAAGAGTTTTTTTGTTTTCGGGGAAATTGTTTAATTTTTTTCCCATTAATATCAGGTAATCTGTAGTGGAAATAAATTAATTCAATAATTAATAGCGCATTAATGTATTTAAATATCCAGGAATTTATAAATTTTAATTCTTTCTTTTTCTTTTTTGGTTAAGTGCTGAATAAAAATTATTATCATCGCATTTAAGCTATAGTGTTTTATGGAAGCATCTGGTAGAACGATGCGGAAATGAAATGGCGGTAATAACTTTTTTTTTAAGCGCTTCGTCCGCTATTTGAAGATGGGGTAGTTCGTTGAGTATCATTTTTTATACTTCTACCTTTTCGGCGAGTGTTACTTTACCATTTTTTTCTTCTTTCTAAATGAGAGTAATTGTAAATTTTGCCTTTATAAATGGAACTCGGTTTCGAAGAATTATTGGAAGCTTAAGTTTTTCGCAAGATTGGTTTCTCTTCGCTGGCTTGTACCATTTATTCCTTCATTTAATGCAAACGGCATTCAACTGTTATCGCCTTTCCCCTTCCTTTGCCAAATAAACATTTCGAATAAATCTTGACGAAAAAAAAAAGTTTACCAAAGAAGCAAAGTACAACTTATTATGTTCGCTTTAGATTTATACCACAGATTCCGTTTTATAACACTTAATTCCCCCGCATCGTATATCATAGCTGTGCCGTTTCGAATACAATCTGCTTCCATAAAATTTACTCGTTCATTATTATGCAATACGTGCTACCAGACGCCATTTTTAATAAAAGACTTTAATGGCGGTATCGAATACTTGCCAACTTTTCGTGTTGCGACTGCCCCATCTATTTCTGCGTACCTTCGGAAGAAAGCTCCACATTACCGTATAAACTTTTGCACCAATTATTTAATTGATTAGGTAAAGTTAAATTAGTTTGGAATTCCGTAAATCAATTGATTTCTATAGTTGAACTTTATTTAACCACTAGAGACTTAAAATTTTCATCACTACTGAAACAATTCGGAACAAAAAAGTAAAAGTGTTTTCTAGAAAGTCATTGTCTCTATAATAATTAAGGGAATAAGCTACCAAGCGATGCTGTGGTAAAAATCAAAATCCCGTAACTCGTTTGGGAAAAATTAAGGAATGCTTGTTTTGTCATTTTTGGGCTATACAAGTCGAAATTAGGCTAGAAATACAGTTTCAGCTAAATCCCTGACCAAAACCTAAATTTCATACTTTGGATATTATACGTTCAGGCTGCTTTCGTTGATCAGGCAGGTCAATAAGTCGAACCTCGGTTTAGGCTATGGATTTGGCTAAAGCTCTTTTTCTTTCCTAGTTTGGATCTGTAGAGCAATTTCTTAAACGTGTTTCAACCTTTCGGCCATTCTCAGTGCTCTTATAGTTCTCTTTAGAATGGCCAAAAAGTTGAAACACGTGTACGAGAATGTTAAATTTGAAAAGATTTCTGGTTTAATTTTAAACAATTTAATATTATTGCAACAATAGAAGTGGGACTTTTGATTTTTTATCTAAAAAAATTAGTAAAGGATGTAAAATTTGGTTGACCAGGATACACAAATCAGCTTTTTAGAAAGCCTATATTTCTGGCAAAATAATAAATGTAATATAAGCTGGTAAGTAAAAGCTGCTTATGAAATACGAATAAGTAAACACTTATTTTAATTTTATAACATATGTTTAGCCACAACATTGTCTTCGTACCGAGCGGCGAGGTCTAGTGGTCTAGATCATTGCTTAGCATTCGGGAGGTCACCGGTTCGAACCCGGGCCCGGCTGCTCTGGTCCAAGTTTTCTGTGGTTTCCTTCGATTATTTAGGCAAATATAGGGGCAGTAATATTCCACAGATAATCTTTCACTTCTCTTCTGTCTTCATATTGTCCGTTTCATCTTTCTCTTTCTAACTACACCACCCACCCATTCCCATGATTCCTGCAAGGAGGCTGAAGAGGGCCAAACGCCCTACCCTCCGGCTTTGCACTACAGAGCAGGTCGGAGGGACTGCCCGCCCACCAACACGAGTAGCTGGTGGGAACGAAATACAAAAAAGTTTTTTTTTATTGACTTGGTCAGATAGATTGAGTACTTACTACTGAGTAAAAAAGTTGTGACAATCTTACAAGTGTTTGCTTATTCGTATTTAATATGGATTTTTCATCAAGTAAAGGTTGAAATAATTCAAAGGTTCTCATGACTCTATTTCCCTAATTTCTCTAAAATTATTATTTATAACACACCGTCAAAATTTGGTAAAGGTAAAAAAGGTGAATCGAAGAAACTGATAATTCTTGTAACTCCATAATCACAACGAAATTAAACACAAAGTTTAAGTTACAAAATATTTTATTAAATGCCACAATGACGATTTCGCCACATTGTGGGTTTTTCAGATGGAGGAAATTTACTGAGTAAATAGTAAATTTTATTTATTTTTTTAGGTGGAATAAATTTACTATTTACTCAGTAAATTTCTTCCACCTGAACAAGACACAGTGTGGCGAAATCGTCATTGTGGCATTTAATAAAATATTTTGTAACTTAAACATTGTGTTTAATTTCGTTGTGTAAAAACACGTTTTTCACAAAAATATCTTCGTAATGATTATTTTGAAGTTTCACTTTAACCTTTTGGAATTAATACGTTATAAAAAGACCGACAAATTTTTATATATATGCATATATAATATGTATATAGATAAAAGAAATTGGTGTAGATACTCAATCAGAAAACATATATAGAGTTATTTGTTTCTTTCTACTATACATACCATAAAATAACAATTCGCGTGTGTGAAAAGACATTTTTCTTCTTCAGCAAGGTACCTAACCTGTAAAATGTTCATGCAAACGTATGTGTGCCGTTCTTAATTAATGGACTTCTCACTTTTGATTTCTAGGGCCACGCAGCCCTACGTGAGTGTCTCGTTTGTTTCCTTTTATGTCCCAGTCATAATTTACAAATGCGACACTTCAATATGAAAGAAGTTATTCAACTGTTAAACAACTGCGTTATTACTAGAGGAACATTTCAAGTCGTTTTGTTCTTATTTCTGAAGGTGTAAATTAATGACTTTTTCTCAACATAAACCAGCGTTAGCCAAATTGCACAGGAATTTTACAACTAAAATTAATATCTTTAAGTCGTGTATTTACATACAAACGTACAAGTCTGAAACTCAAAATGGCAGCATTTAAGAGTTACATTTATAGATTATTGAACTATCCGCTAAACAGTGATAATTAGAAACAAGAACTAAAAACAATTAAAATTATAGCTTCTAAGAATGGTTGCAATCCCATTGTAGTTGATAATATGATTAGAAGAATGAAAAAGAGATTAGTAAATAAAAAATTGTATTCAGCTATTCATAATAATGAAATAACGAATTATAGGTTCATTAACTACGTTCCCACTTATAGTAATAAAATTTGTAAAAAACTTAATGCTTTGGGTCAAAACACTATTTCGGTTAATAAGTTTAACTTGGGTAAATTTTTAGTCAATAATAAACGAAAACAATCGTTTATGAATAAAAGTGGCGTGTATAAAATTAACTGTTTAAATTGTGATGCCTTTTACTTAGGCCAGTCGGGTAGAAAATTATCAATAAGACTAAAAGAAAATGTTAGGGACATTAATGCTTTAGCCCCCACTGTGTAGAAAACAACCATAATTTAGATATTGATAGTATTAGATTATTACATGCTGAAAAGAAAGGAAAAAGACTCAACTTATTAGAAGAATAAGAAATTAATAAAGCTTTTAAACGAAAGGATAACATCACAAACTTACAGTCAGATTTTCGAAATAACTTATTAATAAATACATATTTGGATTTCCCATCAATAAACACACAATATTGTCCATTTACCGGTATCTATTTTATATCGTATACCTGTATTTATATTACTTTATTTGATAAGTTTACATTTATAAGACCTAGTTTAACTTGTCAGATTCAGTATTTGTCTTGTACTCTTGAAAAAGGCTTCGGTAGCCGAAACGATCGTCGAGTTTTAATAAAAACCTATGAAACATAAAAAAGCAGCTTTTTCTTTGTCTTATATATTTTTGAAGAATATGTTTCATAATTATTCGACCGAACAATCCTTATTAGTCAAAAATAAATACAGATCAAATTTGCAGGTGTGCAGTCAGATTTGTTTTTTTATAAAACCGTTTCTATGTTCAGACATTCCCTTTTTTAAATTTCTACCAGTCTATTCTATGTAACTTTAGAGAAAATTCCTCGACAGTTGCCTTTTTATTTTTACCTTTATTATTATATATTGATTTGCCTAAAGAATGATTTGTTTTATATACCATATTAGGATAACATCGTTGTAGATTAGAATGGTGTCGTCCTATTTGCGGTCAGTCCATCGAGCGGTCAGCGGATTTTTCGGTCAAATCTTTCTTGAATGTAAAAATGGAGGAAAAAAATGCCAGAATGCTAAGCAATGATCCAGAGCACTAGACCACGTCGCTCGGTGGTGGTAATATATGGTCCAAGTTTTTTGTGATTTCCTTGGATCACTTAAGCAAATGCTGGTGCAGTAATACTTCATAGATAATCTTTCAATTCTTTTCTGTCTTCATTTCGTCCGTCTCATCTTTCTCTCCCTAGCACACCACCCACCCATTCCCACGATTCCTGAAAGGAGGCTGCAGGGGGCCTCACGCCCTACCCTCCGGCTTTGCACTACAGTGTAGGTCGGAGGGACTGCCTGCCCACCAGCACGAGTAGTTGGTGGGAATGAAACACAAAAAAGTTTATGGGAACCAAATATATCACAATTTCGACCATGAACATATTTATAGCAAAAATATAGAGACATTTTATGGTAATTTATCATTTCTTAGCTACTCGTCATAGTTTATCTACGTATATATTTAACTCTATCGATTCGAGACTGAAACTTTGATATTGTGTTGGTCAAGAAAACAAATCATTAAATAATAAATAAAGGTTAAGTTTATCTGACAAATTGGCAGTACAAAGTGCGGCAATACGTTACAAATTCCCTCTGAAGTGATTTATCGGAAAACCCTTACGTTTGAGGTTTTATCTTGCTCAACATACAATTTATAACCGATAGAGGATTGCTAGGGTGACCACCCCCATGACGCTAACTTCCAACCTGGCTAAGCTTGCGTGAAACGATACGATTCAAAGTTGCCGCCTATTATATACCTAAGAATATAAAGATATTTCCAGAATGCCTATTAGGGTAAAATTGGAGTCAAGCTAAGCGTAAAATATTATTTTATTTACTTGCGATACCTAACACAAATTCATAAAAAATTTATCAGTACAATTTTGTTTCGAAGTTTGTTGATGTTTTTGAACACTTAAAATTTCTAATAACTAACACTGGTGCAATCTTGAAGAAACATAATGAATAAAAAACACAAAGTCACTTTTGTGTCAACGTATATTTATGATTGTTTCAACCAATAGGTCAATATAAAAGAGTAATATATAATAATACTGAAGATACAAAACAGTTACGTCCCTTATATGTATGTCTAGAGCTATGGTGACGTCATGGTGGGGTTTGAACATAATTCTATTTGATTATTCACTAAAACATTATTTTTATTCTTTTGAGCTTTTTTAATTTCTAGGTTTTCTAACATCCTAAGTATATTATTTTTATTTTCAGTATGTAAAATTTTGATGTTATTTAAATTTAAGCTGTGGTTATTATTGGCACAATTTTTGGAAAAGCCAGTTGAATTATTGTGCTTTTTTATGCTAGCAATATGTTCACTGATTTGAGTTTTTATTGCTCTTGCAGATTTTCCTATGTATGTAGCATTACATTCATTACAATATAACTGGTATACTCCACTTTTTAATATATTATCTACTTTTTGTTTATTGTTAACAATGATTGAGCCTAAATTACGTTTATTGGATTCAATGGCATGCAGGTTGTAATTACGTAGTTTTGTTTTTATTTTACAACTAACGTAAACCAACCAAAACGTTGGTTTTTGATTATCATTACTTTAATAAACAGGAAAATAAAGTATGTCTGAATTTTAGTTTGTTCTTGTGAAGAATCTGTTCAATTAAATCTAAATGGTAGCCATTAGCGGTGGCTATTTGTTTAATTATGCTCAGTTCTAAATTGAAATTAGTCTTTGACATCGGAATATTAAGTAACCTTTGTATTAAGCTTTGGAACACTGAAATTTTAATTTAATAATAATACTGGTTAGCGTCTGCTGGAACTATAATATCCGTAGTAGTCGGTTTTCTGTAAATTTTAAAATGTATATTGCAATTTGAACGAGACACTGACAAATTCAAAAAATTTAGAATTTTATCAACTTATTTTCCATCGTGAACTGAATATTGCTGTTAATGAATTAAGGAACTTAAGAAAATTATCCAGTAATCTAGGGGTACCTGTCCAAATAGAGAAAAAATTCTCGACAAAATTGTAGGTGAATACTCTGTGGACTCAGTAAAAGGGAAATAAAAATGACTTTTAAAAAATCTTCACTTCTAATAAATTTGGTCAAACACCTTTTAGAACTACGGGTAATAAAGTTTCTACATAAAAATTCTTTTTTAATGGTTATTTTGCTCAGAGTATAAAACGATATACACTACAGCTTGCGAGCCAGCTATTTCCATATTGCAGTGAATAGTGGTTTGTTTTTATAAAACGTTTTCATTAACCGAGTGTATAAATTGTAACGTATCCAGCCTAATAGTTGAAAAGAACGCTGGTTTTAAAGCTAAAGTCTAATTAAACAGCAAGGGCTCTCAAAAGGTTGATTCTGCGTCCAGGAAAAATGCATTTATCTGAAGTCAATGTGCCGAGATAACATGTTGCACTTGAAATGTAAAAGTAGCGGGAACCTTGTGTACATTTCATCATTTTTTAATAATCTTCATCTGGTCCATATAGAGGTAGAGAAAAAGGTAAACTAAAATTTTCGTCCGAATAAAAGTTGAGTTTTCTATTTTATATTCGCTCAATTTTTAATTAACTACTACGTAGTTGAACGAAAATTAGTTTTAAAGTTAATTTTGCAGCAACAGTTTAGGTACATCAAAATTAATAATTTTTGGCATATTCTTCACACTTTTCAAAGTAGACCTCTGGTAAAAAATTTTCAATTTATTTTGAAATAATAATCAGGACAGTAGAGTTATTCAGATTGAGTGCTGCATTAGACGTTTTATGAAAACTAAATGTGTTAGAGATTTGAAAATTTGGGGTTATCAAGGATGATATTTTTAATATTTCGCTAAAATAATAAAAACAAAAAAAATGTGGAAATTTTGTGTTTTTATTATTTTACCACAATTTTAAATTTAAATTTTGTTTTTTTTTCTGAACGCCTCGTGTTAATTATGAAACTTTATTTTGGCATGACGTTAGACTTAAGACACTTGACTATAACTGGCAAAAATTTCAACACTCTGAGTCATATCTTTCTATGAAAGTTATGATTTTTAATAGTTTGGGTTGCAGTAGCGATCTATTTTCTATAAATTAAATTATCGTAGAAACTATTAATCGTAGGCATACAAGTTTGGTTATCAAAGTCATCTTAAAATTTTGTTTCATACAAATTCGTCGTAAAAAATATACTGGAATAACTGAAAGTGGTGGACGATTGGAATTATGTTAGATAAAAATATCATCCTTGATAACCCCGAATTTCCAAAATTTTAATTTTCTTAAAACGTCTAATATACTACTCAGTTTAAATCACCCTGTACAGAACAGAAATATTTCATTTGGTGTATGAATTACCTATAATTTTTAATCGAAACATGAAACTTCATCAATACAAAACTTTTCTAATAATGTGTTTAGTTATATCCATAAATTCTGTTATTAATTAATTTTTCTTTCTCTCTCTGTCTATGCAATAATAAATTTTAATTGCAGTAGAAAATTCCGCTGTTGCACGGGAATACGCCGAAAACTATTTAATAATTTCGCGTTTTCATTAAAAAATAGGCATATGAATACCTAAAAATGCAGTAATTTTTCTAGCCCGATGTTGTAGTGTTGAAATATTTGCAACATACCTTTGTGTAGTTAAAATATTGTAAAAGAACTGGGATTTGTGCACCGGAAATAAAGATACTTGCATCGTGTAATGACATTTAATATTTATACTATTCATTCCACACAAAAACATCCTTCGTATGTTTCGGTTAAGCACCCATAAAGTTTTCGGAATATTTTTTTTTGAGGTAGCTACTGTGCATCGCTATTTTTAAAGAAAATGTTTACTGTTATTGTTGGTATTGTTTTGTGATTTTGAATTCTTTTTGTGAAAAACAAAATACTGAAATAAAGAATTAGGAATACATGAGGATTCTGAACACAAAACAAAAACAGACAACTTCGAAATAATCAGCTGAATTCAAGAAAATGTTATAAACAAGAAATAATTAGATTGGACTGTCTTATAATGTGACAGACGTGACATTCGGCAAGAGAATGCGGTATGTTAAGTTTCCAGGAAAGCATCCTTAGGGATATTTAAGACAACAGATTTGCAATGACAACTGGATAGACTCCTGAGAGCTTTACAAAGCTATCCCGTTCAAAATACATGAAATTCGCGATGGCTTAAAAGGTAGGTAAGGTCCCTTAAGGACCATATGGCCATTACAAGTAAGTAAGTGTTTATTTATATTGTATAGAAGTACGTCGAGACGTTTTTTTTTTGTTGTTGCGTTCTTATATTCCCATGACAATGTTTTTTATTTCTTCAGACACATCTAAATCGAACGTGTGCGAACGGTAGCTCGTTAGTTGTTATATTTTGTATGTTTAGTACTAGAGAAGATTAATTACTCTGTTGAAAAGTTAAGAAAATGTTATTGTGAACAATGCAGTAAACAAATTAATAATCACAGAGCATAAGACGCAGACAATTTTAAACGTTTATTGTCTGCGATCAACTACCAAAAGTTCACAAAGTAAAGTTCTTTAAAGGGTTTTATACCTTATGTATTACAACAAAAAAAAATCTCCACATTGGTTCAACAGAACACCAACCAACAATCTACCTTCTACCTATAAACAGCGTTCGATTAATAAATACAGACAATACTATAACGGCAAATATTTATACTTTTATAACTGATTACGTGCCTACCATGTAGATTTAGTTTAACGAGTGAATATCCTTATTAGAAAAGGACCTTATTGAACAATACTAAATCCCATAATAAGTAGCAAATTTCTACAAATGCATGTATTCTTTTACGTGTTATGTTTATAAGAATTTTAACTTTAATATTATATATATATATTATTATTATTATGTGGTGAGGCATGTATAGTTTTTTAAAAATACGTTTTGATGTAAAAATTTTATGTTGGGCGCCAGACACTTGTATTTTAGTGTCGAAATCCTTGGTTTAATTGAATAAAGAAAAATAATCAAACATGAAATAAGTTTAAAAAGAATACTTATATTAAGTCAAAGAATTATTTAAAAAAATTAAATACCGTTAAATGCAAAAAAATATACATATATCTAGTTATTAAATTATAAACAAGTTTTAGAACATGAAACAATTCTCTCAGAAGTAGGTTGTATAAAATTTTGTTATTTTAATGAAATTTGCATAAATTTAAATTAAAAAAAATAATTTAGAATAGAAATGAGCAATATATTAAGATAAAGAATTTTATTTTTATTTTTATTTATTTTTTAATCGGGATGGAAATTTTACCTAATATAACACTATCTTTAAAATTGAAATTTTACAAAATTTAAATTTAAATGTTAAAAGAAATACAATTGATTTTTTTGGTTTGACTTATAAGTTCTGAAAATCAACTTACTGGTATTGAGTTCTTGTAGTAGAAATATAAAATTAAATTAAATTCTTTATAAACTCGTAGACACATTGTTAATGAAACACACCCAAAGACCAAATATATATCACCAATGTCACCCAGTTTTGTTTCAGCGACGACTCATCTATTTTCTAGATAAAACTCTCCTCAATTACCTCCTCTCACATAATTTTTACAACAATCTTTAAAATTTTTGGGCAATCTCATAATACATGTTCATCGTAACGAGTCTCGATGTCAACTGTTTTCGTTTATGTTTTTCTTTTGTTTCCATATCAATATATTTTTTAAATATTCACTATATGCTGAACTAAATTCACAATTTTTATCTAAAGTTACAATTACGATTATTTACAAAAGTTTTCTATTTTTTTACTTTACTCATTTAAACAAAGGATTTCTATTTTGTAGGTTAATTTTAAGATATCTCTTTTTTAATCACAAATCAGTTAGGTACATCAATAAAATGTTCATTGGCTTTATTTATTATTTTTAATATGAATTAATACTTTTAATTATAATTGAGGTATAAATAACACCACTATATATATATATATATATATATATATATATATATATATATATATATATATAAATCAATTCAAACACTAGTAAACAAGGGATGGAATACACACCCTTAAACTGATAAATAGTAATGGTGTTGCCTTTCCCTGATAGAATAGAACATAAATTATGTATCTGCAGTGTAAAAATAAAGCAATTAGAAGTCTCGAAACAAAGGTTTTGTGTGACGTGTGTACTAGAAATTCATTCACATGAAAAGCGGAATATCAGTTGGTGTCCGAACTTGTACCAGTCCATTTAATTCATCCTTGGAAAAGTTAAGCATCCTTATGTTGGAGGAAATGGGCTGTAATGACGCCGAGGATTGAACGAAACAGAGACTTAAAGTAGACGTTTGAGAGTTAAAGATCCAACTAACGGTAAATGTTAAAGTTTCACACCGTTTAACGAACTAACCCCAAGGACTGTTTTATATAAATAACGTACTTATGCCTTCTATTAGGAGAAAGTGTGTGAAATTTCCAAAGGTCTCTCACCAAATATTTTAATTCTTGTAATTGATAACTCATTGATAAGCCGTCATTCTTTAAACTATTTGTAGTATTAACTTTGTAATTAAATCAATTAAAAATCCTACTTTTGAGTTGATTCGGTGACAAATATTTCTATGAGATCCCTTGCAACTAATACAGCTTTTAACTCAAAAATTCAAACAGAAATTTCCTTAGGTTCATTGTAAATGTAACTCGAAATTGATTCCGATAAAAAAGCAGGTTTTACAAAATATGCTAGTTGATGAAATGAGTAAATAGTCTGGACGATGTGTTTGCAATAGTTGTTTGGGTGTTCGATATTTTGGCGGTATCCCGCCGAAGGTTCTTTTGGTTAAATATGATAAAATGGACTGCTTTTCCTAATATACACTTTATTATTCACTATTTACACTTATTTGATTTTGTTGTTTTGATTGATTTGGATATAATTGAATCTACAAGTTGAATTCTCGAATTGAATAGAATGTAATGTAGTTAGTTTGATTGAATCTACAACTGGAATTCTCGAAATGAATGCATGTAATTTTTTCTTATTTCTACTTAAATAGTGTGAAAAAATAGACAACGCCCCAAAGTGAAAAATATCCCCCTCTTGAAGCTAAACACCCCCAAGCGTAATTCACAAAACCGTTGGTGGTGTTCTCAAGGCTGATGACCGATGCGTAAAGTATTTACAAGGGGTATCATAAACGGGCCAGAGTCTATTTTTGGAAGTTTTTAACGTATTTACAATTGATGGGCACAAAAGATGCCTATATACAAAGAGAATAATAAATACCTAGAAACTAAACTTAACAGATGTATATACATAAAAACAGACAAAATATTTTTAATATTTACAGGCACTTAACATTCCGCCCGCCTTGAAAGGATTTGCTTTCAACATTTTAATTGTTGCTAATAGGCAGCGGGCAAATTTTTGACATTGCACGTTTGAACACTCCCGTGGCAGTTTTAACTGTAACTGTTCTCACTACACCATCACGTCCAGGATGTAGTTCAACGATCCTTCCCGCTGACCATTGTAATGGTGGCAAATTATCCTCCTTGAGGATAACTATGGAATTTAGAAGGACGTCTGGTTGCTGAATTCGCCATTTCGTCCTTTGTTGCAGTGAAGACAAATATTCCATTCTCCACCTTTTCCAAAAATGTTGGGATAGCTGTTGGATTCTCTGCCACCTGTCCAATCGGTTGTACGTAACCCTGCTTACATCTGGATCCACAACGGCAGTAATCGGAGTTCCAATAAGGAAGTGACCAGGAGTCAAGATGTCGAGGTCGTACGGAGAATTGGGAATCGGAATAAGAGGACGGGAGTTGAGGATAGCCTCAATTTGTGTTAGCAAAGTATACATTTCTTCATACGTTAATTGAGCATTACCAATTATTCGTTTCATGTGAAATTTAATAGATTTTATTCCCGCCTCCCAGAGTCCACCAAAATGTGGAGCTTTAGGAGGTATGAAATGCCATGTTATTTTTTCGCTTGAAAGACAGTTATTTATTTCATTTTGAAATGTATTTGAACTAATGAACTTATATAGCTCTTTCAATTCTCGGTTGGCTCCTACAAAATTCGAACCATTATCTGAATATAAATTTGAAATCATACCTCTTCGTGATACGAAACGTCTTAAAGCGGCTAAAAAAGTCTTTGTTGAAAGATCTGTGACAAGTTCGACATGAATTGCCTTGGTTGATAGGCAAATAAACATAACAATATAAGCCTTATAACATTTTTTGCCTCTACCTAGTTTTTCTTTTATCAAAATAGGTCCAGCGTAGTCTACACCGCTGTTTATAAAGGGTCTTGCCGCTTCTACGCGATTAGAGGGAAGATCGGCCATAATTGGATTTACATTAGTTGGATTAGCCTTAAAACATTTGACGCATTTTCTAATAACACCTCTTACTATGTTACGCCCAGAAATAGGCCAAAATGCATTTCGAATCGCGGCTAAAGTGGCTTGTGGACCAGCATGAAAGTATTTGTTATGATAATATCTTATTATTAATTTTGTTACATGATGATTCGGAAGAATAATTGGATGTTTTTTGTTATATGGTATCTTTGCATTGTTTAATCTACCACCTACTCGCAAAATATTGTCGGCATCTAGAAAGGGTTTAAGGGACAGTACTGAACTAGATAAATTGGCTTGACCTGTTTTTTTAATTTTGTTAATTTCATTTGAAAATTCCTCATTTTGAACGTATCTAATTATAATAGTTTGAGATAAATTTAATTCCGTTGGCGAAAGGTAGTTAGTCGATTTGTTAGGATTTCTACAATTATTGATAAAGCGTAGAATATAGGCAACCACTCGTAAAAGTTTTAAAAATGATGAGTATTTATGTAAGTCGATTAGATTGCTTGTTGGTTTTGAGATGGTTGTGTTACATGTGCGTTTTTCTGGGATATCACTTTCTACGTGTGTTGGTTGAATTGGCCAGTCCTTTTTATGATGCAATAAATAGTTTGGACCGTGCCACCATAATTCGTTATTTAACAGATTTTTTGGACTACATCCCCGAGAGACAATGTCTGCGGGATTAGATTCGGACCTAACATGATACCAATCTGCAATACTTGTTTTTTCCTGAATTTCTCCAACTCGGTTAGCTACAAAAGTTTTCCAATGTCTAGCGGGCGCCTTTAACCATGACAGGACTATGGTTGAGTCGGTCCAGTAATAGCAACGGTTGATTTTTAAGTTTAAAATACTAATTACCTTTGAAACTAGTTCGGCTGCAAGTGTCGCGCCGCAAAGCTCTAATCTAGGAAGAGATATGTTTTTTAAAGGAGCCACTCTAGATTTTGAACACAATAAGTGACTGGAAAAGATTTCATCTGAATATTTTGCACGTATGTAAATACACGTTCCGTACGCTTGTTCAGATGCATCGCAAAAAGCGTGTAATTCATACAAAATGACATCACCTTCATTAAAAACCGTTCGCGGAATTACAAAAGAATTCATAATTTCAATATCATCTACAAAGTTTAACCAAATCGTATATAGCTCTAATGGAATTGATTCGTCCCAGTCGACTTTACAGGACCATAATTTTTGCATAAGTATTTTAACTATGACGATTATCGGGGAAATTAAACCTAACGGATCAAAGATTTGGCAAATTTTGGAAAGTACCTGACGTTTGGTTATTGACTGACATTTGTTTCCAATTTGTTTATTGAGGTTGAATTTGAGTTCATCAGAGGATGGGCTCCACCATAGACCCAATGTTTTAATTGTTTCATTGTCACTGATGATGACTTGCTCTGTATTATTTATGTTTTCCAATATTTCAGGGACATTAGATGCCCATTTGTTTAGTTGAAAACCTGCTCTAGATAGTATGTTTGTAATGTCATTTTTTAGTTTAGATAGTTCGGCAATTGTGTTCGCCCCTGTCAGAAGGTCATCTACATAAAAATCTCTGCAGATTGTTTCGAATGCCTTGGGAGAACTGAATTTTGAATCTTCTGCGGCTTCCTGTAAGCAGCGAGTAGCAAGAAATGGCGCGGTTTTCGTCCCGTAAGTAACCGTGCAAAGACGATATGTTTGTAAAGTTTCATTAGGATTGGAACGCAACACTATCCTTTGCAAATCGCGATGTTTATCGTGGACATTTATTTGCCGATACATTTTGGTTATATCGGCAGATAAGGCAAATTTATGCGTCCGGAACCTAGTTAATGTTGAGAACAAATCTTCCTGAATAGTTGGACCCAAGAACAATTTGTCATTTAGGCTAAAAGTTGATGAAGTCTTTGCGGAACCATCAAACACTACTCTAATTTTCGTTGTTAAACTATCTTCTTTAAAAACTGCATGGTGTGGAAGGTAGTAAGTGTCATTATTACAATTATCGGTAGAAACTAATTCCATATGGCCTAACAATATATATTCATTGATGAAATCAGTGTATTGTCGTTTAAATGTTGCATTCGCATTAAATTTCTTTTCTAAATTATAGAAACGTTTAACAGCTACGTGTTTTGATTCGCCTAAAGGTATGTTATTTTTTAAAGGTAGTTTAACACAAAAACGACCGTTTTGATCCCGTTTAAACGTTCGAACAAAATGTTCTTCGCATTCTCTTTCTTCTATTGTATATGAACTGGTTTGATTAGAAATCGTTTCGATTTCCCAAAATTTAGCAAGTTGTGCTTCTAGCTGTAAAAAATTACACACTGATTTATTATTGTTTACTACACACTTACTCGGGTTTTCTTTATATATATTGTAAAGTGAACCGCCTACAACCCAACCGAAATGAGTTTTTTGTAAGTTTAACCCATTATTTATTTTAATTCTACCAACACACAGTAGGTCCCAGAACAGTTCAGCACCGATCAATAGGTCAATTTCTCTAGATAAATTAAATTCTGGATCTGCTAAATTGATGTTATTTGGAATATTTAAAATTTCAGTCGAAAATGTTGTAGAAGGTAAATTATCGGTTAATTTTGAAACCACTAAACAAGATATATTTCTACTAAATGCATTAAATTTTGATTTAATTTTTATATGTGTTTGTTTGGATGCCTTACAACAATTATTATTTATACCTCCTATACTAAAATTAACAATTGTTGAAGGTAAATTCAATTTTTTACATAATGCATTACTAATTAAATTTAGTTGAGAGCCTGCATCCAACAGGGCTCTGCATGATATTGGTTCATCCTTATCATTGTATACATATAACATAACCGTGGACAGTAAAATTTGCATATTTGTTAATGGCTTTTGAACAGAATGACTTACAACAGACGAGGTTGAAGGCTGTGACTCGTTCTTACTTTGAATTTGCTCATTAGATTCATTTTCATTTGACTTTTCTAAGTGTAATAAAGTATTATGAAGTTTATTGCATTTTTTACAAGTACTAGAAAAACAAACACGTGCTTTGTGATTCGTTCTAAAACAATTCGTACACATATTGTGTTTCTGAACACATTTAATCCTATCACTAATAGTCATTTTAATAAAAGTATTACATTGATTAATGTAATGATTGGATTTGCAAACAGGACAAATGACCTTTCCTACGCTAGCAAAAGTGTTTCCTAACTTTGGATTAGATTGATGATTTCGTTGGATGAATCTGTTTGATTTATTGAAATGTTTTTCAATGCTAAAATTTGATTTTTTGTTTTGTTCTAACGTTTCCAATAATTGACACCTCGCGTTTAAGAATTTCATGAAATCTTGTAATAATGGCAATTCTGAATTAAGAGAAGATTCCCATTCCTTTTTTGATATGAAATCAAGCTTATCTCCTAACAGGTAAATTAAAAGATCATCCCAATGTTCTGTGGGCAGTTTTAAACTCTTTAATGACCTGAAATGAGTATTGAATTTATCTAATAGATTACGTAGAGAACTAGCGGAATCTCTTTGCACAGTAGGGAGGTTAAACAATGCTTTAATATGACTTTGTATAATAATACGTTTATGCTGGTAACGATCTTTCAACAATTGCCATGCGTTATTGTAATTATCGGATGAAGCGGTTAATGAACTTATAACATTAGCTGCTTCGGACGTTAGGCACATTTTTAAATAATGAAACTTTTCGATATTATTTAAACCTTGATTTTGATGTATGACTGAGTCAAATAAATCATAAAACGAAAGCCATTCGTCATAGTTTCCGCTAAAACGCGGTAATTCTATACGCGGTAGTTGAATATGATTTTCTCGATTATTGAGATGTTGATTTTGAATTTGACTAAGATTTTGTTCAGAAGATGCACTATTTTTGAAAGATTGAATCGCGGATTCGTAGCGGCTAATTATTTTATAATAATTGGTTTCAAAAGTATTGCGTTCGTTAAAATCTTCTTCACCCTCTATTAACTCTATTTCTAATTGAATACATTCAAATTCATTAAGCAATGGTTTTAAATTTTGTAGTCGTTCTGTTAAATCGATTTTTGTGTAAGTGCCGTCTTCTTGCGAATCTAAATAAGTACATGCTCGGGTTATTTTGGATTTGATAGATCCTCTTTTAAATGTTAGTGCTTTGATATCAGACATTTTGGTGAAATACAAATTGAAAATGTATACTTGCTGCGCAACAAACGTATCGGTAATAGGAAAGAAAAGAAAGGAATATTTGAATCCACTTACTGCTTATGTGTGTTGCTGCTTCAATTAATCCTTGGATAATGGAAATTGATAGTTGATGGTTTTTTATTGGAACAGCATCCGGCTCGAAGGACCAATGTTTGGGTGTTCGATATTTTGGCGGTATCCCGCCGAAGGTTCTTTTGGTTAAATATGATAAAATGGACTGCTTTTCCTAATATACACTTTATTATTCACTATTTACACTTATTTGATTTTGTTGTTTTGATTGATTTGGATATAATTGAATCTACAAGTTGAATTCTCGAATTGAATAGAATGTAATGTAGTTAGTTTGATTGAATCTACAACTGGAATTCTCGAAATGAATGCATGTAATTTTTTCTTATTTCTACTTAAATAGTGTGAAAAAATAGACAACGCCCCAAAGTGAAAAATATCCCCCTCTTGAAGCTAAACACCCCCAAGCGTAATTCACAAAACCGTTGGTGGTGTTCTCAAGGCTGATGACCGATGCGTAAAGTATTTACAAGGGGTATCATAAACGGGCCAGAGTCTATTTTTGGAAGTTTTTAACGTATTTACAATTGATGGGCACAAAAGATGCCTATATACAAAGAGAATAATAAATACCTAGAAACTAAACTTAACAGATGTATATACATAAAAACAGACAAAATATTTTTAATATTTACAGGCACTTAACAATAGTTTATCAAAATTTTGATATTAAGAAAAATGAAATAAGGAAAATTCCCTTTATGAGTCTATTAAAGTCACATACGAAAAAGAATCGGAGATGTTACTTCCATTTTTAGATTTGAAAATAATTAGAATTAATAAAATTTTATACTCTTTACCTATTTATAAAATAGACTGACAATGCACAGGCTATAAACCGACGAACCTAGAGATTTGAAACTTGTTGGAAATATTCCTTAAGTTCTGTAGGGTTGCACTGAGCACTGAGCAGGGATATTTTGAAATTTCATCCGTAAAAGAAATTCAATGTACGATTTTCAACCTTTTTGTAATATATGTTTTGCTACTAATTTTGAATAAAACATTGTTTTATAAATTTCAATAGATTTAATTACCACTTGACATATTATAAAACATGGTTTATTCAAAATTAGTGCAATATGAGTTTCAACCAAGTAACTGTAGACCGCATCCAATTTAAATATATATGTTTTGACTGATATAAGGATTGATTAAATAAAGAAAGGAAATAAATATTACTGCTTTTTTGTTTCACACTTGAAATTTTATTAAATCTCGACAATTGTTTCGGCTTACACTAAGTGTAACATCTTACTCTCTTGGAAAAGGTTTAAATCAGTCGAAACAATTGTCGAGATTTAATAAAATTTCAAGTGTGAAACAAAAAAGCAGTAATATTTATTTCCATTCTTTATTTATAAGATGTTTCACAAAAAACACTGAGTATACTATTCAATATTAAAGATAGATTTATCAAAATGGAACCATGGATTTACTACGTCCTTTTTTTTTAAATTTGCCTCTCAAAGGATAAAATGTGTATTTTCAGGATGGAAATTTAAAGCGGTCGGTGCAGGATAAATAAATGCTTTTTGAAATATTGAGCAAATATGCCAAGGAAACATACCACATCACTAAAGGTACATATTAATTATTATTATCAACTGAGTAACGATCAGCCCTAAATGACGATAAATGTACAATTTTGAAATTTGTAATTCATTCCGTTAATTAATAATTTATTAATTACATTTATAAAGTTTTAACGATTTTGCGAATTTTTGAATGGATTTTTTAAAAGGTAAAGTAAATTCGTAATTTTTAAATTGCAGACTTACCATAGTATGCGAACTACTGGAACTATTTCTGTGGTTGGTCCTGTTAGGTTTCCCTGGCGAAGGGGTATGAGCAGTGATCTTGTTTTCTGGAGGACCTCCGCCGTTTTTGACGCTTATTTCCAAATAGCAATGAGACTCCAAATGGCTTTGGGCCCTTTTCTCGTCCAGCACGATTTTCCGAGCTGCCCGAAATATCTTATAATAAACGACAATCATCACGATAAGAGGGATGTAAAAACTACATAGTGTTGCGTACAATTGATATCCGAATTCCTGACACACTATGCACACTTGTTCTTCAACTATATCACCTTTAGTAAATTTATGTTCGTTGCCGAGAATTAAGAGGGGCGGCAAGGAGATGCATGCTGCCCCGCACCAAACTAACAGCACGCAAAATAACATCCGTTTAGGGGTACGTTTAACCCCGTATTCTAGCGGTTTTGTAATAGCGTAATAACGATCCACGCTTATCATACACAGATTGAGGATGGACGCGGCGCAACTCAAAACGTCGAAACCCACCCACAAGTTACACATTATCTCACCGAATATCCACTTTCCATTTATCTCGTAAAACATTGCAAACGGCATCACTAACACGGCAACACACAAATCACTAACTGCCAGGCTCACTAAGAGATAGTTGCAGGGTCGACGAAGTTTCTTCACCAAACATACCTGAAAATAAGGACACCCACCCATTGAAATTTAACGAATCAAGAATTTTAATTAAGATTATCACAAAAGGTAGTTTGATTGTTTATAATCTTTACTTTATGAAAATTAATCTAAAATCACAAACAAAAGCAACCCTTTCTTGTTATGTAAATAGGCAAAGATTTAGATAATAAAAACAGTAAATTAATGTTAATACATGAATATAAAAGTCAGATATAAACGAATATATTAAACAAGTAAATAAAACAGAAGAAAAGTTTCGAAAATATTTTAATTGTTCACAACAATTGTTTCACCAAAACATTGGCTTCTTCAGGTGAAGATGGTCTGAATAAAATCTTTACAAAATAGGCTTAAATACTAAACGCTTAATATAATGGGGTGGGTAACATCTAAAGGGGGTGGGTGGGTTAAACTTTAAGTTTTTGAAGAAAGATTCAAAATTAATAACGGGGAATTATTTACATCAGTTTGATCGTTAAGCAAAATTTTTAATTTATTGTATTTATTAATATAAAAACTTTCAGCTATGTTTAGTTTGTGACTTTTTGGCAATTCTTTTAAAATCCTAAAATTATCATTAAAATTATGTTTTTCGTTTATTAAATGTTCTGCGTATGTAGAATCAGCATTTCCATTGGTGTAGCTTCTCCTATGTTCACTAATCCTTTGTTTGAAGGATCTACCAGTTTGTCCCACATAAACTTGATCACAGTCTGCGCATTCCAGTAAATAATTCCCCGTTATTAAATTTGAATCTTTCTTCAAAAACTTAAAGTTTAACCCCCCCCCCCCCTTTAGATGTTACCCACCCAGTTATATTAAGCGTTTAAGTTTAAGATTTTATTCAGACCATCTTCACCTGAAGAAGCCAATGTTTTGGTGAAACAATTGTTGTGAACAATTAAAATATTATTGAAACTTTTCTTCTGTTTTATTTATTTGACATGGAGTTTCAACAAGTAAGGCTTACTACCATTCATTATATTAAACAAGGTGCTTTACTAAAAAACAAATCAACAATTAGGCTATATTACACCTATGAAAACCTCGACTTAACTATTATTATTAAAGTATTGAATTAATTTAACAAAGACAGTGTCAATATTCACAATTCTTTTCCTAATTTAACCTGACTGATTGGCAAATTCCTAATTTAAGATTTATTTCAACTACTTTTAGTTTTAATAGCTTGAATTTGTCCATCAGTGGCTAAATTTTCCTGTCTCGATTCCTAGTATTTGTGATCTTTTTTTATTGTAATATATAGTAACATAAGGTTTGAGTAATAACACAAACAGTTTCCACAAAATTTAAATTGTACTTTACAATTTTTACACCTGACTTAGGCTTCTTCAAAAGTGATACAATAAACACACTTAAGCTACTTATATTATATAGTTTTGAGTTAAGGCGGGGTGAACGAAAAGATTGAGTAATGGTGAATTATTAAGGTCTACTTGATCGTTTGAAAGTGTGTTTGTATATTTGTTAATTTTTATGGTTTCAAGTAGGGACAATCTAAAGTTTTTATTTTCTACACGTGGTATATCGAAATTATCATTAAAAGTATGTTTTTCTTCAATTAAATGTTTAGCATAATTTGAATTTAATTTATTGTTCTCGTATGACTTTTTGTGCTCATCAAGCCGTTTTTTAAAGGCGCGTCCAGTTTGACCAAAGTAAATACAATTGCAAGTGTTACATATAAAAACTGGACGCGCCTTAAAAAACGGCTTGATGAGCACAAAAAGTTAAACAATTAAATTGAAGAAAAACATACTTTTAATGATAATTTCCATATACTACATGTAGAAAATAAAACCCTTAGATTATCCCTACTTGAAACCATAGAAATTAACAAATATACAAATACAAACACACTTTTAAATGACCAAGTAGACCTTAATAATTCACCATTACTCAGTCTTTTCGTTCACCCCTACCTTAACTCAAAACTATATAATATAAGTAGCTTAAGTAAGTTTATTGTACCATATTACTTCTGAACAATTCTAAGTTAGGCGTAACAACTGTAAAGTACAATTTAGTTTTTGTGGAAACTGTTTGTTTTATTACTCACCTTATATTATAATGAGTTTCCATCAAGTGAGTGTAGAAAAAGTTAATCACATAGTAACACCCTAAACTGTTATCAGTTCTTGTTTGGTGTGGTTTGAAAGAATGGTGATTTGACTTACCGCCACGCAAACCAATATATTTCCAATAGTGGTTCCTAAGATGACAATTACAAGTATAATAGTGATGACGATCGTTTGTAAGGTGGTAAATTGGGGTTCTTCCTCGATTGTAACATTCCATGTAGTCACGTTGCCATCGTATGGGTCGCTTATGTTTGGAGCCATGCGAATACCTATTCAACTATCGAAGAATTCATCTAGAAGAGATAAACTGGCCGAGCACGTTCTTCATCTATTTATCCGGGCAAATCTTCAGCCTCTTAAGTGGCTCGCGAAAAACCGAAGTAAAAGGGAAAATTAATCAAGGAGGAAGGGATGATGGAGAGCATGTGTATATATAAGTCGAAACTTTTGCCGGCACGAGGGGTTATTGCAAATCGGCTTACTTTCGAGGGTTCGGCGTGAAGAATATGCCGGATTTATTTGATACGGATCATAATTTAAAATTCAAATGTTTTCCAAGCTTTTTATCAGGTACGTTTTTATCTGGACCTCCTGGCCATCGATCAATATTTCGTCGGTTCCTGAGTACCACTTTGACTCCATTTATCTGTAACAATATTAAAATTTTATTCAATAAACATCGGTCTGATGCGCTCTTTTTATTTTTTAATTATCGGTCGATGTTCAAAGTTTTAAATGCACGTTGAATTTTAATTAAAAATCACAAATATTTAAAAATATTTTATTTTGTAGACACTACAATATTGTTTCGCCAAACATTGGCTTCATCAGGTGATGATTTGACAAACTTCGATCTGTACAAGATATATATGTGTATAAGTCTAACCTAAAAGGAGGGGGTGTTACAGAAAAATATTTACCAAAGCTGAATTTTTAAACACTATTTGATCGTTTAATGCTAGATCTTTTTTATGATATCTGCTAATTTCTAGGCTCTCCAAATAATTTAATTTTGAACTTTTGTGTATGTAAAATTTTATATTTTAAATTGAAATTATGATTTTGATTAATTATTTTTTAAATTAATTAATTAATTTTGATTAATTAAGCCGATCCACGATACCAGAAGGAAGCATCCTCGAAACAATATAAACAGACTAATAATTTTTCAGAGAGAAGTGCTTACTTAAATATTGAATATTATTTTTTGTTTTTTAGAGAGACCAGACGTTGAAGAATTTGTAAAAGTTTCGAGGGCACTCAGTACCGTTACTAATTTGGGATGAATGGAAAGGTAGGAATGCTTGGACAATATTGTAGAAAATTCAGGGAAATATGCATAACAAATTAAAACTGAAGAAAATATGAAATAGTGAATAAATTACGATTTTATGTTATTTATTAATGTAAATAAATTGTTGAGGCTACAGTTTAAACATCGATTACTGATACATTAAACTCTGAACATCGTTAAAATTAATGTCACTTTTTTGTGAAGTTAGTTAGAAGTTTATAAAATAATTACTAGGTTTTTCAGTTAACTGAATTTTTTTTTGCACTGGTACTGAAATTTGTTTTTCTGAAGGTACAACCTCGTTTTTTTCATCCATATAATCTAATAATTGGTAGTCCATATCGATGGAATGTAATACACTTTTCTAGATTTTCTTTTTCATTCAGTTCTATATACAATATTGTTTGGAAACACAATCGGGAATTGTATTGCAATATCATTTCAGATCAATCGTTTTCAGAACAGATTCTTGATAAACAGAATTGGTACGCTTTAGATGTTCTTAATAAACTCCTATCTTAATGTTTTTGAACTTATCAAATCCAACGGGAATAAGCAACAAATCCTTTACTTATCAGAACAAAGTTACTACATAAACATCGTATTCTTAAGTTACAATGTGAAGAAAATTTATTTTGTTGAATAGTTTTCTTAAAGAACATAAAACTACTGCGCTATGAAGTTTATGGAAAGAATATTTCCTGACTTTTTAGTTCTCCATTCTATTTGCTGCCTCCCGATACCAATATCAAGAAACATAAATGACTTTTAGTCATTAAATGTAAATGTTTTAATAGAAAATGAAACACAAGATAAGATGTTCACCAATTTATTAAACGACTCCACATATGTTTCGGGTGTTACCCCATTATTAAGAGTACAAATACTTACAAATACAATAGTATTTTTATTATGTTTTATGTTAATATTATACTATTGTATTTGTAAGTATTTGTACATTTAATAATGGGGTAACACCCGAAATATATGTCGAGTCGTTTAATAAATTGGTGAACATGTTATCTTGTGTTTGATTTTTCATTATATTTACGATTTTTCACAATAAATGCAGCTTAGATAGTTTGTTATTAATGGTAAATGTTTTGTTTTTAATAAAAACAAAACAAATGGGGTCGCAGGTTATGAATGGGTTATAGCTAAAAGCCATATATTTATATATATAATTTAGCCTGTAAAGATCTTTTTTCCAGCGCCCACCTGATGAGGCCCGATAGGTCAAAACCGGTCGTGGGATATGGCTTTCGGTACGCTGTGCCTACTGTGTAGGACGCGTTCAAGATGTGGGATCTGTGATCCTTAAATTTTAGACGAAAAAGGATTTTAATGTCTTCTTTTTTTGAATATCATATATTTATTTATAAAAATTGTTAGTTTTTAATGATTTTTCCGAATTTAACTGGATATTCTACAATTTTAAATAAGAGAATAAAATCTGAAAACAACCCAAACGTAACCCGCTACTATCATGATAATTTTAGTTTAATATCATTGTTAAACTAGAGTTTTTCCGATGAAACAAGAACTTAAGACAACATTAAATTTTAGCTTTAGGTAATAGGCTTACACCATTCGATAGAAGTAAATTTTGTGGTAAACTGCCGATTATAAAAATCTTCCCTTAATCTTTGGCGTCTCCCAAATTTATATTATCATAATTGCAAACCCTTTCGCGTTTAATTACTTATCCGTTTGACATCTAAAGTTTGTCTGCGTGTTTCGCCTCATTTGAATTCTAACGAGGTTACCCCTAAATCTTTAAATTGAATATAAATTTGATTTACAAAACAGATAAGTGCTTCTGCGAATCTTAATTGATTTATGCACAAAATTTCTCTCAGTTTAATCAGATTTGTGCGAGTGCCAGAACCGTCAGTTTGAGAATAAATTGTTTCAATTGAAACGTTACTATTTGTCTACATGTTCTATTGGAAACATGCGGATTGAATTATAATTATTACGTAAATTGAATCACTAAAATAAAAGAAATTAGGGGTGGTTGGTATTCGCGTTTTATTGCACTCAATGGAAATTTAGAAACCCACATATTAACTCATAAAAACAAACAACAAAGCCACCACCAGAAAATTACAATAACACTGTCATTAAGTGTTTTAAACTAAATAAATTGAAAGGTAAGTGCTGGGTTGGTATCTGTTTTTTTATTACTAACCAATATTTCAAATAATACGTAATAACAATTGTATTATGCACTCGATGATTCTCAAGTAAACTAAAGGGTGTGGTGGTAGTTCATAAAACGTCCTAACATACCTAATTAAAGGGTTGCAGGTATTAAATATTTGATTAATACACAAATGATTTTCTTGTAACGTCTATTAACACTATTTACAAAAATGTACAGTTGGTATTAATCAGGTGCGGGAAGAAGTCTAAAATGAAAGTAGCCTAAGTTGCTCCTTATTACATTAGCTACCTGCCAGTGAAAGTCCTGTCAAAATCGGTCCAGCCGTTTCAGAGTTTAGCCGGAACAGACAGACAGACAGACAGACAAAAATTGTAAAGACGCCTCCCGCCACTTAATATCACAAAGGCTGACTGTCGCGCGGGATATTGCTAACGGTTACGGTTGTCTCAACGACTTCGTTTAAGGTTTTAAAAATAACTTTTTTGTTAAATTTTACGCGGACGAAGTAATATTCGTAAATTTCGTAAGGGTAACTTGTTAAGGCAGTTTACGAAGTTAGTTAACATGTATTTTACTCCATTGGTAGGTAAGAAAAACAAAAAGTGTTCCTTCTCATTTTATACAGTTGTTTTGTCATGTTGAATTATCCTTGTTTGAAGATATATGTAGATGACAACTTCTAAATGCATGGAATAAATACATTATCTATTAAAAGGGGCGCTATATTCTGGTCCTCAATATATATATGTGTATGTGTCCTTTGTTCAGGGTTAAAATGATCGTTTATAATCCCTTCTCGAAGATTCGTTTTTATGCCCTCGGCTGGATGCCAGGAACAATGGCTTTTTAATAAAATTCGCGAAATATTTCCATCCAATATCATCCTAATGTATAAAAATAAATTACGGCTGATACCATTAGGAAACGATTGGATTTTGAAACCTGCTGGTGGCAGATATTAATGTAGAAACCCTACAAAATTGTTTCAACTTTTTTATTTTAAAAGGGAAAACATAATGACAAACCTTGGCCTCCATTTTGCATGTATTTTTCATTCAAAAACACAAAAATATCATATTCTGAAATTTTAAACCATAAATCGAAAAGATCCTGGCTGAACTATAACTATAATGTTATAATGGTTTAGAAAAGTTAAATTGTTTGAAACAAAAATTACCACTTTAATTGGTTAATACAAATCCTAAAGTAGAAAAATAAATAAAAGAAAGTGGCATTTAGAAAATCCATTGTGACGTTTGTAATGCTAGTTATATTGGACAAACGAGCAGCGCCATTAAAACGAGGATTGCAGAACATGTTAGTTGTATCCATAAAAAGACAGATTTTGATAAGATAAAGATTCTCCATAGCAATGTAAGTAAAAATAATAAATAGTATATTTTAGAAAACTAATAAAACAATAAACAAATCTGTAGTAGTGTTATCACCCCTCTTATTTTAGATAACCTATAAATATATTACCAGTTAACTTTTGTAATTAATTAATTTTAAGAACTCTTGAAAATGATCTTGTAGATCGAAACAATTTTTGAGTGGACAACAACAAATTGGTGAAACTTATCAAAATTACTGTTTTATTTCTTAATATTTCGTTATGCTTCGAATGTTTAAATCTACTAGTTTAAATATTTTTTTTGTTGTAATCAATGAGTCTTAAAATTTTATTCCCAAAATTAGTTAGTTTTATCACGGAAAAGTATGCAAATTTGTCCAACTTTCCTCTATTTATGAAAATAGAATAAAATACATTTTTGCATTTAAATAAAGATATGCATCGAAACATCTTAACGTAAAGTTAAAGAAGTTTCCTGAATGTATTTTTTAAGGAAAGTGCGGGAGATCACACAAATATTTCATCATTCAAAGCGGCTTATCTTCTCTCGCAGTCAAAATGTAAATATGAGAGCTTTGCGAGTGGAAGAAACTCTTGAAAAACATTTGTCATTAAGTTTGTTGAAATGGCCAGCATTTTCGAAATTACTTTGATTCCATTGTGCTGCTATTTGGTACAACAAAGGTAAATTGCGTTCCGCATCACAAAACTTTTCATTCTTTATTCGATTCTAATTAAATTTTCAACTTTATATAAAAATACTCATTCGTTATCAAATAAGGTAACATTTTAAGTTTTTAATTGGCCAATTTGAATGGGCCAAAGGACTCCACTTGTGCCTCACAAGAAAAAATGAAATCGTGATCATTCACGCGTTTGCTATAAACATTTAATTTTCAGAAAATGCTTTTTTTGGAAACTCAGAATTTAGTAAAGTAATAAATCATATTGATTATGTTAATGTTAGGTAGAATGTAACACTTCTTGTTTTGTGGGGCAAAAATAACTACCCTGAGCGATTCTTTGCATTTCCCTGTGTTTTCCACTAACCCTCTTTGCTCCCATTTCTGCTATATCTCTAACTAAACCTTTATTTCTCAGAGGAGAAACAATCATAGATTGCAGCATTTTCAACCCCGATACAAGATAATTACGTTCTTCAGTTAATTCTACCGAATTACTTACTTTAAGTGAGAAATTCGTAATGTTTTTCATAAAATTTGGAATTAGAAAGTACCTTTTCGATTTTAATTAGTATGAACATGTAACAACTAACAACATTGTCATTTAACTAAAAATTAGCATTTATTGTTATCTATTAGCTCGCTTCTTACTTTTTATTTTAAGATTAATAGAGTTTATATAATAAACATTCCATTTAAAATAGCGAAGTTCATACCAAGTTTGTCTTAATTTGGTAAAACATTTTGGAATATCTGTTAGATAATTAATTAATTAATAATAAGTACCTCATAGGCATTCAAATTTGATACACATTTATACCCATGGTATTTTAATCATCCGCCTATAACACCACATTTCAAAAGCTTACAACTTTTTATTTTTCTCTACTTCCGCTGTCCACCATTCGCACCCGCACAGGGCCAAACATATTAGGTATACTTAACATAATATTTTTTTTTCGAATTTCCAAATTAACTATAAGTAGAAACAAAAGTGATTTTATAACAACATAGGCTTTTACGGCCGGAATCCGTAGGAGAATTAAGATTCGGGATAAAGCGTCGTGGTCAAAACAACAACTTGAGTTAAGGTTGTATCTCGAATTCTTAGCAGCTACATAGAACTCACGCCTCAAGTCAGAATCTTAATTCTAGTATAGAAGTGTTTTCGTTAAAAATGACTCATTTGCTTTATATCGAACGGCGTGGTCTAGTGCTCTAGATCATTGCTTACCATTCGGGAGGTCACCGGTTCAAACCTGGGTCCGGCTGCTCTGGTCCAAGTTTTTTGTGGTTTCCTTGGATCATTTAGGCAAATGCTGGGGCAGTAACATTCCACAGATAATCTTTCACTTCTCTTCGGTCTTCATTTCGTCCGTCTCATCTCTCTCCCTAACCACACCACCCGCCCATTCCCACGATTCCTGCAAGGAGGCTGAAGAGGGCCTTACGCCCTAACCTCCGGCTTTGCACTATATTGTCGGAGGTATTTCCCGCCCACCAGCACGAGTATCTGGTGGGAATGAAACACAAAAAAGTTTTTTTTTTTGCTTTATGACTACTACTTTCTTCATCCTGACTTATTTGACTTCCTTGATTTCGAACATCGACGACATGTTTCAGTTTTTTGTTTCCAACTCTTGTATTATCCCTAAGCTCTAAACCTGCTTGTATCTCCCTTACATATCAATATTTTTTATTTATTATCATTCCATACTCATCTTTCAATATCGCTTCCATTTTATTAAGGCTGTTTCTAAGACCTTGTTGCTATATATATATATGCTAATACTCCTATATATCACTCGCAAATCTAAGCATGTTAATATTTTTTCCCTCATATGCAGAGAATTTTCATAAAAACTCGCCACCGAATTTCTTAATCAAAAAACGAATTTTCAGTTTTGTGGAATCGTTTGTTTAATTTCTCAATGTGTAAAATTGTAAATAAGAGCTAAAATGATTGTAAATACTTTTCGAGCGACATCGTAAACAAATTAAGAGCAGCCCTTTTCTTATTTACACATCTAAAAAGCTTATATATATATATATATATATATATATATATATATATATATATATCTTAGTATTCGTGTTTGAAAATTATATGTGGACGTTATAAAATTATTGAAAACTTGTATGAGCTTCCGCGAAATTTCCATTTCAAAGGAAAACCTTTTTAAATAAAATACACTCTCTCATATTTTTCCGTAAGTATGTGATAAACTAAATTTATTAAAGGACAGATGTTTTTAAAGTATTACATGAAAGTATGTGCAAAAATCGCACCCTAACGTATTGCGATGAGAATGAATCCTCTTTTTAAAAATCGTAGAGGAAATACGGGAACTTACACTCAAAATGCCAGTAGAGTGGTAAGAGAAGGCTTTCAACGGTTTGAAATTCCCTTAAAACACAAAAGAAACCCCTTTCATCTTAACGTATGGATAAGAATATGAGATATGGGTATGCTTTTTACTCAAACAACATTCTCATATAAATACTTATACAATTAGGATTCACGAAAAACTTTAACAAAAAATTTTATTAAAAAATAAATTTAAAATTCTGACGATTGTTTCGTTTATTAAATCACTACATAAGCTGATGTCGATAAAATTGTTTAGTTAAATTAGACTGACTTGGATTAAACTTTATTATTATCCATAACTGTTTCTGGTTATTTGATATATATGTTACGGGTAAAGTTAGATAAGCGAGTTAACCTAGGTTTACCCGCGTAAACTACGTGATACCTAAGACTCTTGGGTAAAGTCCAAAATATATTTGGAATTGTACACGTTTCGGGCTTTACCCGGGTAAATCGCGTTTTATCCGCTTTCGCTTGGTTAAAGTTGGATGTACCATAAATGACTCATATAATTCAAGATGTTACTAAGCTATATCTGCGCTTATGTGAAGGGTGTCAAAAAAAACTGAAGTCTGTCAAAAAAGGACTTGTGGTTAGGTTAGGTTAGGTTAGGTTAGGTAAAGTTATTGGAAATATTTGCAACTCAAATGTCACACCAGCTTATCTTGTTTGAACAAATAAGTACTCGTGAGTAGATTACCTTTAAGTGAATACAGTTTCAGAATTCTAATTTTTATTTGTGAAATGTGTTTTTTGAATTAAATATGTTTCAAACATTAATGGCCTTGTCATTTATGGTACATCCAACCTTAAAGCTCGAAACGTGTAAAATTCCAAATATATTTTGGACTTTACCCAAGAGTGTTGGGTTAACTCGATTATCTAACTTTACCCGTAACATATACAACTAATATTATCGTCTTTGACTCTTGCTTCTAAAATTTCGAATGTCAATATTAAGCTTTTAGCATTTGTAATTTTGTTTACATTTAGTTTCATCACCAAAAATATTCGAGATTATAAATTGAAGATTACCTCTAAAATGTATTCATTAAATTTAGTAAGGAAGGTAGGCATTGGAAAATACGGAAGATTATGCGAATTATTTCAGTATCAGTTTAACGTGAGAATCTTGTGGCGGTCTTAGGAAAATTTCATAAACGAAATGCGTGGAATTTTCAGGTCTGAAGCTATGAAAAGTTGATGCCTTAACATCAATTCCTTGGAAGGTGTCTTTTCTTTGAAACATCAAGAGAGATCGGGGTTTTCTTTAACTATTGAAAGGAGCAGGGCGTGATGATATTACTCGCAGAATTTTGAAGGAAATATGGGAAAAGAAACACGTGAATAACTTAAACTTTTTAGAATTTTCTGACATCTATCTGTGTCAAATTTTCGGGAGTTTGATATAAATATAATTTAAATAAACTTCAACTTCACATTTAAGATCCAAACAGTTTCTAAATTTATCTTTCAAATTAATTACCTACCTACCTTATTAATTTACCACGATAAAAATAGCTATCATGGAAAATACGATATTTTTCTTACAAAATATCATTCAAAATATGTACTTGATCGTTATACATTGCAAATATCTAGAAACATGCGGAGTTTCGCAAGTTAATAAATGGACTCTGGCATTCTACATCAATTTCCTGTGGATCCAACAATTAATTATACGGGGAGTGGTTTAAGGTTTAAGGTTTATCGACTGTTCAAATCTTTAATTTCTCTTTATAAATAGCTTTCGGAGCAGGAATATGCCCAGTGGTACTTTACAACACTAGTAATCTTCACCAGAAGTCGTAAACATGAAACTTTGTGATTATTATGTAGCAGCAATCTCGGTCCCAGCTCAGTCTCAATCTCTAACAAGATAGGCAGGTAGTAGGTATAAAGTAAAGTTTGGTATATGCCCGTAAAAGTTTATTGGAAAACTTTTTAAAATTGACGAAATTGAGACTAAGCTCGAACCAAATGCTCTCGTATTTTAATATCCTACAGACCAAATAATTACAACCAACAGTTTTAATTGTAGTTATTAGTACTGTAAAGCTAGAAGCATTGTTACATCAGGAACATATTGTGTACTATGAGAAGGGTATTCAAAAACTGGTCACTGGTTAAACGTTATGACACGTGCCTCAATATTGAAATAATTTATGTAGAAAAGTAGACTAAGGTACAGGCTTTCATGTAAAAATAAAATTACTAAGCTATCTTTGCATGTTTTTTAATAATTTCAAAACGGTATTTACTTAAAAAACATGCCTCGTAAAAACATATAACGAAAGGCGTAGAGAACTCATTAAATTCGGATTACAGTTTGTTAGACAGTAATCTTGCCGTTCCCGTGTCGGAAAAGTGTCAAACAACCTGGAAGCCTTTTGGTTTGCGGGATTTCCAAATACACATTGGGATAAACTTTATTAAGGATGTTTTTTTACAGACATAGACTGAATAAATGGATTAGTTTTTATTTCGGTTTTGATTCTGTATGATATTGTTTTTGTGTTTTTAACGTTTTTAGTTAAGAAGCCGATCTGCTTCTGAACAATTTTAAAATACCTTTCAATTTCTATTTTTGAACATGTCATTCTTTCTGCCATACAAAATCAAAAAAGATCAAATGTATCATCTATAATTCTTAATAAGTATGTTGTAAAATAAAAATTAAAAAAAATGTTATTTATATTTTTAGGATTATCAAATTCTTTCAGAGGCCTTTACAAATCTTTTAAGCAAGTTTATGATTGGGGAGATTTCTTAATACATCAAAAACAAGCAAATTTTCATGCAAAATAAAAAAATAGGAGGAAAAAGCGTACCACCCTAATCCTCATTCTTTAATCTCCTTTTTTTAAAAACTCATCTACTTTATTCTTCTTAGCTCATATTATGAAACAAAAAAAAAACAGATTTCTTTTTATATTTAATACGCTGCTGGCTCTTGGAAATTTAAAGAACAGTAACTCTCGCTGACATGGCTTTTACTGTTGGTATAATCGTCTTAACAAAGTTTTCCGGTATATTTCCCTTTTAGTTACGTTTATTCAACTGATAACCGAAGTAATTTTGTCGTCATGCTGTACGCTCCTAAAAACTGGGACGCAATTTTGAGTTATTATCCGTCACATTCAGTTATATAACCTACCCTGCAACCTAGTCCTAAGTGCATCCATATACACAGTCAGTTGCATGATTACGACAAGGTTGTAAACGACAATAATTAGTAGTGCTTCATGTTTGTAATCATTAGCTGAACATACCACACCGAATTAATTTGTTGCGTTTGCCTGCCAAAAGGCTCTGCGTAAAACTTGATTATGGATAACTGCAATGGTTCGTAAAAGCCGCACACTAGTATTGCGACTAGCTAATCTAATAAAAGTGTGCAAATATTTATACAAACACTACTGATTGTAGTATACTCATTTATAAGAATAACTGATTTAAGTCAGAAACCACAACGCAAAATATTGTCAACAAGAATCAAGAATACGAGGGTGGTTCAATAAGTACCCGTGTTTGAAGACAGAGGACGTTCCTGAGGGAATTTGGTGCTATCATCGTGTGCTGCCATCTATCAAACGACGCCAAAACAAATTTCAGACTGATTGATAGGTTAGTTTGGATTTGGCAGCCATTCGAGTGTGAAGTATTTCGTGATTTTCGCTAAGATGGAAAAAGAGCAGATAAAGATCATTCGGTAATTCGCTTTTTGTTTGTGGATGGGATAAAAGAAAAGTTATATATTGGTTCAACGAATTTAAACTTGGGCGAACATCCGTTTCTGATGAGGAGCGAACTAGGACGTCCGGCAGACGTGGTTACCGAGGAAATTATTGAAAAAGTCCACGTCTACGACATGATTCTCGCTGATCGACGAACAAATGTGCGCAAAGCAGCAAAGGCCGTAGGTGTATATTTTACATGATAAATTGGCGATGAAAAAATTGTTGGCCCGATGAGTGCCGCGATTGCTTAAGCGGATGCAGCTGTTAACTTCGAAGCAGTGTTTGGAGCAATTTGAGCGAGATCTCACGGACTTTTTGCTTCGAATTGTCACCGTTGATGAAACCTGGATTCATCACTACACAACAGAAACCAAGCAACAATCTAAACAATGGATTTCTCCCGGTGAATCTGCTCCAAAGAAGGCGAAGACGGTCCCATCGGCCGGAAAGGTTATGGCGACGATTTTTTTGGATGCCATGGACGTCATTCTCATAGTTCGAAGAGACAATTAAATACATTCTATGGACTTATTTAAACAATTTATATCCTAATATTAATTTACAATTGGAAAAGAAGAAAATGGTTCACTTAAATTTCTAGATTTTGCTATTTTACGGATTGGAACAAAATATGCATTCAATATTTTCCACAAACCCATGCATACAGACATAACAATGCTCACAGTTATTTGACCCAATGTCACACAAACTTTTTGCTTTTTATGCTTTTATTCACCAACTTATTGATGTACCCTTAAATTTAGACCAATTTAATTTAGAATTAAATAGAATTTAAACTATTGCACAAAATAAATTCATTCTCATATCTGGGCAATATTTAGTTAACGATAAATAGATAAAAAATAATAGTATAGTATTTAGAACTGGTAACTGTTTAGGAAAATTAATTCTCAATAACAAATGTAAAACCCCAAAAAACTTAAATTCTGGTGTATATAAGTTAAAATGCTTACTTAGTTCAGACTGGCAGGTCATTCAAAATTCGTACGAAAGAACATTTAGCTAATAATAAAAAAATAGATTCCTCTTACGCGAAACATTTAATAAATGAAAAACAATAGATCGTAAGATTCTACACATCTATGATAAAAGTTTGAAATTAAACCTTTTAGAAGCTTTAGAAATATATAGATATTTCCGAGAAGGCTACCTGTCATAAATTACAAGATTCAGACAACTGTTTTCTGTAGTTCAGGACCTGTATCGCTTCTAAATACTACACACCGTTCTAAATATATACATGGGTAGTACGTAGTTGTATTATGATTAACTTGGTTGTTGCCCCCTCCCCCCCTATAAAATCATTACCATGAAAGCTGAATTAAAATTGTGGGAATCTTCTGGAATTTACGTATCAAAAAGCGTACGTAAAATAAAATATCGATAGATTGAGAAAACCAAACTCAATTAAAAAGAAAAGAATTTTTAGAATCTCGTGCAGATTTTTCCTATCAATCTATCAGCAGGATACAAGACGGTAAAAAGTCTCATAAAAGTGCAATAACTTGGTCTCAGAAAGCGCAAGCCCCTAGATACAGGAAATTAACTACTTGGAATTATCTTTAATAGCAAGAAAAATGCGCTCCGTGTCCGTCAGCAGTCGAAATTATATTAGAGATTGGCTGAATGAAACGATGAATTCTGAAAGGCACCGGTTAGTTAACGGGAACAGATTTGATTTCTTAATTTCCTGTTTACCTTCGACGTAAATATTCTTCAAGGTAGGTAGGTAATCATTCTGCCAAAACTGACGTGTCTTATTAGCATATAAAAGGCATTTTAGTTGATACTTTACAATTTAAGGTAAATGAGTCCACATTGTCATTTTAATCAACAATGAAATTGAGCAGTAGCAGCTTCAAAAGGTGGGAGGATGGAGACATATTAAGGCTGTAGTTCAGGGAGGTAGACGGTGATGATTTTAAGCCTACTTGCATATTATCTTACTCGCAGGTATTTGCCCCAATTGTGACAAACAATATTATTTATAGATTGACATCCCTTGCTTACACATTTATACTCCAGTAACTACAACCCTATTTTCGCTTAATGACTAAACATACCTATCAGAGGATCGAAATAAACAAACTGTTATCTCCCTTATTGAATCTATAAAGAAAGCATCCATTTTACAATCAATACTGTTGGGATTTGCACTAAGTAGAATTTTTAACACAATATAATTATAAATATAGGTATTGAATCAACAGAAGCAACTACTCCGACGGCTAATAAACCTACCGGCATTGAATTACACTGTTGATTCCGATGGATCCTTAGGACGCGTTCCAAATGTGAGATCTTTGATCTTAATATTTAGACAAATAAGGAATTTAGTTCCTTCTTTTTTGAATATAAAATATAATTTGTTTATTTGAGACTGCAGTGAAGAAACTGGACTTTATATTTTAGATATAACATTTTATTATATGAAAACATAGGTTTTACCACCATATAAACTGCTGCCAATATTATCCACACCAACTAGGCCTTTTTATAAAACAAACATACTTTTTCCCATAAGTCACTCAAGACAAAGAAAGACAAACTGCACTTCTGTCACTCCACACAAGATGATGTATTACAAACTTAGCAGCCAAAGACCAATCACTCTGTTAATAACCAAATTATTCTGTTGATATATTTATTCATTTTTATACAACTAAATATTCATCCAATATAGAGAGTGAAAAATTCAACAAATACATCTCATGTTTGAGGGATTATATATTTTTCGATTTTGTATAAAAATTTGTTTGTTTTTGACGTCTCCATTTGAAAAAATATTTTGGTTCTAGTACAAACAGATTCAATTTAAAATATTTACGGATAGTTCTATTCAATTAGAAAAATTCCTGGGGATAGGTATCCACCTAAGCAAAGGGATTTAAAATGAGGAAAGTATAATTTAATTTGAAAGCTTCCGATTTAGTTTGGATACTTTTGTAAAGGGATTCCTATGTGGAAAGGGATAAATTTTAATCTGTTGACTGAACTATACACCCCAAAGGTAATGCCATTTAAATTAAGCTTGTCCGTTATTAAACAATGCTGCAGATTGTAAGTACGTACCGTATTTAATTGTAGGTAACATTTATAATGTTTACAAATGAACCATGTATATATGTTACAAACGTAGTTTTAGAGTTTCAAATATGGAATTAAAATTAATCAGCATGATACAATGACGTGTACCATGTATTTTGTTTACATGGTTTATTAGGCTTAAAAGTTACTGTTAAATTATTACGAAGATAAACCATTACTAGATTACCAAAGTGTTCATTTACACTTATATACCTTTACCATTTATGCAGAGAGGTAGTTTGTATAGAATGCAGGAAATATATTCAACTTTTTCATGTAAAGCTATTTTAATAAATTGAAATATTTTTTAGTTAAAATTTACAAACACTACGATGACACTAACAGCCGTAAATGGTATTAAATTTAATGAGTTTCATCCTGTACAATGTGTACTGTATTGTATTTAAAATAACAACCGAAATAAATAAAACAATGGATAAGTTTCACTAACAAGATTTATTATTTTCGACGGAATCGTTTCGGTCAGATAGCGACCATTTTCAAGAAAAACAAAATTGATTACGGAATCACAGAATGTTTAACAGATCTATATAAGTATACGGTCTATGGGGTGGTTAGGGGTTTGGAATTATTACAGACTATACAGTATTAAAGGTCAATCGTAACTACTTAATTCTAATTGATTATTTACTAGATAAAGGTTTGAAAAAATCAATTAATTCAAACGGTTATCCAGTAAATAATCAATTAGAATTACGTAGTTATGATTCACCTTTAATACTATATAGTCTGTAATAATCCCAACCCCCTGACCACCCCATAGACCGGATACTTATATAGATCTGTTAAACATTTTGTGATTCCGTAATCAATTTTGTTTCCTTTGAAAATGGTCGCTATCTGACCGAAACGGTTTCGGCGAGAATAATAAATCTTGTTAATGAAACTTATCCATTGTTTTATTTATTTTGGTTGTTATTTTCAACATGTTTCACAAAAAATGTACCAAACACAGTTTAAGTATTGTATTTAGTTGATAAATATAATGTTCATGTTGATGCTATCTGACAATTTTATGGTTTCAACATTTTACTATTTTTCAGAGAAAATTTCCATTAATTACATAGCTGATTCAACTTCACAGGCAATAATTCAATTAACTTAGGTTTGTAAATTAGAAAATCTTTTGTTTATTCATTATTACTGTTGCAATTTAAATATGTAACGCGTATTTCCATTCGTTTGTTTGTAATGTTCTGATGTTAATTGTTTAATAAATAACCTTTCGAATTTTGATTAATTAACATTGTAAGATAAAGTTGAAGGTAACATATCCTTGTATTATATCTATGTATCAATTACAATACACAATCGTTGCAATTGCGATCCACGTCTGGTAGTTTCGATAAATTACTGACCAAGAATTTATACAAGGGTTGCTATTTATATTTTCAACCTAATGATGAAATGACAGTAATAAATTTCTGTATTTTATTATCGAAAATGGCTTTATTGTTTTTCGAAGTATTTTCCATAATGGTCAATACACTTTTGCATACGTTCGAACCAATTTTCGTAACCCTTTTTCCAATCCGACTGAGGTACCTCCAAAACATTGTTTTTGAATACATGAATGACTGCTTCAGGCACCGGAAAACGTTGGCCACCCAATGTAAATTATGTATTACTGATACGCGGGAATAAGAGAAGTCATTCGGTGACAAATCGGGGCTGTACGGAGCATGAATGAGCATCAATTCAACGTTTTGGTCAGTCAAATAGTCAAATAGGTACAACTTGCATTACCATTATGAAGAAATATCCTTCGTTGCCGTTCCTTTCGTATTTGACCAAGCACTTCCGGAAAACAAATGGTTGTGTACCATTTAGATCAGAATTTACCGTTGTACGCTAGTCTAACGGCACGGTTGCAACATGTACAGTTATTCCGAAGAAACAGGCGATCATTTCCTTCGAAGTGCTTCACGCACGAATCACTTTTATCGAATTTGACTTGTTTTGGAAGATCCATACGGTGGATTGTTGTTTTGTTTCGGGCTCAAATGCATAGATCCAAGAGTCGTCACCTTTGTAGATGTTATACACAGCTTTTGATGCACTGCCATTGTATTTCTTGAGAATTTTTGTGCACCAATTGATACGAGCATCTTTTTGAGCTTTTGTCAAATTATGCGGGATCCAACGCGAACAAATCTTCTTCACAACTAAATGTTCATGCAATATCTTATTGATGATCGTCATACTAATGTCTATGGATGACTTAATCTCACCATAAATCACATGATGATCGTGCAGAATCAGCATCAATGTTTTCTGGCACAACAACCAAGAAATGATTTTTGACGACCTTCACGAGTTTCGTCCCTGAGAAAACTGCAACCACGATTAAATTTGTTATACCAGTGTTTCACAGTGGCCAAAGTTGGAGCTTCATCACCAAAAGTCGAATGAAGTTGACCGATGCACTCTTAAAAATATAAATGGCAACCCTTGAACTGTATCACGTGTATAACTGCGTCGTCGTTTGAGTTGGACAACTAGATGCCTTATTACGACCCTTCATTAACATATGAAATACCATAGTTAGCAGCAGATAGCGGTAGATGGCGACATACTGTCACAACTAGATATTATACCAACTTGCTTTGATACTTTTTTTTACGGATTAAATAAAGCAAGCCTGTTGGTAGGGTGGTGGAATACAAACACATTTGGAGCGTTTTTATATTATACAATATGATGTAAATGTAAAACCACATTCTGAATATGGGAACGGAATTTTGATAAGGTGAATTCGATTTTCCTTTAGTATGTAAGCTTGATGGAAAGTGTGTTTTTTTAAGAAGATTGTTTTGTGACTTTCCTTTAAATAGGGAGAAGGGTACTGAAAGATAAAGAATAAAAAATTGGTATTTTAATAATTCTGCTCAGTTTCCAATAGTTTATTTAAAATATTTGAAGATTCTGAACAACAAAAAAAGGAAGCCTTTAACAATGCGCATGGGTATCTATTTCTGTAATATTTTAATTTAAGTAGATATATAACTATCAATTTTATAAAGTTTTCAAAAATTAAATAAAAACTTTTAATTTTAACAATTACCTTAAACAAGAAGAGGATGATCCTTACTTATCACATATTTATTGAAGTTATACTTTTATGGCGAGCCAAGAGTAAAATTTTAGAACACAACTGCAACGGAAATTGCGCGCGCACTTCTAACAAAAATTAGATAGTATGAAGTTAACAGTGTGGCTGTAAGCCGGCGATTTCGGAAGTGGCTGGTTTTCGCTGATTGGGGCAAATTCAAAGACATTGTTTCCATATATACATTCTTGTTATGGTGTATATACAGACACCAATAAATATATATAATAACGCTATGTAATAGTCGCTGTTTATGGTTTTCCCCTTTTTAAGGTAGTCAATGCTCACGACTCGGCTGACCGTCGATCTGTCGATGAAATGATGGAGCCATGTTTCATCCATCGTCACTTATCGACGCAAACGCAAAAAGTCGGATTTATTACGATTGAACAGCTCCCAGCTCCAAACACTGCTTAGAATCATCGATCCGTTGTTGTTTTTGGTCGATTGTCGATTGTGAGTTCGCGCGGCACCCATTTTGTACAGAGCTTTCGCATATCCAAATATTCATTCACGATATGACCAACACGTTCCTTTGATATCTTTAGGGTCTCAGCTATCTCAAAAAATTTCAGTTTACGGTTATCAAAAATTATTTTGTGGACTTTTTTGATGTTTTGGGGTGTCCACTGCGTGCATCGTCCTCGGTGCTCATTTCGCCTCGTTTAAATTTAGCAAACCACTTTTCTACGGTTGAAAGTCCGAATAATGTTTATCAAGTCAAGCTTTGGTTGGTTTCAATAGTATTTTTTTTCGCCAAAAAGCAATGCTTTATTAACACACGAAATTCCTTTTTATCCATTTTTTCGAAGTAACAAAAGTTCTTTCAGTACAAATGCTATAACTCAGATACTAATAGTGCAACAGCTGTTAAATTTATACACGCGTCTTTTGAAGGTTAGGGCTAACTAAAAGTCATATTTATTTGATACTAGTAGCGCCGTCTATGGGTCAGCCTACGAACCTTTCAGCCCGCCTGTTAAATACACACACCATGTTCCCATATAAACAACGAATATGCTACAAAACTAGACCCAATTTTCATTCATAGCTACTAGATAACTAATTATTTCTTTGGTTTTGTTTTCAATTGATTTTGCTAAATGTGATGTGACAACTTCTAATCATTCCTGGTCCCTTAAAGAAACGAATCTAGTTGAGTATAACAGTTAAACTACAGGTTTAAGTCTAAATAACAAATAATTTTTCCGTGACTACCTCTTGCTAATGTAATATTTTTATCTCGAGAATTTTAATTTGCGTGATTGCGTGGTCGATGATATTCGCAATTTTCCATTTTCATTTTGCCCGAATAGAAGGAAGGAGTAGAATACCTCCCGATTTTTCTTTTTCTTTTTCTTTTCTTTATTTTTGATAAGAATACCCAGCAAAAGCACTAACCTGTCGTCGACTCGAGTTCTATTGTCGCATTCGTATCCGCTTTCAGAGATACGACTGGCAATCAGTGACGCAGCTCTTTGCCGATTCAAATTTCAATCAGTGTAAAGGGAGTATCGGCAGGCATGGTTCGCTTAACTGAACAAACTTTGAATAACGCGCGTTATTAGAATGTTAAATTCGCATACACGCCACTTCCGAACTTTTCGATTGTTAAATACACTCCCAAGATACAGGCTAGCTAATCTCATAATCCAGAATAAATTCTTTAACATTAAGTAAAGTTTTAGTCCGAGTCAAGTCATAAAGGCTAAAGCTGAGCCTCAATAAATAGATTATCAATTCGAAATTCTATTTCAACCAAAATTTTTTTAATTTTTAATGCACCACAAAGAAACAAACTATTGGCGAATAAATTACAAAATGCTTTATTAAAAGAATATCGAAAGGAGTTCTCAGGAACATAACTACATGAAACCTTAAAACCCAAAGGTCCATTTAAACTTTCACTGGTGTATTCTCGATGAAACATTTTTAATAAAGGAAACAGAAAATGAAAAGAAATGTTTCAACAAAACTGTCTATTTCTCGACAATTGTTTCGACCTCTAAAAGGTCATAGTACTATTGTACTCTTGAAAATGACCTTTTAGAAGTCGAAACAATTGTCGAGAAATAAACAGTTTTGTTGAAACATTTCTTTTCTTTTTCTGTATCCTTTACACAAAGTTCCGCGTAAAAGTTTTAAAAAAACAAACAGATGTCTGCAACTGAGGATAACACATTGGGTGTCGAAACTCTTTTTAGGTTCCGTTGAATTGTGGGGTCTATAGGTTTACTTTATTACGTCTAACTAATATTTTTGTCACACAATTGATACAGCTCATCAAACTCAAGTGGTTCACCCGGTCCAATATAATATTGTTGAGTAAAATGAAAAAATAAATAAGAAATTATGCCAAACCGATAAAGAAAGTTTGTTTCTTTACTAGTTCAAAAACTGTTCTTGCTGTATGATTTCAAATTATTAACAACAATTGAGGTTTATATATTCTTTTTAGTGAATTTATAACGGACAAGAAAACATGATATGCTATAAGTTTATTCACTTAGAAGAAAACATAAGTTGGATAGTTTCACTAATTGATTGGTTAATTCGACAATATTGTTGGTTTTTGTTGTTGTTCAACAACTTTAAAACTAAAACAGATCCTTTTTTAAAAAGCGGAATCACCAGTTGTTGTCCACTCAGACAGATCGATGAAGATCGTTTTGATTCCGAAGTAAAGTGAAGTGATCCATTGTCACATATCGCAAAAACGAAAAATTCCGGTTTGTAACGTTTAAACATGGCCAAAACGCTGCTCAGAATCACTAACACGTTCTTGTTTTTGGTCAACAGTGGTGGTGAGCAAACGCGGCATCGACTTTGAACAGAGCTTTATCATAGTCAAATGCACATACAATATGCATGCAAAGCCAACACGTTCTTTTGATATGATATCTTTACGATGTCGATATCAGCTAACTCACGCAATTTCACTTTTAGATCATTCAAAACGATTTTGTGGATTTTTTTTATGTTTTCTGGTGTTACCGCCTCATTTGGATGTCCACTGCGTTCTGCATCATCAGTGTATCAACGACCACGTTTGAAGCAACGTTTCAGCAAACCAACGTTTTATTTTGTTGCGGTTATTTCCGACGGAGCGGAGTCTCTATAACATTTTTCGAGCAATTACATCGCTTGAATGATATTTTTTCCCATCAAGAAGTAGTGTAAAATTAAAACACGAAATTGTTTTTGATCCATTGTTTAGAAAATAACAAGTAGCGTCACTCTTACACTCTTAGCACAATAACTCACAAACTAATGAATAGAATATCATGAAATTTTAACAGCTGTCTTTTGAAAGTTAGTACTAATTGAAAAAGATGTGAATGCAATAAAACTAACGCCATCTGTGTGTTCTAGTTCGAACTGATGAACCTCTGGTGATAATTTTAAATATACATTTAATTGAAGGAATAGTATATATAAGGTAATTGTACTGTTCAGAATTAACGATAATCTCTGAGTTTTATTATAAATAACTATAAACATTTTGTAACGCACAAGGCGTTGATAACCCAATAAAATTTGGTTACTCAATCTTGATTGGAGATTATCACATATCATAAACGGATATAATCTCTACGGATGTGACACAAAATTAATTAGCTAAGGTAAACTTAACGATCTAATATAAGTAAGTACAGTATTAATTCGGTAGCATTATAAAGTATTTGTAAATAAAATTTTTGTTTAAATTGTACGTATATCGAAGTTGGTATCGATATCAAACATATAAAATGAAAAAGGCGAAGTCATCTAAACAATAATTTAACACTTACAGGGTTGTTTTCCGACGAAATTGAAACTTGGAAATATCATTCCTCTGAGGCCAATATGTTGAATTCAGCAGCGTATGTCGCCCTTGCCAATAAATATTTCAATCAATCCAATTTCTTCCAACTCTGGAAAGAACACATAATATTTTAGAATTTTCAGTTCAGAGGTCAGTAGTTTATGGATAATTTACACACTACACATACACTTCATCTAAGAAATAAATATTTTAGTTTAGTTTAGCTTTTTATTTTCATTGCACTTGTTTAACATGTTTTTATTGTTTTGCATCAATTGGGTTATTTCAGTATTATGTTACTCTTGATAATGAGCACGTAGCTCGAAACAATATTGTCGAAAACAATAAAATTTGGTGAAACTTTCCAATTTGTTTTCTTTTAATTAAGTTCTAGTTGTTGAAAATGCAAATAAGCACCAACGTGGGGTCCTCTGAAAGGCCAGGGTAAATCGTATTTGGGGAAACTAAGTAAGTATACTAAACCATTGGAGAAGTGGAAGCTGCAGGGGTTCGTCGAGTTCGTGAAATCGCCGTGTGAAAAAAGTACTGGTGTTGGGTGTGATCCTATCCCGAATTCCCAGAAACGGACATACTCCATAAAGCCGCGACAAAACCAGGTAGGACTTAATCTTGCAGCTTGACTCTTTTAATATTTCATTTTGTTTTAATTTTTATTTAGTTTAGTCATTTAGTTAATTAGTTGTTTATAAATATACGTTATGAAAAGGGAAAAGTGGCTGTTTGTTGACCAACATCTCGCATGCCAAGCAATTCCTGATCTACTACGCCTTGAGGGGGCATCTTCGACATACTATCATGCATAGGAAGTTTAAAAAACCTACCATTGTTTTTGTTGATAACAACCAATCCTTACTTTTATAGATTTAATTAAATAAAACTATCACTAGGAGCAAAATAATAATTGAAATTGTTTTTTGTTGGTCAGAAGGACTCAATGTAGACCAACAAGGGATGATAATATATATCCTCATTGTGCGCAATTTGTGATCTATTCAAGCTAAACATAAGCCAAACTTTGATAGTTGTTTACGGTATGTAATCTCATAATTTCTACTAAATAGTTTAGCAGAGTTAATCGATAAATTGGATGTAGCTTATCGTTATATTGGATGATGCAGCAGCAAATTCTACAATACAAGCAGAATTTTATGTTTACATTTTTTTTGTAAACAAGCTTAACGTAAAGCGTTAGTTTAGTTACCGAATCATTAATCATAAATATTTTTCTCCTACGCGACACTGAAGTTACTTACAAGAAAATGTGAAAAGTAGTACAGCAACTAGCCATTAATTATGTTGATTTATATCTTAGAGTAGCTTAATAAGCGAACGAAGAAAGTATTAGATGTACATTTTGTAATAGTGAGACTTGAACTAATAAACTTTCAGAGATTGTAAGTGTGGAAAAAAAACTTTTTTGTATTTCATTCCCACCAGCTAGTCGTGCTGGTGGACGGGCAGTCCCTCCGACCTACATTGTAGTGCAAAGGGCGTAAGGCCCTCTTCGGACTCCTTGCGGGAATCGTGGGAATGGGTGGGTGGTGTGGTTAGGGAGAGAAAGATGAGACAGACGAAATGAAGACAGAAGAGAAGTGAAAGATTATCTGTGAAATATTACTGCCCTAGCATTTGCCTAAATGATCCAAGCAAACCACAAAAACCTTGGACTAGAGGAGCCGGACCCGGGTTCGAACCGGTGACCTCCCTAATGCTAAGCAATGATCTAGAGTACTAGACCACGCCGCTCAGTTAAGTGTGGAGAAATTTGGTTATACCTATAAGATACATATTTAAATTTAAAAGAAAAAGAAAAGAAGAAGATATTCAAACATTTCAACACTATTTATTAAACAATCTTGATGAATTGTTTCGACATGACGATCTGTTTCAAGAGTACAATACGATACTAAAAAACAAGTAGATGTGAATTCTTCACCACTTATCAATTTAAGATTGTAATTGTTTTATTCCTAAAAAGTACTATTATTTTTAATATCATTTATTTATTGTACTTAATTTTCTATCATTTTTCATACCTAATTCTAGTTTTCCCCCCACTACTGTTCTATATATATAGATGTAACCACTTGTTTTAGATATACATACCAAACTAACCTGAAGAAACTACTGTGTTAGCGAAACAATTGTTGTTTTATAAATAATTTTTTTGTGTGATTTACTTCCATTATAATTAACGCAACCCTTCAATTAAACTGCAACAAAAATTCTGAAAGTTCTATGATATGGTATTAAAGAAATCAAGTTAAAAATTTACCTTTACTAAAGTTAACAGCCCTCAAGTTCAATTTAATTGAATTATAAACTCGTTTAAGATAATCAATTTCGAATGCCTCTCCAGCTTGAGTTGAAACTTTTTCCTATCTTTATTTATTTTAAGGTTAATTAATTAACTACTACCGTATTTACATAAATTTACGGTATAAACCTGAACCGCAAAACTTTGTTTCGTCGAAGTTTTGTAACTTTTGTTCTCTTCAAAGAATCTGCTTGCACTCAACTTCATAGCCAAATTGGTAAATTTTATTAAAATAACTAAGTGTTCAACAAGCAACTTCAATCATCTATTTCCGAAAATTTTTGGAAGCAGGCACTAATCAAACAGAAACTGTCCTTTCTTTAGAAGACGAAATAAATGAAGTGTTTCATCTTGTTTTTTTTTTCTATCTTGAATAAAAACAATGTTAGGTAATACTAATGAGTCAAGATAACGAATAAACTCGGTTAATGAAGAATGTATATACCTCGCACAGGTACGTTGACGACATCCTTTGTGTTTGGAAAGGTACTGACCAACAACTGAACATGTTTTTGAATACCTCAAATTTTCTCAATAAAAATATTTCTTTCACTATAGAAATAGAAATTAATAATCAGATTAATTTTCTTGATTAATCCTTATTGAAGGAGGGTAAAAAATTAAATTTAACGTTTTTAGAAAGGCAACTACAACGGATACAGTTATCCCGTTTAACTCATATCATCCTAAACAAACTAAATTTGTTGTTTTTCATTGTTTGCTACATCGTTTAATTAATTTACCGCTATATGAGTCAGACTTTCGAATTGAACTAGAAACAATAAAACAAATTGCACCCTCCAATTGATACACCTTGATGACCATAGAAAAAAAATTAAATAAAAAATTAAAAAAACAGGTTTCAAAACTGTTATTCAATAGCAGTTCCCTTGTTCAACAGAAAACTATATATGGATGTATAAAATTTATTTCTAACGTTAGTATAGATTTTAAATAACTCTTACAGAAAAGGTGGAATTGTAAAATTATTGAAAAAAAATCACTTAATCTAGGTATTCTAATTATTAATCGTAAATTTTGTTCAGAACCTAGTGAGGGAAGTGGTGTATATCAGATTTTTTGTAAAGAATGTGATGCTACGTATATCGGTCAGTCAGGTAGGAAAATAAACAAACGTGTGGCAGAACATTCGGCAGCTATAAAAAACAATAAAACCAACTCCAGTGGTATAGCGGAGCACTGCATTATGTTTAACCATTCATTAGACGAGTCGAATGTCAAAGTTTTACACTTGAATGTCCCTAAAAGTAAAAAGTTATATCTTTTAGAGACATTAGAAATTAAAAAGGCCTTATATAATAGAATAAATTTAGTCAATAGTCAGGTAGAAATGTCTGTTTATGATTCACCTCTCCTGTTATTTAATTTGTAATATTAATTAAGTCTAGTTTTAGTTGTAAATTTTAGTAATCTTTTTGTATTCCTCTCTAAATGACCTCGTTTAGGTCGAAACAAATTTGTCGAGGTTCTCGAAGTAAATTTTTAGTGAAACTTTCTATGTGTTCTATTTTTCTCATTCTTAAAATGCAGTTTCACAAACCGTGCACCATTCAAAGTTTAAGTTTTAATAATCTCGGTCTTCCTTGCATTTTACAATTTACAAAGGAGTAGATATTTAACTGTCAATTTTTTCTAAACTAATAGGGCGCACAAGGTAAAAATGTAAAGAAACATTTGCTATTCCATTAAGAAAGTTACTGTAGAAAGATATTATGTACCTAGCAAAAGGTAAATGAATTGAAAATATTTTCTTATTCCACCACAAAATAGCTAAGGAAACGGTAGAGAGTGTTAAAACTCGATTTATTTGTATTTACCTTCTGTAGGGGTTGGTACTTTACGTTAAAAGTAAAATAACATTGTACGTATTGTGTGTAAACTAGAACACGGTTCAAGGAAGGGTACAACAGGGTAATTTGTTGATGGGAACTAATTTCGATAAAATACTATACAATAATATATTTATATACGTATAAAAAAATAACTGTACCATTTAAAATGTATTAATGCGGAAAAATTAGCAGCTGCTTATCATGCCTTATACACTGGACTTGCTATAGACCACAATATTGAAAATTATTGAAACCTTGTCATAATTATTTTGACCTCCAATTTTATGAGTGTATGTATATTCAAAATTTTAGGGATTCCTGATGAATTTCGATTTATCTTTCACTAACAACCCCTTTTTGTTCTTAATTAAAGTTTACTTTTTACTGTTGAAATATATATTTTGTAGTGTTATAAGGCGTTCTATTACATTTTTTATACAATAAAACATAATAAATATTTAACAAATGACCAAATAGACGGATATATTTTAAACAACTCTACCCTTAAATTAAGTAGGAAAATAGAACAAATACCGAGGAGATAAGGTACTTTAATGCACGTTCATTCAAACTGAGTGGTACATTTGACGTTTTAGGGAAACTTAACACGTTACAAATTTGAAAATTTGGGAGTAGGAGTTATCAAGGATGATCTATTTAACTAAAATAATTTTAACTTTTGGGCACTTATATTTATACCGGAGGTTGATGTCATTGCCAATGGCATGACGTTAGCCTTATGACTTGGCTATAGCAAGTAAAAACATTTAATTTTTTATGGAATTTATGATTTTTTATAGTTTAGGTTGCGGTGCAATTTTTTTCCAATAAATTAAATTATCTCAGAAACTATTCATAGCATAATGGGCATACAAGTTGGTTGTCAAAGTCACTTTAAAATTTTATGTTTTATACAAATTCATCGCGAAAAATATACCATTCCATTTAAAATAAGAAAGTGGACATCAACTTCCGGTATAAGCGGAAGTGTCCAACAGTTGAAATTATTTTAGTTAAAAAAATCATCCTTGATAAACCCTACTCCCAAATTTTCAAATCTGTAACATGCTTAGTTTCCCTTAAACGTCTAATGCACCACTCAGTTTGAATGATCCTGTATAAGCTTCTGATAATGTCTTAAAAAGGCGAAATACGTGTCAAGTAAACAAATAAATAAGTGATACTTTCCATGTGTTTTATTCCTAATCTGTTATATAATGTAATGTTTCACCAAGAGAGAACGGCAAATACCTTTAATTTATTTATATTTTTATAACTGATTACGTGTCTACCATGTAGATTTATGACCTTCTTGAACATTTCTGAATTCCAAAGTAAGTAGCAAATACCTACAGATGGCGTTCACTACGCTGTCTGTATTTATTCATCGAACGTTGTTTATAAGTAGCAGTTATCGCATTGAAATCGCATTTACATATCAGAGGTGGGCCACCGTCTTTCGCACGCCCTGTCCCCAAACGCTCCCATCCCTTCCCCTCACCCAGCTCTGCCCTCTCCTCAATCCACTTCCCAATCCCAACTTCTCCACATCTATCCCGGGGATGCTATAACCTTCTGGTTGATAATCCCCACTCGAGGAGGTTCTTTAGTCAGTAAGAATATGACACTACCCCCCTTCAGGGGATGCCTATGAAAGGTTTTCCCACCTCGAGTTAAATCTAAACAAAAAAAAAAAGAAATCGCATTTCACGTCTTGTAGTGTCGACGCAATCCAGACTAACAACATACTTTTAATTTTGTTTTTTTAAAACATTCAGAGAACGTGTGAGAAATTGTGTCATGAAAATAGGAAAGTTATGTAGTAAACGTCATGTTAAGGTATGCTTTACGACGATGGTGAGGTGAGGGTAGATATGCCCTTTATATAAAGTGGATGTTATTTCTTACATTTCTTCTTTTTCGTTTTTTATACAAAGTGTCGTTCTGGGTAGCGTAAAGTAAAACGAAATAACGAAAGTTCCTACGTGTCCAATTTTTCCCGTTGTCCAAAAACACGGGTGAAAAAGTTTATAAGATCTGACGTATAATATTATTTAACTTATCTACCCTACACCCGTTCTAGACTGATAGGGAAAATGCTCTTTTTGTTTTATTTCACGTCTAACCGTGAAGTCCTGTCAATGTATTGGAAATCATTGGTTTTTTATTCAAAACGGAAATAGGTACCTGTCTATATTGCGTTATATTAAATTTTAAGCAAGTTTGACGTGGACAAACTAACCAAAAAAACTTTATCATTTTCTTTAGTCAGTCGACCTGATGCTGTTTTTTTTTTGGTTTATTTGAAAACTTTGTGGCAGTATGTCTATCACTTTTCGATGCTGAGAATTATCTATCAACACTAGAAATTTATGAAAGCTCTTTTTATACGATAGTTATGAATAAAGTAATGGTAAGAGATTTAGGAAAGACTTGGATAATATTTTCACAGGATAAAGAATCAAGAATTTAAATTTCTTTTTTCCTGTTATAAGATATTAACGGCGAAATGGCCTTTTATTATTTTTGACTAGGACCAGGTCCTTTTGAAGAAAAATATTTCTTTTTGTACATATCGTTTCCATCAAGTAAGTTTATAGATATAAATTAAAAAGATAGCTAGCCGAAAACTCTTGGTCAAACATTTTTCAAAATAAAACAACACTTGAAGAGGTTTCACTTATATTTATTCAAAAACTTTATGCACATTTTGTCTTGTTAGGGCATCATCAGGAGTATGATTAATTACTAAAGTTAAGAATATATTGGTCACTTAAATACTACTGATACAGACAAAAAAATGTGAAGTGGTTTTCTTTCTTGTATTTTTTTTTATAGATATAATTTGTTATATATTCCTAACTTTTTGAAGGTAACTTTAGGTAAGTTTTATTTTCTTATATGCTATAAATAGGCAACGGTTGTCGTAACGTAGGTAGTTTAAACTTAATTTGGATACTTTAGGCTGTTCAAACGAACAAAGTCAACTTCCTTATAATAACAGATCTTCAACACCTATTAAGTAGCATAATATTTTGCGTGTGGGAAATGTTTGATATTAAATATTTATGTAACTGGTTGGTTGAGATGTTCAGATACCCTTTTAAGTAAACGGCCACGTAAGTGCTTCTGTAGAATTAACCTCTCGCTTAAGTACGTTACAAAATTGGATTATATATCACACCTGAGACACATATCTCAAAATAAACCCACCTAATATAACCTGATGGACAGTGAAGAAATAAACCGTGGACAAATAAATTATTGTAATTAACCAAACTAGTAACAAAGTTTCAAATTCCCACTGCAGTTCATAAATTCGTTGCATAAGTAGCGCTAAATAAATAAAACTATACAAATTCAAAACATTTTCAGTACCTATAAAATACTCAAAGTTTTAACTCTCCAAAAAGTTTGAAGTGTGTACGTTAAAATATTCAGAGGTTTTCTGGGAAAAAATACTGATCAAGGACTTCAGAAAAGTATTTTTCAAGGATAACTTTTGAGGGTCATTTCTGCCTTAAAGCCATCATCCTCATTCAAAAATAGAAGAAGTTAATGATTTTAGGCTTCCATAACGATTAATGTAGTGTAATTTTTATGAATTTCAGTCATGTTTATAAGCGTTTAACGAGTAGATATATTTGTAAGACTCCTGTTCTTTAATTAATCAGTTCGCGGATAGACATGGATTCAATCACATAAACAACGTTACCGGGCTTTCATATAATTCAACGAAGATATATTAAACACATACCAAGACAACATGAAGGTATAAAAACACAATACCTTGAGCTTTTATGTAGTAATTAATGGGATGTTTGTACTTGCATAAGGAAATTCATCTAAAGTCTCCTGGGAGATAATGCAACGTGAACTGGAAACGAATGTGTTTCGTGGCACTTGTGCAAACAGACAATCTCTTCTGTGTCAAATAAGTACATGAAGCTTTTAAACATTAGCGTATGTATGTAACACAAATATGTTTAAATAAGAAAGGCTGTTTATGGTGCAGTCTTGATGAAACATGTTAAATAAATAAAATAACGACGAAAAATTCGTTTTGTTTCAACTGTTTAGTATAAGAAACTCTTACAATTGTTTTGATGAACAGATCATTATCAAAGGGACAGTTTTAAGTAGACATGTTAAAATTAGAACCTATTATACCAGTATATATACCTAATTTACCTTACGACTACCTGATATGGAAAAACCTTTACTTAACTATAATGACGACAAAAACAAGGGTGTATTGTGCGAATATTATTCGGTTTGATTATTTACTAAGTTATCTTTCTTATTCTTCAAGGGCTTTTGTATTTCTAAATTTTCTAAAAGGTTAAGCAATCTGTCTTTGTTTTGAAAATGTAACACCTTGGTGTTGTCCTCATATTTTCCTAACTTGGCTGATGTATTTGTATGCATGCATTATTGGCAGCACATCGTTACCATCACAGACTTTCATTTAAGGATTACAACAATAATAGTTTTATTGCACCAAGCTACTTTGGGAAGTTTGTTATTATAGTACCATTTTACAAATTTGCCTGGGGACTTGAAACTAAATTGCTACTTTCTATTATAATACTAACACAGAGCTGAATTGTTTAACTTTCTTATTACAATATCACATATTCCGGAAGTTCCCTAAAGTAATGTAATAGGTTACCTTCTTGAAATTAACACATTTCAAACTAATACATATATGTTACATATACAAAGTAAATGTAAGATGAATAATATTGTTCAAAACTTTAATAGAATAGTTTACGGACTTAGAGTAATTCACAAATGGTGTATGAGTCTGGAAGATTTCTAATTAGAATATTTTTAACACGTCTGTTTTACATACGTCTGTTCGCGGAATCACAGATGATTAACTAATCATTCGATTTTGACGAGGTTTATTTGGTTTGAAAGCCTATATTTATGCAAATGTTTCTGAGTGTGTTTGATGAAAATCGATTCTGTCATTTCCAACACATTTAAGGTTTTCTACAGGTCGAAACCGATCTTATTAGAGATGATTACGGCAGAATACCTTTATGATGAAATGGAATCGGTCTTTACATGGTGAAAATTATTCATAGTAAATATAATAAAAAACACAAAACTTTCTTAAAATTATTTAATTCAACAACAATTGTATCACTAACACTGTAGCTTCTTCAGGTTTAAAATGAATAGTACATCTAAACATGGTATATATATATATATATATATATATGTGAATCGGGGTACAAACACAGTACAGCAGTGGGGGAAATAATCGAAGAAAATACTAATTAAAATTAAATACATATAATCAAAATTAATAGTATATAATATACATAAAATTTACCATAGAAGAAGAAGTTTCTAATAGAATAAATTTCTTAGACTTATATATTACTATAATAGACAATAAGCATAACTTCCAAATTTTCCGCAAATCATCTCATGCGAAATCTTTATATACGATACAACAAAAATTAGCAGCTTATCACTCGATGCTCCATAGACTGATTAATATTCCACAAGATCTAAGATCTTACGAAGCTGAATTAAATTTAATTAAACAGATAGCGGTTAATAATGGATATGATCCGGAACTCATAGATAAATTGTTAAGTAAAAAAATTCATAAAAAAGCTATGAATTTAATTTATCCTATTTTTACACATACAAAACCAATTTTCAAGACTTTAACTTTTAAATGAAATGAAAATATATATAAACAAAATGCTTTAAGATGTTTCAAATATGTTTATTAACACACTCTACATATGTTTCGACTTCCGAAGTCTTTCTCAAGAGTATACTAAATATAAGTAAATATCTATTCCTCTTGAGAAAGACTTCGGAAGTCGAAACATATGTAGATTGTGTTAATAAACATATTTGAAACATCTAAAAGCATTTTGTTTATATATATTTTCGTTTAATTTAAACGATGTTTCATAATTATCCAACAGACAATTCAATTGAAACTTTAACTTTTATTGGAAAACCTTCAATTATTTAATTTTTTTTTTGAGTAATTATAATATCAATATTGCCTTTAAAACAAGTAATAATTTAAGTCTTTTTATTAAAAATAACAAAGACAAAGCGAAAAAAGATATTAAAAGAGGGGTTTACAAGTTAAATTTTATATTGGTGTTATATTAACTACGATATGTTACACGTTTGTGGAAATAGTTTTAAATTAAGAAGGTTACTAGAAGCTTTAGAGATTAACAAACAAAAATCGTCATCTTTATTGATAAATGAACAAATAGACGTTAATTTTTCTCCTTTATTAAATTTAAAATTGTAGTATTTTCATCGATTATTTCCCTCACTGCTGTACTGTGTTTATACCCCGATTCACATATATATACCTTGTTTAAATGTACTATTTATTGTCAACCTGAAGAAGCTACAGTGTTAGCGAAATAATTGTTGTTGAATTAAATAATTTTGTGAAAATTTTTGTGTTTTTTAATATATTTATTAAGAATATATTTAGTCTGGTAGGTTAAAACGTGAATGATAATCACAACAATAGTAACTATTTTATATTATATATATATATATTTCTTTTATTAATTTAAATCATCAATGAAGTATCTTCGTGAAGACGTTATTTGTATTTATTCTAGTGCAGTGTGTGAAGAAACAAATAAATTTACAATAATATTGTAATGTTTTAGGTAGGTATATAAAATATTGAACTGCGAATAATACGATAAAGTGGAAATAGTGAGGAGAATTGAAAAGGAAAGGCTGATTCTTTTCCGGTTTGCGTATAACGGAAAATTTCACGAGACGTTACCAACAAATAAGCACACACAAATGTAACCGAATAAAGTGCACCATTTATTTCTCCAAATGACTCCGTTTACATAGGATTCGTTCACATAGGATGTTGTATGTGCGTGTTAACACCCGAAGCGATTACAGCTTCTCCCGGTTGCAAGGTACATAGGGACATTATTAGAGGAAACGTTGCTGCTGATGACAGACGTAGAGCTTACGGAAGCGTCAAGTAAAGCGTTTTCTTATATTTTCCTTTCTGTTGTGTTAAAATACGTCTTCGTTTACTATGGCATATGACATGGCGAGGCTAATTTATAAAATTAGAAGGATGATCGCTCGTAAAAAGTTGCCATTACGCTCAATAATAAAACTATAAATAGGTACCAGGCTTGAATCTACTTCAGGCACAGCCTGAGAATATATCAGGACTTCTTCAGGCGTTTATTAGGAATGTCACTAAGAGGTATTGCGGCGAAAGCTAAATAAAAAACTAAATAGCCCTTTGAAGGACAAAAGTATTTTATAGGCATTTTCATCTACATATTCTTTGCAACGCAACAGATTGGGACGGCCATGGGGTCCTTCGATTGAGGAAAACCTTATATAATATGTAAGTAAGGTTGTGTATTATTAACAAAACTCACTTCAGAAAATCCTGGCCAGGAAAAGAATCAGTACCAGATCAGTAAATCCTGGCCAGGAGAACATAATCAGTTCCACATCAGGAAAGATTGACCAGAAGAACATAATCAGTTCCACATCAGGAAATCCTGGTCTGGAAAACATAATCAGTTCCACATCGGGAAATTCTGGTCAGGAATACATAATCAGTTCCACATTAGGAAACCCTAGATAGGAAAACATTCAGTACCACATCAAGGAATCCTGGCTAGTAGAATATAATCGGCTCTACATCAGGAAGTGCTGGTCAGCAAAACACTATCAATTCCACATCAGGAAATCCTAGTCAGGAGAATATAATCAGTTCCACAACAGGAAATCCTGGCCAGGAAAACAGAATCAGTTCCACATCAGGAAATACTGGTCAGGATAATATAATCAGTTCCACATCGGGAAATTCTGATCAGGAAAACATAATCAGTTCCACATTAGGAAATACTGGTCAGGATAATATAATCAGTTCCACATTAGGAAATCCTGGCCAGGAAAACAGAATCAGTTCCACATCAGGAAATACTGGTCAGGATAATATAATCAGTTCCACATCGGGAAATCCTGGCCAGGAAAACAGAATCAGTTCCACATCAGGAAATACTGGTCAGGATAATATAATCAGTTCCACATCGGGAAATCCTGGCCAGGAAAACAGAATCAGTTCCACATCAGGAAATACTGGTCAGGATAATATAATCAGTTCCACATCGGGAAATTCTGGTCAGGAAAACATAATCAGTTCCACATTAGGAAATACTGGTCAGGATAATATAATCAGTTCCACATTAGGAAATGCTGGCCAGGAAAACAGAATCAGTTCCACATCAGGAAATACTGGTCAGGATAATATAATCAGTTCCACATCGGGAAATCCTGGCCAGGAAAACAGAATCAGTTCCACATCAGGAAATACTGGTCAGGATAATATAATCAGTTCCACATTAGGAAATCCTGGCCAGGAAAACATGATCAGTTCGACCTCAGGAAATCCTGGCCAGGAAAACATTCAGTACTAACTAAAGTAGTTCATCACGTCATTTGAAGGATTTTTCCTCCAATTGCAATGTTTGACAAGGTCTTTTTCGCTTTGTGTGAACCAAATATTTCGAAATCAGAAGACCAAGAATTTGTGCTTAATTGAAAATGTTGCTTTGTAGCTATCGACACTGTTGATATTTAACATTTACCATGCTCTATTATAGTAATAGTAGAAAATAGATTTAGGTTTCAAAATTTGTATTTCAATCGATATTCTTTTATAATGTGATGATGATGTTTGAAATATCAGTGTGGGGGTGAGGGGAGCTTGAAGCTTATATACAGATACTGTAAGTATAAGTAATAAAGGATTGTTCTTAATGATCATGTTTCTTCTTAATAACTTTAGCACGATTTTGTTGGTTCTTCTATAAATAAATTTTTGTTTTCGTTTCAATTTTCCGAAATATTTTGTTTTTAAGCTGATTCACTTTTACAAAAATTCACAGCCAGTAATTTATTTACAGAAATATTTATGTACATAACAATTATTGTTTGGTAAAGCCGATTGTGTCAATTTGGATTTCGATTATCAATTTGATTGACAGTAACGTTACTTTAATCCGCCTTGATGCCCGTACACAAAGCTTTATTACCGCAGTGTCGGATATCATTTTGCCCTTTGTTTAATTTTCCATCGGAATCAAGTGCTCCAGTTGCAAGTGTCTACGGCATTTGAATTCCAATAGGCCGTTTGATTTGTTGAGTATCCGTTGACGCATAGACAGCCAGTGTAATTTAACCCGCTGGATATATGACTGCCACTTTTATTACTCGCTAACTAAACATCAACGCACTTGTTATTGTGAACATACAAGTTTGTTTAATTTTCACTCATATACATATGTTTCCATCCACAGCGAATTTGGTCAAAGGGATGGGAAAAAGACTTTTATCCTTTTGAAATCGCATCACACCATAATACGGGCGACATTAAATTGAAATGACTTTCAACTACTTTAATATTTAGAAGTAGGGAATGTAATATTTCTCGAAATAATTGGAAATGGTTCATATTCCACTAAAAGCTTTCGGGTGAACCAGCAAAAATACGCGTTTCCAGACGGATAAAATGTGCAGTGAAAGTGTCGTTCTACACTATGGGATAGTAGGGAATGGTGAATTTACAGTATTAAGCAGGATGAAAATATGTTTTATAGAAATAAACTTGAAACTTATTATTATGAATTTAATTCGAGTTAAAATAGTCTAAGGTTCAATTGGAACCTATGTAGTGATGACGTTTTCAATAGAAAAAGGTTCATGATAAATTACAATTTGTTGTAGAGCAGATTTAGTTAAATCAGTATATTGATGTAACAAAATAGATTACAGAACTTAACAAAATGAGTGAAAGAAAAAAATAATTTTCCGTGACAGTTCGAAGACGACTATTTATTACACGTTTTGAACTATACGTGGTAAGCGACGTTTACCTAGTTCTGGGTCTTTCCATGAAGACCAGCAAAACAAGTTATTTAAGGATGCTGAATTCAACTAACTTTCTAGGTAAAAGAACACAAAGTTAAGACTAGTGATTATCTTAAACGGATCATCATGTGAGCTTTTAATATCGGACAGTCCGTATTAGAAGTGATGATTCAGGAACTCGGATTGCGCTGGTGTGGAATTCAGAGTTCGAAGTACCAAATCAATGTTCGAGCATCATTAATACACTGACAGTAGAGTCCTTTAATGCTTTAGACACTACCTAGGTTTATATCAGTGATATTCTTGTTAACTTCCTCTTTGTAAATGAATAAAGACAGCATAGTGAACGCCATAGTTATTTTGGGATTGAGTATTGTTGAACAAGGTTCCTTTCAAAAAAGGATATCGACTTGTGGTAGACACGTAACCAGATCGAACAAAAATACTTTATTTTTGTTTCTCCTTTCAAATATTTTTGAAATTACTTAAATCATTTTTCTATTTTATAATAAACTACTTAAAGTATTTATTGTTTATGTTCAAGATAAGGGTAGTATTGTTTTCAGTTAGTTTTAATTTCTAATCTTATTCTGTTCAGCTTTACTTTAACCTGAAGTAATTTTAAATCAGGAACAAGGTACAGGTTTACACTACTTTCAAAAAATTAAGAGATTATTGCGAGAAGTATGCTGATGTAAACAATACTGTGCATGTCATAAATCATTTATTGTTAATCTATCGGAATTTTTCCATGTGGTAACACAGGGATTAAATAGGTTGATAATAGCTAAGTACATTGAACGTTTAGGTATCGTAATAATTACTGACTCTTGTGAAAAAGCAAAATTCGTATTTTTCAAATAGTTTTGTTTTTATTTTATAAAAATTCAAAACAAGAAGTAATATGTGTCAAACAAAATTGGTTTGGAATAATATTTTGCATAAATTTTAATTAAAATAATGTAGCGACTGTGGTCAATCAAATGAGTAACAATCAAATGTAATAAAAGTGAATATTAAATATTTTACCCATAATTAGTTACACGAGAAAATAGATTCATACTAATTACCATCAGGTAAACCTTCAGCGGAAAATTACAACTGTTCACTAATAATCTAGTAGACACTTCATATTAGCTTGTTAGTTAGTTAATATTTATAAATTAAAAAGAAACTGAACTCACCGGTTAGTGGTTATTATTAATAAGTTGTGCACTTTCAGGAATATTCCGTTTCTAAATAGAAAATCCAGCGTTAATAAATACATTAATGTGACTCACTTTATTTGAGCGACTACTGTGGAAAGCATACACTATTTTTGGAAATTAGTTGAAATAAACACATAACGGATGTAGAGAATAATGATGTCTATATCGTACGTGTATATAAAAATTATCTGACTATCTATCAGAAATCAGTCACTGTAATTTAATCATTCGTATCATAAACAAATAGCGATTCTATTAATCCAGTTATTTATTGTATGAGAAACGAAATTAATAAATTTAAAGAGCTATACATGACAATACGTCAAAACATATTAAATTTAATTGAAACATAGCACCCAGAGCTAAAAATACGTTTGTGTTAAAATAACAATGAGGCGGGGTTGATTGAAATGGACGCTTTTGATTTAATTCAGCGATCGAAAAAAAAGCTCACGAATCAAAAGCTACCGGCTGCCAAATAAAATACATTTATAGATATCAATCAATTATAAGATACACGAATTTTCAAAAATTTCTGATGGAATTATCATGTAGTTTAAAGCGAACATTTAAAATTACGTTCTTTTTATCTAGAACCTACGAAATTATTTATTATCAAGTTTTTGTTAGGTAGCTACATTTTATATTTTCATCGTTAGGTAGGTAGGTTATTCTAATTGAGTAGTACATTAGACGTATTAGGAAAACTAAGCGTTTTAGAGATTTGAAAATTTTGGAGAAGGGGTTTTCTTTGACTATCTTTTTAAATATTGAATTGTTTCGACCTTTACTTGATGAAAATCCATATTAATTACGAATAAGTAAACACATATGTTACAAATAAAAAAGTTGTGATTATCTTTTTATCTAAAATAATTTCAACTGTCTGCAATTTTAGATTATACCGGAAAATGATGTCATTTTGTTATTTTAAATAGAATGGTATATATTTTACGACGAATTCATATGAAGCATAAAATTTTAACCAACTTGTATGCCTACAATGAAATAATTTAATTTATAGAAATATATTCCATAAAAAATGATTTAGAGAGTTTACTAGTGATAGTCAAGTTTCAAGACTAACGCCATGCTAAAATTAAGCTTCATAATTTAAACAGGACGTTCAGAAGAAAATCATGGTTTAAAAACATCAAACACTATTTCGATATATTCGGATGTTTTCTTTGTTTTATTAAAAAAAAGCCAAAAAGTATTTTACAATTTTAGACAGAAAGGAAATCCTTGATAAGCCCTACTCCCAAATTTTCAAATGTCTAACACACTTAGTTTTCCTAAAACGTCTGTCTAATCTATCACTTAGTTGAATAAGCCTGTATAATAAATAACATTTGGGTGTAGCAGCTACTCGTGCTGCTGGACGGGCAGTTCCTCCGACCTACACTGTAGTGCAAAGCTGGAGGGTAGGGCGTAAGGTCTTGTTCAGTCTCCTTTCAGGAATCGTGGGAAAGGGTGGGTGGTGTGGTAAGAGAGAGAAAGTTGAAACGGACGAAATGAAGACAGAAGAAAAGTGAAAAATTATCTGTGGAATATTACTGCCCCCGCATTTACCTAAATGATCGCAGAAAACTTGGAATGCTAAGCACTAGACCACGACGTTCGGTATAATAAAAAATGTTCTACATATCTACGTCAACGGAGGCAGGTTTGTACAGCAAATCGGTAGAGCTATCACGTCCGACGATGAATGAAAGATATTTAAAAATAACTGAAAACAAATGCCATTCTGTTGCTTAAAAAACAGAAATTAGCACGTTCCTCTATGACCTCCGTGACCTCATGCATCAACCACCACCTGATGTACTTATAATTATCGACTTTTACCAACAAAACGACTGTTAAGAACACAACATCAACAGCGTTTAAGAAGTAATAATTATTAATAATTACTTTATTTATTTTGGAACGTCAATCATGCGGGTACAAAAAATATTCAATTTTTCTAAGAAACACCTATTTAAAGAGGATAATTTGTCATGTATTTGTTTGTTAAGACAGGCATGGAAGTAAAAAATACTAAGTACCTCTATAATTAGTATCGTTTCACAAGTAATAATAATATTGTCATATAATAATATTAGGCTCTATAACACCTTATCACCAAAATGTGGTAGTCTATCATACAATTCATAAACTTTGAGATTAAATTATAAATAATTAGCTGTTGCCAAGTCCCAATTGTTATGACAATTGCAGATAATGCCTTGCAGTAGGTGATATTACATATGAAATGAAACCATTTATAAATTGTCATTGAATTTTAAACAATTTCTTCTTAGACAATGATTGACAGCAAGGTAATTAAGAATATCTCACAATAGACGTCAAACAATATCTTTAGCTAATTATTTACTACTAAAATAGCGTCATCAATGTTGCACATACATTTATTTTACAGAAATAAAAACACAACAAAAAAACATTAAGTACTTACGTTTGTTAAGCTAGGAGATACCTAATGATATTTTAAGAACCGCTTATGGCTCTCTTTATTAATAAATTTACAACGAATCGAGATAAATATACATACCAACGTGAGAAACGATTAATTATTGGTTATTTTATGATATTTAACATAGATAATTACTTTTTGACCAGTGAAAGCAGTTTGTAACGATATTATTATATCAAAACGACGAAAGTTTATTATACTTTTGATCGGTTTGGTACGACGAATGTTTTTTAAGTAAGTACCGTTTTGAAATTAATAAATAATGTGCAAAGATATCTTAATAATTTTATTTTACATGAAAGCCTTACCTTAATCTGCTTTTATATATAACTTACTTCAAAATTGAGGCACTTTCATAACGTTTGACCAGTGGCCAGTTTTTGAATACCCTTCTCATAGAACTCTGCCGCATGACTTGTTAACTGTTAACCACTCCATTACAACTGTTTTGACTTCATCATCGTCTTGAAGACGCTGACCGCCCAGATGTTTCTTTAAGTGCAGGAACAAATGGTAGTCACTGGGCGCCAGATCAGGGCTGTACGGAGGATGATCTAGAGTTTCCCAGTGAAAAGATATGATGAGATCTTTGATCCAATTCGCCACATGCGGACGGGCATTGTCATGCACATTTGTACAGTCATCTTTAAATGCTCTCACCCACTTCCTTACCATTCCATCACTCATAATGGTTTGTCCATAAACTGCACAGATCTCAGATCTCACGACGAATATCGATCGATTTTAGTCCTTTAGTACTAAGGAATCGTATAACAGCCCGGACTCCGGACTTCACAATTATCGAAGGCATCGTAAACACTCAGTAAACAACGTAAACAAGGGTGTCAGTGCGCATGTGCGGAACACTGACTGCAGCGCTGCGGCGGCAGAATTTCAAAACGGTATTTACTTATAAAACATGCCTCGTATATTAACCTAGGTTGAAGCCTTCCTATAGCTTACGTTTCCATCTATAGCGACATTTACGGTTTCAGAGACATATTTGACCAAAAGTGAATAAATATAAATATGAAATCAACAGAAACAACTCCTCCGAGCACTAATACCCCCACCGGTTGTGGGATTTGGCTTTCGGTTCGTAGTGTCTGCTTGGTGTGACGCGTTCCAAATGTGGGATCTTTGATCCTTAATATTCAGATGAACAAGGATTTAATGCCTTCTTTTATAGATATAAAAATAAATAAGATGTATGTTGTTGATCACGGGTATTATGTCGAAATTGCCAGACATGTATCGCGATTTCGAACTTTTGATTCACATTGGCACCCCGTAAACGGTTCTGATAGAACACCAACCAACCAGCCTACCCCTTCCCTTGTTAAACATAATTAAATCCCACAATAAGTAGCAATTCTCCAAACATGGCGTTGACTACGCCGTCTGCATTTATTTAAATATTTAATTCTTCAAAAAAAAAAAAAAATTAATCCGGATATAGCGGCAGTGAGGTGGTCAAAAGAGGCTTTCCTTCAGATCTGTAATGTGCAAAAATTGTTATTACTGTGTTTCACGTACAATCAGTCGGTTTATTGACCGAGGAGTTCCATAATCAATGACTACCATTACCATTAGGTGATTTAGTACATTAACAGCTTTACCAGCGTCGACTTCGTATATTTGTTTGTGTCAATCGATTCATCGACGTTATAACCGGACTTTAATGTATCGTAATTTTGTTGGTCACAAAGTTACGATAGAGAGGATGTATATATACAGAGAGTCAATAAAGTATATATATATATATATATATATACATATATATGTATATATCGTTGGGAAGTCATACATATACTTTGCATAATCCTGGATATTACACTACTAACATAGCCTTAAAGGATTAAGTAAAGTGCCGTCGCATAACTTCGAAGAAGAACTCGACGGCATAATTAAGACGAAAGTGTGTTCCAACCGCAAGTAAACTAAATTCCGCACCAGGAAAGAAGATTGCAGCGTAACTCTCCGTATCAGCACAGCAGAGAGTGTATATATTTAATACGGTTGCCTGCGAATATTAATCAAGGTGGCTGAAGGCGCGGGAGCGTAATGAATTTAAATTAAGAACATTAATTATGAAAAATATAATGTAAACGATTAACTGGGAATGAAGGATTGAAATTGTTGTTTAAAACTACAGATGTTCCTGAGATAAAGGTGCCCCGTGAAAAATCTGTTCTTTTGGGTGGAATTTTAATTACACAGGTCAACGGAGTCAGAGATATAGATAGGAAAATAATAAATGGCCACCCTTTTACGACATAATCTGTGACACTATATACAATCACAGAATTGCCTTGGAGCGTCAGGATTTTATGATATTCTAACGCCAAAACTAAGAAAATGTGTCGTTTGACCTATTTGGAAGAATTACAACGCGAAATAAAAGGACAAAATAATCAAGACAGTAGCCATTTCTGAGATAATATTTGCCGTTGAATTATAATCTCGCTTCATAATTGCTTTGGCACATCAACATTTGTAAATAATTTAATTCCAAAATCCAAAATGAAGCAGACAAAATAATTGTCATTCGAAATTTTGAATTAAGATATTTCAAAATTTTATGGAAAGATACTTCAAAATGTATATGTGTTGGGACAACTCTGAGACCAGATTCTGGTTTAGCAATCAAAGATTGGTCGGAAATAACGACTCTATTGGTTATTTTATCTTTCAATTTACGTAGTAATGCAAACATAGGTTAAAAATTTATTTTTTTGGAATTAGAATATTTGTGAAATTCGGACTTTGGAAATGACATTTACCTTTTTTTCAGTGGAACAGTTTCAAAGTTGAACTAATAAATTACAATTCACGGCTTAACGATGATCTGGTATGACCGCAATCTGAAAATAAAAATTGATTTTGGTCTCTACGTTTAGAAAAAATATTACGTAAATTTCGGGTTTTTAGGCAAAGTAAAAAAAAAAACTATTCTGTATACATTATTCGGGATTTTATAAACACGACATGCAATTTTTAATGTATAGATTTGTATATTTTAAACTGTATGTGATTGGTTTCAGCGAGAATCATTGACTGCATATTTGGCACAGAGACAGGCTTATATTTAAAATTCATTTTGTAAAAATTATACAGTTAAATTACTTCGTATAATATTTGAAAGTCTGATTTGCTCTAGGTGGAAAAATCGACTGTAGCTAGCAGGTTAAGCTGCATAAATTTTAAATGAAATTAATTACAAAACTGTAATAAAATCAAAGCCAACATTTAGAAGATAGAAATATATATTATGTGGTTGAAAATCACAAACTAGATTCTGTTACATTACTTTAGTTATTTTTAGAACGTATTACAACATTAAAAGTAAATTTAAAAAAATGGTATTTGATTAGAGACTTGTAGGTAGTTTTGGCAATTAACTAGTCAGGAAAATAGATGTAGACAAAGGGTACTAAAATGGAGGGGTGAAAAGTAATTTTCGATGTATTTTTCGAAAGTAAATTCGAATCTGTTTTATTTCAAAACAAAATAAACCAAATGTTTTGAATATAAATATGGAACCAACAGGAACAACTACGCCGAGGGCTAATACCCCTCCGGCATTGAATTACATTGTTGATTACGAATGATTCTTAGACGAAGATTTAACACATTAAAAAAAAGCATTAAAATCCTTTTTCGTTTAAATTTTAAGGATCACAGATCCCACATTTAGAACGTGTCCTACACAGTAGGAACAGCGTACGGAAAGCCATATCCCACATCCGGTTTCGACCTATTGGGTCACATCAGGTGGGCGCTGGCAGAAATTCCTTTACAGGCTATATTATAAATATAAATATGGAACTAACAGAAACAACTACTCCGTGGGCTAATACCCCTACCGGCATTGAATTACACTGTTGACTCCGATGGACTCCTAGACGAATATATAACATATTCAAAAAAGAAGAAATTAAAATCCTTATTCGTCTAAATAATTAGATCAAAGATCTGCCAGCACCCACCTGATGAGACCCGATAGATCGAAACCGGTCGTGGGATATGGCTTTCGATTCGTTGTGCCTACTTGGTAGGACGCGTTCCAAATGTGAGATCTTTGATATTAATATTTAGACGACTAAGGATTTTAATTCCTTCTTTTTTAAAATGTTTTGAGATTAAAAAAATAAATAAATCATAAAACAATTTGTGTGTTGAGGCAATTCTGATGCCAAATGTAGGTTCAGGGATTACCCCTTTGTCATTTTCCTTCAGCCCCTAATTGAGTTGACCTGTTATAATTGTGAACTACACCTTCAGATGTGATGTCTATCTGCGAGTATAAAGAAGAAGAAATGAAGTTATATGATTTTAGTTTGAAAGAAAGGAGAGTATTGGTAGACTTATTGGCGGAAAATGTAGGCTAACCTTAGATTTATTTAGAAGATTTATAAACTAATTGGTTTATTTTTAGAAAAAGCGAAAGGCGAAATTGTTTTTATTAGGAAAATTTGTTTCTCGTGTAAGCAACTGTTAGGCAGATATTAATGGTTGAAAATAAACAGATTTCTTTTAATCAAAGGACCATTAGCTTCAGAATCAGCCATTTGGTGGTTCCTTTGGTACACGTTCCGAATCAAGAACTTATTTTACGAGGCAACTACAAAATTGATGATAATAAGAATATTTCGGGAATTATAAAAATGATTAAATATCCAAACCAATTCCACGGCACATTTTCCATTATATTGCACTTATTACGAGTATAATAAATAAAAAAAAGAATGAGTTTATTCACTTTTTTACGATCTGAGAATTTATAGCAGGTAATAAAATAACAAGGATTTATTATTCATGATAAGTAGGTAGATGCGTTTGTGTAGTAAATAAAACGGATATGTCTTATATACCTTAATTATATACTACCTAAATATGTAAGTACATAGTTTTTTGTGTTCTATAGATATTAGATAAATAGAAAATATTTTGTAATTTTACTGATGACCATAGGTGTAATTTATAACTGTAACTACTATTTTTTGCTGACATAATTGGAAAAAAATTATATAGTAGTTATATACGTTTCGGTAGGTAAATAACAAATATACACACAGGCAATTTCGTTGGCAAAACATGAAAATTGATTATCACGCTGGTATTTATATTTTTGTAATTAATATTTTCTGATGACATTTCATCGTCCGAAAATTTTGTTTCTATGTTGAACGGATCGTGAGCAATAGTTTAAATTTATTATCGTCTATTTTGCGATACAAAAATTATCTATTAAACACGCAAGTCTGTTTTATTACGAAGAATTTTCGATATTAATTTGTAAATGTCATTGTTTGTAGTATAGATACCCTCAAAAAGAATTGACACAAAATGATGATAAAGTAATGCGAGTTACTGGAATGAGTACTTCCCCTTTTTCGATTTTTTTAACGAGGGATTTTCCTACATTTATGTTGTTTTTCCTTTCCAATTACCTGATATTTATAATCTTAGCGATCGATTGGAACTTGCTTTGAATAAATTAATCAATTCTTCCAATTCAAACTGAGTGGTACATTAGACGTTTTAGGGAAACTAAGCCTGTTACAGATTTGAAAATTTGGGAGTTGGGAGTAGAGGTTGGTTATCAAGGATGATCTATTTCACTAAAATAATTTCAACTGTCGGGCACTTACGGTTATACCGGATGTTGATGTCAACTTTCTTATTTTAAATGGAATGGTATATTTTTTACGATGAAAATTTTAAGGTGACTTTGATAACCATAACCAACTTGTATGCCTATAAGCCTACGATGAATAGTTACTGAGATAATTTAATTTATTGGAAAAAAGATTGCACCGCAACTCAAACTATAAAAAGTCATAACTTCCATAAAAAATGAAATGACTTAGAATGTTGAAATTTTTACTAGTTATAGCCAAGTCATAAGGCTAACGTTAACGTCATGCCAAAATAAGCTTTATAATTTGTACAGGGCGTTCAAAAAAAACAAAAGTTTAAAAACTTCAAACACGAATAACTTCATTTTTTAAAAAGCATTTAGCATTGTGGGGACCTACGTCCCACTATTGTAAAAATATTCATTTTTGTACATAAAAATTGTTAACGTTGTATAAATTGTCTTCTGTAAATATTTTGTATAAAATTACTAACACCCTTGAGCATGCCTTTTCTCAAACATGTTTTCTACTGTCTTGCCTTTTTTAATTTTGAGAAACAGCTTTCTTTTCTTGTCTATCTTTCATACACAATTCAAAATTCCTGTCCCTTGTCACCGATCGCTTGCAACGGTCAATCATAAAAAGTACCGTTGCCGATCCCTAATAAAACTACCGCTTCTTGTTTCGCTACCCTCGGCATGCTTCCAATAAATAACATTTACCGTTGAAGACTAACTTTCTATATTTTCAAATCAACACTTCTTCACCGACCGCGACAGATAATACTCGTCACAACCATTTGCTCATTTTTTACCACTCAATATTAAATTCATTTCTATTCATTCATCATTTTCACTACTAACCGTCTGTAAATTAAACACCATCAATTAACCATCATTAAGTTTTATTTAAATAAATATAGTATTAAATAATCACCCGCAACACCACAGCATATATTATTTTGTCATTCGATTCCATTTTTTGTCGTTTCAAGTGCCCGACAGTTGAAATAATTTTAGTTAAATAGATCATCCTTGATAACCCCTACTCCTAACTCCCAAATTTTCAAATCTGTAACGTGCTTAGTTTCTCTAAAAGTCTAATGTACCACTCAGTTTGAATGACTATATATATACTTTCAATGGTGCATTTATTGTGAAATACATAAATTAAAAGTATCTAAAAGTAAGTTTATATATTTAGTTTGCGTTATATATTTATTATTTAAATACTTTTAAGTATTTTATATGTTTAAGACTGTCTTAAAGAGATTTGTCTACGAGTTAACAATTCGATAATTATTTTGTAAATAAAAGGTCAAACATGTGCCAATCAGTTCCTTATCTGGTCAAGCATAATATTATATGTACGATGTCCATTTTCATTGAATAATTTCGTGCGTGACTGGAATGGGGGCCGACTGTCAATTACATGTATATGTTACATACACATATGTCCAAGTTAAACTTTCCGCCTGTTCGCTGACGTCTTTATTTTTGGCTATTAGTCTAACAAGATATGATTAATTATTTCCAACGCGGGACCTAACAAAATCTATTGCCAGGAAGACCAGTAAACCAGCGAAATCCGCATCTCAACATTGTAGACAAGTTGCTTTAAGTTCTATAAATAAATCCAGTTAAGGTCGCCATTAATCAGGAGACGAAAAACATACTTAAGTAGTGGGTACACTCTGTATACCAAGTTGTAAGAAAAGAAAAAAAAAATTGAATGTAGTTTTGATAGAAAATAATTGCTATAGTTTAAAATATTTCCTATCTAAATATAAAATAAAATATAAATTGATGTTTTACTAAAAAGTGGTATTAATAGGATTCAATGTAACACTTGTGATGCTTTTTATATTGGTAAAAGTAGTAGAGCCATTAACTTAAGAATAAAAGAACACGTCTATAATATTAATAAAAAAGACAATAAATCTGGAATCTTGAAATTAAAAAGGCTGTTTCACTAAATAAGAATATTGTAAATAACCAAATAGAATTAAGTTTCAATGACTCCCTACTACTTGTTAACATCTAATTATAAATAGAGCTGTCGTAGTTTTAAGCTTTAGTATAAGATTTACTCTTTCCTTTGAAAATGGTCGCGTGACCGAAACTTGTCAGGAGTTTTCAATAAAAAATTGGTGAAATTATTCTGTGTTTTAATTAAAATATCTTTCACAATAAATGCACCCCCCGCAGTGTTAAGTGTAAAGAAAAAAACAGATAACATGCTTTATTACTATTTATTTGTTTCGCTCTTAAAAACATGGAGACAGCATTTGATACTTTGGCAGTGTTCTCACTCTAATGTTACCTAATTGATAGGAAAGACTAGGGAAGAGACAGCTAATCAGGCCGCCTTAGATCGAGAAAGCGAACCTCAATTATTTGGTATTTCAGAATCGCTGCTACAGTATTAAATGTTGTCTCCATATTTTTATGCATTGAGGTTTCGCACGATTCAAAATTTCAAACTGTTTATAATAAAACATTGGAGAATTGTCTTCTACTACGTTGGAAACTTCCAAAACGTTTGGATTCCGGGTTAAATGTCCGTAATTATGATTTCAAGATTTCTGATGAAATGTATTTAGTTTACGTTCTATATTTATTATTTAATTACTTTTAGGTAATTAAACAGTCAGATTGCTTCTGTTATTTTCGATCAAAGGCCCGAATCACTGTAGGGAAAGTTCAGCACGGATACTGCAAAATGTTTTAAAAGCTTTTGCTATAGCTACAGAAGAAAATTTGAAGTCAATAGTCGAATATTTCAAGTATGATTCTTCTGAAGACAGTGATCGAAACATATATTTATGTTTGGTTAGAAGAGCGGCAAAGAAATGAAAAGTTTAAATGGCAATGTCGAGAATAGAATTGGGTAATCTGTATTGTACTTCTTCAGGCACAAAAGAATCAGTTTTCTAACACCAAAACCTCTTAAAAATTACATTCTATCAATGATGAAACAAACAAAATCGAATAATATTGTGATCTGAGTATTTATGATGTTGACAGAATTAATTTTGAAAACTTATTATTATTATTATTAAAATTATTTCTTTTTAAATTTGTATACAATGAAATTTTTATCTTTTAAAGTATCAACCTATATATTATCCCTTCCATCCACCCCATTACTCCTCTCTTCTCTCACTTTCAAAATTCAAAACATGGTCTGCATAAAATTATCATTGAACAAACGAACAAGGAAATGTATTTTATAAGATGGTAAGATGTTAGTTAGTTGATATTTTAATAATTTCAATTGAATTTACGGTGGGAAAATTTTGAAACATCGTTTAAAATAAAATTAAACACATAAAAAACGCTTATTTGTAAATAAGTAGTACTCTTGATAAACAGTTAGTCGGTAGAGTTATATGTAGAGTAAAATTGAAAAGTCTTACCCCTAATCCCACAAACGGAACACGTGTGTCGTTCACATTAAATGTGGGCACTATCCACGTAAGACTTATTCTCAGGCTCAATAAGTCTCTTACATTTTATTATTGTTTTCCACAGTATCCTATGATATTGTTATTTTCATATGTAGAGTGTTGTAATAAACAAAAACTGAAATATTGAAAATCGATTTTAATGTATTTAATGCTCTGATTCTATCATGTTTTAAACTGAACTTCAATAAGCATACATAATTTAGTAATTTATCAAAGCTTGTCGAGAAGTCGCATTGATGGATGACCGTCATCTATAAGAACGTTGATAATGATCAGTTTAATATTGATAAGACAATGACTCAGTTCTCTACAATTTTCAAACGATTATGTGCCCCTAATGATCTGATGGATCAGTCGATATGATAAAATTGATTCTACATACTCGTAGTAACTGAATACGAACCAAGGCGATGGTGTTTAGTTTGCTTCTTCATGGTTAATTACACAGGGACGAACATGTTGTTGTTACATAATTTACAAGCGCCTAAATGTATTAGTTTGTAAAAATGGGGAAACGTTCCAGAAAAGAAACAGTAAATGAAGGTAAAACAGAGAGCGATAATAGTTGAATTGTTTACTAAACAATTTCGTTAGTGATTTATTTGGTTTCCGTTGCATGATAATGTTTTACAAAATTACGATAAATTAAAAGAAACAGATAAAGTACTTCATTTCAAGATGTTACTTCAACTTAGATAAGACAAAACACTATTGATTATGCATAATTTTAACCCCAAATATAACTCAGCACAAAAAATAAAAAATAGTAGTATTATAATACAAATTTTACAGGAAAGGCTGTTCATGGTGCAGTCTTCATGAAACATATTAAATAAATAAAACAATGACGAAAAAATTGTTTTGTTTCAACTGTTTATTATAAGAAACTCTTACAATTGTTTCGATCTACAGATCATTATCAAAAAGACAGTTTTAAGTAGAAATGCTAAGATTAGAAGTTATTACACGAGTATATATACCTAATCTAGCTTACGTCTATCTGATATGGAAAAACCTTTACTTAACTATAATGACGACAACAAGGGTGTATTGTGCGAATATATTTCGGTTTGATTATTTACTAAGTTTTCTTTCTTATTCTTCAAGGTCTTTTGTAATTCTAAATTTTCTAAAAGGTTAAGCAATCTGCCTTTGGTTATAAAATTTAGAAATAGAAAAAGCCATGAAGAATAAGAAAGATAACTTAGTAAATAATCAAACCGAAATATATTCGCACAATACACCCTTGTTGTTGTCGTCATTATAGTTAAGTAAAGGTTTGTCCATATCAGGTAGTCGTAAGGTAGATTAGGTATATATACTCGTGTAATAACTTCTAATCTTTACCGAGCGGCGTGGTCTAATGCTCTAGATCACCGGTTCGAACCCGGGTCTGGCTGCTCTGGTCCAAGTGCGGTTTCCGTGGATCATTTAGACAAATGCTGGAGCAGTAATATTCCACAGATAACATTTCACTTCTCTTCTGTCTTCATTTTGTCCGTTTCATCTTTCTCTCCCTAACCACACCACCCACTCATTCCCTATGATTCCTGAAAGGAGGCTGAAGAGGGCCTTACGCCCTACCCTCCGGCTTTGCACTACAGTGTATGTCGGAGGGACTGCCTGCCCACCAGCACGAGTAGCTGGTGGGAATGAAATACAAAAAAGAGAGTTCTAATCTTAGCATTTCTACTTAAAACTGTCTCTTTGATAATGATCTGTTGAACGAAATAATTGTAAGAGTTTCTTATAATAAACAGTTAATACAAAACGAATTTTTCGTCGTTATTTTATTTATTAATACAAATTCTTGTTGAAGTAACCGAGAAGCAAACAAACTAAAGAAAAGTTTTTTTTAGATTTTACGTTTTGAAATAATAGTTAGTAACTTTACAGTGCACGTATAATCTGACACTTGACAAATAAATTACCCAATTTTCATTTTATGATTCGAGGAAAACAATCTAAAAATAAATAATTTTCCCGAGCCAGCCATCCCCATATATCTTGAAATATTCACTGAATTTTGATGTTTGCATTAGCATAGTACTAAAACCGGCCACGTTATGTGATAATATTAAAAGAAAATATGGATTTCGCGCACTTATAAACGTGTTTTTATTATTATTATTATTATACCCTTATGGATACGAAAAGCTATCGTAAAACATATACGTTTTTACTATTTTGCTTGGTTCACATTAATTTTATTCGCATTTTTTTCCCTTCCGGATGCGTATAACGTTTTCGAAATGTCTCTCACACCTTTGGAATTTAAAATGAGGTACAAAATTTGTTTTTAACGACAGATTTAAAAGGAATTCATGTACTGCTGGCACTTTCTGTGCACTCAAAATCCGGCACGTTAAAATCAATGAGAATTGGCAACTTTTAATTTACTTTGTAGAACATGCGTAATTGTGGACGGCATCGGAAAATAAAAGTGGGACGAATCAATATATTCCTGCTTAAATCTACTTTATTTTTAAATTACTGACCAATTCAGTAGAAGATAATTTTTGTATTTCTAGGAAGTCAGAAAACTCAAGATGGAAATATTGGTACAAATATAGAAGATATAACATTTAATAAAAATAAATCACATCTGTACTTGGAAATACGATTAATTTAATTAAAGAACATGGAGGTTCTCTACAGGTGCAAAACGTGGACGATGGAAATGGTAGGATACCTTATAAAGGACTACCTAGTTAGAGACGTATTAGAAGCAGAAACAAGTGTAAAGAAATGCAACGGTATACCCAAATCATATTTCTGTTCACTGTGCTAGAAATGAGAATATTGGATCAGAATAGACGATGATTAATCAATCTACTGCATTGAAAGTAAGAATAAAAAATAAATTTTCATTTTTACTGTCCTCTTCTTGATGGCATAACTGTCAGAGACTTTTTTTTTTCGAAAATATTCACAAACTATTCGTAGAAGGGTCGTAGAGGTAATTGGGTAATGAAGAAAACATGGGTAAAACTAGGGATCGATGTGAATATGTTGAACGTTTTGTCAATATATTTTGACATCCTCAGAAGCCTATCTGTTAAATTAAGGGACCCAGTAATACATGGGCATTACTGATATTACGAGGGTGGATCAAATATAAACGAGTCTTTTTAAATTGCGCGCCGGGGAGTGTCCACACAATTATAATGAAAAACTTGGGATTCCGAAAATTTTCAGCTCGTTGGGTTCCAAAGTTGCTGAGTGAAGAACAAAAAGCTGCTCGAGTTCGCATCTCTCAGGCGCTTCTCACTCGATTTAGAGAGGAAGATGAATTTTTTTTGCACAATACTAACTTGCGATGGGACGTGGATACATCATTATACTCCAACATCAAAGCGAGCCAGCATGGAATGGTGGCGCGAAGGTGAATCAAACCCAGTGATGTCGAAAACACGTCTGTCTGCAGGCAAAGCTTTAGTTACGGTTTTTTGGGTCTGATTTGTGCGCAACTCGATAGACACCCGCCCTGATTCTTGTTATGAAAACGGGATGAAAAATCCACCAATGCGTAGACAAACAAAGGGGATATGTCGAAAAATCGAAAAATAGAGAAATTTGTTTTTGTGAAAATTTTCAAAGTAAATGTTTATGGACAAGGACTCGTTTATATTTGATCCATCCTCGTATCAGTTGCAGGTATTTCAAATTATCAACCCAACATGTATCAGACTTAAAGTTAAAATTGAGTAAGTTTTTGTATTGTCTCATTACCTGCGACTTTCCTACGAATTGTTACCTATTAATTGTCAATTTATCAATTCAACATGTATCAGATTAAAGTTAAAATTGAATAACTTTTTGTATTGTTGAATTACCTGCGACTGTCATACTAATTGTTATCTATTAATTAAGTATAGAACCTTCAAAAAGTTGTCAAACTATATTCGTGAATTGTTTTGGAATAATTAATTTATATTTTTTGACACATTTAATAATCTGACTGATGCTTATTTTTATTTTCTATATTGCACTACGTTTTTGCTTTAATGTAATTAAAATGGACGTACGTACCATGAAAGGGGTAAATACACCATCAGATTATTCATATTTTAGTGAAACATGTAATGATAGACCTACACGTAAATATAATGCATAATGCAGAAGTTTTTGTAATTTTATTGTATAATGAAGAGGTATACATATATCGTGTAAAATTGTTTGTCTGCCAGAGGTAGTAACTGAACACTCCACCTCCTCTTGTATACTACTAAATCTCTCCCACATATTATTAATTTATGTAATGTACCTACACCACTTTAAGTAATTTGTTTACTGTGTATATCTAACTCACTGAAAAGCGTCTAAACATAATGAAAATTAACTTCAAAACTATATACCATAAGCTTTAGTTCCTTTTTTATTCCAGAAATAGGAAGAATAACAATAAGTTAGTGGTCCCTTTATCAAATTTTTTTGGGGACACAATAGAAGCGGTTGCATTTGGAAACATTTGGCCATTCAATATATTCTTTTGAAAACTCTCAGAATTTACACTGTTGCGAATTGTAATAGTCAATGAAAAATTTGGCATAGTGTCAAAGGAAATTTTCCTGAAATAGTTCGTAGATAATATTTACAAATTAGTAAATTTGTAACTACACAAATAAGGGGTTGAGACGCAGGTTTTTTTTGTACGAGGCATGTTTTTTAAGTAAGTACCGTTTTGAAATTCTGCCGCCGCAGCGCTGCGTTCTGACGCACTGACGCCATTACCCTTGTTTACGTTGGCAATGCTCGTCCGCATGTGGCTGATCGGACCAAAGATCTCATCATATATTTTCACTGGGATACTATAGATCATCCTCCGTACAGCCCTGATCTGGCGCCCAGTGACTACCATTTGTTCCTGCACTTGAAGAAACATATGGGCGGTCAGCGTCTTCAAGACGATGACGAAGTCAAAACAGTTGTGATGCAGTGGTTAACAGTTAACAAGTTAGGCAGCAGAGTTCTATGAGAAGAGTATTCAAAAACTGGTCACTAGTCAAACGTTATGACAAGTGTCTCAAAATTGAAGGAAACTATGCAGAAACGTAGATTAAGGTACAGGCTTTCATGTAATAATAAAATTATTAAGATATCCATGCACGTTTTTTTATTAATTTCAAAACGGTACTTACTTAAAAAACATACCTTGTAAAAGATTACAATTCTTGGTCAGTGTAAATTTCAGGTATCGAAAAGCATATTGTTTGGCTTATATGGTATGACATATCACAACAAATTGCAAATGAATATTATATAATCAGTAATGTTTCTTAGACTGACAATTTCGGTCATCTTCAGGGTAAAACTTCTTGACATGGGCAATGTGCCAAAACCACTATTTCAGCATTACTTGTTACTCTTGATGATGCCCTTACAGTTATTAAAAGTTATTCAAAGTTTGTCTTATTTCTACTACTATTTAACCAATAAATACCTCGTTAGAAATTAAATTTTGATCCACCAACAAAATTAAATTTTTAAATAAATTTTGCACAGTTCAGTAATAGTTAACTAATGTTTACTTGGAAAATCTATAATTGACAGATTTGTTTATGGGGCACAGTCATGTCATGTTATTATACTAATAAGCTTTTTTGATCTAGATGACACATGACGTGTCTTGGGGGTGCAATCATGCCCTGCCCGTATAATGGTACTTGCTCTGAACGGAACAATTGGCGAAGTGTGTTATTATTAATAATTCATTAGAATTGGCCTTTCATTAATACTGTGCCCCTGATGGGGATTTATCCTAATTACAAGTGTACATAATTATTGTCTTGTTAACTCTAATAAATAAACCGTTATTATTTTTGGAAAACCCTGTACGTGCTTCTAATAATGAAATTGAACATTTATGTTATAACAATTACGACAAACATGCTCCACATTCGGTAATGAATGAAAGAATGAATGAATGAAAGTATTGTATACACCAAAAACGTACTTCCAAGGTTAACGTACTCGAAAAAAACAAATATTTAAAAATGTTCAGCACACAGTGCCGCAGTTAGTTGATCAAAATAGTTACAGGTTGCGTGTAAAAATAGCCGACATTGACATAAAAATTAGCGTGGTCCCCTCAGGTATTACATAAGCGACAATTTTGTAAATATGTGCCATGTATATTGTGTTATATGGCGTCTGTCCCTCTTTGTCTCAGTTTTATTTGAAGGACCATTTAAAAGGTTGCCAAAACAATCAATGTCGTACATAGCCCACGAATTCAACAGAAAATTAGTTTAGGTTACGAAATAAATTTCCTGTGTGCAAAAATATTGATTACAATTTTATTATTATTATGTTATAGCATATTTTTCGGGAATTTTGTGCTTAATTTGATCTCAGATTGTTTTATATGAAATTGTTTAAGGTCCTTTAATTTAAAAGTGAAGTATCTTCTATTATTGAATTGTTTCGACCTTTACTTGATGAAAATCCATAATTAAGGAATAAAAACACTTGTATATGATTTTCACAAATTAACATTTTTAATATTTACGCTAAATGTTTCGCCTAACATAGGCTTCTTCAGGCAATTGAGTACTTACTACTGTAGTACTAACATTTTAATGCATTACATTTACATTTACATTCTTCTTCTAGTTGATCTTTATGTTAATTACATTAATGCGATATTAATTACTGAATTAATTTGTACTCACTACAGATTACCTCAAATTAATGAGAAAAAATTTCTTACTACTGTCACGCCCTTGCCGGGATCTTTTCAATATTTAATATCGCATTAATGTATTTAAAATTTACCCTATCCCTATTAAAAATTCTTCAAATATTTCATTATTAATGATTAATACTTTATGTTATTCATGAGAAATAGTTACGAAGAAATGCACAATAGAACAACCACTCAAGACTTATTAACATATTAACATTTGTTTTTAATATTTACGATAATTTCCATGAAGATTTTTTTTTGTTTATGAAAGAATATCTGCAAATTTCTTATTTAAAAAAGTTATTGTTTTTTAATGGTTTAGAGAATTTTGGGTCACCGTGTTGTTATGAAAGCGTTTTTTTTATTGAGTAGTAGCAATAAATAATTGCAAGATATATGGCTATTGTTTGTTATTATCATTTGATGGAAGATAATCACTACCTGTACATACTGTTTTTTTGTGTGACGCATATGAATTTGAATAAACGTTCATACACATTTCAAATTGGGCCACTTCCGTAATTGTTCCTTTCTTTAGTAACAGGAAGTCCGGGTTTTTAGAGCATATGGGTTTACTTTGATGTCTACATTGATATATCTGTATGTCAGTTATATCCTTTGGCCGACTAGTTTCCTTTTTACTGTATCATTACATAAACAATAATTGAAATCGGTATGATAATGAAATAAAAAATGTGAAAATTGTTTGAAATATTTTTCTGTCCATGAAAATTCGGAAAGTTTTATAATTAGATGTAAGTATGTTTAAATAATTTGTTAATTTTGCTACCTCATGTCTGTTACATTAAAAATAGATATTATAAAAAGTACCTATAAAATAAGCTCTGCAATAAAAATAAAACATAATAAAGCAAGGGCAAGATTATTATGACGGTTAAATTTGGAAATCCATAAATTAACAAAGAACGGAAAACACTGCCAGTAAGTTTTATCGCTTTACTGCAACCATAAAAGAGCGTAATGGTTACGTCCAAGTTTTGTCCTTGACCAGTTGACAATGATATTGATTGATAAAATATATAACTGCTTTTCCGATTGTTTTGGTTTCTCGTTTTCAACGTAGTAACTAAAAGGTCTGTCTAAGATTAATGTCGAAGTACTTTCACGTGTTGGGCTTGTTTGCAAAAGAAAAATATTTTTTTACAATTCTAACAACATAAATTAACAACGAATAATGTTTCACCAATATTTATTTTCGACAACTCGACAATATTGTTTTGATCGGACAGCGATCATTATCAAGAGTAATTATACTAAATTTTAAAATTAATGTCAACATTTTTATACCTACTTCAAATAACAAAGGAGAAGTGGAGAGTTGGTGAAGCCTAACTCTGTCTAATTTTTGTATAAAGCGTTTTTAATTTCCAGATTTTCATGCAAAGATAATCTTCTATTATCATTTATGTTGGAATGTAACACTTTTGAATTTAATGAAATGAAAGAATGGCTAAAACTGTTACAATGTTCCGTGAATCCTGTTTTATTAAGTTTTTTATCAATATTGTAATCGAGTCTCAATGGCTCTCCCACTTTTTCCACTGTCAATTGCATCACAATCATTACAACAAGTTTGATAGATTCCGCTTTTTAATTCCGGTGGTTGTGGTGGTTTATTTTTGACTAGTAAGGTTGTTAGATTTTCATTGTTGGTTTCTATGGCTGTTATGTTCTGTTGGGATGGCATTATAGATTAATTTAGACACCATCGTGTTAAGTTTTTTATTGTTTAATTTGTCTATTATGCTCGGTTTGTAGTCATTGTTAATTGCTATGGGTTTTATTGTGTTGATTTCTTTTTAATAGTTCTCTTTAAAAAGAGGTAATTTTAAAAGTCTGTTGACCATAGAATGAAACGCTGCAAGTTTAGTTTGTATTGGTGAAACATTATTTGTTGTTTTTCTACATTTTTTATTTAATTGAAACACGTTTCACAAACGATGTACTATTGAATCTCTTAATTCTAATAACTGCTGAATAATTTATGTAAATAAACTGAAAATGCGGTATTAGGGTAGGGCACTTATTTTTATAAAATGTAATTTCAAGAAATTATATTGAGAAATCTGAAATGAAAACAGTTTTCTGTAGTTAGCGATTACAGAACTAAATCAATTTCCTCGAAGGATTTGAAACGCCCTGTTTGAAAAGCTAATGGGAAACAAAATTCCTAAAACCTCTAAGGGAATTTTTCTCCAATTTTACGTAGCATGTTTGTGAACATAAGAAGCAGCAGATTGAGTAGCATTTTTTTCAGTAATAGTTAGTCATTAGCATGGATATTTTGTCACAAATAAAACAAATACAGTTCCACATTAAATCGCCTTTATTCTTTTCAATTGTTTCACTTAAACATAAGCAACTTCAGAAGATTTCGGCATTTACCGGTGGGGAAAGAAGTTGACAAATTTTGTTACTAGGGGGGATGAATGTATATTTTCTATTTTGTTCAAAACTGGGTTGTTTTCGTTTTTTATATGTCATTTTATTTCCATTGTTTCTAATATGTCTAACGTTTTACCTCTTTCTTTTAAATGTAATATTTATAAATTGCCTTCTATGTTAAATTTGTGATGGTTCATAAATGTTGACTTCCTATTATAATTCTTCACATGCTCATTAACCCTTTCTTTAAACGTTCTACCAGTTCTACCAATGTATAATGCTGTGCACGTCCCACATTTTAGTTTATAAACCCCACTTTTTAACTTTTTTGGTGTTTTATCCTTTTTGTTATTAATATATTTAAGCAAATTATTGTTTGTTTTAAAGCCTATATTGATTTGTTTTTCTTTCAACTTTGAGACTGCTTTGTTTTAAACATGTTTTAAATTTGTTATTGATTTAAAATTATATCGTTTTCCTTTTGTTTTTTGGTACATGGAGCAGATACACTTATTACAGATTGCAAATTACAAAATATCCATGATAAAGAAGTTCCATAAAGTAGATGCCAATACAATTCAATATTTGAAAAACTAGTCATTAGTAGACGGTTGTAACGATAATAATTGGGCACATACAATTCAATAAAACCTTTTATTTATTGCTTTAATGTATCACAAAGTAATTTCTAAAATATTGATAAGATATTTTGGTTTAATTTAATTTCGAAAAAGTGCAAACCTCATGGATACTTCTTGGTATATATGTTAAATGCCTTAACCAAGTTATTTTCCTTAAAACAACTGATCAACTGCGTATGTTATTTATGTATATGTAAATAATAAATATGTTATCGCATTTGATAATAACCACAAACTTTACATGACAACAATAGAACACACCCACATTGTATGATCAAAATGAAGTATTTTTCATTGAAATAATATGGAAAATTTTATCTTCTGCATATATTAAGATGAAAATATTTGATGTAGCGTTGCTATCAGTTTAATTATTTATCATTCACTTACAGTTAATAAATCAACGTTAAAACTATATTTATTTAATTTGTATTTAAAATGGCGTCAACAGTATTTATGTTCATTTCGAACAAAAATTGACCAGAGTTGACAAAAATTTTGAAAAGATTCTAGAACTAAACATAACATTTGATCCGCTCCTTTTTTTTAATGAAAAAGTTTCTTATAATGAATGGCGTATTTTATAAGGACTGTTTTCTTTTCGTAGTCAAGTGGATCGTTCAAATCGGAAAGTCGTTAGGAAGCGGAAAAGTGCCACCACTCAAAAACTTCACATTTATTGATAACTTCGCCAGTGTAACCCTCAAAGTACCTACCTACACTCAGAGTTAGCATACAAATCTGATTTAACCAAAAAGTAGCCCGAATGGGCTTAGGAATAAAGTAAATACTCGTTATTTATCTACAGAAATATACATTTAGTATTTTTATTCCTTAGACAGTCGGTTTTTATGTATCCAGGGTTATTCAAACTAAGCAATACATTAGACGTTTTAGGAAAACTAAGCTTGTTAGAGATTTGAATATTTGGAAGCATGGGTTATCACGAGTAAATCTGCTACTTCCGGTTACACCAGAAGTTGATACAAACTTTGTTATTTTAAATGGAATGGTATATTTTTTACGTATGAAGCATAAAATTTTAAGGTAACTTTGATGACCATCTTGTATGTCTACGAGAAATAGTTTCTGCGATTATTTAATTTATAGAAAATAATTGTAATTGTATTTTGGCTTATCACTTGGTGAAACATTTTTAAAATTAATAAGAATAAAAAGTTTTTAACTTATTTTAGGTAGATAGTTAACAAATACAATATCACACCCATATTAGTCAACAAGAAGAATTTGGGCTCTCTATTAGTAAATAATAAACAAAGACTAGATAATACCGAAAAAAGCGGTGTATATGAAGTGCAATGCAAAGATTGTAATACTTGGGTCAAACTGGTCGTTCAATCAAAACACGTTTACTTGAACATCAAAATCAATTATGCAACAGTCAAAAAATACAACTTTAATTAAACATTTCACACAAAAAAATCATTCATTAGATACAGATAATTTTATATTGTTACATATTCAAAATAAAGGAAAAATGTTAGATATTTTAGAAATAACCAGAGCGAACAACAACAAAATTTTGATTGAATGACCAGGATGTCATCATAGCCGAAACGTATGGCAGAATACAAAGAAAATTGTTAAACAAAACCAAGTCCTACTTTTTATTATTATTAATTATAAAAAATAGATCGCTACGCTAACCCAAACTATAAAAAATCATAACTTCCATTAAAAATGATATTGAAACTTTTACTAGTTATAATTAAGTCTTAAGGCTAACATCATGCCAAAATAAAGCTTCATAATTTAAACAAAGTGTTCAGAAAATAAAAGAATGTTTAAAAACATCAAACACGAATAACTTTATTTTTTCAACGAACCAAAAACCCATAGTATTAACAAAGTATGTAGTGCCTGAAGAAAGTTAAATGATGGTAATTTTTACCTGACAACAATTTAACTGAATGGGCCTATAGAGGTTAATTCGTCAACGTTTAAAATTTGTCGTTTTGTCTGAAACGGTTGTAGCGAGTTGGACATTTGCGTTTACATATAAAAATTACCTATTTGTGGAAGCACGCAACAATATGGAAATTTTGCACGCAAAACTGTGTGTTTGTATTTAACTTCCCATTGGGATTTAGCCATAAATTATATTATTGCACCAAAACCAGTTAGGGAACTTTAGAAAGGTATTCGGCTAGAACCCAAAATGGAATTTGAATCATACCATATGATAATTTAAAGTGCTCATTTTTGAAAAAATTACTATTCATTTGATAAGAAAACAAACAACGTATTTTGTTGTAACATTTAATCTGAATAACTGGTGGGAAATTTGAGATATTTCAAAATTTTTATTGGAGAATATGCCATTAACTTTTTCTTTTTTTCCACCCCTATGACTTTTCTCTTAAATGTAAAGTAAATTATTTTTTATGAGTAAAGTACTAAAGTAGGATAGTTTTTATTTATCTATTAGGCGGATTAGACTTGTAATTCGAAGAATGCACAGTGAAAATTAACAGATGACTTGACATGTAGATTGGCGGGAATTATAACAGTGTTACTGTTAGTTTATATTTAGTGTTGGAAGGTGGAGACAGCTAATCAGCAGGTTTCTTTAAAATATTTATTTCAAATTCAGTTTTAATTTAACAATATTATTATTTAATGGCAAAATGAATAAGAAGGTAATTATAGTTTTCTTCTAATATTTGAATTTCTTTAAGGATTTCAAACAAGACAATTTCACTTTGTCTAGCTTTTATATTTACTTGTACCAAAATGGGAATTTTCATAAACTACTTGCGAACAAACTAAATCTAGTATCTTTTAGAAAATACGATTCTCACTTTGGAGAATATTAAAAGGCAAATTTAACATTACAGCCTTCTTTTATTAGGTATTATACATTATCAGCACGGGAAAACAAATAATTTCAACACACCGTCGTTTCAATGGTACTTTTTATTTTTATTTAACAACCCGAATATATGTTACCTATTAAATATATGAATTTTTAATTGTTTATGTAAAATGAGAACTTACTGAAAACTTTCCTTGGAATCACTTCAGTAGTACAACAAATTTACGTTACTCCAGAATCTTCTTCTGAAAAAAATAAATAAATTAGAACGGAGCATATTTTTGTATTGTACATTGCTATTTGTTATTTCATTTGCAAAGAAATACAGGTAGGTATACATGCATGCAGTTATACGAGAGAAAACTAGAATGAATGTTTGTTGATCAAAAGTTATATAGGTAGACATTTTGAATACTAAACCATTATTATGTGAAATCGAAAATGTAGTTAATGTAAAACTTAAACTTTGAATAGTGCACCTTTTGTGAAACATTTAAAATCAAAGAAAAAAGAAGAAAAACAAATAAGTTTCACGAAATTTTTATTGTCTTTTTTATTGACCATTAACTAGTGAATACAAAAGATTACTAAATATGTAAAATGTGTTCATACAATTTATACTATTAAATTACAAGAAACGCGGTGGGGAGGATAAGTTATAATTTATACAAAATCAAAGGGGAATTATGAGATACTAATTCTAGTTGGTAATTTACAAGATTACATTTATTATGAACAGCTTTTCTTGTTTCTAAATTTTCAAGGAGAGACAGTTTCCTGCGTTTTCGGATGTTACAATGTAAAATTTTTATCTTATCCAAGTCTAGATGATGATTATTAGTAATGCAATGTTCAGCAAAACCACATTTGCTATCCTTTTTGTCAATGGCGTTATTATGTTCATATTATTAAATAACCAACTAGAATTAGTATCCCACAATTCCCTTTTGATTTTGTATAAATTATAACTTATCCTCCCGACCACGTTTCCTGTAATTTAATAGTATAAATTTTTTGAACCCATTTTACATATTTAGTGATCTTTTGTATTCTCTAGTTAATGGTCGAATCGACCGAAACAATAATGTCGAGACAATAAAAATTTCCTGAAACGTATTTGTTTTTCTTCTTTTCTCTTTGTAGCTAATGTGTTTTATAGTAGGTACAAATAATAGATTCTAAGCAAAAGTTAAACTTTGGTTTACTATTTTTGATATTTATAATGTTTTACGTGGGAAATAAGGATAAATAAATACATTACAAACCAAAGTTTAACCTAATAAACAGCTAACAGCAGTAACTTTTATACGATCGAATTGCAATGCCAATTTTATTGCTAGCTTTATGTTTTTATGTTGTTTGATTAACTTCTTATTTATTGCGCCCCAGGATAATAAGTAGGTACACATTTCAGAAAGAAATACGTGATGGAGAATATCTTCTCCATGCGGACCATTTTATCGATATTTCGAATTATTTGCTATTACAGATTAAAAAATCCTGTACCGTCTACCCTCTTGGCTAAATTTATTATATTTGATAATAAAATAATCGTAAGAATTATCAAAACTATATAAACACAAAGTCAATGTTGTACACTTTTTATTAGAAACTCTAACAGTTGATTTGACTTATGCAGTCATGTTCAGAGAGTACAAGCTAATTTATAGTCTACAGACATATATACTTATATATATTTCTTAGAATTGTTACAATTTTGTCCTGTTTGTAATTGGTCGAAATATCGGACTATTTAGTCCTTCTGTTACATCATTCACTACATTTAATTTTGAGCTGATGGCTTTTTGTATTTCTAATTTTTTTAAATAATTAAGTTTGTAACCTTTCTTTTCTATATGGATAATTGAAAGACTTTCATCATTGATAGTGTAATTTACTGAAATGCAGTGTTGTGCCATACCTGTAGTGTTTTTTTTTATCTGTTATGGATTTCTTATGTTCTTTTAATCTAGTTTCAAAATTCCTCCCAGTCTGTCCTAAATAAATAGCATCATAGTTATAACAGGATATCTTATATACTCCAGATTTTTTGAGTTTGCTTATCTTATCAATTTTGTTGTTTCTATTACTACTTATTGTTTTGATGTGGAGTTGTTTTAATTTGTTGCAAATATGTGAGCTAATATTTTTATAAAACGTAATTGGGAACCATTTGTCTTTTATGTTGCTATTGGGAAGATAGAACTGTTTTAGAAATTGTTTCTTTTGTTTTTTATTTATTAATTTGTCTTGGTTAATTTGTGTGGTTTCAATGCTGGATTAATAGACAAATTAATAAATTCAAAACAAAAGAAACAAATTTCAGAAAATCATACTATCAATGATGAAAGTCTTTCAATTATCCACATAGAAAATAAAGGTTACAAACTTAATTATTTAGAAAAATTAGAAATACAAGAAGTCATCAACTCAAAATTAAATGTAATGAATGATCTAGTTGTAATAATAGTCTCTGAAGATGACTGCATAGGTCGAAACAATTGTTAGAATTTCTAATAAAAAGTGTCTATCATTAACTTTGTGTTTCTATAGTTTTGATAATATTAAAAAATGATTTACAATCATCGATTAAGTACAGAAGTTGTGAAAACAATTTTAAACAAATAAAAACAAAGGAAACAACGGAATATGACAAGAGGAATGCAAGATTAGCATTATAATGTAAGGCGCAATCTACTTTAGATAATATATAGTGTTTCATGACAAAAATTTTCGGTAAATTTATTATTCTTTCTTTTACATGACTTAATTTATATTCATAACAAGTGACACAAACTAAGTTTAGCTCTAGAAACGTTTCGACCCTTAATTACAAATAAGTCTCTAAGGGTTAAAACGCGCAGGTTCGTTAAAAAAATTTACTGTATTTTCATATTCTGACATTTAAAAACAGCAGTCGACCTTTAAATCTTAAAGATAAGAAAGCTCGTGACCCTCATTAGCTACCGGTAGTACAAAAAATCAATAGTTCAAGATTAATGACAGATAAATCTTTCTTGTTTTTATAAACCGCGATTTTCTATAAGTATTACGTTAAATAAAACTTAAACGATTGTTAGAAAAAATCATACATATATAGTTTATTAATTTTTTCCCATTTGTACAAAACTGCTACCTACGTTACGTTCTGTAATTAATTATTTAATAAATTAATTGCAGCGGTTCCTGTTATGGTAATCAATAAATTTAATAGAAAACAATTTATTAGTCTGTCTGAGACAAAATTCCTCTATCTAAACATCTTTAATTATTAATGAAACTGTTGTAATATAATCAACAACGCCAGAGGTCACAAATTTCATTTGTAACGATAAACAAAAATATACGAGGCATGTTTCTTAAGTAAGTACGGTTTTGAAATTCTGGCGCCGCAGTTGTGCGGTCAGCGTTCCGCGCATGTGCACTGAGTAACTACATATCTAACCTACGCACTGACGCCATTACAGTCTGATTCGCCGAGTCTTTAAGATGCATCCTATAATCGTGAGTCTCGCCGACTGTGAAGTCCGGGCTGTTATACGATTCCTTAGTGCTAAAGGACTAAAACCGATTGATATTTATCGTGAGATCTGAGATCTGTACAGTTTACGGACAAAACATTATGAGTGATGGAATTGTAAGGAAGTTGGTGAGAGCACTTAAAGATGACCGCATAAATGTGCATGATAATGCCCGTCCGCATGTGGCTAATCGGACCAAAGATCTCATCACATCTTTTCATTGAGAAACTCTAGATCATCCTCCGTACAGCCCTCATCTAGCGCACAGTGACTACCATTTGTTTCTGCACTTGAAGAAACATCTGGGCGGTCAGCGTCAAGACGATGACGAAGTCAAAACAGTTGTGATGCAGTGGTTGACAGTTAACAAGTCAGGCGGCAGAGTTCTATGAGAAGGGTATTCAAAAACTGGCCACTGGTCAAACTTTATGACAAGTGCCTCAATATTGAAGGAAATTATGTAGAATGTAGAAAAGTAGATTAAGGTACAGGCTTTCATGTAAAAATAAAATTATTAAGATATCTTTGCACGTTTTTTATTAATTTCAAAACGGTAGTTACTTAAAAAACATGCCTCGAATTATTTGAAATTATTGATTTTTTGTATGAAAATGTATTCACTTCAGAAATATTACCAATCAGCTGCAATTTGTACAAGTATTTATGAGTACAAAAAATTATATAACACATTTTTCAATTTCCTAAAATTAGATCACAATACGTTCGTGTGCTGTAGTACCTATTGTACAAGATCAACTATACTCAGTTGCAAAGTCAATAATTCCGCAAGTGTTTCATGAATATCGATCGAGTCATTCGGAAACATATTTAAGAAGTAATTAGAGGTACGGATGAGTATCGAGCGACTTGTAGTGTGAATAATATAAAAAAAATAGATTAAAACGCCTTATAACACTACAAACAATGTTTATTAGTACAACCAAATGTATACATTTCGTCTAAGAAGTAGTAATTCTCAATCGTAGTAATAAACTAAGATTAAAAAAAGATTATACCTAAGTATATTCTAAAAACTACTTGTAACTTATTGAAAACTAGTGAACAAGGGGTTGTTGTTGAGAATCCCTGAATTTATGAATGTAAATACACTCGTAAACTTTTAGGTCGTTGTAATTGTGACAAGATTTTAATAATTCAATATTATGGTCTATACTATGTCCCGTGAATTATTAAAATCTTGTCACAATTACATCGACCTGAAAGTTTACGAGTGTCAAGTCTGACGGGATCCTAGCACTGATTAAGGTTAAAAATTCTGAATTTATGAAGTTAAATAAGTTAGAAAAAATAGTAATTAAAAACAACACTAACTTTTAAATATACAAAAAAAAAGAAATTATGCTGATGTGTTTTTTTGTTTCTAACGAAACGTATCCAACACATCAGTAGAATTACGCGGTGATAAATTGTAGTAGAAAGTCTCGTAATCTGTGCGAATGAAAACTGCAAAACTAATCAAGAGGGTGAAAGCAAAAGGCTTTGATCCTCTGGTTAGGGAAGAAAATTGATGATGAATCGTCTGTGCAAAAGTTATGACAGTGTGTAAAATTAATTCGTATGTGTCATCATCTTTCATGCTTAGAAATCCCACGCGCATACATTATATTTTCCTCTCCCTCGTTTTCAGCCAAACATCATAGAATGTTGCTGATATTTGGCCTCAAGTATCGCACAATGGCAGCTTATTTTTGGCAAAAGAAAAAAATTGTGGCCGGATTTGTAAGGCAATAAATTATTGCTGTTTCATGCAATCGTTTATAGGCGGAATCGCGTTTTCCAAATCATTTATCGAACGGGGGGAAACATGGTAAAAAAACCTTCTGGGATCCTCACTCTCATACTTATCGGAATGTGACGCTTTCCGTAATATTATTTGATAAATGCGCTTTGTTTCTCATTCTTGGAAAAACTTTACTTTTACAAATAGCGATTTTCTATTAGCGCACTGATTTAGATTTAGAAATACTACTTGGAACGATTTGCAAGACCTGAGAAAATCGAAATCCCGAGGTGATCCCATTGCAAATTATATTCTTATATGTTTCTAAATTCGAAGTGATGAAAAGTGCTCTGTTTTTCTTCATGTTCTTTAAGCTATTTATGTAAATTTCTAACATATTCGTTTGTTTGATAAGATTTCTATCATTTCAAATAAAATATTCAATAGATTGAATATAGTTGCAGTTATTTGGATGACTTAGTCCCATTGCTGCCCGCGCCTTGAAAAAGTTGTATTGCAGCCCGCCAGATTGAAAGAGATTATACAGTGGCATTGCAGCCCGGTATGTAGATGATAATCCCAATTCTTGGATTTTAAGCACTGTTTGAAATGAAAGTTACAGCTTCTTAATAATGTATTAGGCAATACTTCTCTGCAGGCCAAAATCGTGGATAAATCAATTTTAAAATATTTTGAACTAAACGTTGGAACTCTACTTTTTACCAATTCTCTTGTACATATCTATTTTTCTATTTGGTAATAATGCATATATAGCCGGACGCACATTCGTGTGACTTTCTGTGCTTTTCAGATCGACGTGAAGAGTGTAAAGTTGTTCGAAAAAATTAGAACAACTTTTCAATGTTTCGTAACCTTGTAACACAATTTGTTGTTTATCCCAAGATCTTTCAATCAACTCAATCGAATCCATAATTTGCGACGTTAAAATTGTCGTTTTATACTTTTATAATACCTAATTATGAATTCAAATAAATTATGAGGGTAATAAAGTTGGCGGGCAGCAATGCCACCAAGATCAATAGACATAAAGGTCGGCGGGCAGCAATGCCACAATTTCAGGTAAAATATTTTCACGGGCAGCAGTGGGACAACCCCATTTGGTTTTTAACCTAATCCGATTATTAGAGAAAGTAAAGGTATAATAATGAGGAAGTATATATATTTTAGTAATTGATATCTAAATTGGATTTTTTTAAACTTGCAGTTTTGAGAAAGATATGCTAATAAATATTTCTATTCAGTATTTCTCTGGTTGTGTAATCAAAACGAATTGATCGATTTCTCTTATAAATGAACCAAATTTTGCAATTTCATCGTATATTTATTAGTAGGGGTAACATTAAAGAGGGAAAGAATGAAGTAACGCGTACATTCGTCAATAATGTAAACGATTAAACATGAAAAAAATGATTAATTCTCTGTTTGTTCTGGATGGCAAATCATATATTACACCTCTGCGATTGATGTTGAAGACAAATTAAAAGATAATTTTCTCCTTGAATTTAGGGGTGCAGATAAAGACTAAGAGAGTCAAAATTACCTTTCTTTTTATGTTACACGTCCATTAAATAATTAATGTCGATGCAGCTAATTGCAATTTGTATTATGAAAAATGATAAGAAATGGATTTAACGGTTTATTTACAAAATGTACAAATCTAACTCTTCTGGTTAACGTCATGAAGCACATTTCCAATTACAAACTAGCTTAAACCTAAAAGGGGCCTCCTAAGGGGTGGAGGGTGAAATGCGACCGAACAACTATATCTTCTTGACAATTTGCAATAATACTTCGGCTTGAGGCTCTGGCAAATGTACCTGAGGGGCAATAAAGGTCTAAAAATAGATACAAACTGATAACTGAATGTCTAAACTTGCTAAGAAACGTAAATAAGATTAAATGAAATTCAAAATTTGTGAAATTATAACAAAGACGAATTATGAAGTATTTATATGAAGCTAAATGAATAAAAAACGTGTTGTAATTGAAATAGGTATATACAATGATGATGTACAACTGCAAAGAATTTTATAAAATTCTTCAACTAATTTCAATTGTTATTGTTTCCTAACAAACAAATTAATTTTTTATTTCAATGTTATTTTTTCGATGAAGGCATAGAGTGATTTATACTATCTTCAATGATCGCCCTGATTATATTGTTGTTTATATTTCTACAATCTTTCTAACTGATTTGAATTTGTAAATCTAAATCTGCTTAACAGTAAAAATACTAATTTTATTACCGCCACTGCTTCACGCCAACCCCTGCTTAATTTTTGTTGTATTTACCTATGGAAGCCTTGGACTTATTCATTATTACATTCACGTGGATCTGTGTCTGTAGAAATCTGGCAAATCTTCAACTTTTTCTGCTGCCATTTAATCACAAATGTCTTAAAGTTCAATTTTAAACAACACAAAATCCGACATTTAAATGTAAACAGATTCAAGCTGCGTCACTGTCATAGAAAGAATCCACGATCGACTTTGCTTTAGATCAGTTAGATTCCAATGCTACTTTTTTAACAAGCAAGCAAACCAGTAACCTTGGCAATGTATAAAACTGTGTTTTCTCCTACTTTTTTGTTTCGATGTGTTTTTACAATACTAATGCGTTCAGTTTTTTCGACAAAACAATCGTGTGTTGTTTTAAAGTTGCAAGGACAAGCACAAGTTCAAGTATGAGTAATAATCTATACCTGCACCAAGGTTTGACAAAGTAGTTAGAAATAAACCTTCTTATTTTAAAAAACTTTATTCTCTAAAATATTGTTTCAACCTACTTGCAGGAATCGTGGGAATGGGTGGGTGGTGTGGTTAGGGAGAGAAAGATGAGACGAACGAAATGAAGACAGAAGAGAAGTGAAAGACTATCTGTGGAATATTACTGCTCCAGTATTTGCCTAAGTGATCCAAGGAAACCACAGGAAACTTGGATCAGAGCAGCTGGACACGGGTTCGAACCGGTGACCTCCCGAATGGTAAGCAATGATCTAGAGCCTCACAAGATTGTGAGCAACTGGAAAACGATAAAACTGACAAAATTACATTTCAAGATTCCGTGGTACAGCATTTGTCATCAGTAATAAGCTCACTGCAACAGTATTTTCCGGACATGGACAACCGTCAGTCCAACTCTTGGGTATTGAGACAATTTTGGTAGGTGCTGAATATCCTATCATAGCAGACAGAGCTTTAAAAATGTTGGTACCGTTTGCTACTACTTAAAGGTGTGAGAGTGGTTTCTCAACTTTGGTGACATTAAAAACGAAGGCCAGAAATCGTCTCAATGTGGAAGACGATTTGAGATGCGCTTTAAGTGAGATAAAACCTAACATTACCAAGTACCAACCTTCGCACTAAAATTTATAAATTTATTTTATGTTTTCTAAGTTTTAGAAATTACCTAGCTCAAAGCTAGCTTATAACTGTAATTTAGAGTAAAAATATCAAAAAAAATTTATGTGCAATTGTTTTTATGTTTAATAAAGCCTACTTATTTGTATTAACACGTATTGTTTGACTTCAACGTTGGGAGGAGGGGTAAAATCAGTGACCCTAGTTAGGTCATAAGGGTAACAGACCTAAAAAGGTTAAGAACTACTGATCTAGAGCCTTCGTATTTCTATTTATGTTTATATACAAACGTTGGACACACCCCGTCTGTTATTAATGAAGTCGTTTATTGCTTTAAATGTAGAGCTATTGATACCTTCTCTATGGTCTTAGTCACATTTACATTTAGATAGACTGCTTTCTGTATTTCAAATATTCTAAAAAATTAAGTTTGAAAACTTTATTTTCTAAGTGGATAATGGACATTTATTATTGCGATACTACAGTCGAAGGTTTTCTATTATTTATTGATTTTTATGTTCATCAAGGCTAATATCAAAATTACGTGTTACTTGCTCTCTCTATATATATATATATATATATGCCGCATCACAAACAGTACATTTGATTTATGCGCACCTGATTTTTTGTTTTTATCAATTTTGTTATTGGAAAATAAATAAAATTTTAAATTGATTTTATTACTACTTTGATTAGTAGGTTTCTTAGTCTATAACTTTGTGGGTAAATGAGCTTATAGAAGGTAATTCTCTTTTTTGTGACTTTAGTGAGAAGGTGAGGAGAATCATTATTTAACATATTATCCATTCTATTAATAAAGGGTTTTATAGATTATTTTATGGCATTGATTTTATGGAATTAGTTCATTGTGAAAATAATTTTGGTCTATATTTGTGGAAGGTAGGTAATTTTATATTAAAATATTATTTTTATTTATATTCAAAAAAGAAGGAATTAAAATCCTTATTCGTCTAAATTTTAAGATCAAAGATCTCACATTTTGAACGCGTCCTAATAAGTAGGCACAACGAACCGAAAGCAACATTTTTTTTTGTTGATTCCATATTTATATTAATTTTATTTATGTTTAAGTTAGTTTCTGTAAAGCTCTATGAGAATGATGGAAGGATTTATGAAAAAATATTGTTGAAAAATATCTAATCGATACACGTATTAATACAATGGTGGATTTTTCAATAAATATTTTCTAATTTACCAACAGGTACTCATTCTCCTTTCTTCTTTATTTTACCCAGCATTTCCCGCCTGTCTGACAATAAAGCTGCCATAACACGATGGTCAATTCCACTGGTCAACTGATAAGTTATTAACATCTTATTGCGGACAGTGAAGAATTCCTGGTTCTACCCAATTTAGCCACCAAAGTCGGTTCGGTAGAAAATAATAATAATAATGGAATACTAATCTCCATCATATATTTTATGTTCGCACCCCTAGCAATTAGAGAGCCAGCCGAGCCTGAGGCGCTAGAGAGAGACAAAACTAATTTAATTAAGCGTGCCAACCACGCCATTTGAGTAAATTTAAGCTGGAATATAATGCCAGGTTATTTGAGGAGAGGAAATGCCAGTTAAACCTGCTTAAGATCATTGGGCTGTATCTAACATAAATTATGGCCGTTGCCGTCCGAACAAAACCATCATTATCATTATGTTATCAAGTAGTCAGCTATATCTTTCATCTGTGTAATGTGCGAAAATTCTAGACAGGTATTTGTAATTTTCTTTTGTGTACAATTACTTTTATATTCTGTCGTTTTTATAGGTCCCGAAGGAATGGCACTGTAGACCCTTATTATTCACCTAATAAAAGTAAAGCATTTTTTGTCAACAGCTGTAATCAAAAATCTCTTGTGACGGTTTGTTAGACACTATAGGCTCTGTTTACATCAAGGATCCAAACAATTACAAGGCAGATTTTTCTTAAAGCATTAAAAATATGATATCGACGTCAACTAGTTTAAATTTATTGAATAAACACAGACAGCGTAGTGAACGTCAACAATAGAAATTTGCATACTTTTTGTGGGAATCGGTAATGTTCAACAAGGTCTTTTTTTAATATGGATATAGAGTACTTCTTAAACTGAATTCATGGCGTAGCTATCTACGTGGCAAGCACGTAACGAGATTAAACAAAAATAAGAGTTAATCGCGGTTTCGAACTAGCTGGTCCTCATCAGCACGCCGTTGACAGTTCTGACAGAACACCATTTTTTTTTAAACGTGTAAATGAGTGAAACACGTGTCCGCGTTTTTAAAGTGTTGTGGTTAGTTGGAATAAGACCTTTTCAATTTTTGTCTATTTTTTTTGTATTTCGTTTTTCCTGGAAGAGGGGAAATGGGAAATATTTCAAAGACACCCCACAAAAAAGGGGGATAGTGTCGGATTCACCGTAGTTGCCTACCGCCTAAAACTCCTTTTCGAGAAGGGTGATCAACCCGAAGATTATGCATCCCTGGTAGTTGGGAACGGAAAATGGATTGACAGAACAGCAACCAACCTGCTGCTTTTAAACGACGTTTAATGAATAAATACAGACAGCGTAGCCAACGCCATCTGTAAAAATTATGTACTTATTGGGGGATTCAGTAATAATAAATAAGATCCTTTTTTAATAAGGTTACGGACTTGAAGCAATCCGGAGCCCTGATGAGAACCAATGAGATCGAAATGATGATCCACGTTCGACAAGAACATATTTCTATTTTTCTTAATTTAAATTGAGTTTGTTGCTTTATAAAATACACATACCATCTTCTTTAATATGTTAACAACTACAACATTCAGAAATTTATTCGTAAAGTTTGATTAGTTCTAGCGGAAAATATGAATATTGTTATTTGCTTTTTACCGATGATTTTTAAAAAGTAAAACTAAATTATAGATTTTTGTTATCGTTGGAGAGATATGATCCTTACAATAACACCACATTCATTTACTGCTTTTAATTATTTATCACAATTAAAAAGTCAATTGTACATCTATCACATCGATTCGATATAGGTTCGTAAGTAAAATACCAGAAAAGAAATAACCTTAATTGAACATTCGATCCCCAATCAGGGTGGTTTGTTTCCAATCAGCATTCCTTATGGGAGTAACAATAAACTTGAAATCACAAAGTGCATCTGGTAATTTCGATAAATATCTCACTGGCTGCTACGTAATTTAATTCTAACGGGAGTATTAACCCTCCGAGGGTATATTGTATAAAACACCACCTACCCGCTTGGCTTAGCTCTATCGGGTATATAAACTGTAGTAACAGTGTGCACATGATAGAAGAAAAGATTTGGTATATTTATTTAACGTTGTTACTATATAAAAGAATAAATAATTACGAAAAAAGATTGAAATTAATTGGATTGCTTTTACTCCCACTTGTTCGAAAATTTAATAAAATGAACATTCTGCGATCATGTTGTGGGTACAGAATGGAATATAATGAATGACAGAATTTATATTTGCGGATAAATATAAATCTCGTTAAAAGTACTATGTGCGGGGACGTATAAACATAATACGTACATAGAAGATGTAGTAAAGATACACAATCCAATTTAAAATGACAAACGTGCATAATACAAGCTGAAACTTACACGCACGAGTGCAATATTTTTACCACTGCAACTATTTATTTCATGCTTGCAGTTTTAAAAAGCATACGTTGCAGTAGTCTCTATATTTACATCAACCATACATGTTAAGACTGTCACTCAATTCTAAATGTAAAATTTTGTATTCATGAAAACATGCGAGGATTTATGAGGAAACTTATCAAATGTGTGTGGTTTAAATTTTTTGGATTCGTTTCTCGGCACTTGATGAAACATTAAAATAAATAAATTATCAAGAGACTCACCCTAATTACTACAAAAAGTCTTTGTAATATATTACTATTTAGTTAAACAAAAAGCACAATTTATTTAGAAGATCTGACATTCACACCTTTTTCAAGGAGTATTTCTGTACGTAGGTACATTAAAGACTATTATTGAATATATAGCTATTCATAATATAAATTTAAACACAAGGGAAATGCCAAAATGTCGGTTCAGGTAGATAGATTTAATATGTTCGTCGATTCGGTTTTTCAGGGAATGTCCCGTCTGACCAATGTATATCGTTACAGTCTTTGCGGTTGATTTGGTGCACACACATAGATTTTTTGGAGTATCAACAGTATTTTTATTTATTAATAACGAAAAGCGAACGTAAATTATTTAACTTTACACAAATAGGATTTATGTTATATTTAATTAATTAATTTTCGTTAAATCGAATTCCAAGAAGCCGAAAGTCAACGTAACACGTAACATAAAATATGGATAACAAAATTTTATATTTTTTTATCATACGGATTTCCTTTAATGAGAGCAATTATTGGAAATATTTACTACATATCCGAAATACTTTTTAAACAATATACCTATCAAGAAAATGTATAAACACGCTGTAAGAATGATTTAACCTTTATCAGTATCTTTACTTATCAAATATGATAACGAAATTGTTCAGAAAATGATGAAATTTGAAACTTCTTCCATCTGTGTAACAAGTAATAATTGTGGAAACAATAAAAAAAAATTGAAACATACAACGTAACTTTATGAAAAAATCAATATTAAATAAATAACACTATGTCCATAAACTGCTATAGCCTAAAAGGATAGTGGAGCTACAACCGATTTTTCAAATAAATTTAGACAAATTAAAACAATCGGTTGTACTCCTCACTATCCCTTTAGTTTGTAGTTATTTAATGAATTATTCGAACTGTCTTATTTAGTAGTAGTATCAGCATGCTCGATATAATTTATTTATTTCATATTGAAGAAAGAAGGCATTAAAATTCTTTTTCGTCTAAATTTTCTACCAGCGCCTACCTGATGAGACCCGATAGGTTGAAACCGGTCGTCGGATATGGCTTTCGGTACGCTGTGCCTACTGTGTAGAACGCGTTCGAAATGTGGGATCTGTGATCCTTAAAATTTAGACGAAAAAAGATTTTAATTCCTTCTTTTTTTCAATATGTTGTATCTTCGTCTAAGAATCTTTCGGAATCAACAGTGTAATTCAATGCCGGTAAGGCTATTAGCCATTGGAGTAATTGTTTCTGTTGATTCCATCTTTATATTTATTTATTTATTCGATTTATTTGGAGTCTCATTTATATGTTTTTTAAATTATATTTCCTAATTCATTCGCAAATTTTATTACTTAAGTTAGGTATAAAATTAATTAAATTGTATACTATATTTCCAAAATTTTATCCATATTTTAAGGAGGCATTGTCTCTAACTATATCGTGTAATAATCACGATAAAACTGATATTCAATACAATAAATAAAATACTGATTGTAATTTTGTTACAAGATTAAGTCAATAATATTTTGGACGCTATTTTATGCGCCACCCTAAGAATAGATGTGCCCCTCCAGTGGGTAATTGGCTACCGATTCCAACAACTACATAAAAATCGAGAATATGTGTTATATTTACTTACCGATAACTATTGTGTAAAATAAATGTAATGATTGTTACTTCGTTTCCTTGTTATCAGTTAAATTATTTTATAGTGTTCAATAAAGAATAAAGGAAACTTAAAGGATATAGTTTTTTATATAAATGTCTCATATCATATCGTTTATATATAAACACTGTTTTATTAAATTCATTCAGATTAAAGTTCAAATATTTGGTTGGCTTATGGAATTTCATTTTAAACACGAAAAAAATAAATACGACTAACAATAACAAAATAATTTAGGACACCACTGATTAACGACATGATGAATCACGAATTATTAACCTGATTGGACTTTAAATTGATGAAAATTCATAATCAAGGAAACACAGAATATTTTTTTAAAGTGTAACATCTGTTTCGTCAAACCAGAGTAAAGCAGTCAGCAATTTATTGAGCTTTTGAGTCAGTCGTAGGGCACGACAATAATAATTTTAGTATAGAAAACAGTAAATGTATTTTGAAGAGCTAGAAATGGTGGTAACGTGCTAGTTTCAAAACGTTTTACGGCGATATCAGAAACGGATAATTTTTTGAACAATTTCGTTATCGCAATTGATAAAAGTTAATAGTTAAAAGTTATATCGAATTTAAACATTTTTTTGATAGGTATATTATTAAAAAAATATTTCAGATATTTAGTAAATATTTACAATAATGCCGCTCAATAAAGGCAATCCATTTGGTGAAAGGATAAAATTTTGCTGTCCGTATATTATATTACACGTTACGCTGACTTTCGACCTTTACGACTTTTTGGAATTCGATTTAACGAAAATTTAATTAATGTGGCACAACTAACGTAAGTGAAATCAATATTCTTCTTGATAACGAGCTTCCTTTGACAAGCCAGCTGCAATTAAGGGTTTTTACCTTAAAATAGAGCCAGCCTGATTTTCACGTTTAATAAAATAACTACATAAATTTAGGTATAATGAACCAGGTAAATTAATTACTATACTAAAGATATTATAGCTTTTGTGTTTTTATAACTATAACTGGAACGCTTTTTATGTTGGTACTACTAAACTAAATTGAAAATTACGATGGGGAGCTATTTTGAGACACGTTACAAAAGAAACGATTCACACTTTCGTAACCAAGTTTCATTTTGTATAAAATTTAATAACATGCCCCGTCTATGCACATAATAAAGGTACCTTCACGTTTGCATACATCTATTATCGACGTTAAAGAACCCAACAACGTCTTCTGCTAGCAATAAAGGCAAGTATTTGATTTAACAGCGTATACATGAAGTCTACGGGACGACGAAGCTGTTTCTGAACCTCAATAAATTGTACGTATATTGGTATGACTTAAAAGGCTATTAATCACACCCAGGAATTTTTGGTCTAATATTGAAAACCATTCAACGCTTTATTGGAATCCACCACTTCTATATCAAATACCTACATATCAAATATGTGCGTATGGTGGCACAAATACAACTTATGTTATATAATCAAAATTAAGAAAACGGTCTCCCAGGACACAGACACTTAGGAAAAATACACAATGGATTCGTTATATTGGAATTTCAGTTATTACTTAAATTAGGGACACAATTTTATTTTAAGTCTATTTACGTAATTATATACCATGGGTAAACGGCTACAAAACTTTTTTATTATAAATATACAATAATTATTTCGCCACACTGTGGCTTCTTCAGGTGGAAGAAATATAAACTTGAATTTAACAGCAATTGTCTTATATACTATATTGTGGAGAAAGAAGAAGGTGGGGGTTTTTTACCTATCAATGTATAATACTAATATTCAACTAATAATACATTAAGTTTTTTTTAACAAATGCGAAAAGAATGAAAAAATGAAAAATATTTTTTATTATTTTTTAGTTTTAAAGTTACAGAGTGATATATTAAAATAAAATAAAAGAAGAAATTCTGTTTAAACAAATGTTTAAAAAATATTTAATAGAGGTGAATTGTTTAATACTAATTGATCATTTAAAATCAAACTTTTTTTATTGAGTTTATTTATCTCGAGGCTCTCTAATAAGTTCAGTTTTTTACTTTTATTTGCAAAGTGTAGGATTTTAAAATCGTCGTTAAAATGATGTTTATTTTCAATAAGATGTTCGGCATATAAGAGGTGGTTTTATTGTTTTCAAAACTTTTCTCGTGTTCTTTAATTAATTCTGTAAAGGATCTACCTGTCTGTCCAATGTAAACCATTTCCCAACTTCCACCTTTTGTACTCCTGATTTATTTAATTTATTAGTGCTATCCTTATTGTTTTTAATATAGTTTCCTATGGTATTGTTAGTTTTAAAGGAGATTGTATTATTCGTAAAACTTTGTATAAAAAGCAAACTATATTAAAACAATAAGGATAGCTTTTACCACAATGTAGTATATAAGACAATTGCTGTTAAATTTAAGTTTATATTTCTTCTACCTGAAGAAGCCACAGTGTGGCGAAATAATTATTGTGGATTTACAATAAAAAAGTTTTGTAACCATTTACTCTTGTTTTACTTTATTTAATATGGAGTTACAAAAAGTGAAAGCCTGATCTATATTATATATACCATGGGTTTTTAAATTAACCTATAAACCAATTTTGCACATAAATTTATGCCAATTACCCGTCCACAATCACAGGATAGTTGTTTCTGTTTTTATATTTATGCATAATTATTAACAAAGATGCCTTGGATATGTTACCAGGCATTGAAAAGGATAGAGAATAACAATAGGATGTGAAAGTAGATAAAATATTTTAGTCTGGATGACTTTATTTTTGGGTTTTGTAAAGATGTGAATGAATCTTGGTAATTGTGGATTCGTTCATTTGTTCCGTCCTGTATCTAGATCATTTTGAAGTAAATCAACAACCTAGTGGCTGCTTTTACTACTGATTCAAGTTCATTTGTGACAGATACATAAAAATCGATGTATTTCGAACAATGTGCTATAAAAAAAAAACTATTTGGAATCTGTATAATGTTCGAGATTTCTTTAGTTTGGTGACTGTGTAGGTCTGTTAGTCGACCACCGGCTATGCCATCAAACACCCGTCGTGAATTTTTCTAGAACGGTCCTCAGCTAGAATATCCTCCAATGTCTCTAGGGGTTTTTTCAGCTATAATGTTCTAGAATGAACTGAACGGGAAGGATCAAGAACGTTCAGGAATGTTCTAGAACCATTATATTTTAATGGTGATACTATATTATGATATATATATATATAGCAAGTTGTCCTCAACCAGTTCATAATAAATATAGGTCATGGTGTACCACTCAATTCAAAAAATAATAACGGTTGCATTGGCTTGTTGAATATTCTGTCATTTTTGAAAAAACAATCGACTCAAAATTATATTCATTTAAACGTGCATATTTAGAAGCTATTTTGAGTTTGAACGCGGTCGTTATTCAAATTATCAACGTATCCAATTGTTTTTTAAAACGTAACAACAACTTGTCTGTTCCTTTTTCAAACAGTAAAATGGTATGCATGTATAATAAATATTTCTGTATTAAAAACATTAACTACAGTTGTACATACATGTTTGTATTTTATAGTTGAGTTAATTAATTTTAAATTGCATAAAATAAAAAATAATTGTAATTAGAGTTATTTTAATTATAATGTAACTAATTAGCAACAGTTTAAATTCTTATAATGTATCGTAGAATTCTTTGGGATGAATATTGTATAACCATTGATTATACGTATAAAAGTGTGCGTGCCTGCAGAAATAGTCCATCCAACTGTTTATTTGTTCCTTTTGAAGTAAAACCTGACGATCATTACGTAGTTTAATTAAAATGTATTGTATATTAAAATTGTGCTACACACAAAATGAATCCACGAGATGTTTGCGACAGAGCTTTTATTACAACACCTTTATTGAAGAATATTAATTTGTTACCTAGGAACTTACTTTTGAATGAATTAATTTCAGTTCCTAGAAGTACAATTTGAAGCAATTTCCACCATCAACCGTAATAATATAAATTGAATAGATGAAGCCTTCAAATATTGTAACTCCATAATCACATTTAATAAAACACAGATGAGTTACAGAAAGTTTTTATTGATACCATAATAATATTATTTCGGCATACAATGTCTTCTTCAGGTGGTGAAGTAATCTAAACTTAAACTAATTACAAGTCGACTTAAATACTAAATTATAAGGGTGGCGGTGAAAAGTTTAAATGTGTAGTAGAGTAGAATTATTCAAATCTGTTTGGTCATTCAAAATTAATTCTAATTTATTTAATTTATTTATTTCCATAGTTTCTAGTAAGTTCAATTTAATACCTTTAGCTTCAGTAGTCTTCTTGTGATCAATTGTATTGAATTAGGGGATACTTGATGGAAGTCTAAAATATTGAAATAAATACACAGTTGATAACTTCCACAATTTATTAAATAAACTTAACACGTGTTTCGCCAACACCGTGGCTTCTTCAGAAGTACAAAATTTACTTAAAACTATCTAAGAGTAGATGTTTATAAATAGGGTGGTGCATCTTCATTAGAATGAGGGAAAAGACTTAATAGTGGTGAGGGGATTATATCTAGTTGGTCATTAAGTAATAAGTCTGTATTTTTATATTTGTTAATTTCTTTAGATTCTAATAGTGTAAGTTTTAAACTTTTATTTTCGATGTGTAAAATTTTAAGATCTAAATTAAAAATATGATTATCTTTTAACACATGTTTTGCATAGTTAGAATCGGTTTTTTGGTTTCTATATGATCTAAAATGTTCGTTCAAACGAATTCTAAAATTTCTTCCCGTCTGACCTATATAAATTTATGAACAAGAACCGCAATTAAGTTGATATTTGCCTGGTTTTGATAATTTCTCAACTTTGTCGTTATTATTCTTTATATGTATACCAAAGTTATTATTCATTTTGTATGATACATTTATACTGTTGTCTTTGAGAAATTTATAGATTATTAGTGATCATATCACAAGAAGACTACGACACTGAATTAAATAGAATACATATTATTGCAATCAACAACGGCTACAAAACTTCAATGGTCACAAACCTACTGAATAAAAAACTTAATAATAAAACTTAATAAAAAATTAATAAAAAAAACAATAAAAAAAGCTTAACGTAGTTTACCCCCCGACAGTAAAAAATAAATCACTTTTTAACTCGCTAAAATATCAAGGTAATTTTTCCCTCACTCTAGGAAAACAAATTGCAAAATTTACAGACTCCTTCGTATCTTTCAAAACGGATAATTGTTTAGGCAAATTTATTAAAAACAACAAAGACCCCACCAAAAAAGAAAATAAATCTGGAATTTATAAGTTAGATTGCGGCAGTTGCAACCAATCTTACATTGGACAGACTGGAAGAGCTTTTAATGATCGTATAAAAGAACACAAGAAATGTATTGAAAACAAAAATGATCAGTCTACTTATGCTAATCACTTAATTTCTTCTAACTCACACAACTTTAATGATAACTTTAAGATACTACATACTGAAGCTAAAGGTATTAAATTGAACTTACTAAAAACTATGGAAATAAATAAATTAAATAAATTAGGATTAATTTTAAATGACCAAACAGCTTTGAACAATTCTCCTCTACTAAACATTTAAACTTTTCACCCCCACCCTTATAATTTTATCGACTTGTAATTAGTTTAAGTTTAGATTACTTCACCACCTGCAGAAGACATTGTATGTCGAAATAATATTACTATGGTATCAATAAAAACTTTCTGTAACTCATCTGTGTTTTATTAAATGTAATTAATGTAATTACATTATATGTATATCCTCAGAGAGCCACAAATATTATGGTCAAAATTTGAGGTTTCTGGTTTAACGAATCCTGCATGCTTTTAATACGTATTTGTGATAGTCTCTTATCACTTTGGTTGATTAAGCTTTTCTGATTAGAAACTTTGGAATATACTGTTTAGCAGTTAAATAGATATATTTCTGTTTCTGAAATAAAACAGACCATAAAATTGGTTTATATATCGATCCTGAACCGTAACTATAGTTTTGGTTTGATGTAATTAACTTTAACGATTTGGGGCAATAAAATTCTTGTTCGAGAAATGTTTGGAGACTTTTCCGGTATTGGAAGAAGATTAACTGAATTTTCTTAAAGAGACATAAAATACATATTCGATTCGAATCATATATGGAAATGTTTCTTTAATAAATTAAATTGAATTTGATGCTGTTTTTACAAAAAAAAACTTTAAAAATGGGTTCACCCCTCATACAGCTTTTTTAATACGTTCGATATTGCTTTCACTCGTCACTTTCTTGATGAAAAGACTGTCATTCAAAATAAGGCCACGTTAGAAATATTAAATAGTGGAAGGATTTTTATAAATAAATTTGACAGTTATGAAGATGATATTTAATGTGCAAATCAAATACCTCCTATAAAAAAAATACAAAATACAAATGTAACATACCGCACAACATTACGAAACTAATGCAAAATTAAATTTATTCCGAACTGTTAAGTTTTAAGGATAATATTTATATAATATTCTATCTATATAAAATTAACTTTTTAGAATTCCTGAAAACTTCGTTCCAACAGAATTAAATAGGTAGATCCTTAGTAGAAAACTTTTACGTCGCTTTTTTTCAAAAGTTGTCTTTCTTTTCATTTTATTACAAACTAAGTCAGTACAATTTACGTCGAAAGCTGTGAATTACATTAGGAACTTTCAGCCTTGCAAATGTGCAGTTTGTGAACAAATTATCAAGTTTCAAATTCCAAGTTCCAAACGTAAAATGCGTATGTGCATGCCATCTGTCGTAGTAGACTTTAATTTTTTCTTTTTTAGTATATCCAACATGATTTTCTTAAGGTCCTTTTTAATATCTTCGCAAATTTCTCAAGTATTCTTAAAATAGAATTTTATTTAATAGATGTATTGCGGGTAGCAGTACAATGGTTTATTTAAAATATAGTATAAACCTTCTACATCTTCTTTAAAGATTCATCACCCAAAAGGTCAATGCTATTTTAAACTTTTCATGTCCCACAGATGTTTTCTATTTAAATTTATAAAAGGTCTCTATGGAATCCTTTAATATTTAAAAAGCAACGATAATCCTAGAAATTTAGGAAGTCTAATAGTAATCTTAAATTAGGAATATGTTAACAAAAGTGAAGTTGATTGAGATAGCTGAGACCCTAAAACTATCAAAGAAACGTGTTGGTTATATCGTGAATTAATATTTGGATATGCGAAAGCTCTGTACAAAGTGGGTGCCGCGCGAGCTCACAATCGACAATCGACCAAAAACAACAACGGATCGAGTCGATGATTCTAAGCAGTGTTTGGAGCTGTTCAATAGTAAATCCGAATTTTTGCGTCGAAATGTGACGGTGGATGAAACATGGCTCCATCATTTCACACCGGAGTCCAATCGTCAATCAGCCGAGTGGACTGCACGTGATGAACCGACTCCAAAGCTGGCAAGGTTATGGCATTAATATTTATTGACTATCAGCTACTATCAGCGACTATTACGTAGCGTTATTGGAGCGTTTAAAAGACGAATTGCAGGAGGACAATGCACCGTGTCACAAATCAATGAAATTGATGGAAAATTCCATGAATTGGGCTTCGAAGTGCTTCCGCATCCACCGTACTCTCCAGATATGGCCCCCAGCGACTTTTTTATATTCTCAGACCTCAAGAGGATGCTCGCTGGACAGAAATTTCGCACCGATGAAGAGGTAATCGCCGAAACTGAAGCCTATTTTGAGACTAAAGACAAATCGTAATATAAAAACGGTATCGAAAAATTGTATGACCGCTATAATCGTTGTATCGCCCTCGAAGAGAACTAACTATATTGAATAATAAAATCAAATTCTATCAAAAAAATAATTCCTTCTATGCTAGCCTACGAACTTTTCAGCCCGCCTGTTAGATATAAGTATTTCATGAACCAATAATAATACAATATTAGTATTTCTCATAGACGTAAGTAAATAGCTATAGTCCAAGATAATGTTTTGTTGTTATCAATAAATAATAAATATTGGTTCAGGGAAACTCATCCCTCAAATTTGTTTTGATTTTTATAAAAGTAAGTTATTTTTAGATGGTTCTATAAATTATAAGTTAATCATTTTTAACCTAAACAACAAAAGTTGAATTGTGATAACCAACAGCACCCTCAACGCCCCCAACGACGACAGTTGCATTTCCGAATTATTAATATTTAATTTTTACCAACGTAACGTATCGATCAACAAGCTCGAGACTATCTCTTGTAACATACAGAGATTAGTTCTGCTACAGAAATTTATGTTATATTTTAAATAACCCTGATCGATGTATGACATATACCTTTGGCAAGATAACTAGAAACTTATTTAACTTTACATCTTCTAAAACAAACAAACTACTTATTCTAATCTGAAGGAGTGTATGAATTAACTTGTTTTTGTTATTATATAATTCTCCAAAAACATTGTCAATTGTATCAGTTTGAAAATGATCAAGAAAAAGGTTGGTTAGTTAAAAACTGGTGACCTTCTATAGAGAATCCAAAATTTGCAAATGAAACCTTTAAATTTAATTTACCGTATTTAAAATAACGCAGCTTTAAAAAATATAGTTCGATTACCTACATAGGAAATATATCCTCAAAAATAAGTAAGATAAAAATGTACAGATAACCAATAATATTACTTTTTCATTTAAAACTAATATTTCTTTTGATGAGTTCACTAAAAACAACAAGGACAAGATTGATAGTGTCAAAATCAGAAGTCTATCTGCTATAATAAATTGCAGCAAGGTATATGTCAGACAGACTGGTAGATCTTTCAATCAAAGAATGTTTGAACTTCAAAGAATCCTCGAACAAAGAAAAACCGAGTCAACCAATGCTAAACACCTAATTTTAGAATAGTATTGTAAACTGTTAATTTTTTTAAAACTTTTCTACCTTAATTACGTAATTTTGTAGAGAGAAAAGTTATAAAAAAAGTCAACAGTTTATGATGGATGTTCGCAAATTAACAGCGTTTCCTATTAATTATATTAAAAGTTCTTAATCATGACAGACAGTACGTTCATAAATAAATATAATAAATTAAATATTTTACTTTATAACCAAATGAAGACACTCTGCATTGCTAAATTTAGAATTCGTTTGTTTGGTTTTTCCACTGACGTACCCATTGAATGGAGGAAGATTGAAGTTTTTGTAACTCCATGTCAAAAGCGAAAATTAGACACAAATTTAAGGTTATAGAATATTTCATTGACCACAATGATCTTTTCGCCACACAGTGTAGTTCGTTTATGTTTATAGTATTTGAAGAAGCCACTGTGTGGTGAAATGATCATTGTGGTCAATAAATATCTTGTAACCATAAATTTGTGATTAATGATTTGAATGAACGTTTCTGAAACCTTGCACTTTTGGAAGACTACAAATACTTAAATATGGAAATATAATCAATAATGATATCTGAACATTATCAATATCATATTGGTTTGTGTGGTTTCTTTATTTTTCAATCTTCTTTTTATGTTCACCACAATATTCGAAATACAATTTTTTACAAAAAGAATAAAGTTACAACCTTCTAGGATTCAGCACCTTTATTTTGATTTCGTTCAGATGTGAAGTATCCCACGGGCTTGTTTTAGAACAGACGAAATCGCCGATACCTAATGGCATAAGACTGATCAAAGGCCTTATCCATTTGTTTTCTCGTATTCAATCCTTCTTCCTCTGGTACTTTAACAAGTAATTTACCACGCAATTTACAAACTAAAAGAGCAATATATTTGAAATTATGTATTTTATCACTAGTACGAACCTTACCCCAGTGAAATTGGCCCAACTAAACAAAATATTTTATAAATATAAATGTGGAATCAACAGAATCAACTACTCCGAGGGCTAATACCCCTACCGGCATTGTAAAGGCCTTTCTGCCAGCGCCCACCTTATTAGACCCGATAGGTTGAAACCGGTCGTGGGATATGGCTTTCGGTTCGTTGTGCCTACTTGCTAGGACGCATTCCAAATGTGAGATCATTGATCTTAATATTTAGACGAATAACGATTTGAATTCCTTCTTTTTTGAATAAAATATGTTATATTATATCAAACTAAATATTAACTGACTAATATAAGAAAACCGTTACTTCGAGATATGTTGTTCTCATCTTAGTTACAACAATTAAAAGAATCAGTTTTGAACAAAAAATAATAGATAATTAATTGTAAGAGACACAGCTGCAAAATTTATTTCAAGTCAAAATATTATACTGAATAGTCATCTGAAGATACACTAATGCGATATCAATTATTGATTTAATTTGTACTCACTACAGATTACCTTATGTGGGTACAAATTCAATCAATAATTAATATCGCATTATCATATTTAAAATTTACCCCAAAAAAAAATTTCAAAATATTTCATTATTAATGATTAATAACATCTGAAGATGTTTCAAAGAGAGTTTTCATTAATCTTGACATAAATCCACAAATCTTGTATTTGAGCTGCTGGGCCAATTTCTCATTTGGACTCAAATATCTTTCAGAAACCTTTGCCTACATGATTACTTATGTATGTATATATTATCTTCATAAAATCAACTGCACGACTCTTCCATTTCGGGACAATTTTTAAACCACAGATGCTTGAAATCATACGCTATAAATAGTAGGGAGATAATAAACAATTATTCCCGAAATACCAGATAACATTTTATTTGCATATTTAGAAACAATTCGTTCCAGTTCGTGGCTTTATATTACGTACTAGATAATCCAACAAGATAAGCCTACGTAGATTCCAACGTAAATCGTCATTTATATATCTAGCTACCTATGCATAATTATTATCACGTGTAAAAGTTTCAAGTATCTGCGAAAATGCATTCTGGTATTTATTGGAGTCGGATACATTCAGAAATCAATAACTGCAATACTGCAAAACAGAAAGGTAGTATTATATGTTACATCTAAACAACACAGGCCAACGAAATCAAGCATTGAAAAGAAAAAAGTGCAACCATCTATAGTGTATGTCCAAATCTGGCATCAAAACGCAAAAAAATTGCAATTAAGTCTGTTCATTAATAATATCTGGGCTGTATTTGTTTTTGTTTATTTCTAATTCTTCTAATAACTTAATTCTATATGAATATATATATTTATTGTCGTTTAAGTGTTTCACATAATTGGAATCTACTTTACTGTTATTATAAGATTTGTAATGTTCATTGATTCTGATTTTAAAATTTCTAGCTGTTTTACCAATATAAAATTTATCACAAGAATTACATGTTAATTTGTATACGCCTGATTTGTAATCATTTTTGATTTTGTCTTTACATTTTCTGGGCCAATGTTGTGGTTATGAGAAGTACAATGACAACCAACAAATCATATGTGTTGGTCACCGAAAGCTGCCGAAATTGGTGACCTATCAACTCTGTATCGATTTATCTATGTTCATAAAATAAAATGTAATAAAATATACAGACCTTTTTAGTACCTATTTACACAAACGATTTCATCACTGCCGCCTACAACACCACATCTCAAACGCTTATAAATTTTTCTTTTCTTTGTCATGCTTGGTAAATGAAGCATATTTAAATTTAAAAGAACAAGAAAGATGTTCAAACTTTTCAACACTGTTTGCTAAACAATTTTGACGCATCGTTTCGACCTGACGGTCATTTTTAGGAGGACAATACAGTAGTAAATATAAAATTGTACAAACTATCCTTAAATAATTGGTACAAGTTATGAGAAGGAGTAAGAGGTGAAAATCATGAAACTATAAATTGTGTAAAATCAGAGGGGTGTTGCTTACAGTTAATTCCGTTTGGTTATTGATAATAAAATAAGTTTTGAGGTCAAAGTTTTATTGATTTCCAGGTTTTATAGAAGATTTAATTTTTTGCTTTTAAGTTGAAAATGCAAAACTTCTAAATTATCTTTGTCAATTTGATAATTTTCACTAACACAGTGTTTTGAAATGCCAGTCATACAATTTGTTCTCTTGTTGTTTTATTGCATTAACGTGTTCATTTAACCTGATTTGAAAAGCTCTACCAGTCTGTCCAACCTTAAAAGTATCGCAATTTTTATACTTAATTTGATAGATTCCACTTTTTTCTATTTTATCATTTTTTGTCAATTTTATTTAAGGCTGTCTTTAACTTCTCCCCACAAGATGCTAATGTTGCTATATTGTCCACAATTTTACAAAATTTATTTCCAACAACAACTGTCTGTCTTTTTATAAAACAAATAGATGAGGGCGCGTTCCTCTATGACCTTACATAACAGCCAGAAGTACAAAAGTCGAAAGTTTTTAAATTGATCAGTTGTTAAATAAAAGAAGGATAACAGCAGAACGTTTTTGTGATTTTAGTTTATGGATTCACGGATTTACAAGTTGGTGGAGTATTTTTTTGTTACTTATTGACAATGCTTTCTCATGCTTTTAAAAGCTAGGAGGAAACGACAAACAAAAACGAAGTCAACTTCTACAAAAACGTTAATAATAGCAACCAGGGAGACAAACATGAAGGTTACTTCTCAAGTTCGATTACATTAAACAAAAAGTTAATTGTCAATTGCATAGTTGTTTTTACGGTTTCATACAATTTAGCGTTAATTACTCTTCAATCTTTCATAATTAACCATTAAATTTCATGACACTCGTGTCAAAAAGTACATTTAGCATTTCAAAACATATCTAATAAACCATTAACAATGAAAATTTTGAAGAATTTTTAGTAGGGGTAAATTTTAAATACATTATTTAATGCTATATTAATTATTGAATTAATTTATACCCACTACAGATTACCTCATATTAATGAGAAAATTTGTTTTACTGCTATCATGCCTTCGCCGGGCCAAAGATCCCTGGTTCGTGTCCCGGCAGGGCGTGACAATAGTAACAAATTTTTCCCTCATTAAAATGAGGTAATCTGTAGTGGGTAAAAATTAGTTCAATAATTAATATCGCTATAATGGATTTAACATATCTAATACTTTTGTTCCTTTTGAAATAGAAATAAATTTAAACTGGAAGATAAAATCACAATTAGCAGGAAGTTTAGTTTGTGCTAGGCGCCAAAATTATCATGTCCTTTAACCATATATGACAGATTTGCGTGCATTTAGGTACCATTGGTTCCTATTTATGAAATAAGACTGCTTTGATTTATGATTCCAATTTTACCCTTCAATTTAAATGTTCTAAAACTAATGAGGCATATCTACGATAGATATGTTCAAAATCTATGAAATTGGAAATAAATTTAATTAAAAAATGCGTTTGTATCGAATCTGTACCTACCTATTTCAACGTTTTTGAGATCCACCGACAAAATTGTTTGGAAGATACATTTACAATTTATGACTCTTTACTATGTATCAAGTAGGTATGTATAATGTATCAAAATTCTGTTTGATCGGTATAAAATTTTATTTTTGTTTAAAATTTTTGACAAGATGATTAAAGAGTACTTAAAGCAGGCACATTTATTGTATTTATAAAATACTACGTACACAGAACAGGTTTCTGTAAGGCATCCATTTGTCTTTATTAAAATATGATTTTTCTTTTTGCAAAAAACTTTTTGATTAGAATTTCTAGCCTCGCCGTTAAACAATAATAAAGAACATTTTGATTTTGTAGCAGAGCAATATATAAACAAGCAAAAAATGCTTTGACGCGGTTTTAGAGACTTTTCGACTATCAAATGGCTTATAATATCGCACGTGCAACGGAAAACAATCGCACTAGAACAAATAATAATTCATGAATAAAACATAGGATCGCACTTGTTTTGTTGATTTTTAACGCCATCGTTGCCTTACAAAGCGTTGCATTCGTATTTTGTTTTTCCGTATGGTACATATTAATTCTGTCATTAGGTGCATTTTTGCACTGGTATTCACCGATGATTACCATTTTTGAAAAACAGACACTCATTTAATTTAATACACGTTACAAGGTTACAATTTACTCTCACTACAGTGTTTTGATATATTTATCTTACGATAAAGTTATTATAAAAAAGTGCAACTCTGATACAAATGTTACATCGCAGCACAAAAGGTAATTATTACTTTGATAACTGATAATTTTGTTTATGTTAATTGTTGTTTCTAAAGAAAACATTTAAACAAGTTTAATTAATGATTACGCACAACAAAATGTTTTTAAACGTTTCAAATGATCTACCTGCATAATATAGAACAAAATACGTGTTAAAAAACAATATAGACAAACACTTGGAACTTGTTTCACATATATTTATTAGATTCTCCAACAATTGTTTCGGTTTTTACACCATTTTCAAAGAGTTGACACTTATCGACTAAAGGTACAAAAACTTTTTGTGTTTCATTCCTACCAAATACTCGTGCTGGTGGGCGGGCAGTCCCTCCGATCTACACTGTAGTGCAAAGCCGGAGGGTAGGGCGTAAGGCCCTCCTTGCAGGAATCATGGGAATGGGTGGGTGGTGTAGTTAGGGAGAGAATGATGAGACGGGCGAAATGAAGACGGAAGAGAAGTGAAACATTATCTGTGGAATATTACTGCTCCAGCATTTGCCTAAATGATCCAAGGAAACCACAGAAAACTTGGACCAGAACAGCTGGACCCGTGTTCGAACCGGTGACCTCCCGAATGCTAAGCAATGATCTAGAGCACTAGACCACGTACAATTACAGGTAAATTTATTTATACTTATTCTATTGTAACTTTAATAGGAGGGAATTTCCAAATTCTATTTGGTCATTTTTAATGGATAGATTAAATAGGGCCGTATTTATCTTGGTTATTTCGAGGAGGTTCAAGTTTTCTGTGGTTTCCTTAGATCATTTAGGTAAATGCTGGGGCAGTAATATTCTACAGGTAATCTTTCACTTCTTTTCTGTCTTCATTTCGTCCGTCTCATCTTTATCTTCCTAACCACACCACCCACCCATTCCCACGATTCCTAAAAGGAGGTTGAAGAGGGCCTTACGCCCTACCCTCCGGCTTTGAACTAGAGTGTAGGTCGGAGGGACTGCCCGCCCACCAGCATGAGTATCTGGTGGGAATGAAGCACAAAAAAGTTTTTTTCTTATTGTACCTTTAGTCGATAACTCTTTGAAAATGGTGTAAAAACCGAAACAATCGTTAGAGAATCTAATAAAAATATGTTAAACAAGTACCAAGTGTTTGTCAATATTGTTTTTTAACTATTAAAACTGTTTCACCAAGAGTTAAGCGAAATTTCAATATCTACCAAAATACCTGTGTTCTTGGTTAGTGTTCTGGTGGACGTGCATCGCGGTTTCGAACTCTTTGATTCTTATCAACATGCCGTTGACAGCAAGTAAGTAGCAAATTTAAACACGTGCCGTTGACACGTTGTCTACACTTATTCATTGATCGCTGTATAACGAAAGCAAGCAGGTTGCTTGATTGGTGTTCGGTCGGAATCGTCTGATGAGAACAAGAGGGGTCGAAACCGCGATCCGCGTCTGACAGTTTTGACAGAGAAGGTAAATAAAACTTATTAAAACATTTGAAAGCGTTTTATCGTGTGTACTGGAATTGAATACTCTATTCTCTTGTTTAAACTCTTGCTGATGAACTACTTCAGATATTATCGAGAATTTAGACGATTTTGAAATATTCTTACAAACTATTTTAAATGTCTGTTTATGGTTATGGAAATGTCACTGCTTTAAAATCCTATAGAATCGATAATAAAGAACAGGTCTCGTGAATTATTAAAAGCAATTTAACGGTCCTTGTCAATAATGACATCTCAATATTACAGCAGCAGAATGTAAACTTATAAACTTCATTTACAAAATCCTAGAATTTATTATTCAATATTTGAGCATTTCGTTATATTATTCATTATTCAATTTAAAGGTGTTAGTTATATCGACTTTTGCTTTTGTTAAATAAATTATTTCTGGAATTAATTTTATTATTCCATTCTCGCCAGTTGATGATGATGCTTTAGAATAAAGTTAGTATCTAGATACATGTATATTTAGTATTTGCTTGTTATTTGTTCATTTGTCAGCCAAAACGTGAACTTATTAACATGTCGGTTATTATTCTGTGTCGTCACTTACTAAAAGTTTATTTTTCAAATTTAAATCGTTCTCATATGTAAGTAAGCGAATTAGAGTTACAGTTGCACATTATTTGATATAACTATAAATCCACCTTAAATAACACTCAATATAATTATAAATACTTATAAAAAATTGAAGATATTTAGTCACTACAAAATTCTTTTTTCGTCGGCTGTCATATAGTATTCAATATACCAAAAAACAAAGCTTTCAAGTTTTGTAAATCATTTCTTTCATTCGGAATTTAAAATCAAATAAACTTGTAATTCTTAGATTTCTTTGATGCTAAAATAATTGTTTAAACAAAAAAAATCACTTGACAATATACCCCTTCTGTAAACTCTTCGTTTAGATTAAAAATTGATATTTTGCATTTGTTCAAACAACTTTTGTATACTTGAGTCCCTTGTATGCGGAAAATGAAAATGGTTTTAAAGTTTCTATATAGTTTTTATTTAATCCACGCATATTCGATAAATATACCTCTTAGGGTTGTGGTTAACTAGAACCGTAAGGATTTCTCAATTTGAAGAATCAAGTACAAAATGAGATATTAACGCACTTAAACATTTTTATTTTATAGGCTAGTTGCCAAGGTTCGTATTTTACCAAAGTTTTGTTAAATTTTTGGTTTCGTTGGAGTATTTTCGTTAAGTGTTTTCAATTACCCTGCTTTTCCTCAGGGTCTAAAAGCAACAGTAAAAAGTTTTGATTGTAAAAAAGAGTTAGCAGGCTTTTAAAAACTAAATTCAGACAAACACTTTTCCATTACCAAAAGACTGAAATGTACATTATGGTATTATGGTATTAGTTATTACGCGATAGCTATCGTCCTGGAGGATGCGAACTACCTACATGGTCGCCATAGTTGATTTCCAGCGTAATGCTGGAATTTTGATTTTTTTTGGTATACAGATTTAGTAGGTGTTTAGCTTTGAAAATAAATTGACTACAAAATTGAGAGTAAACACCATCTTTTCTGCTTTAATTTAGTTAGGTTGGTACATATGCGAAATGTTTTTGGACTGCGGCAATCAAGTTCAGAAAGGTGTATTTACATATGCCGAAGGTGTAAACTACAATAAATATTTACTCACTACGCCTTGTAGATACTATTCCAAGGAGCACGTCGGCGATTTCACAACTTTAAGCTCTTTAAAAATACATTGTAGCACATACGTTAGTTATTACGTCCACAACAGAAAAAAAATGAAAAATTTCCATCAATTTACTTATTACATGTAGACTCGTACGCACTTTTTTTTATAAATATATACATATATATATTTTTATTAATAAGTACTCGATATTATTTGTTAAGTTTTGTTTTGTTTCGATCGGTTTGAGTGAGATGTGTTTTGTTTTTAACAAAAAAACAATTTCGATCTAAAATCTGATCGGCTGCGGCCCGGTACAGAACTTTCTTCGAGCGAAAACATTTAGCTAACGATGTTCACTATGCGCGTGCCAAGTGCTCACTGTTTAGTTCACGGTCTCCTGTGATGTTCCATCGCCTGCGCGCTTTACATTGTTTGGTAGGCTACGGTATTTTCTAAACATTTCCGAAATAGGTGTATTTTCGGCCACATGTCTGTTTTTTAAACTTTGTTTTCTATGGAAAAACAATTATACAGGTAGGTACATACAGAACCAGCCATGTGTGGAATTACTAAAGTTTGACCAACTTCGAAACTCAAACATCACACAGAGATTGATTACGGATTTTTTGCGTCAGAAAATAGAAGTTTTATAACTTAATCTTAAGGGCAAACTACGCTCATGATTTGTACTTACTCTTTTAATTAATTAAACCGTAAAGAAAGAACAGACAGAATTTGTGCTTAAATAGATAATCAGAAGGTAGATTTTAAGAGGGGAGGCAAATTGAATTCAATTTGGTCATTAGTGACTATAAGATTATTATATTTTGCTTTTGTTATTTTGAATATTTCGAGAAGGTCTAGTTTTTTACCTTTATTAACATTATGCACAATTTTGGGATTATCAATATCTAAATGGTGGTTATTTGATATACAATGGTCAGAAATTCCTGTGCAATTATTTTTATGTAAAATTGATCTTTCATGTTCTTTCAGCCTATACTTTAGAGCTCTACCAGTCTGGCCGATGTAAATGGCCTCACAATTTTTAAAATTTATTTGGTAGATAGCATTTTTCTGTAATATGTTAATATTTTCTTTGTTATTTACTAATAGTGAACTTAAATTTAACTTATCAGCTCCAATGGTATTTATATTAATTTTTCTTAATCTATTACATATTTTATTAGATAACTGTGGAACATAATTAATGTAATGATATGTTTGTTCATCCTTTGGATTTGGAGAGGCATAGAGAGTTATTTGTAGCAATTTCTTTTTCCTTTTGTATAAAAGTACATCTATTATATTTTCGTTGTAACAGGGGCAGCGCGTGAAAAGTGATGTATATATGTAAAAATTAACAGATATATTACATAAACTGATCATTTGAACAAAACAAATTAATAATAAGAGTATAAGGTCTTGAACAGTTATTTATCGAAACCGCTTATGGCGTGCTATCGAAATTGCGATCCACATCTGGTGGTTTCGATAAAATTAATGACCAAAAACTTATACTTATGTATATGTTTCCTTTTTTAATGATAAAACTAAATTGCTTTTTTTATTATTACTTAGTTAAAGTGAATTTTAAATTAACCGAATTAAGAACTGAATAACAGTGTTAGTTTGGGTGCATTCAGAAATGTGTGATATTTAAGCCTTGTAAGGTCTTATCTAGTGTAATTTACAGAATGTTATCAAATCAAACTTATCTCGCAGACACGTATCTTTAATGCGCTAACCTTTTCGATTCTCGAGATAAACAAACATCAAAGTAAGGTAGGTACATAAAGTATATTTTGTACTTAATGTTAGAGAAAATATAATCAAATAATAATTTATGCGTAAATAAGTACAAAATTTTAATTAACCTTAAAACATAACTCTCCTTCCTAGCAATTGTTAATTAATTGATTTTGTGTTTCGTTAGATATGATAATCAAACGTTAGTTTGTAAACTTTTTAATGGTTACTAACATATATAATCCTTTGTACATAGCATCGTTTACTATATGTTGATAAATAAATTACGAGTATTATGTATTGGCATCCCTTTACTCTAGATAGGGTAACCACGATTGAAATTTATATTAACACGAAAAACTATTGACTAAACATAAAGAAACAGAAATAAATGAAGTATGACATAAGCATCTACTGAAACGTTTATAAAACCGCAAACTACAGCAAGGGGGTTAAAATACTTGTAACCTTTAGTAATGTAATTGTAATTAAACCAATGTCATTTGCAGTACAAATGTGGTAGAAATGAGACGTAAACACTGAGTTGTCGTTGCCCTTTGTAGACCGACGCATAAAGTATTTGTAACGGAGGATATTGTTATACCACTGTAATGAAAAAGTAGAAAGACAAGTAATTTTTTCACCTTAACACACAATGAGATACGTTTCGGCTACTGGCATCCTCAGTAGATCTTTGCCGTCTCAGCAGAGGAAGCAGCAAAGATCTACTGAGGATGCCAGCAGCCGAGACTGGCGAAACGTCTAGTGAAGGAGGAAGACAGGACCACGACATAACAGTTCGGAAAACACCTAGTTACCATGCGGACGCCGGCCGTGAAAGCCTACGATCGTCATTGAGATACGTTTGTTTACTTTCGTTAAAAAAAGTGTGTTTATCAAGTTTCAAAATGAGTGAAGAAGCGCAGTAGAGGTCTTTTGATATCACGCATGTATCTTTCGGGTTAATACAATTTATTTTGAAAGACCGTTTAGACCTTAAACGTATCTCATCTCATATGTTCAAATAAATTATCATTTTTTCGAAAAAAGCGTCGCGACGAGTTAAGGTTTGTGAAACAAAGATTTTTGACTACTAAAACGTTATCAATATAGTTCTACAACCACCCTATATACCTCGTTTAGCTCCGTCGGACTTCTGGCTTTTCTAAAAACTTAAAAAACTTCTGCGAGGACATCGCTTTGACTCAATTGAAAAGATAAAAGTCGAATCGAGGAAAGTTTTGAAGGCCATTCCGGAAATCGACTTTAACGACTGTTTACAAAAACTGGGAAAAACGTTGGCATTACTGTATTCTATTCTACTCGAAAGGGATTACTTTGAAAGGGATGAAATAAATTTAAAAGAATCATAAGTCGTTGCTATTTTATTTAAGAAGTCTTACTACTATTTCCTCACACTGGCAGTTGGCAACGTTTGTATTCCCTTTCTGTATAACTTACATATTGTGTTAGTTTCTAATAATTTATTATACTTATACTTCAACATATTATACGTTAATTAAGTTGTATATCTATGTTAAATGACACTAAAATGTTGGTATGTTTTTAAAAGTAACCATCATACTTCCTCATTATTTAGTTATAAAATTGCAATAAAAAACTGAAATAAAATTTTATTGATCATACTTTCGTTTGTAGTAATGTGAAAATCGAAGCATTTATCAGTATTTCATACATGATTATCGAACCATAAACATGATATATTGTACTGGTTGATGCCAAAAGTCTGTCAGGTCTATTTTTCAACACAGTTTAAATCTTGATTGTGATCTACCTAAATTACATTTTTTTTTAGAAATTTATATATTACTATAAACAAGCTAAGCTGCCTAAGCTACTCATACTATAGAATAGTATATCTGTTAACATTATTAATTTATTAAATATCCCTTCAGGGGTTTTTTCCTTTTGTTACTTAAAATGTAGTTTGGTATGTTAAAAATTAATAAATACTACCCATGGTATTATACAATAGGAATAATAGTTTTAATAGAAGTTTCTTTCAAAACGTAATATTTTAAAAAAGAATATATTTTCCTTAACGGCATCACTGAAATAGAGTATTTAAAATGAAATGGAACTGTTTTATTTGGTCCTCTGCAATAGATATAGAAACAACTCACGTAAACAAACACAAATGTAGCTTTAAAAACACAAAAATTATTTTGATACACTGTATCTTCTTCAGGTGGAAGAATGGTAAATTAAAACTAATTACAATAGGTCTAATATACTAACTAAGCTTCAGTAAGAAGTGGGGGTAAATATCAAAAAATGTTCAGTAATGGTGACTTACTTATTTCAATTTGATCATTAAGAAAATTGCCTTTTTTATTGAGTTTATTAATTTCCAAACTTAAGTTAAGTTTTCTGCCTTTATTTTCGAAATGTAAAATTTGAAAATCATCATTGAAGTTATGATTATGGTTTATTAGATGTTCAGCGTAAGTTCAAACTGTGTTTTTATTTTTATTTTCATAACTTTTTTATGTTCTTTAATTCGTTCTGAGAACGATCTGCCGGTTTGCCCTATGTAAGCTTTATCACAATCCCCACGGTTAAGTAAATATACTCCTGATTTTAGTTCTGTTTTAGTAGTGTTTATTATTTTTAATAAAATTACCTAAGGTGTTGTTAGTTCTTAACCTGTGAAATTTTTATTCTGTGTTATCTTAAAAATTCTATTCAATTCTACTTATATTGCAATCTGATTTATTCATCGGTATATTAATCAGTGTATATAAGCATGAGTGAAAAAAATGCTAATTTATGTTGCAAAGGGTTGCAATCTCATAGAAACAACTCAGTTACGAAACCGTCTAATTGTCAACATTCTTTTATGTACGAATATAAAGAAAAATCTGAAGTGTTTGTATTCCGATGTTCGCTTTTCCCAAACGACTTCAATTCGAAATTTATGTCATCAGAACCGACACAGATACTAAAGTACGCACAGTGGCAGTTCATGAAGATTAATGGTTTCCAGCTACGTCAACTAATAAACACTTCCCCGTGCCCTCTTCCTGTTCCAATTTAACGAAATAATAACTACTTAAATTCTTTTACAATTACTTATCTACTAAATAACGTAAGAAGTACCAGGCTCTTCTACGCATGTTTCGTTACAATTCAGCCCGAATCTTTAGTGGTTGAAAGTAATGGTAAATGCAACGGTAAAACAAGCCAGGTTAATATTCTGTACTCGTAAAACTTTATCATTTAGAAAGTAAAAACTAAGGGTGTTATTCAAAGATCATTATGTTACAATGGACCAATGTAATGCAGTGCGCAAAGACGTACGTTCACCTTTCTTGACTGCATGTAAAATGATCTGAAGTATAATTCTCGGGCGTAACTTAAATATGCTATTCTCTATATACACTACAAGTAAAAGTTTAACCGACCGTGTAAGATATCTGGTGAACTCGGCATCAGCTATGGGGGTGTCCACACAATCATAACGAAACCGATGAACAGGTAGAGGCGTTTCTGCGCACCTGGATAGACACCCGCCCTACTTCTTTTTATGAAAACGGAATGAAAAAACTACCAATGCGATGGGAAAAATGTATAGATAAACAAGGGGGATATATCGAAAAATAGAGAAATTTGTGTTTTGTGAAACTCTTCAAAATAAATGTTTTATGAACAAAGGCTCGTTTATATTTGATGCATCTCATACGCTTATAACATTCTAATAAGATTTTGAATATAGATAACATTAGTCTCTAACTCAAGATGTCACCATATCACCTTGAGCGTCGAAACGCGTTTTAGCTTTGTTATACTTTTTTATGTGGCAACTTGCAATGGTCGGTTAAATACTTACCTGCAGTGTATATTACAAGTGGTTTGGTTTGTACAGACTTTGTCGATGTGACGTGAACGCAGTTTTCCAATATTATTACAGTAGCTTAAGAAATATATACCAATCACTCTTTTAAAAGCGAAATATTTGTGGTCTATAAACTTTTCCTAAACAGTATCTACACACGATCATTGTTTTTCTCTTAATTATCTACCTACTGATTATCTAAGTAACACATAGTAATGAACAAAAAAGTTTCTTATGCAACGTATTAATTACAAGGACGTTTCACTGCAAATTGTTTATTATTAATAAGAATACAAGTTATGTATAGTTACTATAATAACGGACAATTTTACTTTTTTCAATTTAAGAGACATATAAAATGTGCTTGTTCATTTAAATGTCAATTATGTCTTCATCCTTAAACCAATCTGGCTTGCACATATTTTATTTGGGTATTTAATTACTTTATGATATTGGATGTTATCAAATATTGTATGGATATGTATATGTGTTTGCAAACACGTGTACAGGTTATTGAAGCTTTGAATACTTTAAAATGTAGTAAAAAACAAACAAAAGGAAAGTTTCACCAAATTTTATTAGAAAAATCCTAACAAGTTTCGGCCAACGCGACTATTTTCAAAGGAGTAGGGTACAACAAATACTAAAGTCTTAAAACTAAAATAGCTCTATATATAACTAGAGATTAGTAAAAATAAGTGGGGAGTCAATGTAACTTAACTCTAAAGTCCGCGGTTATATTAAGTATTTTGCACTGTTTAATGAACCAAATATGAGCTGAACAATTTTTAAACCTTAGCAAAGTTTTACGATACATAAGAAGTTAAATTTAGTTGAGCTACGTCGTGATATTAGGCACTAACTATAAGCTTTTATAAATACTATAAATTAACATTAGAAACGTAATGATCAGTTTAAAATGTTATATAGTTTAAAGAGCTGCAGAAGTTGCGACCGCAGATGGTATCAATAGTTAAAATTTTAAACCACAAATAAATAAGTACCTCTAATTAAATATACCGACATAATATGAGTCATAACTTCGGTGAGTGCTTAATTTAAGAGTACAATTTGTCAACTGATCTGTCCTTTGATTCAGGAACCAGTCAATTTGTTAGAATCCAAGGTTTCTCGTTAAAGTCAATTCGTTTGAGAAAGAGAGAGGCCTTTTTCTTTGCGGGCAAACATAACAATTTAAAAAAAACTCAAGTGTAAATCACCTCGCATGTATTATTTCCAGTAAGTTCATTGATTCTCAAGATGCTTATGTCAATAATACAATAATAATTTTAATATACATATTTACCTGATGATTTCAGTAGAATTTACCTTGTTACTAACAATTTATTAATTGTCGAATAGTACGCAGCTAAAGACAGCACTTAATTTGCGCTGTCCAGAGTAATTATTATTAATGAAGTAAATTGAACATGGCCAACTGGAAGCTGTGTTATGTACACATTATTAACAAATAATAGGTATATAAATGTACACTCCACAGTGTAACTGTTGCGTAATATGTGTTTTTGGAAAGTAATCTTTAAATTCAAATTATCTAAAGGACACACTTGATGAAACATACTTAACTAAACTCAAAAATAAACAACACATTTATTGTAATCCTCGACAATATTGTTTCGACCTTATACTGCCATTCTCAAGAGTTTACAGCAATTAAAATTAAAATGGAATTAACGGTCTATTTATGTAGGCGAAAGGTATGTCTCTAGGTGGATATTTACATATGTACTTGACGTATATAATTCAATTTCGTTATTTGCTATATTCTTATTTGACACTACTGCAATATTAACTACTAGATTTTTCCAAGAGATTAAGTTTTAATCTTTTTTCTTGGTGATGAATTAGCCTTAAATTATTTATATCTACTTTTTGGTTGTTCAGCAGGCATTGTTCAGCTATGCCTGCGTTTTTATCTTATAGTCTATATGGTAGACATGTTCTTTTAATCTAGTTTTTAGTAATCGTCCGCTCTGACCGATATATATATATATATATATATATATATATATCATATCTTTAATATTAAAGGGGTTTTATACTCGTTGTCAACAAAATAAATATCTACACGTTATTAGTCAGTAATTTATCAAAACAATTTATTATGTCTTGATGAGAACTAGTAAGTTCGAAATCGCGATCAATGTCTGGTGGTTCGATAAACTAATGATATTTAATATCTATCGCAATATACTTCGATCAACTTTGTTATTTATCAATCATTTTGATACTTACTTTAAATTCCCGAAGCGCATCAAATTCATTAGTTTTTCTACTTTCAAATATTTTGTCCTTTTATGGTAACGTTTGCAAAATGAACGAACCGTCTAAAATATTCTTTTATTTATTCATGCTCCGAATCACTTGTTACATAAGTCACTATCACTATATACAAGTCTGTGAGTGGACGCTATTTAGGAATGACGTCAGTGTGTATGAAACAACAAGTCCGCTTTTATTCCATTTTGGACTAACGGATAAAAGGAGCAGTTATTCCATTCCGAAATCAGAAAGGCCTTGGAGTGACATAGACCGTTTGCTCGCGATTAATTAATTTAAATAATGTTATGATAAGTATGACACACAAGAAGTTTCAGAATCAATCTTAAATAATATTATCACTACCATTTCATTTTCAATATTTAGTGCGAAAAGTTACTATAATCAATACAATAATAAACATTTATAGCTTTAAAGAAACCAATAAAATAAAATTGCTAATTTTCCGAGGATAAAATTGTAGCAAAGAGAAATAGACAATGTAGCACGGCAACTCAGATTTCTCGTAAATCTATTAAAAAAAGACTACCGACAAACTTATTCTTTTATTTAAATTACTCTTTTGTTAGTTCCAGTTATCCACTCAATATTTTAATTAAATAATTAAATATTATAATAAATAAAAGTATAAGAACATTACGATTCATTGTTCAGGGACTACTGCATGTAATGCCATTTTTTTTAACTGAAACTACAGTTGCAGCGGAAAAAGCAACTGACGATATAATTTTGTTTCGTTTACCACTGCCGGTTGCCATGCTCAATTGTCTATTCCACTTTATTTCCTCGTTAGTACTCAGCGGTTCTCCGTAATTTCTCTATAAATTCCACCTGTTTTCCTGTAATTTTGACTCTTTATTCCAAAATTACTTCAAATACTGCTCAGAAACGGCAGAAGCTGATGAATTACTTATAACATTCTTTTGCAATTTTACATTTATTGACTTGTATGGGAATTGGGTTGTTTTAGATCGTCTAAGAAAGAAGACTATCGAAATAAGTTCTGTGTGAATTTAACCTAGTTAGTAAAGGGGAGCAATGAAAATTAATAAAATAAAACACACGGTATATTTCACAAATGTATTATTAGACTATCTCTGACATATGTTTCGGTTTTTACAACGTTTTCAAAGAGCTATAGATAACTGAGGTACATTATTTCCTTACAAACCACTTATACCTAGAATACAATGGATTGTAATAACGGGGAAATCCCAAAATCGGTCTGGTCATTGGTAATAGGTAGACCGTTTGCGATGGCCTGGTTTATTTCGACTATTTCTAAGAAATTAAGTCTTCTCCCTTTACTTTATGTATGTATTATTTTTATATTCCTATTATCTATTTCATGATTTTGGGAAATACAATGGTCCGCTATACCTGTACATTTGTTGCCACTTTTTATGGATTTTACGTTTTTGAAGGGCCCGCCCCGTCTGTCCAATGTAAAACGCTTCACAGTTCTTGCAATTTATTATATTTGATAAACACCGCTTTTATTTAATTCATTAATTTTTGGTTTATTATTTACTAAAAATTTTCCTAAATTATTTTTATTAACCGAAATCAAGTTTTTTGAAATTGTTGCAAATTTTATTATTAATATTTAATATTAGGTACATAATTGATATAGCAAACTAAAACTGTTGGAACTATAATATTCTACGTAATTTTGTATACCGTTATCATTTTTAAAGTATTCTAAGCAAAGATATTTTCTCATTATTTTTTTTTATATTTAGATTATTTTTTTCATTTTAACCAATAGTAATGCCGCAGTGTCGTAATTTTAAACCATACCCAAAAACTGTTAGCACCATAAAATTCTGCGTATCTTTTTACAAAATAATCACATTTTATAGCTTCTTAAATTATTTCCATTTCCTCGAAATCTGACAAGCGCTTTTTCATGTTTGGACTATATTTTCTTTAACTTAAGAATACATGAAATTTAAAACAGTTGTTTGCTACATCTCGTCCTTTAGGAAGCCCTACCAATAGGATTTTCGGTCAGATAATGAAACGAAGGGATGACACGTGTCACTATAGACACGCGCGATCCTAATCTTGATGCTATTATACAATGATAAGGATTTAGTTTATCACTTTCCTAAAAACTGTTTCTTTTATTCCACGTTTTATGAGATAAATAGTAAAAGAATTATTTCAGAATTCGATTTTCTCTGATACTTTTACAGTGACAGTTACTATTTAATAATCCTGAAGGAGACCCAATTATATTTATTGTAAAACTCAATCCTAAAAAATATAATCTACCAGAATACTAGTCTTCTTTTGTCAATTAGTATATTATTTATCAATATTACTTAAAGAAGAAAGAAGTGTACTTACATCTTTTTTATTTCTATTATAAAAGAACTGTCTGATATTCCGAAAAATGTATCTTCAAGTATTCGTAGAAACAAACATTGCCTGCGGAGAAAAATATATATCTATATTCATATCTACGAGGGTGGATCAAATATAAACGAGCCTTTCTAAATTGAGCGCCGGATAGCGCATCCGGGTTTTTGGGGACTGGAGAGGGGTGCTGTTGGTCGACTTTTTGCACGACCGAAGAATCATTAATGCAACCTACTACAGTCTGTATTATTGACTTCTCGGTCAGGTAAAACTTCTTTATCGCCGCCATTCGTGACGTGTTACTCTTGCACGATAACGCTAGGATCTCACACCGCAGCTTTAACGCAGGTCCAAATCGGTGAAATGCACTGGACTCAGCTGGAACACCCTCCATATAGCCCAGACCTTTCCCCTTGCGATTTCCAATGTTTGGGCTCCTTAAAGAAAAACTAGTAGGCGAGCGATTTAAGACCGATGAACAGGTGGAGGCGTTTGGTGCGCAACTGGATAGACACCCGCCATGCTTCTTTGTATGAAAACAGGATGAAAAAACTACCAATGCGTTGGGAAAAATGTATGTACAAACAAGAGGGATATGTCGAAAAATAGGAAAATTTGTATTTTTGTGAAACTTTTCAAAAACAAATGTTTTATGAACAAAGGCTCGTTTATATTTGATGCATCCTCTTATTATAGCTATGTACGTATAAGGGCCTAGCTATAGTCAACAATTAGCAATAATGACATCATATCTACAACAAACGAAAAGCAAACGAAAGATTTTTAATACCCAAACTAGAAATATTTTACATTTCTTCTGAGATTATGACGTTTTTAATTGTACAAAATAGCAAGAACAAAATAACATTTCTGCTTAGAAGTGGTACCAACATTACGGGACTGCATACCATACAATAATTAGAAGGCACATCTTTTTATGTTTTTTTAATGTAATACCTAAATTACTTTCTGTACTGCATATCTGCAGTCCAATAATTACTTTCATGTAGTGTGACTACATATATTATCGTCTAACATTTTTCTAAAATGGTTTCAACAAAAGTAAAATTTGCTTGTTTAAATAGGAGTTTCACAAGAATTATGCCTTAAAAAATTTAAGTTACATTGCAAAATATTTAATGTTTTATAAAATAGTAATGTTGAAAGAAGCGTGAATAGGAAAATATAAAAGAATTTCAAATTGAATGTTAGGGGTAGCTAGCTAACTCATTTGAATTCAGCTGCATCTACTGATTTTAATTTTTAATTAATTCTATTCAACATGTGCACTTTAGTCGTGCTTCCAACGTAAATTCACTTTAAATACTTCGTTAATATACCTGAGTGCATGTACATAGGTATATAAGTATATTTTCCTGAAAAGTAAGTAGATAAATAAGTTATTATGACTCCCATTCATATATTCGTTAGGTATATTATCTTCTGGTAACGGCAGAAAGTTCAACAAAGTTGGTTTTTCATTTGATGTAATAGGTATCAGTTTCCACAAAAATTTTATTCGCAATTACCAGGGACAAAATGAAAAAAAAACTTTTTTGTGGTTCATTTCCACCAGCTACTCGTGCTGGTGGGTGGGCAGTCCCCCCGATCTACACTGTAGTGCAAAGCCGGAGGGTAAGGCCCTCTTAAGCCTCTTTGCAGGCATCGTGGGAATGGGTGGGCGGTGTGGTTAGGGAGAGAAAGATGAGACGGATGAAATGAAGACAGAAAAGAAGTGAAAGATTATCTGTGGAATATTACTGAATGCTAACAATAATCTAGAGCACTAGACCACGCCGCTCGGTGGACAAAATGATGACTCCACCAATGCACTAGCAAGTCATCAGCATTATAAGTATGCTAATGGTTTAGTCAATTAACACAAGTGCTGATTTCAATTAATATAATTTATTTCATTATGTGAACACTCCAAGATGGATTTCGTTTGTATATCCTTTAACGCTGATAAGCATCTGTGGATCTCCAAAATGATTTTGGACAAAGACAAGATAAGAGTTACAGAGATAAAATTGTTTTAAGAATGAGCTTATCTTGTAGGAGACACAATAATAAACACCAGATATTTACTGTCAGTTTTAAAATTTCATAATGATAAAATAAACTTAATTTAATACAACGAGCTTATCCTAAAGAAGCATTAATTTTGAACGGCTAAAAATTTTGTCAGGCAGTTGAAAGTAAGGTAATGCTTCAACTAGAATATCAGATTAAAGCATTAAAACGATAGATTAGCTCAGCGACAGTCTACTGTAATCCTAATTAGGCAAGACCATAAAATAAATGGATTATTATCTTCATAAATGACTGGCTTCTACTTATTTGAACTTGTGCTGACAACTGTAAGATCAAAACTTTATTATAGGTTTAAGTATCCTTTATTGCTCAATGAAATTTAGCAAAAACTATTCTCCTATTTTCTAGACAATCTGCCGCTATCTGTTTTATGTACTGTAAAATTATTACAGATTGTATTTACTTCATTGATGTAGTCTGTACGTATGTTTAAAGTTCTAGTTCGACAATGCCTGATTGTTCAAAAATGATCTCAACGCTTCCATTGTCTTTATTGTTGTAGTGAACATTGTTGGGTTGTTTTGTATAAACACTGCATCTTTGTATTTTCTTCTTCTGGATGATACATTGATGTTTTTTGTTTTATTTAACTAATTAATGTTGTTTTGTATGAAGAAAATACTTTGTTTTAAATGTAGTCAATTGAGATGAACGAAAATCATAACTAACTACATACTATACGCTCCAATTTATTTTCCCCATAACTCAACGTTATTTCAGTGTCGATAGGTGTGAATGTCTGTTACTGGGATTCCTAAATACGAAGGTTTATCAAATACAAACGGGATTGGTTTTTAATGTTGAAGCTTGTAAGCGTTGAAACTTTTCCATAACTGTAAACAAACAAACACAAGTAATGTTTCTTCTTGAAACATTACTTGGGATTGGTTTTGTAAAAAATTCGAACTATATTTAGTTAGACATCGGTACATATACTATTTTTCCACTTAGTTTCAGAAATACATTTTTCCCATCGAAATTAGGATCGTATAAATTCTTCGGACGTTCTTGTAACCATTGAAGTCACAAGGGGATAAGTCGGAGCTATATGGCGGATGTTCCAGCGTTTCCTAATGGATCCAATTTTTTCGTTGTGGCATTGACTGTATGAAGCCTGGCGTTGTCATGCAAAAGAATACTTCTGACTGATTGCATCTTCCTTTTCCTTCGAAATGACAATTTCGCGACATCCAGTGGATCACAATAATGTTGCGCATTAATCGTGCGTCGATCATGGAGAAAGTCAACGTGAAAAGCACCTTTCCGGTCAAAAAACACTATTGCCATTAACTTTTCGGCAGACAAACTTTGACTTTTACTTTGCCTTCATTGATCCCTTCTCGTCGCTTTTTCACCAATCCATACTCGCCTGTTTCTATTCGGATTGTAGTGGTACACGTGCACCCATGTTTCGTCACAGGTGACGATGCAATTCAAAAATGCTTCACCCTCTTGCTGGAATCGATTGAAGTGTCGCTGCGAAATCTCCAATCGATGTTGTTTGTGATCCTCCGATAACAGCGCATTTTCAGGTCATCTGTCATGATCCCATGGATACTCCCGTAACTGATGGTCAATTCATCAATTATTTCCCAGAGTTATGCGTCGATTTCCCTCAATGATATTTGGGACCACCTCAATGTTGGCTTCGGTCACACTTGTACACCCGAGTTCTTGACAAGGTGTGCCTGTAATCGCCCCAAAATTTCGTTTGAATTCCCGTCCTCCTTGGCCAAAAACTTAATAATAATCATCGCATCTACAACTACCAGGTCACTGACCTCTCCGTTATTTAAAAAAAATCAGTCCTGTTTATATTAACACACCCTCGTATCCTTATTATCTACAAATAATATTTTTTCTATGGTTCGCATTTAGCGTATCCGTGATCGAATCAACTTTATACACGTGATTGATTAAAGTTTCGTCATCATCAATTACACGTAGCGTACATTTACGTAATTCGGAAACACCGGCGTCATCGCCGTCCCGAATGAAAAACAGCGGTGTAATTCGCGAATAAAACTGCCGGATTTTCGGTGGACGATCTGTCTTCTCCTCTTTCTTCTCGTGACATGTGGTATCCAATGTAATGGAAAACAATCGTTCATTTGAAGACAAAGCATCCACACGGTTTTAGGATGCAACAAACACCAATCGTTAAAGAACAAATGGCCATCATATAGACACTAGCGTGAATAACAAAACCGCGTATAATAAGCGAAAATGTTTTTATGTGCATATGATTGTACAACAAACGACATTTACTTTTCAGTTGCTAAATATTTTTGTAGATTTGTCAAGGGACTACTTATGTATTCAGTAAAAAAATATATCTATCTATGTATATATATTTTCGTACTTCCATTCACTGGCTGTTCGTGATAATCATCAGCTACGGATTGTCCTGAAGCTGCAGAGAAAGTACTGTAAAAGCTTTTTGTATTTATTTTTGCACTTTTCAACTAATGTAGCCTCTGTAAGAGTTATGGGTTGACAGTATAGCGAAGGGTCGAGACGCTTTTAACAAAATGAAATCACTTTTTTGCTAGCAATCGGTTAATTTAGAAAGTCGAAAGAGATTATTTATTAAAATGGTATATGCAAAGTGCGTCTCTGTATATGTGCGAAACGTGGAAAAGAAAAGGTTAGAAGCGTTTGCTATGCGGTGTTATAGGAGGATGATAAAAATTCCGTGAATAGAATAGTAGTAGAATAAAGAGCGCTATGGAAGTTTGGACATATTAGAAGCTGAAGTAGGAGTAAATGGAGGCAGAGGAAGACCTATAAATGTCCTTTTCTATTATTAGTGAATGAAGCAGGTGGCCTGAATATGTTTGAAAAGATGTTCACTCTTCCTAACTACGTATAGTGTGTTGTTACCTTTACTTCTTAGCATAGACCGAACGGCGTGGTCTAGTGCTCTAGATCATTTCTTAGCATTCGGGAGGTCACCGGTTCGTACCCTGTGGTTGCTGGAGCAATAATCTTCCACAGATAAACCTTCACTTCTCTTCTGTCTTTATATCGTCCGTCTTTCTCTCCCTAACCACACCACCCACCCATTCCCACGATTCCTGCAAGGAGGCTGAAGAGGGCCTTACGCTCTACCCTCCGGCTTTGCACTACAGTGTAGGCCGGAGCACAAACTGTCTTGATAATTTAAACGTAATTTCTCAAAAATAAACAGTACACACAAGAAACAGTACTCCTAAGCAAACAAATGGAGTAGGTATATTATAAGGGATCAAGTATTGTACTAAAAAACATATACGTAATTGTTTATTCCTGCTATAATCCACATTAACTAGAGTCGGTTAATATACAGACGATTATTTGATTTCTAGTTTTTGTTTCTTCTTTGTTTTTATTCCCGGCAGCAGAATCTGGTCTCTCGGCGCAATACATTGTGCGAATATTGGAAGCGAAGTTATAAGGAATCAAGCGAAAAAGATCGAGGAGACAAATCGCGCACATTTATCTTTCTACTGAAAATAATTTTGGCACTAATGTCTGACAACTTGTTAAACACGTGCTGCTATTAATAGACATCCCTAGTTATTTTATCGCTTAGTCCATCAGTCACCGCATTATAAAAATATCTCGCTACGCAAAAGAGGTGATGAACTGTTACCGAGAGCCGAGAGGAAAAGCAAAAAGGAAATGCTGTGTCATAATATTATTCAATTAAAAGTGTAAACGCTATGTTGGCGATACGCAATATTTTGTCTAATTTTCAAAAACTAACCCCAAACTCCCAACTCTTTATATCATTTTAAACCTGTTTGTTTTCTATTCAAAAAAGAAAGAAGACATTATGTTATATCTTCGTCTAAAAAATCCGTCGTAATCAACAGTGTAATTCAATGCTGGTAGGGTATTAGCCCTCGGAGTAGTTGTTTCTGTTAATTCCATATTTATATTTATTATATTGTTTGTTTTTTGTTTCTCTTCAGACATTTTTCAAATACTAACCCCAAACTCCCAATTTCTCGTTTCATTTTAAACCTGTTTGTTCTCTGTTTCTTTTGAGACATTTTTCTGGTAGTTTAAACTACTTAAACAAACTCGTGGGACGATTAGATTTTCCTTTGTTTATAATTTAAAATAGTTTGCAAATTATGAAGTATAAATTTATATTTTCCAACAATATTTACATTATTCGTCGTAATTGGACACGTTATGTGTTATTTATAAAGTATATCATAGGAATAACATTCTGCACTCATCACTATGTGTCTAAGTGCAGTTGCACGTGACAGCTTGATAAAACGCCAAAAAAGTGGACATTTTAATTTTAACTTATCTAACATTAAAATGACTCTTGAGATATTTGTATACTTATTTCAAATTTCATGCAAAATAGCCTCTAGTCATAAAATAAGAAATACGTTTGCTTCCTACTTATGAACTTTGATTTTAATCATAAAATTAACTGTAGGCATAAAATAGTACGAAATAGGGAAGTACCTTTTTTCATATGTAAACTTAACCATAAACTTGAATATTTGTATGAAAGTTAAAAGGTTAATATTCAACAAAAGTTATTAAAGAATTCCACAATGAGCATGAAAATTTCTACATATGGCGCTCACTTAGCTGTCTGTATTTATTGTTAATATTCAAATTGGATAAAACAAAAGAAATTGCCAAATAAAAACATTTAATTTGGGTTTTAATCCTTTCGGTATATATATATATATATATATATATATATATATATATATATATATATATATATACTTTAGGTAATAAATACGAGGCATGTTTTGTACCGTTTTGAAATTAATAATAAACGTGCAAATATTTCTTAATAATTTTATTTTTACATGAAAGCATGTACCTTAATCTACTTTTCTACATAATTTCCTTCAATACTGAGGTACTTGTCATAACGTTTCACCAATTTTTGAATACCCTTCTCATAGAACTCTGCCGCCTGACTTGTTAACTGTTAACCACTGCATAAGAACTGTTTCGACTTCGTCATCGTCTTGAAGACGATGCGCTGACCACCCAGATGTTTCTTCAAGTGCAGGAACAAATGGTAGTCACTTGGCGACAGATCAGGGCTGTACGGACGATGATCTAGTGTTTCACAGTGAAAAGATGTGATGAGATCTTTAGTCCTATTAGTCACATCTTTAAATGCTCTACCTACTTTCTTACCATTCCATCACTCATAATGTTTTGTCCGTAAACTGCACAGATACCACGATCTCACGATGAATATCAATCGGTTTTAGTCCTTTAGCACTAGGGAATCGTATAACAGCCCGGACTCCGGACTTCACGATTATCGAAGGCATCTTAAACACTCAGTAAACAACCTAAACCAGGACGAATCAGACTCTAATGGCGTCGTGTATATTTATTTATTCTTTTAATTGCGTAAATCAAAATTCATACCATATTGTTTTTTGATGTTTAAACTCCCAACCGTTTCAACATTTCTTAATCAAATTCTTGACTCTATATATGAAACGCGTGAGTTGTGAAGTAATCTTGTCTAATGCTGTAAATTTTAATTACTCTCATTAGAAAAATATGTTCCCCACATGTTACAACTTTATTACCCTATTTTTAATTTAGTCAACGCAAAATGTAATAATAATTGTTCTTAGAACTGCCTGTTTTTGTTTAGTTTGATATCATGTCCATATTTATACAATGAGATGCAGTTGAAAATAGAAAATCCGAAACCAGAGATTGCCATGGATATTTACGCCGAAAAGTTATGTTTAGCAGGCCTTAACTATTAAAAAAATCAACAGACAAAAGGTACTTATGAAGTGAACTGTATATGAGATCGAAATAAAAAGAGAATTTGAACAAATTTAGCAGCTGCTTTTTATTATCGGTTTTGTAAAAAATGACCCACGTTTGCCGTTGGTTAAATTATTTGTGAGCGTTTAAAATATTTATTTCTGTTTAGATTTATAGAATTGCTTATGAATTTACTAAATGGTCAACAAAATTTTAAATTCGTGTAGGATTTAGGTACAGAATATGTCATTTCATTTCACAATTTATACTGACAAATCTATAATATAATTCGTTTCCAAAGCAATGTAAAGGTTTAATTTCTATGTAATTTTTTTTAAAAGAATTGCGCACATTAAATTTTTTAGTTTGCTTGTCATCACCATACGTTAGCCTAGAGATCTAATTATGGATGAGCTTCTCTGTATAAATGATATACACTACGCTTTTTCCTTGTGTTTTGATTGAATGACTGGCGTCGGTTTTCTATTTTGTGATTTTCACGTCACTTTGACTGACAAAGGCCTAATAACATCAATTGGTAGTTGTTAATTACATTTCGAGTTAGTTTATCTTCGAACGAATAAAAATCTTCATAAAGGCGTGATGGTTTTGTTAAAATAGACGAAAGTTCTACGTATTTCATGATGAATTTTAATCCAAATAGAGGTACTGAGTTTTAAATGAATTATTTACCAATATTTCTATTAAAAGCACCACGATAGTATTTCGAATATATTTTGTTTTTGATAATATAATTTCTTGTTTTACATTAATGAAGATTATTATGTAAACAGTGTGACAAAATATTTTTTAAATGTAAATATGGAATCAACAGAAACAATTATTCCGAGGGCTACTGGCATTAAATTACACTGTTGATTACGAAAGATTCTTAATATATCCAAAAAAAGAAGGAATTCAAATCCTTGTTCGTCTAAATATTAAGGATTAATGATCCCACATTTGGAACGCGTCCTACAAAGTAGGCACAGCAAACCGAAAGCCATATCCCACAACCGGTTTCGACGTATTGGGTCTCATCAGGTGGGTGCTAGCAGAAAGGTCTTAATAGGCTATATAATAAATATAAATATGGAATAAACAGAAACAACTACTCCGAGGGCTAATACAACTAATGACATTGAATTACATATTCTATTTATCTTTGATCTTTAATATTTAGACGAACGAGGATTTTAATGCCTTCTTTTTTTGGATAAAATATTTTTATAAGTTTCATTGGATAAAGATCGTTATTAGACAAGTCATGAAGGAGATGTGTTACAGACCAATGTAGTAATATCGAAGAAGTCGATGTCAGAAATCCTAAGAGTCCTTCATCTTGTCAGTAGATTGAAGAATTGTTTCCAATTTACCCGTGGCGTAGTAAACACTAAAGCGCTCCAATAAATCTAATATAAGAACGCACGAAACAAATCTTTTATTTATGTCTCACCGTACCTTTTCTACCATATTATTCTATTTTCGTAGAGTAACATCCAATACTTGAAAAATAAAAAAATTACCAACCAATTCTTTGCGAAATTATAAGCTATAAGTCCTATAGTATTCTTTTACAATTTTTTATTTTGATATGTTACTAATGAGTAATAATTAGGTGATAAAATTTAAAGGAATTAAACCTTTTCCGTATATTTTAACAAAAAAAAAAAGAAAATCCAAAAGGTACCAAATCATTATCGAATATTTTTCATTTTGAAACTAAAACAGTTTCATCATAATTATTGTTGCGTCTCTTGGACCACCAACTGCTTTATTATTATTGCAAGATGCGTAACGTTTTGACGCTAACTTTCTAAATTCTGACTTTTAGCTCCTTTGTTCATTTATTACCAGTTCCTTTCCTTTGTCAATTTAGCCTCGAATCCTTTCCTAACTGCACTACCATAAATCGCCCATAAATTCCAATAATTTTTCTAGCCGTAACTGTCAACCCCCTAATCCTAACGTCCGTCAATTTGTATCAAATTTCTGTCACATTTATAACCATACACCAATACGCTACAATAAGTTTCAAATCACACCTTCCTCACTTTTAACACCCATAATCATTGTTCTCATCAAATTTAACCACACCTCCATCTCTTTCCAACGTATTCTAAATTCTATAAATAACTTTTTTCTAAAAAGAGATCATCACAAGCAAAATCAATTCATATTAAACTATCTATCTATCAGCTACATTCAACTTATATTAACCACCAAGTCTTATCAATTAATAATATTCAAACGACAACTCAATCGTGACGCAACGCTTCCCGGTAGTTGCTACCAGTATTATCCGTTGTAAAAAGTGTAAATATATGTATATAAAACCTTCTCAAAGACTTTAATTCAAAAGACTTACAAACGCTACTTCAATCAAGATTCAACACAAATACCTGGACTTCATCAAGTTGCAGTCCAGGAAGATTCATAGCGAATTAAAATAATTATTATTATGGATAAGATGGGGAGGTGGAATGGGTTCCAACCCCGTCGACGAAATCATTTTGGATTACGGTAAGATGGAACGGCACTATGTACCACCGACAATAGAACTAAGCCATTCGAAATTAGGCGAGTTCAACTAGTTTATATTGTAGCGAACGTGTACATGTGTGTGGTTAATCGATTACTGCCGACGCACTTCGAAGGCGGTGCGTTTGATCTCGACCGATCAAGTTGTTTTCCTTGAAAACCTGTCGCAACATATTCGCGTGTTTTCTAGTAATTTCTTTCGGTAAATATATGTTATACTCTCGTTTCCGGATCAGCGGGACAATTGATTTCCGGATGCATATTATAAATATTCAACGGTGAGATAGAAAGTGATAAATAAAGTGCATTATTGTTTGTCAGATAAATAACTAGTTTAAGTTTGTTAGTAGTGTTTAAGTGATTAAATAAATAATTGTTAAATAAATAAGTGAACTACAAAATTCGTTACAATATAAGTACGTAATGCACAGGTATTATTTCATTACGTTCATATCTACCATTGCTTTGTAATTATTTCAGTCTATTGATAACATAATATTACATTGAGCCAGTTGGAATACCTTATGCATGTTTAATAATAAATATTTCGGGCAATGTTATCTCTAATAATATCGTTTTTCAGGGAAACAAACGATGAGCCGACTCAATATGTCTGATACTGCCAGAGTTGAACGGGACTAAGGGCAATAAAATTCAGTTATTTAGTTTAACAATAGTTGATTTATTTTCAGAAGCTATTTTCAGTCGAATTATCAGTATCAAACGTCGTTCAATTACGATATTACTTTGTGATGCGCAGATATTTGCAAATAAATTTCATTTATATGCCGATTGGGAAAGACTTTTATCAAATATCAAACAAAAAAAAATGTCTTCATTACCAAAATTAGGGTTTATACTTATATTATTAATATGTGTGTTTGAATGTTAACGAAAATAATTAATTATGGTATTTACTTCAAAGGAAGATTGAAGATTTATAAATACTTGATTAATTACCTATTTACACTAAACTGAAACATTAAACCCCAAAATTCCACATAAAAAAGTATAACAACCTAAAACGCGTTTCGACACTCAAGGTGATATGGTGACATCTTGAGTTAGAGACTAATGTTATCTATATTAAAAATCTTATTAGAAAGTTGTAAGCGTATGAGATGTGGTGTTATACGAGGATAAAATATAAACGAGCCTTTATCATCGTTCAAGAGTAATACGTCACGAAAGGGGTGCGTCCTCCTTTTTCGGCGATAAGCAAGTTTTACCTGACTGAGAAGGTTACAGTAGTAGACTGCATTAATGGTTCTTCGCTCGTGCAAAAAATCGAACAATAGCACCCCTCTCTAGTACCAAAAAACCGTGGCTAAAACTTTGCCTGTAGACGGACGTGTTTTCGGCTTCACTGGATTTTATTCATCTTTGCACCACCACTCCATGTTTTCTCGTTTTGATGTTGGAGTGAATGGTGTACCTACGTCTCATCATAGGTTACAGTTTTGGGCAGAAAAATTTCACCTTCCTCTCTAAATCGAGTGAGAAGCGCCTGAGAGATGCGAACTCGAGCAGCTTTTTGATCTTCACTCAGCAACTTTGAAACCCAACGAGCTGAAATTTTTCTGAATCCCAAGTTTTTCCTTATGATTGTGTGGACAGTCTCATAGCTAATGCCGAGTTCACCAGATATCTGAAGCACAGTGGCGTGACGATCCCCTTCAATAAGGTTTCTAACCGGCGAAATGCTGGTGCGTGGACGACGAGGATGATTTAAATTGTCGACACGAGTAATGGCCGTAAGCCCATCCTTAAATTGTTTGCACCAAACTTTTACACGTGGCCACGAAAGCGTTTCATTTCCGAATTGTGCTTGCAATCTGCGCAAAATTTCAGTTGATTTCACGTTTTCACGTGTAAGAGACTTGATGATAATTCGTTGCGCAGCACTTATAGGCACCTCTTTCTCATTCATTGTGATAATATTAACCACTATTAACCAAGCGAACGCAGCAATACGACGCGTCGTTTCCGTGCGCCCGGATGCGGCTTAAACAACTATCCGGCGCGCAATTTAAAAAGGATAGTTTATATTTGATCTAACCTTTGTATATAGTAAAGGTTAGAAATGAAGAGGAATTAGAACATAAGAAGGTAATACACATTCTGAGGCGTGAAGGGCTAGTTACACATACATATTAGAAACAGAAATGGGAGTAAACAGAGGCAGAAGAAGACCTAGGTTGCGTATCCAAGTAGTGTTTGTGCTGATGACCTTGTGATTATAATGAGATATATAAATGTCCCTTAAATTTAATATAACATACCTATATTGTGTGTTTTGATATATTGTATCAAATATTAATCAAATTCTTCCATAAGAAAATTGACTTAAGAAGAAAAAAGAATAAGATTGTGATTAGAAATTTAACACAAAATTAATAGTAACTGTCAAAATAATAAGTTCTATTTCCTGTGATACGCTTATCGATTTCCATTACTAAATGTGCCGTTAATGAGGGTGAAAATAACCGTTTCCAACATGAACGTTATCCTTCAAAAAGCATTTATAATAACATTAGTGGATAAATATAATATGAGCTGATGTTCTTTGAGTACTTAAAAGCACATAAAAGGATTTTCAACGTATAAAAAGTATGTCTTTAAAACTTTCTTATGATAAATTAACCAACAAAAAGTTTTAGGGTAAGGTTTGATTATAACCACAGTCTTAAACAATTATTTATTATTCCGATGTCAAAATTGGAATGTCTTTTCTGTAAGTTTGAAATACAATAAGGAAAATAAAGAATATTTTATTAGGACTGTACAGATCCCGACTGGATTTTTTTTCTGAATATGATTAGGACCTGGTCAGGAATGCCTAATATGGAACTGATAATGTTTTCCTGGCCAGGATTTCCTGATTTGGAACTGGTAAGATTCTCCTTATAAACATGTAGTGTTTTTAAAAACTTGTTATACTTAAAAAAAATAGTAATGTGTCTATATAAAATGGCATTTTTATTTGTTACATAATGAATTAACATTTATATCTAATACATAACCTACTAACATATTATATAAAGTTTTTTCTTAATCTAAGAATTTTGGCCCTCACAACATTTTGCCATTTAAAGGATATGTAGACGATAATGCCTTATCTCACTATAAACTGCTGAATTTTAGACGGTTTTCATTTTATGAACATCTGAAAATAATTTCTAAGTCCAATATCTCGTTTCTAACATAAGCTACTTGTTTTTTGAATTCCATGACCCCAAATTAGTCTAGAAACAAGTTTTAACGGAGAAGTTTTTATCGTTATCTATTTTGTATAAGTTCTAAAATAGAACATTGCGGTTGAGAGTGAACCTTAATAAGTTATCAGCCTGTAACTCGTGGGATGCGAAATATGAATGTTTGGACGGATCTTACAGAAAGGTATTTTCAACATAGAATTTTTCCATTTTTTATTAGATTCATCTGACTCTTCTGTCATAACTAGATCTACATTGTGTAAATACGTGTTGGTTTTAGTTTTTGAGTACAATGAATAATTAATATTCACTCACTATTTTTGTAATGTTCTTCAACCATAAATACTATATATTTGTGGAAGACCTATAGTTAAGATTTTTAACGGTTTAGTTTTAAAATATGGTACAAATAAGGAAAACCTGATGATACTTATTTATTTTAACCTAACCTAACCTTCGGAATATAGTAGTTAATATTTTTAACGGTTTGGACATCCTACTAAGGAGGAAAAGTTCATGAGACATTGTTACCTAAAAGACTACTTATTCATTCATCCTATTCTGGACCTGACTTCTTCCTAAAAAGGCATTCCTAATTATTTCTGCCTTTACTTTATAGAAATTAGGAATCATATTGAATCAAATAATTGAGTGAAACACACTTAATTTCCACTTAATACATTTATTAAACTCTTTACGATCGTTTTACCCTACAAGGGCATCTTCAGAGGAAGTATTGATACAAATTTGCTTACACTATTTCTTAAATACTATTACAATCTATAATTATTGAGCTATATGCATTTTCGATTTCATTTAATAATATTAAGTTGCTATTTTCATGTGTTTTTTGATTTGTAAGGTTTCCAAAATATATTGTTTTTTACCTTTTTTCTCTTGATGCAAAATATTGAAACTTTTTTCTAAATTAAATTTATGTTTTTTATTATTAACGTGGTTCATGAATGATGAATTTTCATTATAATTTTTCACATGTTCTTGAATTCTTTCTTTGAACGGTCTTCCGGTTTGTCCTATGTATATTGCATTGCAACTATTGCAATTTAACTTATACACTCCATTTCTGATGGGGTCCTCATATTTTCTCGAGCTGTGCATGCAATAAAATTTGATCGGCATAAGGATTTAAAAGATTTAGCAGTTGTTGCAAGGAAGATCTGGACATTGATCCGATCTTTGATATACGATTAGAATTAATTCAATTTTAAATGACGTCAGTAGATCTTACAGCATGAGATAGTTACGTTTGATTTTATGTTAAAGTGTTAAAAGTGGCTTTATAGAAGTAGTCATTGAAATGGCTCATTTCCGGAAACGGTAAGCAGTGTGTATTTGAATTTAAATTGAGACGTGCCCGAGTTATTTCCGTTATTTCGTCGTTGTGAGGTAGAAAGGTCATTCGAAATTTGATCACGTAAGTGCAACCGGATTGATAGAACTTTTATTAGGTGCAACGCCTGATATTGGAGAGCTTAAAAAGCTTCGGTCCTCCGAATGCATCAAATCGTTTATTTCCAGGGCTTCATAAAATTGAACGAGAAGCCGACATTTTCGTGCATTTTTCCTTGCACTTTCAACACAGGTAGGAATACCTGAGACACTATTTTGTAAAGATGCTTGTGTGCGCAGTGACGCACGCACAACTTTACATTGGGGAGCAAAGCAAATTCGAATGTCTGCATAGATAAAAGGCTTTTTAATGTTAGGTGGGGATTTGGTTATAAAAAAAAACTTTTTTATGTTTCAAGCCCACCAGCTACTCGTGCTGGTGGGCGGGCAGTCCCTTCGACCTACACTGACGAGCAAAGCCGGAGGATAGGGTGTAAGGTCCTCTTCAGTCTCCTTGTAGGAATCGTGGGAATGGGTGGGTGGTGTGGTTAGGGAGAGAAAGATGAGACGGACGAAATGAAGACAGAAGAGAAGTGAAAGATTATCTGTGAAATGTTACTGCCCCAGCATTTGCCAAAGTGATCCAAGGAAACCACAGAAAACTTGGACCAGAGCAGCCAGACCCGCGTTTGAACCGGTGACCTCCTGATTGCTAAGCAATGATCTAGAGCACTAGACCACGCCGCTCGGTCGGGTGAGCAAAACGTGTCAGAACAAATTATTTTCTAATTTATGATTAAATGTTCTTAAATTGAATAATATTTAAACTTTGGTGGTTGTACTTTTTATGAAATATGTTTAATAACTTAAAATAAAGAAACAAGACTTGGTCAAGTTTCACTCGAATAATTTATTGTCTCGACAATATTGTTTCGAGCTATGTACTCATTTTCAAGAGTATACTTATACTAAACTTAAGTAATACGCAAATCATAATTTATAGCCTACTTAAAATTGGGAGGGAGGAAAAAGTTTCTAATTATAACTGGTTATTCATTAAATTTTCTGCTTTATATAAACCTTTGTAAATTTCAAGTGATAGCTTGTAAAAATTGTGATGCCTTTTATCTAGGCCAAACTGGTAGGACTATAGACATTAGAATCAATGAGCATGTTAACAGTATCAAAACACTTGATAAAAAAACTGGTTCTTCTGACCATTGTATCTCTCTAGGCCATATGATATTTAGAAAATTAAAAATCTTACATACTAACGTAAGTAAAGGAAAGACACTATCTCTACTTGAATCACTTGAAATTAACAAAGCTTTATATAAAGCAGAAAATTTAATGAACAACCAGTTAGAATTAGAAACTTTTTCCTCCCTCCCAATTTTAAGTAGGCTATAAATTATAATTTGCGTATTATTTAAGTTTAGGATAAATATACTCTTGAAAATGAGCACATAGCTCGAAACAATATTGTCAAGATAAACTGGTGTTGTCCTTCTTCGGGTGGAATTGCTTCCTAGCACGAGTGGCGAGCTTCTTCAGAGGTCTATCCATTTTCGCTGTTGGTTGTAGACTGTTACTTTCTCCTACGCAGATGGTATTTATGCCTGTGGGTAGGGGGCGGAGCTTGTTCCGCTTCAGTAATGTCGTGCTTCTTCAGAACTCTGCCGATTCTGTCCGTGACTCTCGGAACATAGGGGAGATAAGCTTGAGTGGTGGTGCGTTGAAGAAGAACGACATTGGAACTATTTTCAAGCCGACAAAGAAAATCCAGCAAACCTTTAGATCAGCGAAGGACAGGAGGGACGCACTTTCAAATCCAGGAGTCTACCGCATACCCTGTTCCTGTGGCAAGGTATACATTGGAACCACTAAAAGATCTGTAGGGACAAGACTCAAAGAGCATAAAGCCAGCTGCCGACTAGGGCAGACTGAGAAATCAGCAGTAGCCGAACACACATTGAACGACGGAGAACACAAAATATTCTTTGAAAGCTGCACCTTGCTGGCATCAGTCAACGGCTATTACAAAAGACTGACCAGAGAATCCATAGAAATCCACAAACATCCGGATAATTTCAACAGAAAGGAGGAGACCCTTAGACTGAATCAGATCTGGAACCCAATTCTTAGGAACGCACGAACCATACCAATCGACACATCAAAATCTACTGAAGCGGAACAAGCTCCGCCCCCTACCCACAGGCATAAATACCATCTGCGTAGGAGAAAGGAACAGTCTATAACCAACAGCGAAAATGGATAGACCTCTGAAGAAGCTCGCCACTCGGGCTAGCGAAACGTTAGGAAGCAATTCCAACCGACGACGGCCTGTACACCCGAAGAAGGACAACACCAGTTCATCAACTGGCCGCGAAAGCCTTAATAAATTTGTCATTGTCAAGATAATAAATTATTCTAGTAAAACTTTACCAAGTCTTGTTTCTTTATTTTAAGTTCTTAAATTGGATTATAACAGCATACTGAAACAGTGAAATTAAAAGACAAATTACAATATATCACATCATTTTTAAATATTAGTAAAGTTACCTGTTTATTTTTTGTAGTTTTTTTTTACAAAGTCACCTTAGATCCGTTTGTATGTACGCTAATGATTGCACACGATTCAATCAGATACACGTTTATAGCTTTGACTTTGAGGTTCGGTTAAAAATGTTCTTAAAATACACTGCAAGATAAGCTCTAAACGTTTCTAACTTAGTTGAATTACTGTCTATTTGTTGACGTTAATATAAATTTTTGAGCATATGACACGTATGAAACTTTGCTTGGATGTTTGAATTATAGAGAAATACTTAACGAATAAAATCTGTTTCGTGTGGCTAGGATTATATTTAACACAACTATTAAAAAGCTACACGTGCTCTGTTTCTATTACTTTTGTAACGAATTTTCTAGTTCAACTTATTTATTTAACGAATATTTATTTTACACTATTTATATAACACTTAAACACTAATGCAACAACTTATTTATATGACCAGGAAAATGTGTTATGTATATCACTCGGTATATCGTATTTATATTACCATTTATTTATATGACAAGGTAAATGCGCTATTTATATCACTCGGTATATCGTATTCATATTACCATTCTACTATCAACCGTAAACTGTCTAAACTGTGACTAAACTGTAACTAAACTGTAACTGTAAGCTAAAACTAAACTGTTTACTGACCGTCGACAACATCGTATTTATAGAGGTATCGAAGGTTCTGGAGTAATCAGGAACGACCTTCTGGTATTTTCTCGAACTCCTATTATGTTGTTGTTTATTAATTGCTATTAAAGCGCCGACCGACGACCGTATTCGAGGAACCCGTCTTATCTGTTTCCGGAACTCGCCGCCGCTCTTGTACACACACATACAGGCTTATTAGACTTTATTAAATTGTTACAAACGCAACTATAATTTCATTTTCAAGCGATTTACGTTGAATTAATAAATAAATAAATGAAGTCTATTGTCGGGTAGTGGGTAAAATAGTGATGTATCCTGTATAAGGATGATAGATATAAATCTGTTTGCTCATTTAATATAGTATTTTCTGGATTTTTGATTGATTTATGAATTTTAACTGCTTCTAATATATTTTGTTTAAATCCTTTTTCCATGATTTGCAAAACTTCCAGTTTATCCGGGTCTGGGAGACGATGTTTACAGGTTGTGATGTGATTGAAGAAATTAGAATCCGTATCTCCTAAACTAAAAGATCGTAGATGTTCGTCGTAGCGAGTTATGAATGATCTACATATCTGACCTATGTAGAAGGAATCACCATCCGAACATTTTAGGTTGTAAACTCCATATTGTTCAAAGAGATTTGTATTATCTTTTACATTTAAAACTTTATTCCTATGTAAGGGATCAGACTTAGAATAACAGTTATGTTGTGGTATGATACAATGGATAACTTTTCTCAAAATAAAATAAGTTAAAAATGAACAATTACAATGTAGAGCTAGAGTCCATTCAGTTTTTTCGAGGATTATGTTAGTTCGAAAGAACTTAATAAGTTTTAAAATTAGCCACAAAAAGAACACTTGTTAAAAGAGGTAAATAAAGTACACACTAACCACCACCGTTCTCCATTTAAAAGATTTTAGTGGCATCTGAAGACTGAACTGTAAATGTTTGCCGATCACGTATTGCTCAAGTTCGTTTTGTAGCTAGATTCGTAATCTTTCAAGAAACGGCTTTTAATGGCAGAATATCGCGTGTTGCGGCGGTAAATTTATAATACAATCTATCCATCCATAAACCCATAAAACTCAAGCACTCACAGCTATACATTTTTAGTCATGACGGACTATTTGACTACATTTTTGTATTGCCATGGACCACCAACAGTATCCAATAGTATTCCAATATTTTATTTTAATTATATTCAAGAAGACTCGATATTTTGGCGGTGCTGACGTACCTACCTTTCGTTGGCAAAGTTACATTTTTCTGGGACTAAAGAGAACTGTTATCTGTGAACTGTGGAATTTTTGTGGCTCCATACTATTTAGCAACTATTTAAACTTTGTTCGGTGCAACTTTTGTGAAACATATTGAATACCAATAATAAAGAAATAAAACAGTGGAATGTTTACACAGAATTGTATTTAAAATACTCTACAATATTGTTTCGACCGACGCGGTCATTCTCAAGAGTATAATCCAAGTGTTAGTATTTTAAATACAATTCTGTGTAAACATTCCAGTGTTTTATTTCTTTATTATTAGGTTAATTTAGTTATTGAGATGAAATAATTATTTTGGAGATTTTTTCAATAAATAGTTTTGTAACTTTTATGTTTAATTGTGCGCATTCAATTTTGAAATGGAGTTACAACATGAGAATGCCTCGTCGATTTTATTTCGTTCTTATTCTAAACAACATTCGTGTGACAATTCTGCTACGTCACGTTTCGTCAATTTCAAACCAAATAAGCTCTTCGATTTGTAAATCGTAACATTCGCGTTAGACCTTTTACCAAATGTACATATACATATGGAGATGTAGTCTAATATCAGCAAAGAAAATGAGGTTCATTGTCAAAACGATCATGTACCTTCTAAAACGGAATTTGAACAGAATGAAGAGAAACATCTGAGAAAAAATCTGGATGTTTGCTACCAGAAAATTTCTATTTCTAAAGATACGTTCTTATAATGTTGTTTTGAAAATGTATTTTATTTAAACAATATCTAATAATTACTAAATTTAACAACTGATTAAGTAATTATGCTCCAAACTACGTATAAACATATTACTAAAAAAATATTTCGTACTACTCGAGTTTTTAAAAGGATTTGTTTGACTAGCTTTTGCCTACTTTTTCAGATTGTACCTTTTACATCCAAAAATTTTAAATAAAAAAGAAGTTTTAAAGTTAATTTACAACAAATTATTTAAGCAAAGCTAATGAATTAAAAAGGCTATTAATATAAAATTCCTGATGTGTTAATGAATTATTCAGTAGAGTTTGTTAAAACGTTGTTTAATAAATAATCAATACGGTAAAGTTAGAATTTAGTACTCTGTCAATTCTAGTAAATTATTGAGATATGTTTAGAAGGGTTTTCATTTTCAATTATTTATATTTTATAAACGAAGTACGCAAAACAATTATTTATATTTTATAAACGAACTACGCAAAATTACTTTTTTTTTGTAGGAACAAATTCTATTTACATACATTAATGAGATATTAATTATTGAATTAATTTATACCCACTACAGATTACCTCATACAATGAAGGAAACGTTTGTTACTGTTCTACTGACAAAAAGTAATTAATATTGAAAAAATTCCACTGCAGTTTGACGTTTAAATTTAAAAGTAAGTTGTTTGATTATTAACTAAATTTAGTTTGATATTGATTCTCTAAATATTGACGATTTTTGTTTGAAAATATTATCTTAAAACCGTGTTTATAGCAAATATATTAATTACAATTTTTAATTAATGTTGTGTTAATACTTTATTTTCTCTACTTCTAATATTGTCTACTGTTTAGTATTCAATATACTGTTTTCATCACAATATTTGTCTGCTTCTTAGCGATGAAATAATATAACTGTTAATAACTTCAAATTTAATTGAAAATACTAATGATACTATTTCAGCCAAACTAACTAGCTTTCCTTAATTAGCTGGTTGTCATTCAAGCCTTTGGTCACATTTGATCATTTTGAAAAAATTATTGATAAAATACTTGCTGTTTATTTTTCTTCTCCGAGATTGATATACTTTATTTTTCTTGTACAGAAAGTTGGCAAAACTAAGTTTATCTCAGACAGATAAATTTGACATTAACTAACTAAATTATGTTATTGTCGGAAAGAAACTGAGTGTAAGAGCAAATCGTTAATTCGCTGGAGATTATTTTCTTTAGAAATGGGAGGCTTTGTCAACATTAAGTTTTGTTTGTTGGTTGCGTAACTGGGAAATGATGAAATAATTTACTTGAACAGACCGTTAGAGGACATCAGTTAGAATAAACAAACGACTTGCGGCCATTTGATTTAGAATTCTCGGTGGTTTCCTCGAAGGACCAACAGGATACGATTAGGCCAGAACCAGAAATTAGACTTCCACGCAATAAACGAATAAAGACATAACACTTAATAAATGAAAGTATATAGGTATAATTTCTACAAAGATATACGAGGTATTTTTAATTAAACTGGAACTTTCGATAGTGCAAAGTTTGTGAAACATTTTATTTATCTAATTAGTATAAATATGTTGGCATTAGTTTTAAGTTATAGTTTAAGTACTCTTTAAAATGATCGCTGGAATATTCCAAAAACTAAATTTAGTTAATAATCAAACTGAATTAGGATCCACAAGTTCCCCACTACTCCTATGTAATCTCTAATTAGTATAAATATGTTGGCATTAGTTTTAAGTTTTAGTTTAAGTACTGAAAATGATCGCTGACGATCGAAACAGTATTGCCAAGTTCAATAAAAATTCGTGAAATAACATTGTGTTTTATTCTACGTTATTTTTAACAATTTTTAATCAAGATTCAATTTTTTTAAACTAAAAAATGTAGAGAAAAACTCCATTATAAATATGTACAATTGCAATTTCAAACAAAAATAACTATAAATGGTACAGTGTTTGATATAACAGTACTAAAATTAAGTCGGGCAGACAAACTCTTCTTATGAAAACGAAGATTAGTATTTTGTATGCATTATTTGTTAATTTTTCAGATATTAGAGACAGAAATGACTAATCTTTATTACAGTTTCTTCTTAACATCAAACGAATAAATTTGTACATTGGAAAATACAAATTGTACAGAGAGGTTTTTTTGGTGCCAATACAAATATTGAAAGAATGTGATAAATTAAAAATAGAGTAAGCGTAAAACTTCTCGCTAGTTTTTGTTCCATCTTTAATAATGAATGCTAACTGGATCTGAACATTTATCTACAAAATGAAATGAAGCTTTTCTGAAGTTGAAATTGAAAGTTGTCCCAGTAATATTTTTACATAAATATTAGAAAAATGTAGTTGATCCGATATATCTGTATCTGGTAGATGATAAATAAAAATGGAACCAATTATATTTTTCTTATGATAAGAAGCAATGAGCATTTTCGAAGAAACGACAAAAGGGAATTGTTACAAATTCCAGAGGATTGTATTCATAAATGAAAAGTTTCTTTTAGTTACAAAAGTCTTTATTTATCATTTGCCACACGGAGATTTTGTTATAAACATTAAACTTAAGTGGCTCCAATGCAATCTTTACCATCATCACTCTTGATAAAATTCTAGCTGAACTAATTGCAAAAATTTGGAGACCATTATGGTAATTTTGTGTATATAATATGAAAAAATTGTTCATCTTTTGGAAAAAATTGTTAAGCCCAAATAATTTGAAAACAGACAATTGAGAAGGACCTCAGGAGAATAAAACGGTTTGTTGGGAGGGGAGTTTTCAATTTGAGTAAATGCTATATTATAGTATCATAGAATTCGCAAATCGTTTGCATATTTTGCTGTTAAAAAAAAACATTTACCATATTATTTAGAACGACATACTAATAAGTAACTAAAACACTCAAAACGAAGGTAAATAATGGGCACCAGGGGACCATCGAACATATAACAAAATAGCATGAGGGAGCTTTTGGAGGTAACCGAGCAAACTGTAGGTAGGTCGTACCTGTTTCAATACATGTATTGAATAATGGTAAAATCTGCCTTTACTACAGACAATGAAGCAGCTAAGACAAGGATTGTTCTTGTGATTGTTCAGTGATCTTGCGACAAACTACAAATTCCAGTGGAATATCAAAAAGATAGTTTTATAAGAAACTGATAATTGATAACCTTATCTAACTGATAATGATTTTCCGGGCTTTGTGGCCGTGGTCTAAAGGTTGGTTTTCTACCTATTGACGCCGGCCGTGAAAGCCTACACAGCTTGATTGATAACGTTATATTGATGAAATTTTAAAAGAAACTAACTAATATGCATAGCTAACATTGTAATTAATTAATTTAATAGAAATAAGTTTGGTTTGGTAACACTCTAGACTATTCTTAGACATTCGAAATAATTTTAAGATATTTCATGTTGTATGCTACAAATTATAACATAGGTAGTTATCTTTTAAAATTAATTTAAATATAAACACAAAGTGTTTTAGGTAATGTTGACCCAAAACCGCGAATTTTCGACATTGCTGAGGATCACTTGTCTAAAGAGTAAAAAGGAAAACCTCACAGAATGAGTAAATAACAAAGTTGTTACAGGGTCTCGTTGTGCACAAAAAGGAAAATTTTCAAGCAGTTGATTGTAGAATATTTTTCAAACTGTTCAACAGGTTGGCAATTTTAGCCGTAAATAAGACAGAAAATGTTGTTTTGGTTTAATACTGTTCCGACAGTTTATTTTCCATTAGCTCACTTAACACCTGGTAAGCAACATGTTTGGAAAAAGGAATTTCTATCAATATAAATTACGTAATAACTTACACACAAAGCAATTCGTGAGAATTTTGTCTAACTTCGGCAACTCCTAATAAATTATTGAAAGAATCGCCCTTTGTAAAGCATATAAATGATACAATACAATAACAATTTAATGAGCAAGCAAATTACTGAATAGCAATTCATTTACCTAGAACAGAATAAGTTAAAGGAATTAATATCATTCCCACAATTACAGAGAAAATTATTATATCCAAAAACATGCCCTAATTTTACAATCAAGCCTCATCATTATTTCTCATGATTGATTTAAGTATTATTGAAACCAGGGTCTGAATTTGTTTAGATGAATACAAATTGTACCTTTCTCAGATCCACAAGAGATTAGAGAAACAATAAAAAGGGTAACTTTCAAGGATTGGTCAAGAAGCTTGAAGAAGATGAAACCAAAACAAGAAATAAAACGTGTGATAAAAGACCATCAACAACAATGACAAGACTTCGTTTACTTCACTGCTTTATCAACAATTTTTATTTTCTACCTGCTCAATCTTTCCGTCCGATTGATCGTTGTTTGGTCCATTGATTCGTATCTATCAATAATCTACTGAAATGATTTCAAAAACTTAATTTCGGAATTGCCTTTTATACAACAAACGCAATAAGTTAACGTAAAAAAAATAAGGAACCAACCTACAAGGATAGTTTGTCAGGTGAGTATAAAGTCAACTGTAATTTGTGTAATAAAATGTATATTGGACAAACTGGGCGTATAAAAGTATAAAAGAACATAAAATCTTTCGGAAATAGGAAATCAGATTTTAAGATAAAGGTTACAAACATTCATTATTAGAAACCCTCGATATTAGCAAATACAAAAACACTAAATGACTTCTTAATGACCAAATCGCCCTAAAAAGCTCACCCTTCCTAAACTTTTTTGTAACCCTCCCTTGCAAACACTATTTAGTCAACTTTGGTATACTTATTATTTTATTTCTGCTGAAGGCAAGACAATTGTCAAATGAAATTAATAAATATTGTGGAAACTAACTTCTTAGTTTTATTCACAGTCAATACAGTTTTTATACCAACTTTTATAAAAATTTTAATCTTTTATGGAAAACTTAATGTAGTACAGGTAAGTTCATTTTGTGAAGAATGTTGTGTTTATTTTTCGTAGATAAAATTTTGACGAGCAAGTAACACTGTACAAAAGTAATAACAATAAAAAAAAACTTCGTTGTTATTCAACAGTCTTTTTCTTGCAATAAAATTTATTTCCAATGGAGGATTGATATTTACCGAATATATTCAAGCTTTTATATTAACTATGTAAGGGATATAGAGCTTGACTAAAGCCATTAATCAACAGTTCGGGAGTTTGTCAAATTGCCAACATTAACTAACTCTCTGTCTAAAGTCAAGGGCATAGTTGTGATTTCGGTCGGAGAAACAAATCTTCAAGGACACCGTACGCATTAACTTTTTGATGCACATGTATAATTTATCATGTTTGCATACCGAAATATGATTCATGAGGTTCTATTAATGTACTTGAACCAGTTTTAAGTTAAAGGAATATGAGTCAAGTTTTTCTCAATCACTTCAATTTTCATTAATGCCATTCTGGCAGAAATAAAATAGACAATAATAAATATATTTAAAAGGAATTGTTGGTACCAAATATTTGACAATTTTTGTAAAATTCATAAATAATTACGATAATAACTACAATAAGTTTCATCAATTAAATGAATTTATTCCGCTATTGAATGTAAAAATACTTATTTTAACATGAATTTAAGAACCGCCCCCCAGAGAAGGGGGTGGTTCCGGTGCACCGATACTTGAAACAACAAAAAAGGAAGGGAAACGTAAACATACAAAAATGCAACATTACAAGCTATGTGTCGGTGCATTATCTACGTCCTGGAAATGGACCGATGGGTCAAAAAATTACCCCCAATAAATCTATCGGCTAACTTAACTCTAAAAGAACATTTGGAAACAAAGGAAATATAATACAATAGGGCTAATCGGTAATACCATGAAGGGAAGAAAATGACACATACAAAAACCATAAATTGCAAAAGAAAGTAACAGACAGCAAATGCACATGACAATACAAAAATTACAAAAATCCGAGAAGTAAAAAATGGATGACTAATAAGGCTAATGTATTACGAAGAAAAAAAATAAAAAGTTGAATATGTGCGAACAAAACTATTGAAAGAAATTTTTGAAAACGATAGGGGCCACTGAAAGAAAGTTTCACCCTCTGTGCGCAGAAATCGTCGGTTTGACACATTTTCTTTCTTATTTTACGTAGTTTGATTTCAATTTTGATACCTTGATATAAGACGCAAACTCCATCGCACCCCTTTCACGTTTTATCGTTTAAATCATTGTCAAATAAAAGGAAAGAGTAAGTTTGTAGATTTACTTTGGGAGATTTAGGCAAACGTTTCCTTATCAGATCTAGACGAACGAAAATGTAATAAGGGGAAAAAGGACGTTGGGGTTATCGGTTTAATTCTCATGCAGCGCCAACGTTTGCGCGCTATTATCATTCACATAAGTGATTCATAAGAGAAGAGTTTTGCTTTTGAAATTTCAACTGAACCATCCACGCTCGACGTTATCGGAGTGATGAAAACAGCTGGAAATGTCACCGAGCTCTACAAGAAGAACCTTCGCAATCAACGACGCTATTACTTATACCAATCGTCCTTTTTCCCCTTTTGATTGGTGGTGATAATGACAAGAAACGTTTCGGGGGAACAACAACTTTTAATAAAACTTAATGACACAAAGGGATGGTATGTTACATATAAAGTCGATACCATCTCGACTACGCAAGCTGATACCAATTAATACCAAATTGAGTTAACAAAATGTCGTACTGCGGTTATCAAATTAAAGCCTGAATGTTATAGAAGTGATCATAACATATCTATTGTGTGGAATATTGGATCGCGACACACTTATGTTAAAACTAATTATGATCCAAAATATAATGTGTACAAACAGAAATGTAGTGTTCTTATCAAGGTCTACGTTAAGCAAACAGTAAAGATATCAGAAAATGGAACCAAAGAACATAACAGGCGGGCTGAAAAGTTCGTAGGCTAGCATAGAGAAAAAATTTTTTTTTTGATAGAATTTGATTTTATTATTCAATATAGTTAAATCTCATTGAGGGCGATACAACGATTATAGAGGTCATACAATTTTTCGATACTATTTTTATAATACGATTTGTCTTTAGTCTAAAAATCGACTTCAATTTCGGCGATTACGATTACCTCTTCATCGGCGCGAAATTTCTGTCCAGCGAGCATCCTCTTGTGGTCTGAGAACAGAAAAAAAAGTCGCTGAGGGCCAAATCTGGAGAGTACGGTGGATGTAGAAGCAATTCGAAGCCCAATTCATGGAATTTTGCCATCGATTTCATTGATTTATGACACGGTGCATTATCTTGATGAAACAGCACTTTCTCTTTCTTCAAATGAGGCCGCTTTTCCGCGATATCGTCTTTTAAACGCTCCAATAACGCTACGTAATAGTCACTGTTTTCCTCTTTTTAAAACAGTCAATGAATATAATAGCATACCATGAACATCCCAGAATACTGATGCCATAACCTTGCCAGTCGACTTTTGCGTCTTTCCACGGTTTCGAGTCGGTTCATCACGTGCAGGTGCAGTCCACTCGGCTGACTGTCTGATTGTCGATTGGACTCCGGTGTGAAATGATGGAGCCATGTTTCATCCATCGTCACATATCGACGCAAACGCAAAAATACGGATTTATTACGATTGAACAGCTCCAAACTCTGTTTAGAATCATCGATTCGATCCGTTGTTGTTTTTGGTCGATTGTCGATTGTCGATTGTGAGCTCGCGCGGCACCCACTTTGACACGCACACAGAGCTTTCGTTTATCCAAATATTCATTCACGATATAATCATGACCAACACGTTCCTTTGATATCTTTAGGGTCGGGTCTCAGCTATCTGAATCAACTACACATTACGGTTATCAAAAATTATTTTGTGGACTGTTTTGATGTTTTCGTCGGTAACAGCCTCTTGGGGGCGTCTACTGAGTGCATCGTCCTCGGGTCCTCGGTGCTCATTTCGCCTAGTTTAAATTTTGCAAACCACTTTTCTACGGTTGATTTTCCTGGTGCAAAGTCCGAATAATGTTTATCAATCCAACCCTTGGTTTAAACACTATTTTTTTCGCCAAAAAGCAATGCTTTGTTAACACACGAATTTCCTTTTTATCCATTTTCTCAAAGTAACAAAAGTTCTTTCACTAAATATGCTTTAACTAAAATACTAATAGTGCAACAGCTGTCTAATTTATACACGCGTCTTTTGAAGGTTAGGGCTAACTAAAAATCAAATGGATTTGAAACTAGTAGCGCCATCAATAGTTCAGCCTACGAACTTTTCCGCCCTCCTGTTATTAAATTTTATCGTTAAAGAAAAACGAATTTAACATCCTAACCTACAGTTGTAACAACAATTTCAAATTGGATTGAAACAAATGATACCATAACAGTACTTCACACCTTCAAGATAAATCCAAATACGACCGTTTTTAAGTAAAATAGGATAATTTGAAGACATAGGTATTAAATTACATTTTTCGTTCTTATATTAATTTAATTGAACCTTGTGTATAAGCAGGCCCCAAAGAGGAAACTTAAGCACTAACTTAATTTACTTTATAACGAAAAGCGAGTCTCTTATAACAATAAACTTCCATAGCTATGTATAAACACTTAGAAATACCTGGTGGTGAATGAAGTTAAAGAAAACTTTTCATTAGGGGAATAAGTACGCTTTTGTGTTAGAGTTGTAGTTAGAAGTTTCCCGTTTATTAAGAAAAACGACAAGTTGCAGACCGTCCTTTATTTTAGCCCGCGAGTGCATCTTTCTTTACTAAAAATCGATGGCATTAAAGTTACGTTGTGTTTCGAACAAGAAATGCGTTTTAGTAAAGGCATAAATCTCTACAAACTAATTTCTAGCGAACTTTAAACTGTTTGAAAACGAGCAGCAAACATAAACAAAGATAAAATGTAATTTTGGTTATAAGAACCGAGGTCTACATTCACGAATGCGACGTACTAATCCGTTTTGGTTAAGGTATTTATCTCCACGTTTGAGGATGGCGTAGGTTCCAGTTCAGAGCCTGATCTGTTTTTCAGAGACAATAGGATTTAGTTGCCAAAACGTAAAAACACGAAAATTGAATTATTCGAAAGGCCAAACCAGTCCGGCAGATGCTACCGTTTTCTCTTCAATGAAATTTCGGACGAGGAAGTTAAACAATTTTATTCTTATGAGGTTATAACAGGCAGGCTGAAAAGTTCGTAGGCTAGCATAGAAAAAATTATTTTTTTGATAGAATTTGATTTTATTATTCAATATAGTTAGTTCTCTTCGAGGGCGGTACAACGATTATAGAGGTCATACAATTTTTCGATACTATTTTTATAATACGATTTGTCTTTAGCCTCAAAATAGGCTTCAGTTTCGGCGATTACGATTACCTTTTCATCGGCGCGAAATTTCTGTCCAGCGAGCATCCTCTTGTGGTCTGAGAACAGAAAAAAGTTGCTGAGGGCCAAATCTGGAGAGTACGGTGGATGCGGAAGCAATTTGAAGTCCAATTCATGGAATTTTGCCATCGATTTCATTTATTTGTGGCACGGTGCATTGTCTTGATGAAACAGCACTTTCTTTTTCTTCAAATGAGGCCGCTTTTCCGCGATTTCGTCTTTTAAACGCTCCAATAACGCTACGTAATAGTCGCTGTTTTCCTCTTTTTAAAACAATCAATGAATATAATAGCATACCATGAACATCCCAGAATACTGATGCCATAACCTTGCCAGTCGACTTTTGCGTCTTTCCACAGTTTCGAGTCGGTTCATCACGTGCAGGTGCAGTCCACTCGGCTGACTGTCTGATTGTCGATTGGACTCCGGTGTGAAATGATGGAGCCATGTTTCATCCATCGTCACATATCGACGCAAACGCAAAAATACGGATTTATTACGATTGAACAACTCCAAACTCTGTTTAGAATCATCGATTCGATCCGTTGTTGTTTTTGGTCGATTGTCGATTGTGAGCTCGCGCGGCACCCACTTTGACACGCACACAGAGCTTTCGTTTATCCAAATATTCATTCACGATATAATCATGACCAACACGTTCCTTTGATATCTTTAGGGTCGGGTCTCAGCTATCTGAATCAACTACACTTTACGGTTATCAAAAATTATTTTGTGGACTGTTTTGATGTTTTCGTCGGTAACAGCCTCTTGGGGGCGTCCACTGCGTGCATCGTCCTCGGGTCCTCGGTGCTCATTTCGCCTAGTTTAAATTTTGCAAACCACTTTTCTACGGTTGATTTTCCTGGTGCAAAGTCCGAATAACGTTTATCAATCCAAGCCTTGGTTTCAACACTATTTTTTTCGCTAAAAAGCGATGCTTTGTTAACACACGAATTTCCTTTTTATCCATTTTCTCAAAGTAACAAAAGCTCTTTCACTAAAAATGCTATAATTCAGATATTAATAGTGTAACAGCTGTCTAATTTATACACACGTCTTTTGAAGGTTAGGGCTAACTAAAAACTATATGGATTTGATACTAGTAGCGCCGTCAATGTGTCAGCCTACGAACTTTTCAGCCCGCCTGACACAAATGTCTCAAAAAAGATAAGGTCTGAAAATTTATTTGGAAAGATCTTCCAGAAACAGATCCACGTCAGTTAAATAGCAATGAATTTTACAACATTAAAATGAATTTAAAGTGTAATATAAAATTGATTAGCAAGATCCTTGTTTCATTCTATTTATTTTCACCCCGGAAATTAAAGGCTTAAGTTAATTTTCACCTTCGAATAATTTAATAGATAAACACATATAAAATAACAAATGTAAAAGCCCAAAACATATCAGTTCAAGGGTTATTTATTCAATTGTAATAATTGTACGAATGTTAATGTAGGGCAGACAGATAGTACTTTTCATTAGTAAGAAATTAGACACAACTTACGCAAAACAATTACACAACAATCACAATTTCAACTCTAATTTTAAAATTTTTACACGGCAGTACAAGCTAAAGGCTTAAAATTAAATTTACTGGAAAATTTGGCTATATTTTGTTATTTTTGTTTACAAGTAATAATTATAAATGTGTATTAGTGATTTCACTCATAAATTTTGTCAAATTGTCAAATAATTGTGTTTAGGTACTAATTTAGTTAAATTAAGGATATATTAGGTAATAATAATAATAATAATTTTTTTAGAACTGAAAGTAAAAAATTTGGTGAAGGTTTTGGACACAATTCGTAAGCTTACATAATTAAATATTGTATTTCCATTTTATTCAATATATTTGCCTCACAAGGAAAAATATAAAAGTACAAACAGTGAAAATGGCTAAGATAATACATCAATAACTATTCTGACTGCGAAATCTGACACTACTAACCATTTAAGTACCCCATCTGCTTGTTTGTTTGTTTGTTGTTGGTTTCAATCTGTAAAATTGCACTTTTATATCTCTATTTTAATTAACTGTTTGGAATTGTTCCAAATGTTTTTAAACTACTAGCTATTCTTGAATTCTGCAGACAAATAAAAAGATGTGACGGACAGAAAGATGATGATCATGTGACGGACAGACAGGAAAAGCAAACAGTTATTAGACATAAAAATGGCAGAACTGTAAACTGGCTCACGGCGTAAAGTCTCCCTCAGACGTTTAATGGAAAATTATAATGTAAAATACAGTTTTAAGATGAAATATTACCATCCACTTTTTCACGTGATCGATTCAGTATTGAGTAAAAATTTTGCAATACAATTGAAGTATGACGTAACATGTTAAAGGGCAATATAAGTTAAAAAAGTGCTTCCAAAAAGGTAGAAACTTGCTTTTTTTGACAAACTTATTTCAAATAACTCCAACAGTAACAATTCTAGCTACCAATAAGCTGTTTTCGAACAGGTCTCTAATGTGGAAGTCTATTAAGTCGTTTCCAATTAATACCAGTGCTTTATGTTTTTAGGGCGTCCTGTGACAACCATTTTATGTTTTGAAATAATAATGATATAAACAACGGTCCTCCTGGTCAAAATGTTCAACATTTTTCAATGTACGAAATATATAGCTTGACAACTGTTACACTATACCTCACAACGTCATTTTTCAAATGTTTATATTACCTAATGTAAAAAATAGAGCTTTACTAAATTTTTAAAGAATAAATCGTAAACAAAAGAAACTACAAACGAAAAATCAAGTTCTACCTCTAATCTGCAGACGTCAGCTGCAAGAAGGCTTTTATGAATTTTTAAAAACCAGTAGTTGCACTCAGATAACTTCCAGGAATTATATATTGTACAACAAAAGCACCAAAAGCTTAAAACTCCATTTGTTATTATACCTAATAGTACCTAAGTTAAAGAAAATACAAACACATAAACATAAACATTTCCGAGAATTTATGGTTTATGCACAAAATATATCCAAAGCGGCAAAACATAATAGGCGAGTCGTTTTGTATTATTAAGCTAAAGTAGAATGAACATTAAATTCTTGGTTAATAATTTACCATGAACTACCAGATACTATACTACAGATATATTTGCAAAAAATTTGAGATTAAATATCAGTAAACAAGTTGATATTAATTAAATATAGTTTATAATTAGCATAAAGTTTTTAATTACATAATGGAAATTTCCAAAGATTTTCACCAGCTCTTAGCTCTATAATTAAAATTAACTTTACTACATTTTCTTATGCCACATCGTCATTATCACTGAAAAGTTTTATCTGAAAGGGATGTTCTAACTTCCGTTATTGTCTTCCCCGGAAAACAACTCGAGGTGAGTCGACAATCTCGAGGGCACCGGAAACTATCTATATAAGAACAACTTTTAGTGAAGTTGATAGGAGCAGATTCAAATGGCTTACCTAGTTTAGATCTGACAGGGCAAAATAGAAATAAAAACGGACTAAAATTAACTAAAGAAAATTATCTATAACTATTTTTAGAATTTGAAATGACGCCGGATGGTTTAATAACAACCTAGAGATACCCAAGGGGTTAATTAATTAAATGTAAAGAGGTAAAATGTATTAAGAAAAAACTTACCACTTCTGTTGTTACTAATTGTAATAATCTTTCTTTGGATTTCAATTCTGAGAAATCTGTAACAAGAATATATATGAAAAAAGTATACTTTTATTTGGTTGAAATCCACATTCACTATTACAAATCAAACACTGATATAATTCCAAATTGTATCTCCTTTACTTGACAATTGTTTCGCGGTACTTCGGTTTCATCGGAAGTTATACTTGAGCTTAAAATTATTAACAATAAATGTATTCATATGCCAGTTTGAAGGATGGTAACAGAAAAAATATATAATAATAATAGACCATACTTTAATTAGGTATGTCAGCCATCTTACCACTGAAAATCTTACATTTAATGAAGATTTCATAATTTTGCATATAGAAAACAGACGGTAGCATTTTTGGAAATTTTAGAAATCAATTAATTTAAAAACAAAAATTACTGATAAGTTCAAGAAGCCGAAATATTTTGGTTTTTGAAAATATCCGCAAGGATTTTGGTGAAACATACCTACACAATATTATTTTGTTGGGAGTTGGAAATCTACCCAAAAAAGCTTTATCACTTTTTAAGAGTTTTTAAAGAAATTCTTTGAGCTACCTATTATTGTCGTAGAAAAACCAATTGCAGCAATGACTGTCCTATGCGAATAAAATATCTAGAAAAAAAAAAATGTTTCAACATATATATATATATTTTATCGATGAATCGTTTCGACCAAGACGGTCATTATCATTATCAAGAGTACTTGTTATTATATAAATATATATGTGTTGAACCACTTTTTATTTTATTTCTTCTATATTAATATGTTTCATATACCGATCACCATCAACAACATTGATAGTAATAAAATATCTGAAATTACCCATGTAAATTTGAGTTAATATTAAGTAATGAACTAATACCCAAAATAAAATAGATCGTGTAATACGATCTTTTCGTTTCTTAAAATATCTGAAACGTTAAAGTTCAGTTTGATGTTTTAACAGCGAAATTCGGAGGTCTTTCTATTCCTTAATTAGGGTGTATACACGAGTGAGGTAATTATGTGGTATAATTACTTCCGTGACACTTCATCGCCCTGTTCTATTAGTGGAAAATAAACTGCAATTTCTCATGCAACCTTACGACCCCTATTCAAAATTTTGTTTACATAATTATCAACCACCTAAAACAATCTGCATGAAAACTCCTTTAGTGGCATGAAATTCTTCTTTAGCATTTTCTTTTAGATGACATACTTCGCAAATGTATCTAATAATGTACCATTTGCAGACAATTTTGCTCAACTTTATGTAAATTTAAGACTAAGTTTGTTCAGACAGAAACTTGATAATCAACTAGAACAAATTCTGTAACTGAATATGAATTTGAATACTGGAACTTTCTGCTTTAAGTTTATGTCTAAGTATAAAAACTTAATATGATATTGCAGGCAGTATGTCTGCATCTACTGATATTTATTGTTAGCTGTGGTATTTATTTCATAACATATGTTTGGCAAGGCCATACGAAGGTATCTATTTGATAAACTGAATCCACGACACAGCTTATATTACGTTACAAGTATACAAACTAAATTAATAAAGAATGTTTAGTTCTTGGTTAGATGGCGACATACTGCCTTAATAATAATATTCACTGAACTTCCTTTTACTGAACGGTTTCGGTTTAGTTAGTAATTCAACCGAGTGCTCTAGATCATTGCTTAGCATTCGGGAGGTCACCGGGTCGAACCCGGGTCAAACCTCTAATTCATAAGAAATATTTAACACAAAAGAATAAATTATATAGATTCTCACTTAAGATGAATAGTCATAAATCAACCAATAATAATATTAATAAATTAAATAACTACCAAGTTTTTGATAGATTTAAGAATCTTCCTAGCACTAACTATAATGATTCAGACGAGAAGAAATGATAAAGATAACGTAAATCTGGAATTTATAAATTAAAATGTAGCAACTGTAATTCTGTTTACATAGGGCAGACTGGTCGATCGTTCCAGGAACGAATTAAAGAACATTACAAATGTTTTGAATTTAAAGAATATACTTCGGCATGTGCTGAACATTTAATAATTTTTAACTATAAATTTGATAACAACTTTCAAAATTTTACATTTAGCAAATAAAAGTTAAATCTTCTACAAAGTATAGAGATTAACCATTATAATAGATTAGGAATAATTCTAAATTTTAATATTTGAGGCTTGTAAAATGTAATTTCATTTATTGTATTTAATCAACCCGATGAAGCACAAAGTCGCGAAACGGTCGTAGTGGACAATGAAAACAAAATAAAATTGAAACTTTGAAGTCCTTTGTAACGGTGATTTTCGGGCTTATTGGCCGTCGTCTCGAGGTTTTCATTCTCGACATTTCGCCGACATGAGTGGTTGGCATCTTCAGAAGATCTGTTCTGAGTTGTGATTCAGTTCAGACTGTCTAGAGGCATTCCTAGCGCATATTTGTACCTGAGTTTGCCGGTGGGTATGGTTTCTGGCTGACTAATTTCACGATTGGTTGTCTTCTTCGGTTGTGTAGTTTCTAGCGCCGAAATCCATGCACGACTGATTTTAAGAGTTTTCCTCTATTCTATTGTTTTTGTGCTTATGAATTTCTATAGCTTCTCTGTACAGCCAAGAACAGTATGATGATTCGGTAGTTAATACTTCGGTGTCATCAAATCTGATTGTGTGACGTATATTATTTAGAATATGTTCTGCGACTGCCGTTTTTCTGGTGTGTCCTAGACGACAATTAGCCTTTATTCCTGTGTTGATGGATCGTTTTGTTGTTCTTATGTAAACTTTTCCGCATGTGCGAGGGATTCGGTAAACGCCTGGTGTCGCTAGAGGGTCCGTTTTATCTTTGGCTGATCGAAGTAGTTCTCTTGGTCGGTCTGAAGATTGTACGAATGTTAAACTATTCGGTAGACCTGCTTTGATTCTTTAGATATTATATTTTGATTGATCATTATTGTTCAGTTCTTTTGCAACATTTCAGTTCATTAAATGGATCAAGGATGGACGTGATGAAAGCTACTTCCTACAAGAACAGTTAGTGTATACAGGGATATAGGTACCACGTAGGTGGTTGATTTGGCAGCGGCAGATGTTGCAACAAACGAAAAGCTAACGGCTTAGCTGGAGCGTGACTGATACCCTGGGAAACTCTGAAATCGGATACCGGACTAATTTAAACGGTTTTCTGTTACTGTAATACTGCCTGAGATTAAAACCGTCTGAACAAACACTCCACGTTCATCCCTGTGTTATTCCTCACACATTAGATATTGGTTTTCGGAGCATATATTCTTGTTGTTCAGTTCGATAGCCATTATTATACGTACATCCACATGCTGTATAGTCTTACCGCCACGAATATACTTCGAAAGTTATTGACTGACTAAAAAGGACGGTAGCGATATCGCAAACCTAATTAGCCGATTTTATGGATCAGTTTCCTGACATAACACGGATATAGACTTACCAAACATATCTCCTAACCCGAAGTAGACTAGTTACAGGATTTTATTAGGAATTAAATTCTTTAAACCACAGGGCTTGCACCGTAATAACATACTGGTTGCGATGGTTTATTCTCGAAGAGGGGAAATCTTCAAAAGACACCCCCCGATGAGAGAGGTAATGTCGGATTCGTCGAGGCGCCTACCGACTAAAACCCCTCCTCGAGAAGGGAGATCAACTCGAAGGTTATGCATCCCTGGAATGGTTGGGAACGGGAAACTGATTTGTTATGATGGGAAGGATGGGGATTGTGGGGAGAAGGGTGACGGTGGACCACCTCAGATGGGATGGGTGGACACTCGCGTTAAGAAAGCGAAACTAGAGTTGAGCGAGTGTGGCAGCCCAGAGTAGAAGGTGACAAGGACTCCTAAAACGGTCGTTCTGTCTAGGAGCGAAGTCGGAAAGTGCCAAGATAGACGGATTTGAGTGACCTGACACTGAAGCCCAGAGATTTGCCGCGAATTTGGTTGCAGTTTCGGGGAGCGAAGGTAGGTCGGTTTCCTTCAGAATTTGGGAGTTTCTGACGAACCAGGAGTACTTGAGTGCGGAGTGAAGGATCCGCATGTAGGCGCCTTGAAGGATTTTAAGACGGTGGGGATGGCAGCCCCATATGGTAATGGCGTAGGAGCAGATGCTCCTGATAATTGCGTTGAACGCACGGATTTTGATTTTTTGGGAGATTGAACTATTGTGGAAGAAGGGCTTGAGAGAAATAAAGGCGCCCAAGGCCCTGGCACGAGTAGATTGGTTGCGAAAGAGTAAACCTTTACATAAGGAATCTCAAAGGATAAACTACGAAAATTGCCGCTTCTTCGATATGTGTATCCGCACGTGTCGCCAAGGTCAGCACTACTACAGTGCGGCACATTATAACCCAATGCCAGGATAGCGCAAAAGCTGTTCAACACTTTTCCTTGAATTAACACAAGTTTGTCCTTATTGGAGTGCTTAATCCTTACTTACGTTTATTTTGTCGCAGGTCAATATTGATTCAGTTGCTGAAGTTACGATTCATCATGATATTTTAAAGAATCGATACTTCCGGTTATCTAAAAAGGTTAACAAATATTTATGAAGTATCAGCAATGTAAAACGACAATTTATAATGTTGAATGATGAGGTATGAGGAGCGACAAAGAAAACTTGCGATTATGTCTTCACGCGTCTTTATTGACTTCAAACGTTTCGAGAAGCTTAGAACATACTTCTACCTTTCAATATTAAATATGTACTAGTTTTTAAGTAATTTTGGCTTCTACATTGATTTATTATTAACACAACTCCCAAATTTAGCAATAATATAGCAAATTTTTGATTCAAATGATATATTTAGTTTTGTATGCCGTTCTAATGATTTATTAAATAAATTGTTGTCCAAACATGCGGGCATATGATAGATAAGTTTATTGGAGATGAGATTTATCCAACACTACTGAAAAACTCGTTCAATATTTATTAGAGGGATTAAGGGTTGCAGAATAAATAACCCTGAATAAATCGAAATTTCAATGGTGCCATTAGCATTGGCAGCCAGCCGGGGCCTAGTTGGCCGAGAACAATACGAGAAAAAGTGGCACAATGACTAATTGAGTCAGTCACGTCAGAGTTGATGCTAAACATTCATTTGGAGCAAGTTAGAGCCCTGATTGTCTTCGTACAAACATGCGGAATGACACCTCAATCGTCATTAGTAAAATGCGAATTACTACCAAACAACAGAAAAAAAAATTACCCTATTACAATTGCGGATACACTGGAGTTCATTGAATTATAAATCTTAGTTTTGGCATGACGTTAGCGTTATGACTTGGCTATAACTAGTACAAATTTCAACATTCTAAGTCATAATACTTAAACTATCGTGGGTGCATTCTTGGAGAAACATTTTAATAAGAAAAAGAAAAACACAAACAAATGTTTCTGCAGTTAAACTTTATTATATTCGACAATTGTTTCGAACCTAAACGGTCATTTTCAAGAGTACTACAAATGGTTACTAATCTTAAATTGGAAATAACAATGTTTATATAGGTACTTAAAATTAGGGGGGTGGGGGTTGTAAAGGGTAAGAATTAGAATTTAGAAATGACTATAGGTGTGTTTTAATTTAAAATTTCTTTTTGATTATTTACCAAATTTTTACCTGCTTGAAAAGCATTTTTTATTTCTAGATTTTCTAGGAGAGTAAGTTTTCTGCCTTTTGGTTGTGAATGTAATAATAACATTTTGTCTATATTTATACTGTGATTATGGGTGACACAATGTTCGGCTAGGCCCGTTGAAGTTTTTTGTTTTTTAATGTTGTCTAAATGTTCTTTTCCACGTATATCTAATGAACGTCCGCTCTGCCCAATGTAGCATCACATTGCATACAATTTAGTTGATAAACACCACTTCTTTTTAGTTTATCCATTTTTAGTTTGTTATTGACTAGTAGTTTTTTCAAATTGTTGTTGTTTATTTCAATAGTTTGTAAATTAAAGGTTTTTAATTTATTTTTAATTTTGTTACTAGTGTTTTTAACGTATTTAATAGAACAAAAGTTATTAAGTTTAGACTTAGGGGCGTGATACAGGAATTCTGAAAGCAATTTTTTGCAAAAAACAACCAAAGGGCAGAAAACTTACTCTCCTAGAAAATCTAGAAATAAAAAATGTTCTACAAGCAGGTAAAAATTTGGTAAATAATCAAAAAGAAATTTTAAATTACAACACACCTATAGTCATTTCTAAATTCTAATTCTTACCCTTTACAACCCCCACCCCTCTAATTTAAACCTATATAAACATTGTTATTCCAATTTAAGATTAGTAACCATTTGTAGTACTCTTGAAAATGACTGTTTAGGTTCGAAACAATTGTCGAATATAATAAAGTTTAACTGCAGAAACATTTGTTTGTGTTTTTCTTATTCTAAGTCATTTCATTTTTTTATAGAAATTATGATTTTTTAGTTTGGATTGCGGTGCAATCTTTTTTCCAATAAAGTAAATTATCTCAGAAATTATTTATCGTAGGCATATAGGCATAGAAGTTGGTTATCAAAGTCACCTTAAAATTTTATGTTTCATACGAATTCATCGTAAAAAATATACAATTCCATTTAAAATAAGAAAGTTGACATCAACTTCCAGTATAACCGAAAGTGCCCCACAGTTCAAATTATTTTAGTTAATAGATCATCCTTGGTAACCCCTACTCCCAACTCCCAAATTTTCAAATCTGTAACATGCTTAATTTTTCCTAAAACGTTTAATGTACCTCTTAGTTTTAATGACCCTGTATATGTGCTACAAATATAAGCCGAGTGCACTGATGAACTATTTAAAAGTTAATTGAAATAAATACACAGTTGATAACTTCCACAATTTATTAAATAAACTTAACACGTGTTTCGCCAACACTGTGGCCTCTTCAGAAGTACAAAATTTACTTAAAACTACCTAAGAGTAGATGTTTATAAATAGGGTGGTGCATCTTCATTAGAGTGAGGAAAAAGATTTAATAGTGGTGAGGGGTTTATATCTACTTGGTCATTAAGTAATATGTCTCTATTTTTATATTTGTTAATTCCTTTATATTTTAATAGTGTTATCAACTGTGTATTTATTTCAATATGTTAGACTTCCATCAAGTATCCGCTAATTCAATACAATTAAAAGTTAATTTTTTAAAGGATTCTGAATTTCAAGACTCGATAAAAAAACGTTTATTGTTCAACTTTGATTGAATCTTCACTAATAATTTATACAGCGACGTATTGATCCTTTCAAAGGAATATGAATATACACAATATGTTACAGAAGTAATTCGCCATGGACTCTTGGTGAAACATTATTTAAACAAAATATGAGTAAATTAAACACTTGGAGGAGTTTCACTTTATTTTATTGATTACTCTATGTACATTTCGCCTTGCTAGGGCATCATCAGGAGTATTTACAGTACTGAAGAGACTTACAATAATTTTGGTTTAAATATACCTACACATTATAATCTATTAACTTAGGGTCTAAGAGGGGGTTAATACCGAATTGTACTTGGTAAATGAGGGCGGAAAAATTTTAGATCGATTTGAAATTTTAGAAGTTAATAAAGCTGTTTTGTCTAACAAAATATTATCCAACGACCAAGTACAATTCGGTATTAACCCCCTCTTAGACCCTAAGTTAATAGATTATAATGTGTAGGTATATTTAAACCAAAATTATTGTAAGTCTCTTCAGTACTGTAAATACTCCTGATGATGCCCTAGCAAGGCGAAATGTACATAGAGTAATCAATAAAATAAAGTGAAACTCCTCCAAGTGTTTAATTTACTCATATTTTGTTTACACAATATGTGTTGACATTTTTTTTTAACAAACATTCCCTAGGTACTTATTTTGTATGAGGACAATATAAACGTGAAAAGACAGTAATAAAAATGCCTTATATTTGAATATTTTTACTCTTCTTGATAGAATCAAGGGGCTTGCCATGAATTTCCACTTGTCACAACAAGTGTTTGCGCTTGAGCAGATCGGCGGTGCCAGAAACTTTCTCGGTTTACTTCCAAATGGCCCATTGTCGATATCGAATCGGTAACAGTATCGGTGTATCTGCCTACTGAGTCGAGGATAAACGTAGAACGTGAAATGCCTTACATACAAATAACTCGAATGACATAGGTTTCCTTTGACGAGCTCATCAATACCTTTTCCTTTCTTGGAATATTCCAAAATCGGTTGCTTACAGGAGATTGAGTTTCTAAATAAATGACACCGCCAGGATTGGCATGTTGTTATCATTTCCACCTGCCAAATCGTTTCCGAAAATTGAAAGTAAAAAAATGATACCTGTACAAAAAAATTGTTCAATTATTTTGAACATTACAAATAGGGTTCTGAAGCCCATTAGGAACCCTTATAGATTCTTATTTAAAAAATTTATAGAACATTTTGAAAATATTATCTTCGATTCCAAAGACTCCCTTACTAACCATATTTATATGGATGATGCGTTTACCATATGGGGAGATACCAGAAGACAATTAAGCTTATTATATGAACAATGTAGGTCCTTTTGGTTTTTACCCTTTAGTAATGAGATATCTCATTTGGAAGTCATTATCAAATCGTTTTTGTTTGATTAGTGCCTTTAATAACAACTTTAGTAAGTTAACACCGAAGGGGTACATCTATTGTGAAACATGTTTAAATATACAAAAGTAAATAAAACAACGTATAATGTTTCACCGATTTAATATGTATCCGAACTAGTTTCGGTCACACGACCATTATCAAAGGATTAGAGTAAAATCTCATACTAAATTTTAAAAGTAGTGCGACCATATATACCTATACTTAATCTTAATTGCCTAAAATGAGTGGGGAATTTACAAGATCTAACTCCGTATGGTTATTGACTAAATTAAGATGTTGGGACAGGGCTTTTTTAATCTCTAGCGCTTCTAAGAGTGATACCACTATGGAGTACAGTAACATTTTTTTATGTCCAAGTAGTGGTTATATAAGACACAATGTTCTGAAAAGCCAGTTTTAATGTCCTTTTTGTCTACACTTTTTACATGCTCAAATATTCTAACGTTGATTGCCCTACCACTTTGTCCAATATAGCAAGCATTGCAACTGTTACAATGTATTTTATAAATGCAACTTTTATCCAATCCATTCGGTTTTGGTGTGGTTCTTGAAAGTATTGAGCTTAAGTTTCACTTGTTATTTTCAACAAGTGTTACATTCCATTTGTTAAATACATTTTTAAACTTAAAGTAAATGTTATTAATAAAATTGATGGACGCGTACATTTAAAATATTAAATAACTATAACTATTAACTATAATAATTAAAACTAAATTGGCACACTGATGTCTTATAAAATTAGATGAATTGAAAGAAATAGAGAAACATAGACTGATTTTGCATCGCTGAGAAACATTTCATACGTATTTTGACGTAAGTATATTTAGGTATATAAAATTACAGTGTACACTCAAGGAAAGTTTAGAAAAAATTAATTGTCTGTTTATTAAGTCGTGGATATTCCAAACATCTGCATGCATTTTGGAATGCCGAGATGGCGACAGACATTCAATTGCAAACATTGGTTTTGCATTAAGGGTTTTATTAGAAGTATCAGATGTAATCAATAACTCTAAACCATTATAAAATCACTGCACAAGCCATTATATTACTGAAATGTATTAGACAATATGCATTTTTAAACACTGTTTTGTGTTAAATCAATTTATCTTGTACAAATTTGAGAACCACACCTTTTGAAAAACGTATTTGCAAACCAATATTTGTAAGATACACTACCTACGGCAGAAACATTGTGGAGGTGCTTTAAGTGATTTAGGAAAGTATTGTAAAATCGAATTTGGCACTGACCAACTTATTCAAAAGTTAATCATTGAGGTTTACAAATGTATGCCAAATATCGAAACAGACATGCAAAAATGAAAGTTGCCAGTCATACGCGGAATAAAATTAATTGTCTATTTTGCACTAGTGTGAAGTTGTGGTAATAAATAAGCACAATGTGTCTCAAACTTGGCAAAAAGTAAAATGACATAGTAATTGTTACATCCAGAATACTATTTGTAATAAATAACAACTGTTCAGGATTTCCTGCAAGCTTTTCAAATGTATTTGTTTCAACAGCAAGTACAGCATGAATCAAGTGAGAGCTAAGTACCAAGTGCATTATTTATTACTATTTCAAGTATATATGTTGTACATTGTAAAGAAGAGTCTCATAACTCTTAGCTTAGTAGAAATAACGTATATATATTTTATGTAAAACAATCCTTAGAAATCAAAATTATTTTCCTGATATAATCAAAGATGTAAGAAATTGTAGTCGTACTGAAAGAATAAAATGCAAAAAACGAAAGCATTTCCTATAAAGTTGTGTAACGAATTTTTAAGTTCAACTTATTTATTTAACGACTATTTATTTCCAATAATTTATTTAACACTTACACACTACTTAAAACACTTAAACACTTATAATAAATACAACAACTTATTTATATGATAAGGAAAATGTGTTATTTATATCACTCGGTATATCGTATTTATATTACCACTTATTTATATGACAAGGTAAATGCGCTATTTATATCACTCGGTATATCGTATTTATATTACCATTTGTAAACTGTTCTACTATCAACCGTAAACTGTCAACTGTAAACTGTAGACCGAATCGGCCGAAACAATATTGTAGGGAACAATAAATTTCGTATAAATTTAGTGTTTTATGTGTGTATTTAATAATAGACGTAAGTATTTCAAATAAATTCCGTGATTGTATCAAGGAGTCCTACTTTTCGTTAAGAAGAAACAAATAACATATATTAAAGTCCTCATAGATAAGATTTTCTCCGAAATATTCCTCTAGAGGGTAGATATACGCAGGAAGTTTAATAAATAACCATCACTTATCATACATAAAACGTCTTCGCAGCAAAATCTGAGATATACCGTCGCTATCAATTACAATCGCGGGATGAAAACAGATGAGTTCCACCCCTTAACTTATTACACTTTTATGTGGAACATTAACTTATAAAATTGGGACTTAACGTGCCCTTTGTCTGAACCATGTGCATCAAATGGAGTCTAAACGTGTGCTTCATTTAGTTAAGTGGCATAATATATCCAGGCTTTCATTTGCTATCATGATGAGCATAAGTCTTCCCGAATTTCCACATATATTTATGACATAGTCTACAGAAATTCAAATTTAAACGTTTATATTCCCACATATGTATAATCGTTGCAAATTGTTTGCTTGATAATTAAATTAATTAAAGTAATATTTGAAGATTATATTTTCAGTTCAAATTTACCCTAATATATAGGGTGTTCAAACGGAGTGGTAAAATAGACGTTTTAGGAAAACTAAGGGTGTTAAAGATTTTAAAATGTGGGTGTCTGATGATCAGATGTCAATGTTCAGCTATCCCACTGGAATTACATTTTTTGTTTCTTATAGCCGCATCATGTTCTGAAATGCGTTTACCGATTGTCCAATGTATGTAGCGTCACAATTGTTACAAAAAACTTGATAGATACCCGATTTATTAGACTGGGGAACACTTACTTTATGATTACATATCATTAAACTAAGATTAGTGGACTTAGTTTGGATTATATTACAGTTGAACTTATTTTGTAACAGAAACTTGTATTCATAGCTAAAATAATTAATATATTTAATAGGGCAATAGATTATAAGAATTATTTTTTCTATTTATGATTTTTTCTATAAGAAACCTAATGAATGACTTTGTGTTTTTTATTTTTTCTATAAATTAAATTATCTCAGAAACTATTGTATTTTAGATAAAAAGATCACCTTTGATCATCATTGCACCCAAATGTTCAAAGCTCTAACAGGATTGGTTTTCGTAAAACGTCTGATGTACCACTGAGTTGGAATAATCGATTTTAAAACAGCTTAGTACACCATTAAACATTGTTGATTTAATTATATGCAACGTATACGTTAAATGTAATATGTGTATCTTATTTAAGAAGGCAATAAAGCAAGAGAGGAGTCGTCTTATCACCTTGAATATGAATACCTTAAGGCATTAAGCTGCCAATTCCTTTTGATCATTTCGACAGCACATTATTTTTACAGGCACATTCGAAAAGTAATGTCTATTTTATATCCTAAAAATCCCTAGCTTTGCAGGATACCGCATAAAAAGGCCAAAGACGTGGTAATCAGGAGCGTAAAAATTTATTCCTTTTTATAGTTAATGTGACTTGATTCTTTATTAGAATCATGCAAAATACCAGAAACATTTTTAAGGCCCAAAAAGATCTCTGCCACAAAATTTTATAAGGATAGTGATAATTGAAAAAAAGCATATCAATTCATAATAAGTACATCTAATAATGAATTCGGGATTTTCACATAAACTTAAGTTGTTTTAGGGAAAAGTATTTTGAAAAAAGCACCTGCTTTAAATTATTATAAAAGCAAGAGTTCTTATTGTAAAGTTGCTACATGTAATTATCAGAAATAATTGTTTGTCTATTTGTTTGTATATATCTGTTTCAAGTTTAGTTTGTAATTGTTCTCTTTTGTGTATAAGAATCTTTTGTGTCCTCAATTGTGCATCAGTTTTTAAAATTCCAAAAATAGATTTGGGCCCCTTCATGACAGCCCTTGTAAATACTTTCAGATGCATCGGTCATCAGCCATGAAAACACCACCACCGCTTTTGTAGATTACGCTTATGGATGTTTAGCTTCAACAGAGGGATATTTTTCACTTTGGGACGTTGTCTATTTTGCACGCTATTGCTTAGCATTCGGGAGGTCATCGGTTCGAATCCGGGTCCGGCTACTCTGGTCCATATTTTCTGTGGTTTCCTTGGATAATTTAGGCAAATGCTGGGGCAGTAATATTCTAGAGATAATCTTTCACATCTCTTCTGTCTTCATTTCGTCCATCTCATCTTTCTCTCCCTAACCACACCATCCACCCATACCTACAATTCCTGAAAGGAGGATGAAGAGGGCCTTACGCCCTACCCTCCGGCTTTGCACTATAATGTAGGTCGGAGGGACTGCCCGCCCACCAGCACAAGTAGCTGGTGGGAATGAAATACAAAAAAGTTAGTTTACGAATTTCATCATTACATTCTATTTTATTCTATTCGACTCCATTCTATTTAAATCAATTCAAAACATTCCAACTCAAGCAAATCAAGCAAAAAAAATAAAACAATAAGTGTAAATAGTGAAAAATTAAGTTTATATAGAAAGGAGGTCCATTTTTATCAAAACTTAACCGAAAGAACCTTCGGCGGGATACCGCCACACATCGATAATCCAAAAAGTTATAACGGTAAGTATCTGTTTAGATTTACAAGTAGATTTAAGGCTTGTAAAAAGGAAAAATGAAACCAATGTAATACAACTATTTTATCATTAAATAAAACCTCCAACGATTCTTCTAGATTTAATGGTTTCTCTTATGAAACATAATCTACAATAGACATTTATATATATAGTAGATATTGTACGGAGGACAAATAAAAATAAATAAATTGTTTAATAACATTAATAGTAGCTGTTATTTTTTGTTCCATTTTATAGTTGAAGCTAGTAAGTCAAATTGTGCAATAAGTTACAGAAATAATAAATTTTCTAAATCACAATATATTATATATTTGACACGGATTTCACATTTGATCGATTCCCTAATTAATATTAAACTTGTCGATAAGTTTTGTTTATTTTAATAAGAAAATTGAAAGTTTCGGTGATGTTTTGATAGAGGTGTAGGAAAATCAAGCAGTGTATTCCCAAATTAATAATAATAAACTTGAACATGTTGTTTGCTTTTATTAAGAAAATGCGTCCTTCATCTTCGTTCATCTTGCGTCTACAATTAGCAATACCGCTAATCTCATTTCCAACCCTTTGTTCAAACTTAATGACACAACGCTGATGTAGCAATTTGCATTTTACGTTAAATAATAAAGTCGTCTTCGACAGCACCTGGTTAACAACCGACCCTTCCCTTAGGTAATACGATAAGTAAGATGCCTAGCAAATCAAACTGGTCCTCTATTAATCCCCAAGGATAATTAAGTAAACTGACGCCCTTACGATAAACAATTATTTCAGCTTCCTAAGTCAAAATAACCGTTTTGTGAAGGAAAATGTTTCCTTTAATACTAACCTACTGTAACGAATTTTCTAGTTACTTATATTTATTTAAACAATCTTGAATATATAACACTATATACACTTATTTGTATAACAACTATGATTATTAATTTAACTGCATATGTATTACTGGAATTACTTCGTATTTGTACTGTTTACTAATACTTGTCTATATCGAATCGTCTTCGCCAATTTATCAACAACCAATTTAAATTATCGTGGAGCGTTGTAGCATGTTTCTAGAAGCAACCACACAGCTCTTCAGTATTCTCGCACTTTTTTGCATCTTGTTATTTATCCTGTCAGAAAAATTTACAACGCTGCTGAGCAAAGACTGCCGAGTATTGATTTTTGCCTGGGGCTCTCGCTCGCAACACTATTTAACAGTTTATTCTGACAATTGGTGGTTGTAAACAATTGGTGACGATCCTAATAATAATATTTACAAAAAAAAATTAAATTGTATTTTTGATTTTTCGATAGCAAATTGTTAAAATTTCCTCTGATAAAATGAATCAGGCATGATGAAGCAAATAGAAGATAAAAGTGGACCAATAGACATTTAAACTAACATATAATTTATTGATTGTATGTTAAAATAAATAAATTTACAACGTGTACCTAAGGAATAATTAGATTTAGGTTTTCATCAGTCACTGTAGATTTTGACTGAGATAGTTTACATTTTTTTATTTCTCCCGGCAGTATTTCTTTAGAGTGACTTGTAAAATCAAAATTTATTATTACGTGGAAGGATTTATTATTCTACGAGATTATAAGCCTGCTGCTGTTATCGAAATAAGGTTATGTTTATGGCCTTTTCCCTTTTACGAAGGCAATAAATATTATGTCTTTAGGGGAAATGGTGACGCTTGCGATCTAACTAAGGGTTTTCGCCGAAATATTGTAAAACAAAATTGTTATACTTTCACAAAAATATATTTTCTCATGTAACAATAAGTAAGTAGTTTTAAAACATTTTAACAAACTCATTTAAGAAACACTGTTGTGAATATTATTTGAAAAAGTTAGAAATTAAATAATAAAAATTTATGTACATTTCTTCCGTGTCTTTCATAAAAACTCCGACCGAATTTTCTCGATTAAACTGTAAACGACTTGAATATTTCGCAAATCATTATATAGGAAATTGGTTTTAGACTACCTTCACCGAAAACCAGAGGCCATAACCGTAAAGAAAGATAACACCTACAGGTTTAGGGATAAAGGCAATTTTTGGGGTAGATTTCCTCACTAACCTACTAAATACGAAAGACTAATAGAAACTTTTCGGCTCTTTTATACCGTTGAATAAGCTCAGATTATGTGCTTACTTTAAAACTTCTTTAGCGATACACAAGAGTTATTTTTTGTTCAAAGGACAGTAGGAGATAGAGTCCTAAGTAAATATTCTCTTCAATTTTGAGATAAAGGAATCGAAAATAGTCAGAAATGATACAGAAACAACGCCTTTTGTTCTCTAAAAGAACTTGTTTGTTCTCTTTTAATAGTAAACTAATAATAAAAAATTGCATTCAAGCACTCATTAATTGTTTTGAGAAGCATATATATATCTCATAATCCTTTTGTAAAGGAAGGACATCTTGTAGTAGTATAGTAACATATAAATGATTTGATGATAAATTTTTAAATATAAATATGGAATCAACAGAAACAACTACTCCGAGGGCTAATACCCCTACCGGCATTGAATTACACTGTTGATTCCGATGGACTCCTAGACGAAAATATAACATATCCAAACAAGAAGGAATTAAAATCCTTATTCGTCTAAATTTTAAAATCAAAGATCTCACATTTTGAACGCGTCCTACCAAGTAGGCACAACGAACCGAAAGCCACATTTCACGACCGGTTTCGACCTATCGGGTCTCGATTTTAATTCCTTCTTTTTTGAATATGTTATATTTTCGTCTAGGAGTCCATCAAAATTAACAGTGTAATTCAACGCCGGTAGGGGTATTAGCCCTCGGAATAGTTGTTTCTGTTGATGCCATATTTATATTTATATTTATATTTATAATATAACCTGTAAAAGACTTTCTGCCAGCCTACACCTGATGAGACCCGATAGGTCGAAACCGGTCGTGGGATGTGGCTTTTGGTTCGTTGTGTCTACTTGGTAGGACGGGTTCAAAATGTGAGATCTTTGATCTTAAAATTTAGACAAATAAAGATTTTAATTCCTTCTTTTTTGAGTATGATAAATTTTTATTTTAGGTTAACCCTAATTGGTCCACATTTTGGCATATAACATTCTTGGTACTTTCAGTCATGTGAACTGTATTGAATCAACTTCAATCAAATGTTTCTATCAAGGAACGTCTTGTAATTTCGATTTCCTATGGGTTCTGTAAGATTAACCCTATACTAAATACGAGTACAATAAATATTTTTAGTTCAGTTTTCGAACAAATGACATTTTAATTTAGTTAACGTGCTATTTTTGGAACCAACAAAAAATGAACACAAAAATGACAGACCCTTTTAAGTTAATAAAATTCTGAAGTCCCTCTGAAGACTAATGAACTGGAATGCATAATTAAGTGATTTAAAAATAATCGAATAAAAGGAAGCAATTAAAAAACGAAATAGTGTGATTCCAAAGAACGAATCGGAATACTAAGTTCATTTCTAAATGAGTTTATTTAAATGAGTCAACGACTTAAAAAAATCCCTCGGGAACTGTACGAAGTTTAGGAAGAAAAATAGGAACGAATAAATTAAACGGGTTATCGCAGTCAGCGAAATTCTGTTACTACGTTATTGTGGTAGAAGAAATAAAGATAATAATTGGGAATTGCTTTTAAATAAGTACCCAATCAGATCATTACTGCTAGGATGTGGAAATTGCATGTTTACTAATCGAAATTGGTTCATACTCCACTGTTACTTCTTATAGTTGCTAATTATTGTCCTCCAGTTGAAAATATAAAGTCAGTGTAACAATGTAACTTTTTATATTATTACAGTTAAAACCGTTTACGACAACATCGTTTAGAACAACATACCGGTTATATTGACCAATATCATAGATCCAGGCTGAATGCTATACTACCGCCTTATAAAAAACACTGCCTTTTACGACATACCTCATTAAGTGACTACATTTATTATCTAATATCTTCGCAGAATTATATCTGTTAGATCGACCAGCTGTATTGTAAAGAATTTGAATAGGTAACAGTATCTACATCTAGCATGTAGTATAATTGTCAAATGATATTAAGATCGCAAAAGTAAATAAAATCGTGTCGAGTTTAGGATTGCTAATAATTTTCCAAACCAAAATACACGTGCATGCAGTATACGAGAGGCATTAAAAGATATTGTTGAGTTATTTGTGAGACTTTTAACATTTCTGAAAGAAAAAGGAAACAAATTAATATCGAAGAAAAATCGCTTATTATATCCAAGCTAGAGAGCGGAATTCCAAAGAAAGACTTGGAAAAGGAATATGGTGCATCCAGAGACGTGATTATAACTAGACTGCGCCTTGCGTTTATAAAGGGTAGGCAACACATTTTGCGAATTATGGGACAGAAACGCGAGAATTATTAAGAACGCTCGTAACATCACTTAGAAAGTTTGAGGCAGTTGAAGTGTTAAGTGTAATTATTTCAAATAAATGTTTCGCGATACTATTTTTCTTGTACATAGGGTTTTGTGAACACTTTTATGAACTAGTTTTTGTTAAAGTAATGTTTAGTTTATTATTAGAACAATATGGTTACATATTGTTGTGTAAGTACAATTTAAACATAAGACACACTGATACATTTGTAATTTCTTCGAAGGTTCCCTAAGAATCCTGAATTAAAGAAAAAATGGTTGAACGTAATAAAGCGTGAAAGTTTTACACCGTCAAAATATTCAGTTATGTGTTGTTTGCAGCAAAAATTTTGAAGAAAATGACTTTTTAATATACATTAGAAAATGAAAATTAAAGCAAAATTCTGTACCTGGCGTTTTTGATTTTCCTCAACATTAGTTAAAAAAAAGTAGTACCTCGACGCAACAAACGAAGAAGTATTTTGTCACAGGAACAAAAGTAAGCAAGTAATTGAATGAGTAATATTTTGATAAAGAGATTAAGAGTTAATTTAATTTTGTTCTAAAATAGTACCATAAATACGGAGTTGCAGTCAATCCCGTCAACTTCAAAAGTACATCCTGAAAGGTAAATTCTGATTTTGCTAAAAATCAGTAATGCGTTCAATTCTCTATTAATTTAATTTTTAACCGTTATTATTATCGCTTAGGTTTTAATGTACTAAATTTTGAAATTTTTACATAACTCTAGACAGCACTCAAGTTGAATGTAGATATTTCTATTAATTAATATTTATATTTTTATATGTTAGATATATTCAAAACTTTCTACTAAAGGTTTAGGTTTATTTTTGTTCCTTATTATATTGTGTATATTATTAGTCATAGTTCAGATTTACTTAGATACATAATTCAAAAACATAAGTTTTAGGTTCTCGTCTTAATTTTAAAATGTTTTTCCTGTATATCCGTTACTTTAAACTCGAATGCCTCCTGCTTATTATACCTAACCACCTACCCATGTCAATTGACACCTTTCACATATCTTTCTCTAACATACATCTTCTCATACTTCTTTTCTTCTCATTATTAACATTAACATACTATTTTTCTAACTTTCCCAACAGAGTACAGATAATGAATGATTTCACAGACCTTAGATTTGTTTATTAACAAAAACTTACGAAACATATTTTATCAAATTTAATACTACTATTATAACTATTATTTCAACCATAATATGAGACTTTAAAATACATGTAAATAGTAGTACCGTTAATATACATTATTTTAGTCACAGTCATCACATCTTTTTTATCAACTTCATACACCAATCATTCACACAACGAGAAATCTACTTGCGTTACTTATTAACTTTATTTTCACTTATAGCACATATATTACTGTAAATAACAGTATTATTCTTTTTTTAAAGAAGTTTATTTATGTTTTCAATATATTTGGTTTGTATGTTAAATACTATTGTAAATGATTTTCAATCTTTAAAGTCCGTAAATTTCCGTTTAGTGCATGGAAAACTTAAATGTGTCCCCGAATGTGCATTGTTGGATGCATACCCAAAGTACATCATTTTCTAGTACAGAGCATATTGCTTACGCTCAGTCCATATTATAATCACGTCTCTGGGTGTATCACACTCGATAATTTAACCGTTTGGAAAGAGAAAGGAAAAGTTAACTAACATTTTTGACAGCAATTTTTTGAAAATGAAACGAGCAAGAACAACAAAGCGTAAGAAGATTGAGGAAGCTTTGTTAAAGTAACACCTAAAAATAATTAAATCATCTATTTAAAACCGGAAATTAGAAAAGCTTGAGCAGTGATTTACGGTTAATCTGAATCGACAGTCGGGTACAATAGTGGTAGACCCGTGCATTTATGTTCTTATTGTATACATGCAAGCGCTATTAGATTAATTAGATAGGAATAGGACACGTCGGGATTCATGCATGTGGCGAAACATGGATGCTATTAGAAATTCAACAAACAGTTAGTTATAGTATATCGATTTTATTGTTTAATATGCGTGGTTAAAGGAAAACCGAAGGCTTGGGACCATAACATGAAAGTTTTATTAGAATCACTACCGTCGAATACTGTGGAAAATTAAGTAGAATAAAATCAAAGAGAATCAACCCTATATACGACAAACTTTTTTAAAAACACGGACACGTGTTTTGTGGGCATTATTAACGAAAGAGTGGGTGAAACACGTGTCCGTATTTTTAACAAAGTTTGTAGTATTCAGGGGCTAGTTTCATTGATTTTATTCCAATAGCAACAATTAATTCTCTGTAACATTACTTGAGTTAATCAAACTTAAACTATTCTTGGTGCATGTTTTGTGAAGCTGTATGATTAAACCAAATAAATAAAATAAAAAACAAAAACACAGATTACTGGTAATCTTTCTACATTTACTCTCGTTAATGGGCAAATAAATATTCGTCTTGTTCGGTTAAAAAATATTGTGAAGCTTCTTGTATTTTTTATTTTACCAAAACAGAAGGCACATAAATCCTTTTTCGTCTATGTATTAGTAGGTACTGCGAACCGAAAGTCAAATCCCACAACCGGTTTCTGCCAGCGCCCATCTGATGAGACCCAATACGTCGAAACGGGTTGTTTGATTTGGCTTAAATTTTAGGAAGACTATATAGCAAAGGAGTAGAGGGACTTAAATTTTTAAATTTAAAGATGTTTTCTGTACTGAGCCAATAGTTATCTGAATTTATTAAATTATATAATAATTTTTGAAACAAAGTGGTAGGATACTTATCTAATAACCGAAAAGATTCCACTGATAATAGGTTAGATAACTTTGATATGTAAGAATTAAGGTCTAAAATTACGACATTTTATAAATACGTCATTCTATAGACGTCAAAAAATAATCACGTTGTGCTTTACCAATTTCCAAAACTCATTTTATTTGTTCTCGTTCTTAATTACGACGTGGTACAGGAGAAAACGAATATGACCTACTAATCAAACAATCCTGTGCAAAATACGACTTATTTTTGCCGTTGTTGGTGTGTTATTTGTAAATAGTTATAAAAACATTTCAAGTTATTTTACATAATACGTCTAATCGATATCGTTCGGCCGCTATGCACTTTAGTCCAATTACGTTTAACAAAAGGAAATTGAAAATTCAATAGTAAATAACATTTACCATTTGCAAATATAACAGTAACTCTTCGTTGGTCAGCCTTCGATCCCTAGCAGATGAAGATAAATTAAATTTCCGCAAATTGAATCAAGTTCCCCATTAAATCCTTAAACCCGCTCCGGCTTTTAGACACTCCATTCTAATAATGTAACAGCTAAGCTGAATACATTGTTATTATATCAGAAAAACCATTATCGAAACTGATATTATGGGATTCACGTAGTTTACGTGTCTGACGTAAGAATAAATACGTTTCAGAAAACAGTAAAAATAAATGTTAAGATTTCATTTTAAGGTACACGAAAAAACGTTTAAAAGAAAATCGAAAAACTTTTAAAGCTTATTAAAGTTTGAAGGACGTTTCTTGGAGATTATGATTGATTCTTCTTCGTCCATAATTAATTTTCTTTTAAACAGCTGACCCGGGCAGAAAGAACAAAAAGACATGAAGTTTCATTTATAAACATAACATTTTATATCAGATCTTCTTCTGTTGTTGGTTCACGTATATAGTAGATAATACTTGTATGAAAGTTTATATGTGAACCAAAAACTTTGTGTAACATACCCAGTTACAAGCTTTGAAAATTAAGGACATGGTTGCTAATTACTTTCCTAATTAATGAAGGAATTATCTGGAACAGCGACTCCTAGTGACCAGATTGAACTCAGTGATCACCTATACCTGGCAGTCTCGATCTCTCTCGTTTTGCACACATATTCGCATCAACAAGTTTTCAATGAGAAACGCAAATCGAGTTACTGTTTAATTAGGTTTTAGTTCACAGTGCAAAGCATCAAAGCCATAAATGTATATATGTACTTGCGTTGTTTAGGCAAAGTTAGCTTAAAGCAGCAAATAGTTTACCAACAAAATTGTTAGATCACATCAAGCCGAAATAACGTATTTCGTTACATGGAAAACATTACTTCCAATAATAGTGCGTACAGCGAACAGAAACCCTTTTCAGCCTATTTTAGCAATCGTGGGAGTGGATGGGTAGTGGTAGTAGTGAAGGTTAGGGAGAGATAGACGAAATGAACAAATGAAGATAGTTGTTCGAGTCTATTTTCATAAATTCGTTCCACTCAAAATTCAGTTTCTTTTAATGTCAGTTTGTTCAAATACTATAATAGTTTCTTTCAGAATCCAAATTCTTTGTTTCGATTTCGAGAAGGGTTTCTTTGTAACCCAATTTAAGAATAGCCTTAAGTTAATGTGGGAAAGTTGACAAAAATTTTTACATGATTGACAGGGGCAACACGTCATAAATTTATCTTTATTAGGGCAAGTCCAGGAAGGACCCGAAGCGTTTCGTTTATGGTCTCAGTCAAACCATCACAAAATTCAAGCGAAAGTATCCTTATTTATGGTTCCTGAACTGCCTCCGAATTTCTCTATCTTTACAAGTGTCACTAATCACAAAAATTCATGTCATTGTGTAGTTCAGAACCACCTTCAATTGTCTTATCAAACCACCCTCATTTTGAAAACCAGTCACATCTTGTAATCCACAACACTTAGGAAGGAACTCGTCCAATATACTCGTCTTACATTTGCATACGAAGGTTATTTAAGTTTTAATTTAGGTAGTTTTAGACAGAGTAAAAAAGTCACACAGTAAATTTTCTGTTCCCTTGCTCTCAAAAGTATTCTTCACCAATGCAACATTGTAATACTAATAATAATACCACCGCTAACTAACGTTAGTTGTGCTTGCTTCATTCTGAGTAATAATAATTAGCAACCAGAATATTTCTAAAAAGGTGCTACCCTGCCTAAAGCCCTGTAGTACCTCGATACGTCCCAACAACAGTAAACAAGTTAAAAGGTTCTCCATGGAATATTACTACACCTGTATTTGTCTTGAAGATCTAAGGAACCACAGAAAACGTTGAACCAACCACCCAGAATCGAATCGGGTCCTCCCAAGTGCTAAACCATTATATAAACACGGCTCACGCATGCGTGAATAAATCATAACAATATTTGTAATTTCGTGAAATTTTTGCGCGAAAATGTTCGAGTCCTTGGCTACAACTATTTCGTGAGTAACACGGAGTATACATGGTCGTGAGTGGTATCCAATGAAAAGGATACGTTTCCTCGTCAGTAGCCGTTTGTGCCTTCAAAAATGGGTGAAGTGTTGCGAAACCCCAAAAAATACCAAGCTAAGAATTAGGTACAGGTAAACCCTTCATCACCCCCTGAAAAAAGCACACAAAGAGTATCCATATACAGTTATTCGAGACGGGTTCTAGGCTTACAATTCTCGCGCTGGCAGAGATGTGGCGGCCACGCGCCTACGTCTTCACTTGTAAATTTATTACGTACATTAAGGCCATTACACAAGGCATTTTGAACATTTCGAAAGGTTTTAAGCAGATACAACAATTTTATATAGTTTTTTTACACGAAAATTATTGATTTATTGTAAATTAAAAAAGTTGTATCAAAATTTATACCTATATATTTTTTAAAAATATCCTCACTTCTTTACAGAGGTAAAGTGGTTCAATATTTTGAATTTAGTAGGGAGAAGTAAATGTAGAATAATCTCATATATATAATTTGTATCAATTATTATTATTATTATGCACGTCGCTCATTCTCAAACCGTTCTAAGCAGCCTAAGCTATTCATTACAAAATTGAAATCCCTATAAGCTCACTAGGGCTTCCAGCACCAAATACGTGTCTGATGAGGCAGCCTCGAGAAAGCGGTGCTGCCAGGATTATTTCGCGATCTCTAACCCATCTGAAAGTGTTTTTGCCTCAATTGGAACCGCTCTTTTGAAATTTTATGTCATACTTACATTTAAGAGAATAAATATGGGAAATAGAAAATATATATTTATTTTCAGTTGTATGTATTTGCTAAATTCTGGTCGGTCTTGAACTGCATGTTTCCGAATGTTTTCAAGTAATCGTACATCAAAGAAGTTGTCGATATTCAATTTTCAGTTTGTAATATAAAAGGAGTTACCGTATACGGCAGACAGGCAAACATATATGTGTATTATTTGTGGCACACAACCACAACTTAAACTTCTTGAACGTTGTGGAATATGCTTCTATAACACGCATAAAATAAGATTTACTATGTATAAACAGACTTTATATGACGTAAATAAGAAGCTTACGAAAAGATTTACATACATTTAAAAGACAATATTTACAGGGTAGAACACAGTAAATGGCTCAAACTCCAACGCTAAAAAACAACACTAAACGTCTAAGGCACGTTTTGGGTAACATGGTTACATTGATGAACTGGTGTTGTCCTTCTTCGGGTGTACAGGCCGTCGTCGGTTGGAATTGCTTCCTAACGTTTCGCTAGCACGAGACACGTAGACTACGACCAACAGCGAAAATGGATAGACCTCTGAAGAAGCACGCCACTCGTGCTAGCGAAACGTTAGGAAGAAGGACAACACCAGTTCATGGTTACATTCTTTAGCGACTAAAGAGAACTAAAACTAAAGACCGTATAACCAATATAAATACTGACTAATGCTATAGTCCAGTGAACATGTCTTAGTCTAGTCTCAAATGCAATGTTCAGTGGAACTTACAAAATCATACATAACAAATTAAGTTAAACTACGATAAATAGCAGAGAACGAGGTATAGGACCTTTGTCACTGTTAAGAGAGCACAACCTATTTTTATAAATAAACATACTTTTGAAACTAACGAGTTAGTAATTATTTCTAAGCTAGACGGAATCTATAAAATTGCAAATAATAATAGTTATAGCAATTGCAAAACAGAAACCTACCAAATTTAATTGTAGTTCGTATTTAGGCAATATTTCGATAAAAATAGACAAACATGTTCAAAAAGTTAACAATAGTTACATAGCATACAAAACTAACAATAGTTAAGTAAGATGATTGTAAATAATAAATGTAAAACGCCTAAAGATGATAAGTCAGGTGTTTATATACTTAATTGTAATGATTGTGATAAGGCATATGTAGGCCAGATAGGTAGACCTTTTTGAAAAGGTATTCTTGAACACAATAAAAGTTTCTTAAAAACGTGAAATGATCAGTTTCATCCTTAGTTGTTTGTTGTTGGTACAAGTAAGGATTGATTTTAAAACGGATTTTTAATGTTGATATTTGTAGGAAATGTATAAAACAGGCGTATACATATATGTAAATGGTTGTGATATCCGCAATCTACCAATGGCTTAAATGGTGCCTGTATATAGCCACATCGATCCCGCTAAATTACACTTTTTATGAGCTACAAAAGCTAAATAGGTTTCAGAACATAAAATTTTCAGCGGACCAGCAAAGTAATCGATAACAACAACATCAGTATCTAATACCACAAAGTAGAGTTCCAGAAGTCATGAGCCCCCATCACAACATTAAAACAGTTATTTAGAAGTTATTAATGGTAATTAAAGGCACTCAAAATGAAACTGGCTAACAATAAATTCAAATTATTATTTAAACTTTCACTGGTGTATTCTTGATGAAACATTTTAAAGAAAGGAAATCGAAAAAGAAAACAAAACTGTTTATTTCTCGACAATTGTTTCGACCTCTAAAAGGTCATTTTCAAGAGTACAATAGTAACTAAGGCTAAGATGTTAAACATGGGCTTTTATACATCAATAGATTATAAAGTGGGGATAAACGAAAACAATTAGAGTTGTGTGATTATTAATGGTGTGTTGTATATATTTATTTCTTTTTGATTATTAACTAAATTTTTACAATAAATGAATAAACACTACTTTGTTTATTATCACTTTTTTATTTACAAATCCTTTTGACTATAGTTTCGACAAAAAAGCTCAAAAGGATTTGTAAATAAAAAAGTGATAATAAACAAAGTAGTGTTTATTCATTTATCGTAAAGATGAATTATCACAGAGTAACGGCTGAATCAATCCAATTTTTAAATTTTTACAATTCATGATGGCATTGTGTATTTCCAGATTTTCTAGCAGCGACCACTCTGACCTATGTAAATAGCATCATAATGTTCGCAATTTATTTGGTAGACCCCACTTTTTTTTTGTTTGTCTATTTCTAGTTTATTGTTAACCAATATTGATTTAAGGTTATTTTTATTTATTTCAATGGCGTGTATATTAAAATGTTTTATTACTAGTATTTTTCATGAATTTTAAGGCACAGAAGTTCGTTGATTTTGTTTTGTGGAAAATTTCTGCATGAGTTTTTTGAAGAAATACGTTTTCAAATAATTCTAATTTGTACCCGTTGTTTATTGCAATCTCCGTTATAATATTTAATTCTGTTTTATAATCTTCCACGGAAAGGGGTATCAAATAATTACTTCATTAATTAATCAGTTGTGAAAACTTTAATGATATTTATGGATCTATGTGATGATTAAATATTAAATATCGTTGAAATACTTTTCTCACCATTTTATTGGAAAGAATGACAATACTTATTTAATCATCTTTACCACAATCATTTTCGTGATTAGTTTTTCCATTTGAATTTCCTCCTTCAATGTGTAATAAGAACAATATCTTTTACATTCGTGCAACTAATTCTGGTATGCCTAATCTCACTAATTCCTCTTTCTATATGTTACCTCTGTCAATTCCCTAGGGAAATTCGTAGAGCCTTCCTTATGAAAGCAAGTCAACGACATTAAGCTGTATCGACCCATTCAGAAAGAAGGGAAACATCTCTTCGAGGCATATTGTCTGAGGTGAAAGGGACAGCTCCTGGTTTCGAAGTAGCTCCTGGACTTTTTCATTGTCCGGCCTGTTGCCCTTTGTGTATTCTGATGGTAAACTTTGACGTTTTTTCTAACTAACTTTGACTTTCACCATTGTATTTTTAATAGCTCTACTATATCATTAACGAAAGCTTTCGCGAAAATACACGATTACAATTAACTACCTTAGTTAATATTTTCATCCTCCTTTATTTTCCTCTCGAAGAAAAGTTAAAGCCATCAATAAAGTTCTGTGTACACTTTTTTTAGCTGACTTCAATAAAATAAATAGATTCTCTCACAAATGATTAATGATGATCTTTTTTGAAAAAGTATATTCTCAAGGTGATCCTGTCAATAGTTGGTAATTAACTGAATACAGATTGTGAAGATAAGCCACTCATAATTGAAAGACATTCCCCTTTTCAGGTAAACCATAGGCAATTTAGTTATAAAGATGCATTATCAAAAACTGACTTTGTTACTCTTATTATTATTAAAAATATTTTGGCCACAAAATATACAATTAGTTATTACGGTTCCAAATTCCAGAAAATAAATTGGTACATTGAATATTGTCATTTTTCTCTTTATTGGGATGGCATTTACACCAGGATGCTGATAATCTGTCAGCTATGTATGTGTCAATCGCTCCATCTTGGGATATTTCGTATCTCATGTATGTAAATGACTTTACAAGCGGGAGTTTAGCGTTATCGATAGTTAATTGGTCATTTGCCGCTGTGATTTTAGAAGAGCCAAAAACACAGATCATGAATTCGGTTTTCGTTCTACTGATAAGCAACCCGTTCTCTTCCAGCGACTTGGTCCACTTATCTAGATTCTCTTGAATCTCCTGATGTTTAATTTTGAGATCAGAGCTATGTGGTAGGTTCATTGGATGTTCCAAGGATTGGCTTTTGATTCATCCATCAGGATATCATACACGGGTATTGATATCGACATAAATCGAAGAGCACCGAAATTTGGGTAGGTATATAAAAAGACCTTCCAAATGCCTAATAAACATGTATAGAAGATTCTCTGATAAATAATAAGTCTTCTACAAATATTGAACATATGAAGCTTGTACATGGTAGAATTCCATATTTCACTAAGTTATTAATGATTAATAATAGAAGAAAATCCACTTGAATTCACTAAATTTAGTAGTTGAACACATTGATTATGTATGTTTCACCCCACAGGGGCATCTTCAGATCGGCGTGAATTTTAAACTATTTTTTATTCAAAAAAGAAGGAATTAAAATCAAAGAGCTCACATTTTGAACGCGTCCTACCAAGTAGGCACAACGAATCTTAATTAATTAATTCCTTCTTTTTTGAATATGTTATATCTTCGTCTAAGAATCCATCGGAATCAACAGTTTAATTCAATGCCAGTAGGGGTATTCGCCCTCAAAGTAGTTGTTTCTGTTGATTCCATATTTATATTTATATTTATATTTATAACTATTTTTTACATTCTACGGTACTTACGTCTACTGTTGTGGGGACGGGGATTGATTTATCACGGCACAAGTTTGTAGTAGTTGTAAAATTTCTTTTGAGAGGATTTTGTCTTTCTTGTACTTTTCGAGTAGATTTTTTATAATGTTTACTACTTTCTCTCCTATAATACTTGGGAATACATTTATCACGTCAAAAGAAGCTAAAATATAATTGTTGTTGATACTGATTTCTTTAATTTTCTTTACTAAATCAAAAGAATTTCTGATACTAAATTTGGAATAAAATTTTTATATCATTCTGAAATTTTTGGGTGGGATCCTTATTTAATACAGTATATGAATTCAAAAACTCATTAACCCTGTTTATGTAATCTTTATGATTAATTGAATTCCCTTTGTCTGCTTTTGTAAAGATTACGTTGTTACTTTGTGATTTTTGTTTTAATTGCAGGACTGTTTGATGTTCTAATTTGTTCTTGTGGTGATAAGTTCTATTACTATTTTTTAATACTTCCTCTATTAAATATTTAATGGGAAGTGAGTTAGTTGTATTACTTAGAGCCATTTCTGTTTCTATCGCTAAAGTTTCTAAGTCTTTTTTAGATTGCTTTTTAGAGATATTATGTTTATATCCTTCATTCAGGAGGTTTATTTCTTGAATTGAAAATCAAATACAAATACTTCTTCTTATTATTATTATTCTTCTTCTTCTTCTTCTTCTTCTACTTCTACTTCTACAAATACGGCTTTAAAAAAATTAAATTAGGTATAATCCTCAGAGGAAGAGAATAATCTAAATTCAAAAGCTTGACTGATTGAAGTGACAAAAACTGTGATTTGCTTTACTCCTGTTTCTGGTTCAAATATGTCTGTAAGTGGCGTCCTACCCATCTATATCTGCTTGTCCTTATGGACTTCCATATCACCCTGTGTTCACCTACTCTTTATAATACCTCATCATTTCTAATATTTTTCGTTTCTTGCTCTAGATATACACAGTTAACAATATTTTTCGATTTTCCAAAACTCTTAAGATATAGGAATCACAGCTGACATTAATTTTATGAGAAACAACTTAATTACTCATAATAAAACATGGACATTTCAAGTAAAAGGTATTTGTTTAAATGGTAACAAAAGTCGTCTGGTGATATACCGCTCCCTTGATTCTAGAAGTTAATTTATGCCCGAGACACCGCTTCTTTATTTTAGTGACTTCATAATTTATTAGCCCCGTGAGAGTGGTAAAATAACCAACCTCATATATTTCTAACAAATTTGCTCTGTTGGACTTAAGTTCTTTCCTACCTTTGTGTTTACAGTAAAAGGGATTTTCTTCCATATATTATTATTGCTTTATATGATATTTTGGGTGGGGTAAATTGGTTTGTTAAAGTTCTGTTTTAAATGTTTCAGATCGATATGAAATCTTAGAAATTCTTTAAACAAATAATTAGCGAATGATCAACTAGAGTTTAGCAACAACCCCCTTATGCCCCCTAAGTTAATATCTACCACCTAAGAACTCTTAAGGGTATTTAAGGAAATCGCGGTACTCTCCTATCCAAACTGTTTCTTATTCTTTTTTTAAGTTTCTGAAGTTCTGAAGAAATTCCGAGTTGTGCTGCAAATTTGTTCAAGACGCTTTACAAATATTCAGGGTAATTGATTAATATCAAAGAAATGTTTTATAAGAACTTGTTAGTTAGTCGGTAATTAAGATGGGAGCTTTTTCTTTTTCATTCTTATCGCGATTTTTCGTTGTTTCATTTTCAGAATCTACACTGCCAACTTGTGAAAATTAGATTCGAAGTTCAAGTCGCTTACTGCTCGCAAAGCACCCAATGATTAATGAATCACATCTTGTGATATATGAAACTCACCCTATACCGAAATCATTCATTTATTTGTTAAGTTTTTTAACGAATTCGCCGAGGTTACAACGATACAAAAAATATTACTTAAGAAATAAAACACAGGTGTTCTAAAAGTTTAACAAAATATGTTAACAAAATCACGACGAATTGTTTCACCTTACAAAGGCTTCATCAGATGATGAAATGTACCGAACACGAAACCTTTACAAAATATATACATAAACATAAGAAGTGGGGGGGGGGGAAATGTTTACCAAGGATGAATTGTTAATCTCTAACTGGTCGTTAAGGACAAGTTTCAGATGATTATGTTTGTTATTTTAGAAAGATTAAAGAAGATTTAATTTATATCCCTTGTTTTCTTGTGCAAGACAAAATTGGGTAGAAAATTTTTCTCAATTAGATGGTTAGAATACGTTGATGTATTTTTATCTTTAACAAAGGCATCTTGGTGTTCTTTTATCCTTTCGCTGAACTTCCTTCCACGCTGTCAAGTATAAACTTTTTGGCAACTCTCTCTGTCAGTTTAGTAAATAAACCCCTGAACTCGATGTCTTATCACTTGTATTTTTGTTATTTTTAAGTAAGTTACTCAAAGTATTGTGTGTTTCAATGGTGTTTGGATATTGAGTTTATTTAAATACAAATAAAATAACCTAAATAGTCATTCGGTAAAAATAAAAGATAAGTTTAACTATTTTGATAATGAAATTTACTTACAGTTACATCCCCAATATCTAATGCTAGTTCAGTAGCGGACTAATTTTTTAAAAACCCTAAACAATTATAATCACGAAGTTCACTTTTTTTATTGTTGATCTATACCTAAATTAGCTCTTATTGATTTATATTAATATTTTTATTTTTTTCTATCTGGTTACATCCTTGTCATGTAGTTAGATACGCTGTGGGTTCAATTTAACAGGTCGATATCCTTATTAGAAAAATTTCTAATTTCACATTACTCAAACCCATAATGAGCAGCAAATATCTACAGATGGCGTTCAATACGCTATCTGTATTTTTGGAAGAATGTTATTGGGCGCGGCGGAGGATGATAAAAATACTGTAAATATATAAAGCATTAGAAAAGGTAGAAGAACAGAGTGCGCTATGGAAAAACATTTTGTGTTTCATTCCCATCAGCTACTCGCGCTGGTAGGCGGACAGTCCCTCCGACCTACACTGTAGTGCAAAGCTGGAGGGTAGGGCGTAAGGCCCTCTTCAGCCTCTTTGCAGGAATCGTGGGAATGAGTGGGTGGTGAAGTTAGGGAAATAAAAATGAGACGGACAAAAAATAAAGACAGAAGAGAAGCGAAAGATTATCTGTGGAATATTACTGCCCCAGCATTTGCCTAAATTATCCAAGGAGACCACAGAAAACATGGACCAGAGCAGCCGCACCCGAGTTTGAACCGGTGACCTCCCGAATGCTAAGCAATGATCTAAAGCACTAGACCACGCCGTTCGGTGCGCTATGGAAGTTCGCGTAATCCTTTATAGTCCATCAATCGAAATATTTAACCTCCCTATCACCTTCTCATTTTATTATAAATATCCTCGTATTGCTTTTGCGGCTCTAGATAGCTAACATTCAATACTGAGAAAGTTGTATAATATATCCATTAATGCTTTGGACTTTTGCTTTCTACTCTAGGAAGCCCTGGTATGACTTGCAAGCTTCAAATGTACGAAAAAATCGAACTAAAATCCGTTTTGTTCGTGAACAATTACATTAAAAGCACACGCTGTTAAAGACGCAAAGGTCAACCGATTCTTCCTAAATCTTTTACAGAATGAATTGATTCGATCTTGATGTATACATGTTGTATCTATAGTTTTGTCCCACATCGAAAGTGATTTTATCTAAGTAATCGAGCAACACTTTTGAGAGAGTTTAACAAATTCAGGTTAACATTTGAATGGTTTGGTAATCGACGACAGGGGAATTGCATTGTTAAAGAATCGGGACCTTGACAAAATCAAATATATATGAAATCTTCGTTTGGAAACGATTTATCTTTTAGTGGGAAGTTTACTGGCAATCCTCCAGCGAAAAGAAGAATCGACGGGAATTTCTCCAAAAGAGGTCTCGCGGGTGTTTCGGTACAACAAATTATACTTCTGAGAATAAGATGTCTAAATTTTCTCCGCCGCGCCGGTAGAATCCTCTAATCGATAAAGATTTATTATACGATGGCATAGTGAAATTAACTGAACAACTACGAGCACTAGAGTATTGAAATTTATAAAATGACCGAGATCGAGATCAGCTCACAATTAGTTAGAAAACAATTAAGGCGAAATAAAAGTTGCAGCGTACCAGATAATCATTCTTGATACCGGTTTCAGTGAATGAAAAGCTAGTGGATACTTTTATCACGTATTAATCCTTTTTTTAATTATCTGATATACCAAGTGACACAACACGAGAATTTTGTTCAAATAATTAATTGAATTGGCTGTTACTTGGTGTATTTGCCGACAAAAGTTCCATAAATATCTTTCACTGAAAATTTAGTTTACGATAATAATCAAAGAAAATACTAAAGTTAACTGGAAAAGCTAAATTGCTAAAAAAATATAAATTTTCCAAAAATAGTTGCTCGGTTATCACATCTAGGGAATAATTGAAATATTGTTCAATAAAGAGCTCAACTTAATAAAATAAATCGCCATAAATAATTATTACAACCCTATAATCGTAGACAATATCTTAAAAAAGACGAAAAGAAATTTAATTATGAAATAAATTTATGCTCGATCCAACAAAGCAACCACTCATTATAACTTAATTAATTATTGTGGCAAGTTTAGTAACAAAATATGTAACAACCTTAATAAACTAGACATAAGCATACTGTCTGTCAATAAATGTAACATTTGGAAAATATTAGTTAATAACAAATCAAAAAATTGCATGTATAAAAAGAGTGGAGTTTACAAAATAAATTGTAAAGATTGCGATGATTTCTATATAGGGCAGACGGGCAGAAATTTAGAGACTAGAGCAAAAGAACATGTAAAAAATATCGAAAACTTAGGGTTGTAATAATTATTTATGGCGATTTATTTTATTAAGTTGAGCTCTTTATTGAACAATATTTCAATTATTCCCTAGATGTGATAACCGAGCAACTATTTTTGGAAAATTTATATTTTTTTAGCAATTTAGCTTTTCCAGTTAACTTTAGCATTTTCTTTGGTTATTATCATAAACTACATTTTCAGTGAATGATATTTATGGAACTTTTGTCGGAAATTTTCCCCACTAAACTGAACAAGAATTTGAAAGCAAAACCCCTAAATGGATAAAATAAATGTAAATGTTCTACTTTCATTATCTTATAAATGCTGAATAAGTTAATTTTAATTACATTAAATCCTCTTTTGTCGTAATAACGAAAGAGCGCTGGGTTCTTGGCGAGCTAGTGTAGGTGAATGATAACATTCCTAGACCTAAAACTTAGATTACTCCATCCCACTATTCCATTAAAGCCCGTTGCTCATGAAAGCAAGTTTGTAATTATGTTTGAGAATTACTATTTCGAAAAGCATTGCAGCCCTCCACTTCTGTCCCAACATTATCTCATTATCAACGAACTTGCGTGCTTACACATGTACCTGTCTCTAGGTAGGACTCAGTAATGTATATGATGGACTTACCGAGTAGACCTGCCTTAACACTTGATCCAACACACACAGTCGCGTCGCGTCGCGTCACGTCGTACTTATGTTACTCATTACTGAGAAATTTGATTCAAAGTTGTTGCAACGAAACTCGATCTACTGACCAGAATTAATTTCAAACTCAAACAAAACAGTAATTAACAAGTCAAATAGAAAACTATGTGACTTGGTAAACACAAATGTAAAATGTACTAAACATAAATAGCGTAAGCTCAAGGGAAACATGTTAAAGATGATGAATATTCAAATGAAAATCATTAAGGCTTCTCCAAGAGTCAAGAAAACAAAGATAATATCAAAATGAACATGTTGAGAAACTTATCTTGTATCTTGAGTATATCTCGCCCTTACATTGGAGCCAAACATTGATCGAATTTAAACTTTCTATTGTAAAACATTGTGCAATAATTAATAAAACACACAGTTCAAATGTTCACTAATTTATTTAAAATTCCTCGACAATTGTTTCGGCCATAGCCCATTATCAAAAGAATAATTACTAAAGTTAAAGTGTGACGAATCAGCTTATATAGGTACATTTACAGTTCACAAAGTAAAAGAGGGGATGATGTTTGTCCTAGTTCTAATTGGTTATTTACAATGTTCTGTTTATTGTGAAGACATTACTTTATTTCTAAATTTTCTAACATCGTTAATTTTTTACTTTTAGCAATATTAGAGTGTAATATTTTAACATTGTTTGTATCGATATTATGTTTAAACAAAGTGCAATGCTCTGAAATTTCGGTTTGTAAATTATTTTGTTTATGTTGTTTGAATGTTTTTTTATCCTAGTAAAGATAGCTCTGCCAGATTGGCCGATATATATTGCATCACATGAATTACATGTCAATTGGTAAATACCACTTTTTTCAAGGGAGTTTGTTTTCTTTTTATTGTTTACTAACTAGGTTTTTAAGATAACACTATTATTTTCTACAATGGTTAAACCTAGTTTCTGTAATTTATTTTTATATTTATAGTATATAGGCAAAGTTTTTATTCGAATTAACACTAATATCTTCTTTGTATAATAACTTTCTAACTAAGTTTTGCTTTTTACTACCGATTAACTTATCGATTAGGGTAACATTATAACCATTGTTTTTGGCAATATTCTTAATGATATTTAGTTCTAAATTATAACTAGTCTCAGACAAAGGTTATTGAAGTAATCTATTAATTAAACTACGAAACGCAGCTAATTTCGTTTGCCAAAGGTGGTTGGAGTCTATGGGGATAATTGTGTCGGTGTAAGTAGGCCATCTAAAGATCTCAAATCCTAGTTTTTTATCCAGTCTTTTTAATTGTAAGTCTAAGAAGTTTAAGGTACTGTTTACTTCTTTTTCAATTGTAAAATTTAGGTTGTTGTCGAAAGAATTTAAGAAATTTAAAAATAGATCTAATTGCCTACTTGTGCCTTTCCAGATACAGACAATACCATCAACATACCGATCTTACACTCTAATATTGCTAAAAGAAAAAATTGACGATGTTAGAAAATTTAGAAATAAAGAAATGTCTTCATAATAAACAACATTGTAAATAACCAATTAGAACTAGGACAAACTTCAACCCCTCTTTTACTTTGTGAACAGTAAATGTATATAAGCTAATTCGTCTTCTTTTTTGATTTGTTATCTTCGTCTAATAATCGTTCGGAATCAACAATGTAATTCAATGCCGGTAGAGGTATTAGCCCTCGGAGTAGTTGTTACCATGCATATAAGAATAATACAGGACAACTTTAATAATTTAATTGAAAAGGCTTTCCCTTCTTGTACTTCCATATTAATCACAACAAAACACAAAGGTTTGTTACAAAATATTTTATTGTAAAATCCATAATAATTATTTCGCCGCACATTAGCTTCTTCAGGGGGAAGAATAATATAACTTAAAACTAGACGCAAATGAGTTTATATAGTAAAGTAAGAGTAAAGAGGGGGCAAAATTATATAATTATAAAATTAAATATTTAACAAAGGCGATTTATTTAAATCTAACTGATCACTTAAAATAATTTGTTAAACTCCAAGCTCTCTAAAGGGTTTTTTTTGTGTCTTTCATTTCAATATGTAGAATTTTATAGTTCTCGTCGAATTTATGATTGTTGAAGAAGCCACTCACTGTGTAGCCAAATCATTATTGTGGATTTTGTAATCAAATATTTTGTAACCATACTTTGTGTTCTGTTGTGTTTTATCTACGACAACGTTCGAATATTCATAATTTGTCAACAAAACAAAACGAAATTATAAAAAGTTTCTTGTTGTCTCGTCTTGCGACAGCCCTCGGAAGATTCCTTTCATATTTGGATAATAAGGTGAACAATAATCTTAGGGATTCCTTATTGACGAGAGACATTTTCTAAATCTGGCATACACGTATGTAATTATGAATTCCTTTTGGGCAAAAGGCTTTCTTTCCGTTTCATTAAGTAAAATTAATTCGAGTTGTACAAAAGGAGCAGGTTTCTCTTTAATCTTCTCTCTGCTATTTTGGTTAATGAAGAAAAATATCCTCGTAATTTACTTAAATTCAAAACGTTTCTTTTTTACCCGGCTCCAGATTATGTACGCCAAATTTATCAAAACCATACCTAACGAAAACACAACTTTTCAAAAATAAGCACAATTTATTAATCTCGAACACTAAGTAACTCTTGTAACATATAATAAAGCCTTTGGATTTTTTCAGCGGAAATCTCATTAGAATTTATCCACTTTCACTTTAAAAAAAATGTTCATATTTTAATATCGTACTGAAATAGTAACAAACCCCGTATTCTTAATAAATCTTAAAGAGTTTGTGGTGCACTCGTTGTAAAACATGTTACGAGGGTGGATCAAATAAAAACGAACCTTTTTAAACTTCGCGCCGGTTAGTTGTTTAAGGCGCATCCGGGCGTTAGGAACTTGAAGTGGTGATATTAGGTGGCACGGAAACGACGCGTAGTATTATATATCACAATGAAAAACTTGGGGTTCCAGCTCGTTGGGTTCCAAAGTTGCTGAGTGCAAATCAAAAAGCTGCTCGAGTTCGTATCTCTCAGGAGTTTCTCACTCGATTTAGAGAAAAAGGTGAAAATTTTTAACACAAAATTGTAACCTGCGATGAGACGTGGATGTAGTGTACATCATTACACTCCAACGTCAAAACAAGCAAGCAAGCATGGCGGTGCAAAGATGAATCAAACCCAGTGAAGCCGAAAGCACGTCCCTCTACAGACAAAGTTTTACCACGTTTTTTTTAGGAACTGGAGAGGGGTGCTGTTGGTCGATTTTTTGCACGAGCGCAGAACCATTAATGCAGTCTACTACTGTAACCTTCTCAGTCAGGTAAAATTTGCTTATCGCCGAAAAAGAACAACGCACCCCATTCGTGACGTGTTACTCTTGCGTGATAACGGTGAAATGCACTAGATTCAGTTGAAACACCCTCCATATAGCCCAGACCTATCCCCTTGTGATTTCCACATGTTTGGGAATTGCGATTTCAGACCGCTGAACAGGTGGAGGCGTTTGTGCGCATCTGGATAGACACCCTCTCTGCTTCTTTTTATGAAAACGGGATGAAAAAACTACAAATATGTCGAAAAATAGAGAAATTTGTGAGTTTGTAAAACTGTTCAAAATAAATGTTTTATGAACAAAGGCTCGTTTATAGTTGATCCATCCTCGTATTATATAAATAAAATTCGAAGGTGAATACAAAAACAATGTTGGACTAGTTTCACTTGAATTATTATAGAATTCTTCACAAATTTGTTTCATAAGATAGATAAAATTGTATTACAGTTAAATAAAGTTACCAAGCTATTTATAGAGACATCTACTTATTTGGGAATACTTACAATTAAGAGGGGTATTATTACTGAGAAGTTCGGTTTGGTTATTAACCAAGAGACTCTGTTAAAAAAATAGCATTCAGCCAACAAAAGCCTAAAATTAAATTTATTAGAAAGTCTAGAAATTGAGAAGGCTGTACATCAAAATTTACCCTTTGTTAACAACCAAACCGAACTAATACCTCCTTCTTAATTGTAGATATTTCCAAATAAGTAAATGTTTCTATAAATAGCTTGGTAATAAATTCAAGTGAACTGTTACAACATTGTTTTTGTATTCACCTTTGAATTTTATTGATGTTACAAACCCCTTTTAACAATTGAAAAATCTCATCAGTTAAATAGTTTTGAAATTGTAATAATTGTGTGAATAAACAGTGACTGACGAACAGACCTGCTTTTGAATGTATTTATAAAAGTTCTGTTTTTCATTACAGGTGTAGAACCTTAAAAATGTAAATTATCTAGTTACCAGTGGCTATTAGCCAAAATAAAATTTTATAATAGGTGGCACAAAAGGTCTTTCGCAGATGTAAGATCCGTACTTAGGGCGACGGTCATAACAGTTTAATATTCCTTATTTTTATTAAAACAAAATTATTCATTTTGTAAACAACATTTAGTAGATGGCGGTATACTGCTTTTAATACCAAATTATACATACTTTATATATGTCCCAGTGACTTTTGTGGATGTACAACTTAAACGGATTTTTAAGGAGTAAATAGTTGAAGAGTGTTTTTAGAAACTAGTAAACTTAATATAAATCATGTTTGATATAATAAATCACCAGTACAAGGTAAGATGTTTATTTTCACTTTTTGTATGTGTTTGCATCTCGGTATTTACAAACAGTTGCTGAACGTCCTATGTACGCCCCTGATAATGACTTCATCTGCAAACGACGTTCTTCGTTAGTAACAAGTAACCTACAGGTTCATTTCATTACTTCAAACAGTAGCCAAGTTTCGAAACACTTTATTAAACCTTCTTTGAAACCGTCGGCTTTTCGGCTCGTTTACTTTTAGTTCCCATCGAAAATAAAAGCCGTATCTCATCAAATTGACAATTAGCTTTTCCGAAAAATTCATGCGATTAATGAATGGCCAGAAGTTTTTTGATCCGACCACCCTGATGTATACGGACAGAATAAAGGATGGTCTTCTTCTATATATATATATATATATATATATATATATATATATATATACGAATAAAAAAGGGGGAAATTGATTTTTCAATACAATAGTTCATTTATCTGATCCAAAGAAAGGTTTTCTTCGCTGGAAAACGTAATAATACGAACAATATACAATAGAAAAATTTGCCGCCTTCATATTACATTACTAATAGAACAAAATTTTGACAAATATATATTGAGCACATACATAGGTACACGTATGAGTGTGGAATCATTCAAAGAAAACAAAACGATCCCAATTCCTGTAAATGACACAAGAAAATTACGATGATTTTCTTTTAAAGTTCAAGCAAATTTTTAGAAATGTCAGTATCTTGAACGTTTCCCTTTCAGTAATTTTAGAAATTAAGAGGGCTCGTTATCCAGAAAATAACTCACATACATGTTAGAAAGAACGATGTTAGGTGAAACGTCATTATTTCTAGTATGCACCCTTTGAAGTATTAATAATGAAAGCAAGCAAGCGATACTGGAAACACTCTGTCAAAGGGGTAGCTTAACAGATGCATGAAGATACAATCAAAAGAAAGCAGAAAAGACAATATGTTCACAAAAAAAAGCTAACTAAGAGATATTTATGAACTGCTACTTAAACCTCCTCAAACAAAAGGTACAGATGGTCAATTAAATAATTTCTTATCATGTTTAACCAGTTTAGATAACTCTATTACATTCACGATTAAAACGGAACAAAATAATAGTCTAAACTTTTTAGATCTAACTATTTCTAAAGTTTCAAATAAATTCCAATTCAGCATCTATAGGAAACCTACCACTACAGATACCATCATCCCATATGATTCGTACCACCATTTGCAAACTAAATATGCAGTATTTCATTGTTTACCACACAGGCTAACTTCTATACCTCTTTCCCCTTCAGATTTTAACAATGAATTAGATATTATTAAATACATAGCGGTTGCCAATGGTTATCATTCTAACTTAATAGATAAGATGTTAGCCAAAAAAACGAAAAGTTAAGCTGATAAATTATTATATAACAACGTCGTAATTGAAGAAACTATCCCTAAGTTTGGTAGTGTAAAATTTGTTCACAATATTAGTCAGAGATTCAAATACAAACTAGAGAATTCTTTTAATTGTAAAATCATAGAAAATAGCCCAGTTAATTTAAAATGAATATTATGTAAAAATAAAACCATTGATCCCTTAGAAAAAAGTGGTCTTTATCGTTTAGGTTCGTGCAATGCTATTTATATTGGACAGAGTGGCAGGTCTATTAAAAAACGTGTTTCCGAACATAATAACGCCATTAACAAATGGGATATCAAATGTGGTTTTGTTGAACATTGAATTACCAATAATCATCATCTAGACTTGGACAAGATAAAAAATTTACATTGTAACATCCCAAAAAGCAGGAAACTGTATCTCCTTAAAAATTTAGAAATAAGAAAAGCTGTTCATAATTAAGTAATCTTATAAATAACCAACTAGAATTAGTATCCCATAATTCCCCTTTGATTTTGTATAAATTATAACTTATCCTCCACACCACGTTTCTTGTAATTTAGTAGTATAAATTGTTTGAACACATTTTATATATTTAGTAATATTTTGTATTCTCTAGATAATGATCGAATCGACCGAAACAATATTGTCAAGACAATAAAAATTTCGTGAAACTTATTTGTTTTTCTTCTTTTTTCTTTGACTTGAAATCTTTCCCAAAAAGTGCACTGTTCAAAGTTTAAGTTCTATCAAACATAAAGTTTAACTTCATACTGTCGCTCCTGTGAATAATAAACGATTTGAAATTTGTATAATTTTTATCGGTAGGTAACTTGAAAATAAATACGACGAAAATTTTACAAAAAATTGGATAATATTAATAATGTCATTTTTGAACTTTTATATGGGCAGAAGCAGATATAACCGATTAGCAGAATGGAAACTGTATAAAATCATTATTTTTAAGACATATTAATCATAGAAAGACGATGATGTAGGTAACTTAATCGATTCTTTTTTTAGATAATGTCTCGATGAAATAAAAGCGGTTTAATATCGTTCTAAGAAATGATCTCAATTTTCTTTTTCAATTTTCTTTCATAATAGCAACCGTTTCTTAACGATTGGCTTCATTTTCTACCGCTTTTAAAGACGGAATGCAGGGCAAAAGTAGTTCAATTTCATTTAATTGAAGCAATTTCTAGTAAATTTTCCGCAAACAAAACTCAATTCGAGATTGAGCTACGCTACGTGAAACACACGGATCAGTTACAACTAAGAAATCGACGCACGGCGTCGCTGTCGTCTTCCGCCACGACAGCTACTATTCTCCGAGGAAATTATTATTATCAACCACAACGGACAAACTTGGCTGGTAGTGCTAGAGTGTTTCTCACGTTATCAGGGATTCCACTGATTTTACGATATCGAATTTAATGTCTTTCTTCTTTTGTTCGTATCCTTCGTCGATTTAGGAATATCGCTCAAGTGGAAAGCCTTTTTAAAAAAAACCGTTTATTTTATTGGAAAAAGAAATCTTGGAATTGATAACCAAAACAACCTCGATGTCGACAATAATTTACGTACATAAATAAAAAATAAAACGATAGGTAGGTCTGTCGATGTGCGCGCATCACTCAAAAACTACTACATTGTCATTTGTGAATTTTATGGCTAGACTTTTTGTCATTATCACATCATTATAATTCTATTTAATATCAAGTTATTAATGTTTTCATACACATACACCACAACGATGACTTCAAAGAATCAACAATGTTCTTTTTCCACTAAGAATAGGAGAACATGCAGTAGAGGAAGTGAATTTATACTTTTACTCCATCTTAAAATAAGCGACAGTCGCGCATCATCTACGCGAGCGACTTGAAGCAGCTGTGCAGTTCTGTCTCAAAATCGGTTAGCTGTTTCTCCACTGTATTTTACTAAACCAGGCGGGAATCAACTACTAATTCTAACAATTTAACACTTATTTCCAATATGTAAATATGAAGCTGAACATGATTTTAAAATTTAAAATGATAAATAAATACACTTGACTATGTTTCACAAAAGATTTATTAAAACTCTTACAAATGTTTCGGCTGTGAGGCCATTATCAAAAAGATATTACAATTAATGTTAAAATTAAAGATGTATAATATTTATACCTGGCTTACAAAAATAAATTAAGACACGGTGAAATGAAGAAATCTAATTGGTCGTTGGTGATTAACCTGTTGTTGTTACTACACTTAGCTATTTCGAAAGTTTATAATAAATTCAGGCGTTTACTTTTCGGAACATTGTGTAGTAATTTATTTTAATTGTAATATCTCTTTGATAATGGCCTCACAGCCGAAACATTTGTAAGAGTTTTAATAAATCTTTTGTGAAACATGGTCAAATGTATTTATTTATCATTTTAAACTTATTTCCATACATGGAAAATGTCGACCTAAAAATTCAACGCTTTAAAATAATTGATTGCGATGAAAATTTAAAATCAAAAACACCAGTGTCAGAATTAATTTATTTTCTTTTAGTATTTCGTTTTTGTGGAGCATTTTTTCCAATACTTTAACTTCTGGAGTTTCAGTACTTTTGTTTCGTCTGTTTAAAATTCAAAGCTGAGAAAAGAAAAACAGGAAGTTCTTTCTTTATTTAACCTTGTACCTTGGAAATCGAAATTTAAAATGCCAATTACCACCACACCGTTCAATTAAACAAATTGTATACACTGAACAGATAATGGGAAACAAGATTTATTAACAGATAATACTAAATTATAATTAGGTAAACATTTACAACAGGCTGATTGTCTTTCAATTAAAATTAATTAAATCAATCAACAGATTTCGAATGAAAATTTAATCACTGAACTAGCTAAAAATCCCTACTGGTAAATATACGAAGTACTATATCAGAGAATTTTCATGGCTGCTATTTTCCGGACAGAAGTGTGTAAGGTTTACAGTTCGATATTTTCTAGCGTGAGAGAAAGTTTTCTTACCGATATTCCAAACGTTTTCTATCTCAGTGCTCGCTTTTCAAAGAAAACTACCCTTGACATTGTTCGTGAAAAGGGTCAAAGAGGGCGCCATGTGAATCATTATTCAGTTTCACAAACGAAAATGACTGTTTTGTGTTTATTTAAAAAATGTATTATCTTTTATAGCAATCATTATTATATAAATATAAATGTAAGGGCTAATACCTCTACCGGCATTGAATTAAACTGTTGATTCCGATGGATTCTTAGACGAAGATATAACATATTCAAAAAGAAGAAGGAATTAAAATCATCATTCGTCTAAATAATAAGATAATTGATGATGATAAATGATTCCATGTTTACATTTATATTTATTATATAGCTTGTAAAAGCCTTTATGCCAGCGCCCACCTGATGAGACCTGATAGGTCGAAACCGGTCGTGGGTATGGCTTTCGGTTCGTTGTGCCTACTTGGTAGAACCCGTTCCAAATGTGAGATCATTGGTCTTATTATTTAGACGAATAAGGATTTTAATTCCTTCTTTGTTTTGAATATTATTATATAACTCGGTAATATTCTGGAATTTCTTTTAGGACTTCATTCACAAAAGTAGAGCCCCTTTTATATAACATCTCACTGCTTACAATTATTATATTTAGTATAAAAAGAAATCAAAATTATCCAGAAGCTATTCCAGCTTTCTTACAAGATAGATACGATCTATGTGAAGCACTTTCCTTGACCATTTTTGAAAAACTATTCACGTAAGCTGTCTGAATTTCGGTCAAATTTGCAATGTATTTTATATACTCCGCATTCTCAATTGTTCAAAGATCAATGGAATTAATTTCTCCATTCGATTTTCAATTCACATGGTAGGTACAGGAGAAAGACGTGAACCTTTTCAAAACAGAATAGTTTTGTTTCTAGGTGAAATTACACCGGATGCTACATCTATTTATCTTTCCAGTTAGATATCCCTGTACGTCTATATACTTAGACAAGGTATATGTATGTATACAAATACATCTTCCAAGATTAATTCGTTTCCGATGTTTCATTACTCGCTTTACGAATGCATGTGATCGTTCATCACTGCCAGGTGGCAAAGTTCTCGATAGATATTTTTATAAAATGAGACCTTTAAATGTTAATTAAAACAACCAATTATCCAAATATTGAATTGAGTTGGTTGTTACTTTGTGATAGTTTATCGTAATGGAATAACAATTAAAACACTTTGCAAGCATTGTTTTCTATCACTTTATTTATACAAATTGCGACTATAGTTGCTACATCACAGTCTACCTGCTCGTTTAACAACTTATTTGCGGTAGAAATATCTGCTATATCAATTTTTAGGGCTTCTAAAATAATATAAGAACAAAGGCTTTCACGGCCGGAATCCATAGTAGAATAAAGATTCGGGCTGTAGAGCCGTGGTCTAAGAGAACTATTAAGTCCAGACGTTTCGTCGGCTACTACGGCTGACATACTCAGTGCGTTCCAAATGTGAGATCTTAGATTTTAATAATTAGACGAATAAGGATTTTAATTCCTTCTTTTTTTAATATGTTATATCTTCGTCTAAGAATCCATCGGAATCAATAATTTAATTCAATGCCGGTAGGGGTATTAGCCCTCGGAGTAATTGTTTCTGTTGATTCCATATTTATATTTATATTTATAATATAACCTGTAAAGGGCTTTCTGCCAGCGCCCACCTGATGAAACCCGATAGGTCGAAACCGGTCGTGGGATTTGGCTTTCGGTTCGTTGTGCCTACTTAGTAGGACGCGTTCCAAATGTGAGATCTTAGATCTTAATAATTAGACGAATAAGGATTTTAATTCCTTCTTTTTTGAATATGTTATATCTTCGTCTAAGAATCCATCGGAATCAACAGTTTAATTCAATGCCGGTAGGGGTATTAGCCCTCGGAGTAGTTATTTCTGTTGATTCCATATTTATATTTATATTTATAATATAACCTGTAAAGGGTTTTCTGCCAGCGCCCACCTGATGAAACCCGATAGGTCGAAACCGGTCGTGGGATATGGCTTTCGGTTCGTTGTGCCTACTTGGTAGGACGCGTTCCAAGTGTGAGATCTTAGATCTTAATAATTAGACGAATAAGGATTGTAATTCTTTCGTTTTTGAATATGTATTATCTAATCATTAATGATTAAATATTTTGGAGATTTTTTTAGCAGATCCAAATTTAAATATATTAATATGATAATATATCCACTATAAATTATATCAAATTAATGAGGAAGATTTTGTTACTATTTTGAATTTATCAATTTCAGTATTAGAATACTTTCCCCATATTTGTGTCTAATTTGCGCTCAAACATAGGAAATAAACAAAATAAAATTTCTCGTAGCTGCAGAAAGTGACCACAAACAAGGTTACATCACGAGTTGAAGTCAAAGAGCCCATTTAAAATGTGTATATCGGAGTACACACTACTAACGGTAGTGCTTTTCTGAATTAAAGTTTTAAATTTTCCGGCAAGTTAGACACACTACGCGCGCCACTTCGTAAACTTTGTTTTCTTAACGAAAAAGCCCAAGCAATTACAAGTCACATTCGCAATAAATTGAGTGGCCGGAGCTCTTGATAAATTAGTTCCGAGAAAGTTGCAATGCTAGAATTTAATTTGGTGAAAGGTTCAGTGACATTTTCTTGTCTTAAGGAAAGGGAACAAAATTGGAAAGTGCAATGAAGCTGAAAATCAACGATCATCGAAAATCTAATTTATTAGTAACTCAGCAAAATTATTAATTATATTATATTGCTTTTGGATGTCCATGAAAAGATTTAATAGTAACGCAACGTCTAGATAATACCATCCGAACTTTTCAAAATTTGATGCTCTTTTTTGGCTCATTTGTAACATCTTAAAGTTCAAACCTTATAGAAACAACAAGCTATTTAGTTTAAATAAGATGCTATTTTTCTGAAACATGTCTACATCAAGTAACTAATAGTAGTATCTATATTAATTTCAAACTAAAGATACATTTGGTCTAGAATCCTAGTGTTATCTAACACATGGGCTGAAAAGTCCCGAGCCTAACACATAGATGGCGCTAGTTTTATTGCATTCACCTCTTTTTCAGTTAGCAGGTACTAACCTTCAAAAGACAGCTGTTAAAATTTCATGATATTCAATTCATTAGTTTGTAAGTTACTAGCTACTTTTGTTATTTTCAAAACAATGGATTTACACTGCTTCTTGATGGAAAAAATACGAAAATACCGTTCAAACAAAGCAATTGCTTGAAAAGTTTAAAAGTGTTATGGAGACTCCGATCCATCAGAAACAACCGAAACAACAATAAAACGTCGGTTTGCTGACTTCAAACGTGGTCGTAATTGTTTTCGATAATTTTAGTATAAATACTTGTACGTTAGACCTAGTTAGTATATTATTCGCCTGAAGAAGCTATTGTATAGCGAAACATATGTAGCAATGTGTTTAATAAAAGTTCTTGAAACATTTTTCTGTTATTTTTTCATTATGAATATGTTTCAACAAGTTACGAATTCAACAATCAATAATTTAATTTAATATTGGTTTTAAATAAATACGAAGATTGGCCCAGGATAGGAAGGAATTGACGTTCGCGTCCAACAAACTTTATGATGTTGATTAGTTAGACACTGGTCGGATACCAGTATATTTTTAATAATTCTTTACAGTTTGTTTAGACTGGATATGGTGCAGTTCTGATGAAACATTTTTAAAAAATTTTTGAAAGAAAAGGCAAAAATTTTCAACGTTTTCGTTTTTGCTTTATCCATACAGATTTCTTATGTTCATTTATACGTTTTTGTTAGAGTAATTTCTAATATATGTTACCTATAAGTAATACTGACCAAGTAGTGTTTTATTTATTTTTCTATTCATTTCACCTATGCAAGTAACTAACTAGTTTTTGTTCCGCAATGTTTGAACGAGACTGCCTTGGATCTTTTTACTGTTTCCAATGTAAATTTAGTTGTGCAGGGAATGATTATTCCAATTTCGGTGTTTTTTTCTTTTATTGTCAGCGCATTACACCAATATTTGCGACCGTGTTTTCGTAATCCATGCAAAAAGTGCTAAAAGCTCGTGTAAAAATGTTTGCGGAATGAAAGGAAAATACTAGCGATTTCAACCGCCAATGTGGGAAGCTATAGCCGCTTTGTGGCTAGAGAATATATGTATATGTATATGTATATGTATACATTATTCGATTTGGATGAAATTTATATTTTTCGCCGTACCCACAACTGCGAACGGCCTTTGAAAGCCACTGAGTGCTAATATTGAACAACGGACTCGAGCTATATTATTACAATGCAAATACTCAAAAAATTAAAAGAGAGATGGATATAAAATGCCTAGAACTGAACTAACTGTTAAAATTTTAACTGAAGTGCGCTATTCGAAATACAATACACTGCCAGACGAAAATCATATTGTATTCTAACTAGCATTTAAACAACTAAATCTGCTACTTACTCGTAAAATAAAATCTTCATTGAAGTATATGTATATATGTAACAAAATGGATGAAAATAAAATATACAAGTGTTTTTAACTTAAAATAAAAAAACAAGACTTGGTAAAGTTTCACTCGAATAATTTATTGTCTCGACAATATTGTTTCGAGCTATGTGCTCATTTTCAACAGTATACTTATACTAAACTTAAATAATACACAAATCATAATTTATAGCCTACTTAAAATTAGGAGGGAGGAAAAAGCTTCTAATTCTAACTAGTTGTTCATTAAATTTTCTGCTTTATATAAAGCTTTGTTAATTTCAAGTGACTCAAGTAGAGATAGTTTCTTTCCTTTACTTACGTTAGTATGTAAGATTTTTATATTTTCTAAATCTAAAGAATGGCCTAAAGAGATACAATGGTCAGAACAACCAGTTTTTCATCAAGTTTTTTGATATTGTTAACATGCTCATTGATTCTAATGTCTATAGTCTTACCAGTTTGGCCTAGATAAAAGGCATCACAATTTTTCTTATAAATCTTATAAACTCCACTTTTTTGACTGATGTTAATTTTTGGTTTACTGTTTACTATCAAATTTCTTAGCGAACGGTTATTTACTTCGACTGCTGTAATACATAGTTTTTTAATGTATTTTTTGAATTTAACGCTAACATTATTGACATAGTGTAATCTACAAAAGATGTTGTTTGACGTATTTTTTTTTTGTTTTTTCGTGTAGGAGAGGAAATCTTCAAAAGACACCCTGCCGCCCGTGCGACTGTGTAGTGTCTGATTGACGTAATGTGAAGATTATCATTATACAATAATTTGGTGACTTGTTTATCTAATTTTCGATTTAATAACTTATCTACAATGTTCGTGTTATAATTGTTCTTTACTGCTATGTATTTTATTATTGCAATTTCTTTGTTAAAGTTTTCTGTTGATAAAGGTAAGTTCACTAGTCTATCCAAAAGAGAATTGAAAGCTGCTAGTTTAGTTCTATAAGGGTGATTAGACTCTGCGGGGATTATTGTATCTGTAGTCGTTGACTTACGGTATATGTCAAAGTTTAAAACATCATTTTCACGTGTAATTTTTAAATCTAAGAAATTTAAAATTTTATTTGCTTCTTTTTCTATAGTAAATTGAATTTTTGAATCTATTGAGTTAATGAATTTCAGAAATAAATCTAATTGTCTATTCGAACCTGACTAGATGCAAAAAATGTCATCGACATAGCGATACCAAGAAAATATGCATTTAACGATTTGATCATTAGAGTTGAATAAGATGTTTTCAAAATGATTCATAAATTTCTGCTAGAACAGGTGATAAAGGCAACCCCATAGGGAGTCCATCCTTCTGTTTGTATATACAAGTGTTTTATCGTTGATAATATTTTATTTAAATTTTTACCAACGGGGTGTACTATGTACCACATGAAATAAAACCACGTAAATTTATCGTAATTTAAAACTCCGATAACTATATTTAATATAAACCGAATTAAATGCAAACTTATAATTATAACTATTATTAATGCAAATAGATAAGTAACGATTGATTTGTAAAATATAGATAAAAATTGCTTAATATTGAGTCTTATGGAATACGTATAGATTCCAGTGAGTCTGAATTTTACTTAAAATTAAATATATACAAAACTTAGTAGCCACTATCATGGTTAGTTAGCCACGTCGCAACCCTCAGATATACCAGTCATTGTACCCACAAGGGATGTAGCCGATGGAAATTTTGGTTATTAACTAGTAATAAATGGTACGTGACAAACAGTAAATATTTTGGAATTTATAATGTTTATAATTTGTCTATTTCTCACGAATTTATAATCAAAGGCGGCAAAATAAACTATCTACCGAACAACAAGTAAACTAAAAAATATTAATAAACAGAATTCAAATTATGCAAACCACTTACAAGCCGAAAACCACAATTTCAATTAAGAGTTCAAAATTTTACATGTGTTAGGAAACAGTACAATATTAAATGTTCTGGAATCATTAGAAATTAATAAAATTAAAAATTATTACTAAACGACCAGATAGATTTAAATAATTCACCATTATTAAACTTATTCAAAATAAAACCCCCACCCCTTAAGTTAAGTTACATTATAAATAGGATGTTTTGTGTAAACTTAAGCAGTACTATGTATTACTCACTTGAAAAAGATACAGTGTGGCGAAACTACAGTAGTGAAAATAAAAGATTTTGTGAAGTGTTTTACTTAAAATAAAAAATATTATACCAAAGTCAGTGGCGCACGTATGAGTCACTAATAGAGGTAGAGCTTAAAATTTAAATACTTAAACGGAATTTTACACAGAAGGCATTCACCACTTTGTAAATATTCGTTGGACTCAGCTTCAAGGCAACAAGTTATATTGAGCGGTGTTCAGTCGGAATCTCCATACTGTTTTGTCAAAACTGCTTTCATTCTATTTCATTTAACGCTGTCTGTAACTCCTAACTCCGCTATCTCATTATCCGCAAATCTGTCACCCCTGTATATCTACCCCGGAAGCTGTCTTGTCTCTAACAATATTAATTACAATTTGTTACGTTTATTAACTTTATTAGTTGATTAAATTAAACGAAACTAGAAAGCTTCTTTAGAATAAAGGGTGTGAATTGTGAATTATTTAATCGATGATAGGTGACAAAAAAGTTTCTCTGCAGCATAGGCAGCTTAATCAAATGGTTTGCATAAAACGATCATTCCATTAACAAAGGTTATTGCACCTGCATTAAATTCATCGATTAGAATTCCACACTTGGGGGTGACAGTGTAAATGCCGCACGGTTAACACATCCAAGTAAGCAAACATGTGTGCAAAATATGTCAGAAACTATTCCAATATCGCCGGATTAACTGCCAAAGAATTTCTTACTCCATAACTAGGAGTTAATCAACTTTAAAATTGAACATTTTGACAATAATTTTGACACAAAGAAAGTGGGGTAAGAGTGTATATAACAAAATTCGACAGCTTCTATTCCAAAAGTAGACAATTAAAATCGATTTCTTCTCATTTTCCTCTCAGCAAAGATAATTTTGAAACCGAATTTGATACCATTAAATATTTAGCTGTCAAAAACGGTTACAAAACTACATTAATTAATAAACTTTTAAACAAAGAACTTAGACAAAAATTATTGGAAGGTATGTTTTATGGGTGCCATGCTAATAAGGAAGTAAACACCAAATTTTGTTCAATTAATTTTATTAAAAATTCCAGTTCGAAAATAGTCAAAAGATTAAAAAGTTTAATATTAGAGCCATTGAAGTTAACAAAAATAATTTAGGTAGCCTTTTAGTTAATAATAAACGTAAACTTAACACCAACCAAAAAATGGCCAAAAAAATCAACTCAATTGCAACAATTGCGATGCGATATATCTGGGTCAAAGTGGTCATTCTTTAGACATCCGCCTAAAAGAACACTTTGCGATCATAAAAAAATTAAACACGTAGCACAGGATTTGCAGAACCATCATAAGAGCAAAAAATTACCTTTGTTAGAATTTTTAGAAATTAATAACGTATTAAAACATCATAAAAATATTGTAAACAATCAATTAGAATTGTACGTCCATAACACGCCACTTTTGTTAAATATATAATATTTGGGAATTTTGCTCATTGTACATATTGTATTCTACCTGTGTTAATTGCGTTTCTGTAACTATTTAAGTGGTTCTATGTTCTATGTTCTACGTTTTTACTTTAGTTTTGCCTTAATGTACTCTTGATAATGACTTCTTAGTCGAAACGATTGTTGAGTTTTTGTTAATAAAATTGGTTGAAACATTTACACAGTTTTTCTGTATTCATATTAAAATCGATTTGACCATTTGGTCTCCACTGATTTGGTTTTTTAAATCCACGAGTATTCGTTCTTTAGATAAACTTTTATTAATTTTACTGCCTGAGATGAAACTCATTTTGCTGATTTTCTTGATAAAGGGCTAAACACCCGAAAAAATTGTAGAGTTTTAATCAAATACATTGAAATATTTAAAAGCAGGTTTTCTTCATTTTTCTTCTTATATTTAACAATGTGTCATAATGCTATCACCGAAAATTCTATTTCCTTTATACGAGTATAAATGTGTGTTTCCGGTTCAGTTCATCCTAGAATATTGGAATTAAGAATAACCCTGGCAACTTTAGTGTACTTTCTTAATTATTATTCTATATCCTTATATTGTTATATTGTATAAGTTATCTTCTGAAGATGCCCTTGTAGGGTGAAACAATTGTCAATATTGAAAATAAACAGTGGAAAAATCAAATTGAGTTTTATTTAGTGTTTCCTTTAACATGTTTTTCCATAAAGTAAAAGCCGAAACAATAGATTATATCCTTATAAATTTTACAGCATCAATTATTTAATATTTATTAAACTAGTTTTGGTGCATATTTGATGAAACATGATAAATAATAAAAATAATATAAAAAGTTTCAACAATGTATTTAAAGAAAACTTCTTACAACTGTTTCGACGACACCGTCATTATCAAAGAGTAGGTAAACAAACTAAATTAAAAGTTAAAACCAACCGGTTAAATACCTATTGACAAGATGTACAAATATACATACATAAACATATTTGTAACAACTAACCAGCCTACATGGAAATTTCGAACATCATAATATCAACTCACAATAAAGCTATTGTATTCTAGGTAACACTAAGTGTGTATTATTTGAGCACAATTCTTTCTGGTTATTTACTACATTTTTTCCATCCGATAAAGCCTTTTTAATTTCAAGATTTTCGAGAAAATTTAATCTTTTGCTTTTTGTCCGACGTTACAAATATAATTATGTATGTATATTTGTACATCTTGTCAATAGGTATTTAACCGGTTGGTTTTAACTTTTAATTTAGTTTGTTTACCTACTCTTTGATAATGACGGTCTCGTCGAAACAATTGTAAAAGGTTTTCTTTAAATACATTGTTGAAACTTTTCATATTATTTTTATTATTTATCAATTATTTAAGAAGCTTTCTGTCGACTTGTTTATTGGTCATTTCAGCCGATGATCTTGTAATATTTTTATTATTATCGAAAGATCAGAACTGCGAAGATCTCGACTTAAACGGATAAAAATAAATATAATGAAACAAAGGATCTGATCCCGCTCAATATCATTCTTTTCTCGAGTCCTTTAAACGTACACCTATTAAAATTCGAGTCGCGAACAATCTCCGGAAATCGATTGAACTTGCTTGCTCATTCGCATATTTCTATATTTATAACATATGTTTCCTGACGGAAAACGAAGAAAATAGTACTGATACGTTGCATATCGCGGCTATTCCACGCCGAACGGTTGATATTCCAGAAAATTTGTAAACACTACTTGCAACATTTATCTATCTGCATCCACGTTCATTGCTGCTTCTTCTGCAAAATTCATATCTTCAACTCAATTTTCAGGAAACGTTATCCCAAACAAATGTAATATAACGACTTAAACATGTCTGCAGAAAATTCTGCGAATTCTGATCGTAATAGAAGCCCTAAATGAAGTAGTTTCTTTGGTGATATGTAATCTTAATATATCTATTGATTAGTATTCAACCAATCTCAAAGTTAGTTTTAATAGAAGAAAAGACTTGGAAATATTTCATTTAAATTTATTAACAAACTCTACACGTGTTTCGCCTTTTTGTGGCATCTTCAGGAGTTATTGAGTTACAAGCTACAACTTACTCTTGTATTTGTAACTTATAACCCAATAACTCCTGAAGATGTCATAGAAAGGCGAAACACGTATAGAGTTTGTTAATAAATTTAAGTAAAATATTTTCAAGTGTTTTCTTCTATTAAAATAAAAACATGTTTCACCAAGTGTTAACGGCAGACAGTTTCAATTTATTCAATCTCAAAGGTAACTTTCGGCAACTAAAAGCAGAAACTTTACATAATAAAAGGAAGGCATTAAAATTCTTTTTCGTATAAATTTAAAGGATCACAGATCCCACATTTCGAAAGAGTCCTACACAGTATGCACAGCGTACCGAAAGCCATATCCCACGACCGGTTTCGACCTATCGGGTCTCATCAGGTGGGCGCTGGCAGAAAGGCCTTTACAGGTTATATTACATATGTAAATATAAATATGGAATCAACAGAAACAACTACTGCAAGGGCTAATCCCTTCTTATTAATATATAATTAAAATAAAATTATTAGTGGTTTACCAATTATTTCTTCCAAAAGTATTTCTTTCCGATATTTCTCAGTCAATAACAGACAGAAATAACATAGGACAGATAAAAGGCAAACAAATAATACTTTTTTCAATATGACAAACTTTTTTGCTCGTGTTTAAAAAGATATATTCGTTATCTACGAAAGTTTGAATACCACCAACGTTGAAGAATAACACATGTGTATATCTCCCTTATCTGAGTTTTTTTTCTAAATGTGTAAATATCTTTCTTTATTCGACATTTACTCATATAATCTTAACGGAAAATTAATGATCTTACCAAGAGAAATTCCACTCCGACAACTCCTTATCGTTTGTTTGATCTTGATTTCCAGTTTTATCACAAAGTAAGCATAAGAAATTTTATAATCTCTCTGTCAAAAAATGAATTTATGTAAAATGAAAAGAAACATGTTTATATTAATAATAATAAATGGGCTTAAATGTTTGTTGAATATTAAATGTGAAAAATAAGCTTTACATAGAAATAATCAATTATGGATTTATTCAAAAAAAGGGAAGCATTACAATTCTTTTTCGTCTAAATTTAAAGGATCACTGATCCCACATTTCGAACGAATCCTACACAGTATGCACAGCGTACCGAAAGCCATATCCCACGACTGGTTTCGGCCTATCGGGTCTCATCAGGTGGGCGCTGGCAGAAAGGCCTTTACAGGTTATATTATATATGTAAATATAAATATGGAATCAACAGAAACAACTACTCCGTGGGCTAATCCCTTCTTATTAATATATAATTAAAATAAAATTATTAGTGGTTTACCAATTATTTCTTCCAAAAGTATTTCTTTCCGATATTTTTCAGTCGATAACAGACAGAAATAACATAGGACAAATACAAGGCAAACAAATAATACTTTATTCAATACAACCAACTTTTTTGCTCGTGTTTAAAAAGATATATTCGTTATCTACGAAATGTTGAATACCACCAACGTTGAAGAATAACACATGTGTATATCTCCCTTATCTGCGTTTTTTTTCTAAATGTGTAAATATATTTCTTTATTCGTTTATTTTACTTATATAATCTTAACAGGAAATTAATGATCTTGTCAGAAGAAATTCGACTCCAATAACTCCTTATCGTTTGATCTTAAATTCCAGTTTTATCACAAAGTAAGCATTAGAAATTTTATAATCTCTGTCGAAAAATGAATTTAAGTAAAAGGAAAAGTAACCTGTTAATAATAATAAATGAGCTTAAATGTTAGTTGAATATACAATGTGAAAAATGAACTTTACATACGAATAATCAATGAATGTACTCATTACACTGATGATGGCCACAGGGTGGTTAAAATGTTAATATCTGTATATTTGTTAAAATAAAATAAAATAAATCTTGTGAAGTTTTCGACGATTTTTTATTAAAATTAATAGACCTTCATAGTCACTCAAGGACAAATATATCTTTCGATGTTTTTCCAACTTTTTCATAGAATATTTTTTTTTCGAGTTCAAAATGGAGGAAAGCTAGTGTTCATCAACCCTTGTCCAGTCCTTTGGTATCATGACATTTCGTATAAAACGTTTAAATATCTAAAAATGAAACGGTTCCATTACCGCATGAATTACCATTTTATTAAAATGCGTAAGTAAATTAAAATGGCTGCGAATATTCAAATGGGTTCTGGAATAATTCTGGCATTGTCTGAAACGGGAACTTTCCGAACAACATTATTATTCAAAAGCCGCAGTAAACTTTCGTCTCTCACAAAGGTCCGACCGCAAAAACCGCACCTCCTGACCTCCACACTTTCGGCACGAATTAAAGCCCTGATCGTTCCACAATAATTACAAGCAAACTTTCCACGCGCCCGGCGTAGCGTTAGTATTTAACTGCAATTATAAATTTATTCAATCTCATCGTGAAAAAGGGGTTGCTTGGTGCACGAATCCCACCCCGCTTCCTATCTAATTTCGTGTCCGACACAAGACCGCATTTATTAATTAAACAAACGCAAACGTAGCGTCGAATTTGTTTCCCTTAATCGTATTTTATTCCGTCCGATACTTCGGTCAAACAAACATTCTATCCACGTTTTCCTACCACAATGAGACAACAGGGAAATTACGGGCAACACCGAATGCATCATTCACCCTTTATAAATGTAATGTGAAAGACGCCACGAATATGAAAGGACTGCTAATTTCTCGGCCAAAAGTGCCGAAAGGACTTGCATGACACCTTAGCTTCTAACGTTAAAGTTAACAAAAGGAAATGAAAACTGCCAACAAGTAACTTAACGATAATGCCTTCTTAGTTACTACAGCTTTTGATGCTACATAAAATGTTAAGTATTTAGTTCTCGTTTTTCCATTTCTGAAACGACTTCAGTTTTAGCACAAGCTGTACACATCAAAAGAAATGTCTCTTTGTTATTTTCGCTTATTTGCCTTTCTTTATACATACATATAATAGTTTTACTTAAGAAACTTTTAATTAGATCAGGTCTTTTAGTGTTTAATTCAACAATGTACGTTCTGCATAAAATTTTCGGCTCGAAGGACCATGGACTAGTGCATTTCTATAGATATGTTTTTATTACATAGACACACGAAAAGAGAAAAATCCTTTACGCTGTGCTACCAATAAAATCGATAGGTTGAGCTACCTTTTTGAATTTGCTTTTTGTTCCTAAGGTTTGAGAAGCGGAAGAAAAAGGAATAAGATAAAAACGGAAATCGGCAAAACGTCAGTCTTCGGCCAATACCTACCATGCAATTTATTTGGACGTAACAAACCGCAAAACTATTTCCATTTGTTTCGTTCAGTAGGACGTATCGAAGTTTTGTAGATAAACGAATAAAGCTTATTTCTAGTTTTCTTTTTTATTTTAATGGCTCCATGAGTTAGAAAAGTAGCATACTACCAATTAACGTAATATTCACATCTACCCTACAATATAATTATTTTGTTGTTGTTATAACGGTTCCCCTTGTTGGATAATTAATTTCTTATATACTTATATACAAACTTTATTATTCGTAGAAGAATATTGTCTATCCGATTACCTGGATAAAAACACTATCGATTTACTTATTCTGTCTTACAATAAAGGGATTAATTCAATTACAGGAGTGACTACTTAAAATCGACCTCAAGATAATGTATTTTATGGCGAAGAATAAAAATAAATTTAATGACTTACCCAATCGTAAGTTTCACGATGGTGATAGCAACATGCGACCTACTTCCGTCGGTTTGGAGGCTTTTCAATCTACATAAAAGACACAAATTGCTTATTAAGGAAGCAACAAAACTTAAAAAAAAGATAAAGTGTCGAGATCGAAAATCTATCTGTTAAAATGTGGCGATTGCAGCAAGGTTTACATTGAAGAAACTGATAGGTTGTTAAATCAAAGTATTCACGAACATCAAAGAAGCTTCAAGCAAACAAAACCCGAACATCACCATTAACTAAAGACCAAAGGGGTGTATTTGAAGCATACACCAAAATATGTTGGTCTAAGTAGTCGATCTTTAAAACCCAGACTCAAAGAACATTTATATTATATAGGCAACAAGATAAAAAATAGGGGTATAGCCGACATCGCATAACGGACAATACCAAATAGAAACTGAAAACGTAATTCTAATTCACAACCTGCAAAAACTTTAAAACTTAATCTTCTAAAACACCAAGAAACTAAAAATACATTAGTCTCAAACAAGATGATACACAACAACCAAATTGAACTATCTACTTCAAATTATACAATAAAATAAATAAACATAAAAATAGTGATAAATTGATATATGAACAAATAGAATTAAGTACCTCACCACTGCTGAACCTCTTCCCTATCCCCACCCACCCCAATAGTATTTAACAACAAACCTTGTAAGATAGATTATGTTTCATCTAAACACGTGTTAAATGATTATAGAATTATATGGAAATTAACCAAATTGGTGTTTCATTAATATTCTTATGTATTTTGTTGCTAATATTAAAAAAAAAGGAATCCGGAAGTTTATTTACTTTAAACGTTACATATATTGTATTAAAATAAAACGGAAAAGTTTCAACGAAAGAATTTATTCACAACTCTACAATTGTTTCAATAATAATTTATATGTACTCTACTGAAAATGGCCCGTTAACCGAAATAGTTGTAGAGTTGTGAATAAATTCTTTCGTTGAAACTTTTCCGTTTTATTTTAATATAATATATTAACAATGTTTCATCACAATTGCACTTTAGACAGTTTAAATGTTACAGATATTTGCAGAGAAAAGTGTAATAAATCAGCGGGATATGTTTAGTGTAAATTTTGTTATGAATTAGATGTTTACATCCATTGTTTGGTGCAGTCGTCATTATTTATAAATTCGACATTGCGTACTTAGTTATTCAACAATCTCGTTCACTAACAATGCGATTAATGCGTCGCGTATAGCGTCGGGGCGCTAAGCGTCAGTCGATATACACGGCGTATATATATCTATACATGGAGGTAAGTGATTTAAGCGCGATTAGAGAGGTCGGAAAATTTAATTACTGTCAAATTGATTGACATTTACTGCATGATTGCCTGACCAAGAGAAACGCCTACGGGGATCGAAAACATTTTATTATGCCCGTATAGTTGGCAATAAGCCACGGCTCGCTGGGAAATTAAGGAAATGGACTTTGAATTATTAATAAACTGTCGATATTATGCAATTCTTCATCGCTCGCAACAATTTCGTTTCGAAATCGTTTAAGAGCAATTAAGGATATTTTGTAGGGGGCACACCGACATCATATAGGGATTGGTAAACGAATTGCTGATTTCTCAAAATTAGGCAAATTTCTGAGATTCATTTACCGTGGGAATGAATCAACCGGTGGGACCGAAGTTGCCACTAAAAATAACGATCTACCTACTACAAAATTGGGGTTTTAAAAGTAAACAACCAATATTGCCACCAGAGAAAAGGGTGCTCACCTACCTGATAAGGTAGTGGTAAGGAGTGTGGTCCTTGTTTATATATATATATTGACGGGCGAGTCTTGTAAAAAGTTTATATATATATATATATATATATATATATATTTTATATATATATATATATATATAAAGTAAAAAACCAGACATTTTAGAAATTAAAAAACAGATTAAAAATAACACAAAAATTCTTAATAAAATTGAAAATATCCACAATTCAATAATTTTAGACAAAATAGTAGAAATTTCTCCCCACCCTTTAGACTAAGATAGTAGTAATACATATAAGGCAAAAACGGTAACATTCCATCTAAATACTTCTCCCGAAGATGCCCTAGTAGGGTGAAACAATTGTAGAGAAAAATAAAATTATAGTAGAAATTGTGTTTTATTAATTTAAAATTTCAATATGTATTTAAATTTCCATAAAGTAGAGGCTGATACAATTAATTATTGATATATTTGTTGTTAAGTTTTGCAGAAGGTGGTTCATTTATTGTCGCTTTATCCTAGATAAAACCTTTCATACATGAAGGCATTAAATATATTATATATAGTAGATCCCGCACTTTCTATCATTTTGTGTTAATTATTAGGTTGATGTATTTAACCAGGACCCCATCTAATCAATTAATAAAATATTAGCCGTAATAAATAGTCCTGCAAACATAGTATACCCTTAATTAGGTGTAGTCCTAAATGTCCTTGCTGACCTAATGTTACACTGGAGAGGCAGATAATTTGTGGTTTAATTAACGCGCAAAGGACAATACAAATTAACTCTGTCAATTAATTATTATTATTTGTGAAGTTGATAATTTAATATGTAAATTGTCGAACTGAATAATTAATTAGCATCCTATACAGTATATCCCTCCCACGAAAGAATGAAACGGTATGAACTTATCAACGAAAATCGGATGTACCCTTTTTCTTTCTTAAATTTACTAACCAAAATAAAGACCGACATAAAGGAGACTAATGGACAAATAAAGAACATACTATTGTAGCTTATAAATCGATAAACATAACATTAAGAAAGGATAATATCATTGGATACTAATCGGCTAGTGGTAAATTTAAGTTTACTGAAAAATTCAGTTGATAGTACTGTATAATATAATATCTAGAGCATGTATAACTCTTTTAGAAAAGTAAAGTAATTTTCAAATCACTTTTAACAATGTAGTATTTAGCTTCGTTGCTTTAATCTAGAATTATCATACACATATTCATCAGCATCGCCAAATAATAATCTTCTATGTATCTATCGTGATAGTCTATAGGTAGGTAATTTTGTGAAGCTATCTCATCTCATGAAACAAGATTATGTATGTAGTTATGTATGAATTACATTGTATATCCAGGATGTTGTTGTTTAATCAGTAATGCCATTTACATACCTATACCAGTAAAGGCAATTTTTAAACATATTGTTTTTTGAAATTCTGTTTTTTAAGTCATTATTTGTTTTCAAGGCACAGACAGGCAACTATAAAAGTTTTTTTAATTTTATTAACAATCTACATCCTAAAATAAAATTTACTCTAGAAAATAAATCCATAAATTTTCTAGATTTAACTATCAAAAATCTAAATAATATCCATCAATTTGCTATATACCACAAACAAACCCAAAGAGATACAATCATTCATTCTAAATCGTTTCATCCTGTAACACACAAAATGGCTTTCTTTCATTCTAGTATACATACATTAATATCTTTACATTTAACAAACATAGATTTTCAAATAGAATTAAACAGAATATATCAAATAGTAGCCAATAATGGCTATAATTCGATAATAATTAAAAATTTGTTAAACAAAAAAGTAAATAAACAAACATTAAGTTTAATATATCTACAAATTAAACCTATTTCAAAATTTATCTCCTTAACTTATCTAGGCAATTTTTCTAGCAAAATAGGCCACTATATTTCTAAATTCACTAATAACAAAATTTCATATAGAACCAATACGTCATTAGGAATTATTTTAAGAAACAATAAAGATAAAACTAAAAAAGGAGAAAAATCAGGAATGTATCTTCTTAACTGTGGAGATTGTAAGAGAGCATATGTAGGACAAACTGGGAGATCTTTTAAAGAAATAATAAAAGAACATTTAAATAGTTTTAATAATAAAAATAAAACATCTTACGCAGAATATTTACTTGATGAAAAACATCAATTCAATGAAAATTTCAAAGTACTACATTTTGCAAATAGATGAATAAAACTTAATTTCTTAGAAAAATTAGAAACAAATAAATTGTGTAAAAATGGAAATATCTTGAACGACCAGCTGGAATTTTGTAATTCATATTATTAAATATTTAAAACATTTTACCCCTACCTTTCAGATTGCAAGTTATAAGAGTTCTGATTGTAATTTAGTTAGTAAAATTCTTTCACCTGAAGACATCACTGTGTGCTGAAATAATTATTGCGAAGACAATAAACAATTTTTGCCACCATGTCTTTTTGTTTTAAACTGTGATTATCATGGAGTTGCAAGAGCTGAAGGCCTCATCTATCCATTTTTTTGTGGATAAACGCCCGCCGACAGATTTAATAGGTAAAAGTATCGAGGAAAACCATTAATCACAATCGACAGTATTCATCCGTCGAAGTTTGGACGGGTTAAACTAGTAGGTACATATTTCAGTATCAACATTATGTACGACATTAATAGAGAAAACTGACAGAGTTCGCAGAGCTGGACTGACCCCGATGGCCGAGTGAAGATAGTCACCCAAAAAGGACTAAGTGGAAGTGGGGTCAAACCGATCAAATAGAATTAAGGCCCAACGATAAGAAATTGAAAAATAAAATGAACAAATAAACTTTAACTATAATTTAATACATAACAACATAATGGAAAAATAAGATAGATGCAAAAATGAAAAATATAAAATACCAAGAGCACTAAGCCAAACTTCTTTTAATTAGGCAGTAACTAACTTAAGCAAATTTTTGGTGCAATTTTTGTGATGCTGCCTGTTTACAAATACAAAATTTCAATAATAAAATAAACGATAATGTCACTGTCACTCAACGGTCAAATGTTATCGTTTAGTTTGATTTTGCAATTTTGTATTTATTAACTAACTGACGATTGCCAATTGAAAAGTGACATTTTTTTTTCATTATTATTCAAATTTATATGTTTAAATATAAATATGGAATCAACAAAGACAACTACTCCGAGGGCTAATACCCCTACCGGCATTCAATTACACTGTTGATTCCGATAGATTCTTAGTCGAAGATAACAATCCAAAAAAAAGAAGGTATTAAAATCCTTTTTCGTCTAATTATAAAGGATCACAGATCCCACATTTGGAACGCGTCCTACACAGTAGGCACAGCGCACCGAAAGCCATATCCCACGACCGGCTTCGACCTATCGGGTCTCATCAGGTGGGCGCTGGCAAAAAGGCTTTTACAAGCTATACAACAAATATAAATATAGAATCAACAGAAATAACTACTCCGAGGGCTAATACCCCTACCGGCACTGAATTACACTGTTGATTCCGAGCGATTCTTTGACGAAGATACGAACATATTTATATTTATTATATAGCTTGTAAAATCCTTTCTGCAGCGCCCACCTGATGAAACCCGATAGGTCGAAGCCGGTCGTGGGATATGGCTTTCGGTGCGCTGTGCCTACTGTGTAGGACGTGTTCCAAATGTGGGATCTGTGATCCTTTATAAGTAGACGAAAAAGGATTTTAATACCTTCTTTTTTTTGGATTGTTATATTTTTAAATTTGTTATTTGCGATACTAAAAGCTGAAAATCGTTTCATATTTTCCGTTTTTCCGTTTTATTGCTAGTGATGAAGTAAATTCGAATCGAAAATACAATACATTTGTGGTAGCATATTTAAGTTTTTCAAAGTTTTGAGGCACTGTCTATACGTAAGTTTTACTGAAACGTTTTGGTAAACCGTATTGTTTCATCGAAAACTTTTATTGTCTTTTGAAAGTTTAAAGGGAACGCGATTTCGGTTTGCTCCTTCCATTTCCTGACGGCTAACGTTCTACGCGATGTTGGCGAGCAGCAGTGCAGCACATTCTTTGTCCCAGTAATACACAACACGAAATAACGGATTTAGTGTAATGGAATATTTAAGTAAAATACTTCTATTACATTACAGTTTCGTGAAATAGAAATGTCCTGTACATCCGGTTCGAAACACACGATTGATAAACAGATCATCAAAACTTCTAATATTTGAATTGACTTTGCACAGCTATCCCATTTAAAATTTAAAATACAAATGATACGAATTGACACGACACGACACAATTTTCCTCTAAATAAAGATAGGTATAATAAAGAACTTTGTACCATTAGCAATATTTCCAAAGACAACGGTTACAATTGTAACATAGTTGGTAAATTAGTTAATAGGTTTAAATTTAATAATGATATTTCAAGATCCTATCTCTTCAAAACGACACCAGTAAGACTAAGTTTATTATTATGCCATTCAAACCAAGATTTACTCAAGGACTCGTTGGTATTTTTCCTAAACTTGGTTTTCGAATAGCTTAAACTGGTTACAATGAGATTTAATGATGAAGAGAGATGAAAAGAACAAGATACCTAGTACAATTAATGGGGTTTTAGCAATGTGGAAACTCCTGAATTTAGGTAGAATTTGACTGTTGAAATTGTATTAAAATTTACTAATAGTGGAACTTAAATAAATGTACAAAAAATATTAAAATATTGAAAAATATGCCTATGAAATATGAGTATTAAATGATAAAACTTACAAAAAACATAAATATGTACAACACAACTGCACGAATTTGAATATGTACAACTTAGATTCTAATTATATACAAAAGAAAAATGTTTATTGTGCCGTAACATTTACATTGAACAACAACAACAAATGACACACAGAATTTAGGTAGTAAGGTATGAACTTTTCCTTTGACATTAAAATTTCCTAGTTGACCCTAGCTTCAGAGACCATGTGATTTGGACAATGCGGTTTCTGTAGACCGTTTTGAAAATTTATACATCCCCCGATAAAACGAAAACAAAATGAAGAGCTCAACAAACGCCCGCTTCCTTGACAACATCATGCCCTGAATATTAATACAGGTCTCGTCCATGTTAACGCCGGCTGTAATATTTAATTAAATGGCCACCGCGACTGTGTGGAGACATTAAATTAATATCCTGTTATATGCATGAACTTACCCGGTAGGTAATTTTATTTCGCGACTAAGGACCGGAATAAGTGTAATTTCCGACAAACATTGCTTCTCTGGTTACGCTACCTACCGGAAAATCAAAACAGAGTGCCGACATGATTTCGCAGTAAAATGTAAAATGAAATACTACAACAAATCAACTGGAAACATTTTATTACAAACATTTTTCATAAAGAACACACAGTCAAATGCGAGCAGATTACAAAACAAAATACTGATTAAAACTCCACCATAATCATTTTACCAGTGTGAAGTGTGACTTCCTTAAGTGGAAAAGTGATAGATTTGATGACAATCTCAAGATTATACATATTGCAAGAAAACACAATTGTTTCTGTTTCAAAAATATTTTTTTATCACCACAATAATTATTTCGGCAAACTGTGTCTTCTTCAGGAGCAAGAATTTTACAAACTAAGATAGAAATTCCGGATCTTACATTCTAAATTACAAATCTAACGATAGCGATAAATTTCTGAAATAAATAAAATTAATAAATTAATTAAAGTTTTGTAATTCGCCTTTTTCTAATATTTAGCCATTAAACAATATGTATATGTATAGCGTATAAAATTTTGTCACTGTAATTCTGTATACATAGGACAGACTGGTCAATCGTTTCAGGAACGCATTAAAGAACGTTAGAAATGTTTTAAATTTAAGAAATGTAATTCAGAATATCTTGAACATTTAATAAATTTTAACTATAAATTTGAGTACAACTTTAAAATTTTACATTTAGCAAATAAAAGTGAAAATTTACGTCTTCTAGAAAATTTAGAGATTAGTAATTATATTATAATAGATTAGGAATAATTCTAAATAAGTAAGCAGAAATAAATGTCTCACCACTGCTCAATTTTCATCTTAGTTCACCCTCTTAACTTATATAATTATAATTCTGTAACTAGTATGTAAGGCTTGCAAAATGTAATTTTATTTAAATAAAGAAAGACTCACCCTAATTACCACTAACTAAATTTAATATGAGCGGACACGTGTTTCGCCCACTTCACACGTGGGCATTGGTCTCGCGTTGATAATACCCACGTGTAATGTGGGCAAAACACGTATCTCGCTCATATTAAATTTACTTAGTGATATTTAGGGTGAGTCTTTCTTTATTTAATTATTCTTTTACCACAGTCTCCTATTTGATAATTTGTAATTTTCTTTATTGTATTTCACAAAAATGTTAATCAATGTTTATTCTTTAATCACATGTAATATGGCGTTAAATTGCTAACCAAACCAAGGTTGTCCCGAAAAAGGATAATCAATAGTTTTTATTTAAATAGATCTTGATACCTCTTCACATTAAAAATTGTTATAATTAAGCAAATCCCCAAGGAATTTAACTTTATGAGTTCCTAAAACACATTACAAACTTTATTTTTCAACAATGTATTTTCATGTTCTACTATTATTTTCTAAATGGCTTTACTTTCGATGACTTTTAATTCACGAAGCTCAACTAACATATGATAAAGAGCAAAAGACAATTTTAAAGAGTCTTGACAAAAGATTTAACTAAAGCAATATATTGTAGGGCAATACGGTCCCAGAGGATTGTCTTTATTGTGTTTTAATTGCAATACTCCGTAATAGAGTTAGGTATTCGGAGTTGTAAATAAACATTTCGCGGGTAAACAACAACGCGGCATCGCACACACACAGAGACAACAGTTACGTAATGACTTTTGCAAACTTTAAACCCATTTTGAAGCTCAACTTTGCCGGTAATTGTGTACGATTGTTTGGACTTTGTAGCTTCTGTTCCCTACAACAACTATAATTGTATGCATACTAGTTAAATTGAACTGGCCTATACACATGTGCGAAAATAGCTTAAATTTGCAAAAGCACTAATGAAGATCAAAGTTTTATAACAAACCGTCACCACCATCATCGTTTTACTTCACGGAACTCAATTCCAAAACATAAAACTATTATTATCTATGAAATTGCTTGGATAGAAACTATCTTTATATTCCTAGCAGCGCTTCTGGTTTTGAGTAATTATTTATAATTTTAAAAAGCTTTAAAGAAATTTATACACAGTTTCAATTTTATTTATAATTCAATAGTCAAAGAAGAAAGAAAAGACTCACTTAGTAAACTTTCACAACATATTTATTATCAATCTAACAATTGTTTCGAACATTACTCGATCAATTTCAATGACTGTGACGCTTTCTATACTATATTAACATCAATATCAATTATGCCAAACTATCTGAACATTGCATTTCTTTCGAACATGATATTGATCTTGAAAACAATACTTATTTTACATATTCAAAATAAAAGTAGAAAACTTGGTTTATTAGAAAATTTAGAAATTAAAAAAGCATTTAAACAAAATAGGAATCTGGTCAATAACCAAACAGATAAAACCCCGCTATTATTAACCACCCTCTGAGGCCTTAGGGTTTATCCATAATATTATTTTTATTTGTCTGTTATTTAGTATGTCCTATTTATAAATAAGTCCATTTTTAGGGATGTTCCATTGCTGCCCGCGAAAATATTTTATCTCAAATTGTGGCATTGCTGTCCTGTCGACCTTTATATCTATTAATGTTGGTGGCATTGCTGCCCGCCAACTTTATTACTTTCATAATTAATTATAATTTTTAATTAATAAACAAATTATGGATTCGATCGAGTTGATTGAAAGTGCTTGGGGTAAACAACAAATTATGTTAGAAGGTTACGGAACACTCAAAAGTTGTTCTAATGTTTTCGATCAACTTTACACTCTTCACGTAGATCTGAAAAGCTCAGAAAATTACACGAATGTGCATCCGGATATATATGCATTATTACCAAATAGAAAAATAGATACGTACAAGGGATTGTTTAAATTCATAAAAACTAGAGTTCCAACGTTTAGTCCAAAATATTTGAAAATTGATTTTGAACTATCCACAATTTTGGCCTACAGAGAAGTATTGCCTAATACATCATTAAAAAGCTGTATCTTTCATGTCAAACAGTGCTTATGTCGAAAAATCGAAGAATTGGGATTATCATCTACATACAGGACAGCAATGCCACTGTATAATCTCTTTTTCAATCTAACGGGCAGCAATGTAACTTTTTCAAGGTGCGGGCAGCAATGGGACTAAGTCCATATTTTATGTTAGCTTTAGTAAAACTGTACCTACACTTTGAAAATGACCGAACAATGGTCGAAACAATTGTCAGATTGATAATAAATATTTTGTGAAGGTTTACTAAGTGAGTCTTTTTCTTCTTCTTTTATTATGTCCTTTCACACATGTTGCTAATGATGACGGTAAATACATTCAACATGTATTTATTTAATTTAATATTTTTTAGAATGTCTTACCAAGTGTTTTGCGAAAAATACAAATCTAAAAGAAAACACTTGGTTAATACGTTTGACAAATTTATTTAACATGTTTTGGCTAAAAATATCATTATCAAAGAATCTACCAGCTACTATTACTGATGATTGAAGATTTATTATTCATCTTATTATTAAATAATGTTTATCTAAACAACAGCTTAACCGCAACTATGATTTGTTATATTCTACTTTTTACTTCTATATGTGTATGTTAATTAATCAACTTTAATTAATTCGTTTTACTGTTTATGTTTGAATGTTCACTTATACTTTACTAATATCGTTATTTACATTTTCTACATTTAATTTTACATTGAATATCTTTGTTCCGTAATCTTAACAATTTAACGTAAAATAACTTATTTTGTATTTTTTTATACGGCAAAAAGGAAGTCAAACTTCTTTCATTCGGTGCTATAAAACTTGCAACGTACTTGAAACTTTTCAGAGAAACACCCTTAACGACGCGTCACTAAAAACGGCCAAGGTAGACAATTTTTGAGGAAGAACCTTTTTTGCTTCGGTTTTAAACGTTACCAATTATTTTCCAAATCTTTCATAAGTTTTATAAGTTTTTAACATGTCTTTTAAAAGTTGTTTCATTAGTTTATTATAAGTAGTTTAAGCTAGGGATAATTATACTTATTAATACACTTTTTGTTTTAAAACTCGTGCTGTTGATTTCTTGTGTGAACGAGGTTGTGTGCGTGTGCATATCCAAAAATTAAGAATACACAACAGGTTGTTATGTTTAATTTCGTTGATATCTCTTTAATTGCCTATATAAAAGCAGTTAAAATTAAGTTTCCTTTTACTGTATTTTGGTTACATTCTCTTTAGCAATCATTACATTAATTTGGAATTTTTATTCGTAATTGTAGTTCCCATTGGAAGGAGCTTTTTTAAAAATTGTTTAGTTTCGAGAAATTGAATGTTTAGTATCCATGTAGAAATAAATCGCTTATGTTACTTGGACCGAGAATAATATTTAAATTATATTTCGAATAAAATTTGTCTAAGAAAAATCCATTTGGCATTAAAGTTTGTTTAAAGTGCAAGAGAAGTTAAAATTACTTTTTTCCGCAAGAACGGGTTATAAGATAAATTTTATACTGAACTCTACATTCGTCTTCGAGAATGGTAAAATGTCAGTGGGGAAATCTATTCGAAGGTAACTCAAACAAATCAGCGGAATAAACTCCTTCAACCCCCCCAGGAGTTTCTACAACATTTATGGTAATGGATTTCGTCGTAAAATTTAACGTTTTAAAAGATTAATATATGACAACGTCGAATGACTCTCGTACTGATTGATCGGGGTTGGCTTTGAGATCACGCTTTCAGACATGGAAGACGTGAGTTACAAGAGGGGTTGATTCTATTTTTAGCCGAAACCAAACTCGTAAACAAAGCAAAAGGTTGCAGTTTACTCTAACATTACTAAACCCGAAAAAAGAAAACCTTTCAATAGTCGAAAATTTCGTAAAACTTTATATGATTATTACAAATAACACCCCCTAAAAAGACAGTTAAATGTAAGAACCTAAGCAAGTATGCCAGATATATATTTTGTGTAATTTTAAACTAGCTAGTATTCATTGAATTAAACGATCCTACAGTCAGTTTATTGAAGATGTTCGAACAGTTACCATGTCTCGTGTCTCCTCAATGCTCAATATGCTCAAACTCTGAATAACATACCAACGCTAGCCGAACTCTTGCAACATTATTTCTCAAACTGTCTCTCGCTTGGCGAGTCCGATAATAATGGTGATGAATGATAATCTCATTGTCTTAAAAATATTACAAGTGCGATACATGAGCTGTTGAAGTCGTCGCATACCACAAAGTACCTTTTACATCCCAAGAAAAAAAAAACTTTTTTGTGTTTCATTCCCACCAGCTACTCATGCTGGTGGGCGGGCATTCCCTCCTACCTACACTGTAGTGCAAAGCCGGAGGGTAGTGCGTAAGGCCCTCTTCAGCCTCCTTACAGGAATCATAGGAATGGGTGGATGGTGTGGTTAGAGAGAGAAAGATGATTCGGACGAAATGAAGACAGAAGAGAAGTGAAACATTATCTGTGGAATATTACTGCCCCAGAATTTGCTTAAGAGATCCAAGGAAATCACAGAAAACTTGGACCAGAGCAGCCACACCCGGGTTCGAACCGGTGACCTCCGAAACACTAAACAATGATCTAGAGCACTAGACCACGCCGCTTGGTTTTATATCCCATTCAGCTATATAAGCGTTTCCCCAAAAATTTCTTTATATCCCTTAAAATCTCACATAAAGATATATCTAAAACCATCAGTACCTTTAATATTTTAACTTATCTTCAATCTGTTTCGATTTAACAGTTGACAGTACGTAGGTTTCTATTGAATTTCTATGGCACTCAAACTAAAGGTGCGTAATAATTAATAGTCGAGATGGTGGTGAGGCAGCTCTTGGTGAAACATTTTAAAAAATTATAATTAGAAAAGAAACACTTGTTTTTAATTTGTTTCGCTCATGTTTATTATTACTCTGACATATGTTTCGGCTATAATGCCATTATCGAAGAGTTACTTAAAAAACTAACTTACAGTTTACTTTGTTGTAAATAGGCAAACTACCTACCGATATGGTTACCTGTGACCGATCGTAATAGAGGGGAAACCCGAAAATGAATTTGGTCATTTAACAGAATTTTATGGTTATTGTTGGCTCTCGCTATCTCTAAAATTTCCAATAAGTCCAACCTACTTTTATTTTGAATGTGAATCAATTTAAAATTATATGTATCTAAGGTATGGTTGTTATTCGCAAAATGTATCAAATTTGTATTTTTTGATTTAAGAATTATTGACTTTTCATGTTTAGTAGGACGTCTTTTAACCGATCGTCCAGTCTGTCCTAAATATATTGCTTCACAATTATTACATTTAATTTCGTAAACACCGTTTTTTTCATTTTTATTTTGTCGTTCCTTATTATTTACTAACAGAGAACCCAAATTATTTTTATTGACAACTATTGGTGATATATTGTATTTTTGTAATAGTCTTTTAATTTTGGTACTAATCTTAAGTAAATAATTAATGAAACAAAATGTACTGTCTTTTTATTTACCGCTTCGGGATATAATTTATTCGTTATTATCCTTTTTCGTTTTTTACTGATCATTTTGTCAATATGTGAAACGTTGTAACCATTATTGAAAGAAATTTGTTTTAAAATGTTAGTTTCTTTTTCAAAATTCTTTTGTGATAATGGTACAGATAGGAGTCTATGGATAAATGAATTGAAAGAACTTAATTTTATATTGGGAGATTGTTTTGACCTAGCGTGAGAGATAATATCAGTATAAGTGGGTTTTCTGTAAATATCAAATGTAGGGCACGTTTCATTTCTTGTTATAGTAAGGTCTAAAAAGTTTAGTGTTTTATTGGTTTCTTTTTCAACTGTAAATTCTATACTTGGATAAAATGAATAGATGAATTTTAAAAAGGAGTCAACTTGTTTACTTGTACCCTGCCAAATGCAGAAAATGTCGTCTACATATCTTGACCAAAACACAACGTTATTTGTGTAATTGTTGTTGTAACAAAAAATGTTATTTTCTAGATGATTCATAAAGATTTCGCATAATAATGGGGATAGTGGCGAGCTCATTGGTAATCCTTTCGTGTGTAAATAAATTTCTTTATTAAATTTAAAATAACATTGACTTATACAGGTTTTAATTAGTTGGTATATTTTTTCCTTTAAGACGTTGTCGAGTGATTTTGTTTGGCTAGATAGTTCAGAACAAATATTAATTAATTCGTTAGTGGGTATTGAGGTATACAGGTTTTTGACATCAAATGAAACTAATGTGCAATTCTTCGGTATTTGTATATCATGTAATTTATTGATAATTCTATACTATTTTTTATGGAAAAAGTGGCTTTGAATTCTAGTAAATTTGGTAAAACTGAGTTTAATTTTTTGCATATTTTATACGAAGGTGCCGAGATATATGAGACTACAGGACGCATAGGACAATCTTATGTATCTTGGGTAATCATTGGATTAATGTTATAATTTAAGGTTATGTATTAGATAAAGTGATAAATCTCATTTAATTATGCAATAAATAAAAATGACCTTTTTATATAAACGCATTCTTATTATTTTTTTATTATATAAAATTTTTGAAAACATTAGATATATATAAGATAGGTCGAAATCGGTCGTGGGATATGGTTTTCGGTACGCTGTGCCTACTGTATAGGACGCGCTCGAAATGTGGGATCTGTGATCCTTGAATTTAGACGAAAAAGTATTTTGATGCCTTCTTTTTGTGGAATATGTTATATCTTCGTTTAAGAATCGTTCGGAATCAACAGTGTAAATCAATACCGGTAGGGGTATTAGCCCTCGGGGTAGTTATTTGTGTTGATTCCATATTTATGTTCATATTGACACATTTTTTTCTAATCGGGAAAGTCTTTATTTTATAATTTTATATTATTATTACTTGATAAAAATAATTTTGGCATTTCTTTCACACACCGTAATACAAAAGTTGTTCTAGCATATTTTTTAACAACCTAAATAACTGTATGAAACCTTCAAAATGCACTTGTTTGTTTACTTATCTTTTTATCGTCAAATTTACGCTGAAAACTAAATTTTAATATGCACGAGACATTACGTGCACACTTATAGAGTTAAAGAGTCAAATGCGACTGAAATAGCGAACTGAAAAATTCACCAATTAAAATTAAATTGCCGTAAAAATTAAAAACGACATACAGATAGGTACCTCCTGTAATTACATCGTTTCATTTAGTTTTCTTTTATTTTTCAAACTGAATTACGTTTTCAAACAGAAATGATTATTCATATTTCTTCATTTTCAATTTTCTGGAACACAAAAATAAAACATAAACAAATTACAAACTGGAAAATTTGATACTCGACCAAAGTAGATTTGATATCGCTTGTTAATTTCGAGTACAATGCACTTATACTTAGTCAGGTAACAAACGAGGTGTCCTATATATTCACGCCACCGTGAAACATCTTAATTATATGAATTGGAAGTGAAGGAAATTGGTGACCTCATTACCGCGAACTGAAAATCCATTAATGACACTGTAATTATTACGACTTGATGAGATCGGCATAGAAAGCAAATGGGACGACCTTTTCTCAAGATGACATCAACGACCAGACCAAACAAAAGAATAGCAGTAAGAGCTAACCTTAATTATTTATTACTTAGGAGATTATGCGAAGAAGTTGTCAAAGTATTACTTATTAAGTTTTGATGTTGTAAAAAGGGGGTTTTTATTAAGTAAATTCTTTACTTTTTGGCAAAGTGCTAAAGTAAAAGATTACGTTTATGTCATCGGCATGGTCTCTACAAAACACACTGAACTCACTTCTAATATATAATATGTTATAAGGTATGCCCGAGAATTGCAACTTCGTTCGCTACGACGGTACCTTTGATGCCGGCCGCCCAAGGTCATAAATTATCCAGCCGACAAAAGGAATTTACAGGAAGTTTTCGGCAGTAATCAAGAACATTCCATGACGGTATAAAAGAGTGACCGGCATCCAACAGAATATAGTTCAATATAAGAATATAAATAACCAAGCGTATACATAATAAATAACAGTATATAATAATGAGGCAGTAGTATTATTAGAAAGAAGAATGACTTTTTTACTTATTAGTAAAAGAAAAAGATTCACAAACTATAATACATGTAGGTAACATTAAATATACATACTTTAGTTTAAGAGTCTTACGTATTTTTCCAGGGTAAATATATATATGTATGTTACCTCGCAACCCCTAAAGTCAGAATCCGCTTTTTACTTTATACTAGAGGCACAAGGAAGATTCTCTTAAATCCTTACTTTGTTACTACTGTGTTATATCTATACAAAGTATGTAAAGGACGTTTTTGCTCTTTCTTGTTAAAACTGTATACAATGGATACAAAACCAGGATTAAAGTTCTGCAAAAGTTTTATTTAAATTTAAATAAATATTGACAGTTCAACCGTAATAAACTATGTAAGGTATAAATAATTATTTGTTACTGCTACACATATTTAGAGAACAAAATACGTCCAGAACACCATTTATAAAAATAATTCATGAATAAGTCGGCCTAACGAAATTCTACCAAAAGAAATAATATTAACTGATCATCGCAATTCACTTTCCACAGATCTCCAGATTTGGAAAGGAGGAAAGACAGACGTCAGCTTTTACCTAAACAAGTATCAGCCTTGAAAGAAAGGACAACGCAAAAAATTGTTTGACTTTACTGACCGCCCCAATAATCCTTGACGGAGCCAGAAGCAAAAGAGGGCATGTCAGTGTATATGTAATGGTAGTAAGATATTTGCATGAGTTAATAATCTCATTCACTACCTTGTTACACTACAGATTTTGCATACAAATACCCTGTAATTTTTACCCCCGAGATAAACGTCGGTGACAACCACATTTGTCAACTCCATTAGACAATTTCCCAACAGAGCGACAGATCACTTCCTCCGTAGGGTGTGTTATTGGAAAATCTAATTAGTCTTTTGTGAATAATGTATACGGAAATATGAACAATAATATTAGAAAAATTGGACTATTTAATGTCAATATTTAGTATTTTGCACAATACTGAGGCTCTGTAACCCTTATTATAAGTCTAGGGTATCATTTCAGGAACTAACACCCTGAAGTACATACATAATTAATTACAATTGATTATTTTCAGGAATTACGTACTAACGTTTTGTTGAATTAATTATCCATGTACAAGAATTTGAATGAATAGCACTTATCCTTTCACTTAAACAACATTTCATTACGTAATTTGAAAATAGTCCTTATCAATTTTTGATGATACCCACGAAAAAATAATCGAATAGAAACTGTAACGTAACGTACTTCATATTTATGAAATTTTTATATTTTTGTTAGCGAAAACATCTTAAACAAATTAAACATAAATAATTTAACACTAGGTAAGGTTATTAATATAACAATATAATTGCAGAAAACAATTTATAAATGGAAAAGTAAAAAACCAAAGTTGTTTATACAACAAAAACATATTTTGATTGATTTGACTTTTCCAACATTTTCCGAATAGAAAAATTGTGTCACACTGTATTGTTACAGATGGTCTCTAATAAAATATTTGCCACAACGAATTAAAAAGATTGGAAACATTGGCGGTGTTGTAGAACACAGTAAATAACTTAAACCCCAACGCCAAAACTCGACACTAAACATCGAAAGAACTTTTCGGTAACAAATTTACCTTCTCCAGGAACCGAAGAGAACTAAAGACTAAAGGCAGTGTAACCGACATGAATACTGAGTAATGTTATGTCCAGTAAACATGGCTTAGTCTCAACTGCAATGTCCAGTGGACCTTACAAAATAATAACAAAACAAATTAAGTTAAACTAAATAGCCAAGAAGCAGGTTATAGGACCTTTGTTATTGATCAGAATGTTTAACATATTTTTATAAATATACATACTTTCAAAACTATCAAGTAAGTAATTATTTCTAATTGTGTAAATGTTGATTCCGTGATTTTTAGTAAGAATATGTTGGGCTACATTTTTATACAAAACCTAACATGAACTAGATGCTCTTTGAATCTAATTTGAATGGAGCGTCTAGCTTGTCCAACATGCTCCTTATTACAGGCTTTGCAACTACTTTTATAAATCCCCGACTATTTAGAAAATGAATTTTATCCTTAGGACTTCCAAGAACGATTTGATGAGAAAGATTGCCAAAAATAATGGATATAATTATATTATCAATTAGTTAATAAGTTTAAATTTAAGAATTTATATTATATACGCTATTCGAAAACCAAGTTTGCGAAAAATACTTGCGAGTCCTCGAGTAAATCTTGGTTCTTATGGCATAGTAATAAACTTAATTTTACTGGCCTCGTTTTGAAGAGATGAGGATATTAAAACGATATTCTTAAATTTAAACCTATTAACTAATTTATCAATTATATTACAAATTTGTTAATGAATAGAGAAACACTTTGAGCTAATTTCACAAATATTTTTATTAAAACTTTACAAATTTGTTTCGGCATTTACGCCATTATTCAAAAATATTGGTTTCTGTATTAAAGGTACAATGGTTGGTTATCTGTAATTATACTATTTATACCTGCAAGTTTGTAGTCAGGTCGGGTCGTTAGGAAATTTCCGTCATAATCAAGGATTAACTCGATCTTTTTATTTCTAGATTTTCGAAAAGTGTAAGTTTTTTTGCCTTTTGGTGCCAAATGTAAGATTTCGATATTGTCCGTATTTATATTGTGACTAAGACTAATACAGTGTTCGACAATGCCTGTTGTTATTTTGTTTTTATCAATTGCGTACCAATGCTCTTTTTGTCGTATTTTAATGGCTCTCTCTGATTGGCCGATATAACAGGCGTCACACATCTTACAACTAATTTTGTAAAGACAGCTTTATCTAGGGGATCTATTTTAGTTTTATTGTTGGAAACTAAATTTCCTAAATTTGTTTTGTCGGTTTGTATTGGTTAAAGACCTATTTTCTTTAAATTGTTACAAATTTTGTTGCTAACAGTGTTTACAAAATTAATTGAACAGTATTTGATGTTGTTATTTTGTTCTATATTAGTACGATTATACAGTAGAGGTCTAACTTTTAAGCATTGTTTACGTCTTAAAATCTTACCAATTTGGTTATAAGAAATGGTAATTCATTAGAATTTGATATCTATAAAAATCCCACTAGTACTTCTAGTCTTAATTTCGTTGTAAATAGGTTACATATGTTAATTTTCGTCTGAAAAAAGGAGCATTAGTTTATAGTATAGTTCTCTTCAATTTAGTTTAACTTAATATTACAAATAATGTGCATAGACTGTACAATTATTATTATTAGTTGACTTTCTTCCTGGTAAATAATAACTATATAAATATCTCATATATGATTGATGGTTTTCCTTATGAATTACGGTTGAGCCAGTTGATTTATGGTATCATTAACGTTCACAGGCAAATCGAAATGGATTGATTAGACCTTTTTATTCAACGGGTGAATAGAAACGACGGTTTTTTCTTTTTTTTCCCCACATACTTGCGTGTTTACGAATGTCGTGTCGTACATTTATGTAATTGCGAGAGGGAAGAAAAGCGCACTGTTAATAATACGGTGAGCATTTTGGCCCTTTAATTTAAAAAATGAAACCCTTAAATATTTGCCAATATCTTTTTTTCTTTTATTCAATGACACCTCGAAATTAATATAAAAATAAAACTACAAAACGTGTATATATGTTATACATGTCCAGGTATAATTAAATAAAATAAACGAATAAAGTAAATGTAAACTTCTATCGCAATTGTATTGTATTGCAGAATCAACTGTCAATCACAAAAACCGAAAAAATAATGCCATCTGCAAAGAATCAGACAATTTTCAAATAAATTTTACGTAGCTTACACTTCAAATATACATCAAAAGTGGAGGTTTCTGTTTAAGACTTTAAAATTACCCCCTGTCCCACTCACATGGATTGAGGTGGTGGCTTAATTTTGATATCATTTCATATTTTGTTCAGAAATATCAAATACGTCTTTCTTCATTCCCTGATCTCTTTGCGAAATATTCGACCGTTTTCAGACCTTTTGAATATCATCTATATTCACAACAAACACAACAATTTACTTTGTTTTATATCACTTTATTATTTTTCCATGTTTATATTTATTATATAGCTTGTAAAGGCCTTACTGACAGCGTCCACCTGATGAGACCGGTCGTGGGATATGACTTTCGGTGCGCTGTGCCCACTATGTAGAACGCGTTCCAAATGTGGGATCCGTGATCCATTGTAATTAGACGAAAAAGGATTTTAATACCTTCTTTTTTGGATTATTATAAGTATAATTCATCATCAATATCATTATTAACAGTATAATTCAATGCCGGTAGGGGTATTAGCCCTCGCAGTAGTTGTTTCTGTTGATTCCATATTTATATTTACTTTATTATTTATTTTTTTACAAAAACAGGCTGCGACTAGTTTCGACAAAAGGTTATCATTCTCGAGCGATTCAAATAGAGTGAATTATACAGGTAAATACTGAGTATTTATTGGGTTGTTTACAACTTATTTGGGAATGCATCTTATTTACGTTAAATGTATTGAATAGCTGTGAATAATATTCTTCTACCTGGTCGTTTAGTAGTTTTTCTTCGGCAATATTTTTAGATTTAACAAAATTTCTATACATTTCATGTAGGAGGATAAGGTGGCACTACAATAGGTATAGCACCTACACCCATAGAGTATTCTTTCAGAAATATCGATAATTTCGAAATAAAATGTGCAAATTTTAAAGTGAAATATCAAGATCAGGAAGGATGTTTATCAAAGAGATGTGTTTTTGCATTCATTAAATAATATTTTGATTAATTTCAAACCGCACAGTTTCTGATTAGAGACCAAAAACAAGAGAGAGAGAGACCAGTCCCTTAAAAACTTTAAAATATTTCTCTATAAATATTGTAGGAATAATAATGTCTCTAACATTAATAGTTCCGCATAAAAAATTATAACAACCCTAACTTTTGTTTCCATTTATTTATTTGTCTATTTAATGCATTAAATTATGCGATCGTTTTTGATAGCGAACGAGTGATATTTTAATTCGTTTTCATTTTTAAAGTTTAAAATCGTCTTAAAGTTGAACAAATTTTCCAGTAGAATTATAATATCCTGTAGAAGTTCATCAACGGAGGAAGTCACATTTCCATGAGTTAGAGAAGTTCCGACGGAAGTGAACTTAGCTGTAACAAATAACTTTATTTGGCGTCGGATATGCTCCACAAGTCCACGATCTTTTGTTCCATTTACGTTCGTCGCATGCCTCCACGCAGATAATAATATGAGCCTTACCTGCATATTAAGCACTTGATGATCCTCCGCCATTATTTATAGGTAGAGTAACGGAGTTGCCTGTGTCAACCAGTAGCGGGACGGTAAAGGTATGAGTTCACTTCGGAACTTAACTTCACAAAAGTGACACGTGCAACTTTTCACGTTGCGTAAGTTTATAGAATGAAGGAGTTGTTATTTTTAAAAATAAATTAATTAATCCAAGCTGCCAATTCTTCAGGAACTAAAGAAATACTTTATGTAAACTCCAAACGCTTCTTTCAGGGTCCCAAAAAGATGAAAGTCACAAGAGGACAAGTCGGGGCTATATGGCGGATATTGTCATGCTTCTAGCGATTTTCCAGAAAGTTACGCGTCAATTTCCCTCATTGAGATTTCGGAGTACCTCAATTTTGGCTTCGGTCACACTTGTCCTTGGGCAGAGAGCATGTCTCTCGTTGTCGACCTTTTCACAGCCTTTAGAAAATTCCTTGTGCCACGCAAGCATCCGACTTCTTGACAGGGTGATGTGCCCGAACTGGTTTCGGTTGGATTCACCCTCTCTTTGACCAAAAACTTAATTACAATTCGTTGCATCACGGAGACATACACGTCTGTCTCGCTCATTGTTTCTTTTCGTAGAAAAGCGACTCTACCCTTCTCCCTAGCGGCACAGGCCATCATCGCATCTACTACTAGTACTAGATCACTGACTTATCCGTAATTTAAAAAAATCAGTCCCGTTTATATCTGATCCACCCTCGTATATATTTCAAAAGATACTTCGTTCACAATAGTGTACCATTTTATAACGATTAGTATTTCATAAATAATCTAGACTGGTTGCGACATCCGTCCACAATTTTAGCTTCCCATATTTACACACCTCGAGCCGCCCCTGACTCTCACGTCATTCCCACACATCCAGCTTAAGTTCCTGGGTTCAACCGGCGAAAATTACGATACTGTGTGCCATGACTTGATGTGAAACATTACGTGGCCTATTTGCGTTCATTAAGTTGTCTAATATTCAAAATTCATGCACACACATTCTTAGAGGAACTCTTGGCCCTTCGGAATCCTAAATATAATACGTAATTTTAAAAATATCGTTGTGTTACCACCATTATGAAAATTAAGAAATATGATCTTTAATTTGGAACTTTTATGTAGAAAAAATAACTTTTATTTTACTTGTAACCATACTTCACCTTAATTAAGCTACATTGCATGGCTGAATGTAATTTAGTACGGTATGTACAACAAGTTTTTACATATTTACTGATTGTATCAACCTATTTGTTATTTTTCATGTCAACACCATATATGGCACACCTGTTTAACCCAAAAATAAGACGATAAATTACAGCTCACATTGGGTCGTATCATCAGTTTTATTCATAAAGATAATCAATCTGCAAATGGTAAACCTAATCTTGGACATTAATTTAAATGATATATTTATAAATTTATTAGGTCACTACAAACCTAAATCTTTATAAAGTGAAGTATTCAACATAGTAATAGTTTTATGTGTCATTTTACTCTGCAGTTATCCACTTGCCCCACTCAGGGTTACGATGGTAGAGATCCCTTGATCTCTCATTGACAATAAGACAGTTTGGTAGCAGTATTTCTCATTAAAAAATGTTTGAGGATATTTCAGAATAGACTCGATAATTGTGTAGCGAAGTGGTGAAAAATGTACAAACTAAACTAACTGTAGACCGCATCCAATATCTTCTAAAAGTTTCTAAAAAATTCCAGATATTCTAACATTTTGTTGAACATTATGGAATGATTCAGAATATCCTCTAAAGGTTCGTTACTTTCTACAATATTTTCGAATTCTCGCGAAATTTCCTCAATGCGATAATCAATTATTCTTACCAGTCAAAAATCAAATCTGTTCACTATTTTTATCAAAGTTATATTTAATGAATCTCCTTAAGTTTGATTATTTTGTATCTACAGTTGTATATAGATCTAAATAGCAACTATAAACTGAAAAATCCATTTAAATACCCTTGCAACGTTTCGGAAATGTAATGTATTTGAATGAATGAACGGGAGATTATGTGAAATTGAAAATTTATTGGAAATATTGGTTGAAAAGGGGTGCACTACACTCAGGCGGAAATCAAGTTTATTGGGGCGCATTCTGACAGGTCACACTTAAACGTAGCAATCTACGACAGCCAATAGCAATTTTTATTTTACATATGTGAATAAATAACAGCGACCAATGGCATTACAAGCAACCTGAAAACGATGTGCAAGAATTCATTGTTGAACGTATAATCTAGAATTACTAATATACAAAGGGTTATTCTAACTGAGTGGTATATTAAACGTTTTAAGAAATCTAAGCGTGTTAGAGAATTGAAAATTCTGGAGTAAGGAATTGTCAATAATTTCCGGTATAGCCGAATGTGACACACGGTTGAAATTAGTTTAGATTAACAAATCATCCTTCAATCAATCTCTAGTACGTTTAGATTTCCTAAGACATCTAATGTAGCACTCAGTTTGAATAATCCTGTATATATAAATATAAGTATAGAATCAACAGAAACAACTACTCTGAAGACTAATATCCCTACCGGCATTGAATTACACTGTTGATTCCAACGGATAAATAGACGAAAATATAACATATTTAAAAAAGAAGGCATTAAAATCCTTTTTCGTCTAAATTTCAAGGATCACAGATTCCACATTTCGAACGCGTCCTACACAGTAGGCACAACGAACCGAAAGCCATATCCCACGACCGGTTTCGACCTATATGGTCTCATCAGGTGGGCGCTGGCAGAAAGGCCTTTACAGGCTATATGATGAATATAAATATATGGGTTATGGATTTCAGTACGCTGTGCCTACTGTGTAGGACGCGTTCGAAGTATGGGATCTATGATCCTTGAAATTTAGACGAAAAAGGATTTTAATGTCTTCTTTTTTTTCAATATAACCTTGTATTTGTAGAGACGAATGCACTAACTAACTAAATGTTTATGCTACATTCAACAAAATTAACAAATCTAATTACTATGGCACCAAAAGTACGTTATTTTTTCAAATTTACTTGACCTTTTGGCTCTGGCTTTACTCAAAGTTTTTTTTACAGTAGAGTAATTTGTTTGTTTATAATGGTGAACTAACCAGCTAGGATACACATTGGTTCCATCATTTATGTGTCCTTAAAATTGTAAATTGTTTGCTATTAATAAAAAAAAAATAATTATAAAAATACATCTAATTGTAATAAACGGATTTGTGAATGTAGAAAAAGGAAAAACATTTTAAAATTCGAATTGTGAACTAGCTCCTCCAATTCAATTTCCAAGTTCGTATGTAGTTAAATAAGAAATCAGCTTATCTATTTGGGTCTCATTGAAAACGACCCACTTTCTTAGTACAAAATCGGCTTTTCGCTATCGATAACAGACCCATTCGTTCTAAATTCGCCTTCACAAAGGAATTTTCTATCATAGAAAGAAAATGCGACTTCGATTCTGAGAAAAGAACATCCACTTTGTTGCATTGTTGATAATATTCATATATTTTTAGATAAGTACCTATAGAAATGAAATTATTTAGGCCTTTGTTTTTTTTATAAAATATTTTTTTAATACAAGAATTGCACGTAAGTGTTGGGAAGGTGATGCAATTATGTTAAATATTATTTAGTTTTGTCGTTAAATGAATGACTGAAGGAGTATCATTTATAATAAGAACTCGTAGACAAGTGCCACTGTTGCGTCAATCACGCTTTTTAAAAAATATTTCCTTTATATTTTTACGGTCAATAATTTACATTCGTTACAGTTCACTTAAAATATCTGCTACTGTTGTTAAGATATAAAACACTCAAAAATCATTTTTGTATTGTCCTGTAAATACTCTTTACACTGTCATAAATTTCCTGTCAAACTTCCAAAACTCCAGCTGTATATTCTAGCATTAAAACTTTTTGTGTTTCATTCCAAAAAGCTACTCTTGCTGGTGGGCGAGCAGTTCCTCCGACCTACACTGTAGTGCAAAGCCGGAGGGTAGGGCGTAAGGCCCTCTTCAGCCTCCTTGCAAGAATCATGGGAATGGGTGGGTGGTGTGATTAGGGAGAGAAAAATGAGAGGGATGGAGTGAAGACAGAAGAGAAGTGAAAGATTATCTGTGGAGTATTGCTATCCCAGCATTTGCCTAAATGATTCAAGAAACCATAGAAAGCATAGACCAGAGCAGCTCGCCTCGGATTCGAACCGGCGACCCCCGAATGCTAACCAATGATCTAGAGCACTAGAGAACGCCACTCGTTTCCTATCTTTACTAGCATAACCAAACCCTCCTTCAACCCCACGAATATAACATAACCAATCAATTGTCCAATCAAGTATCAACTATCTAAACTACACTATTTTCCCCTTTCTATCATAACCATTGAGATCTTTAGAAACAAAAATCCGAGTATCAAGACGAACACAATTTTACATAATTACAAGTCATCACCAATCAATCACCAAATATTATCAATTTTAATCAATTCAATCAAACGTACGCTTCGCTCCTCTAATTTCAAATTTCTCGACAATATTTCATAGTGTATAAATAGTTTCATTTCATTTTTAATAAAGTGTTTCTAAATATTTACTAATCGCCAATATCATCTCAGCCAAACCAATCCACTAAATCAAATCAAATATCAAACAATACAAAAACAACCACCTACACTCCGTTAAGTCGACGTGTAGGACAGCTAACAGCTAGTCTCAGTCTGCCCATTACCTAATCCGGCACTGACTTTTACATTTAAAAAAAAACGCTTATTGATTCAGTTATACATTTGATTTTTCCGTATTATCTGCTAAGTTATTTGACAATTGTTTTAAATTCAGAACGAACAATGGAAGTAATAGTGTCAGCTTTAGTATTCACGCTATTGCCATCACGCCTCTGTCAAGTTAGAGTACGTACACAAAGGGTTAAAAGCTGACAGCCCACCCTCTCATTTACATTTCTACTTGTGCACTCAAGATAGAAACTGTTTGCCGTTTGTTTGACAAATATATTGACTGAACAATGAACAGCATCTCTTTTAACGTATGTAGCTTTTACAGACATAAAAATGTACCTATATTAAGACGTGACGTTTCCATTTTGCTATCTACTTACTAGAATTTTAAAATTTGCGTGTTCTTTTAATTATCTAAAATTTTTGGAAAACAATAGGTAATAAACCATATTAGAGTCAAACGGTTTTAATTCAATATTTATTTAATAAATTTACATTAAAAATAATAATTAAAGACTTAACCCTTTTACCACAAAAAACTAACAATAGCGGACACGTGCTTCGCCCTCTTTGAATGTGGGCATTATCAACGCGAGACTGATTCTTAAATTCAAAACATTATAATTTATACTAAAACTAAGGTCTAAAGTTTACTGAATTTTGGGAGGACCTTAAATAAATGTTAACCAATTCAGACAATTTAAAACCAACAAGAGGGTGTAGGGAAAGACTCTTGTGTTATCAAGGGAAGGGAAAGGAGTGTAAACAAGTTGAAATTTTCAATGCCATAAGAGAAAATCAAAAAAACAAAAAACTTTAACTTATGTATGTTTCAATTTCAACGAAATAGAAAAATTAATAGGAAAAAGGAAAATAAGGAAAAACCGCGAATACGTTCAATGCCATAGCGTTGAAATTGAAACATACATAAGTTAAAGTTTTTTGTTTTTTTGATTTTCTTTTATGGCATTGAAAATTTCAACTTCTTCACACTCCTTCCCCTTCCCTTGATAACACAAGAGCCTTTCCCTCTACCCTATTGTTGGTTTTAATTTGTCATAATTGGTTTACATTTATTTAAGGTCCTCCCAAAATTCAGTAAACTTTAGACCTTAGTTTTAGTATAAATTATAATGTTTTGAATTTAAGAATCAGTCTCGCGTTGATAATGCCCACATTCAAAGTGGGCGAAACACGTGTCCGCTATTGTTAGTTTTTTTGTGGTAAAAGAGGTGTCTTTTAAAAAATTATTTTTTGTAATTTGCCACAGTCTCCGATAAATATTCTCTTTTTAATAAATTTAGATGTTCAAGTACATAACTGTTTCACTAATAAAACGTTTTGTTATGTAGGGGAGGTACGTTCCAATCCTGATAGTTATTCAAAAAGATCAATATCCCGGTCCCTTGCATAGTATGCAGTACTTTTACATTTACTCATGTGAAAAGATGTAATTAGGCGAGATTAATAGATTAATTAAGTTCACGTTTGGCGTGTTCCTTTTATCTTTACTGGTATCCGATTTCTATCTTTCGAAGACTGAGTTTTCCATGAAAACAGCAGCTTATTACCGCTTGCTAATAAATTATAAAATATCTTAATTATTACCTTGGCGTAGGTATGCAAAACAAAATTTACACACACGTAATGCCGTTTATTTAGTAAATATACATAAAATATAAAATATTAATAAGTAATATCTCAGCATTTGCAAACTACGTAAATTTTACAAGTAATCGTCAAATTTTACGATAAACCCGAAATGTATCATGAATGCAAAGTAAATTTCACTAGTCCTGCTCTGTAAACGTCAATGCCTCATTAGAACGAAGATTAACCGCTATTGGTATATGTATATATCCATCATTAGAACTATAATAGGAACTTGTTAGCAGTACATAATGCGATAATAACATCGAAGAATAGATTATCCAGGTATGTGTTCAATACTGGAATAGAGGCAACGACAGCATTAACATTTTAAATTCAGTTTTATTATAACATATTCCAACATATTAATAGTATCATAATAAAAATCTGCATACTCTGATCATTCTTTCTAAAAACGACGAAAGCAGAATTTTGCAAAGGACAGCGTCCCTAGAAGAATATCTGGTGCTGCGGTCAGGGTACCGCGCATGCGCACTGAGTACCTACTCTTTCACCTACGCACTCACGCCGTTACAGCCTGGTTCGCCCTTGTTTACGTTGTTTACTGAATGTGCCTCCGATAATCGTGAGTCCCACCAACTGTGAAGTCCGGAGTCCGGGCTGTTATACGATTCCTTAGTGCTAAAGGACTAAAACCGATTGATATTCATCGTGAAATCTGTGCAGTTTACGGACAAAACATTATGAATGATGGAATTGTAAGGAAGTGGGTGAGAGCATTTAAAGATTGATGATTGAACGGTACCACAACGAAGGTGATGATTTCTTAAGCCAAATTGTTACGGGTGATGAAACATGGGTGGCCTACGTTACACCAGAATAAAAGCAACAGTCCATGGAATGGCGGAATTTAGATTCACCCAGACAAGTGAAGTTTAAGAAAGCAATTTCTGGCCGGAAAATCATGTTCATAGCTAGTTCAAAAGGAGTATTGCTTATGGAGTTTCTGCATCGTAATGAGACAATCAATGCGGCAGCTTATTGTGAGACAATGAACAATCTGCGCCGTGCAATCCAGAACAAAAGATATAGCAAGTTGAGCAAGGGCATCGCTTTGCTGCATGACAATGCCCGTCCGCATGTGAATAATCGGCCTAAAGATCTCGTCACATCTTTTCACTGGGAAACTCTAGATCATCCTCCGTACATCCCTGATCTGGCGCCCAGTGACTACCATTTGTTCCTGCACTGTCAGGCGGCAGAGTTCTATCAGAAGGGTATTCAAAAACTGGTCAAAAGTTATGACAAGTACCTCAATATTGAAGTAAATTATGTAGAAAAGTAGATTAAGGTACAAGCTTTCATGTAAAAATAAAATTATTAAGAAATCTTTGCACGTTTTTTATTCATTTCAAAACGGTACTTACTTAAAAAACATGCCTCGTATAAAGTAATCGTGAAAAGTGAAAACATATTAGACTTCGTTCTGATATACGATACAATAATCATAATAATTGATCCACACGCAATCTCTCAAAAATTTTACTATATACAGGAAAAACACAGTTAAAGTGCGAGGATCTACCGAGATTGACCTATAAAGAGAAAATGAGGAAGAATGTGCACCAATGACAGTAAAAGAGTGAGTTTAGCGGATAAAAGTCCGATAATGATTTACACAGAAAATAGCTCAAACCCCAACGTCACACTAAATGTCCGAAGCACTTTTCGGTAACAAATTTACCTTCTTCAGGTACCGAAGAGAACTAAAAACTAAAGGTAGTGTAACCGACATGAATACTGAGTAAATTTATGTCCAGTGAACATGGCTTAGTCTCAACTGCAATGTTGCAGTGGACCTTACAAAATAATAACAAAACGAATTAAGTTAAACTAAATAGCCGAGAACTAGGTATAGGACCTTTGTCAATGATCAGATAGTTTAACATATTTTTATAGATATGCATACTTTCACAACTACCAAGTAGATAATTATTTCTGATTTCCATAACTAATTTTGAGATTGTCAATACTGATCCTATGATTTTCAGTAAGAAACGTCACCTGACATTAAATGCTCTTTGAACCTAACTTGAATAGAATGTCTGGTTTGTCCAACATATTTCTTATTACAGTCTTTTATAGAAAAGTAATCTATCCCTAAGGTTACCAAAAACGGTTTGAAAAGAGCTAAAATTAGAACTGTAGGCTATTCGAAAACCAAGTTTACGAAAACTTCCTCAAGTAAATCTTTGGTCGAATGGCATAGTAATAAATTTAATTTTGCTGGTGCCTTTTTGAAATGCTGAGGATTTTGGAATGAGATTCATAAAAAACCTATTAACTGTTTTATCAATTATAGTACAATTATAACCGTTCCTGGTAAACCTAAGGACAAAATTCCTTTTCTAGAAAGAAGAAATTGTTTGTAAAAACTGTACCTAATATAGAAAATATATTGGACAAAGTAGACCGCCTGTTCAAGTTAGATTTAAATGGCTTCTAGCTCAAAGCTAAAGTTGTGTAGGTCATTTAAGGCATGTTCTGATAAGGCTGTTTTCGTTATATTTTTATTTATTAAACTATGTTTGTGTTCGTAAATACGTTTTTTTTAATGTTGTTTTGTTTGGCCAATATATGCTTGATCGCAATCTAGACAGTTTAATTTATATATTAGATTTGTATCGTTTGTTTTAGAGGTTTTATTAGTTAGGTAGTAGTATATTATGTAGTTTAAGTACTTTTGATATTTTATTATTTATTTCGAGGATGTTGGGTAATGACATGTATTTATTTTTATTCTTTTTTTGATATTTGTGTTAGTTAGATCGTTACTAATTTTTTGGTTTATATTAAATGAGTTGTAAATTGGGTGGATTCTTTTCTTGTTTATGGGTTCATAGAATTTTTTTGGATAGTTATTTTCATTTAATGTTTTTTACTATTTATTACAATTGAGACAACAAATGAGACGCTAGTGTAAAGTTAGTTGCAAACTTTTACTGCTTTACTGTTTCTTTTTCTGTATATATTTAAGTACAGCAAAAATTTCATTTCTAATGTGAAATTTGCAGCGGGTTTTATATTCAGAAACACTTTCTCCATTCGGTTCACGCAAAGATAGGTACCTAGTGGAAATAGAATCGGTTTTAAAATGTCCAAAACAGCGACAGTTTCAGAAAAATTGCTGTAGCACCTCGCCCTTAGTTCGCATTTATTATTTCCGCATGGCGTGCTCGAGGCAGTTATAAATTACATATAAGGTGGAAAGTAGCTATATTTAGACTACTAACGGCTAAGTCTTGGTGAGTTAGGTACATCAATTTACTTTGTGGACCCGAAGAACGGGACGCGAAAATGGAAACAGAGATGTCATCGCCATTTTCTTTTGTGGAAGTCGAATGAATAAATTGACTCGATCTTCTAACAGTGCTATCAGTCCCGCTTTTTTAATAAAGGACGCTTTCAAAAGGGCCACGACGCGACAGCAGAACATCGCATAGGGATGAACTACGATATTTATTTTACCTCCGAACATCTATTCCAAACTGAGTATAAACGAAACTCAAAAGGCGTCACCTGCGAAAAGTTCTGACAATTCAATCGAAACAAAACGATAATTGAGCAATTCTTAAAACGAATTTAGATTAACACACCAACAGATGAACATTATGGAAGATTTTAATGTTTTTAAGGAAATACACTATTGCCCTCTAGCTACGAAATAATATTTTCTGTTTATTTTATTAGCCTGAAACCAATTAAAACTGAATTTTGAAAATGCTTATTCTAGTTCTAAAGATCATCTGGAACAAAATAACAATTTTCCAACATAATGTACTTAATACTTATTGAATTTTATTAACAGTGTAAATAAACTTCTTTTAACAATTCATACACTGACACTTTTACCACTTTGTGTTACTCGTAAACAACAAAACAAAATCACAAACCCCAAAACGTGTAATAACGTAAAAAGAACTTGATATTCTGTTTTCGTATTATATATTTCGGGATATTTTCTTATCTATAACTGTAAATTGAGGATCTCGCCGCGTAAGTCTTCAATTATTCCATGCCTAAATTTATTTCCCGCCGTCGTCAGAAAAATTTTCCATCGCCCTCAACGTTGTTTTCTCGAAGGCTTATAGGTACGAATGTTGCCTGAGATTCTACAGACGTTACAGTTTGTTCTTTTTATTTACAACATAAGTAGAAGAAAACGATTCCACCGCCGCTATTTCTTTTCTTGTTACGGTCGTACTTAATTCCTTTCGGAATCAGAGAGAAAATAGCCAGGAAGCCGCTTCAACGAGATGACAAACATAAAGTTGCCGAAGTGGCTTCAGATCCTAGTTAACAGCGGTCGAATTACCACAAATATCCGCACAAAAATAACCAAGAACAAACGACAACAAGGCCGATAGATTGCTATCATAAACTGGCTAAAAAAAGTTCTAACTTATCTTCTCAATTTCATTTATAACCGTACCATATTTAACTAACTACTGATTTCGTTTACGTCATCGAAACTTATTGAGTATTATCAAAACGAAATTTGAGAAGGAATCGATGTACCAACTTCTGATTAATTATGTTGGTGCGCAATTCATGATACTTCTTTTTTGAACAAAGAAAACATTTTCGTTATTCGCAGTCTGTAAATTATAATAACGTGCCTGCAACAACACTAACCGTAGCCTAAGGTCAAAAACACCCCACTAACATACCTCCACCACCTATACGTTGTTGTTATTATATATTTAAGTATTTTCCGAACGGCGTGGTCTAGTGCTCTAGATCATTTATTAGCATTATTCAGGAGGTCACCGGTTCGAACACGGGTCCGGCTACTCTGGTCCAAGTTTTCTGTGGTTTCCTTGGATTACTTAGGCAAATGCTGAAGCAGTAATATTCCACAGATAATCTTTCACTTCTCTTTTGTCTTCATTTCGTCCGTCTCATCTTTCTCTCCCTAACCTCACCATCCAACCATTCCCACGATTCCTGCAAGGAGGCTGATGAGGGCCTTACGCCCTATCCTCCGGTTTTACATTACAGTGTAGGTCGGAGGGACTGCCCGCCCAGCAGCACAAGTAGCTGGTAGGAATGAAACACAGAAAAGTGTGTTTTTTTTAGTATTTTCTATCTATTCAATCACTAGTTCATCAGTAAGTAATAAAAGTAGTAGTCAATTAGTGTCAATATTGAATCAGACTTTCTAGTATCGTTGTAATCGTTAAGTCCACAAATCGTTGTTCGTAATATACAGTTTATCAATTAAGTTATTTTTCGGTGTTAGTTTAAATGCAATTTTGTTTAATTAAAAAGCTAAAAATTACGTGAACTATTATTGCTCGTTCTATTATTTCCCGATCACCACCTTTTTTGTTCAAAAATATCGACTTCGTAAAATTAACTTTTACCGAAGAGGGTTAAGTGTTCCTTATAAAGATCGCTAGGCAAGCAACACACCTGAATCACTCAACACATCTATATTATTAAATATTAAAACTGCTGCCGTTGAGGGATTATCTCTTCATTTATACAACTCAGTATTGTAACAGAAATAAAATAGTTGCTGTGTTTTTTTTTATAACACGCCACAGTGGAGCCGTTTGCGTTAGTTTTTATCAGTTCCGTGTTAACTGTTGATAAATGTTAGCCAACATACAGCACGGTCTTTAAAGGTAAACGATATAATTGCAATGCACCATTTACACGCAAATTTAGTATAAAGTCATAATTTATGAGATAATGACCCAACTGACCAAGTAGACTCTCTTATTAAGTAGAAAGTCGCGTACAATATAGGGCATAAAAACATTAAAAGCCTTACGTATTTACTCCCTCTTTACCCCTATCTACTGTCCGCATATTTCATTTGTATCTGCTCCTGATAATAAATGCATACACGTAATTCATCACTTTTTACAAATGAAACGGGCACCACACAAGAAGATTAGAACAGACGCAACTTTTGAATGCAATTAATAAAGAAATAAAACGATACGGTTATTGCTATTATAGATTTGATATTTCTAATTTAGTCCGGTCAGTTTCGCAAGGCGAAGTCCATCGTAAATTCATCCACCATCATTTATACAACGAACCAAGTTTGTTTATTCCTTGTAGTGCCCTACTGGTGAAAAGCACGGTGTCTATGGTTCACCAGATAAATCTGTCAGGAATATAAATAACTTACAACGGATTTTACGTTCTTCAAATGACTCACTAAATCTTTATACAGATTTTTATGTTAGTAGGTCACATCTAACATAGTTTCAAATTGTATCTAAAAGCAGTAGAGAAACATAATGAAACAAAAGCATAATTTTAAAACTGATTAATAAAAGAGACTACTAAAATTGATCTGATTGCAAATTTTTTGTATGATTCCAACCTAGCCAGTGTCTAAAGAATTAAAATTTTCTACTGTAAATGTATTCAAGGTATTCCAACCAACAGTTAGTCCGTGTTTTCATGTCTCTTCAGTGATATGGTACCTTAAATAAACTCAATATCGTCATAGATCAGATATCAGTGTCTTCCTGAATCATTATTTCTCAGAGGTATGTCACTTGACGAGTCCGATAATGTCACATAGTGCTTATATGAGAATGGATCAAATTTAAACGAGCCTTTGTTCATAAAATATTTATTTTGAAAAGTTTCACAAAAACACAAATGTCTCTATTTTTCGGTTTTTCGACATATCCCAAAAAACGTGTTTTCGGCTTCACTGTGTTTGATTCATCTTTGCGCCGCCTCTCCATGCTTACTCCTTTTGATGTTGGACTCTATTGGTGTACACACGTCTTGTCGCAGGTTACAATTTTGTGCAAAAAGAAATTCACCTTCCTCTCTAGATAGAGTGAGAAAAACCTGAGAGATGCGCATCATAGCAGCTTTTTGATCTTCACTCAGCTACGAGTATTAATCAAGCGAACGCAGCAATACGACGCGTCGTTTCCGTGCCACCTAATATCCTCACTTCAAGTTCCTAACGCCCGGATGCGTCTTGAACAACTATCCGGCGCGCAATTTAAAAAGGCTCGTTTATATTTGATCCATCCTCGTAATTATCGTGGAGATTAAGTAGGTTCGTAAAGCCGTCAAGAAGTCTGTGTGAAGCGGAGGTCCGGGGGTCCGTCGTGTGTGAGGTGGACGAGCGTTGGGTGTAACCCTATTCCCAGAAGAGGATACACTCCATAAAGCCACAAAAAAAAGTAGAACATTTCCGACTTAATCTCCCAGAATGGCTCTTGGCACTCAACATTTCATTTAGTTATTGATAGTTGTTTATAAATATACGTTACGAAAAAGCAAAATAGATATTTTGATGATCAACCCTTCGCAAGCCAAGCTACCCGTGATCTATGGCTATGGATACATAGCGGAGGTGCCTACGATACTTTGTGGAGACGCCTAGAATACAATAATGGTGATAACACGATGATGACAATGAACAGTAACAATGACCATCTGATTGCCCAACAAACACTACATGTGGAATACACAAGATGCTACTGCAAAATTTCTATTTCTAATAAAAAGGTCGTCAATGCATAAACCTATCAATAATTTTAAACATGTCCCATTATCCTATGGGACTCGAATTAACTTAATTGATTACTAATAATATGTGTAAAATGTAGTTAAATCTACCACAAAGTAATAATTATCAATCTACAGACTACTCCATATAGGTATCTTAGTAGTATTCACCTTTATGTAACTGTATTAAAAATCAAAATTTGTTACAATAACAGTCAGTAGTTTATTAACGTATTGTAGGTTTGTACGGAATTGCTTCATTTTAGGTTTTATGCGACTGTTATTAAGAATACAATTTCGCTATTAAACGGACTATTAAAAAGTTTCATTACGATGCAAAGTTTAATAAATCGTGCATATGGTTCAATAGAGAGAGCGGCCCATACCGGTTAAATAAAAAACTGACAGTTAATAACACTGGTCGATATATGTTACACAGATGAAAAAATATTTGAACAAACAGAAAATTGAAATGATAGCTTCTGATATTCTTTTTAACTTTTGTGTAGCTCTATGTTCCGAAATGTAATTTTGAACCTAACAGTACAATATTAGACTCATTTTCGATCATCTTAATAACATAAAGTGACATTTCTTAAACAAAAACATTCTCTGAATTTACTGACCAGTAAAATTAAACCGTTTATAAAAGTTTCACAATAGCACTTACATTCTTTTGGCGCGCTTTAATAACCAATCGCCATGCACTCTTTAATATTTATTTATCCATAATATTTAAAAAAATAAAACACAAAAACAGTTTCAAGTAATTTATATTGTAGTCACAACAATATTGCTTCACCACACAGTGGCATCATCATCATGAATATATTATACTCATGCATTGGTGTGATTGTATTGTCAAATGTATACATCAACTTTTGCATTACACATCTAATAATAATAATCATACATTTGACAATGCACAAAATGTAAACAACCACCCCCCTCGGGGAACTAAAGATAGAAATGAAAATGTTGTACTTAGTATTAGTTACCACTGTTGAAAAAGACTTTGTAAGTTGAAACATGTCCAGTTGAAAATAAATTTAGTGAGAGTGGAAAGTAATTGTGTTTTATTTATTATAATCATTATGATTGGTCACAAACTAGAATCCAAAACTATAGAATTCCTAAAAGACATATTTTTCTACATAAGTTCCAAGTTCTGCTTGCTCGTAGGTTATCCCTGTTTATATTTCTGCAAAAACTAATGTAACTAGTAATATATTTTGGAAAATATATAAATAAAACACTATTGTAATTTCCACTGATTTTATTAGTTACTTGACATTTGTTTCCCTACTTTGTAGCTTCTTCAGAAGTTTTAAATACACTTATGTATATTTATATATTTTACAATTAATTTCCATCAAGTGAAAGTAGAATCAATCAATTAGATATATTTTGGAATTAATTAATCTCACGAGAATTGATTATCTTTATCTTTTATCTACAGGTTGATTTCCCTTCCGTTAAAACCTGATAAGTTAGAATTAGATAGGATTTATCATATTGCATTAAATAATGGTTATTCTCTCAGCTTAGTCGACAATTTATTAAATAAAAAACTATTACAAAAAACCTGTAAGTTAATTTATGCATATGTAAAAATTAAACCGTTTAATTTTAATTGTTTAACGTATATAGGTGAGATTTCTGTTAAAATAGGAAAATTTTTACAAAAACAAACAATAGTTATATGTCATTTAAAACAGATAATTCGTTAGGCAAATGTATTTTAAATAACAAATGTAAAACACCTAATAATTCAAAATCAGGTGTTTATTTATTAAGTTGTTCCAACTGTGATAAAGTTCTTTTGACATTCGTATTCGCGAACATTATAAAAGTTTCATAAATAAAAAAGCCATAATTTTAACATAGATTTCAAGTTTTTACATATTCATAATAAAAGTAAAAATTAGATTTACTAGAAGGTTTAGAAATCAATTGACACAATAGAGATTATAAAATATTAAACTACCAATTAGACGTTAGAAGTTCTCCATTATTAAATGATAATGTCTGATTCCCCCACCATAATATATAGGTATATATACGTAGTAACTAATCACAAATTTTGTTATATCTTTACCTGAAGAAGCTTAAGTTAAGCGAAACAATTGTAGTGAATTTAAATAAACATCTTCAAACTGTTTGTGTGTTTTCATTTTTTAGATCATAACTCTAGTTTTTGTTAACTATATAATAACAATGTGTCATAATAATGGTATCATTTACCCTTCTTGATAAAAAAAATGGTTTGATTATCTTTATATATTTATAGCTAATAGTCGCCTGACTAATTGGGAGCAATGACAATAACACTCTGTGTAGGTTAAGCTAGTTTCTTGATTCATTTGGTCGCTCTGACTTTTGAATATACAACTTCTTGATTCTTTTTCCCGGAGTTATGCAAATAAGTGTGTAAAAGTTTGAGAGAATAAGGAACGGCGAAAAATGAGATGAGAAACGAGTCTCGTAATGACGTGTCCCGAGAACAAGAACACAAAGAGGGCCCTTACCCTTTTTACGTTGCTTTCGTTTCAAACACTAACGAGATCACGATCGAATCGATTTCTTTGCAATCGGCCGCTGCAGTGTGAACAATGAAATACCGCCCAACACGTACTTTAGATGTTGCAGTTTACTCAGGTCACGAGAATTTCAAGTATTGGAATGTTTCAAATCGTCCCTGTTCTTCCATCCAAACCGTTCGAATGAAACGATTTCATTTTTTTAAATAGTCTCTAAAATAGTCAATGGCCAAATGAATAAAACTATAAAATAACACTGAGGTTCACTTATTGTGAAACATACTTAGGATAGGTAGAGAATAGCAGACTGTGATAAAATACGATTAATATGAAAACATGATGAAGCCGTTATTCTTGGTGAATCATTTTAAATTACACTAATAAATATTTAAATGAAACTCTTGGATTGATTCACTATTTTTTATTGATTACTCAATATGCATATTTCGCCTTCATAGGGAATCTTCAGGAGTACAACTAAATACTAAACTTTACTTGGTGTGTTTACATTTAAATAATTTAATTGTAATTGTGGAAGCATCTCCCGTTGATATACTACTTACAATAGAAGTAATTAGGGATGTGTAAATTTAAAAAGTTTCACCAATGTAATAATTTTCTTAGCAAGTTTTGGTCACAACAATTATACTTACAATAGAAGTAATTAGGGATGTGTAAATTTAAAAAGTTTCACCAATGTAATAATTTTCTTAGCAAGTTTTGGTCACAACAATTATTATCAAAGGATGAAGAGTAAAAGCTGTACTAAATGTTTACAACTGATGCGAGAGTACTGATACCTAATCCTAATTATCATAAAATTAGGGATAAATCCACAAAACTTAACTCTTTTTGATTATCCACTAAAATTTGGTTTTAGGCGATAGCTTCCTTAATTTCTACAGTTTCCAAGAAAGTCAATTTTTTCCTTTACTAATACCACTGTGGAGGACATTAATTGTGTAATGTGATACAATGTTCTAAAAAAACTATTTTTGTATCTTTTCTGTTCTGTTTCTTAGTAGTGTAGTGGGGCCATCAATATTAAAGTTTCAGAACATTTAAAAAACATTTTTTTCAGAAAATTGGATTACATTAGACCATAAACTAAAAACAAATGAACTTTTTTTGTGTTTTACTCCCACCAGCTATTCATGCTGGTGGGCAGGCAGTCCCACCGACCTACACTGTAGTGCAAAGCCGTAGCAAAGGGTAGGGCGTAAGGCCCTCTGCAGCCTCTTTGCAGGAATTGTGGGAATGGGTGGGTGGTGTGGCTAGGGAGAGAAAGATGAGACAGACGAAATGAAGACAGAAGAGAAGTGAAGGATTATCTGTGGAATATTACTGCCCCAGCATTTGCCTAAATGATCCAAGGAAACCACAGAAAACTTAGACCAGAGCAATTAGACTCGGATTCGAACCGGTGACCTCCCGAATACTAAGCAATGATCTAGTAATGTCAACTAAAGCAGTATTAGTAAATTAAAAATTGACTTTTTCGAAACTAGAAAATTTACTGAATAGTAAAATAGAGTAAAGTTCTATACTCTTTACTCATTTCATGTAATTACCATTAGCTATAAATATTTTAGCTAGCACCAGTTGTAATATAATATAGATTTTACTCTTTATCCTTTGACAATGGACGTGTTACCGAAACTTATTGGGAAAACTGATGAAACCGTTTACTTTGTTTTATTTTTTCATTCAGATTACTTTAGAGACTTTTTTACACAATTGGGTACTAAGGACTTTTTCTGGAAGAGTCCAACCGGTTCTATCAGTTTTTTAATCATAAAAAACTATCTAAATTTTATACATAAATATTTTACGCCATTAAAACAATATCTAATGTCTACAATTACGACACAATAAACGGATTGTCATTATATGCGGGTTCAAATGACTGTGTCTGTCAGTCAAATGCAATCCCAATTGGAAATGTAATTGAATTAAGCCGAGTTAAAGAACAAAATAATGAAACTATTTGAATTACCAACGAAAAAATAGGGTCAAAATGTTTTAAATTAATCCTATTATCGGATTAGATTAATTGAGCCACAATGTTGAGATTTAACAAAATCTACAAACTATCATAAAATCTGTCAAAATGAAACAATACCGTTAAATGGTTGGCGTACAGCATCGACAGCTATAAGCGCAATAATTTATTAACTATATTGACGTTAAATTTTAATTGCTTTGTATATAATTTACCTAAAATGTACCTGCGCGTACTGACAAAAGTTTACAACTAATGCATTATAATGAAATCTCCACAAAAGTCCGACAGTTTTCACTGACAACCGCTATATAAATATTAATCAGTTTCATTATCTATAGACTTGGATATATCGGAAAAATGTTCATTGTATATTTGGTACTAAAATTACACTATGAAAACTATAAAAAAGACACTTTTATTCGTAGTGCCTGCTTGGTGAGACGCGTTCCAAATGTGGGATCTTTGATCCTTAATATATAGACGAAAAAGGATTTAAATCCTTCTTTTTTAGAAATCCAATTAGATCTGAACATGTATTATTGAGATGTATTAGAAGATTTGTAAATATTATTATACTATAAACGTTTTAGTGCAAATCTCCGTGGATCAAACAAGATCTTCAGTAGTATTCGTTAAACTTCAAGCAGATGTCGGTGTATTTCCCTAATTATTCCGAAAAACCACTGATATATACAACAGGCGGGCTGAAAAGTTCTTACGCTAGCATAGAAAAAAAATTTTTTTTGATAGAATTTGATTTTAGTATTCAATATAGTTTCCTTCGAGGGCGATTCAACGATTATGGCGGTCATACAATTTTTCGATACGATTTTTATAATACGATTTGTCTTCAGCCTCAAAATAGGCTTCAGTTTCGGCGATTACGATTACCTCTTCATCGGCGCGAAATTTCTGTCCAGCGAGCATCGTCTTGAGGTCTGAGAACAGAAAAAAGTCGCTGGGAGCCAGATCTGGAGAGTACGGTGGATGCAGAAGCAATTCGAAGTCCAATTCATGAAATTTTACCATCGACTTCATTGATTTGTGACACGGTGCATTGTCTTGATGAAACAGCACTTTCTTTTTCTTCAAATAAGGCCACCTTTCCGCGATTTCGTCTTTTAAACGCTACGTAATCGTCGCTGTTTATGGTATTCCCCTTTTTAAGATAGTCAATAAATATTATACCATGAACCATGAGTATCTCAGAATACTGATTATGCATCAGTACCTTGCCAGACGACTTTTGCGTCTTTCCACGCTTTGGAGTCGGTTCATCACGTTCAGTCCACTCGACTGACTGTCGATCTGTCGATTGGACTCCGGTGTGAAATGATGGAGCCATGTTTCGTCCATCGTCACATATCGACGCAAACGCAAAAATTCGGATTTATTACGATTGAACAGCTCCCAGCTCCAAACACTGCTTAGAATCATCGATCCGTTGTTGTTTTTGGTCGATTGTCGATTGTGAGCTCGCGCAGCACCCACTTTGTACAGAGCTTTCGCATATCCAAATATTCATTCACTATATGATCATGACCAACACGTTCCTTTGATATCTTTAAGGTCGGGTCTCAGCTGTCTCAATCAACTTCACTTTACGGTTATGAAAAATTATTTTGTGGACTTTTTGATGTTTTCGTCGGTAACAGCCTCCTTGGGGCGTCCATTGCGTGCATCGTCCTCGATGCTCATTTCGCCTCGTTTAAATTTAGCAAACCACTTTTCTACGGTTGATTTTCCTGGTGAAAAGTCCGAATAATTTTTATCAAGCCAAGCCTTGGTTTCAACAGTATTTTTTTCGCCAAGAAGCAATGCATTATTAACACACGAAATTCCTTTTTATCCATTTTTTCAAAGTAACGAAAGTTCTTTCACTAAAAATGCTATCACTCAGGTATTAATAGTGCAACAACTGTCAAATTTATACATGCGTCTTTTGAAGTTTAGGGCTAACTAAAAATCATATGTATTTGATACTAGTTGCGCCATTTTTGGGTCAGCCTACGATCTTTTCAGCCCGTCTGTTATATATCTTATCAAACTTTTAATCGAGTATTTTTCCGTCCATTTTTTAATCCCACTTCATAATCATAATTAAATTTGAATAAAAGCTGTATAAAGTAGAAGAAAAAAGAGAAATCGACAAAGTGCATTTTGTTGTTATTGTTCTCAGACGAAATTTTCTCATTAATCATAAAGCACCACTAATTATGCGGTTCAATCGCGTAATCAAAAGTATGCTACTACATTTTGTCGAAGTGAATTTTAGGCTTTGAACTTCCCGGCCGAATGAACGAAAAACGTAGAGAGAGTTCTGTAAATTACGAGAGTACTACCGTTATTTTCCGAATACCGGGACTCGCTATTCACCAACGGCAGAGGATTGGAAAACATTCGCCGTGTTATAATTGGCTTTCTTTTTGTCGGTATAGAGCGGCGTAGGTGCATCAAAGGCCGCTTTTATAGAAGTAGTAAACAAGGCTGAGGTGTTAACTTGTTCCCGTCTATTCCCGTTTTTGAAGCGCTCTTCAGAAAGGCTCCTTCTTCATGTCATTGTTACGACGTCGAGTACACTTATCGAATGAGTTTCCCGGAAGGCCGGTAGCTCCATATATTCACCATAATAGTAGGTATATTTCTTTGTTGAAACGCCATTATTATTACGTACTTTGTACGAAGACCTTCGATGAAAAAAAGTGCGTAGCCGAGGGGATTTTTGCGGTACTTGTTTAACGAGATCAAAGAAACTAACAAATTATTACCATTTCTCACGTACCTGACAAGGAATACTTAAACTAAATAAGAAACACTCTTTTTCTAAGGAACAGAAGGAGAATAATAACGTTCTGGATAAGTGGATACTACAAATAACGCCTGGACATACAAGTTTGCTTCATTCAGAACGTATTAAAAGGTCAAAGTTAAATATAAAATATTTCAATAGAATAGCAGGAGCTGCAGAGAAAGAAACATGTGATTTGGTTAGAAGATAGAAAATGAAGAAAGTGTAAGTATAGCAATAAATATTAAATAACAAAATATAATCATAACAGATCCAGACCCAGAACAAAATATTTATTGGAAAAAACAAAAAGCGATAGAGAATAATTGAAGTTAAGATGGAGGAATGGCGGCGAATAAATACTAGGAAAAAGAAGAAAACAGAATATTCAAATTATGTTAAATACAAGTGAAGACACTATAATATTAAGGCCCATAGCCCCATAGTCCTGTAAGAAGTTTCTAAGTCTATACCAAAAAAATACACGGCTTTTAAAAAATCTTACAAATGATCCAATGACCGACATTTATACAGTCCTTTCCATTAACCCATAATCTTAAAATTTTCCACGAATAAAGGAAGCAGGAAAATAATTGAAGATCGTTAATTTATAACTCTGTTTGGAATTATGGACACGGTTATTTAAATAACTACATACTTATACATATAAATTGTTACTTTATGGCAATATTATTTTTGGCAATATCCGTTATACAACTATATGAAATCCTTGGGGCGCAAGTGTAATGTACCATCACGTTTAGACACTCTGTATGTTAAGTTATATATAATAATAATATAAATATGTAACTCCAGCTATTGCTCTACTAATATCTTTTTCAAATATTTCCTAAGAAAGTGTCAATTAAAGTATCTATATTTAAAAAAGAAGGAATTAAAATCCTTATTCGTCTAAATATTAAAATTAAAGATCTCACATTTGGAACGCGTCCTACCAAGTACGCACAACGAACCGAAAGCCATATTCCACGACCGGTTTCGACCTATCGGGTCTCATCAGGTGGGCGCTGGCAAAAAGGATTTTAAATCCTCCTTTTTTAAATATATTATATCTTCGTCTAAGAATCAATCGGAATCAACAGTGTAATTCAATGCCGGTAGGGATATTAGCCCTCGGAGTAGTTGTTTCTGTTGATTCCATATTTATATTTATATTTAAAGTATCTATGTTTGTTATTTGTAATAGACTTATGATAACGGCGTTATCAGGGTAAATTATTAATGAATTGGTAAATATTAACATCTACTTCGATTTCTCTTGGGAACAACAAATAATAATGTAATAGGATAAATTAAGGCCGTTATCGTTAGTCTACGTCACAAAATCAATGTTATAAAATCCCTTGACCAATTGTCAGGAGAACAGTTTTTTCACAGATTCTGCTAACCATTTTTGAACATCTACAATCCTCAATTAAAGACCAAATCGGTTCTAATTTTTAGTGTAGGTTAAAATATATAAATAAAATCATCCAAGTGGTTTTTCTTCAAAACTCCCATTACACAAGACCTATTTACACTTTACCTATTTTTACTTCTTGTTACTGATGCGAGATTTTATAATATATCATATAAAGGTTCTATAGAACTGTGTCCATAGTTTTAATAATTTGCCACGTTTTGTAAAAGCATTTTTTTTTAGTTTCGTTGATTGCTATATTTTATCCCCATTTCTTCAAATGTCGTCATAATTGTATTCCTTTAATATTCTGACGTGTTTTTCTGGAGTATTCTAATTGGGTTTCTAGCATTCTAAATGAAGTAAAATTAGTTGAGCACTTCACCTAAGAAAATTGTAGCTTTCCGAAGTAATTCCATTAACTAGCAGGGCTTTTCAAATAAATGACGAATATTCGCTTTCGTAGACCAATTCTCGTATTATCGGGATTCAATTTTGTACGGCCATTGGTACAAAATAGACTTCCAATAAAGGCGGTAAGATTTACAATCGGGTAACTTCTTCATAAATGAGAAAATTCGACTCTTATACAAACGTGATAAAATCAATACAACTAATAATAAAAATAACGTAGGACAAATGATGGTCAAACAAATAGTAATAGACCAACAATGAATGAGAATCGTTTTTAGCAAGTAACTAAATATTTCTTTAACATAACGATAATAAAACTAATAAAGGATCAAAATTTGAAATTTATTTGTTAAAATGTGGTTATTGGTGGTGTGGGACAAACTGGTGGATACTTTAATTAAAGTATCCTCGAACACAAGCGAACCATTACTAAGGGTAAAGAAGACTATCCACTCGCGGAATATTTATTAAAAGAAAAACACGCATTTAATGACAATTTGTACATTTTAACTAAACTACCTAAAAGACAAAAATTGAATTTGACTGGAACTTTATACATTGACAAATATAATAAATTAAACGTATTGCTTAACGACCAAATTGACTGTTAAATTATATTTAAAGACATAAATTAACCCTCTATAATCTAAGCTGACGTCATTAGTATTTAATAAAAATCTTTCAGGTGAAGAAGCCTGTAGTGAATCTTACCCAGGTCTATTCGATCGTCATATAAGTCACCTACGATGTTTATGAGAATCAGCTGTTGTCGGTTCGATACACTGGCTATTAACGTAATTTGGAAGGGTTGTTTATAGTTGTTAAATAAAAGACAACAAATATGTGACATCCTAACTTTATTATGAATGAATTGATAAAATACCAGGGAAATCCCAGTAATATTAAATTTTAAACAAAACAAATACGAATGCCAGACTCAGCCTAGTGCTAGCGCGGGGAAAGAGTATGGCAAAAAAACTCACGAAATGTGTATCATCCGTAAAGTATGAAATGTATATAAATTAAAAATATTACTCTGTAAAAATCTACTCTGCACGATCCACATACACAGACACATGTAAATAATCATTTAAAACTGATAAATGTTGGTATTACTTAGTAGAGAATGTAAAAATATATAAAATAAAGGTACTGAGGTCCCATACGGGAGGTAACCCAGCTATAAGTAAATTTTGTACTTCTGAAGAAGCCACAGTGTTGGCGAAACACGTTTTAAGTTTATTTAATATATTGTGGAAGTTATCAACTGTGTATTTATTGCAATATAAGTTGAGATTTTATAGTACAATCTGGGCCTCACATAAAAATAAAATGCAGTAAATAAATACCAAAATAAACACAAATAAATATATAAATAAATCTGACATTTGTGAATACTCCCAGATCATTACTCTACACGGGAGAAAATGTTAGTAAATTCAACAAATACGAAACATTCTGAACGCACCTGGTAGATCAGCAAAAAGCCAAATCATAAAAATTGGAAACAAAGAAAAATCACAAAATAATTGCTACACATCACCGTTTTGGTCAAATTAACAAAATAGCGACATCTCCATCATCTATAATTTTTGTCGTTCGTTCGTGTCTAAGATAACTAAACAGTTCCTGATTTATGAGTAGTAGGTAATAATTTAGATAGAGAACGACAGACCCTGGTTACTACAAGCCAATGTTTGTCGTCGAAACAATTGTAATGGTGAACTGTTAAAACAATTCTTAAAACATGCGTTACTTTTATTAATATTTAACTAGATATCAGCGTCATTCTTTCTATTTGAAATAAAAATGAAATTATCTTTAATGTAGGTACAAACAACTGACAAATGGCCACAAACACAAAAACAAATCGGCTTAGCGACAAAGGACGTTTGAAATGTTTTTCCATTATTTTCGTTCTGTTTAGAGAAGCGTCAGATAAAAAGCGCATCCATTTATATGCGTCAAATCCAAGTTTTCACTCGCAGCGACGAGAATTTCCACGTAATATAACGTGCAACGTCGTTAATTCCCAGTGTTCCCATCTTTACAATTACTCGGCATCTGCGATCTAACGAATATACATATGTACGTATGTAATATGTATACGTCTGACTAAGCGACATGGGAAAACGGGAGTATAATGAATGGCCGGGAATCATATGCAGTTGCGATCTTTTAAGAATCCATTTGACAATAATTTACATCCTCGTTATTACAATTTAAACTCAACAGAACCGTATTCCCTTTTAAATAATTGAAGAGCAAATGGCAATATCTTTCCCACCAAAAAAATAAAAAACTCGCACAACATTTTATTTAAGTAAAATGATGAATGAAGTTACTGGAAAAGGAAAATTTTAACAAAGAACTAAATCATATTTTAAACATATCTTCAGAACACGGTTTCAAAAAAGAGGAAATATACAAGATTATTAAAAATCACAGAAACAAAAACTAATTAAAGATAGTACAACCTTAACTAATATTAAAAACAAAAATCATATAAGATTAATTACTCCACAACACTCTCGTTTTATTAAATTTAAAATTGGAAAAGGTTGTTCTGTTTCCATTCAATCTACAGGGTGTTTTGTTTACAATTTTTTAAAGTGTATCTTTCTATTTGTTCCTTTCGTTTAAAGAACCCTAAAAATGAGTAAAGAAATGAAATTGTAATGGTAGGGAGTTATGGGAATCTTAAATCCGTGGAGATATTAACAAGGACAGGTTGCGACCTCTCGCAATAAATCTTGATTCAAATCAATATTACTCCATTTTATAAGTCTCCAGGGTAGCATTAACTGGCATAGTCGGACTACGGGGTTAAAATTTCTCGTTCGGCTGTGACCATTAATTATCCGATGGAAATTAAATGAAACTGACCCTATCATCAAAAATACGTACCTAATACACAATTTCTAGTACGTACATCCGAGAACGTGTGCACTGAATTTTTATTTACTCACCTAGAACATCCCCGAAATTACTCCCTTAAAATATCGCCAGGTGCAGTCTACAATTGGCGTGTTTATACCGAATGAGTCTACAAAAATTAGGAAAGTAAACTTAATTCCGAACTTTGCTAAAACACCTTTTTCAGTTTCACGTAAAATTTATTATTATTATTACTTATTAATAAAAAAACCTCTGCAAAAGTTTGTTGTAATTCTATTGTATCAGTATAGAAGTACATAACTACATAGACAAGTTTGCCCAGTTCAACTAGTTACGAGGCATGTTTTTTTAAGTAAGTACCGTTTTGAAATTCTGCCGCAGCAGCGCTGCAGTCAGCGTTCCGCGCATGCGCACTGAGTACCTACATCTCTCACCTATGCACTGACACCATCACAGTCTGATTCGTACTTGTTTACGTTGTTTACTGAGTGGTTAAACTGCTTGCGATAATCGTGAGTCCTGCCGACTGTGAAGTTCGGGCTGTTATACGATTCCTTAGTGCTAAAGGACTAAAACCGATTGATATTCATCGTGAGATCTGAGATCTGTATAGTTAACGGACAAAACATTAGGAGTGATGGAATGGTAAGGAACCTGCGCCGTGCAATCCAGAACAAAAGACGTGGCAAGTTGAGCAAGGGCATCGTTTTGCTACATGACAATGCCCGTCCGCATGTGGCTAATCGGACCAATGATCACATCACATGTTTTCACTAGGAAACTCTAGATCATCCTCCGTATAGCCCTGATCTGGCGCACAATGACTACCATTTGTTCCTGCACTTCAAGAAACATCTGGACGATCAGCGACATCAAAAAAGTTGTGATGCAGTGGTTAACAGTTAACAAGTCAGGCGGCAGAGTTCTATGAGAAGGATATTCAAAAACTGGTCGCTGATCAAACGTTATGACAAGTGCCTCAATATTGAAGGAAATTATGAATTATGTAGAAAAGTAGATTAAGGTACAGGCTTTCATGTAAAAATAAAATTATTAAGATATATTTGCAGGTTTTTTATTAATTTCAAAACGGTACTTACTTAAAAAAACATGCCTCGTAATATAAGAGAAATTCAGGGAAGCAGAAAAGTATACAGATACACAGATACATATAAAATACCATGGTGGATGGGGTAGTAGACAGTGCATTTATTGCAGTAGTAAAACAAACCATCTTGTTAGGTTTTTGCTGGAAAAACGGAAGTTAATCCGGAAAGAACTTTACTAGACTTGCTTATCTTTCGAGTTCAGTAAACAGAGGGTAATGCTTTATCCAATTACCCAACTGAAATAAATAGCCAACAAAAATAAGTAACACCGCAAATGTTCCGTTCTACTTACAGCTGACCCCGATGTGGTAAAATAACACAAATAACAAAAATAACAGTTGTTCATAATCTATACATTTCGCAAAATTTCAAGATTTTCATCAATAAGTTTCAAGATTAGAATAAGTTTCAAGTGTTTTACAACCTTTAAAACTATTTCTGAAGAAAAACAGGTAATCCTTCATGACTTGTAGTACAAATAACAATCACACTTATAATTATTTTTATAGGTTATGTGTTCAAAAGAATTAATTTAATAGTTACCTATTTTAAAACTATTTTTGAAACACATCCACTAAGCTCTGAACACTATTGGTAACTAGATTAATTTAACTTTGTAGAAGAAGAAAGAATCTCAAAGAAAACTTTCTGACGTAGCTTCACGAAATTTGTTACATAAGTAATAAATTTGCTATTTATAGAAAATTGTTGTATTAAAATATTTATTATGTTATTGACAATTTAGTTTCTGTTTAATTTTTTAAAAAGCCACATATATATTTAGCTTTCATTAAATCATTTGGATCTAATTAAATGATTTATAAAACAAAGCCATCAAAATCTATTATTATCGAACATTACATTCAACAATAAAATGATTTCTAGCAGATTACACAAACAAATTAATATTGAAAGCTTTCATGGGAAATTGGAATTTTCCACGGAAGTAAATACAATAATCCATATGCATAAAATATGTATAAATAACCACGGAGGGTCTACGTTCAAAAACAGATAAAATAAAAATATATATTAGTTAATTTTAGTACAAATTAATCAAAGAAGGCACACTCAGTTTTCAATGCAATACCTACTTACATAACATAGGTAAAATTCAACAACTGTTTTGAATCTCTAAAAAAATATTGAAATGTGCATAATTTATTTATTGAGCTTCTAAATAATCAAAAATAAGTAGAAAAATGTTCTTAGATACGTTCTTACTTTTGATAACCCATATGCATGTTATATTATTCGAAAATATTGTAAACCACGCCATTAATTCAGATATATTTTCATAACCTCCAAAATAGCGCATCATTTTAAATAACAAGTAAATGCAATTAAAAATGAGTGCTTACCGTTTCCATAGTTTTTGCTGGAATCGATAAAATTTTCTCATGATCACTCACTATTTGTTCTTGCAAAGTAAAAATGATCACCGTAACCACGCGAACGCAAAAACAATTACGTTACAATTATGACACAACCGATCACAGAAACTAAACTAACTAACAGGATTCAAGTAGCACGTTTACCCTTTCTCCTTCACTTCTAAGCATACTGGATGAGAGATTTACCGATTTTGAACGAATATCAATGATCATATAAAGCACTATCAGCGACATACGAGCTTTGTAGATTAAAAGAAAAGTACGACAACTAATTTTTTTTTGTAAACAACTACACCTATCATGATTTAAGTGCAGCACTGTAAAATTAAGTCTGTAAACTCTGTTCAGCTTCTGAAAATGCCTTTTTATAAAGTAAAACAACTGTAGAATTTTGTGAAAGTTTAATAGTTTTGTTTTAAGTTAAATTAGATAATACGTGTATCAAAAACTCCAAACCAAACAAAAGACTAATAATTAATTAGACGATGTCATGAAAAGAAGAAGACTAAGTAGGTATTGTTAAGTTACTACTGCTTTTAACAAGAGCAAAAGGCGTTCAGAATACTATGATGCATTACCACGTACCTAAGCTTGTACCTAACACGTAATAGTATACATGATGGCATCCATCGTTAACATGTGAAAACTTTCAAGACTTAGCAAGTCATGTATAACAAGCCAACATAGGTTCACACTTTTGCTATTAGTGCTCGCCTATGCACTACGACTACCTCAGTAATATCACGTTCGCTTTATTATTTTAAACTTTAAATTACATCCACAAACTTTTCTTTTATACCGAAACTATTTTTAAAAGCTAAAGTATAGTTTAATATAAGTAAATACACATGCAGACTTGCCTTATCACACGTATGTAACTTAAATGAATTCTGACGTTCTTCATGATATAAAAATGTGTGAAACATGAAACATTTGGATGAAAACGTGTGTCGCAGATACTGCTTTATCGCAATCGAAAAAATCTCGATGACGACTCGAAAATGACCGAACGAATCAGTACCAATAGAAAGGAGAACAAGGATCGTCAATAAAATCGATCTGGTGGCGTGTTACTGTTTTCGGTACAATTTTTACACGATTTGCAATAATAACACGATCAATAAAAGACATTTTGTATCAAAAAGTGAAGTGAGCATATGCATCGGAGTTTAAAGTTAAAGAAATTACGTAACATTTAAAGAAATTATCTAGCAATTCAGTAAATAGTAGGTATGTTTTCCATTTACTTGTTATGAAATCAATTTCTTCAATGATGGAGTTTAATGGATAGTCAGTAGAGATTCGAAACACTTTAAATAAACAGATTACATTAAAATAATGATATCTTGTCGTTGCCTAATGGACGGATTGAAACCCAAAACATGAAATCGATTACTCCTTTACATTAAACTTTATTTTATGTTATTATGCCTTCTATATTCTCGTTGATCAAACAATAACTGTCCCTTGCAAATGACAGGTGACATTTTATTATGGCTCTGAAGACTAATAAGGAGGAATTTAAATATGCAAAAGGTAAATGTTATCAGTACCCTTTTCTGTCCTGTATGATAAAGTGAATAATTTGTTAAGCAATTTTCAGTTCGTAGACTAAAACTTCAAATGACAACCCTCATTACACGAATACTTATCAGTGCTTATCAAACGATTTTAAAAATACGATAATAACTATAAGAAATACTTCATTTTCTGTCATCCACATTTTCTTCCTTTTATTACAATAGCTTCTTAAACGAAACAGATTATTGAGTATTCTATTGATTATCCTTAATATCTATCACCTATAGGTACCAAATTATTGAGTACAGTATTGATTATCCTTAATATCTATCACCTATAGGTACCAAATTATTGAGTACAGTATTGATTATCCTTAATATCTATCACCTATAGGTACCAAATTATTGAGTACAGTATTGATTATCCTTAATATCTATCACCTATAGGTACCAAATTATTGAGTACAGTATTGATTATCCTTAATATCACCTATAGGTACCAAATTATTGAGTACAGTATTGATTATCCTTAATATCTATCACCTATAGGTACCAAATTATTGAGTACAGTATTGATTATCCTTAATATCTATCACCTATAGGTACCAAATTATTGAGTACAGTATTGATTATCCTTAATATCTATCACCTATAGGTACCAAATTATTGAGTACAGTATTGATTATCCTTAATATCTATCACCTATAGGTACCAAATTATTGAGTACAGTATTGATTATCCTTAATATCTATCACCTATAGGTACCAAATTATTGAGTACAGTATTGATTATCCTTAATATCACCTATGGGTACATCTGTCCATGCTTCACAGGATTTATTCTTAAATAACGTTTTATGTGCCGCATAATCAACAACTAAAAATAAATTAAGTTCAGGTATTTAAATAATTAATTGTTTCAGCCTTTATTTTATTGAAATTAACATTCGTATTGAATAGTAAAATAATAACACAAATTTCTCCTATAACTTCATTTTACTCTTTACATTTTTTTCACCCTACTAGAACATCTTCAGAAGAAGTATTGAAATCGATTGTTACATTCTCTCTTGTTTATATCTATTACTAGTATTTATTTAAGAATGGGGAGATTTCAATTACTTTATCTGAAATTTTTTATTTGAAATTTGCCCTTATTCTTGTCTGTGTAAAATTTTGAAATTATTATTTAAATTAAAATCATGTTTATTGTTCTAAGTATGATTCATAAATATTGATTTAACATTGTAGTTTTTTTATATGTTCCTGTATTCTTTCTTTAAACTACTTCCTTTCTACCAATGTATAGTGCCTTACAAAAATCACAATTTAATTTATGTATGTATTTATTATTGATTGTGTATTTCGATAGATTATTGTTTGTTTTAAATATAGAAAAATATTATTTGGCAATTACGTTTGAAGTATGTCCTATATTCCGAATTAATTAATAGTTTTGTTTTTTGCTGCATATGCAGATTGATAGCACCTTATTTCTTTTATATTAATTAAATCTTCTATTAACTGTTTTTATTTTCTAAAGGTATGTTTAATAAGTATTTATATTAAAAATTTGGTTAAAACATTAAAACTACAATTCTTCATATTTTAAATGTAATAATAAATCTAAGTAAAAAGTTTCACCAAATCAATAATATAGCAGGTTTGAGTCACGCAGTCATTATCAAAAGCTACAGTAAATGTATACAGCCTAAATACTTAAAACTAGTGCGACAACAACATAAAAAAAGTGAAGAGACTATGTTGTTAGATACGTATATATATAAACAATATAAGGGATTATTTTTAAGTACTTACTACAAGTACATTTACTCTAGCCTTTGATAACAGTCGCGTGACCGAAACTTGTCAGATTATTCATTAAATTTAGTGAAACTTTCTACTTTGTTTTATTAGATGGACTCCACCCCAAAAAAAATGTTAACTTCAAAATTACCTCTGATTACCAATAAATACCTATAATTAGCTACCAATTGAAGAGAAACTATCATACTTAATGTTGGATAGAATGATATAAAGAAAGGGCTTTCTTTTGTCTTTTTAGTACCTGTGTATTTTTTAATTAAACTAGTAATTTTAGAGACTTCTTAATACGTCAAAGATAATTTGGAAAAATGAGTTATCCTATTCCACTTACAATTAGTGAAAACAGGCACAGACAGACAATTGAAAATTTTCTTAAACCAAATAAATAATGTACACGCTAATATTAAATTTACCGTAGAGACCGAAATAGATAAAAAACTAAATTTCCTAGATCTTACAATCAAACGTTCTAATAATAGACATAATTTCGCTATTTTTCATAAACCAACACATACCGATATTTTAATCAACAACCATTCATGTCATCCTTTTCAGCATAAAATGTCTGTTTTTTATAGTATGTTATATAGATTAATTAATATACCAATGAATGTTTTAGATTTTAATAAAGAACTTTGTATTATTAAACATTTAGCAGCTAAAAATAACTATAATATTAATATAATAGATAACATACTAGCTAAACTACAGCATAAACAATTTATTAAAAATGCTTATGCGTCAAGAAAAACTGAAATTAATAATTATAAAACAATACCATTCATAGGTAGTGCCTCTAACTACCTAGAAAAATTATTTCGAAAAGACAATTTAAAAACAGCTTTTTATACGACAAATACCTTAAGTAAAAATATTAAAAATAATAAGGATAATACAGACAAAGGGAATCTATCAGGTGTCTACAAATTAAATTATAAATCATGCAGTAAAATTTATATTGGACAGACCGGTCGCAATTTTAAAAAACGAATAAACGAGCATAAAAAGTCATTCGAAAATAAGAAACTCGATTCAAACTATGCGAAACACCTTTTAGATGAAAAGCACGATTTTAACGAAGACTTTGACGTGTTACATTTGGAAAACAAAAGTTACAAACTTACACTTTTAAAAACAATGGAAATAAACAAATATAAAAATACTAACCTACTGCTAAATGATCAAATTGATATCAATAATTCACCATTACTAAACATATTTATAAAACCACCACCACAACCCCCTCCCACACCTTGAAAACATATTTAAGTACCATCTCCTACTTTAAGTTTTTCATGTATACTTCTGATGAAGCCTTAGTAAGCCGAAACAATTGTTAAGTGTGTTAATATATTTTGTGGAAATTAACTCGTGTATTTTTATTTTATTTTGTGAAAAGTTTTACGTTTTTTTTAACGCTTTAAGTAAAAAGTAGTTACAGTTAATATATTCTACTGAAATAATTACTTTCTAGTATATAATTTCATATTGTAATGCCAGGTCAACATCATAACTTTTATAATTTCACCAGTTATTACAATTCTATGAAGTTATGAATAATAAAAGTTAACTGTGGAACGATTTCAGAAAGATTTTCGAAGTTCAAAGTAACTTCAGCGAAATGTTTCGATTTGTACCACAGTATGTACTGTATTTCCCTTGAGAAATAAAAGCTACGTTCATCATGTACGGCTCCACCTCCAACCCCATCCCGTTACATTCCTTAATTTTATTTTCGCACGAACTTTCCAGCCTTGAAAAATAAAATAAATGTTTGTTGATATAACAGGAACGTAAAACTCAACAAAACGGGGAAGGTTTACGATTTTACACTTACTGATTAATGCCACCTAGCTCGTAACTTTTGGTACACACCTGAAAACTCCATAAAGTTATACTTTCAAACTTCTGTAAATTCTACTGAAGCTTCTGTTGCGTGGCGAATTAATTTCTCTTTAAAATCATAGAAATAATATTCCGGGTTACTCAAACAAAACATCGCCAACTTTTTAAACACAAATTCATTTCTTAATGTATTCAGTGTGTCCAAAACCAAGCGAACGTTCATATATTATTAATAATAAATAAATAAGGTATTTCCAAATTGAAATTAAATTACTGTTCCATGAAAAGGGTTGTGTACATACTTGCGTATCTATTTATATTGTGACAACGAGTATTAGAGGTAATTAGATACATTCCCTCTAAATGCATTTAAAAGAAGACGGATACGAAAATGGACATTTGCATTTAGGTTTTCAGTTGATGAAACCACAGATGTTAAAGATAGATACATTGCCAATTTGATAATAGGAAGCTTAGTTGAAAATAATCCAATCAAAGGATATTATTATATATATTATTAATTAGTGTAAAGACATTGGATAAAAGGAATAATTTAACAATCTAGATTTGTTGATGAAAGTCTAACAAATGTTTATCTACCAAACTCAGTACCAAAAGAAACAATATTGCTGATGGTAAATGATGCTGCTCCCTACATAACGAAAGCCGGTGAAAACTTAAAATTTTTCTATTCCAATTTAATCCATTGAACTAGCTTAGCACACGGGTTAAATAGATTGGTCAATATCTTAGTAACAAATTTTAAAAAAATATTTATTAAAGCGCCTCTAAGGGTTCAAATTTACAAAGAAAGATTACCGTCAACGCCTCTACCACCAGAGCCAGTTCTAACGAGATGGGGGACTTGGCTAAAATGTGTTAGTTTTTTGGCGGAAAATTATGAGGGTATTAAAAGTTAATTACTGAATTTGACGTAAAAAGTGCAGCAGCAATCAAAAAATGCGTTGATATTTTTAAAAAAGAAACGGTCAAAAAAGATATACAATTTATTAATTCAAATTATGTTAAAACCGCCTTAGAAGCACAGGGACTTTCTCTCAATGAAAATATTACCATAGTAGACACATTAAAAAAACAAATTGACGCCATTAATAATTCTAAGGCTAATAAAATAAAGAAAATTTTTTCTATTATCGACAAAAACCAAGGATACGACTTACTACAAAATATAAATAATATAATTAAAAGTAATGCTAATGATACCAGTATTATGTTGGAAGTATAAACAATAGAAACTGTTTTAAGTTTGCCCCTATCATTTCATGTGACGTAGAAAGATCATTTTCCGCATATAAATCGATCTTCACCGAAAAAAGACATAATTTTAATTTAGAAAACTTGGAGAAATATTTAGTGACTTATTATTTTCATGCAGGAAAACATTTGTAATTTAGTGTAGTATATTATATGTATCGTATTTTTTTGTTAATAATGTAACAATAAATAGTAAATCAATAATCAAATCGGAAGTTTATTTTGCATTTATAACTGCATATTTTACTATTTTTTGGTGCATATTTGCACGATTTATAAATGCATATTTTCAAAACTCTAATTATTACAATTGAATGAAATTTCGAAATATCAGAGTGCTTTCACCAGGTTCATTCGGAATATTTATTAAATATGCGAAAACAAAAATAAAGAAGGGTAATGAACCGAAAATAACATTGGGAAAGGTTTTGACCAAGGTACCCCTGTATTTTGTAGTAACAACATTTCTCCAATTTTTGACGCCAGTATATTAAATAAAAATTGTATGAGGACCCTCTATTCTACCCCTTGTGGTACAACCCTTCTCCTTTGCTAGCAGAGGCAAACCAATTTCGATTTGTTTTTTACAGCATGTAGGTACTTATGTGCTTTATACTAAACCTCAAATTGTCATTTTAACTGTGTCTTAATTATTTATTATTTTATCTTCCATACGGAATAAAAAGTATAATACAGGAATACCTGAACATTGCTCAGATTTCAAACATAATTTAGACACTAATTCCATTCATCTTTTACATTCTGCACAAGAAGGGAATAAATTTAGTTTGCTCGAATCTTTGGAAATTAAAAAAGCCATTAATAAATAGCAAAATATAGTAAATAATCAAATTGAAATGTTCACTTTGGATTCTCCGCTGTTATTGGACTTTCCAAATAGATAACCACTACCTGCAGTTAATTTGTAACATTGCTTATTGTCATCCGTTTATATAAGTCTGTTACATTATTTACATTATTAGTAATACTATAGCTCTTGATAATGACCCGCAAGGGTTGAAACAATATTGTAGAGAAGAATAAATAAAAATTTTCGTGAAACGTGATCCAGTGTTTGTTTATTACTCGAAATACCCATATTCAATTTTAAACAGGTTTTTTACTCTTTTGCAAAAGGTGGTCCATCTATCCCCATTATTTTCTATATTATAATATTGATTCTCGATCAATAACTGCCTAAAACTTGAACCTTACCGGTTTGGCGGAGCTTTTGTTAATATTTATGAAATGAATTAATATTGTCAATATCATTTGATCTATCCCCGTACATTTTGTGCGCCATTGTATCACAGTAGAATGGCTCTGTTCAATTTCGGGGGGAAAAGTGCCTTTTCATGTTCTTTATCAGATAAAGTACGATAAATTTTTGAAAGCACTTTTCGTAAAATCTGAGATAATAATTTAACGCATGTTGGCTCCTTTTGTGTGCGCATCGGCTTTGATAACATCCGTTACAATGGAAGTTACTCCACCAATGCGGAAAAAACCAAATTGTAAAAAATAAAAATAAATAATTGATTTTGTTCGAAATATCCGAACCTATATCTGTATGTAAACGTCATCGTACGTAAGATAAAACCAGAACTGAAATGAAATAAAATGGAAATTTAAAGTTCTTAATTATATTCAGTAGCAACATAAGAAATAGATTAGATACATATAACAGGCGGGCTGAAAAGTTCGTAGGCTAGCATAGAAAAAAAAAATTTTTTTATAGAATTTGGTTTAATTATTAAATATAGTTCTCTTCGAGGGCGACACAACGATTATAACGGTCATACAATTTTTCGATACCATTTTTATACTACGATTTGTCTTTAGCATCAAAATAGACTTCGGCGATTACCTCATCATCAGCATGAAATTTCTATCCAGCGAGCATCCTCTTGAGGTCTGAAAACAGAAAAAAGTCGCTGGGAGCAAGATCTGGAGAGTACGGTGGATGCGGAAGCAATTCTAATTTTAATTTTACCTTCGATTTCATTAATTTGTGACACGGTGCATTGTCTTAATAAACAGCACTTTCTTTTTCTTCAAATGAGGCCGCTTTTCCGCGATTTCGTCTTTTAAACTCTCCAATAACGCTACGTAATTGTCGCTCTTTATGTTTCTCCCGTTTTTAAAATAGTCGATAGTTAATTAATATTATACCATGAGCATCCCAGAATACTGATGCCATAACTTTGCCAGCAGACTTTTGCGCCTTTCCACGTTTTGGAATTAAATTAAATTAACTACAGTTCTGATTAACACAAGTCTGCACAGTTTTTCATACTAGTAAATCTATTTCTCCCGTCGCCGTATTCTTCGCTACTACTTATACTCGCATTCAACTGCCGCCACTCTATGATTATCGATAGCCTGTCTATCGCTCCTGTCACGCACGATATAAATAAACTGACTCGGTCCGTTCAACAACCTTCCCATGTTACTATTGTCTATTGATCGTTGCTAGAATATTCCAGACGTATCTAAGAAGGTCGAGAATATCCATTATCTTTTCCAAGAAGGTGATGTTAATCAGGACTGAACCAACACAAACCGGAAGTATAGTTTGTTACATTAGGTATACTAAACAGAGAATAATAAAGGAGACTGTGGTATGTAATAAATAATAAAAAGAGAGACTTACCCCTATATACCACAAACAATCACTAATGCGGACACCTGTTTCGCCCACTTACAATGTGTGACTGAGTCTTGCGTTGAAAATGCCCACATTGTAAGTGGGCGAAACACATGTCCATATTAGCAATTGTTTGTGGTATATAGGGGTAAGTCTCTCTTTTTGTAATTAGGTATACTATTTGTATATTGATGGCACCTTCACCGTGTATCGGGGGGTCGCCTGGCATGGGAGAGGTTGGTTATCAAAACATCTATTTTCCATTTTCGCAATGTATATTATTTACAAACAAGTATTGATAACTTAACTAACAAACTAAACAAAACAATGAATAGAACAATAAACTAAATTATTAAATCAAATAAACAATTGAGCCAAGAGTCAACCTAGGGGATTAAGTCGGAAATGTCCTTCCTTGTTTTATCTGCGGCTTTATGGAGTATATCCGTCTTTAAGAATTCAGGATAGGATTATACCTAACTCAACGGACCCCTGGACCTCGAGCTCCTCTTCACGCAGACTTCTCGGCAGCTTCGAGGACTCACTTAATCTTTACGATAATTATTTACCTTAGCTCATTATAGGACCCCACATGGCGCTTATTTGCATTTTTAATAACTAGAAATTGGTCACGAACCACATTAGTTGTGGTTCCGTGAAACGAAATGTTTAACAATGAATATAATGTAAATAGCTTTTTCATGTTTCGAAAATTAACCTGAATCTCTTTTACAATAAATAAAAAAAATGTATCATTTTTTAAATTTCAAGCAGTATGTGACCATACGTTTCATTTATATAAGCTTATATACATTTACATAGAATAGTACCTATGGATTGTTACACAAATAGTTTTAAGTTTAGCTTCTGTTAATGACTCTTTGAGAATGGTCGAGAGACCGAAACAACTGTAAGAGATAATTACAAACCAGTAAAACAATTTAAACGTTATTTAGTGTTTCATTGAAATCTACAATATAATTTATATACACTTACCTTTATAAAGAAAATCGGACAAATCAACAAACAAGTAGATCATGCGAGTATTTACTACTGAACTTAAAGTGTCGCGTAACAGTTGAAATAGTTAACTGATGGGGGTGGAAATACATATCAAATAAATTTAGTAGGAGGGAATTGTTACTACCTATTTGGTCGTTCAATATTAAACTGAGTTTTTATGTTTATTTATTTATAATTTTTTCAGTAAATTTAATTTTCGACTTTTATTCCATTTATGTAAAATTTCTAATTTGTCTTTAAATATATGATTTTTTTCTATTATATGATTAGCAAAATTTTAATCTTTTTTATTTTTAAGGTCCAATATATACTTTGGAGCAAGACCCACAGATTAACTTGTAAACTCCAGAATATCTTTCATTAACGACTTTGTCTTTATTGTTTTTTAATGAATTTTCCTAATGAGTGATTAGTTTTATGGGCAATATTGTGACTATACTTTTGTAACGAAGAATGGATTTTGTTTGTAATAGGGCCTAGGTACGCTATAGTATTATATATATATATATTGTTTTGGGCAGGAGTAATGGGCTATGTAGATTGTAAAATTAACTTTTATTGTTTTTTAAAAATTAGTTTGCCTATTACTAAAGGGTCGTAACCATTGCTGTAGGCAATTTGTTCGATAATACCTACTAGGTATTATTGGTGTTTTTATTTCTTGGATTATGGATTTTCATTAAGTGAAAGTTAGAACTATTAATTTTTATGAGATAAATGGTTTTGGGGTTGTAAATAACAACAGAAAATAACAATAATACATATATTTATTTATAAAAAGTTTACACAAACATAGAAAATCTTCACACACGAAATGTGCTTTTTGAAGAATTACCTTTAATAAGGTAATCAAGCAATAGAGCCTGAAACAAAATTTTCAATCAATTTTTTGTCTTCAATAATAACAACGTTTCAGGTAGGTATATAAAAGACTATTTGTTGAATATAATGTTCTTTTTGGTATTATACCTTTTTGTATACGGTAATAATTAACTTACCAGAAAAAGTATCAAGAATAATCCACAATATTGTTGTTATAACAACAGATGATGATTCAAAGGTACTACCACGACTATCTGAAAAAAAAAACAATGTGACACATTAAATTTTTATCATCGACAAATATTAAAAAAATGAAATCACTCAAAATATTTGTTCTATTCTCTAATAATAAATTTGATTAGTTGATACTCTTCTTTTTTTAAATTCATGAAGACTAGAAACTTTGGGGGTGATGTTCAACATAGTAAATAACTCAAACCCCAACGGCTACGTGTTTTGACTGTGTTCCATTTATAAATTGTTTTTTGCAATTATATTAATAATCCTACATAGTGTTAAATTATTTATGTATAATTTGTTTAATGTTTATAATGTTTTTCATAATGAAAATATAAAATTTTCATTATCATGATGTATATAATCATTTTCTATTCAATTTTTCGTAGACATCATCAATAATTAATAACGATTTTTTCCGTATTACATAATCAAATGTCGGGTCAATGACTTTCTATACAAAGCCTTCAAATCAATTTTTTTTACATGGGTGAATAAAAAATATATAATTTTTTTCAATTGAATTAATTTTCTTTTACATGTAAAAAAATAAAAGTGTAGTGTAGTGTAGTGCTTACCCTACTAAAGTACGTAATTCCTAAAAATAATCAATTCTGATTAATTATGTATGTACATCAAGGTGTTAGCTCCTGAAATAAGTGAAACCCGGATGAAAAAATAAATATTGGTTGGCTATTCCAGGTCATTCCATACCCTATAATATACAGTTAAATATTTCATGATCCAAAATTCAAATAACGTATAACTTCCAAGAATAGGTCAAATCAACTGTGGTGTCCACGATAATACGTTAACTTAATTTATGTGTAAAGTGTCTGTTAATAATATTCTTTTTCACGAAATGAAATTATAGCTTCTATGTATTACGTCACTGACAACAATTCGACACAAAAGTATTTTTTTTTTTCATTCATAAAAATTGTATTTACCTACGCGATAAAAAATTGTAGATGAGTGTTATTTAAAAAACGTAATTATCTATTATAAGAAATAAAAATTTTGAAACATATACATTAATAGCGTCACTACAACAAAAAATATGTAACATACGTTCGATAAACGAACAGATTTTTAATCACAAGTTTTATGAACATAGACCAAGTTTTACGATAAAATATGATATTAACTACGCCCGCGAATCGTAGGTTACATCGGTTTAAGTGTTATCAAATACGATGAACATACGTTCCAGCCTACAGGATCATTTAAACTGGGTGGTACTTTAGACGTTTTAAGGAGACTAAGAATGATAGGAATTTGAAAATTTTAGAGTATCAAGGATGATATATTTAACTAAAGTAATTTTAACTGTCGAGCACTTCCGGTTATAACCGGAAGTTGATGCCAACTTTCTTATTTTAAATGGACTGGTATACTTTTTACGATGAATTCATATGAAACATAAAATTTTTAGGTAACTTTGATAACCATCTTGTATGCCTATATGCCTACGATGAATAGTTTCTGAGATAATTTAATTTATTGGAAAAAAGATTACAGCGCAACCCAAACTATAAAAAAATCATAACTTCCATAAAAAGTGAAATAACTTAAAATGTTGACATGTTTAGTTATAGCCAAGTCATAAAGGAAACGTCATGTCAAAATTAAGCTTTATAATTTCCACAAGGCGCTCAGAAAAAAAATCCAAAGTTTAAAAATTTCAAACACAATAACTTCATTTTTTCAAATGGCACCTAGCATATTTTATTTTACTATTCAATTCCATTTTTTATGGAAGTTATGATTTTTTATAGTTTGGATTGCGGTGCAATATTTTTTCTAATAAATTAAATTAACTCAGAAACTATTCATCGTAGGCATACAGACATACAAGTTGGTTATCAAAGTCACCTTAAAATGTTATGTTTCATACGAATTCATCGTAAAATATACCATTCCATTTAAAATAAGAAAGTTGACATGAACTTCCGGTATAACTAAAAGTTCCCTACAATTGAAATTATTATAATTAAATAGATCATCATTGATAAACCCTAGTCCCAACTCCCAAATTTTAGAATTTGTAACATGCTTACTTACTTACATGCCGTATATCGTAGAGTTTTTATTATTTTCATTATTTGTAATGGACATTTTCTTCATTTTAATCTAATTATCTATCATGGGTACTCAATTATTATCTGAACCAGCTAAAATTGATTTCATGTAATTGAGTGTTAATTATATAACAAAATTGCGGGTCAATCATAGGAATTCCGATTGAAATTGTAGCCCATGCCGGAAGCGTTTTGTTTCAACGATATCCCATCGCAGTATGCCCCTCATGTCCGACAGCCCCTACATATTATTTAGCTGGTGAATTAGTAGACCTGATTTCCTCTGTCTGGAAGTGAATGTAGTTTGTCCGGCACGAAAGATATATCTCGCTCCATCTAATACTGGATTCCGATAAATTTAATTGCTTGCGCGAGATAAATTTGTCCAACCCCTCGCCTGATTTCAGTTAAATCGCGTGGTTTGCAAAATAATCGGCTTAAACTGCTCGTTCTACTGAATTTTATCGCAACAATCAGACAACAGGACAGCACATCGTAAACTTTTACACAAGATAAAATTTGAAACAAAAAGGTTTTTCAAAAACGAAATTAATCGATACCAAATTTAATAGATATAAATGTATCTCATTCGTATTTTTAAATAAATTAAATTGAAATTTTACAAAGCCACCGATAATGATTGCAGAGTAGTAATTGCCTAGTTAATTTTAATATACCTTTCCAATTATTAGTTGACATCAGACTGAGTTATAGCTGTAATATCCAATAATGCCGATTTGACAAAATAACCCCTAAATATGCCACCGATCAGCAATTGTGTTTTATGTTATCGATAAAAAAGAAACGTCGACATAATCAATAACCACTAACAAACACAACTAATTGGCAGCAAAGGCAGATTGATCGGTGTTCTGATGAGAACCAAATAGTTCGAAATCACGATCTATGTCTGACAGTTTCAACAAAAAAGTGACCACCAAGAACGTTTTGTTATAAATAAAATACAAACAATTTCATTATCTTTTATGCATTAAGCCATGTGCCTACTGTAGTGATAAGACATAGCCCGTTTTTGTTACCTAAATAAAGTTGGACTGCAAACAAACTTCTCGTTACTGTTTTCATTGTTATCCCTATTGTAAAGGACAATTTGCCTGAGGTAAATCAAACTTTAGTAATTTCATCTGCTCAGAGGGTACTAGAAACATTTTGTGCACGTTGTTCGTTTATTTATGTTAAGTGCTGCACAAAAGTTTACTAGATCTAATCTGATAACCACAGTGAATTTGGTTTATATTCATTCAAAAAAGGAAAAGGTACACATACGTATGTTGTAGAAAATTTATTTTTAGGACGTTATCGTTTTTTGATCATAATTTTTCTTAATTTTGGAGTGTGAGATATTCTTTGGTTTCTGAAGCCTTTAAGAGTAACAACGTTTTACTTTTCTTAATGCCGCTATGAAGAACAACAATATTGTTTAAGTTAAGAGGGTTGTTTGAACATAAACTGGGGCGCAATTTTCTGAGAGACCTGTTTTGGTGTCTTTTGTATTGATATTGTTTACGTGTTCTTTATTCTAACATTAATGGGTCTACCACATTGACCAATGTAACAGACAATTATTATTATTATTATTATTATTATTATTAAGTAGTTTAGATGAGATTTTTCTATGTTTGTTGCCAAGAAGCTTAACACATGGGCTGAAAAGTCCCAGGCCTAACAAAGAAAACACGTTTTTTTTTTGTTCAAAATTGGCTTTATTCATTATCGTAATCTCCATCAATAGCAACACAATCATTCCAGCGCCGTTCTATCATTTAAATACCACTTTTGTGGAAAAATTTATCTTTTGCCTCAAAACAGACTTCAGCTTCAGCGAACGAAATTTCTTGCCGGCGAGCATTTTTCTGAGATCTGCAAATAGCCAGTAGTCCCTGGGAGCAAAATCTGGAGAATACGGTGGATGTGGGAGCAATTTCAAGTTCAATTCATCTAGTTTTGACATTGTTTTATTGTTTTCATTGACATGTGACACGGTGCGGTGCGTTGTCTTGATGAAACAATTCTTTTTTCTTTGCCATATGCGGTCGTTTCTTTGCAATTTCAATTTTGCGGCCTTTAAACGCTCCAATAACGCTATATAATTACTACAATTCACTGTTGATTGTATTTTGGTATTTCCCTTCTCAAGATAGTCGATGAATATTACACCAGGCACATCCCAAAATACTGAGATTCCGAGGCCATAAACTTTCCTGCCGATTGTTGTGCTTTCGGGCGCTTTGAACGAGGTTCATCAGTTGCTGTCCACATGTCCACTCAGATGACGATCGTTTTGATTCCGGAGTGAAGTGATGGATCCATGTTTAATCCATTGTCACATATATTATCGACGCAAAAATCCGGTTTGTTACGTTTAAACATAGCCAAACACCAAACACTGCTCAGAACCATCAACATGTTCTTGTTTTTGGTCAAGAGTGAACAAACGCGTCTCCCACTTTGAGCAGAGCTTTCTCATAGTCAAATACTCGTATTGTTACATGCAATATAAAGCCAACACGTTCTTTTGATATACGATGTCGATGTCAGCTAATTCACGCAATTTCACTTTTCAATCATTCAAAAGATTTTGTGAATTTTTTAAATGTTTTCTGGTGTTACCACCTCATTTGGACGTCCACTGCGTTCATCGTTCTGCGTCATCAGTGTATCAGTGTCTCTAAGACCACATTTGAAGTCAGCATACCAACGTTTTATTTTGTTTTGATTGTTTCCGATTGAGCGGAGTCTCCACAACACTTTTTGACATTTTATTGTTATATTTTTACCTTCAAGGATATTTTACAACGGTTGCACCCCGCAAAATTGCAAGTTATTATATGTAATCGTATAGTTTATATATATTTTTTATATGAAATAAAACATTTCTTATCGTAAAAAATGTTTCAGTCGAGCTTTGCTGACTTGACGCGACACGCCTAGTTTTCTAAGCTTTTAGTGCGTTTTATAACTTTATGAGATGTTGTGTTGGACGTGCAGATCCGAAGATGAAGCTAATTTAGCAGTTTCTCACTTGTTAAATTTTATGTTTTGACTTTTCTCGCTTTTCACTGCTCGAGTACACACCTAACATGTTCCAAGACGCTTTCGAGGAGTCTTAAAATAAATTCGGAACACAAAAATAGTACTTTCATAACCAGGTCACAAGAGACATGCGCCCACTACTATTTTTTAGCAAAAGTAAAAGATATTGAAATATTTACTCTCAAACTGAGGATGACACTACGCATTTTATGTTTTCTAAACGTTTTTATGTAGAATTTTGACTTTTAAAGTTTTATTTCTTCGTTTATACATAACTCCATTTAATTTTCTTGTAAGTAATTAGAAATAAAATAGATTAAAATGATTATCAAGAAATGGACAGTTATTAGCTGCTGACTGACGTATTAATATTAATTAACACCTTTCAACAATAAATAAAGGATCAATGTTTTAAATAAAGATACTATGTTCCATTTTTAAAATATTTATATACTTACAGGGTATTTATAAAAATTAGAAATGACAGAAGATAGAAAAGGGTATTAGTCCCATTTATTTCAACTGAGCCAGATCCCTTATTGATATGAACCCATACTCTTCTAACAAAAATAAATATATGATCTTGGTTATCGTTCTGTTGAGACTATTTACGGCGTACTAGGAGCATACAGTGGCCGGTACGTAAGGAGATTCATCGACGGTTAGATTGACAGGTAGGTAGGCGGAGACTTTTAGCATAGCAATAAATGAAAGAGCCAATAAGAATATAGCTGGACCCAAACGTCAACTTGTGGTTCAGCGGCGCGTATCACTGAGAGAAAAGTACTGAACACGGAACACAAGTGAATTCATTCTACTTACCCTAATGGGATTTTAATAATGTATGCGAAGTGAACAATTAAAATTTCACTATCATCATGAACATAAGGAGAAAATCACGGTTATAAGTACCTAAGTATATAAATCTAGGTATAATAGCTAATTTAAAGATTATTAGGTATGCATAGAAATAAGCTGTTAACAAACAAAATAAAGTCGAATGAACAAAACTTGATAATATGAATTATGTGGTGTATCTTACCCAAGTCTATTTGTTAAGGCATTTGTTAGAAAACTTAGTTTGTACAATCGATCTTTATATTTGTTATTTTTGTATTTCGTAGTTTCGTTTATAGTTGTACGATTTGTGCGTGTACCTGATATAAATAATGTTGTATAGTTTGGGTATCAGATTCGCTGACGGCGATAGAAGAATATAATATATTGTCTACTCTGTTAATTTGCAACTGTTTGCCACTACGCTACTGAACTTTGCTGAGCAGTTATCATTCTCTCTACCGGTCGATTAACCGCGCCCTAAAGGGGCTAGACTTTGGCACTGCGCATCCGATGATTTATGGCTTTTGAATCTCCTTAGGTGCCGGCCACTGTACATCCTTAACACATAGTTAGATACTCCGTGGGTTCAATTTAACAAGTTGATATTCTTATTAGAGAATGATCTTGTTTAACATTACTGAATCCCACAAATACGTAACAAATTTCTACAGATGGCGTTCAGTACGCTATCTGTATTTATTCAAGCTCTTCAGTTTACAATATTATTATAATCGAATGTCTAGTTACCCTCTTATATAAACGACCCTTTATATTCATCCTGTATCTACCTTGTATCTTTCGTTGCCGGGATATACTGATGAAATAGGAAATACCCCATCCATAGGGTTATTTTAAAAATACTTGCTATGCATAGAATTTAAATTCAAAGGCTTGAAACTTACTCGGGTAGTAGACAACCTCCTTTTTCACTGTATAGTTTGCTTTCGGAATACGTAGCTCGCATGAGAATTCTTTTGCGGCTTCGAGACGCGACTGATCAGAGCTTGCTTTGATGTTGAACAAACCTTCCTTCTTTTCCACCGTAATAACCGTATTGTTGATTTCACTGTAAAAGAAAATCTGCCTTAGTCCTGTACATTTGCATTCTTCATGTTGTCCTTTAGTAGAAAACTAATAAAGACAAATTGTATTCGAATTTGAAATAGCTACCATTATCTTATATTGATTAAAATCTGTGTGCTTAAAACCTCCGAAAAATGTAGAATTCTAAACACAAAATCAAGAAAAAACTTTAAAAACATTTTTATGTTTCATTCCCACCAGCTACTCGTGCTGGTGGGCGGGCAGTTCCTCTGAACTACACTGTAGTTCAAAGCCGGAGGATAAGGCATAAGGCCCTCTTCAGCCTCCTTTCAGGAATCGTGGGAATAGGTGGGTGATGTGGTTAGGGAGAGAAAGATGAAACGGACAAAAAGAAGAGAAGTGAAAGATTTTGTTTTAGATTAAGTTAACAACAAAGCTAGCTGATATATATACTAATGTTCTCAGGTCTCTAAGTTGGGGTAGTGTACTAGTAGAGGGGTGCGTTGTTAGTATTGAGCTTTATTTAATTGTTCACTAAATTAACAATATCCTTTTAACATTTTAGAGCGGAGGCTGAAAAGGGTCTTACGCCCTAGTTTCCGGCTTTGCACTACATTTTAAAGAACCAATTTATGTTAACTATCTCAGAATGAATTAATCGAATCATTTAATCGATATTGCACGCCATTAATCAAAGTCCATCTCCATAAGCAACTTTTGTTTATATTGAAATTAAAAATAACTGCAACATAAGTGCCTTCATAAAACTGAATATTTTGTTTAACTTCTTGTTAAATGTGTTTGTTTAGTTTTGTTCTCTTATAGTTTCGCTCCGCGATGAAAATTGATTTTCTATTGTCATGTAGTGGTAGGGTAGGTACATAACGTATTCGTGTTCACCTAACAACAAAGTTTTCGTAGGCTATTGCTTGTGAAATGAATTTAATGAATAAAGTTAAAAATTCAGCCGTAGTTTTAAATATAATCTGCGGCAAACTGAGTTTCAAAGTTAAATCTCATTCCATCATCCACCACTGCGGACGACGACACTACCTAACCTAAACCTCTTTTAAACTTTTAAACACGACACCTATATATACATACATATATATGATTTTTTAATACACCTCATGTTATGAATTCGTAAATTAAATTAAACTAAATTATTTAAAGGCTAATCTGTCCAAACCTTTTTTATAACCGTCGTATATTGTTAATGACAGATCGAGATTTGTAATAGGTACTCATAAACAACACTTTGTAGGTTCACTATATACTGAGTGATTGATAACAAGTACTAAGTATAATTTCATATTGCACTTTCGAATCCTTAGAATTAATCATAATTTGATCAATTTCCAGTTTAAGATTGCATGATAGTTTATTATACTTTATATAATTTATACTGTAGATATATTTTATAACAGCGTTGTAAGGACAGATAAAATTTGAACGTTAAGCATAGGAAGAAATTTTCTACTTAAAGAAACCATCGAATTGCGGAACAATTTGTGTTGTACATGACAAAACAATTTGTATTTCTATTAGTATTGATAAGGAGTATTAACAAGAATCGCCGATAAGTATTTATTTATTACATACCAATCAAATTTCCATTAAGTTTTTTAAACGTTTTTTTTTTACTTCGTGGACTCGATATTTCATATATAAAACGTTGTCCTTGGCTTTGTTAACATACCCTTGCTATTGTTTCTGGTCTCTATCTTGTATTATCACATTCAAGTCGTGCTTTTCACTATTTATAAGAATTTATGAGTTAGCTGTTATTATTGTACTTGTTTCTTTGTGGTATTCGCACTTTTTATTTATTTTATTTCGGTACATCTCAAACAACTATCTATTAAACTTCTTTCAAAATGTTTTATTATGTAAAAATACAGCATTCGAAATTTTTTTTTTTTATTTTACAATAAGTATCATACGTAGGTACGTGTATTATTTTTCTTTCGAAGATGTTTTTATTTTTTTTTTCTTATGCCAAATTAAATCTACTCTCAAAAGTGGTAAAAATCGTGAACAAACCAAAGAAAGCGTTTTTTTTTTTTATTAAACTAAATACGATTTCTGAAACAGCGTAACAAAATTCGCAATAATTCCACATGAGTAGTTAAAAGATTTTTACCAAAGTTAGATTTAAATAATAAATAAACCACAAGAAGAGAAAATGTTAGCTGTCTGTCACGTCTGTTTATTTGTTGGTGTTACGGTTTCTAATGGCAAATTAAGCTCGTTACCTATCGCCTTGGAGCAGCATCATCTCAGGTTGGGGGTAGACACCCTCAGCGGAACACGACACTCGCATTAGCTCACTGCCGGTTCTTTCCTGACGTAAGTTGAGGCTTCTCTCTGGAACTAAAAGAATTAAAGTTAAAGACGGAAAGTTTAGCGTTACTTTTAAATAGTTGGTAAACTCAAGGTGAATTGTCGTATAACGGAGTGCCCCATTACGTCGCTTCGTAAAAATACCGCAGCCCTTTAAAATCCAATTCTAAACATTCACTACAAAATTTACTGGCGACACTTTATACTCATAGCACGGTGTTTATACCCAAATTGTTACCATTTATTTTCTTAATCTATTAAATAACTTTTCTTGCTACACTTCCAAACATCTTGAAATACTTTGAAGAGTTCCTAATATATTATAATTATTAATCTTTAAACTTTCTAGAGAATTTAACTTTTGACTTTTATTTGCTAAATATAAAATTTTAAAGTTTAAAATTTAGGATATGCTGAATTACATTTTTTAAATTCGAAACATTTGTATTGTTCTTTAATGCGTTCCTGAAACGATCGACCAGTCTTGCTACATTTTATTTTATAAACTACAGATTTAAGTTTCTTATCTACTTTATATTTATCGTTTATAATAAATAAGCGAAGCGTAACGAGTTATCTGTTTTAAATAAAATACAATTTTTCCTAGATACCTAAAGGTATTAAAATATTTCTCTAGCTTTTTTCAACTCTTGATGGTAGTGGTCTGGAAATTGAATTAAACTTGAAAAACAGGACATTACAATGGCAGGTTTAAAATACAAAACGACAAGGAGGGTAGTTATTTGCTAAGGTAGATTCGAGTCTGTCTCCAGAATTACTGTAACACATTCAAATTTCCAGATATCCTTTTATGAAAACAAAATAAGCTAAATTAACATTATTTCTACTTTAATGTTAAGATACTTCACAATCTTGGCCTACTGAGACAATTTTAAAGCCAGATTCTGATTCAGCGACAAAAGCTACTTTGAAAATGATTACTCTGTTAGTTGGTTTGTCTTTTTACTTCAGGTAGTATTGCTCTCAAAAAGACCAAAACTTGCAGGCATTTTTTTTAATCCAAAAAAAGAAGGTATTACAATCCTTTTTCGTCTAATTATAAAGGATCACTATTTGTAGAAGGTTCAGTTTTCTACTTTTTTCAACGTTGTAAATTAATTGAATATTGTTAATATCTAAAATATGATTGTTTTCTATGCAGTGTTCTGTAATACCTGTAGTAGACTTTTTATTTTTTATAGCTAATTCATGTCCATAAATTCTGTTTTATAGTAAAAGATTGATTGGAAGAAACAGGAATGAAGACATCAGTTGTTGATGATTTTATCATAGTAAATTGTATTTTATTATTAAATCAGTTAAGAAATGAAAGAAAATTGTTTAATTGTCGAGCTTTTGACTAATAAAATCGTTGAAACATTTTGTGTATTTTCTTGTTTTTACATAGCTATTGAATTTTATGTTAGAAGCATTGTTCAATTTCTTTTTTGCTAATATTAAAACTAACTATGGTGGTGTTGTGATGAAACATGTTTACTATTTGAGAAATCAATGTACTCTTGAAAATGACTTGTTAGTTGAAACAATTGTCAAGTGAATAATAAAAAATCTTGTTGAAACGACTACTGTTCCTTTTTTTATTTATCTTTTTTTTACTATCCTTTAATTCACTGATTGCGTTTTCATCCTCAACAAAATATAATATATAAATAATGATTTACTAGGCTTTTCGAATGTGGCCATCACCTAACTTTGGAGTGCATGGTGATATCCGCTATAGAGAGAGATTTTGCTGTACTACTGTAATCCCAACTATGTATATATAACAATATTGTGCGTGTGTATCGTTCTGGAACAGCATGTATGCCTTAAATTCGGAAATTTCGCCATTAAAATTAGGACAGATGCAGCAATATTCATGATTTGTGCACTACGGCTTGTTCACCGTTAATGTCAATAATTATATCGAAATTGCCTGGAAATTACCAACACCGCGTCGAAGTTCAGTCCGTGGTAGCACTACTAACATATTTACGACTAACCTGGTTTCTGGTAAACAGAGAATTAACTTGTTTTCAGGTTTACCGATAGTTTTAAGTAATGTTCTACATTTAAAGCCACTAAACACCCACCACAATCCAAATTAATTCAGAATAGGAAACCTAATCCATTTTCTCATACCAAAGCCAAAGATCCCGGCGAGGGTGTAACAACAGTAACAAATTTTTCCCTCATTGTATGAGGGAGGTAATCTGTAGTGGGTATAAATTAACTCAATTCAATAATTAATGTCGCATTAATGTATTTAAAATTTACCTCTACTAAAAAATTCTTCAAAGTATTTCATTATTAGCTATATTCTCATCATCGAGTATAATGTTTAAACTTCATAAAGAATGGAACTATACATATCACATTAAAGTAAAGGAAATGAAATTGGATGTCCACGAATATATTTAGAAATTTTAACAATTCCAACAATTTATCATGGATTCTCTTTAAAAATAACTAAAATTTAATAAAACTTTCTTATGTGGTCTTCAGTTTGGTAGGATAGCACATATTCTACATTTTTGTTGGGCATATAAGTTGCTCTTAGTTGGTCAAAAATAGAACAAATTTGGAACATATGTTCGAGGTTTTAATTAACATGTGTGCTGCAAACTGAGCAAAGATCATTCATGTTCCAAAGGTTTTGTATCGTAATCTTAATATATTTTTTCCTGCCATTCTTATCTGCGCAAACATGCTAACTGATGGTAAGGGCAACCTGTATTTTAGGTAATGTTCACATTCGTATTTGTCTCCCCCTTTTATGGTTCTATAGTAATTGCTGTATGAAGATACAGCTACTCTTGCTTTGTCGTTATTGTATGAGGAAGCCACAGCCACTTCAATTATCTCCTTCTCTCTTGCCAGTATATAATCTGCTGGCTCCGATTGTTTTGTTAATTTAAAGCCTAACTTTTCCAACACTCCTTTTAGTATCGTAAACCAATTACGCCTATTGTCCCTTCCTTTATAATTGGTTTGGTCCGAGGCTATAAGAGCGTCTAAGCATAGTTTGGAGTATCTTTGGTTTTCCATTTGTTGAATTGTCTTAAGGTAAGTAAGGGTTCTTTTAAGTGGCAGTATACTAAGTTTATGTGATCCTGTTTCCATCCTTAACATGTATCCTGGAGTGCACAGTGGCAGTTACAGTAGTTTTATAAAAAAAACATTCCGTGTAGTTTGTCGATTTTTTCCTCTTGACTGAGACCCCGCATGCCTACCCCGTAAAGCATTGTAGATGAGACCATAGAATCGAACAGTTTTAATCTTTCTTCCCAGCTATCCAGTTTTGTAGCTATCATTGGCTTCCAGATAGAGTTTATTGCTGCGGTTGCCTTGCTGTATTGATAATCCGCAGCCGCTGCAAAAAGTCCCTAAGAGCTGAATGGGATTCCCAGATATGTATATTTCTTGACTATCACCAACTCTTCATTGTTGATCTTAAAAGGTCTATGCTTAGCGATCCTGCCACTCCTTCTGACCACCATGATTTTGGACTTGGATGTGTTTACTTCTAGCTGATTGATTTCACAATATTTTCCCAACGTGTGTAGCTTGTTGTTTTAAATAATAGTAAACTAATGTATTTCTCTGGTAAATGACCAATACGGCCTAAAATAAATTTATCCAAAAAAGAAGGCATTAAAATTCTTATTCGTCTAAATATTAAGGATCAAATATCCCACATTTGGAAAGTGTCCCACCAAGTAAGCACTACGAACCGAAAACCAACCAACCGTAGGGGCTAATACCACTCTAATACCGGCCCTCGGAGTAGTTGTTTCTGGCAATTCCATATATATATTTCAAAAAAACATACAGTAAAACGTTATCGTTTGTTTTATTTTTGTAATTTTGTATCTGTAAAAATTCCAAACAAATGTTACAATTTCTAAATGTTTCTGTCAACATCCAAAAATTAAAATACAAAAAGAAACGACTTTAAAAAGGATTTTAAATAAAACAAAAGCGTGAATTACTATAGAAACATTTAATTTGTAAACTATTATTTTCATTATTGTTGTGAGAGATAAGCATTTGTGAATTCCTTTTCGCGTCTGTTCTCTTTAAATTTTAATGTTACGTTGCTGTAAAGCTTGAATCTTTTGAGGAAGACTGCTGCTGACAAAACGAGGTCTTTGTGGGCTTAATAAGTGGAGAGAAATTAAAAAGCAACCCTTTTAGAAACGCGACGTCAAAAGCAGAACAACTTTCGCGCTTTATTCCGTCATGTTATTATTAAAGCTTTAAGACATGAGAGAGTCAGTAATCGTAACTTCATTATCTAATTTCAGCTTATTTCATTAACGGTAAAAGCACTAATCTTTCTTTATCTTACATTTCGACGTACTAACTAACTTCAGTACATTATTTATTAATTATAAACTCTAAAGCTAATAAACAAATACAACACAGAAATCTACAATATAAGATTTATTACATTAGACTAGAACAGTGAGAAATTTTTACATATCTCCTCAAAGACACAAATTAAAGATAATTCATGAAACAAATAACAAACTGGTATTGTTTCACTATTTTTATTAAAAATACTCTAACAACAACAAGAAAAACTGGTAACAAATTTTGTTTTATTAATTATATACCTCAAGTGAGCACTAAAATACAAAATTGATTACAAAAACATAATATCAGAGCAATAGCGATAAATAAAAAGAATTTGGGTTCTCTATTAGTCAACAATAAAGAATGACAACATAAAAAGAAAAAAGTGTTGTATATAAAGTTAAATAGAATATGCGATTCCATATATTTGGGTCAAATGGATCGTTCAATTAAAACACGTTTAGTTGAGCATCAAAAAACAATAAAACAAAACTCAAAAAATACAAACCTAATAACCATTCATTAGATATAAGTAATTTTAAATTGTTACACACACAAAGTAAAACATAAAGGTTAAATTTACTAGAAATGCCAGAAATTACAAAAGCAAATAACAATAATAAAACCTTATTGAACAAACAAATAAACTTCGGGTTTTTCTCCTTATTAAAAATTGTCGCAGGTAGAAGACAGACAGAATAATATTATCAATACCTTCAAGGTTAGTTTGGTCTATTTAAAAAGAAATCTTATCCATTCTGATTTAGTTACATTATAACTCTTTGATAATGGCATAATAACCAAAACACGTGTTAGACTATTTTAAATAAAAATAGTGAAACAATACCAAGTTTGTTATTTATTTCATGAATTATTTTGAATAATGTCTTACCAAGAGTTAAGCCAAAATACAAATAAAATTACAAATTAAAGATAAGGTGCTTGAGTTAAAAATGCACAGGACCAAAAGAATCCTGTTTTTGATCCTTTATTAATAATTACACTACATAATAAACTTGAATGGTTCTTAAACAAATATAGAGGACTAAAGAGGATATCATAGCTTAAACCCCAAGTACTTTTGGGTAACAAAGTTACCTTTTTGAGGAACTGAAGAGAACGTCAGATATTTTAGTACTGTATTTTGAAGTTTGGGTTTGAGCTACTTATTATATTTTAAGTACCAATTAATAGAAACCACCAGATATGTAAATTTTGAACTTACCAAATTAACCTTTATGTGGTTAAAAGTTTAAAACTTTTTAGATTTAAATATTGCAATAAATAATAACAACGAATTAGAATTTAAAATATATAGAAAAGAAACATTTACAGATTGTATTATTCGAAATAATTCACTTCACCACAAGACATATAAAATTAGCAGCATTTCATTCAATGATAAATAGGTTATTAAATGTTCCATTAAATAAAGAGAATTTCGAAACAAAATTAAATATTATAAAAACTATTGCAATAAATAATGGATATCACCCTAGTATTACTAAGAAACAGAAAATTAATTTACATAAAGCAATATTTTCAGGTATACCAAGAAACGAGTCAAATAAACATCTCTATTGACGTAAAATCCCATATTAAGTACCATCAGTACACAAGTAGGTAAAATATTAAGAAACAGAAATGTAAATTCAGCATTCTTCAACAATAATGCCGTAGGAAAAACATTAATTAACAATAAAATCAATAAAAGATACAAGAAAAGTCCGGAGTATATGAAATAAAATGTGATACGGTTTACATAGGAAAATCTAAAGGAAGTATCGGCATAAGGAAGATAAAAACTATGTGAAATACAGTAAATATTCATCTGGTTTAGCAACACATCTAATTAATAACGACCACAACATAGAAATAGAAAATGTAAAACTACTTCATAATTTAAAAGGCGGTTTAGTTCTAGATAAGTATGAAATTTAGGAAATAAGGAAAGCTACAAAATGTAATAAAAAACTAGCAAATAGTCTTTGGTAACAACCCTCTATTAAGGCTAGATTTAGTTTAAACAACCCCACCCCTAAAGTAAGTAAGTAGGTAATATAAATTGAATAGATACTAAGAAACACTGTAGTTTAAAATAACCTCCTGTTCTGCCGTAACACGGCGAAATATGTATAAAGCAAAGTAAATAAATGAGTGAACCTCTCCAAGTGTTTTATTACTAATTTTATTATATTAAACATTACTTTTTTTTCACTGTCACAAAGATGACTCTAATAACCAAACTTTATTTCCATCATACAAATCTTTTAACGCCACACATAAGCGAAGAGTATATTGGTAAAAACTAAGCACTCTCAATAAATTCCTGATAACTATTTCAAAGAAACTTCGTCAGATCCGGTAACATTCTATACAGAAACAGGATAATATCTATAATGTAACTTTCCCTTGAATTATGTTATGGTCGAGTATGTGGTCAAATTGAAACAATCAAGCACTTGCAGGAAAGATTTAAATTCTCAGGGATGATTTTTTGTCATAAAGGTGTTTTTGATTGATATACGCCGTACCTTTGGTTTTATGAGGCATAATTTCAAGGTAAAAATTATACGGCAACGAAAGTGGATAATTATAAAAGTGGTGAACTAAAGAAGTCATAAAGGAAATCGTTACCGATATCTTGTGAAAAGCATAAAAGTCACGGTTTTATGTAATAGAGTTAAAACGAAATTATGCTAGAGAAGGATGTTTATTGATCTTAAGATAAGATATATAGAATATTTATGTCTACTAAACCTGTTCGTTTCACAATGCCTTTCGTGCTAAAAGTTACTTCCGAGAAGGGAAAGTTTTCTCTTAAAATTTTATTTCCTCATCGCGTTACTGCGCCTACTTAAGGCACAAGCGAAAGGCTGTTTCCTAAAGATGTTCGTGCCTTGTTTCGACAAATTACTGTAATTTATGTTGTATAAGGTTTTGTCTAAGGAGTCTTAGCTTTGAGGAGTTTTCCCAGTTTAGACTTAATAGCATACAATCAAAAGCCTAAGAGCGACAGTATCCTCTATTTTACCATCAGATTTCAGACACATTTTTATTTACCTATATCATCCGAAAATCTCTCCAATCTCTCAATTCCTTCATGAAATATAAAACCTACGCTACATTATTATTACAGCAAATGCAAAATCAATTCATACCCTCTTTGCTACAAAACATTATTTGTAAAACTACAAAGCCCTCTATCCTTCCAGAAGCTCTCCTAAAAAGGTTTATAGTTAACAGCAGATATTTGAAATGAATACAATTACGTCTTACTTTAAAACAAATTCGTTGCTCACACTTATTAAACATTATTACTAATTACTAGGCATGTTTTTTAAGTAAATACCGTTCTGAAATTAATAAAAAACGTGCAAAGATATGTTAATAATTTTATTTTTACATGAAAGCCTGTACCTTAATCTACTCTTATACATAATTTCCTTCAATATTGAGGTACTTGTCATAACGTTTGACCAGTGACCAGTTATTGAAAACCCTTCCATAGAACTGTGCTGCCTGACTTGTCAACTGTTAACCACTGCATCACAACTGTTTTGACTTCGTCATCGTCTTGAAGACGCTGACCGCCCAGATCTTTCCTCAAGTGCAGGAACAAATGGTAGTCACTGAGCGCCAGATCAGGGCTGTACGGAGGATGATCTAGAGTTTCCCAGTGAAAAAATGTGATGAGGTCGTTGGTCCGATTAGGACGCCCACTTCGTTGTTCATCATGCACATTTGAGCGGCCATCTTTAAATACTCTCAGCCACTTCCTTACCATTCTATTACTCATAATGTTTTTTCCTTAAACTACACAGATCTCACGATGAATATCAATCGGTTTTAGTCCTTTAGCACTAAGGAATCGTTTAACAGCCCGGACTTCACAGTCGACGGGACTCACAATTATCGGAGGCATCTTAAAAACTCAGTAAACAACATAAACAAGGGCGAATTAGACTGTAACGGCGTCAGTGCATAGGTAGAGATGTAGATACTCAGTGCGCATGCGCGGAACGCTGACCGCAGCGCTGTGGCGGTATAATTTCAAAATGGTACTTACTTAAAAAGCATGCCTCGTAGCTAAATAAAACACTAACAAAAACTAAAACATCTTCATCCGTAATAACTATTTGCGAATAGTAATCTAATACAAATCTTCCTTTGTCCCTCCTATTTCTACTGGTAATATGTGTCTAACTAGCCCTACATGTCTCTGATGGTGTCCTATCATCCCATCCCATCATTCGTTTTACTTATTCACTCCCATAATGCCCTTTGTGTCTCCTCATTTCTGACCTTTCTATCCATGGTGTTCTTATCAACTGCCTGACTATTGTTTAATAATTTAATTACTAATTTAATCCAACTTATTTCCAGAATATATTTTGGAATACCAATATATATATATACATACAGTGTGCCTCAAATTCAATTCTCACCATCAGTAACTTGGAAACCGTATAAGCTGCAGGGTTGATTAAATCCTACTCGTACCATTAGAAAACAAATAATTGCGTTTAAATTGATAAAACCGCTTACACATGTATCAATATTACACATAATTTTATTTGCTGATTTCAAGTCTGTGACAATTCCAATATGGCGTTCATAAGAAAATCTAATGATTGTGTTTATTGGTCCTAAACCACAAGAACAACATAGAAGCTGATAATACTATAAGAATCTCTATATGTAAAAGAAATCAGCATGAAATTTGTCAAATTTTTCTCCATTTAAACAACTCTACAGCTCGTACGGTTTCCAGGTTACAAATGGTGAAAATTGAATTTGGGGCACAATGTATAAGTATATAAATAATGTTTGATAACTCATTACATATTTACCTCTTATTAAACTATTTGTAATATTATGTATACTTTAACGTGATTTAAAAGTTTTACAAACATAAAAATTTTCAGTTCTAGAGAAGCGAAGTTTTCTCCGGTTCCTTGAATTTCCTGAAAACTTTATTAAAGCGCCCAGTGCCCTTTTATGACTTCAGCAGCTGTCTCGGTGCTACTTGGTGTAGATGTTTGACCTCGCACTTCCTCTTCTTTTACGTGCCTTTGAGGACTAATAAACACGATTTCTCGCAGCTTTTCCCCCCACACCATCGCACAAAACCGAAACAATAAAGCTGTTGTTGTAGATCTTTACAACTCATGTCAGTTATTCCTCTGATAATAAATCCTAATAAAACGAGGTGTATACTGGATTATTTCAAAATATGTGAGTCAGATATCTTTTTGAGATGTATATTACCTGTGCATCCATAAATATAAAAACCGTACTTCAGTATGCTGTAACAATAATATAACGCCCACACTTCCGAAATTAAAATGATAATACTAGAAAATGGACTAATAAAAAATTATTATTCTCCATTATACTCAGATTTTCGGATGATATATAAATATCTCACTACCTCCCTGTTAGAGACAACCTTAAATAAGATGGAAACGGTATTGACAGAAAACTGAATTGGAATAAAAATAAATAAAACAAAAATGTAGGTTTGCAAAAAGAAGGTGAAAGTATGGTTAGAGCTAAAATAGAATTGGAGGCCAAAAACTAGAAGAAGTCGTCGATTTTCGATATCCGAGAAGTCACATAGATCAGGATATCAAGAACAGTAGAGACATAAAATCCATAATCCAAGGAATAAAAGCACCAAACAAATAGATTTTTACAAATTTCATTAAAACATGTAACATGTTTCGCCAAACATTGGTTTCATCAGGCATGCGAGTATTTACTACTAAACTTAAAGTGTCGTGAAACAGTTTGAATAATTAACTGATGGGGGTGGAAATGCATTTAAAATAAATTTAGTAGACGGAAATTATTACCATCTATTTGGTCGTTCAGTATTAGATAGTTTTTTTATTTATTTATTTCTAAAATTTCCAGTAAATTTAATTTTTGACTTTTATTACATTTATGTTAAATTTCTAATTCATCATTAAATATTTGATTTTCTTCTATTATATGATTAGCAAAATTTGAATCTTTTTTATTTTTAAGAAAACTGTATTTATCTTCTAGTACTCGTTTTTGAAAATTCCTCCCCGTCTGTCCAATATAACTGTCATCTATAACTTTAACATCTACAGGTTAATCTGTAAACTCCAGAGCATTTTTCATTATTGACTTTGTCTTTATTGTTTTTATAAATTTTCCTAATAAGTGATTAGTTAGTGGGGTATATAGATTGTAAAATTTACTTTTGTTGTTTTTTAAAATTAGTTTGTCTATCACTAAAGGGTCCTAACCAAAATTGTAGGTAATTTGTTTTGATAATACCTAGTTCATTTGAATAGTTTACTTTTGACATTGGAATTAGCTTAATCGGGCACCTTCTGAGATATGAAGCGCGAAATGTAGAAGGGAGTCTAAGTTCGTTGTAGTGCATGGTAGATTAAAAATATTTAAATATAAAAAAAAAGAAAAATATTCAAACGTTTCAACACTTTTTAATAAACAATCTCAACGAATCGTTTCGACCTTATGGCCATTCCCAATACTAAAATACGATACTAAATGCAAAATAGTACAAACTATTATTAAAAATATAATAAATTGTTGAACTGGTCGGACCCTTGTGAAACATTATTTTAATAATTGAAGGAATTTAAATAAATTTTAAATGTTTCAAAATATTTTATTGTAAACTCTACAATATTGTTTCGACATAACAATGTCTTTCTAAAGAGTAACAGACTTATTGTTACTTTCACTGTTACTGTTACAGTAAATCTGTTACCCTTAAGAAAGACCTTGCTACGTCGAAACAATATTGAGTTTACAATAAATATTTTGAAACATTTAAAAGTTATTTTAATTCCTTCAATTATTCTTAAATAATTGATATAAGTTATGATAAGGAGTAGAGGGTGAAAATCATGAAACTATAGATTGTTTAAAATCAGAGGGGTGTTGCTTACAGTTAATTCTATTTGGTTATTAATAAAATTAATTCTTGAGGTCAAACCTTTTTTGATTTCTAAGTTTTCTAGATGATTTAATTTTTTACTTTTAGATTGAATACGTAAAATTTTTAAATTGTCTTTGCCAGTTTCATAATCTTCAGTAAAATCAATATAAAACTAAAATATTTGCAGGTTTTTTTGACTCGTCTATAAATTTTACTTTGAAAATTTTAAAATAGTACACTATGCTGCAAAGTCTACTCTTTCTGATAGTCTAAACGTACTTTCAATCGGAATCAAAATAATCGAGTTATAACTTCGCAAAATAACGTTTATTTTCATGAAATCGAGAAAAATTCAAATGGTTGCCCTTAGCAACGGCATAATGGCCGACAGCGTCAACAATTAAATAAGTATAATGGTCGACACAACTACCAACAATACTACAATAATGGAGGAATAAAGATGGTCGACCATTTACAGTAAAGACAGATGTAATTTTTTTTTTATAAAATCCTTAAATCTTTAGTTTCTTGAAAAAAAAATACTGTTTAAGCAGACATTAAATTAGTCGCACTGTGACGTTTGTTTCTATGAAATCAGTAAATATTATTGTAATTGCAAATCAAATAAACCAATAAAAATTGTTGCAACACAACCATTTTTAATATTCCTTTCTTGCCTTACACAATAAATTGGTTTGGGTTTAAATTGCTGAATGGATAGAAATTGTGATGCATTCAGGGAATTTCTTAAAGAATCAATATTTTACATTTGACATTTACTTACAATAAATTTTTTTTTTCTATTTATCACGTCTTCTCTTTGCTTAAGGCGTTACTCAGATGATTTATTCTAAAGCTGTTCAAAATGTGCTTAACTTGAAATAGGGAAATCGAAGAGTGATAAAGCAATTTTTTTTGTTCAGCAAAATTTATTTTGGTAGCTAGTACGTGTCGTAAAATCAGAGAAAAGAAAAAGCACTTCTTAAACTATTTTTTAGACTGCGTCCACTATTAAATTTGATAATTTTATTTTCCTAATTTTGTATTCTAAAAGGATGAATATGAAAGGAAAGTCCTTTTTCATTTAAACTTGTTGTTTTTTTTGTTCAGAATGACTAATAGGTTTGGTTTTGATTTCCGAGAAATAAGAAATATTTATATTTGATGGATAGGTAGGTACCAATGTAAGGGTATATATGTAGATATAGTATTAGAAAGGGAAGTACTTCATAATGGTTCACATGTTTAACCACAATTTGGCCATGTATTATCTCGGTCTCGTTTGTAGAACTAAGCAGTCCGGAATAAATCAAACTTTTGTAGAACATGCCACGAAGGAATAATAGAACACAAATGATGAAAAAGTTTGCGAGAGTTATAAATCATCATTCCGTAGATGTAAGAATGACCATAAATGCAAGAAAAGAGGAAAGTATCATAAATAATAACCCGAGCCTCCTTGAACAACGATAAGATAGCTCCAAGAAAATAAACTAAACAAGAAAGACAAAGCGGAAATAATATATTGCTAGTATTTTCAAAATTAAACACCATCTCCATTTTCTAGAATTAGTTTTGTATACTTGACAATTCATTATGTAGGTACGCTACAGCAAGAACCCTTCAGAACAATAACAATAAACTATCTTCATGTAGCAACTTTAACAAAAACTTTAAACTAGTCGAATAAAATAAAAGCACACGAATTTTTACAATATTATTTAATCGAATTCGACAAATTTCTTTCGGATGATATGATCATTAATTAGAGTAAATGTACAAAGATCATAAGTCTAAACCTTTTGTTTAATATTGTTGTATAGATATTTTTATAAATGGACTGTATTTATGGTAGATTGGTAACATTTTACGATTTTTTGGATACATTAAGTAAGTTGTATTTACACTGCAGTTAATATAAAGTGAAATATATTTATTAAATAATATAACGAGACCAAAGAAAAACGTGGAAAATAGCGAGGGCAGAGGTCACCTTGCTAACTCGCAAGACAAAGACTAACTTACAACTACAGTCGTTTTACAGGAAGTGGTTATAGTGCTCACGCATGGTCATTACATTATAATATGAAATAACTTAAACATATTTCAATTTTGAACCTGTCTTACTTCATTCGATAAGAGACCAGTTTTTTTGTAGTTGTCTCGATATGGTTTAAGGGCAAGGTAAAGGTTACACGAGCAAATTTTAAATGAATATCGTTCTCATAGATAAATATTTTTAAAATGTTTTAAAAGAACTAAACCAACCACTATTATCTAAATTTCGAAATTAAAAGTTTATAAACCAAATTTTGAACACTTATCATTTACTATTTTACAATTTGTATAAAAGTAAAGGGATGTTATAAGTTACTAAATCTAATTCTGTTTGGTTATTAACCAAATTACTTTTATTTAATAGAGCTTTCTTAATTTTTAGGTAATAATTCTTATAAACGTATTACATATTCGTAACATATAAAATAATTTGACAAAACGACGAGTTGGTTGAAAGTGCTTGGGGTAAATAACAAATTGTGTTAGAAGGTTACGGAACATTCAAAAGTTGTTCTAATCTTTTCGATTAACTTTACACTCTTCACGTCGATCTGAAAAGCACACAAAATTACACGAATGTGCGTCCGGCTATATATGCATTATTACCAAATAGAAAAAATATATACGTACAAGAGACTTTTTGAATTGATAAAAAGTAGAGTTCCAACGTTTAGTCCAAAATATTTGAAAATTTATTTTGAACTATCCAAAATTTTGGCCTGCAGAGAAGTATTGCCTAATACATCATTAAAATGCTGTAACTTTCATTTCAAACAGTGCTTATGGCGAAAAATCTAAGAATTGGGATTATCATCTACATACAGGGCAGCAATGCCACTACACAATCTCCTTTTCAATCTGACGGGCAGAAATGCAACTTTTTCAAAGTCCTAGCAGATGTCGTTCTAGGAAAATTTTAATTGTCGTCGAAGGCAATATAGCAATAAATAAGAAATTTCGAAAATGTTTCACAGGAAATTTATGACAGTGGAAAGAGTAATTGCAGGGAAATAAAAAAAGGATTTTTGGGTGTTTTCTATCGTAACAATAGTAGCAGATATTTTTAGTGAACTGTTACGAAAGTAAATTATTGGTCGTAAAAATAAAAAAACAAGTCGTAATGGACGCAACAACATGAATTTGAATTTGACAAAGGGAAATATGTTCTTTATGATTTTCCAACATACTTCTCAATACTACCGTGAAGTTTTTATTTTATTTCGTTTTTAAATTTAAAAATTTAGTTTTTCTAACAGTACGGGCAATTTTGAACTAGGAAATTTAAATTCTTTAGTAAACTTGAATACCTAAAATCCCTAAATTGAATACAGTTTGACAAATTCAAAACTGCCTCCCATTGTACCAGTTTACATAACAAAATTTAATTAATCTTCTAAAAATATATGGCCAATCAAATACTGACTAATGCACTAGGCAGCAAATGATACATTTTAAATGTAACAAATATACGAATTTTATGGAAAGGTTAAGGCCATTTTTCAGTATAACCTAAACAAACAATGATCCAGTGCTCGAGGTCCTTTCGAGTCCTTCCAATCAGACTTTCTCTTCAAGCTCTCAAAGAAGTTCACTAAGTGAAAACATCTTTCTTTGAAACCCGTTCGACCGTGATGACCTGCTTGTTTCAGCACAATTTCTCTATGTGGTGATTTAGACCCTTTTTTCTTAAGAACAAAAAGCAACCATCCCCCTACACGAATTCAACTTCGATTTCTAAATGGAATCTCATTTCCGATGCTGTAACTCTTGGTAACTGGTGCGCTTCAATAAATGTAGACATCTTTCTTATAACTATAATTTGTATGTAACAAGATCATTGGGAATTTGTGAATGAAACTAAAATAAAAATTAGTATGTATTGTAAAATTATTGAGAGATTGCATTTACGTCAGCAACGTGGTCCGTGTATGAACCAAGTAGATAGTTGCCTAACTTTTTTCATTGTTTAAATTGATTCTTTAAAACGTCAGAGATTGATACGTAAAAACGAAGTTTAAAAATATTGTAAATACAAGATTAAGATAGGTACTGAGTATTAGTGATGTCATTAAGTAATTAAAAATAGATTCTCTCTAATTAGCACTTAAACGGACATTTGTCTTGCCCTCTTCTAATGTAAGCATTATCAACACAAAAAAACCCAGTGATGTCACTATTCAGTCAAATAATTGAGTGAAACACACTTAATACATTTATTAAACCCTTTAAAATCGTTTCACCCTACAAGGGCATCTTCAGAAGAAGTATTGATACAAATTTGTTACACTATTTCTGAAATAGTATTACAATGTTGGTGGGGATGCATCTACTATTTTATCTATAATTATTGAGCTATATATATTTTCAATTTCATTTAATAATATTAAGTTACCTTTTTTTCATGTGTGTTTTCATTTCTAAAGTTTCCAAAATGTCTAGTTTTTACCTTCCTTCTCTTGATGTAAAATATTGAAATTTTCTTCTAAATTAAATTTATGTTTCTTGTTATTAACGTGCTTCATGAATGATGAATTGTCATTATAATTTTTCACACGTTCTTGAATTCTTTCTTTGAACGCTCTTCCGGTTTGTCCTATGTATATTGCATTGCAACTATTACAATTGGAAACCTTAGAAATCAAAAAACACATGAAAAATAGCAACTTAATATTATTAAATGAAATCGAAAATGTGTATAGCTCAATAATTATAGATTGTAATAGTATTTAAGAAATAGTGTAAGCAAATTTGTATCAATATGTCTTCAGAAGATGCCTTGTAGGGTGAAACGATCGTAAAGAGTTTAATAAATGCATTAAGTGGAAATTAAGTGTGTTTCACTCAATTATTTGATTCAATATGATTCCTAATTTCCATAAAATAAAGGCAGAAACAATTAGTCACTGTTCAGTCTCTCCACAAGACCGTGATAGAAAAACAGAGATATCAACAGTCTTTTTATGTCGATGAAGTTATTGTTTGATCCTAATTTTTGATTAAAAAATCACCAAAGTTTTCATGTGTCTCGATATTGACTGTGGTTACAATTTGAGTACCATTCACCATCGACAACGGTTCCCATTCATCCAAATCTGGAGGGGTTTAACCAGTCTCTCAATAATGTTACAACAGTTTCAAAAAATTTAACAAACAAGCAAGACTTTTAAAGATAGAATCAAGCAACACTTAAACATGTTGAAATAAACACACAGTTGATAATTTCCACAATTTATTAAATAAACCTGACACGTGTTTCGTCAACACTGTGCCTTCTTCAGAAGTACAATATCTACCTAAAACTACCTAAGAGTAGATGTTTATAAATAGGATGGTGCATCTTCACTAGAGTGAGGGAAAAGATTTAATAGTGGTGAGAGGTTTATATCTACTTGGTCACTAAGTAATATGTCTGTATTTTTATATTTGTTAATTTCTTTAGATTCTAATAGTGTAAATTTTAAACTTTTATTTTTAGTGTGTAAAATTTTTAGATCTAAATTAAATATATGGTTATCTTCTAACACATGTTTGGCATAATTAGCATAGTTTCTTTTGTTTCTATATGATCTAAAATGTTCGCTCAAACGAATTCTAAAATTTCTTCCCGTCTGACCTATATAAATTTTTTGAACAAGAACCGTAATTGAGTTGATATATGCCATATATCATATACTCAATTTTTGAAAAAATTTAAAGTCGTAAAAAGATACGTCCATTATTGTTAAGGTACCGGCTAGATATTGAAATAAATTTTTTCAATTCATAAATGATAAGGGAAAAAGGAAAGAAGCCACTCATGGTCAGTCCAGAATTACTTTCATGGCCTGAATTCATTTTCGTTGTCCTCAAAACCCATGTCCGTTTCAAATATCTCGACGAAAACCTACACATCCAGAAATGTCAATATGTATTTTCTTTCGTTCCTATCCCTATACGGAAAATCATCCCTCAGTAAGTGAAACGATGACGTAGGACGTGATAGAATTTCTGTTTTGTCAATAACAACAGGAATATTTTAAAATAACGTAGTAGGGACTATCACTGAATTTCGCTTTAATTTTGTGAGAGACAATGTAAAAGATACAAACATTAATAAGAAGGGATTTTGATGATATATGGAGACCCATATTTATGTGTTAATATTTCCAAAATAGCCACAGGATCTTTTTTTATCCTTAGTTTGCTAAAATTATCCTTATTCTTATAAAATAAATAATTTTTATATTACAATTAAAACGAGTCCTTAATTCCTGACGATTCTACATTAACTTTTGCGGGAAATTTTAATTTTTACGTAAGGCAAATAATGATTTACACGCCCCTAAAAAGACCTCACGCGGCATTTGTGTGTTAACGATACTTGGGAGCCCCAGATCCTCCTTTGTCGAAAAACTCACCCTATTTATTCAAGATAGAACTTAATCACACCCCAAAGCTCCAGCTTCATTATCACAAGGAGTGGTAAGTTTATGATAATCTCGTGCGTGCATAAGTATACGTGATACGTATGGTAAAATGTAGCATGAAAATATATATCATCTATAAAATATGTATAATGTATAAGATGAGGGTGACACCACTCACCATACACCAGCATACTCTTGGTGCGACTGTCTTCGTCATTGAACGAGGACACAGAACAGGTGTAGTCCCCTGACAGTTCGGGTGCCGGCTTTGTAATGTGTAAAGCTCTATGCTTGCTGTTGTTATGTTGACTGGCCAAATATTCCAGATTCAGTCTTCCTTTGAGAATACCTGGAAAACAAAAATTCAAACAAAACAAAAATGGAAAAGAAAAACAAAAATTAAACAACCCCGTTTTGAATTTGCCCCGGAACAATAAATACAGTCGCCACAAAACTGCCTATATGCATTATTCATTTTGAAAAGCTTTATTTTGCATGCGATTACCAAGCCGTAAGACGATAAAAAATATTTATATGTACGAGGGTGGCTCAAATATAAACGAGCCTTTATAAATTGCGTGCCGGATAGTTGTTCAAGGCGCAACCGAGCGTTAGGAACTTGAAGTGGGGATATTAGGTGAAACGGAAACGACGCGTCTGGTCGTATTGCTGCGTTCGCTTTGTTAATACGAGGTAGCTATCACAATAAGTAAGAAGGAGGTGCATAGCAGCGTTGCGCAACGAATTGTTATTATTATTAAGTTTCTTACACGTGAAAACGTGAAACCAGCTGAAATTTTGAGCAGATTACAAGCACAATTCGGAAATGAAACGCTTTCGTGGCCACCTGTAAAAGTTTGGTACAAAGAATTTAACGATGGGCGTAATCGTGTCGAAAATGTAAATCATCCTTTTTCTTACTTTTCAATATAAATGTTTTATGAACAAAGGCTTGTTTACATTTGATCCATCCTTGTATATATATATTATTATGTGGTGATATTTTAAAACCCCACATTTTAAATATTATATAGTGTATATAGTAATATGTAGTGGGTACAAATTAATTCAATAATTAATGTCGCATTAATGTATTTTTCTGAGTTGTTTTCAAATAATAACAAACTTAAGAGACTTAATGTAAAACTACTTTTTTAATTATAAATACATAATAATGTTATTTAAAACAATAAAGCACATTTATTGTAATATTGCTACTAAATATCGTAGATAAAGAAAATCCGACAGACTTCAGGCAGTTACGGAGATAAGAAAGGATAGCCAGCTTTATCCCTATGGACACCGAAAGCGTAATGTATATTGATCCTTTATATCCCTAAGGATACTCCAAAAAGAAAGAGACAAGAGTAACTAGCCTTAAGCGTCAACGATTTCACATTTTTTATGACCTTTTTTATCAGTATAAACATAAACATTGAAAAAATATACCTATTCGTTTTATTGCACTTATTCGAATACCAGCGACAAATTTTAAATCTTATTGTAGACGGAAAACAAGAAGATTCAATTATTTTGGTTAGTAACCCCCCATAGACCTCACTTTTTTCTGATAAGGATATTATTTCTGGCTTCTGCCGTGGACGATTGATTTTCCTTGACTTTTCGCTGTCCATGTTGTCATCTTCTTCAGAAGGAATCTGATTCAAATTTAGATTCAGATTCGTCAAAGAAAATCAATCAATCACGCGGATCCCGGAAGAAGTTTCTATTGTAAAGAATGGCCGTGAAAATCTGCATTCGTTTTGCAATTTTTTCGGGAAATTGAAAAACTTCTTGAAGAAAAGAAAGATGTATCGATAAAAGAAAATGAAAACTACCTAATGCTTGTGGCTTATTATTTGTAATCCACTGGTATATGGGTGTTCTTCCACTGTTGAAGAACCATTTGACCACCAATCCGTCGTCCTTTTTTTCATCCCAACTATAATCACAATCTAATACCACCGGACTTCCCAATTGTGCTACTTCAGGGACTTGAAGTTTGTTGATTTTGACCCCGTTTATAAGACTTGGGAATGTTTCTGAAAACAATGTATTATTTGTAGATATATACTATAACAACAGAACTATATATTCTATTAATTAATAGATACATACAATTCAACTATAAAGGACATGCATTTTAATTTCACTTAGAAGAAAACACAAGTTGGATAGTTTCACTAATTTATTGGCTAACACGACAATATTGTTTCGGTCCACAGGGACCATTATCAAGAGTATATTGTGTACTAAAGTTATAAACTTACAACAGTATATTTATACCTACAGCCTACATAGGAGAAGTGGGGTTGAGTCGTTGTACATTTCAATCTGGCTATTTGCTAAGGTCTGTTTTTTGAATAAAGATTTTTTAATTTCTAAATTCTCAAATAATGAAAGTTTTTTTCTTGTTTTAATATTATTCTGTAAAATTTTGATTTTAGTTGTATGAATATTGTGATCATTGTCAATGCAATGCTCAAAGAAGCCGTTTTTTTTATGTTTTATATTTATGGAATAGATATGCTCATTAATTCTAGCGTTTAAGGCTCATCCACTTTTTCCTATGTAGGTTGCTTTTTAAAAAAAGATCTGTTTTAGTTTTAAAGTTGTTGAACATATTTTTAAGATTGCGATTGTTGACTTCAGTGGCATGTATTTTGAATTTCTTTAACCTATTTTTATACCTAAAACTAACATTATTTATGAAAGGTATTGGACAATATGTATTATCGGTTTTTGTTGACAGACTATCATTGTAAAAGAGTTTCCTAGTTAGTTTAAAAGATTTTTTGCGTAAATTTTTTTCAATGGTTTTTGGGTTATAGCAGTTGTTTATTGCTATTGTTTTGACAGTATTTAATTCTTTGAAGTAATTTTGTTTTGAAAAAGGTACAGTTAGCAATCTGTTGATAGAAGCATGGAAGGAAGCGGATTTTGTGGAAATAGGGTGGTTCGAATTGGTCGGTATAACAGTATCTGTAGTTGTAGGTTTCCTGTATATATCAAAGCAAATATTGTTAGTTACGTGTGAAATTGTTAGGTCTAAATAATTTAAGTTTTTATTAAGTTCTACTTTAGATGTAAAATTGATATTGGGGTCAATAGTATTTAAAATTTTGGAATAACACTAATTGTCAATACTGTCGAGTTAGCCAATAAATTAGTGAAACTATCGAACTTGGGTTCTCTTCTAAGTGAATTTACATCATGTTTCACATTCATTGCACTAATGAAAGTCTTAATAGCATTAAGCATATTAATTTCTATAAGTATATCTTCCTGTAGGACCAATATTGTAAAGATGATGCTTTTTAGATTAGGAACACATTTTTTTTATACCTGCCTAATTGTAAATGGCACCGTCGCTTTTTTGTGTGGCACGATTTAATTAATGCAATTATAATATCGCGATATATTATTAACTCGGCTTATTCTAATAGAAGATCGAGTTTAATGAAATTCGCTCTTTATTATACATTTCTCCCGCAACTTAATTAACTCGCATACCTGATGTATTTATAACAAAGCAGTTGTTTAAGGAATGATGAACGAAGCGAGATAGCGAGATAAACCTTCCCGTCTTTAATAGAATTCTGTGTTCATGGGGTCGAAGCATTTTTCAACGCCATACCCACCTATTCACCGTCACTACGACTCTCAACCTGAATATTTCATGTAATTATATACAACTTCAACAACTTTGTATCGCAGCAGCTATTGCTTTATACCTTTAAAATTTTAATAACCTAAAGCTGTTAGTTTTCTTAGGAAATCTTTGCTTTTGTATATATCTACTCATCGACCTACTTACCTACAAGAACATCCACGTGAGACACCTTAATGATTTATCAAGAAATTAAAATGACAACTTAATATTGTTTACGCGATACTTATAAATATCAACTTCAGAAAGCAGCACTTATTACTAAAAGAAGTAAAACAAACATAAAGCGAACCCTATAAGCAGTTCCAATAAATCAGCGCAGTCGCTTCGTAAAAACAAATCAAAGAAAAACCGTATTAAGGGCAGTTATGTTGCTATATATTAATATTTACTGATAACTAAGGTTAATAAAGCACACAGTTCAAAGGTTCACTAATTTATTTAAAATTCCTCGACAATTGTTTCGGGTATAGCCCATAATCAAGAGTATATTTACTCGTTACTAGTAATTAACATGAAATGAAAAAAACAATGTCCAATTAAAATTAAGACAACAGTTGGACGTGTCATGTCCACAATATACGTTTGTGTGTCATTCATAAGTTTTAAGTGAACATGTCTACATTTAATAACCGTTGTACATGTATAATATGTTCATTACAGTAATGGATGCTATTATGTTATTTTATCAACATGGAAGAGTTGTTATTTAGAGCCATTATTATTACCGTATTCAAACAAAAGCTCGGGAGCAGTCGCTAAAATAAATTAATATTCATGAATGTCCGTTATTCTGGATTCCAGATAACCCACAGGACATATAACGGTTGTATGATTACGGCACAGTTATTATCGTTAAATTGTGAAGTGTTTAGCTAAATTTATACGCATATATACCACAGAAATGTTTGTTTTATTCTTGTTAAATTCAGACAGATCTGATTTTTGAAATTTCACGTTGATACTATAAAAAAGGTACGTATTATTATTCAAACCGAATGGGCTTCTTTCAAACCCACCGAAACATTAGATTCAGGTAGTCCTGCTTTTGAGATACAGCCCTTAGAAGTAGGTTTATCGCCCTTTTTTTAGCATAGCGTAAAGCTATCATTATGACCGTATACGTAAATAACTTAACTTAATTTCCTCCGACCTACACTGTAGTGTAGGGCGCAAAGCCCTCTTCAGCCTCCTTACAGGAATCGTGGGAATGGGTGGGTGGTGTAGTTAGAAAGAGAAAGATGAGACGGACGAAATGAATACAGAAGAGAAGTGAAAGATTATCTGTGGAATATTACTGCCCCAGCATTTGCCTAAGTGATCCAAGGAAACCACAGAAAACTTGGACCAGAGCAGCCGGACCCGGGTTCGAACCGGTGACCTCCCGAATGCTAAGCAATGATCTGGAGTACTAGAGAGACTTATAAGACTCTTAGATAACACTAGATCAGGAAACGGACCAAATGATTCGATTACCTTCATGATTATCTACAAACAAGGTAACGTATATGGATTAAAACGAAACTTACTGAAACAAACTATCTTCTTTTTTTAGTCTTTGCATAAACTATAATTATTGCAAAAAGAAAGCTTCGTGTAAGTCGGTAATTAATCGCTCGTAGCTAATTGTAATGTAGATGAAATGCAACACTTAGTCAAGAAGTTTATGATTGTAGCATTTGAAAAGCCTTTACAGTCAACAACTCGGAATAGGGTAATTATAGCGTAAATAATTTATGCAATAAATTGCCTTTTTGAAACGTCAGAAACGAATTGTACTTTCGCCTAGCTACCGTGTATTTTTCCGTGTTCTTTTTCCCTTGCATAAATTATCAAGTTTACTTACATATATCGTAATTACTTCAATCGATCTTCATTAATTAATATCAACCACTCACGTCGTAAACGAATTATCTCATAAATCATACTTTATGGGAACAGTGCAAAATAATTGTAAATAGATGTAAAGATGGATGGCAATATTCTTCTTACAATAGAGTATATGTTACAAGGGAATTATTCCAGGTTCTAATGGCGCATATTATTTGAATAAAAGATGTAATAAGGAAATATGGGCTAGAATCAGATGTGGTAACATTGGGAGAAGGTATAAGAAAGGATTTAGAGATTGGGAATGTAGACTATGTAGAGGGATTGAGAAAACATTAGCTTGCCTGTTCTGTTGTAGAATAGCCATGCAAAGCCAGGCAAATAATGTAAGACAATTTGTGATGGAATGAAAGTGTGACAGGCTGGAAAATGACATGGATGGGTTGACCTTAAAAGGGGAGGTATGCGAGAAAATATGTAAATATATAAAAGTACTTGAGACGAAAATAAAGGTTATTGTTAAGATAGAATATGTTAGAAATTAAGAATTAGGAATTGTGTAATGAATATAAGTAGGGAGCAAAATGTAAATACTCATAAATGAGCATACATGTGTATTATTATTATTACAATATAATTGTAATATAACACTAACTTTCATCCAGAATTATCAATGGTATTGTCCTTATTCTGACTCTGTTCCCTTAATCTCTCCCAAATTATCCTCTATTACATTAAATATCCCATTAAAAGAGTTTCTTCAGTTTCGGGGAAAAGAACGTATTCCCAAAAATCATCTTCTCTGTTGATCGTTGAAGGTATTAAAGTTAACCAATAGCTTATAACCATTTGCAGTAAAAATTGTGCATAGCAACAAAACTATCGTCACAATAACAATTATTATGCTTTTGGTCAGAAATTTATCGAAACTACCAGACACGGATCGCGATTCCGCTCTTGTTAAAAGCTCATGAGCGTGCCATGGGCAGTCTCTATAAATTACTCACCAAGTCGAAATGTTCCGTAAAGAACAGTTAATATAATAACAACATAGAGGCAACTGCTACCATCTAGTGGATTTTAGCCGCAGAAAGGTATTTAAACTTGTTCAGCTAAATCAACAACGCAGCTTACATACGTGAATTCACGTAAAGCGTAACAATAACAATTATTTTGCGTTTGGTCAGAAACTATCGTCTATATTACTGTATCAAGTAATTTTGTAGCATCTTATGGACAGACAGACGGTCTCCAGAAACCTTCATTTACGGCTTTGTTTCTTACTTAGTTAATTTACATCTATTCCTTTGTTTGACGATTCGGACGCTTTGTGAAGTTGCTTCACTCCCGTCTGAGTTTTGCATTTTTTACGGATTCTTTGTAAGACAATTCTCTGTTGTTTTTAAAAAGAATTATTCTCGGTAGGCTAAAGTTGACTGAATCCGCAGAGAAGAGTGCAGCTTTTAAGTATAATTTCCTGTTTGAATAATTTACAAACTTCTAAATTGCACTCAGACCGATCTAATTAAACTAAGTCTTTGGAATAATTATTCGAGCGGAAGGCTTTAAGAGCGCAAAGTTTGATATTCCGAGATGAATTAAGAACTCTGATGCTTGTTTCTTTAACTGGAAACAATGAATTGAACTGGACGCAAATTTCTCTTCCAATACTCGCGAATATTATTCTTTCGTTTTTTGCCCTCGCATTTAAAATCGGCTAACATTAATTAGAATCAAATCAAAGGCATCGGAGATCACTTGAATAACAATCGCAACTTCAAAAACGAATGGCTTACTTTAATCGTTATTTCTTTATACTGCAGCCAAATAATATATTTAATTAAAACAACACAGAATTCATGTTTAATAATAGCCCCTCTAAATAAATATAACAGAACAGAAGTAAGGTACCATTATCTATTGTAATACTGAACTTTTAATTTTGTATGTAAACTGTTCAAACTTCAGGTATCCAGAAGAAATAGAGGTTTGTTTCTCCAACAAATGTAAATTTTTCATAGAGATTAAGTTAACAAACCAGGTCTAGCTGAAATTAAACTTAATTTAAAGACAACTTAATAATAACCGTAGTATAAAATAAGTAGGATTCGGAAACGGACAAGATCCAGCACTTTTAGGGCTCAAAAAGGAAAATCTGATCAGGGCCGGATCAGGTCTGTAACGCCTGAATTCATCCAATTCAATAAAGATAGATTTCAGGAAGATGTAAAAGATCCTGTAGAAGTATTTAAAAGACTATAATAATGTCAAAGTCAACTGGGAAGTCCAAGGGATCCTATAAAAGGATTAAAATTATAATATAAAGACCGAACTGGTATAGATAAAGGGTTCCCTAAAAGGGTTACGATAAGATAGTCAAAAAAGAGCTGGATTGGGATCATGGGTTCCTTACTGGGTTAAAATAAGTCAGGATCGGGCCAAGATAGATAAAGGATTCCCTAAAAAGGGTAATTTAAAGACAACTTAATAATAGCCCTAATATAAAATAAGTCGCGTCGGAAATGGACAAGATCCAGCCCTATTAGTACTCAAAAATGAAAATCTGATCAGGGCCGTATCAGGTCTGTAACGCCTGAATTCATCCAATTCAATAAAGATAGATTTCAGTAAGAAGTAAAAGGTTCCCTAGAAGTATTTAAAAGAATATAATAATGTCAAAGTCAATTGGGAAGTCTAATGGATTCTATGAAAGGATTAAAATTATAGTATAAGGACCGAACTGGTGTAGATAATGGGTTCCCTAAAAGGGTTACGATAAGATAGTCAAAAAAGAGCTGGATTGGGATCATGGGTTCCTTACTGGGTTAAAATAAGTCAGGATCGGGCCAAGATAGATAAAGGATTCCCTAAAAAGGGTAATTTAAAGACAACTTAATAATAGCCCTAATATAAAATAAGTCGCGTCGGAAATGGACAAGATCCAGCCCTATTAGTACTCAAAAATGAAAATCTGATCAGGGCCGTATCAGGTCTGTAACGCCTGAATTCATCCAATTCAATAAAGATAGATTTCAGTAAGAAGTAAAAGGTTCCCTAGAAGTATTTAAAAGAATATAATAATATCAGAGTCAATTGGGAAGTCTAATGGATTCTATGAAAGGATTAAAATTATAGTATAAGGACCGAACTGGTGTAGATAATGGGTTCCCTAAAAGGGTTACGATAAGATAGTCAAAAAAGAGCTGGATTGGGATCGTGGGTTCCTTACTGGGTTAAAATAAGTCAGGATCGGGCCAAGATAGATAAAGGATTCCCTAAAAAGGGTAATTTAAAGACAACTTAATAATAGCCCTAATATAAAATAAGTCGCGTCGGAAATGGACAAGATCCAGCCCTATTAGTACTCAAAAATGAAAATCTGATCAGGGCCGTATCAGGTCTGTAACGCCTGAATTCATCCAATTCAATAAAGATAGATTTCAGTAAGAAGTAAAAGGTTCCCTAGAAGTATTTAAAAGAATATAATAATGTCAAAGTCAATTGGGAAGTCTAATGGATTCTATGAAAGGATTAAAATTATAGTATAAGGACCGAACTGGTGTAGATAATGGGTTCCCTAAAAGGGTTACGATAAGATAGTCAAAAAAGAGCTGGATTGGGATCATGGGTTCCTTACTGGGTTAAAATAAGTCAGGATCGGGCCAAGATAGATAAAGGATTCCCTAAAAAGGGTAATTTAAAGACAACTTAATAATAGCCCTAATATAAAATAAGTCGCGTCGGAAATGGACAAGATCCAGCCCTATTAGTACTCAAAAATGAAAATCTGATCAGGGCCGTATCAGGTCTGTAACGCCTGAATTCATCCAATTCAATAAAGATAGATTTCAGTAAGAAGTAAAAGGTTCCCTAGAAGTATTTAAAAGAATATAATAATGTCAAAGTCAATTGGGAAGTCTAATGGATTCTATGAAAGGATTAAAATTATAATATAAGGACCGAACTGGTGTAGATAAAGGGTTCCCTAAAAGGGCTACGAAGAAATAATTTAAAAAAAGCCGGATTGGGATAATGGGTTCCTTACTGGGTTAAAATTCGGCAGTCAAGTCAAAATCGGACAAGGATAGATAAAGGGTTCCCTAAAAAGGGTAGGATCAGATAATCAAATCAAGGCTTTTAATACCTGATACGGACCATATATAAATACCGTATTTCGGCATTCCCTATTAGAGCCTGATCCGCCCTGAATTATATTAGAGCATACCCTATTTCATTTCTACACAAGGCGTAAAAAATACATTTCATATTTTCTCTAATTGATAGCGGTAAAAGTAATGAATAGGAAATTATCTTATGCATTTTAGATTCATATATAAAATTCATAGAAAGTCTGCTAATGCGAAACAAGGGTGAATTGAATTAATTTACGAAAAATAACGGTATAGGCTGATTGTGATTTGTGGACCAATTAAACTTCTATTAATAGTCAATTTATCATTTTGTATGATATGATAAAAAATAGATTGTTTCAGCCTTTACTATATGGAAGTTGGGTTTCATAATGAATAAACTAGTTGTCGATAATAACAATCATACATAATTTCCACTAATATATTTGTTTTTCTTAGAAATTGTTTCACCCTACAAGGGCATCCTCAGAAAGTGACATTACATTAACCACCACCACCGACCCATTCCCACGATTTCTGAAAGGAGGCTGAAGAGGGCCTTACGCCCTACCCTCCGGCTTTGCACTATAGTGTAAGTCGAAGAGACTGCCCGTAGTAGCTGGTGGGAAAGAAACACCCAAAAGTTTTTTTAGGAAATTGTAAAATCACTTTTTCTGAGGATTCCCTTATAGGGTGAAACAATTGTTAAGAAAAATAAACGTATTAGAGAAAAATTTGTGTGTTTTTTATTATTAACAATTAGTTTATTCATTATGATATGATAATTTTATTTTACGTGCCCGTATTTTTAATTATTATATTTCCTGACAATTTGCAGAACTCATTTAATCAATGGTGACGTGACGCCACTGTACGTAAATTTCTCAAATTCCCGATACGTCAATCAGCGTAAAATTGTAATATGTATTAATTAAAAATTCAAATCTTCAAACTTTATTGGACCAACTTGAACTGTAAGCCTAAGGTTCTCCTCGCAGTCAGCTCTGTAAAAACTAGATTAGTGTTGAAACAATTTAAAGTTTCTAGGTTGCAATTTTAATTAATTAATTAATTAATTCGTGTAGGTAAACTAACGTGACGTGAATGTGCAAGTTTATTACGTGCAAAATTCATTAAGCCGAAACCTGGCCGCAAAGAAAATTAATTACAATTTCAAGACCTATTCAACATCCGCATCCCTGTCTAGTGTACATTTAGCTGTTCCACTACCAATTACTCAAATGTATGATTGAAGGGCTCTTTGATCTTTCATAAAAGGAATACCTACATTGGACTCCATTTTTCACTAATCTGAATCCAAATAGTCGTAAAAATTCCTTCTGTTATACACGAAAAGGCATTCAGAAATAAAATGTCCCAAATACTTATACACACTATGTATGCAGCAAATATGTATATATAATGAAAATCGTTCGCCAACTTTTGACTTCTTCAAATGGGTAGTTTGAAAGGTACCCTAAATACTAATTTGACAAAAGGCGTTGGTGACAGGTAACATTTAAAATAAGTCTGAAAATAAAGAGTTTTTATTTGTTGAATCTAACGGTTTCTAAACATTCCAGTTGATTTAATTGCATTATATATAATAAATGTGTCGCATATGTGTAATCTTCGTTTTTCTTTAAGTAACTACTTTTGTGTTCTTTTCAGCTTGTTTTAAATTTCCTGGCTATTTGACCTATATAAACATTTTTTTCCAAAACGACCTGAGGCAGATGGGTCTTAGATAATAAGTTCTCCACGAAGGAAATCCAACAATATCCAGTCATACGAACGGGACGACGTGATGTCTTTCCCCTTTTAAGGGTAAGCAAAAGTTAGAATCCCAATGCCAAACATCCCCTTCTGAAGAAGTCAAAACAGTTATTGCGGAGATAATCAATGAATATTATGGATTTTAATTCTATAGATACTATTGAAAATAAATTTGTATCAAGAATAGATGAAATTATAAATCGTGCAATACTAAACTTAATTCTGATTAGTTAATAATTTGAAAACAAATTTCTTTTTTATTTCCGAAGTTTCTAACGTATCCACATTTTTTTATCGTCAGGAGCTTAAAAATAAAATAGTAACTTTGAAATCATGTTTCATTTTCTAAACAAAAAAACACATTAAATTGAAAGCCTAGCCATTTACATATATATCTGGTGTACTTTTCGACAGCTCTTTATTTTTTCTCCGAGCCAACTTCGTGACGTAAAATAAAAACTTCCCTTCACGACTTTTGTGTTTTTCTTCTAACTTTTCGAAGAAGCAAATTGGGGTGCTTATAAAAATTGAACGTTGAGAAAGCCTTTTAAAATACCTTCTTTGTTAGATAAATAAATGGAAAGTAGTAGAAAAAAATCATTGTTTTTTCCAACTTTCCACATATTTGGCTATCGAATAATGTACGAAGCTAATTCTCGAACCCCATGTTTGACGACAACTTTTTACTGGAAATGTATTTTTTCTGTTTAAAAGAACTTTTTGTGCTGCAGAAATCCTTCTTAATATTGTAATATAGACTTGGCTATCTCAATGTTTTCAAGATAGAAATACAGTCAAAGTCGGTTATAACGACTTCTCACATTTGGTCGTAAGAATCGATAGTCAAAACAACCAGCAGTACTTTAATAAAGTTTCCTCAAACATCGTACGCTTTGTTGTTCTTGCTTGTTTCATTTTCAAAAAATTGCTGTCAAAAATGTTTGAACTTTTCTCTCTCTTTCCAAATGGTTAAATTATCGAGTGTGATACATCATATTCCTTTGCAAAGTCTTTCTTTGGAATTCTGCTCTCTAGCTTGGATATAATATGCGATTTTTCTTCGATATTAATTGGTTTTCTTTTTCTTTCAAAAATATTAAAAGTCTCACAAATAACTCAACAATATCTTTTAATGCCTGATGTGTACTGCATGGATGTGTATTTTGGTTTGGAGAATTATTAGAGACCCTAAACTAAACGATTTTATGTACTTTTGCGATCTTAATAGCCATTGACAATTATACTATGCTAGATGTGGATACTGTTACCTATTCAAGTTCTTTACAATACAGCTGGTCGTTCTAACAGATATAATTCTGCGAAGATATTGGATAATAAATGTAATCGCTTAATGAAGTAAGTCGTAATAAGCAATGTCGTAAAAAGCAGTGTTTTTTATAAGGTGGTAGTATGGTATTCGACTGGTTAATATAACCGGTATGTTGTTCTAAACGATGTCGACGTAAACGGTTTTCACAGTAATTGCAAAAGCATTGAATGAAACACTTACTAAAACATTATTACGTATAGCAAGCGTACACTCATAGGCGGCGATGCAAATCAATATTTTGTGAATAATTTCACATTTATATTAAAAAAAAGAACACATTTCTTTTATTATTATTTTTTTTTGAGGACATTCAAATAAGAATTTGCGATTTCAGGTATACAGTACAAATTCATTGTCTGTTGAAGATGTTTATGTAAATATCTATTCAAATCTTGTATATTCAAAATCTTTTCTTTCTACCTTCATAACTGTGCAAATATTTCAATTATCAAAATTATTTTGTATAGTATTTGCTTGTGTAAACATTTTGAACATTCTATTCTAAATCTTTTGTATTGTATATCTAAAATAGAAGAACTTATAATAAACATTTGTGTCAAAGATACCTTAAGTGGAAGTTCTAACGACTCCGTCAGTGACTAATTTGTGTTTTGTTTTCTTTAAATTTCTTTCTACCTTCATAACTGTGCAAATATTTCAATTATCAAAATTATTTTGTATAGTATTTGCTTGTGTAAACATTTTGAACATTCTATTCTAAATCTTTTGTATTGTATATCTAAAATAGAAGAACTTATAATAAACATTTGTGTCAAAGATACCTTAAGTGGAAGTTCTAACGACTCCGTCAGTGACTAATTTGTGTTTTGTTTTCTTTAAATTTATTTTTATTTTTGTAAATAGTCATTTTTATAAGTATTCTTCTAAATTTATTGTGCCTTGTTATTTTTTGTATAAGATATTTCACTGCTTTCTTTTATTTATTGTGTTTGTATATATTTTTTGGGTCCTGTATGTTCTTGTACTGTTTCTTCTTTTTGTATATTTTTTTCATTGTTTAGTATTTGTGTGTTCATTTTGTAGGTTATTTTGTTTGGAGTTTCCACGTCGTACGAAATGATTTTATGTTTTGTTGTTATTCTTTATTTACTTAAATTTAAATACTAACAATTTATTTCCATCTACATTATAACAAATTTAATAAATTTGCACTACGCCTCTATCCATATTTATTGCATCAACAGAATTTGTTATCTGAAGTACAACTTAATTGCCTACAGCCCTGCCCACCTTCTTGTTGGTCCGTCTCCTTACCGCGCGCGAGTTATACAATCCTGGTTGGAAAAGTAACTATGGAAAAAGTATTCAGTAACAAACATTTGTTTAAGTACTGTTTTATTGAGTATGTTATATACCAATCAAGCTACATATCCTGTTCTTATTTCTAAAAGTTTAGATGTAATATTTCATGAACACTCTGTATGCCTACTGGGTACATAACGTTACAAAAATGAACCAACCATGTTAGATTATTCGCTTAGCAATATTTGATGGCGGCTATAAAAATTGTATGCTGTATGCTATTATAAAATACACGTAACATATTATAAACTCTTTTTAAGTACTTTTTCAAATAACCCATAATCGTAAATCTACAGTAAGTATGTTACATACTACGTAAACTTATTTCATTATTATATTTTCCTAATAAAGGCTATAAGAATGCTAACATATAGTGACATGCGCCACTTCCTCCAGTCTTCCGTACTTCCTCATTTTACAAGAAAGGAATGTGCTGGAATGTATGTTATGCAACATTAAAAACTATGTTTTAGTTTGCGTTCTTCGTAGATTTCAATGACAGTAACGCAGTTTCTCAATAATTTAATAGTAATTGACTGTTTTTGCCTCTGCTTTATGGAAATTTATGATAATGAAAAGTAAAACAAGCAAAATAATTTTCACTGTATATTTTAAATTCTTAACAATTGTTTCACCCTACTAGGGCATTTTCAGAAGACATACTAATATAAGTATAGGTAATATAATACGGAACGGAGACATATCAGAATTAAATAATTTTGTTGAAGTTATAAATAAACTACATGATAGATATCAAAAATATTAATAAACTTAATTTTTTGGATTTAACTTTAACAAAATCAGTTAATAAAGAAGATATTTCGGTCTACGTCATGCCATCCAACACAACAAAAATTAGCAGCATTCCATTCTATGATTAATAGATTAATGTTAAACTTACCACCTCCCGAAAATAATTTTAATAAAGAATTAAAGTGCATAAAACAAATTGCCATAAATAATGGATATTCTACGAAATTAATAGATGACCTAATTAACAAAAAACGAAAAATAACATGTTTACAAAATGTATACACAAATGATTACAAAAATCCCCATAAAGATAAATGTAACAGATCAATTTTATATATAGGAAATATTTCAAATAAGGTGGCAGGAAAATCACTAAGAAAAAGAGTATTAAAATTTCATTCAAAACATCAAATAAGTTATCAAGATATGTAAAGGTAAACAAGAAAAGATGAGTAAAAGCGGAGTGTATAAATTAAATTGTAACACATGTAAGTCAGTATATATCGGTCAAACAGGGAGATCCTTCAGATAAGGAATTAACGAACATATTAAAAATTATGCTGAGTAATCGACATTCATGAATCACATAGAAAACTATAAACATGAATTTAATGTTGATTCTAACTGCGAAATACTTGGAAAAAGGGAAAAACTAGAAATAGTAGAATCTTTAGAAATTAAATAACATGTCAAACAAAACAATTGTAAAATGTTAAATGAAATCGAAAATGTCTATGAATCTATAATGTGGTTTCCATGGATCACTTAGGCAAATGCTGGGGCAGTAATATTCCACAGATAATCTTTCACTTCTCATCTGTCTTCATTTTGTCCGTCTCATCTTTGTCTCTCTAACCACACCACCCACCCATTCCCACGATTCCTGAAAGGATGATGAAGGAAACCTTACGCCCTACCCTCCGGCTTTGCACTACAGTGTAGATCGGAGACACTGTCCGCCTATCAGCACAAGTAGCAGGTGTAGATTTTTAGTATGTCCTCTGAATATACCCGAGTAGGATGAAACAATTATAAAGAGTTTAAAATATACAGTGGAAATTATTTTGTTCCTTTTACTTTTCAATTTTATAATTGTAAGGTATAACGTACGATAAAATTCTACCAATCTGAAATCTAAACAGCACTTTTGATTTATTTTATTTTTGCTGATTGAAAAAAATAACGATTAATATTTTTATTTGCAGAAGCCGATGTACGGAGGAAAACTTTCAAAACAAACTAATGATAGATTTAGAAATACGTATTCGGTAGGTAAGTACAAACATAAAAAGCAGTTTGGTCATATTAAAACCTTTTGCTTTAAATTGAGCTCTATATATATATATAAGTTATATATAACGAGTATTTGTTAAAACTTTTCCTCTCCCAGTACTGTTCATTATAACTTCATAATCCATGCCTATTTCTTTCCTTCCTAGTTATCTGAAAATTCCAACTTTTACGACAGCACGTAATTTACCTTGCGGATCTTATATCCAACAGTATGAGTAAATTATTTCTTTATCCTTTTTTCTCTGCGTCCATTATTAAACAGAATAGTGACAACAATCAATAATATATATAGTTAATAAATGAAGAAGAAATCGCCGATATTCGAAATCTATGAAATAAGATAAATCAGGATGGAAAAAACGGTAGATACATAAGAAAGGATAGCGCAGGATTGAGTAGAGCTTAACAAAAACAAATCACTTCTGAGCTCGCAATCGATTAATTCAGGAACCTAAAAAAGATTATTAAAAGTGTATGTTTAGAGGACATCTCTATAATGTGTCGGTGGGGATAGCGGAAAAGAAAAAGTTAAAAGTATTTGAGAGGATGATAAAACTACTGTGGATAAATAAAGTCAAAAAATGAGAACGTATACGAATGAGAGGGAAAACAAAGGGTCCTATGAAAGTCAATTCCATTTTTTTTATTTTTTAAGTAAACATTTCTACTTAGAACTGTCTCTTTGATAATGATCTGTTGATCGAAACAATTGTAAGAGTTTCTTATAATAAACAGTTGAAACAAAACGAATTTTTCGTCTTTATTTTATTTATTTAACATGTTTCATCAAAACTATTAATAAAACACCAATTTGGTTAATTTCCATATAATTATTTAACCCGTGTTTCGCGCGCACTGCGGCTTCATCAGAAGTTTTACATGAAACTTAATCTGTCTTACAAGATTTGTTGTTAAATACTATTGGGATCGGTGGGGATAGGGAAGAGGTTCAGTTCTTATGTAGTATTTTGTTTAACGTATTGTCTATTACTTGTATGATATAATCATTGTGAACTGCGATTTGTTTAACGTAAGAAAGCAATAAAAAGAATATACCCCCTTAAAATCGAGAAACCAAAATACAGTGTTAACATATTTAGGTAAACAAACCAATCTTTTAGCTTTTAGCTTTTAAAACTAATAACATTTAAGCAAGAATAACAAAGACAAAATTGATAAAAGCAAATCCGGTGTTTATAAAATTTCATGCAGCTCATGTAACAATTACTATATAGGAAAAACTTCCCGAAATTTCAATATTAGAATAAATAAACATAAAAAATCCTACCTTCACAAGAAAACAGACTCAAATTACGCAAAGCATTTAATAGACCATGACCATGTTTTTAATGATAATTTTAAAATTTTGCATACCATATACAATAATAGTTTTAAATTGTCATTTTTAGAAATACTAGAAATAAATAAGCATAAAAATAGTGATAATTTAGTAAATGAACAAATAGAATTGAATACCTCACCATTGCTGAACCTCTTCCTATCCCCACCCACTCTAATAGTATTTAATAACAAACCTTGTAAGGTAGATTAAGTTTCATGTAAAACTTCTGAATAAGCCGCAGTTCGCGTGAAACACGTGTTAAGTGATTATAGAATTATATGGAAATTAACCAGACTGGTGTTTTATTAATATTCATAATGAATTTCCATCAAGTAAATGTAGATTCGATTATATGTTTCATCGAGACTACACAATGAACAGCCTTTCTTATAATTAATAATTGCAGAGTAAAATTTTTCCAGAAATTGCTGGGACTTGGAAGTTCATCTTTGGAAAAACTATTAGCACATATAGTACTAGTACATTCACAAAGATAATAAATTTTGGTGCTATTGTACAGACCAAAATTGATACACATAAATGAATCAAATTATTAAAACAATAATATTTGTAATGACATAATAAAAACCTAATAATATTTTTTACATATTTAAATTGATGTTAATTTTTTAAACTCTCCAAATCCAAATGGTTGGTCTGATTTGGTCATGTTGGCAAAATTTGATGACTTGAATAGTGTTTGTCTCCTTGTGTAGTCAAGTTTCACTTTTATAACCATATAGCTTGTTATACGTACATTGTTAGATAAATGTTAACAGCGAAGAGAAATAAAAATCTTCTATTTGTCGATGCTTTAATTTCCGGTCCGCGTATTCTGTGGGCACAAAATTTCGCTAATGGAGTAGCCAATTGTTGAAATTGTGAACGCTTTATAATTTCTGTCCCAAATATTTTCAAAAGGCGTCCATGATCGCTGTGCATCACACAATTTAAATTGATCGATCTCCATTTATGTAAAATAAAAAGATCTGCTATTGACATTTACATATGTATTGTGTCATTAATGTAACATATGCCGCTGTATCCATACAACATCATTTCTGGCTTGTGAATAATGTGATAGCTTAATTCAGATTAATTGGAAGTTGTAACATAAATAATTAATATTGTTATCAACGTGTGACAGGTAAATTACGGCAATATTACGCATTCAATAAATACCTTTAATAAACTAGTGATCTAACAACTAAATTCCAATATTATCACATACGATAATACGACACTATTTTTGTTTAATAAAAAGAATTAAACTGGTTGGACCCGTTCGAAAATTTGAACTTTTTACACTGTTCAATCACGTAGGTGCTTAATATTTCACACTTTTAAAGACTCTTGGGGTAGCTACCCTTTTTGTTTATTACGTGTATGTATAGTCGATGTATTTCTAAACATTTCAGTATTTGAATCTTTCACTAAACATTTACATTTGACTTTCCAAAATAGACAATTACCTATAGTGTACATGATGGTCTGTTAACAATAGAATAGGAGAAATTACTATTTATGGCAATTTGTTGTGTGTTAATCTGAACAGCTGATCATATTAAATTATTCTCAAAATAGACAGGGCATACTTTTTAAATTTCTTTAAAAATAGTAAACAAAATTAGTAATAATACTTTTAGTCGTTCACCTCTTTGTACAATAACACGTTGATTATTGCAGTGTATTAATTTGAAAAGAATTTTAAATTACAGAATTGCCTGACTAAGTAACATTAATTAGTAACTTATTCTGTAGCCAGTTTTTAGTCCAAGCAGTTACTTGAAAATAGCGTAAATAAATTATCATCAACAAGTAGTTTGAAACCGATTCAAGATTACTAAAAGCATGTAAAAAGTAGAGCACTTTTGCGTAATTACAAAGTAACAAATACAAAATTAAAAACAAAAAAATACAGCATTACAAGCAGCTTTTAGCATGAAACTATACGGAAGCAAATTTTAAAGCCCTTTTTCTGTTTGAAAAGTTTGTCACATAAAACGCATCAGTGCTCAATTTTGTTGTGAATTCAACAAATTTATAAATGCTTTTGTAAGGTACACATTTACTGTTTTTAATGATACCAACCGTTCAAAAATTGTAGGCTAAGCACTGTCATAAACCTCTTTATCGTGAGCCAGGTTAATGTTATATTCAATCAAGTTACATAACTACTTCTTTGACTAGTAAACAACACCAAAATGGTGAGCTTTTGAAACGCTGTAATGTAATTTAAAAAAAAAACTCATTTTCAACTAGACATTTATCTTTTTCAGTTCAAAACCTGTTATCACGAGAAATGTAAATAAGTAAATATTACAAACCTAAAACAGAAACAATAATCCAACATCGGAAAACTTGTAGTTTTCGGTACATTATTTCCTGTGTATCTATTGTATTGTAAGTGAACTGATGAATGACCTTACATTACAATAAAGTTAAAAAATTGAATCAATCCGTTCAACACATGTAACACGTCGACATTTGAATAAGCGCGAGGGTGAAAAAAGATACCGAAAGCAATTGTTAGAAGCGTCGCGACGGTAAACTACAGGGTTCGCGACGTCCGTCGTCGAGCGTCGTCTACATGCAACAGTTGCTTTTGGACCTTCGACAAAACCGCCGACGACGCTTTAGGCGCCAAAGACGTTACTAAACACTGTTCCCATAACGAAACTGAAGTCAAAGTGCGAGGCGCCTGTTTGCGCATGTTCCCGTGGAAATCATGGAAAATCAACGAAAAGCCGCACGCGGAAATTTGACGTTTGTCATCCCGAATATCTGGCAAAACACAAAAACCTCCTCTTTCGCACAGAACCCGTGAATGTATATCTCAGGAAGAAAATGATGCCATCATTTCTTACGTTAATTCCACAATGCACAATTATTCAACAACTATTTAAGGAATTATAGTTTACACACAATTATTTTCCACAGTAAAAATCTTAATCCCAACTTTTCCGTCTAAATTTATTCTTTGCTTAAATAGTTAGGCATAAAACTGACCAGTGTTCAAGTATTTGTTATTTAGAAATCAGAATTCTTAAATTTCTCTTGCTGGTAATCTTAAACGAACGTTTATAACCATATCTATCATTTATAAGCTTGAAATCAAGATCCACAATTTCTGGTGGTTTCAATGAATTGTTGACAAACTTGACTTAAACGTTAGTGGTAAGTGCATTCACCAATTTTTTTTTATCAATACGAACTTATGTAGAGCTTTTTTTTTATAATTTACTTTTTTTATATCCTTAATACACAAATTTCACAATATTACTATTATGTAGAAGCAAGCTTAAATAATCCCAACATGCGTTGTTCATTGCATAATCCACTTACAAAAAACATGCTTATGTTTAAAAGACTATTAATGGTGCATTTTTGTGTTTCAACGATTTTATTAGTCAAAAGCTCGATAATTGTTTCGACCAGTCGGTCTTTATCAAGAGTATTGTAGTTACTACCTGAGGAACAGTAATTCAAACCTTAAATGGATAACAAATAAGTACAAAGTTACAAATGTATATAAGCCTAAATAGGGGGGAAAAACCATCATAGATTGGTTAACAGAAGTGGACTATTGTTCGATAATATTTCAGTCTGTTTATTGACTATAATATCATTCTTTGCAATTGCTAATTTGATTTTTCAAATTTCTAGAAGGTTAAGTTTTCTACTTTTTTCAACGTTGTGAATTAATTGAATATTGTTGATATCTAAAATATGATTGTTTTCTATGCAGTGTTCTGTAAAACCTGTAGTAGACTTTTTATTTTTTATAGCTAATTCATGTCCATAAATTCTGTTTTTTAAGGCCCGATCACATTGGTCAATATAAACAGCATCACATTTTTTGAATTTTACTTAATTTTTGTTTGTTATTGACTATAAGATTACTTAATTTTAGTTTATTTACTTCTATAACATTGAAATATAAATTCATTAATTTATTTGAAATTTTATGACTGGTATTTTTAATATAATTTAAGGCATAAAAACGGTTAACATTATAAGTTACTAAACCATTTCCTAACGTTATTTGAGCTTGTGTTCTAAGTTTTTTCTTTAAAATATTATCTACAATGTCCACTCTGTAACCGTTGTTTGCAGCATTGTGTTTAATAATGTTCAGTTCCTTATAGAATTTTGATTTGATAATGGGATATTAACCAACCTATGTATAGGACTATGAAAGACTGACAATTTTATAGTAAAAGATTGATTGGAAGAGGCAGGAATGACGACATCAGTTCTTGATGGTTTTTTGATAAATATCAAAACTTACAGAATTATTCATAGTTTCAAGTATCTTATCATCTAAAATAGTAATTATGGCGTTCACCTCTATTTCCATAGTAAATTGTATTTTATTATTAATTGAGTTAAGAAATGAAAGAAAATTGTTTAATTGTCTAAGTGTCCCTGATAGAATGGGAAAGAGAGGAGAACCCATTGGTAAACCATCTTTTTGTTGGCAGAAGTTATTTCCAAAAGTGAAATAACTTTGTTTTATGCACACATTTACAATATTCAATAATTCAGTTTTTTCTAAAGAATTTAAAGTATAATTCTGAATAACGTTATTTGGTATATCTTGTAACTCCTAGGTAGGTATAGACGTAAACAAACTTTTTACATCGAAAGATACGAGAATAGCATTATTAGGGACTTTTATGTTTTTGACATTGATAAAGACCGACTGGTCGAAACAATTGTCGAGTTTTTGACTAATAAAATCGTTGAAACATTTTATGTATTTTCTTGTTTTTACATTGCTATGCTTATGTTTTATTATTAAGAAAACTTCCTTTTTATCTTTCTTTCTTTCTTAATTAACGGGTAATCTCAACCAGATTGGATATACCCTAAACCAGAAGCGATAAGAGATATATTGCCCTGTAATAGTGTACATAGAAATCGGTTGAATGCATTCCCTGGTAACATCATTAATATAGATTTATAGCTTTTATAGACGCTAACTTTACCAATTATAACTCCGCAAGCCCTTGCCTTAAGAAGAATAAAAATTGGACGCATTTGTCTTACTTAAGCCCTGCGATATTTTACTCTAACGCTTATATAAACTAGCCGTAAAAGTTTCATGATAAATACTTATTCCATAAATTAGCAACAGACTTTGATCGGTCGACTAAGCACAAGCATAACAGATTGGTAGTATAATACACATCCATAAATATATACATATAGATTAACTAAGACGGAAAAAACTAAAATATTGAGCTCTCTTTTAGATGCGTGGTTAAACACATGAAACATCAATAAAAAAATAATTTAAATATCTAGCTTCCGACATAAACAACCTATTGTTTTATCATTTTTAGTTTCTATTACCCCAAATTATTTATTTATTTATTTTTTTAATTTATTTATTTAATACAGCAACAATTGTAGAAAACTACAATCCATAGAGGCGCAACGTACACCTGTGCATGGTGCTGTAAATAACAATATTAAAATAACAATGATAACAAGAAATAATTACAAAGAAAAATAATAGAACATTTCAAAATCATACAAGTGTAAAAGTCGCATGTTTACAAATCATTCATTCACACGTAAGAAGGAAAGCTAAACCTTGAGTGTACGATTTATAATCCATTTCTTAATTTTGGCACATAAAATTTGTTTAGATACGTTAACCGCAGACATTAGCTCCGGGCTCATTTCATTAAACAACTTTAGAGCAGTGAGAAACGCGCTGTTTGCATATAACGTCTTATTAATCTTTAGTAAAATTATTGCTTTATTTCTCGTTTTGCTTGCACTCTTTCTATATGTTGATTGAAAGTCAAAGTAGTATGCACGAATAAGATGCCAATTCAAAAGATTGTCTTAGTTGCATTGGTAGTTTTATTGGAGGCTGATTTCTATTAGTCTCAAAAACCAGTCTAACAAGCCGGTCTCGCAGTCTAGTCAAGGGCTCAACTATGCTCGAACAGGCACGTCCCCAGGCTACGATACCATAATTAATGACACTGTCAAATAGTGCAAAGTATATCATACACAATATATCTTTAGTTATTATTTTTTTCATCTTGGCAAAAACAAAAGTAAGATACTTTGTTCTCCTAACAGTGTCACATATATGTTCAAACCATCTTAATCTGTAATCGAAAATTACACCCAGATATTTCGTCTGCTCTACTCTTACAACTTGCTCGCCCTCAATTTTAACATCAATGACATCCGGGACACTATCTTTATAACATCCAAAAGTCATACAAACAGTTTTGGTTATATTCAATGTGAGGTAATTATTTGCCATCCAAGTACTAACAGATCCTAATATTATATTAATTTTATTTTGGGCTGATTGCCAATCATCTGTAACAACGATTACGACAGTGTCATCTGCGTAAGAAACCGTATCACCGTTAGTGCAAGTCTCCAGGAGGTCATTGATATAAACCAGGAATAACAAATTAGTCCAGAAACAATTTTTCAACAAATTCATGGAGCAGACTTTTTGTTATCTTCATCCATTTTACAAAGGTTCAGAAAAATATTTATAAAATCTAAATAGTCTACAATACGGCTCTGTAGTTTGGAAGAGAATCTTCACTAAATATCAGTCTATGATTTCTAATAGGCGTATATGAAAGATTGGCCAATTCTTAAAATAGGGCATTCAGAAAATAAGAAAAAAAGGCTCAAAAAACCAATAAGAAAAAATTAAATTTCAAAAATTGAATTGATTAAGCCGTTACTTTGTGATAATTCATTTTAACGATAAATGAATAAACGCTACTTTGTTTATTATCACTTTTTTATTTACAAATCCTTTTGACTATAGTTTCGACAAAAAAGCTTGTCATTGTCAAACGAATAATTCAAATTGAATGAATATAAACAGATTTGTCAAAAGAAATGATTACAAATTGAATGAATATAAAGAGATGTACAGTAGTGTTTATATATATATTAGAAATACCATTAATTATTAAATATACTGAATAGTACTGAGTGGTACAAATCTACCTGATCGTTTAACAGGTTATTTTCGAAAATTTGTAATGCTTTATCTAAGGATTCTAAAATATTAAGTTTAAAGCCTTTATTTACATTAGGAATAATTTTAAGATTATCTATAGTAGGAAACTGATGGCCTGTTTCTTAAATATGGTTTGCAAAATTTGAATAACGAACACTTTAGATCATTTAGATTAAGAAAAGATAATTCAAAGAAAGTGTACTGCCGTTGTTGTATGATAAGGTACAATGATACTGTGCTAGTGGTAAGAAGAAGATGAAGTGTGAAGTTTTATTATTGATTAAATTACATAGATACGCCAAACATAAAATATGAACATTTCTCACGATCGATTGTATTTTACTAATGTTAACTGAAATGTTGTTTACTAATTTGTTTAATGCAAATATAAACAAATTTGCGTTACCTACGATAATGTGAGAGCGAATTTAAATCTAGTAAAGAATTATTCAAACAAATGGAATAAACCGGCAAATGTTTATATATATTATCAGCATGAACGACTTTTAGACCTTGGAGGACAAAAGAGTCAAAGGCATATTAAAATGTACGTTTAAAATGATACAGAGGAAAATAACTCTTCATTCATGTTAGAACACAGAAACGATACCTTTTTTCTGCAGAAACTCGTAATTCCTTATTTTAATATACAATCTGTCACGTTCGATCATTCGAAATATTTAAAAGCGGTGATCTATTTAATGCACATATAATTGATCATTTATAATTGGGCCTCGACTATTTAATTTATTGATTTCTAACCACTATCGAAGAAAGATAAGTGCTAAACAATGGTTTGTAACAGTGGCCATTGCTTAATAATCGCCCCAAATCCATTGGCGTAACCAGAGAGTGCTTCCATAGTTACTACACTACTACTTCTGAAACAGTTAGTTAAAACCTCGATCATTAGCAGAAGTCTCTGTGTTATTGAAACGATAATAATTTAAAGATATGCCTGCATGTAAGCAACGTGAGATTATCCCTGGTACGTTCAGTTAAAATTTGAACATTAACTAGACGACTTTTCAATCCAGGTTTTCAATGTTTGAGTTGAAGTTTTGAACTTTGAGATCAAAAATGTACTTAATCTATTTATCCTAACCAATTCGATTTATCATCTGCTGGGTTAAAATGGTATTACAAAATGCAGAAACTACTAAAAAGTTCACTTATAAACTCTTGTTAAACCTACAATGGAAACTAAATAAATTTATATAGGTAATACAATGGAAATTGACTTTAAATTAAAAACGATAAAATGCATTGAAATTGTTATTCTAAGAAGTTTTTAAGAATTGAAGAAACAGTTCAAAATATTAAATGGATACATACGATAATTGTCAATTATTTGAAAACTGTTATAAACAAGAATAATATTAAATGAAATACTTTATAACATTTCAGCTCATTCTCTATCAACAGTAAATACAAAACAAAAACAGAATTATAAAAGTTAATTCTAAATTGCCAGTATTTGTGTTGTGAATTTAACAACAAACCACAAAAATGACACCTAATATTATATATAATAAATTTTACATTGATTAGAAATGAAATCTTTGTTTGCCGCTATCGTTTTTCTCTCATATTTGTTTTAAATCCAATTGTTTATGAACAAGTGAATTGTCTACCATTAGTAGTAAGTAGTTTGTTTTATTTGAATAAAGTATTTTCTATTTTTTCTTTTGTGACGAACTGTAACTATTAAATATGAAATAGAAATTCTAATGAAAGTATGGATGTAACTGAACATAATTTTTTGCTTGATAATGGCACAAAATGATACCGATGGGCCGTACCGGATACAAAAAAAGCAAGACTATAAATACGAATGATTGCCAGTTTTTCTTCAGTTTATCGTGACCATGCTTTCGGAAAAGAGTATGCGTCGCGACGCGTCGCGCTGCCGTGGCTCGCTTTTCGTACTTTAGGTGCATGTTTATCCGTTCTGAAAATTTTTTAACTTGTGCTGTAGTGATTTCTAAATTTTCGGGAGTGTTTTATTAAGAGGATTAAGGCAACACCAAAGTGGCGGTAATGGTAAGTAACTGTTATCTTTTTATTTTTATTTATTTGCTTAACTTATTGTTCAATATTTCAACTTTTTTCTTTGTGATAATTGTCCAGTCTTTATAACAATTTGGAAATTATTAAAAACTATTCAGTGATTAAAAACATTTTGATTATTAAATTTTTCGAAATTAACTTTTGTGATTGATATTATTGGTTTGGTTGATTGATGCTGTTTTAGAAAGATTCTAGTTTTCTAGTTTTCTTTTTAATAATTTTGTGAATTTTAATAGCTTGGAAATGATCAAATTTCTTAAAACAATTTTAAACGTTTTAGTTAACATTATTAACTTTTCATGCATAAATTTTATCTTTTTAGAAATAGATTCGCCGCTCCGCACTTGATGAAATTAATTTAGGTTTTTTTCAATAATTAATTTTATGATTGATATTATTGATCTTGTTTGGTGGATCACAATGGTGAATCATAAAATTAGGGAAAGATTCTAGAACATTTGTTAAAATTTTACAGAAATTTATTATTCTTTTTTATTACAATTGGTTTATTTCTTAGTTTATTATTTAAAATTTTGATTAAATTTTTATTCATGAATTTTTTCTAGTTTTTATAATAGTTTGGAAATTATCAAACAACCTGCACCAATTTTAACTTTTGTGATTGACACTATTGGTTGGATGTGGTCAATCACAATAGTGACCCGTACAGTTCTAGAAAATGCATAATATAAATTGAACAAAAATTTATTGTTCTTCTTAATTATAATGGTTTTCTCTTTCGATTTAACTGTTTATTTCATTTTTAATAATATTCTTTTTTTATCTTTTTGCAGTTACCGTCCAAAGAGTGGTAAGCGATTTGCATGGTTTCCCAATAGACGAGGTGGTAAGTTTGACAATTTGTTGCTTGACAATTTGACTCTTGGCACTTCGTCTATTCAATGTTTAGCAAGTATAGTACCATTTTTGTGTATTTTTTGTGCAAATGGTAAGTACCATTAAGATATATTTTATCTATTAATACCGCAGTAGACTGTAAGTGAGTTTCAGTCTTGAAGAGACATCCAGCCGTCCATACGACTGAGCAGTATTGGATTCCAACCTCCGAAGATGATTTGGTCGTGTTTTCTTCAGCCGGATGTATTTTGTGTTGAGGTGGTTGAGTGTAAGTTGATGCCTGTGTCCAGGTGTAAATGTGTGGATGTTGTTGGATGTTTGAGTGATGTGAGGAAGTTTTTGAGGAATTCTTCTAATTTCTCAGGGATGTCAGGACATTGTGTCAGAAGTGTGGTTGGGTGAGAGATTCCTTCTTTTTCCTAGGGCGACGGCGACGAGGTAGTGTAAGAGTGGTTTGCTGAATGTTTTCTTTGTGTGAGTAGGTGTTTTCACGTTAGGTAGGTACATGGTTCTACATCGGCGGTATGGATCAAGTCATCGGAGCAAGAGGATCGCCGTTACATAGTAGGACGCATGTTTTTCTTTATTTATTGGTGTGGGGTGCTTGCCTCTCACCATCTCTTGTACTATACTTGCTAAATGTTGTTTTTTCATATTCGGTCGTTTGGGTGTTGTTTGGGCCGCGGAGGGGTTTGGGGGGAGAAGTGAAAAGTGCAGTGATTTCTAAGAAGAGGATTATCAACTCCAATAAGAAGATATTAAAAGTAAGTACAAATTCCAGTGTGCACTTAATTATTGATTTCGACTAATTAGTTGACGTAGCAGCCTCCATCCAGGCTGCAAATTTTGTATGATTATAGATCCGCAATTAACTTCTTTTGAGGAACCAATGGAAGTACGTCGACGTTTATTCCAAGAAGAGCCTCAACTCCAGGATGAGAACCATCTATTTCCAGAAAGTACAGTAATTAGAATAAGGTATTGTCTGTTACTATTTTCCTTTTCTAATATATGACATAGCATCCCAATTCTGTCAGGTTGTCTGTCTTGTTGTGATTACAGATCCGCAATTATCTTCAACGGATTTCCTCTGAAGAAGCAATGGACTCCAAGATGTGATGCATCAACTTCCAGAAAGTATAGTATTTAGAATAAGATGTTCTCTGTTATTGTTTTTATTTTCTAATATGTGACATGGCATCCTGAATCTGTCAGGTTTTATGTCTTGTTGTGATTACAGATCCGCACTTTCTTCGACGGATTTCTCCTGAAGAGGCAATGGGCACCAAGATGTGATGCATCAACTTCCAGAAAATATAGTATTTAGAATAAGGTGTTCTGTGTTATTGTTTTTATTTTCTAATATATGTCATGGCATCCTGAATCTGTCAGGTTGTATGTCTTGTTGTGATTACAGATCCGCACTTTCTTCGACGGATTTCTCCTGAAGAGGCAATGGGCACCAAGATGTGATGCATCAACTTCCAGAAAATATAGTATTTAGAATAAGGTGTTCTGTGTTATTGTTTTTATTTTCTAATATATGTCATGGCATCCTGAATCTGTCAGGTTGTATGTCTTGTTGTGATTACAGATCCGCACTTTCTTCGACGGATTTCTCCTGAAGAGGCAATGGGCACCAAGATGTGATGCATCAACTTCCAGAAAATATAGTATTTAGAATAAGGTGTTCTGTGTTATTGTTTTTATTTTCTAATATGTGACATGGCATCCTGAATCTGTCAGGTTTTATGTCTTGTTGTGATTACAGATCCGCACTTTCTTCGACGGATTTCTCCTGAAGAGGCAATGGGCACCAAGATGTGATGCATCAACTTCCAGAAAATATAGTATTTAGAATAAGGTGTTCTGTGTTATTGTTTTTATTTTCTAATATATGTCATGGCATCCTGAATCTGTCAGGTTGTATGTCTTGTTGTGATTACAGATCCGCACTTTCTTCGACGGATTTCTCCTGAAGAGGCAATGGGCACCAAGATGTGATGCATCAACTTCCAGAAAATATAGTATTTAGAATAAGGTGTTCTGTGTTATTGTTTTTATTTTCTAATATATGTCATGGCATCCTGAATCTGTCAGGTTGTATGGCTTGTTGTGATTACAGATCCGCACTTTCTTCGACGGATTTCTCCTGAAGAGGCAATGGGCACCAAGATGTGATGCATCAACTTCCAGAAAATATAGTATTTAGAATAAGATGTTCTCTGTTATTGTTTTTATTTTCTAATATGTGACATGGCATCCTGAATCTGTCAGGTTTTATGTCTTGTTGTGATTACAGATCCGCACTTTCTTCGACGGATTTCTCCTGAAGAGGCAATGGGCACCAAGATGTGATGCATCAACTTCCAGAAAATATAGTATTTAGAATAAGGTGTTCTGTGTTATTGTTTTTATTTTCTAATATATGTCATGGCATCCTGAATCTGTCAGGTTGTATGTCTTGTTGTGATTACAGATCCGCACTTTCTTCGACGGATTTCTCCTGAAGAGGCAATGGGCACCAAGATGTGATGCATCAACTTCCAGAAAATATAGTATTTAGAATAAGGTGTTCTGTGTTATTGTTTTTATTTTCTAATATGTGACATGGCATCCTGAATCTGTCAGGTTGTCTGTCTTGTTGTGATTACAGATCCGCTCTTTCTTCGACGGATTTCTCCTGAAGAGGCAATGGGCACCAAGATGTGATGCATCAACTCATAGAAAGTATAGTATTTAGAATAAGGTGTTCTATGTTATTGTTTTTATTTTCTAATATATGTCATGGCATCCTGAATCTGTCAGGTTGTCTGTCTTGTTGTGATTATACGATTTGGAAATTACCTCTCTGACTTATTCTCGACATTCTTTTCGTCTGGGAATATTGTTTAATTTCGTTAAACCAACTAAACCATTTCAATGTTTTAAGAGGCATTTTTGAGTTTTTTGAAATGTCTTTCATCAGTCGTCACTTTCGTTTTATATTCATGTTATATATTTTAGTGGCGACCGAAAGCAAGCTCACAAAAACATATAAATTGCTTTATTACTACGGTTTGAAAGGCTAAATATTCTTATTTTGGGTTGTGATGTCGTAGTTTCATCTGGTAGCTGTTGATGTTGTAAAGTAGATCACTGTGGGTCGCTTATCTGCGTAGATGTAGAATAGAGAAAAGGAACTTTTAGCCTTTGAGGAACCAATGTAGGTACGTTAACGTGTTTTTCATGAACAGCCTCAACTCCAAGATATGATGAATCAATTTCCAGAAAGTATAGTGCTTAGAATAAGGTGTTCTCTATTACTAGTTTCATTTTCTAATTTGTTACATTGTATCCTGAATCTGTAATGTTGTCGGTCTTGTTGTGATTACAGATCCGCACTTTCTTCGACGGATTTCTCGTGAAGAGGCAATGGGCACCAAGATGTGATGCATCAACTTCCAGAAAATATAGTATTTAGAATAAGGTGTTCTGTGTTATTGTTTTTATTTTCTAATATATGTCATGGCATCCTGAATCTGTCAGGTTGTATGTCTTGTTGTGATTAAAGATCCGCACTTTCTTCGACGGATTTCTCCTGAAGAGGCAATGGGCACCAAGATGTGATGCATCAACTTACAGAAAATATAGTATTTAGAATAAGGTGTTCTGTGTTATTGTTTTTATTTTCTAATATATGTCATGGCATCCTGAATCTGTCAGGTTGTATGTCTTGTTGTGATTACAGATCCGCACTTTCTTCGACGGATTTCTCCTGAAGAGGCAATGGGCACCAAGATGGAATGCATCAACTTCCAGAAAGTATAGTATTTAGAATAAGATGTTATCTGTTATTGTTTTTATTTTCTAATATGTGACATGGCATCCTGAATCTGTCAGGTTGTATGTCTTGTTGTGATTACAGATCCGCTCTTTCTTCGACGGATTTCTCCTGAAGAGGCAATGGGCACCAAGATGTGATGCATCAACTCATAGAAAGTATAGTATTTAGAATAAGGTGTTCTATGTTATTGTTTTTATTTTCTAATATGTGTCATGGCATCCTGAATCTGTCAGGTTGTATGTCTTGTTGTGATTACAGATCCGCACTTTCTTCGACGGATTTCTCCTGAAAAGGCAATGGGCACCAAGATGTGACGCATCACCTCATAGAAAGTATAGTATTTAGAATAAGATGTTCTCTGTTATTGTTTTAATTTTCTAATATGTTACATGGCATCCTGAATCTGTCAGGTTGTCTGTCTTGTTGTGATTATACGATTTGGAAATTACCTCGCTGACTTATTCTCGACATTCATTTCGTCTGGGAATATTGTTTAATTTCGTTAAACCAACTAAACCATTTCAATGTTTTAAGAGGCATTTTTGAGTTTTTTGAAATGTCTTTCATCAGTCGTCACTTTCGTTTTATATTCATGTTATATATTTTAGTGGCGACCGAAAGCAAGCTCACAAAAACATATAAATTGCTTTATTACTACGGTTTGAAAGGCTAAATATTCTTATTTTGGGTTGTGATGTCGTAGTTTCATCTGGTAGCTGTTGATGTTGTAAAGTAGATCAATGTGGGTCGCTTATCTGCGTAGATGTAGAATAGAGAAAAGGAACTTTTAGCCTTTGAGGAACCAATGTAGGTACGTTAACGTGTTTTTCATGAACAGCCTTAACTCCAAGATATGATGAATCAATTTCCAGAAAGTATAGTGTTTAGAATAAGGTGTTCTCTATTACTAGTTTCATTTTCTAATTTGTTACATTGTATCCTGAATCTGTAAGGTTGTCGGTCTGGTTGTGATTACAGATCCGCACTTTCTTCGACGGATTTCTCGTGAAGAGGCAATGGGCACCAAGATGTGATGCATCAACTTCCAGAAAGTATGGTATTTAGAATAAGATGTTCTCTGTTATTGTTTTTATTTTCTAATATATGACATGACATCCTGAATCTGTCAGGTTGTATGTCTTGTTGTGATTACAGATCCGCACTTTCTTCGACGGATTTCTCCTGAAGAGGCAATGGGCACCAAGATGTGATGCATCAACTCATAGAAAGTATAGTATTTAGAATAAGGTGTTCTATGTTATTGTTTTTATTTTCTAATATGTGACATGGCATCCTGAATATGTCAGGTTGTCTGTCTTGTTGTGATTACAGATCCGCTCTTTCTTCGACGGATTTCCCCTGAAGTGGCAATGGGCACCAAGATGTGACGCATCAACTCATAGAAAGTATAGTATTTAGAATAAGGTGTTCTCTGTTACTGTTTTAATTTTTTAATATGTGACATGATATTCTGAATCTGTCAGGTTGTCTGTCTTGTTGTGATTATACGATTTGGAAATTACCTCGCTGACTTATTCTCGACATTCTTTTCTTCTGCGAAGATTGTTTAATTTCGTTAAGCCAACTAAACCATTTCAATGTTTTAAGAGGCATTTTTGAGTTTTTTGAAATTTCTTTCCATCAGTCGTCACTTTCATTTTATATTCATGTTATATATTTTAGTGGCGACCGAAATCAAGCTCATAAAAATATATAAATTGCTTTATTACTACGGTTTGAAAGGCTAAATATTTTTATTTTGGGTTGTGATGTCGTAGTTTTATGTGGTAGCTGTTGATGTTGTAAAGTAGAGCAATGTGGGTCGCTTATCTGCGTAGATGTAGAATAGAGAAAAGGAACTTTTAGCCTTTGAGGAACCAATGTAGGTACGTTAACGTGTTTTCCATGAACAGCCTCAACTCCAAGATATGATGAATCAATTTCCAGAAAGTATAGTGTTTAGAATAAGGTGTTCTCAATTACTATTTTCATTTTCTAATTTGTTACGTTGTATCCTGAATCTGTAAGGTTGTCTGTCTTGTTGTGATTACAGATCCACACTTTCTTCGACGGATTTCTCCTGAAGAGGCAATGGGCACCAAGATATGATGCATCAACTTCCAGAAAGTATAGTATTTAGAATAAGATATTTTCTGTTATTGTTTTTATTTTCTAATATGTGACATGGCATCCTGAATCTGTCAGGTTGTCTGTCTTGTTGTGATTACAGATCCGCACTTTCTTCGACGGATTTCTCCTGAAGAGGCAATGGGCACCAAGATGTGATGCATCAACTTCCAGAAAGTATAGTATTTAGAATAAGATATTCTCTGTTATTGCTTTTATTTTCTAATATGTGACATGGCATCCTGAATCTGTCAGGTTGTCTGTCTTGTTGTGATTACAGATCCGCACTTTCTTCGACGGATTTCTCCTGAAGAGGCAATGGGCACCAAGATGTGATGCGTCACCTCATAGAAATTATAGTATTTAGAATAAGGTGTTCTCTGTTACTGTTTTCATTTTTTAATATGTGACATGGCATCCTGAATCTGTCAGGTTGTATGTCTTGTTGTGATTACAGGTCCGCACTTTCTTCGACGGATTTCTCCTGAAGAGGCAATGGGCACCAAGATGTGATGCATCAACTCATAGAAAGTATAGTATTTAGAATAAGGTGTTCTATGTTATTGTTTTTATTTTCTAATATGTGACATGGCATCCTGAATATGTCAGGTTGTCTGTCTTGTTGTGATTACAGATCCGCTCTTTCTTCGACGGATTTCCCCTGAAGTGGCAATGGGCACCAAGATGTGACGCATCAACTCATAGAAAGTATAGTATTTAGAATAAGGTGTTCTCTGTTACTGTTTTAATTTTTTAATATGTGACATGATATTCTGAATCTGTCAGGTTGTCTGTCTTGTTGTGATTATACGATTTGGAAATTACCTCGCTGACTTATTCTCGACATTCTTTTCTTCTGGGAAGATTGTTTAATTTCGTTAAGCCAACTAAACCATTTCAATGTTTTAAGAGGCATTTTTGAGTTTTTTGAAATTTCTTTCCATCAGTCGTCACTTTCATTTTATATTCATGTTATATATTTTAGTGGCGACCGAAATCAAGCTCATAAAAATATATAAATTGCTTTATTACTACGGTTTGAAAGGCTAAATATTCTTATTTTGGGTTGTGATGTCGTAGTTTTATGTGGTAGCTGTTGATGTTGTAAAGTAGAGCAATGTGGGTCGCTTATCTGCGTAGATGTAGAATAGAGAAAAGGAACTTTTAGCCTTTGAGGAACCAATGTAGGTACGTTAACGTGTTTTTCATGAACAGCCTCAACTCCAAGATATGATGAATCAATTTCCAGAAAGTATAGTGTTTAGAATAAGGTGTTCTCAATTACTATATTCATTGTCTAATTTGTTACGTTGTATCCTGAATCTGTAAGGTTGTCTGTCTTGTTGTGATTACAGATCCACACTTTCTTCGACGGATTTCTCCTGAAGAGGCAATGGGCACCAAGATGTGATGCATCAACTTCCAGAAAGTATAGTATTTTGAATAAGATATTCTCTGTTATTGTTTTTATTTTCTAATATGTGACATGGCATCCTGAATCTGTCAGGTTGTCTGTCTTGTTGTGATTACAGATCCACACTTTCTTCGACGGATTTCTCCTGAAGAGGCAATGGGCACCAAGATGTGATGCATCAACTTCCAGAAAGTATAGTATTTAGAATAAGATATTCTCTGTTATTGCTTTTATTTTCTAATATGTGACATGGCATCCTGAATCTGTCAGGTTGTCTGTCTTGTTGTGATTACAGATCCGCACTTTCTTCGACGGATTTCTCCTGAAGAGGCAATGGGCACCAAGATGTGATGCATCAACTCATAGAAAGTATAGTATTTAGAATAAGGTGTTCTATGTTATTGTTTTTATTTTCTAATATGTGACATGGCATCCTGAATATGTCAGGTTGTCTGTCTTGTTGTGATTACAGATCCGCTCTTTCTTCGACGGATTTCCCCTGAAGTGGCAGTGGGCACCAAGATGTGATGCGTCACCTCATAGAAATTATAGTATTTAGAATAAGGTGTTCTCTGTTACTGTTTTCATTTTTTAATATGTGACATGGCATCCTGAATCTGTCAGGTTGTCTGTCTTGTTGTGATTATACGATTTGGAAATTACCTCGCTGACTTATTCTCGACATTCTTGTCGTCTGGGAATATTGTTTAATTTCGTTAAGCAAACTAAACCATTTCAATGTTTCAATCTGCATTTTTGAGTTTTTTGAAATTTCTTTCCATCAATCGTCACTTTCATTTTAAATTCATGTTATATATTTTAGTGGCCACCGAAAGCAAGCTCACAAAAGCATATAAGTTGCTTTATTACTACGGTTTGAAAGGTTAAATATTCTTATTTTGGGTTGTGATGTCGTAGTTTCATTTGGTGCTGTTGATGTTGTAAAGTAGATCAATGTGGGTCGCTTATCTGCGTAGATGTAGAATAGAGAAAAAGAATTTTTAGCCTTTGGCCATTATTTATGTGTTAACGATTTTATAAACAGAACTCTTTATACTTGATTAAAAGTTTTATTTACTCAAAAATATTACTTCCTTTAAATCTCCAAATCGTACATCGACAATTAATAGCTATTAATGTCTGTGAAATGTTGTGGTTTGGACCCACCACATAACAAAAGATCCCTCACGCTTGGTTTGCAGCATTAACCAGAGCGTGAGTATAATTTTTCCCGTGTGGGGAGCCTGTAACCCCCATCGGGCGCGTTCCCGGGTGGCGGATAGGGAAGTACCCGGTTAGCAGAAATCGGGTAAGAGATAAAATGTCTCTCGCGGACCAACAGGCACTTTTAACATTTGGTAGTTTATTACAGCAGGCAATCACGGCCGAAACTGAAAAACACTTTGTGACATACACAAATTTGTTAAATTTATTAATTCTTTAATTTCTATGTCTGGAATATTTAATTTTGATAACCAATCTTACCCACTTTTTGAATGCCATATTTCAAGATCCGGCCAAGCATTCTTGTTTTATTTTCATTCTTTTACAGGGGTATTGCGGTGAAAACGTAACAGCAATCTATATAATCCTCTGAAGGATAAAATTATTTCAAAGGCATTATCATCTATATTACATATGCTTTGAAATGCAAAAGATTGAGACTACCATATGATCCTTTGATTAAAAAAAGGCTTATATAATATGTTAGTAAAGTTATGTAGGTATTAGATTTAAATCTCGTTTCATTATGTAATAAATAAAAATGCCAGAAGAACATTATCAGTTGCATTATCAGAACATTTCAGGCAAGAATAAAAGAACACAAAAAAAGTTATGAAAACCGAAACACAAATTCAACATATACTGAACACGAGCATAATTTTAACGACGATTATAAAATCTTATATGTTGAAAACAAAGGTTGGAAATTAAATCTTTCATAAAGCATAGAAATAAATAAATTAAACAAAAAAGGCACTATGTTAAATGATCAATTAGAATTAAATAAATCACGGCTATTAAACATTAAGTTTTAGTATCTTCCCTTAAACTTATACTCCTACTCTTATCTATTTTATTTTAGTATATAAGTCTGTTTGTATCCTAGTTTTAAGTTATATTATTTTTTCACCTGAAGAAGCCGCTGTGTCGGCGAAATAATTATTGTAGTTAACTTAAACATTGCGTGTGTGTTTTTTCATTATTATGGTGTTACAAGAAATTAAAGCCTCGTCGATTCAATTCTATTATCAGTTCCATATCATTCATTCCTGACTAGTTCCTCAGTATTCACCTACGTTAGATGCCTTACTTCATCCTGATCACATTCAGACAAATTTTTCTAGTTGGGATACGATTACAACAGGTGAAGCTCATTAAAAATTAATTTAGCTTAAGAAAGTAATTAATTTAAGTCTCCCATGATTAATTATCTCATGACAGAAAAACCATTTTCTTAATGGATCTATGTCTGAAAACAGAAATTTATAGCTTCAGTCTCAACTAAGTTTTTCCTTAAAATAATTTGATCGTCAATATTAGATATCTTTTAAATGCTAGTAATGTATTTTTATTTTTATAAGTGGATTTAAATAAATTCTCTACTTATTTAGTTGTTAATTATTCACTAAAGACTATAAAAATCAGCAACTAAACTTGACATAACAATTCTACTTTTCGTATACCCGTGAAACTTTGATAGTGGTGCCCACAACTAAAACTGAGACCCTTAAAAAGTGTATTAAATATCTCCATAAAAACAAGACTTAAGATTTTCACAAATTTATTAAAACAAGTAACAATTGTTTCGCCAAACATTGCCTTCCTCAGACTTGAGTACATAATACTAGTAGTTAATTGTTACTTGTTTTAATAAATTTGTGAAAATCTTAAATCTTATTTTTATGGTGATAATGGATTTTCATCAAGTAAATGTCGAATCTATTCAATTTATTAAATATCTATCCCAAAAAAAAAGTATTAAAATCCTTTCTCGTCTAATTATAAAGGATCACAGATCCCACATTTGGAACGCGTCCTTCACAGTAGGCACAACGCACCGAAAGCCATATCCCACGACCGGTTTCGACCTATCGGGTATCATAAGGTGGACACTGGCAGAAAGGCTTTAACAAGCTATATAATAAATACAAATATGGAATCAACAGAAACAACTACTCCGAGGGCTAATACCACTACCAGCATTGAATTACACTGTTAATTCCGAACGATTGTTAGACGAAGATAACAATCCAAAAAAAGGAGGTATTAAAACCCTTTTTCAACTAATTATAAAGGATCACAGATCCCACATTTGGAACGCATTCTACACAGCACAATGCACCGAAAGCCTTATCCCACGACCGGTTTCGACCTATCGGGTCTCATCATTTATAATAATAAATAATAATACCGTGTATACAGCATAGTAGTATCTCATAATGTTTCACAGAGCCTTACAAAGTTATCTTTTTGCCAAACTTCGATTTGATAGTAATTTATCGAAACCACCAGATCTGGATCGCGGTTTCAAACATACTAGTTCCCACCAGCAACGTATATATTAAATATCTTTTTTATCTACATTCTATAGTCCATATTTGAAAAAGACGTTTATTATTTCGCATTACTACCAGAGAATATTGGAATATTTCGTATTTACTGTTATATACTGTGTTTTTTAGTTTCTAGTATACTCCTGCCCTGTTTGCATAGCATCAAACTAACGTTGTGTGACACCTGCAACCCTGCTTTGCTCGCACTACAAAGTGGAGTGTAAATTCTGTCTTCCAAGATCAATATAAACATCAGAGAACAATGCCGACAAGTTTATACTGTGAAACCGCTTCACCACGAAACTATTCGACAATTAGACACTGTTTACCGATATACTTTAACCTAAATGATGGAATTAACGAACCAATACGGATCTAATACGATTCTGGAGCACACATGCAAATATTTAATTTAACAGGTATATTGTAAGAATTACTACAGTGAAGAGTAAAACATGGAAAATAGATGTATGTACATCATTAGTACATAAAGAAGTAAAATTTGTTTACTAATAATTGTTGAGCCACTTAATTTTTGAAATTCCATATTAATAATAATAATGACCTTCCGGTTTGATAATTTTCAAATGATTTATTTTGCTTTCGCTAGAATTGTTTCGTTACACAGTAACTTCATCAGGCGAGATGACAAACTAACTTATAGGATATTTTACGTTACTTAAATAGGTACTACATCTAGGGTGGGGTATGTTTTCATTTACAATTAAGATTAAGTAAGGGTGTGTTACTAACTTCTATTTGATCATTTAAGATAATGTTACTTTTGTTATGTTTGTTAATTTCTAATATCACAAACAAATTTCATTTTTGGCCTTTATTAATAGTGTGAAGAATTTCAAAATTTTTGTCGAAATAATTATTTTCTGATATCAGGTGTTCTGCATAGGTGGAGTGTGTCTTCTGTTGTTGGTAAGCTTTTAGGTGTTCGTTTATTCTTTCTTGAAAAGATCTACCCGTCTGTCCTATGTAGACCTTTTCACAATCTCCACATTTAAACTTGTAAACTCCTGATAAAATTACCGAACCGGAAGGTCATAATTATTATTAAAATTTGTTTGTCTGTTTATATGTAGGGGGTAGTCTCTGGAACTGCTAGACAATTTTTTAAAATTATGAGACTAACAGAAAGCTACACTATCCCTCAGTAATATAGGCTATTGTTAATTTCGATAAAAATAGATTTTCAATTTGAAATATTAACAAAATTCCTGGCTAGGCGAGCAGATACTGTTACGACTTTGATGAACACGAAGAATCAGCTTTTACTCGATAAACAAAAAGCTGTTTTTCTATTCGTTTTAATTTAGGAGGTTCATAATTAATAAAATAAAATATGCCGTCATTTTTAATTTCAATCGCACGTAACCTAGCTCAAGTATATCTGGAATCAGTATTTGAAATCTAAATTTCACAAAAGTTTTTTTTTATTCTAATGGTGTCTGACGCCTAATCAAAATCCGATGTTCTGCAAAATGACACTACCATTAAACCTCTCGAAACAGAGAGAAAATTCGTAATTAAGGGCCTAAATTCAATTTTGTACCCCTTCACGGTCGTGCCATCTAAGGGACTAATGAACTGTGAACTGGGAAACTTGTACGCAGTTTAAAAAGCAAACAGAGAATTTTCACTGAAAAAAAATAAAACTGTCAGCCAGTTCGGGCGAGGACGTAAATTTCAATAAATGTGACGAGATCACGAAAGTGAAAAAAAAAGAAAGTAATGTGATTCAAAAGGTAGATTCATATTGATTTTTTCTCAGCTTTACCTATATGCTTAACTTATCATCAGATAATCAAATTTCGGCGAATGACAAAATATACACAAAACAGATAACAAAAGAACGTAATTTACAATTTCAAAAAAATATATGCAGTAAAAATATTATTATGCACTATTATTGACTAAATTTTATTCCATAATAACATATCAAAAAATGCTGGAAACTTTGGCGGAGTTGTAGAACATACTGGATAGCTCAAACCCCAACGCCAAAATACGACACAAAATGTCCGAAGCACATTTCGGTAACAAAGCTACCTTCTTCAGGGACTGAAGAGAAGTAAAAACTAAGGGCAATATAACTATTATATATACTAACTAATTATATGGTCCAGTGAACAAGATTCAGTCAAACTGCCGCAATATTAGGTGAACCTTACAATAAAAAAGTACTAAATTAAACTAAAAACCGAAAAGCCAGAAATAGGACCCTTGTCACTATTAAGAGAACTTCAAAACTATTTAGTAAGTACCTTAAATTAGTTAAGGAAATTAAAAATCATTACTCACTGAATAGTTTTGAATGCATAGTTATTAATAAAAATATATTAACCTAACCTAACCTAACCTAACCTACGACAAGATGTTGTCGCACCGACGAAACATGCATATTAACTATTGTTGTCGGAAATCCCTAATTTGTGTAATAATAAAGGCGAATGGTTTTGTAAACATTTCAGATTGAGTAGCATATATATATATATAAACTATCCAGTTTGTTCTATAATAATATAGATAAAAAATTGTTTAAAAAGTTTGACCACCATTATTTGATGATTATGAAATACTTCAACTTCATTTCGAACATATTCCCAAATTAGTGCATAATATTATGTCATATATAGAGAGACATCAAACGAATTTTCAGTTTTACCCACTAGAATACTACTCACATAAAAGGTTTCTAGCAAACATCATCTAAGTACCACTAAAATTGTATTTCTCTCATATTTACATTCATAAATGAAAATCAGTTCGGTGGACAACATTTCATATAAGGCAAAAGGGACTGGTGCAACATGATGAAACATATTAAATATAAGTTTAAAATGTTAAATTTCTACATGATCTTATGGTTTGTGTGAATGTCGAAGAAAATCGTTACAACTACAGCTCAAATTTTTACATACGTAATTGCTAAATATTTATTAAAACACTCGATGCTTTTACCACAAAAGAAAGAGAGAATAAGTAACAAACTAATTCCCATATTAATTAGGACACCAACAGATATATAATATTTTAAATTTGGTTCATAAAATAAATAATAATTGTCTTGTATTTTACTACATACATTAAAATACACATAGTAAAATTTTGTGAAAATCGTTTTACTTTTCATCAGGATATTAAAAAGAAGTTTGAAAAAAATCAATGAATTTATCACTTGTTAATCCTCTTCTGACTTAGTTCTAGACATTTCTCCGGACTTTTATAGACGCTTCACCAGGGCGGATTAACCCTGTTTGGGGCCCTTGACGTTTTCTTCTTACCGGGCCCCTCCCTCTCCTACAAAACTATTAGAAATATTTCAGAGGATATTAAAAGTACATAAAGTTAATATTATTTTTATCGCTATAAAAAAATATATGTCATCAAATTAATAAGAAAAATGAGAACACATTTTCATCATACATAGGTCAAACGGGGAGATCCTTTTTAGATAGATTAAATGAAGACAAAAAAAGCTTTATAAAAAATACGGTTCATTCTACTTATGCTGAACATTTAATACAGAATTCTCATAATTTCGATGGTAATTTTAAAATTTTACATTTGGAAAAGAAAGGGTCAAAACTAAATTTACTTGAATGTCTAGAAATAAACAAACTTAATAAATTAGGTTTAATAATAAACGATCAAATAGATGTAAATAATTCACCTCTTCTTAATATTTAGCTGTCCCATTTAGTATCTTTCTCTCTTCCTATTTTAGTATAATTTTAGTATATAAGAAATTTTGCATTAGAGTTTATGTTTATAATATCTTCCACCTAAAGAAGCCACTGTATGGTGAAATGGCTATAGTGGTCAATAAATAATTTTGTGACTTTAAACGTTGAGTTATTTATATTTCTATTATGGAGTTACAAGAACTAAACGCTTCGTCGATTCAACATTTTCTTTATATTTTAAAATTTACAATAGCCATATAAACAGCAATATATTTTTGTTTATTTTTTTATTATATTATACAGTTAACCAACAGAAAAGTAAACTATTTTATTTATAAATGTTTTGAAAAACTGGATCCTAGACATTTGTCTCGTTTGTCTTAATCATAATCCAGCGTGTGATCTTCTTACGGCATCTTCACTAGGTTGTAACTTTTATCTTATCAACAAACGATGCAAAATCTGTATGCGTTAGATTTTCCGGGTTAGTTCTCATATTTCTGAGCTGTTTGCTGTTGCACCATTGAACACATAAATAAATAGCTCAAACCCCAACGCCAAGACATGACGAATAAACAAGGTTACCTTCTTCAGGGACCGAAGAGAACTAAAAACTAAAGGTAGTGTGACTAATATGAATACTGCGTAATGTTATGGTCCACTGAACATGGCTTAGTCTCAACTGCAATGTTCAATGGACCTTAAGAAATAATAACAAAACAAATTAAGTTAAACTAAATAGCCGAGAACTAGGGCTATAGATCTTTTGACATTGTTAAGAGAGCTTAACCTTTTTTTATAAATATACATACTTTTTAAGTGGCTACGAGTAAATATTAGAAATAGTTGTTTGTCTATTTGTTTGTAAAACTAATTTAAACGTAAAAAAAACACGTAAAATGTTTCACATTAATTTATTTTCGTAACTCGACAATTGTTTCGATCGAACTGCGATCATTTTTAAGAATAATTACACTAAAATTTAAAACTAATGTCAATATATTTATATGCATCTACAATTTACGTAGGAGGAGTGGGGAGTTAGTAGAACCTAATGCTATTTGACTATTGACTAAATTTAAATTGTTAAACAAAGGTTTTTTTATTTCAAGATTTTTAAGCATTGACAATTTTCTATAATTGTTTATGTTGCAGTGTAAAAGTTTAAAATTCTTTAAGTTTAATGAATGGTTAAATAGTACAGTGTTCCGCGAATCCTGTTGTTTTAAGATTTTTACTGATACTATAATTATGTTCTATTGAGCAAGCTTTAATCGCTTTCCTACTTTATCCAATATAAATTGCCTCACAATCATTACAACGGATTTGATAAACTCCGCTGGTTGTGTTGGTTTACAACCACCGGAATCAAAAAGCGGAGTTTATCAAACCTGTTGTAATGATTGTAAGGCAATTTATATCGGAAGAAGTGAGAGAGCGATTGAAGCTGGCTTAAAAGAACAGAATTATAGTATCAGTAAAAAACTTAAAACAACAGGGTCCGCGGAACACTGTACTACTTTTAACCATTCATTCAACTTAAATAATTCTAAACTTTTACACTGCAACATAAACAATTATAGAAAATTGTCAATGCTTGAAAATCTTGAAATAAAAAAAGCCTTGTTTAACAATTTCAATTGAGTCAATAGTCAAATAGAATTTAGACTCTACTAGCTCCCCACTCCTATGTAAATTTTAGGTGCATAGAAATATGTTGACATTAGTTTTAAATTTTAGTGTAATTCCTCTTAAAAATGATCGCAGTTCGATCGAAACAATTGTCGAGTTTTCGAAAATATATTAATGTGAAACATTTTACGTGTTTTTTTACGTTTAAATTAGTTTTATGAATCATGTTTCACAAACGTTGCACTATCGAATCTTTTTATTTGTTTGTAATTGTTCTCCTTTGTGTAAAGGAATGTTTTGTGTCCTCAATTGTACATTTGTTTTTAAAATTCCAAAAATATATTTGGCAAAAAAAAGAACATACCAATAATTGTTGAGCACATACTACGATCTCGTATAATTATTACAACCGAATTGTATTACCAATTTCGTACCTCTTGCATGGTTTATCAGTTGAGTTATCGTTCACGTTGACGAAACAAATTATCTGTTCTGATTAATCGCCTACCTGAAATTCCTCGAATTCCCTTGCGCCAAATAAGCTTGGGGTGAACTGATTTCCGACCCTTTATAAATACATGGGGAACGCTCTCGATTCAGATTACGTCCTGTTGCTCACAATATCTGTTTACCAGTTCACAAAGTGGGCCGAACTAAAGCCCTTTCGACTACTGAATATCCGAACAAAGTACCCTTTTCACCGGCCTTCCTTTAGAAAGACCCTAAAATACCAATAACTGAAACGAATAAATATTAGTTACATTTCAAAGTTATTGTTGGTCTGCATCGGTAAAATTTTGTAAGGAAATTCTAATTTCAGTAAAGGCAAATACGTAATAACAAGTGAGAAAAAACATTTTTTTCATTATCAACGAGACAGTTTTAAGTAGAAATGCTAAAATTAGAAGTTATTACACGAGTATATATACCTAATCTACCTTACGACTACCTGATATGGAAAGCAACAACAACAAGAGCGTATTGTGCGAATTTATTTCGGTTTGATTATTTACCAAGTTATATTTCTTATTCTTCAGGCCCTTTTGTATGTCTAAATTTTCTAAAAGGTTAAGCAATCTGCCTTTGTTTTGAAAATGTAATACCTTTGTGTTGTCTTCATCTAATACATAACTATGAGAAATGCAATGTTCTGAGAAACCCGTACTGCTAATTTTGTTTTTTATGGAATGTTCATGCTCCCGAACGCGGCTTTTTATGGCTCTCCCGGACTGACCAATATATTATTATTACAATTTTTACAGAATCGTTTATAAATCCCACTTTTTGACCATGTATCTATTCTTTCTTTATTATTGACTAACATATTAACTTTGTTGACCTCAATAAAGTTACAATCAGGGTTTGAGTTTTTTCGTTAATTTTTGACTTTCTCCTTAAGTCCTTTTTATTTTGTGAATTGTCTGTTTTTAATTCAAGTATTATGTACTTAATAAAATTAATAGACCACACTTTTTTGAGTTTCAAATTTTATTTGAAAAGTCCACGACTATGGTTTCGCCACACTGTGGCTTCATCAGGTGGATGAAGAAATGATGCACAATCGATAACAATAAGAGTTTATATATTAGGTGATAGACAGGTATGTTTAAGGAGTTGAAAATTTTTAATTAAACAATGGTGTTACTCATCTCCATCTGATCATTTAGTAAAATATTATTTTGCATTAATTTTATGCACTTGATATATGATGTTTTCCAGCACCCTATAAATGAACTAGTGTAGTCCTTATTCGGGTCGAAAGGTCGTCGTTGGTTGGAATTGCTTTCTAACGTTTCGTTAGCACGAGTGGCGAGCTTCTTCAGAGGTCCTTCCATCTCCAATGCTGGATGTAGGCTGAAGAAGCTCGTCACTCATGCTAGCGAAACGTTAGGAAGCAATTCCAACCAACGACGACCTTTACACCCGAATAAGAACTACAATAGTTCATCAACTGACCGCGAAAGCCTTATCCAATTTGTCACCCTATAAATATTAATATTAGGGTTCATTTTCTCTTGATTTGTGTGATAATAAAAATAAATATTTTGAGGTGTAAATTATACAAAATCTACAGAAGGACAAATATAAATGTAAAAAATTGTTTGTAATCATTTTAGGACTTTTAAAATCGTTTCGATTAGCGTTTACGATTCGTGTATTTCTGTTTTCGGTATTTACAATTGTTTCTGGCACAGGGTGTTGTACGGTATACTTACCATTACACATTACGGGTCAACTGTTTCAACAGGGTATCATTGTGCATATGTGTATAAGCAGATATGCCGCAGGCTTTACTAGTCCAGTAAAACAAACAGTGTAAACTAAGCACTATGAAGCACAATAAACTTAATTAAAACGTGACAATGCCACAATAACACAGTTTATTTCCTTTCGTTGTTATTAAGACGGTTTGTTTATTAACAAGCATACATTTAATACGTAGCTAGGTAAGCATATGTTTTGCATTCAGTGTTGCACAAATATTTTACATTAACTTTGTATATTGCTGATAAAATTGGTCATATATGTTAAATTCGATTTTAATAATATCAGACAGTCCATCGCAAACCAACGCACACAACGAGATATCTATACAAAAAGTCCAACCACCCCATACCGAAAACACGCGTGATAGAAACTGTAACGAACCATGAACCACAAAATGACGTATAAAGACTACAATAAAAAGAACATAGAAGTCAATGTTCAAATTTTTACCAGGGACATCCAACAACACTTCTTTTTAATAATAATATACATTGATTCCGACGTTCTATGACTTAGTAAGTACGTTGATCGTTGTTACTGCTATTACCTCTGGTTGCTTAGTGGCAAAAACATTGTAAAGTCAAAGATCCCGGGTTTGAGCCCCGGCGAGGACATGACAGCATTAAAAGAAAAGGTTAATATCGCATTGATGTATTTAAAATTTACACTTACTAAAAACTCCTCAAATATATTCATAAAAAGAAGGCATTAAAATCTTTTTTCGTCTAAATCTTAAGGATCACAGATACCACATTACGAATGCGTCCTACACAGTAGGCACAACGTACCGAAAGCCATACCCCACGACCGATTTTAATGCCTTCTTTTTATGAATATGATATATCTTCATCTAAGAATCCATCGGAATCAACAGTGTAATTCAATTCCGGTAAGGGTATTAGCCCTCGGAGTAGTTGTTTCTACTGATTCCATATTTATATTTATATTTATCATATAACCTGTAAAGGCCTTTCTGCCAGTGCCCACCTGATGAAACCTGATATATCGAAACCGGTCGTAGGATATGGCTTACGGTACGCTGTACCTACTGTATAGAACGCGTTCGTAATGTGGGATCTGTGATCCTTAAAATTTAGATGAAAAATGATTTTAATGCCTTCCTTTTATGAATATGTTATATCTTCGTCTAAGAATCCATCGAAATCAACAATGTAATTCATTACCGGTAGGGTTTTTTTTCTTCAAATATTTCATTATTCCTGTTTGTTTAGGGAATCCATACAAATGTTCAAAGATAAAAACAACAGTAACAGTAAAGATGGAAAAGTCAAAAAAAAATGTATCTACCAACGTAGGTCTAAAAATAGGTCCTCAACTTTTATTGTAATTAAATTACTTTTGTATTTTTTATTATGTGTTAATTTCAGTCGTAACCCGACGACGTGTCCCCTGCTAAAACGTAACAAAAAGGGGTTTAAAGAGGTTTTTCTGTCATCTAGTTAACGATTTAAATTACACGCTTTGGAAACAACTTTTATTCATTCGTTTAGAATTTTATTGCGAAAATAAAGAGACGACATCTCCGAGAATTAAGCGAAATTTCCATAAAATATTAGCTTTATTATGTGGTGTTAAGCTGCACAACTTCTATTTGAATATGCAAAAGTCGGCAAATAATATGGGTCTAGAATGCTTTGCAACAATTTAGATGTACCATAATGGCTTATTTTATTGGTGCATGTCGTTTTTACATAGCTTAGTAGCTCTGCAAACTGCATTCGTGTCTCTCATAAAAAAAATCATGTATATTATAATGGTGCATATTCTTATGGAATAAAATTTGGATTTGTCACGTAGCTTCTACTTCGAACCAAAACTAATTAAAATTTATTTTTTATTAGGTTTCTTCATCTCAATATAAATTTTGAAATTATAAATTAAAAGACTTCACTGAGTGAGGATTCCATAGAATGGAGAATCATAAAAAGTGTACGTATCTATAGTATGAAATTTTGATAGTGATCAGAAATTAGTAAAGGACCGAATATTTTTCAAACATACAAGGTACGTCCTTAGGCCGGCGATTTTAACAGATCTTTATTCCTAATAATATTGAATAATTAATTCCAAATATAATGTTCCTTCCTCATTTATATATTCTTAGATGGAGGGATCACACGTGTGTTTTGATTCATGTTGATCGGTATGTGCGTAAAGCTTTGAAGAAATCTGTTAATAGAAGCATTATCGGTGTTAACGATCGGTGAGACCAATAATGGATGAACATACTAAAAAAACATAAAACTCTTTTGTGTTTTATTCCCGCCAGTTACTCGTGCTGGTGTGTGGGCAGTCCCTCCGACTTACACTGTAGTGCAAAGCCGGAGGGTAGGGCGTAAGGTCCTCTTCAGCCTCCTTGTAGGAATCGTGGGTGGGTGGTGTGGTTAGGGAGAGAAAGATGAGACGGACGAAATGAAGACAGTAGAGAAGTGAAGGATTATCTGTGGAATATTACTGCCCCAGCATTTTCCTAAATGATTCAAGGAAACCACAGAAAACTTGGACCAGAGCAGCCGCACCCGGGTTCGAACCGGTGACCTCCCGAATGCTAAGCAATGATCTAGAGTACTAGACCACGCCGCTCGGTGATGAACATACTTAAATTACAAGTCAATCGTCTTTTTTCAGTTTTATTCCAGAACTATAAGTAATTGATTATCACTTTTTGTACGTGTTTGCACCTCAATATCCTCAATCAAAATTTAGTAAATATAGTAGCTTAGCGTCCTAAGTGCGCCCCTGACAGCGACGTCATATTCCAACGACATTAGGGTCTTACGAATTACTTTTCGCAACTTAATAATTGATAATGATTAATTTTCAATTGAATTATTTAATATTGTATGAAAACTTGTACTCCCAATAAATGACTTAGGTTAATATTTTTAATCGATTATTCATTAGTTCTGTCGGTTATTTGGTGAACCCCCCCTTTTGATCATGCCCTTATTACCTTTCAGCCCCACACCCAACGAAATTAGTCCCAGAATCTACTATACGCAAATACTAAACGTAGAAACATTATTTGACCTTTTCAAATTCTTGATTCTTTGTGTGGGTGTTATTAGGGTAAAAAGATGACGCATAGGGCAGCACTTTGTAAATATGCAGGCAATAACTTTTTACGATGGACATTTAGAACATGATATGAACTCCGCCTACGAAGAAACTTTATATGTAAACTTTTCTTCCTTTCGCACTGAACTACTCACAGATTTGTTTGCATTTGATGGTAAACTCGAGCAGTTTTATAGGTCTCTCGCAATCATAATAAAAATCGCAACTTCGTTACTGAAACACTTAATAAAATATATAAAACAAATCCTTTACGAAGGATATTGAATACTTTTACTCATTCCTCCGCTTTTATTATTTGATGTTGAAATACAAAGTTTGCAAGAAGATGATAATAAGTTTTAATAATAAGATCGCAAAGTCCGCAATCATTTCAGAAAGTTAATTGATTGCCGTAGATATAGCTACCGATGTTCTTATTACAATTTTTTTTAATAAGGAAATTGAGCCAATTTAAATGAATATTAATTCCTAATTAATATTCAAGAGTTGCTATCGATGCAGGTTCAATATTGGTTCTCCCCGAAAACATGGTTACCAGCTTAAGATGATGGTTGCACAAGAGAATGGTTTCCGTTGCGATAAACATATCTCAGTATCCCAGCTGCACGAAATTATTCAAATTGAACACTATTTAAACTAGCTTACCTATATTACCTAGAGCATAAAAAAATGGTTTTGACTAAAGCAACATCAAAATGCTACGGAATTTTCCTTCATTAACTGCAACATTTACATTTTGTTTGTTAGGACTATTAAATCTAAAGTCTCCGTTATACTTTTCCAAAAAGTTTGATAAACTTACACTGCAGAAGCCCTGTTGTTTCCGTAATTTCCGTTTTGGTGTTCTAATTCTTTCTGAACGTGTCCCACATAAAAATTAATAAAATCATACTTTTAAATGTTACAATACTTAATAGTAAATAAAATTACACTTTCTGACACACCTCATCCTATCTTTTTACCTAATTCGTTTATTTTTTTCTTTTTATTCCCACTATACACTATTGCTAGCGTTTCATTATCTCCTTTATTTATTGAACCTATTTTTTCTCCCTTTTTCCTGACTCACTACAATTTTTTAATATTTTAACTTAAGAAATAAAACAGGTATTTTGAGAGTTTAACAAAATATATTATTATAATATCACGACGAATTGTTTCACCTTACAAAGACTTCATCAGGTGATGAAATGTACCGAACACAGAACATTCAAAAAATATATACACAAACTTAAGATATTCACTGTATTAGAGCACACTTGTTGATACTCCATGTTAAAATTAAGCAATCAAAGAAAGCACTTTTGAGAGTTTCAAAAATTATTTTTTTCGACAATCGTGATTTTCAAAACATTTTTTATGTTCTTTGATACGTTCTTGAAATGAACGACCAAAAAATGTTTTGAAAATCAAAAATGTACATCTGCATATGCAGAACGTTTAATAAACTTAGATCACACATTTAATGATAATTATGAAATTTCACATTTTGCAAATAAAAAGTACGAATTGTTAATCTCTAACTGGTCGTTAAGGATAAGTTTCAGATGATTATATTTGTTAATTTAGAAAAATTAGGAAGATTTAATTTATATCCTTGTCTTCCTATAAATTATATATATAATAATATAATATAGTAATATTTATGTTTATTATATAGCTTGTAAAAGCCTTTCTACCAGCGCCTACCTGATGATACCCGATAGGTCGAAACCGGTCGTGGGATATGCCTTTCGGTGCGCTGTGTCTACTTGGTAGGACGCGATCCAAATGTGGGATCTATGATCCTTTATAATTAAACGAAAAAGGATTTTATTACCTTCTTTTTTGGATTGTTATCTTCGTCTAATAATCGTTCGGAATCAATAGTGTAATTCAATGCCGGTAGGGGTATTAGCCCTCGGAGTTGTTGTATCTCTTGTTTCCATATTTATATTTATTTTTTATAACTGAAAATACTTAAATGTCTAGTTAAAACAATATATTTTTAAACTATAATGCTCCACAGTACGTCACATAAAGTTGAGTATTAACTACTGGGAAATTAAGAAATGGAAAATATAATTTGTACAAAAAAATAGTCACTTGAATGATATTGTGGGGGTTCCAAATAACTTCTGACGACTCGGAACCCTCAAAAATAACGCTCAGTTATCTGTCGTACTAGAAACGTTGACATGCAATCGCAAGTGATTTCGAACGGGTCTAACTAGTGAATAGTAAATTTTTACATATAATAGGCATATTTCTTCATAACATCTAAAACGACCTCGGTCAACTTTCTTGTACCGATACTACAGCAACGATAGTAAACCTGTAGTAAGTAATAATATTCGTGTGGTACGGGCATTCTACGTAAAAGTAGATTATTTGTGATTATCAACAACCCAGTCCATTATTTGCCGGTGCAAGGTGAACAGCTCTTCTTTAAGCTGCTCGCTTGTTTCGTGAAATACGCAAGATCGAATAAAAGTCGAGACGCGATAGTAGTTAATGGACACAGAAAATCAAAAAACCAAACGAGTAATAAAATAGATAAGAGGGTCGTTTAGGGTCACATCTTGTTTGTTAATTAAGTTAATAATAATGCCGCCAGTAACAAAACCAGTCTTGGAAGATGATCAAAAATTTGCTGTAATGAAGGTAAGACTTTCGCTAAGTACAACTGTAATAATTAAATGAAATTTGGAAAGAGAAAAATTGATGCGAATTAATATTAAAAAAAAAAACGTCAACAAACCATAATTTTATTTTTTATTGAGTTTGATAAATTGCATTGTACAAATAATTGATCATATCATCATCAGATTAGATACCTGATGAAAGTCAAATAAAGATACGGATACCTGTAAAATTGTCTAAATTATTGACCCTCATTAATGTCCTTATTTTGTTTTTTATTCAAATAATGAACATTAACAATGAAACCACAGTCTACAAAAATTCTAAGCAAACTTATTCTTTGACAATATTTGCAATTTGCAGATGAATAAATTTAATTCTTACAAATCTACATAATAACAATTAAAAAAAAAAGTTGTTAGTCGCTAACCCATCAAATGAAACTTCATTGGTGTGTGAGCAAAGTGAAAAAGCGAAAAGAAAAATTTATAATAACATGTTAACTGAAATTTTCCGTTATTTCTCTCTATAAATTAAAACTTTTCCACCAGCCAAAGTAACTACCTACGTAACACTTTTGCCAAAGAGGTACTCAGGTCCATGTATAATTAGATTTCACAAAAGTTTGATGAATGTGAACTAAACGACTAGCCAATATTTATTGTAATTACAATTAATGAATATACCTAGTTATATAGTGAATGAATTATTACATAACAATATAAAAATACGTATAATTAGGCATTTAATAAGAAAAACATTGAATAGAGAATTACTAAAAATGAAATGAAAAACATTGTTGATGGAAAATCTGTTTTGAAGTATAATTTTGAACAACATCAGTAAGATAATGAATTATATTGTGTTTAAAATTAAAAACGTGTACCTATGTATATACCTGCGTCATCAACTTACGCAAATTGTAGATTGAAATTTCTCTTATATAAGTACTCAACCAATTTTTATTCCACTGAAGTACTTCTGATTCAAATTCTAATTGGTAACCCGAACATGTGGTCAATTGGTTGCGTTTTAATTCTATTGACAAATTGTATTTAGATTAAAACAGAAACAGTAGCTTCTTAAATATCAGATAATTAACGGACTATAAGAAAATTAAATGAACTTCTATGGAACTAAACAAGTTAATACCTAAAATTCCACATAAAAACGTTTAGGGACTTAAAACGCGTTTCTACACGCAAAGGTCATCCTCAGTTAGACACAATCTCTCTGGCATGAGGTTAGGTTAGGTTAGGTTAGCTAAAAATTGCACTCTGAGATCTTGTGAAAATGTAGGAACCAAAGACAATAAAAATATAATTACGATCGTTCTCGTGGGAAATTTATACCTGGTTTTAACTGCAAAGATGTAATAAGCAACTTCTGTAGACTCCAAGATTTTACTTATATACCAATTAAAGAAAAACACGATAAATCAAATAAATTATTTCCAAAATGTCTACGTCACGCAAAAGCCCGTATAAAATTATTGCTATTTGATGCTTTATTTGTTTAAGTGCATGTAAAGTGCCTACTAAAAGTTTTAATGACCTTAACTTCTATTTTTACATGCTTTTAATTAATTCTTTTGTGTAAACAACCTGATGATAAATTAATGGTCCAACTAACCTTTGTCATCTGTTTTCTTTGATGTAGTGGAACGAGAAAAAATATTCTTAATTGAACCAGAAGATCTTAGTTTATTTGCACTAACATAAAAACACGACATTAAAATTTTTGTTTAAGTATTTTCTTTCTTAATTATATATATCTTATCAGTATTAGTGATAACTTTTTTGCTTATTTTATTGTCTGTTTTAATTCGTTTTACACTCGAAGGGAGTATATACGTATTTCTTTTTATAAATGGACGAAAGTAAAACAATCTTCTTACCTTCATGGTAAGGTATTAAAAAACCTATTGGCTAATAATGTTGCGGTTATAAACATATATATAAATATAAATATCTAGGCTCCTGTAGATTCTGATCGAAAGTTTTAAAGCTTATTGCAAAGTTACGAAATTTACAAAAACAAAAATACTTCGTATATACAAAACTGCTGACTTCTATTGCACTACTTATTTTACATTATTGTTGCTAAAATTATCTTAACTTATCTTACAATTAAACAAAATAAACAGTAACGTTAATAAATCCGGTGATAGTCACAACAAACGTGTTTCAATAGAAATGTCTGTTTGGTTTTCTTCGTGAAAGACAGAGCCTAGTGGAATTTTACATAAGTTCCTCATATAATTCTCGTACATTCACCTTCTAATTAACTTTTCAAACACGTAAATTTTATAGTATGTAAATACAAAGCAGTATGTATATAGTTTATGATGCGAAATGTATTTGTCCAATTAATATCTCGTAAATGTATATTTAAAACAACATATAATCCAGCAGATCACAATATTAAAATAAAATTAGTTCATCTTGCCCCGTCATTAAAATAACATTATTTCTTTCCGTTTGTGTATAGGTAATGATTGTAAATTTTGCTTTTTCACTAATAACACAAAACAAATACGTTATTTCCTTATTTAGGTTAATTAAACGAATCGAAATGACTTAAAAAAGCATTAATAACCATTTCCCTTTTTGCTATTAATTATTTGTTGATTACATGCTATATAGGACTACTTGAAAATGCTTAGAAGTGACTGGTTAATAATACACTTTAAGTACTTATTGTTTTTTACAATAACAATTGAATTGTCTAATATAAGTATAGGTAATTTTAATTTGAATGATCATTACCATCTCTAACAAATAGAGAAATACGTATGTAGTTTGCTGTAAACTTAGATTCGAGAGGTCGAAAACGTTATGTATACAATTATGTACCAACAACAACAACAAACACACACGTGCAATATACGTGTTTTGCAAACTATCAGATTTCTTGTAATTATAGTATATATCATTGAAATTGCACACTTGTTTATATTTAACACACAATCTTAAAATTCTTTTTGAAGTTATGTACTGCAAGTTAATATTCCAGCTGTCACACTCTAATTAGTACTAATTAAGTGATGGTTGTTAATAGAACTCTTCATTAGTATTATGTAAAATAATTTACTAATTATTATCATAACATACCGTTTCTAACATTATTGGGTTTTTGTGACAACACAATGCGTTCAACTAGATGGACACCTTCAATTCGGATATTGGTAAACACTATAGATATGTATTTTAATCTTCAATTGGTAATCCCAAAACAATTAAAGTCGATAATGCTAATACCAACTATTTATTTTGCAAACAAACAAATCAAAAAATACAGATAAAACAAAATAGCTAAGCATATGTTAAATAATGAATAAAAAACAATAAAAATATAAATAAATTTGTTTTAAAAGAAACATTCTTTTTAGAATTTTTTCTCATATGTTAACCCAACCTGATGGTCAGGTTTCATTCCATGGCCGAAAGTTGTCTGTCCAGAAACCGACAAACTGGAATCTTTTCCGGTCTGAATTGGTGCAGATCCCCCCACGGTACCTCTGGACGGGAACCCTGGTGTTTTTGATCCACTAAGAAAAGCACTGCCTCCACTACCATGTTGATAATTAAGTCCGGCACTGTTCGTTTCGGGTCCAAGTCTATGCATATGTCTATCGAAATTTCTATCGTGTTGGGCCCAAGCTGAAGCTTGATGGTTTGGTGTATTTACTAGACCAACAGTTCCTCTAACTGACCCTTGACCACCTATTCCTGGAGTGTGAGAAAGACTTCCAGATAATCCATGACCCTAAATATAAAACAAAAGGGAAAATTATTACTACTTCTTGTGATAAAGCGAATTTAGCAGGTAGTTGGCGACGTACTGCCATATCAACGTTTTATTTAAATCTGCTTTACACCAAGCTCCAGCTATTTGGTCAGTAATTTGTCGAGTCTGCCTATGGAGTACTGATGAGAGCTAATAAGATCGTAATCGCGATCCATGTCTGATAGCTTCGATAAATTACTGGACCAAGAACATCTTTTTGTTCTTATTAATTCTTGTTAGTGGAAATTTATGATTTTATTTGCCAGTATTTTCTTTGCTTACCCCGGCAGAATTGACACCGGCACCCCCACTATAGGTTATAGGACCCCCTGAGTGTGACATAGAACCCCATGCCGGTCCTGCCTTTAGCCCAATCTGTTGGTGATTACCATTTCTTCCACCGAAAAGTTGTCTTCTTTCTCTAACTAATGGTTGCACCCCATCGTCTTCGTCTTCACCAACTGGGTTGCAAGAAACCAACCCAATTGTTAAAACAACAAAAAATAAATACACTGTTTGAAGTGACATTTTGTAATTAATATGAACAACTAGTTGAGAGCTACTACTGTAAACTGTAGCAGGATTTGTATTTGTGAACTATTTATATCGATCGCATTAGAGTATAAAAAAAATGAAAGAATCCCCTTTACTGGATATTCCCATTGGTTATCTCAACAATATTATGAATTCATTTTACAAGGGAATCACCTCTTTTCTTGAAGTAAATAAATAACAGTAAAATTATTGCATTACTCATGTCAGTGTGATGACCTCGACTGTCTTTATCAACATTGCATTTAATTTAACAATTGAAGCGAATAATTTACGTAATACAATTCGTAATAGCACCAACGAGAAAACTCTAACGATTCAAAAAATACCCGATACACAAAAGAAAAACTAGTTATTTGAAATTTGAATAAATGCTAAAAGTAACACTAAACAGCAAATTATTCGAACATTAAGGCGTTAAGATGTGAGTAATTTATTGTTATAGTTGATTCGCTTGACATTTAGTGAAACAATTTGAGAAATAAAAAATCAGAATTGAAGAAAAGCACTAAATTTTGTATTTTCTCAATGAATTTATCATAACTTCTGACTATTGTTTCGGCGGTTAAGTCATTTTCAAAGAGTATGGTGTACTGAATAAAATAAACAAATAATGAAAATAAATTTGTTAACAAGAAGGCGAGTTCCAGTGAGGTTAAACTAATTTCTAACATTTCCAGGGTGTGTAAACGTTTACTTGTAATGAAATTGTGTAATAATTCAATGTTATCTAAGTTATGAAAGTATGTTCTCTGTACAAAACAATAACATGTTCATCTACATTTTCTTTTTTAAAGAACGACTATTTTGCCCAATGCAAAAGGAATTGCAATTTTCACATGATAATTTATTAACACCTGACTTATCCAAATTAGCTGTTTTCTGTTTATTATTAACAAGCATTAATTTTAAATTGTTCTTATTCACAGAAATACAAAGTAGAAAATAGGAGACTGTGGTAAAAGAAAAGACTGCCAGTCTCGCGTTGATAATGCCCACGTGTGAAGTGGGCCAAACACGTGTCCGCTCATATTAAATTTAGTTAGTGGTAATTAGGGTGAGTTTTTCTTTATTTAATTAACGCAAATACAGTTTAGATCAGGTTATTTTAAGACGATTACACATATTTCTACTTAGTCCAGCATTATTATTGCATATCCTTAGATCTATTTTGGTTTTGATTCGGGTACTACATAAAAACGATTTACAATCAGTGTTGTCCGTTTCTTATAAATAATGAAACCACCACTTCAAAATACAATATAAGTGTACATATTATCGTCCTACCCCGATTTCAATATGAAACTAGTTTATTGGAAGTAGTTTAAGATTAACCAGTAAAGCCTGGTTCAGACTGATTTGTTCTGAAATACAGGTAACGCAACCAGGATAGGCTGATCCTAGCTCGTTCTGCGTTTATATTTTAACATCTGGGAGAAACTAGTTTCAACTAGTAAAACATGATATAACCAGGTCCAACCCTGCGCGAACATATGCGCAAAAGGCAACAAATATGTCAGTACGAATCCAAAATAGAAGGCATTAAAATCCTTGTTCATCTAGACATTACGGATCAACGATTCCACATTTGGAACGCATCCCACCAAGCAGACACTTTTATGTCGAAACGGATTGTGGAATTTGACTTTCGGTTCGTAGTGCCTGCTTGGTGGGACGCGTTCCAAATGTGAGATCTTTAACTTTAATATTTAGACGAACAAGCATTTTAATGCCTTCTTTTTTCTTTGATATGTTATCTTCGTCTAAGAATATTTCGGAATAAACAGTGTAATTCAATGTTGGTAGGGGTATTAGTCCTCGGAGTAGTTGTTTCTGTTGATTGCATATTTATATTTATATTTATGTCAGTACAATACATGATGTCATGTTGTTGGTATTATTGTTGGGAAACGAGTATTTTATTGACATCTCTCTACTAAACTTAGCATTTTACATTGTTCCGGTGCATTTTACTTTGTGTATATTTCTTGTTTTCATGAATAACATATATAGGTAAGACGTCGTCAAATGAAAAAATGATCCAAAAAGAATGGGAAGACATATTCATACCAGAAATTTTAATATCAAATGTTTGTGTAAGAAAAAATCTGTACTTTAAAATTTAATAACAAGTAATTGAACTTTTTGACCGCATCAGTTATTAATTTCCTTTGTCTCATAGAATAATTTTTTCTGATCTACGCAACACTAAGCAAAATCGTATGTCCTGGCTGCATCTGGATCTCAGGACAAACTAGTTTGGTTTGGGTTTGGCCGATAACATATACAATGTTATAATATTAGATTAATTTCTACAATCAATTACAATTTTGTGGGATAGGTACCAGTTTAAAGACATGTAGTTTTAATAAATAATTTTTATTAAATATTTAAATATAATCTACAAAATTATATTGAGCAATGGATAGATATTTTGGTAACTAATTAATCCTAGAATGTTTTCTGATATGAGAGTCCAACTTGATGATTGGGTTTCATTCCATGTCCAAAGTTTGTTTGACCGGACACAGATAAATCGCGGTTCAACGGTATTGATCCACCAACAGAACCAGTTGATGGAAATCCAGGTGTTTTTGATCCGCTGAGGAAAGCATTTGCCCCGCTTCCATGTTGGTAATTAAGTCCGGCACTGTTCGTTTCAGGTCCAAGTCTACGCATATGTCTATCGAAATTTCTATCGTGTTGGGCCCAAGCTGAAACTTGATGATTTGGTGTATTTACTAGGCCAACAGTTCCTCTAACTGACCCTTGACCACCTATTCCCGGAGTGTGAGAAAGACTTCCAGATAAACCATGACCCTAAAATAGAAGAAATATTTTTGTTAGCAAAAGTAGTAGCATTCAAAGTTTATACATACATTTGGTGAATTAACTCCAAGTCCACCGCTATAGGTAATAGGACCTCCAGAGTGTGATAGTGAACCCCAAGCAGGTCCAGCTCTGTATCCAATTTGTTGATGTCTTCCATCTTTACCACCAAACAACTGTCTTCGTTCCCTTACCAAAGGTTGCTCGTACATAAACTCCTCAATATTATCATCTCCCTCTTGAAAATCTTCAGGTGCTTCTCTACGTTCCCTTGAGTGATATTGGTCCAAGTCCAGTATTTCATATAGTTCTTCTTCCTCGGGGTGATAATTTTCGTAAGTATCAGAAGTTGGATAGGATGAGACGAATCCAAAAACGAAGACGACTAATAACGTCGAAGTTATAATTTTGAAAGACATTTTTATGACAGAGTAGTAGTATTTATATATGTTATATAAAAAGAGGAATAAGTCTGAAATCGAACTGAAGAAAGATGCTACTCTGCAACATATTTATACTTGAGAACCTTTGGTTGAAAAACGACCTTACGATTTTCCGTGTGGAATAGGGATTACCCTCGGTTTATATTCGGAAATCTTTTACCTCTTTTTTTGTTCGACTAAATGTATTCGAGGGAATTTACAAATGATCTCAATGGGTACTTTACATGTTTTGTGGTAACAGCCGGCGATAAATACATTCAGAAAGAAAAGTATTTCTTATTTTCTTTGTTGCTGTTTCGACGTATTAGACTTCCCCTTTTCTGACGTCTCGTCGCGTCATTTAAAATGCTAAAAAGTTCCTTGTTGTTCTGTCTCGTCAAGAAATAATAATTAATTAACTGTACTGACCCAACAGGTCACTGCTATCAACGATTAATGGACGGTGAAGTACTAGAGACTGAGAAACTCTTTAAACGATGAGTTAAGGTTATGTTATCGCACTATTATATATTTCATATTTACGTAATTAAATTATACTGTTCAAAACATTTCTAATGAATTTTAAAAAATTAAATAATTCTATTGCGTATAACCGTAAATTAATATAAGATAAAACTGCGACACGGTATCGCCCGTAGTTATCGATAATGATCAAAATTCAATTTTTTTTTTCTATTGTAAAGGGGTAAAATGTTTTAAATATTTAATAAAGGTGAATTACAAAATTTCAGCTGGTCGTTCAAGATATTTCCATTTTTACAAAATTTATTTATTTCTATTTTTTCTAAAAAATTAAGTTGTATTCCTTTATTTGCAAAATGTAGTACTTTGAAATTTTAACTGAATTGATGTTTTTCATCAAGTAAATGTTCTGCGTAAGAAGATTTTTTATTTTTATTGTTAAAACTATTTAAATGTTCTTTTATTCTTTCTTTAAAAGATCTCCCAGTTTGTCCCACATATTCTTTCTTACAATCTCCACAGTTAAGTAAATACACTACTGATTTTTCTCCTTTTTTAGTTTTATCTTTATTGTTTTTTTAAATAATTCCTAATGACGTATTGGTTCTATATGAAATTTTGTTATTAGTGAATTTAGAAATATAATGGCCTATTTTGCTAGAAAAATTGCCTAAATAAGTTAAAGAGTTAAACTTTGAAATGGGTTTAATTTGAGGAACTTAATGTTTGTTTATTTACTTTTTTGTTTAACAAATTTTTAATTATTATCGGGTTATAGCCATTATTGGCTGCTATTTGATAAATTCGGTTTAATTCTATTTGAAAATCTATCTTTGTTAAATTGATGGATATTATTTCCATTTTCTAGAAAATTGATGGATTTATTTTCGTTTTCTGTTTCTTAAGTAAATTTTATTTTAGAGTGTATCTACATATACTACCTATACCAGTAAAGGCAATCTTTAAACATATTATTTTTTGAAATTCTGTTTTCTGTCATTGCGAAAACAAATCCGCTTAACATACATTAATCAAAGTGACAGAGCAATAATAACCCGATTAAAAGAACAAGTGTACAGTATCAAAATAAAACTTCAAGTGTTATCGTATCATTGCACCTTGTTCAATCACACTATAGAAATAGATTAAAAAATAAATTCGTTCTTACATTTTATTAAAACTGAACGGGTAAAAAGTTGGAAAACATACATGTACATTAGTAAATGATTAAATGATTTTATTAATCTTCATCGTCGTCATCAGATTCATCCATAACACCCTTCCTTTTCACCAAATGAACGGTTTCAGCTTCTAATGCCAGTTTCCTAATGTTTGTCAAACATCCTGCAGATGCCTCCTGAAGATCCTTATCAGTAGAAGCGACGGTTTTCAATAGGAAGTTGACGACACCACTTTCGTGCATTGTTACGCAGTTGAAGTAGTTTTCTGATAAATGAAACAATGCAAGAGCAGCACTGCGTTGAACAAGAGGATTAGAAGATGCCATGTATCCTACCAAAGGAGTTATTGCACCTAGTCTGTAAACAGAAACAGCGTGGATCCCAATAAAGAATTAGTAAATACTCAGAGTAGACACCAGCCTTTAAGGAACCCCACAACTTTTACAGGAAAAAGGATCAAAATATTATCGATTGAATCTTGAAGAAAAATTAAATTCAGTTTTTAATTAAAATATTATATTCATAAGAAAATTTAGTTACTGGTTATGAGTAATTAACTAAAGGATGTAAATAAATGGGACAATAAGTATATTGTTATTGTTAATTATGTTTTTTAACAATTCATTGCAGAATTTAAAATAAACAAAACAATCTATTGATCTTGCACATACATTGTATCACGTTACAATATTGTAATTATATCAGAAATTTAAAAATACTAAAGGAATGCCTAAAAAATTGTTATTTCCTAGACCTTTAAACTATTTTTTCCGATAGGTTAGTTTACTAAATATCTTAACTAATATAAACAAGAACGTATTAAAAGACAATAACGATGATGATAAGATATTTCTAGATAGTTCCATCAAATTCCTAGGGGATTCTAGGGATGCCTCAACCAATAAATGTTTTACACATATAATTATTTATTTTAGGAAGTAGATTTTTATCAGTGAATTATTTAAAAAAAAGATTTAAAATGGATTATGATTTAGGACAATATTAACAATTTTCATTATTCAAATTATCGTATTTTGTAATACATATGTTAATATTTAATTGCATAAAATTTCATCTTCTTTTTTAATAGATACATTAATTAATAAATACACATAAAATATTAAACGATATTAATTAAATTGACTGTTGCACTGTTTCTGTATAAACTAAATTTAAAACAGACATCAGTGAAATGATAGAAACGTCTCCTGTCTTTTGGTAATTAATTCAACATGTTTGAGATGAGCTTTTTTGATAACATTGATTTGGCGTCGATTCAGATTGGGTCAAATCGCCGCCGCCTACATCGCCGTAAACGATCTTTTTACGCTATTCACATTAATGGCGAATGTAGCGTTAAATGAAGTAAAAAAGTTAAAAATTAAACGGTCAATAATGATATTACTATTCGATAACACCAACATGAGCGTTCATTTATGTTATTTATGCTTATTTAATAACTCGTACTTTTAAATATAGTGTGTCAAAGAATTTTTAATTTAAATACAGGTATTATGTAAAAGTTTTCGGTGTAACTGATAGATATTACATTTTTAGTTCAAGTTGTGCAATTTACACAGCAAACAATTACTTCATAGGATATTACATAATTTTTGAATAGATGCTTGTTTTGTAGATACATTCAAAAAGTAAATGTATGCGGTACAGAACACCTCTCGAGATAAATACGTAAGGGTAACACCTGAGCAACATGATAATGATAATACAATTTTCAATTTTATTTTAGATTCAAAAATTAAATTTCGTTTTTATACGTTTTATATTTTTAAATAAATTGATGTTATATATATATATATATATATATATATATAAATTAAGACAGCTTAGGCAAAAATATAGTTAAGATGGCAGGAAGAGCGCAGAAAGCTGCCAACGCTACATGGAGGGTAATGAAAAGAGCAGGCAGGGACAAGGGGGAAGATCGTATGCTTCTTATGAACTCTATTGTTAGAGAGATAGCTATGTGGCCAAGATACATATCGAGAAACGAGTTAGGGGTAATTAGCATAGAGTATATAGCAAGAGAAAGGGTGGGTAAATATCTTAAGAATGTGCTAGGAATGGATAATGACAGGTTGCCGAAAGTATGCTTAAAAGAGGAAATGAGATCAATTATAAACAACAAAATGTACGGGAAGTACTACAAGAATTAGGGGCGACAGAAATATGTAGAATGATTTGGGAAGGAAGGGGAAGGTAAGAAATTATGAGTATAATTGGGGAAGGATTGAGTAGATGGTAGAGAAAAGAGTTAGAGGAGGAATGGAGAGCGATGGAAATTTCGACGTACAACAACCTATATAGAGTTTTAATTCCGGAGACAGATGGGACAGGGTATTTGAATGCAGTGTGCAAACGAAAAGATAACAAAGAGATATGGGCCAGATTGAGGTGTGGAAACATTGGAAGGGCACTTAAAAAAGGATATATTGAGTGGAGCTGTAGGCTCTGTGGTACAAGAGAGGAGACATTGGCTCGCTTATTCTGTTGCAAAGAAGCAATAAGGGCACAAAAGGAAGAGATAAGCATATTCATGAATGAATGGAGGGGAGACAGGCACGAGGATGACATGATAGAATTAATAACCAGAAAATTATGAAGAGAAATATGTGAGAAAGCGTGTGGGTTTATAATAGCAATTGAGTCAAAAATGAGAGTCAAGACAGGGACAAATGAGTATGTGAGGGGATAGTATGAAAGAAAGCCGAAAGAGATGTAATTAGTCGATAGATATAAGTAAAAGGAAATCTTTAAGCGTAAAGCATAGTTCTAAGAGACAGGCTGAAGAATTTTATAATGTCTATACAATGTAACGAGAGCAATGTGCAAAAGCCATAAAGGCATGCAAGGAAATAAATTATATATATATAAATATATATAAAGGTTTTACCTTCCAAAATCTTTCCTGTTTGACCCCCAACTGCAACAATATGCGATAGCATATCCCAGATACTCTTTAAGTGTATCAGAGTCCGTTTTAACGTGGTTAACAAGCAGTGGTACTACCCCATGATCAGATATGACTCCCAAATTTTCCCTGTCTTGTGCTATTTCCGAAATTGCTGCACAAACAGCAGCAAGAACTTCGGTATTCTTAGATTCTAATAGTCTTACCACAATTTCTAAACCGCCAACGAAACTTCTCACCATTTCGCCAGAGTCGTAACTGTATTTTACACATGGCACTAATGCCCACGCAGCGTTTGTTTGAACCTAATAAAAATCCTTTTCTAGATGGGAATATTTTAGTAGTATTAAGTAATTTTTCTACCCGAGGAGATGGATTTTTTAACAAAGACCAAATCAATCTGACTCCGTCTAAATCTTCGATGATCCTCATTGATCCGTCTTCTTTGGCTGATTCTCTTAAAACATTGGGTACATTTTCAAGCAATGGAGGGTAAGTATAATTGAGAAGATTCACTAAATATGGTATACCTCCAGCTCTTCTCAATGTCTCTCTATTGTGTTCAAATTTGAGACATTCGTGCAGTGCACCAACGACATTACTTAGTACTTCTTCGCTTTCATCAACGTCTTGTAAAAGATTTACTAATGCCTATGGAATTGATTACCTACGTCAAAACTTTCCATCGATGGTAAAAAGTTAACGGGAAAACGTACATGTATGGTGCTTAATTGGTCGTATCTTTCCACATTTTCAGGACTAATTGCAGTTTTCCAAATAGCTCCGGTAACAGCAGCTAGTAAAGGTTTGTCCAGTTTAGTGGCAGGATTCTTTACCATCGCCACCAAAGGGTCCAATCCACCAGACTGTCGGACGATATCTCTCGTTATTGGGTTTTCAGAACACTTGAAAATCGTTTCAGCTGCATACCTTCTCAAATCTGCAAGTTCCTAAAGTACGAAATTTAGTAAGCCAATACTCGAAAAAGACTTACGATTAGCTTCGAACACTTACAGTTGATAACTGTTTTACTACATCTGAAACCATCCCTTCCGTTTGAATAGCCAACTGGAAGTCTGGATCGTTGGAACAATTGGATAAAGTACCAACTGTGGGGATGACCACATCCATATGAATACTCCTTTAAAGAATAAAATAATCACCATATATATTTGTTTCGGCAATTACGCACTACCCGTCTTGAAATATATGTGTGATGGTAGCACGCGTACCATGAATTGTCACGGAGGATTGATCGTTAAAGACGAAATGTTGAATACACTTAGAACAAAAATGAATCGCAAAGGTCTAGAATATATATTAAACAATGTATTTACAAGCGTAAGGCTTAATCATAACTAACTCTAAGATGATACAAACTAAAAAACCTAAGCTAACGAATTTGTTGTAATGGATTCCTGCCACCCTCTAGTGGTCCAATGATAACGGCAGATTCAAAAAAGGGGAAACGCCCACAAAAGTTATACATGGACTTAGAAACTACATTATGAGAAGGTCAAAATATGTGCGAATTCCTGGAAACCGGAACATTTGGTGAAATTAGCTACAATATTTGTAAATGCGTTTTGGTATTTATTACCCCATGTTGCGAAGAGCTAGCGTGGTCTTTTGTTGCCTTCAAATTAATAATATAATTTTCCAAATCTTAAAAGGTTTTATGGTCCTAGTTCATGCACAAATTCTTAAAACTAGAAATATAACAAATTAACGTAAAAATACAAATGTACAGTTTGTCACAACCGTAAACTGACAATGTTTCCGCAACAATATTATTCAAAACTCTTTTTCTCCTTTCTAGACGGTATAAACGATACAATGTTATAATAATAAATTAATAAAATTTATGTAATTTAATATATTATAAAACCAGCTTCAACCCTTAGTACTATACTGTAACGCAAAATACAAACATTAGGGGAAATTCCATGCATTGGCCTTCTTCAATTTCTTTCTGAAAACTAAACTAAATAGGTAGGACCATGTCTGTAGAGCATTAAGTTGTCTACAAAAAATCTGGGAGAGCATGTTGTAACGAAAAAAAGTGGTTACTTAAAAAATTTTTTTTTTTTGGAATCCATAAACTCGGTTACATTCTAAGCGCTTGGTTACGGTCATAGTTAGACGAGTGAGGGTTTTCTCCCTCGTCTAATTATTGTCTTTTTTTATGTACCTGAGGAGAGAGTGTTGTGGAAGTTGTGGAGTTTTCCATGTATGGTGGTTTGGAAAAAGGAAGGGATTGCCCTACCCAACGAGGACCACGAGGATTTTTCGGACGGACACTTGACCTAGAGACTTTCGTATAATTGCGTGTTTTCCTAGTTTTATATTATTGTTAATTTTATACTTATCATTAGTTCACTAATAGCTATTTTCATTCACATTTAAACATTCCGTGGCTTTTTTTAATAATTCCTCCTTACTAAAGGTTTCTTCAGTTCCAAGATATCTTATTATCACATTCCTCCTTCTTCTTTTCCTTTCTTCCATTTCGTATCTCCAGTGTTCTTCTAAAATCCCCACTGGAGCATCCATCTCTTGCAATGCACCTTCTCTACCTTGACGTGTCATAGCCTGTTCTTTTCTTCCTACTTTATCATTTTTCTGAGAATTTCCTTCATTATTTCCTCTATTTCTACTCTGCCTTTTTCCCCTTTTTGAATAATATTTCTATGGGACCCTATCTCGTCCTCTTTTTGTTTTCTTTCTAGCCACTGTACTTTCTCTCTCAACTCCTCATTTTCTCTTAATAGTTTTGTTCTTTCTTCTCTCTCATTATCTTTATTCTCTGCTTCTTTTTTAATCTCCAATATTACTTCAATAATCTTGCCAATATCATTTTTAATTGCTAATATTTCTTCAATTATCATTGCCATATCGCTCGCTTCATTCCTTTTCTCAACCACTTCGCCTTCTCGTTCTCCATTACTTTCCCCTCTTTCCAATTCATCCGGCTCGGCCATTTCTTCCCTTCTGTTCCGTAGTGTATATCTTTTTTCATTTGTTGCATCAAGCATTGCCTGGCTCCCTCTACTGTCGCTCGTAAAAAAACTCAACAGGGATCCTTCTCTTTCTTTCCTCGCACCTTTTTGGCGGTCGGCCGGGACCTCTCTTTCTTTCCTCGTTTGGCGCCTGCATAACCTATCTTCTGACCGCTTTGCTTTGCCGTCGATTGTTTAAATTATTTTCTTCCCTCGTAAAATTTTTATTACGCACTCAATTGCTACCTTATTTCACTACTTGCCGACACTTATTTTACTTTTTATCACTTAATATTCGTAGAGCATTACCTAACACAACACGTCTTATCACACCAGACGCCCTCTCTCGACCTCATTAGTTCACTAATATTTATTAATAAATATTATTTGTACTGCTCGCTATCTTTTGTTTGTTGTGAGGCCCTAGAAGTGTAATAAGAATAAGCAACGGGGTATGTTGAGAGTTTTCTTATTTTTTATGGGGTCTGTATGTCTCTCGTAACGATATACACCACCTACAACCTACAACCGACCTTTTCTTCTCCCCTGAGTTTAATCTATCAACGATTGAGGATCGTTGCTAAAAGAGAATAAAAGAATCGAGTTGCAATGTTTATAATGTTAACAATTAATAGTATGCTATACAATTACGAGTATACATCTATAAATAAATGTCTGAAAACAATAATACCTTGTCTTAATCAACCGGACCTTCGTTTTTGTCATTTTCAAAACACAGCAAGAATAGAAGAAAAAACAGATGATAGTACAAAAAAATGATAATAGACAGTCGTAACTGTGCACTTGTTCTTTTACCTTAGTAGTCTTGCCAACAATGGTACTGACCCAGATTCCATCATAAGCCTCACATTCTTTATACTTCGTGAAACTGACCACAAACCTCGTGCAGCAGACATAGCAATTCTAACAGATTCATTTTCGTCAGTACTAAGCTGGTCCATGGGATTTAAAAGGCAGTTTTCGGGGACATCCATTAAATCAATAAGTCTCGGTATTCCTCCTGTTTTCCTTACATGTTTCCGGGCTTTATGAATCTGGGCAACATTGAATATCGTTTCTGCTACCAAAATTTGCAAATCTCTAGCTGGGTAGCTCAAGTTTTCTGATAAAAGTGTTACTCCTCCAAGATCAGTGATTCTTCTTTTTATTTCGGTATTCTGAGAGAGAACTTTGATAACTTCCAAAGAACCCAATTTACAATTCAAATCTTCTACTTCCAATAGGTTAATTAAAATTTCTAATCCTCCTACTTCCTAAAAAGTTTTACCAAAATTAGATAACAATTCTGAAGAAAATAAAAAAATTAAATTCGTAATTTCATATATTCAAAAGACAAACACACTTCTTCAAAAGTTTTACAAACTTTATTAAGAATACTCTTACAATTGTTTCAGCTTAATTAGGCCATTCCCAAAGAATCCTTAATAAAAGCAAAGATTAAATTTGTTAGAAAAATTAGAAATCCAAAAAGCCTTTTTTCTAAATAAAAATAGTCAAAATGAACAGTGTGAAGGGCACAATAGCCCTATATTTCGTGCATCATTCCAAAAACTGTAAGTGGGGTCACTTCTCCCACCCACATGTTAGGTATAAATAGTTATGTTTGTTTATCTTTACCGAGCGGCGCGGTCTAGTGCTCTAGATCATTGTTTAGCATTCGGGAGGTCGCCGGTTCCGGCTGCTCTGGTCCAAGTTTTCTGTGGTTTCCTTGGATCATTTAGGCAAATACTGGAACAGTAATATTCCACAGATAATTTTTCACTTCTCTTCTGTTTTCATTTCGTCCGTCTCATCATCATTCTCTCCCTAACTACACCACCCACCCATTCCCACGATTCCTAAAAAGAGGCTGAAGAGGGCCTTACGCCCCACCCTCCGGCTTTGCACCACAGTGTAGGTCGGAGGGACTGCCCGCCCACCAGCACGAGTAGCTGGTGAAAATGAAACACAGAAAAGTTTTTTTTTATCTTTAGTTAGTTTCTAATTGACTCTTTGAGAATGGCCTAATTAAGCTGAAACAATTGTAAGAGTAATCTTAATAATGTTTGTAAAACCTTTGAACAAGTGTGTTTGTCTTTTGAATATATTAAAAATGTTTTACAAGTTCCCAACCGCAACCTCTTTAAATATTCGTAATTTCAGTTTTAATAATCACGATTACCAAAATTGCTGCTTGGTTGATCTCTGTTGTCAAATCGTGGTCTTTCATACAACATAATGAAACCACGGTGGCAGTTTGATTCCCTGTTTTTAAATATTTTACTAGCTTTTGAATGTGCCAGTATTCTGGAGGTATATCTTCTTTTGCCCGTTCTTTCGTAATTCTGTCTTCATCATCAACAGAACTGAAAAGATTTTTTTAGCATTTGTATCAAAGAACAAAAAACTTAGACATTCTATACAGTATCGAAAGTTCTAACTCTTAAGTTGTGTTTCTTTTGTGGACTTATTGAAATTCCTGTGTTTGTACGCACCTAGGAGGAGACGAGTCAGGACTATCGGAGTATTCTTCCACATAAACCTCCTTAGGACCAATTACCACCTTTGCTTCTGATTCGCTGGAGTCAATAGACATTTTTTTTAATTGTCCCTTATGTAAATAGACATGTAGAAAGACGTATGTCACTATGACATCAATTGAATTCCTATACTAACTATTCTAAAATTGAAATTAATTGGAAAGTTAATAGAGAAATACACTTGGTATTAAATGTAAATATGGAATCAACAAAAACAATACTCCGAGGGCTAAAATAGCCCTACCGGAATTTAATTACACTGTTGATTCCGATGGATTAGACGAAGATATAACATATTCAAAAAATAAAGAGGGCATTAAAATCCTTTTTCTGTTGATTCCATATTTATATCTATTATATAGCTTCTAAAATCATTTCTGTCAGCGCCCACCTGATGAGACCCGATAGGTCGAAACCGGTCGTGGGATATGGCTTTCTGTACGTTGTGCCTACTGTGTAGGACGCGTTCGTAATGTGGGATTGTGGGATCTGTGATCCTTAAAATTTATACGTAAAGGGATTTTAATGCCTTCTTTCTCTTTTGAACACTTGGTATTGTTTTACTTTTCTATTTGAGAGAAGACTATGACATGTTTCGGCTATGAAGCCGAAAAAAGTCTATGTATAAAATAGTGGAATAAGCTAAGTTTTATATTCAGTGATTGTTTTAAATTTGAATGTGGTATTTATTATATCTGTGTATGTTGGTTTTCTATAAATGTCAAAACCAACGCATAGTTGAACATCAAAAATCAATAACCCAAAATTCAAAAAATACGATTCTCATAAACCATTTTGTACAAAATAGTCATAATTTAGATACTGAAATTGTTGCATATACAAAATAAAAGTAAGAATGTGTTTTTTTCTATTAACTTTCTATTTATAACATGTTTCAACAAGGAATTCGCCTAAATACAATCATGCTTATGAAGTTAATTTTTTATTTGTCAAGATTACGAATGATATCCATAAAAGAAAGAATTAAAATCCTTGTAAATATTAAGATCAATCATCACTCTCCAAATGTGGATCTTTGATCTTAATATTTAGACGAATACGTATTTTAATTCCTTCTTTTTTTATATCTTCATAGGCCAGTGTGGCAGAGCTTTAAAACATAGAATAAAAGAACATGTAAATAGCATTAAAAAACATGTAAATTCACGTCGGATAAAAGATACAAAATACAAATTACTCGGAAATCTTGAAATTTAAAAGCTTTATCGAATGGAAGAAATGTAGTAAATAACCAGAAAGAATTGTTCTCAAATAATACACCCTTACTGTTACCTATAATACAATAGCTTTATTGTGAGTTGATATTATGATGTTCGAAATTTCCATGTAGGCTGGTTAGTTGTTACAAATATGTTTATGTATGTATGTTTCCAAAATCCCATATCGGCTAATTGGTTGTTACAAATACGTTTATGTATGTATATTTGTACATCTTGTAAATAGGTATTTAACCGGTTGGTTTTAACTTTTAATTTAGTTTGTTTACCTACTCTTTGATAATGACGGTCTCGTCGAAGCAATTGTAAGAGGTTTTCTTTAAATACGTTGTTGAAACTTTTCATATTATTTTTATTAAAACGCTTTTAAATGTTTCATTTTTTTTTGTGATTAACATATTTAAAAGATGTGTCAAAATTTTCCAACCGCAAGTTCTATTGATAGTATACAAGTAATTAAAAATTACACTTATATACTATCATTACCTTTTTATTTTTTTCTGACAAAAAAAACGTATTTATTTTATTTTTATTTTTATGTAAATAAAGTAGCGGTAGACTTTAATATATTCCTACTTTGTATTTCCTTTTTTCAGTTTCGGAGGCAAGTGAAAGACGTTTTGCAGCCACACCATGACGACGTTTTCTTACTTCGATGGTTGAGAGGTGAGTTTTATTAAGGCAACATTTAATTTTCAAAATACTTTTTCTTTTTTTTTCCATCGATTTTAAAAAATTAAATTTTAAAATACGTTTTGAGAAATGTATTTTATTAATGCAAATTATTTATCAAACAATTTCCTGTTGTATAAATTAAAGAAAAGAATTAAAAAGTTTGTGTATGGTTTTTGTAATTGCAGTTACAGCTATTAAATCCATATTATTGCTAAACATTTATAGACCGACTATTACATAATTCAAAAGTTAACATGAATAAGAAAGAGATAGTAAAAGCAGAAAGGAATATTTTAATCTATTTAGGTCGTCTCTTCATGTATTCACAGCCATAAAGTTGTGAACCAAGTACCGTTCTCAAGAGTTTCAGAAGTGTTTATTTAAACATTTATGAAGTAACATCATTGACGTTTTCTCTTTCGAATACCTACGTAAATGTTGAATACAAATGGTAAACGGTACTTCCTAAATGAACGGAACTGTTATAAGTCGATATCTTTATTTCTATTTAGAAAGTGAATTGCAAAATCTACCAATACCAATATTATATGTGTATACATATATGATTTCCTGTGAAAGTTGATAATAAATTAAAAAAAAGAAACAAACAGTTTAGCTTAATATTTCCTTATTATATACATTAAACTTAAATAAAAGTATATAACATAAAAACAACCTATTTCTTATTATTAGTAGTTAAGTTTCATGTATTATTTTTTCGTACATTTTTCAGCACGTTCCTGGAATGTAGAAGCTGCTGAAAAGATGTTGCGTGAAGTAAGTTTCCAAGAATAATAATTTTTCAATAGTTTAATTTGGAAATACACAATAAAATTATAAACCGAAGAAATAACTATGTAACTATTTTTTAGTCGTTACAATGGAGAAAGCACTGGCAAGTAGATGATGCTCTTAAAGCATGGGATCCACCAGAAGCTTTAAAACTTTATTATCCAAGTGGAACATGCGGATTAGATAAGGATGGCGCTCCAAGTTAGTTGAAATTATTTTCTTATGTGTTCAATTTATTTATTACAGTACAAGTTATTATTTATTGTAAGTAGTAAAATCCAAACTTGGTCAGGTATTAGAAGTCAATTGTATTGAATTAGCGGATACTTGATGGAAGTCCAATATATTGAAATAAATACACAGTTGATAATTTCCACAATTTATTAAATAAACTTAACACATGTTCGCCAACACTGTGGCTTCTTCAGAAGTACAAAATTTACTTAAAACTACCTAAGAGTAGATGTCTATAAATCGGGTGGTGAACCTTCATTAGAGTGAGGGAAAAGATTTAATGATAGTAGTGAGAGGTTTATATCTACTTGGTCATTAAGTAATATATCTGTATTTTTATATTTGTTAATTTATTTAGATTCTAATAGTGTAAGTTTTAAACTCTTATTTTCAATGTGTAAAATTTTTACATCTAAATTAAATATATGATTATCTTCTAACACATGTTTTGCATAGTTAGAATCGGTTTTTTTTTATATGATCTAAAATGTTCGTTCAAACGAATTCTAAAATTTCTTCCCGTCTGACCTATATAAATTTTTGAACAAGAACCGCAATTAAGTTTATATATGCCTGGTTTTGATAATTTCTCTACTTTGTCTTTATTATTCTTTATATGTATGCCAAGGTTATTATTCGTTTTGTATGATACATTTATATTGTTGTCTCTGAGAAATTTATTGATTGTTAGTGATGGTTTCCCTATTTATAAACATCTACTCTTAGGTAGTTTTAAGTAAATTTTGTACTTCTGAAGAAGCCACAGTGTTGGCGAAACACGTCTTAAGTTTATTTAATAAATTGTGGAAGTTATCAACTGTGTGTTTATTTCAGTATTTAAAAGTATTAAATTAAACAATTCTCTCCAACGTTTCGCTCTTCATGGGAATTGTTTTTTGTCAAAAGCAAAACACCAACATCAATTTTCTAGTTAATCTTTTTAAAAAAAAAATATTGGTAAAAAATGGAATTTACTTAGTAAATCTGTTACTCTTGAGAAAGCCATTGTTATGTCGAAACAATATTGTAGGGTTTACAATAAAATATTTTGAAATATTTAAAAGTGATTTTAATTCCTTCAATTATTAAGATAATGTTTCACAAGGATCCAACCAGTTCAACAATTGATTAAAAATGGAATTCATGGTCAGATATTTAATATTATTAAATTAAACAATTCTCTCCAACGTTTCGCACTTTATTGAGACCTTCCTCATGGGAATTGTTTTTTGTCAAAAGCAAAACACAAACATCAATTTTCTAGTTAAATCTTTAAAAAAAAATATTGGTAAAAAATGGAATAATTGAAGGAATTAAAATCATTTTTATATGTTTCAAAATATTTTATTATTATATTATTAAAACAATGTTTCACAAGGATCCGACCAGTTCAACAATTGATTAAAAATTGAATTCTCTAACATTGTTATAGCACTGATATTTACCTACTTAGTTATTTTATACATTATATTATAAATTTATTTGTTTTAAAAAAAATATAAAATTTAGCTAATAATATTTTAATGAATGGACAGCACAACACAACATATTAAAATACTAACATATGGTAGGTAATTATAGAGACTCTCAGTCGGATTTTACTACTTGACTTTAAATGATCAGGGAGAAATATGGATACATATTTATTTATTATTTTCCACGCTTTTTATAGTTATCGTAGTTCCATTTTCGGGGCTAGACATCGTCGGGTTACTTCATTCAGTTAGTAAAAGTGACATGATTAGGCTTACGATTAAAATTCTCGAAGACAATATGACCTTAGCTGCAAAATCTGGTATAAACAAAGTGGTAGCCGTCATTGATATGGAAGGTTTTAATATAAGACAGTACGCCTGGCGTCCAGGTAGTTTTTACTATAATATTTTTATAAAATAATTAATTACAAAATCTATTTCTTAATAAATATTTTTTTAGCCAGTGAATTTGTAATTTCGCTAATCCAAATGTATGAAGCAAATTATCCCGAAATACTTAAAGCATGCTATATAGTTAATGGTAATTTGGTATTTTATTGTTCTAGTAAAATAATAATGAAAAGGTTGATTATGTTAAACATTTTAGCACCCCGGGTGTTCTCAGTTGCCTTCGCTGTTGTAAAGAGGTTCCTAAACGATTATACTCTCGGGAAAATTCAAATATTTAAATCTGACCCCAAAAAATGGCAAAAGGCCGTCTTAGAAAATATATCACCCGACCAACTCCCTAAACATTACGGGGGAACCATGATTGATCCCGACGGAAATCCTAAATGTCCTTCTAAGGTATAATGTTCATTATTCGATATTTTTCCTATTTATAAAGAGTGTTTCAATTTTCGAAAAAATATGCTTTTTTTAATCACTAGATCAACAATGTTTTATTTTTTTAGGTAAAACCGGGAGGGAAAATACCTAAATCGTATTATACGCAATCATTTGATAAGTGTTACACCCTTAACAGTGACAACAAGAATTTCAAGTCGACTATCATAAAAAGTGGGAAAAAATTCAATATTGATTTTATTATTGCTGATGATGGCTGCTTTTTGAGGTAAAAAAATGCTACTTACGCATTATTATTGTTGCAAATTAATAAATAATATCACTATTATATTATTTAAAAATATAATCATATATCTAATATATGCTCTCACTGTTATTACTGAGCCTTCTAACAAGTTGTTGTCATGGCAAATTAATCAATATACAGGGTCATTCAAACTGAGTGGTACATTAGACGTTTTAAGGAAACTAAGCATGTTACAGATTTGAAAATTTGGGAGTTGGAAATACGGTGAATTCGTATGAATCATAAAATTTTAAGGTGACTTTGATAACCAACTTGTATGCCTACGATGAATAGTTTCTGAGAAAATTTAATTTATTAGAAAAAAGATTACACCGCAACCCAAACTATGAAAAATCATAACTTCCATAAAATATGACTTAGAATGTTAAAATTTTTACTAGTTATAGCCAAATTATAAGGCTAACGTCATACCAAAACTAAGCTTTATAATTTGTACAGGGCGTTCAGAAAAAAATACAAAATTTAAAAACTTCAAACACGAATAACTTCATTTTTTCAAATGGCACCTAGCATATTTTATTTTGTCATTCGATTCCTTTTTTTATCCTCTTTCGATCCATCTATATATATATATATAATCAAGCATTTTGTTAGATGGGAATTTTACACAGAAGACCACGACATCCGTTTCGGAATAACTCAAACGGATGCAGAAGGTAATATACATCCAATAGTACGTTATCATAGAGTAGCATCACATCAAATAAACGAATCTGGAGTGATAGTATGTGAAGCACCAGCTACATGTAAGTCATTTTTTAATTTAATTAATTGTTTATTCAATTTTAATTGCAAATTTTGGCAACAATGGCACACACTGACAACATTCTTTTCATTTATATAAAATCATAAACAGACTGACAGACAAACGTTTGCTCTTAATGTCATACAAATAACCATGGGCTTAAGAAAAGTCATTTATTTCGTTATTACAAACAGACATTTCAACTTTATTTATATGTAAACATATGCACCATTTACATTAAAAATAATATTACATTTTTTAGTATATCTATACCTAATTGATTATAAATAAATAATATTTTAAAATGCCTAGTCAAAAAGATTTTAATTTTGTCGAAAACCGCATTAAAATCGATTAAAAAGTACCTAATTTATTTACTTTCAATAAATGGGTCATCAACCTCTGCGTAATCCTGACGCTTAAATTCCAATCCGCATTCCAGAAAACCCTTCCGCACGTGGTGCAGGTGTTATTTGACCTAATTTCCTATTGGTTGTCAAATTAGCATGGAGAGTAACTGCCAATCAAACACGTCGCAGCACCTTATAACAATTAAACTTCGCATTCCTGAGTTAGTAACCCTCGGTGCATAGGGAGGTGCACATCATTCTGGCCAATTTATTGTTACAATTACGTAAATTTAATACTCAAATAACAATGAATTAATGAATTACACATGTTATTTGTTTATTTATGCTACTAAATGATCGATCGAGATGTTGTAATATTCTATGATTAGAATAATCGATATTATTCATTCAACAAATAATATACTCTTTATTTCCAGATACAGTCGTTTTCGACAACAGTTACAGCTATATGAGGAACAAAAAATTATTTTACAACGTATATGTAACAGATCCTCTAAGTGAACTCGATATTAGCTCATTACCTCTTGCAGAAGAGGTACCAGAACAAGTTGATGCCTCAATAAAAATTCCGAATAGGAATGAATCAAACAATAATTGTGCTCAACTGGAAAAAGCCTATTAATATTTTATTTGTGCAGCCATGGGTATTTAACAAAAAAAAAATCAGCTAGAGGTGGGTATTTTACAGATAACACTTTTAGGTTTTCTTTTTTGTTAGAACAAATATAAAATATGAATTTAAACATTAAGTATAAGTTTTTGTTTTAAAAAAATAAAAATTAATTTTCAAAACCATATCTGTGTTTTTTTCCTCACAATATTATCATTATATAGTCTTATGACTTATGAAGTAAATATGTTGATAAAAATAATATTCTTTAAATGTTTTGTGTTCCTTATCATCTAAATACATATTGATATTAATTGGTATCCAGCAATGTCACATAATAATTCTATAAACCATTTATTTCACCTAACTCCAATACAAACATTAAGCATGTCATATTATATAAAAATTACTTTATGACTGAAATAGTTTCTTAATAAGTACAATAGATATATTATAAACAAAATAATTTTTCTTAAAATATTCATATATTTTGTATAATTGATAATATACTGTAGACTTCCACCTGCCACACGTAAAATTTCAGTCTTCATCTGTTAGCAGCATTTCTACTAGTTCTTTGTTTTCACATTGAAACCCTTCCAATTTTTGGGGCCCTTTCCACCTTAGCAGAGTTGGTATAACTAATAAATTGGTATCAGGATCTTTTCTAAATGCATTATTTATGTCTTTCCAACTGAAAATAAGAGACAATTCATTTAAATTGTGTATAAATATTTGAATTAATTTAGTAGCAGAACATACACAGATCTCTCCCCTACTTCTACATAGATCAAATGTGAACTCGTTTTTGTTGATACCACTGCTTCCTGGAGTACAGGGAATGCTAAAAAGAAAACAGAAGCAGCTTTGGCGTGTTTCATAAATCACAAGCATAGTAATATATTGAACCTCACTTACCACGCTGACAATCATCGCACCAGCTTTGTCCTGAAGGTAATTTAGTGCCAGTAAAATAAACGTGTACTTTTTTACCATCACTATTAAAATCTGCCATAAATTTTTTAAAATCTTCGTAGCCTTTTATATGATGCTCTGTAACCATTGTGGTTATTGTATTTAAAAAAAATAAAAGCACTAGCTATATTTATATAAAATTAAACTTAATATAAAGGTAATACAGAGATATATCGGAATTGTTATATTATCTTATCGCTCAAATTATTTTTTAACCATAAAAATATGATGTTGACAATTTTAAATACTCTTATTCTTGTTAGAAAATACCATCTATTTGAAATCATTTAAACTACCTCCCATTTCTTTCGAGGTATGTTTGGCCTACTATTATACTTTGAATTTTTTTTTTTTTTTAAATCGGGAATTACTTTTGATTCTTTTCACATATAGTTAATTTTTTACTAAATTTTTGACAAATGTATATAGTTTGTCAAACTATTACTACATTAATAAGACTGGAAAAATATATTTCATATTGCTTTAACTTTTTTATTATCTTATACCTGTTTGACCATTTTGAAAAAAATATTGTCAATTGTGATTTCAAGAAACTAGAAAAACATATATGATAGTGATACCAAAACCCTTTATTGTATCAAAACAATATTCAAAACTAAAAGGCCCATAGCAGTTTTTACTATTCACCATTTTCTTTCAATAAAACTACTTTATATTATATCAGTAAACAAATTTAATTTATTGTCTTAAAAAAATAAGGATATAGTTAAGTTAAATATTGAATATTAATTATTGTTGTTTCAGTTTCTTCTGTGAGGCTTATATTTTTCCCAATTTCTGTGATTAACACTTCCAAAATCATCACAGTATTTTGCAAGGTTCTTGAGATACTTTGTTAAATGCAAAAGTTCCTTATCAGTATCTCTATTCAAGTGAGCTTGTCGAAATGGTCGAATTCTTAATCCATTTCTTGGATTCATTATAAAATTTCTTCTTATATCATCAAACATTATGGTATTTTTACTGCTATACTGCTCAAACTTGCCCCAAATCACTCCTAATGGTTTCACCTGAAGAAAGAAAAAATAAAAATGATTAATGAACTTCTTTTCCAAAATGGAAAATATTCTTACATCCAATAAACCATATTTTGGTGTATGTACTGATATCATCGCAAGAGAATCTAAGTAAAATAAAATTTTGTAATGGGGGTTTGTTGTTACACCCAAAAGTTTCATTTTTTCTTCAATCCATTTCATTCCAGTAGCGGACCATATCACAATATCATAATCTTCATAAGCTGATGTTAAAAATTCATGTAAATAAGGTCTCATGAGTTCAGCTCCTGTTTCAGCAACAGATCTATGATCAAAAAGTGTATAATCTATATCCAAAACTAATAACTTCTTATTTGGTCTTGGTTCACTGAGCATTTTTATTTTATAGTCTTTTACCCTTTTCTCTATTTTTGCCAAGTACACTTCTCGATTTTCTATAGCTACTTCTTCATCTTCTATATCTAAATCGTTAATTACTGGAGGCAAATCTGTTGGTGTTGTATTTACTTCTGCAATATCTTCCTCTAAAGAGCCCATCATCATTAACTTGAAATTGGGCTTCAATTTTAAAATGCTTATTTTACAGTCATCGTCCGGAGTCTTTCCTATAGTTACATTTAATTACTTTTAAAAATTTAAACATTAAAATGTGCTACCTTTTAATTTGAGGTTAAGCAACTTTTGCCTATGAGAACGAACCCCTGTTTCTTTTTCAATGGCATTTTTCAAATCGCTTATTGAATCATTATCTGTTACATCAATTGCATACTCTTTTCCGCTCCATTTTACTATAATTTTTGCAGAATTTTCTGTATCCATTACTTTGGATATCAAACACTAACTAAAACATTATCAGTTTATCAAATAAATCCATCATTCTTACGATTGCACACTTCGGACCAATTAAAATTATACTTACATATTATGTTTATTACAAAAAAGCAATATTTTTAAGAAATCTTTTCAACACCGTCTGTTTAAACATTAATAACAAATTAATATTTTGACGTTAAAATGAAGTAGTTCTAGTGTTATAAGAAAGAAGTTCAAATGAAGAACGAATTTGACAAGTGTTTGAAAAGAACTAACCTCTATTTTTTTAAATTGTTGTTAACAACTAATTTATACTTTTTATTAATTTACACTTGTTGTAATTAACTAAATATTAACCAAAATGTACGACAGTGGTGGTGAAAGTAGTGACAGTGAAATAATTATAATGAAAAAATGTTTGGATGTTGAACTTCCACCAGACTTTGATCCAACAAAACCTCCAGAAACAGGTACTGCAAGTATAATTTAAGACAAATGTATATTAATAATATTTAACATCGTTAATATAGGTGAAGAATATGTCCAATATGTCATGTATGAAAGGAAAATGTGCAAGAAATGGGTTGTGGCTGACAATATTGACAAGACTGAATTGGAAAAAAATCAGACCTTTTGTGTAACAGTGGTAATTTGCTTAGTTTTCCTATTATCTTTTAGATTGGTAAATTCATACGTATTATTTTAGAACGAAGGTTGTGTTAAAGCTCCTGATTCAATGCTTCCTACAGAAGAGTGGCAATTAGAACAATTAGAAAAATTTTCAGAATTTCGGAAGTTTATAACTCCATCTGTCCCTGAAACCCCTGATGAAGAAGTGGTCCATGTATCTCATTTAACAGAAAAGATAAAAAGTGATATCCCCACATTTTCAGAAATTGCAGAACTTTCACAAGGATCTAAATTAAAAGTATTAGAAGTTATTTTGGATGAAATGGAAGATCTTGAACCAGGTGAAACAATTTTGTATAATACAGGAGTTTGGCTTTTTGGAATTCTGGCTACTTTAGCAATCCCATTAAGTCCACAAGCATGTCATTCAATAAGAGAATTAGCCAGGAAATGTGCATATGTTAGATCCAATTTGCATAATAACTCCAGTTATGAAATTTATGGGCCTCTTAATAGTTTTATTTGCATAGTAGCTAAGTATTTCAAACAATTAGATCTTGCTGACGCTTCTTATTAATTTAATTACTATTTTTTAATCATTTGTATAATAAAATAGTTAAATTATGGTTTTTGTAACTTTTTAATACATAATCAATTTTTAACCACTGTATATTAAAACAATTTTCACTCATAAAAGTGTTCATTTTAAGAGTAAATCAGGCTTAAATTGCTATTCAGATACATTTTTCTAAAAATTAAGTCTATTTAAATATTTTTATTTTTGTAATCTAGATTTTATTTAATGGTAACTTGTACAATTTAGCTAACAAGTGTAAGATGTCTCTACTGCGTTGATTTTCATTAATAACTCAGAGATGGCGTGTAAATGAATAATCCTTTAGAGAAATAAGTTTTGATGTCCAATATAGAGATTTGCAACAACAGGATCGTTAAGAATTGAATTTCCTTTAAATTATTATGTTCTATTGCAATTTGAATGCAAATATTTCATCTTTCTTTTATGAAAATCGGGGGAAATGTTTTCGCTATATGGTAAAGTTTATGTCTGTACGTAGTTCGTCGATAGAAAAAAATGACCAAAATGATTAACAGCCGGTCCTGATACATGGGTATTCAGACGACAGACGTCGCTTATGTTGCAATATTTGTTGTTGCTCTTAACCTGTTGCATTAAACAGGTATCGGAGTGTGGATTTTTTTGTTTATTTTTTAAAAGATCGGTTTCGCGTCTAGTGCTTCGAAATAGTATCGTGGAAAATAAGGAGAATATGCCGTTTAGTGCTAGTCTTTGTCATGAACTTGCTTTGTAATTTCACTTTCAATATAAAGAAGAGGACAATTATTATTTCAGGTATGTAAAAAAATGCAATTTTTACCCTCATATACATTCTTGTTGTTTTACTCTTGTAATATGCATATATTTTATTGTTGTTGATATACTATATAAATGTATCTCATACAAGAGTGCAGAAGCATCACAATAAAAATGAATTTTCTAGAATACCCTAAAAAGAATAGTTTTTTAATTTCATTTAAACTATATTTTAATTTATTAATTATTTAATTAACATCTTTTTGGTGTTCTCAAATAAAAGCAATATATAATTTATCACAAAAAAATGAAAAACAAATAATGCATTTATGATTATTTTGTAGTCTTACAAAAAAAAAAAAAAACATACCCATATGTAACAAAAATTTACCTTTACCTATAGAACGAAAATGTGAAATATTAAATTAGGTACCTATAACTAGTTTGTAGGTTTAAAAATGTAATTACTGAAAAGCTAGTAATTGTATTAATACAGTAATCATAATCCAAACTTCAAATATTCGTTTTCATTTCATCTAAAACATGCATTAAAACGAATATTGACAACGTGTGTATGTCAAAGATTATCTATTTAGGTATAATGTTTATTTTGGCATAATTTCGCTAAAGCGAAATGTAAACCGTATAAGTTACAAGAAGTAAAGTAAATATGATTTTACTCTTCAATTTAACTTTATCAGCATCGTAAAAACAATTTGAGTCATGAAAACGACGAAAAATTAAGAGCAGGATGATTTCAAAATATTTAAAAAGTATCTGATTAATCAATTCGTTTGAGTTTTTAATTCAGAATTTAGTTTTTTCGGATTATTTCGTACAAAACTTGCGATAGACTTGAATTAATTTTTAAATTACCTAATTTATAACGAAAAAAGTATAGAAAACCGAAACAAAATGTTTTCTCAAACTTTTAACATTTTTATCTATATTTTTTCGTTTACACTAGAATTAAAATTGTTAGATAATGAATTATGTTGTCACAACATTATTGAATCATTTAAGCATGTTATATGTATAATTAGTCATAATTCCATTTTGTATTCGTTCATTTTATCCAAAAAAATAATAATAATAAAAGGTAGATGATGTATTTGTATATGTAGTTCATATATATGTATATATATATCATTACGTATTTCACAGTTAAACATACTTTTAAAAGATTGAAAGTATGTTATTGCTTTCGAACAGCTTAAAAACATGCCACTTAATACCCTTCATGTAAAATATTTAATGGACAAGTAGCAGAAGGTTTAGCCACTTGAAATTATCAAGTAGGTACATGTATAATACTTGAGAGCCATTAAAATGATAACATGACTAAAACTGCTCGAACTATCACATACAGCATTGAATAGAAAATGAATATTGGCTGTATTTTGCGCATTGGTTTAGTATTTTACTATTTCTTTATTGATTTTTTTTAAGAAATAGGAATAGATACCCTTATCAGTACCACGATGATAAGTATTAGAAAAGCAGAAAAGGATAAAATTATTTTTAGTTGTAACCTTCTTTTTGTTACTGGATACTGAATATATAATAATTTTTAGTTGATAATTCTTGTTCACAAGTTTGTTGTTAGAACTTTGACACAAGCGCTTATCAGTGAAAACTATACCGAATGCCATTGTGGCCTAGATTTACATGAGATTAAATGAAAAACAGTGTAACAAAATTGATACTTTTTCTATAACTTTCATTAAACTTTGACGATAAGTGCCATTGGCATAATAATAAAACTGCTCACGCTGTTAAGTATTGATTCTATGAGTTTATATAGACACTGAGGATCTAATGTCCTTTATAAATTCTATACGAGAACATTGTAAAGAAAATTTTATTAGATTGATTAACAATAAATTGTTTCATACGTATATGTTTATATAATCATCACAGAGCAATAAAAATTTATATCTATTGATGAGTACATTTATTAAGGTTATAGGAATATATAGGAATTAATATGGGAATAAAATAGATAACTAAATGAACTAATAAGAAAAACAGCACTTTTTGTTTCAACATATATTTGAAGATTTCTCTTACAATTGTTTCGACCCAAGGGTCATTATCAAAGAGTATTTACTACAGTACTGAGTAGACAAAATATATACAATCCCTAAATAGATTAAACTATGGTGACGTCACAGATCCGATAATAACAGAGGGGTGGGGTTTGAACAAAATTTTAGTTTTATCTTTTAGAGCTTTTTTAATTTCAACGTTTTCTAGGTGTAATAGAACATTATTTTTGTTTTTAAAATGACGAATTTTAATGTTATCTAAATCTAATGCGTGTTTGTTATCAATGCAATCAATGTTCTCCCAAACCCGTTGATTTAAATTCTTTCTCAATGCTTTTTTGGTGTTCACTGATGCGAGTTCTTATAGCTCTTGCAGATTATCCCATATACGAAGCAGAGAAATCCTTACAAAGCAATTCATAAACGCCACTTTTTGAAGTTTTTTCGGATTTATATTTGTTATTGACTATAAGTGATCCTAAATTACATTTGTTGATTTCTATGGCATTTATATTATATTTACACAACTTATTTTTTATTTTACTGCTAACATTTTTAACAATTAAAAGCACAATAAGAAGTAGTTTGTATATTTTCGTTTTGTAAGTCTGCAAACAACATGTGTCTAAATTTTAATTTTGATTTTTTGAAAAGTATATGATCTATAATATCTGTGTTATAACCATTATTAACAGCTACTTTTGATAGTGGAATGTTCAACCCCACCCCTCTGTTATTATCGGATCTGTGACATCACCATAGTTTAAGCTATTTAGGGATTGTACATATTTTGTCTACTCAGTACTGTAGTAAATACTCTTTGATAACGACCCTTAGGTCGAAACAATTGTAAGAGAAATCTTTAAAAATATGTTGAAACAAAAAGTGCCGTTTTTCTTATTAGTTTATTTAGTCATTTTGTTTCTTCAAGATTGCACCGAGTTTAGTTTTTCTATTATTAAAATAGATGATATTTTACCTGATACTTTTAGATTTTAAACCCCCAAGAGACGTTGTAAAGGTTCATCATCCTCCTTTACATTATCCCAAGTTGTTGCCCTAGGGATAAAAATGACAGGTACGCCTTTCCGCGGAAATATAGGTCGGAATATACTTAATTCAACCTATCCCGTTTGTCTTACTTTTTTAAGAAAATAAAATGACACAACCAAGAAAATTTCACAATGTGATCCAAAAACTCACGGTTATAATCTTTCGTTTTTGTCATTTAACTAAAGCATCGGGAATTTCTATTGTATTATAATTTTTAAAACACATTTATTTCCGTAATTTACTTGAACGTATGATCTAAAATAACTGTAATCTCCCTGTAATTTTAAATGTTCATTATTATTGAACTCAGTAAATAGCTTTTGCATATATGCATCATGCATACTACATATCAATCAAGTTTAATCAGGCTGTTATTTCTTCAAAATGATGGTTCTATGCTATTTTAATTGAAGCTGCTGTAGTTAGGTGGATGTATATATATATTTGTCCATTAATTAAATTTCAGATTTAATTTATTTTGACGTTAATTGAACAAGAACAGAACGAAAGAAAACAAGTATTATATAGTAGGTACAATACATATCTACTGGTTCATATTTGCAAGAGGATTAGGTAGCTATTTATTTTTTAAAGTGTTTTTGTGGATGTTTTCTTATTAAAGCTTTGAGACTTTTAAAGATTGTTTAATTTACAATTGTTATCTTTTCGGAAGTTGCCAAATGTTTAGGGACTCCTTAATGTATATTCAGAACGCTTCGTTTCCGACTTGAAAGGCTACACGTATATTTTTTATTGACCCATAAATATCTTAAGAACACTACTTTGTACTGATAAATTGGTTTCATATTTAAATGGCTATTCTTTAACATAATTTTATAGACCATTTGTCAAGAAAAGGCGACTGCGCCTTTTCATGTATGAAAAATCAATTCCATTATTTTTATGAACTTATAAAATGTTTACGATATTAACAGCCTTCCAAGCTTTGTTCAAATGGTAGTCAAACATAAAATTTAGTATTTTTTATTATCGTAATTTTTGTGTATAAAAATATTCCAAAATTTTATCTTTTCTGACTATATAACTTTAGACTCATTGCGTAGAAATAAAGAAAGTAATACTAAACAAAAATATATATTTGATAAATAATTATTAAATGAAGAAGTTAAGTTGTACGAAGTTTATGCCAGGAAGGTATGATGTGAACTGATTGTAGTTATGAATTTTATATTTTTGAAAGATATATAAGAGGGGAGTTAGAAACATAAAAATGAAAGTAGGGTGCTAATATACTGAGAGAAGTTGGAAATTTTCAAGATAATAAATACTAAAAAATAGATAGCAGTGCCAAACCACCGAAGAAACCCATCATTAAAATCATATTAGAATAGTGTAAGAACCATAAAGTTACCGAGCGGCGTGGTCTAGTGCTCTAGATCATTGCTTAGCATTCGGGAGGTCACCGGTTCGAACCCGGGTCCGGCTGCTCTAGTCCAAGTTTTCTGTGGTTTCCTTGGATCACTTAGGTAAATGCTGGGGGCGGTAATATTCCACAGATAATCTTTCATTTCTTTTCTGTCTTCATTTCGTCCGTCTCATCTTTCTCTCCCTAACCACACCACCCATCCATTCCCACGATTCCTGCAAGGAAGCTGAAGAGGGCCTTACGCCCAACCCTCCTGCTTTACACTACAGTGTAGGTCGGAGGGACTGCCCGCCCACCAGCACGAGTAGCTGGTGGGAATGTACTGAAGCAATTAAATTTTCATTAAGTGAAGAATAGGTACAGAACAGGTAAAGAGCAAGTATAGAAATAGATTTGCAAGAACGGAATATTTACAGGCAGTTTAATACGATATACAATACAAACAATAAAATTTACAACAGCAACAACACAAACATACAAATACAAAATAATATTTACAGAAATATAAATATCTTTGAAATAAAAAATATTAATTCGCCACATAACTATAAATTTTACGTCGAAATTGCCAGACGTGGGTCACGATTTGGAACCTTTTGCTTTCATCAGCACGCTGTAGATAGATTACTGACTAACATCTACCTGCTGCTATTAAACACAGCGTTCATTGAATAAATACAGACAGGATAGTGAGATTCGTAGGATTCAATAATATTCAACAAAGTCCTTTTCTAATAATGATATCTACGTGTCAAGTTTTTTATTATTATGTAACAAAAACATGGTTAGTAAATTACAAGAAATTAGTTCCCGGAAACTACATAGTTCCTGTAGGAATGTTGCAAACATCCGAAAACGTTATTAAACCCGGAAGTATCTAGAAACACGCAAATACGTGTACACTTGTGGGTTCGTGATTTGAAAAATGATATCGCAACAGAATTGTTATTCACGAAATGGCGAAGTCCTCTTACACGAACAGACATTTGAACTCCTGTCGCTATAAGACTATATATATAATACTTATTCCGTTTTTTCATTAAGGTTATTCCCCCCTTAGAATCGATCTGACGCGTGATTTTTAAAGATAAAATATTTAAATAAATGACTCACATGGAGAGTTCTGTTTTATTTTGGTCCACAAGCTTCAGATATAAATAAAGACTTTTTTTTTGTTTTAATATAACCGTAAAATAATGTAGAGCAAAAATGAAATAATTATAAGAATAGTAGTTATTATTTATTTTTATATTTTTATATTTATATTTATTCGTACAATTGTCGTACAAATGCATTTTCTTACTTGCTAAAATACAATACAAATTTTTCAGTTTTTTTTTTAAAAGTACACTTGGTCAAAAATATATCAGGTGACCGAAATTTGGGAGCGAATCTTTTCTGGGTACTTGGAAAGTTTTTAGAACAAAGATTTAGCCCCTACATTAATTCATATTACTTATTAGTGTTCAGTTGCAGACCTGTAATAAAAACATTTTTCTTCGAAATTCAATGTACGGTTATTCTAAAGTTCAACTTTGGTCCCTCTCCTAAAATATTGGACAGTGATCCGTAAGTTAAATACAAACATCTCATTTTTTGGGCTATATCGTCCATGACGAGGCTTTCATGCATTCCAGTCGTACTACAAAAACAAGAACAAACTGTATTCTCATTTTGCGATGATAATTCCAAAGTGCAGTGATAACGATCGTCATTGTTCGATAACATCCAATATATAACGTAGGATCGATTTCTTCGTTCTTCTGTTGAAGCGCTTACCATTAGCCAAAAGGTGCATGAAGGTGTTTTTTGTAACATTTTTCGTCCTGTATTTGCTAATGAAATGTTTGGTCTAATACAAGGTTTTGTTGTCTTTCCTTCGTAAATTGTTATCAGTCCCAAACAGAATGATGACCCGTGAGCGATAACGGAGATATCGTGAATCAAATGAAGTTCCTTGCCTCTGTCCAAATCGAATCTGGGAATATCGCCGTGTTCATATTTGAAGTGCATATCAAAGGACGATTGAGCTATGATCTTGCCGCAAGGACTGTGAGGACAAACGAGTGGTTTCCTCGAAACGTTCATTGTACTGTCACAGATACTTATAAGTTTATTACGGTTTTTTATTTTCCATATTTTACTTTCTTCGTACGAATCAACAGCACATTTTCCCATGTCTCCCGTATCAAGCCTGTTTACAGGGCGTCTGTTAGAATATTCTCCTAGTTCCTTATTATTAAACTTGCCTTTACACTTCACATTCTCATCAAAAAGAAATCGCAATTGTTCTTGCGATAATCCAAACAATTCCTCCAGTGTTATACCTGGATTCTTATTATTGTTGTTGTTATTAGTAATTGTTCGACTTTCTGTTTTTATTGACGGTAACGGCGGAGATATCGAATTGTATCTCCTCGATCTTCCAATGCCCGGTTTAACTTTTAATTTCTGTAAAAATTCAGGAGATACGTGTATAGGTTGAAAATTAATTCCGTTGCATTCCGTACATCTTGGGACTCCTAAAAATACAAATTAAATACTTACTTAGGGTTTTATTTCATGATATAGTTTGACATATGTATGTATGTAGTATTTATTACCTCTGTGTATAATTCTGGTATAACAAGACATGCAAACAATGTGCCCGAGATTGCATTTGTAAAGGGGGGAAACATTCGGGGTGTTTTTGCATACGATACACTTCATGGCAGTCAACCAGTGCTCCGAAGCATTTTGAGTCAGCGAGCTAGCCATTCTTCCACTTATACTACTACGACTTCATCTTTAACAAACTTATACAAAAATTTAGGTTTACAGACACTTGTGACGTTTCGGTAGCAATTGATGGTGACTTTACATTTCGATTTCAACCTTTACTGATGACTAGATGAAGTTCAGTTAGAAGAAATTGTTCGCGAGACTTTTAAATGTCAACCTAAATTTAACGCAAATGTCACCTTTGAATCTGTGAATATTCCTGTCAATTATTTTTAAAAATACATCGTACAAAACATCTTTCTCGAAGTTTTTAATTTTAAACCAATCAACAGCTTCGGTGTGTTGGTAAGGGAGCTGCACAACTGTTGAACACGAAATACTTTTCATTACTCAAGTGACTCAAGAGTAAATGCTTCACATATTTTTGTGATTCCAAATTTACTTCTTATTGACCATCATCTGTAAAAAATTATGCATCTAGATAAATAATTATCTGCTGTCAAAAAGTGTTTGGATTTTTTCTCTCTCTTTCCAAATACTTGAAATTGTCGAGTGTGATACACCATATTCCTTTGCCAAATCTTTGTTTGGAATTCTGCTCTCTATCTTTGATATGATACGCGATTTTTCTTAAAAGTTTCACAACTAACTCAACAATAACTTTTGAAAATGAAATGAAAAAGCGATCTTTCATTATACTACATGCATGCATGTGTTTCTTTTTTGAGAATTTTAAAAAACCCTAAACTAGACACGTTTTCGTTTGCTTTTGCGATCTTAATAGCCATTGACCATTATACTGTGCCAGATGTGGATACTGTTACTTTTTCAAATTCTTTACAATACAGCTGGTCGATCTAACAGATATAATTCTCCGAAGATATTAGATAATGTAGTCGCTTAATGAGATATGTCGCAATAATCAATATCGTAAAAAGCAATGTTTATTATTAGGTGATCATATAGCATTCAGCAGGAACCTGTGATTTTGGATTTTGAATATGATCGGTATGTTGTTCTAAACGATGTCGTCCTAAACGATTTTAACTCTAGATCCTCGATTCCTAACCTGGGAGTAAAACTTGTATTTCGGAGGGGTGACAATGAGCCAGTTGTTGTCTCGAACGCCGAATTTCAAAAACGAAGGCCAGAAATCGTCTCAATGTGGAACACGATTTGAGATGCGCTTTAAGTGAGATAAAACCTAACATTACCAGACTTGTAAATGCGAAGCAGTACCAACCTTCGCACTAAAATTTATGAATTTATTTTATTTTTTCTAAGTTTTAGAAATTACCTAGCTTAAAGCTAGCTTATATCTGTAATTTAGAGGAAAAATTTCTAAATTTTTTATGTGCAATTGTTTTTATGTTTGATAAAGCCTACGTATTTGTATTAACACGTATTGTTTGACTTCAACGTTGGCAGGAGAGGTAAAATCAGTGACCCTAGTTAGGTCATAAGGGTAACAGACCTAAAAAGGTTAAGAACCGCTGCTCTAGAAAGTTACAGTGCCCGGCACCTAAGGAGACTCAAAAGCCATAAATAATCGGATGCGCACTAGCAAAGCTTAGCCCCTTTAGGGCGCGGATAATCGACCGGTAGGCAGAATGATAACTGCTCACCAAGGTTCAGTAGCGTAGTGGAAAATAGTTGCAAATTAACAAAGTAGGGAAGGGGTTGTTAGGGTAAGTAAATCAGTTGAATGAATTCACTTGTGTTCCGTGTTCAGTTCTTTTTCTCTCCGTGATACGCGCCGCTAAACTACAAGTTGACGTTTCGGTCCAGCTATATTCTTATTGGCTCTTTCATTTATTGATATGCTAAAAGTTTCCGCCTAGCTACCTGTCAATCTGACTGTCGTTGAATCTCCTTAGGTGCCGGCCACTGTAGAAATGTAGGATGTTCTAGGTTTTGGAAAATGCGAATATTGACTGAGGATGATGCTGATGAGGCTGATGCGTGTTCAGCTAGTGTTTGGACAGATAACCGTGTTGATGAAAAAATTAAACGTTTCATTGCCGATCTTTAGGGAAGATAATGTCAATTCTCCAAAGAGAGGGCGACCGCGACCTTATTCCAGTTCAAATCAGAACATGGTCGTCAATCCAGTTTTAACATACATACATACATACATTACAAATTACAATACATGTCGCGATATTAATAACAACAGAATGACAAATGTACATAACTTATAAGGGTGTGAAGCAGAGTTCAATTGTGCTTGTTATACAATTTGATCTTGATAAATATCCCGTCTGTTATTATTCAAATGTTACGGGTCATAAGCAAAATGTTAATGCTTGTTTTAGCCAATGAAAGAACAAAACAAAAAAGGCATTTGAACTGCTGAAATAAAAATAGATTCCTATTTGTCCTTGTGTTCTATATAATGTAACCGTTTATTTTCAAAGCGAATGTGAATTTTGTTTTGGGAGACTTGGCAAAAATTTCTTTTTTTTTTTATTTGTTTTGGTATCGAAGCGTTTGGAATTTCACCGGGAATATTCAAGGAGGCCAAAATATAAAAATCTACCTAATATGTAAATATACATAGCTTAAAAATATAGAAGTGAGCTGTAAAATATAGAATATCAAATTTTGATTGATAATATACTAGTCTAGTAGCTAGAAAATAAGCTACTGGCAATTTCAAGAAGGCCTGATTAAAGTGACAGCGTAATCGAGTTTAAAAAGTCATCATCATAGGTCGTCAGTCCGTAGACTTGTTCTCATTTCTTAAAAATTAGAACATTTCACATTCCTAACCTTGCCTCTTTTTACTCCTCTTTCTGCTTCTAATCTTATGTCTCTAATTTTCCTTATAATTACCGTAGCGCCCTCTGTTTTCTTATTTTCTCAAGTACCTCCTCATTTCTAACCTTTTCTATCCACGGTATTGTTACATATGTGTAGGCAATCTACGAGAAACATAAAGATCTGTTATGTGGGTTGCCGAAATTTCAAGCAATTTCAAGAAACGCCATTCTAGAACAAATGAAGTTATTGTAAATAAGCTCCCCGAAGTCGGCCGAATCAGTTCTAACAACCAGGCGACAGAAGGTGAAAAACGAAGAGCAAAGAAGCGTGAGAGTTATAAATTGTTAACTGTGGTATTATTGGAGAATTAATTAGCGAAAATAAATTGTTCGATAGTGACAGTTGTATTAATTACCTACGCGATATCGGTGATAGTTGTATTTTAATCATCCTCCTATAACACCACATTTCAAACGTTTCTAACTATTGTTTTCGAGTTCCTAAATTAAGTAATCGTGAACACAGAAATGCTTTAAATTTTTATTAAAATCTACTCGACTATGCGCTATCGTTTGTTTTATATGTCATCAGCCTTTTGCTTCCTGACTTATTTGACTTCCTAGATATCGAAAGTCAGCGACTTCTATATTTTCATCTTCAATTTTTATATTAGCCTCAACCCTACTTAAAAAGTACTTGTAATAAATTAATATAGAAGTTTTTTATTTTTATTTATTTTATTTTTTTTCTTGAAACATTTCAAATAAGTATGCATACCAGTAAGTACATTTGGTGTTTTACAATTGCAATTGTTTGTCTTAAAAGGAAAATGGCCGAACAATTTACTGTTTACCAAATGTAATTGTTTTAACTTCATGATCGTCTTAGGCGTCATTTGTTTTTGACGTACCTGATCCGTAAGTCGTCACCGGAAACATTATAATTTTGTCAACGTAGATGATGCTTTGTTCGACTGATTTTGATAGTCCTTTCTTTAAACTCATTAGAACCATTTTAGTCAACAAAACTCAAGTGGATGATTCACTGTTGGTAAACAATAAATAAAACAACAAATAAAAGCAAAAGGCTTCACTGATTAGAAATTTTTGTAAATTCATTTCTAATAACGTTTGTCAACCATTGCAAGCAATTTTCAGCTGTTTTTTTGACGAACGCTTAATTTAAGGGTTTTAATGACTAAAAATTAAAAATTAAAAACTCGAAAAAGTCACTGATTTTCTATTAGGAAGTCAGATAAAAACCCCAATATAGATATAAAACAAATAATAGCGCAGGGATATTATTAAAAATATGCATTTAATTAATAGCGAAAAATTATTGCATTACAGATAATATAGTGCAGTTGATATTGTAAATTATCTTTCACGTGGAGGTTTATCATTGCCATTAAATATCAACGATATTATTTGCTAAAGCAGATTTAATCTCTAATCAATTTTACTCGACAGTTTCCTGCCTTGTAGCTTACAGGGCAGTAATTGCGCTTTCCGAATGTAATAAATTCACCAACCGTAATTATGTGCTTTATATAATTAAGTAAAGTGATGAACTTTAATAAACATTCTCCATTAACAGATTTTTTTAATACGCTTTCGTTCTTAACCATAATGGTAGATCATGGTAAAATCCACAAAACCACCATAAAATATATTTTTATATAAAATTGTCAAACTGTAATATATTCCGGATCTCTTAGACTATGTCGCCATCTGTTGGCATCTGCTACTAACTGAGGTATTTCATGGTCTTACTAACGTATCTACGTATCCGACAGAATCGACGATATACCTACCTTATATACGTGATAGGCAATGATGAGAACAAGAAATTACTGATCAGGAAATCTGTTGTATTGTTCGCATTAATTTTACAGTGCTATTAATCAGAAGTAATGAATTAATTTTGAACGCTCTGTATGTTGTTCACATAAGTGTTAGTACTTACTATAGAAGGATCTTGAGAAAATAGTATTTGTTTTAAACCCGTTTCCGTTGGCATAGTGTAAGCACTCGTGTGAAGGAAAGCTACCATTGACCTATATTTTGTAAATTAATTAGTAAGAAAACCAATTTAAAACAACTCAGAGATGTAGGGGCAAGAGAAAACAAGCCAAAGGTATGTTTGTACTTGTATAATTAATGTATAGTTAGTTGAAATACACCAAACGGAAATTTCTGCAAATTGAAGTTAAATTTAACTCTCCGAAGTTGATTCTTTAAAAATAGAAATTCGCAAGATATTCAGCTTGTACTTATGACAAAGAATATACATAACATACATACATACTAGTACATGCGGATCAAACCAATTTTACTTGCAATTATTTTAAAGTAAATGAAAAGAAAATTCATTAAAGAAGTTTCACCAAATTTATTTTTTATAATTAACAATATTGTTTCGATATGATGCCTAACTTAAAAACTATTCAAATCACAATTTGTAATTTCCTTTGAAGGAAGGGAAAAGTTTCGAATTCTAATTAACTGGTTGTTCTAATAAAGTTAATATTTGCCTGTATTTACATTTGTTCGTAGACTAATACAATGATATGTACAGCCAGTTTTTTTGGTTCTATTTAAGTGTTCTTTAAATCTAATCTGTACTATTTGTCCTAAATAAATAGCATCACAATTATTTTATGACTTCACCTACATTATACGGATTGTAATTTTTTTCGATATTAATCACATAAATCGAAAGAATATAACACATTGGCTGAAAAGTCCCGGGCCTAACACACAGATGGTGCTTGTTTTATTGCATTCACCTCTTTTTCAGTTAGCACTAACCTTCAAAAGACAGCTGTTAAAATTTCATGATATTCTATTCATTAGTTTGTGAGTTATTGTGCTTAAGAGTGACTTTATCTAGCTACTTTTGTTATTTTTAAAACAATGGGTTTTACACTGCTTCTTGATGGGAAAAAATACCGTTCAAGTGAAGCAATGGCCTGAAAAGTGTTATGGAGACTCCGCTCCATCGGAAACAACCGAAACAAAATAAAACGTTGGTTTGCTGACTTCAAACGTGGTAGAACACTGATGAGTTAGCTGACATCGTAAAGAAATCAAACGAACGTGTTGGCTTTATATTGCATGAGCATGAACATTTGCTATGAGAAAGCTCTGTTCAAAGTGGGTGCCACGTTTGCTCACTGTTGACCAAAAATATGAACGTATTGATGATTCTGAGCGATGTTTGGCCATTTTTAAACGTAACAAACCGGAATTTTTGCATCGATAACATATATGACAATGGATGAAACATGGATCCATCACTTCACTCCGGATCGTCATCTGAGCAACAGGTGAACCTCTTCCAAAGCGCCCGAAAGCAGAACAATCGGCTAGAAAGGTTCTGGCCTGGGTATTTTGGGATCTGATGTGCGTGGTGTAATATTAATCGACTATATTGAGAAGGGAATTACTATCAACAGTGAATTGTAGTGATTATATAGGGTAATTGGAGCATTTTAAGGTCGCAAAATTGAAATTGCAAAGAAACGACCGAATATGGCAAAGAAAAAATTTTTGTTTCATCAAAACAACGTACCGTATCACAAGTCAATCAAAACAATGGCAAAACTGGAAAAACATGAATTGAACATCGAATTGCTCCAACATCCACCGTATTCTCCAGATTTGGCTCCCAGCGACTACTGACTGTTCGCAGACCTCAAAAAAATGCTCGCCAGTAAGAAATTTCGCTCTATCCCTGAAGTTGAGGTCTATTTGAGGCAAAAGATAAATTGTTCTACAAAAGTGGTATTGAAATGTTAGAACGGCGCTGGAATAATTGTGTTGCTCTTGATGGATAAAGCCAAGGTCCTGGACTTTTCAGCCCATGTGTTATTATCGAGTACAATAATTATTTTGATGATATTTCTTCATTGTAGTTTTTCTTTTGAAAGTATAAATATTACAATTATTTTAGTACGATGCTTAAAAATTTGATTCAAAACAACTACACTTGTAATTCCGTACATTGTAATAATTATAGTGAAATATCTATATATCTAGAGATCGTGATGTTACTCACATTCACGCTCAAAATTCTTTTGTAATTTTGCGGAAACGAAACCCATTGAAAGGCTACACTTCAAATCGTCGTAATTACAAATACAAAGTCTTCTTGAACAAGATTCTTTTCCAATTTTGAATCGGTATTATTCAGGTTATTGCTAGAGGGCTCCTATTTGCATGCTTAACAGTGCTTTCACGTTCAAGTAAAGATCGCTTCTTGAGTAGCTAGTATTCGTGAATTTTTTTCGTTTTAAGACCACTTACCTATCTTGCAAAAATTGCTTCAGTTCTGAAGTAGCGTAATCAAAAAGCAACATTTGAAAGAGAAACTTTTGTGTCTCACTTTGTCTTTAGTTCTTCTTTTAGCTGGGTCATATTTATAAGCATCTATTTTTTTTATTTATTATTAAATGCTCGCCTTCTTCTAAATGACAAACTTGATACAATTAAAAAAATAATCCTTGACCCTTGAAAGTAAAATTTAAATTTACGTTTATATACATGCGTGTAAGATTTGTACTCTTTTCGATCCTTCTTCTGATACAATTGCTTATTGTAACGTAAAACTAAACAGAACATTATTTATTCTCAAAACATTGAGTTCAATTTTATCTGATGTGTGAAAGATGGCTGAAAAAATTAAGAAATGAGTCTTTGTTTTTCACGCTTGGTATTATATGTTTTGAATTTTATTTTGTTGGCTCGGATAAGATTTTCCTTTTGATAATTTAATAAAAGCGCTTTTTTCTAATCCAATTAGGAAGAATTACAACTCAGCAACTTGACTTTGGGCTTGGTTTTATGGATTTTTTTAATCGATATCTTATTAACAGAAAATACAAACAAATCGTATATGTATATGTGTATGTAATACCTACAGTATAGGTCATTAATAATGAACAGGATTATTTTTGAAATACAAACACAATATATAAAATACTCACCATTTATGGAAAAGTTTCACTCGTTTTTGTAGCTTTAGCTAAACAATTACCCAGTTTATCGTCGATCAGGAAGCTAAAATCAAGTTTATCATTTTTGGTGTACATAGCTACGCTGATTTCGAATATGAATCACCACAGAACATCCTGGATTTATAAAAATCCTAATCTCAAATTCCAAAAGATTAATATTTTGCCCTAGAATATTTACATTATAGGATACCCTTATCATGAAGTACCTGGAATTATGAGACTATCTTGGTTATTTTATCCGTTTATTATATTCTGAAGCTATAACTCCTTTTTTTTCCTTTTCAGTTCTTCCAAAGTGACTTGTGTTATTAATAAAAAAAAAAGAAAACTTCGAAACTATCAATAGTTTGTTATGTAATGATACTTGAATATATTATAACTTCTGAAGAAGCCAGATCGTGGTGAAACATATGTTAAGTGAAATATATTATTTTATGGAAATTACAAGTGTTAGAAATTTTACATATTAGTGATAAAGGTCAAAAACTAACCCCGTTAGAAAATCTACAAATAAATAGATATAAAAAACTAGGAATAATTTTGAATGATCAAATCGATGGTAATAACTTATTTTAACGAAATACCACCCCCTATGACATACAACCACTTAAGTAACTTCAGTAGACATAATTGTTAATAGTAAGTACTCAATCTGTCTGACGAAGCCAATGTTGTGGTGAAACATGTTACAAAATAAAAAGTTGTGAAAATCTTATAAATGTTTACTTATTCGTACATAACATAATTTTTATAGTATTATTTTATACGGATATTGTGGTCATAGATACCAAATTAACCAACTTTTCCGTATATAAACTAGCGTTACCTCGTAACAACTATTTTTCACATCTCTGTTATTTTATTTTTAGGATTGAAAGCTAAAACATTGTTTTTTATTTTCCTGATTGTCTGTTCCAAAAACAATTATATTATTATCCTCTCATTTCTGACGTAAGACAATCGTTCAGTTCAGTTTTATATAGGTACGTAATATATTTATTTGCTATGAGCCATACCCTTACTTCCTGCAGTTCAATTTTAGAAAGGGGAGGTAATAAATACGACAATACTGAACACCTTTGGAATTAATTAGAAAGCTAATTGAATACGTAAGGTGCATTAAATTAATTGTTTGTCTGTTTATTTTTTCATATACCGAGTGTTCACAGGTAAAACGATTTTAGTATCTAATAAAGTTGTGCTTTATTTATAAAGGTAATACCTACCTGATAATTAAACTCATTCTATTTAACGTAGAATTTTTAATTGTCCTAAAAATACGATTCATTTTTGATGTATTAATTATAGTAGGACTGATACTGTTAATGATTAATAAGTAACAAAGTATTATTTGTGACTTTCATTTGTTTTTTTTATTGTATTTTTGTTGAATTCGTAAACAAAATGAAGTCTTTTAAACATTAAAAGTATTTCTGCGAATATGTATCTTCTTGCAATTTCTTTAGAATTGTACCAAAGGAAGATTTACTTTAAAAGATTGCTTTCGCGTTCAATAATTAATGATTCAGAAAGTTATCTTTTAAGAATACATCCTCTTCAGTAGCAAATACGTCCCCAGGAATATTCTGTGTTCAATAATCGATTTTTAGTTGACAGGCAATAAATTCAAGTTGTCCTTGTTATTCTCCAAGGCCTTTGACACCTTTAACCCAGCAGTTTTTAATCCTGGTCTCTCCTAGTAAAAGCTTATTTATCAAAGCAGTCATTAGCGAACATATTATACCGTTAAAAAGTATTTTCCGGTAATTTAATCTGACATGTCGAAGTAGCTTCTACTACTCTTAAAAATGTCAACTTCTATTACTGATTTACGTTCTAAAAATTGATTTTTCTATCTTTTACTGAAAATACAGATTTATCAAAAGTACAAAGAAATTGACAGACAAAACCTACTAGCATTTAGACGTTTAAAGCAAAATTGTTACTTCACTTTTCAAAAATAAAGAGTCGGATATCAATTATGAAATATTACTTGAAACAAACAGGGGCGGATCCAGAAGTTTTCTTCAGGAAGGCAATGGTGAAAGAAGGGTACAAAAACGTCTAAAAAATAAAACAATCGACCAAAACATTAAACCGAACTCATTTAAACCCTATAACCCTACAGCCTAAGCGTTTTAAACTCCTTAACCTAAACCATAAATACCCCATAAACTTATAACCTCAACTTTTTAAACTCCATGCCAGTATAACGTAGGCTTAACCTAAGAAAATGCTATTAAATATTCACTTTATTATATGCAGATAAATTACCAAGGTGGCTTAAACTGTTTTAACGCATTGGCTAATTGCTGGCTAGGGTCATGGAGTTTAGAAAGTTAAAGTTATAGGCTTATGCGATATTTATGGATTAGGTTAAGAGGTTTAAAACACTTAGGTCATATGATTGCGGGATCTAAATTACTTGGGTTTTTGAGTTTGGAAACTACATTCAAGAATACTTCTTGGGAATTAAATCTTGGGAGGGACGATCGCCCCTACCTTGGATCCGCTCCTGGAAACAAAGGAGATGTAACAGAAAGATATTCTCGCATTCATAACTACAAAGCACCGTAAAAAGAATCGTTACAAAATATGCTTCCCTCGAGGAAACAACAGAAGTTTTTAAATTGTATAATGCATAAAAAGGTAATTAATCTGCTTCTAAGACTACAACTTTTCTAATTTCGGATTCAACTACGTCCAATATCCTTTTTCTCTAAGCACGATAATCGGACATAAAAAAAAGATCAAAAATTTAATTGTTTACAGCAATTACCAAAACAACGAAGATTAATTTATAATCACTAGCAATTAAATTAAAATGCTATTTATATGCTTCTATTTTTAGCTTTTACTTTAACAAAATTTCGGGGCACAAACAATTTGTTATTATTTTATTTCTCTTTGATTACAACAATTCAATCACGAAATGTGTTAATCGCTGCCATTAGTGTTGATAACAGTCTCATTTTTGATTATGACATAGGTCAGTGGTACAAACATTTATGTTTTTGCAGTTGTAAACATACAATAGTCTCCAGACAGAGGCGTGATTATAATATAGACCGAGCGTAAGCAATATTCTCTGTACTAGAGAATGATGTACTTTGGCTATGCAACCAACAATGCACATTCGGGGACATATTTAAGTTTCCCATGCACTAAACGGAAATTTACGGACTTTAAAGATTGAAAATCATTTACAATAGCATTTAACATACAAACCAAATATATTGAAAACGTAATTAAACTTCTTTAAAAAAAGAATAATACTGTTGTTTACATTAATATATGTGTTATAAATGAAAATAAAGTTAATTAGTAACGCAAGTAGATTTCTCGTTGATTGGTGTATGAAGTTGATAAAAATGATGTATATTAACGGTACTACTACTACTATTTAGATGTATTTTACAAAGTCTCATTTTATGGTTTAAATTATAGTTGGTAATATTGAATTTGATAAAATATGTTTCGTAAGTTTTTGTTAGTAAAAAAATCTAAGGTATCTGAAGTCGTTCATTATGTGTACTCTGTTGGGAAAGTTAGCAAAATAGTATGTTAATTATCAGAAGAAAAGAAGTATGAGAAGATGTAAGTTAGAGAAAGATATGCGGGAGGTGTCAATTGACATGGGTAGGTAGTTAGGTATAATAAGCAGGCGACAGTAGATATATGAATTTAGGGTGACGGATATACAATAAAAACGTTTTAAGCGATAAGATTGAACAAAAATTAAGTATAGATATATGTTATATGTGAGAAGCTAAAACTTATGTTTATGAATTATGTATCTAAGTAAATCTGAACTATGACTAATAATACACAAAATATAATAAGCAACAAAAATAAACTTAAACCTTTAGTAGAAATTTTTGAATATATCTAACATACAAAAATATAAATATTAATTAATAAAAATATCTACATTCAACATTCAATCTTAAAGTTTGAATTTTTAGCAAAATCAGAATTTACCTTTCGGATTTACTTTTGAAGTTGACGGGATTGACGGCAACTCCGTATTTATGGTACTATTTTAGAACAAAATTAAATTAACTCTATCTCTTTATCATAATATTACTCATTCAATTACTTGCTTACTTTTGCTCCTGTGACAAAATACTTCGTTTGTTGCGTCGAGGTACTACTTTTTTAATAAAATGCTGAGGAAAATCAAAAACGCTAGGTACAGCATTTTGCTTTAATTTTCTTTTTTCCACGGATATTGATACTAAAAAGTCATTTTCTTCAAAATCTTTGCTGCAAACAACACACAACTGAATATTTTGACCGTGTAAAGCTTTCACGCCTTATCGCGTTCAACTATTTTTTCTTTAATTCAGGATCCTTAGGGAACCTTCGAAGAAATTGCAAATGTATCAGTGTATCTTAAAATTGTAAAATATGTACCCATATTGTTCTAATATTAAACTAGTTTTATATTACTTTAACAAAAAATAGTTCATAAAAGTGTTCACAAAACCCTATGTACAAGAAAAATAGTGTCGCACAACATTTATTTGAAATAACTATACTTAACACTTCAACTGCCTCAAACTTTCTGAGTGATGTTACGAGCGTTCTTAATAATTCTTGCGTTTCTGTCCCATAACTCGCAAAATGTGTTGCCTACCCAAATGGTATCACTTTATAAACGCAAAGCACAGTCTAGTTATAATCACGTCTCTGTCTCCAGATAATTCCCTTCTAGGCGTTATATATGTACTTAAAATAAATTTCCATGGTAACAAATTGATATTATACGTCAAAGGACTTAAGTTATTAATTAAATCTGTCTTAATAATTAAAGTCATAGGTGATATTTAGTAAAGAAATTGAGTCAAGTGTAATCGGAGTTACAAACGAATGTTTTTTTATTGTGTTGCCGAAAAATAAACCAAAATGTAATTTATAGTAACTGCTTTGGTATCTTTATGAAGAATCTTCTATTTTATTTACATTTAAATAAATTTTTAGTGGTAAGTGCAACTATTAATTCCGAATTTAGTAATATATTAATATAATCTTAAATATTAGTTTAAATAAATAAAACACAAACTGTTTAAATTGTTTTACTGATAAAGTAATTGTCCCTTACAATTGTTTTGGTCTCTCGACCATTCTCAAAGAGCTTTTACTGGAAATTAAACTTACAAGTATATAATATCTATTTATAGGTATCTCGACTCTAAGGGTAGGTATACAAATTATTTAATGATTAAGGCTCTATATAGGGCTCTTATGGCCCTCTGTTTGTTCATTTGTAATATTTTTGTTATTATATATAGCTTTTTCAATTTAACTTTTTATTTTTTTGGACTGTATGTAATATTTTAAAATCGTTTTTAGAAAAATCGTAATTGTTTACAATACAATGGTGGGCAAAACCTGTAGTAGGTATATAGATATATATATATATATATAGATCAGACAGGCAGAAATTTTGAAAAAAGAATAATAGAACATGAAAAATCTATCAAAAATAATAAAAAGTTTGAACAATAAGCTGTTTAAAGTGCACTTCTCCTTGACGATTGGTGTTACAAACTGCTGAGTAATTAATTAACAATATTCCTAAACGGACATGTAATACGTTATAGCGAAATTATATTTCCCTAATTCAAAGCAATACGTGTTTCTAGTTTCTACATAGTGTAACGAACTTTCCTGTTTACTTATTTATTTAATCACTTAAACACTACTAACAAACTTAAACTACTTATTTATCTGACAAACAATAATGCACTTTATTTATATCACACCCGGAGACGAGGGTGTATATTTACTGAAAGAAATTACTAGAAAACGCGAATATATTTCGACCGCTTTCCAAAGTAAACGACTTGTTATGACAATAGAATATTCTCGAGCGTCTATTGTTCGGCATCGATTGATTGGCATGAAACGCGCCGTCTTCGGGGTGAGTCAGCGCTAATCGATTCACCGCACATACGTCACGTTCGTTACAACGGTATAAATTTCGCCCTTAACTGTTTTGTACAATTACAAAGGGAATATGATAATGTAGTTTCCACAATAAGGAAGTGGATGACAATCTCTGTTATCAACTAAAGGGTTGTAAACGTATCAGTGTGTCTTTGTAATATGATAATGAATGTAAATGTGATAATAATAATATACAGAATGATTGATAAATAGATAATTCCTTTAAAGGAGGTTACACTAGAACCCGTTACCAGTAAATTGTTTTAAGTAGTAACCATTCCAAAAATGAGTAGTTATGGTACTTTTAAATATTTTTTGGAAAAATACCAATTTTCAACAAAAATAAATTTATAAAATTTTATTACTTGTTTTTTTTTTATATTTTATGAATCAACTAACTATCTTGTTAACTAACTATTTCGTAAAAACTAAAATTGCTCTGACACATTTTGTTTTTAGAACCGCAACAAAAAAAACAACAGTAATTTTGTAGCTTTAAGTTTACTCAAATAATTCTTAATTCGTTATCTATCAAAAAATAGAGGCCACCATAACTCAAAACTACTTATTTATTAATAGGATCACCTCATCTTATTTAATCTAGGGCCCCAGCTTCACCCTTTCGAATGAATGAATTAATGTATTGAATTATCGATCACCCCGCATAACATTAACTGGTCGTAATACATATATGTACTCTCTTTTGTTGTGAACAACATCAAGGTTGTAAAATGGCTGGTTTTGCTTATTAAAAATTTAGATAACCACACTTAACATAGGTACGCCCGCACATTTGTGTACTTTAGACATATTACAAACATTAGGTGCAGTGTACGTTGTTGGTTCGTGAGACGTCTGTTTCATATTACCTATTATTTAAATCTGTTTAGATGTTTAGACATTTACAGCTAACATTCAGGTGGCGTGTGTTTTGTCGATTCATGCACCATATGTTTCGAATTCTCTATCACCTTAACTTTTTACAGCTTGATCTATCATCCTGACTGGAATGCATATCCTACATTAAATACTCTGTTATTTCCCTACCATGGGAAACTCGACAACTAAATGTAATCTTTTAATTTGTGTCGTCACCTTTGAACATGCTGAACTCATGTCATTTTTCCTATAAGGTACCAAATTCTGTTCCCGAATGTTTTGTTTCCAATGTGTTTAGTCTAAACATATAATTAATGTCAAAGCTCAGTCATTCATGTAAATTTTTTATTAAACTGTTCAACTTGAAGTTAAACATCACCAAAAACAGCTGTACTACCTGAAGAATCTTGGAAGCGTGTTCGTGTTAAATCTTGCTTCGAAGGACCTCAGATATTGAGGAAAACGATATTTGTTCTGTTTAACTATATTTATTTTACATTAACTAAAAATCTTCACTTTCACTATCACTAATTATTATACAAAAGCAAAACTTAGATTTACGTATAAAACTTAACTAAATGAAATATTAATACTACGATTATGTTTTGCTATCGAATGGTTCGTTCGGTGGTTCTATTTTATCTCTTCGTTTCTACGTTCGTTTCTATGTCCTCAAGAGCCCTTACCGTTCTCACGCACTTATCTCCTGAAGACACAAAACAGACCATCTCGACAGCATTAGAATTCGCATGCGACAACTAACATGAACGGTGACAAATTTATGATCTACTTAAACGATAATTTGGAGACTAAACACTACCAATTACTATAAATACGCTCTTTTTGGAAATTACGGAGAGATTCGACATAGAGATTTCTTTCTGTTAAGATATTAGTAGCTCTAAATTGTAAAAGTACTTATATAATATACTATTTTGAGTTTGAATTAGTGAAATCAAACTGGTACAACATAACATTTTTCGCGCAGTCAGTAGAATTCTGAAAAAGGTGAGCGAATCAGTCAATTAATCCCACGACGTTCGACTTCGGATTCAATAGTGATTTACAGTGACAATGGTAGATACACAACATTTTTGTTTGCGTTGGAAAGACTACCAAAGCAGTATTACATCGGCTTTCGAAAACCTCCGCGATAATGAAGATTTTATTGATGTTACTCTTGCCTGTGATGGAAAAAGCTTAAAAGCCCATCGTGTTGTTTTATCGGCATGTAGTCCATACTTTAAGGAATTATTGAAATCTACTCCTTGTAAACATCCTGTGATAGTCCTTCAGGATGTGGCATGGACAGATCTTCATGCTCTCATGGAGTTCATTTACCATGGTGAAGTGAATGTTCACCAGAGCACTCTGTCATCATTTCTTAAAACAGGTGAAGTATTAAGAGTCAGTGGCCTCACACAACAACAACATGAGGATGAACGAGAACCATTGACACAAGTCCAGGGCTTGGTACGTTCGCAACAACCGACCCCTACATCAAATCACCATCTCGTATTCCCTAACAAGATAATGGAAGACTCCTTGTTTACGTCACCGTCGGAACACCTCTCCAATAACAATAATAACAACAACAACAATAACGAAAGCAAACTCCCCCACCACCCGCCCCCTCAAACACAACCTGCCGACTTCTCGCCCAGCGCCATGAAAAACAACATTCTAAATTTGAACAACAGCAGTAGTACCACCAATGCGATTGTCAATTTGCACATAAAAAACGACGTTGAAGACAACGGGACCAGTAGCACGGAAAGGGAGTCACCCTGTTCCCTGTCGCCCTCGAACACATCACGCACAAACAATAACGATGAGAACATGAAGTCTGAACCGATGGAACTCCTGTGCAGCACGAACCAGGAAGACGACAACAGTAACGATTCGGCCGATGGGAACAACGACAGCATGGCCAGTAGCAATATGCCTCAGGGAGGTCCGATGTCCACCAATTCAATCGGAGATCATAATCATGACGACCATGACAGCCCCATAGGACCCTACTTGACACCGTCAGAGAGTAAATTGTTTGCCACCGTTGCAGGAACGTTCAATTTCAGTATGGCGGCATTGGCTTCTGATCCGACAGCCTTAGGGGGATTGAACCCCACACTCCAAGCCAGTGCTGATAGTTTAGCGGATACGTCACAAGAAAGAAGAGTGAACCTCCCCCTGCCGCTGACCGCCTTCCACAGGTGCGACGTGTGTGGAAAGTTACTAGGTACTAAAGTGACCCTCAGACGGCACAAGGAACACCAGCATCTTCAACCCCTTAACAACGCTATTTGCACACTGTGTCATAAAGTATTCAGGACTTTAAATTCCCTAAACAATCATCGTAGACAGAAGTACATAACATAACATATACCTATATAAATAAATATAAATATTGAAGTTTTTTAAATAGGGTTGAAAGGCTTATAATTATTACTGATTATAATTTGCATGTAATCTCTTCAAGCGTTTTTTATTTATCAGGAAATTGTGAATAATCCAAAATTACTTTAATGTTGATGATGATACAGCATACGACACTTTCCTGAGAAATAAAAATTTACTGAACTTTTATTGACAAAAGTAATTACTTAATTGGTTTATCAAAAATATTTTTAATTCAAACTAAATTAATTTTTAAAAATATAAATTATTTCGTACATTTGGCATCGGCTCTCTGAGATAACCGTATTTATAAAGATTATACGGTGTAAATAACAATAAAAGTTGAGTAACCAAAAATTATTCCTAGTAGTAAAATAGCTTAAGTGTTTCTGTACTTGGTGAAAAGGCTGATATAAATATTATGCATTAAGTAATTATTTTTCTTGTACTTTTCGAGTTTCTATACCATAGGTACATTATTCATAAGGAGAGTACAGGACTTTTTTTACTAAAAGACTGAAACGATGAAGGCAATTAAAATTGTGTTATATATTGCTAACTTTTGTTTTCATTATCATAAATTCAAGTGGTGTTCCATTTTCTTTTAATAGTTTTATAATTGTAAATATTTAGGGATATTTTAGAAACATTAAGTTTAAAATTCTGTTTTACAAAATTATATATTAGCATTAACATTTTTCGTTATGTAATCAACACTTAAACATAATTAAAATTTAAAATTTAAATCAAACAAATTTGGGAATTTCTTTTAAAACTTTATTAAAAAACTCGATACGTATTTCGCCTTATAAGGGCATCTTCAGGATTAACAAAAATATACTAAGTATCAAACAGCAAATAAATTAATTTGTAGTTCATCCTAAGAGGGTATTAAATAGGTTAGTAAATATTCCTTAAAACACGAAGCTTTCAGTCAAAAACTACATACTATTAAAACCATCGCAGGAAATAATGGCTATGATTCAATAATCGTAGATAAAATGTTAAATAAAAAATTAAAACTATTTAGTAATAATATTATTTTTCCATTACAAAAGTCAGATACTTGGCGAAAAATTCCATATTATGGTATCATTAGCGAAAAGGTAGGTAAGACACTTAGGCAATTTAATATTAATGCGGCTTATTTTAATAACTTCACTGTAGGCACGTTTCTGGTTAACAATAAGATGACTGGAAAACCCGAGACCTTTCATAAAAGCGGTGTGTATGAAATCAATTGTTTAGACTGCCCGGCTATTTAAATTGGCAAAACAAAAAGAGACATTGTAACCAGATACAACGAACACGTAAATTACGATATGTAAAGTAAAATAAACATACCTCAGCTTTAGCCACTCATCTAATTGAAAATAACCATAGCATAAATAAAAGCAATATAAAATTATTACATTATTTAAAAGAAGGTCCAATACTAGATAGGTATGAAATTTTAGAAATAGAAAAAACTAAAACAGAAAATAAAAATATCACCAACGAGCAACCAGATTTTGGCAACAATCCCCTATTGGACCCAAACATTGTTCAACCCCCACCCTCTTAGGATGTATTATAAATTAATTTATTTGCTATTTGTTACTTAGTATATTTTTGTTACTCATGAAAATACCCTTATAAGGCGAAATACGTATCGAGTTTTTTAATAAAGTTTTAAGTAAAATTCCCAAGTTTATTTAATTTAAATTTTAATTTTGAATCATGTTTCAAAAAGTGATAACGGCAGATACCCTTAAGTTATAACTTATACATAAGTTCTACAGTTTACTATGTTTACTCGTTTAAACTTTTTAAACAATTACAATAATATTTTTTTATGTTTGCAGACTTAGCAATATATTATTCAATTTCTAGTAATATATTCGAAAACATAAATTTTAAATCGTCATTTTTTTTATATTGCTACCAAGTGTTTAATATTTACTGATATTATGCGAAGTATTAACATTCAGGGTTTTAACAAATCCATTTAATTGAAGTTTGAAGAACTGATGCAACCTTTAAGGTATTTGTTAATACTGAATTGTTTGATTTGGGACTGATTCGGTAAGATAAATAAATTTAAGATATTAAAAATTGGCAACTCCACTGCCCTATTTTTTTTATAGTTTGCATTTCGCATGTTCATTTTGTTTAATGCAATATTCCATATTTTATGTATTGTTGTATAAGAACATATGTGTTACGTATAAAGATATCGATTTATGTAACAAAAGTATTTCGTTACAGTAACCTAAGGATTGCCTTTCCTCGATAAAAGTACTACGCATCCGCTTTTAAAAATGACTTCTGGACTCGAAGTCCATTACTTACAAAAATATTTACTTTCGATCAATCATTTTCATCTACCAAAGATTCATAGTTTTCCTATCAAATGAAAAAGAGAAGACAATAACTTTCTAAACCTTTTTTTTAACTATGTACATGTATCGAGCTGCTTCTTAAATTATTTTTGGTATCTACTGTAATTATGAACGCATTATCATTACAAAAGGTCTTTTTAAGCTAATTCTTGTGTTAATTTTATCAAAAATTCATAGTGTATGATTTTAAAATTATTTTTCTTTATAAGTTTGTTTTTTATTGTTTTTTTTTTTCAGAAAAATAGGAATATTACCGGACCACGATACGTCACGCAGGGGTGGTAGGCCTATGGGCCTCTCCAGGGTCTGGCCGACGACCGTTGGCCAAATCCGGTAACCTGGGCATGCGCAATACGGGTTTCAGTAAACTAGGAGGGTTTATCAATAATGCTGTCCAAGCCACAAAAAAATCTCCAGGTAATTTCCAACTACCTCCAATCATATGTTATGTGTATTTATTTGAATGTTTTTATATATTTCACAATCATTCTATAGGCGGATACAATGGTTTTTGCAATTCTTTTATTTAAAAAAATGTTGCTATAATCGTAGCGCAATCATGATATCCACTCTGTATATTCTAATTAAACGCATACACGTAAGGGCACGTCGTGTCGTTATAATATATGTAGGTATAATATATAAATTATGTTTATATTGTGTTATCACGTGCTGGTTTGAAAATGTAAACTGTGTAGTTCAATATTTGCAAGGAACCGCAACCGCCATCTGTTAATCATTGGCAGTTTTAGTTGTATTAACCTTGAAGTGACTCCATCGATAGCAAATGCGTTTCCATCATTTTATGACCTTACGCCACCCATGATTTTGCGTATGAATTTGTGCGAAAACCGTTTATTTCTTTTTATATTCAGTTTTACTTCACGTTTCCATGTACGATTATTGTCGGTGTGTTTCTAGTGCAAACAGGTGTTTTAAATTGTTCGTGTACGTTTTAAGGAAACCGTTTTCCTCTTAAAATGGCCGGCAAGTGGTATTGTAACTTAGCTTGTCGTCGATCCTGACCCCGTTCAGCAGCACGGGATATGTCTCATTAGTTTTACAAACAACTGTTTTTTGATAATTATGGAAGGTAAACAACATTCGTTGGTTGTTATTTTGTTTATTGCATTACAACTTGTGTCGGTGTCTTATCAATAAGTTTACACATGATCCATTTCGCTTGGAGGGAAAATACAATCTCCAATAGGAACAAAAAACTAAAAAAAGCTTTTTTAATGTAGATTTTCATCAAGCCACCATAAAACATTCAATCAATTGTTTTTGTTTCGAACGTGCTTTTGACTAGTGATGAATTGTAAACGTGCTTGATAGTGATTTTTTTGTGATAAATAGGCACTTAAAGTACCCAGTTTTGTTTGATACTATAAACAATTGTATTAAACATGGTTATATTTAATTTTGCACCACTTCTATCGCGTGAATTTTAATTATTATTCACTTTATTATTATACCTTTGTTTTGAGGTTAGGTTATAGCTGTTTGTAAAAGAAACTTCCAAATTTCGTTTTATCTTATAAATGTATTCTTAATAGGTAATGGAGACATTCAGTGGACCTTTTCTCAAGTGAAGGGAACATTAGATGATGATGTGACAGAAGCAGACATAATATCATGTGTAGAATTCAATCACGATGGAGACCTTTTAGCCACTGGGGACAAAAGTGGTCGTGTAGTAATTTTCCAACGTGACCCCGCTTCAAAAAACTCACTTCCAAGACGTGGTGAATATAACGTTTATTCAACCTTCCAATCACATGAACCTGAGTTTGACTACCTCAAGAGTTTGGAAATTGAAGAAAAAATCAATAAAATACGGTGGCTTAAGCGAAGAAATCCAGCTCATTTTCTCTTGTCCACCAATGACAAGACCATCAAACTATGGAAAGTCTCAGAAAGAGACAAAAAAATAGAAGGCTATAACACTAGGTTAGAAAATGGTTCTTTACTTGATCCAATAAGTGTGAGCAGTTTGCGAGTGCCAACAATTAAACCCATGGAATTAATGGTTGAAGCTTCACCTAGGAGAATATTTGCTAATGCACATACGTACCATATTAATTCAATATCGGTAAACTCAGATCAAGAAACGTACCTTTCAGCCGACGATTTAAGAATTAATTTATGGCATCTAGAAATTACAGATCAAAGCTTTAATATTGTTGATATTAAGCCAACAAATATGGAGGAGTTGACGGAGGTCATAACCGCTGCCGAGTTCCACCCTGTAGAGTGTAATTTATTTGTTTATAGTAGCAGTAAGGGGACAATACGGCTCTGTGATATGAGGGCGGCGGCGCTTTGCGACAAACACGCCAAACTGTTTGAAGAACCTGAAGACCCAACAAACAGAAGCTTCTTTTCAGAAATTATTTCCAGCATCTCGGACGTTAAACTTTCTAATTCAGGAAGATACATGATATCGAGGGACTATTTATCTGTTAAAGTCTGGGATTTACACATGGAAACTAAACCCATAGAAACGTATCCGGTAAGCAATAATAATACACCTTTTTTAACCAAAAGTGGAAAATGGCTTGTTTTGTTATACAAATTAGATTTGCTTATTATTTGTGTCATAATAAATGCTATAATTGAAATTAAATTTTAGATATTTTATATTAATACAGCAGTTTTTGTTTTTTTTTTTTTCTATTCTAAATTCTATTGTCATACTTTTAAGAAAATGTATTTACCCAAGGTGAGGAAGATAAATTAACTAATTATTTGGATTAAATGCCTCAATGTTATCCTACTTGTTATCAGCTTGTGCAAATATAATTTCAAGAATTACGAAACATAGACATACAGATATGATGGCGTATTTAATATTTTAAATACAATATTTCATATTTATAGTTATATTTTTTTAAACAGAAGGGACGAACAAATATATACCTAAGTAATGATAAAAAAGTATATAAAAAAATATGAGAATCTATTTTCAATATGCTTAATTTTAATTAAAAAGGTATTGCACGTTAAAAAAGCAATTAAAAATCAAATTCATGGTCGTAATTTAAACTGCTCTCTATTTTCACCTATTTCTGGGTATTTCTTTTGAAAAGAAATTATTCCTACTCATATAAATTCAACTATTTGTTTTATTTCAGGTTCATGAATATCTTAGGTCTAAATTGTGTTCGTTATATGAAAACGATTGCATATTCGACAAGTTCGAGTGTTGCTGGAATGGCAATGATACGGCAATAATGACTGGTTCGTATAATAACTTCTTTAGAACGTTCGACAGGACGACGAAACGCGACCAGACCTTGGAGGCCTCGCGGGACATCGCAAAACCGAAGACTGTTTTGAAACCGCGTAAAGTTTGCACTGGCGGCAGGCGGAAAAAGGACGAGATCGGTGTGGACTGTTTAGATTTTAACAAGAAGATACTGCACACCGCCTGGCATCCGACAGAGAACATAATTGCTGTCGCCGCAACCAATAATTTATTTCTTTTTCAAGATAAGTTTTAGCATAACATCGTTTAGTTCAATCTGATCACCTTATTCTGAATATGTTTCGCATGATTTATTCGCGGGCCTAGGCCACAACGTACACCAATAAAGAAAAGAAATTATGACCACAACGAACAACAACAAAAAAAAGAGGGGGTAATGATAATCACTTTTTAACTTACAATAATCGTGAAAATTAGAATAAGGTTTTACGGTTATTTTAGGCGAATAAGAGCTACCTCTTGTGAATTCAATCTGTAACGTTATCGTCACAATTTCTACCTTTTTTATCAAACGACGGACATTTCTACACTTACATTAAATTGTATTGAATTAAGTATACTTATGTTCTGATCACCATCTCAAACGTTGTGGTCAGAGAGCTCCCGCCCCCAAATTTATACAACTCGCCGACTTGCATATATACACGTACAGAAAACGTATATACACTCGCGAATGTCATCGTGTTTTACATTTACTTTTTTTTTTCTGTAATTAATTTTCGCGCGTAGAGTTCGATTCGTTGCCGCATCTGTGCTGTAACGTTTGTATTATTATTAGATAAATAAGAATATGAACTAAATAAATATTATATTTTCAGCAAATTTTATTAATTAATTTGGCCATACCGATTTGTCACAAATTAAATTATGTGTCCTCCAGATAATGAAGAGGATTGATGATTAAAGTTTCTCATATTTTTATTATTTTTTTTATTTTTATTTTGCCTTCATGAAACCCAATGATTACATTCTTCGAGTGAAACATCACAAATTAAAGCACGAACTACCACCGCAATTATGGGTCTCACATTTTTTTTTGTGTAAATTGCTGTTAGCACTTCTCACACATCTCTATAATGTAAGTAACAGAGTTTCTCTGAAAAAATACGATGTATGAATTCTTAATACATATATATCTTTTATATATATGGTGAAAGATAAAAAAGAACAATTACGTATAAAATCGGAGAACCATAACGATAAGTTTTTTTATTTTTGAAAATCATTTTCAATGCAAAATATCTATCTTTCCTGTCTAATATTTTGAGAATAAAACAATTTTGATGGCAGCAACTCACACACAAAAAATAACATTGAAACCCTAGTTGCGAAGGGGGATCCTTTTAGGTACCTGGCTACGGAATTTTATATAGATACATGCTTGAACGTTAAAACTAATAAGATATTATGGACAATATTAGCATTAAATTGTGAGAATTTCAATTTAAAAATAAAAGTTTTTATTCCATGAAACTCCAGAAACTAATGATATGTATAATTTGGAAGTTATGGAATATATTATTTTTAATAATTTATCTATATTATGTAACTATTCTTTGTTACTTTGTATTATTTTATAATTTTTACATTCACTTTAGCAGACATTTTAAACAAATTAGAAACTTTTATTAACACGTGTTTGAACATCGTAATTTTTCACGGTTTTCTTGTACATGTTTTCACTCTAAGAATAATAGAATTAAAAGTATTATCGAAGTGCTCAAGTGTAGAAGAAATTATGAAGAAAAATAAAACGTTAAGATGCCTATAAAAAGGGGCTGTTGTAAAATGTAAAAAACGTTGTCTTAAAAAAGCCCTGTTGCTGTCTAATGATGTTACTAATTATCCTAAATGTACTTTTTGTAAATTGAATCGTATTACGTACAATATTGCATCGATTGTAAAGAAAATGAGGTTGAAACTTTGTGATTTGAACCATTCCAAATTAGAAATGATTTGCGCATATATTGAAGAAATAAATGGGTACATAATATATAATAGCCTAACTGGGTCTAAATGCAATTAAAATAAATATTAGAAGACAAAGAAATAATTTTGCATATCACATAGCACTTCCTAACAGCTGTTTCGAACGTTGTTTACATCAGTTGAATTCTTGCAATCACTTTTTTAAATAAACAAACTCGTATAATACTTATCAGACCAGGGAAACAAAAAAAAAAACATTTCTAATTGATATTTTAGAAATCGTATTCGAAATTTCAATAACTTACAGTCACATAATTAATGTAAGAATTGATAACTTTTAAGACCTTTAATTATAACGACTTTGTTTTGTTTTTGATAAACTTGAAATTTCCGAGTAATATTTCGCTTATTGGCAAGTGTATGTTAATTATTAATTTACGAGTCTGAATATTTAAGTGTGTGTTATGTCTATTAATACGAAAATACAGAACAAGTTTGCCTTATTGTGCCATGAGCAGATTATATGCAAGGAAGCACAAACGTAGCAAAAAGCAAAGAAGTATTGCTTCTTACTTCCTCCAATGTTCACTTGTAATTGATAAGTAATGACAATGGCGAAAATTTTGAAAAGAAAAAAGATCAATTACAAGTGATCGAATAAAAGAGATTTTTGTACTTATACAGTTATGTAATAGAGCTTGGTGCTTAAGTATTTTGTAAAAATGCAAATAATGGAAAATGTATCCGTACCATACAAAACTAAACAGATAAAGAATATACATAATGATATTTAGTTATAAGATTGGATACTCTTAATAAATAAAGCATTAACGATAAAACCCCACTGAAAAATCTTTTATTGCTGAAATTGATTCTTTAATTCAGTTGTCCCACAAAAGCAAGCAATTTTGTTGTTGACTGTTACTGAAAATCTGATTGTTATTTAATTGCTAGTGTTAAAAATAAAGTCAAACTTATTTTACAATTCTTTCTGTTATACTTTTTCATTTACCAGACCTTGAAACATACACAGTAATGATTATGCATCAAGCGTTGGGTTTAAGGATTGAGTAATTGATGTAATTTCCAGATTTTAATTTACTTTTATGTGAGTAAATGTCTAAGGGCATTTACAATTTATTAATCATGTTTTAGAGTTACATCTACTATATACAAAACAAAAGCAAATTCAACTTCAGACACATATTTCAAGCAAAATTAAGCATTAGTTTGTCCTACAAAAATATTAAAGAATAAACATGAACATTATCAGTACAGTCTGTATAAAAATCAACGTTAGGGTTTCAAAATTACTTCACTTCCCCTTTTTACTTAATTTTATAAGTAAATAAAAATAATATTAGGGAAAAGTAGGAAAATAAAAAAATTAATCGAGACCGTCATCGTCAGGTGCAGGAGGCTTTTGATCAAAATTGGCACCTGGAAATCCGGGAAATCCTGCGCCTGCTGCACCACCTGCCCCTGGAAATCCGGGGAAACTCATCCCAGAACCTTGCAATTTACTTGTAAGTTTTGAAATTAGTGCCATTACCTTTGGATTTGACTGGTACTTGATAAAATTGGCTGGATTTGTAGAGATATCTTGAAATGCTGCAGCTACTTCAGGATCCTATAAAATATTTAACGTACTAAAATTTGTTCACTACAAATCATGGCTAAAGAAATATGAGATTCTAGTGGACATTGCAAAATATTGAATGTACTACAGACCTGAAATGCTGCCATTATTTCTGGATCTTGCAGTAATTTATAAAAGTCTTGCATTCCACCAGGAGGAGTGAATGTTTCATTACCCCCCTGAGTTTGTTCTTTTCGTTGACTAGCTTCATTAGCAGCCTTTTCCCTAGCTTCCTTTATTTTTCTTAAACGTTCAGCACGTTCCCTTTCTTCTTTTTCTAATCTTTTACGATCTATTTTCAATTTGTGTTGCTCAATTTTTTGAGCATTTGGTGCAACTTCCTTGAGCCATTCACCTGTTTCCTCATCAAAATCAATATTGGAAGCTTGTCTAAGGTCTTTTGCTGCCTTTTCCCATTCAGCAATCAATCTATATGCACGACCTCTAAATTTATAAGCAGCTGCAGAGTCTGGATTTAATTCTAATCCACGAGTACAGTCCTTAATACAAGCAATCGGCTTATTAAATTTAAGATAAGTTTGACCACGTTTTACATATAAAACAGCTGAGGTAGGATTAAGTTTAATTGCTTCGGTATATAATTCCAGGGCCTTTGAATAATCACCTTCACTAAATGCAGCTATTGCTTCTGACCTATATTAAATCAATAGTTATAAATTAAAGGAGAACTGAATCTACACAAAAGTAGCAGTCCCGATAATAAAGTTGCAAACTCATTATACCTCTTTTTACTTGCACTTTCAACTTCAGCTTCAGATGGATCTTTAGAAAAGTCGCCCATTTCCTGAGATGGATCTTCCTTATCTGGTTCTATACATCCTTCAGTATCAAGTTCTAAATCTGACTCAGGTTCCGAGTCATTTTTCTCTTCTGCTTCTGGGGGCACTTCCTCCCCTTTAATATCTTCCTTGGGCATTTCTTTTTGGGGAGGAATTGAGGCTCCTAATGATTCTAAGTATTGTTTGAAAAAACTCAAATCTGGATTATGAAGCACGTTAGGGTTTGAAGAACAAAAACTAACAAACGCCTTCAATTGGGCAAGGCTCTCTTTGTTAAATGGGCAACTCATGGTGAACGTTTCTCTTTCTACAATAATTAATGAATTTTATTATTTATTCTGAACAGCATAATTAATTTATTACTTAAACGTTTACAAAATCAAATCGTAAACCGGTAATTTATTGGCAGATAAAATCACAAACACAAAACACCGCTACGATATTCCGGCTATTCACCTATAAATTTCTGGAACGTCACAGATTAGTGGAACGTGAGTGGAACGTTGGTGGAACGTCACAGTGGAACGTTTTATACACAGAGTTTTATAGAAAAATAATGAGCAAGTCCAGCTTCTCGTTGGGACGTTCAGATGCTACTATGTATCTATGTGACAATATGAAGAAAAGTTTCATTCAAAATGCTAAAATAAGTCTAGCAATTTATTGAAAAATTATAGAAAGAGAAAAGTTATGCAAAACAAATCGATAAACTTAAATAAAACAGACATACCCTTGAAATAGAATCGAATAATGCAAAAAATATGAACGTTGCTTAATAGTGGTGGGGTAAGTCAATGATTGTTATGAATACGAATTGTTATGAATTGTTATATTAATAATGTTTTGTATTAATTAAAATTCCTTTTTTATTAATACTTGATAATTAGGTACAATTAGTACATAAATATCTGTGTTCACTGGTTTTAGTTGTAGTGAACTCTGAATATGAGTGAAGCAGGACCTTCTGCAAAGGTAAAATAAGTATAATATCCACACTTCACGAATTAATATTTTTTATCACTATTTTGTGTAGAGGTACAGAAAAGAAGAAAGAAATAATGATTCTGATTCGGACGATAATTACACTCCATACATTCCAGTCAAAGAAAGAAAAAAACTGCAGCTATTAAAATTAGGACGGCTGGGACAGGTAGCTACAGTGTCTCATAGCAGTTACAGTTTTAACATACTATTACATATTTTTAGATAAAAGAAGCCGAACAGAATAAACATAAATCATCAAGTGAAAATGAAACAAATGAAGAAGATGAAGATGATGAAGGTATATGGGGAAGAAAAAACAATGTTTCTCTTCTTGACCAACATACAGAACTTAAAAAACTTGCAGAAGGTAGGATATAAACTCCAAAATAAAATGTAGCTTTACATGAAGCATATATTATTTTGCAGCTAAAAAAGTAAGTGCAGTTGAAAGACAACTGAAGAAAGAAGAGGAAATTTTAGAAAGTGTAGCAGAAAAGAAAGCTCTTATGGGAGTTTCAGAATTAGCAAAAGGTATTCAGTATAGTGAACCTATAAGAACAAGGTGCGAAACTTTTATTAATTATATTAATCACGTTTTTCTAAATGTTTCCAAGTTTTTATTAAAAGTATCTTATATACTGAAATGCCCTTTCCATGTTTTTTAGTTTTTATTTTTAATTTTTCCCCAGTTTGGTGCTGGTAAAAAACTTGTTTGTGTTTCAGTTGGCATCCTCCTCGATATATTTTGAATTTACCTCCAGAAAGACATGAACGGATAAGAAGAGATCTGAGAATTTTGGTAGAAGGTGAAGATATCCCACCTCCATTAAAATCTTTTAAAGAAATGAAATTTCACAGAGCCATTATAGAAGGACTTTTGGAAAAACATATAAAAAAACCCACACCAATACAAATTCAAGGGATTCCTACAGTGTAATATATTTTCAATATTATTATTAAAAAGTTAAGGTAAGCATAAGATAATTATAATAATATTCTTTAAAATTCATAGATTATCTGGACGAGACATGATTGGAATTGCATTCACTGGTTCTGGAAAAACCCTTGTATTTGTGCTTCCACTGATTATGTTTTGCTTGGAACAGGAGATAGCTTTACCTTTTGTTAGAAATGAAGGACCTTATGGTCTTGTCATTTGTCCTTCTAGGGAATTGGCAAAACAAACTTATGACATTATTCAACACTTTAGTGGCCATCTTAGGAAAAGTGGTATGCCTGAAATTAGAAGCTGTCTCGCTATAGGTGGAGTACCAGTCTCAGAATCTATTGAAATAATCCAAAAGTTAGTTGCACAGTTTCTTCAAATACAGTTGAACCTTGTTTATTGATTATTATATTTTAAGGGGCGTACATATAATGGTGGCAACTCCTGGTAGGTTAATGGACATGTTAGAAAAGAAAATCGTACGATTAAGTGTATGTCGATATCTATGCATGGATGAAGCTGATAGAATGATAGACTTGGGCTTTGAAGAAGATGTTAGGACCATATTTTCATACTTCAGTGTAACTCACCTATTAATTTATCTCTTAAATTCCCTAATAACATTGTTTTTTGCAGGGTCAGCGTCAGACTCTTCTTTTTTCTGCTACTATGCCGAAAAAAATTCAAAACTTTGCCAGGTCAGCTCTAGTCAAACCAGTAACAATAAACGTTGGTAGAGCAGGAGCTGCTTCAATGAACGTCATTCAAGTAAGAGCGTTTTTTAATTATTTCATATTTAATTTTCTTTTTTATTCATTCAAATATTTCCTGTTTAGGAAGTGGAATATGTTAAACAAGAAGCAAAGATTGTGTATCTGTTAGAGTGCCTCCAAAAGACGCCTCCGCCTGTTCTAATTTTTGCAGAGAAGAAACAAGATGTGGATGCAATACATGAATATTTACTATTGAAAGGGGTGGAAGCTGTGGCAATACATGGTGGCAAAGGTAAATTGCAACTAAAACTTATAAAAAATAAGTTTTGGACACAATAATGCATTTTAACTTATTGTATTTTTATTATCTACAGATCAAGAAGAAAGATCCAGGTCGGTAGAAGCATTTCGAAAAAAGCAAAAAGATGTTTTAGTGGCCACCGACGTTGCTTCGAAAGGTTTAGATTTTAGTAACATTCAACACGTAATAAATTATGATATGCCTGACGATGTAGAAAACTATGGTAAATTATTTAATGTAATTATTTTGCAGTTGTAAAAAACTTTTTATTTTTTTCAGTACATAGAATAGGAAGAACCGGGCGATCTGGAAAAACTGGTCTAGCAACTACTTTTATTAATAAATCCACTGATGAATCGGTTCTTTTGGATTTGAAACATCTTCTTATGGAAGCTAAACAAAAGATTCCAACGTTCCTTGGGGAACTGTGCTCTGAAAATGAAAAATACCTTAATCTTGGAGGTAAAAATTATTTTTCTAAATTTCAGTTTTTTTTAATATGAAATATTTTTTCAGACGAGAAAGGTTGTAGTTATTGTGGTGGTTTGGGTCATAGAATTACAGATTGTCCTAAACTAGAGGCTCTTCAGAATAAACAGGCGTCGAATATTGGAAGGAGAGATTATTTGGCCAATACAGCAGCCGATTATTAGATATTTAAACGAACTTTTATTTATATTTATTCAGGTGATTGTTTTTTATTTTATTTCATTTTTTAATTTATTTTAGAATAGCAGTATTTTTCAGATGACAAGAAAATAAATAATTAATTTTATTTATTTATTTTTAACCATCTAAAGATATACATTAAATAAATATTCAAATACCACTTATTGTTAATTGATATTCATTCACGAATTATGCATATAAATTGTTACCAGTTTGTAAAAGATTGTAAATATTAACTTGGTTGAGCAAAAGCTACATCTAACAATTATTAAGTTTGGACTCATAAACACACAAATTGGGTTCATAAACAGGCAAATTATTGTAACAATTTTTGTTTAACTTTTTTTCAATTATTGCGAAACTTCCTGATGAAAAATAAAGAAAGAAAAGGGTCAACATTACAAAAAATATTACAATAAATCCCTTGAAAACTCCATAATCTTTAGATGTATATTCCACCCACTTTCCAACTCTTTCTTCAAAATTAAGTGAAGTTGATTGCTTAAATATTTTTTTATACTGAATGTAACTTGAAAAAGTTTCATTTAATTCCTTCAGTGATATTATTCCATCAGATTTTAAATTATGATAAATTGTTTCAAATGGAATTGAATCCATTAAAATATCCTGAAATAATGAAATGATAAGTTGTTATTATTCATATCAATATAAATGTCTCTTTCATACATACTTCTTTTGATTTTAACACTAAATTGCAACCTACATTACAAGCATTTCTTTTTTTAATATAAACGTAGGATTCCTTACAAGCTAGAAATAAAAATATTTGAAAAATACAAAATAATTAACAAATTAAATTAATAAACAACTTACAGCTCAAACATTCTGAATTGGTATGATTAAGTAGACTACTATTCTGCACATCAATTAGAAAGAAAAATCTACAACCTCTCTGGCAATCACTCTCCAAATCAATATCCTACAATAAATTAATTAATGAGGGATATCTACTAAATAAAAAAATCATACTTTTGGTAATAGATCGAAATTATTATCACATAAATCTGCACAATGATCAATGTCTTTTGGAGCTATATAATGAGAGTTGATAATTTCTAAATGAAAGAAAATAAAACATAGTAATAGTGATAAAAATAATTTCACGCACGACATCATTTTTACTTAAAAACATTCATTATTATTATGATAAAAATTATTATCACTGATAAAAACAATTATAACGATTTTAAGTTTTGCATGTGCGCAAACTGTTGCAGGTGCGTTCATATAACGGCCGTTTCCGTCTATCTCCAGAACTCGTAAGATGATAAATATAATATAATTATAATACATAATATAAAATAATCAACAGTTTTTTAAAAGTACTTTTTATTTTCACAAAAACATTAATCACATTATATTAGATTTGTTATTATTATGTCATATTATTTTTAAAATGAAAAATACTTTATTTTTGTCAAATGCAAAACTGTTTGCTTTTTTCTTTTCTATTACTTACTTCATTAGGAGCAAAAAATACCAGTAAAGAAAGTAATCAATACGAAAACTCCTTTTTTTATTTAAATTATAATAAATATAATGTAGAAACCACGGAATATGATCCTAAGGAAATGCAGATTTTATTATTTTGTACTTCTAAAACCGTCTTTAAACGGTCTGTGCCACATTGCTTTGAGAATAAATTACTGAAAAATTTGGCAGATATTTAAGTAATTGACCCGGAAAGTATCAAAAGCAAACTTCGAAAATACATGTAAGTATTATCTTCTCTCTTGTATTTTTTTATAATATATATGGATATGTATTCAGAAATTTAGGAGAGAACCTGACTAATGTGTTAACATACTTAAAAACTTGTGAACCACCTCATCAAAGTAATTTGTATAAGAAATTAACGTGTGGTGTAAATTGTCTTTACCACAAACTATATTTGGATTATTTCACTGAATATGAGTGCATTAAATCAAACTCAATTAATTTTAAAAAATTAACAGTAGCCCAGATTGGATAGAAGACCCTAGCGGTGAAGAAGTTTGTAGGTTGTTCTTAGATACATAATAAATTTAAATATGTTTTGAGTATTTGTTATGGTACGCTTTTCCTTAATATTTCCTTTTATTTTTTCAAATACTTTTGGAATGTTTTGTGGAAAATTCCAAACAGAAGTGTAGGAAAATTTTTTAAAGGACCTAACTCAGTACATCATTAATAGTGTTATTTCCACAGACTCTGGTGGTTTAAAATAAATCGTGTTAATAATATTGGGGAAGGAAAAGGAACAGTAGGTTCACAGGTGTGTATAATAAAAATATTTCTTATAAATAAGTTTAATTAAATTACTAAACCTTGATCGTCGTTGGTCTAATGATACTACAGTATAAAAATAACTAGATTATTCTATTTTATTATTAATATCTTTTACAGAAGAATGCCAACTGAGTTTTGGTGACAGTATCCATATACTGTTATATTTATATTACACAATTATGTTATTAAAATTTATATTCTTAATTGATAATGAATTAAATAGTGTTGGTAAATGATATACAAGAGTTAATGTTTTTTCTTTGAACCAAATCCTGAAAATCCCATTATGGTGTTCAATTCATCAGCTTGTTCGTTTTGTTCTTCTAACATTTCTTCTGCTTTTCTTTTACTTTCTTTTCTTTTTTCTCTACGATATTCCCTGAGTTTCTCTTCTTCTTCAGCCAGTTCTTGTATTCTTTGAGCCATGTCATACTCTTTCTTTTTCTCTTCAATTTTTTTCTTATTCATTTCAAATCTACCTTTCACTGAATCCAAGGAACTACGTTCCACCCTCATGGACATTCCTAATAAAAATATTATGATTATCTGAGTCTTATTCGTATTTATTATATATTTACCTAAATTTCTTTGATGTTTCTTGCCATTTATGTGATCCAGGAAATTAATAGAGTCTTTAACAACACAATCACAAACATTGCAATAGTAACCCCCTGATTGGGATGTTGGAGTGTTTTTATTAATAACTATGCTTTTGCCTAATTTTGATTCTAGGTCTACTTTGTAATCTCGTTTCTTAAGTAGTTCCCTCTTCACTGGGGGGCCCTTCTTTTTTTTGTCTTCTTCCTCTTCCTTTTCTTTTTCATCTCTTTTCCTTTCTTCTGCAAGTTTTTCGTATTCTGCTCGGTCCCATTTTCTCCGGTGATCATCAGGCCTCATGGACATTTTTATTTCGAAAAATTTAGACACAAATCACGGGAAATATTTACGAAAATACTGTTTATTTTGATTTTTTCTGAAGTTTTCTGTTGGAAATGTCAAATTGATTTTATTAATTCCATAGATCATTAATTAATATTTCTTAGTCAACCTTTTGTCAAATAAACTGTATATTGTGTAAATAAACGCTAAATAGAAACAATCGTGTTGTGAGACATTTATTCAACAACTGGGTCGTTTTAAACACCTTAACAATACCAATCAGTACAATACATAAAAGTTCTAAAATCTCATTTCTATGATCGCATTATTCCTAAATTTTCAAAGAACCTAAAAGTTTGACGTTTGATTAAAGATTGATTAAAGATAACCTAACTGTTGAAATGGCCGGAGCTGCTGATGAGCTGGGTATAAATTATATTTTATTTAAAAATGTGAACATATATTTCATTACCTTGAACCATAATTAATACTTAATAATAATTTTTTATATTTAAGTTAAAATTTTGTTAGGTTGAAATTGTGTGTAGTCATGCTTGAATGACATGCATTGATATTAACTGCAGATAATTTATAGTTCTTTTGGAGAGAGTTTTTCTTCGTGTTGGATCAGCAGAAACCGATGAACAATTACAAAATGCAGTTTCAAAATTTTTACCACCAGTTTTACTTAAACTGTCCTCTCAACAAGAAGGTGTTCGTAAAAAGGTAAACATTTACATCAAACTATCTGAGAGTTATATTCAAATTGATGTATTCATTTCAAATGTAGGTGATGGAATTACTTGTTCATATAAATAAAAGAATAAAATCCAGACCTTCTGTACAACTTCCAGTGGAAGCATTATTAGTTCAGTATCAAGATCCTGTAGCAACTTCTTTTGTAACTGTAAGATGATGTTTAAATTATGTTATCTAAATTGAATATTGTAACATATCCTTTTTAGAATTTCACCATAATTTACTTGAAGCTAGGATTTCCTAGGCTTCCAGTAGAGAAGCAGCTAGAATTGGTTCCATCTGTGTTAAATGCAATTGATTCAAAACCGCAGTCTCACCAGGATAGTCTTCTTTTGCTTATAATACCATTACTTGGTAAAATTGAAGTGCCAACAGATCCAACAAAGAGAGCTTCTTTATATGGTTTGAATGAAAAACAGCAGGTTTCCAAGCATTTATTGGGTTTATTATTGGATATGTTGCTGTTACCTTATGGGTACTTTATTTTCTTTTTATTTGGATTATTTTTCTTCAATACATAAGTGTAATTTTAGGGCTTTAAGTCCTCAAAAATCCAGTGAAGAGCAAAACACTTCTAATGATATTTCTTTGCCAGTACCACCAGGTATGAGTGAGTATTCATTTAAAAGAGTAACTGTTGATAATCCTATGAAGCCAGAAGAATTAGAGGAAGTAAGTTGGCAAATGAAAAATTAGACATCTTTTATATTTTTAAATCACTTTTGCCATTTTCTTAGATTAAAGTAGGAATTGTAAAGTTTCTGGCACATGGAATATTTCCAGATGAAGAAATATTAATACATTTGGTGGTAGCTGCTGCAGATACGCGATTTACTGTGGCAAATCTTGCAGATTTGGAACTTAAGAAAGTCATAGGGTAATAAAGAAACTATGGATAAATAAATCCAAAAATAAATCTAAAAAGTAATACTTTTGTAGCTCTGTTGACTGGAGTTCACCTTTGTTGCCAATGCCTTTATATTTATTGTTCTTGGGATCTCAATCTCAGAATGTCAAGCCAAATATGAAAAAATCTCCAGCAACTACGCGAATTCGTTTGAAACTGCTTACATATTTGGGTCGTGTAACAGGAACAGGTTTTGTGTTACCAGCCAGTATACAAGTTATTTTTGATTCACTTTATGGAACAAATACAAATGCCAAATTGAAAACGTTGGCTTTAAACTTTGCTACAAATCTTGTCAGAAGGTGAACATAATTTCCTCACAATAAGTCATATCAACAACTAAAAGGAGATCTATAAATATTCATATTTACAGTGCTGAAGAAGCAAGTTTGTGCAAAGTCGCAGCAATTCTAATGTCTGGACTTTTAAAATTGATTCGTGAGGGAGAACCAACCCACCAGAGCCAAGCTTTCATCATCATAGGGATGATAGGTCGCAGGTTTCCTTCTGTGGTTTATCACGACGTAGGATTGTTGGAAATGTTTTTCAAAAACTTAGAAACCGCAAATCCCGATCTGAGACTGCAGATACGTGAAGGACTATTAAATCTTATTTTAGCATATAAATACGATGTAAATCCTAAAGAAGCAGATAAAGACGGCCGAATGAACATCCTGTTTGTGTTAGTCAAGTATTTTGCCAATTCTGAAGAGCCCATGGTGCGTTTTGCTGTTGTGCGATCAGTAGCCACAATCTTTCCACCAAATCATGTACCTTCAAAGTTTTTACTCTTAATGTCAACAGGAGATAAGTAAATATACAAAAACTGAAAGAGTAAAAAGCGCCATATAATATATATTTATTTGTAGCAAAGACGACGTTTCAATGGAAGCTTTTAAAGCTCTCTATGGAACAGCTCGTAAAAACGAAATAAATTTGACTAAATCAAGAAAAACCATTGAAGGAAATAGAGCTGTTTTGCCCCCTTTCGATGAGATAACGAAATACGTTTACAATGAAGTCGAGAGCAGAATTAAAGACCCCTCCAAGTGTGTCCATATTGTGAACTACATTTTACCATTTACATCCGCAGTTTTTACGGAGGTATGCCCGACTTTTACTTCTCTTACTTATTCACATATATTTTTGGATTCGCTTTCAGGTGATCATTTATTTGCGTTTGTGCTTGTTACAAAATTTAGACATCCCACTCACCCGTGAAATTTTACGTCATCCAAACGAATATTCTCCTAAAATTCGCAGTTATTTGGAAAAACTCTACAATGAAAATCATACTGTTGACAAAAGCCCTTTAATCCAGTACGTTACATTAGTTAGACAATTGCTTATTGCAAATATAGCAATCGAACCATTAAGTTGCATGGTCGAAATAATTGGATGTCTCCCTCAGTTACACAAAATCCTTCTGAACGAACGCCAATGGATCAGAGATCAACTTAATTCGACCAAAGAAGAAATACGTGATAGCGTGTCGATATTATATGCAATCGTAGTTAACGAGTCTCTCGACGATGATAAATTTGACGAGGAAATTAAATTTTTCATTTCACAGACGATTAGCAAAACCTTGGAAGTTCAACACGGCGCAGTTTTGACCCTTGCCAACCTATTAGAAAGAAGAATTACCACAAAACGGGCTCCAAAGGATTCGTTAAAGTGGGAGCTTTTTAAAGAAAGCGTTCAGAAAATAGGTATACCAAAGAGAGTAATGAAAATAATGATGTTGTGCATAATTGTCGTTTTTAGTACATTTCTTCAGATATCAGAATCCACTCTTATTATCTGCGGCTAGTATAGGGATCGGCTTGATAGGTAGAAGTATTGCGTTGCCCCTTGAAGATGGCAAAAATAACACTAGCGACAGTCCAGATGCTAAAAGGCCTACGAACAGTAAGACCACCAAGTTCAGTGTCGTTAGTTGCCTTCTAGACGTCATGAACAATGTTAAAAATCCGGCGAAATTGAGAGAGTCGGCTGCAAGGTCGTTAGGCTTGCTCTGCGTCGGTGAAATTTTTCCTCACACCCAATACGTTATCGATGGACTTCTTAACACCGCCAAAGAAGTACAATATTATTATAAAAAGAAATTCTTTCGTTTAAGAAAAACTAAAAACATTTTTTTTTAAGACAAAAGACGTAGAAGTACACTTTACAGTTGGAGAATCACTTGTAATGTGCGTACAGAGTATCTGGTCCTCTGAATCCAGAGATTACTGGTCTGTTTTACCTGAAGATCATACTCCTGTTGATACAATGTCTGAACAACCTTCTGATGAAACATTAGCTGATTTACTCAATAAATTGATTAATATGGCAAGTCAAACACACCCGAATGTTCGTCAGGCGTCTTGCATATGGCTTTTGGCACTAATAAAACGATGCGATCAGAGGGTACCCTTAGAAAAAAAGCTTACTGTTATTCAGAAAATTTTCTTGGAATTTTTGGGTGAAAATAACGGTAATAAAATAAAATAAATTAACGTACTTATTTACTTAAAATAATTACGTATTAAAAAAAACATGATTGTAGATATTGTTCAGGACGTTGCTTCAAAAGGAATATGTCTGATTTATGATATTTCCAAGTCTGAAGAATTATTAAATTCTCTAGTTGATCAATTAATGATGGGACGAAGGCAAGCAATGCAAGTTACTAGTGATACGAAATTATTTGAAGAGGGACAATTAGGAAAGTCGCCTACTGGGTACATAGAAGATCAGAAAAAATGCAATTTCTGTTTTTATTTGTATTTATCTATTATTATTTTTTAGGGGCAATTTAACAACTTATAAAGAGCTGTGTGCATTAGCATCTGACTTAAATAAACCGGACTTGATCTATCAATTCATGAATCTGGCAAATCACAACGCAATTTGGAATTCCAAAAAAGGCGCAGCTTTCGGCTTTTCTTCTTTAGCTGAGAAATGTGGCGAGCATTTGAAACCCCACCTTCCCAAAATCATTCCCAAGTTGTACAGGTATCAATTCGATCCTAATCCCAATATACAGGCTTCAATGCAGAACATATGGCATGTATTGGTTCCTGAGACTCAGAAAACTGTAAGTTTTTTTTAACCAAAAATGTTTGTAATAATGACTACAATTGTATTATACATATTTTTTTCAAGTTGGAACTATATTATAACGACATATTAGAAGATTTGATGCTGAACATGAATTCGTCACAATATAGGGTACGTCAGTCGTGCTGTTTGGCTCTTCAAGATGTCCTTAAGGGAGCAGGTAACAAATCAATCCATGATTGCGTGGATCGCTTGGAAGAATTGTGGACTAAATTATTCCGGGTTATGGACGATCATCACGAAGCCACAAGACTTGTAGCTAATAAGACTGCTAGGGTATTTAGTAAGGTAAATATTGTAATTTTTGATTTGATTTTCTCAATCACAAATTATACTGATTTTATTTTAGTTGTGTATTCGAGGTTGTGATTTGAATCAGGGTAAGTCAGGTGTTCGGATGGTGGAAGCTGTGCTGCCTGTTATGTTAAACCATGGAATAACGAGTTGTGTAGTCGAAGTTAGAACAGTAAGGTATCGTGACGATAACAAATTAGTGATATAAAGAGTCTGTGTGAACTCGGTTACAGTTTACAAACGGTTTCTGAATTGGTGGGTGCTGCTGGTAATCAACTAAAACCTTTTTTGGTACAACTTATTCCTGCCCTGTTACAAGCCACAGGTGAATTAGAATCCAGTAAACTCTCATATCTGAGCACTTATTTGGGAGGACACAGAGAGGTCCAAGAGGAAGTAGACAGTGTTAGAGCCACTTTTGCAAAGTCACATTTTACTACAGAAACTGTAACAAAGGTATTTATTTAATCGAATAGACTTTACTAATGGAAATTCCTTTTTTCATAAAATTATCATTTCCACACTTTTATTCACGTGACAGTTGTTTCGTCACGTTGTGACTTCTTCAGACATTGCATCAGGGGGTTGGAAAGTGGTTTAGTTGAGCAGTACATTGTTATTTTTATATTTATTAATTTGAAATTATTATTGCTTAATTGAAATCGTATTTTAGTTGTTTATACGACTATACGTTTTTTCAAATGATCTACCTATTTGATCAATATAAAACTTGTTACATGTTCCACATTCAAGTTTGCATACACTTAATTTACAATTTTGTAATATTTTATGTTCATTTAATTTATTTATTATTAAATAGATATAAATAAATATAAATTTTCTCGACTTTTTGTGTGGAAATTTAAATATTAAATCTTAAGAAGTTGTCACGAAAACGTATTTTATTTGAAGGTTAGTAATAATGTGTGTTATAATTTTTTTTTCAGTGTCTTCAATATGTAGACAGTTCACTTTTAGAAGAACTGACTCCTAAAATAACCGAACTTATGAAGAGTTCGTCCAGTTTGGGTTCGAGGATCGCCTGTGCTCATTTCATTACACTTTTGGTAGTTCAATTAGGACAAGATATACAACCATACGCGGGTACACTGTTGCATTCTTTCTCAAATTACATAGGTATATCATAAATTGTATTACTTTAATGAACTTATTTCTAGGCAAATTTTTGGCGGGCTTAGTCAACGGTCTTACAGATCGAAATGCTGCTATTAGGAAGCACTATGCTATTGCAATTGGACATCTGGTATCACGAGCTAAGGATTCAAGTATTGAAAAATTATTGGCAAAAATAAAGCACTGGTATTTCGAGCGGGAAGGTAATCGTTATTATTTTTTTCGTATTTAAATTAATAATTTTCTTTTTTAACAGATAATTCAATAAGATCTGCCTGCGCCTATACAATACAGTCCATTGGTAATCACAACCAGGAGATTTTGAAACAGTATTCTAACGAAATTTTCCCCCTCGTATTTTTTGCCATGCACGCCGAAAAAACGGAAGAAACTGAGACAACTATTGAAACATGGAACGATATTTGGTCAGAGAACAGCCCCGGTATGGAAAGTGGTATAAAACAAAACATTGAAGAAATTTGTATGATTTTGAGAACAGGTTTGGAGTCGCCATCGTGGACAATGAAAGCTCAGGCATGTATTTACACTAATATTTAATACATTTTGGGATTATTAACACCACTTTCGCTTAGCTTTAATTCTTTTTTTAATTTGTGATTTGAAGTGAAATAAGTTTAATTATTAATAAGTGTAAGAATTATTTTACAGGCTGCAAATGCTGTAAGTACAGTAGCCAATAAATTGGGAACCTCCATGGGAGCTCAACATAGAAGTTCCCTTATTCAAATACTTTTGACGGGTTTGAGTGGAAGGACCTGGAATGGAAAGCAGAAACTTATGAATGCTTTAGCATGCATTTGTACCAGCTGCAAGTATGTTATTGTTTCCTGTTTTAATTATCGTGATCTTACAGGGTTACGAATACTTTACTATAATTTCAACAATTTATCGTTCTTTTTTTTTAGAGATTCACTTAAAAATGATCAGAATTTTGATCCTCAGCCGATGATTGAAGCCATAATTAAAGAATGTCGTAAAGATGAAGTAACGTACAAAACACACGCTTTAAGAGCACTAGGAGATATTCTATCTTCTCTTCAAATCGACAAGTTCGAGGAAGTTTACAACATAACGGAGACTCTCTTGAAATGCGAGGAATCTGTAATTTCCTCTTCGTCGTCTTCTTCAGTAAACAATGATAAAGACGAGGAAGAAACGGCTGCCAATCGAGATAACAATATTAAAGTGAAAGAGGTAGCATACGAGGTATTAGGCAAAGCGTGGCCCCAAAACAATAATGCTGGCACCCAAGAGAAATATAGAGAACTGTTTGCGAAACATTGTGTGGACTGCTTGCCCTACAATACGAGATCAGTGCAGGTTTGTGTAATGGCAGCTCTGAGAGAGTTTGTTGAAAAGTTGGATTTGTTGGGAAAAGATACGTTAACTATAGAAGAGGAAGTCAGTCTAGAAAAAATCGTCCAGAACGTTTTAAAGGCCGTAACTTATTCTTTTGGTTAGTATTAAGTTAGGATTTGTACTTTTTACTTTCAGGCGGAAGTAGAGGTTATTTTACCAACGAAGGCGAATAAAAAAAAATTAAATACAAAATTTTAATTTGCTCTTCTAAAAAGGTAGCATTGTATTCCACGTAGTAAGCTCACAACAGTAATCTTATTTGAATACCTTAAACAATTAAATTCCAGATTTCTTCACATTAATAATAAAATTATTTGATTAGTTTAATAATTCTCATTAATTGTCTCATTTTATTAAGGTATTTCCAAGCATGTTCGATTGAGAAAAGACGCACTGAACGTTTTATTTTCATTGGCTCAGAAAATTAAGGGTAAGTGTGGGGTATTTTATTTATTATTAGTTACAATAATAGTAAAAATTCTAATTAAACTGGAAATAAAAAAGAAAAGAAAATATTTAAATTATTTTTTTCAGAGAAGAGCGTTCACTTGCAGAAGGTGTATTTAGTTTTTACTGCTGCTTTACCAGATCTGACTAAAGATATTTCTCCTGAAATAAAGTCTAGAGTAGTAGATCTGAAAAATTTTTTCATAAAAAATGGCTTCAAATAGGTGCTAGTCATTAAGTATATTGTATTATTGGCGACATGTTAATTATTTTACACAGGCTGTACTTAATAATAAAAAAGTTGATAGTACCAATAAATTGTGTTAACTTTTTTTTCTATCAAGTAAAAATATATTTTATGAGAATGAATTTCAGACTATTAAATATCAACACTAGTAGTATATATGTATAATAAATAATTTAAAAATCCTTTTAAAATGGTATAATTTGCAGTATTGAAAAGTACCGTTTATTATTAGCAGGGCAAAATTAATTAACTTATATGTACATATGCTGTAACTTTTAATTAGATCAAATAGTAAAAAGATACTTTTCTCTTTTAATAGTATCTTATTACTTTGCTATTATTATTATCTTATACTTATAATTTATGAAATTCCTGACAATAAAAGAAAAGAAAAAAATACATATAGAACCGATGAATTGTAAAGTTGCATGTAGTTGTTTTGGAAAAAGCCTTTTCTATTGAATTTAATACTATTTTTTCGAAAACAAAAAAGAAGTGGCAAATAAATTGACAAGTATTGTTTGTTATTTTGTGTTTTTAATTTCTTTAGAGGAATTAAAAATTATGGCCTTATTAAGAGCATTTTTGAATCTCCCCCGTAATATGTGTGCTAATTATGCAACCTTGCTGCTACATTCACGAGTATAAAAAGATTATTTCGCGGTCGTAGCGAAGTTGACCGTCTCGTGTCTTAACCAAAAACATGTTATTGGGTTTTACCATCAATTTTACTCAAATTAAATGTCAGGTGTCGTGTTTACGTGGTCATAAAAGTATAACGAACAATTTTCCTTCTTGATCTAATCCAAAAGTAGTTGTTTTTCTAGTTAAATTAAGAAAAAGTGAGATTTTTTGTGACCATGCCAAAAGGAAAACGAAAAGGAAAGTCTGGTATGTTCTTGCTAGCAAACTGATCTTTATATCCCTGTACATAAGAGTGTAAATTACATTTCTTGCTTCTACAATTTACGTCAAGTGATATTTCCTAAAAATTTAGGAATTTTATAAAATTTCTGGCATATGGACTAATCTATAATTATTATTTTATTTAATGAAAAGGTTATTAAAGTAATTAGTATAATTAATTTTGTTTTGAAGATGTTAGAATATATTTCACTATAATTGGCAGTAATTTAGGAACATGAATCATCATCATATATTAGTAAATAATAGAATTTAAACTGTTTACGATTATATTTCCTTATCGTATACAAAAATATTTAAAAAAATGCAATCTTCAAACATTTACATATGTTTTATAAAATTTAACAGTTGCAAATTATTGCACAACTAATTATGATGGAAGGTAAAAATAAATTATCCAGATGGTAATTTTTAGATCGAAAGTATGAGGGATCAGTGCAAACATCTGATGACGATTCAGTAATTGACAATGTAAGCTTAATAAGTGGTTATTCTGATCATCATAGTATTGATGATGGAGGTGAAGAGGCAGATGAGACAAGTCAACAGGAGGTGTTTGAGGCAAAAATCACAGAGGCAGTTGATGGACTGACTCAGAAATCATCACAGGGTCGTACTAACTGCTTCACTGCAGTGGGGAAAGCATTTATTTCAAAATATCATCCTGAATTTGTTCATGATAGGTTAGCAGATTGGGTTATACTTCATATCTGTTCAACATATTTTATACCAAATTAATTTCTATTTATTTTTTCTTGTTAGGCGGTTAACTATAAGTGATTGTATAGAAAGAGGTCTACGTAAAGGAAGAGGTGCTGAGCAAGCAGCTGCAGCACAATTGGCTCCACTCCTTTGTGTTCAATTAGGGCTCAGAGAAGCCAGTGAAGAAATAACCAGAAATTTAAAACCAATCCTTTCTACTATTGCTAATGATAAAACAGTAGCCGCACCAGCTAGAAGCAAAGTAAGTTGAAATTGTGTTATTCTTTAATAAATTAAATAGCAATATTGAACACAAAGGAAATGATAACAGAACTTAATTAATGTTTTTTTGTTGTATATACAGATAAGACATGGACTCTTCAGTTCTTAGAAAATTATATGATAAGATAGAATTAATAGTTAATCAAATTTTAAATAGTTCACAGCGAGTAAAAAACCAGCAATTATTTAATACACTTTTCTAATATTAAAACTAACATGAGTGAACATGATTAATAAAAATGACACTTGTTTCTGAATAATTTAGTAAATAATTAACCTCCGTTTACTACGTACTGCACTCAATTTATTAAATGTTATAATAATATGATAAAATTGATAAATCACAGCTTATGTAAACAATTTACAGAGAGCACAGAAAAATTAGTAATTTTTAACATGGTTTTCTAATATTTAAAATTACATGACTGATCAAATATTTCTCTGCTATTCTATAGATAAATAATTAATTTAATCTACTTTTTAGTGCTGCACTGCACTTGGTTTATTAACGTTTTTGTCTGGGGGTGACATGGGAGATGTTTTGGAACTGATGCAGGCATTTCAACACATATTTTCAGGCAGTTATTTAAAAGGAGATGGCACAATACCTAATATAACATCTGAGGTTGCCTCCCTTCATGCTGCAGCCCTTAATTCGTGGACCCTTCTCCTTACATTGATGGCAGCATGTGATGTTTACACAATGATTGGCAATACTACAACGTTTCAACCGTTAGTGACTCGTAGTTTAATATCAATAGCGCTGTTCTATAAATGATATTCATTCCCGTACCTTATTATTCTAATGAAAGGATTATTGATATCGTTTGAATTTTTGATTAATTACTTATTTATTGATTAATAGATATTTTATTGCTGTGACTTAAATAACTGGAACTATTTCAATTTCAGATCGTTAACTCAACTTTCTGATCTTTTACTTTCTCCTCATTTGGAAGTGCGTTTGACGGCGGGCGAAGCTCTGGCAACAGTATTTGAATTGGGCAGAGATTGTCACGACGATTTTGCTGAAGATTTTGTTTCCGATTTGGTTGAAACTCTCCGCAAATTAGCCACCGATTCGCACAAATATAGGGCCAAGAAAGATCGTAAACAGCAAAGGGCAACGTTCCGGGACATATTGCATTACATCGAAGTAGGTCATCAATTTGATGATTTTTACGAATTCGGTAATTTGGTTATTGTTTTTAGAATGATGAATTTTCTGACGTTCAAGTAAAATTTGGAACAGAAGTGTTAGTTTTGGATACTTGGACGCGCAGGAAACAATACGACGCTCTTTGCTACATTTTGGGGCCTGGTTTGAACATCCATTTGGCCGAAAATGAACTATTAAGGGAAATATTCGAATTAGGAGATCGAATTATTGTAGGAGAAGTACCTCTGAAGAGATCCAACAAATTAGAAAGGGTAATTTTGTAAAAAAGTTGTCTTACCTACATTTGATTAAAATCTAAGTCTATCAGTATATATAGTAGCAAAGTAACAAATGTTTTCGATCCTCTCCTTTTTCAATTTAAATTCCTGTCAGGTTTTATCCAGTTGTAATTTTATTTTATTTTCTTGTAGCACTTGATGAACGCTGCAGCTTTTAAGGCTAGAACAATTTCGCGGGCGAAGAACAGGGACAAACGATCAGATTTTTAACAGTACATTAAAAACAGGTATTTTTTATTCATAATGGGATTGTACTAGGATTTTTTAATAATTCAATTAAATTGTGGATCATCTAGTAGAATTTATTAGTCAATTCTTAATTTTTTAGTGAATGTAATATTTTTTGTTTTGTTTATTGTTGTTGCTTTTTTGTTGAAAATAATTCGTTTACAAATTGTGATCTTTGTAGACCATGCTCTTATTTAAAAAAAAACTATAAAGATTTATTTTAACTGCATACATACACAATTGTAACTTACTAATAATAATAATTAATGGTACTTAATAATACCTGAATGTTGTAAAGATTATCCTTCATCATAACGATTTTAAAATAAAAAATGACTAAACAGGCAATACTTTTCTTTGCAAAGGAATGGACAATAAAAAAAGAAAAGACAAAAATCAAGTTCAACATGTTTATTTTCTTTTTATTTATTTAATAGTATTTCTACATATGGCACTCCTCTTTCTCTCTTTTCTCATTTTCTCATAAAAAAATCTAGTATTCAACCATAACTTGAAAAATCACTGAGCATATTGTACAGAATTAGTAACAACAACAATAATAAAATTAAAGCGTGGATAAAACAACAATATAGTTTTTTTTAAACAAACACTGGTCAGTTTTTGTCCTTTTACAATAATTTTATCGCAGGTGTCTTGAAAATATAGATGCATATAGAGGGTGATTGCAAAAACAGAATCGCTCTTTTGCCTACTTTCCTCTTTAAAACCTAAAAACCAATTCCATGAAAATAATAAATTAAAGTTACACGTTAAAAGATGTAACCAACGAAATTATTCTTATATTATGAACACATTTACTAAACAGATAACAATAAAATTATTAAGAAAATTGTAAGTTTAAAATTTAAACAAGAATTCCATCGATTCACTGAGACATAAAAAATATATTTTTTATATTGTATTAAAGAGTAATAAAGTAATAACTTTTTTAAATTCATTTAAAGGAACGAATCTGTTTTTTTTTGTAAATGTAAGGTGTTGATAATTATTATTCGCTTTTATGATTTTTTTTCGTCTTATTATCGTTCACATCATCTGATCCATACAGTTGTGTCACGACTGCTTGCAACCGGGAAATTTATTAACACTTATACAAGAAATGGGCTTCGGCCATCGCCGTTTTGTACTTTGATTAGACACATGCGCTCTGCCATTATTGTGGGCACTTTTCTCGTACATTGGATGGTGTGCTCTTTCAGACTTTCTCCTCTCTTCTAAAACGAAAATTCAACCTTTATCACCACCTAAACTTAAATTATTTGCAAATAATACACATGAATACGAAAAATTAGACACTGGTTAAAAAACGTAAAATGCATTCAAATCTTTTACATAAAAACAATTCGTATCAAGTTATTTTAAGTGACAGACCACCATACAACACCGCACTCATTAAAAATTTTACCGTTTAGTTGTCTTTCGGTATAATACTCGTATTCCCCATCGTCACTTCCCTGGCATTCGTAGTAATGTTCCATAAGATAAGGCAATACCGTAATCGAATGGAACTCGTCTCCGCGGAGTGGAGGGATAGACACAGCCTGACCACATTTGGAAGGTTTTCGGATACACCAACTAATAGTTAATAAAAAAAATATTAACAACTAGAGAAGAAACGCTGAAGAAAAAGTATAACAAGATATAGAAACGTTACATTATTGTGCACTTACTCGTGTTGTCTTATTTGTTTGATAGAAAACCGATCCGCCGGATCTTTTCGTAACATCCCATTAATTAAGTTCTGAAGGGTGTAGTCGATATCTTCGGGAACCGTAAAGTCTCCCTTCCCAATGTTTTCAAACAGTCGATAAACGTTGTCCCCTTCAAAGGGATATTTACCCGTAGTTATATTGTATCTATATTAAATAAAAATAACCGTTTATTTCAATGACTGAAAAACCAAAACGTGATTTCTTACAATGTGACTCCGCTACTCCATATATCGACTTTAAAACCTGAAAAAGCCTCTAGACCGTTGGCGATTTCGGGAGGCTGAAACGCCGGCGATCCCTGACTAGTATAACAGGTGTCATCAGCAGCAAATAAATCTAAGGCCTGTAAATAAAATAAATTAATTAATCCGAGTAATTGAGTTAATCAAGAACTAAAAGAAAGTTAGCTAGGAAATTATATTCTGTTTGTATAAAGATAAAAAAGACATGACACATCATAAACGGTTATAAATATAAGTTCCGTTTTGTTCCAACTTTTTCATTGACTTCTTTTAGATTTTTTATTACTGCTTCGTCCCCATAAAGTAGTGTGATGAACAGCCCTAATCCTTCGACTGCTTAACTTTATCTAATTTAATATTAATTTATCTCAAAAGTATAAATATATATACATAAACAAAATAGATAAATTTAATTTTAGAAAATTTTTAGATTATATGAATATAAATAAGATACTAAAACACATACAAATAATAACATGGATATTTTACATTTGAAGAGTAAATTAAATGTAGACATGACGGCTCTACAAAAATTTTATGTAACTATTTTATTGGGTACGTCCCGAAATTTTTAGGATGAACCCTGTACTTCGAATAATTTGTATCTGTAATGAAAAGGTACAACAGTTTTGAACTTCCTACGCTTTCATCCAAGCAAACTTTTACGCCTCATTGTGTTAACCAATCGTCCTCAAATGGAAACAAGACATCGACCTTATTATTACTCTCTTCTCCATACGAACACCGCACTTTCACGTGACAAATACAATGCAAACTGTATTTGTGTACATACTACATAACTAAGTACATTAGTACACTACAAACGCTGTTTATAAATTAAAAATGATGCAATGACGACTAACTAAAAGATGCACCTCCGTTTTCGACAGGAAGAACGTTTTTAATCCCAGTTCCATTTAATTTTCTTAAATGACGCGTTAAGTTATTATTTTTAGAACGTGAAATGACCAAAAAGTACTGACCCCTGATTAAGTGGTGAGGTTAGAATAAGTGTGCTCACTTAGTTGTTGCATGATAAGCACGCGAAATGATGGACTTTCTTGTTATACTCCTACTTTCAACCCTGTTTTGCATAACTGTGATCGCGGTCTTGGGCAGGTAAGCAATCCATTCTTTTTGTTTATCGTACGTTCGTCCTTCTAATTTTCTTTTTATAACGCGCGCGCTTTTTTTTTTTTAATAAAGAAAAAAATTCAACAACGATAAGAGTATACGACCGTTTATTTTGCTTTTGTTTGACATTTACCTAGAGAGTGACGATGCGCGTGTTGTGAGATATTATTGTTCTATTTTTGCTTTGGAAAAAGTAAGTACTGCAACAGAGATAGGATTGGTGCCAGATAAATGCATTTTTCAAATTGCGAACCATTAATTAACGATAGACTATTAGAATTAGGGCGATTAATTATGAGAAAAAATATTCGATCACGTTTTTCAACGTGCTCTTCTTTCGATTTTTTGTACTCTACTATTATAGCTTCTTTTCCATTTATTTATACTATTGAAGTGCCTAATTACGTTTAATAAGACATAAAAATGCAAAATAGTGCAAATAATTATAATCTCATTTTTTAAAAAGCAATAGTAACATCCTGTTAAATTAGACCAATAGATAATGTAGTTAAAAATTGTATATTAGTTAATTTAAAATTATTGTTATGATTCAACATAATTCATTTGATGAATTTTATTATGTGTTCAAAGATTGAGTAAAATTAAACTACAACTTCATATTGACTTCCTCATTGATAATATAAATAATTATGTTAAATATGAGTTTAGTTTTGTGAAAAATAAATGGAGAATATTTACTGATAAAATCGAAAAAAATGTAATGTGTGAAACTAGGTTTGAAATATTTTGTATTATTCATAAGAATTCATACCTCTGCAACTCCCAAATCAGATATCTTCAAATTTCCTTCTAATGTTAGAAGCAAATTTCCAGGTTTAATGTCCTTGTGAATAATTCCTTTGCTGTGCAAATATTCTAGACCATCTATCAACTGCAAAAAGTATCCATGTGCTTGGAAAAGAGGGAATTTCTTGGTTGGTATGCTCTCTAACATACCTTGCAAACTACCCACACAAAATTCCATTATTAAATACATTTTTTGCTTCTCTTCATTGTAGAAAACATCGACTAGTTTTATTACATTTTTATGCCTTAGTGTCCTTAGCAATTTAATTTCCCTGTAACATTTAAGTTTGGTATAGAACAAAGGTTAATTGTTTGCTTTTTTTTAGACAAAACGCCACAATGGCCGGTGTGTTTGCGTGGGTAACTTCTTTGGTAAGTTTAAAAGCCTTTAGTACTCAAAAGTTTATTTAAATTGAGTTTAAATGAAAATTGGAATAGCAAGTTTAATTTTAATTAAAAAAATGCATTGGTAGTGTGCTATTTTTGTAAATGTTTACTTAAAGTTATACCTTTGTACATTTTGTTCTCCATTTGGAATTCTTCGTAACTTATGTTTCTTAAGTATTTTAACAGCATGCCTACATAGAGTCTCTGAATCTAACATTTCCTTAACTTTTCCATAGGAACCTTCTCCCAACAGGTCTCCCATTACGTACTTTCCTATCATTTTAAGACGCTTTTTCTTTGTTTGATAAATAATTTGGTCACTATCAACCCTATGGAAAAAGTTATTAATATTGACTGTTTCAAGGTCGAGATCTTCATCGTTTAGCCAAATCACAGGATTTTCTTGGTCATTTTGTGCTAAAACCGGCAGTTCATCATCACTTTCAACACTAAAAATTCTATTATTTAGCTCTTCTTCCAGCTCGGTGCTCTCACCAGGTTCGCTGTCAAAATTTTTATTTATGTTGCACATTTTTTTGTCCATAATTGATTTCCCTGCACTTTTTAACTACTGTTAATATAATTTTATTTATTTTACGAATCATTTATTTCAATCGGTGTATCACGCTTCCTAAGCATAAAAAGTATTATATATTTCACACAGTGTTATTATTCGCCCATCTTCGTCCAACAGCTGTTTTTAGTAACTCTGACTTGGTTTCTTAGCTTTGCAGTGTTGGTACTCTAAAGCGTAAACGGTTTGATAAACAGTAAACAAATTATATTGTGGCTCTAGTACAGCAAATAATATTTATAAAAATAATTTGAACATATGCATTAATATTTGACTTTTAAAATTTATAATAGATGTGTATTTACGCTACAAGTGTTTTCTTTAATGATAATTACACTTTTTTTATAGTGCATCTAATTTAAATTTTTCAGTAGGTAAAAGGCTAAATGAAACTAATATAGTTCCTAATGGCGAAGTTTTACAAATATAACCACTTGTGGGTTATTCGACAGATATTAGATTAAAAATTCAATACATAAACAAAGTGGATAGTGATTAACAACAAATCTTAAAAAGCTTGTTAAATTATTGTAAACACTAGTTCAATAAACAAACAAATATTTTCGAAAAATAGAAAATTCGAATTTTATCAATGTCACCTTCAAAATTTTGTTTTGAATATGGTTTAAATACAGAGGTCATTTTAAAATAAATACGCGGTTACTTAACTATATAGTTGATAGTGTTTTACGTAAATGCGCTGAAACAACTAATGCTTCTTTAGAGGTATGACTATAAAAAATAAATATAAATACTCTATCTGATGTTATACTTTTACATTTTGTACTCACAATTCAGCCAGGGTAATCTATTTTTTCATTAAACATTTTTGTTTTACAGCCAAGAAATAATTATCTACTTAAACATATGCATTTAATAATGATAACATGTTTACATTATACATAATCGCTATTTGTTTTAATTTAATTTAATACTCTGAAAGTTATCAATGGGTTAACCTTATTTGTAGTTTTCTCAAACCTTGTACTCTGTTGAAACTGGTTTGATTTTTTTTAGTATCCTAATTTATCTACTTGTATTTTGCCTTAATTATGTCCAATTTAAATGAAGTTGATCGTGTTTTGATAGAAAATTTTGCTGCTGAAAAATCTGTTAATGATATTTGTACATCTAATAAGACAACAACAGTTCTATGCTATATTTTAAACTTATATAAAAAAGTTCACACTGTTATAGTTTCACCTGTTGTTTCAGTTTCTTTATGGTGTGTTAAAAAGGTCATAAGAATATTAGAATTACTGAAACATGTAAGATTTGTTTACCTACCTTTTCTTTATGAAAATTCATTTGTATGGGGTATTATGTTTCATGTGTTTATTAAACCATTCAGTTTTATTCTTTGCCAGTTTCTTGTAGTCTTCAACATTGTCTGATGTTAAACTTTGAAATAGTTTTAACAGAAAATATTTATATATTCATACCAATTTTTGTATTTTCTTTGTCAATTTTAGGTGAGTAGAAGTAGGGAAGTTCAAGAAGAGAAGAAAAGAAAACTTTCCTTTAGTAAAGAATTAGAAGAAAAAGCTACAGAAAACGACATACAGAATAACGACTCATTACCAGAGGTAGCAGTAGAACCAGGAAGAAGTAATGTCGATGAAGAAAATGAAAGTTCTAGTGACGAATTTACGCAGTTAGATGTTGAAGATTCTTTCAAACCAGACAATACATCTGATGATATCGAAATCATTTCTCCAGTTGCAGTTGAATTAGCTCTAAACAAAAAAGCAGTTGAGAATATTCTTGCAGAAGAAGCTAAAGATCCTTCTGAAAATTCAGTTTATAAAAAAACAGAGAATAAACTGTCTGATAGTAGCATATGCATAAATGATGATTTCTTGAGAAACTCCTATGAAGCCAAACATTTTGAAGCTAATGAACAAAAACATTTCAACCCTATGAGTTTCCCTAACAAAGAAGAACAAGGTACTTCTCCTTCTACTGAAGACATTATTAAAAATACTCTTAATAAATCTTCATCAGGAAGATCAATAATTGAACATTTCCAACAACCAAAAGCACATGTTCAAATCTCATTGAATGATGATAGATCACAAATTATTAACGTGAAAGAAATTAGCAAACTATCAAAAAAAATAACAGAACAAGTTGTCACTGAGGCCATATCTCTGGTTGAAGATAACATGGGGATGAAGAGTCAAGTTCGAGTTTTAACTCTTAATGATAAAGAACATCAAGATTCGGTTTTGTACCGGCTAGAAAAAAATTGGACGGTGCAGTTTCGATTAGGACCATCTTTACTTGGAAGAAAAATACTATTGTATTGCAATTATCCTGAAGAAGGAGCTGATTTTAAAAGAAACAGTTACCAACTTCTTCCATGGTCTCAGGATGAAGGATGTGAACACTCTGATGATACAGCTTTACAGATTCAAATTCTAGTTAAGAAGGCTGGCAGTTATCATTATTATTTTACATATGAAGATATGTAAGTATACATTTGGAAATTAAAAAAATGTATTGGTAAATTATGTATTTTATTTTACTATTGGCAGTGAAAGTTCTACACCTCAAGGTTCTGGTTTTTTCATCGTGGACCCCGTCTTAAAGTATGGAGATAATGAAGTACTTCCTATGGATTGTATACAGTGTCAGACAGTTTTGGCAAAAAGTTTAGGACCTTTTTCGACGTGGGAGAATAAACTTAGAGTAGCAAAAGAATCGGGATATAACATGATTCATTTTACTCCTATTCAGGTAGTATAATTTTCTTTTTTTAACAATTTATTTACTGTGTAAGTTTAACATTTTTAATAGAAGGATGTTCAATCTTAATAAATATGTCATTACGTTTATTAAATTTTTATAGGCTCTTGGAGATTCGAATTCCAGTTACAGTTTAAAAGCACAACTTCATTTGAACCCTATTTTTGACAATAACAAGAAAACTACTTTTAAAGACATAGAAACATTTACCATTAAACTTCGAAAAGAATGGAAGGTAAATATCAGTATTACTAATGTTACAATTATTATTGTTGACTAAGTGCATATATTTCCTTTTCAGATGTTATCTATTTGCGATATTGTTTTAAATCATACTGCTAACGAAACTAAATGGCTTGAGGAGCATCCAGAAACGACATACAACTGTTTCAATTGCCCTTACTTGAGACCTGCATATCTATTAGATGCTGCTCTACATCAGTTTACATTGGATGTTCAAAAGGGCTTATATGAAAGTAGGGGAATTCCAACTGAAGTTTGTACTGAAGATCATTTAAATGTAAATAAATGATTATTTATTTTGTTTATAAAATTTTGTCTGTTTTTTTATTATTATTAGGCCGTTCGTCATGCTTTGTATACCAACGTTTTACCACAAATAAATCTCCAGGAGTTGTATATTTGTAATGTAAACAAATTTGTGGCAGAATTTTTGGATCATGCACGCAACAGAGTTCCTCCCATTAGTGAAATTAGAAATCCTGTTGAAGAACTTAAACTGATACAGGATCCACATTATAGAAGACTGGAGTCCACAGTAAGCATGGATACAGCTTTAAGAACATATAATGTATTTAGGTAATAAATATAATTTTAATATTCTAAAATGCTAATTAAATTAGAAATAAAAAACCTTTTTGGATTATTTTTTAGGCCAGATTGTTTCGATGAAGATTGTAGATTGAGAAAATGTGGAGAAGAATTAAAAAATAAATTAGATCAGTTAAATGCAACTGTTGTAGGAGAATTGAATGATCATATCAGTGCAGCTATAGAAAACACGATAGCTGGAATGAAATACTTTAGGGTGCAATCTGACGGACCTAAAATCAAAGATGTTTCTGAGAAAAATCCACTGGCTTTTCGGTAACAGTATTAAAACTTTTTTTTTTTAATTATGTATTATGTTTTTTTTAATGAATTGTAGATATTTTACTGATTATGGGAAGCCAACGTCTATTAAAGAACATGAAGAAATAATGTATGGAGCGAATTCGCAATATTTGATGGCACACAATGGTTGGGTTATGGATTCAGATCCTCTACGAAATTTTGCAGCCCCAGATAGTAATGTTTACATTAGGAGAGAGTTAATTGCATGGGGAGATAGTGTTAAATTAAGGTTTCAATTGTTTCTTGAATAGTACATATGAAAAGTTACAATTGTATTTGAAATATTTTTTTTTCAGATATGGAGAAAAAATTGAAGATTGTCCTTTCCTCTGGAATTATATGAGAGAATATGTTGAATTGACGGCAAAAATTTTCGATGGGGTTCGACTTGATAACTGCCATTCTACTCCTATTCCGGTAAATTTTCCGTAGACACCTATTTCCCTATTATTGTTATTACTGTTTAATATAGATTGCTGAATATCTTTTGGACTGTGCCCGTAAAGTTAGGCCAGACTTATACGTCGTGGCAGAACTATTCACAAATTCAGATCAAAAAGATAATATTTTTGTTAACAGATTGGGAATTTCGTCTTTGATAAGAGGTAATATTTATTTATTCTCTTGAATATTTATTAATAACTTTTTTCTAACTTTTCAGAAGCGATGTCCGCTTGGGATTCACATGAAGAGGGTCGTCTGGTGTATAGATATGGGGGTTATCCTGTTGGGGCTTTCATACAGCCCCATATCAGACCTCTTGTACCTTCTGTAGCCCACGCATTGTTTCTTGACTTAACACACGATAATCCTAGTCCTGTTGAGAAAAGATCGGTATTTGATTTATTGCCTAGTACTGCCCTAGTCAACATGGCTTGTTGTGCCAGTGGATCTAATAGAGGATATGACGAATTAGTTCCTCATCATGTAAGTTATTATCTTATCTATTTTTTTATAATATAAAATATTATTCAATACAAAACCATTTTAATTATCTTTTACTCCATCTATTTGATACTTAATATGGTGTTGAATTTTTTTTGTAATATGAAAGATTATTAAAATTGTTAGATACATGTTGTTGATGAAGACAGACAATACACAGAATGGGCTGATGATTCTAGTTTGACCTCGAAAAGTTCTCAGTACGTTTCGTCTTCCTCCGGACTTATTGCTGTTAAAAAAATTATTCATGATCTCCATTACAATTTAGGAAAAAATGGATACAATGAGGTACATTTTAATTGTCTTATTAGTTTTTTTTCGTAATTTTATAGTTATTTTATTAATAGGTCTTTGTTGATCAAATGGATTCCGATATCGTAGCTGTTACTCGTCACAATCCGTTGACCCATGAAAGTGTTATTTTGGTCGCTTTTACAGCTTTCCAACATCCACCTTTAGACGCTGCTAATTATCAAAGACAAATAAAACCTCTTCGTGTTGAAGGGTTTTTGAATGAAATTATACTGGAGGCAACACTAAGTCATATTAGCGTCAAGTAAGAAAGAAAAAACTGTTTAACTTTAATTTTAATTAAAAGATATTTATTTTAGAACTGGAGGATCCAAATATGCTAAAGTGGAAAACTTCGAAAAAGACCCGAAATGGATAAGTGGCCTAAGTAATTATTACGTTGATATGCGTAGCCACATAACTTTGCCCCAATCGGAAATGCTCCAAAGTGCAGACAGTGGAAATCCGAATATTATACAGCTTAACTTCAAAAATTTCAAACCTGGAAGCATTGTTGCTATAAAGTAGCTTTTTGTTTTATTTGCTTTAAAATACCAAATGATTTATTGTATTTTTATTATTTAGGGTAACCTTACATGAAGAAGTTGCAGAATCGGTAAAGAAAACGCGAAATTTGATGAGTTTCTTCTCAAAGACGAAAGACAACGAACTAAAACAGATAATTGATAAGATGAATCTGACTGATTTGAACAGAGCCCTTTATCATTGTGATCAAGAAGAGAAGGACGAAGGAAATGGTTTTGGCGTGTACGATATTCCCGGATTTGGTCCTATGGTTTATTGTGGATTTCAAGGCGAGTGTTTTTTCAACATTCAATATTGATAACATAATTATTCATTAATTTGTTACAGGACTAATATCTTTATTATCGAAAATAAGACCATTCAACGATTTAGGTCATCCAATGTGCGGTAACCTTAGGGACGGAAATTGGTTAATAGGTGAGTTTCAAGTTTTAAATATATTTAATCATCTTGTAAAAATAAAATATATTTTAGTAATTTGAATAAAAAACACTTGGTTGTTACGTTTCACAAGTTTATTTAGATTTCTCTAACATGTTTCGGCTATCATGCCATTTTCAAATATATTACAAGCTGCCAGATACTGGCACATCCAAGTGTTTCTTTTATTGAAATTATTCAAAATGTTTCACCAAGCGATCAACTTAAACACAATTTCGATTATATATTTCAGATTATGTGTGGCAAAGACTTAAGTTTGGCGAAGGCACAAACGAATTAGGTATTTGGATTCAGGAAAATATTAAACCCTTAAAGGAAATCCCTCGCTATCTAATACCTTGTTATTTTGATGCTTTTGTGACGGGACTTTATATGCTCTTACTGGACCAATCCTTCAACTTAATGTCAGAGTATGTCAATTAAAAAACTACGCTTGTGATGACGAAATTAACGAATTGTTTTATTTATTTTGTTAGGTTTATTAATCATGGATCTACATTCGTAAAAGGTCTTGCATTGGGCTCTGTGCAATGTGTTTCTCACTGTAAATCAGCCAGTTTGCCCCCCTTTTCTCCTAATCTTAGTCCGCCCTTGCCCCCAAAAATAAGAACTAACGATGGAATGGAAGTGCAAGCTTGTACCACTTTAGCTGCAGGTAAAAAACAAACGTTTTAATTTTTATATAATAATGTTTTCTAAAAAATAACATTTTATTGGTAGGTCTACCTCATTTCTCCACCGGTTACATGAGGAGTTGGGGCCGGGACACTTTTATTACTTTGCGGGGTCTTTTACTTTTAACTGGTCGTCATGAAGAAGCTCGTTTTCACATCTTGGGTTATGCAGCTTGTTTAAGACATGGTCTGATACCTAATTTATTAGACAGTGGAAATCCTAGGTAAATTTTATTTTAATTTTACTTTTTGGTACCCTAAATTCTCTCTTTTTCTTCTTCAGATACAATTGCCGAGATGCTGTTTGGTGGTGGTTACATTGCATCAAGTCATACGTAGAGGAGGTTCCAAATGGGATGGAAATTCTCTCAGACACCGTTTCGCGACTTTTTCCTACGGACAATTCGGCTCCACAGGAGCCAGGAGTCGCAGATCAGCCACTTCATGTTGTAATGCAAGAAGCCCTTCAAGTCCATTTCCAAGGTCTCGTTTTTCGAGAACGAAACGCAGGAAGGCAAATTGATGCGCATATGAGTGACAGAGGATTTAACAATCAAATCGGTGTTCATCCAGAAACAGGTGGGGATCGTTAATTTAATAAGAACTTTTTAGTTTATGTAATTGTATTTTTGAAGGTTTTGTGTTTGGTGGTAACGAATTTAATTGTGGTACATGGATGGATAAAATGGGGTCGTCTGATAAAGCAGGCAACCGTGGTAAACCGGCAACGCCAAGGGATGGATCAGCTGTAGAGTTAGTAGGTCTTTCCAAATCGGTAGTGACGTGGCTTGACAAGCTTTATCACGCCAAAAAGTACCCTTACGATGGAGTAGAGAGAATTCACAAGAATGGTAATGCAACGAAGTGGACTTTCAGACAATGGGCTGATAAAATACAGACAAATTTCGAAAAATATTTCTGGGTGAATATATCGCCTATTGCTGGAGAAAATCGGCCGGATTTGATTAACAAAAGGGGAGTTTACAAGGATTCTCACGGGGCCAGTCAGGAATACGCAGACTTCCAATTGAGATGCAATTTTCCAATTGCTATGATTGTGGTAAGTTATGTTTAAATATATTTAATGTAATGAAAACTATTTTATTACTTATTATACTTATAGAAATAATAGACAATAGTTGTACAAGTGAAATTCTAAAGTAACATAATTTGTATTTTCTCTTAATTTTACAGGCACCTGAATTATTTGACTCAAAACGTGCTTGGACTGCACTTCAGAAAGTAGAAAAATATTTACTGGGTCCCCTGGGCATCAAAACATTAGATCCTGAAGACTGGAGTTATAACGGTATCTACGACAACTCTAACGATTCTGAAGATTACAACACAGCCCATGGTTTTAATTACCACCAAGGGCCTGTAAGTTCAACTTAATTCGATTTTCTGAACCATATATCTATTACTTAAATATTACCAATTTGTGTCGTGTGTAGGAATGGGTTTGGCCCATGGGTTTCTATCTAAGGGCTAAATTGCACTTCGCCGCTGAAAATGGCGATCTCAGACGTACAATTGCAAATACTAAAGTGGTTTTATCCCGACACTTTACGGAATTGCAGACATCTCTATGGAGAGGGCTTCCGGAATTGACGAATTCAAACGGTGCCTTCTGCCACGGCAGTTGTGCCACCCAGGCATGGAGTATGGCGTGTATTTTAGAGGTGAGTCTTTAAAAAATACTCTTAAAAATGGTAATGGTTTTTCTTGATCTAATTAAGGAGGAACCGCAGGTACTTGTAGTAATTTCAGCGCAGACATTTAATTACTTATTTAGAGTTTAATTTTATTCAGTCTTTCAAACGAACACAATAAATTCAAAAATAAAATTAATTAAAGCTCGTGATTTGGTATTAGATAAGTAAATTTTCATAAAACTAGATTCATTAATAGATAAACAATTGAAAATTTTAAGACGTTTTTGTGATTATCAATCTAGGGTTTATTAATATTAAAGTATACGTGTATTTCGTTTTTTGCTATTCATTGTCTACGAGATTATAACAATCAATTTTACTTAGCTCCAGTTCCTCCTTTATACTAGTTTTCACGTAAATACGTCTTTAAAGTAATGACATTTCTCAATTTCATAAAAAATTTAATGGTATCGTTTTATTTAGATTATTTTGATGCAATAGGATAAATAAAAGTCAAAATAACTTTAAATGATTCTTTATATCCAAATGTCTTAATCTGGAATTTGTTGGAAAAGTTTAGTAAAATCAATTAAATCTTAATCGAGGCCTTTATAGACGTAATTACTTTAAAATTAGTCCAACACAGCTTAACCCTCTATTTTTTTTCCTCCCAATTTTAAAGATATACTTATAAAAGAAATTTTGGAAGATATATAATGACAAATATTGATTTAATTTTATTAAGTCGTGCTCTGCTTCCTAATTGATGTGGGTTGACGGAAATTCTTTTCTTTTTGAAATCGTAGGTTCTTCACGACCTCCAAAAAATCGAATCGAAGCAACCGATAATTTTAAATTGACTTAACGCATTGTACTCATCTCTCACGTCGAATTTATCTACATCATCCTCGTGTTCAACACTGTCACGTGCCCTCGAGCCGCGTCACAATCACGACCCCATTTTTACCCTATCAAGAAACGATCACGAACCGTCAAAAAAAATATGGCGCAAGCACATTAAATCGTGTCCAAAAATTGGCGACTTGTTCAAAAAACCTCCGAAAGTAACGAAAAAATTTCTATCGACCGACAGTATCGAGGTCAAGTTCGACAGTTTTCGAAGATTACAAACATTCGACAATGTACTTTTGGAAAATATTTACTGTGACCCCTACGACTGTCTGTCGAGGACGAATGTTAAAATTTATAGCGATTTTTATTTCCTTCACGATAATTCCTTGTTCGTTTACTCGAGGAATGTGGGAGATGTAGTGCAAAACGAGAAATCTCTCCTATTCTCATCAAATAGACACGACTTGATCCATTTCAATTACATGCCCCTTTACGAACGTACGAACGCCGAAAACGACTTAAAAATCGACTCGAAAAGATTCATCAATAGCAGCAGCACTAAAGACCTGAGTAAAGTTTCATATAAGAATTACGTGCCCATGATAATTTTCAATTCGAAGAACGTTTCGAGCCACTTGACGAATCGTAAAACATACGCGGAAAAATGTTCGAGAGTTTCTTTCGGTCGCGATCAAACCTCTTGTTGCAGAAAACCGTTTGCTAAAATAAATAATGTGCCAAATTTGGACGAGATATCACCCGTTGAGGAGGAAGTATCATCTGCCACCACTGACCAGAGTGTCTCGAAATATTTGACGTTAGATGAGATCGAAAAGTGTTTGATACAAAATAGAAAGATGGACGTGTTGCAAAGGCCCAAAAGGAACGTCGCATTCGAGCCTTTACTTTTTGATAACAGACGGAAGAACAGTCCCGAGACTGCTAGGAAAAAACAAGCAGAATATAAAAAAAGCGTCAGAATCATGATCCTGTACACTTTTGCATTCTTAGGTCTGGCCATTGTAACTTTCTTCACGATTTATTTAGCTTAACGATAACAATAATTTGTAGACTAGATTAGGTACAATAACTCGCCCTTCTTCCATCCTAATAATTTTATTTTAACAATGAATTTTCCTCTTTGAAAACTAACACAATGCTTAAGTTAAAAAAATACATATTTACCTACTAATAAATGTGAAAGTGTCAATGTTTGAATGGAATTGTGTGTTTTGTGTTAATTAATGTACGAGCTTTAACTCGGTTATTAGCGATTGATTGTCTTCTTATTTTTTTTAAATACATAATCATCTTTTATTATTGAATGTTTGTACTGGGATTAAATAATACTCGTAGTTATAAATGGAGATGGTAAAAATGATTTATTTTCATAGCACGTTTTTAAACAGAGATAAGAGAAAATGAAATTAATAGCGTAATTTATTATTATTTGATCCCATATATTACTTAATTGTTGTTAAGACTGCTAAATTTTTAAATGACAGATTTTTAAAATGATAAAGCTCACCTTTAAAGGTTGTTTTTATTTCGTTCTCAAAAGTTTATTCATCGTTTGTATTTTATAGGCTAATTTTAAGATAAATGTTAAACTTTCGTGTTACAGAATTTATGAATAAAATCGTATGTGAGTTAAGTACTTGTTTTTTAAGAAAAACAAAAACAAATGAACCTTTTTTTTACAAAGAAAACAAGTGAAGTCATAACGTCTTTCAAGTGTTTTGTTATAAAACAAAAGATATTTGTGTGCTTCAAATTACGTTAATAACGGTTTTCAAATGTCTTTTTGTCTTAAATTTGGTTAATAACACAAAACAGTTTATTTGCAGTTGCTAATATAAATAACTTATTGTGCTTTACTTAACGTTTTAGTAATGTATTGATCTTTTTTATATAGCATTTAAATCTAGGCACTCACAGGTAAGTTACGTTTTAAAAAAATGTAACTTAGCCATAAGAGCTGTTTATTTCGAAAATAATACACTATTTCTTTCAGTTTAAAACTGTTTACTGAAGACAAGTACAAATTTGCATTCAAATAAAGTATACACCACACAAAAGGTTTCGTAGTTTTGTTGTCTTTAAACTTGCAAATTTAGACCTTCTTGAATCGTTTTTAAGTGCGAGGGAGGGCTTTTAGAGAGCTTTTCTGTTACGATATTTACGTTTTTTTTTTAGCTAAATCTTTGGTTCTGTTTCGTGGTATTGACGTATTATTTTTCTCATTGCAGTTCTTTTTTGATGAATAGTTCTTAACTTGGAGACTTTATTTTTGGTCGGTAGTTCATCAAAGGTTGTTTTTTTTTATATTTTTCGTTAAAATCCATGTTTTTGGAATAGTTTTTGAGCGTCAACAGATATCAGGTTAGGAAAATAAATGTTCACCAGAAACAAAATACGATCACTAATATAGTTTTTGATTCATTTTCAGCCCTCAAAATGCTGAATACTGTAGGAGAAAGGGCATTTTTAGATAAAAAAGTAACATATTAGACTTCAACTTTTCGTGGTTACCTTTTTGAAATATGTCAATAACAATCTGATTACGTGTTACCAATTCTAAGAAATCAATTTTCATAGACGTGATAGAAAATTATATAAAATTGATCCATTTTCGTTTTTTATTAAATTTGACTTGCCCAATCTTTTAGTTTGCCTTTTTATAGTTAATACAGGTCATTTCGGCGATTATAAGCATCGAGAATGGTTTAATAAATTTCGTTTTTATGTTTTTAATAATTCTGGGAACTTTTCTATTGGTTTTGGAAAGGGGGTTGGGCTTACAATTAGGTATTTTTATATTTATGGTATCAATTTTTAATCGATTTCCGTTTCCTTAATCTTGTCGAAGTAGAAGACGACGGTATCACCGGGGTGTTGACGCGGGGTTAATTAATATTTTGATATTGCAATTAATTAATCGGTGTTTTTATTCATATTTGGGCGATCTATCGAATCAACAAGTTGTTACACGTCGATCGTGAATCTATAATGTTTTTATCATGTAGTGTTGGTATAGCGGTGTTGGGGGGCTTTTGTTCAGAGAATAAAAATCTCGCACATAATGACTAGATAAATTGTGTTAGGTCGTTGACGTAAACGTTTAAGTGCTGTTGAAGTGTTTTAAAATCAACGATGGTAATAAAATGAAGAGACTAAATCAAGAGATGGCTCTAGTTTTTTAAGGTAAGATTTATGTTTTCTCCGCCATGTTTTTTTAAAATTATAAACAGGCTGATGCAGAATAACGAGGTAAGGACTACTTAGCAGTGGATTCCAGGTCCATATAGCTGGCACAGCAGCATTGAACATTGAATATCTTTGGCTGTTTATGAGCACCTAATTTTTGACCTTAATTCCTAAGACCCCATTTTTTGGCATTTTTGAAATTCATTTTGGCTACCCTGATTATTCCAGGTTCCAGGTCGTGCAAATTTAAAAAAGGGATCTTATTTTTCTATTTTTTATTGTTTATTTTTAAACCCATGTATATACTATAGGTAGTAGGTACGAAAAAGCAGAGGTAAATAATGAAATACGTGGAGTGCTTCTGGGTCAGTAGTTCAAATTACGTATATATTATATCTATTTTAATGTAAGTACGAGATAAACTTTTAAATGAGAAGAATTTAATCAGGGTGGTTTTTGATATAATATTTAAATACCAATTTCTGCCTAATAGAAAGTAAAGCATATTTGTTTATATACATAAATATAAAAAAAAGATACACAATAGGAAATTGTATAGATGTATGGAGTGCATTAAAAGTTTGAGGAGGTTTTTATTAATTTTTTTATTAGAAGTCATTAGTCTTCGCTAAAAGATATGTTTAACAACTTCAGTAATATTTATTATCTTTATCTTTCTGATCAAATGGTATTTTACCCAAGGCTTATTAGTTTATTATTTATTTCATTGTATGCCAATTAGCTTTAACAATCTTCACTACTACTCCAGTACCTTAACTTAAAATCCTTAAGCATACACAATCAACTCCATCTCATTTTGAGTGGGATTATCCCTCCAGTCATTCAAAAATATATCACTTTGCATTTTAACTGCCTCTACACAACACATCAAATGCTCAACCGTCTCTTCCTGCCTGTCGCACAGTCTGCAAGTCCATTCCTTACATCCCTTTTTGAAATCTCTGCCTATATTTCCATATATTATTCTTGCTCAAATCTTTTTTAAGGCATAACTGATCTAAATACTCGGCCTCCGAACCTTCGGGTATCAGTTCCAGGTATAATTTATTATCTCCCGCTTTCTTGTCTAATTGTTTAACCCACCATCTGTCTAATTTATCCTTAAGTAAATCAAAGATCCCCTCCTCCCTTCTTTTCTCCTAAATGAGTCTACAGCCCATCGTAGCATCTAAATCTTCGAGGACCTCAAAAGCCCTCTGACCTCATTTAGTGGGATTATTATTTAAAACTGCCCTCATCTCCTCCAATAAACATATTTTTGGCCATCTGTCGTTTGACATCCCCATACATACTTAAGATATCTAACTGCCCGTTCCTTATCAATGTCTAATACCCTTAGTTCCCTTCCTCAAATATACTTAGACGTATTTCTTGCTATCCGCAACACCACCTTCCAGTACCTACCTTGCACTTTACTCAAGCTACCTATTTACTGCAACCCCATACCTCAACGCCATATACAAAGCCACTGACCTAACCAATGAGTTCATTAAATAAATACGGTCCTCCCTCTTATCTCTACCCGCAGGGCACATTAGTTTTATGTATTTATTCTACTTTTTTCCAATCATTTCATTCATTTTGAAAATATACTTTACAAAACGTTATAATCAAAATTATGTACATAATTTTTAATTTAATTTATCAAATGGTAAATGTGTCGGTATCCTTAAAACTTGGTTCTATTCTAAAGAAATTTCAAACTGAAAACTAATATTAAATAATTTTTTACATTGTTTTTTATTCTAATCAATCGTGTTACATTAAGTTAATTATGTGCACAATATATAATGCATTCAAAGGTGTAATGATTAAATAATGCTTAATACGTTAAAGAAGCATCCGAATCATTTTGTTCTTGGATTCTAAACTGCAGAATAATTACTAAGTATGAAATAATTGTTGATGTCATCTAAAATAAATTCATAATTGTACACTTAACGTTTAATATGGTACAAAATGAATTACCCAAGTATTTAAAGTCCAATCTATAGGGAATGCTCCTGCCACTGTATTACTCAACTTTTTTCCGACATGCTGTAGTGTAATTGAAGTTGCCTATACATATTTATCAAGATAAATTGATTATTGGCTCGCGACAAACTCATTATTATAAATTACACTTACCATATCATAAAACCAAGTATTAGGTAACGTTCGCGCCAATTTGTAAAAATGATTGTCTAGTTTTGATATCTATAATAAAAAATTATACAAGGGTTATTTAAAGATTAAATATGTAGCAACTTGAAAAAGAAGAAAAATAATTAACTGATGGTGGCTTTCACTTGTTGAAACACAGATAACATAATTAAAGAATTTAAAATACACTTGGTTTCAAAATATTATATTTGTAGACAATACAATTGTTTCAGAAAACATTGCCTTCAAGTGAATTTTTAATTCTTTAATTAAGAAAAATAATGTTTGTTTTTACCTCATTTTTTAATGATGTTAATGCCCATACCCACTCGTTAGTTTGAAAATATTGAAAACCACTCCAATAACAGTAAGCAATAACAAAAGCATAACTTTTATTTTGAAAATTAACGATTATAAAGTAGAAACTCCAGAGTGGCTGAAACATACTATAGGCAAGACACCCTAGAAAGTAAACTTGAAAATAATTGCTGATCGTATCCACCGAAGAATATATTTTAAAAAAAAAGTTTTCCAAATTGTCAGTCGTAAATTGTGTGAATAAAATATCGTTTTCAACTTTCAATTGAATAACGTTCTCGAGAATTTCATTTGCCGATTCTAATTGTTGATGTAATTTAATGGCATAAAAAGTAAAAGTAAGGGTGACGACATAGATAAGGAGAACACCATATACACTGTTAAAATATGCAACGTAAGACACGTCAACACCTTCGTTGCATATATGAAAGCATGTTATTACACCCAAAAACACAACGAAATTTATCAACAGCACGATTTTTATTTTACGAGTGCATCTTTGACTTCGATAACTTGGCATCAGATTCTTTAGATCAATTTCACATTCTGTTATTTTTTTGAAGGACTCTTTCAAATGAAATTTCTTGATGTTTGAAATGATTAAAAAATAACACGATGTGATAATTTCGAGTGAAAGGGTCATCTTCGTGAGATATGTTGTCGTTTTTGATATTTCTTGGGAAAGTGTTATTACTAATCCCAAATGCACAATTATGCTTGTTATGGGGATAAAAAGAGATAGAATTTTCGCCAAGATTTTTGTTTTTCTGGACTCAAAATTGCACTCTTCAATAACAAAATTAGAAAGACCCATAAATTTACTAAAAAGACTTGAATATCTTATTACAGTGTCAAACATTTTTTCTTTGCCTTTTACAGAAAATCATTCACGTGCAAATTCTTAACTATAACTGCATACATATGTAATAAATAAATATAACATAGTTAGAACTTGATTTAACTGATAACTGCAATCAATTTATTATTTATTCAATTATTAAGCTTTAAACAAATTATAAAACAGTCTATTATTGTCCGGTGAATATTAAATATTTATTTGATTATTGAACGATTTGTTGTTGCGTTTCTGTTTAGTTAGTTGATTAAATTGAAAAAATAATTATAATGCACTTTATTTGATTTACCTACGTGCGTTACATTTATCTATACTAACGATAAGTGTGAAATGTTTAAAAATTAAAAACCAATCACTACACTACACAACACAGCACAATAAATACATAGTTGATTAATCCTACTGTATTTATTTGTTTTAAGATCCCAAAATGTTTTTATCAACTTCTTCTTTTCTTCTAAATTGTTGCGCTATATCTAGATACGAAAGAATTGTTGACGTTATCTAAAAAGAAAAAGAGAAAAGAATTAAAAACTTATGAATTAATTAGTTTAATATAATTTATTTACTTACTACTATTATGGTAATAGCTACTTGATGAAACTTATCCATACTTTAACGAAAATAAAAAAGTTTCACGAAAATTGTATTGCTTCACCACAATATCGTTCCACCACACAGTGGCATCATCAGGTGATGAATATAACAAACTAGACTTAACTTATCCTATTTATATACAATATGGGGGTGGGGGTTAATTCTTACAATTTAAATTAAGTAAAGGGGAACTATTGCCTTCTAACTGATAATTTAAAATTATTCCTTTTTTTCTGAAATCTATTTATTTCCAGTTGTTCTAGTAAATTTAATTTGAAAGATTTGATTTGCCTATGTAAAATTTTATAATCTAAATTAAAGTTGTGGTTATTTTCTATAACATGTTGTGCATAGGCAAAATCTACTTCTTATTATTGAAGCTACTAAAATGTTCACACTTTAGGAAAATATATAATAAATAATAAGTGTAAAACTCTTAAACATTTATGTTCAGGAGTCTATTTATTGACTTGTAAAGATTGTCCTAAAGTGTACGTCGGTCAGACTGGTAGGAAATTTGAGACCCGCATAAATGAACATTTTAGTAGCTTCAATAATAAAAAAGTAGATTCTACCTATGCACATCTTATAGAAAATAACCACAACTTTAATTTAGATTATAAAATTGTACATAAGCCAAACAAATCTTTCAAATTAAATTTACTAGAACAACTGGAAATAAATAGATTTCAGAAAAAAGAAATAATTTTAAATTATCAATTAGAAGGTAATAGTTCCCCTTTACTTAATTTAAATTGTAATAAATTGTAAGAATTAACCCCCACCCCCATATTGCATATAAATAGGATAAGTTAAGTCTAGTTTGTTATATTAATTACCTGATGATGCCACTGTGTGGTGAAGCAATATTGTAGTGAAGCAATACAATTTTCGTGAAACTTTTTTGTTGTTTTATTTTCGTAAAAATAATTTATTTACCCATGCATTTAATGTCCAGTCCACAGGAAATAAACCAAATATTTTATTGGTTATTTCTTGTTGATAATCATGAGGGAAGTTGTCTAAAAAATTGACTTTTTTTCACGATTACATAAATGAATTTTTTTATACCATGTCAGAGAATAAAGTTCCGGGGACTTACTGCAAGTTTTAATAAATTGTTGTTTAGTTCTAACGTCTGTAAAATAAATAAAATTTTCCTGTAATTTTGGTTTAAGTAATTGAATACCTAATTGAACAGATATTATTATAAAACAATCTTGTAATACCTTGTACAATTCAATTAATTAATTTTTAATAAACAATGAAATTTACATATCGAAGAATATGAAAAAGCGGCTTTTTTATTTTATTTTGTTCAATTATTATCAAAAGGAGCATGAGTTACTATCATAAAAAATAATAAAAGATCTATTATTTAAAAAAGTTTATTAATAGAATAACTTCTTAACGAAACAGACAATATTATAAATATACAACATTAATATTTATAAAAAGTATGGCAATAAATAAAAAGGTACTTTTGATGGTTCCCTGACCCTTATTCAATGCCTCTTTTTGGACTAGATTCTTTTCGTTCGCTTTCACCGTAGAAGAATATTCTTTGATAATGGGCGTTGTTTTTGGAACTGTTTGTGTAGTGGGTTCAGGTGATGAGGTAGAAAATTTAACTTCTGTTTGAGGTATTCTAGAACTTTCATCAGGTACTGTTGAGGGGGGTGTTGCGGAGGGCTGTACACTAGAAGGTTCTTTAGGACGTGATATTAAGCTTCTAAGATGTACGAAAATGAATGTATGGTTTGGAAGTTCATTTTCGTGTTCTAAAACCGTAAAAGATGTTCGTTTTCCATGATAGCCCCATGCTTGAACCTGTAGAGAACATTTACATAATGTATAACGAAGAGTTTAAGTTACAAAAGAAAATTTTAAAGATTAAGAAGCATATTTAATAGTTAAAAAACACACAAACACGATCAACTTCAACGAATATATTCAACAAAACTCGACAATTGTTTTTATACTTGTAGTAGGCGCGGCTCCTCCATTAGGTCACTTGTGAATGACCCCCCCCCCCAATATATTTCCAAACAAAAGTATAATAATGATAAATTAAATAATATATCATATTCAAAAAAGAAGGAATTAAAATCCTTATTCGTCTAAATTTTAAGATCAAAGATCTCACATTTTGAACGTGTCCTACCAAGTAGGCACAACGAACCGAAAGCCACATCGACGACCGTTTTCGACCTATCGGGTCTCATCAGGTGGGCGCTGGCAGAAAGGCCTTTATAGATCGAAACCGATCGTGGGATGTGGCTTTCGGTTCGTTGTGCCTACTTGGTAGGACACGTTCAAAATGTGAGATCTTTGATCTTAAAATTTAGACGAATAAGGATTTTAATTCCTTCTTTTTTGAATATGTTATATTTTTGTCTAGGAGTCTATCGGAATCAACAGTGTAATTTAATGCCGGTAGGAGTATTAGCCCTAGGAGTAGTTGTTTCTGTTGATTCTATATTTATATTTATAAATAATATATTTTTTCATTATCTTTTAAATTTGGAAATTCCCTTTTTATTCTACATTTACTGATTCCGCAACATCGCCGGCCCGACGCACCACTTTGCATCTCCTTGGTGGTACTGATTTGATTATTGAAACCGGGTTGGCAGCTAGCGATGACCGCATTGCTTTAAACGGAGGCGAGTGTCAGCCGAGTTTTCCCGATCTAATCTGTATTATGTTATACGGCTTTCCGAAGCAGTGTAATGGCAAAGTTTGGGTCAACAGCCGCGGCGAGGAAAATACAGAATTTTTCGAGGTGTTTTTGTTCGTTAGCAGTTTTTTATAGATCGGGTTATATATTTATATATTTCTTGTTTAAATTAATATTTTTTATCATATATGTGCTTATTTTTAACCAATAGTTGCTGTCACACCTCTGACATCATGTTTTTCTTGAAATAAAAATCAGTTAAGGCATTTTGAGAATTAACAATTTTGACCCTCCCGAAAAATTAACCACGAGCCACCACTGACTTATAGTATAATTGTACTCTTGATAATGGCTGTTTAGCCGAAACAATTGTCGAGTTTTGTTAAATATATTTTACAAAAAAAGCCTATATAGGCCAAGCAGGCAGTTGTGAAATTGTTGTAAAATAGTGAAAATTAAAAATGTGTATTTCTTCAACGTTGACCATTAATTTTCATCAAGTGAACCAATATACAATTAATTATAATAAATTCATTAGAATATCTAGAGATCAATAAATTAAACAAATCTCATCTTTTAAACGTTTAATTAACTTTAATGGTTTGTAATAAATAAAATAACGACGAAAAATTGGTATTGTTTCAACTGTTTATTATAAGAAACAAGTACATCTCTACTTAAAACTGTCTCTTTGATAATGACATGTTGATCGAAACAATTGTAAGAGTTTCTTATAATAAACAGTTGTAACAAAACGAATTTTTCGTCGTTATTTTATTTATTTAACATGTTTCATCAAGACTGCACCATGAACAGCTTTTCTTATATTTAATGGTTTAATAGTTTAAGTTTAGTATTTCGTCTATCTAAACAAGTCACCGTATTTCGCAATGGTCATAGTGGTTATTAATAAATTGTTTTGTAACTTAAACTTGTGTTTGTTGTTGTCGTTATTATTATGGAGTTACAAGAAACAGTTTTTAGCTAAAGTTGTTTGATTTGTAATCTAAATTTTGTACCTACCTCTAGCCTATATATTCCGGGAAGTAAAATTCTCCAAAATTCGCCGTTTTTCGTGGATGTAAAATTCATGTCTCTTCCGACAATTTTAAGGGATGCGTACGGAACGGGTTTATTAGTTTCGTAATCTAATATTTGACCGGCTACTCCGCGATTGGCTTGTATTAGAAAATGGATTAGTGCCTAAAATTTTAAATTCAAAAATGACCACCAAAATTGTACCTACTTGCTAAGATTTTACCCCATTATTTTCCAACCATAGTTTAGGAAGTTTTTTCAAAAAAGGATATTTGCAACAAGAAATTTCTAATGTTAATTCCATACAACCGTGTCTAAAATAATTAAAATCTTGCATTCCACCTGTAAAAATATTTTCGTAATCAAGTTTTATAGAAAATATTCGATTCGATACCTCTTATGGGGTACCATTCCGCCCCATTTGTTATTCCATTAGTAAATGACCTATTAGAATCCGGACATGGATATCCGTAATGCATTGTGGGATGATTATTAGCATACGTTTTCGCCAAATGAATAAAAACATCGTCGTCGGGTGTAAGGGATGACGAGCTTTCCGAAAGAGATTCTGAAAAAAAAAATGTATAAAAATGTAAATAACACATGCGTTATGTATAAATAAAAATATATAAAGTGATTACAAAAAGCCCCAAAATAGTGCCACTACAAAATCAGTCAAATAAATTAATTATAAAAGTGTACAGAGTGTTACAATGAATGAAAAGACAAACAAAAAAGCTTTCAGTATTAGAAAGTGTACGTTAAAAAAAGATATGCAGAAACTTATTTTCGTTATTTTTTGATTAGATACATAAAATAAAAACTTTTTTAAACGAAGAAAATAGATATATGCTTTTGTTAAGGTAAGGGTGGAAAACTTATAAACAATTAGAGACGGTACAAAGCAGACATAGAACAAACATTACAAAAGAAAACCACCACACAAAATCTGGAACAGTACAATAATATTTATAATCATACCAATATATTCCTGTTTTAATTTAAGTTCTTCTTCTTGTGTAGTTACATTTGATAAATCTTTAAGGAGTTTTTCCCATTCTAGAACAATTAAATAATAAACAAACAATTTAGAAATAACCTTATCTTATCGATAATTATTTCGATTCGGGTGGCCTCAAACAATCGTTTTATTTAAAATGAAATTCCCTGAGATTTTGGTCTCTTACTTTGTTCTTTAACGGTATCGTAGGGGTAGTTTGCCACCAAAGCTCCTCCATGTAAGCTGGCCGATAGAACAAAAGGCACTTGTTGCATCCATTTTTGAATTGCTAAGCTCTCCGGTTGAGGTGGTATTACACTAGGTTTATAAAAATCAGGGAAATTCCTATTCAGGTCTATCAACTTAGCGTTAGCACGACCATGGTCACCAGTACAAACGCCCATACTTGAAATTTCGAACCCATCAGGATTCATACTGGGCAGAATATGAATTCGTGTATTTTCCAAAAGCCATCGAATTGTTGCGTTGTTGCTTGCATATTCTTCTGCTAAGTACTTAAGAAGACAATATCATTTTTTTAAATGTTGTTATCCAAATTAGTCTTAAAAAATAAATGATTTACATTTAAAAATCACTGATTAAGTTAAGTTACGTTTCTTGATTAAAGAATAAAAAAATACACTTGGTTTCAAAATATTATATTTGTAAACACTATAATTGTTTCAGCAAACATTGCCTTAATCAGGTGTAATGTTTGTAGTGTCTACAAATATAATATTTTGAAACCAAGTGTATTTACGTTTCTTGATTTTATTTCGACTTTTTTAAGTTTCTCAATGTCTGTCTGATTAATGCCTTGATATCAATTGTAAGAAGTTTGCATAAGTCGAAATAAACTCATTGATATTTTGATTATTTCTGGTCAAAACAGGTTTTTGGTAGGTATTACATTTTGAGTGTGAAATACCTCAATAAAATGTAGAAGTACTTCCCGTCCTGCAGGTTCGTTACCGTGTATATTTCCTATCAGTTTTACGTTTGGGGTACCTAACTTTGACTCGTTGGTTGCAGCAACTTCTAGAACCCATAGGTCTCTTCCTGTTAAAAATAAACCACCAAAATCAGTATTGAAATATTTAAAAATAACAATGTTCTTACTATTTTAGCAAATTTTATTTACAAATTATCATTTTCTCCCATTAAGGTTCACACTTTTATTTATGACATAACACAATTGCAATTTTTCTAATTTTGATGGTAAAAGCTGAAATTGTTTATTCCTACGCGCATTGTTATAAATTAATTGTAAAGGACATATTTGTTAAGTATAATACGTCAATAAATTGCACATGCACGGCTTTACATCAACAAGCGTTGAAAAGTAAAACTGATTGTAATTTTGTAATATAATATTATGCCAAGGTAACATGGTACTTATTTTAGAGAACCTTAAAAGCCCACAAAAATTTTATTCTTCAACTAATTTTCCTGTAAAATTAAGATAACTTACCGGGCTTTTGGATCGTGGTTTATAGGCTTTTTTGTTACCTGATGTTTCGTCAGCGGCTGCGGCTGACATCTTCAGAAGCGTTTGTGGTTTGGTGGTTGTAACAGCTTTCGATCTCGAAAACATCTACTGTCATATGTGACATGTAAAGCTGTTACAACGACCAAACCACAAACACTTCTGAAGATGTCAGCCGCAGCCGCTGACGAAACGTCAGGCAACAAAAAAGCCTATAAACCACGACCCAAAAGCCCGGTAAGTTATCTTAATTCGATTGACGCCGGTCGTGAAACCCTACATACTACAATTTCTAACATGTTTCCATAAATTGCTGTTAGTCGAAAAGTAAAGTGTAAATATGTTTTCCTTTCAATTTATAATGTTGACAAAGGTCGTAACACCCATTGTTCACGTAAATAAATATAATGTTGTATGATTATGGAATTTACTTATCGTTGGCTAGAGCTAATTTTTATTATTGATTTTCAACTACGAATATTTTAATATAAACCACACAATTTTAGAGAATACAGTGGAAAAAACACGTACTTAATAGTTACGGGTGGATGTTACGTTTGTTGCTGAAAATTAATTTATTATTTGGCGCATATTGATTGTATACGTGACAAGAAACACTAATGAGTTTAGTTTTATAGCTGTGAATATGCTACGAATATAACGGGCGATTATGTATCAATAATCACTCGTCACGGAAATTTATTGTTATTAATAGTTTTTTCAGACTTTTTTACCGTGTTATAATCCTTATAAACATTGGCATCTGTAAAAAAGATTGTTACTAATAGCTTTCTTCAATGTGTTATCGAATTTTAAACCAAAACTTACAGCCATTGTTATGTACGTGTTATATCTAAATAAACAATTGATTTTTCTAATATGAAACAGGTAATAAGATATTCTTGAATTAAAATGTCAATTAATAGTATTTGTAGCAATTGTAAAAAAAAATATTACAAATGAGGAGGTAATAGGTACAAAGGAACAGGAAAGATAGGGTTGTAGGATACCTTCTGTGACATGAAGGATTTGCTACAGGTGTGTTAGAAGCAGAAATAGGAGTAAATATAAGTAGAGGAAGACCTAGATTCGATTACTGTTCGCATATACGAGACATGTTTGAAGTCCGGGCTGTTATACGATTCCTTAGTGCTAAAGGACTAAAACCGATTGATATTCATCGTGAAATCTGTGCAGTTTACGGACAATAGATTGTGAGTGATGGAATGGTAAGGAAATGGGTGAGAGCATTTAATGATGGCCGCACAAATGTGCATAACAATGCACTGGGAAACTCTAGATCATCCTCCGTACAGCCCTGATCTGGCGCCCAGTGATTAACATTTGTTCCTGAATACTTGAAGAAACATCTGGGCGGTCAGCGTCTTAAAGACTATGCCGAAGTCGAAACAGTTGTGATGCAGTGGGTAACAGTTAACAAGTCAGGCGGCAGAGTTCTATGGAAGGGTATTCAAAAACTGATCAAACGTTATGGCAAGTGTCTGAATATTGAAGGAAATTATGTAGAAAAGTAGATTAAGGTACAGGCTTTCATGTAGAAATAAAATTATTATGATATATTTGCACGTTTTTTATTAATTTCAAAACGGTTCTTACTTAAAAAACATGCCTCGTAGTTAAGGATGTAGGATATTCTAGTTTTAGGGAAATGCGAAGATTTGACTCGGGTAGGAAGTAATTGACGTGCGTGTCCAACCAGTCTTATGATGTAAGAAAAAGTAGGTAATTAGATCTACTTTACGTTTAATTATGTGTTGTGGTAGAAATTACATAGAACATATTCCAGCAATTAATTAAACACAATGATCGCATTAACAAGACTACAAAAAGCAGGGCTTTTATCAGTTTTTCGTGAAAAATTGGCACGAACTTCTCATTCCACATAAGCTCTCTTTATCCAATCTTCCAAATGTCCTGTAAATTATTCAGGGTAATCGTCTGTTTAGTATATTTTTTCGTGCTAAGGATTCCCTGAGCGCCAAAGTCGCACCCGTTTCTTAAATGACCCAATTTGTAAGGGTGCGCCGGATAAGCCGGAAAGAAAAGTAAAAACATCTATTACTGCCACTTATTTTTCAAAATAAATACACGTCTACATGCGGAACGCCTTGCTTGTCTATTTAAACTTAATATTAAATAACAGAAATATAATAGAACTTGGTTCGTTCACACAAACACGCGAACAATTATATCTAATACACACACAAATACACCAGGCACACAACGAACGTTCCTTGTTCCATTTTCTTCTCTCCATTGCCGCTGGCACATTAATTAAAATTCATAAGGTTAAGTCATAAATAACAAAAATAGACGTTCAATGAAGTCATTCTGCGAATGCAATTTCGTGTATATGAAAGAACACATGTGTACATAGATAAATAGATACACGCACAATAAAAGGCATATAAATACGCATTTGAATGTGTTGTATGTTATATGTAACATTGCAGATTGCAACAAGTTAATGATAGTAACGGTGCTGTTGTTTCTTTGTTCGGTGAAGGCTAAGAAAATGACATCCGGATGAGATCAAATTACGTAATAATTATAATATTACATTACATGAATCATGCAGAAATAATTTGCGTTTTTTTATCTATTCAGCAGTTTTTGCAATAGGTCGTGAAACTTTATAACAATTTTGTGGCAGCAAATAAATAAATAAATGAAAGTGGTGGTTATTCTCAAAAGAAACCAGTTAATTCTAAACCTAAAATGTTTATTCATTTTTAAACTTTCTACTTTCCTTTTGACCTAATTCTTCACAGGGTCATTGCTTCCGTGTCGATATGACGACTTTTTTGTAATTTTAAATATCTAAACACCGTTCTGTTTTATTATTATGTGCAGGCACTATGCGAATAAACAAAATTACGTAATCTATGTACCTTTGTACATAATACCTGGTCACTTGTCCCAATATCTTTGACCTGTGGGTGGATTGGTTGAATAACGTCTAAAATTATCGTTGATATTACATTGTAACTTACAACTTATAATAATATATAATGAAGAGCTAAATATCCATGTGTAACCTCAAAGAATAATCATTGATAATGTCGAATAAAAATTGCAAGAAACATTTGGATATCTATTCGATAGACACAAGTATTTTAGGTAGGTATTACACTTGTCTGCAATGTGCAAATTTAAATGTTACTTACCTTCCTATTTATTTATTGTATCAGTGTAACAGTCGTCAGAGAAAGTCAATGTTTCAAGGCTTATTTGTTTAACCTGCATAGTTCTTATTGATATTGTTTTATGTTTTTCTATTATTTTTGAAAGGATGTAGGTCGTCTTTGAAGTAATAAAACACGATGTTAACATAAACAGTGTTATTTTAAACTTTTATATTCTAGCCATGGTTGTTTTGCAAAAGTTTTGTTAGCTGTCATTGCTAAACGATAATACTTTTTATCTCACTTTTCAATGATTTTTAAATGCTTGGTAAAGTTTTAGATATTTACTTAAGTTTTTTTTAATAACATTTCTATTACAAACAAAATTATTTATGTCGGGTCAAATGTCGTAGTATCGAAGATTGTAACGTCGATAAATAAGAAATTTATAAAAAATAATACCTACCATTCATAGATCTTCCAATTGAATATAAGCTACTGAAGAAGTTGTGATGACTTTTTGTGAAGTTTTTCAAATAGCTCGTCAGTTCTTCATGAGTATGATACTTGAAATCCAAACACGTGACACTAACACCAAACACCAAAACGACAGTCAACAAAAATTTAACGCATTGTCTCAATTCCATAATTTCGCGAATTTTAAACAGGTATCTTATCTTATCCTTGGTTAATAATAATAGTAACAACTTTACATCATTGTTTCCAAATTAAGGAGAGCTTTCACGATTGCGGCGTTTATTCATTCAACAAACGACTGCTTAGTTTAATGAAACAACTGTAATGTAATGCAATACATATGGAATAAATAGCCAGTGGTGATGTGATGTGTTTGGTTTGGAAGTGGAGTTCGAAGCGAGGTTTCTTCGATACCGCACAGTGGTACCCGTGCGAGCGGTTGTCGGAAAATGAAAATATCAGAATGCGACCATAACATAATATAAACACTCTTCCGTCACAGCGACTCCCCGAAATATGTCATGCCATGCCATGCCGTGCTCTCTTCATTTGATGTTTCGCTATCAAGCCGTTCTATTTTGTTACCTGCTGATATTTAGCTTCTCATTTTCAAAACAAACGTAGTAGGTAGTTGGTGTTGGTCTCGATCTGATCCGCACGGCTTTTAAATAAATATCTTCCGGCATTGTATTCTTCGACGGTTATTGCTCCTGATCGTTGACGTGTTGTTTATGGCAATTTTTTAACGATCACGATCGCATTCTATTTTCGGCAGTAATAAATAAACCAACCTATTGATCCGCGATAATGCTTATTTTCGTAGTAATGATACGGGTATCAAATTTTTATATTTTACATATCAACAACCAACGCAAAGCGAATAGGTAAAAAGTTAAGGAGGAAATTCCTGATTCGTTTATATAATAATCTCTGTAAAAACAACACAAAAGAGTGTTGTAAAATATATTCATGGCATCTTATCTTTAGAATAGAATGTTTTCTTATAAAAGTTTCACCCATTTAATCTTCTTGTGTTCAAAATAATAGCGCATTCATTATATGTTGCCTAGTGGCCACCAGATATTTTTAAATGATATGCATTCTATTTTAAATCTAAGTCACATCGTTCTAAACCGCAATAACGGATGTTTTGGATTATTACGCGACCACAAAACAAAAATTTACGCTGTATATTTTGCACATTGTAATAAGCCAGAATAAAAACCTTAAATAAATAATATGTATAAGAAACAACTTTGGTTTAATGTTTCGCTAGGTTTATTTATTGGTAAACACTCAATAATATTATTTTGACAGCTACGTAATTATCAAAAGTAACATGAAATTGTACAGTATGTATAAGCATAATGAAAATCTTACCTAAAGTTAAACACAAAAAAAACTACTTAGTTTATTATCACTTTTATTTACAATAATTGTAACTATAGTTTCTACAGATTATACTCATTTAATCATTTACAAACGAGCGATTCAAATTGAATGAATATAGAACAGAAGGTACACAGGTATATAAGATAACAATTTGGGATTGCCGCTTGTTACCTAAATGTCGTAAATAGTTGTGAATAATACAATTCTATCTGATCATTCAAAATATTATTTTGAGGCTTTAAATATTTCCAGTGATTCTAAAACATTTAGTTTAAAACCTTTCTTATCTGTATGTATTATTTTTAAATTTTCGATGGATGGAAATTGGTGGTTAGTTTCTACACAATGGTTTACAAAGTTTGAATTACTTTTTGTAGTCTAAAGATTTGAAATGTTCATTGAACCTAATTCTGAAGGATCTCCCTGTTTGTTCTAAATAGAAGGAATCACATTCCGAACATAAGAGCTTGAGACTCCAGTTTTATTATAAGCTCTTATGTTCGGAATGTGATTCCTTCTATTTAGGACAAACAGGGAGATCCTTCAGAATTAGGTTCAATGAACATTTCAGATCTTTTAGACTACAAAAAAGTAATTCAAACTTTGCAAACCATTGTGTAGAAACTAACCACCAATTTCCATTCAACAAAAATTTAAAAATAATACATGTAGATAAGAAAGGTTTTAAACTACATGTTTTAGAATCACTGGAAATAATTAAAGCCTCAAAAACTGATAAAAATAATATTTTGAATGACCAGATAGAATTGTATTATTCACAACTATTTACGACATTTAGGTAACAAGCGGCAACCCCAAATTGTTATCTTATACATATACCTGTGTACCTTCTGTTCTATATTCATTCAATTTGAATCGCTCGTTTGAAAATGTCGAATCTATAGTTACAATTATTGTAAATAAAACTGATTATAAACATACTAGTTTTTTTTGTGTTTATCGTTAAGATGCATTATAAGATGTTTTTGTACTTATTAGTTATTTATTAAATATGGTGTATCACAAAAATATGACTTAAGCAGTAGGTATCTCATAAAAATTTTAGTCACACACAAAATTTTACACAATTCTTTTTTGAATAGAACGAAAATAATAACGTATAAATAAGCATTTGGTAATTTGATTATTTCCGTGGTTGTATTATTTATATACGTAGTAGGTACATATATATATATATATATAAAAATCGTTGACATTGTTGGGACATTATGTACCCTCAAGCGTATAAAATTAAACATTGTTTTATGATAACAGTTGTTTACTTAGGATGCTATCGGTTTACATACTGAACGTGGTAGTAGTAGTGCCCTTAAAAAAAGACGCTGCATTTTTTTCTGAACGAACCAATGTTCAGTAACTTAGTCCCGATAAAAAAAGAATTGTGCTGAATTGTACTGAATTTTGCAGAGCAAGACGACAGAACACAGAACTGTCACAAATCAGCACACCTACGAAGGTCTTGTCAAATTTGCACGAACATTAATCAGTCATATAACATATATGTAATAATTTTGATAGATGTCACTTTAATTTAACTGAATTACAAAATGAATGCAATAAACGAGGATTTATTGAAATCACTCTCACAAGATATACGAAAAATTAACGAAATCAATGACAGCATCGGTACATATTTGGAGGATAACTATGAAAATTCTGTATGGCTTTTAAGTTGCAAAGACGAAAACGAAATATTAAACCTGACTAAAGACAATAATAAAAAACACGAAAGATATTTGTCCACTCTGGAACTAGTTATAGATAGGTGAAAAGTTGTTGTTGATTGCTGACGTTTCAGGTTATTTTAAGTTGAATCGAAGATATTGATTTTCAGAATTTATCTTTTTCTGAACTCTTTGCTGAGATTCGTGGAGATAGAATACTTTGAGAAAGATCCTCATGTAAATAACAAGTACGTAGTTAGACCAAAAAACTTGACTTTAGGAACCGCAGCGAAACTGCTGTGGCAGCATTTAATCGAAATTAAACCGATAAAGGTACGTTTATGTGTAGACCGTAACGAATTAGATACAAAGTATATTTTATGTGATACACCATACGTATCTATATGTACTACCTATGTGAAGGTTTTCTTTGGCAGCTGTTTTTTTTAGAATATCGATAACGTGCCTAAAGATAGTCAAATTTCACGAACAAAAAATCTACAAACCGATATATCGTCTTTTGATACTTGTTACACCTGCACGAATGTTAACCATTTTGTTAAGAAGATCGTTGAACTTTTTGAAAAACGTTTCGGTTTTCCCGGAATAGCTCAAGAGAAGTGAGTTAATTGTTGTGCTTTTGTTAAAATGAAATTATGAAATATAAAAATAAAAGTTTCAAGAAAAACTTATTTGTAACAGCACACTAACGTTTTGTAATGTAACTGGGGAATCATGATGACTTACAGTGGCCGGCACGTAAGGAGATTCAGCGACGGTCAGATTGACAGGTAGGTAGGCGGAGACTTTTAAATGAAAGAGCCAATAAGAATATAGCTGTACCGAAACGTCAACTTGTAGTTCAGCGGCACATATCACTGAGAGAAAAAGTACTGAACACGGAACACAAGTGAATTCATTCAACTGATTTACTTACCCTAATGGGGTTTTATTGAAGTATGCGAAGTGAACAATTAAAATTTTACTATAATCATGAACATAAGGAGAAAATCACGGTTATAAGTACCTAATTATATAAATCTAGGAATAATAACTTATTTAAAGATTATTAAGTATGCATAGAAATAAGTTGTTGACAAACAAAATAAAGTCGAATGAACAAAACTTGATAATATGAATTATGTAGTGTATCTTACCCAGGTCTATTTGTTAAGGCATTTGTTAGAAAACTTAGTTCGTACAATCGATCTTTATATTTGTTATTTTTATATTTCGTAGTTTCGTTTATAGTTGTACGATTTGTGCACATATCATAAATAATGTTGTTTAGTCTGCGTATCAGGTTCGCTGGTGGTGATAAAAGAATATCGTGGTAAGTAGTTGTAAGTACATTATTTATTTACAAATAACCACTTCTCTACTCTGTTAATTTGCAACTGTTTGCCACTACGCTACTGAACTTTGCTGAGCAGTTATCATTCTGCCTACTGGTCGATTAACCCCGCCCTAAAGGGGCTAGACTTTGCCACTGCGCATCCGATGATTTATGGCTTTTGAATCTCCTTACGTGCCGGCCACTGTACTTAACTTGGTGAAGCTATTTGTTTATAGCGAAACATTAGTGTAGTGTTACATTTTTTTAGGGTAATAGCTGTCACTTGTTGACACTTATCCATAATATTTTACGAAATAAAACACCAAACATTTCAAGAAAATTATATTGAAATTGATTCATCACTTGAAACTTTTTGTGATTTATTTCGTAAAATGTTTTCTTAAAGTTTGTATGCAAATATGGCATTCTAGGGAGAATATTCGTAAAAATATTTACAATTTAACTCAACATTCATGCGTGGAGAGATTTTTGAAAGAGATAGAGAAAAGCGTGGAAAATATATGGAATGAGAACGATTCACTTAAATCACAAGTACACACTCTATCATCAGAATTACAAAATAAAGAGTTTGAATTTATATCTTTGGGAAGAGAGCACAAAAGACTTGAGATTACATGTGCGGAACATTCTGAAAGTGCACAAAAAGGTTTCCTGTTAAACATATTATTTATTCAGAATTTGGAGATACAAAAAATATATATATTTTTATATATTTTGTTTTAGAGTTACTTGTGAAGATATACTAAAGCATAAAAATAAAAACTCGTCACAAAAATTTTACAATCAATTTATTTTTAATAATTTTAAGTACACTTTTCGACTACCAAGTAGCCATCATCAGTGTATTAGATGTAATAAACAGAAAAACATAATAATAATGAATTTATACATTCTTCGAGGATAAAGAGATAAGTGGATTGTTCAGGTAAGGTATGTTAAAATTCATTTAGTTTATTTTGTGTTTATAGATGTACACAGATTCACTAACATTAATTCTGATTTTTTTTACGTGGTTTTAATAATTCTAAATTGCTTAAGTCTAGAGTGTGAGTATTTAAAAAATGAGAACCAACAGCCGATTTTTCTGCATTATTGTTTTTTAGATGTCTGAAATGCTCTTTATATCTTGTATGGATATCTCGTTTTGTTAAGCCAATGTAAAACTTATCAGAATTATTACAGCTAATTTTGTAAATCCCTGATTTGTTCTTAAAATCATCTTTGTCTTTAGGGTTTCCTAACAGTTTACTTAATTTATTTTTATTACTGGAAAAAATAGGATTAAACCATGGCTTCAATAAAAAAGAGATATTAAAAATCATTAGAAAACAAAAGTTTAACAAACAAATTAAAGACTCTACCACATTATCTCATCTTATAGAAAAGAAAATAAAATAAGCAAAACATTCACTTTTCATGAAAATTTTACAAAAAACTTTAAAACATTTCTAAAATTTTAAACATACAACCAGTTTTTTCCAATAATAAAAATAAATTAAGTAAACTGTTAGGAAACCCTAAAGACAAAGATGATTTTAAGAACAAATCAGGGATTTACAAAATTAGCTGTAATAATTGTGATAAGTTTTACATTGGCTTAACAAAACGAGATATCCATACAAGATATAAAGAGCATTTCAGACATCTAAAAAACAATCATGGAAAAAAATCTGTGAATCTGTGCACATTTATAAACACAAGATAAACTAAATGAATTTTAACATACCTTACCTGAACAATCCACTTATCTCTTTATCCTCGAAGAATGTATAAATTCATTATTATTACGTTTATCTGTTTATTACATCTAATACACTGATGATGATTACTTGGTAGTCGAAAAGTGCATTTGTACTTATTAAAAATAAATTGTTAGTAACGAGTTTTTATTTTTATACATTATATTATTTATTCGTTGACATAATTAGTAATCAATAATCAGATTCCATGTTTAAGATAAACAAATGTACGACAAATTGTATCAGAGATATAACGATTTGCACTACAGAAATCACCAGTTGGAAAAATGTTTGAGATCTGAATCGGAAAAATTAACGGGCGCAGAGACGCTCATTTCTAAAGTTCAAGAAAACTCTCAAATACTCGAAACAAGAAAACATCAATTGGAGAAAGAAGTTGAAGATGCTCGAGTTACAACGAAATCGATGTGCGCGGAGAGAGATATGTGGAAAAAGAGATTTCTAGACGAGAACAATGAAAATCAAAATTTGAAAAGAGACATTTCTAACACTCACGCATCTGTGGTCGAAATTAAGACACATTTAAATAAGGTTGACATGAATTATCAAGAACTGAGCGATTTGTTAACCAAAAGCACATTTGAATATAAAAATACTATACAACGTTACAATACTATTTTACATAAATTAAAGGTATTATTGTAGCTATTAAACATATTGATGTTATTTCCATAAATTATTTTATAGTATCAGAAGTTTATATCAAACATAAGACTTGAGTAATACCTACTACCTATTCGTGGGGCGGGGATAAAGTAAAGAAAAGGATTGATTGTGGAGAATCACTTAAATATTCTTGTTGATTAAATAAAAAAAAAACAAATAAACATACTAATAACCGTTGATAAGATTTCAAAGTTATCATTAAAGTTATAATTATGATTTAGTAAATTGGGCATTTACAATACAATTTATCGAAATAACATATGCGTTTTATTTCTTTTATAATTATCCAAAAAAAGAAGGTATTAAGATCCTTTTTCGTCTAATTACAAAGGATCATAGATCCACATTTGGAACTCGTCCTACACAGTAGACACAGTGCACCGAAAGCCGTATCCCACGACCGGTTTCGACCTATCGGATCTTATCAGGCGGGCGCTGGCAGAAAGGCTTTTACGAGCTATATAATAAATATAAATATGGAATCAACAGAAACAACTACTCCGAGGGCTAATACCCCTACCGGCATTAAATTACACTGTTGATTCCGAAGATAACGATCCAATAAAAGAAGGTATTAAAATCATTTTTCGGCTAATTACAAAGGATCGTAGATCCCACATTTATATTTATTATATAGCTTGTAAAAACCTTTTTGCCAGCGCCCACCTGATGAGACCCGATAGGTCGAAACCGGTCGTGGAATATGGCTTTCGGTGCGCTGTGACTACTTTGTAGGACGCGTTCCAAATGTGGGATCTGTGATCCTTTGTAATTAGACAAAAAAGGATTTTAATACCTTCTTTTTTTGGATTGTTATCTTCGTCTAATAATCGTTCAGAATCAACAGTGTAATTCAATTTCGGTAGGGGTATTAGCCCTCGGAGTAGTTGTTCTGTTGATTCCATATTTATATCTTTCATAATTAATTTACGTCAATCAATTATCAATAAAGGTGCTGAATTTATTATTGAGGTTGTTGATATGGCAGTATATTATATTTTATATCTTTTTTCAAGACAGTGTTTACAGAATCCATAATATTTCTTTTTAATTACAGGAAGTGATTGTTGCCAAATTTTCCGAAAAGAAGCACCCCGAGGACTGCGTGGATGGTGGTGACAACATTAATGTCGGTATAAAAATAGAGGGTGAGTTTTTTAATCAATTTACCCTGCATGTGCTGATAATATTTTTCGAAGAGCAGAAATGTTTAAATCAAATTAGGAATTAATTTTATGCGTCTGAGGGGTTACTATTTAATTAGACAGTAGCCACATATTCGCTGTATGTAGTACAGGAACTAGACAGTGTATTACGTATAATTTTCCTGTCTGTAGGATGGTAATTAGGTTAAATTAATTTAAACGTTGTTACTTAATTGTAAAAAGTATCCAGCTTGGATGTATGAGGTATACGTGGTATTTGACTATTTGTACTATTGAAAGTATTGTACATATTTCTCAAAATCACCCCTAAAACCCTGTACTACATACCTACCTGCTGTTATGGTTGAAATTGAAATTTAATGACTAGATTGTTGTTGCCTGTTTTATCTTATTAGAATAGAATATCATCAGAAGAAAAGGAAAAAGGTAGGAGGTCGAAATATCTTATAGTTTTTTTCTATACTTTCTAAACAATATCCATTTCTAACTCCCTTTTTACGATGATGCAAAAGTTCTATTTAAAAATGTTGTGGGTAAATTTATTGGTAAAAGCAGCGGAAATGCAGTATCCATTATTTTAACGCATTTCAGGAAATCCTTTAACAGATATGACTAATCAAGTAAAGGCAAATGAGGTATTGATCGAAAAACTGCAAGAAAAGAACGATCACCTTCTGAAAATCATAGGTAATTTAAAAAAAATGGAAAAATACCCGTGATTTCGGACGAAATGGTTTTTAAAATTTCCTTAGGAGCGGTGACAAATAATATTTTTTAAATAACCCTTTAAAAGTGGCGTCGAAATTCTAACATACTTTAAACTGTACATGAAAATTTTAAATATATATATATATATCCAATTAATCATGTACTTATACAGTTACTTATTGTTTTGCTTACAATAAGATCATAATTAATTAGAAAGTTGTAGTACAGTTTTAATATTAGTTACCAAGTATTAAAAATTCGAAAACGTGATTTTCTTAATCTATTATAATGGAAATGATTTTGAGTAGTGTTTTCTATTGTAGTCGATCGCAAATACAATGATAATTTTGTTAAAATTAATTGATTACAATATAATTTCTATAATAATAAAAAATATATAAAAATATAGGTTTTGTTGAATTGAAACAAAAACGAAGGAATTTTTCGGTCACGCCGTCGCTTTATTTACACAAATTAAAGATATACAAAACTTGCGATATTACATATCGTCGTCTCTTCATCTTCTGTACACAGAGGGCGCACACGTCTTTCACAAAAAAGGAAACTGCCGTGTGGCCTTTGGCGAGACCAGCTCGAGTTTTGAAAAGGAAAAACAATGTACAAAATAATGGCAATGGACCACTTCAAATGTGGCCGATTCAATAATAATAATAATAATAATAATAATATAAATGAGATGACTTAACCTATTCCTAACTATAACATTTCAAGGGAATACGGGGGAGTTAGAGCTGACCTCGTTCTTAAAAAGTCATCATCGTAATAACAAATTATTAATAATTAACTATATAGTTACAGTTATGTACAATATACATATCATAAGTGTTTTTTGTTTAATCATTATTTTTATTTGTTAGATGATCATTAATAAACTAACGCGCCTCATGTCAATCACAGGTATCTGGGAAAAAATCTAAGTATTTGACAAAACAACACAATTTCTAACTAACGACTAAGAGTATGGACTCAAGAGAAAAAAGCTGTAAAACTTGCTTCTTCATGCATGTTCATCGAAATCGAAATTATTTTATTGTCAACACGTTTGTTTCTTTTTTTATATTCGTTCAAAAGTATTTATTTAGGCGATAAATTGACAAAGTTATTAATTACATAATGACATGCACGAATTACACGCTTCTAAGCAAATAGTAAATAGGTAGTATAGCAGCAAGAAGTGCTTTAATTCATTTTTTTTTTATGTTTCAAACGACACGCTGGTTAAAACACATTTTTTTATTAACACATAACAATGATGAAAAATGGCGATGGTTCTTCAATATTAGCAATAATTAATAAATAATTCGTCTTCGGCATCTATAATATAATAATAGCAAATTGTATAAATTAGAACTCTAAAGAATCGAAAATCAATTCGATTGTTGAGTCCTCACGCTGCCTGTATGAAAAATGATGTGAAAGTCTTAATAAAGAGGGCGCGCAGTAATACAAAATAAAGCCCAATGACTAGAAGAGTTAATCAATTAACGTGAACAGTAATAATTTAATTAATTAAAAGTAACAAATGTAGATATGATATACGTCCCTTGCATTTGTTTTACATCCATCTATCTACTACTTCTTCTCCAACTGAAACAGATAAAGAACAAAAACCGAAATTGAAAGTAGGCAGAAAGATATAGAAAGCAACAAAATTGTTATGGGTTTATTATGTGCTTGTTAGTGGAAAAAATCGCGGATTGGCTTTTAGTATATGTGCAAGAGATATATATATATATATTTATAGAGAAAAATGGTGCTATGGGGGGGGGGGGGGGGCTTAGTAGGGTCTTCGGTTCGATGGACGCTAGCACCTGGTTCTTGTCAGGATTACTAGCTGGGACATGAAGAACACAATCTTATTCCCTATACATGGCTCGGGGTGCTGTGAAAATAAAAAAAATACAATTAATAGGGTTCATTCCAAAACTAATCACTATGTATGTATATGTCAGAAAAAATTTTTAACCACGGACAAATTTCTCTAATAGACATATTGATATACCTACAATGAGCTTTTAATCAAAGAGAAATTGGTCCTAATGATTATTATTTACCTTTAAAGATTTTAAAAACGATATTATGTGCATTGTTCAATCATTTAAACAACAATAAAGTTTAAAGGCTTTATTTATTGTTAATTATAGTAAACCTAATTAAAAAATATTAGTTTGCAAGTATTAATCTTTAATTTTGTTTGATTTGGAAGATTATAGATTTTTTAAAACTAGTTAATCTGATAAGAACATTATAGGAGACTGTGGCAGACAATAAAAAATTGAAGAGACTTACCAAAACGGACACGTGTTTCCCTCACTTTAAATGAAAAGACTTAGTCTTACGTTGATAATGTCGAAACACGTGTCCGTTTTTTAAAATTGTTTAGAGGCAAGTCCCTTCAATTTTATAGTTAATATGACAATCTTCATCAGTGGCTTGTATAATTAAATAGTTTAATTTGGTGCAATTCTTCCCATACCATAAATATCGAATTTTGAAATCTTTAAACGGTACCATTCTTACCTCCATATCTCCATGTTTTATCGTTAGCTTTTTAAATTTATTTAGACCTCATTATCGTTTTATACAAGTATCATGACCATGCAATTTTAATTTTGCGTTTGTCTATCTGTTTTGATTAAAAATTGTTTCAGTATTAATTAAATGATGAAGCCGTTAATTCTTGGTGAATCATTTTAAATTACACTAATAAATTTTTAAATGAAACTCTTGGAATCACTATTTTTTATTAATTACTCAATATGCATATTTCGCCTTCTTAGAGCATCTTCAAAAAGGAGTATTCGTTTTAAATAAGTACGAATCTTAGAAATAAAAAAGCAACAGCCGAAAATAAAGTTTTAACAAATGACCAAATACAATTTGCTGTAAACCCCCTCCTAGACCCTGGTTTGGTTTAAATCTAAACACACCAAGTAAAGTTTAGTATTTAGTTGTACTCCTGAAGATGCCCTAAGAGGGCGAAATATGCATAATCAATAAAAAATAGTGAATCGATCCAAGAGTTTCTTTTAAATATTATTAGTGTAATTATTTCAGCACTAAATTTCAATTTTTCAGAATTGTAAATAAAAGTATAGATAGCGTATGATCATGTTACAAAATATATATTTCAAAAAAATGGTTAATGTTAGGTACTTACTGTTGGGAAGTCCGGTAGTCCTTATAATAATATGGTGGACACACAGACTAAGTTTAGTTAGACACACTTAAACACACCGGTAAAGTATTATACAGGTAAACAGTTACCATGCAAGTGTTGCTGATTAAATTATTAATTTCATAAATTAACTGCTTGCTAATTAAATATTCGAAATTCTCAAACAATAGTAATCAGAATAAATAACAGCTCAAATATAAAATTTATCGTTTTATCGTTTATAAATATTATAAAAGTTTACATCGAATTTTGAAAAAAATTATAAATGCAGTAAATAGTTTGGCACATTTAAGAAAAAATTTTAATAAAAACGTCCATAGCTGTTTTATTGTATTTCAACATTTGCCCAATACAATAATATAAAAATGTTACACCTGTAACAAAATCGACATACAGGGTAAATAAGATTGGTATTCTTTTAATTTCACTAAGAATTATTCTTATCAGGTGTGGCTAGACTATAAATAAAAATTGACTAAAAATGGTTCTGACAAAAAAAAAAGAATTAATAAATTAACAATAAAATAATTGGTCGAGGAACGCATTTTTATTAACTTTTATCAGCAAAATGGTTGGCTTCCAGGGAAAAATCAAATTCAGGACTAAAGTAATTTTATTAAATTAAACGACAAACGATGGCTGTCTTTTTAGCCGTTTTGTATTAATAGCAACAACAACATTGTTTAGTTTAGCGTTAATTTAATCCTGAATTTAATTTCACATGCAAATGAAAGGTGTTTACACGTTAAACTTGTTAATAAATCACACAAGTAAGTAAAAACTTGAGATACCCAATTAACATTAATTAACATCGTCCTTTGAACATTCTCAGTCAACTATGTATTACTTACTATATCTGGTGTTTTGTTTCAGTTAAGTACAAGAAAGGCAAATGATTATTTGTTAAATCTACCTATATATACATATAGACTATATTATTACTGATTAGTAATTATTTTTTTAAAACTTGAGCACTGCCATTGGACTTTTTCCTTAATGTAGATCTAAGAAATGTCTCTTCAGTTTAATTGGGTACCTTTAATTACGTTCTATTGTGTTCGTTCACTTTTTAACTGATTGCCTAATTTAATTTTAGGTAAGTGTATTTTGAGAACAAGTTCCACTACTGGTTTGATTCATTGATCTTACAATTAGTATTATTATATTGTATATGTACAAATTGTATTAGATAATAAGAAATACATAAACTATGTACCTATTTACAAAATTAATTTGAATTAATTTACTTTATATGGTTTGACGATATATAGCATTGAAAATAAGTTTTCGAAATTATTTGAAAATTGTAAATAGATTTGATGACTAATTCAATATTTTTCGATGCCAGTTTTTATAAAAACAAATAATTTTATTGAGATAAATCCATGTGTCGTTCGTTCATCAGTCAAAAAAAGAACATTTGTTTGTTAAAGATTGAAACCTTAAAGTTTATTACCTCAGAATTTATTACAGCGTATAAACATTTTTAAAATTATGACAAAAAGAACCAACCTACTTGTTTCTCTTTTCACCCTTTTCAAAAATACCTACTGTTACAAAAAATATTTACTAAGTTGAATAGAAAAAAATTATTTAGAATCTGAACTTCAATTGATTACATAAATGAAAAGTAAACGAACACAACAAATGTTAATAAAGTCATCTTTGTTTTTCTACGTGTCTATTTTAAAGGGAGGTTGAACAAAACAAAAGAAAAAACTAAAAACAAAACGGCTACGTGTTTCGTTGCTGTTCAATCCGCCGTCAGTCTTTGTAGCGCACCACGAAAACCATGCACTTCCATTTATAAATAATATTAATGATAAAAACTGTTACCGGTTACGGTTATACAAACAAAAAATCAACTTGCCTTTAATCGCGATGACGACATACAGACATTCTTTTGTTTTTTATTTTGTACAACGCGCGAAATTCAAACTAACTCGACGACTATCACAAAAACACATAAAAAGTCCTTTTTTTCTAGGATGATAGCCGTCGAACAGTTACAATTATATAACTAGCTATATATATAACTATATATATTTTATTCGAGGCCGAAGGTCAACCTCATGATAATTTTTCTCTCCACTTATTGTTTACAAAATGAGTAGGTAGGTAAATGCACAACTCATGCAGTTTGCAGTTCTTTTAAAATCGGTTAAAATTTTCGACCGTCAGATCACATACAGCAATAGGTCGAGGAATGGCGGGGGTTGAAAAGGAGGGGAGGATGGTCGACGATGTACTAGGATTTTTTGCTCTTGCGTAGTTTCGAATAATTCAGCTCCTTAGTCCTGACGAAATCCACACATTTACCAACTAAAGTCGATTAAAGCCGGAGGGTGGAAAAAAAACAAATAAAAAAAAACTTAAAAGGCTAATCGTTAAGAAAGTTTTAAGCAATTTTCAAGAACTACCGTCCAATCAATCATTTAAGAATAAATAAATAAAGAAGCGTAAAGTGAAGCAATTGTATTTATTAAATAAACTAAAGCATTGAAAAATAATATGCAAAAAAGTTAATGGAAAAAAAGAAAAATGGTAAATTTCTAAAGTATTCATATTATTTATGCGAAAAGGGTAAATAGTTATAGTGAACGTTGTTTATCTCTCAGTCATAAGTTAAAAAATAAATTACATACTGAATTAACTTTAGGACTTATGTTGTAATTTGGCACAATGTAGCTTTGTCCTGTGGAAAAGTGTAAAGAGTAAGGAATCTAGCAAGAAGATAAGGAGAGGAAATAGAAAGAAAAACTAAAAAGCCATAAGATAGAAGGATTACTGCTGTATGTAAACCTAGCGGCGACTACGGATGTACTGTGTATTTTATGTATAAGTAAAGATCCCAAACAAACACACAAATTTGACTAGCCTCGATCAATGAGGCAGTAGCAGTTTCATTATATAGGGCACACATGGAGTAGACCAAAGAACACAGCCCACATTAGGATTATCCCGTGCACAGTATAAATCGGATTCTCACCGTCTGTGATCTTTCTTGCGATGAACTTCAACGATTCGTCCAAAAGAATGACAGGAATTGAAAACTTCATTACCGTCATCCATTCGGAAACCATTAATGGGCACACTTGGAACACAGCCTGGAAAAAGTACAAAGCACCATTGTTAAGTATATAAAATTTCGATAAGAATCTCATACAGTTTTATTATTGTATTACTATTGGTAAACTTACCGAAAGTACTTCTACATACAAGATGACGAAATGAAGAGTGAAAGAGAGGATCATGGAGCCGAGGAGCCACAAGTTGCACCATGGAGGCATCACAATCAAAGACTGATTTTCAGACAAACTGAAACATTTCCAATTAGTCACTGTTTTATACCTGTAACAAGTTAAGGTCCTCGTAACTTACCTGTTCATCGCGTTCAACATTTCAATCGTTACAAGTACAGATAGAGCCATTGTCATGGGATGGGGATCAGAAAACACAGTACAGTCTACACCCTTAAAATCTTCCGAGTTAACGGAACACTGCAAGTGGTGTGTCTGCAAGTGAAAAGAAAAAGTTACAAGTCATATCGTCTACATTGTTGCTTGGTTTTACCAATTGGTAATAGGTGAGATGGGGACCTTCTGGGGAGTACATGAACCACCAAGCAGCTGCACCAACTGTCGCGGCTCCTACATAACCCCCGATAGCGAGATACCTGAAGAACAACCATCCAGAAATAAGGGATTCGTCAGCTTTACGTGGTGGTTTGCTCATAATATCCAAATCGGGTGGATTGAAACCGAGGGCAGTAGCAGGCAGACCGTCAGTTACGAGGTTGACCCACAACAATTGTACGGGAATAAGGGCTTCTGGAAGACCGAGAGCAGCCGTAAGGAAGATGGAAACTACTTCACCAATATTCGAAGAGATAAGATAACGAATAAATTGCTTCATGTTGTTGTAAATAGCACGTCCTTCTTCAACGGCTGATACAATAGACGAGAAATTGTCGTCGGCCAAGACCATCTCGGCAGCTGATTTAGCAACAGCGGTTCCTGAACCCATGGCGATACCAATTTCGGCTTTCTTTAAAGCTGGGGCGTCATTTACACCATCACCAGTCTGTAATCATAACATAATAATTTGAGAATGCTATAATGTAAAATAATTGATGGTCGTACCATGGCAGAGATTTCGTTCATGCTTTGAAGATATTCAACTATCTTCGATTTGTGAGCAGGTTCTACTCGAGAGAATAGTCTCGCTCTGGCGCATGCAGCTTTTTGTTCGGAAGCTGGAAGATCGTCAAATTCACGTCCAGAGTACGATTTGCCAGTAGTATCTTCATCTTCACCGAAAACACCGATTCTTCGGCAGATGGCTTCGGCTGTCGCTTTGTTGTCACCGGTAATGACAATTACACGAATACCGGCAGCACGACATCTCGCAATGGAGTCCAAAACTTCTTTACGAGGTGGGTCCAACATTCCCACGACCCCAATGAAAGTAAGATTAATTTCGTATAGGTGGAATTTGGTGGAATCGTCCAAGTCCATTTCGTCAGGTTTCAGAGGATTATCACCGGTTGCCAAACCCAAACAACGAAGGGTGTCGCGTCCAGTACCGTATTGCCTGGTGAGTTCCAAAATGCGGTTCTTCAACGTGGAGGTGAGAGGTACTTTCTGTGATCCAACGCGAGCATGGGTACATCTGTCAAGAACGCCTTCAGGAGCTCCTTTGACGAAGAGTTTTGGTCCGTTTCCAAGACGGGATGGTTTAAGAGGAACGCAGTAGCTGGACATTGATTTACGATCACGGGAGAATTCGAGGGTGAACTCCTTCTTCCATTTCGTTTCAATGTCTTGTCTGACGACAATTGCAGCAGCCCTTCGGTCACCGGTTTTAGAAACGTTGAATGGATTCATTTTTTCAGCCAATACGATCAAAGCAGTTTCGGTAGCTTCACCAACTTTTTCGAAGCATTGTTTGAACTCGTTGAAGTCAATGGCGGAATCGTTACACATTATGCAGGCGGTAGCCAATTCATGCAATATTTCGTAGTCGGCACACTTGACCTTTTGACCTCTAAGGAATACTTCACCGATTGGTTCGTATGTTGATCCGGTAATTTCGAATTCATGGAAGCTACTGTCGCCACCTTCGACTTTGTCGAAGACGAACATGCGAGATACGGACATTTGGTTGGTGGTTAAAGTACCGGTCTTGTCCGAACAGATTACAGAAGTACAACCCAAAGTTTCAACAGACGGAAGTGAACGTACGATGGCGTTCTTTTTCGCCATTCTTCTGGTACCTAAGGCCAGACAGGTGGTAATGACGGCAGGTAAACCTTCAGGAATGGCAGCGACAGCAAGAGCTACGGCGATTTTGAAATAGTAGATGGCACCTTTGATCCAAGAGCCTCCATGAGCGGGATCATTGAAGTGACCAATGTTGATGGCCCAGACAGCGACGCAGATGACCGAGATGACCTTAGACAATTGCTCGCCGAACTCGTCCAACTTTTGTTGCAATGGGGTCTTGATTTCTTCCGTTTCTGACATTTCAGTTCGAATTTTACCGATAGCAGTGTTAAGGCCGGTTCCGATGACAACTCCACGAGCTTTACCTGCGGCAACGTTAGTACCGGAGAAGAGGATGTTCTTTTTGTCTTGGTTAACGGCTCTAGGATCGGGAATGGCATCGGTGTGTTTAATAACTGAAACGGACTCTCCAGTCAATATGGACTGGTCAATCCTGAGGGTGGTCGAGAAGATTTTCGTTATCCTAATGTCAGCAGGGATTTTGTCTCCCACTGATATCTCGACGACATCTCCAGGTACAATTTCTTTCGCGCGGATCTTTTGCACGCCGCTTTTATCTTGTCTAACGACTTTGCCCATTTCGGGTTCGTATTCTTTAAGCGCTTCAATGGCAGATTCTGCATTCCTTTCCTAAGAAAACAAACGTGTAAATAAGATTATATTAGGTTGGGTTTCTCTTACGAAAGCCGTCACATTTGAGAAAATAAAATTGATCTGATTAAGTGCTTATATCGCTTGTAACGTACGTTGTCTACGCTTATACATAATTGGATTTTGAAAATTAGTATTTCATTGCTATTTTTGTTCACTTACTTGCCACACACCGACCACGGCATTTGCTATAAGAATTAAAAGGATTACAAAGGGTTCCACGAATGCTGAAAAGGCTCCATCGTGTTCTTCAAATAACGCGAGTACCTGGAAGAATTTTTTATTTCAAAAAAACATTCATTTAACATAATAGACCTTTTTGTTCTGTTTTTACTTTAGCTGTTTCTTAGGTAAACGGGGCACTACTAATTACAGAAAAATATGTTGAGAATATTGAATAAAAAAAAAAAAACATTTACACTATTTTAAAATAAATAGGCCTTTTTTTTGGCAGTAAAATCTCAAATATTTGTGTAGATCAATCAGGATTTTTTTTTTAATAACTAACTGACACGAATCCAATCGCAGTTGACGCAACTGTGGAGTGAGTCATGTCACAATTTTTTCAAATACGTGTGTGCGTAAATTCAAGTATAATATCCATCTCAAAGCAGAGAGATAGGGTCGCTGCTGCTTCTGCGGCTGCTGATATTATAGGCTGAAGCGGTTGCTATTTTAAAACAAAGTTGGCGGTAGGATTTGCGATCTTTGGCAATGGCAACACCTTTTTGTTCTCTATAACATTAATTTGGAACAACGGCATTGGTAGTAACGCGTCATTTAGCTTTTATTATATAAAACACATGGATAGGTACTGTTGTCTTTTTCTTTTGAAATTTTCGCATTTATTCGACAGTAAATTATGTTTAACGTATCTGATTTAAAAGCCGTCATGTCAGACAGGGGCATGACGCCTAACGAAAACACGTATTTTGCCAAAATATTTTTTTTAAACCGAGAAAAAATTACATAATAAACACAAAGATAATGTGACTGACATAACTAACGTTGGCGATTCTTTATTTCGAAAAGTAGAAAAGTCCTATCTTTTATTATTATTATTAGTACATCGGATATTGGAATGAAATTTACAGAAACCAACCCAAATGATAGATTTTTTGCTAAAATGTAATTAACATTATTAAGTGTCAAGTTGTTTGTAAAGTTTTATAACAAACAATACATATTTATTTCAATTTCATCGTTTTGTCATTTCAGCTTTTTGCACTCAATTACATATCTATATGTAAATTTATTATTTTCAATCATAAATAAAATTTACGTATTTTAAATATTATATTAAGGTGTTTGGATATAACGACCTAATTTCACCGATCCAGTCCGTTTAACGTCGTTGTAAACGATATTTGCTGTATTTCTTGAGAAAAAAAATAATAATAATAAATCCGTTTTCTGATTTTACATATTTCTATTATATTATATTTTCTGTAAAGTTATGTAAGAAAGGCAATTGCCATATCGTTAGTAATGATAATAATAATAAATGGTAAAGCCAAGTGGTTAGGTAATAAATGTGCGTAAAATAGGCGTTCAATATAAAACCGCGAAACACTTATTAAGTGAACGCAAAAATTTTACAACGGATTTTTACGATCGATATTAAAAGCCGTACGTGGGCTATATTTAATTTTGAGAAAATGAATTCGGTTGTAAATTGTAATCGGAAGTTGCAGCTCGTATCGTATGGTCAGTTTTGCGCGTGTTAACCATTTAAATACCACTTAACAAAAAAGAAAAATTTAAACTTTAGATATTTTCGTTCATGACACTAAAACTTCAGCTTTTATTACGTAAGTAACACGTACAATCGTTTTGGTAATAATATACTTAATTTTTCTGAAATTTATAGAAATGTTTACAGGGAACGCCTCTCTAAATTTTAGTAAAAATAATGACGGATTTGAAATAGTCTATCATTGGAGTGTTTTGAAATGAATATAAATTCCATTGGAGCACATAAAATTACCGCAAAATATAAAAAACAAGACATCTAAATTTTAACGACTATATAAAAAAAAAAAACAACTCGCCCTTGACGTTTATTTTCACGTAGAAAATTATATGACAAATAATCCCAACCAAGGCTGGTTCGTCACCTTTACGCTATAATGCATTTAACTGTAACTTGGGTAGGTCGGTCTAGGTGCATACTTACAAATGAAATAATTGCGGCTAATAATAAAATCTTGACTAGAAGGTCATCGAATTGTTCTAAAACTAATTGCCATATTGATTTTCCTAGAAGAAAAGAGAATATATGTAATATAGGTAGTAACTAACCATTAGCTGGTAGCGTAATTCAGAAGAGCTTTTAAATAAAATAAAACGTCCCCAGTCTAAAATTAGCTACCAACAAATTCAATGATAAACAACTTATTATTGAACAACAAATATAATTATTGCCAACAGGTATATCTTTAATTTGTTTATTTATTTATTAAAACGATAGATTTTTTCGTGTATTGAATTGTATGTCTTCTTTTAACCCAGTTGAGTAATTGATTTCATTATTCTGAAGCATTATATACCTATGTACACTGTCATTTTTAATTTATTCATAATTCCTTTGTTTTGTGATCAGGGTGACCGCGCCGGGGTCAAAAGCTAACGAATCTGTACCACACGTTGCTATTTTGTCCGACCAAAGGGTAACTCCAATTTATCGTAGTAAGCCACCTCCGTTAGCTAATAAGTTCATCTAATCTAAGTCCTAATAACAGGCTTTTAGAATGACGTCAAATACGAACATTTAGAAGGCACGTTTCCGAGATTCATTAACCTTCTAGTGCTTACAATGTCCGTCACTCACAGAAATCGACAGACCATGAAGAGAATCTATTCTATTTTATATTAGAAAACGCATTTTGTGAAGATTTATACGCTCAGAAGAACTTTTAGAAATACTTATACATATAAATCAGTTTTCTAAATTTAAATATTTTTTTATCTTCTCATAAGTAATTTTTTTAATTATTGTTACTTATTTACAACATGAACAGTATAAATTCTTAGTTGATCGCAATTTAGATATTATTAGATCTCATTACATTAGCACGCCATAGGCAGTCTCGATAAATCATCGACCAAATCAAAGAAGTTCTTCTTAAAAAGTAAGTTGATATACACCAAGAGCTTGATTCACGTATAAGAGCTGCATCGTCGATTCACTTGGATACGTAGATACCTTACTAGTTAAAACATAAAACACAAAAACAGTTTCAAATAAATTGTATTGTATTCTCAACAATATTGTTTCACCACACAGTTGCATCATCAGGTGATGAATATACAAACTTCGACACGACTAAAACTAGGGCTATTTATAGATACTAAACAGGTTGGTGGGGGGTAGTTGTTTTATTTGATAAAGTTGATATTAAGAAACGGGGAACTATTACCTTCTTTTTGATCATTTAAAATCACTCCTTTTTTATTGTATCTGTTTATTTCTAATTGTTTTAATAAATTTAACTTATTTAACTTAAAAGACTTATTTTGCCTATGTATTTTTTTTAATCTACGTTAAAGTTATGATTATTCTCTAACAAATGTGCTGCGTAGGTAGAGCCTACTTTTTTATTGTTAAAACTTTTAAGAATGAACAAGAATGTTTAGCAGTTTTACATTTGTTGTTGTTGTTGTTTATTTATTAAATTATAAAGATTGCTCTAAAGTGTACATAGGACAGACAGGCAGAATGTTTGAGTCTCGCATAAACGAACATCTAAATAGTTTTAACAATAAAAAAGTAGACTCTACCTACACAGAATATTTGTTAGAGAATAACCATAACTTTAACGTAAATAATACAACTACCCCTGGCCTCCTATTTAGTATAAATGGTCCTAGTTTTAGTCGAAGTTTGTATCTTCATCACCTGATGATGCAACTGTGTGGTGAAACAATATTGTTGAGAATACAATACTTAAAACTGTTCTTGCGTTTTATTTTTTAAATATTATGGATACGTTTCAACTTGTATCGATTACCACCCTAAGAAATAGATACCTTACCTTAGTACCTTGCGCCTTGTGTTAACATAGCAGCAATCTATACCCATATAGATATTATTATTTATAATAATATATTTCATGTAATATTAACGGAATTAATTGGATTAATTGTGGCATTTCTATTTGAGCCGTAATCGTGAGTTGACAAAATTTTATATTATAAAGTTTTTGTAGCCTTGAAGGAAATCTATGCAAATACGGTAACCGTTTTAAGATAAGAAAATGATTATTACAATAGCAAATATCCCATTTTTATCTTTATTGCCATTAGTAAAGACAAATAAGTAACATAACATTTATTGCACTCGTTCTCTTAATTCATTCGGTACGAAGCGATTTGCTGAGTTTATATATTTAATCCTTTTTATTTTTTGATAGATTTTTACCGAAAACAGTGTTTTATGATTTCACAGAACGGATTTTATTTTTATGTATCGTGTTTTATATGAAAGCTCTATCAGTGTCTCTGTTACATATCGTTTTGATTGGGCCCTAATATGTTTTCATGATGTGCGCAAATTCCGAGGAATTTTCTTAACAAAAATACACCAACCGTTTTAGATGTTCCAAATGTGTAACGGTCAAACTGTCAGTAAAGTTTTATTCGTTGCCTTAAAACTAAATTATTTTTAATCTCTGCGTATATATCTCTCTCTCTCTCTCTCTGGTAGGTATATAGGTATAACGCAATACCACACAGCAAATATGCATATTACTTTATTTATTGCTCTTTCTGCCTATGAAGATTTCATCGTTTTACGTTTTTCTGAACAAAAAAAATTGCCCAATCTTTGAAATTGTTTTTAGACAAATGAAGTGACTGAAACAACTTCCAGATTACTGAGATTTATTCCTACAATATTTCACAGCAGATCGAACTACTAATAAAAGTTGAATGCTATTGAACATTCCTTTGAAGTGGGCTGTGCTTACTTTAGTATATATAAACCCTCCAAAAAAATTACTGATGTCTATGTCTATTAAACGAGAGCAAGTGAAGTAACCAAACATAAGTACATCTAATTCGGGCGACCGCAGCTTATCCGCGCGATTTACATAATTCGTTCGTTTTTCTGATTGTTTTAAGTTGCCTGCGGAAAGCTAACAACCCCATTAAAGTTATTTAAAGAGCCTCAATATAAACTCGGTCTGTGTATATATAATCCAACCGTTTGAGGTATTTTATTTTATTTACTAATAACTATTTGGTACCGTATGAAAAGAAACCGTTGACAAACACAGATAGCGACATCTCTTGATTAAAGACTATTTAAAATCATTAATTGGTTAACGCTTTCGCGGCCATCATTGATCAGGAAGGCTTGTTGTCCTCAACGTTTCGTTGACATCTTCAATACGTTTCCCTACTTAACAACTTACACCATTTAAAACGTCTTTAACGACAAGTAAAAACTATCTATGAAATTACTTTTTTTAATTATTATTAAACGATTGCATAGGTCAAAAGAAATACCTGTTGGCATTTTAATTAAATGATTATTTACTTACCCTCTTCGGCGGGAAGTTCTGAAAAAGAAAAAGTGTGTTAAAAAAAGTAAGACATACTGAAAATTAATTAATAACAATAATAATAATAACTTTTTAATTGGATGTTAAAAGTATTAAAACAGCAGTACGTACAATAAATCATATCACGTCAATTGACGTCATAAACATTCAACCATGACTGTATTGGCCCACGCAGTGGTTTAAAATAATTAAATTGAAAGAAAGGATAGGCGGTACTGTAAAATTTTTTTTTTAAGTTCATGTAGTTGTTATATGGATACAGGTGCATGTGTGTATAACATGCGCTATATGTAAGCAAGCACATTTAAAATGTTTTCAAAACCTACTCGAACTGTCAGTGATAGGTTTATATTTTTTATGTCACTGTGCATCAAATACTGGATCAAATCCAAAGCCGCCGTATATTTTTGTAAAATGCTGCAGCACTTTTTGAAAATAGGGTATAATTACAAAAATTGTCGTACAAGGTTTCTTTTATCAAGAACATCCAGATTAATTGCTTTATTCGTCTTTTATGAACATCATCAATATATGACCAGTATATCCTTTTTTTTTAGTTAGGATTTGTACTAGGAAGAAAACATTGAGTAAAAACGAAAAAAAAAATGCCTTTTTTAAGTTTAAATAAGACTGTGCATATTTTGGCAGAATTAAAAGATTAAAATGATAAATACTAAAATTTCTAAGTGATCAAATTCTTAAATATACATATTCAATATAATTAAAGTATATGATAATTTTTTTTCACGTAATAAATTCGCGATATTTATAAATAAACTATAATAAAACTGAAGAGACTCACGTGTCCATTTTTCAAAATTGTTTGTTTTATTAGGGGTACGTCTTTTCAGTTTTATAATGTTTGCCACAGTCTCCTATAATATTCTTATTTTAATCTGTAGTAGGTGTAGATTTATTCAAAAATTAATATCTCATGTATGCATTTAAATTTATCCCCACTAAAAAATTCTCCAAAAATCAAAGAATTAGGGGCTACATATTTTTTTAACGAACGATTTCGTTCAAGTGGCGTTTTTTGTGCGTCTTACTAACTGGTTAACTAAATATAAATTTATATTTAATTATCTGAAATGTAGGAACCGAAGGGGTGAGGGTGGCGATTCAAAATTTTATTTGCTTTTATAACAACCTCTACAATTTAAAATTAAAATTGCGATTATTTTAATTAATTATTCGAATATAAATTTTCAATGTTCTTAATTTATGTATAATTGCGTCACAGAACCGGAAAATTCACTGCACCAAGTGCACAAGACAACGATTTATCAAGGTAATTACCTATAGATGAAATCATCGGGCTGTAAACGTTTCAATACGAGTTTACTCTATCATCATACTATATGGCACAACCGTAAACAGTTTAGACCACGTGTTTCATTCCAATACGATACTCGCATTCAATGTACTGTCCTGTTTCGTACGAATTGACACTCTTCTCTGTTCATACATTTTACAAAATTAGGACGTTATTATTATTATTTTTTTCTTTAGTTTAATCTCTAATAGACATTAGCAACTTCACCAATAGGACATATTTGGTAGGGAATTTAATTTTCTACAGAATTGTCGTTTGCATTTTTACTATAAATTTTATTGTTTTTTATTCGCTATCAACAAAAAAGGTGGTTTACATAAATATACATTTGCACTGATTTATTGCATTAAAATATCTAAATAAACATGGTTAGTTCTCTTGGTAGTTAATTATAAAAAAAAGCATGAATAAACTTCTGCTATATTCCTCCCATAAACGTCAGAGTTGTGACGTAAACTGTAGCCTTCACAGTCACTAAACGCGCGCCAACAAACGAGTGAAGTCCACAAGAAATTTTCTATTTCGACTTCTGTACCTATATACATACATACATACATGCAACAGATTAAACAACATCTCCTACATTTAATGCGAAGGTACATCTGTTTCTCACCTCTTTTATGTTATTAGTTCTTACGTTAGAGAAGTATGTGGGTCAAACTGCGCTGTATACAAATACAATATGATGTTACTTCAACAAACCGACCGAAAATTCCAAATTCATTATAAAGCGCGCGAATTTGTTTTTCTATTATTCACACAAGACACGAATTAAGAACGACATGTGTTTTGTATTTAAAAATATTTTTTTTAGAACAAATAAATAAAACACACAGTAATTTCCACAATTATTTAATCAACTTGACGATCGTTTCGCCTTCTTGAGGCTTCTTCAGAAGTATATCTTTTAAACTAAATTAAGAATACGTACTTATATATATATATATATATATATATATATATATGTGCTAGGGTGGGGGGTTGACAAAAAGGTTTAAGCAGTGGTGAACTATTAAGATCTAATTGGTAATTCTGGAGTAAGTTTGTGTTCATATTTTTATTTATCTCTACTTTTTCTAACAAGGAATGTCTATAGCTTTTACTTTCAAGATGTAAAATTTGGAAATTTTCATTAAATTTGTCATTTTCTTTGTTGAGATGTTTTGCGTAGTTAGAATCTAGTTTTTTATTTTCGTAGGATATCTTATGTTCATTGATTCTTTTCTCAAGGGTACGTCCTGTTTGACCAATGTAGATCATATTACATGAGTCGCAATCCAATTTATATACCCCAGATTTATTTTGTTTTTCTGTTTTGTCTTTGTTTTCTTTTTAATATGTTTAGCTAGAGAATTATTCGTATAATAAGCAATTTTAAGGTTGTTTTTGCGAAAAAAGTTTTCTAATTTATTCGTTTTATTGTTCAGAAATACTATTGTTCTATAATTATTCTTATTAGTCGTAATTAATATAGATATATAAGATATACTTCTGAAGAAGCCTCAAGAAGGCGAAACGATCGTCAAGTTGATTAAATAATTGTGGAAATTACTGTGTGTTTTATTTATTTGTGATTATGAATTTATATCAAGAAAATGTAGATACTGTGAATCATATTTTTTTAGTTTTTCTTTCTATGTAGATACCTACCCTCGTAGGTTAAACAAACTTTTACTTGCAAAAAGAAACGGAAAATTTTAAACGCGTCAATGAACTGGCATTTTTTGAATTAGCAACTTAAGTGATGCCGTTGATAAGAACTCTAGAAAACGTTGCCCATTCGATTAAAAAGATAAGCGGTCCAAATTGAAATTGAACATTAAAAATAAATCTTCTTTTTCGATATTACTTTTCTTTAGCTGTAAGATGAGACAGATAGTTTATAATTACAAAATAGCAATATTTAATATTGGTTAACTGATTTTTTTTTAATTTTAACTTTTATACCTCTTCATAAAATTACAATTGATCATTTAATCACAAAAAGTTTGGCGCAATGTGTTCAAAAAAGTTCTTTACATATAAAACGAATTTTAAAACTTTTTTAAACTTCTTTCTATTAGTTAGTCCCAAGAAACAAAAAGTTTCTGCAACTTGTTAATACATTTGTTCCAAACATTGTTTTTACAAATACCCTTTATCAAAACTATTTAAATGAGATTTTTTTTGTGTAGTAAACAGCTCGGATAATCCATCAAACAGTAGAAGTAAATTTTTAATATCTATCAAAATAATTTTTTATCAGTACTTATAATAACGTTAAATAAATAATTTAAATTTTACCACTATCGGTTATTGCCTTTTATTATATTAATAAACGTTGAGTAAAGAAAAATGCAAACCGTTAATTAATAATTGTATACAATTACAAACAATGACAAGTATTAAAACATTTTAACAAATTTATAACCAACTGTAAACAAACTTTACACTGTATGTATATATGTCTTTTAGGTTAATTCAATCAAAATTTTATTAAATTATTATAATGGTTTTAAGACCAGATCCTATTAAATGATGTATTCTAGCAAAATTTCTTCTACAACGCAATATTTTTTTAGTAAAGTCAATAAATCAAAAATAAATAAATTTAACCATTGAAGTAAACGTTTTATATAAATTGTGCAACGCATACTATTAATAATAATGTCCTTTTAATTTAAAATTGATTATGCATAATTTCATTGAACAACTTTTACAAAATTGAATACCTACGAAATACATAACTGTTATAGTAATCTAGCAATTTCCGATAAAATTGAAGTAGCCCAAGGACATTTGTCATTAATGTATTGTATTTAATGTTAATTTAATTTCTATTCAGAACTAACAGGCATTAAAGAAGTTATCGGAATAAGGAATGAAATTGATGGATTCTATTCAAATTCGGTTTACTGATTGAATTAACAATTTTAAACAAGAATGAAAACTAATTTAAAAAAATGGAATATTAAAAAATCAGTTATTCTTGATTAGATTCACGATATGGTTTGCTTGCCACCCCACTAGTCTTTCCCCAACCCGATCTGCGCTGCCTGCCATCACTGACAATTATCGATAAATATCAATCCTATTTTCTCGTTTTGGTTTCAGCAGTGACAGACAAAATTCGTATCAAAATAAAATCTTGTGCTTCTATTTATGACATAGGGATGTTTAATATTAGTAGAAACTCATTAAAGACGTACAAAAATAAAATAGTAAGTGATCTTTCTAAAAAGATGAGAGCTAATTTTTTTATTTTAATTTCCTATGCATCCATGCTCTTTCTATTTAAACGCAGCATTTCACAGGAAATTCAAAAATAGACTAGACATGAAACTGGAGCCTATGATATACCCTGCGTTTCTTCATATGTTTCTGTACATTTTACGACTGCATGAATACTACTTATATGAAAATCGTTATTTTCACGTACTCGAATGAATAAAATTCCAGTAAAATACCACCCCATTGTTTAGAACGAATTTTGGGGTCGCAAGTTCAAACTCTGACTACGGCAACTTTTTTTTTCAATTTGTACGTTCAATTTCCCTATTTCACGAATGTACCCCTAATTTTTTTTTGTTAATAAACTATATGCTTAAATCGTATTATAATGATATAGATATACCTACCAAAAATTAACCACGAGACAAGACTATATTGTATTTAGGTTTGAATTAATCTAATTTTATCGCAATCAAAACACTGCTTTCTTAAAATTAGTCTGTCAATCGTGGCGGTCTTTTCCATGTCAAAACTTTTGGGTTAAAAAAACATTTTGTTTTAACGAATGCAGTTCAATAAGCTGCACAGAAATATCTCACAATATTTATATGGTTCACTGCTCCAAAAGTAGGTTCTTAACTACATTTCATTTTTTTATATAGGTATTTGTTAAAATTTGTAATAAATACATAAATGTTTTGACATTTTTGTTGAATAACAAATAAATTTTATTGAAAAAAGTTGTTGATCAAATTTAGTCTCGTCTATATGAATTAATGAATATTTTGGAATGTTATTTAGAATTATAAAATTAATTATAGGTACAAATAAATGTCTTGTTAATTCATATTAAGATAGTGGACTTACCATTTGGCCCATATTTTTCTTGATTTCTTTTTACTTGGTCGATGGATAAACCCCGTTCGGGATCCACAGAAAAGTATTTGATAACTTCATCCACAGTTTTTGTATGGGCGTCCTCCATGTTGTTGGATTACCCCTGGCTAAATAACAATAAATTTATAAATTTATTGTTCTAGAAAAGTACTTCAGTATATATGTAGTCACTTCGAGTGAGGTTACACTTAGGTTAGGATTCTTTTTCAAGAGACACGTCTGCTCAAAGGTGAATGAAATTAATCATGACTAGTAAATTACAATGTTTTTGCGTATAATCTACAACGCTGATTATAAAATTGCTAAATAATGAAACTTAACCTAAAACATTTCATGAAAGAAACATTTTAAAGGAAGGTCCACTTACTTTGTTTAACAATTTCTAAACAATCATTAATCCTACTTAGAAAAATAGTTTTATTATCCACGAGCACACTAAAAAACCAATCGGTAACTAATTTATACTACTGACAGACAAATTTAATGAATTGGCGAAACAGAAGTAAAGAAAAAGCATTTCAGTTAGCACATCATTTCCGTATGCGTGGTAATAATCCGATTTTCGAACTTGACGTCACAGTTAGTTTTGTTGTAATGTAATAAATAAGCTAACTATAACACACAAAGCGGTTTCAATACTGAGAAATTCGTAACTAAAACTACAGTACGGCGTGCACACGAAATCAAGATGTGACAACTAACTATATAGCTAGCAAACTGACGTTTCTCATGTGGATGTTTGGGATTGGTCGAACGAGGAGACTATACCAGAGCGCAGGCAAGCAAGCAAGCCCGCAATATTTGAACTCAAAAGTGTTCGAATGCGTGTAGGTAAAATTTCTATAAGGAACACAAAAGGGGCTGTTAATTCCATAAACTTACGGTATTTTTCGATAAACAGAGAGTAGAAGAAGGTGACAACTGCCAGAAGTAAACTTGCCGGGCCCTGGGCGGACTGCCAGTTCAGGAGCTGACGATTTTAGAATCGTACAGCTACTAAATTAATTTGGCAACTTGTATTAGAATAAAGCTCAACTAACTCAAGAGACGCAGTTTCGCATCATTCGAGATATTTCTTATATATATGTATATATATAGCAAATTGAAATAGTTTTCCATCTTTTTAGATTGACTTACCCTATGATAAAAAAAAAACTCATAAAACCGATAAAGGCATTCCTAAATATGTAGACTAAGCTGCTGTATCATATGAGGGCATTTGAAAAAATTCTTGACCTTGACATTACTCTTGAGGGTCTTGTTTAGAATCATTTCAGTCTTGCCATGATTTAATCAAATTTTTGTAATAATTATTCCTAATATCAGGGTGCCAAAAACATTTCAACATAGGCGTACATATCTGTACATAATTTTAAATTAATGGAGTATCAGTTATCAGACTGAGTCAATGTTTTTATTTGTGGGGTCATCTAAAAATGGTTACGTATTAAAAATCACAGTACTCAGTTTCGTTGTTAAAAATATACTTGTACAAAAAAATATTGAACTATTATTATCATAACGGTATTTTCAAGTAAAATTTTGGAACGATTTCAGGTTTTATCTACAAAAATAAGTTTGTCAACTGTAAGATTTAGATAGCCAGTAAAATGTTATTTTTTCCCTAGTAAAACAGCTGTTGCTAGTGCAAACAGTTATTATATTTTCTAGGTCATTATAAAATTATGGGAATTTTTAAAATTCTCTTGCAATGTAGTATCTATTATGTTAATAATAGTAGAAGTCCCTTTATTTTTAGATTACCGCATATTTGCGAAAGCGTTGTTTTGAAAAAAGTTAAAAATATTTTACTGTTTGTTTCTTCAATGGTCATTATTTGCTACGAAAGTAGACGAATTATATTATAAATATTATAATATTTGCTCATATGTAAAATCCGCCCAGGAGTTACTTTTTTAACTTAATGAAATAATTAACAATTTATCACATCTCATAGCGGAGTTTTTTCCTAATTGCATTTCAGTGTTGGTAAGGTTTGGGTGAGTTGGGTTTTTTAAATTAAAAGCACTACATGTAAAATTTGTTATCAGTTGATTACAAAAAACATATCTATATACAGGAACATGCACGAATTAGAAATGTCCTTTAGGTATTGAAAAGGATTACAGAATGGTGTATGTAGGTAGTGGTTATCAAACAATGCATCACTGATGGACTCTAAGTACAATAGTATGCGTAAAAATGTTTATTCACTTATTTATTCACAAAACTTACCTTCTAAATCACAAAGTATAACGAAAAAAGTGTGGTTCCAGTTTCTTCTCGTAATATCACTATTTTATTATTGGTACGTTCACAGTAAGATTGATTACGTTGTGTTTACGTAGAATTGAGGGGATTTTTAACACTACTCGGGGCTGCAGCAAGTGGGCCCCATCGAGCCAAAAGACAGACAGAACTCACGAACGCCCCACGTCGAATGTCCGGGTTTTTATAACTTCGGTAGCACCTGCAGGAGATGGCGGCCACTGGCACGCTGCCCGAGAGTCCCGGACACTTCGACGACGACAACAGTGACGGGGGGCTCCCACATGAGCCCTTAACACGCGCGTGTCTCCTAAGACAACAATTATTTTTTCATCTTTTCAACATTAAAGTTGTTCAACAAACGTTAAAACGGTCCCCATTTAACCATTGACAAAACGTTTCGGGTGTAACTTTTTTACCTTTTTGGCAGTTTATTATTTACTAGAAAGACGATAAAACGCATAATATTTACTATACGGTCCATACATTTCTGAAGGAGTTTTATACAATCGAGGTACTTGAAATAGCCTGATTTCAGATCTAGGATCAAAAATTCCACAATACGATTAGCAATTATACGGAACTCATATTTTACTAAAGTAGTTAAGCTGTTATTATTTGTTATTGCTATTTCTTGGGATTGATAGTTGCAGTCTTAGAATCCTTTCCTTAATGTTTATCTAAAGATGCCTGCTACAGTTGCAGGTGTGACGTTGGTAAGACAATTCCAACATAGAGAGAAGTATTCCAAGACTATGATGACCATCAATCCCGGAATATTATAGACTTGATTCCAGAGTAGGGCTCTTGAATGCAGCTCCTAAACTTCTACGAAATCCTAAAACTCAATAACCGAAAACATTAACCCCCAGCGATTTAAATCCTGTTATTCCACAACCTAAGTGTTTTAAACCTCGTAGCCTAAACCGTAAATACTGCTATAAGTCCATAATCTAAACTTTTTAAACTTCATTAGCCTATAACGTAAACTATTTAAACTTCATTACCCTATAACGTAAACTTTTTAAACCTCATAACCAGGAGGGTAGCGAGATAACCCGTTGACGCAATTTATTCTTATGCCGTGTTAAAAAGTTTAGGTTATGGGCTTATGAGGTATTTATGATTTTGGTTAAGGGGTTAAGACGCTTATACCGAGCGGCATGGTCTAGTGCTCTAGATCATTTCTTAGCATTCGGGAGGTCACCGGTTCGAACCCGCGTCCGGCTGCTCTGGTCCAAGTTTTCTTTGGTTTCCTTGGATCATTTAGGCAAATGCTGGGGCAGTAATATTCCACAGATAATCTTTCACTTCTCTTCTGTCTTTATTTCGTCTGTCTCATCTTTCTCTCCCTAACCACACCACCCACCCATTCCCACGATTCCTGAAAGGAGGCTGAAGAGGGCCTTACGCCCTGCCCTCCGGCTTTGCACTACCGTGTAGGTCGGAAGGACTGCCCGCCCATCAGCACGAGTACCTGGTGTGAATGAAACACAAAAAAGATTTTTTTTTTAAGACGCTTATGTTATAGGGTTATGGGGTTTTGGATTATTATTTTATTTTTTAGATATTTGCATATCCTCTTTTCACCACTGTCTGTTTGGTAACAGATGTAATTTGTAAATTTATTTTTAACAAATTTCATATTTGTTTTGAATGACTTACTTCAAAAGACTTCACATTTCAGTTTTAAAAAATACAATTCGACTCGTTATTAAACGTTACAAAGTTCAAATAGATTTTTCTCGTGTTTTATTTCACCCGATTCTATTTTTTAGACTACAAGATGTCCTGTACCACATTATTTTTGTTTAAATAACATCGCCATTATTTTTACGACTTTTTAGACATTGGCGTGACATAAAAAAATTCGGCGAACATTGATGTTAAACAAAATTATAAAAACTTTCCAAATCGAAACCGCGTCTCTATAGAATGCCAATACAAATAATCATTTAATTCTATAACAACGTTTCTTTTTCTCATTTGACAAAACGTATTGCTGAGAAAACTTAGATTCACACTTTAGTCAGGTTTATATGTTTAATTTGGACTTGTTAAAAATAGATGCATAGCTGAAAGACACTGCTTATATTGGGCAGTGAGAAGAATTGAACTGTATATTTTTTTGCTGTTGTCTTATATTCGATTTTCAACAGAAAACATAAATGACAATATGCTGAAAAGAGTTCTTTTAAAAGAAGCATTTAGAAGTTAATTTGGTCTTTCACGGCTGTCATTTAAAGAGACTGGGTTTCTAGATTCTAACCCTGTCTTTTTGATGAAATCCCCACGGCGGACCATGGTGTTTGACGTTTTGTCTCCTATCGCAAAGGAAATATTCAGGAACTTTCGTTGTCGATGACAACAGTTCCGCACGCTAATGCTAAAGATGTGTCTTGCAATAGGAGACGAAACGTGCACCATGGGGCTTTCATCAAAAAGACATGGTTGGAAGTATTTATTTAATTAATAAAGCTGATGCCATCATTTTAATGATTTTTCTCGTATTTGTCTTAAAGTTACAGGCAAAGGCTACGTAGTAAATGCGTCTCTGTATAAAATTCTTTTAAGAATAACAGAAAGTGTTTAAACTTGATGAGCAAATTTTTCTTTTTCAAAGTTATCCCAGATAAGTCGAATCAAATGTAAAATTAATGGATTAAGTAGAAAGGTGATCGAGTTTCAAAAGGAATGATTAATGGAATTCGTGGTTTGGATTTCAAAAGGTTTCAGATTTGGTTTTGTACACTTTCAAATCTTATTTTCTTCTTGTTTGAGTTCGGCTTCGTTTTAAAATCCTAATGTAGATCGCCTGATTCTAGAGCAATTAGTACCTACATAAACGTGTGTGGTGTTATTAAAGGTGTGTAATGTTACATCTTAAATGTTGCAAGAGAAGCTTTTAAGTGCTTTCTGTTAACATATCATTTGATGTTGAGCGAAAGACGTAAATAGAAATTTGACAGCTTCAGCCAATTCCAAACAGCAATAAAGGTTGTATTGGTGAAAGAAGAAGAACTATTGATACTCTAAACTGTTATTTGTTGAAACTTAGCCATAATGTAACAAAATGAAAACAGCAAAGTTTTTAGAATTGTTTCACTACACAGTGGTATCATCAGGTCATGAATTGACAAACTTAATTTAACTACAACGATTTTTATATTAAACCTAGTCGTAACTGCTCTAAAATATATTTAATAATGGTGTAATACTACAATCTATTTGGTCGTTTAAAGTTACATTTTGTATTTCTATACTTAATGAATTTCACAGTTTATTGTTTATCACTTGACAATATTGTTTCGCTACATTGTAGCTTCTTCGGAAGTTATATCTAAACTTATGCTATTACAAATATTATTCGTTTATATTCTAACCGTTCCAGGAGGAGGTGGGAAATGAAATAAATTTAGTAATGGAGTAATTGTTGACTTCAATTTGTTCATTAATAATATTAGGGCTGTATTTGTTTTTATTTATTTCTAATTCTTCTAATAATTTTAGTCTATATGCATTATTTTCTGCATGTATTATTCTAAAATCTTTATTAAACGTATGTTTATTATCGTTTAAGTGTTTTGCATATTGTTATTATAAGATCTGTAATGTTCATTGATTCTGATTTTAAAGTTTCTAACTGTTTTACCAATATAATAGAATTTATTACAAGACTTACATGTGAATTTGTATACGCCTGATTTGTAATCATTATTGATTTTGTCTTTATTATTTTTATTTTTATGTGAAGTCAACAATTCTCCATTACTAAATTTACTTCATTTCTCACCCCCTTCTGGAACGGTTAGAATATAAGCGAATAATATTTGTAATAGCATAAGTTTAGATATAACTTCTGAAGAAGCTACAATGTAGCGAAACAATATTGTCAAGTGATAAACAATAAACTGTGAAATTCGAAAAAGTGTTTTTTATTCATTAAGTATATAATGGAATTTCAACAAGTATCAGTAGATAAAATCAATTATTTTGTATTTCTAATCTTTACAAGAAATTTAGTTTTAAATTATGTTTATTATTATTGAAATGTTCGGCATAAGCTGAATCTGTTTTTTTATTGATAAAACGATGATAATTATTTCTAATTCTCGTTTTGAAAGGTATACCTGTTTGACCGATGTAAACATTATTGCATTATAAACAACTTAGACGATACATACCTAATTTTAGTTCTTTAGGTGTTTTGGATTTATTATTAAGAATATGTTTACCTAATGAATTGCTAGTTTTGAAATATTTAGGAAATATTTCAACAATAATAGTTTGCAAATTGCACACAATAATGGATATAATCCAAAACTGGATAAAAAATTGTACAAAAAAAACATCAGTTTAGTTTTCCCCACTTGTAATACTAAGAACATAAAAATTATTGTAGTTTACATTAGTTTACATAGACAGCTTCACTGCTCGCATTTCATCTAAGTATTTAAAACAAGGAAAACCTTATTGTCTCTTTTAAGACCACAAATAAATTAAGCAAATTTATAAAATTTAACAAAAATAAAGATATGATAGATATAAAAAGTTATATAGGTCAAACAGGTAGATCATTTAAGACTAGAATTAGATAATATTCTAAGAGTTATGAATACAATAAACAAAATTATAATTATGCAAGTCATTTACTGTCGAAAAAAGTTTAACAATAATTACAAAATTTTACATACTTATAATAAAGGGAAAAAACTGAACACATTATAGTCGTTAGAAATAAATAAAATCAAAAACAAAAATTTAGAACTATTATCAAATGATCAATTAAAACATAATCATTCATCACTATTAAAGCGATTTTAAAGCAATCCCTATTTTCACTGAGTGTATAAACAAGTTGTATTTTTGTCCACTTGAAAAAGGTATAGTGGACCGAAACAATTGTCTTGGAAATAAATGTAATTTGTGAAAATTTTTACCATCTTGTGTTTTATTTATACAAAGAGATCATGAATTAATGCCGAATCTATTATGTAAATAGTAGTTTTATTATTTTCAAAAACTACCAATTCGTTCATTAATTATATTTTATTCCAGTTCTAAATTGTTTCCCACCTCTTGCATGTTGCTTGTTGGGATTAATATAAAAATCATTGTAGTTAAATTAAATTTATTATTTTATCACCTGATGAAGCCACTGTGTGGTGAAACAATTATTGTGGTATAACAAATATTTCTATAAGAAGGACTATATTCAATGGAATAATTAAAAAATTGGATCAGCAAAATTCATTAAATAATCAATAAGTATATTAGGTACATAGTTTTTCAAATTTGGAAAACCGTAACAATAGAATGAAAAAATCTTTCATTTTCCGATGCTTGTTTCTATCATATAATTAAAAATAAACATTTTTTTTTTTTGAAAATGGAAAGTTAATTTTTCATGTATTAGCCACGTACCCTCACTGTAGCTATTACACCGATATAATATGTCACTGTCTATAAGAGAAACATGAAAACTCAGAGGCGATGAAAATTTCAAGTAAATGTTATTAACAGGTTTAGGTTTTTATTTATTATCTTATTTCATGTATTTGAACTAATTTCAGTCAATAGATAGATAAGTTGTAAATATAAGTTCATATGTAACTATAAATACAGTTTAAATTGATATGGATTCGTTGATAATTGTGATTTAAAAAATAAATGGTATTTCGTTGAAACAATCTAATTTTTTATTATTTACGTATTGAAAATATGTTCCATCACAACACGTCCATAATTAGTATTAATAAACAAATACCTACAACTGTTTACAACCGTTCATTGTAAGTAAGCCTTTCTTTAAAAATGTATTGAATGCAAGGTGAAATGTTAGATTTCTGTTATTAGTTTTACTTTAAAATATTATTGTCTACTCATTTTATTAGTACAAAATATTCAAGAAATGTTATTCTGACATTATCGATATAATATATAAATAAGTTCAAATATTTAGTAAGTCGTTAGAATTTTAGGTCGGTTTCGAAAACAATATACCGGTAGTAATCTTGGTTTACACACTAATTTTAATTAGACCATTGACTAATAATAGCTATCGACTATGTAACTTTCATCACGACAAAGTCAGTTCGTAGACAAGTTGTATCTTTAGAACGAAAACAAAAACAACAATTTTGTTGACATATAAAATATAAATAATGTATTTTGTCACAAATCCATATAACAGGAAATATTTCGATTCGGTTAATTTTGTTTATGATCAAAAAATCATTCGATTTTCACTAGGTACTTATAATACGTTTTAAACCTATACAATGGAAAATTATGATCAACGAAAAGACAGTGAGGTTTTTGAAAAGACATGGACCTTTGGACAGCTGCCAATAACGCTGCGTTAAAGAAAATTTAACCCGTTCCAAAATACTATAAAACACATGACAGGTTACAGGGGAATTATTTAAAATAACCTCGATGCTTGCCGAAAAACAATAAATTGCTGATATAAATTGCTAACATAAATTATTACGAAATTTACATCTGCTTTATTGCTCTATTTGGACACCATTGTACAGTGGGCGGAATTCGGACACAAATCCAAACAGAAAAACACAACAAAATTGCAACTTTGATTTTATTTCCATCGTATTTCTCTAACTAAGGTCGAAACTTTCATTAAAAACAAAAAAAAAATTGAAACCACGTATAGATATCTAATATTAGCTTAATTAATTTCTAAGTACGTTGCTTAATTAGCTTCATAAACCGCTAAGAGACCTTATCTAATACGTTCGTAGCCACGGGTGCTTAATGTTAAAGTTAATAGAAACGGAGTGATTTACCTGCACTCTAAAATCAGTTTTAGGCTTCAGGATTCAACTTCCGTCTGTTGCCAAAAACATAATTACACCATGGAACAATGCAGGTTATGCTCGGGCCAAATTTTTGACCGCTAAATGCCATAAATCAAGCAGCTGCTACATGCACATCAAACGAATTATAGAAATAGGGATCGCCATTTTTCTATCCGCTTACGTCTTTACTATGACGTTCTAAACATTAGAAACCAAAAAAAAAAAAAACAAATGTTTTATCTTGTCTATCGTAGGTATTTACATTAGTACTTTTTCTGGACTACGCGTTTAATAACAATAGGCCAAAGGAGATTCAGATTCATTATTTGTAGAGCTTTTGGGGGTGGTAGGGTTGCCAGATCTGCTGGGGTGAATTCCGGGGCAAAAAACCAAACCAATTATGAAGATACAGTTATTTCTTCTTAAATTTTCGGTAAATTCAGTGGTCCTAATAGGTAATTGTGTCAGATTTTGCCAAAGAAAAATACAAGCATCCTCCCTAGGGTGAACTAAAAGGTACCCGAATAGTCCATCTAGCTGCGATTGAGAACTTGGGTTCATGAAATTGTATCTTCTTATCTTTTGACACAGGTCCAAGTGAAGAAACAATTAGATATGATTTCCTAGGTATGAAAATCCCGGTGGGCCCTGATGATCTGGCAGTCCTAATTTGAGGGTAGGTGCGATGAAGCGATGTCAACTTTTGATGGCTAATTTGTTTGTTTGCTAATTTCTGACAGGTGATAGCTTAGGGGATGCACAATGCATGTACCTACCCCATGTTATTGAGAATCACTGCTTTGGGACATGTTTGGTTTGGAAAATATGAGAACAGAATTAAGGAGATAAACTAAAAATAACCAATTGTTGTAGCGTTGTAGGGGTTTATTTATAGTATCTAGGTAATAATAGGGGTAATAAAGTGCAATGAAGTTCTGCAGAGTACTACTTTGCATCTTCGAGAAATAGTAATCTTTAAACATGGTCATTTTCTGTCCTTTTCGTAACGGATTCGAATTATTATTTGACTGTATTTTAATTGAAAAGAATTTTAAATTAAAATTAAAAAGAAATTTAGCGAATTGTTTAGTATTTTATTTTATTCAAAAGACACTCTAAGAGAGTGTGGGGATGTAGCTCAGTGGTAGAGCGTTCGCTTTGCATGTGAAAGGCCCCGGGTTCGATCCCCGGCATCTCCAGTATAATTTTTGTTTTTCATTTTCGATTAACTTTTGCTATATGTACACAAACACATAACCTACAAATCACTGGCGTGATAATTTGATTTTTTTAAACAGTCGCGCAATGATCGAATTGACTACCAAAAATTTTAAAGACGAATATCCTCGTTTAGTGCAAGCTCTTGAAAAGTGTCGATTTGTTTCCATAGATACGGAATTTAGTGCATTAAGTGTGTCAGATAAATTGCAGACAAGGTTGGTTTCTAAATTTATTTGTACTAGTCTCGTATCGGTATACATAAACAATACTGTTTTAGCTTATTTGATACAACTCGAGAGCGTTATGAAAAGATTCGAAAAAATTGCGAACAGTTAATTCCTATTCAGTTGGGGATCACATGCTTCAGCTTTGACACTGCAAATTGTTCGTACACTGCAGATATTTTCACAATTTTCTTATTTCCCCGAACCTTCTCCTTATACGATAAAAGGTTCGTTTGTCAATCATCCTCATTACAATTTTTATGTGACAACGGTTTTGACTTCAATAAGGTATTTCGATGTTCGAATTAACGCTACTGGAGTACATGTCACGCCATCTACATTTTATTTTAGTTAATATATGAAGGCGTTCCTTACATTAATCGAACACTGGAACAGTCTTTGGTGGAAGATTTGAAAAACGGAACGCTTCCGATCAATCCGTTTCAAAGTTGGGAAATTGAAAATGTATTAGATAAACAAGGACAAATTGTAGCCAGTTGGATATTTTCAGCTAAAAATGGAGATGTACAAGTCCTTCCCGAACTCCACAAGTATATTTGTAATCCAGATATTATGTATACCGCTCATAAACAGTTACGGGAACGATTTAAGGATAATTTGTGGACGTTTGAGGATAAAGGACAATTTACGGTGAAGAAAGTTTCGATAGAGGAACTGGCTGTACTAATAAAAGAGGATGATTTAGATAAAAATATCATTCTAGACATTCTGGGGGTTACAAGACTTTTTCGACTATTAGTGTCCCTCAAAAGGCCAATCGTTGGTCATAATTTACTGACCGATTTAATGTTATTGATTCACAATTTCGAAAATTCGCTTCCAACATGTTACGAAAAATTCAAACGCGTTGTGAACGAATTATTTCCCGCGGTTTACGATACCAAATGTATGAGTTTTAACATTTTAAAAAATTACATCCCCAACAGCAAAAGATGGCAACAGAACACGCTTTCTCATTTGTACAGCTATTTCAAAGGGGGTGAAGGACGCCATTTGGCCACAAATTCTCCCCTTATACAGCCGAGGGTACCTTTAGAAAAATACGACCAGTTTCATAATGCAGGATGGGACTCTTACTGTACGGGGTACATTTTTATAAGAATGAGTCATATTTATGCCATCAACAAATTCAAACAGAACAGGAAATACCTTAGCAATGAGCTTTTTTCCGCAGTTTCCGGCTTTAAAAATAAAGTTAATTTAATAAGGGCGTCTTTAGCGCACATTGTAAGTAACATATAGAGAGTATTATTTTTTTTATTAATAAAGCGAAAACTGGAAACTTTTGTAGCAATTAGATGGCGAAGATCCGCCATCTTCCCGTCCGCCATATTTGATCGTCGAGTCGTCGCGAAATAAACCACTGAACATTTCTCAGGTCAGTTTTAGTTAAATTATTTTTTTTTCGGTCTAATACATTCTTAGGAAAACCAATAATAATTTTTAGATAGCGTCTATGTTAAGTTCATTCGGATTTGTCGAAGTGAAACCATTTTCTTTTGGTAGCAAAGCCATTGTGGCTGTAGATAATTTTAAAAGGTGAGTTAAAAGATATTTATATCCTTAATTAACAAATAAATAATTTAATGTCAAATCACTTGAATATCTAAATATTTTTTATTATTAATTTGGATATTTTAAATTGGGTACTCTCTGGTCTCTTGCTTTTTAATTCCTTTTTTTAACAACAATAATGAAATTATTTAATTGTTTTTCTGAAAAAATATCAACTGTAGTGGTTTCGAAAATTATAAATAATTTTGAAAAAAAGTGAGATAGAAATTTGCGGTTTTGATCGGTGTATTTAGAATGAATTAATTAGTAGATTTTTTACAGTAAAACGAATATTTTAAATTATCATATGTCTTAGTTTTGGGTTTGAATGAATAAGTTCTGCAGTTTGGGTGGTAAAATCGTTGTGAAATATGATTATAATAACAAATTCAATAAAACATTTGGCTATGTTATCACAAACTTTTTTATTATTAAAAAACAACCTCAAAATTGTTTCGGCCAAAGGCCATTATTAAGAGTAAACGAAAATTTGCTTTAGGCCATTTATTGTCCATAAATACATAATATTTATACACACAAATCAGAATAACACAAGTGCTATTGTAGAGTTATAAAAAATTTTAATCAGGAAATTACAAGTAAAACCTAGTTACTGGAAGCTTAATAGTAATGGGAAATTGGATGCATAGAATTCAGTTTGATTATTGACCAACGATTGTTTATTGTGGATAGCAGTTTTAATTTCAAGGTTTTCGAGTAGATTCAATTTTTGGCTTTGGATTCTCTATGTAGGATTTTTATGTTATCTTCATCTAAGTTATGATTATTATGAATACAAAGTTCTGCCAATCCTGTGGATGTAATTTTCTTTTTTATGCTATTATAGTGCTCATTATTTCTACTTTTTACGGATCTTCTCGATTGTCCTATATAAACGGCGTCACAGTCTTTGAATTTAATTTAGCAAACCCCACTATGGTTTAACGGGTTGAGTTGTTTTATAATAATAAAAAAGTTTGTGATAACATATCTAAGTGTATTATTGAATTTGTTATTTGGACTTGAACTAATACTATGTATGATATCTACAGAATTTTATTTATTTTATTCAGCTGTTTTGTATTTTGTAAAATTTTAATTGATTTCACCTTTTTTTAATTTGGCTTATATTAATTTGTTGTTCCTGTCAGAACATAGGTACATAATTAAAATATTACGGTTGTCAATAGTAAAATTTCAAAAATTAACAGTCGAAAGTTCATTTGGACGTAAAAGAAGTGTGAAAAACAATCAGTCAGTTAATCTTCCGTCTCAACTAGACGTGTGTGCGTTTAAAAAATGTGTTTTGTTTATTGGACCGTAAAAATAAATTATTTGTAGCTCAATAAATATAAATATACGTTAAAATTCATAAATTTATATATCCATTATATTATTAGATTACTAAAGGTGTATGAGCTCTTCCAAATACCTACTTATTAAACATTAACCTGATAGGTGGTTTTCGAAATTTTATTTTAGGCTCATAGATATGTCTGTTCGTGTGGGTTACTATGTTACAGGCTATTTGTAGATACAAAAGTCATCCATACATTTCATATTTGACGTCTAACAAAACATAGAATAATTATAAATGGAAACACTTTATAAATTTCGAACTTCGGCTATACGACATTGGTTTATTTTCGAATTTCTTTTTTGAGTTAAAGACGTGAACCTGTCAATCATATTTTACTGTTTAAAATATTTGCGTTTTTTAAATCGTTACAACTGGTTATTTTGATTACAAAATTTTAACATAATAATAATAATAATAATAATAATAGTTCAAAAAAGAAGGTTTTAAAATCCTTTTTCGTCTAATTATAAAGGACGACTAATAAAAGTGAAGAAGTAAATTCACAACTGATTAAGTTAAGCATCAAAAGGGTCCTTGGTATATTGTTAAACACACAATGTACACTTTAACAATGTTTAACAATGAGTTAAACCCTTAACTCAAAAGCATAAATACCAATAAAGAGTCAAGCTAATAATAAAGCCATGCATGCGTTGAATAATCGTATTTTTATTACATATTCAAAAAGAGGAAGGCATTAAATTTTAAGGATCATAGATCCCACATTTCCTTAAAATTTAGACGAAAAAGGATTTTAATGCCTTCCTTGTTTTGAATATGTTATATCTTTGTCTAAGAATCCACCGGAATCAACAGTGTAATTCAATGCCCTCGGAGTAGTTGTTTCTGTTGGTTCCATATTTATATTTAATAATAATAATTATTTCTTTAGTGCTAATTCCATTCTTAAAAATTACGAAAATCACAAGGAGATTCGTATTAAGGCGTACAGTACTATTAAACATTCCCCACTTGCTAGAACGGCCATTTGGTATGTTAGAAAAAAGTAGGATTTATAACATTCTTCGTGATTGTTGATTTGTTTTAGGAGCAGCGTCTTTCTTACTGGTGCTATTATAGCATGGATGGCAAATAAGAAACTAATAAGTGTTTAATTAGACAAGTTTAATTTTGATTAAAGAAAAATAAGATTATTTTATTTTTCATAGTACAAAAATAAAGGAGTCGTTAATTTTTGTTTGATTTTTAATTTTTCCTCATACTTGTGCTGTAACTTTTTATTAATCCAATACCCACCAAATGTTCCTATGACATTGTTGATATTGCGTGTGTGTGTATGTGAGAGAGAAATATTATTATTTTTAGATACATTTTCCTTCTGAAAATAACTCCGAAAATCAGTTATTATTGAGCAATGAAAGGCGTCAATAAAAATTAAAAAAAGGAAATGATTGCAACTTTTTATTGTGGTCGTAATTTTTTTTTTCGAGATGATTAAGTCAAAACTGTTTACTATAACTTTATCTAAATATTATTTTTGCTACCAGTTAATTAGAAGAAGCGCTAAAATACCTCTAATCACTTTTTGGTAAAATCATGCAGAATCAGATTACTTGGAAATTTTCTATTGGAATCAAAATCAGTTTCTAAATTAAACTTAGATTCAGTTGGAACCTAATAAATCTTCTTCGTAAAATAAGCGTGTTAAAAAAAATCCGTTACGAAAATAAACTGAAAATTACTTATTTTTGATGCAGTCAATCAATGCATCCTGCATTACTTTAAATATTTTGCAACATTAAAAAATAATTATCAACTTACGTAACAACTACTTGAATTTTTGTGTGAATTTATTGACCGACCCATAAAAGAAATAGATAGATATTTTTTACGACCCAAAGAATAGTAAAAACAGCAAGTTCATAGTGCATCACTTTGTATACATAGTTGCCAGAAGGAGCTGACGTCGATATTATTAACCTGATTGTTATAAAAACGCTAATAAAAAAAATAAATAATTCTCAGAGACAACCAGAAAGTTGTGATTTATTGCATACGTTCATTTTGTTGATTTTCCTTCTTTATACATATTAAGTAACAGGCGAGCTGAAAAGTTCGTAGGCTAGCATAGAAAAAATATTTTTTTTTGATAGAATTTGATTTTATTATTCAATATAGTTCCTTTATAGCGGTCATACAATTTTTTCGATACCATTTTTATAATACGATTTGTCTTTAGCCTCAAAATAGGCTTCAGCATCCTCATGAGGTCTGAGAACAGAAAAAAGTCGCTGGGGGCCAGATCTGGAGAGTACGGTGGATGCGGAAGCAATTTATTACGATTAAACAGCTCCCAGCTCCAATCACTGCTTAGAATCATCGGTCCGTTGTTGTTTTTGGTCGATTATGAGCTCGCGCGGCACCCACTTTATACAGAGCTTTCGCATATCCAAATATTCATTCACGACCATTCATGACCAACACGTTCCTTTGATATCTTTAGGGTCGGGTCTCAGCTATCTCAATCAACTTCACTTTACGGTTATCAAAAAATATTTTGTGGACTTTTTTGATGTTTTCGTCTGTAATAGCCCCTTTGGGGCGTCCAATACGTGCATCGTCCTCAGTGCTCATTTCGCCTCGTTTAAATTTAGAAAACCACTTTTCTACGGTTGATTTTCCTGGTGCAAAGTCCGAATAATGTTTATGAAGTCAAGCCTTGGTTTCAACAGTATTTTTTTTCGTCAAAAAGCCAAAAAGCAATGCTTTATCAACACACGAAATTCCTTTTTATCGCAATCCATTTTTTCAAAGTAACAAAAGTTCTTTCACTAAAAATGCTATAACTCAGTTACTAATAGTGCAACAGCACAAAAAATCGTATGGATTTGATTCTAGTAGCGCCATCTATGGGTCAGCCTACGAACTTTTCAGCCCGCCTATTATAACATTCGATAACGTGAAAAAAGTGATAGCTGTTGCTTTTTTGGGTCACACTTCGCGACATTAACGTGTTTGTTGGTATTTTATTTCCTGGAAGATTTCAGAACAATATTACGATCGATATAATGATGGTAATGTTACCCTCGCTATAGCCTTTTTGCATCAACGAGCGTAATTAGTAGAAAGGTATTGCTATAATAAATGTGTATTTGTATGTTGATTTAGAGTGGCATTGTGAGTCATGTCAAATTTCAACGACGTAGTAACCACAAAATTTAATCAAAACAAATTTTCGAATGGACAGTGGTTCCAAAATTCCTTAGAACACTCCTCGGTCAGTCGGATCTAGCCGCTAATTGCTGATCGTCATTTATTTCGGAGCTATTTCGAATAAATTGCATGAATGCCAATAGTTAGATCATACAACATTTATAAATAAAATGCTCAATAATAGTAGATGCCTACTAGATGGGAAACGCACGTCGCGACGACACACCGTGACGTCTAAAACGGTAAAACCTTTTAACTTTTTATCGACGACATGTTAATTTTTTATTATCTACAACGTTGATCTTTGCAAAATGAATTGTAAAGTGTTTTTTTTATTCGGAGGATAAAAATTAAATTAGATGTTATAATGCAATAGATATCGTTTATAACGACATCTGATATAAGATTACTTTTTATAACGACGGACTCTGGGCGCCGATGTATGAAAGAATCTTTTTAGAAAACCAGAAATTGTAAAAACGTAGGAAAATAACAGAATTTCTTATTTAATGTGTTTGAAAAATCTGTAAGTTGAGGACTTCTTTATGATTTTGTAACATACATGATAAATATTCAGCTTTCTTTTTATCACAATTAAATACACACATTTTTGAGTATTATTATGTTATGGCTTTTGAATATGTTATGCTGTTATAACGACCAAATTTTATCGATACCTTCACCGTGTTTACTTATTTATTTCCGCATTAAATTTCAATGAACAAAAAAAATCATAAATCGTCTTTCTTGTTGGCATATCGTAGATATTTAAATATTTGACTCGGTTCCAATAATTAGTGTATTGTGATTATTTTTCATCTTAAAGATCTTTTTTCACATAAATTTTACAGGCAGTTGTTAAATGTTACAAAATGACAAAAGTGTTATTGAGACATTGTCTCTGTTATTTATTTATTTTTTTTTAATACCTAATGATAATTTTGGATTGCTCATCTTGGAAATTTTTGAAATTATTTTTAAAAGTACGACGTGAATTTGTTCTCAATATATATGCCACCGATCTACATTTATGCTAGCAATTGTTTTCAAAATAATGAACACAATTAACCAGAGGTTAAACTTTCTTTGTGTTTTACTAAAAAAAATTTTTAAAAATGTTTCATCATAACTGCACCATAGACAGTTTAATGGTATAAATGTTGTATATAATAGTGCCTGTCCATGTCTGTCCACTGTGTGAAAATTTAGACATGTGTTTATTGCAGCTTAATTACGATGTTCGCATGTTTAAGGACGTGTGGTCGTGTATTGCCTTGAAATATGCGGGTGGCCATCATAATATGGTGTTTGTTTTCATAAATATGCATCTATTAAAACACACAATAATTTATATCCGTTGTTACTTTTGCAATATCATCCAAGAATGAGGAAATGTTATTATTATTCACATCCTTAATAACACTAAACTTCCGGTATCTCTGATGCCTTTCATATATTTTTACAGAAACTAATTATAGATTTTGGTGATTTTAATATTATTTATTTATAGATTTTTTTCTTTAAATAGATGTTACCAAATACTGTTTATTACTTTTTTGGATCATTATTTTTTTAATACCTGAACCGCGAAACTTCTGATATATGTAATTGAAATTTTTCAAAATTGTACAATTACGGTTTTCTGGTTGCCAAGTTATATCCATTTTCACCGCCTACTGTTGCAACATAAATATTTAAATGGCCAGTTGTGGTGATAGCATTTTGAGTTCATCCTGGGTCGTGCATAAGAAATATGATGGTACTCGTATTTTCGTACCATTTTCAATTACGCATTAGGTACACTTTATATATGTATTCAAATACTTTATTACGGTTATAATCAAACCCTAAAGTTTTCATCACTGTATATGTACCTAAACAGAAAAAGAAACTGGGATGCGAAAGCAAAATTTATTTATAAAATTTTGATACTGGATGACAATCGTAACAGATTTATGTATTTGAGTTTTTTTTAAGATTTAAGTATTGTTTTAAATTAACGATATTTTTTAACATGTATATGATTTATGGGAACGTTTTTTCTTTTGTTTATTTCGAAATAAGTGGAAAAATACTCTTGGCTTCGATTGTTATTTATTTTTCCGTCGGAAAACCAGTGCATTTCGGCACCTTTGAAGCAAACATAAAAATAGAGAAGCAGAAAAACAAATATTGATTGAACTAAACACAAAAGGACAGATTCTTTATAGATAGATTTCCATATATAAAATCGCCACTGTTTCTTTTTTTATGTCGTTTGACTTTTATTTTATTAAATAATGTTTTACGGATTGGGGGCGGGGGAGAGGGTTGCCAGGTGCCGGACGCCCTGTAGTTATGTTATAGTGAATTTGCGTAAAAGTTCGGGGTACCAGGTGCTTGTATGACAATAAATATAAGTAATAATTGGCGTCAAAAGCGTAAAAGAATTCGAGGCATTATGGCACATATCTTTCACGTGGGCCAGTCTGTAAAAATACTACAAAACTCCAAGGTCGCGATGGTAACCGGCTGATGTCACAAGATGCTCTAGCGAATTCAGGGACACAGAGTAGTCGTGGCTGTATTTTTAGATGTTTGACGCTCCGCCAAATACCTGATTTTAGCATTATAAAAATTGTGTACTAAAAATGATTTAAGTCACTTTTAGTCCAACGGTAGCTTTTGTATAACCATTAGAAGTTCGAGATGCATCATTATACTTGCACCATACTCGACCATTTGTGATATATCGTCGAAAGCACGAGCCAAACTATAACCCGGTTGCATCTTTTGCACCACCAATTCTCAACTTGCACAACGGTACCAGGAAATGTTATTAATAGGACAAATGAGACAAAAATATGAATTCGTTAAATCTTTTTGTTTTCACAATTCTTTATGACTGTTATATTTTATAAATTCAATTTTTTGAACTTGTCAAAAGCTTTTAATTTTCCCAAAAGTTTAAAAAAGTAAAATTTTCAATTTTCCTTTAAGTTCTGGTTAGTTTACAAAAACTAAATATTAACTTCTTAATTTTCGTATTGTTGTATCTCGAGTTACTTCACAAATTCAGTTTTCAAAATTTCGTATGTGAAAAAAATAACAATAAGTAGACAAATTTTTATTGCAATAATTTAAAAAATACAATGCATGACCAAAATGTTAAGTATATAAAGGTATGTTATTTAAAAAAATCATACAACTTTCAGTAATTTTTCATCTTGGATCGCTTTCGGAAATTCCGGGGATCCTTTAACTTGAGGCTGAAAAAAACAAAAGACGCTCGACAATGTTTTGTTTTAATTATTGTAAGAAAAGGAAAACAAAAGAATCACATACCATTATAAACAAATGAGTAGGAAGTGCCCTATCCAATAGTGCATTTACTTGATTTTGCCTTAACGAAGGCCCCTCTGTGTTGTTTTCGGGAACAGTAATAATAATTTTCGGTAAAACGATATTTCCAGCGACGACAGGATACAAATTATAATCGAGAGATTTGGAACTTTCGGGCAAGATAGATATAGGGATCTGTAGATCGATATTATCGACATGATCGATTTGAATTAAACTTATATTATATTTTGTGGCCGTACCTGTTTGTACCCTGCAAACATAAACGCATCTCCACCCTCTACAGTTACTTCTAGTTGTAAAAGTTGATGAGATCTGTTATATAAAGTATATGTCACGAGAAGGGGTGTGTGAAGTAAACCAAAAGCTGGCAAAGAAAGCTTAATATCTAATGGAATCCATTCGATTTCTAATCCGGGTATCATGAGTTGACTAGTGGCAGTCACACCGTTTTCTCTGTTTATGTAAAACAAAAAGTTTTTATTTTCCAGAATTGTTCAATTAATTAAAATAAATACACAGTTGATAACTTCCACAATTGATTAAATAAACTTAACACGTGTTTCGCCAACGCCGTGGCTTCTTCAGAAGTACAAAATCTACTTAAAACTACCTAAGAGTAGATGTCTAAAAATAGGGTGTTGTATCTTCATTACAGTGAGGGAAAAGATTTAATAGTGGTGAGGGATTTATATCTGCTTGGTTCAGTTCAATTCAAATATTTACTCAGGTAACACAGGTTTAATAATGGGAAATCCCTTAAGCCCGTTGTTGGCAGAAATATTCTTGTATCACATTGTTGAATCTGCTATTCAAAAATTACCTCTATTTAAATGTTGTCTTTATTACTTCAGGTACGTTGATGATATTATAGTATGTTTTATCAGTTCAAATAGACAATTACACATGTTTTGTAACCAAATTAATAATATACATAAAAATATCATTTTCACAATGGAAATTGAAAATAACAATAAAATAAACTTTCTAGACTTAACTATTTCCAAACAAGATAATAAACATAATTTTTCCATCTTCCATAAACCTTCATACACAGATATTATTATACACAACTCATATTGTCACCCTTACCAACACAAACACTCAGCATTTTATAGCATGTTACACAGACTTATCAATGTTCCCTTGTCAAAAACAGACTACAATAAAGAATTGAATCTAATTAAACAAATTTCCATAAACAATAATTACAACCCGCTCATAATTGACACTCTTTTACAAAAAATTTCATACCCTCAAATTATTCAAACATCTTCCCACTCACTAAAGATAACACAAATAAAAAATTCAAACTTTTAACATATATAGGGAAACCATCACTAACAATTAATTAATTTCTCAGAGACAACAATATAAATGTATCATACAAAAAACGAATAATAACCTTAGCATACATATAAAGAATAATAAAGACAAAGTAGGGAAATTATCAAAATCAGGCATATATCAATTCAATTGCGGTTCTTGTTCAAAAATTTATATAGATCAGACGGGAAGAAATTTTAGAATTCGTTTGAACGAACATTTTAGATCATATAGGAACAAAAAAACCGATTCTAACTATGGCAAACATGTGCTAGAAGATAACCATATATTTAATTTAGATCTAAAAATTTTACACATTGAAAATAAAAGTTTAAAACTTACACTATTGGAATCTAAAGAAATTAACAAATATAAAAATACAGAAATATTACTTAATGACCAAGTAGATATAAACCTCTCACCACTATTAAATCTTTTCCCTCACTCTAATTAAGATGCACCACCCTATTTATAGACATCTACTCTTAGGTAGTTTTAAGATTTTGTACTTCTGAAGAAGCCACAGTGTTTGCGAGACACGTGTTAAGTTTATTTAATAAATTGTGGAAGTTATCAACTGTGTATTTATTTCAATATGTTAGACTTCCATCAAGTATCCGCTAATTCAATGCAATTGTTCAATTAATTTTTATATCCCATTATCATCAGTGTCCATTTTAGATTCGAACTTTACTTATAATACAATTAAAAATAAATCCAATAAATTTTTAAATTTACTCAAATTTTTATTTAAAATTACCACCTAATCGAGAGGAAGATCAATTACAAACAAAATTTCTTACCTTTTCCATTTTATCGTGTACTGTCCCACATTGACAGGACTTTCGCAATTTCTCTTTACCTTCGCAAGAAAGACTTCCGCCCCAGATTCTTTATCATTTAAAATCAACCCTTTGACCTGACTGTGAACACTTTCATCAACGGATTCCACAGGGGGCATCTACCATACAAACACAAATAATCTTTGAAATCGATCAGAGCTATTTATCAAAAGTAACAGGCGGGCTGAAAAGTTCGTAGGCTAGTATAGAAAAAATTTCTGTCCAGCGAGCATCCTCTTGAGGTCTGAGAACAGAAAAAAGTCGCTGGGGGCCAGATCTGGAGAGTACGGTGGATGCGGAAGCAATTCGAAGCCCAATTCATAGAATTTTGCCATCGATTTCATTGATTTGTGACACGGTGCATTGTCTTGATGAAAGCACTTTCTTTTTCTTCAAATGAGGCTGCTTTACCGCGATTTCGTCTTTTAAACGCTCCAATAACGCTACGTAATAGTCGCTGTTTATGTTTTTTTTTCCGCCAAAAACCAATGCTTTATTAACACACGAAATTCCTTTTTATACATTTTTTCAAAGTAACAAAAGTTCTTTCACTAAAAATGCTATAACTCAGATAGTAATAGTGGAACAGCTGTCAAATTTATATACGCGTCTTTTGAAGGTTAGGGCTAGCTAAAACTCATATGGATTTGATACTAGTAGCACCATCTATGAGTCAGCCTACGAATTTTTCAGCCGCCTGTTAAGTTGTGTGATCAGCCGAAAAAGCCTTCGATTCTTAAAACTTTTTTGAAATTATTGTTAATTAGTATTTTAATTTGTACTTACAAAATCTAACGAGGTATTTTCGATTACGATAGGCCAGGGAGAGATGCAGTTGATGATGGGGGTTACAACGAATTCTTCGTCCACGTAAAACTTTGAAATGTCTTCGAATAAAGTATTAGAAAATTTGGTATTGATTTCGAAGGGTTTTACGAACGGTATGTTCAGAATATCTTCGCTAATACTTGTTCCCGTCCTGTCGGACTCGAGCACGTATGAAATTTTTAAAACCACTGTCCTCTGACCCACCTTGTGACCGCGAATGTAAAGATTAATTGATTTGCTTTCGCCGACTTTTAAGTCTGGAAGGCCGATATTTAGGGGGAGCAGTTCACTTTTGCCCCCCGTGTTCAGACAGAACTCGGCTGGAAGTGATTATTAGTCAATAAAAAACAAATAAAATGAAAATGATGACGAAAATTGTACAATAAATCTATCTATGGAAAATGAAGTAAAAATAGTTAGTAAAGTATGGCCATTTTATAATTTAAAATACAGTCAAAATCTGTTATAACTACATCAAAGGAACCGATGATGATTTAACAAAGTTGAATTTAAAATTGTAGCGAACCATGGAACTTTATTTACAATTTTCCCTAAATAAGTCTTTGAAAGAACCGGTATGTTGTTCTAAACCAGTGTTTCCCAAAATGTTTTAGGCCATGCCCTACTTTAACATTTCTAAAATCTTCATGTCCCTCTTTTATAATATAATAAGCATAAAAATTTTATTTGTTTTTTTTTTTATTAGTAATATAAATGATGATTTTTAGAATCAATTTCAGTGAAATTATTTTCAAAACAAAAAAATGAACTTCTAATATATGATAAAAAACTAAAATTTGAAAAAATTGATTCTTTAAGACTTAATTTAATGTGATCTGTGCGCTTGATACTTAGTGCACAGATATTTTATTTCTGGTTCCAGCTTGGTAAGATTTAATCTCAAATCTCCACGTTGTGTAATGTCCAGTCGATTTCTTTTTTTAATTAGTAGATCACTAACAGCACTAAAGCCACACTCAGCTAAATATGAGGATAGGAACGTTAAATCACTCAGTTGAGATTTTGGTGGCGTCAAAGGAATTTATAGGTATTTAATAAATTAAGCCCCCTATTTAAAAAAAAAACTGTTTTTTCAAAAAATTTGTCGCATTTGAAGCATTGCATTTAAAAAGCCCATAGCGAAGGGGGTAAAGTCATGTCGGGTCAATTCTCAAATTGCCCCCCTCCAACCATCGAATTGCACCCCTGTGGGGCGTACGCCCCACTTTGGGAAACACTGTTCTAAACGATATCGTAAACGGTTTCAACTGCATATCTTATTGATTTTCCATTATTTTTTTTATGATTTTCATTTTCAACAAATTTAGAATTTTACGTGATTTTTAAATTCAAATCAAATGAGAGACCGTTTTTAATAAACAGAATTAACTAAAATAAGTTTCAACAAATTTATTTATGAAATTCTCTACAAATGTATACTCTTGTATACCATTTGAGAATGAGACCTGTCGAAACAATTGTAAGAGAATTTCTTAAATTAATTTATTGAAAATTATTTTAGTCAATTTTATTTGTAAAAATGTTTCATCAAGAATACAAGCTTAATAAATTTTAATGTAAAAAAAGGTGACCCCAAATCTTTTATTCGTGTGTTTCGTAAAAACTTTAAATTGTTACTATGTTTGGAAGTTTAAAATTTTATATTTTTGTATGAATAATTGTGATTACAAAAGAAGTATTATTAGCTATAGAAATTTGTAATCAATGCAATTGATTGTCATCACTTACTGCTTCCGTCCAAGTCGCCTTCCGAAAGATTAACCAGTATATTAACAGTATTTATGGGCGCAATATCTTCATTACTAACGGTGATTGTTACATTAAACCATTCGCCAACAAGTGCCGGTTGTTTGTGATCATAATTAATGTTCAATTTCGATTTTCTCGGAACAACCAGCGCCGACGACTGCGGTAAAATGCTTTCGAAATCCACATGGGATGCAGATTTTCTTCTAAACCGCGAAAACTCTTGGATTCCACCAGTCGAAACCGCCAAATTACCATTAAAAGATAACTCAACACAACACTCTTTGGGAACGCCCAGATACAAGTTTATAGAATTTATCTAAAAAAATGTTATTATTATTGGGGGTTGACGGACGGGGGAAGGTTAGATAAACGTTTTTACCTGCATATCTTTTCCTGTCGTTTCAGAATCGGGCAAAAATTCAACAACAAACTTTTTGACTTCGTTACTTTCGAATGTTAAATTGGGATTGTTAAATTTTGTTTCGTTTACCGCAAATTCTGAACTATATTCACTCGTATTTATTGTCACTGAAAGTCTTGTAAAGCTCAAAAGAAATGGGCATGTGCTTCTAAACAAAATGACAAATTTAAATCAATTTTCACCTTTTTATTTTCACATTTAATTTAAAATATTGTGATTGTTTTGTGGAGTTATTGGTTTTTACCTTATGAATACTTCGACAACAACATTTTGATCCGCCTCGTATTTATCTTTCAAAAATCTGGCCTTTGTCTCTATACAAGAAACAACACTATTCATATCGACGGTTAAATGAATGGATTCACTTTCGAAAACTTTTTTCCACAAATTTAACGAAGTATGAACGTCGTAAGAAGGTAAATTTAAAACTGGGTTAGGAATTTGTTTCTAAAAAATAATTATGTAACACAGGGTTATTCAAACTGACTGGTACATTAGATTTTTTAGGAAAACTAAATCTGTTAGAGATTTAAAAATTTTGGGGGTATGAGTTATCAAGGATGATCTTTTTATCTAAAATAATTTCAACTGAGTGCCACTTCCGGTTATATCGGAAGTTGATGTCAACTTTTTAAGGTGACTTTGGTGACAAACTTGTATGCCTACAATAAACAGTTTTTAAGATAATTTACTTTATAGAAGAAAGATTGCTACCGCAACTCAAACTATAAAAAATCATAACTTCCATAAAAAATGACTTAAATGAGTGTTGAAATTTTACTATTTATAGGCTAATATCATCTTAAAGTTAAGCTTCATAATTTATACAGGGCATTCAGAAAAAAGAAAACAATGCTAAAAAACTTCAAACACGAATAAGTTCATTTATTTAAATGACACCTAGCATTTTTGTTTTGTAATTCTTCGATTTCTTTTTTATCGTCTTTTCGACACATTTGGACGTTGAATCCAAAATTATTTAAAAAGTTTCAATTAAAACAATACAAAACATCCGAATGTATCGATAGAGGATAAAAAAGGAATGGAATGACAAAATACAATATGCTAGGTGCCATTTAAAAAAAATTAACTTACTCGTGTTTGAAGTTTTTAAACTTTGGGTCTTTTTTCCTGAACGCCCTGTATAAATTATGAAGCTTATTTTGGCATGAAGTTAGCCTTAAAACTTGACTATAACTAGTAAAAATTTCAACAGTCTAAGTCATTTTTTATGGATGTTGTGATTTTTTATAGTTTGGGTTGCAATAGCGATCTTGTTTCTATAAATTAAATTATCTTAGAAACTATTTATGGTGTCAGAGTCACCTTAAAATTTTATGGTTTATACAAATTCGTCGTAAAAAATATACTATTATATATAGTAAATTAAAACATCGTTTTTGATAACCCCTACTCCCAAATTTTGAAATCTTTAACGTGGTTAGTTTTCCCAAAACGTCTAAGGTACCACTCAGTTTGAATAAGTCTGTATGGAAAATTTACTGTAGGTAGGATGCTTCACGTTTTCTTACTTTTAAAACTCGGATTAAATTTTCGTAAACTTGAGTTTTATATTCAGTGGTAGTTGTGATACTTTTACCCAACAATTCCAAAGATATCGTAACGTAATCTTGGACTGTGGCAGTCAAAAATGCACACTGCAAAGCTTTTTGCAATATATGCGATAAGATTGACCACCAACATTCTAGTCGATAGTCCCAAATCATGTGCGTAAAAAGTCTATAAAAAATATACATACATAGTACGTTTGATTTTTTTTTAATGAAAAAATATTTACGTTAAAGCCTTTCCATAATCTCGAAATTCAAAATATTCCTCGGCCATTTGGACGACCAAATAACGTCTTGTTCTTGGACATTTGTAAGTTTTATATTGAGATACAGCCAATCCATATAACGAAATTATTATATTCTGTCAAGAACACTTTAAATTAAATTAATGTACCTTCTGACTTACCTATATGATATAAATATGGAATCAACAGAATTCCATATTTACATTTATTATATAGCACGTAAAAGCCTTTCTGCCAGCGTCCACCTGATGAGACCCGATAGGTCGAAACCGGTCATGGTATGGCTTTCCGTACGTTGTGCCTACTGTATAGGACGCGTTCGAAATGTGGGATCTGTGATCCATAAAATTTAGACGAAAAGGGATTTTAATGCCTTCTTTCTTTTTTGAATATGTTACCTATAGGATTTTCAGCATTTTTTAATGTTGACAAAACACGTCTTACAATTCAGATAGCTTTGTTAAAATTACATATAATTTAATTTTAATCATGTAGCTTTTATAAATGAGCAATTCCATTTGAGATCATTTAATATTATTATGGTTTTACATTTTTAGCAACGGTCATATTAAAAAAAAAATTAATATCAACGGTAAAAAAATAAAATATATTAAGTAATACAAAGTATCTTCCTTGTCTGACAGAACCTTTTAATGTTCCTTTATAAACTCAAAAGGGAATTCGTAATTTAGGAGAAAATTTGTAATAGCATTATCATAGGGTAAAATGCATCCCCACTCGTCTAGCTTATTTTGTACGCATGTCTTGCTTCCTCGAGCTCAAACATAAGGGTGTTAGTCGAGCATATGGTTTTATATGAAGTAGTTCTTCGATCGCAAAGCTGCCAATGGTTAGGTTAGGTTATACAGGGTATAACTTTTAAAAGCACGACTTTAAAGGTCAGTGAAATAAATAGTTGTAGTAATTTTAGTGTTATATTTGAGATCAATTAGTATTTAAAAATCAAGGCGATTATCTAATCATTTTCAATAATAATTTAAGTACTGTTAAAGTTAGAAATATTATTTACCAATTTGTAATACGTAATTAGAACATTTTTTGATGGTTGTAATTCAGAAATTTACTTACGGAATGAGCAACTTGTTTTTCTAAAAACTGCAGTGCCTGAATTCCTTTCTTTTCTAACTGTGGATCTGGATTGTCCATGTTAAGTTTCCCAGGTCTCCAGGGTCTCTGCCCGTAGAATTCTAAATGATCCAGACCCTCGAGAGGATCTGGAGCTGTAGGATACGCAGTAACGTTCTAAACCAAACAAAACAATATTCCCTTATATCGATTTTATTTAAAAATACTAAACGAATATTTACGTTGCAAAGTTCGAGACACGATTTTTTTCTTTGAATAGCATACTGGGCTGCTTGCTGATAATAAACTCCGGGATGTTGGGTCTGAACAGCCGGTAAACCTAACTTAACAGCTTCGTCAAAAATGTCACCGAAAATGCTGTATCTAAAATTTTCTTCGTTTCAATACGAAATGTTATACAGTGTCCCAAAGAAGCGTTACAAGCCGAAGTAAAGATGTGAAAGATCTCGATCTTTTTGTTTTTTATTGAAACTAAAACTATAAAACAAAACTTCACATCTTCTACCTTCCTCTGCCAACATAACTTCTTGAGACACCCTGTATATATATACAAGAGGTTTCTAAAATATTCCGAGAAAAGATCGAGTATTTTTCAAAATTGAAAGACAAATTTACGATTTTTTTCATCAATCAGTAGTATATGTAGTATGAGCAGGAATTAGAGACAGCCTTAGATAAAATGAAGGCGGCATGTATTGGTACTTAAGGGATGTGAAAGTTGGGTTAGAGCTACTATAAAAATGGGAACGAAGTCAGGGTTGAAAATACGGTAAAGACATGCGACAAAGGATAGCTCGGGGTCGAGAAAGAAGCATTTGAGACTTGGTATTATAGGCGGATGATGGAAATACTGTGGATAGAAAATATAAGAAAGATGTGGTATTGGAAAAAGTAAGAGAGCAGGGGCCGTTATGAAAGTCAGTAAGGAAAAGACCGAGCGGTGTGGTCTAGTGTTCTAGATCATCGCGTAGCATTCGGGAGGTCACCGGTTCGGACACGGGTCCGGCTGTTCTGGTACAAGTTTTCTGTGGTTTCCTTGGATCATTTAGGCAAATGCTGGGGCAGTAATATTCCACAGATAATCTTTCACTTCTCTTCTGTCTTCATTTCGTTCGTCTCATCTTTCTCTCCCTAACCACACCACCTACCCATTCCCACGATTCCTGCAAGGAGGCTAAAGAGGGCCTTACGCCCTACCCTCCGGCTTTGCACTGCAGTGTAGGTAGGAGGGACTGCCGTCCATCAGCACGAGTAGCTGGTGGGAATGAAACACAAAAAAGTTTTTTTTTTAATAAGGAAAAGGAGACATAGATTGGTAGAATACCATCTAAGACATGAACGGGTAGTTAGAGACACATTAGAAGCAGAATCAGGAGTAAAGAGGAGTAGAAGGTCTAATTTTCGGGGAATGTAAAGATTGGTTCAATGTCTTCGGACTTTGTTTGTGATGAATTAATATTAGATAGTTTAGCATTTTTCTTGGAACGTTTTTAGCACACCATGTATATTTCAAAAACGAAAATGTCGCCTTACTGTTTACAAAGCCATGCGTTATGTTCAAAAGTCAATTCTTTGAATCCAATGCGCGACTTAAACCTTTCCGCGTGCGTCTTAAACTGGGAAATGGCGTCTCGCGGTAAATTCAAATTGAACATCAACTTGCATAATTTGTAATTAATAAAACCGGCGACAGTTTGGATTTCCATGGCGTTCGTATCGACAATCCTAATCTCATGTAGTTTATTGTATGCGTAAGTGTAATGCCTTTAAAAAGAAAAATTTTCATCAGTACTTGGTAAATGGAAACTTTTTGACTATCATAAAAAACGTACTTATGGGCTGTATGAATGTCTTGTTTAAGTTCATTAAGGAATCCCATTTTGAATTGATGCCTGACGAATAAATATAGATGTGTGTTTTTGTTAAGATGCTCTTTATGATTTTCAACATGTTTGGCTTCCATGTGATAATAATTTTGGGCCAAGTCATAAAAAGCACTTTCCAAACGAACTATATAACCCTGTAAATGATCTCCATGGGGCAAAACAAAAAGAGATTTTGCACTGATCTCGCAACTGGCACACAGAGCAATGGCCCTCTCTGAACTCAAAGAATCCTCTCCCGCTGGTAATGGGGGAGTGTTTTGTAAAAGAACAACAACCAATCTGGTGTTTCTTCCTTCGAGAGCAGCTCTGAAAGAGTAAATGAATATCGTAAAGGGTGTGGGACAATTGGAAACATTGTACGGAAACTGCACCACAGAATGTAGCAGTACTGGGTAGGCACATCACAAATAATTTTAAAGAGGATAAAAACTTGATTTTTCTAACAATTATATTTAAAAATCTCTAACAATTTTTTCGGCTGCTAAGCCATTTGTTAGGAGTCGAAATAATTGTTAAAATTATGCGAAAAAAACTAGACGTTTAAAATCCCTTTTAGGAAAATATATATAAACATTGGTGATTGATCCATAGTTAAAAAAATGGCACTTTTAATTAAATTTTTGTTAAATAATTTTTAGATAAAAAAAATCTTATTATTTATTCTTAAAGGAAACACTAAATAAAACTCAATTTGATTTTCCACTATCTATTTTCAATCTTGATAATTGTTTCACCCTACAGGGGCATCTTCAGAAGACAGCTGGTTACGTTAGATAACTATTCTAAATTTATACTAGTCTTAGGGTTAATTGGAAGGGGTACATTCTACTATTTTATTTAGTATTGTGGATTCATAAACGTTTTCTATTTCATTTAAAGTTAATTCTCTATTTTGGTTTATCTGCTTTTTGATCTCAAAGGATTGTAGTATGCCTAATTTTTTGCCTTTATTTGAGCAATGTAAAATTTTAAAATTATCGTTTGTATTGAATTCGTGTTTTTTATTATTTATTTATTTTTCAATACAAACGATAATTTTAAAATTTTACATTGCTCAAATAAAGGCAAAAAATTAGACATACTAGAATCCTTTGAGATCAAAAAACACATAAACCAAAATAGAGAATTAACTTTAAATGAAATAGAAAACGTTTATGAATCCACAAAACTAAATAAAATAGTAGAATGTACCCCTTCCAATTAACCCTAAGACTAGTATAAATTTAGAATAGTTATCTAACGTAACCAGTTGTCTTTTGAACGTGAAACAATTGTCAAAATTGAAAATAAACAGTGGAAAAGTCAAATTGAGTTTTATTTAGTGTTTCCTTTAACATGTTTTTCCATAAAGGCCGGAACAATAGATTATTTATTCTTATTTACCCAACCAGTTAAGGTCTGTGCATAGAGTAAATAGAAACGAAACAATAATTGATTTAACATGAATAATAATTTATTTTTAATTTAAGTTTTGGGATAATTAGAAACATTTCAAGTTACTTTTTTTGAAAAGGTCCCCAATTTCCGGAAGTGGTCAATCGGAAACAGGCAACCTTTTGTACTTAATAGTAACATGAAGGTCGATATAGAAATGATATTTGAATTGGCTATAAATATAATGAAGTAAAGACGTTTATACTGAATTTTGTGAATCACAAAAGAAGAGGAGTTTATGAATATTTTCATACCTATACAAGAAGTGATAATATGAACATATTTTTTTTTATATATTTCCCATTTACTCCGTCCATCCCCAATTGCTAGTTATTCTTACTTACTTCACTCTCCCCTAATTAAATAATCAATTTAATGAAAGTATTAAAAATTTATTACCTTAGTGATTGTACTCTGGATGCACATTCAATAATTTTCTCATTCCATTGCAAATCATTCCAATCTAAATCATAAAAAATAACTATGACCGAGGGGATCTCGCTGAGGTGTTTTCTCAACCAATTCTTCTTCAAAATCCCCTTTGGAATATACCATTCGTACGAATTCCGTTTTGGTTTGACTACAGGGAATTCTTGAGCATTACTTATGAGCTTAAACAAAACCGGTGACCTCTCCACTCGGCGGTTACTACTGAGATTTTCCCAGATAGTCTTATGAATAGCATTATTAACTGTGTCTAACCCCGAAACCCCTACTAAAGCCAAAGGCTTTGCACATAACTCGGGGGGAAGCTCAAACTGTTCATTATATAAAGCGACATAATTAGGTTGCATTTTTAAACTAAACAATATATTATAACATTTATTTCTTCTAGATGTTATTAGATTATTTCAAAAGGTATTATTAAGTATTTTAATTTTATCTTTTGACGTTTATTTTAACCAGGTTATGTTTATTGATGTCTCACGATGTTCTTCGTTTTGTTCGATTTTTAGTCGCGTGCAGAACAGCTGAACACAATTTACTCTCATCTTTTTGTAAATGATTCTCTTGACTTACTTCAAAATGAAGATTTTCACGTTTTATAACGTTCTCTAATGTGTCATTTAAATGTACTGAATTGAAAATAGTAATATTGTGACATTGATCGTATCCTTAAAAAAATATACCACGCGTTTTCTTATAATTTTCATAAAGTTTTTATTAGAAGACTAACAATTGTTTCGATTTTTCAATCGTTTTCGAAGAGATCATACACGAACTAAATTGAAAGTAAAACAAAAAACAAAGAAAATCAGATATTCAAAAAAGAAGGAATTAAAATCCTTATCTTCGTCTAAGAGTCCATCGGAATCAACAGTGTAATTCAATGCCGGTAGGAGTATTAGCCCTTGGAGTAGTCGTTTCTGTTGATTCCATATTTATATTTATAAAGAAAATCAGGTTTAAAACTAATATTTCACGGCCAAAACAACAAAAAAGATAGGTGGTATAGAATAAACTATTATAGAAATCTCAGTGATAAATTATATAACACATTACGCAGAAATCTAAATATCAACTTAGTTAGTTAAAACAAAACCAATTTAAAAAATATTTTCCTTAACAATAAAATAGAACAAATACGACAATTTAAAAAAATCAGGCCTATACAGAATAAAATGTAATGATTGTGATGCAATCTATATTGGAAAAACCGGTCGTAACTTTGACATTAGATACAAAGAACATGTCAAATCAATTAAAGAAAACAAACAAAAATTCCACAGGATTGTCACAACATTATAACAAGAATGGCCATTTGATAAATAAAGACAATCTATCAATTTTACATATGTTAGACAATAGTAAAAAATTAGACCATTTAGAAAGACTTGAAATTCAAAAAGCTTTGCATTATAACAAAAAATTTACCAATGACCAAATAGAAGGTTTTTCCAATCCAATATTTAGAGCATCGTTTCCACTTACTAGATATTAAGGAATTTAATGTTTTTGTGTATGTACTAATGTTTATGTATAGTTAACTTAGGATATAAATAATGAATATCTTTACTTTCAATTTAGTTCGTGTATGATCTCTTCAAAAACGATTAAAAAATCGAAACAATTGTTAGTCTTCTAATAAAAACTTTGTGAAAATTAAACCCAGTGTTTTCATCTACATCTATTATAAGGTTTTTTCACAATCATCTATAAATTTTCCATTTCTTTTTCGGATTTGGATTCTCAGATATTTCTTTATAAAAACTACAAATCTTGTTTAATAAAATATATTTTTAAATATAACCAATAAAAAACATCTATCATAGAAAATATAATACTAAAACCATTACACAAGTGTTAAAACAACAGCGTTTAAATTTAAAAAGACAGGATTGTAAGAAGTCAAATTTGACTTTTACAACTTTCTCATTTTCGAATTTAAATGGTCAGTATAATAAAATACCTACTAGACTTGCTCGATGACAATCAAACAAACTGTTTGAAACTAATATTAGATGACTTTTTTTCCGTACAAGGGTCGTAAAGGCGGAAAAGTTCGGGTAAAAATCCCTCGATCATAAAAACCATCGTTTTTACAATATGGAACTTTTCTTTTACATACACGTAACATTTGAATAAAATATAAAGTCCACATGAAAATATGTGTACAATAACGACTTAAATAAGCTGCACCGCTTTGAAATTTAAATCACACAAATCATAATACAACAAAGAAAATAAAAGTGCTCCATGTCAGTTTATACTTTCATTTGTTTTAGTTGACCCTCCCTCTGTCGACTTGCATTTATTCGATTTCAAGCCCTCTTAATAAGAACGGGTATATTTGATAAAACTAAAAAAAAAATGTGAAACAAAAACAAAGTACAATAACTGTAAAACAGAACAAAACAAGAAACAATATGGTAAAAAATTTAATTTGTATTTTTGGGAAACCCGAGCTTATTAAGAGACATTAAATTAATTAAAAACAATATTAAAATCATAAATAAAATGCACTAATACGAAATAAAATAAATAAATTAAATTTTGAAACGTAAAACTTTTTCATAAAACAACTAAAACAAACAAAACACGTGTCACTTTTTAATTAGAGATCTCACTTTGCTAACGCATCTATTTAATAATTTGGGTTTTTGTTTGGCCGAATCACTACCATTATTACCTATCGTACCATTTTTGGTACCGGTGGAGTCTAAGCTTTTTTCAAAATCCGAATTATTTGAAATGCTTCTATTAAGTTCGTTCAGACACTCGACGATTTCATTATCGATCGCTGATTTTGCGTCGTTTTCTTCACCAAATTCGTCATTATCTTCTTCGGTAGTTTGAAGCGGCTGTATCACATTGTCCGAATTTATGTCGAGGTTGTTTTCGTAACTTTGCGATTTTTTCGGAACTTCGGACGGGGTATGTTCAGTTTTGACAACTTTTTTAACGACAGCGACCGGCTCATCCCCGTCGAGTAAACCGTCTAAACTACGAGATCGATTAGGGGTGACTGGTATGGAACTGGTTACTATCGACGGTGTATTAGAACTAGAACCCCTTCTGGTTGTCGGATACTGCGGTGGTAAACCCTTTGGATGTCTGTTAGATGTCATTAGCCAGTTACGGGACGGACTCGATGATTTGTAGAGCCTAGACATAAAAAAAGCATATCAAATAAAGACAAAAACAATTTCATAAATGCAAATGATGATATAATTCATTTTGGGTAAGAGTACTACCTAATTGGTTTTTAGTATCCGAATTTTTAATAATCTGACACTTGTTCAAGTGGTGAAAATCGGAAACAAAGTAAACACGAACAAACTGTAGGTACTAAAAATCTACTTTTCTAATTAGTTGACTTGTCGGTCTAATATTTTCCCATAAATAATTTTGATTGCTAATAATTGGAAAATATTATGGTTTATTATTAAAAAATAAAAGGTGTCTGCCGTTAGCTCTTGGTGAACCATGTTGAAATTATAAATAAATAAATAAAATTTCTTGGAAACTGGTCACAATGTTTTATTAAATAACTCGATGCGCATTTCGTCCTGTTAAGGCATTATCAAGAGTACTAAAGTTAATACAAAATTAAATTATATTTATATACATACAATACAAAGACAGAGGGTGGGAGTTAAATTAAGGAACTGCTAAGTAATGGATTATTCCCGAAATCTAATTGGTGATTCGTGAGAGAGTTTTGTTGGCTTTAATAGCTTTGTTTATTTCTTCAATTTCAAATCTATCGAGTATATGACCTCCTTTCACATTTTTTAGTAATTTTAATTTATCTTTACATAATGAGTGGTTATTGTTTAATACATGGCTGGCTAGGCCTGAGTTAGGTTTGTTAGTTTTTATGTAATTGAAATGTTCTAAAAAAACGGGTTTCAATATCTCTTTTTGATTTACCTATACAATCATTGCAGGATATTTCATAAATACCACTTTTTTGTAAAACGTTATTATTTACGCTTAAATTTTTGTTGTTTACCAGCTTCTTACCTAAAGTATTGTTATTGAAATAATCTGATTTAATATTGTAATGATATAGGGTTTTACCTACTAGTTCACTAATCTTACCTAAATAGGGTAATTTCCTCCAGACGTTATTATTAGAATTGGAATTAACTGGGTAAATGATGTTATTAAATTTTGATTTTTGTTTTTTCTTTAGTAACTTATCAATGATATTTTTGTTGTAAACATTATTTTCTGCTATTAATTTTAAATTAAAAAGATAGTTAGCCGAAAACTCTTGGTGAACCATTTTTCAAAATAAAAGAAAGAAAAACACAACACTCATTACATTTATTATCATTATAATGATAATATTTGAAAAAAATACCCTTTTATGGCAATGTAAGCACATGTATAGGAAATAAGTTAAAACAATTTAAAATCAAACCGGCATATTTTAATAACTCAAAACTTAAGCAAACTCCTTGTCAACAACAAATTAAATACGAAGCCAGATAATTCTGAAAAAAGTGGTGTATATATAATAACCTGCTCTGACTGTTCAACAATATGTAATGAACATATTTGTAACGCTATACACAGTAATCATTGTTCTGGTCTCTCCTCTCATTTAATAGAAAATAACCATACTTGTAATAAAAATAATCTAAAACTATTACACCACATTCAAGGACGAAAAGTCTTAGATCGCTATGAAATCTTAGAAATAAAAAAAGCCATATTGTTAAATAAAGAACTAGCAAACGACCAGTTAGAAGTTGGTAACAACCCCCTCCTATACCCAAAGCTTATAAAACCTAAAAGTTCTAGTATTTAAGTAACCAATATGTTCTTAACTTTAGTTATTAATTATACTCTTGATGATGCCCTAACAAGGCGAAATGTGCATAGAGTTTTTGAATAAATATAAGTGAAACCTCTCCAACTGTTTTTATTTCTTTTATTTTTATTAATTTTATCAAATTTATTTCTTTTTTGTAATTTTGTTCCGGTATTATTATTACTACGTATACCAAATTGCATATTCCATTTGTAATGAAAATGGAAATGTTTTTGAAGGTGGTGAAATTATGGTGTGTAGCCTGTACTGACCTGGCAAGTTGTGAGCTGGCAACCGAGGCTTGGGGACCATCTAGTCAATCCCTACCCAAGCCTGAGTTTCCGTTCATTTCTTTATCAGATCCTTTTCCACTTCCCGAATCGTTACTGTGCATTCGTTGGTAGTTGGGCGGTTGTCGTACCATCCCTGGATTGGACGGAGTGCTCGGTGTTATGTCCCCTTTGTTAAGACCAACCCGGCAACCATCCCTCAGACCATCAGCTCGTGTGTTTATCTCTCCTCGCATGAACCTGGCGATTATAAATTAAGAATAAGTAAATTACAACACACCATCGGATGATTATTATATCAGGTACAGGTACCTTTCGAGTTTGTCCACGCACGCATCTTGATAATCATGAATCCATCGGACCCCATTGAAATGACATACTTGCCGCATGTCTTCCGGAAGCTCTTCAGCTTCGGGCCACTGGAAATTGTCAATAATTGGGATAATGTTGCATTGAGCTTGAAGTGCAGCCACTATTTCCTGTAAATTATAAATACAATTATGCTCCTCCCATTCGCCTTCGGGAAATTTACGCGGATCAACTTACCCTATGGACCCAATCTTTTCTATCTGAATCTCCCACACACCTTTCCAAAGCGTTCGGGGTCAAGACAAGAAGAAAATGTTTGGCCTTTTGTATACTTTGCAATAAATTGTTGTCAAATTTACCAGCTTCTAACCTTTCGACGTCAATGAATACGGTGAATCCTCGGAGTTGCAGGTGGACCTTTAGTAAGCTGGCCAGTTGTGACCCGTTCGATCGTCTGTAACTGACGAAGACGTCTAGCGATTTGTCCATGTTTTCGTCGCTGAAGTTGGCCATTCTGTGTTCTAACTGTCTTATACTGTCCATTATTCGTAATCTGTGGATGGAGTTTACGATTCCGCATTCGTTCAGGAGTTGATCTTCGGCCAAATTTCGTAGAGATTCTTTTGACTCAATACCAGCATTGAGCATACTGTAGGTGTAAATACTAAACTCGGGTCCCAAGGATTGGAGGAAGCTGTTGATGTTTGCACTGTCGCGAGAACTGTAATCGGCCATCTTTTTGAGGTTTTGGAGTTCTCTCGTGAACCTTTTCCTTTTAATTCCATTCGTAAGACCTATATCGTCTCGTAAATTTTCTTCAGTCAATTGGAAAAGAAGATCGCCGTCGACCCTGCTCTCGATGAAGTTAGGAACATATTCAAAGAAACCGATCTGTTTGACCCATTCCTCTACGTCTTCTGTGGACCATAAAGGCACTTGCTGACTTAATTTATGAGGCACTTCTTCGCCAATAAAGCGTAAGGCTTGTGCAGCATATTTCGAAGCAACGGCGTTCGGACAACTTGCCACTTTTTTCAATGATTCTACGGCACCTATTTCCGCGAATATGTTGGTGTTTCCCTGTTGCTTTTTGATTCCAGCTTCCATGCAAAAATGGAACGCGGCCAGATTACGCGCTTCTTCCCTTTTGGAACTTAGGACGGGTACGAGATGTTTCAACCACGTTTTGCTTTGTCCGTGTGCGTGAGCGAGGTTCGATTTGGCGAATTCTAGCGGATTGTGCGACGTGACGAATGGCTCGACGAGACCGAGTGTTCCCGACTGAAGCACTTCAGCTTCTATCTCGGCGTTTGCTACTAACACAGTGATAGCCAGACATGCATAATATTTGATATTGTCGTCATTATGGAAAGCTAATGGAAAGAGCCACATTGGTACTTTCCTCTTAATCATGGCTTCCTGGTTCTCTGCCCCTCCGTACAAGCTCAAGTTGGCCAAAGCTCCGGCACAGTGTCTTAAAGTTTCCACGTCACTTTTCCGACATTCAAACAGTAAAGCGTCCAAACCTCCGAGTCTTATCACATCACTGCACGTTTCTTCACTGTGTTTGAAGAGGTGCTCCAGGATCCCGGTTCCCACTCGCGAATGCGCCACCGAATTCGAATGTTTCGTGCACCTGCAGGCTACGTTCACCACTTTGTCGAGACCGTTAGCGACCACATGAGCTCTGTTCTCGCTTGTAAGACATTGTTCTAAAAGTTTCGCGCTCGAAAATTGTAAATCGCCATCGTCGTTCGTACAATTCGTCATAATAAGGTCCATACCGCCGCAGTTTCGCAATGCATTGCATAGGGAATAGCCCAATTCATGTCCGTATGTCGGAACGGCCCATGCTCTTTGCATTATGTCGTTGATTTTATCCAGGATTGTCGGAGCCTTTTTGCCCAGATCGTTGTTCTTCAGACTTTTGATGAACATGTCCATGTAGGTGGAGTATTTGTGGATGGCACGTTCCACATCTTGGGCGTTAGAATTTGACGATAACTGCTCCAAATCGTCAAAGGACATGTTTAATAAGTCATCTTCCTGCTTACCATTCATTAACTGGAACTGGAAAGACCAACATTAGTAATTGTCAAAAAATGGGAATCTTCCCATCGTTTACAAAAGTTAAATTAGGACTCTTAGTGGACTTGTTAAAATCATTGTGCTATTTGAATAAGTATCAGACTGACTCATAATCATAATCAGAAAATGCATTATAGAAAAATTATCATTAACGGTATCCTTGATCTCTGACTAATATTTGAATGTGCAAATAAATTGTTGCCAAGTTTATGTCTAATATATAAGATTAACAATTATCTTTATTGTCTAATTCGCATCGAAGTAAAAGATTATTATTATTAGATTCCGACAGGACAAAAATTGGAATCGCCTTGATTACCTTGATCACCTTACATTACGATGATGCAAATTATTTTTCTCGCTCAGATACACTCCAAGGATTTAAAAATTAAAAACGAGCAACATGATTAATGATCATTACATTACCCATTGCATTTTATAATATAAACGTACAGCTACTAATGTGAATAGAAAAATTTTAATGAGAAGAAGTAATTTACAAACCTTACATATATTTTAGTGGCATCATCCGAATGTTATAAAACTTGTTAAACGATTTGCGTAATATTGAAAACTAATAGAAATGAAAGACATTCAGCATTGTAATTTTAAATATTATATTATAATAAACAATTTAGACAGAAACGTACTTGTGCTCCGACAGCTTTTAACATAGAACTAGCCGATGTGTGTAGACCCTTTGAGGAAGATGTGTAGGTCACATTTGACTGTGACGAAGATGAGTGTTTTTCTTGATTAAAAACACCACTCGCTGTCACAGTTTGTCTTTGTTGTTGGGCTTCGGATGCGATTTTCTCATGACTAAAGGTGTCTGTGGTAACTTTCATACTTGTATGCGCCATGTTTTTCTTCTCTTGTTGACTGAGATCTCCCGTTTTCAATGACCGTGCTTCCTAATGAAAAAAAAAACAAGAATTAAAAGTGTACTTTTATTTTGTTATTATTCATATTTTTACAGGGCGGGAAGATTTTATGTCCTATCGTAACTAATAGTACAGTTGGGTGTTTGAAATCAAAACATAAATAAGCATACAGCACCACAGTGGCTAGTTGTTTATTCACGAATTCACGGTTTTGATTTCGCAAATAACTCCGACACTATTCAAAATGACTATATACCTTATAACTGCCTATAACAAATTATTATTAACGAATATTTTTGACAAAAAATTGTCTATGCTGTATTAAAAATAGATCGCCAATTTTTGGCATACACATAAATTAATAAGAAACGTAGGTAGATACCTACTACACTGTAAAAACATTTTGCAAGGTTGGGACCATCTTAGAGCCTCTTTAAGGGGCTCTAGTTTAGTACATATTAGTAAGTAGGTAAAAAAACACCCACGTGCGTTAATTACCTAAAGATTACATTTTATACTTGCTAACTAAGATTAAGTATCTAACTATATTTGAAATCGTGTAAGTTGTTAAATATAACAGATATATACATATAATACATTCTGTTAAAAATTACAATTAACGTAAGCGTAAGATGAATTTTGAATTTGAAATTCGATAAATAAACACCATTCTAAATAAATTCCATAGATCGTAAATTGCCAATAACATTAAATATTTCAGTTATTTTGATACACCATATTTTGTTAGTTTATGATTAGAAATGATTCATACCGCAAAGTCTATGCTAATTTTCGGCGGGATGAGATTGGACTTTCGAAAATGCAGAGTCGGATCGGATAGCGACCCTTCCCTAAACACACCCCGTTTCACGGGCCACGGGGCAGACATGGTTCTTCCAACACACCCTTCTGCTTATTCACACAAAACTGCGTTCACTGTTTTATCATTTCTTTTTAATTCTAACCGATAGGTTGGTATACTAGTGTGTTATCAAGTGTTTATTACTGAATATTGAATTTTCGTGATTACAGAAAAAGGAATTTGTAGGTAATGCTGCGCGTCGGAAAAATATAGACGAACTAACGACATATCGCCGCGGTTTCCGTTCATTTCGACGTCAAACAACTTGTAGAAGTAAACGTATAAAAATACAAGATAACTTTTGGCCAGTTGCCATCGTGATCTGTGTAATATGCACGATAGTATTTACGAAAGGGTACAACTGTATAACTGTTACACGTTTTACGCTATTGTTTAAAATATTCCGAATCACTCAGTATCCAAAAATTACAACGACAATGGCACAATACATTGGCATTTGAAAATATTGACCGTTTTATTATTTTAGTAGCTAAAAAATATGTTGGAAGTCGGGGTCGCCAATCATAATCGCTGACATTTGAAAACCAGAAAAAGACGAAATAATGAAATTTATTAAACATAACATAAATATCTATAAGTAATAAATTGTAGTATAAAAGAACTTTTTTGAATCTACTTAATCATCTAAACATTTTGGATTACAAAATATGAGAATTAGCTTTCTATTTTCTGCGAGAGTAATAGGCCGGGGGCGCGCGCCCCCTCCTTGCAATTGATATTTGCAGGCCCTATTGTTACGCCACTGGTGTACTGTATATGTAAATGTATCCATTCGAAGTAGCGTCGAAAACAAATACCTGCGGTCGGTCTGAACAATGAGGTTTAGATTTTTTACGATTTGCAAAATGTAGGTTAAAAGTCGAGGAAGAAATAACATTAAAGAAAAAAATAAATAAATCTGGGTAGCTTCTACGTCTTTCAGTATCACGCCCATGCAGTGACACGTGTCGGAAACAATAGAATCAAATTTAGATAGCAACGACAGACGGTCGGTTACGACAGAGGGGACTGTGCTAGTTGATTGATTATTTTTCACAAAAACCATTTTACAATTCAATCATACTGTGTGTCACATTTTCGAACTAAAGCGGCCAAAAAAGGACTGCCTTATTAAAGTACTAGATTGATTTTTTATAGAATGTTAATTATTAAAAAATCTAACGAGAGTGAGTTTCATCTCAGTATCGAAGGTTCAGTATCGTATCAAGTAGATGAGTTGTTAAGTATAACGATTTCAAGTGTATTTATTACACAGGAGGTAGTACAATTGTTTTTGGCCCACAATGTTTGGTAATTAATAGGTCAAAAATAAATAACCTTTATTTTTATTTTCGTCAAAACTGTACATGTTAAAATATGTACAAAATCCTCTATCTACTTGAATCATTTCAGATTTTTGGGCCTGTAAATTTTAAAGATTAGAGACGTGGTGTTTTTGGTTATAAATCAAATTATTTAATTACGTATCCTTTTTATTGTGGTTACTCTAAACGGCTATAGTTTAATCAAAGAGAAAAGAAGAGAAACAAATAAGTTTCACGAAATTTATTTATTTTATTTGTTTTTCTTCTTTTCTCTTTGATTTGAAATGTTTCGAAGATAAAATATTGCAAAATTTTCTAGTAGCTTTTGTGTGACTTCAAATATCGACCTTTTAAAATCCGGATACATTGAACCATTGTTTGAAACAAAAGAAATTCCGCACTTGTCAAAACACGTAATTGTGAAATTAAACCAAATTTTTTGTGCCACTATAATTTTATCCAATGGTTTTTCAAAATACAGTTAAACCCGATCGCATATACTACAATACCTCTTCTTCACCGTTCTCCATGTTTGATGACGATTTTGAACTCGACCAAGATGTGGTAGAGAAATTTTTTGTGGTTACTGCATTGGCTTGCATGTTCCTGATGCATATTTTTGCAAAAAAGGACGATACTGCGTGCGACGAGTCCTAAGAACTTGTGACATTTGACGGTATCAAAATAACGAAAGAAAAAAAGCGAAAAATCTACGATAATTTATATCCGCGAAAGCGCTAACAAGCTATTTTTATAATTACCTGCAGTAGCTGAACGTTAGAGGGAAGTACGGACTTGTTTGAATAAAAAGCACAGGAAAGATGATTATTATAAGGTCCTAAATGATGCAGAGTGAGGAGAAAAGAACTTTTTGGAAACCTGGCGGCCACACGAATTGCATGGTGACTCATTATTTTAATTAATTACTTCGGTACAATGGAGAAGGGCCAAAACAGCAACAAAAACAATAACAACAACAGAGCGAATGATGTGTGGCAGACTCGAAGCCAAGGGTAAAAATATTGATTTTTAGCCTGCTAATGCGCAGAGTGAACAACTATCTGAAACTGCATCCTAAAATATTGATTTGTATTGTAATAAAACCCGAACCATTGAATAATAAAATCTAATAATAGTGACGGACATAATTTTTTAATTGATCTGCTTAAGTACAAACAAAAAGCTCCCTGAAGTATTCACCCTATTTAATTTTTGTTCTTGTTAATATTTGTTTAAACATTGAAGGAGTTGTACAATAATAATAAGCACATACGGTATGTTGCTGATTTCTTCTTTATTTCTATGTTTTGCAATCGAATGAAACAGGTTAGTTCTTATAAATAAACCACGAATGGTATTGTTGCATAAGAAGACACGCCGTCAACAATTTTATTCATACGAGTGAGTGTAGGTCAAGAGTTACTTAAATTCAAAATTGGTACCACATACAACCATTTGCATATTTTTACAAACGTAAAAACTTTCATAAATATTTCCTAATTACATTGAGTCTTCCTTTCAAATTTTACCTGGTGACAAATTAAAACGCGTGATTAAAACTGAACGATGAGGAAAACAATAAAGTAATTAATTGTTAATTTTTACTGTTTTTCTTTAAACCTTTAGAATCAGTTATGTCCGAGTTTACGGGTCATATATATTATGGAGTGTTTATAAACGTTCGTCGAAAATATCCTACTAGATAAACTATTATTTGATATTCAAAAAAGGAGTTAAAATCCTTTTTCGTCTAATTATAAAGGATCACAGATCCCACATTTGGAACGCGTCCTACCAAGTAGGCACAGCGCATCGAAAGGCATATCCTACGACCGGTTTCGACCTATCGGGTCTCATCAGGTGGGCGCTGGCAGAAAGGCCATTACAGGCTATATTATAAATATAAATATAAGTATGGAATCAACAGAAACAACTACTCCGAGGGCTTCCGATTCGTTGTGCCTACTTGGTAGGACGCGTTCAAAATGTGAGATCTTTGATCTTAAAATTTAGACGAATAAGGATTTTAATTCCTTCTTTCTTGAATATGATAAATTTTCGTCTACAATCAACAGTGTAATTCAATGCCGGTAGGGGCATTAGCCCTCGGAGTAGTTGTTTCTGTTGATTCCATATTTATATTTATAACTATTATTTGTTTTTTAAATGGAGCGTTACTCTTTATATTTATATTAATGTACATTTTTACCGTATGAATTATTAATAATAAATATTCAATTTTGTCCAAAACCAATTCTGCTCTTACAGTACGATTTCGAATCAGTCAATATTCCGTCAAAATTTACTAAGAGATTTCTGACATTTATCTGTTTTCATTTATAATATAAATTGCAACAACAATTAATTAATTTTTATCGAATTCCTGTCGACATAAAAAAGAATTAATAAATTACAATAATTCCTGGAACTTATTTTGCTGGAATAATGTTGAAGTTAAATTAATCGTAAGGTCAAATTAAATGCATGTGTATACAACACACAGTCGTCGCCAATCAATAAACGTCAATTTCCATTAGTTATTTCCGAGAAAATTTGACTTTTGAAAGGAATTATTATAATGCCAGGCGGGTAATAAATACATTGTGCCACAATAACGTTGTTACTTTGTTGTAAAATATTAAACGAAAATAGGAGAACCGTATTTGCGGATTGATTTATGAACAAGGCTCCTTTGAAAGTATGGTCGTCGAACACGTTATCTAGCCTAACCGTGCAACGTTTTGACAGACAATAAACCTTGACCTGAACGCGCTTCGGAATTCGGGTCAACGGAGGAAATACAGTACACACCCCTACGAGGTGTGTCCCCGTTGGTCGCGTCGTCATAAAAGACGGGGAATTTTATGTAATTGCAACTTTATTACTACTAACATTACGCATTTAATGTAATATATGTCAAACTTAACTTGTCATTTTAAACTAACTGCAAAAGTACAATAAGAGTGACGTTAAATAGAAGTGACCAACATTTGTCACACAGATGTGCTGGCAATTTGAAATTATCACAAGAAAGAAAGGAGTTCTAAAATTACTGATTTTCAATTAAAATCCTTCACAATCTAAAAAAATGAGATCAAATTGGGTGCTAAATTATTAATTTTTTGCCAATTTTCCCTACTGTTACACAATATAAATAATCCAACAAATTTCTTACTACTCTTGGGTTAATAACTTGACATTAATTTTGATTGATTGATTCTTTTGGTGGTGAAGTATTTTAGTAGTTGTTTTTGGTGTGATAAAGACATATGAATAACGTTAGTTTTTTTTAAATACCTGTGCCTGAAGATGGCTTTTCTCGGCCGAAATTCCATCAAGTTCTAGTCTAGCGTGGGACGCAGCTGCAGCTTTATTTTCTTGATACGACAGATCACCCGCTTGCAACCGCTTCATTTCCGCAGAATTTGCCATGGCCTTTTCCGCACTGTAACCATCTTTTACCACCTGAAATATATAAAATACAAAATTAAGTAAATATATCATTGTGTAAGAAAAATACAGATCGATCAATGAAGCACCCACCGAACTTAAAAAATTTACGAAGTTTAACTCCATTCGATTGAATTTCACTTCATTTATCTACCATATAAAATTAATATTTATAGTTACAAAGAAATATTGATTGCGGACACAATAAAATAATATTTGGTTTAATTAATTTAATTTAAAGATAAATTTTATTGTTCTGACAGTAAATGTCAAATTAACCAAAAAGAAACAAAAATATGTCAATCAGGATATTTCAGTTATGTAGATAGGTAGGTATATGATTAATTACAAATAATTGCTTAAAAAAATGACGAATCATGTTTAAAAATAGATGTTATCGAAATTTCTGATCTGTTAGGACGTTTTTTTTGCAGTTTAGATATTCATCTGGCATTTTCGTGAAAAGATTATTTTAAATAAGTCAGAACAGTCAGAACCTTAATAACGGTTAAATGAACCTGATTTTTTTTACGACAAAAAAGTGTTAAAATATTTCGTACCGACCGACATTAGCTAGAGAGGCTGTTAATTACGATACACAGTAAAACAGTTGCCAAAAAATTGTCGAAATAAATTTTTGCTTGTTTGGCTCACAATCATTCGACATAGCATACGAATTAGTCACACAAAATTTACAAACATAAATAGAAAAAACTAGAATTCCGAATCATAAGCAGCAAAACACAAAACAAAGAGGCTCCAGAGAAAAAAAATTGCGCACATTTGTATATTTTAATTATTGTTTAAAATGTTACTATTAATTATTTACTGTTATTACAAATTATTTATATATACAAAATAATGAAATTTCTTTAATGATGACTTTAATTTATTAAAACGTGTGGGATATTGTCCTAGAATTTTGATTTTTTTTGCACAAAGGGAAATTTCTTAGGACAAATAAAGGAAAACGTTTTAAAGTTATTAATTCCTACTTTTATGTAGAATTTATTCGCTTGCGCGTCAGAGCATAAACAGCAAAACAAAAAGTAAAAAATGATGTTTTTTATATATTTTTAATCGTTATTAAGCAAGCTCGAAAGTTTGGGAGTTTCATACTATATTTCCATCACCATGACGTTTCCAAGGGGTTATGATTAATTAAAAAAAAAAACAGACACTCTCACCTTACTCGCCTTAAGATTATTAACAGTCCTTTGTTCAAATTTGAGGGTGTCTATGTTGCTAACAGGAGATGTAACCTCCGATCCCGGAGGAGGAGTGTCGGAATCGGGAAATGTCACCAGAGGTTGAGGCATATCCTCTTCTTCGTTGTCCACCAGGTTTTCTAGCGAACTTTGTAGCTTCTGAAATGTATATTCTTAAATTAAAAACTATTTACAAATACATATATACAATAGAGTGCTTGGAATAAGAGTTTGTCAACAATGAGTATGTCACCTTTCCGAAATATTTGATTGTGAACTAACTTGAGTCGTCAGAAGCGATGGTATATCAATTTTGACACAAATTAATTGGTACCGATCTTAATTCGTAGTGAAAACAATCCTACTTAAAACGAGCTCGTGAATTGTTTGGCTTTAGAACAAAGCCGCAGCGCGAAAAAAAATCTGCCAAATGACTAATAATGCGTCGCATTATATAAATAAAATCTATAATCGAACTCCACATTCTAGACACTCTGTCATTTATAAAATACATTAAGTAAGTAAGTAAGTGGGTACCTGTTTTAAAGCGTTAATATTCGATAAATTCTTCATTTCGTTCATGTTACTTTTGAGTTCGTTGAGGTCGGATTTCATGGAAGATGCCTTCCTGTCGGTCGTTGAAGATGAGGTCGTAAGGTGAACCCGTTGAGAGCTCGAAGAGGTCGAGGACACCACCGTTTTGGACACACGACTGGTCGTGGCACTACTTTGCGCGTTCGTCTGCAACTAAATTTTTAAATCTTTCTGTTAATAATAAGGGACATGACGGTGTGAGACATCGGGTATTTTAGGGAAATGATGCTTTAGGCTATATTTAATGACCATTCTACTCACTGGATTCGGGCCAAACGGATTACTTCTGGGGAAAAACGCCACGGTAAACTAGGTGATAAAATTTCACGACGGGGACGACAACAACAACAACATGACAAAATTTCTAGATTAGTACTTACCTAAGAGAACAACGCTAACACAGACTGCGAGAGGGACTATTCGTGCGTGATTTACATTGAAAATGTTGGTTAAAAAAGTTACTTATTGTATTACGTTTCGTTAATAGTTTTAGTTTCTAGTTTCCATAAACTGTTGCTCGACAAGGTAAATAATTACCAAATAATTGCGGGCCAAGGATTCGCGAAAATTAATTATCATCCGCCATTGCATGAAAATTAAGTACAATTTCATTTTGTTAACTGAATTATATATTTTTCATTCAAATGTATAAAATAAATTGTAAAAAACAAACAGTTGGTTAATTTTCACAAATTTAATTATCAGACTCGACAATATTGTTTCGACGAAATTCGTTATTATCAAGAGTACAACAAAATTATACTAAAGTTTATAATAAGATCTATTCTAATTTATATCTGGTTTTGGGTTTTCCCCAAATTATACAAGAGAAGGGGTGTATTGTTGCTATACGATTCCGTTTGTAAATTTACAATGTTTTGTTTATTTATAATTGCTTTTCTTATTTCTAGGTTTTCTAGGAGACTTAATTTCTTACTTTTCTATTGAATATGTAGTATGGCTGTGTTATCTGTTATATAAGTGTTCTTTTAAACGTGTTTTAACAGCTTATCTAGAGATTGTTTGTTCGAAATTACTGCTTGGATTAGAAATTAGAATAGACCTTATTATAAACTTTAGTATAATTTTGTTGTACTCTTGATAATGACGAATTTCGTCGAAACAATATTGTCGAGATGGGATAATTAAATTTATGAAAATTAACCAAGTGTTTATTTTTTACCGTTTATTTTATTATTATTAAATTAAATTGTATCAAATGTATAAATATAAACAGTATTGACCGAGAACATTTCTCTTTATTCTGCTTGTCACAAGTCGATGTCCTTATTAGAAAAGAACAATAAGTATAACATTTATACAAATATTTGATTGAATTATTTTAAAAATTTCGGTCTGCCTATTTCGGAGACAAGGAAGAAGGTATTTTGATATATTTTTTTAACTCTATTTGTTTTAACAAATAAAAAATAAAACTGACAAATTTGGTGTTAAAAACAACCCTTGTCGTTCGGTAATCTTCCTGTTTTCTAACACCCATGTTTAATTTCTAGCATTGCACTCATCGGATGATATATTCGTCTATTAGATGCAATAAAATTTTAAAAGGTCAATTCATTCGACAAAAATTTGCATACGTAGACACAATACATAACTAAATTTAGTTAAAAACAATTAAAAAAGTTATATGTATATGTTCAAAACCGATTTTATGAATCATAAGATATATTGCAAACGGTAAACAAGTCGTTCAAATTATATCTATCAGTAGAATTGGATTCTATGATTCATCTGACCTAACAGCATACATACATATAAATTGTGTATTTCATAAATTAATATATATTAATTCTGTGTTGTACGTTTATTATTAGATCTAAAGGCATTACTTGGAAAACGGAGAACTTGTTGTTTTAATAGATTTTGATGCAACAAGCATTTCTGGCCTCCGTACCAAAATTCCAGAAACGTTATCTGCGTTTATCTGCATAATATGTAATAATCTATAGGTAATCTATGTAAATAAAATGATAGCTAGAAACGTCGATGTGAACGGGTCACGTAAAAACTACTTGATAGATTTTGATCAACTTTTTTGTTTTCTTTCTTCGTTGTTGATTATGGAAGCGTTAACTTGTTGAAACTGGTTCATAATTTTAAAAACGGAAAAACACAAAATGTTTCAAGCTTTATATTTTTATTCACTACAATTGTTTCGCTTTACTTAAGATTCTTAATTAGTTAGAATTAGATCGAATTTATCGTTATTTATGTTTTAAATAATGGTTATTCTCTCAGCCTAGTTGACAATATATTAAATAAATAACTTTTACAAAAAACCTTTAAGTTAATTTATCGAGATGTAAAAATTAAACCGACTAATTTTAATTGTTTAACGTATATAGGTGAAATATCTGTTAAAATAGGAAAAAAATTACAAAAAACAAACAATAGTTTTATATCATTTAAAACAGATAACTCTTTAGGCAAATTTATTTTAAATAACAAATATAAAACACCTAATAACTCAAATTCAGGTGTTTATTTACTTAGTTGTTCCAACTGTGAGAAAGTCTATATAGGTCAAACTGGGCGTTCTTTTGAAATTCGTATTCGCAAACATTATGAGTTTTATAAAAAAAAACGACTCGGCTTACGCAGATCATTTAATTACTAATGGCCATAATTTTAATCTAGAATTTATAATTATACATATTCATAATAAAGGTAAAAAATTGGATTTACTAGAGGGTTTAGAAATTAATGGATATAATAAAGATAATAATATTTTGAACGACCGATTAGATGTAAAAAGTTCTCCTTTAGTAAATATCGATCTCTAATTCCCCCACCATAATAATTAGTAGGTATATATAAGTAGTTAGTAATCACAAGGGTTGTTGTATTCTTTCTTCGTCTCCAATCAAATCTTTTTATCAAATTATCGCAATATTGCAAGTAAAAAAAGTAAAAAGTTCTTAACGTTTTTATAAAGAAAACATGGTACTTAAATAGATATAGTAAAATAGATTCGATCCACTACAAATTTGATCATTAACCAAATTGTATTTCAGTTGTGTAATTATTTCTGGATTAAAAATATACTTTTCTTAGAAAAAACAAAATTTTGTATTCAACATATCCCATCCAATTTTTGATAGTGGACCAAATATAATTACAATCACTGCTTATTTTTAAAATTAAGTAAAGGTAAATGGTGTAAAAAAAACCTTTTTACGTCAAATCGGTTCGTAATAGTGAACAACGACAGAAAGCAAAGCTATTAATAAACCGCCCGGGTTATTTTGGTACAACTGTTTCGTTCTGATAAAGTTCTATGACTCATAAAATCCAATGTTAAAACGTTTTGAAAAGGAGCACTATCGTACTTTCAATTATTACAAAATTAGTGGATACATATTCCTGAATTAATGATCTTTTGCTGAGGGAAATGTGTAGAGATTATAATTTACTATATCAAAATTTGATAATTTAAAATGTTTCAACACAAATGCAACACAACTGTTTTATTAAGATTTTAATTTATATTTGATGGAACTGTGTGGGAAGAAAGGTAAAAGGAAACCCTTACAGTATGACGTCAGTGCCCGTCCACCTGACTGTATGTCACAGATAACTCCCTCGGCGGATTCTAATGTTTAGGTATGATAGACTAGAAATTTGGCACAGTTCTTAGAAACAGTCGTCAAAACATGTCTACAGAGCGGATTTTTTTGTTTTGGGAATAGTTAGAAGTCAGACTGTAGTTAAATCAGGATATAGATAACACAAATAGAGGATTTTGGAACCAAATGAGATGAAATACGTTTGAGATCCGAATGATCTTTCAAAATCGATTGTATCGACCTAAAAACAATAGCGTGTGTTATGGCAAAAAAAATCTCTCATTATCAATCGAACATTCCTTGGGTATTGTTTATTGGGATGGATCTCGAAGGACGGCAAGGAGGTTCATCGTCTTTAACGTGTTTTCTAAGTTCTTTGGGCAACTTATACCAACGTTTCCATTTTGAAATAAAACTTGAAATAGAAACTTCTTTTTTGGATGAAACTTAACTAGCGTATCTTATTAATTACTAAAGATATTGACATGAAATTTAACAAAGACGTCTGTTAGGATAATACTAATCTAAGAAAAAACTAGTAATTTGGATAAACTCGTCCGATTTAACAGTTGGAACAGTTTTATTACTTTTTTATCACAGTAGTGTATATGTCACGGGTAAAGTTAGATAAACGAGTAAACCTAGTTTTACCCGGGTAAACTGCGTAATACTCAAGACTCTTTGGTAAAGTCCAAAATATATTTGGAATTGTACACTTTCGGGCTTTACCCGGGTAAACCGCGTTTTATCCGCTTTCGCTTGGTTAAAGTTGGATGTACCATAAATGACAAGGCCATTAATGTTTGAAAAACATATTTAATTCAAAAAACACATTTTAAATATAAAAATTAGAATTCTAAAACTGTATTCTCTTAAAGGTAATCTACTCACGAGTATTTATTTGTTCAAACAAGACCAGCTGCTGTAACATTTCGAGTTGCAAAGATTTCCAATAGCTTTACCTAACCTAACCACAAGACAACTTTAACCAAGCGAAAGCGGATAAAACGCGGTTTACCCGGGTAAAGCCCGAAAGTATACAATTCCAAATATATTTTGGACTTTACCCAAGAGTCTTGGGTATTACGCAGTTTACCCGGCTAAAACTAGGTTTACTCGCTTATCTAACTTTACCCGTAACATATACATAAACTATTGATACCTATTCTAAATAAATTATATTTCTAAGTAGGTAATTTTAACACATTAGGTTTTCTAAAAATGTGAGTTTCCTTGAAGAAACAATTTTCAGAAATGCTTTCAATCAAGTGTCAACAAGAACTTGATTTTACGTAATCAATTTTTTATCTATTGTCACGTTCACGCATTTCCTCAAATGCTTGCTCCTTCCGTTAATAATTAATTATCAGTAAGTAGAAGAATAAAAACAAACCTGTGTACTTACTAAGTAGATACTACCGACCATACTATAATACGCATACTGTGCTGATAAATGATATGGAGAACACTCAAACAGTTTTCATTGCTTTTCGGCTTTTATTATCGTTTCATTTGGAGAATTTTAATTTGATTCAAGCACCGTAACTATCGAATACATATTCGCTTTGTATAGATACGTAAACAGTTGCTCGTATATTCGCAGACAAACGAGACTCGACATGGAATTACAATCAATTAATTACGATCGTAAAAGTGTAGATAAACTTACGATCAGCCTTTCAACAAACAATCGTTTATTTTTGTACTGGAAAAACCACAATAATAATAATCATTATCATCATTACGTACTAATATGATATTTTTTTTGTTACTAACTGTCTGAATTTTAATGAATAAAATACAATTTAAGATTCCACATAAAATAAAGTCTATTAAATTTTAGGATTTATCATACAATTGTATTATTTTTACAACACATATTTTCAGTAAAATTGACACAGGAGACGAATTTTAATTCTTAGAAAAGCATAATTTTCAAAATCTTTACGGTGCATAGATTGTGAAACATTTTTTAATAATTAGAATCAGAAAAAAAACACAAGAATGTTTTCACCAAATAATTTATTGCCTCAACAATATTGTTTCGGCCGAAACGGCCATTATCAAGAGTAACAATTGGATTACTAAAGTATAAAATTTACACGTAGCCTTTATATAATAATCTACGAAGGGAAGGGAGAGTGGGGTTAAAGATGGTACAGGATTAGCGAAGAATTAGTTGTATCTAGTTCTAATTGGTTATTGACTAAATTTACATTGTTTTTGATTGGTTTTTTGATCTCGAAGTTTTCAAATAAAGGAAACTTTTTCCTGTTTGTGATGTTTGAATTCAAATTTTTTAATTTTTTGAGATCAATCATTATGGGTGAGTGGGGTTAAAGATGGTACAAAATAAGTGGAGAATTGTTTGTATCTAGTTCTAATTGGTTATTGACTAAATTTACGTTGTTTTTGATTGCTTTTTTGATCTCGAATTTTTCAAATATAAGAATTTTTTTACTGTTGAGTGGTTAAAGATTGAACAATTGATCTTAAAACAAAAACAGAAATTTTACATTCAAACATCACAAACAGTAAAATACTTTCTTTATTTGAAAACTTAAGAGATCAAAAAAGCAATCAAAAACAATGTAAATTTAGTCAATAACCAATTACAACTAGATACAAACAATTATTTTGTACCATCTTTAACCCCACTCTCCCCTCTTTCTTCTCTTCGTGGATTATTATATAAAGGGTACGTGTAAATTCTATACTTTAGTAATCCAATTGTTACTCGTGATAATATTAAATAAATATTGTCGAGGCAATAAATTATTGGGTGAAAACATTCTTTTGTTTTTTTTTCTTATTCTAATTCTTAGAAAGGTGATGATCAACCCCAAGATCATCTCAAAAAACTCCGGTTTTGTGCCAAATCACCAAAATAAAATGATGAAAGGTGAAGGAAAAAATCGTTGAAATGAAATAAAGTCCTTAATAAGTGACACTAACCTGGGAAGATGTGACTGCCACTGCCCCAGGTCTGTTTTTCAAATTTATCATCGTTGTTGCTAAATCTGTGTTGGTGCCATTTTCTGAAGGAAACTCTGTGGCCATCTGCAAAATTAATAGAGAGATTAGACTTCAAACAAAATTAGTACATATCAAGAAACACAGTATTCTAATACGCCAATTGTTTTTTATAAAATTACTGTCAAATCAGATATTTAAGTATATATTTGGATCTTTAATAGGTAACCGTTATTATTGTTTTATAAAAAATGTTTTGTATCATACATAGGTTTGTTAGGCGTGTATGTAATGGTCCTTGGGATATTTTGGGAACCAGAATAATACAGTTGTTAATTTAATGGTCTTAACGCATTATTCGTGAGAAGACCAGTCAAGTGAAATATTCCAGTAAATATGCCAAGGCCTCTACATCCACTTACCGGTTAATAAACACACCTCCAATGGTCAAAAGGTTACCTAAGAGGGATTTTTTTCTCGCACAACAACGCTAATTTGCATACGAATATCGAATTCAAAATTATATATGAACGTTGTTGTATATATTTGTCGAAGTGGACAATTATTATTGGCCATTTCGATATTTCTGAAGCTCTATTAGTCTACAAGTACAAATAATGTATAAGATTCATAACTTAATATTATTATTATTACTGTAATATATTCATTTAATACACCCACACTAATGCTAATATGCGATGGAAATTTATTCTAAACGTTAAATTTTTTTATGTACTTGAATAGACTAGCTATTGAGAAATCTATTAGGTGTATGTATATACAAAGTGTTGTAAGTTTCGCTAAAGATTATTTAAATATATATATATATATGGATAGTATAAGTGGGGTGATAGGGAACCCCAATGAAAATTAAACCAGAAACTAAAGAAACAATGTCACAGAATATGACCTTTATTAAAATACTAACTTATGATATATTAATGTTTTAACATCAAATCTTTTCTTAAATGCTTTCAAGATAAAGAAAACCCCTATAATTCCTTATTACTTAATGTCCCACTGGCTAATTAGTGAATGTTGTTGGGGTAATGGAAGAACTTGAAATATAATCTGTTTATTTTATTTTTTTATACGAAGCTTAAGTAAGAACCTACGTAACAATAAAAAAATTATGTTTCATCTAAAAGGAAAACTTTTCAGAGAAATTAAGCTTCAAATTAATTTCTAGTCATTTCAAGCAATAAATTTAGTAGATTCAGTCTTATAAATAAAGGTAAGAGTGATAATATGAACAAAGTTAAGTTTTTTATATTTGTATTTAACTGATTATATGTTATCTGACTTTTAGAATTTCCTGTGCAAAAGGGAACATAAATTTTTGGTATTAATTCGGCATTGTAATTAATCATTTACTTCCTTCCTTTTAATTGGTAGGATTAGTGCCCGCTGTTTCCTTTCTTTCTTATATATTTTCACTGTTAATAAAGCCTGGTATGAACGTCTGTATATGTTTACATTGTACATAATAGATACTGCATGAACCTTCATATCCTGTTTGTAACATTTTATACGTTTTTATAGAGCCGTAAATAAACAAACATAAGCTTATTCATTTACCCAATGAAATAAATTTACTTTCACATTGTCTGCGAATGTTATTTTCATTCTAAATTATGATGAAGACGTATTTAACTTAACATACGGATGACAAAACTATTCTTGTTAAAAATTAAATAATACATAAGTACTAGGTACTTATTAGATAAGGTAAGACATTTCCCTAAATTTACTGATTGACCTTTTGTTTATTATCACCCCTTTTTTGTTCACGAAATCTTTTATTTTCAGATAATGAATTATATAACAAGTGTGTAGTTAGTATTTTATTGTTTATAATTACTTATGAACGAAGCTGAAAAAAGTGGTACCTATTAATTAAAACGGTGTTGTTTATACAATAAGTTTGTAGATTAGTAAAATGACAACTGCATTCAAACTTACTCTACAAATAAATTCCAGCCAGGGTACAAAACTGAAACCGTGGAAAATTTCTTTCTTCCTACTATATTTTCCCGATAAATTATTACTACCGAAAGACTTTTCAACAAATTCCACACATTTTTTACTTGCTCTACCGAAACAATTTAAACATTCTCTTCGGACACGTTTGCAATGTTTACTGTTATTTGTAAACACACTTGTTTTGTATGCATTTGTTTCTTGTAATTTTTCGTTTAAAATCCCCAAAATATCCATGTTTTATTATTAAATATGACCAACAGTGAAATAACGTGGTATTCATCGCGAGCTCTTTAAATTTATAATTATACAAGCCGAGGGACAAATAAAAGATAAATTATGGTACAGTTATACCGAATTTAAACGACCTTACACGATTTTTTAGGGAATTTTTTTTAAATAGATAATCCTTATTGTGAACTCTAAAATTTTGACGAGGAACCTGCTTTATAATAGGATATTTTTACATCTTCTACATGGTAGGTAGGTACTTATATGTATTTTACTTGCTATAAATCTGGTTTTAGGTGTAGATGTACCTGATTTGTTTCATTTTGCGTTTAGAGTTCTTCGATAAGTTTAAATGTGAGGAAAATGATCATTGAACATGTATTTATGTAGACACGTTTCGAGTAATCTAAAATATTTAAAAACAAATTGTTGATCACAGTGATAGATTAGCAAGGGTTGCCTTAATCATTATGAGACTCCTGGCAGCAGATCTTTTAAAATTATGTTTGCGTCTTATCCTAAGATTTTAGAGTTAAAGCGCGAGTAAGCTACGTCATTTTCAATTGAAGAAATAGCAAGGGTTGAAAACTGATCTTGTGTCATCGAATTCCTCACATGTTTTGATAATTTTTAACCTCAAAAAACTCCTTTCTGCAGTCACAGGTGTCACAGGTGAGGTGGTAATACTTTACTATATTATTATATTGTTATAAAGGTAAAATAAAAAGTTTTAAATATTGGATTGTTGCAAGAGCGATACACCGGGCGATTACCCTGCTCGCCACCCCCTAACGCCGCCACCGTTGATGAGTTAAGAATTGATATTGTTTTTTCCCACAGTTAACCGACAATTTACATATTATAACTACCAGAAAGAAAAGACCGGGAAAGAAACAGTGAATGAAATTCTTAAGTCGATGATTCATTCATATAAAAATCGCGCGGCTTTTTGTCATCGTCGCTATGTTGTAGTAATAAAAAAAAAACCGATGCAACATTATATATAGTAGTACCTAATTATGATGTATTATATATTATTATGTACCGGTACAAGAAAGAATGATGTAATAGGTGTCTTACGAGTAGCGAATTGAAGATAAAACGTTTACTATTACGTAGAAGACATTGTAAGTACCTACATTCATGAGTGGCGCGATCGGATGATGATCTAACTCACCAAGTATCTTGTTATACGGAATGGGTGATGATTGTGACATCATATAATGACGATTTTATTACGTATGCAATTGTAAAAGAACACATTTCGAGACCGTTGTTGCCATTACATCACTTTGCTAATAATATCAAATCAGCTGGCAAGGTCGTGTTATATAGTCAATATACAAATGCACAATATTGTTATTGTTGATGTTGGTATTATTGTTATGCCACCGTTGTTCGTTTTTCCTAGAGGGGTGACCCCGTGAATGAATGACTCATCACGGCCGTATACTGCATAGGAATCACCGGAAATGGTTTTTCCCGCAGTTGAACTTGTATGTAGTTTTTACTATGTGTACGTTCAGTAAATGCTTTGAAACGATTCCAAAAATTCTCTAGTAAAAGCAATTGCAAAATTACATTGCAGGAAACGACCTTTCATAAACTGGCAGTAATAGTTTGTGTATGTATATAAATATCAATTGCGATAGTTATTATAATGGACCATTTTACTCAGAAAAAGATGTTTTGTCTTTCCAAAAATTGCTAATTTATTTTCCAAGAATTTTGTCTAACATTTTGGTGTTATTATTCAATTACTATACTATTTGATTTGAAGGGGTTCTACATGTGTTATTCGATTCTCAATGCCTCAAAGCGAATCTTTGCCATATTTAGTTGTTATTAGTTTTTTAGGGGATCCTATGTAATTATCCTCTGGAAATAATTGATCAATTAACAAAAAAACTGTAACGATTACACATATATTTGAAGATTTTTTTGTAGGGGTAAATTTTAAATACATTAATGTGATATTAATTATTGAATGAATTTATAGCCAGTACAGATTACCTCATGTAATGAGGGAAAAATTTGTTACTATTGTCACCCCCTCGCCGGGACCCGGGATCTTTGGCTTTGTAGTGGATATACATTAATTCAATAATTAATATCACATTAATGTATTACACATATCTCCCCAATAGAAAAGTATGTAATGTATAGTTAGATTGTTGCGCCTAATCTAGCCTAATTTCATGTCTAATATGCATTTATGTAACTAGGTTAATGGCCTAGTAGTAAAAATTATGTTTGATATATTATGTGTAGCGGCATATATGCACGACACATTACGATATTACTTCTATAAGTACAACATACGCTATATTACCAGTAAAATAGATTTGCTATTCAAGATTTTAACACCAGTTACCTAAAATACATAATTCTAAACGAATGCAAATGTGCAAAATTGTCATATTTAAACTTTCACTGGTGTATTCTCGATGAAACATTTTTAATAAAGGAAACAGAAAAAGAAAAGAAATGTTTCAACAAAATTGTTTATTTCTCGACAATTGTTTCGACCTCTAAAAGGTCATTTTCAAGAGTACAATAGTAGGTAAGGCTAAGTTGTTAAAAATGGGCTTTTATACATAACTAAATTATAAAGTGGGGGTAAACAAAAACAATTAGAGTTGTGTGATTATTAATGGTGTGTTGTATATATTTATTTCTTTTTTATTATTAACTAAATTTTTACAATTCAGGATGGCATTTTGTATTTCCAGATTTTCTAGCAGCGCGAGTTTTTTACCTTTTGATTGAGTATGTAGTAGTTTTACGTTACTAGTATCTGTTATGGTTGTTTGTGGTACAATGTTCTGCTAGGCCTGTTGTGTATTTTTTGTTTTTGACGCTATCCAAATGTTCTTTTAAGCGTGTTTTAATAGAACGACCACTCTGACCTATGTAAATAGCGTCACAATGTTCGCAACTTATTTGGTAGACCCCACTTCTTTTTTGTTTATCTATTTCTATAAAATAGTTATAAATAGTTTATTTACTTTAATGAATAATGTATTATTAGTAACCATATTTTTTATTATGTTGTCGGGTACAGCAAAAACTAAATTTTGTTGCTTAAAATTATGAAAAACAATTTTCTTCCGATTTGTGCCAATAAATCTATTAAAGTGTGTTTACACAGCTTACGGCTTATCTATCTAGAAGTACGAAAAGTTGAATACATAGCGCAAAATTCACTAGAACTGTCATTATCTAAGCAAATACTGTTTCGCAAAAGCGTAAACATAATTATATGTATGTATGTACTATAATTAAGTAAAACATTCCGAATAACAATGTGATAAAAAGACAATCCCACAAAATTAGAGGACTTCTCCTTCCTCTATTGATAAACAAATTGATATGTAATTCAAACTATCGATGGTACAGGTATTGTTAAAATACATTTTAAGAAATAATAAAACGAATAAAACACTTGGTATATTTTTTTCACAGGTTTATTGACGGAACTCGACAATTGTAAATTCCCAAATAGAAACATATTCAAACAACTTCCCTTTACTTTTGTTCAAACTAGGTAATTAAGAAATTTCCTTATCATTATTATTCACTATAAATATGTTTGTGCACATTTATATATTTAATTCTGCTTACTCTTGATAATGACAGACCCCTGTCGAAACAATTGTCGAGTTCCGTCAATAAACCTATGAAAAAAATATACCAAGTGTTTTATTCGTTTTATTATTTCTTAAATTGATATGTGTATAACCCGTATACAGTTTAGATTGAATGTAAAATTTGAAAATGAACACATCAAAAGCTTGTATAGTAGAATATAGTCTTTTAGTCAAATCGATTTTATTTATGCTTTTTTTATTCTTTTACAAAGGAATTGCTGCGAAAACTAAATATCAAAAATATCAATTTAGATAGTCGTTTGGAGAAAAAAAATATTTTAAAAGTACCTATTATTATCATCTAGGTACATATACTTTTTAACACAAAAGATTGGGACGGCCAGAGTCCCTATATAAATATGTTAGTAGGTTGTGAAGTAGATATAAATCTCATTTCATTTTGTAATACAAATAATTTTTTTAAATTATATCAACAAAACATTATCAGTTATTGTGCATTTAGTATTTAATAGTCATAAAAATTGCAAAGGCTCGTAAGAATTATCTTATTTTGATATACCTATCTGATTTTCGGACGTCAAAAGTTATTACTGAAAAGTGCTTCTTCGTAAGAGTTGAGATAAAATGTTAATTATAATACCAGTACAGTAGGTACCTATAAATATATTAACATTGTAGACACTTGTAACACCTACAATAGTGATTCATAAGAACCACACATACCTTAAGCGATAAAAAATGATGTTGTTAATAATTTGTGTAAATATTAGTACTTGTATACACAATTTAAATTTATATAATACGTTCAAAGGAAATGGTAAAAGGAACATTGCTGTAAGTTAACAAATGTGTAAGTGTTTAAAAGCTTTCGTTTTTTCCAAGAAAAACAGTTTTCCCCTTAATGGTAGAACTACATTTTCCATTTCATAAAACAAACAATAATGATTCAAACTGAATTTTACTCTTTTATAACTGCACACAAACTGTCGGTTTTAACGTAGGTATGTACATATAACAAGAGCAAAAAAGTTCACAAAGTATTTAAGAAAACCTCTAACAATTGTTTCTACCAAAAGGTCATTATTAAAGAGTAATATATAATCATACTCAGTATGATTCTTAAATATACTTTGAAACAAAAGTGACTTTGTCTTTTATTAGTTTTTCTTCAAGATAATAAATTAGCGTAACATCAACTCGGGTAGGACATTTTCTTAATCATTAATAATTGAAATGGTCACAACAATATACTTGTTCATTTGGTACCTTATACCTATAAGCGAATATATTTATAGGTAAGCTTTACTGTAGGTAAGTACATATTTTAATGTTTTTACAGACTGCACCGAAAACTGTTTATATGTACTATTCAATAATTATTGCTTATAATATTATTCGTTTATGTGCGATAAAATTTTTCGTGACAAATTGCAAAATAATTACTTTTACTGGGCAATATAACGGAACAAAGCATATATCATGTTTTATGTATCATAATACATATAATAATTGTTTGAGCTTTTTATCAGAGTGAGTAAACTTCAAATACGTAATAGACGTTTTGTTTTTCCGAATTTATGATTATTTCCTATAAATTACAATCACCATAGTAAATTTTATCAACTGTGTCGTCACTCACGTGATGTACTGATTTTTCTAATACACGCACATACTTTATAAATATTATTCATTGGCAAAGTCCAAATTGGTATGAATGCTAGTTTTGTTTTATTCATGTATATATATATAAGTAAGGGTTATTTTTAATTATTTGAATTTTAAAGATTTACAAGTGACGACGACAGTAATAATAAAACAATGGCCAGTCTATTAAAAAAATATATTAATTTATTAATGTCACGTACTCTGTCACCGCCAACTACTGAAGTAAAAAAATCTTTTCTTCTTTGTTCAAATTCTTCTTTTTGTTTCCTCAAGCTATCCGCGTTTCGCTCTACATAAGACGCAGCAGAATAATAACGTTCCCTATTCATTATTGGTAGATTTTTACTCTTGGTTCACTTAAAAATTAACAAACATTTCACTTGAACAGTCCGTCACGTCGAAGCGTTTACGTAAATCGAACTGTTTTTTTTTCTCGTTTTCGTTATCAGCGAACCGGAAAATAAAAACACGCCGAATACATAAGGCACAACAAGTAATACTTAATAATATTCACGAGTTGATCTTTACATTGTGTTTTCGTTTCAGAAGTCACATCAAGACTGTGGCTTACAGCGATATCTTATCACTTAAAACATTATTCGCCAAGGTTAAGGTAACAATAAACTAAAACACGAACAATTACGAATTCGCGGATTCAAGATAAAGACTTATCGTTTCAAAAATTCGCGTAAACGCAATTATTATTATTAAGATACAAAAATCCAAGAATTTCCGTTGGTGTAGTGCAGCGAGGAAAATATTTTCGGAAATTGAAATACCTACCTAATCAGTCAAGAGTTAACGTTAGTTAATACCAGAAATTATGTAACGAAGACAATGCAATCTTTAAATGACTTTAAAAAATATAAGCTTCTGAATAATAATTAACCAGGAGTACCTACTTGAATAAATCTTTCACACACAACACACGACACAATTCTAGAACTAAAAGGTAGTAAAATAAATAAACACATAAAATGTCCACTAATACATTTATTTTTAAATAAAGAAAGGAAATACATAATACTGCTTTTTTGTTACACAGTGTAACAGTGTAACATCACTCTCTTGAGAAACAATTGTGGAGATTTAATAAAATTTCAAGTGTGGAACAAAAAGCAGTATTATTTATTTCCTTTCTTTATTTATAAAATGTTTCACAAAAAACCAACTGTGAATGTTATTCAAGCTACACTTATTTTTCTTAACAATTGTTTCACCCTACAAGGGTATCTTCAGAAGAATTTCAATTTCATCTAGGCTATCTATCTAGGTACTATTTATATTAAATCCAAGCCTACAGTAAGGGTGCTATTCTTCGACTAATTTATCTGTAATAACGGAACTATATACATATTCAATTTCATTTATTATTCTTGCATTATGTTGGTTTTTTTTTTATTTCTAGTGATTGTAATATATCCAATTGTTTTCCATCTTCTTGTTTATGTAAAAATATTATGTTTACATCTATATCAAATTCATGTCTATTGTTTTCTTACTGTAAAAGAACGCCTTGTTTGTTCTATGTACGATTTATTACATGTACTTATTGCAAGTTTCAAACTTAATATGTTTCACCTGAATGACATTTCTTCTGTTGGATATAACATATTGGATTCTCATTGATCCATTTCTTTTTTAAAGCCCTTTGTCTACGGATCTGTAATCGGCACAAGCAAAAAAGCTCCAAATCGACGAAATCGATTTCAATTCCTATTTAATCATATAGTTAATGGAAAGTGGTACAGTTAATCTGACAATTTTCAGCTTCAAGTCATCATTCATTAAAAGGTAGCGTTTCCCAAAAACTAAAACACTCCACATATCGAAAATCGCCGACTACACCACTTTTTCGTCTCGAATTTTTAAACCTTTATACATATGTTACATTTACATAAAGTTAAATCTTGCAGATGTCAATTTCATTTTTTAGAACAGGTACTTTTAGTTTTAGTTACCGGAAATTTCATTTATCTAGAGATGTTGCGTAACCTTCAGGGTTCCGTCACCTGCTCCTATGTTCTAAACCGTAACGACAAGTTTTGGCACAATTTCAGTGTTATACCTGTTCATTTTTTGGCAAAGTTTGTCTCAATTTTTTGCGCTACGTAGGTAACAAGCGTATTATTGTAACGTTTGTTGTTATTTTTGTTCTTTAACCTCGAACACGGCGGCAGCACGAATTGCCCACGATTTTTCAAAATTAATTTATACATAGATATTTATACACCTATCGCATACGCAACGTAATTTTCTTCTTAATGATTACGGTTCTTACGGTTAATTCCGATCGATGTAATTATAAAACATTTTAACGCAACGTTTATTTGTCAAATAAACGGAAAAAGGCGGCGTTATTAACACGGAATTATTATGCAATTCGCAACTGGAGATCAAACGTTCCGTCAAAGCATGTAACATACATAATCCATTATAAATAATTTTATTTATCCTGAAATTCTGGATTTGATTTCGTAATTATGATAGCCGTGTGTGTAAATGTTTGTAAGCAGATATAAATTATGTTATATTATGTACAGTAAACAAAATTGATTTTTGTTTTAAAAATTATTATTTAAGTACTTACGTATTTATAAAAATGTTTTTATGAGAGTCAAAAAATCACAGAGAATAATCATTTTGTAGCTACGTAAGGTATATCACCACTCTAATGAAAACAAGACACGTACACAAAAGTATTTATTTTTACCTTCAAGGACATACAAATAGGCAAATGTCCATTTTTTCAAATTTAAAAAGGGCGTTCCTAAAATTGGATATTCTTGCTTTTCAAAGCAAAAATCACACAATTAAGGTTTCATTTACTCTTTCGATATCAATCACAAACACCACAATGTTACGATTTAATAAAGGAGGATCATTAGTTCCTAATTTTCAGTTTCAATCTGATTGATTATAAATATTGTTTGAATTAATTTGGTTGCTATCTTCAAGATATTATAATTGAATTTAGCATAGGTTGAGTCCGTTTTTTTCGTAACTAAAACTGCATACTTTTATGCTTAAAGATACTTTGACTAAAAGATCTATCTGTTTGTCCAATATACACCAGTGGTAACAGAAAAAGTACAATTTTATTGTTGAATATGGATCAACATCTATACATTTATGTACTACATGATGCATATGACCCCTACAGTAATTAATTATTATTTATCACTTAAATAAAAAACGTTTTGTGTAGATACCTTTGTTTTCCCCCTAAAACTTTGTAGTGTGGCCATGTCATTCACAACAGCATACGAACATTTCACTTTTAGACGCACTTTCTATTACTCGCAAACTTGATGAAGAAGTTCAAGAACACTCATTTAACAAAGACACAAAACGTCAACGACTACTTTGCACAATATATTACAATAACACTATTATATGTATATATAAACATAGGCATCTAGAATCCATAAATGGTCACGATTCTTTCCGTATTATTCGCTAACGCGAATGTAAAAGTAATAATTTTATTGTTAAATAACCAACTGGTCGGTCACACACTGGACGTAATAAACAAGTAGGCCATGACGTTGTTGTCGGACCGAACTGGACTTACGATTAAAACTACTAACAAGAAACTCTGGCGTGCATGTTCTTTATATGTGTTTGTAAATGTGTATGTATGTTCACGCAAGGACGTTTAAAAGCTGCCGCCTACAGTTCGCGCCGATGAATGGCTAAAAAACGAGTTAACATCGCGATATAATGCCAGAAATGCCAGGCAGCGGACGAGAATTTTTCCGCGCGCCTAATCGAAAAACCTGAACTGTACGCCCCCAAAACAGAAGAAGAAGAACAACAACAACAACAACATTAATTCATACTTTGCGAAACCCATTCTCGTAAAAGAAGTTCTGCTCGGTTTCGGCTGTTGCTAGCTAACACATCAACAATGAAATAAGAAAAAAAAGACAAACCACCTTTATAACACGCGCAGTTATTGAATATTGACGACGGACGAACGCGAACTTTCTAAAAAACTTTGCAAACAACGAATCAGGTCGCACAAGCGCTCTTGATGAATTTGACGAGACACAGTGGACGCCTTAGAAACCCCGTTGTGACCTCAATTATTATTATCATCATTATTATTGCAGTCTTATCGATACTACCAGTTTTTTCGTAAATATTTAAAATTAACAATTTAACCATAGTAGTAGTAGTAATCTAACAAAGTATAAGGGTAAAGATCATGTCTATGGTAATTCTGGAAATTCAAGGTTTCATTTAAAAATATTACAGAATGTCTCAAACAAAGCATGTTTATTGACGCCCTCAATCAAGTAACCTCATTATGTCATGACATGTTTCTTATGTAAGTATCCCTTTGAAATAAAAATAAGAAACAGATGGAATTTTCTTAACAGTTTAATTTGTTTTTTATGAAAGCGTGTATCTTAATCTATACTTCGACTTAATTTCCATCAATATCAAGGTACTTATCGTATCATGCAACCCCTTCAGTTACTAGACATTATGGTTCATAACAATGCCTGTCCACACGCCAGTAATCGAACTCAAAATGTAATATTTCGCTGAAAACAACTTCACCATCCTCCGTACAGTACTGATCTAGCGCCCAGTGCCTACCACATATTCCTGCATTTGGAAAGGAAGTGTTAGTACAAGGTATGATACAGAGCTTCTTGCCTACCTTAATACTAATAAAACTTATTTAGAAAATTTAGTCTTGTTTCTTTTTATTCCTATTTTGCTATGGTTTCAACCATTTTTTATTGTTTTTTAGTTAACACCATGTCTGACACCTTCGCCATATTTTATTTTCCCCCCTACTTGTATATTATATATACAACAACGACTTTTTGTTCCAAATTGATTATTTATCTTACGCTTCTGCAGAACCAATTAATAGAAGTTTATTAGAATAGAAATGTTTGTGTTTATTGCACATATTAAGTAATTTTATTTACTTTTTTACTATCTGTATCTGTTTTTTAATCGATACCTATATAAAGCGTATGCTGGTACGCAATGGTACAATAAATCTATTAACTGTATTGTTTATTCTTAAAGTATGGATTTTATGATATAAATGTTTTGCGATAACAATTTTAACCGAATTCGTAGCAATGATTTTCCGCAGTTACGTTCAAAATCGCTTTTGAATCGATTAATTACAGTAGAATAAAAAAATGGACAAATTGATTGAAGAAAATTTTGATATCTTCGTATAACATAAACTTAAAAAGTGTTTTGTAATTTTCAAATTCACAAAAAAACAATTTAGGGATTTAATTAATAATTAAAAAAGAAGGAATTAAAATCCTTATTTGTCTAAATATTAAGATCAAAGATCCCACATTTGGAAAGCGTCCTACACAGTAGGCACTGCGCACCGAAAGCCATATTCCACAACCGGTTTCGACCTATCGGGTCTTATCAGGTGGGCGCTGGCAGAAAGGCTTTTACAAGCTATATGATAAAACAGAAACAACTACTCCGAGGGCTAATACCCTACCGGCATTGAATTACACTGTTCATTCGGGAAGATTTTAAGACGAAGATACGAAAGATATTCAAAAAAGAAAGAATTAAAATCCTTACGCGTCTAAATATTAAGATCAAAGATCCCACATTTGGAACCCGTCCTAAAGATTAAATAATAATTACTATTTTTAGATATCAACATAATTAACCATGACGAAATTTTCATCATAATTTTTTTTTTGAGAATTATTTTATATTATTTACCTATTTGCATTAATACATAATTCATAATAGTGCCATAATAATGTTAACTGGAATTGTATCTTACTCATGCACTATATACAGTATAAATAAATAAATAAATATTAAACTATCTTTTAAAATTAGATCGTCAAATTAATGATAAAATGTTTATAATTTATATCTTTGTTTATTAGAAATGATGCCAAGTTTGATAATCAAGGAATATACAGTTGTTCAAATGATTTTTTTCATTAATAGATTTGATTTCAAGCAAAATTTGTAATTAATCAATCATTAATTAACAATTGTTAATAGTATTATTAAGGTAAAATGTCTCCTATTTGCTGTTTTTTAACGTTTAGTGAGTCATCATTTTCACAGAAAACTCTATTATCACCTAATTTTATTAATGAATGAATCAGTGCCATAAACAATATTTATTCATAAATGCGTAGGATGTTGACTAGTTTAGTTTGTTACATGAATGAACAATCTAACTGCATAATGATAACAAGATAAAAATTACGAACAGTGTCGTGAGTAATACACTTTTCAAACCATTCTATTCCATTTACGTCGTTTTTATGACAATTTTAATTATTTTGTTAGAAATGCGTTTAATAATTGTTTTTCTGGAAAAATAATGACCAAAAAACAATTACTTATATTATGCACACAGGGCCTTTTGTTGTAAAGTACTATAAATAATTGTTTTTCTCAATAATCGGAAAGAAGTTTTTCTTTTTACAGTAACAATAACAACAAATATTTATTTACATTTATATAATGATAAGATAAAATAAAGATCATACCAGTGAAAGGTCTAAAATGCTTTTAATAAGAGTAAACACAAAATGTTTTATTTGGAAGCATGAGAAAAACCCACCAATTTCTTAAGTTTTTCCATAAAAAGACATGGTATAAAGCCATGTGTCTTCCTATAACACAATAAGAGAATCAACAATCAGAATAGGGGACCAACAAGGTGTACAAAAGTCATACGAAGACCAAAACTTATTGTGATAGTCTTTAGCTTATAACGAGTTTTGTAAACCTGACCATGATTTCAAAGATGGGATTATGACCAATTTTATCAGACTCACACCAAAACTGTTAAAGTCTTAGACTTACAGTGATATTTAATTTGAGACTAAGACCAAAACTACTGTATTTGTATAGTATATATATATATGGGCTACAATAAACATCTTGCAAAACAAAATGTATTAGACCACAGATTTAAACTTGACCTTATGAATATATGTTCATCATTGTTATCATAACGGTATCAACCAATGGTCACTACAGAATGAATCATCATTGTATCTTATTAGGTTACATATCTATATATCTATCTATCTATATATGCTACATGTATGAATATATAAATAGCTACATAATTATGTGATGTCTTTATCATGTCTTATGCTGTTAGCAATTTTATTAAGTAGATCCTCTTTGGTGAATCACCAAGTTCCGGGTATTGTGCGGATGTCGAAGGTGATGAGACACGCAGAGACTGACAGGAACAACCGTGTGTTCAAACGATTCATTCGCACGGTTGGCTAGTTTACAATGGTATTGAAATTGACAAGTCTCCTTAAATTATTCATTTAAAAATTGAATAAAGTACACGACGTTTATAAAACAAAAGAGAAATAATAAAAAACAAAAGAATTACATAGTACATATGTACATTGTTTAAAAATAATTAATAGAAGTGTGTATGAAAAGTACTTAAAAACATAAAAAGAGAAGCGGAAACTTACTTATACAATGAGGGTAACTTTTAGAATGAGTTTCTGGAAGTTTGTAAAACTTTTAGGTATTGAAATTGTTGAAAAATTGGCGATTTTCTAATATCAATAATTTCTTTAATTAAGCAGAAAGAAAGTTCATAGTTTTATATATGAAACGTAGGTTCGAATTCGCATTTTTTCAACCTTTATTTATTATTATCTATTTATCTACTTAACCCTTTTTATTTTGTGTCAAAAAATAAATCAATTTTCCATCAGCTGACATTAAAATACGGTCTTGCTTTGACTGAAGAATAAGAATGATGGTACTATCGTGTGCCACTTGTTCACAATGGGACATTCCTCGTCCCCCCACCCACGCATCCACACTACAATACAAAATTAAGTTAGAGCGAATAATACCTATATACATAGTCGTATATCATTAGATGTCTGAACTACGGGTCAGAATGCTAAACGAATGATAATTGGATTTTATGTCGAGGTCTGAGTCATTTTATTATTATGTGGTTCAGGTTCACGACACGACACCACCAGACTTGTTTAAAATGAGGGAATGTACATTAAAACCATGGCCCTGCACGATGTGATTTATGGGACTAACAACACTAAACGAAAAACAAAAAAAAATAAAACTATGGACTCAATGAGTGAAATATTTCTTTAAGGGGGAGTTTTTTTTCAAAATATCAAGAGAAGTGGGCGTAGCCGAAGGTGCCACCAAATTATATCTGACCGAAAAATGGTACAACCGATCTTGTCACTGACCAAAAAGGGTCTTTGCAAAGGTACAACCGATTGTGCCACTAACACATAATAGGTAGAAATTGGTTGCCTCTTATTTGCGTACAACCCACTTGCGTACAAATTCTTCCAAGGGTGGGCAGCAGGGAACCAGGTACCTGAGAATATCTGTTACTTTTCCAACTTGCGTACAAATAATATATAAAATTATATATATGCATGTATTTAATATGCATTTATATATAAGTATACCTAATATATTTAAAAATGAAACAAATTAGGTACATCTACATTTATTTGGAAAAATACATACGATTTCTTGTTTTAGTGTAACTTTACAATAAATGCCATTTTTTTCAGAAAACTTGAAATATCTCCATTTTCTTCATACTTTTTAGCATTTAATTTGATTGCTTCGTCAAGTTCAACATATTTCTTTCTCCTTTTGACCCCATTTAAACCAATTTCTAATCGAAACATTTTAATGTCTGCTTTTTCTGATGTTTGTTGGCTATTTTTATTAAAATCAGTATTTCACATTATATACATTGTAGTTTATTGAATTTTTGTATGCAAGTTGGAGTAGACCATAGGTCGTTCCAGGTAGAAGCAACCTTGCTACCCACTATTATTATTACTTGTACGCAAGTGGGACGGTTTTTGCAGTTGTACGCAAGTAAGAGGACTCGGTAGAAATTATTCTAATGAGAAAGGAAAATACTTTATTGATGTTTTATTGCATTTATTTACAGTATTTAAAAAGGCAATATAAATACATACTTATACATATATCAGTCAACAATTTTTTCAACGTATGTTAAATATGATACACATTTTATATAGTAGATGTTCGATATTGTTTTGTTTTTATATTTTTCACACAATTTCATGATAGTTTTCACTTTACTTCTTACGGAGGCATCCTTAATTTTGAAAGGTGTTTTTAAACTTTGAATCTTGACATAAGAGTCAATTTGATATTCTTTTAACTTTTCGACAAATATATATGTATATTGATGGATGAGCTGTGTAAAAAGATTAGTTAAATTTTGAGTGAAATGATTCACACGCGTTTTTTTTTTTCGTTTTGGTAACACAAGGACCACACTCCTTGCCACTACCTTATCAGGTAGATGAGCATCTTTTTCTCTGGTGGCAGGATTGGTTTTTAAAACCCCAATTTTGTAGCAGATAGATCTTTATTTTTAGTGGCAACTTCGGTCCCACCGTAAGAAGTACCTATTGACACTACAATAATCGATGCTATAAAGTATTTTCCACACATTAGTAGGTAATAATTAGAAATAGGAAGATTGCTGAAGATTTCGAGAATTATTAAAAATATCCTAATCAGATTTTGACCCATTCCAATGTAGATTGCGTTAATATATAAGATATAAGAAGATAGGCTTTCATGGTTGAAATGGTTTCACATGTTTAGTGGATACTGCATTGACAATGTGGGCGAAGGTTAGGTTATACGTTGTCTATGGTCTCGGTAGCAGCTAGAGTCCCACGTTGTCAATGCGGTAACCACTGAAGATGTCAGCCGCAGTTGTCAAACATTCGGACTTTATCGTTCATTTCGACCACGACATATCACTATTTGCTTAGCGTAGAAGTGCTTCTTCAGTTTTTTAGGTTTAGAACCCTAAACTTCCCAAAATCCCAAAACCATCAATAACTTAAGAACGTAAGCTTTTACAGCCGGAATCCATGGTAAGGTTAGGTTAGGTCCGTTCATTTAGTCCAAATCTAAATTCTACTATCGATAATTATGTAACACAACTCAACAGGCATCATTTCAATATCTTATGAGATATTGATATTCCTTTCAAATTACACTATTTCCTGGAACAGCCTGTACATTATAATTTTACCGAAAATTTGTGAAAATCGAACAAACATATTTCTGTTGCCTAAGAATAAAATATTCATGGCGCTTTTCATAAGTTAATTATTTATTAGAATCCGATTTATACAAGTATTACATCTATCTAACTACAATTAAACTTTTTATTGCGATTTCCGTATCTACCTATTTAAATGGTTAAAAATTGTGTAATTAAATTAATAAACCATAATTACGGATTGAATAATTGCTTCAAAAACATTATATATATTTTTAACTGATTACGGCTTAATAATAAGTGAATTTAAAAACATTCGTTTGATGTTGTTCGTTTTTGCAGTAGCCTTTCTGCAGTCTATAATTTAAGAAATACATATGTACTAGCGTAGTTTCATTTTCCCTGCAGTATTAATCGTAATTAATATAAAATGATATCGGCTACCTATAATTAAGGCCTTTTACCACCTATGAAATTTGAATATAATAAACACATGCATAAGTGTTTTCGATTACGATAATCAAAGCACCCGATGACAGGCATATAAATATGTATGTATAGTACGTAACCTTGAACTACCCTGAAGCGCCTCACCTCCACGATGCAATCTTTGTTTCCCTGTGTTCCATAATAGGTGCTAATTAATAAATTCCACAATGAATTGTGTGTACCGTATCCGTTTATATCCAATACATATAACAATTTATTAATACACGGGAAATAGAAATCGTTTTGTGTTCATTGGTACTAACAATAAGACAAAAAATACGTACATCCCTAAAAGGGTTAAAAGAATAGGAAACATTACTTTTTTTCAAGGTAAACTTCTTTGTATTGTACTATTTGAAAGTAAGCAAAAATAAAATAAAACAAATAACGTTTCATCAAATTTATTATACTCGACTTATGTTTCGATCGATAGCGATCATTATCAGGAGTGTACTTAAACTAAAATTAAGAACTAATGATACCAATTTATATACAAATTACAAACGAGTAGTGGGGAGTTCGATGTATTTATTTATTTATTTATCATTTCTCCTGTATGCTCAATGAGCCTTTACACTCTGTCCTTATACATACTTACATACTATGTTACAACGTTTTATATATTAACTAACTTAACACTATTCATTTACTCTCTCTCATTTTTTCTTCACTTACTCTTATATACTCACATACTTCCTCGCACACTTCTCCTCTCAGCATTTCTATTATCGGTCCCCCCAATTTCTGATCACACCTGTCACCTCTCCATACTCCACAACAAAATAAGTGAGCTAGCCTACATTCCCAGTCCCTATATCCCTTCGTATTCGCTCTCCCTATATTCCCGCACCTAATTTTCGCCCACATTTCCTTATCGTCTTTCTTTTTATTTATTTTATTTAACTATTCCGCCCCTCCGTTACCTGGCATTAGTTCCTTACATATTATATTGTAGGATGACTTTGTTATTGCCTCCCACTCTTCCTCCAATTTTTTCTCCCACCACATATTTAACCCTTCTCTACATCTATTATAAATTTCTTCCCCACTCTTTCCTTCCCAAATCATTTTACACACATTCGTTACACCAATCTCAGCAAATATTTCCCACACCGCTTTTCCCCATTTTGATGCATTTGGGGATGTATTTAATTCGGTTTGAAAATTGAGTAAGTTGAATTTTTTGCTTATGGCTTTTTTTTTCTAGATTCTCTAACATAGTTAATTTCCGATTGTTATTAATATTTGAGTGTAAAATTTTTGTATTTTCAATTTTGATCGAATGATTAGAATTGATGCTCCGCGAGACCTGTTTTATTAAGTTTTTTATTTATTGAATAATAATGTTCTTTAAATCTGGTTGTAATGGCTCTCCCACTTTTTCCGATGTAAATTGCATCACAATCATTGCAATGAATTTTGTAAATACCACTTTTTGCTTCGGGTGGTTGAGATGGTTTATTTTTAACTAAAAGTGTTTTTAAGTTATTTTTATTGGTTTCTATTGCTTTGAGATTAAATTTTGATAATTTATTCTTGAACTTATAGCTAACATTGTGTATGAATTTAATGGAACAAAAATAATCCAAGATTGGTGAAATGACCGGGTTGGTATTATAAATAAGACTTGAAACTTTTTTGTTGAGTTTTTTATTGATGAGATTATCGATGATGGTCGTCTTGTAACAATTGTTTTTGGTTATTAATTTGATAACGTTGATCTTTTTTAAACAATTATCTATTGATAATGGTACATTTATGAGGCGGTTAATCATAGAATGAAAAAAAAAATACGCTTTAACTGATTTAAGGGTTGGTTTACTAAATGTAATGTAAATTCGGTGGAAAAAACGTACAGTGCTATTAATTAAGTAATGAAGAGGGTAATTTTAGTGTCATTTAGTAAAAGAAAAGAGGAAATAGTATAGGTTGGTTGTAAACTATTTCCAGAGCTGTTTTTCTATGGTCCAATCTACCACAGAATAGCCTAGAAAGAATGTTTAGAACCAATCTACGCCAGGCCTTGAGAGCCTTAAGAAAAGAACTACGATTAGTCAATATATTACATGTTTTTTTAAGTAGGCTTTAGTAGTATTTTGGTTACCAAATCATACTATAAATTGGTCTAATAAACTAATGCTTTCTATGTAACCAACTTTATTTTTGTTTCATTAATTAATAATGATCTTGAACGAACCGATTTTGGAAATTCTTATATTTACATCGTTTTTAATAAGTTCACACTTATAAGGAAGGATGAAAAATATGTCACTCCTTATTGGTTGGTTTGTCGCTTCGACTGGTTGCTTGGTTCCTTGTCGTGTGAAAAATCTCGAAACTAACATAAACCAGCTGTAGCACTTACCAACTTACAGTTCGAGTTTCCGTTTACGAAAAAAATTGTCCTTCATCTGACAACTGTCGCTTACATACACGATAGATACATAAATAAATAAATAAGACGGTATTGTGAAACTATACCTTTGAACACAATGTACCTATGCGACCGATGAAACCACATTTCCTCTGTTTTTTTTTCTTAGTATTTTTATAAACACGTGCAAGTGCGTACGCAGAATATTTTTGTTTTGTATTAAATAAACAATTAATATTCAGTCTAATGCTAAGAAAAAAATAATCTTATCAATATATTTAAAAAAGAAAGAATTAAAATCCTTATTCGTCTAAATTTTAAGATCAAAGATCTCACATTTTGAACGCGTCCAAACAAGTAGGCACAACGAACCGAAAGCCACACCCACGACCGCTTTCGACCTATCGGGTCTCATCAGATGGGCGCTGGCAGAAAGTCCTTTACAGGCTATATTATAAATATAAATATACAATCAACAGAAACAACTACTCCGAGGGCTAATACCCCTACCGGCATTGAATTACACTGTTGATTCCGATGGACTCCTAGACGAAAATATTACATATTCAAAAAAGAAGGAATTAAAATCCTTATATATACCATGTAAATTAATTTTTACCCACTACACATTACCTCAAATTAATGAAGAAAATTTTGTTAATTGCTGCCTGAATTGGAACCCGGTTCCATTAATATCACATCAATGTATTCAACCTCTACTAAAAAATCTCTAAAAATTTCAATATTAATGTAAGAATTGTTTTGAAATTTTTGAAAGTTGAAAAGAATTTTGTTTGGATCATGAAATGTCATCAAATCTAAAACTTGTACCACTTTGGAAACAAATTTGTAGTTTACTTGGAAATTCTGTCGAATTTATATTGACTATAAACATTTTTTTATGATAAACACAAATTTGAATTCAAATGTTGGTTATTTCTAATAGAAATTCTAATTTTAAAGTTTTATTTTAAGAATTCATTTTGTTATCTAAGGCGACACAAGTTTTAAATTTAATAACATGTCAATTTTACAAATGCGTTAATAAATAATTCCGAAAATTGCTCAAACGGAAAAACTCGACTATTGATAGGCAACCCAATGTGCTATTTGATATTTCTCTTACATATTTTCATTATAATTTTTATTATTTATTGTAGAATCCTAATTTTTTTAGTCATTCTCTGATAACTTTTTTGAATAATTCATTTATTGACAGAAATAAGAATGGATCGCTGTGTACAATATAACAACGCTTAACAGTAATTAATTAGTAATTATTGGTAACTATATATACTATTCACTACTAGCTATCAATCTTTATGATGTGCACATCTATAATTAATTATTTATTGGGGTGGTATTTAAGCAGCAGGAAAAATCCTCTTCGTCAATATCACTTAATTATTAACAACAATTTTTGTTTACGTATAAAATGTTGCTTATTAAGACTACAACAATTTTTGTTGGAAGCTATGAGAAATGATCACAATTTTTTTGTTATTTCCGGCAATATATCTTTTTTTATATGTTGTTACATAATATGTAATATATTGTTAGTGAGTCTTTTTATTTAGCAGTAACTACATACACAACGATAATAATAATAATTATTATCTTAGTTTATTTTCTAATGATAATAACTCGTTTCCGCAGTTTGAATTTGTCCTTCATTGTCCACTGAATGTTTTCATCTCTATCAAGGTGGACATTACCATTTAGAGCTCGTTTTTTTATTATTATTTTTTTTAATTGTTATTCAACAGATAAACGTCGTATGAATCTATTTACGAAGTGGGCGTAGAGTTTGTTCTTTGGTTTCCGAGTTGAATGAGTTCATACAATAATAAAACTTTTCTCAAAAATTGGATCGAATGACCTTACCTTCTATATACTATAACTAAATTACAATTTATGTACATACTATATTAAGTGCATAAGGAAGCCAGACTGCTTGATTGTTGCCTCTTTGTTCCAACGGCGCCTGCTGGATGATAGTATTAACAGGAAAAAACCATTACATATAATAATACATGCAGTAATAACAATTACCTATGCCATAAATTACTGTTAATTTACAAAAAAAATAACATCGTGTTATTAGACGAAACCTGTTAACTTTTGTTTAAAAGACAGGCACCCCTAAGGTCTCATACCGTTATACAGGGCGTTAGAAAAGTATATTACACATTACCTACATTTTTTCGTTTCCTGTTAATTTCGGATCCCGATGAGTAACGGGTACTTTGTACCCGGTAGACACAATATTGAAATCTCAATAATGTAAGCGACAGTCGCGTGTCATTTGCGGGAGTAATTTGCTACTGTGTAGTTCTTGGTGGGCGAAGATGCGCGAATCGGTTAGTTCCATACAAAATTAGAAATTAATGATTTTCGGAGAGACAGGCGAACAGTAACGTGAATTTATAAAGATTCCGGTCTATCACATTGAGATACGAAACCTTGAAATAGTTACATCAAAGGATTTCTGTTGAAGTATTCATAGTCAATGCGATTAATCAAATCAGAATTGATTGATTGCATATGCTATAAATAATTTCACAAATATTTTTTTGTGATAATATTGCAATGTAAGAAATATGCAACAATTATTATAATATGTACATTTACAATGTAAATTTTGTATATTTGTTTCCAAATATTTGTAAATTCAATTTGAATATGTTTTGATAGCATTTAAATAAGTATAAAAATATTGTTAACATATTATTATTTTATTGGTATTTTGCATCTGAATTAGACAACTGGTTGTCATAACACTCCTTATTAATTAAAATTTTTAAATTCATTTAAAATTTGTTTGTTAAAAAAGCGAAAGTAATTTATTACAAATGTATGTAATAAGTACAAACTTGTTTAATTATTCTGTTATTTAAAATTTAATTTAATTAAGCACAAAATTATATAAGCAAACAAAATAAAAGAGTAATGTACAAAAAACCTTTGAGAATTTCTCTATTTTGATTAAAAAAGAAAGAATAGAAATTAATATTTCAAATAATTCTTTATTTTCTTTCGTTCATTATTGACGCTACTGTGTGACGCCTTTCTTTCTATTTTTATTCAGAATACATTGTATACTTCAGCAGAAACATTGAAAGTTTAAAAATAGTTATCTGGCAACGTGTGTTATTGTATTCCTGGAATCGTTTTTATCATCAGGATTACAATAATAACAGTAATGGGTGTTGTAGGCAGTAGAGATATTGTAAAAATCTGGGTACCAAACCAATATTTATACGTACGGCATTAGCATTAACCTGCCTTTATCGTTCTTAATGTAGGTATACGATTGATAGCTTTGATTTTGTTATCGCTAAATAGGAACGCGTGAGTGCATCGGGCGAGTCAAAATGGCTTGTGCTAAAAGAAAACCGGATGGCCAACTAATTTATTATTTAAATGTAATCATATATACATGCCGCCCGTGCATATTTGATGAAACATAATAAATAATAAGAATAATATGAAAAGTTTCAACAATGTATTTAAAGAAAAACTCTTACAATTGTTTCGACGATCTCGTTTTTCTTTAAATACATTGATGAAACTTTTCATATTATTTTTATTATTCAGAAGAAGTATTGGTGAATGTATGATACCTTCGTTCCTGGTTAGCAAATAATTTAAACGATACCCTACGTTATACAAACAAAATTTCAAAATTGCTCAATTCTTTCCCTATCTAAAATTTTCTTATAAGCAAATATGTTTTAAAATTCCAATTGTTCGAACTTTTGTTACGTTTTTTGTTTATACAACATCAGAATATGAATCTTATCTAAAGGCCCATGTAGATATATATAAAGGTAAAGATATGAGTATATTGGTCTCGTGCTAAAAATAATAGTAACTGCTATCGTAGATGTTGTGGATTTTAACAACATTAAGTATTATAATTTATAAATAACAATAGTATATCATATCACAGTTACTGCTCCTTGTTGTTGCTGATTGGAGCAAAGCTTGCGAAATGTGAGATGACCCATCGCAGACAGGTGCACTCTAAAGGTCAAAAGAACCCTGACATGACACCTGCCTTTGTACTCATCTAATTATTGTATATATGTTATCGTTGGTGTTATTTTAAGTGTTAAGTACCACAAAAAATGCTCATTTGTTATCGCTACATTTATTGATTGCTATTTCTGTATTTTCAAATCGGAAAACTCTATTGAACATTTCTAGAATTCCTGAATTTCGTTACGATATTTTTCTGAATGAATTCAATGCTAAAATAATACATCAAAATACTACGGCATGCTGATAAGAACCAACGAGTTCGAAATCGCGACACTCCTCAGGCAGTTTCAACAGAATTTCCGATAAGAAAGAAATTTAGAAGTTGTGATATTAGATATTGGATCTTTCAGATTAATTTTATTTTCCTTAATTTCAATTAATTCTAAAACTTCTTTGCACATAATAATTATTGTAATAAATTACTCGTATAAATAACCCTTATTTTTTAACATTACTTACTGGTATCATGTAGAAAATTTTTGATGTATAATAATTTCTTTTGAAGAATATTTATAGTATTCAAAAAAGTTTTTCAGTGGATGTTATTTGAATATAAGTGATGCAAACTATTTCGCGATTAGTTTCTTACATTTAACTCAGCCCGCTTGTTCTAAAATAACCATCAAGCATCAGTTTTTGATTCGAACATTAGGCAAACGGTTTTTGATCTGGCCTGAATTCTTCCACTCAATAAACGATAGCACTCAGCGAGAGAGTAAGTTTAAGGAAATATAAACAAAATGGAAATAGAAACGTGTTAGGCATTTTTATGGATTTAAGGATAACATATACGGGGTAAAGCGAGGATAGATAAACCACCTTTTTCAAAACAGTGCACAACTTGTTTTTATAAAAATGTGCAAAAAATACAGAAGCATAGGCATTACTTTAATATAGTGAAACCCACAACTGAAAGAAGAGTTGGACCATTAGGGGTAGGATGTGGGACAGATGGTTCTTATACTTTTAAGGTTTCTTTTTTATCATATCTTTATCAGAGATTCTGGATGGACCTTGAAAACAGACCCTGGTTTTTGCAAAATCTATCTCGTTGAAAATTGAGCTTAATATTACGTCTAATGGTCGGTTAAAAAATAATAATAAGTTTGACGTACGGGATAAAAAAATGAAGAAGTGAATTCAGTGTCCATACCAATAGAATAAGTTTATTGTGGGTTGGCCAGAATTAGAAAACAATAATTCACGGTTTAGCGTCTACAATTACAATTGTAACTTAAAAGGATGCGAACGAATTGAGGTTTATTGCGTTTATCTGTTTTTAATTGGAGAAAATTGATCTCAAAGGGTGCCGATAGTTAATGTCGACTATCTCAATATGTTTATTGGTTGGCTAGAAATTAAATTTATCTGTTTATACAGATATATGCGTATATTATATTCGCCGCCATATTTTATTAAGTTTACTAATAATATGGGTCATTTTTAAGGTTAAAAAACGTGGAGTGGTGCAAAACTAAAAAGTGGACGATTGTAATTGAGGAACAACAAGATGATTATTTATTTAATTTGTTACATATAGTTTTACAAAAAAATCTAAATAGAACTTTTTGCGAAAGTTGGGAGTTTTCAAGAACAATTTTGCGTACTTTAAATGTTTTTACAAACATAGAAGAAGATAATAACAAATTCTAACCCACCAAAACAAATTATTTTCATGTTTTAATGCATATTTTTGACACTCAAAATGAAAATTCGGGCTTAATTTTTATTGGTACAATTTATTGGAATATTGTGGCCCTTAATGTAAAATGCTTTTACCGATGTGGGCATATAAATATCTAAATACATTCTAGAAATAGGTTTTGGGAGAAGTTTACCTAAGTAAGATTATCTTACTTATCGTTAGAGAACGCGTCAGGTAAAATCATCCAAAAAAACCGGTATATACTTCGTGACGTACCTATATAAATTTCTATTTAACTTGGTAATAAAATTGAGTGGTCAATTTTTAATTATAACGTTTATTTAGTTATTTGTTTACAATTAATTATTTTTAAATTTTATTCAAGTAATTAATAAATACCAAACGTTTATGGAAATAAAATAACCACAGATACTCCTAATTTTAAATTACGTTGTTTATTTCTGTAGAAATAAATTAAAATTCATCGATTTTATGTAAATTTTACGACTATTCGGAACGATATAGTTAAAATGGTTTTACAATGAGAAACTATTTTGTACATATCATAAAACAGGTTTCATTGTTAATATTTATAAAAAGTATCTAACAATATAATCGTTAAAATATTAACAAACACCTACCTTTCTGTTAATAAACATTGTTCTTGGATTTGGTTGATGCACAGACATGAAATTAATCTTATTGACCACCATTTCGAAACAACTATTCTGTTAATCAATCGTTTTTTTAATAAGTACCTAAATAACTTTTGTTTTAATTCACTGCACTTTAATCAGTTCTTCCTTCACTCGAATTCTCGAAACGTATTTGTTTCTCACCCAAAATTCATTATGACGACTGACACTGATTCAAGTAAAAAATTATAAATACCTAATAACAAACGGACGTTACGAGAAAAAGAAAACCGTTAAAAACAACTTTTTCGTTTGTGAGTGTGTTGTATGAATCGGGCGCGAATAACCGAAATGAATTTGAATCAAATGGTAGACACCAACGAAACCAAAAGACTTTAACTGTCGCTTAAATTCACTGACCGTGTATTTTAGTAAAGTGTTCCCCCACTCTGAACCGACTTAACTGACTTCTTAGAACCGTCACACTAAAAAGACACACTCTATACACAGGTTATTGGAAAAGTTTAATTAATTAAAATACAAATGATAACTCATTATTTTACATATAAATTAAATGGGAGAGGTATCTGGGATCTAATAAAATTGGATTGTATTGTGAAAAAAAAGAACAGTTGAGGCTGTTTTATATGTATACTCTATAGCATTTATATTATTTTGATTTCAAACTAAAGCAATAGTGTTCCAAAAAATGACAATTTTATGCTTTGATCGGCGAGTTCTTATTACATGTTTTTAAGACGTCAATCCCAAAATTTATTCAAAACAAATATCGTGTCATGTCACGATGCTTAACTAATTCTTTAAATGAGAAAAAATAATTTGGAACTATTAAAGATACGAAGCAAATTTTCTTAATTAATTAATAAGAAATATTTAATAATTTCAGTGGGTAAAGAAACTTTTAAAAAATAAAGAAACGCTGTAACTTATTAGGGGTTTCTTGTTACTATACAAAATATAACACTCTTAGACCCTTACAGTATGTACAAGGGTTAAAAACCTATAATTGCAACACATAAGGTACTAATAGACTATAGAAAAGATTCAAAAAATTCTAAAAATAACGTTCTGTATGACAATGAAATTTGATCATATTCTGTACGTGTATCTTTTAGAAAACTTTTAGAACGACCATTGTATAAGAACGTACGTTTTAAGCGTCCTGTTTTACGTTAATTTTCATTACAATGTGACTTTGATGGAAAGTACGCTCTCTGCGAGACCTCAAACGGCCGGGATGTTCAAAAAGGATGTCCTTTTTCAAACAGTTGCCGATTTACCAATAACGATGTATCGTATTTGTGTGTGACATACGGTTTGTTACTGATCGTATGGCGGGCGATACGTTAATGTGAAAATGGGGAATGACTTGGTCATGTCCTGGCTTTTTTTTTACCTGTAAATTTGCAGGTAAACAAAGTAATACACTCCACGGGCAAAATGAATCACCACAGAGCCTCCGTAATTTATGTAAGTGTTATGCCACTACGTAGAGCACGATTGAGATGCAGGTCAGACACTTTCGATAGAAAAATAAATGTTAACTTTTTTTAAGGTTACACGCGGTCTAATGAAGAACATAATTGATTCAGGCGGTTTTAATGAAAACATTTTTGATTTTTAGGTAACATTTTCGTAAAAACAAGTTTTTCTTTCGCTGCCAACAAGAATGTCGTGGTTGGTTTTCGGGCAATCTGGCCGTCGTTGGTTGAGACTTGTAATACTCGACGTTTCGTCACCTCGCGTGGGTAACATCTTCAGGAGAGTCGGTGGAGAAACGTCGAGTACTACAAGTCTCAACCAACGATGGCCATATAGCCCGAAAACCGACCATGACAATTTGATAGTTTTCTCAATTTTTTAAATTCTATCAATAACAGTATTAAATTCACAATGGAATTAGAAACAAATGGCTCTTTACATTTGTTAGATCTTACAGTATTCAGAACCCAAAACAAAATAGGATTCAGTATTAATATAAAACTAACAACCACTCACACGATTATCCCAGCTAACGTGTATTAATCTGCTCAAATTAAGCACTCAGTTTTTCATAGTCTGTTACATAGACTAACCAATATCCCACTCTCAACTTCAAATTTTCATAAAGAACTCTCTATAAGAAAACAAATAGCTACCAATAACGGATACAAAGTTGAATTAATTGACAATTTACTAAAAAAGAAGCAAATAAGAAAAATTTGTTCCATATTATTTAAAACTCCTGTAGAACACAGTAAGCAAACTTTTCTAAAATAAATTATATAAAAAGCATTAGCTGTAAAATTAAAAATCGCCTGAACAAATACAACTTAAAAGTATAGTTAACAACAAGCAAAAAACAAATAAACTTTTTAAAAAAATGGCATATACGAATTAAAATGTAATTGTTGCGATGCTATTTATATAGGGCAGACTGGCCGGTCCCTAAAAAAAAGATTAGACGAACATAACAGACCAATTAAATACAAAATAATGTCGACTGGTTTTTCGGAGCACTGTATAACCAATGATCACTATCTAGATGATAAAAATGTAAAACTGCTACACAATTGTGTAAAAAGTAAGAAACTAAGCCTTCTCGAAATTTTGGAAAATTAATAGTTAATAACCACACTGAATTAGAGACCAGCAATTCAGCTTTACTTGTAACTGGTTTTACCAAAGTAGGTACCTGCATCTAGGAATTTCCGTATTACCCTCATCCCTTTATATTGATCGGCTGCATTTCTTTAATTTTAGTAACAAATCTGTACTCTTTGAAAATGGCCCGTTGCCCGAAACAATTCTAAGAGTTTAATAAACCTTTGTTGAACCTTTCTTTGTGTTTTATTAAAACATGAAAAATGCTATCGCATCATCAACTTCAAATAGAAAAAAAGTTCACAACGTTCCAGGATTGTTGGTTGCTGATTTTTCCTAAAATTAAATTAACAAATTAAATGTTTACTCTTTTTGATTAGATGTAAGGATAATGGTTTGTAAAATATATTTTTCATTATCGATGTTCAGTGAATGTATTTCAAAATCTGTATGATCAAGTGTTTTTGTTTCCACTCTAACTTTGGATATCCTAGTTTTAAATTTTAAATTTGTATATATTTTTTCTCTCCAAACAAGCTTTACATTTGGCGTTGAACTTTTTATGCCAAGAAAAAAAGGTTTTTTATAACTACATACCTACCTGTTGTTAAATAATAATAATTAATAGCGTATTTCAAGGTTCAAAATTATCTTTATACCTGTCAATTAAATTGGGAGGTAGATGTTATAAAAATTTGCTAATGAAAACGAAAATAGGTATAGATACATAATACGAAATTAAAAATTAAAAAATTAAGTACCTTCTCGCAGTTACATTATATTATCATTAATCATACGGGATTTATCTATATAATACTTATTTGATTAGTCACGCCCCCTAATTTGTCTAATTTTGGCAAATTACAACAGTTGTTGTAACACCTGTCTGTTTATTTGCATTTCCTGATGTTGTCAACTTTTGTTCGTGTTTCTTTAATGTTTTCAACATGTTAACAAGGTAAATCAATAATGTTTAAGAAGTTATTTGTTAGATACCATAATAATTTAACAAAGGCATGATCGATCACGAATTACTACCTAATAGATATACAATACTATTATTACCATTTATATAGGTACATTAAAAGTTAAGGACATTATAAATGAATAAAATCTAATTAATAAACTACTTTTAAATATAATGTTTCAAATACGGGTGCAGTTTCGGTAACCAGCTGTTCAGAATACAGATTTTGTAGATTTATGTAATTTTGTTAATTTTTGTATGGGGAAAATGGTCGAAGAGTGTATGCATACCAACATGATGCACTCCACTGAGTGTTTTGTAATTAAGTGCATACAGGGTTATTCAAACTGAAGATTTTGCCATTCGATTCCTTTTTTACCTTTTTTCGATACATTTGGATGTTTTCCATTATTTATTCAAAAAACAAAAAATTAGAAATATCCAAAAATTTTCTAACAAAACAATAGGAAACATCGGAATGCATAGAAAGGGAATAAAAAATGAAGTTATTCGTGATTGAAGTTTTTAAACTTGTTTTTTTTTCTGAACGCCCTATACAAATTATAAAGCATAATTTCGGCATGACGTTAGCCTTAACACTTGACTATAACTGTCAAAAATTTCAACATTCTAAGTCATTTTTTATAGAAGTTATGATTTTTTATAGTTTGGATTCGGGAGTGATCTTTTTTCTATAAATTAAATTATCTCAGAAACTATTCATCCTTTTGCATAGAAGTTAGTTATCAACAAAATCATTGAAACATGTGTCTCCTTATATTGTTTGTCTTTATTTCATTAGAAAACCGTTGATTGCGAACGATTTAATTAGATAATTACAACTTAGACATTTTAGATTTATAAGTCACAGTCTACCAGCCATTCTCACTCACAAAAAACCCATAAAGTAGAACGAATTTCAAATTGGCATGTAGGCATGTTGTAGGACACGCATGTTGACATGTTTTATGCCCTTCGGTTAAAATTTCTTTAGGCTTAGCAATCACATCACCGCCGACAAGGCATCGTTTGAGTACATGTAGCTATTGAAAACAGCGGCTGCTGATTCATAAGACCATACAGTCACGCCGTCATTTTAATTATTATTTTTTTTTTTTTAAAAAAGAGAGACTTTTATGACAAATATTTCACTCTGTGTTTTACCGAGTGGCGCGGTCCAGATTCTAAATCATGGCTTAGCATTCGGGAGAACACCGATTTGGGCAGTAATATTCCATAGATAATCTTTTACTTCTTGTCTGATGTTGTCTCTTCAAATACCATCCATCCATTCCCAGGATTCCTATAAAGATGCTGAAGGCTAGTAGCTGGTACCGAGCGGCGTGTTCTAGTGTTCTTGATCATTGCTTAGCATTCGGGAGGTCCGATTGCTCTGGTCCAAGTTTTCTGTGATTTTCATGGATCATTTAGGCAAATGCTGGGGCAGTAATATTCTACAGATAATCTTTCACTTCTCTTCTGTCTTCATTTCGTCAATCTTATCTTTCTCTCTCTAATCACACCACCCACCCGTTCCCACGATTCCTGAAAGGAGGCTGAAGAGGGCCTTACGCCCTACAGTGTAGGTCGGAGGGACTGCCCGTCCACCAACACGAGTAGCTGGTGGGAATTAAACACAAAAAAGTTTTTTTTAAAGATTTTTAGTAGCTGGTGTAGATCTCTTGATACATCTTTATCTATAGGCTTACAAGGTGATCTCTCATTTAGGAAACTTCGAAGTAAAACAAAACTGCTTCAACACGTACGACTCTGCACATTATTCCATCCTGAGTCAATTTTTGTGTTTCCCGAAAACTTTTTAACCATTTGCGTACCTAACCTAACCAATGTAGGCTTTCCTCTGCTCCTCTTTACTCCTTGTTCTGCTTCTAATATGTTTTTAACTAGCCCTTCATTTCTCAGAAGATGTCTTATCATTATATGTTTGATTTTCTTCAAAACTGACTCCATGCGTCCTCAACAAGATCAGGTGAATTCAATGCGGTCACGTGAAATCGATTGACCTCATTGATATTGATTAAAAATTTTCTCATGTGACGCAACTAATAACAGTCCACTGATGCCAATGGGCAATTTTATCATTGTTTTAAATTGAGAAAAACTATTTTCTAATAACCTCAACCTATAGTTTTCATTTGGTTCTTTTTTAAACTATAAATTTCCAGAAGTTAATTGCTAGTTTCGATTTAGAGCATTTCCTAGCAATCTACATACCTAACTAACGGATTCGTAAAAAGCATATGCATTAAGTGGTAGTAGGTATTACTTATTTATATATGTTTTAAAGAGAAGAAGCGGCATGAGTCGTATGTGACGTATGGACGTTTATTGGGAAAATCGAACAGTAATATGTACTCAGGAAATTATGTATTCCTGAGACCCTTATAATAATTTTAATGATAACATGACTCGTACGGAGAATACTTGACAACATATAGGTAGTTTATAGTACAATCTGATGCCAAAGAAAATTTGCCAAGTTGCAACAAAATTATCATCGGAGGAAGCCAATGCTCGAAATAAAAATATACTTCTTGAAAATGAGAGGCGTACCTAATACTACTAGGTATAAACCACTTAATAACCAACAAGCCTCTTTTAAGAATTTCATTTTTACATTTCCAAAATAAAATTAACGTCTTCCAGGATAGGTATTTCAAAATAGGCAGTTATTCAAATTATAATTATATTCTATATAAGTATATAAGTCCTCATTTTCAATAAACATTTTCAAACACGTGAAACTTTACTAATATGTATTTTAAACAAACAAAATGCAAATACTACGTTTAAGACATCTAACAAATTAGGTAAACTTATCAAAAACAATAAAGATAAATCTGACTCTACCAGTCTATCTAATAAACTGCGGTTCATGCGAAAAATGTTACATCGGCCAAACTGGCAGATCCTTCAAAATCAGGATCAATGAACGTATTAAAAGTTTCTAAAATAAAAACAGAACTCAAATTATGCCAACCATTTCCATTTAGAAAAACATAATTTTAAAAAAGATTATAAAATACTTCATGTTTTTAGTAAAGGTGCTAAGTTAAACATTTTAGAATCCCTCGAAATTAATAAGATCAAAAATTTTAATCCTGATCTATTACTAAACGATCAACTCCACTTGAATTGTTCACCGTTATTAAATATAATCAAAAATTACTCCCACCCCGGATTAGATTCACATAAGCAAAAATTTTGTATATACTTGTACCACAATCATTCATCACTTGATAAAGCTACAGTGTAGCAAAACTACAGTTGTGTTAAATAAATAAATTCTGTGAAAAGTTTTATGTGTCTTGTTTATTGAAAATGTATAATAACTTTCACCAAGTATCAGCCAACTCAATCAAGTATATACTCAATACAGAGACGAGAAAAATGTAATAATGGATTACAAATTCAAAATACATCTCGTTACGATTGTAATGTTTTCTATTTTTACAGAAAAACTTTGTTTATAAAATATATTTGAAACACAAACCCTGCGAAGACGGTCAGCCATTTTTAAACCATTTAGCAATAATGGCCGGCCATCATAGCGGGGATGTAGCTCAGTGGTAGAGCGTTCGCTTTGCATGTGAAAGGCCCCGGGTTCGATCCCCGGCATCTCCACAGTCTTTTTTTTTATTAATTCTTAAAAGTTGCAGTTTGTTTATTTGCTATAACATTTTATTCGTTTTGTTATTTTCCGTTGTTTTAATGTATTATTGGACATGGGGAATTATGTATAAAACCATTAAACAAGAATAATATGAAATAAAAAAATCATATTATGATAAACTGATTAATGTGGGTGTTAGATAAGTTGATAAATTATCTTTAATTTTATTATTCAAGATAACCTTCGCTTTCGTTGATGGGTAAATTTTTATGGCACGTAATACAACACTAGACCATGTTTGAAATATTTATTACATGTGTAAAATATGTATTCAATTAAATTTCGAAATTGCCCTTGTCAACGACTGGTGGTGTCGTTAATATGCTTAAGAGAAAAAACAACAACTTATTATTATAATCTAAACTTTTGTATTTGACTAATAAAAGTCAAATTGTTTTTAATTTACATAATCCTGAGAGATACACATTTGTATGCTGTGTAAAGTTATATTATTATTTATTTATATAACAAGCAGAAGTGAACAAACAAATCGATTGAACACAGTAACACAAAGTATCAAGTACATATCTGTGAAGTTAGATTTTTTGTTTCATTCATTTTTTGAAACAATTTATTGAAGTATAATGTCAATTGTTCTTTTTTTTTGTCTTCAATTTCTTTTTTTTTTCCTTGCTGTTTGTCCACTTCTGTTTTATTTAGTTGGTAGTACCATCCTATTAACTGGTTCTCAACAATCCATCAGCTTGTCGGAAGTAATTTTTCTCCGGGTGTTTTTGACAATTTCAGTTTTGCCCAACATGGGAATTTTACGAAAACAAATTACCATCGCGGAATAGGCCAAGGATATTGCGATGGTGCCGCACAGTTTCGGTAATTGTAATTTATCGTTGTTGCATATTATGACATTTTGCTTTTAACACACTAAAGACATGCCGATTGTACTTTACACATTCGCAACGTACCTAACACATCACTAATGGGCGACCTATTTTACGACTGTTATACACTGTCATTAATATTCTTGTTAATTATGCCGTTAAATAGTTGAATGAGTATGAATGATAGCTTTACAAATAAGATGTCGACGGTTATAAAAATTGCTTTACTGATAAAAATATTTCGCGATCTGAATACAATAATTAATCACCGACGCGAAATTTCCTCATACACGGATACGTTATTGTTTATACAAGGGATCTTGTTGTTAACACGTGTAACGTCTTAAACAAATGACAAATACTTAATTTCATTCGTTTGGCGGAAGGAAATCGTCAATAGTTTTGAACACTATTTCTACTTAGTTATCTGTAAATGACACTTCGTTTAGAGCTGTTGTTTCCGAGCTATTTGTGTTAATAAACGTACTATGTTCAAATTTCATTTTCATTTTTAGATTTTTTCCATTTAGAGCTCTCATGGAAGTAAAGACAATAAAGAATGATAATGTTATATTGTCTTTCAAAAAACAAACAAACAAAAACAACAAAAACAAAAACTTTTGAAAGACAATACAACTTTAGATAAAACAAAAGATAATAAAATAAGACACAAATTCAATTATCATACTGAGTTTAATAGACACATATAAAGACTTTGTAAAAAATTAGAAATAGAATTAGTTTTCGTTAATCAAAAATTAAAATTAGGTTGTGTTCTTGGAATTCCAAAAGACAGAGATAACAAAACTTTAATGTCAGGAATTTATAAAATTAATTACTTAGTGTGATAATGTTTACATAGGATTAACTAAGAGAAATCTAGCCATACGTTTAAAAGAACATCTGTACCACCTAAAAAAGAACAATGCGGAAAATCAGCAGTTGCATACCATGCCTTCCTTAAACACGGGACATAGTATGGACTATAATGTTGAATTATTAAAATCTTGTCACAATTACATCGACCTAAAAGTTTACGACTGTATTTACATTCATAAATTCAGGGATTCTTTGATGAATTTTGACCTGCCGTTCACCAACAACCCCCTCTTCAGTAGTCTTCAATAAATTACAGGTAGTTTTTAGATATATGTTTAGGTAGGTATAATATTTTCTTAATCTTCTTAGTTTACTATTACCATTGAAAATGACTTCTTCGTAGTCGAAATGTATACATTTGGTTGTACCAATAAACATTGTTTGTAGTGTTATAAGACGTTTGAATCTATTTTTTTTTTTAGAAAAGTTTAAGTTTAAAGTACAACAAATAAAATTTAGATTCATTTATTGAGGAATTTCCATGTTCGATACCTAATAAACATATTTCAAATCAATAACATAAATATATAAGTATCGAATAAAACATTAACAACAATAATAATAATATTTACCCAACATTTTCCCAACTTTTTTAATTTTCTTCTTTTATCGTTATTATGAATAATAAATTAACATAAACTGTTGATATTTAATTTTTATTATTGAAGATAAAATCTGATGGTATAAAGTTCAATTTCAAGTGGCGTCAAAATCAATACGAACAGTTCTCATTGAGACCCACGCTCGTGTCCCTGTTGCATTTCTTTAGCGTTTCCGCTGCCCACGATTGTCGTCTCCAAGAGGCGACAGTCTAGCAGTTGGAAAGAGTGAACGAGCCCATTATTATGATCTTTCTAGGCATAGGTAATTTGGTCACTCAGCCTTTCAAAACTACATCAATTAACTTCGATCGTACCGCAGCTCTTACCTACCGGTAATCTACTATTATATATAACATACATACAGGTTTTTGGGGTTCGCAATTTTTTTCTCTATTTTTGGAGTGGACATTAAAAAAGGCGTAAGGCCCTCTTCAGCCTCCTTGTGTGGTTAGGGAGAGAAAGATGAAACTGACGAAATAAAGACAGAAGAGAAGTGAAAGATTATCTGTTTAATGTTACTGCCCCAGCATTTGCCTAAATGATTCATGGAAACCACAAAAAACTTGGACCAGAGCAGTCGGACCCGGTTTCGAACCGGTGACCTCCCGAATGCTAAGCAATGATCTAGAGCACTAGACCACGCCGCTAGATACCCGCCACTAGCCTTCAGCATCTTTATAGGAATCGTGGGAATGGATGGATGGTGTTTGAAGAGACAACACCAGACAAGAAGTAAAAGATTATCTATGGAATATTACTACCCAAATCGGTATTCTCCCGAATGCTAAGCCATGATTTAAAATCTGGATCGCGCCACTCCGTAAAACACAGTAAAGTATTTATCATAAAAGTCTTAAGGCGTAAGGCTCTCTTCAGCCTCCTTGTGTGGTTAGGGAGAGAAAGATGAAACTGACGAAATGAAGACAGAAGAGAAGTGAAAGATTACTGCTCCAGCATTTGCCTAAATGATCAAACAAAACCACTGAAAAACTTAGGACAGCCGCTTCCAAAATCGAATGCTAAGCAATGATCTAGACTTTAGTATTTTGCCTATTAGGTACTCATATAGGTAGGTTGATTCTGTACCGAGCGGCGTGGTCTAGTGTTCAAGTTCATTGCTTAACTAAGCAATCTGGAGGCCACCGGTTCACACCCGGGTCCGGCTGCTCTGGTCCCAATTTTCTGTGGCTTCCTTGGATTATTTACTCAAATGCTTGAGCAGTAATATTCCACAGATAATCTTACACTTCTCTTCTGTTTTCATTTCGTCCGTCTCATCTTTCTCTCCCTAACCACACCACCCACCCATTCCCACGATTCCTGCAAGGAGGCTGAAGAGGGCCTTACGCCCTACCCTCCGGCTTTGCACTGCAGTGAAGGTTGGAGGAACTGCCCGCCAATCAGCACCAGTAGCTGGTGGGAATGAAACACAAAAAAGTTTTTTGTTGATTCTGAAACCACAATCATTGGAATTTGAGGAATACCCCTGTATTTTACGACTTTTAGATTCAACAGTTTTCGTTATAAACGTGACGTTTAGAAACAATCGGTTGAGGAATAGTTTACGAAAGCCTGTGTTTTAGATGTCGAGGTTACTTGATGCGAGCGGAAAAATAAGAAAGAAACCGTATAACTCACATTCGGCGGCAGTGGTTGCTTATATATAACATACCAATAGCTTCGAGGTAATCAAGTTTTGCGGCCACGCTAAACAGTGTCAAAGATTTTATCCCTTCATTATTAATTACGCAATTCATTAAGAAAATAGTTTCTTATACACGTTAATGCTAAGCTTTTCAGGCCTCTGATTAAATAGTAGAATTGTGAAAGGTGTTTTCAATAATACAATTATTTTGTATTGGGAAGGTGTGACAAATATTCATTCAATAATTTATATACAGAAGTGGACAGCTCAAACCCCAACGTCAAAACACGACACAAAATATTCGAAGCAATTTTTGGGTAACAAAGTTACCTTCTTCAAGGACCGAAGAGAATTGAAAACTAAGGGCAATATAAATATTATATATAGTAATTAATTATATGCTCCAGTGAACAAAATTCTGCCGCAACATTCAGTGGACCTTATAAAAACTATAACAAAATAATTAAATTAAACTAAAAAGCGAAGAGCCAGGGATAGGACCCTTGGCACTATTAAGAGAATTTAATCTATTTTTATAAATAAACATGCTTTCAAAACTATTTAGTAAGTAATTATGTTTAATATCCTTAACTAATTTATGGTTGTCAATATTGATTTTATGATTTGTTGAGTAACACTAGATTTTTCAATTCTACCATTCTCTTTAAGCCTGACCAGAAGAGAGCGTCTAGTCTGACCAACATATTTCTTATTGCAATCTTTACAATCAATTTCATATATACCCGACTTTTCTAAAAAAGGAATTTTGGCCTTAGGGTTATCAAGAAGAGCTTGAAGAGTATTACAATTAGAACTGTATGCTATTTGATAACCAAGTTTATGAAAAATACCTCCGAGTCCTTGAGTAAATCTTGGCTCGTTTGGCATAGTAATAAGCTTGGTTTTGCTAAGATCTTTTTGAAAAATTGAGGATATAGACATTAAGTTCTTAAATTTAATCTTATTAACTAATTTATCAATAATGTCACGATTATAATCATTGTCTTTAGCAATATTTTTAATAGTACAGAGTTTTTTGTGATACCTATCTTTATTTAAAGGAAAACTAAGTTACCGAAAAGAAATTATCATAAGAAGGAATAAATCTAATGGATTTTACTGAAATTCAGTTTACCGATAGGATTAACAAATCTAAACAACGTTTTGGTCAAGAAAAAGTTACGGAAATATCGAAAATTAGTCATTCTTGGTCAACTTATTCCGATAACTTCTTTGCCGAAACTCCTGATTGATTGGAATTTAGAAAATAAGCGAATAATAATGATATAATTAAGTAGTTATACATAAATAGAAATATGTATAACTTTTTGTTATATATACATATACAACATGTATGAACTCTGATAACAAGGGTTAATGCAAAGGTGAATTTCGCCATAAATTTCAATAAATGAACACGTCTGCACAATCAATGCCCAATAAAAGGGTATAAAAGCTTCCGAGATTTTCGTTCAAAATCAACAAGTGTTTTTGACATCACACGAATAACATCAGGCGAAAAACAAGTGATTTTTCAAATTCATATCAATATTTTGTTCATCTACAAACATACGTATAGTTGTCGCCTTTAAACAAATTTGTTTTTCATATTGAGGTGATGGGTTTTCCTTTACTACTTTTCTGTATTTTTGTAATGGTGTCCTGTCAAGGAGTTGAAAGTGTCACAGACGAGAAAATAATGAAACAAGAAAAGTACTGTGGTACGGGGCTTTCTAATACGATTTCCATGATTTGTAACTATATCAGCAGAATGAAAAAATCTAATTGGGGTGAATATGATGGTAAATATTATGATTTAATTAAAAACAATCTTTAAATTGACACTGATTATCCATATGTAAGTATCTCAGATTATATTTGAATTTGAGACGATTGTAGAACGTGATTGGCTTCAATAAAAAAAATATGAAGTTCAGAAATAGGATTAGAATTTTAGGGTGGGATGCCAGGAACAATAGGGGTTTCTGTATACACAGATTAGTTTTCATTTTAAGCCACATCATTTGTGATTTGTAATTAAATTTTTACGAAAATGTGGCAGTCCCCTTATCTTCAAAATTTGCATTTGAAGATTAATAAAAATACTAATTTTCGCTCCTATTTATATCACAAGATTGTTGAAGTGTATACGGTTAACCCTCGGTATTCTATTGTTTTTTTGGTAGGAGGTTAGGTTAGGTTAGGTTAGGTTGTATTGTTTGATCAATTACAAGTTACCTACTATATCTGTATTATTTTCGTGTTGTTACGAGGCATGTTTTTTAAGTAAGTACCGTTTTGAAATTAATAAAAAACGTGCAAAGATATCTTAATAAATTTATTTTTACATGAAAGCCTGTACCTTAATCTACTTTTCTACATAATTTCCTTTAATATTGAGACATTTGTCATAACGTTTGACCAGTTTTTGAATATCCTTCTCATAGAACTCTGCCGCCTGACTTGTTAAACACTGCATCAGAACTGTTCAAGTGCTTGGTCACAATGCTATACAAAACACTGTGAAAAACTTGAGTTTTCTCACACCTTTTCGTCCACTTCAAATTCCAAATCTTCATTAACGACCGAAGAATGCCCAGTTCGTTGTTCATCATGCACATTTGTGCGGCCATCTTTAAATGCTCTCACCCACTTCCTTACCATTTCATCACTCATAATGTTTTGTCCGTAAACTGCACAGATCTCAGATCTCACGATGAATATCAATTGGTTTTAGTCCTTTAGCACTAAGCAATCGTATAACAGCCCGGACTTCACAGTCACGACTATCAGAGGCATTTAAATACTCAGTAAACAACGTAAACAATAGCAAATCAGATTGTAATGGAGTCAGTGCGTAGGTGAGAGATTTAGGTAGTCAGTGCGTATGCGCGAAACGCTGAATTTCAAAACGGTACTTACTTATAAAACATGCCTCGTAGGTTAACCTTTACATTTTAGGGAATGGTTTATCAAAATATTTGGAAGATGAAGGAAATATCGATTCGAAAATACCGCCTTTGCTGGCAAAGAAATTAGATTATTTAATGTACCTTAAAAAAGATGAGAAACGAATTTCGAAAACGAAAGTCCATACAATCGACGAGTGTTGCAAACAATCATGTTCATTATGGGAACTGAGTGCTTTTTGCCACTGAAAATACTGTCTGTACCTTACAAAAATTGTATGTCAAACAATGTGGGTGTTTTAAGTATCCACTGGAATCTATCTTTTAAATGGGTTTCTATCTTTTACAAATACAAAATTGCAAAAATAAAACAAATGATAACGTTTCACTGTAGATTCGGCCATTTACTAGAGAAATATGTTATAGGAGATACTAAAACTTAAAATCAAGGGCGCATTATTTAAACTGTACGAATTATGGAAAGTAAAAGAGGTTCTTGGTTCAATGTTTATCAACCATTGCAATTTTGTACTTAGTTATAAATAAATATTACAAATTATGCTTTGTAAACCAAATTTATTTTTTACCCACTTGTAGTACCTTAAACCAATACTGTATGATAAAGCAAAAGCAAATACAAAAAAGTAGGAACAATATTGTTTCAATAACGATAAATTTTAGCACCCCTTCGCCCTTCTGTGCCTATCTTGCTTTTTTTTAATGATTGAATGATAATTTATGATTTTTTCCTCTGCTTCGTTAAATAAAATAATAAAAGTCTCAACTGTATTTCCTTATATTAAAAAAAATATTTATTTACGAAAATATAATTGTAGATACGCCGTATATATTTAAAAAAACAAAATCTTTACAAATTTCCGCACCGATTATTTAAAATATCCTATTTCTATTTCCTTCCTGAACAATATCCTCTGAGTTCCATCCATGTACAGCTGTTAATACAGCATTCTTGAACAATTCCTTTGGTTCGCTTTCGCAGTCCACTAGATAACATCAGATTTGCGTTTTCTCTCGTTTTAAACGGAAACGTGGAAACTGACGTGTCACTTTCTTCGGAAGAATAGTCTAGAAAGCCGTTCTGAGAATTTAAAATGTTGGAATTTGCACCTGAAAACGTGCAAAATTAACTCTGAACTTACCAATTTTTTGCAACATTAACATTTACCATTTCAATTTGCTAACATAAGACAAAACAATAACCATCCAAAGCACGTTTTTGAGACGGTACAGTAAAAAGTCAGTCCTAACTTTATAATATCTTGGCTTACATATTAATTAGGCTTGATAACTTTTTATCCTATGAACTTACCGTAAAAATTTTTCTTGTAACGTCCGTTATAAACTCCTGCACACACAAGGAATAGCGTTTTCGATAAATTTTCTCCGCAAAAATGCTTAGCTTCTCTCATTGCCGATTGCTCAGTTCGATTTAAGAAAACAATTATTAAAAGAATGCTTAAGCAAAATAATGAAATTCCTTGTCGTACCATTGCTTCTGAAAGTACGAGACAACGAAATTTATACAGCAAAACATTTCATTCATTAATATAATTAATTTAAAACACTTAACAACAGATTTTAATTGACATTCTAAATCTAAATAGAAATACGGCTCGTTTTTTAATTGCACATAATTGAAAATTGTCATTATTTTTGTTCGTGATCAACGTGACCGACATCACAGTTTAGAACCGTTGTTTATCCTTTATTGATGTGTAAATAGCATAGGTATTTCCTATATAAAAACGACATAAAAAACTATAAATATGTTGGAAAATAGAAGGAAAATATTATTGTTTGTATAATAACATTCCTGCGCAAGATATAAGGAAAAACAAATTTTTGTGATATAATAAACAATAATACAAAAACAAATCTTTGTTGAATTTTTCTTATCGATTTGTTAGAGGTTAAAATTTAAAAACAAAAAACAACAAAATATAATTAGTATCTGTATTACCTGAGATATTTAGTTAGTTCCTTTGGTCCTTGCTGATTTGAAGGATGAAGCACTTCTAAATTTTATTGAACATTAACGATGCTTTTATAGTTGATGTGATGGTGGTGATGTTTTAATTAACACGTCGCATTAAGATAAAAACAATTTCAAAACCGAGCATCCCTTAATACGTGCCATATACATTCATGCATTTATGCATTTTTACCCCCCAATTTTAACGTAAATAGACTCAAGGATATCAGACCTACGTAAAATATTCATAGACTGAAAAATTATTAGCATATTTACATTTACCCTTCGTGCCACAGATTCATAATTATACATAATATGGGGTAGTATGTAATTTAACATGAAATTACTACCGTTTTTGGCAAATTATAAAATATACTGTAGCAACAAAAGCACTGACCAAGAGTCAGCTGTTTTAACACAAGCAGAACAACTATTTGGCTAATAAAGCGTCTAAAAACGAGTTGAACATCAAACTTTATAATCAATGTTGAGCGTAAATTATCGTAACTTTTTCTTTTTAAGTAAAACACAATTAAACATTTTCTTTTTCGAGACTGCCTATGGCACGCTGATGAGTTTCTAACAAGAGCGAAATCGCGATCCGTGTCTGGTAGTTTCGATAAATTTCTGACCAAAAACATAATAATTGTTTTTCCCCTTTTTTAATGGTAACCCTTCTTGGGCTTAATACTTCTTCATACATTCAAATAGGGGACACTTTTCCCACCATAACCTAGTTTAAGCCCTTAAATCCTTATGCTTAACCTTTGAATAATTGAACTGCACATTTTCTAATCGAGGAAACCTTTCATACCTAACCTAACCTAAGCATTATTTTTGGTGCATAGCATTTAACCTTTGTTACATTTATTTAAAATATTTATAATTATTTCTTAATCGATAGCAAATTGTTGTGACAAAGGAATTAAAAAATATATAAAGCTACACGGGTAATTAATTATGTAATAAACAAATCAAAATAAATCACCTTTTTATGATTTTTAATTTAACTTTATGTTCTAAATAACTGGCAACAAACGATTGTTATCGTAATTAAAGTTGTTATATAACTACAATAAAGACGAATATAAAATTAAATTAGAAATGCAAATAAATGTTCCGGGTTTTTGACCCTCTGCAGTTCTGATACAAAGTGTACAATTACGAAACAAAAATCTGCTGTCATTTATAAATAAATTTTACTCGGCTGACCCACTGGCACAACTATTGTAAAATACTGCCTACATCGTACACATTTTTTTAACATTAATTTAAATTTAATACTGATTTGCAAAATCAAAACTAGGTTAATCATTTATAAACAATTTACCTATATAGATATTATTGTATATGAATTACATTTACGTATGCATAGACATAATTGCATTAAGTTTATTTATAAACAGTCCTACTTTCTCCTAGATTTTCGTATTTAAATTTAAACTTTGTACACAACAGTTGTGTAACTTCGTTTGGAAAAACAGATCGAACCTGGAAAATTGCACAACACCTTTTTGACGTTTAAAGCGAAGAATCGTAGTCTAAAAGGTTTATTTGCATTTTCAGATTAGAAACTGTATTATATAATGAATAGAAGGATTATTTCAAACACCCTCCTAAATCTTAAGCAATAAGATTCGGGGTGTTTTTTCCATTTTATTTATTTTTAACTGTGTTTGAAAATAATATAATTTACTAAATAATTGCCTAACTGTAACTCTTAATTTGTGACAGGTAAATAAATGCTATTTATTATATTTGTGATCTAGGGCAAAAAGATAAAAATTAATGTCTCCATATTTCTCCCTGATTAAAAATATTGATTAAACAATTCTCTCCCACGTTTCGCCCTTTTCAATTTCCCTGATGAAACTCTCAATAAAGGGCGAAACGTTGACAGAGAATTTTTTAACTAATATTTTTAATTACCTGACCAGGTTCAGATTTTATACTTGAAAAAATTAATTTTGATTGCAAAAGTTTGATTGCTAACTCAGTTCTATTTAGGATAAAAATGAATTCCATATGTTCTACGATTTATGTAATTCCAAAATCAAACTTTAACACGCTACGCCACACGAATGAGTTTTGAGGGCGTCATCGAGTCGTAGCTCGTAACGTATGAAGTTGATGCTTTTGCGTAACTATCAGATTTATTTAATGTACAATATACATTATGTACCTACATCTGGTCTTGTGGGTGTTGACATTTCCCTATTCTATCGTCACAAAATATAATATATATATATATATATATATTATTATTATTTGTAAATGACGTCATGGTTTTTTGTTTAGTTTGGGATTTTCATTCATTGTAAGAACACCCAGATGTAGACTACTTTTTTTTAGGCTACGACGTATATCACTTAATAATTGAAATCATTTTTGTTATTTTTTTTACATACTACGTTGTTTCTCTTACATCCGGAGTATGATAAAAGTTTTATGAGATTATTCCTGATTTGGATACCACGATTTATTAGGGGTAACTACAAATTATAAATATCCAGATAATGCGTGTCGTACTAAGCAGAATATTAATTTATTTTTTGCAATTATTATGAATTTTTGTATTTCAAAATTTTCAGCATTTTCACCAAGGCAAGTTTCGTAACATCAAATTTTTTGAAAGGTTTGGTAAAGTTTGTATAGAGAAACATTAATCATTTTTTCAAGGTACAATTTTGAAACTTATTGGTATACTATAATACTACCTCGACTTAAAAATTGTCTGAATATGATTACGACTTGGTCAGGAATGCCTCGTGTGCCGATCAGGATGAAGGGTAGGATTTCCTAATTTGGAACTAGTAAGATTCTTCTGATAAATACCTACCGTTTTCAAAAACTTGATATAATTAAAAAAAAATAATAATGCGTTTATATAAAATGGAATTTTTATTTATTAGGTAATGAAATGAGATTTATATGTAATACATAACCTTACTAACATATTATAAAAGGTTCTTTTAATCAAAGGACTCTGGCCGTCCCAATCTTTTGCATTGTAGATGAGAATTCCTTTAAAATAATTTTGTCCTCCAAAGGATCATCTAGATTGCTATTTAATGCCTCCGTAAAAGAATAAAAATTAAATAAGAATGTTTGACCGGATCTTAAAATATATAAATATAAAATATTTTTTTTGAGCTTATTTTCTGAATACTGTATTTTAAAGTAGAAAACTGTAGAAACTGTGGTAAAACAATAATTAAATAAAGAAAAACCCCACGTGTGAAGTGGGCGAAACACGTGTCCACTCATATTAAATTTTAGTTAGTGGTAATTAGGGTGAGTCTTCTTCTATTTAACTGTATTTTAAGAATTGGCCAATGTTTCATATTACACTTTTTTGGAATTATAGACTGATATCGAGTGAAGTAAGACGGTTTACATTTTATGAGTATTTCTCTGAACTTTTACAAAAACCGACGATAGAAAAACTTCTAACTCAGATATCTCGTTTTTTAATCAGCTTCTTTATGGTTAAAATTAAGTTGCAAAATTTGTAAACTTACAGGTTGAAAATTTGAAGGGGTGGTCGGTGAAGAGGAAGTATTTGAAATATTAAAAATAATTATGATTAGGAAATATTTCATTATTTTTAAATATCGCTGAAAACTGTTGTAAGATAAGCTATATTTTTGTCTATAGATAAAGAATCACTTAACAAATGTTGATGAGGTTTCTATTGTAGTAAATAACAATTTTAGAAGAATTTGGATAACAATCTGTGATCGTATATTAGAAGATATCATCAGTTTTATATATCTATAAAGTTTCATCAAAGTTGCTGACTTTTGTAATGTTTATAGAATGTTTTAAATAATTTCATTCATAAATAATTTTTAATCAATATTAATTGTAACAATGATCAAGTCTTCTAATTTAATTCGGTATTCTTTTGCTACAAGTTAATTTAATTAATACAGTACACAATATCATTATTGTTAAACGGATGGCAGGCTTACGTGTACTTTAGGTAAACAAAATATATATTGTGATTAGTATTCGCCTTCAAAATTAATTCCCCAGAAGGTCTAAAAAATACCACTGTCAATTTTAATTAAATCGCTGGATGAAGTAACGAGAATGAAGGTCGCTGAGTGTTTGCAAATAACCAAAGAAAAGAAACATTAATGGATAGTAAAACTAACAATAATTACACATACAATAGAGAAATGATAACACATACAATATAAATTATACACAAACTGAAAGGATTCGAATGTTTTTGACTGAAAATTTCCAAGGTAGTTTCTAGTGTAGTTACCCTAAGCGGAAAAAGTGCAGATTATGTAGTAATAATGAAGAATTTTACTTTGCTAAAAGAAACAAAGGCCAGCAAGGGTTTCGAATTGCGTGGGAAAACTTGCTATTGCACACCTATAAATGTATGTGTGTACGTAGTTGGTAGTATTGCGAATTTATGCTAAACGAGTGACCAGCCTGGTTATTGACCTTCGCAAAATGTGTACTATTATATTATAACAAGTGCACTTTTTTGCAAACGAATATGGAAACGGAAAATGGATACATACTGACATTATCTTTACAAACCAGCAGTTGTCAAAATAGAAAGAAAGCCGAGTTCCTTTATGTTATTTGAAAAAGTAATTGAAGTACAGTGGCCGGCACGTAAGGAGATTCAAAAGCCATAAATCTTCGGATGCGCAGTGGCAAAGTCTAGCCCCTTTAGGGAGGGGTTAATCGACCGGTAGGCAGAATGATAACTGCTCAGCAAAGTTCAGTAATGTAGTGGCAAACAGTTGCAAATTAACAGAGTAGAGAAGTGGTTGTTTGTAAAGAAATAATGTACTTACAACTACTTACCACGATATTCTTCTATCGCCGCAAGCGAACCTGATACGCAGACTAAACAACATTATTTATGATATGTGCACAAATTGTACAACTATGAACGAAACTACGAAATATAAAAATAACAAATATAAAGATCGATTGTATGAACTAAGTTTTCTAACAAATGCCTTAACAAATAGACCTGGGTAAGATACACTACATAATTCATATTATCAAGTTTTGTTCATTCGATTTTATTTTGTTTGTCAACAACTTATTTCTATGCATACCTAATAATCTTTAAATTAATTATTATTCCTAGATTTATATAATTAGGTACTTATAACCGTGATTTTCTCCTTATGTTCATGATTATAGTGAAATTTTAATTGTTCACTTCGCATACTTCAATAAAACCCCATTAGGGTAAGTAAATCAGTTGAATGAATTAACTTGTGTTCCGTGTTCAGTACTTTTTCTCTCAATGATACGCGCCGCTGAACTACAAGTTGACGTTTCGGTGCAACTGTATTCTTATTGGCTCTTTAATTTATTGCTATGCTAAAGTCTCCGCCTACCTAACCTGTCAATCTGACCGTCGCTGAATCTCCTTACGTGCCGGCCACTGTAGTAAAATCAAATCTCATCTCAAGGAGATGAGCACAGAATAAGTCTTTTTTGCCTAATATAATTGTGCTTTTACTTGAGTTGTCTTGTAGGATTAAACAACACTTATACAAATATTGGATCGAGGAACTTTTATTGAAGACCGTAATGTTGGCTTCGCCACTAAAGAAGCCACTGTGTTGTGAAATTATCATTGTAGTATTCAATAAAACATTTTGTAACGTTAAACAAGTGTGTTTGTTGACCTTTTGCCATTTTGTTATTCGAAAATGGCAAAAATTAACAAACTTTTTCCAAATTGAAGCCATTAAAATAAAATTTACAGGTTTAAAAGGTAATCTTCAATAAATATGAACTTCAAATATTTAATAAGTAATATCATATAACATAACACACAATAAACTTTTATTTAACTATTATTTTATAAAAGAGTCATGCATATTGTAAACTTGAAGATAATTACTAAAGTCTTGAAATATCAACATAATTATCCTTCTCAATTGCCAAATTTTAAATATTAAGTATAAAGGTATTTTTCAAATTTATCTAAAGGAACTCTAAGATGTATAGAAAACAAAATGCTTTTTGATACATCGTACCATGCATATACGAGACATATTTTTTTAAAGTACCTTTTTGAAATTAATAAAAAACGTGCAAAGATTTCTTAATAATTTTATTTTTACATGAAAGCCTGTACCTTAATCTACTTTTCTACATAATTTCTTTTAATATTGAGGCACTTGTCATAACGTTTGACCAGTGACCAGTGTTTGAATACTCTTCTCATAAAACTCTGCCGCCTGACTTGTTAACTGTTAACCAGTGCATCACAGCAAGTTTGACTTCGTCATAGTCTTGAAGACGCTGACCGCCCAGGTATTTCTTCAAGTGCAGAAACAAATGGTGGTCACTGGGCGCCAAATCCGGGCAGTACGGAGGATGGCCTAGAGTTTCCCAGTGAAAAGATGTAATGAGATCTTCGTTGTTCGTTATGCACATTTGTGCGGCCATCTTTAAATGCTCTCACCCACTTCAATACCATTCCATCACTCATAATGTTTTGTCCGTAAACTGCACAAATCTCAAATCTCACGATGAATATCAATCGGTTTTAGTCCTTTAGCACTAAGGAATCGTATAACAGCCTGGACTTCACAGTTGACGGGACTCACGATTATCGGAGGCATCTTAAACACTCAGTAAACAACGTAAACAAGGGCGAATGAGACTGTAATGGCGTCAGTGCATAGGTGAGGGATGTAGGTATTCAGTGCGCATGTGCGGAACGCTGGCCGCAGCTTACTCGCTCGTCAAAAACTAGTCAAATAATCACGGATAAGTCCGATTATGACCCAAAAAGAATTCTAGGTTAACAAAATGCATCTTATACGCAGGTTTTACAATTAGTGAAATCAGTAAGAGTTGTGTTTCATTTCGAGATACGAAACCCCAAAAATAATGACGAACACACTGGTTATAGTTTTTCCGGTTAGATATTCGACCTTTTAACTTTTAGGAAAGGTAATGAAAGGTTGAACTCGAAAAGGTCAATATTCATTTCATTTCATTTGCTCACTGTAAAGGATGGAATTAAACGAAACAGCAGCAGCTGGAGGATGCATTTAAAGCATAATAACATGATCCACGCGACACTGGCTGCGTGCCGCATCAGTAGTAATATTATTAATTGAAGCCCGGGCATCAGATTATGCAATGTGCATATGTATTAACTTTATTATACACGTACAAAGTACGATAACACGTGCCTGTTGTCGGTACATTGCCCTCTCTGTACGTTTCTTACCTTAAATATAAACCAGTGTGCGCATTTAACTAAGGGTAAATAAAATATGTTAAATAATGAAAAAAAAGATAGTTTTACAATTTATTGTTAATTCTATATACCGTACCACACCTACTTGAAGTTCAGAAAAGGGGAAAGCCTCCACCGATTGTCTAGTTTTTTTAACCCTGTAGCTTTTATGTCTGTTATGTTATATTCCCATTCTATTAGGTAATCTTTCTTATAGTTATTTTGTCTCTACGTGATCACTCACGTATTAACACCCTTACCGTCTAATAATTTTAATTAAATAATTAACACTTGGAGTTGTTTCAAAATTTTTATTAGTACACTCATGTACATTTCGCCTTATTAGGGCATCATCAGGAGTATAAACAGTACACTGTACACTTAGTGTTTAATTATTTAATTATTAATTACGTTTCTCCAAGAGCTAACGGCGTCTTCTTTCTTAAATATTAATAATTTTATGTGTAATAATATATTTCATACTATTTTATGTTTGCTAATATTTTATCACGTGTGGATGATATTCTCCGGTTATTTATTTGATTTGTAACTCGATTTATGATATTACATAAATTAGGCATCTATATAATCGTACTTATTGGTCACGAGTCTCCTTTTAATGCTCAATTTGTTTGCATCACGACCCTTTTTGTTTTGTCTCGAACTCTTTCGATTTTGGGGGAAACAACCTGCCAGCATTTTAATGATTATAATCTATATAATTAGAGAGAATTGACTTCGCCTTCAAGGGGTTTGTGTATTAAGTGTACTTATCTAGTTAAATAAAGTTGTAACTTACAGATGTTATTTTAAACTATCCTGATAAAACTTTCGTGTTGTGTTGCACGTATAGCACGTATAAAATACACCCTGGTGTCAGAATAATCAACGTCAAAATATCACATGACAGTTAAGTAATAAATTTTACATCATTAACATCAAACACTTAGGTTTACAATCCAATGGTCCTGCAAAAAATTTAATCATCTGTCTTAATGCGATACAAAGATAGCACCAAATAAGTTCAGATTGCAAAAAATCGAAAATCATTAATTTATAATTTTGCGTACATATAGTAGAATTTATTTATATAGAGTTTGTGGTAAATGAATAAATAATTATAAAGACTCACCCTAATTACCACTGAAAGTGTTTTAAGCAGACGCGTGTTTCGCCCACTTCTAATGTGGGCTTTACCAATGGGAAACTCGTTGGTATCATTGTTTTTTATGAGTACCAACAATATGTACTTTCATACTTTCGATTGGTAGAAACAAGGAAAAGCGCAGAAAATTATGTTCCTTTGTAAGATAAAATTATTTTAAAAGTACGAAAATAATTAGTATTGAATTGTATTAAATATAAAACACTGAAAATAAACAATTTGCACAACCAATTATTTTCTTACTTTGGCATAATTTTACACTTTTGATCTTAAATCTTTTGGTACAAAAGAGAACTTGGCTTCTTTTTTTACAATTATGTTTTTGATAATTGTAATCGTCACTAACAGCGAAGGTTATTGAATCTCAAAAATGTTTTATTACATTCCACAAAATGTAATGTAATCTACCTATTTCCCTTTATTTGCACAATCTGTGTCATCGTTTATTGACAAAAAGATCTACATACAAGTTAACATTGTTACGTTGGGGTTGATGGACTATATGTTTAAAAAGTGACTACAAACAATACAGTCGTTAAATATTTCATTCTTGACGACGAAAACGACGACGGTTATATGTGCAAAAAAGAAGATGACCTTCACGTGTCCGAAAAGCAGTGTAAAAAAATACAAACATATGACCAGCAACGTGCGAAAGATTTTTTAGAATAGTTTATATTTAATTCAAACTATCATCTTTACGCGTAGGTTATACAATTTTCAACTAACATTCTTACAACATTTTTCTAAAGAAAATTGTTTTTTCCATTTTGGATTTGCTTATTTTCATTTGGAATTCGTTGTTCTTTTGTTTTATCGTAATTTTATATTTCTAACTAAATTTTACCATAAACTGTGTATGGGTGCTAATATTTTTTTTTGAGTTATATAGGAGCTTTGAGAAATCTCTTTTGATTTTTCTATTTTGTTTCGGTTAAAACTCGTATTTAAGAGTACAGGCACTCATTTGAACTCGAATTATCCCTTTTATTACATCAGTTATGTTTTGATACGAACTCTTGGAGATCAATGTTGAGAACAAAAGCATGTTTATCTAAAAAAATATTCTTTCTTTAAAAAAAAAATTGGTTCCGCCCGGGATCGAACCGGGGACCTTCTGCGTGTAAAGCAGACGTGATAACCGCTACACTACGGAACCACTTGTTAGGGTGTTTCAAACAATTTTTCAAAGTTTGAAAAAGCCCGCGAAAACTGTTTTTTATCTGTATTAATAAATTTACAAATCAATTACATTCTTTTATCAGATTTAATACATTATATGATATCCTAATTAAATAAGCTTACCTATATTGAACCATTTCTTGTAAACATGTGGTAAATATAATACGAACCTACAGCATTTTTTATCAGAAGTAGTAGTTTTTCTAACAGAATTTAATTTAAAAGCATTTCATCATTTCCAAAAGGAAAAAAATATGCCCCGGGTGAGGATCGAACTCACGACCTTAAGATTATGAGACTTACGCGCTGCCTACTGCGCTACCGAGGCACTTGGGAAAGGTTGTTCGACAATTCCGGTTTTCTTCCATCGCCAACTTACGATTAATAAAAACTATTTTTTTTTATTTTACAGAAATACGTACAAACAAAACTATTTTGTTCCATTTGTGTTAATATTTGTATGTTGTTAGTAAACAAATAGTAATCCTTACCTTATGTGAATCCATTATTTTGGAAGTTTTTGCAGTTGTTTTTCCTTTTTTCCGGGAGATAGCTTGCATGATTATAAAATTTAAACAAATACACCCACATTAAAAAAGTCACTAGCGCCGTATTATTACCTGAAGCGAAGTTTTCGTAGCAGTAAAAATAACTCAAGGTAAAATATTCACTTATTAATCGTAAAACTAACACAGGTACGTAAATAATTCTAAAATAAAATAAATCTCGAACGGTTATTTAAACTTGTTAGAACTACAACAAACCGTGAACGGTTTGCAAACTTATGTTTACAAACACATTGTTTGTAACATATAAAGGAACGATTATTATAGTAACCTACACAACTTTACTTTTTTGGCTTCCGTTTACTAAAAATATTTCTATAAAACTGTTGCGCTTCGACTTAGCGCATAACATACTTAGCTAGTTTACTTAAGACTGATGTAGGTTTGGTTGTCTAACATTAAATGAACAGGAAATACCAAAAAGTGGTAATTTTTAATGGAATAAATGTATTTTATCCTTTTGTAGTACAGTATTACATAATCTTTTCAAAATTTATAAATTCTGTATATTCTAACCAAAGTAATTGTTATCCTAGCGTACCTTATCTTTTGCCTGTATGTTGGTGTCATTATAGAATAGACATTAATTTATTTTGGAATTATAGTATTTGTATTAATGTAAAAATAATCATATAATTTTTCCCTAGTAGCAATACTAGTGACTGCCATAAATTGTTGTGTCATTTTCTATTATAACGTTTGTCTATTTTTGGTGCTGTAATAGAAACTTGTAAATGAAATAAGTGTCTTATTACCAAATTACCGTTTCTTTTTACCATAATTAGATACTGGAAGTGGTAGTTAATCTGATACACCTAACAAATTTAAATATTCATGAACAAACGGAAACTAAATATTTTGGTTATAGGAACTGTTATTTTCAGATGAAGGCAGAAGTAATAAGTTATTTATTTAATAATATATTTATATCAATAGGTGAAAGGTACTGTAGTGCAAAAAAGAAAAATCATTTGTGTGCTTCCGTTCCCGTTAGGTAAAAAGTAATAAAAGGTACTGTAACGGCTTGGAATCGATCGCGTAACGTCCGCGTGGAAGATGAGCATATTATATTGTAGAAAGCTGCCCACGGCAAATATATATTATTTTGATTTTGAACGTTTTAACCAATTAAATGAAAGCAAATTGATCGAGTATTGATCATACGCTATACTAGTTTTAATAAAATAGTAATCAGATCGAGTTTTGTAAATCTGCATAAACTATTTGAAAGAACTGTAGGAGTAAAGATTGAATTGAAAAACATTAAAATGTCACACCACCGTTTGTTTTGCCAGAAAACCCATTGAAATTGTTCTAACTCTTCCAAAAATAACAACTAAAAACAGCTGTAGGTACAGTTGTTTATCGACATTTTATAGTAATTGTTTATTCTTACAATTAGTTACCTAGAGATGCCAGTTTAATCAACAAAAAGATTGATTATTTTTGACGATTTGTATTTTTTTAAATTTATAATCCGATTATAATTCGAAACTACTGAATCTTTTTAAGTACTACTAACATTAATTACAGTATTAAATAAAGACGATGGATTAACATAAGAAGCAGTGATGGATGTTTAACATAGGCAATTGTTTCTTCTTTTATTCGTATAAATTTGAAGAAATGTATTCCGATTGTTGCAATATGTATACTTTTTCAATAATAAATACTTACTGTAAAATTTTCAATTGTTTCTGAAGTTTTGGTAAAATCGTTTCTTCGTGTGGAAACATTGATAAGAAATGGACTAGTTGCCATGAAATTATTATTTAAATTATATCACTGTAACAAATGTTGTTCTGAACTGAAAATTAATTAATGCAGTCGTCAATTTTATTGAAAAGTAAAGTTTATTAAAAACGTTCATAACGTAAATAAGTTTTCATTAGTTCAGTTATTTATAAACTGTTTTCTAGATGGTATCTATTATTCTGGTCGGTGTCTGGATTGATTCAATTTAAAAGCGATTAGAGTTCATGAATACTAACACAATTATTATAGGCACGTGTTTTTGTTACCCTGTCAAATCTCGAACGAACCTGGACTAAAGAGCACCGCCTACGCACTTTAGATAACAGCTAATGAGAGTAATGAAACATTTTATTAGCTTTTATTAACTCACCATTCGAAATAAAGACGCTTCGCCTTCGTCACGAATTTAACAGATATATAATATAATATAAATATATTAATTGCCATTAAATTACATGAACACATAGATATAGACCAGTCGATTGGTACATAAGTTAACATTTATTTCAGGAAGTCTTTTTGAAAAAGGGATGTAAGTCGTTTTTTTTTTTAGCAAGTCCTGCAATAATTTATAAAGACCTTATATGTATTTGATTGATTCAGCCTTTATTTACTTTAAGGAAACACATTTTAACAAATAACCTTCCATGTAGCTAATTAAATAACATATAAGATAAATTATTTCGTGCATTGGTTGTGAAACATTATTAATAATTAACTAAATAAATTTAAAAAAACAATTGGTATATGTTTCACAAATTTATTATCACTTCTGATATATACATATTGACCTACAGTACAGTTAGGTCATTATCAAAGAGTATAACTATCCTAAAACTAATGGTTACAACTACCTATCTTTGAAGGTACTAAGGGTGAAACAACCATTTATTATAAATTACTAATTTTTAATTATTTTTTTATTAGTTACTAGTTGAATTGTTACTTGTTGATAGTAACAATTCAACTCTTGATAATGACCCGCAAGGGTTGAAACAATATTGTTGAGTACAATAAATATTTTAGTAAAATAATCCCATTGTTTTTGTTACTCAAACCCTTTAATAAATTTTTTTAAAGATGTTGCGATAACAGCTGTATCAATTATAATTCCATTTGGTTATTGACTATGAATTCGTTTGTTTTGGTTTATTGCTTTACTTATTTCTAATCTTTCAAGTAAGTTTAATTTCATACATTCTTATGAATCTTTGTTGCAATGTTCTGTTAGACCTGTGCAACATTTATTGTGTTTTTTTTAAATATATATAATATAAATGCTTTTTTAACCTTCTTTTTACGGCTCGTTTTGATTACCCTATGTGTAAGTTTGACAATTTTTACACTTAATTTTGTAAACACACTATTATTAATTTTTTTGGTTTTATCGTTTTCTCCCCTTAATACCTCGCTTTTCAAATACCGGTTGTTGTATTCATTTAGTTTTAGTATAGTTTATACCCTTGATAATGATCTAATTGTAGGTCGAAACATATATATCAAAAGTGACAATAAATTTCTTAAACTTGCCCCAAGTGGTTTTTACTTATTTAATTAGCTACTAATCTATAATATAATTTATACATTTTCACTTAGCATAATAATAAAGCTTTTTTAGCCCTTAGCACTGGTAAACAAAAGAATCTGTGTCCATGTTATTTACTACATATTATTATTATTAGCTACACTGTAAGCATTTTTTGACGCTTATTTTTCGACTTTTCTGGGTGATAGAACTTTTATTATTAATGCTAAGTAAACAATGTATTAATGAAACTTATAAATTATGTAATTATCTACAAAAAATCCATCCATATTACACGCATAATATTTACGATTAGAAAATGTTGGTAACTCTTGTCAGACAGTTTTATCATTATTCTGAGTAAATTTTATCTTTAAACATTGTAAGATCTACATCTTCATATTAGAAATTGTTGTCTATTGTTTTCTTTTCGTAACACGTAACAGTAATTTTAATTTTATTTCAAAGATGTAGTAGTTATAATTTTAAATAGCATTTATCGCTTAAAATTTTTGACTTTCTCTTTTAACATTCGGTACGGTCCTGTAACTTCGAGATCAGGATTAAAATTGTAAAATAAACGATAATGGGAAATAACCTTCGCAATGTGATAAATAATATCATTGCGAAAATTTAAATCGATACCATTCCATACATCCACTCCTTTTTATTTTCAATAGCGTAATAAAATGTCCAGTATTGACAATAAAAAATAGCCTACTAGTATTGATTTGTTATTTAATCCGCAAATTGTTAATTATTTTGGACAATCAAGCAAATGCAGAAATCAGAAATAAAAGTTGACGAATGATTTTTTTCGTAGATATGAAAGTTGTTTTGCAAGTTATGCTATTGCCCACTTTTTTAAAATAATAATACATACCTGTTAATTTTTTTTAATAGTTTTATCATCAAGGTAACAATTTTTTACCTGCTTATAGTAAGTATTTAGAAATAGCATCAATGCCACAAAACGATGGAGGCTGTGATAATTAACATCCCACTTAATATTTACACATTCACAAGACTGTAAATTGTATATGTGCAGATTTGAATGAAACCTTATTATTATTATTACATTCATTATTATTAAAAGTTTTGGTAAAAGATTTTGTTATCTGTTATTTTAGTCTATGTCTAGACTGTAAAAATCTTTATTTGTAATATTGTCGAACAGACTTTTCTTTGTCTGCCTACGGATTATATTCCAATTATTTTTATACCAACTTAAAAATAACAACGCCAAAAGTCTTGGACCGTAGGCTAATGGGTCCAAAATTTGATTTCTATATTTACGTCAAGAGCAGGTCTACATAGGTGGATGTATCAGCCAAATTGAATTAACTTCACTGCCAAAATTGTGTAGGTATCTATAGGTAATTCCAGTAAACGATTAAATAAACTGCATTTGTTAGTGTAAATGGAAAATCATCTTTTGTTTTGCCACTATCGTAATAATATTTACAAAAGACTATATTTTGGATAATAATAATACAATAAGTGTTTTCAAACAAACACTGAATATATATGTATATATAACTTGTACCTACCTATCTATTAAACGACCAATTTATCAAAAATTGTAATATCATTATTATTGTTTTTGTTATTACTGTTGTTTATGTCTCTGCTATCAAATCTGAAGCGATTTAAAACGATCACGCAATACCTAGTTTGTATTTTAAAGAAATAATTAAATATTGATTTCCATTAATTATAAATATGCATAAATTAAAATCTTAACATAATAGAAAATATAACATCATAGGTATAAAATAAATGTTTCCAAAAGGTTATATTAGACACTTTTCGACCTGAATACTTATTATATTTAATATGTATGTATGTAACATAGTATTCTTTTGGTTTTACGTTATTTATAAAATAAAATTGTAAGTTTGTAGATTTATATGCAAAATCTATGTTGCTTGCAATAATAATATATACAGTCGTATGAAACATCGACGAAAATAGCGTGTCTTAAAAAAAAAAGATTTCCTGTAGGTCTCCCTAATTTGTAGATAGGTATATAAAATAACATAATATAAAATTCGCGACTTTTATGAAATCAACATGTGATTGATAAAAGTTTACTAACCTTGAGTGTTTTAGACGTTTTTTTAGGATTCACAAAACATTGCTGAACATTCCCCATGCCGATCTAGTTTTCTGTAATGCCGTTGCGACATAGGGTCGTATTCCTTACGATTCTATTGTCCAAAATATTACTTGTTACAAATGCAAAATAGTAGTATCGCGCCAAATGCAAGAGTAACAGTCGATATATTGAATGAAACACACTAAAAACTTTTATTCGATCGATTTTCGAAAACTGCACGCAAAACACCGCAACGAAAAAATAAAAACAGTCCGAACGTAAAAATTTTATATTTCGAATTGCGAATCGCTGACTTTTTTCGCGTAAGTTGGTCAAGTTTCAAATATTGTTAGGTTTTGTTGTGTTGCCTATAATTTTGTATTTGTATGTATGTGTTTTTATTTTTTGCGATGATGATATCATGCGTTGGGCAGGTTGCGCTGCGATGTGTCCACAAAACGCGATGTATTATGTATTTGTTTGTATGTAATAGCAACGGTTTACACACATTAACGTTATTTTGTGTATTTACTATAATGTTATGGATCCGTGTGTGCAGTCTACCTGGTCACCTCTTTCAATTATTCAATGTTTGTTGAAGTCCCTCCATTTTTACGTAAGTAAGTCACCATTGAATGTTGCTCTTACATGAACCCGATCAATTACGTAATTTTTTTAGATAATTCGGTAATTGATGGTCAGAACCGGATCATAAATAATTTGCAAATTTTGAAGTGGAATACATTAATGCCTAGTTTTCTTAATAATAAAAAATTTAAAACACTAAAACGAAAACGTAACGACAGCGACGTTAAAACAAACAGTAATTTATTAGTGGATTTGAAAACATGAAAAGTATAAAATAATTTGATACATTTTCGAAAAAACATTCAAAAATACATAACTTCTTCATTGTACACGACAATCAGTTCGCCGTAAGGTGGTAGAACCTTTTAATTCAGTTTTAAATTCATTTTTAAAAAAAATGTCAATTTGATTATAACACATTTTTTTTTAAATTGTAAAAATTGAAAAATTGAAGTAAGATTAAATTAAATCTTTTCCCATTTAACATTGTCAAAAGTTTTTTATATCTACGAATCGCATATAAGCGCTGTTTATTTTATTTTTTATCGTTTCTTCTACTAGATATTATATACCATAAAGCTAAAATGACAATACGTGTTCCCCTATTCACTCTAAACTAATTGGAAATAAATCTCATGTCTTAAAATCTCCACCAATAATCTTGAAAAAAGGGTCTGGATGCTGGAAGCCCTCATCGTTTTTTATAAGAGTTAAGAATTGTTTAAGAGGTAGAGTGGGGTGGAGTTAATAGCTTAGGTATGATAGCAATAGAGTCAGAGTTATATAATACCAGGATTATAAAAAATTAAATAATTTTTAAGTTCTTAGGTAACTAATTCGTCATTGTCATTGCATTTTTGATTGAATAATAATAATTAATAAATAATGATAATTTGTAATAACTGTTAGTGCAGATTCCGGAGTGAAATTTTCAACTAGTTTATGTTTACATGCTTAAATTAACACAGCAAGACGATCGTGCATCAAATTTATGTCTTAAACTGTAGGCTAATCTATAAGTACTTATATGTGAAGTAAAATATTTTTTGGAGGAACAGGGACCTGAGAACACGAAAATCCTACTGCCGGCCCTGGTCTTCCCCTAATTTTTCTTCCGACCTTTCTTCCATCCTTCTTTGTTAATATTACAATCTTATATAAAAGGCATAGGATAAATTCCACATAAAAATATGTTCATCAAACTTTTGTCAACAATTTACATACATTTCTATATAATAATTTTTATTATGACACTGGTAAGCTTCTTGTCAAACATTTTTTAAATAAATGCTTTATAAAAATACTACATTATTTCTATGTACGTTCTCGTCACAAAGATATAATCAGTAGAAACAATCGTAGAGATTGTTATTTTAGGTGACTATTTTAAAACATTATACAGCATTTGTTTCAAGTTACACTTACACTTATTCTGTATAAATGTAAATAAACTTTGGTCTTTTGTCCCAAATCGTATACACCCAGTATATAATGCGGCATATAGAAACTTAAAATTTTTATTTATTCTTGTGCCGAAATATAACAGCGTAAGTTATTAAATATTTGAAATGTTTAAAAGTATGTTTCTCAACGTGTTTTTATGTTGTTTTTTCATTCAAACATGTTTTAGTAGAGATAATTGTCGATGTAATTCCGTTTGATTTTTATTTACATTATGAAAAAAAAAACGCCGATTTTCAAATTTATAACTAATCGTAAGTGTGCATAGAAATAATTGAGATTATTACCCAGTAGTTGGTGGGCCTGCGAATCTGCGCCATGTTGGATAGATTCTTGTTATAATGGTCAACAAAAAAAGTGTGCAGGTAAGAAATTAAAAATTCTCGAGTAAAAATTACTGCTGGAAGTCATGGAATAGTCGAAATCGTATTAATAAATGTTGCTGATTACGATGTGCTTATTGGTTCTTTCGGCAATTTATTTTTTCGTAGCGATTTTTGCATAGTACCTCCTCGGAATGTCGACCACATTGTTTCTCGTCCTAAAAACTTTGATTTCATTATATCTGTTTTAGTTTGTCAAATACATACCACTTTTTATGTTATTTTGCCGTGGATTGAGACATTTTTTTATTTGCAGAAAATGATAGGACGAATCTACCTATATTGAGCTAATCAGTTAGTATTGTTTTGGGCCCCCTTTCTAGCAACTTTTGTTACAATATCTGAACCTTTTAACAACATTGGAGCGAAATTTAGCGAAAGAAACGATCGTGTGGTGAAAAGCTGCGACAACATGGTCAAGAACGAAGTGGATCGAAAGGTAGGTAAGACTGTTTGAATTTGATGAGTGAACTGTTTTTTCAGTTAGATAATTGAACTGATTTTCAGTTTTTATTCTGGGAATCGCTTTTTGTTTTTCTCTTCTTTTAACTTCAAAATTATTTAAAAATATTTGTAAAAAGGAACTGACCTCTTGAGTGCAGTAGGAATTAACACGATCACAAGATTTCATGACAATGTTAAGTAAACATGATAAGATTTCGATTCATGACTATGTATTCAAAGAAAAGGAACTCTAAGTCAATTTTTGAAATGATTATTTTAGCGAGTTCATTGTAAATAATTTGTATTTCAATTGTAATGTATTTTTTCTTGAGGAATTTAATTATTAACAGGAACTTTACACAAAACTCTGGACATCAAATGTGGTGGAGAAGTGATTGTAGCAGCCCCCATTTTATTGGAGAATGGACTAGTGCTTTTTTATCCTCTGGATACAAAAATAATAAAGGTAAGTGACAAACTTCTAATTTACATATGGTTGACAAAGAGTTAATTATTTTGCTTAGTGATCACTTATTTTATTTCTAAATACTTTATTGATTATTTTAAAAGAGTAGTTTATTAAAAAGGAAAATCAATTCGTAAAGTACATTAGAAATGTCTAATTCATTTACAATTTTTATAATCATGTGGACATCAGAAAAAAAGCGTGAATTAATCAGAAGTCAGTATAAAGTACACTTACTTATTATTTGGATTATGTTTGGCGTTTTGTTAATTCTAATAAAAACTTCTAAATATGGTTAGCATTATTTTAACATTTTGTTATCACGTTTCTGATACGATGTCGTTGTTTTCCAAAGATGTGCAAAGGTAGTATAAATGAAACTGTGGAGTTCTGTTTAGACTTTCCTGTACGAGTCGAAATAACTTTGGTATGAAGAACGAAGGATTTTTAAGAAAAAAATTACTTCAATTAAAAATAATAAATAATTTGCCATGATTGAGCAGTTAATAAATTAATTATGCAACACTTTAATATTATGTTTGATAAAAGAGAATTGCTTGTTTAATGTTTCAAAGAGTTGTTTATTTGGACTTTACAATTGTTTCGGCATATTATGCCTTTCTCATAGGTAAAAGTAATAAATACTAAAAATTAAAAATGCACAAATTTGAGCAACTATCTGTATGCAAGTCGATTTACACTGGTGCATCTAGGGTTGCATATATTGTTTTTCTGGTACTTTATTTATCCTCTTAGAAGTATCTGTGGTTATGTAAGTTCGCTAATGTCACCGCTTGGTAATAAAACTATTGCCAACATCGGACTTCAAGTTTCCTCTAGTAAACTTTTCAATTGTTGATTATGTCGATATTATATCGAATAATAACACTACGTGTAATTTGTTGGATTTCTAGTTAATTTCGTGTCTGCTATTGTCTTATCAATGTAGTAGTAAATTGTTTTAAATTATTATACTAAAAGTTCCGGTATGCGTCGTGTGGGATATTGTGCATCTATGGTTATTCGTTTCATAAGTATCTATATATCCAGAAAATAATTCGACATTTAGTTGTGGCACGACGAGAGTGACGCTTCGTCCCTATTGTAATATTTTACTGTCTTGCTTGCTTTAGAATTAGAGTTAAAATGGCCGTCTATCGATCGAGGTAAGAAATTAAATATTCTCGGGTAAAAATTTCTGCTGGAACTCATGGATTTGTCGAAATCTTATTAATAAATTTTGCTGATTACGATGTGTATATTGTTTTTTTCGGAAATTTATTTTTTCGTATCGTTTTTTGTATAGTACCTCCACAGAATAATCGGCCACGTTTTTTTCCTCCTAAAAATTTTGATTTATAGTATATTTGTCTTAGTTTGTCAAATAGATACTACTTTTTACGTTATTTTGACATGGATTGAGAGTTGTTTTTATATTTTATTTGCAGAAAGTGATGCTTAGGACATACCTACCTATAATCAGCTGAGCAGTTAATGTTGTTTTGGGCCCCTTTCCTAGCAACTTCTATTACAACGTCTGAACCGTTTAACAATATTGGAGTGAATTTTAGCGGAAAGAACTATGTGTGGTGAAAATAAAGCTGCGACAACATGGTCAAGAACGAAGTGGATCGAAAGGTAGGTAAGACTGTTTGAATTTGATGAATGAACTGTTGTTGCAGCTAGATAATTGAAAGGTCGCTCACTTTATGTGCAGCCTACGTGAGTTTTAATTTTATTTCATGTATGTTTTTTTTCAATAGTGTAGTTAATTTATTTTTCTTGTACCATTTCTTCAGGCTTTCTGGACGTGGTTTGCTGCTGTTGACTCCTGTGCCTTGAAACATTATACCGTTAATTTCTTGGGGCTAATGAATAGGAGAACGTTGGAATTTATTTCGACACCACTGAGAGAACAAATTGTCTGCAATGGTATCATTTTTCCTGGACTTCGTTTGCTGCTGTTCCACCTTAGATTATTATGCAGTTATCTTTTGACCCATGCATGAGAGCTCTACAGCACTACAGTGATGCATTCCTCCCTCTACTTGGTTAACTATTCTTTGGTGATGAATTTGTCACTTTACCACACGAAATTCTCAAGTTATCAAGGTGAGAATAAGTGCCATAATTGATATATTGAATTATAGAAATAAATTAAGAACTGCTGGATGCTAATGTGTTGCCACCGTATTTGTTTCAGGTCGACGGTGGAGAAATCAAAGAAGATTCCGTAGTTAGAATTCTGTGTTCTTATTTTGCATGTTTGTTTTGTTTGAATTAATTTTTTATTTTGCATGTTTATTTTATTTGAATTAATTTTTTATTTTGCATGTTTATTTTATTTGAATTAATTTTTATTTTGTATGTTTTTTTTTTAATAATTCATTTTATTTTTTTTTATTTTTATTTGAATTAATTATTTTTATTTTGCATGCTTGTTTTCGTTCATTTTATTTGAATTAATAATTTAGTTTGCATGTTTTTATTTTTATGTAGTTTGCATGTTTCTTGCTTACCTCTTCGCTTTGCTTACTGCACATTCTCGCTATTCCGCTTCGCATTTACACTACGTCTTCTACATGATTCAACGTTTCGTTATCGTGTTCAATTCTCTTCTCAGCTTTGTGGGCCTAGGGAGGGCCTCCCCGAACGAATCCCCTTAGCCTTAGCTTTTTAGTTGTTCTTTTAAGGTACCTTAGGTACCTTAACGCGAGTCTACCCTAACGTTACTTCATTTCAGACGGGGTACAGTGGGTTATCTGGAATAGGAGGAATAGCCGACTGCCCAGCTTATTTCGTCGAAATCTGTCCGATCTTTTCTACCAATCTATTAGTCTTTGTCGTTAGTCCTGCTAATGCTCTATTCGCTTTCAGATAATGTGGTAATTTCCTAAGAAGACTGAAGACTTAATATTTTTTCATATTATTGTATTTTCTTCGAAATTTCATTTGTTTTTTATCTTTCTCTTACAGGTATTTTGTTTGTTATACTTTATAAACTGTTATATTAACATAATCGTAATTTATACCGCAATTAAAAGTTTTCTAAATTAGATTTTTGGCAATTTTTAAAACCAAATTGAATTTTATTAATAATTTTATTAATTAAAAGTAATATGGGCGGATAGGGTGGCTATAAGGGGTGATGTGGAGGCCACAAAGGGTTAGGGGGGCTTTTTTGACCGTAACGTACCATCTAAATATTAATATAACAGTTTGTAAACTATTTATTATGTCTAAGTTAAGTTTATAACTATTATTTTTGCTTCATATGTGAAATAAATTGTTCTGTTCTTATATTACTGTGGTAAATAAATAAAATGTGCTAATATATAATAACTGTACTTACGTGTTATCAAAATGAAATATAAATAAAATTAAAAATTATTGAAACTTGTTCCTAATGTGATGTATTTTTTAGTCGTTGATAATAAAATTATTCGTCATAATAATTTGCATTTTATTGAGTTGTTCTGAATTGGTATCAGTAAATAAATTTAAAGAAGTTAAAAGTTGTTTTATTTCTTAGAACGAATAATCTGAATTCCATAAACCAAAATATCAGTAAATCCATCTACAAATTAATCTGCAACAATTTATTTTTCACTAGAAACCTGTAACAGACATCTATCGGAGAATAGCAAAAGTAACTACAGGAATCTAAACGTATGAAACATGCAACCCATACAAGGTCCGATAGAAATTTTTTTTGACAAAAAAGATCTAATGTCGCTTATGCTCTCCTGATACAAAAGTTGAAAATTTTTCAAAAGTATGGGTTGTGATCACATACAAGGTCTGATCAACAAATAATGTGACACGTGTTTTAAATTATGGGTTGGGATTACATACATGGTCTGATCAACAAATAACGTGACAACAAAAATTTGAAATTGGTTTAAAATTTCTACATTTGTATTAGGAGAGCATAAGTTAATAAAGGTAATTTTTGGGATCGAAAATTCATCGATTTTTAAAAACTAGCTTTAACCTCAACTTGACCTCAAATGAATTGGGGTAGGATATTAAAAGGCAAAAATATATTATATCATTTTCGTCTCACAAGATCGTGTGTTTTTATATTTGTTAATATCAAATAAAATGCAAATTATTATGACGAATAATTTTATTATCAACGACTAAAAAATACATCACATTAGGAACAAGTTTCAATAATTTTTAATTTTATTTATATTTCATTTTGATAACACGTAAGTACAGTTATTATATATTAGCACATTTTATTTATTTACCACAATAATATAAGAACAGAACAATTTGTTTCACATATGAAGCAAAAATAATAGTTATAAACTTAACTTAGACATAATAAATAGTTTACAAACTGTTATATTAATATTTAGATGGTACGTTACGGTCAAAAAAGCCCCCCTAACCCTTTGTGGCCTCCACATCACCCCTTATAGCCACCCTATCCGCCCATATTACTTTTAATTAATAAAATTATTAATAAAATTCAATTTGGTTTTAACAATTGCCAAAAATCTAATTTAGAAAACTTTTAATTTCGGTTTAAATTACGATTATGTTAATATAACAGTTTATAAAGTATAACAAACAAAATACCTGTAAGAGAAAGATAAAAAACAAATGAAATTTCGAAGAAAATACAATAATATGAAAAAATATTAAGTCTTCAGTCTTCTTAGGAAATTACCACATTATCTGAAAGCGAATAGAGCATTAGCAGGACTAACGACAAAGACTAATAGATTGGTAGAAAAGATCGGACAGATTTCGACGAAATAAGCTGGGCAGTCGGCTATTCCTCCTATTCCAGATAACCCACTGTACCCCGTCTGAAATGAAGTAACGTTAGGGTAGACTCGCGTTAAGGTACCTAAGGTACCTTAAAAGAACAACTAAAAAGCTAAGGCTAAGGGGATTCGTTCGGGGAGGCCCTCCCTAGGCCCACAAAGCTGAGAAGAGAATTGAACACGATAACGAAACGTTGAATCATGTAGAAGACGTAGTGTAAATGCGAAGCGGAATAGCGAGAATGTGCAGTAAGCAAAGCGAAGAGGTAAGCAAGAAACATGCAAACTACATAAAAATAAAAACATGCAAACTAAATTATTAATTCAAATAAAATGAACGAAAACAAGCATGCAAAATAAAAATAATTAATTCAAATAAAAATAAAAAAAAATAAAATGAATTATTAAAAAAAAAACATACAAAATAAAAATTAATTCAAATAAAATAAACATGCAAAATAAAAAATTAATTCAAATAAAATAAACATGCAAAATAAAAAATTAATTCAAACAAAACAAACATGCAAAATAAGAACACAGAATTCTAACTACGGAATCTTCTTTGATTTCTCCACCGTCGACCTGAAACAAATACGGTGGCAACACATTAGCATCCAGCAGTTCTTAATTTATTTCTATAATTCAATATATCAATTATGGCACTTATTCTCACCTTGATAACTTGAGAATTTCGTGTGGTAAAGTGACAAATTCATCACCAAAGAATAGTTAACCAAGTAGAGGGAGGAATGCATCACTGTAGTGCTGTAGAGCTCTCATGCATGGGTCAAAAGATAACTGCATAATAATCTAAGGTGGAACAGCAGCAAACGAAGTCCAGGAAAAATGATACCATTGCAGACAATTTGTTCTCTCAGTGGTGTCGAAATAAATTCCAACGTTCTCCTATTCATTAGCCCCAAGAAATTAACGGTATAATGTTTCAAGGCACAGGAGTCAACAGCAGCAAACCACGTCCAGAAAGCCTGAAGAAATGGTACAAGAAAAATAAATTAACTACACTATTGAAAAAAAACATACATGAAATAAAATTAAAACTCACGTAGGCTGCACATAAAGTGAGCGACCTTTCAATTATCTAGCTGCAACAACAGTTCATTCATCAAATTCAAACAGTCTTACCTACCTTTCGATCCACTTCGTTCTTGACCATGTTGTCGCAGCTTTATTTTCACCACACATAGTTCTTTCCGCTAAAATTCACTCCAATATTGTTAAACGGTTCAGACGTTGTAATAGAAGTTGCTAGGAAAGGGGCCCAAAACAACATTAACTGCTCAGCTGATTATAGGTAGGTATGTCCTAAGCATCACTTTCTGCAAATAAAATATAAAAACAACTCTCAATCCATGTCAAAATAACGTAAAAAGTAGTATCTATTTGACAAACTAAGACAAATATACTATAAATCAAAATTTTTAGGAGGAAAAAAACGTGGCCGATTATTCTGTGGAGGTACTATACAAAAAACGATACGAAAAAATAAATTTCCGAAAAAAACAATATACACATCGTAATCAGCAAAATTTATTAATAAGATTTCGACAAATCCATGAGTTCCAGCAGAAATTTTTACCCGAGAATATTTAATTTCTTACCTCGATCGATAGACGGCCATTTTAACTCTAATTCTAAAGCAAGCAAGACAGTAAAATATTACAATAGGGACGAAGCGTCACTCTCGTCGTGCCACAACTAAATGTCGAATTATTTTCTGGATATATAGATACTTATGAAACGAATAACCATAGATGCACAATATCCCACACGACGCATACCGGAACTTTTAGTATAATAATTTAAAACAATTTACTACTACATTGATAAGACAATAGCAGACACGAAATTAACTAGAAATCCAACAAATTACACGTAGTGTTATTATTCGATATAATATCGACATAATCAACAATTGAAAAGTTTACTAGAGGAAACTTGAAGTCCGATGTTGGCAATAGTTTTATTACCAAGCGGTGACATTAGCGAACTTACATAACCACAGATACTTCTAAGAGGATAAATAAAGTACCAGAAAAACAATATATGCAACCCTAGATGCACCAGTGTAAATCGACTTGCATACAGATAGTTGCTCAAATTTGTGCATTTTTAATTTTTAGTATTTATTACTTTTACCTATGAGAAAGGCATAATATGCCGAAACAATTGTAAAGTCCAAATAAACAACTCTTTGAAACATTAAACAAGCAATTCTCTTTTATCAAACATAATATTAAAGTGTTGCATAATTAATTTATTAACTGCTCAATCATGGCAAATTATTTATTATTTTTAATTGAAGTAATTTTTTTCTTAAAAATCCTTCGTTCTTCATACCAAAGTTATTTCGACTCGTACAGGAAAGTCTAAACAGAACTCCACAGTTTCATTTATACTACCTTTGCACATCTTTGGAAAACAACGACATCGTATCAGAAACGTGATAACAAAATGTTAAAATAATGCTAACCATATTTAGAAGTTTTTATTAGAATTAACAAAACGCCAAACATAATCCAAATAATAAGTAAGTGTACTTTATACTGACTTCTGATTAATTCACGCTTTTTTTCTGATGTCCACATGATTATAAAAATTGTAAATGAATTAGACATTTCTAATGTACTTTACGAATTGATTTTCCTTTTTAATAAACTACTCTTTTAAAATAATCAATAAAGTATTTAGAAATAAAATAAGTGATCACTAAGCAAAATAATTAACTCTTTGTCAACCATATGTAAATTAGAAGTTTGTCACTTACCTTTATTATTTTTGTATCCAGAGGATAAAAAAGCACTAGTCCATTCTCCAATAAAATGGGGGCTGCTACAATCACTTCTCCACCACATTTGATGTCCAGAGTTTTGTGTAAAGTTCCTGTTAATAATTAAATTCCTCAAGAAAAAATACATTACAATTGAAATACAAATTATTTACAATGAACTCGCTAAAATAATCATTTCAAAAATTGACTTAGAGTTCCTTTTCTTTGAATACATAGTCATGAATCGAAATCTTATCATGTTTACTTAACATTGTCATGAAATCTTGTGATCGTGTTAATTCCTACTGCACTCAAGAGGTCAGTTCCTTTTTACAAATATTTTTAAATAATTTTGAAGTTAAAAGAAGAGAAAAACAAAAAGCGATTCCCAGAATAAAAACTGAAAATCAGTTCAATTATCTAACTGAAAAAACAGTTCACTCATCAAATTCAAACAGTCTTACCTACCTTTCGATCCACTTCGTTCTTGACCATGTTGTCGCAGCTTTTCACCACACGATCGTTTCTTTCGCTAAATTTCGCTCCAATGTTGTTAAAAGGTTCAGATATTGTAACAAAAGTTGCTAGAAAGGGGGCCCAAAACAATACTAACTGATTAGCTCAATATAGGTAGATTCGTCCTATCATTTTCTGCAAATAAAAAAATGTCTCAATCCACGGCAAAATAACATAAAAAGTGGTATGTTTTTGACAAACTAAAACAGATATAATGAAATCAAAGTTTTTAGGACGAGAAACAATGTGGTCGACATTCCGAGGAGGTACTATGCAAAAATCGCTACGAACAAATAAATTGTCGAATGAATCAATGAGCGCATCGTAATCAGCAACATTTATTAATAAGATTTCGACTATTTTATGACTTCCAGCAGAAATTTTTACTCGATAATTTTTAATTTCTTACCTGCACAGACTTCTTTTGTTGACCATTATAATAAGAATCTATCCAACATGGCGCAGATTCGCAGGCGCACCAACTACTGGTAACTGTGCAAATATATTTTCTGACACTATTTTATTTAATCAAACGATTAAAATAAAACAGACTTTTATGTTTTTGTTTTATTTTAATCGTTTGATTATTTAAATATGTTTCACCAAGTGCCCAGCGAAATATCACTCACTACAACTATTGTATTTATAGATACTCGCGCTATGACTTTCAGAAAGCATTTGGAATTAAAAATACTAAGAAAAAAATAGTTTCTGACAAAAACAATGCACGCATTGTAAATAGCAATAATTAATGAAAAGATTTCGCTAATTGTATTACTTTCAGCAAGAGTTTTTACCCAAAATTTTCTTATTACTTACCCGTAGGTATTTCGTAAAACTCGGACGTTTGCGTAGCACAACCACTATTGTTAAATAATGTGTAATGCCAACTTCAGGCCAAAACTGACGCTAGTTTCGTAGGCTTCTTGGTTTTATGTAAATAAAAATTGAAATGGGCCTTTTTATATTTCAGAGTTCTATTTCTTATTACTTTGGTGGGGTAAAAATATAGATTATTCAATTTATTTATTCAACATTTTTTCCAATGGAAACCTGATTGGTTTTAAAATAAAAACATAATTAAATAATCAGAATGCTAGGAAAGATAATTTAAAATGTTTAATAGTATTTAAATTGTATTATTTTACGTATTAAAATAGATAAACTTTGTGCTTTTATATGTTAAATCAAATAAAGGGTGCACATGATTGAACAGACAAGATCACAAAGTTTATTTATAATAATTTATGCAAAGATACAAACAAATCTGTGGCGAATATGTTCAATTATTAATACTCAGACGTTGCTTTTTAGCATCGTTTATTTTTTACATTAGTGAATGCTAAGTTGACATTAACATAGACTGACCGTACTTAAAAAGGAAGATTACAATTATTAGTAAAATTTATGTACAACTGACTGAGATCTCGGAAAAATGGAAACGTAGTTACAAAAACAAAAAAAAAAAAGATGAACAAAAAACATGGTTGGTTGACTTACAGGCAGCATGAACATCACCGACGAACATAATCCTAATTTATTTGTGTATAATTAATTGATTAAAAATAATAATAATATTAGGGGCGGCATCATCATGCTGCCTGAAATTTTTAATGCAGTTTTGCGCTTGCAGCTGTAATTTCGCTTTATTGATTTATACATTTGTTTTTTCTTCTTTAATTGAGCTGAAAAACTTTCTCAACTAACGCCTAAAACTGATGACGAGTAAAATTGGCTACAACATACATTTATGTACAAATACTTTGCAGTATTCACTACCAATATTTATACTAAAATCAGTTATTGACAGTCTCAAAATACAATTCACATAAAATTAGTGCAAGGCATCATGTAAACAAAAAGAAAATAATTTTCTTTTATCTCAATGGTCGTCACATTAGCTATTTAAAATTTCATAATAAATATAAAATCAATAGCACTAATTTTATGTGAACATTACATACATATTTCCAAAACTCCAACTTTCAACCGGAGTTTCTGAAATGCATTTGATTTAAAATAATAATTAATTAATAAAAAAATGAACTATATGTACAATTACTCACAAAAATTACCTAACATGTCATAGGAATCAGTGACAAAATACACAATACGTCTAGAACGATCCTTACGTTTATAAACACAATTGAAAATTGTAATAAATCAATCTAAAAACTACAGTTTTTTGGTAAAACAATTGTGTAAACCTATTATTTAATTAATAATCGAATTCAGTATTTTTTTTTTACTTTTTTTTCGTCGAAAAGAATTCGTGTTTTTTTTTTTTTAAACGAAACTTCTGTACACCATAATAACTAATCATAAAATTGCCTAAATTATTCGCAAATAAATTGCACACAAAAATCACACCAATTACTTTTTTGCTTTTCTGTTTTTTTATTAACGATCATGTGTTTGGGTGTGTAATTGTGACATCTAATCGCTAAATAAAAATGCAACAGCTGCACATTAAGATTGTACACAGATTATGTATAATAGTAATAATAGTTCGTAATATTTACAGTCTTCTTACGTCCTATCTAATCAATCAATATTCATAGTCTAAAACATGTCAGTTTATTTTATTTTTTTGAAAGTGTTCATTTTGCATATTTGATTACACTTTCGTTTGGCATCGCAAATATATTTTAGGCCATTGAACAAGAAAAGCTAACCGTTTAGAATTACTACACTGTTTGTTTTTTTTTTATTTAGCATAAGTTTAATAACTAATATAAACTGTTGTGCTCCACGAATTACGATTATTTATTTAATTCATATACGACCAAAAACTACTTTGTTTGTTATAGACACTTTTTACACCAATTATTCAGCAGATAACGTGGACACGTGGACACAGTATTGTTTTATTTACTGTTAAAAAAAAGACGAGGCACTTTCTTTTGCTTAAATTTGCACTTAATCTACAGAAAAAAATGCGTTTTTGTTTTTAATTAAATCAATGGGCGATAAACAATATAGAGGATAGGCCCCCTGAGATATCTCCCTCAATTTTTTAAGACGAAAAGGTACTAACACAATACCGAAATTCTATAAGTTCCAAATTAATATAATTAATTGGGAAAGAAAATAGTAAACGTTTTATTTGAGAGGATGTGACGCTTGAAAGACATTTTCATAATTTTGTCCTTATTTTATCACAATTAATCATGTAAAAATTTCCATGTAATAATTCTAAGCAAATAAATTATTTTATGTTTTTTACATATCTTTTTTTCTCAAAAGCGAATTCACAAAGGGATATGATACATCCAGAATATTAGAATTTTAATAATAGATAAGTACCTAAAATTTAAACGAGATTTCTGCAGGGCCAATTCACTATTGCCTTTAATAAAAAATTTCATTAAAGCCTTTGTTAGTATAATAAAAAAAAAACAGTTTCAAAGGTGTACTACTTTAAAAAGAAAAAAGAAAACTAAGGGTGAATTATTTTGGCACAACGAGGGGGCGACAACTTCGCGTTGCAAATTCAGCAAAATGTGTGCCATAAACGGCGCCAAATCTCAACAGATGACATGAAAAACTAATAAAAAATTGTAATTCGAACCCATTCTGACAGTCTTATCGAACCAAAACCGTAAATACATACAATACGTAAACTATCACTATCGAAAAGGCAGTGTGAACTGTACAAGTCGAACAATAATTTCGCGGTAGATCTACATGGTACTAAGACAACACTCTGCGCAAAAAAATAAGTTAACTAGCTATATTTGCCCGCACCACCAGCGCTTCATTAATCATTGTTAATTATGTATGTATATTGTATTTTTTCTTTTTCATTTTGTTTTTTCTTTTTTGTCACAGAGCACTTAGAACACGGTCCCTTACACAAAGCTTAGATCCCTGAATCATTATTTTTGGTGTACTGTTACTTAAGTTTATGTAGTTAGGTATTAACTATTATTATTATTATTATTATTATTATTTTACATTACAAGAGGAGAGAAGACGTTACTGAACATATACAGATTATTATTTATTAATTAATATTAATTGCTACTTTCGGAAATGAACACTACGTTAATTATCACGGTTTTCCTTTTAAGTTTGGCAGAGAGCAAGAGTGACTTGTAGTCATGTTGTTACCTACGGTTATCGTCCCATTGATGGGGTGACGGGGGAAGCTCCGATGGGTGGGCCACTGTTGAACTGTAACAATACATCACCTGTTAACAACGGCTCTAAATATGATTGGTAATATACAAATAACAAATAACACACAAAAAAAACATTATTGAAGGGAATACAATTAAAACTTTTAATTTTACATAACGACTTTGAGTGAAACTAACTTGAAAGTTTAAACTTTCACAACTTGATAAGACACAGCTTTGCAATTGTCCAAATGCCTCTGTGAGGTGAAAGAATATTACAAAGCAGTGTCTTATCAAATAAAGTTGTGAAAGTTTAAGGTTTGCTTCACTCTAAACCATTATGGACATTTTCTTTCATCGATTAGAGATCAACACAATCTATGAAGATTACTTTTAAGATTTCGTACTGATAAAAAGCTATTGAGTGCATGTTTTGACTGTTGAGTTTTCCTGTGAAAATTTTTACAGTATCAAAGAAGACAATTAATAATTATTGTTTTGTTTCTTTCAATGCAGTATATTAAAAACGATATATATTTTCAAAATAATTGTTCGAAAGATACTGAACTTTTGGAGAGTCAAACTTACACTAAAGGAAATATTTTAGAGCTACACTGAATAACAGAATTACTGGATGAAATCAAGCAGCCAAGCAAAATTTTCTAAACTTTATTCTACAATTCGTTTTAAAATTTTTTTGAAATTATATTAATTAATAAATTTTCTATGAAAGTAAAACAGTATCTAAAAAAGTCTCAATTAGAAATGAAAGTTTTCCTTCATCCTAAAAAATAATTATTACGATTTGTATTAATGTAAGTAAATTACAAGCTTATTAGTCACAGTGCAAGTTAATTAATATTTTATTTTATATCACTCATCTTGTGCAAAATTTTAATATGAATTTAATATCTCATGAGTTGCTCATTTGTGTGTAATTAGTACAGGCTAATTAAGGAGTAAGACAATGAAAGTTGCCATGTTTCGAAAATGAAAGTAAATACTAAAAAACTGATCCAAAATAAAAGAAAAGAAAAACGTAAAAAAAAACTAGCACTAACCTAATCTTTTAAAGCACATCAGGCAGCACAAAGAAAGATGACGGGTGATAAAAGAATTTCAAGGGTCTTCTTGAAAGGTGCACAACATTTTTGCCTCCTGTACAACAACAATACAACCATCATCTTACTATTTTAGTTTCGAATTTTACTTAACAAAATAGAAAAACAACTGACAGAACAAATGACTTCCATGCACGTGTATAGATGAGTTTATTATAATAATCTTTTTTTATTGAATTCTATTTAAAAGCAAGTACATAAGTATCGCAATGTATTGTGTTTAATAAGAGTAAAAAAGTCACACAACTATGCACAGTCTTTTTTTATGTTATTTTTAGATAGAACGACATCATGAGAAGATTAGAGAAGAAAATTTTTATTATGTGGTACGTTAGTAAATGTAAGAAAAAAAGATTAAAAAGGAATTAAGAGACTATTAAATCAGAAAGTATTGAAAAATTTTCTAACTACAACATTGGAAACTTTAACTACTATTTTAATTTAAAGGATAATAAAGCTTGCGCCAGCATGGAAATCATAAATTTAAACAATCATAAATAAGATTGAAAGCACTCTACTACTTGGTGTACGTCACTCTGTTTAATAATTTTTATTTTTCCCGTTCATTTTAAATGCAAAAAGTATCCCCAACGTATTTAAATGCCCAAAATCGCAATATTTCAGATATTTTTCCCTATATTACATATATATGAAAAAGTAATAAAATTATTTACAAAAAAAACAAACAGTATGTTGGCAGTTAGAAAAGTTCTATCAAAGTTACGAAAAAATAAAAATAATAATAATAAAACAATAAAGCAGTTTTCTGTTAACCACCACACCTGCAAAACCAAAAGAAGTGATGAACAACATCATAACCATTTTCAAGCGATATATACAGCAAAACAAATAAGTGTTTTTTTAGCAAATGTCTGTAAATATGAAGCTGATTATTTTGTAGTATAGTATATATATGAACATGTATGAAAGTGGAATATGCGTGAATTAAAAAAAAATTAGTATTGGTTACCAGAACACATCACTTCATTCGAATTCAAAAAAAAAAATCCAAAAGTTGTTAAAAGCTTTCTTGAGGTAGAAAAAGAACCCCAAGAGTAGTGATATGATGAGAAAACGATGAAGTGACATGGGTCCGGTTGTAAAATTTGTAGCTGTAGTAAGTAAATCAAATTATGTATATACATGTATGTATAAATAATTATATAGATAGTGCAATGCAACGTACACCAAGTGGTAAAGTGTGCGGTCACCTATGCAATGGCGCTGGCGCTGCTCTGGGGGGCTCCGATGCCGTCTTACCTGGCGAAACTCTTGAATGCTGCCGACTGAGGATTTATACATAGCGGTACTCGACTTGTATTCAGTTGCTCGGCTATGAACTCGTACATTTGCTCTGGAAGATATAAGAAAGAAAAAAATTATGACAAATTTTCACCTGGACCTACGCCCGTTCCATTTGACCATTAAAAATAACTATTATTTCGACTAATTTCTTTGAACAATTAGTTTAAATTAACGTATATAAGTAAATACACAATACTTTTCACAAATACAAATAAAACACCAAGTTTTAAGTTACAAAATGATTTATTGACCACAATGATCATTTCGCCACATCGTGGCTTCTTCAGGTGGTCATTCTTCCACAAATTATTCTTCCATAAATCATTTTGTAACTTGCTGTTTTATTTGGATTTGTGAATATGGAGTTACAATAATTAAAAGCTTCCTGGATTGAAATTTTCACAATACTTTTCACAAATTTTTATTATCACAATTACAGTTTCGCTACACTGTAGCTTTCTTTTCCTACTGATTTAGGTTTGCTACATTATTTACAAATTTTTTGCTTATAAATATCTTAACAAATCTAACAGAGGTGAATTATTTAATTCTATTTGATCTTTTAATCGCAATTCATTGTTGTAGTTTTTTAATTTATTAATTTCTAATGATTCTAATGTATTTAATCTTGAGCCTTTTCTTAGAGTATGTAGAAATTTGTATAGTTCATTAAACTGATGGTTTTCTTTCTTTTTACTCTAGGAAAAGGCTCAAGATTAAATACATTAGAATCGTTAGAAATTAATAAAATAAAAAACTACAACACTAAATTGCCATTAAACGATCAAATAGAATTAAATAATTCACCTCTGTTAAATTTGTTCCCCCACCAACCCTGATAGTTAAGCTATTTATAAGCGGAAATTTTGTAAATAATGCAGTACACCTAAACAACTTGGTAAAGCTACAGTGTAACGAAACTATAGTTGTAATAATAAAAATTTGTGAAAAGTATTGTGTATTTACTTATATCAGTTAATATGTGCAACTGTCATCAAGTAACAGACAATTTAGTTAATTCATTATTTTAAATATAATATATTTACTAATAGACTATTTAAAGTTTGCAATCATATTTATTTTTAGAGTTTTATTATATAAATAGTCTTAGTGTAAAATACATTTAAAACATTTTCATGTCAAAAAAATCAAAAATCGTTTTGATAAAAGGATTTTCCAAATTTATTTAATTATATTTTCGCTAAATTAAGTTAATATCGTTTTTGGCATAGAAAGGGTGAATTTTTCGATTTTATTTAATTTACATTTTGTGTAAATTCATATCGTAAAAGTGTACGACTGGACGGTAAGAAAATTCTTACCTTTGACCTGTTGTACCGACGACAGCTTCTTCTCCCACATATCGTCGAAAGGTTGAGGTGCAGTTGTTTCAAATTCCGTGGTATACTGCCTCATACCACTGGCCGTGGTGTAACAGCACTTACACATACACGAATGGTACCTTAATCTACCTTCGTCTAGATAAGGATGCGCCAAAGCGTCCACTACTGATATCCTTTTATCCTGTAAACGAAAAAACAATACGCATTGCAGAAATGAACAAAAAATGATAAGAAATCTTACGGGATCAAAGACGAGCATTTGACAGAGTAAATGGACGACCTCGTGAGTCGCCTGTGACGAGAGGGTGTAAAGTGCGGTCAAGGAGGGAGGTTTTGGTGCCCTTCTCAGCATGTGCGTTTTTGCTCCTTCGCACGCGTACCGCATGTCCTCCAGCGACGGCGTTCCGAGCAATTCGGTTATGAGTTCGAGCTGTTGGATAGGATTTTGCGCCTGGAACAGGATCCGCCTACTGAGCAACTCTCCAAAAATACATCCTACAGACCAGACGTCCACGGCCGCCGTGTAGTGCTTCGCACCCATCAATATTTCCGGTGCGCGGTAATACTGCGTCACCACCTCCTGAGTCATGTGCTTGCTGGAATCAGGCTCTTCTACACGTGCTAAACCGAAATCACAGATCTGCGACAAAAACAAAAAATTAACACTTTGTATTTTTTCTGTTATTGTTAATTTGCTATAAGAAATATTTTCCAAATGTTTAACTTTTTCTTTTAATTTCGCACAAAAATACAATTGAACAACACGAAATATTTAAGTACATAGGAACGATAAGGTTTTGTTTTTACGAGGGTGGATCAAATATAAACGAGCCGGATAGTTGTTCAAGGCGCATCCGGGCGTTAGGAACGTGAAGTGGGGATATTAGGTGGCACGGAAACGACGCATTGTATTGTTGCGTTCGCTTGGTTAATAGCTATCACAATAAGTGAGAAAGAGGTGTATAGCAGAGTGGCGCAACGAATTATTATTAAGTTTCTTACACGTGAAAATGTGAAACCAACTGAAATTTTGCGCAGATTGCAAGTACAATTCGGAAATGAAACGCTTTCGTGGCCACGTGTAAATGTTTGGTGCAAAGAATTTAACATTCATAACGAAAAACTCCGAATAATTTCAGCTCGATCGGTTCCAAAGTTGCTGAGTGAAGATCAAAAAGCTGCTCGACTTCGCATCTCTCAAGCGCTTCTCCCTCGATTTAGAGAGGAAGGTGATTTTTTTGCACAAAATTGTAACCTGCGACGAGACGTGGGTACACCATTACACTCCAACATCAAAACGAGCAAGCATGGAGTGGCAGCGCAAAGATGAATTAAACCTAGTGAAGCCGAAAACACGTCTGTCTGCAGGAAAAGTTTTAGCCATGCTTTTTTGGGATTGGATAGGGGTGCTGTTGGTCGATTTTTTGCACAAGCGAAGAACCATTAATGCAGCCTACTACTTCTACTTCTACAACTACTTCTCAGTCAGGTAAAACTTGCTTATCACCGGAAAAGGAGGACGCACCCCATTCGTGACATGTCACTCTAGCACGATAACGTTGGGCCTCACACCGCAACTTTAACGCAGACCCAAATCAGTGAAATGCACTGGATTCGGCTGAAACACCCTCCATATAGTCCAGATCTATCCCCTTCTGATGTCCACATGTTTGGGCTCCTCAAAGAATCACTAGGAGGCGAGCGATTAGCGATTTCAGTCCGATGAACTGGTGGAGGCGTTTGTGCGCAACTGGATAGACACCCGCCCTGCTTCTTTTTATGAAAACGGGATGAAAAAGCTACCAATGCGTTAGGAAAAATGTATAGACAAACAAGGGGGATATGAATATGTCGAAAAATAAAGAAATTTGTGTTTTTGTGAAACTTTTCGAAATAAATGTTTTATAAACAAAGGCTCGTTTATATTTGATCCATCCCTGTATCTTAATATAGTCCAATTTAAAGACCAATGCGAAATTTTATAACTCTACTTGTCTCTGTTGTAATATGAACTCTCCAAAAACAGCCGTTCAGGATACGATAACAAATGTATATTTTTTTCTTTATAAAAATAAGTAAGTATTCCTAATTTTTATTTTTTAGAGAATAGTATTTGTTTTGTGACTTTTTTACTTACCTTGAGAACACAGTTACTATTTACAAGTAAATTTCCAGGTTTGATGTCTCGATGCAAAATCCGCGCTGAATGTAAATATTTCAAACCTGTAAAAGAATAACATAACAAATTTGACCCACGCTCGTAATATGGATTCAAGAGAAATAGTAACATGTAATTGATGGTTCGACGTACCTCGAAGAATTTGGTACAAGAAGACTTTTATGTGGTCAGGTGAGAGGGGTTGATGCGAGACAATTATTTTATGTAGATCACTTTGCAGGAGTTCCGTTATTACATATCTAAACAGGATTTAAGGACAACAACAACCATTTTTTTGTTAATTAATTACGTACATTTATATATTTAATATTACGCTATGATGCTATTAATCCAGTAAGAAATGTGTAAAATATAAAAATTACTTACAGCCTTTGGGGGTAATTAATAAGTTTTCTAAATTATTTATAGTTCATTCATATTTTCAGCTTCGCTACTTATTTTACACGAAAAATATACGTAGAAATTGACTGAAAAAATGTCAAGCCTTTGCCGAAGGATTTTTTGTTATTAGAGACGCAACAAAAAATCTTCACTAAAGTTTTTCCTTTATGTAGTTCTTATTTAATTAATACTCTTCTATGCAGATAAATAAAATTGAAGTTTCAGTTTATAATGGTCGAAATAACTGTATCTTTCAGCTCATACGATTTTATTTGTATGTCATTAAGACATAAACTACCCTTAAAAAATCTGTCTGTCTAAACCGATTTCGATGTAACTTTAGAGACATGAACATTATAACTAATTTAATAAACTATTACATATGTTAGGTATATATTCTAGAAATTAACTTTTTAAAAGGTTTGATATTAGAAAATTTCATTAAAAACATTGCTCTCGAAGTCTAGGATAATTTTACACAAATCTATAATCCAGTTGGGAATTCATCCGTATTATCAAAAAATACACGAATGATTAACGCCATACAGGGGATTATGGTATAAGTTAATCTTCTATCTTTAAAACACATACGAACGATTCCATTTTAATATTTAAAATTATGATGGATACAGAGACCGACCTGGTGCTTGACCATCTATTATTGTGGTTAGCGTTGTTAAGGACGATGCCTCCTGTTGGCGGCGTGCAAGAAACGCGCTGGGGCAGATAATAGCATACAAGCCACGGAGGATGGAGCCCGATGTCCTTGGACGCAGGCTAAAAAGCCGATGACCAAACGCACTGGTTACACTTATATGATGCCGAAGGACGGAAAAATCTGAAACCGGTATACAAAAGAAGAAGAAGAAGAAGTGCAAAAGGAAAAACCGCAAACGAATACAAAAAACCACAATAAAATATCAAATTCAACTTTGTCCACCATACACAATATGTACCTATAGGTAACCGTAAATCATAGATTTTTTTTATGAACAGTACCTTGACAATACAGTAGGTACCTACATACATATTTCTTAGTTTACTGAAACCATTTTCATATTCCATTATTTGAAAATATGTTTAACTTTGTTGTTATCAAGACGACTGAAATGTTTTGAAATTAAATAAATTGTTATGAAACAAATGATGTGTTTGACGTTAAAATTGCTGCAAGTCAGATTACAGTGACATTTCCGAGATTATTTGAACATTTCTTGATGTTAATATTTAAAAATGTCTCGGGTAAAGCTGTGGTGATGAAATAAGGAAAGTAACAACCCTAATTATTCCAAAGAAAAATCTCTATAACTTATTGAAATAAACACACAGTTGATAACTTCCACAATTTATTAAATAAACTTGACACGTGTTTCGCCAACACTGTGGCTTCTTCAGAAGTACTAAATCTACTTAAAACTACCTAAGAGTAGATGTCTATAAATAGGGTGGTGCATCTTCATTGGAGTGAGGGAAAAGATTTAATAGTGGTGAGAGGTTTATATCTACTTGGTCATTAAGTAATATGTATTTTTTAGCATACATATAAAGAATAATAAAGACAAAAGGAGGTCCAATACTAGATAGGTATGTAATTTTAGAAATAGAAAAAGCTAAAAAAGAATAAAAAATATCACCAACGAGCAACTAGATTTTGGCAACAATCCCCTATTGGACCCAAACATCGTTCAACCGCCACCCTCTTAGGATATACTATAAATTAATTTATTTGCTGTTTGTTACTTAGTATATTTTTGTTACTCCTGAAAATGCCCTTATAAGGCGAAATACATACGTATCGAGTTTTTAATAAACTTTTAAGTGAAATTCCCAAGTTTATTTGATTTAAATTTAAATTTTTAATTTTTATTATTTACTGTAAAGAGGTTTTCGGTTTCGTTATCTAGAATAATAGTTCCTGAAATAAATGTCTAACAAGGTATTTTAGACTTATTCGTACATATTAGATCAACACGTTACTATATGTTATCTACGATGGTGGTATAAATATAGTGCCAAATGACACTTCGAAACATTATCGAAGGAGTTTACAAAATGCATGATTTTTTCTTTCTTCTGCCCTCTGCTAAAATTTTACTCTCCATGAGCCGAAAGTTCAAAAACTTGCCAAACACATGAGTCAAAAGAGAACCGATAAAAAGTTAAATAATTAATTAAATTTTAAATTAAGAACACACCTATTCAATTTTTCTAAAAAAAAAATCGCTTTTTTTGCGGTATACTTGAAATATACATCATTTGCATTAACATCAGCTACTGTGTACCTCTATATGTGTAAAATAAATTTTCGCATAGCACGTTCTTCAATCATTTTATTCCGACTAATTTATTAAAATTATCGAACCACCTGCATGTCGATGAGTAGAATATCTGACAATTAGCATCAATTACGCTCCACCACGTCCGATCGAATCGTTATACGAAGTGCATCCTCTTCAGAGAAAAAACACACACACACTCACATACACACGCATAAACACAAATATAAACGTACGCAAAGCAAGAATGATGGGGAAGCGAAAAAAAAAACGTTGTTAATTAACCCATTCGAGCACACGACGACCGTAATGAAGATGGTACCGGCAACTTTGAAGCTTCCGTTTTATAATACCGCATCCGTTATGAACATTAAATTGCAAAATTATAAATATAAATGTTTCGGCAAAAGATCATATTTAATCGAAATGATTATAACCTTAATCGGATGTCACTAACATATTTGCTTCAAATGATGTAAATCTGAAGAAATGTTTCAAGAAAATAATAAACAACATTATAGATCCACAAGTATTACCCATACTAATTTGGTCGCAAGTAGACTTAAGGCACAGTTTCACTTTTTAGTTAGACGTCTTAAAAGTCAGGTAATCGCAAAATTTTGTATCATTAGATGAGGTAGCTCCACACAATTACATTACAAACCTACCTATAAGCAAGCACCATAGATATTAGTACATTAAAATACGGTGATATAAAAGGTGCAATTTTAACAATTGTTTGGTTTAACTAATAATTCAATATTCTCGATCACCAAACACCTTTAGTTTATAAGTATTTAATCCAACTTTTAATCTTAAAATGTACATATCTATGTCTCTATAAAAATATTTAAAAACACTCCTTCCACATATGTAATAATTAATAATTTTAATAAAGAACTCATTTATAGTTACAATATTCAAATGGAACTATTTAATCGTAAATAAATTAAAACAAGAGTAAACGGTTACAAATTTTTTTAATTGTAAATCCACAATAATTATTTCGCCACACTGTGGCTTCTTCAGGTGGAAGAAATATAAACTTAAATTCAACAGCAATTGTCTTATATTACAATAAAAAAGTTTTCCAACCGTTTACTCTTGTTTTACTTTATTTAATATGGAGTTAGAAAAAGTGAAAGTCTTATCTATATTATATTTAATCGCAATAGAAAAAATTGAAAAATTTAACACGTTTTTCACAATTTTCTCTTTTTTTAAATTAGATTACACGATTACATGTAGTACTTCTTAATTGTAAGGTTCCTAAAGATAAATCCGTGGCTAAAAAAATTTGGGTAAAGAACTTTGTAACATTTTTTTATCGGTCAAAATTTGGCAATCCGGAAGTATGCAAAAATTCAACATTCGCGATTAGATAGCAGAGTCAATTGTCAACTACTCTAGTTTACTTACGATAATGAAAATTTAAACAACGTATCATAAAAGTACCTACCAAGATTTTGTTTAGAGAATCTTTATGTATGTAATATATGTATTAAGTTAACTACTTTTTTATTTATTTACACCTGACGACTCAATTCATATTTGATTTTCCTGATTAGCATATGTAGTGCTTTGACCAGGGATAAGTGAGTGCTATGCACCAAGGGATCAGATAAAATAATGGTATCGACAACGGTATCCACCCGTCCCCAAAAATTTGGAAGGGTTCAACTACGAGTATGATATTTAATTAAAGGAAGTCATCACAATTTAATTAATTATGCATGTCTTCCTCACCTTTAACTTCAATAAGTTTACCGCAATATTATATGCATTTTGTTTCCACGGCAATTTCCTTTAAGGCATGCATAAAGTGCCTTCAAATGGAAGCAGTACCGTAACGCAAATATTTAAAAAATAAAATGGCAACATGATCAAGAACTGGTATGAAAAAAACTTCCGACATTATTAATTCAGAGTGCAAGTTAATAACTTTAAAGTACCTAATAAAGCCTAAGCCACTTCTAAACAGGAATTCCAATACACTTAATAATTTGCAAATTAATAACGTTCACTGTAGCGTTTAACATTAATTTAACGACTAGGACAGGATCGTGGATAATGATTAGTCCTCGTTAATGGTAACGATGGGGATTAAAAATAATTTTCGTATCCATGCATCAGCGAGTATTGGATTTAGAAACAAAGTAACACAAAAAATAAATACCATAGTTGCTAATGATATGCCTTAACGACATACCCCTTGTAACATATTATACACGAGTATACAAATTTCTTCGTAGTTAAATTATAGCATATCAGGAACGAAAACATTCAATTTGTAATTAAAATAATAGTGAGTGAGAGAATAAAATCTTTTCTGAAGCACCAGTATGCAACCCATCCTACTTTGTGGGGGTGGTCGCGAAAGGAACGACTGAAAGAGAGGGATTGTAATCCAGAAAATGGGGTTTGTGCGCAAACACGATGGGGTGGGAAACGGCACAGGCATCTCAACTTACAACTCCGTGCTGTTTAATCTTTCCTCTCAATCCATAGTAAGTAGTGGTAGAAAAGGCTAAGCAAAACGGCCTTATCCCTTTTACAAACCGTTCACAAAGAACGAAGCACAATTTTTATCCATCCAAAAGTAACATACCAACAACTACTTAAATTATATTAATTATTAATTATATCTGAAGCAGTGATACAAAAAGAAGTATTCAAAAAAGAAGGAATTAAAATCCTTATTCGTCTAAATTTTAAGATCAAAAATCTCACATTTTGAGAATCAACAGTGTAATTCAACGCCGGTAGGGTTATTAGCCCTCGGAGTAGTTGTTTCTGTTGATTCCATATTAATATTTATATTTATAATATAGCCTATAGAGGCCTTTCTGCCAGCGCCTACCTGATGAGACCCGATAGGTCGAAACCGGTCGTGGGATGTGGCTTTCGGTTCCTTGTGCCTACTTGTTAGGACGCGTTCAAAATGTGAGATCTTTGATCTTAATATTTAGACGAATAAGGATTTTAATTCCTTTTTTTTTTTATATGTTGTATTTTCGTCTAGGAGTCCATCGGAATCAACAGTGTAATTCAACGCCGGTAGGGGTATTAGCCCTCGGAGTAGTTGTTTCTGTTGATTCCATATTTATATTTATATTTACAAAAAGAAGTAGTTTTTGTGTTATGAAAGTGTAAAGAACATTCTTGTCTTTAACCAGAAGTAGTAGAAATACTATAGTAAAGAAAAACGTTTCTAATGATATTTTCGGAATACCATTTTTTACGTAACTATATATTTTTAGATTATATTCTAGTTTAGAATTCAAAATAAGTAAAAGTATCCAATTCTTTACAAAAATAATCATGTTCAAATTCAATTATATTCTGCTCCTGATACTTCCTGGGTGTTAAGTCAAAAAGAAAGAAAGAAATTAAAAAAAGTAGAAATGTGTAAATGTTTACAGGATGGACGTTTCAAGTGGGATAGAGCCGGTCATAAATTAGGTGGATACGTTGTCAGTTTACAAACCTATTTCATTTCGAATAAATGTATAGGAAAGTAATTTTGAAAACGGTACATTCCATGTACATAAATTGACTTAACAACAAACGACGGTATTCAACTGTAAAAGTTGTTGTCTAGAGTACTGATCATCACCGAGTACCCATACACACACAACAACCAACCATAGTACCAGTGCCAGTGCCCTGCGGAAGTTATAAAGTGTGGAATGGGATTCGTGAGGCGGTTGACTCGAATAGTCGAGGTCGAAATTTTCATAGGAAAGGTTAACTAACCTACCAGTTAACTAGTTGCTCTTTATAAATAAAAGAGATTATAATGTGCATCTGCCCTTAGCACCTAGCAATATTTCTCATCATGGTCGCCAAGTGGATGAGATGAGAAAACAATTTCGAAAACTTAAATAATCTATTGTTTCGGCCTTTACTTTATGGAAAAACATGTTAAAGGAAACACTAAATAAAACTCAATTTGATTTTCCACTGTTTGTTTTCAATCTTGACAATAGTTTCACCCTACAAGGACATCTTCAGAAGACAAATTTATATTAGTCTTAGGGTTAATTGGAGGAGATACATTCTACTATTTTATTTAGTATTGTGGATTCATAAATGTTTTCTATTTCATTTAAAGTTAATTCTCTATTTTAGTTTATCTGCTTTTTGATCTCAAAAGATCCTAGTATGTCTAATTTTTTGCCTTTATTTGAGCAATGTAAAATTTTAAAATTATAGTTTGTATTGAATTCGTGTTTTTTATTATTTATATGGTTCATAAAAGCCGATTTATCTGTATAGTATTTTATATGTTCGTTCAATCTTTCTTTGAATGTCCTCCCTGTCTGTCCTATACATGTTGCGTTGCATGTATTACAGTTTAATTTATATACACCACATTTGTTCATTTTTTAGGTTCTATCCTTGTTATTGATTAAATATTTTGATAAGTTATTATCTGTTTTAAATGCTACTTTACAGTTATTGTTTTTTAGTTTATGGGAAATTTTGTTTGTGACATTACTTATATAAAAGATTGACTTGTAATTACTTTTTAAAGGTTTAAAATTATTGGTATAAACTGACTTATAACATAATTTATTTTTGTTATTGATTAAGTCATCTATTAGTTTTGCTGTGTATCCATTGCTAATCGCTATTTGCTTTATAGTTTCTAATTCTCTTCTGCAATTTGTGTCTGAAAGTGGTAAGTTTAGTAAACGGTTTATCATACTGTAAAAGGCTGCTAGCTTTTACACTAAGACTAGTATAAATTTATAATAGTTATCCAACGTAACCAGTTGTCTTCTGAAGATGCTCTTGTAGGGTAAAGCAATTGTCAAGATTGAAAATAAACAGTGGAAAAATCAAATTGAGTTTTATTTAGTGTCTCCTTTACAGGTAAAAAGTTGGAATGCTTTAAAGATACTAATTGGTCTGTTCCCGTTAACATTTTTTGGGAAATTCAGTTGTTTCGTTTATGGTCTTTATCGTTAATTTCATGAAACAATAAAAAACAATGCATGAGAAAAAGTAACTGCAGATGTTTTAATATCCTCACATTATTTCTCTTTCCAGAAGTCATGTTGTTTAGGAGGCAGTCTACTGCTTTGAAGAAACCAAAAGAAAGCTTTTGTTTTCTAATTTTAAACATTTCCAATTTTCTGAATTTATCCTACTTGCACCTATTCGGTATCAAAAATCTAATTTTAATTATATTGTATTTGATACTAAACTAAAGATTTTCACACACTTTATTTACTATTCGTAACATATGTTTCGCCAAACTTTGGCTTCCTCAGTAGTAAGTATTCACGTTATATGTTACGAATAGTAAATGAAGTGTGTGAAAATCTTTAGTTTTGTTTTCTCTAATTAAGATGGATTTTCATTAAGTAAAGGTCGAAACTATCAAATCTTTGTGTTTGATACCCTATTGTAAATTTTTCTGGATAAATTTCTTTCATATAGTTAGTAAAAGATTAGTCATAAATAGGTATAAGTTGTGTACATATTTCTTCTTTTGTTGAGTCTTGATGGGAATTTTATAGCACCAATTTACTCATTCGTAATTTACCCTTAGACCTGGAAATACCCCAATTAACGATTTGCCGGCGATTCTTCTGGGGGTAGTATTTTATGTATTTAGTTCTGAGAATTTCTTGACCCGGTCAGATACAGGTTAAGAGACGTCACACTGCCGTAAAAGGTAGGTAAAAGTATCCCTTTTGTGCTGTCAGGTAAACTAGACAACGGAATATCCGAACTGATTCCTATTTAAACCAACTATATATATATATAGTATTTATTATATATAGAACTTTAAACTTATTTTATAGTGTATAGTAATCGTTCTTGTAACAGCACTGGTGGCTTTTAAATTTGTTATGATCTTGATGGTAAGAAATCTTTGCAACCAATAGTCAGTTCTACCATAGACTCGTTTGTTAAACATTCCCATACAAATTTCATCACAGATATGGGGTACTTAGTAATTTAGAATAAAATTTGCAAATTACACGATCTATTATTACCGACGGTAAAAACAATTCTGGAGAATCCCGACTTTCTAGAAAGTAGATACCAAAAAATATTCAAACAATTCATTAAACAAAGTATTGGTTATGTTTATTCTTTATTATTTAGACACTCCATTGACTATTTTTTTTATTCCACATTTTATTTCTTCCTTTTAACTGAAAACAGTATATTTTGCAATACAGAATTTCTATAATCGGATCATCGTACCTACTTAATTTTGCGGTATTAGCTTCTCAAATTAACAATTCTGGTTCACTTTCTCCATATCTATCTATTTTACACCGGACAATGAACAGATCTGATTTCATCAAGTCATCGACCTCCTCAAACTAACTACAAATGTATCTATCTATCGCCTTATAGGTACTTAGTATTTGGAACATTATACGTATATTTAGAAGCCTATTAATTATCTATTATCCCAAAAAATATTCAAGTGCATTAGGTATATAAAGACTTTTCGTTTATGGGTTTTTGTTCATTTTCTACCAAGAGAGAGTCTGTAACAAACATATTATTATGGATGAACACTATCTATTATACAAAATATTCTAATAATATTAATTGATTCCGCGATTGGATAATTGTAAAACATCTTCAATAAAGTAAAAACACACGAGATATTGTTTAACACTATTTTATTAGAACTACTCTAACAATTGTTTCGACTGATTAGGTTATCATCTGAGAGTTATAAAGAAACTAACTTAAGATTAAACAGTAAGGTCTATTTATGCTACCCCTCCTAATTAGCTAATGTCTGTGATAAGATTTGAATATAGGACTATTTAACCCTTCGGTTAAATCATTTGTGATATTTAAGTTTAAATTTAGCGCTTTTTGAAATTCAAGTTTTTCCAAATAACCTTATTTTCTAAGTGAATAACCGATAATTTATTATTATAAATAGAGTGTTTCAATGGAATACAATGTTGTGACAGACCAGTGCATAATTTGTTGTATAAAATTGACAAAATTTTATGTTCTTTTAGTCTTGTTTCAAAGTTACGGACAGTTTGTCCTATATAGGACTTATGTTCACTTAGAAAATAAAGGTTACAAATTAAACTATTTGGAAAAACTTGAAATTCAAAAAGCGCTAAATTCAAACTTAAATATCACAAATGAATTAACAGAAGGGCTAAATAGTCCTATATTCAAATCTATCATAGACATTAGCTAATTAGGAGGGGTAGCATAAATAGATCTTACTGTTTAATCTTAAGTTAGTTTCTTCATAACTCTCAGATGATGACCTAATCAGTCGAAACAATTGTTACAGTAGTTCTAATAAAATAGTGTAAAACAATATCTTGTGTGTGTTTCTACTTTACAAAATATTCTAGTTGGTAATGAAAGATATTGTAAGAACAAACGGCAAATTTTACGACCCTTTAAAGAGCTTGTTATAAGCTTCTCAGGTCAGGCTTTTATCGCTCCCATTTGACGATAGTATTCTGTTTCAGTAATTTCAATATGGGCATCTGTTACATTAGTTTTTATTTCGCATATTATTACCATACATATGTTGTCGTCGTAATTTTTAAGAGAATTTATTATCAATGTGGTAACTTTCCTTAAAGACTACTTTAGAAATATGGATGTCAACACCCCATTTAGGACATTTTTAAACATATAGAAATATTCTTTTTAAAAATTAAATGTCAATTTTCTTAAAATTTTCACCATTATAATTTAGTCCTTATTTTTAGGATTACGTCGTTCTTTTTCAAGCTAAATGACAGAGAATTTCTGAAAAATCGATCTAGCCGCTACATAGTGCACACTGTTCCCAATTGCATCTAAGGGGATAGATTCACAGAGGGTGTACCCTCTCTAATAATGGTAGAAGCAAACAGTGCCATTAGAGCAGCATCAGTGATACCATACATAACGTTATAACATGCAAAACGAGAGAAGGGTGTGACGTCAGCCAACACGTGTCCTAATAAAAAAAGATGCTTAAGTTAAACAAGAGCAGTTAGCAGTATGAACGCAATGTGGCAAAAGAATGAGCTTAATAACAAAAAGCGAGCTTTAAACCGAAACGAACAAAACAAATTGTTCTTGCAGGAAACCGGGTCATACCGGGTAAAATAATGATTTCATTACTAACACGAAACTAGAGCACGTTTTCGAGGATTGTAATAAAAAAAAAAGTGGACCTTCATTTAGCTATTCTAATTTTAAACGAGCTCATTATTTGCTCACTTTATACCTCTATGTAATAGGTGAATAAAGAGTAAATACATATAGCAGTACCTAGATCGGAATCATATTTTCCATAGTACTGTTGAATAAAGTACAAAATCCTACCACCTGTCCCAAAAAATTTGATTTGTTCAATTAGTATTTGACGTTTTTATTTCTTTATAGTACTTTGTGAGACCCGCCACTAAATGAGTTGAAGAAAGTGTAAAACGAGTTTTCCTGAGTGGGTTAATTCGCGGTAATACAAATAAATCAGAGAGATAATTCTAATGGCTAAGCACTTTCTAACTGGACTTCTCATAATAAAGTCGTGAGAACAAGTAATTAAATTCCTGTTCCGTCTAAAAGATTCGCATTGCGAATGGTTGTCCGTTAAAACGACCGACGCGACGTCAGATTGTATGACAGTACCTACAGTTGTCGAATTTTTAAACGAAACAAATAAGTTTTGTAATTAATACCATACATCACGAGTTTTTTTTGTTTCATAATTAAAATATTCGTTATTTTTTAAAATGGTCCATCAGTTCATCAGTCACTTCTCCACATTTCGTTTTGTCTCCACGACTTTCCCTCCCTTTTCCAGTTTGCACCCTTATCTCCGTCGTATTTCGCTGCTATCCCTACCCCTGTTTTATTAAGGTTGTCTATACCCTAATTTCATTATTGAACCGTGGTACCGGTCTCGAGTGTGCTATGGCCGTTAATAAAAGAAAAACTTGAACATTTTATCGATTCAAATGTTACTTGGAAATTTAGATGGTTATATGTATGTACTACACGCTAGAATCTATTGTGGAATTAGCAATTAACCAAAAAGGAACGCTACAATTTTTGTATTTATTATTTGTGTAGGTCGAATTTCATTTTAAAATTATTATAATCAAATGGATATCAATAACAATAACACAGGTCAACCAACCATTATCAGGATGTTAAGAGTCATTTACGATATATATGTTAGTTTGAAACGTTCAATCCAAATATGGCCACAGCACGTCTGCATTTTGAGATATTCTAATCTTTGGATGTTTGTTTTTTCCAAATTCACTTGGGTAATTTCGTTGTCAAGCTTGATAATGCTGAGAGGCGAAACGTTCGTCGTTGACAACATCAAAAAAATTCACAAAATGGAAAAACAAACCAACAACGAAATATTCTAATCTCTCACTATTTTGTCAGCATTAGGGATTACGTGAAATAAAAGGACACAACAACCAAAAGTATAGCTGTTTCCAAGGTAGGTAATTTAAATCTAGCCTCAGAATTGTCCTAGAATGTTTAGATTTTATTACATCTTAAGTTAATAATTAGAATGATGCTAATTAGGTTTCTTTGGTTTTAAAGTTAGGATTTCTGGACACCTAAATGTGCTGCAGCTATTCTGGGGCCATTTTTGAGTTCACCCAGAAGAATACATCAAAAATCATTACATTTTTTTCTATGCTTTTTTGTAACTTCACATTGTCGTGTCCTCGAAAAGGACCACACTACTATGGCGGGTTGAAAGCAAAAAACACTACGAGGGTAAATATCTTCCATATATTTTTCAAAGACGAACTCGATCTGGCTTCAGAATTGCATTAAAATATTGAAGTTTCAAGTTACTCTACTCTCAAAATCTTGATGTGCTCGGGCAATTATGAGATCAGATTCTAATTCAGCGACAAATGATTCGATTAATATGATAAATCACAAAATACACTTTTAAATGTTTCAATACCTGTACTAGAACTTATAAATATCATAAAAAATTCATTAAACGAAACAGATCTGAATATTACTTACAAAAATCAACTAATTAATGTAATTGAAACTTGTATCAATCAAAATTATTTCAGTTTTAACAATAACTTTTACAAGCAAATTTTCACCACTTTTTTCTGATATTTTTTTATGGCTCACTTTGAAAATAGTTTATTAAGTAACAAGACCAATTTTTAATACACCTAAATAACTTAAACAATATGATTAAGTGAAAAAGCAAGATAAAGACCAAGGCCTGAACTTTTTAGATATCAATGTACGAGTACGGATGTCATTATACATGCAAAATCCAAACAATCTTCGCAAATAAAACTTTCAACTTTTCACAGTCTAGTCGTCGTCCATAGACTATTAAATTTTCCACTAAATGAACAAAATTTTCAAAAGGAACTTCTCATAATGAAAACAACAGCCAAGAATAACGGATATAGACCCAAATTAATCGACCAATTGATTAACAACAAAAAGAAAAAAATGATTTGAAACAATTTTTATGCACATGGTAAACAAAAGGAAAAGAATTTCAAATTCATTAATAATATTAATCATAGTAGGAACAGCTTATGTAAAGAATTCAACAAATTAGAATTAAGGACAATGTCCGTTAACAAATGCGATTTAAAAAAGATTTTGGTAAATAATAAATAGAAACCCAACAAACTACAAAAATATGGTATCTATAAAATAAACGGTCCAGACTGTAGTTCCTTTTATATTGGTTAAACAGGCAGAAATATTGGTATATGTTTAACTGAACATGAAAAAAACAAAAAATAAAAGAACATCAACAGGAATAAGTTTACATTGCCTACAAAATAATCATAAAATAGACAAAGACAATTTTAATATTCTCCACACCGAAAATAAAGGCCGACGATTAAACATATTAGAACAATTTTAAATTAATTTTTTTTTTTAAATAATTCCAACATAACTAATGATAAATCTAAATTCAAAGAAACACCAATTATTGACCAATATTTAAGGAACACAATCTAATAGAAGGTTTTTCCAAAATACATGTATTTGTACCTGCGTGTACCTGCGTTACCTTTACCTATCAATATAAGATTATTATACCTCCACTTTAGTAAGCAAATTACTCTTGAAAAAGACCCAATAAAAAAACTAATTGAAACATTTAAAAGCCTTTTTTTTCCTATTTAAAAGATGTTTCAAAAATTTCCAACCGCAAGTTCTATTGATAGTATCACAAATGATACCTCAGAAATGGCTATATTTGAGACCTTTAATTTCAGTAGTAATAGTAATGCTAATACTCTCACAAACGCAATAAATTGCATTGTTTTGAGTTTGGGGTAAGGAAATTTGAAGCAATTCCGAGGCTATATTTGGACTCAGCGTCGCAAAGTGCGTCGTAAATGATTGCCCTTGTGATTTTCCTTGACCTGTGTAATCGTACAGCAAACGAAAATTAAAAAAAAAAACATCCGCAGTCCTTGACGCTTTTTCAGAAGTAAAAAAGTAAAACTAAATATATTGCGAACTTATATATACTTATTCTAAGAAGGGCGGAGGGGTAGGTAGGGAAAAGGTTAAGCAGTGGTGAACTATTGAGGTCTAATTGGTCATTTAGGAGTGTATTTGTATTTTTCTGTTCGAATGTAGGATCTCAAAATATTAATTAAAAATGTAATTTTCTTCATTTAGGAGTTTCGCGAAGTTGGAATCTTGTTTTTTGTATTCAGAGAATTTTTGTGTTCATTTAAACGTTTTTTAAAGCAACATCCTGTCTGACCAATGTAGATCTTATTACATGAACCACAATATAGTTTGTATATTCCGGATTTGTGTTCTTTATGAGTTTTGGCTTTATAATTTTTGATATGTCTGATATATAAAGCTCATTTAGTACGTTATCTACCATATTGACTTTGTAATTTATTTTATTTAATTATGTTTAATTATTTGTGATCCATATGTATATTAATTAATCTATGTAACATAGAATAAAAAGCTAACATTTTATGTTGGGGTGAAACAATCGTCAAGTACTAATTATATATTGTGTTATATTAATATGTGTTAGTCTTATGAAAAGTGGATGAAGTTTTCACTTCTTGTTTGTTGATAGTTCGTGAACTTTCGAGTCCTGCAGTTGGTTATAATTAAGTACGCATAAAGTTCCTCATTTAATTATACGAAACAGTTCAAATTTATACAATAGTCACGGTTGGCTAACTTAGTGAATCACTCTCTAAGAGAAACGATCGTAGAAAGCAAGTATGATAAGGAAATCTGTTGCTATTGCTGCAAGTAATTGTTATTTACTCGAGGGATAATAATAAATTTATTATGTCAATATAAACCCTCCTTCTTATCGTTTAATAACGATTATTACCGAGAAAATATTTGGTTACCAAGTTAATTACTCCTCCATGTACTATATGAACAGACCAAAAGGTCAAGAAATATTGATCCAAGTTTAGATTTTATTTAATATCTATGTATCACAAATAATTTTATAACTAAATATAACTAAATTATCACCAGGAAAAGAAGAAAACATTAATTACTTCCTTATCAGTTAAATACATTTAATAGGTTTGGTAATCTGGAGTTGCTGCCATTGATAAAGTTCAATGTTAAGTTCATTAACTGTCCCGAATTCTTTAGATACGATTTATAATATTCAAAGGGATTAACTATTTGTATGGATTATCAACAAAATAATAAAAGGTGAACTACAATAACATCTAGTTAAACAATAGCTCATGATCTAGGCATTTGAAAATCTCAAATTTATTATAAATTAAGTTAAAAATTTGTTTCTAAAAGCTAATCTACAGACAACTAAAAAAACGGGTAATACGACTAGTCCATTCTAAAATATTTCTGAGTATAAACTACTAGATTAAAACTTATGTAAATAAGTGTATCAAATTTTTAGTGATTACTTCAAACTAATTTACAACAGACATAACTTTTTTTGAGATACAAATCTCTTATGAATTTTCAAATTTTATATCTGTATTTAGTCTTTAGAAAATTGAATTTTCCTCAAAGTTCCATTACTCTCAAAACATAAATTCGTATTTTTTTTCGAGTATTTTACGAAGTTTAACACCCATAAGTAAGTAATTTACGTAATAAATATTTTAGAGACTTCTTGTAATTATTATCTGTAGACAAGAGGACAGACAGACAGATTATATAAAGACGCCATGTAGCTGTTTTCATGGTGACGATTATTATTACTATTATTACTTACAACTTCCGAGTAATCTACAAGCAAAAGCTATCGTGAGAGCATTCGACACGGTGAAATTTGCATTTATATATGTACCTACGTTATATAAATATAAAATAAACGTTATTACCCCAATATATGCAATGACTAAATGGAGATATATAAAGAGATACCTTATCAGTAAAATTCTAATAGATTTAAACTTTAAAGTTGTGAAACAATTTTTAAATCTATTAACGACAATACAATTAAATCAGTAAAATTTTACTGTATTTGCAAAATCTACACGCATCGTTACTCAGAGTTGACATTTATAAGCAATCCTATAAACATTTTACGTAATTTTAATTAAATAATAATAAATAAAGTAATAAAACACCATAATAAAAATTGGTTGCAAAATTATTCCGTTGTTTCTTCTCAATGATTCGAAGAGAAAAAAGTGATAAGATTTCCTACCTTAGTAACGTAGATTAACAGCATCATTATCAATTTCATAACATGTACTAAGTACGTAATTATTGCACCGTACAAAAAAGGATACATTTCTTGAAAAAAATCTATGTGCGGAGGTTGAAGGATATCCAAGGCTGACAGTACCTGAAAAAGACAGGCCAATATTACGTAAAGTTGTCAATTAAAGTTTGGTCTGGATGTGTCTTAATAATTAATACTTTACACGAACTTATTTCATTTTAATCAATACAATTTGCTTGAGACGCTTTTAGAGCACAATTATGTTTTTTTTTTATTTTTAAGATTATGTACCTGTAGATAACATAATTTATAGAATATAATTGAACCATATAATTTTTTCTTATCAAAATCGGTTCATTCATTTCGAAAAAAAGTTTTTATTTTTTTTAAACTAGTTAGTTATAATCAGAAACCTTCAGGATTTTGGTAATTTTATAGTAGGTACCGACATCCCGAAAATTTTGAACCAACATCTATTGAGGTCAATTTTCATATGCTTACATTTTATGGGTAGTGAATATTGCTGTTAGAAATTCTTCACAATTTCAATTCCGAATATTATAGAAACTTAATTGTTTATTAGCTAATTCTACAACCGTAAATTTGGCTTAGAAGCAACCGTCTGATTATTATCAAGTAAATTATACAATTTCTTAGAAATACGTTCACTTTACGTTAACGTTTTCTTTTTCAGAAACCTTATTTTATGCTATCATCATATTTCGTTGTCGTTAATATCATTTCAAAAGAACACATCATAGGATTCGTTGTAAAGTCTTTTAATATTATTTTGTGTCTTTACATCGTAGCCTTAATAGGTGTCGACCGTGGATGCAGTTTGCATAAAAGGGTTGTACACTGTATGTATGTATATATGTACGGTGGGGATAGCTTTCCAAGAATTAAATAAACGTTTTAATTATGTAGCAAATAAAAAAAAGTTGTGCTGTCAGTTTGAAATATTGCGTCAATTGTCGCTGAGATAATTATTCGTGTTCAAGGTAGCATAAAAGTTTTCTAACTGGATAATTTGCAAGGGAAAACATTTTTTTTATAAGAAGAAATAAATTCAAGATTGCATCTCGTCGAAACACCTCATTTTCATTATGAGTATCTAGAAGAAGAACACATTTGGCTAAGAAGGGGAGCAAGGGGACTTAACTCCCCAAAAATACTTTTAAGCAAATGCAATTTTTAAAAACTACGAATCCCATGTTAGCTGGCCAAAAATTATATTAAGTAAATACATTAATACATAATGAGGGAAAATTTTGTTGCTCTTGTCACGCCCCTGCCGGGGGAGGGGGGTAATCTAGAGTATAAATTAATTTAATAATTAATAAAAATTTGTCAAGTATTTAATTATTAATGATTAACAAATTTTGGTATTATAGATAATATATATTTATTAGGTACAGAATAATACTGTTGCAAGATACAGGGTGGTTTTAATTTAGGATGTAATCGGGGAATTTTGCAGTTATTTATTGTATAGAATTTACTGTTTTCGTATTATTTATCTTTGTTTGCCTTCCTCTGAACTCTCATCTATTATTAAAACACACCTAATCTATCTACCAATTTATTTTTAAACTTTTCCAATTTCAAATTTGTGTACCTCCTGCGTGCAAAAGTGGCATCAAGAAATATTTCCAAAAGTCACTAAAATTGCGATGTCTTTGAAATAAGTGAAAAAGTTTCAAAAAATAACTAATAGATTAGTTAATTGTTATATTTCTAAAAATAACTAACCCAAAATTATTACTGTTGAAAATCTTGAAACATTATCTCCGCATTTCCTGAAAACTAAAACATCCTGTATCTCTAACTACTTCTAAATAATAATTTAATCTAAGCCTTCCTCTGCCTCACTTTACTCCTGTTTCTGCTTCTAATTTGTCTGTAACTAATCTTCCATGTCTCGGAAGATCGGTCGTACCATAATATCTTTTCTTTTTTTTTATTAACTTCCGCAACGCGAGAATAAAAAAGTTAATTTAAGAGTGAAATATATTTTTCTTAATATTTATTTATTGTATTTCTATCAGTTGTTCTCGTTTTGTATATTTCCAAAAAGTGACAATCTTATTAAGTAACAAGAGACATTTTTTTAAACTGCTGAATTGCACTATACATTTCTGAGAAAATGCTTGCTTTGTTTTCAACGGTATTCGAAGCTAGTTATTGAAAATTCTTGACAATTTGTTTTGGATTCATAAAGTACGATTGCGTATGTGTTTTAATGAGGAAAGAACCAAGCCAGATCGACACAATTAAAGAAGAGTGAAATGATGACAGTAATAAATGAACGTTATCAACAGTTCTTGTTCGTTTTGTGTTAATAACACGTCATTAAAAAGACTCACGATGGACATACAAAGTACCTAATAAGTGCCATTAAAAGTATTCTTTCAATTACATACATAAATCGTACAGCCTGTCACAAATCATTCAAACAAGACCAAATTGCGACGTGATCAAGAACACGCGGTGATCTATCGGTTTCTCGGAAAGTGTAATGTATAGAATAGAGAATTCTTGATATTCTTGATTAATATTTGTTTTTTTTTTTTTAAAATAAGGAAGCACTTATAAATGTACATACATTCTGTGCACCTATATCATACATACATTTCCTCATTGTGCAAAAAGTTATTATTTCATATACTTAGACTAATGATTCTCAGAAGGCAAACTTTTAAAAAATAATAATGAAACAGTATTTAATATACAGAGTGTCCCAAATATAAAATAGTATGAGGAAGATCTCGGAAGCTATTCAAAATATTAATATTTTGGATACGCCAGGGAGGTATTCCAGTGTAGTTTCAGTTCTCAAATACTCCGAAGAAAGTAAGAAATGATTTTTTTGCGATTTTCCGACAGTTAAACAATTGTTGTATCGAATTATTTGTACTTGTACAGTCAAATTAAAATTTTAACTCACATTTTCGTGCTTGAAAAAGCAGAGCATCTTTAATTCACGAAACACCCGCTTCGATGACACTAACGATTGGAACACATTTGGTAACTTCTTTAACGCCACCCTCCTGCCGTCCCTGGGATCTGTGACAGCCCTGGAATAAAGAGAAATTGTTATAAACAAAACTATCCTTCTAATTCACTTTCAAAAATACAGACTACATTTTATTTAAGAAGAAACTGTCCCACAGGCATCTAATTTAATTACAATTTAAAAAAAAATCGAAAAATATATAATTAATTATAATTATAACTCTTAGTTGATGGAAATTATAAACGTTTATATATTATATATATATAACTTTGTGAAATATTTTAATAGCTTGGTAAGTATATGTTATCTTTTCTGAAACAAACATACCAAGTGTTTTTATTTCTTTGAATAATTACTAGGGAATAAATTAAACATTATTTGGGGTTGATATATGTAAAGTCTCTTGGTGGAGATATTTTGAATAGATAACCTCATCTGTATTGATTCTAATCGGCTTGAATTTATTAACGACGAGCTCACCGATGGATGCATCTTGGGGGACACAAAACAAATACCATTTAATTGAATCACTACGGTCAAGCAAGCAACAGTCAGTTGGTCGATGGTCTTTTCTCTGGATAGCATTCTTTCTCATGCAGGATCGCTGTCGACCGCGAGCTGCTAAACTTTTCAATACTTGCACTGGTTTTGTAGCTTTATTAGTCATGGACATAAAGTAGAAGATGCCCGACATGACAGCCGTTGTTCTTTTTTTTATGGTATAGAACGCCGAAGGATTAGCGTTTTTCGAACGAAGACATTATGATTGTTGCTGTCATTTTCGAATTTATTACATGAACTTTAAAAGTTGAAAACTTGAAAATTATTATACGCGAATGAATTCGGAACGTTTAAAAGTAAAAACAATAAAACCGTTCATGAGCACTTCGGAATTTTAACAACGTGAAACCAATTACTTTTAAAACTTGAATAATTATTATTAAATTGATACTAAAAACAAAGATAAAAATTTATTACAACATTAAAAATGTTAGGTGTCCATTGGCCTAAGCACGAGTTTTCACAACATGAAGTGTATAACATATACAAGAAGCTTAGTTCCAAAATTTGTCAAAAAAAAAATAATTGTTTCATTTAAATCGGTTTCTTGGCATTTTACAATTAATTCAGTATAGTATCTGCATTATATATATTTATTGGTTCATTTCCTATTTGGATACCGTATAAATGACATCCAAAACAATACACTAAAAAAATTGACGTACAGACTCGACTTGATTTGTTTGTTTGGCTGAATATGTGGAATCAGGTTGACCTCACTTAGGGTCAAAGCTCTAGCGTTTAAATCCGACACACAAGCTGCAAATATATGTTGTTTTACACGCACACACGCATAGACAAACACAAACAGACAGACACAAAGTCGTAATGTACAATATACATGCGTTTTTGTATACGAGTACCTACTGACTACTTACTGATCGCGAGTTCACAGCATTTTATTTCCATATGTATGTATGGAACGTCTAATTTTGCGGCGCTTTTAAAATAGACTCCGTTTCTGTTTTACGATGTCATTGATATCTTACCAGCTGGGTAAACAATAATAATAATCAGACAAGTGACAAGAGAGCCAGCTTTTAACGGATCTATTTGAAAAGTTAATAAATATAAAATGGCATACTGCTGGGCTGGCGTCTGAATTTTAAAGAGCTTTGAACTAGTTTTTGAATTAACTTACTATTTTGTAACCTTTGTACATATTTGATTTTTTTATTTACACTTGTTAAATATTTTCGTATTTTCGATTTTAACAAGTGTATGGATGGTTACTTACAGTGACAACTGTAAGTAATGTTAACAAATAATATTACTTTTTAGGGTTAGAGCTAATATAAACATTGGAGACAAAAAACTAAAAGAAGTCGCCGAATTTTGATATCTACGAAGTAAGGTAACTCAGGATGAGGATGGAAATAGTTGTAGAGATATAAAAAGGTGGAATCTCTTTTAACAAAACCACACCATTTACCCATTCCCACGATTCCTGCAAGGAGGCTGAAGAGAGCCTTACGCCCTACCCTCCGGCTTTGCACTACAGTGTAGTGTATAAACATTGGAGACAAAAACTAAAAGAAGTCGCCGAATTTTGATATCTACGAAGTAAGGTAACTCAGGATGAGGATGGAAATAGTTGTAGAGATATAAAAAGGTGGAATCTCTTTTAACAAAACCACACCATTTACCCATTCCCATGATTCCTGCAAGGAGGCTGAAGAGAGCCTTACGCCCTACCCTCCGGCTTTGCACTACAGTGTAGGCCGAAGGGATTGCCCGCCCACCAGCACGAGTAGCTGGTAGGAATGAAACACAAAAAAGTTTTTTATTATTTTTTTTTAATAAAAAGTAATGACTTTTTGTGAACAGCCAACACCTAATTTGGAACTTCGAAAAAGATTATTAAAGGTGTACTGTGAATGAAAATATTAAAAGAACAAAGGGTGCAATGGAAGCCAATAACGAAAAGAAGCAATAGGATGGTGGGATACCTTTTGGGATTTCAAGGACTAGTTAGAGACAAATGAGAAACAGAAACAGGAGTAAAAAGGGTGACAGAGAAAGGCCTAAATACATTAGGTGCGGGTTGCTTTTGGGAAATGCGAATATCGGCTCAGGATAAGCCCAACAGGTCCTGTTTTATATTTTCTTAAGAACTCATTCATTCCAAAATATGTGATAAACAATTCTGTCAAATTGTACGTAAAACGTTGTCAATTTGCAAACTTCTAACGCAGTTAAAACACAGAAACCCAAATACATACTATAACAATCTGATATATCGTTTGACATTCGTCAAGAATCCAATAAAAATATTTACCAAGAAACCATTACTTAAAAGGTAAAAGAATTAAAAAATCATTTTCCCCCAATTAGTATACAACGTAGTCAGGCATTAAGTAGTAAAATACGATAGAAATGCATTTTTAATTTTTTTAACGACGACACGACACAAACATACATACGTGCATATATGCATTAATTTTAATAAAACATATTGTATTCGAAAGTCATATCTGAATTCCATAAAATTAAATTAGAATATATGTCAAGTTGTAAAGTATTATAATACCTACAGATGTCAAATAATCTAACAGGTGTAATTAAAATCCAAGTACCAACCAGCATCCTATAAAGGTATTTTATACACTCTGCTGATCACTTAAAATTCAATGAACTACCACAGCTCGATCTTTTTTTATCAGGATGTGCAGATTGCCTTCGTTGAACAATTTTCTGCATGATTTGTTCGGAGCAAATATTAATAAAAGCACTCCATTTACCGTTACTTCAGGATGCCCTTTGCGTGTTACATTTTATTATGTATGGACTTACAGGTGCTAATTTTTACGCCAAACACCCGACCTAGTGTCACTTACTGTCTGACAATTATTACAGGGTGGTCCAAATTCCAAACATTCCATCTAATTTATGGATTCGATGGCATGAGCTTCGGTGTAAAATCAGATATAATTTTGTAGCTGATATGTATCTACTATCACTACGAAAATTCTCTATATTTAATGTTAATTTGGTGCATTCTTTTACTCCTATTGAGTGCGCTGATAGATTATTTATTGAACTTTACACAGGGTCAATATTCTTGATACCGTCCAGTATAGTGGAACCAGTTAATTTTGCTTAATCATCGCTAACTACCGTTGAGTTGATTCAACTCCACATTTCATGGAATTGGGAGTTTTTTGCCCCTTTTTAAATAAATTAGAAAGGATGTGGTATTCGGTATCTTGTAACGCTGCTAATTCTCGCATGTAAGTAATTATTTCATGTAGAATTAGAAATTAACGGTAACTAAAACAAAAAAAAAGATTGGTACCAAATCTAGATTATCGGTCTTAAAGTGTTAATGAGCGAGTGGATTAGTTAATAATAAAATACACGATAATTGAAAGCCTGAATCTTTTTGTTGCATTAAGTAAGAAAGTAGAACTTTTTACAAGACTATGAAGTTGTTAGTACATCTGACAATTATCTGATTATTATTAATTTAAGGTCTCTAGTTTAGCAGGGATAAATGTTATGAGAGTGTAAAGAAGTACATAAAATACTGTTCTGGGTTATTACAGTTTATAAAATAAGATGAGTAGATTTGAAATTATTTTGTTTTTTATGTGTTTGTGGATATATTACATTAAGTGACATTTTTCTTTGTTTTTTAGCTATCATTAAATCAATCATTTTTGTTTGGTATCCAGTAATAATTGTAATTCAGTATATATAGGACACACCGGAAGAACTTTCAAAGATAGAATAAATGAATATGTTAAGAATTATAACCAAAATTCAGCGTTTAAGAACCATTTGACTGAAAACAAACTTGATTATAATATAGATAATGTCAAAATTTTACATATAAAAGAAAAAAGTAAAATACTGAACATCCTAGAAGCAACAGAAATAAAGTCACATTTGAATTCAAAAAATGAAATTGTTTTAAATGAAAAAGAGAATGTCCACAATTCACCAATAGTAAATGCTTGTACATCAACTTAGTAATAATTTTAATATGTTTAAACAATAATCTGTAAGTCGCAAAACCCAACTTGTACACACCCCACTAGATAATAAGAAATAGGATAGGTAATATAAGCTCTTGCTGTAAAAACTCAGTTTAAACACACTTCAGCTTCTGAAGATGCCTCTGTGAGGTGAAACAGTATTGTTAAGCAAGTTTAATAAAGTTTCGTGAAAGTTTAAACGTGTGTTATTGTTTTAATAATTCATTATGAAGATCAACATTCATCAAGTAAAGGTCAACTCAATCACCTATTTGAATAATAAATATACTTTTTGTTCTCAGTATCAAATCAAATATCTCACTTCCAGAAAAAATGACCTACATTTTTTTGTCATTTTTTAGTTTGGGATCGTGGAATTCAAAAATGATCAATAACAATGAGATATTTGACTTTCGATTTTTTGAGTATTTTTTGTTTATTTTTTTCTGAATGCCGTATTTTATGAACATTTTATGAATATTTTTCTTAATCTCTGCAGATCTGCATCCTAATCGGGAACGCGAGGTAAGCCGCTGACTAGGTCCTGATCATATTCGGAAAAAAATTCTAGCTAGTTGGGACGTAGTTTCTACGAAAAAGAGTTTATTGTAAAGCCCAGAAGAAACTGATGGATAGATGGTGGATGATAATACTATGCAACGGGCCTGGCGTGCGGCACAGTTTTACCTGGTACTATGGTGCTGTAACAGTTGCGCATTATACATTCGTTATTAGATGTTGCCGGTATTATTCTTCGGGCCACGAAGCAACAAGCAAGAACGAGATTTCCCAAAGTAGTTTTATTTCTATGTACTTACAAACATGTGTCGTAGGTGTTGTTCAGGTCGTAACTAGAAAACACGTTTTAATTTTCGGTAAACAGGCTCTCTCTCTACTGATTTCTGTAAAAGATACTGTCCGTATTTTTTGTACAGCTGAACGTTAATTTTGCTACGTAGATTTCAGGAATAGTTTTTTGAGAAAATCGGAAATTAGAATTCATTGCAAAATAACAAGAAAACAAGACGAATTTAATCACGGAATGAATGGATCTAAAGCGGTTTACCAATTTTCTTTTGAATTATTTATGATCTTTTTAAGTCAATTGAAATTGTATTTTTTTACAAAATTCCTCCACAATAAATATTTATTGTTTTTGGATGAAAACCTGGTGATCCGATTTTGTAAAAGATACTGTCAGTATTTTTTGTACAGTCAAACGTTAATTTTAGGAATAGTATTCAAAGAAGGAATTAAAATCCTTATTCGTCTAAATATTAAGATCAAAGATCTCTCATTTGGAACACGTCCTACCAAGTAGGCACAACGAACCGAAAGCTATATCCCACGACCAGTTTCTACCTATTTGGGTCTCATCAGGTGGGCGCTGGCAGAAAGGCCTTTATAGACTATATTATAAATATAAATATGGAATCGACAATATTTAGACGAATAAGGATTTTAATTCCTTCTTTTTTGAATATGTTATATTTTCGTCTAGGAGTCCATCGGAATCAACTGTGTAATTCAATGCCGGTAGGGGTATTAGCCCTCGGAGTAGTTGTTTCTGTTGATTCCATATTTATATTTAGGAATAGTTTTTTGATAAAATGGGAAATTAGAAACCATTGCAAAATAACAAGAAAACAAGACGAATTTAATCACGGAATGAATGGATCTAAAGCGGTTTACCGATTTTCTTTTGAATTAGGTATTTATGATCTTTTAAGTCAATTGAAATTGTATTTTTTTACAAAATAAATGTGTTTTTGGATGAAAAGTCGTCAACAATTCCAAATCAAACCTGGTGAAACGAGAACAGAATTGAATACAGAAATTAAAAATATTAAAGAGGATTAGAGGACTTCCACAGGTTTTGCTTGCTCATCATGGTGTGTCGAGCGCTACTGGGAAGATTGCAAGTGGATACCGACAAATTTGAAAAAAATCAACCCGATCAAGCATGTAATTTCGATGTGGTAGTTGTTAAGTATGTTGTGGTAGATGGTAGAGAAGTTCGACGAAGGAAAAGAAGAAGAAGAAGAAGACGGACCAACCGGACGCCGATGGTGACGATGAACAGGCGACTCCTTCGAAGTGTAACAACAAAGGCAAAGGCAAAGGCAGGCAAAGCTGGTGCGGCAGGAGGCCGACCTTGAACCCGCTTCAACGTTATTTCCACCTTGGATATGCACCAAGTTCAACATCCGAGCCCGATGATTATACCTATACATACATACACATAAATACACGTAGAGTAGAGTATTCTACTAGCGCTTGACAGCCTAAAAATAGGCGCTGTGCTGTGTTGCGTGTGAGAGCGAACATAAAACTCCACTGCTCCAGAATAAGTGCGTGGCTCGCTCTTCCACCATTGCTTCGAATCATTTCGAATTACAGAGGGTAATGACGTCACCAAGATGCACCACCGACGGACGGAAAAACATCTATTTAGCTATTCTCTGACGTATGTCATAAAAATTAAAATCTTGCCACCATTAAAGACTTAACTTTTCATGTTACAGTGTATCAAAGAAATTTAAAAATAAATAAAAAACAAACTTAGAATTTACAAATATTTAATGTTTCCACTATAATTATTTCAGCACACTGTACCTTCTTCAGTTGGTGAAGATATGATGGACCAAGATATCAACTTCTTCACCACCTGAGGAAGACACAGTGTGCTGAAATAATTATAGTGAAAACATTAAATATTAATATTAACAAGTTTGTTTTTTATTTATGGAGTTACATTACCTAAAAGCTTCATCAACTCTGTTTTTAAAGAAATTTAAGACTTAAACGGTTAGGGCTAAAGAAAATATAAGAGCGTTACTCAAATTTAAAATTTTCTTTCCATTTTACAAATAACGAAGGTTTGAAACATCCAATTAACAATACAACAACATTATCTAAATTCCAATTACAAATTCTTTAAAACTGGATTTTTGTCTAATTTGAAATCTAGATACAGGTAGGTATTAGTTAAGTAACACGGTAATTAATGAATTATATGAATATGTAATGATACTTTTTAAAACTTTGGTATACTTATTGTAGTTTAATTTTCCATATAATTTGTAAAAACTTTCGATTTTATTACACAGATATACACGTTTACATATTGCAGTTAGCCTTGATACTAAACTAACTTGGCAAACTTCTCATACAGCGCGCAAAACAACATTAAAAGTACGAAATATGATATTGGCAAATGGATAACTAACTAACTAACTATAGTAACATATAAGTTGTAGTAAAAAATATTTTATGATTAAACATTCATTATGTTACATGGTACATACAATCCACACATACAACCTTGATATGCGCAGTACATATTATCTTGCAATGGACTTTTTTCCATTGTTTTCGTAAAAACATTAGAAACCTTAACATGTTTTTTTATTAATTGCAAAAATAATTAATAAAAGACAAAATAAATATTGCTTTTGATTTGGTCGTTATAACCGTTGGATGGAATGGGATGGTATGGTATATCCAAAAAGCACCATAAATATAATACTTAAAACTAACAATTCTTTAGGTAACATATTATTAAATAATAAAGACCCAAGTAATAAAAATTCAAAATCAGGTGTTTATAGACTAAATTATGACACTTGCAACAAATCATACATAGGTCAAACGGGGAGATCCTTTTTAGATAGATTAAATGAACACAAAAAAAGCTTTATAAAAAATACGGTTCATTCTACTTATGCCGAACATTTAATACAGAATTCTCATAATTTCGATGATAATTTTAAAATTTTACATTCGGAAAAGAAAGGGTTAAAACTAAATTTACTTGAATGTCTAGAAATAAGCAAACTTAATAAATTAGGCTTAATAATAAACGATCAAATTGATGTAAATAATTCACCTCTTCTTAATATTTAGCTGTCCCATTTTGTATCTTTCCCTCTCCCTATTTTAGTATAATTTTAGTATATAAGAGATTTTGTATTAGAGTTTAAGTTTATAATATCTTCCACCTGAAGAAGCCACTGTGTGGTGAAATGGCTGTAGTGGTCAATAAATAATTTTGTGACTTTAAACGTTGAGTTTTATTTATAATTTCTATTATGGAGTTACAAGAACTAAAAGCATCGTCGATTCAACTTAAAAATATGAACATATTATTTATAATCGAAATAAATGAAAGTTGAAACAAGAAAACTATTCCAATAGTTAGTTACAATCCTCAATTTACAAATTTTACACACAGTATAGCACTTAAATAAATTTAAAAATTAGATTTTAACAGAAACTCTTGTCTTTTCGGTTTGTGTTTGTAATTTTTACATTATTGCAAAGATTTTTTCCAAAAGTATTTACTACGCGTCCAGAAGAGTCCGTCGTTATAAAAGATAATTAAATATATACTGTATTTTCATTTTCTTTTGGAACTATATTTAGAAAAATACTAAACAACCAGGGGCGTTTGACCTCAAAATAACACGTAGCCTTTGATGACACTTGCAATAGTACAATTAACAATTATTTATTCAAATCATTAACTGTCTCAGCTCGACTAAGTTAAACTGTTTCATTTTTATTCACAAGGTCGCGAACGGAACAACTAACCGGTGTAGATCGTACACCTGAGATATCGCATAATTAAAAAGAGAACCATAATAAGCCACGATGATTTGCATCAAACGTAATTTCGTCTTAACTCGAGACAGTAGAAGTTGATACAGTATAACAAAGATAAAACGATAACAAATACAAACAATCTACAAGTACCTATGTTATAGTGGGGAGTTATTGTAGGTAGGTAGATAGATAAAATAAAACTAGTGCGTAATCTTATACGCTATAGTTAAGCTCCGAGTTGAAAAAAAATTAAACAAACAAAACCTGAAACGTCCTACCTAGCAAGGTAAAAGTCATTAACAATAAAATTTTATCGTATTGTGTCCTTCCTTAAGGGCAATGTTTTTATCAAAGTAGATATCTGCACAATGATATAATATACATAAAATTGTTACAGACTATTTGTAAAAAATATTTTTTTTATAGTGTTTTTGAAGTATACATCTTTTGTGAGAGATGAGAGTAAAATTATAGCATAAAGCGAAAAAAAAAATGAATGAAATCAATTGTAGAAAACTACCTACTTGTAGAGGTAAGTATACCTATTGTACAATATGGTGTAGTATGAAAAATCATAATAACAATCACAAGAAATAATTAATTAGCTAAGTACGTGCTCTATGTCACACGTACGTATCGAAAGTTTTTAAATATAAAAAAATTGATAAGATAAGCGTAAAAAATCTCTCTATAATCGGATTTCACATTATTACGAAAATTGGTTGATTTCTCTCATGGGAATATACAAGGGGGTAGAGGTTTCTGAGACTTTCTAAAGCTGATTCATTATTTATTTAGGTAAAAATTAATCTTTTGAATACAGTAAATAAAATTTGCAAAATTCGTTTTTTTACTGAAATAAGTAAAGATTATACAGCCAGAACACTTTAATTAGTATATTGGAAAAAACAACTGTTATTTAAATAAAGCCTCTTTAGTTTATTTTTAACTAGCAAATTTTTCTGTAAGTACAAAAAAATGCGTTTTATGGCCATTTATGGAATATCCTATATGACTGTAGCCTGTAAAGGCCATTCTGTTAGCACCCACCTGATGAGACCCGATAGGTCGAAACCGGTCGTGGGATATGACTTTCAGTACGCTGTGCCTACTGTGTAGAGCGCGTTCGAATTGTGGGATCTCAGCTCCTTAAAATTTTGACGAAAAAGGATTGTAATGCCTTCTTCTTTTTAATATACTATATGACTATGAAAAAATTAACTTTTACTTTTGACATATTAGGTAATGTTATTGCAAAAAAATATTTGTGTTTTATTAAAAGTCGTACATTTTAATTAGAGTACATTGATTTTTATTTTTATTAATTAAATTTTCGGAAATTACTCGCAACTTGTAAGGCAAATTTTGCCATACAATTTTTTTGATCAAGAATTTTAATTTCTTTTTTTTTCTGGTTGACCTCGTCTAAAAAGTTATACTTAGTCTCTTCTTCATGAAATTTTAAAGCTTGTTAAAAGCTCCATGTTTTTCCAATTATTTCATGCTTTTGAGAAAATGTGTCATTTAATTTTCGGTCACCCAGTATCGTACCGTCGAAGAATTGAATAAAGATCGAAGGAAAGAATCTTATTATTCTTCTACTTTTGAAATTTTAAGCAAACCAGTTTCGGGGCAACAATGCTCTTACGATTAGATTGACAGGTACGAAGAAGACAAGTTTCACGGTACAATACAGTTGGTTTATTGCAAAGCTTTCGTTTCATATCTACGGTGAAAGCACACCGCTTTTTTTTCGGCAGGTGTTCTACTTACCCATCTACCAAAAATACTTATGTACCTGGTATACTTCTCTATACACAATACTTCGAACGCTACCTTCACCCAAGCAACTATTATAAAACTAAACAACGCATTGTACAGGTATAGAAATAGTAGGCGTCTTTTTCTTTCGAACTAAATGAAAACCCGACGTTCCTGTTTGAATGGTACATTATTTTACTATAATACCTTCGCTCGGTACAGTGTACCAGTACCATCAGGCTATATAAAAAACTACAAAACATCTATTATCATTCAACACAACACAAGTTTTTTTACCTATAGGACACTTTACTCAGATAAAACAGTATGTAGGTTTACAGAGGGTAGTCAGGGATTAGAGAGGAAAGCGAACCCGAAAATTTAAAATGTAATTAACTGAAAATATTTTATAGATATAAATATGGAATCAACAGAAACAACTACTCCAAGGGCTAATATCCCTACCGGCATTGAATTACACTGTTGATTCCGATGGACTCCTAGACGAAAATATAACATATTCAAAAAAGAAGGAATTAAAATCCTTATTCGTCTAAATTTTAAGATCAAAGATCTCATATTTTGAACGCGTCCTAACAAGTAGGCACAACGAATCGAAAGCCACATCCCACGATCGGTTTCTGTTGATTCCATATTTATATTTATATTTATTTTTATATTTATAATATAGCCTGTAAAGGCCTTTCTGCCAGCGCCCACCTGATAAGACCCGATAAGTCGAAACCGGTCGTGGGATATGGCTTTCAGTTCGTTGTGCCTACTTGTTAGGACGCATTCAAAATGTGAGATCTTTAATCTTAATATTTAGACGAATAAGGATTTTAATTCCTTCTTTTTTGAATATGAAAATATTTTGAAAGATGTGAAATAATTTGGCGATTTTCAAATTTTACGTACCATGTTAATACCAGGTTGGTTACCTTGCGTTAAATTCGAAGAAATGCCTATTGTATCTTCCATGACTACCTGGGTTTTATGGTTAAATGGAATTAGCTTTATTGATTTTCATTGTTTAAATGTAACAATAGAATTTCGGAAGTCATAGAGAGATGATGTTCAAGGCAAATGCATATGTACATTTGTAGAAAATGATGGCACGTTGCCAGAGGTCGTAGATCGGAATATAAATTTGGTGTTTGGTAATGCAATTTTGCAATGGTACACGACTGACGACTCCCCGATGAAAATGCGCACAAAGGCCAAACAAAGAAAACCCGAAATAAACACAAAGAACACACAAGTTTTTCCGAAAGTGACGTCCAAAATTCGCCGTATTTTTCATCAGAACGCATTAATTATGTGGTGTTATAAAGTAGCTCTTTGTTTCTACCTACCTAAAACCTCAAACAGAAAAATAGATTTGGAACACGAATTCTTCCAAAGTGATTCACGCTTATGTATGTTTACAATTCAAACAATAAATTTTTAAAAGGATTAAAACTACGAAGTGCATTTTTTATATTTTCTTTGTAAAAAAATGTAGCAATTTATTAACCGTGTCGTAAAACCGCGCAACGGTTTTTCTTTTTGTATTTTAACTAACCCATACCGTCTATGTGTAGGTACATAATTATTATTGATAAACAGTATTCATAAAACTATTGGTAATAACAACCTGTTCGACGATCGTAAATACTAGATTTAAACTAATTGTAGTGTAGGTAATGTTGTCTTGTGAGAAGTACGCCATGTACTAACATATATAAACAGAGTAATGCACTAATAAACGGCTTAAAACATAAAGGTTTTATAACTTGGATATTTTACGCTTAATTGACGAGTTAATGAGCTGTGCAATGTTTAAAGCTAAGGCTTTTATTAATTTCGTGAGGTAGTTTGTCATCGGTTACTACATACATATATAAACTGGACAGATTACGATTGCACAGGGAATGCTTTTAAGTTCTTATTTATCCTTTTCGTTAATAGGTACGAAAAAATAAACCTTTTACAAACAAATAGGTTTAATAAGAGATGGTCTTGCAAGTCGAATCTTTACAACTAACATAAGCCAGATAAGGTTAGTACGTATATTACTAGTTAATGGTCCGATAAAACTCTGCATAAACCTAGTGACAAACTGCTATTTACGATTAGACACAGCTTTCTAAACGATTATCTTCTGTAATATTTAACCAAAGTACGGGAAGAACTTGACACATACTTTTATATGTACTTATAAATAAAAGAGTTTTTGCAAGAATTATATGGGGCAGTTCACAAGAACGATTTACAAAGCACCTGAACCAATAAACATTATAACATTTTCTAGATAACCAGCAATTAATAAATACAAAAAAAACACACGTAACAAGATGTATGTATGTCTGTAATCAAAGTTTAGTCGTATTTTTTTTTGGGCACCAAACCTAATCATAATTGCTGCCAGAGGATTACAAGCTGCTACGCTCTTTGTTGAGACGGACTTGAACAAGTCCTTTAGCGTTTTTAGAGGGTAAAAGAGGGCGGTCGCCGGGACCAGGTCATATATAACATTCGTGAAGCAGGTAAATCCTCAGATGTGAGGTTATTTATTGGGGCAACCATGGGATAAGGCAGTTTACAAGAACAGTGTGTTTACAGATAAAAGCAAAAGATGGTTGGTTATAAGGTTACAACACAGTTTCTTAAATATCTACAGAACCAAACAATTTTTTACCAAAATTGAGAAAAAATTAAAACACTGAGGGTTTCACTAAAATTTTATTGAATACTCGATACGTATTTCGCCTTATAAGGGCATCTTCGGGAGTAACGAAATTATACTAAGTACCAAACAGAAATACATTAATTTATAGTACATACTAAGAGGGTGGGGGATGAACAATGTTTGGGTCCAATAAGGGATTGTTACCAAATTCCATTTGGTCGTTAGTAATATTTTTATTTTCTATTTTTACTTTTTTTATTTCGATGATTTCGTATCTATCTAGTATTGGACCTCCTTTTAAATGGTGTAATAATTCTAAATTATTTATATTTATACTGTGGTTATTTTCTCAATTTTGAAAAATGTTTCACCAAGTGATAACGGCAGATACCCTTAAAATTTTTTACCATTCTTAACTGAGAAATTCATTTATTTACCTAAATATAAATATGTGTGCCGTTGATGAACTTGGCCTTTGTATAAGTCGATGATCGATAAGACATTGAAGTTTAAAGGCCAAAATTGCAAAAGAAATAATAACAATCCATGTAACAATATGAGACGGCTAAAAAAGATATTGAAATGCCTTATAAAAAAATAAATAATAAAAAATGACGACCAAAATGTGTTTTGTATGCTTCGAGTACGACTTCCTTTCGACTTCATTGTTAGCTAGCTAACCTTACTGAATTTAAAAGTGTATGGTGGAAAACATGTCACAAAATATTCCTCGAAGGTTCAAGAAACCAGTTTACAACCACCTCACTAGGTCGACAATATTCGACAGCAGAGAGAACATTATCGTATAAGAAAGCGGATATGGCGAAGAAACAGGGCACTGACTTCACAAAATCTTAGACATCTAATTCAAGGGACCGAAAATTACCAGGGGGATGCTGACCTTGACTCATGGAGCATGGGAACGCGACAGCTTTGCAGTCACTGAATGATGGAGACGAGAAAGAACGATGTGGTAGGATGCAGACTGTTAGTTAAAAGTTTATCGTCGAGTCGGAAACAGGAGGCGAATGGGATCAACTCAGTCGTATACACACATTCGTATCTTAAGTTACCAACAAATAATTTAGACGACTGATGTTAGTTATTAATGTGGAAGGTCGAAATACAAAAAAAAAACTTGGCGCTATTTTAAACTCAGGCAAAAAAGAACACGGACTAGTTTCGCATGTTAAACATCAAAATTCCAATGACAGAAGAATTACGTACAAACATATAATAGAAATAATTTAAACATAATATGTGTAGGTTTATTACATACAAAGCCGCCATGGTAACAATATAAAGAAATTTCATGTATCAAAACTATACCATGGTTTTGGCAGGCAATGTGAGGGGCGTTGTTTTTTAAATAATTTATTAGATCGTTCGTTTTTATTACGTGTTTTTCCTTGAAACACCACCACGTTTACAACAAGTCTAATACCATACACGATCATATTGTTTTTTGTGTCCGATGTAAAATCGAAAAAATTGTATGTATAAGTTTTTTTAAAAACTATTCCTGTATTTAGTTACGTTACTTTATACATGTATTGACAAATGTTTCTTGAATAGTTTATAAATCAACTGCATATTATATATACCAATTAAACCTATAATGATAACATATTATCGACCTAATTAAATAATTTTGAAAAAGTAGTTGATACCTATGCAATTCACTAGGTTTATAAACTATTCAAAAATATCTGGTTGCAGTACAAATCACGAAAACACCAGAAAGATAAGTGAATATAAAATATTTTTCATTGTTATCCACTTACACATTTGTAAGCAGCTGTAATTTTTGAATTCTGGGTAACAATAGGGATCATTTAAATAATAGTTGGTATATGACCAGCACCCTTGTAAACCCAAAATATTGTATATATTGTATTAGAATTTAATTGCTGTACTTTCCCTATTTCTTTGTTGTGCTTGATAATTTCAGTTATTCACCCCCGCTATAATTTGGATTTACATATATATCTATACATTTTGCATGACAACAATTTATGACAGTATCTCTGTTGACATTAATTAGTATACAACAAGTGACAGTCATTTCATGAACCCATTATTCGGACGAATTTGTATTTTATTTGATTTTCATAAAAATTCATTAATTTTGAAGACATTGAAATTACATAGTTATTTTTAGGATAGGAATTTAATTAAATGTTTTAAAACCAGAATAGTGAATTTATTTAACTAATCGAATAAAAATTGTAGATGATTTGAATTTCAATGAAAAACAATAACAACGTATCAACACTTTTATTATAAGACTCGACGAATCGTTTCGGCCGAAATCTATATTAATATGTTCCGAGCACCACCAAAAGCCTAGAATAAAAATTATTCTGGCGTGGAACGTACAACATTTGTACAGATACACAAAGTGATCGACAAATAAACTATTGAAATTATTTATACGAAATGTGGACAAAAATTATTATATGCAATAAGTAGTTTCTTCATTTAAAACATCATATTGACAAAATTGAATTAACATACAGTACGCAAACTTTTCGAAATTCATTGTACTGTCGATACGATTTTTTATTAAACTAATAATCATATTTACGTTTAGTTATTTCATAGAAAAGCTAGAAAGGCAGACTATAATTTTATTGTACAGGACCATTCAAACTGAGTAGTATATCAGACGTTTTAGGGAAACTAAGCATGTTACAGATTTGAAAATTTGGGAGTATGGTTGGTTATCAAGGATAATCTATTTAACTAAAATATTTAAACTGTCGGGCACTTCCGGTTATATCTTAAGTTGATGTCAAATTTCTTGTTTTAAATGGAATGGTATATTTTTTACGATGAATTCGTACCTTAAAATTTTATGTTTAATACGAATTCATCGTAAAAAATATACCATTCCATTTATAATAAGAAAGTTGACATCAACTTCCGGTATAACCGTAAGTGCCCTACAGTTGAAATTATTTTAGTTAAATAGATCATCCTTGATAACTAACCCCTACTCCCAACTCCCAAATTTTCAAATCTGTAACATGCTTAGTTTTCCTAAAACGTCTAATGTATACCTATATCTACCTCAGTGTATTTAGATTTCGTGGTAAAAATTTAGCAATATTATAATAGAAAAATACCGAGAATTACCAAATTGTACGCCATTAGAATAAAGTTACAGTAAGTTACAACGAACACGTATCATCCCAGGAGGCATATCAACTCACTAACTGGTTATTTCTTTGTTTTGATAGACTGAGTAATCATTTACGAGTTTAGTTTTTTAAATGTGTATGTATGTTGTACAAGTGTATTTTTTCCGCGAAAGGATTATTATACGATGTGCAATTTACACTCATTGTGCATGATAAGCGTTATTCATGGAAATTCTGATGTGACAGTTACACGGCAGAACCGTCCTCTCTCTCGGTACCTTTGAATAATCGCGCCAGTTAGGTTACATTTACCGGATTATGATTTAATTTACGATTTAACCATAAAAGGTGGACATTTGTTCCGTACATAGGATAGATATTGTTGCTATTGCCATTGACCGTCTTGCATTGATCTTCCACTAATGAGGTCTTTCTTAGAAAATGTTAAATACATGTTTAATGCGAGATCAACAACAGAATTATTACGTTACTGATATTTCGTATATAAATACATTATTATCAGCTTTCTTTGCATCATGATGTTCATACGCTTGGGGGTTCTTAGATTTATTGATCTGTTTGCATCATAAAAGTATCTATAAATAAATATAAGTAATCCCATTCCACAAGTACAATAGAATCTGTGGCATTTATGAAGAAAAAAAAATAGCTTTACCCAAGTGTTGTACTCTCTCTGTCTCAATTGAAAATGAAAATTTTTTTGTCTATTTATTAAGAGTAGAAAAATAGAAAAAACAGATTTAATAAGCATTTAATTGGAAAGGGAAAGTGGCTCCAAAAAATATACCTTCTATATAGGATGAATGGCACAGAAATTCACAAATGAACCAATACATGTACAATAAGATAATGCTAAACTTCATAAGCAATAGCGATCGATACAGATGTGACCAACACAGGAAATGCATCTAGATGGTCCAAAAGCCTCAAATCACAACCTACAAACAGTCCAGATTGAATGCTTTGGCTATAGGATTTTTATAACCAAACATTGCAGCATCAAAATGCACCAAAGACAATCGATGAGTTAATTCAAGTGTTCAAAATATTTGAGAATTATGAATTTACAAACTTGGACAATATTCTTTTTAACGTTGTAATGTATGGATTGATGGAAAAATGAAAAAATGGGGACAATTATTATAAAATATCTCATTTGAAAAAGGAAAAACAGAAGAAAATCCAAATTGCCAATGTTTTTAAAATGTTTATAGAAACATGAGATTAATTTGACGTCCTTCAATTCTTAACATTGAAACTTAGTTTCGAATAACAATCTTGAATTGCAATGGATTAACGAAATTATGTTTTCGAAATATTTTTACTAAAAAAAAAAGTATTCGATAAAGTACGGCACCCTCGGCGTGCGAGTCAAAGTGGCATCTGTCCGGCTTCTTTCCAGATTTTTACAATTCCACTGCGACAGAATTTACAAAGGAAATTTCCTTCGTTTTTCGTGTTTCACTGCAACGAAACTTGGAACGCTATGTAGCAGTGGATGATCAGCGTAGGTTTCAAATTCCAACCCGGCCACCCCTAAGGATCAATAGCACTACCATATCCTTCTTCCCTCCCGATGCCTTTATGGTTTCTGTCGGTGCTACGTTCGTTCGTATCCTCGAATGCCGCACCGCACCTTGTCTTTTCTACTTCCATCATCTGCAGCAGGTTTAGCAAGTTAGACATTTTTGATTGGTAGTTTCGATTTTCTGCTTGGACCTATATATTTTAAACCATCACGTGTACCTTCTTTACCTGTTTATTTGTTGTTCAGCTTCGGGTTCGTATTTTTTTGCACGTCTCATTCAGGTAAAACTCTAAGAAAGAGAAGACCACCCTCTTCATTTTGCTTTGAAAAGGCTGCTGGCAACCAGGGCCTTATAGCTAAGCTAGCTCTCTAGTTGATCTTCCGGTTTTGGCAGTTCAGCTTTTACCGCCTGCCTCTGCCTCTTTTCTCGATGTTACTGTATTATGCTTGTCCTTTGATGAAGACTATGAAAAGAGCCTGAAGGACAACTAAACACTTTTATGCCAGTTTCAAGTTAGAAACAAACAGAATAACGACCTTTAAATTCATCTTTTATAAAACGAAAGAAGACTATTCTTTTGCAATTTTCTTTATTATACTCAGGACTATAATAAACAATAATATAATCCTTATACAAACAAACTATTTCTTAATTTCTAAGTATATCTTTAATGCGTTTTGTTTTATGTTTTAGGTCAATTAGGTTTTCACAAGATTCATGTCGATTTTCTCATCAAAATTCCAATGGATAGTATAAAAAAATTATAATTTACTAACGTGCAGTTAGTACACAGTAAATATTTCACGCTAATGTAAGTAATAAGTGAGAACAGTAAAAGAAGTTGTCCAGTGTTAATTAGAGTGAAACAATTTGCCTGTCACTTTTCCATTTATCGGCTTAAACCATAAGTAATGGAAGAAAAAATCCTCTATGGTTGTAATGAAACTCGAATTGAAATCCATTAAGGTAAGGTAATACGGTAAACTACGTTACTAAAGATAAGACTCTTGTAGATAGAGTAGATGTTGCAATAAACCAGCGAGATCTTTTGCTTTTTAACATGCTACTCGAACAACTCGGCTCATCTATGAAGAAACTCAATATAATGGCACAAACCAACAAATACAGAAAAACTGAGGAAGCTGCAAAATGTTTCATTATGAAATAAAAAATTGGCGTGACTGTAAGGATCATTGAAATTGCAAATCGCTCTAGATCAGTGTTTCCCAAAGTGGGGCTTACGCCCCACAAGAGGGCAATTCGATAGTTGGAGGGGGGTAATTTGAGAAATGACCCGACATGACTTTACCCCCTTCGCTAATCCCTGTTTCAACCGATGATCTGTCCATTTTGTATTGCAAAAAACAGCTATGTTTTGCAATTTGTCATATTTAGAAGGATATGGTATCATAACATTGCAGCATACGTACAATGATTAAGGTACGTACCACCTATGTCGTAAGTATGTAATAGATGTACATAGGTACATATAATTTTAATTTATGAACTTGGTTACGAATGAACATCGTAAAATGATCATTTAAGACGTCGCCGAGACGACGTCGACCGCGGCTACGAAACGGCAACGCCGGCGGTTCAAAAACAAATTACCATTCGGAAGATTGCACATATACATGCGGAACTTATTACTTTTGAATTAATTATTTATGAAGGAAGTACCGCGGCTGTAAATCCGCCTTAATTGCAACCTGCGTTGATTTACCCGTATTACTCGCGAACACGAACAAATTGCACGCGCGAATAATCTAAATGTTGACAACCATAACGAACAAATGCACCCTATATAAATGACAAAAAAAAAACGAACAACTGCATTCGAATCAATACAGGAAAACTACACCATGTATTTTCTGTTATCAACTATAAGGGGTTATTCAAACTGAGTGGCACGTTAGACGTTTTAGGAAAATTCTCCTACCTAGGAACCATGATCAATGAGGAATGGGATAATTGTCAACAGATAAGAATTAGAATAGAGAAAGCAAGGACCGCCTTCAATCAAATGGCTAAATTGTTTAAAAGTTATAGCCTAAACATAGAAATTAAAATCAGACTACTCCGATGCTACATTTTCTCAATATTTTTTTACGGAATGGAATCATGGACATTAACAAAAGCAACAGAAAGAAGACTCGAAGCTTTCGAAATGTGGCTGTATAGACGAATATTGAGGATCTCATGGATGGACAGAGTGACCAACAAATCAGTACTAGGAAGAATGAACAAAGGCTTGGAAGTAATGAACACCATCAAGAAAAGAAAACTTGAATACCTCGGACACATTATGAGAAATGACAGTAAATATGGCCTCTTGAAGTCTGTTCTCCAAGGGAAAGTCTATGATAAGAGAGGACCAGGAAGAAGACGTATATCATGACTAAAAAACTTAAGGACCTGGTTCTCAAAAACTACTACCGAATTATTCAGAGCAGCCGTGAACAAAATTATCATATCCAGGATGATCGTCAATATTCGGAACGAATAGGCATCCGAAGAAGAAGGAAAATTAAATTATTAGAGATTTGAAAATTTGGGAGCACAAGTGATCCGAATGTATAGAAAGATGATAAGAAAGAAATGGAATGACAAAATAAAATATAGTAGATGTCGTTTGAAAAAATGTTATTCGTGTTTGAAGTATTTAATATTTTTTTTAACGCCTTGTATAAATTATAAAGTTTTATTTTTGCATGACGTTAACCATGAGACTCGACTATAACTAGTGAAAATTTTTATACTGTAAGTCATTTTTTATGGAAGTTATGATTTTTTATAGTTTGGGTTGCGGTAGCGATCTTTTTTTATAAAGTAATTTATCTCAGTTGGTTATCAAAGTCACCTTAAAATTTTATCCCTCATGAGAATTCGTCATAAAAAGTATATCATTTAATTTACAATAACAAAGTTGGTATTAACATTCAGTGTGACCGTATATAGCAGAAGGTTGAAGTTATCAAAATATCATCCTTGATAACATCGAATTTTTAAATCTCTAGCACGCATAGTTTTCTAATGTACTACTCAGTTTGAATAACCCTGTATATAAGCCCCAAAATAGAAAGAAAATCATTCCGAATTGGTATATCGTACATGTTATAGGGAGATTTTTGTTTGCCAGTCTGTTTCATAAGAACCACGAATTAAAGTAGTAGACCTGGGCCCACGCTAGCAAAACTAGTTTAATAAAAATTAAAATAATATTCATATGACCTCTATGGAGGCGGAATTAATAACATAATTATAGAAGATTAAAAAAAAAGGTTATATTTTACCCCAGGTATATTATTAACTAAGATATTAATGAAAGTTTGCTTTTAATTATATACGAATCTGTGTCAGAAATAAGAAATAACGTTATTCAATATTCACCATGATGTTCTAATAATTGTGAAAAGAAGTAGATGCTATGGCAAATAAATTACATCTAACATATGTCTTCTTATCTTACAATTTGTTATCTTTGGATGTTTTGAGGTGTGTGATGTCCACACTTTTTTTAAATTCATTTAAAAGAGAACAAAATCAGTTACATCTTCGTAATAAAACAACAACTAGTTAACAAACAAATCAATCTATTCTTTCTCGCCGAAGTTTAGGATAAAAAGTTAAATTTCGCATTTCCACCACGTTCTGTAACATCGATAGATCGGCACGGCCACGAGATTGGCGGCGCGATCCGTCGACGATATCGACAGTGGCAGCGGTTCAAAGACCCCATTGGTTGGGCGGAGAATGAACGGACCCCTCACTTGCACGACATCGGTAGATGACCACCAAGAAGACGTCACTGTAGACAACAGTCCTCGTAATGATACCTACTTTTCCCATAATACACTTGTTACTTGCATGCATCACGACATGCGTCACTTTTTAATTAATAATTATTCGCGTTTTTGGATGTTTGCTAATACAGTACATACATAGGTAATGTATCTATACACAGTGTGAATCATGCATCAGACATCTCAGTGTTAATTTTTCGGCTGAAGAGGACCTGAATTGAAAGGTCCTATATAATATAACGGCCTGAAGTAGAGGGGTTTTAGTCGGTAGGTCCGAGGACATTTTCCTCGAGAATCCGACACTACTACCCAGTCGTACGGACGCTATGATAACGAGATTACAATAAATAATGCTTTGTTTTTTGCAACTTAAACCTGTGTTTTTCTTAATATGCAGTTGCAAGAAATGTGTGTACATCATTGATGTTATAAATAATCAAAGTCCATTTCGCGACAAGATCGCACATTATTAAGTCGCTCGCTCAAATGATGCGCGGCTGTCGCTACTTTACAATCATATTATTAAATTGCCTCTCTTCACAACGACAAGAGAAAAGAGCAGCCATAGTTGTATATGAAAACTTTAATACCGTGATATTAAATAAGAATATCGTGATAATTTTTATTAATTATATTAACCAATCGTGTAAGGAACAAAACTAAAAAAAATTGATCAAAATCTATCCAGTAGTTTTTGCGTGATGCACGCACATCGACGCGCTAGCCACGATATTATTTATAACATACAGATACTTTCTGAATTACTGACTAAGGCATTCTCATTTTTTAATTAATTATTAATTTTATTATCTCGAAAAATAACTTTCCAAACACTTTCTATTTTTGCCGATTTATCCTTTTTTCATTTTATAATATAAGACCCTGACATTTTCATGCAAAAAGTCTGACGTAGGAAATACGTAAGCTTCCGTTAGAGCTTTACCACTAGCTGGCTAATATTACACAATTCGCTACGCGTTACGTAATGTTACGCTTTACGTGACAGTTTTTCAAAACAAAAAAGGAGACTCAGAATAAGTAAAGTATAGATTTCCCCGTTTCCTGTGCACAGCCTCTCGCATACACCTAACACACATGAAAGGTAGTTGCTACTTGAGCTGTTGGTTCACATGAGAACCGGACGAGGAAGTGAAAATTGAGAACCAGGCACCTGATTGATTCATAAAAATCGAAGCAATCACCGTCATACGAGGGCGGGGGTGGGACAATACAACATACATGCCTATTTATTATATAACTTTAAAGTACCTACTTAATTGGCGGGCTGAAAAGTTCGTAGGCTGACCCATAGATGGTGCTATAAGTATCAAATTTTAGTTAGCCCTAACCTTCAAAAGATGCGTGTATAAATTTGACAGCTGTTGCACTATTAGTATTTGAGCTATAGCATGGCTCCATCATTTCACACCGGAGTCCAATCGACAGCCGGTTGACTGTCGATTGGACTGCACGTGATGAAGTATTTTGGGATGCTCATGGTATAATATTCATTGACTATCGACTATCTTAAAAAGGGGAAAAACATAAACAGCGGCTATTACGTAGCGTTATTGGAGCGTTTAAAAGACGATTGGGCTTCGAATTGCTTCTGCATCTACCGTACTCTCCAGATCTGGCCCCCAGCGATTTTTTTCTGTTCTCAGACTTCAAGAGGATGCTCGTTGGACAGAAATTTCGCGCCGATGAAGAGGTAATCGAAATTGCCGAAACTGAAGCCTATTTTGAGACTAAAGACAAATCTTATTATAATAATGGTATCGAAAAAATGTATGACCGTTATAATCGTTAATCGTTGTATCGCCCTCGAAGGGAACTATATTGAATAATAAAATCAAATTCTATAAAAATAATAATTTTTTCTATGCTAGCCTACGAACTTTTCAGCCCGCCTGTTATATCATTTAGTATGTCTCTCCTCTAAACTAGAATGCGACACTTCCTACTGTACTGGTACTGATTGTGAACAGGAAATACCAGCGACAACGTTAAATAACGAAAAAAACAAAAAGGAAAAGTCACGGGATAAAGCGCCACAGTGACGCGACGATTGCGCCTGCTGCGCCGTTCCCGCGGCAAAACCGAGATCAAATCTGTGTTGGTTTGTTTTCCCTAGAACACGCACATCCCAGACAGCTTCGAATAGGTTTTTCATGTTGCCCGTAAAGTAGGCATCGTCAGTTGGGCGGTTCACATGAGAACTGTAAGTAAAATACCGGACGAGGAAGTCCGACTGGCGACGTCACTCTGGTCGCTTTGACCGCACTAACACAACGAGCTCGCTGATATCGTGCATTTTATAACAGTAATTAATCAACAGCGAACACTCGTTATCAACTATAATTAAACAACATTTTGAATAATTCATGTCTACAAACTCACACTCACTAAATATCTTCCAGTTTTCAATAAAATTATATGGGAAGACTTCACTCAATCCTTCCCAAAATTGGGTTACTACTATGTATTCGATTGGAGATGTTATAGAGCTCTTCAATTAGACAACAAAATATACAACGTTTTGCGTCAAAACTCGTAGCAACTTCGGACCGAATGAAACGGAATATCATTTTGACCTCCCTGTATGTTCTTCATGGAATATGCAATAAAGGCGACGGCAATGGTTGGCCAATGTTTCTCTCACGACTCTCCACCCCCATTAGATACATTATAATCTGCATCTGCGACAGCTTTGGAGGATATACGAACACACATGCGTGTATGGTTAGAATACACAAGTAGATAGATACAACAGACAAATACATATCTGCATTCAATGAAATTGGCTTACGTGATAACTATAATAGGTGCTGCATGAATGTGGTGAACGTATTTAGTGCGTGAAAGGATTGATTTATAAAGCGTACCATATGGGCACATACAGGTAGGTATGCTGGATTGTTTTAGAGAAACTGATACTATCTGATGTTCTAAGAAAAACCATGGTAGGTAGGTATATGTTATAAGGCCGCCAAAAGGTACGGGATAACTACTACATACTGTTACTATTGTCTCAGTTATATTGGCCCATCTGTTTCAAACACAATATAAGAACTTAAGCTTTCACGGTCGGAATTCATAGTAGAATGTTGATTCGGGCTTGTAGGCCGTGGTCGATGTGAACGGTTTCGTCCAGACGTTTCGTCGGCAACTGCGACTGACATCTTCAGTGGGTTCTTCGAGGTATAATCTTCGCACACGTAGTCAACACAGCACCCACTGAAGATCTCAGCCGCAGTTACCGACGCAACGTCTGGACGAAACCGTTCACATCGACCACGGCCTACAAGACCGAATCAACATTCTACGATGTTTCAAACACAGTTAGAACTTGTCATAATAAATTAATAAAAACTCTCTACGAATACGTATCGATTATCGATTGTTTAAATTTAATATTGATACGTAGACCATTGAACTCCAAGAAATTTTGGGGGCTTACTCGGTATGGGAAATTGAACAACTTTTATTGTCGAGTATTAAATTAATATTTTTGGATTTTCTCCTTTACTTGTGTTATGTTACCTTCATTAGTACCAAATTTAAACAATTATAGATTTGATGTGTAAAAGTTACTCAGTGAGTTTATGGGTCACCGTATCTTTTTGTAGCATTGATTTACAGATTTAAAGAAACAGATGGATATTAAACAGTTCGGTTTTTATTTCGAAGTTTATGAAGTGAATTAATCAAAACAGTACAGACCTCACAATTAATGAATATAATGAGTCACATCATAATTATTATATTATTTGAGAAAAGAGAGAGAGAGAGAGATAGTTACCCTTATACACAGGCGTTTTTGTGGGTGGATGGGTCTTGGAAACTCAGGTCGGTATGTATAATAATATTATTATGGTAGTTTGTGTGAAATGGGGTTAAATATCCCGAACATGAGACACAGCCCGGATGGTTCGACCGTGCAAACAGGAGGATGAAATGAAATAGCAGAGGCAGGCTGCGTAGTCCTTTCTGAGCTCACGTCAGCTGGGCTATATCGAGCGGCCGAGGGATGCCGTGAATCCATTCAGCATCTGCCGCGGTCAGGATCCTCCAAACCGAAACATTTGTTGTTCATGGTGAACTTCATCAGCCTCCAATTTACCAATCAGAATTTGTTGAATTGTTTATGTTAATTCGCCAAAAATTTCAGACTGCAATTAACCTTCCACTAATCAGTGTCGGATTATCCAATAGAGAACCCCTGACAAAGAATCAATTACAATCAAGTTTTCGCAAATTGTGTTGAAATGCAGTTAAAGCTTAATTCTACTATAAAAAAAAAATTGTTACTTATTATCTGTGAATTTTTGTATTAATAATATAAACTAAACATATAAATTTACTTATGTTGGTGGTCTAAAAGGACATGTAAAATATAAAAACAATATGGCTATAAAAATAGCCTTTTTAAGACGTACATACAACCCTTATTGATTTAGTAAAATATTATAAGAAAATTTTTATGGAGGTCCTTGAGATTTCGTTTGTCTTTAACCGTTTTGCTGCTTTTATATGTAATAGTAAAGAAGTATTTCATTTTTACGTATTTTTATTAATTAAATCAGTAGCAACCTAAACGTTTGAAAGATATATCAAATTACGCGTCATCCTAGCGCGAAGTCTCGCTATAAATGTGCTTAAAATAGGCAAAAAGCGATACGATGAATTGTTAGATAACACCTACAATGTGGACAGAATAAATCCGAAGGTGCGTTAAGAGAAGGCTCTACACCCACACCCCTTTTTACCATATACGACCAAGCCTTGCTTAATAACATTAACTAATAATAATTAGAAGAGCACACCTAGGTCTTCATGTTATTTTTTTTTTTTCTATTTCAATAATTACAAATTGTCTCGTTCACCAAACAACCAATTCGCTCTTGTACAAAACAAAGATGGTAATTAAAATACTAATGAAAGGATTGATAATGAAGTAAAGTTTGTCGGAAAACAATCAACCACATTTTCACGAAGACAACTAATAGTTCTATTGTAAACTCAATTTGGTAGTATTTAATAACATTCGGAGGGTGGAGGTCAGTGGTAGGTCTTACACAGATAAAATTAAAAGTTTTCAGCTATGGTTAGGATTAAATAAAGCGAATAAATTTAGTTACTGTAATGAGAATCTGAATAAAAAAACACAGGATCATTGAAAATAAATTATCATTACATCTTCGAACTGAAGAAGCCACTGTGTGGCGAATGTACATTGTGGTACAATAAACATCTTTGTAAGTTGGGTTTGTGTTTTTGTTTTTCTACATTAAATTATATCCATTATAACTGCAACGAGGATTTGCAATTTCATTATTGATTGGAGCAATTCTCATATATTTATTATCGTTCTGTATTGTCCTCGTTTTGTCAACTTCGTCGTTTGTTGCGATAGTGGGCGGAAATAATAACATCGTCAAGAAGTTTTTCCAATAGTGGTGATATTGAATATTTATTCTCTCCTTACTATGTAGATAATATAATAAGTACGTACATGTAAAGCAATCAACAAATGTTTTATTCTTTTTACAACACTCACTAAAAGGATGTCCTTCGGTATTGGCAAAGGACCTTCAAACCATATAAGGGTGACGTCGATCATTAGGTAACAATCGGTAATAAGTTGAGAGCTTGCTTGGCTTGATCCATTGCTCGAGTGAAAGTAAGTAATGAACATTATAGAAAAGATACTTACTGCAAGGTATAATTCGATTCAATGAGCCATTAGGTAGGTATAATCTATTAAGAACAGGAATGAAAACCATAAAAGTTTTAATCCCCGTTGTGAAAACAATTTCAACACGTGCCTACTGCATTAACGATACAGTGATAACAATTCAATAATAATTAAATGAATTAAGATAATTTACCGGGCTTTTGGGCCGTGGTCTATAGGCTTTTTGCTTGCCTGACGTTTCGTCAGTGGCTGCGGCTGACATCTTCAGAAGCGTTTGTGATTTGGTCGTTGTAGCAGCTTTCGATCTCGAAAACGTCTAATGTCATAATGCTACAACGACCAAACCACAAACGCTTCTGAAGATGTCAGCCGCAGCCGCTCACGAAACGTCAGCCAACCAAAAAGCCTATAGACCACGGCCCAAGCGCTCGGTAAATTATCTTAATTCGATCGACGCCGGTCCTGAAAGCCTACATACTGCAATTAATAATTAAATGAAACAGTATAACTTAAAATTCTCCAGAAAACGTTTAAAAACATGTACGCGTTTTGACAGCTAAATATCATCGTCAGTTAGAGACTAAGTTAATCAAAAAGCTTATTAAAAAGGTAAGATTCTGAAATTACGAACGAAAACGTACAATTTAAAACTATTAAAGAGTGGTACGTACTAGGGGGTGAGGTTTTGAAGAAGCCCATACTAGTGAATCTCATTATAGGGTAGGTAGGACAGCAACGAGTAAACGTTCGTTAAACCCCCAGTAAAGTAAAATTAGTTGTCTTCAATAATTGGCAAAAGGAAAATCTGGTTAAGTAGGGTCTATGGTATGAAAACATGATGTTCCTTAAATCTAACGTTAATTGTTTTAAGGCTCTGACCCTTATACTACTTAACGCAATTTTTACAGTTGACACTGTAATTTCCAGTGTTCTATCGGGTTTTTATTTTATCTTTTGGCCTACCTAAAAATAATTGACGGATTCTGAACTGCTGTTAAACTTAAATTGTTAAGAAATATGGTTGATAAACACTGAGTTCTTGTGATATTGGTCTTGTCTTTGAAGTTTTGAAATATTTATTTCCATTTAAGTTTTTTAATAATTTTCTCTATTTTTGATTTAAATTCGTTGCATTGGGCAGTTATTCTAGTCTAATTCTAATAGCCATTTTTCTTAATTGAGTAATTTATAAAACGGTTAACACTCACGGGTATTAAGTTTTTGTTCAAATAATAAACTGTACAGTTTAGTTTGGTTGTTGATTATTAAAATGAATAAAAATGGTGGGATGTTGTACACAAATGTTTAGTTAAATTTTGTTTCGCTTATTTCATTTAATCGTAAGTAGCAAATACGTCAAGTACTACAAATTAATTCTGTAAATAAAGTTCATTACAAACGTTTAAAATTCCTTGGCTTGAGTAAATCTGTGCAGGAATGCTGATTTAATTAATTAAACGTAATTACCACGTATGACACATTACTGTATAATTAGGTGGCCACTTCTACTCAGGTAGGCAGTTTGTGACGAATGTCAGATTTTACAAATATTACCTGTTATTATTATTGACATAATGCGTTTTGTACGCCATATATGACGGGTACATCTGGTTTCAATAGCAAATCAGATACAGATAAGACCCGAAGCCTGTAGGAAAGAGAGGGAGAAACACAGACAGAGAATAGCAAACAAGTATGGATAATTAGATTGATATTAATCATAATTACATGCATACACGTCATTCGTGCCAGTCAGAATTTCTGTTAATTTATAACCAAATACATCATCTACATATGTGCGTTTACCGTAACTAAACAATGTGTTATTCATATTTTTAAATCAGTGGCGAACCTAAGGGGGACGATAGGAACGATCGCCTTTCCTCTAAGATATGATTCCGGAGCAGTCCTCTCATACTTCTGCAAAATTCAACTCCTTAATCTAAACCATAAATATCCCCATAAGTCCATAACCCAAACTTTTTAAATACCATGACCCTGTAAGGTAAGCTTTTCAAACCTCATACCCCAAGGGGGGGAGCTAAACGACGTACTAAAGCAATTTATGCCACCGTGGTAATTTATTTTGGGCTTTTGTTTTAGATGTTTTATAGTTTCATTTCACCGTCGTCTCCCATAAAGACGACTTCTGGGACCGCCCCTGTTTGAAAGAGAAACAACTAATTGGGATTTTCCCGAAAAGTTGTGAAGTAAAATTAGAAAATGTTGTTTAAAAATAATATCAACATTCAGCAGCGGTTTTACCAAAATAAAAACTGTAAGGTAAATAAAACGTTGGCTAAAAAACACTTATTGAATTAATTAAGTATTGTAATGCGCTAGCCACAGACTATTGGAAATCGAAATCTGTATTGTCATGAAACTAAATGTGTTCACAAAGAGTAATTTCAACGTTCCGTTTTCTTTTATTGGCTTATATAGCAGCCATTACGAATAATCTGCTTCTTTCAATTGCGTCTAGGCTGTTTTGAAATCAGTGCTGGTTTCAACATTGCCCGCTCACATCCGCCTTACAGTCCTGATTTAGCGCCCAATTACTGCAACATTTCCCCGCATTTCAAAAAAATCTGGGTGGTTAGCACAATGATGATGACGATTAGTTTAAAACGGTCGTGTTACAGTTTGTCAAATCAAGCTGCAGACTTCTATGAGGATAGGAGGACCTTAATATTGGTGGAAGGGTTAAGGTACGTCTCGCCTAAATGTTTAGTTTCATAAACAAAATATGAACCCATTGTTCATCATCTTCTAGTGATAAAATTCAAGTAAAAGTAGATCAACATAATCAAACGCTCGGATCTTCTCTTTTACTTCGTGATAGTAACTGACGATTCTTCACTATTGTTCTAAGGTCTAAGCCTTGTAAATGAGATATAATTAGTTGAAAAAGAATTTATAGTTCGATAGAAGAAGTGGCTAAAAAGTTGAGACCGCTAAGTTGTCGTACTGTAAGTTTATGGAAATAAAATAAGAAAACAAAAACGACAACGTCAGTCGCCCGTGTCAGGTTATCTCGTTTTTAAACCGGCAGGTGTATCGTACATTCGGTCACCTGTCCCAGTTACCCGATGGTCCCGCATCTGTACTTCTTGTCTTATTGGCAAATGGTCGAGAAACGGACACTTACCTCTTCTTGTATCGTCCAGTTTAATAAATAATTGACGAAGAAAAAAGAATTTAGTTAATTTGACCGAGGAGTGAAAAACCACCGTCGTTTGTACGGTATATGTGATCTAATAAATGTCTGAAAACCAACAGCGACTTATCTGAATAATTGAAGCTCTCAGACGTCTCTAATTTCTAGATTAGGAGTCGTTCATTAGTAAGAAGCACTTTGAAACTCATTTCCATTGGACGCAACAACGATAAGGGGCATAAAATTGGATTTATGCCAATTTTTTACTAATAGTATATTAACCTGTGATAATATCTGTTCTGTCAAGAGGACTTAGACGACTTCTTTTTAGTGCATGAGAAATTTTCATTCATTTGATAATATAAACTGTGTGGAAACAACACATATTATAACATAACTCAGACGGGTTGAAAGCTCCAGATTTCCTAAGAAATTGTGAAGAAGTAACATCATAGGTATCTGTTGTTGTACCTGTTTAGCTTTCAGTTGCAATTAGTTTCAGTCGTATCAGGGGAAGAAGGCGAAGGAGGGACGAAAGGGCCTTCTAACAACCGGTGTGTCTTCTCTATAATAACGTGTTAGTTGCAGCAATTCCATAAGAACCAGTCCATTCTGCTCCGGTCCTGGTCGCCTCAGAACCAACCAATCTACTGGTACTGGTACTGGTACTAGCACCGGTGGTACTACGTCTTTCGACTGACAAACAGGATTTCGTGAAACAAAAGAGTAGAAAGAGAGAAAACGACACGTGTGAAACGTGACAATAAAGTAACTCATGGGTCACCCTGTATATAATACTAAAATTATAAAAACGAGAAATACATTTCAGTTGGTACAGCACAGTAGCGGCGGTAGCACTACAGAAGGCATGGAGAGGATGCGTTTTGTGTCGAAGGCAGCATCATCGTCGCTTAGATCGCTGAACTCGGCGACCGCGGAGAGCGACCCGCCCCCAGGCGTAGGGCAACGCACCCTTCGAAAGCCAAACGGCTTAGACCGGTCGCTCCCCATCGATGCGTGACTCGCTCGGCGGCGGCAACGTTACCGTCGAAGCACTGCACCCTCCTCAGTCAGATCAGGTTCACGAAATCAGCCTTGGGAAAAAAGGAGACCAAATAAGCCTGCCTAATATATACGTATAATACGTATGTACACTATATACAATTCAACGATCGCCTCGTTTTCGGGGTACTGTAATATTGTCAACAAAAAGAGGGTGGCTGTGCTCCGTAAAATAAAAAGGTGACGGTTTCTTTTTTTTAAATTTTGGATCACCCTGTACAACAAGTCCTTTCTGTCTTTGTATAGAGATGGTTAGGGTGAGTGAGGATCTGATCGATGGGTGGACTGGAGGAAATGGTTGAAAGCCCCATCATTTCGCCACCCTTCGCGAGAGAGAAAGAGAGGAAAACGGCCGCATTGTGTTTCCCAAAGGCGGTACTGCAAGTCGGTATTTGGAAGCTGCTGCTAATCGAAGGGATGACGGGGGTGAAGAACGATTAAATCAGTCGTGGGTCGTTTTGTAATGTACTTTCGTTTTCGCTCACTCAATACATCGACAGACGCCGAAAAAATTGTAAAAATTGTACTACCAGTAGAAGTAGAGTAAACACTAAGTTCTGTTTTACATTCCAGACTTGTTCGCGTGAAAAACCCATCGTATCAACGGAAAATAGAAGAAAATTATTTCGCACTCAACAAAAACTTGCTATTAATACTGTGCACAGATGTGCCACTTCTTTTGATTCCTATGGGGGAATCGATGCAATAAACGGACTTTGTGTTTTAAAAGTTTATTACACCTAAACTATTTACAACTATATCCACACTAATTTTATTGTACGCCGTGATTGCTACTTATTTTTACGAAAATACTAAATGACTATAGATTATGATTTATTATATGAAACTATATGTTATTATATAGTATCTATATGTTTAGAGAGATCTTGATGTGATTAATGTACTAAAATGATCTCTGCTAAAAATGTTTAATGTTTGAATGGTTTGAATCTAATATGGTTGAATGATGAATTGATTCTGCTATTGAATGTAAAAATACTTATTTTAAACATGAATTTAAGAACCGCCCCCCACAGGAGGGGGTGGTTCCAATGCACCGACACTTGAAACAACAAAACAAAAAAAAGGAAGGGAAACGTAAACATACAAAAATGCAACATTGCAAGCTATGTGTCGGTGCATCATCTACGTCCTGGAAATGGACCGATGAGTCAAAAAATTACTCCCAATAAATCTATCGACTAACTTAACTTTAAAAGCTTATTTGGAAACAAAGAAAATATAATACACTAGGACTAAACGTCAATACCAAGAAGGGAAAAAATATGACACATACAAAAACCATTAATTGCAAAAGAAAGGAACAGACAGCAAATGCAATGAAAATACAAAAATTACAAAAATCCGACAAGTAAAAAATAATATATGCGAACAAATACTGTTAATTTTTTTCTAATTATCTTCAATCGTTATAATGTCGTCAACAAACGAGTAGTACCATTGTCAATTTAATTGGACACTGATCGCTTTAGTTTCCACAAATTTGAGTAATGTAAAACGCAGTACAATCTACATATATAGTATATATAATTTATACTTTTTAGTGGTACCTACATTAGACACGATAATTACTATTAAGTGCAGCGGTGGTGTCATTTGAAATGCCTATATGTTATCATGTAAATTTTCTATAGACAGCATTTTTTCACTAAACTAACAACAACTAACAACGTCAGTGCAGAAATGTAAAAAAGCCTATGTAATGGGAATGTCTGAATAACACATTTGCTTTAAACAAACTGTCGTGTCGTCAATTGATACACTACCACCGTTTTCACTGTCAAACGTAACCCATAAATTTATAAAGTCCGTTCAGTGATTTACAATAACAAAAGTATTATTGCTACTACTAGAGACCTATATATTTGATATTTATATTAGGCTACGAAGCTATGTATTATATATTATATATATATAGTGTTGTATGCACTAAATTAATGGACACTAATTGACCAATTTATTAAGATTGGCATTAACATGGAAATAAAAAGCTACAAAGGTTGTTTTTTATGCATAAAAAAATGAGAATGTCTGTAGTAAATGGGTTGCTAGTAGGTAAAAATAAACGTGATCTATGGAGCTATACACTAAACAAAACGACGATCTTTCTTCAAATGATCCTGTTACCATTTATACTCATTCTTATGGAAACAGATATGTGGTTTCAAAAATTCGGCTGCTACTGTGATTTTTCATTATAATTTTATCATTGTATATGTTAAGTGAATTTGCACATTAGAGTTATTACAATTTCACAGTTTTTTACCACAATACAAAAACATATTTTGATAAGTACAGAAAGGACGTTCGACTTTTAGATTACAGCGAAACAAAATAAACATTCAACCTACAAAGTAATAGGCATTTAAAGGCAGGAAATTCAATAGTCAGTATTTTATTATACAAATTAATTTTTGATCAGTATTTTATTATCAAAATGATCAATACTTAAGGGTCCCTATAAATAAAAAACAGTCAAAATGAAATTAATTACTGGTTAGGTTGTATATGTTGGTTGAGGCTGGGTTAGTTAGTTAATCAAACTACTTGGATTTAAATACTGAGCATCAAAGGGTAGTGACCATATGGATTTCAATAGTTTCTGATGAAAATTGATAGAATTCAAATTTAAATCAATTTCTGAAGATTTCTGACTGAATCCGGTTATATATATATATAAAATTATAAATAATAAATTTAAATTTGAATTCTATATATATATATTGATATTGAAGTGGTAAGCTTAAAGAGAAAACAAAAGCAAAAACAATGAAACAAATAGTCCATGAACAACCGTCACCATATTCTCATTGTTAGTGTGCTAGGTGTCGGCAATTAATAATTTTGCGGACAGAGCAGTCGTAACGACGGCGTCAGCGTCCAGATTCGTAATCTTGCCAATGCAATATTGCAATCAGTAACGCACAATCGAACCAGTGACGGATAGGTTAATAATAATGGACAAGGCACGTGACTTGTACTGACACTCTGATATTGTTTGCAAGTCTTTGATTAACGAGAGACGTTGAAAGGAAATTCGTTTTGCTTTCTTTAGAAGACATTTGAATAAGACCAACCACTCTTATATGTATGTGTTATATTGATAACATTTATCTGATAATTGTTTACTCAATAAAAATGTATGGTTTGGTTTTTAAGCTTTTATGGCAGGAGAAACAGTAAAAGTTTCCGTGGACAACGGCAGGTGTTCGGGAAAAAACTTACAGTACAATATTTAAAACTCATCTACATTGGATTCTCATCAAAACTATATATAACATAAATCCTACAGATTTGAGTTTTAGCACGCACGGTTCTCTTTGCTCCTAGTTGCTCACTACAAAAAAAAGGATTTTTCGAGATTTGGCCCCTAAACGTGTGAATATGGGAGTGGAAGATTGTATGGGAATAATTAAAGTTATTGACATGAAAAGCAGGGTTTTGATTATCAAATATTAAACATGGGTGTCAATTTTTGTATGGAAATTTCAAAATATTTTTAGTTTAAGACAGGAATCTGGATTTAGATTTGGTAGCACACAAAATTATTTGACATAATATTCAAAAGCTGTTCGTGGTAAGGAACGAAAATAAATATTATATGATCTTACTGAACCGATATGGATCAACTTTGACCTATATAATATACTTTTTTTAGGACTGACAGTTTCAGTTATGGGGATGTTTTTGAGTAAGTATATTTTGTTATATAAATATGCGTCCGCTTTGAAAAAGATCTGATTTCTCTGTTTAGAAAATCGTTCAGTTTGGAATAAAATGGCGCATTGTAAAAGTAAAAGCGTTAATCTGTTGCTAAATCAGACGAATTGGCCAATGTTGCAATTTAGTTTCCGCGCCGGTGGTTTTTGTAAAACGATTAAACACAGTCATGGAATTGAAAATAGCAGACACAACTGTTGCTTGCTATCTCAACACCTTCTTCTTGTACTTCAATTTATTAATTCGATCCGTAAAATTTGAATAATTTTTCAGTCAGCTCTAACGAATGAAATTAATGAAAAAAAAAAAGAATATTACAAATAATAAATAAATTTGACGTGGCAAACTTTGAAATAACTTTGTTTACTTAATCTTTAATTTGTTCTAGACAGAAAATTGGATTGAAAGAGAGAACATTTGTAAAAACAGTTGTAGTACACCCTGTATATTATTTGGCAGTTGTTTATTCGTTTAAATAGAAATACAGCCAACGACAGTAAACCTACTTGTAGCAGATAAACTATTTGAGCAAAGTATAGTCGTAAAGCTAATAATATTTGCACTACATTATCTTTAAAAACAAAGTAGTGTAGCTTTTAGCTTACGAACTGGCGGTGTCCTACTAAGTATAATTTTTATTATTAATAATACAAGTTAATTATAAAAATACACTTGGTATTGTTTCACTATTTTTATTTAAAAAACTCTTAACATGTTTCGGTTATGAAGCCATTATCAAAGAGTTAAATACAGATAATAATTAAATATAATAAGGATGAAATTATTTTAAATACGTATACCGCTTAATAGGTGGTAGGTAGGAGGTAATATTATTTATTTTGTGTTATACCTGCGACTGCTTTTAATAAGGGGGAAAACCCAAAATCTATTTGGTCGTTCAATAGCATTTTATTATTATTGTGTGCTCTGGTAATTTCTAATATTTATAGCAGATCAAGTCTTTTACTTTTATTTTGAATGTCTAATAATTTAAAATTATCAGTATTCAATGTATGTTTATTTTTTACAAAATGGTTTACGAGGGTGGTATCTTTTGAATAATGAATTATTGATTTTTGATGTTCGGTTAAACGTTTTTTAATTGAACGACCATTTTGACCCAAATATATGGCATTACAGTCATTGCACTTGATCTCATATACCCCGCTTTTTTTCTGTTTTCTTGTCTTTCTTTGTTATTTACAAATAGAGAGCCCAAATTCTTTTTATTAACTACTATTGGAGTAATATTATATTTTTGTAATCTATTTGTAAATTTTCAATAATTCATTGTTCAAAAAATACCATCCTTGTAAACCATTTTGTAAAAAATAAACATACATTGGATACTGATAATTTTAAATTATTACACATTCAAAATAAAAGTAAAAGACTTGATCTGCTAGAAATATTAGAAATTACCAGAGCACACAATAATAATAAAATGTTATTGAACGACCAAATAGATTTTCGGGTTTCCCCCTTATTAAAATCAGTCGCAGGTTTAACACAAAATAAATAATATTGCCTCCTACCTACCACCTAGTAAGCGTTATACGTATTTAAAAGATTTGATAATGGCTTCATAGTCGAAACATGTTAGAGTTTTTTTTAAATAAAAATAGTGAAACAATACCAAGTGTATTTTTATAATTAATTATATTATTACAAGATGCTTCACCAAGAAATTAGCCTAAATACAATCATGGTTATTTATTATCACTTTCATTGGCGTTCCAATCGATAAACAAAAAGAAAAGGTCTTACCCCAACAAACCACAACACTTTAAACCATTCTTTTAGTTTGTGAGACTCGTAAGACTAGACCTATTACTATGTTTTTCATATGGTCAAAAACATCTTTCAAATTTTCACGAATCATTGTATTCTATTATAATTTACAACGGCAATTGGCTCAACTTTCGTTTAGCCGAAATGATTTATATAAAAGATATTGTATGTTTTTCCTTTTAAGGACTTCTCTAAATACAGAAATATAAAAGTTTTGCTGGGGAAACACATAATTTTCATTTTCTGGGCAAATATAATAGGGGGCGAATTCTTGAAGGTCGTTAAGTGTTGGATATGATTGCGGGAAATTCCGAAGATTTAAGGTTGATTGTTTGTCCGAATAATAATAGAGATTCAACCACTTTAATTGATATAATTAAAGCTAATGTTGAGCCGGAATTCATAATATATACGGACTTATGGAGAGGGTACAGTCAACTTTCTGTAAATGGTTACGTTCATCAAACTGTTAACCACAGCGTGAGTTTGTTGCTGATGATGGTACCCATACGCAGAGAATTGAATCTCAATGGAATGCTACCAAAAAATATTTAAGAGGTCAGCATGTTCCGACAAACTGTGCGAATATTTGTGGAGACGGTTTTGTAAAAAAAAAAATTTAGATCCGTTTCAGGAACTCCTACGAGCTATTAAATTAGAATATGGAGATTTTAGACGCAATAAGTAAAATAGGGGGTTAGGTTAAGTTAGTTAAATTTTAATGTTTGTGTGTTTAACGTTTAAATTCAAAAGGAAAAAAGTCTTAATTTAATTGACTTCGGTTATTCTAAAGTCGACTAAATTTGCTCATAAAACGAAAACGGTATATTTCCGCAGGGTAATTTTTTTGTTCAGAAAAACGTTTAAAATCCAAATTAAAAAACAAAAATTATGCAACTGATTTCGGTTTCTCTAAAGTCCGGAAAATGAAAATGACAAATTTCCGCAGGAAATTTTTTGTGATTCACTGTTTGCAAAGGCTCTTAGAACGCAAAATTTCATTTTTTTGGTTTATAACTCATTTCGGCTAAACGAAAGTTTACCCCGGCAATTTTTAAATTAATAAAATTGATAATAGTAAACTAGGATAATCGATTATGATATAGAGACAGACGTTAAGTTTTAACCTAACCTTACGTATTGGTACAAAACCCTAAAAAAGGTACACACAAAATATTTGTCTTACAAACTCAAATCCAAAATTCATCCTATACTTACTTAATTAATGCAATTGAACTGTTTCTAATTCCTATATAATGTAGCTTTTATTGCTGACTCGATAACTAAGTAACTGTCAAAGCATTGATTATCAAATAGGTATGTAGGTCATTCCGCGATCGCTGTTGTTACCTAACTTATAACTTTGAATGTAAGCATGTACATGGTTAGCTGGCTAGATTCTTTTTCTTTTCATTCACCTACATCGCGAACTGACCGTGTTTATTTTATTATAATAAAACAATAAAAAGAAAATGAGTTCAGTCTGAAAAAATGTGACCCATATTGCGCGATTATGAGAGCAGAAAAATATTCAATTGTAAGCCCAGAAAATTTCCGGCACATATTTACTCAAATTTAGTGTAACTAATAATTATCATCATTTTTAGGCGTAGTATTAAAATTAACTTTCGCTTCTTGCAAATTAAGTATATACAGCATTAATCGAAACTACAGGAAATGAAAACTATCTAGAGCACAGAGTTGATTTGCCAACCTTTTGTTTCACATTTTCCCACAGTTATAGTCTAAGGTTGTTATGTGTCAGCACCAGCAAATAGTATTCCAGTCGAAATTTTCAAATACAAACATGATTAGCTCATACCCAAAAGAAACAAATAAAACTGAAAATATTATTGATTGTGATCCTAAGAGGATATTGTAAAAAAAAATGTACTTAAATATTTTAGTCACGTACAGCCAGCACCACAGTTGAACCAAGGTTTTTAATTTCTACATATTTCTGGCAACCACAGGTTGTCCTTTACCTTTTCCTTTGTAATAGAAAAGAAAAAAACAGGTCTGTAATTTATAGAAATTAGTACGGACATGAAAATTGCGAACTCACAATTACAATCAATGAGCGAGTGAGATCTGCCTTATTTTTAGTATTCAATGTCATTCGACAATGTAAGTGAAAAAATTATTAGTCAATACTAAAACTTACGTCACAGTTTCTGATAGTTATTTATTGAAAACAAATTATTTGTTTTAATTTTTTCGTAGCAACGAAGTTGAACTGAAAATTATTATAAGTATCAACCTATTAGCTATTATACAAGGGTGGTTTGATAAGTCCGTGACTTTTAAAGGAAAACATACATTTAGACGTCGTGTTTCTATTTTTTTTAATTCTTTCTAAATAATAAGATTTCTCAAGGACCTCAAAATAAGCGTTTGTTTCCACGATGACCTCTTCATTCGACCCAAATCTTTTACCACCTAGCTATTTCTTCAGATTTGGAAACAGGAAATAGTCGGAGGGGGTAAATCCGGATAATAAGGTGGATGGCGTAGCAGCAAAAATTCGTTTGGATTGCGGCTGTATATCTCCAACCACTCCTTTGAACTTGTCACACGGTGGTGTTTATGTTCGATCAATCGCGACACCCATCGCCCATCGTGCCGACAGCTTTTTCATGTCCAAATATTCTTGCAAAATGTGATGCATTCGCTCGGTTGAGATACAGACCTACAGCCTCAGCCAACTTACGCACTTCTAACCTTCGATCATCTAATATCATTGCATCGATTTTGTACTGGCGAGGCCAGAATGAAACTTAGTAAACCACTTTTTAACCGTTGAAATCCCCATAGTATATATCAAGCCCCTCCTTCGTTTCTTTAAGGATTGTTTTGCTTAATCAGCACATAAAAATCATTTTTTTCCATTATTGTGGAAATTATAACAAGGCTAGCTGCTTTCAATGGCTGTCAAACATAAACTAAACGTCGTAACTTGTTCAAAATTTTACAGTAGTCTACCGATAGATGGCAGTTAACGGAAACAGTGTTGCCATTACAGTTACTGCGTGGGAAGTTCAAAAAGACAGGGACTTATTCAACCACCTTCCTATCCCAAACAACTTGTTATTGTACTTTACATACATATTTCTTTATTTCTCTACCTTCCTGGTACATTTTGAATTTAAGATAATGCAAGAGATTGTTTTATAAATTTTTGAAATGTTGTAGTGATTTTACTTCGATGAATCGTTTAAAATTACCCATTACTGCGTGTTTACATTGTGATAAGCATTAATTCTTTTTGGTTCAAGAAACAATAAAGCCAATGTATAATCAAATGTGGAACATGAGACATATATAGGTAAATATTTACATGTAAATTATCAGCAGTGTCTTGTTAAGCCTTTGTTTCGAGCTAATCGTTACTAAGAAATTATAAGAAACAAAAACGAAAACGAATGCAGCTGGTCATCTTTTGTTCGATTTTCTATGTTATCTGTCGTTCATATTTATATTTATAAACTACAATACATTAAGTGTCATTAAATTATATGTATTGTGTATTATGTAGGCAAAAATGGTAATTACTAAGTAAATGAAATAATCAACGAAATGGTTATACTGTGTTTTAAAGTTTTGCGTAAACATTTTTCATTCATTGTTTTCGTGCAATATCGTTCTTTTAACGCTCTAAAAAACGTTACAAAACCTTAGAATGTCATACTACAACAAGTGGAAAAAATAGAAAGTTTTTTCAATATCGCGCGCTGCAGTATTACTTAAAATTTAGTTGGCAACCAAATAATCCGCAATAGTTTTCGTGGTCTATATTTTTAAAATGTAATGCATCATCTTTTATGCAAAATGTCAGCTTATGAGAAGAAAAAACCTTTATGTTTTTTGACCAATACTTTTTTGCCATTTACCATAATCATTAGTGCTAGTGCAATTTTCCCTGACCATTTTTCCAACATTAAAGTAAGAAAAACATAGTAACAGAAGCCTTTGTATTTACTTGATAACATATACTCAGGAATTTCTAGCTTTCCTGGACTTCCAGATTTTCGCGAACAAAACTTACTACTAGTTACTCACTAAATAATAATATTTGAGAAATCAAAAAAAGAGCAGTAGATGTTTGAACAAGATTTTATTATTATTCACTCGACAATTGTTTCAACTAACAAGTCATTTTCAAGAGTACATTGGCAATACTGTCTACACTGCCCTTTACTCTATATATCTACTCTTGAAAATGACTTGTTAGTTGAAACAATTGTCGAGTGAATAATAAAAAAATCTTGTTCAAACATCTCCTGTTCTTTTTTTGATTTCTCAAATATTAAACAAGTTCCATCACAACACCACTATAGTCAGTTTTAATGTTATAAATAATAATATTCAATATATTTTCACGAATAGTTTGTATATGAAAGCTTGTGAGATTAGGTCAAGGCTGGATTTCCGTTTGGTAACATGGCCCACTCGGATTTCGCACGCTTACCTTTCGCTGTCGCCGCTATCCGAGACGCTTGTTACCAAATCAACGAACAGAAGAAAGAAGACAGTTTTGGCAGTTATTGTTGTTACAATTCGGCGTGGACTTTTTAGTTTTCTGTAGCGGTACTTGTGCGAAAATTTGCACACACACACACACACACAAACACACATGAGGTAAGTGTATTATTAAAACAGTCCACCACCAGGAAATCTCCGAGGTGACCTACTGACACCGATATCTACCCATGTACACGCAGTTTGTTGGTTGCTTGCTTGGTTCGTTGGTTGCACCGTATAGTTCGCGAGTCACTTTTGCCCTTTCATCTATCTATCTACTTGCTCTCACACACCAGAACAAACATGTACGCGATATGCAAACTCGCAACATGTGCAAAAAGAACGTGTTACCATTACACAAAATTAGATTGTAGAACAGTTATGTTTGTATGGAAAATTGGTTGAACCTTCTTATTAGCAAAGGCAATCGTGCCTCGATTAATACTGTCTCATTTGAAGAGAAAAAAAATTGTTTTGGGTTTATATTTTAAAGAAAATATAAAGTATATTGAGTGAAATAATTGAGTGAAACACACTTAATTTCCACTTAATACATTTATTAAACTCTTTACGATTGTTTCAGCCTACAAGGGCATCTTCAGAAGAAGTATTGATACAAATTTGCTTACACTATTTCTTAAATACTATTACAGTCTTGATCTACTATCTTATCTATAATTATTGAGCTATATACATTTTCGATTTCATTTAATAATATTAAGTTGCTATTTTTCATGTGTTTTTTTATTTCTAAGGTTTCCAAAATGTCTAGTTTTTTACCTTTCTTCTCTTGATGTAAAATATTGAAATTTTCTTCTAAATTAAATTTATGTTTTTTGTTATTAACGTGGTTCATGAATGGTGAACTTTCATTATAATTTTTCACATGTTCTTGGATTCTTTCTTTGAACGCTCTTCCGATTTGTCCAATGTATATTGCATTGCAACTATTGCAATTTAACTTATACACTCCATTTGAATTAATTTTTTCGATCATAAAGAGTTTAATAAATACATTAAGTGAAAATTAAGTGTGTTTCACTCAATTATTTGATTCAATATGATTCCTAATTTCCATAAAGTAAAGGCAGAAACAATCAGTTATTTGAAAATATAAAGTATAAATAAAATTTGAAAAATCCCTATCTCAACATTTTTCCTTATTGGTTTCACATTCGGTATCAAATTGTTATCAAAATTCCTGCCAAACAAAGACTTATCCAAATAGTGGTAATCTCCATATAGACCTGTAGAAGTGGACAGAATCACCCGTAGAATTTATGTGCGGTCAGTCTCTATAAACAGGGTCATTCAAACTGAGTGGTACATTAGACGTTTATGGGAAACTAAGCAAGAGGATAAAAAATGGAATTGAATGACAAAATAAAATATGCTAGGTGCCATTTGAAAAAATGAAGTTATTCGTATTTGAAGTTTTTAAACTTTGGATTTTTTTTCTGAACGCCCTGTAAAAAGTATAAAGCTTAGTTTTGGCATGACGTTAACGTTAGCCTTATGACTTGGCTATAACTAGTAAAAATTTCAACATTCTAAGTCATTTCATTTTTTATGGAAGTTATGATTTTTTATAGCTTGGGTTGCGGTGCAATCTTTTTTATCCAATAAATTAAATTATCTCAGAAACTATTCATCGTAGGCATATGGGCATACAAGTTGGTTATTTTAGTCAACTAAAAATTTTATGTTTCATACGAATTCATCATAAAAAATATATCATTCCATTTAAAATAAGAAAACTTGCGGTATAACCGTACGGACCAACCCCTACTCCCAAATTTTCAAATCTATAACATGTTTAGGTTCCCTAAAACGTCTAATGTACCACTCAGTTTGAATGACCCTGTATTTATCAAAGATACGTAATTGATTCTCAGTTCCAAGTTGAATTGCGTCGAAAAGAGATAGATAGATATTGGTCCCACGTTCTCGTTATCTTTTCACATTTTCCGGAGGATGGCTGTTTATGTACTACATAATATTCTTTTGTCTTCATGACAATATTTGGAAGTAAAAGTAGGATTTTCAAAATATATATTTTTTTTAATAGGAAACTTCGTTTTAAAGAAGCGAAACGGTGGTAAAAAAGAAACCGGAGCTGATTTTGAAACAACATCAAGAAATTTGAGCCCCCTCTAAAATATCTGGTCATTCAACATTAACATAAACAATTTCTCTTTTTTATTGATATATTTGGCGTTCCTGTAATTAACACTGACTTACTTGCAATTAAAAAGTGAATCACGTCTGTTATACTATGAGTAACAGTTTTTGTATTACATTTTGTTTAAAAATGAAAGTTTTTACGCCACAATAGAATCTAAAGCAGTTGTTAATTGTTTTAGAAGCGATATAGTAATTATTATATTAAAATTAATCAATCAGAATGCTTATATACTCTGAAACAATAAAAGTTTGTGGTATAAACCAAACTCGAAAATAAATGACCGTATTGCATTTGGTTAAAAGTTTGCTTCCACTTTAATTTTTCTAAATTCGTTTGTTATAAACACAATTGCAGTCTCTCATTTAGTTTTCCTTGCTGTTACCTCGTATAATTCATTTTAAACATAAAATATATATATATATATTTTCTACTTGTACATTTATAAGCAGATCAAACTTTTAAACTCTTCATAACAGTAAGACTAATAGACTAATTTGAATTTACCTGGGGTATCACCAGCACCCTTTTAAATCTAAACTATTGTACGTATTGTATTATAATCTAATTGCTGTACTGTACTTTCCATGTTCATTTGTTTCACCCCCTGCTATAAATTATATTTACTTGTATCTCTATACATTTTGCATGGTTTAAACAAATAGTAACAATACATTTAGTTATGTACTAAAGTAGATATGTACATATTCAACAGTACACAAATCAAAATCAGTAAAATCAGTACAACCCAAACGTTGAAATTACACAGTTATTGTTAGGATAAAAATTTAATTAAATGTTTTAAAACCAACACAGTGAATTTTGTTTTCTAACGGTAATCACGATTTAGTTGCATAAAAATTAATATGGCGTGCAACGTACAACGTTTGTACATTTTTTTATTGGTCCTTCGAGCCGGATCAGTGATTCATACAGCGTTTGTACACTGGCCTTTCTGATTTGCCCCGAGTTTTATGAAAGTGGACATACACCCTGTTTACAATCAATAAATATAACTAATGCCCCCATTAAATATTGCATAATATACTTATTGGTCAAATAAAAATGGTCTACAGTGTGGGTCGGTGAAAGTTGTACAAAAGTACATATTGAAATTTCGTATTTTGTACTTTTGTGTGTACAATAAAAAATATGGGTTTGGTGTCAAGTGGCGAATTCGAAAAACATGTGTTGTTCGTCTTCGTTAACAGGCCATTGCCAGTGAGTGAAAAGTGCATCAAGCTAACTTCAAAATACATTAAACATCAACGATTTACTTACATATGTGCTTCCTCTTTACCTCGCAAAACAGAATTACCTTGTGGATAATCAGTCTTTAAATTCTATACAATACCGATCAAACGTTTCGCCGATGAAACTTATTCAACAATATGAACATTATTTTATTTACAAGACATTTATCACGTACATATTACATCACTTGATATATACGTGTCATAATTCATTGGAGATAGAGATAACAAGTGGAAAACCTTTGACAAATATACGCCTGAATTTGTTCAAAAAATTGGTAATAGATTTAAATACAAACTAGAGAATTCTTTTAATTGTAAAATCATAGAAAATAGTCCAGTTAATTTAAAATCCATATTATCTAAAAATAAAACCATTGATCCCTTACAGAAAAGTGGTGTTTGTTTATCGTTTAGGTTGTAATTCGTGCAATGCTATTTATATTGGACAGAGTGGCAGGTCTATTAAAAAACGCGTTTCCCAACATAATAACACCATTAACAAAAAGGATAGCAAATGTGGTTTTGCTGAACATTGCGCATTACTAATAATCATTATCTAGACTTGGATAAGATAAAAATTTTACATTGTAACATCCCAAGAAGCAGGAAACTGTCTCTCCTTGAAAATTTAGAAATAAGAAAAGCTGTTCACAATAAATGTAATTTTGTAAATAACCAACTAGAGTTAATATCCCATAATTCCCCTTTGACTTTGTATAAATTATAACTTATCCTCCTCACCACGTTTCTTGTAATTTAACAGTATAAATTATTGTTTGAACACATTTTACATATTTAGTAATCTTTTGTATTCTCTAGTTAATGGTCGAATCGACCGAAACGATATTGTCGAGACAATAAAAATTTCTTGAAACTTATTTGTTTTTCTTCTTGTCTCTTTGATTTGAAATGTTTCACACAAAGTGCACTATTCAAAGTTTTATGAACAATAGATTTCAATTCATTTAGTTCTTCAAAACTTTGGGAGTTGTCAATATATAAAAATTGTTAAAAAACTCATTTTGCTTACCAATGAAAGTGGTTAAATCTACGAAATGAGGAAAGAAGACTCACCTGAAAAGAAAGAAAAAATAGTTAGCGTATGGTAACATATTACGAACGGAGCACTTTCTATTTTTATTTTGTATAAAAAACAGATGTTTCGTGTATTAGTGATGGCCAGTAGGTACCTATTTGCAAAAATTTCAACGACTTATTTACGTCACCGTTAATCCGTAAGGGGTCAGACACAAATTAATTAGCATAAAAACAATATTTGCATACATAAAGGAAAAGGTCGTTGCCTTGTGCGTAAACGGGTCAAAAAAACATTTTTTCTGTACGTGTCCAATCCGCAGACTGTAACTGCAAGTGTGAAAAGGTTGGAGGTAAGTTAGAAATTTTTATTTAATTATGTTAGAAAAAACAAAAACAACTAATAACAATAGAAGAACATGTACATTTAGCGTTTGCTTGTGACTTTTTAGGTCTACAATAAGAAACAAATTTCTCTTTTCGGGATTTTGTATCCCACTTGATTACCATTATTGCTCTGGGTCATGTATATGGTACTTCGTTGGAATTGAAAATAGCTAGTCAAATATATTGTAGCCCAAAAACTTGTTTTGATAAAATGATTTCTAGCAGGATCCCATCATTTAAATTTTCACTTAGGTACACCTCATAAAAAGATCATTCCCATATAACTGAATCTACATATGTAAGTACATATTACGGTAATAATATAGTAAGTAGTAAATCACAAAATCTAATTAAGTTTGCGATAAGAATTACAATAAGCCCTTTCGTTTTCATTAGTTCCAATGAATGACACAAAAAACATTTCCTCAACTGTCAGTCTCTTAAAAGACAATGGAATAGAGTTTATTAAAGCACAATATTCTTAACGTAGCGTTCTGATATTTTAAACTTCAATATGAGCTCAAAGATAACCCAAATGAGTACAAAGTTTGGCCGACATAACACACTAACACACACGTACGTGTTTTAAGTTCAATTTTAACAATAAACCACCACGCCGTTGTTGTTAGCAAACACGTTGCAAGGATTACGTACGATATGCTTTTCAAACTTTCTCCTTAATTCAATTATTAACCATAAGAAAAACACTTGGCGTACCAACAATAACCATACCGAATAAGTGAGTAAAAAGGTAAATGGGTAAGATAGCTGAATCCATTTTCTTCAGCTAGATAAATTTACAATAGCTCGAAATTGTTTAATTTAACACAATACAATTATTGCACATTGTTTTACAAACATAAGAAGAATTGATTTTCTTGTGATTGTTTTTAATACTATCTTAAAATAGTAAAGCCTCTTGTTTATATATAGGTATACAATGTTACTAAAGCATGTAGTTTTGCAATTATTATTGACCTGGAAAAAAGCCATCTGTCTGTCTGCCCGCATGTTATAATAAAATTCGAGAATCAAAGAATGTATTATAATTCACTTTTCACTGTTGTGTAAAATATTATCTCCAAAAGGTTTTAAGGTAACCTGGTAAGATCGAGGAAGTACCATGTGATTTGTGGGAATACAGCTTTTTGTCTACAATCGAAGAATTCCTTGAGAAAGTACATGACTGCAGATGAAAAACTTAATTCTGATTTGAATGAAACTTGATCATTTACCTTGTAACTTTTGTTGAAATTTTTGAAGTTGTAAGGAATTTTGCTTGGATTATAAAATGTCATTAAACGTAAAACGCGTGCCGCCGTAGAAACAAAAATGTAGTTAATTTAGTAATTCCTTCGAATTATATTATTTGTAATCATCCTGTTATGGGAAACCCATATTTGAATTCAAATGTTAATATATATTTGTAATAGAAATTTTACTTTAAAATTTTTATTTTAAATTATACAAAAAAGAAGGCATTAAAATCCATGTTCGTCTAAATATAATGGATCAAAGATCCCACATTTTGGAACGCGTCCCGTCAAGCAGGCACTACGAACCGAAAGCTAAATCCCACAACCGGTTTCGACCTATTGGGTCTCATCATGTGGGCGTTGGCAGAAAAACCTTTACAAGCCATATGATATTTAGACGAACAAGGATTTTAATGCCTTCTTTTTTGGATGTGTTATCTTCGTCTAAAATCAAAACCCTTAAAAAATCTGACAATGTCAATGGCTATCGTTCAGAAACCTATAAAAAAACCTTGATTCGCACAAACGAAATAATTTGAAACAAATATCGAGTGCATTTTTCCAAGTTCATCGACAATTGTTATGATTAATAACAAGTTATGCTGAGTTGTGTGTGTAGGAAAAGCGAAATGAAAAACGGTAAAGTAATAAGTAATAACAGCGGACTTCGTTGTTTGCTATAAGACACACAACAACAACCCTATCGTATCGTATGTATTAAGTTCCACATGAAGACATCGCCTGGCAAACTTATTATCTAGCGGAAACAGGTAATGGTCACCATTTATCGCGAACAAGAGCACTTGTCTTTGAGCATGGCAAAAAAACTCGCCATGAAAACACGTGACGTTAATTGAAACGATCGTAAGGTATGATGGATGTTACACACATGTATGGGTGTTCGTTAGTGTATGTGAGTGTATCTTTAAGTGCATAGTATCAGATTCCAGCAGTCGTCACTTACACTTTTTATCCTGCTTTATTAATTATTGTATAAGAAGAAGAACATAACAAAACAAGTTGATCATGTACCAAAATTGTTAAATAACTGAAGAAATTTTGTTGGAATGTAATGAATGGAATGGAGAAATAGAGACTTTTGTAAATATTGAAAGCAAAATAAAATTATGTCTTTACCATTAATTTTTATATTGAAATTTTAAATTAATAATAATGTTTAGAATAAATTTTTAAAGTTTTACACAATTTCCACTATAATTTTATTTTTTTCTACAATTGTTTCACCCTACTAGGGCATCTTCGGGAGAAGTATTTACATCGTATGTTACAAAGAAAAAAGAAGAAAAACAAATAAGTTTCACGAGATTTTTATTATCTCGACAATATTGTTTCGGTCGATTCGACCATTAAGTAGAGAATACAAAAGATTACTAAATATGTAAAATGTGCTCAAACAATTTATACTATTAAATTACAGGAAACGTGGTGAGGAGGATAAGTTATAATTTATACAAAATCAAAGGGGAATTATGGCATACTGTTCATAATAAATGTAATCTTGTAAATAACCAACTAGAATTAGTATATCGTAATATAACTTATCCTCCCCACCACGTTCCTTGTAATTTAATAGTATAAATTGTTTGAACACATTTTACATATTTAGTAATCTTTTGTATTCTCTAGTTAATGGTCGAATCGACCGAAACAATATTGTCGAGACAATAAAAATTTCATGAAACTTACTTGTTTTTCTTCTTTTCTCTTTGATTTGAAATGTTTCATAAAAAGTGCACTATTCAAAGTTTAAGTTTTATACTATGTTACAATGTTTGCCTTATATGTATTACTACTATCTTAGTCTACAGGGTGTGGAGAAATTTCTACTACTTTGTCTAAAATTATTGAATTGTGGATATTTTCAATTTCATTAAGAATTCTTGTGTTATTTTTAATCTGTTTTTTGATTTCTAACGTTTTTAAAATGTCTAGTTTTTTACTTTTATTATTTGTAACTGAAATTTTGTTCTAAATTAAATTCATGTTTGTTGTCTTCAATGTGGTTCATGAATTTTGATTTTTTATTGTAGTTCTACAGACAGGGAGATCGTTCAACCAAAGAATTCAAGAACATATTAAGAACTACAATAAAAAATCAACATTCATGAACCACATTGAAGACAACATGAATTTAATTTAGAATAAATTTTTAAAGTTTTACATAAACATAATAAAAGTAAAAAACTAGACATTTTAGAAACTTTAGAAATTAAAAAACATTAAAAATAACACAAGAATCCTTAAGAAATTGAAAATGTCCACAATTCAATAATTTTAGACAAAATAGTAGAAATTTCTCCCCACTCTTTAGACTAAAATAGTAGTAACATTCGATGTAAATACTTCTCCCGAAGATGCCTTAGTAGGGTGAAACAATTGTAGAGAAAAGTAAAATTATAGTGGAAATTGTGTTTTATTAATTTAAAATTTCAATATGTATTTAAATTTCCATAAAGTAGAGGCTGATACAATTAATTAACCATTAATTTTTGTATCTAATTATTTCCAAAGTTGTTGATCAAAACAGTACCTATATAGGAAATAAACGAAAATCTAATAAAATAAATGTTTTTCTTGTTATTTTCGAGATGTGTGTAATGTTTTGAAGGAATAGTCAATGTAGCTGCTTTTATCCACCTGGGGAAAACATCAAGACCTGTTGCGTCAACTTGAACAGTACATAATGAGTCGGACTTTTAATAATTTATTCACTAGTACGTTTCCATCAACAGACAACTGCATTTCCTGGTGCAGACATGACGGCGATGACGATGAAAAACGAAGACAGAAAAGCTGAAGAGATTTTATATTATTATTACTCCTATAAAGACACTTAACATACAAGATGCGTTCTCGACGACTTCCTCAAACCAACCAACCAACCAACGGCAAAGTTCATTGTCTATGGTGGAAGACACACCAACTAGTGTATTAGTATTAGTATTAGGTATACCGTCTAATCCCGTTAGTCTAAAGAAGAAAGAAAAAACGATGATCGTGAGTAGCAACACCAGCCCAAGCAGACAGTTGTAAATTGAGATTTTAATGAACAAAATCAGCGGTTGTTGCCATCGGCACAATTAAACTGCAGCACAAGTGTATCATTAATCCTAGTTTACTGCAGCCATTTAAATTGGAAGGTATAATGTATATAATACAGGAAACAATATGCAACGACAACTTTGGAAAAAACACAAAATCGTACACTTGATGTAATAAGAAGAAATTAAGTAATTGGTACAAAAAAGTAATTTATTATAAAGATTCTGCTCTGAAATTGTACCTGTATAATTAAAATGAAATTGAATTAATGTATTAATTGATTTAGTCATTACATTATGGAAAATCATGATTGAAACAACAAAATTTAAAGACAGATTAAAAGAACATGTAAAAAACTACTCAGGAAATTATACCTTCATAAACGATAATTTAAAATTTTTAGCATGTATATATTGGTAGGATGAAATACGTAATTTGTTATTATGTCTTCTGAAGATGCCCATGTTGGGTGAAACAATTGTTAAGTTGTTAAATAAATCAATGGAAAATTGAACCTCGAATTTTATTTTATTTTTGTTTGAATTCATGTGCTTCTTAATAAATGAAATATAATTTTATATGATGTTTCAAATTATTTACTATACAACACTATTGGTTGAAAATTCCTTATTTTATGGCAACGTTACCTAACCAGGGGTGACATGTTATTGTTGTAAAGTACATACAATGTGCTAAATATGCGGATACATTAATTTTTAAAAATAAACCACTAGTTGTAAATTGCCACAGATTTTAAATAATAACATTACAATTGTTTCAAAAAAAAAAACATTGGCTTCATCAGATGTTTTGTGGCAACTTAAACCTAAAGTAAATAACAAATTCCTTATTATATTCCCTGGATGGTTTTTGTGATATTTGAGTATAAAAGTATTTTTGGATTTGTTTGCGTTTTTTATTGTTAATTAATTTGTCAATTAGGTCTGGATTAAAGTCATTATTGTTAGCTATGGTTTTTAATATAGAGATGTCAGTTTCATAGTCTATCTTAGATAATGGGAGGCTTACTAGTCTATGAATGTAACTTTGAAGGGATTACAACGTCTTTATATGTAGGTTTTCCGAATATACTGAAATTTAATTTATTATTTAGCTTGGTAATGGTTAGGTCCAAGAAGTTTAAAGAGTTATTATTTTTTTATATTGTAAATTGTATTTTTAGATAAATAGAATTTAGGTGTTTAAAGAAGAAATCTAATTGTCTGTCAGAACCTGTCCATATATATATGGATATAAACCTAGCATTATTACTAATTTATTTTATCTGTTTCAAAATTTAGGATTGCTGTTTAATTGTTCAATACCCGTGAGCATTGCTGGAGTTGACTTCCAGGTAAGTATAAAACGTAACTAGTCTCTTTCCTTTTTAATTAAAACGCCTTTTTTTTAACGCAAAATCTCCAAACAGAAACCGCGAAGAGAAACTTGTTGCCAATTTGGAACCATTAGATAATAGCTCGGCTAAATGGCGGCGGAAACTTCTATTAAAATGGCAACGGTTTTTTACCTCTTATTATATTATTCTGCTAAATAGATCGAAATTACTTACGTGGCCGTTTGGTCATGGATCTTATTTAAGACAATACTTGAAAGTATAACAACCAATAATCTTGCATACATATTCAAAGAAGAAGGAATTAAAATCCTTATTCGTCTAAATATTAACATCAAAGATCACACATTTGGAACCCGTCTTACCAAGTAGGCACAACGAACCGAAAGCCATATCCCACGACTGGTTTCAACCTATCAGGTCTCATCAGGTGGATGCGTTCTAAATGTGAGATCATTGATCTTAATATTTAAACGAATAAGGATTTTAATTCCTTCTTTTTTGAATATGTTATATCTTCGTCTAAGAATCCATCGGAACCAACAGTGTAATTCAATACCGGTGGGGTATGAGCCCTCGGAGTAGTTGTTTCTGTTGATTTCATATTTATATTTATAATATAGCCTGTAAAGGCATTTCTGCCAGCGCCCACCTGATGAGACCCGATAGGTCGAAACCGGTCGTGGGATAAGGCTTTCGGTTCGTTGTGCCTATTTAGTAGGACGCGTTTCAAATGTGAGATCTTTGATGTTAATATTTAGACGAATAAGGATTTTAATTCCTTCTTTTTTGAATATGTTATATCTTCGTCTAAGAATCCATCGGAATCAACAGTGTAATTCAATGCCGGTAGGGGTATTAGCCCTCGGAGTAGTTGTTTCTGTTGATTCCATATTTAAATTTAATCTTGTATACGTTTAAAACTGTTATAGGTACTTCTCCGCTAGCAAACAACAAAAAAAAAGCTCGTGAAGCTGCAAAAAGTCACATCATAGAAACGAAGCCTTCTTTTGAATACACGTTCTCTTATCCAAACATTTTCCAGTTTCGAAAGCAGTATATAATACACGCAAAGAAAATACAAACCAGTTACACAAAAGGCAAATACAGAGAGAGACTGTGTTTGGTGAAAAGCTACGAGGTCAATAAACCAAACAAAAAAAGCTTCTTAGCCACGAATTATTGACAAAACAGTAGACAATAATGCACCATTTCAATTTACTTACTACAGAACCTTTCACCAACGATACTGTTAACGCAAACATACGTCCCAAGTAGTAAAAACCACTAAAATATTAGTTGCAAATTTGCTGTACATACGCGAAAAGTAAACTTGGAGTAAGACTCACGGTCAGTAATTCTAATTATCAACAAATGTCATACAGTTTTAAAATGTTTCATAACACATGAGAAAACGGATTCCCATCCTGTACCTGACTGTCTTCCTCAAACTAAAATTATTTTTTTTAAATAAAGAGACAAGACTCGGTAAAGTTTCACTGGAATAATTTATTGTCTCGACAATATTGTTTCGAGCTATGTGCTCATTTTCAAGAGTATTCTTATACTAAACTTAAATAATACACAAATCATAGTAAACAGTAAACAGTAAACCAAAAACTAACATCATACAAAAAAGTGGAGTTTATAAGATAGCCTGTAAAAATTGTGATGCCTTTTATCTAGGCCAAACTGGTAGGACTATAGACATTAGAATCAATGAGCATGTTAACAGTATCAAAAAACTTGATAAAAAAACTGGTTGTTCTGACCATTGTATCTCTCTAGGCCATTCTTTAGATTTAGAAAATATAAAAATCTTACATACTAACCAAAGTAAAGGAAAGAAGTTGAGTCACTTGAAATTAACAAAGCTTTATATAAAGCAGAAATTTTAATGAACAACCAGTTAGAATTAGAAACCTTTTCCTCCCCCCTAATTTTAAGTATGCTATAAATTATGATTTGTGTATTATTTAAGTTTAGTATAAGTATGCTCTTGAAAATGAGCACATAGCTCGAAACAATATTGTCGAGACAATAAATTATTCTAGTGAAACTTTACCAAGTCTTGTTTCATTATCTTAGGTTAATAAACATGTTTCACAAAAGTACACCCACCAAAGTTTAAATAAAATTATTTTTGCTCTGGTTGTATTTCACATATACAGTCAGTAGAGCTATTATGCAATCTAACAAATGGTTCTATTAAAAAAGTCCGACAATTATTGACGGTGTTAAACTCAATTAATAAAAAATACAGTTTACGATAGAATTAGAAAAAGATGGTAATCTAAACTTTTTAGACCTTAGCCTAAAAATATAATAACTAATTTTAATTTAGAATATAATATTTATAGAAAAAATACATTTACCGATACTATTATACCATACGCGTCCAATCAAAATTTTACAATTAAAATGTCCACCTTCCACAGCCTCATCAATAGATTGGTCACATACCCCCCTCACTTAATGAACAAAACTTCGATAAGGAACTATTATTTATAAAAACTTTGGCCCATAACAATGGATATAAACCTAGCATTATTAATACCTTACTCAATAAAAATATAAGTAATTAGCTCTTAATCAAATTTATCACTACCGTACAAAAAACACAACAAAATGGTATCCAATAAATCACTACGAAAACGTTAGCCGTAAGTTATGTAAATTGCTTTGCAAGAATTTAAATACTAGTGTAATTAGCTTTAATAAAAACACAATAAAACATCTACTTTTAAAAAATCAGGCGTTTATAAAATTAAATGTAATGACTGTGATGCCTTATATATCGGTTAAGACAGGTCGTAACTTTAATATTAGATATAAAGAACATGTTAAGTCAACTGTCGAAAATATGAATTCTACAGGTCTAACCCAACGCTGTAATTCATTGTACCATTTTATAAATAAAAATAATTTATCAATTCTACATCAGATAAATAATAGCAAAAAAATTAGATGTGTTAGAGAAATTAGAGAGGTTCAAAAAGCTTTGCATTTCAAATTAAACGATACAAACGACCAAATTGAGGAATTTTCCAGCCCGATATTTAGGGCATCGTTCAAGTAAATCTACGAGTAATGTGTAAACAAGTTTTAACTACCACCCTACTCAGGTATAATCTATAAATAGTTTTGCCTTTAACTTTTAATTTAGTTCTCTAAGCATATTTGACAACGATCGAAACAATATTGTAGGAAATTACCAAATATATTTGTGAAAAACAACAAACTGTGTTTCTGTGTTTTGTTATATTAAAAAAGCTCTTATTCTTGGTTTAACTTACTGCTACACTTTCATTGATTAACAATCATTAAGAGAAGAAAAATGCTTTAATTTCGTTTTTATCAAAATTGACTTTGATAATGACCATCCTTGAACCTACCCTCGAACCATAAACGTTTCCCTGACCAGTTTGGGTTTTCCTAAACCAAAAAACAATCTGTCTTGTTGATCTCAAACACTTAACGATTTTTGGTAATGGTGTTTAAATCCGGTCCGTGCTGGATAATTTATATTAATTGTAATTACGTTGTAAGTTGAGTTAAATCATAAAAATTTCTACAAGCCCGTGTGTCGCTATTCAAAGCCTTAACATAATCGTTATATTCTAGCTGCTCTACCTTAATTATCTCATTATTTTGTTGCATTCGCGTAGAGAATACCTTTGGTGTTACAATAAAAGCTCTTGTATTCTCTTAACCCGAAGGACCCTCTTACTTATCCGGGCTTCAAAATTCGGGTTCGACTTCGCCGTCGTAGTCTACATTGGTGAATTAGCAGACCGGCGGCGCCTGCATTGATCCGACGCTCGCTCTCCCCAATTCGAACCGAGACGTCGACGCCGAGGCCGGACAGACGCTCATCAGGTCTAGGGAGCGCCCTAGCCGCCTGGAGTTCTATATGTATTACGGCTGTGTCGTTGGTCGGTCGACGACGTTGTTCGTTCGCAACGACGCCGACGCATACAGCCAACATGGAAGTCGCGCGGTGCGTCGCAAGGATACAGGCAACGGAACCCCATTTTCACCTAACGAGGGTGGATATAAGAAGGAAGAGACGAGGAGATTATTACGGAATTTTATTAACGACGAGAAACGACTTTCTCACTAAAAAAATCTTTGCAGTCTTTAAAATCTTCACTATGGAAACATTTAAACCATTTGCGTTTACCGTACTAGTAACAATGTCTATGTATATGTAACTATCTAATTAAAGTAGGGGTAGCATTAGTCGTTTACAATAAATTAGATCGAGATCATCAAGCTCGAATATCCAGGCCGTGAAAGCCTTTTGTAGAAATAAAAACCAACACAAGTTTCAAGACTTAATTTAATGTAAACACTACAATTGTTTCACCACACAATGGCTTCTTTAGGTGGAAAAATTAATTAATTAAGAATAAATCTAATTTTACAAAACTATTGCTTAAATAATACAGGGGTGGAACCAATTTTTGAGATGTTGGTAGGGATTACTGTCAATAAGTGAATGTATCGAATTATTAGTTTTAATTTGGTCATTAAGAAGAATATTAAATTTGTTAACACTGCCTGTTAAATTTAATTTATATTATTTATTTAACACATTTAAAATTGTTATTAAAATTATGTTTTTCTATAAGCAAATGTTCGTCATATGTGGAATCAGTTTTTCCTTGTCTGAAGCTCCTTTGGTGTTCTAAAATCCTGTGGTTGAAAGGTCTGCAAGTTTGTCCAACGTATACCTTGTTGCAGTCATCGCATTCTAACAAATAGACTTCTGATTTCGACCTTTTATCAGTTTTATGTTTATTATTTTTAATTAGTTTAGGCAGAGAATTATTAGTTTTAAATGTAAAAGTAATACTGTTTGTTTTTTGAATTTGTTTGGTTATTTTTGTGGATATATTCCCTAGGTATTTAATCGAGCCGTATTGTGTTGGTGTTATGTTTTTAAGGAAAGGATAAATTAAATTAAAGGTTTTTCTTTGTAGTTTCTTGTTTAACATATTTCAAGGGGTTACCATTATTTATTTGCGATACATACATTTCTTTTTACATGTACCTATGTTATGTGCTTATATCGTACTCGGTAATCCTTTTTTGAAGCGAATTGTTACATTAGATAGTTTCTCAGAACATAAAAATGTAGTTGAACTGATATCAGATATTCATACTTACACTACAATATAGTCTAGACGGCATATTGCAAAAAATGTGCAAAATATGTTAAAACCACAGGAAATTGATTATTTCAACTAGCTTTTTTCTGCGTTCAACCTTCTCTTTTTTTAAGTACACAATGGCTGACATTATTTCCCCAAAATCGTTGTTATCATGGTCGCCGATATGAAAATGGCACACACGTGTCTAGGAGATTTACTGTTGTATAGTGTAGACACTTGTAATAAACATTTCTATCTACGTCATGTACATGTATATGTATATGTACGCACATACAGTATTGTGTAAATAATTTGAACAAACAACTTAAAACAATATTTTCTATCCGCTGCTAAAAAATATTACTAAAACTATTACTTGATATATAGTTTGTCATTTTATAAATAATTTCAATTTGGTAAATATGTAATTGTTCATAGGTTGTAGGAGTGTGAAAACGGTTCGAATTATCAGCAAAGAGAGAAAAAAACACAATAATATGTTTATGTCAAGTTTCCCAGTACAACTATACAAAACTTCTTTTCACTGATTTTCACAACCCCTTTTTCGGTTACATACTGTACAATTATGTATATGCGCATGCCAAGGTTATCATATCTAAATTTGCGTTAGTTCGTACTAATGTCGATTGTGGTATAATAACGTAACAGCGATTGAGTAAAAGGCCTGAAATGAAGGATGATGGTTCGGCTGTAAAGTCTCGATGATTTTCAATGTCACGTTCAGTTAATTAATGTTTGAACAGTGCGATTTATGATGCGGCGCCTTGTCTCAACCTTCATATTTATCCTCTTTTATTTCTCTATATCCTTCTAATCATAAGTAAGGTTCGTATAATCGTGAGAAAATCCATTCTGATCCGGTATCACATGCCTTTTACATTTTCAAAACATCCAGATAGATGTCATCAAACACTGCAGCTTAACACGACATACAAAATCTATCATTTTCTTATCTACGTAGAAAAATACAAATCGAAATCATTTTTAGGATTCATTAATTCAAAGAGAGAATTTAAATCCTCTTTTTATCAATTGTATTGAATTAGCGGATACTTGATGGAAGTCCAACATATTGAAATAAATACACAGTTGATAACTTCAACAATTTATTAAATAAACTTAACACGTGTTTCGCCAACACTGTGTCTTCTTCAAAAGTACTTAAATTTACTTAAAACTACCTTAGAGTAGATGTTTATAAATAGTGTGGTGCATTTTCATTAGAGTGAGGGAAAAGATTTAATAGTAGTGAAGGGTTTATATCTACTTGGTAATTGAGTAATCTGTCTGTATTTTTATATTTGTTAATTTCATTAGATTCTAATAGTGTAAGTTTTAAACTTTTATTTTCAATGTGTAAAGTTTTTACATCTAAATGAAATGTATGATTATCTTCTTCTACTTTGTCTTTATTATTCTTTATATGTATGCCAAGGTTATTATTTGTTTTGTATGATACATTTATATTGTTGTCTCTGAGAAATTTATTGATTGTTAGTGATGGTTTCCCTAAATATGTTAAAAGTTTGAATTTTTTTATTTGTGTTATCTATAGTGAGTGGGAAGATGTTTGAAATATTTTGAGTGTATGAAATTTTTTGTAAAAGAGTGTCAATTATGAGCGGGTTGTAATTATTGTTTATGGCGATTTGTTTAATTAGATTCAATTCTTTATTATGGCCTGTTTCTGACAAGGGAACTTTGAACTCTATGTAACATGCTATAAAATGCTGAGTGTTTGTGTTGGTAAGGGTGACAAGATGAGTTGTTTATAATAATATCTGTGTATGAAGGTTTATGGAAGATGGAAAAATTATGTTTAATATCTTGTTTGGAAATAGTTAAGTCTAGAAAGTTTATTTTGTTATTTTCAATTTCCATTGTGAAAATGACATTTTTATGTACATTATTAATTTGGTTAAATAACATGTGTAATTGTCTATCTGAACCTTTTTTTCTGGTTGTTAATCCGTCCATTTGTCTATAATAGCCGTTTTTCTCAGAACCTGTTTCAAATTTTAGATCACATCGAAGTTCAACCAGGATATTTATTATAAAATAATGTCCATGTTAAGAAAGGAATTCCATCGATCTGGAATAGAACGCGTGTCGTTCGTGTTGAAGTTGCCCAGGGCAGGTCCGAACACAACCGAATATCTATGGACTGTTCCGATTCTAATAATTTTATGTTTGTGATTGTTTTCAAAAAAATTAAAAAACGTAGAAAAACAACGAATAACGATGGTGTCTAAATTAATTTACAATGCCATCCCAACAGAACATACCAGCTCTGGTCATCAATTTTGCTCCATTAATTATATCAACAACGTCAGTTACAAGTTTAAAAACAAATTTAAAAAAATTCAACCTTATAGCCATAGAAACCAACAATAAAAATTTAAAAACCTTACTAGTCAAAAATAAACCATCACAATCACCGGAATTAAAAAGCGGAGTCTATCAAACTTGTTGCAATAATTGTAATGCAATTTACATTGGAAAAGTGGGACAGCTATTGAGACTCGATTAAAGGAACATCAATACAGTATCAATAAAAAACTTAATAAAACAGGATTGTATCAGTTTCAGCCATTCTTTCATTTCAACAAATTCAACAATATCACATTCCAACATAAATGATAATAGAAGACTATCTTTGCTTGAAAATCTGGAAATTAAAAAAGCTTTGTACAAAAATCAGACAGAATTAGGCTTTACCAACTCCCCACTTCTCCTTTGTAATTTATAGTAGGTATAAATATGTTGACATTAGTTTTAAGATTTAATATAATTACTCTTGATAATGATCGCAGTCCGATCGAAACTATATTATCGAGTTGTCGAAAATAAATATTGGCGAATCAATATTCGTTGTTTTTCTATTTAATAGCATATGATTATCGATAGAAGAAAAGTTGAAAGTTTTAGTATTTTTAGTTAAATCAATTTTTACGTGTTCGTTTTTGAATTTCTTTTCTCGTTCTGCTAATAAACTACTTGTCAACACGTACAAATTTCTCGTTTTCGAACAGGAAGGGATGCCAAATGACAGACAGAAAAAATGCAGTAAAAAAGTACAGTAGCCTCTAATGTGAAGTGCGTTTAGTTAGTTTTTAACATTGAAGGAAATTCAAGGTGGACAGAATCCAACAATAATAATCGTCAAGCAGTTGCTAAATAGCAGTCGAACATTTCATGGCCAACACTTCAAAAAATATATCGTCTAGGAAGCTGCACATTGGTTTTGCTATAACAAAAGTCTCTTTTAACAGTCGTTGGAACGTGCTATCGCTATTTCCAAAATTGAAAAGAATACGAACACTTACTCTTATGTTAATTAATAGTTAAATATGATATTCTAAATAATATACGAATATTCCATTATATTCTGTAGATAACAAAGGATATGTGAGGGAAACGAGGTATATAATTATAAAAACAGATAAATACAGGTGGTAACTAACACTGTTGGACAAGTTTCACTTAATTTATTATAGAATTCTTTACAAAATTGTTTCTACTGTTAAGTCATTTTCAAAAGATACATGAAATTGTATTAAAGTTAAATAAAGTTACCAAGCTATTTATAGAAGCATATATTTATTTGGTAATACCAACAATTAAGAGGGTGGTATTATTACTGAGAAGTGCAGTTTGGTTATTAACCAAGGGTAAATTTTGATGTACAGCCTTCTTAATCTCTAGATTTTCTAATAAATTTAATTTTCGGCTTTTGTTGGCTGAATGCAAACAGAGTCTATATTGATATTTAATCTTTCAACTATTGAAATCAATAAAAAGAATCTTCATTCTTTCTTGGTCAACAACAAAACCAAAATTAACCCCTTAGAAAAAAGCGGAGTTTATCAATTTTTTTGCAAAGACTGAAATGTTTTTTTAAATTGGTCAGTCAGGTAGATCTGTAAATTGTCGTATTATTGAACATGTTAATACTATTAAAAATTTTAAAACAACTACAGGGATTGCTGAACATTGTACCATCAACAAACATAATATCAATATAGACTCTGCTAAAAAATTGCATTCAGCCAACAAAAGCCGAAAATTAAATTTATTAGAAAATCTAGAGTTTAAGGAAGCTGTACATCAAAATTTACCCTTGGTTAACAACCAAACTGAACTTCTCAGTAATAATACCCCCCTCTTAATTGTAGGTATTACCAAATAAGTATATGCTTCTATAAATAGCTTGGTAACTTTATTTAACTTTAATACAATTTCATGTATCTTTTAAAAATGACTTAACAGTCGAAACAATTTTGTAAAGAATTCTATAATAAATTAAGTGAAACTTGTCCAACAGTGTTTTTGTATTTACATTCGAATTTTATTGATTTAATAAAATGTTGCACAACGAGTGCACCACAAACTCTTTAAGTTTCATTAATTTAATAACCAGTGTGATGAAATACGTAAAAAAATAAACATTAATTTTTCCGTTGGGAAAATCTGAATCTACTATATATGGAAAACGAGATGGCCGAAATGATAAAATAAAATATTTTTCTGATTACTTACCGTGCCCTACTCCTGCGTTTATAATAATATTATTTGAACAAACAAATCCAAACGATTTATTCAATGTTGTTATCAAGCAGATAAAAGTATTAGAGGTAGATACCTTAAAACAAAATCATTAAAATCGTAACTAAATTTTTAGTGTGGAATAAAATGTCAATGGGGACAAGTTCACTTATTAACCAACGACAGGACACACTCGTTCGTTATCTTTGAACACTGATAAATTAAGTGTAAGGGGGTGATATTTGGCTGCCTTATCTCAAACGTGCAGGGCATACAGTCAACCATTCAAAATGCACTGCCGTTTCGACCGACTCACATGTGGATACATACACAACATATAATGATTTTTCACATACATAATATGTGTACCAATTAATTTTTATTGCCACCCCATTAGCCTGCACATACGATAAACGGATGAAGGGAGATGATGAAAAGAGATCGAACTGCACCAGCGACAGCGTTTTTAACAAATAAAAAACCCTCGATGTACATAATTTAAAATTTTTATCGACAAATTATATACACTATGTTCTTGGTGATAATTTTTATTATAAAATCTCAATTGTCCTATTAAGTAGTTGTCACGGTCTAATAAGGAAAAGTGTTTTATCTTTATTTTTTTTCTTTACTAATAAATTGCAATAGTTGCAATGCAATATACATAGGAGAAACCGGAAGAGCGTACAAAGAAAGAATTCAAGAACATGTGAAAAATTATAATGAAAATTCATCATTCATGAACCACGTTAATAACGAAAAACATAAAGTTAATTTAGAAGAAAATTTCAATATTTTACATCAAGAAAAGAAAGATAAAAAACTAGACATTTTGGAAACCTTAGAAATCAAAAAACATGAAAAATAGCAAATTAATATTATTAAATGAAATCGAAAATGTATATAGCTCAATAATTATAGATAATATAGTAGATGCATCCCCACCAAGATTGTAATAGTATTTAAGAAATAGTGTAAGCAAATTTGTATCAATACTTCTTCTGAAGATGCCCTTGTAGGGTGAAACGATCGTAAAGAGTTTAATAAGTGTATTAAGTAGAAATCAAGTGTGTTTCACTCAATTATTTGATTAAATATGATTCCTAATTTCCATAAAGTAAAGGTAGAAACTATTAGTTATTTACTAATAAAATTGCCTTTTAGGGTAAGTTTGTTTACCTGGAGATAAACAAGTCAAAGTCAAACCCTGTACCAGATCAATACCAAATTGTTGTGTTACTCTTCCATGATTTCTTTTTTTAGCATATTTCGCAATATATTTTACAACATGAAAATAAGTTTGATAAGTTTGGAGTCATTGTCTGTCGATGGAAACGAACTAACATCAAATATGAAGGCCATACGAGATCGTTCTTGCCCATATTTAATAGAAATTTTCAGCTTCCTGCTCTTTTACAGTTTATGCAGAAAACATAGGTCATATTTATCCCAAAATTTCGCTTATTTTTACAGGATAAACAATACTTTTCATTCCATTCCATTTTCCAGATGAATAATCTCGTTTATTAATACACATTGCGTCGTCGATCGAGAAAATATTGTTAAAAAAAACAACATCGGTTGATCTCGTGCATATTTTTCTATGCCTTTAGTATGGTGGTAGAGGTAGGTACTTTTTAGTGCCCGACTGACTATATGGCAGATGTCGAACCACCTGCCCGAACAGCTGGCCCGATCAACCCGCACCCATTTTTTACCAAACAGAACAGGCAACAGAATCGACTTTCTAATAACGGGTTGTTCACCCGGTTTTCGCAGTTAACTTGCACGCATCCCGGCAAAACATGTATCTTTCATAAACGACGACTGTTCTGTTACATCCCTCAGGCACAATTACTGCCATTGCACTACCCTCGTTGCAAAAAATACAACTCACAGAAGAAAAAATTACAGCACTGTAGGTATATTTACATGATTACATTCACAGGAAGTCAGTTCTTTTAAAACATTTGTACCAGGTTACGACTAAAAGTGTCGCGTGTTTGTGCAACTAATAAAAAGAGACATTGAAATAAACACACAGTTGATAACTTCCACAATTTATTAAATAAACTTAACACTGTGGCTTCTTCAGAAGTACAAAATCTACTTAAAACTACCTAAGAGTAGATGTCTATTAGGTGTTATCTTTAGTGAGTGGGAAGATAACACAAATAAAAAATTCAAACTTTTAACATATATAGGGATACCATTACTAACAATTAATAAATTTCTCAGAGAAAACAATATAAAGGTATCATACAAAACGAATAATAACCTTAGCATACATTTAAAGAATAATAAAGACAAAGTAGAGAAATTATCAAAACCAGGCATATATCAACTTAATTGCGGTTCTTGTTCAAAAATTTATATAAGTCAGACGGGAAGAAATTTTAGAATTCGTTTGAACGAACATTCTAGATCATATAGAAACAAAAAAACCGATTCTAACTATGCCAAACATGTGTTAGAAGATAACCATATATTTAATTTAAATCTAAATATTTTACACATTGAAAATAAAAGTTTAAAACTTATACTATTAGAATGTAAAGAAATTAACAAATATAAAAATACAGACATATTACATAATGACCAAGTAGATATAAACCTCTCACCACTATTAAATCTTTTCCCTCACTCTAATGAAGATGCACCACCCTATTTATAAACATCTACTCTTAGGTAGTTTTAAGTAGACTTTGTACTTCTGAAGAAGCCACAGTGTTGGCAAAACACGTGTTAAGTTTATTTAATAAATTGTGAAAGTTGTTATCAACTGTGTGTTTAGACTTCCATCAACTATCCGCTAATTCAATACAATTAAACAAGTTTGACTTTGTAGCTGTTACATTAAATACTTGTAGATCTTATTAGAATCCTGAGTACTTCATAGTAAACTAGCAACCCTCTCATACCCTTTTACAAAAAATCGGGCATAGTTCCTAATCTTTAATCAACACATCATCTTTGACTGTTTATTTAGAAAAGGATGATATTTTCCAACAAAACACAATATTTCATATATCTTAAGCCATTTTGGCAACATTTGAACAACTTTTGTTTTTCCTCAATTTTAGTTGACCTCTTTATTTTGATTATGGTATAAATTTCGTTGAATTAAACTTTCTAATGAAGAACGAATTTTGAAAATCCGACTTATCTCGAACAACGAAACAAACTTTATCTTTTTCTAATACTGGCGTACATAGATATCGTTAATTGCAGAATGATTTAGCCTATAATATAACTATACTTTCCTCTCCGTGAAAAATGGAAAGGATTGTGGGTTTTTTGTGCTATGTATTTTTGATCTGAATATAGGTCGTTTAATTATATCTTAAACCTGAACTTGTTGATGAATATTGTCTAAATGTACGACTATTGGATAATAAATTTTCTTGTAAGTAGAAAACGCGCGTTGTCTTTTCTGCTATTTATAAAAACACTGCTATTGGGACATCACCTATAAAAAATAATTAGTCAGCGTCCTTTCAAGGAGGCCACATTAAAATTAGAACACTGTTCGATTCTCCTTTTGATAATTGTACCTTCTCATACATACACCTAAGTACATATGCCATTAATTTAATACAAAAACTGAATTTTGTAACAAAATTAGATTGGCAATCGAGTCAAACAAATAAGATTTCACATCTAATGTGACATTTCCGTAAAAAGGATTTAAACAACATTAATTTAATTTGCTATTTTTATTTCATTTTTTGTCGACATCGGTCATTTACAACAACCAACCGTTCCACCAACTTTTTCTAATCCTATAGACAGATCTTCTATTAAATCTTCGACATTTTCGATCCCAACTGAAATCAACACCATCTTGGGGGTGATACATCTCTGTTCTTTCATTTCATCCGGCATGGAGGCATAACTCATTGTCGCAGGTACTTCGATTGTGCTTGTAACGCCTCCAAAACTAGTAGCCAAAACGAAATATTGTCGTTTACTCACGAATTTTTTTACATCGTCAGGCGACCCCCTTATGTAAACACAAATAAGTCCCCCGCAACCGGACATTTGCATCCTAGCAAGATCGTACTGCGGGTGTGAAGGAAGTCCAGGATAAAACACTTTGTCAATTTTTGAATGGGTTTTAAGGAACTTGGCAATCTCCATAGCATTATTAAGTATGCGATGCATCCGGTACGACAATGTTTTCAAACTACGATTTATAAGATACGCATCGAAAGGTGGGATGGCAGAACCCATTGTTTGTTGTAAACTTCTAATTTGAGTAGCAATTTTATCGCTATTTGTGCAAACTGATCCTGCCATGCAGTCGTTATGACCACCGGTACCTTTTGTTAGGGAATCCACTACTACATCCGCGCAATATTGAAATGGATTTTGGAAATAAGGCGTAACTAAAGTATTGTCGACTATAAGGTAAATTTTTTTCTTTTTTGTAATTTTTGCCAATGCCGTGATGTCTACCAATTTCATTAACGGAATGGACGGACTTTCCACGAAAATAAGTCGGGTGGTAGATTTTATTTTATTTTCGAATTCATTGACATCTGTTTGATTTACATAAGTGACTTCTATGTTATATGCCGATGCCATTATGTCCATTAACTGCATGGTGCTGCAGTAGTAAAGGTCTTCGCTGCAAATAATGTGTTCTCCGGATCGGACAAGGCCCAGACAGGAATAAATGGCCGCCATGCCCGTTGCAAAGCAAAAGCAATGTTTACAACAGTACAAGGCTTTTAAGCATTCCTCCACGACTGCTCTGCTTGGATTGCAAATGCGTTCGAATTCAGATTTTTCTCTCGGTCTGGATTGCTTATAAACTGCCGAGGTAACAAGTGGAGGAGTAACGCACAGGGTGTTCCACATTTCTGGCTCCTGTCCAGCATGGATGGCGAACGTTGCAAAATGTCTGGGCAATTCACGAAGAAACCCAGAAGTACATTTTTTACAAATGTTACTCGATGGCGTATCTTTTAGAACATCACGAAAATCTCCAGATTTTTTGCTGTTGCACCATTCACAGGGCATTGGGCAATTATGGATTATTACTACAAAAAGTATTTCAAGTGCAACGAGACAATTTGACAATTTTGAAAAGTCATAAATGTCACAAAAGTGCGCCTAGTATGGTACGCCCACGCGTCCTATTTGAAACGAGATGTGTGTTAGTAAATGTAAAATATAACAGACAAACCTTTCGGAACTATTTTATTAAACTCATTTTCTTGTTGATTTTCTGTTAATATACATTTTACAGTTTATCTAGTGCTATTTGCATGTCTTCAATTAAATCTTCGATATTTTCAAGTCCGACATTGATCCGTACCATGGTATCCGTGATGCCGAGTTTTTCCATTTGTTCTTTAGGCACATCTGTATGGGTCATCAAGGCTGGTATTTGTATGAGACTTTCAATGCCACCGAAGCTCACCGCCAAGCGGAACAGTTTCAAACTTTGCACAAATCTTCTTGCTTGGTCGCCACTTCCCTTAAGATAAATGGTCAAAAGTCCACTGTGACCTGCCATCTGCTTTTTGGCAAGCTCGTGTTGAGGATGCGACTTTAATCCCGGGTGTACAACTTTTTGTACTTTCGGATGAGTTTCCAAATATCTTGCTAATTCAATATTGTTTTGCGATTGTCTTTTTACCCGGAGGGCCATGGCCTTCAGACTCCTTAGACAAAGAAAGCAATCGAACGGTGGGGCAGCTGTGCCCATAAGGATTTGAAGAGTGTGAATTTTCTCCGCTATGTCAGCAGAGTTAGTAGCAACAGCCCCCATTATTACATCAAAATGTCCATTGACGTATTTAGTAATCGAATCCACCGCAATATCTGCACCAAGACTAAACGGGAATTGCAAATAACAGCTGGGTGTTGAGTTATCAACGGTCAATAATAACTTTCGTTGTTTCGCTAATTTGCTAACTGCAGCAATGTCGACTACTTTTAAACATGGATTCGTTGGTGATTCAATGTATATCATGCGAGTATTCGGTTTAATGTTTTTGGTGATTTCGCAAACTGTCGGATCAGCGTATGTAACCGAAATACCAAAGGAAGGACAGATTTTGTTAAAAAGTCCTACTGTACCACCGTAAAGATCATCACCGCAAACAATATGTTCACCAGATTTTACCAAAGATGTTGCAGCAGCGATAGCCGACATTCCCGAAGAGAACGCAAAACAGTATTTTGCCTGATATAGAGCACCTAAAGATTTTTCAAAAACTTCGCGAGTAGGATTGTTACGGTGGAACGAATTACGTAAATCTAGATTTTGTTTAAATGTACTCGAGGTAACGAGGGGTGGGGAGACAGCCAGTGCACTCCAACTTTCTGGTTCATGATAGTAATGTATAGCCGTTGTAGCAAAATGTTTTGGTAAGGGAACTTGGAATTCGTCGGATACAACTTCTTTTTCTTTACGTGGTGGTCCGGATTTCATTATTCTAATTCATTTATTTATTTATTATTTTAATCGTCTTTATTTTAAATACTACTAAAATTTTGACTTGCGGATATTCTAAAATTATTATTATTAAAGTGACATTTAGACATTTAGAGTGTAAAAAACGTAAATGTCAACATAATGTCGTTTTTATTATGCAGTTGAACTGCAACATCCGCAGCCGTCTAGGGCATATTTTAAATCTTCCAAAAGATCTTCTATGTTTTCAATACCTACGGAAATCCTAACCATATTCTCCGTGATTCCTACTTGCCTCTTCCGCTCTGGAGGGACGCAAGCATGCGTTGTAGTATTAGGCAAATTAATTAAACTAATTGTTCCACCGAAACTAACAGCAGGTGTAAAATATCTTAAACTCTTCATGAAATTTTTGCAATCGTCCTCGAATCCTTTCATATAGAAAGAAAAGACTCCGCTATGTCCTGACATTTGTCTCCTGGCTACTTCATACTGCGGATGGCATGGTAGACCAGGATGTAGTACACGTTCTATTTTCGAATGGCTGCTTAAATATTTCGCAATGGTTAAACCGTTCGCTACATGCCGTTTCATTCGCAAAGCTAAAGTTTTCAAACCTCTGTTAACTTGAAAACAATCAAACGGAGAAGGGGTACTGCCCATCAGCGATCGGATTATTCGAAGTTTACCGTTAAGCTCGGTATTGTTAAGTATTAATGCCCCCATGACAGAATCCGAATGACCATTATAATATTTAGATAACGAACAAATAACGAAATCGGCACCAAACGATAAGGGTTGCTGTAAATAACAGGTAGCTACCGTGTTATCAATAACCAATGTCAATTTATTTCTTTTCGCTACTTTCGATAGCAAACGAATATCGATCACTTTCATGCAAGGATTTGTAGGGGTTTCTACAAAAATCATCTTGGTGTTTGGTTTTATGCTCTCCAAAAATTTTTGTGGGTTTGCAGCATCTACAAAACTGACTTTCATCCCGAATGATGTTCCAACTGTAGAGAATACGTTAGCAGTACCCCCATACATATCATCCCCACATAAAATGTGGTCACCCGATTTTAGGAGACCAAGTAGGCAACAAACAGCTCCCAAACCTGACGAGAAGGTAATGCAATGCTTGGCGCTATGAAGGGCGGCCAAACAATCCTCCAAAACATCCCTGGTAGGATTATCCATACGACCATAAAAAAAGGGGGTCCTTTCGACAGGAGTTATTTGCTTATATACGCATGATAAGACTAAAGCTGGTATAACACACAACGTATTCCATCTTTCTGGATCTTGACCAGCATGTAATGCAATGGTGGAGAAATGTGCAGGAAATGGTAAGAAATTGTCCTTTTCTTTTTCTTTATTTTCACACGAACACGACATTTTTATATTGTAAAAATTTTGTTAGAAATCTTTCTTTATTATTCAAGTAACCTACCTACTAAAAATTTTGACACAACACCGAATATGAACAGTAAATGGGACAAAGGTTACAAAAATTTACCTACTTGATTGTCTAAATTATTTCAATTTTTAAATTGAAATTTTATTCAATTCCCTTTGGAGGGAGAAATTATATTTACAGTTTTTAGGAGCTACAGGAAGTTCGCGTTGTGTTGGGATTGTGAACCTGACCCTGTAGGATGTATTTCCCAGTCTACACAATCAGGTAATAAATTAATATTGAACGTTTTAATAAGTTATAGAAGCAGGTATTGCAATAAAAACGTAACTAGTTACCTTGCATGAAAAACGACTTTATGATCAAGGTTATTCGCATTTTTCAATACCTAGACTCGGTTAGAAAACAGGCTAACAATATTTACCTTACGTTGTAAAATATTGTTGTAGGTAGCTAATTGTCGATGTAAAAGACGAACACAAATTAGTTAAGGGTAGTTAGTTTTTTGAGTGCTTACCAGACAACACCAAAAGCACCATATCCGATGGGCCGATCGGGCTGGACCTGCTCCTGTGTGTGGGCGGGAGCGGCGGCATGTTGAGGGTGGTAATAGGGCTGCGCTGCATGCAGGCCACCCTGCTGTCCCCCCGCCGTGGGGCCCGCTGCTCCTTGCATCAGGCTCATCGACACAGACATGGACACTCTCGAGTGGCGGCTAGGGCCGACCACAGCCATGAAATACTGCACCAGTTCGATAGATTTAATTCAACCGCATCACACGAAACCACCGTAACTTACAAAACTTGGACCGACCGTTAACGAATTCGTTTAAAACTCTTGTTACCGATGAAATGTCTTTATTTTTACCCTGCTTGGCGATAGTGGTATGGAATTGTTATAGTGTAGCAATAATAATTAACCTTGTTAAACTTTAGGTTATACACTAGTGACAAACGTTGTGTTCATTTATGTATAATGTTCTTAATCCGACACAGAAAAATGTTCAGCCTGTTTAGCTCAAAAGCACTCACTAATAACGTGAATTCACGGTATATAAAACACAATCATCCAGTTTCGGTTGTGTATGTGTGAACGGGTTTTCTTTTTGTTTGGATAAGGAAGAGGTGACCTCGATGTATCAAGTTTGCAATTAACCACTTAGGTTGCTTCCTCAAACGTACGTTTATGCGTGCTTTGCTTTATTTGCCTTCTATATTAAAATCTAACTAGGCACTAACCACAAAACGAAAAATTCTAATTGGTGTTAGGTCTCCTTAAAATCGCAAACAACTGATAAGATCGTTCGATCTTGCATGGCGTGAAATTCAGCGTCTACGACAGGTCACGGGTATCTTTTATCGAGTTACTTTCTATTATCACAGTTCTCTTGTTACGATTGTTGTAGAAATTGCACTTTGCGAAAAGGAAACGACACAAAAGAATAAGTTAAAAGGACTATGTTTTTGTGTAGCACGCACAGCACAAACACAACCTGCCCCATTCAGAAGGAAACTGAAGACGAAATAAGCCGAAAACGGATTTTGAAGACATCGAACGGCTGCGCTTGCGCAATTTAACTTCATAACAGCTGACTACTTAATGTATTCAAAGAAGAAAATTATCTATCAGTATAGGCAACAAACTTTGCATTTCAAATTTTCAAAATCGTTAAAGTTGATATGCAACCCATATTGCAAATTTACCAACGTATCTTACTTCAATAATTCTGTATAACTATTATAAACTATAAGTCATTATCTTTTTTTTAGTTGCTTTATGTCTTATTTGAACTTTTTCTAAATAATTAATTATTGAATGCTTATCTATTAGCACATTCTTCAATTAGTTAATAATCAATCAATCAATTTTAAAACTTTTATTTTATTGTTATTTATATTAAAATGCAGTTTCATAAAAGTTGCACAATTGACAGTTTAAATTTTATTAATCAAAAAAATTGGATTGATTCAGCCGTTACTTTGCGATAATTCACCTTAACGAAAAATGAATAAATACTACTTTGTTTATTAACACTTTTTTATTTACAAATCCTACTATAGTTTCGACAAATAGCTTGTCATTGTCAATTTGAATCATTTGTTTGACAATGATAAGCTATTTGTCGAAACTATAGTTAAAAGTATTTGTAAATAAAGTGATAATCAACAAAGTAGTGTTTATTCATTTTTCTTTTATTAATCATTATATTCATCATTTTATAATTGTTTCAGTACTCCTTTTAATAATTACTGTTATTTGTCTTGAATTATTTAATTTAAAAAACAATGAAACAATAAATTGCCAAATGAATAATGTATTAGCATAAGGTTTGATTTGTTTTTTGGGTGTAATAAAATTAATTTTTCACAATTTCGCTGGTACGAATGTGTAAATTCTTTTACTTTTTATTTATTTATTTATATAAATGTATAATAATATAAAACATATAAAAGTGATATGCTAGTTTTCGAAACTTACCAAGTTATGCAAAAATTCAATTTGTACTACTAAACAAAGAAGGGAAACTAATCAATATACATCTATAGTCATAAAGATAAATTAACGTTGTAATAGTAATAATAAAAATAATTAATATATCACATTTATCAAAGTACATATAATAATCGATAATAATACAAAAAAAGAAAAATCAAGACAGTTCAAATCCTGTATTGCACGAAACCGCATATCTTAACTTTTCACGAAGTGTACTTTTCTTTTGGTAATTTGGCAATTTGAGAAGATTAAAGCAAGTGGAAGATGTTGGTAAACGATTTTGGGGGTCTTTTTTTCTTATTGTGAAAAAGCCACGAATAACACTGCCTGTTTGGAATCATTTATTTACACAAACAGAAAAAATAATATGTAAATAGTTCTTACCAATTGTGTCTCCTGTGTCTTCATCATCTCCAACTTCTACACATCTAATGGAAAAGGGCGGTTCAAGATGAGCAAAACCTAACAAAGGGGGTTTCGAGCAACTTGTTACAAACTGAAATAAATTTGCAATTTATAACAGGTGTCAAGAAAAGTCCTTAAAAATTATTTTTAATTTTATATACCTTAAGGAACATTCCTTTTTCTTCTTCTGAAAAATCTTTATCAAGTATATCCCAGAGCCAATTAACGACCCTGTGAGAGTCATGGAAACCTCCGTAATATTGCGTATGTTTTCTTAAATCTTTTAAATCTAGTGGAACATTATCGCCCGAAATTAATCTTTGAAGCTGAAAATAATTTTATTTAGTTAGTGCTCAAATTACGGTATTTCTTAAAAATAATAATTTAACATTACCTCTGGGGTTGAGAATAACGACAACCATTCAGGACTTATAATGGACCTGAAGCCCCTTATGAAAGCTGCTGTTTGGTCTTTAATTTGAACATGCATTCGAAAGTGAGCCATTAAATGAATATAGTTTATTCTGTAATTTATTAAGCATGTATTAGGAAACCTGTTTAATATATTAATGTAAACAAGACTTACTTATTGTCGTTGGCAACTGCTATGGCTTTACCTCCAGGTATCAGTTCGTGGGTGACCAGTTTACCCAAACAATCCTCATCTGCTGTAAAGGAAAGGTCCAATTGCGACACGTCTCCTTCATAATGCTTAATATAATTTAAACTCCTGTAAAGATCGGCATCCAGAGACGGAAGTTCATCCACGCAACTGTACAAAGCTTGTGCAGTTTGTCCTAGGACTTGGCTTAAAAAAAAAGACGCAAAGGGCACATCGACCACAATCCCTTCGTACACAGCCTTCCCTAACATCCTACCAACAAATTCGAATAGTTGCAAGTGATTTTCTTGTAAATAGGACGTGGGAGACGGATATAGACGCTCTTCGCTGGTTATTTTGAAAAGATTTAGTCCTGGGTCAAAGACCTTTTTAATGCTCTCTTCCAGGAATTCCTTGAATACTCCATCCTGGTCAATACCAGCCTCGTCTAAGCCTTGTTCGTTTATGAAACGTACGCGAATTACTCCTTTAAGATTTTGGGGAAGTATAAGAGCCAGTTGGCGGTAACCATCCTCAACTATTCGAGATCTAAATTATAAACAGGCATTTTCTAAAGTACATTATTTCTCAATAATTCTACTACCTGTGGACGGTGATAAGTGTTGACTGAGGAGAAGCACACGCAGATTCTGTCAGTCCCAAAACTGTTTTCTCATTCGTAATGTATTTTCTAAACAGCCTAACTCTATCTTCGTGTGGTATAATATGGGGCATTGTTTGTAATAAGATTTGCTGTGCCCTCCGTCCTTTTTCTAAATCAACCATGAAAGAAGAGACTTTAATTTCCTTAATTAACCAATGTCCAGGAGGTGTATATCTTCTTCTACAATCCCTTTTGTACAGCACAATAAGTAAAGTATGAAGTGATTGGAATAATTGATTACTTTGAATAGATTTCAAATCTGAAACATTCATTAAAAATATACATAAGTCACACAGTAAGATTCTAACAAAGAATAAAAATTATTTACCTATTAAGTTTCCTATCACTACTTTGTAAAGGAAAATATTGAGAAAATTTGAAAGGACAACGAAATCGCTGAGTTTGAAAGGGTTTTGTTGCTCATACAATTCCATGTCATCTAAAATTCTGAAATTAAAATAAAGAATTGAAAAAAAAAAACAAATACTATAAAGAGAAAAAAAATTCTTACGTCACATAATGGGTCATACAATCAGAAAAAAGTTGTAGCATTTGAAACTCAGGTGCAGTACATTTGGTATTAACAGCTAAATGATCTAGAAAAGTCTTTAAGCCACAATTTGGTCCAAGGGAACACAAAAATAACCAGAGATCATAAAGAAACCTATCCCTATAGCACAAACCTATAATGGTAATACAAATTTAGATTATTTATTTCAAGGAGAAAAAGTAATAAAAAGAGAAAACGTTTACCAGTTAATATGTCTAATTTTAACTGGGTTAAAGTATGTAAAGCTGTATGGTATAAGGAACACATCAATACTATTCTATGCACTTCAGGACTTCCCAGAGATCTGTAGCTCTTTTGAGTGTTTGTTTTATTAACCCTTGAATCGAGGGCTCTTTTCAGAAAATTTGTCCCTGAAAAATGATTGCCGTGTCCTGAAGAACCACCTGAAGCATGCGGTGCTTCCATGTTCTTCACTAAAGATGATAAAAATTTTCCTGTAAAAAAAATTGGAGCATAAAAATTCATTCAGAGATCTAAAAAGTAAATAAATACCCAAAAGAATGTTAACTATTTCTGAATTCCATAATAAATGAAGTTGCATTTTTACATGAGGAATTGCTGCATGTAGTGCTGAATCCATTGGTTGAGCAAACCATCCCAAAACTGGATGCCAATGGGTCAAATTTGATTGTTTTACAACAACATAATGCTGGCAACTCTCCAGTAATCCTGTAACAACCACCTAACAAAAATAAATCATTTTTTTACTTTTACTTTCTGTTTATATTTAATATTTTATTTAGAATATTTACTGTAAATGAAGGAAAACAGATTTCCTTCAGTGTACTGTCTCTTTCTATATATCCTAACTGTGTAATATTTGCAAGGAGACAAAGGGCATAGTTTCCTTCAAGTGTATTAAAAACTATTCTCATTGCTTGCTGATTAGATAAAAGTTCAGTGCTTCTTAGAAAAATTTTATTTGTTATTAAAACTGTAATACTCTGAAAAAAAACATGAGGATTACTCTTTTAAATTATAGATAAGAAAACAATGTGAAAAATGAAAACATTAAAAGGTAAATAAAGTAATCAATTTTACAGGTCCTTGGTACACAAGAATAAACAATGTTTTTAAAAATATGTACTTACATCTGGTGTCACCGTTTGTAAATGTTGAATAATAGCAGGCACAGATAATATTTGTATTAAAAACATAGTCATAAATTTATCAGAAAAATCTGCTGCTATAAGTGGTCTTAAAGCTAAAGTAATAATTGCAGACAAGGATGCCGCCTTAAAAACAATCCTTAATCTACTCAATCCTTTAATTAAGAGACCCTGAAAGTATAATAAAGTTACTAATTGTTTTTATTTCCTATTGATAGTATTTACCTTAAGAGTTAAATAAAATCCTCTGTGAAAAAGCTGTCCCATAAAATTTGCACAAAATTTACTCATGCCAGGCTTGAATTGTTCAATGTTCTTGTTTTTTAAAATTACCCAAGTGCTTGTACTTGTAAAAGATACCAACATGTGTAAATATAATAAGACAAATTTCATATCGTTAGCATATTCTGGCTTTAAGTCATCTAAATAATCACAACATTTCCACAGGATATCATTCATATGTGAGATCCAACCTATCACATGGTTTTTGTTCAGAGCTACTCCAACATAGCTGAATTTTGGTGAATTGCTTTCAAGCGATGCTATCATATACCTGCAGAGTTTGGCAAACCTCTCTTTGTCCCTCTCCTTTTTCCATACTAACAAAAAGAGTCTGACCTTTTGATAGATTTCAATACTCGGAGCAAAAGACGGTAAATTTACTTTATCTTCGGGTACATCAAGAACAATAACATCAAAATCGTTTCTAGAAGATAAACAAGAATAATATCAAAACCAGTTACAAATGATTACTTACAGTATATATTTTGTAAATTTTATTCTTGCAAGCCATCCCCGGATATGAGCTTGTAATAATACAGCCGATTGTTCTTTTCTTTTTTCAAGTGCTCTTTCTTCTCGTGCTGCTTTAGTCTGTTCGAGGAATGACGTCTTCGTGTCTTCGCCCTTACTGAACATTTTGTACAATATTTATCACATAAATGTCACGTAACATTTTATAAAGCTAATATAGTTCAAGTTATTCGCATTGTTTTTGTTTATTGCCCTCGAGATAATTTTCTACGCATCCAGATAGCAGTTAACCTCACTTTTGTGTTATTAAATGTGACAGTTGTTCTTCTTTTTCTTCACTTCACGACGTATAACCCCGATTGCGTGGGTGGTGTAGGTGGACTTAGGAATTTAAGAAGTCTTCGATTATCGGAATCCTAAACTAATTAGGTTTTATTACTTGTTAGCTAAACCTGGTTAATTCTCTGCGTATAAAATAAAAGTGTGTAGATTTGTAATATATTTTAATAGCATATATAAATATCGTTCTATTATTAAAATAACTGGTGTAATTGAACACATACTGGATTATTTGTTTTTTACTTGCATTAATAATTGTTTCGTTGTTTTCAGCAATTGTAAATGTATCTTTCACGTACCAAGTGTAGCGGCGTACACTTTTTTATTTTGTAATTAATTATAACGAGGAATATAAGTAACATTGTGTACATAACAATACCCAACCAAAACAAAGTTCTGACATACAATTTTTTATCAGTAGTTAACTCTTGCGGTTTAAAAATGATTAAACCTAAAAAAAGACCCGTTATTGCCCCACCAAGGTGCGCACCCCATGAAATGATGGGTTCGTGATGAAATTGTAAATGACCAATCCCATAAAAAACGTCGGTAATTACAATAAATCCAACTGCAGTACAGCGTAACATTTTATGCTTTGTATTTTCATAATTCTGCAATAAAATAATTTAAATTTCATACTTGTACATTACAAAAATAATGGTCATTGCTAATTACCAAAACAATGTGCGAAATATGAGATAACAGTAGGGAATATGATCCAGCTGAAGCCCCAACAACGACATCAGGACTGATGCATGCTGCACTCAGGGCTCCAGTGGTTCCCCCAATAAAATAGAGTACCAGAACTCGCAAAGTTCCTTGAATTTTCTCCAGGGCTACGGCAAAAAGGCATTGGACAATTATATTTAATGCTAGATGACCCCAACTTGTATGCAAAAACATGTACGAAATAAATCGCCAAATTTCGAATTGCTTGTTGGGTTCAAATCGCAACAGTCTTGCTGTAGAAGGGGTTGAAGTAAAATAAAATATTACCTAAAAGAAAAGTTCCCATAAAATATAATGCATTTTAAAATAAGCCAAATGTATGTCCTAGACTTTTTTTACCTGTATAATGCTTACAGTAAATATACCATACCCTACTGTATATCTTTTATACCAAGGCATAGTATTAAAATGTAATGTATTAGGAAGTATAACGCAGTGCTGATTTGTATATTGAATGTTAGAGGCAGGCGTTACAAATATCTTCATTTTACCTTCCTCTTGAGTCTGATTACTTTTTATAAAACAGCTGAAATTATTTAAAGAACACAAAGCAAATATTTAGTTGAAATGTTTTATTATAAATATGTAGTACTTACCAATCATCATTATAAGCACATCCGTTGGATATAACAAGATAACACGTTACACATACTACTGATTGTTAATAATTAAATAAACTGAACAATTAGTTAAGTATGTGATCCATCTTAGTAAATTAGGAGATTAACTTTGAGTTATTGAGTATAACCGCAAGTTCTCAGTGAGAATGTGAACAAATTACATCGTGTTCACAGCTTTGTTGGATGTCGGTATAAAATAAATAAATTCTAAATTTAAAATACTGTGGCATCTGATATACTTCCTTCCATATCGCCGATAGGTTTTATGGTAAATTTAACCGATAGTTTTTTGAATTTCCGTAGATATTATCCAAATATTTATATCAGGCCGAGATCGAACAGATTTAAGAGAAATCTCAGAAAACTTGTGTAGTAAATCATGTATAATACCAGCTAGTTTTCGGAATCGAATGTAAACAATTTCGATCCTCTCGAATGTTTGTGAAGCAGTACTCAGAAAACGTATTTATCTTGTCGAATAGTATATACGTGTATTTGTAGGTGTTTTTAATTGATAAGATAAATAAATAATCGATATTAAATAAATAGTAAATACATCCATCTTCTTTCTACAATACATGTATTTATGTCTGAATTATTGTCAACTGTTCGTTTCGGTTTAAGAAATATTTATCGTTAGATCTTAAATACATTTCTACTATTAGCATCATTAATAAATGTTATAGGTAATTACAGTGAGAAATGAAAATCAAATTTCTCGTATTACTTACAGGTACAATTAAAAACATCTTATCTAATTTCTGGCGGTTCAGAATTGAATGATACGGCGTTCAAATCTTTCTTATTTTCATAATTCTACTGTTTATAAATAAACAACAATCTTTAAAACTTATCATATTCACACACTTTGTATGCTTTTTGCCACAATTTGCTTGATAAATAATAATAAATTAACAAAAACTATCAAATTAGACCGTTAATGTATAAACGTCATTCGAAACTGTCAAAGGGAAGTATGCAGGTGGTGTAAACTTCAAAAACTAAAAAATCACCACTGCAATTAATTTTATGAATGAAGTTGTTCAATGATCTTTACGTTTTCGTTCATAAATTGCTACTATGGTATTCGTAGTAATCATTAATGGATTTCAAGGAGGTTATTGACCCCGCATTGAATAAATAATAAATAATAGGGATGAATTTTAGTAGAAATGATAAAAAACAGTTTCTAACGTTAAAAATATAGACGTTTAGTATATATTTTCGACATAATTAATATATATTAACAATAATTTCGATTTTATTTAACTTTTGGACACAAATTAACATAAATTTTATTTTTGTTTTTTTGACAAACTATATTACTTCGCAAATAGTTGATAAATTGTTGTTTATTTATTTTAATTTCGCATATAAATTGAAGCGATTACGCGATTTTGATGATGAAAATTTTATTTAATAAGCGTATTAAAAACAATTTTAGAAATTTTTTTATTAGATGATAACATATTAAAATGTTTTTAATTAAACTCTGTATAATTCGGCGTTTATTCGACGTTGTTGGTTAATCTATAATGGTAGAAGCCTGTCAAATAATGTTCAAAGAGGGACTTAAAAATTCGATTAATTGCATGGCTGCTTCAGCAGTGAAAAGGGGTCCGAGGGTAACAAACCAGATACGATAATGATACTTCACAGTCGGTAGAATGTTGTTTATCATCACCCTCTGCTTTAATATCTTCCTGTCTGTAGTAAGTAAATATCTATCTGGCGACTGTTTCTCGTTCTCTTTTGAATTTCTCAGTATGTGGTCGAAGTATGATTTGGTTTAACGGTTTGAACCCCTTATTAAATATGTTTCCCATATACTGATATGGTGATTGTCCCCAAACACATTCTAATCCAAATGGTAAATATTCCATGATTTTATTACAGTGAGTGATACATATAAATCATAGACTAAATAATAAAAATAAAATAAACATTAAGTTATTGAAGAAAATTATATTTAATTATACCGCTTAACACGTAATTATTCAAAAGTTTAAAGGACAATTGTGGTTTAAATCTTTTGAACTTATAATAAATTTAGTTTTCGAAGCTATTCTTTATTTTGGTTCATAATAAATAAATATGTAGATTTTATGGAATGTTTTTCTGTGGGCAAAATTGTATAATAACAAGCAATTTTTTATTCAAAATTTCTGAATAATAGACGGACTTAAGAAAAACCGTTTCAAGTCCCCGAATTAGAAAGAATCTAAAGATAGAAATTACGCAGTTTTCGCTATTTTTTTAAAGTATGTTTCATATACGTTTGCATTCTTTTTAATCATCGTTGTACGTTTACTTTTGTCTTTGTGTGCGAGTTACATAAACTGCTTTCATGGACATTCCTCTGAAAATTATAGATTGTGTGTAAATGTGTAAATATTTTAATAAAATCTCCATTTTAAGAATTATAAGCTCGGTCGGCTCGTAACTTGTTAATTATTATTGAGGTATTTTTATATGTACCTCTCATTTTATTTATATGTATTGATACATAGACATAAATAATAGATGAAACAGTAGAAATACATAAATTCTTGCTCGTCACTATAAAGACGTATATTATTTACTATATTACCCATTATGAACAATGGACATTCTTAAGATTATATTATAAGAGTATTGACAATTTCGGAAACCTATAATCTTCATATACTCTTACATTAAAATAAACAGACAGATCCAGAACTTTCTGCGAATTAACAAGCTTTTATATTTTTCTTTGAAACCATAAATGCGAGCATGTAAACGTTTGCTGCATTTTTCTCCAGAAGTGGGTCAATGAATACATAAACGCATAAAGTAATTATTGTACATAAGTGTATTACTTAAACATATATCGTATAATTAGTTACAGAGTTAATTTCACCAATTTAACCATTGGGCATTCAAATGTCGTTTAAATAATTGTAGGATTATAATAAAACTTGTGAAACATTAAAAAGCATTACATGATGATGAATTAGTAAAAATAAAACAAACTAAACACCTTCACTTAATTTTTATTGTGATCTTTACAAATTTGTTTCAACCCACAGGGTCATCTTTAGAAGAAGAAATAATAAACTAAGTATTACAAGTGAGCTCTTAAATATTAAAATTTAGGGTAGGAGAGGGGGAGATAAATACTTAGTGCACATTTTAACTATAGGGGAATCATGAACATTTTAAAAAACAGCAAAAATTATGTCTAAACTTAGTCTTTCCATATGTTAATTCAAAAGATTTTAAATTTAAGACACTAACTTATTTAGGCCGCCCCTCGGAAATAATAGCTTCTATAATTAACAATGACAAGATAAGAGTTGCTTTTAAAACAGCAAATAATTTGTTTAATTACTTAAATAACAGAAAAGATAAAACCGAATTGTCACAAAAAAGTGGAGTTTATAAATTGTGTTGTGATACTTGCAATTCTTTGTATATAGGTCAAACAGGGAGAGCTTTTAATGTTCGGATTCATAAACATTTAAAAAATTATAATGAAAAATCTTCTTTCATGAACCATATTCGGGAACGGGTCACAATTTTAATTTAGAAAATGTAAAAATTCTTCACGTGATTGATAAAAGCAAAAACTAATTATTTTTGACGCGTTAGAAACCAAAATTCATTTAAATTCAAATAGTAACAATGTTTTAAACGAAATAGAAAATGTTCATGATTCCTCTATAGTTAAAATGTGCACTAAGTATTTATCTCCCGCTCTCCTACCCTAAATTTTAATATTTAAGAGCTCACTTGTAAGACTTAGTTTATTATTTCTTCTTCTGAAGATGACCCTGTGGGTTGAAACAAATTTGCAAAGATTAAAATAAAAATTAAGTGTGTTTAGTATGTTTTATTATTTTTACTAATTCTTCATCATGTTGATCAACTTTCACATATTAGAGGCCAAGTAAATCAATTATTTAAAAAGTATTACTTTGTTTTCTTTCAATTTAATAATATTTTTATTCCTTTTTCTATAATAGTTTATTTTATACATTTACTCACTATTAGATGAATAATTTCTTGGGCGGTCAAGAATTTTAATCTTAACATACAATCTTTTTGTAACGTATACCCACGCAAAAATAAAACGGCAATACATTATAGCGAACAAAACGAAAAAAAAAAAAAAAGAGAAAATACACGAGTACATGTCAATAACATTATTGTTGGTAGATAATAATTGAACATTTTTTTTATTTATTACAGTCATTTGTTTTGTTGGACTTCACAGCTCGAAAGGTTCCTTGTTAATATCTAATAATAAAAGTTGACCGGCTAATGGCACCGAGGCATTGTTATAAGATTTGTGTCTAGTTTATTTCGGCATGTTATACACCTAGTATAGTAGGCGTAGAGAACAGCGGTTGGTGCCAATTTTGAATGGACTACCAATTAATTTTTGTTATCCCACCAGTTGATACACAACTTCGATTTCTTTTTAAACGATTGAAAGAATCCGTGTATACTTACCTATCCCTTATTTTACACGTGCGTATTATTCGAATGCCTTGAAACTATAGTAAGAGTAACATTAATGAATTTTAACCACTACACAATAGATTGTACGTAAATTTTTGCCGATTTCAAATGACTTCTGGCAACAGTCAAACAATACATTTGCATTTTTTTTTAGAGCATTTTAAGAGAAAACCCGGTGGACATACGACAATGTCTACAAAAGGGCACATGTTCTTCGTGCCCTTAGCATAACTCGCCACTAAGTTTTATAATATTTATTTGTAATAATGTAGTTATTATACCAACATTTAGTTTGTAAACTTCCAAAATACTATTTATAAATTGCGGTAGCTAGTAATTAAGTAGCTTTTAAATAGTTATTTGTCTTATCGAGGATGTTATCATAAAGGTGAAGATATTTAAAGAAAAACACTTTCATTGAAGGAGTAAGATGAATGCAATACGCTAGCGAGTTATTTATCAATCTCTATTACACTCGCAAGTGGATTATTACATTAATTGCTTAACTAATGGCTTATATACAGAGTTGACGGCTTTGTTAACAATGATTAATGGAACTTACCAACCTAAATTGATATCTTTTAGGTGTTTCATTATCAAGGAATGTTGCATTTGTAGCTAATTTAAATCAACATAAAGAATATGCTGCAATTGCTTCACAATGCACGAACATAACGCTTCTTACTCAATTATAATGAGAACCTAGCTGTTTGATTTTTGAATTCCAAAGAAACGATATGATTTTAAATAGTATATTAAATAGAATTTCGAGATAGAAAATATATATAATTTTTTATTATATATTTTGTTTTTGAGTGACTTATGAAGATATACTAAAGTATAAAAATAAAAACTCGTCACAAACTTCACAAACAATTTATTTTTAATAAATACAAATGCACATTTTGACTACCAAGTAGTCATCATTAGTGTATTACATGTAATAAACAGAAAAACATAATAATAATGAATTTATACATTCTTCGAAGCTAAAGAGATAAGTGGATTGTTCAGGTAAGGTATGTCAAAATTCATTAGGTTTTTCCTGTGTTTATAAATGTGCACAGATTTACTAACGATTAATTCTGAAATTTTTTTACATTGTTTTAATAATTCTAAATTGCTTAAGTCTAGAGTGTGATTAGTGTTTAAAAAATAAGAAGCTACAGCCGATTTTTCTCCATTATTGTTTTTTAGATGTCTGAAATGCTCTTTATATCTTGTATGGATATCTCGTTTTATTAAGCCAGTGTACAACTTATCACAATTATTACAGCTAATTTTGTATATTCCTGATTTGATCTTAAAATCATCTTTGTCTTTAGGGTTTCCTAACAGTTTACTTAATTTATTTTTATTACTGAAAAAAAACGGTTGTATGTTAAAAATTTTAGAAATATGTTTTATAGTTTCTGTAAAATTTTCATGAAAAGTGAATGTTTTCCTTATTTTATTTTCTGTAAGATGAGATAATGTGGTAGAGTCTTTAATTTGTTCGTTAAACTTTTGTTTTCTATGTTTTTTTTTTAATATCTCTTTTTTATTGAAGCCACGGTTTAATCTTTTTTTTTTCAGTAATAAAAATAAATTACGTGAACTGTAAAGACAAAGATGATTTTAAGAACAAATCAGGAATTTAAAAAATTAGCTGTAATAATTATGATAAGTTTTACATTGGCTTAACAAAACGAGATATCCATACAAGATATAAAGAGCATTTCAGACATCTAAAAACAATAATGGAAAAAAATCTGTGAATTTGTGCACATTTATAAACACTGGAAAAACCTAATGAATTTTGACATACTTTACCTGAACATTCCACTTATTTCTTTAGCTTCGAAGAATGTATAAATTCATTATTATTATGTTTTTCTGTTTATTACATCTAATACACTAATGATGATTACTTGGTAGTCGAAATGTGCATTTGTACTTATTTAAAATAAATAAATTGTTTGTGAAGTTTTTGTGATGAGTTTTTATTTTTATATCCTAGTATATTAAATACCTAACGTTGCAAATCATTTTAAAACTGTAATGCCGCTGTCCTGGATATAAACGAACATTTTTGTGCAACGTTGTTTTCAAGTTGACCGACGACCGACCTACTTATTACTCAGGTGTTTTATGTAGGTACCTTACCTGAAGACCTCGTTTCATTATTCTCCTACAATATTATATATAATAAGACAATTAATTAGGCACCTTTGCTTTGAAAAAACCACGAATAGTATTCTGTTGGCCGTTTTCACGAAAACCAAAATTACGTTTACGCATAGAATACGCAAGTGACTTAAGTAATAATAAATATTATCGTCCAATGGTCAGTTTTAAGTCGCTTTAGAATTAACAGAAGAAGTGGTGGGGTGGGAGACAGTCGGCGGCTCTCTCCGACCGAAGCCAACTAACTACAAGAAAGACGGTACACAGACAGTACGGGCGACGGTTTCATAGGTGGTTAGCGCGTCCTGCTGGTGAAAAGCTCGAAAGCGTTCCATGTGAAGTTCTTTGAAATGCGACTGAATAAAGTATTCTCAATAAAACTTATGACAGAAACACTGTTCAATATTATACGTTAAATATAGTGCGTTTAAAAAATAGGCGAGTTTCTTGTGTGTTGACGAATTATTTGTTGGTGAAAGCACCGCAGGAGTGACTGTAGCGGACAAAGTTGTTAAAATTCCACGCGAAACAGTGCTTAGCGTTCAGCATTATTAGAATTCCGTTTATTATACCTAGGACCGTTTTGAAACTGCTTTTCGTGTTTTTGACGTTATTGACCTTGGCTTGTAAAAGTTGACCAATATCTATCTACACCTATCGATAATGATTCGGTGCACCTACTACTATTATTATTATTTTTATATCGCGTTATTTGCTGCTTTGCTGACAACGACTTTTTGCCTGAAGAACGTCACAATTTCGAAATGTTGTGAACTGGATCAGTCGTTGCGAAAAGAATCGAACTATTCTTGCGTGATCACAAACCGGAGCAGTTGGACACCTCAGATCTATTCACCGAGTAAACGAAAGTTTTTGACGGAAGGAACCGTTCCTCAAAACTGGATATTAAATCCTAGCAGAAGGCCCGATTGTGGGGAGTTCGAGACGAAAATTTTATCTCTCGAAAGACAGAAAACGTATATCGTTTTTGAAAATGGGTCTTTAATGATTTTCGATGATCTCGACAATCTGGTGCATCCAGATAAATATTGTATTGATTATAAGACTGTTATTGCGTGTTCAATTGAAAAACAGCCAAAAGTAAAAGTAAAAAAATGTTGTGGGGATGGTGGCATTTATGTCGATATTAGAAAATCTTGTAAGCCCATGAATGGATCCCATTACAAGATCAATCTCAACGAGGAGTTTAAGTTGGTATCGGGTTTTCCGGACTGTGACAAGCACATGATTATTGCTGGGAAGTTAAAGGACGCGGAAATATTTAGTAACGGAAGTCTATTGTTAAAGGATGTCAATGTTCTCTTACCCAGTAAATATTTCTGTTTGGAGCACGTCTTGGAAAATGCAGGTAATTAGCTAATGTGGTTTAAAATATTCATGAGGAAAAGAAAAGTTTTTAACAGTTTTCTTCACTGAAATTTAACTAGGATCTATTTATAAAATTTAATATATATAGGCTTTCACTTTTTGTAACTCCATATTAAATAAAGTAAAACAAGAGTAAACGGTCACGAAACTTTTTAATTGTAAATCCACAATAATTATTTCGCCACACTGTGGCTTCTTCAGGTGGAAGAAATATAAACTTAAATTTAACAGCAATTGTCTTATATACTATATTGTGAAAAAAAAACAAAAGGAATCACAATCACAATTACAATAGTTTATCATACGTAGGAAACATATCAATAAAAGTAGGAAAACAAATAAAATGTTTCACGAATAATACAATCTCCTTTAAAACTAACAATACCCTAGGAAACTATATTAAAAACAATAATCATAGCACTAATAAATTAAATAAATCGGAAGTATACCAATTGAAATTGCTTACATTGGACAGACAGGTAGATCCTTTACGGAAAGAATTAAAGAACAAAAGAAAAGTTTTGAAAACAATAAAACCACCTCGACATATACCGAACACCTTATTGAAAATAAACATAATTTTAACGACAATTTTAAAATCCTACACTTTGCAAATAAAAGTAAAAAACTAAACTTATTAGAGAGCCTCGAGATAAATAAACTCAATAAAAAAGGTTTGATTTTAAATGATAAATTAAAATTAAACAATTTACCTCTATTAAATATTTTTTAAACATTTGTTTAAACAGAGTTTCTTCTTTTATATTGTAAATCTAATTTTATTTTAATACATCACTCTAACTTTAAAACTAAAAAATAATAAAAATAAATATTTTTCATTCTTTTCATATTTGTTAAAATAAACTTAATGTATTATTAGTTGTATATTAGTATTGTACATTGATAGGTAAAAACCCCCTACCTTCTTCTTTTTCCATAATATAGCATATAAGACAATTGCTGTTAAATTTAAGTTTATACTTCTTCTACCTGAAGAAGCCACAGTGTGGCGAAATAATTATTGTGGATTTACAATAAAAAAGTTTTGTAACCGTTTACTCTTGTTTAACTTTATTTAGGATCTATTTATATTACTTATTTTTAAATGGTCCAAAAAATCCATCTCAAGTTTTTTTAAGAATCAATCTTTTAATTAGATTATTTAATCGCAGTTTTCTTTCCACATTCTTCTCAATTTTAATGTGGTAGTTAATACACAAGTTGTTCGTCAAGTAGTTTTAAATAAAACACCAGGTATAACCCAAAATTTTACATAAAACGTTTAAAAACCTGTGTGAGAAGTTTTTTTATCCTCCATAATTTTTTAACTCATGACCATAGACGTATTTGTGGATTTCATCTTATGAATCTATACATTTATTTACATTAACCTTTTGATGGCATTTCAACAAAAAATTTTGTTCAATTCCACTGCAGTAAATTACATGGAAAGTTAATATTTGTAAGAATGTTTCTTAATTTCTTTCAATTAGATTTAGAAATTTGCTCATTAAATGGTTTTAAAATTCTGTTTGGATCACTGGTAATGGTTTTTATATGTAAATAAATACGAGTGACTCAGTCACCGGGCCAGACCATCTCACCGGATCTTTATTTAAATTGCAGAATAATTAGAACGCTTTTTTCGGTTATTAATCCCATCAATGTTTATGGTCTATTTGTTTTAAATGGTTGCACACGTTATAGATTGCACACGTTTTTGTGTGGTAAGCATTTAAGAAAATCTTGATCATGCATTAGGAGTGGTTTTGGGCGTGGTACAATGCGAATGGTTATAGAAAGTAAGCCGTAAGCAAATTATTATATTTTTATTTAAATAATTGTGAAAATCGTAAAATTACTGAAGCACTGTAACTACTCAAATTTGTTTATTTTGTTGTTTTAAAGCTTAACTTTGGAATGCTTTTAAGATATGTTAATCAAGCATTTATTCGAGTTGTTAAAATACCTCAGTAGTGTTAGACTTAACTTTATAAAAAATCATTGATAGCAATTGAAAACCGTTATGTTGGGCCAAAAAAGGATGTAATAATAGTAATAGTCGCTTAACAACAGCTTTTGTGTGGTTTCTCGGCCGATAAAGGCGATAAAAACAAATAATTTAAGTAGTTATTTACTGATTGCTTCATAGGGTGTAGTAATATTCTTTATACCTTCGACTGAAGCTAGGTAGTGGAGGAATAGTAGGTAATAGAAGTGTGATGGACTTTGGTTTACGATTATAAAGGTATATCATGGAGTTATATGGCCTTTAATTTACGATTATGGAATATTTACATATTTAACAGTTAAATTATTACTGAGGAATTTGCACCTAAAGCAAATCTAGTAATTTATTGTACTTATAGGTTTTAAGCGATTATAATACAACATTTGCAAGTTTTTTAGGATTAGATATCATTTATTTGATTTAGTTAATAATGGTGCGTTTAAAATACGTCATCAATAACTGATCTGGCGACTTTTATAACCCTAACTACTTAAATTGTGGTGCTCAATAAATTGTGTTGTTAAATTAATATTAATCGACAAAAATCTTAATTTCTTTGCCTTGAGATTCATTAAATTCCAATGTTATTAGCGATGAAATATTTTGTTTATTATCTAGATTATTTATTAAGTTTTTTATCAGCTTATTTTTTTTGTAAATAGATTTGGCATTTACTTAGTGAAAATTCATGATCATTTCATATAAATAAAACATAAGATGGTATTTTTTTTTCACAAATTACATTTTTTTCCACGACAATTGTTTCAGTACACTGCACCTTTTTCAAGTGGAGTGTTACATTGACAAAAATATAAAAATACTCAGTGAAAGTGGGGGTTGTTTTAAAATAGTTGTAATAATGGTAAAGGAATAAGTTCTAATTGATTATTTAATAATAATTCTCAATTTTTTTAAATACTTGGATGAAATGCGAGCAGTGGAGTTGCCTGCGTACGATAAACTACAATAATTTATATTTTTAATATTACAAGTGGGAAAGACTAAATAAATGGCTTTTTTGTACAATTTTTTATCCAATGTATTGTTTATTATATTTAGATCTAATTATGCAAATCATTTACTGTCGATAAATCACACAATCATGTTCAACAACGATTACAAAAGTTACATACTTATAATAAAGGGAAAAACTAAACACTTTAGAATCGTTAGAAATAAATAAAATGAAAAATAAAAATTCAGAATTATTATTAAATGATTAATTAGAACATAATTCTTCACCACTATTAAAACTATTTTAAAACAATCCTACTTTCACTAAGTGTATATATAAGATATATTTGTGTCCACTTGAAAAAGGTACAGTGTACCGAAACAATTGTGGAAATAAACATAATTTGTGATTTTTTTTACCATCCTGTGTTTTATTTATACAAATTAATTGTTTTGCATCAATAAAATTTTCAAAATATTCATCATTTTTCTTTGTTTTAGGACCATCCCCCAGTATTTTTACCTGTCCCAGTCTTCTTCCGCCACCTCCTAATAGTGTGGTATTAGATGAAGGTTCAGATCTCAGATTTACCCTGTATCCCATAGGATTAGCGTTAAGTGCTGTATTTTTGGCAGCAACTCTTGCAGCTGGTTCACTTCTACCTGCCAGTCATCATGTACTTCATTGGAGGTGTCAAACTAATCACGTTGCCTGTCTTCTAGTCGGATATGTTCTTCTTTGTATCACCCAACTAGGGGGCAAAAGTATCAGTTCAGCCCCATGTTTCGCTATCGGTAAGTTTTTAATGCACACGTATATTCTTAAATTGATTTGGTAAAAAGCTCTTAGACATTCATAAATAATACGAAAAAAGTATGAAGTAACGCAAGAAATAATAACATTTAGAAATGGGGTTTTGTGTCTAAATAACCTAAAGTAATACTAATACATATTCAAAAAAAGAAGGCATTAAAATCCTTTTTTGTCTAAATTTCAAGGATCACAGATCCCACATTTCGAACGCGTCCTGCACGGTAGGCACAGCGTACGGAAAGCCATATCCCATACCCGGTCGTGGGATATGGCTTTCCGTACTCTGTGTCTACTGTGTAGGACGCGTTCTTCTTCTAAGAATCCATCGGAATCTGTTGATTCCATATTTATATTTATATTTATATTTAATACTAATACACTTTACACAAGTTAATTGATTTATAAAATTGGCGTCTCTTTAAATGAAATATGATGGTTCGCTGTCATTGATTAACGAAGTAGTTTACCAACAGCTTAAGATTAATTTAGTTACTGCTTTTTGATTAAAAATAAATTCCTTGCCTGATTTTATTTGAAATGAAAATAGTATAGAGGCAAAAAGCAATTAATTTGTTCAAATAGGGTTTTCAAGATGATAGTCTCCCCGAGGGATTTCAGTGTACAAGTATCTCTTCCGGAATCTCGGACTAACTAACAATCATTGTGTTATGAGGTTTCTTACTTGTTAGCGTTTATCGTTAGTTACACGTAACTGGTAACAATATATCTCCAGCAAATTGAAACTGATACTAATTAACTAGTGTCTGTGATAACGATAGTTTGAATTTTCATATAACACAATTAGTGAGAATATCGATAAATTTAAATTCAATTTAAGGGCTTTAATATGCTAAAGATAATTTAAAGCGTACAGTTAAACAATAAAAATATTTATATATTCAAGAAAGAAGGAATTAAAATCCTTATTCGTCTAAATTTTAAAATCAAAGATCTCACATTTTGAACGCCTACCAAGTAGGCACAACGAACCGAAAGCCACATCCCACGACCGGTTTCGTCCTATCGGGTCTCATCAGGTGGGCGCCGGCAGAAAGGCCTTTACAGGCTATATTATAAATATAAATATGGAATCAACAGAAACAACTACTCCGAGGGTTAATACCCTTACCTTCTTTTTTTGAATTGTTATCTTCGTCTATTAATCGTTCGGAATCAACAGTGTAATTCAATGTCTGTAGGGGTATTAGGCCTCGGAGTAGTTGTTTCTATTGATTCCATATTTATATTTATTGTATAGCTTGTAAAACCCTTTCTGCCAGCGCCTACCTGATGAGGCCCTTAGGTCGAAACCGGTCGTGGGTATGGCTTTCGGTGTGCTGTGCCTACTGTGTAGGACGCGTTCCAAATATGGGATCTGTGATCCTTTATAATTAGACGAAAAAGGATTTTAATACCTTCTTTCAACAGTGTAATTCAATGTCTGTATGGGTATTAGCCCTCGGAGTAGTTGTTTCTGTTGATTCCATATTTATGTTTTAATATTGTTTTGAAGGAATGCTTCTTCTTCTTACAATGTTACTGTATAACTATTAAAGTTATTTTAAAATGCTGTATAATTAAATACGTGTTGTGTTTCATCTCGCATACGTTATTATGTCGGATCATGAGTCACGCAAATAAATTTTCACAACCTGCTTCGCATTTTCACCTTGTAACTGTATCGCAGTTGCAGTTTGCATTCGACACGCCGCTTTATGGTTCAAGGTTGCAAAAAGGTAATGGTTACCATTTAAAAATCATCCGAACACACCCATCGTATCTTATTCAAAATAAAAATATGGATAATAATGATAATAATAATAGGCTTTACTGATGGAACTAATTATTACTGTCCTTATTTGTGTAAAATCAAATAATCTGAAAGAAAATGATTAAAATCGGCAAATTATGTGTTATAATATACAATACATATAAGGGTACCTAATTTTAAAAGTACCAGAAATAATTCTTGGAAATTACACAAGTACAGCGCTAATTTTGTTTTTCCAAGAAGAAATGAGTTTACAATTTTGATTATTTAACGATATTATTACAGGAAAGACTTATTTTCGTAAATCACAAGACGGATTTGTTTCTGTAAATTGTTTCCTGTAATGTTACTTACGATTTTCTTGAGCAAAAAAGTCGTAAATGTACACAAAAAATAAAACTGCCCATTCTCATGTAATAACTGTGTATGTACAGTGTAAATTTTAACTGTTTCCAAGCAGGATACGTAAATTTCAAATAAATTTTCAAGTGTTGTGTGCTCACAGCATAAAAACATGGATACAGCATTTAATATTATAGCACTGAAACAACAAATTATTGTAGTCCGACTTTCTCTCTTTAACACGACCTGACTGGCAGTCTCTTTCCTAGCTGTATCAACAATTATTTCCTATTTCAGGATTACTGCTGTAATATTAAATTCTGTTTCCATGTATTTATGCCTTAAGGTTAGAAATGTGTGAACCAATTACGAGGGTAAATAAAATATAAACAGTAATTTTGTAAAATAAATGTATTGATTAATGATACACACAAACTAAACATTTAACATTTTTCAATGTATCTACACACTTTTGCCACCTATTTGGAAGCTAGAATATTTCTTCTTCATAAAAAGTTTGAGGGCGAGTTGTCATTCAATTGTGCTCATACTCCTCTACTTCTCCATTGCTTTCAAATCATTTGCCTTCAAGGGCGCGAACAAAAAATAATAACAGGGTGACAAGTCAGGGCTAAAAGGAGGTATATAGATGTTCGAGGGTTTCCCAGCCCATTTCTTCCAATTTATTATTTGTCAAAGCTGCGGTGTGTGGCCTGACGTTGGAATGGGTATACCCCATCGTTTGCTTCGATACGCGATTTTTGCCGATTGTATCAACTCAGAATAATAAGCCGCATTCACTGTTCACTGTTCAACTCCCCTTGACTCAATAAAAAAAATGCGCATTGTGAGTGTGCAACAGACGAAGGTACTTTGCGCTCTTGTAAGTCATTGCTGTACTGCGGACAGAAGCGAGCGCAGCTGCTACCTAAGCCGGTTTCCCCCTCCTCATAAACCAAACAACATTCGAGCATCGAATCCTCTAAATCGAAATTACGTGCTAGGCTAAATAGTAAAATTACCGTTTATATTTGAATTACCCTCGTATGCTGTGTTTAGAGCTAGAAAGGATGTCGAGATACATTTTCTGTCTTAAGTACTCTTCTACAGTATTGTATGATGCCGCCATGTATTTATGGTCTAAGGTTTGAACAGACCATATCGATAACGTAAACCCAATCTCTTAATAATTTTGTAGTGCGTAGAAACTTTTTAAGTGCGATCGTTTGATAGGATAAGGCGTTGTGTACATCGTCATTTCAATACACAAGAATGTTTGCTACATTTACGGATTTTTTTTAAAGACAATCGATGTGTTGTTATTATTGTTGCATTTTCCAAGGACGATTGTTATTGGTTATTAAGACCGTTCGGAATACGACAGAATCCCGTTCTCTTGTTACATTACTTACATTGCGTTTATTGCAATGGTGCGTATTACCATTAGCGCTGTAGTTCGTGATAAAATAATTAAATATACGTATACAGTATATTCTACCATAAACATGGGTAAATGTAAAAAAAGGATTTCAATTCAAATAATTTACCATCAAAGTGGTACCAACAAAATTTATCTACATAATACCAAAGGTGACAAAATTATTGGTAAATTTTATGGTAATGGTACTTTTGTATTCATAATTCAATTAGTTTTGGGTTCAATAATATATTTACCTTGTTTTTGTTTTTCTTTTTGGTTGGTACAAGGTTTGTGAGAGAGTTTGTAGCATTAATTAATTTAAATTCCATTATCAGTATTAACATATATAATGCATATATCTGTCAACTATGGGCTTAGCCATTTCTCATATCGAAAATAAACTTCATAATTTTATGGATTTATATGTAAACGTTTTAATAGTACTTAATACCAAGCCCTACGGCGATTCTCATTAAAATTCCATCTAGAACACGACAAAACTTAGACCAAAATTTTTTATTGGTGATATAGCTTAAGCCATTTTAATAAATAAAGTGTGCTTGTAACATATTTTATGTACAATTTTGTTATTCTTGTGGTTTTTAAAGTGGAAATTAACAAAAAAAGTTAGGTGTCTATAAACACATGTATTTTGGATTATATATTTATTATATTCGGGTCAGAAAAATCTGTTAAAACTCGCAAACGTAAACAGGAATTTGTGTACTGTGCAGGTTGTGTAGATCTGAAGGAGAAAAACCGTTGCCAAATCTGATTATAAATAGATACTCACATTTTTGTTATTAACATGCCCACAACTCGTTGTAATGTGATTGACCACGGTGATATGAGTCATAATTAATAATAATGATGTATGTTTTTGTGCGACCGAAAAGAAACTTCATAGAAGTTTATAGAAGATATCAAGGAAGCACTGATACATATTTATACAAATGCTGTTTATTCAATTAGTACAGGCATATGTATATCTATTCTATTATAAATATATGCCATGTTTTACAATCTTCGGTTTCGTAAAGAAAACATTGAGAAAATATGTTTTTGTTTTTTTTTTTGTTTAATAGCTGCTACTGGGCCATTAAATAAATAAAATGTTTATATACTTAGATGTGAATAACATCTCCAAATGAAAAACTTTTAGGCGAAAAGGGTAACAGGGCTTTCATGGCCGGCGTTGTCTGAAGAGCTTGATGGCCTTAGTTCAGGATTGCTTCTCTTCATTCGATGATAACACCGATGGAGTTATTTATCCGTGGTTTCGTCAACTGTTGTGGTTGGCGTCCTCAAGGAACGTAGCGAGGGTATAAAATTCTTCGCAGCGGCCGAGAGAATGTCAGTCTCACGATCAACATAACCAAAGCGAAGGATTTTTTCGCTACTATCCCTGAGGATACCGGCCATAGCAGTTGGCAAAACGTCGGATAAACGACCTTATCGAAGAAAAACAACCAATCCTGAACCACATTAATGTTGAATATTAAAATTAATACAATTTTCAACAAATATAATTTTGTTATCATTATCAGTCAGAGGGCTTATTGGACACAGCTCCACTACTTCCTACCTATTCTGAGCCAATTTTTCCTAACTATTTGAGAACAGTATTTTAATTGAGGCCTTCCTCTGCCTCCTTTTACTCCTATTTTTGTTTCTATTATTATGTCTGTAACTAGTCGTTCATGTTATATCACACTAAATTTTAATTGATTTAAGGTACATATACTTTATAAATTAACGTTACCAAAGATTAGAGCTTCCGATTTATTAATTTTTTGAAAAATAGAACTTTAGTGCTTAGTCTTCTTAAATATATAAAATTCAGTTCCTGTCACGTATAAAAAGGCTAAATGTACATTTTCTGTAGATAATACACGATACCCTCGCGGCATATCTACAAGATGTAAGTGTCTGTCTGTCTGTCTGTCTGTCTGTTATGTGGTTATCACAAGAACCTGTGAAGGTATGTTACAAAGTTCGTGATTTAAAAAGTGTTTTTTTTCTTCTTCGGATTCCTCACGTATTTTCAACTGAACTTGACTTGCAGCACAACATCGAGTAAGAAAAATGGAAAAGTGTCTGCTTTTACGTGTGTGTGTATGAACTTGTGTGCGTGTACGTGTGTCTAACCATTGGCATCAGACAAGGGCATGTCTATGTCGTTCCACGACAATAACGATGGTATAACTTCTACGCATACCCACGTCAAGTAGGTTTCTAAACTTGGCTCTTCTTTATACACGTTTAACAATCTTTCTTCTTCTTTACCATTGCTATGCGGTCACTGACATCCTCTTTACTTTTTTTTTATGATCGAATGATTCAATTTCAATCTCGGTCGAATCAGTTGCAAGAGATATTAAATGGCGTGGGCAAGAAAAAACACTTTTGAAATGAATTACTTTTACCGACCAGAGAAGCCAGCACCTTCTATAACTCGCCTAAGTGCCTATTTGTGAAATGCACACAGAAATAAAATTTTACATCATTTTAAACTATTATATATATATATAACTAATCATTATTCAAATCGTTTAGCTAGAACTTACCAAGTACCTCATTCTTTTGTTCTAAATGGATCTTTTGATTTTGGTTTTATTACCTTCAATAAAATACTTATTATTCAGTAAATATACTGTTAATAAAATTTAGTGAGGAAGGTAATATTAAACGAAAGGGGTTTCTGTGAAGATTTTTCATGTGGTCAACATTATTCTGCATACTGTAAAATTATTGGGAGATTACATTTACGTCACTGACAGAGTCAAAAGACGATATAAATTACGCCTGGAAATTGTAGGTTACATTAAAAAAGAAAAATAAAACGTTTCATTCTCATCAGATACCCCTAGTACAAAGCTGGAAGGTACAGCGGAAGGCACTTTGCAGACTCCTTTTAGGAGGAATAAACAGATGGGGGGGACGGAATGAAGACAATGGAGAAATGAAATATTATCTGTGGAATATTATTATCACTCTTCCAGTATTTGCCTAAATGATTCGAGAAAACCACAGAAAAACATGGACCAGGACAGGCGAACCCGAAATCGAACTAATGACCTCCCGAATGCTTAGCTATGATTTAAATGTATGTCGTAACTAACTTTGTGTGCTGCATAACATACATTCCAGTTTATTTGCTCGTTGTAGATGCAGTCTCTCAATAATGTTACTAGGACATCTTATTTAGTGTTCTATAAATACTACATTAGGTACTAATAACAAATTAATTAGTTAAGAGATTCGATAGTGCAACGTTTGTGAAACATGATTCATAAAACCAATTTAAACGTAAAAAAATACGTAAAATATTTAACATTAATTTATTTTCGATAATTCGACAATTGTTTCGATCGAACTATGATCATTTTCAAGTGTAATTACTCTTGAATATGATCGCAATTACGTGTTTTTTTAACGTTTTAATTAGTTTTTTAATTAAATTAGTAGTAAATTTATTGGCGGTTTCAAAAAAGATGATACAAATATCTATTCTAAACAATACTTTTGATGGCCAAAGCTTGAAAATGAGAGACATTTTTCTAGGAATGATTATATGTATAAAGATCTTTACATTTAGCGAGTGTAGTTCTTCGTACGAAAATTAATTTTGTTATGCCTCTACTAAATAAAATTGAACGTCTTGTAACAATCATAAATCTTTTATAGATTTATATTGTTACGGTGTGTTTGGTATTATTAGACGATTACACCTAACGGTTTAAGGTCTGTAATAGAAGTGTCTTTTATTAGAAGTTGACTCGCTCATAAATAACATTTTATATTCGCAGAGTCGTTGGCAATTCAATTTTAAATAAAAAAAATCTTTTATAATGGAACGAATAATTATGACTTTAGATACACAGTACACTGAGTTTTATTATGTCAGTTTGCCAATTGTTAGCTCGTTTTATGTATCTGCATGTCTGCGGACATTATAATTTCTTTTGCATTCTTGATGTACACTAAAAAACAAGATAACATTGTTTGTTCCTATTCTGTCAATTAAAATTAAAGTAACAATTTTAAGTACGTAATAATGAATAAAATTGTTACAAATCATTATTCATCAGTAAATCAAGACGTTGATCACTGCTGACTGACATTGATGGACTGTATTAGCTTGATAACGTTTCTTTTGTAAATTAATTGATATAATTTCTTTCACTGTTTTGGTTGACCTTAAAGACTTCCTTTAGTTTGCAATTACTATGGAACAAGTAATTTTAGTGAAACTGTTAAGTACGCCTATAAACTTCATTCTTCAATTATTTTTATTTATTTCTTCTTTAGTGAATTTTTTTTTCATGTTTTCAGTTACAAAATTTTTAATTTCTTAGATAACTAGAAGTAGTATTTGTAACTTCAGAATCTTGGTCATATTCTGTTGAGAGTTTTGAGACAAAGCAAGGCAAAAGTTTTTGTCTCGTTGCTTAATTGACAATAAAATGAATATCTTCTCAAGCGTTACGAATTTAGCAAATTGGTGAATTATTTTTAGGATTTTAATTAACAAATAAGGTCACGTATTTAAAGGATATGAGCTAAATCAATTAATTTATTTTAAGAACATAACATTTCAAGGAAAGCTAGAGAAATGCGACGTTATTCTATACTCTATATTTATATTATAAAAACAATTAAATTTTGTTAATTTGTTAGTTCAAAAATATTGGCTGAAGAAATAGAATATTTACTTTGTTGTTTTGTTGATGTAAAATATGCAAAAATGAGGTAGAACAATTCGTTCTACTTTTTGAAAATAATGAACTGGCAAGTAGTTTTAAAAACAACTCCATTAAATTGTACTTGTATACACTTGCATAACTCCTCTATTAACAGACCACATGTAATTTTCACACTTCTTCGGTCAAAAAACTTAATAGCAAAGAGATCTCGGGTCAGTACCACGACAATTACATGGTCATTTAGGAAATAACTATCTACCTGTGGACCAGCGCAAATTTGTTTGTAAAATTGCAAGAAAATAATAAGACCGAAATGATAAAACACTTTCGTGGATTATTTACTAAATTCGTCACGTTTGTAATTTTAAATATAATACGTATTAATACAATTCGTTCATTTTAAATTTGAAATACATAGTAAATTCGTTAGGCATTTTTTAAATAAGTAAAATAAAATAAATAAGAATACTTGGCAAATTTACTATTTTGTGTCATTTATAAAATCATTATCAAAGAGCATCAGCATGATATATGGATCAGTTTGAATGGTCCTAAGCAGGTTTTGAGATACTATAGAATATGTTCAGAGAAAATATCACCTCAAAAGCTCTCTAAGATACTCTTTACTATTATTATTATTTCGATAGTTTTTAGGCACATCTAATAAACAGTACATAAGTGATTTAAAAAAAAAAAAATTTGATACCCCTTGAGGTACTCGTAACTTTTCCTATTATATCATGTGTCATAAGAGTAATGCAATTACGACAAAATATAAAGTGGACAATCAAAAAATTTACAAGTATAAAATTGGATATCAAAGCGCACTGAATAATTGAGTTGAGCTATTGCTGTATGCGTTTGTTATTCAATTGTTTTCTGCATTTAACGGGAATAAAGATTACGTTTTCGAAGGAGCGGCCATCATACTGTTATGCCTACTACTAGTTAGGTTAGTACATTATTCCATATAAGGTTCTTAATGTGTCTATTTCTACTGATTCACGTATCTCCACTTAACGCATGTAAAATGTTAAACAATTACTAACCTACATCACTAACGGATCTTTATATAATATTTAAATCTATACAGATCAATAAAATTGGGGTGTCTGTTTGTAATATTAAAATAACCACTTTTTTTAAATGCATATGGCTGTATACACGGTACATATACCAAAATAACATTTTTTTAAAAATTTTGTCTGTCTGTCTGATTGTTCTGGCTAATCTCTGGACCGATTTTGACGGGACTTTCACTGGCAGAAAGCTAATGTAATAAGAAGTATCTTATGCTACTTTTATTTTAGAAATTAATTATTATTATTAATATATAGTTATTAATTTTTACAATAAAAGTAGCTTAAGTTACTATTTATTACATTAGCTATCTGCTAGTGAAAGTCCCGTCAAAATCGGTCCAGCCGTTTCAGAGATTAGTCGGAACAAACAAACAGATAGACAGACAAAACCTGTAAAAGCGCCTCCCACCATTTTGTATCACAAAGGCTGCCTGTCGCGCGGGCTCAAAACGCGCGAGCGGGAAGTTACTAACGGTTGTGTCTCAACGACTTCGTTTAAAATTCTAAAAACAATTTTTTTGTTAAATTCCTCCAATAACACCACATCCCAAACGCTTCTAACTTTTTCCACGGTCAAGTTTTCGCACCCCTACAGAGCCGTACTCCAAACATACTCTTTTAATAATACTTTTCGAGTTCCATAATTAATCTTAATTTTTGTTAAGAGCAACTCAACTCTGCACTATTCCTTATTTTATGTTCCTACCACTTTTTCCATCTTGAGTTATTTGACTTCCTAAATGTCGAAAATCTTTATCCAAGACTTTTCCTAAACCTGGAGATTGTGTTCCATATATTTAAACATTTGTTGCTGGCAATTCCCATTACATTATTTTGTATTTTCGGTTTCTCGGGTTAGGTTCTGATTTCAACCAGATGTTACGTATCATTTCATAAAACGTCGTACTTATTTATTTTGTATAGTTACCCTCTATTTTATTCTTAACTCTGAACTATCTTTCATTCATTCTGATAATAAAAAATCCCTTCCAACACTGTGTAAATCAACATAGATCTAGTTAATGAAATGAAAAGAGCTGCTTAGGGATTAGTTTCTATCCCCCTACATGCTACACAGATCCGAATCTGTTGACATAATTATTTAAATTTATTTGATTCACAAAGAATATTAAATTGAGAGGGTGCTTTTTTCTACACAGGAATTAAAATCTAAATAAGGAATCATTCAACGACTAGGTGCATATGCTTGCTTAGGGAAGGAGGGATCTTTACTGACAGAGGAAAATAAAACTAATTATGTAAGAGACCGAGCGGTATGGTCTAGTGCTCTAGATTGCTTAGCATTCGGGAGGTCACCGGTTCAAATACGGACATGTTTTAGATAAATTCTGGGGCAGTAATATTCAACAGATAATTTTCTCTCTCCCTAACCACATGACCCACCCATTTCCACGATTCTTGAAAGGGACTTACGCCCTACCCTCCGGCTTTGCACTACAGTGTAGGTCGGAGAGACTGCCCGTCCACCAGCACGAGTAGCTGGTAGCTTTTTTTTTATGTAAGAGAGCTGCCAGAATTAAAAGGTTTAAAACATCTTTTTATATTTTTACTGATAAATAATGACCCCTTAGTAAAAATCCAGAAATACTGATTATAAAATGAGCTGTTCAGTGGATATTAGAATGATTTATAATTTTTCGCAATTGTCTAATAACGCAATCCCTGTTAATTACTGTCAACTTAAAAAAGAATAAATTTAACCGTCTTCAACTGTTAATATTCGAACGGACAGTTGAACATCGAATGTGTTCCCAAATCCACTAACCGACATGGATTCCCGTTCGTACAAGTGTCCAAATTAATTACGTTGTCTTCGTCTAATGGCCCATTAATCAACAAAGTTCAAGTGAATAATTCTAAAGGCACTTAATTAAAAATAAACTTACAAGCTCGAGATTACTAACTGACTTAGTCAATGAGTATTTAAAATCTAGTATAATACTAGCAGGTACATGGGGCTTAGGTAAATTCCACCTTATTATTTTATTTATCTAACATTCTGTACGTATTTGCGATTTCCAATCTTACGATAAAGATTAAATATTTTGTAAGTTAGTTTACATAGTTTAACTATTGGAAGGCAATTATTATTGTGTTTTTATTATGTTACGTTATTTACATTTTTAACCTTAGATATTCAAGTATAAAATGTACGTAATTGGTATGAGTAGTTTTAGAGTTAATTTAATTTCTCAGTTCTTTGTGGAAATTGTAGTTTTTCAAGGCACACATTGGTCGCGCGCTGATTCAGATGCGTTAACGCATTACAAATGTTTACTACTAATAGTGTTAATGCTTTTATTTCCAAACAAGTTTAGATGTAATTTAAAAAAATACACTTTAGCCGGGAAGCAAAGCACGCAGTTATAAAACAGCACATAAAACTCGTGAGAATGTTTAGTAAAAATCCAGCATGTTCACGAATTACAAAGCATAAAAGATTGCCAGATTTCGTTAATGGATACACTCCCGACTAGAAAAATTTGTCTGAACATGATCAGGATCTGGTCAGGCATGCCTAGTGTGTCCGATTAGGATGAAGTAAGGCATGTAGCGCAGATGAATACTGAATAACTAGAGTCAGGTGTACCTAAACTGACCATTTATTTTTGAACTTAAAACGGAACATAAGTTTTTATACCCAAGTTAGCAGGTTAACAATGAAAATAAACACAACTTCTTAATTTCAAAAGAGAAAATAAATAAAAGAATGGAAAAAGTTTCACCAATTGTTTATTGTACTCGACAATATAAATTTCTCAGTCGAAAAGGAAAAATAATCTAACATAAATTTTGTGGATTTAAATATTTCTAGGTCTAACGATAAACTAGAATTCGATATATACCGTAAGCCTACTACCACAGACAACATTATACCTGCAGATTCCAATCATCCCAGAAAAACAAAATTAGCAGTTTTGAATTCCTTGATAGACAGACTAATAAACCTACCTTTATACGTTACAAATTTCAAGAACGAAGTATTAATTATTAAAAATATAGCGTTTAATAATAACTATAAGCCGAACATTGTAGACATAATGATCAATCGAAAACACAACAAGAAAGTTCAAAAACTACTATTTAATGATAATTTTAATATAAAAACTGATAACATTTATTGTTCTTTGCAATTTGTCAATAACGTAAGTTTAAAATCCAAATCACGACTTAAGAAACTAGGAATTACTACAATAGAATGTAACGGTAGGACATTAAAAAACATGTTGGTTAATGTTAAACCTAAAAGCAATATTAAACAAAAAAGTGGAATTTACAAATTAATTTGTAAGGATTGTAGTGCGAGTTATTTAGAACAAACAAATTGGGGGCAGTAGAAACTCGTATAAATGAACATTTAAATAATATTAAAAAATCTGACAAAAATATTCATAAAATCAAAACCGTCTATAAAAAAGCATTGCGGTACCAGTCTCTACCTCATAAAAAAAAAACTTTTTTGTGTTTCATTCCCACCAGCTACTCAGGCTGGTGGGCGGGCAGTCCCCCTGACCTACACTGTAGTGCAAAGCCGAAGGGTAGGCCGTAAGGCCCTCTTCAGCCTCCTTACAGGAATCGTGGGAATGGGTGGGTGGTGTGGTTAGGGAGAGAAAGATGAGACGGACGAAATGAAGACAGAAGAGAAGTGAAAGATTATCTGTGGAATATTACTGTCCTAGTGATATAAGGAAACCACAGAAAACTTGGACCAGAGCAGCCGGATCCAGGTTCGAACCGGTGACCTCCCGAATGCTAAGCAATGATCTAGACCACTAGACCACGCCGTTCCTAAAAAGCGCAATATCATACAGTGGCTAGTTCTCAAAATACGCCATTCATAAAAAGGGTTGCGTTTTTTTGAGCCTTTGTTTGCTTATTTTAATAACTGGTCAATTCCCACTAAAGCAGTCTGTCTGAATATAATTAGGACCTGGTTAATTTCAATAGTTTAAAGTAAATTCTAAGTAGGCTTATTGTATTGAGAAGAGTTCAACGTCCAAGTTAATAATGAATTAATACTTACGTTAGTGATAAGACGACTGTCCAGATGGGTGGCACTGAAGTATATCATTAAATAGTTCAAACATTGACACTTACAGATGATAAGAAATCCAATAAAATTCTAAAATGGTAGCATTGATAACATAAACCAACAACAGAATTGCTCCAGTACATCTAGATTTTGAAATATTTTAACTTCAAAATCCGAATTTGAACTGAAACAATCGAAATTGCATGCTATCATAATCTTAAGACCCAACAATTTTATTGCAAAACATTTTCTTCGTTGTCATAATTTTATTACTTTTATGCCCTAAATAGAATATGTTAGGAATTTTATTGATTTATCGCTCGATGTATCGATAATTGAACATCCAAAGCAATTATTTTCTTATCTCTAATAAATGCTGTTATTGTCGGAAGTTGACACCTTCCGATTTTTTTTTTTATGTGATGAAACAATGAACCTCTGTCTGTGGCGTAATGCCAGTTAGAAAACTATATACGATTTGCCAGGAATATTTTATGTATGATGTTTATTTGTGGTTAGGTCGCTGGCACCATCTACTTTTGCAAAAATTACGATATTAAGGTCCATTCACACATGTAAGTACTGTATCCGTCACGCACGCCTTCCGTGAACTGACGGTAAAACGGTATAACATTCACAGACTTACTTTAGTATCAGTGTCAGCACCGTTCAGGTCGTACAGAACATTAATACTGATGATAATAGCGTAATATTGACATTAATTAAATTTTGATGTAGAAAAAAGAAAAAGTTTGTAATTGTTTAGGTATTATTTGGAAACGATTTTGATGTTAAATTTAAACTATAGAGGGTGCATTTTTTGTGAAACATGGTCTGAATATAATTAGTCAAATGAAACACACTTTGCTTAAATCAAAACTACTTTCAATTTCTTCAAACAGAAAGATGGACTCCCTATGGGTTCTCCCTTATCACCCGTTTTAGCCGAAGTGTATGTGTCAGCTTTTGAACATAACTTATTTAACAGTAAAATCCCATTTATTAAATTCATTCATTCGTGGAATCGTTATGTAGATGATGTGTTCTGTATTTGGTCAGGCACAAATAGACAAATATATACTTTTCTAAATCACCTTAATACTTTAGACAATAACATCAAATTTACTATAGAAAAAGAAATCAATAACAGTTTAAATTTTTTGGATCTAAATATTACAAAAAACAAAGCCTGGCTTAATTTCAATATTTATCGCAACCACCGATATAACGATCCCGGCGAATTCAAATCACCCCATAAGAACAAAATTAGCTGCTTACAACTCTTTCTTAGAAAAAAGATTAATAACCCTACCGTTATCTACTGAAAATTTTAACTTTGAGCTGAATATTATAAAAAGAATTGCTATTAATAATGGTTTTAAGAGTCACATGATTGATAAATTATTAAAAAATAAATTAGATAACAAAGCAATAAGAATGTTGTACAATAATAGTCAGGCATCTCAAAACAATACATTTTGTTCTCTACCTTATATAAAAATTGTTAGTTTTAAATTCAAAAACATTCTCAGAAAACTAAACATCTCATCCATTGAGTGTAACAATAAGGATTTAAAGTGTTTACCAATTAACAACAAAACAGAAACAACTATAAATCGAAATAATGACATTTATAAATTATTTTGTAATGAATGTAACGCTGTCTATATAGGACAGACAGGTCCATCCTTTGAAATTAGGATAAGTAAGCATGTAAAATCGATTTATAAAAAAGATGCTAAATCAGGAATTAGTGAATATTTTATTAGCTTAAACCATCATTTAAATTTAGAAAATACCAAATACCTACATGTAAACACATCTAAACGTAGGAAATTATCTCTGTATGTGTATTTGGAAATAGATAAAGCCTTAAGAAAATCAGAAAATGTTGTAAATAATCAGTTAGAACTAGGCAATTTTTCATCCCCCCTTATTTTAAGCTATCTATAAATGAGCATATGAGATTCGTATTGTCAGTATTACGTTACTCTTGATAATGAGCACATAGCTCGAAACAATATTGACGAGAACAATAATAAAGTTGGTGAAACTTACCACAGTGTGTTTTATTTGACTAAATAGATTTTGATGTGTTTCTCAAATATTTTCATTTTAAAAATCGAAATTATTTGTATTATATTTTTAATAGAGTATTTGCAATCTTCTAAAATCAAAATGGTGTCGTACATTTCTTTGAGTAAGTTGCAGTTTCGGATTTTTTTATACAGCACTTTGTGTTAAAAATAATGTTCCTTTCTAACAAATATTAGGTTTATCATCTTAGCGCTTACGTACCAAACCAATTATCGAATACCTGTCGTGTTGTGTAACCGGAAGTACATGAGGTTGGCACTGAAATAGTTAACATCAATGATAATTATTAGCCATTACAATTCCACTCGGTTAATTACAAAATTCGCTACTTTATGAAAAACGACTACAGCGCAAATGTCAGAATTTGCTATTAAAACTTATTACAAAGTTATTAGTAATTTTCTGCCTATTTACATCAATAAAAACTAAATGATTGGAGCAATGATTAATGATGATTAATTACTGGAACAGCTACCCATTAAGTTTATAATTATGCGTTAACTTTGAACCATCAACAATTTTATTGCAAAAAAACAAATGTTTGGAATGATCATGGTGGTAATCTGGTAATCGTCGTACTTTTGGTTGTTGTAATTATAAATTTAAAGAAGCAAAATTATGTGTTTTACAAATATAGAAATTTGTGTTCTTAATAAAACCATAATTAATGATCGTAGCTTTAATTTAACACCTTCTTGTACAAAATGTCCCAGTCTACTAGAATTCAACGTGTTACTTCAACTGAACATTTCACTCTATTTTACAAAACCTCGAACAAACTGGACAGGTTGCAATCAGTTGTGGAGTTAATCAAATGCGACTGCAGCGGAGGCAAATGGAGGGTGGTCTCATTAGCTTGCGCGCTTACCTTTCACATTGAATTAAATACAAGAAACTTTTATTACTTTGAACGCACTAATTTCTTCCTGATATGTAAATTTATTACGAACCAAGCGTTCAATAATGCGCATCAACTTTTTCTTTTGCGATTAATTTCACGCATTAACAAAAGTACGAAAGACTAACTACTTGAGTAAATTAAAGTGCCCCGGTGGCTAGTCTCTGGAGAACTGGAAAAACTGGTAGAAGTCAGAGACTTTCAATTGTCAGAGGAAAGCCATTTTCTTCATTAAGTGCATTCATCGTGTACATTCAAAATATCTTATTTCAATTATAACTTCATACAACAACTTAATGGACTCCCCATGGGTTCCCCCCTTTCGCCCATACTTGCGGAAATCTTTATGAACAATTTCGAAGAAAACCTTTTTAAACTCAAAGATCCTCTTCTTAAAAATGTTTTTGCCTATTACAGATACGTAGATGATATTTTTTGTATATGGTCTGGTTCCGAAAGATTGTTAAATAAATTCTTTAAACTCCTAAATAGCTTGGATAGAAAAATACAATTCACTTTAGAAAAAAACGTTAACAACTCACTTAATTTCCTAGATGTTACAGTTAAAAGAGTAGATCATAAGTTAGAATTTAGTATCTTTCGTAAGCCCACCATTACTGATACTATAATACCTTCTTCCTCTAACCAAACTAATAATAGTAAACATTCTTTCTTCCACAGTGCATTATTCAGATTAACAAATATCGCTTTAAACGAAAAAAGGAATTAAAATAGAACTATATACAATAAGACAAAAAATAGCTATGATACTAAAATCGTCAATAGTATCTTAAACCAAAAACTTAAAAATAAAACACGCCTACTACTCTATAACCCTCAAATTATTCATAATCCTTTCAATAAAGCATTTTTTCCATACACTACGTTAAAAAAACCAGTCAAATTATAAAATCACATCTCAAAAGATTAGGTATCACAGCCATTGTATTCAATAAAAATATTGTAAAAAAGTATATTAAATAACAACAATTGTACAGGTATTTCTACACATTATATTTCAAATAAACATAATATTAATGAAAATTTTCAAATACTACACATACAACCAAAAAGTAAGAAATTAAACTATCATTTTAAATTCCCAAATAGAAACATATTCAAACAACTCCCCTTTACTTTTGTTCAAACTAGGTAATTAAGAAATATCCCCATCATTATTATTCACTATAAATATGTTTGTGTACATTTATATATTTAGTAATTCTGCTTACTCTTGATAATGGCAAACAATTGTCGAGTTCCGTCAATAAACCTGTGAAAAATATATTATGTGTTTTATTATTTCATATTATGTATTATGCAGGGTGTAACTGTGAGATTGACATTGTTTTCTTTTATTTAAGCAACTATGTTACAATATTATTATTATTATTGAGATTCTGTTTTTTTAATGGGATATTTTCAAGTTCAAGAAAAATCTGTAATTTTGCTCATTTAATTAATCTATTTGGTGAAAAACTTTATTATGAAAATCCATAGAAAATTTATCTGGTTTGGTCCTTTACCCCATTACTGCGATACTGTTAGCTTTTTTTATTATCTATTTTTTTAAGGAAGTAGCATTAGTTTCGCTCTAATATATGATTAATTCTCACGTTCTTAATAGCGAAATTTATTATTTTTCCCTTCCGTCCACCCGAGAGAAGAAACGTTGTCGGTCAAACGGGCAACATGTTCCAATTAGTTAGAACATATACAGACACGGCAAACTGCGATTTGCATAATGTGACGGAAGCGATTGTATCCATCCTAGAAAGGTACTTTTACATAAACATTTCAGGCATCTTATTAATTTGCACCGCGTGATTTACTGAATTAATGAAATCCAAATGGAATGCATGCTTATTTTCTGTTTTAATTGCTACAGTAATGAACTACGCTTTTCAAAATACGACCGAGCTTTTAACTACTAGATACTATCAATTAACAGTTAATAGGCTGGATTGGAATCCGACCAATATTGGAGTGCGTTTGGATTAATCGTCACCTTGCTACTGCTGGATTGATTTTAATATATTTTTACTATTATTACTTAGACGTTTGGTCTTTTTCGCCAACAAAAATTATCACGATGTTCGTATTTAATAGCAAGTTATTTATTTATTTTTTGAGAATTGATAAAGATGTAAAGAATCACCAAATGAATTGTACTGTAAACAATAAAATGTAGAAATAACAAGCGTTATAACACTGTAAAAGTAATTTATTGAAAATTACCAAATATACATACATTTCGACTACAAAGTAGTCATTATCAATGGTTAGTATTAACTAAAATTAAAAACAAGATTTCATCTATTTATATCTAAAATTACATGAGGATTATTGAAAGATATCGAATAATGGGTTATTGTTAAACGGTAGATCGAAATTCATTAGGGAATTCCTAAGATCCCTATAATTGTTACAATGATTCAAAAGTTCAATATTAGTATCTATGGAGTGTCCAGTATTTATAGCATGAAAAGCCATTGCACATTTCTCAGAATTGTTATTTTTTAAAAGATATAAATGCTCTTTTAATCGTATGGATAAATTTCATTTAGTTAAACCTATACATACTTTCTCGCAATCTAAACAGTTTATTTTATAAATTCCTGATAATGAAGTTTTTTTGTCTTTATCTTTCGGATTACCTAAGAGACTTCCCAATTTATATTTATTATTACTAAATATGGGTTCAATATCTAATTTTTTACATAATCTCGTTATGTGTCCATTAAATTTGGTGTGAAAGTTAAATTTTTGTCTGATTCTATTTACTTCTGTTATTTCTAAAGTAGTATTGTCTTTCAAAAACTTTCTTTTTTATTGATTTGAATTTTTTTTGTTAATTTCCTGTAAATTTATATTGTGTTGTTTAGCAGTTTTTAGAATAAGAGAAATCTACAGTGGCTTTTCATGCTAAAATACTGGACACTCTATAGTTAATAATATTGAACTTTTGAAACATTGTAACAATTATAGGGATCTTAGAATGTATGAATGTATGTATATTCAGAAATTTCGGAATTCCCTAATGAATTTCGATCTACCGTTTAACAATAACCCATTATTTGATGTTTTTCAATAATCCTCTTGTAATTTTAGATATAAATAGATGAAATCTTGTTTTTAATTTTAGTTAATACTAACCATTGATAATGATTACGTTGTAGTCGGAACGTACATTTGGTGATTTCCAATAAATTACTTTTATAGTGTTACAAGACTTGTTATTTCTACATTTTATTTTTGAGAATTGTTTGGTAGAGGTAAATTTAAATATGAGTAAAACACAATTCGGTTACAAAAACTTATTATTATAAAAACTTCACAATAATTATTTCGCCACACCGTGGCTTCTTGTATTTTACTAATATTGTTATGGACTTACAACAAGTTAAAGACTCGTTAATATTAAATTTAAATACATTAATGTGATATTAATTTCTGAATTAATTTGTACCTTCTACAGATTTCCTCAAATTAATGAGGTAAAATTTTTGCTACTGCTGTCATGCCCTCGCCGGCAATCAAACCCGGGATCTTGGGCTTTACGCGCCAATCTTCTTACCACTAAGCTAGGAGAGGTGGTAAGAGCATAAGCTCGTAAAACCAAAGATTCCGGGTTTGATTGCCGGCAAGAGCGTGACAGTAGCAAAAATGTTACTTCATTAATGTGAGGAAATTAGTAGCAGTTACAAATTAATTCAGAAATTAATATCACATTAATATAAGTTATTTATTATTAACACCACACCAACCCGGAGATAATCTAAGAAACAAACAATGCGAGCGAATAAGTCGCGGGAATCTGCTATACACAGTTCGAAATAGAATGAGAAAAAAGAGATGTCAAAAGTAATAGAAATAAGAAGTCGTTAACTTTACCACGAGATCATTTAATTATTCCGTTTCTACAACATAGCCGGTGGTCAAGAGATACATCTATAGGTACCACGCTATAAATTAACATAAGTTATTGTAAATTAATAGTTTTAGTTGTAGATAACATTGAATCACTTATTAACAATCAAATGTGTTTTGACAGATTTTAAATTGACCTTACGTATTAATCACGTTGTGGTATTTATGCCAATACAAACCATGTCCCAGTTGTTTTGATCAGTGTCGGATAATAATACAGACAAGTTGAGGAAGTCGTAACGAAAATCGTCTACTATGCATCCAATTATATTTAATTAAGTACTTAATTAAAAGCTGTTTTGTAAATTTGAATATTTGTTTTTTCATAAAAATGATTTGGGTTATTGAGAAATATTTGCCAATTAATAATTTGCATTACAGATTAATATTTTTAACAATTTTAGAGATAGATTTAAATCTTCAGTAGACATATCACCAAGCGCATAGGGTTGATGACCCACCAAAATTAAAGAGCTGTAATAACTTGATAAAACTTTTAAATAATATATATTGCAAATCCATATAAAAGTATTATTTCTGCCACACTAATAATTATTTCTCCAGCTGTGTGCTGAAAAATAAAAATAAAACTTTTGTATGTTATTTCTGCGTTGATTTTAATTCTTGCTCAACAACCTCAATAGTTTACACAAACTGTCCATTGACCAAGAATTTAATAGTCTTAATTTTAATCTTGCCCGTTTAAATAGAACGCACGATCACCTTTACACGTTTTTCAAATTTATGGTATCTTTTGAGGTCATTTATTTTAGCAAGTTACCTTCGTAATTTGCAGAGTTCTCTTTGAGGATAACAATTTACTTAAAATAGATTGTAATTCTTCTATTGCAATCACAAAAACTTCGGAAAATGATCTTTAAATCTTTCATCGTTGAAAAATTGTTAAAGATTGAATTATTGTTATCAATATTAGTGACTGAAAATTGGAAATTCTTCATCTCGAACGGCATTATCCAAAGGTATAAATTAAAGCTTCGGTTTTAATGCGATGCTGCCTCATGAAATCTTCTACATTCATAGTTCGCTTGTAAGTAATGTATTTTATAGTGTATACTGTTGAGTTTAATGATACCATGGTGGGTATTATCTTCGTGTATCAACTATATATACTGTGGCAACGTCGGTTCTCAATTATAATTGTCAGAAATTGCTTCACACTGAAGATTTTCTTTGCGCGGTGCAGCACCTGGTTACCAGTGATTTAAAATTTATTTCTTTGTTACAGCTGTAGCCATGCACTTCCTGTTCCTTTCGGCATTTTTCTGGCTCAACACTATGTGTTTTAACATCTGGTGGACCTTTAGGTGAGTGAAACATTTTTATTACAGTACAGTTTTTACTGTCGGGGATAATGGTTCCTGACAAATTAAACTATTTTTATTAATAAATAAAATGGGATATAAAAGTTGTTTTTTCAAGAATAAACAATTTTCGAATACCTATGTAGAACAAGGGAAGGTGCAAACTTCCTTGTTTATTATCACTTTTGTTTTCAAGATTCGTTATTAATTATATATATGTTATAATTATCAAACTTGTATTCACAAAAACTAGCAGCATATAATTTTGTGAAACACAGAGATTTTTCATTATTCTGACAATGACAAAAAATATTCTGAAACAAATTTAGAAATCATTCAATAAAAAACGTTAACACATAAGACACAAACTGCAAATATGTATCTTTGACATACTATGGTAGTATTTCTATCAAAATTACTCATCTTTTGTCTGGACACAGTTTAATGGTCAAACTTATTTTTTAAACAATTTTTTTTCAATTCAAAAAATTAAATAATTAATTTTGATAAAAGGAGTTTTTAAGTTCCTGGAATGTGATTCCTTTACTTTTGAAAATAAACCGGAATATCTTGTAGAACTCAAATTTTCAAATCATTTCTCAGAAACTAATCAGAAATTTCCTTCTATTGAGAATTTAAAAATAGCACAAACTGAAAGGAAGGGTTTTAAATTAAAAGTTTTAGAATCGCTAGAAATATACAATTCTCAACTGTTGAATTGAATTTTTCTGGATGTTAATTTCAGATCAATTTATTTGCTAATATACCTATATAATGATAAAATAATATTAATGTGGTAGCTTTATACTCTAGCAGAGTTGAATGTTGGCTGCAGGTAATTTTAGAAGAGGTAACTGAATCATGTTGCATGTATGAATACATATATATATATATTCTAGAAATAAATTAGATCAAATTTCTTGCTTCTTTTAAGCCAACAATCTACAGTCCGGCATCTTCAGTAAAATAATTTAATGGCCAAGTCGTCAAGTGTGAAAACTACAAAGCTAAGAATGAGCTTTCTTTCTTAAAATATCTTCATATGTTCTTATTTATATCTATATCAAAACCGTTAAGATTATTTATTGTAAAAGTTATTTTAAAAGGGTACAGAAATTGCGGGCACAGTGAAGAATGAAAATATTTAAACATTGTTTTTAATACATATTAGATGGCTGCTTTAGGGAAACAAATATTTTTTATAATGGACAAATAGACCCGCCGATAACAATTGTTATTAGTTATCAGAAAACGTTAACAAGTTCAGTAAATAACTGATAATTATGAAAAATGATAATTATCTAATGAGTTTTTCAGAAGCTTGTTTATATCTACATTAGTTTTAAAAATCGTTAAGACAATTGTGTTTTGATATTTTCGCCTTGAAAGTTTATTAGTAACTAATTACTACATTTTTTAGGTTTTAATAACTCATTAAAAATTAATGAAACTGTTTGCGGATATTCTTCCGAATAATAATAGTAATAAATTAACTCCATAAATAAAAAAATCGTCGAGTCAAGATATACGATGTTTTATTTATGGGATTGTTGTTGACAATATGTGTCACTGATAAACAATAAACAGCATTGTTGACTATTACCATTGTATCTTCTGTATATATATCTACTACACAGATAATATTTTAAGACCTATTAGAACTTTAATTGTTATAAATATTAATTGAATGCTTATTTATATATTGTTTATATGTTTTCTCGTTACGCCAAAGAAGTACTGTATGAATTTTCGAATTATAGTCTCAAAAGTATCAAATTGGTAATTATTTCTAATTTCCTTAACCAACTTCAGATTGTCAATTTTGATTCTATGATTTTTAGCAAGAATGTGTTGAATAGAGTTTGTCCAACATATAATATTTATTGTTACAGCCTTTACAACAAACTTCACATTTCCGAGACTTTTCTAGAAAAGGAATTTTATGATTAAGGTTACCAAGAATGAAGTTTGAATTGAGTTAAAATTGTCTACGAAAAGTACCATCGAGTTCTCGAGTAAATCTTGGCTATAATGGCATGGTAATAAACTTGGTTTTATTGGTGCCTTTTTGAAAAGTTTCAAATTTTGAAATGATACCTATTCTTCAATTTAAACCTATTGACTAATTTATCAACCATAACACCGCAATCTTTAATCGTAATCTTTAAGGAAAGTAAAAGTAGGAATTGATAAAACTGATAAAATCTTTCGTAGATAATCTAATGGAGTTTTCTGTCTGTTTTTATTAGAATTCATCATGTGTTGTTTAAATTAGGTAAATAACTGCGTTTTATTTTGTTTTCGTATTCAAGTTTTGATTGATTTTGGACTTGAGCCAACTATACACGATCCTGTAATAGTAAATTCAGGAAGTGAATTCGCGAAGAATGGAATTTCTTGTACGTACGTGGCATTTAGACATTTATTTAATAAACGGTAGCGAGACCAATGCACTTTGTTAACATTAGATAACGGTGCAACCATACGAAAAATTAGCAAGGAAATTTAACCAAAGCTAACGTAATGAACGATTAGTCAGTCATTTTTCCAAATCTACTGTGCAATGCTATAAATAGATACATATTATAAATACATGTCAATGTACTATAACAAATAGGGGATACATTTTAAAGAAGTTATTTTAGTGTAAACACCTAAAAGAAAGGAGATGTATTAACAGAATATATTAACTATATATACATATATATATGGAATCAACAGAAACAACTACTCCGAGGGCTAATACCCCTACCGGCATTGAATTACACTGTTGATTTCGAACGATTATTAGACGAAGATAACAATCCAAAAAAGGTTATTAAAATCCTTTCCCGTCTAATTACAAAGGATCACAGATCCGGTCGTGGGTATGGCTTTCGGTGCGCTGTGCCTACTGTGTGGGACGCGTTCCAAATGTGGGATCTGTGATCCTTTGTAATTAGATGGGAAAGGATTTTAATACCTTTTTTGGACAGAATATATTGTTTCTTAATTATTATTCAATAAATATACTGTCCGTTGGTATAAGGGTTGTTATTTCTAAAACAAAATGAGGGCAAAAACAATTTCATTGATCACAACATATAATAGACGTATCTCCCTTTAGAACAACATTTTTTCAAGATAGGTTGTAAGGTCACTGATGATTGGTCTTGGGTTTTGATTTAAATTTGTGCATTCATGTGATTTTAACTAATAAAGTAAACAAAATGATGAAGTTTTACACATTATTTAGAAATCTCTAACAATATTGTTTCAACCTTTCGGTTATCTTCAGAGTAAAAATGGCATCCAATTACTTTTTATAAAAAATATAATACCACATATCTGGTGTAGGTTAAGAAGTCTGCAAATAAAAATAATAAGTAGTAATAGATAAAAACAAAAAATCAGGCATTTATAAAATAAAATGTAATGACTGTGATGCTATATATTTAGGGGAAACAGGACGAAATTTTGAAGTCAGGCTCAAAGAACACATAAAATCAGTAAACGACAAAAAACATTCGACTGGATTATCACAACACTGTGTTACGATGAACCACCCAATTAGCAATGACAGTCTTTTTATTATCCATCTTGAAAATAAAGGATTCAAACTCAATTTTTAGAAAAACTTGTAATCCAAAAAGTAATTTATAAAAAATTGAATTTGACCAATGAATACGCGGAAGGTCTTAATAGCCCTATATTTAAAGCTATTAGTGATGGAGACGGAGGGGGTGTGCCCAACATTAGCACATAGATATAAATATACAGTTTCTCTTTGAAGATAATCGAAAGGTTGAAACAATATTGTTAGAGATTTCTAAGTAAAGTATAAAACTTCATCATTGTGTTTATTTTATTATTCAATATGTTTTACAATTACCCTACCGCGGATACTATTAAAATGATTGTAACTATTTGTATTGTAGAAATTACTGATTGCTTCATTGTTTACATCTTCATGAACATCTAGAAAATTGTGTTTTAAATAAAATTGTTTTTGCTTTTAGATTATTACAATAGGTAGTATTTAAAAAAACAAGACTAAAGCATACGTAAATAAACGAATTCCAAATGTGGAGTCATTATAAGCGAACATTGCTGTACGTAGTATCTACGTATTTTAAAATGAAAAAACACATATTTTGATAACCATTCCGTATCCTGTATCAAGCGGGATCATTTTATGATACACTAGCAATAAAAATTCAAACGTATAAGGATTTTATCATGATCCATTTAACGGTAATCTGTTTTAGAGCCTCACCTGCCGCGATTACATTGGAGTTGGTTTTAGATGTAATAAAAGTCGCAAAAATTTATCTATTTTATGATTAGTGTGACCTAACAGGCAGGGTATCGAACTCGTGCAATTCTTTCGAGTTAATGGACTCGAAGCCATAACTGATTAAATCATGCAACACTTTACTTGATATTCGATCTTCCTTACCTCATGTTTGTGTCATGTTTAAATTTTATTCTGACGATGTAAAATTCAAACCACTCGAGCGTGTACTGTACTTAGATATTCGATGAAGCTTCTGTGAGATGTAAGAAATGCACTCAAGTTAAATAACTTCGTTACAATGTCATCTTAACGAAGTCAAAGAAAATTGTAAAAAATGTTAGTTTTATTTACGTTCGAGTCCGTTATGAATTTTGTTCTTTTCTATTATGGTATTGTCGTCAGATTTTAGGTCAGTAAGATACGCTAAATTATAGTGTCATTCAAAACCAGTGAAAGAACAGATGGCCAAAGGAATATGGTACAGGCCATGTAGAACCGACTTACCAAATTAGGTACCGTTCTGTATGTAATATATTTGCAATTAATCTTCCAATAACGGCAAATAACAATTAATACAATGTGGGTAATTTATGTCTTTTGTGAAATGTTTTTCTTGACAGTGGAAAAAGCGATTTTTGAGTTACTGTTTAAAAAATTTCTTACAAATATATAACGAACTACAATTATATTTTTATTTTTAGTTGTCCACTACAAGCAAGTTCACTATCTTTCTCATGCTTTCTCAATTTAGAACCAGCCAATTAACAAGTATAATTTTAGAATGTTTTACGTTTGGGAAGTTACACAAAAATTTAGTTAAATGTTGTTTAAATTCAGTCGTCACGTTTGACTCCTGTCGAGTTCAGGTTTTTGATCCTGACGTCTGTTACAAGTCTTGTAAATGTATATTATGTTATGTATACAAAGGGATTCCAAACAACCAAGTGATCCACCTGTTTTTCTTGTTTCCATCCAATTAACAAAAATAACACTCGTACATAGATAATAACATACATATAATAGTTCAAGTTAGTTTTGTGTTAAAGGAACGGAAATAAAAACAAGTCACGCCAAGTCTGGACTGGTCAAGTGTCCAACTAATTTTCTTTTTCTCACAGAAATACGACACTTTCGTATAGGCAGGTAAAGTGTCTTTTTACACGGATACTAACTAACTCGACAAATGTGGAAAAAAATATGTGAAATGATTTGAAGTTATTTGTAACACACATGAAAGTGTTCACGTATTTAAATAAAAGGTATAAAACAAACACTTGGTTAATTTTCACTAAATTTATTATCAACTCGACAATATTGTTTCGACGAAATATCGTCATTTTCAAGAGTACAACAAAATTATACTAAAGTTATAATGGGTATTATCTAATTTATACCTGGTTTTGGGTTTTACCCAAATTACACAACAGGAGGGGTGTATTGTTGTTATACAGTTCTGTTTGTAAATTTACGATATTCTGTTTATTTAAAATAGCTTTTCTTATTTCTAGGTTTTCTAGAAGGCTTAATTTTTTGCGTTTATGTTGGATATGTAATATGGCTGTATTATCTATATCTATATTATGATTATAATTTAAAGCATGTTCTGACATTCCTGTACAATTTTTCTTAGACACAATGCTATATAGGTGCTCATTTACACGTGTTTTAACAGCTCTACCACATTGTCCAATATAAAAAGCATCACATTGTTTACAAAAAATTTTATATATGCCGCTGTTATCAAGGATATCTGTTTTTTGTTTATTATTAACAAGTAGCTTACCTAGAGATTTTTTGTTCGAACTAATTGCTTGAATACCGTGTTTTTTCAAATTTGGTTTAATTTTTTGACTTGTTAAGGGTACATATTGTAGTGAATGAAAAATGTGTTCAGGTTTTTCGTTTTTTACATTGTATAAAGTTTGTCGGGTTTTTTGTTTTAGTTTAAGTTTGATCAAGTGATCTACTATTTTAGTGTGATATCCATTGTTTTGTGCTATTTGTTTAATAGTATTAACTTCTAAAATGAAATCGTTATGGCTGAGGGGGGTATTAATTAGCCTATGTATAGCACTGTGGAAAAAGGCTTTTTTAATATTGTTAGACTGATTCGAACTAAAGGGAATGATAGTGTCGGTAGTTGTAGGTTTCCGATATATTTTAAAACAAAGTTTATTATTATTTCGAGTTACTGTTAAATCAAGGAAGTTAATTGATTGATTAATTTCTTTTTCTATGGTGAACTGTATTTTTTGGTCAATGGTGTTTAGAAAATTTAGGAATTTATTTAAAAGTCTTTCTGTTCCGCACCAAATACAAAAAATGTCATCGACGTATCTATGCCATTTAATTATGTAATTTAGAAGATAATTATTGGATTGAAATAAAACATTTTCAAAATCCGACATGAATATTTCGGCTAATATAGGAGATAAGGGGCTACCCATAGGTAAGCCATCTAACTGTTTATAAAAATTATTGTTAAAGTTGAAATCAATTTTTTCTTGGTGGTTTAAATTGCTAACTTTTGTCATTTGATGAATAATGTCATTTAATTTATTTAATGGTATGGTAAATAAAAGTAAATAGGCTTGATACGTCGAAGGACACCAATATTGCATTAGGTGGCACGGTTATATTATTAAGTTTATTTACGAAATCTAAAGAGTTTTTGACACTGAAACGGGAGTTCCAATTGAAGGTGGTAGTAATTATCTTATTTGCTAATTTGCATAGATTGTATGACGGGGCATTTATGTAAGAGACTACTGGTCTCATGGGGTTGTTTAGTTTGTGGATTTTGGGAAGTCCATATAATATAGGAGATTTTGGATTCATTATTTTGTATTTATATTTATCATTATTAGGAATGAATGTAGTAATTTCATTTATTAACTTGTTGACGTTCTTTTGGAAATTAGATGTGGGATCTGATTTCAATTTCTGGAATTCACGTATTTGATTTTTTTCTCGATATTTTACAAAGTTTTTCCTTTGAAATTGCAACTCATCAAAAGAAAAGAAAAAAGTTTCGTGTAATCGATTTACATGAGCAAGTACTTGTACATGAATTATCGTTGAAATTTTCCCAGGACTCGACAGACTTATTAACAAAGTAGGTTGAAAGTTATTAAATTGCGCTGGTACCGTTAAGTTGCATCGGAAGTCTTTTCGTATCGAGAATTACTTCTACCAATGGTACCGTTACTTCGTTTAATTGAAAAGTATCACATGGAAGAAGTACGATCTTGTATGCTACGCCCATTGGGCACCTGTGCAGGACAAATTGAAAGGGAAAATTGGCACATCCAGTAACCGAGAAACAGTCGGTAGGTCGAAAAATGAGGCGAAACAATAATTTACGTACAAAAAGAACGAATGGAAGAGAAGTATGACCTAAAATATTATTTAGATTAAAAAATCAGTATATATGATAATTTTTAAGTATATACGAGGATGGATCAAATATAAACGAGCCTTTGTTCATAAAACATTTATTTTGAAAAGTTTCACAAAAACACAAATTTCTCTATTTTTCTATTTTTCGACATATCCCCCTTCTTTGTCTATACATTTTTTCCAACGTATTGGTAGTTTTTTCAACCCGTTTTCATAAAAAGAAGTAGGGCGGGTGTCTATCCAGTTGGGCACAAACGCCTCCACCTGTTTTAAATCGTTAATCGCTCGCCTCCTAGTTATTCTTTGAGGGGCCCAAACATGTGGAAATCACAAGGGGATAGATAGGTCTGGGCTATATGGAGTACACACAATCGACCAACAGCACCCCTCTTCAGTCCTAAAAAACCGTGGCTGAAACTTTGCCTGCAGACAAACGTGTTTTCGGCTTCACTGGGTTTGATTCATCTTTGCGCCGCCACTCTATGCTTGCTCGTTTTGATGTTGTAGTGTAAAATGGTGTATCCACGTCTTATCGTAGGTTACAATTTTGTGCAAAAAAAATCACCTTCCTCTCTAAATCGAGTGAGAAGTGCCTGAGAGATGCTAACTCGTGCTTTTTAATCTTCACTCAGCAACTTTGGAACCCAACGAGCTGAAATTTTTCGGAATCCCAAGTTTTTCGTTATGATTGTGAAAACACTCCCATAGCTGAGGCCGAGCTCACCAGATATGTGAACACAGTGACGTGGCGTGGCGGTCCCCTTCAATAGGATTTCTAACGCGTGAAATTACAGATGGTTTCAAGTTTTCACGTGTAAGAAACTTAATAATAATTCGTTGCGCCACTCTGCTATACACCTCTTTCTCACTTATTGTGATAGCTATTAACCAAGCGAACGCAGCAATACGACGCGTCGTTTCCGTGCTACCTAATATCCCACTTCAAGCTCCTAACGCTCGGATGCGCCTTGAACACCTATCCGGCGCGCAATTTAAAAAGGCTCGTTTGTATTTGATCCACCCTCGTAATTGTTGTCTGTAAAGTGAATTAACTATTTATTATAATTATATACATATATAAATGCAGTGGAACTTCCCTAGCTTGTTATATTTTACAGGGTGTATCAAACTTGTGAAATTTATTCTAATATGCTTTATTTGTTTTTAGGAAAATAAAGAATTTTCGGTTGTACTATACACGTTGTGTTTTTTTTTACATTTGAATTAAAGTCATTTTCTGCATAGGTTTTAAGTAAAACTTCATCGGGATTCATATCCAAAATTTCTAAAAAATAATTTATTTTAGTACTGTGAGTGCTCCACTGGTTTGTATCTATGTTATAATTTTTGCGACCATGAAATTAGAAAATAAAAATTAAGACCATGATTAAACACTTGTATTAGTTAAATTTACCGACTAAGCATAAATACTGTAAAACCCCAAAGGATATAGGTACATTTAAAATGTATTTAGACGTTTTGCAATTCTGAGAGAACTTTGTTGTATTCATAGCAAAGAATATATTGAGAAACATATTTATTTTTTTTGTATATGACAATGTTTATGTATTATCGTTCATTTCTTGGTGAAAACTCCAATTCAAAAGTTGATCAAAACTACATATTTCTTTGTACGTTGAAACTGACTGTCATTTGTGCTTTTTAGACAATTCATCATCCTTAATCACGTTTATCGGCGCATCCTGAACAGTTTCACTGGTTAATGTACATAATTACCTTCAAAGACGATCGTAAGTGTCGGACGCGCCAGATACCTGCGGTGTTAGTCAATTTTTCCACTTTAATTAGGTGAATATATATCAGCGGTTGTCGTCCAATCGGTATTTTAATGAAAACTATAAATCCACTACTATACGAATAGCAGACGCTATTAGTTGGGACAAATTTTAATTCACAGCCTACCATCCAAAGTTAACTCTTTTATTTTCTTATTCGACCATCTTTTAATGCGTGCTGTCTACCTTCTATTTCATTTTGACTCATCATCTATCACTTTATTTTTTCCCCCTGAGTTACTGCCGCGTGATAACACGCTATTTCTCTTCTTTATACACCCGTATTTCATTGGAGATCATTAAGAACAGTTTTAATGAACTCTAAATGCATCTTTTAGTAAAAAGCCAGCCTAGTTATAATTCATAAATGCAACAAACAATTATCTAAAACGCCATGTTGTATGATTAACGTTCAAATAAATTTAGTTTTTTTGTTTAAAACAATCACTATGTAGACATCTCTAAGCAGCAAATTTGTTGTTTTAAAAAAACTTCAGTTTTTAACGCGTTCAACTTGTTAAAACATATAAAGCCAAATAGCAACAACAGGCTTTCAAAAAATATTATGTACAAAAATCACTTATTTAGATGTAGCATATAAACAATTATTAAATTTCAGAACCGTTAAGCGTTTCCTGTACTATAAAAGTAGTAAAAACTGATTTAATGTCAGGTTGTCGTAGAGAGATTATTTTCTTTTTCTGGTAAACGGAGTAATTTTCTTAATAAGGCCGATTTTTTATGCAAACAACTCCTAATTAGCATTTAAAATACGTAATGTTATAATAGCTACTCATTTTAAGTTTAAGGTTACGGTTATAGATGATAAATACACTACAGTTTAATGAATTTAATTTCTTCGTTTTGGTACTATTATATACAAGTACTTAGTAATAATACGATAATAACCTTATTCGAAAAAAGAGAGCTTAAAAATGTTTTTCTTTTATTCCCGTTTCTTAATCGTTTATTTGTGAGTATCCAGTGAAACAAAATTGTTGGAGACGATAAAAAAAATTCGTAAAAGCTTACTGAGCTTTTGTCGCATCGTGTACATGTAATTAAGTATAAAACAGTAATCATAAATATCAATTTGAGGACCGAGGCCACACACTGAATAAGACTATTAAGTACCATAAAGGCTCTGTAATGTTGTGTTTTTTATGCAGACGGTTGAAAATAACGCGAAGGGTTATTTGTCTGGGCAGAGAGAGGTGCTCTGGTGAAACAGCAAGTTTCGGCGCGTTTGCGATACTTTAGGATGTAATTTTTTACTTTTTATTATGTCTCAGACTGCCTGCACTTTGATGATATCAACGAACGCGAAAAGCTATTACCTCCCAAGGCCAAGGTGATTCAAAAATATTTACATTCCGACTCGACAAAATCCAGATCTTTTAGCCTAAAACCTACCGTTAATTAAAAATCATTTTTCGAGTTAATCTGCTTGTTTTACGTTGGATGAAAAAATAAATAAGTAATTTTTGATGTTTGACTAGCCAAATAATCAGACAGGATGTATCGATCTTAATCCTTTTTTTCAGTAATTATGGGGGCGAGCAAAAATCTTACACGCGCTATGGCTATTAACAATATTGTAACATATGTATTTAAAACGCCTGGCGTCAGGAATCTTTGTTTTTTTTTTTTTTTGTTAAACATAAATGACAGTTTTTTAAATTATAAATAACAGAAAAAACATGTGTAAAGTATGTAAGTAGTAATTACAGTCTGACGCCTTAACGACATCTTTTCTGTTATCATATCAGTAGCTTGTCTCCCTAATGAAAGTACACAAGTTATAACTAATACGTTTCGATATGCTGTGACCTACTTTTACTGGACTATTTTCTCACTTTTCCAATAAAATGTTTGACTCACGTGCCGAAGGTTCCGTATCAAATCAGTTTTTGTTTTTTTTAAAATATTGATAGTGATAACTGATGTTTCTCCGCTGCTTTAGATTTTGTGAAACCATTTTTTAGAACATTTTTAGTCATATATAAAACATGTACTTATTTCTTAAATAAACAGTCAAACATAGTATACGATAACCGCTTCTTAATATCATTTTAATATTTAGACGAATAAGGATTTTACTCCTTTTTTTGAATATGTTATATCTTCGTCTAAGAATCCATCGGAATCAACAGTGTAATTCAATGCCGGTAGAGGTATTAGCCCTCGCAGTAGTTGTTTCTGTTGATTCCATATTTATATTCATATTTATATTTATAATATAGCCTGTAAAGGCCTTTCTGCCAGCGCCCACCTGATGAGACCCGATAGGTCGAAACCGGTCGTGGGATATGGCTTTCGGTTCGTTGTGCCTACTTGGTAGGACGCGTCCCAAATGTGAGATCTTTGATCTTAATATTTAGATGAATAAGGATTTTAATTCCTTCTTTTTTGAATTCTTGTGAAGTGTTGGTAAAGTTCTAGGGATCGAACGCTTAGCATTCGGGAGGTCACCGATTCGAATCCGAGTGCGGCTGCTCGGGTCCAAGTTTTCTGTGGTTTCCTTGGATCACTTAGACAAATGTTGGGGCAGTAATATTTCACAGATTATCTTTCCCTTCTTTTGTGTCTTCATTTCGTCCCTAACTACACAACTCACACATTTCCACGGTTCCTGAAAGGAGGCTGAAGAGGGCCTACGCCCAACCCTCCGGCTTTGCACTACAGTGTAGGTCGAAGGGACTGCCCGCCCACCAGCATGAGTAGCTGGTGGCAATGAAACACAAAAATGTTGTTTTTTTTGGGACCGAAGAGAACTTTGTTACCAAAAGACTAATTCGGATGTTTGGTGTCGTATTTTAACGTTGGGATTTGAGCTATTCACTGTGTTCTTCAAATTCTACGTTTAATAATTTTTTAAGAAAGTACTATGAGGTATTATATTTAAGTAGGACCCTAAAATCAAATTAAATCAAAAATAAACTTCTTTATGGTACTAATGGCTTGGTAGGTGTACTTATGTTACTTATATTTAAAAAATGTTTTTCTTTGAAATTGAGCTATCGGTATTTTTTATAGTAATAATAGATTATGATTTACAATGATTCAACTTATTAATTGTCTTTGTTCAGATATTTTGTGGAGCGTAGGTGTTATGCATTATGGCACGTTCATTGTTAGTTAACAGAAAGTTGCGGTCATTGTGGTAGATGAAAACAAAAGAACGTTGCGTCTTCACAATAGTACGTACCCATATGAGTTATTTTATGGACTGTGAGATACATTAAACCATTTATCTCTCACACACAAGTCAATATATATCACGCGTAATCAAATTCATGACAGGTCACTTTATTTTAAAATTTCGCAACTCTAGAACAAAAGATATTTATATTATATACATTTATATGTGTAATTAATGAATGAAAACGTCACCATAACTAACTTTGTATGTTGAGAAAAAGACAAAGACAAAGTTGTAACATCTACAATTTATTTAAATTAACACGTTATTCACCACATTGTGGCTTGTTCAAAAGTACAATTTATACTTAAAGCTACCTAAGATTAATTGATTATAAATGGTCTTCTTAGGGTGGTACATAACAAGTAGGGAGAGGGGAAAAGGTTTAATAAATGCGAGTAATTTAAATTTAATTGATCGTTAAGAAATTTATCTGTGTTTTTATGTTTATTAATTTTTGTGATTCAAAAAGTGCCACAAACCTATTCGCTTCTGCAAATTGTCCTATACACATTACAATAATTTTCTATACTCTAACACCTCTGCTGTTAATGAATAGGGCTAAATTTTAAGTAAAAGTAAGTATTAATATGTTGTTAATAGATACATGTAGGTATTTAAAATTATAGTAACCATTAAAAATTTAAATATCTTAAAAACCGAATTATCTCCTGTGAATATTAGCCAGCAGCATGACAAAATTTACCCTCGATGGTTCAAAAATGATGAAGACTGGAAACTATGTTACCGAAAAATGTTTCGAACGTTTAGTGTGGTGTTTTGGTGTTCGGTTTGAGCTATTTATGGTGTTCTAAGTTCAAGGATTTCGAAAACTTAGTAGTTGTAGTTTTAAGCTGTTATTTTCTACGTATAAAATTTTTAAATCTAAATTAAACATAACATATTGTTGGTGATAACCGATGTTATGATATGATTTTTTTCTATAACTCTTACTATAAGGCTATATCTACTCTTTGAAAATGACCTAGTAATTGTCGAAAGAATTGTCAGATTGATAATAAATATATTGTGAATGTTTACCACGTGAGTCCTTTTTCTTTAAATTATGTCCTTTTACATATGTTGCACAGTTGAATCCGTGAAATTAATAGTTTGAGTCTACTTTTTTGGTTTTGCATAATCTATAGGGTTCATTTAAGCGGGTTCTAGAATTTACTCCCGTTTGACCTATTTAAATTTTAGAACAAAAACCACAATTATGTTGATATGTTCCTGACTTGACCACCTTAAGAGGACTATTTACAGTCAAATAATCTTAGGTATTTTTAAGTATAAATTGTACTTCTGACGAAGCCACAGGGTGGTGAGTAAGTAATTTGAATAAATTGTGGAAGTTGAAACTTTCTGTTTTTGTTCTCAATATGTGAGACTTCCATCAGGTATCTACTAATTCAATACAAGTAAGATTGTATGCTACATAACATACGTTCCAGCATATTTGCATTGTAATATGAAGTAACACGTTCTTATCGTATGTCGTTGGACAATAGTTAATGATACAATAATGTAGAGGTGTAAATTGGATTCATATTGACTCGTTCTGCTGCAGCTAATCTATTTTTTTTACTACTTCTCCATAATATCAATTTCTTCAATTACCAGCAATTGACGGTAAAAATAATAAAAATTGTGTCGTTTTTTATAACCTATCGGTTGATCATTTTTATTGATGTTAAAACATGTAGAATACGATGATATATAGAGAGAACAAATCGTTCTTCAAGTGATGTTAATTTAAAACATTTTTATTGCCCGTTTAGACGTGACAAATTAAAGGGCTGTCTGTATCAAAGTGTCAACTGTTTCGATCAAGATCATCAAGCGTACACAAACCCATAAATATTTGAATGAACGCATTTGTTATTGCGAACTTTATTTAAAGATATAAACATGTGCTACGTTGGCTATAATATTACACAATATTTGCTTTATTTCGTACAGATACCTATCAAATGATATTTATTGGATAAAATTTTCCAGGGAAACCAAATTGATGCATATTTTTAATAGATATCATGTAAACATCATTTCAATTCTGTTATTTTGTTTACGTAATTCGGAGTTAGTTTTAATATCGAACGTCTCTCCATCATAAAACATTAAAGTTTAAATTTACTGTAATTGCTGGCGAAGAATACGTTGGGTTTTACTGGTCTGGAAGAAACAATTTAACTAATTTCCATACCGTGTATACGATCGAAGGTGCAAGTCATAAAGTAGAATTCAATGAGAGAAGATGTCCCATTATAGTATTTTACTACTGGTCAAGCTCCGACCTTTGTTTCTCGCGCAATAAAATAAAAAATAAACTGAATGTTTACAATGTTACAAAACTTGTTTACGTGGGCTTGTAATTATTTCTGCCGTTCCATGTGTATTGTAAGATAATTACCGATAGGTAAATGGTTCTTTGCTTATAGTTTGTTGCAGTGGCGGATTTACCAGTAGGGTGAGTAGGCTGGTGCTTAGGGCGGCAAATTTGGCCCAAATCTTTTTTTTTTATCTTACAAAAAAATAAAAAATTATTATATACATAAATCGGAACCACCCCTCCTCTAGGGCGGTTCTTAAATTCATATATAGTTAATACAATATAGATAACACAGTTGTTACAGTAAGCACAGTTCAATCATTCAATTCAACATATTAGATAAAAACATCAAACGTTTAGGAGAGATCACCTTTAGTACATTTAACATATAGCACAAATAAAATCAAGACCTCTATAAACGTATAGTAGCAATAACATATAGTTCAATCAATCCATCATAATCATTTAATCTTCGTAAATAAGTAGCAGTCACGACGTTCATGTAAAATTAGTGTATATAGTTTGTAAATAGTTGGGTGTAATAAACAATTAAAACACGAAGTCCGTTTATTGCACCGATTCCCCCATAGGAATCAAAAGAAGTGGCACATCTGTGCACCGATGAAATAATTCATTTCATCACCTAATTATACAATTTTAGTAATGCACAGTATACTGAACACTCTTACGTCCGTAATCCGTATATAAAAAATTACTAAACGCACTGTAAAATATAAGTACTAATGCGATCATGAATTTTTAAAATATTTACAATGACTGCGAGTGAAACATTCAGAGTTAACACGTTTCTCGTCCTTATAGATAGACTCGTGTCCGAGCTAGACAAACGGCAAAAGTCCTACAATGGATTTAACAAAAGTTTTCATTGACGGAAAAAGCCATTTCGTTTGAAAAAATGTATCCTAATGATATAAAAACTGATTTAGTTCAGGAATGCGTACACTTTCAATGCCACCTTTCTTCTCCAAGAATTTTGATAAAACCAGATTCTGGATCATTAAAAAATCTACCTTTGCTCCTGCGAAAACTAAAAAACTATATACGATCTACTTTAAGTCAAGAAAAGCTTAACGCCTTACCTCTTTTGTGCATAGAGTCAGAACTAATGAACAAGATTTCATACGACGATATAATTATTGATTTTGCGAATTTAAAATCTCGCAAAAAGATAATGTAAATCTTAATTGATTTCATTGTCACCATTAACCGGATTGTTAATAGATTATTTAATATAAATTGTTCGTATTGTTCTTAAACTGTAAGTGCAATAAAAAATATTTAACAAAAACAACGTTTACCGACTACATATTATTTTGTATAAGCTGTGTTCATATGGTGTAAGTATTTTTAAGGCATACCTTTCCCCACCTTATGATTAGTACATGCTGATGTTTTCAGGTCAACAGTATACTCTTCACTAAATCGTGGGTTGCAAAAATAATTTAGAAACTGACACAACTATCCCCTAGTTCACAATCATACTAATAACGGGAAAAAGCCGACGTAATGAGGACGATAGAACACAAATCATAAAGTTGCAATTTCAGAATAAATATGATTGTTAACCAAACTAGCGTATTGAATTTCAAAGGTCAGTAGGGGCGGCAAAAATTGAACAGCCTACTAGCGGCAAATTTGTAAATCCGCCACTGGTTGGTTGCCTTCTTAACTGATAGATATTTAGGATTTCTCAAACTTTTAATGTAAGAAAGAAATGCACCGAGATTTAGAGAAAGATTAACTATAATTGAAAATCGCGAATTTCTCAATAAATAAAACACTTCTAGAATTTTTATTATGTTTCTTTTGAAAACACTATAGAGCGGCGTGGTCTAGTGCTCTAGATCCTTGCTTAGCATTCGGGAGGTCATCGGTCAGAATCTAAGTGCGGCTGCTCTGGTCCAAGTCTTCAATGGTTTCTTTGGATTATTTAGGCAAATGCTGGGGCAGTAATATTCCACAGACAATTGATCACTTCTCTTCTGTCTTAATTTCGTCCGTCTCCTTTTTTTCTGTTTAACTACACTACCCATCCATTCCCGCGATTCCTGAAAGGAGGCTGAAGAGGGCCTTACGCCCTACCTTCCGGCTTTGCACTAGAGAGTAAGTCGGAGGGACTGCTCGCCCACCAGCACGAGTAGCTGATGGAATGAAATACCCAAAAGTTTTAATGTTGGCTTTTTAGAAAAATAAAAGAAACAAAATTTCAAAAATAACGATTTTTATTATCCACAACGTGATGATTGTTGTGCTAAATAAATAAATATGTTCTTGGGTACCTTATAAATAGCATTTTCCAATTATACTTCATAGGACCTAATAAGATCTTGTGTCAAAATGTTTTTTAGATTTGTAGTTCAAAAAGGTTTTTTCAAAAAACGTGATAAATGATTTATTGTAAGGGTTGCTAGGGCGCAGGACCTTAATCAAATACCCCAACAATAGTAATTTCTTGTAGAATAGAAGTTTTACATTTTAAATGTTTAGAATCGATGATGTTTTGCCTACCTACATATGCCATAACAGTTAAAAATATCGCTGAATGCCGTCTTAACATAATACGAAAAGTCTTTTAAGTTAAATAGAAAATTAATTACTTCCTGTTGTTTCAATGTTGTACATTCTGACTCCTACATAGGCTTGAGCGTGCGAATGTGGTGCTTTTCCGTGGGTTATGACTGCTTTTTAAAGACTGCAGCAACGACAGATTTTATAATATAATACATACATTTCTAATTTACATGGTCTGTTAGATCATCACTGGAAGAATTGAAGAAATTACCCGATAGATTAGTAGATAAGGTAAAATAGTACCTTTCCAATTTTGGCAACTACATCCATTTTTTGTTTTTCCTACATGAAATTTACGAAAATGTATTATTAATAGAGAACAAAATAGTTATTGGGTATCCTAGATGTAGATGTAAATTACATGATCATTGAGAAGTGTAGATCGGTGATGATCGATATATTTCAAATTTTATTATTGTTAAGGTTACGAGTTGTTTGTTATCAATAATGCCTTAATAAGGGATGGAAAAAAATCCTACCCTGAGTTACTCAAGTTCGTTTTAAAAAACAATTATTAATATTTTTAATTACAATTATTTGAACTTTAATCATTAATAGTTTGAGCTTAGAAAAAACTATTGAGTGGTTAAAATATAGGTATATGCGACTGAAATTAAAATTCACTCTAAAACTACCGTGTCTACGCAATTAACTTTTAGTACCTTTTTTAAAAAGGTTTCTAGTTTTTGCCACCGTATGCAAACAAACATTGAATGTTTTCTATTCTTTATTTAAAAAAAATCCAAAATTATTCAAAAATTTTCAAATAAACAGTAGGAAATATCCAGATGGATCGAAAGAGGATAGAAAATGGAATATAATGACAAAATGAAATATCCTAGGTGCCATTTGAAAAATGAAGTTATTCATGTTTCAAGTTTTTAAACTTTGGATTTTTTTTCTGAACGTCCTGTAAAAATTATAAAGCTTAGTTTTGGCATGACGTTAGCCTTATAACTTGGCTATAACTAGTAAGAACTTCAACATTCTAAGTGATTTTTTATGGAAGTTGTGATTTTTTTATAGTTTGGGTTGCGGTGCAAACTTTTTTCCACTACAATAAATTAAATTATCTCAGAAACTATTCATCGTAGGCATATAGGCATACAAGTTGGTTATCAAAATCACCTTAAAATCTTATGTTTCATACGAATTCATCGTAAAAAATATACCATTCCATTTTAAATAAGGAAGATGACATCAACATCAATTAACCAGAAGTGCCCGACAGTTGAAATTATTTTTGTTAAATAGATCATCCTTAATAACCAACCCCTACTCTCAACTCCCAAATTTTCAAACCTGTAACATGGTTAGTTTCCCTAAACCGTCTAATATACCACTCAGTTTGAATGACCCTGTATATACATAGTGAATAATTTTATTTCTAAAAAAGTAAATTTTTAACAAACTGTATCTAGTATTTAATTTTAATTTTAGTCTTATGTATACTTGGATACTGTTCATAAGTGGCTAGGTGTACATTTGTAAATGTACTTGTGTATCTGTATATACATAGCAACAGGCTTCTGTTTGTCTGTGGTCGCGTTTAATTCTATATTTAGGATCATTAATTAGACAGTATGCAATAAGTCAAATAGTAAGACACAGGCTGCAAAGTACGCCAAGAATGCGCGTTCCTTATAAGCACTTGCTTGGATTAACGTATTATAAAGACCTATGAGTGCATTATTAAGTTTAACGTATGCATGGGAAATAAATACGGCATATAACATACAATATATGAATATGAATAATAATGTTGAGAGTTTTTAAATTCTGTTAAAATGCATTGCTGAACGTTATGAAAATACTTAAAATAGCAGTAGAGACTATTGAGGAAATAAAGAAACGTGAAACATGATCAATAATAATGGCAAGACTCAAAACACAATATTACTTCAAAAATTACTCTAAAATTGTTTCGGCTAAATGGCCATTATTTAGAGTACTAACTATACTAAACTAAAAATGTATGTTAGGAAACACAACTGTCAGACTCGTAGCATTTTTATTTTAAATCTAAATATAAATAAGGAATCAACAGTGTAATTCAATGCCGGTAGGGGGTATTAGCCCTCGGAGTAGTTGTTTCTGTTGATTCCTTATTTATATTTACATTTATCATATAGCGTGTAGAGGCCTTTCTGTCAGCGCCCACCTGATGAGACCCGATAGGTCGAAACCGGTCAAAAACTCCTTCCACTTTGTAGATAAAACAAAAAACCTAAAGATCGCTAATAAGTCTATTCTAGTTTCCTTTAACGTAAAAAGTTTCTTTATCTCTGTTCCCACAGATGAGCTGCTAATAATAGTATCAAATCTAGTCAATAATTCAAATTTAACAGATACTGAAAAGAAGGAATTTCTCGAAATAATAAAAGTTTGGATATCCCAAGCTTATTTCGAAATATTTTAAATTCTTGAATCAAAAACATTGTATTTACAATAGAAATAAAATTCGACAAACAATTAAACTTTCTTGACCTTATAAATCATAAAAGTAATAAACTTGGATACAAAATTTTCAGAAAACCAACCACTTCAGATATAATACCAGCTAGTTCCTATTAGTCATTTAACATTAAACATTCCACTTTCGATAGTCTTTTACATAAATTGGTAAATATCCCACTCAAAAAACAAGACTTCTTATCAGAACTAAACATAATTAAACACATCGCTATAAATAATGGTTATTGCTTAGATACTGTTAATATATTATTGTCGAATAAAATACGTAGAAAAGTACTCTATATTCTTTATGAGACCGATAAAAATGTAACCAATTCTGATTATATTTTTTTATTCCATCAAATATATCAAAAACTCTAGCTATAAAATTAAGAACTTTTTAAGCAAGTTCAATCTAATTACAACATAGATATAGATATAACACAAAAAAGTGGGGTCTACCAGCTAAATTGTCAAGACTACGAGACTGACAGAACACTGTTTACATGAAAATCATAGTATAAATATTAATAATTTGAAATTAGTCCACTTTCAATCGAAAAATAGAAAATTAACGCTACTGGAATTTAAATTAAGAAGGCTTAACAACAAAGAAAAATTGGTTGTGCTAAACACCCCACTATTTTTGAGCCTGTAATATGGTTGTGACTGTACCTGTATAAATTGTATATCCTACATTTTAGTGCTCTAGATTATTGTTTAGCATTCGGGAAGTCACCGGTTCGAACCCGAGTCCAGCTGCTCTGGTTCATATCTTCTGTGGTTTCCTTGGATCACTTAGGCAAATGCTGGAGGAGTAATATTCCATAGATAATCTCTTCTGTCTTCATTTCGTCCGTTTCATTTTTCTCTCCCTAATCACACCACCCACCCATTTCCATGGTTCCTGCAAGGAGGCTGAAGAGGGCCTTACGCCCTACCCTCCGGCTTTGCACTACAGTGTAGATCGGAGGGACTACCCGCCCACCAGCACGAGTAGCTGGTGGGAATGAAATACAAAAAAGTTTAAAAGTTTTCTTTAAGTTTAAAATAGTTAGTGCTCTAGATAATGGCTACTTAGCCGAAACAATAATAGAGTAATTGTTGAATATATTCTTTGAAGTAAAAGTATGTTTTGAGTTTTTTAATTATTATAATATGTTTCATCATCCATGCTCCATCCAAAGGAAGACTAAAAATGTGCAAAATCAAACCACCTGCTCACCACTAATTCTGTATAATTCTGTTTTATACTTAAAGTGCTATGGTGTTATGAGTGCAATATCTATATATATATATATATGTGTGTGTGTGTGTGTGTGTGTAGAAGTCATCTTAATGTAAAATATGGATCGTTTTATCAGCACATTGTAAAAAGCTCTGGCGCCATGGGCATCTTTGTATCGTTTAAGCAAATTTATAACCGACCATTGCGAATATAATTGCTTTTTTTTGTTCAAGTGCCCTTATACGTAACCGTAAACGTATTATTATAGAACTTCCTGTAATATAAATACTTGAGATGCAAAATGTTATTCTGCGCAACTATTTTATTATTATGTACCTCTCTTTTTTTTGTAATTGAAAAGATTTTGCAGGAAGCAGCTTGGAATCCCTCGTTTTAAATAAACACAAAAGTATTTCCGGTAGTTGTTAGTTTAATTAGTAATAGCCAACGTAACATTTTACATTTAACTTTTCTTATTGTGTTGGTCATTGTTTAAGTGTTTGTTTCCGCTTATATAACCGACCAGACCAAGTTCTGGATCAAAAAGTTAAAAAGAAACACATTGAGAACAAGAAAACAAAGTTGTAACTTCCACAATTTAATTAGAAAAACAAAACACTTGGTATAGTTCCAGAAATTTTATTAAAATCTGACAATATTGTTTCGGCTGTTATGCCATTATCAAAGTGAAACAAATTTCCAATTCGAATTCGAAACAGTATTGTCAGATTTTAATAAAGTTTGTGGAACTAATTAAGTGTTTTGTATTTCTAATTATTAAACATGTTCCACCAGGAGCCAAGCCAGAATTCAATTTTATTAATATTCCACAATTTATAGTATTTAAATTGTTTAACATGTGTTTCACAACACTGTGGCTTCTTTAGAAGTACAATTTGTACTTAAAGCTATCTTACATTGATTGACTATAAATAGTCTTCTTAAGGTGGTACATCACAAGTAGGGAGAGAGAAAAGGTTTAATAATGGTCATTGGTCAATTGGTCATTAAGTAACTTATCTCTATTTTTATGTATATTGATTTCTTTTGATTCTAAAAGTGTTAGCTTTAAGGTCTTATTTTATTTACTTACGTGTAAAATTTTTAAATCTAAATTAGATATATGATTTTATTTTAAGATATGTTTGGCATAGTTTGAGTCTATTTTTTTGTTTTTGTATGCCAAACATGTCTAGAAGAAAATTTTATATTCAATGTACATTTAAAAATTTTACACTTAGAACATCATAAATAGCTCAAACCGAACGCCAAAACACTACACTAAAGGTCCGAAGTATTTTTCGGTAACATCCTTTCCAGTCTTCATAATCTTTGAACCTTCGGGGATAAATTTTGTCATGCTGCTGGCTAATATTCTCAGGAGATAATTCGGCTTTTAAGATATTTAAATATTTAATGGTTACTATAAGAACATATTAATACGCCCGTTGGATTGGGATTAATTAGTTAAAATGAAAGGTTGGTTGTCATCTCATCAGTAAATCCTTTTAGTTAAAATTTAGCCCTTTTTATTCACGGCAGAGGTGTTAGAGTATAGAAAATTATTGGTTATTTGCATAGAACATTTTGCAGAAGCGAATAGGATCGTGGCACTTAAGCTTCGACTCTTGGAGTTGATTAGCGGACAACAATTTCTTGTAATCAAAAGGCGCCAGCAATATCTTCTTGGAAATATGGCATGTGCTGGCGCCAACTATCGTTTGTTATATTTCGAAAATGTACTCAACACTCTCGACAAACAGCTACAGCATTATAAACTGCGTAATAACAGAAAATCGCATGTCTTTGTTCAGTTTTAATGGAAAGATTCACGCTTATTTTATGATTCCACTCATTCAATCTCACTTGATATAATGTACTGGTAAAAGCAAAGGTCATATAGCTTGTAAGAAAAAGTTTCTAAATGTTTCGTGAAGTTTCCATGAATATTAGAACCGTCATCCTCGTATCACAATAGAAAAGATGTAACACACATATGTTTTGGCTTTTATTTTACTGTTGTAAGTCTCGAAAAAGAAAGATGCTAATATTTTAATTAAAATCCCAGAAAGAAAAATGCTTACATAACCTGAGTTTTTTTTTTTTGGAAAAGTTTATCGTCTAGTTTTCGAGGTAACGTAAAGAATTCTTTGTAATTTGTTGTATATTATTGTAAAACATGATATCCTTTCGAATTTATAAGAAAAAAGAAATAGAGTATTACGAACTAATTGAAGTTTTTCACAGAAAATTTGTCTTGTCAAAGAATCAAGGCTGCTACGTATCGATGTGTTTGGTTTCTATCAATCTGTTTAAAAAAAAAGAACTGTAGGATACGATGGCCAGACGTCTGGTTTTAGGTACGAGTGCGAGCCTAAGTTTTGAATAATAAAATTTTGAAATATTCTTTCTAAAAACAAACGTGCCGAATATATTTGCGCCGCACCCAAAAAATTTTTGGACATAACTCATGAAAATATCCAATTAAACTGACATATTTAAAACATCCGCTTCGAGTTTATTTTTCAGTATTTCGTGAATGTATTACATACACATAAGTAAATGCATACACATGTTCGATAATTATTATATGTGTTGATAGCCGTGTCGCAGATTCCAAAAAACCGAAAATTTAAAATTGGCTACCACCTTAACAAAAATTGATACACATTTTTTATAAATAATTCACGCGATGATGGGAAATACAATAATTAATAAAGAATAAAAGCTACTAAATCTGTTCATGAAAATTTTATTTATTTATCATATTCAGCTTTCGATGTATATAATAAAATATTTTTTGGTAAACTGATAATTATTCACCGAATATTAAAAACAGTGGCAACTGTTTAGACAAACTAGGTTTTTCATAGCAAAATGATATGTCCGTTTGATATTATATATATTTACTTTGAAATATTCCAATAAAGTTACTTTTTGACTTGAACATAAATTTAATATAAAGGACAATACAGTTTACATTGGTTGGATAAGAGTAAAAACATAATATTTTAAGATCTTTAGAAATTAAGAAATCCGTCAAACTTAAAATATTAACAGTAAACGAAATTGAAAATGTATCTTAAACAAAATTATAGACGGCACCCGTCCACAACAAACTTAAATAAGTTAGTCGTTATTATATATATATATATATTTTGAATATAATATATATATGTATATATATAGTCATGTCTTCTAAGGATGCCTATGTTGGGTGAAACATTTGTAAAGATTTGAATTAATTTGAAAATTAAATTGGAAAATGTGAAAAATAGTGGAATAGTGAACACAATAGAGCATTTTATAACAAAAACATTGATTCATAATCATCAATTTAATGAAGATTTTAAAATACTACATATAGAAAATAATAAAATAAAATGTCTCTTCTAGAAATTTTAGAAATTAATAAATATAAAAATAGCGATATTCTAATAAACGAAGAAATAGAATTAAGTAGTTCCCCACTACTAAATATTTTCCCTCAACCCCTTCCCTCAACTAGCATATAAGCCAATTTGTTGTAAAATTAATTTAAGTTGAAATATAACTTCCAAAGAAGGCAATGTTTGGCAAAACAATTGTCAAGTGATAATTAAGTCTGCTGAAATTTATAAAACAGTGTTTTATTCAAAATTAGTGGAAAATTTTTCTTGTGTATTAATAATTTATGTATTTCTTATGCATTTATATTCGTCAAGCCATACTTTAAAGTTTATTTACCAAAGAGGAACATAAAAATTTACTAAATACAGATTAACACAATCAAGTATTGTATACGTAATAAAAGGACGTAATAATTTGAATTTGAATTTGAATTGGTAGTATTTTATTTAAAGTAACTGTTTCCTATGAATAGTTACTTTTGTAACATAAAGTCTCATCTCGGTCAGGATGATATTTAATCCTTTTAATGCTCCTAATTAGCTCTAAAGTCACGTTGTTAATTCATTGCCCAGATGGGCCATTGAAAGAAACTCGTAATTGTTGCATTGTGTTCGTAAAAAGGATGTGACCCAAGTGCATCTAATTTTGGGATTAAAAAATACATTGTGAAGATATGTGAATAAAAATAACAGCATGCTCTTTGAAATAAAACTCTTCCGAATGTCTTCATTTGAATTAAAAATGAGGGAAATACATCAATCATTTAATGTTATTAAAGGAAATCCAATCTTTTATCGTTATTAAAAACACATTTTTTTAACAACACAATATCTATTCAGTTTGGATTGTGCATTAATACAGGAAATAAAGCGGTATATAAAGTCATCATCCATTTGTCTTTATAAGGGCGAGGTCGTTTGTTTTTATTACTTTTATTCCACGCAACATGGATACAACGCCATGGAGAATAAAATAAAATTGTTGTCTTAATAAGGTATCATAATGTGTAATACGTACTATGTTTCAAATGAAATCAACCACTACTAAAATCACAGAACTTTTTTAATTTCATTGTTTATTTGTTACACTCTAAAATTATATGGATAAGTTACTTATTATTATTTACAATACGTGACCACTTTATACAGGGTAATTCAAACTGAGTGGTACATTAGACGTTTTAGGGAAAATAAGCATGTTACAGATTTGAAAATTTGGGAGTAGGAGTTGTTTATCAAGGATGATCTATTTAACTAAAATAATTTCAACTGTCGGGCACTTCTGGTTAAATCGGAAGTTGATGTCAACTTTCTTATTTTAAATGGAGTAGTATATTTTTGTCTACGAATTCGTAGGAAACATAAAATTTTAAGATGACTTTGATGACCAACTTGTATGCCTATATGCCAACGATGAATAGTTTCTGAGATAATTTAATTTATTGGAAAAAAGATTGCACCGCAACGTGAACTATAAAAATCATAACTTCCATAAAAAATGATCTAGAATGTTGAAGTTTGTACCAGTAATAGCCAAGTTATAAAGCTAACGCCATGCCAAAACTATGCCTTATAATTTGTACAGGGTGTTCAGGAAAAAAAACAAAGTTTAAAAACTTCAAACACGAATAACTTCATTTTTCATTTTATTTTGTCATTCGATTCTTTTTTTTATCCTCTTTCGATCCTACTGTTTTATTTGTTTTTTTAAGATAAAATCAATTTTGATGACCCTGTATATCTTTTTTTTTAAAAGACCATTGTTTGATTGGAATTATTCGATAAATATCATTTAATATATGTCGTTAATAAATAAAATAGTGTATAATAAATAATAAATAGCTTACTGTCTTCTGTGTTGACCAATTTCATTGAAGAATTTATTGTATGAAGCAATAGTTAAATAACAAGAGATTTTCCGTGCGTCATTGATTTGTAATTCTTTGTCAAGGAACCCATTGAAAGGGAAATTATTTTATAATGGTACGTTTAACCTACTGGACACATGAAATCTATATTGTAGACACGGATCTTATACAATTTGTTGTGAATGTCTTCTTAAAAGCAACCGGATACAAAACACGAACCACTTTCGTCAGTCATCAACTTTCTCCATCACAAAAGATAATACCGAATGAAACCTTCATTCATACTACCAATAACTGAAAGGATTTTTAATAAATGAAAAAGAAGATTTTGAGTTTTCTTAACATGAAGGAAATGTATAAGAACAATGATCTAAATCTATTATTTTACATTAAATAGTTTTTATTTAATTATATACGTACACTAATTCTAATTTTTCTTATTTTGGATTGGATATTACACTAATCAAAATATTTTTTCTATGTTGTAAAAACAGAAGTCTCTCGGCTAGGATAATTTAGATGTAAAATTCATTAAGCTATTGTAAAAAAACGCATTTTACATTATCAAAGTTTCAAAATAAGTTTTTTCGATTTACGAAGATTTCAGTTTTTGTTGTTTCATAAAAACATTAATCACATTTAATAAAACAGAGATGAGTTATAGAAAGTTTTTATTGATACCACAATGATATTATTTCAACATACAATGTCTTCTTCAGGTGGTGAAGTAATCTAAATTTAAACTAATTACAAGTCGATTTAAATACTAAATTATAAGGGTGGGGGTAAAAAGTTTAAATGTTTAGTAGAGGAAAATTGTTGAAATCTGTTTGGTCATTTAAAATTAATCCTAATTTATTTAATTTATTTATTTGCATAGTTTCTAGTAAGTTCAATGTAATACCTTTAGCTTCAGTAGTCTTTTTGTGTTCATATCACAAGAAGACTACGACACTGAATTAAATAGAATACATATTATTGCAATCAACAACGGCTATACAACTTCAATGGTCACAAACTTACTGAATAAAAAACTTAATAAACAAAACCCTTAACTTAGTTTACCCCCGACATTAAAGAATAATTCACTTTTTAACTCGCTAACATATCAAGTTAATATTTCCTTCACCTCTAGGCAAACATATTGCAAAATTTAGAGACTCCTTCGTTTCATTCAAAACGGATAATTTTTTAGGCAAATTTATTAAAAACAACAAAGACCTCACTAAAAAAGAAAATAAATCTGGAATTTATAAGTTTGATTGCGGTAGTTGCAACAAATCTTACATTGGTCAGACTGGAGGAGCTTTTAAAGTTCGTATAAAAGAACACAAGAAATGTTTTGAAAACAACAATGATCAGTCTACTTATGCTAATCACATTTTTAACTCACACAATTTTAATGATAACTTTAAGATATTACATACTGAAGCCAAAGATATTAAATTGAACTTACTAGAAACTATGGGAATAAATAAATTAAATAAATTAGGATTAATTTTAAATGACCAAACAAATTTGAACAATTATCCTCTATTAAACATTTACACTTTTCACCCCCACCCATATAATTTAGTATTTAAGTCGACTTGTAATTAGTTTAAGTTTAGATTACTTCACTACCTGAAGAAGACATTGTATGTGGAGATAATATTATTGTGGTACCAATAAAAACTTTCTGTGGCTCATCTGTGGTTTATTAAATGTGATTATGGAGTTACAATATTTGAAGGCTACATCGATTCAATTTTTAAAAACATTAATGTTCCCATTTATAATTGATAATTTCTAGTCGTGTTGAAAAAGCCAACAACAATTATATCGATTAAAAAAAAAATCAGTGTTGTTATTCGAAATGTTCACAGTCATCTTCTGGATATTTTAAATAACGGAGAATTAACTTGGCATTAAATTGTCATTACAAATGGAACGACTTTCACCTCCTTGGGCAGAAATTCCAAATAAGTGAACAGTATTTTTTTTATAATAAAACAAGTAAAACGAATTCATGTTGCAAGAACGCGATGAATTAATACTAGTGAAGATTTACAATGAAACAGTTAAAATTATGGCGAGCTTAATTGAAAACGTGAAATCGGTTAGGTTATACTTGATAAAACGAAAGCCTGTTTAATAGAATGGAACGTTTTAGGAGCACAGAAAGTTAAACAAAAACGTTCTAGTAGGCTAGCTAGTAGTTCACTGCGTAATTAACAATATTAACGAATAAAAATGAAATGTAACATAACTGGGACAATAAGATAATATTGTTGTAATATAAGAGATTGATAATAAACATAATTGCTACAGTGATCACATAATTACACACATATCATAAAGTGTTTTATTTATGTTAATATGTAATAACGTAGTATGTTTCACCAAAGACGGTCTTCTTCAGACATGAATCATGTTAACACAATCATCAGCGCAAAATCTTTCTAACTTTTCTAAAAAGAAGGAATTAAAATCCTTATTCGTCTAAATATTAAGATCGAAGGTCTCACATTTGGAACGCGTCCTACTAAGTAGGCACAACGAACCGAAAGCCATATCCCACGACCGGTTTCGACCTATCGGGTCTCATCAGGTGGGCGCTGGCAGAAAGGCCTTTACAGGCTATATTAATATTTAGACGAATAAGTATTTTATATCTTCGTCTAAGAATCCATCGGAATCAACAATGCCGGTAGGGGTATTAGCCCTCGGAGTAGTTGTTTCTGTTGATTTCATATTTATATTTATATTTATTTCTAACTTTTATTTTTTGATTATAGATTTTCAATAAATAAGGTTCGAGGGTTATAAAAATTACGTATATGCATACTGAACTTATACTTCAATATTTGTACGTTAAAATTATTGTAGTTGTGTTCGTTCATATAGAATGTTCACATGTATTTGTGCCTCCATTGTCATGCGATGGTAAAGGTTCCATGGGGTAAAACAGCTGTGGTGTAATTTAGTCTCCTTGGCCCAACAACCAGTTTAGAATTCTTTGTATAAGGCCATCATTATTATGTCCGCATATAATGCCTTTTCTTTGTCCAAACCGACAGCAATTGGTGGTAGGTAGTCATCGGATTACCTATCTCACAGCATGGCTTACAAATGCACCTAGATATACTAGGTAGTGATTTATTTTCAACGGGAAAAATGTGCCTTTCCTGGAATTTGGTTTCGAGGTAAAAACGCTGTCTTTACCAACAATCCATTATAAACAGAACGTGGTAGCATTCTTAAATTATTTAGTCCAACTTTAATTCGACAGGGTATTTATTGTATCTATTATCAGACATTAATAAAACGCTTGAGTATAGATTTTTACAACTTTATCGTCACTACTGACGATCGTTTCGCCAAAACATTGGCTTCTTTAGGCTAGGAATATTTGCTACTATCGTCACTATCCATTCCATTATTATTAAACAGATTAAATAAGTAAAAATTTGATGTCAACTACATTGAGGCACTCGTGAATATTTTTATTTCTATTCTTTAATAATTTTTCGGTTTGTACCTTTAATAAGTACGTAATTACATTTAATTAATGATTGAGGATACAAATTTTAGATTCCATTAAATCTTATTATCTGTTGTTATAACCAATGAATTTATGCATAAGTTAATGGTTATTTATCATCTAATAACAAAAGCTTAAACTTATCACGTAATACATAAATCACATTAAATGATTATTTTATAAAGCTAACGTGCTAAACCCATCATGAGTATTAAAGCTGTTAACTACTACAACTAACAAAAATATTTTCTGCATAGTGGCAATAAATCTTCTCTCCTGTAGTGTTCTTTGACACCTCTTAAATGTAGATACAGAAAACTTTTAGATTAAATATATTTACTGTTTTGGTCTTATTACTCAAGTTTCATATTGTATTTGTTAAGAATTATTATGCGTCAAATAAATAACATCAAATCAGTGGTGGTGTGGGAAAATACAATTAGATAAAGTACAATATTAAAGGTTTTATGTGTTCTGCTGCTGTTGTTTATATAGAGAAACCGCTGTTTTTATTAAACAGAAAGACAATTAGCAGATGCGGAATTCGTCGCGCGTACAATATAATGAGTGACGGTATTTTGGAATTTTTCGTGGGCAGAAACCCCGCCTAGAGACGTTTAAGTAATTGTTGAATTAATGAGGAAGTTGCGACACTTATAATGTCTCACAATCACTTTTAGATGTTCCACGTTGTATCTCTGTACAAAATTAAAATAAACACACTAAATGTATAATATGTATATGTATGAATCAGTGGCGGTTCATGCCTTCAAAAATAGGTGAAGAATTGCAAAAAACCTGAGAAAAGCTAAACTTAAAATTAGGTACAGTGCGCCCTTGAATATCTTTCAGAATATCTGTCTAACAATATGAATATTTCGAGTTAAGCCTAGGTGCACTAAAAGTATACCGGGGAATCCTGAGAGTAAAAAAAATATATGTGAAATACATGTAGGTTCACGAGAATGGCAGACCCGCGGTCTTTTGTTACCGTTGTTATGACATTCCCCTTGCGCTGGCAGAGCTGCGGCGGCGATGCACGTAGCTCTTCACTTGAACATTTATTACGCATATTAAGGCCTTTACAAACATTAGAAAGCGCTCTAAGCAGATACAACAATTTTATATAGATACCTTTTACAGGAAACAAAAAATAATTACAACAGAAATTATATTTATTTTGCGAGAAAAACTACTTCTTCACCTACTTCAGCTGAATAGCCGCTACTGTTGTGATTGTATAAGAAACATTACAGGAACGGCCAATTAACGATCAAACATCTCATCAGTTAACAAATTGTGTCTGAAACATTAATCAAAACATGCAAACTTATCAGTAATGCGTGAATGTGAAGGTATAAATAAAGTAGGTGAGTTTTCAAACGAAATTTATATTCGTGATCATTCAAGGAACTGAAGTGAACAACAAAAATTCTTGTGTATATGTATACATATGTACGTATGTGTGCGTAGTTCTAAATTTAAAACACACGTGTTCGTTTGATACGAATTTGTTAACATCAAGGATTATCCATTAGCCTTAACAATACCTGCACAAAACACAGACCAGTGAGAATGTCATTAGCAAGGCCAGGACCAAAATTAAAAATACGAAAATTAACCATTCGTATCCTATTTTTGGGATAACATTTTTTTAGTATCTATTTAATACAAGCTTTTAAACATTTACATATTGATTGTGAGTGTGTGCATAGATTACATTAACGGCAAACTAACTGAATAAATGTAAACACTTGAACTAGATCAAAGATTTGTGGTCACGATTGACGTGACGATTTATGTTTTATATTTAAGCCGCCAAATAGTCCGAGTCGTTAGTAGTTAAATATCGCGTTTGATGTGTTTGCTGGAAAGAATGCGTACCACACTCACTGATAACGCTACTCAGATAATGTTCTATTTTCATTTTAACGAGTCTGATAACGGTTTTAAATGTTAACCCAGGTTATGGGCACATAAACTTTTATTCGATATACATAAGTATCTGTCGGTCTCTTCAAGGACTAGAAAATGTAATAAAATGAATATATTTATTCAAATAAAACACACTAAGGTAAGTTTCACCAAATTTATTATTGTTCTTGACAATATTGTTTCTTTACCTTATATAAAAAATGTTAGTTTTAAATTCAAAAACATTCTCAAATAAGGATTTAAAGAGTTTACTAATTAACAACAAAACAAAAACAAATATAAACCGAAGTAATGGCATATCTAAATTATTTTGTAATGAATGTAACGCTGTCTATATAGGACAGACAGGTCGAGCCTTTGAAACTAGGATAAGTGAGCATGTAAAATCGATTTCTAAAAAATATGCTAAATCAGGAATTAGTAAACATTTTATTAGCTTAAACCATCATTTAAATATAGAAAATACCAAATACCTACATGTAAACACATCTCAAAGTAGAAAATTATCTCTGTATGAATATTTGAAAATAGATAAATCCTTAAGAAAATCAGAAAATGTTGTAAATAATCAGTTAGAACCAGGCATTTTTTCATCCCCCCTTATCTTAAGCATAACGTTACTCTTGATAATGAGCACATAGCTCGAGACAATATTGCCGAGAACAATAATGAAGTTGGTGAAACTTACCATAGTGTGTTTTATTTGACTAAATATATTCAGACCATGTTTCACAAAAAATGCACCCTCTATAGTTTAAATTTAAGTGATAAAATGAAATATATTCAACTTGTATATGTTATATATGTAGGTACATATTTATTTGTATCGTAGATACTCGAAAGATATTTGTAAAAGTCATTAACGTAAAAAGAAATCTTACAATATTGTAATAATATTTTGTTTGGTTTGTAAGATAATTGTGTGGAGCTGTCTCCTCTCATGATACAGAATTATTAAAACATCTAATTAACGGATTAAACTGTTCCTTAGGCCTACATTCTATATCGAAGATGTTGTCTTTTATTCGGAATTTTTAATACAAAATGTTAAACTTGTTGAAATGTCATTTGGTAATCGTAGTAGTAGATAGGATTTGTAAAATACAAATATGGAATCAACAGAAACAACTACTCCGAGGGCTAATACCCCTACCGGCATTGAATTACACTGTTGATTCGGGAAGATTCTTATTCTATATAATATAAACAAAAAATACCCCATCCCTGTCCTATTGGCAACGGATTTTATTTACACTAAACGTTAGTAAATCCTCATTTAAGGATACTTAATTTTCTTTATTATCCTTTCATTATAAGAGATTCAAAATTCATTTTTGATTCGAATGCTTATACGTTGGCGAAGGTTATGCTTCTATTATTATCACGCAACGACCTATGAAGGCAAAACAGTGACAAAAAAAAACAAACAAAGCCGATGAAAATTCAAAACATAATGGAATGCGGTAGTTTGAAACAACGTTAAATAGCGAATTTTTCTGAATTACATAGGCAGAGCAAGTACATCATTCCTTAACCAAAAGACAGGGGTTATTGTTTGATTTATTGATTCAATTTTTTTATTAAAAGACCATTATATGATGGATTTTTTCAGGGGTGCCGAAGACGCAACCCTATTACCCACGGTTGCGGCATGAACACAAAAAAAGAATTTGATATATGTGAAGCCTTAACAGCAAGGAAGTAATTTTAAGCGCAGAATGTCATTAAGAATGTCGCATCCGGTCCAACAAGGAAATAATAACTGCACATATTACACACCATGTACTTACGTTTCGGTTTGACAGTGTACTATTATTCTTCGGTACATCATTGGTGCAATTATTTACCGGTAGCCATTCGCAATTTGTACCGTGCAAGACCGCATCCTTTTATAAACATTAAACATGCCTCAAGAAATCGTTATGTTAATAGAACGTTAGATGTACTTACACGATTCATACCGTTAGCTAGTATTCTTAGTATATATGTATATAGAGGCATTGTACCTTTGCTTGCTGTAACCGTACTTATAGTTTGGTGTGTATATATATATATATATATATATATATATATATCTGTTTGCAATAATATTGTAATACGTAATAAAGTTCCGTAATCACGAAGAAGACGACATTATAATAGGTCATTACCGGATGAAACGGTGTACAATTTTAACACGGTCTGAACACGTATTTTTCAGTGTGCTTTTAAAAGAACTTAACAGTTCTTTTTTCCTCGGTGAATTAATATTTCTTCACTCTCGAGTTTACCCAAAACAGTTTTCTTACCTAATTAGGGGATCTAAAGTTTTATTTTGTTGATTGTCTAATTATCCAAAAAAAGGTAACATTAAAAAGAGCTTTATTACAATTAAGTAAAAGTTATTGTTTGCTTTCCCTCAGGCCCTGAAACCTCCCTTATACGAAACTAATGCCAAGCTGTATTTAAAGCAATCGTTGTTCAGTAATAATTAAGGTTTTTTTTCACGTGCGATCTCCGCGACGGCAATAATCATGGATGGCTATTTTGACTTTGGAGGCGGCTGCTTTACATAAACAGTTGGTTTGATGTGTATCCATAATATTCTTCTACTACCTGTACTTCTCTAACCCTAGATTTTCCCCTGTATAATTAATTGAAGCATGGTGTATATTTTCCCACGTGTAATATTGTCAAGGTATTGCAGTTTTTTGCTTTTAATGGTTTCTGTAATCTCCATTCTCTTGTTCATGCAGGATTGTCCTGTAGGTATATCTACAATTCGAATGCTTCAACTTTCTTAATAGTTGTCGCATTCAGAGTCCAAGTTTCTATTCCTTAGGGAAAATGTAGTACTTTGCTATTTTAACTCTCAAGTCCAATTCCAAATCCCTCGAACATAATATAGTACTTCTCTCAGTTTTTTGAAGTTTGTTCGTGTTTTTTCTTTTCGCACTTTAAATTCCTTAGAGTAATCGTTTGGACAACACAACAACACAGCAAGACAACTGTATAGGTCTCCATCTGTTCGAGAAACTTGTGATTGGTTGTCAATATTTCATTGTTATTTCGAGTTTTTGATATCTTCATGAACTTCGTTTCCTTGATTTCATTATTAGCCCATATTCTTGACCATAATCAACTATTTTGTTCATCGTTTTCTGAAGATCTTCAAGAATGTCGGCCAATGTAACAGTATCTTAATTAATGTTTCATTTACCTTTATTCCGGCGGCTGTTTCTCCCTCGAGTGCCTTTTTCGTGATTTCTTTAGAGTATGTGTTGGCATTTTCAAGGTGAAAAGACCAAAGGATATTTATTCATAGCTGACATTATTTGAAGTGGTTTCGATATTCGAGTTTGATTGCCGTGGTTCAGGATCGATTCTCGTCCTTCGGTGAGGCTATCAAATTTTCCACCAGATTCTTTGGTTAAATAGAGAACTCTTATTAGGATTTCTGATTTATTTATTCACCGGTTCGAAGCCGGGTGTGGCTGCTCTGGTCCAAGTTTTCTGTGGTTTCCTTGGATCATTTAGGCAAATGCTGGAGTAGTAATATTCCACAGGTAATATTTCACTTCTCTTCTGTCTTCATTTCGTCCGTCTCATCTTTCACTCCCTAGCCACACCTCCCACCCATTCCCACGGCTCCTGAAAGGAGGCTGAATAGGGCCTCACGCCCTACCCTCCGGCTTTGCACTACAGTCTAGGTCGGGGGGACTACCCGCCCACCAGCACGAGTAGCTGGTGGGAATGAAACACAAGGAAGAGTTCTAATATCTCCTGTTTGTATCCGTCAATGTTGTTTGAATGTAAATATGTACTTTAAAAAGTCGACATAAAGCTGCAAATTTCTGTTTGATCAAATTGGAGGTTTATTTACGTCACTGTAATTATAAATAATTCGGTTCGTTGGAAGTTAACACCAATTTATACCTTTGTACGTAATTACAATAACATTTCAATCGTACATTATTAGGAACACTGTTGTATTTATTTATTTTCAAAGATTAAAGAGAGGTTCAACATTTTTTCTGCATTCCATTCATTTTTATTTCGAAGTACCAAAACAGGAAGCTTATACTTACTTACTTTATTTCTGTAATTTCATTTTAAACAGTTCGTTTATTGAAACGTGTCCTTTTTTAGTTAAAATTATTAATTGTTTAGATATATCTTTACTATTTAATTCTTATGTATGTTTTTGTTATTTTTGCGAGAAGAAAAGCAAAACTTTATGAAAACATACAATATAACATCCAATGGATTGAAATGAACAAGAAAATGTTTTGTAATTTGGTAAACAGTAATGAATTATAAATTTTAATGTTTCTTAATGTGCGATCTGTTTGATTGCGAATTTTTTACGCTGTTTGTTTATTGAAAATTTGCTTCTGGTTAGTATTTATGTGATAATTCTGATCAGTTATTCAACATGAAAAATCCGAAGCAAATTGAAGGCGTCCGCATGCCATTAACATTTTCTCTCTGTAATATTTTTAAAACCAATAAATAAGCAATAAATCTTTAGTTCTACTTATAAATAAAAATTCAACTGAAATAATATTAAAAAACAACAAGATAAACTCTTATTAATCTTCGTACATGGCTAATGTATTACAAGTATTTTGAATCAAATAATTTATCGTAAATAAATGCATTTAAATTAGTCTGAAGCACCAATAGCAATAATTAATCATGTTGTCCGGAAAACAGTATTTATGGCTTGCTTTCATTTTCTTTGTGTCCCAATGGTATACAAATGTATGTAGGTAGTTAAATTTACATTTATTTGATGAAAATTCATTACCAATATTAATAAAACACTTATTATTGTATAAGCTTTACTTGTTGAAATTCAATTTTAAATAATGTGATTAAGGAAAAGTCTTTTAAAGATTCAAAACTATTGTTTTTATTCTCCACAACGACCGTTTCGTCATACTGTGGTTTAGCAGGTTGATAAAATGAAACAAATAAAATTACATTTTTTACACCTTAATCTGTAAACTTTCTAGAAGATTTAACTTTTGACTTTTATTTGTTAAATGTTCAGTAGATGCTGCATTTTGAATTGTAATGTTCTTTAATGCGTTCCTGGAACGATCGACCAGTCTGCTCTATATATACAGAATTACAGTTTACAGCCACATTTTAATTTATAAACTCGAAATTTAATTTTCTTATTTACATTATCTTTATCATTTATAATAATTAACTATAATTAAACACCACTGCTCAATTTACATATTACTTCCCTCTATTAACTTTAGTATAATTCTGTAACTAGTATTTAAGGTTTGCAAAATGGAATTTTATTTATTGTATTTCATCCACCTGAAGAAACCACAGTATGACGAAGAGGTTGTTATGGACAATAGAAACAAACATTTTGAGGCTTTAAAAGACTTCTTTTGATCATATCTATTATTAATAAAACGCTTCTTTGATATATTTCCATTAAGATTACATTTAACTTAACGTATGTTTAATTAACATGTCCTACTGTTTCTTCAGAAGTTTTACACAAAACATAAGCTACGTTAAAAAAACTTTTGAGTGTTTCATTCTCACTATCTACTAAAAGCCGGACAGAAGGGTGGAAGGCCCTCTTTTTAGGAGTTAAAAAAATACTTCAAAGTTATCATTAAAGTTGTGGTTGTAATTTAATAATTGTTTAGCGTAATTTGAATCAGTTCTTATTGTAAATACTTTTATACTTATGGGAAATATACTTAACTTCTGGTCTTAGTAAGGTGAAAGAATTGTCAAGTTTTTAATGTAATCTGTAGTATCAATATTTATATATATATATATATATATATAAATAATAATTCCAATATAGTTTTCTACACACATTTTCACACCCTTTAGAGTTTAATTTCAAAAATCCTTTCCTTTCAAGTTTGTCGACTTTATTTCATGGTGAATACGTAAGTGTCGTTTAAAAATGCGACATAAGTGTGCCAGCACAGACAAGAAGATAATTAATAATTTTCACTGTTTCCTAGTTATTTAATTTGTTGTTATTTTTTGCAGAGATTTGCGGCCGCAAAGTTTGGAAAAAAGTCAAGAGAAATGTAGACTACGTTTGTACGAGGTTTATGCATGGGGAGGTCCGCTTGTAATAGCAGGCACAGCTGCCATTTTGGATGTGATACCGGAGGAATCCGAGTATGCCTTCTTGAGGCCACGATTTGGAATGAAACAGTGCTGGTTTTACGGTAAGTTACGACAGAGACGTGCTTGGTTTTCCTGGCGGATAGTATAAAAAAGATTCGTGTCCTAATTTTGAACGAAAGGTACGAATTGTACCGTGAAATTGTCAGATCGTTGTTTACATGACTAGTGACTTTTACAGAACCATTTTATGTGCGAAGTAACTGTTCTTTCAATTATACCATTACCTATTAGTAGGTTACATGTTTCTTTTTTAATAATATCTGCTAACCACCATTTCCATGAAAACATTCGTAATGGGACTAGGAAGTATAAAAACTATTTCATCATAAGACGGAATCTAGAACGAATTCTTCACTTTTTTCAAACTTGCAATAAATTTAAACAACATTTCATGGGTAATAATGATTGAACTAATTCTGTTTTTTAATTTACGCAATTATATATACAAATATGTGAAATTTCATTACGAAATGTTCACCAATTTTTTCAAAATCATCCAATACTCCCTATTTTTTTTCCTCTCAATGAAATAATACCTCACTCAAAGGAGAAGAAGAACAATTAAAATGACAGTGCGGTGAGTGCCATCTGTGAGTATTTGCTGCTTATTTGTTGGATTTAGTAATTTTAAACAAGCAAGGCCCTTTTCTAAAAAGGATATCGACTTGTTAAACTAAACCCACGGCTTAGCTAACTACGTGGTAGGCACGTAACCAGTTCGAACAAAAGGAAAAATACATTCTTGGTTAGCGTTCTGCCGAAACTGCCAGACGTGTATCGCAACTTCGAACTCATTGGTTTTAATGAGTCCTTATTTTTATTAGAAAAGAATCTTGTTTAGCGTTAAGGAGTATGACTCTCTTGACGAAAACTTATTTTCGCCGGTGTACTGCTGTACTACATGAAAGTTTCCAAGAAAATCACTCGCTAATAAGATGCATACTAAATACGTTTATTTATCCTATTGCATACACAAAAAAACATTTACTAATTTGCAAAAAAAGAAAAATGAATTCGTTTGGTCGAATGCTAATATAATACTTTTTTTTATCTGGATCGAACTGTCCATTTTATAAGTGTTCTGATAATATTTTTATCTTGGTTGTTCCTGTCATCCGTTGCTACTTCCAACAGTCGGTTAATAGGAAACTCACTTAAACAATACCTGCATTATGTAAGGAGAATCCGAATTGTTATATATGTTGATGCAGCTGCATCACAAAGGCATCGAGAATGGTGTTCTTGATAATTGTATAAATTGATAACTATTCCACGAAGTGCACCTGAGACTGTAGATACAAAATTTAACAATAAATTGAATATAATGAGATTTTAACAATTAAAAAATATCTACATATGGCGTTCATTACCGTGTCTGTATTTAGACATAGACAGCAGGTAGATTAGCTGATGAGAACCAATAAGTTCTAAATCGCGATGTATTTCTGGTAGTTTCGGCAGAACGCTAAGCAAGAGTATGTTTTTATTTTTATTAAAATGATTGGTTGAATCAAGATTATTTATCAGTCTTGATTCAACCATGTGACCATTATGGATATTTCAGGGAATGATGATGAAAAGACTTCCATATAGGAACCACGGGAAAATACTTCTATTTATTGACAATTTTAATAATTTACCGATTACATAGCTTTGAAATTAATTTGCAAACTACAACAATCAAGGAATATCATTAGAATATTTCAAACATTTACCAAAAATGACAAAACCAATATAAAACCAATAAATATCAAAACTCAGGGTGTATCTGCTGAATGTATGAAAGAAAACTGTAACATTTATTTATTAGAGAAAATTGTTTTCTTATTTAAATTGAGTATTAAAAAATTGCCACTGATATTTTGTATGAGTACATTTATTTGGATGTAAAAATCAACTAACTTTTATTTGTCCAGTTATTTTTTGTTGTTACTTCATTTTTTTTAATACACTGACTGGAGGTCACGACATTAATAATCGCACCTCCTTATTTCTCTTCTAACCGGTACATTAATGGCGATAATTGCTATACGGTAATAAAAAAAATCCCAAACAGTCTATCTTCAAACAAAACGTTCGAATTGTACGTAGGTCGTCAGTTGACTCATCACCTTTCCACACATACGCCGAGTTCGTCGTTATTTGCATAAACCGAACGCCTAGGTCAACAATGATGGCAAAAGAATACGTAGGTGCTTCATCTTAACGGCAATCCATAAATTTTTTACGTGGGAGCAACACTTACATTATACTAATTGAAAACCGTACGAGAAAATTGAAAATAATAAATAATACATCCACGGAGCCTTGCTCTCGGCCCTCTACCAAAAATGGTCAAACCTGTACTATTTCTATTAATAACAAACTATCTAAGGTGCATTTATTGTGAAAATCGTAAATATAATAGAAAATCAAACACGAGATAAGATGTTCACCAACTTTTTAAACGACTCGACATATGTTTCGGGTGTTACTCCATTATCAAGAGTACAAATACTGAACTATATATACTACGATAAGTCACTTAACAATAGGGGGGATGAAGTCTGTCCTAACTGTAATTGGTTATTAACAATGTTTGATTGGGTGTTAATAGCTTTTTAAATTCTAAATTTTCGAATATGGTTAACTTTTTACTTTTAGCGATGTTTGTGATAATATTCTAACATTTTTCAAATTAATTTTATGTTTAAACAAAGTACAATGCTCGGAGATGCCAGTTTTTAAACTATTTTTGCTTATATCATAGACATGCTCTATTAATCTAGTATTTATAGATCTTCTAGACTGACCTATATAAATGGAATTACATTTTTTGCAAGATAATTGGTAGATATCACTTTTATCTAGTGGCTTCATTTTCTTTTTGTTATTTACTAATGCGTGTTTTAAAGTGACATTATTATTTTCTATTATTGTTAAACTTAATTTCTTTAATTTGCTTTTATATTTACAACTAATGGATTTAATGAAATGTTAAGATGCATATTGTTTATTGTCTATAGAATTAATGCTGAGGTCATTGTTATGCAAAAGTTTTTTGACTAGTTTTTGTTTTTTATTGTGAACTAGTTTGCCTACTAACGAAAAATTGTAACCGTTATTTTTTGCAATTAATTTGAGAATTTATAATTATTTGTTATAACTACTTTCTGATAACCATGCTAAGTTATTAACACCCAATCAAACATTGTTAATAACCAATTAGAGTTAGGACAGACTTCATACCCCCTATTGTTAAGAGACTTATCGTAGTAAATATAGTTCCTTATTTTGTGTATAACATCAGTATTTGTACTCTTGATAATGAGGTAACACCCGAAACATATGTCGAGTCGTTTAAGAAATGGGTGAACATCTCTTGTGTTTGATTTTCTGTTATGTAGATTATGTAGTATTTCTGTCTGTGTTAACAATCAAAAAGTGTATCTCAAAGATCGTACCAACATGGGATACGACACTTTATGCACCTTTTATAGGTATATAGGTTTTTAAAATTCAATTAATGGAAGACAAGAATTTTTATATAATAATAAAAAAGCCTGTGTAATTAGATGGAAAAAAAATCAAAGAGACCTACCCCTCGCTCACTTCTACTGTGGGCATTCATCAACCCGAATGTGGTCGAAGCACATGTCACAGTTAGTATACGAGGGTGAGATTTTATTCTAAGAATTCTTAAATTTATCAGCCTTTATATGTAAATCATCAAGTTACTTTTTCAAAATTGCAATTTCTAAATAAACAAATTAAGTAACATAAATATTTAAAGAGTTAAACTGTACAAAAAATTATATGAATACATATACAGTAACAGACATCATAAACCGGTGGGACCGAAGTTGCCACTAAAAATAAATATCTACCTGCTACAAAATTTAAAAGTAAACAACCAATCTTGCCACCAGAAAAAAGGGTGCTCACCTACCTTATAAGGTAATTAATTAATCATAAGTAAGGATTATGTAACTTAAAAGCAGGTTATGTATATGAAAATGATCACTATGTGCCTTACATATATTGTTTATTGAGAAATAAACAATCACAAACATACAAAAAATTATTTAATCTGTTAAAATCCAAAATTTTAAAGGATTTTAATTGAAACTTCTATCCAAATGATGTTTTTGTAGACTTTGTAAGAAGTAAAGTGAAAACCATCATGGAATTGTGTGAAAAAAATCAAAACAAAACAATATCGAACATCAACTATATAAAATGTGTATCATATTTACGTTGAAAAAATTGTTGACTGATATATGTTATGTATAAGTATGTATTTACAATGCCTTGTTAATTACTATTAAAGGAATGCCATAAAATATCAATAAAGTATTTTCCACCTATTAGGTGTTAGTGGCACAATCGGTTATACCTTTCCAAAGACCCTTTTTGGTCAATGGCAAGATCAGTTGTACCTTTTTTGGTAAGGTTACGCCCTCATAAACTTGTTCAATATACGAAGAATTACATTGAGAATTACAATTACTTTTGCTATTTAGTGGATCAATTCATTAATTCTATGATTAGAAAATTATAATTCTAGTCTAATAGGAAATTTTCAACTACAAATTCGTTTGCAAACCTTAAGATAATTATTAAATTCCTTTCCCAGAAGATTTAGCAATAAATTGTTGAAATTTTTTTCTTTACGGAATTCAATGGCTGTTATTTGAAGAATTCCTGGACGTTGCATTTGAAATTCGTTCTTCAACATCATTCACTCTTGAAGCCATCGTATTTTAAAACAGTTGTCCGCTAGACACCATAAGGGAATTGTCCCCATTGTTATGTCTTGTGTGGTACAAGTGCGTAAAATTTCCATACCATTGTTACCACGGCATTTATCTACCGTTATAGAGCATCAACTGTATTGTTATTAGTAAGATTATATGCCGCGACTATAACTTATCCATTTCTTTCGAATGCGTCTAGCGTGGAAGAGCTTTATTTACGAGGCATTCTAAAGTCACGGTACTTGTCCTATTTGGTTGTAAAACTTGGTAAATATTCAGGTTATCAACCTCATTATTGACACTTATACGATTAAACTGATTTATTAAATCGCGTAACTTCGATTTTTTACCGTAAACGGTCAGAAAGTCACGCTAACTATTTCCTTCAGATATACAGATATATAGATAGATATGGTTTATAACGACATCGGATATTACGACGGTCAATAAGTACTGAATTAGCTAATAGGTAAATTATCGAGTTCTTTAATCAAAATTTAAAAGAAACTAAAACAAATTCTGCCTCGCTGCTTTACGACCGGCCCCTTTAACGTTGTTATAGACGATTTTTACAATTTTACTAATAATCCTTCGAATATCCTATTAAGAAGTTTCAGAAGTTACATTTATTACTCATATTTAATTGTATCAGCCTCTACTTTATGGAAATTTAAATACATATTGAAATTTTAAATTTTATTTTTCTTTACAATTGTTTCACCCTACTAGGGCATCTTCGGGAGAAGTATTTACATCGAATGTTACCATTTGTTGCCTTATATGTATTACTACTATCTTAGTATAAAGTGTGGGGAGAAATTTCTATTATTTTGTCTAAAATTATTGAATTGTGCATATATTTTCAATTTCATTAAGAATTCTTGTGTTATTTTTAATCTGTTTTTTGATTTCTAAAGTTTTTTAAATGTCTAGTATTTTACTTTTATTATGTTTGTGTAGAATTTTGAAATTTTGCTCTAAATTAAATTCATGTTTGTTGTCTTCAATGTGGTTCGTGAATGTTAATTTTTTATTGTAGTTCTTAATATGTTCTTGAGTTTTTTCTTTGAACGACCTCTCTGTCGGACCAATATATAGCGCATTACAAGAGTTGCAATTTAACTTGTATACTCCACACAAATTCATTTTCTCTGTTTTGTCCTTATTGTTAATTATATACTTCGATAGATTATTATTTGTTTTAAATTATATTGAAAACCTATTGTTCTTTTTTATTTTATTTGCTATTGTTTTTGAACTATGTCCTAAATATACTATTGATTTGTAGTTATAAGGTGTTTTAATAACTTTTGTATATGCAGATTGATAACACATTAATTTTTGCCTTTTATTAATTAAATCCTCTATTAATTTTGGAGAGTAACCATTGTTTATTGCGATTTGTTTTATTGTGTGCTTTTTTAATTCCTAAAGGTAAAATTAGTAACCTATGTATCAAGTTTATGTTGAATAGGATGACAAGAATTTTTATTAATTGTACTGTCTGCCCATGTCGGTTTTCGGTAAATTGATATATCGATTTGGTTGTCTTTTTTAAGTGTAAATTTATGCGCTTGTGTAAGTTAATAATCAATTCTAAACATTCACAAAGTTCTTCTAAGTTTCCGTACAAAATTACTAAAATATCATCTACAAAGCGTTTCCACATTTTTATGGTATTTTTATATTTACTGCCACTAATATTAGTTTATAATTTGTTCATGAAAATTTCTGCTAATATTGGTGACAAAGCCATCCCCATAGGTAATCCTTTCTGCATATACATTTTGTTATTAAATTTAAGGTAATTCTGATTTAAACATAATTTTAAACAGTCTGTTATTTCATTTATTATTACTGGAGAAATTTCAAAATTTTACTCATATTTGATCGTAAAAACCGATGGTCATAAAAACCGGTGATACTTTAACAAATTTTTCCTCAATCTTCGCATGTTTCGTTGTTCTTGCTTGTTTCATTATCAAGTGTGATGCACCATATTCCTTTGCCAAGTCTTTGTTTGGATTTCCGGTATTTAGCTTTAATATAATACGCGATTTTTCTTTAAATTAATTTTTTTTCTTTTTATTTGAAACATGTTAAGAGTTTCACTAATAACTCAACAATATGTTTCGGCGCATATAAGCGGACTTTGATTATATTGTATGTATAAAATACACGTGCATTTTGTTTCCGAAAATTACAAAAGACCATAAACTCGACACGTTTTTGTTTACTTTTGCGATCGTAATAACCATAGACCATTATACTTTGCCACATGTTGATACTGTTACCTATTCAAGTTGTTCAGGTGGTCGTTCTAACAGATATATTCTCCGAAGATAGTAATAAAATGTTGTCGCTCAATGAGGAACGTCGTAATAAGAATGTTGTAAAAAGCAATGTTTTTTTTATAAGGTGGTCATATAAAATTTAGCCCGGACCTACGATTTTGGTCAATATAACCGGTATCTTGTTCTAAACGATGTAGTCGTAAACAGTATTAGATGTAAATGTAGTTTAGTGATTGTATGTATTTATATTTTTTGCATCCAAGAAGTCAATGAATGAAGGCGTTGATGTTAAATAGACTCGATTTTCCTGAGGAAGATAATATAATCGCTCAATACTTTAACAGTTATAGAGGTTTTTTAATATTCGATTTCAAGGGTGAAGTCTCATCGTTATAATTTTCTCGCGGTTAGCATCAATTCTTGCAGTATCACGCAATAATTCGTTTTATAATAGGCTTCTTTAACTGCAAAACGCCGTTTTCCAATTACAGCTATCACGGGGGATGTAATTACGTTGTCAAATTAATTCTATCGGTAGCAATAAATTTCGTTTCGTGGGAAAAGCAATAGCAGTTAATATTACACGTACATTTATGCATAATATACATGGCGGTAATGTAAAGGGTTACGCATATAAAAAATACTTAATAATAAAGTAATTATATGGCTTCGTCGTAAATTTTAACACCTGCGGCCATTCGGAAATTTAATGACATGTTAAACACACCGGAATATAATTCGTGTTCTTCAGAAAGAGTCATGGTTTCAATGCTGTTTGTCGAAAATATCACATCATGTCTCTAACTACAAGAATACTTTTTTGGCAAATAAAAATTCAGTGAAATCCCCATATACCTGGTGTACCACCAATGATTCCCACAAGCTTCCAAAACTATACCTAATATGTACTTCTAGTGTTATTTAATTGTTTTGGTGTTATCATTTGTTAGATAATACTGTATTTACTGAAAATAGATTTTATTTTTCATAACTAAACAAGTTTTACACGTTTTGTTTAGTGATGTTGTAACAATGTTGTCTTAACTTTTCGGTTATCCTAAAAGAGCGTTCCTGAAACTCAAGCTCTATGAGTATAACCGAAACAATATTTATTGTTAGAACATCTTTATATAAAAAGTGTAAAACCACCATTTTGCGTTTCTATTATTTTATTGAATATGTTTTACAATCAATACTGCTGATACCGTTAAAGTTATTAAAAATATATTTACATAATCTATTTCTTGGCGTTTTCTATTTCATTAATTTTCAAGCATTTTTTTCAACAAAGGAAAGTGTTATGAAGATTCACCATCTAACCCAAAAATCGTTCAACATACATGGGGGTGCTTCTGATAGCATTTGCGAGTCTCTATCTTCCTGCTCTTAACTGACGCCATTTCTTGAATACTCTGTATAGTCTTTTGGTCCTCGATGAATATTTATAAGATATTAAAACAGTAACGGACTCGCTCAAGTCGTGCTTCGCATAATTGTATAGCAGATGTCTCACCAAACATCCAACTTTACCATATCGCGTGGGGAAAAATATGCCCGAAATATAGTAACATCGCACACATGAACACATATATGATATATGTAGGTATAGTTATAGTTCCACCTACTTTGTACTCGTAACACGAAATATGAGACCCGCTGGTGTGCCTGGTCCAGGTGTTGTATAATAATAAGAGAACTGCATTCTTGAGTTAAGAAACGACCTTGAATGGCCTTGATGGAAAAAGCCGTCTTATATATATGTACTTTCAGTTGAACGAACGCAAACTGCTGTTTGTTGGCTGGACCATATAAGTCTTTGACTTGACCATTTTTTTTTTATGATTTATTATCTATTTATATTGGTGCAAGTATGCAATTTTACACGTTTTATACTGAATTATATTAACTACAGATTATTGCAACGATGTAAATTGCAATGTTCTACATGCTTTAAACTCACATTTGTAATTAAATTGTATATAAATATTTACGTGTTAATACAGCATATATTATTTCGTATATAGATATACATTTGCATATAAAATTTAAATATAAGTACCTATATATTAGATTATGTTTGTGAACATCATTGAAATATTTATATTAGAAACTCAATAGCACCGGGAAGCTCAAACAAAACAAAAGCATTTCTTTGAATTATTTCTTACTCAAATCTTTCAAGTACATTTTCAGACATTTGTGTCATAAGAAGGGTTATTTTCCCTTATTTATTTCTGATATATTTAGTAAACGAGACTGTAGTTACATATTTTTCTTTTCTTGTTCCAGGAGACATAGAAATACTGACATATTTCTACGGACCTGTTGGTGCCCTTTTGGTAATCAATTTGGCGCTGTTTGCAGCGACAGCTAGAGAACTGACTTGTGGTTTGTGGAAGAGAGAACTTGTTAAATCAACTACTGAAAGGTAAGAAGTGTTTGTGTATACAACACGTATTCAAGAGTTTTTATTTCCATTTGCATATCTAGATGAAATCTAAGTAATTAATAACTGTACATTACAGTTTACCTTTAGGTTCTCGCTTACTATTATCGTATACACATGCTATGATGGTTTTCATATAGTTGGTGATTTCAAAAATAAAAAGCTGTAGTATTGGGGGATACCATAGTTTTGGCGAATGATTTTCACTTTTATAATATTCCTGCCATTTTATTCATGTAGAAGACGATTTAAAATTACTATAATAGCTTTTAAATATAAATAAATAATCGTTAGAGAAAAATTCTATTTCAAAAAATGCAAGTTCCTATTTTAGCTTCATTAATTAATCATTTATTAAAGTAGAAATCAGATTGTTTAGCAATGTACAAATGTCACAAATTGTTCTGTCTTCTTATATAATTATGACTATTAGTGCATGTGGTATTTCTACACGGATTTATATTCCGATTTAGCTAAATGTGGGTTAAATTACACTATAATTGCACCTACCCACATACGTACATATAAATTGCGTCAAAATAACTTCTAAAATCAATTTGCTAGGCAAGTCTCATGCGGCCGAGTCAGCCAGCGATAACCGTCGTTGAAAAGAGACAACTTGCGATTGCAATGCTAAAATGCATGCAGCAAGCAGGTTTACATGCGAAATAATACCTTCGGTTATTAGTAAAAGCTGGTGATAACCATGAGTGCAAAACATGTAATATTATTGGTACACCCGTGCACGCAATGATGTTAATAATAGCAAAAATAAAAAAGAAAATGCGGAAAACTTCTAGTTCATTATTTCACTTATATTCTTGCTTCGTACTAGTGGTAGCAACCTGAACCTTTGCAATTATATTCACGATTTAATACTCAATCTGCTTCTGAAAAAAAGGTGATACTTGTAAAAAGAAGCTATTGCTTCCTGTATTCGTTACCTAAATAATTCATTAACCAAAATATTGCATACGTAAATAAATATTTAAGTGGATCGTATCGTAGCTGATTTTTTTGTGTTATCTTAAGTGTGTATGTTAATGATAACATTAAAAAACCGTTAGGTATTACTAAAAAGTCATTTTTTTTTCATATCTCCTTAAGATAGTTGTTTGAAGTTTAGCAAATTTAATTCGCGAGACGCTTCCCTTTAATTAACAATTACGATTGCCTTTGGCCACAAGAAACGACCAAAGGACTGATATGTACACATATACAGTGTCTGGCACGTAAGGAGATACAGCGACGGTCAGATTGACAGGTAGGTAGGCGGAGACTTTTAGCATAGCAATAAATGAAAGAGCCAATAAGAATATAGCTGGCCGAAACGTCAACTTGTTGTTCAGCGGCGCGTTATCACTGAGAGAAAAAGTACTGAACACGGAACACAAGTGAATTCATTCAACTGATTTACTTACCCTAATGGGGTTTTAATTATGTATGCGAAGTGAACAATTAAAATTTCACTATCATCATGAACGTAAGTAGAAAATCACGGTTATAAGTACGTAATTATATAAATCTAGGAATAATAGCTAATTTAAAGATTATTAGGTACGCATAGAAATAAGTTGTTGACAAACACAATAAAGTTGCATGAATAAAACATGATAATATGAATTATGTAGTGTATCTTACCCAGGTCTATTTGTTAAGGCATTTGTTAGAAAACTTAGTTCATACAATCGATCTTTATATTTGTTATTTTTATATTTCGTAGTTTCGTTTATAGTTGTACGATTTGTGCACATATCATAAATAATGTTGTTTAGTCTGCGTATCAGGTTCGCTTGCGGCGATAGAAGAATATCGTGGTAAGTAGTTGTAAGTACATTATTTCTTTACAAACAACCACTTCTCTACTCTGTTAATTTGTAACTGTTTGTCACTACGCTACTGAACTTTGCTGAGCAGTTATCATTCTGCCTACCGGTCGATTAACCCCTCCCTAAAGGGGCTAGACTTTGCCACTGCGCATCCGATGATTGATGGCTTTTGAATCTCCTTACGTGCCGGCCACTGTACGTTGATGGTAACGCCTTCAGTTTCAGAACCGGCGCATCTGAGCGATGGTTAAAAATGTAATGTAATTAAAGGTCATCCACAATATTATTATCGTATGTCGGCGAAGGAATTGTGTTATGTTTCCTTGAGCTGGCTGTTTTCTAATTAATGGAAACGTCAAAGGGTCAAGATAGTAGACTGTAGAAAGGTTCATGAACTCGAGTCCTTGCAAAATTATTGTTAAATTCTCTTTTATTTATTTAAACTCAGGATGCAACAAGCATTAATTGGTCCAATAAACTAATAAAGCCGACAACAAAACTGCCTGTAATTATTTTATTTAAACTAAAAAGCTTAATTGTTGGTTGAAAATTCTTCAAATGAATTATTTTCATTTAGACGCTTTAGTAATGATTAAATTTGTCGTAATCAATTCATTTTTGAGAATTACGTAAATAAATAGTTGCTGATAATATTCAAATATAACAAAAAAGGAATCTCAAAGCGGTTTAATTAAGTATTCAAAAAACTACCTGTGGTACGTGTGGTTCTCCATTTGGATATCAGATAAATTTGAATGCGCATCTTAAAAAAGTTCGCCATAAAATTTGCAAAAATTCGTTTAACGACTTCCTCAGTAGCTATCGTATACAAGTATTTATTTATTTAAATTAATTTATTAATGTTGTTTGGATCGGGGTCTTTTACGTTATAATTAAATTGTTGTAAATTACAAATGCAAATATTTGCAAAATGCGTAATGGTATGCAATAATTATTTTTATATTAACGATAGATACTATAATTATCTGGCAATAATGATTTGTTCAATTCAAATTTTTCTGTAACCGTTTCAGATTATTTCAAAGGTCATATTTTATTAACTTGTGTAGTTGTTCAGTTAATACTTATGACACTGTACAAAGACCCAAGTATCTTACCATTAACTACTCTTTTTTCCTTCTTTGCATTTGTAATCAAAATTCTATTTAATGGTCTTTTATTTGCTTCTAAAACGACTTTTGCTTATTTGCTAATGCAATTTACATGAGTCAGTGTTTAATCATTCGCTTTATCCTACCTAATCAATCGTGAAATGCCTGGAATTACTTCGAGATCAAAGTAGGTATTTTGAATAAAAGTAGACAAAAATACGAATAAATTAACATCTGAGCAACTTTAGAAGAAACGACGCTTCATTTGATGGTTCATGCCTGATTGAAATGTTTCATTTACAAGTCATTCTCGATTACCATTACGGTCTTTTCCATATATATGAATTTATATAACACAAGGTTTGATAAAACTTTTCCCCCGTTTTGCTACATCAGTTACTTAACACATGTGCTGGAAAGTACCGGGCCTAACACATAGATGGCGCTAGTTTTATTGCATTCACCTCTTTTGCAGTTAGTACTAACTTTTAAAGACCACTGTTAAAATTTCATGATATTCTATTCATTAGTTTGTGAGTTATTCTGCTGACGCTAGAGAGTGACGCTACTTTAGTTATTTTCAAAACAATGGATCAAAAACAATTTCCTGTTTTAATTTTACACTGCTTCTTGATGGGAAAAGATACCGTTCAAGCCAAGCAATGAAAGCAAACTTGAAAAGTGTTATGAGACTCCTCTCCATCGGAAACAACCGAAACAAAATAAAACGTTGGTTTGCTGACTTCAAAAGTGGTCGTAGAGACACTGACGATGCAGTGATGAACGCAGTGGACGTCCAAATGAGGCGGTAACACCAGAAAACATAAAAAAATCAACAAAATCGTTTTGAATGATGGAAGAGTGAAATTGCGTGAGTTAGATGACATCGACATTGTAAAGATATCAAAAGAACGTGTTGGCTTTATCTTGCATGAGCATGTGCATTTGCAGACCTTAAAAAAATTCTCGCCGGAAAGAAATTTCGGTCGAATGAAGAGGTTATCGCTTTATCGCTGAAGCTGAGGCCTATTTTGAGACAAAAGATAAATTGTTCTACAAAAGTGGTATTGAAATGTTAGAGCGGCGTTGGAATGATTGTGTTGCTCTTGTGCTAATCTCCTTCATTACATAGGTACTACAAATGAAAATCTCCGAACGGCTTTGCCTGTTGTTATAAATTTCGAAAAACCACCAAATTAATTTTGATGCTCTTTTCATGCCAAGTAGAGCATCTGGATGGTCATAAACCATGTTTTATCATTATTGTTACAAACGTTGATGAGACATGACGATTATTCGGAAAATAGTTTTTATTCTATAACTTGAGAACCATTTGAGGATTTTTTACCGTTGTAAAAAATGTTAAGGGAATCATAAAGTAAATTATCGTCGCATCTATGTGAAAAATCTGTACTATGGCTTTTGTTTTATTTGTATTTGAATAAACGAACGTGCAGGGGTAAATTGTTGTTTCTTTTGTTATAGAGCCGCTCTAGGACGCGTTTGTATGAAGTTGGTGGTTGTGATGGGCGTAACATGGATAGCCGATGTGTTATCATGGGCTGTCGGTGGTCCTCAGGAGCTATGGTACATTACCGATATCATCAATACATTACAAGGCGTATTCATCTTCATCGTCGTTGGATGTCAACCGCAGGTAAGAAGAACTATCACTTCTAATCTCCGTTTCTTCTTTTACACGTTCCATTGAACACGGGTCCTGTTCGTACAAAAGATTTGTTTGCGTTCGATATACCATTGTTACAACTATTATTGTCGCTATTCACTTCAATGAATTTCAATAAAGGAATACGCTGGTCGGTACAACCGCACGCAAAAAAATACTAGGTAGAGAATGAAAAAAAAAAAAAACGGCAATAATTTTTGGTACGAATTTTAACCATCTCATTTCGTACAACGGACGAGATTCGAAGAATCTGTTTATTGTGCAGATAATTTTCGCTCACAGAAGAAACAAACTTCATTTAAAAATTTGATAGGGGCGATGAATTACATCGAACCAGAAAATTAATCAAAAATCAAATGTTTTTGGTCAGAATGAGACTGCAGTCAAATTGACTTCAGGAGAAGCTACGTGCAAAAGGTAGAAAAAATTTATTGTTTCGGAAACATTGTTTCGATACAGTCACTGTCCGACTTTTCCGACCTACACTGTAGTGCAAAGCCGGAGGGTAGGGCGTAAGGCTCTCTTCAGCCTCTTTTCAGGAATCGCAGGAATGGATGGGTAGTGTAGTTAGGGAGAAAAAAAATGAGACGGACGAAATTAAGACAGAAGAGAAGTGATAAATTGTCTGTGGAATATTACTGCCCCAAGCATTTGCCTGAGTGATCCAAGGAAACCATAGAGGAGCCGGACCCGGGTTCGAACCGGTGACCTCCCGAATGATAAGCATTTTTGTGACAAACTGTATATATGTATTTATACATGTATTGGTTACAATTTTATCTTTAAGAGTTGTGTGCATGAACTAGGCCATAAAACCTTTCAACATCTGACAAAATTGGCTACAATATTTGTAAATCCTTTTTGTGGTATTTATTATCCCTTGTTAAGAACTATCGTGTTCTTTTGTAGCCTTCACATAGCATGCAAAATGTAAATTTTATTGGTAATTTTGCAAATGTTCCTATAATTTAGTTTTAAGACTGTTTATAATAAATTTGTGGGCGTTTCCTTTTTTGAATCTATCGTTATTATTGGTCCACTACGGGGTGGTAGGGAACCATTGGGACAAATTCATGGTTCACGTTTTTCAGTTTATATTAATTTAGTATTCGTTATGATTAAGTCTTCAATATGCAAATAGTTTTTCAAAATATCTTTTTAACATTCATTTTTGCTTCTAAAATCGTTCAATCTTGCGCTTTATCGCGATGCTAATTTTTGAAGGAACGTATTGACATTCAAATTTTTTTTTTTAGGTTCTGACTGCTGTGAAACGTTGGTGGTGTTGGAGAAAACATCACGTTAATGGAACCGCTGGTACAACAAATCACCATTCGTCCAGCTCACAAGGATTACCGTCAATGGGCGACACCGTTACTAATCATAGCGTTTCCCAAAATACAAAATCGATACCATTGGAAACCAGCTGTTAAACGATTTTCGTTTATATTTTTTATATATTAACATTGATATATATTTATATATTTATATAATTCAAAGTGCAAAACGAAAGAAACAAAACAACGAAGACAATTAACAGATTATTAACGAAATAGTGTTAAGCTTAATCTATGTTCGACAAGTCAAAATCACGCCAAAGGTTCCGTACCATATCAAATAAGTCTAAAAATGCAAATAGGAACAAAAATTTACATTTTTTTTTTGGTTATTTTTCTTAAAAATTTTATCTTTCTTGTACTATTTATAAAATGTGTTGACATCATAAAAATTTTAAAATGAAAAGAAAATTGTGATGGAATGTATAATCAGACTGTCCTTTCACTAGATCCTGGTATCCCACATTTAAATTTGCGGTGAAAATTAAAATATTTTGTTTCTACAATAACTGTGCCACATTATGCAATGCTAAAAATGGAAATTATGCTTAACATAATCGAATAAAGGTGTTGATTGGCGTAATAATAAATATTGAATGTACAAATAATTATTATACATTTGTAATACTGTAAGTAGATATATATGTGAAGAAAGCGTTTTTGTATGGGAATTACTAGTCACATTTATGATATCGAATAATTCGTAACAATAAGAAATTTTTATCACTATATTTCCTTGTTTGTACGTAACTATCTTTAATGTTAGGGGTGTGAAGCTGTTGTTGTGTTCTCTTTTCACAAAAACTGATTAAACTCATTCTTGAGACTGACGGTTTAGATTTTATTTTATTTTATTTTATTTTATTTTATTTAAAAAGAACAAAAGTTTTAGATTATGTTCCTTATTCATTGTTACCACTTCGTCTTTGTATATATATATATACATGTATGTATTTTCTTTATTTACGTCCATAATTCATCATTAAACATCAATTATTTAGTACTTTACATGTTATTTGTTTTTATTTTCGAAATTGAAGCACTTTTCATCTTTATTAATTTTGTTATGTAGATAAATGTAAGCGGCCAAATCTGCGTAAATATTTGTATGAATGATGCCCTTGTAATCCAGTATTAGTGTTTAGTGTATGCCTTTTTGTGCAATGTACCTAATGTAGGTACATTGTATACGTTTTCCAGAAGAAATTGATGTGACAAATTTTTCTGTACATTGTTCATATAATGAATATTATATCGTAATTGTACACAAACAAATACAATAAAACATGCGTACTAAGTTTAAGTTGTTTTAAAAGCCATACGTAGGTTTTTAATATAGTTCGTAATTTTTTTTATGTTATGTACTTTGTTGTGTTGTTCTCTCACTATTTATGACTGTCAATGTATCTTTTAATAAAAAATAATGGATGTTTTTTAAACTGTTGTGTGTCATTTTAAAATTAGTGAAATATTAATCACCATACGCAAATTAAAAAAAAAAAACATTTTTAAACACGTTATAATTAGCTGTCTTCAAAGACATGCTGCTTTACCAAAAATAAAATAGGATATTATGACTTGTATTTTACAATTTTTATTTTCAAGTATTTTTTATCAAATTTTGTTGAAATTATTTTTATAAGAAAAATGGTCATGAGATATAAGGGTAGCGTTTCGTTTTCTAAAGGGGAGAATCAGTAAAGTACCCTTCTTTCATGTTTAACATGTTAAATAAACCCTATTTTTAAAAAAAATTGCAAATTCGTAAAATTTTAATGTTTGTGGTTAAAACATGTTACATGTAAATTCTCTTTACACGACAAATATTCCATTAACATTATTTTACAATTTTTTCAGTTTTTTGGGATATACTATTAACAATAAAGATCAAGAAAATACATAGAGGGGCATTTAGAAACCGTTGCATATCAATAAAATAACATTTCTAACTGTTGAATAATTATTTATACGATCAAAGCTATACGTTCCTTATTGTAAAATACTCAGAATAAAATAGTAAGTTCAGTATACAGTACAGAATGCTATAATTATTTTTAAAGTTTTGGTAAAATGAATTCTAGTTTATATAGATAACGCTAAATATTTAGCCAAAGATAAAGATGACATCTAATATTTTCAAAAGAAAACTATCCGATCTGAGTGCTATGTAGACCTATTCTCCGAGGCAAGACTGTAAGTTAACTGGACGTCGAATGCAAAGCTAAGTTACTTACCACGAGATGGCAGCTCGATGACGTTCATTTTGAATAAAATCGATGCGGATTATTTTATTGAATTCGTTGATTCACCTCAAATTTTACCTAAAACAAAAGAAAAAGTCAATTAGTGACGAAACTTTCCTACACAAAACAATTAAACTAAATTTTTAGTTATTTGAAGGTCCTACATATTATCGCAATTAATACAAGCTAGTTTTTAATTTCTACAATAATTGTAGAGAATCCTCTTTAAAAGTTACGTACTTTTTTATTTAATGGCTATTAATGTTGATTAATTAATTACAAAATTCTACTTACAGAAAATAAGGGATTAAAATGAAATTTACTTCGAAATAAACAATATAAATACGATAGGTTTGATTATTAATTAACGATCAACTAACTGGACATAAACAATTTTCTTCTGTTAAACATTTAGTAAGTAGATTGTGTAGTTTTCTTTCCCCTCTCGTGTAATTTAGTATAAGGGTATGATTTTCTTCCAGAAGCTAGCTACTGTTGGGCGAAATGCATATTTTGGTACAACAAATATATTTTTGTAAATTGTATGTCTTTTGTGTTTAAACATCACAGGGACCGAAATGGTAGCAGTGGCGGGTATAAAAAGCCCTTTTAGCGATAATATGCTTTTTTATAAAGGTACCTATTCAATTTTTTTTTGACAAGACATATCTAGCATAAAAATATACATCTTGTTCTTTTGCATTAAACTTCAACTCTCCGTAGATTTAATTTGAAAAATTAGTTCATCCTTAGCGCCATTTAACTACATCCTCTACGTGATGCACTCTTAAGTATCTAATTCATATATAGGTACACGTGTATGAATATTTGGAGCATTTAATGTCGCAGCAAATGTGTCTTTTTGGTGGTGGACAAAAAAAAGTATCGAAACGCCAGCCGTAGGCTGAAATCGTTCTAGACGCTGATTAATTCGTTATTTTGACGTGGAACGGTGTAGCCACTATTAGCTAAACTGCTTTAATGACTGTGCCGCGATGGCATATTAGTGGCTAACACATGTGCATGCTCTCTATTATTAGAGATTTCTTCTTCAGTAAGAATATAAGAAAGATCTCATTGCGCCTGTCCGACCTAACCGTATATTAATGTGGCTCTCACGGTGAGCTACTTGTAAAACATCACTAATCTATGTATCCATTCATCCTGGCGGCGGAAGTCCCCATAACATTTAATTTTAGTTAAAAAAAAAACGTAGTCTACATTATCACTAATGCAATTTTTGAATATAGAATTGAAAATTTCAACTCGAAACAAACCATGAGGCTGGAAAGTGAATTCCTTATCATGTAATCTATTGTTTCAGCCTTTACTGTATGGAAAAACATGTTAAAGTAAAACTCAATTTGATTTTCCACTGTTTATTTTCAATTTTGACAATTGTTTCGCCCTACAGGGGCATCTTTATAAGACAACTGGTTTCGTTAAAAAAAAAACTTCTTTGTGTTTCATTTTCATCAGTTACTCGTGCTAGTGGGCGGGCAGTCCCTCCGACCTACACTGCAGTGCAAAGCCGGAGGGTAGGGCGTAAGGCCCTCTTCAGCCTCCTTTTAGGAATCGTGAGAATGGGTGTGTGGTATGGTTAGGGAGAGAAAGACGAGACGGACGAAATGAAGACAGAAGAGAAGTGAAAGATTATCGGTGGAATATTAGTGGTCCAGCATTTGCCTAAATGATCCAAGGAAACCACAGAAAACTTGGACCAGAGCAGCCGAACCCGGGTTCGAACCGGCGACCTCCCGAATGCTAAGCAATGATCTAGAACACTAGACCACTCCGCTCGGTTACGTTAGATAACTATTTCAAATTTATACTAGTCTTAGGGTTAATTGGAGAGGGTACATTCTACTATTTTATTTAGTATTGAAATAGAAAACGTTTATGAACCACAATACTAAATAAAATAGTATAATGTACACTCTCTAATTAACCCTAAGACTAGTATAAATTTAGAATAGTTATCTAACGTAACCAGTTATCTTCTGAAGATGCCCTTGAAGGGTGAAACAATTGTCAAGATTGAGTTTTATTTAGTGTTTCCCTATCATGGTCAGTTTCTTTTGTAACAGTAAACATCTACGGTAAAAAAAAAATTGTCCTGCTCTTGGAAGTCGACTCACAATATTCGTCTAATTTTCTACGTATTTTACACCTTTTTTTTAATTTGTTAGCTCTAACTCTTTGTTGCCGCCGCCAAAACGAAGATTCGGTTCATAAAAAAGTGCAAAAGTTTGCTTTATCCTCACCATAGCTAAATACACTGAAATATTGGAAGGGAAACATCAACTGCACTGTTCATTACCTAAGCAAGAGAAACCTTTTATCACAAACTTTCTAAACTATCCTCTGTGTTGCCAACTAATAGGAAAACAAAACAAAAACAAAAGTAATAAGTAGACTTTTGTATTAACATATTTCGTTGGAAAAACAAGAGACGTCATTTATTTCAACACCTTTGCGAACTTCCATGCGCGTTAATCAAAATAAACCATTACCTGCAGCTGGAGCGCGCTGCAAGTGTTGCAGCTCATTGGACCCTCATACGCCTGGGAGTAAAGCATGTGTTTGAAACAGAGGACAATAAGTTCGTAAAGTAACATATCCATAAAAAATTTACAATTGTCTTAGAATTGTTCATCGTCATCTAGTCTACAAACTAAAGGTTTATTTACAACAATTTTAACACTATTCTACAGGCAAACATAGCGGCTAAACGATTAGTATGAAAAATAAGCGCCAAGTTTCAATTTCAATACGAATATTTAGTTGGGGACTTCAACCATGCATTGACATTACTTTTTCACGTAATAACGTCATGTGTAAGTAACAGTTTTTGTTTTGTATAGAGTATATGTACATGCTGTTAATTTTCTGAGACCAATTGTTGGAATAGTTGTCACGGATGCAGTGCATTTCTTAGAAGAGTGGTTGGCGAGTAGAAAAAATGGCGAAAAGGGACCTCCGTTTTATTTGTTACACTATGTCCGTTTTATGGCACATGAGTAAAGGTCTGTTGACTTTGCTTGTTCCTAAATGCGCATGAAGGGTTTATATCACGTTAGACCGGTGTCATATTAACCTTCCTGGTAACGATATAAAATGCTGAAACGCATTTCTCAATGGAACAATTCATTACCATACGGGAAATGTAACGCTAAACACGACCGTTATTAACTCATATCAATACACCAATACTCGTAAAAAGTCTATTACTGTATTTAACACTAATTACACTCTTGGTTGGTTCAGAGTAAAAGATGTTTGAAGCTCTTACCAGAAATATACTATTCGAAATTCTAGAAATTACTGTTAAACTATTGTGCTATTATATTTCTAACTTTTGAATCTCATTAAAACTTACCTCCAAACTATTCCATTATTCAAAAAAGAAGGAATTAAAATCCTTATTCGTCTAAATATTAAGATCAAAGATCTCATATTTGGAACGCGTCCTACCAAGTAGGTCGTGAGATATGGCTTTCGGTACGTTGTGCCTACTTGGTAGGCGTTACAAATGTGAGATCTTTGATCTTAATATTTAGACGAATAAGGCTCTTAATTACTTCTTTTTGAATATGTTATATTTTCGTCTAAGAATCCATTGGAATCAACTGTGTAATTCAATGCCGGTAGGGGTATTAGCCCTCGGAGTAGTTGTTTCTGTTGATTCCATATTTATATTTATATTTATATTCTATTATTAGTACTCATTATCTTAATACTAGAGAAAGGCTGTTAGTTACTACTAATTGAAAACGCAATTTTAGTCCGTGTAGATAATGTTTTTTAATTACTTTTATGACAAACGTTTTACTCTGAATATTGTTGGCCATAAAAACAGGACTCATGCCTTGAAGTTTTACAATAGTTAAATGGGGTGTTAAAAATCAGCTTTTACAATTTTGTAGGGGCGTAGGGGCATCGGAAATTGAATTACTTTAGTAGAACGCTCGTATAAAAGAAACTTCTATTTTAAGTTTGTCAAGTAATAATGTCACATAAAATATTAGAAATTAAAGATTTTTGGATTTTATTTTGAAGCCTTCCAAAGGTGCCAATTTTCGAAATTTTATGTCAGTGGGAAGTCCGTTATGGATGTTTCAGTTCGCCTGAAAGTATGAAAATACACTTTGAAAGGTCGTATCTTTTTATGACATTGGCTTAGAAACTTAAATTTTTTGCCCAACTATGGAACTGATACTTTAGTAGAGAGAGAAAGAGAGATAGAATTAGAGAAAAAGATAAAACTGTACGTACTTCCATTACAAAAGAAAAAAGTACAAAACGTCTGTGTTGTGGTGTTATGGGAGGATGATAAAAAAATTGTGGACAGGAAAGGTTAGAAATGGGGAGATATTGGAAAAAGTAGCACAATAGGAGGCGCTATAGAAGCCAATAAGGAGAAGGAGAGATAGATTGATAGCACACCTTCTGAGACAAGAAGGGATCCATTGAGACTTATTGTTAGTAGAAGCATACAGGGTTTTTCAAGTTGATGGGCTAATAGAAGTATATGAATTAGTACAATGAATTCAATTTTGAAACTTGGGCTCCTTTGGTTATTGTTTATACCACTTCTTTTAAAAATATTTTCAAGTTCGATTTACATCTGGTTATACCGGAAGTAGATGTTAACTTTCTTATTTTAAATGGAATGACATACTTTGTTTTACATTTTACGATAGAAAATCTGAATTCATGCATGTTTTATAGGAGGCACTATCTCGAAAATATTGATGGATTTTGAGTTATTTAATTTTTTCAAAATTTTTGATATTTGCACGTTAACATTAAAAAAATCGTAATTCAATTAGTTTTTGAGATTTTGCTTTATAACTCGTAACAATTATTTATAACTATTCACATTATCGAGAAAAAAGTGTGGTTTTTAACTAAAATGTACAGGGTGTTCAAATTTCCGGTATAACCACATGTATATCGAACTTGAACTTTTTTTAAAGAAGCGGCATAAACAATAACCAAATGAGACCAAGCCCAAGTTTCAGAATTGAATTCATATACTTCTAATAACCCATCAACTTTAAAAACCTTGTATACAAGAGTAAAGGGGCATTAAAAGGAAACCTATAGTGGACCACTGCTCATAAATAGCTAGGGAAGTGAAATACAATGTTTAAACAACAATTTGTCTGAATATTTTTGCAAGTATTAAGTAGAAATGGGTATTATAATATAGAATAAATATAAATATGGAATCAACAGAAACAACCACTCCGAGGGCTAATATCCCTACCGGAATCGAATTTATCATATAGTCTGTAAAGGCCTTTGTACCAGCACTCACCTGGTGAGACTGAATAAGTCGAAACCGTTTGTGGGATTTGGTTTTCGATTCGTAGTGTCTGCTTGGTGGGACGCGTTCCAAATGTGGGATCTTTGATCCTTAATAATTAGACGATCAAGGATTTTAATACCTTTTTTCCATATATAACAAATAATAGAAAAAGGTTACCTAACACATTCTGATCATTAAATCCACGAAACCTTTCACAATCGAAAATACAATACTTGAGCTTGCGGGCTTTCTATGTTATGTTGGGAAAGTAAACGGTTACCTTAATGAACTCGAAATTCAATTAATTTCTCTTAATGTTAGGCACGGTGGTTAGAACGTGAATCGCCTGAAATGGTTTACACATACACAAACACACACACACTCACATATGTAAATAGAGATCCTGCACGATTTAAAACGCATCAACGCCAAATACGTTTGAGCCAATAACGCAGATAGAATAACCGTTTTATTTGGCGAACAGATTTTTCGAAATTTTATTTCAAATCGGGCACCAAAACGTTGGCGAGGAGTAATAATTTCTTACGTTATCGAGGGCATCTCTCCCGATGTGTAGTGCTGTCGATAAATAAAGGTATAAACGTACCTGCGGACGCATTGATTTATTCTCTAATTATCCTCGACAGGTACGTTTATACCATCCTTCGTAGGTATAAGGAATAGTGCAGGGGCGGTAGGGGCGCGAATTTAAAACGATACAATCATTGGCGTAGAAAACGTCTGAGAAAGATCTAGACCTAGAGCAAAAGGCTCAAAATATCGTTACCCATTTTGTGAATGTCGTATTTTAATACTTGGCTAAGCATTCTTATTTATTTTAATAAAAAAGGAAGAATCGTCGAAAACTTCACAAAATTTATTTTATTTTATTGCAATAACTGCGACAAGCTTTATATTGGTTTAACAAAAAGAACTATACACACTAGATATAAAGAACACTTCCTTCACCTAAAAAATAACAACCCTGAAAAATCTGCTGTAGCTTCCCATTTCTTAAATAACGATCATAATTTTGATTTTAATAACTTAGAATTGATAAAACCATGTAACAATAAGTGTAGGAATAACCTAATGAATTTCGACACACATCATTTGCTTCAAAATATGTATAAATTAGAATTAATTTTTGTTTTCTTGTTATTGTATTCATTACACTGATGATGGCCACATGGTGGTTGAAATGTTAACATCTGTATATTTTTTAAAATAAAATAAAATATATTTTGTGAAGTTTTCGACGATTCTTTCTTTTTTTCAAGGATAAATATATCTTTGATGTATTTCTAATTCATTTTGATTCTTTTATAAACTCATTGCGGTGAAAACTAAATAGAAATCTAGATAAACATTTGGAGGACAACATTATTTTAAAGGCATTATCGCATCTACATACACTTTGAAACGCAAAGCGGAAAAGATCGGGAGTCCTTCGATTAAGGAAGGACCTTATACAATATGTTAGTAAGTTACGTAGTAGATTTAAATCTTATTTCATTATGTAATAAATAAAAATGCAATTTTATATAAACGCATTATTATATTTATTTACTTTTACTAGGGAACCTTACTAGTTTCACATCAGGAAATCCTGGCCAGGAAAATATTATCTGTTCCATATCAGGCGCCAGGCATTCCTGACTAGTTCGTCAGTATTTATCTGTGTTACATGCCTTATTTCATTCTAACCGGGCAGGAGATTCATGCCTGACTAAGTCCTGTTTATATTCACATTTGATTGACTTAAAAATACCAAAAATATGACCATCAATTGTTACCCCATTGTTGCAAGTGTATATCTAGCAATATCGTTTTAAAAATTCATCTTAACTTAAAGGTGTTTCAAATTTACTTCTAATTTAATAGATTTAAAGCAAAAATTGTGAAAGGACCTTAGAAGTGCTTCATAAATTACCAAAAATACTTTTTTTGTGTTGCAACGACCTACGTCTATGGATATCCATAATATCTCAGTGTTGATCGAGTCTTTTGCAAGCGCTGTTGGCGATATAATTGCATCTTGGGCTATTATAGCGATTCTTATCTCGAAACCAGCGTGGCAGATCTACTTGAATACATATACATGCGAGGCCTCCTATACCATGCCACCAGATCCAGAACCAAGAGCATACGACCGTCTGGTAGAAAGCATATCCTAACAAACTATTTTAATTTTTTTCGTTTTAGTATTAGGACAATGAAAAAAATGTATAGCAGTGCCAATTTTAGGGATAAAAGAAATTGTTGGAAATATTTGAAACGAATTTTCGTTTTTTTTTTTAAAGTACCTGTTTAGTTTCGCCAAGAGACAATTAACTGACAAAGATACAAGATAGCGGAAACAAGCAAGAAATTTTCTTTTCCCAAAGCGGCATCTGTACCGGGGATGGTTTATATGGACAGGAACGTAGGTTGGAGAAATAACGTGTTGCCGGTGGTAGTGAGTGTAACCAACAGTGTACAGTAGCTGATGCAATAAATCCGAACCAACTTCGTTATCTGGTCCGAACGAGACCAATTGGTTAGAATGCCCCATTAGCGGCTGCTGCTGCTTGGGACCTCGCGCGTTCCGAGATAAGAACCGGCCGCTGCCAGACACTTTTATGTCAAGGAATTTCATCCAAGGACAATGTTCTCGCCATTTGGTTAATATTATTTTGAATGAAACAGTTAAAATACAACAACGATCTAAAGTAACTTAAGAGAAGATATAAAATAATTGATAGTGGCATATTATGGGTATACAACTACAAAACAAAACATCTGGAAACTGTTTCACTTATTTTATTACTTCACTCTATACATATTTCGCCTTCTCAGGCGTCTTCAGGAGTTTTCATAGAAACTACCTTTAATCATATATACTACCTTCTAATACAATATAAAGGTTCGAAATTCAAAAACAATGATCGAATGAGGTATTTCGTTCGATATAACAGGAGAAATATTAAAAAAGAGTATTTTAATGAATTCCCGAAAAAATAATAGAAATAATGGCGTAAACGAATCGATTTTACAGAAAACGAAAATTTAATTATTTAATTTAATTGGTTCAATCGTTTGTTATTTTCTCATCTATAGCTCTTTTAATTTCCACTATTTCCAATCTATCTAATATAGGGCCACGTTTTTGTTTGTGTAATAATTTCAAATTTTTTATGTCACATGAATGTTAACCCTTAATAAGGTGAGCGTACAAGAGTGACAAATTTCACAAAATCACAGACTAGGTGTTAGAAGTAGCATATTGTAAGGCTCCCTATTTATATTTTTTAGTACGGAACCCTAAAATAACAATTTTGTTATAGAAAACAGAGAAAATCTGCGCGGTAAGTTGTTTAAATCTAATTGATCTTTTAGTAAAAAGTCTGAATTACATTTTTTTATTTTATTAATTTCCATTGATCCTAAAACATTTAATTTAGAACTTCTCTTACCTAAAACGTGTAAAATCTTTATTAAAATTATGGTTTTTCAATTGTAAACGAATTGTATAATTGGAATTTGGTTTTCATTTTCGATGTTTTTAAAATGTTCTCTGATTCTAGTTTTGAACGATCTTCTAGTTTGATCTATATAACATCAGCCACAATTAAATTAATATATACCAAACTGTTTGTATTTTTGGATTTAGCCTTAGTGTTTTCAATAAAGTTGCTTAATTTCTTTGAGGTTTTGAACTTATATTTATATTTTGTTTTTTGTTTTTTAATGGATACTTAATTGTCTTATATATGTTAGATTAAAACAATTTTTGTTTTCTAATTTGAATGTAGGGTAAACTAACTGAATTGCAGATTTGTATAATTTGTTGTAGATTAATTAATCTATTAGGTCTACATTGTGACCACTTTGTTATACAATATTTGTTTTATAATTTTTTTTTGATATGCTTTACTAATAAGAATTCACTAAAAAATATAGTAATTGCAAAGTTTAATTTGTTTCAAATCCTTGTAGGTTGGTCCAAGACTGATGAAATTATTTCCAGTTTGGTTGATAATCACAATTTGTTATTTTTTAAGTCTTTCCGGTGATTATCATTATAAACTCATCCTTATCAAAAGAGTATAGAAGCAAGTCAAAAAGGGTTACTGAAATTTCGAACTTTGCTTCCTTTTCTTAATTAAAACTTTTGTGATGAATATTTGAAACAATAGAATCTTCACCTTTTCGTAGGGGTCATAATGATGACCGACCGTAAAACAAATAAATTGATTATAATTAGGATGATAATGTGTTTTCTGTTTTTTCTGAAACATGAACGATTTATACATACACAATGGCGTTATGGCGTTATGAATAATGATATGTAGCCATGGTTAGCTAGCTGTACGCCGGACTAATTTTAACTTGGCCTTTTAAAATTTAATTCTCGGGCATTATGTAAATTCTAATAACCGGCCATTGTTCAATGTTAATCTCATGAAATTATTCGATGAATTTTTATAGAGTCACTTCCTCGAGTTAACAATGGCCGTTGAAGCGGGCAGAGACCGCTAGAAATTTTTATTAGCCCTAATGTTTTCGTAGTTCGGTGTTCATTTGTATGTAAATGGGGTCAGAGGTTAAATATATAGGAACTATACATCCACGTAAAGTGGCTTACAAAATAAGTGCGCACATACACATATAGACGATTTATAATTTTACATTATTTGTGACTTTTATTGTTCTTTTACTTCCTCATAAAGACAGCAAAATGACAGGACAGCATTGAGGAAATTTAATTACGAGGGTAAATCAAATATAAACGGTAATTTTGTAAAATAAATTTATTGATTAATGGTACACACAAACTAATCATTTAACATTTTTCAATGTAGTCACCTCCGTGCTCTACACAATTTTGTCTACTTCTTCATTGCTTTCAAATCTTTGGCCAAGTGCCTCCAAGTGATTCTTTCAAGGGTGCGAACAAAAAATAAACACAGGTTAGGGCAATGACAAGTCAGGGCTATAAGGAGGATTATAGAGGCTCGAGGGTTTCCCAGCCCATTTCTTCCAATTTATTCCGTGTCGAAACTGCGGTGTGTGGTCTGGCGTTGTCATGAAGGAGGACGACGTCTCGAATGGGGCATGAGCGAGCCCCGTCGTTTGCTTCGATACGCGAGTTTTGTCGACTGTTACAACTCAGAAGTTAAGTATGTAACCCCTCATTCACTGTTCGTTGATCGTGAACATAATCAATGAGTAAAACTCCAACTGAGTCAAAGAAAGCAGTCGCAAACACTTTAGCATTTTTCCGGCTGAGAGACGGGTTTTGGCTTTGACAGGGCAGCCTTCAAGTGATTTCTTTCTTCGCCACCCCTTACTCGCCATTTTTGATTCGGGAGTGTAGTGGTGGACCCACGTCTCACCACAAGTGACGACACACCTAAGAAATACTCAAATCTCCCCTTCTTGTCGAAATCTGACCTCCGACCTGACCTGACCTGTTTTTTATTTTTGGTCAACAACCTTGAAATCCAGCGAGCACTAATTTTTCTAAAGCCAAGTTCATCAGTGATGATGGATTGAACACTCCCATACTTCCATAGCTGATACCCACTTCTGATGAGATTTGTTCAATAGTTAACCGGCGATTACCTTCAACTTTAGCTCAGCTCTCGAACAGCACGGATGTTGTTATTTGTGAGACTTCATTTTCGACACGTTCTCGACCATCCTTGAATTCTCTGTTCTCTGACCCAGGTATACACTCGATTCTGAGACGGTGTAGCATCCCCAAGCTGTGCCTTCAAACGAGTGAAAATTTCCGATGGTTTAACTTTAACGCCTTCATTGGTTAAAAACTTTATGATGATGCGTATTTGGATTGTGCAACAGACGAAGGTACATTGCGCTCAGTCATGGCTGTATTGCGGACAGAACCGAGCGCAGCTGCTACCTAAGCTGGTTTCCCTCTCTTCACAAACCAAATAACACTCGAGCATCAAATACTCTAGTACGGAATTACGTGCTAAACTAAACAGTAAAATTGCCGTTTATATTTGATATACTCTCGTACAAATATAAAAAACACTAACTAAATATTTGTTTATTTGAATAGGCACTAATATGTTTAAACTCTATTACAACACAAGAAATAAAATAGAGGTGTTTAAGAGTTTAACAAAATATTTCACGACGAATCGTTTTACCTTGTAAAGGCCTCATCAGGTGATGAAATGTACAGAACATTAACAATTACAAAATATTTAACAGAGGTGAATTATTAATGTTTAAGGTGATTATACTTGTTAATTTAGAAAGGTTTGAGAAGATTAAATTCATATCACTTATTTTCTTTGTGCAAAATTTTACATTCAAAATTGGGAAGCTTCAATTGGATGGTTAGAATAAGTGGACGAATTTTTATTTTTAATAAAGGCATCTGAGTGTTCCTTAGGTTCCTTCCTGTCTAGATAGGAAGTACAATCACTTAGAACTTTCCTTTAATGACCAGTTAGACATTAATAATCCACCTCTATTAAATATTCTAATTTTAATTGAAAAACGGTGCATTTCTTTTAATTGCATCAATTTGTAAGTTTGATTTTTTTACACTTTTATAAGACCATAAACGTTACTGTTTCATTTATTTTTCATTCTGTAAGGATTATTCGTTCCTAAAAACGAACAAGAGTAACAATAATATATATTCATTTCGTAATACGGCCCTGCGCATTGATTCATGTGAATCTACGGTAATTTGAAAAACGTTTTGTCTCGTTTAATTTTCATAATTCACGACCTTATAAACGAAAAGGAGCACATTCATTAAAACATAGCTATAGCACATCTACATAATTTTGCTTATCTAATGATTTTATTGTAAGTAGATCCCAAACCGTAACTTTCTGACATTATCATTACTGACCATCCATATATTAGCTGTTTTATATTAGAAGCCGGACATTTTTTAATTGAAATTTATTCATGAAAGTATTAGAGACAACACCGAAAACTCAATTCACAGGGAAATTCTCCTAAAATTTAGTATCTATAGTAGATCTATAGGTATAAATTATAAATACGTATTGAAAACAAAAGCATATTTTGTTTCTTTATTAATACAGGTACTCTGTAAATTCTTTCAAATATTTATTTTTGTTAATTGCAGTAAGTATAATGTGGAAAGAATTTTGAAGATTTTAGAAGTCGTGAGAACGATTTAAAATGACCTGCCTTCTTATTTATTACAAAGAAAGCTACAAAAATGCAAGCATTTCGTGTGAAAAATATTATAAAAGTAATTATTTCCAAAAAATAAATCTTGTTTAGCTAGAGGATCAGGACGAATGCTACAGTTTTGTCGAATGAAAAAAAGGAAGAATATCAAAATCGTTTGGCCGGTTAAGGTTATTACCTTTTATTAGCCTTCTCTAGTAGTATAAGGTAGCCAACAACAATGGAGGTAAACAGTTGAAGTGGTTGGTAACAAATGAAGATTAATGTTCTCGCGCATTCCAATAGAATCAAGTGGCCAGCGGTCCGTTCGCCTTCGCACAATAGTTACCGTAAAATCCATTTATTTACCATTTTTGACATCTTTTGGAAATCTCGCTGCGCTTTTCATTCAACAATCAATGGAACAAGGGCCCATGAATGGGATTATGATATTTCTAGTTTATTTGACGGCTTTATTTGCCAGAATGGGTACTAGTTCATTATGAACAAGGGCCATTATGGTGCCGTTTGAGGTCGGAATATGCACATAAATTTTCCTTTGTTCCCATTTAGAAAAATTGTTTCGGACTTTCTGACAATCGGGTCCATGTTGGACGATATTTGGCCGCAAAATGTTTATAATGACACAAAATATCGACCTGGGGACCGAGTGCGTACCCGATTTCGTTCAGTAATGCGAAAAATATAGTTGTATAATGACAGGGGCGAGATAGAATCTATTGAATTTCTCATTCAGTCGTTCACAGTGTCGAAGAGAGAATTCCATTCATTCAAATAAAACATGAGAAAACGGGTTCTTTGTAATTCTTTCTACAGACTATCGGTAGCCAACTAGGAAACAGCAATTTATTTCGACTTCATCTATTTTTAATGTTGACACGAACAATTCCAAACATAAACTTGGTAACATAAGCACATAAGCAGCTCTCCTCAATCATGTCAGATAAATTTATAGATTATTCTTAGCGGCTCTTATAGTAGGTATAATGTGCGTACCTAGATGGTAAGGCCATTAGTAATATAGCCCATTAAAAAATATATATATATTTATAACTCAAATGGGTACATATATACAATGATTTGCCATTAACGAATTAAAAATAACATAAAGAAATTAGGACTTTTAAGAACTTCATCAGACATGCGAGGATTTACCACTGAACTTAATGTGTCGCGTAAAAGTTTAAATAGTTAACTAATGAGGGTTGAAATACATTTAAAATAAGTTTAGTAGATGGGAATTATTACCGTTCAGTATTAAATTGATTTTTTATAGTTATTTACTTCTAAAATTTCCAGTAAATTTAATTTCTGACTTTTATTGCATTTGTGTAAAATTTCTAATTTATCATTAAATATATGATTTTCTTCTATTATATGATTAGCAAAATATGAACCTTTTTTATTTTTAAGGAAACTGTTTTTATGTTTTAGTGCTCGTTTTTGAAAATTCCTCCCCGTCTGCCCAATATATACTTTGGGGCAAGACCCACCGGTTAGGTTAAGTTAGGTTTGCAGAAAGGTGCATGTATGGTTAGAGCTAAAATAAAATTGGAGGCGAAAAACTAGAAGAAGACGTCGATTTCCGATATCCACAAGAAAAAGAAGACTATATATTTAAATAAGAAAATAAAAATATTAAACGTAGATATTTTAGAAGTTGGAACTAGGAAACTTTGATCAGAACTTAAGAATTTTGAATTTAAATAATTTAGGAAGATAATGAAGGTGGATCCAAGGGTTGTAGATAAAAGAAGGGAACCGATAGGAAAAGCATACAATTTGGATATGCCGAAGATAGAATTTATAGCATTAAGATGATGAACCCAAATCACCGAAGAAACTCACTATTAAGAAGTAATTAAGACAGGTCACAGGCGTTACGCAGTTAGTAAATAGAATGGGCGCACATCAACTCCCGTCCAAATAATTGATGCACCTTTTCTGCCACATGTGGTACTCAATCCTCTGCATTAACTCCCGTCCAAGCAAAATAACAATACCTTCGCTTAATTAGTTTATTATTCCGAAAACGTACATTTACGGACATATACAGCACGACTTAAAAACATTCCCTAACCTTTTTATCGTCGGAAGAAGTTGGGGATGTAATCGCTACAATATGGGCCTCTAATACAACATCTTTAGTACGCACAACAAACAAACACATGTGAATCTTTTCACGCGAAGTTTAACGCATACGTCTGAACCCTTCACCATAATATTGTTACATTTCTGAAGGCTTTAAAAGATATGCCAATAGACACATACATGAAAATCAACGGTGTTCAAGAACAATGAAAAAGACGAACTCCGAGGAAAGAAGTTGAAAGGTCGTTTAAATTTATTTCAGGGAAAATTAAAGAATTACACGGAAAATAAAATAAAAAGGTTCGCTTTTGTGAAATGAGTTTCTAATATGTATTTTAATATCTGTTTATAAAAAACGCCCTCTATATTAACAAAATGAATAAATTTTTGCATTTCATTTAGTCATACAATTATTTAGAAGGGAGTTAATGTTTGTCATTAACGGACCGAGCGACGTGGCCAAGTACTCTAGATATTTACTTAGCATTTGGGAGGTCACCGGTCAGAATCCGCGCCGGCTGTTCTGGTCCATGTTTCCTGTGGTTTTCTTGATCCATTTAGGCAAATGAAGGGGCAATAATATTCCACACAGTAACATTCCCACGATTCCTGCAAGGAGGCTGAAGAGGGCCTCACGCCCTACCCTCCGGTTTTGCACTACAGTGTAGGTCGGAGGGACTGCCCGCCCACCAGAACGAGTAGCTGGTGGGAATGAAATACATAAAAGTTTTTTTTTTTAATTAACGGACTACCTGACTTGGACAGGAGTTAATGTGCACCGAATAGAATAGAAGTATTGAAAGGGATTATAGGAAAGTACAAAGGTAATAAAGTTATTTGTAAAGAGAAGAATAAATAGAGAAATCTAAGAAGAAATACAAAAGACATTATTTGCATATTTACACAAAGACATTACATATATAGGATGTTAATGTTGGTCGTCACACGAACATCATATAACGATTAAAATTAGGCCATTCGCCCTTTTTAAACCGAACTCACGTCGAAGATTTGGCGGAGGAAGAAAAAATTAGGTTGGAAATTAGAAAAGAAACGTTTTGTCAGTAACGATAGGGAATGCTAATTTTTCCCTCTAATTAGATCGAAACGAATTTTAATTGAATAGCGGGGCAACCGGGAGGGACCAGAGTTAATTAAAGCACAAAAGTATATCAGCACGGAAGATCGCAGGAGAGCAAAAGGAGGAAGTGGAGGAGAAGGAAGAGGAGGCGAAAATGGGAAGAAGAAAGAATAGCGCTAATGGCAATGTGGCGTCGCGACGCGTCGTCGATGTTGCTGCCGCTATCGCTGCAGGTGCGCCAATTCAGGCGGAGAATAACGGAGCTGCCAACTTGGCGAAAGCAATTCCCTACCGCATGACATATAATGCGCGCGATAAGGCGGCTTTGTATAATAGTTCTATTGCATAATGGCCGAGACGCGCCTTATCAGAAAATGACTCGTAACAACTGACAGACGCGAAGAGGAAATTGGAATAAGAAATTCGGGGTGTAAAATGAAAGATAGTCGTCGCGTAATTTCCTACCAGCGCTGCAGCCAATTGTAGTCTGAAGTTGGCGGAAGTTCGCTCTCTCTCGCAAAGCACAACGACGACGACACCGACGACGTCGACGGCGCTCGACGATGCCGACGTCGACGCCCTGGCGTCCTCGCGAACAAACACGTCACAGCGTCGTCGTCGTGTGTTGTGTGCAAAATGACGAACGAGAAGTTTTGCAGCAAATTATCTTGAGCGTCGCTTAATTTTCTTGCTCTTGTGTAACACACTAGTGTAAACTTTAAACACAACAACCGAGTTACTGCGAGAACGCTATCGTAAACTGCTAATCAGAAACTGCGCTCGCAACCAAGTATTATAAGCACATTTGTCTCTACTTTCAGTTACGGTTCAGAAATAACAAGACCAACTGCATGGAAACAAATAAATGCGATGTTCATTCTGGTCTTGTACACTTGTACTCTTCTGGATAGAAATACCCAAACCAACACCGACATTTCATATGGATATAGGAAATGTAAAACGAAACAAACCTAAACATGAATGAAAATCGTTATACAATTATGAAAAATTTGAAAAACATTATAAAGTTTAAGTACACTGAACATTTATTATATTTATTACATTTTGTTATTCTTTTTAAAGAGTAAACTAAATTTAATACTTCGGACCGCCAACGGTCGGAATAACTACGAAACGTTTGAAAGAGAAGGATTCCATTACTAACCATATGGTGCTTATTAGAAAATCCTAAAAGAACTTTACTACTAATCTATTCAAAAAAGAAGGAATTAAAATCTTTATTCGTCTAAATATTATGATCCAAGGTCTCACATTTGGAACGCGTCCTACCAAGTAGGCACAACGAACCGACAGCCATATCCCACGATCGGTTTCGACCTATCGGGTCTCATCAGGTGGGCGCTGACAGAAATGCCTTTACAGGCTATATTATAAATATAAATATAAATATGGAATCAACAGAAACAACTACTCCTAGGGCTAATACCCCTACCGGCATTGAATTACACTGTTGATTCCGATGGATTCTTAGACGCGTTCCAAATGTTAGATCTTTGATCATAATATTTAGACGAATAAGGATTTTGATTTTAATTCCCTCTTTTTTGAATATGTTATATCTTCGTCTAAGAATCCATCGGAATCAACAGTGTAATTCAATGCCGGTAGGGGTATTAGCCCTAGTAGTAGTTGTTTCTGTTGATTCCATATTTATATTTATATTTATATTTACTACTAATCGATGATAACCGTGAAATTCCAAATGGCAAAAAATTTTGAAATGAACATATTGTCACGATTCTGGTAATAGTTAGGATGATAAGATTTTGCCCACCACTAAAGAAACGTCATTGACTAGTTATGTAATTGTAATCTACTGTAGTCATAATCCTATGTTACAGTAACAGATTACTCTTACAATTCTCACACTTCGTAACGGCATCCTGCCCTGTGAAGTAACAAGATTCGGTTACCATATCATCCCTTTCTTAATTTATATTATGGATTATAGAGTGTAGGTACGAGCACTTGGAAAATTCTCACTTGTTTTGTTTTATTTTTACACAAATAGGTATAGGCATGTTGGATACGCGTGTCCGAAAATGGTAATAATGGTGCCCGTTCTGTACGATCATTTAAATGGTGTCCCATAAATTCGTAGTAGATAACAAGGCGTCTTCCATTGTCCAAGAGAATATTTCCTTCTGCGTAGGTAAGTCACACGGTCTTTAAGCGTATGGTTACCAACACACTATCTGAATTGCGTTCATGCATAACATCACGCCCTTCCAGAACCATCACAGATCTTGGATCTCACCGCGTCCATCAGTTACTTCCTTTAACTGCTACAGACAACCAACCAACGAACCAACCAACCAACCAACCTACTTCTTCCTTTCAGGACCGGATCTTATTCTTTTGCTTCCATGAATATTCATCAAAAAGTTTGATACACAAAACCTGTTGTGTCTCATAGTCAATCAATCTTCTTTCAGAGCAGATCAAATCAAAAAGGAAACCCCTGACTCAGAATTTCAATGGCAGAACTTAAAGAGGCAACTTTACCCTTGAATATGCGAATGTTGAATCACATTATTTGAAATTATAATGAAGCTTTCATAAATTGTTTTGAAAAATTATTTGATCATACATGGAAAATCCTGCGAAGTTGCTAAAGGGACTGAAGCTGATGATTCGGAACTGAAACCCTATCTCATAGTCTCAAGAGTTTCTTTATGAAATGTGAGCTTCTACTGATTAGGAAGGCACTTGAAGCAGCTATTGAGTTTTCTGGTTAGAACAGGATGGTGACAACATCTCTATCACATCTACAATTTCACTATTTTAATTGTGTTTTCATTGTTTTCAGTGGTTGGTGTAATACATAATCGAATTTTGATTGATGAAAGTTAGATTGATTTTGGAAAATATTCGAATCCGGCGCTGCGTTATGTTAGTACAACTTGCATCTCGATGGGACCGTCTGCATCGGACAAATCTATTGTTTTCACTCTCGCATCGGCAACCCCATAAATTATGGTAAACCGATGGTAAATTGACGTTCGATTTGACTTTGATCCGAACCACTCGTGCCATTAAGCGGCCATTGTAAATCTTGATCGTCGCGAGCTCTGCTTCTCATTTCCAGAAATTTATAGAGGACGAAGGATCAGTAACGGCATCGCCGACTGTTTGCTTACTTCTTGCTTGTTTCTTCTTATATTTTTATTATTCTTCTTCTTTTTCTTCTTCTTCGTCCCATGCCATTTACTTATTTACTTACTTACCTGCTCTTACGCCCCGCGCTTTGTACAATTATTTTTATTGCTGCGTTTAGTGTTCATTTCTATTTCCTTTTCAGGTGCGTCCGTATCGGTTACAATTTAAACTCAACAAGGAAAGTAATTAGCCACATCTCGTCCTCTCCCGGATATACGCGTTCGGTTCCCATTGGGATCGGGAACCCTTTTATCGAAGACGTCACCTTTGCTCTGCTGTGATTTGTCGCTACTTTTAAATGCTAATCGACAAACATTCATCGGTTTTTTTATTGGACAAGAGAGACGTTAAATTTCCTTTGGGATCGTTTGGTAAAGTACCTTTTTTTTTTAAAGTGGATGCCTACACGTCGTAAAAGTAGAGAATGGAAACTAACTACTCATCTTCATCTTGCTTTCGGATTTCAACTAATGTTTTGATATGTATCTACTATTATAATATTTCGGTTCAGATCTTTTCATTTAACGAAAATTGAAAAGTCGAAGTAAAAAGCAGGATCCAAAATTAGCTACCAATGTGTAATGATGATTAAGTTATACGGTTGGACGAGAGTAATAAGTGTTGCTTCCGTTAAGTAGAGGAGTTATTTAAATTGAGTAGTTTGTCTGTCTTCATCGTTGGCTTTCTTGTGCGTGTGTGTGTGTGTGTGTGTAAATGGAGCCGGGGCGGTGGAGGGTTGAAAGGAACGAGACGAGAAAGAGACAGGAGATGTACGGTCGTAACGAAAGAAGACTCATTAAAAATCATCGAACTGTGAAAGAGTCTCGAGAGCAGAATAATTAAGGCAGTTGATTTAATTTGTTTACGGACTTTCTTAATTAGGCATTGAGCCGAAATGGCGGGATTAAGTCTTTTGCCAGTTGATTTCGCTACTGGGTTGTACGTCTGTCTGTCCGTACCTTATCGCTTTAATTTGTGTTTTAAATTAGGCGGACGCAGCAGAGAATAATTTCTGTTTATTTCGGGGCGCAATAAGACTACGTCAAAACGGACCATCCCATTGCAATCAGTAAATCTCAATCGGACCAGTGGCGTTTCGCCGAAAAAGTATAGATATCTACTTAATAAATTTCTACCCTCGACTAAAATTCAATAGAAATTACAGTCTTAAAGAAACTTAACCATCAAAAGATGGTTCAATCAAATACACTTTTTGTAACTTCCGATTAAAATTAGGCTACAGTCTAACATGGATCATTTCCGATTTACTTTGCGACGCTGATTCCGAATCTAGCATCAGAACTGTCGCAATACATATGGAATATGATGAGATATCGTAATCTAAAATTTCAAAATCTTTTCCCCATTTTGTGAGAATTACTATGTGAAATAAAAGGGCAAAACAACTCTCTTGATTGTCATTTCCAAGATCTAGCCGAGATAGGTATCTCAATTTAAAAATTGAAGTGATTGGATTGTATGATTTTGAAAAGTGCTAAAGCTTTTCTGGGGTCACCGATGAATACGTCGAAAATCTTTTCTGATTCCTTCTTCAATTCTCCATATAACAGATTGAAATCAAAAAAACTACTAGTATATATATGTTATTTAAGGCGAACTCAAATCTGTCTTCAGAATTTCCCTAAGATAATAAAATTACCTTAATATTCTAATCTCAAATTTAAAACAACCAAGTACAACATTTGGATTTTGGAGGTTTAGGACAATCCTGAGGCCACAGTTGGACTCAGCATCGCAAGCTACTTTCCTTTTCAATCATTGATTTCGTTTATCTGTGATCATTCATTAATGGAAGGTACTAAGGCTACTATTATGACTTAATTGTGATAGCTGTCTTTTCGACGGACGTAATAAATTTTGCTTCTAATGTTATTAAAAAAGAAATGCATCAGACCAAAGCCAAAGGACACATTTAGTTAGTCTATCGGATTTTCATGAGAAGGAGGTTCACCATCGTAGTGTCTGTCGTCAGTAGTATTATAGTAAGGTGAAGGAAGAATAAAAGCGGTGACGAGAGAGAGAAGTGGGTTCCTTTTCAGCCGGTACCGGTTTATTTAACAAGGTAGTATCGGGACCATTGCCTTTCCAAAACACGTAGCTTCACGATTTGGCTAATTGGGACAATAAATTGTTGGTACGGTGTCCACCTTTAATAGGCTGATTGTCTTTGTCCCCTGCCATCTGCTAACCTACTACGATCCTTTAGTGCAAGCAGTCTTTCAGGAATTTCTTGGTCGAAACGACACACACGGTAATATGTACCTATAAGCATATATATTTCACAAATTTTTCTATCCTTTATAGACCAACCGATTTTTTCTTCTTGGTCAAGTTAATTTAATACCTTAAGTACCTTTGTAGTTTCCTAATTAGTCGTTACTACCATAATTTTTAAAATTACTTCAATAATTAAAATTGGATAATTGTAAAACATCTTCAATAATGTAAACACACACACAAGATATTGTTTTACACTATTTTATTAGAACTCCTCAACAATTGTTTCATCATCTGAGAGTTGTAAAGAAACTAACTTAAGATTAAACAGTACGGTCTATTTATGTTACCCCTTCTAATTAGCTAATATCTGTGATAGATTTGAATATAGGACTATTTAAACCTTCTGTTAAATCATTTATGATATTTAAGTTTGAATTTAGCGCTTTTTGAATATCAAGTTTTTCCAAATATGTTAGTTGAATTTGTAACCTTTATTTTCCAAGTAAATAACCGACAGTTTATCATTATTAGTATAGTGTTTCAATGTAATACAATGTTGTGACAGACCAGTGGATAATTTGTTGTTTAAAATTGATTTTTTTATGTTCTTTTAGTCTTGTTTAAAAGTTACGGCCGGTTTGTCCTATATAAATCGTATCACAGTCATCGCAGGTAATTTTGTATACACCCGATTTCTTTAATTTATTTATCCTATCGATTTTATTGTTAATTAGCGACTTTTTTAAAGCGTTTCTATTGCTCTTTATTGTATCAATTTTAACATTTATTAACTTATAACATATTTTATCTAGAATGGAATCGGAAACCACTTTTTTCTTTTGATGATGGCCTAATCAGTCGAAACAATGTTAGAGTAGTTCTAATAAAATAGTGTAAACAATATCTTGTGTGTGTTTTTACTTTAATTAAAAATTAATTCAACCAGGATAGAAGGAATTACTGTATTTAAAAAAATAATTGCATTGTGCCTTTCTAATTAACTTATGGAAATGGAATGCGGTATTCGAGCATAAGACATATATATAAATTATTTATAATATTTGTTATATAAACACAATAAAGTATTTCCTCCGAAATAGAAATGTAATACTTACAGACTGGTTCCCGATTTCAACTGATTTAATTTTATTCAAAGTTAACTATGATTAAGGTAGTAAATTATAATTACAGGTACCTAAGAAGGGTGCTATCGATTTCTGATTAATTTCTAAAATAATTACATAAAAGAAGAAACTATACTAACATCTAATGTTCAAAGTTATTTTTTCATTGAAAAGCTAATTTCATTTCATAAAACTACGACGAAATACGGGGGCATTAGACTAATCTCACTACTTTATGATTGATTTAATTGTTTATGTTTCTAAAAATTCATTATAATAAAATCCAAATAAAAATAACCATCAGATTTTCGCAAAAAAATTATCTTGACATGAAATCTTTGGATTATTTTCTAATGGCTGACAATTTGTACCCGCTATGGAAGAGTTTTCTAATAGATATGTTAATATGTTTATATGTATTGTCCATATTTACTAGTGTAATACTTGCAAATTCATTCATTCATTCATTCCACGTTTTACCATTTGAAGATATATATATATATATATATACAGGGTGTACGTTTTCAACCTGACCCTTAGACTATCTTCGGCTGAATTGGAATATCGTTTTGAAATTTTGGTTGAATGAGTTTTCACAGAAGGCCTACATTTTACAATATTTTAGAATATCTATCACTTCCGGTTATACCGGAAGTTGACTTTAACTTTATTATATTAAATGGAATAAAACGCCGTTAGCTTTTTTTCTTTAGGGTACTTTAAAAGCCGCAGTTTATGAAACGTCAGTAGAAAATATTGAACATTTGCAAGAACGACACTACAGCAATACGAGAGATTTCTGAAAAAATCCTTTATGCTATCCTGGCTGTAGAAAAAAGAGTTTCAAAACGTTTAGAAGTTAATAGACAACAATTCGAACAATTGTTGTACAATAATTTTGTCATTGGTTAAATAAACTTATTTGTAAAAATAAAACAAAATTGTATTACATCAGCTTTTTTAAATTTTCTCACAAGATATCAATTTTAGATGCATAGTGTCTTATACTTTTTTATTGAGGATTAAGCGGTTGATGTAACTGTATAAAAAAATATGGGCTGCTATTTAAAAAAAGAGTTTTTTTTATTTCTAGTTTATGATATTCAACACATGTTTTGACTCTATTTTTGATTTGTTTTTTCAAAAATTTTTGGACGAATTAACACCTTACTAAAACATTAAGAAATAATTAATATGTTAATGATTAAATACCATCAATTACTTTTGAAGATAACCGCGATAAAAGTAAATGCGGCAAACGGAATAATAATAGAAAATGGAATAACTCAAAAGCCGTTTAGAATAAAGTTAGGGTTGTATTATCAAATGTACCCTTATTTCTGATGGGGAATCCAGAAGTGTAAAACAAATAGGGGGGGTTCCATTTAAAATAACAAAGTTAAAGTCAACTTCCGATATAACCGGAAGTGATAGAAATTCGAAAATATTTTAAAATGATAGGTCTTCTGTGAAAACTCATTCAACCAAAATTTCAAAACGATATTCCAATTCAGTCCGAAGATAGTCTAAGGGTCAGGTTGAAAACTTACACCCTGTATATATATAATATGAATATATTTGAAATTTAATCGTCGAATAACGAAGAAATATTTTTATTTTTAACAGAGAGGCCAACGACACAAAAATCAGAAGCGCAATTACTAATCAGAAACATGAAGATGGTTATGTTCTCCATTCAACATTCATTACATGGGCGTTATAGTGAATAATTTGACAGTTTTATTTGAACGGGACTCGTCCGAAAAAAGTCAACGAAGCTGTTGAAATTCCATCAGCAGGTGCATGAGCATCCCGATCCGACCGTTTTTGGTAAAGTCGGCAATAAAATAATTCAAAGTGAGATAAAACTAATTAATTAAATTCTGAGAAACAATTGTTTCATTTTTATTTTCTTGCTTTGGGTGAAGGCGATAATCGTAAATATTATCCAAAACTGGATACTGGCGACACTCGATCTCTGTCTTCGTTTCTTTCAATTAAGCGTTATAGCAAGAAGAAGACAGAATGTGGCAACCGTGTCTACCAATGGAGCGGAAGGATTGTAATTCCAAGAAACAATTTCACAAATTGATGTCTACACTTTTAATTCAAGTATTTCTTTGGCTACTTTCGTCTTTTCTCTCTCTCTCTCTCTCTCTCTCTGTCTCTTACATTATATACGAGGTGGCATCACGAAATATTAGGCAAAGTTCATTTTCTGTAGCAGCTACTACCAACACATAACATTTATATTCAAGAAGTAGTATTAATTATAACTACCTACAGGTATATGAATTTGTGTGTTTGATACTGTGAGACAATCATCACAAACCTAAACTAATAGATTAGGTATCTATTAGGTGGCTCATTGTGCTTATAATTTATAAAATTATATTATTTTTTCATTTGTTCAAAAATAGATTCGGATTAATTTACGAAAGGTGGAAGAATTATTCATAATTTTATTATGTTTATTGTTATACATTTAACGGAATTTGCGTTGCATGGATCCACAACGAATGTGGGTTGTCACCAAGTTCTAGTTGTTGAAAATGCGCATAAGTACTATGTGGGGACCTATAAAGAGCCAGGGTAAATCATTATCGTGGAACCGAGCGTCGTGGTCTAGTGCTCTAGATCATTGCTTAGCATTCCAGAGGTTCGAATCGGGGTCCGACTGCTATGCTCCAAGTTTTCTGTGGTTTCTTTGGATCATTTAGGCAAATGCTGGGGCAGTAATATTCCATAGGTAATCTTTAATTTCTCTTCTGTCTACATTTCGTCCGTCTCATCTTTCTCTCCCTAACCACACCACCCACCCATTCCCACGGTTCCTGAAAGGAGGCTGACGAGGGCCTTACGCCTTACATTTCGGCTTTGCACTAAGTTTTTTTATTATCGTGGAGATTAAGTAAGTTTGCGAAGCTGTGAAGAGGTCTGTGTTAAGAGGAGGTCTAGGGGTCCGTCGAGTACTGACGTTGGGTGTGACCCTAAATAAAACCACATAGGACTTAATCTCCCAACTTGACTCTTGGTTCTTGACTTCTAATATTTCATTTAGTTTTACTTGTTTATTTGGTTTAGCCGTTTAGTTGATCAGTTATTTATAAATATACGTTACGAAAAAGAAAAACAGTTGTTTCATTGACTAACGTCTTTCAAGCCAAGCGATCCTCAACCTACGAAAAGAAGGCAACTTCGATACAATAATACATATACAGCAGATCAATCTGCCCTGGGCTGCTTCGGGCAGAAACCGATGTTCGTCTGCCACGAGGGCGGCTTGGACTCGGTTGCAAAACCCTGCCTTACTTTTTTATAACAATATTGGGAAAACGCATCAGAAGCTTCGACATTCACATATTAATACAAAGAAGTTAAAATACTTGCTTCATGTTATACTGAAAACTCCTGTAAATATAGTACAGAGTGGAATTATTTGTTGGTTTCCTTCTGACCGACCGTACGTCGTACGGTGGTGCAGGCATCGAGGGTAGGGCAGTAGCTGCTTGTAATTATTATTCAAAATATACCTTCTACGTCTTTTAATTGGCCGTTATCTAAGGTCGCCTTCTGTATTTATTTATTTGTCGAGCTCGTTCGGTCGGGTCGGTCGGCCGACCGTCCGTCCTGCAAGGATCGTCGAGTTTGTTGTCGTCATCCGGTACAGTCCGCAAAGCAAGTTTTTGTCTTCGCGCAACTTGTTACAACTTCAGACAAACAAAACGCGGATTAATTAGTGTACGGGTACAATTAACCAACGGGTTCTTCTTCTGCTACGCAAAAAACTGCAACTGCTACATTGCTTGCTAGCTTGCTATACGTTCCAGCGTCGCCGTCGCACGGATGCTTACTTAGATGATGTGCCTCTCTGACGTTAATTAACGAGTTTTATCAACTGTAACGGCCTTCTCTGTAATGGCGTCAAATTAGTAATTGATGAGAAACACGTGATTATATGAAACATTTTTACGCTGCATTAGTAAAACTCATACGGTATCTATTCCAACTCCGACTTTTTAATACAATAAAAATCATTATTACATCTATTTTATAGAATCTTCTCAAATACAAGATAATTAAAAAAAATCATATCATTTATAAGTCTTTGGAATACTATCTGTACAATTTCCTCAAACAAAGAGAAATCTCCAAAAACATTGCAGATATTCGTATCTCGTTTTTAATTACGTTCCATATTTATCTACTATTACTATCTTAATCTTAAAATCTCATCAGTTTCGTTATCATTCTCGGAATTTCGAAAACCTACCTACTAGAAAACACTTTCTATTTTTAATTTCCTTTAGAATTTCATATATCGCAAAAGGGAAATTTGTGAAAATTAAACCTGTAAACCTCTGATGGTAAACAAAAAAAAAAGAGGTTTTTCTTTGAGGGGATTGTGAAGAACCTTTTCGAAGGTGAAGTACAATAACGTCGTACCGTATACGGCGCAAATTCTCCATTTAAGTCTTCTTCACATAGAATTGAGCAGTAGCAAACCATTAAAAAGCTTTAATCGTTTACTGGGAGCTTTAGAAAAAACGGTAAACGTCCAGCAGTTTGAACGACAAACCGATCCAGAAATGACACGCAGCATACAAGCTACTCTTGACCGTAACAGGAAAAGTAAAACACGTTTAAGAAAAGCAATTTGTATCATTAATTAACAAATTAACATTTAAATTATATACACTAGGTATTCTTGCGCTTCGAAAACCAGAAGCTGTTTATCCGGCAGTTGGAATGGTCAAGAAAACTGTCGCTTTATTTTACTGTTCTGTCTTTAGAAGGCGCTTTGTAAAAACGACACAATTAAACAGAAGCCACAGCTGCCACATTCTATTAATTGTCATTAAGAGAAGAACTTAGACAGGCATTTGAATCCTCTTTATTATTATTATTTGTTTTTTATTCGATAAAATATTTCGTTTCTGAGATCCAACAGATAAAATTTCAAGCATATTTTAAAACCTAAAACCACAGGAACGGAGTAGAACTTGAATACAAAAGTAACCTCTGAAATAATCAACAGAGGGGTCGTAATACGTTATAATGTAGTACCTATTAATTATTAGTTTATATTAATTTATAGAGTACCTAATGATAAATTCAAAATTTGATTAAATCGTTATTAATTGTATTAATAACTTTTATTATTATTTGATGGTTGAAGCTGATACTTGTTGAAACGACATAATCGATGAATAAAATAAAAACACTTGTTTCAAAAAAATTGTTTAATTGCACAACAAACAACGACATTGTTGTGCAATTAAACCATTTTTTGAAACAAGTTTTTTTATAGTAGAATGATGATTGGGGCTTGTAGGCCGTGGTCGATGTGAACGGTTTCGTCCAGACGTTTCGTCGGCAACTGCGGCTGACACCTTCGTCAGACAGTCGCTGCCGAGATTTCGAGGTATAATCTTCGCACACGTAGCAACACAGCACCCACTGAAGATGTCAGCCGCAGTTGCCGACGAAACGTCTACACGAAACAGTTCACATCGACCACGGCCTACAAGCCCGAATCATCATTCCACTACGAATTCCGGCCGTGAAAACTTAAGTTTTTTTATTTTATATTTTTATTATTCTTACGTGCAGAAAATGAGAGATTTAAGTTACTGCAGCAATAATATTGTACAACTAATTAAAAAATATATATATCTAAGAATATTATAGTGTGTCGTGTAAGGATTGCATGATACCACCACTATTTCTTATGTTACGTAAACGTGAAAATGTTGATTAATTAATTATCTCGAATTTTAATTTCGAACAAACCTAATTTTCCGATGTATCGTGTTTATTGTTGGTAATGATTTTGTCAGTGCTTACGTTTATTCTCTGTTGACACATTGTTGACGGCTTTACCTAACTTTCGTTACGATCTATATTCTAAAATAACGAAAATGTTCAGATAATACATAATTTTAATAAATATAAATATGGAATCAACAGAAACAAATACTCCGAGGGCTAATACCCCTACAGACATTGAATTACACTGTTGATTCGTCTAAGAATCCATCAGAATCAACAGTGTAATTCAATGCTGGTAAGGGTATTAGCCCTCGGAGTAGTTGTTTCTATTGATTCCATATTTATATTTATTATATAGCTTGTAAAAGCCTTTCTGCCAGTGCCCACCTGATGAGACCCGATAGGTTGAAACCGGTCGTGGGATATGGCTTTCCGTACGTTGTGCCTACTGTGTAGGACGCGTTCGAAATGTGGGATCTGTGATCCTTAAAATTTAGACGCATAAAGGGTTTTAATGCCTTCGTTCTTTTTTGAATATGTTATAATATTAATGTTTCCTCTAAGGATTGTACAATTATATCGCATTCGACAAAAATATTACCGTATTTTTCGTGAAAATCATTACTAAAAATGATGCTTTGTCACGTTCATAAAAAATGTCATCAACTTACCTCATTAATTAACGATGTTATTCCTGCAATGCATTTAGCCATACATAGCATTGTATTCAAAACAAAAAAAAGTAATTAATAGCATTGGAACATTTATTAGAAGTAATTTATTTACAAATGTACATCGACAATAATGATATAATGAGTATAATGCTCAAAAGTTGTCGCCAAAATTTTGGCTCTATAATTTCTTCTTTTACACGATGTTCAAATAAATTATGTATAGAGGTACCTATACATTTATATGTACAAAAATATCAGTCTTCATTAAAGTGACTTTGATGTTTATAATATCATACATATTATTGCACATTTAAACTAACTTCAAAGTAAGTTATTGTGTCATTAAGTTTTAACAACATCGTAAAGAGAGAACTTGAGGTCCTCGTGCATTAGTCACAATTGGAACAAAATAATATCTCAGTAGTTGAGTAGTCAGTCAAATTTTAATGACGCCCTTTATTCGGCTGGCACACTTTAAAGTAGATTTTTGACATTTAAACACCCTATTAGTGGGTATTAAAAGTCGTTAGCCTTTGCTTATTTATACAAAGATCAGGACAAATTTACCCTCATATTTGATTTTATACCCAATAGGTACCCTACTTATCACTTTTAGTTTATATTATTGACTGTGGTATATTTTGTAATATTTGACTTTGAGACGTTGGGAAGAGAGCAAAACTTGGTGGTCTAGCTGCCATCGCGGCCAAGAAAGGTGACATTATTTGTCCCGAAGGACCTGGAAACAAACCGAATGTAGGGGGTAGCAAAGGCCTAGCGGCTATTCTTAATTTCTCTAGTTCCGCCTCTTGTAGCCTCTTTGCCTTCGCTCTTCTATTTTGAAACCAAATTTTAACCTGAAATAAAAACAAATCACTTAAAATGCGTTATACCTATCAATATCTTCTAAATGATATAATTATATTCGTTTAGACAGTAATTGTTAAATATTTGAAATAAGAGCACATGCCTGAGTTTCGGTGAGTCTCAGCGAATTGGAGAATTCTGCTCTCTCCGCAATACTAAGGTATTGTTTGTCTCTAAACTTTTTTTCCAATGCCATCAACTGTTGTGTTGTAAAAGGTGTTCTTGGTTTTCGATTGGGTTTATGTTTCCGTAGGGTGCATCTCACCACCGGCGGTCCTCCAGGATTATTAGGGGAGGAGTTTGATATACCGTCTATGTTAAAAATGACCGAAAATTTTAATGAAATGTAATCATAAGTAGATACATTTAAACATACCTAGGTAAAATTAGTAACTAAAAGTGGTGAGCAGTTTTATAATAAAAGTAAGATTTTAATCCATCAATCAATAATGTCTATGAAGAATGTAATGTTAATGCAACACTAGATAATTAAAAACATTGTGTTCAATTACAAATATTTAGTTTATGGTATAGGTACCACATATCAAATCTCATTCTTTATTTATCGTTTTTTACAACCTATCCTTCAATGGCATTCCCTGTTATTGAATATGATATTATTATTATTCTCGTATCCTTAATTGCACATAATCATAATGATAGCAATCAAAACGGCAACAAGTGCCTGGCAATAATGGTAATAATTCTCTCGATATGAAACAAGCTCGCCCATTTAAAGCGATACAATTAAATCATATAATGTCAGTTGCGAGTTATATTTTATGTTAAATGTCCATGAGCCAGGACAATGGCGGTAATGAGCAAGCCTATTTTCCTGTCAACGATTGCTGACAATCCAAACGAGATGTGATGAAGAACGTACATATCACAGATATCCATGCCATCCATCTAAACTCGTGAAATTGCAGTTGGTCGACAATAGGATTTGTTCGAAACGACAAAGATAATCTTGATGTCGATCATTACGTCCCATCTCATTATCGCAATTATAATTAATACCTAAACGTAATTATCCAGTGGTATAATGTTCTAATATTTCTACTTAAAATAAATCAATTTTATGTTTTCATGGTGGAAATAAACTGGTCTAAGCTTTTCCGTCGAAACATGCCGAAAAATCAATTTGTTTTTAGAAAAAATGAATTAATGATGAAAATAATAGAGATTAATTTATAAGTATAGAGTTTATATTAATCCAGGAAACAAATAGCGTCAACAAAAGAATTGGTAAACTTGTCTGTCCTGTTATTCCCTGACATTCTCAGATTTTCTAGAAGAAATGGACTCAATCGCAGTGTAATTTTTTACTTTGAGATAATTGTCTGAAGCTGGTTAAAGGCAATAAACAGTCTGATGTAGCTTCTCATTTTTACTACAACTTAAGAAAAAACACTTCACTACCTTCGTTTAATGAAGTCATTACAGAAAAGCATGAAGAATACAGATTTTTATTTTGTTGTAAACTACACCCTACGCTACTATTAGAAGAAGCAGTTCTTCTATCCTGATAAAATTATACATTCTATTAAATGGTTTTGTAAACCTTTAAGTAAGAGTACATTGGAAAACTTAACTTGTTGGATTTGTTTTTACTCAAATAATGTCTTGCCGCTGATAGGTCTGGTTTTTGATTTTTAACGTGTGGGAAATTTTGTGTTAAGAATATTACCGTGAAAAGTGCTTACATGTATTCAATTGTACAATTGTGTGCAAATCAAATTGCTAAAACCGGTTAGAAAAAGGATAGATGATGAGGTATCCATTTTCCATCACCTAATGTCTCATTTATTTTGATACTTGTTCAAACCGGATATTATATTATAAACAAAACAAATAAATATAAAAGAAAATAAAAAAATAATTGTAATGCATAAAAAAGTATTCGTTAACACCAAAGGAAAACTTCTCCAATTTAAATAACCTCACCACTTTTGATTATTAATTTGTAGAAAAGAACAAAATATTTCTCATTATAACTACAATATTTTGAAGCTGGTAGGTACTTACTTTGGGGAAGTCCTGTTCTAAACAGTTGCGACTGTTGACTTAGCCAGGGAAAACTCCATGGAGGAGGTCCTCCCGCACTAAGTATCGACGGCATCGATGGATGAAGGGGTTGAGGAACGAGAACTGGATGGGAAGCATTTGGACTTTCACTGAGTCTACTTTCAAGATCGTCCTTTTCACTATCACTACTTTTAAATGTCTTTGATTCTTCTAAACTTTCATTGAGTCTACCGTAATCTTCACTCAGATCATCGTCAATTTCGATGTGCTCATCGTCACTTTGGTATTGATTCTCACCACTGAAAGGAGACACCGCTTCCGAAGGATTGTTGTTGGACAGCAAGGATTCCACACTGAAGGAGATCTTTGACTTGAGATTAGGTTCCGATTTTGTTGTTTCCTCCATTACTAGCACTCAATTTTTCTTTTACAGTGGAATACTTACAGTTGGACGTTGTTTTAAATATCAAATTATTCACACCATGAACTCATCACTCAACTTTTGAAGACTGGATAAGGGAAGGTACACAGTTTAAAATTGTATCCAACTGATTCACGTTACTTAGATCAAATCTTCAGTACCTTCTCATGAAGTTTGTTATGGTTGAGTTATTTGATGAAAGGAATTAAAAGTTGCCCATGTTCTCAATAGGATCATGGGTCGAGGTCTGCTTTCAAACTGATTGCGAGGAAAGTCCTTAAGGCAGAGTCAATTAGCGGATACGCTAATTAGGAACTCGGTCACAAACAACAGTACAACAGAAGCACGAACAAAAGAGCGGAAACTGCGATCTTACTCTTTCTGCTTCTTCTTCTTGTTCTTCGTTTTTTTTTTTTTTTGGTCGTGCGATTAACAACACTGGCGGTGGTCGACTGAATCGTGCATGCTTCTCTGTCGGGACCATGCCGGGGGGCGGAGTCTACCAGGCTCCGTGACGCCCCCCATCATTATCCTAATAGAATTTTCCCTACGCCAGTTTGTCACCAGGCTTCGCGTTTTCGCCTCGTGACGCGCTGCTGGCGCGTTGCCACCGTCACCGTTTCTTGCACACGTATTTTATGTATACGTGTATGTACACGTCTGTTTATGTGTGTGTTATGACGAGGATGCGTGAGTTAAACTTATTAACTCATTTGTTACGGCTCTGTGTGGCAGGAATCGGAAATTGGGGAGGGATTTGCTCCACAGACCGGTCGCAAAAAATCCTAAAATTATTATTTAGACATTCACACAATCACTGTGTCCTGGACGAAACAAAAAACGAATTTATGTAACACTTTAACACTTTGCACAGCACGTATTAAGGACGTCTCTTAATTGGCGAAGACCGATTTTTTAAGTAGATGTTACAAATTTCAGATAGATGTATTTAATATGCATATGTCAAAAGCTTTTAGGAATAGTCAATAACGGAAAGGAAAGTTAGAATGGTATATAGGACGGGACAGCTTCAGAAATATGAAGGGTAGTCAAAGATATGTTAGAAGCAGAAACAGGAGTAAGGAGAGGCTAAGCAAAACCTTAATTAAATTATTCTTTGCAAATAGTTAAGGATATGGGATGTTCTAGGTTTTGGAAAATGCAATTCGATTTCAGGTGAAAGTAGAGGTGTGTGTTCAAGTAGCCTTTGGACTGACGACGTTATGTTAATGAAAAAACGATGAATATCAACAATGCGATACAAACCCTTTATCCAGAGTTCGTTCGTAAGACCAATAGATAGACTGTATGTAGTAGTAATATGAAGGCTTTCACGACCGACGTCAATAGAATTATGATAACTTACTGGGCTTTTGGGTCGTGGTCTATAGGCTTTTTAGTGCAACAGCTTTCGATCTCGAATACGTCTAATGTCAACGACCATACCAAAAAATCTTCTGATGATGTCAGCCGCAGACGCTGACGAAACGTCAGGCAACAAAAAAACCTATAGACAACGACCCAAAAGCCTGGTAAGTTATCATAAGATGGTACTTTGGTTGTTGAATAAAATAAAAATTTAGTTAATAGATTATGTGTCGCACTCATTGTGAAACATGATTGATAATTTGTTAATGAATAGAGAAACACTTTGAGTTTAGTTTCACAAATATTTGTGTGTTTCTCTATTCATTAACAAATTAAAAATAAAGATTGTTCTTTATTTAATGAAGTTGTAGTAATTAAAGTGAAAGAACTAAACCCTTATATATTATGCAGTAAAAGTCCTAAAGGAAACAATTTAAATAATAATACTACTATTGTCTGCCCTTTTTGGTGTAACGGGTCAATGTTTTTTTAAATGACCCTCGTATACCAATTCGGTATGTTTCGCCCCGGTTTTTCCGTGACCTATGATTAATGGTCATATTATGCTGCATATTTAGATTATAAATTCTCCGTTATCACTGTTAATTAATACGATTCGAGCAGCACCTTGCAACGTACAATTTTTTTTCCTGAGCTTATCTTTTTTAATTAGACGTGAATAAATATTCCGGCATGAAAAGGAACAATTTCTTTGTGACTAATTTTCCTATATTTCATGAAAATTAGCCTGCGAAAGGATTTTTATCAGCTCAGTCATTAAATGCATTATTCGAACCTGGCAACGGAGCGGGAGAGAGCCCTGCTATCTAAAATACATTTATTTACTGTAGATGGCCAATTAAATCCGTTCATCTTTTCATCTCGGTCCAGTTGGATTCGTTTCGATAAATAGGTACAAAAATTTTTTAATTGACAGTAAAAACGGTTTTTTAATATCACAACAACATCCATAAGCGGTAGGCATAAAGAATATTACAATTACATTATTTAAAAATAATAAAAAGTCCTTTTTTTGGTCGATTTCAAACAAGGACTTCACACATTTCGATTTCGCCAATCACACAACCCCGACACATGAGTAGTGTGCCTAAAATTAAGTGCTTAAGTGTGTGAGTGTTAATCGCTTTATTTGAGAATCCAGTCGATCTTTTAGTACAAACTTAGATTTTTGCATGCATAAACGATAGCATATAGATAGAAGACTCCAATCATTGAAACTCAGAGCTCAGTTTCGCATTACTGAGCAGATACCCTAATTTATTTATGGATTATAAAATTTGAGTTGGCACTCAAAGAGAGACTAAATCCTCAAGTAAAGAGGGCAAATACTGACGTTTGAGATGATACTCATCAAATTTGTATGCCTTTTAAAAAGACTGTTTACTTTAAAATGTAAAATTATATACTAGAAACACACCATCGAGTTTTGAATGACGTATATGAAACTTTTTATGTCCCTAGGTATGTATAGGGTCTTTTTCTCTGTAAAAAGAACCGCTTACACCCCCGATATCTTAGAGTTATTCCCGTGTATATAAAAGTGTATGAGACTATAGTCTAAACAAAAACAAAAAAGACGAAGCATGTCTTAGCTGATTACGGAAGTAACAGTAATTAATTCTACCCGTTATATATACATATTACAGAAAAAAAATGGTAGTCACAACGCTCTTACTTTTTCGTGGATATTCATTTATCTGTCACCTGTCAAATAAGGATGGTATGGGAAAGGCTTGTCACTCGTCAGCTAATCTCTGGTTAATCCGCTAAATGTTGAACAAAGTCACACACCCCGGGGATCCTGTGACGATGTAGGTGGTCTTTGGAACTGTGCTGTTGGCATAATGGATTTGCTAATGGAATTTTAAACATTCCCTTGTTATTCCTTTAACAAACTTTGATGGAAGGTGTTAAACACTACCGTGTATTCCTCGTAAAAACCATGGGACTTGTCCACGGTGCTTACAGCTTAAATTATCTGACAAAATCTCATTACAGCAATTATACGAATCCACGAAAGCTTCATTATTATCACTATTGTTAAATTATTGTTTAAGATGGCCCTTTTTTATTGAATGGGAGTTCAAATAAATACAAAATTTCATATTAGAATGAATACTATCGGTGTCCTTGAATAGAAAAACAACTACGCTGGTAGGTACTTATAGTTTTAGAAATCTAGGTATTTTCTTAAAATTAGTTTGGAGCACTTTTGTGTTCTATATATAAATAGAGCTGCTACTAATCCTCAGCGTTACCTACCAATATACAAGTGTATTCTAAAGGATAATCCCTAAGTGTTTTGAAGATTTGACGTCAAGTTTAGAAGAGATTATGTATCTATATAGACGGTAACAGTATTACAAGTATAGTTTACAAAAAAGGAAAAGTTACTTCCTCGAAGGATTCCACGAATCCTTTGAAGAGATCGTGTACAAGTATCGCGTGTCTGGATCACGCTGCTATTTAGCACGTTCGACGAGGAACAAAATAATTAGGTACCATTGTAAAACATGTTCAAGTCAATCAAGTACCTAACAAGAACGTGGATTGTTTTATGCCCAGGTATAAGTAATAATATAGATTTGTGTCGGGTGATGTTCATGCAAACAATTGTTGTGATTGGCAGTCGCAGCATGCCATTCCCGCCTAACAGGCGTTCGGATCGCGCCCGGCGATTGGCGGCTCTCGAAGGGGGGATAATAAAATCAATTTAATGCTTCTCGGCAATGAAAAAGGGGGGCCCCCATGTCGTTTCCATCGCTGCCGCCCCCGTTACACTGCCCGCTGCAACGCTTATTATCCTTACGTATCCATGTTAGTTACCTGTTCACCAGAAGCCAAAGGATAACCCAGGTACCAGATTTTACCGCATAACAGGAAGAAAAGCAAAACAACATAACAATTACAATATGTGAGAGAAAAATTAGCACAGCTGCATTAGGAATGATTCCTAATTTAAAAAACCTAATACTTAATGTGTTCAAAAAAAGAAGGCATTAAAATCCTTTTTAAGGATCACAGATCCCACATTTCGAACGTGTCCTACACAGTAGGCACAGCGTACCGAAAACCATATCCCACGGCCGGTTTCGATCTATCGGGTCTTATCAGATGGGCGCTGGCAGAAACGCCTTTACAGGCTATATGATTTGTTATCCTTAAAATTTAGACGAAAAAGGATTTTAATTCCTTCTTTTTTTGAATATGTTATATCTTCGTCTAAGAATCGTTCGGAATCAACAGTTTAATTCAATGCCGGTAGGGGTATTAGCCCTCGGAGTAGTTGTTTCTGTTGATTCCATATTTATATTTATATTTAATACTTAATAAGTGACAGGAAACTCATAGTATTTATTGTTTTCTACCATATTGTTTCAACTTACTTAGGTCATAATTATCATCATCATTACCATTATGATTTCATCTGAAATGTTATTTTCTAGGAGATATTGTTTAATACCTACACCTTCTGATATAGAGCACTTGATTTTTATATAATAAAAACAACACAAACCTTGATCCCTTTTAGAGATTTATAAACTATCTACTTATATAAAAAATGTATTTCAGTTCAATCAACACCCGTTATCCTTTCGTTCCTTGCTGATAATACTAATCTGTCAAAATACTCTCCGTTGTGCAGAACTATTTAAGAGATGCTTAGTAAGAAATTGGTTTTATTTTCAATTTTTATATACCAAGGTATATAGTACATTAATAATAAAAATAATCGTTCGAATTAACCCAAATTTGGTTATATAATAATTTACAATTAACTTTGCCGGACACCTCCACCAGTCTTTTTATGAAATTGGACTCGCAGTACATTATAAATATCGATTAAATATTCCTTAAGAACATCGAAGCTTCTTTTATTAAACATTCGTGGGCTTTAGATTATTGAAATCTACCCAAAGGTTAACTACAACCCTATCTGTCTTCTGAGGATTAGGTACAAATAGGTTTAGTCAGGCACCTCACAAACAAATAATTTAAAGAAAACAAACAGGCCTTGTCACCTTTGAAAACCACACACCTCGATAGGATTGCAGTTACAGGTCCAAGCCTTTAGACGACAACACCTGAAGGGATTAAAATTATAATCCGTTTTCAAAAGACACGTTACGTGATGACACCTATTTTCGAAAGAACAATTTTCCATAAATACCATTAGAATAACTTTCTTCCTGTGTCACAGTCAATTTAATTAATATTTAAATTCGTTAGTATTCGTAACTATTATCTAAAAGTTTTGTGGTTGTTATCAGTGTTGCTTTATGGTGTTAATTTAATAATAAGTGATCAATCCCCATGGTCATAATAGGCCTAGTAATGGAAGAAACAAGAGTAGAATTTAATAGCGCGGGGGTCGTCCGCACGCGCGATAAGCCGTCGACGATAATATATGAGAATTAGCTTTTAAAAAAAGTCATTTGACAGCGATAACGGTGAATGACGTCATTAAATTCCAGATAAGCTCCCGCTCCATTATTGCCGCTTTTTATTGCGTTATTTGAATATGAGCAGTAAACGAAGAGCGGCGGTGCAATTCTGTCCCTTCGTTCAACGGCAATAAAAGAAAGATTGGGATTATGTAGAAAATTTATAATCAGACTACTATCTACGGTTTTTATTAAATTTTTCGCTCCTTGTTTTTTTCGTTTGTTTCTTTGTCATTTGTTCCACTATTATAGATCTTGAAGCAACTTGAAGAGAATATAACTATGTCCGAATGACAGATAGCTCTTTGACATTCTTCAAAGGAAATTTTGTTATTTTGCTTTAATTGTGACAGTAAATAACCACCGAGCGGCATAGTTTAGTGCTCTAGATCATTGCCAGTCCGGCTGCTCTGCTCCATGTTTTCTGTGGTTTCCTTGGATCACTTAGGCAAATGCTGGGGCAGTAATATTCCACAGATAATCTTTAATTTCTCTTCTGTCTTCATTTCTTTCTCTCCCTAACCACACCACTCACTCATTCCCACAATTCCTGAAAGGAGGCTGAAGAGGGCCTTACGTCCTACCCTCCGGCTTTGCACTACACTGTAGGTCGGAGGGACTGCCTGCCCACCAGCACGAGTATCTGGTGGGAATGAAACACAAAAAAGTCTCTTTTTTCTTTAGTAAATAACCAGTAACAATTCCTTACAGGACAGATTCAAAATACATGATGACCATTCAGCAAAGTAAACCTATCTCGAACACCTATGTTAGAGTTTTTTTTTTGAATACTCGTATGATCAGGACCTGTTCAGGCATGCCTAGAGTGCCTGATCAGGATGAAACAAAGCATGTAACGCAGATGAATACTGAAGAACCAAGTTAGGAATTGATAATGTTTTCGTGGTCAGGATTCTCTGATCTCGAACTTATTAGGTTTTCCTGGCCAGGATTTCCTTATTTGGAACTAGTAAGATTAATAAAGAACATTAAGTTAATTTAGGATAATGTCTCATATTGCGCTTTTTAGTCTCAGTCTAAACCGCAAAGCTGTATTTTAGACGGTTTCCATTTTATGATTTTTTTCCCGAACCTCTATAAAATGGTCAATGAGAAAAACTTCTAAGTCAAATATCTCGCTTCCGACATAAACAACCCATATTTTGTCATTTTTGGATGCTACGCCCCAAATTTGTCTAAAAACAATTTTTCAGCAAAATTATAAAAAACATAAACATTATAAATTTTTGAAATGATTATAGGTGTGACCAGAAGAATATAAGAAGTTTGTCGGATACCTTTTAGTAGTTACTACCATGAGCTAACTTTGATGATCGGTATATGACAATTTTACCATACTAATAACCCAATTTGTCTTCATCCAACTTCGTCCTTTGTGTTGTTCTGGAACATCACTTTTATCTGAAGGATGTTGCCTTTGTTTTCGTCCCCTAATTTTCATTGTTATACCTGGATTTCCATACATTTTCCCGTTTCACCCGCTTTTTTTTATCTACTTCAAACACAATCATCGTCAAAATTGAACTATACTATACTTCAGTACCTGGTCAAAATCCTCTGTTTTTTATTTTGCCAGTTTGGTATTCGTCGAACGTCTCTGAAAGATTTACCTTTTTGGGTTCAAAATCTATCGGTGGAACTTTACAACCCCTTGGATAGAAATTTATATATTAAGCTATAAAATAAGATGAGTAGAAGTAAAACACTGGGTTTCGTTGCAATAAATATTTAGTACTCATCTTATATTATAATTTATAAAATGTTGCATAACGAATGCGATATATTCAATCAATTTTATATACTATAAGTACCTATACAAATATTGAATATGTTTTATAGAATTGAAGAATACACAGACAGCTAAATTGATTGGAGTAGAAAATATTGCACAACGAAAGCTGATGATTTCTAAAGCGAAATTTGTAATATGGAAAGTTTGGACGTTAACACTGTGACGTACGTGTTTATCGAAAAATTCGAACAAAAGGAACAATCGCGTATACGAGTTTGAAAAGAGTGTTCACCTCCCCCTCGAAAGCAGCGGGCATCAGTTTCGAACGGTGGTCCGTGTGACAACCTCTCTCAAACTCTTTGAAGCGCGTATAAATCGCAAAGTTAATCATTTTGTTAGTAAATGGGGCCTGTCGAACTGCTATCACACATTATTATTACCTACCCTCCATTGTTGCCACTTAATCAACATCAGCACTTCAACTTAGTCTATACCATAGATAGACAGATAAACAGATATATTTATAAAATAAGTTTCTGTAACCATCATTTTGGTTTAGTAGAATTTTGCATATGTTTCTACCTGATTAATTTCGTTGGAGTTTATCAGTTTTTTAATGAAAACTATTTGGTTCTTATTAATTTTCTTCTATTTATCTTCGATTCTTGTTGTTCCTTTCAAGCATTTTCAAGATTCGAACCACTTTGATGGTAATGAATGTAAATTTTCTCAAGAAGAGACAGTATCACAATCGTCTTTTGAGTTTTAGTCTACTGACTGTACAAAGCCATTTATTTACCTATATCCATGCATGCAACTAACATTCGGTTATCTTTTCGGTAACCGTAAGAAACAGAACAATTTTCTGTGGTAGTTATTGGACAACAAAACTCCATCTTTCAGTGTCCATTTTACGCATATTACACCTAATGAGGAAAGGATTGAATTAGAGTTGGCAACGTGGCTCAAAATCTCAATTATTCATTCGTCTATTTAATGTCCTCACTTTGGCGGGAACGTAGCACTATCCCGAGTCGGAGTCGTACCATTGGCCGCCACTTATGATCAATGGCGTATGTGCTAATTTGATATTAAACGCTTGGAAATTGTATCATGAGTAGAAGTTAGTCGATGGCGAATCATTAACCGTAGGGACGCTATTAGTGTCGCAGTTAACTCGGCCTGGTATACGAAGCTCGTTGTGTTCGACCAGTTACCATGACGACTATGAACGACAATTGAAATCACAGCCATCTGCCGATTTTATTGACTCGATTCCCCCCAGTAATGACTTCTAAACGATGTTAAATAAACTGCTGCCACTGTATATGTGTATATATGTATGTGTATCGAGTCCTGGTGAGCGTGAAATGCATAATTTATTCATGTCAGAGACCATTGTCTGCTAGCGACCCTGGCTTTTGTCCGCACTCGACTAAATAGAAGTTACCAGCAAAAAAGCTGCACCAACAACGTAGATATATCATAACCGTTTGTAAGTGTTTAATATACTTAATTGTCGTTGAACAGGGGGTAGATTTCGGCTGCAGTCTGTTCAATACCTTTAAGACGAAATACGGAGCTCATGCCAAAACTCGAACGACATCCTTACAACTCAAACAATGATAGAAATATTGTATGATACCTAAAAGTAACTTAACGATGTTCTTATAAAATAGTTGACAATTGAATTATTAATTAACTCATAATTGTCACCCATGAAATGTTCCTAATACAAGAATTACGACGGATTTCGCCCAATTTTAAAAATTCTACATGCATATCTACCGTTTAAGGTTATTGAATGTTATACCACAATAAACAATAAAATTATTTACTTAATTAGCATGGGAGTCAACTTTTGAATATGTATATTTTTGGATGTATAAACTTTTGATATCAAGGAATAGAAAACAAACATTAAATGATAACAACAAGAGGACAAGTTTCGCCGATATATAATAAAATCATTAAAGTAATTTAATATCTACTAAGTAAAATTTTCCGATCGAAAACTTTCTGAAGGTACCTGGTATAGGTACATAGGTGTAGGTAGGTATTTACAGGTACTATTAATCGATTTTAACGTCCCCCATCTTTTTTCAAATAATAATATAATTGGTGGTACATTCAGTCGTTCAAAAAAAAAAAAATATATATCACCTTTTGCACCACCATAAATATTGTATTCATTTTTCAAGGGAGTTGATTAGATTTTTTGTTACAACTGTGCATTGTATTCCAGCATATTTATTACGTTCTCATAGATATGAACCCATGCACCTTCTGACTTGAAATGGCCTTATTATATCTAATTATCATTCTTGTTACTGGGGTCCCCTACTATTTGTACCATTGCCTGCCTAATTTAACTGCTCCTAAGCATATTAAAAAAAGAAGAAGTGAAGGAAATGGAAATGGATGTGTCAAATGGATAGATTACTGTTCCCCCATATTTATAATAGTCCACTAATTAGTTATAAAAAGGCATTGAAATTAATTCCTGTTAAATAAAAAGTATATAAGTTTATTAATAAACTTAACACTGTCGGCTACAAATATTGTAAAACAAACTTATAATGAACTAAACTTTTTATTAAAAAGTCGGTTTTGATCACGTCATCACACATCATTATTGTTTGGAAAAAATATGAGGTTTTTGGTATAATCGTTTAATACGACAATATCAGGAGATGCAACACCTGCAAAATTTATTTTTGTTGATTTTATATAATTTTATTTAACAATTGTTGGGTACAATCTCGAAATCTTCCAAAAACAAATAAATTTTACATATTTTGTAATTTAGTACCTTTATACATTGCAATTATTTAGACAACGTATATTTCACACAGGTGAAAAATAAAAATAAAAGCAGGACTGTTTATTAGGTACAATTTCCTGATTGTTACTTTCTATTTTCAACTGAAATGAATATCGTAATGTCAGCCTTTAGGCTATACAAGTAGATACCAGTTTACTCTTTTTTTTTAATTTAGTTTATTGTTTATTACGTAGGTAGGTGTGCACCATAATTCGTAATGCAACTTGCATCAAGAATAATAAAAACTCATTTAGTACAGCTTCAAAATACATATTCTTTGGCTTCTATCAAATACGCGTGATTAGGAGAGAAATCTGCTAAAGGTATTAAACAATTATTTGATTATTTTTTTTTGATAATAAAACAAATTGAAAAGAAAGCGAAGATATTTGTGTATTGCAAAAATGATAATTTAATCGTAAAACAATATCGTAATGATAATGATATTGGATAATTATTTATTTAATTCTTCCTCCTTTTCCCAATACACTTTTTTCAAAACATTTACCCTAGGTCTAAAATTAGATAATAGAAATCTTAAATAACACGGTTTTCAATTAGAGTTACATTATATTCTGTCCCTGAAGGTGTTAGATGGACGCATTTTTTTGGCAGATTGAAACAACTATTATATATGCCTATTCTATCATATCTCTGCGGACCCAATAAAAATTTGTATTGTTGGGAAATAAAAGTCTCGGCTCTCTAGTCACGCATTGTGTCGAAAAGCTATAATAAAAATTTTATAAGGCCATATGTCAAATGACCAAAGTCTTTGGATGTCTTTTATCCAAGCTGTAAAATGCTCTAAGCCATCAGTTTATGTCTTTATGAAAGATCGTTGTGATGGGTGAATTCAAAAGGTGACAATTGAAATGGAAACTGTACTGAACAGGTGTCAAAAAAACATTAAACTTTTTTATGATTTTCGCATTTTTATTTGTTAATTGTGCAACTGATGAAAGATTTATTGAATTTGAAGACTTAAAAGTGAAATATGAGAAGGAATATGGGAATAACAAAAAAAATTTAAAGCGATGGCAAATGATATGGTATTATGAGACACCATACAGCTTTGGGTCATTAACAACATGTGGGCGTTTTTATTAAAAAATGATTAATGAATTACTAACCAAAAAATTATTTCTTCAGTTCTTAGACAGTATTATATAAGTAAGCATATCTTTTACCAGCAAAGATATTATTATTGCGTATTGATTATTTATTAGGGAAAAATGTTCTCCTTTTAATAAAAGAAAATGTGTAGTAACTAAACAGGGGTTGTTAAACTTCCTGATATATCTACGTAGTTTTTGAAGCTATTCGTACATTTCATTTTCAAAACAATTCCTAAAAGATAAATTTCACCATGAAAAAACTTTTCTGTTGCAATAGTTGATAAAATCTGTTAACAAGACAGTTAATAGCTGTTTAGCGAAGGATCAGGAAGGATAGTCAGGATTCCTTTGACGATAATAGTCTCTAAAACGACCCAAAACAGCGTTTCGAATTGGATAAAAAAAAGGAACTGGCATCGTAAATCCAAGATAATTATAGCGTAGTGATGCCAATAAATCATTTATCTTGAAAATTTACTTACAAATGGTCTAAACGTAATTTAATAGCGCTAGTCAAGTCATTTATCATTCGTCTCTGACGCCTATATACTCTCGACGTTCGCTGATGGTGTTAAACTTTAATTACTTTTCGGACAGTTTTTGATTGTTTGCATTGCTTCTTTCTCTTCTTCTACTTCTTTAACCTTCTTCTTATTCTTGGGTAATGACGCTAGTTCAAAATGCAAGCATGCATGCATGTATGATAATACTGATTCACTACCCTTGTTATAAACTTGTATCTCAAAAACGGGAATAAGGGGTCCAATATTTCCTTATTTCTACTGAGGGGCATTTCCGGGCAGAGACCATAAAAGTTACACAAGATAAAAACTGTAAATTAATCAATAATTTCTAATCATATTGAAACGTTAATAATCAAACCGAATCAACATACGTATTTAAGAAAGAAGACGCCGTTAGCTCTTCGTGAAACATGATTAATAATTAAATAATTAAACATTTGGAGTTGTTTCACAATTTTTGTACATTTCGCCTTATTAGGGCATCATCAGGAGCATAAACAGTACACTAAAGCTAAATTATAATGTTACGACAGTATATATCTAATTCTTCAGTCATAAACTAGTTCAGGATTTAAGAGGGGGTTGTTTTCAAAATCAAGCTGGTCATTGGTTAAAATTTTATTATTCAAAATGGTTTTTTTAATTTTTAAAATTATCTAAAATTTTTCCACCTCTTTGGCGATTTAATCTTTTAACATTATTTTTATTAAACAAATGATTTAAATTTATACAATTAGTAGCCAAACCTGTGGATTGTTTGTTGAATTTTATATTTCTTATATGTTCTGCGAAGAATGTGACCAATGACCAGTTTGATTTTGGAAACAACCCCCTCTTAAATCCTGAACTAGTTCATGACTGAAAAATTAAATATATACTGTCGTAACATTATAATTTAGCTTTAGTGTACTGTTTATACTCCTGATGATGCCCTAATAAGGCTAAATGTATATACAAACTTACCTATGTGACATTAATGGAAAACCTAAAATTATAATTCTGATAAAAGTAATGGAGTTGAATTGGTACAAAGTTCTGTTTGATTATTCACTAAAAATTTTATTGTTATGAATAGCTTTCTTTATTTCTAAATTTTCTAGTAAAGTTAAAATATGATTTTGATTTTCTAAATGGATAATTTTTACATTAAATTGTGTTTTTTTCTAGACAATGTTCTGTAAAACATGTAGTTTGTTTTTTATTATTTATGCTATAAACATGTTCGTTGATTCTGGTTTTTATGGCCCTTGCGCTCTTTCCGATGTAAATAGCGTCACAGTTTTCACAACTTAATTGGTATACTCCACTTTTTGTGTTTTTTTTTCAATTTTTGTTTATTGTTTACTATAAAGGAGCCTGTATTGCTTTTGTTGACTTCTATAGTTTTAATATTTAATATATGTAACCTGTTTTTAATTCTATTACTTATATTTTTGACATAGTTTAGAGCACAATATATGTTTTTGTCAGGGGTATTTGTGAAACCAGAGATTAACATTGATCTAGCCTGAATTTTTAGTTTTTTTCTTTAAAATACTGTCAACTATTTTTATTTTTTGTTTTATAATGTTCAATTCTGTATTAAAATTATCTAGTGACATCGGTATATTGACTAACCGATGAATAAGGCTATGGAAAACAGAAAGTTTAATTTGTAAAGATTGGTTAGCTGAACGGTGTATGATATTTATGGTGGTTGTTGGTTTACGATATATTTTAAAATTTATTTGTTGGTTACAACGAAGTACTGTTAAATCTAAAAAATTTAGTGAGCTGTTTCTGTTGATTCCATATTTAAGTTTATCATTTTAATTACATTTGGTATTATATTTAAAATGCCTAACATCTTACGTAACGTATTTAATTATTCTTATCGTTGTCATTAATTTCTGTTATTTTTTAAATAAATAAATCTAATAAAGTAATTATATAAAAAATTGAATAATAAAAGCGAAAATTAATTAAAAAATGTATGTATACGTATTTATTAATTGTGGGTATACACTTACGTAAATTAAAGCATCCAAGAAATTAATAATGTTACATATTCTTATGGTCAAAGTAATAAACTGACAGCCGAAGTAATTTATAAAGATAAGTGTCGTTTTCAGTTCTAACTGCTAGACGCATTAAACTGTTAAAATTAGGAATTTATATATCTACATAAATATAAACATGTATATATACATTAAAAAAAAACACAAGTGCGTAATAGCGTATGGTATAAATTCAGTAATTTAAATTGCTAGAAACAATTTTCCTGGCTATTACATCACACTTATTACTCTTCGGCAGCATTTCGATACTAGAAAGCTGTAAATGTGAGACATTAAATTGGACAGTTAATAATTCATGATGAGAAAATGTGTATACGTATCGCTGGGCATATTTACATATTCTAACTAGATGTCTGAATATAATTAATCAATCTTGCTTAAGAAAAGCAATATACAAATTAAATTATTTGACTAATTATAGTTCGCAAATGGACAGCAGTCGCAATTAACGCTGACACCAGTTAATTTATACCTATATACACATGCACAAAAACATTTTTTTTATTCTTGTTGAAATATTTATTTGACATTAAAATTTCAAATCTAGAGATATAGATTTTTCTATCAATATTATATTGTACCAACAATAGTCATAAGTTCGGTAGCATTACATTCATAGACAAATTAAGTGTTAAATTCAAGAGAATTTCAATTGCACTATTGCAGAAACCAACATGTTAAATTTAGGTAAATATTTAGTAAATAATAAATGTAGAAAAATTAACCCCATGTATAAAAATGGAATCTATCAAATATTTTGCAATTCTTGAGACGCTACCTAAATAGGAAAAGTGGTAGAAATATTAAAAAACGCATTTCAGAGCATCTCTATTCAATTAATAAAAAAGACAAAAACACCGGCTTTGCAGATTACTGCTCGACATTAAATCACACCTTAAATATTAATAAATCAAAAATTTTGCATTCAAACGGTCCAAATTATAAAAAATTATCATTATTAGAAAACTTAGAAATTAAGAAGGCAATTCATAGAAACAAAAATTTAGTAAATAATCAATTAGAACTAGCTTCTCATTCTATATCAACTGTAAAATCTTTTGTACACCCCTCTTCCTTTGTTTCCTTCCTTACATTTTAACTTTAGCAACATATTTGTACTCTTGAAAATGGCCGAAACAATATTGTAGAGAATATAATAAATTTCGTGTAAACATTCTTGTGGATTTTTTAAATATGTTTCACAATACTTGCACCACCAAAAGTTTGAATTTTAATATCATATCTTTTTATTGCAAGGTTACAATTCGAAATCAAGAAGTTTTTTCCACTAAAGTTCGTGTTCTACAAGATAATTTTCTATTTGTTTCAAGTGCGTATTTTATTCTTATTGAGTTTATTCCACTTTAATGAATTTAAACCAAACATAAAAGTTTTTTCTAACTGGTACAGAAAATGTATTCGTATTTTACTCCCTTGCAATTAATTTGCCTTCAATGGGTTGGAGATTAATTATAATTAAAGATGAGCATAAAAAATAATACAATTTTGCATAACATAGGTAATATAGACATAATTATATTTGATGAAGGTAGAAAACAGCTTATTATTTATTCCTTAATTTATATTGAAGTTTTCATTTCATTATTGCTCCTTTACGTTAATTAAAAAGATCATTTATGATAATTAGCAATTAGATACATTTAGTATTTGTAATTACGTATATTCGTATTTAATAACCAATGAGGTATTAGTAAGAGCAATATTAAATTATATTTTACATATTTTTGTTCAAATTATGTAATAATCGATCGGGTTTAAATGGTTAATCCTTTTCTTATTACTGAAGAGATCCCTGAATGAAAATAATCATAAAGGATGTTTTAAACAGATAAAGAAACTAATTAAGCTGAATATATTATTGTAAAAAATGCATAAATTTAATGTCGGCTTATTAATAGCTTGACATATATTGCCCATAAAAATTATTTAATTGCCTATATAATATAAATGGTTACACTTTTGCTTATACTTTTTATAGTATTCAGAAGTAACCTAAATGTTTAAAAATTCGATTGAATATAGATAATATTGGCTATTACACAGATAATTTATTATAGAACAGGTGTTTTTTAATTCCTTTAATATTCTTAGATTGGCAAATTATTTTATTTGTCGGACAAGTATTCGATATGAAAATTTTTCTTTAATAACTAACCATGCCAGCTGGTAATTGATCTAATAATTGGTAAATGTCACCCACCGTCACAAATAACGATAAAAGAACCATTCAGGTTATCTTTATTAATTGCGTCGCTGCTGGTTTTGAAATCGGCGGCCAATTAAAATTTTTCTCATCGTTAAACGCTAATATTCCAAATTTGTTGTATAGTAAAAAGTAATCAACCATAAGGAATTTTCTCAAGAGAAAGAGACTAATTATGAAAGCAGTTTGCCCATCAGGTTTCGATGTCATTTAAGAACCATTTAAAACTTGCAGATAAAATATACCGATCCATAATTTAACAGAGTCACTCATGTAAAATCGATTTATAAAAAAGATGTTAAATCAGGAATTAGTGAACATTGTATTAGCTTAAACCATCATTTAAATTTAGAAAATACCAAATACCTATATGTAAACACATCTAAAAGTAGAAAATTATCTCTGTATGAATATTTGGAAATAGATAAAGCCTTAAGAAAATCAGAAAATGTTGTAAATAATCAGTTAGCATTAGGCAGATTTTCATCCCCCCTTATTTTAAGCTATCTATAAATGAGCATGTAAGATTCGTATTGTCACTATAACGTTACTCTTGATAATGAGCACCTAGCTCGAAACAATATTGTCGAGAACAATAATAAAGTTGGTGAAACTTACCACAGTGTGTTTTATTTGACTAAATATAATTTAACAGAAATTAACTACCACATACAGAAGTCCTACAATATAATTAAAAAAAACAAGATTTTTTTTAACAAACATAAAATACATGTATACATATTCAGAAAATGGTAATTTGTTATATCACATTTATTTATTTCTATTAAATTCGAGAATCACTGAATGGATTTTGATGCAATGTTTACTGTTGGTTAGAATATTCATTCTAGATAGCTGCGGAATGCGTTGTAGCGTCATTATCAGTAATGTCACTAAAAAAATTTTAAGGGAGGGGAGTTTCGCTGTTGAAAAAGACAATTTTAGAGGTATTAAGGAAATACAAACAGACCACACTAGGACCCGGAGTAAGGTTAAAATCCACCTGGGCGAAAGTACAAACAAAAGGCAAGGTATACACCTAACATAGGTTACTTTATAAGTACTAATGATTGATTGATAAATTAAATAACAACAGCTTACAGAGACTGGTCTCTACTTGCCACAAATCTTTTTATAAAGTCGTATACTGTTTCGCCCACTTTTTTTATAGGCATTATCAATACGAGATTGAGCAATGAACAAAGTGGGCGAGAGACGTGTCCATATTAACAAATAAGTTTGCAATATATTAATGCGATATTAATTATTGAATTAATTTATTTCAAAAGAGAAAATACATAAAAGAATGGAAAAAGTTTCACCAATTGTTTATTGTACTTGACAATATCGTTTCGATCTACGTGACCGTTATTAAGAGTATTACTAATTACGAAACTTAAATCTAAACAAATCACATATTTATAGTCCACTTAAAATAAGTGGGGAGGAGTAGGTTACTAATTCTAGTTGGTTGTCCATAAGTTCTTCTTTTTTATACAAAGCTTTGCTTATTTCTAAGGATTTTAGAAGCGATAACTTTTTACCCTTTGTATTCGTGTGTAAGATTTTTGTGTTTTCTGTGTCTAACTTATGTCCTAGACTTAGACAATGATCTGAACAGCCAGTTTTTTTGTAATATTTTTTAATATTATTTAAATGTTCATTTATACGAGTTTCTACTGCCCCCAGTTTTTTTGTCCTAAATAACTCGCACTACAATCCTTACAAATTAATTTGTAAATTCCATTTTTTTGTTTAATATTGCTTTTAGGTTTAACATTAAACAACATGTTTTTTAATGTCTTACCGTTACATTCTATTGTAGTAATTCCTAGTGTCTTAAGTCGTGATTTGAATTTTGAACTTACGTTATCTGTTTTTATACTAAAATTATCATTAAATAGTAGTTTTGAGCTTTCATGTTAAGTTTTCGATTGATCATTATGTCTACAATGTTCGGCTTATAGTTATTATTAAACGCAATATTTTTAATAATTAATACTTCTTTCTTGAAATTTGTAACGGATAAAGGTAGGTTTATTAGTCTGTCTGAATTAATTTATACCCACTACGGATTACCTCATATTAATAAGGAAAAATTTGTTACTGTTGTAACGCCCTCGCTGGGTCTCGAACCCGGGATCTTTGGCTTTACGCGCCAATACTTTTGCCACTAAGCTACGAGAGGTAACCTACTATTCTACATCTCATTTTCCTTATTGAGTTTAGTTTCCCGTCTCCAATTTTTGTATTACCTTTAAGGTAATTATAATAACAATTAATATTCAGAAAGAGACCATTTTGTTTGTTTGAAAACTGTCTGAACGAGCTGATACTTCGGACCGATGAGGTATGTTAAAATGGTTCATTAAAATTAATTTAATTAAATTCACTTCCGCAGTGATCTGTTTAATCATTGTCGGGCTGATGGTGTCGGTTATCAGGTTATCACGGTCATAAAGTCGAGTGGATACGTTTGTCGGTGTGCAGTTGCAGAAGGTAATAATATCGAACGACACACATAGAAGAATCGGTGCTGTCAGTGGCCATAGGCGCTACCTGCGACCAAAATTTATGTTTTCAGCTGTCAACCGGCCCCTGTAGTTTTTAACAGTATAGCCCATAAATAAATACCTCTAGTCAAAGGGACCTAATTAAATGTTGTTTTAGCTGAGACGGTCATTAGTAGAGAGACCGCAAAGCGAAGCGCCGCTTCTTCTTCTTCTTCTTCTTTCTTTGCAATGACCGTGGACGTTGAGAAGACCGCCACCGACCATCGAGTCCTTTCGATCGAAGAAATGGCTCTTGACCGACGTTTGCTCACTAACAATACAAACTAGATCGTCAATTCAAATAAACTTTTCCAAAACGTAACCGAATACAAAAACAATCCATATTTGATTTCAACAGTGACCCTTATTTGTAAGGGGAGTAGGTAATTGGATGAAGTCAATTTTTAATGCCTGTGAATCTGAAATTGTTAAAGTTTCTGAGAATTCAGATAGAAACTCGGTTTGGAGTGTTCAGGCACAAAGAAGTTTATTAGTATATTCAAAAAAGAAAGAAGGCATTAAAGTCCTTTTTCGTCTAAATTTTAAGGATCACAGTAATCACTGTATACTCTCGTTAATGGCCGAATCGGTGTAGGTAATACAGTCATGTGAACAAATTAAATCTTTGCTTATAGAAACGAATGCTCATTGATCATAAAAATGTTCCGCCGTTCCTGTAAATCTCCGATATATTTGGTAGTTCCCCATTGTCCGTTTATCATTTCTTTTATTTTTTAATGAAACACTTGCTGTAGCTCCTTTGTATTTTGTGTGGCATCCGTTACAGAAGATCATTAGTTGGTTATCCTTCGGCTGAGAGTAAAACTAGCAATTTGCCGACTAAATGTCACACAATACTGAAGGATAATGAATGGACCGAATCGGTTTTGATAAAACTTTAACGACCTGAATGTCCTCAAACGTGAAATGTGCGCATATAATGTTGCAAATTTTGCTGGACACAAGAGGTCGTGGATACCAGAGAGTGTCGGCTTGTCAAAGGACGTACTCATGTTACTGGGTGGAGCACCAAGGCGCCAGAGTCATTCCATGGTCTACAGCAAATGCTCTACATAAACATTTATTGCTTATCCAATTTTTGTTCCTTTGCTTTACCGACCCGCATTTTAATAACACAGATCTCGATCACCAAACATAAAATGAAGCAACCCTTTAATGGAATAAGATAACCATACAAAAATATTACAAAGTAACCGATACTAAATAATTACATTGAAATGTTTATTCATTAAAATAATTAATTCGCACCAGCAATTATGAAATACGTTGAAATTATTAAATTAAACAGCATAGACACGTAATAGTGTAATAATTTCTAATACTAATTAAACAAAAATTGTAACGAACAGGTAACTAGTTAATAGACGATATCAATTGCGTACGATTATTAACTTGCACATTTATTAAAATTGTAACGTAATTGCCGAATCGTTCCTATATTGCCTATTATCTGTAGGATAGTTATTGATAGGGAATAACAGCTATTACATTATATCAACGTGTGGCCAACTTTTAAAAAAAATGTACGCTGACAAGTTATTTTTTACGGTCGTTATTTAAGTTTCCATGGCATCAATTATAAGACACAATGTAATCAGATTGCTATTCAGATATCGAAATATTTAAGGATCGAACAGCGTCACGATTGTTGAGCAATTAGAACCTTATTTCACGCCGGTTAACAATATACTCATTCATTAGCGAGACCATTCACACACTTGATCAATTTCGGCTCTTGTGTGTTGCATATACATAGGTTGTACAGGGTTTGTCCGAAAGGTATCGAGAGAACTTCAGAAAAAACGACGATTCCTTGCAATTGTTTTGTACCTTATATATGCTCTATTTATTCAAAATAACAGCCTTCTTGTAAAAGTTCTGAACATCGGGACACTTTGTCAAATACAAAGTCTCAATTTGCTGTCCCTTAGCCTCCTTTCAATCGAGGTAATAAATAGATTCTCCTTTGGTGCACCCACAAGACTCAATTAATTTGGTGAACAATTTCCTCATCTGAAGATTTTCCATCACAATGATATGTAGCAGATGTAGCCTGATTTAAACAGATTTAGCCATTCATCATCAATATAACAATTAATAGGTAATCTCAGTTCAATGATTGTTTTATTTCTTCACACTGTCTATCTCTCAATATTTCTCTTATGCCTTTAGATATTTATGTTACAAAAAAGCTCCCGCTCTTCAGATTCCACTTTCTTCTTATTCTGCATCAATCATGGCAAAATTCTCTGAGATAAAATTTTAAAGTTTTATGCAAAACTTCATCGTATAACGCAGAATAAAATCGGTTATCTCTTCCTTGAGTTTACATTACTCGTAATTGGTAATTAAACAAGGTGAAAGTGGTAAAACAATCCACTGTTTTAACTCATTCTTACAGTAAAAATATTCTGGCATAGATATGTAAATAGTATTCGTTAATTGAACTACTTCCATTTCAGTGTCATTTTCTTCGTTTAATTAATGTTTATATCTCGATTTGAATTAAACAAAGAAAGATTCAGTAGATGACGAGATAAAAGCGAGCCATATTACGCTAACTCCTACAATCGCAGAGTAATAGAAAGCACGAGTGGGCAGGTACGTATAATCTCAAAAGACCATGTTTAATCCATGTAAGGATGCAAACGTAATCGGCGATGATACCCATATCACTATAATTTGGCTTGAATTGTGTGTTTAAATTCATTTATTACAAAATCCTGATGTGTGTAAGTGCCACGCAGCGGTACTAAAAATGTTAAGAGTGCTGTTCCGTGCCTACCTGTAAATTAGCAACACACTTTCTTCACTGTATTTATTATAATATGTATCTTACCTGTTACATAATTACTTGTTGTAATTATTAAAATTCAGATCATTGTTCTTTAAATTACTTGATTTCATTTACAATACATAAATCCGCGACATATTTTATGTGGATGGCCAAAATGAATTGTGTATAATATTTAACAATATTTAGCAATTTGCAGTTTACAAAAGAACCTTATAAACAATGAGATGTGATCCAAGGATTTTAGATCTGTAAGAAATATATAGTGAATTGTTGTAACGAAAAATTTAATGATAAAATCACTTGACAACTAACAAGTCATTTTCAAGAATATTGTCTATGAACATTGTTGAGCGGTTTTATCATTACATTGTTCGTTGAAACAATTTACTCTTTATTTCTACAGATTTAACATGTTTCATTAAATCACCACCATATTAGTTTCCTTATTGTCACTAAAGGAAATGAATTGTAAACTGAGAAAATAAAAAGTCAAAACGAATGTTTCAACAAGTAAATTTTAAAAAACTCGACATATGTTTCGACCGGATGGTCTTTATCAAGAGCAAATTTGTTACTGAAATATTCAAACATTCATTTTGATTTTTTACATTCTTACTTTAATATGTTTCATCGTGAGTGCACCGAAAAAAAAACTCAGAATTATAATCCATAAATTTATTTTTTGGTCTATAAATATATGTAGAACGATTTTTGATTAGTGTCGAAAAGTGATTGTGTCGTTTTGCAACATTTTGGGGATCGCAGTTCTGCTCGCACTTGCGGCATATTAATAAACCCCGTCCAGATATAAATAAGTGGTACATATCGCATTGTGCGGAACATATTTATGGTTCATTAAGGGCCCATTGGAGCCTGTGTGGCCGGACACTCTCTAATTGTGTTCGAATAAGACTCTAATAAGCGCGAACCGGCGACACTGCTGTATAGAATGAATAATTTATTTATAATGACACGAATAAATACCGGATTATAGAGATTTGTGTGGTGTGATGAATGACTATGACTATGGACCTGGATCGCTTACGTACATTTAAAGATCTACATGTGTAATATGTAACTATGTGACTGTGTACAACTACAACTTGCTTGCTGCGAATAGTTGCATTGATAGCACGCTTCGACTTCATTTTCTTTATTTATGGATGTGAGAAGCATAATATTCTAATTGATTACATATTGTACTCTAACACTAGTTGTAACTAACTTGCGACTGTTTATTTCTGTTTGAATCTTAGCCGGAGGATTTTTAAATAGTTCGACTCAAGCGCCGAGGGTTCTGTACCTTAACCAATAACAATTGTTATGATTTTGAAAAACATGTCAATTTGGAGCATGGCTCTGTAACGGTGCGAAACGTGAACGGTAGTTGTTATAGAAGTCAATAAGGAAAACGGGAGATGTGATGATATGACTCCTTTTAAGACAGTAACGCCTATTTAAAGCAGAAACAGAAGTAAAGGGGTGCAAAGGAAGATTAGTGTTCGTAAGTAGTTATCTTGTTATGATGAGTGTAGGGAATTATATTTTTGATATGTTTTCAAATTATTTAACCCTCTTCAATTTCGAGTTTTTCTATTTTCTTTAAAAACTTTTAGGGCTACTTAGCTCAAACTGGCAGGTCATTCAAAATTCGTATAAAAGAATATTGGGCTAATTTCAGTAATAAAAAAACATATTCCACTTCTAAGGAACATTTAATAAAATGTAAATATGGAATCAACAGAAATAACTACTCCGAGGATGGTTGATACCCCTAACCGTATTGAATTACACTGTTGATTCCGAAATATTCTTCGACGAAGATAACATATCCAAAAAAGAAGCCATTAAAATCCTTGTTCGTCTAAATATTAAGGATCCAAGATCCCACATTTGGAACGCATCCCTCCAAGCGAAAGCCAAATCCCACAACCGTTTTCGACCTATCAGGTCTCATCAGGTGGGCGCATATTATTATATATACATATAATTTTTGGATATGTTATCTTTGTCTAAGAATATTTCGGAATCAACAATGTAATTCAATGCCGGTAGGGGTATCAACCTTCGGAGTAGTTGTTTCTGTTGATTCCATACTTATATTTGTCTGTAAAGACCTTTCTGCCAGCACCCACCACCTGATGAGACCCAATAAGTCGAAACTGGTTGTTAGATATGGCTTTTGGTTGGTAGGGCCTGCTTGGTGGGATGCGCTCCAAATGTTAGACATTTAATAATATTAAATTAATATTTAGACGAACAAGGATTTTAATGAAATTAAACCTTTTAGAAGCGATAGAAATAAGTAAATATTTCCGAAATAAATTAGCCTTTAATTACCAAATTTGGAGTAAACATTTACCTTTGTTAAACATATTTCATTAATCAATAATACACCCCCACACTTTAATTTAAATTTAGACTAATATATAAAGCTGTAATGTTACGAAGTTTATTAAATCATCACCTGATGAAGGTAATTGTTGTCGAGACAATATTTTGTAGTGTCTACAAATAAACTATTTTTGAAACGAAGTATTTTAACTCAGTAAAAATGGTTTGTACGTTTCAACAAGTAAGAGCTTCCATCATTAATACCTTTAGGGTTGTTATTGTTTTGTTTTAAACGTTAACACTTGCTTTTATTTTTGTTGAGGCACGAGTTGAGTTTTAAGATGAATTTTTAAGGGTTGCCTTCTTGCTTTACAGTTACAGAACTCTAAGTTGATGATCAGGCATTAACATTCTCTCACTTTATTTCTTTTATGCATGTTCGTTTAGTTGACATTGGCGACAAAACGACTGCAAAACGTGCGAAACAAATGGTCATGAAGTGTGGGCTGATGTAGAGGCTGACACACGTTGTGGCTTTGCATGGAATGAAAATCGAAATTTATAGGCAGAAAATTAGCTGACCACGATTTTACACGTGTTATTTATTGTCACCTTTATTAGTCGTATTAAGACGGTTCTGAATAAATTGCTATTTATTCGACTTTAACAGATGGTCGTGGAGTTGTCACGTCGAAAAAAAAACGAAGAAATGATCCCATTGTCCCGTGGGTACGTTGAAAAATTACAGAGTAGGAAGTGTCTCGACTAATATAGGAACATTAATTAGATTTACGATATTCCATTCGGTAAAATAGTTTTATTAGTGGTACCTATTAAGTTTGAATTAGTAATTTAATTTACTTATTTAATATGGTATCATTGGAGAAGAAAAAAAAGAAACATGTGTGCATATGAGGATGGTCGATTATTTGATTAGCTTTTTTTTATTTCGAATTCCTTCAGAAAAACTGTATGTATTTGACTATCAAGCAGGCTTGATTGAAAATCTAGGTTAGAATTTAATTGAAGGTGTTTTTAGGGGTAACTTTGGACGCTGAATACGGGAAAAATTGTAAAAAAATTCCTACCCTCACATTTTTTGAGATATCCAAGATCAAAAGTCATTAAAGATAGAATTTCAATAACACAGTATAAAGTTTGATATTTGTTTACGTTTTTGTTGATGGGTTGTAGGTGTTGTAGGGGGGCGGGGTCTGCATATTTCAATTTTTTGTAAATAATATACTGTGTGATGTCTTATAATAATCTTACACTGAACCAAAACTTGCATTACATACATATATATGTTGAAAAAAGTATGAAAAATTTACCGAGAATAAACCATTTACCCATCGTATTTCAATACGAGTATGATTTCCGTCTAAAAAAGTACCAGAAACAGATTTTTCAACTTCCGACAAGCATCGCTGCCTTTTTTTTGTTGATTTGGTGCTGCATCACCAAACACATCCCAGCCTGTGATTAGATTCCTTAACTTTCATCTGCAGGCCACAATACAGAGAAGCTTTCGTTGTTCTTGATGGAATTAATTCTACTTCTTCCAAAAATTTTACCGCGACCTCGTTTGAATTTAAAGATCTTTCTCTAATTTTAGATGAACACTACACATGTTGACGATACAATTGCTCAAACTGTACTGAAGGTAAACAGAGTAATCCTCAACGAAACAGAAACGTAAACAAATTTCAAATTTTATTTTCTGAATTTCAAATTTTAACAATTTTCCATGTTGACATCTTATATGTTAAAAAATATGTTTAATTAATATTTTACAGTTTCAACATTCTTTAGAAAGGCGTGGTCAAATTTAAAAAATTCAAACAAAATAGTTCACCAAGGAAAATAATTCACAATGACATCATAAAACACTTACATATACCGTAATAAAAAATATTAGAATGCTAGAGATCTTTTGTGCCATATTATACCTACATGTAGTCCAACACCCTGTGTTTAAGCACCAACTACTATATAACAATTTGAAAATGAGGTCACGTACCACGAAGCCATTAACCCATTTGCCGTTTCGAAATTAAGAAACCTATCGCCTCATGGTCTAACAAATTGTCCCGCAGTTGGTGTTGGTACAATGATTAACAACCTCGACAACAAAATATGACTTAAGGGCAGGCCCTATGTTCAGGTCTGGACTCAAAAATTATGTTGAACAACCATCTGCAGTTAAAACGCGTTAAAACGTTAAATGTATTATTTACACCCAGTGGCGGCTTGTGATGAAATAAACCGTGTATTCTGCAAACTGAACTATATTACAACAATTTCTCACATATATATTTTTAAATAAAAACCCACTAGTTAGCTGGATTGAATGCAGCTCACTGAGAGCGCCTTTAAAGTAGAAAAAGCGTGTAGAGGGGAGCGTTGCGGATTTTTGAAGTGGTGTGCAGCTCAATAATATAAAGGATACTTCGATGCGCTCGAGTAGAAGTCTAGATAATTCATTTGGTCTACTACCCATCACAGGACAACCGACAAAAGGCAATTTTGCACAAGCACATCAGAATCTAGTGTAGTTGTAGATAAACTAAATTATTATACCATATTAATAATGTTTAGTAATTAGGTCGTATAAATTGATCAAATTGTTTTGGCGGCTCTACAACATCTATACACCTGAAGGTGTGCGATAATTTTTAAAGGAATTTATGAATTACTCTGGAGCCAAACCTGGTTAAATCTTTAAAAATAATAAGTTACTTTCTTTCCTTAAGGAAAAGGTGTTTATTGTATAAAATGGCCACTTAAAGTAAATTACAGTGTGGTATCTATCTATCTTGGATTGGAATAGCTTTATGTTTAGTCCAATTAGACCAAAAGACGAGAACCTGGTGTTAAAATTATAGAGGCCTAGAGTGAGGCATCGAACAAATTGAAGTTTACGGTGTATGATATCGGGATTATCATTTATTAGAATAATTGCCTTTTAAAACGATTTTGATATAATAACTTAATTTCATTCTCGCAGTACTTAAAGGAAATTGCTTTTTATAAAAAAAAAACAAAGAAGTACTAATTCTAGACCGTTTTCTATCATCTTATCAAATTGATTACATTACATTGCACCATATTTTTGAAATTAGAGGAAGACGAAAATTATATTCGTTTCTATAGACGCAGAATAAAACAATAATTATTAAGTATATCGTAATGTGAATAATGAATCGTTAAAATCTTCTTAAGGGCCTAGTTCCCGATTAATGGACGATGTTCCCCTTTTCTGCTTTGTGAATTAGAGTTAAATGCATTTGGAAGCCGATTAGGAATATTCCCTTTTTTAATGTTACAAAGGCTTACGAATACAGAAATGATAACGACGATTGCATTTCCTTCATTATTTTTAAAATGCGTACGTTTATTCTAGACAAATCTCTTACTGTTTGTTCATAAATTGGCTTATCGTTAATCGCTTAGAAATATATAGCGTTCCTTTCAAATCCTTTTAATTCATTTCGTAATAAATGTAGATTATTATACAAGGAGATTTATTAACAATAAGAATACTTTGTAACAAAAAAAGACATTTCAAAAATAATAAGTTAAAGATCAATTTTTCAAAATTTAAAAAAGTGCGATATTGTAGTAAATATTCCAATGAGTATGTACAGACAGTGTTTTGTGATTTTTAACTTAAATTGAAACAAAAACCAAACATCTTTGTTATAATAAAATTTAAACTTTCTAGGGTACACCTACTGTGAAACATTTTTGACTTCAAACGAGAAAATAAATAAAAGAATGGAGAAAGTTTCACCAATTGTTTATTGTACTCGACAATATCGTTTCGATCTACGTGATCATTATCAAGAGTATTACTAATGACTAAAATTAAATCTAAACAAATCACATATTTATAGTCTACTTAAAATAAGTGGGGAGGAGTAGGTTACTAATTCTAGTTGGTTGTTCATAAGTTTTTATTTTTTATACAAAGCTTTGCTTATTTCTAAGGATTCTAGAAGCGATAACTTTTTACCCTTTGTTATATTCGTGTGTAAGATTCTTTTGTGTTTTCTATGTCTAACAAATTGCAAAAAACAATAAATGTTATTTGTTTTTATACTAAAATTATCATTAAATAGTAGTTTTTTTAACTTAACAAGAAAGTTTATGTCATATGACAACGACCAAACCACAAACGCTTCTGAAGATGTCAGCCGCAGCCGCTGACGAAACGTCAGGCAACCAAAAAGCCTATAGACCACGGCCCAAAAGCCCGGTAAGTTACCTTAATTTGTTTAGATTTAAGTTTAGTAATTAGTAATAGTCTTGATAATGATCACGTAGATCGAAACGATATTGTCGAGTACAATAAACAATTGGTGAAACTTTTTTCATTCTTTATCTTCGTTATGTTTTTCTTTTATTTATTTTAAGTGAGTAAGTTCGAACTGTTTGATAAAGCACCCTACTTACACCACGTATTTGACAAGAACAAAATAATTAAATAAAATTATTGTTAGCAATATTATTGTCTTCTTTACGAAAAATGGAACCGATAAACAGGAATAATAAAAATGATTCTAGTGGTCGAATTAACCGATAGCAACTGGGTTAGCTGGACACTGCCTAGGGGTGAGATGGACCAGAGGTTCTATGTCTATAAGTATTGCTACTTTTTCATGGGTATGTTTTAACCTTTACAAGCGCTCGTTTTATCCATTGTCACCTGTAATTAACCGTGAAAGGAGTCAAAAGTGGTCCTTTCACTAAAAGCCGATAAATCAAGACTGTCACCTTTACAGCTGCTTGCGACAATAGAACTAATAAAATTAGAATTTTAAAATTTGTTCAACTCTGCTTTTCTCATGGTCCCGAATCCGGTTGAAGGAAGAAGAAGGGTCTTTATACGACACACAGCCCTCCACCTTCATCTTTTTCTTTAGGAAGCATTTAAAACACAATCGATTTTATTGGAGTCCTTTGGTTGCCACCCGTGGGTCGACTCCGGTCTCATTCATAAACACAATGGTACAAAAACTTAAAGAGTACCAGAACTAAAAGAAATACATTAGACGATTGTAGCTATCCATGCCTATTGTCAACGACAACGTCCTTCTGCCAGAATTGCAAAATTTTCACGGTTGTTTTTGTCAGCTGCGGTAGGTTCAATTTACGAGACCACGTCGCTCATTCCATTGTCCGACGAACACCTTCGAAAGTGTTTTGTGAGATAGTCTATTAAAAGCCGATTCTTACTGTATGAGCACTTTATTGTATTTGGTTTATTGTGGTTTAAGCACTACAAACCCCACACGCATACCCAATACCATGGTGGTACAAAAACGCGTGCCTGACATCGAAGTCCTTCTTCCTCAACAACTCCGAATATTATTATGTTGTTTGTAAAATACAATACTGTCTGGCATTTCTAAAGAACAGTGTGATATTGTATTTATTTATCTATATATACAATGGTTAGACTATCTGAAGCTACTTAAATAGTATGTAGCTTCAGTACCTTTTTATTAAACTTTTTTGGGTGAAAGTAATTTACAAGACTTCGCAAGCACATTCCTATCTTTGTAAGGCCATTATCAAATATTGCAATTTTTATCTAGTTTCAAATCCATTAAAGAAAAAATTAAACGAACAAATATTAAAATTAGTACATATACAAACTAAAAGCAACACAAATTCATACAATTCACTTACATTTATATGAAACATAGAAACGTGATTGGAAAATATATTTCAAAATTTACAGATACCAAAGTATCTTCCGAAATTAATAATTATTTAGGAAATTTTACGGAAAATAACAAAGATAAATCAGATAGATATCCATAATAAGGCATTTAAAGCCTATGTAGGACAAACGGGAGACAGTTTAAAGATAGAATAAAGGAACACTTCGGTAGTTTTAAGAACAATAATGTAAAATCAACATATGAACAAAACAACAAACAAAATTACATGAACAAAAACATAGTTTCAATGAGGAATTTAAAATATTACATTTAGGCAACAAAGGAAGGAAACTTAATTTATTAAAGAGTTTGGAAATTAATAATTTAATTAAATAAAAAATGGATTAGCATTAAACAACCAAATAGAAGTATAAGTGTAGGTTTATACCAAAAATTTACCTCTATCATTATGCCAATAGGATGTGGCACTTGTATCTTAGTTTGTGAGATTCTTCCGCCTGAAGAAGGCTCAGTGTGCCGAAATAATGATGTTGGTAACAATAAAATGTTTTTGCAACCAAAACAATGGTCTTTTTATTTGTCAATATTATTATGCCAGGTGGACATAACTACAAGATAAACTTTCCTGCACACTGCCCACGAATTAGTTTAATACGTAATATGACCCCCTTTAAAAGAATACAATTAAAAAGAAAATGTGTATTCTAAATTGTCCACTGTTTCTTTCGATTAATGAAATTATTTGAACCTTTTTCTTTTAAACTACATTCCTATTCAATTACGTTGCCCACGTCAAACGAGACGTTAAATAGTCGCAGTTAAGAGACAAATAATGCGGTAGAATTGAAGTTAATGGAAACGCAAAGTCGAAAGAATAAATGGGGGTCCATTTTGGAAAAATGAAAGACATATTAGCTAGCAACAGGATGTTGTAATGTGGCTTTCTTAGTTCAGTTCGCTTGTGTTAAGTGGGAAATCCAGTGCTACTATTACTTTGTATAAATAAATATGTATACGAGGTATGTGCCAAAAATAATGACGTTGATTTTGAATGTTATCATGTGCAAAGTAGTATCCTTTAGTAATAATAATAATTGATGGGGGAAGCTTTCATTTGTTGAAATACAGAAAACATAATTAAAGAATTAAAAATACACTTGGTTTCAAAAAATTATATTTGTAGACACTACAATTGTTTCAGCAAACATTGCCTTCATCAGGTGTGAGGATTTAAATAAACTACGAAGCGTTACAGCTGTTTATAAAAACAACTAAGGGGTGGGGTGTAATTTAATCGAATATATTTAGTAAAGGTGAATTTTTACATTCGATTTGGTCGTTTAATGTTCCAAAAATATCTATTAATTTCTAATGCTTCTAACAAACTTTTATTTTACACATGTAAAATGTTGTAGTCTTGATTAAAATTATGGTCTTCTTTTAATAAATGTTCCGTATACGTAGAATTAGGTTTTTTATTTGTAGAACTAGCCCAATGTTCTTTGATACAAACTTTAAAAGATCTACCTGTCTGTCCTAAATATACTTTGTCACAGTCTAAACAATTTAATTTATAAACTCCTGAATTTAAGTTTTACATTTATTATTTAGTATATGTTCTTAAGGCTATATGACTATTATTAATTTGACTGACCTGTTTACCGATTAAAAAAGAAATATTACCTATGTATGTGAATGTAATATATTTCTTTGTTTCTATTTAATTCTAATTTGAACTGTTCTGTACTTAAAGGTACGTTAATAAGTCGATGGATAAAGGCATGAAAAGCAGCAAATTTGTGAGGATCTATACCAACGATTTTTATGTAACAACGATTGAAATAATAATCTGTAAGGTGTCTTAAGATAATCGTCATTTAATTCAATGCTCCTAATGTGACTCCTTTTCAGGTACTTATGTGGTTTTAGCCTGGAGATTGAAAAATAACAGGAGAATATGTCGGGACTATAAAGTACATGCAAATACTGCGGAAGGACATTGGTTCGATTCTAGGTCCTCCTACCCTAGTCCAAGTCTTTCTGTGTCTTTCAGGCATCATTTAGACAAATGGTGGCCCAGTGATAATTCACCGTCTCTCCCCTACCACTAAGCACTCACATCTACGATTCATAAAAAGAGGTTGAAGAAATCGAAAGGATTGATCGCCCACTAGTATTAGTAGCTGCAAAATATTTTTTTATTTGTGTAAGTGAAAAGTACTGGAATATATTTTACACCAATCCGAGTAGAATCAGAAGGAGCATGGAAGAGAATTCACGATCAGAAGTTCTAGGAATGAGACTCTTCAACATCGTTTTGATACGGAATTTGTTCATTGTCGCTTTCTTTGGTCCGGGTGAACTTAATTCTAACTTCGATTTTTTCTTATAAATTTCCTTTACTATTTCGACTGTTTTGCTGTCATTATTTTTGGGACAGACCTTGTATAAACTTGTGTGTGATGTGTGTGTGTGTGAGTGTGTTTACCTATGTATATAGGTATTACTTTACTAAATCAATTACCTACACCTGTAACTCTTCTCATTTGTGAATCGATCAACATTTTATGGAGCAACATCATTCAAATTAAATGACCTTGTTTATCAGCCAACTCGGTTTTTTAATGAACATTTTACTCATGCAGTAGTGACACCGATTTACGATTTGTTAAAAGAATGTGCAGGCTTTCGCAGACTATATCTTAATTAAAATAAAAATGCTTTAATTTATATTAATAACCTCATTGTATTTATGTATGCCTTCGTTTGCTTTCCCACAAACTACAAGAACCGTTATACTTATGGAAGCATCAAACGAAAATAGTTTGCATGAAAATATTTTAAAGACCTATGCTATTACATATTTTTGGATTTATTTTATAGAGAAATGCAGAATTTTAAATTTCACACTGGCTTTTTTCAGAATTCTTAGAACATTTTTGAGAAATGGACTTCGCACCCGTTTATTATTTGACCACATAAAAATATACATTCGACAAATTTGTCATTAATGGGGGTAAATGTACAAAGATTATTAAAGTCTAGATTTATCAGTTACTATTTATAATAAGGGTTACAATTTGTATAAAAGTAGAGGGGAGTTATAAGTTACCAATTCTAAATCTGTTTGGTTGTTAACATAATTATTTGAATTTTAATAAAGCTTTTTAATTTCCAGGTTCTCTAAAAGCGACATGAATTTTGATAATCGTTTCAAAATTGTTTTATCTGACTGACGTAGGCGGCATAGCACGAATCACAAAAAATTTGGTAGATGTCACTTTTTTGACAAGAGGGGATATGTTTCTTTGTGGTTTTGCAACATACTTGTCAGACTTAAAGAGCTATTAAATTAATTAAAGCCAATTAATTTGGTTTTGAAGGACATATTTGCAATTTATCAATAATTTTACTATGCATTTCATATATCTTATTCAAAGCCAATTTAATTACAATAATGCTGAAAGTGGCTCTTTAAATTTTAATGCAAATAAATTTTACATACGAACATAGCAAAATTTAGAAAAATATCGGTTTTAGAGAATCTGGAAATTAAACATCTTCATCAAATAAAAATAATTTGGTTAACAACCAAACAGATTTAGAATGGGTAACTTATCACTCCCCTCTACTTTTATACAAATTATAACTCTTATTATAAATAGTAACTGATAAATCTAGACTTTAGTAATGACCGTATCGGCCGAAACAAATTTGTCGAATTTGATTAAATAGTATTGTGAAACTTCCTGTTTTTGCTGTATTGTTTTAGTATAATCATGCAGTTTCACAAAGAATAGTTTATGTTTGATACATTATTGTATTGTATCTTACAAACACCTTTGAAAAGATATTCAAAAAAAGAAGGAATTAAAACCCTTTTTCGTCTAAGAATCCATCGGAATCAACAGTGTAATTCAATGCCGGTAGGGGTATTAGCCCTCGGAATAGTTGTTTCTGTTGATTCCATATTTATATTTATATTTACCTTTGGAAAGTATTGAAATTTATTGCTCCGTTTAAAAATAATTCAAGTCCTTGCCGCTTTCTAAACAATTTAAATGTGTTTATACCTATATACAAAATTTTACATATATGAGTATCTAAAAAGGGATTTTAGCTTTCTTTAGCCCTCCCTGCGTGCGCCACTGCATTTTTATCGGAAATAAAACGTGCCTAGTAAATATAAACGATAGAGAACGAACAAATTGGTCGTTATATAGCGAGAATGCGGACAATTGGGTTTTTCTTTTAATAAAATTATCATTTAACCGACCAGAACCCAACGTTCAATAATAATTACGATTGTACTGGACTCGGACTCGATCCTTGAATGCCTGTTTGTTTGCTGTAAGCCAACTTATAATTGTTTGAACGAGACTCGTTCCAGTCAAATTAATGAGCGAATCAAGTCTGATTTCCGACAGAAATCTGCCTTATTGGCGAGGTATTTTCACAAGGCGTTGTTGCTGTCTCGACCTTACCATTGATTAATAGCAATTCTGCTGGTTCAGGTGGGCACAAATACCGTGACGGTGTAGGTAATGTTACATTTAACTATCGCATTATATATGTTCATATCGATTTTAATGTATAACTACTGTCTAACAATCTCGTAATGATTTACAAAAAACATAATCCAATAATCCATACCCACATAATATGAAGATGTGCTCCCTCCACGAATAGATCATATGTAGCAACAAAGAATAAATATAACATAGACTACATTTTACACTCCAATTCTTCATATGTTTTTGAAAATTATAGCTTATCATTCGTTCATGTGTTTGAAAACATGACAAGTCTACAATTCCATTAGTGATGTTTAGAAGAACAAAAAGCATCAACGAACTCATATAGCATCCAGAGTTTCGACCAATCTGGAAGCATTTGGTTTAAATTTGAGTTCTAAGTTGGATCGATAAGATACTATTTAATTTCCTTAAATTATTAATATGGAATGTGAAGCTCCGTTTGTGGTACGGCTATTTTTAAGAACAAATAATTCTTGTGTAGATGGTACGTTGTTATTGTCAGTAAAAGTCCTCAAGAAAATATTTCAGCGAGTTTTCGACGCATCTCCGGTGAATAATTGCAAAATATGTGAAATTTAATATCTAATTAGTGTTAACATCTGTGTTTTATGATCGACGGTTTGGATTACAATATAGCGAAAAGACTGCGAGACGTCGCCCAGTTTCGTTTGAAACTTATGCACTTTAAAAATGCACCACATTACGCTTTACTGTTTTACGATAATTAATTAAAACATGTGTTGCAATACTGACAGTGGCGCAGTCAATTCTATAATCATACTTATGAACCAGTCACGTATACCAAAAAGGTCAAATTTAGGTATCTGGGGTAAGTAATTAACTTTCAATATTAAATAAAAATTATTTTAATAGTTCACCACTACAGTTGTTTCGCCAAACATTGGCTTCTTCAGGTGGAAGATAGGAATGAAGCAGGTTATAACAAAAATTTCTCAATTACTTTAATAAATTTAGATAATGAACCATTGATTTTGAGAGAAGTAACAATATTATTTGTTAGGTTTCAGGCATATATCGCTAAGGTACATGATAGAACTGACCGAGTAGCGTGGTCTAGTGCTCTAGATCATTGCTTAGCATTCGGGAGGTCACTGGTTCGAACCCGGGTCCAGCTGCTCTGGTTTCAAGTTTTCTGTGGTTTCCTTGGATCACTCAGGCAAATTCCAGATAATCTTTCACTTCTCTTCTGTCTTCATTCCGTCCGTCTCATCTTTCTCTCCCTAACCACACCACCATCCATTCCCACGATTCCTGAAAGGAGGCCGAAGAAGGCCTTACGCCCTATCCTCCGGCTTTGCACTACAGTGTAGGTCGGAGGGACTGCTCGCCCATCAGCACAAAAAAGTTTTATTTTATGTAGAACTGACATTGAACTATTATTATTATTAATATTTCAAACTTATGTTCCTTTTATTTAAATATTTCATTATGAAGTCTCGACAATTAACGCCTATAATTATTACTTAAAATTAATAAAAACATTGTTATTGAAATAAACGCCCTGTATATTCATTGGCATGAATGTCGATTGTTCTTCTTTATTCCTAGCACATGTTGCGTCACGGATAGATAGTATATATAAGGCAATAAAGGCAGCTTAAAAGCTCCATTTCAAAAATAGAAAAAGAAAAAAATAGAAAAGGAAAGCCTGCCTTTAATTAGTCTAATCAGACTGCGTGACTGGCCGGGGAGGATTCCGCTTCTAAGAATTATATGCATAACGAACTCGGGGACGTGCTTCGACGAAATGTTTATGGACACACTAATCTATTACTTCTTTCCAAACGTCATGGAACAGCGCTGATAAGGGGTCGAAAATATTATGCACTTTTAAATCCAAGTGACCGGTATTAAAAAAAAGGGGCGGTTATACACCGACGCCATACTTTGAATTTATACAAAATACAGAAGGCGAAAAAACGGGGGGTTATAACTAAGAACCGATAGAAACACGAAAATTGAATAAATACATCTGATGAATAATAATAACTAACCCTAAAAATCATCCTATTCGATATTTATTCATTTTAAAGTTGCAATTAGTATAATACGTCCATCAGTAAATTCCATAACAACTCAAGGATTATTAGCTATCGCATGTGATCAATATTCAATCTACTTTTGTTGTTAAAATTGGATTATCGGAAAGAAAAACTTGCAGGATTTTTAAAACTAGGATAGCTGAACATAAAAGATCATTAATATAAATATGCAATCAACAGAAATAAATACTCCGAGGGCTAATATATCTACCGGCATTGAATTACACTGTTGTCTCTGAACGATTATTAGACGAAGATAATAATCCAAAAAAGAAGGTAATAAAATCCTTTTTCGTCTAATTATAAAGGATCACAGATCCCACATTTGGAACGCGTCGTACACAGTAGGCACAGCGCACCGAAAGCCATATCCACGACCGGTTTCGACCTATCGGGTTTCATCAGGTGGGCGCTGGCAGTAAAGCTTTTACAAGTTATATAATAAATATAAATATGGAATCAACCGGTCGTTGGATATGACTTTCGGTGCGTTGTGCCTACTGTGTAGGACGCGTTCCAAATGTAGGATCTGTGATCCTTTATAATTAGACGAAAAAGGACCTTCTTATCTTCTTTTCTTGGATAAAAGATCATATTGTAATAAAAAACTGATTCAAATTACGCCAACTACTTATTTAGTAATAATTGTGATTTTGACAATAATTTTAAGGTAAGTATATCACATTTAGAAAACATAAGTTACAAACAACAAACTCTCCACTATTGAATATCTCCCCTGCCCCAACCGCTAACAATAGTATGTATATATATAATTTCCTCAAAAAGAAGTCAAAGTTTGACGAAACAATTGTTGAATACAAATTAGTTTTCTTGTTTTTTTTTCGGAATATTTCGTAAGTTTTCGGATATTTTTCAGTTTTACCTGCCATAGCGGCAATATACACAATTAATTTTAATTTTGTGCAAATCTGTGGGACGGTACCTTTCGAATTACATAAGTTTCATTCTCATCCCTTTATAACAAATACCGAAAAAGTGTAACAGAAGTTTCTACGTTCACTTATTAATAGATATATAAGGATTTGTATCAGTTTCAATTTAGAAATTCCGCGAATGTGTATTGCGGTAATGGTTCGGTCAGTGGGGGCTTTTTCGGCAATAGGTACAAAAAAAAGTGAGAAATTCGAATGGGCAAAAACGTCGCAAGAACGTTGACAGAATTCGGGCTAACGAGGTTTGCAAATTGCTTGTTAAGTAACGAAAATCGGATCCGACTTGGAGGCAAAAAGAAGAAGGCCATTCGGAATCGAATCGGGCCGAGCAATTAGAAATAATGGCCGCCTAATTGTAAATTATTGGTCTTGTTACCGAACGGCTTGTTGAAATTATGTATGAGTGACTTGTAAAAACAGCTTTACGACTGTCTCTCCGATCCAAAAGAGAGGAAGAGAGAGAGAGAGAACTGGCTCTGTTTTGGATCATCACGGGAGCACCAGCTACTCAATGATTTATGTATGCACATACATTATTTTTTACAACAAACTAATACCATCTGAGAGCAACTTTTTGTCGAATTATTACTTAAAGAGAATAAAGAGGAATTGTGCTCTTCTCTCGGCTTCTTTTAAAAAAAACTGCAGGCAACACTTTCTTTATTACCTAACCGTCAGCAGCGATTAACAATTGAAAAATCAGAAAAATCGAGCAATGTTGTTGCTTAATTTAGAAATATATCAGAAATACTGACATATTTTGGGAATTAACAAAATCTGAAATTCGTAAGCCCAGCACTACTAATACTATGATACCTTCTTCCTCTAATCAAACTAATAATATGATACATTCTTTCTTCCACAGTGCAATATTCAGATTAACAAATATCCCTTTAAACGAAAAAAAATTAAAATAGAACTAGATACAATAAAACAAATAGCTGTAAACAATGGCTATGATACCAAAATCGTCGATAGTATCGTATCTTAAATCAAAAAAATAAAACACGCCTACTACTCTATAACCCTCAAATTATTCATAATCCTTCCAATAAAGTATTTTGCTCCATACACTACGTTAAAAAACCAGTCAAATTATAAAATCACATCTCAAAAGATTAGGTATCACAACCATTGTATCCAATAAAAATACTGTTAAAAAATTACTTGTCAATAATAAACCAAAATTTGATCCCCTAGATAATAGCGGCGTTTATAAAATTTAATTCAATGATTGTGATGCTGTGTACATTGGTCAATCAGGCAGATCCATTAACACTCGTAAAAAAGAGCATTTAAAAAGTATCTTAAATAACAACAATTGTACAGGTATTGCTACACATTGTATTTCAAATAAACACAATATTAATGAAAATGTTCAAATACAACATATACAATCAAAAAGTAAGAAATTAAACTATCTAGAAAATTTATAAATTAGAAAAGCTATGTACAACAAACATAGCATTGTAAATTACCAAAAAGAAACATATTCAAGCGACTCTCCATTATTTTTGTTCAAACTAGGTAATTAAGAAATTTCCCCATCATTATTATTCACTATAAATACGTTTGCGCACATTTATATAACATATTTAGTAATTCTGCTTACTCTTGATAATGACAGACCTCTGTCGAAACAATTGTCGAGTTCCATCAATAAACCTGTGAAAAATATACCAAATGTTTTATTCGTTTTATTATTTCTTAAAATGTATTTTCACAATACCAGCATCATCGATAGTTTGAACTGCTGAAATCTATCTTTTAGAAAAAGTTTTTCGTATCCTTCATTTATTTTCATTTGAAAAGTAAATTATCATGAACTAATGAATTTCTTTATCCATTTGAAAAATGAATTTTATAACTTCATTTCAAACATTAACAAAAAATACTACCGTTAGATAAGGGTGAGAAATAATCAAACTTCGATACTTCGATTACTGTAGCAAGATCTACGTTCTGTAAACTAGGGGATATTTGATTTAGGAAAACCACGAATATAAAAGAAGGTTTTGTGTTGTTTATTTATTTTCCTTCAAAAATGTAAAACGTAATAAATTATTAGAAATTAGTAGATTAAGTTGAACTTTAAGAATATACCTATAAGATGGGATGAAGAGTCAAAAATAAAGTTACATTACATAAATGGTCAAATTCTTTCCTAATCTACTGCGATGCTTTGCATAATGGCTAATTATGTTTAAAAGATCCAATTAGTTTTATTTTAGAGTTTATTAATAGCCAAACGTGCCCTTGTCACTGTAAATCATCACCACAAGTGTCGTAATATCAAATGACCGTTTAGATATCCACACAGTTTAAAAGGAAGAAATCCTGGTTACCGATTTTCTTAACAAATTATCTGCGTCAAACCCCTTAATTAATATTACATCCTACAGATTGTCAACTAAATCAGAAGAAAGACACTAGAATCCAAAAGTTGTTGAACGTCGTCGGTTTTCCAATTAACTGTCGGTGAAGGTGATTGATATTTTCAAAACACATGCCCGTTTAACGTCGAATTCCTCCTAATGAGGCAGAATCGTTTTTGGCGTGGTCGTGGTGCGTCCCAGGAACGGGACGGACGCCCGGTGAATCCTGATGCCATATCCGGCATTCGAATACTGTCAACAATGCTTTCGACTCCCTACTAAGTCGTTTTCCTTCCGTCCAAGGGCCATTACGTAGTGTTTGCTCGCTTATTACATTGAATTCTTTCCAACGTCAGACAAACAGCACACATCATGAGCTCATTAAGTTCCACATACCACAACATTGGACACTTCTTGTTCTTCGACGAATAATTCGTCTCAACCAATTAGAACGAACACTGTCATCGAACAGACGACACAACAGACGTTTAGTTTTTAAGGTTCCGTAACATTGAAAACAAAAAGAGAACCCCTAAAATAAAACCATTCATTCACGTGACCGACTTATTCGACTGTCACAGCTGGTTTTCTTGGAAATTACTAAATACGTAAAATATCGAAATATCGCTTAAAAAGTTAAAGTCTTGTGATACAAGAATTAAATTGTAGGTAAAGTGATACGTTAGACACTATACTTGCGGTCGGAAATACGTAAAACATTCTTAATAAATAATGACGATTTCAGTGAAACACTGAATATCGTTTAAATTGTTTTACTGGTTTTGTAATTCTCTTACAATATTGTTTCGGGCACTCTTAGTTTCTACTAACTCTCTGAGAATGGCTGAGAGACCGAAACAATATTATAACAGACAATTACAAAACCAGTAAAACAATTTAAACGACATTTAGTGTTTCATTTAAATCATCGTTATTTATAAAGTGATGCGTATTTAGCTACACAAAATGGTTTCACAAAAACTGCCATTTGTAAGATAAAACAAAAAAGGTAGACAAGGAAAGCTCGCCCAGAAAACTATTGTTGAAATATTTTCGAACCGACTCGTCCGTATCTTTACTACTGCATTCATTAGCTAGACAATATGGTACCACAAAATCTGCAATTTGTAAAATAAAACAAAAACAAAAAGGGTGAATAACAAGAAAAGCTCGGCCAGAAAAATTTTGTTGAACTATCTTCGAACTGATTCGTGTGTATCTTTATTACTGGATTTGGAGTATTAATTTTCTAAACTTTTAATTGCTTTTGATTACCGTAAAGTGTCACATAAAATAAGAAACTGAAGTATTCGATAATATGCGTTCCTATCCGAGTCTAATATTAATTAAGACCCTTGTCATAATTTGTTACAACATCTTGCCTGTGCTCGGCTTCGAAAGGCTGCGTAAACGGTCATTTGATATCTTGACGGTGGCGATGATTTACAGCCCAACCTGACTTTCAGATACTCACGGAAATTGTCCATTACACTGATATCTACACGCCCATGTAAACGTATAGCATATACAATGTAATACATGTCTAATTAAAAAAGAAAAAAAAAACGGATGAAACAAAATAAGCTCAATTTTTAAATATTCATTGCTTGCTATTTGCCTTACAGATGGTATGTAATAAATAGAAACTTTAATAAAACAATAATTTTACAAGTAACTGCCCTTTGTCATTACTATAACAAACCGATAACTAATATGTTTTCCTATTATTTGTGTTTAGATGAGACTTTGATTAGTAATTATATAGAGAGCTAGATAAACTAAAAACTGTAAAAATTACATAGTAATAATTATTAATGAAATCTAAATGTATTTCTAGTAGAGAACTAAGTGGGTACAGATACACACAGACTACCTTTGATAAAAATGGCTCATTTTTTTTTTTTTTCGAATAAGCATTCCAATAACACAAAACATTTATTTAGGGGTGTTGATTTGTGTGTGAAATACAAAATATTAACAGATATGGTCATGTGAATTCTACCAGTAATATAACAATCAATCATCATACCAAACAGGCTTTGAGGTTGTAAAAAAAGTATATTATAAAAAACGTTTTGTTCTTCTTTTAGTTACCGTTCTTGATAATGGTATGGATTTCCTATCGAAACAATTATGGAGTATTTTTTAAGTTATCTATTACATTTTCTGAATGCCCTATTTTAAGAACTGGCCTATTTTTCAAATTGCGCTTTTCAGGAGTTATAGGTTGATATTTAGTTAAAACTCACTCCAAACCGTAACGCTGTATATTCTAAGGTTTACATTTTATGAATATTTTTTTGAATCTCTGTAAAATGGATAACGATAAAAACCTTCTTAGGCATTTCCGTCTAGTATTGATCTGTGTTACATACTTATAGAAAAGAAGCAAAACAAATGGTTGTAGACTTTTCATGTTCATCTATTCGTTTTTCTAGAGTCCGTCCAGTTTGCCCAATACAAAAATCTTTTCCAGTTTATGCAGTTTATTTCATACACACCACTTTTGCTTCGTTTATAATTTTTTTGTTTTTTGTCTTGGTTAGGCAAACATATTGATAATAAATATATGTACCTAACCAGCTTCGAATTGCTTCTGCATCCACCGTACTCTTCAGATCTGGTCCCCAGCGACTTTTTTCTGTTCTCAGACCTCAAGAGGATGTTCGCTGGACAGAAATTTCGCACCAATGAAGAGGTAATCGCCGAAACTGAAGCCTATTTAGAGGCTAAAGACAAATCGTATTATAAAAATGGTATCGAAAAATTGTATGACCGCTATAATCGTTGTATCGCCCTCGAAGGCAACTATATTGAATAATAAAATCAAATTCTATCAAAAACAAAATTTTTTTATATGCCAGCCTACGAACTTTTCAGCCCGCCTATTATATATAAAATACACAATATAATTATAGCTATCGATTTTTGGATCGGGGTTTATGTTCACTAAACTTTTTTCTACTGAAACATCACCTCGTTTGTTCGGCGGTCCTAATTAATACATCTCGATTGCAAGGATCTTAATTAAAGAGCCAATTACTAGTGTTTTCAGGCAGCTTAACCTGGATATTTAATAATTAAGGGGGACCAGCAGCGGCGATGTTATCGGTCGCTCTTTCTGCACGTGGTGTAGACAACTACCAACCAGCAAAACAGTGGATAGCTGATGGGTAAAAATGCTGGTGCATAGCGACGCGCCGTGATCGGAGGGCCACCAAATTGATTGGACGATGATGGCGTCAAGGGAAACAAAGGGGAGAAAAGAGAACTACTAACTGGGCGACTACCTAAGCAAACTACCCTTCTAAAGCCGGCGTGTTATTTAGGTGCTAGTTTATGTGTTTGATATGTGATTATTATTCATGAAGAGTAGATAGGGACCATCTAAGTTATGACCTATTAGGCCGGTACCAAAAAGTGACCCCATCATATCATCGAAAAATCGATAACGGACTCGTCTATGAATTTAATTAAATAAATAAATAGGTACAGTGGAGTTTATTGTCAAAGGGAAATTACAATCGAATTACCTATCTATGTAGATATAGGTACTCAGTAAAAAATGTAAAAATAATGATTTTGTACTACTGAAGCGTTTTGGTTATCGTACCGTTATAAAGATTATTGATGCTTTTGAAATTTCATCACCACCAATACAATTGACGCCAATAAACTTTAATATCTGTAATCAAAATCCAGTAAGTAGATAACGAATTCTGCAGCCTTGAAAATAAAAGATCCGTATCCTTATCTAATATTTCTATAGGTTAAAGGATCGAGGAAATATGAAGGACAACTTATTATTGTCTTCTAAAAAAGAAACAGTGGCGATTTTATAAATGGAAATCTATCCATAAAAAATCGCACCTTTTGTGTTTAGTTCAATCAATATTTGTTTTTCTGCATCTCTATTTTTATGTTTGGTTCAAAGGTGCCGAAATGCACTGGTTTTCCAGCGGAAAAATAAATAACAATCGAAGTCAAGAGTATTTTCCCACTTATGTCGAAATAAACAAAACAAAAAACGTTCCCATAAATCATATACATGTTAAAAAATATCGTTAATTTAAAACAATACTTAAATCTTAAAAAAAGAAACTCAAATACATAAATCTGTTACGATTGTCATCCAGTATCAAAATTTTATAAATAAATTTTGCTTTCGCATCCCAGTTTCTTTTTCTGTTTAGGTACATATACAGTGATGAAAACTTTAGGGTTTGATTATAACCGTAATAAAGTATTTGAATACATATATAAAGTGTACCTAATGCGTAATTGAAAATGGTACGAAAATACGAGTACCATCATATTTCTTATGCACGACCCAGGATGAACTCAAAATGCTATCACCACAACTGGCCATTTAAAAATTTATGTTGCAACAGTAGGAGGAGACAATATTAAACTTGGCAACCAGAAAACTATAATTGTACAATTTTTTTTAAATAATTTATTTATCGAAGGATTCTCGTTTACCATCTAATTATACACTTACGACGTAATAAACGAATAATAATTAAATACGGAATCATTATAAGCGAATTTCATCCTATATCATATACTTCACTGACAGCATCTTATTACAATCAGATACAAAAATTTAAGAAAAAGTACAAAGTTGTAAGGCATAAAATCGTGTGAATGTTATTTAATGAATATATACATACATACAAATTTAAATAAGTAAATATTTCACGAAGTAAAAGTATCACACATTGTTTCTATGGTATAAGTAACGTTAGACTTTGTACTTAAATGCAAATTCAAACATAAAAGGCTGCAATAGAATAATAGTTAAATATTAGAAACTATACGGGTTCTAATTGGATCCTAATTGATGCGATTGGTCGTGTGTGTAATCGTGTTACTTATACGTTACAACGTTAATAGGAAGTTTACCTTGTTTGCAATTAATTAATTGCGACCAAGAAATTACAACTTTTGTGTTTCCTGTGCAATTAACAATTTCCTGTGTTATACAAATATAATCTATGATTCGAGTTACAAATTAGAACACACATTCGTGTATTCAATACTGTCACTTCTAAAAGAATTTTTTTTTAATACCATAAGTAGATGAATAAAACACATGGATGAAACAGCAACTTATTTAATGTATACAAAAAAAAAGGAATTAAAATCCTTTTTCGTCTAAATTTTAAGGATCACAGATCCCACATTTCAAACGCGTCCTACACAGTAGGCACAGCGTACCGAAAACCATATCCCACGACCGGTTTCGACCCATCGGGTCTCATCAGGCCTTTAAAGGCTATATGATAAATATAAATATTAAACAGCTTTCGGTACGCTGTGCCTACTGTGTAGGACGCGTTCGAAATGTGGTATCTGCGATCCTTAAAATTTAGACGAAAAAGGATTTTAATGCTTTCTTTTTTTGAATATGTTATATTTTCCACTAAGAATCCATCGGAATCAACAGTGTAATTCAATGCCGGTAGGGGTATTAGCCCTCGGAGTAGTTGTTTCTGTCGATTCCATATTTATAGTTATACTTACTTAATGAATTTATATAGTTTTTTTTCACTTTATTTACTTTAATTATAAGGGGAGACGTTTACAGATATATAGTCAAGCCCCCTATTCTTTCAGATAGCGAGCTACACCTTCTGTTGTTGAGAGTTGATTAAAAATAAATAATTAATTAAACCGAAGATCCCTAATGAAACGGTAATATAATTAAACCTATCAGGTTGAAAAAGTGCTAGGTCATATGCCGATACTTTGTCCCAACCAAACATGATGCAATTAAACCGCCCATTCATTTCCTTGCAAAAATTGTATTGTACTTATTATTACTAAAGGTTATTAAAAAGGTAATGGGGGTACCAACTTAAAAAACAAATGTAAACTATAAGAGAAGTGTATAGAGTGGAGAAACTACAAAGAAATTAAAGATGAACATGAAATCATAAACTTACCAAACAATGTAAATGTTTTTTAGCATTTTAGGACATGGAATCTGAAACAGAAAAGGTCAATAAGTTAGAAGTGACAACCATTACGTGTAGGTAAATATAAATAATGACCATTTTTTAAGGTTATAAATGGAACTGAAAAGAATTTAAAAAAAGAGTATTCGATAAGGGAAACTTTAAAAAGTTATGTGTTATGAGTTTCTAAATAAATTAAATCGAATGAGTTAATGAGTATATTCTCAGATGTGTTTGAATATGCCTTCGGTAGCTTCTCAAAGTAAATATGTGCCACACGGGCGGTTAACTCACCAGGGTTCAAATTATTATAGTTTATTGTTCTATGTAAAAATGTTCCGTTTTTGTTTGAGTTGATAAAAATTAATAATAAGCAAGGAGGACAACGAGTGCATTAAGAGAACAAAAAATAAGAAGAAAGGACGCGTCATCGCTGCTCAATGTTTCGATTCGATAAGAGACTTTTAATGGAGGTCTTTAGAGACTTTTCTGTTCGAGTCGTTTACCATTGCAAATTAGATCGGTTGTTTTTGCTCGTTAAAATCGGATGCAGAAAAGTAAGCCTGTTAAATTAGTTTAATTGGGCCTTGTTATTTTCGATTTTTAATTGCTCCGATGATGACGACGACGACGATTCAAAATGATATCATTATACCGACAATTAGCTGTTCTTGTTATTAATTTAATTAAAAATAATCGCTAGGTGGACGCAGGTATGACTTTCACAATGTAGGTATCTATATAATAACAAACAAACAATGAGATCATTGGTAAGACAAACGACTGTAAAACAGCGAAAGAGAGAGATGGGGAGAAATACAAAGTAAGAGAAGGATAACAACTAGAACGTTGCCGATCTTCGTAATTGGTATTGACCATAACCACTATCTTATACCAATCGAGCCTAATGAATTATGCTCTTAGCGAATATCGGCGCATAGTATAGCATATAGCCAATTAGTTAACACTAATTAAAGGTTTCTTTTCAATTAAGCGAATGGTTTCTATTAGGTACTGCCGTTACGTTGGCAATAACGAGCTGCATTCTATAACGGAAATTAACTAAAGCTATAATAATACTCCGACAGTAATATAATTCATCCTAAGCAAGCATTTGCCCACAGCCATCCGGTTAACAATTGAAAAATTATTTTCAATAGAAACGTGAGTTAACAAATATAACAGAGAAAATGCAAATTGGAGCCAACATGCACAGCTACCCTACGATAGTTGTGTAGATACCAGTGGAGGTTATTGAGGTGAAGCAAAATAATCATAAATCCTGCTGTAACAATTTTTTTTACAATAAATGAAGAAATATAAAATTGTTGTATCTGCTTTCTACTGTTTTAAATTTTTTTCGTTCTAAAGGCCTTAAAATACGTAATAAATGCCCAGGTGAAGAGCTAGGTGCATGACTGCCGCATCTCTGCCAGCGCGTGTGGATTGCCATGACGTCGCGTCTCGGCTAGATTGCAGCTGCATGTTCTATAAACGTGTACGTTATGTTAGCAGGGCGCGGTGTGGATATTAGAAAGAAACAACCATTTTATGAGCACATTACCGATGAGTTTGCAAGTTTAAAAGACGCAAGAATATATTTCATATATAAAGTATTCGAGTAGGTACAAATGATAATTAATAAAAGTATTGTGTATGTGTGTATCTTACATATATTTTTACTTTCGAGAGTATCCGTATCTCCGGTTAATTCGAAATATTCATATTGTTCGACATATTGCCTGGCACATATTTTGAAGGATATTCAAGTTTAAAGTTTTTTTGGAGTTTTGCAACCCTTAAGTGAAGGATCGTCACCTGTGTGTGAAAGCACAAGTCGCCACTGATATCGGATAAGCACCCACTACAATTATCTAGATATCTATTAGTATTTAGTTAAAATAAATTAATTTCTAAACATTTCGTAAAGTTACATACTTTTAATAAAAAATCTAAGAAGGAAAATAGCTTCTCACGAACATTTTTGGCGCATGTGCCTGGCATAAACCTATTTACTTCCCCATACATTAAAGTAATCAACCATTCCTAAGCACATACATCGACTATAATTAGTACCCGTACAAAAGAACGAAAGATACAGTTTCTATAAAACATCCTCAAAAAAAAAACATTCCTATCCCTATAGGCAGGTACCTACTACATTGATTCTTATTGTTATTTGAATATGGAAAATGAGTATTAATCTGAAGTGAGGGTATGGAATAGTCGGAAATAAGTTAAGCATAGGTAGGTATCTGAGAATGAACAAACGGGAGCGACGATCAATGAAGTTGTTCCAAAGAGTGAAATTACAATTTCATTTTATGCTGTCAAGAACAGCCACGGTTGAAGCGGCTAAAACCAGCCTTGCCCCGTCTGATAAGCACACCTTCCAGCGGTTCTAAATTAAGTTATAACAATTTGAAAAGCCTTTTTAAGAGGCTCGTAAAAGTTACATACAACTACTCCACTCTGCACTTGAAATAATAACGAAACAGTAAAACGGGCTGCAAACAAAATAAGCTTGCAACGGACCAGCTGAATTTTCCGACGTCTCTTTTTCATCTCTTCGCTAATTCTATTCAGCTCCACTGCTTTTCTCGATCCTATTCTGAATAAATCGCATTCATTGGCTGCATAGCCTAATAGAGAGAGCTTTCGCGGCGGAAGGCGTCGCTACGGCAGTTGCCGCCTATCGTCGAGACCGCGCCCTCTTTCCTATGCACTTTGAAACGACCGCGGTATCCTTCTGGTCAGTTCTCTCTAGATATCCCCTTGAGTTGGTTGTCCACCATCAAACCGAATCACTATTCTAACTGAAGAAAATTTGGTGCTGAGTGCGTTTGCGTCCTTAAAATGTTATCCGGAAAAATTCTGGAGGAAAAGTGACTCGGGAATCGTGGCAGATAAGTTTGTTCGATATTGTTGATCCTTCATGCTTAAGAACCAGACTGAAACATCCCAAAGTATGACCATTCAAAGCTTGGACGGTTTGACCACCAAGAGTGCGGACACTATGCAGGGCATAAGTGAAAAACAGACCCAAAGTGCCCATCAACAATCTCAAACCGGCACAAAAAACGGACACATTAGTTTCAGTGTTGCATCCTTGTTAGCTGATACCAGGCCATGCAAGCCGTTATCCCCTATTTCCACAAAACACTCTTCGAATCTTTCGTCATCCAGTCCTCAACATCATTCCTCCGACGAAGAATACGATTCGAATCAGGAGGATTCGATAGTGGACGTAGAAGATATTAATACAGATCATACGTCGTCTAGTCCTTCGAAGGACAACGAATCATTCGGTACGCACACGAGAGAACGAGCGGAATTTCAAAGGGAAAACCTTATCAATCAAGGACCGATAAGGCCTACGCCGTTTTCCGCGTTAGCAGCTGCCGTCTATCAAGCCAACTGGCCGTCGCAAGGTCTGGTAGGACCTTTTGGAACACCTGGACACATGTTTCAAAGCCCTTCACATTTCGGAGTACCTTCCATGAATGCAGGTAGGACCCTTTTCTCATCATTTAGATAATAATTGCAATTATTTTATCGAAAGTATATAGCAATAAATAAACTTCTTTTGTAATAAGAATCTTTGCAACAAGGTTTCTTACCACTACTACTACCACCTTGCTAGTTAAATCTTTTGGTACCCTACCAGTTTTACTCACATGTAGGAATAAATATTTTGGTGGATTTTATGTATTTATCCTTACATGGAGTGGTTTGTTTTTTACAGGGAATTTTATTTCTCATGCAATCTTCTGCATTCCCTTTTAGAAGAATTCCAGATCTGAACTCTCAAATTTTACCATAAAAAAACTACATTTATTAATTTCAGCTTTTCTACCTGTATGCAAACCGTATCAAAAACCTGTTTAGCACTGTCCATCTCGTCTTCAAAAACCATAAACTTTTGTGTTTCAAATATTTTTTTTTACTGGCAACCATTAATTTAAACATGATGATACCGAACGGAATTCTTTTGTTTTGGATGAGCGGTCGTTACTAAAGTCGTTTGATTTATTAAACGATTTAGCACACAAATGGACACATGTTTGACGAGGGTAGAAAGAATGCCAGAGAACTACATATTATTGTTAGATTGATCTGATCAACACCTTTCAAATTTGTTGATAAAATCTAACATAAATGTGAGGGCGAATGCGGGCAGACTTAAAAGGAACTTTTGTTAGTTTAGAAAAATGCAAATCGATTCGTGATGGTATGACATGGGCATGACAAGAATTTGACTATAATTTGCAGTTATTATTCAAAATGTAGTGATCTTCTTATAAAATTCTTAGCTTAGATAATTATAAATTATTGATTTTATAATATGCTTATTTCAGCGTGCGAAAACAAAGTTAATTAACTCATACAGCAAATTTTATATAGATAGTTAATAATAAGCTTAAAAATATAAAAAGCAAATAAAGGCAAAAACATGAACAGACGATGGAAATAAAAAAAAATGCCTTATCGGGTCTATAAGAAAGGTCTAGGTTCAAGAAAATCTTATGTATTCATTGAAGTTGAAAGAGATACATGGAAGGAAGAAATGGCTGAGGTTTTCACAGCCGGTGTAATTTAAAGTGTTCAATATTTGAGTTGGACGACTCTGATCCACGATTAGCTTCACTCCTTCGGTTCGTTCTTCCATAACCGCAGTAAAAAAATTGGCTAAATGTTGGATAAACAGCTTCATCATCCGTGGACTAATCGAAGGAAAACCAAACCTGCACCATGACCATCAAAGTAGAAAATTAAATAAATGTATTAGTTGTGAATTAAGGAAAAAGAATTGTCATGGAAGAATAAGTTACGCAGATTTCATAAACTATAAGAACTTCAGCCATCAACAAATAAATTGAAGATTATTTGCGAATATCAGTTTGAACCTACGCATCCAAAAGTGTAGCCATACGTGATTACATGATTCTTTCTCACATTGGAAGATTTGAATCAGATATATTCACTACCAGCCACTAAGAATGGTCTTTATTTTCACCACTTTTAAGCTACATAGGAAATGATACGATAATTAGCCCATTTCTGCCTTTCACCTGAAAGGTATACATCGTAAGTACATTGGATTTTTGGACATAGTAACGAAGCTTCGCAAGCACATAACAACCTTTAGTTAACGAGTAGTTCGAAATAAACCATCAGCTAGCTACACAATCAACGTTCGAGGAAAATGTTTTTAGTTGGATTTGCTGAAGTGCGGCAGTTAGAATTAGCAGTAGCGGCGGTGCGGCCTGCATGAGCGTCGATGTGAGTGGCTGCGCATAATTAGAAGCGAAATAAATTATGTCGGCGAATAAAGATAACGTCATTAAACAAATGAAATTGGAAATTGCACGGCCACCGTTATTGTGAATGCATGCAGCGCGAACCGGCCATAAAGCAGATCCACGTTTAGATAAATTAACATTATTCGCAATTAGCACGGCTGGCACTAAATAATCCCTAATTTTGCAACTGTTTACGTGGAAAACGTAAGATTAAATGCAATTTTTATTTTATTTATTGCTCAGCATGCCGATGTCGTCGCCACTATACATACATACGCGCGCGGATACCGCTTGGCGTTTTATTGAATTTTTATTGACACGCAATCTCAACCACATTTTATCTAGGTACCTATTGCTATATATTAGAAAAGACACATATATACATACACATACGTACACCTATATATTTATGTCACTTGCATTTTAAGAGAAGTAGTTATTCTAATACAGCACAAGAACTTCAATTTTCATTATTTAAAGATAAGAATTAAAGGAATTCAGGCGACAAACCATAGACTTTCACATTTTTAAAGATATCAGTATACACTACGGGTAAATATTTAACAGACCATAGGGAGATCTATTACATGTATTCCAAATGCTTATGGAAGAATGATATGACAGACGGCGACAATGAATAAGATGTGGTATTACTCATATGTTATTTTTTAATCCGTTGATTTGATGAATGTTTATTTCTTGTGAAGCTAAATCAGAAATGATTATCGTAGGCCATAGCTTGCTCCAGCAAATTGGCGAAGTTTGTAAGTTCCACCAGAACTACACATTGTGATACTCAACAAACATTTGCTACTACATACAGCATTAGAGATGGAAGGACCTCTGAGGAAGCTCGCCACTCGTGCTAGCGAAACGTTAGGAAGCAATTCCCAACAACGACGACCTTTAGACCCGAATAAATACTACACTAGTGCATCAACTGGCCGCGAAAGCCTTAACCAATTTGTCAACTTGCTACCTTGAGAAAGCATTTTGCATGGTCGTTTAAACATTTGCCCACAGTGTATAGTCCCAAGCTGCACTGTACCTATTTTACTATACTTCTTTATGCAAAAAAAATTCTAGTATTAATTTCATAATACAAAAATCTTAAAATTCTAACGAATATGAAAATTTATTTTATTTGTTGCAGACATTTTACAATGATTACAAGTTTATTTTCCATTATTATAAAGTCATTTAGGTAGTGCTTTGTGTGCAGTAACCTTAGTAGTACAATGAGACATTATAAATCAAGTTTAACTTTCCGCTGTGAGGAATTTTCGAAATCTTCCATCACAAAAAGGGATTGCCGTTTCCAATGCAAGTGTCTTGTATCAATTAATAATCATTCCTTAACATTAAACAAGAAAACATAGTAACAGATTGTATTGTCTTTAAAGAAAGGAAAACAATATAGCACTTCACGATTTTAAACATCGATTTAATAAAAACTGAAACTTCTAAAAGCCGTGTATTTAAAAAGTAAAACAAAACAAAGTCCTTAGCGCCTTCTCAATTTAACGTAGTCCTTTCTTTCGTCGTAATAAACATGTTTATGCTAAGTATTCATAGTGTTGTAATACATACAAACCAGCTGTTGTTGGAACATGTTCAGATCACCACATCCACCACCATACACCCGATTGTATATTCACCATGAAAATTAACCCACGCTAATTATATTCATAGGCGGCGGCGCATATCAAAGCACCTTTTTTTAATCTTGCCGATGGTTTTTCTGATTACCTATTATAACATTTATACGACGAATTAAAGGTTCTGAGTGCTTGTACTAAATTGTTACTAGTCCCATAAAGCAGTTAGGTAAACGAGGATCGAAGAGGTCAATAAACTTTTATGGTGGGTACTTGATATACCTACTATAAGGTATTTAGACATACCCATACCCATCCATCAATTATGTCTCTATAAAAAAAGTATATTAGGAATCAAAATGAGGTGGATAATAATGGGATTGTTGTTTTCGAAATAAGGTGCAGAAGGTGCGTAAGAATCTTTGAAAATTTATACCTACAGTTAGTCGCCCACAAGTACAGGACAGACATTTCTACAAATTATATGTTAGTTACAATTACTATGAACTAGTTTCGTGCAATTCTGATAATCTTCTTCTGCCTCGCTATTTAACATTAAAGAAAACTACGGATTTCATTCAACACTGACAAACAGTTAAATCATTTTTTATCTTCCTGGTTAATTTCAGATATTTAATTAAAAAAGTAACTTTACCAGGAATATCATTCAGTGACCTTAAGGAATAAATCTCAGTTCCTAATGAAAATACTAACAGCAGATTTGTTTCGATCAATTTCCTGTTGAACCAAAGTCTAAAATTACATTCTATACATACTTCAATAACAAAACACGTAAAAATGCAACTTGATATATTTTGTCATAGTCAATTTTGAATACGTCACGGATTTAATTTAAAACAGAAAGAATTTTTGGATCTGCAATCAAAATTGCATCAAATTGTATGTGGGGCATATAGCATAAACCGTACACAAATAATTACTTAGGTGCTTGTAGGTATGTTGTGTTATTTAGTAGTAGATCAGAACTTTTTCAATTTAAAAAGAAATTAACATCTAAAGAAATTTAGTTAGTTGAATAAAAACTGGTCTGCTTAAAAAATAATTACCTGCGGGGTTTAAATACTCGTACAATTGTATAAAAAGTCGAAAAGAACTATTAAGTGATTTAGTAGTAATGTGTCGAACGAGCCGGTTCTAATGTGGTCGGATTGATCGACGAAAAATTTCTTGTGCAGCCAATTAAAGCGTAAAATTGCCTGTTAAGGTGCATTCTTCCTAAACAGCAGAAATTTCATGAATATACCGAAAGCGCTTTAGTACGTGGAGTCCTACGGAGCAAAGCAACCTCTTGAATACATAAATCTGCCACGGTTGTCACGGATCAAACGAAACAAAAGCGAGTCTGTCAGGGCTTACCAGAATCAAATGTTGCCTGTTCGAATTTTGATCCAGAAACATACGCCGCTAAAGGCTCGACATTGTAGACGAAAAGATCGTCGGGAATTGCTGGAATGCACCGTAAAACTTTCGATTGACTTACGATTTGTCAAACAAAATCTTTACACATTATACATACCATACCTTCATATGTATCCGTGATAATAAAAGGAAATAAAGGAAAAACATTCGTCTTGGTTAAATCTAACTATGAAGTTTTTTATTCAAAAAAGAAGGAATAAAAATCCTTATTCGTCTAAATATTAAGATCAAATATCTAACATTTGGAACGCGTCCAACCAAGTAGGCACAACGAAACGAAAGCCATAGCCCACGACCAGTTTCGACCTATCGGGTCTCATCAGGTGGGCGCTTTACAGGCTGTATTATAAATATAAATATGAAATCAACAGAAACAACTACTCTAGGGCTAATACCCCTACCGGCATTGAATTAAACTATTGATTCCGATATATTCTTAGACGAAGATGTAACATATTCAAAAAAGAATGAATTAATCCTCGGAGTAGTTGTTTCTGTTGATTCCAAATTTATATTAATATTAATATTTATATTTATAATATAGCCTGTAAAGGCCTTTCTGCCAGCGCCCACCTGATGAGACCCGATAGGTCGAAACCGGTGGTGGGATATGGCTTTCGGTTCGTTGTGCCTACTTGGTAGGACGCGTTCCAAATGTGAGATCTTTGATCTTAATATTTAGACGAATAAGGATTTTAATTCCTTCTTTTTTGAATATGTTACATCTTCGTCTAAGAATCCATCGGAGTCAACAGTGTAATTCAATACCGGTAGGGGTATTAGCCCTCGGAATAGTAGTTTCTGTTGATTCCATATTTATATTTGTAAAGTTTTGGTTTCTAGTAAGTGAATATAAGCAGGTATTTGAATACAGATAATGTAAAGGCTTCCTGTTAAATTGAAGACGAACTTAATACCAAATACGTTACGTGTAGATACTAAATAAGGTGTAAAAGCTCACAGTGCTGTAATAAATTTAAGTTTTTCACTTGACCCAATTATTAATTCACATATTAGCACACCTATGGGGTTCTGAATTTGAAATCTGGAACCAATGAATGAATTACAACATAATTGAAGTAAAAAACCTGACAATCACAAATTTTTCATTTTACGTGCGGAAGTATTAATGATGAACTTAATTTTTCGTATTCTTTCGGGCAGTGTGTCCACTAGAATAGAGTATTTGTACCATTCTGATCTGGAGAAAGTTAAAAATTGAATACTTAAATCTAATAACAAAAAAGTTGCACAATAAAAAAACATTGGCGATAGTGTAGAACGGGTGTAGCCGAAGTTGCCACCAAATTATACCTGACCAAAAAAGGTACAACCGATCTAATAGGCAGAAATTATTCTAATGAGAAGGGAAAATACTTTATTGATATTTTATGGCATTTATTTAACAGTAATTAATAAGGATAGAAGTTTACATTAAAATTCTTTAAAATTTGGATTTTAACAGACTAAACAATTTTTCGTATGATTGTGATTCTTTATTTCTCAATAAACAATATATGTAAGGCACATAGTGACCATTTTCATATCGATAACCTGGTGGCAAGATTGGATGTTTGCTTTTAAAACACCAATTTTGTAGCAGGTAGATCTATTTCTAGTGGTAACTTCGGTCCCACCGCTGTAAGTAGTTCAAAACCTAAGTTTTTTTATTTTTTCTTATTTTTGCTACATTACAATTTGTTTACTTTATTTATGTCGTTTTTGTGCTGAAGCATTTTAGTATATGAGAAAACTTTTTGATCCTTTTCTTACATGTATATTTTTGGTAGAATTGTAACATATATCTACAGTGTTATAAGTACTACATTAATGTTTATACCTAATTCAAAATTACCCGGTCATGCCGTGTTTAGAGAGTAATATATTTCAGTCAGGAATAAATTAGCGATTTTATCATTACAGTTTGGTTCTCTCCAAGTGCCTCACAATGAATTTCGAATAGCTCGCATTAACAGCGAAAAAAGGGTTTCGTGATCGGACCTAATTTAGCATTGGGACTTACAGGAGGCGCCGTGGGTTGTATCGATGGGATGGATTAGTGTGCTAACCTGTAAACGACTTTACCACACCGTTAACAACCTACATTATCAATAATCGGCTTACTCCCATTTTCTTAACGAAAGAGAAAATTATTTATTTACAAAAAAAATTATTAATCAAACCATCAAGACTGCGATCATTTTTGAACTTTTTAGAGAGGTCCTGTAAGATTTGAAAATAATGTCAACAACTTCTTACACCAGGTACTCCTTTAATACGTGTTTGGATCGCCATTTTTTAAAATTATTTATTACATATTAAAAACAAAATAATTTTTACGTCATGAACTACACCTACCCACGTAATGGGGAAAATAATCCATCCAGTAATATTATTCTTTTCACATTAGGTCAGTCCATAAGGACTGGGTTTATAAATGTTTTGTCATAAAACATCGGCTTGGTCTGACCCGTAGAAACGAGGATCATTTCGACGAGTCGAGAGGGCCGGTTGAAAGAGAATTTTAATAAAGTTATTAGCAGGCAGCTTTGAAATGTCCGAACCACCCAGGAGAAATCCAATTAAAATAAATTTACCACCCGAAAATTATAGCTGGATATCTAAGTGTTATTTTAAATGATCGTGTAATATTTTCAATAAATTGGACAGGATAACATATTAACGAGTTGACATTAATTAAAATGTAACTTATTCGGGATGAGAATTATCTGCGATGTCCATATCTGTTTCTTTTATTAAAATTAGACGACTGTCTTTTTGTGCGCGTTTAAGTATCGAATGTCTCGAATGTTCAATCTTATCCTACAGGAGCAGTTTACTATGTGAGGATCAAAAGTTAGTTTCTAGTCTGCAGTGTCGCCTATGTGAGGACTGCATCGATAACTTGACACTGAATTTGGCGGACTTGACACTGATTAAAGATAAGAATAAAAGACAAATCTATGTTTCAACGAATCTATTTTGAAAAAGTCGACATATGTCTTTTATTCTTATCTTTAATTAATTATGTTTTATCAACAGTGCACCGAAAAAAATTTACTTAGTACTTGACACTGAGTTTGAAATATGCCACTGGTTTTGCTACGTCCACAAATCCAATTTCAAGTTTCTCTATCAAACTGGTTCTTGTATATTTATCCGCGGAAAACACATGCAGTCTCAAAAATAATATTGAATAACATATGCCTCCCGCAGAGGCAGAGCATATTACGCTCGTCTGCATCGATTGCAGCTCAATTATCCGCCTAAATTCGCTGCTCTATGCTAGTAAATATGGGTGTTTAGAGGAGTGGGCGCGGTTCCAGTGGTGCACAGAACTCGTGTGTTGGCCCAGTTAAGTGTACCACGATGTGCTCGACCAAAGACTCGAAGAAGTAATTTGGTTTACTGGAAGGCCGAAGAATTAAGTTCATCATTAATACTTCCGCACGTAAAATGAAAAATTTGTGATTGTCAGGTTTTTTACTTCAATAATGTTGTAATGCATTCATTGGTTCCAGATCACCATCAGCTACGATGTAGATACACTAGATTATTATATTAGAAAAATTTAGTAATTGGGTCGCAAATATACATAAATAGGTATATATTTTTGTTTTGGCAGGTCTACAGCTCTGCAAGACATACAACATACACCAGCCACCCTAGCAATTAAAATGTGTAATTTTATTAATTGTCCTTATTTATGATAGTATATAAAGTGGTTAAGAGAGAAATTTACTAAAATCGTAATGTTGATTTTTTATAGACAATGCTCATAACTAAATAAAAGCATGAGCAAATGTAATAATCGTATGGTCATATGACGAATTCCATCAGGAAAGGCGAAACCGCCTGATTTTTTTCTCTCATTGTTTCAGGTCGAACTAATATGCAGTATAAATCTTTTATTACGCTGAATTGTAAATAGCGGGATGTATGGTTTACGCTTTAATGTACTGGAGGAAATAAAATTTTAATAACGCGAGAAATTCCGATTTTATTGCACGATTACTTGTTAGTGTTATTAAAAAATGGTCTCGCAAGGTGGCGAAAGTCTATCAACGTGTGCCATGTACCCGATCTGCTCCGAGGCTTTTTCATTTAAGCAACTGGAAGCCAGAACAAAATACAAACAGTTTTGTCAACAACAAAAATTTTATCGATGCCTAAAACACTCTCGTAAAAATACTGTTCAAGACAGTGTATGACGTCCTGCAAAAAATAAACACGTAATGTAATACCTAATGCGTACATGTTGTTTCAATTTCAATATTAAGCAAAAGTAAGAATGGTTAGACTGCTTAAAACATAAAACCAAAACTGATGAATCTCACAGTTAACTATATTTCTTCTACGGCATCAAAATTATACGTAGGAAGCAAATAAACGAAGAAAAGTTTCAAATTTAATTTATTGAACAGTCTGTCAGACTTATCATCACTTGAAGAAGCCAATGTATTGGTGAAACAATTGTTGTGTTCAATAAATTAAATTTGAAACTTTTCTTCGTTTATTTTCTTCCTATTAAAATATGAAGTTTTAACAAGTAACGACTACTACAATTAATTAATTAAATTATAGGTAGGTATATCAAATGAAATAGTGCGTAGTAAAGTTCTATAATAGATTTTTAAAGCCGAAATGTTCAAAAGAAGACCGTGAGGTGAATTGAACCATAATGGGTGGTACACAGCAACGGAGTCATTGCTAACACGATGGAATTAATAAACTTAATCGAAACGAGTCCAGGTAGAGAAAACATAATTAAAAAAAAATTATTTCGCTTTTAATTAAAGCTCTTTCGTGGCGAGGTATCTGATTACCACCAGCTGATTCAGAAATACTTAAAACCACAATTACTTTTATTATATCTATTTATATAGAAACTCTAATTTAACCCGATCCAGCTTAACCTTGTCTACCATAACCTTAAGGTTCTAACATTACAAATTTCTATTTGAGGATTCTAATGAATTGGTAGTAAAGACGAAATACTTCCCCCAAACGTAAACAAAACATTTAAAAGACTGTTATCGTTTGTAATCACTGTATATAATAGATAATTTGCTATGCACCTGCCTATGGTACTAGCGCTAGCTAGGTAGACTTATATGGTTATTTTGTGGAACTATCTCCTCTCGTGATAGAAAATTATGGAATTACCTGCCTAATTGAAGGTACAACTAATAAACGTGTTTACTTTTGGTATGCACCATTGATAACGGTAACTATGCGTCCAAATTTGGTGTATGGATGAAAATAATTTAGGATTCTATACTAATCATGAATCTATATGTAAATTTGGGGTCTTCAGATGTACCGACTAGTTATTTTTTCGTTCAATTAGTTTGGCATTTAATGGTTAGTGTCATGGAAACAAACGAAAAAAAAAAAAGAAAACACGAAACAACAGAACGTAAACGGTCCGGATTCGAAGAAGTGAAGATCGGTGACTATGTAGACAAAAAGCGGTCCAAACTGACCACGGTGGACGCGTCGGTCATCAAATTTGCACACAACGAGAGAGAGGACGTCGCCAGGACGATAACAACGGTTTAGTACGAGGACCTGGCGAAGAGCTCGCTATACAAAAATGGCCGTGACGGTGGCGGTGGCCAATTTAGAAATAAGTGGCTGGCACAGGTGTCCGCTCCAAGCCGAGAACGATAATATTTATTGGCGGATCGTCGGTCTAATTGGTGGCTGGGAATGCACAAAACCGGGAGCCTGTTGCCTTAATTGAACTAATCTACCCGGCTCTTTATCCATTAATTAACACATTGTAATTTGAATAAAATGCCCATTAAGCCATTGGAAAGTAGTCGTTTTCGGTTTTCTTAAATTGGCTCCGTTTCCGTCCACAACCAATGGTCGGATGGATAACAAGACCACGGACGATTTGGTCTGATCTCCTCTGGTCGCTTTACTTTGACATTGTTTATTCTCTATACTTTTAAATCGAAACAGTTTAATTGCCTATCGACAAATGCAACTAATGACGCATTCTATTATTTCTTCGTAATGGAAAATAAATTTCTCGCTTCGGAAATTATTATGAAAATAAATAATCCCGAACTATGATCCATTTTATATTATAATACTAAAACTAAGTAACTATTAATAAATACAAATATATTGCTTTATTTGTGTTTTAATGGTTTACGAATTTAGTTAAACAAGTTATCTGATTAATTGAGGGAAGTAAACGTATTATAACTAAGCGTATTTACCAATAAATAAAGGATCCTTATGAACGAATTTTATTGCTGTTGATTTTAAAACTTGTCAGTTAATGTCATAGTGTAAAAACTTCGACTGAAACGATGAGAAATGGAATGATAGTACGTATTGTAAAATGTAATGGCAAAAGAACATTCTACTCACCTGTAACTTAATATAAATATAGATATAAGATACAGTGCCCGGCACCTAAGGAGATTCAAAAGCCATAAATCATCGGATGCGCATTAGCAAAGCTTAGCCCCTTTAGGGCGGGGATAATCGATCGGTAGGCAGAAGGATAACTGCTCAGTAAGGTTTAGTAGCGTAGTGGCAAATAGTTACAAATTAACAGATTAGAAAATGGGTTGTTAGGGTAAGTAAATAAGTTGAATGAATTCACTTATGTTCCGTGTTCCGTACTTTTTCTCTCAGTGATACGCGCCGCTGAACTACAAGTTGATGCTTCGGTCCAGCTATATTCTTATTGGCTCTTTCATTTATTGCTATGCTGAAAGTTTCCGCCTAGCTACCTGTCAATCTGACCGTCGCTGAGTCTCCTTAGGTGCCGGCCACTGTAAATCGTTTTAAATGTAGTATGTAATAACTAACATTGCACCTAAGTCGTATAACTTACGTTGTAATATGAGCTAGAATACGTTCATTTTAATAATTATGCCATAGAATGATTACCTATTATAAATAAGACGTTTTTCACTTTTATAAAAAACATTTTCGAACTGGACTTAAGATTGGGGAAGGGCAGGGGTCGGCAAAGTTCGGCTCCGGAGCCACAGGGAAGCGATTATCAGAAGCTTTCAAGATTTTAAAAACAGCAAAGCGACCTTAGCATTAGTCAAAAACCCTCTTAATGTTACGATAACAAACTTGAAAATTTCTCCTTTTGACATTGATGTGGTAACTTTGAAATACAATTGCTGGATTTGGAAAATAAGGAAATAAGGAGCTGTAAATTTGAACGTCTTTGCATTGATTTGGGAATATTAGAGAAGAACAAATATGAAGTAAGTTCTCAACACAAGTGGTCTGCATATGAAACATTTTCCGGCCTAAGTTGCCGTGGTCTAGGCTGGTTGATAATACCAAACGTTTCGTCTTCTGATGTGGAAAACATCTTCAGTGGCGTGATTGAAGCGTTCTCGTTGAAGATGCATTCGCTATTCGTCCTATCCACAGTGATAGGAGCTAAAATTGGTATTTGGACATAGGTATAAATGAAAGAGTTTGGAAATGTTACTTTTAGTTGGGGCGTAATTTAAGAAACGGCATAAATTTGAACGGAGGCAGCGGGTTGTAAAGTAACGAATGGCAATTTTATTGGTGTGTCGTTAGGGAGCAAGTGCTCCTCTAATTGAGTTCTTTTATTTGTGCAGCCGCAGCCGATTTAGAACACATTACAAGCGAAAGATGTCTTGACAACGAACAAAACATCTGACAATCTTAATTAAGGCTCGGGGGCCGCACGAATGGTGAACCGCATTACTGATGGTAAAAAAAGCCGTGGTGATGGAACCGCCACCGTACCGCGGCAGCGCGTAAATTTCGCCCGGCCATTAATATTACGGCACTACAACAAACAAAGACAAAAAGGTGATGTTCCACGTTTTGACAGGCACGTAATAAATAAGCCGGTAACCGCCGGATATGTATTTCGAAACAAAAGAAAGACGCGAAAACGACCGCGCTAAGAGGGAAGACTTATTCTATATTTAACCGTTCGGTACAATATTTCAAACTGAACGAGAACGTCGACTCAAGACTCGACTTAACTCGACCATTCATACATCTCTTTTCTTTCATGGAATGCCATAATATCTATCTGGATGAACCGTATCTGTTACCCCGTTATTAATAAAAGCTATTATTTTATGCCGATGGGTAACACAAATAAGTTAAAAGATACTCTAAATATGAATGATGATGTAAAAACATCTGGCATAAAAGGAAACAGTACAACTTGCAAAAATTATCAAATCAGATTTCTGTTAACAAAGTAGCTGTTTCTGTATCATTTTATTAAGTTAATCGCTGCAAAGATCCGGTTGATTAAATTAATTAAATGGCTGTAGTGCTTAATCAAAGCTAATTTAGCTTTTCTATACTCTTGTTTTTTATTAATACAAAGGCTTGTTGTATTGGTAAATTGTAGTCCTTACTCACAAAGTGAATTTTGGTGTCTTTAGTAAGAGAACCGGAATGGTTCAATTTTTCTGTAGGCGAGAAGAAGATAAAGCTAATTTGAGGGCATAATATAACCTACATATGAACATATTACACACATAAGTCCCATTTCCATGAATTTGACCTACAGCTATTCAAAGTTTGTGAAATTTAAAATTTAGTTTTCAGAAAAGAACAAATTTCAGTTTTAGATGAGCCCAACTCTCACAAAAACTTTTTGTGTTTCATTCCCACCAGCTAGTCGCCGACCTACACTGTAGTGCAAAGCCGGAGGGTATGGCGTAAAGCCCCCTTCAGCCTCCTTTCAGAAATCGTGAGAATGGGTGAGTGGTGTGGTTAGGGAGAGAAAGATGAGACGGACGAAATGAAGACAGAAGAGAAGTGAAAGATTATCTGTGGAATATTTCATTATAAAACTCTCACTAAGACGGCTCGTATTTATACCTGTAACAACCCTCTCGTCCGCTTCTCCGCGCAAGTTCATCTCCTCCAGTCTGCGCACATTTTTCGGCAGGAATGTTAAATAGCTGGGATGTACCGGTGTCCCGTGTGATAGATGGTTATTAATCCTACTAAACGCCGTCAGCAATAAATATCTCGTAATGATCGTTTAGCTGCCCCTTTAACTTCCGACATTGATATGTGTTGTCGAGATATTTGTGGACGCTTTTTGCTCCCGGTTTACGCGAACGGATGGATAGATGGATGTAAACGCTGCGCTGCGTTGCTATAAGTTGTCGCGGGAAATATGAGAACGTTGTGTGTTATTGCTAACGCTTTTGTTACCATCGCTGACTGCTACTACTTAGCTGTCCGATGAACAAGCTGACGTCCATTAAAAAACGTGTCCGACGGAAGGCGACGCTCGGCCGTTCCGGCAACCCTGAAAATGATAGCCGATCATGTGTCCACCAAGTGTGCACCTACTACGTACATCTACCACAATGGAACGAAGAAAAAATTCCAAGAACGGAATCTAAACTTAGACGCGATATTTTGAAATGTTTTCAGTGTACCAAACTACATCCTAATAAATCTTTCCAATGTAAGAATAATCGTCTATAAATAGAACAATTACGGGAAAACAGTTCTTCTTTCGAGATAATAGATGATACTTAATGATGTCTTTTTTGAGCCTAAACGGATTCATGATATTCTATAAATTGTAGAACGTACTAAGGGACTATAGAAATAATTTCCATTTTCGATTATTTTTCAATTTGTATGATCCTCTTTGTAAGATGTTCAAGTTTTAGATGAGCAAATGCGAAGAGGAGTCTTCGGGAAAACGATTGTATTATGATTACGATTATTTTTCAAAAATAGTAAAATTAACAACCAGTAATTCAGTATTAACTTTATTTCACAGAACGGTACATGTTGAATCAAATAATTGAGCGAAACACATTTAATTTCCACTTAATACATTTATTAAACCCTTTACGATCGTTTCACACTACAAGGGCATCTTCAGAAGAAGTATTGATACAAATTTTCTTACACTATTTCTTAAATACCATTTCAATATTGGTGGGGATGCATCTACTATTTTATCTATAATCATTGGGCTATGTACATTTTCGATTTCATTTAATAATACTAAGTTGCCATTTTTCGTGTGTTCTTTCTTTGAATATGTGAAAAATTATAATGAAAGTCATCATTCATGAACTACGTTAATAACAAAAAACAAATTTCAATATTTTACATCACGAGAAGAAAGGTAAAAAACTACACATTTTAGAAACCTTAGAAATCAAATAGCACATGAGAAATAGCAACTTAATATTATTAAATGAAATCAAAAATGTAAATAGCTCAATAATTATAGATAAAATAGTAGATGCATCCCCACCAAGATTGTAATAGTTTTTAAGAAATAGTGTAAGCAAATTTGTATCAATACTTCTTCTGAAGATGCCCTTGTAGGGTGAAACGATCCTAAAGAATTTAATAAATGTATTAAGTGGAAATTAAGTGTGTTTCACTCAATTATTTGATTCAACATGATTCTTAATTTCCATAAAGTAAAAGCAGAAAAAAAACAATACATGTTTTCGTAATTTATTGATAGGCAAGGTATCTGCTTGTCCAACTGAATCGACGATACAGCGTATATACGTGATAAGCACGTAAACCAAATTAATAAGAACAATAGAAGTTCATTCAGGAAATATATAAAGAAATAGGTGGCTTAAAAATGCATTCAGTATCGCATACCAAAAAAAGTAAATTAATGTTGAGTTCATATCGGAGTAAGAGGACAGTTTTTGCACCCTTTCTTGTCCATGGAACGTGAGAAAGGGTTCACACAGTAACTTCTTGTGTGCAGGTCCCCACGGGATCGCATGCAAGCGTACCATACATACATACATACGTATCAGCAAAACATGTTGTTACCTCTTAAAGGATTCTCAATAATTTTACGTAGCGTACAGACACAGCAACACGGCGATGGTCGCATCTTCCTGCTAATGATATGGTCTTGTAAGATATCGAGAAAAAACGAAAATACAATTAAGGACAAATGCCTGCTCTGTTGAATGCAATAAAATGGCCATCTTCTAAAGAGGAGTAATTGCTAAGTGGCCCGAGGTGTACGATTTAGCGGAGATGGTTGCGATTTCTCAAAATCGATAACAACTAATTAATGCGATCGGGTTTCTAGATGTTCTCCCTGCACGTGTCAACTCGTCTTGCCATTTACAGAGAACGCCGAAAAAAAAGTCAAACTGCGCATGTACCTTTGTGTACGCTTGTTAAATATTTAGCGACCAATTGGCAAGCGATATTGTCCTGCAAAAATTACTTCTTTAATTTTCTGGCCTAATTACACCGAACCTCCCTAATTGACTGGTTATGAGTTTGCAATAAAAATTAATTGGAATAAACCGACATTACCTTTCAACCATCAATTTTTAATAACTTGCGGAAATAGATCGATAATATCGATCAGACCCGAATGATTTAGTAGCCTACATCTTTACGTAAAATAATCATAACACTTGCGTACTACTCATAAATGTAATTATTTACATATATATTCGTATAAATAAATAATGAATTTTCAGTGTTTTTTAAATTGAGGAAGTCCATAAAATATGATGTTAAGATGTTTCTTATTACACCATATCGAGATTAACGAGAACATTCATTTTTTGGAATATTCGTCCCATATAAAATTAGTTAAAAATATATGACAAAGAAAAAGCTGCTTTTTATGTTTCAAAGGTTTTTATTAAAACTCGACGATCGTTTCGGCTAGCGAAGCCTTTTTGAAGAGTACAAAACAAATACTGAATCCGACGGGTTAAACTAGGTCTTATAAATGTAAGCTTATCAAAGGAAGACGACTCAACTTATTAAAAGAATTAGAAATTGTATATCGTACACCTGTATTTATTTATTTTATTTGATAAGCTTACATTTATAAGACCTAGTTTAACCAGTCGGATTCAGTATTTGTTTTGTACTCTTGAAAAAGGGTTCGCTAGCCGAAACAATCGTCGAGTTTTAATAAAAACCTTTGAAACATAAAAAAGCAGCTTTTTCTTTGTCTTATATATTTTTGAAGAATATGTTTCATAATTATCCTACCGAACAATCCTTATTAGTTAAAATTAGTTAATATTTAACGATACATTATATTAAAAATGTTTTACATTAAGTTCCCAACCGCAACCTCTCTAAATATTATTAAATATTTAGCGATCTTGATCTTGAAGGATAAAAATTTTAATGTTGCAGCCAATATGAAAAATCTGGCACTTTTTAAAATGGCTAGGAAACATAATATAAAACACCGTAACGGCTTACTGAATGTTAGGCGATATAAATCGCGGCCAATTAATATATTGAACTAATTAAGGAAACTAATACCATAAGGTTATTAAAGTGGTGTGGCAATAGGAAAGTAAAAAGTATATTTTTTTAACTGCATTTACATATTTCCCTTTACAGTGTAGCTAATAACTCTCATCAGCTACTCTAACGTCAAATGTATTATTTTAATTTCTTATTTGCTTAGTCGTATTCAAAAATTCCGAATTTTGCAGATTAATTTCGACACACACGTACATATCTATTAAAATTATTTAACATGTTTGAAATTTATTAAGGTAAGCAATTGGCATCGTGCTTAAAAATTTTAAGAGATTTTAAAATTGTGATAATTACGGGACTAATATTATTAATTCCACACTCGCCGTAGATGTCGTAAAAGGTTAACGTGCAATCAATATTAACGATTTTTATTCTGAATTCATTAAAAAGTTAATTAATATAGGTAGGCAATTGGTTTGAATTAAGGAAAGTAAATTATGTTCTTGATTTATAGAAATTGCGTCCAATTAATAATTTATTTCAAAAGTTAGTGAGGTAATAGCAAAATTAACGAGACATTTTAGTAGCTTTCAGAACAACAGATAGAAGTATATTGCATCGAAAATTAATTTTATAACTTTTATATTCTGCGAATACTTCTAGCAAAACTAACCAAAAACTAGCTTATCAGTTGATTGGAGAAACAAAAACATAATGAAATCAATACAAAATATGTGACTAATTTTATATAAACATTACTAGTCTCGCCTGCTTTGAATGCAATCCCATATTTAAACATTTTTAGACGCCAACACTGTTGGTACGTTTATAATAGTATAAGGTGTTACAGTAATTATTCAATATAGGTCATAAAAAATCAATAACGAAGCATGAGAGATTAGGATTGATTCAACCTAAAAATTTATAAAAGACGATCCACGTTCAGGTCCATCAATAATACTGCGTACCGATGAAAGCGTCCAGGAAATTATTGAAATGATCCAAAACCAAAAACGTTCGAATACAAAAGAGCAAAATCAGAAATTCGCTCACTTTTCTGTGTTTTGATTCAAGAAGAACTATTCATAAATAATTCGTGTCAGAATGTGAAACATTTCATGCTAATTGCTATTTGGGTGTTCTAATTCGTTTATGTGTCAGAATTCGTTGAATTAGACCAGATTATTAAGTGCCAAATTCATATCTTTGTTGCATGATAATGCATCAGATGTCAGAAGTAACATTATTACTTGATCGTCCTCCATATTCACGTGATTTGGCTCCCTGCGACTTCTGCTATTTTCAAAATTCAAATTACTGTTGAAACTAGGGCGTCTTGATTCAATTCCAGCCATCTAAAAGGCTTCTACCAAGGTCTCAGACGCATACACTCTGAGGGAATGTATTTTGAAAAAGATCTTTTCACTGGGACACCCTATGTTATGTAACATATGTATAATCTGTCTGCCGGTTAGGAGAACAGCAGAGCGATGCTTTCTGAAACATCGAGCCATATCCTTGAATAGCGAGTCCTGCAGACTGTGTGTGACATGCTTATATTTGGTTGTAAGTTCTATTAAAGAAGTTTGTCTCTAATTAACATTAACTAGTTGGTTGTATCGATCGAGCGGTCGCGTAATTTGCGGTAAAACGTAAAAATTGTAGATTGAGCGGTCACTTTTTCCATTTAAATATGTCGATTTTGCGGTCAAGGTAACAAGACTGTGGAATATGCGGTCATAAATTCGAATACCAATAAAACACAACTAACATCATGGAGGTTATTTTGTCAGTATTTATTTATAAAAATATACATATATAAATACATTGTTATAAGAAATATAAGAAAAATAAAGAACTATACATTATACACGTGAAAAGCTTTTATAAATACATTGTTATTCTTAATCTACTCTAATCATTTAAGACATTTCCTCTAGAAATAATAATAACTTTTCTTCTTTTGAACCGTTGTCATCATCTTCATACCACTTTGTCACCTTTTCAATCCTCTCATCTAGGTGGATGTATCTTCTTTTTCGCTTTTTTCCGTCTAAATTTAGTTCCAACCTCATTATCATTTGATCAGTTCCTTCGGCTACTTCCATAAGTGTTTGAAGAATGGTTTTATATCTCGGATTTGTTCTTCCGATTTTGGAGTTTATTTCGTGATTTACACCTTCAGCTGCACCAATAACCTAACCTAACTTAACCTAACCTAACCTAACCAATTTGTTTTCAAAAATAAAGGTGTATAGATTATACACGTGAAACGCTTTTGTGACCGCAAAATAGACAGGTAAATTTTACCCTTCCTCCATTTTTACATTCAAGAAAGACTTGACCGAAAAATCCACTGACCGCTCGATGACTGACCGCAAAAAGGACTACACCTAAGTAGTTACAGTTAATAAGAAGGCCCCAGTGCATCATTTCTGCATGAGTTTGAGCCCTGTACGTCAAAAGCTCGCAACAGAAAGGCATCCACGGCATGAAACCAATTACGACGCATATAATAAAACTAATTAGTCCTTAATTGCTTGTTAATTAAATGCTGACGTAATTAATACAGTTGATTAAAAGTATAATAAGGACGACCTGACATACTCGCAATCTTTAGCTCAATGTAATACTAATTATAATTCTTATATCGAAATTGTTTTTACGAAGCCCGTTCGTTTTAAGATCACTGATGTGCCTTCCTACTAAAATTCCACATTCTCTAACGATTCGCTTAAACGACTTTTATTATTAATTACTAATTGACACGATGAACGATACGTGGAAGCGCAATTAACGCTAGTTACGTTCGTTTTAATAAACTCAATTCATTACTAATTAATGAAGAATATTAATTTACATAATCTCCGTGATTTCAGTATATAGTCACATTAGTGACGTAATAAGATGTTGCAAGGATGTTGGACATGTTTATACGTAATAAGATGTTGAAGGCGGACGCTTAAACGGTTTTAAAAACTTCCGGTTACTAACGGATATCTATAAATTCTAATGGATACTACCTATATTATATAAGAACAGTAAATTATCGAAACTACCAGACGCGGACCGCAATTTCGATCTTATTAGACCTCATCAGCACGCCATAGACAGTCTCGATAAATTACCAAACACATCAAATAAATGAATCACTTCAGTTAGTAGCAGATACTGGCAGTATTATATCAACTTGCTTTTAAAGGGATCCATCGATTGGTTGGTGATTTATCGAGACCGTTTATGGCATGCTGATGAGATGTAATAAGATCGAAATCGCGGTCCGCGTCTGGTAGTTTCGATAATTTACTGATTAAGAACTTATACTGCTCTTACTAATTTAGCTGCGTCGTCGATTCAGTCTGATATATGAACTAATTCAATTAGCAGCAGATCGTGATATACTACCTGTATAATATGTAAACTTCTAGTGTTATTTCTCACAATAGAGTAGATCAAATTGATGCGAATCAAAGTTCCTTTCAACTTTTAATTATTTCAACGCAAAAAAAAGAAGGTATTAGAATCCTTTTTCGTCTAATTACAAAGGATCACAGATCCCACATTTGGAACGCGTCCTACACAGTAGGTACAGAGAACCGAAAGCTATATCCCACGACCGGTTTCGACCTATCGGGTCTCATCAGGTGGGCGCTGGCAGAAATGCTTTTACAAGCTATATAATAAATATATATGGAAAATACCGGCCGGTAGGGGTATTAGCCCTCGGAGTAGTTGTTTCTATTGATTCCATATTTATATTTATTTTAATTATTTAATAACAACTAAAACTATACTTATAATACAATACAATAAATGCGATGCTACAATGTTTAAAACGTTCTTTAGTGATGAATGACGAATGTTTAATGATTACTGGTTGAATTATATTGATTATGATTATGAATAATAATTTACCTTCTTTCCAAGGTATAAAAGATCAGTAGGCGTTACTTAAAATTGCTAAATAGGATTATTGGTCGTTTAAGATTTATATGGGGATGAAACGTCCCCTTGCTTCTGTGAATGTTGATGTCTTGTCTAGGTAATGTTATTATAATGTTAGAGGGTAAAATTATATCCGGTGCTATTTAATTTTATGACAGAGAGACTTTCAAAAATACCTGGAACGTGCTCTAACAATAGGCTCCATTTTCATAGAGTGTCTTATAAACTTAATGATATTCAATGACGTTGCTTAAATGTTTATGAATATAATAGCTATTTATATGTTTGTGAAGTGTACAGAACACTACCATAACTAGATATTATGTTAAATTATATATTCAATGTTAAAATAATTTTTAAGTAATTCTCTTTTAATTCCAGATTCAAATGGCGAACCACCGAAATTGAAATGTAACCTTAGGAAACACAAACCTAATCGAAAACCTAGAACCCCCTTCACTACTCAACAGTTGTTAGCGTTAGAGAAGAAGTTTAGGGACAAACAGTACCTCAGCATAGCAGAAAGGGCCGAATTTTCTAGTTCGTTAAGGCTTACAGAAACCCAGGTAGGTTTGCACTACAACTATATGTAAGAATCTTTCACTAGTTTCGAAACTTCTAAATTTAATATTCATTCCCGACCTCTAATGCTAAAATGAATAATATTACGAGACTGCATTAAATCAAACTGCAATGAATAACTAAATATTTATTTATAATATCTCTAAACAATTACCCTATAAACCTACTTATACACCAGTACCATATATATATATATATATATATGCACATTATTGGACGGTAATTATGATTATCATTAGTATTAAGACTGGTATAAACTCAAGCCAAAGAAATTTCGCAGGAGTGAGAATTATAAAAATTAAATATATTATTAGATATGAAAATATAAAACTTCACGAAGAAGATTTCCACAATTTTTTTATTTAACTATGTTCAATGTAACAAGTTTCGCCAAAACTTTTTGGCTTCTTCGGACAGTGAGTATTTTCTACTACACCCTTGTGTAGCATCACATCTTAAATACTAAGTTGCATTTGGGAGTGGATATAACATTAAATAAGATTAAGGAGAGGGGAATTATTTCCTTAAGTCTGGTCATTTACAATTAAGTTCTGTTTTTTAAATTAATTTATTTCTAGATTTTCTATGAAATCTAATGTTTTGCTGCTTGTCGTTAAAATTATGATGTTCTTCTATTATGTGGTTCGCATAGTAAGATTGTTTTATTTTTTAAAAACTACTTTTATGTTCGGAAATACGTTTTTGAACATTTCTTCCTGTTTGTCCAATATATACCTTTAGGCAAGACCCACCAGTCAGTTTGTAAACTCCGAAGCATCTTTACTATTTTTTACGTATTTTCTTACTGAAAAGTTTGATTTATATGGAATATAAAGACCATATTTTTCTAAGGAAGAGCGAATTTTATTTGTAAATGGGCCTAAATATGTTAATGTATTGTATATGTTATTTTTAGTTATTGTAGTAGGGTAAATTAATTGTAAGGCTAGCTTTTGTTGTTTTTTAAAAATTATTTTGTCTATAATGAATGGATCATAACCATTTAATAGATGAAGATAATACTTTTAACTTCAAGTTTGAAATATTATATATCTGCAATAAAAGCAAAACATTAAATCTCTTAGAAACTCTAGAAATAAATAAATTTAAAAAACAGAATAATATTAAATGACCAGACTGAAAGGAATAATTCCCCTCTCCTTAATCTTATTTAATGTTATATCCACTCCCAAATGCAACCTAGTATTTAAGATGTAATGGGACACTTTAGGTTTAGTAGAAAATACAAAATGCCCGAAGAAGCCATAAAGTTTTGGCGAAACATGTTACATTTAACATTGCTAAATAAAAAATTTGTGAAAATCTACTTCTTGAAGTTTTATTCCTGTATTATGGATTTTCATCAAGTAAATGTCGAAACTCTTCAATAAAACTTTAGTTAAAATAAATAAGTATTAATAAACAAATTTGAACAAATAGAGTTTGATACACACGTTCACTATTTTCCGTTTTCGTCACAGAGGTCAGGAATGAATAATATGTCAAGACCCGAGATAAAGTAATAAAAACTATCTATTATGATATTCACATATAAACGATAGAAACTATAACCGATCATGAACAGTAATTCTTTTTACGTAGACAGGTGATGACGACATTGGTAATTTAATAGATATGTTAAGACACAGCCTGTATAAATAATGTAGGAAATCTCAGTTTCGATTCCTTGTCAGTCTTTATCTACACTGTTAATATTTATATGATGTGATATATAAAACCACACAAAATTTTAAACATAACTTATTAACATGTTGAAATGAAAGTAAACAAAAACATCTCTCATTATCGGTTAATTTGCAATATATTTAAGCTTATTTACAAATCTGAACGAGTCTTAAACATGATTAAGTTTAGGAAGTTAAATACAATAATAGTCATATTTAATAGTTATAGGATGAATAGATAACACGCTTGTTATAATTTAAGTAACTAATATTAATATTTTCCATTTACCGGTCAATTACCACGATTTTTTTTTTAGTTATTTCTGAATTTAGCTCAATAACGAGACATATACATAACAGACGTTGAGGCGAATTATTTTCTCTTCCTAAGACGACTAAGCACGTGACACATTGAAAAACTAGTCGAATATACAAATACTGTTTTATTACGATGCAGCAGTCCTCAACGCGATAAACTTATGAACAATCATGGAAAAGGAAATTAAAATTGTAAACTCCTTTTCAATTTAAATACGTAGTAAAAATTAGTTACTACGTATAAGTAATAAAATAGAAAATTATATGAATATAATGTGGATACAAAATTAATAAAGAACATTTAAATATGAATCGGAATATCGTACTTATGACTTCTCATCAGCACACCACAGGTAGCTTCGATAAATCACTGACCAAACTGAAGTTGCTGTGATATTTACAAAGTCCTTACGAAGGTATCTAATTGACAAACTGAATATACGACGTACGACGTAACTTATATTACATTATGGGCATGCAAACCATACCAAATTAATAAAGATCATTTAAAGGAATATGAAATTAAATTAAACATTGGAGGGTTTCACTTTTTAAAGATTTTATTTCTCAACAACATTGTTGGATACATGGATTATGTAATATCGCACTGTCCCCAGAAGAATTCAACAAAGAACTTGATATAAAATACATAGCTTCAAAAAATGGTTATACACACAAATTAATATTTAAGACTTTGAACAAAAAACTTAGTAAGAAAATTACAAGAACATTATATAACGATAACAGTAATAACGATACTCAGATTCATAAATTTGTAAGCATTCGTTTTATTGATAAATTAAGCGCGAAAGTTAAATATAAAATACAAATATGTTCTGAATATAAAATTATTGAAACAAATAACTTCAACCTAGCCTCAGTATTAATTAATAATAAAGAAAATACAGACCTTCTAAAGACAAGTGGGATTTATCAAGTGTTCTGTGATACCTGCGATGCAATTTACATAGGTCAAAGTGGCCGTTCTATTAAAAAACGTATCAATGAACATATATATTCTATAAACAAAAAATACTGCAAAACAGGTATAACAGAACACTGCACCTTAAATAACCATTATATTAATATAAATCACACAAAAATTTTACATCGGAACATATAAAAAAGTAGGAAATTATCGCTATTAGAAAACCTAGAGATTAAGAAAGCCATTCATAAAAATATCAATATAGTACACAACCACAAAGAACTCTGTAACCTACCCCACCATTTACCCTTAAAGTATTATAATTTAGTGTTAGATATAAAATTTAGTAAACTTTTTATTCTCTTTTAAGAATGGCTGAAACAATATTGTAAGAAATAAATTCTTTAAAAAGTGAAACCCTCCAGTGATTAATTTAATTTCATACTCGTTTATAATAATGTTTCACAAAAAGTGCACTGAACAAAGTTTAAAAAGATCATTTAGTTGTTCTATAAAATGATTTTATACTTTTTCAGATAACAGAAAATAATTAAGAAACAAAATGTATCTACAGTATTTATATTTGCCGTTTTCTTTAATTCTAGGTGAAAATCTGGTTTCAAAACCGTCGTGCGAAGGCGAAGAGACTGCAAGAGGCGGAAATAGAAAAACTCAAGATGGCCTCGCTTTCGCGCCACCCGCACCCTCTCTACCCGCATCCCGCACTGCAGGGCTACTTTCCCGCAGGAGCGCATCCACTCGCGTCACTGTTAGGGGCGCGTCCCCCTATGGGACCGCTCGGATTATTACCCCAACATGCGCACCCACCACCCCCTCATCTACCTTCGCCGCAGGGTCCGATGAGATCTCCTAGTCCTCACATGTCCTAAAGGACAAAGGTGAACGAAAACGTTTCAATTTTATTTTATTTTCCCTATTTAATGGATATCTACTCGACTCTGATTGCACTTTTGTGCTAAACACAGAGTAACAACATAAAAATAAATTCAGTTAAGAATGTCTGCGTTAAAAACTACGACGTGCAGGGTGTTATTCAGAAGATTGAATTATTTTTATACTATCAATCATTAAAAAAGATCAATTTCTCCCTTTATTAGACTTAACCTCCGTTACTAGTTTAAACAAGAAAACAAGACAGATAAAAATAACAAAATATGCTAGGTATAATTATTATATATGAAATAATGTGATCGCATTTCTAGTTTATTATATTATTTATTTATAATTATGTACATATGAACTTCTGTAAAATTATGCGAATGAACGCGAGGCACATAAAGAGCTTACGTAAGGGCATAAAATGGGGCTAATCATCGATAACAATAAACTTTTGCTTTCAATTATTGCGACATTATGTATTTCTTACTATCAAATGTAATTAATTTCAAACAAAGACAATTTATTTCGATCAAGTAATTCGTTCTTGTTTTTGTTATTATTTTATCATTGATTATTGAAATTAATTATTAGTAGTGTGTTATATGAATTAGCACTAAATCATTCGTTCTTTGTGAACTGTGAAAATAAGGTCAGATCAACAAATTACGTATACACAGATATATTTGTGTCTTCCTGGTAGGTCTCGCGATATCGTGTTAGTTCGATTTCTGAAAACTTATCTCATTCACAATGACGTCACTGTCTCTCAATAAACATTTTAAAAAACCGAAAAGATTGATTATAATTAAAGTGTTACTCGGGCGCATTCTTGACCTTTCGGCTTATTATCGCATTCGTCAAACCAAAAGCAATTAATAATTACATAGATACTGCGTGAAGAACATGTTAAGAACTTCCTAAATTCTATATTTAATTTATTCGTCTTCATCAACTATTTTTGTTTAAACAACATTTAAGCTGTTAAGATTCTCTCACATGGAGTAAAACAGTTACGTATAATGAGTGGTAAGGGAAACGTTATGTAAGACTGAAGTTTAGGTTGTACGATAAAATTGGATATACAGCGTTACGCTAGGTAAATAATATCAAATAAAAAGCAAATTTATGGGCTACTGATATTCATAGAGTAGTCGGTCCAAATTTTCTTATTATTAACAGTATTAATTGTACTCCTATTTCTGTCTCTAATGTGTTTCTAACTAACTCTTAATGTCACAAAAGGTTACCTATCAACAAGAGCAACCAAATTTTAGTGTATTTTTCAAGGGGGTATTGTCACCCTGACTCTATTTTAGGAATTGATTGGTGGCTAATTTTGGCTCTACATATTTTACACATGTACAACTGGTGTTACATTAGAGCATCATCGATAGAATAAAAAGTAAATACGGCATTTTGGAGTATGCGAAAGTTATTTTCTATAAATTGTGTGGTAATACTACCGAAGTAGTTTATTTCAGTTAGTTCGGCTAATTTTTGGCTCTAACATTTAAGTGTTTTACTTGCAACTGCTAGTTTAAAACATTGGTACAATAACAATTTTAGCCGTCATAGATGTCTCAATATATTGAAAATTTTTTGGCACACTGCCCCATGCACTAGTTTGATTTTGCCTTTCGCCGAAAGCCCTTCTATAAATAAGTCATTATTTTGCGAACTCGCAACACACTCGAAAACGAATCGAACTATAAGTATAGCGTAAATACGATAATAATAACAATAAAATATATATCTATATATACATACCTACACCTATATACATGTTGGAAGTGCAAAGTTGCACCTGTAAACACGCGAAGAGAGAATACGAGTGCTCGAGCCTGTCCGCAAATAATAAATGTCTTTATAATTAATTTTGGTGCAAGGATACTGCCAAGAACCGACAATGTTTTATAGCGTATAAATAATCGTCATAATTGAGTTTTCCAGGCACTTTTATTGGCTTTATTAAGTTGGCAGCACTTAATGGGTGGTACACATTAATAAAGACGACATGGCCCATAAAACCTAGCGTAATTTACAGTTTTAAACCTATAGAAACAGCGCGGATTCTGAACCAAATTACTAACCAACGTCAATTTATAAATACACACACTAAACTAGAACAAAAATTGCATACATTTAGGGTATAAAAGCGAAGTTGATATGCCACCTCATTTAACGAAAGAGAAAAAATCAAGGAAACACTATATAAAACTCAATTTGATTTTTCCACTGTTTATTTTCACTTGACAATTGTTTCACTCTACAAGGGCATCTTCCGAAGGCAATTGGTTACGTTAGATAACTATTCTAAATAAATAGTAGGGTGAAACAATTGTCAAAATTGAAAATAAACAATGGAAAAATCTAATTGAGTTTTATTTAGTGTTTCCTTTAACATGTTTTTCCAAAAAGTAAAGCCCGAAACAACAGATTAGAAAAAATCAAATTAAATAAAATGTAATTTTTATATTATGTTATACATATATCATTAACCCGATATGTTTATTTGACCGTAAAATCGAGAGGCACTTTTTTACATTTTGTTGTATAAATGTTCATTATTTTTAGTTTCAATATCACCAACTAAAATTGATAATAGTGCCTAAGTAGGGCTCCAAATGTTCTAAATTTTTCACCTAACACAGATTATTTTTTAGGGTAGAACTAGTTGTTTGAAGGTAGAGGACGCCACCTTATATATATAGCAATGCCTCCTATGCTTTAAAAGTACATTTAAATAACATTACATGTTATCATGATGAACAAAATACTCACCTAACCTAACCTTATCTAACCTAACTCGGACTAGGTTAATCACAATGTTCTATAGTAGTAGAGGGAGGCATATTTTCCGTATTAAAATATCCATTTCCCAATGTATGTTATAAGTTCAATTTCACATATGGATGAACATTGATTTTTCATATCTATATATATAGAAAAGGGTATCCCCCACTCCAAGCACCTAATTCCGCCCTAAACAATTGTTTCCAGTAGAGAAGAAAGAAATACACATGGAATTCTATGTTCGTTTTTTATAATTTTCTATTACTATTCAGTATATATATTTAAAAAAAATAATCAGAAGATTTAAATATTAAAACCTAAGTAAAATTCCATGAAAAAAAATAAATGCATGTACATCTACCTACGGAAATGCAAAAGCGCTGAAAGTAAAAATGTCTTTATGACCGAATTTACGTATAAAGAATTGGTTATTGGACAGTGTCATGCAGATAATGGGATTATTGCTCCAACCAATGGAATAATCAATATTTTTATATGATAATAAATCGGGCATAATAATAATCAAAATAAATTCGTTTGAACTTTAGTCATTCAAGTCAACAGTATATATGTATAAATAGAGCGAGTTTAAAGTAAAAAGTGGATCAGCTGTAATATTTGTGGGTCAAAAGGTGCAAAGTAATTCATTACAGTTATCATAATTTTCTAAACAATAACAACAAAGCAAAATTAGCGATGAACTCATTGATATGCAATACAAATTTATACATTTCGTCATTATTTCTTATTATTTTTAGAGAAATTAATTAACATTATCTTGGCAATAAATTCGAGTTTATCAGAGTCATAAAAAGGTCATGGATAATAAACCACTTTGTCACTGACTCCCTATGCTCATTCGTTTAATGTTTAATGGAAATTCGATCGACAGTGTTTGGGTGGCCCGTCAAACAAACCACACAAAACGTTCTGATTTTTATAAAACGATAACGACATTAATACATAAACATAAACAACAGATATATTTATTTTAAAACAAATATTAATTAGGCAAACGAAGAGTCACATAATCTCATTTTATGGCCTTACTTTCAGACTGGTAAGTGGCGTGAATGATGATACATTTAAATATATTTTACGTTTTATCTGTGTAAATATTTTTAAAATTTTATGTACAAATTGTAAATATAAATTTGTAAAAAGTTCTCGTTGTAAATTATAAAACGTTCTGATTGATTGTGTAATGTAAAAAGATGTAGATAATTTTCAAATTGCGGAACAATTTTCTTTCAAATCAACGAGAGAAAATTTGATTTTTCGTACGAGGAAGAGAAAATTGTTTTGCAATCAACGATATCGACAGAAAGATAGCACTTAAATGAAAAATAAATTATGTCGTAATTGTATATGTTTTGTTTTTATTTTACCTATATTTTTTTGTGGAAGTACCAAGATCGTAGGTGATCGAAACAAAATAAATAAACTACAATCTGCAGTTATCAACAACTTAAGAAAGAAGTAATAGCAATTTTTTATACAGATACTTATACTATATAACACATTAAAAACAGAAATTCCATTACATTTGAGTTCAAATGTGGGTTTCCCATAACAGGATGATAATACTAAATATGAATTCGAATGATTTTTTTAAGGCGGTAGAAGTTTTAGATTTAATTAAAATAATTTCTACATGGTTAGCTTCCATTAATAGAGCTGTAATAAATTACCAAATTTCATTCAAATCGGAAAAAGTTTTTTCATCTGAGGGGTACATTTAAGTATACCGAGTACTTTTAAGACAATAATGTTCTACAGCTACTTTAAATAAATAATAGTACCTATGTAATGTTGAATTTTGTAACAAAGGGGTACGTTATACATACCCATCTTGTATTACTTTATTTTTATCAGGTAAATAATTCTTATGAATTTAGATTATTTGGTTGAATCAAAGTTTATAAAGACTTGGTCGTATAATAATTACTACATTAATTTTAAATGCGGGCCAAACATCAACATAATGTATTATTGCCCGGTAGCAATGTCATATAATGGATTTTAGCGTAATACAAGAAGTGCATGGCTAAAACATTGTGCAATGTGCCATCGATACGGAAAGTAAATGTCAGTGAAATCCAATTAACAGCTGGCAAAATGAAAATAATTAAATTAAACAATCATCACTGCTATTGAACTCAATTGTTTTGAAAATTTTTAAATCGCCCGTGGGCATTATATACCATCCATATGTACACTCTGGTACAACTTAAATGGGCAAGGGTGTATACAAATACCTACAAAAAATGAACAGTATTACCAATGTATACGGGTATTGTTAACTGTAACGGTTATTCAGGTTAAAGAATTCAAAAAGAAACAAACAAATATATTACTTACAAAAAATGTTTAAAACAACTATATTCAAAATAAATTCCGAAATTTGGGGTATTAAAGTAAAGTAGACCAATGTACGAGCTGACTACTTGTCATAAATAAGTTTTTGTTCTTCTGCTGGTAGACTGGAATTCAACGAGTTTAAAAAATATTTTGTGTTTATTGGTGTCCCTGGCAGTAGGTAATATGTTATTAAATTGCAAAAGAAATTGTGATTTCCTAAATTCGTAACTCATACTTTTCACATTCATTAAATTGCATGGTACACCCTAATTCTAATATATGTTTAGAAAAGTTACATTTATAAATAAGAACAGCTATTATTGTATAAATTGTATTAAATATCATCACGTAATACGTATTTTATTGATTATTAAAACTTGCCAAGCTATTAATTCTGTATTAAAGAACGTGACAAATTTTCTTTTGAATCGATTGTTCTGTTATTGTGGAAATATTAAAAAAAAAATTTACAACTTATTCAATAGTTTCATTATATATCTATTTAATGAACAAGGAGAAATAAATTTGCGTTTCGAGTTCTCACGCTGCGTTACATAATTTTCAGTTTAAATTGCCATGTATGCACCGTAATATGTTGTGCAAGCATTAGTGTCAAAGACACATAAAATGCGACCAGGTAATGAAGCTTTTACAGTGGCGGCACTGGAATACTGATCATATAATACTGCCTTGAAATAAACCAATAACAAATAGGTATATACAATAAAACAATTTTAAACTGCTTCAGAATTCAGTTGTGATTATGGTCTGTCTTGGTTTTTTCATTTTATTTTACTACGCACGCCAATGTGACATACCCAAGAGACCCGTTATGCGCTGCAAGAATTGCAGCTACTGTGTTCGAAAATAATTGAATACCTAATTAAAATTCTAAAATGAAAAGAGAGAAATTAGAATTGCAATTATAATCTTGCAACATTAGAAATTTGTATAATTCATCAAAACAATTTTGATCTTACACTTGCGCACTATTGCGGGTATCAAAAATGGATACAAAAATGCATCAATTAAAAACAAAACAACAACAAGTGGGTATATATATAATTACGTATTCAAATTAAAATATTTACTCCATGCTGTTAACTATGTCCATAAACTCGACTTTTACAAATTATTATTTCGAAATTAACATCGAAATTTAAATTTTGAAGACACATAAAATTAGAAAACGCGCCCGTTAATCAAACGAATTAACTTGTAATTAATTGCTAATCTTAAAAATTACGAAAACCCGCACACGCACGCTGGTAAAATTTGAATAAACTAATAACATCTCGTTACAAAATTATACATAAATAATTGCCAATATTTTTCTGGACGTCGTATTCATCCAACATGTAGCTCTTTTTTGATAGTTCGTAAGTGGTCGAACCAATAAAATGCAGTGTTAAGTGGAATATAATACACCATTCAGTTTCAAAACGGACTTTCGAACAGCTGCAACGTTAAGGATCCCCTGGCGATACGAATAGGTCCTTAATTGGACCCCTGCGGCCACCGCAGACCCCCCCGATCAGAATCCTATTGCCCACAACCGCTCCATCAGTAAACAAAATTAAGTGACTCTATTTCGCCAAAAAAAAAATATATAACTGTTGTATATCATAAATTTATTGTATTATTTAAGGTCAAATATTGAGAATGAAGACCGTTGAGTGATTCACTAACATTTATTTACAATAAACATTTCAGATGGATTCTGTATCAACAATGACCAAATACTAAACCAAAATCAAAATAATGAGTCATATTTAGCTTTGCCTAAATTGCTTATACATTCTATATCTCATAAAATCAATTCTTAGTCTTGTCCACAGACTATAGTCACAATTTAAAAATTATTTTCTAATTTTGTTCGCCATCATCTACTGATATTTACTGTCAACTGTAATATTTCTTGTGTTTTACGAAGGTATCTACTTGTCAAGCTGAAACTACGACTCATTTACCTACGAGGCATGTTTTTTAAGTAAGTACCGTTTTGAAATTTTGCAGCCGCAACGCTGCAGTCAGCGTTCTGCGCATGCGTACTGAGACCTACATCTCTCACCTACGTACTGACGCCATTACAGTCCGGTTCGCCCTTGTTTACCTTGTTTACTGAGTGTTTAAGATGCCTCCGATAATCCTAAAGGACTAAAACCGATTGATATTCATCCTGAGATCGTGAGATCTGTGCAGATTACGGACAAAACATTATGAGTGATGGAACGGTAAGGAAGTGGGTGAGAGCATTTAAAGATGGCCCCACAAATGTGCATGATGCGCACGTTGGGTACCGAAAATGTTAACGGATGTGCACAAAACGAAACGTTTAGGCAGTGACTTGACTTTCCTTGAGCGGTACCACAACGAAGGTGATGATTTCCAAAGACAAATTGTTACCGGTGATAAAACATGGGTGGCCTGCGTCACGCCAGAATCAAAGCAACAGTCCATGGAATGGCGGCATTCAGATTCACCCAGACAAGTGAAGTTTAAGCAAACAATTTCTGCCCGGAAAATCATGTTCAGTTTTTTTGGGACAGAAAAGGAGGAAAAGGAGTATTGATTTCTGCCTCGTAATGAGATAATCAATGCGGCAACTTACTGTGAGACAATGAACAATCTGCGACGTGCAATCCAGAAGAAACGACGTGGCAAGTTGAGCAAGGGTATCGTTTTGTTGCATGACAATACCCGTCCGCATGTGGCTTATCGGACTGGGAAACTCTAGATCTCAGTGACTACCATTTGTTCCTGCACTTGAAGAAACATCCAGGCGGTCAGCATCTTCAAGACGATGACGAAGTGTGATGCAGTGGTTAACAGTTAACAAGTCAGGCAGAGTTCTATGAGAAGGGTATTCAAAAACTGGTCACTGGTCAAACGTTATGACAAGTGCCTCAATATTGAAGGAAATTATGTAGAAAAGTAGATTAAGGCACAGGCTTTCATGTAAAAATAGAATTATTAAGATATCTTTGGACGTTTTTTATTAATTTCAAAACGGTACTTGCTTAAAAAAAATCATGCTTCGTATATACGTGATATGGAAGCAAACCTAATTAATAGAGAACATTAAGTTCCTAATTAACAGTTTACCCACCAACGCAAAGAGGCTGGGTAAAACTAACTTGAAATAATGTCAAGTTGTTGAAGGTATATTGCCATTTACAGATATCTACTAGTAACTATAGTATTTGTCATCACACTACGACCTACAAGAGAGAAGTAGAAATAAAAAATCAAAACAAAATCTTTCCATTATTTTACCTAAGGTGTGGGTATCGCACTATTTGAAAAGACACCAAAAATACTCAGTTGGCAAGACCAAAATCATGACCGATTTCGCTCCTCACCTTAAATGAATTTGGAAAATTAATTCGAATTAAAACAACAAATGTTACTTATCGAAAAATTAGATCAGAATGGTTCTGAATATTTCTGAATCTTTTCTTTACAGAAAAAGGAATGAAGGAGCGGTCCGAAAATATAATTTGCGGTTATTTTCGAGATGATTTACAACGTCTGATTGCCTCCTCCTCTGGGAAACGAACGGACTAACGAATCGATGTTGAAATTGTCTTTGGTTGCGTGCTCGTTCGTATTTAAAATCACAGTCGACGTCGACTCCTGAGAATCGGTATAATTTAATGAATGCATTGATGAAAACACTGTTGTGATGTCGTGAATAGATAAATTAATTTTTATGATTTATAACACGGTGAATAACTAATTTGAAACAAGCTTTTTCCTATTTGGTACTCATTACGTAGGCAGTGAACCAAACGAGCAGGAAATTAGAAAGGTTTAAATTATTGTCATCCATTTTCGTTATTTATGGAAGGTCGCGAGTTATTCGACGACGTTTACACATAGACGTAGTATAAATATATATGTATATTTATATAAGTATGGTGTAATCATAATATGGACGTAAAAGTATTTTTCTTTTTAATTTGCTAATGCTACAACAGGTGTTTTGATCGTGTTGATGATTTTATACTCGACACAAAGAGCAATGGTAAATAAATAAAACTTGATGATGAAAAATGGATTAATTTTTTTTTAACCAACGAGAGTTTTCTTTAAATGGATCATAGATTATGTAATTGTGATTAACAAAGGATAAATTTAATCTCAATTGATGAGCAATGAATTAAAAATAATTACAAAGCCTTTTTCTGTTAATTATTAACCGCATCTTAACTCAATAAGAGAATCGACGTTGCGCACCTGCCCTTTTTGTAATAATTTTACTGCTTCAACAAACAACAATCTGCTATACAATTACGGAGATGGGATCATTGTGAGTTCGACTTCATAATCTCACAATGGATATCATTCATTTCGTTAGCGATTCCACTTGAAGCGACGTTCGAGGGTCCTTTTGTCAAGCACCTCTTCACATTCTTCATCCTTTCACGTAACACAAAGATACCTTTACAATCGCACACTTCACCGGAGTTTCTTTTTAAACAGTTATATGTATACATTCGATAACAAACATGAGAAAGTGATTTTTTTACAATTGTTTAAAAAATTAGCTCAACACATTCATTCTGTGACAATTTTAACATAGAAATTATTTATTTTCGATGTACAATATGATGAGTGAAGTGGATACCTCACTTATTTATTTATTTTTATTGTTTTTTATAAATAATTTTCGTTACATAAATTTTATATTCACGAATTTATTTTGCTTTTACTTGAAAATTTGTTTCGTCGATTAAGAAAGTACTTAGAGTACAATATCTTTCTGATATAAGAATATAGGCTTTCACGGCTGGAATCCATCGAAGTCTTGACAGTCGCTGCCAGGACTTGGAGGTATGACCTTTGCAATACCACTAATGATGTTCGACGAGACGTCTGGATCTAAGTGTTCATTTAGCCCAAATCTTAATTGTATAGTATTTTTTCCATTCTGGGATTTCTCGTAAAGTTTGAGACTCGTTGGGGTTGTTTTTAAGAGACATATTTTACATATGTACAAAAATTACCTAGGCTATATATGCAGAAAGCAGACAAGAAAACCATTAACAACGCACTATGATGTACCTATCTGAAGTAAATTCATGAATAAAACATCTCTGCAGCTAATGCGCCGGACTGGTGAAGTACGAAAAATATCTCGGGGATTTACAGCAATGGCGCGAAATAACTATCGATTTTTAAGGACATGCAATGTTCACACTATATCGGGTTACTGGTTTATATGTTACGGGTAAAGTTAGATAAGCGAATAAACCTAGGTTTACCCGGCTAAACTGCGTAATACCCAAGACTCTTGGGTAAAGTCCAAAATATATTTGGAATTGTACACGTTTCGGGCTTTACCCGGTTAAACCGCGTTTTATCCGCTTTCGGTTGGTTAAAGTTGGATGTACCATAAATGACAAGGCTATTAATGTTTGAAAAACATATTTAATTCAAAAAACACATTTTACAAATAAAAATTAGAATTCTAAAACTGTATTCTCTTAAAGGTAATCTACTCACGAGTACTTATTTGTTTAAACAAGACAAGCTGCTGTGACATTTCGAGTTGCAAAGATTTCCAATAGCTTAACCTAACCTAACCTAACCACAAGTCCATTTTTGACAGATTTCAGTTTTTCTGACACCCTTCACACAAGTGCAGATATAGCTTAATAACATCTTGAGTTATGAGTTATTTATGGTACATCTATGGTACTTTAACCAAGCGAAAGCGGATAAAACGCGATTTACCCGGCTAAAGTCCGAAATGTGTACAATTCCAAATAAGTTTTGGACTTTACTCAAGAGTCTTGGGTATTACGCAGTTTACCCGGATAAACCTAGGTTTACTCGCTTATCTAACTTTACCCGTAACATATATATAAACAAATAGATAAAAAAGAAAAAGCCTTACATTAATTGTTTATACCAAATAAAAAAGAGTTTCTAAGCAACTCCTTGATAATGGCCTTATAAGCCGAAATAATATTGTAAGAGATTCTTACCAATAAAAATTATAAAACTTTAGAACAGTGTTTTATCGTGATTATAATAATAATGATTTGTTTTTTATATTGTTAACAAGTTTAAAAAGTTTTGAGCAAGTTTTTAATCGAGTTGATTGAAAAAGAAAACGTAGGTACGAACACGTTGTGACACAGAATCGAATCGAAAAGAAAGAAAAGCAGGTCGGTCTCGGATACATACACGCCTAACAAACACAGCTTTTTCGAAGGTTTAATTTTCGACGTTAAAATTATTCCGACTTAATTGCTAGAGTCAAAAACAGCGGTTCGTTAAAATCGCAGCAATTGCCAGCACGTCCTCAGTTGTGAATCGATTTTTTTTGTGTCCAGGCAAGCCAGCAGCGGGCGATACCAGACAGTACGGGTATAACCGCCTCAATACTCCGCGCCACACCGTCCGCTTGTCCGTCGTAAAGCTCGAGCTTTAGCGGAGCACAAAGCGCTACTGTGTTGCTACAGGCGACGGCAGCAGCGGCTCTTATCTCGATCTAAATTAGTAAAATCCTAAGCATTAATTAAAACTTATCTGGTCGCTTATCAATATATGCGTCGTTTCATTCGCTTGTCGCTTCACATGTCTTCAGCTGTTGGATTGAGTGATTTATTGCCAATTATTTTTATTGTCGTAACATAAATTGGACACTTCGAGGTTTAATAGCACTAGCAGGTTAATAACGACACAGAATTTATGTTCTATTAGTTTCTCCAATTAAATCGGTATTTATACTTGATTTTTCCACTAACGTAAGATGATGCTGTTGCTCGTTGTCCTCCACTCTCAGGAACTGGACACTAACCGAGAGAACAAGCTCTCTCTGCCGAAGACTATTTGTTCTACCTACATTTAATTGGGTACTTTATGACCGGTGGCTCGTCCGCCAGTAAACGATCCAACCAACGAAATTAGCTAATTAATTTGACAGAGGCCGCAAGAAGAATTTCATCTCTATCGAGAATTATTTGTTTTCAGCAAGGACAAACAAACAAACAAACTTGCTCATCAACATTCTTACGGTTTTGTGTTAGCGAGAAATTTAATGTCATCACGACCAAAAAATCCAACGTTACAAACGCGATACATATTTCTTTATACGAATGGTTTGCAAAATTTTATTTGCAAAAATATTATGGAACAAATGCACTCTTAATTCACTTATCAATTTATATCTTAAACAATAAAAACAAGGAGACAACATTTAAAATTATAACAGTGATCTTGAAATAGGAAATAATTGTGGTTCGCCTTTCTCGTTCTAATGCGGTCCGATTGGCTGTCTCTTTCATAGCTGTATCTCTCTACATTAATCAGACCGCATTAGAATGAGAAAGTCGAACCACAATTATTTTCTATTTCAAGATTACTGCTGTAGTATTACATTATTTTATACTTTAAGATGTTTATTTATTTGGATAATTTATAAATTAATGCTCGCAATTATTTTAACAGAAAATTTCTATTCCATTAAAATTGTGTGAGAAAATCATTCATGGGCTTAATTCCTCGTTAGTTCTCGTCACAGGTAGGAATCGCTAATATGATGATCAAATCAAACTTGAGGAACATGGGATATTTTCGGTAGGTTAGGTTAGGTTAGGTTAGGTTAGGTTAGGTTAGGTTGCGTAAACTATGAAGCCTTCAGCCTTCATCCAGGAAGAAATTTATAATTAATATAAAAAATAAAATACTTTTTACTGAACTATTACAAATTGATTCAAAAATGAATGTTTTATACGAACTTACTCTAATCCACTAACTCCTAATTGGGCAATGCTTTAGAGCTTTGTGCTTGAATATGTGCTTACAGTCCTTTGAGGATTTGAAAGCATTGTAGTTCAAACCCTTTCGTGAACAAGTAATTAGAGCTTGATAAAAAAGGAATTACTTTATAAGATGCTTTGTATTTTCTATTTCAAAGTATTTGAAGCCCTTTAAACCCCTATAAAAGTGCTTAATCGACTCTCGCATTAAATTCCTAGTTATATGCAAATGTAATTGCTGTATTGGGGTATTTGTATTTTAAAATGAAATTGGGACTTCAAGCATTTTTAAGTATGAGTTTTGAGGTTAGAGTCTGAAGCTCTTTTGATTTGAAGGACTTTTCCCAGCTGTGCTCTTATCGTATGCTTCAACAAGTAACATGGCTATAGGACAACGATTAGATCGTAGTGATTTTCGCGTTCTTTAAGAAGTTTTAAAAAAAAGTTAAGTATCTTTAAGAAATATTCAACCTAACAGCCTGAAAACCCGGAAAGAACTGTTCGTTAAAATTATGAATAATGACCAATTCGATTCATTAATCATTTGTTGTATGACTGCAACAGAATTAGTTAAATACATATGTTTTTATGATTGCGTTTTTTACACCTACAACACAGTGGGTAATTAATTTGTCATTTTTACCATATTAATTTCTATAATACAATTTGTTGTTTTTTAATTTCCCTGAACCCAAGCGTTACCTTTGATAGGCACATAGGCTTCTTTGGTGGGTAAACAACGTAAATTTAAAACCATTACATATCTAAAACAAATTTCAAATCTAATTGTCGCATAATTAAGGAACAAACACATCAATGTAGCTTTCAAAACTAATAATAATTTATTCAAATTCATTAGTAATAAAAAAGACAAAACACCAAAGATGCAAAAAAGTGGTGTCTATAAACTAAGTTGCAAAGCATTATACATAGGTCAGACAGGGAGAACGTTTATGGAAAGAACAAATGAACACATACAAAACTATAACAACAAATCATCATTTATGGACCACATAACAGAAAACCAACAAAAATTTAACATTGAAGATAATGTAAAAATATTACAAATTATGGATAAAGGAAGAATGTTTGACATACTAGAGCAATAGAAATAAAAAGATTTGTAAAAAATGATAACAACCTAGTGTTAAATGAAATAGAAAACATTTACAACTCCCCACCTATAACTAAATATACCAAAGATACAAAAAAGTGGTGTCTATAAACTAAATTGTCAAAGTTGCAAAGCATTATACATATGTCAGACAGGGAGAACGTTTATGGAAAGAACAAATGAACACATACAAAACTATAACAACAAATCATCATTTATGAACCACATAACAGAAAACCAACACAAATTTAACATTGAAGATAATGTAGAAATATTACACATAATGGATAAAGGAAGAATGTTTGACATACTAGAAGCAATAGAAATAAAAAGATTTGTAAAAAATGATAACAACCTAGTGTTAAATGAAATAGAAAACATTTACAACTCCCCACCTATAACTAAATATACCAACACCTACCCTCACCGATAATAATTATATAAATACGAAAGATAATGAATTCTTTTTGTTTTATTTAGAAGAAATTTAACCATTTGGTGGGTAAGTTAAATATACCTATACACTGCTGTACACTTACATTTTCCCTTTTAAAAGACATCTTAATTTAAACTGATACCATGCGGATATTTCTACTAATGTACCTTATCGCGTACGATCGCTAATTACTAACGCAAGAGAACCGTGTGTTTTAATGATTTTCCAGCTGCGTGACTCAATTCAACCGACCGACTTATTAAAGGTACAACTTTTGTCGTAAAATTATTACACATAATATAATACGTATGTACATAAATAAGAAGTTAATAAATAAACCATCATGTACGCATATTTTTTTTGCTGTTGTTTTAGTTGCATATTTGTTGAGTCGCACGACATTGACTTAAGTTGTAGTTTGTTGTTAAACAACATAATAAAACTATACTGAATAGGATGTTGTTTAATATACCTCTGCAAGAACTAAGAATCTAATCAATCAGATAAGAAATTCCGGAAGGCACTAGGCACCGATTGCGTGTATTCGTCGACAATTTATTAATTAATTTATTCATGTGCGTTTTTCTTATAAATTAACAGTAAATGTATAATTTTCTTGTAAGAAATATAAAATAATACATAATATTGGTACGGGCGCGAGTTACTGCAGCTATAGAGTATATGATTGATATACATTGTACGTGCATTAATTATATCCATGGTATTCTCGGTGTGCATCGTCCGTTTAAAAACATGAATTAATTAATTACGATAAACTATTTTAAATCGGATCGCGTGATTATTAAAATTTAAAAAAATGATTAACGCAAATTGCTACAACTATAGGGTATCGTTAACGTGTTGTTCACATATTAAGAATTATAAAAATATTTCTCTTTCATGTATAAATTACCCACGGGTTCATAAACCCCCTCTGACCCACGACCCACGTATACAATCGATTCTGAGACAGTGTAGCATCCCCAAAATGTGCAAACTGTGCCTTCAAACGAGTGAAAACTTTCGATAGTTTAAATTTAACGCCTTCATTGGTTAATATCTTGATGACTTATGATGATGCGTTATGCAACAGACGAAGGTACCTTGCGCTCAGTCATGGCTGTACTGAGGACAGAACCGAGCGCAGCTGTTACCTAAGCCGGTTTTACGTGCTAAGCTAAATAGTAAAATTGCCGTTTATATTTGATTTACTTTCGTATAATAATGTGCTAACGTATAGATAAATTTCTAAGCAGGTTATTTTATGGACCTATCTCCTCTCATGATACAAAATTATCGAAAAATCTGACTTTTAAAACGTTTAACTAAAGGATGGAACTGTGCCTTAGAAATACTATCTATATCCTAGATGCTGCCGTTTAATTGTAGTTTTTAATTAAAAGTCACCAACCACCTTTTGATATACTGAGTGAGTTCAAATGTCAATATTCGGCAGTCGTAGGGTCATAGATACAATGGTTGCAGCATGGCGAAGCGCAATGCACCGTGGACTTGGACGGGTTCAACTAGTATATAAATAATAGTGTTTTTAATTGATATATAATATTGTTATTATGAAGTGTACTTATGACAGTGACTCGTCTAAAAATCTGATAAGGTAAGTAGTGATTGTAGTATTGTATGTCTTATGAGTAATTAATTATGTAGACAACAAATCTGTCCCGATGATTTACAACGTACGTTAGCAATTTGTTGTAATCCTTTAATTAATTTCACCGCAGGAGCTGCTATTGAAGACGAGCCAGTCGCTTAATGAAAAGTTAATCTTTTACTAGATAATAAAAAAGAGAGAAATTAACATCAACAACAAACATAATCATATCACAATCATACAAAGAGACAATTAGATAACTTCTTAAATGCTTTAAACTCCATAAATAAGAACATTATCTTTACTACAGAAATAGAATCCAATCAACAGCTAAATTTTCTTGATTTGAACATACGTCACAAAAACAACAAACTTGGTTATAAGATTTTTAGAAAACCGACCACAACAGACACTATTATACCGGCAAATTCATACCAGTCCTTAAAAATTAATCTTTCAACCTTTCATAGTCTTTTACACAGACTTGTAAACATTCCACTTGATAAAAAAGGATTATATTTCGGAACTGAACATAATTAAGCATATCGCCCAAAATAACGGCTATTCCCCTAAAATAATAGATAAAATGCTATCTAATAAACTACGCATTAAAACTCAAAATATACTATATTATAAAGATAAAAATAACAATAGCTCCATTAACTCCTTCTGTTCATTAAATTACATAAAAACGTCAAGTTACAAAATTAAAAACATTTTGGCTAAATTCAATATATCTACAACTGAAGTAAACAGATTCAATATAGGCACAGTACTAGTTAACAATAAAAGAAAAATAGACAAGAAACAAAAAAGTGGCGTGTATCAAATTAATTGTCAAGACTGCGATGCTATTTATATTAGACAAACGGGCCGTTCACTAGAAACACGTTTTAAAGAACATTTAGCAAGCATAAAAAGCAAAAAACTTACTACAGGTTTAACTGAACATTACGTCAACGAAAACCATATGATTAATATCAATGAATTAAAATTATTAAATTGCCAGCCTAAAAGTAAGAAATTAACTTTACTAGAATTTCTAGAAACTAAAAAAGCCACTCACTCAAAGAAAAAATATTATTAATCCAAAAAAAATTATGTTTTGCCAATACACCACTCCTAATAAATTTGTAACCTTCTAGGGGATCCTCGCAAGTATATATAAGCTGTTATTACCATGTTATAATTTAGTATAGTTGTACTATCGAAAATGGCCGATTAGGCTGAAACAATTGTCGAGTAATTTTAATATATCCGTTGAAGTTTTTTGTGTGTTCTTTTCTACCCTCTCTGGTGACAATCATATCGTTATTAACCTTCTTTCGGTGGATGACTTCATTGTAATACTATTAGTAATAACTTTATAAAATACTTTTAGTAATAATTCAGCATCTGTCTATGGAAACTATTGATCAAAGCTGTACATTCTGTAATTAGTTTTAAAAAATCCTTTATTGATTTATATTTATCGTTTATACCCAGCACTAAAAATATGTTGATGTGTTTTCTTACAGATATACAGATATACAAATAAAAGGAAAAAATTTAGTTGGAAGAGTGACACCGACCCCACAAGAGCATTTGGCATGAATGTGTATAGGTGTACGCGTGCGTTTTGAATGACGGGGTGGCAGTATCATGATCTACCCTTATTGCTCACCACTGCCTTAATAAAAGCTTGCAAAAATAATCTCTTTCATATCACAGCGAGCCGTCAATGGAATAACAGACTATAATGCAGCGATTGTTCGACGACAACAAACAAAATTGATCTAAATGTGCGATCTAAACATGATTGAGCCCCTAACTAGAGGGTTACTAACGAGCCCCGACTGCTTACAACCCTCCCTTAAACGCTTATCAAAATCCATAAGCTGCTTCAATGCCATCAAATTGCCAACATTTTGCTTACGACGGACGCCAGGAAATATCGAAATCACTCTAACAAACTGTACAAACAAACCGCGTTGTTATTTTAAAACATTTAAGAAAGGCTATGGCCTTCTCGTAGAAATTATGAATTTTTGATTTAAAAATTTTTTCAATGGAAAGAACATTCAATTTCGGGGAAAGGTTTTCATTCTTTCTAAAGTTGAAAAACATCTTTCAGCTTTTAAATCCCTAATTTTACTTTAGAAATTGTAGAACGGGATTTTATCTTCTCTAACTAAACTGATCAATACCAATAGCGAAATTAAATTATAAAAATAAAACAAACGTCGAGAGAAAAAGAATTGGGGCGGTTGACAATTTTATTAGTGAAGTTGAATTTTTCTTTTCCCCTCTCTCTCTCTCTCTCTCTCTCTCGGGTATCCAGCTTATTATTTGGCTTCTGGCAGAGGATCATCGTTTTCCCCATATTGCAGATGAAAAGAGAAAATTGCCAGGGAATGGCCGAGAGATCCGGAGCCCTGATCCCTGAGGTTGTAATTGGTTTATTAGTTCTGCGGTTGCGAGAATTCCAGCCTGGATAAGCGATAACACAGCAGGCAACGGGCACATCAAGCCTGCGCACTTTTTCCACCCTCCTACCCTAAAAACACCGCGCCGGCACTCCTGCCAACGTCGAAATCGCACCCCTACTATCGCTCTACTGCTGTTAAATATACAATAAAGGCGCTGAACGAAAAGGAACTAATTTCCTCTTTGAAATAAATTGGAAAGAAGTTTGGACGATAACTGTTTTACGACACGTCGGAAGAACGATTCGAAATCGCCGCCGAACAAATTTCATAAATTACTCACGTACTTCATCCCTTGTTCATTATAGACTATTTTGAAAGCGTTAAAATTATGATCAAATAAATGAAATTGTTTTGATGTCAATTAACTTTTCATCCAAGTTTTTTATACGCTAATTTACGTAAGTTCCTAAGGACGCCAGTGTAACTCACGAACTACTGCAATTGGGATAAAATTACAACCGAAGAGTTGAAGGTGAAAAATTGTTAAATACAGTTAAAAATAATAATCACTATGGTGGAAATCCTTATGAAATATGGTTTGAAATTAAGTCAATTAAAAGCTCTTGCAAAAACCTAGACTCAAGTTATTGCTACCTTAATTTATCCCCCAATGTATATAGAATATTACATCGTATTTATATGCAACCATATTTAATAGTTAGCAAGTTTACTGTAGAAAATACTGTAATCCAGATAAGCCGAACATGACATTCATTAAACAATTTTATGAGGTATTAAAGATAAGTTAATAAATATAATTAATATTTCCTTAGAAAGAGAAATAGTACCTGACAGACTGAAAACGTTAAACAATAGTTCCTATCAAAAAAGTACAAAATACAATTAGAGCTGAAGAACTCTGTCCAATTAATATGTTACCCTAATAGTTGTTCTTTTTTTAGATTTGAAAAAAGCATTTGAAACGGTCGACAGGCAAATGTTATTACAAATGTTAGAGGGGTATGGAATTCAAGACACTTGGTTTCATAGTTACCTCACAAACAGAAAACAAAGAACTAAGTGCAATAATAATTATTCAAACGAAATCAAATCTGACGTAGGTGTACCACAAGGAAGTATACTGGGACCCCTCCTTTTTCTACTATATGTTAATGATATAACTGTAAACTGTAAAATAACTAAATAGCACCTATTCGCAGATGATAATTGATAAATGAGGAAATGAGAAATATTAGTAATTGGTTAAAAATAAATAAGCTTAAATTAAATATTGATAAGTGTAAAGCAATGGTTATTGGGACAAAAAGTGCTGGAGAAAGGATTAAAGGGTATAAGTGTGAGATTATTATTATTTATTATATATTAGTATTATTGAAGTAGTAAATAATGTTAAATATTTAGGATTAATAATAATTGGTGAACTAAAATGGTCTGAGCATGCAAACTACGTATGCAAAAAAATTTTCAAGAAAGTTGGAATAATTAGTAGACTAAGAAATTTGTTATCAATAAATGAAAAAAAATATATTATTCAAAATAGGACAATGAGAGCAATATTAAATTGTAATAAATACACACCAATTAATGTAATGTTGAATAGGTTAGGCTGGATTAGGATAAGCAAGTTAATTAAATAAATGTTTTATACATAAAATAATGATAGGAATGATGCCGCAATACTTTAATGAACTTTCACACAAAACTCCATCTTTTACAAGGGGGCGAAAGATTACAACAATCTCCCAGAATATATAAAATCTAGGGATCTAAAGTGATTTAAAAAGGAAATAAAGATATTGTTATGTGCAAATGACTAAGCCAAATAAATAGTAGTAGTAGTTAATTGTTATTTTGTTGTAAAACACTAGCAAAAGCTACAATAAAGGTATTATTATTATTTTTATTATTATTATGCTCTAAGGTATATCTGAAAACTATGGCAAAAGCATTTGTCCGTTATGAAGTAATTGGTTTTATATTTCAAATAGAATAAAAAAGAAATAAATTCCGCATAATTATATAAACACAATGAACAATTAATTAGGTATGTTAATTAGAATCTGACAAACCGACTTCTGAAGGCGTTAATAGGTAATTGTGGCTGATACGAAGCGAATAGTCGAAAATGTACGGCGAACAAACATCCCCTCGAAATAACAGGCGCAGAATGGCCCTTTGGCAAAATGATTGTGAACGGGTCTCGGCGTGTAACAATTTAATTTGCACATTAGCACCCGACGGAGAAAGGCAGAATTAATTAAGGCCATTATCGCCTATCATCTGTTTTAATTGCCTCGTGAGGGAGCCATGTTGTTTTTGCGCAAAATTAAAATGGCTGCTCCGGCGACGCGAGAGGAAGGACGCCGCACTCATTATATACAGACTATAATCGGAATTGTAGTCAAATGGTAAATTGCCCGAGAGATAACGGGACTCGTTTACACCGTACAAATCCCTCACGCCCCATTTACTCTCTTAGTTAGTGCTTAACGACCTGCTCTCGCTTGCAATCTACACTCACTTCGTTAAACTAGAGAGCAGCATTCGTTTCATACTCTCTAGATACTACAGCTACTACTTGTAATACCAAATCTGGCTGGCTATACATACATATATACATATATACATCCATACCTACATACTTATTATATTCATCTAACCACTCATCTACTCACTTAATAACTTATCACTTACTCATTTACTAACCATTGCCTGCTTGCTTGATGATTATTGTTCTTCGCTTTTCTAAAGTTACTTGTTTCGTTTGGGAGATATTGCTGCTGTCGCGTTGGCTGCCGTTGTTGTTGTTGTACCGAAGCTACCGAGTTTTAAACGCAAGCAAATTACTTTTAAACAGCCTGAAGAGCTATCGAAAAGGTATACGATACGGGTATTTGTTCTTCGAAATGACCACGTTAAAGTTCAAGATAACATACACAATAAATTGCAAGGCGACTTCCCCAAATAAATTAAGTTAGATTGTAAATGTAAAAGGACCTTTAAAAATTGTTTTATTTAAATAGTGTTAAGTTATTATCTACCTATATAAAATTTATACTAAAATTTGTCCTTATTCAGGTCTAAAAGAGATTTTGATCAATTCCTTTTGACGCTTTATCTACAAAAAAAATATTAATTTCTAGTTAATAACGATTAAAGTATGCCCTTAAGGGTCCCAACTCTACGTGAAGAGTGGCAAGCAACGCAGTGCGCATGCGCTGTGGAGAAAGGACGTTCTTCATCAAGGTAGGTCATCGACCCGATACTGTACAGTTCTGTCTTGAACTTGATCATTTCTAGCTGTTTCTCTCTTACTCTCCCTAATAGTCCAGACATTTTAATAAATCAAACAAGAGAGGTTCCTAAATTTGAAATATTTAGTCCAAAACGTACTTATTTAAGATACAGTTAGCCTTGTAGACAATTTTGAATATGATTTATCATATCTAAGTTTACATGATCGAAACTCATTTTAAGAAATAAATAAAACACAAAGTTTAATTTCCACAATATATTAAAACATTTGATATATACATACTTCTGAAGAAATCTAAGTTAGGCGAAACATATGTCAAGTGTTTTAATATATTGTGGAAATTGAACTTCGTGTTTCATTTATTTGTTAATTTTTAATATCTTAGGAACACATAGCAACACTTCTGTATAAATTGGACTTTTATATCTTTATAATATATCTATTGTGCTTGGTTGCGAATTCGATTTTGAGATCCAGCATCTCTCTCTCCAATGAAAATGAAACGGTATTAAGTTTGCCTTTTTAAGGTTTTTAATTTTAAATGTACTCGCACCAAATAGAGAATAAAATCAATTACGACCATTTCAGTAGTAAACCAACCGCCTTCTGTAATTCAGTGATACAGAAACTTTTTATAGCCCATTAATGCCTGACGGCCGCAATTTTTAGCAGTTTCGAACTGACGAGACTGAGACGGGTTAGCAGCAGCTAAAGCGGTCGTCCCGTCCGCTCGGCTGTAGATAGTCTCGAAAATGAAGTAATTAAAACTATAAAGGGCAAGTTAATTGTTTTCTCCACCACCGACTAAATTAAAACAACTCAATTACCGGCGTCGCTGTTTTTGTTCTTTGTCGTCTCGTTCGCCCCGATCGGTGGTGGAGTCACCGGTGGTAGCTGACTTCTCCTCCTTCTCTTTCTCTTCCCCCACCATTTCTCTTCCCGTGCCCCCGTCCCCCACCAATCATTCTCTCTCTCGCTCAATCTTTTTGCCACCTTTTGTTGAGTCATTGTTACAATTAATTACCTGTTAGTTAGGACTAAAAAGGAATACAAAAAGGCAAAAAGATAACGCTATCTATTCTCCAGGACACCCTACTGCCCCCGTCAACGGAGAAGAGCATGATGTAGATTCACAAAATGAAAAATTATGGACACTATTCCTACTGACATCTTTTAATTGAAATTACACGTGCATTTTTTCTCAGTTTCAATCCAATAGATAACGAACACTTTTTTCTATGTAGGAGATGACTATCGTACAATATATTTACACTGCTTTTGCTAGTAGCTTTGTTCTTATGGACTTCACCCTTTCTTTAATAAAATCTAACCGACGTTCCGTGGGAAATCTGAACATTTTCCCTGCATCATTCTTTGAACAGGCCAGAACAGTTATCATAATAATCTTTGATGGTTGAAGCTGATACATGTTGGAACGACATAATCGAATAGAATTCACATTACTGATGAAAATGTATCCTTTTTTGTTGTTTTAATGTCATCATTCGTTAAAGGCGGTTACAAATAGTTTGAGGGGGTGGCTAAATGCCCGTCGGCGGAATCTCGCAATGATTAAAATGTAAATCCAAGTGCTATGCTGGGATGCAGAAAGAGGAAATGCTATGCTTCAAGGATTTAGTTGAGGTTATGATGGGACAAGTTTCTTTGATTGGAATATTTAGCGTTTAGGTTAGATTACGGCATGGAGGATTGCCGTGATCATTAACATGATTAACAACGGTACCCGTTTGTCCAAATTTGGACGTAGTCAACTATGTAGTTCTTAGAATATAAAGTTCGAATAAACGAACGAAACAAATAATAAAATCAGAATCAAATATGGACTTCTCGATACGCAGTAGTTGAGCGTGGGGTTGCATTTGGCAAACCTTTATCAATGAAGAACAAAAAAATAGAAAAACATGATTCAAATGGCAATATCTCAAAATTAAACGGGCCGTATTCGACACGTCCATTTCGATATTTCACCGCTTCTCTTATCGCACAATGGATGATGGAGCAAAACTGCACCATAACGTCGAATGCATCAGAAATGCGGACGCCGAAAAGCCATTAAAAAGGAGTCCTATCGGAAAAAAAACAATTGAAACAAAGCAAACACCAGCGCACCATGTTAACATGACACACAGATGTCATATCGGCGGAGGCGTCCGACGAAATAAAAAAAAATGACATAAAAACATGCGAGTCGGAGTTTTGAAATTTCAAAGCGGAAATTACAACGATTTCGAACTAGGACAATGCTATCTTTCGTTACAATGAAAATTATCAATAAAAAAATATTACCAACAATAATAACAACAACTTTGAAGCAGTTTTCTGATGAAATGGGTCGATAAAAATAAACAAATTTAGATTTAGAAGTTAGCCAGCTGATTTATGTCCAATGCCCTCCTAGGATATTTTGGTTCAAGAGAAATGAATTTCAGCCAAAACAAAAATTAAAACAAAAACAATTTAATACTGTTTAATCATGAGAAAAAATTTCTATGGGGTTAAAGATACTTTCTGGTATCCTCACATCGCAGGCTAAATCAAAAGATTAACCGAATACATAGTACAATATGATTCATACTTTTCTTTTGTGTTTCATTACCACCAGCTACTCCTGCTGGTGGGTGGGCAGTCCCTCCGACATACACTGCAGTGCAAAGCCGGAGGGTAGGGCGTAAGGCCCTTTTCAGCCTCCTTTCAGGAATCGTGGGAATGGGTGGGTGGTGTGGTTAGGAATTGAAAGATGAAACGGACGAAATGAAGACAGAAGAGAAGTAAAAAATTATCTGTGGAATATTACTGCCCCAGCATTTACCTAAGTGATCCAAGGAAACCACAGAAAACTTGGACCAGAGCAGCCGGGCCCGAGTATGAACCGATGACCTCCCGAATACTAAGCAATGATCTAGAGCACTAGACCACGCCGGTCGGTATTCATACTTATGGGTGGCAACCTTAGGGCATAAAAAAATGACGATAACATTTAGTACCTACAGTAACCAGAATAAAAACACTTGCTTAAAATTACAACAATTTAATAAGAAAACTCGTAATAATATCGTTTCTAATTAAACTAATTTCGATTCAACTCTTTGATAATGGCCTAATAAGCCGAATCGATATTGTAAGAGTTTTCTTATTAAATGGTTGTGATTCTAAACAAGTGTTTTTATTCTGGTTATTAAAATGTTTTACAACTTCCCAACCGCGACATCCCTAATAATTTTTGAATACAGTATCAGTGATCCTGAAATAGCAAATAATTTTGGTTTGCCTTCGGGCCGCGTTAGAACGAAAAAAGGCGAACTACAATTATTTGCTATTTCACGATCACTGGTATTGTATTAAATACTGTTTTCATGTTTTTATGCTTTAAGGTTGCAACTATAAAAAATAGAATGCAATAGAATAAACTTTTAAAAAATTTTTTGTTAAAATTCACCAATCTCACCCTGCTACAAACCATCGTTAAGAAAACAATGATATGATAAAATTCGTAAATATCGACAATCACCCCTTGCGTTCGGTAAATCCCATTTGCGCGCGAGTTATATCATCAAACGATACCGGACGTCTCCCCATCTTAACACCGCCTGTTATAACAAAGGCCACGTGGACATAGACGGATTAAATGTTATCAACAATCTTACAAAGGACCGCTTAGGCAACGTCACACAACGATAACATACTCGATGTATGTTCTCTAAAACGTATGTCCCATGGTGACGGGCGATTGTTAAAATTATGATTGATGCAGTTAATTTTTAATTGAAACACAAAATGCCTTAGATGATCTTTTATCAAGCATTTAGAAGGTTGGCAATATTGTATGACAAATAGTAAAAACGAGTTATAGTTCTAATACAATGTGCTGAAAAGGCAAGAAACATGTCCATCACAGTTTATTGTAACCAGCAAGATTAATACGATTGTTTCTGTCTAAAATAATTACCGATTATTTTAAAAATGATAGAGTACTTTAACAATATAGTAACTAAACTAAACTAATAATTACTGAAATCTTTTCTACTAAATTTAACCATTATATTGTGACGTGTTCAGTCACGAAAACACAATTAAACGAACGAAAACAACGAAATTTATAAACAACCAAAATTAAATTAACTACAGTTCTGATTAACACAAGTCTACACAGTTTGTCATTCTTCGCCACTACTTATACTCGCGTTCCCTTGCTGCCACTCTATGACTATCGCTCCTGTCACTTGTCAACACACGATGCAAACAAACTCAACTCGGTCCGCCCAGTGTACTCGCTTTTATAGTTTTCAGCATTCCTTCTAGAACATTTTACAACCTTCTCGTGTTACTATTGTCTTTTTAGTGATCGTTGCTGGAATGTTCCAGACGTATCTAGGAAAGCCGAGAATATCCATTATCTTTTCCAGGAGGGTGTTGTTAATTAAGACTTAACCAGCCCAAACCACAAGTACAGTTTGTGGCAATATCATGGCAAACAAATCAGTAATATCATCATGATGTTGCGACATTTTACATTGAAATTTGGCATATGATGTACAATAAACAAAAATAATAAGCAAATGATTCTTTGACGTAAAGATGCCGCGTAGGATGTCTCTTTTTATTGGACCTGTACAGGAAGCAAAAATACCAGGACAACGGTTACAAATACACACAAGTACTTAAACGTCTTTTTTCATCTGATTGTTGTGGGCGCTCGTGGCGCTGGATGACACGGGAAGTGCGTTCCAATTCCGTCGTGAAAAGTGCGCGGGTTGTAGGTGATGATTTGATGATTGAGTTGCGGGTACCGTCTGTATTAGTTTAAGACTAATTTCTGAGGACGTCCAACTTAACGGAAACTAATGTCAGTGCCTTAATTACATAAGCCTTGGCAAATATCTACTAAAATAGCACCTCTTGACTCCATTCAAAACGAATGGAATACGAAAACAATAGAGATACTTTTCCCGGTCAAACCATTCACACAAAACGCCAACTATTATTAGAAAAAACATTTTCGAATAATAGCCACAAATAGAACAGAACCTCAATAGGTAATTCATACCTAGGAAACACAAAAACCTCTACAATTTTAAAAACTTCGTTTTCCTTCTTTCATGTCCTCAGAAATCTCTTTCCTAAATTTCATAATTGTATTAAACGTTAGAAAAGAAAAACCAATAAACTTCCTAGATTTATTAATGAAGTTAGAAAGGATTTGTAATAGCAGAAAATAATGGTTACCCAACCACGTTAGTATATAAATTATTAAGGAACAAACAAAAACAAAAAACTCAAGAGTCTGTATTCACTAATATAAAAAATAAATTAAACGAATTCAATTGTATTACATCTTTAGGTAATGCGTCTCAAACACATTATCAGAAAACATACAACAAATCAATTATAGTTACGTTTATTTTAGAACAAATAATACTTTTAGGCAAACATATACTCAATAACAAATGAGAACACCCAAACGTATAAATTCAGATGTTTGTTTATTAAATTATCAGGAATGTAAAATACAATATTCTGGTTCATTTAATACACGTATTCAAGAACGTCTCAGGGACCATATCAATAGAAAAACGTTTAATCTCCATCTGAAGAAGCTTTGGTACAGCGAAACAATTGTAGTGACGGTGATCAATATATTTCTTGAAACTTTTTGTGTTGTTTTTCTTTAAACTGTTATTATGAATCAATTTCAACAAATTAGTTTCCACAATCGAATAGAAACCCCTTTGTTTTCAAATACGGAACCTAAATAAGAAACTAATCTTATCAGTTATAGGGGAGATTTAATCTTTTGTTTTTTTGTTGTTATCCTAATCCATTTTCATCAAACGGCTACTACTTTTGTTTCTTAAGAGACCTTACAGATTATTTACAGTAGTACCCATTTGGTAAGTATTTTTTTAGACAAAAAAAACCTTTCGTAATAGCCACACTTTTTTTTTGTTCTTAACAATTGTTTCGCCACTTTGTAATGCCTGTAACATTGTATCTTCGGACGAAGCTACAAAGTGACAAAACAATTGTTAAGAACAATAAAAGAATATGGAAATTATAAAACGGTATTTATTTTTTGAAATAATAAAACGAATAAAACATTTGATATATTTTTCACAGGTTTATTGATGGAACTCGACAATTGTTTCGACACGGGTCTGTCATTATCAAGAGTAAGCAGAATTACTAAATATATAAATGTGCGCAAACATATTTAAAGTAAATAATAATGATGAGGAAAATTCTTAATTACTTAGTTTGAACAAAAGTAAAGGGGAGTTGTTTGAATATGTTTCTATTTGGGAATTTACAATGTTATGTTTATTGTACATAGCTCTTTTAATATCTAAATTTTCTAGATAGTTTAATTTATTACTTTTTGGTTGTATGTGTAGTATTTGAAAATTTTCATTAATATTCTGTTTATTTGAAATACAATGTGTAGAAATACCTGTACAATTGTTGTTATTTAAGATACTTTTTAAATGCTCTTTTTTACGAGTGAAATGGATTGACCAATGTACACAGCATCACAATCATTGGATTGAATTTTATAAACGCCGCTATTATCTAGGGGATCAAATATTGGTTTATTATTGACAAATAGTTTTTTAACAGTATTTTTATCGGATACAATGGCTGTGATACCTAATCTTTTGAGATGTGATTTTATAATTTGACTGTTTTTTTAACGTAGTGTATGGATCAAAATTCTTTATTGGAAGGATTATGAATAATTTGAGGATTATAGAGTAGTAGGCGTGTTTTTTTTTAAGTATCTGGTTTAAGATACTATCAACGATTTTGGTATCATAGCCATTGTTGAGTTCCGTCAATAAACCTGTGAAAAATATACCAAGTATTTCATTCGTTTTATTATTTCTTAAAATGTATTTTCACAATACCTGCACCATCGATAGTTTTAACTGCATTTATTTTTTATCTTACATGAATTTTCATAGAGTAAGGGTAGATTCGATTAAAGTATTTTTATTTCCAATTCTCCTAACCGATTCTCGTTGTTAAAACGTGGCCACCAAATCTGTTTCGTTACGGCTGTAATAAGTTGGCGTCTCCTCAATTATACCAAAGATGTCTGCAAACAATAAACCCTATATCATCGCGGTCGCGACAGAATCGTGTTTGAAATCCATTCTTGTGTCCGCCGAGGCTTTTAGTCCTTTATTTCATGACCGGCGTGTCACCACGCTGCACCTTTACATCCCACTGTCGTCACTACCACCGTGACCGTGCTCCCTTTCAACCCGCCATACTGTCCACTATTTATTTTAACATCTCAATTTTCAACTGAGCCACGTCATCCTAGACATTGATACCAAATGTTTCTAACTTATATTATAATATAATAAACATAATCTACGATATTGTTTAATAAGATATAGGAGTAAGTTGTCAGAAAGCTCCAGAGCAACTGGAAGGATTTTTCGTCGCTTTAATAACAAACAGAAACAGTAAAAAGTTCACTAAAGGAGAAAAATAGAAGATACAAACGAATGCACAGTAACCAAACAGGAAAGTAATATTTAGTGGTTCAGCAGTAGCAACAACTAGAAACGAGTTAGCTAGTAACAGTTCTAAATAAAACGTTGATATGTCAGTATATCGCCATCTACCTGCTTTTGCTGCTATTGCCGTATTTCATAACGTTAGGCAAGGCGTGCTGATGAGATCTAATAAGATCGAAATCGCGATCCACGTCTGGTAGCTTCGATAAATTACTTGACCAGGAACTTATTTCTGTTCTTATTAGTAACAGTTCTTTGCTGGGCCTTATCGCTTGGGAGAGCTTTGTCTAAAGCAACCTTAAAGTATTTCATTTACTTCGTAAACAATGCTCGGCTTGAAAAGATTCAATAAAACAGACGATCGATAACAATATGGTAATTTGTCAATTACATAATCCAGTATGTTTTGTTTTTGCTTTGCTGGTTAAATTGATAGAAATGAAAAACCCGAGAACGTAAAGCAGCAGGACCAAGCCGCCGCGTGAGGTAACATCAAGTAATGAGTGCGATTTATAACAAAATACAAACGAATGAGATGTTGCGCGGTGCAATTTTTCACCAGCTCGTTTATTATCTGCGGTTATCCGTTGATGCGGCGGCAATATCTCATAAAGTGCTGTTATTCGCTGCGAGAGGTCGGATCTTTCGGCTGGTCGCACGGTCGCAGTCGAATACACCCGTACATGTAAGTAATATACCTTTACCCGTACTTACAAACACACTCAAATATACACAACATATTCCGAACTGTATACCTATAAGAGATCACCAACAAAGACATAATTCGTTCCGTAGACCCGACGGCTTTCCTTTTGCTTTTTCATTTCCTTCGTGGCTCGCTAGAATACTTTGTAGCCGTTTTTGTCGGTCACATTCATTAGGCCTTTCGCGAATAAAACAAGACATCGAAACAGAGAAGATAGAAACTGATTACAACGATATAACGAATACCATATGCAAACAATGAAAGTGTTTAACAACTATTTATGGAACTGATGATTTTAGGCCCTAAGGGTTTCTCCCTCATCGAAAATTTGTTAGTTAAGGAAACTAGGAATTATCTCAAAAATCAAAAGATGGATTCTTATAAAAAAAAAAAAAACAAGGCATTAAAATCTTTGTTCGTCAGAGATCTCGCATTTGGAACGGGTCACACTAAGCAGGCACTACGAACCGAAAGTATCTACTCAAGTGGTCTTTTATAATTGCAGTAGTTTGGAAAAAGAGAGTGGAACGTTCTTTTGCATTTTATTTTCAGCGATATGTCTGGAAATATAGCAAATCTGCGATACCAAAATGGGATTTGTAAATTAGTAATTTTTAATATTTCCTTTATCAAAAATTTAGAAGGTTTGGAACACGAGGCTTGGAGATGACAAACTATCGGACTGATTGAGGTATCTACTTTATGGAGTTTTATCAAGCCACATAATTTGGGGATTAGCCAGTATTATTTTTAGCTATTTTAGCTAACTGGTAGTAGGGTCGAATTTGATCTTTTCAAAAAAGTTGTTTTCTAAACATCATGACAAACTATTTGTCGAAACTATAGTCAAAAGGATTTGTAAATAAAAAAAGTTATAATAAACAAAGTAGTGTTTATTAACTTATCGTTAAGATGAATTATCACAAAGTAACGGCTAAATCAATCCAATTGTTTTGGTAATGTTATTATCCAGTGCTTTTTTAACTATTGACTTTACAATTTTTTATCACTTAGTGTAGCGTTTCTTATTTTCTAATTGTTTAGAGTGAAATTCTTGCCTAACATTATATTTGAAACTTTTCTTTAGTAAATTTAATTATTTTCCTTCGATAGTTACTTCTGTAAGGTTTTTGAATCTATCCTAAAATTCAATGTTTGTGGTAATATCGTTAATTATTGATCTAAGATGGTTATGTTTCGCCTTCGACTACAGTATTTCTTAGACGTTAAATTATGTATTTTAGACTTAATATTGTCTAATAATAAATAAAACTCAATTTTGCAAAGTCTCCACAATCGAATATTTATGCAACAACTACACTAAACTCATAGAGTATAAATGCATGGAGGCAACGTACTATACCATAGCAGCATGGTTGAGATAGACAATATATCTGGACATCCTTTGTCGCTCTAATGCGGCTTGATTAAATCATTGTTCCTAGTCGTATCTCTCTCTATACCAATCAGTTCAGATTCGAGCGAGAAAGGAGGTCCAGATGTACTTCCTGTCTCAATATCCATTGCTAAATATTTGATGATGTACAGCTAATACATTATACGAATCATTTTTACTACCGTTTACTGAAATATTCCTGTTGATGGAATAAAATCAGACATTTTAGAGATACAACGAAGCACACTTTGAAATATGACACCTACTCGTCAACTAGTTCAAATCATAAAATCAAAACCGTACATACAAACCTCTTTAATTTTATTAATAAACTTAATTTATTTATATCCAAAAAAGAAGGTATTAAAATCCTTATTCGTCGATATATTAAGATCAAAGATCTCAAATTTTGAACGCGTCCTACCAAGTAGGCACAACGAACTGAAAGCCATATCCCACGACTGGTTTCGACCTATCGGATCATATCAGATGGACGCTGGCAGAAATGCCTTTACAGGCTATATTATTGTAGCGGCTATGCTAAAACCCTCGAGCCAAATATTTAGCTAGGTATAACTTAGTGTATGGAAATTTAAACATAGGTTACTTGGTAACAGATTTCCGAGGCGACCAGTTTAATGTTAGATGTAAATAAATTATCAATAGACTACCCCAGCATTATTTTGTTCACCCAAAGTTCATTTTTATGCGCCGCTACTCAACGATCCCGAAATTATAAATCTAAAAAAATATATAAAAACATAATAATAATACATAATATAAATTTTTATATGCCTATAAAGGCATTTCTGCCAGCGCCCACCTGATAAGACCCGATAGGTCGAAACCGGTCGTGGGATATGGTTTTCGGTTCGTTGTGCCTACTGGTAGGACGCGTTCAAAATTTGAGATCTTTGATCTTAATATTTAGACGAATAAGGATTTTAATTCCTTCTTTTTTGTATATATTATATCTTCAATAGAATTATGATAGCTTACGGGCTTTTGGGTCGTGGTCTATATGCTTTTTTGTTGCCTGACGTTTCGTCAGCGGCTGCGGCTGACATTTTCAGAAGCTTTTTTGGTATGGACGTTGCAACAGATTTCGATCTCGAAAACGTCAGGCAACAAAGAAGCCTATAGACCACGACCCAAAAACCTGGTAAGTTATCATAATTCTATTGACGCCGGTCGTGAAAGCCTTCATATTACTATTATATCTTCGTCTAAGAATCCATCGGAATAAACAGTGTAATTCAATGCCGGTAGGGGTATTAGCCCTCGGAATAGTTGTTTCTGTTGATTCCATATTTATATTTATATTTTTATATTTTTAATTTATTTGATTATTAACTCTATCAGTAGTGTTTGATCTAATTTTCGGAGTAGTGGTATTGAATTACGGGTCCGGTGTGGCTTTCAATTATTATTATCTGAGTACATAACATACACATTCGTCTTTCGCGGTATTATTTCTTTTGTTCCCCAATTGCTTAATAGGTTCTCGTGCTATTTCGTAAACATGTGCGCGCTTGGTCAAACATTTGCTTTCAACTACAGCAATTAACGCTCATCAAGACGAGATCCCGCATCCAAACTCGAAAGCATTTAGAAGGTAAACAGTTCAAGAGACATTTTTCCCTCGAAAACGCCCGTCTACGGCGCCGAAACAACCGAAACTGTCGGCAAGAAGAAACGATTTCACTTTGGGGCTTTTAATTAAAAAACATTTATGTGTAGACAAAAATAAAGGGACCATTAGGAAATGAGAAAATTAAAATTAATCATATTATTTGTATACTTAGGTACTATGAAAACTGAGAACAGTGGCGGCTGGCGCTTCAGGTCACTGGGTTATGCGACCACTCGCAATTGTTTGGAAACCAAAAAAACAAATAAATAAATAAATAAATAAATAAATAAATAAATAAAGACTCACCCTAATTACCACTAACTAAATTAAAAATGAGCGGATACGTGTTTCAGTTTCAGTCTCCGTTGATAATGCCCACGTTTGAAGTGGCCGAAACACGTGTCTGCTCATTTTTAATTTAGATAATGGTAATTAGGGCGAGTCTTTCTTCATTTAATTATTCTTTTACCACAGTCTCCTATTTTCTACTTTAAACATTTCGCTATTGGAAAAGTCATTTTTCAAGATGGTAATAAATTTTTCCGCCAATACGGTTTATATTTTCTATTTTTGTTTTAATTTATCACTATACCCATTCGTGTAACATTACATATTCCCCACCTCACGAGCCGTTACTGGCTCCTTGTTGAAAATTAGGCAGTTAATTAGTTTCATTACGACACATGGAAGCGAGCAAGGCTATTTTACCTTAATATCATTAGGTAGACACATGACTGTAAAGTAATAAAAAATAAATCTTAGCGGGATGATTATTATGATTACAAAAGTACAGATCTACTATCAACACCACAGGATGAGGTATTATGAAAACAACGCTCAAATCATTTATTTTTAATATAAGGGTTGAAGAATGGTATAGGACACCGTCTTATAATCCTCCTGCAAATGTTTGTAACCCTACAGTAATACTTATAGAAGATATCATTTATGTCTTATGCATTTTGTATAAATATATTACCAAAAGGGGACTAAAATGTCCTGTGGTAATACAGATTAGATTGCCATTTAACGAGATAAACATAAAGACTGTAATAAAAGAAACAAAAAAAAAAGAAATCTAAACTTGTAACTGGCATAAAAGTCTTTCTCAAACTGTATATCGCATTTGTCCGTCTCCATCACTAAGAAGTTTTACGAAAGTATTTTCAAATACAAAAACATAAGCTTTCACGGCCGATATCCATAGTAGAATTAAGATTCACGATAAAGAAACGTGGTCTAAATGAACGATTAGATCTAGACATCTCGTCTACAACCAAATTAATTCTAGTATTTCAAATTTTAATGTTAAATATGAAACCAATAGAATTCCCTTAATCATATAAAATTTCACGCACAAATCAAATCAACACCGATCATTTTGACTTTTCTCCAGTTTCGCCGGCAAAAGTAGCATTAATAGCGAACTTCTTCCATCACGTGGATCACGGTGAATTTAATCCATTGCGTTTCTGCTATTATCGCCACAACCCTCAGAAAAGAGATCGTTCAACCCCCTTATGAATTACAATGAACGGAAATTGGATTTTGATTTTTTTGCTGTTGTAACTGTTATGATTTATTACTTTGGGTGTCGCTGAAAGATTGTACTTATTGAAGAAAAAATATTATATATTTAAATGTAGTATATTTCAACAAATACCACAATTTAAAAGTTTCTACAACTTTTAGAGTCGAGTTAATTTTTTTTTCCACAGTAACAAAAGGTAAGAAGAATTAATTAACATTAAAGTTGTTAGTAGCCAGACCTACTGTATATAGAGTGACATTTATGGGTTCGTTTTTTGGAAGTGTTTACCTTCCACGAACTTGTTTAGTGTTAATTAGATAGAATGTTATAGAAGTCTCGGGCGGGCGCCTCTACGATTGAAGGACGGTGGAATTTTCATTTGGAACGTGTAGGAATTGTAATTGAAAAGCACTTTAGCACTTACGACTAGAAGTATGTTCTGCGTGTGCCACGAAAATTAGTGTTTATACGATAATTTCACTTTTACTCAATTTTCCGGGCAACGCTAATTCGTGTTCACGTGCTTCCAATTCTTCTACGACAAACACCAGGCACGCGGACATTTATATACGGCAGCCTTTTTAAATTAGCAAAATTGTTGTTATAATCATTCCCGAACGAATTAGTGTTATAACGATTATTTAATTTAATATTGTTTCTAATTAAGTGCTAAATCGTGATTACGTCAAAATGTACTCACTTCGCAAATAAAAAAAATCAAGGCAATAAAAATTAAATACGTAACATACTGAAACCTAAACAAATAATAAATAAGTACTAAATACAATTTTCTTTTACAACATCCTGATATTGTATCGAAAACATTTAATAACACCTAAAGTATTTCAGTATAGTGTATAGGTAATATTTTTATCAAAACATTAATTGTAATTATTTCGTCAAAAGAATTAAACCTGATTCTAAAATCCATCGTTAATTATCAATTAAATACATATGTAATTATTATAATACATCAGAAATAGTACGTACAACAAGAAAGCCAAAACTGTGGCAGTACTTACCAATAGAACGGTTAACGATTAGAATAAGAAAATCAATTCGTAGATCTCCATTTAAATGTTCCGACCATAATTTCACTCTGTTACCACTTTTAATAATAAAAACTGCATTTAACACATGTACCAGGCATTTTTCTACAAGTTTTTCACACTTATCCACGTTAGAAAGTAATTTGACAGATGAACCGAAAAGTGGGGTTACAATTGTTACTAAATCAGTACTGACAACTGCTACAAGAAAAAAAATACTATAACTGTTTTGTTTTAGAATGACAATTATCAATGAATTTATATTTTCATTATTTATAACAGTATCGGATGAGTACTACAAGAGGTTATTGACCTATTTACAAAAGAAATAGGACGCGCAGGGCCGTAATACGCAAATTGTGTTATAAAAATGAATATAGAAATACAAATGTGAACTATAAGCGTGATTTTCTACTAAAATGGACAATAACATAGATAATACAATAATTTGAAATTAATTAGGTATCTGGTCATTGTCTATTCGGCCATCCCCGGGAAATCTAATGAAAATTAATGCATTTAATGTAATTTCTGTAAATTATTTTAATTCTGTATGTATTTTTGTTACAACACATAATAAAAGTCATGTGTGTGCATTAAAGGCGGTCAAAATCGCATTATTCGCGACGGGTAGCATATTCTCGCACGAGATTGAATTACACCCCTCGAGACAATATAATAAATAGTGCACTCGGCTTCTAATCGCATATGCACCCCCGGGCAATGGTGCGGTTTACATGGGATTAGTAGCAGCTTTTTACCGTCGTACGCCTTATTGAGACCATAAAACATATTAAACGTTTTGATTTATTTCGCACGTGACCGCCATTAATGTGTTTATGAAGGAATCGTCTTGTTTGGTTTTCTCACAGACGGGAGTCCTATAAAAAAAAGAACTGTAATTGTTTCATTAACATTATTTCCTATTGTGCACGATGCATTACATTTAAATAAACCTTCAATAAACTGGTGGTCATGAATAAATCGGACAAAAAGTCGTAGCCATACAGTAATGATGGAAATGGGGTGAGCAGGGGTGTCAAATGTCACATGGATGATAATTTTAACGAAATTTGTATTTAATGTTTCAGGAATGTACCTTCAAAATGTATCACTTACATTTGAAACCGCCATATAATATTTTCTATGTAATTTGAGGTACAAACATATACCGAGTACCGAGTTACTGGTAGTGCGAATAACATAAAAAATGAAATAAAACGCCTTATAACACTACAAACAATGTTTATTGGTAACAACAAAATGTATACATTTCTACTACAGAGTTGTCATTTTCAATGGTAAAAATTAAGAAAAGATTATAAAACTTTAAACTTTCCCTCCGACCTACATTATAGTGCAAAGCCGGAGGGTAGGGTGCAAAGCCCTCTTCAGCCTCCTTTTAGGAATTGTAGGAACGGGTGGTGTGGTTAGGGAGAGAATTATGAGACGGACAAAAAGAAGACAGAAGAGAAGTGAAAGATTATCTGTGGAATATTACTGCCCCAGCATTTGCTTATGTGATACAAGGAAACAACAGAAAACATGGACCAAAGCAGCCGAAACCCGTGCTCTCCCGAATGCTAAGCAATGACATAGAGCAATAGACCACCCCGTTCGGTTTTAATTTTAGTTCACTGTTTAACATTGTCTATATATTTAGGATCACAGATCCCACATTTGGAACGCGTCCTACACAGTAGGCTTTGCGAACCGAAAGCCAAATCCCACAACCGGTTTCGACTTATTGGGTTTCATCAGGTGGTGGCCGCTGGCAGAAAGGGCTTTACAGGCTATATTATAAATATAAATATAAATATGGAATCAACAAAAACAATTACTCCGAAAATGACTACTTTGCAGTCTAAATGTATACATTTGGTTGCAACCAATGAACATTGTTTATAGTGTTATAAGACGTTTTATTTCATTTTTTATATTTTTCTACGTATCTATGGTACTGGCGTATAGATGGGGTTTGTAAAGTGATATTGTGGAACTATTTCTTTTCATTAAACAAATTTATGAAATTACCTTACTATTAAAATATCTAATTAAAGAATAGAGTTAACTAACGCGATTACTTTTGCTAATCATGTTTAATCCTGATGTTTAATCGGAATTTTTAATTAAAATTCATAGATAGGATGTCGGAGTGCCTCTGGCTAATTACCGGCCGGCGGAATCTCATCACGCATAAAGGCAATGTCTATGTTAAGACTTGTATATTTTCATTAGGTTATAGTTATTTTAAAGTTTTCTATTTATATAATTTAAGTTCAGTTTAATTCTTTTTCCTAGCATGTAAGTAGTTTTGCAGTTATATTAAAACTTTTCTATTGCTATATTTACCAAAATCGGTAAGTTCACTATCATTCAGGTAAGTGGGTTTTGCCAAAAAATATTTCTACATATACCTGAAATAGAGTAATGACCCTGTTGCTATGGATATTTGCACCCTTTGTAGTATAGTGTGCACTATTTTCGCCCGCTTAAATATGCATATTTCATCCAAAAACAGGCATTCACATTCCAGCAGTTGAATCATTAACATTTTAATTTATTCAAGCAACTTCATCATTTTTCATTTTAATAATCTTATATAGTTTTGTATTTATTTAGTGTTAATATTGTAAATAGATTTTTTCTGTTGCGTCCCAATTTTTTATTGAGCTACGAAAACAAATAAGTGTTCGGTGCCATTTTGCTACCCGCAATTTACCAACAGCACCGTAGAAATCAAAACAGTCTTATTTAATAAAAAATTAAACTTATTTTATTCGTTTTGGTAGGTACATTGCATAAATAAAGCTTCTTAGTTTATTTATTTCTTTGATCTCAGCCTAAAAATGCATGTATTGTAACTGCATGCTTTATGGTATCTCAATTTTGAACGATAGCTTTTCTGGGGACGTTGTATTATGCTTTTCTCAAACGTATTTTCATTCTTGAGGTAATCGATTAGCGATTTGAAAGAAATTTTCTCGTAACATGAGGGCAAGTGATATATAATAACTGAGTTGGAACCCCGTCGCGTATAATAGCTTAATACGAACAGCAATCTGCAGCCCTTTTTCCCTTGCCAGTGGCACCCCCGCAGATCACATAAACGATTACACCAAATCGCTGCCAGTAAATTCACCCACCACATTCGTGGTATACATATATAAATAACATCGACGTTTTGGGGGAAATTGGTTTACTCATATTGAGACGTCCTGATTCAAACAAAAAAGAATATTCTTTTGAAGAAACAGAATGTCAATAACTTATGTTATATTAAAGTACGAAACCCTAACACATTATATGGAACAAGTTTAATTTTATAGTTTCCATAAATATCTTCGTTTGATCACAATTACCTCTTGTAAATTGTTAAATTCAATGCTTTGTGGCCTTTAGAAACGAATGGGCCGACACAGGACACAGCCGAGTTCTTGTTCGCAGACGACACAATGCAAGATGTACTTTACCAATAAAGATAATAAAAGGCTGGCGAATGGCATGAATTTAGACTCCCACATTCGTAAAATCCCAAACACAAGTTCAAATTAGTTGAAATGCTTTGGCAAACATTTATTACGTTTTTTCTTTTTCGAAACGAACGTTTTTGTTTGCTCCGGTGATTTGAGTGGAAGGACTTAATAGGTTTATAACGTAACAAGATGGACAACAAATTTGTTCGATAATTGGATACAGTTCGTTAGCGCAATTATGTTCTCATAACGATTTTTATTGCGTCTGTTTACGTTTCTTATTATACCGGTAACTAATTAGTGTTTATAATTATCACTACAACAATAATTTGCAACTTGAAAATCAAGGCGAGATTTAATTTAATTTGCGCGTTTGTCACTTGTACTGTAATTTATATCGCAACTATTACCTACGTATCTAAATACCATTAGATTATTATCAGTAATCAATTGTTTACCAATGATTGAAAAAAATATTCATTACAATAACACTTAGTTATAGCGCTATACCGCCATCTTCTCATATATGCCGCTAACAGCGGTGTTTCATATGTCAGACAAAGGCATTGCGAAAGTATCTATTTGTCCAACTAAATCGACGACGCAGCTTGTATACGTGATACACGTAAAGCAAATTAATAAGAATTAAATCTCATTAGCCTCCATCTGATCCACATCTCGTAGTTTCGGAAAATTACAACCAAGAAATTATACTGTTCTTATTTATTATTATATCGTCAATCTACAATAATTATTTATTGAAAATCTTTTTACTGGCCGCATTTAATATCACTTTATTTTAAACGTATGCTTAAAACTCTTTCGGGAGTTATATTTTCACAGATTGAAAAGCAAATAAATGGTGTATCTACGAGAGTGACTTCAGTTTTTTGGCAAAAAATCATTTTATTTTTCTACACAATCTCTTCTTAGCTCGATTTATTTAGTCCATCGTGCTTCTAATTTTTATATTCCTTCTAAATAATAAGAAAATCTCAAGGCCCTCAAAATAAGCGTTTGTTTCCACCATGACCTTTTCATTTTATCCAAATCTTTTACCGTCCAATCATTTCTTCTGGTTTGGGAACAGTAAGTAGTCGATGGGGGCTAAATCTAAAGAAGAAGATAGATGGCGTAACAGTTCGTAGCCCAATTGATGAAATTTTACCATGGTGACTACACACATACGCGTGTGCACCCGGGCATTGTCCTGATTGAACAACACCTTTTTCTTGGCTAAATGCGGTCGTTTCTGTTTCATAACAGCGTCTATCTGTCCACTAGCTGTGAATAATATTTGCCGTTGATCGTTGATCGTTTTACCTTCTTCTTACACCGTGCACCGCGTGAATCCCAGAAAACTGTAGCCATGATTTTCTTAGCCGATAGACCCATTTTAGTCTTCTTCGGTACTTCGCTTTTTGCCATTATTGTGGAAATTAACAAGGTTAGCTACTTTCAATGGCTGTAAAACATAAACGAAACATCGCAGCTTCCTCAAAATTTTACAGTAGCCTGCAGATAGATGGCACTTATGCTTATAGGTTATACTTATATTTAAACATGTACATGATAATAATATATGTACGGTATATACATAATAATAGTTATGTATTTTATTAAACAATTATCGGCCTAGCGCATCGTAATATCCAAATATCCTAATCACAAGGCAAATTAGCATCATTTAGACTTGAATTCAGCGATAAAATGTAATATTCTGTAGATGACTAATTTGTTTTTCCCTTGTACCTGACGTAGTATCCACTGGGCTCAGTCAAAAATTGCTTTTTTTATTAGTTTACGATAAAAAATTAAATACACCAAGTCCGGATAATAGGGTGGATGTAAATAAAGTTAATAGCATTCTTCGATCCTTTGTAATATGCCTGTTTGAAATCGAAGTGGATGTAGCCATATTTAAACTCATGCAATATATACATAAACGTATATATGTATATATATATATATTGAAGAACCAATAATAGGTACTACATTCCTCTTGTAGTACGTTTAGATCGTCGAGTTGAAACAAAGGATTTATAAATTGATATGAACATCATAAGTTGCTATAATAAACTAAATAAGATGTTGTTAAAGCGCCGGTGCCTAGCGTTATTTGTCAGTGACATCCGATATATATTGCCGACAAGCTTGAGGAGACGGGCGAAGGGTAACCGCAGGATATGAATATATTTATTATTTAAAACCGACGTTGCCGAACAACACAAAATTATCCTTGTTTTACAATCGAAATGTAATAACGCATTTCGTCATATCTGTTCCATGTTAATAACAGAAATCCGTTTAATAATTTTATTTTTTGAGAGATTTTTGTACGGTGATTTTATTTTATTATAATGCTGTGTATTGACGATTTGATAATTAATGAAAACCGGACTTTCTCGATAAACAATCAATGTAGTATTCTGTCGAAACTGACAACGTCTACACTGCTACAGGGCACTAATTAATCTACTTACTGCCTTTAAATAGCGTTTGATGAATAAATACAGACAGCTACATGAACGCCATCTGTAGATTTTTTTAATTATTGTGGAATTCAGTAATATTAACAAATCGATATTCGTATTAGAAAAAGATCTAGCTGAACATTACTGAATCCCATAAATCAGTAGCAAATATCTACAGACAGTGTTCATATCGCTGTTTGTATTAATTTATTAATTAATATATTATATTTATCGATATATTTCTTAAGTACATGTTAGTGCCACAAGTAATACTTGCTAATTACAGATAGTATTTTCACGAGGGTTAATCTGCCCTCAGTTTAAAATACATACCTCTACCTAAATTCTGTGTTGTGATAAATGTAATTATCTACCGTACTTATATATTGCAGATAATATGATGTAATATTTGTTGGTGTTTGAACTGACAACAAGGCATTACAAGGTGAGTTTCTTCGAATGTTTGCGGGCTACGTCTAAAGGTATGCGAATTCGATGAATCTATTAAGATTCTCTTTTTTATTTACATGGGATCTGGAATATTGTACATGTTGGAAATATTCCTGATTTGTCTGTGTAACCGAAATATTTCAATTGTCCCGCAATAAATCGTCAGTCCCTGAATATCTAAGATAAGTTCCCTCGGATTCCAAGTTCCTTTACGTTTCTGTACAAGCTACACACATACATATTCGTGTAGATACAACAGTGCATTCTCTTCTTAGTCGGTTTGAATTTACGGTCAAGATGCTATCTTAATTTGAGCGGATATAAAAATTTACCAAACGACACAAAGCAAGCCGTTCTGATAGGAGAGACGATAACTGTCAACAAGACTACTGGTAGCTGTTTAAAAAGGACAAGGATACCGGCTCCTTTACCTCATTTTGTTACACATTTATTACCTCTTGATTAATTCAAACACTACACTACAATAACATGTTTGATGTTTTAGACCTTTTTTAATAAAAGAACAAAATTATCTCCGGCACTAAAAAGGTTCTATTCGAATCTTTAACAGCAAAATAAATTTCTGAAAAAAATTGAATGAATAATCAAGAATAATAAAGTTTATGTAATAACAACATAGAGGCAATTGTTGCCATCTCGTGGATTTTAGCTGCTACAGAAGATATTAAACTGGACAAGGCTATAACAGCTAAAATCCACTAGATGGCAACAATTGCCTCTATGTTGTTATTATATAGCTGGTGGGAATGAAACACACAAGAGTTAAGTCATATAAATCACTTTTTTATATTATAATGTGTTGGTTTTAATTTTTATTTATATAAAAGCTATCAATTTAGTTTTTCATACCGTTCCCATTTACACATACGCATCAGTGGCTGTTGTATCTAATCGATCTTGAAATTAAATTTCAATTGGCGCCTCCTGATTAGCTGTTAACAGCGCCACTTCTTGTCTGGTAGTTAATGATGGTTCATTTCTTCATTTACGTAGTGCAGATAATAATGCAAGGTGCCAATCCAACTATGTTATAAGTTACAGTCATTAATATATGCATAGTGTAATTGAAACGCTGCGCCGTCTATGAAATTAAGTTCGTTGCAGGTAGCATATTTGCAATTCATAACAGCAAAGTGTTACTTATACACTCACCTTACAATATATTAGTTTAAATTATTAGCAAACAACCAATTTGTCATTCTGATGAGCGTGATAACGAAGCAGGTCTTGAACCAACGATCTACAAGTAATCAACTACTTGATAAGCAATATTTTATGATTATATAGTCATCTACTTTATGGCCATTCACAATCATATTTATACATTCACAAATAAGACGACAGACACGAATTTCACTTTTTACTATTTATTTAATAGCTCTTGTTAATTTTTTCGCTTAGCCTATGCATCTTCAGAAGAGGTGTTAAATTATGACTAAGTATATCTTATCTCCTAAATTTATATTTACCCTTATGGGTGGGGGTAGTTGTCTACAAATGATGTTGTTAGAGGGGAATAATATATATATTGTTTCATTTAAAAAATAATTATTGTCTTTTTAGATGCTTTTAAATTTCAACTGATTGTAGTATATTTGGTCATTTTCCTATTTCCATTACATGTAATATTTCCAAATGTTTGTCTATATTAAATTCATGTTTATTTTGTATTACATGGTTCATAAATTTTGATTTTTTATTACAGTTTTTGAGATGTTCATTTATTATCTCTTTAAATGTCTTAACCGTCTCTCCTGTAGAGCTTACAGTTTTCGCAATTCGCTTTATAAACCCTTTGTTCATTTTCGGTGTTTTGTCTTTTTTATTGTTAATACATTTCCTTAAGTTAATACTTTTCTTTAAGTTAACAATCTCTTCAGTTAAGAATGACTTAATAATGCTGTGTAATGTGTAAGTAAAATTTCAAAACACCAAAACTACCCTGCCTCTAACTTATTGATTGCACAACTTTTAGAGTCAAAAAAGTAAAACTTCAACCAAAACAGCTTCCTAGTGTTGGCAAGTGTGTCGAAGAATATACGAGTACCGTTTTGAAATTAATAAAAAGCGTGCAAAGATATGTTAATAATTTTATTTTTACATGAAAGCGTGTACCTTAATCTACTTTTATACTTAATTTCTTTCAATATTGTCGTAACGTTTGAGCAGTTTTTGAATACCCTTCTCATGGAACTGCCGTCTGACTTGTTAACTGTTAACCACTACATTACAACTGTTTTGACTTCGTCATCGTCTTGAGGACGCTGACCGCCCAGATTTTTTTCAAATGCAAGAACAAATGGTAGTCACTGGGCGCCAGATCAAGGTTGTACGGAGGATGATCTGGAGTTTCCCAGTGAAATGAAGTGGTGAGATCTTTGATCCGATTAGCTACATGTGGACGGGCATTGTCATGCACATTTGTGCAGCGATCTTTAAATACTGTCATCCACTTCCTTACCATTCCATCACTCATAATATATTGTCCGTAAACTGGACAGATCTCACGATGAATATCAATCGGTTTTAGTCCTTTAGCACTAAGGAATCGTATAATAGCCCGGACTCCGCACTTCACAGTCGGCGGGACTCACGATTATCGGAGGCATCTTAAATACTCAGTAAACATGGTAAACAAGTTCGAATCATACCGTGATGGCGTCAATACGTAGGTAAGAGATGTAGATACTTAGTGCGCATGCGGGGAACGCTGACCGCAGCGCTGCAGCGTCAGAATTTCAAAATGGTACTTACTTAAAAAACATGCCTCGTACCTTAAAATTTTTATGATTTTATTCTATTTAATTAGTATTTACTATTCTATCTTCATATTTCTTTAAAATATTTAGTGTAACTATTTCATTTTTGAAATGGTGTTTCGAGTAATGACCCTCATTGTATATCCTTCTGCATTCAGGACCAAGACAAAAGTATAAAGTAATATAGAAAGGATACAGTTCGATCTAATATATGGTGACTTGCTGGAAGTAGTTAAAATTGTAGGAACAAAAAGAAGGAAATATGAAAATTATAAAGAAGCAGTGCAATTTAGTGGAATGAAAAGAGAAAAATTAATAAAATCTCGTTGGTGTAAGTTCTCCGTCGTCATTTCTACAATTCCTGGCATGGAAATTGGCTTTCGAGGCGGCGAATAAATTTTCACGAGACATCAGAAAAAGACATTTTTCGTATAATTTGGAGGCGATATTAAGGATGTAAAAGCAAAGAATAATGCAATAAAGAGCGACGACGCCTTTACGAATACGAAATTGCCGCGGCGTCGTTGTCGCGACGGCGTTTCCATTCGTAACCGACGACCAACTTTAATTCTTTTAGGCTATAATTCAGACGACATTAAAATTTTCGTGCAACACTTTTACGACTTAGCAGAAGCAACTATGGAAACGGGAGAGTGTGGTGAATGTTAAATGAATAACGTTGTCACGGTAACAGAAAGGAAAGACTCATGCGACCCCATATTTATTAATAATGCTGAAGAACTAAATTACAATATACAGTTTCGGAGAAATCCATGCGAATGCTAAGAGACCCTAATAACAACGTGAAATTGAACTGTTAAACTGAAACATTAAGAACAACACAGTTCTGTTTCAAGAATTCTCGAAACAAGTCAAATACTTCAGAAACAATTATGTAGCTTAAATTATGACCAGAACACCAAAATAAAACTACCTACCGTGTTACGTCAGTAACTAACTCTCTAAATGCCCATGAAAATCTAGAGCAGTAAGTTTAACCTTACAAAACTTAACAACCGCATCTAAAAGTTGATTATTATTATTTTAGGCGTACTATATGTCTTTAAATATGAAACCAAAGCAAGGAAAAGATTGTAAGTTAACCGAGACCAACATGCCATTTCATGCAGGATCATTTCATGTCAAGAATGTTATGGCCGCCGCCATAGTAACATAAATAAATCAACCCTAAGTGCGATAATAATTTCAAAAACAGTTCCTGGTCAGACGTGGATCGCGATTTCGACTTTATTAGATCTCATCAGCATCAGCTCATAAGCAGTCTCGATAAGTAACCTTATAAACTAAATAATGTCTCAAAAACAACGAAAACATTATTAACAGCCAGACTGAATTGAACAACAATAATTCACCCCTACTCATTGTACAATTTCCGAATTTAGTTTAAGTATAAATAGCTGGATGTAACATATTAGCATTACCGAGCGGCGTGGTCTAGTGCTCTAGATCGATGCTTAGCATTCGGGAGGTCGCCGGTTCGAACGCGGGTCCGGCTGTGCTGGTCCGAGTTTTCTGTGGTTTCCTTAGATGATTTGGGAAAATGTTGGGGCAGTAATATTCCAAAGATAATCTTTCACTTCTCCTCTGTCTTCATTTCGTCCGTCTCATCTTTCTATCCCTAACCACACCAACCACCCATTCCCACGATTCCTGAAAGGAGGCTTTGCACTACAGTGTAGGTCGGAGGGACTGTCCGCCCACCAGCACGAGTAGCTGGTGGGAATGAAACACAAAAAAGTTTTTTTTTATGTTAGCATTTAGTACAAAACCTGTATCTTATGATTATGGCCTCATAGCCGAAACGAAAAGTCAAGAGTAATAAACTCTGTGAAACTATACCTAACGTGTTTTGTATTCATATCAACTATGATTATAACATGTTTTACAACGTTTGCACCACATAAAACTTTTATCTAATTTATTGCGTTTGTATATTTTCTCTAATTAATAGGTACTGAAATTTCATAAACCCTCTTAATTAAACATAGAAACAGATAATTGTAGTCCCCGCCACAGTAAAAACTTCCATATGCACCCCCGTTAACTAAAATTTAATTTATAGAAAATGTTCGATGTCTCGCCTTCCTACCTACTCCCTTTTGATGTGTTAATAAGTTGTGCGTAAGTGATAGAAGGATTAAGAGAACGACGGTGAGGAGCGAACAAATACAGGGTGTCGTCCGTTTGTAATAAATAGCGTTACCGTGGGCGTTTTTCTGACGATGGCATCGCACGTGTCCATTGTAGGGTGCAAGATTGATCACCGTTCATTACGAAAATAATAAATAGTACAAACTCGCGGACCGATGCAAATATGCGTATGAAACGCAAACGAGTTATTATTATGTCAGGTCCGTATTAATCATCGGGGCGAGATTATGCATCGCCCGTTTGGCTCGTTACACATTTACATTCATACACACATACACCTTTGCATAAATACATACATACATTTTATATATTATGTATGTAGATGGTGCCAGAGAACATACATTTATGTATATGTACCAGTGCTACAGTAACTGGCGAAAACTGTGTAACCAATAAAAAAAAATATTTTACAGATGTATTACTGTAACCACTGTTTTTTGCCGAAATTAAGCCAGATACGGGAAAAAAAACCTTTATGTGTTTCATTCCCACAAGCTACTCGTGCTGGTGGGCGGGCAGTCCTTCCGACCTACACTGTAGTGCAAAGGGCGTAAGGCCCTCTTCAGCCTCCTTGCAGGAATCGTGGGAATGGGTGGATGGTGTGGTTAGGGAGAGAAAGATGAGACGGACGAAATGAAGACAGAAGAGAAGTGAAAGATCATCTGTGGAATATTACTGCCCACAGAAAACTTGGACTAGAGCAGCCGGATCCGGTTTCGAACCGGTGACCTCCCGAATGCTAAGATATGATCTAGACCACTAGACCACGGCGCTCAGAAATTGGAATATTTTACATCCCTAACTATTTGCCATCTAATCTAGGTGTTCCACTGTCACTCTTTACTCCTGCTTCTGCTTATAATGTGTATCTAACCAGCCTTTGATATCTGAAAAGGTATGCTACCCTCCTATCTCTCATTTTCCTTATTTACCTCCATATTGCACTTTGTTCCCCTGCCTTTTCTATTTCGTCTTTATTTCTAACCTTTTATATCCACTTTATTTTCATCATCCGCCTACAACACCACATTTCAAAAGGTTATAACTTTTTCCTTTCCACCGCGCCCGTCGTATAAGTTTCGTACCCACGCAGAGCCGAATTTTCAAATTGAAACAGGGCACACAAGTGTTTTCTTTTTGTTAAAACCCATTCGACCCCGCGTTATTATTTGTTTTAAGTCTCAAACGCTTTTTTTTCCTAAATTATCTTAACTAGTTCGACGTTATACTTTTTTTGCTGCGTTGAAAGTAAAATTTTGGAAAGCAACAGAAGTTTTCTTCCATTATCGTGCATCAACTTTGGCTATTCTGTTGCACATTGAATTTATTGTTACAGTGTTCACCACCAAATCAATGAATATTTTTCGGGTGAGTTTATATAAACCAAAGATTGCCAACTTTTAGAAAAACATCCGACAAACTTTATTAAAATGGTCGAAATGGCCTCATTAGCTTCTGAGTTTTAATAACCCAAAAAACATAAACGAAATTAACTGGTCAGGTGCGAGTTGAACTGAAAGTTTTGTAGTATAAAAACCATTTGACTTTACCTAATTATGTTTACCTTTACCTAATTATCTAGAAGGTATTTCAGTATATTTAGTACTTGTAATTGCTCTTTGATAATGACCCCTTGATCGAAACAATTGTTAGAGTTTCTAATAATAAACAGTTGAAACCTTTAATGCCCTTTCTTCTGTTTATTTTTTTTAATTAATTTAATTCATTCATGATACTTAATCATACGGTTGGTGAACTAACGAAAACTAATAAGTCCGAAATCTAGATCTACATTTGGTGATTTCTGTAAATCTGTTACCAAGAACAACTCGATGTCTTTATTCCCAAATATTTTGCATGTGGTATATTTTTTTGGTTGACACTGTACACGATATGTTCATATAATATACATACATAACAGCAACATCGGAATAAATAAACGCTAATGCCTTGCTCTGGGCACGGATATTGCCGCGTTATCGAGATAACGACTCACTTACATGGTCAATATTATGATTTAATGAGATATTGTCTGTGCCCGAATGCTATACCACAAACGACTGACCGACGACCACTCTGTTCTCCACTAAACCACCTCAGAAAGAATGAATACCTTACCTTTAGAGGTCATTATAGACTTTATATTACCATTTGTTCTCTTACCAATTTACCGCTTGTAATAGTTTGATAGTTAGTTACAGCGGAGTAGTCTATTTTTACTGACCATTCCTGGAATTAAAATTTGTTTGTTTTTGACTAGTTTTACTAAAAATTTATTTATATAACTATCAACAAAAAACACCTGATAAATTATTTTGTTATCTAAATTATATACCGACAACAACTGATTACATAAAAAAAAAACTTTAAATCACAAAATTTAAAAGTTATTGTAACGAACAAACAGAAACTCAACAACATTTTGGTAAACATTAAAACCAAAAAAAAGTCCTAAATCATAGTGGGGTTTATCAAATACAATGTAATAATTGAGAAGCCATACACATTGGACAATCGGGTAGGGCTATAAAAAACAGCTGCATCGAACATTGTAACATCATAAAAAAGAAGTTACCATCTACTGGTATGGTATGGCTCAACATTATATAACCTATAACCACAACTTTACTGAAAGTAATACAAAAATATTACACAAAGAACCTAAAGGCCAAAAATTGAATGTATTAGAAAATTTAGAAATAAAGAAAGTCATTCACAATAAAAAAGTTTTAGTAAACAACCAAATAGAATTATGAGCTTCAAATTCACCATTGTTATTACTTCTATAATATTCAATACTTTAAACATTTCAGATATGTGAACATTTTATGTTATTAAATCTAAAACCCAATATACTAATTTTCCTGTTATTCTTAATTTCAACTAATCCTATTACCATCTAACCTTATAGTTTATCAATACAGTTTTATCTGTAATGCCCAATTCTTGTAACTTGTAATTAACATATTTTTATACATTTCCATATTGCGTATTTATGTACTTCTACCTATATATATATATAGAGTTTAATTTTAGTATAATCTGCTTTGTAGTCTTGATAATGGCCTTTGGCCGAAACAATTGTTGGGTTCTTTTTCAATAAAAATTTGTGTAAACTTAGCGTAGAGACTTTTTATTATTTTTTGGTTCACCATGTTTCACAAAATGATTTTACCAATCAATCTGCAGAAATGAAAAATTTATTACCCTGTATACAAATAAATTCAATTATAATAAAATCGTCTAGTTCCTTTTTACGACGCTATATTAATTTGGGTTATTTTCATGAATTTATTTATTCACAAATTCAGAATAAGTTAGAAAGTATAACTCTTCGACAACGGTACCCGGTACACGAAGTAATTGAGAGAATTTTAAAATTAAACTGTAACTTTTCTAAACGTTTATCATTACTACGGCTATTTATATATATATATATTAGAAATTAAAAGTTCAAAAGATATAGGTACAGTGCCCGGCACCTAAGGAGATCAAAAACCATAAATCATCGGATGCCATTAGCAAAGCTTAGCCCCTTTAGGGCGGGGATAATCGGGCGATAGGCAGAATGATAACTGCTCAGCAAGGTTCGGTAGCGTAACGGCAAATAGTTGCAAATTACCAGAGGAGAGAAGGGGTTGTTAGGGTAAGTTAATCAGTGGAATGAATTCACTTGTGTTCCGTGTTCAGTACTCTTTCTCTCAATTATACGATACAAGTTGACACTTCGGTCCAGCTATATTCTTATTGGCTCTTTCATTTCTTGCTATGCTAAAAGTTTTCGCCTGTCAATCTGACCATCGCTGAATCTCCTTGGGTGCCGGCCACTGTACCTATATATCGCTCAACAATTTTAATTCTGTAACAAAACTAAATTAAAAATCAAACACAATGATTAACTTTAAATATAAGCGGATTAAGTCGCTCCCTGCTCAATTGATCAAACAACGAGGGAGTTGAAAAAGTACACTTACCGCCGAACAATGCACCACTCGGATGGGTCTGGCTCACCCTAAATATTAAATTTCAAAGACTGCCGATAGAGCCGGCGCGAAGGGTTGAAATATATCAGCTTTTCCAGGGTGGCTTTTTAAGTTAACAACCTAGTCGTCGGCAGATATACAACATTAAGTACTTAATTCTATGTTTACACATCTTGAGGGTTGTTTGACTGATTCAAGGTGTTTTCTGAAAATCTGACGGCACCCCACACAAAAAGGGTGGACGGATTTTAATCTCTTTAAATGTTCTGTGTGCTTCAGGTAGTTTTAAATACATCAACGAGTTATGTACAAATGGAATTAAACAACAAATGCCTTGTCGAATTACCGGCGCTTTGAGTTTTTACCTTTTCATTCAGTAAATATTTAGAACAATATGTGGGGCACATTGAATTATTACTGTCGAAATACGACAGAAGTATATTTAAACAGCTGAACTCATACAAAAACCAATTGTTTTAGAGTAAAAATGACGTTTCGTCCAATAAATATTACAAATTTAATTAAAACAATGGGACTTTCTGCAATAACAATCAATTTATTAGAACTAGAATTTCATTTAGGTATGTAAAAAAAATATTTTTTGGTGCGATTGAATACTACTAAACTTTAATCATCGCATGATTTGAAAAAGTAAATAACACAAACTATTATTAAAATGCAATATTGAATTTAACAATTCGACGGTGCAACATCTGTGAGAGGAGATAATAATGGAAGAAAAGACTGATTTGGTAAACTTTCAGAAAATATTTATTATCAATCTGACAATTGTTTTGAACATTAGTCGGTCATTTTCAAAGAAAGTACAGTCTTACGTACCTACTCTTTGAAAATGATCGAAAGAATTGTCACATTGATAATAATTATTTTATGAAGGTAAACCAAGTGGGAAATCGAATAGATATGTATCAAACGACCCAAAGAGGGAAAACGCTCTGAAAAAAAATCATTGAAAATGTCTTACGCACTAGAAGATAAAACATCCTGCTAGACCATTAGACCATAGGCCGATTATTGAAAAAATATAATTTTATTCAGAGAAAAGATATCTTGAAATTTTGTTTCGTAAGGATCGAGGATTTGACAGTGTTAACCAATCAATTAAGTTTAAACTATAGAGGGTGCATTTTTTGTGAAATATGGTCTGAATATATTTAGTCAAATAAAACACACTATGATAAGTTTCACCAACTTTATTATTGTTCTCGACAATATTGTTTCGAGCTATGTGCTCATTATCAAGAGTAACGTTATACTGACAATATGAATCTTACATGCATCTCAACAACAAAACAAAAACAAATATAAACCGAAATAATGGCATATATAAATTATTTTGTAATGAATGTAACGCTGTCTATAACAGACAGGTCGAGCCTTTGAAGCTAGGAGAAGTGAGCATGTAAAATCGATTTCTAAAAAAGATGTTAAATCAGGAATTAGTGAACATTATATTAGCTTAAACCATCATTTAAATTTAGAAAATACCAAATACCTACATGTAAACACATCTAAAAGTAGAAAATTATCTCTGTATGAATATTTGGAAATAGATAAAGCCTTAAGAAAATCAGAAAATTTTGTAAATAATCAGTTAGCATTAGGCAGTTTTTCATCCCCCCTTATCTTAAGCTATTTATAAATGACCATGTAAGATTCGTATTGTTAGTATAACGTTACTCTTGATAATGAGCACACAGCTTGAAACAATATTGTCGAGAACAATAATAAAATTGGTGAAACTTACCATAGTGTGTTTTATTTGACTAAATATGTTAACCGATCTTTATTTATCTGCTTGTTTAGTTAGATTTTAGTTGATTTGCTTTTTTTAAAGAATGTTTTACAATTGTTGTTTCATTTTATCCATGTACTAATAAGGAAAGTCTATTAAAAACTGTTATAAACGCTTGAGGTAAGGTGTTTTAACGACTGTTAAGAAAAACTGTGGAAAGAAAAGATAGGAAGTGAGGAACACTTTTTGGCACATCAAGGGATAGTTAGAGACGTATTGGCGGCAGAAATAGGAGTAACAAGTGGCAGAAGAAGACCTGGATTAGGTTACTTCTCGTTTAATTCGCAAACAGTTAGGGATGAGCAGTCTTCGGACTGATGACTCTATGATGAAGATTCAAATGAAAACAAAGCATAGCATAAGTTACATCGAAACAGTTTTTGTTATCAAGTCGTTCACATGTATTCAAATTAAATGGGTGTAAAGGTGGTAGGTTGGTCAGTGAAATGGGGGTATCATCCTTCAGGCAACAAATTATACGCAAAAGGCGCCACATAAAGCACCCTATTTTACATAAATCGACGATAGAATTAATTCCGGTATTCCGATTATCCATCGCTATTTTGTTTATGTTAATGCGTTCGAAGAACAGAAACGTCGCGGAAAGTAAATTTCTTTAATTGGTTTGCAACGCCGCCGCGAGTTCTTATCGGAAACTAACATTCACCCCGCATGACCAGTCAACCAAACGAATAATAAATAAATCCACTGTACTATAGTACGAGCAGTTCGCCGTTATTTATGCTGATATGCCTCTCTCGCCAACTAATCTGAAAACGGCAGTTTATAATTTGTCTATAACCTACAAATATATCCAATATACAATTTGGTAATAGTTTCAAGAAAAATTTCTTCGCAATAGTACAATATTGCTTTGCTATACAATTATGGACATAAATCTGACAATTTCAATTTCTTAAAACTTTCACAAAGTAATTGTATCTACTGTTTAATTTTATTATTGTAATAGTTATAATATATAATTGTAAAGGATCTTGTATGATAATGATGGGATGTTTAAATAAAGCATGATCACGACTTTTTCAAAACGTTTCGTTTAATCCAAAAAAAGAAGGTATTAAAATCCTTTTTCGTCTAATTACAAAGGATCACACATCCCACATTTGGAACGGGTCCTACACAGTAGGCACAGCGCACCGAAAGCCATATCCCACGACCGGTTTCGACCTATCGGGTTTCATCAGGTGGACGTCTGCAGAAAGGCTTTTACAAGCTATATAATAAATATACCTTTATGTGTCAAATTTTACAATTCTAGGTCAGCGGATATTCCTTGATAGCGTTATATTAAATTAACATAAAGCTAACTAATATATCATTATTGTAGGCCTTAACTTAATTATGTATTAGTTAATTACTTAAAAATTCCATGAAAAAATTATGTTTGTCAGATAATATATTCAAATAGAACTATCAGAGATGAATTATTCTCTATTTTTTCTCCTTTGGCTATGTTACATGACTCTAGGTTATCGTGATGTAAAATGTACCTATTGACAAATGGTTAAATGTATAAAACAATGTATTTCAAAGGCAGTATCTGTTGATGCATTGAATTAAAAACATTAACATTTAATAAACCACAGATGAGTTACAGAAAGTTTTTATTGATACCACTTTTAATATTATTTCGACATACAATGTCTTCTTCAGGTGGTGAAATAATCTAAACTTAAACTAATTACAAGTCGACATAAATACTAAATTATAAGGGTGGGGGTGAAAAGTTTAAATGTTTAGTAGAGGAGAATTGTTCAAATCTGTTTGGTCATTTAAATTTAATCCTAATTTATTTAATTCCATGGTTTCAAGTTCAATTTAATACCTTTAGCTTCAGTATGTAGTATCTTAAAGTTATCATTAAAGTTGTGTGAATTAGAAATTAAGTGATTAGCATAAGTAGATCATTTTTGTTTTCAAAACATTTCTTGTGTTCTTTTATACGAACTTTAAAAGCTCCTCCAGTCTGTCCAATGTAAGATTTGTTGCAAACACCGCAATCTAACCTATAAATTACAGATTTATTTTCTTTTTTAGTGAGGTCTTTGTTGTTTTTAATAAATTTGCCTAAAGAATTATTCGTTTTGAATGATACGAAGGAGTCTGTAAATTTTGCAATATGTTTGCCTAGAGTGAGTAAAATATTACCTTGATGTGTTAGCGAGTTACAAAGTGATTTATTTTGTACTGTCGGGGGTAAACTAAGTTAAGGGTTTTTTTATGAAGTTTTTTGTTCAGTGTTTGTGACGATTGAAGTTGTGTAGCCGTTATTGATTGTAATAATATGTATTCTATTTAATTCAGTGTCGTAGTCTTCTTGTGACATAGGTATATTTAACATTTATAATTTAGTATTTAAGTCGACTTGTAATTAGTTTAAGTTCACCACCTGAAGAAAACATTGTATGTCGAAATAATATTATTGTAGTATCAATAAAAACTTTCTGTAACTCATCTGTGTTTTATTAAATGTGATTATGGAGTTACAACATTTGAAGGTTTCATCGATTCAATTTTTAAAAACATTAACCTTTTGCAATAGTGTGGGCCCACAGCCCATATCATTTTTTTTTTATTAATAACAACAAGGTATCACTTCTTTAGCCATTCCTGAGAGAAACGGATTACAATTATTCATTCTAAGGTACTAAGGTACCTACGGAACAACCCTAAAGGAACAAGCAAATGAATGAATGGAGATTTAGAGATGATTATAGTAGCATGTAGGATATAATTCTCATTCTAAAGTTTCAGATTGTCGTATGGCCTTGTAAGGAGACCACTAATTTAATTATCATCCTAACCCTCCTTGCGCTGTCGTAAGCCGTCTCGTTTTTCTTATTTTCTTGGGCGCATAAGGCGTTGTGTGCAAAGTTCCCTTCGCGGAATTGTTAATGGCACATTGTGCAGAAAGATACGAGGCCGTCGATCGGCACACGGGCGGTACGGCCGCCTCTCCATCGTTATACCACTGAGTGACACAACCACCTCGTACTCCCTTGTTAGTTGCGAGACCTGCCGCTATACCAATGTTGCCACCACGTTAGCATTCAATGAGATGAGATCTTGCAAAATAAAGAGGCTTTTGTAAAAGATACGGCAACCGCAGATATTGCCGACCAATGAAGACATCGATTCCGATACCATTTCGAACACTAACAGGTCTGTAATCAGGTCTAAATCAAAATTTCGCACAACAACCTCTATGACTGAATAACTTACAAGTGGAGCGCTTGGTCGACAGATTTTGTAAAAAATTTTAATGACAAACATAATTGAGTTAAGTGGTAATCCTCCACGATCCATTCAGTATTTACGATTGCTAATTTGCACAATTGAAATAGAAATATGAAAGTATTTTTCCGTTTAAATTTAAAATATTCGTCGTTATCAATTGGTGAAACATATTACAAAATTTGAAATAAAACAACTTCGAAAACTTTCACTTTTATTTGATTTGCTTTCTTAATTCCAAAAATTTCATGTCTCTAAAATGGGGCCACCTTTTAAATTATATAACAGTTTTAAATTGCTTTTGTTTATACTATGGTTCTTATCAATAAGATGACTGGCTAACCCCGAAGCATGTTTGTTGTATTTAACATAATTCACATGTTCATTGAATCTGGTCAAGACTTCTCTTTTGGATTTACCAATGTATACGGCCGGACAAACCGAACAAGTAATTTTCTACACACCGCATTTTCTAAGAATGTCGGGTTTATCACTCATCTTATTATTGAGAAGGAATTTACCTAACGTAAATTGGTTGAAATATGCTGCAATGATGTTAAATTGTTTAAAGGTATTACCTAGTTTCTCACTTATATATTCATAATAAGGGATTTTTCATCTGATGTTGTCTTTCTTACCTGATCTTTGCGTAAGGAAAATTAGGTTAATAGTATTTCTTTTTAATTTTTTGTGTAATAATTTATCTATAGTGTTAGGATTATACCCATTAGTTTTAGCAATTGTTTTTATGAGTAATAGTTCTTGTGAAAAGGTTTCATTGTTTAGTGGTATATTTATTAATCTATTTAACATAGTATGAAAGGCGGCTAATTTAATACTATCTTATTGTTCCTGTTAAATGTATTTGTAGATCGAGGAAATTTATTGTTTTATTACCTACTTCAATTGTAAACTGTATTCTATTGTTTACTTTACTTATTAATAATTTCCGGAAACTGAACTAACTGTCTATCAATGAAAGCCGGCGCCCCTGGAGTTGTAACTAGTTTGAAAAATTGATACGAATCTTAAGTGGCATTTTTGAAATTATAATATGAATAAAGTCCATTCAGGCTATCAAAACACCATTTTTACAATCTCTCTTATCTTTTATAGCGGTCATAGTAGAAATTCCGCACGATCATTTGCAAAACCAGGACTTACATTCCCCGGAATAAAACCCACCGGGATTCTAGGAACGCCGTTATAGCCTGAATACTTATTATATGATAAATGTGGATATCCGTAAAAAGAAATGTATCTGCAGTATTATTCCTGTTTTAACGACTGACGTCTATTTTCACTTTTATCGCCTGAATAAGGTAGGTTGATACCATTAAAAATAAATTTTTGAAATTAAAAAGATCATTTTAATATATATATATGTGTTACCGGCCAAACCCAATTTCAGGACAAACTAGTTTTGCCTAGGCTAAACTAGTTCTTCATATACGCGATAGGATTAACTAATATAGCCTAGTCCAAACTAATTTGTCCTAAGCCCGATAGGATAAACCAGTTTAGGCTAGTCCAAACTGATTTGTCCTGATATAAATAGGTTAGGTTATGATAGATACGTTTTGTGAGATGCACCTGCAAAAAAAAACTGTTCCACAAACAGATGCCAGTGCAAGAAGGCAATGATACTCTGCAATTATAAGTGCTACCAAAGCACTCCATGTAAAAATAAATAACAATTTTAATAATTGAGATATGATTATTGCTTCTATTAAAAAAACACTAATTATTATTAATTATAGTATGATTGTTTGTATTAAGATTGATAGTTTCTACGTTTACTTGATGGAAATTCATGTTCACTTTAAAAAATATTAAATAATAATATATGTAAATAATTTTATTATATTTAAAATTGTGGAAATTAACGTTTTAAGTTTTTTATTTTTTAAATTGTTTGTATTATCAATTGTCCATAACTTTTAACGACGAATCATTATGGTTTTAATAAAAATGATTATTTTTCCAATTACGGAGTATTTTATTCAGTTTATCTAGATATACTATAATGTTTACACTAGGCCACACCAATTTGTCATAGAGTGTGCATATTTATATCAGGACAAATCAGTTTGGACTAGCGTAAACTGGTTTATCCTATCGGGCTTAGGACAAATTAGTTTGGACTAGGCTATACTATCCTATCCTATCGCGTATAGGAAGAACTAATTTAGCCTAGGCAAAACTAGTTTATCCTGAAATCGGGTTTGGCCTGTAATATATCTATCACCCTGTATATACCTAGTGGTGACATTGTTCGAACGGATAGTTTGATTCAATTTTATCTTCTATCGGCGTTAACTAAACTAAATGGATTTCTAACCGCGTGTCTCGGGCTTTCCCCCGTATTAAAATGTACGTTATTACCACATAGAGGGTGTCGTGATAAACGAAGTGTCAAAAAGATAATAGAACAGTTGAACGTCTTTGTTGGTACTAAATGAGTCTTCTTAAATCAAACTCCAATATGGCGGTTAGTGTCGGCGCCTAATCGACCGGAAACTTGAGATTAGAGCTCGGGGGTTGCTTTCAACCCCTTCCATTATTATTTCAGGCACAAGTGCCATCCGAAAGCACAAAAGACCTGCCGTTACGGACGCGTTCGACTTGTGTTTTTCAAGATTAAAAATCGTGAGAGCGTGATCGAAATTTTAAATTTTCGACTGTCATCACATCACAAAGAGGGACAGGACATTCAATTGACATGGCATTCGCGTGTAACGACTCCGCATATAACGAAAATTTATTCATATACTCGTAGACGCGTATCTATTACTTTCTCAAAGCTTTGTAACAAAAACCGAAAAAAAGGGGTCTTAATAGTGGCAAGTCTCCATCTTGGCCCCTTTGTAGCAATCAAGGGATTCATCTTGTGTAAATCTTAATTAGCGCAGATAATTCCACGGCCCCGACGGCCGGATGACTTCACAATGGAGGTAATTAACTTTGTATTAATTAAACTGTAACCATGGTTACCTACTCGACTGCCTCCGCACTGGAAACGGGTAATAGGTATTGCATTTCAGATTCGGCTTTGTCGATTCAATTAGTCTTAGCACTATACATACATCCATACACATATATACACGATCGTACCTCTAATAGATTCACCAACATCTCTCCTTAGTAACTATTCAATTAATTTAACAAAACTGTGGGGAATGATAGAAGAAGATGAAACAGTTGAAAAGGAGACAAAAACAATTGCTAATAACAAAAGAACGCAAAAGCAACAATAACGGATTAAATGATAGATAATTAAATAACAAACAGTTGAATACGAAACAAAATACAAATGAAGTGAAATGAAACGCGATAGGATGTACGATAGGCCGATAGATAATCCCGAGACTGAGAAAAATAAATTATTAGAAGATGCTTGTGACGTTTAATTTGTGCAAAATTGATAAAAGACTGAATTTAATTTAAACGAATATCTAAAAGAACGCATGTTAGAAGTGACGGGATTTATTGTTAATAAGGTAATTTCTTGGGCAACTTGATTCCAATACGTCTGTCCTCGTCTCATATTCCATTAAGTTCTCTGGCGATACGTATAAATTCTTAACAGCCAAGGTAGCAATTTCAGTATTCAAATGAGGCAATCTCGGTTCACGCTGAATAAAAAAACTGCTTATGTAGAAACGGGAACGTGCGCGCCACCTTACGAACACATTCCCATTTTCAGAGTGCGGCAATTTTCCCCACTTTTCATCCGTTTTCCGGATCCCCTTTCTCTCCCCACTTTACACTTTGAACGCAATAAGAAACGTTTTCCATCTCGGGGCCCCGCTCGCCTTCTTAGACGTGAAACGAAATTACCAGAATATTGGATTACCAAATTTGAATATAAAGTGGCTTCTTGTATAATAAAAAGGCGGCTGGAATTATACCAGAGAAAATCGGTCTATAAACGTACGAGTTTCACGTGAAAAATCTTCTACTGTTATTTCTTCAATCTCCAATTGAATTTTGATAGTAAAATAAAAAATACTTCATGTTCCCGGACTTCTGTTAAAACCAACCAATGGCTGCACGTGAATACTGATCATTATGTAATGTGTTCTGCCAACCATTATAAAATTAAATATGCAGTCGAACCTCTATAACTCGTCGAGCTCCTATTCATCTAATCTTACTTTTGTTTTTAAGCCCAAACCTGAACAGGCAGTTATGAAATTTAAACATCAACGTAGAGGGATAAATTACATTGTCACTTCTACTTTTTAATTTGTATGTTGAAGATTCAAATAATTTTATTGAAGAGAAGACAGCTTTGGGGGTGTATATGCAGATAATGTAGCAGTAGGTACTAGTACATGACAAGGAGGAGTTAAAGACAGCCCTAAGTAGAATGGAAGACGTTTCGGTAGAAGAGTTTTGAATGACGATAAATAAATACGAGGGTGGTTCGATAAGTCCGTGACTTTCAAAAGAAAACATCACTTTTTCGGCAAAAAATCATTTTACTTTTCTACATAATCTCCTTTTACTCGATAAATTTAATCCAACGTGTTTCTAATTTTTTATTCCTTCTAAATAATAAGATTGCTTAATGCCCTCAAAATAAGCGTTTGTTTCAACGGTGACCTCGTTATTCGACTTATAGTCGGTGGGGGCTAAATCCGGAGAATAAGGTGGATGGGGTATCAGTTCGTACCCCAATCGATGAAACTTTACAATGGTAGCACCTAGCGGTAACAGTGTTACCATTACAGTTACTGCGCGGGAAATTAAAAAAATCACGGACCTATCAAACCATCCCGTGTAAATCGTGTAAAGGAGGTAAAAGTATGATTCTAGTTAATATTAATCATAAATAATTAATGAAACATTTAAAAGAAAAATTTATGTTGTGCTATGTAAGTACGTACAACTAACGGTTTCATTGAGGTCAAATGCTTTTCATTTATTTATATGTATTAGTCGTGAATTTGCAAGACAGAACAATAAGTAGAAAATTTCTTTTACTATTTTTCATCGTTAGCAGCCGCCTTTGCAAAACAATGAGCTGCCATTAAATCGTAGAAACTCCGTTGTCGATTCGATGTTTAGATAAAGGCACGTAGCCACGTTCAGGGCCGAGCGTTAGCGTGAAAATGACCTATCTAATATCCGATTGGATGATAATGATAACAATACAATGAATGCAATATCCTATACGATAATAATAAGTGAAGAGAAAGCTTGTCAAATAAACATCACACATACAGGACTTCTTTTGAAAATATATTTGCTGTAATTAAATAAAGACTTCTTAAAAAATGTGTTTAGCTAATAATAAGCATAGTGAACTCAATCTGTAGATTTTAGCTACGTATTTCTGGGATTTAGTACTTATTTATTAATCGCTCTTTATACAACGCATGTTTTTTAAGTAAGTACCGTTTAATAATTCAGCGTTCCTCGCATGCGCACTGAGTACCTACATCTCTCACCTACGCACTGACGCCATTACAGTCTGATTCGCCCTTGTTTACGTTGTTTACTGAGTGTTTAAGATCCCTTCGATAATCGTGAGTCCCGCCGACTGTAAAGTCCAGGCTGTTATACGATTCCTTTGTGGTAAAGGACTAAAACAGATTGATATTCATCGTGAGATCTGTGCAGTTTACGGACAAAACATTATGGGTGGTGGAATGGTAAGGAAGTGGGTGAGAGCATTTAAAGATGTGGCTAATTAGACCAAAGATCTCATCAAATCTTTTCACTGGGAAACTCTAAATCATTCTCCGTATAGTCCTGATCTGGCGCCCAGTAACTACCATTTGTTCCTGCACTTGAAGAAACATCTAGGCGGTCAGCGTCTTCAAAACAGTTGTGATGCAGTGGTTAAGAGTTAACAAGTCTATAAGAAGGTTACTCAAAAACTGGTCAAACGTTATGACAAAATTATAAAATTTAAAAGACCTTTATTTATGACAGAGGTCGATAAAATGAAGACTGACAACTGTATTGTGATATGATATTAGATTCTTGCTAGTTCAATCTTCTGCAATATAAAAACTTCTATAATTCGCTGCCATTTTCCTTAAGTCCTAAAACCTTCTATATTAAAATTCGAAGCCTACAATAACGATTAAACTGAGCTGATGAAATAACACCCTATAAAACATAATACGAAGCCCTCAAGTCAAAGGTTTTATCGTTTTCTTAGAACTTTTACATATCGAGGTTCTACATAAGAGGAAAGTCTTTAATTTTGGACAGTCTTCTTATTAATTTCTTTATGTAATAAGAGCATCATCCAAAATTGTTTTTTGTAATTTAAATATTCTGGTACCTTAGTATCCCATCTACAAATTGAGAACCTGCTGCTTTCCAAAGCAGAAATGCGGAAGAATGAAACTTTCACTTAACATTTTATTAAATTCTCCACATATTTTTTTCAACCCACAGGATCATCTTCAGAAGAAGGAATAATAAACCAAGTTCAACAGTTTTGCCTTAAATACTAAACTTAACTGTGGGGAGGGAGAAGTAAATATTTTGTGCACATTTTAACAAATGCAGATTCGTGAACATTCTGTATTTCATTTATTACGTTTTCTTTTTTTGAATTAAAATGCCTTTTGATTTCTATGGCTTCTAAGTACTTAAGACAAAACTGTTAAACTTAGTTTATAATTATTTGGTTCAAGCTTTAGCGGCCATCGTCAATGTTGTCGTGGTTGTTCGGGCTTTCTGTCCGTCGTCTTTCAAGGTTTATCCTCGACGTTACGTCGCCTCGCACGGTCGACATCTTCAGGAGATATTATTTATTATATTTAGTAGAGATCTGACTGACTACAGCAGCAGTAATATCTCCTGAAGATGTCGACCGTGCGTGGCGACGAAACGTCGAGGATAAACTTTGAGACACCACGACAACATTGGTTTATTATTCCTTCCTCTGAAGATGACTCTGTGAGTTTAAAGAAATTTGTAAAGAATTTAATAAAATTTGAAGTGAAATTTTTATAGCGTTTTCTATTCTTCATAAGTTATCATTTTTATGTATGTTTATTTTATTATACATAAATTACACTTTTCATATATAATATTCGCTCAATGAATAATGTGAACAGCTTTTGTTCTTTTTGGTTCACACACTATCGCGATTCTACGATAATTTAATTAAATACGACTTATGTTACAACATAATAATAATATTAAGTAATATCGGTAATAATGATAAGCCGATCATCAATATGCAAGTAAGGAAGTTGTCAGCGAAAAAATAAAAAGACCCGAAAAGAACAGACTTCACAGGCGTAGCGAGTAATCAACATGTAAATTTATTACCTGTAGGAACGCCCTATAAAAACTTTAATTATGGTCCGGGGTAATTAACACGCCTTTTTGTTCCCTATTAAGCGGAAATTAACGTTGTATCCAAGTTAATTGCGTTTTGAGAAGCTATGGACTTTATACGAACACTGATTAGATTTCACTTTTAATTAATGACCGACCGAAAGATATCTTCTTGTTAGTCGATTACTGTATCGGCAATCGAATTTGTTTCCCAATAAGTTAAGTGACTGTCCAAAAACTGACGAAAATATCGGCATAATTTGTTTAAAAAATTGAGTAAATTTACCGTACAGTAAATCATGTTTTTTATTTTTAATTTAAATTTAAAACGCCTTCATAAAATCTCGATCTAACAAACACGTACTAAAAAAAGTTGTTATCATTTTCATGTATGTTTATTTTATTATACATAGCGTTTAGAAGACGAAATCGCGTAAAAGCGGGAAGCAGGAAGTGTTATTTCATCAAGACGGTGCACCGTGTCACAAATCAATGAAATCGATGGCAAAATTCCATGAATTGGGCTTCGAATTGCTTCCGCATACACCGTACTCTCCAGATCTTGCCCCCAGCGACTTTTTTCTGTTCTCAGACCTCAAGAGGATGCTTGCTGGAAAGTTTACACAACTTGATCATCATAATGACGATATTTGAATGTTTCAATTCAATTTAGCGATACCCTTACTATACGATGTCCAACCATTGGTTGATCTTCAAAAGATCGTTTACATAAGCAGAAGAAGAACTGGTAATTTCAAATTTAAATTTCGAGTATCCCATGCCAACGTCTCTATTTCAGACCACACTTGTTCGGCCTGAATGGCCAGTAGTGGGTATTTTTTGAGAAATAAAACAAATCAGAATAATTTCACAGGACCCGTTTATAATTTAAATATGTACGATGTTAACAATAACTCCGCCGTTGTTCTGTCGCTGAAAATATGGAAATTTGTCTTTGTCAAACGATGCGATTTGTAACAAATTCTACAGATTATCTATATAGGTACCAACGAGACAAAATAAAAAAAATAGAAATTTTACCATGCACACAGAGAAAACTCTTTCTTTCTTTCTTTCTCTCACTGTGGTATTTAGTGCTTAACTTAAATTGTATTATGCGTGTTAATAAGGGATGTATCCTTACCATCCGCACATGATAAATAGCCCATTAGTAAATCTTTAAAGTGTGTTTAATTGGTTTTTTTCGAAACTCTGCACCACTGAAGGCGAGACGAACTTAATGATGTTTGGATGTCTTTAAAAAAAAGACCGACCGCCAAGTACTCACGGATGTTCGTACTTAAGCACTAAAAATGCGACACTTTCACATCCCTATACATTTATTATTAGGCTTTTATCTTTGAACTACATAATGACAACTCTTAAAAGATAGTTTTTTATTTCCAGAGACACCCTCATTTTACAGACGTATTCGCTTTGCAAAAACAAATTTAAAATCAATTTTGAAGTCGGCACATCGGTTGAAAAATACCGGTCTGCATTCATAGCAGTAATAAATGAAAGTTGTATGTAAATTAGCTTCTCCGAAACAAAAGATCATCGAGTTAAACAAAAGAGCCCGGGTTCCGAATGCATTTGTTTCGGATCAGATGTCAATCAGCGTCGGATATCTTTTTGATTTATATGTATTCACTCTGAAAGAAGTCGAATCGTTCGATTGTCCCAGTCAAACATGATGAATGTATCGTCCTTGGTCGATCCTTTTTCTTTACGTATTATGTTAAAATAATCAATTAGGTGTTTCATCAATTAACGTGGACGCCTAACGTGTCAACACATATACATATTCATTCGTTCCAAAAACACACAGACATTTATGCTATTTTAACTATAATCGTGTCTTATCTGTGACTTCCTTAATATGAACCAATTTTTTTTGTGTACTTTATCACTATTGAAACAATATCCAGCTTTTTGTCCGTACCATTCATTACCCACACGAAACCTTATTTATACTTTACTGCATTGGGTTATACGCAAAAAAATGTTTCCACAAAAATTATTATCAATCCTAGTTACCCCGTTGAAGTCATTTAAACAGCTAAAAATTATCTAGATGATAGCGTAAACTATATCAAAATCAATCCAATGTTTCTGAAGTTGTCCAGACGGCCGTAATTTATTTTGTGCTATACAGGGTGTTGATACGGGATAAATAGAAAAGGCATGTAATTGAATTGAGACCCTAAGGCGTTGTCATCTTCTAAAATAAGAACGACAAAGATGGATACGTGAAAATATAAGAGAGATGGTCACCACCCTCCCACATAAATCTCAGTATAGGAGCCCCTGGGCAGGCACATAATGGCGGAAAATGCAAAAGCACGTGTATGGCTTAATACAGACAGGCACTAGAATAAAATTAACAGAGACGCAGTAAATTTGTTGCCAACCTAACGAGTACTAAACACAGCACCAACTGTACTACGATTCCAAAGAGCAATCGCCTAAACAAGGGAGAGAATGAGAGAGAGATAGAGTGAGCCTGCGGTCAATGTCGCCGACATACAACACATTCTCGCGCAATACACACACAAACACGAACGCAGGTTGACCATTACCATTACCATTACCATTACGTTACAGCACTACTCTTTCTCTCTGTAAATGGTTATAAAGACATCTTCGGGTAGCGAAGAGACAGTCGACGGCGACAACGATGGCGAATTAAAATAACAACCGGTGCAATGAAATTTTAAACATTTCAAGATCGCCATTGTTGAACAAGTCACAAATCGCTTTATAAGCGGGAATCTTTAGGTTTAGGATCTAACATGATCGTAACAAAACCTCGACTAAACAGGAATTTATTTCTCCTTTTATAAACTATCTAGGGAGAAGGAGGAACGTTTAGATTTTTCAGATTGATAGATAAGTTGGTACACAATATAGTACAAACATATTTAGGCACAACGTCAGAATATTCGATATCAGGACCACTTCAGTTGTCACTTATGTTAATATCTTCTGTAGCAGCTAAAATCCGCTAGATGGCAACAATTGCCTCTACGTTATTAATTTATTAACTGTTCTTTATGGAACATTACAGCTTGGTCAGTAATTTATCGAGACTACCTATGGCACACTGATGAGCTTCTAATAAGAGCGAAATCACGATCCGTGTCTGGTGGTCTCGATAAATTTCTGAACAAAAACATAATAATTGTTTTTAAAATAAATCGTTTAAATCTTCACACAAATTTATTTAACAAATACAGATGTACATTTGGACTAATATGTAGTCATCATCAGTGTATCATCGAAATTAATAGAAAAGCAAATATACTTATGTTCTTATAAATGTTTGGACGCCAGATATATCAGGGGGTTGTTTAGGTGGTGTACAACGAAGTTCATAAGGTTTTCCCTATGTTTATGAATGTAAACAGCCTCGCTGGTAACGAGTTTCGAGAAGTTGTAGCAGGGTTTAAGTAATTCTAAGTTGTTTTTGTCAAAGCCATGGTTGGTATTTAGAAAACGTGACGCTACCGCTGACTTTTCTGCATGATTGTTTTTTAGATGTAGGAAATGCTCTTTATATATACTTTTTCACAATTGTTGCAGTTTCTTTTATAAATACTTTATATTTATTGTCACCTTTGTCTTTCGGGTTACCTAAGAGTGTGCTAAATTTATTTTTGTTACTTGTGAAAACTGGCTGTATATTGATATCTTTTGTATCATTTTTTATGGTTTTTAAGAACTTGTGGTGGTATGTAATTTTTTTTCATTATTTTGTTTTTCGAAAGGTGAAGAAGTGTAGTATCTTTCAATTCTTTTTTGTTGGCCTGTTTAGTGATTATTTTCATAACATCATTTTTTAAAGTTTTACTTCTAAGGAAGCCTCAAAAACGCGAAACAATTATTATATAAGTATAAATTACATATACTGTATAGCTTATAAAAGCTCACTTCAAACCGCAATGCTCTATTTTAGACGGTTTAGATTTTATAAATATTTCCCGATCCTCTGCAAAATGGATAACGATAAAAGACTATTTCAGTCAAACTATCTCGCTACCAACATAAATGACCTATATTTGTTTTTCAGTTTTGGTTTCTATGATCCAAAATTTTCTAGAAACAACTTTTCAGCAAAATCATTCAGCAAAAATTATTCTGTAATTTTTTGAAATTTTCGACGATGGTGATAAAAAGTTCATAAAAAACTTTTCATCCCTAATTTTGACGAAAACTGGAACATGTTTAAATTAAATAAAAAACGTCGAAAAGCAACGAAGAAGCAATGTTTCACCAATATTTATTTTCAACAACTCGACAATATTGTTTCGATTGGACTGCGATCATTATCAAAAGTAATTATACTAAATCTTAAAACTAATGTCAACATATTTATACCTACTACAAATTTCCAGTTCTTAAAATAGGGCATTCAGAAAATAAGCAAACAAAAGGCTCAAAAAAGAGCTGTTATATTTCAACTTTTGACTAGTGCATTTAGAAATAACTGCATACCTAAACGGGAAAAGGCCAAAGGTAGAATTTCATGTAGTATTTTCAACAAATAAAGTATTAGACATGCATATTGATAATAAAGCAAGTTATTTCTAATTAATTATTTGTAGCTCGACAATTTCAGTTGTAAAAATAGCAGTCCATTCAAAAGTAGTCAATCCATTAAATGTTGGATTACATTTTATATTAATCATTAGTTACCTTCTCGTTTCGGATTCAAATTTTTCCAATATATATATATAGGTATACGAATTGAAATTATACTTTCATGTCAGTGAGATTTCAACATGTTTTTCTATGCTTGTCAAAACGTAAACACAGTTATGTATCGTTTGTAGTAATCAATCTGGCCAGCGTTCGCTATTTGTTTGAACGGATCGTGTGCCTGTGTGTATCGGCGACTATATGTGGTTGCGAGCGTTATGGCCAATTGGTCATGTGAAAATTCGAAAATCAAAAGTCGTACCGGGACAATCAATCAGAGTGACAGCTAGCGCCGGCCCTAATGAACGACGGCGGCATTTCGCCGTTCACAAAAGAATAAAAAACGATTCATAAATTTTATTTGTCCGAAATAAATCACCGCCCGATTGGACAATGCTTTCAGCTGCGGTATATATTAATAACTGCCCCGTTATCTCGGCCTCATCTCCGTGTCATTCCTCTTCTAACAAATGCCCGGTCCCGATACCGATGCTCCCGAACGCCAGAAACACAAAGATCGGCCACCGCGATCACCAAAAGAAAATATTCTGGAAATATTCGACATTGTTTAGGTACCTTACTTGGTGTAAAACCATCAGAATGGCAGAATATTCCAGTAGTGCCTACCTACTGATGATATATATTATTAATAACACAATTATCATAACTAGATTACCTACAATATCATAACATCTTCTAACTCTAATAACAAAACGCAAACCATTACAAGGAAGGGTTGTTACCAGAAACCTCTAAATCATAATTATTTTTTGTTAAATTTCCTTTGAAGGATCTCATCAGCACGCCGTAGACAGTTTCCATAAGTCGCCGTCTACATTCAAGGAGGTCTTTAAAAGCAAGTTCATACAATATATGAAGTACTTCATATTGTCACGAACTGTATTTGCGGTTTGTGTTGGGTTGGTTCAGTCCTAATTAACATCACCTTCCTGGAAAAAATAATGGATATCCTCGGCCTTCCTAGATACGTCTGGAATATTCTAGCAACGATCAATAAAAAGACAATAGTAACACGAGAGGTTATAGTACGTTCTAGAAGGAATGCTGAAAACTATAAAAGCGTGTGCACTGGGCGGGCCGAGTTGAGTTACTTTACATCGTGCGTTGACAAGTGACAGGAGCGATAGTCATAGAGTGGCGGCAGTGGAACTCGAGTATAAGTAGTTGCGGAGAATACGGCGACGGAAGAAATAAATTTACTGGTGTAAAAAATTGTGTAGACTTGTGTTAATCAGAACTGTAGTTAATTTAATTTTAGTTGTTAATAAATTTCGTTGTTTTCCTTCGTTTAATTGTGTTTTCGTAACTGACCACGTCACAATATGTTAAACAATGATATTACCAATGTATCTAGTCGTACAAGTGAATCGACGACACAGCTTATATGTGTACTTACGAGATAAGCACGTAAATTAAATTAATAAAAACAATAAGGCCCTTATCAAACATATGAAATACTACTACTTAGCAGTAGATATCGGTACACGGCGAAATACTGCATTTTCTTTTCTTCTTCTGTCCCTTAACCACCATTTAGCCGCCGTTTCCTAATTCAGTCTTAAGTTAAACACGAATAGCATAAAATTTTCTTAATATTTATAAGAACAAGGCAAGGGAAAGTGGATCTGTTGATTAAACCTTCCTGGTGGATGATAAGTTTTAAAAAGAATAAGGCAGTTAATTAAGCATTAGGTAATTAATGAGCTAGCTACCTTGTGCAGTAATAATAGACATCCGTTTTTTTTTTGTCTTTAATTCCTTTGAGTACATAACATACATGTAACAGTGTACTAGTAGAGGATTCATTCTCTAGCTCAACTACTATTTTCCACTTGTATTTCTCAACTAGATTTATTGCTGTCTGTATCCAATTTCCCAATAAACAATTGCACAAAAGGAAACGCTCCATCAATCTGGATTCCTTTCGTCGGCGCTTCAGCGAGATAATCGTACAGAAGGATCTCATTAATCTTGAAAAGTGTTACGGACGCCGATTTTTCCTCTGCATTCAAATGTGAGTGTCGGTAGCTCCAGCTCTAACTCCAGGCCGTCGTCGCCTTTTCACTCCAAGTGGAGCTTAATCGACCCCTACTTTCTTCTTCTTCTTCTTCTACTTCTTCCGAACCCCCTTCAAGCCCACCCTTTCGCCTCGTCACATTCCATATCCATTTATCGTCTGTTCGGTATCTAATATTCACGTTCACCAATAGATTTCCGGCATCGGGATAAAATCGCGGGAGATTGGCACAGAGGCAATCACTTACACGTCACTTCCGCCATGCAAATGCAATGGGGTCGAGATCGAGAAGCTATATTGGCCGATTAGAATGTAATTTAAGACCGGAAAATCTTGGGGGAAGCGGACCTGCCAGGGCAGCACCCGTCGTCGTTCGAACTGACTGTCGACGTCGACGCCATCGCAGTCGTTCCGTCGGCGTCTCTGAAACGGACCCTTAAAATGCGCTCGACACGCCGTCGTCCGGGGAAAAGTTTTAAATGTAAATGCGAACATGTTTTTAAGTGATTTACGATGTCGAAGGATACCGGCCTATCGAGACCTGAATCTTTTAAACGGAAAGGCAATTGCACATTATACGCAGATTCGCAGATATATGGGAATCTACCAGTCCGATTACAGAATGAAAAAGAGAATTTCAATGCCACAATCATTTCTTCAAAGCATCAACATATAAATGTACACGTCGTAGCGTCGTAGTCAATAGCGAAGTATCTTCTCGAAGAAGAACCTTCCAACACTGACCGTATGGTTTCGGTTCTGACATTACATGTATTACTGTGATATAAACAAAAAACAATCTTTATACTCACGAGATGCCACTACTTTTTTGGATTTTCTGCAATTATTTTATTGAAATTGTATTGTAGTCCCTGTCCCTACCAAACAAGAACAATAATGAATATACCATTATGATCGGAGTATCATGTAGTAACATTTTAAGTGCACATTACAGCGATGTAGCATAATAAACTTATTCGTACCATAACGCATTTATCCATGACCTGTGTGTGCATTAAGGTACTTTCATACATTCGACCGTAGGTGGAGGTATAAGTTCATGGTGCCCACATGCATGTGTTCGTTTTCGATCCATAAAGAGGTTACATCTATTAAATAGGGCAGTATTATTTATTGGTCCAACACGAATCGCGTAAAGGCACGACAACGTGTGGCGTGGTGTGGTGTGGTGTGGTGTGGTGGAATGGGTTGGGAGGGAGAGGAGTGTAGTTCTTTGTGTAGCCTAGGTGGCCGGGTGGACGATTAAGACGTCCATGGATCGGCCAACATAACTTTATGTATATAGTACGAAGGTAAACACGGCCCGGGAACACGGGTTCTATATTTTCGAAACCCTGAGTGCCACGGACCAGACACGGCGGACATGATAAATATGTCCGCAAGAGGTTGGATGGTCCGTAGCGCGGCATATCGGCGGCGTGGTGTGGTGAGGCGAGGCGAGGCGAAGCTTTTTCGCTGATGTATCACTTTATTGTTTCGAACGTGGAAATGCTACATTTACAAACATACATATATGCAAGGGCGAGTCGCAAACGAACCTAAGAACCGACAACTACATTCTCCCATCCAGGCAAACTTATAACATAATCGTAAATGGCTGAGACGGGTTTCTCTACTCGGCGACTCGGTCACTTTCGAGAAATTATCTTAACAAATTAAGCGGAATCTGCGGCATTTTAAATGAGAATCATGCTCCCATTCTTATTGTTAGAGATACCACCGACTGACAGCACCGTACATGACAACAAATTTCACGTTGTAGACTAACTCCAAGAGCCACAATGCCTTGTGAGGGGCTTTTGAATACAACAACATATGTAATAAATACACCAAAATATACCGGGGGATTAGACCATTATCATATATATATATATTCCTATCATAACTCGTTGCTTATGTGTTACCTACTTTATTCAATAGTTTTCTATTTATTAGTTTTTATTTTCTTCTTTTTTCAGAGAGCTTTCTTTTTTGAGAGCACTACATTAGTACCTATGCATGTTAAATATGTTGAAAAGAAAAAACGGCTACTAGTTTGAATCAATAGATAGCAATCTACCTTCCATAACTCGATATTATATCGATTTCCACACGGTTTGTTCGATGATTTATCGAGATTGCCCATGGCGTTCTGATTAGAACTAATAAGTTCGAAATTGCGATTTACGGTTGCTAGTTTCGACGAATAGATTAGTAAATATGCGGACGTCGTCTCTTAAAAGAGTTTTTGAGCTTGGGTTTTCTAGCAATTGTCTCTGGAAATTTCTTTCCGACGTTTCTTCGCCTTCTGCTGCGACAGGCATTATTAAGGGTGGTGTGGTGATCGTCTCGGTCGAAGTTCTCTTGTAGATCACTCGGTAGTAAGACGACCACCACACCACCCTTGAGAATGCCTGCCGCAACAACAGGCGAAACATCGGAAAGAAATTTCCAAAGACAACGACCAGAAAATCCGAGCTCAAAAAGAATACCTTAATGTTTTTTATAGTTCAAAATCTTAAAGTATTGAAGCTACATTTGTATTTAGTGGCATAAGATTAGATTGAAACGATTACGCTCTTAGTTTTTTTGTCCTTTTACTACACTTAGTTAGTGCCCTAAAAATGGCCAAATAATATTACATCTGTTGGATTTGGAGGTTAAAAAAAATCGAAATCCTATCGTGCTGAGGCAATTTCGAGATCATTTTCGAACTCGATCTTCAAATGCGTCGGAAATAACTACCATATGTTTCTTTTAAACAATTACATTAATATTTCGTACGTCAGTTCTTATTCCGTCCTTTGTGAAACCTTTATTGTAGTTACGAATTTCAGTTTATTTCTCAAATTATTTGTTATTTGGAGAAACGTTTTTGCTTTTGGCAGAGGAAGCCTCCTAGACAGTAACATTGATGAGACCCGATGGGTCGAAACCAGTCGTGGGATATGGCTTTCCGTACGCTGTGCCTACTGTGTAGGACGCGTTCGAAATGTGGGATCTGTGATCCTTATAATTTAGACGAAAAAGGATTTTAATGCCTTCTTTCTTTTTTGAATATATAAAATAAGTTATTGTAAAGTGAGGCTTTTTATTATTGACTAGAACATACAGTCGAAGTAAAACTATTTCATTCGAATTCATATCAATATTTGTTTAGAAAATAAGTACCTATAAGTAAAAAATATTTACGGATTCCTATTCCTGTATGGTGATATGTTGACGAGCGACTAACTGTTTCTCCGTTGGCGTTGCCGGTTATGTAATAATACAGACAACAACGAGCAGCTCTCCATAATAATATCCCGTAGTGAATAAGGACTAATATACCTGACCGCTGACAAATGAGCCCGCGCTCCAAATTAAGACGTGCCATCAAGGCGCGCTTATTAGTTCGTTATGCCACTGCCGCAGGCGCCACCGTCCACGGCCGTTTGTGTTGGACCTACGTCGTTAAAACTATACGCGTCTGTCGCTTCTCCCTCTCTCATCATGGGCTCGCTTTTTATTGCCGATTGTTCGGTCCATTTATTACCCGACTTATTAAATTTGGAAACGTATCGGCCCACCAAAACGAAACAAAAATGAAAATAAAGAAAAGGAAAATGAGAGCATTATTACTGTGATGGGAAGCCGTCGGCATTCGCGCCACGGAAATGAAAAAATAACCCATCGACTTATTATTTAACAGCCTAAGGTAAATGAACGAGAATTATCACTCTTGTAATTGGTTCCTATTAAAGAAACGGTATGCGTAATGGTAATAATAACTTTCTTGTGGATTCAATTATAACAATACGATTGTTTTTCTAATTGAGACGAGCTAGCATCAAAACTTAAGAGTCGGCCCAAAATTAGTACCCACAGGTAAACGACCCCATTAACTTTTATATCATTTTCCTACTAATCATAAGACAATGATTGAATAGGTAATAGAAGTTTGCTTCACAAAGAAAGACATCCACAATTTTCAATATGTATAGTTCAGTAGGTAATTTATGCAAAAATGGGGCACAAACAACAAATGTTGAATAAAAGGGATGTAATTACACCTAATAGAGGTGAAAACCAGATAAATGTACAAGTCAAAGAAATAAGCAAAATTATAATAAAAATGTATGCAAATGTGGGAATGATGAAGAGATATACTAAAGAGATTAAGCAGAATAGGATGACACAGAAGGAACAAGAAAAAAATAAAATCGACTTATAAAAAAAAAACTTTATAGGTTCGATAGGACCTAAAATGAGTTAATTCAAATAAAAATTACTATAAATTCGTGTGGGCTTTTAATGATTTTTTGCAGGATAAAATATATATTTCAAATTGTAGTAATGCTTTTATCAGGACATTTTATCGCTACCGCATAAGCATTATCCATAGATTTATCATATAATTTGTGAAATGGGGTACCTATATTACGACTTTCTAATGGGTTTCCAAACGATTAATTCGGTACTTAATGAATTTTAAAGACTGCTAAGAAGCCGATTTTTTTTAAAGCTGCCGATTTCCACAGTTTTTAATACCTCCCTGCTCTTTCTTCTTAATTCCGTTGTCTAATATCTCATACTAAACGGATAATAAACCAGAGCTCAGCAATCACCAAATCGATCAAATTATGCCAACGAACGTTATTGAGAAGGTTAATGGTCCAACCAATCAATTTACAATTCGTTGCATGTACCAACTTATATAAGTAGATATTGTATTAAATATCTACCTTTGAACAGATCGCTCCGATCTATAATAACTTATCAATTATGATTGTTAATATTGTTACTATGATTCAGCTTAAGTAACAAGTCCGAGACACGCTTTGTCGACCTCCCGCTGGAGACCCTTTTGTCGGCAACAATAACATCGTCCAAATTGTACCAACATCATCACATCGCGGCAGCAATCAATGTTTTTTAAAAACAATCATCAAATATGTGCCGACAACAATTGGTCATTAAGATAAACAAACGATCTTAAATTGATTCTAAAAGATACCAGAGATCCCGAGAAAGATGATACATATAGATAGGGACCATAAAATCATACTAAATATTTAACAAAATAATAATACTTTGAGGAAACCAAAATTAGCAAGAACAGTATATCGAAATAAGAAGACATTAAAATCCTTGTTCATCTAAATATTAAGAATCAAAGATCCTACATTTGGAACGCGTCCCACCTAGCAGGCGCTGCGAACTAAAAGCCCAAATCCCATAACCGGTCTCATCAGGTGGGCGCTGGCAAAAAGGCCTTTACAGGCCATATGATAATCTGTTGATTGCATATTTATATTTATCATACCTAGCATATGGAACGCGTTCCAAATGTGGGATATTTGATCTATAATATTTAGACGAACAAGGATTTTAATGCCTTATATTCGTCTAAGAATCTTTAGGAATCAACAGTGTATTCAATGCCGGTAGGTCTATTAGCCCTTGGAGAAGTTGTTTCTGTTGATTCCATATTTATAAGAACAGTATAAATTATTTGTAGGTAATTTATCGAAACTACCAGACGTGGATCGCGATTTCGATCCTATTAGATCTCATCAGCACGCTATGGGCAGTAACAATAAATCTGGAGCTATATAGTTATGGCAGTACATTGCTATCTATTGGTATCTGCTACTAACTGAACTATTCCATTTGTCACACAAGGGTCTTGTCTTACTAAAGTACTTGCCCAACTGAATCGACGACACAGCTTATGTACATGAAAAAAAGATAGACCAAATTACTAAGAACAGTATAAGCTGTTCTTGGTTAGTAATTTATCGAAACTATTTTGATCTTATTAGATCTAACCAAAATCGAGATTCACATCTGGTGGGTTCAATAAATTATTGGCTAAGAACTTATGCTGTTTTTATATTGAATTTAGGTTTTCACGGGACAATAGTCAGGAATTTAAGGTATTCAATCGTGTGCTAACGTTTCATAAGCTTTGCCGTTCACTTCTTCAAGGTGACTCTGTCTTAACATACATTAACTTTTCGTATCTACTAATTTGATTAGGTACCTTATATTGTGAATTGAAATAAAATGAGCAAAGACTACATGTGTGTTGATACGCCCACTTGTCAAATTTGGAGATCATTAAACAAATCAAACAATAAGTTCAAATTGGTTTTATACTCGTTCTGGAACAGGTATAACGATTAAAATTTCACAAGAATTTTTCAGTCGATTGCTCACATTGAATAGCGTGTTTTATAAACGTTAGAACCGCATAATGAATTGTTAATGATGACGCATGCTTGTTTCGAACCACCCGCCAAAAAGAATTCGTAAAGAGAAAGATCAAACATCGACGCGGTCTCCAATACCGAACTAATGACGATGACTGGACGAGGAGAGAGGCCAAAGACCACCCAATCATCGTATCACAACATAACTATTGTTGGATCATAATAAATAACGTTAATTGTTGACAGCTAGCCACGTCGAGAATAGCCGATAACATCTAAATTGAGCGTTACTCGACTTTATGCAAGTGTTTTCTCAATCAAAGGACTCTTTGTTTGTTTTCTATCTCGAGTCCAACTCTATACAAAATTACGTTTAATATTTCGCGCAAATGAACTATGAAATCGACAAATGAATGAGGGTTTTAATTTTAGACACACACACATACACAAAAAAGATAAACAATTAATGACACATAGCACACGATTCGTTTTATTTTTAATGCACGTCCAGAATATTTACATCCAAAGTCTCTATTATGGAGTGAATGATTTAAAAATAAAAACAAAATGGCGAAGGTGCTGGGCGTCATATTCATTTAACACGTTATATAGGACATAAGATACTTAATTTAAATACAAGATCTTTTCCTAAATACAATAATCATTTACTGTAGTTCTCAGGCTTTCAACGTCGGAGTAAGTTGATGCAGTGTTTTCTTTTCCAAACGTTTCGCCGTGCTTTTTTGACGGCATCTTCAGTGGTCAACTTGGGTAACTGATCAGTTACGACCAAGCACTTGCCATGTCACCACTGAAGATGCCGTCAGCAAAGCACGGCGAAACGTTTGGAAATGAAAAATTCCATGGACCACGGCAAAACAGCCCGGAAGAATAGACTGCATCAATAATCATTTAGAAAGAAGAATCAACAAAATTGAATTGGTAGTTTAAGAGAGTTACAGTTTGACGAATATATATAAAAATCTTCCATTGTGATTACTTTATACAGACCTGCATTTTAACATACGTAGTGTTAGGGGTGTCGTCTTACTTGCGAACGTTTCAGATGCGAACAACCACATTTTGGTGTTATTTGCGAACACTCTTATTAAGATCCAGGTACTCTTAATAATTATAGGTCCATTTGCGAACAACTACATTTTATTTATTTCGGTTGTATCTATTTAATACAAATGAAACGATGTTCCGATAAACAACAATAATAACAATCACAATCATTAGGTTAGGTTAAAAATTAAAAGCAGAAGCTAATTACGCCGCACTAATTATCCACAGGGCGGAATTAAATATGGAAGCCAAAACGAGGAAAAAACAATACGTAAAGGTAGACGAACACATTCAGAAAACCTACAAAGGATATTAAAAAATATTTAGAAACATTATCTTTTAATGCAAAATTTGAGTAGAAAATAGAATTATATAAATATTGTAAATATTAGATGACGGACATTGACAAAGATAAACGCTAACTTTTAAACACGCCAGTATTCAACTGCCAGTCCTAAGCCTGGATAAAGTGTGAAGGGAAGTTAAGCATCATTGTAACTAACATTAGCATGTGTTCGTTTAAATAACTTACTGTCTGTTCGCAAATGAAACTATAATTTCTAGGTCAACCCAAGGCACTAAATCTCATTTGTTCGCAAATAGTACTAACTCGTGTAAGGAATGTCTTTCTGAATTGGACCTTCTTTAAGGAACGTTTTCCCGCTCCTTACAAAGGATAATCGGATAAGGTTTAATAGACGATTGTATGATTACGTTTTATCGAACATGTGAGTGCTACCTGAGTGACCTGATCAAATCAGTATGTTTGCAGGTAGAAAAGAAGCAGCAAAGATCTCATCGCGGCCCACTAAGACCCAGGTAACTAATACGTCCAATAATGGAAACAAAATAACGAGCAGAAAAACAAAGCGGCGCCGACTAACCAGTCAGTATACAGGAGAAGCAATTTACTAAAAGGCTTTTGTCTTGGTTTGCCGATGATGTTACGCAACTTGGAACGCTGTAATTAGAAACGCGCTCATTTCACCAACAAATCGTTTTCGTCCTTTTTTGCCACATTTTACCAGCCTTGTCATAATGAGTTCGACAATTAATTCGAAAATTAATGCGTATTTATTGCAAAAATGACATCTTAAAAAGATATGTTGAAGATTGAAATTATTTCTAATAAAATTAATTAAACATATCCAAAGTAATTGTTTTATTATGAGTTGTAAGACACATTTATACATTTTTCTTTCGAAAAGCTTTGGCTATAGCTGTAGGTAGACCAGCTTGTATCTAGGTTTCAAAATATGTAGTAAATGTTGTGTTTTCATTAACAACTGCTAGTATTTCTTCTGTTTCAGCCTCATAAGTATTTAAATATGATAATTTTTCATCTTCTTTTTGTCAAGTAATAACTTGTAACATACAAATTTTGTTGTTTTATGAGGATAACATTCAGGCGCCTTCCCAACCTAAATAAATAAACACTTAACTAAAACGGTGTTGTATATAATAGTCGTAAGACAAAAAAGTCAAGCTTATTAAATACGGAAAACAAAAACACATTTCAACTCCTGCTGAGATTATCTCTTTCTCTTTGGCCTCTTTCTAACGAACATCTCTTTTAGAAGAAAAACACTACAATTGCGCCAACAAAAAAAAAAAATTATTATAATCTTAGATATTACTTGATAGGTAAGGTAACACAGTCGAATGAAGAAAATATATACGTTGAAGAAATAGGTTTAGCATCCTTTGTCAGTTTTAAATTTATAAGTAAGACAAACTGTTATTTTTGATGGTATAATTAGGGCTCGAGGTGGCTAAATAGCCATCAAACCTAGTCACAGTCACGGTATACTTCTTTGTGTTTGTATACTTCTATTAATAATAATTTAAAAAAACACTTTTTTGTGTTTCATTCCCACCAGCAACTCGTGCTGGTGGGCGGGCAGTCCCTCCGACCTACACTGTAGTGCAAAGCCGAAGGGTAGGGCGTAAGGCCCTCCTCAGCCTCCTTGCAGGAATCGTGGGAATGGGTGGGTGGTGTGGTTAGGGATAAAAAGATGAGACGGACGAAATGAAGACAGAAGAGAAGTGAAAGATTATCTGTGGAATATTACTGCCCTAGTATTTGCCTAAATGATCCAAGGAAACCACAGAAAACTTGGACCAGAGCAGCCGGACCTGGTTTTGAACCGGTGAACTCCCGAATGCTAAGCAATGATCTAGAGCATTAGACCACGCCGCTCGGTGAATACAGTATTTCAGTTAAATTCTGTAGTGACATAAGCACTAATTTGGTACCAAGCTCAAAAAATTAGAAGCTTATAGACTGTTATTCTTAATTCATATGAACCTATATTTATTTAAATATCAAATTAGAACAACCTAAACTACCTATGACCTAGCCTTCAAGGCTTGCATAACATTAAAGAGAAAAGAGAAATTATTATTTAACAAATAAATAAACACAAATAAAACTAACACGAAACTACTGATTTGTAAAGGAGGTAAAAATAGGGTTAGAATAAATATAGAAATTGGAGAGGAAAAACCAGGACAAGACGTTGATTTTCAATATTTATTAAGTAAGACATGTCCGAATACAAAATGCGATAGAGACAAAACAAAGCATTGTGCAGGTTGAAAGCATCTAATAAACAGAAATCACTACTGTGCTCGCGATTGATCAACTTAAAAACTCGATCAAGATTATAAAAGTGTATGTTTGAAGCACGGCTCCGTGTGGGTGCGAAACGTAATGTGCATGGACCGAGCGGCGTAGTCTAGTGCTCTAGATCATTGCTTAGCATTCAGGAAGTCACCAGGTCTGGCTGCTCTGGTTCAAGTTTTCTGTGGTTTCCTGGGATCATTTAGGCAAATGCTGGGGCAGTAATATTCCTAACCTAGCCTTTCACCCATTCCCACGAGTTCTGCAAGGAGGTTGAAGAGGGCCTTACGCCCTACCCTCCGGATTTGCACTGCAGTTGATGAGTTGATGAGGTAATAAAAACAGTAAATTAACAATAGATGCTCTGGAAGTCAATAGGGAAATTAAGAGAAAGGTTTGTAGTAATCCTTGTGAGACAATAAAATAAAAAAGTTTATTTTTGACCCCAGCACCAAAGTAGCACCTAAAAACTCCTTTTTTTGACATTTGTTTAATTAATTTTGGTCACTAGTTTTTATGCCAATTATACAGGTACGTTTGCGATTTTCTCCGAGGACTCCATGAATGGACCATAAGCTACCTGCGCAATTGTGTTGTTTCAAAATATATAAGATGTCGGTATTGAAGCTGCCGTAGCTCTTGTCCGGGGTTTTCTAGATGGAGAAGAAGACGAGGAGGTAGGAAAGTGACCCCCCGCAGCCTCGAACCCCCATGATCTTAGGTATCTGTTACTGTCGACGACCAAATGTATTATTAACTGTGAACATATCCTTTATTGCCGAGATTGATTTAGCTATTCGGCCAGGTATTAAGCACTAGTTATGCATACGCCTTCGAAATAAGAGACATGTTAAAACACGAACGAAACCATCCTACACCGATTTTTTTTTTTTTTTTGAAAGAATGTCTTAACTTTAATACCACCCGTTTTTATTATCGATAACCGACAAACATCGGATACCACGGCGATGCCTGAGTCGAAAGATTCGGCGCCGTTATAAGCGACCGCAATATATCCTTTTATAATAGCCGAAATTAATATTTTCTTATTTATGATTTCAAACCGATGTTGTACCTGTTTAGAAACGTAAGCGAACCTGACAGGTTCAGACCGAAAACATCGAAAACTATCAACACCTTTCAACCATAAATTAATTGGTTTATTAAAACGTATGAATGAACACAGAAAATAAATTTATAGATTGTTCAATTAACATGTATTTTATATACTATGTAAATTTTTATGATTTCATTTTAAAATTAATTAATAATAAATTACAGTCCACTTTTTCTTAATTACTCAAAGGAAAGAAAAATGCTTCTGTATATTGAATTGTAATTACATTTACAATTGTTATATATACGCATTCATCATTTATAAGTTACTTTGGAAACAAATTGAGGTGATGCTCAAAAGGACTTTTTGAATGTGAAATACTGATCCTGCCATCTGTGAAATAGAAGCAGCTTTCCGTAATACACAGGTCACATGGAACGTGGAACTCTTGATCGATATCTGCATTTGTGAGACTCTAGAGATGGTCGGTTGCTGCATTAAAACATCATATTGACATTATAGATTCAAACTGAAAGCATTTAAAAACAGATGGCAGGACGATCCAGTGTTTGAATCAGTTTAAAAAAGTTAAATACCTACTCCCCCAGTTAATTAAGAAAAGCTTTTTAATGAATGTTCCTATAAGTTAAAATAGAAGAACAATATTATCTACAAAAATAGATAGGTACCTAAATTAAGATCTTAAAACAAATATTAACACTGTGGGGGGTGCATTTATTGTGAAACATTTTACAATCAAAGGTTAAATTAAACAGTATGGATAGTTTCAGCAAATTTTATTATTAAACTTCCTAACAAGTTTCGATACACGCGATCATTGTCAAAGGACTAGAGTAATCTTATACTAAAGGATGAAAAAAAAATTAAATGCAGCTATTTATATTAATGATACAAATATAAAAGAGGTGGGGAGTCCATAAAACTTAATTCTAACTAATGGTACAAACATTAAATAAGTGGGGAGTCCATGAAGTTTAATTCTAATTGGTTATTACAATGTTCTGCTTACGTATGAGGGCTGTTTTAATTTCTAGGTTTTCTAGAAGGGATAGTTTTTTACTTTTTTGGATACCACTATGGAGAATTTCAATGTTATTTTTATCTATATCGTGGTTCAAGGAAATTCTCCATAGCGGTATCCCAAAAAGTAAAAAACTATACCTTCTGGAAAACCTAGAAATTAAAACAGCCCACACATGTAAGAAGAAGATTGTAAATAACCAATTAGAATTAAACTTCATGGACTCCCCACTTATTTAATGTTTATACCATTTGTTAGAATTAAGTTTCATGGACTCCCCACCTCTTTTATATTTGTATCATTAATATAAATAGCTGCATTTAATTTTTTTTTCATCCTTTAGTATAAGATTACTCTAGTCCTTTGACAATGATCGCGTGTATCGAAACTTGTTAGGAAGTTTAATAATAAAATTTGCTGAAACTATCCATACTGTTTAATTTAACCTTTGATTGTAAAATGTTTCACAATAAATGCACCCCCCACAGTGTTAATAGATTACTCTAGTCCTTTGACAATGATTGCGTGTATCGAAACTTGTTAGGAAGTTTAAAAATAAAATTTGGCGAAACTATCCATACTGTTTAATTTAACCTTTGAAACAAAAATTAGTTGACAAAAATCATTTTGAATCCTTCCCAGGATTGTTTCGGTTTCGTGGTCAATACCAAAAAGTCCCGATTAAATTAAATTTTCCAATTTAGGATCATCTCACAATGAAATCGTAAAAATTGTTGACCTTCATCCAACTACTGTCAGATAAAACATATATGACTAGTAGTAAAATTTATAAAGGGGCGCCACTCACTTTTGTTTATTGAAACTAGCGAAAAATTAAAAAACGTTCTCATAATGATTCTAAAGATGCATTAATCTGTTTAAAATAAATTTTACCATATAGGTATTTGTTTTCAATACAGTTGATTTGAGTTTTTATAATCTGTTTGCGCGCTATTTAAAAAGAGCCCTTTAACAAATAAATTACGGAAGTTAAATAGAAACTGAAATTTAAGGTAGAAGTGGTGCATATTTTGTGAAGCACAAGAAAGAAAGAACAAGTTTCACCAGTTTATTCCTCAACTCGACAAATTTGTTTCGGCCTAATAAGGCCATTTACAAGATACAGATGATTAATAAAATTATGAACTACTCGCTGCTATTTAAGTAATTACAAATTGAAAAGTAGAAGGGGGGAGTTATAGGTGGTTAGATCTAATTGATTGTTAACTAAGTTAAGGTTATTTAATATAGCTCTTTTTCTAAAAGAGACAATTTTCTTGATTTGGGAATGTTTGAGTGTAGATGTTTGAAATTATTTACATTTATGGAATGTCCTAACTCAATACAATGTTCAGCTATCCCACTGGAATTACATTTTTTGTTTCTTATGTCCAATTACAAAAATTACATTACATTTCATTAAACTAAGATTAGTGGAGTTAGTTTCGATTATATTACAGTTGAACTTATTTTGTAACAGAAACATGTATTCCTAGCTAAAATTATTAACATATTTGATAAGTCAAAGAGAATAACTGTTGTACAACATGGTAGAAACTTGTTTTTTCAACTTTTTTTTAGTATATCCAAAAAAGAAGGAATTAAAATCCTTATTCGTCTAAATTTTAAGATCAATGATCTCAAATTTTGAACGCGTCCTACCAACTTTTTTTTAGTAATTTTTATTTAGAAATTTTATTTATTTTTTAGTAATTTTTAGTAATTTATCAATAGTCAGAGGGGAGTAACCATTGGCAAAAGCAATATATTTAATAGTTGATAACTGTATTGAAATCTGTATTTGATAAAGGTATGTTAATCAGTCTATTTAGTAGGGAATGAAATACTGAATGCTTTACTTGTTTGGGATGTGAAGAATTTGCCGGAATAACTGTGTCAGCTGTAGTAGGTTTACGAAAAATATTAAAAACAAATTTATTTGATTCTTTTTTCAAAGATACGTTCAAGAAATTGATACTATTGTTTGTTCAATGAATTTAAAAGTAAAAGAAAATTATCTAATTGACGTTCCGTACCTTTCCATACACAGAACATATCATCAACATATCTATACCATGTATGGACATAACTTATTAACGGATTTACTAAACTAAATAATTTGCTTTCAAAATCAGCCATAAATACTTCATCCAATACAGGTGATAAAGGCGACCCCATAGGGAGGCCCTCTAATTGCCTGTAAAACCTCTCGTTAAATGTGAAATAATTCTGTTCCAAATAGATCTCTAACAAATTAAGTAAATCATTACTAAGAATAGGATTCCAATTTTTTTTTTTTTTTTTGAAATATGACGTTCTAAAGTATTAAATAATTCTTTAGTGGGTATGAAATTAAGAAAACTATATTAAATAACCTTAACTTAGTTAACAATCAATTAGAACTAACCACCTATAACTCTTCCCTTCTACTTTTGAATTTGTAATTACTTAAATAGCAGCGAGTTGATAAATAAACTAGTAAAACTTGTCCTTTTATTTTCTTTCTTGTGCTTCGTAAGTAGAAACTGTTTAAAAAGGAAAAGAAATAGGTAGTGTTATTTATTTAAGTTCTGAAAAATCGTTACACACGTTTCATTAATTCTCTATCATAACCAAACAGTGTGCATGAATCACGTTGGCTGCTGGGATTATTACGTGTAAACCAGATAAAAGTTTATTTTTGAATTAAGCCGTTAGTCTGCAAACCGCGATAAAGGCTGACCTCCCATATGTTTCATTTTCTTTTTTATTATAAGAACTGAACTCATATTCTACACATAAATAATCTACCTATAGTGTAATTTGGTTCGACTGTAGGCTGTAGGCAATTATGATTTCCAGAAGGGTTAAATCACGACCATATAATAAAGATAGCGGCCTTATCTATCCCGGTGCCAAAAGCTTTTAGGTTAAAAGGTGATCTGGTGCTAACTGCTTGAATTTTTCGCCTGTCGGACCTTTAACAAGAGCCAGCACAGAAGCATTCGATATGATCTATGATGTATGTAAGCCGATCCGTTAAATTCGGCATGTTCAAATATGGCTAATAAAGCAACTAAGAAACTATTTGTGACTGACGTTAAGGGTAGTATAGGTATAATCAGGGCTGTTAGGTAAATATTACATAAAAGATAGCACACTGAAACTGAACCTAACTACTACAGAAGCAGTTTTTAGGAATTTATTCCGAAAAAATGTTAATCGAAATAGTGTTTTAATTGATCATTTGGTGAAGCATGTTTTCAAAAAATGATAAGAAGAGTACTAAAAGCACTTGGTATTTTCGTTCCATTTTTCGATCTCCTAACAAGTTAGCTTGCCCTGGTGTACCCCTGTGTTAGGATCCACCCGTACATTTGTGTACTTTAGACTTATTACAAACATTAGGTGTAGTATACGTTGTTAGTTCTTACAACGTCTATTTCATATTACCTATTATTTAAATGTGTTTAGATGTTTAGACATTTACAGCTAACATCCAGGTATCGTGTATTTTGTCAATTCATGCGACATGTTTCCAATTCTCTATTGCCTTAACTTTTTACAACTTAACCTGTCATCCTGACTAAAATTCACATAAATACTCTGTTATTTCCCTACCATGGGAAACTCGACAATTAATTGGAATCTTTTAATTTGTATCATTACCTTTGAACATACTAAACTCATATCATTTTTCCTATAAGGTACCAAATTCTGTTTCCCGATGTTCTGTTTCCAATGTATTTAGTCTAAACGTATAAATAATGTCAAAACTCAATCATTGATGTAATTTTATTATTAAACTGTTTAACTTAAAGTTAAACATCACCCAAAACAGCTGTACTGCCAATTACTATAAATACGCTCTTTTTGGAAATTAGGGAAAGATTCAAAATTTTGAGTTTGAATCAGTGTTATTAATCATTTTTCATCTACATCAAACTGGTACAAAATAACACCTGGCTACGGCCCTGGGTATTAACCCAGCAGTTAAAAAAATATCAACTTTGTCACCACCATTTTGACTTGGTTGCTGTGGGAATTTGATTGCTACGCCAAATTCAGTACTATCCAATTAGGAACTAAAAATAATGAGGTACATAACCGTTAATTAATTTATTTATACAAAACACCAAAACCCATACATCAACCTATTCGTTTGAGGGCAGAATAAGGAATTCGTTATGTAAATAATTAATAATAACTATGTTATATTACCACGTTCCGCCTAAACGTTAGCCGTTTAGCAGTCGTCTTAGCCGTACTAGAAAATGTCGTAATCGTTAGATAGGCTACGACATATCTATATATCTAAGCATACTTTTAAAATAGAAAACATAATAAATATTACACGTGTCTGTACATGACATTTACAATGATAAAAAATTGAGCACTATAAAATTTGTTTATGTTTAGTTAGAGCGTTTGATATTACCTTATTACATATAAAATTTAAAGTGGCTCTTCTTTTATAATTGGTATTTAAATTTGAAAAGGATTTTTTTATAATGTTAAATGCATGGGTTATTTTAAAGTACGTTGTGAATTTAGGAAGTTTTTTTATATTTATAGTAAAAGGTTTCATAATCTCAAATATTACTGGAAACGGTAAAAATTAATGAGACTTGATGACCAAAATAACATTTGAAAAATTACCCTCTTTCTTTCAATTTATTTTAGTTTCATTTGATAAAATTTCCATGCATACATATTATGTAAAATTTCAACCCATAACGTTTTGGTTTAAATGATATTTTATTAATTTATAGTTGTACTTATCAAATAAAACATAAGAAATTATCGTTTTCTTGTATTTAAATTTTCTCTCTCAAGTTCCCAAGTGATTCAATAAAATCGAAAACTGTTCGATATCATTTGGCAACGAAAACAAGAAAGACCATTTTTAGGACTCAATATTTTATTTTTATCCCACGTTAAAAAAATGCACTTATTCTAAAAATATAACTTATTTACAGTAACATCCATTTCTTTTTAACGAATAAAATATTAATGCACGTTTTTATTTTTGATTTATTTACATGCACGTCCTGTCTTGACAACAACTTCTTTCAATTGCACAAATTTATTATATTAAGCTTAAAAAAAATGAAATAATTATATTGTACCAACAGTTGTTTTATATAATAAATTAAGTAAAAATTGTGATATGAGTACATGTAGCGGGTGATTGTTATTTTTTTTGTTACTTATATTAGATGGAAAATATAAAAGTCGCTCCCTGACAATTATTAACAATTGTTTTCTTTTTCTCGTTCAAAATGCAAAGTCGTTAAATTTTATCAGACTAGCTACGTCACTTCTGTCCACAGTTCCACAGTTTCCGTGATTTAAATTGTCATTATTACTATTGTTATTATTGATGAAATTGGTTGCATACGTAGTAGACTGCGGTCTATAATGTGATCCAACCCCACAAAATCCGATGTTGGCTGTAATAACCGAAGCATTTGGCGGAATTTTCTTATCCTTTTCGTTATTTTCTAACGTTTGTCTTTTGCTTTTGTACCTTCGATTTTGGAACCAAATTTTTACTTGTGTCGACGTGAGTTGAAGTCCTTGGGCCATTTCTTCTCGCTCGGGAGCGGTCAGATACTTTTGTTGTTTGAATCTACGTTCTAATTCGTAAACTTGGGCCTGACTGAAAAGAACCCTTGGTTTTCTTTTTGCCCTTTTACTGCCAGATTTTCTCAGTTCAGTTTTTGAACTGGTCACTTGTTGGTGTTCTTGAAATCAGAAAGACATTTTCAAATCGACAACAAGGATAACAGGACATTTAACTGTTATTATTCTTACTTTGCATGCATGTGTTACAACTTGATTAATAATTTTGAAAATAATAAAATTAATATATATATATATATATATATATATAATGAAACTAATTTGAACAGCCAAAAACTTTGAATCCTTAATTACACTTACTAGGACTTTCAACACCTGTACAAACTTCTTCTTCTTCTTCGTTTTTATCAGGAAAAGGACTACAAATATCACTTAGCTGTTGCATATGCGAAGACGTTGTAGAAAACGAAGTTGCGTCACAATTATTATAATTTTTATAAAAATACGCCGCATCAGTTCTATCCAAATTATTGTAATAATTACCATAATTATTATAATTATCGAAACACTGACTACTGTAATTATTGTCCCACTGGTGTTGTTGATAATGGAAATGTGGGAAATCGTAATGTTCATCGTACTCCACTTTAACAAATTCTGCTTTAGAACCGGTCTCACCATAAACATTGTTCGATTGATAATCTTCGTTGTTAATGTTCAAATTTAAAATATCTTTAACAGAAAACGGCGTCGATAAACAACCAGACGATGATGTGGTGGTATCGCAACTTTGAAAATTGTCGTTATTGTAAGACTGATCCATTTCAACAAAATCATTCACTCAATCACTTGAATATAATCGACCACTAATTATTAAGGTAATTAAATTTCAAGAAGCAACTCGATTAATTTTTGTCACTAACCAACTTGTAAACACACTTCTGTCCAACCCAAGTCGAAAGCAAATTATGCATAGTACAAAATACAAGTATGTTGTTGCAGTGAAGATTTCAAAATCCCGTCCAGTCAATATCCCGCTCTGGATATTAGCAAACGATATTGGCCCCTAAGCCTACGAGATTTTAACGTTTCATTTCGTCTGCTGGTCGGACAGCTTTAATAGACCAATGCGTAAGGGTCGTTTTCAGAAACGTCCCGTGATGTCAGAAATGGATTCTGTATGGGCCAATGGGAACCGTAGCTAGTGTTAATATTTGGAAACGTAATTGATTGAAATTTAATGCCCAATTGATTGAAGTTTTATTATGGCAAAGAGTGACGCGCTTTGCTTGGTCAATACCCGGATCGCTCATCAACAAAACGTAACATTAAATACACAAAGATGTTCCTCTGTTTCTTTTATTTTACTATATCTTTTCGTTTGAAATAATACTTACGATATGATCAAATACGAGGTAGTACCAGAAAGTTATGGAACAGATAGATGATTTATATGAATAGAAATATCACTGTACCTGCCTATTGGGTGGTTTACATACAATCTATGGTTTTGTATAATAAAATTACTGAAACCTTTTATTTGTATAAATATAATCATTTTTATCAAACCGGTCCATTTTAATGACATTTAATATAATTTCTTAAACTACTAAAAGGGAGATAAACTAAGTGTCTTAATTTCAGAGACGTAGCATCGTTTTGTTTTTCTAAAAGTTGGTTAATAAGGGCAACAAGTTATAAGAAACGGACAGTTTAGTGGCTCGCATAATTTATTTAAACTATTTTCTAATATATAACTGCAGTAGCAGCAATGCAATGCTCTTTTTATGCATTTTTGATTAATTGCTTCAAACAACTTTTTCAAACGCAGTTGTTTCATTTTTAATTTTTGGCGTTAAATATTCAAAACTTCTGGGGAAAAAAAGAAAATTGGGACATATACCTGTAACAGGCGGGCTAAAAAGTTCGTAGACCAGGATAGAATTTTTTTTTGATAGAATTTGATTTTATTAATTTAGTAAAAATGCTATAACTGAGATACTAATAGTGCAACAGCTGTCAGATTTATACACAGGTTTTTTGAAGGTTAGGGCTAACTAAAAATCATATGGATTTGATACTAGTAGCGCCATGTATGGGTCAGCCTACCAACCTTTCAGGCCGCCTGTTAATATGCTATTGATTGTTGCACCATACATTTTCATTGATCACTTTTTATTTTGAGTGACACTGTTAACAACCTAGTCAAATGAGAAAATATATTTTTATTATTGATATTTGTCACTTTAAAATAAGCTAAAGTTTTTGAGATTTGAACCGTTGAACAAATTCAGAAATAATAAATTTTCAATTACGTTTTCAACTATTATATTTATTTTTGTTTGTTAAAAATGTAACACCCTGTATGTGTACAATATACAGCAACTTGCTCATCCAAAGGGCGTTGCGTCTTAAGAAAGATCGCGGCGCCACAACTACCACCATCCCGACGGGTTAGTTCTTTTTCCCATCGTTCCTTCGACTGGCTCCAGAGTTTTACCAGAAACGACCAACACACATAAACACACGCCGCTGCTATTATACATGTTGTATTGTAACGCACACTCTTACGCGGCGTGTTGTTCTTCATTTTACATAAACCAGATGCTGACCAACACGGGAAACGTCTAGTCCGCCTGACCGATAGGGCAAGACGCGACTTTAAATAATAATACATTTCATACACAGCCGGTTATACCAACAAGAACTATATACACAAGTTAATATTTTTATATACATTAATGCGATATTAATTATAGAATTAATTTATACCCACTACAGATTAACTCATACAAAGAGGGAAAAATTTGTTACTTCTGTCATTTTTATAGTTGGGAAAACGGAATAGGGGAAATTTTTTGTTCATAGATACTTTACCGAGAGTTACCCTCATGAAATAATAAAAAAAAAAAAAAAATGTAATAAGGATATACTTATTATTTTTTAAAACATCTATAAAAAATTTACAGATATTAGAAGAAAAGTTAAAAAAATATTCGGTGATTGAAATGAATATGAAATTCAATACTGACTGATGGAAAAATAAACTTCTCAAATGGATGTTTAACATAAAAATTTGAACACATTGGTATTCTTGCTATCTAGAAATAAGTCAAAAAAATATAAAAAGAAACACGAATTTTTCATGATACGTAGTTATTACAAGAAACACTGTAAACATTCAAGGAAAAAAAAATTAAAAATAAAAAAAAATTATCATGTAATACTTGACATGCATATTACATTGGTCAGACTGGCAGAAACTTAAAAATCCGCTTAAACGAGCATAAAAAATCGATAGCAGACAACAAACATGGTACCGGCATTACTTCACACTGTATAAACCAAAATCATTTCATAAATTCAGATGAAATTAAGCTATTACACAATGAAAAGAAAGGTAAACGTTTGAATTTACTAGAATATCTCGAAATTAAAAAATCTATTAATACCAAACATCATATCGTAAATGAACAACAAAATTTTCTTAGTAAACCGATAATTGATGCCAGACTTACATTTTTTTACTTTGCATGTCTGAGTAAATAGCCAATAGGACTTTCCGAATTATATTATGTATATTATACGCTCAAATATATTCATTATAAATAGAAGATAAGATAAGAAGAACAATTCTTAAAAGTTAGTAAGAATTTGTGTACTATTGAGAAAGGTATAATTATACCGAAACAATTATAGAGTTGTAATAAATTATTCTGAAACATTTAAAAGTGGTTCTACTTACTTATTTTTCTTATTATTAAAATATGTTTCAGAAAAATCCAACCAATATATCAATTAACAATATAAAAATAAATTTAATGGAAAATAATGTCTGAGTTACAGTGCCCTATATTGAAATCCAGACTATGGAGGCAGCTCCCTTATTTGAAATAGTAAAAATCGTGGCTTTTTTCTTTTACACCTCGGGACTAAAAGTGATAACATTGACCGTAATCCTAGAAATTAAGCTCTATGGAACAAAACCAACTAAAACACTAAAATCCCAAAATTACACATAAAACTTTTAGAAATATAAAACGCGTTTCGACATCCAATCTTCCTCAGTAGAGACAGTTATCCGTTGAAAACCATTTTAGATACCGAGTGTTTAGAGAAGTTTCTACTTTTTTCACACAAAAATCTTTAAGACATAAGCGAATGGAGGTAATTTAGTAAAGGCGTATGGTATAAAAAATAAGATAAAAACCATTTTATCTGACAGGATGTCTTCCACAACCTTCTATAAATATACCTATTCTTGGGATACGATAACAGTTTTGCGTTTTATTTTGCACGCAGGCCTGTTTCATATCATCCACCGTTTCCAAAGGGTTCAACGGTATCGATACATTACTTAAGATTATCTCCGTTCACACGAGATAGTTGTTTACAATATCTTTCAAGTAGATTAGCTAATATAGCACAAATTAATTTTATTAGGACAAAATATTCGGTGTAAGACATCCGTCATCACCATACATAAGTGCATCTCAACCGTGAGAATGGTTCACAAGCTCAATGAAAAGCTTTTATTGAGAGGTTCATCAGAAACCATAAATAATTAGGTAGGTATATAATTTGAAAAAAAAAATAAACTAACTAAAATAACATGGCAAAATCATATTTTCTATCAGTGTAAAAAAAGAGTATTTTGCATTGTAGAAGAGCCTTATGCTTTATACAAATGTGATATGTTATGATTGATCATTATACATTTACAAGAGACAACCAAACCGCACATGTTTGATGTTTGTATTGTAATTATTAAATTTGATACAAAACAAATAGAGGGTAATGCGATATCATTGGATATTCTATTAGGTCTGTAAACTTTGAAGCCGAGCGAGGTTACTATTTTTAAAGCTTTTGGGAAAATAAATATAAAATATATCACGAGTATATTTTCAAGAAAAAAAATTGATCGAAAACCATAAATTCGTTATTTACAAAAGCACTAAAAATTGACATTTAACCAAAATTTAACAAATTCCTCAGTAGTTATATAGAAAATATATTGTAGTTTGAAGTAAATAAAATATTTTATTGGCAAAAATACCTGTCAGAAATATAAAAGCACTTTGAAACATTGATAAAATCTATAAATAAATAAAATCAAATTTTGCTTAATGTAAGACTAATTTAGATGTGTTGCTTTTTTACGAAAGATGATATAAACCGCCATAACTAGGTACAATAGTCAAAATATTTGTAAACACTATTAGGAAAATGGGGTAGATTTCTTTATAAATGATGCATTTTAAGTGGTCCGATACTTATGTTAGGCGTCCAAAAATTGGAGTGACAAAAAGGCAGGCAAGTGGCAATTTGTTATGGAAAACGACTGTTTAGCCTGTTGTCTAGCCGGTTCGGCACCTCGGCAATTATCTGCCAAATTATTCGACACTACTCAAATGTGTTAAAAGAAATGGCAAAATATTTTACGGAAACATCCAAAGCTGCTAAGATTAATACTTCACAGAATATTGACTTAATCCGAACCAAAAACTTACTGAAATGTGATATCATATAAGCTCATTACAAAGTCAAAATACAAAAAAAAAGAAAAGTATATACAGGTAAGACAGCCAATTATCCTCGAAGTAAGTATACTCAAAAAGGATTCAATTAGTTCATGAATGAATTCAACAGCAGAAGAATATTTCTAAAAAAACATAAAAGTATTAAGAAAATGGTAGAAAACTGATACCAATTTTATTTGACTTTGATAGTTTATAATTTTAAAATTACCATAATGATTACAGTGTCTTGTACCTGGGACAAACGACTACAGTACTAAACCATGAACGCTAGGCCATGTAGAATTTCTGTAAATAATGTTTGACATATTATATGGGGTATATGTCGATGCGGACGTGGATGTGGGTAGGCGCCGGCTGGACAAGGGTGCATGTGTACATAAAAAAAACGGAACCACTTTAACACTAGATCTATATGGTACACATAATGTATGCATGTAATATACGAAGGTACCATAACATCCAACAGGCGCGTTCCTTCTCCACCCATATCGTAAAACATGAAAAAGACCTTAATAGACATCTTCTCATATAAATTAGTCCAACTATTTGTAACCACTGGTGCTCAAACTATAGCTATACTACGAGGGTGGATCAAATATAAACGAGCTTTTTAAATTGCGCGCCGGATAGTTGTTCAAAGCACATTCGGGCATTAGGAACTTGAAGTGGGGAAACAACGCGTCGCATTGCTGCGTTCACTTGGTTAAAAGCTATTACAATGAGAGAGAAAGGGGTGCGTAGCATCGTTGCGCAAGGAATTATTATTAAGTTTCTTACACGTGAAAACGTGAAACAGTTGAAATTTTGCGCAGATGAAACGCTTTCGTGGCCACGTGTAAAAGTTTGGTGCAAAGAATTTAACGATGGGATAATCGCATCGAAAATGTAAATTATCCTCGTCGTCCGCGCACCAGCATTTCACCGGTTAATATTGCACGCGTTAGAAACCTTATTAAAGGGGACCGTCACGCCACGCCACTGTTTTTCAGATATCTGGTGAACTCGGCATCACCTATGGGAGTGTCCACACAATCATAAGGAAAAACTTGGGATGCCGAAAAATTTCAGCTCATTGGGTTCCAAAGTTGCTGAGTGAAGATCAAAACGCTGCTCGAGTTCGCATCTCTCAGACGCTTCTCACTCCATTTAGAGAGGAAGGTTATTTTTTGCACAAAATTGTAACCTGCGATGAGACGTGGGTACACCATTACACTCCAACCCAGTGAAGCCGAAAACACGTCTGTCTACAGACAAAGTTTTAGCCACGGTTCTTTGGAACTGGAGAGGGGTGCTGTTGGTCGATTTTTTGCCGAGCGAAAAACCAATGCAGCCTACTACTGTAACCTTCTTGGTCAGGTAAAACTTGCGTATCGTCGAAAAAGGAGGACGCACCCCATTCGTAACGTGTTACTCTTGCACGATAACGCTAGGCCCCATACCGCAGCTTTAACGCAGGCCTAAGTCAGTGAAATGCATTGGACTCAGCTGGAACACCCTCCATATATCCCAGACCTATCCCCTTGTGATTTCCACATGTTTGGGCCCCTCAAAGAATCACTAGGAGGCGAGCGATTTCAGACCGATGAAGAGGTGGAGGCGTTTGTACGCAACTGAAGAAAACGGGATGAAAAAACCACCAATGCGTTGGGAAAAATGTATAGACAAACATATTTCGAAAAATAGAGAAATTTGTGTTTCTGTGAAACTTTTCAAAATAAATGTTTTATGAACAAAGGCTCGTTTATATTTGATCCATCCTCGTAAATCAAATTCCACACGGAATATTTGACGTACGTCTCTATCTCTTTTAGTTAAAAGGAATGTTCTCAAAAATTAAGTTTAAATTGGCAAATAAAGTAAAAGTACAAAGAGAAAAACCAACCTTTTCTGTACTGTATAACTCTCACCTGTAATTTTTCATTAGAGAAGCGATTTAGAAAATTAAAATCAAATTCAAATTTCAATAAATAGTTATTTATTTATTCCTGTACCATAGTCTTCTATTTCTACTTCGACATTTCAAAATGAACACAACTAAATTGGATTGATTCAGCCGTTACTCTGTGATAATTCTTAATTATTCGTTTGACAATGACAAGCTCCTTTCTCGAAACTATAGTCAAAAGGATTTGTAAATAAAAAGTGATAATAAACAAAGTAGTGTTTATTCATTTATCACAACTAAATTGTCATTTTCCGTATATATTCGCCCTTTTTTATTTTTATTTATTATAGTTGTTTGGATAGGACTTACTTATAAAATATATAAAAAATAGTAAGACAAATTGTAAGTAGGATTAAGATTTAACGATGAAAAAATCAACAACAATATTTATTATTTAACTTTTGAACTGTTCATTCTTTTGACGTTTTCTGACATCTATAAAGCATCGGAGAAACTAAAGCTTGACTTGAAACTGTTTATAAAAGCTCTCTGCAAACTGTCGACTCTATATCGGTAACTTCACAAAAAGTCATCAAACTTCGGCGTTTCGGAATATGGGGGTGCTGAACGTTTAAAATTTAGCCAAACTACCGAGCGATGGAAAAATATTATTTTTTTTGTTATTAAATAATTTCATAAGTGTTAACCCTGATAAAGAGCAAGATAACTTACTGGATTTACGAAAATATTTGGAAGTTTGATTTTTTTAAATATATTTCTATAGATTTTATTTAATTTGGAAACCCAAATAAGCTGATTCATTTGATTTTTTTTTTAAATCGATAAAAGGGCGTTAATAAAACTATTCGCCAAACAAAGGTCCAATTTGGTTATATCTAGCAAAGGTTTATCCGGGTTTTCATTACCTTATCGGGTGCAAGGCTCTTGTGTCCATTACCTAATTAAAAATTGCAAGGAGCGCTACGGAATTATAATTGTAATTTTATAAATCATAAATAAACACACTAATCAATTTCCACATTTATTAACAAAAAGATGACGTAAGTTTCGCCACCTTGTGGCTTCTTCAGAGGTTGGATTTGAACTAGTGGTTTTATTTTTGATTTATAATGAATTTCCATCAAGTAAAAGCTAAATTATATAATTATAATATTGAATTCACCTACAAATAGTGATCCAAATCTTGTCCCGACATATTATAGGTATTAGATAAATGAAATGAATAAAATGTGTAGATATTGTCGATGGTAGAATATACGATGGGCGTGAGTTGTTAATTGACTTTTTGTGCAAATATATAGACGTGTGGTACAGTATCGCGGCCATGAATCTATTAGGCCATAATGGCAAGTGTACGTTTCACTTGTGATGTTTGCTTTGTCTGAAAGGCTGTTAGGGTTTGATTCCCGCTGAGAGCTGTAAACACAAGTCAATCCGACGACTTAAAAGCTCCAACTCAAAAGAGTCTTGTTTACGAATTAATCACTTCGACGGGCTTAATAGAAAGGCCGTTTTCACTTGCCAAAACATACACGCATACACCCATCCCTAATAAATATATACACGGACACAAACTTTCTATTTTTATTGCTGTTTTGCGTTAGTTAATTGCCCGGCTCTATAGCGCCCCAAGATCAATTCGAATTCTTTGAAATACGGTACCACCACACATTATAGCAAAGGTCTGATTATTATTTTTCTCTTGTTCTATTTCATTTGCCTTAATGTAAATGGGGTTTTTCTTATTTTCATTAAAGTTCAAAGTGTTCTTTTTAGAACCCCAGTTTTAATTTTCTTTCTATATGTATCCATTTTCCCGAACGTTGGAATTACATTCTTTGGCAATTTGACAAAGCAACAATTACACAATAGCAAATGCACTTGTTTAACAAAGAGTTAATTGGTTCCTAAACTGCATCCAAAATGCACCAAGTGTTTTTACTTTAAACTACTAAAAGCACTTTATTTATATAGTAACAACACAAAATGATTAGCTTTGGCTAAGTTTCGCATTTCCTTTTGTTAAAATTTCGAAACGATTTCCTTGTTTTCTCGAACTGATTTTAATAATAACAATTTTGAGATTGTTTTCTGTAACTAGTTAAGTTTTTGAAAACGAAATTTAAAAAGTACAACGTCATTTAGTTATTGAATGATTGGGACTGGGTGTCGTCCTATTTGAAGTCAGTCCATCGAGCGGTCAGTGGATTTTTCGGTCATATCTTTCTGGAATGTAAAAATGGAGGAAGGTCAAAAAAGCGTTTCACGTGTATAAAGTATACACCTTTATTTTTGAAAACAAATTGATTAGGTTAGGTTAGGTTAGGTAGTGGTATCCATAACAAAGGATATAAGTTTGTCACTCGTGTGCCTCCGTTTGAAAATGTAAGAAGTTCGTTGTTCCAAAATCGCTTATCGGCTCAAGAAGTCCAAAAAGAACCATCATCTCCAGAAGAAATCGAGATATTTAAATGAGATGGTAAAAGTCACCGCTCAATCTATAATTTTTACGTTTTACCGCAAATTACACGACTGCTCGATCCGTACAACCTTGGGACTGTATATCATAGTTAAAATGTGGTACATTAGTGTCCCTGTCTAGTGAACATTACAAGCGAGTTTTTAAATAAAAAGGAGAAATAAAATTGTTAGTTTCTGGAATAAATTAATCAATGTTGTTCTTCAAGGTATTTTGACAAATTGTTTTTAAAGGTGTCAGAAACTAACAGGACAGCGTAGCTAATAATTCTAACAATCATTCAAACAGAGTTTACGTAGGTATGTAGTAAATTATATTTTCCATTCAGCAATAACCTTTTCCGTTGTCATAAAACCAAAACGCTGCCAAGAGTTGAACAAATTTCGAAAACAAATGATCGCACCGAATTAATAGTTTCTATTAATATTACTGCGTGCCGGATCATCACGCATTTGCGTGTAACGTGTTGTGTAAATTGTAAGTTCATCTGTTTCTGTGAGCACCGTCTAGATGGGACATAATAATTTTAATGGTGGTGAGCTGGTGTCAATTTGAACGGTTTCCAAAACATTCGGAGTTCATCGAGAATAATAAACCCCAAATCTTAGAAGCAATTATCCATTTTATAGGACAATTAAACGGGAATTTCTCTTACAAAAATAATCAGTACGACGCTTGTTTACATTATTTTTAAATGCCTTTTAAACGGCTATATGGACGTAAACAAGACCTGACGATCTTCCGGAGTCACTTGGTCTACGTCTACCACGCCGAAGGGGGAGAATTAAATAAAAAATCAAATTACCTATCCTAAACTCTTCCTTTGACATTCGGGGGATCTCCTATGGTATTCCTTACGGCTTTATATGTGGCATACAACGAACAAAATTATAAAAATATTCAGCAAATGACGATACTGCATAAAGCTTTCTAAAAGCGTGAATCATTTAAAAAATTTCGGTCTTCAATCGGAAATACGTATCCATACCTAACCTAGAAAGTAGAACAACTTACATACCTAACTATCTGCGAACAATAGTCTAATTTTAGGCTTTCATCCGCCGCTTTTTATTTCTAGTTTTGTCTCCGAAGGTGTCCCAGGAACCTTTTTCCCATTTTCCCTATTCATTTCCATAGCACCCATTGTTCACCTACTGCCTCTTTATTTTTAAGTTTTTTCTCATCCTCTTTTAACACCGCATTTCAAAGGCTTTTAAATTTTTCTTTTCCGCCGTGCCGACCGTCCACGTTTGGCATCCGTTTTAAACATACACTTTTTACAATATTTTTCGAATTACCAAATTAATCATTCACGAGGATAGAACTGATTTCCTTTTTATTAAAACAACTCGACATTGTACTATTCTTAGATTTATGTCTCTATTTATTTATCCATCCTGACTTAGCTGATGATTTCCTAGATATAGAAAATCAGAGACCCCCTAATTTTTCATACTCAATTTTTAAATTAGCACTAACCCTACTTTCTTTTTCATTGCACACCTTTATGTATTTTTAGTCAAAAGTCAAATGTATATCATGAATTTTACTTTATTTCATTCATAAAATAGAAATAATAAAACTCAAAATAGTGAATACGGCTCATTGCATTTTTTATTACCTACAACTTTCAGAAATATAAATGGAGAAATTAACAAATGCCTAAACATTTTTGAAGTAATTATTATAATTGAATATACAAAAGAGACAAATTATTTAAATTCTAATAATTTCCAATAAATATATGCAAAATTTGAAAGCTAGAATATTTCATTACAATGCCAAGTATCAAATCCACGTACTTACAATGGTCTTAGAAGTTTCTCTTTTTCTAAACTGAGACTTTCCATAGTGCAACTTTTATGAAACATTTCTTGTTTTAAACTTTAGAAATGCCTTACTGTAGGCGAGCACTCATTTTGTTAATCCAATAGTTTAAAAAAAAATGCACTATCAAAAGTCTCCATTCATTTAAATCCACAAAAGTAAATAAAACAACGTAGAATGTTTCACCGATTTAATGTATATTCTCTTATACTAATATAAGATTTTACTCTAATCCTTTGATAATGGTAGTGTGACCGAAACTAGTTAGGTTATATATATATTAAATCGGTGAAACATTCTACGTTGTTTTATTTACTTTTGTATATTTAAACATGTTTCACAATAGTTGCCCCCCCCCAAAATGTTAAGTTCATTTAAATCCTTTGGATTAACAAAATTAATACTCGCCTACAATAGGACATTACTAAATTGTAAAACAAAATGTACATTGTTAGTCTTGATAATGATCGTTCTCTTTTTTCTTTCAAATCAAATTATCATAAAATCAGGTTTTGACATTCAAGGAATTTTTTGAAACCTCTTACTATCTTAAATATGTGTACAAAACAAACAGTTTTCCTGAATTCCCGATTGAACTAACGGATCAGAGTGTAAGGGTAACTTAAATCATTAGAAACAAATATTTCTTTTGCTAAATAGTACCTAAAAAGATTTAGTGTCGTTTATACTTGATCCGGAGACTCTTTTAAACACACGCATCAAAATGAATAATACAACATGTCAGTCTTTGATGTCAGTGTAATAAGCCCATGAGGCATTTAAATTTGGAATGTCTCTCCGAGAATAAATTGCGGGACACTTTTGAAGGCATCTGGTCAGGAAAATCGGAAAACCACAATATCGCGATATGTGACCGGGATTTATTTTTGGTCGATAGTCTATTAAGAAAACATTTTATTGTAATAGCTTTTTACATTTTTATGGCTTTCGTTAACGAGTAAAGCTTATTACTTATTATTATTGGACATAAACATTTACCTAATTCAAATCAGTTAAGAAACCAATAAACTCCAGGAATTCTTATAAATTATCTAATTTTTAAGTACAGGTAAATAGTACAAAGCACCTTCATAATAAAATAGTTTTTGAAGTTATAGATACTTCTTTTGGTGTATTAAGAGTAAAATTTGACATGGAACTGTCAAATGTAATCGAAAACATTTTATAAATAATTTCATAATTCTTACAACTATGTAACTTCTACCACATATATATATATATATAAGTAAGTACATATTTTTTTATTTAAATAATTTGTTCAGTACTTATTTACTTTTACCCTTACCCTTACCGATAGGTTAGTGATAATTGTTTTATTTGTGACCGCGATATGAAGGTCTATAACAGACTATAACATGTAAAAGGAACAAACAAATCTAGTGTGTGTGATACGATATGGCAACAAAACAATAACCGAAAAAGAGGAAATTAGTTGTCATAGTGGTTACGGGTCTGAAGGGTTGTACACGTGTCTACCAGCTTTTTAGACTGCCACACATTGTCGAGCTTAAACTATAAAGAACTTCAGGTTTCCGGTTTTTCAAATAATCCAAATAAATTACGGTAATGGGGTCTCACCGAAGACCTTTTCTATAGTGCGTGGAAAAAAGAACTCTTTTACATACAAACCAAATACAACACAAAGGACAAGGATAAAAATACTTAAGTACAGCTAATAAAATTATAGCGGATATCGTCTAATTTTAAGGTTTTCCGAAAGAACAATAACATGATGAAAAATTCTCCCAAAGTCAATTTATGAACACCAAATATTTCTAAAATATAAGCTTTGAGAATCGAAAATAAAGATAAATCGTGATTAATTTCAATATCGGGTACACTAAAAACTTAAATAATACTTAACTGCTATTGCATCCCAAATTAAATAGTTCTCGAGACCCTGTATATATGTAGTAATAAACTCCGTAAATCGTAATACACCTTAATCAAATTAATTAACGATGTATAAAAACGGTGATACAGACATATATCATGGATACTTTTTCAAAATGGCTTCAGGCATTTTTCATAATAAGTATATAAATTACCGTACATTAATCATTTACAAAATGTATTCAGATTAAAGTGGAACTGCTTCAAATTATCTAAATCATTAACAAATAACTGCACATTAAGTCTACTTACATTATCTTTAAAGTAGATATTAGGTAACTATTTTTTAACTTACCCAGTTCAAATGTATCGTAATTTGAAGAAAGACATTCCCTAAATACACAAGTCTTTCATGGCCACGATGTCCACCACGAACACAGCATGAATTAATTATTTCTAACCCGATTTTAATTTACTCAATTGTTTCTATTAGATGACCATGTATCAAGATATCATCGACAGATCTCACTAAACATCTTACTTAGTACCAACACATTAATCGAAACAGATTATTATTAAACAAGAGATGTTAATTCGCGTTAATAAATTATAAGTGCACATAATATTCACGACTAGTCCGATATTATACAATGTTGCCCTAAGCTATTGGTTACAGATGTCTTCTTCGTTGATTATCGTACTTGGCCGATCGCTTATCTCTATCACGAAGACAGTGGAAAGAATTTGTCCTTGCTCGTTTTTCAATAACACCTGCAAATTTTGTATGTTGTTCTGAAGACAAAGAAATATTATAGAATTTTATAAAGCGATCGGATTGTTCCAAGACTGAATCACAGGGGAGTAAGGAAGATAAAGTATGAGATGAATGATTATTTTATATTGGATAAATACAAAATTTATATGACAATAAAAATAGAAATAAATTACTTATAGGGATACAGTAAAATATATTATGTTAAATTAGCCTAAAAAAAATTGTTTGATTGGTACGTGAAGTTTTATTAATTGATTAGTAGTAATGTATATACTTATACGTACCTATATAACATAGAAAAAAGAAAACAATGGTGCAACTTGCAAGTGCACCATAAAACGCACTGAATTTTACTAAATTAATTAAAAAAGTAATATTTACATTTATTATAAACAGTCTAGTTAAAATGAATTTGATAATTTTGTAAATCTCAATAAACTGTCGTTGTACTTGACAATTATTTCAACACACTGTGTCTTTATTGGAAGTTTACAATAGTACTATTTACTTCCGATGAAGACAGTGTGTCGAAACAATTGTCGAGTACCTTCAATAAGAGTTTATTGAGATTTGCGAAATTATTTTATTTTATCTTCATTATGGATCTCAATTACCTAAGTATCTGTAGACTTAATTATATATACCTATTAAAGTGAATTTTCTACAACACAATTTCAAAAATCCACAAAATAGTAAAGAAACATCTACCTACAGTAAATTTTGTAATTAGTATAACCAATTGCATGTGTATTTAACACTAATCAAAAGTATATTTTAACACTTAAAAAATGAAAATTTTACCTGAAAGGGATTCTACAATAAGAAATAGAAATGACAAATTAGCATCAATGTGTTGCCAAATAACAAAATAATAAAGAAGTATTAACAAATTTTTAATCTAAAATGTATAGAAAAAATGGGAATGTAAGTACTAAAATAATGTTAGTTTACCAAAGTGTCATTTTTCTGTGTCATATTAGTGTAACTACATTTCGAGCTACTTTAGAAATTAGTTATGGTATGATTCTGAAATGTTTTCATTAAAAGTGCCACGTGAAGTAGGACTAATGACTACAAATTATTTTATTCTTAACAAATGAGTATTCCAAAGTTTTAATTACAATTTCTTTTGTTAAATAAACAACATGTTGTAGTAGACCTGTAGAGACAGTAGATTTTTGCTAATTTAACATTATATTTTTTATGTGTAGGCCACTTTCACAAGAAGAAATTCTTACCTATTCAATATGTAACAATTGTTTCGGCTGTTATGCCATTTTCAAGAAAGATGTCGGTACTTACGTTAACGATACTCGTTGATAATGGTTTAACAGCCAAATCAAAAAATAATTTTTGTTTATGAAACTCACCAATTAAATGCCTATCTGTTTTTATAATAGGTAATCAGAGTTAATTTCTTTTTTTAATGCACCTACTCAACTAATAATAAATCTCATTTTCATTATAAATTCTTAACCGTTACGCTTATAATAAAATGAGAATTATATTCATATAAGAACTTAGGCTTTCACGGCCGGTGTCCATAGTAGAGTTAATATTCGAGGTGATGGGCCGTTATTAAAATGAACCATTAGATTCGGACGTTTCGTCGGCATCTCAGTTTTCACTGACGATGGCAACCGCAGTTGCCGGCGAAACGTCCCAACCCGAATCGTAACTGTAAAAAGAGAATTGCATTAAAATAAAACATTAAGTACTTTCTTCTTTATGATGTATTACTTAATTATTTTATTTAACGAGAAATATAACTAATTTCAATTTTTTTTTACAAAGATTCAACATCATCTTAGAATGCGTCCAGAGCAGCTCCTCCCGAAGACCTAAGAAGGTTACCTGATGAACCATGACGTGTTGGATTTTGCTCAATAATTTTTTGGTTTAAAAGATATTCAGAAGTTTGTTTTTCTTCAAAATTATTTAAAATGTTTTCAATTACTTTACAAATCCTTTGACTTATTCATTAACATTTCATTTGTGATTTCATTGAGTATTTATAGTTAAACCAATTAATAAATGGGATATCAATTTTTTATGGTTTAGGTACCTACTTAAATTGAATTTAAAAATAAAACGATTCATATAATGTGCCAAATTTTCTCTTCACAATTTTTCCTTTCCTTTTTTTAATATGGTATTGTGATCTACAAATAGTAACTTATATTTTAAATATGAGATCCTTTTTGTTCCGTTTCCTCCTTCGGGCATTTTTACAATTACGAATTAGTTTCACAATAGCTCTAAAGACCACAAAATACGTAAGGATGGATCTTAAAAGCAATCACTTCCAACGAATGAGAATACACTTGGAAACCGTAGCTCCGCCTTCATCCGCGGGATTCTTACACGAAACAAGGAAGGAAATGGATAACTATTGAATGGACGAAACAAGGATAGCGTTAACCATTGCACCCACACACGTTCAAGTGTACTACCAAGGGAACACTCCAATAGTCCGATATTCATCATCAGTCTTTTACAACCACTCAAAATACGAGCAAGTTAAATCAAATTTCGGTTTTCCGCGTTTGACGAGAATTAATTAATTGATTAGAATCGACAAGGTATCAAATTTGTGCGAAAGTGATTAGAGAATAAGAATTATTGCATATTTGAAAAACAAAAAAATATATTGGAAGTGTTACTTAACTTAATTACATGTTAAATTAAAAAATGGAAGACGAAGTTTCCCCGGTAGCCACGGAGAAACCATGCACAACCCCCGTTACGCCATTTTCCATCGAAAATATTCTCAATAGAAAAATATGCAATCGAAATACTGAAGATTGTACGGATATCCAGGAAAAAGCTTTGGACATGTCGAAAAGTGGACAACAAACTTCTGAGAATGGTAATTTGAGACTAATTTTCCTTTATACTATTTAGCAATCCGATAACTTTTGATATGTTAGTTTTCTATCTAAACCTTAACGGTTTATTTCTGAAAAACTCCGAGAAAGGTCCAAACCTTTTGCATTTGAACTCCTTCAAATTTTGACCGACGTTTTCCAATTTTTTTGACCACCTAACTCGTAATGCCTTTATACTGTTATACGACACCTCACTTACTCCTAATCGTCTAAAGACCAAAAAAGAGTACGTAGTATCTATCCAAATATTTGTTTTCACTTTTTGGTTTCCCCCATTTTCAATCAATCAATCAGCAATCTAAAAATATTAAATGTCCTTTGGCGTCATCAATTTCCTAAAAGAACTCCCTCTATGCGATCACAAAAGCGAAGCCTTTTCAAACGAAAAAATCCGGAGCCCTTTCTACTACGAAGAAGTGTGTGCTGTCGCGATGGTACACGCTGGTACCACCACCTCTCTCAAGGGCTTTTACGCTAAAAGCTATTTGTACTTTGTAACCAAGGTATTACTTAATTTTGGTAATTGCTAGCTGAATAATCGCTTTAAATAGACATAATATCAGTTTGGAAAAATGATTTATGATTGGATAAATGTAACTACCGAACCTTTTTTTGCGTGACACAACCATTTAGATCCAAATATTTCAAAAACGTCTCTATATTTAATTGTAATAACAAACTTTGAATGATTTATTGTCAGTAGGTACCTACCTGTATAAATCAAAAAAAGGCGTCTAAAATTTATTTCAAAATTGATAAAATTGAAGTGTCTTTATTAAATTTTATATTTTGCTACAGTGTCGTGTTCAGGATTTCCTGGAGTTTCCGGCGATTACAGTCGTTCTTCATGTCAGTCTGATGAAGGTACAAGAGGGGATTCAGTAACACATACGGGAAGGAAGAAGAGATCCAGAGCAGCTTTTACCCATGCACAAGTCTTCGAATTGGAGAGAAGATTCAGCCAACAGCGGTACCTGAGCGGACCAGAACGAGCCGATTTGGCCCACGCATTGAAACTTACCGAAACACAAGTCAAAATATGGTACCAGAATCGAAGGTAAGATGCTTGGCATCTCTATATAATATAATTTCAAGAAGACCCTTTGTAGTATGTAGTACATTTCCAGTTTTGTTTTATGATCAGGTATAAAACCAAACGGAAGCAACTACAAATGCAAGAGCAGAACATGATGAACCAAAACGCTCGTAAAGTTGCAGTCAAAGTTCTGGTAAAGGACGACATGCCACTTTTTATGCAACAGAAATCAATGTACAAAACACCGGTGGTCTACAGCAACGAACCCTGCAAAAACGACCTGTTCCTCTACGACCAGTTCAACAAAAATATCGCCCAAAAATATAATCCAAAGACTATACAAGAATCCATGCTCAGTTTGTGTCAGCAATACAACAACTCTCTACAGTTGTTACCCTACTTTAGTTATTATCATCCCTCTGCTCTTATGGGACTTCATGGTCAGGAAGACGACATGGGAATAGAACAGAGCAGAGAACAGGCTTAGTTTTATACACAAAATTGGAAATTCGAGGCGCTGATTATAGTAAAATGAAAGAACCGCAATGGACAGCAATCGTAGAAAATTTTAGTACAAAAAGCGATAAATGCGTACATATATATTGTATTAGTGGAAAAAGGAGACTTATGCACCTTCAACAGCGTTAGATTCTATAGTCAGTCCTTAATAAATAAAAATTGAACCTTTCTATCTGATACCAAAAATATACCAAAGTTGACAATTAACTCCAGTTTATGTATTGTAAATTACTGTAAATATTTATATTTTAGTAAATACATGGTTTATGTTATAGACGTTATCTCAATAAACTCCCTATGTTCTAACCATCAACACATCAACTTTTTATTGAAATCAAATAAAATTTTACGACTTGACTGATTTAAGACATTAAATTTAACATTAACTATACGTAATTGTATCAATATGAATGCAAAATCGTACCATACCTACAAATTAATAAAATCGTGAATCCCGCATAGGATAATTTAATTTGGTTTTTATTGAAAGCTCTGGTTTTAGTTTTAACGACGCGACCGACGGTACCTGAAACACTTTACATTTGTAGTTCGTTATGAGTAAAAGAAACGAATGTTTATAATGAGGACTTAAGTTTCAAAACACTTTTCCAAAAGAGTCAAGTGTTCTACACTTGAGACACATGGCAAGAAGCTCTTACAATTTGAGCATAAACAATATGAAATTACTAATATATACAATTGCGATGCATCAGTCAGGCATTATGTTCTGCTTTTAAATATATTATGCCACCCTTGAATCGGCGCGTCTGGAGAATTTAAAATGCTACCGATTCATGTTACAAAAACGTGAACGGTATACGGGGTCTAATAAACAAATAAACAAACGAAACCATTTCCGGCACGTTTCATAGTTACAATTCTAAAATTATTAAAAACAATTACTAACATCATCATTATAGAGTCGCCAATGGGAAGGTTGACTCAATACGTACAAAAATTAGAATATCCCACGTCCTTAACCATATGCGAACGCTAATCTAATTTAGATCTTCCACTGAGCTTGTTTATTCTTTCAGTAGGCACAGCGCACCGAAAGACATATCCCACGTCCTGTTTCGATATATCGGGTCTCATCAGATGGGTGCTGGCAGCAAGGCTTTTACAGGCTATATAATAAATATAAAAATGGAATCAACAGAAACCACTATTTCTTTTTTTGGATTGTTATCTTCGTCTAATAATCGTTCGGAATCAACAGCGTAATTCAATACCGGTAGGGGTATTAGCCCTCGGAGTAGTTGTTTCTGTTGATTCCATATTTATATTTGTACATGTTTCTAATTTGTCTTTAAATAGTCCTTCATCTGTCAGAAGGTGTCCTATCATCTCCTACTTTCTAATCTTTTTATGTACCATTAGCAGTCTTTCTCGAATTCCCAAGATCCAAAGTTTTCATGAACACAGAAGAAAATCAGAATTTAACCTACTTAGGTAACAACTTACTTTTTGAACTGATCATAAAATATTCTAACTTCTCCTCGTATACTCGAACAAGTTTCGAATTTCTTATTTATTTGTTCAACGACTAGAGGACTTCCTTCAGCAGTCAACGTAGGTATTTGCTCATTACAAATGGAGCTTCTTCTGCATCTTGTGAAAAGTTAATAGAGAGCAATTTTCTTCATTCTCATTCAAATTAAGTCGTTTGAAACTCTTGAAGTAATTTTGTACCCATTTGCACAGGCTCATTGTTCAGAAAAACCTGCTCCAATAGATAGATTATTACTTTTCTTTTTTTTTTAAGTATCTTTATACTATGAAGAAAACATTCTTAAATATATATTTAATTAAATAACCCTTTATAGAAGCATATATAATTATGGAAATTACAAGTGTTCTATTATTTTCTAATTTTACAATGAATTTCCATCAAGTAAATGTAGATTCAGTTAATTATTTATAATTATTGCTTTACTACGTATGCACACTGTCAAAAGATTTTTTTTAAATCTCAACCAAAACATTACCCAATATTACGTTACAACTTGAATTTTTATTTCTAACAATAACGAAACCAATGTAAACTTAAAACATAGTTGTTTTAACAATTTAGGCATGCTTCCCATTAATTAAAAAAGATATTCAAAAAAAGGAAGGCATTAAAATCATTTTTCATCTAAATTTTAAGGATCACAGATCCCACATTTCGAACGCGTCTTACACAGTAGGCACGGCGTACCGAAAGCCATATCCCACAACCGGTTTTATAAACATATGTATATTTATATTTATCATATAGCCTGTAAATACCTTTCTGCCAGCGCCCATCTGATGAGACCCGATAGGTCGAAACCGGTCGTGGAATATGGCTTTCGGTACGCTGTGCCTACTGTGTAGGACGCGTTCGAAATGTGGAATCTGTGATCCTTAAAATTTAAACGAAAAAGGATTCTAATGCCTTCCTTTTTTTTGAATATGTTATATCTTCGTCTAAGAATCCATCGGAATCAACAGTGTAATTCAATGATGGTGGGGGTATTAGCCCTCGGAGTAGTTGTTTCTGTTGATTCCATATTTATATTTATATCTAAATTAACAAAGGTTTTAATAAGTATAAAAGACCTAAGTTAACGCTTTTATTTAGACACGTATTTCCGCTATATAGGCCTAGTTTATATTTTAACAAATGTCGTTTTGTTCTCTGTTACATCGCGTACTTTTTGGGGTTAAATGTTCCCAATTACCGCGTTTATCCCTACTGTAAACTTTTTAAATTGCTTTAATGATATTTTATACAATATAAACGTCGAGTAAAGTGAAAATTTCGGAACGATCGAATGGTGTTCATGGGTCGCGGATGTAGTTTGTTAATTTTCCATTAGGAACAAAGGTATAATTTGTATGTAGCGAGAAGTAGTTCTGAAAACCGACCCAACTACCATCAATTTCAATTGTTCAGACCCATTCCGAGTGAACAAGTTGCAACAAAACTTAACGAGTACGGCGACGGACGAGCCGCTCACTTCGCCTGTAAAATCGTAATTATTTCATTTGAATTGCAAACCACAACACTCAGTATCTTTTCGTTCCAATCAATTCTATTATTCGGAATTACAAGCGACCAGAGTGAATTTAAAGTTGCCAAAAGCGATTGAAAAGGATCAAACTTTCACAGTACAACAATTCCGGAGGGTGATAAAATGTATACATGTACATATGTAGGCAATGATGTCCCCAACTACCTACTCACTCAACAATGAAGAACATATTTAATCGATCACCACTTGATCATACAAGGACATGTCAAGAACAACGTTGAACACTTAGCATTAGTGTAGTTGGTGAAGTGGTAAAAAAAATAACGTTTCGTCCAGAGAACATTGGAAAATAATTGTACAAACGATCACATAAAAAAGAAACTTGCTAACAGATTATTTTAATACCTCTAAGATTTCAAAATTAATTAAATATAAATTACAACTGTTACAACTACACTGAATTTATTAGCAATTGTCATTGTCAGATTAAGTGTAAATAGTTTAAAGTCATTAACTTGATAAGTAAAAGTTCCACTATTGTAGTAATGTTAGAATTTCCAAATAACAAAGATCCTTCTATATACTTATTTATAAAATAAAATGAATTGAAATCTGTGTTTCTTGAGAGTTACAAAACAACTAAACTAAGAACAATATTCGGCATATTCTTAAACCTAATAATAAAAGATTACCTGCTAGGCAAGGTCGGTCAGGCAATACGACCCTTTCACACCATCTTGTACTTGCCGTTTATTTAAACCATGAAAAATACTAAACTATAAATTTACATACAACATTTAAATAGATTATAAGCTATATAATTATCATAGTGTGAAAGTAAAAACTGTACCATAAAAGATCAAAATCAATAACAAAATAATGGGCTGTCAAGATTGATTAAAGGCAAGATTAAATGTCAAATATCAAGAACAATACCAAGGATGTTTAAATGCGACTAGCAGGAAGATCCACAAGAACACTAAGGATGTATTAATGTGGACAAAAAAACACATGACCTCAAATACTTAAACATACTTAAGCAGGAGCAGAAGAAATTGTCCAAGACTACAAGCACTTCAATATAAATACGGAAAGCGAATCAAATAATGTAGAAGACGAATAAAATTATGATGGATTTTAACATAACATTAACCTGCCTACTGTTATTCATCCATATATCATGTAAGGTGTATATTTTAATCAGTAGCGAGTTCGCCGAAATCTGTTTGTTTATATTATAAATAAAAACATGTTTCGACCGACGCGAGTTCGAGTGTGAATTTTTTTACAGTAACAACGAACCATTGTGAACTATATTTATTATTTATAATAGGACAATTTCATTCATTAAATTATTATTCTGTGTGTGAAAATTGAGTTTTGTGGGTGTGCCGTTGTTACATTTTTATTGTTTAAGTGTGTTATTCCATATATATGAAATTTTTGGATTCGGGTGAGTTGTTCACAGAGTACTTCAAGCATTTTCATTTTTAATAATTATTTAACTGATTGATTTGTGAAATGATGCTAATTGATAATTTATATTGATTCAAAAGTAATTAATGAAATATATACAGGGACGCTACCGAGACTGTTAGCTGCGGTGACATAGTCATTATTATTATTAGGGGCTGAGGTTTAGGGCGCTGCGGTGCAATGAGGACTGTAGGCTGCGGTTGTACAGTTATTTAACTCATTAATGATCTCAGTCCAGTTTTTGGGCAGAGAAATCTGTCTTGCAGTGGTAGTGCAGGAGCAGGGTGCTTGCCCTTTCCCAAAAGTAGGATTACGGCATCATAAATGTAAAGTAGATGATCACAGTAATGATTGGCTGCGCATAATAAAAGCTAAGTAAAGGTATGCTTGAGGTACTGAAAAATAAAAGGGATTTCTAGCGAGTGATCATCATAGTGATTGACATCTATTGATTGAGTGATGATCAAGTGAGTGAGTGTTACATTGTTCAATTTATGTTTGTTGGATTGATATCAACTTATATTATTGTTACGCTCGGTTTTCACATCCTAACAATCATATTATACGCTTAAAGATGCCGTTTAAATGAAATGCTTTTTGAAATTAAGTTTCAGTCAGATAAGACTATTATTAAAACTTGCTCGTTGGTGATATTTTTATTTTCTTTTTTAGCTTTTTCTATTTCTAAAATTTCATACCTATCTAATATTGGACCTCCTTTTAAATGATGCAATAATTTTATGTTGCTTTTATTTATGCTATGGTTATTTTCAATTAGATGAGTGGCTAAACCTGAAGCATGTTTATTGAACTTTACATAATTTACGTGTTCATTTTATCTAGTTAGAATATCTCTTTTTGTTTTGCCAATGTAAATAGCCGGCCAGTCCGAACAATAGATACCCTTAAGACTGTTACATTTTGTACGCATAATTATATTATTGGTATTGTGTTGTCTCAATCCAAACGACTAAAATATAAATTGGCAATCATGATTATCGCCTGATTTAATCTTTGCAATGATTTCCCTATAGGTAAACTAAGTATCGTAGATAAGAGAGCGTACGGTATTTTTACTTATACGTTTATTCAAATTGTTTCCGTGTTGATAAACAAGCCCTAAATCAAAGATGCTTTTAATGTAAATCGGCTACTTGATTCGAATCGTTCCAACAAACATTATATACAGGCATCGATGTGTAGAGGTACTTGCGTCAGTAGGTGTTGTTAATCGGTCGCTGAATATTATTTAATGCTCTTATCTATGACGGTTAAGAGCCACCGTAGAGTATTTAGGAAGCTCTTCAGTCGCGAGCTGCGTGCTCTAACCGTGCCACTTAGGCTTCTAAAATAGTCGTATTATAAACATATCTTCTTAAGTAGGTGCACTTGAACGAAGTGGGTAGTTCTTGCACATGGTTATTATAATTCATAACATTCTGACGTGAGTTTACTTGCACTCGGTGTACACAATCACCTCGACGACGCCTTAAAGTAAATTTCATTCCTACCTACATAAACATACTGTAAATATTATTGAATCGTTAATTTTTACACGCAGGTGTAGATCGGAGTCGTCTTCTTATATCTACACTACACGTTACCTATTATAAACTACTTATAGAATATGGTGCTTACAGGTGAACAACCAAACTTCTACTGTACAAATAAACGACGAATAAAGAATCTTATTTAAGAGAGGCTACTTGTATTATTAGGCCCTACCGAGTTCTCTTATAAACATTAAACTATTATGAATCGATAAGTGGCAGTTGTGAGGAATATTTAATAACATACCTACCAAACATTTCATCAGGAAAATATGTTTCTTTCGTGACGACTTTTTGTCTAATTAAAACAATAAGTTCTTGAAATATTTTCTGTGGAAATGTCACATGTGAAATTGTAGAAACTACAAAAAAATACATTATTATGTTATTGATGTTGATGAGCGGGATGTCCCATCGTGGAAATGGATGTATGGTAAACGTTAGGGAGAGAAATTCGATGTGGATGAGATGGAAACAGTAGAAGAGTGAATGCAGAGAAGATTATTTGGGGAATATTTCTGTTCCAGCATTTGACTACGTGATCCAAAGAAGGTAGGCGGATCCGGAATCGAACCGGTGTTCTCCAGAATCTCAAGCTGTGATTTCGACAAAAAACCATTCCATTTAAAGTTCTTCTTCTTCATGTGCTGTATCCTCAGTGGACGTTGGCGATTACTATGGCCCATCTGATTTTATTTGTTGCAGCCCGGAATAGATCCATGGATGTCATCCCTGTCCATTGTTTCAGGTTTTTTAGCCACGATATTCGTCGCCTTCCAAGGCCTTTTTTGCCGTTAGGTTTGCCTTGCATATATATCTGGTTTCGCATTACATGTCCGCAGTACGAGAGTTTGCGCTCCTTGATCGAGGTGAAAACTCCTTTTTCCTTTCTCATTCATTGTAGCACAGTTTCATTAGTTACGTGATAGATCCATGAGATTCTTAGTATGCGTCTATAGCACCACATGTACGTTAGTATCGAGAAAACGTAGCATCTAAGAACTCTAATTCGGTGTCGTAGGTTTATATTTAAGTTACATAGCACGCCTTTCATGCAATTGAAAGCGGATCTACTTTTTTCTATTCGAGCTTTTATTTCGTTAATTTGTTCCCATTTGTTGTTGAGAAATGTGCCCAGGTAGTTGATTGTTGTAATCGTTGTCAATTGGAGCCATTTGAATGAAATTGGTCGTCAGTATCTTGTTTGCTAATTATCATAACTTTTGTCTTATTTGTATTTAGGCGCATGTTGTAGGTTTTTCATACTTCCGCTACTTTATCTATCAGTCTTTGAAGTTCTTCAGCTGTGTCTGCAATTAGAACACATCATTTAATAGTATACCATCTTCGCTGTGTTCTAATGCCTCCTTAAACAGTCCTCCGGAATACACATTAAAAAGCAGAGGAAAAAGCACATCCCTGTCGAACCCCCTGTCGTATCTCAAACTCTTCAGAGAGCACATTATCCACTCGAACGTGAGCTTTTTGCTTCCAGTAGAGGTTACATATTATACGAATATCCCTGTTATCCAGTTCTGACTGCTTAAGCTTTTCCAGCAGTTTTCTATGGTTTACTCTATCGAAGGCTTTTTCGAAAGTTGCTGATGGTAAACAGCATTGATTAAATATTCCACTAATTCTGAGTTCACTAATTTTAAGAAGGTCCTATGTATTGTCACTAAGGACATCAGCATGCGAACTTGCTGTCTGACCAATAATATATATATTTTGGATCATATTCCCGTCTACTTATTTCATGTACCATTAAAAAATTGCTGCTCCTAGAACAAACCTAAATGTACTATAGGAAGAAAAAAGGTCATATTTATATCATGAGACACCTGAAAGAAAATGCTACTATAGTATGACTTAACACGCCAGACTAGAGCATAATTATTTTGCCTCATTTACAATCATTGGCAAAAAATTACAAATTTCGCCCGAGTTTTTAATGTTGTACCCTAGAATCCACGATTTTATCTCACCATTCTGGGCTTTCAGGACGTTCACGAATGAGGACGAGGACATATTTTACGGAAATAAATTTATTTTTGAGTGATCTACCAACGTTTATGAAAACTGTGTAACACAAATCCGGTAAACGGTAAATTATTCAACAAAAAAACCTACACAATTTTTATTGGCAGATGATCGAAGATATATGGCCATAAAAACTCAGTCGAATTGAATAAAGAATGTTAATTAATAATACAATGGTGACCATCCGTCATAATACGGGGATGTCCCATTACTGCCCACGAAAATATTTTACCTGTAATTGTGGTATTATTGCTCGCCGACCTTTATGTCTATTAATGTTGGTTGCATTGCTGGCTGCCAACTTTATTACCCCAATAATTAATTTGAATTCATAATTAGGTATTATAAAAGTATAAAACGATAATTTTAACGTCACAAATTGTGGATTCGATTGAGTTGGTTGAAAGTGCTTGGGGTAAACAACAAATTGTGTTAGAAGATTACGAAACATTCAAAAGTTGTTCTAATCATTTCGATCAACTTTACACTCTTCACGTCGATCTGAAAAGCACACAAAATTACACGAATGTGCGTCTGGCTATATATGCATTATTACCAAATAGAAAAAAAGATACGTACAAGTGACTGTTTGAATTGATAAAAAGTAGAGTTCCAACGTTTAGTCCAAAATATTTGAAAATTGATTTTGAAATATCCACAATTTTGGCCTGCAGAGAAGTATTGTCTAATACATCATTAAAAGGCTGTAACGTTCATTTCAAACAGTGCTTATGGCGAAAAATCCAAGAATTGGTATTATCATCTACATACCGGGCAGCAATGCCACTGTATAATCTCTTTTTTAAGCTGGCGGGCAGCAATGGGACTAAGTCCATAGAACTACCCTCTTTAAAGAATACCAAGATGAAATACTACGAACTGACATTTCTTATATATAAATTTATAATACTCTATATATATTTATCTATCGTTGCTACTAAAAAATAACAATTTTTATTATCTCTTATTTCCAATTCAATTCTTAATTGCTATCCAAAAATATCAATTTGTAATATATATATATATATTTTCACTTATACTAAAAATGAAGGCATTAAAATCCTTGTTCGTTTAAATATTAAGTATCAAAGATCCTACATTTAGAATGCGTCCCACCAAGCAGGCACTACGAACCGAATGCCTTTAATGCCTTTCTTTTATGATAAGTAAAAATAATATTATTATAAAATTATAATAGTATAATTTTTGTTGATTTCATATTTATATTTATTATTCATACGTTTACTGTTTATCACCGCTTCTCCTTCCAAATCTCCTCATTTCTAAATCTCCTGCTTCAAGTGGACGATTTTTGCTTATAAACATATTTTTCCAGTTGTTCCTAGAAGCGGAAGATAACAGCGCGCGAGTCATAAAATTAACAGACACTGCATTATCCTTTAGTTAGAATTGATTTTAAATGACAGCTCTAAATTGGGACCTGTACAGGCTAATTTAGTTTGTATGGCCTTTCTATACACGTTCGAGACGTCCATGGGGGAGGAAGAGGGAGCTCGGTAACCTCAGCAAAAGTGCGAGAGAAATACATACACGTATGAATATACATGTATGTGGGTAGGTGCTTTAATTATCGGCACATGTTTCAGACACGTACATGTACATACATGCATGACTTTTAAAACAAAATCTTTATATACATATGTATATTCGACTCCATTAACACCACCAAAGACATATGAGTGATGGATTATTTTTACTATTTGTAAACAAATACTCCAACGGTTTTTATTTCTGCTTCCGCTGAATCATTTACAATTTAAAAACAATCACCTACACAAAACAAAGTGACTGTCCGCCTGTTAAATTTAAATTTTTTAAATATATATTAAGGTACTAGCTGTGCCCGCGACTTCATCCGCGTGGAAATTAACAAAAAAATTATTTAAAAATTTTTAAACGAAGTCGTTGAGACACAACAGTTAGCAATAGTCCGCTCGCGCGTTCTGAGCCCGCACGACAGGCAGCCTGTCTGTCTGTCTGTTTATTCCGGTTAATCTCTGAAACGGCTGGACCGATTTTTACGGGACTTTCACTGGTAGATAGCTAATGTAATTAGGAGTAACTTAGGCTAATTTTATTTTAGAAACTAATAACTATATGTTAATAATAATAATTAATTTCTAAAATAAAAGTAGCCGAAGTTACTCCTTATTACATTAGCTATCTGCCAGTGAAAGTCCCGTCAAAATCGGTCCAGCCGTTTCAGAGATTAACCGGAACAAACAGACAGACAGACAAAAATATTCAAAAATTGTTATTTTGGTGTATGTACCGTGTATTCATCCATATATATTTATTAAAAAGTGGTTATTTTAATATTACAAAATTATTCAGCATAAGTTAATTAGGCGAGTGCAATACGTTGCTGGAACTCCCATCGCTTTCGATTAATTACCATGATATGGTATTTTCTATGAAATTATTAAATGGACCATTTCCTGCAATGCTCTGTCCGAAATATTTGCTGATCGGCATTTATCTTATAATGTCCGAAACCCGCGTTTACTCATCGAATCAGTCAGCAGATCAACTTTAGTTCATAACAGTGCAACACATAGACTACGTAAAAAGTGGAATTGTCTACCTTTAGATATGAGAAGTCTTACAAACCTATTAAGTTTTAAAGTTTAAAGTCCGTTGAAAAATTAAATAAATAAATAAATGAATGAATGAATGAATGAATGAATGAATGAATGAATGAATGAATGAATGAATGAATGAATGAATGAATGAATGAATGAATGAATGAATGAATGAATGAATGAATGAATGAATGAATGAATGAATGAATGAATGAATGAATGAATGAATGAATGAATGAATGAATGAATGAATGAATGAATGAATGAATGAATGAATGAATGAATGAATGAATGAATGAATGAATGAATGAATGAATGAATGAATGAATGAATGAATGAATGAATGAATGAATGAATGAATGAATGAATGAATGAATGAATGAATGAATGAATGAATGAATGAATGAATGAATGAATGAATGAATGAATGAATGAATGAATGAATGAATGAATGAATGAATGAATGAATGAATGAATGAATGAATGAATGAATGAATGAATGAATGAATGAATGAATGAATGAATGAATGAATGAATGAATGAATGAATAAATATACAAATAAATAAATAAATAAATAAATAAACAAACAGACACTCCAATTTTATTTATATGTACCAATAGATTACGGTAATTTATGTACATATCTAGAAGGTACCTGTACCTTATTGTTAAATATGGTAAAGGGGGTTGTTAGTTAACGGTAAATTGAAATTCATCAGTGAATCCTTATATTTTCGAATATAAATACACACATTTATGTTTACTGTTTACATTTCTTATATTTTTCACACTACAAGACACTCGATATATATTCGTACCTTTAAATACGTAATTATGTAATTATTTAATTTAGCTTTGTGAAAGTATGATAGGTACTAATATGGGACCATCAGGGTGTACTTACACCTAATATTTTAACAAGGGAGTTATTTGGATTCTTTTTGTGGGGGTTTATGTTTGATGAAAAATAAAACATGAATGAATGAAGTATCTGAGAAAATTATGATTTAGGACATAAGATACAAAACTCCTTTTGCAATAGGTACTTTGAAATGTTTTTAAAAATGATATAAAACAGCTTATAGTGATATAGCGTCAATATTTGGATATTTGTGAGTAATAAACCGTCTTCAAAACATACAAACCGTTATAAATATGAATGTACTATTATTGTTTGGAAGTTTTTAATGGGTCCTCCTACTGCGGCCTGTTTGGCTTGCATATGAAACGACCGCATATTTCAAATGATCTACTCAAACAAACCGAAGCGGAGTTAGGTACGAAACATTTATTCATTTTCCTTTTGAACTCGCTACTACTTCCTCGATTTTATAATGTCGACTAACGAAATCTGAAATATACAAATAAAGGACCTCCTGCAAAGAACATTTTTCATTCAGTAGCTAAATTTTTTCTGTTCCTTGAAGCCGTGACTGTAACTTCCGGACTATGACAGGAACTAATTTTTACTTTGGAAGTGATGAGGCTCGTTTTCCTGATCGAAACATATTAAATATTTACACATTTCTAAACGGTTTCGAATTTGTATTTTCTAAGTTGTGATTAAATTTTTTCATCTCCCCTGATATCTACAACCTCTTTCATTCTAACGAAAAATGATGTCTTTGGTTTTAAATATTTTATTATAGTTAACTTTTTATTAAGATCAAACAATAAAAATAAAACAAAATATCAGACGTTTCACAAAATTTATTATGTACTCGACATATGTTTCGGACATAGTTCAATTTGTATATTTCATATATACCTGAAATAATTTAATTTATTGGAAAAAAGATTGCACCGCAACCCAACCTATAAACAATCATAACTTCATAAAAAATGAAATGACTTAGAATGTTGAAAATTTTGCTAGTTATAGCCAAGTCATAAGGCAAACGTCATTCCAAAACTAAGCTTTATAATTTGTGCAGGTCGCTCAGAAAAAAAATCCAAAATTTAAAAACTTCAAACACGAATAACTTCATTTTTTCAAACGGCACCTAGCATATTTCATTTTGTCATTGGATTCCATTGTTTTATCCTCTCGATACATTGGATGTTTTCCATTATTTATTTAAAAATAAAATCCAAAACTATTCAAAAATTTTCAAATAAAACAGTAGGAAATATCCAGATAGATCGAAAGCAGGTAAAAAATGGAATCGAATGACAAAATAAAATATTCTAGGTGCCATTTGAAAAAATGAAGTTATTCGTGTTTGAAGTTTTTAAACTTTGGATTTTTTTATGAACGCCCTGTACAATTAATAAAACTTAGTTTTGGCATGACGTTAGAACTTGTCTATAACTAGTAAATAACTAATTTTAACACCCTAAGTCATTCTTTATGGAAGTTACGTTTTTTGATAGTTTGGGTTGCGGTGCTTAATAGTAGAGGGGATGATGTTTGCCCCAACTCAACTTGATAGTTAACTATATTTAACTTTTTGTCCAGAGCTTTTTTAATTTCTAAGTTCTCTAACATGGTTAGTTTCCTGCTATTGTTTACATTACTATGTAAAATTTTAACATTATTTATGTCAATAAACAAGTAGTAATAAATAATATAACATAATGAATTTAGTGAAATATCTGATATTGTGTTTTATTTTTATTGTTTGATATTAATAACCATGTTTCACAATAAATGCACCCAAGACAGTTTAAATATTATTAACTTTTTATTACCTCTTTTTATATTACCATCATAGATATAAGTGCTTCGAGTAAATTAAATGCAAATTTGTTAAAAAATTCTAGAGTATACTACAGAATCATTATTTCATTCAATTTAACTGCATTTTCTATAGTTGTATTTTGTAGATGGTAGTTAAGTAATAATAGAACTAATTTATTTATTTGTTTACGGGTACGTGGCGCAGTTTACATACCCACAAGGATATCTGACTGTTTCTTATTTCGTGTATATTAGCTCCAGTTATTCTAACTGTTCGTATAAGATAAACGTACATCACTCGATTTAGAATCCTTTTTATTGCCGTTTTTATATTCGGTTTATTTGTATTCTTTATGGAGCTGGAGCATGCTCTAGTCAAACGTAAAATTTACGTTTAGATGACTTCTTTTATTGCATTTTGTTCTTTAGTTGATCTGCGGATCTGGACCGGTAAATCAATCAATTATTATCATACAAACGCCGGTGCTATACGGGGCGCTCTACCTGAGTGAATTGTTTGTCTTGAATTATGAAAATACTAATTATTTACAAATTACAATAATATAGGTACTATAAATAATATAATAAATATAATACAACCTAACACTGACCTAACCTAACCTAACCTAACCTAACCAGAATTTAAGTTGCAATTTAACATTGTGTGATTTTTTGGAAATTGTGCACTTGTTTCTTTTGGATATATCTGTCGGTCGAACATCTGAAATTACCCTTAAATTAAAAATTATGTAGATCCTAGATCTGGAGCACATACTTAAAGAATAGAAAGGAGGTGGTTAGATGCAAAAGTATAAATTATGAAGAAAAAAAATGCGAGGCGTGCCTTTAAAACATTTACAAAGTCATTTGGACTTTGTTTCATGGGAAAATTTAAGAAATGATGTTGACTGTAAATTTCTAGCATTTCTGAAAGACATTAAAACTGTGTATACGATATAATGTTATTCTTAAACTTAAATACGTTGTTTTTTTTTTACTGTACGAGTATGTATATTGTACACTTTATTACTTTTTTGACAATAAATTTGTAACATTCGAATTTTGTATAAATCCTGTTCCTCTAATATTAGCGAACCGATAGAGCACACACTACAATGGTAACAATTCGGTAGAGCGGCACGCTATACCGGCACCCAAACGCCAATGTTTATTCCTTTACAATCCAAAATGTAATGAGTGGAATTGTACTTTTCCTGATGACATCTAATAAGATCGCAATCGCGGTCCTTGTCTGGAAGTATCGATAAATTACTGAAGAAATTCTACTTTTATTATTAATTTGATTTACGTGCCTATCACAAACAGGTATACCTAGGTTATTAACAAATATTAGTAGATAACGATCGTCCTTCGTACGATAGTTTCTATTAAATACTCATGAGGTTGATATGCCTCATGAAAATTTAAATAGTTTACGAATGGATATTTTAACTAAATTCCGTACAATATATGAGGAAAATTCCCTTGGAATAAAGGATATTATGAGGGAGGTTTTTATGAAAAGCGTCACGTAGTCGTCAGTCGATAATAAGGGAATTAGCGTTAACTTGTCGGAAAATTAAAGCGACCTTCTTCTGAAGGATCACGTCCTTATCACCCCTCCCCCCTTCGCACCCTCGTACTCTTCATTCTTCGTTTTCCGTTTCCTTACGAAGCACCGAATATAAAGAAGTTGAAGTAAAAGCGCTCAGTTAGTTTCGTTCCGCTCAAGTCAATACTTATTTCTTCTGCTCAATCACAAGCAATTTGATCTAACCACAGCTTCTAACAGGCCTTAATAGCGGCCGCCGAACGCGACCGATTTTATTTGAAAACGCTTCAATCAAGGGACTCTTTCCCTACCCCACAACTTACTTCCGTCGGCGACAAGCTAAGATAAGACTTTCTATAACGTTCGGAAAAATTCGTAACTACACACGAATAACGACAAAGATTTTCTTAAAAAAAAATAATAAATACCTAAATTAGTTTTCGAACTGTCCTATCATCTGTTGGCATAGAAAATTTAAATTTTGACCAAGAAATCAGTTAAATATGATGACCAAAACTTAGTATCTAATAGTACCAAAAATATTTTTAATTTAGAAATCTTTATCTATAAACTTCTTTGTGTGGTATTTAACGTAGTTACAAGGCACAAAAATATAGTGTTTATTTCTAATACAGGTTTTAATAATTTCTTCTTAATAAACAGAGCTCTACCAACAGAAAAACATCATGTTTAGCTACCAATGATACCACTAATAATTATTTCTTCGCACAGTAACTTCTTCAAGTGAAAAAATCTTACGTATCTTGTGTTATAGCTTGTCTTTCTCTTCTATCAATGTTCTTGAACAATTTATGATGACGATAAATGGTTGTTCATTAATTTGTTACTATATCGTCTTCATAGACTTAACTACACTATATAGGTATAACGGATCGTTTCTTAGCGATCATCTCGAATCTTAGCGAGTTAGTAGAAATGTTCGGGAAGTTGGAGAACCAGTCGACAACTCAAGCAAACTTTTTTGTTGGCCAATCAGGAGCTATTCTCTCTATACTTTATTCAAGAGAGATTCGCTACGATCTCTAAATTGGACCTTTAGTCGCTTGCTTTTTGTTGTACTTCGCGACGCCCTCGGAATTATAAAAATTACCAACTTACCCTCGGAGACAATTAATACATATCTAGTAGCACACTGACAGTTGGTCCATGAGATCAATGGAGCTGTAGAACATATAATATTATTCCGCATAGAATACTAAACAAAAGTTTGTATTAGTTTACAGTTAATTCTTATTGACCACATTGAACCAGAGTCCGTTCAATTTAATTTTTCCGGTTTTGTATTATAAAGTCAAAATTGTAAATCTTTTCTTTATTATTTATTATTGGCACAATAAATTAATTCACCCCTATACTTACTACAAGAATGAAAGAAAAGGATACCCTTGTCCTTCTTGGCAAGTCGGTGTTAATGAGCAGTGCAGGTACCATTTATAATGTTGTTGCATCTTTCTCTTCTATGTTTGCTTGACTTTTGTGTGTTTCATTCCCACCAGTTACTCGTGCTGGTGAGCGGGCAGTCCCTCTGACCTACACTGTAGTGCAAAGCCGGAGGGTAGGGCGTAAGGCCCTCTTCAGCCTACTTGCAGGAATCGTGGGAATGGGTGGGTGGTGTGGTTTGAGAGAGAAAGATGAGACAGACGAAATGAAGACAGAAAAGAAGTGTAAGATTATCTGTGGAATATTACCCAGTATTTACCTAAATGATCCAAGGAAACCACAGAAAACTTGGACCAGAGCAGCCGGACCCGGGTCCGAACCGGTGACCTCCCGAATGCTTAGCAATGATCTAGAGCACTAGACGCCGCTCGGTTTCACTTCAATGTTTGAAATTTGTATCTAGAGTTGTCTCTTTTATTATTTTGCTATACTACTGTTGCATAAACCTTTATAAACTACAAGATTTTATTCACATAATTTAGTTTTAAAAAAATGCTTATTATTAATTACTGTTAAATAAATGCCATAAAATATCAATAAAGTATGTTCCTTTCTCATTAGAATAATTTCTACCTATTATGTGTTAGTGGCACAATCAGTTGTACCTTTTCAAAGACCTTTTTTGGTCAGTGGCAAGATTGGTTGTACCTTTTATGGTCAGGTATAATTTGGTGGCACCTTCGGCTACGTCAATTTGGACAGCTTGTAGTTATAATTTTTGAAGACGATAGGTATGTATTTATCACGAAAATCTTGCTAGTTCCAAACCAGAAAATCCTGACCATGAATACAATATCAGTTCCATATTAGGAATTGTTGACTAGGATATCCTGATTATATTCAGACAAATTTTTCTAGCTGGGTCTGATACGTTCTTTAGAGTTGTTGCATAGTTATAGTGAGTGGAAGATTCATTTTTTTCACTGGAATTTTACAAAGATACTAATGGGTCCGTTATTAAATTACAGCTACTCGTTAAATACGAAAACATTGTACGTTACTCTAATAATAAAAATAATTAGTTGGCGTCCCGGCACCTCCGCCATAATGTATATTATAAAACAACAATTAAAAAAACAATGATTTCATTTAAAGCTAACATGAAATATTTTTTTAAATGTTATCTAATCTGTATAATGCAACCAACTCCTTATTATAACTATCCTTTTTATTATTAAAAACATTAGCTCAAGTAATGTTTTACCATACAATAATTTAAATAAACTGCTTGACAAAAAAACAATTTCAAAATTTTCAATAATTCCTAACAACTTATTTAGAATTCAGTTGTTATTACTTGTGAATCGTCCTTTTCGAATTTTTCATTTTAAAATAAAAGCGATCATACTGCGCCATCTTATCGGCGATAATCAGCATCAAATCATCAGCTAAATTAAATCGAAGTCTGTAGAAAGAAAGGTACAGTATTTATAAGAGCATTTTCCTTTTATTCTTTAAGTTTAAGAGTTGCATATTTCAATTAATTTGAAACTAATCTTGGTTTTCGTCTACTAAAGTATAATTTGGCTTTTCTAGAGTAAATGTATATTACAGTCATCTTCATCGGTAGTAGGATCACCCAGAAGGAATAATCGGTAACTACATCTGTACAGTGAAGATGTCTCTGCAGAGCTTTCTGAAAAGCTTTTTAAAATTACTAAATAAGAAAATAACAATAAAACTCGTATATTTTCATGATTTATTCAATAATAAAAATTTGATTTCTGCAATTTTTGTGGTTCAAGAAGGTTCAGATCGAAGAAAAAAAAGTAAAAAAAAAACAAATAGGGAGTTTCTTACCACTGATACTTTTTTTTTTTAGTGTAATCAATCAATTGAGTAACTATTTAGTACAAAAATAGAAAAATTAACTTTGTATTAAATTATTTTATAAGAATAAATGTTTTTACTGAAAATGTTAGAATCTGAATGTAATTTTTAATTGCAAAAATCTTTGGTGTAATCTCGGATGGACATTGACATTGAAATTGATAAGATGTGTAATAATGTTGATTTATTTCATTTGGGAAATTCCCCTCCCATATATTATTACAAGGCATTTTTGGTGACGTACGTCCAAAAATAAATTAATGGATTAAAGATAATCGTGTATGGAGTTGAATAATACCATAATTAGCTGACACATTTTGTTACCCTCGTAATTCAAAACCTACTACAAAAACAATTATTCACGGTATTGAATATAGCAAGAACGAGTGATTAATGGATATAATAGCCTATGTACACATATTGTTAAGTTGTTCTTTATAATGGTTCTCACAGTTACTGATTTTCTTGTGATTTTACAAAAACGAAGATAAAATTAAATTTTTTTATTAAACTAACAATAACTTTATAAGCTTACTTAATCTAGGTACAATCGTGATCGAAAATTGCATTTCTCGACAAAAAAAAAACAAAATATTCCTAATATATGACCATTATTTTAATGACCCCATCCAAAGTGTTGCTTTAAGTGCAAACAAAGTCAAAAAAGTATATCTAGTAATAAAATTCAAAGGAAAGTCAACAAAATATATTTAAAGAAAAGTTCTTACAATTGTTTCGACGAGATCGTCATTATCAATGAGTAAACAAGAATTACTGAGTAATTCTGTTTTATAATAATTACTACTAGAGTAATTCTTATTTACTCATTGATAATGACGGTCTTGCCGAAACAGTTGTAAAAGATTTTCTTTAAATATACTTTGTTGAAACTTTTTGTTGAATTTTATTACTATCTATTAATTATGTTTCATTAAATTTGCACCAACGGTATATTTATCCCCCATTTGAATGTATAGTGACCGCTTCAATTAAAGCTTTTGTAACATTAAATGCGATTTTAATTCGTGGAAAAATATTTACGTACTAATTTAAAATAACAAAAGAAAGAGCTTGTTAGTTTCAAAATTAACTTTATTTCCCACTATGAGCATTTCGACACATCGTGGCTCCATGAAGTTGATGAAATACAACAATTCTAGTTCATCCACCTTTGTTACTTTAAATTAGTTTACATTAACTTTCATGTGCTAGTGAATGGATTTATACATGTTATCTGTAAATTTTACGTTCCATATCTTATTTCGTTAGGAGCTTTTACAGAGTTGCCGCAAGAAGGAGTTCTATTGGACTCTTCGGGTGCGGAACCCTAAAGACGAGAATAATGTTGAAATAAATACACAGTTGATAACTTCCACAATTTATTAAATAAACTTAACACTATCTTTTGCCTCGCTCTAATGAAGATACACCACCCTATTTATAAACATCTACTCTTAGGTAGTTTTAAGTAAATTTTGTACTTCTGAAGAAGCCACAGTGTTGGCGAAACACGTGTTAAGTTTATTTAATAAATTGTGGAAGTTATTAACTGTGTGTTTATTTCAATATGTTAGACTTCCATCAAGTATCCGCTAATTCAATACAAGAGAATAATGATTCTTGATAAACACATTTTGTATTTCTGAATTCATTAATAATTATTTACTAACGTTTAATTTGCAAATAAAAATGCCGATCTACAGCTCTTATAAATGTCTACAGTACAGGATTAATATGAAGCATATGATTTTATAATTTGCTATGAAGACATTTTAGCGAAATTAAAATCACATCAATATCTCAATCTTGCAATGTTCGAGTTCCTTCATTAATAAATGTGCCATCCGTTTCTCTCTATCTCTCTCTCTCTCTCTCTCTCTTTCTTTATCTCTTTATCATTCCTTCTTTCGATTTCATTCTGTGTCTTTGAGAAGCTAAGTAAGTAAGCAATAATAAACTAACTAATCACCGCCGTTGGCACACCGTTCGTTTCTTTGTCATCTGTTTGTTTTTCACGTACCTCCACCTAGTTCATCTATCATCGAACATTAGTTAGTGTGACGCGATGATCGTCGACGTAGGGCGATTAACTTTCGACAAAAAGTTCCGTCCATCAGTTAACAAATAACGATTTAAACACGCAAAAAGAGGTTCCGGGTGACGGTGATGGTGATGCTCCTCATCTCTTTCTCTGCCAGCTCTCCTCGCGACCTACGAAAACAGTTCATCAAGTTCTCAATTAAGACCGTCAAACACTTACGAGGTAAGAGTCGATGTGATCGTCCTTATTCAGCACGCAGCGACCTCTGTCGCGGCGTCTCTCTTTGCCACCCAGAAACAAAAGCTCACACCTAACATGGCTTCCTGCATAGCAACGCCATTCAGGTGTTCCGATGCCGATTTTTATCGACGCGCTGCCCTCTGCCCACCCAATAAGTGCGTTTCTTGAAACAAATGCCGGTACCTTGTAAAATTTCAGGCTCGTTCACGTTTATTAATGTCCAATGAGAATCTCTAATATCGACAACAAACAATAACGAAATGCTGCCTGTACATTACAACAAAAAAACTGTCGCCAATTAGCTTTTAAGAATGAAATTAAAATGGAAACCAAAGCTTTGATTCTCTTAATTAGGTGACAACCTATTCTTCCACACTGTGTAAACTAACACAAAAGTTAAAAATTTAGGTACCTGCAGTAGTAAAATTCGAAAATCTTTAAAAACTACCTTGTGGAAACCATCAAAATTGGTCTATATTTTAACTTAAATTACATTCAACATTGTAAAATTGTACAGTAACTCAGTAAGCGTCTACAGAAATAGTAAAAAAGAAAATTGCAACATATTTTGCATTAACACGACTATTAACTAATTAATGCTAAAATAGCAGACATACTTCTATAACATGATGAATTAAGGAATGAATAATTTCGCCAATAAAAATGAATTGATTAAAAGAATCATTACAGAGAGAAAGATAATAATAATTGGTTGTTAACTAATCAAAAACTTTTTATATCAGATAGGATTTCCTTAAATAATATTTAGTGTTAATATGCACTAGCGAAATCTTCTTCGGCTTACAATAAATTTTAAACTGCTGTAGTTCGTCTGCAAATTGTAGATAAATACATAATTTTGAAGTATATAAGCAAAGGGCAGTAAGCATTCGTTACCCATAATATGGTACAGAAACTACTGTTGAGTTTAGAAAGCAACATTTGATCCGAGTATTGAAATTATGAACTGTTCTTGAGATGTGTGTAAAAACGTGTAAATTGTGTTTCTTCCTTAAAAAAAGGTTTTCTTTGGTGTATTTACTGTTGGGTTGTTTAATTGGCTGTGGTAGTAACTATTGGATTTGTAGTATCCAAAAACCACAGCACATTATATGTTTATCTACAGTATTTGCTATCACACTTCGACTGATTATTTAATTGTATGTTCCTGGCGCCTCCACCAAATATGTATTCAGCACTTTTATTTCATTCCTTTATAATGTAGTGAATATATATTTATACACGTATGTGTTATGAGTTAATTCAATCCTACAACCCCCTGTCCATGCATTACCGCAGCTATAAAGTAAACAAGGAAACCAAAATAGCGTATTCCTGTTGTTGCACTTAAAAATTCGATTGTTCCTCGAATAAATTTCTGTATTAAATTGGCACTAATATTATTTTTGACAAGTAACACATGCAGTTCCGATAATAATATCCGGCTGACATTTATTGTTTAAATGATATGAAAATCCTCAAAATAGTATTGCTTTCAAATTAACACAATCTACCCTTGACAAAGTTTGCAAGACAATACAAAGACTAATAATCAGTAGCTACGACTTGTTAGAACCTACCAAGTCATCTCCGAAGATGCCGTCAGAAGGGAATAAGGTAACGTTTGAAACAGTAAAACTTCACGGTTTAGGGTAAAACAGCCCAGAAAGCAACACCGAATTGATGTAAGCCGGGTGTAAAAGCCTGAGAACTACAGTAACCTTGGATACAATCCTAGAGGTTGCTAAAATTGTACGGGAAACACGCAAAAATTTCCAAAACTGTATACAGAACATCTTTACATGTATAAAAAAAAAAATTAAAAAGGTTTGATGCGTTTGTTCCTTGTGAACAAGCCTTTCGGTTAGCATCGACGTCTTTTTATTGCGGCTTGGTCGCCAGTGACGGCGGTAATTAGTTGCCGTATAAGGAAACATAAAGGGACCGCCGCGCAAGCTTCTTCCACCCCCTTCACCTCCCAGACCGCCGCGATTGCCGACACTTTACGCACTTCAAACGGGCCGCCACGTCAAAAAGCTCGAGCGAAAAAAGCTGGGCGAGTACCACTTCGAAGACTACGAAATATCATACTTGGTAAGTACCAATACGGAAAAGATGGAGTTACACCGTAATAGTAATACGTTCCTAACTGATTAGTATTTAATATAATTACCACCAACATTACAAAAAGAGAAAGGCAATCAATAGATATACAACATTTAAACGAAAAGACGTTGAAATTGTGATTTTAAGCGTTTGAATACCTATTTCTACAATTCTTATGTCTTGCTAGGACAATCTATAACATCCCTTTCAGTAGTTCATGCAATAATTTTTGCTTTCAACTTGCTAAAAGATAAATTACAACATGCAATTTTTATATAAAAGTTACTAAAATGGCAAAACAAATGAATAACAATGCAGAGTATAAAATAAATAACTAAGGTTTATTACCCCTGAACTATTGTTTAACCAATTCATTCAACATTTAATATAAAAATAGAAAAATTAAGTTTGCATTTAATTATGTAGATGTAGCTACTGATGGACGATTTCATAAGAGATGATTTCCATTAAAACATTAGCAGTGATGATGGATGACGTTTAACTAATTTGAAAACAAAAATGATAACATTTAAGAGAAGCAAGAATTCAAAGTTTTAAACTTCTTTAAAGTCCAGATCGAGATGCATTGAAAACTTTTATGACCACATTATAATTAGCATCCAATCTTAATCGAGCGGCGTGGTCTAGCGCTATAGGTCATTGCTTAGCATTCGGGAGCTCACCGGTTGGAACCCGGATCTAGTCCAAGTTTTCTGTGGTTTCCTTGGATCTTTTAGGCAAATGCTGGAACAGTAATATTCCACAGATAATCATTCACTCTTCTGTCTTCATTTCGTCCGTCTCATCTTTCTCTCCCTAACCACATCCCCCACGCATTCCCACGATTCCTGCAAGAAGGCTGAAGAGGGCCTTACGCCTTGGCTTTGCACTACAGTGTAGGTCGAAGGGACTGCCCGCCCACCAACACGAGTAGCTGGTGGGAATGAAACAAAAAAGCTTTTCATCCAGTCTTAGTGTCTTTAAAGACGAAACTACGTATCATAAACCATTTGAGAGAATAAATAATTTTTGGATGTGGATTTTCTCACCCAAGGCGAAGCTGCGTGTACGGTTTGAATGTGGTTCGAACTAAATTGTTATTGGCAAAATTTAAATTGAAAAAACCATTAAAAATGTTTTTACTTCAACACTATCTATTAAAAAGCACACTTGAAAAAAAATAAACTACTGAAACAGTTTTTTAATTTAAATTTGAAATTTTATTCTGTTAGAAACTGAAATTATTTTATAAAATTAGTAAAATATTATTTCGGCATCCATAAAATGAATAAAACTGATGGTAATCAGATATTGGTTTGCTAATAGAGATAACTAATACCTTTTTACATCATACATAAAAGGTAGATATATTATAAGGATTATTATGGGCATATAGGAATCTCCAAAACACCTTGCAGCCACTACCATCTACTGGGTATATCGGCAGCTGTCCTATTTTTATTACACGTTATCATCTCCTAATATTCAATTCCACCTAATTGCCTAATTCGTAAATTTAATGGCGCAAGTGGCGAAAGAAAGGCAGAGAAGAAGCTGGAGGCGTGCCACGGCCCCAGACAATTACAAGGAACCCCTTCCAGGGGGCAACTCGAAAATAACCTACCGACACTATCGCCGCACAGGGTGAACCAATAATTATCTACAAGAACAAGTCCGCAATGTCATGATAAAAATCGCCTGCAGTTAATTAAATTTAATTGCTTGTTCATCCGTAGTTGAGGTTATATTTATATTCGTTAGTTTTGATGAAAGAAGCATTTTTTCTGCAGATGAATATATGATCAAAAAAATAAAAACTTTTTCGCCACCCAATAGTTATTTTCATCATCAGACGTAAAATTTGTTTAAAAGTAAATTGGTATAATAAACTAAATGAAATTAATAGAAACAGTATAACAGTAATGGTTAGTAATTTATCGAAACTACCAGACGGTGATTTATTGAGACTGCTTATTGCGTGCTCAAGATAGTTTCGATGAATTAATGGCCAAAAAATTATACTGTTTTTATTAGAATTTGTTTGTTTATTTGTATGTAGAAGGTAAGGGTAATCTCTGGAATATTTTTCGACTAATATAAATAAGATGCACTATTCCTAAGTAATATAGGTATAATTAAAGAATTAAAAATACACTTTTTTCAAAAAATTATACTGTTGTTTCAGCAAACATTGCCTTCATCAGGTGTGAGGATTTAAATAAACTACGAATCGTTACAGTTATTTATACTAACAACTAAGGGGTGGGGTGTAATTTTATTGAATATATTTAGTAAAGGTGAATTTTTACATTTGGTCGTTTAATGCTAGGTTTTTACAAAAATATCTATTAATTTCTAATGCTTCTAACAAACTTTTATTTTACACGTGTAAAATTTTGTAGTCTTGATTAAAATTATGGTTTTCTTTTAATAAATGTTCCGCATATGTAGAATCAGGTTTTTTATTTGTAAAACTAGCCCAATGTTCTTTGATACGAACTTTAAAAGATCTACCTGTCTGTCCTAAATATACTTTGTCACAGTCTAAACAATTTAATTTATGAACTCCTGAATTTAAACATTTGTAGTGTCTACAAATATAATATTTTGAAACCAAGTGTATTTTTAATTCTCTGTGTTTCAACGAGTGAAAGCTTCCACCATCAATTAATAATATAGGTATGCTTTATTTTATTTTGATAAAAATAAGTTTTCAGATCGAAATTTCGGTACGGTCAATATGCTAAATGGTAAATGGTTGGATATACGTGCAAATAACATATTAATTAATCTGTGGCTTTAGGTACTAATTAAATAATCAGGTTTAATTTAGGCATTTAAAGATAATCAATCACATTTAGATCAATAGGATGTTCCTCATAGTTGGATTATATTTGAAACTTCTTTTGTGCTCATGTTTTCTTTAATTAAAAGATATATCTGTTTGTCCAACGTACACCTTATTGCAGAAACTCTTTCAGAACATTCATTGTAGATGTCTTTTGTTTGTTGTTGGCATTACGTTGAAATATTAAAGACTATAAAAAGACTTTATCTCTGTGCAATGAACGGAAAGAAAAGACGTCAGCAATGAAAAAAGGAAAAGAAGAAGAAGGGAAGGACCTTTTCCATTATTCAAAATGCAAATGCGACTCGCCCAATGGCGTTGTTTAGTTTTATTTAAAACGGTTTCCATTTGTTTAAATGCTACTTGTAGAGAAGAAGGTGCGAACGAGTGGCAACCCGGACCGACAATCCACAGAATATTTAAGAAACAATAAATTTTTTTATTGCGGGTCGGGTTCCTTTCTCTTCAGCCAACAAAACGCCGAGGCAGTTTTATTGGGCGCAGTAAAATGTGATTTTGGTAGTAGTTGCCTTCCTTTAATTTGGATACTTGTGGTATTTCTCACTTGGCCCATTTGAAATTCAAATTCAATTAGAGCCCTTTGTAGTATAGGTTGCCTTCATTGCCAGTTAATTTTATTTAAACGCTTCCTTTGAACGTTCAAATTTCTAAGATTGCGTCAAGATACACTTACTTTTGGGTACTAAGAGTAATTGTTTGCATTAGAATAGATCTAAATTTACACTTTCCTGAAATTCGAATCAAAGTGCAATCATTGAAAATACTAAATTAATCAATTGAGCATTAAGTATATTTTGTATTGCCATTGAAAATTCGATTAAAAAAATTGCTTATTTTCTATACAATATTGAGTGAAAACGCCAGTTTTTCCATGTTAACTAACGAACAACATATTCTGTTTGTGTCCTACAGAAATTTGATCTATAAAGCCGACTTAATCCCATTGCTGCCCGCGCATCGAAAAAGTTTCATTTCTGCCCGCCAGATTGAACAAGAGATTATACAGTAGCATTGCTGCCCGGTATGTAGATGATAATCCCAATTGTTGGATTTTTTGCCATAAGCACTGCTTGAAATGAAAGTTACTGCCTTTTAATTATGTATTAGACAATACTTCTCTGCAGGCCAAAATTGTGGATATTTCAAAATCAATTTTCAAATATTTTGGACTAAACGTTGGAACTCTACTTTTTATCAATTCAAACAGTCACCTGTACGTACCTTTTTTTGCTAATTCGTCTAATTTTCTGTGCTTTTCAGATTGACGTGAAAAGTGTAAAGTTGATCGAAATGATTAAAACAACCTTTGAATGTTCCGAAACCTTCTATTACGATTTGTTGTTTACCCCAAGCACTTTCAACCACCTTAATCGAATCCATAATGGGTGACGTTAAAATTGTCGTTTTATACTTTTATAATACCTAATTATGAATTCAAATTAATTTTGAGGGTAATAAAGTTGGCAGCCAGCAATGCCACCAACGTTAATAGACATAAAGGTCAGAGGGCAGCAATGGCACAATTTCAGGTAAAATATTTTTCGCGGGCAGCAATGGGACATCCCCATAAAGCCAAGTTTTAGGAATTTTCTTAAAAACAATACCTAATGGAACCGAAAAAAATACACTAATGTTTATATTCGGACTTGCATGAAATTTACAGGGTAGAATATTTTTGAACAATAAAATCTGTTTTACAATGTTGAGTCGAGACTTTTTCTTAATGTTAATGCTTATTCTTGCAAAAGTAAAACAAGGAATATAGGAATGTTCTCACAAAAATATTTGTTGTTTCGGCCGATAAATAATTTTAGTTGTAAATTTAAAAAATGTATAAATATGAAAGGAACATTAATTGTGTAAATTATGCAACAAATATTTTAAAGTTATATAAACGTTGAGTTAACAATAAACATAAAAAAGTTGATTCTATGTTTAAGAATGGTATAAGTGTACTAATTATTTTTTAATTCTTGTAACATCACGTATATAGCAAAGAGAGGAAGATTTATTAAAAAAGGCATTTGGGAATATATTTGTCCCATTAATAAAAACGAAAAAAGATATTGGAAATTGTTCGACGTTAAGTCATTCGATAGATGTTGAAAAATCCAAACTTATACAATCAATTAGAAACTTCTAATTCCCCACTTCCTATACTAATTTCAGTCCTGTACCCCCACCACCTACGCCTTTTTATGTTACAATAAAATCCGTGCGCTGTGCTGGAATGGGGTAAATTGAGGTAATTGGAGACAATTAACCATAACGAAGCTGATAATTACGCAGTTGTTCCCATTAATACCATCCTCGCTCGTACGCTCATTTCTAAATGATACTTTTCATAAATTCTTTGTTTTGTTCAATTTTTCTTATGATCAATGGTATGCAGTTCATTGTTTTGTTTAATAAACGAGAAGTTCAGAAAATACGAAGCAAATGGGCCTATTACGTACCTTTGGCAGACAGTTAAAAATTGCGTTTTGGCCTGAAGACAATACCAGAGTGCAAAGACAACATTGTGTAGCAAAATAGCAGACCGACTGCAACATATACCTCTCATACCTCTAACAATAAGAGCGGAGAAGAAGACCAGCGAGCATCAGAAAGGAAAGCAAAGGCGAAAGAGAGAAAGAATCCAGAACGCATCGCATCGGCGAAACAGGGCCCCGTAAATTACAGAGCAGTGTTTTGTCACGGGAACAATTGGTCTCACACCTAGCCGCCTTTGAAGTGGCCGCCACATAAATCTAGCCACTTGCCTAATGAAAGCCGTTCGTGACGTCACCAAGCACTGCGGTTTGCTCTCTTGGCCGCATTGATGCTGGGTTGTGCAGTTGGACGGACGGATATAACGCGGATCGGACAAGTAACATACATCGTTGGAGTCGAGTCCGTGTATCGTAAAATGGATGAATCGATCGACCACGGGCTTGCTTATATATACATATATATGATTTAGATGGATACGTCGCCAACGGACCGACAGACGGACAGTCGGACGACCGGTAACCGATCGATGATTTATCGATCTTACAAATGATCGCCTATTAATGTCCAACACATTAGACACATGCTGTTGTCTGCTATGGGGGTCTATTAAATGCCTTTCTGCTATTTATGAATTCGCATCAGAGCAAATTTCAAAAGCTCTCGGAATGTTGCCCGTGAAAATAGGTAGTTTTTAACCATAAAGAGGGAAGTACCTTATGACGAAACATTGATCACGCAAAGCAAAACATAAATTAAGCCCAAAGATTTGGAGATACCAAATGGACTTTTAGTCACACTTCTCTTCATATTGCAGTAGAATTCTCAAGGGCTGGACTTTGATAAACGTTATTAAATAAGTGAAGTCTTTTAGAAAAGTTACAGATAAACAATGCCACATTCTTGAATTTCAACCTAATAAAATTAACGTCAAATGATATATCTTCAAAACTATTCACTGCCGCATTACATCTCACTCGTGGTTATGGTGGCAGATTGTCTTTGGTCTCGCAGTGATAATAAGAGAATTTGAAAGCAGTATCTGCGCATGACTGGCAGTTTAATGGAAAACAAACTTAACTCTGTCTGTCTAATTGTAAGACAGGGAGACTCGGACAACGCCGGGTATTAGGTACCTATAGCGAGAATTTCATAAGAAAATCTTAAAGGGCGTAATGGAAGCCAATATGGAAAATGATATATTGGTTGGTAGGACACCCTCTGAGATACGTATGAGGAGCAGAAATACAAGTAACAAGAAGCCAAAACAGGTCTAGATTAAGAGAAATACCAAGATATGCTCAACATAGGAAGGAGAACAACTGCTTCGAATATAATGAAATAAGGAGGGATGTACCATTGCTGCCCGTCAAAATATTTTACCTGAAATTGTGGAATTGCTGCCCGCCAAGCTTTATGTCTATTAACGTTGGTGGCATTGCTGCCCGCCAACTTTATTACCCCAATAATTAATTTGAATTCATAATTAGGTATAATAAAAGTATAAAACGACAATTTTAACGTCACAAATTATGGATTCCATTGAGTTGGTTGAAAGTGCTTGGGGTAAACAAAAAATTGTGTTAGAAGGTTACGGAACATTCAAAAGTTGTTCTAATCTTTTCGATCAACTTTACACTCTTCACGTCGATCTGAAAAACACAGAAAATTAAACGCCTGTACGTCCGGCTATATATGCATCATTACCAAATAGAAAAAAAGATACGTACAAGAGACTATTTGAAATGATAAAAGTAGAGTTCCGAAGTTTAGTACAAAATATTTGAAAATTGATTTTGAACTATCCACAATTTTGGCCTGCAGAGAAGTATTGTCTAATACATCATTAAAAGGCTGTAACTTTCATTTCAAACAGTGCTTATGGCGAAAAATCCAAGAATTGGTATTATCATCTACATACCGAGCAGCAATGCCACTGTATAATCTCTTTTTCAATCTGGCGGGCAGCAATGCAACTTCTTCAAAGCGCGAGCAGCAATGGGACTAAGCCAAATAAAGATAAAAATAAGAGGTAGGTATTACCTAAAAATGGTAGCAACCCTATTTGGTATTAATGTTCGAAAAAAAAAGGCAAAATTCTAATATTGTAACTCACTAATATTTTAGTTTTGTATTTATTTGTTTTTCATCAGCAAGCTATTAGATTAGACATTAGTTGTACTTGTACATTACCTTTAATGGCCGTTATAGAGGCGGTTGTTTTAAAAAGAAATGACCACGTGTTATAGATGACATTGGAATCCAATATGTACGTGTAATCAAAAGGTTTCCGAAAAGGCTATTATTATATTCATCAAAATATACGAGTTTTGTTCGGCGATCGCGGATCTTGTTCAAATAAGCAAATTATGACGAAATATTTGACAGAAGAATTAGCATGCAAATGAGGTAAAGAACGTGAATGTCCCCCGGACGACGTCGCCGACCACGGCGGCGGCAACGCGATACTTTGCTTTTTAATATATTCCGACGAGAAAGAGTCCGGTGAAGCTGGAAAAGTGACATAAATAAACGCTTAAGTTGCCTTCCTTTAAATAACTGTGATTAAACTACCAGAAGCCGGGCGTAATTTATTTAAATCTCTATTTTATATACCCGCTCCTATAATTTAGTTTCTCAACGCTGATTAAATTTTAAAAATGGAACTTGTTAAAATACCCTAATTAATGGATCCGACTTTATAGAAATCAGTTTTTTAATAAGATCCGCTAGGCTTTAGAGACGACCGACACGAACATGAGAGGCTTTGTTTCTTGAGAAAATATAAATGCCGCCAGACATTATTCAATATATTTTCTCTTTTCGAAAATTAAGATATATATATATATTAAAACCAACAAACAAATATAAGAACAATAACAAACTTACTGAAAGTTCTAATGACTTTTCCGGTTGAAATTAGTTATTGAACTTAAAATACAAAGATACAAATACAGCCTTAATATGTTTAAAGGTTTTATTAAAAATAAAAATTTTTGTGTTTCACTCCCATCAGCTACACGTGCCGGTGGGCGGGCAGTCCCTGCGACCTACACTGTAGTGCAAAGCCGGAGGGTAGGGCGTAAGGCCCTCTTCAGCCTCCTTGCAGGAATAGTGGGAATGGGTGGGTAGTGTGGTTAGGGAGAGAAAGATGAGACGGACGAAATGAAGACAGAAGAGAAGTGAAAGATTATCTGTGGAATATTATTGCCCCAGCATTTACCTAAATGATCCAAGGAATCCACAGAAAACTTGGACCAGAGCAGCCAGATCCGAGTTCGAACCGGTGACCTCCTGAATGCTAAGCAATGATCTAGAGCACTAGATGGTGGATTTTAGAACACTGAAAGAATTTATAATCAAAAAAGTCTATCTATAGTCTCAAAATGATGACAAAGAGATTAATGTAAAGCAAGGTAGAGATGACAGGCAAACGATAATGTTGATTTTACAATAATAATTAAAGGTAGGTAAGTGCATTGACTTAGTCCCATTGCTGCCCGCGCCTTGCAAGAGTTGCATTGCTGCCCGCCAAATTGATAAAGCGATTATACAGTGGCATTGCTGCCCGGTATGTAGATGATAATCCTAGTTCTTGGATTTTTCGCCATAAGCACTATTTGAAATGAAAGTTAAAGCCTTTTAATGATGTATTAGGCAATACTTCTCTGCAGGCCAAAATTGTGGATAGTTCAAAATCAATTTTCAAATATTTGGGACTAAACGTTGGAACTCTACTTTTTACCAACTCAAACAGTCTCTTGTTCGTATCTTTTTTTTTGTGACGTTAAAATTGTCGTTTTATACTTTTATAATACCTAATTATGAATTCAAATTAATTATGAGGGTAATAGGGCAGCAATGCCACCAACATTAATAGACATAATGTTCGGCGGGCAACAATGGTACAATTTAACTCATAGAATTTTGTGGGGGTAACTCGGCACCTGAAATTGAACAACTTTTGATGTATGCTGCACGAGAAAAACCTCAAAATTAAGTTTATTAAATAACAATTTTTATCTACTTTAGTTTTTGGTTTTAATTTTGACTTGATACCTCTAGCCGTTCCTGCCAAAAACTTTTCAAAACACATGTCACAGTAATGGATAGTTTCAGTTTCATAATTTTAGATTTCATTTCCAGACAAGAAGTGTTTGGTGCCAATAATAAATATGTAAATCATACTTTATACATACTTAAGTATTCACGTTGCTTTTAAAGAACATTTTGCTATCACGTTATATTATGTTGTGCCTATAATATTGTAGTGGTACAAGAGAGATATATTGCATGTTGTGTCATGGTCCATTATTATCCATAAATTTTTACACAAATCATTGAATCGATTTATAATGAATATGTGGCGCAATTTTTGCTGTTAAAGCTTCGTAACTTTTGTTATAATGACTAAATAAGTAAAGGTTGGGCTCGATCAATTTGTATCTCATTTCAAATTCAGTTGGAAATTATTACAGAGCATGTCGTTGTCGTCTAAGAAAGAGTCTCTTAGGATTTATAAATTTTTAGAAACATGCAATTCAATACACAGCCAGAATGGGTTTCGATAAGTCAATAATAAATATGTACATATATATACTATATACTGCCTTTCATGTTATTAGAACACCAACAGACTCGACTAACAACTTTTTCATAACGGGAAACCTTTAATTACCGTAGAATGTCACTGATCTGACGTGTTCTTTTCAAATGTCTATACTGCGGATTATACCAACATTAGTATACACATTTATCCTCACAAATTACATGTAACAAGAGTCAGACAATATTGCTAAATTATGCAAACGCGGTTTAGATTTTTACAATTTTAGGAAAAATACAAACTAATTATCAACTAAATTGAAATTATGTGATCCTTTATAATTATACGAAAAAGGATTTTAATACCTTCTTTTTTTGGATATTTATTTTTGTTGAAATGGTTACGTAATGACCTCCCGATTTAAAAGATTTTACATCCACTTCCCTGACTCTTTGGTTACTGCTACTAACTCAGCTTTTATAAGTACCTATCATTTGATAAATAAATCCAGTTACTGTGACGATTAATGTAAATTGTTAAGATATAGATAATAGGAGACTACGGTAATTAAATAAACAAAAAAAGAGAGAGACTCATCCCAATTTATCACAACAAACGTTCAACTTCATTTAAGTTGTTGTAAATGAACTTGATAAACTTCTAATTGTAATTTACTACGAATGTTATACTGGTTTATTTAATAGTAAATCCACTCATGGCTTATGCCGTTGCTAAGACTAAATCTTTATGTTTGTAATTCTTCGAAAAGTGAATAAAATAAAAAATGTTGTTACAAAGACACCCTTTCAGAAAGCAAATATCAGTGTCAATATTACACTTAACATATAACATTTAATTTATTTAAATCTTTTGATAATAAACTTGATTGTTGTTGTAAATTGTCGTTTAATTTTAAAAAAACAATATACTTTTATTTTATAGGCTGAGAATTATGCAAAAGCTAAGGAATTTGGGATTTTCTATAAACTAATTATTGATATGAAATTGTGGTTCAAACCCGAAAATTTAAGTAAATTTGAGTTGCACAATGCATAATAACACAAATATAAATATGGAATCAATAGAAACAACTACCCCTACCGGCACTGGGGGATTTTAATGCCTTCTTTTTTTTAAATATTAATGGAAAAATAAAATTGCGACGATAAGATATCTCAGTATTATATGATTGTGACATTTACATCACCTATTATTGTACCTACCCTAAACTTGAACTAACCATAGATACTTCTTAATTCAAAATATGTATAACAGTTTCTTACTTATGAGACATATAATTAAAACATTTGTTTCTGACATTATCTTTTTTTGAGGTTCTGCATTTTTTATGATTTGAAGTATACATGAGTGGTGCATTTTACTTTTTAAACATATTAATTAAGAATAAATTACCAATAAATGCCTTCAGACCTATGTAGATATATGTGATTTTTTTTTCAGTAATACTTCTTGTCAACATCATAGTCATTAATCTGAAGACTCTTTGCTATCAGTTACCCCACATCTCTAAACATTTGAAAACAGTAAACTAATTTAGGTCTTCCTCTGTCCCTGTTTACTCCTATTTCTGATTCTAAGGTGCCTCTAACTATTCTTTCGTATCACAGAAGGTATCCTATCTTTCTTTTGTCATAACTACACATAGTGCTCTTTGGGTTCCTAATTTTTCCAACACCTCTAATTTTTTCTTTTTCGTCGCACCTACGGTCTACATTTAGCACTCGTACAGAACCGTGCTCAAAAAATACACTTTTAATAATCGTTTTCGAATTTTCAAATTAACCGTTCGGGAGTACAGATGTGATTTCTTATTCCAGTTTCTTTTGAGCATCACCTTTATATTGTAATTGAAATTTTCTTTCAACGTCACCATAACCTAGCTTCACTACGTGTGTAAGATTTTAATCGATCCAGTAGTGTAAATAAAACGAAATTGTTATAATTATTCTGGATAAATCTTCAAAAAAAGACACTTTTTTAATTATCTCTTGTGGTTAATTAAATTTTAATTTTAATTGTCTTTTGCACACTTTGTGTAGAAGAAATTGCGTGGGAATTTCCCATATTCGCGGCTTATTAAATGATGGGTAAAGACCACTTGAACTGTCAGTACAATATCCCATGCACCGCAATTGGGCAGCCGCAGAAATTTTTAAATGATGGACAGGCGGATTTTAAATTGGTCGCAGACGACAGACAGGAATTGATTTAATGGTTTTAAGTAGTAAGGTAGCGTTTCTGGTGAGGATATGGGTATAATAGGGCCGGTCCCGACGATTACGAGGTTCGAGACGTCGAGAACAATGGCGGAAATTATATCCGTATGGGTACCTACCATGCTCTTATCGTATTCACGTTAATTATCAGCGAAAATACTAATGATAGGGGAGCAAGTTCGATCCAAAGATATAGGTACCTACACCTACATATATATATATACCTATATACATTAATACATATATACTTGTAATTAGTCTACCTGCCTTGTTTTCTTTTAATTTAATTTCGAGAGGAAACTGTTAACATCACTACCTTGCCTTTTATTCTATATAAATCAGGGATGAAGGAAAGAGACGCGTATACACGGTACAGGGTAGTACAGAAATAAAAATATCAAGGGCTCCCTTTTAATAATATCTATATACCTTTTTAATCCTCGCCATTAAAAAAGGTAATTAATTTTGACCTACCCTTTTTGGTGCTAAATAAAGTCATGAAGAAGAACTAATAAACTGTCAAAAACTTTCCGGCCTATGTGATATTTTCTCAACAACTACCACTTTACTTAAGAAGATAATTATCCGGAAATTCTTGATGAAACATTATAATAATAAATACACTTGGAGATGTTTCACTAAATTTATTTAACATTTTGTCTTCTTAGGGAATCTTCATTAGCATTATTAATTACTAAAGTTATGGTAACAATATTGTCCTTAAATACGGGGGGCTTAGCTAGTATTAGTTTAGAATCTAGTAGGGGGTTGTTGCGAAACTATATTGATCCTTTCCAAGGGTTTTATTTAATGAAATCGCTTTTTCCATTTCCAAAATTTCGTACAGAGTATTTTTTGAACGGGTGTGGTTGTTATCCATTAAATAACCACACCTGTTCAAAAAAATAATTGAAAGCTTTTATACCATCTAAAAAAATGAAATGTATTAGATCGATATGAAATTTTGGAAATAAAAAAGAACATTTCATTAAACAAAACCCTAGCAAATGATCAACTAGAGATTGACAACAACCCCCTTCTAGATCCTAAGCGCCCTAGTATTTAAGAAAAATATTGTTACCATAACTTTAGTAGTAAATAATACTCCTGAAGATTCTCTAAAAAGACGAAATATACGTAGAGTTAATACTATACTTTATAAAAATTATAAATTATAAACTAAGATGAGTAGAAGAAAACCAGTGGGTTTCGTTACACTAAATATTTATTAAAGCAATTAAAAATAAAGATAACATAGCTAAGAATCAAGTAGAAATGGTAACAGTAAATTCACCGTTATTATTGTCGGGTTTTGCCAGTACCTAACCACCCCTTAGTAATACCCTAGTTTATAATACCAATAACACTATATAAACATCATTGTAAACAGATTTAATTTTAGTAGTAGAATTTCTCTCTTGAGAATAACCTGAAAAGGTGGAAACAAATTTGTCGAGTTTTTAATAAAAATTTAATGCAACGAAACATAGTGTTTTTCTTCTACTCATCTTATTTTATAAATTTATAAAATATTGCACAACGAATGCGATATACATTCAATCAATTTTATACTACTATACTTGTTTACGAAAAATAATATTTTATAGTTTCGGGTAAGCAATTACAAATCTTGCAAATAGAACACCAATAACGTTTTCAAATTTTTAATACATGTTCTGCTATCCTATCCCTTCTTTTCCTTATTGATCTCCACAGAAAATTCTGTTCTCCCACTTTCTCCAACACTTCTTCCTTTCAATCCATGGAATTTCCATCATCCGCCTATAATACCACATTTCAAACGCTTCTAACATTTTCTTTTCGGACGCGCCCATCACCGTCCACGTTTAGTAGTCATACTGAGCCGTGCTCCAAATATACTTTTACAATTTTTGTTTAAAGTGACTCAACCCTGTATTATTCATTGTTGTATAACTATCGCCTTTTCCATCCTGACATTTTATATGATAATTTGATACCTATTACACAAAAATAATTAACAGAATCCAAATAACATACTCTTCAACAAAGAATAATCGGTTGGAAATCTATGTAATATATATTTCTACTGTATCAGATTGAAATTTTAAATTAATAAAACACAATTTCCACTATAATTTTATGTTTCTCTACAATTGTTTCACCCTACTAGGGCATCTTCGAGAGAAGTATTTACATCGAATGTTACAATTTTTGCCTTATATGTATTACTACTATCTTAATCTAACGGGTGGGGAGAAATTTCTACCATTTTGTCTAAAATTATTGAATTGTGGATATTTTCAATTTTATTTTTTAATTTCTAAAGTTTCTAAAATGTCTAGTTTTTTACTTTTATTATGCTTGTGTAAAAATTTGAAATTTTGTTCTAAATTAAATTCATGTTTGTTGTTTTCAATGTGGTTCATGAATGTTGATTTTTTATTATAGTTCTTAATATGTTCTTGAGTTCTTTCTTTGAACGATCTCCCTGTCTGACCAATATATAGCGCATTACAAGTGTTGCAATTTAACTTGTATACTCCACACGAATTCATTTTTTTTGTTTTGTCCTTGTTGTTCACATGTATCGAATTCAATGTTGTGGAGTTTATACGTTAATTTGGTATGTAGCGCTTTCCTGTATATGTTTATCTGATCTTTCTTGTGGAAGCTATGGATTTCTTCTTCCATCCAACACTTTTTAGCTTTTTTAATGGCTATAGTTGATGATCTGCTCACTGTTTTGGTACTGATGTGAATATATTTCGGGAAGACATTGTTCTTTTTGCATTGCAGATGTTTTGGCACAATATACGCACTTTTAAACTTAGCTTAAAGAACCATTTGGCTTGGTCTGCTGTATTGCAATTTTTCAAATAATTAATTGTATGAACCTCTAGTTTATGGAAATTTGAATACATATTGAAATTTTAAATTAATAAAACACAATTTCCACTATAATTTTATTTTTCTCTACAATTGTTTCACCCTAGATCTTGACATCATTAAAGAAATGTTGTGGCTTCCTTTAAGACAACCAAAGGTGCGATTCTGACAGGTGAAATGGCTCTTAAAAAGCTAATTGGTAAGGGTACCTACCTAAATATAAAGGAGGTGGCTAGTTTTCCCACATGAATATTTTTCAAAATTCTGTTTCGATCCGTCTGCCTCCGCTCTATTCTATAGTCGTGCTCATTCTTTGACCACCGGCTTTCGATCTTTACGGACCCGCTGAAATTAGTATCAACACGTCAGTAGGTGTTTTCGGCTAGGTAAATTAGAGAGCGGCTTGGGGGCTGTAATTTTGATGCACTAGCCACTCGAACCGACAGTCAGCCAGCTCCCCCCACTCGTTTGTCTAGTTATATCGTTATTCGATGTAATGACACGTTTCTAACACTAATTGCGATATAACTCACTGAAAAAAACAGGGACCACCCCTAAACTTTAATTTCTGTGTGCGCAGATTGATTTTTTTCGCACTGTGTTGTTGCACTTACAGGAGTGCAAAAAACATTTATGATTTTACTAATAAATTTCAAATTGTGTGCTTCTATCAATAGTAATTTAAATATAAATATTTATTTATTGTAGTATTGATCTCAAGGATTGCGGAAAAATATACGAGTAATAGACAAAATAGACTAAATCTAATTTACGTAAGCAATGAAAATGTACCTCATGTATTAAGATATTTTAATAAAACTTAAACTTTGAATAGTGCACTTTTTGTGAAACATTTCAAATCAAAGGGAAAAGAAGAAAAACAAATAAGTTTCACGAAATTTTTATTGTCTCGACAATATTGTTTCGGTCGATTCGACCATTATCTAGAGAATACAAAAGATTACTAAATATGTAAAATGTGTTCAAACAATTTATACTATTAAATTACAAGAAACGTGATAGGGAGGATAAGTTATAATTTATACAAAATCAAAGGGGAATTATGGGATACTAATTCGAGTTGGTTATTTACAAGATTACATTTATTATGAACAGATTTTCTTATTTCTAAATTTTCAAGGAGAGACAGTTTCCTGCTTTTTGGGATGTTACAATGTATTTTTTTTTATCTTATCCAAGTCTAGATGATGATTACTAGTAATGCAATATTCAGCAAAACCACATTTGCTATCCTTTTTGTTAATGGCGTTATTATTTTCGGAAACGCTTTTTTTAATAGACTTGTTGAGACAATAAAAATTTCGTGAAACTTATTTGTTTTTCTTCTTGAGATATTTTGTTTATAATATTATTAAGCAAGTCTGTAGTAAAACAAGCTACTAATTGCATTAAGCGATCATGATAATTTTGAACCTGAATGACATTTTTGACGTAATTATTTATTTATGAAAGAAGTGGAAAGGAAATGGTGCATCTAAACACACTGGCGTACATTTATAGCTAATAACCAGGTTAGTGGTAGGGTCAACCTTCAAAGCCGCAACCATAATAATCTTATTCCGAGAAAGGTTATTATTATTTTTAATATGTTATTCGTTGATATCTGGCATTCGTTACCACTGACTGCTTTTTCTCTTTTACTTTATACAACTGCATGCGTACAAGTTAAAAAGAACGTTTAAATTCTACTTTTGCACCACGTTCCGAAGTCAGTCGTCCTGTTTTTACACCATTTCCGCTTGTCGACATGAATTAGTGCTTTAGTAAATAGACAGCCATCGCTGATTTCATAGTCTCATGACAGAAACAAATAGCAGATCAAAAAAAAAACGAAATTAAAATTTCGCAAAAGATGTTCAGCATCAGATGTTGAAGATAATACCTAGTTTTTAATAAAAGGAAATACAAAAGACGAGAAAAATATTAATGTTAAGAAAGGATAAGCGACGACTTGAAACTTAGTTTTTAACTAAACTTAAGACTAAGGTTTGTAGAAATATTTAGGTTTTATTCGAAAGGTTACCCTCATTAAACCATTTAACCATATAAGCACATTCGGATATGCAAAACCCCAAGGTTTTATCAATACAATTTTTATTATATCATTAAAGAGTTTTAGGGCAATTCGAGGGCTGCACTCGAATTCGTACCCGCGATAGTTTCATTGGAAATTCCCAGAAAAGCACAAAATAAAGCAGAATAACGTACATGTTTGCCATGTATCATTGAAGTATATTTCTTCTTGTAATACTTTTGTGAGTTGGAATAAAAAACAGTAGTAAATATCATATATGAATTTTATTTTGTCAAAATGTAAAAATGAGGTAACAATAATATTAAACAAATGTCAGAAATCACAGCATACAGCCACAATTAAGCCTTACCAAGGCTTACAGTTTTATACAGGTATGTTTCTTAAAGATACTGATTTAACATTACCAAACTCTACCGTAAACCCCTTACTGAAACCGGTCTTTGTTGCCGATAGGGCATATCAATAATAGACTATTATAATTATACAATAAAATGTATAAATAACTTTATTTTTGTCAAACCTCTAACAACATTTTTAAGTAAATGCAGTTTATTTTATAAAAGTACCTTTCGAAAAATCTTTCAGAACTTTAAAGAATTGGAAAATGTTAGGGTTTTCCGAATAAAATTAAATTCAGATATGGAAACCCTGCCATCGTTTTCTGGGTAATAGCGCGTAAACCATGGTAGCCAATTCGTGTATAATTAAGAAAGAATTGCTTTTCGAACGGGGACGAATTCGTGTTACTGATAAGCGCTAATTACCTCTTGGGGACGAATCCGGTTGCACCGGATTCGAAAGGTTCAGGAGCCCTCATTACCTGTACCTTTTGAATGTTCCGAGGTTCTGTGATGTTCATTTTAGACTGAGAACATACTAAATCTCTGTGGTAAATCTCGGATTCACTTTTAATACTTTAATAAACAAATCAATAATCTTTGGATCGTCCAACGTTTTTCGGCCGAACACCTGCACAAGAGCAAGGTACTCTGTCCGGTAGTTGCATGTGTCAATTAACGCTACCAAACAAACAAGCGACAGAAAGCACTCCATTTAGGCTGGACATGATAATTTTTTAATTTGGTAATATAGGTACGTCTTAAAAAATGTAAACATTTAAAGATGAATAAATTAAAAATAATACCGATAGGTATTATATATATATAGGTATATATATATAGATATGTATGAGGTGACACAAAATTAGAAACTCCATTAATGGATTCACTGACACATGTTGGCTAAATTAATTAGTAGGGACACACAACATACATACCTTACCTCCATCATAGATAATAAATACGTAAAAAGTTGAACGAAAAACAAATCATTAACAACAGACAAATAAAGAAGGGAAGGATGGTTTGTTTATTGAACGTTTGTGTTGTATCATTTTACTATAAATTAGAAAAAGTATAGGCATATAAAAATAATATATTTTAAAAGCATGTACTATCATCTACTGAAGTATTTCATTTGTTAAAAAAAGGGTTTTACTTTGGTATCTAGTTGTCCAACTGAATCTACGACGCTGCTTAAAACAAATTCATAAAAGAGTAGTATGCAATCTAATAACACCAAAGTCACGATTTACTCCTAATAGTTTCCATAAATTACTGATCAGGAAATTAATTAAAGAATTAATATTTTCACGTATATTCAACCACACGGCCGGCGTACACCGATATTTCATTATGAAACATGTTGACTATATTGTAATTTCGAACTGAAAACTAATTGATAAATATAAATATGAATATGGAATCAACAGAAACAACTACTCCGAGGGTTAATGCCCCTACCGGTATTGAATTACACTGTTGATTCCGATGGATTCTTAGACGAAGATATAACGTATTCAAAAAAAGGCATTAAAATCCTTCTTCGTCTAAATTTTAAGGATCACAGATCCCACATTTCGAACCCGTCCTACACAGTAGGCACAACGTACGGAAAGCCATATACCACGACCGGTTTCGACCTATCGGGTCTCATCAGGTGGGCGCTGACAGAAAGGCCTTTACAGGCTATATGATGAATATAAATATAAATATGAAATATATATAAATATAGACCTGATAGGTCGAAACCGGTCGTGGGATATGAATTTTCGTACGCTGTGCCTACTGTGTAGGACGCATTCCAAATGTGGGATCTATGATTCTTGAAATTTAGACGAAGAAGGATTTTAATGCCTTCATTTTCTTTTTGAAAACTAATTTTTATCGAAACAAAATAAAGCATATTGGTCAGGAATATTGTAGCTTTCTAATTAGTTGAAAATTTTGTGAATTTATTCAACAGTTTCACATGTACTGTTCTTATTAATTTGGTTTACGTATCTGTTGTGTGCATAAGCTGCTTCGTCGATTCAGTTGAATAAGTAGATACCCTGAAATACTTCAGTTACTAGGATATATTAGTAGATGGCGATGTACTACCATAACTAAATATTACTTATATCAACTTTTTCTTTACCTTTGAGAAACACTTCTCTTTTATTGCTGCTAGATAAGTAATTGCTTTTAGTATTTTCTTTTTGTAATAAATAACGATTGGAAAGCATGCACGTATTATAAAATATATGGCTTTTAGAAATTATCATAGAACAAAGGAAAGCATATTTATCTTTCTTTAAGCAGCCATCACGATTTTTAAGTAATTAAAATTACAACATAAATTGCTCCATAATTATTCTAATGGAAACGTGTTATGGGCAATTAGTAAAACCATACACATACACAAAGGAATGACTGGCTATGTTAATTTCAATCACTTACCTATTTTTACGCGGTGGAGGTTGAATATGATTAATCCTTTTGTGATAATATGCTGAGGACAGCGATTTTTATTGAATAATTACTACTACCATACGGGCCGATTTAACTTTTGTTCAATTACCCGCTTCTTTGAATAAGTATGCACATAAGAAAACTAATTAAATTGTCAGTCAATTTTAACCTGCTAAATAGAAAATGCTTAAGAGCAATTATCTCATTATTAATTCGTTTCTTTTTCGACGATTATAAACTCCATGTTTACCGAACGTAACATGTGTTATGAGTGCGCAGCGGTATCGCTTGAATATTTAAATCAAAATAACACAAATAGATAAAATAATATTGCCACATATTTAACATTAATGCACGATTGAAAATTTCAAACAGTATTTAATTTAATGTTTATGAAATAAGAAATCATTTTTTAGACTGAATTTTTGTTTATCATTTCTAAAAGGTTAGTTTAGGATTCATTAAAGAACAGATTGAACCTTCACAAGGTATACAACCCCAAGAAAAAACAAATAAAAAATTAGTATTTGCTCCCTTTTATTGCCATATGCCATGAAAAAGGTTTCTGGATGGTACAATTAGTGGAGAAATAAGTTTTTAACCGTTGTCTTCATAAGGAAGATTTTAATTCAACCCGTTGATCTTTTCTTCCAGTGTCACTCTCATATTCCGCAGTGTATTTGCTTGATTTTTTTTAAATATAAACATGGAATCAACAGAAACAACTACTCAGAGGGCTAATACCCCTACCGGCATTGAATTACACTGTTGATTCGGGAAGATTTTTAGACGAAAATACAAAAGATATCCAAAAAAGAAGGAATTAATTTTTTGTTTTTGTTTTTTATTTCAAAGAGAATGCTCTAGGATTGGTACTATTTATTATTATTATTACTGTCTGGTTTAGGCTTCTGCAGATTTGAAAAGTATGGATGATCCCTTAACTTTCCCGCTGAGGCATCAAAGGAAAGTTCTCAAAAACAGAGTATGTCTATTAGCTAGCGCAGGACAGTAACTACAGGAAGAACTGGTAGGTAGTTCCTGTTTATTCCTGTCGTAGCGCAGTTCTTCGTGCCCTCTGAGGATTTCCATAACAGGCTCGGCTTTTTTTCTGGTAAAGCTGAGAATTTTCTCTTCCTAGTCTTTGTAGTTTGTAAGAAAGATGAAGGCCTTTGTCTGCTTACATCCTGGTTGTGTTTCTCTAGAGTTCTGAAGCAACCCATCTTCCAATTTTCTGCTTGACGAGGCTTCTGAAAATGCCAACAGCAGGTTCTATTTTTTTATTTTTTTAACAATTAGGAATATTAACAAATCATCTACAATTTTGCAACCGTTATTGCTGTCGATCCGCCACTGATACAATGATCGTTGTTGTGCATCGACCACCAAAATTAATTATTTATAGACATGCCCTCAATTCCGATTTAATAATTTAATTTATTTACAAACATATCGTTTGATTTATAGCAGTATCATCCGCCGATGATCGTTAAGATAACAAACATTGAGTAGTAATTTTGTAATAAAAACTACACCGAAATAGCGTCGCATAAAGTTTTCAAGGGTTTGGTTTCAATCGGGCAAAAAAAGAAACAAATTAACTTAAAACATTTATTATTATTTAACATGTATGATGCAGTTCACATTCATTAATTTACAGTCTGACTAAAGCTATAATCGAACTTTTACGCTTTACTATTTATAATATTGCGGTAGTTCCGTGAAACACGGTGGGGATTATAATATAAATAATTCTTGCTACAAGACGAATAATATAATAATATATCTATACATATACTATTATATTACAAGAACCTTTATTTTATAATATTATTTAGAGACAACATTTGCAACAATGTCTATTTACATTTGTACAATACGTAGTATATGTTTCGATGATTAAAGTTCCTCTTTCGCACTCATAAAATCAGTGCCATTTCATCTTACCTTTTCCTTTCCTTTTCTCATAGAAAAAATGAAGTAACTTAATCACATTTGAAGTAGATTAAAAATAATTCACAGATACCAAATCAATTAATCAATACTGCCCTTGGCTTGGCTTCGTGAAAAGTTAATTCTTGTATGTGCTTTAGGGACGGATTCAAGGGAGGGGGGAGCGATCGCCCCCACATGACTCCGGAACGATGCTCACGAATGCAGATCCCAAACCACGCAATTCAAAAACTCAATAACCCAAAATATTAAACACCGTAACCCATATAGCCTATGTGTTTTAAAAACCCCTAATATTTTTAATCTCCATGGCTTTTAAAACCTCATAACCAAGGGGCAGCTGACCAACGCACCGTGGTAATTTATTTACATATCAACTAAATATTTTAAAACGTTGACTTGGTGCTCTTCGGGTCATAAGGTTTAAAAAAAAGTAGGTTATAGGCCCATAGGGGTATTTATAGTTTAGGTTTAATAGAATTAGGATTATTGGTTTTAAGTTGTTCTTATACCCTCCTTTCACCACTGCTGGCGCCCTAAAGAAGACTTCTGGATCCGCCCCTGGTGTGCTTTTTTATTTTAGTCAGACGTTATCACCAAATTCTGTGCACAGTCGTTATCAGTCTGTACTTTCTTTTTCAAAATGCCCAAATCTTGGACGTTTTCTAAAAAACTTTTATGAGCAGTCAGGAGTTTTGTACTCTCCACGTCCTTTTTTAACTCTTCCATGTCTCTTTTTAATTTGGCCCGACGGTTTTGAAACCACGTAATCACTTGGGCGTTTGTCAAGCCCAAGGATTGCGCGATTTCATCTCGATCCGCTGGACTCAAATATTTTTGATAAAGAAATCTCTTTTCCAATTCGAAAATTTGATGGTTGGTAAAAGCGGTTCGAGATTTTCGTTTCTTCTTTGGTTGTTGCCGGTTGTTGAACAAATTGAGATGATTTTGGCCATCTGCAAAATAAAAAGAAAACAAGTAGGTACAAATTATCAAGAAACTATCAACATAATAAAAAACAAAATGAAAGGCAAAAATAATACAAATCCAGAAATATAAGGAATTACCAAACTACTAGAAATAATATTAAAACAAAATTATTTCCAATTCAATAACGAGTTCTTCAAACAAGAAAAAGGCCTAGCCATTGGGAACCCTTTATCAGGAATCTTATCTGAAATATATCTACAATCATTCGAAGAACAACTACTTAACGACATAAAACAAAAATTCCAAATTACAACATGGATAAGATACGTAGATGATATTTTATGCATGACAAAAAAATACACACAAAGATATATTTAAATACATCAACAATAATATAAAATTCACAATAGAAGAAGAAAATGACCAACAAATTAATTACTTAGACTTCACCATAATAAAAACCAACAATCATATAGAATACAAAATATACCGGAAACCAATACAAACCGACAATATTATCCACGCCGAATCAAACCACCCAAAACAACATAAAGTAGCAGCATTCAGAAGCATGCTACACCGACTAGAAACAACACCTTTATCCAAGCAAGAATACAACACGGAGCAGAATATTATCCACCAAATAGCCACAAACAACGGGTATAACAGGAAAACAGTACAAAAAATCCACCAAAGTATCAAAAAAACATCAACAAAAATGAAAACAGAAGAAAAAGCAACATGGGCTACATTCACATACTTCGGACCCCATACATACCGAATAACAAAATACGCCAAAATAGCATACAAAACAAACAATACAATAAAGAAGAAAATAAAAAACAAGATAGAAGAAGAAGATAAATACAACAAATCAGGAGTCTACAAACTCAAGTGTAACACCTGTGACAAAAACTACATAGGACAAACTGGCAGAAAAATAGCCCAGAGATACAAAGAACACTTAAAATCATACAGAGAATGGAAAAACGACTCTAATTACGCAACACATTTGCACCAAAACCAACACAGCCCACCAGGACTCATAGAAGAAACACTACAAATATTACACTATGCACCAAAAAGCAAAAAACTCAACATCCTAGAAAACATGGAAATATACAAACAAAAAATAAACAACAACATAATCAACATACAAATAAACAATTTACAAATTATCAATATTATCTGTACGTAAATGTGAGGTCTGAACCAAATTTCACACTCCAAATAAATGAACATAATCCTGATGTTAAAAGCAGTAAAGTTTTCTGAAACTTATTAGCAATAGCCACGGTTAATAAGCTGTTCAATTGGCAATTGTTCAATTCCTGTTTGTAGCAAGTACATTTACCGTGAAAATGACAATGCAGGACAGCCATATGCGAACATTAACCGCCATAAATTACAATATACAACACTGCAGCATAATGAAAATATTTACGTCACATAAACGACTTGGTAATTGACAATAAGCTATGTCGTTTTATACGAAAAACCGAGAAAATTTGATCGATTCCAAAGTAGACCCCAAAAATACCTGTTATTCGTAGTAAATTAAAAATAACTATAAAAAGTTACTTTGGAACTATCAATGGTGACTTCTTTCTGAAATATTTTTGTAACTAATAGAATAATATAAAATAAAACACTGTCAAAAAAGACCTGGCAATTGTTGTCTGTCAAGATTACTGATGAATACACAACAAAAACGGTGAATTTGAGGAACAAAGCTCTGATTCACTATTAAGTAAACTTTTTATGAAATATACTCTTTTTTCTACAAAGATAAGAAAACTACTGCAAATCTTGTACCTCTCATAATATCATTTTCAAATAATTTTCTGGGGATACCTTTAAAAATATCCAATGGAAGAGAATTGACAGTTTAAGTCATAATCTGGATCAAAAACAAATTACTTAATATTTAATAAAGCAGAATGTAAAAAAAAAATTGAATATGGGTGTATCAAGTAATAGATCACTCAAGAGTGTGCTTTATTAATAATTTTAAATAAAATTTGTATAAAAGCCGAATCTTCTAATTTCTGTATCTTGTAATTAATTCATTCGAACAATGTTCAGTAAAAAAAAAAAAATTGGGTACTGTAAACTTATACTTCTAAGATTTTCATACCATAAACTAAATTAAAGGTTCCTACATTAAATTGTTTCTGAACAAATATTACTTCGTAAGATCAATATCTTTTACATCGTTGGTTACCAAATCTTAAAAGATACGAACGGACAAAATATAATTTATAATTGTATAGGTTGTCAGTATGGGTTTCTAAATCTGTTGCAGCAGCAGTTCATTAAGCAATTAAAAAAGTAAATCCAAAAATAAAAATGTTTTTTCTAACATTCCGTAAATTGAGTAACCAGTCGTTAATATAACATCGATTGATCTTTCACACTTTCTCGAAATAAACCTGAGGAAAAATGAGAAAACAAAACGCGAGGCCTGTTAATATTCCGCTAATTTCATTATTTTGTATATATCAAAAGATTTACGCCGCATTTCGTTTGAAAAAACGCCAAATAATTATCGTGGCAACATAATCCGACGAAAAAACCATACGGTCGAACATCTGAACCAAAAATAAGAAGCTGCTAGTAATGTTACGACGTCCTCACTTTTTTTTACTTTTTACGAACTACATATCTGTCAGAATTCAAGTAATAAAACTATCAAGACAAGAAACAGAAATGTTCCTATACATATTAACACAACATCCCTGTCAACCTTTCACGCCAATTTAGAACATTAAATCAAGTTGGCGTGCTTGTTAAAAATAACACGATCTATTTTGTTTTGATGCTGCTCTAATCGTTTCACTTAATTTTCGAACATGTGCTCGAAAATATCTGATGTCCAATATGATATTCTCTACTGGTACTGTTCCAAATATATAATTGTTATCTTCCTTTATTTATTGATCATTGCTTACCCCGATTGAATATTTGTTCAGATTTAAATTCAGATCAGATCAGACTTTTGTGATGTATGATCAAATACCGATCAAGCTTTAATCCGATGCAGACAATAAATGTCACACCTCGTATTATAAGCGGACCGGATAATTTGGGAAAAGTTACCTACATACGTCATAGAGGCATAAGATTGCAATAATCTTGATATACCACAAATCCTTCTCCTTCGCTTAGGAGTATTTTTTTAATGCAAAAGTTTACAAGCTGTTCGGATTGTAATGCCTTCTACATAGGTCAGATCAGGGTAGATTATTCAAAATCAGCTACAACGTGCATTTACGATATTTTAAATTAGAGAAAACGGATTCTAATCTCTCCAATCACTCACAATATCTAAACATCGTTTCCCGGACTCGGATAAACTGTAAATTTTGCATATCATGGAAAAAGGATCCAAATTGAATATATTAGTAGAAGCAGTTGAAATTCATAAAATCCTGAAAATATCTTATTAAATGACAGATTTATATTGATTACCCTTATATAGTATATTGTAACAATTATCATTATGTTTCCCACTCCCCGACAATAGTTCAATTATAATTGCATTTATTTATTAATTCAACGTGAATTGAGATTTTGTTTGACAGTTGTTTAGTTCTATGATTTGGAAATGCAGAAGATAGATTTAATAGAATTAAGTAGTTGAACACAAATCACCGAAGAAACCCACTATTAAAAAGTAGTTAAACAGGTACAGAATCATAGGCGTTATGCAGTTAGTAATAGAATAGAAACATTGCAAGGGATTGTAGGAAAGTAGTGAGGTAATAAAGTTATTTGTAAAGAGAAGAATAGACAGAGAAATTTAAGCACAAATAGAAAGACATAATATTCATATTTACAAAACGAGTATATATACAGGGCGTTCTAGTGGATGTTGGTCGCTACAGTTGAGAACAAATTATTGAAATACATAGTCCCGATCATAGGTAAATTCCTTATAAAAGTTTTAATGATGAGTATTACATCGAGACTCGATTAGATGTAAAAATAAATCCTATATTTCTATTTAGTTCCGGATATTCCACATAATTCTGACTCAAGTTTTTAGTATCAGATCCTGGTGGGGAACGGATCAGATATCTGGATTATGGAATGCCATACAATATCCTGATTACGAAAGTCGTATTACGGAATATTCGATCCGGATCAGATCATATCCCGAAAAATCTGAACTATTTTCTAGTCGGAACATTAACCTCCGATTTTATTAAATACCCTTGTTTTTGTACTGCCTCATTATTTAATGGAATTACATGTATGTATATTGTTAGACAGGGTTAAAATACCCCATCCGTAAATCTGATCGCTTCAATATACGTATATATTAGTAGTTACCCAGATTTCGTAGTCCGGAGAAAACGAATACGTAGCTTGTTGATTAGTTTCATTATTAAATCGGATAGGAAATACAACACCCCAAATAACATTCTCAATAAGAGGGTGATCCATTTCAGGGGCACACACACACACACACACATAAATGTTCGATTATCTGTACGTGTATTAATAGAAGGCCGTGGAAGGATAAATGCATCGGTCGGTGGACGTTGGGGGAAACCACTTAGGGTGACAATATGTTGACTTAATAGGTATTAATGGTTCGAGCTAGGGGATGAAGCTCGGAATTTCGCCAATAAAGCAGCTTTAATGGCCCGAGAACATTGGACATTACATGCCAGATCGGGCTCCTTAATATCAGTTTTTCTTTGTCAAAAATTCATCGCCGAATTTAAGCACTTTCACGCCTTTCACTAAAGGACCTTTCCATAAAAAAAATACTTCATACTTCATAAAAATCTATACTGAAGGACGATAATAAAACGTTATCGAGAAAAGCCCCGAAAAGACAGAAATATTTTCATGGAAGTTATTATACTTTCATCGGGTTGTGTGCTTGCTCACTATAGAATAAGGAAAAACTTAAAAAAATTCTTTGTGTTTCATTCCCACCAGCTACTCGTACTGGTGGGCGGGCAGTCCCTCCGACCTATACTGTAGTGCAAAGCCGGAGGGTAGGGCGTAAGGCCCTCTTCGGCCTCCTTGAAGGAATCGTGAGAATGGGTGGGTGGTGTGGTTAAGGAGAGAAAGATGAGACGGACGAAATGAAGACAGAAGAGAAGTGAAAGATCATCTATGGATTATTACTGCCCCAGCATTTGCCTAAATGATCCAAGGAAACCACTGAAAACATGGACCAGAGCAGTCGGAACCGGGTTCGAACCGGTGACCTCCTTAATGCTAAGAAATGATCTAGAGCACTAGACCACGCCGCTCGGTATACAATAAGGAGTTTTTATATAGTTTATGTTTTCTATGGTTTACATGAAAATAAGAAAAAGGATCTAACTAATTTAATTAATAAATGTTATTATTTCAGCTTCTGCAATTAGTCATTAATAACGATCCTAGGAACCTCTAACAATTTTAACCCGAATACTGAAACTGAAGAATCATTAAAATCGATGAATCGAATCGTTGGGACTTTAACTTCTTGCAACATCATACTAACAAATCAACAACAAACATAATGTTTAGTTACAAAACTTTATTTTTAGGTGGAAGGATAATATAATATTCTGTTCGTACTTAGTCCTGTATAAACACTGCTGGATTAAAATAATGAGTTTGCTAATGCTTTATTAATTAAATAACTAATCGATGTTTAAAAAACGTGCAAGAAACAACAATGGCCGATTCTCTATTTAAATTAATTGTTCACTAATTGCGTCCATAAAAAGAGGAACTCTCCACAAAGGTAATTCAAAGATAATGATAGGAGTGAAAGGATGAAAGGATTTTATGACAACTTTAAACAATTTTAGTGGAATTTTTAAATGGGTACCTTAATGTCTTTCAAAATATACGTATATACTTATTATGAGAGAATGTCACATTTGTAAATGCCACTGTTTCAAATCATGGCATATTTGTGATATTGTTTTTCATCTCTTTGGTTTTAACTAACGCACAACCTATAGGTAAGTAAATATTGTTTTCCAATGGCGAGTTGGTTCTTCTTGTTCTAGTCATTATAAGTAATGCTATAAAGGTAAATTGTTGCTCCATAAGGTAGATGAGCTTCTGTTGGAGTCGTTCTTATATAGCAGTAAAGGAAAACGTTAACATTATATTTACTGTAATTAACTGCGGTATTAATTTGTGCATTAGCCATCTGTTTCTTCTTCTTATTATTCCTCTCTTAAGTTAAAAGCTTTGAAATACATAAATTGTCCACTTAACGCCCTTTAATTACTTTTCAGTTAAAGAAGGAAAGTGGCGCATGAAGAAGTTTAGTTAATTGATTCTAACACCGTGATCACATTATTTTAAAATATAATTAGAAATTTAATTATTAGGTACACTATGTTAAGTAAATACGTTTAGGTATAGGGCGTCCTAGTAAATAATATCAGAAAGAACTTATGCGAAAAAACACACTGATATCTATAACATTTTTGACAGTTTCGAATCTGGGCCATTTAAACATTTTGCCACGAAAATAAATTAGATCTTCACCAACAACTGTTAATTGCAATCACAAACGGTATTTTGTATTTATGAAAAGATCTATCTTCCAATATTCCTTTATTTACAATTATAAGACCAATAAATTCTTGTGAGAGCTTTATGGTTTTGATTTATTAAAATACGTAGATAGAAGAATGTCCGATGAGTTGGAATACATATTTTTCTACCTGGATTCCTTCTGATCTCGTACCTGCACCTGAATTCCTCCAAACAAGAAAGACCATTAAATATGCCCGAAATTTAATACTTAATGCAATGAGATTACAGTTTAAAACATTAAGTTATAGCAGCTCTGCTGTAGGTGAGGTTGTGCTGGACCAGGCGATCTTTCGACCGAAACCTACCATTGAAAAATGGACAACAATTGGCTGGGTCGGTGTCGGCAAGACCCCACAAAGGCTGCAGCTTAGTCACACCTGCCAGGGGACCACTAGCGCCTAACGAAACTTGTACATCACGCTTTGCAACAATGGATTGACTGTGTATTCGCGAGAATTAAGATAACGAGAGATGCTCATTTTATTTTACATACATACATATGCACATAGATAGAAGGCAAACACGGATTTTCGTTGGTTCTTTTATAATACTTTTGTTTTTCCATTTCCTTACGATGGTAGCGGGGCCAGCTGGAAAGAGCAGCTATAGACTCGTTCTTATGTTTATTATTATTATTATTTTTTAATTAGACACATCTTGTAACGCTTATCCAACTAATGAGGAATAATTAGATTAAAGCAGATCCGAAACCGAAGTAGAAGCCCGAACATAAGACAAGATCAATTAAGAGTAACGGATTGGATTCGAACATAAATGTGGGTTAGGGAAAAGTGGGATTGGATTATACGTATTAACTAAAGTTCAGCTAGAAAACAGAGAATGCCAGAGAACGAAGCAACTTCTAATGATTTAATAATTACTAAAATATAAATTTTGGCAATTAAAAATAATTTTTTAAGATTAACCCTCATCGTTTACCAAACAGCCTGCAGAATAATTAACGACTCAACGTGTGGTTAAAATAGAGATGTTGCTGAATAATTATGAAGTTAAAAATGTAATCCACTTTCCCTTTGCTTTGGAATCAAAATAAATAAAAATATTGATATGTAATGATGGTGAAGGTAAGGTTAGACCTCATAACAATAAGATAAAAATTGGAGACGGACGAAAAACTGATTTTCGAAATTAGGAAGTCGGATAGATAAAAACAAAAAAAAATTACGGTATTCCATTGTAGCGTACCGTTAATTTGTAAATTGGAAAAATAGGAAAACAGAGAGCCCTATGGATGCCAATAAGGAAAAATACAGATAGATTGGAAGAACACATGAAGAACTAATTAGAGACCCATTAAAAGCAGAAACATGAATAACGGTGTGCAGAGAAAAAACAGGATTAGATTACTGGTCGTAAATAATTAAAGATGTGGAATGTTGTAGTTTTCGGGAAATGGATAGATTGGCTAAGGATAGGAAGAAGTCTTCAGAATATGACCCTGTGATGATATTTTATGAATCTTATCTTTATAATGCTCATCTTCTAGTAACACAAGAAACAGTCTTCATCATGGACAAAGTGTTTCTTTTGTTGAATAATACCCCATTCCTTTATAAGGAGGTCAAAATAACTCGTAAAATTCGTAATGGAGATAAGAATCGAAATCAAATGCCAGAAAACCTTGTAGAAGAAGGGAAAATTCAAAAGCAAAACGACCGTTACTTACAAAATGTTCACGTTTTCGTTTCCTTCATATTGCATAACACAGTTCCTGCTAGTAGTCATCGGGGCTGGCTCGATTCTTCGCGTTAATTGCATTACAAATGCCAGACCATCAAACAGGGGAGCATTTAACTAAATTTCGGGTAACAAACGGGGGTGTGATGTTCGAGCCGGGTGTGCGCATGGCGTGGCGGAGAATTTACTGCTTGATGCCGAGAGTTTTCTCGGGTCCGTGAGCCGCTGGAATGCTCATTTTCCGATCAGGACTAAATCGGGCGGAAAATAGTCCCGCGGGTGGTGCGACCGTGTATTTATTACCGTGCCTGTCGAGTGTCAACCCCCGTGCCAGAGTTATTGTTGTTAGCGCGCGGCAAAGATGGCGGCATGGCGCGGAAACGCGACGGAAATTGCTTTGTCGAAAACTGCCGGTCCGGAAGCCGTTCACGAAGCAATGGTTAATGCCTCCACCACCACTACCACCACCACCACCCCGCGCCGCACTTTATGCACTGCCATTATTATATTTTACTGCTCGAAGCCCGAACACGGAGTTTTTCCTTTATTTAACAAATGAGCCCCTTCTGTAACGTTTTAACGTGATTGAATCTGTTCAAAAAGAAATGTGACAAACGGCGTTTTAAAATGATTGACAAATTGATTGGTACACAAAACAAAATAAACATAAATAGACGAACACGCTATTACGTGTATTGTGAATGTCGATAAAACTCCGATTCACAACGAACGAGTTACGGAAAAATGTCCATTGAATAATTTTTATTTAACCACCACAAAACCTAAGACAACTCTAAAATTCTAACTCAACTGTTCCAACTCAAAATTCCACTCTTGACATCTGGCATAGAAACAATTTTAATAATCGGTATTTTATACCGAAAATAACGGTACAGTATAGAATTAATAATAAAATGAATTATTTATACTCACAATATTTTCATTGAAAAAATAATTGTTATTCTACTTATTAGTTATCCACAATCTACAAGCAAATAGTTAAAATACAAAAGAAAAATTCTCTTACATGTGGACTCCCTTTACAAACATAATGAAGAATTAGTAAAAATAAAACATACTAAACACTTTCACTTAATTTTTATTTTAATCTTTACAAATTTGTTTCAACCCACAGGGTCATCTTCAGAAGAAGAAATTATAAACTAAGTCTTACAAGTGAGCTCTTAAATATTAAAATTGAGGATAGGAGAGGGGCAGATAAATACTTGCACATTTTAACTATAGGGGAATTATGAAAATTTTCTATTTTGTTTAAAACATTGTTACTATTTGAATTTCTAACGCTTCAAAAATAGTTAGTTTTTTGCTTTTATCAATCACGTGAAGAATTTTTACATTTTCTAAATTAAAATTGTGACCCGTTTTCTATATATGGTTCATCAAAGAAGATTTTTCATTATAAGTTTTTTAATGTTCATGAATCATAACATTATATAGGTCAAACGGGGAGAGCTTTTAATGTTAGGATTCATGAACATTCACATTCATTTAAATTCAAATGGTAACAAAGTTTGAAACGAAATAGAAAGTGTTCGTGATTCCCCTATAGTTAAAATGTGAACTAAGTATTTATCTCCCCCGCTCCTACCCTAAATTTTAATATTTAAGAGCTCACTTGTAAGACTTAGTTTATAATTTCTTCTTCTGAAGATGACCCTGTGGGTTGAAACAAATTTGTAAAGGTTACAATAAAAATTAAGTGAAAGTATTTAGTGTGTTTTATTATTTTTACTGATTATTCATCATGTTGATTAACTTTCACATAGTAGAGGCCAACTCAATCAATTATTTCAAATCCCTTTACAAATATATTTGTTTATAATTATGACAGATACATATGTATTGGTATAGTTATTTATATTCCTGACTTATGTCGTTTCAAAAATTGTAAATCTCTGACGGCTTTGGCACAACAGCCTTTTTGGGATTCGGTTTGGACAGTATTTGGTTACGGAACACGGAATCCTAAATCCAATTCTACAGGTGTACTACATACGAGCTATAAACCTATAAACTATTAACAATTTATATCTTTTTAAAATCTGGTAAACATTTGACGGAAATTTCCTCGTACATGGCCACCTATCTATAATTTTCATTAAGATAACCACTGCTATTAAGGCGTTCAATTAGTGCCGCCATTTCTGGGTTTACGATCGAATTATCGGCTCGCTGTTCACCAAGCATGCTTATTACCCTATACTTATAATGGAGGTGTACATGGAATATTACCGTTGTGGTTATCGATTAGGTACCCATTGCTTTTTCTTACTAACCTAATAAAGAAGAAAGTCTTACTTTTCTTTACTTCACCCACGAAAATATCCCACTTGTTCATTTCCTTAATAATCAAACGTTCAATTAATCAAAAGGTTAATACAGCAAATACGGTCGTGTGTCAAAGGTGAGCCTTATATTGTAGTGAAAACTAGAAATATCGACAGAACATTCATTTTCTTAATTAATTCAATCATTGATGGTATCTATATGCACCCATGTCAAGATTACTAAAATAATGTAGTGTATACTATACATGATCGAGTATCTATCAATCAATGATTTTAGAATAGCATTTTCGATAGGTATTCAATTCAATAATTCATTCATTCATCATCATAGGGTCGTCAATCCAATGACTGGTTGAACATGTACCTGCATTCCTTCCTATTCTGTCAATCTTCTCATTTTCCAAAAATTAGAACAACCCACATCTTTAATTATTTATTCTAACTCGAATCTAGTCATATAATAAATATAAATATGGAATCAACAGAAACAACTACTCCGAGGGCTAATACCCCTACTGGCATTGAATTACACTGTTGATTCCGAACGATTATTATATAGCTTGTAAAAGCCTTTCTGCCAGCACCCACCTGATGAGACCCGATAGGTCGAAACCGGTCGTGGGATATGGCTTTCTGTGTACTGTGCCTACTGTGTAGGATGCGTTCCAAATATGAGATCTGTGATCCTTTATAATTAGACGAAAAAGGATTTTAATACGTTCTTTTTTTGGATTCTAATCTAGTCTCTCTCTAACCCTATTTACTCCTATTTCTGCTTTTAATACGTGTCTCTAACTATGTTTCATCCCTCAGAAGGTGTTCTACCAATATATTTTTATCTCCTTTTCCTTATTTATTTCCTTTGCACTTCCTGTTCTCCTACTTTTTTCTCTCTCTCCTTATTTCCAATCTTTTCTATCATTCATTCTATTTTCATTATCCGCCCATAACTCCACATTTTAAACGCTTCTTTTTAGGCGGGTTCACCGTCCACGTTTCGGACCCATACAGAGCACGCACTTCTCTTGAATTTCCAAATGAAATTATATAAATCATTATTAAGTACAATTACCTATGGTATAAAAGTATCCAGAAAAGAAGGCATTAAAATCCTTTATCGTGTAAATATTAAGGACCACATGTCCCACATTTGGAACGCGTCCCACCAAGCAGGCACTACGAACCGAAAATCAAATCTTACAACCGGTAGGGGTATTAGCCCTCGGAGTATTGTTTCTGTTGATTCCATATTTATGTTTATATTTAACTATAAAAGTAACGTAATCTCATGCAATGTACTCTTATTGATTTATTTTAGAAGATCATCGTCAACAACTAACTAATAATATAGGCAAACAGTGGCCCCTAGTTATTTCATTAGAAATACCTACAAACCATGTTAAATTTTCTCAAAATAAGAAATTACTTTTATAATAAATTAGCTACACATCTCGTTGTTCTATTGGACGGTTGAACAAATGACATCCCAACCAATTTGGAACGTTTATTCAATTTTCTGCCAACGCTGATGATAATCAAGAGACAAAAGGCATCTATTATCTAGTGTTTAAACAACATTATTCCAGTGGGCATCGGTTTTGCTAAATTCGCGCTCGACTGCGTTCCATTCAGACTACCACACTGCTTCATATCGGTAACGCAAATTATTGCAATTTTCCATCCGAATGGCAACCGTTAAAAAAACGTTACGAATCCCAACTTGCCACGTTTTCGGTTGCCGAGCAAATGGATGAAGGATTTGCATTATTAAACGCCCTCATGCAAAACAGCCCATTCAGATAAATGTAGACCAGCTAATGTTAAATTACTATTACGAAGAGGGAACTCACATTTTTTACAAATGTAAGAATGAAAAACAAAACGCAAGCACGGAACCAACTACCTATCACAAAATACATTCTTTTTTATATTTATTTATTAAACCGTACAAAGCGGTAACAACATTTTGCGATCTAAGTAATGAATACCCGGTTAAAAGTACCAGCAGAAACACCATCAAATTTAAGATAAATCAATTGTATTGAATTAGCGGATACTTGATGGAAGTCTAACATATTGAAATAAATACACAGTTGATAACTTCCACAATTTATTAAATAAACTTAACACGTGTTTCGCCAACACTGCGGCTTCTTCAGAAGTACAAAATCTACTTAAAAAACTACCTAAGAGTAGATGTCTATAAATAGGGTGGTGCATCTTCATTAGAGTGAGGGAAAAGATTTAATAGTGGTGAGAGGTTTCTATCTACTTTATCATTAAGTAATATTTCTGTATTTTTATATTTGTTTAATTTCTTTAGATTCTAATAGTGTAAGTTTTAAACTTTTACTTTCAATGTGTAAAATTTTTAAATCCAAATTAAATATATGGTTATCTTCTAACACATGTTTGGCATAGTTAGAGTCGTTTTTTTGTTTCTATATGATCTAAAATGTTCGTTGAAACGAATTCTAAAATTTCTTCTCGCCTGACCTATATAAATTTTTGAACTATAACCGCAATTGAATTGATATATGCCTGGTTTTGATAATTTCCCTACTTTGTCTTTATTGTTCTTTATATTTATGCTAAGGTTATTATTCGTTTTTTGTATGATACATTTACATTGTTGTCTCTGAGAAATTTATTGATTGTTAGTGATGGTTTCCCTATATATGTTAAAAGTTTGAATTTTTTACTTGTAGTATCTTTAGTGAGTGGGAAGATGTTTGAAATATTTTGAGTGTATGAAATTGTTTGTAAAAGAGTGTCAATTATGAGCGGGTTGTAATTATTGTTTATGGCAATTTGTTTAATTAGATTCAATTCTTTATTATAGTCTGTTTCTGGCAAGGGAACTTTGATAAGTCTGTGTAACATGCTATAAAATACTGAGTTATGTATTATAATATCTATGTATGAAGGTTTATGGAAGATGGTAAAATTATGTTTATTATCTTGTTTGGAAATAGTTAAGTCTAGAAAGCTTATTTTATTGTTATTTTCAATTTCCATTGTAAAAATGATATTTTTTATGTATATTATTAATTTGGTTAAAAAACATGTGTAATTGTCTATCTGAACCGGCGAAAGAAGCCACAGTGTTGGCGAAACACGTGTTAAGTTTATTTAATAAATTGTGGAAGTTATCAACTGTGTATTTATTTCAATTAAGATAAATCGTTAAGAACGTGAATGTGATGTAGACGGTCCTTATAATATGAGAAATTGGAATCCCAAAATCACGAAACAAGTTGGCCCACTCACTTGTCTTTTGTTTATACAGGAAACAAGCGAGCTGTAAAAGTCTCGTTCATAATGCGACAGACACATATGTTCAGATAAGTATATTACTGACTTGTCATAGCTGGAGTGCGGCCAGGAAGTGAAAAACAAATTGTTAACGCCACTGCGAAAAGACAAATTGCCAGATCGATACGAGATAGAAAAAATAACTACTTCCTAAACACCGAAACCACTCCCTTATTACTATGGTACGACCGCAAGCTTGCAAAAACAAAATAAATCAATTTCGTCCATCTGTCATTTTATTCCTCTGGTGTTTGTCTTCCACGACACTCACACGATAGGTGGTCCCGATGTCCAGTTACGTGTCACACTACTATGATGTATATATAATTTTTATATATTATGTTCGGGCATGGCTATGGCAAGATAAACAAAAGCAAACTATTTTTGAAACACCACCTAACATAAGGCCATAAATGTTTACATAAATCTAAATTCATATTTGATTCAATTAAGAATTCCTATTTTCCATTTGCTACTTTTTTTTTTTAATTAAAATTGCTCGTTATTCGTCAGTTTCTATGTGTTAATTATGTTTTCAAATTGCTTCCCGAGAATTTATTATATAGAACGTTTATCTCCCAAGACGACGGACGTTAGTTTGAATTCATTATTACAACCGAGTCGTTTTTCGTGGAAGCAGATGCGCGGTTGGTTAATGACTTGGTGACAGTTGAACGGTATTCAGGTCTCGACAGTGTCACCACCACTGTCACCGAATGGGGACGATTCATCCCCATTTCCGGGTTCGAAAGAAGAGATGGGAATTCTCTCGAGGCGCATCGCTCTTTCTTACGATGACTGACAAATTTGAGTATTGGATTCCGGATTAGTTTTAAAAGACACCCATCCGAAGCGATGACAGAGGACCGAGAATAGATTTAAAAGCCCTGTTAATGGCGCCACAATTAACTCTCATTTCAAAATAATGACGTTACTATACCTTTTAAAAACTTTTTCTAATACAAATAATCCACGACACTTCCCACTTGATTTCTAGTGCCCTCCGTTTCCTCACAATGGTACAAAATTACGTAAAATAATTTTCGATAACTAAATGAAAACTAAAAACAATTAAAAACTGAAATGAATGCAATTTCTAGAAATACTGTTGCAATTGCCTACGATTTTGTGTTAACACTTTCCAAACCAACAAAATAAATAATATGAGGACAATTCCTAAATAAAAAAAAAGATGCTGATATTTCTTTGATTAGATGAAGCGTTTAATGATTGTAACTCGACAATAAGTAAAACAAATTCGTATAGTTACAAAAACTTTTATTGAACACAATATATTTTTTTGGGTACACTGTACCTTCTTCAGGTGTAGAAGTAATATAAACTAAACCTAAAACATTTTGACCTATATAAACTTCAGGAGGTCAGACAGGGAGATGTTTTAGTGAGAGGCTTAAAGATCACAAAAGAAGTTATGAAAATAAGAACTCTAATTCTGAATTTGTTAATAATTTCAAATTTTACACTTAGAAAAGAAAGGAATTAAACTAGAATCTTTGGAAATAAACAAATTTAATAAATTAGGAATTATTCTAAATAATCAAACAGACGTTGTAAATACTCCACTATTAAATATTTAGTTTTTCAACCCCCTTCTGTCTTTAGCTATTAAGTTTAGTATATAAGTCAAAATGTTTTAAGTTTAGTTTATATTACTTCTACACCTGAAGAAGGCACAGTACAGTGTGCCCAAAAATATATATTGTGTTCAATAAAAGTTTTTGTAATTATACGTGTTTGTTTTACTTGATATTTCTTTGACTTTCACTTGATCACAGAAATTCCCTGTGGTGTCCCAGCTTTCCAGAGAGTGGCCATCGTGCGCATTAAAAACCGAATTGACGAATTTACTGTTATGTTATTAACGCAAAATAAGTTATTTTTTCCTGTAATTACTTATTGTTATTTATTTACGTACGTAATTGTTACGGAAGGTCATTTACTAACGAATAAGTATTTCGTAGGTATAGTAGGTAAGAATTAGGTAAAAATGAATTACATAGGAACGCGATTTTCTCAATGATCACCGAGAACAAAAAGTGCAAGCGAAAGGTACAGCTTGTTAGAGTACCGTTCGTTGTTCAAAATTTCGTTCGATTTACGGCAATTCGAGATAAAAAACCTCAAACGTCATCGTCAGACTGCAAGGCTAAAATTTACGACGTGACGTCCAAATATCGTAGAAACGAGGTGATAACAATCGCTAGTCAAATGAAACATAAAATCCATAAAAATCAAACTAGGCATTTGGCATATTTTAATGGAAATTCCTATTGTCACGGTGTGAAGAATTAATCTACATCTACCTTAAGGTTCGTTCTACTTTTACGTATGATACACGTTGACAATGAGTTCGGTAATAGACCACCTGGTGTATACGTGTATCTCTCTAGTTATATACTCTCGATGGTCTTTTTTTTCCAGAAACCTCATTAAATGTTTTATTAACGACTACGAAGGCAAGGGCAGCCGCGGTTTTTGTTCGCAACGACGAAAAGACCAAGAGACAAAAGTCCACCAAAATGTAATTCCGTCATTCAGGAGATCGGACTCGGTCATTGGAACGAAAGGCACCGTCATCATTTCTCTTCTTCACGTCTCAATTTGGTCTCGATGGTCTCAGGTTAATTCCACGACACCCATAAAGAATATGTACATTTTTACAATTCTAGTTTTTTAATACTTAAATATCTATTGACGTACTACAGGTATAATTATAAAAACTGGAAGAGAAACTCTAACCATAACGAAAACCTCTGTACCTTCTATTAATCAATTAATTGATTAATTAATTTGTTAGCGGGTCTATTACCAATTGACAAAATTCTGCGACTCTTGTTTGGTATTTCTTGCAAAATCTGAAAGAAATGCTTCCATGGCCTGGGTTTAAAATGTTAGACCAGAGCATGATTATTATCCCTCATATACAATCATTGGGAATAAACTAAATTCTTAAAAGTCTTTTTTTAACATGAACAACTGAATACATACAAACAGCGTTGTGAACTCCATTTGTATTTCTTCAAGTCTACTGTCTCTAAGGAAACGAACATTTCTGTATTAAAACAGTGAACATATGTACAGTGTCCGGCACCTAAGGAGATTCAAAAGCCATAAATCATCGGATGCGCACTAGCAAAGCTTAGCCCCTTTGGGGCGGGGATAATCGACCGGTAAGCAGAATGATAACTGCTCAGCAAGGTTCAGCGTAGCGGAAAATAATTGCAAATTAACAGAGTAGGGAAGGGGTTGTTATGGTAAGTAAATCAGTTGAATGAATTCACTTGTGTTCCGTGTTCAGTACTTTTTCTCTCAGTGATACGCGCCGCTGAACTACAAGTTGACGTTTCGGTCCAGCTATATTCTTATTGGCTCTTTCATTTATTGCTATGCCAAAAGTCTCCGCCTACCTACCTGTCAATCTGACCGTCGCTGAATCTCCTTACGTGCCGGCTACTGTAGTAAAAAAAAAAGTTTTGTGTGTGGACGAATTAGTACGTACCATAGAAGACATATTATAATTTTTTTCAGAACGAAGCATTAAATATTTCATTTATAAAATTGTACTGTTTCCGTTTTTGATAATACTTTAGTGCTGTTTGAGTAATTCAAAATTATTACATGAGCGGTTTTATAGGAAATATAATAGAATAAGAATAAAATGAGGTCGGAGTTCACATTCGCCTTTGCGGTACAACGGAGACTGTAAAGAAATCAATTTCGATCTCTTTAAAAGCATAATGGCATTCAAAAAAAGCGAGTCGGTCGTGGCTCAAAGTGTTGGTGCCGAAAAGGCCCCATTTCCTCCCTGGCGGCTACTCCTATTGTCCCATCTGTACGCTGTTTAGTCACAAGTCAAGACCCCGTTCGCACCGTTTGCATGTTGATGGTACAAACAAGCCGTTCAGTGGAGGCGTTGGTTGATTATTATTATTATTATTATTAGTACCATCATTGTTGTTGTATTATCGAATAAAACGATGATAATAATGTGCGTTCAATCATGCAACAAATGGACAAAAAGAATTACAATGAGATGACCATCATCAACACGTAAATACCTTTGCCATTCAGATTTTGAAGTTGGAGATTATTTCTTCACTTCTTAATCCGTAAGATCAGTTATGTTTGTATAAATTTTAATCCCCCACCACCTCGTTACATTAGTTAGTGTATAAGGTCTTTCTGTTTTTATTAATTTGTTAAATTTCGTCCACCTGAAGAAGCCACCACTATTACGAAATAATTACAACGTAAGCGATAAATAAATAATTTGTAACCGAAACTTGTATGGAATTACAAGAACCGATAGCCATATTAATTTACTAAAACCAGTTTTGAAAAAGAAGTTTCAGTCTTAATGGTTTTATCAAAAAATAATGGTTATGATGAAAATCTAATACCTAGACCAACTCATTTATAAGAAACGTAAAAAATTAATACTTCAAAAACTCTTTATTAATGCTTCAAATAAAATAGATATCAACAACAGTAATAATAAAAATTCTGTTACATAAACTATCTCCTATATCCGCCAACAAAAATAATTTGGGAAAAATACTTGTGAATAGTAAAGAAAAAACGAATATTTTAAATAAAAACGGTGTATATCGAATCAATTGTAAAAATTTCAAAGCCTTTTATATCGGACAAACAGGTAGGGCCCTTAAAAAATGCTTAGAAGAGGACGATAGATCTATAAAAAATGGTAAAAAGTATACAGGAATTGCAGACCATTGCATAACTGTTAGCCATTCACTGGATTCCAAGAATGTAAACATTCTTCATTATCAAAACAAAGGTAAACGGCTTAACCTCCTCGAAATAACCGAGATAAAAACGGCCGTATTAAATGAACTTTAACTTTTTATGTTTCATTCCCACCAGCTACTCGTACTGTAGTGCAAAGCCGAAGGGTAGGGCGTAAGGTCCTCTTCAGCCTCCTTTCAGGAATCGTGGGAATGGGTGGATGGTGTGGTTAGGGAGAGAAAGATGTGACGGACGAAATGGAGACAGAAGAGAAGTGAAAGATTATCTGTGAAGTATTACTGCTCCAGCATTTGCCTAAATGATCCAAGAAAACCACAGAAGACTTGGACCAGAGCAGCCAGACCCGGGTTCGAACCGATGACCTTGTTAAGTTTACTAGCTAAGTATACGGTTTAATATTGTATTTAAATTTATAATTTAGTATTTTTCTCTTCAAGTACAAGATAGTGTAAAAGGGTCGTTTTGCCTGACCGACCTTTCCTAGCAGGTAAACTTTTATTAGTAGGTTTATGAATATTCCGAATATTCTTTTTAGTTTTAGTTCTTTTGTAAGTGTCAAGGAACACAGATTTCAATTCATTTCAATTTCTTTAATTCGTTATATTTTATAAATAAATTTATAGAAGCACCTCTGTTATTTGGAAACTCTAAGAGACTTCCCGAATGCTAAGGAATGATCTAGAGCACTAGACCACGTCGCTCGGTCCTATTGAATGGTCTTCCCATAACAAATGACCAAATAGATTTTGGAAATTCCCCCCTATTAAACTTACAATAGTTTAAGTATAAATAGATTTGCCTGAAATTGTCGATTAGTAGATAAGAGTCAACTTTTGAAAATGGTGTAAAAATCGAAACAATTGTATCTGTATATTGAATATAATAAATATATGTGAAACAATTACCAATTGTTTGTCTATATTGTTTTTAACTATATTTATGTACTACTATATATAAAGGTCTATGTTGATAGAAATAAGTAAAAAACGAAAACACGACCATGGATTTCTTTTAATTTTCGGGTTGTATGTGGTTTAAGTTACGTTGTCCTGTCCTATCCTGATTTAAAATTTGGAAGTCAGGACACGAAAATTGTTTGTTAGATAGAAGACGCGGAACCTTACAAAGAATAATGTTCGTTATTACAATGTAAAGTAAAATAAATACATGCCATTGTTCGCAGCTGTTCTTTCGCAACTATATATCTAATAGGTAAATTTGGACGTCTAAATTGAAGACAGCAAGTGCTACTGTAGCAATTTTTTCTTGTATAGTTTACAAAAGGTGCACGAGGGCGCTACAGTAGACGTGTTATTTTTGTAATTGGTTCCTTTGTAGAAAGAAACCAGCCTAACAAATGTTGTTTCCGTTAAATAGAATAATATTACCTGTTAATTTCTGCAAGCCTACAGCCTAGAATATGTTTTTCTTATTAACAAAGTTGCGGTTGTAGACAGACGGGCAGATAATCAAAGCGTGCATTTAAACACAATTTACCAGAGGGTTGTGTTGGATAGAGAAAATTGGAATCTACAACACGTATTTATTATACATGTCTAGACATTAAACTAATACTAGTACATTGTTGCCAATGTGTTATTATTTAAAACAACAATAGTTGAGAAACAATAAAACCCTAAAACTATCTCTTCTACCTCCTAATGATCCTAGTATATATAACAGAGACATCAAGAACCAACTGGCGACCGACAATTGTAGAAATTCAGTTCGACCGGAAGTAATTTCAAGTTTTGCTTTATTAATTATGACATCGCACCCCGTGATTAATACCACTGGGTATCAGAGGTGATATTTACTGTCACCTTCTTCGTGGGAGATAAATAATACCGGGGTGGGGTCGTTACTGACAGGAAATTGGAGCCATTAAGCTTTAAGGGGCATTGTGTTCGATTAAAACTCTAACAACTGACACACAAAAGGATTTTATTATTTTCTTTTGAATTTTAATAAAAAAGTTGATTAATTTTGATAAAGATAAAAGATATGAAAAGCCGACTGAACGTTTAGTTAATTTAGTTAGTTAGCGATACCTGAAAATGTACCTAATGATGTCATATATTTTGAAGCTAAATGACATAACATGATTTTCACGCAATTTAGTGGTTGAATTGCATCACAATTTGGATATGATTTTGAGATATTAAAATTGTAGGTATATAATTTTCATCTAACTTGTGACACGATTTATATAATTTTTAGTATTATTCATATCAGTTGTATAAGAGTTGTATAACTGGGCTGGAGCTCAAGAAGTAAGAAAGTTCTAACTTAATAATAGCGATACGATATTGTGGAAAAGTGTACAGACCGATCTGTACACAATTTATCGCCTAATTAAAGTAGTAGAGACCCTTTAGGTAATGCATATCAATCAATCGTTATGTTTCTTATCGCCGATTGCCCATAATTACCCATTGCATTGGTCAACAAATAGGCGTAACTACCGATTTTCCCGTAAACTTTACATCGCCTTGTAATTAGCTGATATACAAGGGAATTTGAAGCCGGTTCGGCGCGGGTTACCAAACAATTGTATCCAACAATGCCCGTTGCATTCTTTAACGTCCACGCATCAACTGACGGTAAAAACGGCACCGCACTTACAAAGGAACTGTGCAGACATCTTAATTAACAATCTCACAGGATTCAGTTAGAACTGAAGCTTATGGATTGTAGATCAGTATACTTGTAATATATATATATATATACATATAGATGTGTATAGGTAAGTATACAATATACCTGTAGAGTACTTACCGACCTACTATTCTCCACTCTCGTTCGCAATTACCGTGGTTAAGGAGCCCACACGCAATGCTCTCCTGATTACAGACTTTTTTCTCTCGTGTTAAATGAAACAATGAGACGGATTACTCCAAAAGACCACGCTCGAATGTTCGTTCATTTTCCAACATGTTAAGGCTGTAATTACTTAACATATTACCTATTTTTTTTTTTTTTTTGTTTCCATAAAGGCTCAATCAATGCCGCGATGGAGAAAAAAATTCAGATGATTTACAAACAACAGAAAAACGAACGCCTGTTCGAATTATGTACTTCTAATTTATAGATACACTTATATACTTGAGTTTTTGTTGCAATTTTTAAATTTTAATCCATTTGTAATAATTAGATTCGGTTAAAACGTATTAAAACCCCTTTCACCCATTGTTTTCAAAGAGGAGCCTACACTAAATATAATTTGGTGACACTCGAATTGAGCACAGAGCGTAAACAGGTAAACAAGTAATTATCGAGGGTTTGTTTATCAAGAAAGGAATTGAGCACAGGGATCATACAGGTAGCAAATAAAAATACCGATGAGAGGAGAACAACATTAACGTTGCCAAATATAATTGGTTTGTAAGAGGCGGGAGAAATTAATAAAAACAAGGCACTATCCTTATGCAATTATAGTCTTGTACAATAATTAACATGTCTTCAATAAAATTTGAAACTATGACCAGTGAACGAGGTAAAACTCTATTAATTTTTGAAAATTAATTATCTTGTTGATATGAATATAGACGACTTTTCAAACTTTCCTCCCAGAATTTGGGCCGAACAGTCTTCTAATATCTATAGAACAACCAACAGTTGCAACAAGCAACAACTACCTAGTGCTTCAAAAAGAACTCAAATCCCTACAGATATTTTATAAGAAATCTGTCAACATGGCTTGTGCTCAATTCGGGTGTTTATTTAAACACATGCAGGTAAGAAAATCTTTGTACTCTAATCAGGCGTCCCTTTGTGCTCAGTTCGTTTATTAACCGTTTTTGTGCTCAATTCAAGTGCACCGTTAATTTTAGACCACTAGTACTTGATGTATTTAGGGATGTAGGAAACTACATGTGAAGATCGTTTTGTACACAAATCAGTGTGTGAACTTTGGCTACGGATCCTGGGCTTTACTCAAAAAGAAACAGAGAGTAGTTTTTATTTCTTATACGATAGGACTTTAAATTTTTGTCGAACGATATCTGCTAGAAGCAGTATATCGTCATATACTGATATCTACTGGTAACTATGGTATTTCATACGTTTGACAAGGCCTTTTGAAGGTTACTACTTGACAAACTGTTTAGGCACCCAAATCAAACACAGTTTACTTTAGGTGTAAAGTGCAAAATGACCAAATCCAAAAATCAACAACCATACATTTGCCGTGCAGATTGACGTTACACGAGATGCTTTCTTTGCTTGAAGAGAATAATGATTTCAAACTAGTCTGGACGTGGGTATAACCATATACATATAAAGGGAAAACTCACTCGTTTCAGACATAACAACTGGGATATTTGTATCAGTAGTAGGAAAATGCGACATCGGAAAACGTTTTGGTGGAGTCAGGTTCTTTCGTCCTTGCACGTATGTGCACTACTGATTCGCCTATATATAGATTCAGAATGGATGAATCGTTTTCCATAAATATTTTTCGTTTGAGATTGATTCAGCCTATTTTCTGCCATATTTACTTTTTCTTAAACATTTGCGTTTTTGTGTTTTCGTGCCGTCTCTTGTTTAACTCTTGACAAATTCTCCATTATGTCCCATTACGCTTGCTTCTCGTTGCACGATCTCTCTATCTTTCTCTTTCTCTTTGTGCCGCTCCCAAGGAAGAGGGCAATCGTCAACCGCGCCTCTAACCAGGTGGCAGTTGCCGCTCTCTAATTAGACTTAATTGGTTAGTGTTGCCGGTAATATCAACAATACGTCCTCTCCACCACCAAATCCATCCGAACGCTTTGTCATTGAGCTTTAACGTATAGTCGCGTCATTCAAAAGCTCTCGATAATGGAACGACATCAGCTTTATTTGATTATTATAAAATAAAATTGAAAACTTCATTCAACACAGAAAAGGGGTTTTGAATTGCGGGAAAATTAACACCACTAACTATATTAACGTTTTAACATTACAATAATTGGGTTCATTAGGGCAATTGTAGGACAGTACTTTTAGTATAGAAAGGCTGTCGACAATCGAAAACTAAATGCACCTGTCAACTAAAAGTACCCATTTAACAAGTAAGTACTAAATAAATTAATAATAGTTGTGGTCTTTACTTAGCGAAAATCCAAATTTAATAATCATATCAAACAAATAAGTTTTCAGATTTTCACGACATTGTTTATTATTGTCTTCAAATGCTAAGTACCTACCAACTGAATGCTACGGAAAAAGAGAATGTTTTGGGTGCTTCATTCCAACCAGCTACTGATACAGGTGGGCGGGCAGTCCTTCCGATCTATACTGTAGTGCAAAGCCGGAGGGTAGAGCATAAGGCCCTCTTCAGCCTCCTTTCAGGAATCGTGGGAATGGGTGGGTGGTGTGGTTAGGAAGAGAAAGATGAGACGGACGAAATGAAGACAGAAGAGAAGTGAATGAGTATCTGTGGAATATTACTGCCCCAGCATTTGCCTAAGTGATCTAAGGAAACCAGAGAAAACTTGAACCAGAGCAGCCGGACCCAGAATCTAACCGGTGACTTCCCGAATGCCAAACAAAAGACGAATTTCTATTTCCTTTTTGAATCTAGTTGTCTTCACAGTCACTTTTTTTTGAAAATACTTTTGTATATTTTTAAAATAGATGTTTTATAGTAAAGTAAGATACATCCACAATCTTTTACATTTGGGCGTTTTAATGAGAAAGAAATAATTTGTAGCATAAAAATTTACATTTTGCAATATATATTTACTGTTTTAAATAACAAGATAAGACACCACATAAGTACGATACAATAACAAACAAAATCTCGTGATAAATTCCGTTTATGTATGATGAGTAACGAGCATATTAGCCCGCCCGAAGAAATTGTTTATAGCTATCTATGTATCTACATAAATACATACATTATGTATAATACTTAATATACGCAATGGTTTAAATAAATCACAGCAGTTTTAAGTGTAGCATTCCGTATTGTAGATACGAATGGAGAGTGAAAGAGTGAAAAAAGAATAAGTGAAAAGGCAAAAGGCATAGCGGTTCCTGACACTAAATAGACTTTACAATCGTCCCCCAAGTATTTGGAAGCAGAGCCAGGACCTAAGAAGCTTACAAACTCGTAATCTCGACTTACGAGCGACATATTTCATTCTGTGCAAGTCGTATTTTGACATTTTAGTCACGTTATTGGCCGCAGGGATCCAAAACTTCTCCACTCACGACATACGACCAAACATACCCAACAGGGCACCAATATTATACCATATGTTAAACCAAAAACAATATATTATCGTATGTCTCTTTTATTCTAAATAAAACCTATGTTAAAATCCAAAATTACACATAACAATGTTTTCAAATGCCACCCTATATCTCTACGTTTGCAGAGCCCCTATAAGTAATTTTACAGCTTATATTGATATACTGTAGTTGTCAGGCTATCACGGCCGTGTATGTTGATGCAGTGTATTCTTCCGAGCCGTAGTCCATGGAATTTTTCTTTTCCAGACATTTCGCCGCTACTGCTTGGTCATAATTGATGATCAATGATGATCAGTTACGACCAAGCATCATCACTGATCATCAGTTACGATCAAGCACTTGCCAAGTCACCACTGAAGATGCCGTCAGCAAAGCACGGCGAAACGTCTGGAAAAGAAAAATTCCATGGACCACGACAAAACAGCCCGGAAGAATACATTGCATCAATATATTGATATAATTTTCAATTTAACATTAATACCGTTTCAACTATTTAAGACGTTACCTATAGAATAGAGATTGCAACGTGATGCTGATGTTAAAGAGGCGAGATTTCTGATAGACAATAGACAACAACAAAAAGTGCTCTGTTTTGGCAATTCTCTAAACGTTCTACTTTTATTTTAACGGCCTAACAGCCGAGTATAACAGCATTAGTTTGCGTGCCCAAGGTAAACAATTTAGAATTCCGTCCATTCTCATCACGTTTCATCCTTAATTCGCGATTTCATGGATATGATATTGTAAAATAGAAATTTATATATACATATACATATTCACGATGTTTTCGGCTTTTCCCTTTACTTAACACATCGAAGATGAACCACGACGTTCTTCAAACAAACGAATAAACAAACAATAACAATAAGTATACACCAACGTAAGACAAAACCATTGTCTTTGGAATGAAATCCGTGACCTGATTTTGTTGTTCAGACCTTCTATTAGATATAATGCCCGTCTTTACACTTTTTATTGTACCTATAGATTTATTGGGCGCGGTTTAGTTATTTTGTAAGATGGAGTTTTTAACATCAATTTACGTAAAAATTTTCGGAAAGGTTAGATGAACGAACAAATAGGTACACATTTCGCAATTACCAGCTAACAAGATTAACTGATATTGCGTCTGAAACGTAAGAAGAAATCGTATTGAGATATTCCACAATATTTAATGCGTTCCAAAGCATGAAGATTTTAGTAAAAAGTGATCACAAAGAACGGCACGCTGTATTTTCCTTTTTTTGTTGTAATTTTGATGCGTGCCCGCCGATCCGTTTATGTTGCAATGATTAACGTTGTCAGATAAAAATAATTGACTTTTTCTTTCGTAAAATACGCAAAATGTACCAACAATAAATTACCGGTTACTAACTTCTTCTGCTTTTTACTAAAAAGTACAACAATATATAACAATATTTAAACTGTCTAAGGTGCAATTATCATTAAATATTGTTAATATATGAAAATAAAACGGAAAAGTTCCAACGAAAGAATTTATTCACAACTCTACAATTGTTTCGGCCAACGGGCCATTTTCAAAGAGTATGTAAATAATTATTAGAAAATATAAAAATATAAAAACTTCACAAAAATTGAAAATTAAATAGTTCTTGTAACGCAATTACGATCATAGAAAAACACAAGTATTGGTTACAAATTATTGACTGATTCCACAATCGTTATTTTGCCACATTTCTTCAGATGAAAGACCCATGATGTCATCTGTCTATTTCCTTTTTTAATTTTTTTTTTAATAGGGCTCGTTACCTAAACCAACAGATTTATGAATGATCAAATAGAATTTGATATTTCTCCTGTGTTAAAATGTGTATTATAACTAATTGTACGTATTATTCATCTTTCGGAGCAGCGTGATCCAATGGTTAGGTTAGGTTAGGTTAGTTCAGGTTAGGGGGACACTGGTTCGATTTCGGGTCCGCTTGTCCGAGTCAATTTTTTTTTGTAGTTTTCTTGGATCATTTAAGCAGATGCTGGGGCAGAAATATTCCACACAAAATCTTTTATTTCTTTTCTGCCTTCATTTCGTCCATCGAACCCAAAATACCACCCACACTCCGTCCTACAATTCTTCAAATTAGGCCGAAGATTGTCATCTACCTCACCCTACGGCTTTGCACTCGATTGTAATTCAGAAGGACCCATCAGCATTAGTAACAAGTGACAACAAAAACACTGAAGTTTTTTTTTAATCGTTAGTACATACAAATTCTACTTTGAAGAGGGTGTAAAAACTGAAAAAATTGTAGGGTCATGTAAATAAATTCATGAAACAAACACCAACTGTATTTTTTGTTTTTTTAACTAATTAACTAATGAAATAAGTTTATTATAGATACTAGATATTTTAAAAGCAATTGAAAAGAAACGGTAATACTTAATAACAAATAGGAAATTTTTGGTAAGTAACATTGATTTCGTTTAAAAAGAAGCACTAAATGTTGCGGTTTGGTAATCTTTCCAAGATTTGAGAAGTAATTAATTCTCTTAATTCGACGCCGGTCAACTAACTAGACGCTAGAAACGAGGCAATTACGTGAAGGATATAACATCATTTTCAACTGTTCCACTTCAGTTCCTGCGCTTCCAACAAATTCGTTGTTTGAAGCTGTGCGAAGGTGTCAATCGAACCAGAGCTATTTTATTTTTATTAGGCGAGACTAATGGACATGTCCAATTAGTATCTACAACTTTAGTGTATGAATGCGACTAGACTAGGGCGAGGTAAATACACTTTGTAATAGTACGATAGTCCGACATTGGTCTGAACCCGAAATGCCTAATATCTCGTGAGAATTTGACGACAAACTCCCTAAAAATTACATTCTGACACGAGATACGTTTAAAAATTTCGTTATAGAACTTTATAATTTGGAAAACTTAAAAAATATTAGTAGAATGTTAGCAGCTAGCTAGCAGTTGCATGTTTCTCTCCCTAACCACACCACCCACCCATTCCCACGATTCTTGTAAGGAGGATGAAGAGGGCTGGTGGGAATGAAACATAAAAAGTTAAAGTTCATTTAATACGGCCGTTTTTATCTCGGTTATTTCGAGGAGGTTAAGCCGTTTACCTTTATTTTGATAATTAAGAATGTTTAAATCCTTGGAATCCAGTGAATGATTGAGAGTTATGCAATGGTCTGTAATCTGTGATCTATAGTGCTCTTCTAAGCGTTTTTTAAGGACCCTACCTATTTGTCCGATATAAAACGCTTCGCAATTTCACCCATTCCCACGATTCCTGCAAGGAGTCTAAAGAGGGCCTTACGCCCTACCCTCCGGCTTTGCACTGCAATGTAGGTCGGAGGGACTGCCCGCCCACCAGCACGAGTAGCTAGTGGGAATGGTAAATACTATTATTCCCTAAGAATATTGTATAAATTCCCTTTCGGTAGATCTGAAACTCTTAGGAATTTTACTAATTAATTATGTAACGCCACAATAATTTCTAGTTCGATATGAATGCCCATTGTTACTGTGTTCTCTTTTTCCTTTGGAATCGCAAATCAAAAAATGTGGAGTAAAGGTATAGTAATGTAACTCGCCCGTTTAGTTTACAAGAACGGATAACTTCACATTGACCTTTAGTGTAATAGAGGTAGCTTACGGGCATATAGAGGTGGGTAGTTTGAGGCTGTCGATTGTGTCGCTTAATTTAGACGAACTGCGGTGATCAGCGGAGCAATAAAACGCAGCCAAACAAACAAATAACCCGTAATCCAGATTAAGTTACTTGTCGTCGTAATGGTGACTTATTGGACGTGGGGCACTGCGGACTAGTAAATCACCACGTGCGACCCTTTATATACCTACACCATTGTATAGAATTGTCCAAATGTTATAGTCAAACGACATCAATCGACCAACAAAACACAAAAAGGTAATCGCTTTCGCCGTCGAAATAAATAAACAAACAACTAATTATTGTTATTATGCTGAAGTAAAATAATGAAAATCGATTATATTGATGTAAGAAGTAAGTAATTTCAATAAAGGAATTTTTCTATTCACACTGTAATATTCAGATCCAACTTTTGGCTGTTACTATTTAGCCTACGCTAGATCGAATTCTGCAAACTTTGTTTATATGAACAGTGCGATAAGGCCCGAATATGTAGCTCTTTTATAAACACGGGCTGTGCTCTCGGGAGAACTATCCCATATAAGTCAGTCTTTCGTAAGCTATCAATATCGATATTTATAAATTGTGTGATATTGTTCATCTGTGCTTTAATTTTCAAAAGTTTCAGTGTTTTCAAATAATAGGTGAGTTGATTCACTGGCTGACCAATTTTACTATTAAATTATTTATAATTTATTTACTTTATTTATTATAAATTAATATTGCAATTTAATTGAGCACTATGCGAGTTGACCCATAGTGTTTTGTTTTTGAGTATGATGCGAGTTGACCCTTGATACTCTGTTAGTTGTGATAGAGTTGACCCTTAGGACCTGAAGTGAATGCATGCACTGTTTACCATGGTAGATAACTCTTTACTAGCTTATTATATTTCCGTTGAGATATTTCGTGAGTTGACCCTTAATACCTGTGATCTGGAAATTATTTAATTTCAAATTCGTGAATTATTATTGATATTTATGTCGTTATGATTGTGATTTTGGTTTAATTGGTTGCTCACATATTGTTTTTGTTTATTTATTTCAGATAAGTCATATCGGACCAGTCAGGCCATAAATTCCTAATTTAGTATTGTTAGTTATTTCTTTTTTATTATAATCATTTAACAATTACGTAGTCATTCATATATTTTTTCATTCATCTTTTTAAATTAAATTTCATTTAATTTTCCTGACAATTTTAATTTCACCCTACATTGATTATGAAATCTTCCTGACTTCAATTTACATACCTACTTAGTTTATTTTCATTTCGAAATGACAAACATTTAATAAAAAGTGTCCGAATTTATTCAAGACCTTGATGTGTTAAACAAACAAGGAATTGATTTTTAACTCAATTACTTATAAAGCGCACAAAACCATCTGTAGGAAATTGAAAGCCAGTTTGTAAATACTTCCACCTTTTGTCGCGCTCGAGAGCGAAGGTCAATTTCATGATCTTATTATTGATTTTTCACGAGACGTTTACCAAATGGTCTGAGAAAGCTCACCTCATACCTAGCTACCTACTACCTAACTATTCATTTAATTTTGAAAAATCAAAAGCTTTGTGGCTACAAATTCGTTTTTTAGTACCGACCTATTCTATTGTTAATCGAAATGACCATAAAAAGTGTGTTTGTAAAGATTTTAAACTTTAATCTGAACTGCTCTATTCAACAGTTGTAAATTTCACGGCTCATCAATTCATGAACGACTCTAAAGAGAATGTGCGATCAGGTCGATTCTTCTGGATAACGAAAGGGAGTTAATAAGTTAATATGAGGCAGTCGTGAATCTCTGTTACCTAGCGGACCATTTTTTAGCTGCTAACATTAATTCTAACCCATCATTCAATCGGAGCGCATTACAGTTGCAAATAAAATAGGATTGAAATTATGTTCTTCCTGCCAAGATTTCCTGATTTGGAACTACCAAAATTATCCTGATTTGGAACTGATATCTAGCGTTTTCAAAAACTTGATTTAATAAAAAATAGTAATACGTTTATATACAATACTTACCTATTAACTTGCTAACTTAGGCCGTCAAAATCAAAAAATCTTGGTCTGGAAAAGATAATCAGGCATTCCTAACTAGTTCCTCAGTATGCGTTAGATGCCTTACTTCTTCCTGATCGGGCACGCAAGGTACAATCAAATTCGGACAAATTTTTCTAGTCGAAGAATAAACATACAGTTGATAACTTCCACAATTTATTAAATAAACTTAACACTGTGACTTCTTCAGAAGTACAAAATCTACTTAAAACTACCTAAGAGTAGATGTCTATAAATAGGGTGGTGCATTTTCATTAGAGTGAGGGCAAAGATTTAATAGTACTGAGAGGTTTATATCGACTTGGTAATATTTCTGTATTTTTATATTTGTTTAATTTCTTTAGATTCTAATAGTGTAAGTTTTAAACTTTTACTTTCAATGTGTAAAATTTTTAAATCTAAATTAAATATATGGTTATCTTCTAACACATGTTTGGCATAGTTAGAATCGGTTTTTTTGTTTCTATATGATCTAGAATGTTCGTTCAAACGAATTCTAAAATTTCTTCCCGTCTGACCTACATACATTTTTGAACAAGAACCGCAATTGAGTTGATATATGCCTGCCTGGTTTTGATAATTTCTCTACTTTGTCTTTATTATTCTTTATATGTATGCTAAGGTTATTATTCGTTTTGTATGATACATTTATATTGTTGTCTCTGTCAATAGATATAATTACAATTAAAAACGCGCTATTTGTAATTGGAAGTTGACCAGTTAGTTTGAATGTAAAACAGGAAAACAGGTATCTACAAAAGGGAGCGTCTGGGGTCTGGGATTCATGTTAGTCGATTTATTCCGTTTCACTGGAAACACCTTTGCCAGTTCACAGGGCAGGAGTAATCAATCTTCTCGTAAAGGGTTATATTTCGAACAAGGTTAATTAACGAAGGTAATTAGTAAGAAACTGCCACGTCAGATCTAGCAGGCTGCGTGTACAACCAACCCGTAATCATCGACTGTTTGTTTCCTTCTTAATCGATTTCCCTCTCCTCTTATATTTTCATATTATTTTTGTTTTGTTTTTTAATCGGACGCCGAACCGCGCCGCACAGAGCAAATAATCCCATATAATAACACGACGCGGTAGCAGCGGTTGCAGCGTGATGACGCGACATCCTTGCTGCAAACAGCAGCTGCTTTTTAATAATAACGAAGTGTCCTGACAATAACGATAGGATAGACATGTCCAAGGACGGCATAAGCGAGTATTTAGGCGCCATGGCTTGTCCGTCGCCAACGGCTAAATGATTAAAAAAAATATTCAAGGTGTTTATAAAGACAGTATGTGCTACTGATACAATGTTTAAGACATCATGTCCATTTCGATGAATTTGTAATCAGTATTATCGTACATTAATTTCTGTCAGACATAATAGTACATATTCTATGTGTTTGGGTACATCAGAAGGTCACATTGCTGCAGAGCCCTCGAAGACACATAAATTGGCAACGGATGTTTAAAATCGATGGAACCACATTGAATGGGGTCACATACAATCAATTTTTCTCTATTAATAATATATGTACACAACTCTACACGGTTCTTCCTAGATGCAGACGAACCAACCTCAGTTCTTCGCAAAGTTTTTTTAGAATAAATATCCGGTTTCCAATATAAGAAGCACTCACAGAAAGCTTGGTTTTGAAATAAAACAGTTTAGCACTAAGTACTAAGAAGTACCTGCTTTAACATTTTTATTTCGCTCACTTGTCGAGTGGTCTTTTGTTGGAGGTATTCTTAATAGAACTTGGTGCATTTTTTAGTGAAACAGCATGATTAAAACGAATTACTGAGCAAACCATAAAAAGAGCAATTCGGGTGGCATGGCGAATCAGTGCATTTTAATGTAAATATTTTAAAACTTTTACATACGAAAATATCAAAATCTAGAAAAATGTCGCTTTTAGAGAACCTGGAAATTAAAAATGCTTTACCAAATAAAAATAATTAGGTTACCAACCAAACAGATGGGTAACTTATAACTCCCCTCCATTTTTATAAAAAACTTTAAACTTTGTGTGTTTCATTCGCACCAGCTAATGGTGCTGGTGGGCGGGTAGCGGGTAGTCCCTCCGACCTACACTGTAGTACAAAGCCGGAGGGTAGGGTGTAAGGCCCTCTTCAGCCTCCTTGCAGGAATCGTGGGAATGGGTAGGTGGTGTGGTTAGGGAGAGAAAGATAAGACGGACGAAATAAAGACAGAAGAGAAGTGAATGATTATTAGTGGAATATTACTGCCTCAGCCTTTGGCTAAGTGGTCTAAGGAAACCACAGAAAACTTGGACCAAAGCAGCTAGACCCGATGCGAACCGGTGACCTCCCGAATGCTAAGTAATGATCTTGACCACGCCGCTTTATCTAATAGAAATAATTTGGTTAATAATCAAACAGAACGGGTAACTTATAACTCCTATTTACAAATTTATATAAATTGTAACCCTTATTATAAATAGTAACTGATACGTCTAAACTTTAGTAATCTTTGTGCATTTACTCTCGTTGATGGCCGTATCCGCCGAAACAGATTTGTCGATTTCGATTGAATAATATTATGAAACGTCCCGTGCTCTTTATTTTATATTATTTGTTTGGTTTCTTTATAGAATTGACTGAAGGGGCACAGCATATAACATGGACATTCTTTCTTGTACACACATAAGCGAAGTAGCTCGAATGTCATCGGGTGTTAATTGAGCTGGTACTGTTTCTCATTAACGTTGAACAGGTGAGCGACGTGTACTCATGTATTACCTACAAGATACGTCGCCGTTCTCCCCAAATACACACACACACACACACACAAACACACACATGTATATCTAGTGTGGCTATCCGCTTTGTTAATGTAGGCATAAAGGCACTATCGCGACCTGTATCTGTTAGGTCGCAGGCCGACAAGGCGGGTCCCTATTTGATGAAGATAAGAAGCACCAAACATAAAACAGGCCCTAATGCGGTAGCCATGTTTGCTCAACAGTTTACGACACCCTCTCATGCCTTCTAATTGATGCTGCTGCTCGTTCCTGATGGCATATAGAAGACGCGACCCGGGTAAATAATATGTTTTACGCGTGTCTGCCTCTATGTGTTTTTTTATGTCGATGTACGTTGATAGGATGAGCTGCATTTGGTCCGTATCGTAATGGTTTGGTTTACTTCCCTTAATTCAGCTTCCTCTCAATAACTTACTACGTTAAACATCTCCATTGAAATTAATACCATAGCGATAGAAATCAGCCAATGAAAAATACCATTTCTCGATTCAATAGAATTTGGTCAAATACAGAACACCTGTATCAAGTGATAAAAATATAATCATACAAGAAGGCATTATAATCCTTGTTCGTTTAAATATTAAGGATCAAAGATCCCACATTTGAAACGCTTCCCACCAAGCAAGCACTACGAACTGAAAGTCAAATCCCACAACCCGTTTCGACCTATCGGGTCTCATCAGGTGGACGCTGGCAGAAAGGCTTTTACAGACTATATGATACATATAAATAAAAACAACTACTCTGAAGATTAATACTCCTACAGGCATTGACTTACACTGTTGATTCCTTCCGAAAGATCCCTAGACGATTATAACATATGCCAAAAAAAAGGTATTAAAATCCTTGTTCGTCTAAACATTTCTAAATTATTAATATTTGATTCCAAATAATTAGACGAACAAGAAAGCTAAGAATCTTTTGGAATCAACAGTGTAATTCAATGCCGGTAGGGGGTATTAGCCCTCGGAGTAGTTGTTTATGTTTATTTTATTTATTTAATTCCTCTAAAAGATTCAGATGTTTACCCTTTTTCTCTGAATGTAACAATTTAATATTATCCCCATCAACTTTATGATGATTTTCAACAGAATGAGCACTTAAACCTTAAACCTGATTTTTTAAATTCTGCTACGTCTTTTACATGTTCTTTAAGTCCTACAGCTAATTTCCTACCAGTAAAGCACTACAATCTAACAATTTAATTTATATACCCCACTTTTATTATTGATAAGTTGTATTTGTTTATTGTTAACTAGAAGTTTTCCTACATTACATTTATTGACCGACATTGTTTTTTGCCCTAACTGGTTTAATATTTTACAAATTTTATAGTTAATACTATTAAATTTACTCTTCTCTTCAAACAAGTCCGTACATAATTTTCTGGTTATCAATTTTCTCTTTATTTTTATAATAAGCTTATCTACGATGTTGGGGATATAACCGTTACTTGCTGTAATAAGTTCGATGATTGCTAGTTCTTTTAAGTAATTTTTCTTATTTTGGGGGAAGATTCAGTAGTCTATAAACATAGCTGTTAAATACTGACATTTTCACTTGTTGTGACTGGTTAGAATTGTAGTTTATTATGGTGTCCGTACTTCTTGGTTGTAGAGTTAATAATAAACTTTTCTGAAACACAAAAAAGCTACTTTTTGTGTTTCAGTATTACTTAAAAGTCGTTTCTAGAAAATATTGAAGTTGGCACATGGATTTTGTGCCGAATGATTTTCTCACACACAAAAGACTTGAGTGTATTTGTGATAAGTGGGTACAATATGCCACTGTGTGATTCTGATCTGCCGACATAATATATGTACGTGACCAATATTGGACCATCGCTGCGTCCGCCGTCGAGCCTTTTTCATCCATTCTTTCGGTAGTGTAGTATTCACGTATACTATATACAGGCACGGTAGTCGTAATCAATCGCGAGCTTCCACACAGCGTTGAAATCGAAAGATGGCAAATTACAGGGCGACCGCTACCGGCCGTTTTTATTACGATTATAATTAGGAGTAGGTTCTCTTATATCCGCAGATGGAGAAACGCATCCTGCGGTTTACACGTGCTATTACATTAAATAAATTACGGTTTGCAACCATTTTTATCTGCCACGATGATTGTGTTGTAGGCCCGTATGTGATGCTTATAACTTCGGACGCGAGTAAACAGCTAAAGCACAAAAACGGCACAGTTAATAATTCTGTAAACAAGCTGTAATTTGTATTATGCCTATGTAATATCTTCGGAATGATTAGTCATTTTTCCATGTTGGTTAGTTATTGGCCACTTTCAAATTGGCGTTTGTTTTTATGAAACATGCTGTGGAATTACTAGATTACTACACGTTATGTTCTTTTACTTATTTCTACGAAGTATTTTAAAGGTGTGAACAACCACAATTACTAGACTAGGAGTGTATCGAAAAAAAAAATTCCCATTCAATATATAGTAGAATAATCACATGCGCCAAAGGAATTGATATTTCCGAAAATAAGTTTTCATTAAGTACAAAATTAACGGTGCACTTGGATTCGTCCCCAAGAGGTAATTAGCGCTTATCAGCAACACGAATTCGTCCCTTTCTTAATTATACACGAATTGGCTCCCATGGTTTACGCTCTATTATCCAGAAAACGATGGCAGCGTTGCCCACCCTGACATTTTCCAATACTTTTATAAAATAAACTGCATTTAGTTAAAAATGTTAAAAGTTTGACAAAAATAAAGTTATTTATCCATTTTCTGTTGTTGCCCTACTTAAGAAGGGGTAAAATAAATAACAACATTTTATTGGATAATTATAATAGTCGATTATTGATATGCCCTATCGGCAACAGGAACATGTTTCAGGAAGGGGTTTACTATAGAGTTTGGGGATGCAACTAATAAATAAATATATATTGTTTAATTATTTAGTATAGCTTAGTAGTGACTAAAATGGTAAATTACAACGCGTCTGTGATGTTTAGTGAAATAAATAAGATGTCAGTAATTTAATGGGTCGTTTTATTCAGCCCGCCCTAACATTTACTAATTTCTCGAGGTTCTGAAAATTTATCAGAACGATACATGCATAAAATTAAACAGCATTAGTTTAAAGAATCCTGTTAGGAGGATGACAAAAAATAAACTCAATCTTATTGAAAAATAAATAATAACAGAACTTGACACGGGAACGATTATCCGTTTTCATTATGTTAAATCGGTATCGTTAAGAAACTTACCTACTTAAAAATGTAAGGCTTGATAAGGCTTAATTGTGGCTGTATGCTGTGATTTGTGACATTTATTTAATATTATTGTTACCTCACTTTTACATTTTGACAAAATAAAATTCATATATGATATTTACCACAGTCTTTTATTCCAACTTACAAAAGTATTACAAGAAGAAATATACTTCGATGATACATGGCAACCATGTACGTTATTCTGCTTTATTTTGTGCTTTTCTGGGAATTTCCAATAAAACTGTCGCGGGTACGAATTCGTGTATTTACTTTTCATAATTACCAACCGTTCCCAGCAAAATTGAAAAAAAATAATTAATTAAAACTAATTTTTAACTTTGTACAAAGCTCTAAGACCAAGTTTATTACTAAATTAAAGAAAACGTAGGTTTCATACTACATTATTTAAATTCTCCTAGAATTATCCTTAAATCCTTACAAAGAGTAATAAATTATCACAAAAAGTGCCTTAACGGTAATATAGTGTTACATATATTAGGTACATAGAATTGCTTTAAATGTTCAAACTATAATATTATACGAGTGTCAGTTTTGTATCCTTTTTAAAAATTACCGATATACAAAGCCGTTAATTAGCTAATTTGTCAAATTTGGGCTTTTTTCTCATATGCCGAAAAGCCTCCGGTTTCGTAGCCGACATTCTTGAAATTTAAACGATTTAAGCGATTTGTCTGTCACAGTCAACTTTTTAAATTTGCCGCTTATTAACGAAGTGGGTCTTTTGTTTCGGCGTTCCATTGTTATCCCAGAACGAAATCCAAGCGTGCCATTTTTCATGTCGATGAGGCAGACAATTGCCGCGCTGCTGTGAGAAATTGTTTCCGACACACTAATTGTTCTTGATTAAATTAATATTTCTTTTGTTCAGATACTGTGAGGATAAAGGAAGGCACAAGTGTAAATAAAATAATATAATACACTCCACTATGCACGGTAGGTATAACACAAGAGTCGCGCATAGAGGGAGCGTCACGAAAATTAATGGAAAAAAGCCTAGCTAGCTATTTTGCCTTTAATTACTAAGTAAATAAAATTTGTTATGGAAATCCGGAATAATTATCTTTACTAACACCTTGTTTTGCAAAAATTGTTCTTTAACGGCACGCTACTATCTCGGCATCTATCTTCCTATCATTAATCATCTCATGTCCGGTTAATTATAAGGGAAAATGGGGATCCGTGGTTTTAGGTTAATTGGAAAGGTAGGGTGGTGTTCTCTATTCTCTTTAATTTAAGACGAAAATTGCTTAATACCCTCGACTTTGATCATCTAAAATACAAAATATCGAAAACATTTTGGCTATTTATTAAAGCTTTATTGTATTCTAATTCTAATTTGGTCAGTATTTAAGTCGTTATGATTTATGAGTAAGGAATGGACTTTCTTATAATTCCCGGTTGTAGTAACCTAGCCCTTATTAAAGGTTTCGTGCTCGAACCGTACAAAAAAGTCACCAAATACTCGTTATTGTCGCGTATAATGATAATGTGCCTTGATTAATGAGAAAATTCACTATTTCGCAATACTAATAACACCTTCGAGCACCAAATCATTTGTGTTAGTAAATCAAATAGAAAAGCGCCATGCGACGAAATCTATTCTAGTTGCTGGAAGGCTGACTTCTTCCAAAGCCTGGCATAAAGAAAATCCCTCCGCAAGAAAAAAGACAAATATATTTCCAAAGTATAACGTAAAAAAAGACGACGAATCGTAATAAAAGAAGAAAACAAACGAGGCGAGCCATTGCACGCGAGATCTCAGATAACGTCGAAAGTTCAAACTTGTGAGGAAATGCTTCCATTTTCTTGTGAAAAAGTGGCGCGCGTGATGAATATTTCGGGCCACATTGGATTAAAATCAAATCAATGTCACACTTAACGAATTTTATTTATGTAGGTATGTATTTTGTAGCAGATAGGTAGGTACCTATTTGTGACATGAGTATTAAGAATCATAAAATTATACTACCCCGTTCGATAAAATGTCCGAAATAGACAAATTGCTTCATGGGAGGGCCAAGATCCTTTATGTGGATTTTATGGCCTTGTTATAAAACACTTTCAGCATTTCGTACGCAACCGTCTCTAAAATGTATAAATGTCAGAGGCATCATGTAGCGGAGTGGTCTAGTGCTCTAGATCATTGCTTAGCATTCGGGAGGTCACTGATTCGTACTCGGGTCCGGCTGCTCTGGTCCAAGTTTTCTGTGGTTTCCTTGGATCACTCAGGCAAATAATATTCCACAGATAATCTTTCACTTCTCTTCTGTCTTCATTTCGTCCGTCTCATCTTTCTCTCCCTAACCACACCACCCACCCATTCTCACGATTCCTGCAAGGAGACTGAAGAGGGCCTTACGCCCTTCCCTCCGGCTTTGCACTACAGTGTAGGTCGGAGGGACTGCCCGCCCACCAGCACGAGTAGTTGGTGGGAATGAAACACAAGAAAGTTTTTTTTTAAGTCATACAGCAAAATTAGGCGTCTTATAATACGCAGAGGCTTACAGAAAATGACTTGAGTAAGCATTGCAAGTATGTATTACTCGGACGTATTATAAAACAACTGAAAAAAAAATTTTTGAGTTATTTTTGGTTGGAGTCCTACCAAAATCCTTGTAAGATTAGATCATTATACATTAAAAAAACCAAAAAATAGAAACTATTACAAATATAAATATAAATATGGAATCAATAGAAACAACTACTCCGAGAGCTAATACCCCTTGAATTACACTGTTGATCCCGATGGACTTCGGAATGAACAGTGTAATTCAATGCCGGTAGGGGTATTAGCCCTCGGAGTAGTTGTTTCTGTTGATTCCATATTTATATGTATATTTATATTTATAATATAGCCTGTAAATGCCTTTCTGCCAGCGCCTACCTGATGAGACCTGATAGGTCGAAACCGGTCGTGAGATGTGGCTTTCGGTTCGTTGTGCATACTTAGTATGACGCGTTAAAAATGTGAGATCTTTGATCTTAAAATTTAGACGAATAAGGATTTTAATTCCTTCTTTTTTGAATAAAAACTATTACATTTGTGGACCTATGTTAAATAAAACCGTGTAGTTTTTATTTTACTACGATCCGAAATCATTATAAGCATTTGGTAAGGTACGGAATCTTCAGGAAGCGAGTCAATGTTGTTCAGTATTTTCGCAATTTACCAGTGCATATAGCGAAGAAATGATCGAGAGAATCGGTAAACATTGTAGCTGTACAGTGTCGGGCGGGAAACAATAAAAAAGCTTGCGTTATATACTCAATCCAGCAGAACCGAAAACCACAACACTCATTAGGCAATGTGAACGTGTCCTGGGAGGCAGTACGGCGACTCGACGATGGTGGGCATCATCTTCGTTATTATTTTACACGACGCGGTACGGTGCGGCGTTAAAAAGAACCCAAGTCCGGCGCTGTTTATAACATTCGCTAGAAACAAAGAAGCAAAGATCTATACGGAATGGAAGAAGAGAGAGAAGGACGAAGACAGGAAGGTGGGGGAGTTTTATGCCCCAGAGATTTATTCTCGGCCAAGAGAGCTAGCTGGTTTATATAATCTTTATGAGTATCCGCGGACCTATTAATCGACATTATTAGAAACACTTTAGCCGCTTTGTCGGCGACTCTAATGTCCGACTTGGGATAAAACGAGATGCCGCCAAACGCGCCGTCGCATACGCTAAAAATTTTAGCCAACAAAAAATCCAACATTTCATTACACCTTATTTCGGCTACAATTCTTACGATTACCATGAAGATTAAGCGAAATGTAGTCATAAAAAACACCAATAAACATTCCATACAAAAATCAAGGGGCGCAATATTCGTTTACCAAAAAAAGTGTAAATGGGGGTTGCTACATTATCAGAATGCACGCTTTATAAACGCGTGAAATAGAAAATAGCAATTTTATTTATAACAACAACTCTTCTGAAAGTTAAAAATCAGTTATAGTTAGTTGTATTTTTTGATGAAGCGACCTATGTGGTAGATATTAATTGATAATTATTATTATAGTAAGTGTAGATTTTTTTGTGTTTACAAGAATTTTATTCTTCAAAGAGGACAGAAAGGATTATGACAATGTTTGGTGGTCACCCCACATTACAAATTTAATAGATACCTATGCATTGACTGAAAGCTCTAATATTTTTTGTATTTTAGTTAAAACTTGTGTGTTTTCAATCTTTAATTGTTTTTGTTTACTTTAACAATAAAGCGTCAGCTTCAAGCCATGATTTTACAAGAAACATTTTGATCTTTTGTTCTTCTATTATAAACTTTAGTTCATTTTTTATTTATCTGTCAATAAAACGTTAAAACCATTAATAGCCCAATTTGATTTATCGGTTTCCAATAAAGATAAACTAACAATAAAACTGCAGTCCGGCTGTTAGAATGTAAATTAGGTAATAAATAGTTATTAGAAGATCTTGTTTAAAACACTGCCAAAATATTACCAGATTTTTTTCTATGTCAAAACCCAATCGAATATTTTGTGAAAATATTCGTATATATAAGAATTACATTTATATTTTACACTGCAAGTAAGTAACTTCAAAAGGTGTTTTCGGGTTCGTCTTTATGACAAAGGTTTTGTAAAAATCTGCAACAAAGTAATAAAAGTTACCTGTGTCTGTCCTATATAATACAACATTATTATATAAAGCATTAGATGGTCATTTCAAAATTTTACGGCCGCCAGTCGGCAGATCTATTGAAAGGTCCTCGACAACATTTTTGTCTTTTGAACAGATAGACCTATTGGAGTTTCAAAACTATTAACAAGCTACAAAAATATCTTGTTTCGAAACTGCCCTTTTTAGCACTATTATTATCTATTATAATAATTATAGGCAGACAAACGACTCTGTAGTCATTTAATATTGTCTCGACATTGATTACTATTATGTGCACTTATTTTTTTGTCGATAACCAACCTCAGACTTTCTAAGAACAATAACTTCTTAATTTAATTTCAAAATCAATTTTCAGTTCGCAATACACAACAAATGCATTTGCTAACAAAGGTAACTTGATGTGGTACTTTCTATTATTTTTTCAGCATAAAAAACCGCAAAAATGATTCAATTACATGTAGATATTAGGCAAAAACTATAGCAACCGGGGCTGCTCACAACGAATTTAACGATCGATGTCACAATGACGAGAGCAGGTACGTGATTTTAAGTTTTCGTTGGTCATATGATGTCTCAATTCAATTCTGACAAATTTGGGCAATCAGAGCGCGAGTGACAATAAAGACTAACACAGAAAATTAATTTTTCGCTTTTCACAATTTCGGTTATAGATTAAATTGCAATATAACTTTATTATATAAATTCTATTGCGAATAGCAACAATTTGTAAATGTTATTATCCATCAATTACTCTATTATAAACCTGCTGTTATACGAAATAAGAACAAATTGACTGTTTACAAATAAAAAAAGACACTTTAATAGAGAGACAGACTAACGCACAAAAGTTAGATAGCTAAATACCTTCCAAGTGTATTATAGATATCTGCTTTATAATTAAGCATAACAAATTATTCGTTATGCTTTTTCTAATATGGTTTGCAGGTTTTATAAAGAAATCGAAAGTGTGCTTCTACTTTACTTGTTATACAACGAAATGACAGGCAAGAAAATGTCAACAAGTTTTTACTTTGGCTGAACAGTATGGCGCGTGGTAAAACAGAAATTGTAAAGAAATTGCGAATCTGATTACTTGGCTATTTTAACTTCGATAGATATAGAGCTTTTATATAATATACGTATATATACCTACACTAATATCAGTTATTCATATAACGACCAATTCGTATTGAATGGCTACGTTAAAATTTTATCACAAAAAGCACACTTAATTATGCCAACACACTTTACGAAATTACACAATTTTGAATTCTTTTGTATTTTACCACGGGCAAACGGCAAACAAGCAGGCAGACAATTTAATTTTAAAACCAATTGTTTTTCGACCATTAAATAATAACGTACACAGTTACTATGTATATTTGTTACGGGTAAAGTTAGATAAGCAAGTAAACCTAGGTTTATCCGGGTAAACTGCGTAATACCCAAGACTTTTGGGTGAAGTCCAAAATATATTTGGAATTGTACACGTTTTGAGCTTTACCCGGGTAAACCGCGTTTTATCCGCTTTCGCTTGGTTAAAGTTCGATGTGCCATAAATGAAAAGGCCAATAATGTTTGAAAAACATATTTAATTCAAATAACACATTTTATAAATAAAAAGTAGAATTCTAAAAATGTATTCTCTTAAAGATAATCTACTCATGAGTACTTATTTGTTCAAACAAGACAAGTTGCTGTACATTTCGAGTTGCAAAGATTTTCAATTGTTTAAACGATTGCATACTGCTGTCTAATTAAAATTCATAAACATAGGATGTTGAGTTATATACAGTATCATCATCCCTTCATTACTGTATAACGTATGGGTAGATTTTTCTAAAGCAATTTTGGGGGGCGATCTTCTCTGATGAAACACAATTATGGAATTACCTGGCTATTAATTTAATAGCAAATTCAATAACACTTGGCTATGTTATCATAAACTTTTTTTTATTATAAAATAACTAAACAATTGTTTCGGACGAAAGCCATTATTAGGAGTAAACCAATGAACAATACTAAGGTTATAATTAGCTTAAGAGCTTATTTATCAGTAGTCTCAAAAATTATATCTACACACAAATCAGTATAATACAAGTATGGGGGTAATAATTATATATGGTATTGTGGTTTTATAAGAAATTTTAATCAACAAATTACAAGTAAAACAGATTAATACAAACTTATGGAATGGTCCAAGATTGTGGTAATATTAACATATAGTTACTGGAAGGTTAATAATAAAGGTAATTGGAAGCAAACAATTAATTGACTATTGCCTGAAGATTTTCAATTGTGGATAGCTTTTTTAATTTCAAGGTTTTCAAGTAGATTTAATTTATTGCCTTTGAATTCTCTATGATTATTATGAATATAAAGTTCTGCCAATCGTGTAAATGTAATTTTCATTTTTATCCTATTATAGTGCTCATTATACCTCCTTTTTGTGGTTCTATTCGACTGTCCTATATAAATGGCGTCACAGTCCTTGCATTTAATTTGGTAAACTTCACTATGGCTTAAAGAGTCTTTTTTGGTTTTGTTATTGACGAAAATATTACTTAGTTTTTGTTTATCAGTAATACTAGTATTAGCTTTAGACGAAACAATTGTTGAGTTGTTTTATAACAATAAAAAAGTTTGTGATTACATAGCCAAATGTTTTATTGAATTGTTGTTATCATCATGTTTCACAGTGATTTCGCCGCTTAAACTGCAGAACTTATTGTCTAATTAAAGAGTCAACGTATGTAATTATTTATAAGTGAACATTTTATTAGCAAAAAAAATGTGTACTACAGTTCTGTAGCTTTTATAGACGAACAACTACTTGAGTGTGCGTCAAATTCAGATGAGTATAGTTGATTATAAATTGGAATTATTCAAAACCAGGTTAGGTTCACATTCATTGCCTTAATCTTTTCTAACACAAAAAGGTCCTAGTCCCAGCTGAAACCACAAATTCCTAAAGCTATTTCAACCGTTTATGTATATAGGTACTGCATTACATAACATTGTATGTGAAATAGATAGTCAGATACACAGATAAAGGTAAATAATATACCGAAGCTGCTGCTTAGTAGCCGTAATGCGACAACTGCTGTCCGTTACGTGTTTTGATATCATTAACGACTATTCCCACAGACTCAATAGATTGAATTCACGTTCCAAATCAAGCTGCAAATTGGTTCGATTCGAAAAAGCGACACTGATCCACAAATTTGATGATGCGGAACACAACGTCGACGACTGCTGCTTGCACCTTCAGGCTCGTGTGCATCACCAAACAATTCCAACATGATGTACAGGGCGTCTATACTTATGTTGGCGATTTAGAAAAACAAATGTTTAAAACTCAATAGGTAACAATAATCGTTTCAGAAAAACAATTTAAAAGAATCGGTTACGATTTATGCATTATTCGCCACCTTTGATGGGCCAATAGGAAACATGGCATTTACCAAGTTGATGACAATTTTGAAACAGAATTTTATCCAACAGTGAGTGTTTCAATACCATATGCTTGTGTATATGTGTGTGTGAGAACCGTAGAAACTTCATACATACTTTTGAAGCCAATATGGCGTCGATGCATATGATTGTCGTGTATTACAAATGTAGGTATAATAGATACACGCCTACCGAGACTAATAAAAGAGAATAAAGAAGTTTATTATCGTCCATTACCTATTCAAGTAAGAACATAATTTGTAGACAATTTCCTACTACTACCCCACCCACTTTTCCCCTATAGATAGTCACTTTGGACTTTGAATATTATGTCGCATTGATCTTACATTTTTAACAAGTATCTATTCTTTTGGAGAAGTAAAAATGCATTTACCACGCGACCAAAAGTGCCCGATGCGCCGTTCAATTGCCGGTTATTCCGTTCAACAAAAGCTGACGTTTGACGGTTGGCAAATGAACAATCACTTAACCCCGACCACTGCGAGAAGTATACCATTACATTATAGGTAAGTATACCGTGTAGGTACCTACCACGTCTGTACCATGGGGTGGCGTGGTAAAAACAATTTCCAACAAAGAAAAACTATTGATTGACGTGCAGCAAATAGCTACGATACAATATGTGGCTGTGGTTGCAACAACTGGTTTGACAAAATTCAATTACTACCGGCATGGGCGCAACAGACACTCCATCGGATTGAAAGATTGTGAAAAAGTATGTAATATGTTCAGATGAGTAATGAAAAACAGCAAAACTTCTATTTCATTCAATAACTCATTAAATCTTCAACAGAGTTACGAATGACATGTGCTTCTTTTCTTTACCATACGACCATATTCAGTATGTACGCCACTGATTATTAGTATTTTAACCTGCAGGTTGTACTGATTGCATTGTACAGTGAAGTGACAATTCCCGTACATAACTACTACCATTAGTGACACGAATTGTTCGTTGGTTGTTTGATTGTAAGAGACGTGGCGGCGTAGGCTTTCGCATGCGGGTTCGTGAGGCACGCGGCGCTTGTGCGATGTTGACTTCAGCGGCTCCTAAATCGATGCCACATCCATGACCGATCGTTTCGGACTAGAATTACTTTAATACTAGTACGATCGACGACTTACAGTCGTCGTACCTACCTATAATACATTTGGAAAAATTTAAACCCCGAACATCGCTGTTATTATTTTACCATTAACTTTATACAGCGCGACAAGTTAACAGCGATTTATACAAGAGGCAATTTGGCTTTCATAAGGAGCGAACACACCGGCGAAGATTAAAGGCTGAAATTGAGAGATCAAAGGTAACAATTACCCCTAGCAAAATCCGAATCATTACAAATCACATTTGGAAAAAGTAAGTATTGGAAGGTTGATATCCTCGTATCGATTAATCAATCAATGGCAACTTATTTCCAAAATAACCTTGTGAGTTATCAAATGGAGCGTCCCTACCCTTTAAAATACGAATCTTCAATCTACACATAAAAAAAAACTTTTTTGTGTTTTATTCCCACTAGCTACTTGTGCCGGTGGGCGGGCAGTCCCTCCGACCTACACCGATATACAAAGCCGAAGGATAGGGTGTCAGGCCCTCTTAGGCCTCCTTGCAGGAATCGTGGGAATGGGTGGTTGATGTGGTTAGAGAGAGAAAGATGAGACGGACGAAATGGAGACAGAAGAGAAGTAGAAGATTATCTGTGGAATATTACTGCCACAGCATTTGCCTAAATAGTTCAAGGAAACCACAGAAAACTTGGACCAGAGCAGCCGCACCAGGGTTCGAACCAGTGACCTCCCAAATGCTAAGCGAATATCTAGAGCAGTGATTCCCAACCGGTGGTTCGCAGTGTTTGCAGAGGGGGTTCGCGAAAATAAAATTGTAATGGCGGATTATTTAAACGCCATTAAAATTAAAAGCGAAAAAAAAAACAAAAACACAAAAATTAAAGAACACACCCACTGTAAAACAGATTGTTCGCTGTTCGTAATTTTTGAATCCAATGCATGAATATGGATGATTCGATTCTGTCAGCACTTTTTTATCAGAAAATTTAATTAAACTTGACGAAAATATTAAAAGGAGTATATGTGAACATCTAAACTATCTTCGATTAACTTTCGATGACTATTTTCCCAACAGATGCAGTATATCCATCTCAAACAACTGGGTACGTAATCTGTTTCAAGGAAATGTAAATTCAGAAACCTCTCTAAATATACTGGAAAAAGAAAAACTCATAGAGTTATCTTGTGACAGTTCTCTAGAAGCAATTTTTAAAGATCAATCTTTAATTGACTTCTATTACCATTTTGCACAACATATTTATGCGAGAAATGATTTTCAGCATATACTTATCTGAAAGATAAATACAGAAACAGGTTAAATGCAGAACCTGATATAAGACTGAAATTTTCAGATATTGAGCCTAACTTTGAATTGCTTTGTTCTATCAAATAGCCACAAATATCCCATTAAGAGTTTTTCCAAATGTAAAACATAAGAACCAGTTTGTTAAATTTATCTTGTTTTCAACTTTTATAGCCAACATTTTTGTATTATTAATGTTTTATTTAAATGTTTCACGATTAATATAATCATTTATTCTGCAATATAAAAATATATATTCTATCAAATTTTATTGCTTTTTTACCTATCATTAACAACTACATAAGGGGTTCGTGAAATTTTTTCGCACCTTTCTTTTTGTTCACGAGGAAAAACGGTTGGGAAACACTGATCTAGAGTACTAGACCACGCCGCTTGATACGACACTTAAAGCATCCCAAAAACAGTAAAAATTAATATTGACCCTCCAACTTTTATAGCTTTTGAGCCATGTCAAAGCGCGAATGCTGTGCCTATTTCAAATTGCAATGGTAAATTTTGTATAAGAGGCATCAATTGTATTGTATAGCAGGATAATACTGTTTGATCCTCGTTGTTCCAGCATTTCCTTCCTTGCTCCGGGGCTGGTCTGATTATGATTGCCGACATGTGACTGACTGACTTTCAGATCCCAACACAACAGGACGCCGGCAGTTTAGTGGCAGAATTAACCGTTTCCTTCAGGGTGCCATATAAACAGCATCATATCATTCTTATACATACATACATACATACATACATATCATATACCTACACGTAACACGAAAAGACTATCCGAGCGCTCCCTCGAGCGCAGCGCTCGCGTGATCGCTTCTTATCATTGCATAAACGCAAAGGATAATGAGCACTCGTAGTCGCAATCAACGTAAGGAAAACGACGAGATTTTCTTGCATTAATGGCTCATATGAATGTAATGTATACATATATACAATAAAGATATCTCGTCAATCACGCGAATGGTGCGTTCTTTACTTCTTGTTACATTGGTATGACTTAATACGTGCGGTAGTTGATAATGTTAACAACCGGTTATTTATGAATATTTAGCTCAAGTAATGTAATCCTAAAGACCTCGCCTTCTCTGTGGATGAATTTCATAAATAGGTATAACACCTTCTAGGTACGTAGCTTCGATTATTTTTCGCTAAACCATGCACCATCGTGGAAGATATGTTGTCCTTTGGTCAGGTACGTAATGGTTAAAAAAGACCCAAAATACAAATAAATACCCTGACATTATATTTTCCATAATTTTAAAAATTGAAAAACACAAAAAGTTTCGAGCTTTATATTTGTATTCACTACAATTGTTTCGCTTAACTTAAGCTTCTTCAGGTGAAGATATAACAAAACTTGTGATTTGTAACTACCTACATATACCTACTAATTATTATGGTAGGGAATTAGATATTGATATGTTAAAATAAGAAAATTTTTACAAAAAACAAACAATAGTTTTATATCATTGAAAACAGATAACTCTTTAGGCAAATTTATTTTAAGTAACAAATGTAAAACACCTATTAACTCAAAATCAGGTGTTTATTTACTTAGTTGTTCCAACTCTGAGAAAGACTATATAGGTCAAACTGGTCGTTCTTTTAATATTCGTCTTCGTGAACATTATAAGAGTTTTATAAATAAAAAAAAACCGACTCGGCTTACGCAGATCATTACTATTGGCCATACAAGTACTAATGGCCATAATTTTAATCTAGAATTTAAAATTTTACATATTCATAATAAAGGTAAAAAATTGCATTTACTAGAGGGTTTAGAAATTAATCGATATAATAAAGATAATAATATTTTGAACGACCAATTAGATGTAAAAAGTTCTCCTTTACTAAATGTCAATATCTAATTCCCCTCCCCCACCATAATAATTAGTAGGTATATATTCCACAATCAACAATTTATCATGTTTTCCTTTTTACGGAACCCAGAAGAATTTCCTTAATAACCGATGTCGTAGTTCCCTAATCACTGTTCAAATTTATACTATTTTAACGCATTTCTAATTAGGACATTTTTAACAACACGACGTACAACTTGCCTGTCACTTTTCTTCTACTTGTGTGAGGTATCTATTCATAACTGACATTTTTTGAAGGGAAAGAAAATACATTCAAACCAAACGATATATAGGTAGATACGTTTGGGACTTATTAATGCGAACGTATTATTAGTTAGTTACCTGAGTGTGGCAAATTACATCTGAGCTCGCGGCACAGTAATGGGAGATTTAAAATTTAATGATTCGCATCTAAGGAGATGCCTTTCAACTTGCGCCGTATCATTCCGCAGACTATACCACCCGCGAGAAAACATTTTGCAGTTACACGTCGTTTATAAAATCATGACCCTGTTTATAGTTCTTATACGATGCGGAAGAACTACACATATATTTTATAAATACGCATGTATATACGTATATATTAAATTGAAATCTAATTCCGATTCAAACATTGAACGGAATAAATAATTGAAAGTCATCAAGCGTGTAGAGCTAAGCGAACACCTGAAAAATAACAGATATTAATTTTAGATGTTCAAACGACGACTTTTAGTGGCTTCTGACCTTTGGCAAACAGCAGCGGCCGTTGGTGCATAAACGATAATAAAATATTCAAGTACAAAAGATGTAGTTGGTAGGTAGGCAGAGACAATATTAAAATTCCTGACTCAATAACTTTCTCATCTAAACAATAGTTTATAATATAATAAACAATTTACTGCAGTCTACTAATTTTGTCTAATGCAACCGTGAACTTCTATACAATACTTAAACGAATTGTTTTAATAAAATGAAATCGGGTTATTGCATAGCCATGAACATTATTATCTGAAACACAATACTATGGATGGTCTTTATTTCTGAAGATTTGGGTTAAGTTTGACATGATTTTTTAAACGCTTTAAAATGTTTTTAATGGCAAAATTTGCGAGCTTTCGAATCGCATTGACAACTAGTAGGTAAGTAATAATTACCCATGAAAAAGAGAGTTGCAAACAGTTACATTCTTCTATTTCAGCAGGAGCAGAAGTTACGAGAGCCAATGACCGTTAAAATTAATATTTATAAAAGCACGAAATTATTTCAGTAACCTTTTGAACCACATTCTAAAACATCCGTATAAAACCTATATGATTTTTCATTATAATTTTTGGACGTTATATTGCCTAATTTTTTTGAAATTTCTAATCCAGTTGCTCCAGAAACAGAGAAGGGGAGTAACTTTTTGGAGTAACAGGAACAGTTCAATATCACTATTTAAACTTTCTCCGGTGCACTTTTTGTGAAACATTCTTCTAAACGACTATGAAATTAAATTAATCACTAGAGGGTTTAACAATATTGTTTCTGTCAATCGGCCATTCTCAAGAGAGAGAGTACAAAGATTACTAAATTTTAAAATATCTAGCACTAAATTATAATACTTTAAGGGTAAATGGTGGGGTAGGTTACAGAGTTCTTTTTAGTTGTTTACTATATTGATATGTTTATGAATGGCTTTCTTAATCTCTAGGTTTTCTAATAGCGATAACTGCCTACTTTTTTCTACGTTCCTATGTAAAATTTTTGTTTGATTTATATTAATATAATGGTTATTTAAGGCGCAGTGTTCTGTTATACCTGTTTTGCAGTATTTTTTGTTTATAGAATGTATATGTTCATTGATACGTTTTTTAATAGAACGGCCACTTTGACCCATGTAAGTTGCAACGCAGGCAACCCAGAACACTTGTTAAATGCCACTTGTCTCTAGAAGGTCCATATTTTCTTTATTATTAATTAATACTGAGGCTAGGTTGAAGTTATTTGTTTCAATAAGTTTACATTCAGAACACATTTGTATTTTGTATTTAATTTATCAATAAAACGAATGCTTGCAAATTTATGATTCTGAGTATCGTTGTTCAGTTCAATATGTTAACTACATAATCGAAACCAGTGAAAACACTCGATTTAATAATATGTAATGCTCTACTATATAAAATTTTAACTTTTTATATCGCATATGGTTTTTAAGAAACTCGGCTGTGACAGACGGTGGAGACGTAACATAAGAGAATCTAACAAGGAATTCAATTTTCCCAAAAGATCACGGTTTAATCATTCGGTTAAAGTCCTGCGTCAAACATCCTTAAATACTTATTTCAGGTCACCTAAAAGTAAAAAAATAAAAAATAACAGTATAATGCCGCAAGTGACATATGTAAAACAGAGATTAGAGCGAGTAAAAAGCTCCCTTCTTGTCGTTTTCGATTTAATCGCTTCACATAATTAAGAGGCATCATCATCAGCACGACCAGCAGCAGCGAGAAGTATTTTGAACGTGTCTTGTCCGATCGTGTAAAACGACGGCTTCTTACAAGAGTGAAGAATGCGATTAGGGGGCTCTTCACTATAATAACGCCACATCTTCTCATCCAACACATGTAGTGATAAAAAATGCACAAGCGAGTAATTCATTATTCGACATTTAAACAATAATTAAACGCTTTTAGAGATGTAATTAGCAATTAGAAATACTCGCATATGTATACGAATGAAATGGGAGTGGGGAGGGTGGGAGGAACGCTTAGTAATGAATAGGTAATACTTAATTAAACATTAAGGCATCATTCTTTGCAAAATTTTTAATGCTATTCGAAAGGATTTGTAATTAAAAGATACGCTTGAATAAGTGCGATAATGGAAACGTATGTCTCTGTACAGCAGGGGAAGTAAGTAGACCAAGAGATGGACTACTAACAGTTATATTAAACACTACCATCTGACTGATAGCAATTGTGTTGAAAATTTAAATAAAGACTTAGTTTCAAACCATTTTTTATTTTGTAGACTCTACAATATTTTTTCGCCAAACATTGGCTTCGTCAGGTATTACAAGTAATTTCTAGATCTTACGAGTAAATTAAACTAAACAATGATAGCAAGAAAACTGTGAAAGAACTAAACTCAGGAGTATATTGTTTAGATTGTAATAAAGTGTATTTAGGTCAAACCGGTAGGTCTTTCAAAACCCGAATTAAAGAACATTGGTTTAGCTTCATTAATAAATTTAAAATAAATATATATCCACATATACAAAACATTTAATTAACGAAAATCATAATTTTAATCCAGATTATAAAACTTTGCATGTACAAAACAAAAGTACAAATTAAATCATTTAGAATCTTTAGAAATTAATAAATATTATAAACAGGGATTATTGATTGTAAAAACTCTCCACTACTAAATGTCTACAATAATGCTTTAATGTACCCCCTGCCCTCCCTCTTTTTTACTCGTAAGACCAACAAGTTGTTAGTAATATTTTTGATGTTTATCAAATCGTCACCTGACGAAGCCAATGTATGGCGAAACAATATTGCAGTGTCTACAAAATAAAAAGCTATTTGAAACTAAGTGTTTATTTAAATTTTCAAACATGGTTATCAAGTTTCAATATGTATTATTTTCTACCATCAACTAGATAACAATTGTAATTATAGGCCTCTAAATGTGCAGTAAAAACTGACCGCCAAAGAAAGAGCAACTTCTTTTAAATTCTCGAAATTTTACGTTATCCTGATTCGGGATATCGGGATTCCCGTAAAGTAATATACGGATGTGACGATATTCTAATGTAATTTCTTTGATTTTCTCTTCAGAAGCATCTCATTTTACTGATTTAAACTGCTATCTATCTTCATCATCTAAGGACCTACCTACTCTATTATATATTGGGATGTATCTTTTATCCTTCAAGGACTATGCCACTATGAAAGGGTTCTAACTCTGTATAACTTCATCAGTATGAATCTTAACACAAATTTGTCATATCCACAACTTTCTGCATGTTTTGACAATTTGATTCTTGTCAGAACAACTTCTGGTAGTTTTTAGGAATTAAACAGACCTTCCTTTCAGTTATGTAAAAAAACATTTTAACAACGAAAGGATAACTTTATGGTTATGTTTATGTATTCTTTAATAGATCATTGCTTAGCATTCGGGAGGTCACCGGTTCGAACCCGGGTCCGGCTGCTCTGGTCCAAGTTTTCTGTGGTTTCCTTGGATCACTTAGGCAAATGCAGGGGCTGTAATATTCCACAGATAATCTTTCACTTCTCATCTGTCTTCATTTCGTCCGTCTCATCTTTCTCTCCCTAACCACACCCCCACCCATTCCCACGATTCCTGCAAGGAGGCTGAAGAGGGCCTTACGCCCTACCCTCCGGCTTTGCACTACAGTATAGGTCTGAGGGACTGCCTGCCCACCAGCACGAGTAGCTGGTGGGAATGAAACACAAAAAAGTTTTTTTTTTTTTATTCTTCATAATTACGTTGCACACGTACAGGTCCATTCTCCATTGAAAATTTAATTATTTATTTTAAAAACCTTTGGATGCGTGTTGTACGCATTTCTTCGCGATTTAATTGCCTCAGATATTAGGAGGATAAGAATCATTGTTTCATAAACATGCGACACACACACACACACACATCAGCTCTTGACCTTCGCCTCCTCCCTGTCTCTATCGGCTCGTTCGATCTCTAAGAGGTTTTTTTTTTAATTTCAGCTATTAATAAATAACTTCACACACAGATCTCTAGTGCAATTCGATTAAACCGAAACGCGTTTCCTCTGGTATTATCGAAGAAGGAGACGGTCGTCGTTGAGACTGTGATCATGCCACAAGAAGACATTAATGAGTATCGCGGCTAAAAAGTTTAATCACATTCTAACTGGCTCGGCATTTCAGACTGTGAACGTGCCCGTTTGGCAACAGGGCAAGTCGTCCATTCCAAGACGAACTGGCCGTCACAGTCTGAACGCGCGCAGGTATTTTTCGACTTCAAAGAGGCCGCAAGAGCCTCTGGCGACGGTTTACACTAATTGGAGGCTCAAGACGGTCAAAGGAGCCGCTGGAACTTAGTATTGAGCGCTGCGCAGCTAATTGAGTGACCAACAACTTTATAGCCTATATCGTTCTCCACTCGCAACACGTTGCCATACCCAAGAAAAAGGAATTGATGTGAAGAACTTTTCCTTCATGAGCTTTAAAGCTCATTAATTTTTCTATCGATAATAATCTAATAAGGAACAAATTGGTATAGATCCTTAAAGAACATGCTTTAGCATAAGTATTGAAAACTACTCGACATCAACAATATTTCTAGATCACTACAACTGGTGATAAATTATAGTTTGTAGAATATTTATTTGGGTTTCAAAAGATCTAAACTAAACAAAATTAGGTCCTTGTGAAGTGAGTTAGATCCCTAAAAAATTTGTCAAGCGCAGGGTCTGAAGGGGTTCAAGCTATAGCTTAGATTCCATGAATCATCCAAAAATATACAATATAATAAGGATCCTATTTTCGTCAGAATTAGAAAGAAAATCACTATGTCAACATTTGAAGAACTTCAACTTAGATACCCTGCTTGATCCATCGTATTTTTCATATGACGCAAATGCAGAAAGATACAAAGGATAACAAATAGAATTGTCTAAAAGTGCCTAACAGAACGAACTGTGGAGTAAAATCCAAGCAGTGTACAAAATGAGATATGATAACCTTTAAAAAAATAATAATCAAAAAAATCTTAAAATTATTCGAATTTAATATAACATATAAAGATTGTGTTGGCAAAATAACCTCAAAGCAATTTAAAATGTATGCTGATGAAATGGAAAAAGGTAAAAATGATAATATAGAGATCGAAGTTTTTGTGTGAGTGGTTTTTGAATACGAATAAAAATGTGCAAATATATCCGCCAAGATGTTAGATTTAAGATAAGTTCTTGGCTTGGTTTGAAATAAGGTGGGTGACGTCCGTTATTTTGAAGCTATAATGAAGACATAAAATGAAAATTTTGAAGTAGGATAGCAACACTTTAACTCCTCTAGGCTGAGTGTATGTAACACTCTTATGAGGAACACAAGTTACCAGCAAATAATAATAAATAAATAACTAAATCAGCAATGTTCCAGAAGATGTAAAAGCTTTATCAATCGTTTTAAAGGATCATTTTCCCTCGACGTGTCCCTAACCGTTTAAACATCCAAAAACTATTAATAGAAGGACAGGATAACCCATCAGAAGACGTAAGCAACGACATCCTCTATATAACCGCGTATTTTCTGGGAATGACAAGACTGATCCACTTGAAATTTGCCACTACTTGTGAGTTCGTTAATGTTTGACAAGGTCCTTTTCTATAGACTTGTCAAATTGAAACCGTCAGACGTTGAGGCAAGTGAATTGGTCTGAATTGTTCTGACGGAACTGTTGAGAACCAAAGAGATCGAAATCGCGATTCAAATCTGGCGGATTCGACAGATCACTGACCAAAATCTTATCTTTTGTTAAATATAATGTTACGCCGTCGGTTAATTTTGACAAGTCGATATCCTTAATCGAAATGGATGTTATCAAAAATTAATTGTTATTGTTATGTTATAACGATTTAATCACGATCCATCGTGTCTGATGGTTCCAACAGGATCACTGACTATGAACTTACGTTCTCATCCACTTACATCAATGAAATGCAACTAAGGTTGAAGATAAACAAAAAATATTGGAAAAATGTGTTGGAATATAGTCATCTACGTTTAATGTATTTAACAGTATTTATAAGTAAAAGAAAATCTTTTTGTGTTTCATTCCTACCAGCTACTCGTGCTGGTGGGCGGGCAGTCCCTGTAGTGCAAAACCGGAGGGTAGGGCGTAAGGCCCTCTTCAGCCTCCTTGGAGGAATCGTGGGAATGGATGGGTGGTGTGGTTAGGGAGAGAAAGATCAGACGGACGAAATGAAGACAGAAGAGAAGTGAAAGATTATCTGTGGATTTTTACTGCTCCAGCATTTGCCTAAATGATCCAAGGAAACCACAGAAAACTTGGACCAGAGTATCTGTTTAATTATGCAGCCGGACCCGGGTTCGAACCGGTGACCTCCCGAATGCTAAGCAATGATCTAGAGCACTAGACCACGCCGCTCGGTATTTATAAGTATAACCAACAAGTATAATATAAAGATTTCCTGTGAACGAAACATGCTAGTACTTAACACAACTATATAATATGTTGTGTATGTAGGTAACTTATATGATTGCTGTTTCTTAAACGATGAGAACCCGTTCACACTAAACAGCCTACTTTGAAAGATAATACGCCTGTTTAAAACGCTTAGAAGGTCAAAAGTAGCACATACTTCACATAAACGTTTTAAGCTTTTAGGAAATCGGCAATAGTGTGGGAAAATTTACTCGTAAAGTGCAAAAATAGTATGTATAATACGTACAACAAATAAGTCATAAACGAAATTACTCACTAATATATACAAATGTTGCAACCAATATAAAAAAGGTGGCAGCTGAACTTTTATTATAATAGTTAGCCGCTAACGAAAACAGCGCCGCTTTTCTAGTTGTTCAGCCGTTTGTGAAAATACCGAATTTCACAGATTGGATTCAACACCTACTTACATAATAAGCTTCCGTAGCAGTATTTATATTTACAAATTATTCTGAAGATCATAAAATATTTAAAAGAGCAAACTTGATTTTCAATGAACTTTGTAAATATTAAATAAAAAACGTAGAAAAACAACGAATAATGTTTTTCAAGCATCTCTATTCAATTAACAAAAAATACAAAAACACCGGCTTTACAAATTACTGTTCGACACTAAACCACACCTTAGATATTAATAAATCAAAAATTTTGCATTCAAACGTTCCAAATTATAAAAAATATATATAATTATCAGAAAACTTAGAAATTAAGAAGGCAATTCATAGAAATAACAATTAAAACTAGCTACATCCAATTCCCCTCTCATTCTACATCAACTGTAAAATCTTTTGTACACCGCTCTTCCTTTATTTTTAAGTATAAATTTCAGACAACAACATATTAACTTTGGTAACCTATTCGTACTCTTGATAATGGCCCAATCGGCCGAAACAATATTGTAGAGAATATAATAAATTTCGTGTAAACATTCTTGTGGATTTTTCATAATTTATTAAATATGTTTCACAATACTTGCACCACCAAAAGTTTGAATAATGTTTCACCAATTTTTATTATCGACAACTCGACAATATTGTTTCAATACGACTAGATATATCGATTATACTTGAGTATGATTACTCTTGATAATGATCGCAGTCCGATCGAAACAATATTGTCGAGTTGTTGAAAATAAATACCTATTGGTGAAACAATATTAGCTGTTTTTCTACGTTTTTTATTTAATTTAAACATGTTTCACAAACGTTGCAGTATTGAATCTTTCTATAGGTATTTCACTTAAGAAGGAGAATGTTAAAGAACAACAACCATAGATAATATGCATATCTAATCTAATGAGAACCTAAACAGTAGATTTCAACTATGTGCCCATTTACAGCACACAACGATCTAGCAACTATTTACCCTATGTTTATCCAATCAAGTCGCATTTTCACACTCACACTGTATGTAACATTTACGTCTTGGAATTAGTTGTAACTAATTAATTAAGTCATTATTGTAACCAATTGCCAAAGTTGCACTCTTGTTGTCTTGTAACAATTTCAAGAGTTTACCTATTCCAATTAGCTCTACAAGCTTTTAAGAAAGTACACCCGGGCAGCAGGCAATAAAAACAACATCTGTTGCAACTCTTATACCGCAATCAAACAATAAATTAACGATCTAGTCGGTTTAACTGAATAATTTATTAATTAATCGCGCCGCAGTCCAATTCTCGCTCAATTAGACGTTTGATGTTAGAAGAGAACCAAAAAAAAAAACAAGACAAGACAACATTAGCCGCCGGTCATAAAATACTTTACAGGTTACGTTAAAGGTATCACACACAAACAGATAGATTCACACAAATTTGGAGTTATAATCCCACCAATAATGTAAGTAGAAATGGTTTTTTGGACGATTCGGACGAAAACCTGTTATTTCATTTGAATTTTGTCGGATACAAGAAGCATGATGCTTTTTACCATCTTCTTCATCTTGGCGAGCGCGCTTCAATCGTCCTCTTTCCCTTTCTCATTACTCTTTCTCTCTCTCTGTCCGTCGTCCACTTTGAAGCGAGACCGCGATTTGTTTTGCATGAACGAGAAGCGACAAAGGCACAGCGATCTAATTCAATCTAACCCATAATTAAACAGGTGCTATCGCCTTTTGACAGTTTGTTCATCGGCTTTTTATAAGGACCACTCTGTGTATGGATGGACTTTAACTATCACAATGGACTCAGTTCGCTGCTCAGGTCTGCCGGTTAAAATTTCGTCGGTAAGACGAGGCTAAATAAGCTACTTTTTACGACTAGGTCGGGTACAAAACTATTCGTAATAATCCAAGGAATATTATTATTATTATTAACTTAAAATAGTATGAGGAAAAAAATTAGCGAACATGCAATTTTGCTAAATGTAGAAACCCATAAAGACGCCCGCTAAAATTCAACAATTTCACATCGCAATGACAGTTTTTGCCGTTATATAATAAGCGCAGAAGGCGTGGGCAGCCGATTAATAAATAGGTAGGTACAACATTTAGCAACATATTTCAGAAATTATATAATTACTATTGCCGAAATTTATTACCGAGAGAAATTAATTAAAAATCGTTTTGAAGGAGCCTACGCATTTATTTAATCGACGATAACAAGTTCCAAAATTCATCATATCGTAGAAAGAAAGAAATTTATATAGGTACCTATGATATTTATTATTATCCCTGGTAATACTAAGTATGTTTTAAATATAAATATAAATATAAATATGGAATCAACAGAACCAACTACTCCGAGGGCTAATACCCCTACCTGTATTGAATTACACTATTGATTCCGATGGAGTTCTAGACGAAAATATAATATATTGAAAAAAGAAGGAATTAAAATCCTTATTCGTCTAAATTTTAAGATCAAAGATCTCACATTTTGAACGTGTCCTACCAAGTAGGCACAACGAACCAAAAGCCACATCCCACGACCGGTATTTTTGTTTAATAATCGTTCGGAATCAACAGTGTAATTCAATGCCGGTAGGGGTATTAGCCCTCGGAGTAGTTGTTTCTGTTGATTCCATATTTATATTTATATTTATAATATAGTCTGTAAAGGTCTTTCTGCCAGCGCCCACCTGATGAGACTCGATAGGTCGATGTGGCTTTTGGTTCGTTGTGCCTACTTGTTAGGACGCGTTCAAAATGTGAAATCTTTGATCTTAAAATTTAGACGAATAAGGATTTTAATTCCTTCTTTTTTGAATATAAGTATGTTTTATTTACTAATTTCTTCTGAAACTGTATTTGGCAATGGTATAACAGGCGATACCGTAATTAATATTAAAGGTATAAAATACCAAGATCTTTGTTATCCACGGAGCCTGGAGCGATATCGTTAATTTTACATTTTCCCGTTTCATCAGGATTATGCTCAAAATTCTACTAGGTACCTATTAAGAATCATTCATCCAGTAAATTAATCACCCAAAAATTGCAAATTTTATTGTATCTACTATTGTATCCTACCTTGGCTCGCTTCTGCAGAATTAGAATCGAACGTTTTGCTTGTCATTTGGAATAGGGCGTCTAAAGGTGTAGCACCAGGTTGCTTTCCATTATGTAACTGCTGTTTCTGTCTATGTAAAGCAGTACTGGTTACAATGTCCGGTGAACAACAGTCCGAAGTAACACTAGATGACCTATCACTACCAGTTTCTGAGGTATAACTCAAATTAAATCCGAACTCAGGCCTTAACAGAGCTAACTGTTGAGCCTTCAAATGTCTGTGAATCCTTTCCAAACTTTGCTGTGCTTCTAACTCGGGATCCAAATCCCACGGTCGTACAATCCGTACGTTCTGCTGGGCCTTTGAGGGTTTATGGTTCAGGATGTCGACGATAGAAAAACTTTTGACACCTTCCGACCGCTCTTGGACTTCTATTGTGGGCGATAATCGTCTTTCAGATGCAATGTGGACCATTTTCAGCTTTTTCAAGGGCTTAAAGTAGTCTTCGCTTTCAGGTTCACCACATCTACAGTTTTCCGATCGACAGATTGTCGTGGATGTTGTCGATGGTGATGTGAGGAAAGCTGGGCTCGGTTCTCGTGAATTTGAATATCTTTTTGGCGATTGCAAAGCAGGACTTGGACAGCCGACGCTTATTTCGTCATCGGAGACGTATTTTGAGGTATCAACGACGCAATGGTGACTTTCGGATTCTACAATCGTAGGACTTGCGGAACGTGAAGATACAGGACTTTCGTTGTATTTTGAAACTATGTATGGTGACATATCTTTAGGCGATGTTAAACCGAATGAATTATCTTGCATTTTACTGTAACTTTCCGAGCGTAAAGTAATGTCAAAATTTTATTCGAGTTCTTCCATTTCTCCTGCGGATATTGCAGGAGATCTGTATACCTTTCGGTTACTCACCAAGTTCACATTTGATTTTCAATGGATTCTACCTACTCTGTTCCGAAGATAATGGTGAAAGGTCCTTGCTGACACTTCCTTAATAAATATGTAAAAATGGATATGAAGAACTGTTAGTTGCAACTGTTTTCACTTCACTAGCAGACAAACTACTATCACTTTCACTGGAACTTAGGCAATATTTGTCAACGTCCTTCGGTTTTCTTGTTAATACAACCAATTATCCTTGCAGCAACCGACGGTACATATACAACCGTTTCAAAAGTTCCAGACTACTAGATATCAGTACCCGATTAACAGCTGTCAAGAGTATCACGTTCAGTTGTTTCGTTTCTTAACTGGTTCGGATAACGAGTGAAGAATCGGCTGTATCCTGATGGAGTGGCAAGACTGACGGTGGCTCCGCCTAGCTGGGCGTGACTCCATTCATGAAGGTGTCGGAAATTGGCCGTCGACTATAAAAAAAACGGCGTCGAATGTGACGGTGCGTTCCTATTGGTGCGGCTGCAGGATAGGTCTCCTTTGAACTTTGCCGCCGGCCCACCAATAATAGACGGTTTGAAACGAATGCAACCCGTATTTCTGCGCAAATAAATGTTGTTTTGTAGCCAAGCGTGATTTAGCAGGTATTTAATGTAAATTATTTTGTTTTATGTGATCTCGCAAGCCAGTTTATTGCGAAGGGTAATTCGCTTTATGAGAATTAAGGGTCTGATTGTGAAACTGCCGAGAGGCGGAGTCTTGTAAAAACAAAGAGGATAAAAAAAACACAAGCGGAACACGTTATTGTACTTATTGCTGTACAAGAGTAACTACGTACAGGTATGTAGGTAACATTTCATTACTTGAAGGTAGGTAGGTAGGTATTCAACTTCTTTTTGTTGGTACTTTGTTCAAATAGATTTTTAAAATTAGTTATCTACATCCAAGCGTGACAACGAATTCCATTAATTTCTGCAGGATTAACGGAATATCGAACTTATCATTAACGAATGTCTACTAAATACATGCTAATGTTAATTTTAATACATCTAGCCCTTATCTAAATATACCAATATACACTAAACACTTATCTAATTAATTAAGTATTTCTAGTAAATGCAGGTAAGTATTCTATGGATGTATTTCTATGGTAGGTTCGTAAGTTTATTATGTGGAACTATATCCTCTTGTGATACAAATAAATTATGGAATTACGTTAAACTAACTAACGCGCCTACCTTCGATATCCATAATATTGCTGGTTAATAGGAACTTTAATTCAAGATCACTATCGCATTGACGTGTCGAATTCTTTGAAATGTCATAGATATAATAAGGCAGTGGTTGTGGCTAAACGATCGCCAGCCGTACAAATTTGTACCGATGCCTAATACTTACATATTTCTCTGCTCCAACTGTTTAAAACCAGAAAACTGACAACGTTAAGAAAATCTACCAATTATATCTCGAAGTAATACGACGCTTGCATACCTTTTGCAATTGTATGACTTAGAAAAAAAATATATAGTTGAGCATTGTGCCGTTTTTTTACAATGGTGATGTTGAATCAATACGGTTGAAGGAAAAAATAGCGGGGCCTTCCTTTAGTAAATTACTTTTCAATTAATATGGGCTTTTGTTTTTATTCCGATGAAATTTTCAATTTGGCAGGTCTACCGTGAAATTAAAAAATTACCTACCGCTGCATACTTAGGTATGTGTGTTTACATAAAATTCACAGCTACTTGGGTTCCTACCTAAGCGGATATATCGTAGGTAGGTACCTACCTAGCTACCAGCTAATACCATCCATTAAAACTGGTTGAAGGTGTAGGATCCAAGGATATGTTCACAAATGCAAAGGTTTTTATAACTACTGTTAGCTCCAAGGGTAATTTTTCCTTAGATATTACGGTTGCCATCCGTCCTTTTCTTTAAGAAGAAAAGATCCTCATGAATTCACAAATAAACTAGTCTCCCAATTTTATTATTGTTTATTTAGTTGGGCTTTTAGCATTTTGATCCGTTTAATAAAATAAATAATGAACATAAAACATTAATAGAGAATAACCAGTTTAGAAGATATATATGTACATAAAACAAAAAAAAAACACAAAACTTGAATAAACACAAGAACACAATTAAATAAAATTAAAAAACAAGGTAGACTTACTGTTATGAAGTGGAAATGGTGAACATTTAGTAATTATGAAATAATCACGTTCTTTAATTCACTTCAATATCTATCGACAATACTTCTCGAAGTTACAAGAATAATTTCAATTACTACAGGTTATATCCACTTGGTAACGAAGTATTACATAGTCGCCGATAGGAGTTACAATATATTTGCATGCAACACCCTTATGAACCAATATAAAAACAGACCGAAATAAATGGCAGTCAGAATATATTTATATATTTATTTGAACGAAGTAGCAAATTAACATAAGACTAACTTAAAACTAGTGTGTACATTAGTATCGTTTTCAAAAGATAATAATATTATACGTAAGGGATTATATTTCCTATCCAAACATTACATTAGTGCCCTCACAGGTAGAATGTAGAACACAGTATAGAATGTTATTGTTAAAAAAATAATAAAAAATTTTTTTTGTGTTTCATTCCCACCAGATACTCGTGCTGGTGGAGGGGCAGACCCTCCAACCTACACTGTGGTGCAAAGCCGGAGGGTAGGGCGTAAGGCCCTCTTCAGCCTCATTTAAGGAATCGTGGGAATGGGTGGGTGGTGTGGTTAGGGAGAGAAAGATGAGACGGACGAAATGAAAACAGAAGAGAAGTGAAAGATCATCTATGGAATATTACTGCCCCAGCATTTGCCTAAATGATCCAAGGAAACCACAGAAAACATGGACCAGAGTAGCCGTACCCGGGTTCGAACGAATTTACATTGAAAAGAAATAGAAATTTAGAAAATATTTAAAATTTACAAAATTCATGTTTACAGTTTTTACAATTTTTACAGTTCCGCTACAGGCTTATTCAGTCAGACCTCAGGAAACACAGGTGGTCTCTTGGATTTCCTTATTTGGTTACCAACTCCACTATGCCAAAAAGGAAAGTACCCTTTGTGCGTCTTAGGCGGTAACATCTTCCCCTTCTAGAGGGTGACAAGCCAAGAAATCAGCCAATACGAGAATAAGAATATGGATAACACTTTCTATCTCCTCGTCATAGATACGATGGGAAGAACTGGTAGTTAAGCCAAGTTTACCCCTATGTTATCGTAGATCTCTGTTGGTAGGAGGATTCTTCCTGTCGAGATTGAGAATTTTTTTTTTCCAGTATCTGCGGTTTGTAGGGGAGACAAGACCTTTTTACTATATTCTGATTTTGTTTCGTAATCTCTGCATGGATCAGAGGCGATATAGCAATTTCTTGATTGACGCCAACAGCTGGTCAATCTACAAGACTACCCCGATTTGAGTCAACTATGTGACAACTGAAGATGTCTATTTAGATTATAAAATAAACATTTATAATTGTAAATTTTACCCTTCGGCTATCACTCTCATACAAGGCCACCAGATATGAGGACATTTTCATAATTACTTGATAAAAAAAATTATGAATTCTTCAAAAGCAGAAATAATAAGATTTATTACCAACAAATTAATTAAGTACCTACCGATATTTGGCCTATCCCAAAGTAAAATAAAACATAAATTTCTAAAAGTATTATATGGCAGTTTATTATTATTTTTATTGCCTATTTACGTATAACACCTAGACATATATTCCACGCTTTCTAACTAACCGAGGTGCGACCATACAGGCAGAAATTAGAGACAACAGAAATTTTCATAAATTGAAACATAATTTATAACCGTTGAATACAGATAGATACCTACTAACTTCCATGAAGAAATCGTTTCTAACTTGACGAGTGTACTAAACTATGTCGCCTAATGTAATAAATGTTCGTTAACTTTTGCAACGGTTAATCAGCAGTTTATTTATGCCGTTGCTTGTATGTACTCGTTCAGAAACTCTACCTAATAACATTCTTTTCCCAATGGGCAATTATGCAAATCAACTGCAATATAATTTACCTACGAGAAAAGAGAGAGAGAGAGAGAGAGAGACAGAGAAAGAGAGACAGACAAGGAAAAAGAAGCTAAAATTGTTTCAACGAAACCGTAGGCATGGGACCAGATAGACAGGCAAAAGAAACACGGTAGCAAACAATAAAATTAAGTCATAAAAAGTATATAGGTAAACATTCAATTAGCAAGCTAATAGACCAGACCTACAAGGGAATGGTAAAATGCTTTCAGCATGGGTATCATTCTGGTAGATACCTTTACTTATGCATAATGTTTGCCTTTATAAACAGGAAGTTCTTTATTATCACTACAACTTATATACACCTATATGCAGTAGTTAATTTGAAAATGTACGAGAATCATCTAAATCCCAGCACCTCCACCAAAACTGTTCATAGGTCAGCAAAATGTCAGCTTTCATCTCTCATTTATTTTTATTTGAATTAATATTGTCAAAAACATGTATCCAGGAGTGGTGTCTTGATGAAAAGGGTTTGATACTGGGGCTTAATGACTATAGTCCGAGATTAGTTCTTCTCCTTTTGGTTTACCTTAGGTATCTTGAATAATCGCAATCACGAAAGGCGAAGAACTCGTCCTGTAGTACGACCATCAAGCCCGAATATCGAACCCTTTGCAAATACTGCCAGTCGTGAAGGCCTTAGCTTTCCATGAGATCCAAAATACTTCAAACTTACACTATTAAGGAAGTGCTGCCACATAAGACTAGCTAGGAAACGTATTTAGAAGTGGGCGGAAAAAGTCACACTCAATAAGGAAATTTTGGAAGATGAATCTCTCGAAGGAAAGTGTAAGAGGATGTAGAAAAAATGCCAATTAATCCTGTATATTTATTGGTGAAAATTTGACGAAGTGGATGATTGTTCAAATGTATTAAAAGTATTATTATTTCTTGTATTGTTAAACAATTTCTTAATGCTAAAGGACTAAAACCGATTGATATTCGTCGTGAGATCTGTGCAGTTTACGGACAAAACATTATGAGTGATGGAATGGTCAGGAAGCGGGTGATAGCATTTAAAGATGGCCGCACAAATGGGCATGTCAATGCCCGTCCGCATGTAGCTAGTCGGACCACAGATCTCATTACATCTTTTCACTGGAAAACTCTATATCATCCTCCGTACAGCCCTAATCTGGCGCCCAGTGACTACCATTTGTTTCTGCACTTGAAGAAACATCTGGGCGGTCAGCGTATTCAAGACGATGTTGAAGTAAAAACAGTTGTGAATGCAGTGGTTAACAGTTAACAAGTCAGGCGACATAGGTCTATGAAGAGAAAATTATGTAGAAAAGTACATTAAGTTACAGACTTTCATGTAAAAATAAAATTATTGAGATATCTTTGCACGTTTTTTATTAATTTCAAAACGGTACTTACTATGCGTTAAGATTATTATCGTAGGTAATCAAAATAAGTAAGACCATATTTTTCTTATTGAATACTTATTATATAGCTTGTTAGAGCAAAAATAATTATATTTCATACAGGGGAAAAGGTATCAAGAAATTCATGGAAGTCGCTGAAAGACCCGTCAGATTTTCTGTAAGGCATTTTTGAACCAACTTTAGAACGAATTTTTCGGACAACCCATTAAAATAATTAAAATAACTTAACTAATAGGTACACCCATAGGTAAATATCTACCTACCCATGGTGGATATAATGTAACCTCTTTGTAGATTATGTATATTTTCCTTCAAAATGATTAGTTTAGCATTTATTTGTACTATGTCTATAATTTTTACTATACTATAATATTCCCAAAGGTATTAGATTGACAAACGCATAGATGGTTAGAAATAATACCTACAAGGGCATTATGTATAGTATATGGTATGGGATATAAATTATCCCCGTGAAGGTAAGAAGGGCGTTCGGGGCGTGATACCGTGTGAGGTCTGTAGAGGGCCGTGTATAATTACGGGACACCTTTTGTCTGAACAGCTGCCACCATGGTCGATTTTACTTCCATCTGATGCAGCAGTCAGTGAGTGGGTTACCTATCCATGTACCTATACCATCATAACCACGACGGACGCAACGCGATGAGCAAGCACCACAACATTTATTACTGTCCCGTATTAAGTATAAATTTCCAATTAATAGAGATGTGTGAATGGGATTAGGGGTAAAAATGAATAATAGTGGAACTTTAAAGACGACGATTGAGATAAAGACACAAATTCTTTCGGTTGAAACGTCCTTAAACCCCTGCATAAAACTAAATGGTCACAATACCTAATTTTAAAAAGAAAAACCAATAAGTAGTGAATTATCAGTTAATAAGTTGGCCTACCGAGCAATAATATGTTTTATTTGGAAACCTACCATGTCTGGGGAAAGTTTAGAAAAAAGGAACACAATTAATATCTCGGAAATTGTTTATTAGCTTTTATAAGAGTTTTGCGTAGTAGATTTTCCTTTCAAATGCAGACGAAATACGACTTTTCTTATTATTTTAACAAAACAACTTTACCCCGATAAACGATTAACCATTAACATTTCAAATGTCTTGTGCAATGCCACTGTCACACCTCATTACTTGCTACAATCAAGACCCCAATTACTTATTACGTTATTTTACTTATTACCGTTTGTTTCAAAACAGTAGGTAAACGTAATTGCAAAACAGATTGACTGTAGGTAAATATTCGGGAAGTTTTGTTTCTTTCTTTTTGACAAGTTTTTATTATTGTAAATATTCTGTTTTAACTAATTTATGGTAATAAACAACCGATTTGAAACCATATGCATCTGAAAATTATATTATTCACAAAATAAAACACAAAGTTTCGAGAAAAAATATACTTATTATATTCACTTTAATATTTTTTCACAACACAGTGGCATCATTAGGTGATGGGTCTTCAAACTAGTACATTTAGATAGTTATATTAACTAGCAACAAAGACGGTGGTACCTCCTATGTTAATTAAAATTAATGTTGAGCGTCGGTAAATTATTATTTTCTGACCAATTAATTAAAATAAGCCCTCGTCCATTATATCTATTAAATATTAGATTGTGTATTATGAACAGAAATTAATACAATCTTAATTAAATATTGAATTGTTTCAGCCGTTACTTTGTGATAATTCATCTTAACGATAATCACAAAAAGAACTACTTTGTTTATTATCACTTTTATTTACAATAATTGTAACTATAGTTTCGACAGATCATTTTCAAACGAACGATTCAAATTGAATGAATATTGAACAGGTTACAAGGTACAGAGGTAAATAAGTTAACAATTTGGGATTGCCATAAATAGTTGTGAATAATACAATTCTATCTGGTCATTCAAAATATTATTTGTATCAGTTTTTGAGGCTTTAAATATTTCCAGTGATTCCAAAACATTTAGTTTAAAACCTTTCGTATCTATATGTATTATTTTTAAATTTTAGATGGATGGAAATTGGTGATTAGTTTCTACACAATGGTTAGCAAAGATTGAATTACTTTTTTGTAGACTAAAAGATCTGAAATGTTCATTGAACCTAATTCTGAAGGATCTCCCTGTTTGGATCACCTTGTTTTCTAATTATTGGATAACGTCATAGTTTTTATGGCAGCAGGAATATCATCCATTTATATAAAAGGTATTCGAAAAAGATGTCTGGGTAATGGAGAAGGTTTTCTCGATGTAATATTGTTTCATTTTGCTACTCTCATTCAATAGAATATGTGAATGGTTGGGATAGAATCTCCTAGAGAGAAGTAATTAATGTTGACAACTGAATTCTGTTTAAAATAGCATGATACAATATCAGCTGCAGAGTAATATTGGCGTGACAAGGCAGAATACGGAGCTCTGTTCGAATTTGAAATATGTTTCTGTATAAAACGGTCACCCACCGGGTCAATTAATTTTTTTAATACATTAATATACCTACCCCGTGCATCATTCACGTGTTTATAACTTCTCTGGCATATAATGTCTCTATTATTTTTTAAGTGTAAAAACTTTTGAAGATTGATCAAATTGGATATTTGAATTTTTTTTAAAGCTGTTATTGAAACACTTCCAAAATCGCAACGATAATCTCCAAAAACTGAAACACAAAGTTTAATTTCCACACTTGACGTATGTTTCGCCTAACTTAGACTTCTTCAGAAGTATAATAAGCTTGTCAAGTATATTGTGGAAATCAATGTTTGTGTTTCATTTATTTGTTAAAATGAGTTTCCATCAAGTAAACTTAGATATGATAAATCATGATAATTTCCAACCAAATTAGAGAAATTAGAAAACCAAAAAGAAGTAACTGTGTTGGAATAAAATCTGCCAACCTGTCAATATTAGTAACAACTGGAACTGGAACTGGAACTGGAACTGGATGACTTAAAGGGTGTGCCATATGGGCTTGTATCGTAGGTAGATGGGTATAAATATATAATAAGAGAATGAACGTCGTACCTAAATGATTTACCAGCCCCATATTCTCAAGGACCTTGTCGAAATCGTTCCGTTTTCAACTCGATTCAAACGTCATCATCGACTCCGGAAAGCTAATAACCGTTCAGTCAGTTACAAAACGTCCCTGTCGACAATGAGTTGTTGATAATGATTCCGTACGCAATGGATGGCCTACCGGCTACGACAGGGCGCGCAAATGGGACTAAGAATGGATCTGGGCAGCCGTGACGGGTCGGAGCTCTTAAATGCAACTTAATAGACTAGCAGCACAATGGCTAATAGAGATATTGTTGTAGGGTGACACCCGGCGCAACTACCCTTAACTTCTGCCACAAAACGTTGCTCCAGTCAGTCACTCAGTCTCTCTCTTCTCCTATGATGAATCGAATTGGACTATTAATGGTTTTAACGTTTTATTGATAATAAATGAACTAACATTTGTAATAGTAGAAGAACGAAAGATCAAAATATTCATTGTAACTATATACTAATGAACGCTGCTTTCGACTAACTACAAACGGACGACTACATGCTACTCTATGTTATTTCATCTTATAAAAACTATGATGAAGAATTAGTAAAAATAATAAAACTCACTAAACACTTTCATTTAATTTTTATTTTAATCTTTGCAAATTTGTTTCAACCCACAGAGTCATCTTCAGAAGAAGAAATTATAAACCAAGTCTTACAAGTGAGCTCTTAAACATTAAAATTTAGGGTAAGAGAGGGGGAGATAAATACTTAGTGCACATTTTAACTATAGGGGAATCATGAACATTTTCTATTTCGTTTAAAACATTGTTACTATTTGAATTTAAATTAATTTTGATTTCTAACGCTTCAAAAATAGTTAGTTTTTTGCTTTTATCAATCACGTGAAGAATTTTTACATTTTCTAAATTAAAATTGTGACCCGTTTCCCGAATATGGTTCATGAAAGAAGATTTTTCATTATAATTATTTAAATGTTCATGAATCCTAACGTTAAAAACTCTCCCCGTTTGACCTATATAATATTTTAATTTTAATATTTAAGAGCTCACTTGTAAGACTTAGTTTATAATTTCTTCTTCTGAAGATGCCCTGTGGGTTGAAACAAATTTGCAAAGATTAAAATAAATAATAAATAATAGTGTTTAGTGTGCAAGCTTAAAAATCACATCGATTTTTAATTAACTAAAGGTTTAGGGTCAAAAAAGCTATGAATACAAGTTTCTTTTACAAAATAAGTTCAACTGTAATATAATCGAAACTAACTCCACTAATCTTAGTTTGATTATATGTAATCTTAAACTTAGTGTTCCACAGTCTAAAAAATCGGATATCTATTAAGTTTTTTGTAACAATTGTGACGCTATATACATTGGACAATCAGGCAGGGCTATCGGTAAACGTATTTCAGAACATGATGCGGATATAAGAGACAAAAAATGTAATTCCAGTGGAATAGCTGGACATTGTATTGAGTTAGGTCATTCTCTAGATGTAAATAATTTCAAACTTCTACATTCAAACATTCCCAAATCAAGGAAATTGTCTCTTTTAGAAAATTATGAAATCAAGAAAGCTATATTAAATAACCTTAACATAGTTAACAATCAATTAGAACTAACCACCTATAACTCCCCCCCCCCCTTCTACTTTCAATTTGTAACAGCGAGTAGTTCTTAATTTTAGTAATCATCTGTATTTCTCTTGTAAATGGCATTATTAGGCCGAAACAAATTTGTCGAATTGATAAAAAAACTAGTGAAACTTGTCCTTTTATTTTCTTTCTTGTGCTTCGTCAAAAAGAGTTATTTTCAAATTTTCGAAGTGTATCTACATTTTGAACCTTTGGAAACCCGGCACTACTGCATAAGAATATGACAGGGTCTTAATTTTCACCTAAGGCTCCCTTTCCCATATCGTATCACATAACATATAATACCCATCTAAAAGTGATTAAGTAATGTTTTAAGTATTTAGAAAGGTTTAATGTTACGCTGCTCATGTAACCAACCACCGCTGTTTGTTCACCACTAACTGGAAGGGAGAAATCGATTCGATTACCTATCACAAATCGTTTATTTTTTTATTGGCCATCTACCTCTGAACGACGCGACGTTTAATTTGAAACACGAATAATATCGCTGGTCGAACATAAATAATAAATACGCAGCTTCGTTATCGGACACATCTATCAATTTAGCAAATGAATAGCTACATAAACGAAGTTATCGAGAACCGCATCAAATAATGATTTTAATGCCTTCTATTACGTACCTTCGGTGTATTCCCGGATTGCGTGTCGTGCTTCGAGATAAGCCGATAATCTTGACCATATCGATGTTTGTAAATACAAATTGACGTAATTTCTATATCTGTATACGCACTTAAAGTGTTGGTTTTCAATTGGAAATCGTACTGTTATCGTGATTCATCATTGATACGCCACAAAATTATATAATGTATGAATACTATCTCTACTTACTACTATAATGTAACGATTTAGGATCGTCTAGAAATATTTTAACAAAATCCATCATACTTTTTGGTATATGGAAAATAAATACAATAAATCGTAAAAGTTTTTTGTTATAGGTATTCCCAATTCCGCATTCCTTCATGAGAAATTAAAAAGTAAATACAACAAAAACACATAACTTATTAAGAAATAAAACAAAGTAATGTTTACACCAACTTATTAGTCTACTCGACAATTGTTTCGGTAGATTTTTTACTTAAAACAATTGTCGAATAGACTAATAAATTGGTGTAAACATTACTTTGTTTTATTTCTGAATAAGTTGTATACTACGTTTCACAAAAGTGCAAAAGTTTATTGTTTATAAAAACACATAATACAAACGAATATTAACCGTAAAAATTTATTAGGTAATTCTTATTTTGGAAATACTTCAATAATTCTAGCTTAAATGGCAAGTGACACTGCTACTATTCTATTTGGTTCATCCAGTACCGACCCTAAAGCATACCAGAGTAAATTTAAGCACTTAATGCACCATGAACAGCATTAATGACTTATTTTCTGTTACTGCAGTTCTTAGGCTTTCTGTTGTTCCTGATGATGATAAATTTAAAAATTTGTGGTTACCTACAAATAAAAACGTACTGCAAGATAAATATTTATTTGAAACTTTCAACTATGACTGCATTTGAATATTCGGCTCTGTATTTGTAATAGCACTGATTGTCTGTGCATCTTTTGTTTTTAACAAGAACCTCTAAGGAAATTGGTATGTACCTATTTAAAACAAGTCAATCGTGCCGTAAAGTGGAAAAAAATGAAACCAGGCGGCTTTTATCACGGAAATTACGATATTTTAATATCAATTAATTTATCAATCAAGCTCAGATTGAAATATAGCAGATATCGTTTATAACGACGTCTAGTATAACGATGTAACGGTTACTGTATTCCCGGGCCGAAATAACGTCTTTAATACGTGATGCCTATCGTTTACAACGACATCGGATTTTACGATGAAACTAAAATCTATTTATATGGTTTAATTTGGATCAAATTATCTCTTCTAACGATCGATTTTCGACGCGTTATAAAAACGCTGAGGAAGCAGGTAGTAGTTATAAACCAGACAAATTGGGCATCATTATTCATAAAACATAATACTTATCCCGGAAAATAAACAATATCAACTTCGCCACTCTAATTTGTTTATAACAAAGTTTTACCATCACTTCTCGTGTTTCTAAAGACGAGAGATCAAAGAACAGTTTCCCGTTGCAAAAGTCGACATCGGACTTTTTCAAAGTTTGAGGTGTTTTTCTGTTTAGTTTGGCTGATCTATTAGGGGAATTACCGAGTTAGAAAAGGGAGACGCAACATATAAACGTGTACATTACTTATCTAGTATATAGTATTACAATATCGTTTATAATAGTTCAGCAGTGTTACACCTATTTAACCTGCTAAGTGTATTATTTTCTATCATAAAGATGTGGGTACATATTTCTTGAGTACCCATTGTACTTTTTGTGGTGTTTGGATATAGCGGTCTCTTCAACGTCCGTCATTATAAACGATATCTACTCTATATCGTCATTCCGAACAACGCTTCCGAAAAATCATTTAGCCAACCAATTAAAACTTCAACGTTGCTTTTTCATTCAGTTCCTGATCATATAAGAGCCCACGGTCGATGCTAACAATGGTTCCACTGTGCGTTATTGTTATATAGCTCTTCGGTGACGTTAGTTACAGAAGCATTGACCAGTGCAACATCAAAGATGCCGCCGACGCGATCTGGGTGTTCTTCTTCAACTATTAGTTTCGAGATATTTAGTGGGATGTAATTTTATTAGAGTGAGCGAGAAGGAAAAAGATACGTCCGGAGGAAGAAGTGTTGGGGAAGAAATTAACTTTTTAACGGTGTCTGTTATAAGAATAGTGTTCGGACTGTAAACAAACAAGTTATAGAATGGAATGCAGAAAGAGTACCACAGCAAATCCTATAAAGGACGAAAGACGAGAGATCGGATTTAAAAATTGTATCATTTGAAGTAATCAAATGCTATAACTAATATATCAAATAAAAAAATACAAATTACACTAATAAATGTTTAAATGAAACTCATTTAATTCAAAAAATATAAAAATTTTGTCTAGACAAAAAGGAGGATTCATTTTAGATAAGTACGAAATCTTAGAAATAAAAAAAGCAATGGCCGAAAATAAAGTTTTAATAAATGACCGAATACAATTTGCTGTAAACCCCCTCCTATACCCTGCTTTGGTTTAAATCATTTAAAGGTAAACACACCACGTAAAGTTTAGTATTTAGTTGTACTCCTGAAGATGCCCTAAGAGGGCAAAATATGCATCTTGAGTAATCAATAAAAAATAATGAATCAATCCAAGAATTTCATTTAAATATTTATTAGTGTAATTTAAAATGATTCACTAAGAATTAACGGCTTCATTATTTTTTAATATTAATACAAATATTGAAAGGATGAAAGAAATTACGTATTTATACATCAGTATCATCAATTTCTAGCTAGTATTGGTATGCTAAATGCTGATAAATGCAAGTTTTATTGCGGCCTTCGTTCACAAATAAGGATTTCAATTGTTTTATTCTTTCAATCCTGTTCTAAAATACGTATACCTACGGTAAAAGCTCATAGTAGATTGTAAAAAATAATATTCACAAGAATCTTCATTCGTGGTAACGACAATTTCAAAAAAAATGCAGAGGTTTTTTCTGTTTCTGAAAGCTTATGTATGAGGATGTCCCGTGAAACTAGTGACAAAACGTCAATATTTTGTAAACCTTTGACACACAAAACAACCGCCTATTACTATACTATTAAGTAATCTAAGTATATAATCATTAATTCTAAAAATCTGTAAATACACACTAATTGTATCTCCTATAATTTCATCAATTAATTATATTATTAGTATAATGACTCACTTCCAGCACCGATAACTGAAGTAGTGTATTACGAGAACATTAATAGGTTTGTTTCAATCAATAAATGTTTAAATAAAATAGGGTTTATAATAAGACTATACCTATAACCTATTAGGCACTAATTTTTAAAGTTACAACTTGTGTGGGGCCGTTTCAAAAATTATTGGTGTAGGTAGCGAGAAGAAGACCGCCTTGAAGAAATGTGTTTCAAATTTACCCTAATTGTGGCGAGATCCGCATTTATGACGTGACAATTAAGCATTATACGTAGCTAATAGCTTTAAGGCGCCGACAACCACCTATCGAGTCTGCCAGACTCGGGGGGGTTGGACTAAATTCTTTACAATTCCAACCACCTCTGTCACAACACATAAATAACCATACCGCAAATCTTCAAGGAATGTCCCAAATAGACCACAAAACAATATCATACAGAAACCATAACAGTAACAATGATCGTAATAGGAGAATATTGTCAAATACTTTGGACACTTTTTTGTTTTCAGTTGTGGCACTTTACTCTAAATAGGTCACAAGATAAACACATGATGATTTCTATGAATAATAAACTTTCTTTGGTGCACTTGTTGCAAAACACTGTATTTATTTTTACTAATTCAAAATAAAACGAAAGTAATTGTTTCGGTAGATGCCATCATTATCTAGAGTATCTTTACCTAATACAAGTATTCATTTATTAAATATACTCATACTGAAACAATTGTCGAGTTGATTAATAAATTGGTGTAAATATTACTATAATTTTATTTTTAATTAAACATGGTTTATTTCATAAGATATTTAATTACGTCTTGGCGATATTGTTTCGGCTATTATGTCATTATCAATAGATGAGTAGATACAGTGAAAATATTAAAGTTACAACAAATAACTAAGTTTCAAACACTTAGGTCCATCCTAAAACTATTCTATTAAATCCTTGCGAAATTACAGGTTCACAAAAAGTCACACTTAGGTCACAAAAGCACTCAATATAGTTTCAAGTACAAAAAATTGTTAATACACAATGTTAATCCATCCGTCTATGTTCCAAGCATTGGATACTATTTAAGCTAAAGTGGACGGCACCTCCACCAAAAATATATCTTGCTAAGTAAATTTTAATAATTCAAAAGAGTAAAATATCATAAGCTACATTTATTTCTATTAATTTTAAATAGATAATAAAGTATGAGTCTTCGAACTATGTAACTATTTCTGGTTTTCTTTGTTTGGTATGCCATTCATGGTGACCTTAAATTGTTGTTTATTTTTCATCAGTGCTGAAACACCCTGTAGATTTCATGTCAAGCGGCAAATAAACATAAATTTCCCTTGCAATTTTAAACAACAGCCCCAGAAATTTATTATTTCCGTGTCAAAACAACTTCCCTTCAAGTAGACTAGCAATAATTGCTCACCAATGTTCAGGGTGTAATTGTGTAAGCTATCATTAAGGGCAATAAAATTAGACGAACTCGAATCGTGGAAAAAGAGATAAACATAGCAAACACCTTTATTGGAAATATAGGAACAACTGAACTATATCACGTAATTTGAAAACTACCTGAGCTCTGACGGAAACACATCAAGGACCAAAAAATTCCAGAATAAAATACGTATATTGTCAGTTAATTGAAAAATATTTATGAATAAGGAAAGTAGAGTTGAATTAATTAAATTAATTAAATAAATGTACTGATATATAAATCAGTGATGGCTCCCCAACCACAGCCCTATTGTATTTTTTGAGAATAATGTAAGTTAATTTCCTTCTGTTAAATTTTGTAAAAACAAGCAACATTCTAAAAAAAATTCTGATAAATCCATACGTAGGGTGTACAGTTGAAATAACCAACAGTGGATATAGAAAAGCTTGCGTAAATGGATTTTATATGAGTGATTGATAGATACATCCCATTCAAGAAGCGAATGGGTACCATAGACACAGCCACAGCTACTGCCACGATTTTACAAACACCGAATATTGACATTTGAATACGATAAACACGTCAAAATTCGTAATCTTTAATTAATAATTCCAATTAAATTAAAGTTGGGCATTCAGTTACTTTCAATCTTTTATTAAATGGTTTGATCATCAGCTAATTCCAGGCTGAGAGCTGCAAAAGGAGACAGCTAACTATTCCTAAAAACCAAATTAATTTATCGAATGACGTGTCATTACAAATGGACTTAACTATCATATGGATGCTTCTTATCGTATTATGATGACCGAGCGGCGTGGTCTAATGCTCTAGGTCACCGGTTAGAACACGGGTTCAGCTGCTCTGGTCCAAGTTTTCTGTGGTTTCCTTGGATCATTTAGGCAAATGCTGGAACAGATAATCTTTCACTTCTCTTCTGTCTTCATTTCGTCCGTCTCATCTTTCTCTCCCTAACCACACCACCCACCTATTCCCACAATTCCTGAAAGGACGCTGAAGAGGGCCTTACGCCTTACCGTCCGGCTTTGAACTACAATGTAGGTCGGTGGGAATGAAACACAAAAAATGTTTTAAAAGGGGGCGTATTATAATGACATAATAAACGGATTGGTATTCCAAGAAGAGAAATTATTAGCGAATTTCACGGTACCTAGACACCTTAGAGATAAACAACTACTGTTTCCTCTAAGGTTCATCCGTTTGGAAAGCCCTCAGAGAAAAAACACATACATGCATAGTTGGTTGGAAAGGTCTTTCTATGTCTACTATACCTAATACATAGAGGTTCTAGAGGTGGGCAATGATTGAACGAATCGTTCGACTTTTAAAAAAGAATTGCATGAATCAATTCACTCTTTGCGGTGTGGAACTTCCGATTCCTAAAATGAAACATGCTCCAGCCATCGTCGTTCAATATATAATAATCGATTCCTATTATGAAATTGAATCGTTTGAATTGAATCGATTCACCAGAAAGAACCAGTCGTACTGTCCACCTCTAATATGTTCCCAAAAATCAATAAAATTGAAAATAAGAGTACAGTTGAAGATGGCATTATTGTTGTTCACCGTTTATGAAATTAAAGAAAGTCATACCGCAGTGTTAGTTAGGTTGGTACCTTAGGTATTCAATAAAAGGAAACGGCTTAAAATACGCCCGCACATTCTAGGTGTACATAATAAATAAGTATGTGACAAACGTTTAGCTCTCTCATCTCTTTTAACCGCGACATATAGGAAACTAATGGTTTCTATCAACCTTTTATTATAATGACGTCCGTTTGGTATAACTTGCAACCGACAATTCCGTAGTTAAACTGGAAGTTATGTCCCAGTAAAACGTTCCGGCAAAGCTTAACGGGCAACATTTACGACACATTGTCGCGAACTGCAATTATTCTATCTCGTAAAAACACACTGGCGCACATGTGAGTGTGTGTGAAAACATCGATGCCCCCTTTCGTTCGAACGGCCGAAACAACCGCGACTCAATATACGCATCATTACAATATTTACAACGTTTCAAATGAGATGTGCGAAAGTAATTAACGACAAATACATAAATAAATAGTTAAGCGAATAGGTTTTGTCGCCAAAGTGACCGCTACATAACCCATTTTGTATAATGGATTGCTAGAAACAACGGCAAATGTCATACAGGTATGTGACATGAAATTGGATCTCAAAAATAAAACTGGTCGCCGATAAGTAAAAAAAAAACATATCAGGAATGGAAGCACAACAAAACAAGTGTAAAGAATCCTTTACGTATTGCTGCCTTTGGCTTGTAACGAAAAAAAAAATTTTTTTGGAATCGATTGGGTTAGGGTCATGGTTAGACGAGTGAGGGTTTTCTCCCTCGTATAATTATTGTCTTTCTTTTATGTATCTGACGAGAAAGTGTTGTGGAAGTTGTGGAATTTTCCATGTATGGTGGTTTGGAAAAAGGAAGGGATTGCCGTACCCAACGAGGACCACGAAGATTTTTCGGACGTACACTTGACCTAGAGACTTTCGTATAATTGCGTGTTTTCCTAGTTTTCATTGTTAAATTTATACTTATCATTGGTTCACTAATATTTATTAATAAATATTATTTGTACTGCTCGCTATCTTTTGTTTGTTGTGAGGCCCTAGAAGAGTAATAAGAATAAGCAACGGGGTATGTTGAGAGTTTTCTTATTTTTTATGGGGTCTGTATGTCTCTCGTAGCGATATACACCACCTACAACCTACAACCGATCTTTTCTTCTCCCCTGAGTTTAGTCTATCCACGATTGTGGATTGTTGTTTAAAAGAGTCGAATTGCAGGCTTTAATTTTCTGTTACCTATTGTGCTTACACTCTGTTCAAAATAAATCATCTGTCCAGGTCCATGCTTTCTGTGGTTTCCTTGGATTATTTGGAGAAATACTAGGGCAGTAATATTGCATAGATAATTTTTCACATATTCTATGTCTTCATTTTGCTTTTCCCACTACCTCCCACCCATAAAACGAGACTAAAGAGGGTCTTCCGCCCTACTCTCCTGCATTGCACTAAACTGACGTGTAGACTAAAGGGACTGCCCGCCCACGAACATTAGTAGCTAATGGGAATGGAACACTCGAAAGCTTTAAATTTAGTTCAAAATAAAAGACTAGAACAATATTTTACAAATAATAATATTGCCCAAACCACTAACAAGTCCTCCAGGATTATTTTCTTTCCTTGCCATTAATAAAAAACTTCAAAATTGTTATTATTACTTGTAGTTGATGCGAATTATAGCGATAATAATAAATATTTCAAAAGAAGAAATAACCATTCTTATATTAAAAATAGATTCAAACGCCTTATAATACTACAAACAATGTTTGTTGGTACAACCAAATGTATACATTTCGACTACCAGGTAGTCATTTTCAATGGTAATAGTAAACTAAGATTAAGAAAAGATTATACCTAAATATATTCTAAAAACTACCTGTAAATTATTGAAGACTATTGAACAGGGGGTTGTTGGTGAACGGCAGGTCAAAATTCATCAACGAATCCGTGAATTTATGAACGTAAATACACTCGTAAACTTTAGGTCGAATGTGACAAGATTTTAATAGTTCATTATTATGCTCTATACTATGTCCCGTGTTTAAAACATGGTATGCAACTGCTGATTTTTCAGCATTGTTCTTTTTTAGATGGTACAGATGTTCTTTTAAACGTATGGCTAGATTTCTCTTAGTTAGGCATATATTAATAAAATTAAAGGAATTTATAAAATTAATTGTTTATAGTGTGATAAAGTTTACATAGGCTTAACTGAGAGAAATCTAGTCATACGTTTAAAAGAACATCTGTACCATCTAAAAAAGAACAATGCGGAAAAATCAGCAGTTGCATACCATGTCTTAAACACGGGACATAGTATAGACCATAATATTGAACTATTAAAATCTTATCACAATTACATCGACCTAAATTTTACGGGTGTATTTACTTTCTTAAATTCAGGGATTCTTTGATGAATTTTGACCTGCCGTTCAACAACAACCCCTGTTCAATAGTCTTCAATAAGTTACAGGTAATTTTTAGAATATATTTGGGTATAATATTTTCTTAATTTTAACCGAGCGGCGTGGTCTAGTGCTCTAGATCATTGCTTAGCATTCGGGAGGTCACCGGTTCGAAACCGGGTCCGGCTGCTCTGGTCCAAGTTTTCTGTGGTTTCCTTGGATCATTTAGGAGCAGTAATATTCCATAGATAATCTTTCACTTCTCTTCTGTCTCATCTTTCTCTCCCTAACCACACCATCCACCCATTCTCACGATTCCTGCAAGGAGGCTGAAGAGGGCCTTGCGCCCTACCCTCCTACTTTGCACCACAGTGTAGGTCGGAAGGACTGCCCGCCCACCAGCACGATTAGCTGGTGGGAATGAAACACAAAAAGTTTTTTTTCCTTAATTTTAGTTTACTATTACCATTGAAAATGACTACTTCCTGGTCGAAATGTATACATTTGGTTGTACCAATAAACATTGTTTATAGTGTTATAAGGCGTTTTAATCTATTGTTTATATTATTCACACTACAAGTCACTCGGTACTCATCCGTACCTCTAATTATTTAACCATTGTTGCATTAACGTCGGTCAACAGTAGAACGCTTGAAATAATGAAACAAATTTATATTTAAGGAATTACTTTTTACGTCCGCTTTTAATGAATGACGTCCAGTTACAATTACGATTGTGACCTCCGTTCGACGTCGCTGCAAGCAAAATTCACAGTTTTGCCTTTAAAATTTTCCCGAAGGACTTGTGCCAACAACAGGACAAAGTGGATGATCGCATTTGGACGATGTCCGAACACAAAAGAGATAAATTATAAAATCTCCTCGTCCGTATCACAAACACACTCTCTACCACCAAGACGACGACGATTATGTCCACGTATGTGCGCGTTTATAATTGGAATGGGAAGCCATTAACTACTGTATAAACTGCTAAATGCATAACATACCTGTAGGTATATGCTATCGTCGTACTAATTTGCAACCAACTTATTTATCGTTGAAGTAATTTCAGCTACATAATTTTGTCACCAGCAGTTTAATTCAGACGAGAAATATGCGAGCAGTAATTCACGTCCAGTAAGACATAAAACGGACAGAGCGAACAGTAACTCCTTTGTTCGCACCTACCCAGAAGGATCCGAATAGATTTCTGCGACTAGTCTCTTTTGCCAAAAAAAAAATAATAATGCTAATAAAACTACGATAATATTTACCCGTCACTGTAAAACGGCAAGTTGTCAAATACCATTCCACTCCATAAAATTTCGAGTTTTCTTGAACTTCTGCACTAGGAAGCTAGGTATTTTCAAATTCATTTTTGACAATTTTTTATTATATTAATATAAATAACCCCTCTGAGCTTTTAGGAAAATAATGTTAATGTAGCATATAAAACACAAAATACCTTGGGCGAATATATCAAAAATAACAAAGATAAAGTTAATAAAGTGAATAAGTCAGGGGTGTATAAAATAACTAAATTAAACTCAAACTACGCCTTAATGAAAAGGAACATATTTTTAATCATAATTTTGAAATCTTATATGTGGAAAATAAAAATCTTAGGCTATCCTTATTAGAATATCTAGAAATTAATAAGTTTAAAAATACCAATATTCTTCTGAACGATCGATTTGATCTCAATAATTCACCACTATTTAACCGCTTAATTCTTAAACTAAGCTCAGCTTAGTTTAGTTTAAATGTATTACTTCTGAAGAAGCCTACGTTAGGCGAAACAATTTTTAAGTTCATTAAACAAACTTTGTGGAAATTTCTATTGTTTTATTTCTTACTAAGCATTAAAATGAGTTTCCATCAAGTGAATGTAGAAAGAATTAATCATAAATAAAAAAGGCTCAAAAAACCGTTATCCATTTTATGAATATCGTATTTTAGGACCATGCCAAGCATTGTTGTTTAATTTTCATTCTTTTACAAAGGCATTGCTGAGAGAACTATATAGCAATCTAGATAATCCATTCGAGAACAAAATTATTTTAAAGTCGTTATTATCTAAATATACTTTGGGACGGCCAGAGTCCTTCGATTAAGAAAAAACCTTATATAATATGTAGTACTATCCTCGCCAGGAAAACATTATTAGTTTCACATCAGGCATCAGGCATTCCTCACTAGTTACATGCCTTACTTCATCCTATCCGCGTAAGCGAGACATGCATGACCAGGTCCTGATTGTATTTAGGCAAATTTTTATAGTCGGGTAAGGATTACACAAAACTGAAAAGGCTTTCAAAATGATTGAAACAACGAAACGACCCTCATGCAACATCAATAAATTTTTAGCGAAACCTTACCAAGCGATTTTTCTTAATTACCGTATATGATAATGCTCTAATATGCCAATGAGCCAAAGGTGGATATTTGTAATGCAAGTCGGTGCAGCTGAAGTAGCTAAAGACGGAATTGGCTGACGTTTAAAACCATCAATGCGTTTAATAAAAGAATGAAACTATTGATATGTCAAACTGATCTGTCATAATTTAAATTTCGGAAAAAACCAATTCACTCAAAATTTCAGTGAAAATTTAATCAAAAAAATGTTAAAATTGTTCGGATTTAACATAACAGATAAAGATTGTGATGGTAAAATAACCTCAAAGCAATGGGAGTTGTGATCCGTTCATTGGGCTACTATCCACTATCCACTATCCTGGTGAAGGGGAGTTTATAATGTATGCTGATGAAACGGAAAAAAGTGAAAATGATAATATAGAGTTCAAAGTTTTTATACGAGTGGTTGCAATACGAACAAAAATTTTCAATTTAAAATCTCGTATTTTAACGTGTTAGACGTGTTTTAATGTCAATATTTTTTGGTCATAGATAGACTGTACCTAAACGTCCGCTGACGGAATTTATACGATTGCAATTAATATCCACCGATATGTTCATTATTATAACAAAAAGTACTAAAACTGATTAAAAACGTTTAAGTTGATAATAATACGGTTAATTTGTGGCTAAATAATTTTAAGTAGAAAATGCTGTTGGCTGTTTCTCTGACTGGCATATATTTGGAGTCTTGTGCAGCAGGAATGAAATGCCATGCATCAGGAATAAGTTACGGTACAGTGGACTGTCTTGATTACAAAATATAGGTACCATGCACCATCGGCAACGCTATCGATTCGTCCAAACATGGTAGAGATCAACTAAGTAGTATTTAAATATTGTTTCATCAAACGAATCTTATTTTATATCGACAAAATATATTTCAATATGGGATCTGTGATCCTTAAAGTTTAGATGAAAAAGGATTTTAATGCCTTCTTTTTTTGAACATGTTATATCTTTTATATTCAATGCCGGTAGGGGTATTAGCCCTCGGAGTAGCTGTTTCTGTTGATTCCATATTTATATTTATATCAATATTCTTTCCTAACCGTGTGACATCATTGAAGGTGGGGAAAATAAAAATTTCCGGGGAACTTGCGACGTCTACCAATGTACTGCCATAAAAATGACTTTGGTGCAGTTCTCACAGCTACATTTGAATAATCTCATAAACTACGTTTCAAATTGCTAAATAAAATTGAATATTTAGGACAAAACGTCCGAATGTACGTATTAGAGAAATCACACTGCGTATATTTCGTCCTAATATCTATACCGCAGGACAACACATTTTCTTCACTTTTCCGTACATTTGCAGCATTTAAAACCTTCAAACAGCATTCCAATTAGAAACCCCTCCTTCTTTCGTTCAATACTCATGATAATAGCACGTCGTGAAGAGATTTACGATAAAATCCATTATTAAATGAATATACATATATATATACACATGAGATATTCTACACAGTAATTAGTGCAGTAACGGCATGTGTGTGCTGCAATTTTTAGAGACGCCTAAGCATAATATTCTCTTTAAAAATGTTAGACACGTGCATGTGTTGTCTCTTACCGCCCACAACACAACATATATATGTATTACATTCATTCTCACATATATACCTATACACACACACATATTTATATATTATTGCGCATATGAGTTTGAAAGCATGCAATGAAAGTCTAGCTAGTCATGTAATAATCCAGCGTATAATGTCTTAAGAACGTACTAATCACTGAAGACTTGTTACATGCCGCGATATCATTGGCGGCGTCTAATAGATAATTCTCCCTTTACAATATTTAAGCACCTCCGGCGTAATTTGAATAAATTACAACGTAACAAACGGTTATTTTCATTAGAAAGATATTGTGTACCTTGTAAGTAACGCATCTATTTATTTACACATGCACAAATACGCTGTACATATATTAGGTAGATAAAATTAAGTCTACATATACCTATTCCCTCTCAGGCAGACAACACGGGTTTACAAACGCTGGCGATCGTTTTGTGAGATGCATCATTGATTTATTTCCGTTTCCTTATTAGTTCATGACTAATAACATATACTACTGATAATATCAGAAAATTGGTCAATGCTATGCAAGATGGACTAATGGGAGACAGGAACTATTGGCCTTTATATACCTTTACTTACACTAGTTTGTTACTATGTGTTGTCATTTTTCAAAATTAGAAACAAAAGTTGTTTTCACTGATTCGCATAATTTGCTCTCAAATTAATGTTTAGAGTAAGTTTTAATTAAAATATTATTATTAATTACACTATACACTATGTAACAGGCGGGCTGAAATATTCGTAGGCTAGCATAGAAAAAAAATATTTTTTTTTGTAGAATTTGATTTTACTATTCAATATAGTTCCCTGCGAGGACGATACAACGGTTATAACGGTCATACAACTTTCCATACCATTTTTATAATACGATTTGTCTTTAGACTCAAAATAGGCTTCAGTTTCGGTGATTACCTCTTCATCGTCACGAAATTTCTGTCCAGCGAGCATCCTCTTGAGGTCTGAGAACAGTAAAAAGTCGCTGGGGGCCAGATCTGGAGAGTACGGTGGATGCGGAAGCAATTCGAAGCCCAATTCATGGAATTTTGCCATCGATTTCATTGATTTGTGACACGGTGCATTGTCTTAATGAAACAGCACAATCTTTTTCTTCAAATGAGGCCGCTTTTACACGATTTCCTCTTTTAAACCCTCCAATAACGCTACGTAATAGTCGCTGTTTATGGTTTTCCTCTATTTAAGATAGCTAATGCTCATGGTATAATATTACCATGAGAATCCCAGAATGCTGATGCCATAATTTTGCCAGCCAACGCCGACTTTTGCGCCTTTCCACGCTTTGGAGTCGGTTCATCACGTGCAGTCGACTCGGCTGACTGTCGATTGAACTCCGGTGTGAAATGATGGAGCCATGTTTCATCTATCGTCACATATCGACGCAAAAATTCGGATTTCGATGTTCGATTGAACAGCTCCAAACACTGCTTAGAATCATTATTTTGTAGAGTTCCTTGATGTTTTCGTCGGTAACAGCCTCTTTGGGGCGTCCACTGCGTGCATCGTCCTTGGTCCACTTTTCTACGGTTGATTTTCCTGGTGCAAAGTACAAATCATGTTTATCAAGCCAAGCCTTGGTTTCAACAGTATTTTTTCGGCAAAAATCAATGCTTTATTAACACACGAAATTCCTTTTTATCCATTTTTTCAAAGTAACAAAAGTTCTTTCACTAAAAATGCTATAACTCAGATACTAATAGTGCAACAGCTGTCAAATTTATACACGCGTCTTCGGAAGGTTAGGGCTAACTAAAAGTCGTATGGATTTGATAGTAGTAGCGCCATCTATGGACCAGCCTACGAACTTTTCAGCCCGCCTGTTAAATATAACCAAAACACAATGGTCTAAACGCCTCATTTCATGAATATTGCTTGGTCCATATTTTCTGCTCTCTTAGAAGAGTTGGAACAACCAGGGACGGGTAGGAGAGATGAGCTTATGCTTTTTTCGTTATAAAGAAAGAAATTTGAAAATACCATGATCTTTTTCACCAAGTTCATCCAGAATATTATTTGATAAAGATGATAAAGAAAGAAGATAACGCTAGGAAAAACTTTTGACCACATTGACCCTGCACTTTGTATAGTAGTAGATGAGGTTAGGAATGTCTGTGTCAATTTTCGACAAGTTCTAAAAAATTTACCAGTGATAAAAGAAATGAATTGGAAGCAAGAATACGAAGACTAATCCAAACAAAAAAATAAATTTAAATGCAAACCTGTTAGCGATATGGAAAATTAAATGTATGGAACGAAACGGGGACTATTTAGTAAAAGATATAAAAAAATGACAGCTGCGTAATTATTGTACGTCTTGTAACAACATTTGTCAGATATTATTATATTATAAAAGAAGCGCATTAAAACTATAAGGATCCTTTTCTCTTGCCCTTAATGATCCTTGCATAGCCAGGAGAAACAGACCAGTTTCGTGTTTCAATTTTTATATTATTACAGTATCACAAAGTGTATTTTTCTGTAGTTTACGTGTACCGATGTGAGGCCGATGCTTATATTAAGCTTCTGTATTTATTTTTACACTGCTTTATAAAAGGTGGTCCATTAATCCTTGCTTTACTCTATATCGCGAACAAATCGGACTCTTAGGATAATACACATTCAGAACGTTTTCCGGTTATTTCTTCCATCTCAATTTTGAACAATTCTCAGCGTTCCAGGAATCGTTCAAAAGAAACTTAGAATGTATGGTCTTTATTTCATTATACATTATTAATGATTCCGTCAAACAAATTTGTGTTCGTTTGTGTTCCGTTTTAAAAGGTCTTATTGTTTTTAACGTGAAAAGGCGGTAATAATAATAACAGCTATTACAGATCAGAGTAAGTTGACGTCGGAAATGAGTGACATATGAGCATCGCTAAACAGCTGAGCAGACAGGATGGCCAACCGCGATATGGCCGATTTGAGATAACAAATGATTTTCTCTTGGCGGCAGCAGCCGACGTCTGATTCTTGCCGGCTATGTTTCTTGAATTAGACCAATTAGCTAAATTATTATTTACGGGAGCGGAGCGTCAGGCGTATCTTCTTTTACGCTAACCGCAAACATACAAATATGTGACCAAATACTAAGAAGAAGAAAGAAGAAGGGTTATTACCAGCGACTACTTCGTTGCCAAATAAAAGAATTTTTTTTCCAAAATTTTTAGGAAATTATAGTGCAAAATAATTTCATTCTACTCTGATTTTCAGGATATTGACTTCATTAATATATTAAACCTCAACTTCTCTCTGAAGCGATTGTGATGAAATCATTGATTAATTGATTGTGATGCAATATATGCAGGTCAGACAGGGAGTGATATCAAAACAAGAGCGAAAAAGCACATTTATACTATAGAGAAAAATTACAAATCTACAGGTATATCCGAACATTGTTTAAAGTGTAAACACAACATCTCATATAATTCGGTCAAACTACTACACCATATTACAAAAAGTAAAATATTAAACCTTTTCGAAACATTAGAAATTAAAAAATGTCACAAGAACAAAGTTAATTTAGTAAATAACTAAATAGACTTAAATACCAACAATTCACCCCTACTACTATTCGAATTCCCTCATTTACAAACCTAGTATAAATAGTTAAGCGAGAAATGTAAAAATCAGTACAAACAACTGCATTCTTCGATAATGGTCTAACAGTCGAAACGACAGGAAGGTTCAATAAAGTTTTGTGAAATATCCCAAAAGGTGTTTTTGTACTCACTTCACCAATTAATTGTAAAAATGTTTCACAGTGAATGCACCACAGCATTAATTACATTAAATCATTGATTATTCAAAAAGTGTACTTCATCAGAAGAACTCCTTGAAATAAAAAAGAATAAAACACATGTACCTTTCACGATATATATATATATATATATATATATATATACTATATACTCCTGTCTTGATAACCCATGTCGAAAGATATAGAAAATCATTGCACGAAAATGTTCACCAGTTAATTCTATTTTTTAGCTGAGACAAAATTTTCAAGTCACTGTAAACAAATGACAAAACGTTCTGAAGGAGGTTATGATTAAAAAGGTCAAACTATCAATTAGATACGTCAGATGGCGCCTATAAACACTTAGTATTGCCAAGGCTCAAAATATAAATAGGAACCCTCGTACATCATATATATTCTTACAACATGATTTTAAATCGAACCGTGCGAGAGCAGTCGTCCGGCACTCTTTTTTAGTGGACGTAGAATGCAGAGACCCCTATTTTGATTTATACATTTGTGTGAGCATATCTTGGAAATCGTCAAACTAAATCCTTGAAGATAGATTTAAAATTTATTGTTTATTTTAACAGTCTTTTGAATTTTATATTATATATAGACAAATTCTATAAACCTAAACATTCTAGCAAAAAAAGAAAAGTGTGTGGTAACATCTTTTCCTTAGGGCTGGATTTGGATGCGTGTGATTCAAGTTCTGAACGGTTAAGGTGGTTAACTGTAGCCCAAAGATAGTGTATTTATGTACTTTACGTTTAGTTGTAGGTACATTCTTAAAGATTTTATATTAAAGTGTTAAAGTAGTAGTGAAGATTGTAAAAGCTAATTGACATACAATGAAATAGAAATATTTTTTCCTTATTATTAAGGTGTTCGTGTGCAGAATTTCAGGTTTCCAAGTTTGAGTTCGAGTGGAACCAAAGCTGCATAGATTCATTAGTCCAAAAACCTCGCATCTATGAAATAATTACCACATATCCGTTAAAAACGATCATTAACATATGGTGTAGAATTAATTGAAAGATACGTGTAGGAATTCAATTCAACCTCAGCTCCCTATTACGATGTGAAAATAGATGTGTATGTATCTACTAATATTAACATATAGATACAGTATATAAGACGTTCGTTATGTTATAGATAGCTGGCAATGCAGTTGCCAGAAAGTTAGCAGTCCGTTTCGCGTTAATTTAACGATGTTGAGATTTTGCTCCACTTATCTAGATATAATAAGGCTGTTTAAGCAAAATTTCCGTTGGAGAGGGTCCAAACAACTGACTCGACATCAAACATTCCCGTCCGTCGAAACCGAGTTGGGTATAGATACCTGCGCTGTTAATTTTAGGATTCATCAATCAAACGCAACTAAGGACTCTATTTAGGGAGTCTTTTAAAATTCCAACACACAGTAACGTAACGTACAATGTTCTTTAGTCCTTCGCAATTTACCCAGTGCATATAGGTAGCGTACGTCTGCAAAAATATCAACAAGCAACTGTGTGCCTGCTGATAGAAATCGACGAAAGTTTATTTTTATCTACGTCGCCTACAGAGAAGATTATGTTAAAATGAATCAGTTAGTTAGGCAGTTAAATTTAATAAGTACTACATCACGATGAGGCTGTTATGATGTTGAATACGGTTGTTGTTTAAATACATTAAAATATACTTCATCAAAGCTGCACTGCTGAATGCTTAAATCTTAGTTTTCAATAGAATTAGGGATTGTTGATTGCTACGTATTAATTTATGAGTAGGACAACAAAGGGCGCGATGGAAGTCAATAAGGAAAGGAAGAGATATGATGGTAGGATACATTCTGAGACATGAACAGCTAGTTAGTTACAGTCGTATTAAGAATATATAGAAGTTGAAATAAGACCAAACAGAGGCATAGGAAGATCTAATGAACAACGAAGTGTGCGTCCTTCGGTCCTTAATGAAGAAACTAGTGGGAAACTCTAGATCATCTTCCGTACAGCCCTGATCTGGCGCCTAATGACTACCATTTGTTTCTGCACTTGAAGAAATATCTGGGCGGTCAGCGTCTTCAAGACGATGGCGAAGTCAAAATAGTTGTGATGCAGTGGTTAAAAGTTAACAAGTCAGGAGGCAGAGTTCTATGAGAAGGGTATTCAAAAACTGGTCACTGGTCAAACGTTATGAGAAGTGCTTCAATATTGAAGGAAATTATGTAGAAAAGTAGATTAAGGTACAGGCTTTCATGTAAAAATAAAATTATTAAGATATCTTTACACGTTTTTTATTAATTTCAAAACGGAACTTACTTAAAAGATATGCCTCGTACAATAGAATGCCGATATTCAAATGAAATACATCTCATAATTTCATTGTCAGAAAAGACTTGAAGTTGTGGGTTAATATTAAAATATGTTAAGTTCATTTGACAAATACTTTTTTCCTAATTTCTACTAAATGACCGTGTGTGCAATTTCTATTGGTTGATCAGGGTGACTCAAAAATCCAGAAATATAAATATATAAAGCAGTTCTAAATGTATTTCTTTAAAAGCTCCTTAATAATAATCTTGCGAATGTTTTGTATAGTAATAAAATTCAACGAAAAGTTTCAACAAATATATTTAAAGTAAAGAATTACAGTAATTCTTGTTTATTATTTGATAATGACGGTCTCGTCGAAACAATCGTAAGAGCTTTTCTTTAAATACATTTTGTTGAAACTTTTCATTAAATTTTATTACTATTAATTATTTTTCATCAAGTTTGCATCAAAGAGAACTTATTAATGTTTTATATGCTTATATATTTCCAATTCTACAAGTGGATTTGATTCCTAAATTTTTCTATACCACCAGTAATATATCGCCATCTGCCAGCGTTATTTGGAGTAACTGAATTGAATACGCTCAAGCCGCAGTTAGCTTTACGATCGTCTACTTTATAAACGCGAGGGCTTTCCAACAAGCTAATGAATCCTACATAGGCTACCAATAGGTTTGAGTTCTCTCAAACCAGATGGAGCAAAAAGGTACATTCTGTTTGCAAGACATCTCAAAATTCCTAATAGAGGTTTACTTTCTACAAACTAACAAATTGTTTTACTTACATAACATATTTAAAATTGCAATAAGAAATTATGTCTTCGAATTACATACTTAAAAAAACTTATAAAAACAAACACCTAGCTTTAAATATGCTAATGTTAGAAAGAAAACAAGGAAGCTTTCAAAACTCAATCAGAACCAACCCCTAACAAACTTGGGTCATACGACCATTTTCAAAGAAGAAGGGTAAAATATTATGCCGAAAAACCAACTATTTATAGTTAACAAGTTTATGTCATACAAGTGGAGAGTCTATAAAGTTCAATTTACTACTTAATTCTTATTAAATGCGAGAATCTTGTTGATATCTAGACTTTCTAAAAGGAACAGCGGAGAACTACAAAGTTGAAAACAAAATTTGGTAAAACCAATCGAATTATTTTTTAATTTACATTTTAATACGCTGTAGGCATAAGAGTTCATAAAAGTTGCTCTCCAACAACGTTAAGCTCAATAAAAACTCAGAAAAATGATAAAATAAATCACTTACAGTTTTATAATAAATCACATAAGCAACACGGAAATGTATACTTTTGGAATTACCAGATTTATGGTTAATACTTTAGAGTGAGTTTGACCATATGATGTAATAAACTGCAAGGTGGCAGATTTACAAATCAAGAGTCTACACATTTGATAAGAAGCAGTTCACTTAACGTACCAATAAAATGACAACAAGATTGTCGAATTCCTCTCATTATTCCGGTATAGGTGCGTTGCTGCGGATACACGTATGTAAAATAGCAAGCAATAAAAGTGTAACTTAATTCACTTCTCTGGTTTATCTGTCCTGTAAGTTCCAGGGCATTAAAAGCGCACCTGAATTAAAACAGGAGGCCACGCATAGCTTTCTACAGACTATTAAAGGTCGAGTTTTACGGCATTTGACGTAAGAATGCCAGAGTGTTTAAAACCGAAGGAACGCTAACATCACTTAATAAAACAGTCAACCATTATAATTACAGGCAAACAAGAATGTAGCAATGTTGTTAACTTTAAACACCTCCAGGATTATGAATCGGCTACAAGTAAAACGCATTAACGTTGACAGAGTCGTATCTCAAGTTAAAAGCTTTTACATGAACCGAAAGGACAAGTTCGTACGTGATCGTCAGGTGATTGAGTCGTTGCCGAAAATTCTCGAGCGGACAAAGAGTCTTTGCGTGCGTTGTAATTAATGTTCTCGGGAGTATTTAAATACTATTAATAGGCAATTCCTTTTAGTATAATCGGTCACTTTTTAATAGCAAGTTTGGAAACATTTTAACCTAATCTTGTACATTAAACACCGGTTTTCTCGAGACGTTTTTCGTAGTCTGGATATTTCTTTTATTTAGATGCTCTCACTCCAATCTTGAGTAATTTATACGTTTTCGATACAGAATTCTTGGAATTCTGATTGCTCCTTAAAGACCGAAAACGGACATTCCCGTGGCATTTATTGCCTCTTTTCGACGACGATCCGATACTAAATGTACCACTGGTAGCGATTACGTACAGATTAAGTTGAAAGTGTGTGATTACATATTAGATTCACATTAATTTGCATATTATTAAAAACCAACGAATAATTGAATTCCAGGAACATGGCTGATCGTTAATTAAATTTTGATGTGCTACACGTACTACGCATCTTAAATATCGTGTACAACATTTACTAGAATCATTAATAATTTACTGAGATAATGCCTACTCAATTTTGTGTCTATTTGTTTATTTGCAAAATCATTATAATTTCTGTGTGTGTAAACATGTACATTTGATAAAAATAATAAATTATTATTAAAAGAAAAATAGATACACAAATCATAAATAGTGCAAAGCGAAAATATCATGATTTTTAAACTATTTTCGGTAGTTTAATCATTGGTTTACATATTTACAAACAAAAAGTGGTAAATTGGGGGTAAGAAGGGTGGAAAGGGTGAGTGGTGGAACAACAATATATACCTATACGTATGTATCTGTACATAAGCGAATACAATTTTTGCAGATTGTAGATATTGCACTAATTTTTTTTTGTGTTTCATTCCCACCAGCTTCTCGTGCTGGTGGACAGGCAGTACCTCTTACCTACACTGTAGTGCAAAGCCGGAGGGTAGGGCATAAGGCGGACGAAATGAAGACAGAAGAGAAGTTAAAGATTATCTGTGGAATATTATTGCACCAGCATTTGCCTAAATGATCCAAGGAAACTACAGAAAACTTGGACCAGAGCAGCCAGACCCGAGTTCGAACCGGTGACCTCCCGAATGCTAGGCAATGATCTAGAGCACTAGACCACGCCGCTCGGTATTGCACTAAATAAATAAAATTATTAACGAGAAAGCAGGATAATAGAGCCTAATAAACTGTAAATTTGGGCATTTTAATAACAGGAAACTTTGATACTAGAACACCTGAATTACTTACCTCTGTCACAAACATCTATTGTAATCCTGAAAACCCTATACAAACAGATTAAGTGAATACCTATTCTAAAAATGTCTATTAAATTCAAAGCAATATTAATACAATTTGAACAGATAAGAAACATTTTATAGTTACATATATGTATGTAGATATGTAAAATAAGCAGAGCAATAATAATAAGGACGATATAATTCATTCATTATAGGCGCATATGTTGATCAAAGGAATATCTTTAAAACAAGCAACGAATAGTTCAAAGTTTGCAAGGATCATCACAAATAAATTTCTCGAGAGGATGGTTAAAGAAAAACTGAAAAAACTACTAATCCTAAACCATCAAAAATTGCTTAATATTTATACACAGGTGCTGTAGAACCGCGAGCTAATTAATAAAATTTATTAATATGAAATAGTTATTGTTCTTTTTTTAAATATATATATTAAACACTTCAAATGCCTTATAAGCTTCAACCTTGCTGGAACAACGTCTATAATTCAGCGATAAGTTAAGTTTACCACCATAAACCTAACAACTTAGTATATAGTATATATTTGAAATTGTAAAATCGATTTGTACTTGGTGAAACATTTTTACAAATAATAAAAGATATTTGAATAAAATACACTTGGCTTATTGTGAAACTTACTAAGTGTATTTTATTCAATATCTTTTATTTAGTACATAAAGTTGATGAACATTTTTATGTGGCAATATCAAATCGAGTATTCTATATATATATATATATATATATATAAGTATTACAAATTAATAACCCCTATACTTACTTAAATCTTATTTATAAATTAAATTAAAATATGAAATGAAACTGTCGGTAATGCAACACTGGTAATACTAAAAAGATAATCGACGACATTTGGATACGGAGAAGTAAGCAGGTAGGTAAGCAAAATGTAATCATAGTGGGTACATACAATAATATTGTATGAATTGAATCTACATAGTATAAGCAGGGATGTAGTTGTTGTGGATTTGTATGTGTATGCGAACGAAGGTATTAGGATTACTCATTTAGCAGCAATTGCAGAGCAAATTATAACGACGAGCGGCTGGATTTGAAAAAATAATTGAAAGAAGTAACCGGGGAATAAAATTACCGAAGAACGATTACCTCATTCTGTCCCGGTTTGTAATAATTCAAAGTGCTTTGTGGCATTTGAAACGTGAATAGGCACAGGATTGGATCAAGGATTTCGTTTGAATAATACTCATAGGAAAATCGTTTGATAACAAGTTACACACCTACCGAAAACATATACCGAGAAAAAATATATAAATTATTATGTTGCTTACGATAGTCTAGGGGGTGGTGACAGATAATATCTTCCAAGGAGAGTACCAGAAAATAAAAGTAGAAGTTTTCTTATTGATCTGTACTTCAACTCGACAGGATTTTGCGATATTATATTCTCAAAATTTTTTCAAATTAATAGGATAAAACATCATTTCCGAAGTATGTTTTATACCTCAAATAAAATCTGGTTATACAATTGCCTCAGCAGATCAAGATTTTGAAATATCTTATAACTGCAAAAACTGAATTACGCTCTTTTGGTCTGTTCTGTTTTAAGAGGTATCTACATGTGACATTCTGAGATCAGATTTGAGTTACGTCGGAAATGTTTATCCTCTCAGGTGTTTTGGTCTTTTCCTCCACGTTATATTGCTTTCAAAAAGATCATAAATTGCATTTAATGGGTTTTAAAATTGTATCTCAAAATCTTGACGATTCAGATTCAGCTTCGAAAATTACACCAAAAAAATACTATTTACTGGTACTTTTCAACCCCCAATTTTAGTTAACTATTTCTTCCTCTTTAATGGTTTATCCTAAATATTTGATCCTAAAATCTTATTGGGACTTTCTAAAAGGATAATTCAAAAGTCTACCTTTGTCTTAAGGTAATGTAGAAAGAGACATAAGCAATTCAAGCCTAAATTTAGTTAATAAATAGCTATACCTGAAGAGGCCAATGTTTTAGTGAAAGAACTGTAGTTTGATTACAATCAATTGTATTCAAAAAAGAAGGAATTAAAATGCTCATTGGGTCGTGGGATATGGCTTTCGATTCGTTGTGCCTACTTGGTAGGACGCGTTCAAAATGTGAGATCTTTGATGTTAATATTTAGACGACTAAGGATTTTAATTCCTTCTTTTTTGAATATGTTATATCTTCGTCTAAGAATCCATCGGAATCAACAGTGTAATTCAATGCCGGTAGGGGTATTAGCCCTCGGAGTAGTTGTTTTTGTTGATTCCATATTTATATTTATATTTACAGTCAATATATTTCTTGAAACTGTGGTGCTTTTATTATAAATATATATATATAATTATCTAATTTCTCGTTGTCAGCGAATTGATTTTGGTTCTAATGAAGAAAATATTTTCCTGAATACGTCCCTGTGCCTATCTTTATTGAGGTAGTTATTTTTCGTTCGTTTATACCGTATAATCAGAAATACGTCTACGTTTAAGGCAATAGTCGGTTTCAATTGTCTCAGTAATGGCCTACGTGATCTTTAATAATAAATGCGAAGGCTTTGAAGTCCCATCTATAATTTCGAATAAAATTGTCTGGATAATTCCCCTCTCTTGATATCAAGAAAATAGCTATTGCATGGCTGACATTTGCCAGTCAAATTCCTTTTATCCTCCTTCGAATTTAATATAATTTTACACAGCAATACCATCTTAAGAAGCAGCTAACAATTTATATAACTTACTCTAAATATCGAATTAGGTAAAGGTGCCACTTTATTACTATGACTTTTTACCAAAAAGATCCCAGATTTTCCTAACCATTACTGTCTGTTTTTGTAATCATTTCGTCTATACAGAAATAAAAAAAGTTCATAAACTTCACAAATGCTTTTGACATAAAAGTTAATGAAATAAAATAGTGGAACAACTTAATTTGAGTTTCTCTTTTTACAATTGCTGCAGTATAATTTAATGTTGGGTTTGGTGGTATTTTTGGTGCAAAAACCAAATATTTGATTTAGATTTTTCCATATCAGAATTTCGTTTACTCTTTATATTATGGTATAGCAGTACCGAAAGTGTTTACTTAATAGATAACTGATCATTATTATTTATTGATAAATACATTATGGGTAAGAGCAAGTTTTTCGGGCGCACATCAACTCCCGTTCAAATAATTGATGTACCTTTTTCGCCACATATAGTAAGTACTTAATCCCCTGCATTAACTCCCGTCCAAGCAAAATAACAATACCTTCGCTTAGTTAGTTTATTACTCCGAAAAAGTACATTTACGGACATATACAGCACGACTTAAAAACATTCCCTAACCTTTTTATTGACAGGAAAAGTTGGGGATGTAATCGCTACAGAATTTGCAGCAGAACTACCGAACGACCCACGAGTAATTCAATTTTTTGACTCTCATAGATACGTATATTGACGAAAACGATACTTTTCCTACTACCATATGGACCTCTAATACAGTATCTTTATCACGCATAACAAACACGAGCGAATCTTTTCACGCGAAGTTTAACGCATACGTCGGAACCCCTCACCCAAATAATCTTACATTTCTGAAAGCTTTAAAAGATATGCAAATGGACACATACATGAAAATCAACAGTGTTCAAGAACAAAAAAATAGACGAACTGGGATGAAAGAAGTTGAAAGGTCGTTTAAATTTATTTCAGGGAAAATTAAACAATAGTCGAATAAAATAAATAGGTTCGATTTTGTAAAATGTGTTTCTAATAAATATTCTAATATCTGTTTGTAAAAGTACGCCATGTATATTAACAAAATGAATAAATGTTTGCAATTAACTTAGTCTTATAATTATTTGGACGGAAGTGAATGTTTGTCATTAAAGGACTACCTGGGGAGTTAATGTCCACTGAGTTTTTCTGGACACTCTAAAAATGTAAACAATTTGGTCTTGATTTTTGGTCAAAATCCAAAATATATAAGACATAAAATTTGTATGGTAACATTATCGACAAAACTGAACTTATACTCTTGATTAATATATATGTACGTTTCCTTAAAATTAACTATAATCATATCTTTTGCATGCTAATTCTGTTTACTTTTTTCATAATAATGGGTAGTCATCAGGTGATTCCCGCATGCAAATTAAGAGATATGTTTTGAACCTGCGGTCAGGTAAGTGGTTGCATTACAATATGCTAAATTACTTTATTATTCTTGTTTTCCGGGCGAATTTTCGTAATTTGTAAATATAAGTATATATTTGGAACATGCCCTCCTATTATTAAAATAAAACTACAAAGTACCTATTTAAGGAAAAGAACAGCAGTTGCAATTTGTGAACTTTTAGGCATACAAATTACAAAATAAGATGTACAAGACAAACAGTAATAGGTACCTAGAGTCGTTGCTATTGATATCATTCATTATATATTCACCATTGCAAGCGTATGAAATTCGTTTGTTAGGAAAAACGACTTTCCTTCAAGAAAATACTTATTACACGACTGACTGAGATTGAAAGATATAAATACCTAACGACACAACTTACAACTAAAAGGAAAATTAATTTTTAAGTAAGTTTTGAAAAAACGAGAAGCTTAAAAATGATTCTGAAACCGTTTCATTTTCAATTTATTTTTCTTTTCATTAAAATCTCCTCGTTAGCAGAAGAATCATCTTTAATGGTTCATCTGCGGTGGTTTGGTGCGTTTAATTTTTTGTACCATGGTACGACTGCCAATGTGTGTGTCTGTGTAGAACATGATGACATGTATTTGTATATAGGTACATAAAGAGGGTACAACCGGGGGCTACCGACGAACAAAAAAAGAAGAGAAAAGGTAACGTTGCTGATCTGTGGACGCATTATAATTCCATCTCAGCTTTAGTATCATTAAGGTTTAACAACGGCTTATAATCTGTCTCTTGAGCGACTCCTGTTATCTTCGAGGCTACCGAATTACCCGGAATTTTGGACCAATCTGTTTCGCTGTCAGACAATGTTTTAAAAAAACATAAGATTAACGGCGCGGCATACAAGTATATGTACCTGAACGACAGTCGACGAAATTATTTTTAAAATCGATAATTTTAATTGCTCCGTTTGTCAATGATCAACAAACAAATCATTTGAGCAGATATAAATGACGTCCTTAAAAACGATATTTGACACTTTCAATATTTACGAATTTTGTGTCCCATTTTACTTTCTAATCATTTTTTACCTTTTTCTTTGTTAATTATTCAGCAATCAAACGATGAAAAAGTTACAAAGGCTTATAAATTTTCTTCATATTTCGGCAAAGCTTATCGTAGGAGAAAATACTCAAACCTGGCAACTCTCTTCCCTAAGACATGAAAACAAAAATGTTAAAATTTTCATTAAACTCAGTAATATCCAAAATAAACATTCACCAACAAAAATCCAATTAATTAAATTATTTAATCAATAGTCAATGAGAATCTTACATAAGAAATTTTAGGACCCTTTCCCGTCTCCATTTGTTTCAAAAAATAAACAATTACCCCCATTTGAATGAAACTTGCTTATATTAGAGCTCTGCTATTAAAGGTAATTCATCACCTAAAAATTAGGGCGCACATCAACTCCCATCCAAATAATTGATGTACCTTTTTCGCCACATGTGGTACTTAATCCCCTGCATTAACTCCCGTCCAAGCAAAATAACAATACCTTCGCTTAATTACTTTATTACTCCGAAAAAGTACATTTACGGACATATACAGCACGACTTAAAAACATTCCCTAACCTTTTTATCGCCGGAAGAAGTTGGGGATGTAATTGCTACAGAATTTGCACCAGAACTACCGAACAATCCACGAGTAATACAATTTTTTGACTATCTCGTAGATACGTATATTGACGATAACGCTACTTTTCCTAATACAGCATCTTTGGTACGCACAACAAACACATGCGAATCTTTACACGCGAAGTTTAACACATACGTCGAAATCCCTCACCCAAATATTCTTACATTTCGTAACGCTTTAAAAGATATGCAAATGGACACATACATGAAAATCAACAGTGTTCAAGAACAAAGAAAAAGACGAACTGTGAGGAAAGAAGTTGAAAGGTCGTTTAAATTTATTTCAGGGAAAATTAAACAATAGTCGGAGAATAAAATAAATAGGTTCGATTTTGTAAAATGTGTTTCTAATAAGTAATCTAATATCTGTTTGTAAAAGAACGCCCTGTATATTAGCAAAATGAATAAATTTTTGAATTTTACTTAGTCGTATAATTGTTTGGACGAGAGTTAATGTGCACCGAAAAATTATTCTTTAATTTTTTAAAAGTTGAAAGGAATTTTGCTTGGATCTGGGTTTCGCATTACAGGATTATTACACTATATATGCTTATAAAAAATCGATTGAATTTCCAGGTTAACTCTTGATTTGTTTTCTTCAAAGCGGCACAAATATTAGATTTTATGACATTTCATGATCCAGGCAATTTTTTTTTAAACTTTCAAAAATTTCAAAAATAATTTTTACACGATAAATTACCATTAACAGAGCTCAAATATATAAGAATGTTTCATTAAAATAGGAATAAGTTTTTTCATTTGAGGACAATTGCTTTAACCTTATTCCTGTAACCTAAAACACTTAAACAATAACCCCTAATATAAATACCCTGTTAGCTTCAATTGTTTCAGTTCCTTAACACGCCCAAGCAGATGCAATAGTTCTTAACCGTTGGTCCTGTAATTGCCGTTTTGTTATTTATAAATAAGAATCCGGGTTGTCGGCTGTTAATAATCCAACTGTCATCGTCTTGTCATATTTGCATATTTTACCGGCGAAAATTTAAGTGCTCGATACGACCAAGTTAAGCGATTAAAATCTGAAACCTAATAATTGAAACGCTTCTGGCCAATCGGAAACTGTTAAGATGACGATGTCATAAATCAGCATTGTTGTATGTCAATGGAGAACGTTACCTACTCGGTATAAATCAAAATTCAGCAGTCATATTAAACCATATCAATAACCAAAATTTCAATCAAAAAGCTCTGGCATATTTAAAATTGGTATTCTGTAGAAAATTGTTCTCTCAAAAACATAGGAACCTTATTAATTGATTCAGCCATTACATTATGGAAAATCATTTTTCAAACAAAATAAATTAAATAAAATTCGAGGTTCATTTTTCAACTGATTTATTTAACAACTTAACAATTGTTTCACCCAACATAAAGACAAAACAGAATGTGGGGTTTACAAATTAAATTGTAACTCTTGTAAAGCTACATATATTGGTCAGACAGGGAGGATATTTAAAGAAAAATTAAAAGAACATGTAAAAAACTACTCAGGAAATTCTACATTCATGAACCATATACATAATAAAAAACATGATTTTAATTCAAACGATAATTTAAAAATTTTATACTGCTTGGAAAAAGGTAAAAAACTTAACATCTTAGAATCATTAGAAATTAACAAACAGATAAAAAAAAAGATTCTTCCTTAAACGAAATTGAAAATGTTTTTGATTCAACAATTTTAAACAAAATTATACAATGTACCCCTTCCACAACCCCTTAATCAAACGTAGCATGTATATATAGATAGGATAATACACGTAATTTGTCTTCTATCTGATAATATATAATTCTATCTTCTGAAGATGCCCATGTTAGGTGAAACAAGTGTTAAGTTGTTAAATAAATCCGTGGAAAATTGCTTTATTTTTATTTTTTCATTAAAAAAAATATGCATGTTAGGTACTAGAAACGCGATATTTGAACGTCCTGTATATAATCTACTACATCACAATTGTGTGTCATTTCAAAGAAACTGTTTCAAAGGACATATTTACGCACGAATTTTGTAGTAATTTTCCATTTGTTATATTATGTCTCGTTTTGAAGAGTTGGCCGCGTTTAAAGTACCTACATTACGTATATAATCAAACTCTAATGGTCCTTCAAATTGCCCCAACGGATGTTTTCGAAATGGCCCGATCAAAAACAAAGGTTACAACCAAGAGACGCCGTCGCAACTACCACTTAAAACGACATTATAAGCGTTTATCGAAACTCACCACTACTTATACACAATAAACGGTTTTTCGGTGACATTAGCCGACTATTTATGTCGATTATCTACCACTTTTTATTATATATATATATATACTACTCATACTAACAACACCACTGTTTCCCTACACCGCATCGATCAGTTAAGAATGAGAATAGAAAACATCTTACAAGAGAACTTATTTTCAAAGAAATGGGTACTCAAGTCATTTTACCAACCTGCACACACAAAATAATCAAATTTAATCACTACAAACGATCCATAGATTACAATGACACAGGTCAACGAATTCAGCGATTGAAAAAATGAAAGTGCAGTAATTTACGACGTAATTTTCAACGGTAAATAAGTTCAAATATTGTCTCAGAATTGGCACAAAACGTCAGGATTTTAAAATATCCTACCCCCAAAACTCAAATAACACACTTTTTGAACTTTTTGAGAGGTTTACTACTGTCCCATTGCTGCCCGCGAAAATATTTTACCTGTAATTGTGGCTATTAATGTCTTTTTCAATCTGGCGGGCAGCAATGCAATTTTTTCAAGTCGCGGGCAGCAATGGGACTAAGCTAGTGAAATACAAAGACAAAACAACTGAGAGGGTAATTATTTCCGCGGTATCTATTGTCGCTGAATTGGAACTATATTCCAATCATCATAATTGCTCCAGCTCCTCGTGATTTTGATATCCTTTTCCAGAATCCAAATCTTACTAATATGGTCGACGTGAGTTCGTTGTCCGGGTTTGATGACCGTGATCCAGGATTGGTACTCCTCCAAGAATGAATCCTTGGTTAAAGAGTAGTATCCGACGTTTCGCTGGCTGCTTTGGCAGGCATCCTCAGGGAACGTAACGAGGAAATAGTATCCTTGAGCTGAGACTAAGGTGACACTGGATGAGGGGGTCGTCTTTATGGGGGAACATGATCTGCGATCTGCATAGTTGCGCATGGTCTCCTGTTCTCGCTGAGGCTTGACATTTGTTCTTTTCAGGATCAGTATCCATATTTTGTTTATTTTTAATCTTTATTTTTTTTATTGAAGCTGTTGGAATGCTTTTGTATTTCTCTTGCTCCCCTCTGTAGTCTTCCACAGTAGCTGTTAATGTTGGCCAAGACCTCTGTTTTATCGAAAAAGATGCTATGCCCTTGTGTCAATCTGTGCTCTGCCACTGATGATTATTCCAGTTGTAGCAGTCTGCGCTGAACTCAAATCTGGCCCCAGAAAAACCTTAGCACTTTGCAGATTCGGAAAATACTAGTCTTAAATCCAAACAAACTAAAGTAAAGTAAAATAAAATTGGAGACTCACCCCTAATACCACACACTGTTTAATAAACGGATACGTGTTTCGCCCACTTCTACTGTGGGCATTAGTTTCGTGTTAATAATGCCCACAGTAGAAGTGGGCGAAACACGTGTCCGTTTATTAAACAGTGTGTGGTATTAGAGGTGAGTCTCCAATTTCATTTTACTTTACTTTATTGATTTTACCACGTTTCCTTTGTTCTATCCAAACAAACTAAATTAGACACATCAAAATGTTAATGTGCTGGGGTAATATTGAGGTGAGATTCTAATTCAGCGACAAAACATTGGTTGTTTTGTTCTTCTTTTTACGTATTAATGATACCACAAAAAGATCAAGAGGTTTTATAATTTAAAGTTAGAATATCATAAAATCCTGACACTGTCCACCATTCTAGAAAAATCGACAGTATACTTTTGATCTTGAGAGAATGATTCAATTCTGTTTATCAAAAATTCGCCATTGGTTTACGTATATGTATACATATAAGGAACAAGGAAACGTATAACGTTCCCTAATGTATTATACACACTCCATGTTGGTTTGCAGGTATTATTCCTGTTCCGTTTTATTCTTCTCACATTTCTACTGCATTCGGCTTACGAATGAGGAGAGTGAAGGAGCACGTCCCGACGACGGCGACGCCGGAAGAAATCCTAAACCGTCGGGTCGGCGGAGGCCGCGGTTGGTCACCGCCGCGCCGGCCGGAACAATAAAAACGAACGACGAGGGGTACAAACGAGGCATGAGGCACCCCCATCCATCCGTCCCTCCGAATTACCGTCATATGTCTTTTTCTCGCCCGCACCAAATCGCATCGTTCTCTCGCGCTCTGATTGCTACACTCATGTCGTCTCCGTCCCATCAATTTTTCAGTCTGAGATGCAGAAACAAATGAGCCCGGCTGCAAATTGGAGTAAGAGATAGCGGTTTAGGCTTCTTTTATATCTATCGTATTGCGAAAAAGAGTGAGCGGCTTTCGTTCGAGCACAAGAGACTATTGTTACGTTTCAGGATTGTATGAATGATTCAGGATGCGCAAGAGGATTCTCATTTTTATTGCCGCTTTGATTAGGCTCTCGCTCATGAATAACTCCTGCTGACCTGTTTAGGGACCGTTGTAAAACGATCTCCTTACCTATCAAGTTACCCAAACTTTGACGAGACATTTTCATATAAATATGCATTCTTTATCAAATTATAAACAAAAACGCATATTTAAGACAAGTCAAAACCACAATCTTTACTTTTGCAGAAAGTAAATATCAAGGAATTTTCACAATAAATCCTTTAATATTATCATTATAACTATGGTATACGTGGAATAGTATTAGAACTAATTAAAAACTACCTGAGCGAGAGATAGAAAACACGTAAAATAAATGGGGTTTATAGTTCGAGGAGAGGGCTTAGTATTAGTGTACCACAAGGTTCAACACTTGGTCCTCTATTGTTTCTTATTTACATGAACGAAATATTTTCCATGACTAGTGAGGGTTATATCGTATAATTTCATATACCGATGATACAATCGTATTCCAATATGGGAAACAATTGGGTAAGTGCCAGAAATGGTATGATTACATTACTTGATTGCACTGCTAATTAATTGGTTATTAGAAAATTAGCTTACTGTTAATACTGACAAAATCGTTTTCGTTACCTTCTGTAATGGAGTAGACATGTTGCCAATAAACCTTCAGCTAATGCTAAATAATGCTCCACTAACGAGAGTTGAAAGTACCAACTATCTTGGATTAACCATAAATCAACACATGAAGTGAAAAATATCAGTAAATTAAAGTAGGTACTTGGTGTACGTTTTCATGAACTTCAAAAGTCTACGAACAATACATTATGGCATTATTGCCTGTGGCTATGCAAATAACAATGCACCAAAGCCATTAATAAGATTGCAAAACAATTGTTAAAATTATTTCGCGTGATAATGTAAATTTAACCGATATATTAATTAGTATTGAAGTTATGTATAAGTATAAAGTTTTATTCTTTTGATGAATTAAGGAATAGTCAATAAAACTCTAACAAGTGTAACAAGAGCTACCAATAGCGCGGTTGGATATAAAAAGAATGCGACACCTTTCTGTAGTATAGACTCTGTTAAAGATAAATTTAAGAAATCATTTAAAAGTAAGCACCCAGTATGAAATTGTTATTAATTAATTTTAGACTATCTAGTCACAGCGTAGTGTTGTTTTAAGACGTTTTGTAAATTAATATTTTATATGAGTAATTAGTACGAAAATTTCGGTACCCACTGCGGGGCTCTGTATGAGCATATTTAAAGTACCTAATTTATAATAATAATTAAAATATAATAAGCTCTTATTGCAAAATGTAGGTACAGTTATTCTTAATAACATATTTAGTCTTAAAGTTGATCTTTACTGTTAGGTAAATTATGTTCAATTCATTAGGTAGATATAGCTAAATAAGGTACAGTACCTCATTTTAAAGTATATGTATAGTGGCCGGCATCTAAGGAGATTCAGCGACGGTCAGATTGACAGGTAACTAGGCGGAAACTTTTAGCATATCAATAAATGAAAGAGCCAATAGGAATATAGCTGGACCGAAGCATCAACTTGTACTATCACTGAGAGAAAAAGTACTGAACACGGAATACAAGTGAATTCATTCATCTGATTTACTTACCCTAACAACCCCTTCTCTACTCCGTTAATTTGCAATTATTTGCCACTACGCTACTGAACTTTGCTGAGCAGTTATTATTCTGCCTACCAGTCGATTATCCTCGTCCTAAAGGGGCTAAGCTTTGCTAGTGCGCATCCGATGATTTATGGCTTTTGAATCTCCTTAGGTGCCGGGCACTGTACGTTTTTTATCATTTCAATTCGTTTGTCAAATTTGTTTAAATTATCCTTACGCAATATTTTTCACTTAAATATGAATAACATAAATCAAAAAAAATTCATTACTATTTATACCTGACTACTACACATAATATATCGTTTCTTATTCTTAGTTTTTATTATTATTATCTATGTATGTTATGTGTACAAGTGTGCGTTCAAAGAAATGTAAGTTTTGTCTAAGAGTGGTTGTTTCTGGCCCCATATTTATATTGGAGATACACTGAAGGAGAAACGAGGGTTGGAGAAGAATAAATCTCTCTTACTGCAGACTCTACGGAATGGTTTCGGAAATAACAAAGCAAGGCAATTCTAGAATATAAATCGGGACAGGGAAATAACCTGGTTAACGTTTGACCCGCCAGAAAGCAGCAAATAAAACAATATCAGGGTTTAGTGCTGGCCATCAGCGTGCTACGAGCGTGGAAAACTCGTGAAAATTTTAAAATCTACTCGGTTTCTTTTACGGTTTCACATAAAAATGGAACAAGTTATTTCATCTTTCTATTTCTACAATATGTAACTTATTTGTATAGGTACTTATATACTTTTTGGGTATAAGACAATACTCGTATCTGTAGAATGTTGATTTTATCTTCACCTGCCTTCCTGTATCACAAAATATTTCGCTTCCGTGCAACATTTTATCACAGATAAATGAATACATTGTCAGGTACAATTAACGTACAATATCCCACAATACATATAATCTTATGTATTTGTTGGTTATGTAGCACTTTCTTTGTAGGTATCATAATTTTTACTTTTTTGTCGGTTAGCAATCTTATAGCTGTATATATTTTAAAATAATGTTAACTTATTTATATAGATTTACGAGGCATGTTCTTTTTAAGCAAGTACCGTTTCGAAATAAAAAAGAAAAAAGTAGAATTCTCTAAATTATTTTAATTTTATACAAAAGCCTATACTTTATAATCTACTTTTCTGGATAATTTCCACAAATTTTAAGGTCCCAACTTTTGTGTCCCGTCTTCACTGTAACACAGCCGTTTTGACTTCATCAACGTCGTAATGGCATATGGTCGCAATGGTTCTTCAAATGCAGAAATATGTGGTGGTCAGAAGGCGCCAGATCGGGACTATACGGAAGGTTATCAAGTTGTTCCCAGTGAAATGAACTTTCTGATCCCGGTCTGCAAGTGGCTAATAAAACAGCTGGGTTCCAGTGGTTATCAAAACAGGCGGAGGGAAGTAGAAAAGTAGATTAAGGTACAGTATTTCATGTAAAAATAAAATTGTTAAGCAAACACCACTCGTTTCATTTATTTCAAAACGGTAGTTACCCACTTAAAAGAACACGCTTCTTATTTAAAAACAAAACTCATCATGCTTGCGGAACTAATGGACTTTGATAAGTAGCTTAAGTGCTTAAGCTAATTAACTAGCTCAATAATATCATCTACCCATCAATTTTCATTGAACTAAAAATATGATTTGTTTTTATTAATTATCTACAAAAGTTTCCATTTATCTATCCAGATACAAAGGTCATCACTTGTGACAAATAAACGGATGTTTATTTATTGTACTGTTTGATGATAGATGACAACATTATTCCTTAATTATATGCTATTACATAATAGGTAGATAGATAATTAAAATAGAAAATGAAAATGAAAATGTAAAAGCGGTTTTCTGTACCTAATGCAAGCCAATTACCTATTTAGAGTTGTCATCATTATCCTTCAGGATCTATCTCGTCATTGAGTTGTTTAAAATCAAATAACGTTAAAACACATTGTGAATATATTTAACCTCATCCTCGATATAATACCGGTAATTTTAACCGACATTCTCTATTCAATCTTCTCTTAAAGGATCATCAGTAACTAATAATAAATTCTATAAAATACCTATTTGGACAATCTTTAGCTGAACCAATTGACTGAGAACCTAAAAAGTACTTGATGAGTAAAGACATTAGTTCGATAAAAAATTATGTAGATACTAGTTGAACCCATTCAATTTTGGACGGATGAGTACCGACATCGATAACATTTACATATTAATTATGACGAAATTCCGATTAAACAACAACATCGTGGATATCCAAAGTTACTTAGTTTCTTTTTTTTTTTGGACGTTTGAAAAGTCAGCTAATTGCAGAATATTGTATCTTCGAATGAGATAGCTCCACCGATTTGCATTGCAAATCTACCTACTTTAGCACATTACAATAAAGTAATTAGTGTTATTAATAATCCATTAACATTATCACTATTATCCTTTGGGATTTTCCTCGAAATTAGCTAAATAAGCAAAAATGCAATCTGCGCAATAATTTGTGAAGAATAAACATTGAACTTCGTAAATTTCAAGTAGGTTTAGCTATAGGTACCGAGCGACGTAATCTAGTGCTCTAGATGATTACTTAGCATTCGGGAGGTCCGGCTGCTTTGGTCCAAGTTTTCTGTGGTTTCCTTGGATCATTTAAGCAAATGCTGGGGTAGTAATATTCCACAAATAATCGTTCATTTCTCTTCTGTCTTCATTTCGTCCGTCTCATCTTTCTCTCCTTAACCACACCCCCCACCCATTCCCACGATTCCTGCAAGGAGGCTGAAGAGGGCCTTACGCCCTACCCTCCGGCTTTGCACTACAGTGTAGGCTGGAGGGACTGCCCGCCCACCAGCACGAGCTGGTGGGAATGAAACACAAAAATGTTTTTTTTAGCTACAGGGTCAATTTTTTATACGAACTTCTATTCAGTTTTCCAGAACACATAAAAGAAAGCATACTTGTTTAATGGTGAATATTTGTAATGTTAAATCTCGGCTAAATATACCCACGTAAGCAATATTGACCTAGGTTTCTCTTTATTTCTTTTCCTCATAAAACATCATGTAGGCAGTTATTGAGTAATGTAATGGTGTAAAATTTTTGGATAATCTTAAGGAGATTCCACTGATTAATCCACTCTTAGCCAGTACCGATAGCCCGATAATGAATTTCTTACCGATTTTTGAAATTGATTAACGTTCCTTTACAAGGATGATGTTAACATCCTGTGCATCATTTACGCGAATAGAAACCCCACCGCTAAATGTGCGGTAAGAGTAGAACGAGCAAGCGAGCAAGTAAGAGCAAGCAGGCTCGTAAACTTTAGCCCTCTACCCCCACCACGGCAACGTCATCTTTATTCCCATAAATTAAGTTACGATCCGAATAGCGCTTTAAGCAGTATCGCGAACGAAACCACTTCTGTATTCACAAAAAACGACTTGAGAGGTACTCAATTTGGTTCGAATCTGTTTAATCCAATAGGGACTGGTTAGGGGCGGTGTCGGCGCAGACAATCTGGCCAACGATTGGTCTTTTGCTAAGTGCCCCACGGTGCTATGGCAACCGCCTGTTAAGCTCTAGTGCACCGGCGACAGTCGTTTTGAGCGTTTCGTAAACACAGTGCGTTCCCTAAATTCCCAACTTTTCACGTGTTGCCAGAATCCGAATAATCCTGGACAGTCTTTTGCTCTGATCGCAAACTGTGGATTTAGTGCGGTTTTCCACATTTTTCTTTGCCCAATTCCAAAAAAGGGCTATGAATACTGCAACTGGACCCTTTTTGGACTTAGCTTCTCACGGTTATAGGGTTACAATTAAATAAGTACTGTGAAGTTAATATCAAGAATAACAACTGAGGTAATCCCAATTTCCAATTTTGAATTCAATCACTTTCTGGTCGGCAATAGTATTCTACAATGACGAGAACAACATCATCGCTGTAAGTTTCCAAACTCTGTAAACCCCTAAAATTCCAGTCAGCATACGGCAGAATGTCAGATCACGAACTCGCCGAGGACGATCATGAGATCAACATCCTTGATAGCGACAGCAGATTGTCAAATTGTGATAGCGACGAACCGAGATCTCGCTCTCCCAGGAGCAATTGCTCCAGTCCTGATCCTGTTTCAAATTCACATTCGTCGACCACCACCACAACACTACCATTTAGCATTTCTAATTTATTGGGAAAAACAATCCATGAAAAGTCTGAAACTGAAGGAACTGAATTGGAACGGATGATGAGCTATCCGGCGGGCTTCACGTCGCATCACAGAACGGCTACGAGTCTGATACCGTCGGGGTTCTATCCGCAAGGTGTCTTGAGGGTTCCTGCTCACAGGCCTCTGGGAGGTCCTGGCGCACCCGGTGCCGTCTTTAATCCGTGGGCATTAACTTTGGATCCGATGTTGCAGAGATCAGCAGCAGCCGCAGCATTCGCCTCACAAGTTGTAAAGGACCGACTCGCAGGTAAGCTAAGTTGAAAATTCTACGATGTAGGATGTATAAAAGGAATAGTTGTATGATCAAACTTTCTATAGCTGACGGGGAAAAACTCAAATACTAACAAGATCAATATTTGGAAATGATTTTTAAATGTAACGAAGGAAATATATTCGTACATATATAATTATCTAAATAGTTTTAATCACAGTTTAAAACAAAAACACACGTTTTTTGGTTGCAAAAAATTTGTCTCCACAATAATTATTTCAACACACACAGTGCCTTCTTCAGGTGGAAGAATTTTACCAAAAAACGTGTGTTTTTGTTCTAAACTGTGATTATTATGGAGTTGCAAGTGCTGAAGACCTCATCTATCCATTTCCAAATAGTTTTAAGCCTAGATTAGGTATCAATAAGAATTATGCCGTTCCCATGACTATTGTAAATAGGTACTGAATACGATGCCTCAAAATCCACAATTATTATATACCTATATCATTTGTTTTTCTTGGTAGGTAAACAAACAAACAATGTCCAAACGAAGTTATACTCCCCTAATTCTAGAAAACTTCATTGAGTGTCCTTCATGATTGCCTATTCCAAATGAAATATTTCTGCGATTCATCTTAAAATTTCATGAAAAATGACACTATCAGGATTCTATTTCATCTGGAGCTACTACACCTATTTCACTTTTGTTAAAAGTAAGATTTATTAGTCTACTGACCTTTTGACGTATTTTCAAAGAGGAAATCAATGACGCATGTTTGTCTTCTTCAAATCAATCCTACATTTAAAGATATTGATTTCTTTTATCATCATATTACGGAATTAGGGAAATGTAGTATAACCTATTGTTTTGGCTTTTACTTTATGGAAAAACATGTTAAAGGAAACAATAAATAAAACTCAATTTGATTTTTCCACTGTTTATTTTAAATCTTGACAATTGTTTCACCCTACAAGGGCATCTTCAGAAGACAACTGGTTACGTTAGATAAATATTCTAAATTTATACTAGTCTTAGTGTTAATTAGAGGGGGTACATTCTACTATTTCATTTAGTATTATGGATTCATAAAAGTTTTCTATTTCATTTAAAGTTACTTCTCTATTTTGGTTTATCTGCTTTTTATCTCAAAGGATTCTAGTATGTCTAATTTTTTGCCGTAATTTGTGCAATGTAAAATTTTTAATTATCTTTTGTATTGAATTCGTGGTTTGTATTATTTATATGGCTATAATCGGCTTTTATGAATAATATAAATAATAAAAAACACGAATTCAATACAAACGATAATTTTAAAATTTTACATTGCTCAAATAAAGGCAAAAAATTAGACATACTAGAATCCTTTGAGATCAAAACACAGATAAATCAAAATAGAGAATTAACATTAAATAAAATAGAAAACGTTTATGAATCCACAATACTAAATGAAATAGTAGAATGTACCTCCTCCAATTAACCTTAAGACTAGTATAAATTTAGAATATTTATCTAACGTAACCAGTTGTCTTCTGAAGAAGCCCTTGTAGGGTGAAACAATTGTCAAGATTTAAAATAAACAGTGGAAAAATCAAATTGAGTTTTATTTAGTGTTTCCTTTAAGTAGTATCACAATAAATTAACAATACAAGAAGAATATAGACAGACAATTAAAAATAATCAATTAGATATTATTTACGTTTAAAAATCCTCAGGGAATGCCTACACTGCGAGGAAAATTAAAGATTTTGAAATCCAACCGATCAATACGCCCTATAATGCAATACTAATTACGATGTTATGTCTGATAAGCCACATTCACATGTAACTAGGTTCTTTCAATAGCGCCATATTTTTTGTACCCGGCTGCGCCATTTCGACCCTATGTAATAACTACAAACTGTTATTACGTCTTTTATAACGACACGCAACATTCTACTTATTAATTCATAATGTTTGGGGACAACTTGTTTCAACTTAGAGCCAGATAGCACGGAATCTTAGGAACGATTTCCTATCTAAATATTATTACTAATGTAGAACATAAACTACGGAAGAATGGACGCTCGACCGAAATACCTACCTACTGTACTTATCTGTCTGTCTGACAATGTACTTAAATAAATTAGTAACAAAGTATAGGTGGTATAACGCAATCAACGATAATTTTAGTCTCCATTAAGCTGTAAAAAACCGAGTACAACAGTAAACGCTTCATTTTACAATTAATTAATTGTTAAAAGTTTGTTAAAACTTGTAAACAGGAATATATTAATAAACTAAAAACTAATAAGAAGTTAGTACAAGAAAAACTCAATAGAAGAAAAGTAGCGGGATAACATGGGCAATGTCTAAGGGGTATAACTAAATATTCAAGAAAGAGAATTCTCTACATCAATTTGGCATTTCAAAGTTAGGCCTAACTTTTATTTACTTTATTATTAATTTCAAAAGAGTTTTTAATAAATTTAATTCTACTCCATTATTTTCAATATGTACCTAATCTTATCATTATCAATCATTATATCAAGAGTTGGTGATTAGAGGATTCGCTTTTGTAGATTTTAAGTTTTGTTTATTTTGAAAAATTTTCTATTTTCTTTTATTCTGTTTCTGAACACTAACTACCTGTTTGTCCTACACAAGATTTGTTACGGATAAAAGAATTTTCTCTACTATTTTTGAAAAAATTACTTAAAGGAATTAAAACAAAAAGAAAAGAGAGTCCGTAAATTTTGATAACGCCAATCTACAAATTTACTAAAAAGGAGGAGGTTTTACATGGGTAAACTATGTTTAACATTTCTTATTATTATAATTATAATTAATATCATCTGTTACTAAAAAAATTTTGAAACCATTTATTGACAGCAATAGGTAATACAAATTCTTTTGCAATCTTCAAGAGACAAGTGCGAGAAGACTGGAATAGATAAAGGTCAATTTATGAGAAACAATAATTATAATAAAAACTATGATCGTTGACAATAGTTAAAACAAAAAGTAGAATTACAACTGGATTTAAGTTAAGTTGATTACTGTTGTATTTTTACATGAAGTAATTAATTCTGCACGAGTTCAGTGAACCGTTTTCTTTTTGGAAAGTTTTATGATTTAAAATTTTGCGGTTTTTTTTAGCCAGTGGCGAACCTGCAATTTGCATTCAAAATAAAATTTAACTGGAAACAACAGTTGGCACCACGCTTTACCCGTGTTTGACTTAAAAATTAGTACGTTCGTCTGAAGGGTAGCGAGTATATACAAAGTCAGAATGCAGCACATCACGAACTATCCCCATTGAAAGCATAATTATATATGTAGATACAGGCACTGACTCTCTGTGACATGACAAAATACGTATATTAATTACTCATATTGCTGAAAAGAAGAACACAATGTAAACGTTCACAAAAATTACAACGATTGAACGTTTCCGCAATCACGTAAATTGTAACTTGTGTTCGACGCGATCAATTCTAAATGAAAATTTGCTCCTTTCTTTAAAAATTTTATTAGTACAAGTAAATATAATAATCGCCGATGTGCAGAATCCATTGTTGTCTTTGGTGATCTGATAATCGTGATAAAATGAAGCACGACGTTTTTGAAAGTTATTATACCTTATTAAATTTCTTCATAGAGGCAAGCAAACTTATCAAACCTTCCCGTTGAAGCTATCACTTTGTTATATAAATAATTTTTCAATCGAAATCATCTGTCAAAAAGTTAAATACACCGATTAGCTGAATTGGATGCAGCACACCGATCCGTCCTAATTCGCAATCTTAGGTAGCAACTGAGGGTGTAAAGACGAGCGGTCCGGGTCCGAAGTTGTTCACAGAACCCCTTCGTGCGGTCCAGTTCAATAATACCTCGACCAAAGGTCCAAAGAATTCATTCGGTCTACTACTCAGTAAAGGACTACCGGCAAAAGGCGATTTTGAACAAGCACATCAGCGTCGCGGCCGTAGAGTAATAGGTGTAAATGGTAAATACCACTAAATTATTATATTGATGAATTTTAGTAATTAGATGGAAAGAATACATACATATCTAATTTTTTTTTGCAATCTACAGCAAGTACCTGCACATGAACCGCCCTTAGATCTGACGATTAACTTCAAATGTAGCTTACGAGTAACACAAAGGTAACGGTAAAAAACTCTGTCACAATTCATCCCACGATTTTATGATAATAAAACCAGGCACATGCCTTCCGATGCTTTATGTTTGTATATAGATTTGTTACAATTATTCGGGCGCATCCACCAAACATTTGTTCCATTTTATTTGACATCTGATAAGATTATTTAATTTATTGATCAAGAAATTTATTTGGAAAGAGCTCGGGCAAAAGGTTTTTAAAAGAAAAAACCAAAATGGCCGTCACATTTGACAATGATAAAAGTTTAAAGTTGAAAGGAAATGAAATTTGTAAAACCACGAGGCGTCCAAAATACACAATACATACAAGTGACAGGGAGAAAATTGACACACTTTAACTGTGCACGGCGCCAATGACGATGCCACGTCGTCGGCGTAGTTGCCGCCACCACTTTAAACAGTCCCCCTCCTGCCTGTTCATCTATTATGTATGGCCCACTTAAAATTTCATTCCCGTTAAAACGTTCTGATATTAAAAAAGTGGAGAGTGTCAATTTTATATAGCAATTTCAATAACGCCAACGGAGGTGTCAAAATGGCGAATTCCATTCTATGCATTTTTCATTGTAACGTACTCGCGACGATGTGTTCCGCTTCCGAAACGTATGAGATTTTACAGCGGGAAAAAAATTCTCTGAAACTCTGATAGTCACATATATATATATATATATATATATATATATATATATATATATATAGGTATTAGATACAAAAATTGAACGTATAAATAACTTGTCAAACTCGAGCAAGAGCCTAATGTTTCTTAAAAGCAAAATATAAACACTACTAATACGAATACGCAATCTCCGATGGTCTGATGATGATAGGACGATGAAACAGAAATATTAAGAACCTCCAGATATTAATCTATTAAAATAATTGTATGAATTTCAATGATATTACAAAGAAAATGGGTTATTTTGGGAAATAATATCAATCTGAAGTTAAACTGGAGTAAACTTTTTATAACAATTTATTATAAGTAGCCTCATGCTAGAGATTTATGAAACTTATCGTTATCGTATTATGATGTAAAGGAGTACCAGAGCTGTAGAACAAAAAAATGTTTGTATTTTTCCGGCCCAATTAATAAAATTTATAAATACAACAATTTAGTGTATCTACACCAGACCCCATACGGATGTGCTTGTGAAAAATCACATTTTCCGATCGTTCTGTGCTGTGCTGATTAGTATACCAAATGAATTCTCTGCGTCTTAGGTTGAGCATGTCGAGGTATATTTGGCTGGGTGAACGGAAAGTCGCTGTGGTGCACTGTTGGAACCGGCAAAGTTCTACCATCGCACACATTGCTGGCATAAAGCAGTGAATTTGGACAACTACATCTACGCTGCATTCAATCCAGCTAATTTTTTTTTTATTTATCGTAGAAGTTGGCGACCGTAGATAAGGTGTCTCGCTATCGGTGTATATGTCACGGATAAAGTTATATAGGCGAGTAAACCTAGGTTTACCCGGGTAAACTGGGAATACCTAAGACTACTCTTGGGTAAAGTCCAAAAAATATTTGGAATTATACACGTTTCGATGAAATGACTCATATAACTCAAGATGTTATTAAGCAATGTTTGCGCTTGTGTGAAGGGTGTCAAAAAAAAACTGAAATCTGTCAAAAAAGGACTTGTGGTTAGGTTAGGTTAGATTAAGCTATTGGAAATATTTGCAACTCGAAATGTCACAGCAGCTTGTCTTTTTTGAACAAATAAGTACTCGTGAGTAGATTACCATTAAGAGAATACAGTTTTAGAATTCTAATTTTTATTTGTAAAATGTGTTTTTTGAATTAAATATGTTGTTCAAACATTAATGGCCTTGTCATTTATGGTACATCCAACTTTAACCAAGCGAAAGCGGATAAAACGCGGTTTACCCGGCTAAAGCCCGAAACGTGTACAATTCCAAATATATTTTGGACTTTACCCAAGAGTCTTAGGTATTACGCAGTTTACCCGGGTAAGCTTAGGTTTACTCGCTTATCTAACTTTACCCGTACAATACATATATATATATATATATATATATATATATATATTTATATATATCTACCTATAATTCGATGGAATTAGCTTTATTAGGAAGTAACTTTCAAAAAATATGTGAGTAAACATCTGCAGCACACCCACAAGCAGCCACTGTCGTACACTACTATTAAAAAACTCCCACAAATATAGGCCTGAAAGGCACTTCTATTGATAATTTGTTACCATTTTTGTATTTATTCAAATGACACCCAATTTATTTTTATTTTTTAAATCTTACTCGCGTATAAATTAAAATTGATGAAGACATTAAAAATAGGAGCGATAGGATCTATGTTACGTTATACTATAATAGGTACTTTGTACCTTCATTACATTAACGAAAGAAACACGTTTGTATATGGATGCGTTGTTATATCTATAGTAAAAGAGAGAGCGGGGGGGGGAGCAACGTGGCGTCGGTGCTGTTTCCATTTTCTCGAATGGAAGCGTAAATATGCCTGTTAGATATGACTAAGTGCAATAAAAGTGCACTCGCTGGGCAGAATCTCAAACTCGGTCTGACTTCCGTGCGACTTCCAGAACGTATTTTATATCGGATCGCATTACCAGTGACAAGCCGCTGCAATAAAAGATAGCGGAACCCCTGAAGACTCTTTTAGAACACCGTTTGCAATATTATGGACGATGTGCTTGAATTAGATTTGCAACCTTTTCCATTTACACACACACACACACATTTATATATATAGATATATATTATACATTTCCATCACAAATATGTATAACGTTCGTACCTTATGTATATTTACAATGGTACACAAAAATACTTCTGATTTATTGGATACATAATTTACCTCGTCGTAACATTAAAAAACTGACAATAACAAATTGTTTAAGTGCCTATCAAGGTTACGCCAATTTTTCACTAAAATATTATTTTTAACAGCAATTTTTATGATCATCATAGATGAGATCCAATAACACGCAGTTAAATTTTCGTTTATAATGATGTCGAGTCAATATTAAGCGATGTCATATAAGGGGGATGTAAAACTAAAACCTAAAATTTAAAAACAACTAAAATCGTGCTGGGATTCTTTTCTATTTTGGTATCATCGACATTTATATTAGTCGCTACAAGAATGACTAACATTTCTTTTCAAATTTTACCACAAGTAGGTACAATTTACCCCTTTAAATTTCAATATCTTATCAAGCATCAGCTTGTATAAAAGTTGCTGTTCATCATAGACTAGAAGCAGCCCTTCCGATAATAGTAAACGTTCTACGTCAGCAAAACGAGTTATAGAAATTTATCGAAACTACCAAATGTGGATCGCGATTTCGATCTTATTAGATCTCATCCGCACGCCATGGGCCGTCGAGATAATATAAATCACTGGCTAAACCGAAAGAGCTCTTTAAAACCAAATTGATATTATCATATTTTATAAATTAGACAAGAACCATATTGAGGTATCTACTTGTTCAACTGAATCGACGACACAGCTTATATAAGCACGTAAACGAAATAATAAGAACAGTGTAAGTTGTTGGTTCAATGGCAGTGTTTAACAAACTTTTTTAGGCCATGCCCCACTTTTACTTTCCTAAAATCTTATAATAAGCATAAAAATTTTATTTGTTCTTTTGTTACTCAGCGAGTTTCAGAGATCCTGGGTTGCCGCGACAAGAGATACAACATAGTGAATAGATGACAAGTTCACTTAACGACTCTAATCACCCAGTTCAGATTTTGGTGGCGTCAAAGGAATTATATTTAATAAATTAAGTTCCCTATTTAAAGAAAGAAAAACTGTTTTTAAAAAAAAAATGTCGCTTACATCAACCATTGCATTTAAAAAGCCCATAGCTTTACCCCCTTAAGTCATGTCGGGTCAATTCTCAAATTACCCCCCTCCAACCATCGAATTGCCCCCCTGTGGGGCAACACTGTTCTAAGGTATTTTTTATAAAAAAAAGTTTTGTTCACCGAAATGATACACCAATATAATCTGTTGACAACATTATTAACCAAAATCCTCCATTAGTTTATTACGTATTACAATTTTCTCTATAAAAATAGTTCACTCAAGTGTAACATACCTTGAGCTCCTATTGATTTAAAAAACCCTCTCTAATGTCACCATTTCTTGCAATTGATAACAGAACACACTCATCAACATCTGTTACAACATATAAATCGTCAGTATAAAGAATTAGTTGGCAATGTCGGTATTTCTTTCCGTTTTAATATTAACAAAAGATCGTAAAGAAATTAAAAACATTCTTCTGGTTCGCGAGTCATTATTTTTCCAAAAAAGTATATGTTCTGTCTCACACATAATGCAGGTATTTCTTAACGCAGAGGCTTTTATTCAAGGGCATAAACGTCACCTTCAATTACGGGAAAAAGACAAGGAAAACGAGCTACGGCTCACCCTCCGCCTGGCAACGTCACCTCCTCCTACACAGTAGGGTAGCAGAGAGGGGCTTTCTTGTAACGCAAAAGGAAATGTTATCGTATATGTATTCTATACACCAACAGATAGATATACCATCGAATATTATTATAAAATCTATTGCGTGCAAAAGTTCAAGGATCATTCCGGTATCGTCTCTTTGAGGGGATGTTCGTTCAGCAGAAAACGGGAGAAAGTTAACTGAAAATGACACGCCGTGCCGATGGGAATCGAAAAACGAGACGGAAAACCACGACCAAACTTTACATTCGATACTACGACCGAACATCGAACAAGGTTTTATAAACTATTGGATACTATTGGATAATATTGAATAATCAATCAAGTTTTTGATAGTTAAACTTGCGACTACAGAAAAAAACTCATACAAAATAAAGTAAAAGCGTCTTTAATATTAAGTGGCGAGGCGCAATCATTAACAAAACGAAAATCTCAAAATTGAGAAGCTGTGCAAAAATGTAGTATGTTAAGTTCTTAGGCATCGATTTACTCTGCTCTCTCTATGGCTCTTTAAAATTTAATGTTCGTTAATTTAATTATGACTACCAAACAATTAGCAATAGTAATACACTATGTCGTATGTTTCAATCAATTAATTATGTAATGTTTTATATATACATCATTTTTAACATGTCTATTCTTTTAAAAATCTTTCGTGATAATGATATAATAACAAACTCATAAAAAGTTGGTCTCATAATAATGTCAATTATATAAGACATGCTTACGCTACATAAGTGTATAAGCTGTAATGTACATACCGAGGTATGTAGGCTGTACCTTAGCAATTTTCAACACTTATGTTATTAAGAAGAACTAATTGACTAGGTTTTTATTTAAACTGTGTCATAATCTCTAATAAAAAACTTCTAAGTCAAACATCTCGCTTCCGACATAAACGACTTCTACTTTAATTGATTCAGAGATTACATTATAGAAAATCATAATTCAAATAAAAAATAAAGAAAATAAAATGCGAGGTTCAATTTTCCACTGATTTATTTAACAACTTAACAATCGTTTCACCCAACATGTTTAATAATAATATTACCTATGTCTTCTGAAGAATTAGTCTAGTAACAATTTTTCTTCTGAAAAATCGTGGATCAAAACTATAAACGTAGAATTTGGTCGTTCATCTCGTAAACGAGATATTTATTTGACTTTGGTAACGGTTTTTTGAGTTTTTTTGCTTATTTTCTGAATGCCGAATTTTAAGAACTGACCAATGTTTCCTATTGCGCTTTTTAGGAGTTATAGACTGATATCTCACTCTAAACCGTAATACTCTATTTTAAAGGGTTTTTAGATTTTAGGAATATTTATCCGAACCTCAGAAAAAGTTTATAACGATAAAAAACATCTACATCAAATATCTCGCTTCCAACATAAATAAACTAGTTTCTTTTGTCATTTTTTGGTTTTACGACTGCAAATTAATCAAGAAACAACTTTTTAGCAAAACCACGGCGCATTCTTATTTATTTTTGATTCTTTCACAGAGGTAATGCAATATTCAGTTTTTTTGTTTCTAGTCGGGTAGTTAGTTTTAAATGGATGAGCGTGAAGAAATTACACAAAAAATTGTTAACTAACCGGAATGAGTGATACTTATTCTGCCTATTTAACTATTTATACGGGTATTAAAATTACTAAAATGGTTGTTGCAATTAAATCTCTGTTAAGTATATATATATATATATATGTGCATGTTTGTGATTGACTTCTCTTATAAACATTATAATCAAAATTCTTATTTTTATTATCAAAGATAATAATCTTTTTATAAGTGGATTTACAATTAATAAAATTTAGAATAAAATTAAAGAGACTCGCCCCTGAATAACACAAACTTTTTATTTTTAAGTATAAATTAAATTTTCCTATTCTCTTGTTTCATTTATTTACATAGCAATCACTAAAATTTATTAAAATGATTTAGTCTGTCCGTGATTGTGTTAGACGGTATAAGCTACGCCAAATAATTGTAGATTACACTGATTAACGTGCCTTGTGTCGACTCTTATAATAAAAGACACACTATATAACTGATCCACGAGCAATGCGTCAACACTTTAGATATTAGTTGTTCTTTATCTTTTCATCATTATCGAATCGTTAGTCTAAAGACATTTTTCTAAAACTGTGATCTAATCTGGATCTTCCTCAGTCCTTTTTTACTCTTAGTTCTGCTTCTATTATGTCTCTAAATAGCCCTCCATGTCTCTATCATAATCTACCTCTTTCTTTTCTTATTGACTTCCGTAGCTCCTTCTGTTCTCTTACTCTTTCTAATGCCTTCTCATTTCCAACCTTTCCAGTCCAGTCACATCTAATACTCTCTTCTATAATCACTATTCTCGCGCCATGGTTTCAATAGAAATAATTACGAAATATGTATCAGTAGTGGTGGATTCAGCTAGTACCCTTTTGCAAATGAAACAACTTGGTTGCTTCGTGTATAAGTCACGGGTAAAGTTAGATAAGCGAGTAAACCTAGGTTTAATTGTAGTATGTAGGCTTTCACGACCGGAATCGAAACCTGTTACAACGACCAAACCACAAACGCTTCTGAAGATGTCAGCCGCAGCCGCTGACGAAACGTCAGGCATCAAAAATGCCTATATACCACGACCCAAAAGCCCGGTAAGTTATCTTAATTCTAAACCTAGGTTTAACCGGGTAAACTGCGTATAACCCAAGACTCTTGGGTAAACTCCAAAATATATTTAGAATTGTACATGTTTCGGGCTTTAACCGGATAAACCGCGTTTTATCCGCCTTCGCTTGGTTAAAGTTGGATGTACCATAAATGACTCATGTAACTCAAGATGTTATTAAGCTATATCTGCGCTTATGTGAAGGGTGTCAAAGAAAAACTCAAATGCGTCAAAAAACGACTTGTGGTTAGGTTAGGTTAGGTTAGGTTAGGTTAGGTTAGGTAAAGCTATTGGAAATCTTTGCAACTCGAAATGTCACAGCAGCTTGTCTTGTTTGAACAAATAAGTACTCGTGAGTAGATTACCTTTAAGAGAATACAGTTTTAGAATTCTAATTTTTATTTGTAAAATGTGTTTTTTGAATTAAATATGTTTTTCAAACATTAATGGCCTTGTCATTTATGCACATAAAACGCGGTTTACCCGGGTAAAGTCCGAAACTTGTACAATTCCAAATATATTTTAAACTTTACCCAACAGTCTTGGGTATGACGCAGTTTACCCGGGTAAACCTAGGTAAAACTAACTTAACCTGTAACATATACATATACATTTATGTATATGTAAGAAAACAGACTGACGGACGGTTAAAAGAAAGCAGCCAACAAATTGGCGCACGAAAATGGGTACTCTTGCTAAACGAATGGATATCGTAATTCAGTGTTCCCCTTCGCTTAAAAAACACGAGATACGCATCCCCTTCCGTTTAAAAAAGCCCATTTGCATCGAGTGTAAAGGCGAAAGCATAACTTGCTGGAATTTTAATACCTATTCCGACACGCCGCTGGCGTCGCACCCCGTCGCACCGCGCTGCTCGGATTCCTTCTTTTTCGGCCTTTTCTTCTTCTTCTTCCCCGGGAATTACTTTGCAGGCCTCCGATGAAAACTTAGCCAAACTTTATTGGTATAATCCATATCGGCGTAACGTGAAGGTCTGCTCAGAAATGATACGTATTTCTTCGAGCAAGTGTTCAATATTTTTACAAACCCTCACCGAATATACTCATTCATTTCATAAAATACCACTATCCGACAGACATGTGTTTCTTATCTCTAAACCGTGTTCATTTTGAAGTTATAAGTAGGTAACTACTTTCCATTTTGGTATTAAGCATATCTAACATTGAAATAAGTTGGACTTTCACCGTAGGTGCCCATAGTCCTGCTTAATTACCGTGGTACTGAAGTTATCTTCTTACGGTAGTCCTTTGGTCAGAATGAACCAGCAGTTGTGGTAGGCATCCTCAGGAGTTCTCCGACGAAAACATCAAAAAAGTCCACAAAATAATTTTTGATAACCGTAAAGTGAAGTTGATTGAGATAGCTGAGACCCTAAAGATATCAAAGGAACGTGTTGGTCATGAATGGTCGTGAATGAATATTTGGATATGCGAAAGCTCTGTACAAAGTGGGTGCTGCGCAAGCTCATAATCGACCGAAAACAATCGTAATAAATCCGAATTTTTGGGTTTGCGTCGATATGTGACGATGGATGAAACATGGCTCCATCATTTCACACCCGAGTCCAATCGACAGTCAGCCGAGTGGACTGCACGTGATGAACCGACTTCAAAGCGTGGAAAGACGCAAAAGTCGACTGGCAAGGTTATGGCATCAGTATTCTGGGATGTTCATGGTATATTATAATACTCATTGAAAAGGGGAAAACCATAAACAGCGACTGTTACGTAGCGGTATTGGAGCGTTTAAAAGACGAAATCGCGGAAAAGCGACCTCATTTCAAGAAAAAGAAAGTGCTGTTTCATCAAGATAATGCACCGTGTCACAAATCAATGCAATCGATGGGAAAATTCCATGAATTGAGCTTCGAATTGCTTCCGCATCCTCAGTACTCTCCAGATCTGGCTCCCAGCGACTTTTTTCTGTTCTCAGACCTCAAGAGGATGCTCGCTGGACAGAAATATCGCGCCGATGAAGAGGTAATCGTAATCGCCGAAACTGAAGCCTATTTTGCGGATAAAGACAAATCGTATTATAAAAATAGTATCGAAAAATTGTATGACCGCTATAATCGTTGTATCGCCCTCGAAGGGAACTATATTGAATAATAAAATCAAATTCTATCGAAAAAAAAATATAGTTTTTCTATGCTAGCCTACGAACTTTTCAGCCTGCCTGTTACTTTGGAGGCAATTCCAATCTGATTTTAGACATCTTTTGAATTAAATATCTACAGAAATAGAAGTCATCAGTTGCGTCCTAAATATATCTTTTATCCAATAAGGAAAACAGACCACAATGGTCACGATCAGATACAGATAAATATGTCGAAACACACTGATAAACGACAAAGTAAATAAACGCTTCGAGCTTTCTCTTTTTGTTCGCACTAAAAGCTTTGGTATTTACCGTTTCGTTGTGTTGTGATTTTAAAAACGTTTTCCAGCCGTTTAGTCGATTAATAAAATGTTTTTCGTTGTCGCTGCAGTCAACGCGTTGTTACCATTGATAACGTTAATAGTATCGCCTCGTTGTCGTTTATTGGTCGAACGGGTAGAACGAGATCATCCGATCGACCAAGAGTGAGTGGAAGAGAGGACCCGTCACCCGTCACCCGTCACTTATTCGACGACTTCCTTTTGACGTTTTTCACTTTTTCACGCTCCGCAACAAGATATTGCCACTGAAAGCTTTACCTTGTCGTACATTTAAAAGTAACAGTTCAAGCCACTGCGTTTGCGGACACATCACGGACTTAATTTAACGGTAACGGTGGCGACAGCGTTTCCAGCACGAATCCGACAATAGACGAAAACCATTTCACAAAAAGAAAAAAGAACGACTGTCACCAACAAAAGCCCACAACAACGTAATCTCTTTATTGAAGAAGAAGCAATTTGAAAAACAGCACCAAGACAAATTATTACGTTCCGTTTATTTTTTGTATTCACTGTATCTCTTGCTGTTACTATGATAAAGGATATACAATAAGAATTTATAGACACGACGACACACGTGAAAAGGAATATGTCAATTCAAATAATGATGTAATCCTTATTAAAACAAAATTCTAAAATTAAAGTATAATTACATACTGTAGGTACGGAGTTAGCTATGGTCGCGAACAACGATAGTTGTTTTAAAATTGAATATGTCAATGAGTAACACCATAGCTCTTGAGAATGACCCGCAAGGGTTGAAACAATATTGTAGAGATGAATAAATAAAAAATTTTCGTGAAACGTAACCCAATGTTTGTTTATTACTAAAAATACCCATATTCAATTTTATTTAAAATGTTTCATAAACAATGCGATATGCAATCTATCAACTTTATGATAGTTGTTTTTGTTGTTGATCAAGCCAAGGGGTAGATGAATTCATGAAAGATATGTAAAAATATCAGGCAGCTATGCTTGCGTTTTATATATTCATGTTTATATATTATATGAAATGGAGCTGGACAACGAATAAGAACTGGGATAGTTTGAAGTTTGACTGGATAGAAAGGAGTGTGATTTGATGTGCTGACAAAAAAATGGTATTAACTTGAACCCTACGAGACTGTGGTGCTTCAAGAAATGATGAGAATCCTATTGATGAAGTGATAACAGAGGTATGGAGATGGTCATTGGAAGTAGAGATAACGCAGAGAATTAAATGGTGATGTAGTATAAGATATTACTGACGGTGTGTTTAAATGCATGAGAAATGCGAAGAGAATTCCAGTCAGATTCATGTTTTGAATGGCCGAATGTGTATAGCGGACATTTTCTATTACTGAACTGAGTTATCTATTGTCGCGAAGAACTACAACTGTTGTTGCTGGTCAAGGCGAGGATCCATGTAAGAGATCTAGACTTCTTTCGAGTAGTCCCCATGGGTTCTATAAGAGAACGAGTAATGGTCATTAAATAAAGAAAGACCCACCCTAATTACCACTAACTAAATTTAATATGAGCGGACACGTGTTTCGCCCACTTCACACATGGACATTATCAACGCGTTCTTTTACCACTGTCTCCTATTTTCTACTTTGAGTAATGGCCAGTTAAAGTATACCAAAATACGCAGTTTTTCTGCACTTGCCCTACCGTCTTCCTTGATAGGAAACTACAAAATTTGAAAATAAGACTGCCCATAAACAGCACCATTATAACATACACCTAAAAGAAAAGTTGAATCATTACCCACTCTCCCATAAAAGGATTCGAGAAACGGCAAAGAGACCTATAGCAATGATGCGATGTAAGTAATTAATTTCTGCAATACCAGCACGATCTCGATAATCCAAAGTGGTCTATTATATTTCTCTAATTGAGGTCTAAATCGTGCGTTGTATCTCTCGTTTGTAAGTGCAACTACATCAGGCAAGAAAGCTGCTCAACACACCTCTCGACATACACAGAATGTTATATACATAACATACCACATATTGGTATACGAGATGTCCTTCTGTCTAAACTACAACATATTATTGTTCTATCTTTTCGTTCACGGTTCACGAACTGTTCGAAATGACCGAAGAAGAAGAAGAAGAAGACGACAACGAAGAACGAAAACGAGAGCGAGAGCAGCATAGGTAATGTATAATCATGCATCCATCGTGGTCGTCGTTGAAGTCGCAGCTGAAGCTGATAATCGTGATGTTTTAATAGCTCTTTTACAGCTAACTTTGTCGTATTAATACTAACGCATTGTGTCGTAAATTACGTTGAATTACTTAGAAAACGGCCCGTGGCTTATCAGCGTCCGCTGTCATTTCTAATGGCCTGTGCGTATGAGTTAGAATGTCGCGGACATGAAAAATTGGAAATGGACGAGTGCTTATTTACGAGCAATTGCCACAGTCGAGTTTACGATTAAATAACGACCAAATTATGGCCGCGACAGCTACGCGATTGGCCTTTTAACAATCGCCTTTTCCTTTCGTATACTTCTTCACCTTCGTCTTGTGTTCTGTTCTCGCAAAACCCAACTCGCCAGAATTATTACACGAACGCAAAATACAAGAAGAAAACAAATCACTCGAGAAAACTTGTCATGCCAAAGAAGAGAAGAAACAAAAAAACAAACAAACAAACAAACAAACAAACAAACAAACAAAAGAAACAATAAAGAATCCAAGCAAAAATGTTGTAATTTTCATCTCACAACAGCATAATAGTTATATCTACCCAGTTAATGGTCCAAGGAAAATACGAAATATTTAGCCGCATAATGTGATGCACTTTTTAGATATTCCTACTTATAAGAAATATATTACATTTAAGATACGAAAAAAGTTTAATTGTAAGAAATTATCGTAGAAACCAATCAAATAAGATGGGGAAATAATAAAGCAGTTCTCCATTATAATGATTATAAAACATGTAATTCTTTACGTAAAATGCATAAAAAAGATATTGCCGAGAAAAATGTCTATAAAAATCTGTGGCTTACAAGCTGCCTACAGGGAGACTGCAACAAAGTGTATATTGAACAAACCCGAAGATCATTTCGAAAAAGAATCAAAGAACATTTTCAATTCCAGAAATTAAATGGTTGCATTAAATTTACACACGTACCAGCTTAATAACAGGAATATTACAATTATTAACAAAATTTTAATTTAAATTAAAAGTACTAAAATTACCATTTCTGGTATGATCAATAATAAACTCGGCATTTCACCCTCTAGAAACGGTAACTGTCACATACCCGACATTTTATTTTGTCACCTGATCCCCTGATCAAACACGAAGTTTCAAAAAATCTGTCCTATTAATATGGTTCAACAGTTATACCCATTACACCCGCTTATTCTTCTAATAGTTAGAATGTTTTGCTCTTGTCTCAGTGGCTGAGGCAAAGAAAAGAAAATTATTTTGTTATCCTGTCTAAGTATGTAGACTGTAGATTTAAATTGTAAAGAATTACTTCTGACTGAGAATTTCTTCCTCAGTTTTGTCGTCCTTTCAATTTTCCAAAAATAATAGAAAATCATTTACTTCACACAAAACCCGATTTAATGACGATTACGAGAATGGGAGAGGAAAAGAGGGCTGTAGAACATAACATAAAAATGTTGCCGGAGCATTTGGTTCGCGACAGATACGATCAGGAAAAAAATTCTATTAAACCATTCGTTCCCATTGGATGAATCCTTAATGACCTTTTTACGTGAGTTCAGCTCACCGCGTACAGAATCATCATTTTTATTATAAAATTCAAAATGGCCGATAATTACGACAAAGCGGTAGTTTGGCGGGGGAGGGGGGTCCTACCGGTGCTGCGGTACAAAGTTCCCTATCATTACCCTCTATTAGAACAGAACACAGGACGTTCATTCTGCCACTGCAGAGAAGAAACGTGCGCGTGTTCATAAAAAAGACGGAGGGTTGTTTTTATTTCGGATTCCGCGTTCTACTCCTTGTAAAATGTGCAAACTTGATGTTCACACTTCTAGTGTTATTTCTCACACTAGAGTAATTCAAATTGATGCGAGTCAAACTGCCTTTCAACTTTTAATTATTTAATAACAATTAAAACTACACTGTTATTTACAATAAATGCGATGCTACAATGTTTAAAATGTTTTTGTGATAAATGATGAATGTTTAATGATTATTGACTGAATTATATTGATTATGATTATGAATGTTTAATGATTGTGATTCTGGATGTTTGAATAAGAAATTTTCCGTCTTTCCAAGGCATGAATACTGATAACACTGAAGATCAGTAGGCGTTACTTAATTTGATAAACAAAATTATTGGATGATGTTTAAAATATACAGGGATGAAACGCCCCCTTCTTTCTAAGAATGTTGATGTCTTGTCTAGGTACGGTTATTGACCTAGAGGGTGAAATTATATCTGGTGCTATTTAATTTTATGATAGACGGACTTTCAAAAATACCCGGAATGTGCTCTAACAATAGGATTCATTTTCATAGAGTATCTTGTAAACTTAATGATATTAAATAAATCTGATAATAATCCTAGGTTTGCTTAAATGCTTATGAATATAATAACTATTGATATGTTTGTGAATTGTACAGAACACACCTAATAACAATTATTTATTTTCATAATATTCATAAGTACTTATGCTAATATAAAATATTAACAACGAGTTTATTGTTTTAGCGTTCCCGATGGTTCGACGAATCGGGCACCCTTATCAAAACCGAACACCTCCAAAGAGAAAGAAACCGCGAACATCGTTCACTAGGCTCCAAATAGCCGAATTGGAGAAGAGGTTTCACAAACAAAAATATCTTGCTTCAGCCGAGAGGGCAGCACTTGCAAAAAGTCTGAAAATGACCGACGCTCAAGTCAAAACGTGGTTTCAAAACAGGAGAACTAAATGGAGGTAATCTATTTTTAGAAATCTTCTTTACATTTTATAGTCAAGGGAAATATAGCTGAAGGTACCCGACCCTCGATGATTTTACTTTACATATTGCTAGCTACACGTATTCTTGAGTGTGGAGTGCTTCTTTCAGTTGTTCCGCACTTTTTCTTAATTAACTTAGAATACCGAAATGACGTTCAATTTGATACACATGGCACACAAGTATCTGCGACCTTTAGTAGTAAGTACTCAATCTGTCTGACGAACCCAATGTTGTAGCGAAACATGTTACAAAAATAAAAAAGTTGTAAAAATCATATAAGTGTTTACTTATTCGTATTTAATATGGATCTTCATCTTCAAGTAAAGGTCGAAACAATTCAATATTTAAATAGATATTAAAACACTGCAGGACAGGGTACATTTCGCTTGTAGAAAGTTATCCTAACATTATTTTTATTGCTATTTAGTTTAAAGATTTCATCCAACTTAATAGATTAGCATAAATATAAATATGGAATCAACAGAAACAACTACTCCGAGGGCTAATACCCTACAGACATTGAATTACACTGTTGATTCCGAACGATTCTTAAACGAAGATAACAATTCAAAAAAGATGGGTATCTGTGATCCTTTATAATTAGACGAAAAAGGATTTTAAAACCTTCTTTTTTGAATTATAGATTAGCTACTAAAAAAGAGCTCCACATTCAATTGATTTATAAATGACTGGTATATGTGTGCGGTTTTCTCATAAACTATTACTAAACTAGGTTTGAAGATTCTTTTACCTGCATGGTGACTATATTTTAGGGATGGTTTTACGCCACATCTTTCATTATTTCTTTTATAATATTTAAACTTTCAGCGGTGCAAGGATAATGAAGCATGTTTTAATAAAATTGTAAAATTAAACAAATGAACTTCAACAATTTATTGTAACGATACACTCGACAATGGTTTCGGCTAAGTAGCAATTAACTAGAGTACAACTATACTAAGTCAAAATGTGCAACATATCCTATATATTATTATATTAAAAAATCAACATAATATAGATACAAATAATTGTAAATTACTTAATTGCCAACCTACAGAAAACTAACTCTGCTAGAGAGCTTGGAATTAAAAAGAGCCTTAACGAAAAAGAAAAATATTGTTAATAAATGAACTGTATGTGTTAAATATCCCACTCCTCATAGATTTATAATAACTACATAATTTAAGTATATATATATATATATATACTTATATATATAGGATATGTTGCACATTTTGACTTAGTATAGTTGTACTCTAGTTAATGGCTACTTAGCCGAAACAATTGTCGAGTGTATCGCTACAATAAATTGTTGAAATTCATTTATTTAATTTTACAATTTTATTACTTTTTTATAGTTTAGAAACAAGACACCCAGCACCTCCGCCATATTTTTTCATTCGATTTCGGCTGAACAAAACAGAGAAAGGTTCAATTCATCGTGACGAATTCGATCGAAAATAATTCATAAATACAATTAATTAATTACTGTGTCATAAAAATAATGTTCGAGTTCAAGTCAGATTTGCCTCAAGAACGCAATGACCTAAACCTGTCTCTCGTCTCATAATGAGTAGCATAAATTATTTACGATTTAATCAGTTCAGATTCCGCTCGGTTTAAAAGTTTAAGATAAAAGGAGGGGAGGGGGAGAGAGAGAGAGAGAGAACCCGTTTCTTGACAGCTCAATTCTTCCCGATACGAGAAGCGAAACTGCGAAGAGAATAAATACACTGACAAAACAAACAAATTAGTGCTACCGTGGATCTCGTAGCCCGGTCGCCGTTGGCAATTTGTTTTGTGCTTCACTTGTCAAACATTAGCGCCGTGGGAGCCGGAAAGATACATGACATCGTTACAGCGCAAAACTAGCCAAGATTTTGTACTAAATTAAGCTCGAAGATGAGCTTCCGTATGACAAATGAATTTGACGGAAACTTCTGTCGCTGCCATTTCAATTTCACGCCACGTTGCACAACTCACGCACTAGCTACGACCGACAACAATTGTAAAAACTGAAAACAGGCATTTCGGTTGCCACCAAATTGAATAATAATTTTGTTGTTCACTAATAACTTAATATAACTATGATACAAGGACCTTGTGTTCGTAATCTAGTTAGCCAGCGAAATTATGTTCTCGAATGTGCAGCTACATCCTCTACCAATGAAATCGACCAATGCTATTAGGAAAATTTAACAATAATTAGTCAATTGATTAATGAAATTATTCGCATAATTTGAAAGATGATGAAATTAACGCTTCTCTCGTTAATACATAATTATCTAAAAAAAAATTTAGAGTGGCCATCTTATAGATTAATATTATTATTGTAGCAACCAACATCCATTAGAATATCCTGTATATATACTCGTTGTGTTAATATGTAAATAACGTCTTTGTATTTGTACTTAAATTTCTCTGTCTATTCTTTTCTTTACAAATAACTTTATTACCTCATTACATTCCTATAATCCCTTGCAATATTTCTATTCTATTACTAATTGCATAACGCCTATGATTCTGTACCTGTTTAACTACTTTTTAATAGTGGGTTTCTTCAGTGATTTGGGTTCAACTACTTAATTCTATAAATTCTATCTTCTGCATTTCCAAATCATAATCTCTTACTATTGGTTCCCTTCTTCTATCTACAATCCTTAGCTCCACCTGCATAATTTTCCTAAATTATTCAAATTCAAAATTATTCAGTTGTAATTCAACCTTCTTACTCTCTAATAGGGTCCAATAAACATTTGTTTTACTGTTTTACTCATTTTTATTTAATCATATTGAACACTCATAGAACTAAATTATTATACGAGGGTGGATCAAATATAAACGAGCATTTTTACATTGCGCGCCGGATAGTTGTTAAAGGCGCATCCGGGCGTTAGGAACTTGAAGTGGGGATATTAGGTGGCACGGAAAGTTTTCAGCATAAATTTTTTATGAACAAAGGCTCGTTTATATTTGATCCATCCCCGTATTTACCATACATACTATAAGTCATTTAACAGGTGCTACCTTATGACTACCGATAGTTTTCGTGATATTCAACTTTTCACCCTTATAAATTATTTAAAAAAATGTTACTTTAATTTTTGTGAATATCGGTGACTAATTAATTAATATAGAGTGTAATTAACTGAAGTGGTATACGGAAGTTATTATTAAGTCAGTAGGTTCGACTGTTTCACGAAATCGTGTGTGCGCGAGCTTCCATTAGTTTCGAGTTAATTCCCTGATTTTATTTGAATAGTCGTCCTAAAACGTCCGAGCGTTTTCCGAGCGTCTTCATTAACGCTAACCATAAAGTAATCGTCGTTAATTGATTAAGCTTAATAAAAGCGAGTAGTAGATAGTCGAGGAAACCGAATTAGGTTGTTCTGAAGGCATTCTTGTCAACTTAGAGACGACGCAGTTACTTTTACGACTGCGTTTCGGATAAACTGGAGGACGAGCGGGCGGCAGAAAGAAAAAGAGAACAGAAGAGGACCATCAGGACTCTACCAGGACGACGTATTAGTGTAATTGAGCAGAAGTTGCCAGTCTGAAAAGACATCTACCATTGCATGAGTCGGTAAAACAGACAGTAATCGAATTGCGGATCCTTTATTTTGTTACAAACGTCTTTCCAACCCCCAACTTTCTCTCCCTGCTTTATTTTACTCTTGATGAGAGCTTTCATGTCACACACGAACCTGCCCTGTCAATTTTTGCTCAGTTAATAATTTCTGTTGCATTTTTTTTTCTTTCTTATAAATACAAAAGTATAAGTACAAAGTACAACAATCCTTACACCTTGTTTTAAATTACATTATGAAAACAGAAACGTTGCTAATATTTTCGTTTTTTCTGACGAACGCGAAAGAATTCCACGATGAGCAAAATAAATTTTGCTGATGCTAATTCTTTGTCTGTGAAATGTAATAAATTAAATTCCGTCGACCTCTTAAAATTCCACTTGGCGTCCATTTATCCGGCCGGTGAAACTTTAATGCGGTTTAATTAAAAAATGATCGTTCTAACTTAGTTCCCCGTTAAAATTTCACAAACGCCATTTTAATTGGAAGCTAATTAGTAGACAGACGTTACCGTTCACGGAAATTTGAATATGAAATGAAAAAAAAAACAGTAATCACGTTAATCTTACTACACCACGCAACACTTATATTTTCTCTTAATCCTAAACATAAGCGAAACGGTTGGTAAAATGAGATTTTTTTACAATTTGTCTAACACATAATCTTTTATCTAAATGATAAATTATTAATCACAAATTCGTTTTTAAACGTATCAAATAATCCGCTAAATTAAAAAGTGATAAAATAGACAACTTGAGGCATCAAATTTATATAATACCTATCCTAAACCTATGTAACATATATGTATATGTTACGAGTAAAGTTAGATAAGCTAGTAAACCTAGGTTTGCTCGGGTAAATTGTGTAATACCCAAGACTCTTGGGTAAAGTCCAAAATATATTTAGAATTGTACAAGTTTCGGGCGTTAACCGGGTAAACCGCGTTTTATCCGCTTTCGCTTGGTTAAAGTTGGATGTACCATAAATGACTAATATAACTCAAGATGTTATTAAGCTATATCTGCGCTTGTGTAAGGTTGTCAAAAAAACTGAAATCCGTCAAAAAAGGATTTGTGGTTAGGTTAGGTTAGGCTAGGTTAGGTAAAGCTATTGGAAATCTTTGCAACTCGAAATGTCATAGCAGCTTGTCTTGTTTGATCAAATAAGTACTCCTGAGTAGATTACCTTTAAGAGAATACAATTTTAGAATTCTAATTTTTATTTGTAAAACGTGTTTTTTTTTAATTAAATATGTTTTTCAAACATTAATTGCCTTGTCATTTATGGTACATCCAACTTTAACCATGCGAAAGCGGATAAAATGCGGTTTACCCGAGTAAAACCTGAAACGTGTGCAATTCCAAATATATTTTGGACTTTAACCAAGAGTCATGGGTATTACGCAGTTTACCCGGGTAAATTTAGGTTAACCCGCTTATCTAACTTTACCCATAACATATACATGACGAGGGAAATGGAGGTCGACCCCTACAAAGCGTATATTTTAGTTGGCCTAAATGAATCTATGAACCTGGGTATTATCCCCTGCATGAGCGATGTCTCTAATGCTATTGGCCTTTAACCGCCCCTAGATCTAGACCTAGACCTTTCAACCCGTTCAAGCAGGTTTAGCAATAATTATGAAAGTATAAATTCAGCGATATTGAAAATGGTACCTCATTATCCTCACTGGCTGATATATGCACCAATTATACATTTCTCAGTACCCATCGAACTTCCTACTTTAATTGCTGTTGTGTCACGTTAAAGCGCGAGAAGTATACAATGCTTTTAAATACTTGGAACATAACAGACAAATAAGCATAGGGTTGGTTATAAACTAGGAATTAAAACACTGAATAAGCTTTTATCTTTGATGAGGCATGTTGAACTGGAAACTCTACAAACGTTTCTAATTTTTTCTTGGTCCCTTCAACTGCAAATTCTGTGCACACCTCTGTACATGTAGGATAATAATCGAACAATAAATGTTGTAATCCTTTAATTTGTTTTGAAAAGAGCAGAGTGGTGCCGCCACTGTGTTCAGATTTTCCTACGCAACACTGGAGTGAAGTGAGTGGATTAAAACTCGAACTGTGTCGTCGATGTTTTTGTTGTTGTTTGTTGCTGATGTCGTTGTTGTGCCTAGTTACGTCGAGTGAGAGAGCTTCTTTCACGGCAAACAAACCGTTTCGACTTTTAATTACCTGTTCGGTAATGGACGTATCGTGTTGGACAAGAAAGTGGCGCCGTCGAAACAATTGACGACGACCGCCACACATCGCGTTCGAATGCGACGCGTCCCCTCGGCAAAAAAACGACAGAAAAAACAACGATGACAACTCGCAATAAGAACGCGCTCACGACTAATTCTAATTAAAAAAAAAAAAGAAAACAGAAACAAACGAACTAATGCACACATAGGATTTCTTCTTTTTCTTCAACTTAAGCGATTTTATTATAGAATCCTTCAGAAGTGGACAATTTTTTAATTATAATTGAGCACCTCGAATATGTGCAAGTTATGCAATCAGATACAATCTGAATAATCTGAATATTTTGAGAAGATTTGTCAACAGTTACGCCATTCACTTTAGCTGCGTGATAGATCACATACGTTGTTTTTGTTTTTCATCAACTTCAAGCGATTTAAAACTCAATTTGATTTTTCCATTGTTTATTTTCAATCTTGACAATTGTTTCACCCTACAAGGGCATCTTCTGAAGACAACTGGTTATGTTAGATAACTATTCTAAATTTATACTAGTCTTAGGGTTAATTGGAGGGGGTACATTCTACTATTTTATTTAGTATTGTGGATTCATAAACGTTTTCTACTTCATTTAAAGTTAATTCTCTATTTTGGTTTATCTGCTTTTTGATCTCAAAGGATTCTAATTTTGTCTAATGTCTAATTTTTGGCCTTTATTTGAACAACGTAAAATACATACTAGAATCCTTTGAGATCAAAAAGCAGATAAACCAAAATAGAGAATTAACTTTAAATGAAGTAGAAAACGTTTATGAATCCACAATACTAAATAAAATAGTAGAATGTACCCCCTCCAATTAACCCTAAGACTACAATAAATTTAGAATTGTTATCTAACGTAACCAGTTGTCTACTGAAGATGCCCTTGTAGGGTGAAACAATTGTCATGATTGAAAATAAACAGTGGAAAAACCAAATTGAGTTTTATTTAGTGTTTCCTTTAACATATTTTCTGCTGCAATATTTTCAGCTAGAAAACAACCGTATGATTACCACGTTTATCAAGTAATTTCATTAAGCCAATTAACACGGCGGATTCTTTTGAGTGAGCTAAAATAAATAGCGTTTTATTAGTTTGTTCATTAAGATAGAGTGCGATGGAATCTTGACGTCCAGAAGGACTAGCCGAAATAACATATCTAAATAATATCAAGCCGCGAGTGGGTGGGGCGGATAGCATCGCAATATGTGACAATGTTATATTAAATTACCGTTGCCTATAACTTGTAAGAGTGTTTTGTTTAGTTTATAATAAACCCCAAAGACGAATTTAGCTTAGTAAATTTTAATTCTGGTGCCTTTTCGTGATTTTTCTTTTTGTGTTTCATTCCCACCAGCTACTACTACTACTGGTGGGCGGGCAATCCCTCCGACCTACACTGTAGTGCAAAGCCGGAAGGTAGGGCGTAAGGCCCTCTTCGTTGCTGGAATCGTGGGAATGGGTGAGGGAGAGAAAGATGAGACGGACGAAATGAAGACAGAAGAGAAGTGAAAGATTATCTGTGGAATATTACTGTCCCAACATTTGCCTAAATGATCCAAGGAAACCACAGAAAACTGGGACCAGAGCAGCCGGACACGTTTTCGAACCTGTGACCTCCCGAATGCTAAGCAATGATCTAAGCACTAAGCCACGCCGCTTAGAAAATACAAACTGAAAACCCAAACTACGAATTTGTTTCAATGCTTCCCTGCCTCCCCGTAGTGGTCCAATAATAAGGACAGATTCAAAAAAAGGAAACACCCACAAATGTTACACACAGACATAAAAACTAAATTATGAGAAAGTCCGAAATATGTTCAACGGTGGCGAATTTCTAGGAACCGGAACATTTGGAAAATTACCGACGATATTTACAGATGTTGCATGCTGAGTGAAGGCAACAAAAGACCACGACGGCTCTTCGCAACAAGGGTTGGTAATAAATACCAAAACGGATTTACAAATATTGATGCCAATTTTACCAGATGTTGAAAGGTTTTATGGCCTAGTCCACATACACAACTCTTAAAGATAAAATTATAACCAATTCATGTATTAATACAAATGTACAGTTTGTCACAAACCGGAAAGTGACAATATTTCCGAAACAACCTCTTTCCCATTAAACCATCAGCTCAAATTGTTCATTAATTCATGCTGTCAATAATAATATTGGGTTTAAAAGTTAATCAAGCACTAGCAAAAACGCATAACTATCAACGTAACGTGACAATAGGGGGGGGAGAGTATAAAACCTGCATGAGGTTTCTAGATACCTACTGAGCGCCGTGGTCTAGTACTCTAGATCATTGTTTAGCATTCGGTTCGAACCCGGGTCCGACTGCTCTGGTCCAAGTCTTTTGTGGTTTCCTTGGATCACTTAGGCAGTAATATTCCACAGATAATCTTTCACTCCTCTTCTGTCTTCATTTCGTCCATCTCATCTTTTTCTCCCTAACCACACCACCCACTCATTCCCACGATTCCTGAAAGGAGGCTGAAGAGGGCCTTACGCCCTACAGCGTAGGTCGGAGGGACTGCCCGCCCACCAGCAGGAGTAGCTGGTGGAAACGACACACAAAAAAGTTTTTTTTTCTATCTACCAGCACCACTGCTTTCTACGATATGGACACATGTACATAAATAAAACAATTATCCTTTTCGACGCCTTAAACTAGATACAGATGTGTGATTTAATGGCTATTGGAATTTCATAATGAACAATAAATATCCCATTCTAAACATGTTCGTTGCATTTATCTGCTAGTTTCTTGGTAAAAGGTTACGTAAATTGAGGTGCAACAGTTCGCGCCCCGGTGTAAAAATTACCTTCGTATTGCGGAAAGAAAAGCTGGCGAGCAGGAGCCCAAAGCGAGCCACAATACCACGCACGGCCCAGGTGAAAAGAATTAAAATTAATTATACCGTTCGTATTAAACATAACAGATAATTTGTTATGTGTGGAAATTACGTTATCAAAGTTGGCTATGTAAATCATAATTAAAATATCGCGGCAACCGCAAACTGCGCTACACCACGGTCGACGTTAGTGCTACGTTAATAATTGAATGTCGACGGCGATTAGCGAAATATGTTTACGAACGCATAGAAAACACCAACCAAACGAGACGAGCGGCAAATCTTTACTTTATTTGGTTAAACCGATAGATTTTACATTTCTTTCAATCCTGAAGGGTTAAATACGACCTAACTCTACTAACTACGTCCTTTTCTAATTTTATAATTCCTTCAGTCCAATGGCGGATCTAGGGAAGGAGCCTTACCTACCACCCTCGTTTCTGATAGACTTTAATTGACGTTAGGTTAGGTTAGGTTAGGTTAGGTTTGAGTTTAATAAAAGGATAAACGACGGTATATCAATAATTGAGAATATGTTTTTATAAGTAGGACCAAAAGGGTCGGATGAGTAGTGCACAGCCAAACTACCCCTATCTAGATTTTATTATCTCTGTACTCCGACTTCGAGATTTAAGGGAGAATTTTTGATGATATTGGAGTCGATCGAAGAAACCTTAACTACTGCGCAAACTTTTAACATATATAGAGAAACCATCACTAATAATTAATAAATTTCTCAGAGACAACAATATAAATGTATCATACAAAACGAATAATAACCTTAGCATACATATAAATAATAATAAAGACAAAGTAGAGAAATTATCAAAACCAGGCAGGCATATATCAACTCAATTGCGGTTCTTGTCCAAAAATTTATATAGATCAGACGAGAAGAGATTTTAGAATTCGTTTGAACGAACATTTTAGATCATAGATATAGAAACAAAAAAAAAACGATTCTAACTATGCCAAACGTGTTAGAAGATAACCATATATTTAATTTAAATCTAAAAATTTTACACATTAAATAAAAGTTTAAAACTTACACTATTAAAATCTAAAGAAATTAATAAATATAAAAATACAGACATATTACTTAATGACCAAGTCGATATAAACCTCTCACTACTATTAAATCTTTTCCCTCCCTCTAATGAAGATGCACCACCCTATTTATAGACATCTACTCTTACGTAGTTTTAAGTAGATTTTGTATTTCGAAGAAGCCACAGTGTTGGCGAAACACGTGTCAAGTTTATTTAATAAATTATGGAAGTTATCAACTGTATATTTATTTCAATTTACGACAGTGATTTAACTAGAAACAGCAAAACAGAACCGAAATATTTACAGCAGTATTGCGAGAAAGACGAATTTAAGGCTGTTCAAATAGCAATCTAAATCCTGTAAATTTTAAAAACATGAAACTATCATTCATGTATCCGTAACGTTGCGATGTTGCAGAAGTTATTACGATTTCTGTGACTTTTGTTTGACAAAACTCTCTCTAAGAGCGATTGTTAGAAAATCGACTAAATCGTTTAGAAGAGATAGTATAAACTTAAATCTCGCAGTCTCAGAGCTTTGGATGGGTTTCTGACTATTAGTCTGTCGACACGTCAGTCGTCACGTCGTCGTAAGTGACGAGAAAATATTATATGATTTTCGTTACCATAATACACGAGAGATTGATAATTAAACATTGCGTTTCGAAAAATCATTAAAAATGAAAAATTTCACTACATATTGTATTTAACGACAGTCAATTACTGAAAATCAATCTACATAATAATGTTACCTTAGTTAAGATTATGTTGTCAAACAGAATTGATTACGATAAATTTATTGTTGAATATTGATAAGATGAAAGGCAACACTCACATTTTTACTTCACCCTCTCCACCAATTCTCAATCCTAAATCCGCCATTGCCTCAGTCTCTGCTTCTTTCATCATTTTCTCCAGCCTTGCCTAAAACTGTAGGTACAATTTTCTGCCACTGCCCTTTCTACTTAATTTTCTACGACCAGGTCTTGGATGCCTTCTAATAGAAAACTCTTATCTTTGTTAGGTACTTATGCTATTTTCCGAATTTTTATTAATTTGCGTTTTCCTCTATGTTAATTGACTGTTTCGTATGTCGAGCTTATCAAATTTGGATATTAATAAATTATTGTTCTGATTATTATTTTAGACTTTCAGTGCTTTTTAGTATACGTACACCCTGTACATTGCAATTAAGAGGTAATCCATAAAAAGTTCGGTTCGTAGCATTTCAAGTGTAAATCTTGGGCCTCTTTCGTCTTATATTTTTCAAAAATTAATCGTCTCCATTAACAGAGTCGTTTTGGCGTCGGAAAGTTCGTTTACGAAACTGTTTCGCCACTAGGTCGGCGGCGTAGAAAAGCGCCTTCTTCGCTTATTATTAATTGCCATATTCTAATTAAAATTTCAACGCCAGCAGGAGCTCCGCTCGCCATAAATGAGGGTCCTAATTAGCACTGCTCCCGCGCTGTTTAATTACCTGTTAATTAAATATGAAAGCTTCATTTTATCATCGCTTCCCGCCATTACACTGAGGCCGTTGCCGCTATGCTAACGTTCAACGTTAACGTTGCCATTACACCTCCTTCACCAACATCAAACTACCAATCACCCATCCAACATTTTACCTACTACTACCATTATACCTAATATCCAAGGAGTGGTTTTAATTATTATAATAAGCCGTGTAGGTAATATGAACACTTCGTAAATCTGAGATAAACAAGCGTTCACTCTTAATTTATTGCTAATTCTTAACTCAACGATACGACATTTCAATGACAAGATTATCAAAATATTTTCAAGATGATATGAGATCTTTCATTAACACTACAAAAACCCCCTGCAGAACTATACAAGTCAACAAGTTAGTTCACTGCATTTACATAAATAGTATAACTTTAAACTGGCTTTCGACTTCCTATTTTGAACCCCTTATAGAATATTTTTACAAATTTTCATCTCGAATAGATGGCAATAAGCTAATCATTATCACTATAACAGGCGGGCTGAAAAGTTCGTAGGCTAGCATAGAAAAAAATATTTTTTTTTGATAGAATTTGATTTCATTATTCAATATAGATCCCTTCGAAGGCGATACAACGATTATAGCATTCAGGTCATACAATTTTTCGATACTATTTTTATAATACGATTTGTCTTTAGCCTCAAAATATGTTAGGCTTCAGTTTCGGCGATTACCTCTTCATTGGCGAGAAATTTCTGTCTAACGAACATCTTCTTGAGGTCTGAGAACAGAAAAAAGTCGCTGAGAGCCAGACCTGGAGAGTACGGTTGATGCGGAAGCAATTCTAAGCCCAATTCATGGAATTTTCCCATCGATTTCATTGATTTGTGACACGGTGCATTGTCTTGATGAAACAGCATTTTCCTTTTTTCAAATGAGGCTACTTTTCCGCGATTTCGTCTTTTAAACGCTCAAATAACGCTACGTAATAGTCGCTGTTTGTGGTTTTCCCCTTTTTAAGATAGTCGATAGTCAATTAATATTGTACCATGAGCATCTCCCAGAATACTGATGCCATAACCTTGCCAGCCAACTTTTGCGTCTATCCACGCTTTGAAGTCGTTTTATCACGTGCAGTCCAATCGACAGTTAACCGGCTGTCGATTGGACTCTGGTGTGAAATGATGGAGCCATGTTTCATCCATCGTTACAAATCGACGCAAACGCAAAAATTCGGATTTATTACGATTGAACAGCTCCAAACACTGCTTAGAATCATCGATCCGTTGTTGTTTTTGGTCGATTGTCGATTGTGAGCTCGTGCGGCACCCACTATGTACAGAGCTTTCGCATATCCAAATATTCATTCACGATATGACCAACACGCTCCTTTGATATCTTTAGGGTCGTGTCTCAGCTATCTCAATCAACTTCGTTTTACACGGTTATCGAAAATTATTTTGTGGACTTTTTTGATGTTTTCGTCGGTAACAGCCTCTTTGGGCTTCCACTACGTGCATCGTCCTCGATGTTCATTTCGCCTCGTTTAAATTTAGCAAACCACTTTTCTACGGTTGATTTTCCTGGATTATCGCGCCATGTATGGATCAGCCTACGAACTTTTTAGCCCGCCTGTTAGATAGCGCCTTGTATAGCCAAACCTTGGTTTCAACAGTATTTTTTTTCGCCAAAAAGCAATGCTTTATTAACAATACGAAATTCCTTTTTATCCATTTTTTCAAAGTAACAAAAGGTCTTTCACAAAAATGCTATAACTCAGATACTAATAGTGCAACAACTGTTAAATTTATATACGGGTCTTTTGAAGGTTAGGGCTAACTAAAAATCATATGGATTTGATAGTAGTAGCGCCATCTATAGGCCAGCCTACGAACTTTTCAGCCCGCCTCTTATAATAATCCGCTACGTACCTATAGGTGAGATTTGTAAGCTTATTATATGGAGTTAAGATAGCTAATGATAGGACATTCCGGAAATAACTGACGATTAAAACGCCTAATAAAAGAATGAATTTAATTACATCCTGTCGTTTATTCAAAATGTTTCATTACAAAAATCAATATTCAGATTCGATGTAGCTAAATGCCCGCCGACGGAATCATTAGGTTAAATTACGTTAGAAAGGGAAGGATTAAACTACAAATATTATGCACCATCTACATAGATATCTACCTATCCAAACCTGGACGGGTTTAACTAGTTGTGTAATAATTCCAAAATTCAAGTAAATATGGTTAGTAGTTACTGTGACAAACGTATTGCAATTGAATCCTCATCGCAAGGGTCGTTTTTTACATTTTGATAGGGATCCTTATATCTATAACGGTTTAAATTGTCACGCATTATTAATATCCTTTTTCGGGAAGACGATCGCGACGAAAATCTAAATCTCCTGAGGGAAAACGATAAGGGATTGATGGAAGAGAAGGAAAGAAAACCGGGGAAACGTCCAACGGGTCCGGTAGGTAGAGAGAGGTTCACGGTTGACGCCCTAAAAGCCCATGGATTATGCAGTAACCAACAGAACGTCGGTATTAATAATGCACTTCAACACCGGTCTAGTGTTTAATCCTTGAAATATTCACTTCGCCAGTCGACACAACAAGAGTCAGTAACGACTGAGTGACTGGCTGGTTTAACTCTTTGTCCTTTCTAAATCAACCGCTACCAACTACAATAAATAGCTATACAATACGTGTACGGTGGTGGCAATAGCGACAAGACAGTGATTGACAAATAAAGCCCTTGTAGCGCGGGGATGAAAACACGTTAGACAGACAACATGCCCATATTATATTACGCAACGGTGACTAAAAGGATTCAAACAGATCAATTAGCGTTACATCGTTACCGCTGGTGATGATGATGCCGTATTGTACGAAACGTCCGTTCGTTACACCTCGTTAGTTTCAGAACCGTTGCCTATTTATGAATGCACCGGTTAATTATCTACAAGACCTTTAATTATTTATTCGATTTAGCAGTCGACACGTTTAGCTTGAAAAAAAGCAAAAAAGTAAGAATCGCTGACTTTTTTTGCGAGCAATCAACGAATATTTATTGCTGTGTGTTCGAAACTGCATGTTCGTAATTACAGAGAGCACTTCATGGGGCACCAGAAGGAAAGTGATATTTTATTTATTATCTAGGTATGTTGGTAAACCTGCCAAAACACAGGAGTGCCGCGTTTAGTAACCTGTTTAACTTCGACATATACCTAGCAATTAACAAAAGACAACTATAACAAATATATATGAAAACTAATTCTAGAAGATATTCAAAAAAGAAGGGATTAAAATCCTTATTCGTCTAAATATTAAGATCAAAGATCTCACATTTGGAACGCGTCCTACCAAGTAGTCACAACGAACCAAAAGCCATATCCCACGACCGGTTTCGACCTATCGGGTCTTATCAGATAGGCGCTGGCAGAAAGGCCTTTACAGGCTATATTATAAATATAAATATGAAATCAACAGAAACAACTACTCCGAGGACTAATACCCCTACCGGCATTGAATTACTCTGTTGATTTCATATTTATATTTATAATTCTAAAATATTTATAATTTCCGAAAATCAGGAAATCTATTTTACAACAATTAGAATCCAGATGAAAATTGAAGTATATAATTGAACTCAATATGCCATTCGACTCAAAATTAACAAAGACTACTTATAACATACTTAAAATCATTAAGAAAACGAGGAATTAACATTTTAAAAAATAAACTATTTTGACTTGACGGATGCACATATCCTTGAATGTTCAGCATAACGTGTTTTAAAAGTTCGCCCCGAGATCCACCACGATAAAAAAATCCAATGATTCCCTTTTGATTTTTTTATTCCGTAGTCTAAAACAAGCCCTGAAGGTGACTTACTTTGGGAGAATTGCAAATATTCAAATCAAATTCTATGACGGTGGCTTCCAACACATCATCCTTACAGAAGATTATTTTCCACCCGTATTGTTATAGAAAATAGAAAACTCGTTGTGTTCGGTGACAACAATAATTTACACGATTTTTTAAAAAAATTAATGCCATTACTTTTTATATATAGATACATAATTATGAAATGCTTGTTCTAGGAGGCAAACTGCTGAAGAACGAGAGGCCGAACGTCAAGCTGCAAATCGTCTCATGTTATCCTTTCAAGCCGAAGCTATTACAAAGGGTTACATGCCCGAGGCCCCCCCTCCAGCGGCCGGTCCTGGCGACACTGCCCTAAGCGCCCTACAGAACCTACAACCCTGGGCCGGACCCTACAATGCACCCCAGCCCGCGTTAGCCGAATCGTTGTGTTAGAAGAAAATTAATTAGTTCGTTAAGTGACCGCAATTAGTGACGATGTATGAGAATAACAATGACAAAACGCGCCTAAATCGAAACAGACTCTGTGCAATCAATTCCTTAAATAAAAGTACATTTAGGTGCTCCTTGGACTCATTGTAAACACAGAAAGAGGACGTTTTCGAAATGTCCATCTCACCCCCCTCACCCCCTTTTCTTTCTGATACTGTTGAAGTGTGATCTGTGTAGTATAACTATTGTTAGTTCGTCGTAAAAATAACTTAACAATAGAGTAATGAAGCTACATTGTATTATTAACCGCTTTAAAATACTCAATAAACACCCTATGGATTCACGTTTGGTTATTTTTAAATTCAGAATTCTAAACAACTACAATTCTTTGATAATTTGGGCATATTCCGAGAAAAGGTAGGTTTATTCTGCTTTTACCTTGATCAAGTTATAAAGGAAAGAAAATACTTAATATAGGTAAGTAGAACTAATTGATTTCTTTTAATAACAATAGAATATAATAAATTCGGAAAGCATCATCGATATTATGTTTTATTTACTAACATCCTGTGTTTTGGAGTCTCTTCATGGGGATCAATCATCGCTGAAATTTTATCAATAGCATTTCTAATCATTTAACCTAATGAAATACACTGACAGGTGAGTAACGTCGATATGATGAGTAATGTAGAAATTAATGTATTTTATATAAGAACGGATCGTCCACCGAAAATAGAACTAAACAATACATATATAAATATATAGGTAAAGTATACTATAGCCCAGACGAGATGGCTGGTCTTTTTAGAAAGGCAGGGAAAAATTAAAATCTGCCTGCCAGAAGTAAATGTCAAATCAATTTCGAATTAAAACGTGAAAGCAATTTAACGCGCTTATCCGGTGAACAGCGGGTGATAACCACACATAGAAGGGGCAACAATCGGATTAGCCACTTAGCGTCAACTTTGAGTAATGGTTGGTAACCCTGCTCTCCCCAGCTCATGCTGCTACTGCTGTTGCTGATTAAAATGTAATCTAATATTGCCGCCCGAAAATATACTACGCGATCCAGCGAATGCTATTATGTGCCATTTTGGTCACCGAAACAACCTAGACATGACTGTTCGTTGTTCGTTATGTTTTGCTGGATTTCACAAAACAAACGAACGAAAAACAAATAAAGAAAAAGCACGACATCCCGACGATAAAGGGATTAAAAATTCGCTAAACCAACACTTACGTCAAAATACTCAACCTGGCCCAGGTACATGGACGGCCTAACAGAACCTCCTTAAATGAAAAACCACGACTACCCTTGAAAAGGAAATAAACGTACAATTTAAATAAAATTTACTAAAACATATTTACTTTTACCATTCTAGACAAAATCACGCACAAACAACTAGGTACGGTATACATTGATATATAGATAAAAATTTTCGCGTTGGTATTTTCTTTTGTTGGCTCGTTTTAACATAAGAGTAAAGAACAAACACTATTATATATCAAAAAAAAAAAGCAAGATAAATGGTAAAGAAATCTCTCTCCCATAAATTAACTAGAGTGTTCACCGGCGACAAATGACCCACCAATCTAGTAGCCATCGGAGATTTATGGTGTTTTTATGGTCAGATCGTCTAAACCTACAATGGACTACCTCGATCTGGGCGGCCTTCTTAGCTCTTTTCTGAATGAACTTGCAAAAAGTTATTCTTTACTAACTGCACTGCTATTTTTAAACATAGATCGATACGAACATAAACTGCAAAGTCGAGAATTTTAAACGATGCAATTAATTTAATCGTAACTGTAACTAGAAATAAAGTTGATAGATTGGGTGTCGCATTCTTTGTGAAACATTTTAAATATAATCAAATATGGGTATTTTGAGTGAGTAACAAACAAACACTGGGTTACGTATCACGAAAAAATTTATTTATTCTTCTCTACAATATTGTTTCAACCCTTGCGGGTCATTATCAAAAGCTATGGTGTTACTGAGTAAAGGGTTGAAACAATATTGTAGAGAAGAATAAATAATTTTTTTCCTGTTACTCAAAATACCCATATTCAATTATATTTGTAACTAGAAATGTTTGAATGTGTCCTAAAACAGTTTTGTTAAATTTCCCAAAGTCATTTTCACTTAAACTATCCTATTCTAATCCCGATTATCTATTATCTACAAAAGTATTTCTTTTAATCCTAGATAACTTTTAAACATACCTAATATATACAGGAGAGTTAAACTACGTTGAAAATGTTCATTTATATTAAATGAAATTTTCTACGCTCTCTTATAAACACCGACAAGTGATTGTACATTTCATTTAATCTTGGTTAATTTTCAAAATCATCAAACAGTTCATTTTATTACTTCTGCTAGGATTAGCTCCATAAATGCCAACAAGTTGGTACACTGGTCATTTGTGTATTTCTTTTACCACTATTTAATCTCAAAACCATCTAATAGATGGACATTACAGTTAAAAAAATAAAAATAAATCCTCTTTGATTATTTATTTATAAATATCGAAAATTATTCGATTTATTTTGCCCTTAAAAACATAATAACGAAACGCCAGTGCAATTGAGTCGTATCAGTTCCAGACAAGTACGGTCGCGACAGTTTCCGCTACCACCTGTCATTAGATCCTTTATTTCCACTCATCCAGAGCCTTTGTGTGTTTTGCGGTTAATGATCAAATGGTCGAGTGGTAGTAGGCGGTCGGGAAATCACCAAAATTACTCCTCGATCACCGTAGAAGAAATTAATGTCATTTCACAGGAACCGAAATCATTATTTTGACTTTCGACGTTTAAATAACCATTATCAACGTGTAATGGTAAACATGGGTGTGACAGAGGTCTCCTATTAAAACCATCGGCTTCCCCAATTTTTACAAACAAAAAAAACTTACGAAACGGAGAAATTAATAAACAAAATTAGAATAATCTCGCTTCCCAATCAGTGTGACATTTCTATCAAAGTATTGAAAAAAAAAACATCTTTTTTTATCTACAACCTAAATATTTACACGAAAAGGTTCCTACCTACTACCCAAGCAGTACCAAAATTATTAGATAGAAAGATCGAGGCAACTTTGTAACATCAACCGTTGTAATCTGATCTATTGATCAAGAGTGTTTTGTAACTACCCTCGTGTCAAAATCGGGGATGAAACAGGGCACACGTGCTGCCCAAGCGACTGGACATTGTCGCTCTTGTAGAGCCGTACTCTGGTAGTGGCCGGTAAGTTATTGGACGCCAAATGAGAAGGGACAGCTATTACAGGTCCTATCAACACTTTTCTTGTCGGATTAAGTCGTCTGTCCGTTTATCGTTTCTTTTTTCATTGAGAAAGATTGATTTTGACCGATATTTCCCACAACATCAGTTATAATTGGAAAAAAAAACATACAACTTACAAAAATACCTAACACACGATTCATTAAACAACATTACCAAATAGAGCGTAGGTATCAACCCGGTAAATGATATACAATCACTGTTAAGTACAAACGTTTCAGAAATTATGTTTCTTGTATAAAATCTTTAATTACTTTTTGATTAAAACTAATTTTGCATGGCGTTTTTTTATCGCACGATCGACGGAAAACAAAATGGTAATTTTGTAAAATTAATTTCTAGAAATGTACGAGACCTACGATTTTCGATAAATTTTCTGTAAACGTTTACGGAAAGCGCTATATACTAAATTCGAACAGTTTGCTTTAACTCATTTGGTATTGTAATCAAAACAATATTTTTGACACTTTTCAACAATTACAATCGGAACAGTTCACACACATTCTTATGAGTTCGGATCTGCCGTGGGCAGTTTCTTAAAATATACAAGGCACTATCTAACAGGCGGGTTGAAAAGTTCGTAGGCTGACCCATAGATGACGCGGAAAATCCAGGAAAATCAACCGTAGAAAAGTGGTTTGCTAAACTTAAACAAGGTGAAATGAGCACCGAGAATGATGTACGCAGTGAACGCCCCAAGAACAAATATCGACCTTCGCGTATCAATATAATCGTATACCTATGTACTGCCTAAATAAATATGTAAATAGAAATATAACTCCTACATAAGTACATGCGCCTCTTTATTTTAATGGTTTTTGGGAAAATCGGTTGTTTAAGAGGTTGTGTTTTATGTACTGTAGGTAAACTACAAAAAAACTATATTCTGTAACTTTATATTTACTATTATTAATTGATCAAACACCCTGAACAAGTGCGAATTTAACTTGCCGAATAAACAGTATCGTACTGGTAGGACGTTGTAATAAAAAAGAAATCAAAATTTTGAAAGTTAGTTAAATATAGCTATATATAAAAAAGTTATTTCACTTTTGGAAATAACTTCTACCAACAAAAAGATGGTTTACCAATGGGTTCTCCTCTCTCTCTCTCTCATTCTATCCGAAATTGACATGTCAAATTTTGAAAATAATCTCTTTAATAATAAAAACAACCTTTTAAGAAACGTCCTTTTCTGGGAACGTTATGTAGATGACATTTTTTCCATATGCACCGAGACACTAAGAATAATTCTGTAAGTTTTGATATTTATCGAAAACCATCAACAACTGATATCGTCATTCCTGCCTCTTCCAATCAATCTTTTACTATAAAATTGTCAGTCTTTCTTAGTCTAATACATAGGTTGGTTAATATCCCATTATCAAATCAAAATTTCTATAAGGAACTGAACATCATTAAATACATTGCCGTAAACAACGGTTACAGAGTGGACATTGTAGATAATATATTAAAGAAAAAACGTAGAACACAAGCTCAAAGAATGTTAGGAAATGGTTTAGTAACTAATAATGTTAGCCGTTTTTGTGCCATAAATTATATGAAAAATACCAGTCATAAAATTTCAAATAGATTAAAGAATTTAGATTTTAATGTTATAGAAGTAAGTAAACTAAAATTAAGTAATCTTATAGTCAATAACAAACAAAAGTTAAGTAAACTTCAAAAAAATGGCATTTATAAATTAAATTGCAACAAATGTGATGCTGTTTATATTGGCCACTGTGGTCGGGCCCTAAAAAACAGAATTTATGAACATGAAACAGCGATAATAAATAAAAATGCTACTACAGGTTTTACAGAACACTGCATAGAAAACAATCATTCTTTAGATATCAACAATATTCAATTAATTCACAACGTTAAGAAAAGTAGAAAACATAACCTTCTAGATATTTTAGAAATAAAATTAACAATTGCAAAGAATGACAATATAGTCAATAACCAAACTGAAATATTATCGAACAATAGTCCACTTCAGTTAACCAATTTGTGATGTTTTTTCCGCCCCTATTTAGGCTTATATACATCTGTAACTTTGTACTTATTTGTTATCTATTTAAGGTTTGAATTACTGTTCCTCAAGTAGTAACTACAATAATTGACTAATAAAATCGCTGAAACATTTTGTGTATTTTCTTGTTTTTATATAGCTATTCTATAATGTTTAATCAAGAATGCACCATTAATAGTCTTTTAAGTATTAGTTAAATATTACAACGTCAAATACTTCCGCCTAATTTAACTAATAGATATACATGCAAATATCATCCCAACACATTTATAATTTGCAACCCTTCGGGTCCTTGACCGTTTGTGCCCATCTCTCGACAATAATAATCAACAAGCGATGTAACCGAATACCCGTGGGTGCCTACAGACTCCCTCTACGACGTTTCGCACTAGCCCTCTCATCAGGGATCAATTAAGTAAGCTTTTGTATCCTCTCCAGGGACCTGACTATATAATAACTATCGAATGAAAGTGCACACACCGAGACGAGAGCCAAGTTAGAGCCACACAAACTAAAACGTGCGAGTTGCATTATTTGATCGTGTTATTGAGTAACAACGCACTTTCTACAAACGGAATAAGTGCTAAAACGAGTCGACAAGGGGCGATCGACTGATAAAACAGTCTCGGTTTCTCATCCATCGATGCATCACTTAGCTAAACGTGTTGCGAAACAATTAAACGACACGGTCCGAATACAACAGTCAATTTAACGTATAAAAGTTTTAAATAAACCAATAATACACCTAGTCGATAATTAATTTTTGGACATTTTATAAGTATCTATTTATTTAACGAATATATGTTTAAGGTTAATGAAAATAACGTGTAATTTAGAAACACTTTCTACTTATAGCTGTGTTATAAAAAACAAAAGTGTTTTAAATATAAATACACGATACCGAGGGGTATTAGCCCTCGGAGTAGTTGTTTCTGTTGATTCTATATTTATATGTATAATATAGCCTGTAAAGGCCTTTCTGCCAGCGCCCACCTGATGAGACCCAATAGTTCGAAACCGGTCATGGGATATGGCTTTCAGTTCGTTGTGCCTACTTGGTAGGACGCGTTCAAAATTTGAGATCTTTGATCTTAATATTTAGACGAATAAGGATTTTAATTCCTTCTTTTTTGGATTTGAAAAGTGTGTTTGTTTGTCCAGGATAATCTCTGGAGTTACAAGACGAATTTTCAAAATTCATTAGACATTAAGAGTTCTCAAGATGAAGCATGAAAAAGTGAACTAAAATCATAACAAAACGGAACTCATTTTGAGACGCTCAAGAAACTAATTAAGATAATTTAATTTCAGAAAATTTTGGCACTGGACTGCCTTAATGCCACGTGCAATGTATTGAAAATTCGGCTGAATGTTTGTTAGCTTCTTAACAGAAGAGCACTGCATTTGAGAATGGCACACACACATGTACATTTTGTGATTGATTTGATTGCTATTTTCCTATAAAATTCGAAAGGAACCATCACAGACAATAAGTAATTCCAAAAAGAAAAACTAAATGAAAACACTTAACGAAATGTCACTTCTATATTACTCTTGACTTGAGAACCTCACGAAATGGTGCAAAAGATTTTTTTGGAATCAACAAAGCGGCATTTCATCCTAACGAGACCGCTGCTGTGCCTGACGCAAAAAGACGAAATTCCCAAAATCGCCAAGGAGGAAAAGCTTTCAAAATAATTAGGAGAGGCACACAATGCCCTTATGCATAATAAATAATCGAGTCGTTAGTCGTACATTGGGCGAAACGAGGCAGGCGCCCATATCCGATTCCGAGCACGAGCTCTTATATACTACAATACAGCGCCCCCTCATTGCCCCAACACGTCACTGATCTATAAAGAAGATAACAACAGCACCAGCATTAGCAGCGACTGCACAAGAAGAACCGTTGTCGCGATCGCTGCTGCCTCTCTGATACAACTGAGGCTGCTGCTGCTTGTTGTTACTCCAAACGCCGAAGGGCGTTAATTCAATTGTTTCCCATATACGAACAGATGAAATAGTTCTTGTGCACTGCCTAGCTCTGAATGGATCCTAATGTATTGTTCAATTACCAGTTGCTTTTAAAGGCGGGTGCTACCGCAGTTTAAACAGAACCCGAAGTAAACAAAGTAAATTTAGATGCTCTCTTCTTTCATACATCATCTATCCAAATAATTACTATAATAATTTTATCTATCTAAGTATCTGTTTTATAAACCCTTAAAAACGTTACCCTACATCAAATTTTTAACCTGAAACTACCCTCATATAAATCTAAAACCTGTTTCAGAAAAAGATTCAACTAAGACCTCTACATAGTACTTCTACTACAGTTCATATATTCTTGTTTTCGAACATTTTCAATTTTAAGTGTTTGTTATTCAATATGTTGTATATAATTCAACTACCATCCCGCCCCTCCTAATAATGAAATAAACGCGTTTGTTCCGGTTGGTTAGCTCCAATTTTAGGAGGAACAGCCCGACTCACCCTGCACAAGATTGACTTATAAGTGAACTTACAATAGACGAAATATACCCCCTGAGAAAACCAACAGATTAGCTACGATGGCGAATTCATTGTTAGGGTAAATCCCCTGCGTCGCTTATTGTGACTAGAATATAATTGGTTTAAAACAACGATAAAGAATCATAGATATACATTAAATTATTTTATGTAGGTAGTCCGTTACGATTTAGCAATAAATATGTATATATAAGATGTAAATAACATATAATCGATATGCCTGTGACCACAATACACATAAACGAAGAGTTTTTTATATAAATCAAGAATAATTTCACTTAGGTAGATATACGTTAGTGTAAAATAAACACGAGGATTTATTGAAACAACCTCAACGCTTCATTAATTTAAACCCAATTCCTGCATAGATATATATTCCTTAACAATAAATTAAATGATATTAATCCCACTCCTGATGATTGTTTTAACCTAAACCAGAAAGGTATGACTTAAAGTAATTGAATTCTTAAGTTTCATCGAAACAGGATACTTATGATTGTGTGTATGATTGAGATAATTTATAAACAAATCCAATGGTACGACTTAAAGTAAACCATACTTTGAGTTTCGTTAAAAAAAATGTGTACGGTTCTCTGTGTGTGTTTGGATAAATTATAAACAACCCGTAAGTAATACTTTGAGTTTTATAGAAAAATAATGTGTATGTTCGGGTAGTTTATTAACAAACTCAGAGGTAAGACTTAAGGCAAGTCATACCTTGAGTTTTAACGAAAATAAATGTGTACGTTTGTCTGTATTTTTGGACAACTTCTAAACAAACTCAAATGTAAGACTTAAGGTAAGTAATACTTTAAGTTTTATCGAAAAAGAATGTGTATGTTTGGGTAGTTTATTAACAAACTCAAAAGTAAGACTTAAGGCAAGTCATACCTTGAGTTTTAACGAAAATAAATGTGTACGTTTGTCTGTATGTTTGGATAATTTATAAACAAACTCAAATGTAAGACTTAAGGTAAGTCATACTTTGAGTTTTATCGAAAGTTTATTAACAAATTCGAAAGTAAGAGTTAAGGTAAACATACCTTCAGTTTTATAGACAAAAATATGTATGATTGTGTGTCTGGATAGTCCATAAAGAACCCCAAATGTAAAACTTAAGGTAAGCCAATACATTGAGTTTTATCCAAAAACAATGTGAATGGTTGTATGTATGTAGGTTTGAATAGTTTATAAACAAACCCAAAGGTACTGCTTAAGGTAAGTCATATCTCGAGTTATATCGCAATTAAATGAGTTTGGATCATCTATGAATAATACTTTATATAAATGTGTGTATGCTTGGAAACTTTATGAAGAAATACAAAAGTATGACTGTTTAAACTAAGTCATAGCCTCACATGTATCGGGAGACCGTTTGTATATATTTTAACACCTTTAATCCTGCTACTGTATGCATATGGTTTACAGTTTGAAACCTTAATTACAATTATGCTTTATAAAAAGCCAAACCGTAAAGTGATTAATTGAAACATTTTAAAGATAACTAAAGGCAGGTTTATTAAAACAACATTAATGTTTGCAAAAATTCATTATGGTCTTGTCACCTTACCTTGATAATCCTAACTATGTACTTTTACCTAACAATTAAGTAGTCTTCTAAAACGAATATTACTTTGGTATCCATTGGTCAATTAAAAACATTGAGATTTATACTACTACACTTCTTCGTTTGGACAACAATAACACTGTAATCTTCCTGCAGTTCGAGTATTACATAGTAATCATTCAATGCAACAATTATATTGTCAGAATTCAAAACTGCGGTAAATTATAATATTAAATCAACTTCTCTAGAGGTGGGCAGTCTCATATTACCATATAGGTATTCAATATAATATATGTTATAATATACCTAATGCTGGTGCAGTACATCAAAAGTGCATGTATAGGTTAGGGGTCCTAAAAGAATTAAATTTATAGTAAAAGAAGTCTCTGAGGAGCTCATAACTTACAAATTCATTTAAATTGTTACTTGGATTTGATAAAATAAAAATGAAATCAACACTATATATACATATACAAATTAATATAAAAGTGCTTTCAAACAATATGATTATAACACTTTAACCTGTTAATCTACGTAACTTAAATATAATAAGCCCTTATTTAATAATCATCTTTGCATAAATTTACAATTAAACACACTGAAATACGAAAATAATGATAAATTATCACACAACGAACACAACAAACAACGCCATCATTCCACTTTGGCCACTTGAAGACTTGAACCAGAAGTGACGTCATAATAATTTAAATACTGAACATCAACCAAAAACAATACAATTCAAATAAACAGTAAAATTATTTAATCTAAATAAACAATTAATTATTTAAACAATATTGACGCTAATTAAATTTAAAAACATTATAATAAAATAAATACATATATATATAAGTATTATGTAATCCGAAATCATTATAGTCAACCAACCATACATCAAAGAATATAGATTTCAAAAACTCAATTTGTTTTTTAAATAAATAAAATAATATAATGTTTATTGTTTTTGACCAGTTGTACTTTAGTACAAATGCATTTAATAGAGATATTCAGTAATACCAAAGAATTTATTCTCTTACTTAATCTGGTCTTCTGTCCATATCAACTAAACCAAATTAATGTGACGTTTAAAGTAGTAACTGATTAAAACGTAAAAATTATGAAAAATTACATAATTAATTTAATGATAAACACTTGTTCGCTACTTAATGATATATGATATCAAAATATACATTTTATCTGGCAATTAATTGTTTTAGAATTAAAGAAAGGCATACTTTAGTTGAAATAATTTTATTAACTATCTTTTCAAAAAATGAATCTTTACAGTATTTCAAAATAACAGCAAGAAAATAAATTAGGTCGTTTAATGGAAGGAAAGAATAGAATAAACGTTTTTTAATTCAATAAAAACACAGCAACTCGTTACCATTCGAAACAATGATTTCAGTAGTTGTTCAGTCATATTTTTATTAAAAATATAAAAATCTTGAGATACTATCGCATACGTTTTACTAATGCCGATTTTATAATTAATGTACAACGTTATGAATGAAAATGTCAGTTACTTACAGGAAAGAATGACTTTTTAATAGGTATGCTATAATACCTCATAATTAAATCTATCAGTTATAGTCTAAAGTCCTCACAATTAAGGAAAAAAAGTTTTATAATACATTTCTTATTCGAGAAACAAACAACTTAAAAAAAAATAATAAAAGTGAAAGTTATAAATAAATAATACAAAAATAACAGTCTGATTATTATTGGTGGCGCTTTTTAAAGTTTAGGTTTTGCTTTCTATGATAATTAAAAATTATATAAAAATCAGTAAATTATGATAAGTATTCTGTTACTTTTAAACCAAAATCTAAAATTGGTCAACAAAAAGTAGTCTCACACTGTCCTAAAAGGTAATATACTATATAAACATTTTTTTCGACCAAACACGTCGTTTGAAACTTAAAAATTTATTTGATTTTGAAAACAAAACCCAAGAACTTTTTTTATTTCATATTTTTAAAGTAGGAACAATGTTTTGAATATCAGCTTATATTTTTATTTATTGAATGATATGAATAGGTACATTCGAAATTTATATTCACAAAAAGCTATTAATAGTTTTTTTTAAGTGTACATTTAAACAAGTTATTTATCAGTCTTCTAATTATAAGGTCTGATATCTACGTTATGAATGTTCAACTCGTAAGATTTTTAAATAACAACCCGTTTTGCTATTGTATTAAAATATAAGTGTCAGAAACTACTGACCACCTCAGAATATAACAACTTCAAGACAAGCCTCAAGCTTTCTGTAAAAGCTAAAATTTATGTGTACAAAAATCAATTTAATTTAATCCCTGAATCCAAAAGAACGATAGGTTTTAAGGTAAGCAAAACTTTAAATTTTATTGGAAGAATATACCTTAAAAATTTTATCCTGTTTATAATTTGAAACCCTAGCTTTGCTTTACATTGATGCGGTTTTAATATGAATAAAATAAAATTTTTATTTTGTAACCTGAATTTAATGATATGGTTTAGGGTAATCATGATTCTCAATTTTGGTTGAAAAAGAATGCCTTAAAGACTTACGATTAAAAACCTTAATGAAGGGTATGTTTCGAATAATCTGAATCTGCTTCCTACAAAACAATACTGAGATTTAAAGTAAGCTTTATGCTGACTTTCACGAAAAATAACTTTTCAGTGGTAAACCTTTCGGATTTTTTATTTAAAATGAAGACAGTACAAACGTTATATTCTGACGCGTTAGTTTTTCTGGCTGTATTCTTTTTCTTATTTGTTACTTATAATCGAAAACGAATACTGATATTGCAACAGTGTTTCTACCCATTGGCATAACAAATCGAGGTGGATATTTTTTAGGTGGGCGGCCTTTCAAAATCTTTCGCGATACCATCGTCCGCGGGGCTTCCTGAGTATACGAGGCGACTTTGGCGAGGCAGGCATGCGACGCGGCCGTTTGTTCGTCCGTCGCGGTGACAGACTGCTCTGTCTCTCACGTTTTAACGTGGTCGTCGCGCCCCCTTCAAGTTTTTCGACGCGCACAATCGGTTGCAATTGTTTATCAGATGATATCGAGTCGCTGTTCGATAGACGCGCGTTTAAAACTTTTTCGGCACTTTCCCACTTGTCCAAATCCACGTTAACACCACCACCGTCTGTTATCTTTTCTCCGACACTGGCAACGACCAATTCGGCGCAACAGTCACTCGATGACCTTCGCTGCTCTCGACACTTGGCGTCCAAACGTTTCGGTTCCGATGAAGACCCGTTTGTCATCGTTATGGTAGTAATTGTACCCTGCTTGTTTCCATTCTGTTGTTCGTTATTATTTACACTAGTGCCACTATTACTACTATTACTATTAGTCATGCACTGTTCATCGAACTTGCAGTTCGAATTCACACCAGTCTTGTGATTGTTTAGACCGTTCGTTTCATCGTCTTCGGCGTCCTCAGAGTCCTGATTAACACCAGGTGAATCAATCATGCTCTCTTGCTCCGACAGATCGTTGTCTTCCTTGTCCTCTTTCTTCAAATACACTCGTCTATTCTTGTTTGGCCAACCGGTTCTATTTTTCTTTTTTTTCCTACCACATCTACGACCTGAAGAAACTTTGGCAGGCCAATTATCTATTTCGACAATTTTCTGTTGATTCTGTTTCTGTATATGGTTGGCATAGTCTTCCAATATATCCAAGGCTCCCATTTCATGCTTTAATTTTACCTCTTCATTATCATTTTCTTTCCTCAATAAATTAATATTGACTGGAGCATCTTCTAAAGAGGCAGACAGCACTTCATCAATGCTTCTGGCTATTGATTCGTAGTCCTGTTCTAATTCAATTTCATTTAATGTTTTTATTACCTTCCTTTCTTCTGGTATGCTATATAATGTTGTTATGCTATTACTGTTATCAGGACTTCTCGAATTTTTACCTTCTCTTCTTTTTCTCTGCTGTATTAGACTACTTAAGATGGCTAAGGTGGAGGCATGTTGTCTAGGCGACTTCCTCGGATTACGACTAGGAAGTAAAATTCCTTTTCTTCGACGACCAGGTTTCCTAAAATTATTGCTTTTAGTTTCGGTCATATGTTCTATTTTCACTTCACGGTCAATTTTCACAATAGGTTCTTTAAAAATATTTTCTATTTGAGCCGGTTCAGATTTAACGGGAGATGCGGCAATGGATCCATCCCCTTGAGTCGCAGATTCAGGTGATGTAACGTGATTTTCTTTGAGCACAGTTAATTCTTCTGTTTGTTTTTGAGATTGTCTGTAAGCCATTATACATATTCGAGGATCCACAGGTGGTAAGGGACCTATTTCATATGGAAGGATGAACGGTTTCCAATACCCTACAAACCATTTAATATTAATAAATGATAATCACACTTTATGAACCAAATAATATTACAATTACCTGAATCGCTAAAATTACAGTAATAATATTCTTCTGCGTTGTCTTGCCTCTGGAATGTCTGATACCAGGGTTCACTTTTTGGTACTGTTTCGAACGAAAATTGGACATCGTTCAAATCGACTTTCGCTTCTTTAAATTCCTCTTTTTGTTCCGATTTAGTGTCTCCATCATTCACTAAACACTCCCCGTTGTTTTTTGCACCGATTGGAGACAAATAAGATCCTTGATACCTTAATCTGCAAAAATTGTAATATACTACTTGTCATTTTTTTTTTGTTGTTTTTAATACGCCTACAATTTTTAATTTAGTTTACCTTGAACCTGGCATTTCAAATTTGTAATATTTTTGATTATCAGCAATAAAAGCCTCTGCCTGTGTCCTCCTTTTCTTTTTTCGGCCAACAGAATACTCAGAACAGATACTATCCATAGAATGATCTTCTTCATTTTTAATTTTGCTAATTTTGGTATCGGATTCACTAGAAAGAAGAACCGAACTTTCATCTTTCCTTGGACTTTGCGTTGAATGAGGAGCATCGTCGTCAACATCCTCTTCTGAACTGGATTCGTCTCTTCTTGGAAACAGAAAGTTTTCTGCTTCGTCATTTAAACGGGCGAGTTCAGAATACCTCATTTTTCGAAATTTAACTATTAAACCTATTTTAAAATTAAGTTTATTTTATAAATAACATTATATGATAAATAAAAAGTTACTGGTTTACCTTTATCTTCCTGCCCCTCTTCGCTATTCACTTGAATTTTGGGTGTTTCAGGGCCTCTTAGAGGAGTGGCACTTGAGCGCAACTTATTTGATAAAACTTCAACCCTGTAATAAGTTTTATTATCAAATACAAGCCTTTCATCTGCCGAAACCCTTTTCTGTTTTATGCAGGACCTCTTTGGTCTTCCAGAACTCCAGGTGTCGCTATCTTCCGTGGAATTGCCCTTCGGCTACAAAAATCGAATATTACAAAAATCAAATAAAATTTCAGGAAAGAAATACTAACAGCCATCGCAGATAATCTTGTACTTGATCTTAATTCTCGCACAGGTTTTAAGACGACTTCCTCCTCGCATCCCGAACTGATACTATTATAGACAGAGTTTTTTCTTCTTGTCCTTAAATTGTGCCCCGAATCACTTCCTGTAGGTGAGAGGAGAGGTTTTTGTTTATCACAGACTGTACTAGTTCGAGTCCTGGGCATTTTTTTGATAAATGCGGCGGTTTTTATTGGCGAAGCACACTTGTTTTTATCTTGATATTTGCCTGTAGAAGAAAAGTACAAAATTAACGACAAGACAGTAAAGTAAAAACGTTTTTGCTCACCCAAACTAGCACCATTAACCTTTAAAAAAGAACCAATGTTGCACCCGTCGTTAATAAGATCGTCGAGCTCCTTAAAGTTGCCCGAATCGTTGATAAAGTTTTGATGTTCGTCACTTCTAAGATGCTCTTCCAGGTAAGCGTATTCAATGCGGCAGGCCTCACAATAGCCCGGCTGAAGCAGATTTATGGTCTTGGCGTTATGGGCACGCGTCTTACGGGTCATGGTGTGCTCCCGAAGAGAGCGACATATGAACGCGGGCTCCCCTTTTGAGCCGTTCAAGTTAAAACTGGGCCAGTTAGGAATCTCTTGGAATACTGGACGTGTTTTCCTAAAAATTATACAAAATTAAACATTAGACTAAAAAGACTTTATTATTTACAAATATAATTGAAATAATAGAATGAAGATTTAAAATTTAAAGAAACCTAAAAAAAAAATTAAAATACATTTGAATAAAGAATCATTGATTTATAAAGGAAATAAATACTGTTACTGAAAATTGTGTAAGTTTCATTATTAGAGTAGTAGATATTATTTCACATTTATTTTTCTGGCTTTGATAATACCCACATAAGATGTGGGCGAAACACTTGTCCCCTTAAAAGAGTTTTAGTAATAATTAGGGTGAGTCTCTTTTTAATTATTTTTTCTTTTACCACGCACTATCTTAAAAATAATATTGAAAGACCAAAATAATAATAAGCACGTTGAAATTGAACATTAATAAAAGATTATAAACGAGGGATTGTTGCACAACCAAAATACTTTTTTAATAAAGAAAAAAATAATAATAAAACGTAATTTCGGTAGTTTAGTCCCACAGTGATATTTACTAATCCTAAGCATGCAGAATATAGCTTAAAATTGAACTATAAATACATGTATATTAAAAAACAACCAAATTATTTCCAGCTCTTCCTTAAATATGAACATTTACCTGTCAAAAGCCTCAAATTTTAGATATGGAGTTTTAAGATCAACAGCTTTCAATTTTTTCTTTTCCAATGAAAGTTTTAGTGATAATTCCACCTTATCTAACCAGACAAATGCCTGCAATAGAAAAAGCTCACATTTTATTAGTCATTTCAATAATATATACTTAACACTTGATAATTTTTTACATTGCTTATTCATAGAAATCTAAGAAATTATACAATATTTAATAATTAATATTAAACACAATCGCCAAATGCTTCATACAAACTTTTTAATGCAAAAAAATATTGAATATGCATATGATACAAGTTAAAAAAACATAAAAAAGTATGAACCTTTTCGATGGAAAGTATAGAAATTCCCCAACTTTTTGCTTCTTCCAGAGGATCTTTAGTTGATACAGACGATTGTACTCTTGCTTTTGCAAGCATAGCATCTGCTCGAGTTTTCTGAAAAAATATATATAGTAACGAAATATTTCAATAGAGTAACATGTAATAAACAAACTAACCGGTCTAGTCTTATCATTTTCATTTCCAATTGGTGAATTAAAGAACGACTGGTTTGAACCTGGTTGGGGTGTCTTTGGAGTAAAAGGCTTATTGTTTGTAACACCCAAATCGTCTCTATCGGTTATAAGACCCTTTATATCTTTTACTAAAAATAATTCGATGTTCTGTAACAAAAACAAATAATTTAATAAAAAAAAAAAAAAAAATAGTCTGCTTTATATTTGATTCATTAACAAGGGTATGCCTATTTATAATAGTTTGAAAATGATAGAACCTCAGGGTAGGCAACCATTCCTACACTGGCGTTCTTTTGGTATAAGACTTCCTACAAAAATTCAAAGCCCATTCGCTTATTAATTTACATACAAGTCCGTCGCTTACGAATTTAAATTCTTGATTCGGATAGACAAAACGTATTTTTTTATTTGCCTATTTACAGTTTTTATTTTTAAAAAATACTAAAATTAATCGTTATAACAAAATATTATTATTCGATAAAACTTTAATCAGCATTTAAAGTTTATTTACCTTCAGCAAAAAAATTCATGAAGTACTTAGACACCCTATATCTCAAGAAGATTACCTACATGTATCATGTATGAGTACAAGTTATCTGTCTACACAGTAAGTAACATAAAAAATGACCTTCTCTATCTAACTCGTTTATATTGTACTTTATCGCAGTAAAATGTTTTAAAATGCTAAGAACGTGGATATCCACTTTTTTATATAGTATTATAGATACTTTATGCAATATTGTAATTAATATGTCTACTACGGAATGCAATTTCATATATAAACATACAGAACAAGCCAGCTGTTTACATAGCGCACCGGTATGTGTCCAAACCACAACACACGTCCACATATACGTGACGCATTCGTAAGCTATGTACACTCGAAACCAAAAACATAAAATCTTACAAATAGGATCGCATTTCCATCATTATAATGTTCAAATGTAAAATTCTATTATTTATGAAACATACTGTATAAAAACGTTAATTTCAACAACGTACCAAATTAAGAAAAAAGGTTAAGTATACTGCATACAATAATAAATAACAAAAAAGCAGCTATTGGCAAGAGCAATGGCGGATTTCGTCATAGCCTAGTCGGTAATTTAAAAACGAACATGACACTATTTTTGCACAATATTGTACATCTAAACTACGGCATGAATCGAATGAATTCGTTAATTTCAGACTGTACCAATGCTGCTTTTGACATTTTAAAAGCATGTAGGATAAACACTAAAGCGAGACAGACAATCTGTACATTGACATTACTCTGCATGTGTTTTTGTGCATTATTATTGATGTTATGATGTTAAAACCGTCAAAATTTTCAAACCAATTTATGTACTTAAATTCGTATATGAAACAAGAAAAGATCAAGTATTAAAGCATATGTTGATCAAGCAACTTTCAAATAAGAGACAGCAAAATTTCAAAGACAGTTGAATAACAAAGTAAAGTAGAGCAGCTTGCGTCATTGTCACGACTCAATACATTGTATTATTTACGTTTGGTAATGTTAGAATCATTTTACTATTTAGGTACTGTATTATTATTAAAATAGGATTTCACGTTTTTAAAGAAGTAAAATAAAGCAGACAAGTTATGCAAGCAAACAACTTACCCCTCCTAACTCCTTTATTTTTGCTTCGAGTTTAGAGGCAACCGCGCGATTTTTTACGTCCAAGTAAAACTTTTGTTTGTAAAGAGGCTTGTTTAAATATCCTGCAACAACCATTAATGATGAGTACACTTGAGAACACACTACAATGCTTGGTGAAATTACTTTTAAAAAGTCTTTTCTGGGTACCTTTTACATTTTTCTCTTTGCAAGTTGAAACTGATAACATTACTTAAAAATGCATTAACACAGCATTGTAATTTTCTACAACCTAAGCGTTCTCGCATAGAAACAGCGGGCCAACACGTCAATAATCTAACGCGTCGAGTCGTCGAGTTTAACTCTGCTTCCAAGCGGTACTAGGCCAACTGGGATCGTGCTAGAATGCAACTCCCAACAACGGCCATAATCGTTAACGCTAGATTCGGACCTTTGCAGCGCGACTCGTCTCTGAATTCGCACTTATCGATCACTTACAGATACTTGGTCGATATTTTAATACATCGGCATTATTCAAATGTTTATTTTTGACCCCTTTTTTCACATTACACTATCCACCGCTCTTTAAAAACAGTTGATATTCCGCCACAACTTCTTCCTTGTGCTAACCAATCACAATTTGGCCTTGATGTCGATTGCGCCCTCTCACAGAATAAATTTCGAACACTACACATCCTATGCAGTTTACTAAATAAAACTTTCTGCTATCTACAGTTTTTTTAATACACTAAAATTTAAAAAGTTAATATATTTTTTAAAATTTTCGCTAGTAACTCGCTGCATAATTAATTATACGTAAGTTATTATAAAGGTGAGATTGAAAACTAACAAATTCTTATTTAAAAATTTATTTTAAACTAGTCTTTAAAAAATGTACAAATAAATTCGGTATCTGCTTAATTTCTGGAGTATGTGATTTACAATATGTTATATATTGCCTACGTAGAAGCAATAATTTAGTTAGATTTACATTAGAGATATCAATTGAGAGATGTTGATAACCTGGTATAATTATTTCCCCTGTCATTCCCATATTTTTTCTTTGCATAATTACATCTGTAATGTCTTTTGTAATTTTATCAAGTTCATACAAAAAGTTTGTTGAACTCAAAGGAGGGTTTTGAGTTGATTGGTTGGGTGGTGGAGGTTTGTTTTCAAATAAACAGCTATAAATTGCCTCAAAGTCCAAGTTTTGATCTGGAAAAACCAAAAAGTACGGTTGATCCCATCTATTTTTTGCCTCAGGATCTTCATATCTCATTATTAATGCTTCTAATACATCTTCATCATACTTTTCTCCTTCTGGTTGGCCTTCATTACGTTTTCGAGCCTCCTCTCTATTTATTTCTGTGTGTATGGTACACTGAGTACATTTGTTAGCTTTTGATGAACAATACAATTCATATCTGTAGCCTTTTATATAATTTAAACCATCTAAAATAACCAACTTCCTTAGGGACAAAAGTCGAACTACTTCCGATTTTAAACAGCCTCTAATGTGTTTTTCTTTGGCTGCTTCTTTGTATACATTGTTCTTTTCAAAACCAGCTTTTGCTGTTTCATTTTGTTCACTTATGACAATAACCTCTCTTCCCTGTTCTTCGAAATATTTCTTCAATTCTTCAGCTCTAGTTGTTTTGCCACTACAAGGAATCCCTGTTAAAATAATTAAAGGCATTTCTTTTCATTTATTGTTCACAAAATCTTAATTAAAACGATGTCTTTTAGTTAGGTTAACTAATTAACAGCTGATTGGATGTTTTAAAATATATTCCCATGGCGCATGTGTTTGAAGTTTTATTTAAATCATAATATATTTTTATATATTTAATAATTATTAGGTACTTCTTCTCATTATCAAATAACTTTCCACTTTAAACTTAATTTCTATACAATGATAATTGCATAATCATTTTAAAAACAAAAAAAAAAGGTATTTTGTGTATGTACAAAGTATTTTATAATCTTTCTTTTTCCTTTTATTATCTGGTAATCATGTGATAATTATTTTAACTTATTTATCAGTCTTTTGTACTGACAGTGAGTCTTGTATATATAAATCAATATTATATTTAAGGTATCAAACATTTTACAAAATATAATACAAGTTCACTTAAATATTACAAAGGGTTTCAAAATAAAATTTAAAACATTCTTTATTACAACGTTAATTAAATTCGAAAAATGATTGAGAGGTAAACTATGACGATTCAACGAAATTTTAGATAAGTTTGGATTCTGACAACTAAGGCATTCGATTTCATTTACATTTACAATTACATTCTTTTTTCCTAAGAAACTTGCAAGTTCACCTTTGAATCTTATCTTATCATCTGGCATTAGCTTCATGGTAAAATTTTTGAAATAGTTATTAACTAATAAAGAAATCGTCGCTGTTTTGCCCCAAATACCAGTTGGCATTCTTACATCTATTTGAAACTGATATACGTTATATTTGTCCAAATGACACGGCAGTTTTGACTTAATTATATCGTAAAATATTAAGCAATCATCTTCTAAAGTTTGAGATACTCTATCACATTCGTGCTGCATTTGATCACCGAAATAACAATAGAGAAAACTGCGAATTGAACGAGGGAATTTGTCCATGATATTTTTATATGAATTATTTATTTCAGTGATCATGACTTCACTGACGTATCCTTCCCAATCGATGGGAAAACTTGCGAGTTTGGCACATTTGATTTGGGTGCTGGCCACATTCTGGGACTCCCACGACGTTTCGTAACAATAATTCTGATACTGTTCCCAAGAAATTGTGGAAGGCACGTTTTTTTCTGAAAAAGTATCGATTGATATCGACTTCTCGTGAATAACGGAATTCATCAGGACTATGAAGGCAACTACACCTAGCGCCACTTGTAAAAGAGCTGTACATTTGTTAAATCTGCTTTTCGCAAGGGTGAAACTAAGAAACAATCCCACAGCACTAAAGCCAACGAACATGGCCATATTGTAAAGGGAATTGCAGGTGAGTAAGTATTTTGTGAGGGCGGCCGCGGGTAGTACAATACTTGTTAGGCCGGCGAGGGGTAAAAATAGAATAACCCCAACAAGGGCCAAAGTTGCTCTAAGCAAACCATATATAGTAGCTCCTTGAGAGTTCACGATAACCATTTGAAGCCAGCTAAGCGTAACACAATGGGGAATTAAAAATTTGTATATACCGTGCCAATTTTCTTGACGTGCAATGATAAAAAACAAAAAAGGTATAAAGAGGTAAAAGAACACACGAAAATTGATACAAAACTCGACACTATTACCTATTACGTAACTCGCGAAATTAGGGACATTTAACTCTAAAAATCGCCATCCCTGAGTTACAACAACGTCCGTTTCATAAGGATATCTAGCTATGACATTAATAGAAAAGCTCAGGATCAACAATAAGTCCAGATGCCTTTTGCGCTCCCTAAACGTAAAGGTAAATAAGGTCATGAATGTTAAACAAAATGAAACAATAGTCAACTCAGAATAGGGGAGCCACTGATTCGAAATTATCGGGTATACAGACATGTTAACAAGAAGAGAAACAAAGAAATGACCGAACGGTCTCAGATTGTTGCATATAAACTGAAATTCAACTCTGTTAGAGTTCAAAGATCCCCCGGAATAGGTTAAAAATAACCTGGACCACACCCTGTAGTCTGAGTAATCTCTTTTCATTTGAAGCATCTGGAACGTTGTCAGTGCCATAAATATAAAGCTAACATAAAACGCGGCCATGGGAAGAAAGAATACAACGTTATCGGAACTCACGAATAAATATAATAACACAACCAAAAGAAATTGGGTTTCAGTCTTCAAAATAGGAAAATATTTAAAGAAAGCTTTCCGACCGCAAACCTTGATTGTTTTATAATACAATATTCTAAAAGCTAGAAAAGGGTGCAAAATGGACCATTGAATGAATGGGATATGATCTAATGCACGTAAATTAGGCTCTGTCAAACATAAGATCCTGTTGACGAGGGGCAAATTCCCGTGGGAGTAATCGACTGCTGCAGCGACGACGTGATCTTCGGTTAATTTTTCATTATAACCGTCTGAACGTTGAGACCAGTCTGTTTCTTCTTCAGATTCACTGGCTTGTTCTTGATAATTCTCAGCCAAATCCACGTTATTTGGGTCTTCAAAATCTTGAAGAGGTTTTTCTTTTAACTGGCTCTGCTTATCTATTTCCAACATTCGTTTTTGAAGTTGCTCTGATGTTATATAGTCTTCACCATTTGATAAGCTTTTAAATAATGATAATTAAACAATTTTACAGAAGTTAATTAAAAACGGTAGCAATAATTAAATTGCAGTACTCAAACTATTTTTTCAACATTAAAATTTCAATAAGAACAGAAATTTCCATAAAATAAAAAACTTTACCTAGCAAACATTTCCCTAGCAGCTTTCCTGGCAATCTTTTCATCTTGTGTCATGTTAATGCTTGTCTTTACATCCATGTAATTCTGTTCAGTGATACCTTTACCAGTTTTAAGACATTGCTTTAAGAGATCTGTGGCTTCTGTGTTGCCTTGTTCAGAGGCCTTTATCAGCCAGTAAACCCCTAATCTTGCATTTTCATTTTTTTCCACATCAAGTTCTGAAAATTTCAAATTAACAATAACTCAATTAAATATGATAAAAATACATCATACCACATTGTTCCTCAAGGAGTTGTTTCGCCAAAACAACTTGAGATTCAGCACAACCATCACTAGCCAATTGACTACGTAAACGTTTTAAAGAGCCCCTTGGCCCATCTAAAAATTATAACTTCGAAGTTAATTTGTCACACACTTCCTATTTATTAATATTTATAATAGTAACAGTGAAATTTGTAAAAGGGAAATATTTGTTTACCATGAATTGTCCACTGTTTTCTGCCAGATGATCGTTTCGTGGGCATAACACCTGCCATTTTTGAATATAAACAAACAATTTTACTCCCACTTACAACTCACATTAAAATAGCCACTGACACTGAAAATAGCGACATGAGCAGCTATAAACCAATAAATAATTACAAAATACCGGCCTTATAATACTACGCAAGTTACACACCTCGGATATCAGCTGTAAAATGTCAACACTAGAGTATAACTTTTTTTCTATCAAACACTGCTGATTGATGTGTTGCATAATACTAATAACTTTATTGACTTAATTCAATATTTATTTCTTGTAAATATATTCATCACAATTAAATTCATATATTTATTAAATTATAATTCATTTCAGGAATTAATGTAAAAATACATTGTACAACACATATTAAGAAAAACATATTGAAATTAATTAATTAAGTATTTCTTCCCATATAACTGAGCTCTTTTTTCAAATGCAGGTGATTTTATTGGTGTATTTTCTTCATAAAATGGATTCATGGAATGCTTAATGTATACTTCGTTCATTTCAGTAAAAAAATTTTTAATTCCATCTTCGTTTTTAATATCGTGGACCATAACAAAACGTATTAAACTGGCTGTAACATAGGCTGACACCAGAAGTTGATTAAACTTGTCTACCGATTTTAAATACATATTGTGGTTTTTCCATTTGTGTTCATCTATAAGATCAAGAGCAGCATGAGCTATAAACTGATTTAAATGTTGGTGGTCTTCTTTCTGAAAATAGAAATTAATAACTTACTTAAAATTACTTAATATCTTACTTTGGGTTCTTTGCTGTTTGTGAAGTCCATTTCAAAAATGGGGTTGTCATTATGACCTACAATTATAAAATAATAATTTCCATACATTGGCTCACTTTTCTTAGGCATTTTCACTTATGTTTTTATATAAATTTGAAAACCTAATATTCCATGACTTATAGGTAATGTACTTTCTGACGTTTGTGACCTTGACTGCATTTTGCCCATAGAAAACATAAAAGAAAATTTTAATTCTATAGCATCAGTTTAAAATTTTAAATACTTCGCGCCAGTTTTGGTTAATGCGATAAACAAACTGAATTATTATTGTTAACTTAAGACTACTGCATATATATAAGTGAAGAAAGATAAAGTAAAATTCCCTATACTTATTTAACATATAACAAAACAATAATACAAATTTACAAATCCATCTCACCATGAAGTAACTGATGATTTTTAATAACTTCACAACATTTCAAGCCCTATTATTTTTATACATTCTACATAGGCGATAGTGTCTTCAATTATTTTTAATTTTAATAAACGTTCTTTTCTCCGTTCAAGGTTTTTCTGTAAGAAAAATTAAATCAATAAAATGATGTTTAAATGCATTGGTTTGCATTTCTGTATAATGCAAGTGAATAAAATTGGTAGGGGCGAAACAAAAACTCAAGCTATAGTACCGTGAGTGTACAATTATTACCGTTGACAATTACAATCATTTCAACCAACATTATTTGCAGTTGTTTGATAACTTTGCAAGACATGTAAAGTGTGATTGGTGGTAATTGTGATTTCCGTTTTTTAGTGTTTATCAGAAACAAAAAAATACCTACTTTATATTTTAATTGAGAAAGGTACATAAAAGAACGTCTAGGACCATAATACACAAAAAAAAACTTTTTAAAAGTTCAAAAAAGTTACCTAAAGTTAAAAAAGTAAATTAATTTAAAAAAGTAAATCATATAAAGTAAAAAATAGCAAATCATTAATAGCATTGTCATTTATTTATAATTCCAGATTTTTCAGTGGTTCTGGTTCATAATTATTAAAAAAAATTTAAGGCGTTTTTTAAAAATGAATAAAGAAAACGCATGTGTTTATGTGAAGCATGCATGCAAGAGTTATGGGTCTAAACAAGTCTTAGATAATTTTTCTATGACTGTTCCTAAAGGAGTCATGTAAGTTTTTAATTTAATATTCAAATAAATTTGTTAAATAATGATATATTTATAAAAATGTCTAAAATACTGAATTATATTCAACATTATTGCCCCTTTAAAATCAGTGATTTATTAAAATTTTATTTATACGTAACAGACTTTATAGGAAATGCAAGTATTTATTGTTTATTTTAATTACCAAAAAAGTAACAATTTGGATATACATGTAATGAAAAACAATTCGTGCGATTTTAAATTTTAATAAATTTTATTGAGAATTCGTTCATTTCATTATAATTTCGATTCCATCTTCTTAACCGTATCCATCTTTATGATGTGTATGAGTCAAGAAAAATAAATAATTAGATAACAACTCATTAAATCCTTTCTACATTTGTAATCCATGAAGGTATACATGGAAATGTTCAAGATAAAACTAATGGACTTGCACTTGCAAAAGGTTTGACCTTGTTAAAAACATTTATTGCAATCCTTTCTACAGTTACAATCTACATTAAACACTTTTTTTACCTATAAGCAAGCATATTATTTAATTGTACCCGATCTGCTTTACTTACGAACAATATTTGCATCAAAACGCAAAATTGATAATAAAGTTTTACTAATATTTGTATAATTGAAGTGGTAAACTTTTTCAATATATAAAAAACAAAAACAAAAGCAATTATTTAATGTCTACATCCTACCAATTGTTTTGTTGTTAATTATCGTTATTAGTTTTTAATTTGTAAAAAAACGAAAATCGCCGTGGATAACGTTAAATTTTATTATCATTTAACAGTTATGGGTTGTTAGGAGCTAGTGGTTGCGGAAAAACTACGTTACTTAGTTGTATAGTAGGAAGAAAAAAATTCGAATCGGGAGAAGTATGGGTTTTAGGTGGGACACCGGGAACCCCCGACAGCAAAGTCCCTGGCCCTAAAATAGGATATATGCCCCAGGTATAACTTCTACAAATAATTTATTATGAAAAAGGAAATATTTTAAATTGTAGGACGTAGCTTTAGTGGCAGAATTTACAATTCGAGATGCCCTTTTCTATTTTGGTAGAGTGTTTCGCATGAAGGACAGTGACATAGAAATACGTTTACATGAATTGACAGTTTTATTAGATTTACCACCCCAAAACAGGTAAGGGAAATACCTACTGTGGCAACTTTTTTTTAACCAAATTTCAACCGATTTACGCAACTCCTTTTCAATCGTTAATAATTTTCAACAAGTTAATTAATTACTCTAACAATTTATCTAGATAATACTACAGTTTTTTTTTTCCTTTTTAACCTTGATTATGTGCATATTATGTATAAAATGCTTGTAATAACTTCAAGGAAAAGGTCGTAATATGTTGCAGATATGTAGGTAGTTGCAGTGGGGGACAACAGAGGAGGGTGTCATTTGCCGTGGCATTGTTAAACAACCCCGAACTTCTTATTTTAGACGAACCCACTGTTGGATTAGATCCAGTTTTACGAGACAGGTCATAACAATTTAAGAGTTATTTTTATTTCTTTGTTTTCTTCATTTGTGCATTAAGCGGGCTAACTTAATTTAATCGAATTATATTGTAACAGTATCCACCTAATTAGGTATTAATTTAAATTTCAAATTAATTCCCTAGAAGTTTATCTATCTGATTAAAAAAACAATTACAAACATGTAAATAATTAATCCTTGAATTATATTTTAAACAAAGCTAGTATCATTTGTTTCAAAGAGTAATTATAGGTTTCTGTTTAATTTTCCGTTGCTTTCTATTCATTTTTTTTTTTTACTGCGCGGTATAACTTTTCTATTGTTTTTCGTTCGTCGCTTCTTTCATACAACAAACTCTCCTTTTAACTGCGATTGTTATTTGTTTATAATAGAATTTGGAATTATTTAGTCGAATTAGCCGAAAATAAGCAAGTTACGATAATTATCACCACTCATTATATCGAGGAGACAAGGCAGGCTCATAAGGTAAGCAAATATAAACAATTAAATATGTAACATAACTGTGCAAAGGTTTAAAAAATAGAATACACTTGAAAATAAAACAATAATAAATAATTTATAATAATTGCCATCACGTTTAAATGATTCATACACCACAGAACTGCAATGTTTTTTTTTTTGTAAATCGTTTCGAAAGGAAAAACACGTTGCTGGTCAAAGGGCAATAAAAAATGGAACGAATACGATTCAAAGATCATTAAACACAATTTTTCAATGAAAAACAAAAACAAAATAATAACAGTTCGTTCTATCGTAAATGTTGAGGTGAGACAATTGAACTAAATCGTAATAAATTAGTAGAATGATTAATCTTGTAAAAATTAAAAAGATTTCATTTTGCATATGCATATAAATTTCGCTATTTTAATACATCGAGTAGAAATAATGATCTGTTTGAGATAATTAAATGGTTACAAGTAACAAAGGATTATTTTTAATGCTTTGCTTTATATCCCACGATAACAATGGATTATAGGTGTTTTTATGCCTTTAAGCGGAGGTAGACGAGTTGTCGCAGTTGTTGAGGTAAAAAAAACTGTAAAAATTACTATATATGCAAATCAATTATATTAACAATTCATAATTGAAACTTTTATTTTACTTTTTGTATTATACACACGGTAGTTTTTATCATTGCCATTTTGCTAAGTAATGATAATTACTACTGCAAATGAAACAAATACATCATATATACGTAGGCATTGCAATATGTGGAAACTTTTGAAGACAATTTTTTAATTTTTTAATGCAATTAACTTCGGAAAATTAACATACTTAATAATTAAATTAATGAACTTCCTATAGGTACTCATTATAATTAGATTTAGAAAAATATGTTTAAATGAATTATTCAAGCAAGTACATAATTAAATTCATTACTTATAAAAAAAAAATGGGGTTTAAATTTCAACAGCAATATTTTTTTAGATAGGTCTTATGAGAGAAGGGAGACTTTTGGCGGAAGAATCTCCGTCGAAATTGCTGATGGATTTCGGTACCGAAACGTTGGAAGAAGTTTTTCTCATTTTAAGCCAAAAACAATCGACAGGTAAATTAGAACAGATCGAAAACAATACGGGAGCTTTGAATAATCACGATATAAACGGAATTTATCCTGCGGACTCTGAGGCAAACTCTATAAATTCTATAGGGGTTAGCTCGACAAATGTACGAAATTATTTAATTAATATATTTGTCTTTGTATAAAGAACAAAATAATTTTCAGTTGATGTCTCAAAAAAGAAGAAAAAAATATGTCGCTTCGAAATTGTTTAATGGTTTCCGTTTGAAAGCACTGTTTGATAAGAATTGGAAACAATTCCATAGGAATGTAAGGTAAGTAAACTAAACCAAAACAAAACGACAATTTAGTATCTTTTGTTTTTAACAATTGAATTATGATGCTTGAAATTCATCAAATGTTTCTTTAGCGGATTGATGTTTATGACTTTATTCCCTTGTCTCCAAATGTGCGCGTTCCTTACCGCAGTTGGTGGTGATATTAAAAATATAAACATAGCCGTAGTTAACGAAGAAAACAATTTTAGTCCTTGTACAAATTATTTAGTAAACGAAACTGCAATTTACAATGCAACCGAGGATTTTTGTGAATACCAACAACTGGGTTGTCGATTTTTAGAAGCAGTCAATACTTCCATGATGCATCATGTAAATATAATAAACATATTTTTAATTTTCATTTTGTTCAGGATATTTAGTTTCTTTTTTATATTTTAGATTTATTACAATAATATAGATAACGCAATTCAAGATATAAAAAGAGGAAAAGTTACAGGTGCTTTACATATTTACAAAAATTTTTCCTATGCCTTAGAACAAAAAGTTCAGAATGCTAGGAACATGACAGACGAAGAACTCGAAAATACTCAAATAATGACCTACATGGATATGTCTAGTATGATTTTTATGATTTATTTTTTATAGAAATCCTTTTAAAAAATCGTTTTAGATCGACAGATTGGGACAACATTAAAATTTGAATTAATAAACACGGTAATTGATATTCAGAAAGAAATCATAAAAGATTGTGGGTACGAAAAAAAAGCTGGGGACATACCAATAAATTTTCAAAAATATTTCTTCGGTGATATAGACGAAAGTTATGTCATTTTCATGATACCAGGGGCACTTATTACGTAAGTAAAATATTAGGAATAAAACTTTACAAACTTTTATTGAACCTTATACGCAAATAAAAACAATAGGACCCAAATAAATATGATTAAGAGATATAAAAAAAGTTGAATGGGACTTTAAAAACAAAACCAATTCGAGATAGACGAACAATTGAAAGAAGCAATAACAGATGAGTCAAGTGCAAAAAAAGATAGTTGAAGGGGTACCCATTTAAAAAAATAACAAAAGTATGAGCAACAAAAAAAAACAACTGTGAAAGACGTTTAAAAATATAACAAAAGTGATGAGGAATTTATAATTTAGGAATTATTCTTTTTTTAAATACTTTTAGGATGATTTTCTTTTTGGGCACAACAAATACATCAACAATAATAATTTCTGATCGATTAGAAGGTGTTTGGGATCGATCAATAGTTGCGGGGGTCACTTCAGCTGAAATTTTGTTAGCCCATTTTGTTACCCAGCTTATGATAATCGTTTTCCAGTCGGCTTTAATACTCGTTTTAACATTCGCAATATTCCAATACACATTGGAGGGAAGTCTTATGGTTATTATAGTACTGATACTTTTGCAAGGTCTTTGCGGGATTAGCTACGGTAACGTTGTGTGAAAAAAAAAATTAACAAAAAACATACGTCTAATGCTACTGTTTTTGTTTTTCAGGATTCTTAATATCGGTCATTTGTAGCGACCATAATTCAGCGAACATATTGTCTACTGGGGTGTTTTATCCCATGATATTAACTTGCGGTAAGTATTAGTTAATAAATAATTAAATAGAGGGTGACCGAATAAATATTTGATGAATTTTATTAGGACTGGTATGGCCCATCGAAAGTATGCCATCAGTTCTTCGATGGATATCTCTTTGTTTGCCGTTTACAGTACCGATTTTATCGATGAGAAATGTTCTTAAAAAGGGCTGGGATATGACCCATTTACATGTCTTGGATGGTATTGGTATAGAAATAGTTTGGTGTATCGTTTTGGGCACCATTAGTGCTTACACGCTAAAAAAACATAGATAAATTGTGAATTATTTATTTTATATAGTGACCATTTATTTATTTGAGCATGTTTTATATTAGTTTGTATTTAAGCCATTGCTAGTTTAAAACAAAATTTAAAATACAAGAAATAAAACATTTGTTTCTTTAGATGTTTTTTTTTTATAATTGAATGTTCTTTTTAGCGACAAAATATTATTTACAGTGTCATATAAAATAAAAAAAGAAAATTCGTTATTACATTTTTAACGACTATTTTAATAAGAAATTTAAAGTACAAAAAATAATACAAAAATTCACTCTTATTTTCATTTTTATAATAAAAGTACGTAATACACACAATATACCTACATATTTATACAGAGTGAGTGTTTAATTTGTTTTATAAAACACATGAAGTATTTAAATTTCTGATTTCCAATGTGAAGTAAATTTAGGACGACTACAAAAGAAAAAAAACAGTTGCGTATATTTAATTGAGGTAAAACAAAAACAAAAAAAAAGAAATGCGGTGCCAAAAACAAAAAATCTTTACCAAGCTTCAATAAAATATTTTTTAAAGTTAATTCGAAAAATATTCGCGTTATATCATATCATATATATAGATGTACCATAAAATTTAAATACTGATGATAAAAAATAAAGTACACGTTAAGTATCTTATTGCTCCTTTTATAAACAGCAGACTTTTATTTTCAAGGACTGCATATAAATTTGCTTAATTAATTGTTTTTAAAAGATTCAAAACTTAATAATTAAATCAATACTTATACAAAAATTTTCCAATTATTGTTGATTGATCAATTAAAATCATTACCTTAATTAAGGAAGCATCATGTATTTTTATAAAAATAGCATTAAAATGATAAAAACAGAGTATTTTACAAAAATAAAACACAACTGTCAAAAAATATGATTACTATGTACAAAACAAAATTACAAACAATTACACACTATAAAAAATGTCCTACGACGTAGGAATGAGAATTACATATATATATAAACAATAGTTAATAATAATAACTATGTAATGTAATAATTAATTACGGACTATATTACAATTATAAAATCAAAAAACAACAGCTAGTCGTTCCCTAACGCCCGTGCTGATCTTCTCCTGGAATTAAAATTAAGGCGTGGTTTGTATAGGTCATCACTGGAGTATCTTTGTAAATTCGCTGAGACTGAAAACAAAATGAAAAAGAATGAATAATTAAAACAAGTGTCCACAAAACAAAAGTATGGCTGCAAGAATTAAAACATTAGAAAGTAATTAACAGTTTCATGCAAGACAACCGTCGAATCTGTTGAGAAAAAAAAATTCATGAAGAAAAAATTAAAACGAAATAAACGTACGTCGTTCCGTGGTATTTTTTCTTTTCGTAGTTTTCGGTAGTTCGGTTTCCTTTTTCCCATTTTTGACTGTCTTTTGTCCGTCCAAAGAGCACAGATCCAGCTTGATGTCTGTTGTTACGACTAAAACAAAACATTTCTTCTTAAGCCCTTCCAAAACACAACCAATTTTCGGTAAAACAAAACAGAAAACATGCAACAATAAATTTTTATAACTTGCCTCCATTTCCATTGGGTTTCTTCTTTTTAGCTGGAATTTTCGAATTTATAGGTATCATGTTATTTGGAACATTATGAATCAGTTGTGCAATTGACGGTGTGTCTAAGAACAACGCAAGTGTTTATTTATTAAAAAAGTACTTTAAATATGTACATATATATATATGTTTATACAGGATGACCCAATATGACTTTAGGGTAGTAGATCGATAACTAAAGAAATGAGAAACTTTACAGTTTATATAAAGTCAAGTTTCTCATTTTCCTAGTTACCTGTATAAATACTTTCACCCTGTATTTGTATATATTTATATATTTACCCGTATCGACGACATGGTTTTCAATTTTGTTATTATTATGATAATCGCAAGATCCCATGCTACTCTCCTTTCGTTTCCTACCCCTTTTTGAGGCAGGTTTACTAGGCACTTGATTATCATCAACATACACCTGTTGCTTATTGTTTTTACCTTCGACCACTACCATGTTGGAATCACTAAGAATGTTTCGTTTCACAATAGCGCTCTCCTCTTGGGTTTCTGTTGGTTTTTGTTGTCGTTTATTAACAATCGAAGTAATAAGACTGATGTCTTGTTCGAGTTTTTCCAAAGAGGTCTTCAAATGGGTCAAATTATCTGTGTCTGAGGGACAGTTATGATTCAAATGAGAAATATTTACAGTGTCTTCAGTTTCTTCAGCAGTTTCTGGCCTTTCTTCTTCTTTTTCTGCTTTTGGTTTTATTGTAGCTGATAATTCCTCATTACTACAAGACATATTCTCGATTTCTTCTGGATTTATTTCTATTTCCTTTGATGTTTTGATTCCTTCTTGTACTTCTTGCTTTTCTGTTTCTTTATTATTGTCAGTTTTTTCATTCAAATTTTCTGTTTTTTTAGCCACAGAAGATGTTTCATTATTAGTTTGTGCATTGTCAGTTTCGTTTGTATCCATTTCTTCGTCGTCTCTATGAGGATTTTCCTTATCACTGCTCTTGGTGATATTTGTCGTGAGTAAATTTTGTTGAATAGCCAATTTTGCCTCCAAAGCATCCCAACTTTCTTTCGTTATCACTTGGTTAGCAAGAGGAGGAGGCACTAGTTCATCAGTCTTTTCTTTCAGTTCACAATCTTTATTATTATAACCTTCATCTTGTTCTGGTTGCTCTATCTTAGTTTCTGTTTTATTATTATCATTATCGGAAGTATGTGTTGTTTTATTAAAGTTATTGAAACAATTCAGTTGATTCTGTTTTTCAAGTTTGTGCAGTTGCTTCCTTATCTTCATTAATCTCCTAGCTTCGTAAATGTTTGAGGCGAATTTTGGTTTGATAAGTTTCACTTGCATTTCAGGTACTTGAACATTATCATCAACACATTGTGAATTGGTAAAAACGGCGACTTCGTCCATGTTTTGACATTGGTAATTAGAGGAATCTTGCATGCCTTCTGTGTCATCTGAATTTCCAGAATCTCCAGATCCGGAACCAGAATAGGACGACTCCTGGACGCTAGTTTGTTTTTGAGGTGTTTCAGAAAATGAACTCTGAGAACTATAATTCCCTGATCGACCATCACTCGAGTCCCTGTCGGTAGATCGACGGTCCCATTTCTTCCCTTTTGATCCATAATGGTCGTCTTTACTGCTCCGTTTGGAGTCACGTTTAGCATCCTTGCTTTTATCCGTTTTTTCATTCTTTTTATGTTTATTGATTTCTTTCGCCTTAACAGAATCATCAGAACTTTTAAAATCGCTTTTTTTCTTTCCTTTTGAATCAGATTTTGGCTTGTGATCTGATCCATTTTCAGATTTAGTTCTACTTTTTGAAGTCTTCTCTTTCTGATCAATGTCTTTACTGCTACTTTTGTATTTACTGCTAGAAGATTTCTCTTTGGTCTCATCTGACTTATCAGTTTTATGTTTGTTTTCTTTCTTTTCACTTTCCTTCTCCTTTATTTTATCCTTGCCATCTTTAGACTTTTCTCTACCATCTTTTGATTTGTTTTTATCATCTCGCGATTTATCTTTTTCAGATTTACTTTTGTCTTTCTGTTTTTCAGATTTAGTTTTGTCTTTTTCGCCCTCATTCTGATCCTTGTCCAGTTTTATCTTATGTTTATTGTCTTTTTCCTTGTCGCTCCTATTTTTATCTTTTTCAGACTTACTATTCTTTATTTTATTTTTATCACTCTTACTTTTATCTTTTTCACTTTTACGTTCTTTGGACTCCTTTGAGGTACTTTTATCCTTCTTTTCTTTATCTTTTCTGTCTTTTTCTTTGCTTCTGTCATGTCGTGATTTATGTTTATCTGCACTTTTATATTTTTCAGATTTCTTATCTTCATTTTTTGATTTGCCGTTTTCAATTTCTTTATTCTCTTCTGTATTAACTTCCTCTGATTTATTATCTGTTATTTGATTTAACTTATTTTCATTACAATTCTCTTCTTTATCGTTTTCAATAACAGTATCCTCTTTTACTGGCTGCTCTATTACTGAATTGATTTGGAATTTACTTTCATTATCATTTAAGTTAAAATTGAATGAATTAGAATTTGGATCAGACTTGCTATCAACTTCCATCCACTTTGTTCTTGATTGAGACGAATCTTCACTTATATCCATAGATAAATGACCATCTCCTGAGCTTTGTTTAGAGAACTGAGAATCTTGATTCGAATTATCAGGTTTGAATTTACATTCACTATGATTGGAGTCTTGACTCATTAAACCTAGAATTGTTAGATTTATTACAAGAAAATTAAACAAACACCCTATTATACCTGATAAATGGCTATCAACAGAGTTTTCATCCTGATTTGTCTGGGGAATACTCCTTTCCAAGGGTTCAAAAGGAGGTGATTCATCTTCATCTATTTTGTTATCATCATTTTTTTCCGAATCAAAGATTTGGTAATTTTTTTTTTCTGTTGTCTCTGATTCTGGAGATATTGCTTCCAAATCATTAGGGAGAAGATCATTTTGAGAAATATTTATATGTAGCAGTTTAGTATCCTTATTTTCTTTAGTTGTTTCCCCTTTACTAGAAGGTTTCTCTATGCCAAGGCATTTGTATACTACATTCTCTACTTGTGGCAGGAAGATTGTGTTTATTTTAGGATTAACAACTTGGTCAACTATTCTTTCGACACCAGTTTCTAGAAAACCTGATCTACAAAAACATTATTACCCATTTATAAACTCTTTATACATTAAATGTGTGTAGAATCCTTGCTTACGTTTCTATTTAACTCTATAAAAAAATAAAAACAAAATAACTTACTCTGAAATGTCTTTTCTCAACATTTCACGAACTTGATTCTTATTCAACTCAGCGCTCCATTTTTGGCTGTTAAGAAAGTTTGTTACATTACTTTCAACTCTTTGCCTTAAATTCTGATAGGCAGGCTTTGTATCCACATCTGCTATGCATTCTTTGCGAAATTGATCAAAAATTCCTTGTGCTTTTAATTCGTAAACTATATGGTCAATAAGCCTGGGATCCCCAGGCACAAAATTGGTTCCAATAATTTCCATATTACAAAACAACAAGCTAATGAAGTAATTATGTAACAGTTACACACACATTGTATAAAAACTAAAAGGCTATATTTTTATAGAAAAAAAAAACTTCTTAATCACAATATACAAATTAAAAACTATTTGAAAGAAAACTTTGTCGCAATTAACATGTTACTGACGTTTATGTTGACGTCTGACATTTAAGAAATTTACACTACTAAAAACAGCAAAATTCATACACTACTCTAAAATCCATAATTTAATTACTTTGTTAAATTGTAAAATATTTGTAAAATTTTGAAAAATATAAATTCATTATTTTATTTATTAATTATTTGAAATCTCAACTACGAAGCATTCTTAATGATAACAAATAATAAATAAAATATATTATTGTCTTCATTTTAATCATTATCATTTTTTTGAAAACACATTTATATCTAGCAATTTATTTATTTTGTTAACTTTGAAAACATCTGAAAATTCATTTTTGTTTTTGAAATAATTTGCCAGGGTTGTCAAGCTTTTGACTAAATCATTAGATTATATTACATGACGAAATAGTATAATGAAAATGATTAGAGTTTTAATGATAACTGACTTACATTCGTATTTCTAAGAGTAAAAATATTAATTTAAAAAGTTTAGTGGAGAATACACATATAAAAATTAGATAAAAGTAGCAAAGTTGTAATGTGATCCACATGTGATCTTTAATTTCGGAAATTAGAAATCGGGTTCACCCCCCGCAAGTCAATTTTTTGTCAAATTGTTGTTTCAAACGAAAAATACGGGCCGGGGAAGATCTGTCAATACATTTATTGTTAGATGCTTAGTCATTTCGCTACCATTTTGCGATAATTAACAAAGAAAGTTTGGAGCCAACGTGCGTAATACTAACGGCATATTTTTAGAATACGAAAAATTCGAAAGCAACCATTGCGTTTTGATGACAGTGCTTTTCTAGAGTGTCAACATGGCGGGTGCTATGTGTTTTGAGCGGTCTCAGGCCCACAACAGTAGAGATAAAGATTTACATTTGTTGAAAAAACTGGATGAAGATAACGATAAAAATGAAGACGAACAAATTAAGACGAAAGAGCAGGACATCCTTAATCTTGGCGAAAAATATAAGAAGGAGGGTAAGGCCAAAGAACTCGCGGACCTCATCAAAGCAACGAGGCCGTTTTTGAGCATGATAAGTAAGGCAAAAGCTGCAAAGTTAGTTAGATCTTTGGTAGATTTCTTTTTGGATCTCGAAGCAGGAATTGGGATTGAAGTACAATTGTGCAAGGAGTGTATAGAATGGGCAAAGGAAGAAAGAAGAACTTTCCTTCGACAGTCATTGGAAGCAAGATTAGTAGCTTTATATTTCGATACGGGTATGTACCCAGAAGCTTTGCAGTTAGGTTCCACATTGTTAAAAGAACTGAAAAAATTGGATGACAAAAATCTATTGGTGGAAGTGCAACTTCTAGAAAGTAAGACATACCATGCTGTTAGTAATCTTCCAAAAGCCCGGGCAGCCCTTACGTCGGCTCGGACCACGGCCAATGCTATCTATTGCCCTCCAAAAATGCAAGCTGCATTGGATTTACAGTCAGGAATTTTACATGCAGCAGATGAGAGAGATTTTAAAACGGCTTACTCATATTTCTATGAAGCATTTGAAGGATTTGATAGCGTAGAATCCCCCAAAGCCTTAACTGCACTCAAATACATGTTATTATCAAAAATAATGCTTAACAATCCTGAAGATGTACAACAGATTGTCAGTGGTAAATTGGCAATTAAATATGCTGGCAAAGATGTTGATGCAATGAAAGGTGTTGCACAAGCCTCACATAAAAGATCTTTAGCTGATTTTCAACTTGCTGTTAAACAGTTCAAGCATGAGCTAGAAGATGATGTCATAGTAAGAGCACATCTTGGCACTTTGTATGACAACATGTTGGAACAGAATTTATGCAGAATAATTGAACCATACTCAAGGGTAGAAGTAGACTACATTGCCAAGAGTATAAAACTACCTATGCCACAAGTGGAGAAGAAATTGTCACAGATGATTCTTGATGCAAAATTCAAGGGAATTTTAGATCAAGGAGAAGGTAAGTAAAAAATAATTTTGTAGAAATTGTTAATTTGCTTAGTAAATGTTAATATTTTAAAGGTAAAGCTAATATGTATGCATGTATTTGTTTCAGGAGTCCTGATCATTTTTGAAGACACCCCTGTAGACAAAACATATGAGATGGCTTTAGAAACAATACAGAGTATGAGCAGAGTGGTAGATACATTATATCAAAAAGCAAAGAAATTGTCTTAGGCATTATTTTTTGGTTTAACATTTAATTATAATTATTGAAAATCGACTGTCTGTGTACTTTAAATACAAGTCATTTTAATATACTTACAATTTTTTGCCATCCTGTCAGATGTCTATTTTGTAATTTTTAACATAGCAGTTTGCTGTAAATAGTTCTAAAGAGAAATTGCATACAATACCCAACTAAAATGAATTATAACAATAATAATAATTATTCGCACATCAATTATTAAGAGATTTTTTCATTCAATAATTGCTTCTTTATAATAAAACCTCTTAATATTCTTTAAGAAACGTATGTTACATCTTATTAAAAAAAAGTGTTTGAAAAAAATGTTAATATCGTAAATAACAATAAAAACGTTTTCGAAAAAAGCTTTTAATAATAAATGGTGTGGGAATGATAAACTAACATAGTACCTAAAGTTTCTGTTTTGTTGGATTGGGTAATTTAATACTTTAAAAATTTTGAAAAATATATTCAGACCCTGTTCTTTAGATTATTATTATTATCAATAAACCTTTTTTGAGCTACTTGTTTTGTATTTAAACAAATCCAGAAGTTTGGCTTGATAAAAATATAAGCAATAGGTCAGAAAAAGAAGGTTCCATAATATTGATGTTTTATAAAGCAAATTGCAAATAACTGTTAAATAGTTTATTTATTTGCATTATACGTCGTCTGAAGGACAAAGTGTCAGATGCTTTTACCTTATTAATAGCACACTAAAAATAGAAGCAGCTACTTATTTAAGGAACGATAATAAAATCCAAAAAATGGTTGAAATAGACTATTAACAATTATTAATTACATTGAAATCACATGATTACTTCGTTGTTTGTCGTTTCCTATTCTTTTTCAATTTACTCTTCTTTTCTGGAAAAATAAAACAGTATAGATATTAAAAATTAGGAATGACTTGCAAAATGTTCATAAATATATTTTGTTTATGCAAGTTTGGTAATAAATAAATATATCATAATATTTGTGTCTTGGAAAATTACTAATTAGAGAATACAATCATTCAATAAATAAAAAACAGAAAACAATAAAAGCAACATTACCAAAAAGATAATAAAAACAAACATCGTTTTATTAAACTTACTTCGTTTTACTGTTACTGGCACCCTCTTGTCACGGGGTATGAACATCCCTGGCATTCGTTTAAATGCAGTATGAACGGGCAAAATGAAATTTGGATCAATCGGTCGCCATAGATGCTTATGAATCGGGTTACAGTTCATCACCTTGTACTCTGTATGTAAATCGTATACTCCAATGCGTGGTTCACCTTTACTAAAAAGATACACAATACACACATTGCAAACTAATTTTTAAAATTTTCAAAATCTATTTATTTAAGTATGTTTAATTATATAAACCTTACTTAATTTCAACTGCTTTTACCAATGAAACAAATGCTCCTTCTTTGAGAGTGTGATGTAATATATAATCTCCAATTTCTTGTTGTACAAGTTCTTGACAAATCCTGTAAACAATGTGCAATCCTAGAAAGGGCTTACTCTTATGAAAATGCATTGCTTCTGAGTTCAAAGTTTGCAATGAACATGTCTCTGTTGTAACAACTTCTCCATTTGCAGGATTCAAACGAACTGGAAATGTAATTCTTCTTAGAATCTGTTACTTCAAATTTGATAAAAATATTACCTCTATGTAAATTTGAATACGGTCTGAAAAATAAACTGGTCCAAAGGTTTGATAATTCACTTTTGGTAGGTTCCTCGACTCCATAGCCTAGTTGGTACTCTAATTTGGGGGCAACAACAACCGGTTGTAAAGTATTATTTTCTAACTCCTAGAAAATAGATAGTATTATATTTAAAATAATTTACGTAATTAAGTTGTTTAATTACTTCACATGCATCCAGTTTACACCGAACTAAAATACGCAATTCCAATGCTTCTGTTTTCGGTAAACTGTCTTTTAATTTTGGCTTGAAACTCCAAATTCGATAGGAAACATTGTGCCTAGATAAATTTCTTTTTATATTTGAAATTTCTTCTTGATCGCCTAAAAACCGCTTATTATTATAAGTTAATAACATAGAATACATTTACCATTTTCATCAAAATTGTTTACATTAAACACCTCTTTAGTTTCTTGTGAATTTGGATCTGGAATTAATTCCTCTCTATGTTCAAAACTAAAATAATAGTTACAAGTTCTGTAGTATTTATATTTCATCTTTATTAAAAAATATATATAGTAATAAAATGCTTTACCTCAGCATTTTAAAATTACAAAAATTTGCTTTGAGTCCAATTTTATACAATTTCTCACTAAGTTGTCTTACTGTTGGTGCCTTTTGAGGCAGTGTCTTGTCTACAAACACAATTTTCTTACCATTCTCAATTTTAATTATAACAGGGATATCCCAATCATGATACCAATTGTCACAATCCATTAGTTTTTTTAAAGCACTAGATGAAATGACTAATTGAAAAGCATTCTGTTGTACTAATTTTGAAATATTTCTATCTTGACTAACTGAAAATATTTAATTAAGTATTTTTGGTTAAAATGATATTTAAATTTGACTACCTGGCAATTTTGAATTTAAAGTATACATGGTATCTTCATCTGAAAAGTTTATGTTGAGTAAACATTTATTTTTTACCGTTGGAGGGGTAAATTTTGCTAAATGTCCCTAAAAAGATAATATTTCAAAAGACCATCAAAATTAAATAAAACTAAAATACCAATTCAAGGGCATTTTTCAAATGAAGTACTTCCACATGATCATCATCTTTAAAACAAGACAAAGACAGGTTGGCCAATTCTTTATAATATCTCTTGTACGCTAAACTTCTACGAAGTTGTTGCTTCCACAAATTTACAATGAACATATACTTTTCAATAGGTATTAAATTTGTGTATTTCCATTGCTTTTTAACATGCTTCAAAAATAAGCCATTTTCTTCTATAATTGTACTTCTCAGGTCCTTAAAATGACTTTATAAAAAAATATTCAAATAATTTAATATTTATACACACTTACATTATAGGTTGTAATACACTTTTTATCAAAAGGACTTAATGATATATTACCAGACTTCGCTTGTAAAATTTTCAAGGCATGAAGACATTCAAAATGTTCCAACTTACTTAATTTTGAAGGAAATTTTCCCTGAACGAAATACACTTTTCCAGGAATATAATTTGAATCATTTAAACTTGTTGCGTGTTCAGAGTCTGAAGAATCCAAAGATAAATCATTAAAAACGTAAGATCCTCGCATACATTCCTCAGAAACAAAGACGTTATCTGATTGAGGCATTTCTTTGGATGGCCTGAAATGTAAATTGATAATTACTTTATAAAAGAGGGATATTTCAATAACCAACCATTCAATTTTTAAAAATTCATCCATTTTTTGAAAAAATATTGAAATATGAAGCAAAAGTTAGGTTAATTATTTGAGTTCAAATTATAGTTAATACGCATGTGCCAATCCAAGAGAATTTTTTCATGTACAGTTACATGCAATATTAATGAATAATGTAATTGGCACCCAAAAATTGAACAATTATTCAATATAGCATTATACAATTTTAGTTTATCAGTAGTCGTCTGATAAATTCAATGATATTTATCAAAATATCAATAAATTAACCAAACATCACAATTTGATTATGTTTGTAGCTCTTTTATGTATAAGACGAACTGTATTCTCACGTTATACTTAAACTAAGCAATGTTGTTTTGCGCATATTACTCTTATTTTACATTTTTTTCTTCTAAATAGATATTAAAAGAAAATAATTCGTTTGTGAGATATATTATAACATTTTAAATAATATAAAACACTTATTAAATTAATAACATTTTAAGTATCTGTTGTCTTTCCAATACCGTACTTTCTAGTTGTCTTTTTAACGACTACTTTCGACAAAAAAGGTTAATAAAATGTAAACATTTTTAATTTATAAAAGTTGTAAAAATCGTGATTGAAATGCAAAGCTTGCCAAGACTTCTCAAAAGATTTCCTGCTCATACTGTATTTAACTCAGGAAATTCTATGAGTACAAGATCGAGAACATTTGAAGAAATTCAAATTCCAGTTCCTTGGGGACACATTGCTGGAAAATGGTGGGGATCGAAAGATAAACGACCCATTTTAGGTATTCATGGATGGCAGGTACGAGTTTTACTTTTTGTGTTAAACCATTGTTAGGATATATACAGGGTGATTCATATTATCGCTACCTGTTGTTATTAAAACTAATTTCTTTTATATAAATGAATCAAAATTTAAGTTTTAAGTATCACAAGAGGTATCTGGCACTCAATTATCGAACATTTTTACAATTATGAAGAGTACCTCCTTACTTATACTTATTACGAAATAAAAAATACGTGTTTATTTAAGCTACTGTATCTTGAATGTTACAAGTCGTGGATTAGATACATTTTATATACAAAAAAGTGTAAAAATATTGGCTTTAACAGTTATTATTTTAAAAATATAAATACTTATATTAGTTCTATTTTGACGCCATTTCTGTTAGGGAGGGTATTATTATTAATAATATTAATTGTGTTCTGGCTTAACTCTTGGTGAAACATTATTCAAAATAAATTCAAGAAAATAAACACTTGGTTTTGTTTCACTATTTTTATTTGAAAAATCTCTAACATATGTTTCGGCTATTATGCCATTATCAAAGAGTTTTAAAGTAACTAAATCAGAATGGGTAAAATTTTTTCTTAAATAGACTGAAATACCTGGATTTTTATTAGTGATAATATTATTCTAAGTCTTCTCTACCTGTAACAACTTTTAATAAGGGGGAAACCCCAAAATCTATTTGGTCGTTCAATAAAATTTTGCTATTGTTATTTGCTCTTGTAATTTCTAGGATTTCTAGTAAATCTAATCTTTTACTTTTATTTTGTGTATGTAGCAATTTGAAATTATTTATGTCTAATGTATGATTGTTTTGTACGAAATGGTTTACAAAGTTAGTATTTTTTGAGAGATGAGTTATTGTTTTTTGATGCTCAATTAAACGTGTTTTTATTGAACGACCAGTTCGTCCTAAATATATGGAATTGCAATCTTTACATTTTATTTCATATTCATATTATTTCATATTTAAAACTCTTTGATAATGGCATAATAGCCGAAACATATGTTAGAGATTTTTCAAATAAAAATAGTGAAACAAAACCAAGTGTTTATTTTCTTGAATTTATTATTATTAGTTTAAATGGTTGAACGTTATGAGGTGGTGGTAGTGATGATCGATTAGTTGGTGAGTCAGACAGTAGGTAGCAAGTAGTGATTTTATGTATTTCTTTGATTTTATTTCATTTGGCCATTTAAGTCCTTATTATGTGTATATATTGTAAATAAAAGTATTGAAAAGACCAACTCAACTACATATAATATAATGGGTTGTTTCGAGCGGTAGAAGTTTCAGTTAAAAATAATTTAACAAAAACCTTTGTTAGGAATTTTTTTTAACTGTTGGTGTTGCATAAGGCTGGAAAAAGTTATCTTTTCTAGGATAACTGTGGAACATTCGATCCTTTAGTTCAGCACTTACCCTCCGGCATTCCATTTCTAGCCATAGATTTACCCGGGCATGGTCTATCATCTCAAATACCATTCGGAGTATTCTATAATGGTTTCGATCTGATTATTTTATTAAGAAGAATAATGAATTATTTTAAATGGTCTAAATTGTCTTTAATGGGTCACTCATTGGGGGGCATTACTTCTTATTTATACGCAACCACTTTCCCCGATGTGGTTGACATCGTTATATGTTTCGATACTGCAACCCCCATGACGGGAATAGGTGGGGACGTAAATTGTACCCCAGAAATAATTGATAAATTTTTATTTTATGATGAAGTAAATTGTTCAGACAAAGAACCACCAAGCTATCCATATGAAAATTTAGATAAGATGCTTCACGAAGGTTCAGGGGAGTCTGTTGACTTAGATAAATGCAAATATTTAATTGCTCGTAATATTAAACAATCGAAGGCCGATCCTAATAAATATTATTTTACGAGGGATCCGCGGGTTAAATGTCAATTTTTTATGGCATGGTTCTATAAAAAATTAATAAAAGACGGATCTAAATTTAAAAATCCTGCGATAGAAATTGAAGCAGTCTATGATTTTGTTGAAAACTGGAATCCGTTCCTGTATAACGAAATCATGGACAAATTTAAAGAAAATAATGAAAATTTTTATCAATACAAATTCAAAGGAACACACCATTTCCATTTGAATAACGCAAATAAAGTTTCCGAAATATTAAATCCATTTATTGAAAGATATTTTTCAGGGGGTAAATGAATTAGTTTTATTTTTTTAATGTTATTTATTATACAGTATAAAATTAATCATTTTACTTTAATCTTCAATTAAATTTGTATTATACCAACATTAACTCGTAAAACACTTTTATTATTAATGCTAATCCTTTTAATGATAACATTCTAATGATAAACTGGTTTATTGTAGTAATAAATTTTATTTGCTTCACAAAGTACATAAGTCGTAATTTTTCTTTAAACTTTAGGTCAAGGAATGGCCACATTTGTATTTTAATACGAAATAATTGTTACATATTTTCGTTTCTATATTAGACACTATAAAAGATTTGTAGCCTTGTGAAACTTTAATTAAAATAGCAGTAATAATATTTGATTTTTAAAAAGCGATAAAATGTGTTTTATTTCGAAAATATTTAACCGTTGGATTGCAGGTGTGTAATATATTTAAAATCAGTGAACCATTGACTTGTATAATTATAAAATATATTACGTAAATACAATGTTTAACATAATCTATCTATACAAGTTAAATAATAAAATACAGTGGCAGTCTATTGTTACTATAAAATATATCAAATGTTTTGAAATAAAACAAAATGTATGTACACTTTTTGTTTTTTTTTTACTTTGCTTAATGCAGTTTATATCGAAATTTTTGTTTTAGTCTGATATTTTCGGTTATTCAGAAAAAAAAACATAAATTACTATAATAATTTTTTTTACATTTTGCTAAAATAATCATACTTAATCCGAGGAGTGTTTACCACAAACCTTCAAATGTAAAGGAAAAATATTGAAGAATTTATGAAACATATGTATAAATTATAATTATGAATAATGTTATTTTAGTATAACATAATGGCTCCGTTTGTTTTTTCTTCTAAAACAGGATAAATTGAATCCGTTTCATCGCTATCCGTATTAGCAAAGCATATCACAATAATATTTACAAAATTCGTAATAGCTGAACCTGTTACAAACCTAAAAATAAATTCAGAATAAGTAAATACTTAATTTAAAAAAATGAACGTCAAAAAATTACCAAAACGAGTAGCCTAAATCCGCCATATTTTCCGAGGTCCATTTATTATATACATCTTCTCGGGTCATAACATTGTGTTGGATTCTTAAAAAAAATTGAGCGAGCCAAAAACCGATTACCCCCAAATTGGAAAAAACTATAATAAAACAAAATTGATTTGGAAATATTTTTGATTTGTTTTGTTTAATTTCGATTGTATCGATTTTTTTGTTTAATTCTATATTTGTTCATGCACCGAAGACATATATTACCAATGATAATAATATTTGAAATAAAGAGGAGACTGTGGTGATTGAAATAAACAAATGAAAAGAAATGGTCTCTTAGTGAGCGAAACACGTGTACGCATTTGCAAAAAGTGTTGTGGATAGTTTGGGATAAGACCATTTCTTTCTTTTGTTTATAATATTTTTTATTTATTCATCAGGTATATTAAGATAATATATACATTCTCAAAATTTGAAATGAAACAACTTTGAAAACATTCACTGTAATTTATTAACTAAACTTTATACGTATTTCGCCTTATAAGGGCATCGTCAGGAGTATCAATTATACTAAATAATATTCTAATGTACATTTCTGTTTATAGTGGATGGTTTTGGGAAGGGGTTACAATATAAGGGTCTAACAAGGGGTTATTTCCAAAGTCTATTTGGAAAATGGGGGCACCTTTTAAATTATGTAACAGTTTGTTATATTTAACATAATTCACGTGTTCATTGAATCTGGTCATGACTTCTCTTTTGGATTTACCAATGTATACGGCCGGACAATCCGAACAGGTCATTTCTAAGAATGTTGGGTTTATCAGTCATCTTATTGTTAACAAGGAATTTACCTAACGTAAATTGGTTGAAATATGCTGCATTGATGTTAAATTGTTTAAGGGTATCACCTAATTTCTCACTTATATTTTCATAATAAAGGATTGTTGTCTTTCTTACCTGTTTTTTGCATAGGGAAAATTAGGTTGATACTATTTCTTTTTAATTTTTTGTGTAATAATTTATAAATCCTTTTGTTAGACCCTTATATTGTAACCCTTCCCCAAAACCATCCGCTATAAACAGAAATGTACATTAGAATATTATTTAGTATAATTGATACTCCTGACGATGCCCTTATAATAAATTAAAGTGAAAGTTTTAAAATTTGTTTTATTTCAAATTTTGTAAAATGTTTCACCAAGTGATAACAGCGAATATTTTAAATTTATATACATTCTCATTTAAAATAACTCAGGAGGAAACAAATCTGATTGTGAGTTGATTTCTATTCACTTACGTGCTAATGTGTTCCATAAGTATAAACCTCGAGTGCTTACAAGGAAAACGGAAGTTTTTCTAACCGTATTTACAACGGCAAAAACGGCACTTAACATGCTGAAAAATAATGCCCCGCATACACAGACAACGGTACCAAACCATAAACTATAATTTAGAATCTCAGGCTCATGTTTTAACTGATGTATAACTGTGAAATTAAAAAATTCAATATGTTAATTTTAAATATCAGGTGAATAATAATAATATTGATAATAAGGTTATTAAAATTGGCCCCTATAATGGCCTGTTTGAAAATTCCTCCACTTATATAATTATGTTATATTTACAGGGTCTACATACATACTATAATATAACATTGCATTCAAAACTAACAAAAGTAAATATAATTATCTGGTATTTACAAAATATCACGTGAACTCATCATTTTTAAGTCAAAAAGGAGATTTCAAAGTTTCCACTAAACAATAAAATATAACTGTGAAAAGGGGGCCAGAGTTTGATACAAACAAAATTTCAAATATGTAAAATAGTTTCGGAATTATTAACTTGAAATAGTTCGTCTAATATCCACACTGCTGGTGTCGCCCTTTTCTTTTCCGAACTTGCTAGATATTTTTAGAAAGGAAAAATGCGTGTATGAAGTACTAACAAGTAATTCGCATTCTTTGCACGAACAAAATAATTTTTATATCACGTATATACCATAAAATGCCTAATAATTAGCTAGGCACATTCGAAAGTTGCTTCACGTATTTATCTACAAGAAAATCAAGGAAATCGTTTTTATGATTTCAATTTTATTATGCACAGTTATAAGCGTTACGTTTTCTGTTTTTTTTCTTCTTTAATAAATTTAAATAGGTTCCAATAACATGCAATAAAACACTAGGTATAATATATAGATAATAAAATAAATATAAAAAATAATAAAATAAAATAACAACACTCTGCCTATTGTTTACCTTTCTTCGATAATGGCTATAACTGCCGAAACAATTGTCAGAGTCTATATAAATATGATCTTAGTGAAGACAGTCAATCAATTTGTTTAAATATTTAAATTATGTTTCTTATATATAATAATACGTTTTTTAAAGAGAATCATTTTTCATAATTGATGGTGGAACACAGAAAACATTATTAAACAATTAAAAATACATTTGGTTTCAAAATATTATATTTGTAGGCACTACAATTGCTTTAGCAAACATTACCTTCAACAGGTGTGATGATTTAAACAAACTACGAATCGTTACAGCCATTTATACTAACAACTAAGGGGTGGGGTGTAATTTAATTGAATATATTTAACAAAGGTGAATTTTTACATTCTAGGTTTTTACAAAAAACAGTTGTAAGTTTAAATTAAATTAAAAATTTAAATTAAAGTGTAGTTTAGTTAGAAAGTAAAGTTTAATAAATATAAATATGGAATCAACAGAAACAACTACTCCGAGGGCTAATACCCCTACCGGCATTGAATTACACTGTTGATTCCGAATGATTATTAGACGAAGATAACAATCCAAAAAAAGAAGGCATTAAAATCCTTTTTCGTCTAATTATAAACGATCACAGATCCCATGTTTGGAACGCGTCCTATACAATAGGCACAGCGTACCGAAAGCCATATCCCACGACCGGTTTCCAAATGTGGGATATGTGATCCTTTATAATTAGACGAAAAAGGATTTCAATGCCTTCTTTTTTTGGTTAATAAGGTTTAAGTTTGAAATTAATTTAAATTTTTAGTAGTGGTTAATTTTTTTTTTCAGTAACAACTTTTCCTCATTAATTTGAAGTAATCTGTAAGTATTGTGCTTTCATATTATAGTTTATCGATTTGTTATAACGTCATAGACAGATAGGGATGGGGGTTAAAGATAAACTTTTTGAAATTAGAATATAATAGATACAGTAATAAATTCTTACCATCAATTTCATCTGTTCGCCATCCATAACCAACGTTAAGTTCCTTTTTACCATGAAACAGTCCAAATTGTATTTTACCCTCCGATTCTTTCGTATTTCTTTGCGCCCTTGCTACAATCCATTGTTCTGTTACGATACTTGCTACAAGTAAAGCAATCGCAAAAACCGCGCCAAAAAACGTGAAAAATATCAATCCTCTTTTGACGAAACTCATTTTGAATCAAACTATATCACTTTTCGATCCGCACTCACTAATACACCTAATAACAATTTAAATAATTCGATATTTTCGTTTATTTTTTCTAATCACAATATTCAGTGTCACTTTTTCGTTAAGTAACATGCTTAAGTCACTATTTACTCACGAACACTTGGTATACATCGATGTTTATGGTTTCTAGGTCGTCAATTTGGTGTTCACCAATATTTTGTGAGCATTATTTGTCCTACTTTTGTTAAAATTGATTTTGTTCACTGTATAATGTACACAGTTTTTTAATTCGTTCCACTTTTAAAAGAAGAAAAGTAAATACGTATAAATTTTTAGTTCTTAATTCTTATATCGGTTTGGTACACATTGGTCAGTTATATTTTTCATCAAGGTTTCTTGGGGAATGGAAGAATTTAAATGATTTACTCAGCCGGAGGTGTTTTTTATTTATTTTTAAACAGGTTTCGCATTCTTTAGACTAGCCAAGCACAGATCCTGTCCAGCCTGTCCTTTGTTTGTGTTATTGTTTAACTGCATTTGTTTTGTAATGCACTGTTTCAATAGAAAAATTCCTGTTGTATTCTGGATATTTTTCCCTCTATTGAAGAAAATTTAACGTAAACGAAGCACCACTCGTTTTAATTATCTGACAAAATAAAAAAAATGTAATTAAATAAAACTGTACCGTTAATATTGATTAATGGTTAATATATTAGAAATATTTGAGGTAAATTATTTATTATATGTAACTTTCACTTTAAATGAATTTAAAACTTGATTATCTATTTAAAATAATTCCTATTAGGTATATTTAATTTAGGGACTTACTTCAGTTAGTAATTAAAATCAAATTAAATTGAGTTACCAAAATGATATTTGTATTTCAAATTTGGAGTTTCGTTGCATAATTGTTTGAAGTAAAACTTTTTTTTTTAATTAATAAAGATAAATTTATTTATAAAATTGATGTAAAAGGAATGTGTTAGTATTACTTGTTTACAAATTAATATCTTTTAAGAAATCTCGTCCAGATTACATTTAGTTACATATTTTATTTATTTTTATATATAAATCATCCGGAGACTCCAACGTGAGACTAAGACACAAACCCGCTCTTAGGTAGCAATAATTAATTTATTAAGATATTCTTATTATGACCATCAATTTAACTGGGCGTGGACAAAATTATAAAAATTTAATAAATACCTAGTACTTAATCATTTTTGTTTTTATATTTTAGCCAAAATAAACATCGGTGAATAGTAGAAAAGCTAATGGTGACATTGAATTGATAAATAAATTAATTAGATATCTAATATGAATTAAAATCATCTAAATTTCAATACAATATTACTCTATTTGCATAACGTTAGTCAGCTTGCACTTGAATTTTAATGAAAAAGTGTATGTAATAGTTGCATTCCCAACCTTAAAGGTTAAATTCCAATCGAAAAACTTCTCTCGAATGGCTGCCACTCATACAACATAAGTAATTAGTAAGTAAGTGTCTATATTATCCATTAATAACAACACATGTTTCATTTTGACCAGTATGATTATTGAATTAACACAAACAAACACAAATCGGTTACTGTGAATAGAGAATTCTCGAACAAATAGCACAAAACACAGGTATTCGGCCAGTTATTTCTATACTTCCTACTCTGTGGCTTGATTCTTGAAATCATCTGCACGTTTGCAATAAAAATTCTTTCGAGTCTAGAGGCGGGAGCACTGTACAAATAGAAAGGGGGGCGAATATTACCTGTATTTAGTTTTAAATAAATAAAGAATCAATTTCGTACCATGTTATCTTTTTTTTAATTTTAATAGGAAAAACACACATCATATTCGATTGGGGAAAATAATTTATTATTATCACAATTCAGTATGTACATTGGTGTAAAAACTAAAGCAATCAAAATAACATCTCTAAAACTAAAATAAGGTATTTTCCTTTAAATAATGTTAAGTACCTACCTACATATTTTAAAATACAATTGTTTTAGCTATGTCTTCTCTGTCTGGTGCGTGTAGTATAATTTGTGGCTCTTGGTCAATATAATACTGTCTCAACTTCAAAGCAACAAGACTAGACCCATATAAAACAACCATAGGAAGCATCAACCTACAATTAATGCCTTAAATTATTACTTTCTTTTAATTATTTTTAATTTCTGTAGTAAAATATGAAAAAATAAATCAAGTCGTCGATTTTCCATACCTATGTATATAGTCAAATAAGTTAGGATGGAAAAGCGGTGGAAACATAAAACAAATGATATCGCAGGGTCGAATAGTTTTTCAAAAAATAAGTCACTTCTGCATTGGGAAACTGTTAATTTGGAAACTCGAAACAGAATATCGAATATGAACGTTTGGAGTACGATTTAGTAAAAAGTTAGAAGAGTTTAGATGTGCTGTTATAGGCAGATTATTAAAATACTGTTGATACAGGCATGGATCCATGGGCAGAGACGATGGGAGCGATCACTTCCCAATCTAAGACTTGACTCCAGAGCAATGTAGCACCTAAAACTCCCGCGAAATTCAAAAACCCCATAACTCAAAATATATATCCAACCGATGTAGACTTTATAAAGAAGTATATAAAAACATAAGCTTTCACGGCCGCAATTCATAGTAGAATGATGATTCGGGCTTGTAGGCCGTGGTCGATGTGAACGGTTTCGTCCAGACGTTTCGACAACGAGACTTCGAGTTATAATCTTCGCACACGTAGTCAACACAGCACCCACTGAAGATGTCGGCCGCAGTTGTCGACGAAACGTCTGGACGAAACCGTTCACATCGACCGTGGCCTACAAGCCCGAATCATCATTCTACTATTTATAAAGAAGATTTCTGGATCCATCCCTGCATGGACAGAAAAGGTTAGAAATAACGAAACAGAGGGCGTTAGCGGATGTGAATAAGGAAAAGGAGTGCTAGATCGGTAGGACACTTTCTGAGACATGAAGGGATAGTTAGAGCCATATCAGAAGCAGAAACAGGAGTACTTTGGGCTGTGCAGAGGAAGACATAGATTAGAATACTGTTCACAAAAAAGGGATTGGAGAAAATATGGGTTGGTATATAAATAATAGTAATAATAATTATTACATAATTAGAGTGTTTATAAATAAGTAGGTACATCTTCTTCAACATATCGCGTAAAAATGTAAAATCCTTCTTACAATTATTTAAATAACAAGGGGTACTTCATACCAATATGAAAATCCTAAAGCGGCCAGACCATCGGTGTTTACCAGAGCCATTATAGAGTAATAAAAGCAAACATCTTTCGAAAGAGTTACCCCAAATAATACCCCCCATAAAATTGTTGCCATAAGACCCGCTCCACAGGCGATTCCGTTATAAATGTAAAGACCGAATATGTTAAACCATATTTGTACTGGATTATCAAGAAAGTTCCAAACTGATATACAAGTTCCAATAACACCAAAAATTAATGACAAAATCAAAAATGCAATTGTCGAAGCGTATGCACCAGCGTTTATAAATTTCGTCGAATAATCTGATACAGAAAAACAATAAAACAGGTATTATCTTATGACTTATAAACGATTATTTAGTATTATCAAACAAATGTCTAATTCAATACTATCTTTTAATTTATTATGCTTTCGAAATTATAATTTACCTGCTGAATTTGAAATTACTGTATAACCACACACAGATGTTACATTTTCACCATTATATAATTTTTCAAGATCTTCTTTTCGTTTTTCCCCTGTATCTGAGCCACACATCATAGCACAAACGTTTGATGATAACAAACATGTTACTGTAATAAAAATAATATATCAATTCTAATATCAACACAAGACTTTTTGCTACATAAAAACAAAAACCAATAAATTTATATATCTTTAAGATACGAGTAGTTACGAGAAGTATAATAAAATATATAAAATGATTTGAAAAAGTGTAATTAAAATTGAAAAATTAATTAATTAAATTATATTTACCTACTTGTAAGAGAATAATCGGTTTGACTACTGGTTGATAAAATTTGACTGTAAACGCCACTAAAAAGACCATAAGAAACTGAACTGGGTTCAGTGTTGGTAACAAGGGTAATGGTGACATCAGAAGTAACCCATTGCTTTGTAGTTAAAGTCACTATTCCCAGAAGAAAACCTCCTAATGATGTTAATGCAGAAGCAGCAATAAATTGTCTTTTTGTTTTCGCCATTTCGAATATATGTGACAAACCTTTCGAACTTAATTATAATTGTACAATCATCTTTATTTCAAATTATACACTATCTATCTTTGTAATTGTGGCAGAATGAAGTAATGTACTTAACTGGGATCTTATCGAAATTATCGCGAATCAATATAGATAGTGCAAAATAGATTGATTGATAAGAAAGGTGTGTCATAAACTGCAAACACATTCATGATCACTTTTTTTTAAACGGTTTCAAAATGAATAATGAATTATTCTGAATCTCAAATTTTGTGAACGTATTTAAATTAAGAAACACCCTGTATATTTATTCCTGATCTTAGCGTATGATGGGTTGCTTACTTTAGATTTGTGAACATAAGAAAAGAAAAAACACGTATTTATTTGCAGAGCATTTAAACAACTCTTCCATATTTTTGTAAAAGAGTAATGGGAGAAAAATTGGGGGCTTTTTACTTCCAAGCTGCAATTTTTGATTTTACTGAAATCTAATATGATTTGGCAGTTTCAGAGAATTTTAGACTTATAAGTAGGCAACCCACAAAACGGAAAATTTAAGTAATATGTACAATATTTTTATGTACCTAGTTAAAATCTAAAAACATTTTGTTTATGTCTCTTCGAAAATAAATATTGTTTCATTCTTGTATTTTTATGTTAGGATAACTAAAACTTTGTTACTTTAAATCAATATTTAGCGACCTTAATTATTTCTACTTTAAGGACAGTTACTGTATACTTATAATTATAACTAACTTAAAATTCGCTAAATCTGTTTACTTTGATGTAATTTGATTGTTATGTAATTATAAAACGTTTCTAACTCTATTTTGACTATATAAAAAAACATATAATAAATGTAGTCATTTTATTAAAATTAAGCTTTACATGTAATTTGTTGTGTACATTTTTGAAGCCATTTGGCTAAATTTTGATTAATTTCATTAGAGGGAATATTCTTGAGGGTAGAATGTGCAGCTATATCGGCTATAGAGACAGAACTGTTATCACAAAACCATCCTGATTTCCCCAGCTTTTTATCCAACTGTTGCAGTAAATTATTTCTTTCAACCTTAGATTTTGAGTAGAGCAAAACATAACATAAATCAAGAACTGAATCTATTTCAAAACATTTTGGGGAAAGTTCATAGTTGAATGGGGCTTGTAAAAGTCTTGAAAGATACCTAAGAACATTTACTTCACCTATAATTGGATAATGACTTATCAAAAACTCGACATTCACTCCAACTGAAAATAAAATTGTTTTTATTTTAATGAAATGATAATTTAAAATAAATTCCATTATAAATTATGTTGAAAAATATAGTAAATTTAGACATATTTATATATAAATTTACCATTTTTCCATATGAGACTCAATGATATAACTGGAATGCTTTCCGTAGATTTAAAACCTTCTAATTCAGATGACAACTTCTCTGCCTCTTTGGTAATTTTTGAAATTGTTGAATGGGTATATGTTTTAACTTTTAAATGAATAACATTGGACCATAATCTTTGAATACATAAAAGAGAATAAGGTGGACTCTTTGGGTTAGCATTAACTATAATATCAGGAACATTTTCAATCTATAAATAAATAAATATAGATTAGAGTTAGAAAACTGTTTACCATATTAATTTGCTCAAAAACCTTTGAAGAGCTTGAGAGTATTTTTTTTGGGCTAGATTTTAATCCGAGATCTGCCCTGTTACTTTGTAAAGTCTTTTTGATTTCGAGCATTTGGTTTTTCAGTTCTGCTAGTTGTTGAAGAATTTCCTTCTGTTGATTTTCCAAAGCAGCCATTTCTTGGTTCTGGTAATTCTACATTTGAGATCTAAGATGAGTATAAAGTATCCAATTTATTTCGAAAGCAATAAAGTTTGTCTTATTATTACTTTTCATTAATATGATCATGAAAAAGGTCAACAATACAGTATTTTTGAACTGGATTGAATAAGTTTTAAAGGTTAGAATGAAGACAAGTTGTAATTAATAAAACTGAATTTCACAAGTGATTGGGTTCTTTCTACCTTCATTTTTATTAGAGCTTTGACAGTTGTTCACAAAAAGTGATAACTAAAACATGTCATGCAGTGTTAATTGTAAAAAATGATGGTAAGTGAGCCTTTGTACGATTTTTTCACGAATTTAAAATGGTTAATGTTATAGCGAAAATACAGAAAATTATGTAAAACCTTTAAAAATTGTTTAACCTGCTCGGAAATGCTCAAATTTTCTTTCGCTTCTAAAACGTGATCACAAGACGGACTGCGTCCATTTCTTGAATGAATATTTTTCATCTTGTACATACAATCTGGAAGTTCTGCCGGTAAATCGTGCCGCACTATTTGTCGTAACGGATAAGCAATTTTTTGAAAATTCATTTTTTTCTTAATTATTTCCTTCAGCTCGAATTAAAATTAATTTTGAAATTCGATTTTTTCAATTTTCTTAACTTTGTCGGTCGTTCGTTCATAACGTAATTACGTATGAGTTTTTAGGAATTTTTTGTTACAGTATTATTACCAACCTTCTTTCCAGCTTCGATTTAATTTGGTTTTGCTTTCAATTCTTCGTTTATTTTATACCAAAACTTTATTATCACCTTTTACTTGCGATTAGTTTTATGGAAATGCCTTTTTTTTAAATCCCAATCAACATTACGTATTAAAAATAAGTAGAGTAATTCAAATGTCGCGGTGTGTAACTATTTTCTTGACTACTATTTCCGATGAGACCGGAAATGAAGTGCATAATTGGGAATTCATTTTTTTTATGGCTAAAAATATGCTTAATTATATTTATAATTATTGGAATTCTTAAGAGTTGTATATTTTTGAAAATTTTCCTGTTATATATTAATAAAAAAGTATTTATTCTATAAATCCAGCAACGACATCTTCCGCAAATACTTAGTAATGTATTCTGTCTGCGTTTGATTGGACGCCAGCGTCTTGAGAACTAATCGATCTGTTAACAAATTGTGTAATTTTGTAAAAAAATATGCAAAAATGCTGGTTAATGTGCTTAATTTCGGTATGTGATATTACGACATTGAAACTAAATCAAAATCAGCAAGTTGAATTTATTAATTGTAAGGTTTAATGGCGGAAGGTGCATCAGCCAATAGGAACGTCCGTAGGATTGGTTGTTGAGTGTTGTTTTTCGCCAAGCTTCGCGTCATTATGATATTTTTACATATCTTGTTGATATAAGGGTCGTTTTATAGCTAAAAGAACAAGATTTGTGAGTGATATATTGGGAAAAAACTATTTATATGCAGAAAACGATCATAATTGGCGCTGAAAATGCTTATTCTCTTGTTTGTCACGTGACGTAGCAAATAGAATGGCGAAAAGATCGGCAAACGACCATGGCTCGATTTAAAGTGATGTGACATTAGTAGTATTTGTATACAAACTTGTTTTCATAATATACCACGTGTAGTGCGCCTTGTGATTGACAGCTGAAAGTGCAGCATGTCCACCAGAGGTGCCAAGAAGAGGGGGAGACCCCCTAAGGTGCAGGTTGCTGAAAGGACTAAAAAGTTTCAGTATCATTTGTTAAAAAAACCGAAATATTTACAAAACCTTAGTAAAGGTTCAGACTCACAATCAAGCACACCAAATACTTCTAGGCCTTCGTCACCACAAGAAAGTGATATAAGCAAAAGAAGTAGCGCCAGGGGTAAGTTAAAAGATGGGCATAAAGCAAGAAGAGGTGGGCTGACAGGATCTGCATACCCTAGAAGAGGTTATAATCCGAATGCAGATTATCATGATTCAGAATATCACTATGGATCAGATTTTGGAGATGATTCTTCAGATAAAAGTGAGTTAGAAGATGATTTGGGGCTCAGTGGCAGTGAGAGCGAGGGATCAGTGGGAGATGGTGATCACTCTAGTGATAGTGATTTTTCTCTCAGTAGTTTTAGTACTATGAGTGGAACACCCAGAAGGCAGGGTGCTCCAAGGCCACCAACTCCAGAACCTTTGTGGTTGCAAAACAGAGAATTACCTTCATTAACTTTGCCCAAATCATCTGATGATCTTCTTGTACCTAAAGAGTGTATAATGTCTGTGTTAAGTATATATGAAGTTTTGAGACATTTTCGCAATTTAGTGCGTTTATCGCCCTTTCGTTTGGAAGATTTTTGTGCTGCACTAATGTGTGAAGATCAGAATGCTCTACTAGCTGAAATACACATTATGCTTTTGAAAGCTCTGTTACGTGAGGAAGATTCTCAGCAGACCCATTTTGGTCCATTGGACCAAAAAGATAGTGTTAATATCTCCTTGTACTTGATTGATTACATGACATATCCAGGGGTTCTCAGAGCTTATGTTGAAAGTGACAAAAGTTTCGATGCAGAAGTTCTTAATATTTTAAACACTTCTGATTATCCCTTTACATGTCTTGATGACCGTATAAAAGTTTTACAGTTCTTAACTGATCAGTTTCTTACAACAAATCCTGTAAGAGAAGATCTTTTAAGTGAAGGTAAATTTTCATAATAATTAAAAAAAAAAAAAAAACGGTCTCGACTCATTTGTAGATATTAGCTATAAGTAATTACAATAAGTCATTATTTATTTTTTTACAGTGCCCATGCACTACGATGATCACTGTCGAGTTTGCCACAAACTGGGAGACCTCTTATGTTGTGAAACTTGTCCTGCAGTCTATCATTTGGAGTGTGTGGATCCCCCCTTAACAGATGTCCCAGAAGAAGATTGGCAATGCAACATTTGTCGGTCTCATAAGGTCTCTGGTGTGGTAGATTGTATCTTAGACCAAGAAAAACAAGGACAATTGTGCCGTCAGGAGCACCTAGGCTGTGATAGACATGGACGGAAATATTTCTTTTTGTGTCGGAGGTTATTTATGTAAGCATACATAATTTTTATTTGCATTCAGTTGTAAATTAATAATAATTTTAATGTCATAGTGAAAGCGAAGATGAGGTTTGGTATTACTCAACACCTTTGCAATTTGAAGAGTTGCTGAAGATTCTAGATGAAAACGAAATGGAGAGTCACTTATGTAGAGAACTTCATGAGTGCAAAGAGGAAATGGTCAGGCAAATGGAGTTGACTGAGAAATTAACAAATCAACTAAAGGGAAATAAAAAGTCTTACTTGGAATTTGAAAATGGTAGAGTTTTTCCCTTTACTTTTGGTGTTTTTATTGCAAGGTGTATTTTTTTCTTGTAGCAAAAATTATTCAATTACGAAAAGAAATGGATGAAAAGAAAGAAGAGGAGGTGAAAGAGATGGGGAAACAAACTATGGAGGACATAGAGACAAAAATACAGGGTGATCCTTCGAGTTCCATGGATTCGACTTCTTCAGACATTAACAATTCTATTAATGCAGTTAACAATGAAATGGTTACATCCTCCGACGTAACTTCAGACAATTTGAACGCTAACGAGAGCGGAAAACCTCAGGATACTGCCAACGAAGAAAACGATTCTGACAAACAAAAAGATTCGTTGAAAATAAAATCCACTGTTGTAACCCCTAAAGCGGTTAACATTGAGGAACTACGTCGACGTACAACTGCAATTCTGAGTCGCGACGACCTTGACAAGAAAATTGATAATACAAAAGAACTGACAGATTCTTTAAGAATGACGCGTTTAAAGTCGACTCAAATCGCAAACGGAACTTATCTATACAAATTGGGAATGGAGAACAGTTTTAAGTCATATGTAAATCAGTATACAACGAATCCGATTGCTTTAAACAAACCACAAAGGAACGAGGAAAGGGACAAGAAACGCCACCTATCCCATAAATTTTCGCTTACGACGGCGTCGGAGTTTAAGTGGATCGGGGGCGTTAGCGGAAACCGGACTCTGCTGCTTAATACTTTGCGTCAGACAATTTTGCAATTAGAACAAGTGATTCCATCTCCTTTTATGCATCCTAATTGGTCCCTTATACGTAAGCATTGGTTTTCAGTGGTAAATGCGTGTCAGCAACCAAAAGACTTCGCCAGGGCACTTATTGTACTCCATGCCTGTATGAAATCTGTAGTTTTTGCCAACGTTTGGCATGAGCAGCTGGGTCATGTAAAATTGTTGCGTATGACAGCTGCTGAAAGGGAGGAAAGAAAGAAAATAGAGAAAAGGGAGAAAAAGGAGAGAGAAGAAGAAGAAGAACGAAATAGGATGATGATAACTGGTAAATAATGTGTTTTAAATTCGCATTGATTAATGAGTTCTTATTTTGTATGGTTTTATTACAGGATATGTAAAGTATACAATGGGGTTCAAGCACCAATTGTGGAAACAGAAGGGCGAGGAATACCGAATACATGGACGTTGGGGGTGGCTCTGGCTATCAGCATCTCGTATTCATAAGATTCAAGATTCTTTTAAAATGGGACTGGCTGCTGGTCCTCAGAAATACATGGTACAAGTTCAAGATCAAACAGGTTACAAAATTTTATCCTTGGAACCAAATGTGTATGAGTATTTGAACAAAAACTTCGTAAATGGTGAATTTAATATTAAATGTGAAAAGAAAATTGAAGAGGAGGATGGTAAAATTGAAGATAAAGGTAATGGTTTTTCATTAATTTATTAATATTTATTTATGAATATTACTTTTACTTTTAGAATTCGCTGCTTTGAAGAACTTGAAAGTAATACAACCCATAACAGAATTGGAAGAAATAAACGTTTCTAGTGCTCTGACTGTTCTTGGACGTCTCTTATACCCTAAAGTTGCCAAAAAGTCTAAATTAGATAACTTGTTAGGTAGAAGGGTTCATTTGAGAGAAATGGAAGAAGACAAGATTAAACAGATCAAACATGACAATACCCAAAACGAGGATGAAACTGTCGATATTGAAAATGATGAAGATTCGATGGCAGATTCTGGACTAGAAAAACAATTAAACAACATGCTTTCTGGAAAAGTCAATATTGTTGCTAGTATGCAGCAACCCCAAGCTAATCGTGAAATTTTGAATACCATAGCCAAAAAAATTCAAGCTCTTCGTATACATTACACATCTATAATGAAACTGGGCAAAGATTTTGCATGTTATTCCAAAGGTTGCAACAGTAACGCTATGACATTAGAAAACACCTGCTATTCTTCGTTATGTTTGCAAAAGTATAAAGTACGAAAAGAGCTTTTAAGTCTTTTAAAAAGGGCAAATATGCACACATATTCCCATGGATCTGTAAAGCTTAGCAATCTTATGGGAATGCAATTAAAGAAACCTTCAATCTTGGAGCAAAAATTGACGTCACCGCCTGTCGTTAAAAAGGAAGAAACAGAAACGATTAGCGAAACGAATCTTTTCAAAGAACTTACAAGCGCTGTCCTTGCGGCCCAAAAAGTCAAAGCAGATCCAAATTGTGCTGTGTATGTACCTAAGAAACCTGAAGTTGTAAAAAAAGAGGTCAAAAATAACGAGGCAAAATCTCTCGTAAAAAAGGAGGATATAGGTGAAATTAAAATGGAAGTAGATGACAATTTGGAAAATAAGACCAAAGAAAGTATTAAAGATGATACCGAAATGGAAAATATGACTCCAGAAGCTATTAAAGAGATGATTTTGGGACCTAATTCTTCAAAGGAGCAAACCAGTAAAGTAAAAATTGAAGATGATGACATGAACATTGATGAAATAATAACGGACGACGTTTTAAAACCTAATAATGCTGTAGAAGCTCCAGTTACTGAAGTAACAAAGACTAAGACCACAACCGTTACAACACATCAAACGTTCGTGGGGGGCGTTTTGACGGATACTAAAGCCAACACTACTACCACTGTTAGTGTTACAAATACAATAAATACACCAATGCGTACCATTCAGACATTGAACGCTAAAACATCGATGTATAGCGCACAGCATAACCGAAGGTTTTGTACATACAGGGTGACCAGAGAAGAAAGGTAAGAATCATTTATGATTGTCCTATTGTATGCCTAACTGTTTTTTGTTTGTTTTAGAATGGTAAAGGCGGAACATGCAGAAGATGGTACTCAGAGGGTATATACGACTACATCAACAGAAGGAAGAGTGTATCTGAAGAAGGTGCCACTTCCAAGTGAAAAACGTAAGAAACGTACAGTCGTAAAGTATCCTGTGTGCTCCACATTCTCTACGAGAAAGGGACTGAAATCTTTACTTGTTCTACCCACACATGAGGTCAGGAGGGTGGCCAAGAGTGCCGGAAGGGTCACCGTGATTGGGTTCCATCATATTGCAAAACCGAATACCCAGGTAAATTTAATATTCACCATTTTGTAGTGTGAGATTCTGAAGTTTTTAAATCAATATTTTACTTAACCTCCGAAGGTTTGGCCATATCCGTGTTCGAGGCCACTCTTCAAGACCTGCTGGTTGTATCGTACGGTAAACTTGAAAGCTTTATCGGCCGTCGCTTTACAATTAAGAATATTATGGGCCTGTCTGCGTTGGGATGACATGCAAATGAAGCCACCTACGTCAGACGGTAAGCACCAGATTACAACCGAGACCGAAATACTATCCCTCGAACTTTTGAAACACCGACAAGTCGGTCGGTTCTCAGAGAAGACTCAGTATCTACGCAGGAAAGTAGTTATACCATTGGAACTTCCCAAAACTGTCAGAGGTAGGTTGTATTTCTTTTATCGTCGTTGAAAAGAATGCTTACATTTTATCATTTATAGAAGTAACGTCGATTCGTAGCGGTCTTAGGAAAAGGAAGAGACCTGAATCTCCCCAAAGCACTGACCCTCAGGTCTCTGAAGAATGGGTGGACGAGGACAAATTAGAGTTGTGGGAAATCAAACAATATGGAGAAAAGTAAGTGAGAGCATTTTTTAAACTTAGCCACATTTTTTTACTTAAATCCGATTTTTTTCCTTTATTGGAAAGTAAGAACTACTGATACTAGTATGTTTGAAATTAAAACTTCTCTTTGTCAAATATAAAAATTTCAGCTATATAACCATTATGGTTTGTGTTGTTATTTTATAGTATCAGAAAAAATACATATTTAAAAAACAAATTAGAATGAATTTTGAGTTCCTTACTCGTTTGTCTTAAAGGCGAGCTATGTAGCATTGATAAAATACCATAAATATTATAAAAAAAATCAGAATTTACATTATTTAAAAACACCGTGAAAGTATTGTTTTATACACAAAACATTGGATGTCTTTAAATATATTTAAAAATAAGCCCTTATAAGACAGTTTTTATTGGTTAACCCCATATAATTTTGTGCGTTTTCTTTGAATGTTTATGTTTATTTTACTAACAGCTTGCCAATATTTCTTTTTTGTTTCTGTGTGTCCCTGCAGGGTTGAAAAAGCTAACGCTCAAGTGATCACTAGGAGTCGTACGGGTAATTTACCACCTGCACGTCCAACGATCGATTCCGCCCAAGAGCCTCCGTCGAAGATGGCTGTTACGACCAAGGCTACACCCGAAGAGATTAAGGAGAAGATGGAACAACAGTTACGTATGCAGAGAGCCGCGCACCAGCAAAAGAGGGCACTTGAATTGAAAAATTTGCCGGCTGGACAGGTCATCAAGGTGGTGGGAAGTCCTGCACAAGGTAAGGGTAATCTACGATTTTTTTATCTCTTTGTCCGTGTTATTTAAAGGTGGGTGGTTGATTATAAACTTTACGTACTTACGTTTTTCACTCGATTAATTAAAATTTTAATATATTAAGAGATAAATTAAATTAAATAAAAAACGAGATTTTAAATATATGTTACCTGACTTAATAGTATTTATAGTCACTTCAATAAAGGAATATATAGTGTACTTTATTAAGACTTAATAAATAGAATTTAATGTCGGTTATAGTTTATGTTTAAATTATTAATGATTGTCGGATCTACAGTTCTTTTTTTAATGAGATAATTTGAAAAATGTTCTTCAGACCGTCAGTGTATCCTAAAATCAAGTAATAATATGTCAAAATATTATTGGGTGTCAGAAACTTCCTTAAATAAATAATTTTCAATAAAAATGAACCATTATAAACACAATGTTGTGTTTACCATTCATGTAGACTGGCAGAAGAAATTTTGATACTTTTAATGGGGAGACATTTTTATAGTAAGTAATTAACCATTTTTTTCCTCCAATCAGTGGTGGCACACTCGTTTTATATTAGGGAAAATTTTATTTACAAAAATAATAGACGACGGTCTGTTGTTTTTGCGAACTGTAGATTCAGCTCGAACGGGATTAATGGTAGGCAAGAAAAAGAGAAAAATGATCATGTTTCATGTTGGTTTTTTATTATAAGCGGCCAGTGCTACCACTTCTAGTACTACTACTACTAGTTCTACTAGTGTTACAACTACTAATACTACTACATCCACTAAATCAACATCAAACCCAACACCGATTCAACCGAAAGGTAGGTGGTATGGGTAGCAAAAAAATGTTGTATTGTGCCAAACCTACCTTACCTCCTAAATGTTTTTGCCCAGAGCATGTAATTAAAAAAAGTGGAAACGAGATCCGGTGTAACTTTGTCCTTTTGTGTTTATTTTTTATCGTTATTATATATTTTTTCGTAGAGTGCGGCTGATAAAATGTATTTATTGTATTTATTACGTTGTAAAACTTAAATGTGTTAACATTTGTGCTTGAAGAAGTTCTGAGAGAGTGCCATTTGTTTTTCTCCAGTTTCCGGTGATGATATCCAGATGAAGGTTGTTAAGAATGTTATAGTACCGAATACTGCCACGCCTGGAAAATCGACACTGACGTCGCTATTGACAGCAAATAACGCGGCTGGTGTAAACAAGTATGCAGGTCGGAGAATATTTATGACGAAAGGACCAGATGGTAGTACCAGGGTCATTGCAGGATCGCCTGGCATAATTACCAAAAGTGCCCAAGGTGTACAGCAGTCTCTTATCAAGGTTCAAACGACTGGAGGTCAAACGGTACAGCAGATACAAATTCAACAGCCAGGTTAGAAATTAATATTTTAAAATTCTGTTAAAACAAAGTTCTCCGGTAAAAATATGTAGTTTTTCTTAAATATTATTACGCAATCTTCGTCATTTTATTATGGAATTACCTGCTGTTTGTTCCTGCAGCGACTACAGCCGCGACGCCCATCAAACAGTCCGACGTTCCTCAAAGGGTCCAGATCATGCGCACGCCCGACGGCCGTCTTACGGTTAAGGGTCTGATGCCTGGTCAGCAGCTGATCCAGATGCCTGATGGCAAGCTGCAAGTGCTCTGCACCACTCAAATTCAGCAACAGACGCAGGCGTCGGGCGCGTGCACCACATCTGCCACTACCATTTCCAGTGGCGTCGTTCAAAAGTTGATTCAACAGCAGTCGCCGACGACTGCTGTAGTGCCTACAAAAACCGTCATTAAATCAGCTATTACATCCGCAGGCAAAGTCATAGTGCAGCAACAGAAGAATACGACAGTAATCGCCAGTGCTCAGCAGGCGCAACAACAATTGGCACAAAGTCCAAACAAAACACAACAGGTTGTTATTAAACAACAGACTCCCGTTTTGCAGAAAGTGAACACACCAGGCACTGTTGTTGTTAGCGGAGGACAGCCTGTTATTCAGCAGCAGGTTGTTGTTAGTGGACAACAAGTGGTTACCACCAGCGGAGGTCAGCAGCAGGTCAGTGCTGTTACTTATGATGTTTTGTAATATACGTTTACATGTTAAAATTTTGTCCATAGGTCGTAACTAATCAGTTCATAGTTCCAAACCAGCAAGTGGCTCAGCAATTGGCTTCTGGTAAACTCCAAATTGCTACTATCAATGGTCAGCAAGTTCTGATAAGGCCTACTGGAAACGGTCAGGCTCAAGTCGTCGCTCAGATAACGACCGGCACTATTACGCAGACTCAGCAACAGGTAATTTATGTTCTGATTATTCCTTGCAGCATTGAAATTGTTGCGTTTGTTTTCAGACGCCTCAACCTCAGACAACCGCGCCCACAACGCCGGTAAAGCAACTCTTGCAGCAACAACAGAACATTCAGGATCAGCAGACTACTACATCATCCACGTCAGTGGTGACTAATCAACAGCAAACATCGACAGCGACTAAGTCCACCTCTGTCGATAATTCAATTGATCCTGCAACGATGGAGCAGTTGCTTGCCGGTCAACCTCCTGGTACTGTGATCAAATGTGTCACTGCGCAGGTCATACAGACGCAACAGGGACCGCGGATCGTACTGCAAGGACTGCAAGGAGCAGATTTCACCCCGCAACAATTGGCTGCCGTTCAGCAACAAGTTAAACAACAATTACTAAAAGGTAATCATCGTGTTAACTTTTTTGGAAGTTCCTTTTCTTAAAAGATCATTTTTTTTCGGTGAAAGCTATAACATTGATTGTCTTTTGTTTTGCAGCCCAAGCGTCTACAGGTAAGCAAGGGGTCCTTGGTCCCACAAAGATTTATCTGGCCGTCCAACCATCTGCTACTTCCGAGTCAGCGTCGGAATCGCAGCCCCCACCCTTGGCCCCCGTACAACATACCAACCAGGTGAACCATCAGCAAATGGCGTCGTCGGCGACAACGACGCCGGTGTCGGTGGTAACCAACGTCGTTAAACAGGCGATCAACAGTGCTGTGACGCAGGTATGCAATTTGTCTCCTGCTAAGCCTACTAGACCAAGAGTGGTCGTTGAACACGTTTCAATTTAATTACCTGGCTTTATTTTCTATTTCAAGTGATTGTTCCTCGTTATTTTCATTCTTTTTTTTAAGAATAATTTAAAATTGATCGAATGATTGCTATCTTGCACGTTCATTATTAGCTTCTTTTTTTAACGTTGTAGCTGTGATAATTTTAGACACAGTTGAGTCTGATATTAAACTTTTTTTTTAATAGCAAATCAAAAGTTAATTGCCAAAACAAACATTTAATATGCAAACAAAAATACATAATAGGAAAAGAATCAACATTATTCAATTTTTTAAAAATGTTCTGACGCTTTTTGTGTATTTGGTTGATGTTTTATATTTTTGTCGTGGTTGTTTGTTCGATGTATTTTAATTGGTCAGACTCAATTTTGTTTATATAATTGCCATTAATGTGTAGATGTTTACTTATGTGTTCTACCCTGTTTGTATTATTTGTGCAACTAATTTAAGTTGAATTTTTATAACTAAGTAATCGACACCGTGAAGGCCATTAATAATTAAGACATTCACACAAAATTCTACGATTTCTTTTTTGTAAAATTGATCAATTGTATAAACATTTGTTTCTCATCCCTGTGTGTTAGTTTTGTAATTTCTGATCTCACGTATTAAATAAAAAAATAATTATTCTGTGGCTTTTGGTTTGCTTTAATAATACGGTGTTAGCTTCTTGCTATTAATTAACAAAATTTTTGAGGATTTTAACATGGTGCGTACAAAACATCATTAATATTGCTTGAAAATTAAATCTTCTTATCAATTAATATATACAGCAGCTTTCCACTAGCTTCTTAACAAAATGCATGAATGGGAAGAAATAGTGTGAAGTGATAGTGAAATTGGGAGTAATCTTTTTTTTAATTATGGAAATTCATCATAAATAGCAATTAATCACCAATTTCAGGTAAAACTTCTGAAAAGCTGCAACAATTGTTATGTTTAACAATTATTTTAAAGGAAATGTACCAAATTGACATGTTATTACTAAAATTAATAAATCGCACGTTTTTTGCTTGATAATATAAAAAACGGAATAACAGATTACAATAGAAAAGATACATATAATAAAAAAGGTAAAGGTGAGTAATTAAATTAAATACTTTTCAGAATGATTTCATTTTTGTTTATATTGCATAAATTAATTGATTTAAAAAGACTTAAATAATTAAAAAATGCAGAAGTTTGAAAAAGGTGATTTGTTCATACAAACGGGGGAGAGGGGTCGAAGATATTGTTCAATTTAATATTTATGGAAGCTCTTTTGTTACTAAGCGAGAGTGTGTTTACAGACGAGCGAGGCTTCTTCGGTTCGTCAAGTGCTAGTCAATGGTCAACAGTCTTCGGCTCTTCTACAAGCGATGAAGGTGAACATGGAAACATCTCAGCAACAACATGCGGGTGTCATTCAGCAAACGACAAACGCCACAACTTGTGGCGATAGTAACACTGTCACAACAGGGATTGGTGGTGGAGGAGGCGGAGGGGGTAACAAGCAGTTCGTAGTCACTCCCGACTACATCCAACAAAGTATGTTGATCTATCATCCTTCAGTCATAGTGTATAATCCTAACTGTAGTTACCCATTGCAAAACGACTACATCAGGCGCGGTACTAACTGATAGTTGATAAACGGTGTGTGCTAATTAATTAGATAATGATAAGACGTGCTAATTAACAGCTCTCTTTCTTTTTTACTTTTAATCATGGCAAGGTAGCATTTTCCTAAATTTAATTTTCGCAAGCTGCTTTAGAAAGAGACGAAGACAAGAAACAGTTAAAAACTTCTCCAACATAAATATATTCAAGTGAAGCATTTTGAGTTACATGGATGTATGGTTGGTTGTGCTTAAAAGTAGCATGAGTTCAACCATACATAAACCAGTTTAATCTAAATTAAAAGAACACCAATACATTGCACTTGTTAATTTCTTATTATTTCCCTCCAAATAAGTAATAATTTTCAAGGGTTTATAAAACGAAATTTTGCTTGGATTTAAGTATGCGTATACCTTTTATAGTTTTATGTAGGTATTTTAATAATTAATTGAACTATTGGTGTTAACAGAATTTTATAACGTGCTATCTTGCCCCACAATAAATTAAAATAAATTATACTGGACTGATTTGTTACACGTTGCAAATGTTTTTAAACGTGTGCAATGGACGTATTTTTATTTCGTCTGAATTTTAATCTGTGATATTTTTTAAATGTTTTTTGTATTAATTTTTATCAACCGCAGTATTATTATTCAGTATTTATTACGAAGAGAAAAAATTAAACAAGTAATACGTAATTCAAAATTTTTTAGATGTGTGATCTATTTTGAGTGATATTTTTATGGTTGTTCTTTATACACTATTTCTATTCGTAATTTATTAATTTTGAATATGAAGACTGTCCAGCAACGTTATTATTGCTAGTATAATATGGCTGTTTGGAAACATTTGCTACAAGCAAAACGATTCTAAAAGGAAAACATGTCTGCATTTATAAACAGCTATAAGTGAAATTGTATGTAAATGTATTCCAAACCTAAGTAAATAAATTTGTTACTATGTGTGCTGCGTTTTTTTGAAGTCCCCTGACACATTTTCAAGTTTATTTTTAGTCGTTTTGCTTTGGGTCTTCCTTCTCACTACCTCTCGTATTTTTTGCTTTTCTTCCTTTTTTAACAATTCGTACTATTCACCAATCCACTAACATTATCTTCCAATAACTTTACACTTCATGAAGTCATTAGTCATTAGATTTTAACAAGACTAATATTGTAACACATAATTTAGTTTGAAATTGTATCTTTATCTATATATTTTTTGTTTTACGATATCTTCTTTATTTTGCAAAATGTGAGATCTTTATCTATTAAAAAAAAAGAAAAATAGTATGTTGAGAAAGTGCCTTTAATTTTTAAATTGTATTGTCTATGGCCCTACATAACAAACTTCTGTTATCTGAACTTCGTCTTTTCTCGTTCTTGACTTGACAGCTATCAAAACGGCGTTAAAACAAGAAAATCTAAATCCGGAAATAGAAGAGAAACTGCTTCAACTACAACGATACCAAGAGACGAAGATGAAACAAGAACCCATCGAAACCATCCCTGTGGTTCCTACCCGTCCTACAATACAACCAACTGTCACCAATACTATACGGTTACCTTCACGTAAACGTCCACCAAGTTTAAGAGACGACGATGCAGATTGGGTTATGGGTATGGAAATACCAAAACGTAATAGACCTATGAAGACTGTGGTGGAAATTAAAAAGGAAACCTTACCGTGAGTATAAACAAATGGTAGATGCGGTAAGCAAACAGTTTAAGGGGTTGTTTATTGTTTTTAGAATTGTACAAACTGATAGAACGTTATCACCTCGAGCAAGAGTTAAAATAAAAGATGGACAAGATGAGGAAAAGACGAAGATTAAGACAAAAGCGATGGTAGCGCTCTTTAGGCACAAAGAAGCGCTGAAAAAGGACATTCTAAGGAAGCGGGCACTTCTTGAAAAAGAACTACAGTATGAAATTCAAGTAAGAAATTTAACACATATCCACCAAAAGAATTTTTAAAAAACATTCTTTCGACTTACAGAAAGAAGTAGCAGAAGAACTAGCAGCACGAACGAAACTAGAAAGGAGTAAACAAGATGAGGTATGAATGATTCATTTTGGAACTACAATTGAATTATCTGATTTTTTTTTTAAAACAAGGTAAGAACAGGTAGCAGCAAGAGGAAATCTACAGCGATAGCACCACAGACCCCCGCTTACACGCCCGCACCCCGATCTTCTGGTCGGCCGAAGAAGAAGCAACCGAACCAACCTTCACCCCCATCAAATCAGCAGTCCTTACACAACAAAATGAAAAAGGAGAAATTGTATTGCATATGCAGGACGCCATACGACGAGACAAAGTTCTACGTTGGTTGCGACCTATGTAACAATTGGTTCCATGGCGATTGCGTCGGTATCACGGAAGAGAGCAGCAAAACCATGACCGAGTTCATTTGTAACGAATGCCAACAGGCAAGGGATAGTCAAATGCTTTATTGCCTTTGTAAACAGCCTTACGACGAATCTCAGTAAGTAGAAATTTTTATCAACCTTACAGATGATGTGTGAAACCGTAATTTTTCTTTTAAGGTTTTATATTTGTTGTGATCGTTGCCAGAACTGGTTTCACGGCAGATGCGTGGGTATTTTGCAGTCTGAAGCCGACTCTATTGATGAATATATTTGTCCAAATTGCCAGAAGAATTCGTCTGTTAATTTTGCTAATATGAAAGACCTCACGGAAAAGGATTTCGAAGGTCTTCGGAAACTTATTAAGCAAATACAGGTACAAATATGATGACGTGACAACATCAGTGTCGGTTTAAATCATATTATCTGTTATTTTTAGACTCACAAGAGTGCCTGGCCGTTCATGGAACCAGTAGATCCAACAGAAGCCCCGGATTATTATAAAGTAATCAAAGAACCAATGGGTAAGTAGAATCCCACAAAAATATTATCAATGTAAGGGGTCTAGTTATGCTTTTTACTAAAATTTATAGCCGCAAAGTTGGCTTAACAAACTGATCAAAATGAATTTCGAAATTGCCGAAATTAGGGTCTAATTCGGTACCAAGGCCAAAAGTTAGGGGCGCATAATTTATGTTTATTGATTTTTACTAATTTATTTTTTATTTTTAATGTTATGCACCTCTTGAAGGTTAGTTAGTCAGGGCAACCTGAACTAACCATAACTTGAAACAAAAGTATGAGCCTTTAATTTTTGACCTTAGCACCAAATTAGTGACTGAAAAGTTCCGTTTTTTTGGCATTTTCGAAATTCATTTTCACTACTTTGTTGTGCTAGCTTCATAGCCATCTAAAATGTTTTATTACCAAAAGGTTTGTGATTAATGTGAGTGCGTAATATACTAAAAGTATAGTTTGTTAAATAAATTTTCTTCAGAAATTGGCTAAAATATGTACATTTCAAAAATAATCTAAAACAAATAACCTTGAAGTTACCGTACCTCTGGTTTGTTAAGTTACAAAATTGGGTTTTTAATGGAATTATGGAAACTAATTAAGTTTCTATTTTGGGATTCACATTTTACGAATTTGTTTCAGATCTTCAGAAGATCGAGAACAAGATAAACGATCAACGCTATGTCAAGCTAAGCGAGTTTATAGGCGATATGACGAAAATTTTCGACAACTGTAGATATTATAATCCGCGGGAATCACCGTTCTTTAAATGTGCCGAATCGCTGGAGGCGTATTTCGTTAACAAGATCAAGTTTTTGCGGGAAAAACTGTCGGAAAACAGCAAATCATGAACTCCTGGCGTATTTAGGTTTTAAGTGGTTTTTAAGTTAATAGGAATTTTACAACTGCTAATATTTTAAGGTCCACACACATACAAAAAGATACAAAAACACACAGATAAACAGGAAGATAACGTACACATAAGACAAAATGTGTAAAAGATGTTACGTTATTGGTAACAGGTTTCGAAGGATCTCACACAGGATGAAATAATGAGTGTGCGTCCGTTCGGGTGCACTCGCGTTTCGTTTTTGTTTGTACCTTTTCTCTTCATTCTTTAATTATTGTTTTCTTTTTATATTGTAAATGTTGGTGGTTTTTCTAAAAACGATCGATCGATTGATTGTGTAAATTTTACATTGTAAATAGGTCTATCACACCTTGGATTGCATCGTATCTTACGATGTGAATATTTATATGCCAGTGCATTTTCTTCTTCGACTTTTTCATAGTAATTTACTATTATGTAGTATTCCTTTACTATTATTTTTTTCATTGGCGTCTGAAAATAATTTATTATATTACTATTGTCGGCAGGCACTTATTTTAAACTGTACATTTTGTTAATACGATTAATAATAATGGTAATAATAATGATAAATAATAAATCATAAACTAAGTATCTGGCCGTAGTAGTTCACGTTTACGCAGTGTTAGTGCCATCATATTGTACATAAAGTCGGTATTTCATTTATTTTATTTTTTTCCATGGCGTGCAGATTTTGGTTTTTCTTTTGCCCTCATTTTTCTCCAGTGTCAGTAGAAGACGTTTCTATTTGTTTTGCACTATTTTATATTTGACCTCAAGACGTACTTTTCCGGTGCGTCGTTTTATCAAATTGATATTTACGTAATAAACAGGTTCATAAATAAAATGCATTTCTATTTCCTTTTTTATTGTTAAAGTAACCATTTGAATATATTGCGATACATTTTGAATAAAGAGGATCAACTAAAGTTGAGGGTAATTAATCTTGGGTTTCAGTATACCTGTTTAAATTATACGAAATACTAGTGAAGGATTTAACATCTTTTTAATCTAACGCTATTAAACACTTAATTTAAAGAGTGATTTGTTATCAATATATTGTAATGTGGTTATAAACCAGTACCAGCTTCACTGTAGCCACTACTATTTCTACTGCTACTATTACTTAAACAGTTCCATTGTAACTGTCATTGGCGATTAAGGTTATTTTACTAACAATTTATAATTGTATTTTGAAAGTATAAATGAATGTTTTTTGAATTTTTAATTAATTAGAAATTATAAAAATTCACAATATTGAGATGTTATCTTCAATGGTAAAAGAGCACCAGGCTAGACAGTCGGCAAGAAAAGAAGCACAAGGTATGTTTTCATTTATTAGCCCTAGCCCCATTATGTATAACATTTATTAGTTTATACGTTTTTAGAAATAAAACGAAAAGAAGCTGTCCAAGCAGCGAGTGAATTAACACAAGCCCTTGTTGACCATTTAAACGTTGGGTAAGATAAAATTAACAAGTGTAATATATATCACCATCTTAAGATTGTTTTTAGGGTTGCTCAAGCCTATCTTAATCAGAAGAAATTGGATGCTGAAGCCAAGCAGTTGCATGTCAGTGCCACGAATTTCTCAAAACAGACACAACAGTGGGTCAATTTAATAGAATCCTTTAGTGGTGCTTTAAAAGAATTGGGTGATGTTGAAAATTGGGCAAAAACTATCGAAGGAGATGTAAGAACAATTACACAGGCTCTAGATATTGTTTATAAAGCATCTCAAGAAGCACAAAGTCAGCAGTCATAATTGTAGTAAATTATACTAAATATTTGTTATTTCCTTGAATATTTCTATATTAAACTAATATCTTACCTACATTAGCAATATAAGATTTGTTTTTGTTATGCTTAGTAGCTTAAGATTATTTTTTATTACATACTGACTGATTTTGATTTTAATAAATTACACTCATTTAAAGGTCTATTCTATTTGTAACAAATAATACAAAAATGCTGCATGAACATAAATATAATTATTAAATAATGATAATATCGAACTAGGTCATACCTTAGCTGAGCCTTGGGATATTGTCACAAAATGAATATATAATTAATTAATTAAAATGCCAGCTTTCCAAACCATTAAAATCCTATCAGTTCCACCTGTAGCAAAATATTCACCATTAGGGTTGAATTTTGCTTTATTTATAGAGCCTGTATGTCCCCTGATGGTGTAAAGTGGCCTGCCTTCCATAACATCAATTATTTTTGAAGACCCCTCCTTACCACAGGTTAATAAATAAAGTCCACTTGGGTGCCAGTCTACACAGTTGGTTTCCTGATGAATATCAATATACTGTTGCTGTAGCTTGTGATTTCTTATATCATAAATTCGTACATTTCCATTATTCATTGCTACAGCTATAGACACATCGTTGGGATGTACTGACACATAAGTGCCACTAATGTCTAAAAAGTTGGTTGTATGAACAGACACGCCATTCTTGACATCCCAGACATGCAGGCTCCTGTCATCAGCACAAGATACTGCAGTTCTTCCGCAAGAGGTATACTTAACAGATCTAACCCAGTTAGTGTGTCCCATTAATGAGCTTATAAATTCCTTTCTTTGCAGATTCCACGTTTTTATGGATTTATCATTAGAGCCGGTTATTAGTTCGGTATTACTGGGTGATATAGAAACACTTTGAACTGCAGAACTGTGTCCTTTAAAAAAGGTACACTTACCAAGTATAGTTGGAACCCAAATTCTAACCGTATCATCATTTGAAGCAGTGGCAATAAATCGACCGTTTGGAGAGTATGCACATGAATTTATTTTGTCTCTGTGGCCTTCAGCTTTGTAACACTTAACTGAATCACCAAGAGTCCACCACAAAAGGTATTTATCTGCACCACATGTTGCTATTTTTTTTTCATTGTTTGGATGAAAAACCAAATCACATAAATCGTGATAATGGCCCCTGAGGTGACGAACTAATGATGGATGTTCGTCTTGATCATTTGAGGAAGTCATTTCTGTGTGTTTAAATACAGAAAATGTTACCATTTCAGTTACTTACATTTTTAAGCGCACAACTTTGAACGGTTATTTTGAAAATATTTTAAATGCAGTATGGCCAATATTTATTTTCTGGATACTTTAGATCTAAAGCATCCCTAGTTTTTAAACTATTTTGGAGTTTAAGAGAATACATGAAAAATTATCTTAAAATACTATTTTTCGAAAGAATACATTAAAAAAATCTTAAAAATTGCTTAAAAGCCTGTTATTATGGAAAAAATATTGAAAAATAACAAAAACTGTTGGAGGTGCACTTTGGGTTGCCAGTATACTTAGCTTATGTCCAAGGGGTGTTCACTCTGTCAATTGTGAAATAAGTGATACACCAGTTCAGAGATAGTGCTGTAGTACTACGTGACATGGGTTGCATAAGAGAAAAAGTATTTTATCATTAAATTTTTTTCTGCAAGATTTACATAATGAGGGTTGTCTATTAAGTAGGAAACATTTTAGAAATAAAAATCGTGATAACGATATTGTGCTGTTGATGGTTTGCTACTCCTATTGATGCTGTTGCAATTTGTATATAAACAGATATATAATGGTATTACAATATATAAATATATATATAATGCCGCGGGGAAACCCTCTTACAGGTTTTTGGAAAACACCCAAGCAAAAATTTTACATGATAATAAATGAGAGTACCCTACACCATGACCCATACTATTTAAAAAAAATGTATTACTGGCTAAAAAGCCAAAAAACTAAAGTAGTATAACTGAATAGGATTTTTGGTTTAAAAATAATTTTTAAATTCTTAAATTAACTTAAGAAATAATTAATAATTAAATCTAATCATTCTCTTATATGGTGGACCTTGTAAAATGTTCTGTTGAACATTTTAGACCTTTATCACCAAGAGACTATGGTAATAAATATATAGACGACATATTCGATAAAGGTTTGGTAAGGTTTTATGTTCAGACAATGTTTGGTTGTTTAAAGACGTATTCAGTACTATTATTGTATTTTTTTCCTATATATAATAGGAAGCTACAACTTTCCTTTGTTTCGTTGAAATTGCTTTTATTTTTTACACGTCCAGATTACAAAATCTGTACTATATTTACACTTTTAATTTTTGAACAATAATTAAAAAGATGACTGCGTTTACTTGATGGAAATTCAATATAATTATAAATAAAACACTGATTTAGTCGGTTTCATTAAATTTATTTTTATAAGTTATACAGGAAACTTAATCTCCTTAAGAATTTTTTTCTTACATACTATTGGGGGGGGGGGGGGTAGGGAATAGGGTTAGCAGTGGAGAAAAAATATAAAATAGAAAACACAAAATGGAATAAACAAAATAGAAAACAGGAAAGAGAAAATATAAAATAGTAAATATAAAATAGAAAATACAAAACAGAAAATACTCAATAGATAATACGAAATGCATAAAACAAAATACGAAATACGAAATGCAAAATACAAAATACAAAATACGAAATGCAAAATAGAAAATACGAAATGCAAAATGGAAAATACGAAATGCAAAATATAAAATACGGAAAACAAAATAGAAAATATGAAATACAAAATCGTAAATACGAAAAACAAAATACTAAATAAAAAATTCAAAATATAAAATAGATCAGAATAGAAACTACAAAATAGTAAATAAAAAATAGAAAATAATAAACATAAAATATTCAATGAAAAAATAGAATATACAAAATACTAAATAAAAAATACAAGATGTAAAATGCAATAGAACAGAAAATAGAAAATAGTAAATACAAAATAGAAAATAAAAAGTACGTATTTATAAATATACTTCAAAATAGAGTGATTATCTATTATCCAGCCAATTTTTTCATCCCATTCTGTAATAGTATAATTAAATTGACTCGACTAAAGTGCAAACTAAGTTATTGTAGTAGTTTCAAAATTGAAAATGCGTTAAAATATTTTTAAATACAAGTAAAAATTATTATTTAGAAAATGGCATTTATAATCAAAAATAAAATAGGTATTTTGCATTTTAAACAGAACCAGAAGTATGAGCTGCACTAATAAGAGTTATATTTGGCTATTCTAACCGTTTAGTAGCCCAGTTAATGTTTACCCCTTGTATTAACTGCATGTGTTCTATCGACTTGTACAAAACTAGAAATTAACAATGTACTTTATAGTACTAAAGCGACCGACCGACCCTGTCGCTGCCAAGACTTTTAGCTGTAGCTTTTACCCAAAGTGTCATCACACCACCCCTGATGGCGTGAACCGCACTTGCCGAAGAAACGTCTGGACCTAACCGTTAATTTAAACTACGCCCCTCTAGCCCGAATCTGAATTATACTAGGGATTCCGGCCGTGAAAGCCCGTTCATATAATAAATTACCATATGTTAAAAGTGCCTGTTGGTCCGCGAGAGACATTTTATCTCTTACCCGATTGCTGTTAACCGGGCACTTCCCTATCCGCCACCCGGGAACGCGCCCGATAGGGGTTGCAGGCTCCCCACACGGGAAAAATAATACTCACGCTCTGGTTAGTTGCAAACCAAGCGTGAGGGATCTTTTGTTATGTGGTCGATCCAAACCACAATATTTCACAGACATTAATAGCTATTAATTGTCGATGTACGATTTGGAGATTTAAAAGAAGTAATATTTTCGAGTAAATATAACTTTTAATCAAGTATACCTAAAGAGTTCTGTTCATAAAATTGTTAACACATAAATCATGGTCAATGGCTAAAAATTCTTTTTCTCTATACTACATCTACGCAGATAAGCCACCCATATTGATCTACATTACAACATCAATAGCTACCACATGAAACTACGACATCACAACCAAAAATAAGAATATTTAGCCTTTTGCACCGTAATAATAAAGCAACTTAATATTTTTTTGTGAACTTGCTTTCGGAAATCCGTCGCAGAAAGTGCGGATCTGTAATCAAATACTGTACTTTCTGGAAATTGATGTTTCACATTTTGGAGTTGAGGCTTTTTTTGAAAAACACGTCAACGTACCTCCATTGGTTCCTTAAAAATAGTAGCAGAGAACGCCTTATTCTAAATACTATACTTTCTGGAAGTTGATGCATCACATCTTGGAACCCATTGCTTCTTCAGGAGAGATCCGTCGAAGATAAGTGCGGATCTGTAATCACAATAAGACAGACAACCTGACAGATTCAGGATGCCATATCACATATTAGAAAATGAAAACAGTAACATAGAACACCTTATTCTAAATACTATACTTTCTGGAAGTTGATGCATCACATCCTGGAGCCCTTTGCTTCTTCAGGAGAAATCCGTCGCAGATCAGTGCGGATCTGTAATCACAACAAGACAGACAACCTGATAGATTCAGGATGCCATGCCATATATTAGAAAATGAAAACAGTAACAGAGAACACCTTATTCTAAATACTATACTTTCTGGAAGTTGATGCATCACATCTTGGAGCCCATTGCTTCTTCAGGAGAAATCCGTCGCAGATAAGTGCGGATCTGTAATCACAACAAGACAGACAACCTGATAGATTCAGGATGCCATGCCATATATTAGAAAATGAAAACAGTAACAGAGAACACCTTATTCTAAATACTATACTTTCTGGAAGTTGATGCATCACATCCTGGAGCCCATTGCTTCTTCAGGAGAAATCCGTCGAAGATAAGTGCGGATTTGTAATCACAACAAGACAGACAACCTGATAGATTCAGGATGCCATGCCATATATTAGAAAATAAAAACAGTAACAGAGAACATCTTATTCTAAATACTATACTTTCTGGAAGTTGATGCATCACATCTTGGAGCCCATTGCTTCTTCAGGAGAAATCCGTCGAATATAAGTGCGGATCTGTAATCACAACAAGACAGACAACCTGATAGATTCAGGATGCCATGTCACATATTAGAAAATGAAAACAGTAACAGAGAACACCTTATTCTAAATACTATACTTTCTGGAAGTTGATTCATTACATCTTGGAGTTGAGGCTCTTCTTGGAAAACACGTTAAAGTACCTACATTGGTTCCTCAAAGGCTAAATATTTTTTCTCTATACTACATCTACGCAGATAAGCGACCCACATTGATCTACATTACAACATCAATAGCTCCCACATAAAATTACGACATCACAACCCATAATAAGAAATTTAGCTTTTCGAACCGTAGTAATAAAGTAACTTTTATATTTTTGTGAACTTGCTTTCGATCGCCACTAAAATATATAATATGAACATAAAATGAATGTGACGAGTGATGAAGGGATATTCCAAGAAAGCTTAAAACATAGAAACGGTTTGGTTTGTTTAACGAAATTATATAAAATTCCAAGACGAGCGAGGTAATTTCCAAATCGTACATAAAATTTTAAAAATTGTACAAAATTATAAAACATCATACCGTGCGACAATATAATAGAAATACCAAACAATTCGTGAACGTTCCGATTTGCATCCCGTCAAACAAATTAACAGGAAAAATTGTAGAAGACCTGTAATCATAAGAACTTACAACCTTAACACAGGCTGTTAAATTAATAAATACCTAGACAATAACAATTCATTCCGGAAATTGCTGTTTCACATCTTAGAGCCTATCGCTTCTTTGAAAGAAATCCGCGAATATAAATCTTGGAATTCATTGGTACTTAATGTAAATGCTGTACTTTCTGGAAATTGATGTTTCCATTTTGAGGTTTAGGCTCTTTTTGGAAAACACGTCGACGTACCTCCATTGATTCCTCAAAAGACATCCGTCAAAGATAATTGTTGATCTGTAATCATACAAAATTTGCAGCCTTGATGATATATATATATATATATATATATTATACGTATATATATATATATAATATAATAATAATTATTATATAATGTATAATAACTATGTATACACTGGAATTTGTACTTACTTTTCAATATCTTCTTATTGGAGTGGATAATCCTCTTCTTAGAAATCACTACACTTTTCACTTCTCCCCCCAACCCCCGCCGCGGACCCAACAATACCCAATCGACCGAACATGATAAAACAACATTTAGCAAGTATAGTACAAGAAATGGTGAGAGGCAAGCACCCCCCACCAATAGATAAAGAAAAACATGCATCCTACTATGTAACGGCGATCCTCTTGCCCTGACGACACGATCCAAACCGCCGATGTAGAACCATGTACCTACCTATCGTGAAAAAACCTACTCACACAAAGAAAACATTCATCAAACCACCCTTACACTACCGCGCCGCCGTCGCCCTAAGAAAAAGAAAGAATTACTCACCCCCATCCACACTTCTGACACAAAGTCCTGACATCCCCGAGGAATTGGAAGAATTCCTCGAAAACCTTCTCACATCACTCAAACATCCAACAACATCCACACATTTACACCTGAACACAGGCATCAACTTACACTCAACCACTTCAACACAAAATACATCCGGCTGAAGAAAACACGACCAAATCATCCTCGGAGGTTGGAATACAATACTACTCAGTCGTGTGGACGGACGGGGGACGGCTGGTTGTCTTTCCAAAACTGAAACTCACTTACAGTCTACTGCGATATTAATATATAGAATATATCTTAATGGTACTTACCATTTGCATAACAAATACACAAAAATGGTACTATACTTGCTAAACATTGAATAGACGAAGTGTCAAGAGTCAAATTGTAAAGTAACAAATTGTCAAACTTACCACGTCGTCTATTGGGAAACCATGCAAATCGCTTACCACTCTTTGGACGGTAACTGCAAAAAGATAAAAAATAAAATTATTAAAAATGAAATAAACAGTCAATCGAAAGAGAAAACCATTATAATTAAGAAGAACAATAAATTAGTGTTCAATTTATATTTTACACTTTCTAGAACTGTACGGGTCACTATTGTGATTGACCACAACCAACCAATAATAGCAATCACAAAAGTTAAAATTGGTGCAGGTTGTTTAATAATTTCCAAATCATTATAAACGCTAGAAAAATTTCATTAATAAATGTTTCATCAAAATTTTAAATAATTTAATTAAGAAAGAAACCAATTATAATCAAAAAGAACAATAATTTTCTGTAAAAGTATAAGGAACGTGTTCTAGAATCTTTCCATTACTTTATGGTTCGCCATTGTGATCGACTAAACTCGATCAATAATATCAATCATAAAATTAATTATTGAAAAAGCCTAAATTAATTTCAAGTGCGGAGCGACGAATCTATTTCTAAAAATTTAAAATTCATGAATGAAAAGTTAATAATGTTAACTAAAACGTTTAAAATTATTGTAGGAAATTTGATCATTTGCAAACTATCAAAATTCACAAAATAATTAAAAAGAAAACTAGAAATAGAAACTTTCTAAAACAGTATCAATCAACCAAACCAATAACATCAACCACAAAAGTTAATTTCGAAAAAATTAACAGTCAAAATGTTTTCAGTCACTGAATGGTTTTTAATAATTTCTAAATCATTATAAAAACTGGACAATTATCAAAAAGAAAAAAGGCAATTGAAATATTGAAAAATAAGTTAAGCAAATAAATAAAAATAAAAAGATAACAATTACTTACCATTACCGCCACTTTGGTGTTGCTTTAATCCTCTTAATAAAACACTCCCGAAAATTTAGAAATCACTACAGCACAAGTTAAAAACTTTAAGAACGGATAAACATGCACCTAAAGCACGAAAAGCGAGCCACGGCAGCGCGACGCGTCGCGACGCATACTCTTTCCCGAAAGCATGGTCACGAGAAACTGAAGAAAAACTAGCATCATTCGTATTTATAGTCTTGCTTTTTTGTATCCGGTACGGCCCATCGGTATCATTTTGTGCCTTTATCAAGCAAAAAAGTATGTTCAGTTACATCCATACTTTCATTAGAATTTCCATTTCATATTTAATAGTTACAGTTCGTCACCAAAGAAATATTAGAAAATAGTTTATTCAAATAAAACAAAACACTTACTACAGATGTAAGACAATTCACTTGTTTATAAACAATTGTATTTAAAACAAATATCAGAGAAAAACGATAGCGGCAAATAAAGACGTCATTTCTAAGTCGATGTAAAATTTATTATATATAATATAAGGTGTCACTTGTGTGGTTTGTTGTTAAATTCACAACACGAATACTGGAAATTTAGAATTAACTTTTATAATTCTGTTTTTTTTAAATAAATCGAATTGCTTAGAATAAATGAATTAAGTATGTTTTCAAGTTCGTTATGCCGAGCTCAAAATTGAAAACATCGACTCAAACATGGAAAACCTGGACCGAAAAGTCATATGGTCATTGTTCAAACTTTTACAAAACGTACCAGGGATAATCTCACGTTGCTTACATGCAGGCATATCTTTAAATTATTATCGTTTCAGTAACACAGGAACTTTTCAATTTACTTTAAAATTCTGTTAATGATCGAGGTATTAACCAACTAAATATAAATTAAATAGTTTAGGCCTAATTATAAATGATCAATTAGATGTAAATAGATCACCGCTTTTAAATATCTCTAACATGTAATGCTCAGTTCTACCCTTACATTTTTATTCATAATTTTAGTCTACAATGATATTGTACTAATTTTATGTTTATTCAACTTCTTCCACCTGAAGAAGCCTTAGTATGGTGAAATGATCATTGTGGTTATACAATAAACGTTTTGTAACTTAAACTTTGTGTTTAATTTGTCGTCAATGGATGATAATCAAACGTGACAGATTGTATATTAAAACAAAGAATTACAAGTTTCTGCAGAAAAAAGGTATCGTTGCTGTGTTCCAACATAAAGGAAGAATTATATTCTTATGTATCATTTTAAACGTACATTCTAATATGCCTTTGACTCTTTTGTCCTCCAAGGTTTAATAGTCGTCCATGCTGATAATATAAACATTTGCTAGTTTATTCCATTTGTTTCAATAATTCTTTACTAGATTTAAATTTGCTCCCACATTATCGTAGGTAACGCAAATTTGTTTATATTTATATTAAACAAATTAGTAAACAACATTTCAATTAACATTAGTAAAATACAATCGATGGTGAGAAATGTTCATATTTTATGTTTTAAAACTTTTAAGTGTTCTGTATTGTTTGATAAGAGTTCACCCTTATACATCTTCTTTTGTTATTAAATTGAAGATATGAACCAATATCACCACTTCCATAGTACCATACGTAATGTATGTAGCTCGTTCGATATTTTGATAAATAATATAACGGTAAAATGCAATGTTTTTCATTGCATTAAAAGAACGTTTTCTAATCTAGAAATACATTTTGATATATCTATAGAAATTGTATCTTGAAAATAGAAAACTTTATCTTCGTCTAGAAAAACCATCATCAACGACTTGAAACAAAACGTTCAGTGTTAAGAAAACTACAAAACCGTTCGTTTAACATACTAAAATTTAAAATGATATATTCTTTCTACGTTCACTTGATAGAAACTATTTCAAATAATAAGTGAAATAAATAAAACAAAAACACAAAGTTTCCACAAAATTGGTATATTCACACAGAAAATACGTTTATTAAAAAATTCCAGTTATTTAGCAAATGTTTATATTGGTACAGATATGTTGACGAAGTTTTGGTGTGCTTCACAGGTACAGATAGACAACTACAAAATTTCTTAAACCAGCTCAATAATATACATGAAAACATTAAATTTACAATTGAACTAGAAAAATATAAATAAATTAACTTTTTGGATTTAACCATTAGCCGTAAAAACAATAAACACAAATTTGCCATTTATCACAAAGAAACACACACAGATATCGTCATCAATAACCTATCATGCCACTCCAATCAACATAAAATGTCTGCTTTTTACTCTATGTTATATAGATTGATCAACATACCATTAGATACGATAGATTTCAAAAAAGAATTAAACATAATTAAGCAAATTGCATTAAGTAATAATTATAAAGTTGATATAATTGATAAGTTACAATTTAAGAAAGCAATTGGTAAGGTATACCCCCGATGCAATTATAACCAAATTGTTAATTATAAAACCATCACTTACTTAAATAATCCTTCAGAAATATTAGGAAAATTCTTAATTAAAAATAATCTCAAATACTTTAGGAAAACATATTAAAAATAACAAGGACAAAATTAGTAAGGAAAACATGTCAGGAGTGTATAAACTAAATTGTTATTCTTGTAACTGCATCTATATGGGTCAGACAGGGCGTACTTTTAAAGAACGATTAGAAGAACATAAAAAATCTTATGAAAATAATAAGCTAAATTCGAACTATGCTAAACATCTATCGAAGAAAACCATACTTTTGTCGATAACTTTGAAATTCTTCATGTTGTAAATAAAAGCTAAGATTGTCATTATTAGAAACATTAGAGATTAATAAATACAAGAATAAAAATACACTGTTAAACGACCAAATTGACCTCAACAATTAACCGTTACTAAATCTTTTTACTCACACCCCGCCCTAATCCATTAGTGAATAAGACAAATGTTAAGATAAGTTTATTGTATTATTACTTCTGAAGAAGCATACGTTAGGCGTAACAATTGTAAAGTGTGAATATACCAATTTTGTGGAAACTTTGTGTTTTTATTTATTTCACCTATTATTCCAAAATTTAAAAGTGCAATATCTGTTGTTTAAATGAATTCCTTTTTCTCGAAGTAGAAACATTGTCTTCTAGTTGTAGTAATTTCAGACAATATTGACAATATTTACATATAAAATTATTATTAAATTACATATTATTTATAACTCGCTTTATCAAATGACGTGATGAAAACTAAGAATAATAAGAATAAAGATTGGGGACAGTAACTGATTCCATCTAAATTTTTCATATATATTTAAGTCTCAGCAATTGTTCACAAAATTATCAATAAGATTTAGTATTGTGCTAACTCTACGATATTTTAAAAGTTGTATTTTTCCCTTTGAATTTTCAAACAAAATGGTAAACGGTATATGTTTTATTTGTAGCATTTCTGTTATCATTTTTTCAATTTCTTGATTTGTACAGTAGGTAGGTAAATAATCAATAAATAATCTGTCTACATAGATAGAAATTTATTTCTTAGCAGATAATTGTCTTAGAACAATAATAATATTAATTAACATTTACAATTGATTAGTTTAATTTATGTATTCGTTTCTGTTTCTGGTTCATAACCAAAATTTACATGACAATTTCGTGGTCTTACAGTTTCCGAAGTTACTGAAAGCCTATTTAGATTGGCAATGGTCGATCTGCGTTTTTCAATAGCAACTGCAATCGATTTCCTTCCAGTTGTGTCGTTACCTTCTGTAATTAAAATAATACAAAAACATTTTTAGACAGTTTTCTTATTCGCAACAATCTTCATTTGCTAGCAATTGTCTTTTATTTTAACTAGCTGTGACCGCGACTTCGGCCGCGTGGAATTTAACAAAAAAGTTATTTTTAAAATTTTAAACGAAGTCGTTGAGACACAACCGTTAACAATAGCCCGCTTGCCCCTTTCAGATCCCGCGCGACAGGCAGCCTTTGTGATATTAAGTGGAGGGAGGCGCCTTTACAATTCTTATCTGTCTGTCTGTTTGTGCCGGTTAATCTCTGAAACGGCTGACCGATTTTGATGGGACTTTTACTGGTAGATAGATAATGTAATAAGGAGTAACTTAGGCTACTTTTATTTTAAAAATTAATAACTACTTACTAATAATAATAATTAATTTCTAAAATAAAAGTAGTCTAAGTTACACCTTATTGCATTAGCTATCTGTCAGTGAAAAGTCCTGTCAAAATCGGTCGAGCCGTTTCAGAGATTATCTGGAACAAACAAACAGACAGACAAAAATTGTAAAAAACGTTATTTTGATATATGCACCGTGAATTACTATTACAATCAGACGCTTCAATTTAATTTATCTGTATAGATTATTATTCTTTATAAGTTCGTACCATAATTTCTAAACTTCGTTAGTCTTCTAGTAAAGGCACGTGTCAAGTCTGTAGTTATAGCTTCATCAGGTTTAGCACCATCTTTGGCTCTTTCTATTATAGTCATTCTTCTTTCTACATCTTTTTCTTCTTTATCTTCTTTATCGTCATCGACGCCTCTCAATTTAATAAGTTTTTTCACCATCCTTACGGGATCCTTTTCTAATAATTGCTCATCGGTGAGGTCGTTACTCTGATGTGAATATAGAAAATATAAATTTTAGTCCATAAAATAAAATTCAAATTATTTGATTATCAAAATCGTGCCAGATGGCATCTTTATATAACGAATTGAGTGTTAATATTTTCGCATTATTGAATTTCATTTTTGTCTGTTTATTTTTTTACTAATTTGGTTTACTTACCGATTTCTCGAAACAGCGAACTGGAACAGGTGTACTGGACAAAATCTGACAGAATGTGCTAAATCTATGTAAAAGCATTCCAATAAACTGAAGGCCCATTAGTAATCCGAAGAATACCACGAATAAAAGACCAATGGGTTCCAGTTGCAAATACGTTCTGTTCAATTCAATCTATAAAGCAAAGAAAAAAATCTAATATACAAACTGTCTATTCCTCGTAGTATCGTAGTATGTACTGTAGCTTTAAATTTTTTTTTTACTAATTACAATAAAATACATAGAACAGTTGACGGAAAATAGTTGAGAGGTGTTGTAGAACAGGAGTTGACAGAAAGAGAAGTTATCGACGAAAAGTGTGGACGAGACTTGAGAACCGAAGTTGTGTTAAATAGTTAAGTTTTGTCGAGAGAGTTAAATAAACGGGTTTAGAGCAAAAACGTAACAATACATTAAAAGTATTTCAGACCTCCAAATTCAAAATCGAAAAAGCAAAAAGTACTTAACATCCCTTTTCGACCTAAATATACACGAGGTTTATCCAACTTGTTCAATAAGTTCATTTTAACAGCAGTTCACAGCCCGTCAAATAGTTTACAATGTTCAAAAAAATAAAATAAAAACCCAAGAGAAAGCTAGAACTTACAGTATTATATGTAAAAATTACGATAAACAGTACATAGGTCATAACCGTAAGGCAATTAATGGTAAATTTATGGAACATCCCATATCCTTTACCTAGTAGGGAGTTTGAGTTTTTTTTTTGTTATTGAACGACTTCACCAAACAGCATTTCCCTTCATTCGCTAATAAAGGCTACGAGTTTACACTAGCTGAGTTTATACTAATAACATATATGCACTCTAGTTCCAAATTGTACGTTTTCATTTGTAATTTTAAAATTTTGGACTGTATTACAGAAGGATATTAATAATATAGTAAACTTTTCAATTTATCTAACTGACGATGATATCTTGTATGGAAATCCAAAAAAAGAAGATAATAAAATCCTTTTTCGTCTAAATATAAAGGATCACAGACCAACAGGTCGAAACCGGTCGTGGGTTATGGCTTTCGGTGTGCTGTGCCTACTGTGTAGGACACGTTGCAAATGTAGGATCTGTGATCCTTTATAATTAGACGAAAAAGGATTTTATTACCTTCTTTTCTGGATTGTTATCTTCGTCTAATAATTGTTCGGAATCAACAGTATAATTCAATGCCGGTAGGGGTATTAGCCCTTGAGTAGTTGTTTCTGTTGATTCCATATTTATATTTATTATATATCTTGGGTGGAATTTTGGATTAGTTGTAGTGGTTTAATTAAGTATGAATTCATCAATTAACGGAACAATTAGAGAAGACACCCTGTGAATTTTTATTAATACTTACGTCACCGGTAACGTCGATATATGTAAAGTTGTATGTTATTCCAAAAGGCCAATTAATATGTATCGTATCTTTATTGAGTGAAAGTAGGAAAATGGCAACAACGAAAAGCGCATTTACCATGAGGAACATCATAACGGTTTTGTCACGTAAGTCTTTCAGGTCCTTGGCCACTTTTTCCTGCAAATTTTATAGTTTCTTTTTTGTTTTGGGGTTTGTCATGTAACAAACGTTTATTCTACCTTGTCGTCTTCGATAGGGTGTAAATACTTGTCAATCAGACCTTCCCAGAAATTCTTTTCTTTTGTCGAAAGACAACCGAATTCGCCCCTTCCCAGATTATCCTCATACATCCAACTATTTGGTTCACCCGATTCTTCAGATAATTGACTTTCGCTTATTAATGAATATTGATCTTCCGCATTTTCTATCACTTTTGATAACTCTCCTCTGAAACAAACAAAAATGAAATAATTTATGTTCGGGATCTTTGTATCTTCTTTATCAGGATTTTAGGCACTCACTTGAGTCCTTCCATAATTGTAGTTCTTCGCCTGGATATAATTGAAGATGATCGTTTCGCTTGTGCTGGTTGTCTCTCTTCCGGTTCAAGGAGTATTAATTTTTCGATGCTTTCGAGCTTTCCTTCTATTTTATCAATACTATTGTTCATAAGTGCTAGTTGTACTTGTTCTGGGGACTCCTTCCGATATGTACATAAAAGAAGTTTAAACAAACCTCCGCATGAAAATTCCATAGATCCTGAGTTATCATCACCTTTGCCGAACAAAGAGAATATTTTATTTTGAATAGTTTGCGGGTTCTTGGGCTGCTCTTTTTCGTTCTTCTTATCCTTCTTATCCTCCTCCTAACATGTCAAACAAAAAATCAGGTATTTTTGGAAGAAGAATATTGTGCAACTTACCAATTCGGCTGCACCTTTGGGTACAACAGTGATTTCTCTGGTACCCCATGAAATGTTGTTTAAATTGAAGACGGAGTAAATAATCAAGATAAGGTACATGCTGGGAATAGTAATGAAATAGACGAGACCATAAGGAAGACAACCGAACTCCTTGGGATGCAATATAGCAGCAATTATAAATTCACCTGCCACTAGCAACAGGAACATGCTGCTGGGAGCTAACCAACCATCTTCGAATATTTGAAGCATTACACCAACTAGCACGGCCATCATTACTAACGAGTAAATACCACTTATAATTGCTGCCATTAATAACTGCACAAAATTAGATTGTTGTTGAATAAATTAACAAAAAAAATGCGGATATTAAAAATGCTGTCAACAACATACAGGGTTATTCAAACTGAGTGGTACATTAGACGTTTTAGGAAAACTAAGCCAGTTGTAGATTTAAAAATTTGAAGAGTAGAGGTGGGTTATCAGGGATGATCTTTGTATCTAAAATAATTCTAACTGTCTACCACTTCTGGTGTTGAAATTTTTACTAACGTCATGCCAAATCTAAGCTCATCTCATAACTTATTCAGGGCGCTCAGAAAAAAAAACAAAGTTTAGAAACTTCAAATACGAATAACTTTATTTTATATAAATTGCTTAAGGCTTTAGAGGCCATTTGATGAACTGGTCTAGTCCTGGTTCGGGTCTAAAGACCGTCGTTGGTTGGAATTGCTTCCTAAGGTTTCTCTAGCACGAGTGGCGAGCTTCTTCAGAGGTTTTTCCATCTCCGATGCTGGATGTAGACTGTCGACGACGACCTTTAGATCCGAATCAGGACCTAACCACTTAATTTATAAATACCATTCTTATTTCTAGTTTTTTGAAGCAATATTTAAATTTAAAACTTTTATTATTAACAAAATGAAAAGGGTAATAAATATTATTTATAGAATTTTGATTATTTATAAAGTTGTTAATTCACGCGTATTGTCAAAATAATTAAATTGATGACTGATTCAATTTCCTTATTTTCCAATGTTTGGTACAGAATCCCCACAAAATAAATTTGAAAGTTTCTCTTACCTGAATATTGGATTTGCAATAATAGCAAACGAGCATGAATATAATCAGAGGAAAAACGTTCCATTTAAGACTTGTGTATTGATCAAAAGAAAATACGGTCACAAGCGCCCCAATTACCATGAGAAGTAAAGTTCCAGGACCCAGGACAGTTCCAACCATCAGAACAATCTATGTAGAAAATTGTATAAAAATCATTCTGATTAATGCAACTACGTAATTTAATTTACATGATATAATATATAACCCCTGGATATGTTGTCGTTTACTGAGATGGTTTTCTTAGAGGCTAGGATCAAATCAAGAATATTGGCACAGGTCGAAGGCATCCATCGTCTCCGTTGGTTGTAAAATTCGTTAAATCCTTCTGGTGCGTGGGTGAAAGCGTCTGAAGCTGCAGAATATTCAACCCTGTATCCTCTCTGAAGGATCAAAGTACACAGCCAACGGTCTTCTCCTAAACAGCAAAAGGCAAAAATATTTATTTATATTTGGGAAAGATTGGAACTAAAATAGTAGATGGCTGTTTCTATATTTGGAAATTGTTACTTTTCACATTTAATAAAACACAGATGAATTACAGAAAGTTTTTATTGATACCACAATATTTAACGAGTGCGCGCATGCTTGTGTGCGTCCGAGTGCCCATATATGTGAGCGAGCCGGTCGCGATTTGGCCGCGACGTGTATATCGTAACTGCAAGTATGTGTGTAATAATTGAGGACATGTTAGCGTATTTGTGTTTCGCGGAGACTTGTTTAATATTTCGGCAAAAAATAAAATGGTCCCGACTTTTCTGTGTTTCTCGGGAATGTTCCGGAAATTTAACGGAACAGTATATAAGCGGAAAGACGATCGCCGAAGAAATAATGTCAGAAATAAATCGAGACGCGTAGTAAATAAATAGAAAAGTGAGAAGTGTTATACAGACAGTAACTGTACATAAATAAATAGTGTAATTGGTAGTAAAGTTAAGTTATTCGTTAGTGTTTTAAAAGTTAATTAATATTAGTATAAATAAATTGTTGTTCCTGTTTAAAAGTCTTCGAGTTTTGATTGTTGAACCCCCGAACGTTACAATATTATTTCGACATACAATGTCGCCTTCAGGTGGTGAAGTAATCTGAGATAATCTGAGATTACTTCACCACCTGAAGAAGACATTGTATGTCAAAATAATATTATTGTGGTATCAATAAAAACTTTTTGTAACTTATCTGTGTTTTATTAAATGTGATTATGGAGTTACAATATTGGAAGACTTCATCGATTCAATTGTTACTTTTCCTTTGTGATCATTAACAAACCTTGATCGTATTGTACAAAATGTCTGGCCTCTTGTGATCTCGTGGTATATTTTCTCATAACACTGTCATCCATCAGAGCTTTGGCTCTGAAAAGGGAAAAACATCCAGGACTACAGAGTACACAACCGAACATGTGTTCAGCAGCTTTTTGGAGCCAATGTCCTACGGCATATTCAAACTTTTGATACCATACCATCACTCCTGTACCAATGGGGTGAATTCTTCCACAAGCAGCGCCTAACTTTTTATTTTTCTTCATTAGATCCACCAGTAAATGGACTGCCTGAGGTTGAAAATCAATATCTCCATCCAAGGCCAAAATGTATGTGTTTTCTGAAATGATGTCTTTTCTTCTAGGTGAAAGGTCTTTTCTTTCCATTAACCTGAAGCATATTTAAATACATAATTTTAAACTGATTAAAAAATCTTTAGGTTAACCCTGACCTGTGCCCCAACAAATAGTACATGTACATTACTTGAGACCATCGTTTTTTGGGTCGAATTTTAGCTCGGTCTTTGAGATGGGCGATCATCTTCGTTTTCCCAGGAAGCGTCCATTCTAATCTTCCTCCATAAGGTGTAATGGATTTCTTAGGAGCTCTTACCCGCAGGTGGATTTCGTGTACCTCAGAGGCAGCTTTATCGACGGCGTTCACAAGTTTTTCGACCCATTCGTTCACACTGGGATCGTTATCATCCACTGATACTCTTACAAAAGCGTCATCGAAAAATATATGAGCTGTAAAAAAATTCCAAAATGAAACTAAAGGGCAGAGTAAAATGAGAGTAGAAGAAGAATTGCAGAATTTCACATCCAGCATTAATTACCGCATTCATTTCTACTGGTAGATTACTTACTTTCCTTGAAATAAATACACAGTTGATAACTTCCACAATTTATTAAATAAACTTAACACGTGTTTCGCCAACATTGTGGCTTCTTCAGAAGTACAAAATTTACTTAAAACTACCTAATTGTAAGAGTAGATGTTTATAAATAAGGTGGTGCATCTTCATAAGAGTGAGGGAAAAGATTTAATAGTGGTGAGGGGTTTATACTTACAATTTTACACATTGAAAATAAAAGTTTAAAAATTACACTATTAGAATCTAAAGAAATTAACAAATATAAAAATACAGACATATTACTTAATGACCAAGTAGATATAAACCCCTCACCACCATTAAATCTTTTCCCTCAGTCTAATGAAGATGCACCACCCTATTTATAGACATCTACTCTTAGGTAGTTTTAAGTAGATTTTGTACTTCTGAAGAAGCCACAGTGTTGGCGAAACACGTGTTAAGTTTATTTAATAAATTGTGGAAGTTATCAACTGTATATTTATTTCAATATGTTGGACTTCCATCAAGTATCCGCTAATTCAATACAATTACTTACTTTCCATTTCAAAATAATCGGGTATATCAAATTGCAAATAGTTTTTGACAAGTCTCTTGGCACATTGATCTTCATCAAGTCTGAAGACTGATTTCAAAAATTCCATCATTTCTTCGGTAGTTTCGTGCCACATGGTTGCGCATGCGTAAATTCTCGTAGTCTCGTCTTCCTGGATGGGTGCATATGAAGATGATTCTGAATAATTAGTCGTACTGGCGGAATCTTCGCTATCACCTAAAGTATTTTTATTATTAGTAAATGAATTCGAGAATAAATACTACCTAAATGTAAACTTTTCGCTGAGTTATGTCGCCATAGTACCTGAAATTATCCTCAATAGATCCATGGATTACTGCAGAAAGAATTTTACAACCAATCAATAATATAGATACTTAAAATGATTTTTACAAACATTACTGATTTTCTTTGTAATAGTTGTTTCGGAAAATTTTAGCTTCTTTAGAAATCACTAATTTTTAACTAATAATGTGGTGGGGATAGATAACATTTAAAATAAATGTAAAAGTGCTTTTATTTTAAACGTTATCTGTTCCCACCACTGGTTGTTAAATTAAGAATTTGTTAAACAACGAATTTCAGTACCTCACTATCCGTTTCAAGAAGTCAATATTGAGAAATCAATTATTGTTGCGGAGATAATCAATGAAATTTAAAAACATTTAAGTAACTTCCATTTTGATGTATCTATGCAGTTATTTTTACTTTCTCTGACTTTAACTTAGAATTTATTATTATTAAACATATCGCTGTGAACAATGGATTCAATCTAAGGATAATAGATAACCTACTTAGTAAAAAACAGAAGAAAATCTAATCCCGGCTTCTTTATAACAGTATGTCGTCTTCAATTGTAAATAACAAAATCTATCAATTTTATTAATAACATTAACTTTAAGTTTAAAAATATATTTAACAAATAGAATGTAACACTTGTCGAATTTAGCAAGTGCAACTTAAAGTCAATACTTTCAAGAACCAATCCAAAACCAAATGTATTTGATAAAAGTGGCAAAGTTTGCTTCCGGTCCAGTATATTCTAGAACATTCTAGCCAGCCCCACCAAAATGGAGAAATATCGAAAATTATAGGAGTATTCTAAGTATTTTTTGGAACATATACATATACCTTAGTTCGGCTTAGTAGGACTTAAATCCCAATTTGATTTTTGCACGTTACATATTCGGTGTAAAAATTAATTTTGAAAGGAAATAATAAATAATTAATATTTGATTCAAATCTGAGTTTGCCATAACAAGATAATTGTAGTTAATATATATTCGAATGAATTTCCAAGTTTCTAGATTTGTTTCCAAAGCGGTAGAGGTTTTGGATTAAATGACATTTCCTGATCCAGGAATCTTCTATAGGACGGAATTCAGTAAGTAAGTAGAGGTGAAGACAAATGAATATTTAATACTAAAATTTCTACTTACTGTCGGACCAGTCTTTTTCCTCTTCCGTTACAGATTTGTAGTTTCTTTTTCTGTTAAGAGCTAGAGATTGATCGACGAAAATGCCGTCGTACATGGGTTTTGCGAATAACTTTTCCGTTCTTGCAAGTCTTTCGGTTCTAGGTTTCCAAATGTGAAAGGTAATCCAGGTTTGTGAAAACAGCCAGACTAACCACATCCAAGCAAATTCATTTTCGATAAAGTTTTGTACAAAGTACAATGAAGGGCTAAAAATTGTTCGTGAAATAACTACCTATCGAAAAAGCTGTTTTGTCTTTATTAATGAAAATTTTTGTACCCATTGAAAGCCAAGTACTGTGGAATTATAGTTTTATAAGCACATTCGTCAATACTGTAAAGTCCGCAGAATGCAACCAGTAATGAGATTAGCGTTGGAACAGTTAGATTGACCGGAAATGCGTAGCAGTAAGTTTGTACCATTATTTTGCAAGCGAATTTTCCGAATATGTAACAAATGTATGATCCAAGGATGTTGATGATGAAAACCCATACTGGAGCCATATTATCAGCAGCCACAAGTGTTTTTCCTCCTGTAGCAATGATTTCTGCCAAACCCAAATTTGAAGTGTCTCCAATAATCGGTTGAATCTACGAAACCATCAAAAGATTACTACTTTATCAGTTAATTATGATAGTTTTATGAGATTAAATTAAATTAATATCAAATACAACTATGTACTATTTTTCTAATCCAAGCAAAAATATACAAAAAATAATTAACTAACAGTCCAGCCTGAGGAAACCATATATATTAGAGGCAAAATGTAAGTGTTTTTTGTGACACTAAATTATTTTTTGCCACCGATTTGGCGTTCATTTTTATAAGGTATCTTAAAAAGGGGGAAGGAATACAAATTAAGATACTTGTAATACGATTTCTTTAAAGTTATGCAAATACTGTACATGTTGGATGAACATACTGGCCGAGCTCTGAAATAGTATCATCAAAAATAAACTTAATTGTACTGGTGTTTCCGAATTTTACGCTCTGTAATTGAAAACCAAAAACTTATCCTGAACGAAATTCAGGATGTAAAAATAAAAAATACATTGTAAAAGACCAAATAGATCTTGGGCATTTTTGTGTTAGAGACTTAAACGTTTTGTGGAAATTTGAGTTTATTTCACTCGATACGTATTTCGACTGTTATGCCACCAACAGGAGTAACAAATGTAGGCTAAAATAGGTAAAATTACATAAACTATTGGTATTCATGATAATTTTTCAGGTAGAAATTATGAGTGGAGTTTCCAAAATCTGCAAGAAGTATCTTGGATCGCTGTGAAGAGCATTTAGCTTGTTACAAATTAAATAAAGATAACTCTAATTTTTCTAATCATTTAATAGATTCGGGACACGATTTCAGTATTACAGTTATTCCAAATAACGTAAAAAATTTACCCAAAGTTCAAAAAAGTCAAAAATTAAAATATTTAGAAACATTGGAAATTAAAAAGCTCTTTACAGCGAACAATTAGATTTAAGTAATTCCCCGCTGTTAAACCCATGCCTGTTTGATTTTGATTTGGTTTTTCTATATATAATAACCTTTTATAGGTATCTTTAGTGGGATTGACAGTAGTAGGATATACAGACTTAAGGTTGGAATATTTCTAGTTTTTATCTAAAATTCTGTCAAATCACTTCTTAATTGTTAGGTAAATTGTGTCGAAGATACAATAGTGTTTTCTTTCATTATTGTAATTTTATATATCTATTTAATTACCTGGTTTATATTGATGTAATGCTCTGAAAAGGCGGTGCTGAATTGATTAAAAAGGAAGGTAATATCATTTTCCTGAATATAGATGATAACCAGTACGGCACAAAAGAATAATATACATTTCCAAACAGAGACGAAAATGTAAATGAAATATCTGTCGTTTTTGAATAATTTTGTGTCTTGAGCGTACGTTTTTATAAAAGGTACAGGAGAGTCTTCCGAAACGAAGTTTTCCCACCATCCGCATGAAATTAAAACCAGGGAAACCGGAATTAGCCATAAGGTTTTGTTGCCCGAAATCAAAGGCCATACAACTAATGCTGACACTTGAGCTACGACACTCAGGATGTCCAGTATGAATAAACTTTTCATTTTTTTCTGTCTTTCTTGGGAACTCAAAAGTCCTAGTAAGTAATAAATAAAACATAATTATATTTAGACAGGTTGCGGTTGGGAACTTAAAACATTTTAAATATATTTAAACAACAAACACACTTGTTCAAAAGTTTTACAAACTTTATTAGGTATACTCCTACAATTGTTTCGGATTAATTAAGCTATTCTCAAAGAGTCAATTAGAAACTAACTAAATATAAACAAACATTACTATTTATACCTCACATGTGAGTGGGGGAAGTGGCCCCACTTACAGTTTTTGGAAACATGCACGAAGTATTGGGCTATTGTACCCTTAACACTGTTCATTTTTAATATTTTTATATAGAAATAAGGCTTTTTTGGATTTCTAGTTCTTTCTTTTGCTTTTATTAAGGATTTGTAAAATTCTGAAATTATTTTATAAGTTAAAATTATGACCATTTTCAAAACAATGTTGGGAAAAGCACAATAGCCCTATATTTCGTGCATGTTTCCAAAAACTGTAAGTGGGGTCACTTCCCCCACCCACATGTGAGGTATAAATAGTTACGTTTGTTTATCTTTAGTTAGTTTCTAATTGACTCTTTGAGAATGGCCTAATTAAGCCGAAACAATAGTAAGTGTATTCTTAATAAAGTTTGTAAAACCTTTGAACAAGTGTGTTTATATTTTGAATATATTAAACCATAATAATTTTTAAATTTTTTATTCTACTTGTTTTAGGCACGATAAACCATAGAGGGGGTTGGTTTTTGACATTATTTGTTTTACTATAATTTTGTTGACTAGCAGAGAAAAATTTCTTACCTACAATGCCAGGAACCGCACAAACAGCGTTAGTTAACATAGCTCCCTTTACAACATCGATTTCTGGTAAAATACAAAACAAAAAAATTGCTGTCCCAATAGTTGGTAGAGTTTCCGATATGAAAATAATTGCAACATCTCTTTTTGTGGGCTTATGCCAGCTCTTGAAGATGCAAACGCGCAGAGAGCGTAAGAAAGTTTCGACTTCCGGTACGAAAAACGTAAATATTAACATCCATATCCAAGCCACCCTTTCTGTATCCGAAATTGTAGCCATAAATTGTCCAGAGATGTCTGGAAGGTATAAAAAAAATTGCGTTCGCTTTTTCGTTTTTTTGTTTTTTTTTTAATGCTTGGAGAACCACTCCAACAAGTTGAATTGCTTGAAAAAGGAGGTTTTAAAACAGTATTAATTTTACCATTTTAGCAAGTACTAGCTGGTAGGAATGAAACTCTTAAGATGTCAACCTAGTTTAATATTTACTTTTGATAATTTTGATTTGTGAAACAATCCAACTGCCCGATTTAATTCATTTTCTACTTATATTTCAGTTTGATTCTTTAGAGAATATTAGGTCTTATACAAAATTTTGAGCGATTATATTGTAGGAATTACCTAAATCTTTATTGCAGTATATGCGAGATTGATTACGTTTGATTTGGGATGTCATAAAAAGCAAAGTTCCTTTAGATATCACAGCTCCACCCAGTACACAAACAAAAGTTATAATACACGTTGCAATTTTGAGAGCAATAATGGAATTTTCTATTGCTCTGTTTTCTTCCATTGAACTGGATAGGTTTTTGGGAGGGGGGTCCTTAAATACGTCCCATGGTTTGACGTCTTGTTCAGTTCGACTTCAAAATAAGGTTATAGTAATAAAAAAGATTGTTCATCCTATATCTTATTTAAAAAAGTTATTTCATTACTGATCTCCGAGAAAACTTACGTGTTATCGTAAAGGGGTTCTTCCTCCTCTTCATCTTCAAATGTTGTTACTTTTCGCTTTTTCATTTTTGTTCTAAAACTGAAAAAGTAATACGCGTACTTTTTCTAATTTCCTGTAAGTTTTTTTAAAAATATCAGTTATAGATGCATGTACAATTCAATTATTTAAATTAATTAAAACTAGGAAATTTACTTAAAAATAATAAAGACCCAATTGATAAGACATCGGCTTCAGGAGTTTATTTGCTGAATTGTGGGAGTTGCCAAAAAGTGTACATAGGCCATACAAGAAGGAAGTTTTCCGAAAGTATAAAGGAACATTCAGATGCCTTCACCAAATATAAAAAAACATCTACGTACGCCAACCACCGAATTGATGAGCAGCACCAACCTAATTTTGAATTTCAAATTTTACACCAAGTAAATAAGGGCTACAACTTAAATATCCTCGAAATCCTTTGAAATCAATAAATATAATCATCAAAAACTTATACTCAACGACCAAATAGGTATTAACAAATCACCACTACTAAATATCCCCCCCCCCCACTTAATGGGTTGTATATATAGTTGTTACTTATTCTTGTTTTTGTACATTTTATCACCTGATGAAGCCTTAGTAAGGTGAAACGATTCGTCGTGATTTATTAAATATCCTTTGTTAATCTCTTAAACAGTTGTGTTTTATTTCTTACGTTATAATGGAGTTTAAACATATTAGTACCTATTCAATTAAATATGTAAGCAACGAATTTGTTTAATATTGTTTTTTACCTATTATTCTGGATAACAAAACGGGCCTGTTTAAAATTATAAAAGTTAAAAGAATTCTTCATAATTTGTAAAGGAAGATCACGTATGTTTTGACGGCTCCCCTTAAGTTGCTAACTCCTAAAAATTTTAATAATCCCTTTATACAGAAATCTGATGTGTTTAATGATGTTTTAAGTATTTAATTTAGTAAGGCGATTCAATTGAATAAACAAGTTTATTATCTGTTACAATAGTTTGAATATGCTAATGTATTTAACTTGCTTAAATAATACACAACAATTATGCACTTTACAAAGCAGGGGGTAGAAGTGATGAGTCACTTGGGTGGCTCCTCATTGGTTGTTTTCAGTAGTAATAATTTATATGGAACAACAAAGGACTTTACAAAGGGCGATAAAGAAGCGTTATTTTTGGATGGGTTTTGTTATAGGTGTAAGCGCTTAAACAAAGATGGAACATCAACATGGGTAAGATACCGTTTTTGTTAAATACAGAAAAAATTTAATTAATCAATCTTTTTGTGTCGCAGGTTTGTTTTAAAGAAGAAACCGGCAAATGTCCTGGTGTCCTTGTTACAGAGCAAGAAAACATTGTATGTAAAGTGCAAAAAAAAGCTTTTTTGTGTTTCATTCCAACCAGCTACTCGTGCTGGTTGGCGGGCAGTCCCTCCGACCTACACTGCAGTGCAAAGCCGGAGGGTTGGGCGTAAGGTTCTCTTCAGTCTCCTTGCAGGAATCGTGGGAATGGGTGGGTGGTGTCGTTAGGGAGAGAACGATGAGACGGACGAAATGAAGACAGAAGAGAAGTGAAAGATTATCTGTGGAATATTATTGCCCCAGCATTTACCTAAGTGATCCAAGGAAACCACAGAAAACTTGGACCAGAGCAACCGCACCCTAGTTTGAACCGGTCACCTTCCGAATGCTAGGCAATGATCTAGAATGCATCACATTTGTTTACCTAGTGATGCACAATGCATGGATGGCATAGCAGTCTTAACAGACAAATTATAAAAACAAACCCGAACTGATGTTGTCCTTCTTCGGGTGCACAGGCCGTCGTCGGTTGGAATTGCTTCCTAACGTTTCGCTAGCACGAGTGGCGAGCTTCTTCAGAAGCTGTCTACAACCAACAGCGAAAACGGATAGACCTCTGAAGAAGCTCGCCACTCGTGCTAGCGAAACGTTAGGAAGCAATTCCAACCGACGACGGCCTGTACACCCGAAGAAGGACAACATCAGTTCGTCAACTGGCCGCGAAAGCCTTATCAATTTGTCAAACGCCTCTACGGGGAGGAGACATGTAAGCAGTCTACAACCAACAGCGAAAATGGATAGACCTCTGAAGAAGCTCGCCACTCGTGCTAGCGAAACGTTAGGAAGCAATTCCAACCGACGACGGCCTGTACACCCGAAGAAGGACAACATCAGTTCGTCAACTGGCCGCGAAAGTCTTAATCAATTTGACAAACCCGAACATTTACTCTCTTTTGGAAGTATTAAAACTATAGAGCCCAAATCACGCAAAGCAGTTTTACCTAGTGAAATTAGTCATTTGCAAAAGAAAAATTGAATGTGTAAAAAAAAATGAAAGAATAAAAACTATTCTAGAATGATTTAAAGTTGACAAAGACTTGGTAAATGTTGGAGAGCATTGGCAGACGTTAGAATAATGTAACTTTATATAATAAAATAAGTGTGACACAAATACAACTTCCGCATTTTTATAAAATATATTAGGATAATACTGTACATATTATGACTTTTATACTTTTGTGATAACAAGATAAAAATAATAATTAGGTAGCATTTAACAAATATATTTACAAACTGTTAGAAAATTCTGAAGAGGAAGAGTAACTTGCAAAAGATGAAATTTAACTGAATTAGGAAGTGAAGTGTTTCGAAAATGAAAAAGTTACGAAGACTATTAGGGCAGTGCTAGAAGTATTTAGATTAAGGTAGGGAACCAACTGGGAGAGAAAGAAATCTGGATAGTCTGAACATACAAAATACTAAGAAATAGATAGCTAGAACATTAACCCTGACTACCGAAGATTTATCATTAAAAAGCAATTAAGAAGGGACAATAGTTATTGCCGTCATGCTGTTAGTACGTGAAATTGAAATGTTAAAAGGGATTATCGGAAAGTACAAGCAATAAAGTTATTTAAACAGAACACAATAGCAGGGTACAGATACAAAAGATTCAAGATTAAATATTAGGATAGATATTTACATAGAAGAATAACATAAGATTTGAATATAATACATTGAAATATTTACACAGCAGCACAGTAACAGAATAATACATAATTGAAATATATATACAAAAATAAGAATTAGTAAAATAATGTGGCGAGCAGGTAAGTGCGGCCACAATACTTTTAAACACGCCTGTTTGTTTGCACAAAACTGCCAGTCCTAAGCCTGGATAAAGTGTGAAGGAAAGTTGAAAATATTATTCAGTTGAATGCATAAACCAAATATACAATATTAAACAAATTCGTTGTACATAGGTTTACATATTTATTAAATTGTCGCGGCGCTACCGGCACGCTCAAATTTTACGTGGTTGTATCGTGCTTACAGAGAAAGATGACAAATTTACTATTTCGAGAAGTACTATTCTACACTGATAAAAAAATTGATATCGCAATTTTATTCGCAACATATAAAACGTCTCTGATTGCATACTAACAATAATATATTTACTTTCCTTCGAATTTAATCGTTTCTTAGAAAGAAAATGCTTGTTAAATTTGCTTACTATTGTAAACTGAAAGAAAATATTAAAAAATTGAATATTGAAATCTCAACTTCTTGATAACAATATTCAAACTTTCCAAAAAAAAAAAATTGGCGAGAAGGAATGTGTGAAAACTTTTAATATTTTCTCGTGTTTGATCAAATGCAGGAATGGAGATAATTTTATTTCCATAAAGTAAGTTTGACAACTTCACTTTTTAGCATTAATTTCATTATTTACACATCTCTCAATGATATCTCTAAAGCGAGATGTTTCACTTTAAACGGAAAATGTATAATAAATAAAACAACTTGTTCAACTTCCACACTTTTTATTGTCTTAACAATTGTTTCGCCACTTTGTGGCTTCATCAGAAGATTTACAAGTTCTTAAACTAACCGAAGACTAACATTACTTATATATGAAAGTAGGTACATAACTAAGGTGGGGGTGTAGGGTGTAGATTAAGTAAAGGGGAATTATTTAAATCTAATTGATCATTGAGAAGCACATTTTTATGCTTATGTTTATTAATTTCCATGCTTTCAAGGAAATTAAGTTTATAGCCTTTACTTTCAGTATGTAGGATAGCAAAATTGTTGTTAAAATTATGTTTTTCCATAATTAAATGTGTTGCGTAATGGAAAAAAAAAAAGAATTAACGAACATTTTAGGTCATTTAAACAGCTTAAAAATGATTCCCATTACGCAACACATTTAATTATGGAAAAACATAATTTTAACAACAATTTTGCTATCCTACATACTGAAAGTAAAGGCTATAAACTTAATTTCCTTGAAAGCATGGAAATTAATAAACATAAGCATAAAAATGTGCTTCTCAATGATCAATTAGATTTAAATAATTCCCCTTTACTTAATCTACACCCTACACCCCCACCTTAGTTATGTACCTACTTTCATATATAAGTAATGTTAGTCTTCGGTTAGTTTAAGAACTTGTAAATCTTCTGATGAAGCCACAAAGTGGCGAAACAATTGTTAAGACAATAAAAAGTGTGGAAGTTGAACAAGTTGTTTTATTTATTATACATTAAAATGAACTTCCATCAAGTAAGAGTTGAATCAATTAATTATATTAAACGGAAAAGTTTCAAGTTTCTCTTTGTAGAAATAAAATTACTTTAATCAGTGCTTTTCATCAGTCAAGAAAAAATAATGTTTTTAAGCTTTTCTTATCTTAAGCTTTTGACAGTGTATTTGTACTGAAACATTTTGAATTTTTCTTTTGGAACGTTTCAAAACTTTTGAAATCTACGACCATCAGTCGTTTCATTTTTCAATTTTTGTACCTGTTTTTTAATGTTTAGTTATACGTAAAATAACACGACAAAAACTTTCGCTAATTTTTTTTTGCGTACACTGTAAACAATTAAAGAACTAAAAAAAGTTTCGAGATAATTTCTTTGTCATAACTGATGGCAGGGTACTTAAAAGAATTTATCACAAAGTAATTATTTTTCTCACAATCAGTCAAAAGCCTTTAGTTCTTTCAAGATTGCTCTTTGCTTCAAAACCCAAAAGTTTTTGTTTAAAAATAAATGCTTACAAATGTATTTTAAAAATTTTGTTAGGTATCATAATATTTACATGATCATTTTGTATTACCAACAATTGTTACTAACACTGATAAATTTTGACGTCAGTAAATGGTACAAACAAACGGACACATTTCTCGACTGCTTTTATCGATAACAAATTAATGTTTTTAATATGAACATTGCAATTTTGCTTTTATTTTGTTTAAAGGCTAAAGGTAAAAAAATTTAAACTACCTACTTAAAATATAGGTAAAGTAATATCTAATTTTTATCACTCATAAAAGATGGATGAAAAACGTACCTTTTAGGGTATATTTTAGAAATCACATTCACTCACACTAAACCGATGTGGTGCACTAAAACCTACTGATTAGGGAAAGTACAGTCTTTTAATAAATCGATTAAATTAATCTTTAGTGGGCAGATAAGATTAAAAAGTGAATTTAAATTACAATTCAGTTAGTTATTGATAAAATATTAAAATAACAAATAAACTACCTATATAACTTTTTCTGGGGTATGAAAATATTTTAACTACGTAATAAATATTGAAAATATGAATAGTGTATTGATAAATGTTATAATTATTTATTGTTAGCTAATCTGCAAAGGTAGATTATACAAAATACCATTTTGTGAATAATTATTATTCTTATTACTAGAAATTTCAAGTTTAAGTTTCAAGTACCTCATTGTTTCTATTGTTATAGTAGCAAAGATGTGTGATTTCTTTATCTTTGTCATTGATATTTTTAGATTTGCAAGGAATTTTGAAAAATATAGCAGTGATATGTTGTAAGTACTTTGTTAAAAATCTGAAAGCACTACAAATTAATCTTATCCTACGACTACCTACTGTGATTCAAAGATAAGTTAAATCAAAAATATATAACGTTGTATTTTATAAATAACTGTTTGAGTAATTAGTTATGTTAATTGATTAGCAATGATGGTAAATAACCGATTAATTGTTAGTAAATAAAGTAATTTATCCAGAGCAATCTTCAGCTCATTAAAAAAATTGGGGGAAACGGATCAGTTTCCTTTTTGTACCGATTTTTTGTTTTTTGCAGTTCGATAACATGTGTTTTTGTAGTTTATACTACATCAAAGTAATGCCGAAGAATATGTAAGCTTTCTATATTTTTTGTACATTTTTATTCATCGCTTTACTTTAATTTCTAAGGTCGTATCTTTTTATTGGATTGATTTAAAGAGGCTGTAAATTTTAGTATTTGGTATTAATATCAACTCCATACTTCTCACGGTTTCTAAGAAATAAGGGCTTGACGGACAGACAGACAAACAAAAAAATTACATAACCCTAAAGACAAAAGGGATAACATCGTAAATGTTATACTTTGATTAGTTTTAGTTGTTTTTTTCGTAGTATTTCCAATGCGTTTGTGTTTTTTATACCCGAAAAACAAGAAAAAATAATACCATCTGTACGTTCTAATTCATTTCCATTTAATTGACAATGACTAAAAACAAATCGAATAGCGACGTGTCACATTTCATGTGGAGATTCACAATTACACGCATCAGTTGATGATAGACGACAAGAGCGGCTAATAAAATTTTGATCTGGCAAATATTTGAACTGCGACTAATGGATCTTTGTTATTTTGTTAATTGTGATCGTTTTTTTTCTGGTTTTTGTTTTTGCTTTTAAATAATAACCTTCACTAATTTCATTTGTTTTAAGTAAATTCAATTTGATAGTTTATAGTAGATACTGTCAGAAAAGAATACCACATGGAATTGAATAGATTAGACCTTTAACTCTTGCAACTCTATATTAAGAAATAAAACACCTAATTCTTAATTACAAAATTATTTTTAATTCACAATAATTATTTCAACTCATAGGGTCTTCTTCAGATAAAGATTAATAAACCAAGTATAAATAAAAACTTTTTTGTGTTTCATTCCCACCAGCTACTCGTGCTGGTGGGCGGCAGTCCCTCCGACCTACACTGTAGTGCAAAGCCGGAGGGTAGGGCGTAAGGCCCTCTTCAGCCTCCTTGCAGGAATCGCGGGAATGGATGGGTGGTGTGGTTAGGGAGAGAAAGATGAGAGGGACGAAGATTATCTGTGGAATATTACTGCTCTAGCACCAGCACGAGTAGCTGACGGGAATGAAACACAAAAAAGTTTTTTTTATACCTAATCTATTGATCTTCACCTAAAGAATAGTCTGTTAGTTGAAATAATTATTGTGAATTAAAATAATTTTGTAATTAAGAACTACGTATTTTATTTTTTATTTTTTGCATAAACATAACATTTCTAATTTTAAAAAAAGACGAAACTGCTTTTTTAAATTGTTTATTTCAAAATAATGTGATAATAACTTCTAACATTTTCGATTTCTTTCCTCAAAACACAACAAATCAAATATATACCTATTATACATATTTATTTATTTATTTATATAAGTATCTATATGTTTTTACTATTATCGTAGGTATAAATTTATAAGATAACCGGTATTGTAAAAATATAATGTTCAAAGGTGATAACGATCAAGGTACAAAATTAGAGTACATTCTCTATGAATTTATAATCACAAGCACATTTATTAATGTAGATATTATTCATTTTACATATGCTGTATTTAATTATTTAAGGCGAAATTATTTTTATTTGTTTTTACAGTGGGGAAAAGAGAACAGTGGTTAATTAGGGACGGATATGAAATTCATAGGTCACCTTTCTGTATATATGCAACCATTTTGTAGTACATAGTATTATTACTTGTTACATTGACTTTTAAAGCTTTTTCGTTAGGATTGAAAATTAATACTTTATTTTATTGTGAGTAACATTGCATATAAAAAAGAAACAGTTCCCACATTATTATTTACTCCATTCGTGAAGGAAGAAGTAGGAACTGTATGATTTTTTATCGTAAAAGAATCTATTAACAAGCCATTTAATTTTTTAGTTAAAGTTAATATTTAAATAAAGATTCTGTTCTTCTTTTGTCATTCAATTACCCCACTTTCCTTATCTGTATACAGTATTTTTAAAAATGCTTTTCTTTGAGTTCATCTATCGAGAAAATTTGAAACCTACCTACGTGGAGGTTTTTTAGAAATCTTATTGATGTACAGCGATACTGGTTTTGCGTCCCTTACATTTAATATAAAATTGATTGAATGTATATCGCATTCGTTGTGCAACATTTTATAAATTACAAAATAAGATGAGTAGAATAAAAACACCTGGTTTCGTTGCACTAAATATTTATTAAAAAACTGGACAAATTTGTTAGTTAGTAGTAGAATTTCTCTCTTGAGAATGACCTGAAAAGGTGGAAACAAATTTGTCGAGTTTTTTAATCTTATTGATGTTATATTTCTTAGCTTGTTATTTCGAACAGCCTTTAAACTCGCGAACAAACATAAATATATAAAAACAAAACAAAAACCGATCATTTTTTCTTTGAACTTTCCTTTGTCAAGTCTTCTATTTCCCCAGCTTCGGAACCACTTAATGAACCGCTAACGTTTTTCTTAATTTTTTGTAAGTCTGTTATATCACCGTTTTGTAATTCTTCTTTGTTTTCATTATCCTTTTTAGCATTTCCGTTTTCGTTGATTTTGGTGTCGTGAACTTCGGGCATTTCAACAGTAACAGGAGGCACCATGGTAATACTTCCATCTTCATCGACCACTTCAATTCCTATCGTGGCTCCGAGTTTCGAAGAGGCTTCCTTGAAAGTGTCGCTAAGCTTGACCTGGACCACATTGAAGCACATAGACATGAGAGCGAGGCCGAAACAGAGGTAGACAATCGAAAATATCATGCAAATGTCGTTTCTAGGGACAAAGTCGCCAAAGCCGACAGTTGACATCGAAATAAAGACAAAGTAGAATGCCGCGAAAAAGTCCCATTCTTCCCAAACCCAGTAAATAATTGCCCCCAGAAAAATGTAAAGTACCAAAATGAAAATCGCAACGGAGATGGGAAGATTGAATTCGTCATCGATTTCGAAATTAGAAAGTGCTGGGGTTGTAGGTGTGTCAGTGTTGGCCGTTTGACTGGGGTTTTCCGGGTCCTCGGTGGTTCCTGGACCGAATACCGAAGGTCTTCTGAGAGTTGCTATCTCGTACATCATCTGGGCTCCTTTGAAAATTTCCTGAAATTAAAAAATATTATTAGTATAATTATTTATTATTTAGAATAAATAGAGGAAAGTATCGTTTTACCTTCATATGAGCCGTTTTCCTGGCTCTCCTGCAGTTTCCAGTGTAATAAATTCTCCTAACGAAAGACCAAACGAATTTGATACCTCTGGTAAAAAGTTTACCAAAATCTGTGAGTGCTATAAGAAACAACGGGATTCCAATAATCGCGTAGACTATCGTTAAAGCCCTTCCGGTGGTTGTTTGAGGTGTAATGTGACCATATCCTGCAAAAAATGTTCAGTTTAAGTACAAGTGAGCTATAATTACGTATCGGAATTTGGCATAAGAATACGACATTGTTTGTTCGATCCAAACTGCTTACCAATTGTGGTTATTAATGTTAAACAATACATAACACCGTTTCGAAAGCTCCATGACCTTTGTCCGCTATAAGTGTGTATTCCGGCCTCATTAGCGGCATGTAAGTCTTCTTCAAATGTCCTCAGCTTGTTCCTTGCTAAAGATTTCCAGTCTTCTTCTCTAAAATTGTGACTTCTGTACCATAACAGATCGATGAAGTCTCTTTTTACCCTTTTGACGCCACATTTGTAGAAATTTTCAAATGATCCTTCGATAAATCGAAAACATATTCCACCGAGTCCACATAAAATCATAATCAACAACAAATTGCAGAAACAACGTTTACGAAGATTTCGTATCTTTTGGTATTCGTCAATTCTATCCTGTTTGAATTTCCTGTATTCCGTGAAAAGTTCTCGGATGGTAAAGGTCCGCAAAACACTAAATAATTTCAAGAATTCGATGGGAGGTAGTGGGGGACCTTTGGAAAATTTTGCTATTACTCTGGACGTTTTTGGATCGAGAACTTCTATCACTTTTGGTGAAATTATTTTTGGAGATTTCTTCTTTTGTAATTGGTCACACCGCTGTTTGGAAACGGATCTTCTCAAAGGTATTTTCGACGGTGGTGAACTTTTTGGAGTTTTGTCTTCTTCAGGAGGTTTTGTACGTGGCTTATCTTTGGTGGAAGATTTTCGGGATAGTGATGGACGTGGATCATCCATTACCAACTGTGCTTTCCTGAGCCTTTCTACCAAATCTTCTTCTGAAGGTGGATAAGGAGAGTATTGTAAAGCTTCTAGCGTTTTAGGAGCTGATTTGCTCCTTTTCATGTTCTCTTTATTTGGTTTCTTAAATCTGTCTTTGTTTTTGTTCGGTGTTAGGCTTCTTTTTGCCTTTTCTACCAGGGACATTATTTCGTTATGAGTCGCTCCAATAAGTGTATTTCGTCTGTTAATCTCTCTTTTCTCCTTATGCCCATCATCTGGAGAGAGAAGGTTGTTTGATGATGGTGGTGTGTTGTTGGCTTGTTTTGTTGATGGTTCAGGTGTGTTTTCTCTAGAATTGGTACTATCAAAGATCTTTCTGGTTCTTAAAAATTTTGGTGATGATTGTGATAGTATTTGTGCTGTTTTATCCTTGTCATGTGTCATAGTGATTTGGGTGTCTTGGTTTTCTTCTACGTCGCTGGTTTTTGGTTTGGTTGTCGATGTTGCAGGTTTTTTGGGTTTGCGTCGCTTGCGCTCGGGCGTCTTCGGTCGGGACGTCGATTCGGCGTCGGCGTCGTCGTCGGTAGTGGACTTATCCATAACATCGCGGCAAGGAGTCCGCTCTCTCGTTCTATTGGCCATCCTTTTGGACAAGTTTCTTCGTCTGCGGTTTGTCGTGGCACTAAGCACTTGTTCGCTCGTTATCATTGATTCGAATCGCGCAATTTCAGGATCATGTTTTGAAGATTCGTCCTCGACACCTTCGGATGGTGCTTGCGACGATTCCATCGTTTTGGTACTGGTTTATATTTAGAAACAAGAGCTCAATATTCGGCCTGTAACATGTGCCACTTCCAATGTTGCCAGACGAGTTAAATTTAGACGAATCGTCACATAAATAAATACATTGCTAACACATTCACTTCTCCCTTGTCACAATTAACGTTAATTTAAATGTTGGTACGATTGCAGAGGTTGCATTTACAGCCCTTAATGAAATTTCTTATTGTTTAATGCGTTCCATTTCTATATAACTTCGAAAATGTTTGTTGTTAATTGTTGGTGTATTTATAATCGTAAATGAATCCTCAGTTCATTATTTTGTTGTAATATCGTGTACCTATATTCAGTCCTGAGTATTTAAATATATCGAATGTTGTTGTAGTGTGAAGGAAAAAATGTGATGTTGTAATTTAAACATTTCACAGTTTTATTTTTCCTTGAATTTTGGCACATCGCATCGTTGAGGTCGTCAGTTAGAGACATGTTATATTTTTGAGAGCGATTTTCTGGTATTTTTGTTTTCACGCTAGCGACGTCTTTCACTAGATATCTCGCACATTTGGCAAAAGCTTCATCTGTAAATCAATGACTTACCAGGAATATTGTTGTTTTTATTTCGGTAGGAAAGGTGCTTGTCTTGCAAAATTTATGTCATTTTGTTCCCTAGAATTTGTTTTACAGCTCGTAGTAACTATGCTACCAAGGGGATTTTAAGTGAGACACTTTTTCATAAAATTGTTATAACGTAAAATGTCAAAATTCTGCAAAATTGTCGACCTGGCCAAATATGGAGTTGCTTAATTTTATTTCTCTTAAATTTGTTTTTTTGGATGACATTTGCACTGTTTCATTTACGATAATCTTGTGTAGGCAGCCATTTACCAATTATTCTTTTATTATTTATTTATATGATTCATCGGCTTGAAATTGCTACATTTTCGTTACAAAATTATTCATAACGATAAAGATTTAGGATGAAAGCATTTCTGTCAGTTTAACAAAGACGTATACTATTTAAAATTATAACATTGTAGTAAATCAGAGTTTTACGAGGATGTATAAAATTAATCGAGCGTGTTGTTGTGCACGCATTTGTTTTTACGGTGCCATTGTCCATTACATTTATAAGATCTGTACGTACAGCGAAGGGTAATTAAAGGAAGTCGTATATAAATTTTAACAAATCATTTCGTTAAATTTAATAAATTTACATCGACACTAACACAAGTCAAGTTAAATTCAGAGACGAATCATTATAGTCGAATTACTTCGAAAAAGAGAATACATAAATGAAGTTATTAATTATTGTCAGGATAAGAGTTGGTTTTTATTCTAAAAAAAAAGAATATAGTAAAAATCTAGATAAAACTTTGTAACAAAAGAAATTAAATAACATATTTTTATTGTTATTTTCGCGTTTTTCAATATAGCATTTTAAAAATATAAGCTTTAAAGGTTTGTAATACGAGAGGATAAATTCAGGGGAACACTGAACACTTTGTTTTGTTCAAGTATCGAAAAATATTTCGTACCGGGATTAAATTTCAAGGATATGCCAATTTAAGAATATTTTCTTTTAATACGATACTTCCACGACCTACAAGCTTTATAAAAAATCGCGACCTTCAAGATGTCTAAGGTGATAAGATATAACATTCCGTACTTGTTGCATTATTTATTACTAGATTATTTAATAAGTAGCATTGTTATTATTTACTAATATACTCCCATAGTAAATATACTATTACCATATTCGGTTTTTATTTAGAAACTAGCAATACTTGCTTGCTTCGTCAGACATTTCATTTGCCTATGTACAAATATTGATCTTTAAACATTGTATTTGCGGTGGGAAATTTGTAAAACATCTTTAATATTAGTATAAATAAATAAAACACAAATTGTTTAAACTGTTTTACTGATAAAGTACGTAAATACAATTGTTTCGGTTTCTCGACCATTCTCAAAAGGTTCTTACTGGAAACTAAACTTAAAACTATTTAATATCTATTTATAAGTATCTAGACTCTAAGCTTAGGTATACAAACTATTTAATGATTGCCATATATATAGGGCTATTATGGCCTTCTGTTTATTCATTTCTAATATTTTTGTTAATGTATATAGTTTTTTCAATCTCTAGTTTTCGAGGAAATTTAACTTTATACTTTTTTGGACTGTATGCAATATTTTAAAATTATTATTAGAAAAATTGCGTTTGTTTACAATGCAATGGTAGACAAAACCTGTAGTAGATTTATTGATTTTGATAGATTTCTCATGTTCTATTTTTCTGTTTTCAAAATTTCTACCTGTCTGACCTATATATTTATGGAATCACAATTTGAGCATTCTGACTGATATACCCCTGATGTTTTGAATTTATTGTTTTCTGTTAACTTATTATTGATTAATAGTTTTCTTAAAGTGTTTTTATTTTGTACATATTGTGTTTGTATCTAATTTATTAATTCTATGGAAAATTTTCGAATTCAAATCGTTTATATAATTGATGAATTGCCAGTTTTTATTTTGTTTTTAATTATTGTTGTTATTGTATTGTTCATTATTAATTTGGATTTCTGTTCATTTCTAATGCTTTTAAAAATTGAAAAAGCTATATATAATAACAAAAATATTACAAACGAACAAACAGATGTTTAAAGAATAATTAATTTTTAGTACCTTGTGTATCAGGGTTAATAAATTATTTACTATAGATTTATTTGTCCCGAATTTAGAGGAATTAAGAGCTTATTTATTTTAATGTTTAATAATTATTTATAATTGGTTCTTTGAAATGAAATATTATTCGTCTCTATATATATATATACCAGTCATTAGATAATTTGTATACCTACCCTTAGAATCCAAATACCTATAAATAGATATTAAATAGTTTTAAGTTTAGTTTCCAGTAAGAACCATCTGAGAATGGTCGAGAGACCGAAACAGTTGTAAGGAACAATTATTTTATCAGTAAAACAATTTAAACAGTTTGTGTTTTATTTATTTAACGATTACAAGTATTGAGTTTTCGAACTTAAAACTTATCATTATCAAAATAGAATGTAGAAATATAGGAGTATTATACTACAATACTAAATATTCAGGAATGGTACTCGATTAATCTTTAGAATGGGTTCAGTAGTGTCAGAAATTGCCTCTTTATATAGTAGTGTAGATAAAATATGTGCCAGTTCCATCAAAATAATTTAATAAGGATTATCAATGTTGTTGGTGGTGATCGGTAGATGAAACATATTAATATAGAAGTCGTTATAGTATAACAAGTACTCTTGATAATGATCGTCTTGGTCGAAACGATTCGTCGAGAAAATATACATGTGTTGAAACTATTTTTATTTTAAAAATACACGTAGATTGTCGAACTTCCATGTCTTTATTGTTGAGAATTGCAACGGTTCAGGTACCTGATGACGACTGGAGATACCATACCAGTCGAAACGTTGTAATTCTCAACAATCTACGTGTATTTTTGACACAAACGTGTCTAAAATCTTCAAACAAAACTTTTATTTTATTTCTTCTATAAAAAGGATTATTTATAACTAACTTACCTATTGAGGTATAAATAGTTGCACAGTAAACTACGGAGTCGAGAAGTGTCCAAACTTTTTCGTTATTCTTAACAGTAAGTGGATTATTGACATAATCTTCGATTACATACTGCTGGAATTCTTCAATCCTCCTTATTGATTCGCCTAACCATTCTCCTTCCGATAATCTTTCGGGCATATCGCACAGCTTCTTCAAATCGTATATTAACTTTTTTCTTTCGTTTCGAAGATTCGTAAGGGTACTACTCTCATTTCTTCCTAGACAAAATTGTTATCAAAATTCATTCAATGCGATTCTAGTTTAGAAACATAAAAATATTTAAATACGCGAGAGTCCGTCAAACTTTACAAATATACGATGATAAATGACAAGAGGAAGTCTAAAATTAACCGAAAGTGATTAAATTTTCATATTTTTAAAACAGTGTTCAGTTCAATTTAAACTGATCTTTTTGGAACAATAAAAATTTTGTTTGTTTATTAACAAAGTGAAGGTAGATAATGTGCAATAAAAATTGGTAACTGGTTCAAAATTGATCTCTGAATAAAAACTAAGGATGTCGAATGTAACAATCAGATATTAAACAACTTATTTCGATTTAAAAATAGGATTTAATTTAACCCTTGGATATTATAGAATTTATAACAATAGATTTGCAGATATAAAAAAGATTCAGTTTTCCACAGCTTAGAATTATTTTCAATTCTGAGTTTTGAATCCTAACTTTAACTATTTTTAAATGGACAAGTTTAACCCAGTTATAAAATTAAGTTTGAAAGTGGCACACGAAGGTGCACGTGAAGATAGAATTAGTTGCATATTAAAATTATATTAAGGAAAGAGTCTAATTTAATTTTAATTTATTAGATACTTGGTCTATTGTTATAAGGGTGTTAGGCATTAAATTTAAAATAGTGGGTTATTTATGTAGATACTTGAATTGAATTAAAGGAATAACAAAATAGTTTTATACCTCAAAAGCGAAATCGAAAAAGGAAATTTATTGTTTGTTTTGGTCTGTCTCATTGGTAGTTAAAGGGTAGTTATGTGGAGCTCAAAAATATGTTTTAAGATAAGATCTATGTATACATAGATTCGAATTTAGAAAAACTATTTACCATTTTTGTGCTCTAGTGACTACCTTGTTTTTAATTTAAACAGGGTCATTCAAAATGAGTGGTATATTAGACGAATTAGGGAAATTAAGCATGTTACAGATTTGAAAATTTGGGAGTTGGGTGTAGGGGTTATCAAGGATATTTAACTAAAATAATTTCAATTTATACCGGAAGTTGATGTCAACTTTCTTATTTTACGATGAATTCGTATGAAATATAAGCTTTTAAGGTGACTTTGATAACCAACTTGTATGCCCATTATGCGATGAATAGTTTATGAGATAATATAATTTATTGGAAAAAAGATTGAACCGCAACCCGAAGTATAAAAAATTATAAGTTCCATAAAAAATGACTTACAATGTTGAAATATTTACTAGTTATATTCGTTATTGTTAGAATAAGAATTTCATTTAATAATTTAAAACCAAAATAGTTAATTAGTTGCATATAAATTATGTTGACGTGCAACGTACAACATTTGCATATTTTTAATTGGTCCTTCGAGCCGGATCGTACAATTCTGAGACATGAAGGACTAATTAGAGATATATTAGAAGCAGAAACAGAACTAAAGAATGGCAGAGGAAAACCTTAATTATATTAATGTCCGTTAACAGCCAAACTTTTCGAGAAATGCGAGTATATGGAGGAGATGCGTTCAACTAGCCTTCGGACTGACAACCTTATTTATATGTGAAACTATTGAAATTTAATTTATGTAACTGACAGTTTTTAGAAAAAACTATTACTAGGATGGTTTTTATTGGCTGTTTTCGTCTATACTTTATGGAAATTCATGATATTGAAAAGTAAAACAAACAAAAAATAATTTCCACTGTATACTTTAAATTCTTAACACCTGTTTCATCCTATTAGGGCATCTTCAGGAGACATACTAATATGCTATCATTTGCAAACTGACTTATATAGCATCTTACATTGCTAGTGAGGTGAGTGCGGTATGTTTTCCACTAATGCATCGACAGTTATAGATTCATACACATTTTCGATTTTATTTAAGATTTCACAATTGGTATTTTAATTTCGAGAAATTCTACTATATCTATTTTTTTTCCTTTTTCTAAATAATGTAGTATTTCACAGTTAAAATGAACATTTAATTCGTATTTACAATTTCTTATATGATTCATGAATGTTGATTTTTCACCATATTTTTAATATGTTCGTTAATTCTCTCTCTAAAGGATGTTTGATCAATATATACTACCTTACATGCATTACAATTTAATTTATACACTCCCCTTTTACTCATTTTTTCTTGTTTATCATTACTATTGATTACATATTTAAATAATTTAATTTATTTCACGTTTTAAATGTTTGTATGTTCTATACTTTTTGAGAAATATACAATATCGTTATAGCGCTCGCATTTGGACTTTTCATTTAATAATTTGTTCACTGATTCAAATTGAAATCATTGTTGTAAATACATATATGTCATATGTAATATAAACAATTAAATTAGCACGGTCTAAATTTAGTCAATCCATTTCATACGTTTGCTGGTGTCCATTAAACGTAAGATTTCCTGTGTCATTAAAACGGATTCGTGTGTCCTATTTAAATCATGTAATGTTTTTTTAATCTCCCTTTAAAAAAAAGTTAAGCGTTAGGTTCAATCTATTAATTCGTATTTGAACCGTAAAGAATTAATTAAAAATTAATAATAATGAAATATTTGAAGATTTTTTTAGTACAGGTAAATTTTAAATACATTAATGTGTAATATCCAGCCTACGTTATCGCAGGGTGGCGACAGTTTATTTTAACCCCTGAATTCCTTCGTCTAAGCTAGTTTACAAATAGTACTCCACCCTGCATCGTGGAGTCAGTCTCTTTACGCTATAGCTAATAATTCGCTTCTTCGAAATATTGCCAGAATTTATCCATTGTAAGTGTAGTTTATAAATGTGTTCTTTTGGAACAAATAAATAAGTTGTTCGAATTAAAAATCCTTTTTTAAAAATCCAACCTTTGGGCATTCAACATAACTAATGCAATATGAATTTAAATTAACAAGTTCCAGGAATACAAAAAGCACCTATGCGCCAATCAATCAATCTTCTACTATTTTGAAACGATAAAATATTGTTTTTGGATTTAGTTCATTTACAATTCGGTGCAATACAGTGAAAACAAGTTCAGTTAATCGCTCGTAATTATTGTTTTGTTTACATTGCCTTGAAAATAGGAAGAAAGAGAAGATCTTTTCCAATTGCGCGCATTGCGGCAATAAAATTTACCGTATTTTTAGCATTTTCCTGCAATAGCTTTCTTACTTATGCACTATTTCAGTCAATTTTTGTTTGAATAGACTGCACGTCTGTGAAATTTCGTTGTTATCAATAAAAATTGTTTATATCGTCGTTGTCGATGAAAGATTTTAAACGTTATCTCAAATTTCTTTTACAGTTTATTTTAGCGTAATTAAATTTGTCGTAAAAAACCCAGTTAGATATTTCTCAATACGCATTTTCATCGTTATTACCAATCATAAATTTCTTTTAATAAGTCGTACAAAACATCTGTCCAATTTTTGACGTGAATATTTGATAATAACAAAGTTGGGAGATACAGTTTCGTGTTGTAACTCAATGATTGCCGTTTACATTAAAAAATTAAAGTTATATTGCATCTATTATAAAATTAAAGAATTTTGATACATATAGTGAGCATTGTTTCGAAAATATTGTGGTCATTTCAGAGAGGTGACCAACGTACTTAAAATAACTTAAAACCGACACTACTTAATAGGTAATTACGATGCTTCTCTAGAAAAATTAATAATAAAAAAAATATATTCATAAGTGTAATTAAAAAAATGTTTGTTGAATATACATTGAGATATGAGATTATAATCTACTTAAAAACAATAGCATTTTTTTAATTAAATTGTATAGGTACTTTTATTAACTTTTTATTTGGAAGTTTCAGTTTTAGTGTTTCATTTGATATTCTGGCTATGTATCTGTAATCACAAGCCTCAAGATAAATAATCTGATTTTATAGGGAATTAGTAAGGACTAATATTGATACGTAAATAAATATCTAGAAAGCCGCCCCAGATCGGTCAGGGTAAGGAAGGAAGTGGTCAGTGTATACAGTGGTAGTTCTGTCAGTTTCTCAAGATACTCAATAATTGGCCAGTGTAAATAGGTGATCAGGTAATGAAGGTATAAAACAGCTACTGCTAGCTTAACATTTACGCCTATTGGGCAACCGATAAAACCGCGAAACTTTGCAACAAAAACTTAAATCAACTAGAACTGTGGCTCAGTAAATGGCGCATAAAACCAAATCCAAATAAAAAACAACCCATTCTATTCAGACATCCCAGACTTACACGCAAAAGAACCCTCAATACAGACGGAATCAATGTAAAACTATTCAATGTTCGGTTAACACTTAAAAAACACCTACAATATATTCACACACACAATGAACCCGTCGATAGATATCAGAGTTTATCATTAATAAACAGCCGAATAAAATCGTGTAACACAGACACACTTCTCCACACCTACAAAACTTTCGTTAGACCTCTAATATATTACAGGGCCGCAGTACAACATCACAAAATCACACAAACAGAGAGACACATTTTACGTAAAATCGCTATATTAGATAGCTTCTTTCCATTCGAAAGATTATATGATAATATCGAAATAACACCAATCGCAAAGGGAATTAACAACCTTCAAACCAAATTCGTACATAGAACCATCGAGAACAACAACCCCGTGTCAACAAAAACACTCACCCACAAACCCCACAGACCCACACGCAAACCAAAAAACAAACTACCTTTCCCCCCGGCCAGACTACTGCCCATCACCCGTAATCTCCCTCAAATAACACTCACACAACCATCATACCTCACACACTCTACACACGCACAAACACTGTCTCACACATACACACACACTCACACAATTAACCAACAAAATATATACAATTACATAACATCCAAACCACACGACTGAAGAGGACCCAATCAAACGGTCCTATAACGGCCTGAGGGGGAGAGGTTTTAGTCAATAGAACATTACCCAGTCGCACGGGCGACTGGGTGTCTTTCGAAGATTTCCTCTCCTCCCCGAAAACAAAAAAAATTAACATTTACCATTTTCTGTCTGATAGTTTTGTGGCAGTCTTTTTCATATTACTATACTCAAATCTTTTATCGAAAGGTAAGATCATTCATGACAAATAATAGTCGTTGAACTGTAAAGACAAACAGTTTCCCTTGTAAGGTGTGGCAACTTATTTATTAATAATAAGCTATCAAAGGTGCAATTATTGTGTAACATAATTAATACAAAATAACACAACGAAAGAATGTTTACTAATTTATTAATCGATAACTCGACATATGTTTCGGGAATAGCCCATTATCACTTACTAGTGAATGTAATACTCTTGATAATTGGCTATGCCCGAAACATATGTCGAGTTATCGATTAATAAATTAGTGAACATTCTTTCGTTGTGTTATTTTGTACTTATTTATTGTTCTCTTGATATGATGTTGAAATAAAATTAGAAAAGAAACATTTTTCAACACAAAGTCGGATTATAATCTCAAAACAATATAGTAAAAATATATTAATTATATTTATTGTAAACGCATTCATATTATTTGACCATTTTTTGTGATTTTTTGTTCAGTTGTAATTACACTGTTATTTAACCGCCAAATCAGTTTAAAAAGATGCGGTATTTTTACAATAGTTATTCATTCATAAAAAATTTAATGTCTCCTTTTAATTTTGAAAAATACAACAATGTATTGTTAATATGTTACAAAAGAATGTTGACAACGTTGTCTGGCAGGAGATATCGTTATAGTAGGTATCTATCCGACGACGTGTCGCATTTTTGGCATAACTGATTCTAAAATAACTCGAGTTTAAGTGCATTTGTGTTATTTTAATAAACAAGTGTTATTTGGTAAACAAACAGTAGTTAGGTGTGTTCGTATTTGAAAAAATAAAACAAATGTATATTAATACCATTTACGTAGATTAACAAAGATGCAATATGATTCTGAAAAGTTTATTATTAGCAAAACACTTAACAGATGATACTTCCTTATCGTGTTTACGTGTCTTAAAGCATCTGCAAGCAAAAGTGTGTTCCAAAACGAAAGATCATTACCCTCAGCTTCCATTATTCGAAAATTGATTTCTTGTAGGAAGTTAGTTATGCATTATTTAAATCGATGTATCTACCTATTGTTTATGATACAATTTTCTATTCTTCTAATTGTTCTAATTATAAATTGCGACGTTTTGAAATGCACGCAGTTGAAATAAACTTTTCAACAGACATTCGTAAATGTTGATAAATAATCTTAAAGTGTGTACAAATGTGTCTTTGAAGAGTATGTTTGTTTGACATTGAGTATAAACGAATCGGTAAATTAACAGCGTCGATAATTCGAAGAATGTTATTACGAAAAATTTCGTATAACTATTTTTTCAATATATTTTTTTATATTTAAATTTTCATACCAACAGGCGACTACTACTAATGGCAGGTATCAATTTGTTTGAAACAATTTTTATATTAATTGTAAAAGAAAACCTAAGATCAGATGATTGTATAGTTAGATCATATAGAAACAAAAAAAAAACGATTCTAACTATGCAAAATATGTGATAGAAGATAACCATATATTTAATTTAGATCTAAAAATTTTATACATTGAAAATAAAAGTTTAAATCTTAGACTATTAGAATCTAAAGAAATTAACAAATATAAAAATACAGATATATTACTTAATGACCAAGTAGATATAAACCCCTCACCACTATTAAATCTATTCCCTCACTCTAGTGAAGATGCACCACCCTATTTATAAACATCTACTGTTACAATTAGGTAGTTTTAAGTAAATTTTGTACTTCTGAAGAAGCCACAGTGTTGGCGAAACACGTGTTTTAATAAATTGTGGAAGTTATCAACTGTGTATTTATTTCAATATGTTAGACTTCCATCAAATATCCGCATTAGTACTTAATTAAAAGTTCTTCACTAGATTTACCTTCATTTTTATAAATTTCCGAAAAGTTGTTAATTTGTTTTTTTACATTTGCACCCCTTACACTAGGATGAGCTTTTTAAAGCATCAAAAAGTTTCGTAATGACCAATAATAATGATACATTATTGTCATCCACAATTAATATAATGATTATGAATATTGTTTTGAAAGCATTTTTATCACTTTGTAATTTTTCATAGTACGTAAGATTTATGACGTCCCCCTACCCCATTTTCAGCAAACGTAACACCTACCTTTATTTTCAAAATTTGCAGGTCTAATAATTAAAGTTAATTCACGCTTTACAGCTATTAAAGGAAGAATAACTTGGCATTTTTGATATTTATAATTCCATATAATATAAATGACATCCTTTCATTTTTGTCTATTTATTTCAGAAGATTGCATTTCAAAATAAAGCGAATTAAAGAAGGTTGTTAGAAACGTTTTTGTTATGATAAGAAATCTTCGAGGTCCTACTAGTACATTATCATTTTAAAATAACTTCATTTCATATTTTTATGATATTTTACCTATGATCTCAGTATTTGGGGGAAATATAGTTTAGGAAGCATTGGAGCTTTTGCCTGCATTATGAAGAAATCGATAGGGCCTGGCTCCAGTTCGTCTAATTGAATAATAGCTCTGCAATTTCGTAAAATAGTCTTGTAAAAGACTTTCAGATTTAGCAATAATTATAACTTAACACGGTAACTTCATTAGTTAGTCCTCTGTAGCGATTAATGTCGTAATTACAACTTAAAGTAGAAATTTTTTACAAGATCTACAATGCTCAACAAGATTTAAACTACATATTGTAGATATTTAATCAATTAAGAAATTTATGGTATTATTGTTCAGTACTTGTTACTTTTTTTGTGGTAAAACTAATATAAAAATTGAAAGTTTATCAGAAATTCCGTGGTTTGATAAATAGCTTTACTTATGGCACCTTACGTAATGCCACAAACATTATAAATATTAAAAATAAATAGGAATAGATACTGCCTATAATTACTTCGTGATTCATAAATGAATGATGTATATATTCGAGTATTTTACAGAGACTGGCGTTTTTTTTGGTTGTCATCGAAAACAAGAACAAAGGCGTTTCTGTACTTGTGTAAATTTTTTGTCGCTTCAAATTAAAATAAGCTATCGTCGAATATGCGTAATTTTCTTTTAAGTTATTTTGGGCTTTGCTTTAATGGTAATGTATCTAAAAATTGGAGTTTATTTTTAAATGAGATAATTTACTGGTCGCAAAAGTTATCTACATGTGTTTTCTGTTTTCTTAAACTATTGTCTGCATGAATAATAATGTTTAATCCATTAATCGCAATTACTGTGTGAATATTTCGAATATTAAACATCTACAATCAGCAAATAGAGATTATATAGGATGGAGTCTACGGATGCTTGCTTGAAATCCATAATGAGATAAAAAACACAATATTATAAATTTCAATAACTTTTATTGCACTTGGCAATTGTTTCGTCACACTGTGACTTCTTCGGAAGTAATAGAATAATACTTAAAAACTAAACAATGTTTTGTCCTTAAATACTATTTCAGGAGGTGGGAATAGGGGTAGGAAAGATGTTTAATAATGGGGAGTTTCCTACATCTAGTTGTTCATTTATTATCAAATTGGTAGTTTTACGTTTATCTATTACTATAGCTTCTAATTAGGATAATTTATATTTATTGTTTTCGACATGTAGCTTGAAAATCATCATTAAATTCGTGGTTGTTATTAATTAGATGGTTTGTATAATTGGAGTCTGTTTTTTAAATTTATATATGATCTTTTATGAGTCTACTGTGTGTGTGTTATAGTTATTGTTGATAGCTATTTGTTTAATTATTGTCAGTTCTTTTTCATAACAATGTAAATCATGTAATATTTACTATATAGGAAAGAGATGTATGACCTTTACAACTAGGCTAAATGAACATAAAAGATCATATATAAATAAATAAAAAACAGACTCCAATTATGCATACCATCTAATTAATAACAACCACGAATTTAATGTCGAAAACGATATATATAAATTATACTTATTAGAAGCTGTAGAAATAAATAAATGTAAAAATTCCAATTTGATAACAAATGAACAACTAGATGTAGGAAACTCCTCATTATTAAACATATTTGCTACCCCTATCCCCACCTCCTGAAATAGTATTTAAGGACAAAACATCGTTTAGTTTTTAAGTATTATTGTATTACTTCCGAAGAAGTCACAGTGTGACGAAACAATTGTCAAGTACAATAAAAGTTATTGAAATTTACAATATTGTGTTTTTTTATCTAAATAGGGATTAACATATTCTTTATAGACAGGAATCGTGGAGAACATACTTATGAAAAGAGTTTAAGAAAAATAAATGTCCATCTCAAGTGATATTGACTGGAATTTTTATTTGTTTGCTCTTGTTTCAAACGAAGTTGTATAGGCCAATGAAATTTAATGTAGCATTGCACTGCAGACAGCATACTTCCCGCTTTAAAGTTTCTTCTTTTGTCTAAAGAATTACCTCCAGGAAGTGTTGTATGAGAAATTGTTTAGCAGTGATAGAAAAAGCGGTTGAATTATGGTGGTAGTCATCAATCATTGATCATCAATTATTCAGACGTTGTATGAAACTTCTTGTCTAGGAAGTACCATATTTTTATTCAATGTTAATTCAAGCTATTCCAAGTTTATTTTTTTAACTATTTAGTTGCATATTTGCATGTATACTCAAGATAGTTCAAATAAACAAAAAATATTTTTAGAATTGCGTTTGACGATTATGTAAAAGGAGGCAAAACATTTCTTAATATTTGATGGATTGCCAATGAAAATTAGTTATCAAGGACTCTAAATATTTTATAAATACTATTAAAATAATAAATACTAATAGTAAAAATTTATTTTCTTTTAAGATTTATTCATACATACCAAAACGTTAAGGATCAACAAGGATCCGGATCAAATTACAAAAACTTTTTACAAAAATTTGTAACTAAAAATTTAGTCAAGTAAAGGTTCTGTTCTATTGAAAACTCTAAAAAGTAAATAGTAAGAAATTTTAATAATGATAAGAAATTACTTTTATTCAATTTTCCATTTTTTCTATTTTAATTAGTTGTCACTTTTATTAACTAATAAAAGGAAAGAAATTTGCTCTTAAATGTTTCAAAGTAATGTAACACATCACTCTTGATGTAGGGCTAACCACCCGAAACATATGTAGAGTGATTCTCATTAAACTTTGAAACTTTTAAAAGCAATTTTTTTCCTTTTATTATTTCAAAATGTTTCACAAAACAATAACACAACAATCGATATCCATAATAAACTATTTTTAGCATTAGTTGTTTAATATTTCACATAATTTGTAGCTTTTTACGTAAATCCGTTTTATGATAGATCTGATAATGACTTTGATGCACCTCCTCTAATGAGTTAATATAAGCCGAACATATTTGTGTTTTGCAAAGAATTAGGCAATCTTTTTGTCCCCTCTTTGAATGTGTGGTCTCTTCTTCAAATAATGTTTCCTACTATTACAGCTCCGGTTTTAGGCTAAGAATATAGAAGTTAGAATTTTGCCATAACAATAAGGTTCCGTTAGAGCCTACAAATACGAGGGTACGAAGTCCCAGAAAATACTGATAAACCTGGTACCTTAGTTCGTACTAACCTGGACGGTTTTGTTAATCTTACCTATAATGTACATAACCTAACATAACCTAACCTAACCTAACCTAACCTAACCTAACCTAACCTAACCTAACCTAACCTAACGTGGATGGTTTTGTTAATCTTACCTTCAATGTAGATGAACAAAAGAGCTCCTCCGACAGTATAAATTATAAGGACAATGGTAAGGAACATGTGCGTGAACCATCTTTTACTCCAAGAACTGAGTTTGTGGTATATCCAAAGGGTACTTTTTTCCCCTATACTTAGACCTGACTTTGCAAAATCTCTGATTCCACTAAACTGATGGAACATGAATTGCGAGGCTTTGCGAGGGTTGTAGAACGGATCCACTCCCGCTGTCATTGCACCAGGTGTTAAGGTGACATTTGCAGTATACGGATTCGCAGTTGCGGCGGTATAAGCCGTACCTGGGGGAAGACCCGCAGAACCAGAGAAACTACCCGGAGTATTAGGAATGTGGAGGCGAAGAGGTCTTTTTGTTTTTATTCCGGGACTTTTGATAGTCACTTTTGGTACTTTCTGACCGCTCCCGGACGATTTAATAGAACGAGTGTCCGATGGGGTTGTTTTTCCTTTTTCCATTTCGATTGGTGATATGTAGGTATGTTCAAAAAATAGTTTTATATGACTAAACAAATGTAAAGTTTATCACATTTCACTAAAAAGTTGGTGAGTTTATTCACATAAGTAGCAAATCACATCACACGATTCAAAACTGTGTAACTGAAACCGAATTGAATTCCTTAAGCTTTTAGTTTCAACATTCGTCACTGCACTGGCCAGTGAATTCCTGGAAATGAAAAAATTAGTTTTAATGCTAAACATGACAAAAAAATGAATAGGGCATATATGTTACATTAGCAATCTTTTGTGTTTTGTCTTTTACTTTTCAACGACTTCCTGCTATTTTTAGTTAAAGTTAATGTATTTTGTGTTATGTTATTCTAAAAGAAAACTATCACACAAAGTCTATTTTTAATAGCTAAAAACTGATTACAGAGACATTAATAAATACTAACAGACATATTCGTGTGATTGACATGATTAATGATTCACAATGCTGCAAAAGAAATTGGCAAGCAAATTGTAAAACTGTAGAAGCATTTTTAAGTTTTAATGCCGTTCTGTATTCTTTTAGGCAGATTCGTCTACGTTTGTACATTAAGAACGGGGAAGAGATATGTAAATTTAAAAAATGTGTTATTTCTGTGTTATTAGGTCAAGTCTAAAACGATCTAAAAGAATTTTGTTTTGGTACGAAAACATGAAACATTTGGAAAGATGTTAATTAGATTAATATTGTTAGAGTTTTTTAATTTGTTTATGTTTTAGTAGATACAAAATTATTTTTATTGCAAATGAGATATACATATAATACAAAAATGTAACAATCAGTAAATTTTAATTGCTAGAAAAAACGTGATAAGTAATTAGCTGCGATTAAATTTTAATGTAATCAATTAAGAACAACGGAAGCATTTAAAAATTACCGGTTCGTACTGATAAGAAATGTATGTAATTTCTGATTTTTTTAAAAGAAAATTAATTATAATAAGAAAAGATTTTTCTGAATTCGAAACAACCTGTGTGGAGCTTGTCATGATTTACACCGGTAAAATCAGTCGCGGTAGCCTTAGCCTTTTAGGAACGAAAGAAAATACACCAGAAAAGATTCTTACCTATTTCAAGAAAATTATTAACATATAAGAGTAGAAAAGTTATACACTAATTTAATTAAAAAAAAAAAAAATCAATTCGGATCAAACGATTTTTTTTCGTTCTAATAGGAACATAACCACTTTCACTGCTTAGTTTATTTTGAAGACCGCGGGCAGCTACTGATTGCACGTCGCGTTGTCGCCAATTCCAAGCGTTCCCGTTCCCTCGTCGGGACGTTTGGCGTCGCAAACAGATACAGAGCCAACTGAAACTGCTATTCACTTTTCTGTAGTCATCGACGCTCCGAAAGCTTACGGTCTACAAAAAGGATTTCCGCGACCAGTAAAAACTACTTTTTTATCTATTTTTTCTCGTTTTAAATTTGTTTTTCACTGTTTAAGAATACATTTAACAGGTTAACAATATCTGGTGACAAATAAACATAAAAAAGGGTCACCGAATTCAAAACAACGCGATACAAAATTGATTAGATATAAGTATATAAAAAGCATTTATTTATTAATAACTAATAACCACTGTTACTAAACATTTTCTACTTATTTCGTACTGTTAATAAATAGTATTCAAATGTTTACATGCTAAAGCCAGAAAATCTCTATTTTTTATGACAGTTTTTACAAATTCAAGTTACAGAAACAAAACGCTAGTGGTCAAAATTGCAATGTTTTTATTGGATAATCATATTACCCTGGATCGTTTAATTTCCATTTTGATTGTTGTTGAAGTTCCAAATTGCAACAAAAAAACCCGTTGAAACAATCGATTTTTGGCTATTCAACTTTAATGCGACATTTATAGGCAATTAAAACTCATCAAATCGATTTATAAGTGTTGTCATTCCCACTAGCTAATGTGGTAGAACGTTTTGGCTACTTACTAGTCGTATTTAATGATAGTGCTTTGAAGTAATTTGTTTTTTCACAAAAAAATGGAAAACTCTCGATTACGTGATGCGTCCCTCCCAATTGGTCGTGGAAAAACTGTTTAAATAAATATTATAATTAAGCAACATCATTATAAAGGGTTGTCACTTCATGTTTCAAAAAGTTTCCTACCAATTTTTCTTTCCTTTTTCTTTTATTGACTCTTTCGGATACATGTATCCATAAAATTCAATTAAAATCTTTGCAAACTTCATTATTGATTGGTTTTTAAAATTATATTCGTTGCGATATTAATTATGTAATTGTTGTGCTGTTGAATATTAAATAAAATAGAACATCGTAAAAAATAAAACAGAAACACTGTACTTTCACAAAATTTTTATTAATAACACGACAATTGTTTCGCTAGCACTGTAGCATCTTCAGGTGAATAATGGTATTGTAATATTTGAGACATATATATATATATAAATTAGTGTTTTCTTTTGTGTGACTATAGCAAAAATTAAGTTTGAAGTTATTTTATATAGTTTTTTGTTTAATATATTATCAATGATTTTAGTATTATAACCGTTATTATTCGCAATTTGTTTAATAATGTTAAGTTCTAATTCAATTTTTTTTTAATTATCTAACGGTATAGTAATAAGTCTATTTATTACACTATGGTATGCGGCAAGTTTGTGATGGTAGTATCTGTGTGAGAAGGTTTATGGTATATTTGAAATTGGTGTTTGTTATTAGTTTTGATAATGTATAAGTCTAAAAAATTAATTTTATTAGACACTTCTTCTTCAGTAGTAAATTTGATGTTGGGATGAATACTATTGATAAACTGAACAACAATTGTCGTGTTATTAATAAAAATTTTGTGAAAGTACAGTGTTTCTGTTTTATTTTTTACGATGAATTTTAACTTTCACCAAGTAAAAGCCGATACAATTACTTCTAAAATAGAATAGTTTGTGCAAATCAAATTTATCTTCGTTCTTTTGATGTTTTGGGGAAAAGAAATTTTTCCGGTTATGAGTTTAGAAGGGACAAAATTAATAAATAGCTCAAATAGAACTTTGTATGTTGGTTGGTTCTTAGCTAAAACGTCACATAAAGGAGGATTTGGACAAAGGAATTAAGCTCATTATTGTTCTCGACTATTATGAAATGACACAATTGTAGGATTTGATAAACTGACAAGGATGTCCCGTACATCGTCATGAACAACATAAAAAAGGTAAAAATCAATCTTCGAACCAAATGGGAGTTTCATAAGGTATTAATCAGATAGGTAGGTACCTTTTATAGACACCTTAGATACCTTTTTAGTACCAAGTGATATCATTATTAATACGTATGGCAGGAACGGCCCAACTGAAGGAGAGAGGATATGATCAAGTTCCCCCCAACTGGAGAATTATGAGGTATAGCCCCCTCTAGCTTTTAACGTCATCATCAAAGAAATGTTGGACAAAAGATGAATCATATTAATGCTTGACACCTTTGGCATATTCGCACGTTAATATCCAAATGATTCGGCTCATTTCCGGAAAGCAAATTATATTTGTACTACCACAATAAACGTAATTTTAATATGCGTTCGTTTATTTGTATTTCTTTGAATTTAATATTAGAAAATCAGTTGTGAATACATCATAATTGTTATCTATTTTTTTCTTCTCATACAGCCACAAATTATAATTTTAAAGGAACTATTACCCCAATAAGTCCTTGTGTGTGAGTGCCCCCCTCATCCCAATGACTTGGGTGGCTCCTGTACGTGGGATAACAATCTTGAATGTATTATACTTGTTAGGTATGTGTAGGTGATAAATTTTAGAGAGACATTAAGACATTTCTAAAATTATATATTGGAGAGTTTAATAAAGTTAATTTATTGTACATTTGTTGGTCATTAATTTGGATATGTGTCAATTTCGAAAATCGGATGTACATGTTTGCTGCTAGCGAATTTTCAATAGCAGGTGGTGATGGAATCCTTGGCTGCCTATTTTTTGCAAATTTTATTTTCAAAGTTTGATCATTAAACAATCACAATAAATACAGTGACTCAGTAACTATGACATCCTGTACCAGATCATCCAACACGTAATATTGAGATTATGACGCAGGAAACTTGCAGGATTATTCTTGAACAGTGTGTAAACTGAAATAGCTTTTGAATTTTCCTTTAAACACTGTTATGACTACCTATCGATGTGCGTTCCGTTTATTTTTAACCAGAGAGACGCCAGCTGTTTTACCGAAAATTTTGTTGGCGCACATTACAAGTCAAAATGATTACCACATTTCTCAAAAACAAATATACCGTAATAAAAAAATCGTGGTTTTATAAGCTCTTACTATATAAAAACAAATTATACGTCTAAGCTATTGAATGTGTAACAGAACTCCGTGATATTTATTTGTAAACTGTGGCACCTCTCTAAAATTATTTCATTCGGACTTTTGAATGTTTACAGAATTCAATAAGATGTTTTAATTGTTTATGTTTTAGAAAATTGCAACAAACAATTAGTCTTATTGGTATTTTAGTAACTAATAAACTAAAACAGTGGTAAAATTGCTTTTTTCGTCTCTTATCGCTTCGTGTTCCTTATCTCTACTCTGAATGATAGATTATCAATTTCTGACAAAAGCAAGTGTAACTACATTTTGTTTTTGCTATGATAACAAAAGTAAATTATTGAATAAAACGGAAAATGCAGTAATTTAAATAAAATAAAGTTTAATCAATTTTTAGTTGTCAATTTTGTTTTCATTGCAGTTATTCTGTTAAAAAATATGAGCTAATTGCTGTATTGTCTTTTTTGAGACATGAATGCCTTTTTAAATGATTTATTTAATTTATTTTTTAATTAGTAAATTCTACCCGTTAGCCTGTATTAGATAATTTTCTTTTTTCTGGTTGTTATTGAGACACATCCGTTGTTTTGATTTTCAAGGTGATGTTTATAGGTTAAAAAAAACGTATAAAACAATCACGTAATGAGAAGACGTAAATAATATTTTTTGCTGATGGTGCTTTAAATTATTTATGTTGTAAACTTTTACCTATCTTATCGTTGCTTATATTTATGTTAGTAGGTAATTGTTTAACTACTGCATTGTACGTCAAGAACTTATCAATTAATGATGGAGAATATTCGACAATTTCTACATAAAATTTTTCATAAATATTTTAATACTGAAGATGCTATTGCACCAGAAATCAAGCGATTGAATGTTTACATGAATGGAATTTACAAAATATTGTCATGGGAAGATCCTGTCCTAAGTTGGAGAAGTCTGGGAATCATTCATTTTGTGCTATGGTATCCTACAATATACACTTTTGTTTACAAATATATTGCATTGTTTTAATTTTTTTAGGATCGTATTACAATTGCGTTTAAGAATATATAGTATCATATCAATTGTAGTATTACTGCTTTTCTTGACCGATATTTACTTTGAGAGGTCGGGGGTTATACCTGATGACAGTGAATCAGTGCACTTGAATAATTTGCTTACATCTAGTAAAAAAATTGTAGCCAATATACAGCACTTTAGAGAAACCAATCCAAGAAAGGTAAGACTTTGCAAAGGCTTTGTAGTTTTTTATTTTTTTATAGTTATACAAAATAATGTCTTTCAGTTCTGTGTAACACTTTCTGGTTTTTTCCTGTTTTTGTTAATATTATCTACAAATATTTCCGGATTTCTGCTGGTTTACTTCATATTAGTCAGTGTATTTTTCACACCACTGATTGCTTCAAAAATACCACCTGAATATTTGTTGCCAATTAAAAGAACCATTCACCGTTTGAAGACAGAGGAAGGTAATGGCTTAGTTTATGCAAATAGTCCCATTTTATGTTTATATGGACTAATTTTTATGATACTTATAAGTTTTTCTAGATAGATTATTTGTAATGTTAGATAAATGTATGATCTGTATTTAATAGGAATAGTCACAGAAGCTGATTTGATGCCTCTGGTGTCAGAAAAGGACCTGGATAGCTTGTTAACTGACAAAAGCCAAGGTAATTCTGTTAGATGTGCGTTTTTAATTTTATTTTTAAACATAATTTTACAGATTCAGTCAGTAATTCATTGTTAGGGGGTCTTGTGTCAATGCCTTCACATCTGGACATAGAAGGAAGCCTGGATGATCTCGAAGACGATCTAGAAATTCCTCTAAAGCATTCTAAAGGATCAGCTGTGTCCTATACTCCTGGTGATCTATCCACAGACTCTGATTCAGAGCATAAAGGAATCACCTTTGAGTCTTCTCATTTCAATGGTGATTCATCATCTGAAGAGGAAGAGAAGCGGTACATGGCAGGCTTGAAGTTTTCTGAGGAGACGATGGACGTTCCTGACCACGAAGATTCTAATTTGGGTGGGAAAAGTTCTGAAACAGGACTGCTTTCTAATCTGTTATCGGTAGGACAAAATCTTTTTTCTAGCTCCGGAGGCAAAAGTGAATCGGCCTTAAAAAGACACGACAGTGACAGCGATTATGAAATTATTACTTCTGAGGACGTCGAATAAATATTAGGCGAACCGTTTTGTACCGTTTTACACATACATATTATTCATTAATATGCAATGGGAAAGGAAAGAATTTAAATTTAGTTTAGTAATTGTCATTGACTTGTACTTTAACAGTCAAGCATTTAGTTAATGAATTTACAATTTAGTAATGAATTTATCCAGCGGAAAACTTTTTTTGCTATTATTTCTGGTATTTAACTTATCATTTATAATAACGTTTCTATAATTTTGTTTTTTGCTTGAAAGGACAGAAAGAACGAGAATTGTTTCTACTTTTTTTTAAATTTTAATTTCATTTACAGGTGATCTAAATATCTTTTTTTACATTTAGGTTTTAGTTTAGTACCTGTTGAAACTACTTAAAGAATGTGATATGTTTAGTTAACATTAAACGGTATTTTTTTTATTATTTTTTAAGTTCAACTTAACAATAATTGTGTATATATTTTTTTCTTGGGATTTTTCGAGTAATTAGTTTTTTTCGTCACTTACGTAGATTTTAAAAGTTAAGAACTATAAAGAACAAATAATAGTACAATGTAATTTTGAATTCAATTATATACTTCAAACTAATTTATTAATCAAACTTGCAAACTCTAACTTCACAAAAGAAAAACGTTTAAGAATATTACTACTATTTTAAAAATAATTTGAATAATTTGTTTATTTTTTGTAGTTTATAAAGACATATCTAAAAATATCATTAGTTTAGCATATGTCGTTACTTAAATTTTTTAAATATTTTCTTGTATTTTTTATAATTAACTTACAAATCAAAATCTTATTAGTGGCGTAGGCAAGTAATAAAATAATAATAATAATAAAAACAGGATAAGTATGTACCAATGAAAGGTATAGGTATAATGTTTTTTTCTTAACCCAGGAGAATAAATTTTTTATAGTGTTTAGTTACCTAATAAATTCAATATTTTTAAATAGTTAAAAACCGCCATTTGGCGTTTGTCATGCACAAACACACATTTGATATGTGATTTACTTTATAGTATTCTTTTTTTTTGTCTTTATGATTTAAAGACATTTAATCCAAAATATACTAACAAAACGTAGATTTTAAGTTGTGACATGTTTTATTTAGAATTGAATTTTGTTGAGTATGCTAAAATATTAATAAAGTCTTAGTAAGGCAAAAGTTCTTTATTTCACATGTTTATCTGCAGAAATCAAACAAATACATCTATTGCCTTTTAAATTAATTATCATTACTACAAACAGTTTAGTTAGTTAATAGGAAATGTATTACTTGTAATTACGATTTATTACCGATTTTTTGGTGATAAAGTTAAAGTGAAAGGGTAATTATTTCAAAATTTACCGCCTTTATGTAGTTCCTTGATGTTGATTTGAAAAGTTGGTGACACTTACATTTAGTTATTTTGGCATTATGTTTTGATTGTTTTTGACGTTTCTCTTGTGAAAGTTTGGTTATATTACTGATTTTAACAACGTTTGTGAAATATAATAGTTTTTTTTTGTGACTTGTAAGCCAATTAATTAACATTTTAAAAGAAGAGTATAAAATGGTAAATAATACAAATCACAACTAAAACAATACAATACTACAATAGTCAAAAATGTCTCGTAAAGCGAAGAGGATATCATACAACCTAAATAACTATAACTTGATTAGAAGTCGAGAATTGGGTTTAAAACCAAAATTAGGGCATGATGCTGACATTTCCAAGAAGATATACTCAAACTTGGACGTATGTCGACCAAAAGTGCCAGTTGAAAAAAGTAAATGTGAACAAGGAGGTATTTTTAACTTGGAGTTCAGCTTTGATGGGTAATGGAGCATATTGCAGGACATTATATTCATTTTTGATTAAATATTTTTAAGGCGAATGCTGGTGTCTGCTTGTAAAGAAAGATCTGTATTGATTTTTGATGCAGCTAATCAAAAAATGATAAGGAAAATTAATGATGCACATTGTAACTGTGTCAATTGTGTTAGGTAAAAAAAAAGATAAAAAAAGGCAAAAAATATTAACAAAGAAGTTTTGTAGGTTTCTTAATGACTATACATTTGCAACATGTTCTGATGACAACACAATAAAAGTATGGGACACAAGAATGCTAAATTGTGCCACAAGGACATTACAGGGTCATTCAAATTGGGTAATCCCTGTATTTTTAACATAAATGTCTTGAATTTAAATGTAGCATTCCTTCAGGTAAAAAATATAGAATACTCGGAGAAAGAAAATGTGATGGTAACATCAGCTTTTGATGGAAGTATTTATGCTTGGGACCTCAATAGCCCTACAGAGAATAATGTTCTGTATGACAAAGTATTTGTAATGAATGGTCTTATGAGGACTAAACTGACACCTGATGGCACAAAAATGGTTATCTGTACAACAAGTGGATATATTATTATAATCCATGATTTAAATTTGAGGACACTAAGCCATGATATGAAAACATTTAGGGTAAATTAACTTTAAACAATCCTTGTTTACTGTTATTGTTTTATACATTTTATTATTTTTAGCCCAATTTGTACAGACTTATGCAGTTGAGTGAGCAAACTTTTCCAGCTGCTACAATGTTCAATTATCTTTTTTACCATTCAAGAAAATCAAATCGGTTAGAGTTTATTGATGACTTTCCTAACGACGTAGAAGTAATTAGTTCTCTTCAGATTCATCCAATGGGCTGGAATGCTTTATCAAGAAGTATTAATGGATCAGAAAATGAAGAGGTAAGATATTCATATTTTTATTTTTACTAACATTTGAAAAGATAAATGACTTTATATTTAAATTATTGGACTAGTTTAATTTAATAACATTAAAGTAAGTAAAAGTTTCTGTTGCATTTTAAATTAAGGAGGAATTGGACATAAACAAATATTGTAATATAAACAATAGAATTATTTTTAGAATTGAATAGTATTTCATTTGATGGATATTATTGCTCTTTATAGTATACTAATAATTGAATAAGTTAAAATTATAAGGACATTTCTACAAATGACTAAATGGCATTCTTATAAGTAGTTTGCCTTCAGAGTTAATAAATATATATTAATGATTGTTATGTGCCTTGGAACTTTACATAATAAAGGAAATAATATAATTCTTTCAGTGGACGTCTGTTCACGATATTCAAAGTCGTGATGCATCGGACTATGAAGATGCTTACCAGTACGTTCTTGACTCTGCGTTGCCAGATATCAATGCAGAGGAATCTCCCCCTGAAGACGTAGAAAATGCACGTCCGACAGATATTTGGATGGGCTTCATAACAAACGAGCAGCTGAGCGCTCAGCGATCTCAAAGAAACCAAAGTAACCAGGAAAACCTCCACTCTTCTATGGGTATAATTCATAGCGGTCTCGTGGGTAGAGACAATTATACACGTTATTTCCGCAAGAGACCTGAAGATCGTTTCCGTATAGTGAAAAATTTGCCGAGACTGACGCACTTCATTAAAGAACAGAGTGCTGGTAAGGGGTACATTAAAGAGTTGTGTTACTCGAGTGACGGGAGGATTATTTGTTCACCTTACGGAAAAGGTGTTAGGCTTTTGGCTTTTGATGAACAGTTACAAGAAGTGTGTTATTGTGTTCCGGAAAAGCCACGTGAGCTTTTTACCGTTGCGGAAATAAACGATTACCATCCGGACGATGTGGTCTGTTGTAAATTCAGTCCTAAACACCATCAGTTGGTCAGCGGGTGCTTAGGTGGTGAAATTGTATGGTATCATCCAATTCTGTGAGAAAAGAATGTGAAAGGTGATTGATATATTTTTCTTATTTAATTTTTGGACGCCATAAAGGTGCGTTCCTGCAAATATGTTAATTTCTTTTATTATTGGTTGTGCATTTTATTTTATTATTTTTGGATTCTGTGATTAGGGTGAGATTGCGTAATCAACCAAATGATGGAATTAATTAATTTTACAACTTGTAAATTATTATTATTACATATGAAAAAGCCAATACTTCATACGATTTTTCTAAAATAAATGCCATCTGAGTTTTACTTTTTTTAATCGTAATTTGTGTGATAAACGTATAATATAAACCGAAAAGCATTAATTTTTGCTTTCTTAGTTCTTCTATACCATTATTTTATGTCCTCATAACTTTTGGTACATAGTAAAAAGTATTTAACGAATTATTAATAAACGTTATCGAGCTTATAATAAAAAGCAATTGGATGCTATTAAAAATAAATAAGTCAAAGATTGGATATTTGAAATTTGAGTTAAATTTTAAAAGTACTGTTTTAACACGAACACAAAAAATTAAAAAATAGTTTTGCCATCATTTCAAATTTGTCTTTATCGGTATGATTAGTTGTCTAGTCATATGTTAAAATTATTAAATATTTCTTCTTGATAAGGTCATGCAGGCAACTCGTCTTACGTTACTGTGATGGTTGTCTATGCGTAAGTCCATAAAATTATAAATTTACGCTTACTGTTTAATTATCAATTAATTAGTTGAAATAGCACAACAAGGTTTTATATTGTAAATAAGATTAATTTTTTAATGAGAAATATTGTTAAGCGTAACTTGTTTGTGAAATATAAATATGGAAAAAAAAATATCGCAGTGATGTAGATATCTGGTTTTAATGCCTTTGAATATTACATTATAAAAAAAAATAATAGTTTATTAGCTCAATTAAAATATTTGACATTTGCTTATAGTAAAAATATTAAGTTATTTTCCAGTTTTAAACAAAATATAAGTACAGGCAACCCGTTTTATACATATTTGGCGGTTGCCTATACAGAAGTCCTTTGAATGTTAATTTGAAAATTAATAAATCCTTGATTAAAGAATTATTTCCATCGGAAAAAATCAGTTCTATATATTTTAGGTTTATTCTGTCTGAAATGTTGATAGGGCTGAATTATTTGTAAAATGGTAATAATAAAAAAAGGAAAGGATGTGGTTTTAATTGATATAGATATTTTTTTACAAAAATACATTTAATCAAAAGAAAAGTTATTGTAACAGTTATTGGTCTCAATTAAAACATTTTAATTTTGTGTATTGTAAAATTGTTATTATTTAAATTGAAGTTATTCCTTATCAAGAAAACGTAATAAATTAGGGAATATTGTTTGTCGTTTCTCACCCTTATATAATTTGAAAATTTTAGTTTGCTGTTGTGATTCAGAATTTAGTGTATTATTTGGTTTCATGTTCAACTGGAAGTACTTTTCAAACTCGAACCCATTTTTATCTTTTATCTTCTTATCAGCTCCTTTATTTATTAGTAAAGTGACTATGTCTTCGTTTACTCCCAAAATTACTTAAATAAATATAAATACTAAATTATACGTTCCTGTGTATCGTTAAAAGAATTAATTAGCACGGGGATATTAAAAGACAAATAAATGTTAAAAATAAAGAGAAAACGAGGTTTATTCAACTTAAAAAAATTTTAAAAAACATCCGTATGTGCGATTTTTTTTCTAATACCTACTTTGAATATTGAATTGTAAAATTAGAAATAATTTATAATAATGTTACCTGCTCTATGTAGAGGCGTCCACCCTTGATTATCTTGACAATTAATATTATTGTAAAGTTTCAAAGCGTATTCGACATTATCAATTTTTCCAGAATCCACAGCGTGATGTAGAATTGTCCTTCCGTTTGTGTCTTTTAAATTCGCGTTGGCTCCCTTCTTAATTAATAACTTGCCTATTTCTAATTGACCGCGAAAAACTGCAGCCATAAGGGGTGATATTCTGATTATTTCGTTGCAATGGTTCGGGTTCGCCCCCAGTTTTAGTAATAAAGATACGATTTGATAATCGTCCTGATGTATAGCTTGCATTAGGGGTGTTAACCGATCTTTGTTCTCGATATGTAGGAGAACGTGTCTGGTAAACATTAAACAAAACAATTTATGCGTAATTATTCGATTTTACTTTGGTTTATTTGATCGACATTTATTTTAAAGTAAAATTGAAACCCTGTTTATAATTTCCACAAGTTTAAATAACTCTTTATTCATTAAGTATATAATGGAATTTCATCAAGTATCAGTAGATAAAATCAATTATATTAAATAACTCTGTGGGGAAAGTAAATTTGTCAAATGTAAACTGTACAAAGTGTTTTAATTTTACTTTAAAGTATTATATCTATTACATATGTAGAAAAAGATGAAAGTTAAATTAATTAAAATATTTAAGGTGAATTAAATCTTTAAAGACAGTTAGTTACACTTTTATTTTTAAATTAGCTTACTAAAAAACGAGCTCAATTCTTCGATTTGTTCATGTAGAAAAGTAGAAAATATCTTATGCTAATAATTCATTGTATCAGCCTCTACTTTATGGAAAATTAAATACATATTGAAATTTTAAATTAATAAAACACAATTTCCACTATAATTTTATTTTATTTTTCTCTACAATTGTTTCACCCTACTAGGGCATCTTCGGGAGAAGTATTTACATCGAATGTTACAATTTTTGCCTTATATGTATTACTACTATCTTACAATTAGTCTAAAGGGTGGGAAGAAATTTCTACTATTTTGTCTAAAATTATTAAATTGTGGATATTTTTAATTTCATTAAGAATTCCTGTGTAATTTCTAATATGTTTTTTAATTTCTAAAGTTTCTAAAATGTCTAGTTTTTTACTTTTATTATGTTTGTGTAAAATTTTGAAATTTTATTCTAAATTAAAATTTTACAGAAACATAATAAAAGTAAAAAACTAGACATTTTAGAAACTTTAGAAATTAAAAAACATATTAGAAATTACACAGGAATTCTTAATGAAATTAAAAATATCCACAATTTAATAATTTTAGACAAAATAGTAGAAATTTCTTCCCACCCTTTAGACTAATTGTAAGATAGTAGTAATACATATAAGGCAAAAATTGTAACATTCGATGTAAATACTTCTCCCGAAGATGCCCTAGTAGGGTGAAACAATTGTAGGGAAAAATAAAATTATAGTGGAAATTGTGTTTTATTAATTTAAAATATCAATATCTTATGCTAAAATTAAGATTAATAAAGTTAAGGTAAAACGGGATATTTATTTTATTAGAAATAAAACAAACTTTAAAAATTTCACTAAACTTTCATTATTTATTTTGTCTCATGAGGGAATCATTTAGTGAAATTTCCAAAGTCTTTTTTATTTCTATTATAGTTATATTTGTATATAAGTTGTAATAAAATTTTTTAGGCAGTATATTTTACCGTTTTCAAATGATAGTAGTGATAAATACCGTTCTAAGATTATTTTTCGAATTTGGGTGGTTTTCTTTAATCGTATTGCTGCATTCAGTTCTTTCGCACCAAATGGTGGACCAGTCGTAGTTTTGGTGAATTCTGTCCATTCCGATTTAACATTTTGTTGTTCGTATCATAATCTGAACAAATAACACGTAAAAGGGGATAAATTTTCCATATTGCAGAACTTTTTGTGACCCCTTAAAATTATTTTAACTCCTGAAATTATATTGTCTTTTATTTTTTTGTGAAACTTACCAATAAATATTTGTCCATGTTAACAAGCTTTCGTTAAATATTTGCAATCTGTACGTTGTACTAGAAGGGGTGAGATTTGAGTCTTTGAAAAGATTGTTCCAATTTAAAATATGGATGATATTGTGATTTTTGTATGATATTGTTATTTTATCATTTTTCGCCATCTTTATTCAAACAACTACTTACATCAGATATTGATCAAGCTAAGATGCGGCTCGTTGTTCGGGGTGAAAGAGAAATAATAATTCCGGTCGTAAAAAATTTATTTATCGACTATATACAACAATTCTAACTTATCGTAGAAAAACTTAACATTTAAATAACATTCTTATCAAGTACAAAAGTTAAATTTACTTTTTTGTTTTTATTTTACAAAAACTGGTAACTTATTAATACAATTGCAGAAAACACGCTAGTTATGAAAGAAATATTACTTTTCACCCCGGAAGAATTATTATTATTATGATTAAGGGTAGCATTTTTCGCCGATGCCATTTGCTCAGCCGTATGTTCAGGTGTGTGATGTGCGTATCTTTTGTTTCGTTGAGGAACTAATTTTAATTTCGTGACCCCGTTGTTGTTGTTGTTATTGTTGGTACTACCAGATCGGGGTGTTTCTAAACCCCTGTTCAAAGTTGCTTGTTGTGTTTTTGCGCCAAATGAATTAATTATTTTAGGGTCCAAAGGCGGTAGATCGCCTTTGAATGGGGTAAATTGAGGCCCAGACCTGAGAAGTTCGACAGCTTTTGGATTTTTCGCCGATTTTAAAACTGTTTGTCCATTATCCACTCCTGCACTTGTCAGTGTTGAACCGTGTATTTTTTTGCCATCATAAGTGATAAAAATTGAGGAGGACTGGCCGTCGGATCCTGGTCTTTTCCTCTCCCCACTCGGGGGTAAATAATATGATGTCGGGTTTTCCGCCGACTGCGGCATGCTGTCTTCGTAAGGAAGATATTGTCCTAGGTTACTTTTTTGTCGTTTTCTTCTTATTTCGTACGGTTTTACGTTGTCTAAACTGTCGTCGTATCTGTCGTTCATGAAGTTTTTGTGGGTTAAATTGGCAACAGATGAAGCTGGTATATCGAGCATTCCAATTTCTGATTCGTTTTCGATTTCTGGCCCTTTCATATCGATTATGGTTTTACCCCTTTCCGTCATGATCGGTGTAAATCCTCTTTCGAAAACAATCGAATGAGGATTGAAACCTGTATTGACTGCAAATTCCAGGTTGGTAATGTTTGGTTCTGGTATAGTTGTAGGGATAAAACGAATATATTTGTTGACAGTTTCTTCGGCTGCTGGAGCTTCAGTAGTTTTGCGTAACGACTGTTGTAATTTTGAGTACTTTGATATTAGTAAAAAATCGTCGATCATTTTTTCGGTGGATGGTTGAATTGGTGATAATTCTACGACGGGTTCCTTAGTTTTAGTCATGAATAGCGTGAGTTCTTTATCAGGTCTTGATTTACTTTGTGGGAAATTCACATTTGAGGTTGGCCTTCTGTGTATTTTAAGAACTGGCCTTTTGTTAATAGTGTTTTGCCTTAGTTCGGACATTACCATGTCCTTTGGTAGTTTGATGACCTTTTTCACGACGTGTGACCTTTTCCTGTATTGCGAGCCGCCTTTCGGTCTGCTTATTAAACGTAGTCGATTTTTCGAAGGATTATATGGTTTCGTCATTACCGGATGTTGCCTGCTGCGTGAATTATTATTTGCTAGTATATCTAATTTAAAATGAGATTTGTTATATATAACGGGCGGATTTGCGGACTCCATGGAAGGAGTGGGTCTGGGAGTCATACGATTAGGGATTTCGAAAGCTGCATAAAAAAGAGGTTTCGTGATGATTTCGCTATTCAAAGTATTTGGATGAGATACGTACATTGGCTGTGTTTGGGTTGTATCGAACAGGGGTCGTGATTGGTCTGTAATATTTTTGTGGTTATCAAGAGCATAGTTCTTTTCCCTGTTCGGTTCGTTTTTAGACCCGGACGGTAATTTGACTACGGTTGCCACCCTGTAGGAAGCGTCTGTCTCTAAATCGTCTTCCTGGGTCTCTTTGAAACCTGGTGGTGGAGGCAGTATGGCCGGATGAAACTCACTTCCTTGAGATAATTCATCACACGAGTCTAACACATTTATCTTCCATCCTAGGTACCTGTGGGAGAAGCACTAAAAACAGACGGAATTATTGTAGTCACATAACCAATTAATGGAATAATTACTTAAATCTAATGATATTTAATAAAAATAATACTTTGATACAAAACATTCGTAAAAAAGTATTGATGTATTTAAAAAAAGAAGGAATAAAAATCGTTTTTCGTCTAAATATTAAGATCAAATCTCACATTATATTTATATTTATAATATAGCCTGCAAAGGCCTTTCTGTCAGCGCCCACCTGATGAGACCCGATAGGTCGAAACCGGTCGTGGGTTCGGTTCGTTGTGCCTACTTGATAGGACGCGTTCCAAATGTGAGATCTTTGATCTTAAAATTTAGACGAATAAGGATTTTAATTCCTTCTTTTTTGAATATGTTATATTTTCGTCTAGAAGTCCATCGGAATCAACAGTGTAATTCAATGCCGGTAGGGGAATTAGTCCTCGGAGTAGTTGTTTCTGTTGATTCCATGTTTATATTTATATTTATATTTTTTGATGTATTTGTTTTGCAACATGTATCTAAATAAATAAATAAACGGGAAATTTCAACATTCTTTGAAAATTGTGTGGTTTGTAAACTACAGTAATTTAAAATTCTACTCGATATATATTTTTTTAATTTCACGTTTGGTACGTCTCATTTATTAAAGTTATTACATCTGCAATGATTCTACGGCTTTTTTCCTATAAGTTTTGAAACTCAATTTCACTCCGTTAGGAGAGTTAAATTTAAAAAAATCACTCTTCAGTTTTCTATTTTTAAGTCTGACGGTGTAGGCTGGCGACCAATAAAATAATTACCTGATAATAAACGATATCGGGAGTCATTTTTGTCGGAGTCCATTGGACGAAGCCTGGATCACCTTGTTCACATTTAAGTTCGAGATTTCGTTGAAACGCACCAAAGGATGGATAGTCATCAGGATCTGTATCTCCCTTGTATGTCCAGTGACAGAGTCTTCCAGTTCCAGTTGGTTTAATGGTCCCGTTGTTTAACTGAGTTGCTCCAGCAAATATATGTACATTCTGTAATAATTTAACATGTGCTGAATGTATTTTTTTGTTTTAATAAATACTGTACCTTTCGTTCTTCTGCAGTTTTGTGTGCATATCCTCCCACAGGATCGTCAGTAATGTAGAAGGGATGATATTTAGCATTAAAGTTTTCGTCATCGCCTCCCTCTGTCACGAATGTGTAAGTTTTCCCTCGAACAACGTTAATTTCGGGGATGAGAAGGCCGTTGATGTACCATGCGATACCCCAACCTACGTGACCTGTTGAAAGAGACAAGAAAATCGGAATAGATTATAGTTAACAAGATAATTTGAATAATAATTTACCTGTTATTGCTGAGTATCCTTTCCTGCCTCCAGCCGGTCCCATTTGAGCGTAGAAAACACCATCTTCTGGTTCATAACATTGAATTGGTGGAATGGTCCAAGGGACGATCTTCTTTAAAGAAACGGGAGCAGGTGTTGGAATGGATCGTTGTTGAACTTCACTTACATCTTCTCTTTCTACGTTTTCATTTCTGACTCTGTTTCTTCCTTCATGTCTTTCACCATTGTTTCTTCTTCTGTTTTGTCTGGATCTTGGAGGTGGTTGATTGTTTGCGCTTTCTAATTCATCAGCAGTTGGATTTATTGTTTGTTTGGATCTCGTCGAAGGTGCCGGATTGATCCTTTCTACGTCTTGGTTAACGGTTTGCGTTTCCGATTGTGCTGGCACTTGGTTCCCATTGTTAACTACACGTCTTCTTGCTTCACCTCGTCTTCTCGGATGTTTTCTTGGAATTGGTTGGGCTGTTGTTTCAGGAATTTCATATTCGGTAGTCTTTGGAGGTTCTTCATAAACCCTTTGTTGTTGTTGCTGCTGCTGTTGTTGTTGGGATTGTTGAGGTTGTTGCTTTTGTTGTTGTTGTTGTTGTTGTTGTTGGTGGTGGTGTTCACCTCTTTGATGGGAATGTTCTTTGGGTTTTCTTCTTGCAGCAGAGCGAGACTGTTCGCTTTCAGGATTGGGACAGTTCCATTTTGGTGGTCTCCCAAAATCAATGAAATGATTACCTTTTGCATACTTGCTATGATATGACACGAGATTTCGCGAATCTAAAGGTCCTATCGCCCAGATGATCGGTTGGGATTGGTTGGTGTAGATTGCACGATCGAATCGATCATGGGGATTAAGGGTCCTTTGGTAAGTTACGATGGAATAGCCGTTTACCAATGCCGCGTTTAAAACTCGGACGGTATCGGTACCATCCTATTAACAAATGGGTCAAAAAGAGAAAATATATTGATGGTTGTATTGATTTACCTGTAATAATTGATCAGGGCATGATCCTGTATATCCTGCACATTGTGATTTGTCTCCAAGATAATAGTCGTCCGCATATCCTTTGAGGGTTTCTTTGTTGACCCATGCTACTACTACGTCTCCTCCGATCATAATACTCGCATGGTCTTCACCAGAGAGACCAAAAGACATGTACTCTCCGTCTTCTAAAAATCACGTTCACTTTTTTATTATATTATTTTTTCTTTTCGTTTTAAATAACTGATGGTAAAGTTTAAAAAACATGTTTAAACATGATTACATCTTCCTCCTTCTTGTTTGCTAATTATGCAGAGTAAATTAGCGTCACTAAGTGAGGGGGAGCAGGTTGAAATATAAAATTTTCATCAGGTTGCTTACAATCGCTTAATTTTAAGCAGAATGTAAGATTGCATCGTTAATAATAAATTTGCATTTTCATCGTTCATCGTTCAAAAAGTTTGATGATTTTAATAAACCATTTCATTCAACCATGAATACTTAAAAAAGCATTTGATGCAGCAATTTTTTCCATGTGTTTCTTTAATTAATGAAAGATACATTTCCTTCGTATTAATTAATTTTTTTAACCATATTTTCCGAGGAAGTTTTCAGATGGCACTTGGCTTCTATTTCTAAATTTATCGTAAATTTTTAAACCTCTTCCATTCAAATTTCGTCCTGCCAGGTCTTTTAGAAAGAGCAGGGAAAGGGGTGAGAAAGTACTTAGAGCGTTCACAAATTATATTTAAAGACAAACTTCATTTCATATTCCGTGAAAGTTGCAACTAATTAAAAGGGAAGGGAAACGACTTGAAGGTTTTCAATTACTATTTATTTACCTGGGGAGAAATTTTATTTCATCGGCTCTACTTTTCATTCGCGTAGGTACTAATTAACATGTTGACATTTTCATTAATTTTTCGATAACGCGTTTTTTTTTGCTGTTTGTTTTTACTTTATTTATTTCACTTTTTATTCAGTTTGCAAGAAGCTTTCGTCGCCGGGCACAACCACAGGTCGTGGCTCTAATTAGCAACCGTCATTATCACTTTACATAACAAAATGATGCAAATTAGCTTTTAACGCTTCCACAAAGTGCAGTAATTAGCGTTAAGACAAAAGAGGCACAAATTCCTTTCTAATTGCACAAAGGTTGACTTCTGTAATTGGTCGAGACAAAATTTAATGCTGCAAATTTTGATTTCGAGTCGCATTTGCAAAAAAATTTAATCAAACACAACGACAACTTCACAATTTCACGTTTTAATTAGATTCTAATAAATTCCAATGGTATGTACTTCATTGTTTTATATTTCAACCGTTTCGTTATTAATAAACGGTAATTAAAATTTTTACGACAATTACTAGATGAAACTATGAACATAATAAAAAAACAAAATGGAAGGCAAGAATAAAACAAACCCGGAATTACCTAATAACTAGACACAATATTGAAACAAAATTACTTTCAATTCAATAACAAGATCTAGAAAGAAGAAAAACGCCTCGCCATGGGGAGCCTATTATCAGGAATATTATCTTAAATATATCACAATTCTTCGAAGAATAACTACTTACGATATTAAACAAAAATTCCAAATTACAACATGGATGTGATACGTAGATGATATTTTACGTATAACGAAAGGAAACACACACAAAGATTTACTAAATTACATTAACAACATTAACAACAACATAAAATTCACAATAGAAGGAGAAAAATACCAACAAATTAATTACTTAGACTTCACCATAAAAGTAACCCACAATCAAATAGAATAAAAAATATATCGGAAACCAACACAAACTGACAACATTATTCACGCCGAATCAAACCACCCAAAACAAGACAAAGAAGCAGATTTTGGAAGCATGTTACACCCACTAGAAGTAACGCCTCTTTTTACTCCTATTTCTGCCGCTACATGTTTCTTCACGTCTCAAAAGGTGCCCTACCAACCTATATCTCCTTCTCCTTATTGACTTCCATAGCTCCGTTTGTTCTCCTTCTCTTTCTAATACCTCCTCATTTTTAACTTTTTTATGGTGTTAGAACACCATATCACAAACGCTTGTAATTTTTTCCACCGTCGACGTTTTCACCCATACAAACATACACGTTTACGAGGATGGATCAAATATAAACGAGCCTTTGTTCATAAAACATTTATTTTGAAAAGTTTCACAGAAACACAAATTTCTCTATTTTTCGACATATGTTTGTCTATACATTTTTTCCAACGCATTGGTGGTTTTTTCATCCCGTTTTCTTCAGTTGCGCATAAACGCCTCCACCTGTTCATCGGTCTGAAATCGCTCACCTCTTAGTGATTCTTTGAAGGGCCCAAACATGTGGAAATCACAAGGGGATAGATCTGGGATATATGGAGGGTGTTCCAGCTGAGTCCAATGCATTTCACTGACTTAGGCCTGCGTTAAAACTGCGGTATGAAGCCTAGCGTTATCGTGCAAGAGTAACACGTCACGAATAGGGTGCATCAATTTTACCTAACTGGGAAGTCAGTAGTACAGACAGTGGTAGGCTGATTAATGGTTCTTCGCTCGTGCAAAAAATCGACCAAAAGGCCACGAAAGCGTTTCATTTCCGAATTGTGCTTGCAATCTGTGCAAAATTTCAGCTTGTTTCACGTTTAAACTTAATAATAACTCGTTGCGCAACGCTGCTATGTACTTCTTTTCCACTCATTGTGATAACCATTACCCAAGCGAACGCAGCAACACGACGAGTCGTTTCCGTGCCACCTAATATCCCCACTTCATATTTCTAACGCCAGGATGCGCCTTGAATAACTAACCCGTGCACAATTTAAAAAGGCTCGTTTATATTTGATCTACCCTCGTAATAATTTTTTTCCGAGTTTCTAAATTGCAATCGCGAGCACAGAAGTGATTGATTGTTTTACGTCTAGGCCGCTTTTTGCTAGATATCGAAAATCAGAGACTCCTTCTAGTTTCTCATCTCTATTGAATTGCATACAAACTTTAACTTACCCAATTTTGCCACAAGTTGTAAAACGATACTTTCTCCTGCTACGGCCCAACGTACTTCGAAGGCTCTTTCGTCCAAGAGGATTTCACAGTTAAGTTTGCTCTTAAAAATAGAAATATATTAAAAACAAGAGGGAAAAGACCGAAAATGTACATTTAATTCACCATATTGTGTATTAGTACCTGTAACGATTTTAAAACAGCTGTGGAGGTGCTCAGTTTTAAATCAATTAAATTACATACTTATTTTTAATTATTATAATTATTTCAAAAGCATTTAAAATTAAAATTGTGTTATTTTTATTTTTAGGTTTCCATAAATTAGCGCGGTATTCTAATGAAACAACGTAAAATTTGTTAATTTGGTATTTATTATATAAAAATGTAAAAATAAAAAAACACACAGGTGTACATTTAATAATCAGTTATTATTTATTTGGATATAACGTAGACCAGAGAAGTTATCTATTAATTAAATACACTTTACATAACAGACATATATTTACAAAGATTTTTTTATGCTAATCTGAAAACAACAGATCCGTGTAACTAATTTTAAATTATACAAACTGCGAAAATTTACGAATGGCATATTTGGAAAATACCATAGAATTTATGATCAATTCATGTAAGAAAAAAAATAGGTATTGAGATATGTACACGCTGCTTTGATAAACCTAAGGAAAGAATTTAGGAGTAAGGAACAATACGGTATTAAAGATACGATTAGGTAATTATTTTAAAAGGAAATTGATCATTGATCCTTTCTTAGTTGTTATAATTATTATTTATTGTAAATCGATTTTGCCTATTGATCATTGCCCTTATAAGTTGTTCTTCTTGAAGTCTCCTATTCTGTAACAGTTGGTTATAACTAGCTTGTTCTTGAGCTAATCTTTGCTGTTCAAACAATTTTTGTCTATATGCGGTTTCTTGGGAATTTGGTTGTTGGAAATAGTTTATTTGTTGTTGTTGTTGTTGTTGTTGTTGGTATGGGATAAATTGCTGTTGATTATAAAACTGATTACTGTTTTGTAATTGTGGATTCTCCAGTCTTTGTTGTTGGAACAACAGTTGCTGTTGCTGTTGCTGTTGTTGATACAATTGTTGCCGGTACTGTTGTTGTTGATCTTCTTGTGGATTTCTGTTGTTGATCAAGTTTTGCCTTGCCGTTCCGAAAATATCTCGATGAACTAGACCATGTTGAGGAGATGCGGATTTATAAATTTCGGCAACGTCACTACGATGCTGGGGTAGCACTAGTGATGGGGGTCGAAACGTTGTCGGTCTGATGTTTTGTCCCCCCACTAGTTGAGTTCTCGGTTTTGACACTTCGCTTGCGATTAAATCTAAGCGAGGTCGTTTCTGCAACAACAGAAATGAAAAACTAGTGGGGGGGAATGTGGAGTAGAGTAAGAAGAAGACCAAGATGTTAAAGTGTTCGGCAAAATAAAAAAATTTTAGAAGAAGGAAAAAGAAGAAGAAAGCTAAATGAATAAAGATTCGGCAATGGCTAGATAAATGATTTGCTTCACCAATTTGTTTTGTTTTCTTTGAACAACAAAATCCCGGTCCACTCGTTTCGATCGATTCAGATCGTTTTAGGAACAAGGAAGAAAAAATAAAAAGAAGAAGCTCAATATCCAATGCCATCACAACAACCAGGCGACCAAGAAATAGTGAGAAATTGATTATTAGTAAAAACAAGTTATTTTGAGAGAAATATAGAAATTACCGACAAGATCATGATTAGATGATTACCCTTAACGTGTATATTAATGTTTTCTTGATTTTGTTTTACTTTCTATTCATTTAAATACTGACTTTATCCTCAATATTTTTATATCTTTTTCCATCTGTTTTAGTAGACAGTTGTAAATAGTTATAGTAGCTTAATTAACAATGTATTAATTATCATTTAAAACCGAGATGATTTATAACATTTTGTTATGTCCCTTTTTATTTCAACAAACATCTTTTATTAATCAACACTTAATTCTTTTGTTTCGGAAGCAGTAAGAGCACCACCACAGTGTACTAGATGAGAGAGAATGTTATTTTATAAGCCTTTGAAAAACCGTAAAGATGTTAGCCTATTACAATAAGCAACAGGGGGTTTAATGTTCAGTAAAATAAAGCGTAATAACATACCTGTGGGCTAACGCCTAGCATTTTTAACGAAGGTGGAATGTTAAGGGTTGAAGGGATTTGAACATGTCCGAAATCGACTGTGAATTGTTCGCACCAGATACCAAAGTGACCGATATCAAATACTGTTAAATCTCCTGGCAGTGTTAAGACCACCGTTTTCCTGTCATACTTTCTAAGGGGTGTTTCCTTGCCATTTTCATCCGGGATCCTGATACCTTGGGGTGAAGGTTTCGGGCCCCTGCCAGCCCAGAACTTTGCATCTGTTAATAAACAAACAATTAAATGAATAACGCAACGGATAATCATGATTAAATAAAAAACGTAGAAAAACAACAAACTCGACAATATTATTTCGATCAAGAGTAATTATACTAATGGATAATTATAACATAATAAGACATGGGATACAATAGAAGAATAAGACATAATAGACAATTTAATCAATAAAAAATTTAAGACGATGGTGTCTAAATTAATCTACAATGCCATCCCAATAGAACTATATCAACAATATCAGTTACAAGTTTAAAAACAAAATAAGAAAATTCAACCTTACAGCCATATAAACCAACAATGAAAAGCTAAAAACCTTACTAGTCAAAAGTAAACTACCACAACTACTGGAATTAAAAAGCGGAGTCTATCAAACTTGTTGCAATGATTGTAATGCAATTTACATTGGAAAAAGTGGGAGAGCTATTGAGACTCGATTAAAGGAACATCAATACAGCATCAATAAAAAACATAAAAAAAAGATTCGCGGAACATTGTATCAGTTTCAGCCATTCTTTCATTTTAACAAATTCAAAAATATTACATTCCAACATAAATGATAATAGAAGACTATTTATGCTTGAAAATCTGGAAATTAAAAAAGCTTTGTACAAAAATTTAAACTTAGTCAATAATCAGACAGAATTAGGCTTCACCAACTCCCCACTTCTCCTTTGTAATTTGTAATAGATATAAATATGTTGACATTAGTTTTAAGATATGGAATAATTACTTTTGATAACGTTCGCAGCCCGATCGAAACAAAATTGTCGAGTTGTCGAAAATAAATATTGGTGAAACATTATTCGTTGTATTTCTACGTTTTTTTATTCAATTTAAACATGTTTCACAAACGTTGCACTATTGAATATTTTAGGATAATTATGTTTTTTATATTATGAACAGAATCTTACCTGGAGCTTGACCATCGTACGAAAGATGTGGTATGAGAAGGGTTTGAGCATCTACAATAACTATTTCATCTGAAGAAATACCATGAACCCCACTTAATTGTTCGATTCTTTGTGGGCGAGGGAAATCGAAATTAGATGGTATTTTTACATCACCAAAGTTAACCTGGAACAATGTGACCTTATAAATACAATTCATTCAATTTAAATATTATTAATATAAATATAAATATGGAATCAACAGAAATAACTACTCCGAGGGCTAATACCCTTACCGGCATTGAATTACACTGTTGATTCCGATGGACTCTTAGACGAAGATACAGCATATTAAAAAAAAAGAAGGAATTAAAATCCTTATTCATCTAAATATTAAGATCAAAGATCAAACATTTGGTATGCGTCCTATCAAGTAGACACAGCGAACCGAAAGGCCATTCTGCCAGCACCCTTTTGATGACCCGATAGGTCAAAATCGGTTGTGGGATATGGCTTTCGGTTCGCTGTGCCTACTTGGTAGGACGCGTTCTAAATGTGAGATCTTTGATCTTAATATTTAGACGAATAAGGATTTTAATTCCTTCTTTTTTTGAATATGAAACATTATTGTTTTAGGAATCCGCGTTATAACATATATCGTCGATACTGTTAATTTGTTTACATCAAGAATAATAAGGATGAGAAAATAGTTATGTTGCCTTGATGAGAATAAGAATTGCAGATACTCGTAACAAAGGTTAGGCAATTTATATTTTTATTTAAGCAAATACTTAAAGTACATGCTTCAAGTAAAAGAAGTACGAATAGCATCGGTAGTATTTCTTTGATTTGCAATTATAATAGAGGCAATTATATTGCACATTTATGATGCAATTATTTTTATTTGAAGACCATGGCCTTAATAATGATGGATAAAAGTATTTTTATTTCAATTAGATAGTTAACTTCAACATTAAATCGGTTTAGCAGTTTCCGTGTTCAAATTTGAATTTATTTTACAATGAATTAAGCTTATTTACCTTTTCAATAATCCTATAATATTTAAAGGTATTGTTAGATAAAAGAGAGTGAAAGAGAGGATGAGGGAGGTTATTTTTTATTCGGATAAAGATTTGTCTTGATTGTATGCCTAAAATTGGTAAACGATAGCTTCGCAGTTAACCTGGACTATCAATTCTAAACCGGATCCTTTTGCAAAGGACATTCTAGAATACTTAATAACCGGCTGTCCCTTAGGTTGAACTTCTTGGACTAGTAGAAAATTAACTTGATTAATTACGAGAAATCAATTTAGTTTTAAGATTAGCGTGCGAAGGAAGAAGTTTCATTTGTTACTCGAAGAACAGGACTGAGATAAATCTCTAAAGCAGTCTGTTCCACTTTAAGGTTTATTACCTACAGTCTGTTGTTTATTTAAGTTAACATTAAATAACATTACACTCATCGTCAGATAAAAAATAAAACCAAAACTAAGTATTAAAAATTTTCCTTTTGCGATCAATACATAATATACAGGGTCATTCAAACTGAGTGGTACATTAGAAGTTTCAGGGAAACTAAGCATGTTATAGATTTGAAAATTTGGGAGTATGGGTTATCAAGGATGATCTATTTAACTAAATCCATCTAGATATTTCCTATTGTTTTACTTGAAAATTTAAGAATAATTTTGTTTTTTTTTAAATAAAGAATGGAAAACATCGAATGTATCGAAAGAGGATAAAAAAAGGAATCGAATGACAAAATAAAATATGCTATGTACCATTTGAAAAAATCAAGTTATTCGTTTAAGTTTTTAAATTTTGGATTTTATTTCTGAACGCCCTGTACAAATTATAAAGCTTAGTTTTGGCACGATGTTAGCCTTATGACTTGGCTATAACTAGTAAAAATTGCAACATTCTAAGTCATTTCATTTTATGGAAGTTACGATTTTTTATACTTTGGGTTGCGGTGCAATCTTTTTTCCAATAAATTAAAATATTTCAGAAACTATTCATCGTAGGCTTGTAAACATACAAGCTGGTTATCAAAGTCCCCTTAAAATTTTATGTTTCATACGAATTCATCATAAAAAAATATACAATTCTATTTAAAATAAGAAATTTGATATCAACTTCGGGTATAACCAGAAATGCCCGACAGTTGAAATTATTTTAGTTAAATAGATCATCTTTGATAACCCTTACTCCCAACTTCCAAATTTTCAAATCTGTAACATGCTTAGTTTCCCTAAAACTTCTAATGTACCACTCAGTTTGAATGACCCTGTATAAATTTACAAGTTATTTAAAATTTCTAGAAGCTAGTCTAAAAATATGATTACAACAAATTTTTATTATGAAATTATTCAATTATTTGTTACATTGGCGTTAATTTAGTATCAGAAATGTCTCATTTATTCTTTGAAATTACGTAAGATTTTCTGAACTTACCCAAATAAATTATCAACTGAAAAACATGACCATAATTTATGTGGAATAGCCAAATCTTATTGTGAAGTTGCAATAAATTTGAAATGGTTAATAAACATCTATTCTAATAGATTTGAATAAATTACGTGGAGGTTTTGTAATTTCCAAAATAAATTATTTAATTTCATTTTTAAAAATGACGTAAATAAATTAATTATAATACAGGAATTAGTAATTAATAAGGCTCATTGTCATCCTATTTTTCAACGTGTCATCCTCAGTAAAAGCCTGTCGAAACGTACTTTAGCGTTTTATTTAATTAAGTAATGAAAGACGATACTTTCTAATACGTAAACAGAAAACAAAATTTTATACAAAATATGAAAAAAGACAGGGAAAATGGGCTACCCTAGCAAGTACGTTTTTGAGAATGTTGTATATATGTATAATATGTAGATGGGGATGTATAATAAGAGCTTGGAAAAGGCGTCGCTGCTTTCGTCGTATCAGCTAGAAGCGATCAGTCGAAATTCCACGAATGGAATTCAATTAATGTTTAATAAAATCTTCTTTTATTGAGTTCGTCTTTCATCCGAGCAAGAATGCTATCGACAGCTCAATTTGGTGCAATTAACTTTGGCACAATGATGAGAGGTGGAGGTAGAGGTACTTGTCGAACGTACAATTTATTCTTCTATTGAATATTCACCACCCGGAAGATTCAATTCCATCGTTTCAGGAACATTTCCGGGTAGTCTTTTTCGGCCCTATTCATCTTGTTATCCGCCTTTTCTTTTTTTCTTTTACTGATTTTTCTTTCTTAACGCACTATATAGAGGTAATTGTCTGACGCTGGGCATCTTTTCTTTCTTTGTATGGTAGGTGTCAGCAGTCAAAATTGCCTTTGTGAAAAAATAACAATCGAAGGCCCCACAATTTTCTATTCAAAAAAACCATTATGTGGGTACTAAAATGATTCAAAACTCGTGAATGGCAGAAGCGGTTGGAAATTCACAAGATATTTTTAATAAGTATAACATAAAAGGTTTAAAAAGGTAGAATGTTTTAGTTATTGAGTGAAGTTAATGCTATTTGTGGTGCATTCTTTGTAATACATTTTAATAACAAATTTTGATACGAGTACAAAACACAAAGAGAATAATTTCACAAACTTTATTCGAATTTTGTAACGATATCGCTTCGGCTGTCGGACTATTTTCAAAAGATACTTACTGAGCGGTACAATTCTGTATATAACATATCATTACAAAATTCGAATAAAGTTTGGGAAATTATTCTCTTTGTGTTTTGCATTGCTATTACAATTTGAACGAGATTATTCGTACGATTATGAGAGAAAACAGGATAAAATGGGGCGAAATTGTGGTTTATTGTATAACCAATTCATACGATATTTGGTATTTTTCGCTGAGAAACTTTGAAACTAAATTAATAGCAAAACTTGCTTTGTTTATATAGTTGTAAAATTTGCTACCTATTATAGGTTCGATTTGTTCGTTGATTATTTCTTTTTGTATTTAGAAATTTGTTTCCGAATATTTTTTATAAATGAACACACAGAAGCAACAAACAACAATGTTTTAATACTATAAATAGAACTTGTGGTTGGAAAATCTTTAAAACATGATTAACCACAAAAAGACGCTTTTAAATGTTTGACTTAGTTAATTTAAACACTTGACATATGTTTTGACTTGCTTAAGCAAATTACTCTTGAAAAAGACCCAATAAGTCGAAACATATGTCGAGTCTTTATAGTAGATAAACTAATTGATTTAATTTTAATCCACAATAGTTATTTCGCCACACAGTGGTTTCTTCATGTGGAAAAATATTCTAAATTAGGTGTGGAGAAATAATCATTGTGGATTACAATTAAAAAAAAAATTGTGACTAAAACTTTGTCGTTTGTTTTTCCTGTGTATTCAATTATGGAGTTACAAAATATAGAAACCTCATCGATTCAATTTTTTATAAAATTTATATATTTTTTATAAATAATTTACCTTAAATTACCTTTTTTTACATGTCGAATTTATTTAGTTTCTTTTTATATAAATCATACTGAACGATAATTTTTATAAATATTAATTTCACGTTATAATTGTATAAAAAATGTAATTAAAAATATCTGTGTACGTTTCATAAGAAATTTGTTTTAAGTTTAATATTATTTATTGAGGTATGCTACGGTAATTTAAGTCAATAGTGTTTACATATTTGTCGTTGACCCTTACTTGGTTATTGAGAAATTCTCTTGTGTAATTAGTAGGTCAAATCGTGAACCTTAAACCCACTTTACAAATGATTGCTATTGCATAACATTTTTTTTAAATCTATTCAAATTCAAGAGGCTGAGCTGGTGCAGTGGTTAGAGCGGTTTTATTTTTCTTATTTATTTATTAAAATGCGCAAAGATTAACCGCGATTTCTTAAATACTTTTCTCTTAATATTACGTAGACATTTAATAATAATAATGCATCTCTTTTAATAAATAACTGCAAGGTTTGAAATTACATAAATTAAACTATTTATGCACTGCACTAAATTATTTCAAATCTTTTTGTAAATTATAATAAAAATTGGTCTTATCAATTAGTAAAACATTTTGGATAAATACAATTAATTATGTTATTATTACTATTCCTTTAGATCTAAATCATTATCAAGCTTTCTTTTAAATAAATTTGTTTTTCTTATACAGGGTCATTCAAACTGAGTGGTACATTAGACGTTTTAATTTAATTTATTGGAAAAAAGATTGCACCGCAACCCAAACTATAAAGAATCATAACTTCCATAATAAATGACTTAGAATGTTGAAATTTTTACTTGTAATAGCCAAGTCATAAGGCTAACGTCAACGTCATGCCAAAATTAAGCTTTTTAATTTGTACAGAGCGTTCAGAATTTTTTTTTTAAAACTTCAAACACGAATAACAACATTTTTTCAAATGGCAGCTAGAATATTTTATTTTGTCATTCGATTCCATTTTTTCATTCTTTTTCGATCCATCTGGATATTTCCTACTGTTTTATTTGAAAAATTTTGAATAAAATTGGATTTTTTTTAATTTTTTTGAATGCCTCATACAAAATATAAAGATTAGTTTTCGCATGTTAGCCTTATGACTTGGCTATAACTAGTAAATAACTAATTTCAACATTCTAAGTCATTTTTTATGGAAGTTATGATTTTTTATAGTTTGGGTTGCGGTGCAATCTTTTTTCCAATAAATTCAATTATCTCAGAAACTATTCATCGTAGGCATACAAGTCACAAGTTAGTTATCAAAGTCACCTTAAAATTTTATGTTTCATACAAAATCATCGTAAAAAACATACAATTCCATTTAAAATAAGAATGTTAACATCAACTTCCGGTATAACCGGAAGTGACCGACAGTTGAAATTATTTTAGTTAAATAGATCATCCTTGATAACCCCTACTTCCAACTCCCAAATTTTCAAATCTGTAACATGCTTAGTTTCCCTAAAACGTCTAATGTACCACTCAGTTTAAATGACCCTGAATATTTGACGTTGCTTTATTCTATCAATAGCTCAGTTTTTATTCATTTGTTTAATATTCTTTTCAAACTCTAAATCGTCTTTAACAAACAATCTGGCGTTGAAGCAAAAAATAACCTTTTCCATGACTAAACGGTCAATGCAGTTATTTTGTTCGTCAAAAGTATGCGATAACAAATCAGCTGATAAGCTTTTTTTACCTATTGTGTCGAATATACGCCGAGTGTTATTCGTATTTAGCAGCAGTTTTATTTCGGTTCATTCGTGGGTTTAGTAGAAGGAAATGTTCGGAGTCGCGTGTGCGGTTATGTTTTATTAATTAGGTAACTATAAAATGTATTGTAAGAACATTGACTGATGCAACTTTAAGTGAGTTTGTATTAGTGTCCAATGTTTTGTTTTTGTGTCATCAAGGATTGACTGGAACAGTAACGGTGAGTCATAATTGATTTATTATTAGAAAAATTAATACCCGTAGTTTAGTACATGCATGACATGTGATTGTGATGATTATAGGTTATGTATTAGCTAGTAAGGTGCTGCGTTTACCACAGTTTTTGTTTTTTGTTTGCTTGAAGTTCGGAATGCTGTACGTTCTATTTTTAACCACTGAAATCGAAAGCGAGGTATATAGTGTAAGACAAAGAGAGACAGAGAGAAAAACTGAGTAATTTTGCTCAGCTTATGATTAATATGTATAGGTACTTAGAAGGTTTTTTAGTTTATCGTAAATAGGGGTGCCTCAAGAAGGTAAAAACAGGTAGGACTCAAAAATCCGAAGAGTTCTGAAGTTTATTATTTTTATTTTTAAGGTTTTCAATAGTAATTTTATTATATTCAAAAAACAAACACGCTTGTTCAAAGGTTTTACAAACTTTATTAAGAATACGCTTACAATCGTTTCGGCTTAATTAGGCCATTCTCAAAGAGTCAATTAGAAACTAACTAGAGATAAACAAACATAACTATTTATACCTTACATGTGGGTGGGGGAAGTACCTCCACTTATGGTTTTTGAAAACATGCACGAAATATAGGGCTATTGTGCCTTTCACACTGTTCATTTTTAATATTTTTATTTAGAAAAAAGGCTTTTTGGATTTCGAATTTTTCTAAAAAATTTAATGTTTTGCTTTTATTAAGGATATGTAAAATTCTAAAATTATTTTCTACGTTAAAATTGTGACCATTTTCAAAACAATGTTGGGAAAAACCAGTACTACATTTTTTATCATCGATTGACTTTTTGTGTTCTTTAAACCTAATTCTAACGATCTTCCTGTCTGCCCTATATACATAGCATTTACATAGTTTGTCGGAATTTGTAATTGTATTGTTAACTAATAATTTACCTAAATTAACTTTATTTGGACATATGGTAATAATTCCTATTTTAGCTAATCTCTTGCACCTGTAATTTTATTACTGAAAAAGGCATAACATGCCGAAACAATTGTAGAGGTATTACAAAATATATTTGAAACATTTAAAGGCATTTAATTTATTTACTTTCTTGAATAATTAAAATGTTTCACAAGGAACCGACCGTAAATTCCATTCAAATTATTAAAATATTACATACAGTCCAAAAAAATTTACAAAAGTTAAATTTCCTCGAAGAACTAGAATTTGAAAGAGCTATATACAATTAAAAAAATATTACAAATGAACAAACACTCTAGATACCTATAAATAGATATTAAATAGATTTAAGTTTAGTTTCCAGTAAGAACTAATTGAGGATGGTCGAAAGACCGAAACAATTTTAAGGGACAATTACATTATCAATAAAACAATTTAAACAGTTTGTATGTGATTTATTTACATTAATATTAAAGATGATTTACGAATTTCCCACCGCAAATACACTATTTAAGCTGACTATAGGGCTTTTATTTATTTCTGCTTTTCTTTACTTTTACTGTTTTTGACACCGTAGTATGACGCTAATAATTCTACTATATTTCAAGATGATATTGTACCGACCTATCAAATAAAAATTCTATATGATACACTTCGTAGAATTGGCCAACAGTTACTGATAATATATTTTGGTATTAGGTAGCTACGTATGTTACAATAGCAACGGGTGAAAATCTTTCGTTGTCTGACAGCATCAACTATTATTGAGGAAGGGTTTTGCTGTTGCAGTACGTGTCTAAATTGTGCTCTTCAGAAACAGAACACGTAAGGTGAGAATCGTAAATGCTGAGTTCTGTAATGTCCTTCTGATCAGCAAATTCTCTCTCTATACTGAAACTGTATGTTATATACGAAGTATGTTTTTTAAGTAAGTACCGTTTTGAAATTAATAAAGAACGTGCAAAGATATCTCAATAATTCTATTTTTATTTTAATCTACTTTTCTACATAATTTCCTTCAATATTGAGGCACTTGTCATAACGTTTGACCAGTGGCCTTCTCATAGAACTTTGCCGCTTGACTTGTTAACTGTTAACCACTGCATCACAACGGTTTTAGCTACGTCATCGTCTTGAAGACAAACAAATGGTAGTCACTAGGCGCCAGATAATGGCTGTACGGAGGATGATCTAGAGTTTCCCGGTGAGAAGATGTGATGAGATATTTGGTCCGATTAGCCACATGCGGACGGGCATTGTCATGCACATTTGTGCGGCCATCTTTAAAAGTTTTCAATCACTTCCTTACCATTCCATCACTCATAATGCTTTGTCCGTAAACTGCACAGATCTCACGATGAATATCAATTTGTTTTAGTCCTAAGGAATCGTATAACAGTCCGGACTTCACAGTCGGCGGGACTCACGATTATCGGAGGCATTTTAAACACTCAGTAAACAACGTAAACAAGGGCAAATCAGACTGTAATGGCGTCAGTGCGTAGGTGAGAGATGTAGGTACTCAGTGTGCATGCGCGGAACGCTGACCGCACGCTGCAGCGGCAGAATTTCAAAACGGTACTTACCTAAAAAAACATGCCTCGTATGTCTACTACCAGACCACTTTTAAAAAGGTGTTTTCGATAAAAAATGAAGTGTAGAATTACGAATTTAAATTGCGACCCCTCAGTAAGCTAATTGATTTCAAAGTGGATGTTTACATTGTCTAAGGTTCTGTTTACTTAAAAATAAAATCGATGAGATTGTATACAGGGTGATTATATGATAGTCAACACTATTATTTGCTTTATCAAACATCAAAGAACTGTTAACATTATGTGTGTACACCGAATTATAGCACATTTTTTTCCTTTTGTTATTAATTAAATCATCTATGAGTTTTTTAGAGGAACCATTATTGATAATATTATAATTGGTGTTTGACAGAGGTAAATTTAGCAATCTATTGATCATACTATGAAACACTGCTAATTTGTGTTGGGTTGGGTGACAATGTATGGTAGTGTCGGTCCAAGATGGTTTCCTAAATACTGAAATATCCAATTTATTGTTATTTTTATTTCTAATTAACGTTAAATCTAAAAAGTTAAGTTTCACGTTGTTTTCCATTTCTAGTGTGAATTTTATTCTACCATGTAATTTGTTTATGTACTCTATAAAAATTTTAAGTTTCTCTAAGTCACCTTCCCAAATTACAAAAATTATTAAATTTTGAATTACTTTTGTATTTTGTCTGCTGAAGATGTCCATGTTGGGTGAAACAATTGTTAAGTTGTTAAATAAATCAGTAGAAAATTGAACCTCGAATTTTATGTAATGGCTGAATCAGCTAATTTTTTGAAATATAATAATGTTATATTAATGATCTGTTTATAGAACGTTTTTGTGTAATGAATGTCCTATTTACTATTAGAATATTTTTAAAAAACTAGACTTTTGAAGGTTAAATACTTAAACCTGTTTAGAAAATAAATTGACTGCCTGAAGATGGTTTGTGATATAATTCAGACTGTCTAAAATCGTAAAAGAACAGATGAAGTAAGTTACTAATGTATTAGTGTTGAGTCTTACTTTAAATTTAACAATTGGTCGAATAATAAGAAAATTTATCTTTAATTTAAAGAATGTTTTTGCTTTCGATCAATTTCTCAATAAACGGGACTAGAAATAGAATTCTATGAACAGTAAGTAAGTAAGTAAATAAGTAATTGTCTTAATTATTTTAATAGAAAATACGCGAAATTTGCAAATAATCATCGCAATAAGGACAGACGAACCGAGTTTCTCTTAATGTTATTATGAGGCTTACTATTTATATAGTGAGCCTTGGCAATACTAAGTGTTGATACTCGTGTCAATTGGTGCATAAAAATGCTCAAGAAATACAATCTCCGTGCATCAAAAGCTGTATATAACATCTACACATATGACGAATCTTGGATCTATGCAAATGAGCCCGAACAAAACAGCAATCCACCGTATGGGTCTTTCAAGACAGGCCAAATCCGACAAAAGTGATTCGTGCCATTAAGGCAACACAAATGGTACACAACCATTTGTTTGCCAGAAGGACTTGGTTAAATACGAAAAAAGAAGCGGCAATGAAGGATCATTCTTAATTATGACAATGCATGCAGTCACATATGACTGGCCATAGCTTTGAATTGATGGGTCATGCTCCGTATGGCTCTGATTTGTCACCAAATGATTCTTCGAAAAACAATAAAACCACTTTCGAATATAAATTATTGTCTTTTCATTATTAGGCTCAAAATGTAAATATCAACTCTTGTAGGTATTTACTTTTGTTTGATTCTAATTGTGTTTTGTCTTTTCGGCAGGGAATATTTGAATTGAAATGTTTAGTATCTGGCATTAAAACTAATATATATGTATATACTCACCGAGAATTCTTCGCACCAGAGGGACAACCATTTTATGTTACTCAACGTTTTCCCCTCTGGTAATGTAAGGGTAATACTTTCCCCGTTATATCTTCGTAATTTATCGGGTCGTCCATGTTCATCTCTTAGTTTGTAACCGGCACTGCTTGGTATTTTCGTATCACCGACGAAGAAGAATGCCGCTGAAATTATATTTAAAAAAAAATCGGTGAAAGGAAAGCTTTTTAAAAGGTCAAGTAATTTGTTGTTTGTGTGTGTTTATTATTAATTGATAATATCTTCAAATGTAAGGATTTACTTATTCAAGTCTTAACTGCAAAGGTTGAAATTTAATTGAAGGTAATCTCAGAATATATTTTATTTCAGGGTCTTTTGTAAGCTTGAAAGCAAAGAAAATTGACTTGGGTTTATATACTGGAAAGATCTGAAGATAGTAAACAAAATGACTTGAAAATTTTAATCTTAGACTTAAAAATTTTATATAGTTTTTAAAACCAATAGTACTATACGCGAATGCATAAAAAAATAAATATAAAACAGATAATATTTAAAAATCTGGAGTCGATAAATTAACTTGTGGGAATTGCCCAATGGTTTCTATAGGCCAAACTGACAGAAATATTATGACACGTCTAAGTGAACACAAAAATAGTTTATTCAAAAACACGCTAATTAACGTTTGGAACTACATTTAATAATAATAATAATATTGAAATTGTACATTTTGAAAACAAACGTTACAAATTGTCACTGTTAGCAAACTTAAAGATAAAATAAGAGAGATGTATTCTGAACAAACAATTCTGTGTGATTATTAACGATGTTTTTGTTTAGTTTCTGGGCATTCTTAACTTCAATAAATTCCAATAAATAAATTTCTCGCCCTTATGTTGAGTGTGTATTAACTTAATATTGACATTTATATTATGGTTTTTATTAAAACAATGTTCTGAGAGACCTGTATTACATATTTTCTTCTTTATGTTATTTATATGTTCTTTTAAACGGGTGTCTAAAGAACGACTAGTTTGGCCTAAGTAGATAGCATTACAATCGTTGCAATTTATTTAGTAACCGCCATTTTTTTGACCGTTGCTTAATTTACGTTTGTTATTTATTAGAAAAGTTCCTATATTGTTTTTATTGATCTCTATTGCATTAATATTGAATTTACTAAATCTTTATACTATTTTAGAACTAGATTGTTGTATATAATTAATAGAACAAAAATGGACATTATTTTTATTATTAGAGGAATATTCACTGAATAAATATTGCAATAGTTTGTTTCTGAGTTTTATATTCAAACTCTTGAAAATGACTTGTTAGTTGAAACAATTGTTGAGTGAATAATAAAAAATCTTGTTGAAACATCTACTGTTCCTTTTTTAATTTCTTAAATATTCGTAAATTATCTGATGATCCTGATAAAATATATTAAACTAAGAAAATAAAAGTTCAAAAAGGCATTTTCAACAAATATGCTTCGAAAACTTTAAATTAGCAATTTCTAAGAATAATAATCTGGTAAAACGGTATACTAACAAATAACACCTCAGTGTTAATTATTAATTCCCTGATAGATAAATTAGATGCTTCCTTGATAGATTAACGTTAATATAGATTTAACTGGTGTACATGTTTTAATTAGATATTTAAGGTTCAAACTGTTATGTGCAAATTGTTTTGTATAATTAGTTTGGTCATGATGATATGATATGTCGAATTTTTCGAAATATATTTATGGTGGTGTTAGTCGGAGTTTTATGAAACATTTTTGAATAATATAACGAAATAAAAAAAATCACATTTAAATGTTTCAAAATAGAATTTATTGCAACTCTACAATTATTTCGGTATTAGTTGCAATAAATTCTATTTTGGAACACTTAAATATGATTTTATTTATTTTGTTCTGTTATATATTTTTTGAATTTTTATTTTATTAATTATCTGATGAATATTTCCAAAATAGTAATTGGTATAATTGTCAGCGATTTTCATTTAATTGATGTTATATATTTTGCACCATCAATTTTCTGCTATGAGTTATTACTTAATCCGTTGTGTAAGTTGCAAAATAATCACATGTTACACATCTGTGCTATTCTCACACCCGAATCATGTCATTAATTGCCAGTTTCATTGGAAACGTAAACATTTTTGCAAGAATTCATTGACAGCCAGCAGTGGCTTTCACTTATTTATTAGCAACATTTCGTGACTGACATATAGGAAGAGTTGGCGTGAAGGAAATAAAAAAAAAACAAGAGAATTATTTAATTGCTAACATTAAAAAGTCCAAGATAGCAACATTGCTTGTCTATTTATTTCAGTATCGAATTAGTTTATCTAATGTTTATAATAAGTTGAATACTTGTCGACAATTCCAGTTTACATTATATGTAAGTAAATGTTAACCTGTAGAAATAATTTGGATTTCTTTCTAATATGCAACTTAAACGAAAAATATATAAAACAAAGCTATTATTGATTGCATAATACCTGTCAAAGTTTCTTACTTAGGTGTGGAATTGATAAAACTTTGTCTGTCACAGTTCATTGCAATAAAATGTTAGTTTTTGTTATTGTCGGGTTATTGAATAATAGTATTATAGCAGGCTCGATATCATCACCGCATCTCATAAAAAATTGCGTAGATACTTATAAATGGGTATTTTTTTGTTATTTGCCTACCCAACTTTGTAAAATTTCTTCGGTTCATCTGATAAGCAAGGAAGAATTTTCATAAATTTCCTATTACCCGTTTTTTTTTAAGGAAATATTGGGTTACTAGCTGTAATTTCAGGAATATATATTTTTTAAGGGAGGTATACGCTAATGTGTCTTAAATTAAATACAGTAAAAGCATAATATTTCTCAATTTTCTACCTTCCGTTTTCTGTTTTTAATAATTCAACTCCGAAAATTATGCTCTTTAGATTTCCTTTCCCGCGAGTAATTTAATTTTAATCGAATATTTTTTTTTCTCGATAACATAAAAGAAGTGTTCTGCTTCTGCTGTCTTCAATTAAATTAAACATTTCGTTGTATATAACTTTCGTACGAAAAAAAAACTTCTCTTCACTAAGTACAAATAAACACATAAAACACACACGATACATGTATTAAGTAAATTCCTTAACCATGTACGAAAAATTATAGTGTACTTAATTGAAACGGAAAATGAGAAACTATTGTATTACTTACAAAATACAAAATTATTTCTCCTTTAACAATAAAATTTATAAACAATTAAATGGACTACCAATGGGCTCACCATTATCTCCTTTATTGGCGGATATTTTTATGAATAATTTTGAGATTGATTTGTTTACCTCTAATAATCCATTGTTAAAATGCATTCACATTTGGAAGAGATATGTAGATATTTTCATAGTTTGGACAGGGTTCGAATAGATAATTACTATCTTTTCTAAATCTAATTAATTCAAAAAATAAAAATTTACAATTTACATTAGCCATTGAAAATAACGGTGTGCTTAATTTTTTAGACCTAAGTATAACTGTACTAAATAATAAATTAGAATATAATATTTATCGTAAAAAAAATAACATTTACAGGTGCCATTATTCCTTATAATTTTCCATTAAACTATCCACGTTTCATAGCTTAATACATAGGTTAACAACATACCCATTAAGTGAAGTCAATTTTAATAATGAATTATGATTAATTAAACAAATAGCGAAAAATAATGGTTATAACATAAATCTTATAGATAAACTTTTGAAAAAACAACGTAAAAAACTAATATTAAATGAACTTATAATGCAAAGATAAAACAACAGCAAAAATGGAATTATATCTGTTATGTTAATAATATAAGTTGAAGAATTTGTAATTATTTAAAACAGGAATTAGAATTAAATATGATTAGCTCAAATAAAAAAAACAACTTAAAAACCCTATTGGTAAGCAATAAGTTAGGTAATAAGGGTATTTTCAAGAAATCTGGTGTTTATAGAATTAAATGTAATGATTGTAGTAGTATATATATAGGGAAAACGGGGCGAAATTTCGACACTAGGTATCATGAACATGTAAAATCTATTCGAAATAACAAAAAATATAGGGGTTTATCCCAACATTGCATAGATGAAGAACACACCATTTGTAAATATAATGTATCAATTCTCCATATCCTTAATAATAGCAAAAAAATTAATTTCATGGAAAAATTAGAAATTCAAAAATATCTATTTTCAACAAAATACATCACATTAAATGATCAAACCGAAGGGTACAACATGCAATAAATAGTTTAAACATCTGTAAATGAATTTAGTACTCTTGTAGTTCTTTTTGAGATAGGCTGAAGGGTTGAAACACGTGTAACAGATTGTTAATAAATTTTGTAAAAACGCTTCTGGTTCAATTTTAAACAATTAGTATTATTATAATTGCTAAATTATGTAACATTTGTTCTATTTTCTTAGTTGATATGTTACAAAGAACGTTCTGAAAGTATGTAAATGCCAATTTTATTACTTACATGGTCCTTGTCCGTCATATGTGAGCCCTTTGATATGTAACGTTCGTGCATCTACTGCATAAACCTCTCCTGATACATCGTGTTGCAGTTCTGACAGTTTTCCGATAAATTTTCCCAAGTATTGTACGCCGTCGGTGGATCGGAGTGTTACTGAAACAAAAATTGAAACAAAACAATGCTAAATTATCTTGTTAACTTACTAAAACTACATACATGAACAATACAGACAGACATCTGATACATGTAGCAGATAAAATTGTTAGCGAAAGTTGTGCCCATATTGCTTTAACATTTTTCGTTTTCAGTTGCATAAGTAAGTTTTGAAGTTAAAACGGAAGCTAATTAAAAGGGATGTACGTTAAAAGAAGACTTTTACTCTGTTAATGGATAGCACTCCTTTGTTTAAAGCTCCGAGAGACGATAAATTGTTGCAAGTAAGCACTTTTATTAAAATGTACTAGAACAAATTAAAATCAACGGTTCATGAAGACAGTATCACTTCTGGGAAAAGTAATTTAGATGTAAGGGGTAACAAGGAAAGAAGAAGTATCCGTTGTAATTTCTTTTAATGAAGGCTCCCTTGTTTACTTCGTACGAACTATTACTAAGGTTTCTTTCATTTCTCTGCTCGCGGACGGTTGATTTGGAAATTCGAAAAAGATTATTAAAAGTGTAATTAATTATGTATAGCGCATGTACATGAACGGCGGTCACGAAGGAAAAGAAAAAACTAGAAGCGTTTGTGATGTGGTGTTACAGGTGGATGAAAATGAGAGTTGGGATAAGGACAAGGTCTAGTTAGAGATATATCAGAAGCGAAAATAGGAGAAAGGGAAAAAGTGGATTATTGTTTGGACGTAGTTAGGGATGAGAAATAAAGATGGCTTTGGATTAGTTTTAGAATTCGATTCGTAAAAGCAAAATTTAAGTAAATCAATAAAAATATACTGATGATTTTCAACTTTTATGTTATTGATCTCTTGACGATCGTTTCGCCAAGTAAGTTTGTTTGTAGTCAACAAACTATTAACAATAATTGGTATTAAATACTAGCTGATGGGGTGGTATTAGGAAACAAGTTTAGAAGTGGGGAGCTGCTTAATTTTGTTTGTTCATTGATTAATCTATTAGAATTTCCAGACATGATAATTTTTATTTTTTCGTCAAAATTATAGTTATTACATATGAGATGGTTAGCATAGTTAGAGTCTGTTTTTTTAATTATTGAATGATCTGTTATGCTCACTAATTCTAGTTTTGAAATTTCTGCATGTTTTCTTAATGTAAAACATGTTACAATTTTTACAATTTAATCTATAAATCCCTGATATATTTAATTCATTTGTTTTATCTTTATTGTTCTTAATAAAGATACTTAAATTATTAGTAGTCTTATATGCTATAGTACAATTGTTATTATGTAGTAAAGATGAAATTTGTTTGTTGGTTTTCCTATGAAAGTTAAAGTTGCATATTCTTAAAGTTTTGAAGGTTGGTGATTCACGTTTGATATAAAAGATATATAAATACACACTTGGATAAATCACTGAATATTTTATTATACTTTATGTATACATTTCGTCTTTTGAGGGCATCATCAGGAGTTTATTCAAAACTAAAGTTCTTGTGCAAAAAAAAGCTTTTTTGTGTTTCATTCCCACCAGCTACTCGTGCTGGTGGGCCGGCAGTCCCTCCGACCTACACTGTAGTGCAAAGCCGGAGGGAAGGGCGTAAGGCCCTCTTCAGCCTTCTTGCAGGAATCGTGGGAATGGGTGGGTGGTGGGTTTTTTTTAATCAATTGTATGTAATTGCAATCCATATTTTTATTATAATTCTGTTCAAATTTTGATGGTCGCGCACGTTTGTTGCTTAAGGCGTTGCAGTGGTAAGCGATCCTATCAGATTTAACCATCTTCGTTACAAATCATAGAAATAAACACGAAAAACTCAACAGTACATGTGTTTTAAATTACATCTTTTGTACTATTTCTTATTACAACGGGCAAATAAGCGGAACGTATGTTATGCAGTATACAAAGTCAGTTAAAATATACGTTCGCCGTATTTGTCTACTACAACCTACAATTGTTGGGCGTAGCTTGTTTTGTGTTTTCTACGTACGTTGTATGTATCGTTGCCATTACTGTTCTAATTGATTCGTATAGACCACTCATATGGCAATAACGTAACCGTTCTTCTTCAATAATTTTACTGTATCTGTTTTAAGACAGATGGAGCAGCTTAAAGAGATGTGGTGATATCTTATATCGTTGACCTTCATTTCTAATGTATTTTAATGGGTATATTTCATGTAAAGAGAGATGGAGAATCAACTTAGCTGAAAGGTACTTACTCTATATCGTAGATTCAGTCTATTTTTACAGACATTTATTACTGATAATAGATTCAATTAAAGTTTCTCACAATTCTTGTGTGAAATTTTCATCGTTCCAGAGCTCGTTCTTAACATGTAGAAATTAGAGCTGGCAAAGGTCTTAATCACCTTGTGCACTAATTAAAGACGGTCGTATACTGGTGTAATTTGTATAACTCTCTCATTTAGAAATAAATAATTGAATAAGATTGTTCTTGTTTACATTACTTATACGCTAATTCAAGTACTTAAATATAAATAACATCTATTACAAAATCTATAGTTTATCCCGTGATTAAATTTAGTTGGAATGGATATACACAAATAACAACCTGTTTCTTTCAAACTACTCTTTTTGCATTTTTTAGATTGTGCTTCAAACGTTCGTGTTATTTGATAACCCTTTGATTCTTTTAAACGTTGACACTTCCGCAATTCAGCTGTAATTAAATTAAATTAAATTTTATCCGTGAAAGGAGTAAAAACATGCCTTTCGGTAGGAATAATGATGCTCTGAATCGATAAAAAGCTATCTAGAAACTTGGTTTTTCGTTAGCAGTAGCGTACTTGGATTCTTGACTTTGGATACCATAAAGCTACGAAATGACAGATAAAATTAGCGACTAAATTAACAAAGAAGTTCTTGATATGTAATTTATTAGACCACAGATGTAGATCGTTATTTCGAACTTACTAGTTCTCACCGATCGCTGACCAGACTAAATTTGGTTCGTAAAAGCAAATTGATATAATATCGAGTTGTAGCCAGTTGATCGCCATCTAGCAAATACCTTCGTAAGTTTCTTGTCAAATATTTGAAATAGTCGGTATATAAACTTCAATAAAAAACATATTAGCACAGTTTGGATCTTTCATACTGTATCATATATCAAAACTTTCTTTTCCCTCGCTAACCATTTCTTACTAAATGCATTTGGATGTATGTAGTATACTTAATATGACAAAGGCTGCCTGTCGCACGGGCTATTGCTAACGGTTGTTTAAAATTTTAAAAATAACTTTTGTTATATTCCAGGCGGACGAAGTCACGGGCACAGCTACTTACAAATAAGTAGGAATAACAAAAAACAGTATTCGGGCTACGTAAAGGCATATTAGAGGCAGAAATAGGAGTAAAAAGAAGAAAGCCTAGATTTGACTACTATTCGTAAATAGTTACGGATACAAGAAATTCTAGTTCAAAAGAAATGCGCATAACGTTGGACGACTCTATGATGATATATGATTTCGATAATTTAAATAATTTGTCATATTAAAAAAAAGGAATTAAAATCCTTATTCGTCTAAATATTAAGATCAAAGATCTCACATTTGGAACGCGTCCTACCAAGTAGGTACAACGAACCGGGGGGTATTAGCCCTCGGAGTAGTTGTTCCTGTTGATTCCATATTCATATTTATATTTTTAAATAATTTGTGTTTCCAGTAATATATACACAACTTTCTGTTTGTCCAGTTACAAATCATTTTTTAGATTGTTAACCCTACAAACTTCTGAAATAAGGAAAGGTGGTATAGAACTTTTGCACACTTTGTTATCATGAATTCAATAGGTACGGACAAGTGCTTTCGAAAACTGGAATATTTCATGTTGACTGGCAGGGAAAAACCACTACAACCGAAATGTTTGATAATTCGAATTGTTTCTGCGGTAGATTCGTTGTGAAACATTTTGAATAATATTAAATTATTTAAAATTAAACCAGAGACGTTTTTACAAAATTTATTAACAATATCTTACACGTGTTTCAACCTTTCGGCCATTTTCAAAGAGAACTACAGGAGTACTAAATTTATTTACAGATGGTTAAACTATTTATTGCATGCCTACTTAGAAAGTCCGGCAATTGGTACGTGCTCGAAATAAGGGTCTGTTGTACCCTTCGGTTTGATTATTTAATGTGATGTATTTTGTTGAATACAGAGATTTTTGAATTTATAATTTTTCCATGAAATTAAGTTTTTTGCTATTGTTAAGGATATGTAGAATTGATACATTATTTTTACAAATGGTGTGTTCTTTATCGATGCAATGTTGGGATAAGCCCCTATATTTTTTGTTATTTCGAATAGATTTTACATGTTCATGATACCTAGTGTCGAAATTTCGCCCCGTTTTCCCTATATATATACTACTACAATCATTACATTTCATTCTATAAACACCACATTTCTTGAATATACCCTTATTATCTAACTAATTGTTTAACAATAGGGTTTTTAAGTTGGTTTTATTGAGCTAATTATAATTAATTCTAATTCCTCTTTTAATTAATTAATTCCTTGACTTATATTATTAACATAACAGATATATATAAAATTCATTTAATATTAGTTTTTTTACGTTGATTTTTCAAGTTTATCTATAAGATTTATGCTATAACTATTATTTTTCGTTATTTGTTTAATTAATAATAATTCATTATTAAAATTGACTTCACTTAATGGGTATGTTGTTAACCTATGTATTAAGCTATGAAACGTGGATAGTTTAATGGAATTTTTTTTATTTGAATTATAAGGAATAATGGCATCTGTAAATGTTTTTTTACGATAAATATTATATTGTAATTTATTGTTGAGTGCAGTTATATTTCAAAAATCTTTATTTTCAACAAAATACATCACATTAAATGATAAAACCGAAGGGTACAACAGCCTCTATTTCGAGCACGTACCAATTGCCGGAATTTCTAAGTAGGCATGCAATAAATAGTTTAAACATATGTAAATAAATTTAGTACTCTTGTAGTTCTCTTTGAAAATGGCCGAAAGGTTGAAACACGTGTAAGAAATTGTTAATAAATTTTGTGAAAACATTTCTTGTTTAATTTTAAACAATTTAATATTGTATAAATATTTGAACAGGATCTACATACTTGGTTGATTGTAAACGTAAACGTTTGTTAGTTTTTTCCCTACGATATCGGGATGTTTCCATGTTGCGCCTCTGTTTGAGTTTACGTCACTAACGTTTGCAAACGAACTCTCGACTTGCCAGTCTCATTTCCTTTCTGCGAGAAATGTAATCCCCTTTTTTTGAACAAATAACAACAAAGGAAGAGCGAACATGGCAGTTTCGCGCCGTCGTAGTCGTCTCAGTCGCTGATTCACATTGATGAATTGCATGAAAACGATTTGAACGAGAACGGTTCATTGTTGCTGATAATATATTTCGAAAATAGTTAGTAGCAACAGCAGTAGCAGCAACATCAGACAACAACGAACGAATAATAAGAAGCATAAGAAGAACTGCGTAAAAACACGAAAAAGAATAAAAACGGCACGAAGGTTAATTAAACTTCGCTTAAACTGACATTAATAGGAAACGCAGTTCAATCTTCCGTGAAACAAATGAGTTCGGTCCAAGTTTTGACATCCGGGATGCTGTAATCAGATTTGCTGCCTGTTCAAAAACAAACCTGTATTAATATTGCTCGGTTCTATTAGGAATAGTTCTCCATGTTCCTGACATTTATTCCATGACACGCTTACTGGTGGTACCGACGGACTTTTCTCCAACTTTTTAAATTGAGTTTGTATATCTGCCTTATGTCTGGTATAAAATAGAATCAAATTAGACACTTCAACTTTTTTGTCATTCGCCTTTTATTAAGTTTATAAGCTAGCTATCTGGTCTTGAAAAGAACTTTATAAAAATCACATAGATAATGGTTCAAAATTGTACGGCCATTAGTGAAAGTTTCTTTTTTATTTTTATAATCTACAGGATACAATAAAAGAACCGAATACGAAAGTACAATCTTTTAAACTATAATTGTACTGCTTAATAGGCTAAAAAAAAGAAGACGAATTTCAAAGAATGTTAATTTTTGTACAGTGGCTGGCACCTAAGGAGATTCAGCGACGGTCAGATTGACAGGTAGGTAGGCGGAGAATTTTAGCATAGCAATAAATGAAAGAACCAATAAGAATATAGCTGGACCGAAACGTCAACTTGTAGTTCAGCGGCGCAAATCACTGAGAGAAAAAGTACTGAACACGGAACACAAGTGAATTCATTCAACTGATTTACTTACCCTAATGGTGGGGTTTTAATGATGTATGCGAAGTGAACAATTAAAATTTCACTATCATCATGAACATAAGGAGAAAATCACGGTTATAAGTACCTAATTATATAAATCTAGGAATAATAGCTAATTTAAATATTATTAGGTATGCATAGAAATAAGTTGTTGACAAACAAAATAAAGTCGAATGAACAAAACTTGATAATATGAATTATGTAGTGTATCTTACCCAGGTCTATTTGTTAAAGTATTTGTTAGAAAACTTAGTTCGTACAATCGATCTTTATATTTGTTATTTTTATATTTCATAGTTTTGTTTATAGTTGTACGATTTGTGCATGTACCAGATATAATAAATAATGTTGTTTAGTCTGGGTATCAAGTTCGCTGGCGGCGATAGAAGAATATCGTGGTTAGTAGTTGTAAGTATATTATTTCTTACAAACAACCACTTCTCTACTCTGTTAATTTGTAACTGTTTGCCACTAGGATACTGAACTTTTCTGAGCAGTTATCATTCTGCCTACCGGTCGATTAACCCCGCTTAAAAGGGGCTACACTTTGCCACTGCGCATCCGATGATTCATGGCTTTTGAATCTCCTTACGTGCCGGCCACTGTAGTTCCCTGTTTCTAATATAAGAGAAAACAGAACCTTTGTAATAACCAGTAACATTTATCTGTCACTGCCGTTTGTTTTTTTTTTGAAACTATTAAAAGTTTAATGTTTAAAATTTGGCATAGTAATAAAACTTAGTAGCCTTCATAATTTAAAAATATTAGAAGCTTAGAAAAAAATACGAGAAATTTTTAGAGGAGCTAATTTTCAACTCAAAATATTCTTTCTTTTTCATATAACGTACGTATATTATGTAGTTTGAAGGTATAGCAACAAGAAACTCAAAACTAGTTTCTTGGAAATTTTAATGTAGGTTCTCCAAAAATATGTTCTTTTATATGTTATTTACCTATGAAGCTAAGGAAACTAAAATAATAACAAAAACACGGTTGATAGTTTTGAGAAATTCATAATAACACCTATCTATGCTGAACATCTGCAAGAACAAAAACATACTTTTGACGAATATTTTAAAATCCTTCATACGGAAAACAAAGGAACGAAACTTAATCTGTTGGAAAGATTAGAAATAAATAAACTCTTTAAAAAAGGTTTGGCTGTAAACGACCAATTCACCTTTGTTAAATATTTAATAAATTTTAAGTATCTTTACAACATGTACCCCTACCCTTAGATGAGTAAGTTAGTGTATAAGGACTTGCATTGTAAAAATATATTTGTAACTCTTCTACCAGAAGAAGGCACTGTGTGCTGAAATGATCATAGTAGTGAAAATAAAAATATTTTGCAACCAAGAGGAATTTGTTTTAATAGTTATTATGGAGTTGCAAGATACAGTATGTACAGTTTCTCGTTTCTTTGGGGTTTTCAAAATAATTAGTTCTTCTGTACGAATTATTCAGGAAACATAGATGCGTATGATTGCAGATGTTTGTTGGCTTAGCGGGTGTTGATTAAATATTTGAGCCAATGTAGATAGGCCTCGCGTTCAGTTTAAGTGGTTTAGACGGTAACTGGAGTATTAATGAGTTGTTGTCAGAAGGGTTTTGACTCTACACACATACCATACACCTGAATTATTTTACCCAAGGATACATTTACCTATATGACTTGGTTAATATACACATAAACTTTTGTTTGTTAATGAATGGCAGACAACCAATTGGCTAATTCTAATAATAATTTATCTACTAATTACATGTTTACTGCTTGCAATTTCTAGCATTTTCAATCTAATTAACTAACTAGCTTTCTTTAATATGTGTATCTATAGAAAGTTGCTAAATTAATATTATTTCCTTTCAATAAACATATTTTTAATATCACTGTTACAGTTGCTAATTTTCTCATTAACAAATCCATTAATTTATAGTAATCGAAATATGTATTAATAAAGTAGTGTCATTTATTTATTAATTAAGTAGTTTTTGTAAAAGCAATGTTGAACATACTTCACGTTAGTCTTTAAAGGACTTAATTTTAAATCTAACCCTGAGTCTCAAATTTAACGAGTCTATTTAATGGAGAAAAAATAATTGGATTGTCAATCTAAATGGTAGAAATGGTGCTGTAATATATCAATGAATTCAAAATTAAATGTGGAATCATGAACTATCATAATTTGGGTGAGCCGAACTGTTTTCGAAACAGGTAGACAGTGATATTTTATTTAGAAAGAAAATGTTTCGTAGTTATTTATGTATTATTAAAAACCTCATTAGCTGTAATATCAACATAATTGGTTCGGTTATCGTTCTGTCATAACATCCGCCAACCGAAGAGAAGTAGATGCTAATTATGTAAATTTTGTTTCGCAAACATCATGAAAACAAAACAATTGTATAAAAGAACCAGAAACGCGTTTTCGTAATACACAATCTGTTTTGAAGTACTTCATCATAATTATTATCTTTCCACCAATATGTTGGTATTAGCTGGGTCCCAACGCTCTTTTAAAGAAAACGGGCACAACATTAACAAATTTACAATTACTGTAATTTCTTCTTGGTTCTATGTGTAAAATTGTAGGCCTGCACTGTATTTTTTATTTATGTTTGTTGTTTATCTAAGATAAAATTATACATTTCGATAATTTCAATAAAAGCCCTGTGGGTACCGACATTAATTCAGTCGTGGGTACAAGATTTCGTTTGGGGTATGTGAGGGATTTTGTGTGATACTACCTATCTTCCAAAAAATTCGTTTTAAATAAAAAGCTTCATTATATTTGAGTTTGTTTCCCATGCAATACATGTATTTGAATAATGCTCTGTTTGTCTGTCTTAAAAAAGAAGGAAACAAAAGCACATAAATGTAGTCAATGAAAAAAAAAAAAGAAGATAATATATATATATAACATAATATGTAACAAATAAAACACTTTAAACTTTTACACTTTTTAATTATCTTGACAATTGTTTCGCCACTTTGTGGCTTCATCAGAAGATACATAAATTCTTAAAATTAACACAGGTTTATTCTATTTATATATTAGGTTACATACCTAAAGTGAGGTGTAAAGTGTAAATTTAGTAGTGGTGAATTATTTGTTTCCAATTGTTCATTGAAAAGTACATTTTTATATTTATATTTATTAATTTCCATGCCTTCTAGTAAATTGAGTTTATAGCTTTTTTTTCTCGGTAAACCATCATTAAAAATTAAGAGTTTTTTAAATAGTAACAATATAAAAATTGCATTTAAAACTATTAACACACTAGCCAAAAACAACAAAGATAAACCATCTAAAAACAGTAAGTCAGGAGTTTACAAATTAGGATGTGGTTCATGTGACAAATTTTACATAGGGCAAACGAGGAGATCATTTGAAAAACGTATTTTAAAGAACATATGATTACATTTAAACTACTTAAAAATAATTCTCATCACATTTATTTAATGAAAAACATATATTTAATGACGAATATACTATTTTACACACTGAAAACAAGAGCTATAAACTTAATTTACTAGAATGCATGAAAATTAATAAATATAAATATAACAATGTACTTTGAAAACAAATAATTCACCACTACTAAATTTACACTTTACACCCCACTTTAGCTATGTAACCTGATATATAAATAGAACAAGCCTGTGTTAATTTTAAGAACTTACGTATCTTCTGATGAAGCCACAAAGTGGCGAAACAATTGTCAAGACAATTAAAAAGTGTGAAAGTTTAAAGTGTTTTATTTATTATAAATTAAAATGAACTTTCGCCAAGTAAAAATAGAGTCAAACAATCATAACATATTACGGTTCGTAAATATTAAATCGGTGTTGTTCTTATGATTATTTAAAAAATTTGAAATTTAATTACGCCAGTTGCACCTTAATCCGTGCCTGTATTAATTACACTTTAAGTCATGTCATTGATGCTCAGGGCCCAGTTAATCTGTAACCATAATACTGTTATATGCAATGGCATTTGATGATGTGATACCTGCCGACATTCTCATGACGGTCAGTTCTGACGAGAGTGAAAGTATTATGTTGGTAATAATAACGACAAGATTCTAAATAAATTAACATTTTATTCGTTATGCTCAAGAACATAAAAGTATGAGCAATAATAAGGACCGTTTGTTAAAAAAAAGTAAACAAAGCACTCCCCTACGCAGTGCATCAAGGTCTATCCTTTCAATTTTCCGACATACCTAACTATTAAATTCTGCTTGAAAAGGACGATTTTGTTTATTTAAATGACTTTTATTGGTTATGTTGACAAACAATTATTTAATTGCGAATAACGGAAAAGGAATTGAAGTGTAATATTTATTATAATAATAGTCGTGGGTTTAGAAATCCTATACATTGATGTCATCAACTTATGCATTACGACGATGTTAATTGTTCATATTGATTATTTGTTGTTGTTTAATGACCTGATGTTAAAAGCAACATGCAATTTGAACTACTGAGAGTCATTTAACAACAATTTCCTATCTACTAATTCAAGATCACTAAATTTTGGAATGTTTTAACATATCATTAAAATAATTTTCTTACATAGTACTGAACAATTTTGGCATCACATCATCGTTTCATTGGAAACAAAGAAGTGAATAAAAATAATTTTTGTATTGTTTGTGTTTATAACAAAGAAGAGTTGCATTCATTCGAAGGCCAAGTAATAAATTTTCAATTTACCTACTCAAGGAATACAAACAGCTATTTTATTTATTTGCTAGACTTTATTTTAAATAAAGAACCAAATGCAGAGACTGTACAGGAAATGACAATTTGGATTCTATTTCAAATACATTGTTTTTGTAACAAGTATCAAATATATAGCTTCGTATGTAAGTATATAGGTATACACTGATGTATTTTGGATCCTTTTCCTTGATTTTGAGAATGGTTTTATTATTTATATAAACTCTAAAAATAATTCACTTTCAAATTTTCTAGTTGTTTTATCTTTAGTTGTGCTATACTTAAATTTTATTCCGACATAAATGACTTATTGTTTATGTCATTTCTGATTTCCAAGATCCCAAATTTGGATGCATCAAAGAAATTATTTAAAAAAAATTTGCTGAAAAGTTGTTACTAGACTATTTTGGGTCGAAGAATTTAAAAATGACAAAAAAGTGTCATGTATGCCAGAAACGAGATATTTAGCTTGAGCAACGTTTTCTTTGAGCTTTTTTGTTTAGGGGTCGTCTGTTCATCATGTAATGCTTTTTATCATTTTTTAACCCCCACCCCTTTGGTGATACGTGGTGAGGTTTAAGACTAATCCCCTTTCCTAAAATCACGTGTAGTTTATTAGTACAAAGTTTTTAGAATATTATCTTTAAGCAAACGAAATATGTCTGAGCATGTTCTGGTCGCATTCAGACAAATTCCTCTAGTCGGGTTAATTTATACTCTTATGTGAGTTAACATTTTCTTTGCCGTTTGATAGGTTCAAGCTTCATGCAATTTTTGTTTTTATAATAAATATGCTTAGGATACCTTGTTATATATAATGTGTATACAGTAATTTGTAATTTCCATAATTATTGAAGTGAGAAATTCACTATTGACAATTTGCTACGTTGTTTGAAAAAGGGCTTTCAGGTGGTTCTCCGTGTAAAGTGATTAATTTTAATTAATGGCGTGTCTTTGCTTGCTTAAAGTTTAAACTGAATAATTAATGTCTGTAGGTAATGTACCTATTGCATAAATCGATATTGAACAATGTCAATAAATTGCTTCCCTATTCCGGTTTCAAGTTTAACATCGCGTCTACCAGAATAATGCCTCAATTTCATTAATAAATATGCACAAATGCACATAGATGAAATTAGGCGATAATTGATTATACCTAAAATTTAAAAACAACCAGGGAACGTAATACCTTACTTCTGTTTTATTTTTTTGAGGTTGATTGTCATACACAACTATAGAAAATTATTTTTAATAAGTACATTGTTTGAGGAAATGATTAGTTTTCGAAATTTTATCAACTATATAATGATATTCTTTTATTCATGTTGCCACCGAGCGGCGTGATCTAGTGATCTAGATTATTGCTTAGCATTCGGGAGGTCACCGGTTCAAACCCGGGTCCGGCTGCTCTGGTCCAAGTTTTCTGTGGTTTCCTTGGATCATTTAGGCAAATTTTGGGGCAGTAATATTCTACAGATAATCTTTCACTGCTCTTCTCTCTTCATTTCGTCCGTCTGATCTTTCTCTCCCTAAACACACCATCCACCCATTCCCACGATTCCTGCAAGGAGGATGAAGAGGGCCTTACGCCCTACCCTCCGGCTTTGCACTACAGTGTAGGTCGGAGGAACTGCCCACCCACCAGTACGAAAATAGTATATATAACGAATATAACGTAAATTAACCCCAATCCACTTTTAAATACATGAAAATCGAAATATAAAGTTTTAAATTATAAGCACAATGAGACAATAGATAGACACGATCAACATGTAAGTGCTAAAATTTGGACGGGTTGAACTAGTAGTTAACAAAGTATTGAAAATGTACGGTTGAGTGTGGTTTGACTCGATTGATACCAAGAAGATGCATGGAACATGTGTTTGTCCAAAAAACAATGTTGTTTACAGTAATAGAATGGAACAGTTTAGTTATCTCAAAGTGCTGTCTATATAAACGTTCAAGTGTTAGAAATGTTTAAAAAGGACCTAAAATCGACGAAGAAATTCTAGCATTTCATTTCGACCACTAGAATAACCGTTGAATTGAGACTGTTGCCAGTTAAGAATGCATATGACCCGTTTAACTATCGTATCGGAACAAAGAGCGAAAAAAAATGAAAGTAGGCAAAACATAAAGAGAAAATGTGATTAATAAAAATGATAATCTGCTTTGATCCGAATAGTATTTATTCAGTACATATTCATCCCTTAGTGGAAACTTTTTTTGATTGACTGTCGATTACGTCTGATTTGACTAGACACCTTATTAATAAAAGCTCCTACAAAATTGTTTCGCTATGACATAGTATCTTCACGGAAAAGGTGAGGTTTTCTTTAAACTAATATCTTATTAATCTAATAGTTGAATTTTAATTGTACTATTGGACAGTGGCTACTCCTTGGTGTAGGAATGTAAGATCAATACAAGGGCGGTTCAATAAGTACCCGTCTTAGAAATGAAGACACCATTGTTTTTTATTTTTAAACATAGTCCCCTTTTAGATAGATGCACTTCTCCCAACGTTACTGCCATTTTTTAATCCCTCTATAAAATAGGATTTGTCGAACTCTCCAAAATACGCCCCTGTGGCGGTGATGACTTCCTAGTTTGAGTTAATTTTTTTTTCCGCAAGCCATTTCTTCATGATAGGGAACAAGAAGAAGTCGCAGGGAGCTAGATCGGGTCAATACAGGGGGTGGGGGGTGCGGCAGCAATTCATGCAGTTTGGCGGCGACAACCCGGATGAATGTGCTGGTGCGTTTACGTGGTAAAAAAGCACATTCTTGTTCGCCAAATGCTGCCGTGTCTCCTTCAATTTTTTGTCGAAGTGGTCCAATAACTCACTGTAGTATTGTCCAGTAATCGTTCTTACATGAGGATGACCCCCTTTGCATTTGAAAAATTGTCCTTTCCGGCCGATGGGACCGTCTTCGCCTTTTTTGGAGTAGATTCACCGGGAAAAATCCATTGTTTAGATTGTTGTTTGGTTTTTGGTACCTAGTGATGAATACAGGTTTCATCAACACGTTGTTGACAACAAAAAGTCCTTCGGATTTCGCTTAAATTGCTCCAAACACTGCTTCGAAATTAACAGCCGCATCCGCTTGTTTGTTGTCCACCGTGAGCAATCGCGGCACCCATCGGCAACTTATCGTGTAAAATATTAATTGCCATTCCGATCGACACACCTACGGCCTTTGCTACTTTGCGCATTTTCGTTCGTTGATTAGAGAGAATTATGTCGTGGACTTTTCAATAATTTCCTCGGTAACCACGTTTGCCGGGCGTCCTGGTCGCTCCTCATCAAAAACGGATGTTCGCCTACATTTAAATTCGTTGAACCATTATCTATCTGTGGTCATAGATGGCGAAGTGTCCCCATAAACAGCATCCAACATTGCTTTTATCTCCTCGCATTTTTTTCCATCCAAAAACAAAAAGCGAATTACCGAACGATCTTTATCTGCTCTTTTTCCATCTTAGCGGAAATCACGAAATACGTCTCATTCGAATGGCTGCCAAATCCAAACTAACCTATCAATCAGTCTAAAATTTGTTTTGGTGTTGTTTAATATTTGGCAGCACACGATGATAACACCGATTTTCCTTCGGAACGTCCTCTGTCTTCAAACACGGGTGCTTATTGAACCGCCCTCGTATATTCGTATAGTTTATTACTAATATATTACGAAATTAATTAAAATTGAAGAACTGATAAGTTGATTAAATTAATAAATATTAATAAATTACAACAGAAATGAGGGGTTAATAAGGGTGGCCTGTTTTCCGTTTGAAATATTATAAAAATTTGTGTTCGGACTTTATGCAAAGTCTAGAAATTTCTTAACTAAAGTTCTTTCCTTTTGTAATAAAATAATTTTGTACCTGCACTTGTGAAACGGATACTTTTATTACGTAAAAGCAAAAGTTTCGGTATAATTTTGAAATGCACTCTTTAACAACTTGATTTTTAATGGTTTCTTCTTTTGAGAATAGATTCCGATTCGTTCCTTAACGACTTGAGCGGGGCACCGTTTACTGCGTGATTATCTTGTTCTGTTCAAATATTCATAAGCCCTTAACAACTTTATCTTGGCGAGAAAAAGTTTTAATAAGGCTCGCATTTCCATAAAAAACACATTATCTGGTAGATGACGGGATGATATCCCATTTTTCACGGTTACTTTTCCAAAAAAAGAAATTAACAACGCTTCTTCTTTTTTTTTTTCGTAAATTTCAGGAAATATATCATAATTTTTTCTTTGTGTTTAGAACGATATTAAAATTTGAATTTTTAGAATGCAACTTATACCTATTAGTAGTATGGGTTACTGTATTTTTAGAAACAATTAGTTTTTGAACAAAAAAGAGGAAGACGAAAAACAAGTTTTTCCAGATTATTGCTTAGTAATGAGTTTTTAAAATTTAAACAACAAAATTTTTGGAAATACCTATTACTTTAAATGATTGATAGTAATGATAGTCATTTAACAATTTTTGAATTTTGAATTGTTCTTAAATTAAATTTAGCACCTTATGGTATGCTATATCATTTTCTATGTATCTACGCGAAAAATGTAATTAAGATTTCAGATAGTTGATGTCTAATATGATACTGTCAAATTTTAGGTATTTATTTATATATACACGGTATAATATGAATTTTTGAAAGTAAAAGTTATATGGAATGCCAGGATTTCACCGCCGCTTTCTTATTTTACCTGGCCCTAAGCAGTTTCTAAGAAGATTTGACAGACAATATATTAGTTTCGACAGTATTAACAACACAGCTTTCGTTTAGTGCCGCCCTCAGATGCTTAATCTTAGCGTTACAATGCCTTCCTTTATTTACATCTGGTATTTTGCTTCACATATTATTTTCTAACATTTCTTCATTATCTGTTCCATATGATAAATATTAAGGATGTTTTCTACATACATTCTAACCTAACCTATTTTATTTCTTTGGTAAACAGTTTAAAAGAATCAAGAATTCTTCCTTGAAGTGAAAATGATTCTAAATTACTTCATGAATTTTGATGTGGTTTCCACTATCATTTAGGAAATTTCTTTATGAAGAACCAGATAGGTATATATCTAATACATTAATGTTTAATGAAAGAAAAACATAATGGCCACTTTTTCTAATCAAGTTGGAATAAGCGGCTTTTGAAGTATATGTTTTAGCTATGACCAAACAAAAATCCATTAAAAGTGTAATTAATATTTCTAGTTGCAACTTTGTGATTAGTAAAATTTACAAAAATGGCTTATCATCGCATCAGAAAGTTAATTTATTAAAAATGTAAACGAAATACTGCAACCTAAACTTCTACTTTCAGCGTTTCGACTCCCTAATTGTCGTCATCAGTTATGGTTGTGGAAACGCAAATTAGTTATTAAGTTAGATTATATAATTTTTATAAAACTCCATTTGATTTTCTTATATTATAAATGTATCAATTACTTTAATTAAAAATATAATATCTAATAGCAATTGGTTCTTAAATCATTAAAGATATTCTCAATCTCGTCTCCTTTAATAGCCACTTAAGGTATCCTAGATTTCCAACAGTAGAAGTTTACTTTCATTTTTTTAACTGTTTTGCATTGATTTGTTTCTATTTATTTAACCAGATACGTAATTGCAAGTACGCTAAGATTATGTGGGAACCTTTTATAACAGTGTGGGATCTGTTAGCAAGTCGGGGTTATCTAATATTTGTATGTTCATCAATCATATCGGTTAACATGTTGCAACACCATCCTCAGCACCCACCGTCGTGTTATGTAACGAAACGAGAGTGCAAAAATGAATAAACAAACAAACATACAAATACAGTGTCGGAAGTGCGAACCGGCTATTTTGCTTCCGCTAGAATGTGTCCATTTTCTTTTTATTATTCTTTCGCGAATTTATAAGGTGTTATTGTACAAACCTGTCAAATTTCTAATGAGGTGCTGGATAGTTCAAAATTAACCAATGCGATTATGGTTTTTGCTCGATGCTTTCTAAACATGTCATGAAAGATACTTTCAAAAAGAAAACAAGAAAGATGTTACGGTCATTATTCTAAAGTAGTCTGTTCTGAGAGTATCCATCTAATCCGAAATAGATTTTTAGTTAATAAATATCGACGAATTCTTGCCACATCCGTTATGGCATTCTCGAATTCATTGAATGACCGAAACTTCACTTTTAACTACTTCGTTCAGCTTAAGTAATCTAATGTTGCTAATTCAAGGTCAACTTCTCCATTAGCACACAAAAATAAATCAGTGGGCATTATTTAATTAGTTTCGATTTCTTAATGAAAATCGAAATAATCGTTTTCTGAATCTTAAAATCTGGAAACATCTTTTTAATAATTGAGTTTTTTGTCAAGTTTTGACCAAATGTCAGAAGTTATTCAAAAAATTGTTCCTCTTAAAGAAAATAGGTACCTATACAATTCGCTTAATTATGAGAATCAAACTTTCATTTATAAATAATTGACTGGTTTATTGTTTTTGTGTACTTAATTGTTAGTTTAATTATATATTGCGTACGTCTGTCTTTTTTCAAGTGAATAATAAATTAAGCGCATTAATTTAATAACTTTTACTAGCAAAGAAATCAATTCATTTCTTAGGTCTATAATATGTTAGTGTCTTAAGCATCTCAAAAAGTATGTATGTTACATAGAAATTCAGGCCATACAATACACCAATGCTAGTGTTCTAATAAAATACATTTCTATTTTAATATGGTAACGAATAGGTACATATACAAAGCGAGATCTGGGTTAACCATGACTTTAACAATTATGATAAGTAACATAATTAAAATAATACACCTATTTATATTACGCTTTCATTTCTGCATCTACTTGTAATCTCACAATCAGCTATTTTTTTTCATATTGGAGGAAAAGAGTAAATGTTCTTAATTTTTGATAAACAAAACTAAATTTCTTATTTTAGCCATAGAACTATTGAAACAGAGAAAGAGGGTAAAATAGGAAAATTTATCGTTTATAATTATATAGTTGTTTTGGGTACAAAGCATTTTTCTTTGTGAGTCAGGAATTGAAGGTAAACTGTACTACTTACACATAAAAATCCAAAATAAGACAACCGCACCACCCATCACATTATTTTTTGTCCCGATCACCATTTTTGTCAATTACACTGAGGTCTCACTTGCACTGTTTTTAGTTTCACACTGTCTTTCACTTAAATCTCGCTGATGGAAATCTAGAAGAACTACCTATAACGTTCCCACTCTAGAATTCCCTTCTCTTTCGATGTCATACAACAACAAGGTGTTGTTCGTTTACAAACATACATCAAAACAAGAAAATTTATGTATAATGTATATGTATAATACTGTACTTATTTATTATCTTCTTCTGTACAAATTACCTACAAGAAAATGTCAAATACAACACCAACCAAAAGGTCAATTTATAATAATATCATTAGTAAGCTCACAAAGTCTGTTCGCATTAGATGTAGGTATTAGGTACTTACTTAATATTAAAATTATAAAGATAATTAGGGAAAGAAGCAAAAGAATACCCTTTTACCATTTTCTCTTCTCATTTTGCTTTATCCCCTTTTAGATTTATTGCATGAGAAAGAAAATCAAATTTTTCAGCATTTCTTCACACCGGTGAATTATCTTGAGCTAATTCTGAAGGAAAATCGAAATATCTTTTGTTGACCTCGAAATAAAATGGCACACCATCAATAAAGAAAGATGGTTAGGAAACTATAATGAATAGCGACTTGTGTAATCATCAACATTAACAAACACATGTATGGCTTTGTACAATGTGAATACCTGTAGGTAATAACTGTCGATTTTCAACATAAACTTTATAAAAAATATCTTTTTTGGGACAGTACTTGGCTTATATCTTACACAAGTAGGTATGTATGTATGAAATATCGTGACGATCGGATTTTGGATACTTTTCCAGATTAAGTTTTCTTTATGTCTTTAAAATAAGAAGTGCATTAGTAAATTAGAATGGAGTAAAGATTAGGTTAAAAATCCTTTGGTGCTTTCTGCCGAGTTGGCTAAAGCTTTTAAATCCCGTTCCAGGCTGCAAGCTACGTAGTAAAAAGGTTTGCCAAATGGTACGAGGGTTAATCAAATATAAACGATAATTTTACTATTCAGCTTAGCACGTAATGCCGATCTAGAGGAGGGGGAAACCGGCTTAGGTAGCAGCTGCGCTCGATCTGTCCGTAGTACAGCCATGATTGAGCGCAAGGTACCTTCGTCTGTTGCACAACGTATCATCTAACCAATGGAGGCGTTAGGTGTTAAACCACCGGAAATTTTCTCGGTACTAACTCATTTGAAAATACAGTTTGGGGATGCTACACTGTCTCAGAATCGAGTGTATTCGGGGGTCAGAGAACAGATAATTTAGGGATGTGGGAGTGTTCAATTAATCATCACTGATAAACTTGGCTTTAGAAAAATTAGTGCTCACTGGACAACCTTAGAACCGGTTGTTTACCCAAAATCAAAAGCAGGTCAGGTCGGAGATCAGTGAATGACTTCTGAATCGATTTCGACAAGAAGGGGAGGTTGTTATTAGGGGTATCGTCACTTGTGTTGAGACGTGGATCCACCACTACACTCCCGAATCAAAAATGGCGAGTAACGAGTAAGTAATGGCGAAGAAAGGATGAAGGCTGCCCTGGTTACAGTAGACAAAAATCGCAAATCGTATCGAAGCAAACGACGGGGTATGCCCATTCGAGACGTCGGGAAGGAGGATACTTCATGACAACGCCAGGCCACACACCGAAATGAAGAAGTAAAGGAGTATGTGGGCAATTGGCTGACAGCTCGCCCTCAAACTTTTTACGAAGAAGGAATATTTAAGTTTCCAAATCGATGGCAAAAGTGTGTAGAGCACGGAGGTGACTACATTGAAAAATGTTAAATGTTTAGTGGCTTGTGTGTATCATTAATCAATAAAATTATTTTACAAAATTACCGTTTATATTTGATTTACCCTCGTACTATGCTCCAATATATCACTGTACCGGAGAAGACAAAAAGTGAGGAACTACCACAAGAAAAGACGCGTCCACTCAGAGGTACTTTTGTTCGCATCATCATTTAATTTTGGTTTTTGCGTCCGTAGTTGGGTTATCCCTATTTTTGTCTCGCTCTGTTTAGAACAACAACCTTTGTCTAGTGCTTTTTCTTTTTGAAAGTACATATTCTATAGATATACCCTTAATATAGAATAATGTAACTTCTTTAATTCCTTATTAAAAAAAACACGAAACATGTTTATGTTAAAAGATGTATAAATAACTAAATAAATAAATGAAAAACATTTTTTGTATGTTTCACAAATTTATTATCATTTCTGACAATTATGTTGTAACGTATGGTTAGGTCATTATCAAAGAGTACACACTATACTATAACTAAACGGTTACTACAACAGAATTTAAAGGGTGAGATATTAAGGGGAAAAAACATATATTATAAATTACTACCAAGCAACGGAGATTTCGTTGTTGCTAATTTCGTTTTGTTTATGACCATGCATTCGTTTTGGTCTCTTGCTTTTCTGATATCTAAATTTTCGATAAAGTTTAATTTTTTGCCTTTTCCATGACCACGAATAATGTTGACATTATCTGTGTGTATGTTGTGATTATATTTGTTGCTGCTAGACCTGTGCCACATTTATTATCTTTGATAGAATATTGATGCTCCTTTAGCCTAGTTTTTACGTCTCGTCCTGATTGTCATATGTATATAGCTTGACGACTTGTACAGTTGATTTGGTAAACACTACTATTATTATTTTTTTCAGTTTCTGTTTTATTATTTACTAATAGGTTATTTAAATTACATTTATTTACTTCAATTGCTGTAATGTACGATCTTTTTAATTTGCGTGAAATTGGTGCCATCTAGTGGATTTTAGCTGCTACAGAAGATATTAAACTAAATTAAATACCTCAGTGAGGCCTTGTCCACTTTAATATCTTCTGTAGCAGCTAAAATCCACTAGATAGCAACAATTGCTTCTATGTTGTTATTATATAAACTGTTCTTTACGGAACATTTCGGCTTGGTCGGTAATTTATCGAGACTGCCTATGGCACGCTGATGAGTTTCTAACAAGAGCGAAATCGCGATCCGTGTCTGGTAGTTTCGATAAACTTCTGACCAAAAACATAATAATTGTTATTTTATTAAAATTTCCAACCCCATATTGAAGTTTTCTTTATTTAATGCAACATTAACTAGTCTAAATAACAATAGTAGAATGATGATTCGGGCTTGTAGGCCGTGGTCGATATGAACGGTTTCGTCCAGACGTTTCGTCAGTAACTGCGGCTGATATCTTCAGTGGGTGCTGTGTTGATTACGTGTGCGAATATTATACGTCGAAGTGTCGGCAACGACACGTAGTCAACACAGCACCCGCTGAAAATGTCAGCCGCAGTTGCCGACGAAACGTCTGCACGAAACCGTTCACATCGCCCACGGCCTATGTTCTTACTAAATAACAATGTTTTATTTTTATAAATTGGTTAGATCAGGCTGGGATTACAGTATCTGTACACATTATTTTTTTGTATATGTTGAACTGTAATGTGTTATTAAATTTACTTATTGATACATCAAGGAAATTTAAGTAATTATCTTTTTCTTTTTCTAAAGCGAATTGGATATTTTTATTAAATGAATTTAAAAGAGTGAGGAAATTGTTAATTGTTTTCATAACGGTTGTACAAAAAACTCCATTGAATTTATGATATACAATTATTTTTCTAGCCCAGACGGGTTATCGCTTTTCTTCGTTTTGGTAAACGTTTTTTTTTTTGGGACGAAAGATTAATCTTACATTTCTAGGATTTTCAGGGAGTGTTTGCATTAATTATAAAACCAGATATGTAGTAATTTGTTTTACAACCTTTTTTGTACAAACTATTAAACCTGATAATCGATCATTCATGCAGAGTTTAGTTGAAAACTGTATAGTAACGAAAGTGTAGGTTAACCAGTTGGTATAATTATTATTTGGCCGATGGTATTTAAAGTATTGTTCATATAAAATGGACTTTATTCAACCTTCGTGTTGTGTGTGTACAAGTCGTTTTGAAATAAACTAGAACAATTTGCTAGGGCGTGGTGTTCTTAAACTTGTTTAACTTGACCCTGATTTCAACTTAGCCTATAACAAGATCTTTAATTTCTCCGAATGCCTTGGCAGTTAAAAACACATTTAATAACAATAACTATTATAGATACCTCTGTTGACAAACAAATAAATGCATAACATTGGGTTATTTATCGTTGCAAAAGAACAAAGCTATAAATTAACTTTCCTATTTTTTTAAGTTGACAATTAAGTAGAAAAAGGCTGATTTAAATTTAGTTTACTTTTTGTACGAGCTTTTTGTCGTTTATAATTTAATTATCTTATTTGAAATGGTTGTAATGTAATTGCCCAGCTATTTCATTATTCAGAGCAGTGTACATGATGATTGCGCCTGTCCAATTGAATAAACAACCTTTTTAATCAGACTTCAGTACAGAACGGTTTTTGTCGAAAGCTTTGTTATCCATTTGTTTCAATAATTGAAAGAAATCAATACGCAGTTTAATATAGGTAACATACTGACAGCAGTTGTTGTTATTATTTATAATTGCCTAATTACCTAAAATAAATGTTCCATTTAGTTTCATTGTTCTATTTAGTATCATCGATTGATTGATTTTATTTATGAAAACTCAATTCACCTTTTCGTTTTTGATACTCTAGTTTTTTAAATTTTTTTTACACTGGGTTTAGTAACCTTTCTAAAAACTTTATTTTTGTTATTTTCTTTACTGTAGTGGCGGCTCGAGGGAGGTCAAATTAGTCATCCCTTTAAAGTTATTCTCTACACGGTGTCGTCTTATTTCCCGTCAGTCCATCGAGCGGTCAGTGGATTTTTTGGTCAAAAGTTTACCTGTCGATTTTGCGGTCAAAAAAGCATTTTACGTGTATAATGTATACACCTTTATTTTTGAAAACAAATTGGTTAGGTTAGGTTAGGTTAGGTTAGGTTAGGTTAGGTTAGGTTATTGGTGTAGCTGAAGGTGTAAATCACGAAATAAACTCCAAAATCTGAAGAACAGATCCGAGATATAAAACCATTCTTCAAAGGAAGGAGCTGATGAAAAAATAATGAGGTTGGAATTAAATTTAGACTGAAAAAAGCGAAAAAGAAAATACATCCACCTGGATGAGAAGATTAAAAAGGTGAAAAAGTGGTATGAAGATGATGACAACGGTTCAAAAGAAGATAAGTTATTATTATTTCTCAAGAAAGTGTCTTATGTTGTTAAAGTAGATTAAGAATAACAATGTATTTATAAAAGCGTTTCAATTGTATAGTGTATACTTCTTTATTTTTCTTATATTTCTTATAAGAATGTATTTATATATGTATACTTTTATAAATAAATATTGACAAAATAACCTCCATGCTGTTAGTTGTGTTTTATTGGTCTTCGAATATATGACCGCATATTCCACAATCTTATGTTACCTTTACGGCAAAATCGACATATTTGAATAATAACAATTTTTACGCGTTTGGTCAGAAATTTATCGAAACTACCAGACACAAATCGCGATTTCGCTCTTGTTAGAAGCTCATCAGCGTGCCGTAGTTTGATATCTTCTGTAGCGGCTAAAATCCACTAGAAGGCAGTAATTGCCTCTGTGTTGTTATTATATTTAAATGAGATGGAAAAAGTGACCGCTCAATCTACAATTTTTACGTTTTACCGTAAATTACACGACCGCTCGATCCATAAAACCCTCTGCACGACAGCACACATGTCGTTACTCACTTTCTCTTATACCTATTAGCAAGTAATTAAATTAACAAACGACAAACAATTTATCAACCCGATTCCGCAAATCAAAAATATTCACGTCGCTAATAAAAATACTAATTCAGCTTTGCATTGGACCGTAGACATCATTGTAGCTATGATTTTTTAAAAAATAATAACAAAAAAGTTTCAAGTGTTTTAATGTATTTAACATGTGACACTACAGCTTCTTTAGGTGTTACTGTTATATATACGACCAAATCATGGAGAATTTTTAAAGTCAAGTTGATCATTCAAGATATTATTTTGTTTTTTTTAATTTGTTGATCTCTAAGCTTTCTAAAAGGTCTAATTTTAAGCTTTTGTTTTGAGTGTGTAGAATTTTAAATTCATGGTCAAAATTATGATTATTTTCAATTAGATGTCCAGCATAAGCTGAATCTGTTCTTTTGTTAACCAAGTCTTTATAATATTCGTTGATACGTATCTTGAATGATCAACCTGTTACAATATTTGGATGTTAATTAATTTGTGGCTTATGGTAGCGAAATTATAGGAACACCCATACTGCATGCCCAATGTGTTTCTTTCCTTTTTATAATTTCCAATGGATTTCTCTGTAAGTTTCGCGTTTATAAAGCCCACATTAGAAGTGGGTTAATTTAATTAGAAATTATGTAAATTTAAAATTTTCGCCGTTATCACTTGATGAAACATAATACAATTTGAAATAAAAAACGACTTCGAAATACTTTTTAGTCAAATTAAAAATTATGAATTATTAGAATAAGCACACGTATTTATAAAAATATGTTTGTAGAAAATTCCCTGAACTTACTGTTATGTCATGGGACTTTTTTCATACTCTTATCGATCCTGGTCCTTTGTGCCCACGAAGCTAGGCATTTGAGAATATAAAACCGTTAGTCGTGTAGATACATTGTTTCAAAAGAACGTTTGGTCACGTGAACTTAACATAAATTGTGCATTTTGCGTGAAAAGTGCGATAAGTTGCCACCCTATTCGTGTACAAAAAGGTACGGGTTGTATAGCCTGAAAGCCCTTCACGTTTCCGTACACCTAAAAAGCTTACATACTTCTAGTATCGAACAGCTTTTGTTTCACATATTCGTGTTCTTCTTATTTTTATTATTTTATAAATGATATGAACTGAATCGAAATCTTAAACATTTTACTGCTCAATACTTCAATAATGTTACTTTAAAATATAAAAATAGATTAAAGAAATTTAACGTATGTGTCACCGAATACAACAAACGTAGGATTAGAAATATAGTAAACAACTCTAAGTCAAAAACGGATCATTTAAAAAAAAAGTTGAGTTTATCAACTCATTTGTAATGATTGTGATACAACCTGTATAGGAAAAAGTGGAAGAGCTCTAACAACAAGAATTAACGAACATGTGTACTCTATCAATAAAAAGCTAAAAAACAAGTTTGTTGGAACACTATGTTGATAACAATCGCAATTAAACAAAAATGTTACACAATAATATAAAAATAGGCAATAACAGCCCACTTCTATATAAGTTGTAAGTATAAATGTTAAGGTTTTAAATTTAGTAGCACAAGTACTCTTGATACTGGTCTTTGAAACCGAAACAATATTAAATCTAAATAAACTGGTGAAACTATCCATATTGCGTTTTCTTAGTGAATTTACATCATGCTTCATAATCCTTGCACCAAAGAAAGTCTTTAACATTTTATAAAATTTTGAGGTAACCCGATTTAGAATAGTATTTATTCACACTTACTGTTATTTATATTAATAAAACACCAATTTGGTTAATTTCCATATAATTGTATAATCACTTAACACGTGTTTCGCGCGCACTGCGGCTTCGTCAAAAGTTTTACATGAAACTTAATCTATCTTACAAGGTTTGTTGTTAAATACTATTGGGGTGGGTGGGGATAGGGAAGAGGTTCAACAATGGTGAGGTACTTAATTCTATTTGTTCATTTATTAAATTATCACTATTTTTATTCTTATTTTAATTATTATTTATTTTTATGCAGTGCGCGCCAAGCACTTGTTAAGTGATTATACAATTATATGGAAATTAACCAAATTGGTGTTTTATTAATATTCATAATGAATTTCCATCAAGTAAATGTAGATTCGATTATATATACTGTTATTTATCTTAAAATAGGTTTTGATTGTTCATTATCGTAAATCTTCTAAATACTTGAAGATAAATAGTGATTCATTAAATCTTTTTAACTGTTTAGTGAAACTAATGTTTGTCAAATTTGTCGGAAACTTTATAGAATAGAAAATAGATATTCAATGTTGTAGAAAATCTGCACTGAAGTTTTTTTTCCTCTTTTCATGTACCAACTAGTACATTATGTAAGATGCTTCTGACAGTGAAATATCCTACTATTGTCCTTTGTCGTTGAAAAATAGGTATACATCTCACCTGTCACATTTAAACTAGATGTGGGTATCGGATAAGTACATTAGCGACATCTGATAAGTGCATTGATACAAAAACCAAACGTCGGACGTATTCGAAAAGAGTTTCACTATTGAATTGGAATTTTCCTTATCTAAGTCGAATTATTATTTATGCTGTACAATCTTTGCTCATACTGTTAGACTCATTTTAAAAATTATCGTATTTTATAACTTTGGATTAACCAAATGAAAATTTGATAACGACCACGTGATGGGACACCTTGTTATATTGCCAAAGAATTAAAAATCTTTTACCTTACGCTGTATTGTTGAAAACTCCAAATTAAGTTTGTTAAAAAAAAAAATGAAAAATTTATGATTATCGGATTTTTTCCTTTACTTGTTCATTGGACCTTCGTTCGGATTAAATTTCAAAATTCTAATCCATCGAGAAGTACCCTTTAGGTTTTATGGATCAGTACATCAGTTTGAAAATATCTGCATTGAGACAAAAAACTGAATATCTTTTGTGTTACTCTAAACGAATTCAGAAGTTCCCCAAAACTACTTAGATACTAAATAACAAAATAATATAAATTTGTCATTGAATGTTATTAAGTTTTCGCATTTACTCATCGTTTTCACTATTTCACGTCAAGGTGAAGCATATGTTATAATACGTATATCCAAGTATCCTATTTAATGTAAAGACGCGGTTCGATTAGCAATAAAACTCATCATTATGAAAGTTCGTTGACTCTCGTTATCTTTGGCTTCATCTTGAGGCGTGCAATTTTGCGTGTTAAATGCACACATATTAATTGGACCCTCAGGTTTAAATATGGCATCATTCACCCGAATTAATTATTCTAAATTCAAAAAAGAAGGTAATAAAATCCTTTTTCGTCTAATTATAAAGGATCACAGATCCCACATTTGGAACGCGTCCTACACCGTAGGCACAGCGCACCGAAAGTCATATCTCACGACCGGTTTCGACCTACCGTGTTTCATCAGGTGGGCGCTGGCCGAAAGGCCTTTACAGGCTATATTACAAATATAAATATAAATATGGAATCAATAGAAACAACTACTCCGAGGGCTAATACCCTTACCGGCATGAAATTACACCGTTGATTGTTATCTTCGTTCGGAATCAACAGTGTAATTCAATGCCGGTAGGGGTAGTAGTCCTCGGAGTAGTTGTTTCTATTGATTCCATATTTATAATTACTCTAAAGTTTAGGAATGAAGGTAATTAATTATATAAACATAATGTGGTCACGATTGTATCGGACAGACAATTACTTCAAACATAATAACATGTGGTACATGTATAGCTTGTAGAAAGGACAACAAGCACTTATAGAATTTGAACAGCAACGTAAAGAAGTAAATATTAGGAACGTAATTCCCTTATTAACAAGAATTAATATCATTAAAGACAGTAAAGCATTAGGGTTAGATATTGTAGAGGGACAATTCATTAGCAAGTGTGGATTTGCGGACAACGTGCCTAGCAGTATTAGCATCTAGCAAGGAGGAAAAAACTTTTTTGTGTTTAATTTCCATTAGCTACTAGTGCTGGTGGGCGGGCAGTCCCTCCGACCCACACTGTAGTGCAAAGCCGGAGGGTAGGGCGTAAGGCCCTCTTCAGCCTCCTTGCAGGAATCGTGGGAATGGGTGGATGGTGTGGTTAGGGAGAGAAAGACGATACGGACGAAATGCAGACAGAAGAGAAGTGAAAGTGGATTATCTGTGGAATGTTACTGCCCCTGCCTCCTGAATTCTAAGCAATGGTCTAGAGCACTAGACCACGCTGCTCGGTGCAAGGAGGAGTTAGAAACAACCTTAAACAAATTGGAGCCGGTATTAACAGATGTATGCAACGAAAATAAATAGTAAGGGAGGTGGAAGTAGGAAAGCTTGAAGAAGTCGCCCATCTACGAGGAAGTTGGATCAAAATTGCTTCGTAAAACGTGAGACCCACATCCAAGGTATCCTCACGCAAAATTTCATTCAGATGATTTTACAAATGTGGAAACTATAAATGTCTTCCTTTTTGCTACTTGGTTACGAAACCCTAAACCAAATAAGAACTATATTTAATTCCTTTTATTTGAGTACCTTGCGGGTCCAGTTGGTGTGTAGATGAGCGCTTTGTGCCAGGGTCTTTTCCATTTTCATCTCCTTTCACGGGAGAGACTTCAGAAGTGGTTTCTGTGTCATGGCTCACTTACATCTTGCATTGTCGTGTACCACTGTGTCTTTCCATCCGTGCGTTTGTTTAATTGGCGACGAAAAATAGCGAAAAGCGGCAAAAGGAGCGTGCGAGATGTGGGAATGTCTAATAAACTTAATTATCCTCTTTTCGTTAGATTGTCATAATAGCAGCGATGTATATTTGTGTCGAGGACGAAAATGGACTTTTGAAATATACCATTCATTAAAAAAATATTGAGACTGACTCTTTAAGATCCTCTTAGCATTGGAAAGATAATACGCTATAAATAAGTATTATTGTTCATTAATAAAATATTAATTGAAAGAAACATTTCAAGCGTTGACGTTTCAAAACACAACAAAAAGACAGGTGAATGCGAGTACCTGGGTTTGTCCATAAGAACTGCCGAACCACAGACACATTTAGCCCAGCTATTAGGTCAGATAAATACAGGCAGCGCAGTGAACGCCAAGTGTAGAACCACGGTCAAATTTTGGTTAAAGGGTATAGGGGAATAAGCATATGAAAATTGCCCCCGAAAGAAATAAATCAAAATTTTAATATGTTAGTACTATAAAATATACTAGTTTTCGAAAAACAGGAAAAACGTAAAAAAGAAAACATTTTTTTATAATTGAAGGAATGAAAATCACTTTTAAATGTTTCAAAATATTTTATTGTAAACTCTACAATATTGCTTGGACATAACAATGTTTTTCTCAAGAGTAACAGATTTTCTAAATTTACTAAAAAGTTTTACCAAACCTAATCAACTTCAAATCTGAATATGCCATAAAAATTGTTCATAAAGTTAAAGAACTACAGATTACACAAGAGACATTATTGGTTTCTTTTGATATCAATAGCCTTTTTTCATCAGTTCCGGTTTATAAATTAATGATCGTAGTAAATAATTTAATCACTTATTCTAATATCAGCATACATGAAAAATAGTAACTATTAAAAAGTATCAAATTATGTATTTCACAAAACTATTTTAAATTTAACAATAAATTTGATAAACAAACCGATGGGCTGCCAATGGGTTCTCCAATTTCCCCCTTATTAGATGAAATAATAGTTTAATAAAACATGTTTTTTACTGGACACGCCACGTAGATATGTTTTTTGCATATGGAATGGTACAAATGAACAATTAACAGACTTCTTGAAATTAATCAACTCAATTTGCAGTAAAATACAGTTTACAATGGAAATAGAAAACAACGACAGATTAAATTTTCTAGATCTAGAAATCACCAAACACGCTAATCATTTATAGAAAAGTTACATGTATGGATACAAAAATACCTTTTAACTTCAACTAATCTCCCAGAATAAAAATAGCAGCATTCAATAGCCTAATACGCAGACTTTTCATGATACCATTAAATGAAATTAATTTTAAGAAAGAAGTAAGTACCATGAAACATATTACAAGGAACAACGGATACAAAAAAGTCTAATTGATAAAATGATTAGAAATAAAGAAAAGAAGATATTAATAGATACTTTTTATAAACCAGGAAATAGCAATGTAAAAAAGAATTTTAATCTAATAAATTATTGTGGAAATATCACTAATAAAATTTGTAATATTTTAGACAAATTTGGAATAAACACTATAGCAGTGAATAAATGTAATTTAGGTAGTTTGCTTGCTAATAATAAAGAAAAAATAGAACTGCTACAAAAAGCAGGCATTTACAACAGTTGCAATGCGTCATATATTGACCAGACTGGCAGGAATAATGAAATTCGACTAAATAAGCATAAAAAATCCATTTTAAATCAAAAACACAACACGGGATTAACGACACATTGCATAAATAATAACCATGTTATCAATTGGGACACCATCAAAATTTTACATAATGAAAGATCAGGGAAAAGATTGGACTTTTTAGAATTCTTTGAAATTAAAAAAGCAATAAAGATGAACGAGAATATAACAAGTGACCAAGAAATTTTTTTCAATACGCCTTTATTAGATGCAATTCTATGTTATTTGTATTTTACGAAAACGCAAATGTTCTTTTTATTAAATCACTAACTGTCGATGTTCTATACATAATAACGTTGCATGTAAGAATAATATTGACATAAATTCTCCCGTTTCTTCCTATTTAGACGTCATGTGTTGGAAATCACAAAATAAGTGAATTCCGATCATGGAAATGTAGTATTAGTAAAATGCTACGGAACATTTTACAACGCGATCTGAATACAAATTAAAATATATTGGACAATCACAGCTTTTTCTATCCTTTTTCATTCGTCTTCGATCCGTAAGTGCCTTCCTAAATAGAGTTATTTTGATCAAATTGGTTCCAATAAAAACAGCAATTCTTTATTATTATCCCAAAAGTTTTAAATAAAACCTCATCCGAAATTGAATAGGTATTACATGACAGAAAAGAAAAACAATGCTCTAACTTTTTATTTGAAAGATAATTCATCCAGGGTTGTGGGTGGTCAATGTCTGATGAAACGTTTTATAATCCCAAAGAAAACAGAAGAACAGATATATTCGTTTCTTCAAACATTGTACAAGAATACTTAAATCATCAATATTATTACGATATTATGTTTCCAATAAAATAAAATAAAAATAGGCGCAAGTACTTCATATTTAAGTCTTTAGCAAGAGTACGTAGAAATAATAAATAATACATTATTCAATTGTTTCAACTATTACAGTACTATTTCTATGTACTATTGGTATACGACTTAATCAGTCGATACAGTCGTATAATTTACCTACTAATAAATTTATTAATTTTTTTTTATTGATTCACTTTTGTATATTGTATCGTGATTTTGGATAGACTAAAATCATTGTCAAAGTATTTTCTTTCACACGAAGTAGTAATATTGAAAATTTGTCGTGTAATCCCAAAAATTACCCCGAACAACTATACATATAAAAAGACAAAAAGTTTCAAGCTTTATATTTGTATTCACTACAATTGTTTCGCTTAACTTAAGCTTCTTCAGGTGAAGATATAAAAAAACTTGTGATTAGTAACTATCTATATATACCTACTAATTATTATGGTGGGAGAATTAGGTATTAACATTTACTAAGGGAGAACTTTTTACGTCTAATTGGTCGTTCAAAATGTTGTTATATTTGTTATATCGATTTATTTGTAATCCCTCTAGTAAATCCACAATTTTACTTTTATTATGAATATGTAAAATTTTAAATTCTAGATTAAAATTATGGCCATTAGTAATTAAGTCATCTGCGTAAGCCGAGTCGGTTTTTTTATTTATAAAACTCTTATAATGTTCGCGAATACGAATATCAATAGTACGCCCAGTTTGACCTATATAGACTTTGTCACAGTTGGAACAACTAAGTAAATAAACACTTGATTTTGAGTTAATAGGTGTTTAACATTTGTTATTTAAAATAAAATTGTATAAAGAGTTATCATTTTTAAATGATATAAAACTATTGTTTGTTTTTTGTATTTTTTTCCTATTTTAACAGATATTTCACCTAAATACGAAATACAGTTAAACCAACTAATTTTAATTGTATTTTATTTTATATTTTAATCTAGAATTTATAATTTTACATATTCATAATAAAGGTAAAAAATTGTATTTAATAGAGGGTTTAGAAATTAATCGATATCATAAAGATAATAATATTTTGAACGACCAATTAGATGTAAAAAGTTCTCCCTTACTAAATGTCAATATCTCATTCCCCCACCATAATAATTACTAGGTACATATAGGTAGTTACTAATCACAAGTTTTGTTATATCTTCACCTGAAGAAGCTTAAGTTAAGCGAAACAATTGTGGTGAATACAAATATATAGCTTGAAACTTTTTGTGTTTTGCAATTCTTTTAAAATTATGAACCAGTTTCAACAGGTTAAGGCTTCCACAATCAACGATTTATATAAAAAGAATTGAACAGTTTTTTCTAATAATCCATCAGAAACAGAAAAGATAAAATAAAAGAATTTTTTAAAATGAAACAGAAACCGTTTACATAGTTGAATTGAAATGGGCCAACAAACCATAAAATAATCAAGTGGAAAAGTAGAAACGCTTAAAATCAATTGAAAAAATATGACCACAAGTTGCAAATTGCACATAAATAAGTGTAAATAATAATCTAATCGACTGGAAAATGTAAATTACTTAGCTGTTATTGCTTACTATCTTTTATTAATATATTTATTAGAGCATTTTCATATCCTGTTTGAACTTTTTTGTTGTAAATTTTTCTGCACAACAACTTTCTCATATTATTTAAATCATTTGAAAATGCCATCTAATTGAAGTGAAAGCTGGAACGTTATATTCACGGTAATTGTTTATAATCATACCAACGAAATGGTTTAAATTTAAATTTATTTTAATAAACGTCCATACATGACTTAGCACACACACATATCTACATATGTGTATATATATATATATTGTATTATACAGAGTACATTTTATGTAGGATTCTTAATAAATTTATAAAACAGAGTTATCGTCCGATGAAGCCACAAAGTGGCGAAGAAATTATTAAGAAAAAATGAAATTGTACAAATAAACAATACTGTAAATATAAATATGGAATCAACAGAAACAACCACTCCGAGGGCTAATACCAATACCGGCATTGAATTACACTGTTGATTCCGAACAATTCTTACACAAAGATAAAAATTCAAAAAAGAAGGTATTAAGATCCTTTTTCGTCTAATTTTAAAGGACCACAGATCCCACATTTGGAACGCGTCCTACACAGTAGGTACAGCGCACCGAAAGCCATATCCCACAACCGGTTTCGACCTATCGGGTCTCATCAGGTGGGCGCTGGCAGAAAGGCTTTTACAAGCTATATAATAAATAAAAATATGGAATCGACAGAAACAACTACTCCGAGGGCTAATACCCCTACCGGCACTGAATTACACTGTTGATTCCGAACGATCATTAGACGAATATGAAACAATACTGTGTTATTTTCTTCTGTATTATGAATTTCCACCAATTTTGATTCAATTCAACTAATCGAACAGAAGATTGTAAATATGGAAAAGAAGAAGCGACATTAGAAGTTAATTAAAAAAAAAAAAACAAAAACGGGTCTGTTGCAGCAAAATTTGCAAGAAAAAAGAAACGGGGTCGTAGTATATTGTAATACATTCGATGACATTTGCATTAATGACAGAGGTGCCAGTGAACTCTAAATAATCAACTGCTTGCTGCTTGAGACCGTTTGCGAAAGTGAAAGCAAAACCTTATGTTATAGGTGGGTATATATATATATACATAAGTAAGTATAGGTAGATACAAGCTAACAGTATTTCGTCAAGATGATCGACTATGGCATACTGTTAATGAAGATTTATAAAAAAAGAACCAACGACGTTCTTACGTAATGGTAATTTAACTACTGAACAAAATTGTCGTCTTGCCCGCGAAATAATAACGAGTTTGTAGACGTACTTAACGGTTAGATTAAATTTTTGCCAGGCTCGTCTAGTTTTGCGGTAATCTTGAGCAACGTTTTGTCCCAGAAAACATCGCAGACGTATGAAATCAACTTTTTCTTTTAAATAATAAATAAAGACAGACCTCGATCGATTTACTGCAAGTTTCTGAAAAGATACACTCATGGTACTTATACAAATTATTCTGTGAATACAATAATGCGATATTAATTATTGAATTAATTTATACCCACTACAGATTATATCAAATCCGGGATCTTTGGCTTTACCCGCCAATGCTTCTGCCACTAAGCTACGAGAGGTGACAACAGTAACAGCGACGAACGTACTTCAGAACACAGAACATCGGTATCAAAGTATATTATTATTATTCATTAATATTGAAAAATTTGAAGAATTTATAGGAGGGGTAAATTTTAAATACATTAATGCCATATAAATAATTGAATTAATTTATACCTACTGCAGATTACTTCATAAAATGAGGGAAAAATTTGTTACTGTTATCACGCCCTCGCCGGGAGCTTAGTGGCAAAAACATTGGCGTATAAAGCCAAAGATCCCGGGTTCGAGTCCCGACAACAGTAACAAAAAAAATTTCCTTCATTGTTTGAGGTAATCTGTAGTGGATATAAATTAATTTAATAATCAATATCGCATTGATATATTTAAAATTTACCCCTACTAAAAATTCGTTAAATATTTCATTCAACTGTGAATGCCTGTTATTAATCCTTTAGCTCTTATCTGCATGGCAACAAACAAACAAATTAATAATACAAAACATAACTTAGGTTTTTGAAAACTTCAATTCCAACATTTGGCATCCTCAATAAAAAAAAGAGAATGTTTGTACCTTTCTTCTGTTGAAAATTTTGCTTGAATGAATCTTCAAATTTTGAAAGGTTTCGATGTTTCAGTTGTTGCTAATGTTTTTTTAAGAATTTTGAGTAATGTATATCAACTAAATTTTACGGTTTTAAGATACGTTTCATCTCCTGATAAAAATCAAATTTAACCTCTCTTACAATACCCTAAACTGTTTCTTGGTCATGAACGCTGAAATGAAACCTCTGCATTGGATTGAGCAAACGTGCAATACGTAAAATAAAGTGCGATGCGATTTCTATGTGTATAGGTGTTGATTTACTTTAATGGCTAAACGTGATGGGAATAGAGGAAGAGCTCTCGGGAACTGTAAAGGACAAAACTGCATATAGTAGAACAAAATGCTCAGCATCAGCCTCAAAGTGGTGATCCGTGAATCTCGATCGAGAGGATAATATTACTTATCCGTTTTAGTAAACGTTACTATTATATTACCAAGGGACATATCTGTATTAACTTTTAGGGACGCTTCTACTTTCATCTTTCCCTCCTGTTTGTATTCAATTTAGTTAGGGCTATTTTAATGCTGTTGTTAACAGATGTTAATTCGTGCACTGTCAAATTTACTTCTTGGAATGTAAAAATAGTACAAATAGTGTGGTTTATGACTCTAAACATTTGTGTCGGCCAGAGCAGGTAATGCGGCTCTTGACCGCTTGTTTCGCGCCAGGATGGTGGGTTTCCCTTGTACCCTCGTCCCACCAACCCCATAGTGGTAAATAGACATAAAGACCAAATATATCAAAGGAAGTTAAGTTACCTTGAGATTCTGTACAACGCAGCTTGGTTGTTATCATTTATTTATTAAGTATTTCTTGTACATAAATTCGTTTTTAAAGTTACTGCAGCATTATTTCATCAATTCATTTCCAATTAGTCACACAAAATTAATTTGGCGTATAACGGCGTGTTCAACAAAATAGTGCAGCTTTAAGTTGAAATTTGCCACTGTTTTATGGTTTTTTACAAAAATCAGTTCGCGCCTAAACACCTGCCCTCTTTTGTTTAATTAAAATATTTTCCAAAATACAGTTAATTTTCTCGTAGGGGTATGTTTGGCCCAACGTTACCCTACATTACACTATAACAAATTCTGGAAGTACTCTTTTGAAACTACTACAACCACTCCACCATTGTTTTTAACACCCTACAGTAAGTTATATAACGGTTCAAGTTTTTTTTTGTTGAAAAGTTCGAAACTTTAGTTTAATGAATTCATTTTTTGTTATAACGCTTTCTATTCATTTTCGCATGAAACTAATTGGACTGTGATAATATCGGTGAATTTTTGAAAAGTAATGAAATTATGCTGTCGTGGTCAGAATAATTTCAAGAGAAAAAAAAATGAAACAATCTCGTAAATTTGTAATTGTTAATTCATGTATGATTGGTTTGTGTGCGAGAAGTCGCTGAGGGCGGCAAATCAATATGATTGCGAGTCCGTCCCTCTGTAATAGATGGCGATAACAGTTTCATATACGAGAAAACACATCGAGAATGTAGCGAGCTCGTCGGAGGGAAACTTTTGCCGAATTTCGACGAAGTGGAAATTCTACGCTTGGCATTGATTGCCGAATATGCGCATTGGCTGTCAGAATTTTCACGTTTTCAGTTCTATTTCCACGCATTAAGTTGGCTACCGTGCTTCTTCAAGGGTGGTTGGCGTAAAAATAAATTTACAAACGCTACAATTCGTCGAAAACCCCGCTGGTAAGTTTTTTTTATAATTCATAGACTGTCACTAGTTCATCTTTTCACTGTTGTCTTGTCCAAGCACTTTGACTGTGTACCCAAGGGGTGAAATCGTTATTTTTATAACGTTTATTGGTTCGTTAGGGGTTAGAAAATCAGCACAAGACTTTTGAATGCGTAATTAATTAATTACTTTGTCGATACAAGCTACTAATGACCGTCCTATTATAATTAGTCTTTTTTCTCTGTATCTAGCGGTGCGGTTACGCACAGAAGGGTTAAGTTTGGGGTTGTAAAATTGCTTTTTTGCAAAAAATTAGTACTGTAAGTAATGGATGACCATGTGCACTAATATGTTATCGATTTGATAGGCAAATATATCATCATTATAACAATCGGCCTACATTTGCCGCCGTATTAGACGCTATAAAAATAGGGCATGCAAATTATTTATTAACCATTTTCTTCGATAGCCTTGAAGTAAAAAATAGATAAATTCATGGTCATTATACAAAACCAACTCTACTTTTATTATTATGCACTGTACTTTAATTCTATATGTATATTTGACTTCTTGACAGGGTATTCATTATTATTATTATTATTACCTTTTGGGTCGTTCTTTTCCTTTCGTTTTGCCTTCTTTTGAATGAACAATTTCTTTGTATCTACTGTTCTGAAATTATTTCTGTGCAGATCGTACCGTTATATTAAAACGTACAAAAGAATATAATCAATCAACAAATTGAAGTTAAAAACAATTATCGAGAAGCTTAAGGAATTTGAAATAAAATCAATGAAACGTTTCTTTAACATTGATTAAAGATCAGTACTAAGTTTTTGATCTACTGATCCATTAACCCATAGGTCTACTTAATGAAACAGTATTACGATGAACCCGAATGGGAATATTACAATATGAAGTTATTTTAAATAATTTCCATTTCTTTAATGCAGCAGAACAGCTGTTCACGTTAACGATAGTAATATTTAATATGTATAAACATATAAACTTGACAAAATAAACATACATAAAATGCTATTGTTAAATGACAGCAACACAAATACATAAAACAGTAATGAAATATTATTTTCTATCGAAAAAATCAGAAATTTTCGTTTCTTTTTGAGGATTCTTTGTTTTATCTTGGAAATTGTAGATTTTGATACTCTTATTTCATTTTTGAATCACAAGCAATTTCTCATAAATAGTAAGACACTGGCTTTTTAAGCAACCTTTCACGTAAGTATTGATAAGTACAAAGCTGTATACAAAACACAAAGAACACGACTGCTATTAACAACTAACTCTGATGTTTCCATCTTTTACAAAATCTCTCCAGCTAATACGACCGAGGAAGTACCAACTATTTTCTTAACACTAACAGCGCGATGTCGAAGGCAAATGGACATATAAGGGGAGGGGAATTTTTTCAATTTGATTCGATTTTGATTGTCAGATTGGTTAATGTTTAAAAGAACATTTAAATCAATAAGAATAATCAAGATATTTTTACTCACCAATAATTAGGAAATAGTAAATATAATTAATTATCTACTTAGACGGGAGATGAAGGCGTGCGTGAATAAGTATAAATATATATTTGGCTGGATGGCGACTGTGTGAAAGTGAGATGATGACAAACAGGCGTTCTCGCTCATAGGAAGTTACCAAATGAAATAATAAAAACACTTACCGATCTGTTGACGAGATCATAAAGTAATTAGGTACTCACCAGGGTTCCTTCGGAACCCCTGCCCCTCTGAATTACTTGCGAATTAATCTTCAGCAGAATCCGTCAATCAAAAAATCGTATTAAATACCTGTAATCATGAGTTTGTGCTCTCGCGCCTCCAGACGGGATACACAATTTCTGGAAACCAATAGGGTAGGTCAAACCTAACCTAACCTAAACCCGTGCCGCTATAGCACCATGCCCACCCCACGCAAGGCAAGTCACCGTACTATAGGCATCACCGGAGATATCTGTGTCTCTCCTGTACAATACTGGGGTGACAGATATTCGTGGCACTTTAGCCACAATTCAATAACGAGCTCTTATATGAACGCAATGGCCAATGATAACGTGTTAACACAATCAGATCTTTCTCGAGTACTATGCACAATATAAATAATATATATATCAAATTAATATAACCAATAATCGCATTAATAAACCAATGATTTACTACACAAATTATCTACGCATAATAAATGCACTTACAACACTACGCTCGCAAAAGCAACCGCATCGCATCACTAGAAAAACTCGTCACTGTATCGTGTACGACGTCTATATACATACTGTAATATATATTACAAAAATGTTGCCCTCGCATCTTTCTATTCATTCCTATGTCTTTTTTCACCCTTAGATAATATAAACAAAACATGTGGGGATGTTAGTCGTCAGCCTTTACGACATTAAATATTAGATTCAAGGAAAAACAAATACAAAGATGATAATTATTGAATATAATTTTTATATAATCATTTCTATTTATTTTTCGTACCTTACAGACATTCATTTCTATTACTGAAAGTTTGGTTTGTTGATGTCATATGGAGGATCTAGCATAATTAATTAATATATTCGTAACGTTGTGCGAGGTTGACACTATCACGATTCTACTTACTGTATTTTGGTGCATACAGTGTAATTATCCTTCCTACCTACATTACATTATGCTTTTCTCTTAATTGTTCCTCGGAGATTTCTACCCAGCCTACATTTCATTGTCACGCAATCGAGCTGCCATAATATTCTACGCAACCTAGCTGACTTAAAACACGAATGAATACGGAGGATTTTCCTCATAACATGAAAGTGATTTCGGGTCATGACATCGCAGAAATTCTGGTCGAATGTTCATTTTTCATTTATATACGGGGCGCGTTGGGAAAATGTTTTCCAGTAAGTAATGGATGAAGACAACTGACAAACTATGGTGGCATTTAGCATCGAACTGCAAGTTTATTTCTCCCTTCCAATCTAATGTAATAACACAGGCTAACAATATGAGGGGTCGAAATGAACAAAAAGCAGTGGAGTGACGTAATTTGCGACAAATCTGACTTTAAAATTCTTTCAAAACGTTATGATTTCTAGATATGGATATTCCAACTTTAAGTTTTTGGGCCTTTTTATGGTGTAAAAGGACAAAACAACTAGGAGACATTTGTTTTATTAAATATATAAATTAAACACTATTGTAATTTCCACTGATTTTATTACTTACTTGACATATGTTTTGGTACTTTGCAGCTTCTTCAGAAGTTTTAAATACACTTAAACTATTGATTCTTCTCTATCTATATTTATAGGTTAGTTTACATCGATTTGTTAGGGGGTAAATTCAGTAGATGGGAGTTGTTAAGATCTGCTTATTCATTAAGTAGTATGTTGTTATTTTTGTATTTATTAATTTCCATTGACTCAAGTAAATTTAATTGAAGACTTTTATTTTCTGTGTGTATAATTTCAAAATCTGTATTTAAAACATGCTTTCCTTCTATTAAATGAGTTGCATAATTCGAATCATTTTTTAGATTTTTAAAGGAATTGACGTGTTCTTTAATCCGTTTGCCAAATGCTCTCCCTGTCTGTCCTATATAAAATTTCTCACAGGTTCCGCACATTAATTTACATATACCAGATTTACTAACTTTGTTTTATTTATCTTTGTTATTTTTGATATGTTTGCTAAGTGTGTTGTTAGGTTTGAATGCTATAATTTGAAATAAAATCGAAATTTTTAATTAAGGTTGTCTAAAGTACGTTATTGTTTTAAATTTATTTTTATTATCTTTATTTGTTGGGAAAACAGTATTTAAAGCTATTTTAAATGAAAATTTATTTAGTAATTCGTTATTAATGTTTAAACTGTAGTTATTTCTTTTGTCTATGTGTTTAATAATATTTAGTTCCTTATTGTAATTAGTTTGGTCCATTGGAATTCTCAGAAGTACCTATATGCATCATAAAGTAGAAGGCGGCTAATTTGTGTTGTTTAGGGTTTAATGAATAGTTATTAATAATAGTATATGTTTCTTTTGTTGTTGAATTTGAATCTGTCACAAAAATTAAAGATATCATTCTTAAAATGACAACAATTTGGTTTTGGGATCGGGACATTTCGAAATTTCAGCGTGCTAGGTTAATTTGGAGTCCATAGATTCAAGTTCAGACAAAAATTAGTTTTGAATTCAAACATTTCCTTCAAAAAAGATTTAATTATAAATCTTAGAACTATATTTTTAAATCATAAAGAGCATGTTCCTCTAAGTGAGGGTGAAATAAGTTTTGTAATGCTACCTATATTGGACAATCTGTTAGATGGATCATGAAAGGCGTTTTTGAACATATTTCCGGTGTTAAAAAAAAAAACAAAAAAAATTAATTCTAGTAGCATGCATGGTTTACGACCAAGATATAATAAGATTAAAAATTTATATACAGATATTTCGAATTACACTAAATTATCTCTTTACCACTAATGAATTATTTTGACTAATTAGTTGAATAAACACTTGGATTTTTTTTGTGGTGGTCCATATACAATCGTCCGTACCATCATTGCATTGACCAATGTATTCAGATGTATTTGACAAGTTCTCGGAAAATTGGTTGGGTTTAGGGAAACTTCAAAGCTCTGCTATTTTGTCAATTGAAATGCTGTTTGTAGAAAGTTAATCGTGAAGTTCAAAGTTGATCGATTAAACAAATACATATATACACTTGCCACTGTAAGGGTTGTTTACATTTCATCCCGTTCGCAGTGTTCAATAAGGACAGCTTTGCGTGTTTGTACGATGATAAGGTAAACTAAATGCATGTTTTAAAATGCATGGACAGTTCGAAAAGTAATTATAATCCTACATTTAATTGCGTTTAAAGGAACGATAAAAAGGTACAGATAAATTGAATCGTATTTGCCAACATGAAAAACATTATTTACAATTTTGTGTAAATGTTTTATCGAACTGATACAGTTCCTGTTTTTATTGCAGTTAATTAATTATAAACAGCTTCTTTCTATTCCAAATAAACCATGATTTGGTATAAGTCTAGAAATAATTGTGCTATAACATCATCCCAAATAATTGCTTCATATATAAAAGTATTGAGAAACATCGACTTATAAATATCATCGTATTACAGACAGTGTGTCGCCATCTACTAATATTTTCTGCCAAGTGTGGTATTCCATATGTTTGACAAAGACAAATGAAGGTATCTAGTTGACAAACTGAATACACGAGACAGCTTATATTACGTGAAGGCACGCAAACTAAATTTATAAGGAATATTTAGTTCTTGGTCAAAAATTTATCGAAATTACCAGTTGCGAATCGCGATTTCAGTCTTATGAAATCTCACGGAACAATTTCCGTTTCGCCAATAGTTTATCGACACTACCTATGACCTAATAACTTTGGTCGGAGACTACCTATGGCATACTGATGAGATCTAATAAGATCGAAATCGTGATCTATGGATTATGGTAATTTCGATAAATTTTCGACTATGAACTGAATGTTCTTTATTGTCAATAATAGATATAATATTTGTTGGCATATGTTCATCTTTTTATTTTTTGTCTTTGTAATATATTAGCCTTATTAGTCATGCATTTTTTACTTCTCGGATTTTTGTAATTTTTGTATTGTCATGTGCAGTTGCTGTCTGTTACTTTCTTTTGCAATTTACGTTTTTTGTATGTGTCATATCTTTCCCTTCTTGGTATTACCGTTTAGCCCTATTGTATTATATTTTCTTTGTTTCCAAATGTTCTTTTAGAGTTAAGTTAGTCAATAGATTTATTGGGGGTAATGTTTTGACCCATCGGTCCATTTCCAGGACGTAGATGATGCACCGACACATACCTTGCAATGTTGCATTTTTGTATGTTCACGTTTCCCTTAATTTTTTTTGTTGTTTCAAGTGTAGGTGCATCGGAACCACCCCCTCTTTTGGGGGGCGGTTCTTAAATTCATGTTAAAATGAGTATTTTTACATTCAATTAGAGAATCAGTTCATCATTCAATCATATTAGATTCAAACCATTCAAACATCAAACATTTTTAGCAGAGATCATTTTAGTACATTAACATATAGCACCAATCACATTAAGATTTCTCTGAACATACAGTATTTAATAACATATAGTTTCATATGATAAATCATAATCTATAGTCATTTAGTATTTTCGTAAAAATAAGTAGCAATCACGGCGTACAATAAAATTAGTGTGTATATAGTTGTAAATAGTTTGGGTGTAATAAACATTTAAAACACAAAGTCCGTTTATTGCATCGATTCCCCCATAGGAATCAAAAGAAGTGGCACATCTGTGCACCGGTGAAATAATCTTATTTCATCAACTAATAAACAATATTTTGCCAAGCTCCTCCACCTTAGTTTTAAATAAAATTATGACTGATCAATGAGGTTGTTTAGTTAATATTAGATTATAATATTTCTACTATCATGGACATTTATGTTGTACGTCGTTGTATTATATAATTGGTCCATTCGCAATCTCTCAGTAATGTTACTATAATTAAGCTTGATCAGTGACGAGCTATATAAAAAGAATGTTGGAGATATTTTCTACGTTGTACATACATACCTATAAATAAATATAACATATACAGAGAAAAGGAATTCTCTATATTATATTTATCGTGAGCAATCTGCAAAATCCCAGATCCAATTAGTATAGGAGGATTGGAGGATTTTCAATAATGGTCGTATTTTTTCTTCCTGTCCGAAGGATTTCGTTGCGCTCGAATGACCTTTGAAAGAGAGTGTGGTAGCGAGTGCTGCCTTTTTAATTGGGCGGAAGACTTTTCGGATGTTGATAGATGTCACGTTTCAAAGGAGCTTTTTAACTGCAGGAAATGGAAACCATATCTGAATGTCAACGTCAGGATTGCGAATCTCGGTCGAGTCACGAATAATAATAATAATAATGATAATAATGCGTACTCATCGTCAGTAGGGAAAGGACGTGGTCGTCCCCGTAGGCAATTAAGCCGTTTTTATAAAACAGGAAGTTTGAAATTTTTGAACAAACAAACACTTATTCCTTTTTTTGTGTTTTCTACCGTACCAGTTTAAACGTTAGGATTAAACGAAAAATAGTTAATTTCGAGATCATCTTCATGGAGTCATCAGTCCGAAGACAAGTAACACATGGGCTGAAAAGTCCCGGGCCTAACACATAGATGGCGCTAGCTTTATTGCATTCACCTATTTTTCAGTTAGTAGTAATCTTCAAAAGACAGCAGTTAAAATTTCATGATATTCTCTTCATTAGTTTGTAAGTTATTGTGGTAAGAGTGACTTCATCTAGCTACTTTTATTATTTTCAAAAGAAAGGATCAAAAACAATTTTGTGTTTTAATTTTACACTGCTTCTTGATGGGAAAAATACCGTTCAAGTGAAGCAATGACTTGAAAAGTGGAAAAGTGTTATGGAGACGCAGACTCCGCTCCATCGGAAGCAACCCAAACAAAATAAAACGTTGGGTTGTTGACTTCAAACGTGGTCGTAGAGACAGAGACACTGATGATGCAGAACGCAGTGGACGTCCAAATGAGGCGGTAACACCAGAAAACATAAAAAAAAACATAAAATCGTTTTAAATGATAGAAAAGTGAAATTGGGTGAGTTAGCTGACATCAGAAAGATATCAAAAGAACGTGTTGGCTTTGGATGCATACTGCATGTGCATTTGACTATGAGAAAGCTAAATCTCTGTTCAAAGTGGGTGCCGTGTTTGTTCACTGATCACAAAATACAAGAACGTGTTGATTATTCTGAGCAGTGTTTAGCCAGTTTTTGGTTTAAACGTAACAAACGGGAATTCTTGCGTTTTTGCAATATGTGACAATGGATGAAACATGGATCCATCACTTCACTCCGGAATTAAAACGATCGTCATCTGACTGGATATCAGCTGGTCCAAACCTGGAATCTCGTCCAAAGTGCCCGAAAGCACAACCATCATCTGGAAAGGTTATGGTTAAGGTTATGGTATTTTGGTCTGTACGTGGTGTAATATTCATCGACTATCTTGAGAAGTGAAATACCATCAACAGTGAATATTATGTTATATAGCGTTAGTGAAGCGTTTGAAGGCCGAAATTACAAAGAAGCGACCGCATGTGGCAAAGAAAATATTTTGTTTTATCAAGACAACGTACCGTGTCACAAGTCATTTGTCATCAAAACAATGGCAAAACTACATGAATTGAACTTCGATTTGCTCCCACATCCACCGTATTCTCCATATTTGGCTCCCAGCGACTACTGGCTGTTCACAGACCTCAAAAAAAAATCTCGCCAGCAAGAAATCTCGCTCGAATAGAGGTTATCACTGAAGCCGAGGCCTATTTTGAGGTAAAAGATAAGTTGTTCTACAAAAGTAGTATTGAAATGTTAAAGTGGCGCTGGAATGATTGTGTTGCTCTTGATGGAGGTTATGTTGACGAATAAAACCAATTTTGAACAAAAAAAAAACGTATCTTCTTTGTTAGGCCCGAGACTTTTCAGCCCATGTGTTATATATTTTAAAAAATGGTGACAGTGTGTATCTTTGTTTCATTCTGTTGTTAATATTTACTTAATTTTGGGATATTAAGTAAAAATATATTAAGGGGTGAATGCAGAATTTTCAGATTTTCTTGGATGAAACAGAAAAGTGATTGCTGTTTTATGAAGTGGCATTACTCTTAAATCGAATACAATCTAACAAAGATCTAGTGAAAATTCTTACGAATTAAAATGATCTCTTCTTTTAGGAAACATGTACACATGTATAACAAATTCTGACAAGTTTAAATACGTTCTTGGTAGGAGAGACTTTTCTATTAAACTATCCGTAATGTCTGTTTTCGTTTAATTTATGACAACTTATTTAATAAAACTTAAATTGTGTTTGGTGCATTTTTTGTGAAACATGTGGAAAATAACAACCGAAATAAATAAAACAATGGATTTCACTAACAACATTTATTATTCTCGACGGAGCCGTTTCAATTCCGTTTATACAATAACAAGTCTGAACCAAAAGCTACAAAGTATGGGTGTATCAAATTTGTTAAAAGTATAACTAGTCAATTCAAGCATAAACTACAGAATTCTTTAAATTGTAAGATTATTGAAAGTAGTGCTTTGTATGTGAGTCAAACTGGTAGAAATATAAAAACACACATAAAAGAACATGTTAATGCTATAAATAAAAAGGACATAAAAAGTGGATTTGCCGAACACTGCGTACTTAACGGTCACCACCTAGATACTAATAAAATAAAAAATTTACACCAAAGTATTTCAAAAAGTAGAAAATTAAACATGTTAGGGACACTAGAGATTAAGAAATCAATTAATTCAAACCATTATCTAGTAAATAATCAATTAGAATTAAGTAGTTATGATTCACCTTTAGTCTGTAATTTCCCCACCCCCTGACTACCCCATAGACCGTATAATTATATAGATCTGTTAAAAATTTTGTGATTCAGTAATTTTTGTTTTTTGTTTCTCTTGAAAATGGTCGCTATCTGACCGAAACGGTCCCGTCGAGAATAATAAATCTTGTTAATGAAACTTATCCATTGTTTTATTTATTTCGGTTGTTATTAACTTATTTGATGTAGTTTTTAATTATTCAAACAAAAAAGCTTAGTAGATGCTTCCTCGTCGTTAGCAAACATAGTAATTTTCGTTTTTTACTAATTAGTTAATTTTATTTCAGACTGCTTGTTGTTTACCGGTTCATCACCCTAGGCAGCTTGTCATTTGTTGTAAGTACCTTATATTTATCTTTTGTTCTTGTTACTACATTACAAGCTCCAAAGCCTTTATGTTAGGTTCGTTTTCTTCTGACTGGAATGAAACGAACTAAAAGTGTTTTTCCTTTAGTTTTGTTTCAACCGTATTTATCTTGTGTACAATTTAGAGATAATGTTCAAAGTAAATTCTGGATGTTTCTACCTCTGCTAGAGGAATGGCATTAAATTCAACCTGCTGTATCTGCTATCAGCTGATGCTGGTTGTTGTTAGTAGTAATAGTTTCTATTGCCGTTACGTGTTTGTCTTGAATCACTATTTGTCAGCCGTCCAATAAATTTGTAATTGAGTTGGTTTACTAATAACGCTGTAGAAATGTTGTCAACTTGCGAGACCCGTAAACAATATTAGCTTGAATTGACCTAATTAGCACCTCGCAAGTATACTGATGATGCATTTATAAACCATACATCAGTTAATCTATTTAACTATTACGAAGTGTAATACGTTTCACATCCATACTTCGATTTTAACTGAGGTAAATATATTATTAATAATTAATCACGAACAATAGTTGAAGTTTTTGTGAGGAATCATAGTTTTAAGAATTAATAAAACACTTGGTATATTTTTCACAGGTTTGTCGTTATCAAGAGTGAACAGAATTACGTAATAACAGACCCCTGTCGAACAATTGCCGGGTTCCGTCAATAAACCTGTGAAAATTTTACCAAGTGTTTTATTCGTTTTATTATTTCTTAAAATGTATTTTCACAATACCTGCACCATCGATAGTTTGAACTGAATCATAGTTTTGTTATCTAGTAGCAATTTTTCGATGAATCTGTGGTTTAAAAACTGACCAAAAAGGAATGAATGTTGTACGTGTAATAATTTGTTGAAGGTGAAAATGGTTATGTGTTTTACGGGAAATTATGTGGGTAAGGGAAAACCCATAAAACTTGCTTTACAAGCTATAAACATCACCCTCCACGTAGGGTTTCATGATTAATTGTTCATATATTTTATGAAACATTACCGTTTATCTGTCGTGTTAATATTTGTTTCTATTTTAATTTTTACATAGGAAATAATTTAAAATTAAATTTAAAAAGTTGATATTCAGACATTCGTTGGTGAGTTCTCGAAGAAAGAAATTTATAAATAAATTGAAAAAGTAAGTTCCAACAACAAATTTATTCGATTCGACATTGTTTCGGCTTATACACAGTCATTATCAAGACAACACATGAAATTATGACTAACATGTACAAACTTTTTATTTTTAGGTAAGCTATGGGGTGGGTGTTAAAAAATTTAATTAAAATTTAGATATTAACAATGGTGTATGATAAGTTACCATTTATTTTTGGTTATTTACAAGATTTTCATTATTTGGAAAGCATTTTTTATTTCCAGAAAAGTAATAAACTAACTCCTTTAGAATTTCTGAATCAAAAGTGCTCTTGAAACTGATAAGAATCAAATACAAATAACCAAAAGGAAATTGTTACTTACAATACACCATTATGAATATCTAAGTTTTAATTTGTTAACCGTCCACCCCATAGCTTGTTTATAAATATGAGGGTTTGAAATTCTTAGTCTTAGTTGCATTTATAGTACTTTCTTGATAATGACTTTATAAGCCGAAACAAATTTATCGTTGAAACTTACTTTTTTAGTTTATTTATTTAAAAATTCATATAATGAATAAGTGCAGACACCATAATGAAGACCATTTGCCACTTATTGCGTGATTCGATGATGTTCAACAAGGTCCGGTTTTTTAACGAAATTGACTAGTCAAACTGATACCATAACTTAGCTGTTTACGTGATAGGCACGTAACTAAATAGAACAAAGAAGAAGGCAATATGTTCTTGGGCAATATTTTGTCGAATCTGCCGAACGTGATTTCGAACACTGCTTCTCACCAGCACGCCACAGACAGCTTCGACAGAACCAAGAGCTATCACTATATATATATTACAGTTGGAGAACGAAAATTGCTGTTAGATTTAGCTTTCGTTTTGTATCGTTTTTCAGTTATCACAATGGAACTGAAAGTGCATATGTTATAATTAAATTAGACTTTATGTATTTGTTTGTCTTTTAACAATCTGTCAGTATAATAAAATTAGTAATAAAATACTTGGAGAGTTTCACTTTTACTTTGCTCTATACGTATTTCGGCTTGTTACGGCATCATCAGGAGCTTATATTAAACTATGTTACAGTGTTTCTTAGTATCTATTCAATTTATATTACCTACTTACTTACTTTAGGGGTGGGGTTGTTTAAACTAAATCTGGACTAACAGAGGGTTGTTACCAAAGTCTATTTGGTCGTTTACTAGTTTTTATTACATTTTCTAGCTTTTCTTATTTACATAATGTCATACTTATCTAGAACTAAACCACCTTTTAAAAATAACATAGAAACATAGAAATAGAAAATGTAAAACTACTTCATAATTTAAAAGGCGGTTTAGTTCTAGATAAGTTTGAAATTATGGAAATAAGAAAAACTACAAAATGTAATAAGAAACTAGCAAACGACCAAATAGACTTTGGTAACAACCCTCTGTTAAGTTCAGATTTAGTTTAAACAACCCCACTCCTAACGTAAGTAAGTAGGTAATATAAATTGAATAGATACTAAGAAACACTGTAGTGTAATATAAGCTCCTGATGATGCCGTAACACGGCGAAATACGTATAGAGCAAAGAAAATAAATAAGTGAAAGTCTCTAAGTGTTTTATCACTAATATTAATAATCATGTTTCACCAAGAGTTAACGGCAAATACTTTTAATCTGTCAGTAATAGTGGCCGAAATTGGTAAGTTCTGCTTTCCTGTCGTAACAACCTGATTTTACAGTAATAATTTATTAAATACTTGAAGTATGTTTTACATTATCAGCTCTGAACAATGTTATTTTGGAAATTCTTGAAAGCTCAAGCTTATGGTGGTCGTAGTCGTTGTTTATCAAAGTTTAAGTTTCAACTGGAACGGAACTTCACTTTAATACTACATGCCAGAAAGGCAGCTTTTCAAACGAACTTCTTAGTCCCTTTGTCGTCTGCTACTTAAATCCTAGTTCAAGTATAGCTGCATATGCTCCAGATTTTCTAGCGGACAAGAAACTTTTAATACACTTACGATGTCTCAGACAATCTTTAATTTCTTCACATCCCAGCTACACAGTTTTCGGTGTTTGCTAAACGACGTGGAAATATATATAATGAAATAATAATAACTTTAAACTTTCACTGTTGTGTTCTCGATGAAACGTTTTTAACAAAAAAATAAATAAATGTTGTTGAAACATTTCTTTTCCTTTTCTGTTTCCTTAAAATAACATTATCCTGTGGGAGAATTGATTTAACTAAATGAATTACTAAAACTGAAAAGTCCACGTGAAAACGTTTAGAACCTAAAATGCGTATCCTCACCTAGCGTGTCATCAGTTAGTGACAGCTTTTAGTGTTCGTTTTGATTAAGTAAATATAACACAGTATCTCACTGATGTGGAATATTGAGATCTAGCGTTTTATTTAATGATTGTAATCGAAAATTTCTGAAAATTACTGCCGGATTCAGGCTTTTGTTGTTTCCACCTAAAATTCTGTCTAATACATGTTAGTATGAGTATCAATAACACTACGAAAGTAGGTTTTCAAAAATTTATAGACATTAATTAGGATATATTTCGATTAAATCATTTATTTTAGCATATAAAGCTATGCGGTATTTAATATTTTAGTTTTTCTGGCAAAACTAAGAAAATAAAAATTCAAACGAAATGTTTCAACAAATATATTTCGGAAAATTTTATTACTAATTTGTACAAAACAGTTCGAACTTTAAATATTCTATGTAATTAGATGTTTAAGGTTCGAACTGTTTTGTACAAATTAGTAATAAAGTTGCTCTTGATAAAAACCGTGCGGTCGAAACATATGTCAAGTTTTCCGAAATACATTTGTTGAAACATTTATTTTGAATTTTTATTTTCTTAGTGTAACATGTTTCATCATGAGTGCACCGAAAAAAAAAGTCTTTTCAGTATTAGATATTGTGACATTTGATTTATGGAAAGAAATGAATCTTTGGCACAACTTTGGTCAATATTAACCATTAAGGCGCTTTAAATTAATTAATGAAAATATCTTTTTTCGGACTATTTGCTACTGACTTAATTCCAGTTTTACGCCGTAGTCCCGTTAATGCAAACTTTGCTCTTGGCACCGTTTAATGATTTAAGGGTTGCTTGGTTGGGTGTAAAGAAAACAATTTCGCAGCCGCTACAAGTAATTTACTTTTTTTGTGGAGTTTAACCATCCAAATTATCACAACCTTGTTGATATCCCTTTAATGGGAGGTCCTGTAAATTACGCTCCTCGGCCTCTTACTCGGAGGTTTCTAAAGTTCTCGTTCATCATGTTCAAACTTCTACTCTATACTGAATTAAATTGGACAGTTTTCGTGGCACGGACCAGAAACTCCATTTAAACTTTTCCACAAAAAGATAAATGAAGCATGGAAATAGATTTCGAACATTACAAGTGCCCCATTTTTTCCAAATCCAAATTGAAATCATTTAACGTAAAGTGACTCAAACAGATCCATTTATGTATTTCGATTTTTACATTTCAAAGATCATCTTACTTCCTACCAGGGTGGAAATTGAAATGTCAGCTTCAAAAAGAGCAGAAAATAATATATTTAAATATAGAAAAGAGTTATAAATAATCTCAAATTTAGAGAATCGGTATTAACGTTAAAATACGTACATTATACTGATAATTTTTTTGATAAGTTTTTATTGTACCTAGTCAAACTTGTGTAATTATTATATAATATAATACGTGATGCTGAAGCTTTTGGTATTTTTTTTCAATATCTATTATAATATGAGGGAAATGAAATTTCCATTGATTACTGTACCATAAATGTGTACAAAATAAAAATAGTTTGTGTATGTTTTCGTTAACGTAGGTAAAAAAGGTATTGCAACGGCCTGGCAATGAACGCGTGTCAGGCAAGCATCTTGTCTGTTATGATGCTTCCCAGGGCACGTCCGAACACATCCGAATTCTTACGAACTATTCCGATTGTACCAATTTATCTGTGATTGTTTTAAAGTGCCAAAAGTCGAAATTAATGCTTTCATATAATCGTAAAATGCACGTAATTTTGATTTCTTCATATAAAATGTTTAAACCTATAAATAAAATCAAATTAATCGAATTACGACAATACGACAAAACACCCGATGAATAAAAATCGGAAAATGATAAAAATATTCCGGATATAGTTTGTCCTATTTTGTTACGATAAAGTATCTGGTTTTGCTTTGTTTTCGTAGATACCTTGTCAAAGTTCATATTTGAGGAAGTGTGAATCGTCCTGTGTGTTTATAACAAAGTGAAATTTTTATTTTTCTCGTACGAAACTCAATCCAATTTGAACATTCCCTCGTGGGTGTTGTTCAGAGTCGGTGCAACTGAACCTGGCTGTCAACCCCGTCCATTTGGTACATAATTTTAATTCAGAGAAAGTCTCGTTTTACAGCTCCGTAGTTCCTGAACCGCTAAGTCCACATTATTATTGTACGAGCGGGCAATTTAAAGTCGGCGGAGCAGTTGACAAAAGAAATTCGTTCCCTTCAAAGAATACGAAATATACATAGTCGTTCGTTATTCTACTGTTTTACACCTAATATGTACCGGGACAATTTATATTTAACAGTTTTATTCTTACATGTTATTATCAAAGAAGACGAAATCTTAATAGGGAATCTTACCTTATCATGAGTTTTACGTAGGAAGTGAAAATATGCCCTAAAAGATAATATCGCAAGCTAAGAAGTCTTGAATTGGATATGAGAAATGGAAACAGGATTACTGTAATTATTTTGAGTAAATGGAAAATTCTGAAAAATATATGACGTAGATGATAAAGAAATGATGTATTACAACCAAAACAAACCTATACAAAAAGCGCCTTAGACTTATTAATGACACCTTTAGTATTGAATTGTATCGAATCAATCAGAATTCACATTTAAAAGTAAAGCCGACACTATCAGTAGGTAGTGTAAGATAATTGAAAGGTTGCGTTTACATCATAGACCTAGTCTGTAGACCACATTGTAATGCAGAAAACCTGCTTCTGATAATAATTCTCATAATGTTAATAATTCTTGTATGCGATCTTCCCCAAACCGACACATACAGATATCATTATTAATAATTCTTCTTAAGTAGATTAATAACAATGGTTTCGCTACTTTGCTTCATTAGAAGGTTACAGTGAATTGTACAACTTTACCGAGCGGCGTGGTCTAGGTGCTCTAGATCATTGCTTAGCATTCGGGAGGTTCCCGGTTCGAACACGGGTTCGGCTGCTCTGGTCCGAGTTTTCTGTGGTTTCCTTGGATCGTTTAGGCAAATTCCACAGATAACCTTTCACTTCTCTTCTGTCTTCATTTCGTCCGTCTCATCTTTCTCTTCCTAACCACACCCCTCACCCATTCCCACGATTCCTACAAGAGGGCTGAAGAGGGCCTTACGCCCCACCCTCCGGCTTTGCACTACAATGTAGGTCGGAGGGACTGCCCGGCCACTTTAATTCTAAATTACATTTATACATATCTAGGGCTATAGTGGTGGTGGGAAATTTCTGGAGAGATTCCGCAAGGAGAATTATTTTGAAATTTATTGTAAAAATGGAAATCATCTTGTATTTTTGTTATTCCCTATTGAAAGTACGTGTTCATTTATTCTATGTTTAATAGCCCTACCTGATTGATCTAAGTAAAAAGCAGGACAATCTTTACACGAAATTCTGTAAATTCCGCTTTTTTTGTAGAAAATATGATTTTGTTTTAATATTAACTAAAAGACTTCGTAGGTTGATTTTATTCACTAAAATTGGAATAATTTTTATTTTAAATTGATTTCCATAGTGAATTTCGAAACGTCACCTTTATCAATATGATATTGAAGCGCAGGTTTGCAATCAAAATTCCCATCAAGGTCCTTAATACAGATGACATACTTCAATAATTCGTTATTTATAGAAAATTAAAATATTTTAAAGCCATATTGGCACAACATGACACAAACTTCTTGTCCCTGTTTAATCTGGAAAGGGCTTAAAGTATAAAGTTCAATATTGACTTTAGCACGTCAAGCTGAGATTTTCCAATTTCCTTCGAGCAATGTTTGTGAGAAAAGGGCCTGCATAAATTTAAAACTTTCTAGTCCTCACGAAACAATAATTACTCTACACCAATCATACGCTAACCTTGGTGGTTAAACTTGTAAACTTTTAAGCTGTACGGATTTTCTTTTAAAATAGAAGAGTTGCTGAACCGCCTAATGACCTCGTACTTATAGAAACGACTAAACTTTTAAATTTAAAAACAAAGGCAACTTATCGTTTTTTTCTATATATATTTTTACTGAGGCAAACTTGTATCGCCCGTTGTTATTAAAACTCTGTATTTTAATTAGCAAATAGGAGATTAAAAGGTTTTTAAGAAGATTTTATAAGGCACTTATTTTAATGTAACATTTAAGGAAGAGATGCAGGAAGTCCGAAATATTTCTATTCGAAACTGAAACTATTCTTGTTTTAAAAATGGAATTGATGAAGTTTTAAGAATAAATAAAAAAAATCTAATAACATAAAGAAAACTAACATCATCCCGATATGTGTAAACAAAAATAATCTAGGTTCTTTCATAGTTAACAATAAACTATATAAAGAAAACACTCTTGAAAAAAGTGGTGTTTACCAGTTGAACTGTCTACATTGCTCCGCCTTCTATATTGGACAAACAGGTCGTTCTCTAAAAACCCGTTTAGAAGAACATAAACAATCTATCATCCAAAATAAAAAATGCACTGGATTAGCCGAACACTGCATTACAAATGATCATTTTATTGATACAAAAAATTGTATATTGTTACATAATTTAAATAAAGGCAAACGGCTAGATCTGTATGAAATTTTAGAAATTAAAAAAGCTTGCAAACGTCAAGATAACGTACTAAACGACCAAACTGAATTTTGGACCTCCCCACTTTTAAATTTGTTAATAATAATGAATTTTTGTTGTATTTCACTTAATAAAAAATTTCACTTAATGTAAATTTTGTTTCAAAATGATTTCCTCCTCTTTTTTGTATTTAGTATATAACATAAGTTGGTTTAAGTATAGATTAAGTTTATATCTTCACCACCTGAAGAAGGCACAGTGTGGTATAATAATTATAGTGGAAACATTAAATATTTGTAAACTCCAAGTGTGCTTTTATTTATTTTTATTCTTGTTTTAGTTAATTTTGTCTTACAGATAATTACTAAATTGTACCAAACTTTGTGATGTTTAATTAGCTGATGATTAGTTATGAGTTTATATTCTCGTAACACCTTTTGCTTTTAGTGTAAGTGTTATAAATCGATGATGGTCAACCATTAGCCCTTTAAGAAGGTCTGGGTGGTAACACGGTATTAGAGGCGCCCTAATCCCCCGAACCTCCATTAGATGTCCAGATTTGGCTAATTAAAATTCACAATGCGAGGCTAAAAGGACGCGTCCGGGATGACTAGCAGACAAAGGGAAAATCTACCTATATTTACAAAGGTACATTGCGGTCGTCTTCGGACAACATTACTCCCCCTCACATACCCTATTATCTGCATTTACCAACCCTTTTGTGGCGGCAACAATTAATGTAAGAAAACTGACGCAGATGCGTATTGGGGGCCCCGTTTACCACTACCCTCATTATTACACATTACTGAGAATTTCTACACACATTCCAGATAATCTTAACTGGGTATTGAAGCTTTATAAAGTAACATTTAGAACAAGGTAATTATATTTTAAGTAGGGTTGATTAATTATAACTTATTTAAGTATATATGGGGTAGCGTATGTGATGGTTTTTTATCATGTTATTCGAGATTATACCTGCTGTATAACGGGCGGGCTGAAAAGTTCGTAGGCTGACCCATAGATGGCGCCACTAGTATCAAATCCATTTAATTTTGTAGTTAGCCCTAACCTTCAAAAGACGCGTGTATGAATTTGACAGCTGTTGTACTATTAGTATCTGAGCTATCGCATTTTCAGTGAAAGAACTTTTGTTACTTTGAAAAAATGGATAAAAAGGAATTTCGTGTGTTAATAAAGCATTGCTTTGTGGCGAAAAACAATACTGTTGAAACCAAGACTGTACAAAGTGGATGCCGTGCGATCTCACAAACGATCAAAAACAACAACGGATCGATGGTTCTAAGCAGTGTTTTTGGAGCTGGGAGCTGTTCAATCGTAATAAATCCGAATTTTTGCGTTTGCATCATTATGTGACGATGGTTGAAACAATGCTCCATCATTTCACACCGGAGTTCAATCGACAGTCAGCCGAGTGGACTGTACGTGATGAACCGACTCCAAAGAGTGGAAAGACGCAAAATTCGGCTGGCAAGGTTATGGCATCAGTATTCTGGTATGCTCATGGTAATATTATACCATGAGCATTGACTATCTTAAAAAGGGGAAAACTATAAACAGCGACTATCACGTAGGGTTATTGGGGCGTTTAAAAGACGAAATCGCGGAAAAGCGGCCTCGTTTGAAGAAAAAAAAAGTGCTTTTTCATCAAGACAATGCACCGTGTCACAAATCAATGAAATCGATTGCAAAATTCCAAGAATTGGGCTTCAAATTGCTTCCGTATTCACCGTACTCTCCAGATCTGGCCCCTACCGACATGTTTCTGTTCTCAGACCTCAAGAGGATGATCGCTGGACAGAAATTTCGCACCGATGAAGAGGTAATCGTAATCGCCGAAACTGAAGCCTATTTTGAGGATAAAGAAAATCGTATTATAAAAATGGTATCGTAAAATTGTATGACCTCTATAATCGGAGAGAACTATATTGTATAATATAATCAAATTCGATCAAAAAAATTTTTTTGTCTATGCTAGCCTACGAACTTTTCAGCCCGCCTGTTAATGTACAATATTGTAGATGTTTCCATGAACTGGTTAGCAATGATTTGTCCCGTAAAACGAAACGGGAGAATGTAGCATCTTGTTCAAGAAGGATCCGGGAATGTTCCCGTCTCTCATATTTACCAGAAATCAACATAAACAAATATTTTGTCAAGTTTCGGGGGAGATAGCGTAGAATGAGCATCGTTCGTTTGTCGAGCTGAAAAGGGCTAAGGCACGTCGTCGGTTATTGGAAAGGCACCTATACGAGATTCGACGAAAGATGAGAGACAGAATGAATGTCGTCGAAGCTTCGCAGGACGAGATTGTAAAGTAGACGCACTCGGTTGAGCAAATATTTAAAGAAAGCTTTAGCAACGACGAGTACACAAATACACTAGAGTAAGCAAAAAATGGAAGTCGTGCCCAGACTTTCAGAGAGATGAAGAGTAAAAGGGAAATGGAAAAACGCTGGTGCGCCTGATGACGAGAAGATGCGACGGCAACAACTTTCTGTCATGGAAGTTCATTAAAAAGTGTGGCCATTAGAAGTTTCCGTAAAAAGAACTTGCTTAAATAATGAGACAGCATGTCGTCTTCTTCTTCTGCTGGTTCTTGTTCACACAGCTACACTGTTTGTACCCTTGTCATTAAATAATTATACAGAAGTATATACTTATGTGGCTCATACTTGATCAAGCATTCATAACGTTTGAATAAAAAGTAAAAGACGTTTTCTTCGCTACCTTATTTTTCATTCTGGCATAAGAAACTCATTTAGAGGAGATAATACTAGAACGGGTATCTAGTGACTCATCATTGTATGGATATAGATTAGGTACTAATTTAACTTAAGACATATTTAATATATCTATTTATTTGGAATGTACCTACATACTGTGGAGTAAATGAATGAATTAAATGCCCGCCTCTCTCTAATTCGACTTGATTTTCGTGTATGTAGACTAGCAGTATGTTATACAGAGGTTTTCAAGTTGATGGGGTATTAGAAGTATATGAATTAGTAGAATGAATTCAATTCTGAAACTTGGGCTCATTCGTGGCTCATTCGGATATTGTTTATGCCGCTTCTTTTAAAAAACTTCAAAATATTTAAAAAAAAATAGCATAAACAATAACCAAATAAGCCTAAGTTTCAGAATTGGATTCATTCTACTAATTCATATACTTCATATACCCTGTATATTTGGTCTTGTTCGACTTGTTGTCTTATTCGCAATTAATTTCCTGGGTTATCTTATTAGTCATTCATGGTTTATCTCTTTGCCTTTTGCCACAAACATTACCATCTCTTTTCTCCTATTTCCGTTTATAATGAGTCTCTAATTAGTTTTAGGAGGTGTTCTACCTATAACACCACATCTCAAACGTTTTGAACCTTTTCGCATCTATACAGAGCTGTGCTCCAACCATACTCTGATTACAATCTCCTTTGAATTTCCAAATTAACAGTTCACGAGCATAGAAGTGATTTAATTTAAGTGTATAAAAAACCTTTTCAATTTTACATTTCTATGACTTTCCGAAATATAAAGAATCAGCAGATGTTATTTACCTTTGTTCGGTATCAAGGACTTATTTTTGTTTTATTTTTATTTTATTTTATTACAACATACCCATCTAAAGTTAGTTGTGTAGTTTTAAGAATATTATCGGATCGTGTATTGTATTTGAAGACTGACCAGGTCGGGTCGTACCGTCATAAATTCCTTGCTTTTTTTTGTGTAGTTCTTGGTATTCGCCCCTCTGGCTCTAACAAAATTGTATTTAAGTATTTACAATCCATTGTTGAAACAGTTCTACTGTAGACTCGCTGGGTAAACAAACCCATACTAATTTCATTAAAATGTAGTGTAAATAAGTTAGAATAAAATAGTTAAAATTTACACATTTCTCAAAACATTGGTCCTTCGAGCCGGATAATAAATTTATTAATGTGGTACATCAGTACAACCGTTCGATATAAGTTTTAAAAAACCTACGACGGTAAAAACAACCTTATTATGAAAATACTTTGTTTTATCTACTGCTATTGTACTCTTTGTTAAACGGTGACAAGAAGGAGTAACAATAATTTCTAATTTAACACCCACCGTTATTGCTATGTTCTATGTCGCGTTATAACAATTCTTTGTCGGCAACGCTCCTTTTGTACCTGTATAAAAGTAGGGTTCGAGTGAAATGGTTAAAGGGTTGTCTTCTTATAAAGTTTCTCTTGATTTAAAAGCGCTATTATTGTTTTCCTTTGTAATAGACGTTCAAAGGAAATTGGACAGAGGGAAGAATTAATAGTTCACATATTTGCCACTGGGTTAGTACATACATATATCAGTAGCTACAATATACATATATATATGATACACACACACAGTGATACAATAGAAAAGCCCTCGCGTATACGTGTGTATGTAAAAGGAAGTAGAAGAAGAAAAAGAAGCCGGAGATATGAGCAAAACAAACTGCCGCAATAACTTTGGGTTCTTGCACTAGAAAGAAAGCGGCTTTTGTTCGCTACCGAACAGCTGTATAATGAAAAAAGCTTGTTGCCAAGATTTATTAATATCTATCCGATGTAGTAAAAGTTATATGAGAGTGATGACATCGTACTTTAATATTGAAAATTATTATCGGCTAATGTAACATATTGTGATCGATGTTACATTATTAAATTACGTACCAAACACAATTCGGAGATTGCGTTTACATCACGATCTAATTTATAAGTAAAACGGAATGAACGTAAGTTATAACTTGCTTTGTATGATGAATAACAAACGTTTCACCCTATTTACTCGTTGTAATATGACGAAGTATGAAATAATTAAATAATTAAACACTTGGAGTTGTTTCACAATTTTTTATTAGGGCATCATCAGGAGTATAAACAGTACACTAAAGCTAAATTATAATGTTACGACAGTATATACAACTTTTCAGTCATAAACTAGTTCAGTATTTAAGAGGGGGTTGTTTTCAAAATCAAGCTGGTCATTGGTTAAAATTTTATTGTACAAAATGGCTTTTTATATTTCTAAAATTTAAAGTTTTAACATTATTTTTATTAAACAAATGATTTAAATTTATACAATGAGTGGCCAAACCTGTGGTTTGTTTGTTGTGTTTTATATTTCTTATATGTTCTGCGAAACGTGTGCCGATATCCCTTTTGGATTTTCCTATATATATTGCCTGGAGTCTGCACATGTTATCTCATAGACACTGCTGTAACTTAAATCATCTACCTGGTTATCTGATTTATTGCTGACAAGGGTTTGTATGTAAGCATTAAAAACAGAATATGCTCTGCAAAGTTAGAAGCTTTTTAGATTTGAGATTATAGAAGTGGTTGAAATGAGGAGAAAGGTAAATAAGATGGTAGGACATTTTCTGAGACATAAAGGGTTAATTGGGAACATATTGGAAGTAAAAACAGTAGAAGTAAAGGGTGTCAGAGGTAGATCTAGATAAGATTACTATTCGCAAATAGTTAGAGACGTGGGGTGTTCTGTTCTTTCGACTTAGGAGATGGTCATGTTTTAAGGTGTCCCATGTGGTCGATGACGATATACTGGCAATGAACAACATAAATGACGTGACGTATTGGGTAAAACTAGAATACCAAATTCTTCACCCTCAACGGCACCCACGATAGCATTATAAAAAATTCAATAATATGAATGATGCTTAGAACTTTCAGTGAAACTAAATAGACAAGTAGAAATTGCTAGTATCCCAACTTTAAATTTTAAGAGCCTCAAGCTAGAAGGTTCTCCTCTTTAAATTTCTGTACTGTGAAAATTGCTCGTCGATAGTTGCAAGTTTGCACCAGAAATTTCATAAGTTAGTACCACAGTTCGAAACTGTAGCTGCTCTCAGCTCCTTATTCTTCCTTTTTCCTTTTTATATAATGCCGTGTCGATGCTGTTACACGAACCACGACTCAAATTTCAAGCAATTAGTAGATGATCTTACCGTCGGGACTTGGAGTTTCCTAATCATCCACTTAAAGAACTTCTCTCGTAGTTAGCAAGATCTGATACTAATGCCACTCTACAACTATCGATTGAATGGGAATGGCATCGAACAATTATCATGGAAATTCTGAACAAAAGTACCTACTTACTTATAATGCAAACACAAACAAATCTAAGAAATTATGGCCGGCCAAGATGCATTGAATTTTTACCCTAGTGGTTATCGGAGAATGCAAAAGCCACAAATAGAGTAGAACAGGGGTATAATCGTCTTGTCAATACGATTATCCATGTCTAAATTTGCTATATTTAAGCTAACTGTTCCTTTAATAATAAGTAAAAATAATAATAAATGTGAATTCCACATAATTTTACCTGTCGATGTATAGATGAAGAACTAACTGCCTGTAACGTAAAATCTTCTGGACTGAAGAAGACGACACAGACAGCTACTTTTGACTTAAGAATTAGTGTAATATTTTACTGAAATTGTTGTGTTTTATCATGAATCTAGTTTAATCCTTTTTGAAGATTGACTGACATTATGATAATTAACATTCTGATGTATTTTGCACGGTTCTAGAACTGTTAGCAGCAAATAATACGATTTTGGTTAAGTTCCTGTCGAAAGTATGAGAATAAACCAAATTTTCAAATGTTTATCTTAAACATTCCGAAGATTTTGCTGGGTTAATTCATTGTATTTTGTTGTTTATTTGTTTTTAAGTTTGGTCAATTGTCAATATTGTCGATATTCTAAACTCATCTCAGAATTTCAAGAAAAAGGAGCCATAAAGACTTAAAAAAAACGTTTGGGTGCTTTATTCCGAACAGCTACTCATACTAGTGAACTTGCAGTTCCTCCGACCTACACTAGTGCAAAGCCGGATGGTAGGGTGCAAGGCCCTCTTCAGCCTCCTTTTAGGAGTGGGTGGTGTGGTTAGGTTAGGTTAGGTTAGGGTAGGTTAGGAGAGAAAGATGAGACGGACAAAATGAAGACAGCAGAGAAGTGAAAGATTATTTGTGGAATATTACTGCCCCAGCATTTACCTAAGTGATCCAAGGAAACCACAAAAATCTTGAATTAGAGTAGCCGGTCCTGGAATCAAACCGGTGACCTCCTGAACGCTAAGCAATGTTCTAAACCAAGAAATAAATGTTGAACAATTACGAAAAATTCATAGATAATCTCTGAACAACAAGGAATGATTTTCGTCTAAAGATAATTTTAATGAAGTCAGAATTTCGTTATACAATTTAGGGAGAATGAAAGGATTGGCTTGTAAAGTACATGTGAACAAGAAGATGCGGGGATGGTATTTGTATTAAAATAGTCTACTGTCAATGTATTCAGGGTGCTCGAACAGCTAGAGGTAGAATTTCATAGCAGTGACATATAGGATTGAACCATTTCTTCTCAGATGGTCTGATTCTTGGCGAGTCTGATAATTATGTTGATGATTAATAGAAAATCAAACAGAAGATAAGATTTATTAAATGACTCGACATATGTTTCGGGTGTTATTATCATATTATCAAGAGTACAAATACTGAAGTTATACACAAAGTAAGGAACTATATTTACTACGATAAGTCACTTAACAATAAGGGAATGAAGTATGTCCTAATTCTAATTGGTTATTAACAATGTTTGATTGGGTGTTAATAGCTTTTTTAATTTCTAAATTTTCGAGCATGGTTAACTTTTTACTTTTAGCAATATTTGTGTGTAATATTCTAACATTTTATTGTGGAATTTTTAGGTTTTGATGTTTTATTTAATCCAGTTCAAACTTTCGATTTTCTTGTATTAGTACTTTAAGCAAATTTGCTTTTGTCTCTTCAACAAAACTTGTTTGTATCTTAAACGAGAATGAAATCTGGTGCATTGTGAGAAAAACTATGAATTTTTCGCTACATTAGGTAGTAGGTACATAATTCATCTTCCTATGACTTCACTACGGTTGGGCGGACGGCGTAGCCTAGTTTTTATTAATTTCGTTACCCTTCTCGCCAGGCGAAAGCGTAAATTCTTAACTGAAAATGTGTTCCCTTTGTTTCTGCTTTAAATTTCAAATGCAAAGCGAAACGGGAATCGCCGTCGTTGCCGCTGCCACCGTCAACGTCGTCGTCGTCGACGGTGGTGGCTGATACGGGCGTCGTACATTTCGGTGGACGATATGTTGTAACAGCAGTGACATTATTCTTACGTACGTATATATATAAAGTGCTGATGTGTCATATGTTGGACAGACTGACGGTTGGTTTTAACTATTTGTATATATATATATATATATATATATATATATATATATATATATATATATGTGTGTGTGTGTGTGTGTGCAATATATATATGTGTGTGTGTGTACAATATATATATATGTGGTGAGTTTTTTTTGTCTGTTTATTCTACTCAGTCGCGGCCGACCAGAGGGTGTGCTGGCTGCTTCGATTTCCCCTTTTTTGCTGACCGAACAAGAAAACATTCTGCAGAGACCTTTGTCACCATGTCAAACGGAGGGAAATTAACCGGAAATATATTACAGACCGCATGTTGCGGTACAAATATTCTTTTTTTATCTTTCTTTTTTGATTTATTGCTAGATACGTACCTAGATTAATTGAAATTGTTATTTTCGAATTTATTATTTAGCCATTGATTATTAAAAAAAAATTGGTTTACAACTAAAACTGTGTTCCTTATTGTTAACTATGGTAGTTGAGAACTTGCTGGGGGTTATAAAAAGTGTAACCTCTTTCTTGTTGTTTTTTTTTTATGTATTTGGATGTGTTTCATTTATTCAAGCCTGTTTTCAATGTTTTTATGTGTTATTCTGTGGGGTTTGGTTTCATCCTTACTGAGCCCGGCCCTGATTCCAACAGTGACAAAAGATCTGATACAGATTGTTCACTCGTTTTTGATTTAGAGACTGAAGAGGTGTATTTATAGAAACATAAAAAGAGTATGGAATGAAAATAAATAGTAGAATGATGATTCGGGCTTGTAGGCCGTGGTCGATATGAACGGTTTCGTCCAGACGTTTCGTCGGCAACTGCGGCTGACATCATCATCATTCTACTATTAATTCCGGTCGCGAAAGCTTATGTTGTTATATTAAAAATAAATAAATATAAATAAACATATTGGTATGTAGAGCAGGTGAAAGCAGAATTACAACTCATTAAAAAACTAAAGACGGCATTCGAGAAGAAGTCGCTGACTTTCGATATCTAGGAAGTAAGATAACTCAGGATGTAAAAAGCCCGTAAACAAATGACAGCACAGGGTCTTTATTAATTGGGAGATACGCAAAAGGTTATTAAAAGTGTATGTTAGAATAAATGGATTGAAAAGGTTAGAAATGAGGAAGTATTAGAAAGAGTAGGAGAATAAAGGTCAATAAGGACATATGATGGTGGGACATCTAAGACATGCAAGGTTGGTCAGAGACATATTAGTAAGCGAAGTAGGATTAAAGAGATGCAAAGAAAGACCTAGATCGGATTACAATATTTACCAATAATAGCTGAAGAGTGGATTTTTGAGTTTCCTGTAATAGATAGATTGACGTCCGTTCGGAAAATACAATAGTAATTGTGTATCTAAAGCAGTTAAAAGATTGTCACATCGCGTTGTTATCCTGTAGATTAACCATATTAACAAAATGAGTAATTCCGAATACGATCAATTACGTACTATATATATATATATATATGTGCCCTCACAGAGTATGGGTTTTAATCTCGTATTTATGCATTAATATAAAAGGGGTTTACGGTTTCGGATGCATTTTGTTTGGTAAATCGGGGCTGTGGCGATGTGTTTGTTGCATTCGGCCGGATCTGATAGAATGAAATAATTCACATTATTTAGGGCAACTGCGCTCTTTCCGCGGTTCGGTGCTCTCTAAAGGTATCGAACAAAATTGGTGAAAACTCTTTTCGAGCGATTTATTATTTGGCAAGCTTTGTAAAATCCGATCGGAAACGTTGCTCCTGACGTGCTCTACGATCTGTTTCTGGCAGAGAAAACTACGCCAGCTCGTACAGACACGTCACGAAAACTGGTCGAGATAAGCTTTTTACTTCGTAGACAGCTTCACAACGGAACGATTAGCGTTAACCGATCTACATCACGTTAACAACTTATCATTTTCAGTCTAACGTTTATTTTATTGTTTTTTTCATTTTCTTTCCTACGTTTTCCCAATAGTTCTTTCGACTTTTAAACAATATTGTCGCGCGTTGACTCTTTCGTACTACGCTAAAATTTATTAAATGCATTTATGAGATATTAATTATTGAATTAATTTATACCCACTACAAAAAAAAAAACTAACTTTTTTGTGTTTCATTCCCACCAGCTACTCGTGCTGGTGGGCGGGCAGTACCTCCGACCTACACTATACTGCAAAGCCGGAGGGTAGGGCATAAGGCACTCTTTAGCTTCTTTTCAGGAATCGTGGGAATGGGTGAGTGGTGTGGTTAGGGAGAAATGAAGACAGAAGAGATATGAAAGTATGTCTGTGGTATAAAACTGCCCCAGAATTTGCCTAAATGATCCCAAGAAACCACAGAAACTTGGACCAGAGCAGCCGGTGACCTCCCGAATGCTAAGCAATGATCTAGACCACTAGACCACGCCGCTCAGTACCCACTTCAGATTTGTAGTGGGTAAAAATTAATTCAGTAATTAGTATCGCATTAATGTATTTAAAAATTTACCTCTACTAAATATTCTTCAAATATTTCATTAAAATTGATTAATTATTCAGGTAAAAGGTTAAGGGGTTTAAACAGCGGTTTGATGTTTGGGTTGTTGTTTTCTAGATGTTATTTACCTTCCTTTCACCTGCCGTCACTCCCGCCCTAAAAATAGAAGACTTCCGGAACCGCCCCTGTTGACAAGTCCTTTTCGATTAAGGATGAGAATTGCGATGTCAACAAAAGTATCAATCATATAACTTCTTTTTACGAGTCTATAAAATTTACCTGCTAAGAAGAATCAGATAGAGAACAATTTAGCTTTCAACATATTTAGAAAACCTACTCATATGTACTAATATATATATTTTAAGGGCTTTTAATAGTCTTGCCTTCAGATTACTTAATATTCTCATTAATAAATAAAAAGGTCATATATTGCTACAGCACACCAACACAAAATTAACTACAAATAAAATTATGTCAAAACATTTAAAAGGTAATGCAACTTCAATAAATACAGATAAAAATAAAACTAAACAAGAATTTAATTTTCATATAAAATTTAATAGACACATAAAAAATTGTAAAAAATTACATATTGAATTACTTTAAATTAGGTAGTCTCCTAGGCAATCTAAAAGATAGAGACAAGTTAACTTCTTTGTCAGGAATTTATAAAATCGTTTACAATGTTATAATATATATATATATATATATATAGGTTTAACTAAACCGAATCTAGATATACGTTTAAAATAGTATTTATACCATCTAAGAAGTAATAATGCCGAAAAACTTGTAGTGATATGTCATACATCAAGTACTGGGCATTCCTTCGACCATAATATGTAATTATTGAAACAATGAAACAAGACGTTGAGCTTAAAATCTAGGAATGTGTGTATATTCAGAACATTAGGAATTCCCTTATGAATTTCGATTTGCCAATTACTAATAACCCCCTATTCAAGGTCTTTCAATAACTACAGGTAGTAACTATACGTATTTGAGATGTAATTTTTGTTTCCCAATTTAAGTTTCTATTTGCCATTGAAGATAACTACTTATACTAGTCTAAACGTACATTTGGTGTTACCAAAAAATTTTTGTGTTGTAGGCGATTTATTTCAATTATTTTATTATAGATATTTACTGAAAAGTAATGTCAACTTTCTGTAGGATCAAAATAAGACCTACAAATCGGTGAATCGAAAAGGAAACAAGCAGTAGGATAATAATTTTTGTTGTCGAGTCAGAATGTATTCAAGCTTGTCACATTTTTAAAAATATCTTTATCTCAAAATCGTGATGATGCTTATGCGGCCTGTTTGGTTTTGAAGTCAGGATTTCTTGAAATTTGAATATATTAGGTTAATTCTGGAATTAGATATAAAAATTGAGTACGCTTTTCTTTAATTTTTTAAATTTTTTAACTCGTCGTAGTATTTGTTGTTCTTCTGTTATTTCGAGATTATCTAATAACTGTGATGGTTTTCAAGTAAGCTCTTGAAATTAATCATCTTTTGTCTCACAAACAGGATAGCTCAAACGCCAACGCCAAAAGACGACATTGGGGTTTGAGCTATCCATGTTGTTCTATAACTCCGCCAAAGTTTCCAACATTTTTGATCTTTTGTCTCCTCCACATTGTAATTTATTTTGCATTTTTGGCGACCATTTTCTATGCACCCTTATATTAATTCCATGAAGACACTTCACTATTTATATTTATATAACTATATAGTTTTATTATTGTCAAGGGCGCGACTTCTAAGTAATGTTTCCAGGATGATATCTCCTTCATCCAGAGTCTTGTCCTGTTGAAAGTCAACTTGTCGAGAAACTTACACCACACATAATTTACCATATAATATAAACCTTACCTTCAATCTACGTCCATACATCAGGCAAGTTCTGATATCTATTCATAAAATCGCAAGACCAAGAACAAAGTCAAACAATGGGAGAGATGGCTTGTTCGCGTGATCCGATATGTTAATGTCACTATGATATTTTATGCGAAAGTTATGTAGTTAAAGTGGCCCGAGGAGTTTAATCTTCGGGGTGGAAATTAGAATTACACGAGGCACAGGGAATATGATAACGACTGCACAAAATAAATAAACGAAACCAGTTAGCGACGTGCCATCGGCAACCATCGCGAATGTTGAATGCAGAACAGGAACAGATGTTCCCTACCGCATGATGCTCGTTGCAATAAAAGCAATTGTGGAGAAGTCCATTATAATTTTAGCCGAATTTACAATAATATGTAAGATGGGAGCAATTTTAACATACATAGGTATGTAACGAAGGAAAAACATTTTCTCATGTCCAGGTCTACGAAATTAAGAATTGAAAAGGATAAACAAAAGGACATTGTTTATTAGTTCATGAAATAAGATTATTTCACCGGTGTACAGATGTGCCACTTGTTTTGATTCCTATGGGGGAATCGATGCAATAAACGGACTTTGTGTTTTAAAAGTTTATTACACCCAAACTGTTTACAACTATATACACACTAATTTTATTGTACGTCGTGATTGCTACTTATTTTTAGGAAAATACTAAATGACTATAGATTATGATTTATTATATGAAACTATATGTTATTAAATACTATATGTTTAGAGAGATCTTAATGTGATTGGTGCTATATGTTAATGTACTAAAATGATCTCTGCAAAAAATGTTTAATGTTTGAATAATTTGAATCTAATATGATTCAATGATGAATTGATTCTGCAATTGAATGTAAAAATACTTATTTTAACATGAACATAAGAACCGCCTCCAGAGGAGGGGGAGTTTTCAAAAACTTGATATAACTAATCAAATATTATAATTAATTTTGCTTTTATGGTGATTCACTGTAATAGCGCTATACAGTAATAACAAATCTTTCAACATTAATGTATTGAAATTAATTTCTATGTTATATTTTAACACGACTCACCTATCTCACAACTATTTCTTTTACTATAATTTATTTTCAAAAAGAAAGGTACAGTATGTATTTTTTAAATAATTGATTGTTGCCTTTACTTGATGGAAATTAACATTTATCTTGAATAGTAAAATAAAATAAAACACAAATTTCCACTTAACTCTTGACAATTGTTTCACCCTACCAGGGCATATTCAGAAGATGTTTTGACATTGATTGTTACATCCTTTCTTATCTATATCTATTCTAAGGGTGAAGTGTTTTTTATTACCTTGTCTAAAATTAGTGAGTTGTAAACATTTTTTGTTATTATATATTTTGTTGGAAATGATAGACCTACCCGCACTTTTCCACGTTCGCCCTAGTTGATTAGACTGAAAATCTAGACAGGGTCTACCATATATTGTATTCTCTAAGTTACAAATGAGTTAAAGGTGATGTTACCGTTACGTCTTGGATTGATTCGTTTAGTTTATGTCAATGACGTAAAGTAATCTCGCAATAAATTTGCTGTAGAAATCAAGAGTCTCTTTGAGATCTAACAAAAATAAAAAATAAAAGAAATAAAAATTCACAGCAGATATTTTTTATATTCTCAGTATTAGGTAAAGGTACAATTTATAATTTTGTTCTGAAATGACATACTCTTATATAAAATTTTATTCAACTAAATACTATATTATAAGGTGGGCATCATCTTGACAGTGTTGGTTATGTCGGTATACCCACACACTTTATCAAATGTCTACAGTGTATCTATGGCTATTTATTTTAATATCTATTGTTTTAAATAACATTATCTGCATTAATAACGTCATGTCAGTTCAAGGTTGCTTCAATTCATGTGGCGAACGGTTGAATCATAGTACACATACCTGGTGTGTTTACTAATCGCGAATGAGACTATTTGTACTTGAATGACTGCGAATTTAAGCAAATTGTGTATTTTCAATAAAAACAGTTCTGTCTCGTATTGCAGTAGGTGCTTTTTATTGTAACTATAAGTGAACAAGTTTGATGTGAACATTAAATAAACGTTTGTGAATGTTTCACTGCATTTGTCTGCTATTACGTTGACATCAATAATAGGTATTTACAGGTAAATACATATGTATACAGTATATTACGGTATACGATAAAAAATAGTAGATTGTGGATTATATTAGTATGTAAAATTTATAATTAAACATAGAGAAAAAAATATATTTTTACCTCGTAATGTTATAATTCTAGATTTAAAATTTCGTTCATTTTAGGTGTGACTGTATATAATGAAAATAATATCGTTAATTAATGATTTTCTAGTTTGTTATAAATATACGTATATATTTATACATACCAATATGTAAGTAGTAATTAAAAATATTAATTAAACAATTCTCTTCAATCTATTTTAGAATAAATGAATAAATTTTACACATTATAAACACTATGTGAGAGATGAACAGCATAACATATTAAAATTGACTAACACTTTAATGTATTGTGCTATTGGTTGTACAATAAAATATAAAAATATTTTAGATATAGTTTTTTTTAAATTACAATTAAATCTTTTTTATACTACCTATTGATGCATGCAGTCACTGAGGAAACTCTCAATAAAGAACGAAACGTTGGAAAGAATTGTTTAGTTAATAATTACATGGCCAATAAATATACACACAAATTATTACGTTATATATATATATATATATATACATGAATGTTGCAATAATCCATGTGATTTTGCCTTTCTAAATGTTTCGCCGTTCCCTGCTGACGCCATCTTCAATGGTGACTTGGCAGGTATTAAGTTGTGATTGATCATCAACACAGCAAAAACTAATGGTTGTGGCAAAACAACCCGGAAGACAGCACCAAAGATTATGCCTGTAGATGAAAGCATTTTTCAAGAATTTGCGTGCAAAATATGCAAAAAGGATTAATCTGCATACTAAGCAATATTGACTGAAATTTAAATACAATAGGTATGAAAGAAGATCAAACGAAAGCCGAAAAAAAAATAAATAAGCTCCTGGGTGGTGTTTGCCAAAAGCGGTTGAATAATTTAAAACGTGTATGGTATCATGTTTGAGTTTATGTCATGTAAAATTGCGGTCTGACCCTTGTGTATCGATGACAAACATTTTTGGAGGTTTAGATTGGCCATTTGTTAATTAACATTTAACATATCAAACCAAATTTTCATGAATAAAGGAGAGAAAAACTTGTAGGAATACCAGATTTTCTTTTCGAATGTAAATGAAATTTTACCTTCTTTATTTCTTTAGAAACTGCTATATGCCGATACATTTTTGATTGTTAATAACAAGAAACACTAAAATTATGTCTGAAATGTCATTGTAATTAATATAAATATAAATATGGAATCAACAGAAACAACTACTTCGAGGACTAATACCTCTACCGGCATTGAATTACACTGTTAATTCCGAACGATTCTTAGACGAAGATAACAATTCAAAAAAGAAGGTTATAAAATCCTTTTTTGTCTAATTATAAAGGATCAGAGATCCCACATTTGGAACGCGACCTATACAGTAGGCACAACGAACCGAATGCCATATCCCACGACCGGTTTCGACCTATCGGGGATCATCAGGTGGGCGCTGGTAGAAAGGCTTTTACAAGCTATATAATAAATATAAATATGGAATCAACAGAAACAACTATTCCGAGGGCTAATACCCCTACCAGCATTCATTTCGATATAGTGACCTACAAATTTCAGTTGTTATGATAGGGTATTTTGTTAAACCCAAATCATTGCATTTACTATAAATCTCTGAAAATGATTTAAAAACTTTTAAAGAATCTGAAAATCAAACATATTTTCGAAAAAAGTTTTCTGCATTATGATAGGTATAAAGCCACAAATAAGAATTAAGCGTGCAATTTCTTTAACCTGTTCTTGTTTTTAAATTGTTATTATAATGAATTTTTAGAGTAGATTAGGAACTTGTTTCAGAGAAGCACTTTATTATCTATTTGAAACGTGGTCTTCCCTTTTATCTCTCGGCAGTAATCCTCTTCATCAGGTGCAAAGATTTATGTAGAAAATAAACATCAATAAAAGACATAAATGTAGATGGAGTGTCTCTGGTAAATAAATACACAACTATAAGGTACTTATGTTACATGTAAATGTATTTCGTACACTACTTTTACCTCCTGTCACTTCTTAGTCGATGAGATTTTCAGAACATGATTCTGAATCATATATTTCATTGCAAAACAAAAGCCTCCAGCGTCGAATTGAATGGGAGAAGAACGGTAAGAAGAAGAAGCGGCAAGAAGCAAGCACTTCAACCCCCGAACAATGTAATAACTTTTACAAGATTTAGGAATTGTAGGTGTATGTATAACGTATCAAATATAGCTCGGAGGCTTTTTGGAGCTCGACGAAACGTCTAGGAAGCTAATGGAATGACGTGGCGGTTGTTTTTCCCTCTGGTTTTAACACTTTCGGTAGATGCACACGCGTGTTATTCTACATATAACAATCTATATCAATTTACCCTTAAAAACCTAAAATACAATAAATATTTATAAGAATATTGGTAATGATAATAACAAATTATATATCATGTAAATATTTATCTATTATAAATATAAATATGGAATCAACAGAAACAACTACTCCGAGGGCTAATACCCCTACCGGCATTGAATTACATTGTTGATTCCGATGAATTCTTAGACGAACATATAACATATTCAAAAAAGAAAGAATTAAAATCCTTATTCGTCTAAATATTAAGATCAAACATCTCACATTGGTTCGTTGTGTCTACTTGGTAGGACGCGTTCCAAATGTGAGATCTTTGATCTTAACATTTTTGAAAATGTTATGTTTTCGTCTAAGGTTACATAGGAATCAACAGCGTATTTCAATGCAGGTAGGGGTATTAGCCCTCGGAGTAGTTGTTTCTGTTGATTACATATTCATATTTATATTTAGTTCCTTCTTGTTAGAATCATCCCACATTATATAAAAAAATATCATATTCAATAATACTTAACTAGAAAATGTGATGGTTAGTGTGTGACAGACAAACATATGGACATGTGACTTTTTTCTTAGAGACGTTCGACCAATAAAATCGAAATATTACGATTAATATTTCTCTGGTTCTGGTATCTAACTATAATAAATATTCACATATAGCAACATTACAGTTTAATCTAGTTTCGAGGGTTAATAAGCTTTTTAATTGTAAAAACAATTTTCAACCCCATCTGACTTTGATTTACATATTACAATTTAACCGTTATGTATAAAATAATATTTAAATTCCTATTTCTTCGTGTAGTTAATATAATATAAATAATAGACTAATGATGTTTGGTTGATATACATACTTCAAATGAATACAATTTGAACGTTGTAGAATGAAAGGTAGACGTGAAATATAGGCTGACTCCTAGACTATCTTGATTTATTCGTTGCCTTAGTGCAGTTTTGCCTCCTACAGATTTAGTTCTTGAAATACTGACCTCATTATTTAACATCTTACCTCACAATGGAAACTACGGCATCCTGGTGTATTATGCAGACACATGTATGCATAAAATTTGGATGCTGATATATTGTATTTTCTATCAGAAAAAGTCAACAAGAGCCCCTTCGTAAAAATTAAACATACATCTGCAAAACACTTCAATCAGAGAACTGTAGAAAACCAACGTTTACTGACACAATTATTCCTGCGAAGTCGAACCACCCTTGGCAAACTAAATTACTCGCCTTTCATAGTATAATTAATAGACTAATATAATTACTCTTATCGGCAAATTATTACAATACAGAATTAAATGTTATAAAAAATATTGCCAGAAATAACGGGTATAACGATACTTTGGTTGACAAATTAATTTTCACAAAAAAAACAAAAATTAGTTAGAAAATCATTATATCATGACGATTTTAGTATTAACTCTAATAAGAATTTTGTTTCTTTACATTTTGTAAAATCTGTTAGTAATAAATATAAACACAAATTACAAAATTTAGGTTTAACTGTTGTTGAAAATAATAAATTTCCTTTAAGAACTATATTAGTCAATAATAAAAAGAAAACAACTCCTTTGGAAAAAGTGGTGTATATCAATTAGCTTGTGACTCATGACACGCAAATTATATTGGACAAACTGGTAGAGCTTTTTCAACTAGGATAAAAGAACATTTAAATAGTATTAATAAAAATAATTTGCATACTGGAATTTCAGAACATTGTACTTTGTATAAACACAATATAGACGTCAAAAATACAAAAATTTTACACACTAATATATCTAAAAGTAAGAAATTACCTATGTTTGAAAATTTAGAGATAAAGAAAACCCTCACAATAAAATAAATATTGTTAATAATCAATTAGAGTTAGGACAAACAACATCCCCTCTCCTACTCAGCGAATTATAGATGTACCTATATATACACTGGTTGTTAGGCATTACTCTTTAGTATTTATACTCTTGATCATGGGCATTGCCCCCAATTGTCGAGTTTCTCAATATATTTAGTGCAAACCTTTTAATAGTGTTTTATTCTATTATGAAAATGTAGTCATTAAAAACATAAAACAACAGATTCGTTTTTAACTTTATATTACTTTTGAACTAATAGGATACATTTCTTTTTCAGAAAAGTTTAATACAAGCATCGCTGTTTTGAAGTTTTCATAATCGTTAAGTAGGTGAGTGCTTTTGACATTGATTTTTATTTATTCGAACATTAGCTACTTAAACCTGAAAAATTGAATATTACATTTCGATAAACTAATTGGATTTCTAAATTTTCCATCGCTAATATATTATCCGGTGTATGTTATCGTCGTAAAAACAAATGAAAAGAATTTTACGAGTGTTAAAAGTAAGAAGTTGGAAGTATCGCGACCGTAAGGTCTTTATATGCATGGTAGGTCGTTTATTAGGTGTGATAGTACAAATTCTTTTCCTAATGTGCCCTTATCTTACGTAACACCGAAAAGAAAGAATAAACCACATTTTTAATGCCTTTGACAGTCGTTAAGTTTGGCGCTTCCGTTACATTAAAAAGTTTTTCGTCAGTTTTATAGATCATTTCGGTGCTAACAGCCTGTGACAGAAAACCCTTTACTTCCTGGTGTACGTACACAGTAACAGCCGTTATCATCTTAAATTTATGTTGCTGATACATGAGTTTGTAGCTTGCATCAACGCCCAGTTGGTCCCCAGATAAGAATTTCTATTAAGTTTTAATTGCACAACATTTCAAGATGCATATTCCGTACTATTTTCTGAATTCAATCAAGTTTTAATTCGTTTACAATAGAAAACATCAAAAATTTATGTGTCAGTGTCTAAAGTTAAAAAAAAACTCTTAAAATAAAACGGAAAAATTTCAACGAAGGAATTTATTTACAACTGTACAAATGTTACAAAGAGTACATATAAATTATTACTAAAATTAAGATTGTATAGTAACTGATCATTTATGTTCAATTAATCGATTTTTTAAAGCGCGTTCTGTTTGCCCTATATATATATAGCCTCACAACTATTGCAATATATGCGTTTTTTTGAAAATTTATCTGGTTTTTGTTTATTATTGACTAAATTAGTAGATAGATCGATAATCGATTAATTGAACATAAAAAATCAATTAATATAATATTGAGTCATCTGGTTTTTTGGAACACTGTATAAAAGATAATCATTATTTAGATGAAAAAACACACGATTGTACAAAAAGTAAAAAACTAACCCTATTAGAAAACCTGAGAATCAAAAAATTACTTGTACTAGCCAGTTAATGTTAGAAACTACTAATTCACCCTTACTTCGGTGTAATTTGTAATTGGTTTTACCTGAGTGCTTTTATGTCAACAACGTATTGGAATTTCCACGTCTTCAACCCTATATATACAGGTATATATACAATCTCAATTTTACTAATAATTTATATATACTCTTTGAAAATGGCCCGTTGGCCGAACCAATTGTAGGGTTGTGAATAAATTGTTTCGTTGAAACTTTTCCGTTTTATTTTAATATATTAACAATGTTTCATAACAATTTCACCTTAGATAGTTTAAAAAAACTCTTATAGAATACCTATCTCCATATGGATTGTTTCCATTTCATATTATAACCTCTTGTATTTCCTTCCTCTTCATTCTTCTTCCTTTTCTCGCGACGCTTTGCGGTGCCAACGTTAGTGACTACGGTAGATTTATTGCTGCTCGAACCTGTTTTAAACAGACCATTGGCTACTTGGACGTCCAAACGGACTGTCATTCACATATTTAATTGGATTTCGACATTGCCACGTGCATCCACGGCCCGAATTGGTGAGAGTTGATGGAATCGTAATTAATTTTCGGTTTTGTTGCGAATGAAATATCGGTTTTTCTCCAATTGCACCATTGTCGAATGACAAAATCACCTAGCATTACAGATACTTGCTTCACTAAATCCTAATTTATGGTTTAATCTGCGACTTATGACTAACACTTATCATTATTAGTAATTTACGAACTAGAACTTAAGTAGAGGAGAAGGTTAAAATAATATAAGAAAAGGAATAAACAATTTAAAACATTTTTATTAATAACACTCTTTACATGTTTCGGTAACCTTTTGTTAACGGTAAATAAATCTCTCAAAACATGAGTAGAGTGTTATTAATGAAAACTTTGAAACATTCAAAAGCATTTTTCCTTTTCTTATTGTAGTATTTCAAGCAATAGTTTCTCGGAAATTTTAAATTTGGTATGAACTCGTGTTTATTTTATTTCGCATTATACTCATTTCTCTTGTTAAATGTAAATATCTTCAAAATTACATTCACACTTATTGTTATATTCATTCTCCAAATTTCGGTTTTAGTGCAAACAACTATTTATTATATTTATTTCCTTTAAGCGTAAACTAGCATTCAATATTTTCAAAATCAGTTTATTTTATTATCATATTGTTATGTTTATCGTCAAACTTTCATTGTATTGTCACGTTTAAGGTATTAGTAAGATTACCAAATTAACCAGGGTGTTAACCTGAAGGAGTGCAATGACTTGTGGGGTTGTTGCTATGGTGGTTTTGCCATACTGTGCCCTTTGGCTAGCAACATCTATTGTCAACCCCCACTTCATTATAGTTTATTTAAGCTGAAAGCCAGAGATTAATTACCAGATTTTTAAGAGCATTCTTAAAGTCATTCAAAAAGAAATTCTTTAGATCATTCATATTTCATACATACAATTATTCAATAGTCAAACAAGTAAAAGAGCTTACATTCTTCGATATGTGTTAAGTTAGTTAACTTGTTATAAATACAAATAGTGTAAGTGTTGTTATTAAATATTTAAAACCAATCTTCATCGTTTCGTTAGTCAACAAGTTAATTAGATTACTCGTAATTAATTTTGGCGTGTAACTGTGGGAATTCAAGAAAGACATCTTCCAATAAAAATATTTTCTCACACATCAAAACACTTATATTATTTAAAAATGTTTCACAAATCAGTCGCCGAGGAGTCCAGTATAACTATTGGTTTCCATAATTAAAAAGTAAATATAATTTAATTTCTTCACAAATCTATTTATTTATATTGTACTTCTAATTCTCTTTTCCTGACTTCTGTAAAGAAGTTTTCAGTATTATCTAAAAAGTACATAAAATCAAGCACGAAAAAGTTGAATTTATATTATGTCAATTGGCTTATGTTTACTTGAACCTGAGTTTCGAGATTTTGAGGTTGTTTTCGCATCTTCAGCAGGCATTTGCATGTTTAATGAAAGTGAATCAGTGTTTGGGGGAAATGGTCTAAATGTTGGCGTCAGTTATGGCGTGAAGCGTGAGTTTCTCCCGTTCCCGCGTGCGGTCGTCACTTTGTGAATTATTAAGGAAGAGGATAGATAGAAGATAGAACAGTTCTCATTATGGCTGGCTCAGTTCTGTAAGCCCTGAAGGCAATCCCATAATCTTTCAGCGTACCTGCCTGTCAAACGTAATGTTCGCAAACGACTGTAATTTATTGAACGATTTAACAATTTCCTTACGAATTTTATCCGCGGCTTGATATCCACGACGGAAAAAAACCGCCAGCATATTCAAAAGATTACCTGAAAACTGAGATTGACTTACAAATTTAATGATCGTAGAATGTTCGGGCGATGAAAATGGTCGAAGACGAAGAAGAAGAAAAATGAAATATGACGAAAAAATAAACGAACACGAATAATGAACAAGATTAATAGAAGATAAGAATTTATTTATCTAATTTGGAATTTTGATATTTGTTTTCGTTATAAAACTGAAAAGATTGAAATGGTGTGAAGCCGTCTTGATGTTGCCGTCTGGTTTTAATAGATCTACCAGTCAGCCCGATATATGTGGCATTACATGTTTTGCAATAAATTTGGTAGATACTACTTTTTAAAAAAGGATCTTTTTTCGGTTTATTATTGACTAACAAGTTCTTTAAGTTTCGTTTGCTAGTTTCAGTAGCTGTCATTCCTAACTTATTGAGTTGGGTCTTGAATTTAGAACTGACATGTTTAATGAAGTGTAACGACGTGTATGTTTCTTCTGTTTTATTTCACTATTTGTCATTATATATCATTTTAGTGACACTTTTGTTTTTTCTTTTTAATTAATATGTCTATTAGACATGGATTATATCCGCTGTTGTGAGCTATAGTTTTAATGATGTTCAATTCTGAGTTGTAATTAGTTATAGACATAGGTATACATAATAACTTATTGATTAATGAGTGAAAAACCATTAATTTAATTTGAATGGGATGATTTGAATCTCGGAATGACAGTATCTGTTCTAGTTGGCTCTCTGTAAATACTAAAATCTATTTTATAATTTGCGAGTGATAATTTCAAGTCCAGGAAGTTCAAACTTTTGTTTACCACTTTTTCCGTGGTTAAATTAATATTGTTATCTAAGGAATTTAAATACAGTAGAAACTCGATTATCCGGCCCTCAGTTATACGGATTCGCGATTATCCGGACTACCAAAGGCGAAAAATATTCTCTCTGTAATTTTAATATTATCGTTTACTCTTGATAATGGGCTATGCCCGAAACATATGTCGAGAACATAAATAAAGTATGAAACATCTGTATTTACTGTGTGTTGTATTTTAATTTTATTTAAAACCATGTTTCACAATAAGTGCACCGAAAATAGTTTAAATTATTTTAGAGATTATTTGACGTGGAAAATTAAGTGAAGTAAAAAAAATTAGTAAAAAGGTTCAGAATTTTGTGAGGTAAGAAGAAATTGAAATCAAAATGTTTTTACTTTAATGCTATTTTTAGTCAAATGTATAAATAAGATCAATACTAAGACCAAAAGGCAATTTAGAACTACTTAATCCTGATGACACCTACACCAATTTGTGGTTTCATTTGTTATACTTTTTGTATTTCTGATATATAATACGAAAATTATGGTAGCTAATTTAAAAAGAAAGAAATATGCCGGCTTACCTAATTTGCAAAAATATTGTCATTAACATTTCATCACTTCGCATATAATAATGTTTTATGTATCTATGGTGCTAGCGTATGGCAATTTGGTTGATCTATCTCATGGCTATTACAACGTTTAATTAAAGGACGTTGTTGATAGTGTTTGGTAGCACTAGCCATTTCTAAATTTTAATTTAATGATCATCTTTCATTTTCATTCAGGTATGAAACCATAAAAATATTATAGACGAGTTTTATAACTATCATCCGACGTTATTTTTCCATTGTGCTATTGTGCCTTTCTTGTTTTTTAATTGTCTGTTTGCGGTGCGACTATTATTTCGTTAATTTATTCTTTTTCTCGTTGTCGCAAAATTTTATGCCGTTTTGGATTTGTGTCTGGAATTATACGTCTGAAACGTCGCGATATTATGAGGGAGAAGTGTACATAGAGAACGTGGGTACATACAGAAACGTGATACTATATTTTGATGTAAGTTAATCCCAGTACTCGAAACTGGGTCCGCGAATTTCTGTCGTCGTCCCATTCATCTGTAATTGCATTGCCAAGTAATATCTCATCAGAAGTGGCACAGCCAGGATTTATATACAATAATAATTCGTCCTGGATGGAAAGCCGTTAGACAATGGTTCATTTTCATGACAGAATAAGAGATAGAGAACAATTAAGAACCCTTACTCATCACTTCACTTTGCTTGCTTCCTTCTCGAATGGTTTAAATGCTAATGCAAACACGTTCGACTGATTTCTGAGACATTTTGGATCGGGAGATGGCAGATGAGAGGCTCCGTTTCGCGTTGTTTGCGGTGCTTCTTCAATCAGCGGCTGGAATTCACAGAGGAGAAATAGACCGCATTAATTTTCTTTATTTTAGAAGTCGGTCTTCGTCTCGTCTTTCAAATCTTGCGACTGGCAACGTGACGGTCGGCATTCGCGACACTGGCCGAATAGAAATCAGATCGTTTTAGGGAAGTTTAGCGACAAATTCCTTTAGAGGAACCGTCTGCGTCTCGAAGGATCAACTGACGAAAAGGGAGAGAGATTTGCCAGAAAAAAGATATCAATTTTCACGACAGCGCAATTGAAAATAAATAATGAAGAAAATGTTGAACACAGTAAATACCTTAAACCCCAACACACAAACGCGATACTACATGTCCTACGTACTTATGGGTCACAAAATTACATTCTTTAGGGTTTAAGCTATTTATTATTGGGCACCGTCAAAGTTTCCAGTTTCCAAAGATATTGTAAATTTCGACAAGTTTTCCTTGCTATAATAATTGTTATGTAATAGACTTTTAAGAAAATATCTTGGATTGTGATTTGTTAGGAAATGAAATTCACTGCCATTTAACATAACATTTAATTTAAATTATCCTAACAATTACTAATTTTCAAAATCTAAGTTAAATTCGTCCGACAAAATGAAATAATCTCATAATTCAATTGGTTAGTATCGATGTTAAAATGTATCTGTTAAGACGCTCGATATCTTTCCCCTTTTGTTGTGACGATGTTTTTTGTCGGTACACTATCAAAAGATAGGTACGATTATCTGGAAGAGCAGGACAATGGGCTTCTGTATTGCTCGTCTGGCCAGATAAAAAGAGCTGATCTAGACGAAACACGGTACCTCAAAGAATATTCTAGGAAAAGAATAATCGTTACGAATACAACAATATCTAAATTCTACATTACTTATTGTTGCCATGCAACTCAACTAAAACACAGGTAAACTGCTATCTATAAACTTACAAATAAATATAAATTTAAAAATATTACATGTATATGAAAACAAAAAATCTTAAAATACTTAATAGGCCGCAAGGATAATATACAGAAACATTTGATTTTCAAAGTTTTTATTGTGCACGGATTGTGAAAGGACATGATTTGACATAAATACTGTGTATTTGTCGAGGTTCTTTCAGTATCTAACTGTAAAGTGTAAGGGTAAAAAAAAACTTTTTTTTATTTCATTCCCACCAGCTACTTGTGCTGGTGGGCGGGCAGTCCCTCCGACCTACACTGTAGTGCAAAGCCGGAAGGTAGGGCGTAAGGCCCTATTCAGCCACCTTTCAGGAATCGTGGGGCTGGGTGGGTGGTGTGGTGTGGTTAGGGAGAGAAAGATGAGACGGGCGAAATGAAGATAGAAGAGAAGTGAAAGATTATTTGTGAAATATTACTGCCCCAGAATTTGTCTAAATGATCCAAGAAAACCACATAATAAATGGACCAGAGCAGCCAGCCCGGTTTCGAACCGGTGACCTCCCGAATGCTAAGCAATGATCTATAGTACTGGACCGTTCAGTATGTAAGGGTTTCCAAATGTTTTATATTTATACTTTCGACATAAATATATTATGGGGTTGTTCGCGTCTCGAAAGTTAAAAGATACCTAATTTAACGGATGCAGAACACTTTAAAATAAAGTTGACTTTGCGCGGGCAATGCTAACACTGCACAGCCTGCGGTTTTTTTGTGTGACATTATACAACGAGTTTGTTTCCATAAAGTGAAAATTTTCTGAAATCGAACATTTGGCGCTCATTCTTCCATATTTTCCTCGAGAATTTCTATTTACATAAGCTACATTTTCGTGCCCGTTATCATGATTCAGGTGAATTACTCGTTTCTTTGCAATGCCAGTTGCACTTACGACTCGCTCGTTTTGATAATATCGCGATCGTTTTATTTTTCGTTGCAAGAATGGGGGGTTGGAGGCAATTCCAAAATAATCCTACATTTCATTATTTTAAATCGGAACGGTCTTGGCAAAATTTCAAATGGCTTTAAAGGAAAGACTGTATAACCCGGTTAACATAAAAGGAAAAATATAACTCCCTAAAATTCCTTGGCACAATTTAGCCGAGTGGAATTGATTTTCGTCGTCTTATTCGTCCTACTCCTACGGAGTTTAAACGTACAGTAAATGTTGTATGTAAATTCTCCGTATATTCCAGTTGAATTTAAATAGGGACTTTTTTGGCATGGAATCTAATTAGATCCACATAAGGGCATGTTGTAAGCAAATTTACATATACAAATGGTTATGTGAGTAGTTTCTTTTAATTGGACAATTCTCCACCGTGCAAACAACTAGATATGTTATGGCGTATGTCTTTGAAGAGCAAACATCCATTTTTACCAGTTGTTATCACGTTATAACCTCTCAATGTTAAAATTTATGTATGCAAAAACGTTTTCTTTGAAATTCGAAGTCATTTTTTCGCTTTGTGTGGCTAAATTTCAATGCAGAAACGAACAATATCAATTTTGTGTAGTAACAATAAAAAATAATTTCTAACCTGTAATAAAATAGGAAGTTGATTTACGCTTTCACGGTTGTCGTCTGAAGAAACTCGATTTCCGGATTCTGACCGTGTCTTTTTGATGAAATTCACATGGTCACAAGTGTTAGAAGTTTCGTCTCCTATCGCAAGGAACATCTTCAGGAACTTCACGTTTGATATTGATAAAAAACGTGTACAGACGAAAGCCCATATCTTAACCTACTTTTCTACATAATTTCTTTCAATATTGAGGCACTTGTAATAACGTTTGACCAGTGACCAGTTTTTGAATACCCTTCTCATAGAACTCTGCCGCCTGACTTTTTAACTGTTAACCACTGCATCACAACTATTTTGGCTTCGTCATCGTCTTGAAGACGCTGACTGTCTAGATATTTCTTCAAGTACAGGAACAAATGGTAGTCACTCGGTGCCATATCAGGGCTGTACGGAGGATGATCTAGAGTTTTCCAGTGAAAAGATGAGATCTTTGGTCCGATTAGCCACATGCGGATGGGCATTATCATGCACATTTGTGCGCCCATCTTTAAATGTTTTCACCCAGTTCCTTACCATTCCATCATTTATAATGTTTTGTCCTTAAACTGCATAGATCTCAGGTCTCACGATGAATAACAATCGGTTTTAGTCCTTTAGCACTTAGGAATCGTATAACAGCCCGGACTCCGGACTTCACGACTCGCGATTATTGGAGGTATCTTAAACACTCATTAAACAACGTAAACAAGGGCGAATCAGACTGTAATGGCGTCAGTGCGTAGGTGAGAGATGTAGGTACTCAGTGCTCAAGCGCGGAGTGCTGACCGCAGCGCTGCTACGGCAGAATTTCAAAACGGTAGTCACTTAAAAAATATTCCTGGTAAAGTCTCTAAGGCTAGTACTGGTCAGTTCATGGTCCACCATGGGAATTTCATGAAAAAGGCATGGTTAGAATCCGGAAATTCAGTTTCTTTATGTAATAAATTTTTTAAACCAATAGATGAACTGTAACAACAACCGAATTATGAGTCTCCAGGTTTCTTGATGAATATAAATATAAATATGGAATCAACAGAAATAACTACTTCGAGGGTTAATACCCCTACACTGTTGATTCCGATGGATTCTTAGACGAAGAATAACAGATTCAAAAAAAGCAAGGCCTTTTTCGTTTAAATTTTAAGGATCATAGATCCCACATTTCAAACATGTCCTACACAGTAGGCACAGCGTACCGAAAGCCGGTAGGTCGAAACCGGTCGTGGGATATGGCTTTCGGTACGCTGTGTACTGCGTAGGACGCGTTCGAAAAATTAAAATTTAGACGAAAAAGGCCTTCCTTTTTTTGAATATACTTCTTGTCGAATTTCAGTTACTCTATAAATAAAAAAGTAGGAGTAAAACGTATTCATTAAATCGTGGTGTTAGCAGTATTTTCTTTCTCCAGGTTTAAATTATAGGGTGTAATATTTAGCTACCTGCTAAATTTAAAGTTTATACAAAACATTTTAGATATAACAGGGCGAAAGCTTGTTCGAAATCCTTCTTAAATGTTGTAACAGATCGGCGTAGATTCCAGGAAAAGTTTCTCCTGATATATATATGCACATTCTGCTTACGTTCTTTGCAAATCCGATATGTCGAGGAGTTTTCTTTCCAACAAGCTTCGAAACCACATTTCATTGGCTTGTCTTATACACCGTCAGATAGTGACAGATTTCGGTGCCCTCATTTTCTCGCTTCAATCTCTGAGAGGGTTGGAAAATATATTGGTGTAGACTACAGGCTGGACCGTGTGGTTAACATATGAAAAATTATTTTTCAATTTTCCCAACAAAAAATAAGCTGACATCGAAAACCGATAGCCTTAAGGGATGCAAGTGACGATAGGGTTGAAATTTTGTAAAGAAACGTGACAATTGTTCACGTTATTCTCCTTTATGCAAATCGAAAATATAAAAAATGTTATTTTTGACCACTTTCAATCCTTATGCTTATAGTTTATCGATGCCAGTTTTATTTATATAAATATTAAACTCTCCCGTAGTGATAGGAGCATTGGCTCTTAAAACCATAGATTTAGGGTTGGATTCCCGACGAGGGTGTGACAGTAGTAAAAAATGTTTCCTCATTAACTTGAGGTAATCTGTAGTTGGTACAAATTAATTCAGTAACTAATATCGCATTGATCTATTTAAAATTTACCGTATTAAAAATCTTAAAATATTTCCTAAAATATAGAATTCGTTTTAAATAATGAACATCCAGTTTTTCAGTTACCTGACATCTGATGGTGATCATATCGTTTGCCAGTAAAAATTTCCTCTCTTTCAGGAATTTAAGTTACTAAATGAAGAATTAATTATTCGTGAGAAAGCTTGTTTGACAAATTTTCGGAGTTCGAACGCATCCACAGAACAACCTACGTACTTAATTAACACTATCGAAATTTCTCTCGCCCTAATCCTTTAAGCTTAAACAGCTTTTCTAACAAGACAACGCGAGTTAATCTCTAGAAGAAAAATACATTACGGCGTAGCTGCACGGTAATTTTCACATAGATTTATTGTTTCCATTATCTCGTAGACGTGTAACCAGTGGAAAGTTAGGAGGTAATTCAGATGGTCTATACATTCGATTATTATCTAACATTATGTCGTTGTATAGATAATATGTTGTGTATAGAAATTATTAAATATGATGGAAAAATCTTTGGTGGCTCCAAAACTGAAGAATAGTACTGCATTTTAAACTTTTTAACATTATATATTTTAACTTTTATCTGTGCCATTTTACAAGCTATTAAACTAATAATTTATTTAATTTTACTGTATATTCTTTTCAGAAAATGACCTTCTTGTGAATCCCACTATGAGTAAACAATTTCCATACATGGCGTTCACTACCCTCTACGTATTTCTTCTGTTTAAATAAAGATATATTGACCCTGATTTTCGTAATTTTAGATTTACTAGTGTCTAAAATTGCTTTAGCTTTTGACGTACATTTTCAACATAAACACCTAAAATTTCAAACAAGGTTCGTTGTTCATCTAACTCATTTTCTAAAACTAAAAAAAGTTAACAAAGCAATTTCAAAATTAATTTATAATGCCACTTCCTCAGAAAATACAAATTCTGAACGTTATTGTTCTATTATATTTATAAAGAACATTAGTCACAATTTTAAAAATAAGTTAAAAAAATACTTAAAGCCATAGACACAAATAATATTAATTTAAAAACCATCACGACCTCCGGAATCAAAAAGCGGTGTATATAAATTGCTCTGTAACAACTGTGATGAAATTTACATTGGAAAGGGTGAAAGAGCTATTGGTACGTGATTAAAAGAACACGATTACAGCATAAATAAAAAACTCAAAAAACAGGATTCGCGGAACATTGCATTGATTCGAACCATTCATTTGATATAAAAAAGACGAAAATCATTCATATTAATATACACAATAGCAAAAAATTATCTATGCTAGAAAATATAGAAATCAAAAAAGCTATATTCCAAAAACTAAATTTAGTTAATAATCAGACTGAATTAGGATCCACAAGCTCCCCACTACTCTTATGTAATCTGTAATTAGTATAAATATGTTAGCATTAGTTTTAAGTTTTAGTTTATGTACTCTTGATAATGTTTGCTGACGATCGAAACAATATTGTCGAGTTCGATAAAAATTAGTGAAATAACATTGTTTTATTCTACGTTGTTTTTAACAGTTTAACTCATTTTCTCCTAATATTTCATTATGATATCAAAATTTTTACGTGTAATATTTTCTAAGAAAAACGCCTAGGATTAGTATACGGACATGTAAATTATATTTCACTTAAAAATTTTGATATTTTTCTTTTAGAGTTTCGTAACCATATAACGACAATGTATCTAGAAATAAACATATTGGAAAACTATAGGAGGGGTGCTATCTTTGAGAGTTTTTGTGAAGTTATTATTAAAATAGCAGCCTGTCAGCGTTATTAAGGCACTGGTTAAACTCGTACGGCTGGTTCCAGTATTTTGTGGGTATTTTAGTGTTGTTATTATCGTTTTCTTCCATTTTTTGAGAAAGTTATTGTTTAAAATATCGTATTCATAAGACGTATAATGAAAAGGTGTTTAATTTGGTAGCGCGGCCGTCATGACCCTTCGCCGCCTCTTCGCAATTTATTTTCTGGTCTAGTGAAAATTGTCGTAACGAGATTATTTCAGCAATTTCGCTTCCGACCCTACAGAAATGTAAATACCAGCAAATTTCGAATTAGTTCTCGCCCGAGCGCATCATCGCGTCCGTCGCTGAATTTTGGGACATTCGAGTAAAAGTTTGAAAGCGCAGAGCCTTCTACGTAAATGTTCGATTTTTTATTTTCTTTTACGCACCCAAAAACGGTCGAAAGAAATACCTACAGCTGATTTAAAGCGGCTTCTTATTTTTTCCATTTTATTTTTCTTTTCGTTCACTTTTATACCTCACTTATCAATAAATACAGTTTTTTATATGAAAAAAGCAGTCAAAAATGAATTTTTATTCATGCGAGTGACTTCGCTTGAGACGAGGCAAAATACTCGGAACAACAATTTTTTCCTTGAAGCTTGACTAAGTACATATTAAAATACTTACGATTAGGCAACCACGTAGAATTTTTATCAACCTGTCAAGTTTCTTTCAATGCTTAATACGTACAATGTAGTAAATAGTACCTCTACAACAAAGCGATGTATATCAACCTAGTCTGTTTATTTTTATTTTACCCATAACAGGCGGGCTGAAAAGTTTGTAATCTAGCATAGAAAAAATGATTTTTTTTTTTGATAGAATTTGATTTTATTATTCAATATGGTTCCCCTCGGGGGCGATACAACGATTACAGCGGTCATACAATTTTTCGATACCATTTTTATAATACGATTTGTCTTTAGCCTCAAAATAAGCTTCAGTTTCGGCGATTAATATTACCTGTTCATCGGCGCGAAATTTCTGTCCAGCGAACATCCTCTAGAGGTCTGAGAACATAAAAAAGTTGCTGGGGGCCAGATCTGGAGAGTACGGTGGATGCGGAAGCAATATATTACGATTGAATAGCTACAAACACTGCTTAAAATCATCGATCTGTTGATGTTTTTGGTCGATCGTGAGCTCGCGCGGCACCCACTTTGTACAGAGCATTCGCATATCCAAATATTCATTCACGGCCATTCATGACCAACACGTTCCTTTGATATCTTTAGGGTCTCAGCTTAGCTATCTCAATCAACTTCACTTTACGGTTATCAAAAATTATTTTGTGGACTTTTTTGATGTTTTTGTCGGTAATAGCCTCTTTGGGGCGTCCACTGCGTGCATCGTCCTCGGGTTCTCGGTGCTCATTTCGCCTCGTTTAAATTTAGCAAACCACTTTTCTACGGTTGATTTTCCTGGTGAAAAGTTCGAATAATGTTAATCAAGCCAAGCCTTGGTTTTAACAGTATTTTTTTTTCGCCAAAAAGCAGTGCTTTATTAACACACGAAATTCCTTTTTATCCATTTTTTCAAAGTAACAAAAGTTCTTTCACTAAAAATGCTATAACTCAGATACTAATAGTGAAACAGCTGTCAGATTTATAAACGCGTATTTTGAAGGTTAGAGCTAACTAAAAATCATATAGATTTGATACTAGTAGCGCCATCTATGGGTCAGTCTACAAACTTTTCAGCCCGCCTGTTATAATAGTACAAAAAGAGTCATTTTTTGATTAGTTTCTTTGTTCAGGATAATCTGTAAAGAACCTGCTGGGTTGTAAAAATCCTTTCTAAATTAGAAACTAAAGTTTTGGTACTTCCCTGGTCGTAATATTGTAGGTACCTATTTAGTTCTGTTTTGTACATATACCGCTTAAGTAATTTTTGTAAATATCATTAAATACGTAAAATGTCGCTTAAAAAAATGTGTCTTACTTTATATAATCGCGTGTAATTAATGAATTAAATGAAGAGTCTTACGGGTTTATCCAAAAGATATTGTGTCGCAAAATTTATAATTTAAAAGATAATACAAAACAGGGGACTAATTCCTAAAAGTGCGAAATATTATATGTCAGACCAAGTAAATGAGACATGCAGGTCGGTGTTTCTCAAAATGTTTTCTTTTTTATACTAAAGTATTTTTTTAATTAACGAAATAATTTTTTTAATTGTAAGTGGCGAAATAATAAAGCAGAAGGCAAAATTAATCATTCATAAATAAGTGAAAATGTTAAATAATTTACTACCTTAGGTAGCAAAAGCTACAACGCTTTAAAAAACAATTTAGAATTCGCTTTTTAAAAGTTTCTGGGGAAAAAATATCCTGTAAAAAAGAACTGTCCTTTAATAAGTATGTATTTGTATAATATTAGTGTTTGGTCTTTATATACGTTTATTACATATTAAATATAACATTGATCAATGTGAAGAAATGTTGTTTGTTTTCCTTTATACCAATCAGGCCGCTTTAGAGCGAGAAAAACGAACCACAATTAATTCCTATTTCAGGATCAGTGAGCGATATAGCATGAAATACTGTCTCCAGGTTTTTATGCATTACGGTTCAAACTTTTATTAGTTATAATTAATCATATCTTGGCTTACTTGATGATAAAGTGTTTTATTAGTTAGTTGATTAGTTAGCGGCTACCTTTTCAATTCTGAAAAAACTTTTCATTTTTAATTATGATCCCAGATGTTACGCTTGGGACACAGTGTACATTTAAGGTTTTAGTTAGCACTCCTGAATATTGGAGTAAACCAAATTATCCCCTTAGGGATGGAATAGATGACCATCTCAGAGGAATTTTTGGCCGCCGTGGCTGATTAAGTAAGCGCAACAACAATTCTCTCATTAATCAAACCGAAAACTAATTTAACATTGTATCGATTTTCTTAGTCGTGTCTTGTTGCTTAGAGGCGTATTTGAAGCTAGTAGCTTCGCTAGTGCATACTAGGTGCGCAAATTGAATGGTAATCTAGTAATTCCTTACTTTAATGAAAACATGTTGATGATGAAATTAGATCGCGAGATTTTAGATCCAGGGCATATTTCCTTAATGCAACAAGAAGATTTTCAATTATACATGATATGGGCGCGGGTGGTTGCGTGATACCAAAACCTGCTCAATTTGACAACCTATTTGACTTAGAAATTAACCACAATGTCATGATCGGGGAACGTAATTGTTCGTTTTATATTATACATATGTAGTTATTAGGTACAAGTGGACAGAAATAAAGCGTGCAGTAGCATGTGGCCAGGGAAAAATTGATTACGTTCTCGGAGTCGACCTTTGAACGAATGACTTAAAGCTGAAAGGGAATTTTCGACTTTTCGTTGTAAATTTGTATGTATGTAAATAGGTATGTGGGCAGAGTCAGGAATACAAATTAATGTTTCCATCTTTGAGTTCCGGCAGGTGTCAATCAACCACGGGAAACGTAACTTTTCATCCTTATTGATTTTACTTCACGTTTACCTTAAGTAAACATTTTCAATATTCGTCCCTCAGATAGTAAAAATGAAACAGACGAAGTATGCGATCAATTCATGTGCTGAGGATTGCGTACCGCATATTTTGTTTCCAACACAAAACAAAAAATGCATATTTAGACTCTTTGAGTTTATATGTTATAGGTGACGAAGAAAATAAAATAGCACTGAACCAAAAAATAAATATATAATTAACTAATAAATTTTAAATGTAGACTAGGAGTAAAAATGAATATAAAATTGAATGAAGTGAATAATTTAAGTTGTAGTCAGGAAGAACGAATAAGAACTGGTTGTTGTTTTTAAAATAATATTGTAGAAAAATAGATAAGAGGGGGGCTGGAAGTTTGACTTTATCCCGAATTCCCAAAGACGGATATATTCCTCAAGCTGCAGACAAAACCATATAGAACCTAATCTCCCAGTTTGAACTACTCGCTCTTAACTTTTAATATTTCTTTTTTTTTCATTTGGTTTAGTCATTTAGTTAATTAGTTGTTTATAAATATAATGTTAAGCCATATTCCAGAAAGTTTGAAATCTGACTAAATCTGAACTCCTGTTCCCTCTAGAAACAAAAACTGTTCAACCTACAAGCTATAATGTTATGAGTTGACCTTTTATTGTCTCTTATCAATCGATATTTGTATAGGTATTGTTATAGTTAAAGGGACAATAGTTGTTTTGTTGACCAAGGACCTTAAGGAGGCATCTGTCCAAATGAAAAAACATTTTAAACATAATTCGTTGTTTGAAACTAAAGGTACCTTTCCGAAGCAATGACGTTGTTACATTTATGATTGTAAAGGATTCATTTCAGTTTTAGAACTGGGTTGTTTAGTTGTTGTTAAACTGTCAATTTGAAGTTTGTACTTGAGGCACTACTGACTATTACATTAATATCCTACCATTGCAGTTAAATGCATTAAATATTCTGTCCGCTTTCGAGGCAAATGCATTTGTCTCCAGCTATTGTCAAACAAGAAAATTACGACATTCAAAACTATAAATTTTCCATTTTCATCATGCACACAGGTATAACTATATACAAAACTTACCATATTGGATCTTAATAGCGGCTATAAATGTAATTCGAAATTACAATACTTCGGATTTAACAATAATAACCTTTTGAAGGTAATTTTACGTACGTAACCTACAATCGATAGTCACACAAAAGAGGTAATTCTTTGTGTTTCTACAGTTGTAAGTTTTATTGTACAGGAGAGACGAATAGATTGATGTAACTGTGTCGTTCGTGGCTTTATCAGACAGTGCAATATTTCGCGTTAAGGGAGGTATATTTTTAATTTGAAATCCCCGGTTTCATCGAGAACTTGTATTGATTGCAGTGAAAAATTTATTTGATGACTTTTCCGTGAAAAGTACTCGATGTAACGATAATTAGGTGGTGTACAGTTAGAATTAGCGACTAAGAGAGACAGATGGGAAACAGTTGGGTCAATTCCATTTAAATTTCAGCCGGTCCAATTAAGACACTGAAAATAATTAAACTGGTCAGTCAAATCCTCGATAACGACTCCAATAATTGAGAGGCAAATTATTCGGATCACGTACTTCGATCGAAACCGAAACGTTTGGTGTACCAAAGTTATACGATACGATATCATGGATTATACAAACCAATTTCCCAATATTCTCCTATACCTTGTAACGCTATTCTATATTGCAGACAAAGTTAAGGTGAAAGATGTAAAGCAGTATAGATTACAACGACCTCTAACGATTCGACTTGTCTGATGGCTGATTACGGAATAACGGGCAACCTTCTAATTTCTCATGATTATTCATGTACTGTCAATTAAATCGAAATTAATTGGAAAATTTAAAAAACGACAAAAGATAGAAAAGCAATTTTGAATATAATTTTACACAAAACTCACCAAAGTACGATTTCAACTTGGCTCTATAACACGGAGAAGTTATTTTTGTATTTTATCTTTATCTGTTTTATATTTAAGTGTAAACCATAACCAAATAATACAGGAACGTTATATTTTATGGTCCCCCCAATCGTAATTTTTGACGAAGATATTGACAATAAAGTTGGATTTTAATGACAGCAAAAATAATGCTTACAATATAAAAATAAGGATTAGATACCACTGAAATATCTTGGTCTTCTTGATTTTTTCTATTGACTTAATTTTATTAAATGTATACAAGGATAGTTAGTATTTCTTTTGAAATTTTATAACCACTATATATTATCAAGCATTAACCCAGGTGAATGATATCACTCTAACCGGAGCCGTATTTCAGAAAGTTTGAAATCTGACTAAATCTGAATTCCTGTTCCCTCTAGAAACAAAAAATGTTCAACCTACAAGTTATAATGTTATGAGTTGACCTATTATTGTCTCTTATTAACCGATATTTGTATAGGTATTGTTATAGTTGATATAAATGTTGAAATTCAATTAAAAACACTTAGTTTCAATAACTTTTTATTTTGTATACACTACAATTTTGTTTGGCCAAAAATTATCTTAGTCAGGCGACGATTTAACAAACGTAAAAAAATTTTAGTGTTTCATTCCCACCAGCTACTCGTGCTGGTGGGCGGGCAGTCTCTCCGACCTACAGTGTAGTGCAAAGCCGGCGAGTAGGGCATAAGGACCTGTTCAGTCTCCTTGCAGGAATCGTGGGAATGGGTAGGTGGTGTGGTGAGGAAGAGAATGATGAGACGGACGAAGTGAAGACAGAAGAGAAGCAAAGGATTATCTGTGGAATATTACTGCTCCTGCATTTACCTAAATAATCCAAGGAAACCACAGAAAACTTGGACCAGAGCAGCCAGACCCGGGTTCGAACCGGTGACCTCCCGAAAACAAACGTCAACGTTTAGAGCCTATATAAGGTAGAGAGGGGGGGGGTATAAGTTAAGATCTACTGAAGATATTTAGAGGTGGAGAATTTTTACAATCAATTTGGCCATTTAATGCCAAGCCCTATTTATAAAATCCATTAAATTCCAAAGGTTCTAAAAAGTTTAATTTTTAACTTTGGTTTTGTACGTGAATTTCTTTTTAATCTGGATTACAATTATCGTTCTCGTTGATTAAATGTTCTGTAAATAGGGAATTCATTTTTTTATTTGTACCAGTCTGACCTAAATACACGTTGTTACAATCAAAACAACGTAGACTCCTGAATTCAATTCTTTAGCAGAGTTTAACATTTATAATTAAAGATTAATTTACCTAAAGAGTAATCAGTTTTAAAAGATTACCTACTATTGTTAATGTTTAATAGTATTTTTCAGTTTTATATTTAACACATGGGTAAATTTATTAAGAGTTCTGTGTTGTTTGATTATTTACGATTATGTGTGGGTAACCATTATTTCTTGCTATTGTATAGATTCTATTTAGTTCTATCATATAATTATCGGAATTAAGAAGTTCGTTAGTTAATCTATGGAGAAAAGCATAAAAAGCAGTTAATTTATCTGGCATAGAGTGGAATGATTTAGTGTGTATTAATGAGTTTGTGTGAGTTTGGTTATGGAAATTTTTGAATTCATCTTTGGGACCTTTCATGAAAAATTCAAATCTAAAAGATTTAGTGACCCGTTTCCTTCTAATTGAATAATTTTAATCAAATATAAACTATCCACGGTGCATTCACTGTGAAACATTATGTAATAAATAGAATAAATAAAATAAGAATTAATGTTCACCAATTTATTTATTATATTATATATTATTATATTAGGGTCACCCTTATCACCAGTCTTAGCAGAAATTCAATTCTAATGACAAACTCATTGAGTATATTTTTTCGTGGTATCGATACGTGGACGATGTTTTCTCTATTTGGAAAGGCACCAGGAGACAACTCGATCTATTCTAATCTTTATTAAATTCAATAGATAATAATAAAAAATCCACAATTCAAATAGAATCGGACAATACCTTAAATTTCTTAAACCTGAAATTAACAACTATTCAAAATAAATTATCTTTTGAAATCTATAGAAAACCCACTTATCCTGTAAATTCTAATCATCCTTGGAAAACGAAATTAGCTGTTTTCCATTATTTGGTTAATCGACTAATCTGTTTACCTTTGTCAGACACTAGTTACCACAAAGAATTAAATATAAAATTAATTGCTAAGAATAATGGCTACTCTACCTCATTAGTCGATAAATTAATTTGCATGAAAAAACAAAAAATTATCAAAAAACTCTTATATAATTACGAATTTAGTATTAAGTATACTTGTAATAAACAGTTTATATCACTCCACTACATAAATACTGTTAGCCATAAATATAAAAACAAATTAAGGAAATTAGGTTTAACAGCTGTAGAAAATAACACACTTAGTGTAAAACATTTGTTAGTTAATAATAAAAAGAAAATCAAACCAATAGAAAAAAGTGGAATTTACCAGTTGTCATGTAATAAATGTAACGCCATTTATATTGGACATCTGCTAGATCTATATCAACCCCTTTAAATGAACACATACATAACGTAAAGAAAAAATGCATAAAAAGTGGAATTTCAGAATATTGCACTCTATATAAACATAATATCGATTCCGATAATGTAAAAATCCTTCATAGTAATATTATAAAAAGTAAAAAATTAACTCTTTTAGAAAACTTAGAAATTAAGAAAGCATTGTCCAAAAAAACTAAATGTTGTTAACAACCAATTAGAACTAGGAAATTTAGCATCCCCACTATTGCTTACTACACTAAAATAAGTATTTATAGGTCCTTTTATTACACATTATTTAGTACTGTTATTACTCTTGATAATGGGCTATGCCCGAAACATATGTCAATAAATTGATAAACATTAATTCTTGTTTTATTTATTCTATTTAGTAAATTTAATGTTTGCATGTAAGTTGTTTAGAAATTCTTAACACAAATTTATTTGTCTATTTCTATTTAATTCACTAAAGCAGACGAAGCCAATGTTTGGTGAAACAATAGTCTCTACAAAATAAAAAGGTTTTGAAACAAAGTACTTTTAATTGAATTTCAACATGTCTAATAAGTTTCAATGTATTGGCTTACACCATCGACTGCTTAACATGTAACAAAGAATGTGAAATGTGGTTGTTTAACTTACTTTATCTGTTTTGTAGAATTGTTCGAAAGGAGTGGACTCAAAGGGGTAAGAGACATTTAATTAAATGTAGAGTTTGCGTGAGAAGCGTATCGTTTATCATGTTCTGCGGAGGCTTATTTATTTCTGCCGCGCCATAAGCCTATGAAAAATATATCATGAACGCCACCACGGTTTCGTTGTTAGTCACCACGTTGCCTGAGGTCAAATTGGACCGAATGTGCGATAAGATACGGGTCATAATTATTAAAGCAAATTGTTCCCGTTAATTTGTGTCATTGTGAGCTAGCCTGCAGGCTCATAAACCGTATAAATTTTCATTACTTAATTGCTGCTTTTTTATTCATAATTACGTACGTGCATAACCTGACATAACTATAAAATTCTGTTGACGATTGTGAATTGTTTCAAATGCCTTTTGTCGCCAAAGACTACGCAGGGACTACCCATATTTAATTTAAATTTGTAACTAAGTTTTGACAGATAATATATTAATAAAATTAGAAAAACAAACACTTGGTATAGTTTATTTTGATTTATTTATTTATTTATTTATTCATTTAATTTTTCAACGGACTTACGTCCTTTACACAAATGTGTTACATAAAAGTGTATTGTATAGTAATTAACAGTGATTATAATAATCTGTACAAAACAGTAACATATTATTATATAGATCGTTAATGTTAGAAACAAATATTTAATAATACATAAATGTATGAGATCTTAACATAACTTTAAAACTTGATAGGTTTGTAAAACTTTTTATATCTAAAGGTAGACAATTCCACTTTCTACGTTGTCTATGTGTTGCACTGTTATGAACTAAAGTTGATCTGCTGACTGATTCGATGAGTAAACGCGGATTTCGGACATTATAAGATAAATGCCGATCAATAAATATTTCGGACAGAGCATTGCAGGAAATAAGTCCATTTAATGATTTCATAGAAAATACAATATCATGGTAATTAAACAAGGATGTAATAGATGACAGATACAAATTCCTAGCAATTGCAGGGTAGTCATGGTACACTTGGTATAGTTCCACAAATTTTTATTAAAATCTGATAATATTGTTTCGGCTGTTATGCCATTATCAAAGCGAATAATATTAAACATTTAGGGTTTATTTATGTACGATAGGTTTAAAAGTAACGCCTACAAACTGGAAATATACACGTACCTATCCAAGCCAGGATTCATTTTCATTAATAATATTTTAATTATGAATTATGAATTTTTGTCAAACACAATTTTCCTGTCGATTCAAAATTAGGAGCCATACATACCTTTTTACAACAGAAACAATAAATGGATTTAAAACATTTCATTAATTATGGGTTTTAAGTAGAAATTGTTACTATTAGATAAATATAAATTTTTTAAGGTCAACCTTTTACGTATTAGTATGCATTCAATTAGGCAAACATCTGCGTAAAATTATTTACGTAAATGCACCTATGTACCGTACATATATAGGCTTTTATGTGTTTCTGTACATATATTTGCAAGTTAACATTAAAGTTGCCTCATTACTGGGCAACTTCAAAAGCGTTTTGTAAAGGATAGACGGTATATGTTTATGTACGTGTGCTATGTAAAAGTATGAACGTTCGTGCAAAACACGCCTTTATTTTCCAAGAACATTTGAGATAATGAGCTGGCGTTTGCGTTTATGGCAGGTGGGCTTTGTGAAGTCATTCAATTTTTCCCCTTTTTTTTGTAATTAAAGGGCGTTCAAATATTAACGGCCGGTCTCCATTTGTAGTGAACTTCAGTGAAAACTCGGTCAATTTTAAAGGGAAATTACTATGCCAACAATTCAACAGAGTATCTCTCGTATTTTTGTACTACAGTTCTCTTCGTTTGCAGATGGTTAGAAAATTTATCGTCCGCTGAAATATTCATATTTAAATTTCACGCAAAACGGTTGTTTCCGCAGGCTCACAGACGCACGCATTCATGTCAGTTTACCTATAATTGCTTTAATGTATTACCGTTAAACTTCTTTGTATTTAGTGCTTAGTTTCTATGCCAACATACCATAATCATATAACTTCAATATTCATTATTATTATTATTAAAAAAATCTATTTTATTTAGTGGTCATAAAAAACCGTTTATTTATCCGTACCCATTTTTAATTTCTTATGAGAATTAGGCGTCACATATGTATGTATATGTGATGCGTAAAGCTTTGAATAAGGTCACTAGTAAAATCATCGTCGTCGGTGATCATCATTTCAATGACAGGTCAGTCGTCTTTTACACACGTTGTTGGTTGTTCTGTAGATTTACGTTGATGAATAACTCTAATGTAATCCACACCATCATCTGCCTCTTATCATTCCTATTTCTGTCTTTAATACGTCTCTAATTAGCTCTTCATGTTTTAGGTGTCCTACCGTCCCTTATCTCCTATTAATAATTGAATTCCATAGTGTGTTTTGTTCTTTTGTTCTTTCTAATACCAGTACAAGATAAGACGTTTATTTTCACTTTGTGAATGCGTTTACACCTCAGTTGGGTTAGATTACGACCTAAGTACGTCCCTCATAATATCGCCATATGAAAAGACGTGCGATCACTAGAGAGGTTATAAGTAGTGATTTACAGACGCGTTTATATCCAATCGTAAATGCATGTCCCTTAAGAGTTTATCTCGGTACAATGCAATACGGAAAGGTATGAGCGACATGATTAAACCAGATAGACACCTTTAGCTGGCCGACGAGCATGTTACTTTCCGGTTGGTTTGGCGCTGCTTTACGCTCCACCGATATCACGCTTCTAGCAGTCAACTCTCAAAGACACCTTACTACCATGCACCATTTGGGGGTATAAGATGGGGGTAATCAATCCTTCCTCTCGCTTCATGTTTTCCGATTGGACGGATAACAAAATGTGCTTTTGAATTTCACTGCTTCTGACACCAAAATAACTAACTAAAATTATTATAAAGGAAAATCAGTAGTGTCCCATAATACAGAAGTGTGTAGGTACTAATTAATGTCCAAAGTAAATGTTAAAAGATTTGAGCTTTTAATAGAGAATGAATTGAATTGGAGAGACGTAAACTTAACAGGCGGGCTGAAAAGTTCGTAGGCTAGCATAGAAAAAGTTATTGTTTTTGATAGAATTTGATTTTATTATTCAATATAGTTCCCTTCGAGGGCGATATAACGATTGTAGAGGTCATACAATTTTTCGATTCCATATTTATTTTTAATAATGCAATGATTTGCCTTTAGTCTCAAAATAGGCTTTAGTTTTGGTCATTACCTCTTCATCGGCGCGAAATTTCTGTCCAGCGAGCATCTTCTTGAGGTCTGAGAACAGAAAAAAGTCGCTGGGGGGCAGATCTGGAGAGCACGGTGGATGCGGGAGAAATTCGAAGTGAAACCCAATTCATGGAATTTTGCCATTGATTTCATTGATTTGTGACACGGTGAATTGTCTTGATGAAACTTTTCTTCACTTTCTTTTAACGCTCCAATAGCGCTACGTAATAGTCGCTGTTTATGGTTTTCCCCTTTTTAAGATAGCCAATGAATATTATACCATGAGCATCCTAGAATACTGATGCCTGATGCCATAATCTTGCCAGTCGACTTTTACGTCTTACCACGCTTTGGAGTAGGTTCATCACGTGCAGTCCACTCGACTCGACTGACTGTCGATTGGACTCCGGTGTGAAATGATGGAGCCATGTTTCATCCATTGTCACATATCGAAGCAAAAATTCGGATTTATTACGATTGAACAGCACCAAACACTGCTTAGAATCATCGATTCGATCCGTTGTTGTTTTTGGTCGATTATGAGTTCGCGCTCTTCGCATATCCAAATATTCATTCATGATATGACCATGACCAACACGTTCCTTTGATATCGAGTCTCAGCTATCTCAATCAACTTCACTTTACGGTTATCAACAGCCTCTTTGTGGCGTCCACTGCGTGCATCGTCCTCGGATCCTCGGTGCTCACTTCGCCTCGTTTAAATTTAGCAGACCACTTTTCTACGGTTGATTTTCCTGGTGCACAGTCCGAATAATGTTTATCAAGCCAAGCCTTGGTTTCCACAGTATTTTTATTCGCCAAAAAGTCAAAAAGCAATGCTTTATTAACACACGAAATTCCTTTTTATCCATTTTTTCAAAGAAACAAAAGTTCTCTCACTAAAAATGTTGTAACTCAGATACTAATAGTGCAACAGCTTTCAAATTTATGCACGCGTCTTTTAATGGTTAGTATTAACTAAAAATCATATGGATTTGATACGAGTAGCGCCATCTATGTTACATAGGGGTTAGGTTCTATTTTTATAACTAATCGTAAAATTTTTTGGATATGGATATTGCAGATACTTGACGTTGAACAATTACATAGATAAAATCTCGAGCCTCTTTTTATTTGACCTAGATAGAAAGGTATGTAGTTGGCTTGAAAATTTACGTACGGAAGTTTGAAAAATGGGGAGGAAAATGGAGATTTATCTTCTTCATAACTCACGGCCAGAAATGGCGATGCAGTTTAAATGACAAAGGGGCTTTGATTTATTCGTCGACGTGAATGGCGGGTCTTATTGGGTTTTGGGGGGTGGTGTCGATGGTTTTTGCGATCAATCAGCGGTTGAACAATCGGGAAACTATGCGGACGGATGCCGAACAATTGGAACCAGCTCGTCGAACCTCACTAGCGTACAACCTACCTACTGGATCCTACCGAGACTTATTAAGTTATCTACTAATTCATGAAACAAAGCGAACAACTTTAACCACCAATATTTTTATCTTGGCTAAAAACACTTACGTTAAATAATAAACTTTACACCTCCGATTTTCGACCTTAAATGAGGAATAAAGCGAAGGTCGAAGGTACTTTGTTGTAAAGTTATTGTAGTTTTTGACTAAGTATTATTATTATTATTTATTATTTTCATTGCATGCCCCCATACATGAAGTTTTTGCAATTTTATTCCATCATTCTGGTTATAAATGTTATTTACATTTACCAATTTCAATTCACTAGCAATAATTCCCTTACATGCTAACGCTTGCATTCTCTTAGATTTATTTCAACCTGGTGGAAATAATCACATAATTCCGGTATCACGTCACCTTTTAAAGCCTCTCTTATTAGTTCCTCAAGGTCTTCATCATCTCCCCCACTTCTCCACTCCTTAATAAAATCTATAATTTTTTGTTTTTGATCCTTCATTGGATTTTTACAGCACATTAAGCGTGCATATCTTATTTTCCCAAGAACACAATTGACACACCCATTCCTTAAAGCCTTTTTTTCCTGCCCTGCCTATGTATCCGCATTTAACCCTTGCCCAAATTCCTTTATACGTCTTATTTTTACTCTTTTACTCATTACCCGGTATGAGTTGTTTATACTTATTAAACGACGACTTCATGATCGCTTCCCATTCATTCTCTTTTGCTTTGTTCTTTAGTTTATCTACACCCTTATTTAGTAAACTTTCTATCTCATCTATATGTTTGTTTTCCCACATCATCTTAAAAACTTCACCTACATTAATTTCGTATACCACATCCTTTAATTCTTTACCCCATTTTGACGGCACACCATTCAGTATTTCCTTACATTCCTCTAGGAGGCGAATTTTAGGCCACCTATCGTTGCTCAATCTGAGCACCTAACACAAATATTTACACGCCCTTTCTATGATAGTTAACCTGATACAATTAACCCCTATCTCAGGACTCCATATTTTGGAGTGTTCCTAGATACCCCCAAGGCCATTTTACATAATCTCGCCCCCACCCCCAAATTTCCACTCCATAAAAGATATTGACCTTACTAACGAATTCATTAAATACATTTTTTCGTTCATATTATCCCTCCCATCCATAGTTTTTGAGTAAGTACCGGAAGTTTATAATTTTAAGAACTCGCGTGGAAAAATATCGACCCCATTTTTTTTATTGTAAGTTGGAAGCCCTGTAGTGAGTTATCGCGCGGAATATCAGCGTTATTCTCTACTGATTTTACTATCTATGGAAACACCAGTGGAAAAAGACTGCCTTAACTTTTGCGTAACAAACGAAATATTCTTTGCCAAATCACCGAAAATGTTGTATAGGACTTATGGTTATTTGAGTACGTGAAAAGTATAGTAAGATAAATGCTATTAAAAGAAGGCTGACAAGTGGAAGTTTGTTTGTTTCGTTCTACTCGACCCTCAACGACTGTGAATGGTAGAAACTTAATCAAGAGTTTCTGGTATCCTAAAGTCATTGTAGGGAGTCTTGTTATTACAAAGTTGTTTCTAGAAGTGAATGTATCTTTTAAGTGTGGTTGTAATATTCTGACCGACATTTAGTTCCAAAAAGTTTGTGGAAGACATGATTTCCCAAGCTTTTACTGACTCCACCTTCATAAAATGTATAATACCTGACAACAAGACACGGATAAAATCTTCTACGTCAAATATCTCGCTTCCAACATTCGGGGTCGTAGAATTTAAAAACAACACAAACATATAAGTTCTTTAGGTCGGAAGGGAAATAATTAAATTGTGTAACCGTATTTGAGACTTACAGTTTATTTTCTGAATGCCGCATTTTAAGAACTGGCCACTCTAAACCGCAAGGCAGCATTTTAGACAGTTTATATTTTGCGAATACTTTTCTGAACCTCTGCAAAATGCAAAAAGATAAAGGAACTTCTGACTCAAGTATCTCGCTACTGACATTGTGCATTTTTGGTTTCCACGATCCCAAATTAACCTTCAAACTACTTTTCAGCAATACTGTGTTGCGTTGAAAATGCCCACATTGTGAGGGGGCGAAACACGTGTCAGCATTAGTGATTGTTTGTGGTATATAGGGGTAAGTCTCTCTTTTTGTAAGTAAATTAAATGATAAAACTTACAAAAAACTGTACAACACAACTATACGAATGTTAATATGTACAACTTAAATTCTAACCATATACAAAAAAAATGTTTATTGTGCCGTAATAGTCGCTGATAGTTTTCGGTCGTCCTTTATTGTAAAGGACACATTAAATAATAATTTGTGTAATTCGGTTATCATAAACGGATAAAGAGACACCTGAATGATCTTATAAGGATCTATATTTACTTTATCTGTGTGAAACCCTATAAAGACAAAAGGGAAACTTGTACTACAGTATTTGTGCAAATAAGTGCTAAATAAAATTTTTATTGTAGATATCAAATGCGTTTAATCAAGTCATTGTTAAATTTGGACACAATTTTGTTATAAGCATCCTAAAATTTTGTTCCGCTTGATTTCAACTTATTTTTCACGCCTTTTTTCAACGATTTTGGTATCAATTCTCTGCAGGATTGACAGGTCGAAAACTGTCCCTTAATTATATTCGCCCAAAATATGATAAAAATAACGAAGGGCGCCTTTAGAAATCCGGTCTTTGCTGCTACCGTCGGTCTTTTGTACTTTATTGTCCGTATCTTTACCAACATCCGTTCCAATTTCGGTTTTAACGATCGTGTTTTTGGAAGTTTATAACAATCTCTCGACCTAATTACATTGTGCCATGCCACGAATGTAGAGGAACTTTGTTTTCAAATGTATATATGTTGTTTGTTTATTCAATTTCTCTCCTAATCACAGAGTAAAATGATATAGCGATACCGGTGAGAATTGTTTTGAATTTATATTGTAAATTGCAACAATACGACAGGTTTGTTTAATTTTAATGATAAAATCCTGTTTCAGTTTTTGTTTCTCGATGCTGCGAATTTTTAATTTTTATTAAACCAATATTATTGATTACAAAGTGGGTGTTTTTGAATATTTTAGGTCAAATATGAGATGATGATGAGGCTGATCTCTTGGTGAAACATTTTAAAAAATTATAATTAGAAAAGAAACACTTGATTTTAATTTGTTTCACTTATGTTTGTTATTATTCTGACATATGTTTACCTCAATACTTACTAAAGAATTAATTAATATTTGTACTGAATTATCTAGCCATTACATCAAAATCACTCGACGACGTCTTAAAAGAAGAAATATACCACATGACTCCTTTTTAAAATTTATAAATTCATTTTATCCAAATATAGAATTCACAGTTGGAAAATAAACCAATAAAGCACTAAACTTTTTAGACCTTACTATAACGAGGAATGAAACGTGTCTTACATTTGATATTTACGGAAAACCCACTTATACCGACATTTATCCCCCACGTTAGGTCAAAACAATCTCCCAATATAAAATCAAGTTCTTTCCATTCATTTATCCATAGACTCATATCTGTACCACTATCACAAAAGAATTTTGAAAAAGAAACTAACATTTTAAAACAAATTGCTTTCAATAATGGTTACAACGTTTCACTTATTGACAAAATCATCAGTAGAAAACAAAAAAGGCTAATAATGAATAAACTATATCCCGAAACGGTAAATAAAAAGGACAGAATATTTTGTTTCATTAATTATTTAGCTAAGATTAGTACCAAAATTAAAAGACGATTACAAAATCACCAATAGTTGTCAATAAAAATAATTTGGGTTCTCTGTTAGTAAATAATAAGGAACGATAAAATAAAAATGAAAAAAGCGGGGTTTACGAAATTAAATGTAATAATTACGAAGCAATATGTTTAGGGCAGACTGGACGGTCGGTTAAAAAACGTCTCATTGAACCTGAAAAGTCAATAATTCTTAAATCGAAAAATACAAATTTGGTACAACATTTTTGTGAAAAACAACCATACCTTAGATACAAATAATTTTAAATTGATTCACATTCAAAATAAAAGTAGAAGATTGGATTTATTGAAAATTTTAGAGATAACGAGAGCCAACACAATAACCATAAAATCCTTTTAAATGATCAAGTTGATTTTGGGGTACAAAGTAAATTGTAAGTTAGTTTTTTAAGTAACTCTTGGATAATGGCATTATAGCCGAAACATAAGTAATATATAATATACATAAGTGAAACAAATTAAAACCAAGTGTTTCTTTTCTAATCATAATTTTTTAGACAACTATGAATCTTCAATTCAGTATAAATACATGACCTTTGAGAAACCCCATACTTTTACTGTTATTAATTTCCAGACTCTAGCTTAACAGGGTGATTAAGGTTACTAAGGTGTAACCACGCGATTATTAGACTACTATTGACTACGGCTTCTTACCTTTCTAATAATATAAAGAAGAATAATTTTGCTTGTAATTAATAGAAGTAATTGATTCATGAGCGGTTCAACCACAGTAATAATACCGTCTAATCTCAGATTTTGTTAATTAATCTATTCCTGCAACTTTTCCATTACCGTTGGAATTAATAAAACGATTTCATTCCTCAGACAATTCCTTTAAAATGATAGATTAGCCGCAGATTTTTCCAATTATCCCTTCATTCTTGATTATGAATCGTGAAACCTTTGCGTTAAGAGGAGTCGGGGGTGCTTTTAATAAGGCACGCGATAAAAACAACCCCACAACTCTCCTAGACGAAAAAGTCAAGCCGTTAATGGTAAATGGGTGTTTGAACGGATATGTTTGAGCATGAGATGTTAATCTACGGGAAATCAATCATTCCTGACGGTTGCCTGTGACGTAAGCGAGAAAAATAAATAGTTATTTTCACCCTGGATCATTTAGCCGGCAAAAGGAACCCTTGTCCATAATAGCATTTAATAATAATAATTAAACTAGTTTTGGTGCATATTTGATGAAACATGATAAATAATAAAAATAAAATGAAAACTCTTACAATTGTTTCGACGAGACCGTGGGTTAATAAAACTAATTTAAAAACTTTACTAAAACACTGTAAACATAAAACAAACTAATTGTAAAAGTGGTGTCTACCAATTAAATTGTAACCAGTGCGATGCTATATACATAGGCCAATGTGGCAGAGCTTTAAAATATAGAATAAAAGGACATGTAAATAACATAAAAACCATGTAAATTCTACGGACTTTTTCGAACATTGTAATATCAATGTACATACATTAAACTAAGATGTCATTATATTAATTCACATCGGACAAAAATGCAAAAGATTAATTTTACTTGAAAATCTTGAAATTAAAAAAGCTTTATCGGATGGAAAAAATGTTGTAAATAACCAGAAAGAATTGTGCTCCAATAATAAACCCTTACTGTTACCTAGAATACAATAGCTTTATTGTGAGTTGATATTATGATGTTCGAAAATTCCACACAGGTTAATTAGTTGTTACAAAAATGTTTATTTATGTACATTTCCAAAATCCCATATAGGCTAATTAGTTGTTACAAATACGTTTATGTATGTATATTTGTACATCTTGTCAATAGGTATTTAACCGGTTAATTTTAACTTTTAATTTAGTTTGTTTACCTACTCATTGATAATGACGGTCTCGTCGAAACAATTGTAAGAGTTTTTCTTTAAATACATTGTTGAAACATTTCATATTATTTGTATCTAATAATGTTGGAACAAGACCAAAATATGAATTATATGTGAATTTCAAGTCGATATCTCATTTCGTTTAGAAAGTTTTACTTTTACTTTAAATTTATTTAAATAAAATTATTATTTCAACTGTTTCCGGTGAAAATCGCCAGCAATCTTTGCCCATGTTCTTGTTGATACCATTGTAATCATTCTGTTACATGGATATTGAAATAAAAAGAATATAAATAATATCTGTTTTCTAGTTAGATAACTGCTTTAAGTACTTACAATTACAGCACTACTACATTTTTTGTTGAATGGATGCAGTAAACGTGGGACGATATATAACGCAGGTTACCTATATTTGTGTGCAACAACAGAAGCATTTTCTCGTTACCTTAAAAGCCCTTATACGCACCTCATTTTCTAAAAGCTTTCCATATTCATTTTACCGAGTTTATTACGTGTGTATTTATTTTTAAATGGAGGCGAATGCATTCGGTTTTGTCTTAAGTAAAATAAAGTCGTTAAGCAACATCTACGTTTCATTTTTTTCTTGTTTTGAGTTGTTAGAAAGACGCCTGTCCTGATGTGTTCCTTGTGGATTTTTCAGGCAACAAGCCAGTGTGTAATTATATATGCTTTTATTATCAATCTAGTGATTATGTGATAGTTGCGAAATTAAGTCACAAGGGATTAAGGTTAATGTGAAGTAGTTTAGAAACAGCTTTTAAGTGAATCGTGAACACTGTCTGAGATATGAAATAATGTATTACAGAGTAATAAACAATTCTCAATTGGGGAATTGTACTCGATAGAGTCTACGAAAGATATTGTATTATATTTAAGTCTTCTTTAGTAAACTTGACAGGATTTTACACTGTTTACAGCGAAATGATTACCATAGGTGTCTGTGTTTATAGTAACACACCAACAGGAAATGCAAATGTAATGTTAAGTTAAAATAGTAAATAAATTTTCCTTTTTAATATTTCAATTTATTTGGGTACAACTCTACAATTGTACCGACTTTTGAGGCCTTTGTCTAACATATTGTAATACATGTGAGGCTTTTTATATAGGTCAGACGGGTAGAAGTGTCAAATATAGAATTAAAGAACACAAGAAATAGATTAGCTATTAATACATGGCAGAAAAAATAATCATGTCGTAAATATACTATAATGTATGATGTACGATGCATGTGCTATGTACAATAAGTAAAGGAAAATGTTTAAACCTTCTCTAATAGTTAGAGGTTAAAACTAACCAGCAAAAAATATTTTAAAATACCCTAATAATACACATCTGCATAAACAGCAACCCCGCGATAAATACTTAAAATTCAAGTCATACCACCGATCTTAAGTAAATATAGCTTAGAATAATTCTAGTAACTTCATCACTCTTGACAAAGGTTTAAAAAGCCGAAACAGTTTTAGACTTATACTCAAATATATTGAAACATTAAAAAGAAAAAGTTGTTTATTATATTAATATTAAAAAATTTACCAACCAAGGAATCAGCGAAAACTAGCAAGTCTAATGTTTGAACTGAGGCAAATTTATTTGCTTATGTCTAGTTTAATGTACTAATACTACTTTATACTTATGTACAATATATTTTTTTGTATTGTATGGTATGGGGCCCGCCCTGTTGAAATGAATAAATAAATAAATAAAATAAATGTTGTGAAATTCAAGTTGATTACATATTAGTTTTTACGTACATGGTGAAAATATATATACGTCTTCTAATGTTGTCATCATTGTCATCATCCCCGATACATGTGCATATCTGAATCCTACTCCCCGGGTGGTTACAGTTTCTATATATAGATGTATGTATTATTGCACCCAAGAGAACGATTTCAATTAATTATTAGACATGTACAATTAGCTCAATCAATATCAATATCATCTTACTACTCTCTATGGTTTTCTTTGTTGCAATTGATAAGCTATATACAAAATGTGCGTTTTATTTTTCATTTTTTCTGTCATGTATTCAACGTCTTTTCCTTCACTTTGAAACCTGATACTATATCCCTGGAGGGTTCTTCGAGACAATTGCGATAAGTAGGAAAAGCTTCCGTCTTCTTTTCTTCAATTTCTTTCTTTGTTTAGTTACAAAAATAAACAGGACGATTGATTTGTCTATTAGAAAAGAGCGTCCTTATTATGCACAGATATTTCTGTGTACATATTTATTCTATTACATTTATCTTAATTGGAAAAGATGTTAGATAAAGGTAACGAGTTTCATTTGTTGTGAAACATGGTTGATATACACAGTTGAGCATAGCCTGAATTTCCTAGACTTAAACGTCACAATTTTTAACAATAAATTACATTTTAAAATATTTAGAAAACCGACGTATATGGAATTTCTGATCACCCTAAACAAACGAAATATGCAGTTTTTCATAGTTTCATTAATAGATTATTAATTAGTTATTATTAAGATTTTTTAGAAGAATTAAATACTATAAAAACCATAACCAGAAACAATGGTTATAACCCAACAATAATAGACAGAATTATAAAGAAAAAAGAATCATATAGCGTTTTGAAATTATTATTTAACAATAGCCTAGAGGTTAAAAAACAACGTAATTTATACTGTTCTATTAACTTTATCAAATATATCAGTTATAAATACACAGATAGTTAAAGAAATTTAATATTTGCGCTGTAGAAAACAACAATTTAAACATTAAGAATCTGCAACAAACCTGGGAATAATGTGAAGGAAAAAAGTGGCATTTACCAGTTGTTTTGTAATACTTGTGATGCTACCTGTATTGGTCAGAGTAGGAGAGCTATTAATACACGATTAAATGAACATTTAAGTTATATCTATAGAAAAGATAAAACGGAACATTGTGTTAATTTAAATCATAGTTTAGACTCAAAAAAGGTGAAACTGTTTCATACTAATGTGAATAAAAGTAAAAAACTTAACCTTATGAAAAATCTTGAAATCAAAAAAACTATATTTAATAATCAAAATTTAGTCAATAATCAAACCGAACTTGATTCTATTAACTCCCCCCTCTTACTATATAAGTGGTAGAAATTGATGTATAAATGCCATTTACCTAGTTTTAAACATTAGTATGTTAAGATACTTTGTTACTCTTGATAATGGTAAATTTTTATCGAAACAATTGTCGAAGTTATAATAAAGTACTTACTTACTGGTCAGCTATTAGTGACAATTTTTAACAAATGGCGTTTACTACGTTGCCTGGGATTATTACCTAATTTAAACCTAACCTAACCTAATGGAAGTGCAGACCCATACAAAAAGTGAAAATCATTAACTTCAGTTTGTTCTCGAATTAAAATGAATAAGAGAACAAAGAATGGTGTAGAAGTCAATAAGGAAATACATAAATAGATTGGTAGAACACCTTTTCAGACATGAAGGCATAGTTAGATACATATTAGAAGCAGAACTAACAGTAAAAGGAGGAAGAGGAAGACATTGATTATATTACTATTCGTAAATAGAGATGTGTAATGATTCTGTGCAGTTCTTCGGAAATGTAGAGGTTCAGGATAGGAAAAAGTAATGGTGCTAACTAATTTATCTTTGAATTTGAACTACATTAAGGGCTGTTTGCATTTATCAATATTATTTCGTTATTTAGAAGAGTAATTTAAATATCTACTGTCAAATGTTTACATAGTAAAATTTCCGTTCAACAACTTTACCCTTTCTCATATTTTGTATTCCACTTACTTACTCAACTTTTCAGTTATGTACTTAGTAAGCAGTTCGTTTTATGATAAAAGTTTTAATTCTTTCTACGAAGCGAGTATAAGCCGAGTGCGCCTGTATGTAACATATACTAGTTATAAAACTTCAATCTGCCACAGCAGAAAATAGTTGCAAATATAACTTACTTAGGACGTTACTATTCGTATGTCAAACGATGTACGATCAAGATTTCAAATTAAATAGGTAAATAGTCGTTGCGCTTTAGTTTGTTGACCGTCGAACTTGCATTTCCGTTTAAGTACTTTCCTGCCTCTCAATCGATGAGATGTCAGTCGTCATCGTCGTCGGTGGTTCGAACTGAGTTTGAGTAAAGAACAAGTATGGAAATGTGCAAAAGTTGTTCGGCTTGGCTCTTCCCTGACAGCGAAACGTGCACTGTGTATATAAATCACTTTTGCTCCGAAAATAACCTACTGTCTCGGAAAATTTCATAGTTAAATGAAAGAGGCAGTTGTCATGGCTGATATGCCATTAGCTTAAATAGGTTTCGTTGTATCGTGCACGGATCGTTTTGAAAAATGGTTTATTGATACAAGCCAACCTTCCTAACTAGTTATAATACATCTTTGAACGTGACGCACTCTGATGTGGCAGAAAACGGCATAAAAGAAAGCAACTCGTAACATATTACTAAAATATAGACCTTGGCATGCATATTAAGGTAAAGAAAATACTGATACAGTTTGCAGCATGTATCAGTAGATAATGTAACATATGAGATTCCTTTTACACTTCATCTTTGGTTTGATCCGTGATTAATCTATGGTGTACTGATGAGAACTGATACGAAAAAACACACACGTAATGTTTAAGTTACAAAAATTTATTGTGAAAAACTACAATAATTCACCGACACAGCGGCTTCTTCAGGTGGAAGAATAATATAACTTAAAACTAGGATACAAACAGACTTATTTACTAAAATAAAATAGATAAGAGTAGGGGTATAAGTTTAAGGGAAGATACTAAAAATTAATGTTTAATAGCGGTAATTTATTTAATTTTAATTGATCATTTAAAATAGTTCCTTTTTTGTTTAATTTATTTATTTCTATGCTTTCTAAAAGATTTAATTTTCGACCTTTGTTTTCAACATGTAAGATTTTATAATCGTCGTTAAAGTGATGCTTGTTAGTTATTATGTGTTCAGCATATGTTGGATTTGTGTTTCGGTTTTCATAAGTTTTTTTGTGGTCTTTTATTCTTTCCTGAAATGTTCTGCCTGTCTGATCTGATACGTCTGGTAATTTCTGACTAAAAACTAAATATATTCCTTATTATTTAGGATATATCTCAATATTTACTAAAAAAGATTACCTAACTAAAACTTAGCGTTTAAAATCAACAATTCTTGAAAGTTGCCACTAATTGTGAGTTAATTAATGTTCCGCAAGGTCCTTTTAGATTAAAGACAATTAAGGTCGATAGACAGTTTACATTTATTTTTCTTGTTTACCGTCGTTATTTGAATATATTTAAATCTACGATTTTAACGTAACTTTTAAATGAAAATTTTCAATGTATTTAGGTGTTACACAAACTAGTAAGTTTCTTTATTTTTCTTAAAAGTCTTACTTTTTTATTGTGAGTTTTCTTATACGCTTTCCCGCCTGCAGATGTCTGAAAAGTTACACAGGCTCGAGAACTAACGGGAAACGAAAAGGGAATCATTTTATGATTTATTTCTTAACCGTCGCGAAGTTGACGAAGTCGGGGGCTGAAGCAGCATCAGCAGCAGGAGGAGAGGAAGAAGTAGAAGCGTGGAGATGACGTGGCGTTGTCGTCGTCGTAGGTGACGCCGGGCGTCGGAACGAACGTAAGAGGATCCGGAAAATTAAAACGTTGTCGGGCTTCACCACGGGGCAACTGACTACGACTCTTGGGAAATTGGAACAATATCTGTTGCCTTGAACCAATAAAACGAAAGATGCGGCTGGTTCTTCATGTACCTATCGCGATATATCGATTAAAATAAATCAAAAATGTGAAGGATTGATAACCACCGACGTCTCGCGATCCAAACGTGATTGAATAATGGGGTGAAAATAGAAAAGTATGCAAAAAACCGCTAATGGAAAATGCTTCATATCAACTGTTTTTCGCGCTCATTTATCTTTTAGACTTTTTATATCATTCTCGTGTTAAAGTGTAGGTTATTTCATTTATACTATGTGTGCAGCCAGAAATACCAAAAGTGGGCAATAAAAGACATAGTTTTCCAAAAATAAATAAAGAAATTGTTATTGTTAAGTTCATAATTAATTTAGTGGTGTAGGGACATTGTTACGATGCATGAATCGATGATCACTCAAAATTAGATTAGAATATAAATTCTTTCTAATTTGATCTTTAGATTTGCACTTAGTCGTTTTAACAGATAATTATTATTTCCGGCACCTAAAAATATTAACCAATAATCCACTCATCAGAGATATCACTTAATGAATTAATAGTTACACCAGAAAAATAGCAACTGGAGACTAATCGAAAGACTCAATACGTTTAATAACTTTTAACGAAGTACAGAACTGAGGGGCGGTTTACAAAAATAAGCTTATATATTAACGGCTTATGTAACATAGTGCAACTGATAATATTTACGAAAGTAAACAAACGTAACAGACATATTCTCAAATAAGTATCATATGGCACTAAATTTTAGTTTCAATTTTTTTGTTAGAATAATTCCTTTTGTAAAGAAAATTTCATATGTTTAGTCTCCAAGTAAGGGTCCTAAATTTGTTACTTTATGATACTAGTTAAATGTGAATCCTAATGCTATCGAGACGATCTGTTTTGTGTTTTTAGGTGATAACTGCGTGAGAACGGTAAGGGCTCTTGAGGGCATGGGAACAGAGATAATCACCGAAATCATTTAAACCAGTCAACATCTTTGCAAATAGTGAATAGTTATTTTAGTGTGTATGTATAGGACTAATAAACGTATTCATAAATACGCATCTTATTAATCGGACATACGCTGGTCCTTCGAGCTTTTTTATCGTTTTGAACAAGTTCTCATGTGGTACAGCGGTACACTGATGAAAATAACAAGAAGTTTCCGTTAAGCGAGCCAAGCTCAGTTATTGTAAAACCACAAACTCTGAAAGTTTTTTTAATTAATTTTTTTCTGCAAAGTGATTTTAATATGTTTAAATTAAGACATGATTTTCGAAAAGTTAGGGCTAAGCTCCTGTATAATGAAAGCTATAAAGAATTTTGTGTTTAGCCCCTTTGTGTTTGATCTTTTAAATACATGTTTTTTAATGCCGAAAGATAAACGTTTAAGGGTGGATATTGATTTTTAACAGTGTGCCAAAACTAGCAAATATGTTGATAAAATTTTTTTCTTCATCATTTTATATTTTGCCACTGATACACTGATGTATGTAGCTGTTTTTGTAACTTTGAGAAAATGAGTTTCATGTGAGTTTTAGCTCTTGATTCGAAAAAGGTTTGCAAGACCTATGGGCGTAGCTAGGGGAGGCAAAAGTGGATATTGCCTACAAAACGCATTGCTTATTCTCACCCTAAAAAATCTTTTTAGTTGCGTCAATATGAAGACCAAAAAGTCAAGCGACATTTAAATTTGTGGCAAAAATTAAAAATAACAGGCTTATGTGTTTTTATATTCTAATTTAGAAAGAAACGTTGTGGTTGAACTGATGTGATATTTGAGGGTGTCCTTGTTCTAATTTATTAAATTACATGATACAGCCAGGCTGACATTAATGTCATAGACTGTCCTTTGTGATGTTTACCCCCAAAAAAAAAAGAATGAGGCGTGAATTATAAAGGAAGATATAAAAGGAACGACCTCGCACTGGGTAGGTATATCGAAATATTGAAGGTAAATGGTGACTTTGACTTATACTATTATAAGTATAAGAAATTGATTCCTTAGATTTATTTATCTTGATGAATACCTGTACGGAAAGTAGAATTGAAAATTTGACCCGATTTTGTTGTTCTCCTGGTTGCCTTGCGTGTCGCTGTCGCTGCGGCATCGATTTGGAAATATATCATTTGAAATTGAGTTTTCCCACAGGATTGCCTGCAAGAAACGTTTTTCGCTAGAGAACTACAAGGAATATTCACCATAATATATTGCACCGCGCTTAGACGAAATGGCAGAATGCAATTTCGAATCTTATGCCTACATATGTACTTCACTTCTTCTTTTTTATTGAGAATATCTTAAAATATTACTTCTTTTTGTGTCCTTTAACGAGTAGGAAATTTGATGATTTTTTTTTTGACGAACATTTTTAAATGGGATGTTCGGGAAGTCTTTCTTAGAAATAAATCTCAATTATATGATACGCAGTCGCGAAAATGGAAGATAAACCGTAGCAATTAGCCATAAAACATTCAAGCCAGGCCAGTGGGAAACGCATTCTACATTAAGGTCGCGTCCAAATTTCTCTGGAGATGTTTTAGCACAGTGTTGCACAATTTTAAATCATTTACGTACTACCTACTCCGACCGACGCGTCGCGGCGTCACTTTAAAACTCGAGATTAGATATCGAATGAAAAATGGTACCAACGTAGAAACTTTTTGAAACAAAACTTTTCAAAATTAAAAGGTAAACTGCACAATTACGCCCGTAAACATGCACCAGAGTTAAATTTATCACTTGAAGATTATTCGCTGTAAATTATTCAAAATGTGGGATAACATTATGAAAAGTAAAACAACAAAAAAGTTTCACGAAAATTGTATTGCTTCACTATAATATTGTTTCACCACACAGTGGCATCATTAGGTGATGAATATGACAGACTAGAAATAACTTATCCTATTTATATACAATATGGGGGTAGGGGTTAATTTTAACAATTTATTACAATTTAAATTAAGTAAAGGGGAACTATTGCCTTCTAACTGATCATTTAAAATTATTCCTTTTTTTCTGAAATCTATTTATTTCCAGTTGTTCTAGTAAATTTAATTTGAAAGATTTGTTTTGCCTATGTAAAATTTTATAATCTAAATTAAAGTTGTGGTTATTTTCTATAAGATGTTGTGCATAGGTAGAATCTACTTTTTTATTATTGAAGTTACTAAAATGTTCATTTATGCGGGTCTCAAATTTCCTACCAGTCTGACCAACGTACACTTTATAACAATCTTTACAAGTCAATAAATAAACTCCTGAACATAAACGTTTAGGAGTTTTACATTTATTATTTATTGTATATTTTCCTAAATTGTTATTAGTTCTGAAGCTAATAAAACTATTGTAGTTATTTTTAACAATATTACTCACTTTTAGTGAAATATAACCAAAATAAGAAAAACAATCGAAATTATTCGGTTTAGTTTTTATTGTGGGGTAGATACTTTTTGTAGTTTTTAGTTTTACTTTTTTGTTTAATATTTGGTTTACTTGTGAAATTCTCTATCCGTTGTTAACTGCAATTTTATAGATTCTGTTTAATTAAAAATTAAAATTATTAATTTGTAATGATTGTCCTAAAGTGTACGTCGGTCAGACTGGTAGGAAATTTGAGACTCGCATAAATGAACATTTTAGTAGCTTTAATAATAAAAAAGTAGATTCTACCTATGCACAACATCTTATAGAAAATAACCACAACTTTAATTTAGATTATAAAATTTTACATAGGCAAAATAAATCTTTCAAATTAAATTTACTAGAACAACTGGAAATAAATAGATTTCAGAAAAAAAGGAATAATTTTAAATGATGAGTTAGAAGGTAATAGTTCCCCTTTACTTAATTTAAATTGTAATTAACTGTAAAAATTAACCACCACCCTCATATTGTATATAAATAGGATAAATTAAGTCTAGTCTGTCATATTCATCACCTGATGATGCCACTGTGTGATGAAACAATATTGTAGTGAAGCAATACAATTTTCGTGAAACTTTTTTGTTGTTTTATTTTCGTAAAAGTATGGATAAGTTTCATCAAGTACTAGCTACTACCATAAAAAGATTATGAAAAGTGTTTTTGTTGCAGAAATAAATCAAATTTATTAAATATACACCTTTTGCTGTAGTTCTAGGAATTATCATTGTGGATCTAAAAAAGGCATCTAAATACATTCTAGTAAGTAATTAAAGCATATTTTGTAACAAGCAATGTGAATTAAATCGTAAATACTTATTAATTACCCATTTGGTTTGGTTTACGACCGTTTTAATTAAAGTTCTGTTTAACTTTAAATCTTCTTTCTTCAGCGTTATAACCTTGCGCGGGAATATTTTTACCAAATGCAGATTCCGTGAGAAATCTATTCGGTTTTATGAGATCTAGTCCTTTAAACTAAGAAAACTTTGCCCAAGAGCTGGCTTTATACTCCTATAAATTCTACTGTAATTTTTATTGTCATTTGACTATAAAAGTTTTATAGAAAACGAGCATAATTTTCGCTAGTGCAGCGTAATTGACTTGATTGAAGTGTCAGTCAATTGGAAGTTTACGTAGTTTAGATAAGCGAAAACGTCAATGAGAGAAGTTTCAGAAATAATGGAGAAGATTGGGAAATGTCAGGTATTTTCACTAGGTAATAATAGGTGGTAATACTGTATTAGATAGTTCAACAGAACTGTACATATAATGTGGTGAAAAACGTCGTAGTGTAGTTTTGTTAATAAATTTAAAGTTTTGAAATATAACGGTTTATTACACAAAGGAACAAATTTCAAACACTTTAATACAACTGACAAAATTTTATTTGTTTCACATAACTAGAAACTGAAAGTGAATTTATTGTAGCAGGTCTTATTTGACAGATACAGCAATACTTAAAACAAAACAAAAAAGAACAGAAAAAATTGTTAAATAGTAAAACAATTAATACAAATTAAAAGCATAATAAATTTTTACACAATGGCATTAATTTTAAATTGTCCACTATTATATAGTATCAAGCTTAAATATCTAGGTCTAATTTGGTTTTGAGGAACCAACAAAAATCTGCCATCATAACTGGATCCCATCGTTCCTGGTATCTCATTTCTGTTGTTCGCACATCCTGATGGAACCTCTCTCCTATAATATACTTTAAAATGCTCATTACGCTTTCTAAATGAAGACACTGTCACATCTTGTGCTAAAAGATTCCATTCTTGAAGCCTAGACACCAATAACTCGGTCTTTTCTTTTGATAAACCTAAATCGTTAGCTAAATCATTCAGTTCACAATGGGTTATGAGGTGGGGTGTTACCGTTCCTGAAAGTTCAAATGGTGGATCTTGAAGTATGTCTGAAATAGGCGTTGAGGTTCTTCTGTGTCAAGATTTGAAGATGATCCTCCGTAGAGGATAGGTCGCGATGCTGATGGAAAATTTGTTTATCCTTCTTCGAGTATCCGAAGATATTTGTGGTGCAAAAATAACAGTCATTTACATGATTCGAATGTTCTCACCACAGCATAGGAACTGCGAAAGGCATTTTCTTTTGTTTACCTTTCATCCCATATAACAAGAAATACAACACATTTGAGGTATCGATGACTGTTCAAGATTTCCAATCGTAAATCTAAAATAGGAGCAGTAAGCTGCTTTTATCTCTTCCGTAATTTTTATTTTAGATTTACTACTACATAACATCCGCACACGTAACAAGATTACAAAATTATTTGGTAGATTTTTACAACGTCTTCTTTGATCACTAACCATATTTTTATGCACAAAACGTCTGTATAATTTAACTTGATGTAATAACGCAAAAAAACTTGTTAATTTGAAATATTTGGAATAATCTGTTGTGAGGATTTGTATACAATAGGAAAATTATGAAACTTTAAATAAAACTGATATTGGACCTGTCACAACACTTTGACGACTTGATCTGCGAAGGATGAGGCTATTAACAAAAACATATGATTGTTTGGCAAATTGATTAAGGCTTTCGCGGCCAGTTGATGAACTGATGTTGTCCTTCTTCGGGTGTACAGGCCGTCGTCGGTTGGAATTGCTTCCTAACGTTTCGCTAGCACGAGTGGAACAAGCTCCGCCCCCTACCCACAGGCATAAATACCATCTGCGTAGGAGAAAGGAACTATCCCTTCTCGAGGAGGGGTTTTAGTCGGTAAGAATCCGACACTACCCCCACCTTCGGGGGTGTCTATGAAGATTTCCCCTCCTCGAGGTTAAAAACTAAATAAAAAAAAAAAAGAAAGGAACAGTCTACAACCAACAGCGAAAATGGATAGACCTCTGAAGAAGCTCGCCACTCGTGCTAGCGAAACGTTAGGAAGCAATTCCAACCGACGACAGCCTGTACACCCGAAGAAGGACAACATCAGTTCATATGATTGTTTTATTTTGTTTTGCGCTGCCGCGCCACTTCTTTCTCCTTTGAGGGAGCACACAAATTTTATGAAGGAGTTTAAGTGCAAACAGTCTAACTTCTATGAGGAAGAACACTAATAACTGCACTTAGCAATATTTATTTTCATATACAGTTACTACTACAAAAATGTATGTACATGTATGGAAGACCCTTCCGGTGATAATTATGATAAAATGCTGAACTTGATGAATTGATTATACTGTTGCTTATAATTGTTGTGATGTGTGTTGTTGTTATGAGTTGTGTCAGCGTATATATAAACACAATCTCCACCCTGACAGGAGAAGGGGTGAAGATGGTAACTAACTAGTTTGAAATATTATTTGAATACTTGTGTATAAGTGTAATCGTGTCTAAAACTATTTTGAAGATATTACCTGCAAAGGGTCGATACACTAAAATTATACCTAAATTACTTGCACATGATATTTGGATAAACCAACAATATTTCTAATATTTAAATTTCTATATTAAGGAAAAGGCAGGTAAATGTACCAAATCTGAATAATGATTATTGTTCTGGTTGTCAAATCCTTGTTCCCTTGTATTATTACCTGAAAAGTGATTTCTTTGTGTATCTGTGTCTGTGTAAATATTTCTTCACGTTCTATTCTAAATCATTTGTATTTTATATATCTATGCCAATAACTTTTATTACTGTGCTTTCCTATAATCCCTGCTAACATTTTAACTTCGCGTACTAACAGCATGACGTCTATACTTCGCTATCCTCCCTAATAGCTGTTTTATGATGGGTTTCTTCGGTGATTTGGGTTTTGATTCTATTTCTTGATATTTCTCGTCTTAAAAGTTTCCAAGCTTTTGGACTTCTTTCTATTGTACTCCACTCTTATCTACTACCCGTTCTTTTACTTCACAATTTCGATTTCATTCTTTTTTCACTCTTACTAATGAGTTCTTATCTTACTTCGCTACCTTCGAGTCTATTTTCTAATATGACATCTCCATTTTTTCATAATCTTTATTTCCGTTTGTAAATATACGTTGCTATTTGTTGTTGACGTTATTTAGTGTTTAATTTCTGTTATCCAAAAAAATCCTCACAAACTAAATCACTTCCAGAAGAAGTACGTATTCCTAATTTCTACCTCTAATCTTCATATTCCCCGTGTGGTTGAACCAAGACGTGTATTATTCACCAATTATGCATGACAGATTATAATGATTGTATTAAAAATGTGGTAATAGAGGAGGAATTATACGATGGTTTAATATTCGTCAAAATTTAATGGATAAATAATAAAAAGAATCAGTTATTTATGTTCAAAGTAGAAAATAGGAGACTGTGGTAAAAGAATAATTAAATAAAGGAAGACTCACTCTAATTACCACTGACTAAATTTCATATGTGCGGACACGTGTTTCGCCCACTTCACACGTCACTGTTCAGTCTCGCGTTGATAATGCCCATGTGCGAAGTGGGCGAAACAGGTGTCCTCTCATTTTAAATTTAGTTAGTGGTAATTAGGATGAGTCTTTCTTAATTTAATTAGTTATTCATGTGTTCATGTTTTCATCGTCATCGTAGAGCTACTTATTTCAATTACATTCACATTTAGTTCTGCTCGAAATAATAATTGCTTGGGAAGATTTAACGATGTATTACACTATACAGTAGAGGAAACGGAATATTCGTTCCAGTTTCTAGCGATTATCGTACAGCAATTAATATATTCAAAGACAAATTCACGAGAGAACTCCATCTTGCAAGTTATCTGCCTCCTCTTGCGTTAATCACCACAATTACTTTCGAAATATATCTCATCCCTTCTACATATTCGTACGTATGTAGGCATATCTTAGATACGTAGAATGAATGGGAAATCGTTTAATAAATACTTCACTAGACGCCATATATATACCGATGCATGGCGCGTTCAAGTTCTTGCTATTCTCTTTGAAACACAGTTCTGGATGCAAATTAGATCAAAGGCCGCCTCTACCACCATCAAGCTCACTCCATATCGGAGACTGACACCGAATGAATGTATTTGCTATCTTTACGAATGAGGAAGAACTCAGGCGAACGTCATGCTGTACGTGACGTACTGTTCCTCTGTGTATGTGTGTGTGTGTGATGTTCAGTGTAGAGCAGAATGGTACAAACGATAATTGAGCCCCTCATCATCAGATCCGGTTGCACTTTAGTTAAAGGGCTTCTTCATGACTCCGGCAGTGCTTTAAAGTGGTTAATTTGTCCACTTGCCCTTTACATTCAAGCGTGTTAGTGACGTAAGTTCGTGGACATAATTGAATTCAAATGCTGTTTTCGGACTTGAAATTTATGACTGATGGACGAGCCGGGGAGAGAAATAGACGACTGGAAGACTAGTGAGACTATCACTCTAAACGTAATATATGAAGAAATAATATGCATATAAGTTAAAATGTGAATATTGTGAGAATATTTACGTAGGACAGACGGGTAGGTCATTTCAAGAAAGAATTAACGAACATCTTAAGGCATATACATTGAAAAAAATACTATGATGACCATTTCCTTGATAGTGACCTCAATTGGGTGTCCAGAACGTGCGGCATCTGTAGTGGTTTTACGACCACAAACCAAACTTTTGAATTCACCTGTCTAATAAGCCTTAGTTAGTTAAATAAATTTGGCTTAATTATCAATGACCAGATTGATGTCAACAGTTCGTCTTTCTTAAATTTATATAAACCTTACCTAATATATTTTGTTTAACTTACCCTCCCTCCCCTGCGTGACAACAGTAACAAAATTTTCCCTCATTGTATGAGGTAATCTGTAGTGGGTATAAATTAATTAAATAATTTATATCGCATTAATGCAAATACTTTATTTGTCATTAATAATGAAATATTTGAAGAATTTGTGTGTTGTTCTTGAAATTTGTTTTGAGTTTTCTGAACTCCTAAAAAGTAAATGCAGCAATCAAACATCAAGACTTTAATATTACGTAATTCATTTTAAAACCGTTATTTTTAACTTTAAAACTTTGAGTCATCTGTACAGATAAAATAATAATTATTTTGATAAATTGATTAAGGCTTTCGCGGCCAGTTGATGAACTGGTGTAGTCCTGATTCGGTTCTAAAGGCCGTCGTCGGTTGGAATTACTTCCTAATGTTTCGCTAGCACCATGCACGCCAGCTTCTTCAGAGGTCCTTCCATCTCCGATGGTGGATCTGATCGTAGATGGAAGGACCTTTGAAGAAGCTCGCCACTCGTGCTAGAGAAACGTTAAGAAGCAATTCCAACCGACGACAGCCTTTAGACCCGAACCAGGACGGCACCAGTAATTATTTTCTTTCTAATTTAGTAATCCTTTTATTTAATGATTCTCTACTTATACGCTAGTTAATGAGATGATGGATAAACAAAGAAAATATTTTATGTGCAGATATGGGGTTGGAGTTTTGTGCAAACATTTGATTCTAATTTTAACCCTAATAAGACAGAAGACTGAGACGTGCAGTATGTTCTGGCAAACTGCCGGGTTATTATTAATATTAAATAAGCCAGAGGCAAGGAGCATATTACATTTCAAACGAATCAAATAAATTTGTTTGCGTAAACTTTTTCCACGAAGTAATAGACGACGGAAGATGAAAAAGTAATAAAGAAATTATTAAAATTCAAACTTTTGGTGGTGCAAGTATTGTGAAACATATTTAATAAATTAGAAAAAATCCACAAGAATGTTTATATGAAATTTATTATATTCTCTGCAATATTGTTTCGGCCGATTCGGCCATTATCAAGATTACAATTAGGTTATTAAAGTTAAAATGTTGTTGTCTGAAATTCATACCTAAAAATAAAGGAAGAGGGGTGTACAAAAGATTTTACAGTTGATGTAGAATGAATCCAATTCCCCTCTCATTCTACATCAACTATAAAATCTTTAGTACACCCCTCTTCCTTTATTTTTAGGTATATTTATATTTAATTGTGTACCTGGTACCTGGTTACTTCTAAAAATATCTGTTGATTTTCCATTGAAGTTGTTAATTATTTAGCTGCTCCTTAATTGTTTCTGACAGCAACGTAAAGTTTTAAGACAAAATGTCTAAAATTGTTCTTTTTAATTTTTAAAGAGTGATCGTAAATAAAGGGTGTTCCCAGGCCATTTCCAAGTTCAAGGATGTGTCAGAGTAACCACTTAAAAGTATAAATCTTTTTCTTTAGCCAAAGGAGATGTTTCAATTCAGACTTCAAGATATATAAATCCTACATGAAACTGCTTTTACTGTAATAACACTCCTGAATCATATAATTCTTCACGGATTAGGAATTATCTTGGAGATTCCGAGACTTGTAAGTCAGGAGTTTGCTCGCTTCCTTTTCCTTCTTTTATGAAAATTGCTCTTACAGTTACAAAGAAATTTGATGGTCTTAATGCCGAATTCAATTGATAGATATGTTCCGGATTTCCTTTCGCTATAGTCAGTAAAATTCAAAAATTTATAAATTCCTTAAATAAGATTATAGAGGATCAGTATAATAAAAAAGGAATTTTTAACACATTAACTAGTAGTTTACGAAATATAACTGTGAAATTCAACTTATTTAGTTTATTATTTCGTTGCAGCAATTGTAAAAAAGGTTTATTGAAACTAATATTTGCTTTTTTCGGAAGAAAAGTAAAATTTATAATTTATAGACCAGTTTTTAATTTAATGTAACATAGGTACACATTGTAACCCACAAAATTGTTGTTCGTGTTTATTCCTGAGTATGCGTTCAAGTTTCCGTAATGAAAAATAAATACTGTAATTAAATGAAAACATGCCTTAATTGGCAATTTTGTACTTCGTGGTCCTCATATGAACGAAAACATCATATTGCTTTTGTTTTATTAAGAACGGTTTTCTAATATTTAATGAAGGTTATATTAAAGACAAAGGAAGAAATATTAACAATTGTTGTTTAAAACCAAATGACGAAAATCCGGATTTTGTTTATGGTAAAAAATATCTAGTGAAATTGTAACGGAAATTTGCCGTTTTGAAATTTACGTGTTTTTGTTACGGCTTTGAAATTAAAGTTCAAAATGATTCTATGGAAACGCTCATAAATATATTCACAATTCTGTGTCATTCATCACATGAGTGTGTTAGGAAGTTTAGTTACTCATTATACACAGGGTAATAGGTACGAATCAAAATTAGAGAAAATTTAGAAACGTGTTTGTTTTATTTTATTTTCGTTAGTGTGTTTTGGTAAAAAATTATCGTATAAGCAGTAAACGTAATTGGCATGTCAATTTTGAAAATAACTTCAACATTCAACTGCGAAATAATTCAAAAAACAACCGCCGAAATGAATTTAAGGACTTTTCAACTTTACGAATAACTAATTCCGGTTTCGAAACTCTAAATAGATGGGTAAACTTTCGACAACTTTAAAATTCCGGTAAAATACCTATCCTGTTCTCGAACGGGAATTTTTCGTTTTTTGTTTTTGTTTTTTATTTTTAATTAATTTCGGGCATCCTTATATCCATTGTCGACTTCTCAAATGATTGCTAAAACTCGCGAAAATTTCATTTTTCATTTCATTTAAGTATTCAAAAATAGATTCGGGTTAATTTACGAAACATGGAAGCGTTATTCAAAACTTCATTATATTTACTTTTACACATTCAAAAGAATTTGCGTTGCACGGAATCAACCACAACGAATGAGGGTCATGATCAAGTTCTACTTGTAAAAATAAAATAAAACAAATAACGTTTCACCACATTTATTATGCTGGACTTAAGTTTCGATCGATAGCGATATGCAAATTACAAATTACAAAGGAGTAGTGGGGAGTTCGATGTATTTAATTCGGTTTGAAAATTGACCAAGTTTAATTTTTTGATTTCTAGATTCTCTAGCGTGGGTAATTTCCGATTGTTATTAATATTTGAGTGTAAAGTTTTTGTATTTTCAATTTTGATCGAATGATTAGAATTGACGCAATGCTCCGCGTGACCTGTTTTATTGAGTTTTTTATTTATTGAATAATAATGTTCTTTAAATCTGATTGCAATGGCTCTCCCACTTTTTCCGATGTAAATTGCATCACAGTTATTGCAATAAATTTTGTAAATACCACTTTTTGCTTCGGGTGGTTGAGATGGTTTATTTTTAACTAAAAGTGTTTTTAAGTTATTTTTATTCGTTTCTATGGCTTTGAGATTAAATTTTGATAATTTATTTTGAACTTATAGCTAACATTGTGTATGAATTTAATGGAACAAAAATAATCCGAGATTGGTGAAATGACCGGGTTGGTAATGTATATTAGACTTAAAACTTTTTTGTTGAGCTTTTTATTAATGAGATTATCGATGATGGTCGTATTGTAACCATTATTAATTAATTTGATAACATTAATCTCTTTTAAAAGCCTCTCGCGGAGCATTGCATCAATTCCAATTATTCGATTAAAATTGAAAATACAAAAATTTTACACTTGAATATTAATAACCATGCTAGAGAATCTAGAAATAAAAAAATTAAAGTCAATTTTCAAACCAAATTAAATACATCGAACTCCCCACTGCTCCTTTGTAATTTGTAATTTGCATATAAATTGTTAGCATTAATTCTTAGTTTTAGTTTAAGTACACTCTTGATAATGATCGCTATCGATCGAAACTTAAGCCGAGTGTAATAAATTTGGTGAAACGTTTTTTGTTTTATTTTATTTTTACAAGTTTCATAATGTTTCACAAACATTGGACTATCGAATGTATTAAGTTGTACTTGTTGAAAATGCAAATAAGCGCTATGCGGGGTCCTATAAAGAGTCAGGGTAAATCATTATCCGGAAGATTAAGTAAAAGTAAGTCTGCGAAGCCGTGAAGAACTCTGCGCGAAGAGGAGATCCAGGAGTCCGTCGAGTTCGGGAAATCGGCGGGTGCGAGGGGTACTGACGTTGGGTATGACTCTATCCCGAATTCCCAAAGACGGATATATTCCGTCAAGCCGCAGACAAAACCAGATAGGACCTAATATCCCAATTTGAACTCCTCGCTCTTGACTTTTAAGATTTCTTTTAGTTTAATTTGTTTATTTGGTTTAGAAATTTAGTTAGTTAGTTGCTTATAAAAGATACATTGCGAAATCGGAAAATAGTTGTTTTGTCGACCAACTTCTCGCATACCACGCGACTTCTGATCTACGATACTTTGGAAAGGGATCATCGACGCATTAGCAGGAAATCAGTAGAATTGAGATACGGGCCGATAGCCTACGTTGTAAATAAACTGATCAAGTCCGAACGTTTCGTCGTCAAGTGTTTCTGAAATCCTCAGTAGACACTAGGTATCTGTAATTTATCTTTCTTAAGGGTGATACACCCTGTATAATTGGTGTGTATCTTAATTTTTTCCAAATTTCTTTTTCGAAAGGCAAAACGCGATTTGTCGTAAAGAAATGGAGTAAGAACTGTCGTGGAAAGTATAAAAACGGTACAAGGAAATATGGACCACATCGGCGTCGTCATATAATCCGGCGACGCCTTGTCTCCCACGTCGCAACTGACACGACGCCGGCTGCTGTTGCCTACTTTTTATCAACTTTTCAATCTATCACTCGGTTACGGGTGTTTGAAGTTGACATGTGCCGCTGCTGGATGCAGCAGCACTCGAACCAAATTAGCTTTTTTCATCGTTTATTGTTGTTACACGGTGTGAACTCGTATTTTGTTTATTTGGAAGATAGTATCCAAAGGACAAATAGCATGTGACGAAACAAATTTTCTCTTTTGTCTTATTAAAAAGTAAAAGCAGGAAAGAAAAGGAATGGTTTATTTTTAAGATAATCGTGTAAAATCAGAACCTGTAAACAAATAACTATTGTATAATACAATAAGGAACCTTTATGATTTGCACTCTAACTTTAATAATTTATTCTTTATTGCTACCGTTACTCATAAATTAATAACGTTTTAACTTAAAATAAAGAAACAAGACTTGGTAAAGTTTCACTAGAATAATTTATTGTCTCGACAATACTGTTTCGAGCTATGTGCTCATTTTCAATAGTATACTTATACTAAACTTAAATAATACACAAATCATAATTTATAGGCTACTTAAAATTACGGGAGAGGAAAAAGTTTCTAATTCTAATTGGTTGATCATTAAATTATCCTCTTTATATAAAGCTTTATTAATTTCAAGTGATGAAGTAATGAACAACCAGTTAGAATTAGAAACCTTTTCCTCCCCACTAATTTTACGTAGGCTATAAATTATGATTTGTATATTATTTAAGGTTAGTGTAAGCATATTCTTGAAAATGAGCACATAGCTCGAAACAGTATTGTCAAGAAAATAAATTATTCTAGTAAAACTTTACCAAATCTTGTTTCTTTATTTTAAGATAATAAATATGTTTCACAAAAAGTACACCCACCAAAGTTTAAATATTAATAACGTTTTGTTGGGTTTAAGGAACGAAGAACTAAACATTTTCTTAGCATTCTGTATTTTTGAACATTATTTAAATACAAATCTTAAATAATTATAATTATTTTAATGTAATTTCTATTCCAATTTACTGAAAGTTGAAAATGAGCACATAGCTCGAAACAGTATTGTCGAGACAATAAATTATTCTAATGAAACTTTACCAAATCTTGTTTCTTTATTTTAAGTTAATAAATATGTTTCACAAAAAGTGCACCCACCAAAGTTTAAATATTAATAACGTTTTGTTGAGTTTAAGGAACGAAGAACTAAACATTTTCTTAGCATTCTGTATTTTTGAACATTATTTAAATACAAAGCTTAAATAATTATAATTATTTTAATATAATTTCTATTCCAATTTACTGAATGTTAATTAGCAATTAATCTGTGTTCTCGATAAGTATGTAATTGTAAATATTTTCGTGTTTGGTTGAAGTTTAAATCTGTGCCATAGAACGTATATAAATAGTTTCTTATAAGTATGAACGGTTTTTGTTTTATTTTTCATTTTCATTTTGTTAAAAAGCACGCAACTAAACGTCTGTCCCGAAAAAGAAAAACGTTTAAAGTTGCCAATCAAAAACGATATAGTCACGCTTAAGCATTTTTAGTCACGCTACACCCTATTTATTAACAACTATGTAAGTAAAGGGTTGACAGCTGATAAGCTCTTATAAAAACCTTTTTATCCTTAAACGTTCCCTATAAATTCTTCATATCGACCTTATGCGACATACATAATAATTTTATATCAAAGAAAGAAAAATAATCTCACCCCATTGTGTGTTTCTTGTAATTAACGGGTTGTTTTGTTTATCTTATCTTTATACTGAAAAAAATAAAACAATCATATTAATAATTATGTACAATAGTTTATGGTCCATACCTTGCGATGTAAGAGTACCAGTGCTATTTATACAGGGTCATTTAAATTGAGTGGTACATTAGACGTTTTAGGGAAACCAAGCATGTTACAGATTTGAAAATTTGGGAGTTGGAAATAGGGGTTATCAAGGATGATCTATTTAATTAAATTAATTTTAACTGTCGGGCACTTCCAGTTATACCGGAAGTTGATGTCAAATTTCATATTTTGAATGGAATGGTTTATTTTTTACAATGAATTCGTATGAAACATAAAATTTTAAGGTGACTTTTATAACCAATTTGTATGCCTATATGCCTACGATGAATAGTTTCTGAGATAATTTAATTTATTGGAAAAAATATTGCACCGCAACCCAAACAATAAAAACTCATAACTTCCATCAAAAATTGAAATTTTTAGTAGTTATAGCCAAGTCATAAGGCTAACGTTAACGTCATGCAAAAACTAGGCTTTATAATTTGTACAGGATGTTCAGAAAAAAAAATCCAAAATTTAAAAACTTCAAACACGAATAACTTCATTTTTTCAAATGGCACCTAGTATATTTTATTTTATCATTCGATTTCATTTTTTATCCTCTTTCAATCCATCTGGATATTTCCTACTGTTTTATTTGAAATTTTTTGAATCATTTTGAATTTTTTAAAATTTTCCGAACCCCCCGTACAAATTATAAAGCTTAGTTTTGGCATCACGTTAGCCTTATGACTGGGCTATAACTAGTAAATAACTAATTTCAACATTCTAAGTCATTTTTTATGGAAGTTATGATTTTTTATAGTTTGGGTTGCGGTGCAATCTTTTTTCCAATAAATTAAATTATCTCAGAAACTATTCATCGTAGGCATATAGGCATACAAGTTAGTTATTAAAGTCACCTTAAAATTTTATGTTTCATACGAATTCATTGTAAAAAATATACAATTCATTTAAAATAAGAATGTTAACTTCAACTTCCGGTATAACCGGAAGTGACCGACAGTTGAAATTATTTTAATTAAATAGATCATCCTTGATAACCCCTACTCCCAACTCCCAAATTTTTAAATCTGTAACATGTTTAGTTTCCCTAAAACGTCTAATGTACCACTCAGTTTAAATGACCCTGCATATTTGACGTTGCTTTATTCTATCAATAGCTCAGTTTTTATTCATTTCTTTAATATTCTTTTCAAACTCTAAATCGTCTTTAACAAACAATCTGGCGTTGAAGCAAAAAACAACCTTTTCCATGACTAAACGGTCAATGCAGTTATTTTGTTCGTCGAAAGTCTGCGATAACAAATCAGCTGATAAGCTTTTTTTACCTATTGTGTCGAATATACGCCGAGTGTTATTCGTATTTAGTTGCAGTATTATTTCGGTTCATTCGTGGGTTTAGTAGAAGGAAATGTTCGGAGTCGCGTGTGCGGTTATGTTTTATTAATTAGGTAACTATAAACTATATTGTAAGAACATTGACTGATGCAACATTAAGTGAGTTTGTATTAGTGTCTAATGTTTTGTTTTTGTGTCATCATGGATTGACTAGAACAGTAACGGTGAGCCCATAATTGATTCATTATTAGAAAAATTAATATCCGTAGTTTAGTACATGACATGTGGTTGAGATGATTATAGGTTATGTATTAGCTATAATTTATGTATGTATTTTTAGTAGTTATAGCTAAGTCATAAGGCTAACGTTAACGTCATGCAAAAACTAGGCTTTATAATTTGTACAGGATGTTCAGAAAAAAAATCCAAAATTTAAAAACTTCAAACACGAAGAACTTCAGTTTTTCAAATGGCACCTACCATATTTTATTTTGTCATTCCATTCCATTTTTTATCCTATCCGACAGTTGAAATTATCTGTAACATGCTTAGTTTCCCTGAAATGTCTAATGTACCACTCAATTTGAATGACTCTATATATTTAAAAATGAATGAAATTTGGCCCAATAGATCGCCATTGATGTCTACATCCAATAGCAATTAAAACATTTGATGGCTTAAAACTAAACATTTGACTACTCTTTTATAACGCATTTAAATGTTACGTTTATTTGTTAAACTCGATATAAACCGAACTCTAATGGAAACATATTTTAAAGTTGACTAATAAAACATTTCTACCGATAACATATAATGAGCTTCGCAGTTCTAGTTTTTGACTAAATTGAATGACCGATAATAAATATGTAGAAGAGCAGAGATCAATATTCAGTTTGAATGAAAAACAAATAAAGTCAAGCTTACCATTCGTTGATCGCAAAGTTGAACCGTATTTAAAAGAATGTTGATATAATTTCAAATTATAATTTAATGAAAAAGCATAATGACTATAATGATTCAAACTTGAAAACTGAAGAAACAATAATTATATTTATTTATTTATTATTTTCATTACATGGAGTGTTTGCAATTTGCTTTCATCATTCTGGTTATAAATCTTAATTGCATTTATTAATTTCAATTCACTAGCAATAATTCCCTTACATGCCAATACTTGAATTCCCTTAGATTTATTTCAACCTGGTGGAAATAATCACATAATTCCGGTATCACGTCACCTTTTAAAGCCGCTTTTAGTAATTCCTCAAGGTCTACATCATTTCCTCCATTTCTCCACTCCTTAATAAAATCTATATATTTTTTGTTTTTGATCCCTCATTGCATTTTTACAGCAGATTAAGTGCCATAAAGTCTCATTTTCCCAAGAACACAATCGACACACCCACTCCTTAAAGCCTTTCTTTCCTACCCTGTCTATGATTCCTTGCCCAAATTTCATTATGCGTCTTATTTTTACATCTTTTATTTAAGTATGCAGCGGCCTCATCACCCGGTTGAGCTCTTTGTACTTGTTATTAAACGACGACTTCATGATCGCTTCCCATTCATTCTCTTTTTGTTCTTTAGTTTATCTACACCCTTATTTAGGAAACCATCTATCTCATCTATATGAATAAACAATAATTATATTATTGTGCATTAATTTTTGAATAATTTATTTTTCCCCTACTAGAGATTACCTCAAACTAATGAGGAAAAATTGATACTACTGTCATGTCCTGATCGGAAATCGATGACAATGATCATTGTTAATGATTGATAGTAATATACATTAATTAGCATTGGTGCGTAAAGCCAAGGACCTGAGTTCGATTCTCGCCGAGGAAGTGACAGGAGTAAAAATTTTTCCTAATTAATTTTAGGTAATCAGTAGTAGGTAATAAAGAAATTATCCAAAAATTAATTCACATTAAACAATTGAATACTTTATTGTAAAGAAATCTAGTAGTTTAAATGACTAAAATTTATAAATTGGTGTTAATAACACATTTTTATACAGAATACGAAAATAGTTGTTCATTGTTTCATATAGATAGTAAAAAAATAGTATGAAAATTAATTGCCCAAAAGTGCAATGAGCGTTCCGAACGTTTTCCACGCTGGTCGCCGTTCTGAGATGAGAATTCTTTGCCATGGAAAATTAAACATCTCGTGAATTTACTTACGCCCCATTTAATGCCAAAATTTAAAATGAACTAGCTCAACTAGCTTTCTCTGGCTTGCCCTTTCCCTCGCCATGTCTCTTACTCGACGGTAACGAACTCAATGTTGCGGAATTTCGAACCTAATGATTTTCCATTAGTTATTCATATCAACCAACCCATGTTATTTTTGCACCAATCCCTGTGAAGGTTATCTTTCAAAAACATCTTTCATTCCGACAAAATTCCTTCAAATAAAATTAAAAGAGCTTTTATCAAGACTTCTGTCCATTATGTTAGATCAAGGATTGGAAATTTAAACCGGAAGTAAATTTGATTTTTAATATTTTGCTTTGAAATTGAAAAAAAAATGGTATCTACAAAACGGAGCGTTTCCTTTTCCAATATTACTTCTTCGATCTTCTTTGCGGGTCGTACTTCCCATGCACAGTAATGTATTTTTATTATCAGCCTTTCAAATTTTCTTTATAATGGATCCTCTTCCAGGCTTTTACGTAAGACATCGCGATCGCTGTATCGCAAATATATTTTTACGTCGGCCCACATATCTCATTTTAACCCGGTTCAAAGGTTGTTTCAACCACGTAAGTACAATCCACGAAATATAAAACACCTCTTTATACAAGTTGAACAATTCAAAATTAAAACTAATAACCCATCTTCCAAAATTAATCAAACCAATAAAAAATTGAACATGTAATAGTTAGATGACGTTTTCTGCATTTGGCAGGGTACAAGTAGACAACTTCACTCCTTTTTAAAATTCATCAATTCAATATTATTGATTACAAAGTGGGTGTTTTTGAATATTCTAGGACAAATATGAGATGATGGTGAGGCTGATCTCTTGGTGAAACATTTTAAAAAATAATAATTAGAAAAGAAACACTTGATTTTAATTTGTTTCACTTATGTTTGTTATTACTCTGACATATGTTTACCTCAATACTCACTAATGAATTAAATAATATTTGTACTGAGCCATCACATCAAAATCACTCGACGACGTCTTAAAAGAAGAAATATACCACTAGACTCCTTTTTAAAATTCATCAATTCATTTTATCCAAGTATAGAATTTACAGTTGGAAAATAAACCAATAAAGCACTAAACTTTTTAGACCTTACTATAACGAGGAATGAAACGTGTCTTACATTTGATATTTACGGAAAACCCACTTATACCGACATTTATCCCCCACGTTAGGTCAAAACAATCTCCCAATATAAAATCAAGTTCTTTCCATTCATTTATCCATAGACTCATATCTGTACCACTATCACAAAAGAATTTTGAAAAAGAAACTAACATTTTAAAACAAATTGCTTTCAATAATGGTTACAACGTTTCACTTATTGACAAAATCATCAGTAGAAAACAAAAAAGGCTAATAATGAATAAACTATATCCCGAAACGGTAAATAAAAAAGACAGAATATTTTCTTTCATTAATTATTTATCTAAGATTAGTACCAAAATTAAAAGACGATTACAAAATCACCAATAGTTGTCAATAAAAATAATTTGGGTTCTCTGTTAGTAAATAATAAGGAAAGATAAAATAAAAATGAAAAAAGCGGGGTTTACGAAATTAAATGTAATAATTACGAAGCAATATGTTTAGGGCAGACTGGACGGTCGGTTAAAAAACGTCTCATTGAACCTGAAAAGTCAATAATTCTTAAATCGAAAAATACAAATTTGGTACAACATTTTTGTGAAAAACAACCATACCTTAGATACAAATAATTTTAAATTGATTCACATTCAAAATAAAAGTAGAAGATTGGATTTATTGAAAATTTTAGAGATAACGAGAGCCAACAAGTTAGTTTTTTAAGTAACTCTTCGATAATGGCATTATAGCCGAAACATGTGTCAGAATAATAATAAACATAGTGAAACAAATTAAAACCAAGTGTTTCTTTTCTAATTATAATGTAATAGTTAACATTAAATACTGTATTTGCGGTGGGAAGTTTGTAAAACGTCTTTAATATTACTTTAAATAAATAAAACACAAACCGTTTAAATTGTGTTATGTTTAAAATAATTATCCCCTACAATTGTTAAATAATTTGTATACGTACCCTTAAAGTCGAGATACCTATGCATAGATATTAAATCGTATTAAGTTTAGTATCCAGGAAGAGCTCTTTGAGAATGGCCGAGAGACCGAAACAATTGCAAGGGATAATTACTTTATCAGTAAAACAATTTAAAAAGTTTGTGTTTTATTTATTTAAACTAATATGTAATAGTTATTCCATTAATTAAGTATTTATTTGGTATTTACTTGATTAGATAGATATAGGTGTATTGTAGTTTGAGAACACCCTTGGCGTCTCGAAACGTAATGGCCATTCTCATGGGAAAATTACTTAATTTCCCGACCGTACAAGAAGAAAAAAAGGCCGAATTTAATTGACTTTCATTAGAAAAATTCAAACAATAGAAGAAGAGCCAGATCGCGGGTTTTGACTCAAATGAAAACATTTGAAACACAAAGGAGAAAAACCAGCCAGTCGAATGAGATTCTCATCGGGAAAATCATTAAAAGGGAGCTGAATTGTGCGCCAGTTTTCGGAGAATAAATTTCTTTTGATGTACCTATAACACACAAAGCATAAAAAATATATGGGATTTTAAGACAACGATGTTTGTCTGAGATACTTACAAAGTGTGAACTGACTTGGGCATATAGGGTAATTTTAATATAAAGGAAATGAAAAATTGCTTTGTAATGTTTCAAAAAGAGCTTTATTAACTCTACAATTGTTAATTAATCTCTTTGTATTATCTAAGTACTCTTTAACAATTGTAGAGTCAATTAAGTTCTTTTTGAAACATTAAAAAGCAATTTTTTATTTCCTATCCACACTATCATTACGAGTAATTTTATTTCTCACGTACGAATGATCTGAGTTGTATTTTAACACACATCTGTTCCCGTAACATAATCGATTCAATGTAGGCAATTAACAGTTTGTGGTTGGCCGGAACAGGAATTGAAGATGTTGAGCTTTTAATTGTTAAATCGTGTTTCAGGCAAAACGTAAGGTTAATAAGATCAATACAATGGTCTGTGGTTCCGAAACTTTTAGTGCTACATCACTGAAAGGGATATTCTGGTAATACTTGAAATTAACTATGAAAATGTTTAACGCATAAAAACGGTTTTAAATGTTTCAATCTGTTTATTAAAACGTTCTACAAGTGTTTCAATCGAATAGGTCTTTTAATAATTTCAATTGAATTGTCTGTTGGATAATTATGAAACATCGTTTAAATTAAATGAAAATATATATAAACAAAATGCTTTTAGATGTTTCAAATATGTTTATTAACACACTCTACATATGTTTCGACTTCCTAAGTCTTTCTCAAGAGTAATAGATATTTACTAAATTTAAACTGTAACTTAATGTTATTTATACAAATGTCAAATTTTATAATAGTCCAGTCGTTTTCTATTAACTATTAAAAAGAAGACAGTATTGAAGGAATACCTAATTAATTTAGCGATATCAACAATTTCAGCAACAGACCCTCCCTTCAAATGCAATTTAATCATTAGTTTCATTATTTCATCAAAACTAGCTTTATCTCAAGACAATGAAAAGTCAACTTGAACCTAAATACATTCGTTTTAAAAACCTTGAGAGGGTTACAGAATCAAGCATACTTTTAAAAAGAGATTTCAACCTACTTTATAAAACAAATTCACAAATTCTGTATTTTGAGCAGTTATCATTTGTTATGCATAATTTTTTTTAAACACTTATTTGACATTAATTAATTAAACATCTTCATCAATAAAATTTAAACTTTCTAGGGTGCACTTACTGTGAAACATTTGTGACTTCAAAAGAGAAAATAAATAAAAGAACGGAAGAACTTTCACCAATTGTTTATTGTACTCGACAATATCGTTTCGATCTACTATTAGTAATTAGTAATACTCTTGATAATGAGCACGTAGATCGAAACTATGTTGTCGAGTACAATAAACAATTGGTGAAACTGTTTCCATTCTTTTATTTATATTCTCTTTTGAAATCTTTATCAATGTGCCGTAGCTCATTTGGACAAGCCGTTACTAATCGTGGTCTCTCGGATTATAATAATACATTGTATAGATGTCATAAAAAATGAGTTTAATTATGGATTAATTATTTTTGGTTATTGAATTTTCTCTGGTATGGATTGAAAAGAATGAAATTAAAAGGTGGATAGCACTGGTGGAATTTAGAGATCGGGCGTCGCCTTAGTCGTTAGTTTCTGGATGGGGGCGGGATTTCCTTGTAAACACCTTAATTTATCAAATTTAATGTTTCTTTCGCGGCTGTAGCAGTCGCTAAAGCACTTCTAAGTGATTAATTAAATTTAACGTTTTAATTTTCGCCAGAACGTGCGTTTAAGCTAAAGCAGCAGACACGAAAAGCCCCAATCTGTGGAACATCTTTAACAGTAGGCAACGTGCCTTACCAGCATCTAGCTATAGCTCTCTAGACACGTCCAGAAAGATACATAATAGTTATTAAGCAGTCGAGAAAGATTGGCTTTGCAGTATTAGTGCCATCCATCTCTTTCATAATTTAGAACACGAAAGGTAAAAGTAATCTAATTTTATTGCACCTATCAGCTGCAGCAACTTTTTAAAATTACCTTTCGTATATTCCTAGTATCTTATCACTATTTTCTATTGAAGCTCCAAAAACGGCAGTAGCTATCTGCATTATATAAATGTTATACCTAAAAGAACTTTAAGTTAATTATTAACTATACTGGTCTCTTTTGATGTCAATAGTTTGTTCACTTCAATTCCATTAGATAAATTAAACTTAATTTTAAATAATTTAATCATGAACTCTGACATCTTCTTAAAAGAAAAAACTCAACTAACCAATAGTCTCAAACTTACACAAAAATAATTGCACAGGAATTTTTGAGCATTGTATAGCAAATAACTACCATTTAGATAATAATAATCCCAAAATTTTGCATAATGTTAATAAAAGTAAAAAACTAGGCCTTGTCGAAATATTCGAAATAACAAAAGCAAAGTATAATAATCTTATGGTTACTAATGGCCAAATTGAATTCACTTTGTCTCTACCTTCTGATTACCTATTTAAGCACAAATTCTGCAAAATACTTTTAGTATCTATTGTACTCCTATCTTTTGATAATGGCGTAATTGCCGAAACGGTATTGTTAAGTTTTAATTGTGAAACAAAATACCAAGTGTGTTTCATTCGACTTATTACTTAAAAATGTTTTACCATGAGATAAACAAACGCTCAACATCACTTAAAATCTGTAAACTTGTAAGCAGTCTTTATGTTATAAACTTTACAGCTTAAATTATTTATCATTTCGGTTTGGCATTTCACAGTACAAATGTTGTAAATTGTAACAAACACTGTTTCAAGATGTTAATATGATAAAAATGTATGAATTGTTTGACATTGTCGAAAACGACGTGAAATAAATCATAAATTGACAGGCAAACAGGTTCTCCGAGTTAGGGAAATCGGTATTTGATCGAGGGTGTTAAGTTTTTCCGTAAAGGAAATGAAAACCTCTCCGTTTAGTTTTCTTATGGAAATTGCATGTCTCTAAGAACATGCACACATTCGATTCGCATTACCATACTACTAAGAGGGGAGGAAATTGAATTTTTCAGATAACCACTTCGACAACTGTAGAGGGAAATGGTTCACAGCGGAGATCCTTTCAAAGATTTAAAACCACTACATGATACTTGCTTTCTTCAATAGATATGATCTTTCTAAAAATGTATCGAGTCATAAAGCCTTATAAAGGACCTAGGTTCTTAACGTAACAAGCGGGCTGAAAGTACGTAGACTGACCCATAGATGGCGCTATTAGTATCAAATCCATATGATTTTTAGTTAGCCCTAACCTTCAAAAGACGCGTGGTTAAATTTGACAGCTGTTGCACTATTAGTATCTGAGTTATAGCATTTTTAGTGAAAGAACTTTTCATACTTTGAAAAAATGGATAAAAAGGAACTTCGTGTGTTAATAAAGCATTGCTTTTTGGCGAAAAAAAATTCTGTTGAAACCAAGGCTTGGCTTGATAAACATTATTCGGACTTTGCACCAGGAAAATCAACCGTAGAAAAGTGGTTTGCTAAATTTAAACGAGGCGAAATGAGCACCGAGGATAATGCACGCAGTGGACGCCTCAAAGAGGTAACAGCTTACCGACAAAAACATCAAAAAAGTCCACAAAATAATTTTTGATACCATAAAGTGAAGTTGGTTGAGATAGCTGAGACCCTAAAGATATCAAAGGAACGTGTTGGTCATGAATGGTCGAGCTCACAATCGACCAAAAACAACAACGGATCGAATCGATGATTCTAAGCAGTGTTTGGAGCTGGACTCCAATCGACAGATCGACAGTCAGACGAATGGACTGCACATGATAAACCGACTCCAAAGTGCGGAAAGACGCAAAAGTCGGCTGGTAAGATTATGGCATCAGTATTCTGGGATGCTCATGGTAATATTATACCGTGAGCATTGACTATCTTACTGGACAGAAATTTAGCGCCGATTAAGAGGTAATCACCGAAACTGAAGCCTATTTTGAGGCTAAAGACAAATCGTATTATAAAAATGATATCTAAAAATTGTATGACCGCTATAATCGTTGTATCACCCTTGAAAGGAACTATATTGAAAAATAAAATCAAATTCTATCAAAAAGAATATTTTTTTCTATGCTAGCCTACGAACTTTTCAGCCTGCCTGTTAGGTACATATTTTGTGGAACGATCTCATAAATTGTCTAATTTTGCTGTAGCAAATTTTAAACTGCCCTTGAGGGTCTCTTATGGTGGGAAATCACAAACTCAAGATGGTGGATTAAATTACAATTTTCGGAAAATAATATTTAGGTTATAGGTCCAGGTTCTTCAGTAAAAATTTCTGAAGAGGCTTTATGTGAACTTTTACCTTAATATTCGCATTTACTTTGGGGGTGATACTATTTCTTAGAAAAGGATCCAGCAAACAAGATCCGGGGACATAAAAGAGGGCGAAAATCCTTTTTTTTTCAGCTTATTATTTCATAATTGTTATGACACTTACTTACCTTGTGCGTTCAGTAAAAGGACTCGCCAAGCAGGAAGGAGTTGTTTTGTCGTTTTTAATGGAACTTTTTTTGAACACCAACTTTTTCTCCAGAAGTTAAACTTACCTTATAAGAAGCATCAATCTCGTTTCAAGGCGGACGTTTTCTAAATCCATATTTAATCGTACTAACGTCTTAGAGAGTTTCGGAAGAGCAGTTGAAAGTAACTTTTTCCCGTTTTTGTCCACCATCCCGTTATCAGTTTCCCTCTAACACCCCAGTTAAAGGATTCGGGGAAACGAACTGATCCCGTTATCCATCCGATTTCCTTCAAAGGCTTTCAGTCGCCGCGACGCCTTGTTTGCGTCCAGATGGACGTGAAGATAAATACGAACGCGTTACAAACAGAACAGGGCGTAAGGCAATTAAAGAAAATTGAGAAACGGAAACCTCCCCTAAATGATTTATACGATTAAATTGTGCATAGGAGATCAAATAAGCCATTATGTGTGTATATTAATTTCGATTACATTATATAATTAAATTATTAAACAATAAACTTAAACTAATATTTTCATTATTTAATAATATTTAGAGAGGCTGCGGTTGGGAACTTGTAAAACATTTTAAATATATTCAAAAAACAAACACACTTGCTCAAAGGTTTTACAAACGTTATTAAGAATACTCTTACAATCGTTTCGGCTTAATTAGGCCATTCTCAAAGAGTCAATTAGAAACTAACTAAAGATAAACAAACATAACTATTTATACCTCACATGCGAGTAGGGGAAGTGACCCCACTAACAGGTTTTGGAAACATGCACGAAAAAGGCTTTTTGGATTTGTAATTTTCTAACAAATTTAATGTTTTGCTTTTATGAAGGATATGTAAAATTCTGAAATTATTTTCTACGTTCAAACTATTACCATTTTCAAAACAATGTTGGGAAAAGCCAGTACTACATTTTTTATCATCGATTGACTTTTTGTGTTCTTTAAACCTAATTCTAAACCATCTTCCTGTCTGCTCTATATACATAGCATCGCAGTCTGAACAATGAATTTCATACACCCCAGATTTACACAGTTTGTCAGAATTTGTAATTTTATTGTTAACTAATAATTTACCTAAATTAACTTTATTTGAACATGTGGTATTAATTTCTATTTTAGCTAATCTTTTACAAATACCTGCATTAATACTTTTGTAATTTATTATTTCTTCACTATGGCGAAACAATTGTTGTGAACAATTAAAAATTTTCTTTTGTTATAATTATTTTTCTCGATTATTTAAACAATATTTGCACTTTATTATTAAAAATATTCCGCTTCAATGCTTTATTTTAAAACACTTTTGCCCTATCAGTTCACAAGCAAATTTCAAGTCCTTTTTTAAGACGTAAGCAAGTAAATTTGTAATAAGTAATAGATTAATAACATCACAAAGGTACAGGCATTCCTTAATAAGATTGTGGCGACCATACCTGACTTTTTATTTTCAAAATTCTTTATCAATGTTGACAATGTTGTTAGAAAAAGGTTACTTTACGATTTTAGTAAATGAGTTGGTAACTTTCTTGGCAACAGTAAAAATTTGTATGACCCACTTCCGGATTGTATGACGACCTATAAACTAAAATGACTCGTCACCTTTCTAATTTATTCCGGAAGTTGCGACGTAAAGAAAATTAAACGACGAAACACTTTTCATTGTAACGAAGCTTTATTATATCAACACATCGTACACTTTATTTCCATAAGGTATGTAAGAGGTATGAGTTTCAAACAAGGCCTGCTATGTATTTTACATCAGATTTAATGTTGAAACGTCAGTTTCTTCCGTATAAGAGAACCATGAAAGAGAAGTTTGTTTGATGTGGTGGTGTGGCTTCTATTTTTCGCATTATTTCCAATTTGTTCGACTGCTTTACGAGTTTTCTACGTAACTGAATGCGAAAATCGGAAAAATTTATTTACTCTCATTTTTCTTTTCGAAAAACAGATGCTCCTTCCCAATTCAGTACCAATGCGTCTGTTAGTTAGTTGTTCCAGATGTATACGACAAAACGAAAAAGACTTAAAAGGAAATTGCTTGCTTATATCTTTTCTAGAACTTTTGCATATTGTCCAACATATATATATATTATATAAATATATAAATATAGTCGATATATCGGGACATAGAAGTTTTCCATACAAAGTTTTCCAATCCTCCATAATATAGATACAACATTACCTTGTTGTAAAGAAAACTTTGGAAAACTTTTACATTCAAAACACGTATGCTGTTCACGCTTTATCGGCCTTGTAATTGCATGATCACTAAATGTTTATTATTGAAATAGTAAATATAAAACTTTTCGTAGGTTATAAAAAAAGAACGTACAAATTTTTCTGAAAAAAGCAAATAAAGACCAAATCTATAATCCGAAGTCGTTGAAGCTATTATAAATACTCTTTTCTAAATACTGTTTGATTGTTAATTATTCTATTTTATATTACAGAATAGGAGTGTTTTCCAAATTCAACTCGTGATAGAGTAATATTGCGTGTCTGATTATATGGCAATATGGTGTGTTTAAACAACTGTTGAAATTTGATAAGAAATTTAGTGGAAAATTCTTGGTTTCTGTTTCATATATTTAATGATAAGATCTGACAACTGTTTCGGCTTTTACACCGATTTCAGAATAATAAAGTAAATACGAAAAGATAAAATTGTGTTAATTTAAAGTATAGATTTCAATAAAGGAAAAATATTCAATTCTGTTTGGTCGTTTACAATTGCTCGTTTCAGGTAGAGAGTCCTGCTAATTTAGAAAATGCGTCCTTTTCATATTCTATAATAAAATTGATTGTGGAATAAAGAAAACTTAATAAGTTTAATAAAAATGGAATTTGTCTATGTGTTGCGATCCAAATACAAAAAACATCATCTACATGTCTAGCCCAATAATGTACCTGCTTAATTGCAGGATTACTAAAAATATAAATATGGAATCAACAGAAACAACTACTCCGAGGGCTAATATCCCTACCGGCATTGAATTACACTGTTGATTCCGATGGATTCTTAGACGAAGATTTAATAAAAGAAGGCATTAAAATCCTTTTTCGTCTAAATTTTAAGGATTTTAAGGTGTTCAAAATGTGAGATCTGTGATCCTTAAAATTTAGACGAAAAAGGATTTTAATGCCTTCTTTTTTGAATATGATAAAGGATTACTGTAGTTCTTAGACTTTAAATTAAAGGATTGTTTATACTAAAGAGTTTATTTCAAAATTAATTAGTCGAAACATTTCATCAGATACCGGGCAACGACTCCATTTGTAAAGTGAAAAATCATTTATTCTTCTTTTCTTCAAAACACAATTCAATAATAAATATATACACAAAGTCTTACATAAATTGTAAATTTGTCTCATTTAATTATCCTCTGAAAGTGTTAATATTTTTTGTTTGAATTATTAGATGAGTGCTTTCTGATTTTATAATTTTGTTGTCGTTTTGATTGAAGTTATGATTAATTGGTGGCATTAGAGGCAGGCCGAGACGCTGGGCGTCACGATGTCGTCGTTGTTCGCCCTTGTGGTCATATTTGATAAACCAGATAATAACAGTAGCAAAAGCGGAGTGCATGTCAAAACTGAACCGAATCGATAGTCGACTGCACGACTGCAGGTCTGAAAATAGAACACGATTAGCCCGACTTTGTACAAACATGCTTACAAAGCATAAACAGACACATATACACCCGGACACAAGCAGACATATCGTGTCCAAACGGCCACATATTATTGATCGATTTACAAATAACTCTAGAAAGTTTAGTTAGTTGGTGTTTGTTGGTTTACTTCCTTAGAGAATTATGTGCACCTTGGATAGATACTACATGAGAATAAAGGTTCATCATATCTGCAAATAAATCTTCTAAGATTAAGATTGACAGAAATTTAAAGCCTAACGATAACATCCTGCCTGATGTGCTACTAAATATTTCCTCCATTCGAAAGCGAAACGAACCCTAAATAGTTGAAGACCAACAATAGTTGATGATATTGATAAATTTACAACGAATTTCAGAAAAAAAAAACACATTAAAAGGAACAAAATGAGAAATTACAAATATCACTGACTTAAGAGAACGTAGCTAGTCCAAATAAGACAAAGAAATATTTGAGAAATTGAGTGTTCGCACGGCACTTGGTGAAACATAATTAATAATGATAAAAACTTCCAAAAAGAAGGAACGAAACAACAAAACACTTGGCTACGTTTCACAAAAGTTTATATTGTTTCGGCTGTTACGCCATTTTCAAAGATATATTGTAACCACTCTTTGAAGATGGCGTAACAGCCGAAACAATAATGTTAGAGAATTTTCTTTAATAAACTTTTGTGAAACGTAGCCAAGTGTTTTGTTGTTTCTTTCCATCTTTTTGGAAGTTTTTATCATTAAGAAATATTTGCTGAACAATGTCAAATTCTATCTCCAACATCCTCCAATCCAAATAATAGGTTTTCGGGATTTTAGCGTTCCAATATCTGAAGGACATCGCATAGCAACTTTATTTTGGACTATTCTACACTGATTGAATGGTGGAGTAATATTGTCCCAAATTGAAAACCATTCATGGCTGCTCGTAACAGAAATCAATATTTAGATGATAGGTAATGCGTAAATAATTAAATATGAAATAATTAGAGCCAAGGTGGTAGTAGTAGGAAATGTTATTCAGACAACTGCTAAATGAGCTTTGATTGATTTTGCGACTTCCAGAAGTTAATTAATATAGGTGTTATTGTTACGCGTTTTGCATGTCGAGATGAGGGGTATTTTTCATAGTTTGTTGAAACGTTATAGTATTTTATGTTAGTTTGAGAGGTTCCTTTAAGCTTGCATTTTCTGTCACCTACCATTTTTCACAAATGTAGAGGGAAACGTTGAAGTTCTGTTAGCAAATGATTTGGTTTGGTTTTGTGGATATCTGTAACCCTATAGCTGCTGCCTGTTGTAAAGCAATTATGTATTTTTACCTCTTTGAACGAACCGAACGGCTATTTGTCCTTGCCAAGAACAACATCTAAAAGACCATTATTTTCTCGGCAAGCGGTAAGCACAGCGAATATTTTCCTGTTTCGTTTTCCCGCTACAACGACGTTTCTCCAAAACCACTCCACCAAAAAGGGAACAACATCCAGCTGACTCCCATTTATCGCTAGAATCTGCTGCGGTTTGACTTAAACTTGAACAGTGATTATTTCTACCTTATCTACCTTTGAAAACTTTAATAACTTTCCATTGCTTGCAGGACAAACGCAAGTCACAATTTGTAGTTATTTACAAATATATATATATATATTACAACACGTTGTACTCTTTTCTTTTTAGTGAATCGATGAAGCTGTTAATTCTTGTAACGCCATATTGAAATTAAACAGAAAACTGTTGATTACAAAACTTTTTATTGTTATCCGCAACAATATTATTTCACCACACAGTGGCTTCCTCAGGTGGAAATATAATGACTTAAAACTAAAAACAATATCCTTAAATACTAAATGAAACAGGAGGGAGTGGAGGTAGGTGAACAAATTATGGGAACTAGAGATTGAGTAGAGGACAATTATTTATATCAGTTTGATCATTTAATAATAAGCCTAATTAATTTAATTTATTAATCTCTATACATTCCAACAAATTTAATTTTATACCCTTCTTTTCTATATATAATTATTTAAAATGGTCATCAATGTAATGGGAATATTCTAAAAGATGTTTAGGATATGTAGAATTAGTCTTTTTATTTTCGAATGATTTCTTATGTTCAAGAATCCTATCCTTGAAACATCTACCCGTCTGACCTACATATGATAAATTGCAACTCCCACAGTTTAATTGCTAAACGCCTGATTTAAGTTCTTTCGCTGTAAGGTCTTTATTGTTTTTTATTATACTGCATAACGTGTTATTAGTTTTAAAGGATATAGTCGAACTAAAAAAATTTAGAAATATAGTGACCTAAACGTTTAGAAGAGGAAGCTAAATAAGTGAGTGTGTTGTAGTTCGAAAGGGGATTATTTTTAACACGAGGATAGATTAAATTTAAAGTTTTTCTGTTTATTTTTTTCTTAAGTAAATTGGTAACTAATGACGTATGATATCCAATTACTAAAATCCTATTTAATTCTGTGTTATAATCATCAATTGACATTGGTACAGTGATTAATCTATGAAGGCTCGAATGGAAAAAAGCTAATTTGTTTTTATTTCTATATATTATAGATAATAAATTAATTACAAATTCGTAACAGTAAATGGAATTTATGTTCTTGTTTGTATATAGTAAACTTTTGAGTAAGACCTACGTCATGCCTATGACAAATTTAGTTCTCCCTTATCCTGGGGCAAGGATTATTTCGTATAAGTTCAGACCGATTTAATTGAGTTTAAGTTAATCTTGCCGGGAAGTTAAGAAAACAACCGTTAGCGATATTATACACCGTATATATCCATAATACAATAGCAAATGAACACAGAACTTATTCCAAAGTCATATGGTTGTCATGACCTAAACAAAGTTCACTGGCAGGAGTATTATTTGAACGAAGTTCGTAAGGTGGAGAAGGAAGCAGAATGGAGCGTGGAAATCGGAATTATCAGATGTGGTTACCGACTAATCAAACTGTCAACGAATTTGGAAATATTCCCATTGTCTGTTATGTGAGATGCTGGTGGTAGTGTTAAGCTTATTTAAGGTATATTAGTGTCAGAAATGACATAATTCATAAAAATAATTGCTAACTTGTTTATGTTATCCGGAAACTTGACAATTTAAGTTCACCCTAAAAACCTTAGTCGGAAATAACACATACACCCTAGAATATTGAATTGATTTAGACATAGTAACAAATACTGCTATTTGTGAATATTTCCAAGTTGATTACGTAATGGTCGTTCTAAATTACACGGTTACTTTAGATGTTCTGTCAGTACCATAGTGTTCCATTGTGGTTAATTTTGCATCACCATATATCCTACGTGAGTCCACTTTAAAAAGTAACTACCATCATTCATGTTTGAATGAAACCGCGAAATATCTAACAGAAATGAAGGCGAAAATATAAAACCGAGTGTAGTATTCAATAGAGAATCGATAAATGATTTAACTAAAAAATAACAGTAGAATCCATCCACATCCAAATTATGTGATGGAATTTCTTCTGTAGTTCTCAGGCTTTCACGGCCGGCGTATGTTGATGCAGTGTATTCTTCCGGGCTGTTTTGGCGTGGTCCATGGAATTTTTCTTTTCCAGACGTTTCGCCGTGCTTTGTTGATAGCATCTTCAATGGTAACTTGGCATGTGCTTGGTCGTAACTGATGAATTTCTTCTATGTGTTTAGGGCTGTTTAGTCTCCAAATTATCGTTTGAAAAGATCATAAATTTATCCCCTTATTATGTTAGTTGTTGCATGCGAATTCTAATGCTGTCGAGATGATCTGTTTTATGTCTTCAGAAGCTAAGTGCGCGAGAACGGTAATGGCTCCTGAGGGCATAGGAACGGCAAAAGAAACGGATAAAATAGAACCACCGAACGAACAGCAGCAACATTATAATCGTAGTATTAATATTTCATATCTTTTAATTTTTATAAATACATGTAAGTTTTGTTCTTGTAAAATCAAATTGGTGATGGTGAAAGTGGAGATTTTTAGTTAATGTAAATAAATATAGTTATACAAAACATATATAGTTTTCCTCAAATTCTGAGGTGGTTCTTCGAAACAGATTTATTACGAACACGTTTACACGACGCTTGATGGTCCTTCGAAGCAGATTTAATACGAACACGTTTACACGAAGCTTTAGGGATGGTTACCCTTTGTTAAAACACCGGAGTCAATCATGTTATCTTTCTTTAATGCACCTTCTCCATTTCCGTTTTGAATAAAGATCAAGAGTAGATTGAAATAAATTGAAGATAATCCCTTTTGCTTATTTTCATTTTAACATCCTGTATACCGAGTTTTAATTTTAAAGAAATGATTTTGCGGTTCTCAACGTAAACATAAACCATTCCGCACTCGTCGTCTCGTTGTGGTTTTCTCATGTCGCTTTTCCGAAGTTCGACATCGACGTCAATTCGGAAAGCAGCAGCGCGAAAATACTTGTTAAATCTCATTTCCTAGCAGATTTTGGCGTCGCATTACAGGAACCACGTGCCCAGAATATTAGTTCGGGAGCGACGAGGGCGCCGTGGCACTGGCGACGCCCAAGAAACCGGAAAAGCGTTTGCTTTCCGGATCTATATTGGCCTGGACGACGACTAAACGGAATGACCAACATTTATACTTGCTGCAGAATATGTCGATCGAAAGGGGAGATATTACCTTGATGAAAGTACATTTTCTACCCGATATGTTGTCAAGGGTTGAAGGCGTTCACTGACGGAAAATTTTAAAAAATTCTCTTCCCAAAATGGCAGCTTTTAATAGTTTTTTTTATACAGATTAATAATGTTACCCCTTTCTAAAACCAACTTTTAAAAAGAATTCAAAAATTATAAAACACATTTCCATCAATAACGGATATAATCCCAACCTAATTGACAAAATGTTAAAAAATAAACAACGTAAACTCATTGAAATTGAACTGATTTAATTCCTGTAAATAAGAAATATGTCTTTATTAATTATGTAAAAGAAGTCGGATTACACCAATTTTAGTCAACAAAATTAATTTTAAAAAGGTCTGTTAGTTAACAACAAAAATGAAACAAATTTAATAGATAAAAGCGGCGTTTACAAATTGTACTGTAAAGATTTCACAGCCTTTTATCTAGGACATACAGGTAGAACCATAAAAACTCGGCTTAAAGAACATATGCTTTCCATCCGGAATAAAAAGAATAATACAGGAATAGTTCAACATTTCTTAGATTTCAAACATAATTTACACACTAATTCAATCGAACTTTTACATTCAAAGGGGTCGTAAATTAAGTTTGCTCGAATCCTTGGAAATTAAGAAAGCCATTGATAATAAGCAAAATATTGTAAATAATCAAATTGAAATGTTCACTTTGGATTATCCGCTGTTATTGGACCTTCCAAATAGATAACCACTACCTACAGTTAATCTGTCCCATTGCTTATTGCCATCCGTTTATATAAGTCTGTTACCATATTTGCATCTTTAATAACATCATAGCTCTTGATGATAACCCGTAAGGGTTGAAGCAACATTGTAGAGAAGAATAAAAATTTTTTTGTGAAACGTAAACCAGTGTTTGTTACTCAAAATACCCATATTCAGTTTTATTTAAAATGTTTCACAAATAATGCGATACGCAATCTATTAACTTTAAATTAACCACAGTGTTCGTTATTATTAGTAGTTACTACATTTGCTTGATGGACATTCATTATCACTATAAAATAAAACTCAAAAGTTACATTCCACAATATTTATTAAAACTATTAGTAATATTCTTAAAATTATAAGTTTTACTTGGTTACCATATACCATGAATAAACTGTTAATATATATATAAAGGGAATAAATTCTAATTTTTGCAATAATTTTCAAAAATTTAACTTCTATCTTCATTAGTATGGCCTAAAGATGATTTAAGTTCTGTAGAAATCCTACTACATTTAAAATATTTCAAAACTGAGTATAAACTTAATTCTAGGTTGTTCCAAAGTTCTTTATGAATAAATCGTCCAATTTAAGACAGTACATTTTGACTAGACTGCGGCGAAAAACTTTTAAGAAACTTCATCATAAACAAAAAGCCGAATACTGTAGGCTTCTGACTTTAAAAAACTTCCAAACTTCGTTGGTGCCACATAGCTCAAGAAGACCTTGGATTTTTTTAGATCTTTATCACAAGCCGCTGTGTCAATGACGAAATCCAACTTTCCCTTCTGGGCGTAAACAGCAGTGGTTATATTTAAGTCAGTATTGATTTTCTAAAATTAGAAAAGTCGATTTGGCACATAATAAAGCCATCATGTGTTGTATTTATTTAATACGGTTTTTTGAGAAAAAGAAACGAAACTTGGTTCGTAAAATATATCTATGGGTACTTTGTTAAAAGTTGAATAGTCTCAATTCCCCATGGAATATGCAAAGTATGGGATAAGGATTTGCTCCTGTATAATATGAAATGAAGTTGTGAATTTGGCGTCTCGACGCCGTACGCTCTCTCGTTTGAGCCGATAATGCAAATTTGCTCTTGTGATTTAGTGTAACACATCCATACATATGTCGGCTAAGGTGTAATTTATGAATTTAAATTTATGTACGAAACTCATATCTGTTAACTTGCTCCAGTTTTGGTCTATAGATTTCCTAGCTGGCCTGCACTACATCCAGAGCTTTTACACATTCATGCACGTCCATGTATGCACAACTGGTTTAGATCGAGGTAATTTATTGTAATTGTTATACCTTCCTGGAAAAAGGTATCTACCTAAATTGCTTTGATCCCAAACCTCCCAGTTTTTGATACGTCCGGAAAAACGATATAAGTTCTATAGTTCTAAAGTTCTACTTTCCAACGTACCTAAAAGTAGAAAACATTCTTTATTAGAATCATTAGAGATTAGAAAAGCAGTGCAGAATAATAAAAATCTTGTTAATAATCAATTAGAATTGTCCACTTACAATTCCCCCCTCCTCCTGTTCAAATAGAATTAGTCTTTATAAATAGTATCCTTAAGGTTTTAGATTTTAGTAATCATTTGTATGTACTCTTGTAAATGGCCGTATCGGCCGAAACATATATCGAGTTTTCGAATAAATTGTGAAACGTATCTATTTCTTTATTTTATTGTTATTTATATTTAAATGCAGTTTCACAAAGGTTGCACCATTGACAGTTTAAATTTGTTTTACATAGTTTACCATAAGGAATAGCACTGTTAATAAAGTATAAATATTTGGTATTTTGATTTCATATCTTATAGTAACAACATTATTGGTACCTCCATTAAACTAAAAGTATTAAATGTGGTTATTGAAGTTACGTTTTCCTATACGGAATGTAACTGGGGCTGTAAAATGTATTTTAAACTTTACGGCCTTCTTAGAAAAGTTTCGTATCAATGAAATCTGTACCTCAAGTTTTATTATTGCATTCGATGCTTTTACCGTCGATTAATCAATGATACCTTGCTCTGATCCCTTTCATACAATTGTGTAAGAATACAATAGAGTCCTGGCCTCTTTGCCACGTAAAACGAAACCCTGTACAAGTTCGTTTCTTGCGTTTCCAGGTCAACCCTAAAAAGTAAGCAGCAACTAAACGTTAAGAAACTTGCTAAGGCATTTGTTAACCATTAGTTACAAACTTTCGCGAAAGTTCGCTATAAATACAGCAAGCTTAAAGCGTTTAAGTTCTGAAATTTGTATTTTTGCAAGTTGGCGCATTTCCTTCCGTTGAAGCTGATACATGGATTACAATTATTCACCTTAATTTTACCCCTCTAAAAGGACATTTCTCTTTTTAACAAATGAAATTATCAACAAATTACATACGAAAACAATTGATACGATTGTAATAGCGAAGTTGATTAATTACTAGAGCATGTCGTAAGCCTGTATACAGTAAAATTATTTTAGTGTCGGAATAAATTTAACAGGATTAATGTTTGATCAGTGATTACAATAACATCACCGCTATGCATATTGTTTCACGTTGGATTTGCTTTACAATTGTTTTCATCTACCTATACAGATTAATTAACGATCGCGTAGCAAATTTAATGCAACTGTAGCAATAAATCGTCTTCGGTATTTGATTTGCAAAAATTTAATTGTTAATTTAATACTTGTTCTATTGACTCGTTTCATGTAAAATTTGTGAAATCAGTAATCAAAATATACGAAGCATGTTTTTTAAGTGAGTAAATAGAAAACGTGCAAAGATATCTTAATAATTTTATTTTTACATGAAAGCCTGTACTTTAATCTACTTTTCTACATAATTTCCTTCAATATTGAGGCACTTGTCATAACGTTTGACAAGTGACCAGTTTTTGAATACCCTTCTCATAGAACTCTGCCGCCTGACTTGTTAACTGTTAACCACTGCATCACAACTGTTTTGACTTCGTCATCGTCTTGAAGACGGTGACAGCCCAGATGTTTCTTCAAGTGCAGGATGGTAGTCACTGGGCGCCAGATCAGGACTGTACGGAGTATGATCCAAAGCTTCCCAGTGAAAACATGCGATGAGATAATTAATCCGATTAGCCACATGCGAACGGGCATTGTTATCTACATTTGTGCGGCCATCATTAAATGCTCTCACCCACTTCCTTACCATTCCATCACTCATAATGTTTTGTCCGTAAACTGCACAGATCTCAGATCTCACTATGATTATCAATCGGTTTTAGTCCTTTACTTCACAGGACTCACGATTATCGGAGACATCTTAATCACTCAGTAAACAAGGTGAACAAGGGCGAATCATACTGTAATGTCAGTGCGTAGGTAAGAGATGTAGGTACTCAGTGCGCATGCGCGGAACGCTGATCGCAGCGCCGCTGTACTTACTTACAAAACATGCCTCGTAAATTTGAAATAGTTTAGAACAACATACCGGTTATATTGACTAGAATCATAGGTCCTGGCTGATTGCTATATGACCGCCTTATAAAAAACACTGCCTTTTGCGACATTGCATATTACGATATACCTCATTAAGCGACTGTATTTAGCTAATATCTTCGAAGGATTACATCTGTTAAAACGACCAGCTGCATTTTAATCAATTTTAATAGGTAACAGTATCCACAATTGGCACAGTATAATAGCCAATGGCTATTAATATCGCAAAAATAAACAAAAACGTGTCGAGTTTAGGTAATTTTGTAATTCTCAGGAACAAAATACCCGTGTATGCAGTTTAATCAAAAACCACTTTTTCATATCTCTTCAGTAAGTTTATTACTTATCTGTACACAAAACACACCAAAATATATTGTTGAATTATTTGTGAAAATTTTAGCATGTCGCAAAAAAAAAACAAACTAAAATCGAAGAAAAATCGTGAATTATTTCAAAGCTAACAAGGACTTTGCAAAGGAATAAGGTGTATCACGCTTGACATTTTCAAACGTTCGGATAGAGAACGAACAAAATCAACCAACCCTCGTATATTAGATTAAACAACTGCATAGATGTTCCAAAAAGAAACCCAACGAAGCAAAGTGTATGCTTAAATAATTTTTTGTGTGGTGTCGGAAATAATGGACACAACTTTTTCTATTTGTGTAGGCTTAAGTCATAAAGTTAGGGATTAGGGTAGGTCGATTTAAGTTTCCAATTTTAAGTCGAGCATGTCAAGTGCTGTTTGTGAAAATGATGATTAGCAGATGCCATAGAATGTAAGTATGAGCGAGGAAGAGAGTGTACGAGAGTGAGATGGATGCATGAGAAAAGCCGTTGGGTAAGGATGTTGGATCGCGGGGTGACGAAGGTGGTATACCCCCTGTAGCTAGTTTTAAGTTACGAATAGCAGAGTTTCTGTAAATTTGATGAAGAAAAGACGTTGTCGCAATCTTTATTTTGTTTGTTCACTTTTTCCTTTTTTTCTTAATAAAGTTAATGTTTTATTCCTGTGGTCTCCTGAATGCTGTAAACCCAGCTATGTTGAAATTGAAAAAAAATATTCACTACAGTTGTTTCAAGTTAGTACCAGTATTTATTAAAAGTAAGTTTAATCCGATCGAGCGATAGAGTGGAAAGTTTGTACTCGTTGGTCCTACAGTTCAAACAATAAGTTTAGAATTCGAATGATCCGTGACCGTTTCGGCTAGTTCACCTTCTATAATTGTCTAGATACGGCAGTTGAATCGAGAATGTCTCACATTCCGCTTCATGAGTTGACTCTGAACAACAAGCACAACAAAACACCAAAAACAACCACTGCAACAGCAAGAAGACCAAGCAAGCTATTCGAATCAGTAGAATGTACACATGAAACTCCCTGTTCGAGGTGTATTTCTTTCCACAAAATTACCTACCTCACTCTCGCCGCTATACTGCAGAATATGTGCAAGGAATTTAATTCAGAGCCGACAATGAAACTCCTCGGATAACCTGGATTACCTAAACGGGCTGTTTTCATACGAAAGGCCAATCTTTATCGTACGTTCCAACCAACCAACCAACCAACCAACCAACGCGATACGTAAATAGTTCTGTGCTGTCAAACTATCCAACTCCCTATTTGGAATTTAGTTTAGTCAAATAAATAATGCTTGTTGGTATAATGTACGATAAAAGGTCGTGGATTTTTTACAGTAGTTGTAGTGTCCTGGTTCCTGGTAGCCTACGTACAGTAAAGTTAGTTATGATTTACTTTTAGTCACCCTGCTTGATTGCATTTAAAACGATGTAACCTACAATTGCTCTTACGAGGGTAATTCAAATATAAACGGTCATTTTACTATTTAGCTTAGCACATAATTCCGATCTGGTGGATTCGATGCTCGAATGGTGTTTGGTTTATGAGGAGGGGGAAATCGGCATAGGTATCAGCTGCGCTCGATTCTGTCCGCAGTACAGCCATGACTGAGTGCAAGGTTGCACAACACATGATCATAAAATTTTTAACCAATGAAGGCGTTAAACCACCGGAAATTTTCACTCGTTTGAAGGCACAGTTTGGGGATGATACATGATCATACATCATACATCATAATCGACGTCCAAGAACAAGTCCCACAAATGACACATAACATCCGTGCTGTTCGAGAGCTTGTTGAGGGTGATAAGTGATCGCCGGTTAACTATTGAACAAATCTCATCAGAAGTGGGTATCAGTTCTGGGAGTGTTCAAGTGTTCAATCCATCATCAGTGATAAACTTGGCTTTAGAAAAATTAGTGCTCGCTGGGTTCCAAGGTTGTTGACCAAAAATCAAAAACAAGTCTGTTCGGAGATCAATGAAAGACTTCTGAATCGATTTCGACAAGAATGGGAGGTTTTTTTATGCGTATCGTCACTTGGCCGAATCCTATCCTTCCGAATAAAAAATGGCGAGTAAGGAGTGGCGAAAAAAGTATGAAGGCTGCCCTTTTGGCTGTCAAAGCCAAAACCCGTCTTTCAGCCGGAAATGTGCTTGCGACTGTTTTCTATGACTCAAGGGCAATCGGAGTTTTACTCATTGATTTTCTTTACGATCAACGAACAGAAAATGCGGCTTACTTTCTGAGTTACAGTGTTACAGTCGTCAAAAATCGCGTATCGAAGCAAACGACTGGGTATGCCCATTCGAGACGTCATCCTCCTTCATGACAACGCCAGGTCACACACCACAGTTTTGACAAGGAAGAAATGCCCTGGGAAACCCTCGAGCCTCTATAATTCTCCTTATAGCCCTGGCTAATCACTAATCACCCGATGATAATTTTTTTGTTCGCGCCCTTGAAAGAATCACTTGGAGACAAAAGATTTGAAAGCAATGAAGAAGTAGAGGCTAACAACTCGCCCTCAAATTTTTTATGGAGAAGGAATATTAAAGCTTCCAAATCGGTGGCAACAGTGTGTAGAGAACGGTGGTGGTTACATTGAAAAATGTTAAATGTTTAGTTTGTGTATACCATTAATCAATAAATTTATTTTACAATATTACGGTTTATATTTGATTTACCCTCGTACAACATTGGATGCCAAGCAATCTAATCTGGTTCAATCCTTGCAATCACGACTGGTCCTTTAATGGTTGATGCCTGGAACCTAATATACAGGCATGGACAATGATTTTACAATATTATCAGTATCATAGTCATATACGTTTAAGGTCATGGTCCTTTGCAATGTAATGTTGGCTGATATGTAAGTTCATAGGTGTGTGGACCGAATTACGTCTTCTGGAAAAGTGAAAAACATTTGCTTTCTGTTCATTTGCAAAATACCGATTCTTATGGGCAATTTACATTCGTTTGTAATCAATTACTATTGATAAAATCCGTTTATATTCTGTATGGTGTCATTTATATATACATATATATATATATATATATATATATATATATATATATATATATATATATATATATATATATATATCAGTTAACACCAGAGACAACTCAGAATGTAAAATTGAATTCTATCTCTACAAAACCGCGATTGGTAATTGTTAAAATGAAAATCAACATTGTCAACTATAAATACACATAAATTTGATGTAATATTTCTCTAGAATTGACATGGCAGCCAATTAAACATGCTTCAGATAATACACTACACGTTAATTATTTTGTGTATCTACCTTTTGTCAAGTTCGAAAGTAAACAGTTCACTTAAATATGCCTATATGGTGTTTTGAAACAAGAAATCTTTAATGTCTTGCTACGAGCGAAGACGTCGCGGCGGCGGCGCCCGCCTGTCAGACGCTGGTTGTTTTCAAAACTGCTCTGTTTATACAGATGGAGAGAGGACCCTGGCAACGGCCTCTACCCTCAGGAATGTTGTGTGTGGTAAATATTTTTCGGGGTCGGAATGTCTAGCCTACAATAATTTCAGAACGAAAACAAAAGCTCAATACTCGGTTTTTAATTAAACAATATTTAATTATCCCTATGCCGCAAAGAAATCACACGTAATGAATAGACGCTACTGCAGCTTTTATCGCACTAACTAGGCTGGATAAATAAAAATTACAATTTGAACAATGATATAGACATGATGAAGTAATAAAACTGAAGTTTTGTTGTAGATAGCTTTTATTATTTTAAAGAATTAAAAATACACTTGGTTTCAAGATATTATATTTGTAGACATTACAGTTGTTTCAACATACATTGCCTTCATCAGGTGTGATGATTTAAACAAACTACGAATCGTTACAGCTATTTATACTAACAACTAAGGGGTGGGGTGTAAATTAATTGAATATATTGAGCAAAGGTGAATTTTTACATTCGATTTGGTCGTTTAATGCTAGGTTTTTATAAAAATATCTATTAATTTCTAATGCTTCTAACAGGTTTAATTTCAAACTTTTATTTTGCACGTGTAAAACTTTGTAGTCTTGTTTAAAATTATGGTTTTCTTTTAATAAATGTTCCGCATACGTAGAATCAGGTTTTTTATTTGTAAAACTAGCCCAATGTTCTTTTATACGAACTATAAAAGATCTACCAGTCTGTCCTAAATATACTTTGTTACAGTCTAACAATTTAATTTATAAACTCCTGATTTTAAGTTTTGTGGAGTTTTACATTTATTATTTAGTATATGTAAAATGCAAATAATAATAATAATAAATGTAAATATTTTTAATTAAATTACACCCCACCCCTTAGTTGTTAGTATAAATAGCTGTAACGATTCGTAGTTTGTATAATCATCACACCTGATGAAGGCTATGTTTGCTGAAACAATTGTAGTGTCTACAAATATAATATTTTGAAACCAAGTGTATTTTTAATTCTTTAATTATATTTTCTGTGTTTCCACGAGTGAAAGCTTCCACCATCAATTTTTTATTATTTTATCTACGATCTATGTTCTATCTTTTTAATAGCATCTGCTGGAAGCGAATGTACCTATTTTAAAGGTAAATATAAAGTTTTTTCCGTCTTTCAGTACTTTATACCACTCTTTTACGATAGATGATTTAGTTACTCGTCCTTTGACGCTTTCAAGTAATTTGATCCTTTTAACAGGTCTTTTGTTCCGATTCCTTGCAACGTTTTACGTCTTTTCGTGACTCTCACTGATCAATAAAAGTGTCTTTGTATCAATTATAAAAATACTTCTTTCCACCATGTAACGCAATAATGTATAAAAGGAGTTTTTATTTATTTCTATTCTACTACATTTAACGAGAAATTTCCAAAATATATGTGCTATAAATTTTGTGGTGGTTTATATATTAATATAACTCCAAAAGTACCTAATAATTCAGTTAAGCCTTTTTTATAGGTACTCTAAAATCTCCTGATTTAACACCAAAAAAAAAAACGCATACAGATACTGTAGTTAAATTGTAAATATTATATTTTAAGCTTTAAGTTGTTAATTCTTTTCGGAAAAAATATGAAAAAAATTATGGAAACTTTAATGGTTTCAAATAAAAATAAGATTTTTAATAGAATAATGTATAATATGGTAGAGTGATTATTTTAACTTTAATAATAAGATTTACAAACAATTTGATGGTCTTCCAATGGGATCATCTTTATCTCCTTTGTTTACTGAAATGTTCATGAATAATTTTGAAAACAATTTCCTTAATTTAAAAAACATATATACATAGTACAGATATGTGGATGATGTTTTTTGCATTTGGCTAGGAACTGAAAGACAGTCACACTAATTGTTAAGGTTAGGTCAGGTTATTGTTTTGTTGTAGTCTATTTCTTTGTGTCTCTGTGCGTAAATATTTCTTAATATTCTATTCTAAATCTTTTGTATTCTATTTATCTGTGCCAATAACTTTTACTACTGTACTTTCTAATAATCCCTACTAACATCTCAACCTAACCTAACCTAACCTAACCTAACCTAATCGCATGACGTCTGAACTTCATTGCCTTCCCTAATTGCTGTTTTATAATGGGTTTCTTGGGTGATTTGGGTCGTTACTCTATTTAGTCATATTTCTGATCTCGAAAATTTCCAAGCAGGTATTAAAATCCTTTTTCGTCTAATTATAAAGGATCACAGATCCCAAATTTGGAACGCGTTCTACACGTAGGCACAGCGCACCGAAAGCCATATCGCACGACCGGTTTCGACCTATCGGTTCTCTTTTACTACTACTGTTTTACTCCTTACTTTTACCTACTACCCTTTCTCTTACTTCACAATTTCGACTTTACCTCTTTTTTCACTCTCAGTAATGAGTTCTTATCTTGCATTGCTACGTTCAAGTTCACTTTTCTATTATATTATCGCGTTTCAATTTCTATTTTCATTGTTGTTCGTTGTTAAGTTTGTAAATATATGTTGATTGTTGTATTGTTATTATTTAGTCTTTAATTGTGTTCTCGATAAAAACCAACACAAACTAAAGTACAAATAAAAATAAACTAAAAACACTTTTATGAATAATAAAATAGGAAGTAGAGAAGATTAACCAATCAGGCATAGATATATAAAATAAAATATGAAGACTGCGATGCAATTTATATTGGCAAAAATAAAAGATAATAAGAACTCCGTAGGACTTGCACAAGACTGTAATGGACATCTAATAAGTAAAAATAATTTATCAGTGATACATAGATTATAAAATTATTAAATATTACCAACGATTAAATTGAGAGCTTGTCCAGTTCTTAGTAATCAGATTAGTCTTGAAAAAGGCATAACATGCCGAAACAATTGTATAGGTATTGTGAATATATACTTGAAACATTTAAAAGAAATTTTATTCATTTTCTTAAAATTATTTTTATATTTTCTTTAAAAATATTTTGGGTACAAAGAATTTACAATTAAAAGTTAAGGGCTTGAAAGTATGAGTTCACTGTATTCATTTTCTTGTACCCAACAAAGTAAATTAGAACGTTATTTTACGTCCATATAATTACAGGGGCTGTCCCACACAGGGATCTTTGTCCCTGGATCTGTGTGATCTCTTTTTTGCTTTTGGTTGATCAAAACATAATTGGTAGCGACAAAAAATAGTTTCCCTTTACTCTTTGACCCAATTATTGCCGTGTGACACTTATAATTACATTTCCGAATGAGGGAAATTGTGATCGTAAATTTTTCCTTCTAATTTAACCAGTTGTATTGTGAATTATTTTGACGTTAGTCTTTTATCCACTTGTTTCAGATAATCCTAGTCTTTCAAGATGGCAGCCTTTGTAGCCAAGCAAATGGTAGGGAACAAATTAAATGCCGTTAAAGGTAAGAATTTTTATTTTGTTTTTCTAAAAATATGCGTAACCATTTAATATTCATTCATAAATTTATTATCGTTCGAAATCGTTTCAGTTATTTTAATTAATGTAGCTACTAAATCCTACTGGAGTCGTTTAAAAGCTAATTGTTTTCAGCATTCCAATTCGTGTTTCGAAAGCATTTGCTGCCTTAAATTTGTTTAATGACTTTAGTTTAGCTAAGTTTTGAAATTAACTTCTACCGCTGCACATAACGACCTGTGCTAAAAATTTTGTCCTAGATATTTCGGTCAAACAAAGCAATTAAACAAATGTTCATGACAGCGAATGTTTTCAGTTCGATATTTTTCCCTTTAGGCCTTATCTGATACGTTTAAAGAAAAATGTTACCAAATAGTAGTCACAAACAAAACACTGTAATATTTCGCATACTTTATACAGTGGCCGGCACGTAAGGAGATTAAGCCACGGTCAGATTGACAGGTAGGTGGACGAAGACTTTTAGCATAGCAATAAATGGAAGAACCAATAAGAAATACCTCGACCGAAACGTCAACTTGTAGTTCAGCGGCGCGTATCACTGTGAGAAAAACTACTGAATACGGAACACAAGTGAATTCATACAGTTGATTTACTTACCCTAATCGGGTTTTAATGATGTATGCGATGTGAACAATTAAAATTTCACTATCATCATGAACATAAGTACCTAATTATATAAATCTAGGAATAATAGCTAATTTAAAGATTATGAGGTATGTATAGAAATAAGTTGTTGACAAACAAAATAAAATCGAATGAACAAAACTTGATAATATGAATTATGTAGTGTATCTTACCCAGGTCTATTTGTTAAGACATTAGAAAATTTGGTTTGTACAATCGATCTTTATATTTGTTATTTTTAGATTTAGTAGTTTCGTTTATAGTTGTACGATTTGTGCATGTACCAAATATCATAAATAATGTTGCTTAGTCTGGGTATCAGGTTCGCTGGCAGCGATAGAAGAATATCGTGGTTAGTAGTTGTAAGTATATTATTTCTTTACGAACAACCACTTCTCTACTCCGTTAATTTGCAACTATTTGCCACTACGCTACTGAAATTTTCTGAGCAGTTATCATTCTGCTTACCGGTCGATTAACCCCGCCCTAAAGGGGCTAGACTTTGCAATTGCGCATCCGATGATTTATGGCTTTTGAATCTCCTTACGTGCCAGCCACTGTAACTTACGTTAAGGATAACGTCTCCTACTTCTTTTTTCCTAGACAGCACAGATATGGTTTAAAATCAACATTCATGTATTTTTTGGGATATAATTCAAACATTCGACGGTAAAATAATAATTGTGAAACACATATAATAATTAAATTTAAACATAGAAACACAAGAATGTTCTCACAGATATTTTAATATCTCGACAATATTGTTTCGGCCTATATGACCATTCTCAAGAGTACAAATTGTATTAATAAAGTATCTATACCAGATTGGAAAAAGGGGAAAGAACAGGGGGTGTATAGATGTACAGGATTAGAGTTTATATATGATAAGCGGATAATTTGAAGTATCTTATTCTAATTGATCATTAACTAAGTCTACATTTTTGTTGGTTGCTTTCTTTATTTCTAAATTTTCTAATAAAGATAACTTCCTGATTTGTGAAAAGTTAGAATTAAAAAATTTTGATTTATTGAATGATTAAAAGTCGTACAATGTTCTGTCTTATTTATTACTTTATTAATAAGATATTAAAATATCTCGACAATATTCTTGTGTTTCTTTGTTTAATTTTAATTATTTTTTAGGATGTTACGGTTTCAAATAAACTTTAGTTGGCATTTTATGCAAGCCACTTTTTCAATTCTAAACCAAAATATTATAATAATAAACAAAATAACGAAGACAATACATTTCCCATTACCTTCAAACAAACTTATTGGTAAAAATTGAGCTAATTTAGTTATTTTTCTATTTATCTTTGTGATGGTAGTTAAAATAGGAATAGATTTAAAATTAAATTGGCATACAAGTTGTTGCCCTTTGGGAAAACGATCTAGTTTAAGCCTAGGGTTATTAATCGATGCAATAATGGTCTGTTGGTAGGCATTTCTTCTTAGCAATTTAACTCAGGATTAGGTTAACCGAGGCAGAACTAATTCGAACAGGAGTAAAGGATAAGGGTTAAACAGATCCGTTGTTCCCTTGTCCGATTTATTTCGAATGCGAAAGGAGAAAAAAACTCACGTCGACTAAACAATCCCAAAACAGGAACACGACGCTAACAGAAGCCCGTATTTGTCAAGTCAAATGAGACTTGAATTCTAAATAAAAAGAAAACCGGGACGGTATAAGCCAAGACTGGATGAGTGAATTGCGGTATTAACTATACAATTTGAACTCTTATCCAAATAAGTTCATTTTTTAAGTGATAATTTAAGATGGAAAAGCGGTAGAGACATGAAACAAGGAATATCACAGGATCGGATCGTTTTTAACAAAAATAAATCACCCCGTAACATAAAACTAGCGGCCTTTCATTCTATGATAAACAGAGTTGTCGACATACCTTTATCGGAACAAAATTACAAAAAAGAAATAAATTTGATAAAATTAATAGGAGAAAATAATGTTTACAACAAAAATATCATTGATAAGTTACTAAAGAAAAAACAAAAATCAAAATTCAATAACATCATTTACCCAGTTAATTGCAATTCTATAATAACGTCTGGAGGAAATTACCCTATTTAGGTAAGATAAGCGAACCAGCTTATTTCAATAACAATACTTTAGGTAAGAAGCTGGTAAACAATATAAATTTAAGCGTAAATAATAACGTTTTACAAAAAATGGTGTTTATGAAATATCCTGCAATGATTGTAATGCTATATATATATAGGCAAATCAAACAGAGGTATTGAACATTTCAATTATATAAAAACTAACAAACCTAACTCAGGCCTAGCTAGCCATGTATTAACTAATAACCACTCATTATGTAAAGATAAATTAAAATTACTAAAAAATGTGAAAGGAGGTCCTACACTCGATGGATTTCAAATTGTAGAAATAAACAAAGCTATTAAAGCCAACAGAACCCTCACAAACGACCAGTTAGTTTTCGGGAATAATTCATTACTTAGCGGTTCCTTAATTTAACTCCCACCCTCTTTCCTTGTATTGTATGTATATAAATATAATTTAATTTTGTATTAACTTTAGTACTCTTGATAATGCCTTAACAGGGCGAAATGCCCATCGATATATTTAATAAAACATTGTGATCAGTTTCCAAGAATTTTTATTTATTTATTTCTTGTTTCAACATGGTTTACCAAGAGCTAACGGCAGACACCTTTTATTTTTTAAAAAGAAATCACTTATTTGCTCGGGAACGTTTACTTTAGAAACTCGAAAAAGATTATTAAATTATTGAATGTGTGTCTGTGTACGGGTGCAAACCGTGGAAGCTGGGCATGCCGGAAAAGAAAAAGTTAGAAGCGTTTGGATGTGGTATTATAAGCGCCTGATGAAAATGCTGGGGATAGAAAAGGTTACTAAAGTACGAGAAAGGAGGGCGCTATGAAAGTCAATAAGGCGAGACGATGATAAGACACCTTCTTCAGTTAGAGACATTAGAAGCAAAAATACGAGTAAACAGGAGCAAAAGTAGACCTATATTATTCGATTCTAGTTCTAGTTTTAGGGAAATGTGAATATATGTTGAGGGTAGGAAGAAGTAAAGGTACGTGTCCAATCAGCCCTTTGACTGTTGGTCTAATCTTATTGATGATAATGCAACTGATTCAAGTCAAATTTTTATAAATTGTAAGATGGTAACATTACAGAGAAGAAATTTGGATTAATTTAACATGAATTAAAATACAACAGAAAACATTACGCATGTTTTAATAGTTTTTAAAATTTCAATTGGTTTTGGAATCACATGGAATCGTCACACTCATTGTGTGTTGCGCAGTTGTTGATTTTTAGTGCGGTAAGAATGAGTTCGACATTTAAAAGAAATGGTAAAAGATAAACAAAGAATTTTTATTTCTAAAACGTACAGGCGAAAATAGAAATAACATCATGGATGATATACGTAGATACGTCTGAAGTGTTGCATTGCTTTTTGTTCACCATATTTGAAAGAATAGTCGACAATTTCTTCCCTTGTATGACCTCTCTGAGTGAATTGTGTAAATGACCCAGAATCAATTACTTATATATGAGCTAGCTACGCACATTTACCCCAGACTACCTTTCAACTAATTAATAAACTTTTCCTTTTAATTCAAAAAGGAGGACATTCAAAACCTTGTTCGTCTAAACATTAAAGATCAAAGATTCCAATTTTGGAACGAATCCCACCAAGTAAGCACTACGAACCGAAAGTCAATTCCACAAGCGGTTTCGACCTATTGGACCTCATCAGGTGGGCGCTGGCGCATATTTAAACGAACAAGGATTTTAATACCTCCTTTCGGAATCAATAGTCTAATTCAATATAGGGATATTAGCCCTCGGAGTAGTTGTTTCTGTTGATTCAATATTTATCACTTCATTTTAATTTTCTTTCTGCTTACATCGATACCAAACAAATTTCTTGCTTTTTCTTTAATTGATTTTTCGATTATTTTAATCGTTTAATTATTCTTGTTAAAATTTATTTATACCCAAACAACCCTGTTCATCGTAACATTATTCCTGTTCATTGTAACATTGTCCTTGAAGAAGTTTAACAGTTTTCAACGTTAACAATAGTTAAGGACACGAACAATAAGTCAGCGGTGCGAAGATGAAAGAGAATTTGATATTATTAGAAATTCGTTGGAGCATAAAATCGGAATAATGAGCAAAATTTAACTCAACTCCTTAAAGCCCTTGTAGAAGGTGTAATGGCAATAGTTCAAATACGTTGACGTTCTTAGTGTGAAGGAGGATGGTACAACAAAAAATTTTAAGTTTCGGATGTGAACGCACTTAATATTGTTGTTTAAATAGGTCTAATTTTTTAAGTTTAAGGGAGAACAAAATATTTGAGATTGAATGTGTGCAATTGGAAGTATGAAAAATTCACATGCTATCACATTTAGTAAGTTTAAAAATAAAGAATATAATACAAAAACACTTGGTAGTTTCACAGGTTTATTAAAAATCTTGACGACAATCGTTTCGGCTGTTATGCTATTATCAAAAGAGTACAAAATAATACTAAATAATTACATGGTAAGTTGAGCTTAAATACTTGATTTACATGATGGTTTTTAAGAGTGGGGATACATTAAAATCGAGTTGGTTATTGGTTAGTAGTTTCTTGTTTTTAAGGGCTTTATTGACTGACATTAATAAAGAAAAAATAAAAGAAACTTATTTTAAAAAATTTCTCTACCTTACCAAAAACAAAAACCTAACCTAACCTACCTTCCTAGAACATTTGACAAAGCAATGTATACAACAAAGGATGTTATAATGATAATTTTACGCATAACGCAAAGAATTTCAAGAAAATATTTAGAGATACAGAATAAAATTGTTTAATGAAATACAACAGAAAAATTTAAATACATAGTTTTACTTTTCTAAATAATAGAAATATATCGATAGACAAAACACTATAGTTAGCAGTAAATAAGTAGATGGCATTGTAATCGCAATAACATGTTATTGTGTTAACACGCTGCTACGGAATAACTTCGCTTTGGTGGGTAATTTATCGAAATTGCCTTTATAAGATCTAATAAGTTCGAAAATGCGATCTACATTTGCTTGTATTGATTAACTGCGTTAAAGATTCAGTTTGACAAGTGGATACCTTCGTAAGGCCCTTGAAATGCTACACATAGCAGTAAATATCGGTAGATGGCGGTATATTGGCAGTAACTTGATATTAAATAGCTATATAATAAATGTTCGTTCAAGATTTAGAACAAGGCAGAAAATCATTAGACACCATACATAAATGTAATTCTCAAGTATCGCAGCTCTATTCTGGATAATATTGATGACATGCACGAGTAGATTTTAAAGGAGTGACAAATTGCATTTAAGGAGAAAGCGAACACATTAACCACTTAATGTATGCCCGTCTTTCATATCGTACGTCGGGTTGTAAACATGAAACTCGAATCCAAAAAGTCAATGAAACCCTTACGAAAGCGTTATATAAAAGAAATTTCTGGTGAGTGCATTACGAACATAAAAGCCATATTTTAGACAATAACATTAAAAGAACTTTTTCAAAAAGAAATGAAGCAGCTTGGAATGTCCATAATACCATCATGTAGTACATAATATCATTAATAATTAAATAATTTAACATTTGGAGTTGCTTCACAATTTTATTAAGTACACTCTATGTACATGTCGCCTTATTAGGACACCACCAGGAGCAGAAACAGTACACTAAAGCTAAATTATAAAAACATTTTTATGTTTCATTCCCATCAGCTTACTCGTGCTGGTGGGCGGGCAGCCCCTCTGACCTACACTATAGTGCAAAGCCGGAGGGTAGGGCGTAAGACCCTCTTCAGCCTCCTTTTAGGAATGGTGGTAATGGGTGGGTGGTGTGGTTAGGGAGAGAAAGAGGAGATGGACGAATTGAAGACAGAAGAGAAGTGAAATATTATCTGTGGAATATTACTGCCCCAGCATTTACTTAAGTGATCCAAGGAAACCACAGAAAACTTGGACCAGAGCAGCCGGACGTTACAACAGTATATATCTAATTTTTTAGTCATGAACTAGTTCAGGATATAAGAGGGGGTTGTTTCCAAAAACAAGCTGATCATTGGTTAAAATTTTATTGTTCAAAATGGCTTTTTTTTATTTCTAAAATTTCATAATTATGTAAAAATTTTCCACCTCTTTGGCGATTTAATATTTTAACATTATTTCTATTAAACAAATGATTTAAATTTAAACAATGAGTTGCCAAACCTGTGGTTTGTTTGTTGTATTTTATATTTCAATTTAAAACATCTATCTGGTTAATTGTAGTATGTAGGCTTTCACGACCGGCGTCAATCGAATTAAGATAATTTACCGGGCTTTTGGGCCGTGGTCTATAGGCTTTTTGGTTGCCTGACGTTTCGTCAGCGGCTGCAGCTGACATCTTCAGAAGCGTTTGTGGTTTGGTCATTTTAGTAGCTCTCGATCTCGAAAACGCTTCTGAAGACGTCAGCCGCAGCCGCTGACGAACAGGGCAACCAAGAAGCCTATAGACCACGGCCCAAAAGCCCAGTAAATTATCTTAATTCGATATACCTGGTTAGCTAATTTGTTGTAGACAAGGATTTTACCTAAAGTTCTATTGTTAAAGTAAGCGGGATTTATATCAATACTTCTTAAATGGTTTCCTATATTATTGCTTAAATTTCCGTAGTATGGATTTTTTCTCCATGTTTTAACTGGCTTATCTCAATTTGTTTTTGTAGGAAAAATAAGATTATTTAAATAATGTTTTCATTTTTTTGAAAGTATTTTATTGACCACTTCTTCTCTAAAACCGTTATTTATTTAATTATTATTATTATGTATCAAGTTAAATTTTTCCTATTAAACAAGAATAAGCTTTTCATAAAATGTTGTCCGTTGAACAAACTATGTAAGTTTATTACACTATGTAGTAGTAAGAAATTTATGCGTATTTATATACTCAAATGCGACTACACACATTACCCGTTTTACACACATTACGGTTGCAACGGTGATAACGAAAGCTTTGTTCCGAAGTCCGACAGATAGTATGTATTAAGCTTGACAACAGGGGATGGTCAACTAGCTAACAAACACTGGTATCTCGTCTAGCAAAGTGTTTGAAATATGTGCCGTGGTGCCACGTCAACCAAGTTGCTTGTTTGCTGAGCTAACAAAACGATAGCGTGCTATATACCGTAAATTAACTAACTAACTAACTAACTACTGTTACACACCAAATATGGTGATAAACCACCGAATAATACAAGCATAATTCAAAAATTACACTTATAATATCTGTTCGGATTTATCTTTTCATTTTTGTTTGTAATTTATTGGCCTGGTCGGTCACGCATTTTTTACGTCTCAAAATTTTGTTGTATTGTCATGTGTATTTGCTATCCGTTTCTTTCTTTGGCTATTTATGGTTTTATAATAGTATGTATCGTATTTTTTCCCTTTTTAGTATTGCCGTCTCCCATTGTATTATTTTTTCTTTGTGTTCAAATGTGCATCTAGAGTTTAAATTAGTTTATACATTTATTAGGGGTAATTGACCCATCGGTTCATTTCGAGGACGTAGATGATGCACCGACACATAGATTACAATGTTGCACTTTTTGTATTTACGGTTTTCCATCCTTTTTGTTTGTTTTGTTGTGTCAAGTGTCGGTGCATCGGAACCACCCCTCCTCTAGGGGCGGTTCTTAAATTCATATAATATATAGTTAACATAATACAGTTAGAACAGTTCATTCATTCAAATACAGTCAGATCAGTTCCAATCAATTCATTCATTCAAAATCATTCAATTCAACATATTAGATAAAAATATCAAACGTTTATAAGAGATCATCTTTAGTACGTTTTAACATATAGCAACAATTACAGCAAGATCTCTATAAACGTATAGTATAAATAACATATAGTTCAATCAATCTATCATAATCAATTAATCTTCGTAAATAAGTAGACTTCACGACGTTCCATAAAATTAGTGTATATAGTTGGGTGTAATAAACAATTAAAACACGAAGTCCGTTTATTGCACCGATTCCCCCATAGGAATCAAAAGAAGTAGCACATCTGTGCACCGATGAAATAATTCATTTCATCATCTAATTATACAATATCCACGAAATTTTCGGGTAATGGAAAAATCATGCAGCAGAACCTTATACCCAGTATAAAATTATTATTGTAACTAAGCTCTAGATAGCGAACATATTTATATGTTACGGGTAAAGTTAGATATGCGAGTTAACCTAGGTTTACCCGGGTAAGCTGCATAATACCCAAGACTCTTGGGTAAAGTCCAAAATATATTTGAAATTGTACACGTTTCGGGCTTTACCCGGGTAAACCGCGTTTTATCCGCTTTGTCATGTCACTCATATCCATATCTTTTGAAGTGCGTACACTAGACACGAAAGATAAAAAATTCACTTCTATAAATTAAATGATGTCGGAAACAAAAGAAAAAAGGAGAAAGAAGAAGGAATTAAGATAGTAGTAAATAATCGTTTGCGATCTTCAGCGAAATGAACTTACGAAGCAAAAAAGTCGCCGTTCTCAGAGGGACGCAGAAGATGAAATGATAAGAGCGACCTAAAAATTAACGATATATATTTACTAATGTTGACCCGCAAACTTTTTCTCGTGCCGGCTCAAGTTAAACAAAAACGACGGTATCCCCCAAAAAGAAAAAGCTGTTAAGTTGTTATTTTCACGTATACACAAGACTGCGTAATGACCGAAGTATTATCCGTAAACTCAAATAACTCGTCACTTCAGGTGAAATTTTCCTAATAGAGTATATATTTGGATACATGAAAGTGCACCCTTTCGTTCGCTACCGGAATTATATTCTGTTTATCGTCATACCCTTTGCTTCAGTATGGAGTATTAAAAACTTAATTTTGGTATAGAATTTCGTTGTTATCCTTTATACGCTATTGTATCGAAGATGCCTCCTTAAAAGATATGATAGATCGGGGGTTACTTAGCTTCCGAGAGGTTAGTCAACAACACAACTGTTGATAACTTAGTTAATAAAATAAATAAACAAATGCACGAATGAAAATAAATTATTAAATCATATAAATTAACTATTTATTAAATACTATTACAATCATGGTGGGAATGCTACTATTTTATCTATAATTATTGAGCTATATACATTTTCGATTTCATTTAATAATATTAAGTTGCTATTTTTCATGTGTTTTTTGATTTCTAAGGTTTCCAAAATGTCTAATTTTTTACCTTTCTTCTCTTGATGTAAAATATTGAATTTTTCTTCTAAATTAAATGTATGTTTTTTGTTATTAACGTGGTTCATGAATGATGAATTTTCATTATAATTTTTCACATGTTCTTGAATTCTTTCTTTGAACGCTTTTCCGGTTTCTCCTATGTATATTGCATTGCAACTATTGCAATTTAACTTATACACTCCATTTGAATTTATTTTTTCGTTTTATATAATGAAATTTTAAATAACGCTTCTGTGTTTCAGAAATTAAGCCGAAACTATTTTTGAATAAATGAGGAAAATAATATAATTTCCTAAATTATAAGCCCTATGTGACACTATATAGCGAATGAAACTGATCGATCCTTTAGGTTTTACCAAAAATAGTAATATTGATTTCGGCAAACTAAATTACGACCATTATGTTTTTACACAATTCAATTTGTATTTATTAAAATCTATTCTCGAGAATGGTTTCAACCCTTCCTTTATCCTTCGTATCTATGTTTCCACGTATAAATAGAATAAAACGTAAATACATTGTAGTGTCTGAGCTATTCATTCGTTATGGTTAGTGGATTATGTTGCTCACATTATTTCACTGTTAATTAGAATAAACGTGAACTGTTTCAATAACTGATCTGTAATCTCATCAGCTACATACGCTCAATTATAAACCCAGGCTTAAATGTCGCTTATTACCTGAAACCGGACGTACAATGAATTGTAGCGTAATAACCAGCTCCTACAGCTACTACTGCTATTAGAATTTCTATTCGCAACGAAACATACAAATTCATTAGTTACGTCAATTATGTATTTATTGTACTAATTAAGCCCAGGAAAACAAAACATCAGGGTACCTACTTACTAAAACATTTCGATATTGATGTAAATCAGTGGTTCTCAAACTTATTTCCTCTACTTTGAGAATCAATTATTTTCTAGCGCCCCCCAAAATTTTTTAACTTTACCGCATCTTAAAAACCACAATCGCAATCATTGATAGCGATCGTTCACATATATTCATCTTTTGATTTTTTGTTTTTGTACCATATTAGCTTTTTAGTCATGCATTTTTTACTTCTCGGATTTTTGTAATTTTTGTGTTGTCATGTGCATTTGCTGTCTGATCCTTTCTTTTGCAATTTATGGTTTTTATATATGTCATATTTTTTCCCTTCTTGGTATTGCCCGTTAGCCCTATTGTATTTTATTTTCTTTGTTTCCAAATGTTCTTTTAGAGTTAAGTTAGTCGATAGATTTATTGGGGGTAATTTTTTGATTTAGATGATGCACCGACACATAGCTTGCAATGTTGCATTTTTGTATGTGTCCCCTCCTCCGGGGGGCGGTTCTTTAATTAATGTTAAAATAAGTATTTCTATGTATATAGTTGTAAATATTTTGGGTGTAATAAACTTTTAAAATACAAAGTCCGTTTATTGCATCGTTTCCCCCATAGGAATCAAAAGAAGTGGCACATCTGTGCACCGGTGAAATAATCTTATTTCATCAACTAATAAATAGCGACTGTTCTAAAGAAAGCAATAAAACGCAACTTTGTAAATATTTATAAAAACTTTTATTCAAATTAAAATAAACATTTCAATTTCAATTTTAAAAATAATCTAATGCGTAGGATGAATCTGTTAATTTTTAATAAGTTCGTTAATTTTTGTTCAGGCTCGAATTTACTCAAAAACAGCCGTAAGTCACCGCGTTTGATAAACATGCAAACGATCAAACGATTCCTCTTTTTAATTAGCAACGTTGACACACCACTAAATCCACGTTCACACAAATACCAATCATAATAATAATGCTATCAAAAATCGTTGAATAATCGACCACAATCCAGATAACAATTGCAGTATTTGTTGCGGCTTTTGTAGACAAAATTCTTGGTAGCCATTTTTAAATTTGATTTTAATTTCGTTGTTCTATAAATTCGTCTTCCTGATGATACTGGGATGATACTGCTGTGTTGACATTTGAAAAAGGATCCAATACCCAGTCCGGTATTTCCAACTTTAAAATGTCCTGGAATCGTTCTTTGAAATCACTGTGGAGGTTCTCTAAATATTGACAGTAATCAAGTTCATCAATCAATCAGTAATTATTAAAGGATGCTGCTGATAAATTATGGAAAGCGTGAAACTCACGTCTGCTGATATTTTTCTTGTGTAAGAGCAGTTTGGCTACGAAAGCAGCAGCGACATTTTTTGTTTTAATCAAGTTCAAGTCGTCACCTTGAAGTTGGATATTTATATCAATTGAAACAATAACACAGTTTATACAAGTCTGTCAAGTACGCAATATCATTCCTTGATGTGATGAGGTTGTTGCGTAATTCTGTATCTTTGTTTTTCAAGAACTCTAACACAGAGTCAAACACATTTTAAAATCGATTCAAACAAGTACCTCTTGATAGCTAACGCACAGCGATTGCTGTATGAAACATCAATCGGTTGAAATCTTCATCATTAGCAACACAAAGCTGATTAAATAATCTGTCATTAAAACTGCTTTTTCGGATTTTATTCACTGCTTTGATGACATGACATTGATGCAGTGATTGAAACAGCCCTTCACTCAAATTGCTCGCAACCAAATGTCTATGAATGAATTTGGCAAGCACAACTATATTTTTTAACTACGCTATGAAGCCTTTGTCATAGCCGGAGCGCCATCCGTAGTTCTTGACATATTTTCTCATCTTTAATAAACCTCACGTATGACAACAAAATGCTTCATTAGTTGGTAAAGTGGAGTCATCCGAATTCTCAAATGAATTGAGAATTGACTTGTCTTCAGATGATTGCACAATGACTCAATGCTTCAATGTTTTCCGCCATCTCATCCATTCGTCTTTACACAACAGAACAGTTACTATAATAACCACATAGAGGCAGTTGCTGCCATACCTCTGTGAGGCCCTGTCTCGTTTAATATCTTCTGTAGAGGCTAAAATCCACTAGATGGCAGCAATTGCCTCTATGTTGTTATTATATTAACTGTTCTTTACGGAACATTTCGACTTGGTCAGTAATTTATCCAGACTGCCTATGGCTTGTTGATGAGCTGTATCTGGTAGTTTCGATAAATTTCTGACCAAAACCATAGTAATGGTTATTGAAATGAATATTGTTAACAATCAGTGCAAATACGTAGTAAATCCCTACTTTTATCGGTAATCACCGATAATGTTCTGATATTCCCTTCATAATTAACATATAGTCGTTGCATTCACGTTTCTGTTTGTATGTTGTGTTATTGTATATGGTATTTAAGTAGATAAAGTCACAAACAGACACCAAACCAAGTTGTGGCATATTTACTACTGCTTAAACCTTGTCCGTTTTCTTTTAGTGCCCTCGACAACAGAACAGTGACAGGAAACTTTTTGCAACTTTATTTACTGCTTCTGACGTCTTTTTATGTACCGCTTTTACAGTATTCGAATGAAAGGGCAGGAATTTGATCGAAAACCGAAGAAGAAATACGGTATACCATATCCACCCAGTTTTGCACGAATACATTTCGAATAATGTCACCGAGTTTGGCTTCGACAAAACCCCTTTTGCAACACTTTATTGCCTAATCGTATTGTTTTACGGCGTTTTTGTGGTAGGCTTTAAAATTTTTATAGGGCACATAATATCCAGATTAAATCACAATAAATGGTTTTCCTTTTACAAGATCGCATCTGACGAAAATTGAACATGTAATTTTATACGGTGTCATAAAAATTAAATTTATGGCTCATACTACTTAATGTCATTGCCAGAGGGAAAAAAAACGCAATTTCTTATGCAATCATAATTACCCATTCTTTGTCTTAACACGAATAGATCACATAGGATAGATATAAATGGAACAACAAGAAAAATCATCTTAGTACCTATAGCTATAAAATAATTATCTTTGTGTGAAATCACTGTCAAAGGTTTTGGTACTTTAGATATTATAAAAATTACAATTATGCAAAACTATATTATATAGTATAAGTAATGGAATAAAACGCCTTATAACACTACCGATAATATTTATTGGTAACAACCAAATGTTCATTCTGACTACAAAGTAGTGATTTTCAACTTAAATTAAGATTTATAGAATTATACCATTCGATTAAAACCATCTAACCAATCATTACAAATAAAATTAGCAACTTTCCATAGTCTAATCTATAGATTTATTAATTATCCACTAAGTAAAAATATTTTGTTAAAAGAAGTAAAAACAAATAGCTTACAATAATAAAGAAAAAGGAACTACAAATAATAGCTAAAATAGAACAAAATACTGACAACTTTATAAATTATTGTAGAAAACAAACAACAAAAATCTGTAACAATTTCAAAAAATTGGATATTAACACTATTTTAGTAAATAAATGTAATCTAAGAACTCTTTTCTCCAATAATAAAAAAGAAAAATGTGAAAAACTTCAAAAATCAGGAGTGTGTAAACTAAACTGTAAAAATTGTAACGCATTCAATATAAGACAAACTAGACGCAATATCAAAACTAGAATAGATGAACACAAAAAATCAATCATCAACTTAAAACAGTCAATTGGCTTAGCAAACTATTGTATTAATAATAAACACAAGATAGATGTAAAATTGTTACACATTTATAAAAAATAGATCTATGAATTCATGATTTCATCCCCCCTTAAACTTAATATATATAACTACTGTTTTAATTTTAGCAATAAGATTACTCTTGAAAAAGGCATAACATTCCAGAACAATTGTAGGGGTATTATGAATATATACTTCATTCTCTTAAAAAAATAACAATACACCTTGCATACCTCCAGAATCTACCTGTAACTTATTGAAAAATATCGAATATGGGGTTGTTAATGAAAGGTAAATCGAAATTCATCAGAGTTTGTTGCATATTATTTAATTTCACAATAAATAGAAGTTTTCCGCAGACTCTGTCTGCCCTTATTCATTGACAATGAAGCGTTTTGATCGAGTTTTCAGATTTTCGTCTTTTATGATTAATTCTTTCTACATTCACTTGATGGAAATTCATTTTAATACTTAGTAAGAAATAAAACACTATAAGTTTCCACAAAATTTGTTTAATAAACTTAACATTTGTTTTGCTTAATTTAGGCTTTTTCAGAAGTAATACATTTAAACTAAACTAAACTAACCTACTTATATATAGTTTAAGAATTAAGGCGGGGGAGGGTGAATAATGAAGTTAAGTAGTGGTGAATTATTGAGATCAATATGATCGTTCGGAAGAATATTGCTATTTTTAAGCTTATTAATTTCTAGAGATTATAATAAGGATAGTCTACGATTTTTATTTTGCACATGTAAAATTTCAAAATTATCATTAAAAATATGTTCCTCTTCATTAAGGTGTTTGGCGTAGTTTGAGTTTTATTTATTATTATCATAGGATTTTTTATGTTCATTTAGTCGTTTTTTGAATTATCTTCCCGTTTGACCGATGTATATATAGTTAGAAGAGTTACAAGTTAGTTTATACACCCCTGACTTACCCTCTTTATTAACTTTGTCTTTGTTATTTTTGATATATTTGCCCATGGTATTTTGTGTTTCATATGCTACATTAACATTAGGAAACACTTCACTGTCGTACAGGAACCTCAGAAAGATGAACAATTTATTATTGACACATTATATGAATTAAAAAAAGTAAATAAGAAATTTTGCGACATAATCCGACCGGTATAGACAACAATGGACAACATTTGCGATGATATGCTTCAAGGGATATGAAATATTTCCGGCGTAAAACTTTTCCGGTACAAGATTGAAGCGGTTGAATAAACTGAAGGAGTTTTCAAATTAAGAAAACTCAATCTACACTTTTTCTAGAGCGAAGTTCTGGTCTAGTTCGCTCTTTAAGTGCAATTACAAAGACGACAATGTCGGCCGCAGACACTGAAGTTAAAATGGTGGTTAACTTCGAGTTGAATTTAAAACAAGAACTTGTAATTCCCTGTCTTGCATTGTAATACGATCCGACCCTACTTCAGGAACGAAAATCCGATTTTATTGGGCTCCCTTTAAGTGCTTGCTGCTAGTAGTAGATACGTTTTCCTCTTTTTCTAATAAAAGACTACTTTCAATACGGTAAACTTTAAACTATGTAGGAATTATAGTATCGTAATCCCAGCGGCAATAAGTCACAACGGGTTTAATCTTTTATGAGTCTTGTTAAGTCTTTGATTTTATGCTAGATTGATTAAGATCGTTGTCACAAAAAGTGTTTTAAAGTGCGATATTGAGTCCATGAGTCCATTCATAAATATTTATCTATATGAAACAGTAATTTGGATTTTATAAAAAGGATATTATAGTACAACCAATCCTTAATTATACGTTCCAATTGCAATTATTCATATAAAAAATAGATTCAAACGCCTTATAACACTACAAACACTGTTTATTGATACAACCAAACGTAGTCATTTCGACTACGAAGTAGTCATTTTCAATGGTAATAATAAACTAAGATTAATTGTTTAGAGTGTGATAAAGCTTACATAGGCTTAACTAAGAGAAATCTAGACATTCGTTTAAAAGAACATCTGTACCACCTAAAAAAGAACGATGCCGAGAAATCAGCAGTTGCATGCCATGCCTTAAACAGGGGACATAGTATAGACAACAATATTGAACTATTAAGATCTTGAATTGAATCGACGAGGCTTTATTTTATTGTAACTCCATAATAATGAAAAAACACCCACGTAATGTTTAAGTTACAAAACTTTATTGTAAAAAACTAATGTGGTGATTGTGACAAGGCATACATTGGTCAAACAGGCAGATCATTTCAGGAAAGAATAAAAGAGCACAAAAAAGTTATGAAAACCTAAACACAAATTCAACACATGCTGAATACTTAATGACTAGCAACCATAATTTTAACGACGATTATAAAATCTTACATGTTGAAAACAAAGGTCGGAAATTAAATCTTTTAGAAAGCATAGAAATAAATAAATTAAACAAAAAAGGCACTATATTAAATGATCAATTAGAATTAAATAAATTACCGCTATTAAACATTAATTTTTAGTATCTTCCCTTAAACTTATACCCCTACTTTTATCTGTTTTATTTTAGTAAATAAGTCTGTTTGTATCCTAGTTTTAAGTTATATTATTCTTCCACCTGAAGAAGCCGCTGGTCCGGCGAAATAATTATTGTGGTTTTTTACAATAAAGTTTTGTAACTTAAACATTACATGTGTGTTTTGACCTGCCGTTCACCAACAACCCCCTGTTCAATAGTCTTCAATAAGTTACAGGTAGTTTTTTAGAATATATTTAGATATAATCTTTTCTTAATCTTTGTTTACTATTACCACTGAAAATAACTACTTCGTAGTCGAAATGTTTCCATTTGGTTGTACCAATAAACATTATTTGTAGCGTTATAAGGCGTTTGAATCTATTTTTTATATTATTTACACTACAAGTTACTCGGAACTCATCCGTACCTCTAATTATGCAAAGATTCAGTTAGATTTATTTAGAAATAGTAGAGGAAAACGTATATAAAAGAGAGTCGGTAATTATAAACTGTGTTTAATTAGAACAATATAAATTCATCGTGTTATGGACGTTTCATACAAGATTGTTAACTTTAGAAATTAATTGGTTAACGATTCTTAAAAATCTAGTCATTTGTTCAAATATTTTAAAATGTACGAAATGTAATTATTTTATGGTTACTACAAATATCTGGTAGAATAAGCTAAATCATCAACTGTGAAAGGGACGCTTAATTATAGTCGACCATCGTGGTAAAAAACCGAACTTTGGAGTCTAATTATTTCATTATGGACGATGAATATCAATCAAGGGTTGACTGATATCCAATTAGTCGAACTTTGGGACTTGTAAGCTACTGTGTATATTTGTAGCAAAGGCAAATGATACGAGGATGTCATGGAGCATGGAACGCACTCCCAGTTTCCTCCTATACTAATCTGGTTAAATCGGACTAGGAAATTCGATATAATAAACTAGTGTCGGGATAATGACCTTAATAATTGCAGGGTTCCATCTGTATCCCGTTTTCTGTCGGAACGGGAAGCGGTAGTAGCAGTAACATTGTTACGAACAGATTACCACTTAGATGAGCCCTTGATTGAGTCTTTGATTACTTCGATAATGATATTCTTCAGAGACACAGAAGCGACATTCGAGCGTTTTCGTAACTACGTTCGTTGTCAGTAGGATTATAACATTTATTCTACTTAATGTGTCGCTATTTTTATCAGATACGTCTTTTATCGAAATGCATTTCTTAAATCTTAACTATAAACAACGGAAAGTACTCTAATTACAAAATCATTTAAAGTTTCAAAAAAACTTGAACGAGGATTTAAAGATAGTCTTAAAAAAAATTGAAGCAGTTTTGATAGTGGAGCATGGAATAAAAGTAAACAAAAACAATTACAAAAAATATGTCATCTATAAATTGAAACTGTCTGCCGTTAACACTTGGTGAAACATGTTTAATAAAATTATTTTAATAGAAAAATACACTTGGAAATATTTCACTTAAATTTATTAACAAACTCTACACATGTTTCGCCTTTTATGGCATCTTTAGGAGTTATTGAGTTACAAGTTACAAGTTACTAAATCTAAGTTAAAGTAACTCCTATTTATACATCTCTATCTTACACTAAATTTGGATCAAGGAGGGGGTTGCTTCCGAACATGATTTGGTCGTTGGCTAGTTTCCTTTTTACAATATAGGGCTTTCTTAATTTCTAATATTTCATATTTATATATATTTCACGACCAAATCATGTTCGGAAGCAACCCCCTACTTGATCCAAATTTAGTGTAAGATAGAGATGTATAAATAGGAATTACTTTAGTTTAAATTTAGTAACTTGTAACTCAATAACTCCTGAAGATGCCATAGAAAGGCGAAACACGTGTAGAGTTTGTTAATAAATTTAAGTAAATATTTCCCAGAGTTTTCTTATATTAAAATAATTTTTGTCATTTATGTCAGTAGTCAGATATTTGATGTTTTTTTTATAATTATCAATATTGCAAAGGTTCAGAAAAATATTTGTAAAATGTAAACCGGCATAAGTTATTAGTCTATCACTCTTAAGATGCGAAATAATAATACTTGGCCGTATCATAAAATACGGCATTCACAAAATGGGTAACGGTTTTTAAGTCTTTTTTCTGCTTATTTTCTTAATAACGTATTTCAAGAACTGGCCAATGTCTTAAATTGCGCTTTTTAGAAGTTACTGACTGACATTTACGTAAAACTCATTCCAAATCGCAAAGCTGTATTTTATACGGTTTACATTTAATGAACATTTTCCCGAACATTTGCAAAATGGACAACGATAAAAATCTACGTTAAATATGTCGCTTCCGACAAAAACGACCTGTTTATTTAAATTTTTAAATTCTTCGACCCCAAATTGGTGTAGCAACAACTTTTTAGCAAAATCAGGGACATACGTCGAAATTTCGAAGAATTACAAAATAATCTTGGCATTCTGGCTTGACTCATGGGGAAACATATTTAAATCATGAGAACAAACTAAACACTTGTGAAACAAATAATTTGTAATAATGAAATTTTTGAAGCTTTTTTAGGTAGGGATAAATTTTAAATAAATCAATGGAATATTAGTTTTTTAATTGTCCCGGCGAGGGCGTCACACCAGTTACAATAGTTTGTATTATTAATTTGAAGTAATCTGTAATGGGGACGAATTAATTCAAAAATGAACATTACATTGATTACAATAATTGTTACTCCATGATTTTGCCGAAAAATTGTTTCTAGACTAATTTCGGGTAGTAGGAAACCATAAAACACAAAAATAATACAGGTCATTTATATCGGAAGCGAGATGATTAACTTAGAAGTTCTTTATACTTCGATACACGGAAACTTTAAATTATTATAACTTATAAATAAAACAAAGGTATTGACTTTCACAATTTTATTCACACAGGTGACGATCGTTTCGCTAATAATATTATCTTCTTCAGACAGGGAGTATTTACTACTAAAGATATTCAAGAATAAAAGTACTTATATCTAAGATGGTCTTTATAATAAATTTAAGAGGGGGGAATTATTGCATTCTGTTTGATCGTTCATTAAAATATCTATTTTTTTGTAATTATTAATATCCATAGCTTCTAATAGTGTTAATTTAATTCCCTTACTTTATATATGTCAAGTGTCCAATTTATCGTTAAATTGATGTTCCTCTGTAGTGACATGGTTGGCATAAGTAAAATCTGTATTATATTTTGTATAATTATTTTTATGTTCAGACAAACGTTCTTTGAAACTTCTCCTCTCCCTGTTTGTCCTATGTAAATTTTAAAAATTATTAACGAAACGATCATCACATGTGTAAATAAAATTGTGAAAATCAATACCTTTGTTTTATTTATGATGTTGAATTTTCATCAAGTAAAGGTCGAATGTTTTCAATTTATTATAACTTGCACCAAATGTTTAAGTTAAGGTAGACTAATTTTTTTTTTCGGTTTTATTATTTTCGTCGATCCATCTTCTAATTGCGCCTTGGTTTGGGGGCATGTTCATGCTCCACCGATCTTGGAATCAGTCCCTTAGCACTTCGTTTTCATTATCTGGTGCAGAGCTAGACAGGAACAGATACAAAGGATACCGAGAGTAATTACCCATTTAGATGAGAAGGTGGCTCCTTTATTCTTTGCAAAACCTCCGTTTGTGTACTCCCTTTTCATCAACACTAGCCCAGTTAGCTATAAAAGCGAATAAAGAGACCTAATTCGCATAGCTTCTAATCACGGGAGCGCATTCTTAGTTCTAGAATCTCAATTTTAAGCTTTAATTAGTTCTCTTTTCGTTGCATAACTCTCTAAAGTTTACTTGGCTCACGGTAACACAACGCAAAATGCTAACATGGGAAATTAGAAAAAATATATAATACAGCCCATTTAAATCGAAAATGTTAATTAATGTTATATAATTAAATGTTAATTGAATCCGCTAAATTAATATATAAGTAGAAGTATAAATTCTACTGCGTATATCTTTTTTTATTACAATTTATGAAGAGATTTAATACTATTTTAGTACGAAACTATAAAAAAAAAATTCTTGGTATAGATGAAACACAACAAATTATATTTATTTCCGTGACAATTTTTTCAATACACTGTACCTTTGTCAAGTGGAGAAAATTAAATTTTATATATACACTTAGTGAAAGTGGGGGTTGCGTTAAAATAGTTTTAATAGTGATGAAGGATTAAGTTTTAATTAATCATTTAATTATAATCACAACTGGATCCTTTACCAGTATTAAAATTATTTTAAATCAACCCCCACATTCACTGATTATATATAAGATGTATTTTTGTCAGTGTAACATATCCCACTTGAAAAAGCTACAGTGTACCGAAACAATTGTCGTGAAAATAAATATAATTCCTGAAAAATTTTACCATTTTTTGTTTTATTTATACAAAGAGATCGTGATTTTTCACCAAGTAAATGCGGAATTTATTATGTAATTATAATATATATGAATTGGTGTTGTCCTTCTTCGGGTGTACAGGCCATCGCCGGTTGGAATTGCTTCCTAACGTTTCGCTAGCGCGAGTGGCGAGCTTCTTCAAAGGTCTATACATGTTTGCTGTTGGTCGTAGACTACGACAATTCCGCGAAAGCCTGAATCAATTTATAATATATATTTTTTAAATAATATCAGAATTTACGTGTTATAGCCAAAATTGTTAACAATCCAAAGAAAGGAATACTACGCTGTCTAATGAAAATTAGCTTAAATTTTCCACCAAGAGAATTACATTTGACACTCATAACAAAGCTGATACATTGCAGTAAAGAAAGAGAAGTTTATAATTACCAATAAAATTACAGAAGAGCTCAAAAACACTGTTGGAAAAGTTTCACTTTATTTATTATAAATTATTAAGAATATTATTTGAATATTTACGTGATTATCAAAATGACATGAAATTTTACTGAAGTTAAATAAGGTTAACTAACAATCTATTTATAGTTATTATCTGAAAATCTTACAATTAAGACAGGTTATTATTACTGAGTAATTCAGTTTGGTTATTAACTAAGGGTGAATTTTAATAAAAAGTATTCTTAATTTCGAGATTTTCCAGTAAATTTTTAAAGTTTTACGATGCACAAGAAAAAATAAAAGGACAAGTTTCACTAGTTTATTTATCTCGACAAAATTGTTTCGGCCTAATAAGGCCATTTACAATAGAAACACAAATGATTACTGAGTGAAACTTGTCCTTTTATTTTATTTCTTGTGCTTCGTAAAAATGCAGTTTCACAAAATATGCACCACTTCTACCTTAAATTTAGTTTTAAACTTTTGTTGGCAGAATGTATTTTTTTACAGTGTTAACATTGATATTATGCTTGTGGTTGATGCAATGCTCTGCACTTCCCTTAGACGTTTTACAATTTATTATATTTTAAACATACTTATTTATACGACATTGAATAAATCTGCCCAATTGACGAATTTTATTGTTTAATTTTAACGTTTGATTAGTTCTCTTCTCGTTGCATAACATGTATCTACATAAATAATGGAAATCGAATAAGTATAGAAATCAGTATATAAGTTGGCGAATTATTTTTGTTTACCTTACCGGCTCTGAGTGGCAATTAAATATAGGCACCGTACTATATATAAAAAGAACCTTTTGTATTTATCCGTTTTTAAAAAGAAAATATACCCACTTCTTTTAAAATTCAACCTCTAGTTACACTACAGGTTTTGAAAGATCGTGTTTTCATGTTTTAACTCTCTGAAGTTGCGAATAAACCTTCCGTTCGTATTTAATATTAATTTCAAGGCTTTAGCTTAAGAGGGATAAAAGTTATATAAGGTCTTACCGAGCGGCGTGGTCAAGTGCTCTAGATCATTGCTTAGCATTCGGGAGGTCAACGGTTCGAACTCGGCCCGGCTGCTCTGGTCCAAGTTTTCTGTGGTTTCCTTGGATCATTTAGGTAAATGCTGGGGCAGTAATATACTTTCACTTCTCTTCTGTCTTCATTTCGTCCGTCTCATCTTTCTATCCCTAACCACACCACCCACCCATTCCCACAATTCCTGCAAGGAGGTTGAACAGATCCTTATGCCCTACTCTCCAGCTTTGCACTACAGTGTAGGTCGGAGGGACTGCCCGCTCACCAGCACGAGTAGCTGGTGAGAATGAAACACAAAAGAGTTATTATAAGATTGAAAAAGGTAGGGGCTTGAAGTGGTTCCTGGTTTTTATATTGTGACCTGGAAAACTTTGATCTGTGTTGATATCTTAATACCTAAACTACGCAGAGTACTTTTCTGAAAATTAGTTATCTAAGCAATTTAATTTTATGCGGAAGGAGTTTCGGACTTCGTCGATGACCTCGTGGACTTCAGAGTTACTGTATACTCACTCTGCAACCACTTTACTCAACAAATTCCTTTGCAGCATACACAGAACCGAAATAAACTGATGTCGTTGCTGCTACTGTTTAAATGTTGGACCTGTACGCGTTCTTGCTACGTAATACACAGATTGCAATTACCACCGGGCGATTTTGTTGGTAAAATTTCCAGTTGTTGTTTACATGTTAAACAACTTATACTACCCTAGATGCAATATATGACTGAATGGAGGTGTGGGTACGTCTGTGCATTTTGGTAGAAGGGAATGCTTTACGGAAAACTTTCCTAACTCGGTCATACCGCCGCGCTATTGTAATTAATTCGCTCATGGAGTTAATGGGCAATAAAACCTTCAACGCGAACAAAAGTTATTGCCAAAAAGGCGATGTGGTTTTGACATAAATACAATTAGCACCACCGAATATTATATTATTCTACCAACTAAGACCGGATTTCGAATAATAAATCAAAATTATTGTAAAAATATGCAATCACAATATCTATAGACATTTAATAAAATGATACAATTAGAATTAGATTAATGCAGCAACAACCAGACGAGTCGTAGTGAAACTTTGTAAGTTTGTGGTTTAGGGTCTTGATTTTTATACAGAATTAAAATTAACACAATGTTGCTCATATGGATTAAAATATTAAAGAAAAACATAAGCCAGAAACCCCAGATAACTTTACGTGATCAAATCTTTATGAAAAACTTATTTGAATGTTAATAATATTCAATGATGACTCACAATGAAGAAAAACACAAAACAAGTTACAAAATTTATTTATCGCATCACAGTGCATATTTCACAATACAGTGGCTTCCTAGAAGTAACAAGTAGTAGAGGGTTCAAATATTTATGTCGAGAAATATGGTTATGGTTTGGTTCAAGAAGTCAGTGTTGCCATATGAAAATTAAATCTGACATTCAATGGTTTCTGGCTTTCTCCAAATGGCAACACCAAATCGGGGAAATTAGCAAAGGTATTGGTTAAACACTTATTCATTTTGTTGAAGTGAACTGCGTAAGCAAAGTTGTTTTTTTAAACTGTCTATGGTGCAGTTATGATGAAACATTTTTAAAAAGTTTAATAAAACACAAAGAAAGTTTAAACAATAAGGTTCATTAAACTCTTACAATTGTTTCGGCCAACGGGGCATTTTCAAAGATTTATATTATATTGTATTTTATTGATCTTTTATGTTCGTCTAATCTGTTTTTTAGGGCCTGACCAGTCTGCCCTATATAAATAGCATCTCAAATATTACATTTTAATTCGTATATGCCATTTTTTGAAAGTTTATTTGTTTTTTGCCTGTTGTTAACTAGAACATCTAGTTGTCGACTGGTTTTTCGGAGCACTGCATAACCAATAATCACTATCTAGATGATAAAAATGTAAAACTGCTACACAATTGTGTAAAAGGTAAGAAACTAAGCCTTCTCGAAAATTTGTAAATTAAAAAAGCGCTGAATAGTAATAAATTAATAATTAATAACCACACGAATTAGAGACCAGCAATTCACCTTTACTTTTATACAAATTGTAACTGGTTTTACCAGAGTAGGTACCTGCATCTAGGAATTTCCGTATTACCCTCAACCCTTTATATTGATCGGCTGCATTTCTTTAATTTTAGTAACAAATCTGTACTCTTTGAAAATGGCCCGTTGGCCGAAACAATTGCAAGAGTTTAACAAACCTTATTGTTGAAACGTTCTTTGTGTTTTGTTGAAATTTTAAAAATTATTTATTACATTATATTCGCGATTAGGTTCTCTCGTGTTTTTAAAAAATTTAGAAGATGCCGCATCAAAGGATTATGAAGAATTTATGGCGTTTTAAGCGTCACAGTCGGTAATAGAGGACGATCCATGAAATCCTTAAAGCGTGTTCGTAATGAAAAGAAGAGAAAAAGAAGAACTAGTCTCGTCATTTTCATCATCAAAGAGCGATGCTGAAAATGCAAGACGATATGGAAGGCAGTCGTCTCAATATATAAGCGACAGGGACACACGCGGAGGAAAGGGCGATGTGGGGTGAATATTGTCACGGAGTCTATTAAAGCTGCGAAACTCAAAATATGTCGAGCAATAATCGTTGGCGTCTGAGCGGCAAACGGCAGAGACGAGAAGAGGGTAGACAACCGTAACCGTTCCGAGCATTCCTCAACCGATCGTGTATATAACGCGAATGAATTCGTAATTGTCCACCGTATATCTGTACGTTACAGGGTGTTTGTTGGTCGGTTCAGAAAGTTAGTTTTCCTTTCAATTTTGAAATGTCTGTGCAACTATTAACAAAAACTCAAAAAGGAATGCAGTCCTATCGCGTAGCCATTACCTAAAAAGAAAAACAACAAGGCAATAAATCATTTCTACCCGCTTTTTGCATTACCAGCAACCACCTTTGGCTTTACCTTACTACTTTTTTGGAAACTATGTTTGTCTGAGTTAGTGTTGACAACACGTTTAAAGTGATGAATGATTGTCAGGATTGCTATTTATATTTTGAGCTTAATAATGAAAAAACCATAATTTATTATCGAAAATGGTTTTATTGTTTTTCGAAGTATTCTCCATAAGGATCAATACACTTTTGAAAAAATTAATAGTTTCGACCTTTACTTAATGAAAATTCATAATCCAAGGAATAAAAACACCAAACAAGTAGATTTTCACAAATATTATTAAATCATGTAACATGTTTCGCTAAACATTGGCTTCATCAGACATGCAAGTATTTACTACTAAACCTAAAGTGTCTCGTAACAGTTTAAATAGTTGACTAATGGGGGTGAAAATATATGTAGAGTAAATTTAGTAGGGGGGGGGGGGAATTATTACCATCCCTTTGGTCGTTCAGTATTGAATTGAGTTTTTTAAATTTATTTATTTCTAAAATTTGCAGTAAATTTAATTTTTGAATTTTATTACATTTATGTAAAATTTCTAATTTATCATTAAATATATGATTTTCTTCTATTATATGATTAGAAAAATTTGAATTTTTTTTATTTTTAAGGAAGCTGTTTTTATGTTCTAGTGCTCGTTTATAAGAATTCCTCCCCGTCTGTCCAATATATACTTTGAGGCAAAACCCACAGGTTAACTTGTAAACTCCAGAGCATTTTTCATTATCGACTTAGTCTTTATTGTTTTTTATGAATTTTCCTAATGAGTGATTAGTTTTATAGGCTATATTGAGACCATACATTGGTAATGACGAACGGATTTTGTTTGTAGTAGGGTCTAAAAATAGAATAACTCAAAAACCGTTTAGAATGAAGGTAGGGTTGTATTATCAAATGTACCCTTATTTCTGATGGGAAATCCAGAAATGTAAAAAATAGGGGGGTTCCATTTAAGATAACAAAGTTGAAGTCTACTTCCGATATAACCAGAAGTGATAGAAATTCAAAAATATTTTAAAATGGTAGGCCTTCTGTGGAAATTCATTCAACCAAAATTTCAAAACGATAATCCAATTCAGTCCGAAAATAGAATAGGGGTCAAGTTGAAAACGTAAACCCTGTATGTATAAGTGATACATCTTCTTAATACAAACCGTGATAGATAAATAGCTTTACGCCTAATGGATTTTCAAAGAAAAAACAATAAAAACAAGCACTGTTTTGATTAACATTTAGTTCTCGGTCTAAAATTTATCGAAATTACCAGATGTTGATTGAGATTTCAATCTTGTTTGATTTCAACAGTGCACCATAGGTATCCACTCGACATATCGCCTGTAATATCATATTAAAACACTGTTTCGTCCTGTTTTTCGGTTTTGAGATCAACTCTTCGACTATCTTTGCCCATATGTAAGCTGGAAAATTTTGAAACTTCAGCAGAAATTTTCTCAAGACCAACAGTTACCTGTATTTACTTGACATTATTAAAGCAACACCCTGTACCTGATTTTAGTTCGTCTCCGTATGGAAGAAGTACGAGGCAAGGGCCAAAATTGAGTTAGAAGGGTACGAAGACTGTATACTTTATCTACCTGGTAGTGTGTATGTAACAGATGGATGGAATTGCTACGCACGACCGGCGCAATACGCAATTATCTTTTAGTATGGGATGGCTTGGCTGGTGTGAGATTGATTGTAACTACTTCGATCAATTACTTGCACCCATGTATCCATCTATGTTATGTTATATACACTATAGGCACTACGTTAGAATACATATATTATACGCATCGTATCGTACCGTACCGTACCGTAGGTAGGTATATAAAATAACGCGAGCGAGCAAAAACGGGTCAAGTGCGAGATGAACCCTTTCAATATCCATCCGAGCGTGATATAATGGCTTTCCCCATACCGATATTGTGTTAACCAAGGAACAAGAGATGTAAAATCGAAAAGGGGAAACACTCTCTCACCGTTCACTGCAATTCATCGTATAAAATACAGACGAGAACAAAAAGTAAAATTTCTTTTAAACTTGAGTAGCTTGTCAAACAGAATTAAGCGTAAGAAATATTACAAATTACGTTCTAAAATGCCAAAAAGCTTCCTCTTACTCAGCAGTAATATTTTTAAGTTGATAAGTAAAGTAAAGAGTTCTTTCAAAAATATTAAACTAATATTTGTGACGGAAATATTTTTACTAAACAGAAAACATGGACCAACTACATCAACTATTAACTCATATTGTTAAGCTTCAAACCAATTTAATGTAATCATTACATTAATAATGAAATATTTTGAAGAATTGTTAATATAGATAAATATTAAATACATCAATGTAGTATCAATTCTTGAATTAATTTGTATCCACTCCATTCTCGGTTGGGGGGACACCAGTATCAAATTATCCCTAATTACTTTTAAGTAAGCTGTAGAAATAAATCCTTTGTAATTAGACTAAAAAGGATTTTAATACCTTCTTTTTTTGGATTGTCAATGCCGGTAGGGGTATTAGCCCTCGAAGTAGCTGCTTCTGTTGATTCCATATTTGTATTTAATTAAATAGAGGCTATATAATGTAATAGATATATATATGTAGATATAACTTATTAAGATATAAAACAAGTAATGTTTACACCAATTTATTAGTGTACTCGACAATTGTTTCGGTAGGTACTACCATTATCAAGAATATGTATTTAATACTCTTGATATATATATCTATATAAACTTACTACCGTGCACTTTTTGTGAAACATAGTATATAATTTATTAAGAAATAAAACAAAGTAATGTTTACACCAATTTATTAGTGTACTCGACAATTGTTTCGGTAGGTACTACCATTATCAAGAATATGTATTTAATAATCTTGATATATATCTATATAAACTTACTACCGTGCACTTTTTGTGAAACATAGTATATAATTTATTAAGAAATAAAACAAAGTAATGTTTACACCAATTTATTAGTGTACTCGACAATTGTTTCGGTAGGTACTACCATTATCAAGAATATGTATTTAATAATCTTGATATATATCTATATAAACTTACTACCGTGCACTTTTTGTGAAACATAGTATATAATTTATTAAGAAATAAAACAAAGTAATGTTTACACCAATTTATTAGTGTACTCGACAATTGTTTCGGTAGGTACTACCATTATCAAGAATATGTATTTAATAATCTTGATATATATCTATATAAACTTACTACCGTGCACTTTTTGTGAAACATAGTATATAATTTATTAAGAAATAAAACAAAGTAATGTTTACACCAATTTATTAGTGTACTCGACAATTGTTTCGGTAGGTACTACCATTATCAAGAATATGTATTTAATAATCTTGATATATATCTATATAAACTTACTACCGTGCACTTTTTGTGAAACATAGTATATAATTTATTAAGAAATAAAACAAAGTAATGTTTACACCAATTTATTAGTGTACTCGACAATTGTTTCGGTAGGTACTACCATTATCAAGAATATGTATTTAATACTCTTGATAATGGTAGTATCTACCGAAACAATTGTCGAGTAGACTAATAAATTGGTGAAAACATTACTTTGTTTTATTTCTTAATAAATTATATACTATGTTTCACAAAAAGTGCACGGTAGTAAGTTTATATAGATATATATCAGAGAGGAAGAAACAAATTTAATAAACAACCGTCTCGTGATATGAATCGTGAACAATATCAAAAGAACTATTGTCATTTTTCATATGTTCTCGTTATATTGTCAGCTCGTGACGAATTCTTATCAAAAAATGTCAGCGAATTATTATAAATGTAGATAGCTAGCGAGAACCGTGTCTCATTACTTTGTGAAACTTTTGTTCTGCAAGTTGACTTGTTTAGGATTCAAAAAAAAAAAGAAAAGAATCACTGAAGAAAGGAATAAGAGCAAAGGAAAAAATAACGAGTTAAACCCGACATTCACCCATCAAGCTGCGTTCGCTGCCTCTCTTGCTGGTTTATTGTGACAAATCGAGGAATCATTCGGAGCAATATCCTTCAGGACGTCGATAATACTGCAAAACAATGCAATGCCAAAGGATTGATGCTCCTTATTTCTCCCTTTTCGAATAATGGACGAGACGTGATTCTTTTACATTGAACTTATTCGGATTCAGAGCCGTGCCGCGATTTTTCCTACTTTTTCATCGTTCCGGAAATGGTGCCAATACAGATAAGACGGAATAGGAAAGATGGCTGAATAGACATTTTCTCCAGCGAGATCCCTCCAACTTTTTTTGTCTTTTAAATATCCATCCTACCATTATAGCAGTGATACCAGCTATTGTCCTTAGCTTCATCCGTCGGATAATCTGCTTTCTTAATTTCACTTTTCTCGCCATCGAATCAATCGTATTATATATATATATATATTGTATTTCTATATTTAGGATGTTAAACCATATTTATTATACAAGGTTATTCAAACTGAGTGGTACATTACACGTTTTAAGAAAAAAATTGGAGTGGAGGTTATCAAGAATTGTTGCGTCCCTTGGACCACCAACTGCTTAATTATTATTGAAAAATGCGTAAAGCTTTCACGCTGGCTTTCTAAATTCTGATTTCTAGCTCCTTTGTTCATTTATTACCAGTTCCTTTCCTTTGTCAATTTAGTCTCAAATCCTTTCCTAATTGCATACCATAAATTCCAATAATTTTTCTAGCTGTAATTATCTTAAGTTTAGTAACACAAAAGTGCATCTTTCAGTGTAGACGTTGCTTCGGAATTCGAATTTCTGACTGTCACATCTAATTTGGAGTTATTTCGGTCTTTCGTTCGCAAACTTTTTTATGTAAAACTGTAACTTCACATAATGTCCGGCCCGAAATAAAACGGTTTCGAGTAACGGCTCGAGCTGGTCTGAAAATTGAATTTCCTCAAAGTGCCACTATGCCACAACTCATAAATTTTCTACTTGGTCCCGAACGATAAGCATAATGTCAGCAAGGAAACTGTCACATTTACTTGCCGTTCAATTTTACCTCCCTCCTCGTGATCTTCACTTAACGTTACAGACCCTCCGCCTTGTACGTACTCACTCGACGGACGACCGTTGTGAAATTGACTGAAAAACAGCATCAACAGTGCAACCTACCAAATTACCAAACTCCTATAAACTTGGCTTTATTTGCGATTCTTTTCAAGATACCCCAATCCTTTACTGACATGTTCTCTGTCACCTACCTATGAGAGTTAAAGAAACTAAATTCTCCTCTACCTCTATATAGCAGAAACTTTTTAAAAAAGGATTTATTCATTTTTACAAAAACCTTAAGAAAAACAAATAAGAGAAGTACGTCAACAGTAAGAAAAAAAAATGAAAAATATACAGGAGAATGCTTTAAAATTTGGCACTATTTACTAATCTGGTTTTTTGGTGCTTTTTCTTGAAAAACATGGTTTCTGAACATTCTCCATAGATTTGCAGCATATTCAAAATTAATAATTTACAGGTTAAGTAACTTTTTTATTTTTGCATTTTATGCGGTCTGAACTTTTATTTGAAAACTCTAATAACAAAGAAATCAAAAATACTTTTCTGGAAAGTATAGTTATATATTTACAGATGTTGCTAAAACTGTATTGCAAAAATATTTTCCATCCTCTACATCCAAGCTTATTACAACAAATACCTATATATTAAGAAAAAGCTTATAAAACATTACTGAACATTTAAGGCTTTATAATTATTAGAAAATTCAAAAAAAATAAATAAACATGCATACAAGGATTGTTATTAAAACAAACAATTTATTTAATAGTAGAATGATGGTTCGGACTTGTATTGTAGGCCGTGGTCGATTTGAACGGTTTCGTCCAGACGTTTCGTCAGCAACTGCGGCTGAATTCCGAAAGCATATTTTCTTAAATTTATTAAATTTATGAATAAAAATTTGCGAAAAATATCACTGTCTCCTTACCTCGGAAATTTGTAGGCCGAAAATTGTAACAACATTCATATAGGTGGAATGTTTTGCATATAGGTGCACTTACATGGTATCTATTTTTGTTTTGTCATTCCCTTGTATAAATTTTGTTGCTGTTTTAACATTGAAACGTTTTTAATGACCGCATACAAGTCGGAAATGTTTGCATTAAAAGAATTGGCTAATCTAATCTGGGCTATACGCACCTTCGAGAATTTCACTGATGTAATTTAATATTTTGATATCATACAAAAGGAAACAAAAAAATAAATAAGTAATAAATAACATATTAAAATAAAGAAGGCATTAAAATCCTTTTTCGTTAAAATTTTATTGATCATATAGCCTGTAAAGACCACCTTATGAGACCCGATAGGCCGAAACGGGTCGTGGAATATGGCTTTCGGTACGCTGTGCCTACTGTGTAGGACGTGTTCGAAATGTGGAATATGTGGTCCCTAAAATTTAGACGAAAAGGATTTTAATACCTTCTTTTTTTGAATATATTATATCTTCGTCTAATCGATCGGAATCAACAGTGTAATTCAATTCCGGTAGGGGTATTAGCCCTCTGAGTAGTTGTTTCTGTTGATTCCATATTTATATTTATAAGTAATAAATAAATTTTACTAACTATATAAAAACTAATCTCGCATACTTGCCCTGCTTGTTTTATTGGTATTTTGCTAAATATTTTTGCAACCTTGCAATTTGCAAATAATATGCGGAATTGTCATGTTTTTGCATTGTCCATACCGTTCGTTATTAACCCTAAAATCGTAAAAATTCCAATCGGATTCCGATGGCGAGAGGTCGTCCTCGATGCATTATTTCACGACGATGGTTGCATTAACCGCGTCGAAACGTCGGAGAGAGCAACGTCGATGGCCGCATTCTGCGGCAATCCCGGATTCCATTCGTGGCAATGCGCTACCGTCTACATACACCCGACATTGCAGCAGCTGTTGTCGATGCTGCTTCTTTATTAAATGAACTTATTGATCAGCAATCCGTATGCCGAGCGATTTTCGACTGGAATTAATTTATTCTCTACGGTCCTCAATTCGTCCGAATTGTTTGGACGATTGCAAAACTGTCGGTACCACGACTTGCTCACTTGAATAACTGAATAATGAAACCGCAAGAATAGGAAGGAACAACAGAAGCATCAACGACAGGAGCAGCACTCGAGGACCTGCCTCGCATCATGAATTTTCCATTGCAACAGGAAAAGAAAATGAGAAAAATTATCTAACGTTGCCGCCGGTTGAAATTGAATAGAAACTAGCAGATGTCTGTGCCTTTGTTAGTTTTGGAAAAATTAAGGGAAACGAATGTACCAACTCGAAACTGGCCAATAACAGTAACCTTTTTCTTATTCAAATGTATTTATTCTTGAATTTTTTCATTATCTTAATTAATTGTCTAATTAATGTTAGTTGGACGATTAAGTCGTATCTCACAAATTTTGAAAAAGAGATGAAATTATTCGTTTGATCTTCGGAAATTCTGAAGATGTTTTGTAGAGAATTAAATTGTCTACACAATTGTCAACTTTATTAACTTTATGTAATTTTTAAGGTATAAATTTTCGAAATAAAAAATTAAGAAACATTTTGATTAACCATATTCATCAATTTAACGAAAACTACTGAAATTTTAACCTTCGAAAGGATTAATTATGTGCAAAATGAGTATTGTTCTAAACGTATTTGTTTTTTAAAACATTCTACTTCAAATGGCTGAAGCAGTTCAAAATTTTAAATCTCTTAAATGTTGAATTTGCAATATTGATTCTTTGAGCAATCAAGAATTAATTACACTTTTGAAAATGGTTTTTGAACATGTAATGCATTAATTGCGGGATATGAAACATTACTTCATCAGGTGTGATGATTTTTCTAAAAAACCAAGTGTATTTTTAATTCTTTAATTATGTTTTCTGTGTTTCAACAAGTGAAAGATTCCACCATCAATTATTTTTGTTAATTTTTGATTTCGAAAGTTTATTTTTCTCAAAATTCATAATAAAGTTGACTCAATGAACAATTTTGAAGAGAATTCCATTCTCTTTCCAAATTTTACAATGAAATGAAACTGTAACTTTTTCACATTGTTATCTTATGGGAAACCTCAAAATTCCGTAACGCAGTTTTTAATTTTGAAATTAAGAGCTCATTCTTGAAACACAATTCGACTATTTATCGATAAATACTTAATGAGAAAATAGGAATTGTTTACTTGCACACCCTGGTCCCTGTACCTATTTGTGGTCCTTGATAATTTAACACAGAAGGCTTTTAGGATCGTTATATCTCGATAATGTGTTGGAACATGTCGATAAAACTCGGTCGTTTCTATCGTGCGTGGACGAGTTTTATTAACAGACGGAAGTCAGTTCAATTTAGCCCTACGTGCCTCCATTCAATAGGAAAATTCCTTTCAGCTCTCTGCGGCCTATTGGCCTCTATTCTGTCCCTCGAAAAATCTCAAATATACCTTCCGTACACGTAAAGCTAGCCATTATTTCCTTAAAAGACCTCGTTCTCTTTTTATGAAGTCCAGAAGGGAAGTTTTATAAGAAGCCGGCAATTTCTCTGTCAATTTATTCAATTGACACTGTATGTCAGGTATTGAACTGAGAATTCGATATTATTATTTTTTTACGAAGCTGACACATTGTCTAATTCGTTATGGACTTACGTCAAAAAGTTAAATTACACTGAAGCATTTTCAAAGTTCAACATGACCAGCCCAGGACAGGAACAAGTGTTTGAGATCTATTCAAAATGCGCCAAGTCTCTGATACTGAGTCTTGTAATCCCTAAGGGTAATTATTTGGGGTTAAGCAGGTTAAGTGTGTAAATATAGTTTGCTTAGTCTGATATTCAATAGACAGGATTATGGCTGCAAAATGGTTGCAAAAGCTCCGCGACCAAAGCTTTGGATCCCTTAAAACTAGAACGGATTATTTAAAACTGCTCCTTCTTGCCCTTCAAAGACGGACACTGACAGGTCCTTTTGCCGTAAATCCGGAAAATTGTCCTCTAGTAGATTTTCCTGACTGTCAAAGGGTAAGTTGTAGCATTTGTGATTTTAATGATGTGCGATAAATTAGTCTCAAGGCAGTTGCAAGATGTAGCGACAGAATTGCTAGACATTGAAATAGAAGAACTAGGCGAATGCAGTAAATATCCTACTTATATGGTTGAATATTCTTCAAATATGTTAGAATACGCTTCTTATCAAGAAATTCCTTTATTTGGGGCACATGTTTATTATGCAATTTCGAAGGAACCAATAGGACTGTGGTATTACGCACACAAGGGAGCAGTACCCAAAGGTATAATTGTGGTGATTATAATTTTTTCTATTAAAGGGATGGGGTTCTTTCTTTTGTTATCCTCACATCTTCTTGGGGGGGGGTGACATAATAGGAGGATACATATGTGGAATTAATCCATTTCAAGATGAGAGAAACTTGTGTGTTTCCTAATTGATTCCAGAGCAGTGCTCTATAATGCATCAACCCCCTCAATCCTCTGACCGAATCGGAGGGTAGCGCTTAAGCTTGAGGTTATTTTTTTAATTTTGCGGAAGTTTGGGTGCTGCCTTCGAGAGCACCGCTTTGAATTAGTATTAGACAAGGGGGCTCGCCCTTCTGCCCACCACCCTAGATTCAGGCCAGCACATGTGAAGTAATTTTTTGAAATTCTACCACAGAACAGTCCCTCACTAGTAGACCGACACTTGCTATACCTGATGCAGAAATAGGAGAACGTCGCGTAAGACCCATCAAACCAAGATCTGCAAGATCGTTATCGACTTCCGTGGAAATTTGCAAAAATGCAGAAAAAGATATCGACTGTAAGACCTCTCTTTTTTACACGATGCTTATCATCTTGAAATTAATATTTACGTTTGAAAACAATAGTTAAGAGTTCCGATATGGACGTGTTGTGTCACGATCTAAGGAAACCCATAATTTGGGGCTCGAATCTTACAAGGGTATCCGAATCACCGCTACCTCTGAAAATAACCAGGATGCGATTCCCTGAAGATTTATGCTGCCCAGGACTATCAAAATTGATGGAAGAAACGTGTTCTGACAGTTCAAGTTCATGCCGGCCACGTAGACCACAAGAACCGTGTTGCACCGAAGTCCTTTACTCAAGACCTCTAAGTGCCCCATGTCCGAAGCGTAACAGTTGTTCCAAGCACTCAAAACAATCGAAATGTTCAGAAAAGAGGCCTTCGACGCAAGGGGGGTGTTGCTCGTCAAGAAATTGCAAGGGTAATAAACAATCTTCTCAAAACCAATCTTCATTTTTGAGTTCGTTTTGGAAGAAATCCTCCTGTGGTATCAATCAGGATGGATGCGGTTCAAAATCGTTTATTAGAAGCGGGATGAAGTCGTATCAATTACCGGGACTACCTGGGTTTGCCTGTCCACCCAAATCGGCATTTGAAAATTTTCTGCGAAATGCTCGTCAATCGTTATCAGTTGAAAGCGTTTCATCCCCCACGTCTTTTCAAGAACCGTCCCAAAGCACTTTTAATCGTCACAGGGATCGTTTCCAAGGTGAACACTCAGAAGATGATGGACATAAAAATAGTTCGACCTTTAGGTATTGGAAATAATTTGAAACTATTAGGTAACTAATAAAGATGTGCAACTTTATATTTAAAAAATGCTGTAATCGCCGTTTGTGCTGTGTCAGACAATTAATAAATACTGGTTTTCGGATTGTTTATTAGTGTTTTAGGATCATAGAGTACTTTTAAACGTTTATGAATCATTGAGTATACAAAATAAATTTTACTTGTCAAAAAATAAACCTAAATTACATAAGTCAAGTATTTAAAAAGAAATGGTCACATTCGGCTCGAACGAAGAACTAAAATTTTATATGCAGTTTGCAAAGTCATTAGTCAGCTATTTGAAAAGACCAAAAGGTAAGAAACCCTGCGAATAGAGAACCATATAAAAGTACCAATTTTAGACAGAATACTTTCTTCTTTGTGGATTACAAAGCTACAAAATGAATCATTTGCTCCACTCAAAACTAGAATCGATTTTATCAAACTTCTTTTGGTTATTCTACAAAGACGACGACTACTTGGTCCTTTTTCTAGAGATCCTACAGACTTACAAACGTTAGAACAATACATAGGTGATGCAAAGGTAATTTAGCTAACCATCAACTTTTCGAGTCATAAAATTCTGATCAATATTAGTTATCAGATATAGCAAAGAGAATTTTAAAAGAGGATATAGGCAGCTTAACAAGATTAAATGCAGACAGTCCACCTTATAAGATTGACTATTCTTCAGACCTTATGCAGTATGCTTCCGCCCAAGAAATTCCCAATTTTGGTGCTCAAGTTTATTTTGCCATATCCAACGAACCTTTGCAATTGTGGCTTAATGTACCAAAAAAAAGTAAGTCGCGTCATTACGATTGCAATTAGAATTTTTGTTCTTATAATTTTCATATTTTTAAGCTTCAATAAGAATTGCTAGAAAAAAGCGGAAATCAGAAATAAGAAATATTTTTAAGACGTTAGGAAGTTTAAAAGATAGTACAAAACCGTCTACCAATTTAATTAAATCATTGGGAGAGATGACAACTTCTTGTAGCAGCAGCACTTGGCTGCCTCCTTCGTGGGGTTCTCAGTTCATGATTGCTGAATGTGGAAGTTTGAGAGATAATTCCAAACGATCTAGCAAATTATTTGAATCGTCAGAAGACTTCGAGACTTCTTGTAGCAGTAGCACTTGGATGCCTGCGTCACGGCGATCTCAGTTTATAAGCATTGATGGTAGTTGTTCATGTACAGAATGTATAATGTCGTCAAGCAGTTTAATCTAAATTTTTATTTAGATATACAAAATTAATGTAGATTCCTGTTTTTCTTTGAATTTTATCCGCCTTGTTGAATTTTCTCAGCAATCAATTACCTACTTCAATAAATACATTTTGTAGTGAATCGATGAAGCTGTTAATTCTTGTAACTCCATATTTAAATTAAACACAAAACAGTTGGTTACGAAACTTTTTATTGTTATCCACAATAATATTATTTCACCACACAGTGGCTTTCTCAGGTTGAAATATAATAACTTAAAACTAAATACAAAATCCTTAAATACTAAATGAAACAGGAGGGGGTGGAGGTAGGTAAACAAATTATGGGAATTAGAGATTGAGAAGCGGAGAATTATTTATATCAGTTTGATCATTTAATAATAACCCTAATTCATTTAATTTATTAATATTTAACTTCTTGAATAATCTCAATTCTAAAATAAAATTTACTTTAGAATTAGAAGAAAACCAAAGTATTAATTTTCTAGACATATCCATAAATAATATAAACAATAGACATTCATTTTCCACATATCATTAAAAATCACATACCGATACCATTATTCATTCCAATTCTTGTCATCCTATATCACACAGCTTTTTCCATTCGAGCCTTCATAGATTAATCACTCTATCAATGTCAATTGATGATTATAATACAGAATTAAATAGGATTCTAGTAATTGCAGCCAACAATGGATATCATACGTCATTAGTTACCAATTTACTTAACAAAAAATTAAACAGAAAAACATTAAATTTAATCTATCCTCGTGTTAAAAATAAATCCCTTTCGAACTACAACACACTCACATATTTAGGTTCTTTTTCTAAACTTTTAGATCACTATATTTCTAGTTCGGCTATATCATTTAAAACTAATAAAACCATAGGCAGTATAATAAAAAACAATAAAGATGTTACAGCGAAAGAACTTAAGTCAGGCGTTTACTAATTAAATTGTGGAAGTTGCAATTTATCATATGTAGGTCAGACGGGTAGATGTCTCAAGGATAGGATTCTTGAACATAAGAAATCATTCGAAAATAAAAAGACTAACTCTACATATGCTAACCATCTTTTAGAATATTCCCATAACTTTGATGACAATTTTAAGTTATTACAATTAGAAAAGAAGTGTCTAAATTAAATTTGTTGGAATGTATAGAGATTAATAAATTAAATAAATTAGGCTTATTATTAAATAATCAAACTGATATAAATAATTCTCCGCTACTCAATCTCTAGTTCTCATAATTTGTTCACCTACCTCCACCCCCTCCTGTTTCATTTAGTATTTAAGAATTATGTATTTAGTTTTAAGTTATTTTATTTCCACCTGAGGTAGCCACTGTGTGGTGAAATGATATTATTGTGGATAACAAAAGAAAGTTTTGTAACCAACTGTTTTGTGTTTAATTGAAATACATTTTGCTTCTAATATTAATCTTTGCGAATTGTTCTACAGGTTGTTTATGGATACAGTATAATCTTTTAGCGGAGATGACTAATAATCGTAAAAATCTCAATATGGTAGTAATACAAACACTTTCCACTAATAATACAAACGCCCCATTTCTCGTTTTGTTTTCCTTCCATTCTATAAAAGAGTTAATCAATTTTCTCATCCCTTCTATATATATATATATATATACGTTTTATATACATTCAGGACTTATTAATTTTGGGCAACATTCACAAACAATTCCAGCTGCGTTGTCGAGACAAAACATAATAAATCTCAGTGCCAAACCCTAAGAAACATTAGGTAATTGAAATTATAACGCGTATTTTTCACAACATCCCTTCCACTTCCTTCAAAAGAACTTTCTTATCATTTAGATAATGCCACTGAAATAAAAAACAAAAATAAATTAGTATCCTTTATCTTAGGTGCACATTTTTGTTTATGGATTAAACATACAATTAGAGGAGACAATTAGTTTTAATTAATAAAAAATATATTAAAATTGCTTTTTCTTTATAATGTCATGATGAAGGTACTCAAACATTCATTGCAGACGTAGATTGGTGTAGCAAAGTATATTTTATGTTAATTATAAATGCACTCTTCATTTCATCTTAAATTTAAATTTTTCCATATCCGAAAATGAGCAACTTGGTCGTTGAATCGTAAATCGCACCGATTTCTCTTATATCCGAGTCCTGTTCGTGCATAATTACACTTCCAATCCTGACGGCAGTGTCAAAGGAGCCGATAGAAAAGGGCACTGTAATATTTTCGCCGTTGAATATTGGCTCGTATATTTAAACCCGGAGGCAGTAGCAATATTGAAACCTATCAGAGAACATTTAGTGACTTTTCCACCGAAAAAAAAGGACCATCAAAAATACAGCATAAGTCCTACGGCATCTTTGCTAAAATTTGATATTTTAACAAGGAAAAGTTTTAAATCTAAATTCGTTTCTACTGTATTTGTTGCTGTCTTCTAATAAATAGGTATTTACATATGTTAGGATGTGAAAAACCGAGCACAACAATAATATAAGTTGATATCAATTCAACAAACATAAATTGAACAATGTAACACTCACTCACTTGAGTATATAAATAACAAATGTTCACTTACTCAATCAATAGATGTCAATCACTATGATGATCACTCGCTAGAAATCCCTTTTATTTTTCAGCACCTTTATCACAATATAAAAAGAAATATGTGTGAGCACTCAAGCATACCTTTACTTAGCTTTTATTATCCATCGAACTCTAAATAAGGCCTTATTACAATATAAATAAGTATGAAAGAAATACATTGACCGCAGCCAATCATTACTGTAATCGTCTACTTTACATTTATGATGCTGTAATCCTACTCTTGGGAAAGGGCAAGCACCCTGCTCCCGCACTACCTCTGCAAGACAGATTTCTCTGCCCAAAAACTGGACTGAACCTCAGCCCCTAATATTAATAATGACTGTGTCACCGCAGCTAACAGTCTATGTAGCGTCCCTGTATATATTTTCATTAATTGCTTTTGAATCAATATAAATTATCAATTAGCATCATTTCACAAATCAATCAATTAAATAATTATTAAAAATGAAAATGCTTGAAGTACTCTGTGAACAACTCACCTGAATCCAATAATTTCCTATATTTGGAATAACACACTTAAACAATAAAAATGTAACAACGGCACACCCACAAGAGGATAATAATTTAATGAATAAAATTGTCCTGTTGGCAATCCCCGACTAAATATAGTTCACAATGGTAACATTATTACTGTAAAGAAATTCACGTTCGAACTCGCGTCGATTGAAACATGTTTTTATTTATAATACAAACAAACAGATTTTGGCAAACTCGCTACTGATTAAAATATACACCTTACACATATTGGTGTTTTATATTTTTATGTTTGTTTATTTTATTAATTGTAGATGTTAGACATAACACTTGTTAACGTAGATAAGTCGATAACCGTTTCTAGTGTAATATTACTCTTGTTTATTTATTGTTTATTGTTTATCACCTACTGAAATTTCGACAAGAACTAAAACGCGTAACATTGGTCCTTAGGCGGTATCTTTGTCAAGTCATTGTATAAATTTTTGTTTCTTTTTTTTATTATTAAATTATCGACTGTTTTTGTCGACGCATTCGTCAAGCTAACCGGATCGTGTTGTCAGTTATCGCACCTCCTCCCGTCAAAGTTCGAGATTACCGGAGGCAAGTTGAGGTTTATGTTTGTTGGCGGAAGAATGATACGTAGCAATTTATAAATGGATCCTGCGAGGCTCTCTGAAATACCCTTCCTTCCAACATGTATTGATGATCTTTTCGGTTCAATCGGCATCTCCAAGGACGCCATTCGTTTGCTAAATTAATCTGTTAATGGTATCAATAGGTTGTGTCAGGAGCCTTTGGAATCGAATTTTTCTTTCTCCTTCAAATATTAAACCCGCACGAGTTTTCACTCCTTTCAAGATAATAAATGGCCAAAATAGTCCTATGGCCAAGAGGCCTATGGGTAGACAGAAGAAGTAAGTCTCGACTCAAGGCAATGATGACGACGGCAGATGCGCAAAGTGGCCACTGCGCATCTAGCGCGAAAATGTATCATTCTCTTTATTTTTTAGGTAGCCACGGTTAGAAAAAATAATACCCTTCGATAACATTAGCAGACGGGAGAGAAATTGTTTCGCTTCTAAGAGCAATTCTTCTGATAACTACTTTCTATGTCATAATAAAAGTTTTTACAATGGCCTCTATTTCATTTCTTCTTCATCTATAGTATCGTTATTTAAATATAAGTACCTGAATTGAACAGACCCTTTGAAGACATGGGGACCCTTGGGGCTACAACCCCGCCAAGCCTACTTTAATCCGGTCCTACACCTAACTGGTTATATCTCATGTGTATGGTCTTCTTGCAATAACATTGAACATTCTGAACATCCTGTATGATGTTTATTATAGACAGGGAATATATTTCCTGTTTTGACTAGTTCTCGAAAAACAATAGGGTTAAAAAGACAAATATTGTTATTTGTAGTTTAGGCAAAATTTTAGTACTTCTGGCGAAATAAAGTTGAAATGGCAGATGTTTTATGACAGCGATTTGCGAGTCGACACTAAAACTTTATTAGCCAAATTCCGCAGAACTGCGAAATTTAACTTCTTGTTTCGGTACAACCAACGTAAAGGGTGAGACATAATCCACTTGCAAATGCATTTTGTCAGTCGTATTCTGATTTTAAAACGTAGCCCTGTCTCCCCTGCTGTAACATAGAACATCAGAGTTCAGGATTAGTTTATTGTACCAATGCATGTATGTTTTTCCTTAATATACCATTTATTGAATAATTAGCGAAATAAATTTATAATAACGTATCATACTGCTTGAGAAATACAATAAGGAAAGCTAATAAGAGATTGAAATAAACCACAGAAAATATGAGAATTTATTCCCTCTTAGGTCTGGCGCAAAATGAGACGCAGCTTGGTAACGTGACGCAGTATGGCGTGACGCACCTTAGGACCGGCGCAAGATGAGGCGTAACTTGTTGATGTATGTGAAGTGTCGTGAGTCACAACGATGAACATCGCAAAATGGAACGCAGCAATTAAGAGACCAAATTTACAAAAATATGTCCCATTTGAACCTAAAAAACTGCGGCATGAAAACTGCGATATGCGGTAATCCTTAGAAGTATATAAAGCATCAAAAATTTCGGAAAATAACCTGTTAAACGACCAGGTAGATTTGTACCAGTCAGTACGATTCAATACATTTAATAATTAATGGTATTTCCAAAAAATATATATAAACACTATTGTACATCTGTTTATATTCATTCAATTTGTAATCATTTGTTTTAACAAATCTGTTTATATTAAATCAATTTGAATTATTTGTTTGACAATGATCAGCTATTTGTCGAAACTATAGTCAAAAGGATTTGTAAATAAAAAAGTGATAATAAACAAAGTAGTGTTTATTCATTTATCATTGTATATTCGTCGTTAATCTCGTAAATGGTGGTTCCGACAGGAAAACAATTATTTGATTTTGAGAACAAATATCACTAAATGAAAACATAGTGGATTAGTCCTGCAGGGGAAACCACTAAGAAAATCACTAAACAGAACTGTAATCCAACTTATTTATTTAGTTGCATAATTTGCAGAGATAAAGGATATACCATTATTTGAAAAAGTATTATTTATCTTCCTAATATTTCTAAATGATATATGCGTTTAGATAGTTTATTTTTATTTTCGATACAGTAAGCAAAAGGAAAATTGATTCTAAAGCAATACGGTAGGTAGGTATAATTCAAAATATTATTAGTGATAAATTGTGACAGATTTTTCATTTGGTCGCCCCCGTATCGTGGTTGCTGAAGTTTCTATAGGACAGTAACAAGGCTTGTAGAAAAGAGATTAGGGCCAGGGCATTATAAATTACTCCTTAATAGATTCCCTTATCGGTTATCCACATAAACTAGGACTAACTCAAGTGGACGAAATCCGTCACTCAGCTATATAACGTATGAGCACACACAAAGTAGGTAAACCGCTATTGTTTGCCAAACATATTTCACAGGACTCGAAATGATATCGAAGACCCATAAATTTACTGTGCTTGTTTGCAGAAAGTTGCTCTATGAGCTTCCAATGTACTTATCCTAGCTGTCTAAGAAAATTAACTAAAACACGAGCCTCTTTCCGTTTTAATTTACCCACCTAACGAAATCATCGAATTGTGGATACCGGCAAAAATCAATAAGGTTATAAAGGTTAAAAATATGAAGAAAGCTAATTTGTGTTGTCTTCCATTCTAGTCTGCACAGACTCGTAACTTTACCAATCTCAACAGATACTTTTAAAAAAGAACTTAATAGAATTTGTCTAATAGCCATTGATAATGGCTTCCTAGGTTTAACAACAATAAATAACAGGTTTACAATTCACTCACTTATGTGGGAAATGTTTCTATCACCATAGGAAAACACATTTCTAAATTTACAAATTAATTTCTTTCAAGACTAACAATTCTCTAAGTAACCTATTATTAAATAATAAAGACCCAACTAATAAAAATTCAAAATCAGGTGTCTATAGATTTAAGTATGGCACTTGCAACAAATCATACATAGGTCAAACGGGAAGATCCTTTTTGGACAGAATCAATTAACACAAAAATAGTTTCATAAATATGACGGTCCATTCTACTTATGCCGAACGTTTAATACAGAATTGTCATAATTTCGATGACAATTTTAAAATATTACATTAGGAAACGAAAGGTTTGAAACTAAATATGCTGAAAGGTTTAGAAATAAACAAACTTAATAAATTATGCTTAATAATAAACGATCAAACGGATGTAAACAATTCACCTCTCCTTAATATTTAGTTGTTCCATTTTGTATTTTCCTCTCTCCCTAATTTAGCATATAAGAGATTTTGTATTAGTTTAAGTTTATAATGTCTTCCACCTGAAGAAGCCACAGTGTGGTGAAATGGTCCATAGTGGTCAATAAATAATTTTGAATAAATGTGAATGGAATTTTAGGTCAGTTCCTTGTGAAACATTTTGATTATTTACGAAGGTAAATAAATTAAATGCTTTTAAATGTTTCAAATATATATTGTAATACCTATACAATTGTTAATACTGAAAAATCCTTGAAAAAGGCATAACATGCCGAAACAATTGTAGAGGTATTACAATATATATTTGAAACATTTAAAAGCATTTAGTTTATTTACCTTTTTAAATAATTTTGTAACATAAAACTGTGAGTTTGATTTATAATTTGTATTATAGAGTTACAAGAACTGAAAGCTTTGTCGATTCACCAACTTTATTGTTTTTATCGTAGTTCTTAGCAAAAAATCAAAATTTCTCTAAACAAAGCATTATTTTAAATATCCTATTTTAAATATCCTATTTTAAAAGTCCCCGAACTGAGGCAAAAACCTCAAGGAATATGAGATATAACATTTCAGATGTTACCCAGTGGTAAGAATCGAAATTATTTATAGTTTATTCACATTTCTTATATTTGTTAACCATGGGTTTTATTTGCTTGATAGGTACTTATTTTGATGAAGGAATGCCAATGATTTTAAATAAATAAAAATATTTTAAATTCATGTAGTAGTTGCTACTTTTGTATTTTTGCTCCCCGAATATCAATTTATATAAAATCCTACAGTAAGCCATTTGAAATGGTTAGAGACTCGTACACAGTCTCATTTATAGGTCTAACAAAAAGCTTTTTCAGAAAATACAAAATTTGAGCGCTTAAAAGATTTTTATTTTCTTTAGACTTCGAAAAAATGTAAAGAAAATTATTATACTGTTCTGTCTTCAGAATTTTACATTTTATTATTAATGTATTAATGGTTATTTGAAAATGACAATTTTAAACCAATTTATAAATATAAAATTAAACACAAAAAAGGACAACAAACACTAACTAACTTAATGTCTTAGGGGGTTTGTTAAAAACAAAATACTATTACAAGTTAAGGTCAACGGTCAGATAATAAACGAAAACAATAATCCTGATTAACGAATACCAAAATCATACCAAAAATTAAGAAAACGGATTTAATTGTGATTTAGAACAAAATTACTGATCTTGATCAAAACAACAAATTAAACAGATTTTTTTTCACAAAACTTTAATTATAATATTGTAACATATATTTTGTGAAAATCTGTGTAATTTGATGTTTTGTTTATAATGAATTTTCAACAAGTAAAGGTTGAAACTATTCAATGACCCATCTCTGCATCTGGCAGCATACCTATTCCTTTATATCCTTAATAAAGGGAAGGACTTTTATTACTACTATTTATGCCAACATCACATTACCCCCAAGGTCTTCCTTCCTCATTATGCAATATCTGAATAGACCCAAAAAAAATCTCAGAATTGATTAGGGGTGATAATTAATGTCCACGGAGAATTAATTCTAACTGCTCATTGTTCTGTATTGTGCTAAATAGGTGATCGTTTCCGAAAATGTCCCAATTCCCGTTCGAGTACATTTAATAGGCCGTTATTTGTGTCAGAAACAGAGGAAGAGAAGACAATTGCTACTGTTCGTTTTTACGCATTAATAAGCGACTGCGTTACTAAAATCTGAAACCGCCCCTCTTAAGATTAACGGGTTTTGGTCAAGTGGTCACGTAGAGGACACTCGTACAAAAAACGTGTGATCTTTGTCTATGTATCTACAACACATACACACATTGTGTAGATATATGTATAAAAAGAAACGTTGGACAATGGTGGTGTCATTTCGCGTGCATATATGTGAATCCTCGATAAGGGTGATGTATAGGAAGAACATTGCCAACGTTTCGTAGCATTAACCGCAATTTACAGCAGATGTGACAGGTCAAGTGTAAAACGCTTACAACGTCAAAAAGTCAATGTTATAAATGTGAGGTATAAGATTATCTACAGGCATAAAAAGAACATGGTAAACTTTGAATAGTTTCTAGCTAGAATAAGTTAGTGATGGGTGAAAATCGATCTTGATTTTTCAGTTTTGGTCTCACAAGACCAGCCTCTAAAATTCTACTAATTGTAATTTATTTATTTATACAAAACAAAATTTAGGTAGTATTCCTTAATGGGGGTAGCAATTAAGTTTTTAAATTCCAGTTTGATTGTTAAAAAGAATGTATGGATGCATATTTAATGCTGTTTGTTCAGTTTAATTTGTTCCCAACATTTAAACAGTTTCATGCTAAAAGACGGTTATTAATTGTACACTTTCGTACAATTAAATATGAATTTTGTTCTGAATAAAACATTTTTAGACTCATGAACTCTGTATAATTAGGTGGATGAAATGAATTATTTTACCGGCGCACTTCTTTTGATTCCTATGGGGGAATCGGTGCAATAAACGGACTTCGTGTTTTAATTGTTTATTACACCCAACTATTTACAACTATATACAGTAATTTTACATGAACGTCGTGAACTGCTACTTATTTACGAAGATTAAATGATTATGATTAATTGATTGAAACTATATGTTATTTATACTATACGTTTATAGAGATCTTGATTTGATTTGTGCTATATGTTAAATGTACTAAAAATGATCTCTTCTAAACGTTTGATGTTTTTATCTAATATGTTGAATTGAATGATTGAACTGATCTAACTGTAACAACTGTGTTATCTGTCTTCTTCTGTTACTGTATTAAGTTAACTATATATGTATTTAAGAACCGCCCCTAGAAGAGGGGTGGTTCCGATGCACCGACACTTGAAACAACAAAACAAGCAAAAAGGAGGGAAAACGTAAACACAAAAAATGCAACCCTGTAATCTATGTGTCGGTGCATCATCTACGTCCTCGAAATGGACCGATGGGTCAATTACCCCCAATATATCTATAAACTAACTTAAACTCTAGAAGCGCATTTGAAGACAAAGAAAAAATAATACAATGGAAAACGGCAATACTAAAAAGGGAAAAAATATGATACATACTATTATAAAACCATAAATGGCAGAAGAAAGAAACGGACAGCAAATGCACATGATAATACAACAAAAATTTGAGACGTAAAAAATGTGTGACTGACAAGGCCAATAAATTATAAACAAAAATGAAAAGATAAATCCGAACAAACTCTTTGACTAGAGTGTCTGCCCGTTTATCCATTGAACACTTTTTTGAAGTCCCTAAATTGTAGCAGTTGTCCTCTGGATTTAGATGGTTTGTTATTTTAATGTTATTGATACATTCAAAATGGCTATTTTTGTCCACAAAATTCGTTATTTAATTATAACTAATTTTATTTAAACATTTTTGCGTTGTACTTATTTTTATACGTAGAATTCACATGTAAGGCTTACAGTAAAATACATTAAGTATCCTTACATGATACATGATAGTCTTAATATTGTTATTGCTTTTGCTAGAATAAAACTAAAGGCATCAGTTTTAAAACATACCTTGGTCGGGCACTGTAAAAGAAAGTCTCAAATTATTAACTAACATAAGTAATAACATAATATTTGTGGTTCGATACTTTAATATTTAATTCGACATCCATGCAGTAAACGTACGTAAACAAGTCGAAAACTTTTAGTTGATTAAAACACAAAAGGACTTAAGAAATACCTTCATAGTTACTTAGTTCCTAGGTGGTCTTTTTCTCTCAAACTTTCGCTACACTACACCACTTTGGAGCGCTGTGAATCGGTATTCGTTATTAAGATTTAAGGATGAGCTGCCGCCACATAATTCATACAAAACCAAAATAAACGCGACTCTTCCAGTCTAATCTTTATAATTTGCTGCTCAGCGCCATAGCTGCTTTCAGCCAGTTAATTATTCCTGAAGGAGATCGTGCCGTTAACAAATTACATCTAGTTTTATCATAGTATATTTACCAACTAACTGAACGCTTGTGCTCCATCTGTAATAATCAAAGCAACGTTTTTTTTTTTTTTTAATTTTTGGTCGTTGCGATTTGTGGAACGACACAATATATTAATAAGCTTGCAGTGAATAAAATGTTTATTAACAGTATCTACACGGAATATATATACACGGTTGATCAATTGAGAATGACGAAAAACGAAAAGGTGAACACATGTGAAGAGCGCAAGAGTTGAAGAGTAAGTGTCTAATCTTTGAGTAAAGTTTTGAAAGGAAAAAAAATGAAAGTTCAGGAATGTAGAAAGTAGGGGAATAAATTCTAAGGATTTATCTGACGTTATTCGTAGAGAGGAATACTAGGAAATTAGGGAAAGTGACCGTGACTAAGGTAATAGGCGTAGAAATGAGAAACTGGACAGGATGCAGGAAGGTCACTTTCTAATGGCAAGGGTGCAAGCGTGAAGAAACGAATAACATCAACTAAGGGTACACAATAGGACTGGTATGGGATGTGTAATAAAGAACCTAAAAAGAATAGATACAGATTGAAAAGGAAAGCTATTAAGTTAGGGTGAACAAAAGAAAAGTGAAATCTGTAAACTACGAAAGGATCGTATTGAAAGGGTAGTTGAAAGGAACAGTACAGATGTAAGAAGCAGTAAAGATCGAAAAATAGAGATTCTTTAATAGGTGTGAAAAATATAGTATAAAAGAAGTAGAATTTAGAAAGTGAAGATGTAGAAATAGAATTCGACACGGAAGATAAAAGTTAAAAAGACAAAAGAAGAGAAACGTATATACACAGAAGGTATTCAAGATATTTACAACAAAAATATATATACAAAAATTTACAGATAAAATATATACAACACTGGCAGAGGCGAGTGTGGCAATAAATGTTACGCCACAGCACCCCCCTTCCAGTGAGAAGGTCACGAAAGTCCAACCTGTAGACGGTCTGGAAAGCGAACACGTCTACCTGATCGCGTCTGCCTCAACACCCCGGGTTGTTGACCTGCATTTGGGGTTGGTTCCTTTGTGACTGGAACTGTAGCTGTTGTCGTTGTAGCTGTCGGGACCTTACGTAATATTATTTCCTGGGGCCAGCTGTTCGAGTCCTCGGATGTCGGATTGTCCGCTAGTATGTAGGCCGGTTTTAACCGATCAATGGAAACGGTGACATTTTTCTCCTTGATGGCTACCACAAATGTTTTATCGGACCTGGACATTACTTTATACGGACCTTTGTACGGGAGCTGCAGCGGTGCCCTTGGACCATCATGTCGTATGAAGACATGATCGCATTTGGCTAGGTCCTTGAAGACAAATGTAGATTTTTCACCATGTCTAGCGCCGGTGACGGGACGCAACGACTCTGCATGTTGACGTAGGTGTTCTACGAAATTGGACGGATTGTCAGGGGAAGAAGATTGCGGAGACGGAGCGAGAAATACCCCGGGAAGGCGTATTGGCTCTCCATAAACCATCTCTGCAACCGTCGCTTGGAGGTCATCCTTCCATGCTGAGCGGATCCCTAGCATCACCGTAGGTAGGATCTCGGTCCATCGGGAGTTTTCATGGCATTTAATCGCGCCTTTGAGCTGGCGGTGGAATCTTTCGACCATCCCATTGGCTGCTGGATGATACGCTGTGGTTCTGATGTGAGTAGTACCTGTTAGGAGGTTCAATTCCCTAAACAGGTTCGACTCAAACTGTCTTCCCTGGTCAGTTGTGACTCTTAGGGGAGTTCCGAACCGCGAAATCCAGTTGTTGTAGAAGGCCCTGGCTATTGTAGAAGCCTCCTGGTTTTCGATGGGAATGGCTTCTGGCCAACGTGAAAACCGATCGACACAGGTGAGACAGTACCTGTAGCCTTCAGAAAATGGCATTACTATGATGTCGAGGTGTACATGTTCGAATCGGTGCGACGGTGTAACGAACGTTCCAGGCGCTGTTGTCACGTGTCTGGACACTTTTGAACGTTGGCACTGTATACACCTTCGAGCCCACTCTCTGCAGTCTTTATTTACTGATGGCCACACGTAATTTTGAGCCACTTGCTTTACTGTTGCATTAATGCCGGGATGAGAATGGCAATGTATATTGTTGAATGCTGCCTTCCGCAATGATTGCGGTATCCAGGGGCGAGCCATTCTTGTTGAAACGTCGCAAAGAAGGGATACATCGGACGCTGGCATTCTTATAAGTTTTAATTGAAGGTTTAAAGATTTATCTTCAGATAATTTCTTCAATTCTTCGTCCGTTTGTTGTGCAGAAGCAAGTGTTTCCAAACTGAATTGGGGTTCGATGACCTCGATGCGTGACAAAGCATCAGCTACTACGTTGTCATTTCCGGGAATATAACGAATATCTGTCGAAAATTGTCCGATGAAATCGAGATATCGAAATTGCCGTGGTGTAGATTGCTTGTCCTTTTTATTAAATGCGTAAGTGAGAGGCTTATGGTCTGTAAATATAATAAACGTTCTTGCCTCTACCATATGTCTAAAATACTTTACAGCTTCGTAAATGGCAAGCAATTCTCTGTCATACGCTGCATACTTTCGTTCAGCCGTGTTGAGTTTCCGGGAAAAGAACGCAAGCGGTTCCCAGCCTCCATCGGTGTGTTGTTGTAAAACCGCTCCGATGCTGTTGTCGGATGCATCAGTAAACAATGCCATTGGTGCATTTATTTTGGGGTGTGCCAACAGAGTTGCATTTGCAAGGCCTTTTTTACAAGCGTCGAAGGCGGTCCTTGCTTCAGGCGACTAGGTAACCGGCATCTTCCCTTTTGCATTGTTACGGAGCTGGTCATTTAACACTGCTTGAAGTTGTGCAGCCTTGGGTATGAACCTTCGGTAAAAGTTTAACATACCTAAGAACTGTCGCAGCTGTTTCACAGTTTCCGGAAGTGGGTAGTTAAGAATTGCTTGTACCTTTTCCGGAAGTGGTTGCGTACCTCTGGCGGAGACGAGATATCCCAAAAATTTTACTTCCGTTTCACCAAAAACGCATTTTGCCGGGTTAATCACAACACCATAATTTTGTAATCGTTCGAACAAAATTTCTAGGTGGCGCATGTGCTCTTCTGCAGATGACGAGGCGACGAGGATGTCATCGATGTAGGCGTAGCAGAAGTCCAGGTCACGGAGCACTTCATCGATGAAACGCTGGAATGTCTGCGCAGCGTTTCGAAGGCCAAAGTTCATGAATAGAAACTCGAACAAACCGAATGGTGTCGTGATTGCTGTTTTTGGGATGTCTTCTTCGGCAATTGGGATCTGGTGGAAAGCTTTTACCAAATCGATTGTGGAAAACATGGTTTTCCCGGCCAGGGTTTGTGAGAAGTCCTGGATGTGGCGAACAGGATATTGGTCGGGGACGGTTCTCGCATTTAGTCCTCTATAATCCCCACATGGCCGCCATCCATTGTCTTGTTTAGGCACCATATGCAGGGGCGAAGACCAACAACTATTCGAGGGCCTGGCAATGCCGAGTTTTAACATTGCGTCAAACTCCTTCTTGGCTGCTAGTAACTTGTCAGGGGCGAGGCGTCGGGGTTTGTTAAAAACTGGCGGTCCGGGAGTTGTTTCTATATAATGTTGCGTCTGGTGTTTCAAGGTTTTTACTGCGCCATCGGGACGGATAATGTCCGGAAATTTTACAAGTAAGTCGTGAAAACGGGAAGATCCATTAATAATCTTGACCGATGGCGTTGGTCCAGTGACGGCACGTCCTTTAGCGGTGAGGTGTGTTGTACCATCAATAAGTTTTTGATTTTTCACATCTACCAGTATGTCGTAGAATGCGAGAAAATCTACGCCGATTATTGGTCGGGAAACATCGGCAACAACGAATCGCCAAGTAAAGTCTCGGCGGAGTCCCAGGTCTAAGGTTAGAGTGCAGGTACCATATGTTTGTATTGGTGACCCATTAGCCGCAGACAACACGTAGGATGATTTCTCACGTGAGCCCTTAAGCTGGGTCAGGGGAAAAACACATAGATCCGCGCCAGTATCAACAAGAAATTGGACCTTGTTGATTCTGCAGGGAATAAAGATGCGGCGCGATGTTGACGGCCCTGCGTCGTCTGCCGCCATCAACGACTGGCCGCCTCGTTTCCCGCCGGATACCTGCACGGATGCGTACACTTTTGCGCATTAGGTCCATACCGCGAATGGTACCAGCATACACCGTCGGAACGCTTTCCGCGAGATTGCGAACGCGCGCGATATCGCGATCGCTCGCGAGATTGTGATCGCTCACGACACTGACTACGCGCACTTTTCATTTGGTCCATATCGCTGCGTAAACTCGCTATTTCGCGGTTTAACGAGAGGGTTAATGTTTTAAATTGTTCGAGGAACGCGTCAAACACTGGGGTAGGCACTGGCGTAGGTACTGTTGCCGGTGTTGCAACAGACACCGCGGCAATGGTACTTGGCCGAGTAGCGGAGGTTATTACCATGATTGAATCCGCTATTTCTGCAAGTCGCTCGAGCGACGCGTCCGTCTGCGCTGCGAGGATGGGCTGGATACTTTCTGGAAGACGGCGGAACCAAAACGTTCGGATTGCGGATTCCGGGAAGGTGGTGCCGCCTAGGTTCTTTAAGTGGCGAAGAAACTGTGTCGGCTTCCTATCGCCCATTTCCTCCATCTCTAACAGTCGCCGGGTCTTTTGTTCTTGCGATTCGCCTAGACGTTTGATGAGATTCGCCTTTAGAGTTTGGTATGGATCTACAGTCGGCATCTCCAATATTAGGTCTCGCACCTCGCCAGCAACACGCGCATCTAAAGACCGCGCGACACACTCGTACTTTTGCACCTCTGAAGAAAGTCCCGCGGATGCGAAGCATCGTTCTGCCTGTGAGAACCATAATTCAGGATCGGCCTGATTAAATGGTGGTAATTGTATCCTAGAATAACTGCCCGCAGCAAGTGCGGTTTCTATCGCACTGACAAGGTTCGCGGAATCGTTTGCAGGCATACTGGAATTTTTTACTGACTATTGAAGTTTGTTTGGTTAGTCCGTTATCACTAAATTCACTACACAACCAGATCACGTCGGGGTCACCACTTTGGTCGTTGCGATTTGTGGAACGACACAATATATTAATAAGCTTGCAGTGAATAAAATGTTTATTAACAGTATCTACACGGAATATATATACACGGTTGATCAATTGAGAATGACGAAAAACGAAAAGGTGAACACATGTGAAGAGCGCAAGAGTTGAAGAGTAAGTGTCTAATCTTTGAGTAAAGTTTTGAAAGGAAAAAAAATGAAAGTTCAGGAATGTAGAAAGTAGGGGAATAAATTCTAAGGATTTATCTGACGTTATTCGTAGAGAGGAATACTAGGAAATTAGGGAAAGTGACCGTGACTAAGGTAATAGGCGTAGAAATGAGAAACTGGACAGGATGCAGGAAGGTCACTTTCTAATGGCAAGGGTGCAAGCGTGAAGAAACGAATAACATCAACTAAGGGTACACAATAGGACTGGTATGGGATGTGTAATAAAGAACCTAAAAAGAATAGATACAGATTGAAAAGGAAAGCTATTAAGTTAGGGTGAACAAAAGAAAAGTGAAATCTGTAAACTACGAAAGGATCGTATTGAAAGGGTAGTTGAAAGGAACAGTACAGATGTAAGAAGCAGTAAAGATCGAAAAATAGAGATTCTTTAATAGGTGTGAAAAATATAGTATAAAAGAAGTAGAATTTAGAAAGTGAAGATGTAGAAATAGAATTCGACACGGAAGATAAAAGTTAAAAAGACAAAAGAAGAGAAACGTATATACACAGAAGGTATTCAAGATATTTACAACAAAAATATATATACAAAAATTTACAGATAAAATATATACAACACTGGCAGAGGCGAGTGTGGCAATAAATGTTACGCCACAAATTAAATGAATAGTTTTCGAAAAACACAATTCTAAAGGAAATGGTAATGCGACATCTTGACTCCCATAAGTAGCGTGATGAAATAGTTGAGGATATTCAACTTGTAATTTTAATTATGATTAATTTATAAACAAGAACTCCAGTGGTATGGCGGAGCATTGCATTATTTTTAACCATTCATTAGACGAGTCGAATGTTAAAGTTTTACACTCGAATGTCCCTAAAAGGAAAAAGTTATATCTTTTAGAGACATTAGAAATTAAAAAGGCCTTATATAATAGAAAAAAATTTAGTCAATAGTCAGGTAGAAATGTCTGTTTATGATTCCCCTCTCCTGTTATTTAATTTGTAATAGTATAATAATAGTCTAGTTTTAGTTGTAAATTTCAGTAATCTTTTTGTATTCCTCTCTAAATGACCTCGTTTAGATCGAAACAAATTTGTCGAGGTTCTCGAAGTAAATTTTTAGTGAAACTTTCTATGTGTTTTTCTTATTCTTAAAATGCAGTTTCACAGTGCACCATTCAAAGCTTAAGTTTTATTATAAACAAGACTAAACAACAACGTATACTAGTCATATGGTCTGCGTAATTTAAACCTAGCTACTGCCCATAAAAGATTCTACTATCATTGTACTGAAAGTGCTCATGGTTTTCTCGGTGATATGGTAAACTCTGGATGATACACCAGCGCCATATGATTCCTTGAACCATTAGAAAAGAGCTTTTGAGTGTTTCATTACCATGAGCTACTAATTCTGGTGGCGAGGCAGTTCCTTCGACCACCACATTAGTGAAAAGTCAAAGGCTATAGCGGAAGGTCCTCTTCATTCTTCTCTTAGGAATCATGGGAACGGGTAGGTGGTGGTAAAAGGGAGAGACAGATAAGACGTACAAAATAAAGACAGAAGAGAGATGAAAGATTATCTGTAGAATTTTATTTCCCAGCATTTGCATAAATGATCTAAGGAGACCACAGAAAAACTTAGACTAGGACACAGTTTAAGGAGATACCTTATCAACATACAAGTCAGTCCACATAAAGATCTCAGTGGTCTCCTTTATACCTCCATATCTGTCAGTTATAGTCGTTGGCAACTAGAGTATGATAATTTGCATCTATATTAATTACGACGAAGCACGTACTAACACTCCAATAAGTTTTAGCTAATTGGTAATTGTACTGCTTATGCTAATTATTGTTCGTACTAAATTACATAGATAGCCGGCATCATGTTCCGTTGTCTTGTATCTAACCGTTATTGGATGGGCAATTAGAGTGTTATTAGTAAGTATATTAGCTGCAATATTAATAAAATTTAAATTAAATATCCAACACGTACTCGACAATATAATTCGAATAAAACAAAAATTAATGGAACCGATTACTTTTGATAAACCTTAATTCTCCTGTTTATTTCATATCGGTATAGAATTAAAAATTAATGTTTTTTTCCTTTATTTATGCTGTGAGGTATTATTTGTGCCTAAATTTCGTGATATTCGATAAATTGTAAGTTTTGATTGTTAAGAAAAAAAAATGTCAATTATTGAGTTCGAAATCTATTGACTTCTGTTACATAAAAATTTTAACATAATACTTTTAAGAAGTTCAATAGTGCAACGTTTGTGAAACATGTTTAAATTAAATAAAAAACGTAGAAAAGAAAGAATAATGTTTCACCAATATTTATGCGATGATTATCAAGAGTAATTATACTAGTTCTTAAAACTTATGTCAACATATTTATACCTATTACAAATTACAAAGGAGAAGTGGGGAGTTGTTGAGATGTCGAAAATAAATATTGGTGAAACATTATTCGTTGTTTTTCTACGTTTTTTATTCAATTTAATACTTTTAGTTTTTCCTAGAAAAAAGGACTTCAAGGATAGACAGACAACAGACAAAAAAGATCCTGTAAAGCTTCTGTATTTTTTCTTATTTTTCAAAAAAATTAATCGACTTTTGGAAAATCCATTTAGACCTTACATGATTTATTGAAAGCTTTGGGTTTGTTTCTAATTAAATTGCAGGAGCTTTTTAAGTATAAAAACTTTACTTTTTCTCATACCTACATGAAAATTTTACAATTAGAAAATTTTTTAAAGGTTCTTCTTGTTACATTTAATTTAGTGAATTTGATGAAAGGATTGCAGAGAAAAGAATTGGTCTTTGTGTTTATACCCTGTGTCCCCGTTGTTTATTTAAAATCGATCCAAGAGAGCTTCGGCCAACCGAAGAGTCGAACAATGTTATTTGTAACTGTCTCTTTCTCGATATCTCTCCCTCTGTCTGTCCCATTGAGAAATTCGATCAACAAGGGAATTTTAGTGGAACTTAGTTAAACTAGAACGATTTAGTGTGTCCACTACTCCAGTCCTTGTTATTCCAACCAACCGCACAAGTGGCCCTCCACAAAATGTTTCAAATTGTATAAATACATTTATTCATAAACAACTATGTTTTCAAATAACCCTTCGCTATTTCATGAACTTAATAAAATAAGAACATAAGATCGTACCTACGTAAATTGTGAACTAATTTCACGTCCATTCATTATGAGTGCAACAATAACGTTAAATTGTAGTACCTCTACTAAAATGAGATAGATTAAGCAGGTCAACAAAATCAGGGGTTAGAAGACGAAAAATAACTTTGGACGTAATCTGATGCCGAATTTGGCCTCGGATAACTTAAATTTAAAACAAAACAAAAACAATTTTTATCTTTTTGTGAGCATTACTGAGTGAAGCAAAAGGTCAAATCAATTAGGAGAATTGTCATTTCCCAAGTATCTGTTATCGCTAAATTAGAATCTGGCCTCATAAGTGTATCCCATTTATTAAGATTTTCTTTATTCTAAAATCGAGCGGCGTAGTCTAGTGCTCTAGATCATTGTCTAGTATTCGGGAGGTCACCGGTTCGATCCCGGGTCCGGCTGCTCTGGCCCAAGTTTTCTCTGGTTTTCTTGGATCATTTAGGCAAACGCTGGGGCAGTAATATTATACAGATAATCTTTCACTTCTCTTCTGTCTTCATTTCGTTCGTCTCATCTTTTTCTCCCTAACCACACCACCCACCTACTCCCGCGATTCCTAAAAGGAGGCTGAAGAGGGCCTTACGCCCTACCCTCCGGCTTTGCACTACAGTGTAGGTCGGAGAGACCGCCCGCCCACCATCACCAGTAGCTGGTGGGAATGAAACACAAAACTTTTTTTTTTTAATGTGAAGCGAAATTATATGCTTCTGTTTTGAAAAAGTGTATGATTTAAAAAAAATTGTCTTTGTATGTATTTATACTTATATAAAATATTTTCTTGTTTCAGGTGAGTCCCAATCTTTTTCATTTGATGCACTTGGGCTACTGGTGTTCTTATACTTACCCGTTTTGAGGTAAGATTTAGTCAGAGTAAATGCCAATTGCAAAATAGACTAAATAAAGTCAAAATAGCTGAAAGTTACAAATACGTGAGAAAACCTGTACTTATGATTAGGTACCGTATGCCCTCACAATATATTCCAGAGAATGTGTCGGACCATATAAATATTTCAAGTTAATCGTAAATATACTTATAATTATCCCCGAGCCTTCGGGGAGTAAAATACTTACAAGTGCAGTAGGTCGGCCGACTCGGTGCGATCCCTTCCCTATTCGAGAACAGGAGGGGAGTGCTAGGCCTCTCAGTTTGCCGTTGACATGACCGTTTTCATGTCAGCCTTCTCGTGCAGTAAGAGGTGCAGCGACCACACGCATTGCTCTTCACATAGGCATTTATTACGTATATTATGGTCTTTACAAGGGCTATTTAAAATATTAAAAAGTGCAATAATTTTGTATACTTTTTACACAAGATTTCTTCCATTTGTAAAAATGCATAAATCTCGAAACTATCCGGAAAATACATGAAGACGGTCATCATCTATTTCGCGTGAATAGAAATATAAAATGCTAGAAATCATTCCCTAGATACATTTACATATCGCGCACATTTCACAATAGAATTGTATTTTAAGAGTCTATTTTTAAACAGATTTACTTTACCAACTTCACAATGATGCTGTTAAAATTTTAATAAGAAATAATAGTCTGTGGTTTCGCGAAAAACTCGTACATGAATTATTTCTGTCGTGTGATGTTTTATAACGTTGAAAGAAAATGTAAACTTGAAGCCAGTTCTAACTATTTGAGGAATTCTTTCGATGAAAGGTAGCTACACAAGTTATGTGCAAGATATATGAGATTCCTGTTTCGACATTGAAAATGAAGTATCGCGGATGAAAAGTTTAAAAATGTTTCGGCAATAATTTTTCGTGTACAATTCGCTACAGAACTGGGTTACTAGACATTGAAGTAGGTTATTATATGAGGGATATCGTACAAACTTCGCATTGCAGCCTGTCTCAGTTGGCGAGTTGCCAAATTCTTATCCGATATCGAACCATTAGGTTGCACCCCCTTCGCCACCCCGATCTGATGGCCATCACTACTATATAGGTATCTATCGTATATGTGTATGTAGGTGTCTACTCCACGCTGCTGGCCAGCAATTTAACAGTCAGGGCCGTATTTCCGGTTTATTTCGAATTAAAGGTCGACCTATGTTCGAAAGCGAAAATTAAAGTTGTGATCGCCTGCTATTATCCTCAACGACAAATTTTCCATCACAGAAAATTTTCTCTTAGTTGTAACATCTAACCAAGGAAGGTCCATAATGTAGATGCGATTTCAAACGACCATTTTCCAAAAATGGCCTATCTTTTAATATGTATTGATTCAAAAAGTAAATTATTTGTTACATTCAAAAAGGTTAGAGTGCAAATCGCATAAAAAAGAATCTTATAATTTTTAGTTTATTTAGATTTTTATTCACATGAAACATTAAAAAAAATCAACAACGCTTTGACGTGTATGGTAGAGGTAGTGGATGAGGCTAAACCCCCGCCGACGGAATTATTAACGCCATGGTTAAAATACAAGTGTTATGCACAATTGACAGACTAGAACTGGAAGTAGAACGGGTTCAACCAGTTTAATATTAAATATACAAAAGGAATCAACAGAAACAACTACTCCGAGTTCTGACGTCCCTACCGGCAGTTATTTACACTGTTGATTCCGAAAGATTCTTAGATGAAGATAACATTTCCAAACAACAAGACATTAAAATCCTTAATCGTCTAAATACTAAGGATAAGTGGTCCCACATTTGGAACGTGTTCCACCAAGCAGGCATTACATTTCCAAATTTATATTTATCATGTACTCTGTAAAGGCCTTTCTGTCAACGCCAACCTGATTTGGCTTTCGGTTCGTTGTGCCTACTTGGTAGGACGCGTTCCAAATGTGGGATTTTTAGACGAACAAGGATTTTAATGCCTTCTTTTTTGGATACTTTAATATTAATGTTGTGTTACTCTTGACTAGTTACTTATAGAGTGTATTTCCGTTTTTGTTTAAAATTTATTTTGTCAAATCGATTGCAGTTGATACAGGTAAAATAAAGTTACAAAGTTTGTGATCCGTACCTGTTTCATGTGAAACCGGATAAGCTAAATTATTATCGGCATTTTACAATGTGGTATACACCAAACTACCACATCGTATACAATTCAACGGGTTGCAACGATAAGGCGTTAATGGACCAGCAAACGTGTTTCCCTTATTTACGTAGGTATCCTATCCCTACAGCAAAATTTTGCGTTAATCCTCACCTTATTATCTTCCATTTGCTTTCGGATCCATGATCAAGGCATTATGGAACAAAGTTATATGATTGTTTTCGATGGATTTGCCTATTGACGCGATTAAGTTTGGACAAACACGAAAATTATGTAGATTGAAAATAAGTAGACAATGTGGTCAACACCACCTATAAAAATTGGCTGCTTTTTGTAGGATTCAGTAATGTCCAACAAGATCATTTTCTAATAACCATATCGACATGTCTAACTGAGCCCACAATACCAGAACACCGACTAATGAGAACCAAAGGCATTGCTTTTTAGCGAAACCAAGACTTGGCTTGATAAAAATTACTCGGACTTTGCACCAGGAAAATCAACCGTAGAAAAGTGGTAAAATTCTATGAATTGAGCTTCTAATTGCTTCCACATCCACCGTACTCTCCAGATTCGGCCCCCAGCAACATTTTTCTCTTCTCAGACCTCAAGAGGACAGAAATTTCGCGCCGATAAAGAGGTAATCTTAATCGCCGAAACTGAAGCCTATTTTGAGGCTAAAGACAAATCGTATTATAAAAATGGTATCGAAAAATTTTCAGCCCGCCCGTTACATCCGTAAAATTAAAAAATAGAAAGCAGAACCAAAGCCAAACTTTTTTTCATTTTACTAAAGTTATTTCTATACTATACCTAATAATGTATTAATAATGGATTAGGGGGTAAAATTCACTCATGACGCAATTACTTATACTGTAGCTAGAGTTATCTCAGGCTTATTCAAATTAATTACTGAGGTTTTTGTCCTTAATACGTTTGAAATGTCCGTATAATTCGAGTTTTGCGTGAACAAAAAACGTTCCAAACCCTGCTTTTCTCAATTAAATATGCCAGCTAATTCCTTCATTTCGTTCAACATTTTTTGCAATTAAAATAGGAATTGATTTTGCATTTTAACCAAGCTCAAATATTCTGTTTTCAAACTACCTTCTATTAGACGATTATTTTTATACCTACATAGATACGCACGAAAATAATGACTGTGGCAATTCTGAAAAGAAAATTATATATTTATTCATTTTGACTTCGTTATGTAAAGAATTTGTTCATTTTGTTTTTGTCAAATCTGCTTCTAATAATAATAGTAATAAAAATAAGTTTCAGTAGGGAAGTAATTGACGAATCACTCCATTTCTATCCCAGTTTTTTTTTTATCAATGGAATGAAGATGAAAGCCCGGTCTTATAAAAAGTAATTTATTTCCAAAATTTAAATAAAATTAAGTGTTCCATTCCTGATATTTGATAAAGTTAATATAAAAGCCGTTTGCCCATTTTCCTTTGAAGAATTTCGTCCATAAAATCGCTAGAATTTTTATATCCAAAAGCCGCCAACTTAAAACGTTGATAGGGTAACATTTGTCTTAGAACTTCCTTTTCACCCTTGAAATATTACAGACGAAGATTCAAATAGAGATACGGTTCTAGTGATCTGTCAGTAGCAAATGTCTCATTTCAGATGGAGATAAAAGTCCTCTGATATAAGCACAAGAGTGAATACAGATACTTACAATTTATATTTTCAAAAATGGCAATTTTAACCGACAACATGTCGATATGCTGGCTAAATATAAAAATAATTGATACGATGCGGTTGTTCGTCACTTGGTGAAATGTTTTGAAAATAAAGAATATAATACAAAAACACTTGGTAGTTTTACAGATTTATTAAAAATCTTGATGCCATTATCAAAAGAGTACAAAATAATACTAAATAATTACATGGTAAATTGAGCTTAAATACTAGATTTACATGATGGATTTTAAGAGTGGGGATACATTAAAATCGAGTTGGTCATTGGTTAGTAATTTCTTGTTTTTAAGGGCTTTATTAATTTCAAAAATTTCTACTAAGTTTAACAAGTTGCTTTTTTTCAATTATGGATTAATTTAATGTTATCAATATCTAATTTGTGATTGCTTGTAATGTAATGTTTAGCGAAGCCAGTACAAGTATTTTTGGTTAAAATTGATTTTTGGTGTTTCGTATTCTTAGTTGTAAGGCTCTGCCAGTTTATTCAATGTAAATTGCTTGGCAATTTTTACAATTAATTTGATAAACACCACTTTTCTTAAACATATCAGTGTTTTCTTTATTGTTGATTAAAAGTGTACTTAGATTAAATTTATTTATAGAAATTGTTTTTATATTGTATTTAGACAATCTATTACTGATTCTACAGGTTAAATTCGATATATAATTAATAAACTGATATTGATTTTCCTCTTTTGTATTTGGTAAGGTATAGAAATTTTGTAAAATAAATTTCTTTTGTTTTTTCTTTATTAATGTATCAATAATATGTTCATTATAGCCATTGTTTCTAGCTAGAGTTTTTAGAAAAAGTACGTCCGAATTGAAATTAATATTATTTAAAGGTAAAGTTAATAACCGGTGTACGAAACAATGGAAGGTACTGAGTTTGATGTTTATAGATTGTTTCGAATTGCAATGTGGAAGTGTGTCATTATACGTAGGTTTACGGTAAATGTTAAATTCAATTTTATTATTGTTCTTAGTGAGGGTTAAATCTAAGAAATTTAAAGAGCCGGATTGTTCTATTTCATGGGTAAATTTAAATTCTTTATATAATGATTTCAAATGATTTGGAAACAATTCAATTTGTCTATCTGTACCTGACCAAATACACAGGACGTCGTCAACATATCTAGTCCAAAACAAAACTTTCTGTATGACCGGATTTTGAGAATTGAATAAAGGTTTTCTAAATGAGACATAAATATTTCACTTAGTAGCAGTGATAAGGGAGACCCCATAGGTAGACCATCTGTTTGCAAACATATATTGTTGTTGATATCAAAAATATTAACATATTTAATTTTTGTGGTACACGAATTGTACAAAACAATAACCCTGTGATGAAAAAATCACAAAGAAAACGCTAAGTATATTAAGAAAATTCGACATCTATTTTGACACCACACAAATAAACCTAAACTAATAATTAAAATATAGTTTGTCAACAATTAATACGTTCAGTTTAGGTAACACAACCTTTGGTAAAATTAATTCAAATTCCTGTGTAATTGTTTTTTTGTAGAAATAATGTTCTTTAATGCAAACTTTTGTTGCGCTACTACATTGTCTAATGTACAGAGTGTAAGTAACAAATTTTATGAATCCTGCGTTTATGTTTTTGTTTAATCGCTTTATCGTTTCGTTTATACAAGATTTATAATTAACATATTAACTGTTTGGATCATTGAGACTTTTTTGATTACAAATTTAGAATTATTAAGCCATTTCGGCGTTTTAAATCTAAATGATTGGCATACATACCTTTGGAGTAGGATTGAAATCGATTTCGTTCTTTAAGTTGGTAAATAATCCGCGTGTAATGTAGACTAAGCAGCCCTGTTTTACGGATTTACTTTCGAATGTTATGCAGTACGATACCATTGAGCTATAATGCAAATCCCTCTTTCATTACCAACACTAGATACTCCTCCATAAGACGTAGATTACATTAGACTGGGACTGCGATCCAATATGCTGCAGTTTTCTTAAACCAACTTTATACCTACGGATAAATACAAGGATTAGTTAAGAAAATATCTCCATAAACAATCTAAATTTTCACTCGTAGTTAACACTTAACTTAACAGTACTAATTAATGTCATAATTATTTTTATCTACTACAAATTATCTCAAATTAATATAGAAAAATTTTTTACTGCTATCACACCTTCGCCGGTAATCGAATCCGGGACCTTTGGCTTTACGTGCCAAAGCTCTGACCACTTAGCTACGAGCGGTGACAGCATTCACAGAATGGTCGGAATTAGTGTATATTTGCTGTAGTTCTAAGACTTTCACGGCCGGCGTATGTTGATGCAGTGTATTCTTCCGGGCTGTTTTGCCGTAGTCCAGACGTTTCGCCGTGCTTTGTTGACGGCATCTTCAGTGGTGACTTGGCAAGTTCTAGGTCGTAACTGATAAGTGTATATTTCTATCAATCACTAACAAATTATCATCGTCACCTATTCTAGCTTAGTGGTCAGAGTATAACCCAAATGTATAAAATGTCCCAGGTTCGATTTCCTGCAAGGGCATGACGCACTAACAAAATTTTCTGTAGTAAGCAAAAATTAATATTACATAAACTAGTATTGAAATTTTCCTCTACTAAAAAATTATCCAAAATATTTCATTATTAATGATTAAATTAACACTTTGAGTTTTTGTATCGTTTTGTTACTAGATCGATTATAAAAGTGATCGCAACATCTGATCACCATTTAAATTTATTTCAATCAATTCATACACTTTTTGGGCTTTTCTCCAGAAATTACATTACTTTTACTATTTCTTTTTCAAGTCACCCACTCAGTGTGCCCATGAGCCGTCAGGAACTCGTCGTGAAGAAGCTATAAAAGTTTATTACATTTAGTTTTTATTTGCTTTTAATCTTTATAAAAATAATTTATTTCGATATTATCATTTTCTCAAGAGAATGCCCGAGGAAAATGCGCTGTATAAACAGCTTTTATTCACCCCTATTCACTCCTTTTCCTTTTATCATCGGCGCGTATACGTTTTATCTGAAAGATAACATACATTTTCATGATTCCCATTCCTCACCCTCTACACCTTCGCCACCACTCCAAAGATCTATAAATCTATCACCCTACTGCATAATGCATTCGACGACCCATTGTAGCTTCAGCATTCGATGGGATTAAACAAGCCAAGGAAATTAAATTAAAATCAATTGATTCGACTCGTCCGCTTTCGAATAACATAACGAGAAATGTTACAGTAGCAGAATGGATAGGCCGCATTGATGAGAGGAAATAATCATGGCAAATAATGGTTCTAATTCGTCGTATATCGTTTAAATTTTGGAATCAAAAAGGGTTATTATTATCAGATTTTACACTTATTCATTTTTAAAAGGTGGTTCAAAAACTAACAGGCAGGCTGAAAAGTTCGTAGGCTAGCATAGAAAAACTATTTTTTTTTCGATAGAATTTGATTTTATTATCCAATATAGTTCCCTTCGAGGGCGATGCAACGATTATAGCGGTCATGTAATTTTTTGATACCATTTTTATAATACGATTTGTCTTTAGCTTCAAAATAGGCTTCAGTTTCGGCGATTACCTCTTCATCGGCGAGAAATTTCTGCCCAGCGAGCATCCTCTTAAGGTCTGCGAACAGAAAAAGGTCGCTAGGGGCCAGATCTGGAGAGTACGGTAGATGCGGAAGCAATTCGAAGCCCAATTCATGGAATTTTGCCATCGATTTCATTTATTTGTGACACGGTGCATTGTCTTGATGAAACAGCACTTTCTTTTTCTTCAAATGAGGCCGTTTTTCCGCGATTTTGTCTCTTAAACGCTCCAATTACGCTACGTAATAGTCGCTGTTTATGGTTTTCCCCTTTGTAAGATAGTCAATGAATATTACCATGAGCATTCCAGAATACTGATTCCATTATCTTGCCAGCCGACTTTTGCGTCTTTCCACGCTTTGGAATCGGTTCATCACGTGCAGTCCACTCGACTCGATTGACTGTCGATTGGACTCCGGTGTGAAATGATGGAGCCATGTTTCATCCATCGTCACATATCGACGCAAACGCAAAAATTCGGATTTATTACGATTAAACAGCTCCCAGCTCCAAACACTGCTTAGAATCATCGATTCGATCCGTTGTTGTTTTTGGTCGATTGTCGATTGTGAGCTCGCGCGGCACCCACTTTGTACAGAGCTTTCGCATATCCAGATATTCATTCACGACCATTCGTGACCAACACGTCTCAATCAACTTCATTTTACGGTTGTCAAAAACTATTTTGTGATAATGATACAAGAAATAGCTTCAACTATAAAAAATGATAAAACGACGATTGTTGTTTTCGTGACCCCGATTCTTTTTTCCTAAAAAATTTTTGAGCAAATTTATACATAATGAAGCCTTTAAGTAGATTTAACTAAAGGATGATTCTGGCAAGTGTTCTTCTTGAATTAGGTAAGTTCTAAAAACGTCAACTTTCTATATAACACAAGGGCCCTTCTACAGTTACTTAAACTTCAAAAATTGCAAAGCTCCTTAAAAAGTGTTTTTATAAAGTTTCCTAGTAGAGACCATTAATTTTCAGGCAAAGTAATTTTACTCAGAGACTGTTAGCTAAAGAAGTTTAACGTTTCGTAGATAGCGATGATACTTTTCTTCGGAAGAAAGGATAAAAAGCCTTCTGTCTCTTTATTCTCTCTCTTTTCATTCCAAGCGAAAACTCCTGTAGTAGTCTCAAATTAAATTAGAGATTAATCCGGCTTAGGTGTTCACTTGGCCACGTACGAATGGACATATTGATGACGTCGTTTAGTCTTTTATTGCTTCTTTAAAGGGCGGAGGTGAGCTACACTCGATTGAAATACGGTCTCGCAAATAACCTCTTCTCATCTGAAAACTTTTCACTTAGTGGAGACTCTCTCGGGACGCTGGTTTAAGAATAAGGAAAATCTGAACCAACTCCCGCAGGTTATGATTTTCCATACAACGCTGTGTCCAGTTGAAAAGGCGACTAATGCGAAATCGAACACAATATGTTAATTATTGTTGTTTGTTTATTTTATGTTATTCAAAATGTATTCCTTGGGAATTTGTACGAAACTTTGAAAAACATCCCTGATACCTTTTTTCGGAATTGCCTCTGAGACCTCGATGGAAGTCTTTTGGATGGTTGAAATTCATGTAGAAAATAAAAAACACCAACACAAGTTACAAAGATAAGTACATTTCGTAACTTGTATTTGTGTTTTTTATTTTCTACATTAAACTGGAGTTACAATATTTAAAAGCTTAATCAATTCAATGGTTGAATTTCAATCAGAATACTTTTCTTTTAACAGTAGCTTAAATTTTCGGAGCAACCAAAAAACACAGAAGGCCAAATCAGGTGAATATCGAGATTGATCATGCAATACGATGTTCTTTTTAAAGAAATGTTCGCGGATAATGTTGCTTCTGTGGGTTAGATCATTATCATGCAACAAAAATTATTAGTTTGACTATCAAATTTTACGAATATAGCAAGTAAACGATTTAAAACATCCAGATAATAATTAGCATCAACAGATTCACAATCTACCATAAATTCTTTATGAATAATTCCTCTTGAATAAAATAGAAAACAGTGCGCAGTCACATTGGTGGTTCATAGATATAAAAACAAAATATTACACAAATTACATATAATAAAATAGACAGTTACTTTGTAATTTTATATTATTCAATTGTTCTATAACGTGTCAATCTTGATTTCTTGTTGTTTAAAGTTGGTAGTCTTCTGGCAAGCTGGTTTGGATGAACTAATAGCCTTTCTTTATAGCTGTAGAAGTGTTGTAGAATTTCTGCTTGAGCAGATAGAATTTTCAGATCTTTATAGATTTGATCATTTGGCACGTACCATGGAGCATTGAGAATATTTCTTAGGGTTTTAGTTTGAAACCTTTCTATAATATTAATGTTTGATTTCGATGCGATGCCCCTCAGTTGAATTCCATACTGGTTTAAGGATAGCCAAATATAAACGAATTTTGTTTTCTATTGACATTTGAGATCTTCAGACTTCAGAAGTTACATGAGAACTGACTAATCTATTTGATCGTTTGTTAAATGTGTGAAGAACAATACAAGCGCAAACCTTTCTTCTCCCCAAACTTTCAATTAAAACGGGATCAACAGTTGATCCGGGAATGTCAGTAATGTCCTTAATTAATCTGACAGACAAACACCAATCATTTCAAAGGATTTCAGTAATTTATTGAACGTTTTGATCAATACGAACTGTTATTGATTGACGTGGACGTGGATCGTCTTCAATGCTTTCTGTATACCATCACCAAACCTTGCAATTCACTTAAAAACACTTTTACGATTCAAAGTATAACTACCTTAAACAGTTTTTATTCCTGGCCTAAAATAAAATTTAATATTAAGAAAATTAATTTCTCGCAATCTAAATTTCAGTGTTGACTTCCAAAATTATCAGTATAACACTGTATTCAATATATCATGTGTCTAACAGATGCAGTACTTTTTGTAGTGCGGTTGGTTACCTGAAGTTCATTCACAAATCGTCAAAATCCCTTTGGGTGATTTTAGTGAAGTTACAGCTTTAAAAGTTGGAAGTTTCCGAATTTTTGCGGTGTAGATAAAGGATGAAATAATAAATCAATCAGATACTATTCGGCTTCGTGTAACTCGCAACACTAAAAATATACCATGCCAGAAAGTTGGTAAATCCCACCAAAAATATACACGTCAAAAAAGCTACCACATTTTCTCGTTAAACTCCAAAATACATTTGAAATATGTAAGTAATACAAATTGTTTTTTCCAGAACAAACTCATAAAGCGGTACATGACAACCAATGGAAGGGTTATATATTAAATGAACCTTTAATTAAAATATTTATCTATTCCTTTCTTTCTGGTTGTGAAACGCCATCTTCTAAATTTAGTTGAAGGATACAGCTTCACAACTGCTTTATTATTTTTATATGTCAAATCTCTTAATGTTTTTGATGGCGATTTATTAATTGTGAAGTATTTAGTGTTACTTTGTTTTCCAACTTTTTGTGAATCATTTAATTATTTACGGACATGTTAAGTTCGTCTACATTGATCCCGTGAGTAATAAGGGTAAAAGTATTCCAGGAGTGGAACCTTATATCCTGTAAAGTACACATGAAGCTTTATGTTTACCGAATTTGCGAATGGTTCCCAATGGATTGACCCTTTTAATTGACCTTTGCAGCACACTGGAAACATTCTAAATATTATAAGGCTAATTTTTCTGATCCCTTACTTTACCCTATATTGTAGGACGATTTTTATTATTAAACCATAAAACACTTTTTATATATATATAAAGTCCTCTTTATTGTGTAGATTCATGCATTTGTTCCGATGTTGACCTATATTTGCCTCCCTTTTGCATTAACGTAAACTAAGTTTTGGGCCATTCGTTGTCAATAGGGAGTTTAATCAATTTAGTTGCTAGCAGAACGCCTCTCCTATTTTCTATTAATTATTATCGTTATTGGCGCACCAAAACTCAGCGTAATAAAACATTGCAAAGGGTGAAGACAAAGCTCCACGTCAGCAATCCAATTACAAACTTGAAAGGCTGTTAAACAACCGGATTATATGAATACGTATTTTGTAATGGGCTTAAAACACGCATGCCCAACAAAGAAATAATTAATTTTAGCTCGACTTTTAAATTATACCGAAGAGAAGATTTTCACGAACTCTAAAATTTATAAAAAAATTACTAAAGGACAGCACTGACTTCCTAAGGATATTTTTTTATGAATTAAGTGTTACCTTCTGGGAGAAAAAGGGTGATGTCTTTGGGGTGTGACAATAGGATAAAATTTTCGGTACAAATCACGGTCGGGATTATGAACTTCGCCGATAAAAGAATTGAGGTCTGAACGGGTGGGAACTGATAAACGGAATTTATAATAGAAATATACAATAATTTAAAAGCAAATTTGTTACGTTTTTTTTATTTTGAATTTATATCCAACTAAATCGTTTGTAGAATGAAACAGAACAACTGACAATGTTAACCTTTAAGCTTGAAGGAATGAAAATCACTTTCAAATGTTTCAAAATATTTTATTGTAAACTCTACAATATTGTTTCGACATAACAATGTCTTTCTCAAGAGTAACAGATTTACTGTAAATCAGTAGAGACATTATTATGTCGAAACAATATTGTAGAGTTTACAATAAAATATTTTAAAACATTTAAAAGTGATTTTTATTCCTTCAATTATTAAAATAATGTTTCACAAGGATCCGACCAATTCAACAACTGATTATACTTTAAGCTTGTATTAAATAGATATTAAATAATTTTTTTTTTAAATCAAACACTCAAATCTCAGTTGTTTTATCGGAGGAGCCTACAACCCCGAAGTCGTTTGTACCGAACAACAATAACATTTCACTCCATATAAATTTACTAAAAAAAGATTTTTTAAAAGATAATATTAAATTAATACCAAAAGGGATCCAAAACATTTTTATGTAGTTAGTTAATGTTGTTCCGTTTAAACTACCTTTAAGGCTATTCAATACTAATTATGGGGAAGTACCAGTTTACTAGATGACTAAAAGAATGGGGTAGCATGCGATTCGTTAAATATAATTAGAGTAAGTTGTTACAATTATTACATTTCATCGATTTTGCATTACCTATCCTTTAAAAGATCGTAAAATATAATATGGCATTGTTCGTGGTTGGTAATGATTCATATTTCGACGTAGTAAACATAACGTAACGTAAGCCATCCTTAGCGAGCATTTGAAAGAATAATTCCATTTGACGCAAGGAGTGAAATGAACATAAAAAAAGAGACGTCGTTGAGCTTGGTTCATTAAAAACACGTATCCACCACCACAATTATTGTCTGGCATAAGAATCGCATCACGTCCCATCAAATCGTCTCGGTAAAGAACGAGAAAGAATGTAACATTCGGCACGATAAATCTTCTATTTAAAAGTAAGAAAGAGCAGTAATCTTAGCTCGCGCTCGCTTCACTTAGTCCCCAATCTAAATCATCACCTTATCTCGCTGTATAGATGGCGCTTGAACGTAAACGTGGTGAGTGCACTCTCACGGGCGTGAAGGCTCTATTTGGAACGGGTACGAAATGTATTTCAAAGTGGATGGCACGCGGCACCACTTGGATATATTTCTGCTTTTATCGCCGCAAATGGTCGCCTAATCTCCGTCGCTATTGCCGTTTTCGCTAAAAAGTGCCACGATATTCTTCCTACGCCATCCGTCGCTACCCCGTCTTTTTCTCGTCCTCGTACTATTATGCCTCCATAAAATTCCTCCAAGAAATGATAGAAAGAGACCATCAGGCCAGCCATACACCCGCCCTCTTCCACTTAGCGACTCGTATCACACCCGATTTAAAATCATTTCACTGGATAAATTAATAATCGATCTTCAGCAGCCCGTAAAATGTTTGAACAAAATAAAAAGAACGAACGTCTTCGAGAAAGAGCGTGCGCTGATAGCCTATTGGGCACTTCTTTTTAAACGCTTGGATGGACAATTTCACACAGATTTTAACGACTATTACTTGTTGTTGGTGGTGGTTTTATTTTCATCTTTAAAAATATAACCCTAACATTGATTCTGCTTAATGGTTTTCTTTTATTAACCAGAATAAAAACACTCGTTAAGAATTACAACAATTTAATAAGAATAAAATTCAAACTTTCTAGGGTGCACTTACTGTGAAACATTTTTGACTTCAAAAGATAAAATAAATAAATAAAATAATGGAAAAAGTTTCGCCATTTGTTTATTGTACTCGACAATATCGTTTCGATCTACGTGATCATTATCAAGAGTATTACTAAGTACTAAACATAAATCTACACAAATCAAATACTTATAGTCTACTTAAAATAAGTGGGGAGGAGTAGGTTACTAAAAAGGTATCACAGGATTTTCCCAACACTGTATTACAAATAAACATAATTTTACCGAAAATAATATAAATTTTTTACATTGTATTAATAAAATCAGAAGATTAAATTTATTAGAAAATTTTGCAATTCAAAAGGCATTCTTTCAGAATAAAAATGTTACCAATGAACAGTGTGTAGAGCATAAAAGTCCTATCTTTCTCGCCACACTTCGAAAATTGTAATTGCCCCACCTACTCATATTGTATAAATTGTCATGTTTCTGATTTTTAGTTTAGTTTCGATTTAACTCTTTGATAATGGCCTAATAAGCCGAAACGATATTGTAAGAGTCTTCTTATTAAATTGTTGTAATTCTAAACAAGTGTTTTAATTCTGGTTATATATATTATACCCTAATAATTATTATTTTATTTATTGTTGCGTATTAGAGTAAATTACGTATCCCAATCCAAAATGTATTTGTGTGACGGTAGCAAATGTACAAAAATAAAAATGTACGATTGGTTAGCCAGTCGAGTTAGTCGATCTCCTTGTTAGAAAAGGATGTTCTTTAACGTTACTGAATCCCATGGTAAGTAGCGAATAATTACGCTGTCTGTATTTCTTCATCAAAAAGTACGTTAAGGAAAATAAATAAAATATATAAACTTTCTCAACTAACTAAATCAAATACGCAAATAAAACCGAATAAATTCACCCTGTGGAAAACAGGGATAATCCTCAGAGAGCTGCATTATTGCTTCAAATTCCGGTTTAGGTTTCCGGAATTTCAACCTTCTTGATGGTGATGAATGGAATCTTTAAAATAGGGAGGCCACCCATTTGGAGATTGAATTTTCGTGGAGCAATATTCGCCAAAATTGAGTGCAACGATTTTGATATAGCAACACTTTAGAGTATTCTTAATAATTCTCTTGGTTTCACCTAACTGAGAACCAATCTCTCTAGTATGAGAACTTAATAACTTTATTATTTTTTGAAATATTGCGATTGCGTCATCGAACCATACCAAAACAGAGTGGGTTATAAAAGATAACAACATTTTCTGAAATGACACAAATATGAAGTAATATATCAGAAGAACTTTAACAATAAAATTTATGAAGATCGTAGATCTTTTAGGTAGGGAAGTATATAAAGCAATTATTACTATTATTATAGCAGCCGGTGGGTTTTATTAGTTCATAATTTATGCAATCGTATAGCTGCGAGATTTAATGTCAGATATGTGAAAGCTTGTTGGTTTATACTCGTTGCAGCTGTCATGCAAGTTCTTAGACTATAATACCAAATTTCATTTCAAACAGTAGATCCTGAGCTTTAAATTTAGCTGAATCATTTGACCGAAATACCATTAATAAAGGGATCATTAATGCGCAACGTTGGCCTACCGTTCGAAGTCTGATTCCACATATTAATAACAATAATATGTAATACCTATCTGCACCAATTTCCGTTTCCGACAGTGTTTACTGTACTGCTTTGGGAATGTGGTTGGTTTATTGTTTACTTAGGATGCACGCTGTGGCTTGAAATCGATGAAGCATCAACTAAGTAGGTAGTATATATACAGTAGGAAAAGTAATTATTAATTATGATTATATTAGTTTGATTTACCTAATGGTTTGCTTGTTTGTTTGCGGAAGGTGGGATAACGAAAAAACCGAAAAATACTAAAAGTCACACAATAACAACTAAAACGAAGTTATTGTCTAATTAACCCAACTAGAATTTAGTTCATACACAGCCTGCGAATATATCAGGATCTCTTCAGGCATTGGTAAGGCATGCCACTAAAGGCTCAAATCAGATCTAGAGTAGCATAAACTGAACTTTTAGCAAAATCATGGAACAAAAATCATTCTGTAATTTTTTGAAATTTCGACGTATCTACCATGGTGTAACAAATTTTTCCCTCATTGTATGAGGTAATCTATAGTGGGTATAAATTAATTCAACAATTAATATCGTATTTTCTGAATAATTAAATACACTATGGAGTGAACTTTAGACCTTACAAGCAAACATTTATTTTAAAAATTCAACGAAATCTAAACAGTTGTAAAAATTAGTTGAATAAATGTCACATCATCATCATCATTGGATCATCATTCGGAAGGGTAGTTGATAGAAACGCACCTCAACCTCTTCCTTCCCTGATACAACCTTCCCTTTTCGGAAAAATTATAACAATCCACATTCTTAACTATTTGAGAAGAATAAGCTAATGTTACTCCGATATGGCAGTACGTCGCCATCTACTGCTTTTGCTGCTATTGCCGTATTTCATAATGCCAGCAAAAGCAGGTAGATGGCGACGTACTGCCATATCGACGTTTTATTTAAATCTGCTTTACACCAAGCTTCAACGATTTAGTCAGTAATTTATCGAATCTGCCTATGGCGTGCTGATGAGATCTAATGAGATCGAAATCGCGATCCACGTCTGGTAGCTTCGATAAATTACTTGACCAAGAACTTAATTTTGTTCTTATTAATGTTACTCCTACTCCTTTTGAAATCGTCCCCTATTCCTCTATAATTAATTTGTTACCTTTGCGTCGAATTTTGTGAACCAAAAGTTAAAAGATAAATGACCGAAGAAGTTGAGTATCGAAGTGCGATTTTTTAAAATTACTACCCGTTTTCAATTTGCTCGCTCTTATCTTCGGCAAAAACGGGAACGTCAAAATGGTGATTAGGTATGAATTTCAAATGATAACATGTTTTCACGAAACATTCATAAAGCATATAAAGCGATATATCTGTATATAAGAAGACAATTTTTATGAAAGCGACCTATTCGTTTCGGGTAGTTCGACTATCTGGAAGTCGGAACACTTGGTGCCAACTCATCAAATAAGAATGACTATCTCGATTTTATGAGCACTGGTTGATACTTTCCTCCTTCTTCGATCACGTTCCAATCTATTTAATAAAAATGCGATAACCTTAACTCAAGATGAGCATTTTTCTTTTGTTGAAAAATTTATGTTAGCATAGCATTGCATGTCCGTCATGAAAACGAAGAAATGAAAAACTATCAATCAACATCCGCGAAAATATCTATTTCACCTTCCAGTAAAACTTACTGCCATTACAATTTTCAAACCTATCTCAACCCATCTAAATTTGGAGGGATGGTACCGTTGTCGTTGGTATGCACTCACATTTTAAACATCACAATTCTCAATATCCTTGGAGCATAAACTTTACACGTAACAAACCTTCTCACCAATATTACGAAATATTTTCAACAAAATCACTTTTATATTATATTATATGATGAGACCCGATAGGTCGAAACCGGCCGTGGGATATGGCTTTCGGTTCGTTGTGCCTACTTGGTAAGACGATCTTTTATCTTAATATTTAGACGAATAAGGATTTTAATTCCTTATTTTTTGAATATGTTATATCTTCGTCTAAGAATCCATCGGAATCAACAGTGTAATTCAATGCCGGTAGGGGTATTAGCCCTCAGAGTAGTTGTTTCTGTCGATTCCATATTTATATTTAAATCTCTTTTATATATTTATTAATTGCTGCGTTAAAGAGCGAAATTGTAACGATAAAAAGACATTCCGTTCGTCAAAGATCCCGGCGTAAAAGCCATATCCCTTGGGGCTTGGCAATGATTAATTACAATTAAGCACTTGTAATGCCAAAGTGGGCAGACAGACGTGGAAATTCTATGATAAATGAAGACAAACAGGAGGTCCAAAACGCCAGACCATAATGGTAACATCGCGCACACATATGTAATACGTATATAATATGTGTATATAACAAGTCCGCACGATAATCATTCATTCGTTTTTAGAAATTTCCTCATGATCTTTAGAAGAATTGTGAAAATGGATGGAGAAAACAGAAGCTGAATTAATGAAAATCAGATAAAGACATCTTAATGACACGTATAATGAAGTAGAAATAGCGAACACCTATTTGAAACTTGTTTTGAAAGAAAATTCTTAATTTCTTTGTTATTTTTAGAATTTTATTTAAAAAACAAAAATATCCGAAACGTCCCTTACTAAGAAAATAAAAATTCAAAAGGAATGTTTCAATATATATATATTTCAAAAACTAATTACTGTTATTATTTAATCATCATGAGTGCACCGAAAAAAGTGTTCTCAGTATTAATAATGTCTCTTACATCCAATTAAGAGACGATGAACAGATCTTTTATTGATATTTATGTGATCCACCCTCTAGGTAGGTACTACTATATTTCAACACAAAATTGTATTTAAAAAAATTGTCGGAAGGTTTTTACAACCACCCACAACTAAAATTATTCCACGAAGCTCCATTCTATTAATCTAAAGCATTCGAACAAAAGCAAAAAGAAAGTTTCACTAAACGTTTAATTAACACTCTTCAGTTAGAAGACTGCTCGAACACGCTCCTTCACTCCTTATCTTAAGTCAACTTTCGCGTATTTCTGAAACTAAAACTTTTTGCACTCCTAACCATTTGCGAGCAGCAATCTAATCTAGACCATCATCTACCTCTTTATACTCCGATTTCTGCTTCTAATATGTCTCTAACTACTCCTTCATGTCTCCGAAGATATCCTATCAAACCCTATCTCTCGTTTTCCCTATTAACTTCCACAGCCCCCACTGTTTTTCAATCTACTTACAAAACCACACCTAAAACGCTGCTATCTTTTATTTTCCATCGAGCACACGGTCCGCGTTTTGTACTCTTATTGAGCCGTGCTCTAGAATTTAGACTTTTAATCATCTTTTTCGAATTTCCAAATTAACTATTCGCGGGCACAGAAGTAATTTTTTTTGTTGAAAGCGGCTCTACTCTGCACTATTCTTTGTTTTATGTCACTACCACTTTTTCCATCCTGACTTATCTGATATATGACCATAGATAACGAAAATCAGCTTTCTTCTAGTTTTTCGTCCCTAGTTTCTATATTCCATTATATAGGGATAATCTTCTTATCTAAAATAATTTCAACTGTCTGTCACTGCCAGTTATACCGCAAAATGATGCCAACTTTGTTATTTTAAATGGAATGGTATGTTGTCACGAAGAAATCGTATGAAGCATAAAGTTACGATATTATTTATTATTATTACGAATAATACGATGCATAGTTTCTAAGATAATTTAACTTATTGAAAAAAGGTCGGTACCGCAACCCAAACTATAAAAAATCATAAAAAGAACTAAAGTTGTATTGACGGAAATCTAACATATTGAAATAAACACACAGTGTGATAACTTATATAGGTGTTTCGCCAAAACTGTGGCTTCTTCAGAAGTACAAAATCTACTTAAAACTACCTAAGAGTAAATGTCTATAAATAGGGTAGTGCATCTTCATTAGAGTGAGGGGAAAGATTTAATAGTGGTGACAGATTTATATCTACTTGGTCATTAAGTAATATATCTGTATTTTTATATTTGTTAATTTCTTTAGATTTTAATAATTCTAAAATGTTCGTTCAAACGAATTCTAATATTTCTTCTTGTCTGACCTATATAAATTTTTGAACAAGAACCGCAATTGAGTTGATATATGCCTGGTTTTGATAATTTCTCTACTTTACTACTTACTAAAGTGTTGAAATATTTACTAGTTATAGTTAAGTATTAAGGCTAAAGTCATACCAAAATTAACGTTCATGATTTATAAATCCCAAATCTTTAAATCTCTAACACCCTTATTTTTCCTAAAACGTCTAATGTACCACCCAGTTTGAATGACCCTGTATAATAGTAATGTTCGAAACGTTAATGATTCTTTGACTCTCGAAACAAAATTGCAGAGTAAATGCGTAGGTAATGTTTGAATATGGTGACATTCAAAATCCTCAATGATTTATTCGTTTGTGGGGAACGTGGTTTTTTAAAAAAACATCGCGAATCGCATGATAAATACATCAAACCGGCCCTTAAAATCCTTAGAGAAAAACAAGAAGGTCAACAAAGTGTTAGATTAAGGAACACATGTGTCCGCAAAACTTTTAGTTCCCGTTTTCACGTTTTGGTTGTTATTTTCAGCACAAAAAAGCTATAAATAAAAAGGTAGAGGGGAATTGACGAATTAATATTAGAATAGGTGATCTCTGAAATATTAATTCGCTCAGTTTTTGATTTCTCATAAACCACAAAATAGTTGTACATAATTTCTAAAAACTAACCTTTGACCTATTTATATTTACACAATGCATTTTATCCATGTACATATATGTTTATGTCCGGTTTGACAAATTATTATCGCTGACTTTTAGTCCTGTATGACTGACTCGATTTTTATCCTGTTGTAACATATGGTTCAGATAAAATGAATAATTATCCCAGTTTCGCAGTAATGTTCGGTATATAAAATGGAACATTTCGTTTTCATTATAATTGTTTTTAGTCGCGCAATTACGGAGTAGATGTCTTTTCGAATGAATAAATTGCCACCAGTTCGTAATATCTATTTAGATTTATGGGCAAGCTCATTTACTCATCTGACGTTTCATTGGCACAACGAATAAATTAGAGAGGTTTAATAATTTTATCAAAAATAAAATGCAATAGTCAATATATACATTTGTATGTTCTGCTAAATAACATATATGAATTCCTACAGTTAAAAGTAAATACCAAGAGATGTCGATGCACTGCCAAAGACATTAACGTGCTTTTAAGGAGCTTTTTCGATTTAGTCTATAAAATCCATCAGTTCTCATAAATAAATTTGAAATCGCGATCCACGTGTTAATTTCCATAAATACTGTTCAAGAACATAATATTATTTATTAAATGTAATTTGTTATGGAATTAGATCAATAATTCAAATTTATGAAACATTAATTCATTTTTAACTTCACTAACCAACAAATTTAACAAACCAACGTATCGTTAACGCAGATATCTTCAAAACCCATATGGGTTTCTCAGTAAAGCGACGAAAACACCCAGTAAGAGTCTGTTCCACATACCTTTTCTGTATTTTACATTATGTAGGCAAGTATTCATCAAATATGTGGTTAAATATGTAATCGATCGACTTTTGTGCATTATCAATTTCATTTTGGTTGGGTGGGCCTCATAGGCCGTCGTTGATCTTTTTTGTTTAGCCTCATTCTAAATCTTAGTCTATGATTCACTAACGTTAGATCTAAATCTTATATATTTTATATGAGCGAACACGTGTTTCACCCAACGAAGCGCAGTCTTCTCGCGTTGATAACGCCCACATGTGAAGTGGGCGAAACACGTGTCCGCTCATATAAAATTTTGTTAGTGGTAATTAGGGCGAGTCTTTCTTTCTTTAACATTGACTAGTAATAATTAGAAAGTGTGCTTTCTGTTTGCCTGTCGCTTAGTAAACAATCTTTCGTTTTTGCTTTAAAAGTGGAACCACACACAAGCCGAGTTGAATTAGCTGGAAAGCAAACCAATTAGGGTCAAGTATTGGACACTAAGTAACTGGAGAACGATTCGCCAACAGACGAAGGGCAAACTAAAAGTAGTAAGAAAGAAGGAAAGGACGAATTAGCGAGTGGATAGAAAGCGGGTTAAGTGTTAGAAGGAAATTCACTCAGACAGACGGTTCTTGGCGTGTTCATTATTTGACGATACTCTCTACTGGTTCTCTTAATTTGCTCTGCATGTTCAAACCATGCCGCTGTTGACAGATAATCTTACCACTAACCCAATTGTAATTGGATTAAAAACTGCTCTTTTGTAAAGGCCAATCGGAAATGTCAAATTTTTTAAAGTACCTACTAGTTCACTCGCATACCGAAGCTATGTTACAATACTTTATATCTTCATAAATTTTATTTTTAATTTTTTGATGATATATCGTATGGGTCGCTTGGCATTCGAGGGGTTGATCAACGAAACAACTACTTTTCTTTTTGTAACGTATATTTATAAACAACTAATGATAAATAAATAAAACAGAAGAAAAGTTTCAAAAATATTTTAATTGTTCACAACAATTGTTTCACCAAAACATTGGCTACTTCAGGTGAAGATAATTGTATAATAAGTAGTATTCTTATTCCTGAAGATGCCTTAAGCAGGCGAAATAGGTATAGAGTTGATAATAAATAATAGTGAAACTTTCCAAATGTTTGTTTCTTTTTTTTTTAAATATAATGAATTTTTCAATAACGCTGATTCGTAAATTAACCCGAATCTATTTCGGAATAAATAATATAATTTTCTAAATTATAAACACTATGTGACTATTTAATGAACTATTTTTAAATTTAAAAAATAATGTATTGGGAACTCCTTTGGGTACATAGCCTTTACGCCATTCAAACGCAAAAAGATCTTAATTCCTTTTGAATATTATGCCTTTCTGCTGTAATCTCGTTTTTTGTCCTCCTCATTCTGATCCATCATCTTCAACTTCCCGATGTTTTTTTTTGAGTCTATTATAAAGAAGATGGAAAAGGGGGAACGCGTTAATCCAGATTAACACTTTTACGTTTTCGATCCAGATGCAATAGCCGTGTAACAATCGGCTGAAGTCATTTGTTTTCACGAGATGTGACGTCGCTAGAACGAGATCCAAATGAACATGACGAATTTATTATACGAATGATTACCGTTACTCTAAGTGACGCGTCTCTGTATGGATTCATAGCAGCGGAATGTCATTATTCAGCGTGCCGCTTTATCAAAAATAATCATAAATTATTCGTGGAAAACGTAACTTTAGAAACTTTACAGAGAAATTTTCATTTTTTCGTTAAGTACAAACAATAATTAATTATTCAAAATCTGACAAGGTAAATTCAATTAATAATTAATTTTAAAGAAAGGAACTGTCAACCTGTGTAACATACTTTTTATATTAAGCATTCAACAATTGAAATACATTGATACTAAAAGGCATTTTTTTTCTTTGGAACGCATCCTATAAAGTAGGCACAACGCACCGAAAGCCATATCCCACGACCAGCTTCAACCTATCGGGTCTCATCAGGTGGGTGCTGGCAGAAAGGCTTTTACAAGCTATATAATAAATATAAATCATATATGTTTCTGTTGATTCCATATTTATATTTATTTTTATTATATAGCTTGTAAAAGCCTTTCTGCCAGCGCCCACCTGATGAGACCCGATAGATCGAAACCGGTCGTGGAATATGGCTTTCGGTGCGCTGTCCCTACTGTGTAGGACACGCTCCAAATGTGGCATCTGTGATACTTTGTAATTAGACGGAAAAGGATTTATTACCTTCTTTTTTGTATTGTTATCTTATTCTAATAATCGTTCGGAATCAACAGTGTAATTCAATGCCGGTAGGGGTATTAGCCCTCAGAGTAGTTGTTTCTGTTGATTCCATACTTACATTTATTCTTGTTACTTAAAACGATATGTAGATTAATTATAGAGTTTGCATAACTAATCTTTATAGCAATTAATACTTTATCTTTGATAAATTTTAGTTATCTCAAACGGGTTTACAGGAAAATCGTTGCGAGAACAAAAGTATTTTTAAAATCTGTTTACGGGCTTAAAACTGCAGAGTACGGTATGCATATCGGTATGACACTTATATACTTTCTCGCTTGGCGAACGGATTTCCCAAATGCGCCACTTCTGAATACCCCGCGGCTCTTTCTAATTATGTTTGCAAATAATGCTGCACTCCAAAACTAAAACGTTTATATTAAAAAGTCGTATTTAATACTTCTCTTGTTTGCATTTCAGCGTTTCCTCTCACAATTTCTTATTATAAACGCTTCAAAACGTTTAAGCTAAAACAATTCATAAATCTGTCGCTTTTCCGTCTTTGATGCAACGTCAAATCTGAACCACAATCTGATTAAACACGAATAAGTAGACAGTTATAAGATTTTCACAAATTTCTTATTTTGTTTCGCCACAACATTGACTTCTTTAGACAGATTGAGTGCTTAGTACTAACAGTTATGTTTACTAAAGTTTCTTAAATAGTTGTGTGTCTTAGGGGGTGGTATTTCGTTAAAATAGGTTCAAAACGGCCCTCTATTTCATCATCCAAAAATCACAATCTGATTACGAAATTATTATAAATGCTAGTTTTTAGTTTCAAATATTTCATAAATTATCCTTTTTTGAAGTACTCAGTGTAACATATTGCATAGTTTCGACCTTTACTTGATGAAAATTCATAATGCAGGAATAAAACTTCACGAAGTAGATTTTCACAAAAAAAAATTATTTAACCATGTTCAATGTTTCGCTAAACATTTTTGGCTTCGGACAGTGAGTATTTTTTACTCTACTGTTTGACGAAACATATTACATTAAACATTGTTAAATAAAAAAAATAATAACAATCCAAAAAAAGGGTATTAAAATCCTTTTTCGTCTAATTACAAAGGATCACAGATCCCACATTTGGAACACGTCCTACACAGTAAGTAGGCATAGCGCGCCGAAAGCCATATCCCACGACCTATCGGATTTCATCAGGTGGGCGCTGGTAGAAAAGGCTTCTACAGGCTATATAATAAATATAAATATGGAATCAAAAGAAACGACTACTCCGAGGGCTAATACCCCTACCGGCATTGAATTACACTGTTGATTCCAAAAGATTTATAGGTCGAAACCGGTCGTGGGATATGGCTTTCGGTTCGTTGTGCTTACTTGGTAGGACGCGTTCCAAATGTGGAATCTGTGATCCTTTGTAATTAGACGAAAAAGGATTTTAATACCTTCTTTTTTTTGGATTGTTATCTTCGTCTAAGATTCCATGGTAATCAAGAGTGTAATTCAATGCCGGTAGGGGTATTAGCCCTCGGAGTAGTTGTTTCTGTTGATTTCATATTTATATCTAAAAAAAAATTTGTGAAAATCTTCTTCGTGAGGTTTTATTCCAATGTAACATATATTAAATCACATTTTCTTTTCCAAAAAATCCACCTATTAAAAAAAAATGTTGTTCTCTAAAAAGGAACGATTGAACTTTCAGATTTGCAAAGCTAACAAGTTTTTCATCTGTTAAAGTGGCCTTCCTCTTCTCGGATAGGTATTTATATACATTCTGTGGTCTTCGAATTGGTAATGTCTCATGAAAGTATAAAAGTAAGTCGGTAGGAACGTTGGTTTCAGAAAATAAGGGACGTACTCGTACTATCTTCCCCTCATCGACATGTACCTATTTCCTCACCTAGTGATCGCGAATAAAAAGGTCATCTCGAGTGTCACATGGTGCATTATGTACTCTAGTGCTTGTTTTCGCTTTAATTCCTGTATTTGTGTACCTTTGGTTGGGTAGGAGAGCAAAATAGAAGGCGAGGGAGTGAGAAAGGTTCTGCTGTGATTTACTCCAAAAAGCTCTCACCGAAAATGAAACTAGTTGAATTTCAAATACTAGCGGAAGGGTGTTCAAGGAGTGAATCGTGATTTTATGACTGGTTACGGGACCAAGATTGATTTGCCACTTTAGCTTCCGGTTTTGTTTTAATGAATTGTATCCCCCGTATCGTGCTGAATTCAGAATGTTGTGATAATTTAATTCGGACACCTCTACAACTCTTCCGTCAGACGATAAATAAACTATACCCCTGATAAAAATTATAATTAACCAAATTGTACCATCTTCTGATACCTCTAGTTGGAAAACCTGCTTCGATCTTTTGAAAATGCCATACTCCAAAAAGAAAAACAAAATCCATATGAATTACTCGCCGTTCAGCCTGTTCATTTCTGCATTAGATTTACGTTTATGTCTCTCAATGTTGGACGAAATTGCGTAATTGAAGTAAGACAATACATTTGTCGTATCTCAAAAAGAGAATTGAGAACCCTTATATAGCCCTGTGTCCTATTGCCGTTATCAAGGCGGCCAACAGGAAGACAGATGAAATTATGAACCAATTTGTTGAAATTGCTGGCGTACTATTTTAACTCTAGGTTAGGTTAGGCGGTAAGAGGATGCTAGGTAAAATTTTGAACATATAAACTTTTCGATTTACATATTCATGAAATTTAATTTCGTTCGTTTTACCAATCTTATTTTTAAGTCTTCAGGTGTCTATGTTCCATTAAGAAATTGTCAAATTCCGAATTTTCGAAGGTTGTAATTAAACAGGAGGTAGATAATGAGAATGAGTTTATGAAATCGCGTATTTGTATGGCCTGAGCCCTGATTTACCTTTCTAGAACAATAGAAACGTGCTTGAGAACGGTGTAAAAGAAACAAAACAAACTACCACTACCACCACCACCATCACCACCACCACCACCATCAGTACGGCGTCGCCGACGTCGGTTTCCAACGTGCCCGTCGAAGCGCAAAACAGCGTCGTCGTTCAAGAATGTGCGCCCTAACCCGCTGAAATACATTGCCCCCTCCCCCTCTCGTCCTATCCCACTCTCTCTCTGTCTCCTTCGTTATGCAAGTCGAAAGCTTTCAACCCCTTCCAAAGCCAGTGCACACGCGTCTCGGTGGGGGTAAGTGACGTAGCACGCAGTGCGGAACAAAACACAAGCGGACAGTGGACCAGTCTGACATCTAGTGTGCCGGCGGCTAGGTATGAACATTATAGGTAAGCAGAAGTGCTAAGCGAAGTCAAGTCAACTACTATCTGCTCTCAATACTTTAACGAACTGGTACGGCAAGGAACTGTTTATTAATTTCGATGTTGTGTTGCGCTTTTTCTTCTTTACTATTAACTTTTTCAATGTTCTTCGACAATTTATCACTTCCGCTAAGCATGGGTGTCTGTTATCGTAACTTTTTCGATGTTTAAAACTTTTTATTATTACGTGTACTTTGTCTCATTTATTTGTGCAATTTTTAATTAAACTTTAAGGTACTTTTGTGTAACGAAAAATTCGTAACCGATTTGAAATTCCACAAAACAATTGCTACGTTTGATTTTAATTTTAAAAAACTTAGTGACGTTTTCAAATAAATTTTTATTCGACACGTATAAAATACGGTTTAAAAATAACTGTAACATTATTCGAATTAATTAACGTAAACGTAATTGTTTATTCTCCAAGCCACATATATTAAATGGGTAAGTTTACATTCTGCAACAAAGAAAATCATGTCATTCACAAATTTGATCTCTAGTTTCCAAAAAGCATTTCTGTTGTACGTAACGTCGTGAATATTTAAATTATTTTTTAACTACTTAGAATTTATTATTTTGGATCATTTGAGTAGCAGTTTTGCATTATAATTAGATTAATTAAAGCACCTAAACCATTTTAGGCTAGCTAACAATCTAAGGCGAAATAAATTTTGAAATTATACATATGTATATATTTAATTATATAATATTTTGCTGAAATAATAATATTTTTCTTATCAAATTGTTTCTCTGTCCTAAAAGCTCCAAACCGATCAGAAAGCAGGTAGATATAATAGTACTTTTTATTAAATTTCCATGTGTGTTTTAAATTTAAACTTCTTTGGTAGAATAATTATTCGGGCTTGTAGGCCGTGGTCGATGTGAACGGTTTCGTCTAGACGTTTCGTCGACATCTGAAGATGTCAGCGGCAGTTGCCGACGAAACGCTTGGACGAAACCGTTCACATCGACCACGGCCTACAAGCCCGACCCATCATTCTACTATAAATTCCGGCCGTGAAAGCTTATGTTCTTATATTAAATTTCTTTGTTACCTTTTTTATCATAATTGTCTCAACAAATAATATTAGGTACCATAAAAATATATAGTATTCTTATTTGAAGGTATAAATAAAAAATATATACTTATATGATTTACCAGATCCAAATTTGCTTGATGGAAACCCATGGTAATAATAAAATAGCAATAAAAAGTTGTGGAATAAAAAGTGAGTGTAATTTTATTATTATATACGTATACCTTCAAAAATGGCTTGTACAGAATTTTCTTTTGTGTTCTGAATATTAGTTATGATTTTGTACTTTTTAAATAGAAATTTATAATGAATTCAATTTATACGTGTGGTTATATATCAGTGACAATTTTCCGAACAAATGATGTTTTATAAATCTATTTTGATCAATCACTATGTACAGAAGTTTATAATGGGGTATATTACACCCTGGCATACCACCACCTAACGTTTTCTTTGTAACGGTTGTAGTAACGATAAGTAGTACACATTGTACAAGCGACCTAAAAGTTGTTGGGTGGGAGAGCCTTTTTCCGGGTTTTCTTCACATTGATTAATGATCGAACTTCCCGGTCACGAATTTTCGTTCTGGCACTGTTCTGTTACTGAAGGAGATTGAAAGAACGGTGGCGGACGGCTTCCTCGCCTACCAATAAATAAAATTAAACGCGACCATTTATTTAAGAATATCTGATAAAGGATTTGCCGTGAAAATTTACCATTAGGTGGGAATTCAATTTTTTTTCGTAGTTATACATCCCCCCGATTGATTGTAAAATACAAACGTAGTTTTAAAGTTAGTGAATGGGATAGCATTTATCAACGAAACTTTGAACAATTCTCGGCTTTCTTTGTTTAACAAAACGACAGCGATTGGCACTTAAAATAAATCGATATCGTTATCAGAGAACTCGCTTTTGTGTAGGTATGTAGGGTGACACAGTTCGTGAACAAATCAATTAAAGTCCGTCTCTGATTTTCTCGTAATATATATTTTTGTTGATTGTGGAAACTGATTCATAATTTAAAAACTGAAATTACACAAAAAGTTTCAAGATGTTTATTTAAATTCACTACAATTGTTTCGCTTAACTTAAGCTTCTTCAGATGAAGATATAACAAAATTTATGATTAGTTACTACGTATATATTCCTACATATTATGGTGGGGGAATCAGACATTAACATTTAATAATAGAGAACTTCTAACGTTTAATTGGTCGTTTAATATTTTATTATCTTTATTATTAGTAAATCTAATTTTTTACTTTTATTATGAATATGTAAAATTTTGAAATGTATGTTAAAATTATAGCCATTAGTATTTTACAAATTTTACATATTTATAATAAAAGTAAAAAATTAGATTTACTAGAAGGTTTAGAAATTAATCGAAACAATAAAGATAATAAAATATTAAACGACCAATTAGACGTTAGAAGTTTTCCATTATTAAATGTTAATGTCTGATTCCCCCACCATAATATGTAGGTATATATACGTAGTAACTATATAAATATAAATATGGAATCAACAGAAACAACTACTCCGAGGGTTAGTACCCCTACCGTCATTGAATTACACTGTTGATTCCGATGTATTCTTAGACGAAGATATAACATATTCAAAAAAGAAGGAATTAAAATCCTTATTCGGCTAAAGATTAAGATCAAAGATCTCATATTTGGAACGCGTCTTACCAAATAGTTGTTTCTGTTGATTCCATATTTATATTTATATTTATAATATAGCCTGTAAAGGCCTTTCTGCCAGCGCCCATCTGATGAGACCCGATAAGTTGAAACCGGTCGTGGGATATGGCTTTCGGTTCGTTGTGCCTACTTGGTAGGACGCGTTCCAAATGTGAGATCTTTGATCTTAATATTTAGACGAATAAGGATTTTAATTCCTTCTTTTTTGAATTCTAATCATAAATTTTGTTATATCTTCATCTGAAGAAGCTTAAGATAAGCGAAACAATTGTAGTGAATTTAAATAAACATCTTGAAACTTTTTGTGTGTTTTTATTTTTTAAAATATATATTTTTTGTACTTTTAAGATAGGTAGTTTGTAAATCAGTTTCTCTCCTATTTATATCAATCGAGATATTTACGATTAAATTGAGGATCAAGGACGCTGCTTGGACTTTAATATAGTGAATTATTTTCCATATCAGAAACCTTTTGAAACAATTAAATTAAATCAAACTTATAGCTTCAAATAGCCTGTAGTAGAAATAATTATGTCTAATAAATTCTTCAAGTTTGTTCTCAGAATATTTTGGGTAGATCAAAAGGGGAGGGTAAAAACTAATTATAAAGATCGTTGAAACCCAATTGAACAACGGGAAAATTGCTGTTTCATTCTCGAATTTCCAACATGAACTTTAACGATGACTTAAACTGCTCTAATAAACTGGAAATTACGGCACTTTTCGAACTGAAACTTTCCACCAACTTATGGAATTGCGTTCATAATTTTTTAACATTTTTAACTTTTTGTAATGAATAGACGTTGAAATATTCGCAATTTGCAATAAACAACTCTTTATAAAATTGCTGTAAAATTAGTGGGAAATACCGTCATTACAAAAAGTAATGGCTGAAGTTAGCAACATCACGTTGAACTCACGCACAAGGATTGCAATAAGTCACATCCTTTTAAGTGTAATGAAGTAAAATGAACGTAGATCGTAGTTAACTTTGTATGTTACATAACATACCGTCAAGCGCTCATTTTCCCATCGTAATACGATGAAACAGGTAATTAAGAACTCTAAAAAATATTAATTATTAAATGTATGTTTGGAGTACGGCTCTGTAAAAGTTACAAGTGTTTGAAATGTGGTGTTATAGGCGACAATTGAAAAGCAATTAGAAAGAGTAGGAGCATAAAGCTCACTGTGGATGTCAATAAAGGAAAAGAGAGGTAGATTTTTAGGACACTTTTTGAGACACGAAGGGTTAGTTAGAGACATATTAGGAACGGTAATAGGAGTAAAAAGATGCAGTGGAAGACCAAGATTGGAATTACTGTCGGCAAATGGTTCAGGATTATGTACGGATTTACTCCTAAACATTTTTTTATGAAAAGATGTCATTTTTCCTCATTCCCAAAACTTGCCGAACAGAAAATGTCAAGTAGCAAATACAGATTGGTAGTTTTTCTAAATAATGCTGAAATATAGAGCGATGTCATTGAGATTTATTGTTCCAGTAAAAACTGAGTAAATCTTTTTCGGTGAATTGTTGATGAAACATAATTAATTAAAGACAATATTAAAAGACAAAAGAATGTTTCAACGAATCTATTTCAAAAAAATTGACATATGTTTCGACCGAGCTGTCTTTATCGAGAGTAGATTGATACTCAGTATGAAACATTCTTTTGTCTTTTAATCTTATCTTTAATAAAAACTGTTAATTTTTGTTCTAATTTATCAATGGCGCAGTTAATCTTTCATAAGATACCAAAATAACATTAATTTTGATTTGTATATGACCTGAAAAAAACTTTTGTAGGTTCGTCCGTTTGTATTACCTAATCTTTTATAATTTTTTGGCGATATCGTTCATTAATAGGCCCATTTGTTTTGTTTAATGATTATAAACGGCGTTATGACGTCATTAGAGCCGGTAGCGACTTTAAAACAGTCCCCTTATCTTTCGCATCCGAATGAATAATGCTTGGGAGTGAAGAAATGACGTGTACAGCGCACCATCCCCGACACCAGTACGGCACACAAGTGTCTCCGTCGTCGTCGTCGCTACCACCAACAACGGGGTCACATTTTATCGCTGAGCTCGCCAAATAATTGCCCATTCAAGTGCATCCACTATCTGGTGATCTTTTTGTCGCGGGCGCATTTACCGAAGAAACGCTTATTTCAGCACCACACAGTGTGGTTTGGGGTTTCGTCCTCCCGTACTTCCTGCTCTTCTTCTTTTTTTTTCACTCCTCGCAAGTGCTCCCATCGGGCGTCATTAAATGTTGCGGTTAATTTCAGGAAGAAAGGCGAGAACCCTAATTACGCCCTCCAATCGAACAATTCGCAGAGTCATTCACCTAGATTAAATGCTACAAAAGCGACTTGGCAGAAAATCCCTCGAGTGTTTACTATTTCCAATTGTTTCCATCGGTTCGAATTGTTCAACGTTAATGTTTATTTTAACGATAAAGACCAAGCAATAAGTGTATATACATACACATACAGCTGCCTGTACATTCCCGTCTCGTATATTTCCGCAGTTTCCCGATTGGCTTGACAAATACTGTTCATATACTTGATTACTGCGGCACAGATTTCCCGGTTTGACTGTTCACCATTTTACCTTCGAAAATTGACAGTTTCTAAACAATTTTATACTTTTCGATACTACCAAATGCAGCCAATAAACAGTTGCGAATTACTGTAAATAGACGGTCATTCAAACTGAGTGGACATTGGATGTATTCCATTTTTTATTTTTAAAAAAATTCAAAATTATTCGAAAAATTCCAAATAATTCGAAAAATTCCAAATAAAACAGTAGGAAATATCCAGATGGATCGAAAAAGAATAAAAAGTGGAATCGAATCACAAAATAAAATATGTTAAGTTATTCGTATTTAAAGTTTCTAAACCTTGGATTTTTTTTCTGGACGCCCTGTACAAATTATAAAGCTTAGTTTTAGAATGACGTTATCCCTATAACTTGGCTCTAACTAGTAAAAATTTCAACATTATATGTCATTTTCTATGGAAGTTATGATTTTTTATAGTTTGGGTTGCGGTGCAATCTTCTTTCCAATAAATTAAATTATCTCAGAAAGTATTCATCGTAGGCATATAGGCGTACAAGTTGGTTATCAAAGTCACCTTAAAATTTTAATTTAATGTTTCATACGAATTCATCGCAATAAATATACCATTCTATTTAAAATAGGAAAGTTGAAATTGTTTTTGTTAAATAAATCATCCTTGATACTCCCAAATTTTCAAATCTGTAACATGCTTAGTTTGCCTAAAACGTCTAACGTACCACTCAGTTTCAATAACCCTGTATATTAACTGGTTTTTGATGCTTTCCTATGTTTCCTTTCCACGCTATTTAGTAAAAACTTTTTAGGAATTAATTATTTAGCCAGTATAAAAAAAATCATGTTTACCCGTCCATTCATTGGGACTGAATACTGTTTTGACAACAACCTTGAATCCGGAATCCTAATTAAATTTTCTCAAACGTTTGTTACAATAGGAAGACACATGTCAAAATTTATTAAGTGATTCTTGTGTTATCGGCAAAATAGTGTGTTCGCAAAGCTTTCATATCTGTCTGTCTATCTATCCTTGGTGGTTATGCCGTATATACGCAGGTAACCCTTTTCTTATTGCGGTGTACCCCGTACCGTACCGTAATCAGTTTATTTAAATCTTGAGTTTTAACTTATTTAAAATATCAATTGTGTATATTACAGTTCTGGATTACCAAATACGTACTGGGTATAAACCCACTGGCTTTTTTGGGCTCCGCCCTATGACAAAAAAGAAAATGATATCAAGTCAGTTAATAAATTTAAATCAAGCGTTCATAAATCTTATCGTGATCATCTTATGAAAAGATTGTTAGTGTATTATTAAAAATGAAAGGATAATTTTTATATAAATCAATGAAAAAATTAATTAATTCGCATTTCGTGTGAAACTTTTAACATTTTTTAAGTACAAAGTTCAATTCAATAATAATAAACCTGTAAATTGTTTCTCCTAACTTAAGCTCTTTCAGAAGTAGCGCTAGTAAGAAATTAAAAAACTAGAGATTTCCACAAAATTTGTCTAATAAACTTAACAATTTTTTCGCCTAACTTAGGCGTATAACTTCTGAAGAAGCCTAAGTTAGGCGAAACAATTTATAAGTATTTTAAACAAATTTTGTGGAAATTTCTAGTGTTTTATTTCTTACTAAGTATTGTGTTCAATTTAATTTAAAAAAATAATTGAAATGGCATTCAATTGCTGTAACTCCATATTATACACAACAGAAACACAATGTTTGGTTACGAAATATTTTGTTTAAAAATCCACAAAAATTATTTCGCCACACAGTGGTCTTTTCAAGTGAAAGAAGTTCTCATTTATTTATATCATATTAACTTAAATTGAATAATTATTGTGGATTTTACAATAAAATATTTTGTAACCAAACCTAGTAATTCTGTTGTGTAAAATAAAAATTTATTTAAAATTGTAGGGGTAATAATTTAAAACAAATATAAAAATACGATTTCTGTCATCATCAGAAGGTATCGTCCGTCTGAAAACTGAATGGGGTGTGCACATTCCCTAAAACTACAACATCCTGCATCCCTAAGTATTTGCGAACAGTAATCCAATATAGGCCTTCCTCTGCCTCTTTTTACTCCTACTTCTGCTTCGAATATTCTCTAACTAACTGACTTCCGTAACGCCCTCTGGTTCCCTACTTTATCTAATACTTTCTCATTTCTACCACGCTCCATATTTTTAAATTATCCAATCGAAATCTCAGAAGTTTTTTTTTGTTAAAGGCCACTCCACCCTTCACTATTTTTTGTTTATTTCTCTATGTGACTTCCTAAATATCGAAAATCATCGACTTCTATTTTTCCGCCTACAATTTTTGTAGTAACTCTAACCGTACTTTAACCAACCACCCTTACAAACCATATAATAATAAAATAACTTTTTTCCGAAACTTGTTATCATCGCATATAGAGGATTTTCGCAGGATTACTCCGGTGCTGATTTGATATAGAGATGGCATTAGGAAGTGATAGAGGTACGATTATAAACAAAATTGAAGGGCTCATAGTAAATTATTCTCAATCATTTTTAAGTTGTTACCGGTGATGCATAGCTTCAAATAATGTCTTGTTCAGACAAGAGGAAAAATGATAATTTATTTCACTAGTTCTTTTGCTGATACAGGAAACGTACGTACAAACATAATGACTTTTATGAGTAGTGATATACAGTTTTAATAAAACACTATGAGTAGGTAGTCGTGTTTAATACGAGACTATTATTACGAGCAATGTGGGAAAGAACGGTGCGACACCAAATACCCGGAAGAGGTAGAAGTAGTCGGTGACAAAATGTGTGCAACGATGCATAATATGCAATGGTATAGAAAGAGACAGGCTGAGGGAAAGATGGGGATGACGTGGTAGTGCTAGTCTAGTTTCACATTAACGAGAAAGTATGTCATATAGTATCAGTTTTGCATAACAAAGCAACATATATGTAAATAAGAAGAGCTCTTGAAAATGATGGTATCGTCGTTGGCGTCGTTGTTGACGTCACGCGTCCCCTCATACATTGCGCCCTTGTTCTCTCAACTACCTACTTCGCTCATCGCTGAAATTAATCGTACCATTATTTTACCGAAATGTTTTTCCTCGAATTTGTGACATTTTACTTGTTACTTTAGGACATCATCGCTTATACGATACATACGTTAGAAATATCTAACATATTAGACAACTTTATAAAACTGTATTATTTAGGGAAACTAATATATCGGAATTTTCGTGCAATGGGTATCTTTTACATATAGGGGTCACGAATCAAAAAATTTTCATTCATATGCTATCCCATTCAACCCTAACAATAACATAACTTAAAAATCCTCTTCCTATTTGCAGTTAAATAAACTTCGGGGTTGTCGATTTGCACCACATTAATTTGTCTTCTGCTGACGTTTCCATCTGAATTACATGGGAATCTTCACAGTTCCCGATATCGATAGATTATGTCAAACAGAAGTTAATTACATTTCCTACAGAAAGATTTATTGATTTAAAATTGATAGATTGTAAATTGCATTTGTTGTGCAATATTTTTAAAAATTAAAAATAAAATGAGTAGAAAAAATAACATTGGGTTTCGTTGCACCAAATTATTTATTTAAAAAAAATCAAAATTTCTAGACAAGAACGGGTTTTATAGAAATTCGTACTTTTTACATAGGTCAATGGCGTGGAGCTATTAAATATAGACTGAATGAACACTTAATTTTGATAAAGAACAACAAAAATACGACACGGATAGTCCAACATTGTTTATAATTTAATTGTATATTAGATACTAACTCTGTAAAATTATTATATAATGTACAAAACAATTTTAAATTAAATTTGTTAGAAGCTTTAAAAATAAAAAAGCCATTAATAATACAGATAACATAACTAATAATAAAGTTAAAATGTTCACAGTAAATTCACCTCTGTTATTACTGGATATTCCTATTACCTAGCTACCTCTTAATGCCTGATTATATATTGCCAATAGTATTGAATTAATAAATACCATTGTAAACTGTTTTAATTTTAGTAGCAGAATTTCTCTCTTGAGAATGACCTGAAAAGGTGGAATAAAATTTGTTATTATAAATTAATAAAGCGATATAAAACAAAGTAAAGTGGTGTGTTTGTCATTATGATGGAATATCAGAAAGTAGCCGCAGAATCAATCCAATATTCAAGTTTTAATAAATAATTTATTACAACGAAACGTAGTGTTTTTCTTTTACTCATTTTCTTTTTGATTGATTGAATATCTCCTTAAGGAACCTTCAGGACAATCTGGATCTATCACAAAAGTATTCTAATTAATGAAACGCATCCCACTAATACACCTTCTATCGTAAATTAAATAGAAACTAAATTGCTTAATTGACTCAAATTATGCACTGTGATTCAAAACTTCACATATGTAACCGTGTACGTGTGTGCGGTGAATCGATTAATGCTGACGCACTCCGAGGGCGGCACGTTTGATCTCGACCGATCGATGCCGAACAATAGACGCTCGAGAATATTCCGCTGTCATAACAAGTTGTTTTCTTTAGAAAGCGGTCCAAATATATTCGCGCGTTTTCTATTAATTTATTTCGGTAAATATATGTTACACCCTCGCCTCCGGATCAGCGGGACAGTTGATTTCCGGACACATAATATAAATTTTCAACGGCGATATACAAAGTGATATAAATAAAGTGCATTATTGTTTGTCAGGTAAATAACTAGTTTAAGTTTCTTAGTAGTGATTATGTGATTAAATAAATAGTTGTAAATAAATAATTGTCAAATTAATAAGTGAACTAGAAAATTCGTACAATACATTAGCTGTCGAAACGTGATGTGGATTTTTGGATTAAAGTGTTTTATTTAATTCAGTTCCATTTGTTTTTCTTGAACATTCAGTGATTTTCGAGTTTAATTAGAACCTTTGATGCCTTCTAATTCAGAATAGGTCGGCAAATTACAAACAACACTCATACAAACATATATGCATACATACAGTAGCTTGCCAGTTGATTGCAAGAATGAATGCCCGTTGATCAAAATTAAACGTAAAATTTATCATCATCTGATGATGGCGACCAGGTACGTGTTCCAGAAATGTTGGTGTATATGGTAATATACTTACGCTATACGTCGGTGCAACAACTGCGACTCTATTTACTATATACGTATCTGTCTACTGTGTGCCTAGCCAACCACCATGTCGCCATTGTGATGAGATAAATTAATCGTCTGGCCTGTTTCCCAATTTAAGTGAACGCGTATTGCTACCATTAAATCAAGGGTTGGTTGCGCGAAAATCGAATTGGGAATCTCATTCATAAAATAGAGTGGGTACCTCGTGGACTGCATCCCTTTGTATGTTAATTAATGTTTGAAAGTTTCGAAAATTCTATTTCTCATAGGTCTGAGTATGATGCAAGAAAAATGGTTGTTCAATTCGAAATTATTGAAAATAACTAAATTGTAAGAACTCTTTGTAACACCCCGTACATTATGATATCATTATTAGGAGTGCTATCTCTGAATAGTTACATCATCGTCGACTTCAAGGATTAATCTTAAAGGTGTTTCTGAAAACTGTTTATTAGTTTATGAGTGAAGAAGTTCTTGAAGGAACGTAATCAAACTTTACCCATAGTTCACGTTACAAATGTATTAATTCCCTAAATTAATAAGAATGTAATAGCAAAACACAGAAACACAGTTGGTTGTTTTTCACAAATATATTTAATAATTTCTTACAATATTGTTTCGATCTTGCGATCGTTGTCAAAGAGTGCTTAGAGAACTAAACGACCAAAGGGATTTTCCAGTCCGATATTTAGGGGATCGTTTAAGTAAATCTACGAGTAATGTGTTTACAAGTTTTAACTACCACCCTACTCAGGTATAATCTATAAATAGTTTTGCCTTTAACGGCGTGGCCTAGTACTCTGGATCATTGCGTAGCATTCGGGAGGTCACCGGTTCGAACCCGAGTCCACTACTCTGGTCCAAGCTTTCTGTGGTTTCCTTGGATCATTTAGGCAAATGCTGGGCAGTAATATTCTATTCCACAGATAATCTTTCACTTCTCTTCTGTCTTCATTTCGTCCGTCTTATTTTTCTCTCCCTAACCACACCACCCGCCCATTCCCACGATTCCTGAAAGGAGGCTGAAGAGGGCCTTACGCCCTACCCTCCGGCTTTGTACTACAGTGTAGGTCAGAGGGACTGCCCGCCTACCAGCACGAGTAGCTGATGGGAATGAAACACAAGAAAGTTTTTTTTTTAAGACTTTTAATTTAATTGTCTAAGTACTCTTTGACAACGATCGCAAAATCGAAACAATATTGTAAGAAATTACCAAATATATTACTGAAAAACAACAGTGTTTCTGTGTTTTGTTATTACAATGTTTCACAATCACCCAACAACAGAATCCGTTGATATTAATAAGCATGTAGTCTAAATATACGGATATAGATTTCCACACATAAGCCAAAAGAGAGATTAACCAAAACTTTTAAAGATATTTCAGTAAAGATTTTCATCAATTTTAGTAGTAGTAGTTATCTTTTGTCTAGCAAGGTTTTATATACCATTAGCACGATAAAGAAAACAAAAGAATTTGCGAGGCATCTATTGTAGTGTGGATATTAGGTGTACTTAGTAACTTTAAAATATAAGCAAACTGAAAACTTCCTGCATCGAAGGCATTATCTAAAAGCTCCTTCACCAGAGCATCAACATCGTTTTACTACCACTCTAAAAATGACTCAATTTATTATTTTTGACCTAAATGACTGACATCAGCAAAATACGCGTTGTGTTATTTCTTTTATAGTGAGTTAAGTTGATGGCATAGCATATTTAAAATGTATGTCAAGAGGATCTGTTTTAATTTCGCTACTTATAACTGCGTCCCAATATACCCCTAGCTAAATTTAAAATTGTCAATTGGTTTCCATTTAATAACGCCGGCTGTCGTCTGTCAATCGGATTCAGTAGGGCACTTGTTTTCAATTGAACGCGTATAGGGAAAAGAGGAAGCTGTTATATATGTACAGACGAGTAGGTGACTGATGGGATGGGATTTATGACGGCAGGACGAGAACTAGTGTTAATTATGAAACCACCCATCCATCCATTCGTTCGTTCGATCGGGTATTAATTCCTTTTTTAGTAATTCTAAGTCCGTCAGATAAATTGTCCTCGGAGTTGTCCGGCTCTGACAGGTCAGTACTTCCCACATTAAAAATCAAAAACTCATTGTTTCCCCGATCCATCGGGAACCTATTTTTGTCACAGACATTTTAATTGAAGCAAGCAACATATTGTTTCGTTTATATTGCAACTGTCATATGTTCCCCGATGTTTTTACAAAATCTCTTACTACAAATAATGCATTCCTCTCCAGTTTTATCAAAAACAATCGAAACAATCTTCTATGTTTAATGAATGTCTTGTAATCAATAATACAGAGCCTGGGAATGTAGGAGTTTTCGAATGATGAAACAATAACGTAGTTATTTGAATATATTTCACCCTGGTAATTTTCAATATTTATTTTCATAATTTCGAATTTTCCCAAAACATTAAGTTACTATGTAGATTATAACTCATCACATGTTCTAGTTTTATATAATCCAACAGTGTAAAATTCTGCTATTTGCACAAATACTGTATGCAGAAGTGTTCTATTGAACGAGCTTTTAGAGTTCCATAACATTATCCTATTTTGATAGCATCACAGTTTCTGCATAAAATCGATAATTGCTTAATCATTAACTAAAAGAAATTTAATCTCCTTATAGTTTTGAAAAAATTGATTGAATACCTTATGAAATTTAACAAAAGCAATTTATATGCTTTTGGTCAGAGATTTATCGAAACTACCAGATACCGATCGCGATTTCGCTCTTGTTGGAAGATCATCAGCGTGCCATAGGCAGTTTCGATAAATTACTGACCAAACCGAAATGTTCCGTAAAGAATAGTCAATATAATAACAACATAGAGGCAATTGTTGCCATATAGTGGATTTTAGCTGCTACAGATAATATTAAACTAGACAAAACCTCACTGAGGTAATTGATTTAGTTTAATTTCTTCTGTAGCAGCTAAAATCCACTAGATGGTAGCAATTGCCTTTAACGAACTTTCATTTAATATTTACTAAAACTCTTACAACGTCATCTTCAGAAAAAGTAATAATAACTATGTTTTACAAAACTACCTTAAAAAGTAAAATTTAATTGCTACGGTGGAGGAAGTAAATGTTTGGTACACATTTTTACAATATGAGAGTCGTATAAATTTTCAATTTCATTTAAAACATTTTCTTTATTTGCCCTTAAATGAATTTTAATTTCAATTACTTCTAATAGTATTAATTTCTTGCCTTTGTCTTAAACATGTAGTATTTTTATATTTTCCTTATTATGTCCAAAAATACGTTCTTTAAATGTTCTGCCCGTTTGGCCCATATAAACTAAATTACACGAGTTGCAGTATATTTATAAGCACCACATATTTGAAGCAATTCAGTTTGGTCTTTCCTGTTGTTTAAATGTTTAAATTAATTATTTATTGTTTTGAAGGCTACTATTGATTTCTTTGGCAATTTTTATAAGAGAGAGGCCTAAATAAGATCGTTTATTAACTAATTACTAATTACATTATCTTTTAGGTCAAGTAAGTTCAATGTATTATCTATGAAATATTACGAAGCTTTATTGGTTTCATCATTTTTGTTTTTCGTTTGTAGTAGGTAATAATTTTCCATTTGCAAAAATAATTTGTTACTAAAAGAAACAATAATAACTTTATGGCTTCATAAGTACAATGAAAATATAAGGAATATAGCAATAATAGGTACCTTTATTTTCTCGTAAAAATTCGTCGACCCGTGCTAGTGATTAAAGGGCATCCTTCTTTTTTTTATTTTCCCTTGTTAGTAGTAATTCCTTTTTGATGTTCAACATTCTTGTACGAGTTCTCGCACGATGGTTTACACAATCCGACAATGAACCGTTAATAACAATAAAATTTTATGGACTCCACGGGTCCTTTTTCCTTTCGTGATAATGCCGTCAAGTCGTAAATATTTGTCCTTAGCCCGGTGTGGTCCTGATAATTTAAGGCTACCACGAATTGTCTTTAAAGAATGACCTGCATAAACAAAAACTTATATTATTATGTACTACTTTCTGGAAACCAATTCGCTATATACAACAGAGAAGTTCAGTCTCAAAACACTTGTCATAATAGACCACAACTCTTCAACAAATCTTCTTTGAATAAATATTTATTTTCCAAGAAAAAAACATAAAAGCGTAGATAAAATATTTTTATTCAAATATAACATGGAACATGCTTCTCCAAACACTGGCTTCGTCGGACATGAGTAAAGAAAATACATTTAAAAAACTTTCATGTGTTTCATACTCACCACTTATTCGTGCTGGTGGAGGAGCAGTCCCTCCGACCTACACTGTAGTGCAAAGCCGGAGGGTAGGGCGTAAGACGGACGAAATTAAGACAGAAGAGAAGTGAAAGATTATCTGTGGAATATTACTCCTCCAAGAAAACCACAGAAAAGTGGAACAGATCAGCTGGGCCCGGTGACCTCCTGAATGCTAAGTAATGATCTAGAGCACTAGACCACGCTGCTCGGTAAAACATAAAGTGTCGCCTAAACCTCAAATAGTTAACATTTGGGGGTGGGGGTAAAATTAGAATAAATTTAGGAGAGGGAAGTTATTTCCATCTATTTGATAATTTTATATTATCTTAACTATTCTAAATTAGCTAAACATTCAAGTAAGTTTAATTTTTGACTTTTATTACATCTATATACAATTTCAAAACTATTTTACAATCGATTACCCTAATACTTTATATGAAAACAACATTTGCAATACTATAACTAATTGAAATACTGCAGTTATTTGCCAATTGATGAAATATTTTGAAATAGATTAAAGTAAAAGACGCTTCGTAGTTTTACAAATTTCTTCCAAATACCAAAAACAAACAACAGTATCATTTCATTATCTATACACTAAATTTAACAAATGAATAAGCAATAGACTATCAATGCTTATCATAAAGACTGTTTCTGTAAATAAATTAAATTTAGTTGGTAAATAATACGGAAAAAACATGTTTTTTTAGAAAAAAGTGGAGTGTACCAAATATATTGTCAAAATTGCCAAGCAATTTACATTATACAGACGCGTAGAGCTTTACAATAAAGAATTAATGAGCATAAATAATTAATTACACAAACCTTGTATTGGTTTCGTTGAACATTATATACTAGAAAACCATACCATAAAGAAAGATAACATTAAATTACTACATAATAATAACAAGGGCCAATCATTAAACTTACTTGAAAATATTCAAATAAGTAAAGCAACAATTATATCGCATTTCTAACAATGACCAAACCGATTTAAGCTTAAGTTTGGTTAGTAATACTTAGTATTCCTGCACTCATTTTTGAAAGCGGCAAACTGCCGAAACAAACTCGTCAAACTATTTTAAATAAATTTGTGAATCTACCAAGTGTCTTCTACTTTAGCTTATTTAGGCCCCATTACAAACAAAATCCGTTCCTCGTTACAATTTTTCGGTCTTAATATTGCTTATAAAACAAACAACTTATTAGGAAATTTTATAAAAAAAAGCAATAATGATAAAATCAACGAGGGAAATTGCTTTGGAGTTTATAAACTAACCTGTGGATTTTGCCCCAAAGTTGATATCGGGAAAACGGGTAAGTATTTCCAAAAACGTATACTAGAACCTAAAACTGTTTTATAAAGAACAAAAAGTATTGCCTAGACTTTAAATAGTTAAATATAGTAGTAAATACTCATGTTTGGCGAATCATGTTACATGTTAAATTTGAATAAAAATATATTGTGAAAATCTACTTTTTTCATGTTTTTTCTTAAAAGAATAAAAAAGAATAAAAGAATCAGAACTAATCAGAACGGAGGGTATAAAATACAAAATAAGTAAACTGCACAGTTTCGACCTTAACCTGATGAAAATCCATAATCCAAGAAAAAACATGAAAAAAGTAGATTTTCACAATATATTTTTATTCAAATTTAACATGTAACATGATTCGCCAAACATGAGTATTTACTACTATATTTAACTATTTAAGGTCTAGGCAATACTTTTTGTTCTTTATAAAACAGTTTTAGGTTCTAGAATACGTTTTTGGAAATACCTACCCGTTTTCCCGATATCAACTTTGGGGCAAAATCCACAGGTTAGTTTATAAACTCCAAAGCAATTTCCCTCATTGATTTTATCATTATTGCTTTTTTTTTATAAAATTTCCTAATAAGTTGTTTGTTTTATAAGCAATATTAAGACCGAAAAATTTTCATGTTTTTTCTTGGATTATGGATTTTCATCAGGTTAAGGTCGAAACTGTGCAGTTTACTTATTTTGTATTTTATACCCTCCGTTCTGATTAGTTCTGATTCTTTTATAAGTAATCATTGTCCATTTCCCTCAAATGATGAATAAGTACCCATTTATGGTCGTCATTTAACTCAAACATTATAGGAGCGTAGGTCGCTAGTTAAAAGTTGCTTGCCCACGGGAGTAACTTGGTGATCACTTCTCTTGCAAGAACTTTGTCGCTAACTCCTCAAGTAAAATAACAGTAACTCGGTTCTTAAGTAGGTGAAACTAAATTTCGAAACAATTCATATTAAGTTTAACTAAGACAAGAGAATAAGGAAAACAACGTTCAAATCCCAAGTTGACTAAAAATTCCAAGACCGGGAAACTTTGTTTATCAAGTTATTCGTTTATTTTTAACCACTTTTGCATTTTTATGGTTACAGTTAACGTTTATAAGGCTTCGCTCGCACAAATCTGCCCCGCAACACGATATATCTTATCACATTTACTCTTTATGGACAGTGTCAACCTTGAACTATACTTAAAATAAACGGTTGTTTTAAATTTTACTTAGTCTGTTCTTTTTTTAATTTAAATTATAAATAGTATATATAGTTATAGTTAATTCAAATTATAAAACCGATTCGATTATTTTGATAAATGCAATAACACCTTACTCACGAAAAGTGCAATTACCTATTAAAAATTGCAACGTAAACTTCGTGTTGACATAATCTAGTTTTAATTAAAATCAATCCGAGAACAGAATCAATGATAAGGACAAATTAATTAATTAACAAAGAATTATTTTTAATATCCTATTAGAGAAATAGAATTATAATAACTTACCAGGCTTTTGGGTCGTGGTCTATAGGCTTTTTTGTTACCTGACGTTTCGTCAGCGTCTGCGGCTGACATCTTCAGAAGCTTTTTTGGTATAGTCGTTCCAACAGCTTTCGATCTCGAAAACGTCTAGTGTCATATGTGACAGCTGTCGCGTCTGTATCAATATTTTTTTTTCACAATAACTGTTTCAAGTAAATTATATTGTATTCACAACAAACAACTTTGGACATTATCAATCCGCTAACTAAAACAAAACCGAATAGATTTGAGTGTTTTTTTATTATTACGGTCATATTTCGCTAAAAGTAAGTAACATTGTAAAAAGTATCAACAATAGTTTTATTAGCTTTAGGGCTAACAATAATCTAGGTAGAGAATAGATATGCAAAACACCTAAACATTGTTGTTCAGGAGTTTATTTATGTGTTAAACATGGCCAAACACTACTCAGAATCATCAACACGTTCTTGTTTTTGGTCAACAATGAACAAACGCGGCACCCACTTTGAACAGAGCTTTCGCATAGCATATCTTTACGATGTCAGCTAACTCACGCAATTTCGATTTTGTGGATCATATTCTCTGATGTTACCGCCTCATTTGGACGTCCACTGCCTTCTGCATCATTAGTGTCTCTATCTCTATGACCATGTTTGAAGTCAGCAAACCAACGTTTTATTTTGTTTCGGTTGTTTCCGATGGAGCGGCGTCTCCTTAACACTTTTCAACTTTTCAAGCCATTCCTTCGCTTGAACGGTATTTTTTCCAATCAAGAAGCAGTATAAAATTAAAACACGAAATTGTTTTTAATCCATTGTTTTAAAAATAACAAAAGTAGCTAGACAAAGTCACTCTTAGCACAATAACTCACAAACTAATGAATAGAATATCATGAAATTTTAACAGCTGTCTTTTGAAGGTTAGTACTAACTGAAAAAAAGTCGAATGTAATAAAACTAGCGCCATCTATGTGTTAGTCCCGGGACTTTTCAGCCCATGTCTTATTTTCTAATGAGCATTTAGCTCATGGTAGGTTTGATAGAACAGAAAAATGAAGTGTTTCCTAACGTACTCTTACTGAAAATCATGGGATCAATATTAACAATATTAATTTAGTTAAATAAATTGGAAACAATTACCTACTGCATAGTTTTGAAAGTATGTATATTTATAAAAATAGGTTAACCTCTCTTAACACTAACAAATATCATGTCTCTAGTTCTCGACTGTTTAGTTTAACTTAATTTGTTGTGTTATTGTCTTGTAAAGGCCACTCAATATTCCAAGTTAGACTAAGACATGCTCACTATACCAAAATATTAGTCATTTATGATGGTTACACTGCCTTTAGATTTTAGTTCTCTTCAGTCTCTAACGTTTAGTGTGGGGTGTTTTGGCTTCAACTGTTTACTGTGTACTAATGTAATTAAATAGATTCCAAAACAAAAACTAACGAATCCAGGCTAGATCGCTGGTATATTTTTCAAATTTATCTTTATTAATAAACTCATCGGACTGTTTCAATCGGATAGCAAAAAATCCTGAAAATCCTGGGTTTATATTACATTACAGTAGTTGTCAAAGAGGAAAATTATATTTGTTTGCCTTTATTATAAACGTAATTTTCGATGGCATCGTTTGCCTCCTTTTGTACGTATAGAATTTTGAATGTAAAGATTTCCGTAAAAGAGACAAAATCCCGTGTAATTGCGAGAGAAAATACCTTTAAATCGGGGTTAAGGAGGTCTTCTATGTACGGATGAAGTACCTAAACTAGATTCGATTTAGAGGAGCAACTCTACTGGTGTATACATACATTGGAGAAAAAGCAATTTTCCTGCATTTTGTGGATTTAAAGGATTCTTATATGCGCTGTATCGGAAAATTATGGAAAATGTGTCGCTTCAAAGGTGACATATCCGAAAAGCTTCAGGTTGCATGCCTCCAGGAATACGAATGTATTCTCCCCATCTCGCGAACTGATGAAATCTACATCGATATCCCTCTATAACGACATAATAAAATTCGATGCTCGTAAAAAAGAAAGAAACAGGTAAGACTAAACTTGTAAAATTGAAATAGGTACTTTCTCTAACGGAGCGAAGAAAGTAACAACCAAACCCAAGGAAGCTATTTTTTTATTTTCTGACGTATTATTCTACTAACAATATGTAGTGCTGTTACCTAATAGGTTGAAAAATTCATCTCATTTTCACTTTCCTATCCGAGAACATCATTATTTCCGTTTTTTGCCTATTTCTAGCGTAGATATTATTTTCGATCCAATCTCCTTTGCATCTTTTTTTTTCTGGCCATGCGAGTAAATTTATTCTATTAATTGTACGTCTGTACCCCTCTTAAAACAACATTGCTGACACTTATTTGTGAGTTAATTTTGAAGGGTTGAGATACGCCTCTTGCCGACATCTGACCCCGAATGTTCCAGTCCTGTAATTAAACTTTACAACCTTCCCTTATTCTCCATCCGTCCTGTCCGTTCCCACCCCATATGTCCGTTTTGACTCTTTCATTTTAAAAGTCAAACAAATCGGTTTGTTAAAACATAAAAACATATTACTCTACGTAGTTTTCTTCATTGACTAGGGGCAAAATCCTCTCATCTCATTTTCTGAAAACCATCACATATTACGTTCGAGGGCAAAGCTGTCAACATTGATCCGTACGTCGCGCCACATCTCTTGAATACGACAAGATATTTCTTTAATGGTTTAACAGTTTCAAATGTTTCAGGAGTTCTTTTTTTATCATAATATACTGTTAGATAAGCAGTTAATATTATATTTAAAAAAAAGAAGGCACTAAAATCCTTTTTCGTCTAAATTTCAAGAATCACATCACATATTTCGAACGCGTCCTACACAGTAGGCACAGCGTACGGATAGCCCTATCCCACGACTAGTTTTGACCTATCGGGTCTCATCATGCGGGCGCTGGCAGAACCCGATAGGTCGAAACCGGTCGTAGGATAGGGCTTTCCGTATGTCGTGCCTACTGTGTAGGACGCGTTCGAAATGTGGGATCTGAACCTTGAAATTTAGACGAAAAAGGATTTTAATACCTTCTTTCTTCTTTTTCGAATATCTTATATCTTCGTCTAAGAATCCATCAAAATCAACAGTGTAATTCAATGCCGGTAGAGGTATTAGCCCTCGGAGTAGTTGTTTCTGTTGATTCTATATTTATATTTATATTTACAGTTAATATTAACCATAATGTCTGCTTTATTAGCTGCCAAGAAATAAAATCACAATTTTATTCATTTTATTTTATGAAAGAACTGAAACGATGTTTATTTCTGCGTACTTTCTGCAATCTTCTTCAACAATGTAATACATTACACTACACATCCCTTTAGGACAAATCTCCTTTGCTGTTAGGATACCTATTCCAAGATCGTTTATAAATAAACCACACCGATTTTTATACTTTATATAAATAAGTATTTATGACCCCCTAAAAACGAAATTTTCTTTACGCCTCTCCGGATTTATATCTATCATAGGTTGTGTATAAAAAGCAGGATGGGCATATTTTTGAAGGAGTGACCTATTGTCAAATTTCTTTATGATGCGAGATACCGCACACACTATTACGAGGACGAGAAAGGACTTACCCAAACCAAAACTTTTACGGCTGTTCTTTAGATTCAGATCGCTTGATATTCAAGAATTTACTGCCGTAAACGACTTTTGCAGTTTATGAAAGATCTATTTTTTGCTTTAAAAAGGAGATGATAACAGCTTTTTGACTTTTATACTGAATTGTATATGGATATATGATAGAAGACATAATACTGAAGGGTACAAAACATTGAAAGAAGTAAAACAACCCGAAACATTGAAAACAATAGGCAAAATAAATGGATATGTTACCGGTAATGTACAAAATCCGGCATTGTGCAAACTAACCAATTCACCAGGTATTTTGCAAAATGACCACAATTTTCGATAATCTACAAAATGACGAAGTGATTTTAGGCAATTTGCATAATGTCTGATGCAATAGTCAATATGGAGTCTGAAAAACATTATTTCTCACATAATATTTAAACTTTCACTGGTGTATTCTCGATGAAACATTTTTGATAAAGGAAACAGAAAAATAAAAGAAATATTTCAACAAAACTGTTTATTTCTCGACAATTGTTTCGACCTCTAAAAGGTCATTTTCAAGAGTACAATGGTAACTACTAAAGTAACTACTACAGTCAATGTGTGTTATGATTCATAATGGCAAGCGGGAAAAAAGAAATATTCCTTGAAAAATTGAATTCAATATGTAGTAATAAGAACTATAACAATGTGTTTTTAACATTTAGAGAAAGAGAGTATATCATTAATATTCTGAAGGGAATGGTTAGGTTAGGTTAGGTTAGGTTATATCATGTATTTTACTTACATTTAATACAGAAAACAAATTCTATGTTTTATAAGTTTTCGAAATAAATATAGCGTTTTTATTTTAATAATACCAGTCTTGTCCATCTTAAAGTTGTCTAGTCAATATGAGATGTAAAGATTTTGAAGCTTCAGATTGACTGTTGCATCAGACAATATGAAAATTGCCTAAAATAGCGTAATCATGTTGTAGATTATCCAAAATTGTGGTCAATTACTAGATATTTCATACAATGCCGGATTTTGTACATTGCCGGTAACACATATAAATTTCGTTACAAAAACACAACATTTTTCACAGAAATAAGTTTCATTGTGTTAATAATTATTTTGTATTTCTGTTGTATCTCTATAATAACGTATTTATCTTAATTAAAATAAATGTAAATTCTAATGGTTTTTCTTTTTTTTTGTTTCAGGTAAGCCACTAAATAATACAGTTTCTGGAAGAGACCAAAGGTAAAATTCCTACTCGTAATTATTAGATAACATAGTTTATTAAATGGTTATCACACTGTTCCAAAACTTTATTGGATCGGTTTTATAAAAAATTATCGGAAAGAAAATCCGACAGAGTTCAAAGTCATCGCTTTTGTCTACATTCCTCATCATTTCTCTTCCAAAATAAATCATATCTCTTCTTTGAACAAAATCTAATCAGGCTGGATTCTAAAGTATCGTTGTACAATTGTATTTATTTCGGTCACGGCGGTAATACTCAATTTGGTCCTTGTGGATTGGATCCTTTTCAAATCTCTTTCACCAAAATCATTTTCAAAGTTCGCTTGTATCCAACATTTTTACTATCTAACCTAAACTAATTTGAGTAACTGTTTCTCATCTAATCATTTTCTTACTATTTGGTTCTATGTCCCTAAACGTCTACTTTTTTTCTCTCTAAATTATTCAAACACACTCTCCCATCCTTCCTTTTCGTTCTAAACACTTGTCTTTTTCTCTTTCAATATCAGAAATTCCTATTTTGTTTTCAATAACAACTTAACAACATAATTTACATTCAAAATAATGTTATAAATATATATTGCTTTCTTTCCCTTTCCCACGAATGCCCTAGACGATTATCCCCACATATTAAAGACTTTTACAGGATGATTCTTAAAGAGTAGCAGCTTATAGACAGATATGTAAAAGTAAATATATCGTAAGTTAGCCAAACATTAAAAAACAGATATGTAAAGTGAAGTTGAACTTAAAATTTTAGTTATGATTATTTTTGCCAGTCCACCGCAAACTAATCTGTGTTTTTATCAAATCATCTTTTAGGTACCACGTTTGGTAATAAAATTTAGGAGATTTTCCTCTAATAGCACAAAAAATTTTGAATAACGGACACGTGTTTCGTCAACTTTAAATGTGGGCATTCACGACGTATGATTTACATCCACCAAAAAGCGCAATATAAAACATTGTCCAGTTCTTAAAGTACGGCATTCAGAAAATAAGCAAAAAATCACAAAAAACAACGTTCCCCAGTCAAATATTTTGCTTCCAACATAAACTGCCTATTTTTTGACATTTCTGATTTCTTCAGTTTTTTGAGTTACTCGCTGTTTAAGTACAGACTCAGATTTATGTATGCATCAATTAGAGTATCTGTTTTCAGTACTGAATGCATACTCTAAAAAATAGGAATAGCTCCTCAGCATAATTTGGTGTAATAAATATAAATATGGATCAACAGAAGCAACTACTGCGAGGGCTAATACCCCTACCGGCATTGAATTACACTGCTGATTTCGAACGATTATTAGACGCATATAACAATCCAAAAAAAGAAGGTATTAAAATACTTTTTCGTCTAATTAAAAAGGATCACAGATCCCACATTTGGAACGCGTCCTACCAAGTAGGCACAGCGCACCGAAAGCCATACCCCACGATCGGTTTCGACCTATCGGGTCTCATTAGGTGGACGTTGGCAGAAAGGCTTTTACAAGCTATATATTTGGTGTAGTTACTTCTGAATGAGAAATCAACCTTACGCATACCACTGACCGTCTCGATATGAAGTCACAAAATTGAAGTTCTGGTTAGACAATGTTTGGTTGTACAAAGATGTGTTTAGTACTTCCAGTGTCTTTACTTTTTGATGCATATAGTGTTTTGGTTGATCTTACTTCCAGTCGTTCTCATGTACAAAGCCTTTTGCACATCAGAAAATAAAAACACTAGAAGTCCTACATACGTCTTTAAATATACAGTTTCCCCCTTCCCCCATGTCCAATTTTTCATAAACAGCCCTGTATATCTTTAGATACTCGCATATGTAACAATTTAAGACAACCGTTGGCAATCTTATGTATCCAGCGTGGCGGAAAGCCCATTCTGTTGAAACAAATATTGCATTAGTTGCAAACACCAACCCCATTTAATGCATCTGGCATCAATAGCGCGTCTTGCAACAACCCCCCTTCTCCACCCAGCCCGTTCTCTAGGCAAACTGGAGTCGCAACTAGAGAATAGCGGTAATTGTGTCTTAGTGATGGGGTTTAAGAACAAGAACTACAACCACTGCAACTAATACTACATACTACCATATACTACATCAGTCTGATGCTTCTAACCTCTATCTATTCTATATATATATATATATATAGTCAGTACCATGTACAGTTTTGTGTCCACTAAGTATGTAGACGTAGTACCTAAATGCACTTCCGTTAATAGTGTAGACATATGTTCTTCCAATTACGGTTAAATTAAGTTGTCGTCGAAGTCAACGTCTTCGGAGAATAAAGGCATTATATAGATGCGAATACTGCTACCATTCCGCTAAGTGTCGCATACAATTTTGATATCGCTTTGTCGACTCTATATACTTGTACAATAATGTATACATATAATACAGTATGTACGGCGGTACATGGATTTTATCGAAATCCTAGCACAGTCGCACGCAATTGAAACATAGACAGTTGTAACAGATATGCCATCCGGCGATAATTATTCAATTATTATAACAAAACAATATTGGTTTGAAACAATTAAATAAATATTGAACGGTAGCAAGAAAGAATGTGTTGCTTATTGACAATTCTTTACAATATTCAATTTTGAGCGCATGGCTTTTTTAATTTATAGATTTCCCAAAAGATTTGATTTTGTTGAATATGCAGAAATCTGAAGTTATTTGATTGATTAATAGTTAAACAGCAGGGACCTACTCTTATAGGGGTTCTATTTTTCCCTTGGAACTTCACAACGCTCAGACAAATCAACTTTTACGACTTTAATAAATAGTAATAAAAACCAACGGAAGTTTCAAGAAACATTTTGTGTAAACACTAGAATAATTGAACTTAAACTTTGAATAGTGCACTTTTTGTGAAACATTTTAAATCAAAGAGAAAAGAAGAAAAATAAGTTTCACGAAATTTTTATTGTCTCGACAATATTGTTGACCATTAAATAAATTGCAATGCTATTTATATTGAACAGAGTGGCAGGTCTATTAAAAAACGCGTTTCCTAACATAATAACGCCATTAACAAAAAGGATAGCAAACGTGGTTTTGCTGAACATTACATTACTAATAATCATCATCTAGACTTGGATAAGATAAAAATTTTACATTGTAACATTCCAAAAAGCAGGAAGCTGTCTCTCCTTGAAAATTTAGAAATAGGAAAAGCTGTACATAATAAATGTAATCCTGTAAGTAACCAACTAGAATTAGTATCCCATAATTCTCCTTTGATTTTGTATAAATTATAACTTATCCTCCCCAGCACGTTTTAAATTTAAATTGTTATTAAAATTATGTTTTTCTATAACCACTTTAATAAACAAAAACGTCTGCTTGTTATAGATAAAATAAAACTAAGGGAAATTTTACAATCGCCAAAATTTCAGACCCATAACCTTTTCCATATTCATTTTAACATGGACACATACGTTTACTCATCACAAACAAAGGGACGCTATTGTAACTTTATAAATTAATGTGTTAACATGGTACGATAATAACAACATCAATAATGGTAATAATAATACCAAAAGGAGAACTGCGAATATAATAATGGACAAACAAAGTGTGCTTGGTTTGTGTGCCGCCGCATATACCCTCAGCAGATTACATTTTCATCCCTACAACCGTTTACATTCAGGAACAATAACTTCCACCACGTAAAGATAAGTTAAACGCCCCATTTGTACAGCCGCCTCCGTTACCAGAAGGAGACGCGCCTTATTTGAAACGTTGGGGTGCCAATTCTATCGTAAATTAATACTTACGACTCGAACGGTAAATTGAACGATCTCAACACCTCGCAAACTATAATATGTACAAAGAATTTCCTGGTACCGGTTTGGGGAGAAGTTAACAATTAGTTTGAGGGAATCCGCCATGGGAACGGGACTTGTATGAAAAGGATCATTTATAAATAATTAATAGACTTTAAAGGGACGGTGAAACGATGATGAATTCCTAAAATGAAATTGAAGGTACAGTACCTTATTATCTACTTTACTATAAATACTTCACTGATATAGATACAAAATAATTCAATTTTATTTTGGAACACAATCTTCAGAAATAAACTGGAACAAAAAAATATTTTTAATTGTCATTACTACATTTAATAGTTTCAAAGAAAAGCAGGCACATGACATAAGATCACACAGGGGTATTATTTTCTCTTCGAAGGCTCGAAACCCTAAAAGTAGGTATAGATATATATCCCATTATCAAATCAAAATTTCTATAAGGAACTGAACATTATTAAACATATTACCGTAAACAACGGTTACAAATTGGACATGGTAGATAATAGTTTAAAGAAAAAACTTAGAATACAAGTTAAAAGAATGTTAGGAAAAACTAATAATGTTAACCGTTTTTGTGCCTTAAATAATATTAAAAATGCCAGTCATAAAATTTCAAATAGAACATAGAATTTAGATTTTAATGTTATAGAAGTAAATAAACTAAAATTAAGTAACTTATTGTCAATAACAAACAAAAATTAAGTAAACTTAAAAAAAATGGCATTTATAAATTAAATTGCAATAAATGTGATGCTGTTTATATTGGCCAATGTGGTCGGGCCCTAAAAAACAGAATTTATGAACATGAATTAGCTATAAAAAATAAAAATGCTACTACAGGTTTTACAAAACACTGCATAGAAAACAATCATATTTTAGATATCAATAATATTCAATTAATTCACAACGTTGAAAAAAGTAGAAAACTTAACCTTCTAGAAATTTTAGAAATCAAATTAGCAATTGCAAAGAATGATAATATAGTCAATAACCAAACTAATATATTATCGAACAATAGTCCACTTCAGTTAACCAATTTATGATGGTTTTCCCCCCTATTTAGGCTTATATACATCTGTAACTTTGTACTTATTTGTTATCTATTGATTGTTTGAATTACTGTTCCTCAAGTAGTAACTACAACACTCTTGATAAAGACCGACTGGTCGAAACAATTGTCGAGCTTTTGACTAATAAAATCGTTGAAACATTTTGTGTATTTTCTTGTTTTTACATAGCTATTATATAATGTTTCATCAAGAATGCGCCATTAATAGTCTTTTAAGTATAAATATATACCACTGTTAGTGGGATATGCATTCAAAAAAATCAGCTTTGAAAGGTCATATTGGCAGTATTGTTACCAAACCTTTATTAGAATACTTCATACGAAATCTACGCCTTTTCTTCGTTTAATTATCAAAGACGAAACCGGATCTGTTTCCGGTAAAATTTTGCTCGAATTCAACCGGATTTTCATCAAAAAAGATCACCCTTATTTTCAGACCATCAGAAATAAACCGTATATAGTTCGGACTAATAATAGGATGTCACAATAACGAACTGAATGAAACTTGGGTTCTGCATAATGAACTAATCTAGTTCCGGACGACGGAAGAGAACTTTCTGTTCGTCTTTTGTTTCGCAAAAGTTGCTTGAAAGGCCTATTGGCCTATATTGGGCCCTTTTAAAGGAAGCTAATATCCGTATTGACCCAATTTAAAGGCGAAATATGAATTATTTATTTTAGGAGTAAATGTACATATTGTATACCGAATAACGTTGTTATCTAAAGGGGCGAGAAAGGGTAATTTACATTCTCCGATCCATAGGATCAGCTGGAAAGAATTTCACCCCCTGAAAACCTAATTAAAACGGAATTTATTGGGTGCGCCTTGCTTACAGCGGCAAGCGCTAATAAAGAAAAGCTCAAGACGAATTTAAATTAGCTCCCGTTCATATATACATGAGAATAAGTTAAATGGAAAATGGATTTTCCAATTTATTTAGATCGTTACATAGTTAGCTATAACTAATATTACTTACTGTTACACACAATACTGCTTTCATTACAGAAATTGTTAAAACGTTCAATGACAAACAATATTTTATTAACTTGTAATGATTCTGCGGTTGGGTAATTATGAAACATATTAATTAATATATATAAAAGATAAAATATATAACTTATTCAATGATTTAAAAGTATTTAAGGATAAAATTCTGCTTTGGACACGGTATGTTGATGACATTTTTTGTATATGGTCAACTCGATCAATTCTTCACATATTTAAATAACATAAATAATAGAATGAAATTTACAGTTGAACTTGGTAATAATGATGGTTTACATTATTTAGATTTAAATATTAAAATTGTGAACAACAAATTACAGTACAATATCTTTAGGAAACCAACAAGTACAGATTGCATAATTAATTATAAGTCCAACCAATCGCGTAAAATTAAAATATCTACATTTAATAGCTACATCTACAGATTGTTAAATTACCCCTTAAACAAAGATAACTACAATAGAGAGTATGAAACTATTAAACTGATAGCTTCAAATAATGGTTATAATCCCAAAATAGTAGATAAGATTACCCAAAAAATGAAAAAGAAACTAATTACTAAAAAATTGTTCTCGGGTGTTGTAAAAAATAAAATAAAGTTTAGCTTCATTAAGTATGTCCCCAACTATAGCAACAAAATTTGCAAAAAACTGAACAACTTAGGTTTAAACACTATCTCAGTGAACAATGTAACTTAACCAAATTACTAGTAAATAATAAACCAAACATACCCGTTACTGAAAAAAGTGGAGTTTATAAAATTGATTGTTTAAATTGCAACGCTTTCTATTGAGGTCAGACAGGCAGGAAATTGTCGCAAAAATTAAAAGAACATGTAAAAGATATCAAAGAATGTAAAAAAGCTACTGGTTTTAGCACACACTGTATAGAAAATAAAAACGACATAAATTTAAACAGTATTAAATTAGTTCTTCCAGATAGTAAAGGTAAACAACTTAATGTATTACAAGATCTGGAAATAAAGAAAGCATTCAAACACAAACATAACATCACAAATTTACAGTTAGATTTTAGGAACAATTTAATATTAGATACAGATTTAGTGTTTTCCGGCAATAATAATAATAATAATATTTATTGTTTGTATGTATGTTTGTATATAGTATTTAAGACTTTGTACACTTTAAGAATTTTAGTATTTATCATACTCTTGAAAAAGGCATAATATGCCGAAACAATTGTAGAGTGTAATAAACTTATTGAAACATAAAAAAAAATCTTTCATATTAAAAATATTTTACAATGAATACTAATACTAAAAGCTTCATTTCTATAATCGAAATGTGATTAAAAAATGTCGACTTTCCTTATTCTATAATTTCATAAACATTTGGAAGGGTCGTATTAGTGTAGAGGTTGTCAGAATAATCGATAACACGACTGTGTTTTAACAAAAAATATTAAGAAAACGAGAGGGCTAGCGGTGGCTAACGATGTACATGCAAGCTGCTAATACGTGCACCTTGATGAGTCACTTTCAGGTGTCCTTATGCCGAGAAATTTAAAATTTAAACATTGCATACTACATTAGTACATTTATTTATTTATGACATTGCGTAAACCCATTATAATAGTGATTTTAAGCGTGGCAGAAATCTTCAAAATAATCATTCTAATAATACAAACAAAACCAAGCAAGACTTTAATTTTTTTTATTAGATACTTAGATTAAATGAATTATAAAGTAATACAAACTTCTAGATATGTTTACACGACTAAAGCCTTTTACATAAATAAAATTTAAACCCTTAAATAGATACAGCTTTCTTTTCAATTTAAAAAGAAATGCTGAAAATGTGCCAAAATAGAAAATTTCCGTCCTGTTATTTCTAAAACTATTGGAAGATTATAACGAAACCCTGGAATCTTATATCATATATAGCTTATCTTATAATTAAGTTTATCATTCTATTGTGATACAAAATTATTTTTAAGGCGCTGAATATCATTTTCGAAACGTTTATACTTAATAATATATGTTACGACGTACGGAACCTTCGGTGCACGAAACAGACCCTTACTTCACTATTTTTAGTTGGGCATTTTCTGAGTATTGGTGTTCGAAACATTAAATTAAAAATTACCCTTTTCCCCTAAGTATGGTTCGTCTGTCAAATTCAAATTTTAATAAGAAATTATAACTTTATGCTAATTTGATTCTTGTAACGCCAAGACGCTTTGTAATTAAATAGGCAAATTACAAGCGTTATTACCTTTAGGAGCAGCCCTTTACACCTATTTTCGGAATGCATCATCGAAGTTCCCAGATCATATTTCTATGTAATTGATGACCGCCTTTCGGGTGTAATTAAATTTTGGAACCGTTCCAGAAGCGCTGCTGACAATTTTCAATTAAAATGAGCTCTTCCACAATTTCCTTGACGACAGCCAACTAAAACGTCTCTCTCTCTCTCCCTGTCTCTCCTTTTTCTTTCTCCATATTATATTACTTATATCGTATTATAATATACATTAGAACTTTCCATTTTATCTACGTACAAAATTACATTTATTTAGTAGTAACAAAGTCTTGCTGAATAATGAGGAACTTATGAGTTCTAAGTACTTCAATTTTCATCTGCTAGAAAAACCTTTAGTTTTAAAACGATCAATGTATTTAAACTAGTAGCGGTTAGTAATATAAAATATACAGTTTTTTTGGACTTATTATTACATCCAGGGAATATACGAAATAAAATCCACATACATTATTTTGCCCTTAATAAAAGACAACAAAAAAAATCAATAAATTTGCATCAATCTTAGCAATCACCCAAAATCGAAAATAAACATATTTAATTAATATTTCATATATGTAGTGACTTTTTTTTCATTTCCTACTTAGCTGGGTTTACAGCATTTAGGAGTCCACAGGAATAAAACTTTAATTAACTTTATTAATAAAAAAGAAGGAAAAAGTGAACAAACAAAATAAAGATTGCGACAACGTTTTTTCTTCATCAAATCTACAGAAACTCTGCTATTCTTAACTTAAAACTAGCCACAGGGGGTATACCAATTCGCCACCTCACACTCCTACATCCCTAACCTACGGCTTTTTTCACTCTCGTACACTCTCTTCCTCGCTAATACTTCAACACAGCTCTTACTTACATTCTACGACATCCACTTAAGATTGGAAACTTAAATCAACCTACCCTAATCCCTAAATTTACGACTTAAGTCTACACAAACACACAAAGTTGTGTCCATTATTTCCGACACCATATATAACACAAAATAACTCAAACCGTATTCACTCCCTGAATAAGGTAACCTTGTTTCGGACATTTACTTTCGTGTTTTGGCATTGGGGTTTGATAAATACAAATATGGAATCAATAGAAACAACTACTCCGAAGGCTAATACCTCTACCGGCATTGAATTACATTGCTGATTCGGGAAGATTCTTAGACGAAGATTCGAAAGGTATCCAAAAAAAAAGTAGGAATTAAAATCCTTATTCGTCTAAATATTAAGATCAAAGATTCCACATTTGGAACGCGTCCTACCAAGTAGGCACAACGAACCGAAAGCCATATCCCACGACCGGTTTCGACCTATCGGGTCTCATCAGGTGGGCGCTGGTAGAAAGGCTTTTACAGGCTATATGATAAAAATTTGATAAAAACCTTTCTGCCAGCGTCCACCGGATGGGACCCAATAGGTCAGAACCAGTCGTGGGATATGGCTTTCGGTTCGCTGTACCTACTTGGTACGACGCGTTCCAAATGTGGATCATTGATCTTAATATTTAGACGAATAAGGATTTTAATTCCTTCTTTTTTGGATATCATTATTGGGGTTTGAGCTATTTTGTGTTCTACAACATTGCCAAAGTATGTAAAATATTAAGTAATTATTTTTCTGTCAATAAAGAGAAGTAAACATTGAAAGGTGAACAGCATAAAATCTTTTTATTTGCTTTCTTTAAGGTTAATTTATGGCTAGGAAAGTTGCTTTGGTTTGATACTTGATCATGCAGTTCGAACGTTGCATCTTACAGAGTAAATATTTGCGTAACTATAATCTAAACGATGACAAAATAAATTATACAAACTTTTTACTTTTTCCACCTTTGTTCACCCACGAAGCGCAACTGTTTTGTACTAGTTATAAATAACACTATCTACCAAATTATTTGATTTTATGGAAAATAATTAAATAGATGGTCATTATCAAAATACGTTTGATGTCGGGAAATTAATACCATACAAAATTCGTTTTAAATGGAAACATACTTGAATTTATTTATGTCAAAGACTAACTCATGATAGAGCAATTATTAAATCGGTATTCATTTAACAAAATAGTAAAATCGACCGTACATTTTTGAATCAATTTACTTCTGGTGCACTGAATAATTATAGCACAATTAAAATTTATACCGTACAATATAGTCTCTAATAGAATTTAATTACAATCTGGAAAAAAGGATAATATTCTTTCTAGTTTTTAATTTACAGTGAGTAAGTGTCGGGGATGTTCTATATATTAAACGTCAACCCCGTCGATTTCCATTATAAGATTCCCTGTTTATATTGAATTTATCTAGACAATTTTAAAGTAACTGCCCAATATTTCCCAATGAAATCTAAATGGAAAGAAAATATCCTACGGACCCATTTTGCTTATAAATATATATTAAAAGGAAACAGGTTAAAAAAGACTTTCCAGCATTCCTATAACTGCTTTCACACAGAAGATCGTATTTTTATTTTACATCAAGCACTCATCCTAGAGTTCTTCCATATTACATTTATCTGTAAAGATTATTAAAAAATCAGAATTGTATTTTGGTTAATCTTTTATTGATGAATCATTTTTTAATATATAGTTTATAAAAATATTTGATTGAGTTGGCTGATACTTAGTGAAAGTTATTATCCATTTTCACTTTAGAAGGAAAACACATTTTTTAATTTTCACTGGTTTATTGTTTACTTAACAATTGTTTCGCTAATACTTTAGCTTCATCAGAAGTAGACTTATACTTGAATTCATTGAATTGATATACTTGATTAAAAAATGTGTTTTCCTTCTAAAGTGTTAATTAATTTTCATCAAGTAAACCAAGATATGATTAATTATCCATTTTCAATAAACAAGACACACAAAACATTTCACAGAATTTATTTATTTAACACAACTACCTATAGTTTCGCTACACTGTAGCTTTATCAAGTGATGAATGATTGTGGTACAAGTATATACAAAATTTTTTGCTTATATAAACCTAATCGGGGTGGAAGTAATTTTTGAATATATTTAATAACGGTGAACAATTCAAGTCGATTTGATCGTTTAGTAATAGATCAGGATTACAACTTTTAATTTTATTAATTTCGATGGATTCTAAAATGTTTAAGTTAGAACCACAACTAGATACATGAAGTATTTTATAATCTTTGTTAAAATTATGTTTTTCTAAATGTAAATGGTTGGCATAATTTAAAAATAAAAAACAGAACTCAAAACTGAATGGAACTGAAAAACTTCAAACACGAATAACTCCATTTTATTTTGTCATTCGATTCCTTTTTTATCCTCTTTCTATCCATCTGGATAAAAAAAAATCAAAATTATTGAAATATTTTCAAATAAAACAGGACGAAATATCTAGAAGTTATTCGTGTTTGAAGTTTTTAAACTTTGGATTCTTTTAACGCCCTGTACAAATTATAAAGCTTGGTTTTGGCATGACGTTAGCCTTATGACTTGGCTGTAACTAGTAAATAACTAATTTCAACATTACCACTCAGTTTGAATGACCCTGTAGATGTAGGTAGGAATGCTAAATTTCTTCTTTTTTTCTTCCTAAAATTCCTAACAGGAATAGTCCAAATTATTTAAATTAGACGAGACGATAGAGTTAATTAGCTCAGCTAACTTTTGATGTATACTCGAAAGTTGTGCCTTAAATTTTTCCTCCTCGTCCAGCGCACGTATGAAGGTTTCCAAGTAGGAAATAGGCAGCCAATCCCGGAGGCATTTGGAGCTCTTTTACTTACTTGTAAGGAAAGTGCATTCATCGTATATTCAGTTTTGGTTTTCTAAAGAAGTTGGCAAACAGCCAACAAGCACCAAGGATAACGTACCTATATCAGGTTCATTATAGTTATGTTGCCTCTTTTAAAAATGCAGAGGGAAAAAGAAAAGTCTCGAAGTAGTTTCTATTCTAAGTATCTTCTATGGTTGCCTAATGGAAAAGTGTTTTAGATTTAATTTGGAACAAGATACATATGAACAGATAATAATTTAAAAGTATTGGTGAAAACAATTGGATCAAAAACAAAAATGAATTTATACCTATAGCACAAATCTAACTTTTACTAGTATTAAAAAAAAATTTTTAAACAGTTGTGAATAATGTTTGAAGAGTAATTTCCTTCTTCCAATCTATGTTATATAAGCAGCAATTATTTTCACAAGATTTTAATAAACGCATTTTTGTTAAAATAAAAAAAATTAAAATAATATAATTTTAAATATTTAATTGAAGAAGCACTAAAATGTTTAAACTCCATTATAACATAAGGAAAAAACCAGAAGTGGCAAAATTACTGAAGAAATCTCAAAAAAACTTAATAAACTTATTTGTTAAACTGTGAGAGTTTCCATAAAGTTTATATTGGCCAGACAGGAAGGAAGTTTGGCGAAAGAATAAATGAGCATCGAGATGCCTTTACCAAAAATAAAAATACATCCACCTATGCCAACCACCTATTGGAAGAGAAACATCAACCTAATTTTGACTTCAAAATTCTACACAAAGAAAATAAGGGACATAAATTAAATGTTCTCGAATCTTTCGAAATTAACAAGTATAATAGCCTTAAACTTATTTTTAATGATCAGTTAGATATTAGCTATTGACCACTCTTAAATGTCTCCCCCCACCTCATGATCGGTATATATAAATCTTGTAATTGTCAACTGGTTTCACATTTTCACGTGTAAGAAACTTAATACGAATAATAATTCATTGCGCAACGCTGCTATGCACCTCTTTCTCACTCTCATTGTGATAACTATTAACCAAGCAAACGCAGCAATACAACGCATCGTTTCCGTGCCACCTAATATCCCCACTTCAAGTTCCTAACGCCCGGATACACCTTGAACAACTATCCGGCACGCAATTTAAAAATGCTCGTTAATATTTGATCCACCCTCGTAGGTTTATTAAAATTGCTAGTATTGATGAAATAACCTGGCTGCTGAGAAGTTTCGAGGTTCTGGTACTGCACTGAACTAGAAAACAATGTATGAAACCAAAAATTTTATATTAAATAGATTCTCTGATGTCTTGCTCTTAAAAGCTTCAGTAAGAATGTATGCGGCACGGGTAGCATCTTTACTGTTTTAGAACCTTTAGCAGGTATTTCCTGAACGAAGGAAGTTGTTCTATGTAGGTAGGTACGTTAGGTAGACAACAAAGTTGGCAACTATTTCGGTTACCGTTTCAAACAAAACAAACACGAAACTGCTTTAAAACAAGCAAGCCCTGTATTCCTTGTGTGCGAAATGGGTGAAAATGGAAAATGAACGAAGAGATAAAAGGGTGCAAGCAAGACGGCATTGCATTGAGTTCACAAATTTCTGAATACCGAACGAAGTAGCTTACCTACCTCGGAATTTGTAGAATAATTGAATGCTAACTGTAGTCACGTTGTAAACTCAAGTTGAAATTACTTTACCAAACTACCAAGTTTCATCTAAGGAATGTAGCAAATGACGAAAATTAGTTGTCTTAATTATGTTTAACTTGAGACGTGTTGCAAGATTTACAAATCTACTTACGTAATATAGAACAAAAGAAAAAGAAAAATCTAAAGCACTTATATGAAGCTGCCATTTAGGAACAAATTAGACGCGTTGGGTAATTAGAAGAGGATTTAAAATTGCTAGCGCAATAAATTGTAGATATAAATAAAAAACAAAACAAACTAAACTTTAGTGCAAGCACATATTATCTAAGTACTTAATATTGAATAGATGAGACATTGAGCTCTTCCAACTCCATAATAATAAATAAAAACATTGTTTTGGTCGCAAAAATATTTTATTGTCACCACAATAATGATTTCGACACACTGTGCCTCCTTCAAGTGAAAGAATTTTACAAACTAAGATGCAGGTTTCAGATCTTATATACCATACTAAATTACAAATTTGAGGGTACGGGTAAATTTCTGAAATAAACCTGCACTTATACGATTTTATGAAATTTTATAAATAATAAAAAATATAAATATTCAAAATCAGGGAATTATTTATTAAAGTTTGGGGATTATGATATGTAAAGCGTACGTAAGACAATCGAGTAGACAGTTTAAAGATATAATAAAGGAACACCTCGGTATTCAATCAACCAATGCAGAACATTTACTCGAACAAAAACATAGTTTTAATCACAAATTTAAAATATTAAATTTAGGCAACAAATGAAAGAAGTTTAGTTTACCAAATAAAAGTTATAAACTCGCCCCTTCTTAATATTTAGCCATTAAACAATGTTTATAAGTAAAAGTCCAGGTTTATTTCAGAAATTTACCCTTACCCTTCGATTTGTAATTTAGTGTAGTATAGAAGATCTCTTATTATGTACTTAAGCTTTCTAAACGATAAAATACATAAAATTAGAAAATAATTTCCAAAAAATTATTTATTTCACTTAACATATGTTATGTTTCACCACGAAGTGGCTTCTTCAGAAGTTACAAATATACAACGTGGGCATTATCAACGCGAAACCACGTTTGAAGTGGGCGAAACACGTATCCGCTCAGTAAAATTGTGTTAGTGGTAATTGGGGTGAGTCTACTATTTTATTTATTTATTAATTTACCAGTCACCTTTTTTTTATTATACGGTAATCTGTAATGGGTACAAATTAATTCAGTAATTAATATCGCATTAATGTATTTAAAATTTACCTCTACTTAAAATTCTTCAAGTATTTCATTATTAACTTAATATAATTAAATAAATAAAGACTCACCTTAATTACCACTAACTAAATTTTTATATGAGTGGACACGTGTTTCGCCCACTTCACACGTCACACACGAGAGTGTCTCGCGTTGATAATGCCCACGTGTGAAGTGGGCGAAACACGTGTCCGCTCATGTAAAAATTTAGTTAGTGGTAATTAGGGTGAGTCTTTCTTTATTTAATTATTCTTTTACCACTGTCTGCTATTTTCTACCATTAACTTAATATGGTATATTACAAAGTTCGACTTTTAATTTATAAACTATTTATAAAGTTAATATTGTACCAATGGTTGCTTCATTCTGTGTCATTTTCTTTTCTTTTGTTTACTTCTTTTCACCCTAAAATCATAAGATTAATAAATAACGTGTATGTATGTAACAATATTCTATTAAAATTTCATTGATTTTGTTATGGAGAAGCATGAACTACTTTAAACATTGAACGTTCAAATAAAAACACACATGTCACTTGAATTTCCTGCAACATAAACTCCATTGGTTTAAATGAATTTCACTGCATTCGTATAAATTAAAATTGTAGAACTCGCTAAATATTCTGGTACACGACATAGCATGAAACCAGGGCATATAAATTCACTCCGTGTAACTTAGTGCACCAATAGATCTTCTCCAAAATGTTTGGCGGTCGCTGCGGCAAATTTCATTTTCTCAAATTATGCACATTCGCCCTTTCACAAAATAAACAGACAATTCTGCAGAAACAAACATAGTGGGTGCTGATCTTAATGTTAATGTCTTTGTAGACCGTGATCTACGTTCATTTATTTATTATCTATCTACCGACAACATACTTAAGTTAGCTAAATTTAATAACTAAGGCTTTCAATTAAGAGAAATAAAATTCACCAATCAACAAAATATCGTAAATCCAAAAAAATCAACAAAATTTGGCATATTTCAAACGATTTTGTCATACCGATTGTAAATGGCGTTTATCTATAAACCTTTTACATGTATATAGATTATAGTAAACAGTAATCCCGAATTTCCACAAAATGTATAATTTAAAACACGTTTTGATGCCCAAGGTGTAATCTTCAGTATCCTGAATTTCTAATGTATGTTTTTAAACGTTTTGCGGAATTTCAGGTTTTAGCGTTTATCTGGTTAAGTTCCATAATACTTCAGTACCGAGCGGCGTGGTCTAGTGCTCTATATCATTGCTTAGCATTAGGGAGGTCGCCGCTTCGAACCCAGGTCCGGCTGCTCTGGTCCATGTTTTCTGTGGTTTCCTTGGATCATTTAGGCAAATGCTGGGGCAGTAATATATTCTATTCCACAGATAATCTTTCACTTCTCTTCTGCTTTCATTTCACCCACCCATTCCCACGATTCCTGCAAGGAGGCTGAGGAGGGCCTTACGCCCTACCCTCCGACTTTGCACTACAGTGTAGGTCGTAGGGATTTCCCGCCCACCAGTACGAGTAACTGGTGGGAATGAAACACAAAAAAGTTTTTTTTTTTTGGTACTTCAGTTGTTTTTCAATATATTATAATGTTCAATTTTTACAATCTTTTGAAATGCACGACATCTCTCTTTCAGTACTACTTAAGGGATGGTTTTAAAATGTGAAACTCGCAATTCATTTTCCGTTGCCAAAAACTTTTAATGTGGCTTTATGACCATCTCTGTTTTGTTTTGGTGATTCTCATGTATTTGTTCGTTAGTGTAACTAACGTTCTAGTGAATATATCGAAAATAAAATTCAGATATTTTATTTCTTCATGCGAATCGCTTAAACGCTAAATATACAGCCACAAATGCTCTTTATTAGATTTAAGATAAAATTTATAGCCTCAAATATTCGAATTTAATTTCCTCCGGTGAAGCAGTTTCCGCTTAATGGTTACACAAGATGGAAAATTGACTGTTCTATCTCCGGAAAATGATGTGGAAGAAGAAAAAAAAGAAGATCGTAACCATCCATAGCTCGCTTGTTCAACTCGTATTACAATGATCATCTTTAGATATAAACTCCTTATTATTGATAATGGAATGTACCCACGTTTATTAAAAGGGTCGAAGTTCAAAACTAATATAACTTGAAACATTATACATACTTACTTACTTGATAGTAATTTGTTTTCTCAAAAAATGAAATAGGTATTTCATTATGTATCTTGTACAGGATTATTCAAACTAAGTGGTCTGTTGTATCGTTGATAATGTTTTATTTAATTTTTACCAACGAAGTATACTATGTACCACATGAAATAAAATCACGTAAATTTATCGTAATTTTAAACTGCGATAATTATATTTAATATAAACTGAATTAAATGCAATCTTATAACTATAACTAATATTAATGTAAAAAGATAATTAACGATTGATTTGTAAAATATATATTAAAATTGCTTATTAATGAGTCTTATGGAATACGTGTAGATTCCAGCGAGTCTATGCGAGAACTGTCTAAATTTTACTTAAAATTAAATATATACAAAACTTAGTAGTCGCTATGATAGTTAGTTAGCCACTTCACAGCCCTCAGGTATACAGTCATTGTACCCACAAGAGACGCAGCCGATAGAAATTTTGGTTATTAACTAGCAATAAATGGTACGTGATAATCAGCAAATATTTTGGAATTTATAATCTTTATGATTTGTCTATTTCTCACGAATTTATAAGGGATGATTTTTTTATCTAAAATAATTTCAACTATTTTAAAAAGAATGATATATTTTGTATGAGACAAAATTTTAAGGTGACTTTGATAACCAACCTGTAAGCCTACAATTAATAGTTTCTGAGATAATTTAATTTATAAAAAAAAATCGCTACCGCACCCCAAACTATGAGAGATCATAACTTCCATAAAAAATGACACAGTTTTTACTGGTTATAGTCAAGCCTTAAGTCTAACGTCATGCTAAAATTAAGCTTCATATTTTATGCAGGACGTTCAGAAAAAGAAACAAAATTTAAAAACCTCAAAAACGAATAACTTTATTTTTCCAAATGGCCTCTATCATATTTTATTTTGTCATTAGATTTCTTTTTTAATCCTCTTTCATACATGTTTTATATTATTTAATTTTTACAAAATCCAAAATTAATCGAATGATTAAATAAAAACCACTTGGTTTGTTTCACAAAATTTAATTGAAAATCTCTCACACGTGTTTCGTTTGTTACACCATTGTCGAAGAGTCTTAGATTAAAGGTACATTAGTATTTACAATTTTCAATTAAAAATAAATAAAAAAACAAACTTGGAGTTTACAAATATTTAATGTTTCCACTATTATTATTTCAGCAGATATATCATATCTTCACCACCTAAAAGCTTCATCTGTTATATCTAAAAAGTCAATATTATTGTTTAATTTTTTTTTAACTGTAACTTGAATATTTTGGTCTATTGAATTTAACAAGTTGTAAAATGAGTCTAGTTGCCGATTTGTACCTTTCCAGACACAAAGGATATCTTTTTTGACGAGGTTAATTAATTATTAACTTCCTTCTACAGGAGCAGTTGGAGGGGACGACGATGGAGATGATAAAGAAAAAGAAGAGGAAGCAGAGAGAGAAAGGTTGGAAGCTATCAGGGAAGCTGAAGAAAGGAGAAAGGAGAAGCATAGAAAAATGGAGGAAGAAAGAGAAAAGATGAGGCAGGAGATCAGGGATAAGGTAAATACACTTATAACTCAATTAAATAATTACTCAGATCTTTAGAATATTGCTCACTAAAACCTTTTTCCATTTTAGTAAACAAATAAATATTTTAACAGCTTCTTTTTGTTGATTTAGAAAAGAGAAATAAAAATAAAATCGTGAATTAAAATATATTTGGAAAGACAGATCACATAACGCTAAGTTTTTAAAAAAAAATTGTGATAAAATGTTTATTTCGTTCGGCTTTTTGTTTCTAAATTTTATTTGGTTCGTTTACTTTCCATCAGTTTTGAAATCCATCTCCCATTTCCTTCAGATTCTTACGAAATAATTCACTTTGTTACTTATTAACCTGAAGTAAAAATTCTACCTACTTCCATTAGCCCCCTTAAACTAATAAGTTCAACAATTATGTATACTTCTCCCTACCTTCTTGTTGTAGGTAATAAATATTTTGAGACGGTTTAAATTCAGTCAGTTATAAATAATTAGCATGTCGACTAAAATTGAAGAGCCAATTTATATTCCCTGTAACTAACTATAATTATTCGGTTAAAAGATGTAATTTATGCAACTTTATACCGAGGGCTGTACTTCGGTTTGTATCGCGATAATTATTGTAGTCTGAGAATCAAGTTTTCAATGCGAAAAAGTCAGAAAACAGCGTTGGCAGCTCTCTCTGAAATTTTTCCCGCATACCCGAAATAGAATACGTAAATGCAGATGCCTTAATTAAAATAAATTGTTCGAGTAGAATCGCGCGTTTGGAAGTTGGAAATTACTTTTTTTATTGTCCAGCTCCTAAATTTTCTATCAAAAAAGTTATTATTAAATTAAATACAAAGAACGCTTTTAAATGTTTCAATTTTTGTTTATTTAACACTACAATTTTTTCGACATTCGAAGTCTTTGTCAAGAGTAACATTTATTTACTAAGGGTAGGTTTTTTTTGGGGAGTATCGGATTTCTACCGACTAAAACCTCTCCCCCTCTGGCCGTTATAGGACCATTTGGTTGGGTCCTCTTCAGCTGTGTGGTTGAGATGTTAATGATTGTAATAAGGGTAGGTGTATTCCGTTAGTATTTATAAATAAGACGTAACATTACAGAATAGGGGCAGGTACAAAACCAGGTATTTCAGAAAAAAAAACAAATTAAATTGTGTCTCTCAAATATTGATCAATAACCGGCGTATCTTTAAATTCTGATTTATCGTTGGTAATTTTTAGATTATTTTTAAAGGCTGTTTTAATTTCGTATTGTTCCAAAAAATTTAAACGTTGTCCTTTATTTTCTATACGTAGAATTTCAGACTTTTCACAATCAATTTTGTGATTGTGTTCTGTACAGTGTGAACTTATTCCTGTGGATATTTTTCTATTTTTGATATCTTTGATATGTTCATTTAATCGTGTACCGAAGTTTCGGCCCGTTTGACCAATATAGAAAGAGTCACAATCTTTACAATTAAGTCTATATATGCCATTTCTGTGGAGTTTGTTGGTTTTCTGCTTGTTGTTAACTAAAATCTTTTTTAAATTACATTTATTTACTGAGATTGAAGTTATGCCTAACTTTTTTAGTTCTTTACATATTCTGTTATTGTTCTTGTTAGTATAATTAATAAACTTAAAATTATTTTCTTTTGTTTTGTGGGTATAAAAATTATTGAAGATTATACTTTTTTGTTTATTTTTAATTAGTTCATCAATTAATTCGGGTTTATAATTTAATATATATATAATTTAATATTTATTTTAAACGATGTTTCATAAATACCCCACCGCAAATTCAACTGAAATTAAAAAAGTTATTATTTTTTAATTTAAAAAAAATCCTCTTTTTCTCCTTTTTTCTTTTTCCATAAACATTAATACGAATTAGAAGAAAACAACAACAGTATAAAGTTAGCAGCGTAACTAGTTCAAGCGCGAGATTGGAACCAGTGTATCTAGTCTCGGCGGTCGCCCCTGTTCTCACCCCGACCAGTAGCGGAAACACTGCAAAGTGATATTATTTAACTACTTCATTAAAAACATTGTTTAAATAAATACTTTATTAATTTATTGTTGCTCTATAAAAGTATTACTTCTAACACGTGCACGTAATGACACACACAACTTCTTTTTAAAGTTAAAAAATCAGAGTCCACTCAACCTTTCAAACAATACTCCACTATGAACCTTTTTATATTAAAAATGAATTTTACATAACAACTTTGTAGGTACCTATAAAATTTGAACGTTTTTTGTTCACTATTTGATTGTGTTTTCTCATTCTGATCAATGAAAAAAGAGCATTAAACAAGAGGAATGGTCAACTGCAGTGTTAATTGAATAGAGGACAAAAACAGGCAATCGATTTTTCTCTCAGTTATAAAAAAAATTAAATTCGCGCCGCATTCGCAGTCGCATGTCGCTGTATGAATGGCCTGTCATTATGGACGTTGCAAGTTCAACTTTTCATGTTCCATAAATTACTTTTCATTACGAGCCTGTGACGTTACAGTCTCAAACTACCGCTGTTCGTGACACGGTCACGTTTCACAAAGCAAGTGTTACCAATTTGGGCTTTAGCACTAACACGAAAACAACGAAGAAAAAAATAAATGAATGATATTAAAGAGAAACGGAATTTGTTTTAATTTCTCATCCATTATTTTAGACATTATAGCACCGTTAAACTTTTATGGTCGATTCAGACGATGGCACTACCTAAAAGAATTTTTGATGTCGACCCTCGAAATTTTTTTTTTCACTAGCTCTGTATATTGAAAATTCGACTATTAACTAGCCGTATATCAAGGGGTAATGGTATAATTAAAGCTATATACGAAAATGGAATTGAAATCGTCTATTTTTTTCAATTTCACTTGTTTCTAGTTGTAAAAAGAAGAAATAAGGCGCCTGTTGTAATTTTAGGCATTAATATAAATATTTAGTGGTTCCTGGACGCAATTTTCCGTCTTACATTTAATTGATTAAAACAAACACAAACTTTCACAGAAATTATCAATATCAACAATTGTTTCGTTAACACAGTATCATCTTCAGGATATAAGATATATATCAATCGATTATGAATAACTTTCACCAAGTAAAAGCCAATTCCATTGCATCTTCCATTTAATTAACCTGAGAATTTTTCAAATTCAATTTTCTTCAGAAATTAACCTTATCCATTCCTATAAAATACGGTAAATGCTGGGACAGTAATATTCCACAGATAATCTTTCATTTCTCTTCTGTCTTTGTTTCTTCCGTCTCATCTTTCTCTCCCTAACCACACCACCCACTCATTTCCACGATTGCTGAAAGGAGGATGAAGAGGGCCTTACGCCCTACTCTCCCGCTTTGCACTACAGTGTAGGTCGGAGGGACTGCCCGCCCACCAGCACGAGTAGCTGGTGGGAATGAAACACAAAAAAAAATTTTTTTACGTCTTTAGTAACACCATAGCTCTTGATAATAACCCGGAAGGGTTGAAACAATATTGTAGAGAAGAATAAATACATTTTTTCCTGAAACGTAACCCAGTATTTATTTGTTGCTCAAAATACACATATTCAATTTTATTTAATATGTTTCACAAAGAATGCGATACGCAATCTATAAACTTTATTTATGTTTATTATCTCGTTACTGAGCTACAACATTCAGAATTATACATAATGCCTGGCCTGTGTTACACTTAAGCTAAAATGGAATTCTGTCTCACTCATACTTTTTAAACTAAATAAAACGAATAATACATGTATGAATAACAAATAATATGTAAGAAACGTTTTGTTTTAGATTCGCAATTTTATGAAAACGTCACAACGTTCAATCACGACTACATTGTAACTCCTTAAATGCTTGCAGTTTTAAATAATGTCTCTGTGTCCATTCTAATGCAGTTCTTCCTGACTTGAACTTTTAATTATGTTAACAAATTGGCTTGCCACTTCTATTTCGTCTGGAATAAATGACCACTTTTAAAAGAGCATCAAGTCTGAGGTTTCTGATTAATTCCAGCAATTCCTTAAGGAACTTTATCTTGCAAACAGACGAATTCCTTCGCCATAAGTTTGCACGTCTTTTTCTCAAAGAAAAATGCAGTATATATGCTAGGAATTTTTAATTATTTTACCTTATCTCTGTTGAATACCTTACCGTGAATTCCTTTTTATATCCTTGTAGGAGGCATATTGTGTGCGAGAAATTTCAAAATGCTGATGGCTGTCTACGACATAAAAAAACCGTGGAGGATGCAAAAATTATTATACAATAAAAAAGTAAAACAAAATGAAAGTTTGTTTTTCGGAAATTGCTCTTTATAATGTTAAACAACCCGAGAAAATTTAGCATAGCTATTGATATATTTGGATCAAACAAAACATTCAATGAACATAAACAATATGCTTATACTTAACGAATAAAAAACACTTTTTCGAATTTCACAGTTTATACTTTATCACTTGACAATATTGTTTCGCTACACTGTAGCTTCTTCGGAAGTTATATCTAAAATTATGCTATTACAAATATTCGTTGCTTATATTCTAACCGTTCCAGAAAGGGGTGGGAAATGAAATAAATTTAATAATGGAGAATTGTTAACTTCAGTTTATTCATTAATATAATGTCTGGGTTGTATTTGTTTTTGTTTATTTCTAATTCTTGTAATCATTTTATTCTATATGAATTTTATTCTATATGAATTATTTTCTGCGTCTATTTTTCTAAAATCTTTATTGAAATTATGCTTATTATCGTCTAAGTGTTTCGCATAATTCGAATCTTTACAATAACAATAAAGTAGATATAATGGAATTTCATCAAGTATCAGTAGACAAAATCAATTATATTTAATATACTTATATATAATTTAATGATGGTTGAGGTCTTTACTTGGTAGAAAACCATAATACATATAAATAAATGAAACAAAGCAAACACGCACCCTTAAAAATTTTCTTATTCTCTTACTGACCCCTCTATAAAAAGTGTTAAAAAGAAGCAAATGTATATATAAATAAGTGTAAAACGCCAAAATTGTTTTTTTTTTGTTTATATTATCATAATATGTTTTACAAATATCCAACCGCGGAATCAGTCAACATTAGAAAAACTTTACTTTCTATATTGTAATTATAAATGACATTCCAAAAGAAAATCGCATACTTATACTGTGTTTGTGTCAATAAATTTGAGATTGAGTAGCATTGGCATTCATCGATCCCCTAATTGACCCCTCGATCGGATCGATCCCTAATGCTATTATATCGACCCCCAGGGGTCGATACAGACCACTTTGATGATCCCTGATTGGCATCTTAAAGTAATAACAATTTTTAAAGAAATATAAGAACATCCAGATATATGAGATAAAAAACACAATATTGTAAATTTCAATAACTTTTATTATACTTGACGGAAGTATTATTGTATTACTTCTGAAGAAGTCACAGTATGACGAAACAATTGTCAAATACAATAAAAGTTATTGAAATTTACAATATTGTATTTTTTATCTCATTATGGATTTCAATCAAGCATTCGTATATATAATCATTACTGAAGAAGTTACGACCATCTGGAAATACATTTTAACAGTTTTTATTGTAGATTGCTTTATTTAGGAACAATTATTATTAACTATAGTTCATATTTATGTTATTGCAGTTTCGAAAATGGTTACGTTCCGTTCTCTATTCTAGCACTTTTAATAAAATGTTGCACAAATTTATGAGGTCTCTGAAGGGGTCCTGGTTATTTCAGAAAATAAAATTTATCGCCACAAGTCCGCCAGCTGTTCTTATTAGGTAAATCTTATGCGGTAAAGGTTTATATCGCGATCATCTGTCAACGAATATTTTCCGGAAGAAAGAGTAGTGAGAGACCGCCCTGCTAGATTAAACGTGAAGGGTTGTATGTCTGATATATTGCCACACTTTCTTGCAGACTTCTACCATAAGGACACATAATCCCGATATATTTTTTCTTCTCCCCCACCCCCACTACATATATATCTGGTAATTCTCAACGAAAACAATATAAGTTCCTTACTTATTTAGGTACCCTTTATCAGTAGGTATTTAGTTTTTCACAAATAAAAAAAGGCACTTTCGAATTTCGCAATTCTTTCTCTTAACTTGAAAATATAGTATTACAAATATTCGGTGCCTATATGCTAACAGTTCAGGGAAAGGGTGAAGATTGCATTAAATTTAACAAGGGTGAATTATTGATTTCTAATTGTTCTTTAATGGTGTCCGGACTTTTTTTTATTTTTTGTTACTTTCTAATGCTTTTAATAATAATGTTAGCATATATGTATGTAGAAAATAATGCTGTTAAATTAATTTCAGTCATCAACCCCTTCACGAACTGTTAGTATATGATCACTGAATAGGTACAGTAGGTATTGTGTGTTAAAATAAACTGTAAAATTCAAATGTGCTTTTTATTGTTTGAGTATTATGGCGTTTCACCAAGTATCAGTGGATAATATTAATGATACTTAGTTTTTGCTGTGGTAAAGTTATTTTTATTGAATCACATAAACTTATTATTTCAATTCTATATGGATTTTTAAGGTATCGTCATAAGTAAATAATTTATTATTTAAATTATACATAAAGTTGTAGGGTTGGACACAGAGAAATAATAAAAAGAATTACTAAATTTTTTACAGTGACTTTTGTAACGTTCAAATCGGGTGTGAGCCAGCATAATCCTTTAATTTTTCATCCTTTATTCGTTAAAAATAGCCTCGTTAGTCAGCTAAAAATTAATCTGATTAACCTTTACCTTGCGACACAAATAGTCTGCCTATCTGTGACATCATAACATTCTTGCGCGAATGTTTCTATGAAAATCAATATAGGTCTTTAATATGATTACGTGTGAATTTTCCTAATTTTAAAAGTCAAACGAATTAATAGCAAATCAATAATGATAATGGCAATAACAATTACAATTGTTATTTTTTTCGCAGTTCTAACTAATATAATTTCAGTTAAGCAACAAAACCTATTATTAGAACAAGAATAATAAAACACTTGGTATAGGCTTCACAATTTGTATTTGAATCTTGACGATACAGTTTCGGTAATTACACCATTATCAAAAGAGTATTAAAAACTAAAGTTGTAAGGCTGTTACAAAGTACTAATTGATCTTAATACTCTAGAGAACGGTTTATTTTCCTGGTGCAAAGTCCGAATAATGTTTATCACGCCAAGCCCTGGTTTCAACAGAATTTTTTTTCGCCAAAAAGCAATGCTTTATTAACACACGAAATACCATTTTTTCGAAGTCTCAAAAGTCAGATACTAATAGTGCAACAGCTGTCAAATTTATACACGCGTCTTTTGAAGGTTAGGGCTATCTAAAAATCATATGGATTTGATACCAGTAGCGCCATCTATGGGTCAGCCTACGAACTTTTCAGCCCATCTGTTATGTCATGTTGAAATCCTCACCCACCAGTTCCTGCACCCATCAAAGTAAATAGCTTTGGTATTTGGTTATGCGCCGGTATCTTCATATGTCCCTAAAGACACCAACACAGGGCAAAGGGAATCTGTCGTTACCTGCAAATTGAGCAAGAGCAATATCAGTACTCCCTTTCTGTTGTTTTTCCACCGCCAAGGGAACAACTTCCTCTAAATGTGCATCAAAATGGTTTGTATATATTCTACGAAAATACGCCCTCAAGTATCTATCAGCTTTAGTATTAAATGTCTTTCTATAAAAGACCGCAACATATATAAAATCGAATTAAACGGACCATGAAACAATTGTAGGTTTTAATTGTTTGCTTTTAAACCAAAGCAAGCATGTATTGTTGCGGGAAAACAAAATACAAACTCTTCAGTCGTTTGTTCATTTGTCTCTGAGAGCTCGGCACAGCGCAATACTTCAACGCCAAACATGCGAAAATCGTAATTTGCAATATTCATTTTTTCGAGCCGGTGGTTACACGATTTCGGTCTACACTCAGTCTCGTAGGTAAGTGATCGCGCTCTAATTATGAAAAATAAAATGCAAATTGGTTTATAAGTTATTCCAGCCGGAAGATAAGCCCGAAGCTAAAACTAGCATGCCGCTCGCAATTAAATGATAAAATAATTCCGGTATTAAAATTCTGATCCCAATCTAGGGATTTAAAAAAGTACCTAGCTGACTACTGTAGGTGGACAATCTGCAAAAATATCGTATACACCGTTTAGTTGAAATATGGCATAATTTTTCACTGTGCAAAAAACAGTCAAAACAATTGTACAGTGTACTGTTAAAACTTTCCTGAAACATTACAAAGCGTTATTACATTATTCAAAACAATTGTAAAGATTTTATAACTCACAGTAAAAATACAGAAAAAATAAAATCAGGAATCCTCTATGTACCTGCGTTATTCTTTATATAATGATCGATTGGTCGAAATAATAAAATTTGTAATTCAAATAAAATTAAAACGACACAAAATGTTTCAAGAACTATATTGATTGTAGACACTACAGTTGTTTCGCTGTACAACAGCTTCTTCAGGTGAAGATTTAACAAACAAAATTGTTATGTCAAAACAATATAGAGTTTACAATAAAATTAATAAAACAAATTACAATAAAAAAAATTACGATAAAACAAATTAGCATGTAATCTACATCCCTTATATAATTACGCAATTTTTAATATTTTGTGTCGTTTTACTTTTATTTGAATTATGAATCAGTTTCAACAAACTATGCTTCAACAATCGAATACTAATAAAATTTGTAATGAAACTATTATCTTCTTGCTATTTACGTTATTATTTCTTGTAGTTATTGAAATACAATAGAAATTTGAAAATGAAACTCGGTTGTTTAGAGATAGATTTTGTATTGTGTGAACTTTTAATGAATTTCAGTTTGGTGGTAATTCGTAAGAAAAAGAAGAAAGAAGAGGATCGGGGTCTTAATCGGGGTCAAATTGACTCTAGTAGGGAGTCCGTTAATTTTCAGCGACTCCCTAACGGAGTCAGGTTGACTCCCTTTGAGGGATAGCTACCCCTGCAAAGAAAACGAGCAACATTCATCATGTTATTACATAAATATTATATTTTATACAAAAATACGTATATGCCTTATATGTGTAATTGAATAATTGTAGATTATATTAACAGAGAGGAAAATGGGGTAATTTTAATACCTAACAGGTATATTGAATATTATAAACTGCCTCCCCCACAATAATCATAGAATCATGTTGCATAAGCACAAGAAAGTTGGATAATTTGAAATATTTGGGAAATTGAATTATACTAAAAACTTCTTAAAAAGAAAGAAAAAAGAAAACGCTTGGCTAAGTTTTACAAATGTTTATTAAAATAACCTTTAACAAAATTGTTTCGGCTGTTATGCCATTCTCAGAGAGTAATTAAGATATACTGAATTAAGTTCCAGAATGCAATACAATTTATAGGTAGACATACCATAACATAAAATAAACATAACTATAATTAGAGGCAACTAAATGATGCATTTTAACAAAGCTGAAATATTAAACTCTAGTTGGTTGTTGGTGACTAATCTGTTATTATGAGTAGCTTTCGATATTTCGTGGATTTTGGAACAATTAGGAACATTTTCAATTACATTAATGAAAATTTACTTATTTCATCGAAATATATAATCAAGTGGACGTAGCCGAAGGTGCCATCAAATTATACCTGACCAAAAAAGGTACAACCGATCTTGCCACTGACCAAAAAGGGTCCTTGAAAAGGTACAACCAACCGATTGTTCCACTAACACCTAATTGGTAGAAATTATTCTAATGAGAAAGGAAAATACTTTATTGATATTTTATGGCATTTATCTAACAGTAATTAATAAGGCATTATAAATACATACTTATATGTTACATATATCAGTCAACAATTTTTTCAACGTAAATATGATACACATTTTATATAATTGATGTTCGATATTGTTTTGTTTTTATATTTTTCACAAAATTACATGATAGTTTCCACTTTACTTCTTACGGAGGCATCCTTAATTTTGAAAGGTGTTTTTAAACTTTGAATCTTGATATAAGTGTTAATTTGAAATTCTTTTAACTTCTCGACAAGTATACATATATATATTGATGGATGAGCTGTGTAAAAAGATTCGTTAAATTTTGAGTGAAATGATTCACACGCGTTTGTCCTTTTCGTAACACAAGTACCACACTCCTTACCACTACCTTATCAGGTAGGTGAGCACCCTTTTCTCTGGTGGGAAGATTGGTTGTTTACTTTTAAAACCCCAATTTTGTAGCAGGTAGATCTTTATTTTTAGTGGCAACTTCGGTCCCACCGAATCAAATATAGAGAATAAATTAATTAATAAATCTAAAAACAATGGTCTTAGCTTAAATACTTTAATTTAAAATTGTATCATCTTAAAAATCTGATATCTGAATAAAAACGTTTGTATTTAAGTTTGCAAACACAAAAAGTAGAATAAAGTGGAGAAATTTTTCGAAACCTACGTAAAGTGATCATTTAAATTTCATTTCATTTTTTTTCAATACTATAATCCGGTGTGGAATTTCAAAAATCAATTTTACATCAATTCCCATCACCCGCTGTTTTCTATTACCTCACTCTCCTCCAAGTTATACAATTCTCAATAATTTATAATGTTACAGTAGATTTAATTAATTAAGAAAATTACTGACCTTGTTTTGTTAAACAGTTTTCCCCCTTTTCTCTTCTGTTTCCAGCACATCTTTTCTAACTTTACCCAAAATGGTAATAGCAATTCAAATTGAGAATAAGGTGTCGTAATAAAAGACAAGTTTAATTTCTCTGGATCGTAGTTTTATGAAAATTAACTTTAGTCATCAACTATTTAAACTGGGCAATAATAAGACTCATAATGGACAAAGTTTTAGCGGTTCGTCAGCATATAAACTTATACCTACATATATATAATATATATATATATATACCTTGGAGCGTTAAAACTTTGGATGCAACCAATTACAGAATTTAGCGCATCAAAGTTGGCAAAGTTCTATTTGGTAAGCGATAGGTAGTTGTCGAGGATGGCCGAGGGGTAACGGAGGAATGAGTTAGTTGGTTGGTTGGTTGGACGAGTGAAAATCTGGCGACTATCGCGTCGAGAGTCTGTTGAAAATTTGCAAGGGAAATTGGCCGAATTGAAATCAAACCCGTTTTATACGTGATTGTAATTTGCAATTTTACCCCTGAATGTCAGCTGCGACTCAAGTGCCAATTGTAGAACTTGAATTTGCATTCTCAGCTGTTATCCTGTCCGATTAAAATTGAAAAACCCTTTTTTCAGCAGGTACTTCCCTTCCTACCGGCACTAAAACAGTCTCGCTCCATTATTGTCTAATTTAGTTAACGCGATTTATTCGGAAAATCCATTTACAAAGTCCGCATTTGGTACAAAGTTTAAATAAATTCTCAATTTGTTTGCTAGAAATATATTAAAATTCTAACATTCAGGCTTTTCGTATCAAATTAATTTTATTTAAAATGAAAATAAAAATATTCAAGCTTTTCACCACTAAATAAAATAGGAGACTCACCCTAATTACCACTAACACACTTTTACTGAACGGACATGTGTTTCGCCCACTTCAAACATGGGCATTATCACCACGGAACACGTATCCGCTCAGTAAAATTGTGTTAGTGGTAATTGGGGTGATTTTCCTATTTTATTTATTTATTATTTTACCATAGTCTCTTTTTTTTCTATTTTGTTTCACCACTATTTAATAAAAACAATCTCGACGAATCGCTTCGACCTAACGGTCATTTGAAGAATACAATACGATGCTAAATGTAAAACAATACAAATATCCTTAAAAAGTTATTATAAAGAGTAAGGAGTGAAAATCATGAAACTATAGATTGTGTAAAATCAGAAGGACGTTGCTTACAGTTAATTTTGTTTGGTTATTGATAACATTAAATTTTGTGATCAAAGCTTTTTTGATTTTTAGGTTTTCATCCCCTACAACTTCTGATATTGTACTCCTAAAAATGTCCGTCAGGTCGAACGATTCGTCCAGATTGTTTAATAACTTTTTGTTTTTAATGTTTTTCTTTTCCTTTTGAATTTAAATTAATATACTCCTACATATGTTTCGATTAACTGGCCATTATCAAGGAGACACTTAACAAGTGCCAATATTAAATTTAAAGTTGCGCTATATATGGGAAATGGGAAAGCCTGAAACTGGCGTACAACAGATTCTTTTTTATACTTTTTAAGGCTCTATTAATTTCTAAATTCTTGAGTAGGTTTACCATTATTTTGGAAGGGGTATCTTAGTATTGTCCTTGTCTAATGCATATTTCAGGTTAGTACGATGTTCCGAAAAACCTAAATTAATAATATTGCTTTTAATGGAATATTATACTAGCGAATACGATTTTTTATAACCCTTTTCGACTGTTCTATGTATGTAGCATTACAGGTTTTACACAGTTATTTGTATATTACCCACAGAAAATTATTCTCGTAAAGATAGTGAAGTAAAAATGCCCATAGGGAACTTTTTTTAACGTATAAACCCACCCTGTCTGGCCAGTTCGCCTACCCATAAAGAAATTACTCCATTGCAAACAATCCCAGCAGGTCCCAAACAACCTAGTCATCTCCCAATTTGGACGTCAACCAGTTATTATTATCACTTCATAAATGGTTGCAGTTTTTATGAATTCGTTTTAAAATCTAAAATAGTAGGAAGGTATTTGTTAAGGATTGGGGAAATTTATTGCATTATGAGCTCTGTATCTCAGTAACGTTGGCTTATGTGCTTTTTGGAAATATTTACGCAGCCTACATACGTGAATTCACGTAAAGCTTAACAATAGTAATTGTTATGTTTTTGGTCAGAAATTTATCGAAACTACCAGACACGGATCGTGATTTCGCTCTTGTTAGAAGCTGCTCAGCGTGCCATAGGCAGTCTCGATAAATTACTGACCAAGTCTATATGTTCCGTAAGGAGCAGTTAATATAATAACAACATAGAGGCAATAGCTGCCAGTTAGTGAGGCCTTGTCTAGTTTGATATCTTCTGTAGCGGCTAAAATCCGTTAGATGGCAGCAATTGCCTCTATGTTGTTATTATATTAACTGTTCCTTACGGAACATTTCGACTTGGTCAGTAATTTATCGATACTACCTATGGAACGCTGATGAGCTTCCAACAAGACCGAAATCGCGATCCGTGTCTGGTAGTTCCGATAAATTTTTGACCAAAACCGTAATAATTGTTATTCAATATATTAAACTCAATTTTAACTATCTAATGTAAAAACAAGTTAACATTGAAGGAATACGTCATAAATTCTGTATTTTGAACATCTGGACAAATCAGGACCTGAAACAGGACTAGAAATAGTAGAAAAGGAAAAACAAAAGTACTGAAAACATATTTGCATCCATATATTACATCTTCAAGATCTTCAATTTTTTCTTCATGAACTGCTTGAATTTGTCCGCGGCCGGTGGCTAAAAGTAGATTGTCGACTGTTCTATTATGAGCAGTGGAATTAAAACTGAAAATTACTCGGAGCAAAACAACCGTACAAAATATATTGAAGTAAAGACAAAGGAATTTTCATTAGACGACAAAGTTTTTGCCGTAAGTCTTTAAGTCCAACTGTAACGCCATTTGTAATTCAAATTTTCACCGTCTTCGTTTAATTGCAACGTTTCGATACTTGTGCGATTCCGGAACCGGTGACACCCACCAACTTAAAGTAAAGAGTAAAAAGAGTTAAGTTGGAGAAGTTTAACGTGTACAAGAAAGAGAACTTTCGTACAAAATGCAACTTTAAAGTATGTCTGAAAAACAAGAAACAATGAAATTCGTAAAGAATCTTCATCGTTTAGCTACAGTAAAAATTCAACTTCAAATTAATTATTTAACAACGGATTTCGTTAATCAGTTTATTAGCTTTTTCTTTATTTTAAATATATTTCTTCTTATCTCCTAGAACATGTTGTTGCCTTTTCCAGAATGTTCCGACGTTTTCTAGACCATTTTCAAATTTTATTACATCGCTGTTCTCTTTCGTTCAAATAATAAAAATCAATATTTATTTTAAAAAAATTGGATTGATTCAACCGTTAATCTGTGATAATTCATCTTAACAATAAATGAATAAACACTACTTTGTTTATTATCACTTTTTTATTTACAAATCCTTTTGACTATAGTTTCGACAAAAAAGCTTGTCATTATCAAACAAATAATTCAAATTGAATGAATATAAACAGATTTGTCAAAACAAATGATTACAAATTGAATGAATATAAACAGATGTACAGTAGTGTTTATATATATTTTTTGGAATTAATTAATATTTAATAATTAATGGTATTTCCAAAAAATATATATAAACACTACTGTACATCTGTTTATATTCATTCAATTTGAATTATTTGTTTGACAATGACAAGCTTTTTTGTCGAAACTATAGTCAAAAGGATTTGTAAATAAAAAAGTGATAATAAACAAAGTAGTGTTTATTCATTTATCGTTAATATTTATTTTATTGATGGTATTCTAGTCCAGTGTAAGTAAACTAATCCCAGCTACAGAAAATGTGATCTTTTTAAGAAATTGTTTACTAACATTTAATATAACAAGCGAATTTTTGACAAATAAACAGAAGAAAATTTGAATGAATACTACTACCCCTCAAAACATTCTTATTTATTATATTAATAACATAAAGTGCTCAAACATTCTCTTAAATGTCACCTTGCTTACAACCTCTTGACCTATTTTCAAGATAATATCGAGATTTATTTTTCTCACAAAATAAATATATTTTCTGCTACTTTACAATAAATAGAGGAATTTCGTGTAAAAAGTATATAAAATTATCGTACCTGCTTAGAGCAACTCTCTAATGTTTTAAATAGCTCTTGTAATGGACTTAATATACGCAATAAAAGCCCAGGTGAAGAGCTGAGCGCTTGGCCGCCGCACCTCTACCAACGTGAACTGCTTACCGTGCCACGGTGTCATCAACGCCAATTATGCAGCCCTAGGGCTCCCCACCCGTTCCCCGATAGGGAAGAGGCAGCGGCGGGTCGACTAATCTACTTCATAACTTGTCACAATTAAATCATATTTCAAATTGTTGTACCAACAGTTCCTATAATTAATTTGTCTACTTAGCTGAGGTTAACTTCGTGTTCTTGTTTTTTGTTGATTATAATTATCTGTCGGTTACTTATTATTTCATTATTCATATCAATTAGAGTCAGATTTGTCGACAGTTCCGATTCCGTTCCAATTACTGGGATATTGTAACGATTGCATTATCCTTTTCCAGGAACGCGAGGCGAACACCATCCCGCCTACCTGCTTATCCGACGCGAAATATTCAACGTAATTAAAATCTTAATTGGATTTTAAAGGAAAAGAGACGCCAAGTACGTATTATAGCAACAAAGATCTGCAACGTATCGAAGCAAAGTTATTCCACGACAGCGCTAAGCTCCTCTTTCACATCGTATTAATTAGATCAGACTGACCCTCTTCCTAAAGCTCCTTTATCCTTTTTTAAGCTACTAAGTAACCAGTATTTTTTTTCCAGAGAAAATCCGTCCTTGAACGTTCGGCTTCAAAGCACATAAAAGTATATAACAGTTGAATGACGCCGAGTTCTGATTTTGTCTTTTCTAAGTATTTTCTTTAAGATGGAAAATAACAATTGAATAGTAACGACTGTGTTGATTTTCTTTAAAAAAAACATGAATCAGAATAGCAAATGAATGACTAGTTAATTGTTTTTTTCTGTTGTGATTGTTTTTCTTTCTTATGGCTTTTAATGGCCTAAACAATGTGTCCTTTGTTTGTTACAGTACAACATTAAGAAAAAAGAAGAAGTTCAAGAAACTGCTCAAGAGGAACCAAATCCTTTAATGCGTAAAAAAAAGACTCCCGAAGAACTTGCAAGAGAGGCTGAACTCGAAGATGAAGACGACTTCACAAGTGAGTGTCTAGGTCGAATCGATAAATTCTCGAAACGTTGCACATTGCTGTAAACATTTATAAAATGTAAACAAAAACCGAATTACGTACTTGTATTCATTGTTTATCAATTTTCTAACTACTTGGTAACCATTAAAAGTTTATTCAAGTCAATTTCGAGTCAATCAGTTTTTATGCTCTCATAAAACTAAACACTATTTTTGTATTAATTTTTTTTAGTCCGCTATAAAATATAAATATAAGTAACACAGTTAGTTCACTTAAAAGTTTGTCAAAGATAAAATTAAATTAAATCGAAAAACAAACAAACCTTTTGCACGTTTCAACTGTTTGAAAAAGTCGTGTCATCTGTAAGTAACCCCAGGGGTTTGGAAAGAGAAAAAAAGTGAATCGGTAATTGTATCTTTATATAATCTCCATGGCAACCATTATATGCATGTACAGTGTCCGGCACGTGAGGAGATCCAAAAGCCATAAATCATCGGATGCGCAGTGGCAAAGTCTAGCCCCTTTAGGGCGGGGTTAATCGACCGGTAGGCAGAATGATAACTGCTCAGCAAAGTTCAATAGCGTAGTGGCAAACAGTTGTAAATTAACAGAGTAGAAAAGTGGTTGTTTGTAATGAAATGATATACTACAATTACTAACCACGATATTATTCTATCACCGCCAGCGAACCTGATACCCAGACTAAACAACATTATTTAGCATATCTGGTACATGCACAAATCGTACAACTATAAACGAAACTACGAAATATAAAAATAACAAATTTAAAGATCGATTGAACAAACTAAGTTTTCTAACAAATGCCTTAACAAATAGACCTGGGAAAGATACACTACATAATTCATATTATTAAGTTTTGTTCATTCGACTTTATTTTGTTTCTCAACAACTTATTTCAATGCATACCTAATTATCTTTAAATTAGCTATATTCTTATTGGCTTTTTCTCCGCCTACCTACCTGTCAATCTGACCGTCGCTGAATCTCCTTACGTGCCGGCCACTGTATGTATTTCAAAAACAAATGCGCATGCACCGACAGCCAGAGATAGAAGGCCTCTGTTCGTTTGTTTTCTCTCTCTAAGCTGACGCTGTTTCACGAGCAGAACCGCGAGCTCTACTTTTATACTTCTATGATACAAACTTTCCAGTGAACGTTTTTATATTAAGTAATGTAAGAAGTGAAATAATCGACTGCTGTAACTACAAGAATCAGTCAATTAAAGTTTCTCTTTTTATGAATTTATTAGAAACAGACGTTTTAATTAATGCACAGTAATCTACCTAATTGAAGTTTGTTTGATGCGGTGTCACAATTGTTACATTATAAGGCTGATTATTAATTTCGATGATGATAATAATAATAAAATAATACTTTGTAGGCGCTTTCCCCTTATATAATACATGATGACCTACACTGAAGTACAAACCCTCGTTCTTCTTTATATTATTTAAAATGGCACAATGCCAGAGACCAAATTGTTTCTATATGTATAATCAACTAGGTACATAAGTACTTTACAAATTTATACATAGATAGATACAAAAGTGAACAATTTATTCGGTCGATTATTTAATGATAATTTACATAAACATAAAATAATGATACCGTTAATTGTTCATTTGTTACTTACTGTGCTTACCAGTGCCTTTCTGGCAACAATTTATACATGACAATATGCTGGTGAATTGCTAATGTTGAATTTAATTTAAACGTGACGGTGAGATGAAACTTATCATGAACCTATTATTTTTAGATTCTGTGTGAAATTTTGTTTCAGTTAATAACCCTCTCTAATTTAAAATCATCGAAAAGATATCGAAATTTGCAATTTTTTTCTTGTTACTGTATTTCGGATTTTAAAAACTCTTGAGAGGCGTTTAAGAAATTTTGAAAATCAATTATCAATAGGTATATCAAAAGGATACAAATTTTCATACAGAATCTAAAAAGCAATTGGTCAAGAAATTTCGCTACCCTATAAGACATGTTGCAATTAAAAAATGACGACAATCTGCTTTAAATATTTAGTTAAAAGTTGCAAATTATACGATTAGACAAATATTGTTGACAAAAAAAAACATAATTGTTATAAAAGGTGGTCCACAATAACACAACGAAAATATATTATAATTGAATCCGAATTTTTGTGTCCTAATAAATGTGTTGTAGTTTTTACCCTCAACTAATTTAATTAACAAAAAAAATCATAACATTAACCTAATTACTGTAACAATATTCTCTGTTTCATAATCATGCGTGGCTTTTTAATAAACGTATTTTATAATAAAATAAATGTATTGACAAGTTAAAAACTAATGTGTAGAATTTTCTGTAACTCTTTACTGTTTGTGTGTTTGGTGGTTTTTATAACGCTTTGCATCTTTTTTTCTCTTCTATGCAGATGAGGTATTTTTACTAAACGTTTTTTACTACATAGGCAGAATGCAATCTGTCCAATGCTTAGTGTTATCATATCTATTTTTATCAGTGTCTCTTTTTATTGGTATAAAAGCCATCAGCTTTACCTAACTGGAAGAAGATGTTCAATTCATAACAAAAAAATTATTCGATCTGTAAAACAAAAAATTTTCGACTGGAAAATACACAGAACAAAATAAACAAATATTTTGGCCAGAAATGGCGTCCCTCAACAATCCATGTTGTAAACACACATAGATAACACTGGTCAACAAATTTTCAACTAACCTTTTTTCCCATACTAATTTTTAAAAAGCTTTATGAAGGTGTATTTTGATTAAATTATCTAGTTAACTCAAATTTTTACAATAATAAGGAATAATAAAAATAAAGATTCGTAGAATATATTAAGTTCTTTAAGGCAAATAAAGAAAACATTTAAAAAATAATAAATTGAGGATTTAGAAAATTCAACGATGGTAAAACAGAAATTAATTTAATATTTAAAATTTTATAAAACAACAATTTAATAACTACATTACACTATATTTATATAATTCCCCAGTTATTGATATTGTAATAACTCATTATACTAATTTTGTATCAATGAAATTGTGAAGGAATTGAAGAACCAAAAAATAAAAATATCCAGATGCCATTCGTTCAACAATTTTTCGTTTCTGCGATAATTTTATTAAATAGTAAATTTGCTACAATTGCAAGCAATAGTAAGCAATAAGCTAGCCATTATAATTTAAACAGTAAAGTTAAATAATTTCGTTCTTTTCAAAGAGAATGGGAAGGTATGTTGTTATTGTTGATTATTATTATTACTATTAAATAAAACATTTCATTAATTTACTAATTACCATTGAACAAAAACATTGTTGACCAGCCTAATTATATATAAGAATGTATGGCAGGTACAGTCGAAGATAAAAGCGAATAGAAATTGAAAAATTTATAAACGTCATCTCAAACTTTTTTAACATTACGAGTAGTTTATAAATAAAGAACATTTCTCAGCAATTTAAACAATTAATTAGTAGAAAATTATATTAATTAAATTAAACTTTTCAAATTTAAATTTATTTGTTTATTTTTAATCCAAAAAAAAGCTATTCTCAGTTTTCTTTTTTATTGTACATGTACTGTATATAACGCTATAAAAACACATATTACATTCAAGTTATACAGTTTTTAAACACCTTAGAAAATTGTTTCCAATTTGATTTAATATCGTATTAAAGACAATTTGTCGCCATCTATTGATATTTACTACTAACTGTGGTATTTGTGATGAACATTTGGCGAGTTTCGTAATATCATACCTGTTAATAATGGGCTGAGTTAGATATTTGTTTCAAATGTTTTCGGATTTTACATAGAATTCTCAGTTCACCAATATCTCTCGGTATTTTAAACGTATACGTATGCCATACATTCTTAAAATCATTTTCGTTCCGTAATTAACAAACTTGTGTATGTATGTATGTCATCATTACCTAGACACTAACATCTTCTTCTTTGGTATCGCTTTTTTTTCTCTATACCGTTTCATGCATCTTGCTACATGTCTATATTTGTTTTCCAGAACTGAAGAACACGATAGAAACACAAGTAAACGAACTCAAGTCTCAAATAGAAAGTAAGTGCGTAATGCAATGAATTTGGGGACATCCTGGCATTTTCTGCGCGGCGTCGGTCTTCTCAATAAGCAGGGCTCCGAACCCTGCTTCCACACTATCTCCCAACACTACAAGCCTCATCCAATACTAATTACGACTAACAGTAATAATTAACAAACTAATCCATTTTTTATTTATCTACCCCGGAACGGAAAAAGCTTCTGCTCATCTCAAAAATAACATCATTTATCATTTGTTCTTGTTCTATACATACATTGTTAAGTAAACAACAACAAAAGACTATCGGCAATTGTTATCAATTTAAATTTCGGCCCGAAATACAGAATAAACAAATTAGGTGTAAAATAATTAATTAAATAACGGCGTTAAGTCTCGTTTAAGGTAGGGTAGTAATTTACATCAATGTCGCGCAGTAACTGCCCGTTATAATGATAAAGAGACTGCGATACTTAAACAATTGACAAAAAAACAAAAGTATTATGACAATGACGTGTCTAACAAACAAAACTAAAAGACATACGAACAGAAACAAAATGAAAACAAACATACAAAAAAACGTGTGTTGTCATAATGGTTTTGTCGTAGTTATACCATTGTTACAAGTTATGTAGATAGAGATAGCGTTACCTATTTTTTGTAATAAAACCAAATGTGTGCGTTGACCCTTTTTTCCGATATGATGTGGCATGTGTTTATCTTGATGTAGTTTATAAGGTGTTTGTGGCTTATTATTGTGTATGAATTTCTCTGTCTCTCTTTCTCTCTCTCTCACACACACACTCTTTCTCTCTTTGGACTCTATTTCTATAGTAAATAGCTAATTAGTACTTCATAAGGGATGGTTCCAAGGTTCTTGAAGTTAAAACTGTAATTAGTACCATTTTTATAATCTACCTACCATCAAATAGATATCTAAAAATGGATTTAATTTTTAATATTTATATAATAATATTTACTAATTCTCTTATGTACTTACTATTAGCTATGTACTAACACGAAATATGAGAGATATGATTGGTGATCATCCAAATTCCTTATATAACACTAAACTTTCGATGTCGTTGTTAAAATAATTAATTATTATAATGAATTATGAAAAACTTATTCTTCATTAATTAGAAACAGATTATTTATTATATATAAATACGTGAACGTCGTGTCCAAATCTTTTTTTTTTAGTATTTATTATAGAAACAATTGAAAGGTAGTGTTTCATATTTGTACACAAAACAAAAATCATTTGTGTATATTGCCCATAAGGCACCTAAAGTTTAATTTAAATTAATTTACAATTAACGGTTATCTGCCACACGGCCGTCTCAGGTTCGATTCCAGGCCAATACAATACTTTTTCTTTCTTCTTAATTTATGTCATGTAAAATAAATTGGTCGATTTTTGACCACACGTGATTTAAATCATTAAAACAAAAACGTTAATTAAATATCCACTTCATTTGTCTGGCTTATTAGAAAAGGATGATTGAGACGTTCACATTAATTATGTTCATAACTGTACATTTTTTTAAGGAATATATTGATGTACAGTACATTACACCAAATCTGACAACTTATTAATCTGATTAGCTATTGTCGTTTTACGTGTTGCGAATACTGCACTGTAGCTTTAATCTATTGAACATTAGCTTATTGTATCGGTGTCGTATATCTTTCAAATGTTTATTGTTTTACTGTTGCTGTCTCTGTCTCTTATACATCTTCAAAGTCCCTTATAAGTAAGACCAAGGAATGGCGTTATGTTGGTATGTAAAATGGTTGCATTTTCACTAGTTTTAGTCTGCAGTTATTTTAGCAAACTAATCGTTTCATTTTATGACACATATGTGGTAGCATTTACGGTATTTTTCTCTAGAAGTAACATTTCATTAGTTATCATTGATCTCGTAAATAAACAATTAGAGGATTTTTAAATTTTAAGGAGAAAATACATGTGTAAGCCATTGCTCCTAGTTGAAATACAATTAAAAAATTATACAAAATTTTGAAAATTTAGTTCACTTTTTACGTAGATTTCAAAGTAAAAATTGTTTATATACATATAGTTAATTAAAATTTACAATATATTTCCTTTAAACACTTTGGCATTTAAAAAAGAAATTAGTGGTTTTAAATGGCTTACCAACTACATATGAATTTTCGTCTTCTAAAAAATTTTATATTAATAATAAATAATATCAATATGAAACATTATTAGTCATTATCATTTTGCTTTTTCACGTATTTTTTTTAAAAGTGGAGTCAATTATCGTAAGTATATCAATCTAATTAATCAGTTATTTGTATTAATTAAGTATAAAATGATCAAATTGTTTACCTGCTGTGTGGTCTCACTATATAAATCTGTAAAATCTTTCTAGCGCGTTAAAATGCGATGTTCTAACGTATCTATTGTAGTCTACCTCACGTTAAAAATGAACTTAGAAGTAAACATGCAATTGTTTATTTAGTATATGTATAGACAAATGATAATAGATGTTTACACTGACCTAGCTTTTCCATTGGACCAATGCAACCAATTAAAAACGATTTATTTGCAGGCATTTATTTAGAGTTCATGTTTAACGTGAAACGATGTGTAATCACTGTTTATATGGGCCCTGCTCTATTCTTGTGGCATTGTTTCGCATAAATGTGTGTTAGTGTTGCATTTCTATTAGACGATCTTATCATTATCTACTCGTAGCTCAATCGATTCATTGCTGTTATCAATTAATTAATAAATGTCCAACCTGTATTGCTATAAGTGTCGTTGTTCATTAATGTCTTCAACTGTTCTTGTCTATCTTGTCGTTACAAAAATGGAATTTGGGTGAAATTTTACTAAACACACACCTGTCTATCTTTTATTCGTAGGGGAGGTTTCTCTTTAAACGATTAAAAATAATCTATTGCTTTTTTGTCATCAGTAAAATTGTAACTTGACGAGAATATAAATAAACCGATGGTAAAGTTTACAAAAACCAACCAAAGTCATTGTTTTCGTCTAAATTTTATATCAGAATATATACTGAATATTTCTAGTTTATAAACAAAGTGCTCTTTCTGGTTCTGGTGTTGATGTGGGAATTTTCTGAAGCCCAAAAAATTCGCCTACTTTATTTATTCTTAACACATTGAACATTTTCAAATTTCTGAGTACATTTTTAATATGATAATTAATTAACAAACACGTCACTAATAAAGACCAAAAAATATTCGTAGAAATATTTATTTATAGTTTATAATTTTCTATCATAAAAACTTTGTCAAATTAGCCATCATCCAATGATCAAAAGGAAATGAGAGAAATATATAATTTTGGTTGGTTTATGATTATTATATATACTCGCCAAGTTTCCACTTTAGCGGTGATATATATTGAATAATGTAAAAAGAACTTGTCGAAATACATTTACTTGTTTGCTTTCGATGCAATCGCAAAAATCAATGCAATCTAAATAAAGATACTTACGTATATGTGATGTAAGGGTGTAAAGTTTCGATTACAATCTGATGTCTAATACATAGGTGCAACTTATTGAAGACTATGTAGATTAAGAATTTAAATTACCTACATATATACATAATAATAATGATAAAAATCCACCCTTGACAATTTTACTCGGAATTTTTAACCTTGTAAATTTCTACACCAAAAATCGTTGTTCCTAACTTGCTGTTGTTTGTTGATCCCTCGTGTGTATGGTATTGCATAATATTAATTAAATTAATAGCTGGCAGAAAGTCCGAAATTCGACGAGATTTTTTTTTAAAAAGTTGCGAATTTTTTAACTTTCCAAAAGCAATACCTTTATAAAAAAAATTATATTATATCTACTTATGTGTATTCGTCTTCCAGTTCTTTTTAATAACGTGAAAGAAACAATTGGTTTATTATCAATAGGAGAAATTAAATAAAATTTGGACTTTCAGCTAATACTAAGTAGTTAAAAATAATACGTGATTTTTATATACCTTCATTGAGACAACGACACATATATAAATAAAAGTATCATACAATTATTATATTAGTGAACCTTGTGAACTTGAAATTAGTTAGTTAGTCACTTAGAAATCAAACACTTTTAAAGTACCAAAGGAAAATGTGATTTGTCAAGACCTTTACTTGAGTTTTACATGTTATAAACGTCGAGATCATACATAAATGTTTTACATTTTTATTTGTCTTTTGTGATTATATATGTATGTATTAAATTGACCTCAAAAAAAAACCATCGACTGAACCATACATAGCTTTTGCTTTGAAATGTTAGTCGACACTGACCTAGCTAGATATATCATAGTTACATTTTTGCTAAATAAATAATAAAATTAAAAGCGTAAAAAAACATCGTTAACTTATGAAATAATCAATGTTGTTATATCACTTAAAATATACACATGACTTACTGTAGGTATTGTTGTTGTTTCATTTGTTTATTAATTCGTTTTTGTTTTTAGAAGACACTTGTTGTCAAAACGCAGCATTTTTATCTTCTTTTCGGCGAAAATATTTCTCTAATTACATTCGTTTGTTATATAGTATATTATAACGATATTCGTTTTTTTTTAAACAATTTTAAACATTTGACTACTTCACGACAATGTAACTAAATAAACAAGGCGAAAACCTCGTGCTAATATGCAAATATTTTCCCATGGATTTTATTACCTATTCACATTCGGAATATGACCCTTAATAAACAATTGCTTTAAACAAATTTGATCCTAATTTTCGCGAGGTAAACTATTCCGCATTCAGGATCGTCTTCCGAATGTGAATAAAATCAGATACATATTTAGGGTATTTTTGAATATATATTTATTTATTTTTTTAAATAAAATAAAAGTGTCTGAGTTTTGATATGTAAGTGTATTCAAAAAGCAATGTAGACGCCTTTCATATTCAATACTGATTATAATTATTATATTATAATTATTATATTCTAGAATCTGTTCAGATGCAGAGAGGACACGTTAGTTATGCCTAAGTACCTTTAGATAGACATAAGGCTGTTCCGTTGTTATATAATAATAATATATGAAATTAGGATCGGCGACTTGATTGTTATTAGAAATACAGCGCTGGAGTACCGCCAGGAGGTGGACATTAATAAAATATTAAAATAGTCAATTGTTTTTTTTCTTTTTCTATATATTTCTTAACGAACCTCGTATACAAAAAATTTTTACCATTCCCCATTTGTTTATTTCTAAGAACAGAAATTCAATTGTTTTTCTTTTCCATTAGTCTTTTTACTATCTTAAAGAACCCTGCATATACAATAAAATTACCATTCCCTAAGAACTTCTAAGAACAGAAATTAAATTTCAAAAAAGAAGGAATTAAAATCCTTATTCGTCTAAATTTTAACATCAAAGATCTCACATTTTGAACGCGTTCTACCAAGTAGGCACAACGAACCGAAAGCCACATCCCACGACCGGTAGGGGTATTAGCCCTCGGAGTAGTTGTTTCCGTTGATTCCGTATTTATATTTATATTTAGAAATGCAATTATTTTTATGTTCCATCAGTCTTTTTACTATCTTTAAGCACCCTGTATATACAATAAAATTACTATTCCCCATTTGTTTATTTCTAAGAACAGAAATACAATTGTTTTTCTTTTCCATTAGTCTTTTTACTATCTTAAAGAATCCTGTATATACAATAAAATTACCATTCTTCATTTGTTTACCCTTTAGAGCGCAAATTTCTAATAAGAAGCTGACTCAAGCCTTCGTATCCTTTCAGGATATCAAGATTACCTTACGTTTATCGTTTCGGTTCGAGATGCAATTAGCAGATGCACGACACAAGTTAGGTAGGTAATGCTATTTTATTATTTGTTTGCTTTTAAAATTGCTACAGTAGATCGTTTCCGTTGGAAAATAAAATATTGCTTTTACCTACTTTTATTATTCTTCTTTGACAACTAAATAAAGAAGAATTTATTTTTTAATATTTTTAATAAAACATTCGTAATTAAATAAAAATAGAAGGTGAATACAAAAACATTTCACTTAAATTTATTATAGGGTTCTTAACAAATTTGTTTCGACAATCACGTCATTTTCAAAAGATACAGGTTCATATATATTTATTTAATAATCCACAATGGTAGTCAAAATGTGGGCAAATTTCGATGATACTTCATTCTAATTTTTCTTTTGTTTAGTTTTCTTTAAAACGGGATTCCTAATTTTCTTTACCTGCTAACTATTTTTGGGGATACCAATTTATATTGAAACACGTATTTGTAATTGTTGGCTTCCTTTTTAATTTGATTAAAATGTTTATAAAAAATGCCAAGTGTTATTGTTTATAGACTTTATTTAGAAATACGATTAAGCAATAAAAAAATGTTGACCTGTTTTTTTAATTTCCGCTTAAATGTTGCAACGTAATCATTCATTTGTATCGATTTTGTTTAGATGTGACAGCGATTAGAAAATGTTTAAGATATTATTTTTTATCGTTTTTTTGGTAAATGCTCTCGCTGAAGATTCCGTTTACGTAATAAATGCGCGAAAAGGTTTGCATGTCGTCAGTGATAAATTTTTAAGTTTTAATATAGATCCGGGAGTTCTTTTTTCAGAAAATAAAAACAATAAGAGGTATGTAACAAATTAATTGTATATGGGATGGAAAAAATGAGACCGAAATGGTATTATTTGTTTTTCAGTTATTCGTATTCTTTTGTAAAATATTTGGGTCCATCGTATGTTCTTTTTTCTGGCCCTTCGACAAAATTTATTACATTTTCTGATAAGGAAATATGGTATCGTTCCACTGGGATTTCCAATTTTCTGCGTAAATTCGAAATAAATCCAACGACGTGGAAAATATTCAACGGATGGCTTGAAAATGTTGCATTTACCCCAATTTTTTCCTTAAGTGATAACGAAAGAAGTGACGGTTTGTGGAGTGCCAAAAACTATATTTCTTTATTCAATTTAACTGATAAATTGAATATAAGTTGTATTTGGCAAATAGAATCTGGTAGGGCTATCATTATGTGCTAATATATATATTTTTCTAATTTTCTTCTTACATCTCACTTTACTGAAATATATTTAAAAAAAATCTATCTTCCAATCAATTTATAAAACATAATTTACAATTAATTATTTTATCAAAGTAATTTAAATTATTGTTCTAAAGTTTAATTCTAAATCATACTAACAACTTTCAGAAAATAAGTATAAAAGTGTCCATGAATTTGTCCAGGATTACTCGGTTTTGCGTGATACCATCGCTAGGTTTCCCAATTCCAAAGAAAATTGGAAAATTGCCGCCAACAATTTTGCTAATTATTTAATAGAAAATAGCAGTGTCGAAAGTGTTCACAACTTTTTAAACAAACTCTACGCAGTTTCAGATGTTTGGATTAAGCAAAAGTTAGTAACAAGTATATACATATAAAATTATTAGTTAAAAAACTGTTTGATTATTGTAGCAATGATGTAGAAGAGGATGGTCGTTTTTTAACAGAAATAATTTCAAAAATTCACTCACCTGTAATATCAAAGCATCCAATATGGAATATTTATTTAAATAAGGGAACATCCGAAAACTTCGCTTCAGCAATAACGTTAGCAAAGGAAGCAGGAAATGCAGCTAAAATGGGTTACGAAGTGCTGTTTAAGCAAATAGACCTCAACGAAAGAATTTCAGATACACCTGTAAGCATTTTTTTCTTTTGTTTTTCTTCTTGTAATTGTTTTTTTTTGTTCTCCCTTTTGTTCTTCTTTTTAAGATAAAAACAGATGCCTAAATGAAAGTTGAATGTTATCTTGTTGTAGATTTTCTGGTTTTCAGTTCTGCATAAACATTTGATGGGAAGAAATGTGTTAGATGTAAAATATCCACATTTAGCTTCCGATGTTTTTGCATATACACATTGTACCAAATTACAAAGTGCGTTCGCAAAAAGCGGATCAATCACAGTTCTTGCAATAAATAATAAAACAGAAGAACAACGTATTTCGATTAAAATTCTTGGATCCACCAATCTTCGAGCCACAGAAATCGAAAGTTACGTTCTTTCAACGTCCAATGAAAATTCAAAGTAAGTTTTTCAATAGTTATTATAAACAAAAATTAATTTTTAAAATTTTTCTAGCGAAACATATTTTAATGGACACAAAATTTTATTCAGTCTTATAAATACTCGCAAATTTTTGCTTATACCTGACATTAAACAAATTTTGGCTTTTCGAAACGTTGAACTAGATTTACCACCGAAATCTATAGGATTTTATGTTTTTTCTCATGCCAGAACTTTATATTGTTCTCACGAAGAACCCAACAGTGAAGGAAAGTCTATAACAATGAAATTTAATGAAAATCAGACGATAAAACCTGAAAATACCGAAAATACTCTTAAAAAAGAAGACGAAGTAAGTGTCAAGAATGTAGCGAAACAAAACAATGTAACAAAAATAACTTCAAGCACCAATAATAAAACAAATGCTAGTACAAAAGGAGGTGGAATTGAAATTGAATTAAGTGACGCTGAAATTAATTTCATTATAAAGGAAAGAACGAAAAGCAAAGCAGAAAAAAAAGGAATAGCACTTCAAACAGAGAAGTTGGATGAAATGGTAAATTATATTTCACAAAATTTTAAAACAATAGACAACACAATAATTCTACAACCAGTAAAATACGCTCATATTGCAAGAAACAAGCGAGAAACAAAACAAAAATTTGACATTACAAAAAAACGTGATATAAATATGGAATTGTTACGAAGAAAAACTAAAGATCCAAATTACAACAAAAATAAAGGGATATTGAACAACAGCGATGAAGAAACATCAAAACGATTTTCTTTTCCGAAGAAAATTTACGCAGAAATCGAAGGGGATTTGGAGATAAACAATGATCAGAAAAAGTACGATCGGTTTAAACAAAAATTTACCAGCGAATTCACTGATAAAAGGACTTTTGAAAAGAACGAAAAACCCAAAAATACTTACAAAGAAAAACCAAATCATAATCCCTCGATTGTTATTACTCCGGGAATGATAAGGCGGAAAATTACTGAAAAAACTGTAAATAACAGGAAGAGGAATTTTGAGTCATTAGAAGTCGAAGATTCAAGCGAAGAATTTTTTGGATATTTTGAAGAAACCCAACCGCGCAGTCGTTTCAGGGGTACAGTCTTTCAGGAATTGGAAGAATTAAATACTAGTCCCGAAATAAGAGGATTTTTTAGAAAAGATGATGCCGTAGAAATATCTTTCTCAGATGAAATCTCACAAGGGTTTCACGTAAGTATTCTATCATATTTAGATATATTAAATCGATTAAACTTGTATGGAATATGATTAATTAATTAATTTTATGGTTTCTAGAGAAAAGGAAGCAAAGCCAAGACTGCTGCAAAAATTCGTGAATATTACAAAAACATCGAAGAACTACGACAATCCAAAATCTTCGGACGCTCTCATACAAATTCCGTTGAAGATTGTGGCATCGACAATTTCGATTTTATGGGTGCTGATTCTCTCAAAAGATTCAAACGAGATCTCACCGAATATTCCGAAGAAGACATCCAAAAGTACATACAATTTATGAAAGAACAATTGAAACATATGAGAAACATGCAAAAACAAGCAAGACTAAGAAAATACACTTCAACTGTTAAAAGTCAGAACAATAATACCATTCAAAAATCGCCTTTCAATTTAACAACGAATTACAATGACGTCAGATCATTTAAAAACAAAAGGCACCAACAGGACAACACGCAACATTTTAAAGAAGAAAACGACGAAGATGTTCTCTTAGGTGATCCCGTTAAAATAACAATCGGAAAACCGTATGAATCAGACAAAGTTAAAATTAACGAAAAGCAGAAAGAAGCACAGATTCAAATGCTTAAAAATAGATTGATGAGGAAAAAGAAATTGGAAAAACAATTCGGAACAACCAAAAACGATCAAAATCCCAATACATTGGGGATAATAAATGAAAAAACAGAAAACGGAAACAGCAATATCATATTGAACGATGATGATCGAAAACTTGCCACTAGAAGAACTCTTCTCGACATGTGGAACTCTAATCCCGAAAAAAGGTTCAGCAGATCAGTAAAGCAAACGGAAACCGATGAGTTATGGAAACAAAACAAACTATACAAAAGGTTAACGCCAATCAAAGAATGGAGACCTCAAGATATAATCAAACTACATAAAAAGAGTGAAAGAGACGACAGTACCAACTGGATTGGTAAGCCCACCAACATCCAATTTCCCAGTAAATCCAATATTGTACACAAAAGGTATAAAAGGTACTCAGAAACAAAAGAAATTGACAACGAAATCAAGCCCTACCTAGAACTCCCAAAGAAAACAAAAAATAATAAATGGGACAAAGTAGTAAATAAAAAAGTAAAATCTAAAAATGACGTTGTACCACTTACTGACGAGGAACATGAGACAACAACAGTATCGAATTTAATCAAATCTTGGTCCTTTTATAACGTTGATGAATTAAGTGATTCAGGTGAATTTATTCACGACAACAATACACAAACAGATCAAGATCAAGATAACGAACAAGTGAAAGTTTTTATGTTCACTGAAGACAGCAGAAAGTACAAGTTGAAAAGTGACGACGATTCATTGTTCACAATCAACAATAAACAAAACATTTCCACCCAATTGAAAAACAATCAAACGAAGGTTGAGAAACAAGTTAACAACGCGAACACTACGACAAATTTCTTTGAAAATATTTTAAACGTTTTCGAATCATTTTTTAACAAAGTCAGCGTTAAAATGTCGGATTATGTAAAGAAAATCAGTGAGACGATAACACATTAATTAGAATAAATAATTACTTGTTTTTGTATTAATTTTAAGAATTTTTGTATTTGGCGACGTAAATAAATAAGAATAAGTGCAATTTTTTTGTCCTTCATCTCCATTAATAAAGCATTTTTTTTATTATAGTTGTTCTTCTTTCTTCTTTATACATCCAGTATATTTGTTTTAATTAAAAAATGAAATTAAAACAATGCAAAAAATGAATTTAAGAACTTAAACGAGAAACAGTTTTTTATATATTTATTTATTTGTATTTTGCTTATAATAATTGAAAATGTTAAACAATTGAAACCAATAGTTTAAATAATTAACGAGTTGAATTATAATAATCGTTTACAGCAATTACTATAAGGATACTTAAAATTATTAATAAATAATACATATCAACAATAATTGAAATGTTTAAGTAATGTTATGCTATAGTTAATCGCTGGTTTAGTAATAACTGAGTAAAATAACTTTCTTTAAAGGAACAAAGGCTGAGCATTCCATTTAATATTTTTCTTTAAATTTGTTACATTTAATCCTAAGAGCAGAATTGTCTACACTGCCCTTGAAATTAGTTTAAAAAATAAAAACTTGATTTTCCCCAACCAATAATATTTTCATTCCTATTTCTTATAAATGTATAATTAAAAAAACATTAACTGTATAATAATTCATAAGAAAGGAATTAACATTAATATTGTAATAGTTATAATATGTAAAACTTGCCTACCTGTTTTGTAATTTATTGGTTTATTTTTCTTTGAGTATTTATTATAATTTTAATTCAGTTCGTTTATATTGTAATATTTGTACATTGTTTTACATAAACTTGTTTCTTTATCTGTAAGTATATATTGTCTTTTTGTAGGTAATTTTAAATTAATAAATTTATTTTGCCATATCTGTCTTTTTATAAATATAAAGTAAATAAATTTTGATGTAATATATATAATAATGTGTAAATAAATATGCAATGTATTTAAACAAGTGTGTATTAATAATAAAATAACAATAAAAATTAAAATATGAATTTCAGTTTTCTTTTATTTTAATTATACTCCCCAAATTGCAATAGAACGAAAGCAGTTACAATAATAAATTAGTGGAATATAAAATTAATAAATTATATGGTTAAATAAAGATATTAAAACATATACAATGAAAGTACCGATGGCATCGTACTTTATTGCGTTTATATAAACCTAATTATTTGGCTTAATTTTTTAAAAATGGTGAAGGCGCCGGACATCGTTAAAAATTTTGCGTGTGCTTCGAAAATTCGAGATTTTGTATCAGGAGAACATAAACTGCATAAGGTCGTTCCGAGCAAATCGCGCGGATCTCCTAAAATTTAGTGTTATTATTACTGTTTTAGGTAAGGGTGCGTTCACTCAAACTGAGTTGTATCTAATCGTTTTTTCGATGTGATCCTAAATGATAATACGAGCTTAACTGCTTTAAAAATTAATGCAATTGGAAAAGAAGTACTTATATTATTCAATTCTAGCAATTTAGGAATACCTTTTGAATGGAAAACTCCATTTTAATAATTATACATAATTAAATATAAATGTGTAATTGAACACTGCAAAAAAAATGGCTGCTGTTTGTTTACAAATTAAGTTGTTTACAAGAGATGTTGGTATTTTTCCCAAAAATACAACTAATTCGTTTAAAAAACAGAAACAACTAAGTATTTCATTCAAAACAAATATATAAGTATGGATTATTGAATGTAATTAACCAAAAATGTATATTTTACATACCTGTGACTGTTTTGTTGTTCCAATATGTTATATTCAATTTGGACAATAAAAAGACCTTTTATGAGGAAGATGCCCAGTTGAAAACCATCCAGTAGATCAAAAGTTATTAATTTGGTGATATATATACATTAAAATGATAGGTATAAAAGATGCCTATTACAATCTAAATACAGGTAATACGATAATTTTTTAGCTCTCATGCTGCCTTAGATATCCTTATTGTTAGTAAAACACACATTTTGGTGAGTTGATACTCACAATTGAAATTATCTTATCCTGATGATAATGAAGATAGTAGTAGAAAGATATAAAGTTAACATTTACCCTGACATGAATACTTTCTCATAGCAATTCCTTCGATTTGAAAATTGTCTTTATTTGCAATCTAATAATCTATTATTCTTCTTGTAGAATAGAATCCTGAATATCTTTTACAATGGTTCACAAGTGTTTAATTAAATAATTTACATTTCAAAGAAATCTAAAAATGAGATGCCGTCCAATTGTTATTCAAAATCGAATTATAAATTTACATTCTGTGCATGCTTTTACTTAAAATTGTGGTTGTATCCTTAAAGTAATAGAACAAATATTTAAGAACATACTGCTAGTATCTAGATCAGCACATAATGATATTCAGGGATTTAACACTTTCCCACCCAATTAATTTATAAATGTGCATTTAAATTGAGATGGACAAGTATTTTTATACATAATTGTATTATTGTATTCTCAAAAAAGTACAATTACTATAAAGATATTTAAAATTATTAATAAATAATACATATCAACAATAATTGAAATGTTATGCTACTATTAATCATAAGTTTAGTAATAACTGAGTAAAATTACCTTATTTAAAGAAAGAAAGGCTGAGCATCTCATTTAATATTTTTCCTTATTTTACATTACATTACAAGTTTAATATCAGAAAATAATTTTTTTTTCCTTTAATTTCATTACATATAATCTTAAGAGCAGAATTATCCACAATACCCTTGAAATTCGTTTAACAAAATAAAAACATTTGATTTTCCCCAACCAATTATATTTTTATTCGTATCTTTTATAAATTTATAATTAAAACAGCATTAACTGCATAATAAATCTTAAGAAACGAATTAATTTTAATATTATAACAATTAATAAACCTACCTACCTGTTTTGTAATTTATTGGTTTATTTTCCTTTGAGTATTTATTTTACTTTTAATTTAGTTTATTTACATCATATATTTGTATATTGTTTTACATAAACCTGTTCCTTTAGTTGTAAGTACAATTTGTCTTTTTGTAAATGATTTTAAATTAATAAATTCATTTATTGTGTCATATCTGTACCAAACTTTTTATAAATTTACAGTAAATAAATTTTGATGTAATATATATATATAATAATGTGTAAATAAATATGCAATGTATTTAAGCAAGTGTGTGTTAATAATAAAATAACAATAAAAATTAAAATATGATTTTCAGTTTTCTTTTATTTTAATTATACTCTCCAAATTGCAATATAACGAAAGCAGTTACAATAATAAATTAGTGGAATATAAAATTAATAAATTATATGGTTAAGAAAAGATATTATTAAAACATATACAATGAAAGTAGCGATAGCATCGTACTTTACTGCATTTATATAAATCTAATTATTTGGTTTAATTTTTTAAAAATGGTGAAGGCGCCGGACATCGTTAAAAATTTTGCGTGTACTTCGAAAATTCGAGATTTTGTATCAGGAGAACATAAGCTTCATAAGGTCGTTCCGAGCAAATCGCGCGGATCTCCTAAAATTTAGTGTTATTATTACTGTTTTAGGTAAGGGTGCGTTCACTCAAACTGAGTTGTATCTAATCGTTTTTTCGATGTGATCCTAAATGATAATACGAGCTTAACTGCTTTAAAAATTAATGCAATTGGAAAAGAAGTACTTATATTATTCAATTCTAGCAATTGAGGAATACCTTTTGAATGGAAAACTCCATTTTAATAATTATAGATAATTAAATATAAATGTGTAATTGAACACTGCAAAAAAAATGGCTGCTGTTTGTTTACAAATTAACTTGTTTACAAGAGATGGTATTTTTCCCAAAAATACAACTAATTCGTTTAAAAAACAGAAACAACTAAGTATTTCACTCAAAACAAATATTTAAGTATGAGTTATTGAATATAATTAACCAAAAATGTATATTTTACATACCTGTTTTATTGTTATAGGTGGTATTCCAGTATGTAATATACAATTTGTACAATCAAAAGACCTTTTATGAGGAAGATGCCCAGTTGAAAACCATCCAGTAGATCGAAAGTTATTAATTTGGTGATATATATATACATTAAAATGATAGGTATAAAAGATACCTATTACAATCTAAAAAACAGGTAACGCAATAATTTTCTAGCTCTTATGCTGCCTTAGATATACTTATTGTTAGTAATACACACATTTTGGTGAGTTGATGCTCACATTTGAAATTATCTTATCCTGATGATAATGAAGATAGTAGTAGAAAGATATAAAGTCAACATTTACCCTGATATGGATACTTTCTCATAGCAGTTTCTTACGATTTGATAATTGTCTCTATTTGATTTATAAATCTGCATTTAAATTGAGATCGACAAATATTTTTATACATAATTGCATTATTGTATTCTCAAAAAAGTGTAATTGCTGCTAAAATTAGAAACATGTATGTAATTCAGCCAAATGTCATGTTGTAGAGTCTACACCTTTTTTATTTAAAGTTAAATTGTAAACATTTTTCCAGAATGAAGGTCTAGTAGTATATGTACATGGAATTGTGCAATTGCATTACCAAGGAAGTTTAAAGACAACCAAGTATATTTTAGCTTAATTACATACGTCAAAGGACTACAAAATTTTTATTTGAAATTAGATTGTAAATTTAGTTTCAGATTTTAATTCTAGAGAGATTTCTACATAGAACTATATATTAGTGTTATCATAAGAGCTGATGTATAGACAAAAATCAAGAGCTAAACTGATACTATATATTACACATAAGGAAGCTATAGCTTTTTTATTTTGAATTGTTTCTAAATACTTTTTATATGAAACTATTCATTTGTAATGTTAAAATAAGATATCTAGATTATTCACAAGTAAAACTGAAAATGGCATCTGTAAGTCACGAAGCTTTTTGTTAATTTTAAGTTTAATTGTAAATATATTTTTTATATGAAGTTAATAAAAATAGTTTTACTCCAATAGGAAATTTTAGGGATCTATGATTTACACCTATTTGTTGGCTTTTATGTTTATCATATACATTTAAATAAACATAATTTTAACAAACTTCTATTCCATATTAATAACTTAAAACTTTTAAGTGTAACTTTGAATAGGACTTAGCTGTTGAGTGGTATAAAAAAAGTCAAAATGATTAACAAAAACAAAATAGAATTTGATTTCTATCCTGGCAATTAAAAATTCTTATAAAACAAACATACAATACGAATATTGTTTTTTTTACAGCATTCTCTTTATAAGAACCAAACAATTGATACAATTTTATACAAATAATAATAAAAAAGGAATAAAAGTTAACTCTCTCACCAATTAATCTTTGCCAAGAATGGGAAAAGGTATATGTTCAAACGGGCTTAAATCCATAAAAATCCCCTCAAATTACTTCATTCTACTAAAATGAAAGATACAATGGGGAATACCAAAAAAATTGAAAAATATGCGCGCATTATGGAAGATATTTATTCTCAACTTCCTGTTCCAAATGTACATTTTACAGATTTGACAATTTCCTATAATTTACAATATTATACAACTCCGTCAACGATAATGCGGAGAAGATATTATTTATTTATTTTCTTGTGTAATAAATATCCCGTTTCTTGACGACACCGGAGGTACTAACACTTTCCTTTAAATGCTATATATTATTGTCTAAAGACTTAATTGCATCTAACAGGTAGAAATAAATTGTTACTTTAAATAGATATACACTAATTAATAATATTCTTTTGGTGTATGTACAACACGTGTTTGTTTATAGATTACAACTGTGACGAAAGAGAAAAATAGACAGATACAGAATTATACAGAACTTTTGCTAATAAAACATTATTACTATTACCGCGTCGCCCTCGTTGTCCGGAGTTGTTTTGCTTGTATTTTTTTCTTTCATAATTATTACTTATTTAGTGACATGTAAAGATAAAGAGAGAGGACACAACACAAGAGGTGCAACTAGCTAGCTATCATTTGTTCACAACACACGAGTGAGAGGGTTCGCAACACTCCTAATACTGGCAATTCTTTTTAATATTTATATCATATACAGGGCGTCTAGTCTAATAAATCACAAACTATTATCAAACGTAAAATCACAATACAATACTTTCGATCGTCTGAAACATTTTTTTTAGTCTACCGCTTTTTTCCTCTGCGAAAATTTTCGTATTTGGGGCTTTCCCCCACCCATTTTTCCCATAAACGTGTATTTAATATTCACTGTACATTTACAAAATGTAGTCGTAAGAAAACTTTTGGAACGTTAAGGGTGCCTACCACATTAAACATATCAATGTAACAATGTAAAAATATCTACAATCCAATTTTCACGTTGTTCGACAAAATATATTTTCCACTGGTACAAGTGGAAATTGTCGATTTCGTGACAACTCAAAATTTCTTAATAACTGTCGAACACAAAAAAAAATGTATCTAAAACTAGTTGGTACGTACGTATCTAATGCAGTCAATCTACGCTGGGATAAAACAACATAAATCTTTAACAACATTTATGTATAATCCGGGTAGTCTAGGCGAGAGATTCTAGATATTTTTTTAAACACTCTTTAAAAAAATCAGCTGGTTATAGACACCCTTAAGTCAGTTTTCATCAACTACATTTTATAAAAATAGAGTAACTATCACCTTGTGTACGAAGAGAAACAATCAAAAAAATAATTATACATATATATATATATACATATATATATATATATATATATATATACTTGTGGCAAAATTGAAAATCAATATAAAATAGAAAAATGTCTGCAACAAAAAAGAATTATTAAAAAATTGCCATGTAGTAGAAGTATCGACTGCATTTCTATTTAAATAGTACGGAGACACATACAGGGTTAAGATTAACCACAACGAACTGAAGTGTCGGGGCGAATTTAACATGCACTCAGGTCTACAATGTTTTTTTTTCTTGTGCTACTTAAAACAAGAGTTCATTTTAGAAAAAAAATCCTGCAAAAATTAACATTCTTAAACAACCAACATTTACATAGGTATACATATAAACAAAAATAGTATTTCGACTAATTATAAATTAATAAATATTACGTCGTACCCATTGTAAATAATATTTGTGCATTTGTAATTTACGAAATATTTTTAAAAAGAACGAGTAGAGCAGGTTCAAAAAATGACCCCAACATGTTTAATAAATGCAGGACTCTTACAATTATGAATAATAACAACACTGAGACTTTATCTAACTACATGCTCTTTTCATTTATGTTCGAAATCATACTTAGTATCTTGAACACCAGTTTTTTTGATCAATTATATTATTTAATTAATTAATTAATGTTAACAGCCTATCTCTACAATTTATTTTCTTTGTATTTTTCAGAGATAATAATAATAATTATTAGGTATATGAAAAAAGTTACTTTTTAACTACGCTAATAACGATAAATCTCACTGTTTTGCATCAACATTTAAAAGATGCAAGAAAATTTTACCTAAATATGTTATTACAATAATACAATATATTACAGATAATTTCTTGTTTTCTTTTCCAATTGACAATTACAAAGTTAACACTTTGCACATTATTATTATTATTATTTATAATTAATAATAGTAAACTTTGTTAGACGTTCGGACTGTCCCAAAGTACAAAACAAAATAGAGAAGAATAACAGTCAAATTTTCGAAAACGTGCACAAATAAAACAAACAAAATTAACATTCGAATTTTGTGAATCGGTTATATTTTGTATATTTTGGAACAATTCCGAATTAATATAGGTATAAATAAATAAATTATGCAACTCTCGCGTGAATGCAAGGAAACATATTAAATTTAATTAATAATTTTTAACAATCAGAGATGGTGCACTTTCTACGTAAAACGCTTGTACAAAATTATCTACACACACACAAGTATTTTACTTACGGTGACAAAAAGGCTTATGTTCATCATGGAGATCTTGGAAAGCCTACTTTTAATTTTCAACATATCGTTAAAATGAAACTCAAAGCGATATATTTACATTTCGATATTATTTTTCCATTTTTGTTTTTTCTTTTTTCGAAAACTGGGGAAGACCGCGAGTGAAAACAATTTATCCTTTTTCAATTTCTTTTAACGTTTTTCTCTTATACATACACGGATAAACACGTCACATGCGTTCAAATTTAAATACGTAAAAAACAATAATTTCAAATTTCATTATTAGTTAGGTATATCACAAGAACACTTACACCCTTTCATCTAGTTGTATAAATATCGATCAATTACATACTAAGGAACTCCTCTTTAACGTTTCTTTTTAGAAGGGATTAAATTGTTAATAAATTACAAATAATAATTAAAAGTATAAGAGAAAAATTTAAAAGCAAACCTACATTTCCAGCAAACTTTTAAATAACGTTTACAATAAAATACAATCTTATTAATATTGTGTGTAACTCTGATGAAGCATTTTAGCGTCGTCGGTAAAATCATGTTTTGCCCCCTCGTTAAATTACCTAACATTACAATTCACCGTCACTTATTATCAGGTCAACAATCTTTACGAAATCAATAACAAAAACAAAAAAAAAACGGTAACAAAATTGAACAAGTACCTCCTATTATTTATTTATTTATTAAAGTTCTTCCTTATTATTTTTCTCTTCTCTATAACATGAACGTAAAATTTTCAATGGAGAACAATTAAGCGATCAATTCTTATAACTTTATAAAAAATTCTAAAATACTCGGCGATTTACATATACATTATAAAATCAACTACAATACAGGTACAGAATAACGTATTTAGTTAGTCTCTCTCAATACATAGATATTATGAAAAATCATTGAATATGTTAGGCCTTGATAACCTACTACTGATTGTGCACCTTGTCTTAGAAAACGAAATTTTGCTACCGTTAGTATACAGTCTCCGACAAAAAATATGTTAACATACCAACAATTATTCTAATTTCCTATTCATCTTTAGCGCTGGCTTTTGTTTAAATTTAAATCGCTTCATATGTTGCTTACTTTTTGACGCACACCTGTATATTCAATAAACTCCGACCGGAAAAAAAAACAAAAGAAAACATAAGAAAACCTTTTAAGTATCAACCTACAAAGGTATTTACAGTGACTAAAACACCCGTCTTTTTCGAATTACATTTGAATTGATTTACGTCGTGAGGGGTTCACCAGGGATTAAAATACCGGAATTCCTTTATTTTTATTTTTCTCCGTAGTAGTCAGTGTCATTCGTGAACCCTATTTTTAAGAGATTATCAGAAGAGACTACGAAACTTAAGAATATAATATCCAATATCACAATAACCATTTCAGAACTAAATTAACGTAGAATAGTAGTAGTAATAGTAGTAATTATTGCTACAAGAAAATGCCTTTTGTTTATAATAAGAGTTTACGTTTTAGAAATTATGCTAAGCTATCAGCAACTCCTCCTACAGAGATAGAAATCTTCAATGAATGACGAAAAGAAAAACTTCACAACTAGTAGAGTAGCACGGCGATAGTTACCCTGACAACCAAAAAAACCGAAGCCCTCGTGGGGTTGCTCTTTTGGATGTCCAGGAACTACACTGTACCACACCTGAAAGTGTACATTTCTCCCTATACCATTATATGTCTTATATAAAATTATTTAAAAAAAACAAATGACAATAGAAAGTTAAAAAAAAACAATTTTGCAAAACAAAAAAATCAAACCCCATAAACAAAAAAAATGTTTAAAATACGATCTACGCAGAATAGAAGTGAAATTTATTTTGTAGTAAAAAAGAAGTTTCATTTAGAAAGAATATTGTCAAAAAAAAAACAAATGAAAAGAAATGCAACAATTAAAAATGTTTTACTTACGAACACTGCTTATGCTAAGCCTAACTGTCCGGCAATGGCGCCAACTATGATGATGACCAGAATCGAAACGCATACCAGTATCATAATCTTCTTCTGCAGATATATTAAACAAGGGCGTATATTAAGAATCAAAAACTGCGAAAAATCATTGGTCAACAACTTAACAACGATGTATGTCCCTTTGTCACTGTTACTGTTAATATGATACCAATGTTAAAAAAATAAACAATCAAATAGAAAATAACGGTTTAATAATAATAATAATAATAATAAAATTAAAAAATTAAAAAAACAATCAAAAATATTTTTTTACATAGGACATTAAAATACAATGCATCCATATGTGACCTGCTAACTTTTGTGAAAATGACTTATTAAAAAAATAATAATAATCATAAGAAATAGCTATAGTTACTAATATATTAATGAGGAAAAATTAGTTCGAACAGTTTGACAACGGATTTGTTGGTTTATTATAATAGTCCGAGACTAATCGTTACACATTGTACTAATTAGTGAACTAACAAAAATAAATGGTTCAGTGTCAAGATGTAATATGTTCATATGGTAAAATAATAGAAGAAATTAGCTTAAAAGCTGATAATAATGTAAAATGTACAGTAATCTAACCTAACCTAACCTAATACAGTGCAAATATTTTCTTGTATCACAATAAAAATAACGGAGAAAAAATACAACCAAACGTCTTACGTTTTTGTTAAAACAAAACAAAACTTCAAACTAAAGGTATCGAACTTAAAATAGATCTATTAAATTAGGTCAAAATATGGTTGTATTTTAGTCTATAATTAGGAACAAACTTAATTAACAATATGACGTTACACGTATCCATATAGGTATACTTTTTTTTGAAATTTAAATACCAAAAATCCAAAGCTGATATTTTCCTTTTGATTTTAATGCTTATGCCAAAAAACAATTTAAGCACCGTTTCACCATTTTATTAGGTATAGCTGGATGAATTATGTAAATTTTATTAATTTGACTAGTTTTGTTATTTCTGAAATAGCATTCGATAATAATAAATAAACATATCAAGATCGAACATTATTGCTATAATTAAAAACACACACACACACACTATCACACACGTTCGCTTTGTTAGAATTAAATTTATCAAATGTTTATTTTCGCGAATTCTCGTAAAACACACATTTATTTATATTAGTTGGTTCAAGAGATGATTATGTTATTTGCCTATAATAAAAGCGCAACGAATTATAATTATCATTAATTACAAAACAAGTTAATTTTCAAAGTATTGCAAATTGTTTAAAGTATTTATTTAAATTTAGTTTATTTTGTTAGCCCATTTGAAAGAAATCATTCAATCTCACACGATAGATAAATATATACAGAGCGAAATAACATTAATAATTAAATAAAAATAAATTACACGTTATTAAAAAAAAGGGTGGTGATAGGTTTATATATATATATACATATATATTATATGCCATTATCAGAATTACGAAATTTGTATAAACCCCAAATTTATATATTTAATTACTTTGGCAAAATTTGTAAAATATTTTTACAACTTATGTACCTAAGTAACGTTCTAAGTATAATAAATATCTAAATAGAAATAAAATTTTCATCTTAATTACGTAAATATTACTTAAACTTTTAGGTTTAGTCTTTTAAACATACTGGTAAGTAATGTAATGAATTGAAAATTAAATAGGCCCTTTGGAATAGAGAAAACCTTGTTTCATATCGCCAATGAAATAAAATAAATTAACAAATAAATAAATAAATAAATAAATAAGAGAATAATGAGGTGACAAATTTGTCTTAAAAAATAATTTTTAACATTTTCAAAATAATGAATTTAACACCTATAGGACTACTAACTTTGACTAATGATGCTATTCATAATTTGGTAACTATTAATTAATAAACGTCATTAAAGAAAGAACCAAGTGTCTGTAGAAGATAAGACAATACAATAATGAAAAATTGCAATATTTGAAATTGGGACCTTGCTTTAAATTTTCAAAAACAAGGTTTCCCCATTTTATAGTCAAATTATACACGAAACCCGTCGTCAATCTCCACCCTTTTTAACACATTGAATTATTTGTCTTATTGTAGAGAAAATCACACCGTTTTAAGAGTATATCTACATAATTAGTAGTATAATTACAATAATATTAAGTTTTCTCGACGAACACCTTTACAAATGCGACAAACAACACATTTATTTTTTGTGTTGTTATTCAGATATGTGACGACGTAGGTATATTAACATTTTTAATTTTTTTGTTATTTTATTTTTAAATTTTTATCTTTTTTTACTGAGGAAGCAACTTTGTTGGTCCGAACCACCCCCATTATCCCTTATACCTACTACGCTATTGTATTTTATTTATCATGTATCGGCTCAGAGCATTACCGATAAAATGATAATTAAAATGATGACAGCTACAATGAGGCAGATTATGATGAAGATCTTTTTCTGTAAAAGAAAAAAGAAACGGGAACACACCATTAGTTGGTTCTTTTTTGTCCGACCTTCTCGCACACGACAGGGATGAAAAACACTTACTAGAGATTATATAGAGGAGGCATGCCGGAGGTTTCTATACGATACGATACGATACGATACAATACGATACGTCTTTCCTCAAAAATTCATTTTTCACTATCTATGTTTAATACGCTTCAGAATCGATCACTTTTGTCTACTCAACAGAAGTACTAAGGCCGACATTTTCTTGAAAGTTTTTCATCAATAACTACCTTACCTACTTACCCAAAAACGAACCTTCCAAACTTGAAATAAAATCGCTGACAGAAATCAAACAAATATGTTACTATGTACGTTTCTTTTACTTCGAATTTGTAATATTTTTTTCATTTGTTTACAACAACAAAATAAAACATAAATGTTGGTGGTATTAATTTTTCAATAACTAATTTTTGAAATTTTGTTGCTGCTGTCTCGCCCTCGTCGGAAATCGAACTAAGCTACGAGAGGTGACAACAGTAATACATTAATTGCGATGATTCTGTGACAAAAATCAACCGTAAAGCCACAGTTTTTGTGTAATTCACGAAAAACTCCAACAAATGTAATGATATAAGTATTAGAAAATAAATTCTCTAAAATTTCTAAACAAAAGAAATGAATTTTATCCTAGAAATAATATGAACAATCTGAAAACAAAAGGGAAGATAAACAACTCCAAAGAAATCATAAACAGAACGTATAAACCAAAATATGTCTTGCAACTCTTAAAAAACTTTCAAGAAAACGCAAAGCATTTTGAGTTACAAGCTATTGAAATATGGTATTTTGTTATAAAAAAGAAACAAAAATGTTATCAACACAAAAAAATATTTAATAATAAAATATTACATAAACAAATCTCCTAAATAAAAGAGATATCTTTTGTAATGTGCCTAATATTTATTATAACAATTTATTGTTTATACTAATAAACAAATGCTAATATTAAAAATAATTTAAAACCGAACACGAAGCAGAAGAACATTTTATAATGCATAATGGATAATAATATTAATATTAAAGCACCTCACAGCTGTTCTTTATTATCACAAAATATAATCAAATGCCTCCGATTGTTTTTATCTATCTGTCAACAATTATTTACGAACATATCCATGAAAACAATCATCACCTAAACCACCGAACTATTTTTGTAAGTAAAACTGTTGATCACAGAAGCAATTAATAAATCGATCCAATTATCCTTATTCAGTTAATAGGGGAAACAGACGTACACGTAAGAAAAAAAAATCAATCACCAATTTAATGCTCTTCAGATTCCTGGCGATAATGCCAATTGTCTTTGTAAAACTTTCTGGCGACATTTGCTCACAAAAAAATGTGAGCAAAGTGAGAAATGATGAATTAATTAATGAATAAAGGAAAATCATGGATTAATTTGTCGGTAGCACCGACACTAAAATAATAACTATAATGACGATGATCACCACTATTAGGCAAATAATGATGAAAATCAACTTCTGCAATAAGAAAAAAAAGAAAGTTAGTGAAAAAAATTATAAAAAGAAATCAGATATAAAAAAACAGCCAAAACGGTAAAGTGTCATAGGAATGAATGAAAAACACGACAAAACAAAAGAAAGAAATGTTAATGTAAAAGTGCTAAAAAGCAATTGATAAAAAACAAAACAATGAAATGTTAATAGTGAACAAAGAAAGCTAAGAACTTGACACAAAAAAAAAATAAATTCATAGGAGTAAAACTAAGGATTTAACATGACAAAACGAAATAAAAAAATATACGTGAATGTGTTACAAAAGTTGAAATGTAAATGATTATTACATGAGTACAAGAAAAACCTAAAAAAGCAAAACAAAACAAACTAAAAGTGCATTTATGAGTAGATACTGGTGAAATGGCCAAAAAAATGCAAATTCTAATGATTATTACTTCAACTTAAACTACAATAAATTCCCAAATTATATTTCTGTTATAAAAGTAAAAGAAATAAGAAATACTTGGTTAAGTTCCAGAATTTTGTTTAATCTCTAACTATAGTAGTACCTAACAAATAAAAATAATATTAATTTATTAAATTAATCGTTAGGCACTGTTGATAATGACCTTTGGCAAAATAAAAACGATTGTCATTAAAGAATAATGGATTTACAATGTTTCATAATGAATTTACCGTTGAAAGCTCTAAAATAAAATTTAAAAGAAATTAAATGAATGAAAAATTAACTTAAGCATTGTACACAAAAATTAGCAAAATATTTAACAAGAAAGAAATAACACTGTCGCGAATTTTCGACAAGGACAATTGACATCACGCTGTAAAAACTATCACTAACACAAATCCAAAACTCTGATTAAAAAGTCACAAAATGGAGAAGAAAAAAAAACAAATACTGAACACATCTTATACCTCAAAATAACATTTTATCAATAAGTACACTAAAACAATTTTATACAATCTGTTTTTATTTCTATCCTATTTCGTGACTGTTGGTCAAAGTGGCAACAACCACAACGATATCACACACACACACATATACGCGCACGGACATTTAATACCTAATACCTAGTACACCCTACAACATCCCCATCGATAATAATTATAATATCTATGACGTATAACTATGTATTGTAAATAAGCAAAACTAAATATACAGGCACACACGTGGGTGTTGTAATATATAAATTGGAGCTGTGAAGAAGGCAAAAGATATTCGGGGGAAACACAGGAGTTGGGAGCGTGAGAGACAGAGGACAGCACCTACCTTCCTGGCTTTCGTCTGATATTCTTCGGCCATCTTCAGTTCCGAACGACCCACGTGGACGGCATCAGTGGCCTGCGATACGTGGTATTCCACCCTGTCGACCAATTCGCCCTAAAGCGCGGCAAGGGGGGGGGGGGGAGAAAGGAAAGGACAAGGGAGGGAATATAACAAATGGGACGTTGGACGGGCGACATCGTGTTAAAAGTAGTGAAAAAATACAGAGAGACAGAGAGAGAGAGAGAGAAAGAAAGAGACACAAAGAGAGAAACCAGCACAAATTGCACATTCAGTTAGTAATAAATACATAGTAGTAATATACATATACATATGTACAAACACATATACATTAATTAGTATTTGGTTAGACGATTAAAGAAAAAAATAAAATACAGTGACAAAGGCACATGAATAATAAATAGTTAGTTGACCACAGACGTGTTAACGAATGTTACATAAGAGTGCACCACCACCATCGATATTACCACCAACCATCGAATAATAATAATAATAATAAAAAGTCAATGCAAAAAGCGATTTTAATGAACGGGGGCGTTCGGAAAAGTGGGAAAAAAATGATTGCAATGCAACAATAATCGGAATAATTGACAGTAGACGGGAAGAGGAACGAAAGTGAGAGAGAGAAAAAAAAAGAAAAACCAAAATCAGAAAAGCGAAAACACTGTTCGTGACTTTTCTACAATCTAAGTTGGAACAACTCACCCGTCTGGCTTTGCTTTGGTACTTGAGAGCCTTCTTGGTGTCCTGGGTCGCCGTTTGTACGTAATCTACGGCGTGCTCTACGTGATACTCGATACGGTCTATCATTTCTCCCTATTGATTGTTGTGTTTGTTTTTTTTTTGTTGTTTTTGATAGACCAATCCACCCCCAGGCGACAGAAGAGAATGAGAAGAGAAGGGAGAGAAAAAAACAACCGTAATATTAGTAATTAGTACCCATGCAAAAAGCTGAGGAGGCAGAAGCCAAAATACAACGAGTTTTCCACAAATTATAAAATTCCAAAATTACTCAATAATAATTTACAGCTTATATTTTTAAAGTCCTTTTAGAATAAAATTTTTGTTAAATTGAAAGTCTTAGAGTTCCAGAGCTATCAAGCCAAAATACAACCCGTTTTCTACAAATTATAACCCGAACCTCCAACATAGAATTTAAATAGTGGTAACAGTAATCTATAAATTACCTTTTAAGTTACATTAATATACAATTTATCGCAATATTCTATGATATTGGAAATCACGAGATTCCACAGCTAGCGTGAAAACCATGGTATGAAAAATGGAAAAATCAAGGAACTAGTACGACGAATAGACGAGCTAAAGCAAACAAACCACGAAGGTAATCCAAAAAATAAGTTGTAATCTCGAAAGTTCTATGAAACGAAAACGTCTTAATCAATTGTCGAAAAAATTCGTGCTTTCTCACGACAATCTCATCCTCGTTCTGCTACAAGAACAAAGTTTGTTGAAAATTTTCAAATGGAATGTTTTTGATCACCTACCATACTCTCCAGATTTTGCGCCAAGTGACTACCACATTTTCATTTTTTTTTTAAGTACGCCTGTGTGGTAAACGCTTCAATACGAATGGAGAACTGAATATGGCGATCGCTTTATGGTTTAGGAAAATGGACACGCTTTTTTATAGAATGTTTTCCAAAATTGCACCCTAGGTATAGATATATACCAAACATAATGAAGTGGAAGACGATTATTTAGAAAAATCGTTTGGAACTCAAAAATAGCATAACATTATTTGTATAATTTAAAAGATTGTTTTTCGTTTTTTTTTTCCACTTACTTACTTTTTGAATACCCTTCGCATAAAGGTTCGCAATGACTATGAAACCCTAAAAATATCACTTGGGCACTTATACGCCCCAATATACCCTATTTCGAAAACACAACTCCATTTATAAATATTATATAAAATGGTATTTATTGACCAAGACGCAATAGGCAAAAAATTCTTATCGATCATTACGATTATTATGTCACATTCAAGTGGACAATAGATTGTTTTAACTGCCTAGCAATTTGTAGGAAAATGTACGTCGGAAAATTGAAAATGCATTTATTATAAAGTAACCGCATTCGTAGTGGATTAATGGTATTATTGTATTAATTAATTAGCAATGTTAAAAAGGTATTATGTTGTTAGTAACTAAAAACAATTTATATATATTATGGCTAGCTGTAGTAAGAATACATGCACCGATTTTGTTTGATTGTGTAAATATGATACAAAAAAGAATGTTTGTTGATACCTAAATGTTTGTTAAAAAAAAAACAAATAAGAAATAAACAAAAACGTATTACCAATACCCACCAGATGTTCATTATTTTAAAATTCGACGTTCAATGAAAATAAGTACTTAAGTTCTCATTGAACATTGGAACCACTTTTAACTTGAATGTATCGAAAGAGTGAGGATAAAATTAAATATGATAGGTGCCATTAAAAAAAAATGAACTTGTTCGTGTTTGAAGTTTTTTTTCTAAACGTACTGTATAACTTTTGACACTTAATTTTCGTATAAAGTTAACCATAAGATTTAACTATAACTAGTAAAAATTTCAACACTCTTAGCCATTTTTTATGGAAGTTACGATTTTTTATAGTTTGGACGATGTTTTTTTTTTATAAATTAAATTATCACAGAAACTATTCATCGCAGGCATACAAGTTGGTTATCAAAATCAACTTAAAATTTTATGCCTTCATACTATACCATTTAAAAGAACAAAATTGACACCAACTTCCGATATAACCGGAAGTAGCAGACAGTTGAAATTATTTTAGATAAAAAGATCATCCTTGTTAACCCGTACTGCCAAATGTTCAAATCTCTAACAAGCCTAGTTTTAATGGTTGATTGTAGGCTTTCACGGCCGGCGTTGATTCTGGAAAGCCTATATTTCCTAAAACATCTAATGTACCCCTGGCTGCATTTCGAATTCGTCCCCACAAAGTACGTACTGCTGGAAACGGTTGATAATTATGAAAAGTAAATACACAAATTCGTACCCGCGACAGTTTTATTGGAAATTCCCAGAAAAGCACAAAATAAAGCAGAATAACGTACATGGTTGCCATAAATACTACCTCTACCACTACCTAAACCTATACTAAATAATTAAACAATGTCTAATGTATTTATATTTATTTGTTGCATCCCAAAACTCTACCGTAAATCCCTTCCTGAAACCGGTTCATGTTGCCGATAGGGCATATCAATAATCGACTATTATAATTATCCAATAAAATGTTGTTATTTATTTTACCTCTTCTTAAGTAAGGCAACAACAACATATGTATAAATAACTTTATTTTTGTTAAACTTCTAACAACATTTTTAAGTAAATGCAGTTTATTTTATAAAAGTATCTTTCTAAAAATCATTCAGAACTTCAAAGAATTGGAAAATGTTAGGGTGGGCCGAATAAAATTAAATTTAGATATGGCAACGCTGCCATCGTTTTCTGGGTAATAGCGCGTAAACCATGGGAGCCAATTCCTGTATAATTAAGAAAGGATTGCTTTTCGAACGGGGACGAATTCGTGTCGCTGATAAACGATAATTACCTCTTGGGTTTCAATGACCCTGTATATGTAGGAATTTTCACAATCCTAGACTAACTTCAACCCTAAATTAAGACTGGCACAATTCATTTCCACTTATCTAAACAAAAAAACTTTCTAATTGGGTTGTCTGTCGAAAAAAAAAGCGGCTGAGAACAAAACATTATTGCGGTCAAGTGTACTTTATTTTTCGTTTTGACATTTCCATTAATTTCGGAAGAACATCCCCCGTCGTCTCGGCACAGTCGTCCGCGGCGACCCTGTTTATTACGAAGAAATAGAAGCAGGAGTCGATTTCAAAAGACCATTAAGTTATTTGCAAGTCACTTTATCCGTTCGCCTTTTGCCTGTTATTAAAATATAAAAGGAACTCTCCTCGGTCCGATCAATAAAATCGCGAACTTACAAAGAAAAGGGTAATATAACATAAATACGACACCCGACACGCCGATTTGTTGTCCCGATTTTTATTACCATCACAACAAATCGAGCGTGTGCTCCCGTTCGACTTCAAAGGGGTAAGAAAACATGAATTTAAAGGGTAAATGGGTACGTAGGTACACCTTTATTTCAAGAAGAAAAAAATCGAACGCTAGACAAATCGACATCTGATTAGAACGTCAAGAAAAGAAAATAAACTGCCTCAACAAATATTTTCTAATTTAATACTCTAATATCTTAAACACCCTGTAAACATAGAATCTACAGTTGCCCTGTACACATCGGTTATTTAAGATAATGACGTTGGCAACTTCCGGCTTGGCAGGATATGCTGCTATCTCGAAAACGTATTCGTTGAATAAAAATACAAACAAAATTGGCATTTTGTTTTTCAGAATCCAGCAAACACAAATGATATGATCCAATAAATAAACTGTCATCTGCCTATCAATTAATTACCTACCCTTTATAATAAGTTACGTAAAATAACGAGTAATATTTAAATTATGAACACAAAAGTCGTGTTGATATGTATAGTATATAGCTACACGCATACGATACGTACTTTTACCAATTAAAAATAATGGAAAGCCCTTTAAAACGTGCCCTCAACTTGTGTCACGACCGCGATTAAAAATAGGGGCGAGAGAAAGAGATGGACAGAGAAAGAGAGAGAGCGAGACGAGGGGCAAAAAGAAAAACCCTTGGCATACGTTGTACACGTGAAAGTAGTTTCTTGTTTGTTAACGATCGTTTTGGCATACGGCCAACAATCGATAGATTTATGGTTAAAACGCTTCGACTGATACGATTCAATTAGGACGTGGTTTAAAATGACACAAAAACATGATGCACTCCGGTTATATAAACTCCTAGATAGTAGAATTTGTACGAGTGATACCTAATTGATTTAAATAAGCTACGTATCAAGAAGTATACACTACAATTGGCAAAAGGTTCACGAAAAAATAGAAGTAAGATGAAAAAGAAAAAAACCTTTTCCGATTTGAATAAAACTGGGTCATTTATAAGAGCTTTATTAATGGTAGTTTTCATGTAAAAACATAACGAGCATGACTACAAACAATACTATCCATAGCGGCGTGCTTGAGATTGGAAATGTATATGGGCATCATTTCTCAATCTGACGTAACCCGGTTTGATCTAACAGACGGGCTGAAAAGTTCGTAGGCTGACCCATAGATGGCGCTACTAGTATCAAATCCATATTATTTTTAGTTAGCCCTAACCTTCAAAAGACGCGTGTATAAATTTGACAGCTGTTGCACTACTAGTATCTGAGTTATAGCATTTTTAGTAAACGAACATTTCTTACTTTGAAAAAATTGATAAAAATGAATTTCGTGTGTTAATAAAGCATTGCTTTTTGACTTTTAGGCGAATAAAAATACTGTTGAAACCAAAGCTTGGCTTAATAAGCATTATTCGAATTTTACACCATGAAAATCAACCGTAAAAAAATGGTTTGCTAAATTTAACGAGGCGAAATGAGCACCGAGGACGATGCACACAGTGGACGCCCCAAAGAGGCTGTTACCGACGAAAACAAAAGTCCACAAAATAATTTTTGATAACCGTAAAGTGAAGTTGATTGAGATAGCTGAGACCTTACCCTAAAGATATCAAAGGAACGTGTTGGTGATGGTCATATCGTGAATGAATATTTGTATATTCGAAAGCTCACAATCGACCAAAAACAACAACGGATCGTTGATTCTAACCAGTGTTTGGAGCTGTTCAATCGTAATAAATTAATAATAAACGAATTTTTGCGTCAATATGTGACGATGGATCATTGACAGTCAGCCGAATGGACTGCACGTGATGAACCGACTCCAAAGCGTGGAAAGACGCAAAAGTCGGCTGGAAAAGTTATTAAAGTATTCTAGGATGCTCATGGTATAATATTCATTGACTATCTTAAAAAGGGGAAAACCATAAACAGCAACTATTACGTAGCGTTATTGGAGCGTTTAAAAGACGAAATCGCGGAAAAGTGGCCTCATTTGAAGAAAAAGAAAGTGATGTTTCATCAAGACAATGCACCGTATCACAAATCAATGAAATCGATGGTAAAATTCCTTGAATTGGGCTTCGAATTGCTTCCGCATCCACCGTACTCTCCAGATCTGGTCCCCAGCGACTTTCTTCTGTTATCAGACCTCAAGAGGATGCTCGCTGGACAGAAATTTCGCACCGATGAAGAGGTAATCGCCGAAACTGAAGCCTATTTTGAGGCTAGCGACAAATCGTATTATAAAAATGACATCGAAAAATTGTATGACCGCTATAATCGTTGTATCGCCTTTGAAGGGAATTATATTGACTAATAATATCAAATTCTATCAAAAAAAAAATTTTTTTTTATGCTAGCCTACGAACTTTTCATCCCCCCTGTTATCTTCCCCTGTCATAGTTCATAAAGTTCATAGTTCACAAAGTTTTATGTTAAAAATTCACCTTATTACCCCGTACACAGAAGAGGTTATCTTCACCTTAAGAAGCCATTGTATAGTGAAACGATATTGTAGCGAGTTACAAATCAATTTTCTAGAGAGTTTTTACTAAATTGTGGTGTTTTAACTTCATTACGAATAAGTTACAACAACTTATGACTTCAACAATCAATAGTCAATAAATAATAAACACCATAGAACTATAAAACCTAAAAGCTTCCGGTGGATAAAACTTAGTTTCAGAAAAAAATAAAGACGGAACGTAATTAACTGGATCTTATTTTACTTGACTGAAAACTTCTGAAGAAGCGAAGTACAGAAGTAACGATCCAATCGGCCACACAATAAAAAAATGTGTGATTTGAGAACACAATTTTAATATTAATAAAGTGATAAAAGGGGATCACATGATATGTTTTTGAAATTAATTCTGGAAATATCCCCCACAAAATTAATGTTTTTTCGATATAGTAAAATTTATAAACACTAGAATTTAAAATACCATAAGTACTCTCTAATAAATAAATGACAAACGTTACGGTTGTAATATACGAATTCCGTTTTACATTGTAGTATACGGATCCCTAAAAAACACATTACATATTTTTTATCTTACGCGTAATACATCTGGTGAACATTGAGACGTAACAGAATATGTAAAAAAAATTATGTAATAATTATTATTAAGAAAAAACAAAAACAATTCAATATTACAACTAAAAGTATTACTGTGCCCAAATCACGTAATAAAATACACAATATTAATAGAATACGATGAACAAAATTTATTTTTATTTAACTGATTTATATTCAGTAATTGTTTTACGCAGCAAAAACTGAAATAAAGACGAAACTGTGGACGATTGAATATATCGGGCCAATTTTGTAAAAAACTTAAGACAAAAACATTGTAAAATAATCTATCTACTACTAAAAAAAAAATAAAAAATCGTTTAAAATCCTACCTGATTTTCGACTAACATCGCCATGTCCATGAACATATCGTGGAGTTCCCTAATGGAGTTTTCTAATTTTATTATGTCGGCATGTCTAGCTTCTATATCTGCTAGCGTTTGCTTCGCTTGTTGCGTTTCCATTATAATCTGCAACAAAGAACACAAAAACGGAATAATTTCACTTTTTAAAAATATATGAGATTTTACCAATTTTTAATTAAATAAATTAAGTAATAAAAAATGAACTTACACCTTGAGTGAACACTGCCGGGTTTCCCTGCTCCAACATTTCCTCCAGTTCTTCATTTGTCGTCTGCCTTCCCGCTAAAAGAGGAAGAAATTTCTTCGTTTTGAATAGGATTTAAATTGGGGAGAAAACGTGGAGACGGGACAATCGTTTGTTGAGAGAAATTTTTGGAAATTGAATACTACCAAAAACCGGGTTGTTATGAAATATTGGACGGGGTTGACAAATGAAGGAAATTAGGGATAGGTACTCGGGACTTACTTATCTCGAGTTGTCGTTGTATCCTCGCTTTACACCGTTCCCTATAATCCGTCTGTGTCCTATTGTACTCCGTCATCACTTCAACAAACTTCCTGGACAACGTCGAGTGTTGAGTTTTACGTATTCTCAGGTCCGCTGACGATTTGTTTGTTTGTTCCTCTTGTTCTATGCTTTGTTCTATCACTATTGACAAAAGAAAGAAGAACTCCTCACAACCCATGTATAACGCATATACGTACATCAAACACACAATCCTATCACATTAACAATAATTTATTATTAATCAGCGCATCGTATAGTATAGTAAAAGTTATCACTTACCCTTTAACTTGGCACGAACTTTATTGGCAGTTTTTTTTATGTCGGCCATAAGATCCTCAAGTTCTTGTTTCGTCTCTGTAACAATGAAGAAATATATAAAATACTGTTAATACCAACAGATAAATTAAAAGGAGAAAAAAGGACTTTACTAGAAACTTGGTAAAAAACAGATAACAATGATGTACTTAGTAGTTTCAAACTTTTCATATTTAGTTGATTTCTATTTGAAATGTTTCAATCTCTATTGTCAAAATATGTGCAAGTTTTCTATTACAAAAAAACTTTTCCTTGTTACATTATGTCCCTTATCGATCTTCAAAGTTACTGTTTATTAGTTGATGAAATAAGATTATTTCACCGGTGCAAAGATGTACCACTTCTTTTGATTCCTATGGGGGAATCGATGCAATAAACACACTAATTTTATTGTACGCCGTGATTACTACTTATTTTTACGAAAATACTAAATGACTATAGATTATGATTTATTATATGAAACTATATGTTATTAAATACTATGTTATATGATTAGAGAGATCTTAATGTGATTGGTGCTATATGTTAATGTACTAAAATGATCTCTGCTAAAAATGTTTGATGTTCGAATGGTTTTAATCTAAATGATTGAATGATGAATTGATTCTGCAATTGAATGTAAAAATATTTATTTTAACATGAATTTAGGAACCGCACCCCAGAGGAGGGGGTGGTTCCGATGCACCGACAGGAAGGGAAACGTGTCGGGACATCATCTACGTCCTGGAAATGGACCGATTGATCAAAAAACTACCCCCAATAAATCTATCGACTAACTTAACTTTAAAACAACATTTGGAAACAAGGAAAATATAATACAATAGGGCTAAACGGCAATACCAAGAAGAAGGAAAAAATATGAAACATTCAAAAACCATAAATTGCAAAAGAAAGGAACAGACAGCAAATGGACATGACAATACAAAAATTACAAACATCCAAGAAGTAAAAAAAGCATGACTAATAAGGCTAATATATTACAGACAGAATATAAAAAGATGAATATATGCGAACAGTTACTTTTTAGAAATAAAAATTACTACATTATGACGAGATATTATTGGAGTTTTTAGTCATAAATACATTATGTAAATTAAAATATCTTTTATTAGTTTTCAAGATTTACAGTTGTGATTTTAATTATTGATTTTTATCTTTATAAGATGAGGCAGGTAACTGTATTTAATTAATTGAAAAAATGAAATGTCTGTCATTTTAGTATATACTCGGACTTCCAGGCACGTTAATCAACATAAAACGACCACTTGCTAATGTAAAAAGCAAGTAACTCAATTGCTCGCTGCACATATTACAGCCACATACAGCCCATTAGTTGTCGGCAACTAAATTAAATGCGTGACCGACAACAAAACTATGCTAAGGCCATTCGCTGTGTATAACTAATGCAATTAATCAAATATCTTTACTACATTATATATTGTGCAACTTTGTGGCTTTTATTTGGTAAGTTTTTACCTCTTGTACAACTAACTACAGTTAAAACATTCGTCCCAATTTTGTAAAGTCGACGCTTAATTTTCTTAACAACAGCTAACACATGGGTTGAAAAGTTCCGGATCTAACACATAGATGTCGATAGTTTCGTTGCAATCGCCTCTTTTTCAGTTCGTACTAACCTTCAAAAGACAGCTGTTAAAATTTTATGATAGTCTATTCATTAGCTTGTATATTATTGTACTAAGACTGCTTCTTGATGGGAAAAAATACCGTTCATACGAAGCAATGGCTTGAAAAGTGTTATGGAGACTCCGGTCCATCAGAAACAACCGAAACAAAATAAAACGTTAGTTTGCTGACTTCAAACGTAGTCGTAGAGACATTAATGAAGCAGAATGTGGAAATGACATCGTAAAGATATCAAAAGAACGTGTTGGCTTTATATTGCTTGAGCATTTGACTATAAGAAAGATGAAGCTTTGTTCAAAGTAGGTGTCGCGTTTGCTCACTGTTGACCGAAAACAAGAACGTGTTGATGATTCTGAACAGTGTTTGGTCATGTTTAATGTAACAAACTGGAATTTTTGCGTCGATAAGATATGTGACAAAGGATGAAACATGGATCCATCACTTCACCGGATCAGCCGGAATCAAAACGATCGTCATCTGGTACAGCAGTGGACAGCAACTGGTGAACCTCGTCCAAAGCGCCCGAAAGCACAACAATCAGCTGAAAAGGTTATGACCTCGGTATATTGGGATGTGATGTGCGTGGTGTAATATTCATCGACTATCTTGAGAAGGGAAATACCAGCAAAAGTGAATTGTAGTAATTAAATAGCGTTTGAAGACCGAAATTGCAAAGAAACGACCGTATATGGCAAAAAAAATTATTTCATCAATACAACGCACAGTGTCACAGGTCATTTGTTATCAAAACAATGGAAAAACTACATGACTACATGAACTGAACTTCGAATTACTCCCACATACACCGTATTCTCCAGATTTGGAGACTACTACCAGCGACTACTGGCTAGTTTTTCTACAAAAGTGGTATTGAAATGTTAGAGCAGTGCTGGAATGATTTGTGTTGCTCTTAGGCCCGGGACTTTTCAGCCCATGTGTTAGTTGTTCCTCTCTCAAATATCCTGTGCATCTCCATTAATTCGTGTTCTATCAAGTCCTCCTCCCCCTACTCCTCTATGTTTCCAGTTAGCGGTTTGTTATCAATTCGTTTCCCCCAACTTGTTACTCTGTTGAAAACTGTTGCACCAGCGTCTACAACACCGGCGGTGGTTTAGGCCGCAGCGGCACACAGCTCCCTCATTTCCTCCACGCTAACTGCATTATCCTGGGGTAGTGCTCGTCTTGGTTTCACGCCAATGTACTCGTGCACTTATCCTGCGAGGATCCCGTTCTGTCCTCGACTCGCTATTCTACCAACCCACGCTGGATAGATAACGAGCAAATTGGCCTGCATCATCAACCGCAGCCGCCTATGTATGTATGTATATACTTAAACGATAACAACGGAACGAATCGCAACGGTTTCCTAATAATACCTCAGGCAACGATTTTTATTACCCGAATAAAAACAAGTAATTTTAATGACAAAAAAGTACCATTTTAATACCGAAACATCTATTGTTTATAAGGGAAAAACCGAGTATTTTTTACAATAATTAAAGATACATAATTTCTTACGAAAAAAGTTTTTTTGAGTGTTAAGATAAGAAATACACTTTATTTTTCCAACACGTTAGTCCTTAATAACTGTAAGTTCAAATTAAAATGTCCACTTATAAGCTCAACTCATTTTCTTTTAAAGGAAACAGAAAAAGAAAAGAAATGTTTCAACAAAACTGTTTATTTATCGACAATTGTTTCGACCTCTAAAAGGTCATTTTCAAGAGTACAATAGTAACTAAGGCTAAGATTTTAAACATTGGGCTAATATAAAGTGGGGGTAAACGAAAACAATTAGAGTTGTGTGATTATTAATAGTGTGTTGTATATATTTATTTCTTTTTGATTATTAACTAAATAACTAAATAAAAATGCACTGATTATTGTCAACTTGGTGAAGCCAAAGTTTGGCGAAACGATCGTCAAGTGATCAATAAAACAGTTGAAAATCATCAGTGCATTTTTATTTAGTTATAACATGAATTTCAACCAAGTAACGGTAGACTCGATTACGTATATTAACTAAATTTTTACAATTGAGGATGGTATTTTGTATTTCCAGATTTTCTAGCAGCGTGAGTTTTTTACCTTTTGATTGAGTATGTAGTAATTTTACGTTATCTATGTTATGGTTGTTTGTGATACAATGTTCTGCTAGGCCTGTTTTTTTTACGCTATCCAAATGTTCTTTTAAGCGTGTTTTAATAGAACGACCACTCTGACCTACGTAAATAGCATCACAATGTTCGCAATTTATTTGGTAGACCCTAGTTTATTGTTAACCAATAATATAAACTAGGTCTTCCTCTGTTGCTCTATACACCTGCATCTGCTTCTAATACGTCTCCAAACCTCCCTTCTCATCTCATATCCCATCGTAAGGGGTTGTACGACAGAAGAGACAGTGCATGCCCGTCTTTCCTAAAAGCTTTTTGTGCTGGTGGGCGTACAGTCCCTCCGACCTACACTGTAGTGCAAAGCCGGAAGGCAAGGCGTAAGGCCGTCTTCAGCCTTCTTGCAGGAATCGTGGAAATGAATGGGTAGTGGTTAGGGATAAAAAGATGAGAAGGACGAAATGAAGACAGAAGAGAAGTGAAAAATTATCTATGGAATGATAAACAGATGAACAAATCTGATAGAACCCATTGAAGAATCTGATAATACCGTAGGTATATACCCAAAGTAGAATAACATTACTTGCTAATATTATTGTACCGGAAATGTTATTCCCATTGTTTCTTGCTTTTCTGTTCATGGATTGTGTGTTAATAAACCAGTTGTGTTTATCTACTGTTTTCTAGTATGTCACTTTTGCTCCACAAAACCAAGCCAACCTTGGAAGAAATTACCATCTTTATATTTTTTTAATGCTTACTCAAACTCAATGATACAAAATAAAAGAGTTTTTGGTTTCATATTTTTTCCTCCAATACATTGTAATTTTTGTAGACAGACGCATCACTTCTAACAATATGAATTAAATTTAAAAACAGTTTTTCATTAACAGTTATGTTATTTACAGATTTTTCGTTTTACCGATATCATAATTAACAATATAACCTTTCCTTCGGTCACTTCCCCTATGACCAACTTGATTTCCTCTCCATTTACAGATAAATGTTCCGATGTGGTTTCGAATGGACTAATCGCACGTTCAAACCGAAAGCCCCGCGAACGAGAGAGAGGGAGAAAACAGAGACGACAATGGGAATTTGTTCGAAATAATTATTATTACCGGTCTCGCACGCAAACAGTATAACAGAACAATTTTCACCTCAATAATGAAACATAAATAATATATTCCAAACCACCACACAGACTACACGAACCTGTCCGGAACAGCGAACAATTATAAAACGTAATGTATGATTCACACATTATCTAATACATATATATGTATATTAGGTTATACAGAATTGTATCCGCGAACATTTACAAAAATAGAAAATGGTACTACAGCAAGGCCATAAGAAGATAAAAAAAATCCTGATGAATGCACCAATTTAATTTGCACTCGAAAGTCCCGGTACTTTAACAAAAACCTTTTCGAAAACATAATTTCTTTAATACACTGTATTAAAATAAATCGTACAAGTTTAACAATTTAACGCATGATCTTTAAATGTAGCACTTAAATCTCAAAATGCCACGTAAAACGTTTAAAACCCTAAAACGTGCTTCAATATCCATCAAAAGGAGCAATTCTGAATTGGATCGTTAGACACGAAAAGGGACAACAATCAATAGTTTTCATTCTTAAAATATATAATAAAACACTATTGTAATTTTCACTGATTTTATTAGTGGTGTATACAATACACAAGTGTACTTAAGACTTCTGAAGAAGCTCCAAAGTAGCGAAACATATGTCAAATAACTAGTAAAATCAGCGAAACGGAACGGATCGATGATTCTAAGCAGTATTTGGAGCTGTTCAATCGTAATAAATCCCAATTTTAGCGTCGATATGTGACGATGGATGAAACATGGCTCCATCATTTCACACCAGAGTCCAATTGACAGTCAGCCAAGTGGACTGCACATGATGAACCGACCCCAAAGCGTGGAGAGACGCAAAAGTCGGCTGGCAAGGTTATGGCATATGGCATCAGTATTTTAGGATGCTCATGGTATGTCATAATATTCATTGACTATCTTAAAAAGGGGAAAACCATAAACAGCGACTATTACTTAGCGTTATTGGAGCGTTTAAAAGACGAAATCGCGAAAAAGAGGTCTCATTTGAAGAAAAATAAAGTGCTGTTTCATGCAAGAAGACAATGCACCGTGTCACAAATCAATGAAATCGATGGCAAAATTCCATGAATTGGGCTTCGAATTGCTTCCGCATCCACCGTACTCTCCAGATCTGACCCCGAGCGACTTTTTTTGTTCTCAGACCTCAAGAGGATGCTCGCTGCTCGCTGGACAGAAATTTCGCGTACTATTTATGCCAACAGTCTTGTATAGACAACTATCATTCGTCGGATGCTAGTCGCTTATTTATATGGTCATGGAATATTCCTGATTCGGTACATCAAAGGCGCCACCGGGATAGATTGCTTGCAGCATTCGTTGTCAATTGCTTAAAAACAATCAAAACTAAAACAGTCGCTGCACGGTTTAAGTAAACTTCCATCAATCCTATATTTTTAGTAATTTTAGACGGAAAAACATCTTTTTGGAGGGAATAGAAATATAAGGATTAATAAACTATTTGATTACGATGACGAATTTCAAATTAGAAAAATAGCAAAATGTTTGACGCCCCCTAGCGGCCACAAAAAAAATAGTCGCAACTTGTCACTTAGCCAAAATATGTCTTATGACAATATCTTTGGGCTCTGAAAGTTTCATGTCCAATTTCGATGAAGCACATGGTCATCCAGAGGCTAAAAGTCCGAATTTCTGCCATAGACGTGATGCTGAAGAAATTGACATTTTAATTTATAATAAAAAATTGTACGCGTCGATTTTCCTAATATTCTAGGGTTAGTGACAGGTCATCATGGGTCATCGAAGAAAAATATCATTTTGAAAATCGGAGTCACAATGGTAAATTTTTCCTTATGGCTGATTAGTCTTTACATTTACCTACATCAGAAAATAACATTCAATTTAATCGGTTAAATTAGTTCTGCAATCGTGTGGTGTGTTAAACTTTTACGATAGAGTAACACGCGAGGTAGTAGTTACAATATTAAATATATGCAAAAGATAACAATGTATTAGAATATGTGTGTGCACTAAAATTTGACGAATTCCCCGTCTACTAATCGGCCAATTCTGTAAAATAAATTCCTTATTATTATTCGCATTCACCCTTTCCAAATTTACATCACTATTTCCGCGACGAACGTCTTAAAATAGCCGAGGAAACGATCAGAGAAATATCAGATCAGAAGTGGCGAATCGCGTAATAACGACGCCAAGTCGGCGCTGACCATAATTTCGCCGTCCGTTGCTATTAAATGAATGCGAGGGAAAGACGAGGACGGCATTCGCTAGCGGTATTGATCCTAGACGGCCTGAATGACACCGGCACACACCCGACGTCTTAAATCCCGCTAATAGAAGATCGCAAAGGATATCCCAGACGATACCCTCGGCGTCTTTAAAGTTCAACTTCTTATTCGAAAATTTAAATAGAAATAGACGACGATCTGGCCAGAAAATATAGCGAAAAACCTCATGGAAGGACCAAACTCGTTAAAGTGCAAAACTGGCTACTTATAGATGACCGAGAAATTTTCCAAACTTCGTCCTGGCAAAAAACAAAACTAAAATAATAAGAGTATTTAAAAAAATTAACACAAAAGAGAGGAACAGAATTGCTTTGCAAAATCGACACTTTAGAACCTGCAGTAGAATAATTTAAAGAAGATAATCCAGAATATCAAACAAATCATAATTCATCAGTTTTAATTGATAATTTGCACGATTGGTTACCTTCGCCTTTTGCAATGTTAGATTAATATAGAATTTTTAGAAATATGTAAGATTACATTATTAATGTACAGTTAATAATAAAACATTTATTATAATATTCGATAATAATGCATATTTTAAAATGTCCCAATACAGTATATTCCTTGATTTAACAATACGAAGGTCAAATAAACTTGAATTTAAGATCTATAGAAAACCTTCCTACACTGATACAGTAATTCCAGCGTCTTCAGACCACCCTTACAACACAAAATTATCAACATTTAATTGTTTCATACACAGATTATTAAACATTCCGCTTTCTGAAGAAAACTTTAAAGAAGAATTAAAGATTATAAAAAACATTGCAAAAAACAATGGCTACAATATACGAAGATAGTTGATAAGATACTCTACAAAAAACAAAAACAAGCTATTTTAAAATCAATTTATCCCTACAACCCTATAAAAGAGGACCTAACTTATAGGAAAATAGTTTATATAGGAAGTCCCAGTCTAAACATAGCGAAACATTTAAAACAAGATACATAACCGCTGCTTTTTATAATAATCATACACTAAAACAAATTCTGGTCAATAACAAGTGTAAATCAGATCCTTTGCATAATAGTGGTGTATACAAAATTAATTGTAAACAGTGTGAATGTTATTATATAGGTCAGTCTGGTCGGAGCATTCTTAGCCGTTGCAAAAAGCATATTGCAAGCTATAGATTAATAAAAGAGAATTCTAATTTTGCTAATCATTTATTAAAAGATAATCATCATTTTCAAAATCAGGATATTCCTAATTATGTAAAAATTTTACATTTTGCTAATAAGGGAACTAAATTAAACGCTTTAGAAACTTTCGAAATTAAAAGAGCTCTTTGCAACGATAAAGATAACTTGCTAAACGAACAACTAGATTAAAGCCAATCACCGCTGTTAAACCCTAAGATGTTTATTATGGGAAAAACCAGTAATTAACCCTCATACACTGTAATATTATACCTGTTTATTGCTTCAGTTGTTACTAAACTCATGTCGATGGCATAACTGCCGAAATACGTATAGAGTTTCTAAATAAATTTGTGGAATATTTTTCCGAGTGTTTTTTCATCTTTTGTCCTAATAATTAGTGCCGACACAGTCCTCTGTTAATCTCATTATAAATATTATATTTTAATTTAAATACAAATATTGAGTTATATCTAAATATTAATAACTTTATATTGAACAGAAAACCACGTGTCCTTATAAGGGGGGACGTAGGGGAGGGCAAAATACTACGGTAAGGCTTCATGGACGGGGGGGGGGGTTAAAATACACTGAAAACTGGCCCCGTGGTTTATGAACGTTTCCCCAAACTGGTACAGGTTCTCCATATACCACCTAAGTATTTTTTGTACATACCAATACATAAATGAAATTTCGCTTAAAAATACAAAATATCTTATTCTTGATGAGGTTCCCAGAATAGAAAACAATTGTATATGTGATTTTTTCTTTTTCGAAATCATTAAATAAAAAGCAACATTAATTCATCCACAAATATGTGAAGATGATAAACAATTTACGACCCATAACGTATGCTAAAACGATTTAAAAAACGATTTTGTTTCAGTCTAATTTTATAGTTTATGAATAACAATATAGGAATACAAATATTGAGCGTACTTTATTTTTATTATAATTATAGGAATTTCCACAGTTTTCAACATGTTCGCTCGAAATGTAAGAATTTTATTTGTTTCTCGTTGCAGACTCAAATAATTCAACTGCTCGAGACGGTGCATTGCCCTATTGGATTCTTCCCACAATCGGTACGGGGTTGTATTCCTTTATTATCTCTAAGTGGTGGTAGGAATATTAAGATACAGATATAAGTCTGTCACATAGCATAAGTCAATTACGCTTTGTCCTTTTAGTCGTTTCAATCACATTTTATTCGTTGTATATTGTTATCCGTTTTTTCATTTTTAATAGTTAGTTTAAATAAAATTTATGCACACGAATAAATTCATTTTTTCAAATGGCACCTAGCTTATTTTATTTTGTCATTCAATTCCTTTTTTTTATCCTCTTTCGATCCATCTGGATATTTCCTACTGCTTTATTTGAAATTTTTTGAATAATTTTGGATTTTTTTTTTAAATAAAGAATGGAAAACAACATATGTATCGAAAGAGGATAAAAACCGGAATCGAATGACAAAATAAAATATGCAGGTGCCATTTGAAAAAATTAAGTTATTCGTGTTTGAAGTTTTTAAACTTTGGATTTTTTTTTTCTGAACGACCTGCAAAAATTATAAAGCTTAGTTTTGGCATGACGTTAGCCTTATGACTTAGCTATAACTAGTAAATGACTAATTTCAACATTCTAAGTCATGATTTTTTATAGTTTGGGTTGCGATGCAATCTTTTTTCCAATAAATTACATTATCTCAGAAACTATTCATCGCATCATAGGCATACAAGTTGGTTATGGTTATCAAAGTCATCTTAAAATTTTATTTTTGATACGAATTCATCGTAAAAAATATACCATTCCATTTAAAATAAGAAAGTTGACATCAACTTCCGGTATAACCGGAAGTGCCTGGCAGTTGAAATTATTTTAGTTAAATAGATCATCCTCGATAACCAACCCCTACTCCCAAATTTTCAAATCTGTAACATGCTTAGTTTCCCTAAAACATCTAATGTACCACTCAGTTTGAATGACCCTGCGTATATAAATAAAAGATTATGTAAGCAGATTTATTAAAACGACAATTTTTCAAGAATTGTTCAAAAGTTAGGCCTACGTAACCTGTAAAGACTTTTTTAACAATTTAATTTTACAATTTTTTGTCTTCGTCACAACGATCTATGTTATATAACTGTGCAAAATTCGAATAGGAAAACAAATCCAACAGTCTTCACGTAAAGTGACGAATGGAAGGGAGTAAACCCAACAAATTTGTAAGGACTCCGTTTTTGCCATTTGGCTGCACAACTTCAAAAAGAGATTCATTTCCGTGAAATAATGCCGCGAACTAACAGCCGCGACTCCATTCGTTATCCTACCAACGACGGGGTTTATCAGATTAGAGGTAAGCGAAAACAGTAGATTAAAAAAATGGAGAATGACGCAAACACCGCACTTCAAATAAATGGGCGCCCAACGAAAGGGAAGACGGATGAGCAGAGAAACAGAAACGCTCGTTGGTTTGTGACATTTAAACGAAAAATAACCTCTCTCTTCCATTAAATATTGCAAAAAAATATTGTTATTACAGTAAACATACATGAAAAACTTATAACGATGAAAGTTTTTGAAAATTCTAAATATTCGAAAAACACAAATTTTATAGAGGTCGTATTTTTTAGTTTTTACCTGCCACCGGTTACAGTTTTTTATAAACACCATTGTATTCCCATTATAATTAACAAACGGTTAATCTGCAGATTACCTATTAGTAAGAAACACATCTGTAAGGTTTCTTTGTATTTTTTTTTCGTTGCTTACATTCGAGCAAAAAAGTCGAAAGCGTTCGGGGATTATCTGGGCATCGGCAGAGAGCGGTCCCTCACGTCTCGAATAAATATTATCAAAAGAACTTTGGTCAAGCCCTTGCGCAGAGTCCTTGTCGAGCCGGACAAAGTCCTTTGCGACCCGATTTAACGCGTTGTCGTCGAGTCCACTGGCGCGTAACCGAAAACTATCGGGAAGATTGAACGCGATTGCTTATTCATCGCATTCCGGGAATGTAATAACAAAAGGGGCTTTGAAACTCGTGGGACAATGCGGAAAATCTCGAAACAAATAGTCAACGATGCAAACGACACAGCATTACAGTTTGAAAAATTGTAAGTAACCCCAAAATAAAATACGTACCACATATTGGTATACTTTAAGTAGAAGATATAACAGGGAAAAATTCATCAAGTCTATTTAGTTTCTCATATGGATATTTAATGAAAAATCTGAAGGAAAGGGCTTGTGAAGCAAACACATTACTGGATCATTTTGGTTGTTGATTATCGAAAACTCTCAACTCAAAAATTGAGCCACTATAACAACGAAACATAAAGTAGACGTGGGCTATAATTTACTTGCCTAAATAATCACTGTTAGGTTCGCTCAAAGGACAAAATTATTTTTTGAGTAACAATTATATATCTATAAAATACCTTTAATTTAATGTAATTTGGCATATTAGAAATTAAGTTATTCGTAGTCATGCTCGGTCACTTGAGCCTCTTTACAACCTTGCCTGCTTGCAACCCCCGTCCGAGTTCTAAAAAATCTGTATATCATCGGCACAATGAACAATGTAAATGTATCTAAAAAAATTTTTTTTGTGTTTCATTCCCACCATCTACTCGTGCTAGCGGGCGGGCAGTCCCTCCGAGCTACACTGTAGTGCAAAGCCGGAAGATAGGGCGTAAGGCCCTCTTCAGCCTTCATGCAGGAATCGTGGGAATGGGTGGATGGTGTGGTTAGGAAGAGAAAGATGAGACGGACGAAATAAATATAGAAGAGAAGTGAAAGATTATGTGTGGAATATTTCTGCCCCAGCATTTGCCTAAATGATCCAAGGAAACCACAGAAAACTTGGACCAGAGCAGCCGGACCCGAGTTCGAACCGGTGACCTCCCGAATGCTAAGCAATGATTTATACCACTAGACCATGCCGCTCGGTTAAATGTATCTATGTATTTTTTTCTATTTATAGGCATATTTAGTCAGTTAAACAAATAATCGTCATAGATTGGTATTTCAAATTATATCTACATTTCTTTTCGTCTGTGCAACAAGTCCGTTTTTTCATTGTATATACTTTTACTCGTTCGATTAGTTTAGTTATTTCTTAATTAGTTTAATGATAGGTTTATTTTGTAGTTTTTTGTATATATCCGTTTTTTTATAAGTGAATAAAATCCTTTAAACAATTTTAAGAATTGATTTCATTGATACCATATGGTACAGCAGTACACCTGGAAGATCATTTCAATCCGCGCTTTCCCTTACAATCACAATTCGACAAATATAGTATACTGACTGGTTTTAATATTTTATTATTATATTACCTCAACATAAATTGCCGAAAAACCCTCTCGTAACACTCTTGACGGGAAGAGACCAGGTATATACGAATTATTAAATACAGCTTGATGTTTCACAAGTTATTTATTTGAATATACGATTCTGAAAATTTCGTACAAACATTTGATAAAACATTCCTCTAACAGTCACGTACCCGCTATTATACTTATTATTGTTTCAATATTAAAAACGAAAAGCTCACAAGAATTACAGGGTCTGGTACACATAGAAAAGAATACTAGTTGAAACTAAGTACCAAATCAAAAAATGTCCTAGCGTTGAAAGAGGTTCGAACGCCAGCTAAAGACTTCGTTCTTGAAATAATATAAGCCAAATATTATTCAAAAACTAACAACCAATTTTATTCATTGACAAAAAGCATCTCTATATCCAGTATTTTTTATCGTTTCGTCTTGCTAAGCATATTATCAAAAAATAATTTATTTTTTAATTGGAATTGACTTGAAATTTAAAACCTCTTTTCTAAAATTTTTGGCCTTCATTTTAACGGTCAGACAGACAGATGTCTGCCGGTTCTAATTTTACGCTAATAAAGTTTATGCAAAGCAGAACTAAATCGAACCTTCAAAAACTTATTAGTTTGTAAAGATAAAGGGATAGAGGAAAAATGTCGTTCGGAAAACATTAATCTCAACGTTCCATTCGGTTTTCGGTTTGGCGTTTCGAATTTATCTCGGATAGTTTGACGTTTCATCTCCGATTATCCTCATAAATAAGCCGTGTTCAGTTATCTCTCGAGGGCTCCGGCCTAAAGCTTCCCTTTCGAAATTTCAATTAAGTAAACCGCCGTCATTTCCCCAACTTCAATTCCCCCTCCCTTTAACCCTTTCACCTTACTTGTCTGGCAAAAGGTGAACATCAGACGGTCCACGACAGGTACCCATGGCCCTAATACTTTCTAGACAGAGAAATCCTTCTCTAATTACGATGCAAACTACATTTTGATGACCCGGTTAAGTAAATTTGAATTGCTAGTATTACACTTATTACATTCATTCACAGTTCTCCAACCTAATTGAAAATTAAATTAATATAAATTGAATACAAGCTAAATTTCTTTTAGGACGTTTTCCCCTAAGATGTATTTTACGTAATAATGCCCTTTTCGCTACCAGGGTAACGAGTAAAATGCCCGTAGAACCTGATTTATCGAAATTAGATCGAGACGCTTTTACGACACCGATAACTTTCAAGGGTAAAACTCAAGTTTAAATCTTGACTTACTAATACATAAATAAAACACCCCCGTTCGAAAACTAGATTAACTGTTATATAAGTAATGTAATGTGATTTTAAAATTTTCGACGTGAATTTGCTTTAAAGAGTGAATCGTCATCAAAAGACATTCCATGAATTTTCTCTAATCATTTGACCATTTTTGTTGACCATTCGATGCTGATTCTCAATCTGGTCTCAGAACTTCTACACCACGTCTGGATTATGAGATATCCTTACCTCAAATTAAAATAAAAATTGACCTTTCGGTGAGCATTTATATGTAAAATAAAAGACTAAACAACCAAACGAATAACCTTTTCCTGGGTATCTTTTATCGTTGAATTAAAACCATGCCTCATAATAACCCCCAGCTCATCAAAATTCTGAAATATTTTAACTCCAAAATCCATAATAATGAAGTACTTTTGGATATTTTTTTAGTAGAGATAAATTTAAATACATTAATGTAGTATTAAGTTTTGAAATTAATTTGTACCTACTACAGATTGATGCTGCTGTTACGCCCTCGGCGGGGAATCGAACCTGAGATTAGCAGCAACAAAACTTTTTCCTCATTAATTTGACGTAATCTGTAATAGGTACAAATTAATATCACATTAATGTATGCAAAATCCAATTACTAATTTGGCTTGCTTGGGTTTGAAATTAGAATTTCTCGAAACTGCAAAACGCTAATGTTTCTTTTGGGGGGGAGGACAAATTTGAGTTAACCATCGAAAAGGATTACTTTATCTCCTGTTTTTCTTTTTTCAAGTTTTCTTAGTCGTGTCCCCAAAACGGCATGTTACTATGGCGAGTTGAAAACAGAAAGCATTACGAGGGTAATCATTTTATATGTCTTTTTCAAATGCGAACTCGAATCTGGCCCCAGAAAGTACATTTGGATTTTGGAGTTAAATTTTAAGGTGCTAGAAAAATTATGCGGCCAAATTATTCAGCGACATAAGAAACCTAGAAAATGGCTACTCTTTTGGTGGCTTTCTACTTTTATTCACATTGTAATCCCCTCAAAAAGGTCAAAATCCCTGGTTTCGTTGAACTGTGTTATCAATCCCGTTTTATTTACAAGTACTTTCAAAAAATATTTAAAGAAAGAACACAGGAACACTCAAAAAACTACAATGATAAATCAACATTCATGAACCACATTAAAGAAAATAAACATGATTTTAATTTAAATAACAACAGCCAAGAAAAAGGGAAGAGACTAGACATACTGTAATCTGTAGAAATTAAAAAACATATCAAAAACAACAGAGTAATTTTAAATGAAATTGAAAATATTTAGAGTTCAATAATTTTAAATAAGGTAATTGAAATCTGCTCACTCTTAGAATAAATACTAGTAATAGATGTAAAAATAAATACGGATCAACAGAAACAACTACTCCGAGGGCTAATACCCCTACCGGCATTGAATTATATTGTTGATTCCGATGGAACCTAATGAGACCCGATAGGTCGAACCGGTCGTAGGATATGGCTTTCCGCACGCTGTGCCTACTGTGTAGGACGCGTTCGAAATGTGGGATCTGTGATCCTTGAAATTTAGACGAAGAAGGATTGCCATCTTTTTTTGAATATGAATTTGAACTAGCAATAGAAATGAATAAGAAAGAATGTAACAATCAATGTCAATACTTCTGAAGATACCCTGGTAGGACGAAACAATTGTATAGAGCAAAATAAAATTACAGTGGAAATTTGTGTTATTAGTTTACTATTCTTACTAATATAATGTCCAAATTTCACCCATTTAAAAAGGCGCAAAATCGTATCGCCGCGTTAATTAACAGCCAGTCGATGTTTCGAAAGAAGGGAAAGAAAGAATAGAAGGAAATGAATGATAACGACGTTACTGTCGAGCACGCACATTGAAAGCATTGTGTGGCTGTCTGCTGATGAAATGATGAATGTAGTCGACTGTAATGAGACGGGGAAAATCCCGTGAAACTCGGGGATTACCGGCAACGGCAACGAAATCGAGCCGTTTTATTTTTCGCCCAATACCACACAACACACATATTGCCGATATCGCCTCTCGAGGCTTGAATAGAAAACAAATCGGGGTCGTCCCGACTGTTGCATACGGCATATAGCAAGCGGGTCGATTTTCCGAATCGCTACCAACCATTCCATTCCTACTGCTACCCTAAACATAAGAAACTCCGTTTCTTTCCCGATAAGGTTCCTGAGTTATACGTATCGTATATTGTCGGGGGGTAATAATTTTCTATTTTTAATGCTCTCTTGCATATTCAGAAGACCCTGTCTTACATAGATACGTATAAACAGTCTCAATCTTATTTAAATCGAAATTATTACACTGTAGACGGTTTTTCACTCAAAGTTATGCTGCTAACATTGTAATTATTGACTTAATTTACTCGATCAAAAATTGTTTATACTTTTTGAGAAAATTTACAATTTGTAAAATGTTGCTTTTTTGCACTGTATACGTATAATGTTAATAAAGCAGTGTGCTGTGATTTCGAAACAATTGAACAATCAATTGTTGTTAAGTGTCAGAAAGCGTATGCCGTCTTCCAGACCCACAATTTTTAATTGTTGCAATAAAGCATCAACAATGAATAATTTAAATCAAAACTACAGCAATCAAGATATTTTAAATTTATTTTATTTACATGGTGAATGTGGAAAAAATACTCGAATATGCAGTCAAAAATGAGTCATTCCATTTAAAAAAAATTACTTATGCCCCTTTGAAATTGACCAACTTTGTCCACAAAATTTGATTACCCTGTAGATTTTAGTTAAACACCACAATTGTTTTTCGATAATGTGAATAGTTATAACTAATTGTTACGAGTTATAAAGCAAAATCTTAAAAATTAATTGAATTACGATTTTCTAAATGTTAACATGCAAATGTTAAAAATTTTGAAGAAAATTAAATAGCTAAAAATCCATCAATATTTTCGGGGTAGTGCCTCCTATAAAATATACATGAATTCAAATTTTCTATCGGAAAATGTAAAAAAAGTATGTCATTCCATTTAAAATTAGAAAGTTAATATCTACTTCGAACTTGAAAATAGAAGAAAAAAAAGAAGCGGCATAAACAATAACCAAAGAAGCCCAAGTTTCAGAATTGAATTCGTTCTACTAATTCATATACTTTTAATAGCCCATCAACTTGAAAAACCGTGTATATATATATTTGGATATTCTTTCTCAAAAACTTATAGGACTTGGGACATGATCTTTGGAAAAACTATGGGCCACATACAGCATTCCCAAAGATGACAAATTTTGGTACGATACATTCCGAAAAAAAAAAAACTTTTTATATACATTTTTAGATATTTTTTTTCTGAAAAACTGATGAGACTTGGCACATGATCTTTGGAAAAACAGTTGCCCACATATTTCCCAAAGATGATAAATTTTGGTGCCATACATTCCGAAATCATTTCATTTCATCATGTGCTAAATTCACTGTTTTTAAAGATTCTTATTTCTTACCTTCGATGACATAGATATATCTACAAATTTTGTATTTAAAATCCATAATAGTTTTCAAATACGCAACTACAGTAAAATTAACTTAATTTGTCGGATTTAATATTCTGTTTTCTCTAATCAATCATGAACATTTTACATTAATTTACGTTTGCACCTTTTCTAGTAATAAGAATTCAGCTCTACAACTTAAATACGTATAAGTACGAAATTATATTCACACCGTAAGTACCACTTTTGTTTACTTTGGTCTCAGGAATTGATTTAAAGCAGCAAGTTTTGCTTCTAGCAGTCCTCACACATTAATTTAAACCATTCAAAATTAATTCTCGGATCGACCACAGCGCAATCCCAAGTTATTCGCTCATTCGGACTAGTACTTCAAAAACTTTTAACATTTCTAAAAGGATTCTAAAACACTCGAGGCTTGTACTGTAATGCGCTTTTAAAATTAACATAAAACCCATTCTTCGACTGCACATTTCCACAATTTCACGTAGCCATTTCCTCTCGTATTTTCCTAACAAGTATAAAAATATAATGACATAACGCTCGCAAAATTAAAATTGGAATTGGCGCAAATTCGAAAAAAATAAATAAATGTAGAAAAACGTACATCATATGTGTGTACGTCCACTAACCCGCTGCCAGCTGCTATAGAGACACAAAGAGCAGAGACGTGGTTATAACTAGACTGCGCCTTGCGTTTATAAAGTGATACCAATTGGGTAGGCAGCACATTTTGCGAATTATGGGACAGAAACGCGAGAATTATTAAGAACGCTCGTAACATCACTCAGAAAGTTTGAGGCAGTTGAAGTGTTAAGTGTAGTTATTTCAAATAAATGTTGTGCGACACTATTTTTCTTGTACATACGGTTTTGTGAACACTTTTATGAAGTATTTTTTGTTAAAGTAATATAAAACTAGTTTAATAGTTACATATTGTTGTGTATACGGTTGCCGTGAAAAGAGTTCTAAAGGTTCTTCCATTTAATTTCATGTGTAAGTCCAATTTAAACATAAGACACACTGATACATTTGTAATTTCTTCGAAGGTTCCCTAAAGATTCTGAATTAAAGAAGGAATAGTTGAACGCAATAAGGCACGAATGTTTTACACCGTCAAAATATTCAGTTGTGTGTTGTTTGCAGTAAACATTTTGAATAAAATGACTTTTTAATATCCGTGGGAAAAAGAAAATTAAAGCAAAATGCTGTACCTAGCGTTTTTAATTTTCTTCAGCATTTAATTAATAAAGTAGTACCTCGACGCAACAAACGAAGTATTTTGTCACAGGAGCAAAAGTAAGCAAGTAATTGAATGAGTAATATTAAGATAAACAGTTAATGTTCTAAAATACATACTTCTTTTCTTCACACAACGAGAAATCTACTTGCGTTACTAATTAACTTTATTTTCACTTATAGCACACATATTATTGTGAATAACAGTATCATTCTTTTTTTTAAAGAAGTTTAATTATGTTTTCAATATATTTGGTTTGTATGTTAAATGGTATTGTAAATTATTTTCATTCTTGTAAAGTCCGTAAATTTCCGTTTAACGCATGGGAAACTTAAATATGTGTCCCCGAATGTGCATTGTTGGTTACATACCCAAAGTACATAATTTTCTAGTACAGATAATATTGCTTATGCTCGGTCCATATTATAATCACGTCTCTGACAAAGAGGATCGCGCGATTCGATAAATGGAAGAAGACGACAACGCACAAAATTAACAAAAAATATTGTGTTCGGTTCTCTCAAAAACTTATTTAGGGCAAATTGTAAATAACGTTTCATTGTTCGGTACATTTTTAAATTTACGATATACATAGTTACTCATGTGCACGTTCCGACCGCTTGGGTCAGTTTACAACCCTGCCATTGCTACCCTCATCTGGTCTTCCAGGAAGGCATCTTTTCTTCACAGATTTTGGTACGATGACCGGCGTACTTGTCATATGTATTTAAGCAGCTTTCCGACACATTTTATATTATTATCTTAAAGGTCTAAGAAACTATAACAAGTCGTCGGTCGTCATCTATTATTTCTCTCGTTTATATTTCACTTGTTAGTATTAGTTTGTCAGTTTTGTTAATTTCTAGTTAACATTTTGTATATTATTTGTAAATATCCGTTTACTTTTTTATGAATTATAGCTTTACAACCAGTGGGAGAGTTAATTCATTAATGTGGTACAGCAGTACACCCGGAAAAAGGTGAAACATTACGCGCTTTTTCTTTACATAAAAAATTGGTCCTTCGAGCCGGATATATTGTATTTCAAAGAATCGTTTCCTCCAACATATGAATGTTTGGTCCATACGCAATATTTCAATGGTCAATGCTCACTATTGCTATTTCTGTTAAGAATAAAATTTAGAAATAAAAAATGACTTACTTTCATCGCTCTGAGGCGCCGATAGGATACCGCTGTGTTTCTTTTTAACTTCTTCCACATTGGCTTGAATCTTATCTATCATTTCCCGTATTTCTTCCACCTGTAAAGCAATAGATAACAGATTTTAGCAAACATTTGCGCAAAATATCTTAAAGTCAATTAATTTCCTATAAACCTTTCAGAATTAACAGTAATAAAAATAACAACATGGAGGCAATTATTGCCATCTAGTGGATTTTAGCTGCTACAGAAAATATTAAACTAGACAAGGTCTCCACTGAGGTATTTAAACTTGTCCTTTAAAGTTTAATGTTTAATATCTTCTGTAGCAGCTAAAATCCACCAGATGGAAACAATTGCCTCTATGTTGTTATTATATTAACTGTTCTTTACGGAACATTTTGACTTGGGCAATGAACTGTCGGAACTGATAACAACCAACGAGTTCTAAATCGCGATCCGCGTCTGACATTTTCGCAGATTACTTGACCAAGAATTTAAACTTCTAAACATCTAAATATTTTTTTAGTCCCCTACAAAACACATGTTATTTTAAAGGTTTCCTCGAAACAACAAAGTTCCTATGTACCGTAGGTGGATGGTAATGTTTAAATATAAAAATACTAATTCTGTCAACCCCACGAGTGGTTTTTTTCCGTGAACATCGCCAACCCCCATAATATTGGTCCATTTCTTTGTACCTTCCCACGATAAAATGTTCATCTCTATCAGCGCTAGCTGAACTCAAAGTGCCCTTTAACGTCTAATCGCCCTCCTACGTTACAGGGTATTAAATTTCTCTCAACTCCCTATGCATAACTACTCCGCCTACACCACCCCCGCAATACCAGTCTTGATTTAATACAAGGTAATTTAATTGATACGAAATGTTACAGGTCTTTGCAAATATTAATAAAATACTACCGTGCTTTTTAAATACTACAAGAAATACGAAGTTCGAAAAAGAAAATAATTAAATTTTTAAATTTTAACCTGTGTATGTGCTAAATTGAATAGTACAAAAAATATCGAATATTCAAAATTTTTCTGAATATTTAAAAAATAATGATTAATAATCATTAAATTTTTACTAAACTGTTATCACTAACATTGCTTACGTTATAACGAAATAATATCTGATAATATTTTGTAATATGTATTAAGAAAACTTTTGAAAATTGCGAAAAAATGCAAAAATATCTAAAGCTATCAGAAATTATCCTTTCTACTGAAAATAATATAATAACAATTAAAGTTTTATATTTATCTAAACTTGGTCGTTTACAATTAAGAAATGTTTATCATAAATAGGTTAAACTGAAAAACTTAAAGATAACTTAGCATGTAATACTTTAATTACCTAATTAAAAATAATCTTTATAAATTTATGAATCATTATTATACAAGATTAATCTAACAGTCGAAAAGAATGTGAATTCTTCGAATGAAAAACAATCAGTTTATTCAAAAAAATTGGAATTTTCAATTCCCAATTCAAATCCTAATAATTAATATTCAATTCCCTATCAATTGATCAAAATTTCCCAACCATTGACTATATGGAAAAGTTATAAAGTTAGAATAGCGAAATTTACTTCAAAGTGTGGTATTTCATGGAAAGTTGTGGACAATAATTAAATTACTTAGCATGGATGATAATTAATTACAATACAGCTTAAGCGGCCTCTTTTTCTTGGCCTTGTCATGTTTACTAGAAATAGTTCCCAGAGATATGAGGCAAGCCTTAATCATCAATGCAAGTTTAGAAACAAACAAATAAAAAAAAGTTAATGTTAAGTACATGAATATACTGCTTAGGTAAATAATTTACAATCAATCATCTCCTTTGATTTTTGATTAAAAAAGGAAGACCCGTATTTTGAAACGAGCGTATAATGCGATAATTAAATTAAAATACTAATAACAAGTAACTTAATTAATTAACAACTTGAATTGGCCATAAAAACTACATTTACATGACGACAAAATGTGAATTTTACGATTTACAAGTATCATAAACTTTGTGACAGATTGTGCAAATAACGTTATCAAAATCTCCATTGAAATTTAACGATTTTCTCTCTTTTACAGTTACAGCAATCCTTTTAAATTTTCAAAACGAAGAAAGACAAAGACAATCGAGTAAGTATAAAGATTCGTACAGAAGTTATTTTTATTAAATGGTGTGCTCTGTAAAATAAAGCAGCTGGAAATGATTTATAACACAATTTTAACGCTTCAAGGACAACATTACTCTGTCAAAATAATGCAACAAAAAGAAAGCTTTGTTTCTTTTAGTACAACAATACCTTTAAACAAAAATAAATACGTAAAATAAAATTTAGTAGAGATCTATTAATAATAATTCAACACGTAATAATTATTTTTGAATTTTTTTAAATCTTAATGGAATTATACCTAGAAACTTCTGCCTCATTATAAACAAATAATTCTTTCGAATTAATATTAACTATAACCATCCTGTCATGGGAAATCCAAATTTAAATTCAAATGTTAGTTATACATAATAGAAATTCTGCTTTTAAAGTTTTAATTCAAAAATTCACTTTTATACCCCACAGAAACCGCATTTTTGAATAGCCCCGACTTTATCAATTTTACATAATGGTTAAAACTTGCCATTATCGTCGGGCGTTTTTTGTACTTTTGTAATTTTCTCAATTGTCAGTGTTTTCACTACTAACATCAGGATGTTCAATAGATAAAAAAAAATCAGATAGGTAGACAGATACACATATCGATGTAAACTGTACATGAGTTAAGTGAATCATCACTTATTAAAACTACTCATTCATCATTTTATAAATAATGAGGCAAAAGTATCCAAAAAGTACCTATCTTACGACTTTTTCAAAAATAAACAATTTAAATTTTTATTATCAAGTAAAATGAGTATAATGTCATCAACTGGTGGTGGTTTTGTCAGACACAACATAGTTACCTAAAAAGCTTTTCGTCTCAAAGAAAAAAAGGATGATCCCTAGATAGAGTACGAACTTACCTCCGCGAAGAAGGCTTCCATGAAGCTGTCGCGGCCCTCGACATTGACGGCGACATCGTCTGGGCCAACATCGTCGTCGTCACTTTGGGCCTGGAAGCAATATAAAACCCCAAAATTAGTAATTCGACCCTTTAAAAAAAGGCAATAAAAATTGTCGTGGGGTGGGGCAAATGACGACGATTATTATGACATTTGATGACAAATTCTAACAGCCTTGTTTAATCACCTAACCTAATTTTCTAAATTATGTAAATTACTAAGTCAATACACCAATATTGTCAAAAAATTCTGTTGTACATGAAAAACGAAATTTGGACCTGATAAGACCTTCCAAAGGGCGAAGATAATTTAAATCATGTTAACTGTCTATTGTTTTCAAACAGGAAACTCAGAAAGGATGTAGTAGAAAGTCCTGCTTACCGCAACAAGAGCCGCCAATCTATCCTTCGTCATGTTGAGTGGTCAAGAACACAACCCCGCGGATTTCTTTCGTTTTACATAAAAATCTCATACAAAACGTTCACACACAACGACACTAAAAACCAAAGAACACACACTACCTTCGCGGAAATCGATATATCCAAGCAACTGGCACTTCTGCAGTGCCGTGCGTTTCATGCGCATGTGTCAACTACGTCATACTTTTCTGTGACGTAATGAGGAAATTAATTTCTAAAATTATTTATTTTTCTTTTAAATTTTAGTAAAACTGAAATATTTACACACACGCATCTATTTAGTACAGTTTCTGCTTTAAATTGCAACTTTACTATGTTCTACAAAAAAAAAAAAATTAATTTTAACCTTAACGTCTGACTCATTCTCCTTTACGAACAAGGAACGCCATTGTGGACTCTAACGACTTCTGTTGTTGTCGTGTTATATCAGCTAATTTATAATCCATCCCAAGAATATTACAATTTAAAATTTTAAGGTAAGTACGTTTTTATTAGTACAATATTCCAATATTATTATTTTTTTCGTAGCTTATTTATAAGCAGAGAAAAATAATTGTGAAGTCGGCTAGAAATGTTGAAATTCGTTTGATACACTTTAAGACCGTTGTTGAACTTAAAATTAAATTCATTCAAAACGTGTCGTTACCAATTCAAAAGTAAATTTCCGTTTTTTTGTGTTGCTTTTAAAAGAGCAAAATCTGCAAAAATAATTAAATTGGAAAATAATCGTCGATATTATTTGTTATAGAAGTGTCAAAGGTAAATCATAAAAATGGCTCAAGAAAATGATATGCCCACGTTCAAATGTGTCCTTGTTGGAGACGGTGGTACGGGAAAGACAACTTTTGTCAAACGGCATTTGACCGGTGAATTTGAGAAGAAATACGTGGCCACTCTTGGTGTCGAAGTGCATCCACTTGTGTTTCATACTAACAGGGGCCCCATTCGTTTTAATGTATGGGATACCGCTGGTCAAGAAAAATTCGGTGGACTACGTGATGGATACTACATTCAGGGACAATGTGCCATAATTATGTTCGACGTTACATCCCGTGTTACCTACAAAAACGTTCCCAACTGGCATCGAGATTTGGTTCGTGTTTGTGAAAATATTCCCATTGTTCTTTGTGGTAATAAAGTAGACATCAAAGATAGGAAAGTCAAAGCAAAAAGCATTGTGTTCCATAGGAAGAAGAATCTACAGGTGAGTTATTTTGGTTGTTCTTTTTTTAATTATTAAATATCATGTTTGGTTATATTAAAGGTTATTTTTGTCCTTGACTTACAATTAGACCCGCAATAGCTTCAGTTTGTTTTAATTTATGAAGTCAGTTTTTAAAATAAATTTGCTTTAGCAATATGCTGTACCATGTACCTATTTAAATTCCATGAGTATTGACAATAACTACTACTTAACTTTTACTATAATTATAAGGAGATCAACTTAATTTGTTGATGGAAGTGGTAAATGCTATATAATATAAAAATATACCAGAACTTTTTGATTATTTTAATTTTTAAAATAGCCATCAAATCATTTATCATACTTCATTAAAATTAACTTTGAACCTAATGATTTCTTTTATAAATTAGAATGATAAGTAAACAAAGAAACTGAAAGATGTAGTCTCAATTTCCTTATGAAAATACCCCAATTTTCCCAAGAACATTAATTTTGGAATAATGCTAACAATATTTTTTTTGTGATACTTTAGTACTATGACATCTCTGCCAAATCCAACTATAACTTTGAAAAACCATTCCTCTGGCTAGCAAGGAAGTTGATCGGAGATCCTAACTTAGAATTTGTGGCAATGCCTGCCCTTGTGCCCCCAGAAGTGCATATGGACCCCAACTGGCAGCAACAGATCGAAAAGGATCTCATAGAGGCTCAACAAACAGCCTTACCTGAAGACGATGAAGACCTATAATTTAATTTTTTTTTTTTAGTTTTTAGATGTAAACGAATTTTAAAAGCATTACCACCATCAACTCTGAATGATCACTGTTCTTTTTCTTTTTTTATTACTAACCAGATTAATTATTACTTATGTTTATAATTACCACTGTTTATTTCCAATGAAAATTATTTGTTAGTGTGTAAACTTGTTGCTATCCCCACTATCGCAAATGAACAAGAAAGAGTTTATTGCGAATAAAAAATAAGTTGTATGTAAAGTTTTGAACTGAATGATGAATGTGTCTAAGGAGGACTTTCCTATTTTTATAAAACTTGCTTTGTACATTTAGTATCAAAAACGTGTACTGTGTATTAATGATACTTCAATAAAGTTAAATTTGGAACTAGTGGTCTTTTTTCATTAATTAAAAAGTAATCTAAGCAAAAAACTGATAAATTTATATTAGATACCTTATTAAAAATTTAGATGAAAAAAATTTATTTAAATAAAACCAAGAAATTGTATATTGGACATTTTTAATAAACTGAAATTATAAGTTGGCGAAAAACTAAATTAAGAGTAAAATCGAATAAATTCTTGATTAAGTATACGAGCTGCCATCTATTGAATGATGCACAACAAATGATCATCAACGCCATTATTCAAACTTTTTAATAGTTTCGCGCCATTCAATCTAACCTTACAATTTATGTAACGAAAGTAATTTAGGAAAAACAAAACGTGATTTTCATAAAAATGTCCAACGCAAAAGAGCAATTTGATGAAGCAAATCTACAATTTGTGCTTCCTGTTTATTACAAAAGAATATTTCCATTCGATACGTTATGCAGATGGCTCTCATACGGTGATCATCTATGTGATAGAAAAAAGGGGCCCTGGAGTCTTGAATTTCTTTAATTTTGTAGGCAGTTGGTACCATTTCAGTATGCGAGAATTCACCTTTGTATTATCAGGTGATCGTTATATACGTTATTTATCTTTTGATACTAAAGAAGGATTCATACAAGAAGTTCAAAAGAAAAATCCAATAAAAATCGACATTGGAGCCGCGTATAACTTCAAACCCAGAGAACATCGAAAACTAGCAACTTTTACCCCCATAGAGAGAGAATTAGTCTTTGATATTGATCTGACTGATTACGATGAAATTAGAAGTTGTTGTAGTGGAGCAGGCATATGTCAAAAGTGTTGGAAATTTATGGTTATAGCCTGCAAAGTGTTGGATGCAGCTCTAAGGGAAGATTTTGGTTTCAAACATTTGCTATGGATTTTTTCAGGTAGGAGAGGTATTCACTGTTGGGTGTCTGACAAAGCTGCAAGATTGTTGAATAGTGAACATCGTGAAGCTGTAGCAAGATATCTGTTACTCCTCGAAGGAGGTGCACACAAATCAAAAAAGGTCAACTTGCCTGATGATCATTTACACACTTCAATACAGTAGGGTACATGTACTTGTGTGAATAAGTATATTATTAAATATAATAATTTTTAGGAGAGCTATAAGAATTATTGATGAATATTTTGAAAGAGATATTCTTATAGGACAAGATATTATAGGGACTGATGAGCGTCTTAGAAATTTCCTTCAAATAATTGATAATGATATTAGATCTCATTTTGATGAAGTTTTAACCAAAGCTAAAACTACTGTAGAAAGATGGAATGCATTTGTACAACAGTTTGATTACCTGCTTCAAAAAGTATAAACTTATTATATAATTGTATTTTTTATCTTATACTTTTATTGTAGCAACAAATTCCAAAACACCTTAGAAACTTAAAAGAGGAAATAAAGCTACAATATTCGTACCCAAGATTAGACCACAATGTTACAACAGGAATGAACCATTTATTGAAATCTCCTTTCTCTGTTCATCCAAAAACAGGAAAAATTTCAGTACCATTCAACCCAAAGCTGGTTGATCGTTTTGATCCAATTACAGTACCAACAGTAACGTAATTTTGCAAAATTCCTAATTTATTTTATGTAAAAAAAAAATATATGGTAACAAATTTACTGTATATTTGTAGAAGTATTATGGATGAAGTAAATGCCTATGATTCAAAAACTAAAGAACAAGAATCAAGTGTTTCAGAGGAAAAATTAGAAGAAAATATAGTTTCCAGAAATATTAAAGATATTAAAAAAACAAGTCTATTAAAACCAGTCACTATTTTTAACGAATTCGTTAAGCAGTTGGAAAGCGAGTGGAGAAGAACAAAGACTCAGCAGAATGGTATAAGATTAGTCCATTTTCTATTTTGTGACAATTAATAATTTTATTTCCTTTCGTTAATTAATTTTCTTTTAGAAACAGCCATGGAATTCTGATAATTATTTTTGAAGGAAAAGAAGCCTTACTTTTTAAATTATAAATAATTTCATTTTAAATATATAAAAAGGAATTATTTCTTGTTAAAATATTTGTATACTACTTTAAATAAACATTTCCTATAACAATATGACCTTTTTATTACTTATTACATAACAGACAGCATTCCCTTAAATGGATTAAATGTTTCTAAGGTTTCCCCTGCAAGTTTAATTTTCCTTACTTTATGTACATAATGTTAGAAGAACTGTAAAATGCAGTCTCTTGTGAGTGATTATATGAATACTTCCTTTTTGGAAATAAATTCAATCATTATATTATTAATAATAATAAATGAAGTGAATAGTAAGACGCCCATGTACCATGAAATTTGTGGGGAATTCACAGGAAGAAGGATGTACTTGGAATTAGGGGAAGAGGGAGTACTTACAGCAAGAAATGAAAGTAATTTGAGGGAATATCATTATAAACATCAACTTCACAACATTTCCACTCATAATCAGTGCAGTTTAGAGTTAATAACATGCCCAAGCTGCATTATATCTTTACAGTTTACGTAAGTATCAATATGCTATAACTTCTTCAAAATACTTAAATTGATTAATGCCATGGTAAATTTGAAGGTTTAATTAGTTATTACTGTTAAAAATTAATGCATAATTAACAACTTTCATAAAGATAACACAAAGAGGATGTTTTTGTTTTGTTTTAAACCTATTTAAGTGTCATTTTATTCAGGACTTTAAAATATAACTAAATGCATACCTTTATTTAAAAGTGATTCTGCCAAATGAAATTGAATTGTTTGTTTGAGGAACTTTCGTAGATCCGCAACACGTTTGTTGTACACAAAAGTATTAGTAAGGTTTTTCTTAACACTACAGACTCACAGATAAACTGTTTATACAAACAAATACCTTTTCGTAAAGAAATTAAATCAAATACATTGAAAATCTTGATTAAAACTTCAAGAAAATTCAACCATTTAAATATCGACAGAATTCGTCCGCGCAAATATAAGCGCGCACGTTAAAATTTCGAGGAATTTTAATTTACACTTGGGAATTACATTGAATAACGATGATTTACCGAATTCGAAACGATTAAATTGTAAAACTTTGCAAATTTATAACTTTAATGACAATTATTTTGATTTACGGCGGCCATCATTAAAAATTCTCTCAACAGCCAATCACATCGTTCCGTTATTTAAGTAAAGTCATAGAATTCTTAGCGAAAAATTAATTCAAAAAATGATATTTATTATGTTACTATGAAATAAATACATATTATAAACTTTATTATTAGTCCAAATCTACCAGTTGCAATAATTTACATATTAATAACTAATGAGTAATGACACTTCTCATATGCGATGGCCATCATTGAAAGCATATTCGATAGCCAATAGCATTGTTCCATTATTTAAATAAAACAGTAACTTTCCTAGCAATATAATAATTTAAAAACTACTTATTTTTAATATATAACACGATAATTAATACCTATGTAATTAAAATCAATGTTTTGAGATAAATGTATAACAAAATATCAAAAATTAGAAAACAAAAAACAAAAATAGTTACCTGAAAGCAAACAGTAGGGGTTGTTCTAATTATTTACCTCGTTTACAATTTATTTAAAGGTTTTTAAATATTTCACGAAATTGCGACAAGAACACAGTATTAGATTCTTGTGGATGCGATTACGTTTGGATCTACGAACCCCCTTTCGATGAGGCATCGGGGGAACAATTTTGCGGACATTTTTTACAAAACAATAGCACATCGTTATCTTACATAAGCCAAACGAGAAGTGTGGCAATTTCTTTTCTGTTCAGCACCAACTACGATCACGCATTTACTATAACATATTCATCGGAAAGTAAGTAACAATTTTATCGTTTTTTGTTTTCCTAATTTACGGTTTTTTAAATAGGAAACCGTCAAGTTTTAAACGGTTTTCCAAAATATGGAAATGTCAATAACGAAAGTCAACTTTTAACGTCTCCCTTCTTCCCTTATTCATATCCAAGGGATTTGAGTATTGAATACATTGTTAAATGCCATTCCACAGAAAATTGCCGAATACGATTGGTATTTTCGGATTTCTATCTTTCTAGAACATCCATTATAGAGGTAATTTTTTTTTTTTAAATTAATATATGACGGACGATATTTTCTCTAAAGTTTTTTGATTGGAATGGCCAAAGAATGGAAGTCGCCACAGGGTCGGCCTTTCGACCAACCGTTATCATTTCGTCAGGGCCCACTTTGGTCATAAGATTCTACGCAAATGGTGGTACCAGTATGGGGTTTAAAGCTTCATACATGTTTTTATTAGGGGAAGCGTACAATGACGTAACTTTACGACCAAACACTGGTTATAAAATATAAAAACGTTCTTACAATACACTTATTATTACTAAATAACCGTTTATTTTAGACTGTGGAGGATATGTTAGTAATTTGGGGGGCGCGATTACCATGATGGATATGGTAAAAGAAGGCACGAAGCCATTCGATTGTTATTGGATAATTCAACCACCGCGGGGATATATGCATTTGCAAACGCATTTATATCTTAAAGTTGTTGAATTTTCCGATTTTGGTAACTAAAAACTTTGTCATATTTTCAATTATAAATATAAAAAAAAGAAAATTAAAGGTGGTAACACACAACTGACTGTTCGGCAAGGAATAACATCGAACGAACCAGCGTTGGAAACCCTTCGTCATCCCATGTCTTATTTCTTCTTGTCAAAAAAGAAGGAACACGTTGTTTCTCTCTCACAAGGATTTTATGTTAGCCTAAAAGGACTCTTCCGACCCGAATCTCGACTTTCAATTGTCTACACTGCATTCAGTTACAAAGGTAAACAATTGAATATGTTCTATCGAATAGCAAAAATATTAAATCCAATTATCTAGAATGCATTCCCGGTTCTGATTTCTTTTGTCAAAATCACCGATGCATTCCTTTGTTTCTTCGATGCGATGGTTTCAACCACTGCGGTGATGAAAGTGATGAGCCATTGGCTTGCTTTCAAGGTTCGATGAAACGAAACAATTATAGGGAAGAGTGGGGTAATTTAGACTTTTAGCTTCTTATAAAAACGTTGATCAAATTCTTAATGTACTTAGACTTTTTTATTTTATAAGCTAATTGCCAATGGGGACTACCGAGATCAGAAAGTGCACGAATGACGATAACAGAGATTTAAACCAAAGTATTAGTGTATTCAAGATGCTCGAACAGTTAGCCCATGTGCTCAATGTTTTCCCAGTAAAGTTAAATAAAATAATGGTTCGAACTTTATAATCTTTTAATCTTCGAGCACAAAAATATTTTATAAAGTAATGAACAAATATGTAGGTATGTATTTACGTAAAGACTCGCCGAAAGTTGTAATTCTTTAAACTATGTATGACAAAGAACAAATCGGACAAAAGTCCCACACTGCCACAAAGAAATATTTATATTTATAATAATGACCTTCCGGTTTGGTAATTTTCAAATGATTTATTTTGCTTTCGCTAACTAGTTTTAGTTTGTCATCTCGCCTGATGAAGTTACTGTGTAACGAAACAGTTGTAGCGAAAGCAAAACAAATCATTTGAAAATTACCAAACCGGAAGGTCATTATTATTATTATTATTAATATTGAATTTCAAAAATTAAATGCCTCAACAATTATTATATTTATATTTGTTTATGTTTTACAATCAACGGAGTTTTCGTCATTAATCTCCGAAAGAAATAAATTTGATATCACGACAAAACATTTCACCCCTTAGCACAATGAGTACCCACCCATAACAGTAATATGGTACATTGGAGATCACGCAGAAATAACGATCTGACTACACTGCAAATACTACAAGTAATGTATCGATAATGCCTTCTAAAGGTATCGTAGACCGGGGGTCGTTTAACGTATATTAATAAACAACTAATTAACTAAATAACTAAACCAAATAAACAACAAGAACTACATACATGAAATATTAAAAGTTAAAAAACAAGAGTCAAACTAGAAGATTATGTCCTATCTGGTTTGCTCTGCGGCTTAATGGAGTATAACTCTTTCTGGAAATTCGGGATAGGGTCACATCCAACGCCAATACTCCTCGCACAGGACGATTTCCCGAACTCGACGGACCCCTAGACCTCCTCTTTACGCAGACTACTTCACGGCTTCGCAGACTTACTTAATTTCCTCGATTATTTTTTTGGTTGTTTAAATTTAACTCGAGGTAGGGAAACCTTACATAGGCACCCCCTGAAGGGGGTAGTGTCACATTTTTACTGACTAAAAACCCTCCTCGAGTGGGGATTATCAACCGGAATATTCCCGGGGTAGATGTGGAGAGGTTGGAATTGGGAAGTGGATTGAGGAGTGGGCAGAGTTGGGTGGGGGGAAGGGACGGGAGCGTTGGGGAGAGGGCGATCGAAAGACAGTGGTCCACCTTTGATGTGAAGGTTGGGCACTCGCGCTAGAAAGCGAAACTAGGATCTACCCACATAGTGCTTATTTGCATTTTCAACAACTAAAACTTGGTCACGACCCACATTCGTTGTGGTTCCGTGCAATGCAAAATATAAAATGAAATTTTAAATAACGCTATCATGTTTCGTAAATTAACCCAAACCTATTTTTGAATAAATGAAAATAAGCGCTATGCGACAGTAGAACAAAAGAAATGCTACTACACCACCACCCACTGTGTAAGGGCTTCCCCGCAGATTACATTATGGCCCTTGAAAATTCACATGGTGATCTACCCAAAACCGTCAGTGGTTTTAACGTTGTAACTTATGTATCTTCAACCAATTTCCATTTTCTATTTTTATTATGTTCTTATCATACTATGAAACTCGAAAGAAATGCGTAATAATCAGTGTATCAACGTAGATAAGGATCTCGGTAGTCTTTCTATTTACTTAATTGCTTAATTTTCGTTCGATGTTCTAATTACCCCACATTCTTCTGTTGTGGATATTCCAATTAAAGGTATATCTATTTTAGAGTCGAAAGATCATCACTGGGTTCATACTCCCAATTTCTTTTTTCCAAAAATCGATCGTTATGCAGATCTACAGACAGCAACAGTTGCATTTATAATTTGCAGCATGGGTAAATTCCACCAAATTAAAGCAAAAAATATATAAAAGAGGAATAACATATAAATAACGTTTTAGGCTTGGTAGCTCTAATATTCGCAATGATTATTTTGATTTATCGTATAAACGCAAGGGCAAGACAACAGCGACAACTTCAAGACCATCTTCACACCATTAGTAGCCTTTTAGGTATGTATATCTATCATCTAGGTATTAGTTTGTAAAGATAAAAAAACAATCGGTTTGTTTCACAAATTTATTTCAAAAACTATAAAGATTATTTCAATGGCGATATAAAAAAATTAATTTAAATTTAATATTTATGAAATAAAGTGCAACAATTGTGTATTAATTAATTTAATTTAATTAATGCAGTTATTGTGAAACATTGTTAATAATTAATTAAATAAATAAAACACTTGGTGTAAGTTTCACGAATTCAATATTACTTCTGAGATATATGTTTCGGCCGAAGCATAGGTCATCATCAAACTACACTAAAAGTAAATGGTTACAACTACCTGTATTTAAAGATGAGTTATTAAGGGAAAAACTGAACATTACAAATGACTAATGATAACTGATCTGGTTGTATGTAATTCTGTTTGATTATTGACTATGAATTTGTTTTTTTAATTTTTTTGTTTCAATAATCAAACAGAATTACCTACAAGCAGATCTCCACTTATTATTAGTCATTTATAATGTTTGGTTTTTCGCTTAATACCTCACCTTTAAATACAGGTAGTTGTAACCATCTACTTTTAGTGTAGTTTGTAGTTACTCTTTGATAAAAACCTATGCTTCGGCCGAAACATATGTCAGAAGTGATATTGAATTCGTGAAACTTACACCAAGTGTTTTATTTATTCAATTAATACAATTTTAATTTAATCTTATCGAACGTGCGTTTAAATCATAGTTTAGCATTAGCATTCCCAAAAAAAAAACTGAAGAGGGAGTATTAATAGCCAGTGGGTATGAAGGATTTTTCTGTTAATTTAGTTAATTTATTGTTAGTTACATTTTTCTGAAAATAACCGACTAGGTCGAAACAATTGTCGAATAGTTAAATATATTAACTTTTTAAACATTCTTATTTTGTGTTTTTCTTTACAGTTTCACCGATTATGCACAAATTTTGAATATTTCTTAAATATTTTCTTTGGTTTCACTACTTTTTGTGCCCAATTGTGTGACTAAATAAATTTCGAACGTTTCAAAGCGCCAGAAATTAGGTATCTATAATAAAATTGTGCTAGTGCTACAATTCTACTTTATTTAAACAAAATTTTTGTACCTTCCACTAGTTTATAACTTTTCAAGAATGGCTTATAATACAGCCGAAACAATTTAAATAAATTTGTGAGACAAACCAAGTTTTTAATGAAATTTAAGGTAGAAGTTATGCATATATAAGTATTATGAACTTAAAAGTATCTAAAAAGATAGTTAGCCGAAAACTCTTGGTGAAACATTTTTCAAAATAAAAGAAAGAAAAACAGTTGGAGAGGTTTCACATATATTTATTCAAAAACTCTAAGCACATTTCGCCTTGTTAGGGCATCATGATTAATTAACCATACTCCTGATGATGCCCTAATAAGGCGATATGTGCATACAGTTTTTGTGTTTTTCTTTCTTTTATTTTTAAAAGTATCGAAAATACTTGGTATATAAGTATTTGTCTAGAAGATGGTGTTGCTGGTCAGGAAGATTTGATAACAGATGAACCACCAAATTATGAAGCCCCACCAGAATACGAAGAAGTGATGAGAACCCCAGTGAAAGACAACGAATACAGACGAAGTATCAGAAAAAATTCATCTGACTCCCGAAGTCGTTCGAATTCGAGAAAGTGCGTAACCATACAAAAACGTTTCGATTCTTTTATGTTGATACGAATATTCTTTAGACGAAGTTGTTCCCGTTGTTCCCGGAAAATGAGCGACGATTTTCAAGAGTTTTCCTCAGACAGTCGAAGAACCTCATTGGGACCTTTTCTAGACAACGGCCTTACCACAAATGAAACCAGAATAAATGCGGGGACTACCAGTTCAATAACCATTCCAAATTCACCTCCACCCTCTTATTCCCATATTTCCTATAATTCAATGACACCCTTAATTCGGATTCAAGAAACTTCTTCCATCAGTTCAGCGGAAAATATATCGGAAGGTAATAATTAAACAATTCGTTTAATTAGATACTTAATTTTCGGCAAAGAAAGAAAATTGATAATCGAATTAAGATAACTTACCGGGCTTTTGGGTCGTGGTCTATAGGCTGTTTTGTTGCCTGACGTTTCGTCATCTTCAGAAGCGTTTGTGGTTTGGTGGTTGTAACAGCTTTCGCTTCTGAAGATGTCAGCCGCAGCCGCTGACGAAACGTCAGGCAACAAAACAGCCTATAGACCACGACCCAAAAGCCCTATAAGTTATCTTAATTCGATTGACGCCGGTCGTGAAAGCCTACATACTAAAATTGATAATGTTAATTTTTTTCAGGAACTGAAGAAAATCCCTTAATATTAACCCCACGAGAGTTAATGCAATAACGAAAAAAAAATGGAAATTATACCTGTGTTAACGTGGTAAATCAATATTAAAATAATTACAAACTTCTATTGTCATAATTATTACCTAATATCAGTATAATTTCTGAAGAAAATAAAAGTGAATTTTTATTTTCAATTTTACTTAATTACTTACCCTACAGCACCGGTTGGACATTTAAATTCAACAAAAGGAAAATAAAACGAGAAAAATATTTAAAAAATTTATTTATATTTTCAAAAATATAATAAAAAAAGCTATTCGTTCAATAGACAACTAAGAATTTCTTTTTGGATATGTTTCTAAAAAATTGTATTAAGCACGTGTTTTATTAAGTATTAAACAATTGCCTAACCTAAATTATCTATCACTAGATAAACTACCTACCTACTGATACTCGTTTCTAGTTATACATTATTTCAATAAAACAACTTGTAATTTATGTATAAATGACGTTACATTTCAATTTTCATTCTTCCAATATAATTGAAAGAATTGAGAAAATTGCTTTCGAGTAATTCTTTTTATCACATTTCAATTTGGCACGCTGCTTCTGTGTCGACCTTTTTCTTCGTATACTCTAAACAATTTAGAGACATTTATTTCTCGTTTTACCTGCTTAATAAGTATAATTGCCGAATAAAAAATATATATTATGTCGTATGTGTAAATATTTACTTATTATTAATTAATATATGCAAATTTTTGGCAATATAGCACCACTTTTTACACGCATCATGTAAACAACTTCAATTGGACTTTACCACATTATACAAAAACCGATATCTTTTTGTTTATTTCTTTATAAAAAATAAAGATGGTAAAATGTTATGGTTATCGAAATTGCTGCCTCGTATAAATAGTTATCAATGTTTTTTTATGACGCGCGATATGTTATGTTATAGGTTAATACTGATATATTTGAACGGGGGTGGGGGTTCAAGTATTACGTAAACACAGTTTGGGGCGGAAGAGATATAAATCTTACGTAACATAAAAAAATACAAAATAATGAAAATGTTTTCAAAGCAATATTCATAATCATTATATTAATTATAGATAACAATGTAACATTGGTCATTACGAATGGGGGTATTTTGGTATAAACAATAGAACGAATTTTTGAAGCTGAATTTTGAGTGAAGCAGATTTAAAAAATTAAAGTTTTTTTAAGTGTAGTGATATTAAATATATTTTTTATTTTTGTTAGTTCTTAATGTAGAAATAACGTTACAAGATAATATTAGTCATCAAGTTTTGTATCAAAAGCTCTTTCATAAATGTACAAAATAAAAAATTGATGACTTTATTTACGAAATTATAAATCTAGTGAAGGACATTCTTTTAAGCACCAACACTTTTATTTTTAAAGATAATTTAGCTTTTTAAATTTTAATTTTAACATTTAAGTAACAAAAGCCTTGATTCTTTTTTTTGGAGAGGTGGTTCATGATTTTCTTATTTTTGCTTATACAAGGGAGGAGGGTGTTTAAAATCATTGAAAGTATGTTTAGGTAACACTTGAAGACCCTCTAAGTAATTGTCACATTGCTTCTTTTTTATGTACATGTACTCCTGTCTTACATTTTAGTAATATACTAAAAAGAAACAAAGGTGACACTCGAATTGAGCACAGAGAGTAAGCAGATAAACAAGTAATTATCGAGGGTTTGTTTATCAAGAAAAGAATTGAGCACAAGGATCATACAGGTAGCAAATAAAAATACCGATGATAAGAACAAATAACTGTTTTGTAAGGGGCGGGAAAAAATAATAAGAAGAAGGGACTACCCTTAAGCAATTATAGTTATCATCGTCTTGTACAATAAATAACATGTCTTCAATAAAATTTGAAACTATGTTCAGTGAACGAGGTAAAACTATTAATTTTTGAGAATTAATTATCTCGCTGATACGTATATAGACGACTTTTCAACCTTTCCTCCCAGAATTTGAGCCGAACAGTCTTCTAGTGTCTCTAGAAGAATTAACACCTACCTACTGCTTCAAAAAGAACTCAAATCCTTACAGATATTTTAAAAGAAAGCTGACAACATGGCTTGTGCTCAATTCGGGTGTTTATTTAAACACATGTAGGTACGAAAATATTTGTGCTCAATTCAGGAGTCCGTTTGTGCTCAGTTCATGCTTATTAGTCGTTTTTGTGCCCAATTCAAGTGCACCGGAAAAAAATCGTCAAAAAGCTTCACAATATTTATTATTACCACATGGTAGTTGAAATGTACATGTAGACTGATTTAAATATATATATTGTGAAATTTCTTGACCAATTTTTTCTTTTTCATATATTGTTATATCTTCACAGTTACCTTGTTTTATCACTTTATTGTTTATAGCTTATGCGACTATAGTTTCAATATAAAGTGTATTATTTTCAATGATTCTTTGTGAATCGCTTGAAAATGGTACACGTTTTATTGAAAATATAATTGAATAAGGTATCTATAAACAATAAAGTATCTGTGTTGCATTATTTTATCATAAATATATTTTTCAATTTTTTTCAAATTATTACAGCTTACTACTTACAAACACATCTTTTCTTAATTTCAAGTTCGTTAATACACTTTTCTTTCCCGTAATAATCAATTCTTAGTATATGATCGATACTAGTTTCGAGCTGAGGATGAGTTAGATTGCCTTTTACGATTACCGGAGCTTCAAAAATAGCTTCTGGTGACGTTTTAATACCGACATACATATAATTTTCTGTTGTAAAAGCGAGAGCTGTAATAACTTTACTTAATTTGAACGTTTCACACTTTTCTGTTTCACCACCAACATTCTTCTTCCAATTTTCGATAACGTCTACAATATATTTCCCAGCTAATTGCACTATGGTTTCTTCAGTGTCCATTTCTCTGGCATGATAACAGGTGCACCAGGTCCTAGGAATACCAGCGTCGTCACAGGAACGATCCTGCGGGATAGGACTAAACAAGGACCTGCAGTCTGGACATGAAATGCCCGGTTCACTGGTATAATTTTTCCCCGATAATATCAAAATGTGTTTCAAGGTCTGATGAAGATCAAAAGGGGTCGTAAGTCGATTTATGTTTTGTTTAAAAGAAGAATATTCGTTGACAAACTTGTCTTTGAACCAGGGTGGAAAACGGACAAAGAAAAATGGTAATTTATCTTCGTACCATCCAGGTCTTGTATAACGTATGTCACCGAATCGCATACCATGGTCGCTTAGAAATATAGTTATAGTATTGTCTAAAGTTTTGTTGCGTGAAATTTCAGTTAAGAAAGCTTTTAATTTAGCGTCCATCCGTGAAACAGAGTTTAGCGTGTTATGGCTAAAGGTGTTCATCCAAAAGAGGCCGAAATACGGATTTTCACGGAATGTTGCAATGAAGTTTTTGGCAATGTTGAGGATTCTTTCTCCGGAAGTCTCAGGACCTATACCAAAATAGGTATTTATGTACGGAGGGTAGCCAAAAAACATTGATTCAGGAATGGGTAAGTTACAGTAATGAAACGAAAAATGCAAAAGAAAAAGTAAAGCAAAATAATGCAAGCAGCAACAATACCGATAGCGAGATGTAAGTGATATTAATAAGTTAGCGGAAGAATGAAAAAAGACAAAAAGAAAATAATATTGATGTGCAATTTAGGAATTAATAGAATTAGAATATACTAATTACTGCGATATTAATTTTTAGTATTGAAATTTACCTCTACTAAAAATGAGAATATAAATAAAATAATTGATTTAAAGGAAATCATATATATTAACGTTGGGATTGAAAATAACAAAGTTTTCGCCAACACTTGAGCTCAGTTTGTTAAAACTAGTTCATATAAAAACAAATACTTATTATAACTAGAAACATACTAAAATTCCTAGGTGAAAAATGAAAGTAACGATTTATTAAGTTCGTAAAGTTCTAACGATTTTCTATCGAGTTCTGATAGCATACTGCTGGTCAAAAAACAAGTTGTCATAAAAATGTACGGACGTTCAACGCCAAACCATTAGACTAAACATTAATAACTTGTGAGTTTTGTCGTTCAATATTTTAGATAAACATATTGGCAAATACCTAAACTAAACAATATATTTATTGTATTTATACAATTAAAATTCTTCTTACCTGTACAATAAGCCATGCCGTCTTTCCAAACGGACTTGAGTTCCTTTTCAGCAGCGATCATATAGGGTCGAAAGTAATAATCAGTTGGTGATTTTTCGAAACCTTTTTTATGATAATTAAAGGTACTATAGCTCATTTGATCTTCAGCGTATGCCGTAATGTATCCCAGTTTTCTGTAGTCGTACCAAACCATGTTGCATTTGTCTAAATGGCCCAGCTTGGTAGGATTGCAAATTTTATAACTTTCAGTCTCATTTAGACCGGTCAGAATTGCCATCACGTTGGGAAATGTATTTTCACCTACTTTATTATATCCCATCAATTCTATCCAGTCATTTTTTTCTAAAAACTTTCTCGTTTCCGGTAAAGCTCTATGGGAATGCATTCTAGATACACTATCTATTGATATGATAAGAACACTCAGGGGATTTACCGTGCTGTTCGAAAATTTCGAGTCTTTCATTTTCTGGTAAACGTCTTTTGGATTTATAACTGCGTGAACGTTTTTGTAGATTGTTTTTTTCGTTTTTCGATGGTAACATTTTACGAAAACCGAAGAATTCACCGATATGTCCTTCTTAAATTCTTCACATGTCAGTAAACTGCAATTTTCCATAAAATAATTTTTAAATTTACAGCCATCATTATAAATATGGAATCAACAGAAACAACTACTCCGAGGGCTAATACCCCTACCGGCATTGAATTACACTGTTGATTCCGATGGATTCTTAGACGAAGATATAACATATCAAAAAAATATATATATTCAGACGAACAAGGATTTTAATAAAATAAAAAACAAACACCAAATTTTATTAGAAAAATCCTAACAAGTTTCGGTCAACGCGACCATTTTCAAAGGAGTAGAGTACAACAAATACTAAAGTCTTAAAATTAAATAAATTGAATGTATCTCTGATTGAAAACAATCAGTGCAATTTGAAATTCTTACTATCTAAATTTAAACCTGTGGTTGATAAATTTGAAAAAAGTGGAATTTATAGGATTAGGTGTAATGATTGTTATGCCTTTTACATTGGGCAGAGCGGGAGAGCTACAAACATAAGAATAAAAGAACATATTTATAGTATTACTAAAAAAGACAATAAAACCGACTTCTCAGAGCATTGCACCTCCTTTAACCACACTTTAGACGAGGAAAATGTAGTAGTTTTACGTAGTAATATTAACAAAAGTAGAAAGCGTGGATATCAAAAAAGCTCTCTCGCACAACCAAAATATTGTAAATAACCAGTTAGAGTTAAGTTACATTGACTCCCCACTTATTTTGGCTAATCTCTAGTTATATATAGAGCTGTTTTAGTTTTAAGACTTTAGTATTTATTGTACTCTACTCCTTTGAAAATTGTCGCGTTGACCGAAACTTGTTAGGATTTTTCTAATAAAATTTGGTGAAACTTTCCTTTTGTTTGTTTTTTACTTCATTAAGTATGTTTCACAACAGTTGCACCCCACAATGTGTTAAGGATTTTAATGCCTTCCTTTTTTATATGTCATCATTATTATTTCTCACCTGATATCATTTTCCGTTACTCTGTTTATTACGCTGGCACAACATTCAATCTCCTTTTTGTAAGATTTTGATGAGGTATCAATTTTAATTTTAGTTTCGTTGTTTTCTTTAACTAAATAAGTAAGAAGGCGGTCTTTGGTACAGAAAAAATAAGAAAGTTTGCTGATCAATGGTTTCACCTGATCGTCCCAAATATCTAAATCTGGAATGGCACATTTCGAATTGCGTACAAGATATTTTAAATGTTGATCTGAAATTTAATCAATAAACTTGCTGCATAAATGTTTATTTACTTATTTATCCTATCCATAATCGAAAAATTTTCTTACCTAAGCTTAAATTAAATAAAGCACTGAGAACACCTGTAGAATTTGTTGAATCTATGAAAAACGCGCCTGTTAGAATTAAAAAGTTATTTTTCATATTATAGATAACGGTTTTTATTATTTTACTTACTTGGTTTTATTAAATAAGGTACAGTTACGTCTAAATTTGAATAGGAAAAGAGCATTATTGTCACAGTTACTCCGAATAATATGTAGGCAAATAGTCCGTAACTTTTTCTATTTATTTCCATACCTTTTCCAAAAAATCTGTAAAACATATCGGTGTGTTCACTTTTTAAATATCTTATTATTATTGTAGTAGTCGTTGTTTGTATAAGACATATAATATGTACATAGACTAGCAATCGAATTAAGTACATAAATGTACCGACAGCGGAAGTTTCTTGTTTACTTTTTACTAATAATACATTTTCTGCAATGCAACCGAATAGACTAAGTATTTTCCACCATACTTTTCTTATTTAACAGATACGAAAAATTTATTGTAACTTTTACCATATCATATTTTATGCATTGTTTCAAAAATATAATATCCAAAAGAATCAAAAAGCGTGGATAATATACCTACTAACATAGTGACCGTGAAAAAGGAAAGAAAACAATAAACACAATAGTGAAAATTATAAAACATTGCAAGCAATTGTTTTTTGCAAATGCTGGTATACTATCGTTTTCGAAAACGGTTTTATAATGTAACTGACAATGTAATCTACTCTAATAATAAGCATTATTAAATTAATACCTTAAGTGTTTTTTTATTTCCATCTCGATTGCTGCTGATGATATTGTTGTGAGAGGTCATAGGTTGATAAAATAATGCCCTTTCTGACCACCAGAATTACACGCTTTTCCCAAAACGACAACTCGAGGTTCTCGATCATAGTATTTGAATTTTTCAATAAATTTCCTCTTTTTTTGATAAATATATCAAACCTATGAAAAATTTGGTGGAAATCATGAAGTGAAGGAATAGAAATATCGATTCATTTGCACACGCGCAAATCTCTAACAATTTTCCTTTTCTAAAACGAATAGACGACGTTACAGAACGAGTTCATATATAAATTCAAATATCATCACAACTTTATTAGAATTCGGGTGAAAAAATAAATGCACTTCATATTTTTCGAAACGTCCAAACACTGAAATTAACGAACTTACTTTTTTCGATTCATAAAACAATTAGAAATTGCACTTTAAACACTGGCAGCACTGCAATTTCATAAACTTGGGGTACAATCACCACCGTATTTAGAAAATGTTTCCGGCTCACGATTAAAGTGAGAATTCTCGAATGACTGCGAAATTTTCAGGTGCTAAAATTATTTATAATTGTTTCACTTGGCAATACGACCATCACATGTGTCGCGCTTTAAAATCGAGATCGATTATCGTCGCTAAAACTTCTTATTAGCGTTTCCATCGGCCACTTTAACAATATTATAAGTAAGTACCCATAGTAAGTTGTTATCGCCGTTGTCAACGTCGATTTTCCTTCTCAAAGCATTGCTCTGATTCTGATTGAAGTTAAACTAGGTAACTTGTTCATTATATGTGTGGAAAGACAATGAGAGTTACAGCTTTTATCAACTTTTCGATACCCCTACACATTTCCTTCATTATATTTTAATAATACGATATATAAGGTACAGTCAGTCACGAAAGATAAGTTCAGTAAAAATCTGACAATTACAAATTCTCTTATTATTTACATCTGTTTGCTGTTACGTAAAAGATGTTATTGCTTTTCTGAGAAAAATAAAATTTAAAAAAAATGCAATAGAAAAATAATTGGAGAAGATGCGATTTTATTAACATTATCTATAAATATTAATGTTTACGTTTGTATGGTACCTACTGTAGGTATTATTGCAACGCACGACAATGGAATATAAATTTATTCAATTATTGTTTAATGACGGCTAACAATAATTAGTAATTTAAGTGATTTTGCCGGTTAATCAATCTTTACATAAAAAGTTATTACAAAAGGCATTTGAAAGCACAATCACAATCTACATTCTACCCGTTTAATTTATGCAACTCGAAATGTAAATTTTATTTAAACAACTTCATATAGTTACAAGATTGTTACACTGTAGATCAAATTAATGTGTCCTTCTAATTTCATTTAAAAATAATTGTTAGTTTTCATAAACCATCTTTACTTTCGTATCATTCATTATCACACTTCCTTCTAAATTTAAAAACAACTGCCAAACAATTTTGATAGACCTCTATCATTGCCACTATTAATTCACATTTTTATATTCACTATTATGCTCGTAAAACAACCAATTCGTTTAAACTTTTATTGTAAACCGTTAATTCAAATAAACAGAATTATATTACCACAGTAAAAAAGAGCTGATAAAGTATATTTTCCTATTTAGATTTTTAATCTGAGATTTTCGATAGTGCAACATATTGGAACTTATTTGAAAAATTGAAAAAACAATGTAGTTTCACTAAGTAATTTATTTATTTCGAATATTAGACAATATTGTTTTTTCAATTTTTTAAAAAAGTATTTAATTTTTAAAAGTTTACCTGATTATAAAATATCTTCGTAAGCACTATCTGATTAACAATAATAATTTGTTTTAATTATACATTGTTTGCTTATCTTTGATCGTCTGAGTGCATCATTCAAAAATGCAAAATATTTTTGATCGAGGATTATTTTATAATTTCGTTCCATAACAATTTATGTTCCCACTCATTATGGTATACGGAGGCCTGTCATTATCTTCTTCTGAAGAATTTATCAAGGATTAGGTAATTTAACAACTATTTGTGCGATTTTATATAAAAGATAAATTTTTATTTCCTTTTTAATGCGTTGCTTCGGGGGTTCAAAGGTATTGCCTACATATCTTATGAACAATATGCTCGTCCAAACAATTCATATAAAGAAAATAATAATAGTTAAAGTATACGGAAATAAAAATTAAATATTTAAGAAAGAGGACACTGTTAGCTCTTAATGAACAATTTTAATTATAATATTGGTAGATTTTATGGTGGGATATTTGTAAAACATTTTTAATAAGTCAAGAAAAACACAAAATGGTTGTTTTACACAAAATTTATTAGAAACCTCTAACAATTGTTTCGACATGTGATGTCATCATCTGAGAGTTAATCTTAGAAACAAACTTAAAACTAAAATTACAGCGGTTTGTATATGTATATAATAAATCAATTCTACTTATCCAATAACAAAAAAGATAAAACAGATAAATGGTTTCCTATCCCTTTTTATAAAAAAGCTAGCCCACAAATATGTCACACACATTAAGAAGATTCCATGTTAATACAATTTTTAGCAACAAAAATACTTTAAGAAAAATATTACTTAATAACAAAATTGATAAAATAGACAATTTGCAAAAATCAGGTGTATATAAAATTACATGTGACGATTGTGATGCAATATATATTGGACAAACTGGTCGTAACTTTGAAACTAGAAAGAAAGAGCATAAAAAATCTATTATTGACAACAAACTAACCACTGGCCTTTCACAACACTGCATTTCTCTAAATCATTCCATCAATGATGATAAACTTTCTATCATACATCTTGAAAACAAAGGATATAAATTAAATTTCTTAGAAAAACTTGAAATACAAAAGGCCATTAACCTAAAAGTAAATATTAAAAATGATCATGTTGAAGGTCCGAATAGTCCCTTATTTAAATGCATTACAGACATCATATAATTAGCTGTTTCAAAATAGACCCTATAAACATATATAAACCGCTGTAATTTTAGTTTTAAGTTCGTTTCTAAGATTAACTCTCAGATGATGACATCACATGTCGAAACAATTGTTAGAGGTTTCTAATAAATTTTGTGTAAAACAACCATTTTGTGTTTTTCTTGACTTATTTTTAATTATAAATTAAAATAAAACAAATCTCTTTTAGATTTATGTGACAAATGAAAAGTACTTACCAAAAGGATAAAAAATGTTATTTGGAGTCGGAACATCCTCTTCGTCATTTTATGAGAGCATCGAAAATTAACAAAACTGCATTGTAATACATGGTAACTGTGCTGTTAATAAGAAAATATTTTGCGGACTAGATATATAGAACTAACACAGTACAAAAACAATTTGCATGCTATTACCAAAGACCTTTAAAACAACATTTTCACTTTTTATTATTTTGCGTATGTATAAACTAGTAATTAACCATTGTTTCTTAACTCGTAAGGAAACTATAGCAAACATTTGAATTAAATCATACTACTACCTACACTACTTACCGGAATATCTTGTGTAGGTGTGTATTATATTAATACGACAAAATTTATTACCGTATTTGATATTAAAGAAAGGAAATTAAACTCATATCACAAAAAAATTGTTTATATTGTAACAATTTCATGTATGTAATTATAATGAAATATGTTGGAGAATTTTTTAATTTCACTAGTATTTTGATTGTAATAATTTTTCCTCATTAATTTTAGATAATCTGTAGTGGGTAAAAATTAATTCAAAAATTAAGTCACCCTAATGTATATAATTGCTTTAAAGTGTCAAAAGTTGAGGTTTATTCTTTGGTATGATGTGGAAATTTGCTACTTATTGTGGGATTCAATAATTTTCTAAACGGATATTGTTTTTATGTTACTTATAAGTACCTCATGTCTCATATTTATGAACTACTCCCCAGCAAAAGAATATAAACAAGCTATACAGACTCCCATTGTCTTAATTCCCCAGACAGTCGAACTGATTGATAAACCATACCCTTAATGATAATACACTGACGATAAACTAACTGCAGGTGTCTCAGTTATCTCATCGCATGCTAGTATTTCTAGAAGTACACAGACGAATGTTAATATCAGTATCAGTTAGTTTATAAATTATCTTGTGGGTCTTGCCCTAAAGCGTACATAGGCCAAACACGGAGTAACTTTAAAAAACGTCTGTCAGAGCATAAAAACAGCTATATAAAAAACAATATTCATTCAACTAATTCAAAGCATGTTACCGAAGAATGGCATTGTTTTAATAATAATATAGAAATGATCAATGACTGTTTATAAAACAAAATAACATTTTTTTTTTAATTTTTGTCTGCTGGACCAATTTTGATAGATCTTTCACTGGCAGGTAGCTAATGTTATAAAGGAGTAACTTAGGCTACTTTTATTTTAGAAATTAATTATTATTATTAATAAATAGTTATTATTTTCTAAAATAGGTAGTAGGCTAAATTACTCATTATTACATTAGCTAACTGTTAACCACTGCATCACAACTGTTTTGACTTCGTCATCGTCTTGAAGACGCTGACCGCCCAGATGTTTCTTCAAGTGCATGAACAAATGGTAGTCACTGGGCGCCAGATCAGGGCTGTACGGAGGATGATCTAGAGTTTACCAGTGAAAAGACGTGATTAGATGTTTGGTCCGATTAGCTACATGGGAACGGGCATTTTCATACACATTTGTGCGGCCATCTTTAAATGCTCTCACCCACTTCCTTACTATTCCATCACTCATAATGTTGTCCGTAAACTGCACAGTTCTTTAGCACTAAGCAATCGTATAACAGCCCGGACTTCACAGTCTGCGGAACTCACGATTATCGGAGAATCAGACTGCAATGGCATCAGTGCGTAGGTGAGAGATGTAGATGCATAGTGCGCATGCGCGGAACGCTGACCGCAGCGCTACGGCGGCAGAATTTCAGAACGGTACTTACTTAAAAAACATGCCATTTATCTACAAGTGTTTCTTCAAATAAAACTATAAAATGGCTTGTTACACCTTTTTAATATAAAATACGTGTTACTATACAAAATAAATAGATCAAGTACAATAATAACTACAACTTAATAAATAAATTATTATTTTAAAGAATTAATATAATGCGTGAGTATTTTTAAACTTAATTATTCATTTGAGCATATCATTGTTCAGATAATTTTGAGCAGAACGTACCAAAAAATAAAAATAAAAGAAATTATCTTATTTAAATCTTATCGTATCTAATTATATTACGTTTAATTACTTAAGTATTTATTACACTCACAATGTACCTACATACGTATTTGGTATTGTAAGGAATGAATTCGTTTGAGCAAAGAAATTCCATTAATGTCGATATAGAAATGCGTTCCATAAAATCAATTCAATTCAAAGGGGAAAGTAAAATTATTATTATATTGTTAAGAAAATTTTAATTTCCGCCGTCAAATTAAATCGCATTGTTCTAAATTATGTACAAATATTGACACTTATGGAATTAAAAAAATTATAATAAACGTTAAGTACTGTTTTGTAAAGAAAAAATTAAAGAAAAGTTTCGTTAATATTATCTTCATAAACTCCGACCTTTAACCAGTGGACATCCTGTAAAAAAAATGTATCAGTATTGTATCCTGACTATTTGTTTTATTTCGCTTATACAGGGTTAATTCAAACTGAGTGGTACATTAGACGTTTTTGGAAAAGTAAGTGTGTTAGAGATTTGAAAATTTGGGAGTAGGGGTTATCGAGAATGATCTTTTTACCTAAAATAATTTCAACTGTTTGCTACCACATTGATATCAACTTTCTTATTTTAAATTTCTAAAGTTATTCATGTTTAAAGTTTTTTTCTGAAAATCAAAGTAAAATATGTAATACTTACGACAAACCGAACAATTCAACTCATCGGTACCATCTCCGCAGCCATCTTTCCCCGAACAGGCAATGGCACTAGATCGGCACCTGCCGTTCCCACATCGTAGGGGACAATATTCAGATAACCTTCTTCTTGCTCTTCCTCTACATATATGGGCGGGTTCGTCGCTAGCATCGCTACACGAAATAATAGCATTACAAAACTCATATTCAGGGATACACTTTCCATCCCTGCACTGAAACGTATCAGGTGGACATCCTTTTCTCCCTATAGCCTGCGATATAACAAAAACAACAAAATAATACTGCAAAAAAGAAATTTTAATCGGTTATAAATATTAGACTATAATAAGTATCCCCCAAAACCAATTTTCACTACTGCTTTATTCAAAAATATGTTGTAGTATTTTTTCGATTTATTAAAGATTAGGTTGATTAGTCTTTAGGGATAACGCTTGTTATTTCGTAAATGGGATATAATGACGAGAAAATGTTAAGAAAACTTAGATAATTTAAACTTTCTAAAGTGACCATTTGATGAAACATTATTTAATAATATCAATAAATCGAACCAAAGTTTCAACAAGTCTCGACAATATTGTTTCGACCACTAATTTATTAATTAAAAAAACATATAAAATAACTAAATCAATGCTTTTCCATAACAGTTTGTCTCCTAAACAAGAAAGAATTTTTTGTTCCTTTAATTTCGTTAATAGTAGAATGAACCAAAAAATAGACACGTTCTTCAGTAAATTTAATATACATACAGTCTCTTCTAATCGAAAAAATCTCCTAGTAAATAACAAACCGAAATTAAAACCGACACAAAAAAGTAGCGTGTATTCTTTAAATTGTAAAAACTGTGATGCTATATATCTGGATCAAAGTGGTCGATCAATTGGTACAAGGCTTAAAGAATATTTGTACAGTATAAAAAATAAATCTTGTAACACGGGTATAGCAGAACATTGCACCCTGAATAACCATGTATTAAATGAGGATATTAAACTACTACATTCACAAGCAAAAAGTAGAAACTAAAAAAGTAACTTTATCAAAAAAGAATGTAACAAACTACATATAATACACCTCTATTATTAACAACATTGTAAAATTAATTTAAGTACCCCCTACCCTTAAGTACCATTTGTATATATACTTGCACATTTACAATATAATTTTAGTATTCTGTATGCTCTTGAAAATGACCACATAGTGGTCGAAACAATATTGTGGAGATCAATAAATTATTGTTAAAACTTTGGTTCGTTTTATTGCTATTATTAAACCTAGATAATAATAACATTTAAAATCCTTATGAGTATAAAAGATCAGCCCTGCGTTATATGCGAAGGAGATACCAAAATTTTATTTTACCACTTTGTCGTCACAGTTTTAATGACTGTGCCCAAATTTTTCCCATTTTTTTCTTTAACTCTTTCAAAATTAACTCTAACTCACCCTAATATAAATATACGAGTACTATCATAGTAATATTGACCTAACCAATATTTCGTCAATTGTAAGGGTTGTATTTTGCCATTTGGCTTCGAAATCCTCCCAAGTTGGTTACATACCTGACAATCTGCTTCGTCTTCGCCAGCCGGACAATCTGTGACCCCATCGCAACGACTGGCACGTGACACACAGTGACCTGTCGATTTACACCTGTACGCCTCCGGAGGACACTTCGTACGTGAACATTCCTCATCAGATCCATCGATGCAGTCCTTATGACCGTCACAAACAAAGAACCAACTCAGACAGGTACCAGAACTTCGACACTAACGATTCGAATCAACATACAACGACCATTAGTAAATACACCCTGTATATAATTTAATTTTGTTCTTCTGACTTACTTGAAACGTTCCCGGTATACATCCCTTATTCGCTGCCGAGCACGAGTTAGTCCCGTTCGACTTGATAACACAGTCACAAACACCTTCGACACATCTGGACGAAGGATCTGAGGCCCGACATTGCAGGTCAGTAACACAAGGTAGCCCCAAGCTTACAGCCCCATTTCCGTCTTCTACACGCACCCTAGGACCAGTAGGACTAACAGGAGGAACTAAAAATCGAAATAGTTTCTACCGTCTACACAAAACGGAAAACAACAAACAAATCGAAATGCTAATGAGAAAGATGAAATAGACTATTATGATTAATGAAGAATCAATAAATAAGGATTAACTACTCACGCCCTGTTTACTATTATTTGTTAGTTTGTCCAGGAAGAAAGAAATTTAGTTGTAAGTGTTAAAAAGAGAAACTACGGAATACAAAACAAAAAATCTCTCTCTTTCACCCAAAATTTTATTCCAATATTATGCTTTGACTAATACAAATTATTCAATAATTTATTAATTGTAAGCACAGTCTATTTCGTCGTTATCATTAGCAAGATATGTATAATATAATAAAAGTAAACCAGAGCTGGACTAACTTGATATAAAAACGTGCATGGGGTACAACAAAAGCGAGGCACTACCGAATTACTAAATTTGGAGAAAAGAAAACCTTTTTAACACGGCTGATATTAAATGAGTTACCGTGTCGTTCGTTTAAATGTAGTGACGTTTCATCAACTTCCTTTTTACGGATGATTCAATGATAAGATGATTTTCCGGGCTTGTGGGCCGTGGTCTATAGGCTTTTTGGTTGTCTGACGTTTCGTCAGCGGCTGCGGCTGTTATCTTCAGAAGCGTTGGTGGTTTGGTCGTTGTAGCAGCTTTCGATCTCGTTGACGTCTGATGTCGCATGTGACGAGATTGAAAGCTGCTACAACGACCAAACCACCAACGCTTCTGAAGATGTCAGCCACAGCCGCTGACGAAACGTCAGACAACCAAAAAGCCTATAGACCACCGCCCATAAGCCCGGAAAATCATCTTAATTCGATTGACGCCGGCCGTGATAGCCTACATATTACGATTCAATAATAGTTTGTACATATAGTTAGCATCGTTTTCTTTTAATCCGGCCCTGTAATAAATGTCGTGGAACATCTTGTATATATAAAGATGAAAAGGAAACAATAGGTATATTGATGAAAGTGAACAAACTGGATAGCTCAAACCCCAACGCCAAAACACATCACAATATGTCCATTTTGAAGCACTTTTTGGTAGTAACAAAGTTACCTTCTTCAGGGAGAACTAAGTTCTCTTCAGTCTCTGAAGAAGGTAACTTTATTACTACAGAAAAGTGCTTCAAAATGGACATTTTGTGTCGTGTATCAGCGTTGGGGTAACAAAGTTACCTTCTTCAGGGAGAACTAAGTTCTCTTCAGTCCCTGAAGAAGGTAACTTTATTACTACCGAAAAGTGCTTCAAAATGGACATTTTGTGTCGTGTTTTGGCGTTGGGGTTTGAGCTATCCAGTTTGTTGTGCTATTACTACGCCAAAGTTTCCAGCATTTTGATATTGATGAAATACTTGAAATAAAAACAAAAGTGATTCACAGCTAGGATGGTTTATATTTCATATTTTAATTAAACCAGTGAATACTCAGAAAAGAAAGAGGAAGAAGAGAATAAATAAATATGGAGCTAACGAGCTGACCGTACTGGTTTTAAAGACTTGTTTGCCTTTTTATATGAAAAGCCCAGTTTCGTGAAACTGGAATCCTGTTTTGTGTCCTCAAAATTCTTACCTAGGACGTGAAAATAATTTAAATCATTTGCCATCACCTAGTCGTGAATTATTTAGTGTTGGGGACACATACCTAGCAGTACTACAAATTCTTGCAAATGAATTAAATGCCTATATACAGTATGTCCCACGAAAAAATAATTTAAAACTTACGCACCTACACACTACCCTAACAAATAATAATTTTGTACTAAAGAAACAGTCAAAGAACAATAAGTACGAAAAAAATATTAAAATAAATATTATGTTTTTGAGTCCCGTCTCGATAAAGTTGTTCCCGCTGTTTAAAATACAGAATTTGTGGATTTATATCATAATAATAAAAAACCTTGAACTTTTTGATTTTGGGTCTATTTCTCTCTATGTATGTTGCCAAAACAACAATTATTTGGTTTCAAGAAAATACAAGATCAAAACTACTGAAATACAGATCATTGTTTCAAAATTAATTTTTGAAACAAATCTATTTCTTTGACGTTTTAATTGTAACTATTAAGGTGAGAATGACATTTCAGAGGTAATTTGAAGATTTCTCGTTACATGATACAGCTGTTTCTGAAGAATTGTAATCAAAAGGAAAATCTTCTAACTATATAATAATAATAACAACGATATTTCATAGATATTATTGAAATGTTTTCTACTTTTTAATAGTTAAAATTTACTTTGATATGATAAGCTTTTCAAGTTGTTACAAAATTATAATATTTTCATTATTTAGGTCAACTTTACTGAGATATAGGACTCACGATATAATAAAATTCTCCAATCCTTAAAAACAAGTCTCATAGCATTGCTTTCTTCTAAACTAACTCATAAAACCTCAAACTATTTATGAATTTATAATAATTACTGGTTGATGTCGAAGTTGGGAGATGACCAGGTTGTTTAGAGCTTGTTGGTTCTGTTGGCAATTGTGTGGTGATAATGGAATGTTTCTTTGTGTTAAAAACAACTCTGTCGTCATCGTCCTTGTCACGTTCCTTATCGCTAAATCCATTCGTGTTGCTATCAGGTATCGAATTAGAGTCTGTTTCTTTCTCCTGTTTACGTGTGGTTGTTGACGAAGGATGAGGTGTGGTAGTTGTGAAGAAATGTTCTTTCGTCGATGTGATAATTTCGTCGGTGCTGCTTGCAATTGGTGGAGTTGTAGAAGATTGGAAAGCCGATCTAACACAAGAATCTCCGATTCGTTTAAATGGTGCATTACATTGACAGTGGCCAAAAAGATTCGGAATCAGAAATTCACAATGGCTGTCCGCAGTCCAAAGTCGACAATGAGCATTGCTGTAACACACATTGCCAGGGCGAGCCGCTAAAATAATAAATCAAATAGGTAACAACACCCCAATTGTTATTTATTGAATTGGATTCATGGTAGGTACTTAAAAGAATTATTTTATTCGACCATTAAATAAACATAATTTCAGATAGAATACACATGTTTCAACTGGTCAAATATTACTCGAAGTAAAGAAAAAATCGTTCATATACAGGGTGTACGTTTTAAATGTGACCCCTAAACTATCTTAGGACTGAATTGTAATATCGTTTTGAAATTTTGGTTGAATGAGTTTTCACAGGCCTACCATTTTAAAATATTTTCGAATTTCTATCACTTCCGGTTATTATATATATATATTATACATTTAATAATACAACCCTACCTTTATTCTAAACTGTTTTTAAGTTATTCCATTTTTTTTTTTAATTATTCCGTTTGCCGCATCTATTTTATCGCAGTTATCTTCATAAGTAATTGATGGAATTTAATGATTTGTCGACATGTTCTTAATGCTTCAGTGAGGTATTAATTCGTCCAAAAATTTTTGAAAAAAAAATCAAAAATGGAGTCAAAACGTGTTGAATATCATAAACTAGAAATAAAAAAAAACTCTTTTTTTTAATAGCAGCCCATATTTTGTTTTATACCGTTTCATCAACCGCTTTATCCTCAATGAAAAAGTATAACACACTATGGATCTAAAATTGATATTTTGTGAGAAAATTTAAAAAAAACTGATTTAATACAACTTTTTATTTTTACAAATAAGTTTATTTAACCAATAACAAAATTATTCTACAACAATTGTTCGAATTGTTGTCCATTAACTTCTAAACATTTTAAAATTATTTTTCTACAACCAGGACAGCATTAAGGATTTGTTCAGAAATCTCTCATATTGCTGTAGTGAGTCGTTCTTGCAAATGTTCAATATTTTCTACTGACGTTTCATAAACTGGGGCTTTTAAAGCAACAAACAGAATAATTAAAAGAAAAATGGATTAACTTAAAAACAGTTTAGAATAAAGGCAGGATAGTATTATCAAATGTACCCTTATTTCTGATGGGGAATCCAGAAATGTAAAATAAATAGGGGGGTTCCATTTAAAATAACAAAGTTGAAGTCAACTTCCGGTATAACCGGAAGTGATAGAAATTCGAAAATATTTTAAAATGGTAGGCCTGTCAAGACTCACTTCAACCAAAATTTCAAAACGATATTACAATTCAGTCCGAAAATAGCCTAGGGGTCACATTGAAAACGTACACGCTGTATATACACATTTATACAATTCATTTTACTATTCACGGAACACCTAAGGGAAAAGGACGATGGAAACATTAAATTTAATTTAATAAGAGAAATAAACCTCAATGTTACAACGGTTTATATTCATACTGTCTGAAAACTTGATAGTTCTTCATTCTGCGGTCTTCACATTTAATTAGTCTCATAATCTGTTAGAAATAGCTAATCAAAATCGCTCAGGTGTGTTTGTATATTCAAGTAGGTACATGTATAATCAGCTACCTACACTCAATGTTCGATAAAAATGTTTTAAAAGTGCCGATTAATTAACTGAAAATTTAATACACTGCTTATTAATTGATTGATACCGATTACTATAAATATTTTATTAACATAACTTAAACAAACACAGTATAGTGATGAATGAAACCTGTCTTAATATCGTAGCCTTCGTTTTAGTCTTACCAAAAACAAATAACACAAACAAATGACAATTCTTAAAGATAAGAATAAAATACAAAAGAATGTTTCAACGAATCTATTTCGAAAAACTCGACATATGTTTCGACAGGGCGGTCTTTATCAAAAGTAGATTAATACTAAATTTTAAGGATCCCAGATCCTACATTTCGAACGCGTCCTACACAGTAGGCACAGAGTACGGAAAGCCATACCTCACGACCGGTTTCGACCTATCGGGTCTCATCAGGTGTGCGCTGGCAGAAAGGCTTTTACAAGCTGTATAATAGTGATATAAATGGGGGAATTGTGATCCTTAAAATTTAGACAAAAAAAGGATTTTAATGCCCTCTTTTTTTTTTAATATGTTATATCTTCGTCTAAGAATCCATCAGAATCAACAGTGTAATTCAATGCCGGTAGGGGTATTAGCCCTCGGAGGAGTTGTTTCTGTTGATTCCATGTTTATATAAAAAATACAATCCTCAATATTCAAAACATGTAACAGAAAGACTCGTCAACCAAGATTGAGCTCAGAAAATGTAAACTCCAGTAGTATTACATATATTTAAGTATTATATTGGATTGCCTTGATAAGACAAAAAACTTTATGCATTTTTTGTTGCGGAGTTGATTAGCGAATGGTCTGTTCCTGTATAAGGTATAATAGGTCCAGAAGATAATTCACATTCCACTGGTTGTACTTTCAGTAACGTCAGTTTCCCGATTAAACGCAGTTTAATCGTAAACCAATCTATCTCCAAGATTAGATAATGCAGTTGAACAGATAATTGTATGTATGGATGCAATGGCAGGCGCAGGATATCATGAAATAACTGTAATTGCAAATATTGAAACATGCTCAAGCACTTATAGGAAGCGTTGGCATTTATCTAAATCCTGTTAATCTCACGGGCATCAAATTAGATAATTGTAATATTATTATAGTGCTGATGGCATGAAAATGACCACAACAATACGAATTCGCTATTACATTTACAGTAAAAATGCAAATTGTACCAATTAATAGATAGGGGGAAGTAATAATAAGTTCAGAAGTTAACTAGGCGGGAAAAGGTTCAATGTTTTAGTACTTTTGCTAACAAAGACGTTTTGAATCATACGCAAGGTGTCGTCCTATTTGCGGTCAGTCCATCGAGCGGTCAGTGGATTTTTTGGCCAAATCTTTGGTGAATGTAAAAATGGAGGAAGGGTAAAATTTACCTGTCGATTTTGCGGTCAAAAAAGCGTTTCACGTGTATAATGTATACACCTTTATTTCTGAAAACAAATTGGTTAGGTTAGGTTAGGTTATTGGTGCAACTGAAGGTGTAAATCACGAAATAAACTCCAAAATCGGAAGAACAAATCCGAGATTTAAAACCATTCCTCAAACACTTATGGAAGTAGCCGAAGGAGCTGATCAAAAAATAATGAGGTTGGAACTAAATTTAGACGGAAAAAAGCGAAAAAGAAAATACATCCACCTGGATGAGAGGATTGAAAAGGTGACAAAGTGGTATGAAGATGATGACAACGGTTCAAAAGAAGAAACGTTATTATTATTTCTAAAGAAAATATCTTAAATTATTAGAGTAGAATAAGAATAACAATGTATTTATAAAAGCGTTTCACGTGTATAATGTATACTTCTTTATTTTTCTTATATTTCTTAGAACAATGTATTCATATATGTATATTTTTATAAATAAATATTGACAAAATAATCTCCATAATGTTAGTTGCGTTTTATTGGTATTCGAATTTATGACCGCATATTCCACAGTCTTTTGTTACCTTGACCGCAAAATCGACATATTTAAATGAGATGGAAAAAGTGACCGCTCAATCTACAATTTTTACGTTTTACCACAAATTACACGACCGCTCGATCCATGCAACCATACGTTACAAAATTACAAAATAATAAAAATATTTTCAAAACAATATTCATAATTGTTATATTGGACATTATTAATGGGGGTGGTTCTAGTATGCACAATAGAATGAATTTTTACAATTAGATACGCTTTCAGAAGAAATTTAATTAACATTTTAAATAGGCTGAAGTCTTAATTATGAATTATTTGTTGCCACCTAGTTTTTAATATCATTAAAATTTATTATTGTATTTATAGTTCTGCTGTTCTTAGTATTTATTCATGTTATCATGACGTACCAACCCTATTTATCGAATTTATACATATAAACATAAACCTACCTTGATAAAACCTCACATCTAGAGGCGAAACGGTGGTGTTAGTTTTCAAATTTAAATAAACAACCTTACAACCCTTACCTGCTTTTGATTTCTAAATTATTCTAAATTCAGGGGATGAAATGGGAAATAAACTATGTACTACTTTAATTTTAAACATAATTTAGTTTTTTAAATTTTAATTTTAATATGTATTTAATAAAAGTTTTGGAAAATTCTTACATCTTATCACATTAAGAGGGGAAGGCTTATTTAGTGCATGAACACCTCTATTTCGAAAATCTATTCTACAATTATCATTATTTTTATTAATGTAAATATTAATAGGATGGCATGAATAAAAACTGATCACTAAGAAATATATATTATTTGTCTTTAAACCTTAAAATTTTAAAACTGCGTTGAAAACTCGCATAAGTTCAATTCTGTAAAGTTTCCCTTGAATTTTAACTCATCGAGGATCTACTAAAGGAAAGAGCACTATAAACTTTAATTAAACAATATGAAGCGATCGTAAACAAGATTAATGATAGTAATTGTTAGAAACAATTTAATGGCTCATCTTTCACACAACTGGTCTATAAAAATTGTAATAACATTAATAGTAAAGTTATTAAGAATAGAAGAAGCGTTAAAATTAGATTATCTACGACTATGTATTAACATGTAACAACAACACTGTGACTTCTTCCAATTATATGCAATCAATCACCTTAATTATTACTGTTGCTTAGTTTCTTATTAAGATTAAGCTTACTAAACAACTCGAAAGAAGAAGAAAAAGTTGCCACAGCGGAATGATTTGTTTCTGTGTAGGTAGGTATCTGGAATATTTTGATCGACACATAAATATCTACACATACGAGGGTAAATCAAATATAAACGGTAATTTTACAATTTAGCTTAGCACGTAATTCCGATTTAGAGGATTCGATGCACGAGTGTTGTTTGGTTTATGAGGAGGGGGAAACCGGCTTAGGTAGCAGCTGCGCTCGTTTCTGTCTTCAGTACAGCCATGACTGAGCACAAGGTGCCTTCGTCTGTTACACAACGCATCAACATAAAGTTTTTAACCAATGAAGGCGTTAAACCATCGGAAATTTTCACTCGTTTGAAGGCACAGTTTGGGGATGCTACATGCTACACTGTTTCAGAATCGAGTGTATACGTGGATCAGAGAACAGAGAATTCAGGGATGGGCAAGAACGTGTCAAAAATGATCGACAGATGACAACATCGATACAACATGCTGTTCCAGAGCTTGTTGAAGGTGATCACCATCAGCCGGTTAACTATTGAATAAATCTCATCAGAAGTGGGTATCAGCTATGGGGATGTTTAATCCATCATCACTGATGATCTTAACTTTAGAAAAATTAGTGCTCGCTGGGTTCCAAGGTTGTTGACCGAAAATCAAAAACAGGTCAGGTCGAAGATCAGTGAAAGAGTTCTGAATCGATTTCCACAAAAAGGGGAGGTATTTCTGAGGCGTATCGTCACTTGTAATGAGATGTGGGTCCACCATTACACTCCCGAATCAAAAATGGCGAGTAAGGAGTGTCGAAGAAAGAATGAAGGCTGCCTTGTCAAAGCCAAAACTCGTCTCTCAGCCCGAAAAGTGCTTCCTTACCCATTGATTTGCTTTACGATCAACGAACAGTGAAAAGTGAATTCGGTTTACTATTCTGAGTTGTTACAGTCGTCAATAATCGCATATCGAAGCAAACGACGGGGTATGCCCATTCGAGACGTCATCCTCCTTCATGACAACGCCAGGCCACATGCCGCATTTTTGACAAGGAATAAATTGGAAGAAATGGGCTGGGAAACTCTCGAGCATCCTCCTTATAGTTCTGATTTGTCACCCTGTGATTATTTTTTGTTCGCGCCCTTGAAAGAACCACTTGAAGGCAAAAGATTTGAAAGCAATGAAGAAGTAGAGGTGTATGTGCGCAATTGTGTTATATGCATAACTCGCCCTCAAAACTTTTATGAAGAAGGAATATTCAAGCTTCCAAATCGCTGTTAAAGTGTGTAGAGCACAGAGGTGACTACATTGAAAATTGTTACATGATTAGTTTGTGTGTACCATTAATCAATAAATTTATTTTACAAAAATATCGTTTATTTTTGATTTACCCTTGTATGTTGTACTATACATAGGAAAATTATAGTTTCGGTACAACCTTGATATTGGTATAGACATATATATGTATGTATAATCTATTGGCTTTGACAAAAAGTAGCTAACACACCTAATTCAACGAATAGGTATAATAGTAGTGCGACCTTCAGGTAAAACATTAAACTTGATGCCTACTATATAATACATAACAACCGTCCTTATAAATAATTATTACGAAAATATCCTTGAGGTGACAACTATTTTAAGTTCATCACCCCCAAATAAATCACTTCTTAATTTAAACGGTATGGCATTATTGTCCATACGTTAATCACTCTCAAAACAAAATGGCTTTATTGCGCCATTTTTACTGTCGTTAATACCCTTTAATCTTATAGCATGATTGCACCCTAACAAATTTAAGCGAATATTACAATTTTAATAATATTGAAATTTTTATTATTAGAGACATCCCCGTTGGAATTAGTTGATGGTTAGATAAAGGGATGAAGGGGGTGGAGGTAGAAGATCAAATATACCTTGAACATCTGTATAAAACTGTTTAGAGGTGGGGGTGAAGAGGTGAAGGTGAAAAATCAAATATTGGAAGGAAACTAAGGTAACCCAACCATACCCTAAAATAATAACTAACCTAATTAAATAAATTTTGTACCTGATTGTTAGGATTTATAATTTAACTAAATTTAACGTAATAAAGATTTTTTTGGAGTCGAAGGGATGTTTAACCCTAAGATCCAACCAAAAATTACCATTTACCTAACTTTTCAATCCACCGGAAAAGTGTACGGTAATTTATAATGTATTTTCAGTTATTAGAGATCATTATTTTTGTAATTATTGACTAATTAGTAAATATGTAAATATGTATGTGTATAACCAACACATCAATTATGTAATACTTTTATAAGTAGCATGTACTTGATTACAGATATGGATACCCACTTAGTAATCTAGATCAATAACCTTTTTACATGCCTATATATGTAGATAAACTGATAACAAGCACCCCTTTTTGTTTAAGATATTATGCACAGGGTGTTTTCGTTAAATGCGTTAGATATTTATAATGTCTAAAGAATACCAAAATAGCTAAATGTAAATTATTGTTTTTCAAATATTCTTATGCTTAATTAATTTTATTTCGATTATGTTTACTTGATCACAAACTTATAGTAGGTATAAGAAAGTTCATAAATTAGGGTCATCCACCGTTTTGTACTTATACATATATATATATATATATATATATTATATGACAAGAACAGTTTGGTGACCCGAATGCCAAAAATTTATTAATTCCAGTTCTTCTTTTTGGTAACATTCTTTTATAACAAAAACAGTTATTATTTCTGTCTCATAAGCTGATTTTTTTAGCCAAACTAAATCTCAATATATTTCTTGTTATTTTGTAAACTAGAGATTTTCAACCGCATGGTCATATAAGTCAGTGAAAAATTAATATTCCATTGTGTTATAATCACATCACGTAATAATATCACCAATAAAACAAAGGACGCCTACAATTTAATTAGTCTAATAATCTGAAAGCGTAAAATGCAGAAAAACAAAAACTACAATAAAACAAAACACTGTTGATATGCTAATTGTTAAACCGTTTTATTGGCATTTATTTCTAATAAAAATGAATAACGACGCGACTCCGACATGTTTAAATAACTATTTGTGTGATTCATTAATTTATGGGTAATACTTACGTCCCAGACATGTATGTTTTCTGAACTGTAAAAATCCGTCGACACACCTACAAGTTCCATCAATACAGCTACTGTGAGCTACCCTTAAGGAACATTGTTCGGATACGACACATTCATATCCTAACAAAGATGCTAAAATAAAAACAAATTGATAAATTTATGTTAATACTGCTGTTATTGATAATTTTAGTTTCAGAAGTTTCGGAAATTGAGAAAAAATTATTTCTCAGAAATTATATTTAATTTATTATCCTGTTTATAAAACATATCAAGGCACTCCCGAGATTTTCATTAAAATATTAGTTCACTGGCGAGATAAAATATAAGTTAATCGCTATTTCTTCTTCTTCTAATTAAAGTACAAGATTGAAATGGGACAATAACTTTAACATATCTGCTTTTTTGAACCTATTTTACATAATACAAGATTAAAATCAGAACTCCAGATTAGCATACCATTAATACATACACCTTCATCATAAAAACGTACCGAGACAAAAAAATAGAAACATCTCGTATAAGCAAATGACAGGAGGATTTTAAAATAAACATACTCAGAATGATTTGAATTTCAAATTATATTGTACCATCTTCTTGTTGAAGTGGTTGAATTGGTAATTTTTTGTTCTCTTATTACTTTCAAACAAATCATAAATCAAATATTGAATTGAGTTGACTCTTACTTTGTGATAATTTATCTTAATGGAATAATAATTAATAACATTGTTTTCTGTCACTTTATTTTCACAAATTGCGGATATATAAGAATAACGGAAAATAGGATGTAACCAGTATACAGGGTCATTCAAACTGAGTGGTACATTAGACGTTATAAGGAAACTAATAAGCATATTACAGATTTGAAAAGTTGGGAGTAGCGGTTATCAATTATGATCTATTTAACTAAAATAATTTCAACTGTCGGGAACTTTCCTATTTTAAATGGAATTGTATATTTTTTACGATAAATTCGTATGAAACATAAAATTTTAAGTTGACTTTGATAACCAACTTGTACGTCCACTATGCGATGAATAATTTCCGAGATAATTTAATTTATTGGAAAAAAGATTGCGCCGCAACCTAAACTATAAAAACTATAAAAATTCCAACTTCCATAAAAAATGAAATGACGTAGAATGTTGAAATTTTTACTAGTTATAGCCAAGTAAAGTCATAAGGCTAACGTCATGCCAAAACTAAGCTTTATAATTTGTACAGGGCGTTCAGAAAAAAAAATCCAAAGTTTAAAATTTTCAAACACGAATAACATCATTTTTTCAAATTGCACCTAGCATATTTTATTTTGTCATTCGATTCCATTTTTTATCCTCTTAAGTTTTTATCTAGTCCAAACTGGAAGATCCTTTAAAATTCGTTTTGACGAACATTTTCATTTTCGCATAAAACAATCTCAAACTTTACAAATCGACCATAAATTTCCAGCTACTCAATATCTACAACTAATACATACTGAAAATAAATATTTTAAATTAAATATTTTAGAAGCTCTAGAAGTTTATAAAGCAAATATTTCTGCCGAAGATAATTTGTCAAACAAGAAACTAGACTCGTCCCATTCAATTCTGTTCAACACGTTTAGGTAATAATAAGAGAAAATATTGTATAAATACTGGTTGCATCCTACTTATTATATGTTATTATTACTAGAATCACTTGATAATGGCAATTGTGTTGCCGAAACTATATTCGCAATTTGTGAAAATAAAGTGATAGACTGTTTTAATTAATTTTATCCATTAAATCATAAATCAATAGCACAAACATCACAAACTCTTTAGGATCATTTACAACACAATTTCTGAGACGATCGTTAATTTCAATGGCAAATAATAATGTTATTAACCACATCAAATAATAAATAATATTAATTAGTCAATAATAAAAGTAAAAATAATTGAAACACTTAAAAACTTTGTTGTACCCATTCGTAGGTGTACAATCTCACTTGTTTAACAAGGTAATAACAATACTAATAAATAATTTTCGTTTGAAAAGTGGAGCAAAAGAAATTCTCTTAGGTTGAACGTACGTGACGTTCAGGAAAAACTAGTATGAATAAATGAGTAGAAAAACAAGTGGGCAATGACATTTTTACGTGTTTGTAAACATTAACTTACATTGTACGCATGTTGTTTCGTTTATTCGTGCATAAAATGGTTTGCACGAACATCGGCCTTGTAGGCATACAGATTCACGTATATTCTGCTGACATTCCCAATCGTTATTGCATTCTTCGGCTAGAACTTGAGAGGAGCCGTTGATGATTAGCCAGAAATTTATCTGTAAATGAAAAACAAATGCACTACTTTACAGATACGTTTTACGTCTCAACTGTAAAACTTAAAGCAACTGATAATTTATTGTTTTTATGTTGTCAATTGTTTTTTCAACCATATTTGGTGCCATTTTTGGTACTCACTTAAACATAACATCTAAGCGTAATAAAACAAAAGTGTATTAAATCAAACATTATGGTAACAGAAGAATAACTTTATATTAAGTTGATTGTGTATCAAAAATCTCGCAACAATTAGTGTAAAAATAAATATAAACCACGAAGAATCGTTGGTTCGTCAGAAAGTCGGTAACCATACTACAGATACGTTTTGCTTATCAACAATAAAACGTAAGGCAATTTTTAATTTATTATATAATAAAATAATAACATATTTTTTTATATTCACTAAAGAAGGAATCATTCGTCTAAATTTTAAGATCAAAGATCTCACATTTGGAACGCGTCCTACCAAGTAGGCACAACGAACCGAAAGCCATATCCCACAACCGGTTTCGACCTATCGGGTCTCCTTTACAGGCTATATTATAAATATAAATATAAATATGGAATCAACAGAAACAACTCAACTACTCCGAGGGCTAATACCCCTACCGGCATTGAATTACACTGTTGATTCCGATGGATTCTTAGACGAAGATATAACATATTCAAAAAAGAAGGAATTATTATATTTATATTTATAATATAGCCCACATGATGAGACCTGATAGATCGAAACCGGTCGCGGGATATGGTTTCGGTTCGTTGTGCCTACTTGGTAGGACGTGTTCCAAATGTGAGATCTTTGATTTTAATATTTAGACGAATAAGGATTTTAATTCCTTCTTTTTTGAATAGGTTATATCTTCGTCTAAGAATCCATCGGAATCAATAGTGTAATTCAATGCCGGCAGGGGTATAAGCCCTCGGAGTAGTTGTTTCTGTTAATTCCTCATTTATATATATATTTTTTATGTTTTTAAAATAAGAAATTTGTTTAAAAAAATGTTTGCTCTGTCAATTGTTTTTTCAACAATTTATTACATACATTTTTTGAACACGATTTAATATGATGGAATTTCAAAAGTTTGAAACTTTAACAATCCTGTATTGACCTGTTTTCTGACAAAATCGTTTTATTTAAAAGGTAACTACCCACTTGACATCAATTTCAGTTCAGGTCAATCAAGATAAGGTAACCTGCATCAGCACTGCGAAATATTAAGTGTTTGAGTGCTTTACTTTTGGTTTAATTCTTTCTCAAACATTTCTCGTAAAGAAATTGTACTTCCATTTGTATGAGTGCATGGATATAATGCGTAGGTACCTCCGTGTAGAAGAAAATTCTCATGAAAAACCCGATCTAAACTTGAAGCATCATCATACAAATCAAATTGGATTTGCTTTAATTATCTGTAACACAGGTACCGTTTACAAGAACTGTTCTCGTAAAATACCCATTGACAAGATGTAATACGCGTTAAAATTCTTTAAAACAGTACGTTATTCTTGTAAATATGACAATAACTCCGGGACAGCCATAAAATTTCCTTTTACACCCGGTGTTAAGCACCAGGCATGCAGGCCATATTAAAAATTGGAACGGTTGTATTAAATTTAGATTGGCAATAAAACTAAATAGTTGTAATTAAACCGTTAATTTCCTGAAGAAAGTGTACCATTGGTACGTAATATTCATTCACAAACACAATTCTTTGGAGAGAAGTAGGTACATATATTCTTGTCTAAATAATATTATTAATAGTTTTAAATTTACAGGATAATACACAAACGACACTTCACTTTGTATAAACAAAACGCTATGATATAAAATTCCACATGAAATGTTTATAAGAAACTAAAACAAGAAATAATTTAAATAAGGCTTTAATTTGTTATACCTATATTTTAAGTACACACAATCAAAGACGAGTTAGTTACAAAAAGAAAATAGAAATTTCACAATTATTATTCCTCTACACTGTGGTCTCTTCACCTGACAAGTATACGGCAGAGATGCGGCGGTTACGTAGCTAGCTCTTCACTTAGAAGTTTATTACGTACATTAAGGCCATTATTTAAAACATTAAAAAGCTATAAAAATTCCTAAAAAGCAATTTCAACTTTTCTTATATATATATATATATAGGTACATATATATATATATAGAGTGGGTAATTATTGTTAAGAAGATTCGCATTTTATCTGTTGAGAACTAACATAGCATTAGCTTACTTCTGACATAATTTAGTGACAATTATTCTCATAAGATTCTCAGTGAACAGCGCATTATAAACGCATTTTAAGTAAAAGTATTTATTTATTTTAATAATAATTTGTTTCAATAACACTGTAACTACCGTTTTAAGTAAACGTATACTATATTTTAAGTATAATGAATTCATGTTTATCGTTGATTTTAGTTTACGGTAGAGTTAAACGGCTATTCGAACGCTATTAATGTGAATAAATTAATAAACATGTACTAATGGCTAATGGTAAACGGTATTCGCATTTTTTAAGCACGTGGGTGCTATACGCTGTACAGTGTAACAAGGCAAGTGTGTTACGTAGCATATCGCTTCGAAATAACGCATCTTTCCGTTAACACCGGCCTTAAGTGGAAGCGGTTATTAATTGTCGCGATTTTCCAAGCTCTGACCCGATTTAAAATTAATTAATTAAATGCACTGGTCGAAACGGAATTTCAGTTAACCTCAAACAAATACAAATAGAAACAACAGAAAAGTACCAAGCCATCTTTGTTTTGTAAAAACAAATCTCGCACTTTTGTTTTTAATTGTTTCAAACGTGGAATGCGGTTTGAAAAAAACCATTACAAAAAGCTGTAAACGAGTTTAAATTACAATTGCTACGGCTTTTATAATAATCCGTAGTGCGTATAAGTATATATTTATTTTGCCGGAAGAAAGGAAATGACGTCAAAAGAAGAGTTGTTAATAATTTGTTTATTGGTAGTGGTGCATATTCTTAATATACCAATTAATTCGCTTTTTTAAAGCAAAAAAATTGTAGGAAAAGGAATTGTAATATTTTGAAAGAAAGTATTTCAGAATAAATGCAATTTTTTGTAGTTTATAGTTGTTAAATTGTTGGTTTTCTAAACCCGTAATGGTCAGTTATCGTTATGTCTAGCTATGATAGCTACAGGCTTGTAAGTAAGGATAAATTTAAATATTTAATTTAACTGATATATTTTATTATAAAATTATTAAATAAATAAATAAAAATTCTTGGAAACTGGTCACAGTGTTTTATTAAATAACTCAATGCGCATTTCGCCTTGTTAAGGCATCATCAAGAGTACTAAAGTTAATACAAAATTAAATTATATTTATATACATACAAAGACAAAGGGTAGGAGTTAAATTAAGGAACCGCTAAGTAATGGATTATTCCCGAAATCTAATTGGTCGACCGTGAGAGTTTTGTTGGCTTTAATAGCTTTGTTTATTTCTAGAATTTCAAATCTATCGAGTATAGGACCTCCTTCCACATTTTTTAGTAATTTTAATTTATTTTTAAATAATGAGTGGTTATTATTTAATACATGGCTAGCTAGGCCTGAGTTAAGTTTGTTAGTTTTTATATAATTGAAATATTCTCGAAATGCGCATCGAGTTATTTAATAAAACATTGTGACCAGTTTCCAAGAATTTTTATTTTATTTATTATTTCAACATGGTTCACCAAGAGCTAACGACAGACACATTTTATTTTATAAAATTATTATTATATTATATTATTATTGTAATAGTCGTTGACAATTGGATCATAAAAAAGCAGAATTTTAGAAAGTTCAACCAAAGAGGAATTGAAAGAAATTGTTTGGGTGTTGCAGTTCAAAATATATTTTGTATAAACTAAAGAAGAAAATTTCTTTTTAATGTTTCAAGGTAATGTAAAAAAGCAATTTTCTTCTTTAGTTTATATTCAACAATGTTTCATAATACAATCACCGAAAATTCAATTTCCTTTATATATTTTATTAGGAAATATACTCCGAATGTATCGCGTGTAGAAGTAAGATGATGGTAAGGTAGATAGATATATCACAAGGAAATATAATTCTTAATTTGACTAACTGTTTTTTCTGCATTCTTTACTCACGGCATGTTATGTACATAACAATGCCTTATGTCCGTTTCTTTCTTACTTCCATCTTAACAAGTAAGTAGGTATTAAATTCACTACTGCCCATGTGAATCATTTTGTTAAATAATTACTAGGCACCTACCTATACAATCATTATTTAAGCTTGTTAGCCTATTTTTTGAAATAATAGTCATTAATTGGCAGCAGACTCACGTGATTTAATAAGTTTTTATTTATATTTACAGTAGTACTTTAATGTAAATACAAAATGCTGTTTTATTACTCATTCACTTTTACCACAATATTATTGTCATCATTAGATATTACTTATGGTATAGGTATATGATTTATATTTATTCTTTGTCGGCATATAAACTAATGTTCTATTGTTATGGCATAATAATTGGTAACAGACTGTAGAACGTTGTTATATTCACAAAGCCTCTACTATTATATTATTATCTCCCTATACTGTAGCTGTCCTACTTCGCTGTTCTTTTTTTTTATTATATTTTTTCCCATACATTGACTGTTTACTGTCTGAGAGACGATACAGTACATGGTTTAATTAATTGAATAACTGAACCGAACCAACAGCTTCAGTAAAGATCTGAACTGCTTTATTTGTTATTATTTTCATAAAACAACTCACGATACTGTGTCTTGAAAATTGAATTGATAAAGGTGTATCTTCTCAGAAAAAAATCTGATAAAATCTGTATCGTGCAAATCTAAATAGAATTTTTAATTAAACACACTGTAGTGTACGATCTTTCGAATTCGAAAAAACAATTCCGTGTATTTATTCTGTTAGTCGAACGATTTAATTCGGAATTACGATAAAAAATGTTCGACCATAAAGCGTTCATGGAGTCTTTCTACCCGTGGAGATGATGATGGTAGGTAGCAGCGGTATCGTGAAGTGTCTTTGAAGATCATGTATGCATTGACCTCTAAGAACGAGTTCCATTTTAGGAGAAGACGTCGCTCTCTCTGTGTCGCGGCAAAGACTTGTGATTGATCTTGACACTATTGATGACAAGTCGAAATGTTTAACTTGACTCTTATACCTTTGCCAATATATAACTTGCCATTCTTACCCACACGAATCTGACCAAGACTTTTTGACTAAAGCGACAATCTTTTTGTATATAAATAAAGAAAAAAACTTGAATCGACCAGGCTTTAATTTCTTGTAATTTCATAATAATGAAAAAACACACACGTAATGTTTAAGTTACAAAACTTTATTGTAAGAAAACCACAATTATTATTTCGCCGACACAGCGTCTTCTTCAGGTGGAAGAATAATATAACTTAAAACTAGGATACAAACAGACTTATATACTAAAATAAAATAGATAAGAGTAGGGGTATAAGTTATACTAAAAATTAATGTTTAATAGCGGTGATTTATTTAATTCTAATTGATCATTTAATATAGTGCCCTTTTTGTTTAATTTATTTATTTCTATGCTTTCTAAAAGATTTAATTTCCGACCTTATTTTATAATCGTCGTTAAAATTATGGTTGTTAGTTATTAAGTGTTCAGCATATGCTGAATTTGAGTTTCGGTTTTCATAACTTTTTTTATGCTCTTTTATTCTTTCTTGAAATGTTCTGCCTGTCTGACCAATGTATGCCTTGTCACAATCACCACATTGAAGTAATTAAACGCCAAATTTTAATTCTTTTTTAGTTGTATCTTTATTATTTTTTATGAATTTTCCATGTGAATTGTTAGTATAATATACAGCAAACATTTAGTAACCCAACTTCTTAAAAAAAAATGAATATACAAAATAAATTAAAAGCAGTTAGCAGTATCACAAAAAAATGAAAACATATTAAGAACAAATAGCGAACGTCTAACAAACAAACAACTCTTTGGGTAGGAAAATCAGAAATAATAAAGACAAAACAGATAAGAATTCAAAATCAGGGGTCTATAAGCTAAAATGTGGATATTGCGAGAAAGTCTGCATAGGCAGACGTGTAAGAAACTTACTAATAATTCGTTGCGCAACGCTGCTATATGCTATACACCTCTTTCTCACTAATTGTGGTAGCTCTTAACGTATTAACTAAGCGAACGCAGCAATACGACGCGTCGTTTCCGTGCTACCTAATATCCCACTTCAAGTTCCTAACGCCCGGATGCGCCTTGAACAACTATCCGGTACGCAATTTAAAAAGGCTCGTTTATATTTGATTCACCCTCGTATAATGAAAAAGGACTTAATGAAGCGACAAAAAACTGTCTAAATTGTAACTGAAGGGTGAATTTTTGACGACTGTTTTTAAACTAGATAAAATTCGAAGTACACAGATACATGTACATCGGTGCCGATGCTGGTTACAGAAATTACCTAGAACAAAGTTAGGGATTGCAACTAGGCATGAATGTAAACAGGCCCAAGGGGCTGAGCATAACTTTAACTAACTTAAAAATCTAACAATTTATGAATGTGATAAATTACACTAAATTATTGATATTTTATTAATACAAAATTGCTATTCTGTCTTTGAAAAAGCGAATACCAACGTTTCTGTAAGTACAACACCTTTTTTAGAAAACAGGGCAAAGAAAAATAACAAAAAAGCATTTTTTTTACTGGAATATTCTTTTTAATTTATAAAAATTTATAATTCTACCTTCAGCTTTTTTTTTTATTACAGTGCGGCATCTAGAGGAAAATGCAATAAACTTTTACAGTTAGCACTGTAATACTTGTAGTTTATTCAATTTAAAACCCTTTACAAACTTCTTATAGTATTTCTCTTATCGTAAATTGCCTTTAATTATTACAGTCGTTTTCAACCAATAAAAACGGTAATAAAATTGAACCAAGAACAAGAACATTACATGGGTTTGTTTTGTAAAGAACTTGTGGGTAAAGTACATGGACTGGTACGTATACTGCGTACACACACACACACACGAGATATCCACTAATGTAACGTAATGATAATGAATGTATTCGAACATTCACAAGTACAATGAATCCATGAAACGTAACGAACAATACATACACGTGTGTATGTATGTAAATCGTAAACTACAGAGTGTTTTATTGTTATTACGATCGTGAATAGTTTAGCGATTTGAATGTAACGAAGTGCATTCTTAGAATTTAATGGTTTGCGAATATTTTCCATTTTCATTTTACGTTCAAACTCATTCTAAGAAAACTCTGTTAAAATCGGAATTACCCCCATACGCTATTCTAAAGTGGCATTGAAGATTTTTTTTTAAAGATGTGGATTATATAGTACCTATTGTTGATTGGAAACACAATATTAGTATATAATATCTTACATTGGGGGTACCTACAGCTTCCAACAGGAGCAGATACATCCCCTCTATAGTACCGTTTTTCTGTCAACTTCGATAATGCATATAATAAACGTAGTTAAAAGGCAAATACACATCATGCGTAGTTATACATAACATTTTCCCCCCTGTGTCGAAACGAAAACTTTATACCGCTCTTTCTGTATCATTAACTAAGAAGATTCCATGTCAGTAATGTTTCTCTTAATGATCATCTAATGGATGTAAACTCGGCATTCGATCGAAGATACTCGGTGTAAACAAGTTTGCAATTTCCTGTTGCCTCTTTTATTTAAATTATAAAAAACAATGAGATCTTCGGAGTCGAACGCATAACCGCTATTAATTAATATAAAATAATAATTTATCTGCACTCTTTGCTTAATGGTGCTTGAAATGAGCGAATTACTGAATTAAAATAACAACTAAACAGCGCAAGAATCAATTTCATACAACAATCTGAGAACACTTTGTAATTATGTAATTTGTATGTATGGCAATATCAATCAATGGTCAGCGATGGTCATCGTATTGATCCGGCTCATAATCGAATTACAGCTGAAATAACGCACAAAACCTCTTTATATCGTACCGCTAAAAAGTATTTAAAAGTTCATGAAATAATTTCTTTGTTTATTATTAGTCGCTGTTACTTTTTAGCCCCAAAAAATTTTCTATTCAGTAATAATACGTGGTTAATGCTAGTACTTACTAGGACAAAAGGGAATAATGTCTTCTTAGTGCTCCACATTTTCGCTGAAAAACAACAAGAAAAATCACTCCCGGAATTATTTTCGCTTTTTTCACTTTGATTATTTCATATGTCCAATTGCGATCGATACCATCAATAAAACAAAAACGCGACGTTACACAACTGTTTCAATTCCAAAAGTATCGCGATTTTTTCTTTCGAACAAAAATTCAGCGCCTACTATATGTATGGTCAGTCAGATAGTCCGCTATTTTGAATCGAGTTCTCTGTGCCTTCGAACTCGCGAAGACGATGAATGAAAAAGACTTCTTCAGTGCCAAGTTGCGAGGCACGACCGAGGGGCGGTAACATGGGATGAGACAGTGGAATGGGCCCCCTAATATCGGATGCGGTGGAGGTTTGGGCGACTACGCGACTCGCATAATAATTATTGCTCTTCAATCTCTCCCCAACATGTCGATTGGTCGATAGGGTCGAACAACGACCGTATGTGAATATATACAATACATGTATGTCTATGCAAGTGTGTTTGTCATCGACGCATTACAGTACGAATTTACTCCAAAATAACAATCAACACCTTCACAGTCATGAGTCATTCAAAAAATAATTTTAAACCATTTTATAGGTATCTTCTTAAAATAAATACTGCTTCACTAGGGTAGTAGTAGATATAAATGTTTAAAAGAAGCTCGTTCTTTAGATTAATTGTTTATTATTATGCTAATTACAATATAATCTGGTACATTATCAATGTTACAATGTAAAGAGTGTAAGGTTAAGTAATATGCAAATTATTTGAAGCCTGGGAATATCGAAACCTCCTTTCGTGCGTAAATTTACCTTGTTTTGTAAGACGTATCAGATAAAAGTAATATGTTAACCAAATGAAGTGCTCTAACGGTTAAAAGTACTCGAAATGCTGCAATAGTACCAACACTTTAATTCGAAGAAACGAATAAATATGGAGAGACATGGATGAAATCCATTAAAAGTTGGCGACAAAATGTTATACGTACGAAATTTTAAGATTAAAACAAAATAGTAAATAATTTAAATATGGCGCGTCCGAAAATGGTAACCGTTCTAATGTTAAAAAAATACGACTGCAGCAATTGTTTATTTCACAATTTAATGTTCACTCTAAAGTTTTACTTCACGCTCTTAGTTAAATATGCAATTAGAAAGGTGATTAAACTGTTTTATGTTATTTGGTTAATAATGGACGACACCCGGATAATTGTGTAATGAACAACTTCCCATCATTAAGAGTGTCTGTTTCGACTCCTCCACGTATTTTAAATGGTAATCTCAGTTGAAACAACATCATTATGAGATGACTCTGAACTTAAATTAGTTTCTAATTGCAATTCTTCCGTTGCCTTGAGATAATATGTCGCGGAATCATTGAAACAATAATTATATCCCCAGGTGGATTTTCTTTGCAAAGCCTTCGGCTACTTACACATTTCTTCTTGAAACGTACCTACTCGTACTTCTACCTGTGGCTATTTATTACTTTGAAGAAGTCGAAGAGTGCGTGTTCGGAATTTTTAATTTTATTCAATATTCTGACCGGATATACATCCAGACAGCAAGGCGAATAACATTAAAATAATAAATAAAAATATAGGAAGAATCAGTATGCTCTGATAAACAATTGGAAAGTTAATTTCAACGATTTTATTAAAAATGTATAAAGAAATTCAAATCAAAATGTTTCTGCAACAAAACTTCATTGAATACTCAACAATTGTTTCGACTTAGTCGGTCATTATCAAGAGTACAGATAATGTTACTGATAATGATCGATTAGGTCGAAACAATTGTTGAGTATTCAATAAAGTTTGATTGCAGAAACATTTTTGTTTGAATTTCTTTATTAAGATGTTTCTCCAAGAATACACCTATGATAGTTTAAATATTATTAATTACAAAATAACGATACTTGAAGTGTTTTAACTTTTATTTTCAAATCTCTGACATATGTTTCGACCTAGGCGGTCATTATCGAAGAGTAATACAAGTACTGACATTAAAATTACATTCCAACCCTTAAATACTAATAATTGATGTCACGGGAAAACCTGACATTATTACAAATCTGACAATAACTGAGGTGTTGAATTTGAGCAAAGTTCAGTTTGATTGTTTATTAAATTTATTATTATGAATAGCTTTTTTTATTTCTAAATTCTCAAGCAAGTGGCAACAAATATTTCTATTATTAAATATCATTAAAAATGTATATATAATTAACTCTATTAATTACTTATATGCATAATTATGTAATACCTAATTTCACATTTTTTCTTATAATAGTGATTTTCACTTAAAAAGTTTCAAAAATTAAAATGAGTACAGTCCTGACCATTGCCTACAAAAATTACAAAATTACCTAACGTAATTTTCAGTTTTCAGGTTAGGTTTTTATGTGTTCGTCTTTTCCGGGTTTGTGTTTAATTAAAACACCAAAAACCAGTAAGGTACCCCCAAAGAAAAAAATATTTTGGTTGCTTAGTGCCGATTTATATAAAAAATGACTTCTTTTATAACGGCGCGCGTTGTTGTTCCTTGTAAGTTCTTTTTCAAAGTGCCCTAGTTTTGAGGTTAACATGTGTTTCTTATTTTTTAGCTCTTAAAATTGCTCTAAAACAGATACTTTTTGGATGTGAGCTTTCTAGAACCCAAAATCATAACAGAATTATTCAATATATTGTTTCAAATAATACTTGTAGTCGATTTTATTCAACGGAAAAGAAAGTTTACCAAAGAGACAAGCCTCATTGTAATGTGGGGACCATCGGTCATGTAGATCATGGAAAAACAACGTTGACTGCTGCAATAACCAAAATACTTGCTGATAAAAAACTTGCTGAAATGAAAGAATATAAAGATATAGACAATGCACCAGAGGAAAGGGCTAGAGGTAAGGCAATTGATTTTGGGTAGCATTTAAACCTAATTTTTACTTTGTACCCTTCAGGTATCACAATTAATGTTGCACATATTGAATACCAGACGGATAATAGACATTATGGTCATACTGATTGCCCTGGACATGCTGATTATATAAAAAATATGATAACTGGTACTTCTCAAATGGATGGGGCTATTCTTGTTGTTGCAGCAACTGATGGAGTAATGCCCCAGACAAGGGAACATTTGCTTTTAGCTAAACAAATTGGTGTTAAACATATAGTTGTTTTCATCAACAAAGTGGATGCAGCAGATGCTGAAATGGTAGATTTAGTTGAAATGGAAATTAGAGAACTAATGACTGAGATGGGTTTTGAAGGTGACAAGGTACCAGTTATTCATGGGTCTGCCTTGTCAGCACTTGAAGGCAAAAATGAAGAAATTGGTACAATTAACACTTAACAATAGTATTTCCTAATTTTTAATAATAATACTTTGTATAATGATTAATTAGGTTCTAAAGCAGTATTGAAACTATTGGATGCAGTAGATAGCTACATTCCTACCCCTGTGAGGGAGCTCGACAAACCATTTTTGCTTCCAGTGGAACATGCATACTCTATTCCAGGAAGGGGTACAGTAGTAACAGGCCGTTTAGAAAGGGGAATAATTAAAAAAGGAGATGACTGTGAATTTGTGGGTGTTAGCAAAGTTATGAAGAGTACTGTCACTGGAATCGAGATGTTCCATCAAATTTTAGAAGAGGCACAAGCTGGAGATCAGCTTGGAGCCTTAGTAAGAGGTGTTAAACGGGCTGACGTTAAAAGAGGTAAAGAAAAACTATTGTTAATCTTCTGATACTATTTTTGTCTGATAATAATTTATTTCATAGGAATGGTAATGTGTAAACCAGGCACGGTAAAGAGCCATGATAACATTGAAGCCCAGGTATACATTTTAAACAAAGATGAAGGGGGTCGTGCAAAACCTTTTACGTCCTTCATCCAACTTCAGCTCTTCTGTAGGACTTGGGATTGCTCAGTTCAGGTTGTTGTACCTGATAAGGAGATGGTTATGCCTGGAGAAGATGCAAGGTAGCCATATTGGTTAATTAAATGGTGAATTATGAAAATTAAGTCATTTTTAATTTTTCTTAAAGGCTCGTTCTGAAATTGTTCAAACCAATGGTTATTGAAGAAGGTAAGAGATTTACCCTTAGAGATGGATCATTAACATTAGGAACAGGAGTGGTATCCAAAATTTTACCTGCCCTTAAACCTGAAGAAAGATTAGCACTCAGTGAAGGCAAAAAAGCAAGAGAAAAGAAAGCTGCCCAAGCAAAATAGAGCTAAATGTTAAATAGTTGTGGTTTTTGTATGTTGATAAAAAAATTAATTGTAAACTGTGTATGATAACATCCAGTAAATCATTTTTGTTGATTTATTTAGATTTCCTTTTTCTATTTATAGCTTGTATGATTTTGATTTATATTATAGAATAAATAAAAGGTAATTTAAAAATAAACAAAATGTAATCTATTATTTACAATTATGGTTCCCTTAAAATCAATAACTAATATTAATATTAATACATAATAAAATTACATAAATGAAGTTACTGATAAATAAATGAACATTATGAGGATGTGTGTTGGCTGGGTGTCAGTCCACCGCTATGTTCTGGACTGTGCTTTTGTTTCTTTCGTTTTTTCTCCTTTTTTCTCTTCTTCCTTTCCTTATCCTCATCGTGACGTTTCTGCTTTTTATGCTTCTTCTCGTGAGTGTCTTGTCCTATTTCAGTTATATGTGTTTCTTGACTGGGTATTCCACCTTCCTTGTGTTTATGCTTTTTATGTTTATTTTTGTGTTTCTTGATGGGGGTTTGGTTTATGTATCTGTACTGTTCAGGTAACTGAAAATATAAAACAATTAAGATACAGGTGCTTGTGCTTGTTTTTATGTATCAATTATAGGGTAACTTTCAATGGTACGTTTATTGTGAAACATGGTAAATATTAAATAATAACAAGAATTATGTTCACTATAATTTTTATTTAACTTGACAATTGTTTCGGGTATTAACCCATTATCAAGAGTAGACAATACTATTGCCTATTGTATTAATTAATTATTACTATTGTCTACTCTTGATAATGGGTTAATACCCGAAACAATTGTTGAGTTAAATAAAAAAATTTGTGAACATAATTTTTGTTATTATTCAATTATATACTATATACTTATATAATTAAATACTTACAGGACCAGGGTGTAATCTAAATCCTTCTAATTGAGAACTTGTTAATGGTAACAATTCTTTACCTCCAATTGGAGGTTTTTCGATCACAGACCTTAATGAACTATTATCTTGAGCACCAGGGGCATCTATAACTCCCGGTAATGTTGGGAGGAATGATGAGAGGGATTCTTTTAATTTCTTTCCACTGAACTTACTGTAAGAATGCTCGAGGCCATAGTAGGCCATCAAGTTCATAGCCCCAGTCAGTTCAGATTCTCCTACAAATAATAAAATGATTTTCAAAGTTCATGTTACATAAAATAAGGGCTACCTGGCGGCTCCTTCATTAAGTAAAAGGGCCCACTAGGAGGGACAATGGAAGGATTCGGCCCTAGTATAATGGTGGTTTTTAATGTTCCTGATGAATCTTGACGAGGGACCACAGGGGATCGAGCCCCTCTGGGTGAAGATTTTGGCGAGTATTGTTCTACTTTACGAAACTGATCACCCATCATCTTACAACTTCATCCTTCGCCACTGGCAGTGGCTTCTAAATAAAATTGTTTTCGGTTGTTGAGTGTTGAATTATTCTTTTGAGTGGAAAACGTTAGTAAAATTGTACGTGTATGTTTAATGTTGTGGTAATACGAAATTTAGTTACATTGATGAAAGCGCAAGCGCTGAATTCAAACATTACGAAAAATTAAAATATTTTTAACATGTACATTGTAATTTTTACAAAAAGGCATTAGGAAAGTTACAACATCTGTAATTATAATTTGACTATTTTATATTTTTATCAATGTTATATGATCATTTTATTATGACTATTAATTATTAAACATAACCTTAAAGATTAGATTTGTAACGATAAGAGTGGATAACACGACAGTATATAGAGAAAATTAGTTTAAGAACCCTTTCTTCTGCTTATTTTTACAACATTAGGATTAACAAGTAAGTCAATAATATAAACTATTACTTTCTGCAGAAATCTATTAAGTTCGAGCTAATTATCAAGTTATTTAATTTGTTTACATTCTTTTAATAAATATTATATTGGTTGACTCATCATCTGCGCCTGATATTTCACAATTTTAAGGATTAAGCATATCATCTTTGCTTTAAGTTGCATCGTTAATTTAAATTAGTTTTTTAAAAATCGTTATTGCAACTTTCATTGCAAATAGTTTAACTAATAAAATAGGGTTTGTACTTTTAAACATATTGTTTTATTTATTAATAATACAAAACATTCTAATTTAGTTAAAACTGCAGCAAGATGTCTTTGTATCCAAGTTTGGAAGATATGAAGGTTGATCAACTTCATAGAGCACAAAATAAGTTTGAATCATTTCAAAATTCAGCACCTCGAGCCTCCTCTGCTCCTTACCCTACTAATGGAATTAATATGCCTACACCTTTTTCGGATAGAGGAGTTTACCCAGAATTAGGAAATTATATGGGATTAGAGTTAACAGATGCAGTGATTGCTGAAAATATGCCAGAGTATTCTCTTACATTATTCCAAGAGACAGTAAGTATATTTCTTAATTTATCAATTTGCATTTACATTATATTTTCATGTAATACTTATTGATGCATTAATCATTGTTTCACTTGGATCATTATCATAGTGATTAAACATAATTGTCATGTATTATTTCATAAACACTCATTGTTATATTGTTTAATGTTTATGATAACACCAGTAATAATAGAGAGTTGCATTCAAATCACAAGTAAGTATTATCTTTTACAAGTAGTATAATGTCTAAATTGCAATGCTTTAAAGTAATGTTTTATATAATTTAGACACAAGTGGTTCCAGCAGAAAATAAGTTAGGAAACTTGATTGCACCTTTATCAGGACAGTCTTTGGGTTTACAAAGAGCCCAAGTTACACATGGAATTCGAGAGGTAAAGTATTACTATAACTTGAACTACTTTCCTTTTATTTATTGAGAACAAAATGTTTTCATGATAAAAAAGGAAGGTCATTGTATTTCTTGTAAGGTAATTTAGTGTTGCAATGATTTTATTGTATAAATATTGAACAAGGAAAGTTAATAAGCTGTAGCTAATTAATTTCTTGTCGGCATACAAACAATTTATTAGATATATTAATTTTATATTAATAGAAGTTACAATGCACCTTCAAATTTTAATAGTTTTAAATGTGATTAAAATCATATTTTGTCTCTAGCTGACATTGTGTAAAGGGGCCGATGGAAAGGTAGGGCTTCGCGTGACGCCAGTTAATAACGGAATATTCGTTTGTTTGGTAATTGACAAGTCTCCAGCAGCTTTAGCAGGGCTTCGCTTTGGTGATCAAATTTTACAAATAAACGGTAAAAATGTGGCTGGTTTTACCATGGATCATGTTCACGACTTACTTAAGAAAAGTCCTGTTAACGGAATTTCCATCGTGGTTCGCGATAGGCCTTTCGAGAGAACATTAACACTACACAAAGACAGTACAGGCCATATTGGTTTTCTTTTCAAAAACGGGAAAATCGTTAGCCTTGTCGAGGACTCCTCTGCAGCAAGAAATGGCGTTCTGACTGATCACCACTTGTTGGAAGTAGAAGGGCAGAATGTTGTGGGGATGAAAGACAAAAACATCACTAAGATTATCGAAGAAGCTGGAAACATTGTGACTGTAACAGTTGTGCCAAGTTTTATTTACGAACATATGACTAAAAAGTAAGTCGTTTTGAAATTTTTAATGGAAGAATAAATAATTACGTATTGATTTTTTGCTTCAGGATGGCATCATCTCTTCTTAAAGGCCGTATGGATCATTCAATCCCAACTATTTAAATATCCCCTTATCAATCCTATAATTATTATATATTACCTATACACATGTATATGTTATTTTGTCGTTTTGAAAAGTTTTCCTTCCTGCCAAATATTTTTTTAATACATATCTCGATATGAATTTATCTTATAACTATTGCAGTTATCCAATTTTTAATACTTATTTAACTTATTGCAAAGACTGACGATAAACAATCGAAAAATTCCAATGATGGTGATAAAAATAGAAAGAAAAGTAATCGCACTTAATTCTCTAAACATTCAAACTTTCTGTGATTTTTTTACTAATAAATAACTTTGTAATATCTTTTCAAACACGACCAACTCTTTGATCTTTAGTGATGTAATGTTATTCAGTTATATACTATTTAAACTAGTCGTTACAGTGCCGAAGTTAAAAGTTTAATATGTTTTAGTTTTAGTTTATATATGCAGACCTAGTACATTTCTTCTTTTATGTATTAATTAAACGTTTACATGTATGTTATTTAGCTTGTATAATACGTGTACTACTGTAGAAACATATTTACAGGATGAACTGCAAATTTTTGTTTTAAGTCATATTATAAATAAAAGTTTTTGGGTCCTGCAAACAAAATTTCATATTCTCCTTTTTTAAATACTATTTTATTACCATATAGTTTATTAAAAATTGTTTGTACCAAGCTGAATGCACTAAAATATTGATGATTTTTATGTCGTAATTTATCTTGCACATTCTATTATTTGCATATTTAACTTTATATTCCCTAATTATCACATATATATAAAACTTTGAAAATGATTTTCGTCTTTTAATTAAACATTTTATGAATTCTTTAACATATAACAGTTTAATGAAGAATTTCCTTTTCTGTTATTTAACCTTATCTGTAAAATGTTTATAGTTTAATGAATTATTTAACAAAATAAAAATTTATTGTCAACAAAGTACCGCAATAAATAAATAAGTTTATCTATATATATTTAAAATAGCTACTGTTAGCTAGTTTGTTCAGAGGCAGTCCCTGACAGTCTATGAGAAGGTAATGAGGCTCGACCATACCGTCTAGCAGCTTCTCTAAAGAATGCTCCTTCCATTTGTTTAACAACTTTATCAAAAAACACATGTGCCAAATTTGAGTGAAATACGGATTTGAATTGGAAACAAACATGAAAATCGATTATGCAAGACTGAGGGTTACTTTTAAGGCCAGGACTAAACTTCCACGTTGTTTTTAGGTATTCAAATAATTGAGCATCTCTGTTCATGGCTTTGACTAGATGGGGTCTTACAAGGGTTACATGTGAAGTGTAATTTTCAACTACAGGTGGAAAACCAATTTCTAATTTAGCTTTCATAAATTTGTTGGGATTGTGCTCGATAACGATCGATTTTCTACAAAAGGGTAAGAAGTCCTTATAGTTTGCCACATCTGCTACAACATCGTACATCTGGGCGCTTGAGAACCTATATAAGCCTAATATGATCAATTTTGTGCAGCTGAAATAAATGTCACCTACCCTACAAGTTTCCTGTCCTTATATTCTTTTCTTTTACTATACAAATCGTAAAAATTTCTAACAAAAACGGTCCATTGAATATCTTTTGATTGAGACGTTCTTGGGGAACTAAAAATTAATATTATATAAATCAAAGTAACAAAATCAAGAATTTACTTACATAACACTTCGAAAGAACGGCCTAGGTTTGGACATAACTACATCTTTTTTAATTAACTCATTTTTATTTAGGGTGAATTAGGTTAGAATGAAAATGTTGACGTTTCAAAGAACCTTGACGTCAGACATTTTTGTTTTGTCTAATTATGAATTGTGATATAACTCAACATAACCTTAGTTGTGGAGATTTTATTTATACTCTTTATTATTCAATCTAATAATAATTAAAATGGCTAGTCTTGCGAAGCTACAAAGAGGATTTTTACAGAAAGCTCGTTCAGTTGTTAGTAACAGACTTAGGTCAACTGCAGCTACGAAATGTGAAACTCCAGTTCATGACTTGAGTGCATGTAAGCCAGAGAAGCAATGGATATCATACGGCTTCGATTATAAATCTGAAATTGGGGATAGAGTGGCTTTGCATTCTATTATGTTCGCTTCTGTAACGTTATGTTTGGTTGTCGGCGGATATGTATTTATGTATGCACCTGATTACGCTCTAAGAGATTGGGCACAACGAGAAGCATATTTAGAAATAAAACGCAGAGAAGAAGCAGGCTTGCCCCTTATAGATAAAGAATTAATAAATCCTAAGAAAATTCGTCTTCCCTCTGAAGAAGAGATTGGAGATATGGAAATAATAATTTAAGTATTTAATTTATGATTATGTAGTGATTATGTTTGGACAAATTTGAAATTGTTAATACTGTGAAAAAGGAAACAATAATAAAAGCTAAGCCAATTACAGTAATTTTGTTTTAGTTCTTAAATTTTGGATTCATAAACATTAATTTTGTACTAATAAGAACAAAGTTGTATTTAATTCTTGTTATTGATAAGCTGAAGCAATTCATACATATTACAATCAATATATGTGAGTGTTCATCCTTTAATACTTAATGCAGTTAAAGAATTAGATGTATTTCGTTGTAAATAATAATAAATTAGGAATGTACTGAGTACATAGACTGGGTGATTTATTTTTTCCCAAATAAATTTAATTTTGAAAGTTGGTGTAATGTTGGTTGTCTATACTTAACCATTTAAAGAAAATAGAAAATGACCTTACCATTAAAAAAATATCGTCCATATTCGTTTAGTGTCGGATAACTTCGTATACGGGCGTTTCGTTTTGTTGTTCTATTCATGTACCGTGCGGGAGTGTGTGTCATATATCTCGTACTTCCATTAAAAAATCGCGAATATATGGTGTTGTGTTAGTGTATAAAATCCTTATCACTCAACAAATTATCAGTAATCTTATTTGGTAAGCTTTTGTATCAAAACAGTTCTTTATTGTTTCAAATAATCCCAGTATTATACATTTCCTTTGCCGGTCTTGTTTTCGATCATAGTAAGCTTATAGTTATAAGTTATAATAAAGAACTTTTATTTTATACAGCGTAATTTAATAAACTTTTGAATGGGAAATCAGTTTTTGTGTTGCTTTTAACTTAAAACGGTTTGTATTGCAACCAACGTGAACACAGAAGAGGGTAAACGAATATCAATTAAGTATTGTAACTACTCATTGTTGTTTTTGTATTATAAAAAATGTGCATTAAATTTATTATAATTATGTGAGAAAGATAACGTTATCATTGTAAAGTGGATTGAGAAATTTATTATATGTCGTTTCTGATTTTGAAATAATTCAAAAATATATTTTCTGCGTATTTATGCGTGCTTAGAACATTATAATACACCCCCATTCTTGAAATAATGAGATCTCACAGCTGCAGCAGCTGGAAAAGGTCCGGTCTTTGCTCAAACACCACCTGTCTTTTTTACAGAGGTAGTAAATTGGTCCTTTCATTATACATAGGTACATGTGTATCGTGTATAACACGATGATCTTACTCACTCGTCATGTGTATATCGATTTTAACCACATAGTACGAGCAACTAAATTTTTCCAAGCGTCCAAAAATTCGACATACACCCTTAGCATCTTTGTATTGATTGAAGCGCTTAAGAATGCGGGAACGTATCTAAGAGAGGGATGAAATGGAGGGTAGGATTTCTAACTTAGAATGAACGTTATTTATTATTATTTTTTTAATTAGTTTCATCTGTTTGTATGGATCCGATTTGTCATAGCAAACGCGTCTAATCTATAAATATACAGGGTGACCATTAAAAAAAGAATTTATTGTCCAATTAAGAATAAGCGTATGCTTAATTGGTGTATGTAATAGTGTATTTTTGTTGTGTTAGTTGTTTCAATTTGCGGAAGTTTAGTTATGGAGCTGCATTTTTTAATTCTAAATTAAATATAACAACAATATACAAGTTCCCACCATATTCCCCAGGCTCGTTGACCTATTTTTTTGTTGTGTACATGTAAAAGGCTTATTAATTATTTTCTGAGAGGCTTCCGTGCTTCGCATTTTGCTACCATTTTTTTTACCATGTACATTGTAAACATAAAATAATTAAATAATATTCTCCATTAATTAAAAAAGGTTAAAGTTCTGTATACGTTGAGTAAAATTAATTGTATTTTTGTATTTATTAACCAATGCATTTATTTAATTGAATTAAAAGTTAAATTATATTAGTTATTAAAACTAAGTACATACCTAAACAATAGAATTGTATGAACACTGTTTCATATTTTTATTTGCTATAGTAATGCACTGTTACATGGAAAATCCGGTACTGTTTTATATTTTGTATTACATTTATAAAAATCATTAAATTACGGAAGAAGTTTTCTTACATTTAAAATATAGCAATAAACTACTTTTTTAAAATTCCAGTGTTTTCATTTTTATTAACGTAAGGTAACATTATTAATCATAACAATAAAAAAGTTGTTTTAATAAATAAGAGATATAGAAGCAGGTTTGCAATTATGTAATTATATATATCTTCGTATATAAAAATAAAACAAGAATACTGCAATATTAATTATGTAACCTCTACAATGCGACTTCTATAATCTTTATATTGACATATAGTAAAATTTACAGGGTCCTGTTTGTCTCAATTAACATGAGTAATTTTGAAAATGGTACAAGAATTTCTGTAAATGCTGCAGTTTTTCTTTCGTTGAGGAATAAAATAATTTCTTTTACACTTTTTCGGTATTCGTTAAAAAAGGAAGGTAAAACACTATTCGAATTAAATAAAAGCGATTTTGTATATGTAAGTAGGCAAAAATTAAAAAAAGGGGTTTGCGTCGGCCGTAAATCGAAACCGGTCGGTCGCGTGGCAATCTAGCATTAGTTTGTGCCCGAGCTGCCCAGGGCAAATCCGAACTCATACGAATTTCATCTATTATAACAATCTTAAGCTATTATTTATTATTTTGCGATTACGATTGTTTTAAAGTGTCAAACACAAGTGTGTAGGTTAATTAATTCATATAATCATGAAATGCATACATATTTGATTTGATTAGAAAGCAAGTTTGACGATTTTCGAGCACACGCGACAAATAGTATGTATAAATATTATAAATGAATATAATTTTATAATAAAGAAACTTAGTGTTTAATGGTGGCGTAAGTTAGTTGTTATTATATTCTATGATAAAAAATTTCGTCATATGTGCATGCCATTTTTTAATCCTTTTGTGGAGATATTTCGCGTAAAATATGACAGCGGGTGCATACATAACTATGTGTATGTAAAATAGATTTGCGACCTCGATTTGAACAGCATGTTTTACGAAATATTTATAATTACGTACCACACAAATATATTTATGAATATGTGTAAATTTATTTACTTGATGAATCCGTTTAATTCTTTATTTCCCGGTTAAAAAATAAAAATTGTTATTTGCAATTATGTACTGGAAAACGATTATCGAATTTCCAGATGAACCTGGTATACTTACTATTTTATTAAAATAAATTTTTAATTTTTTAATATTTTACAAATAGTCTTGTTTCTTACCTTTAGAAACTAATACTTGCAAATTTTGATGTTTTTATAGTAAAAGTGGTTTTCTAATAATTACAAAATTTTTATATTTTCACGTTATTGACCGCCCCCATTTTGAAATAAACACACAGTTGATAACTTCCACAATTTACTAAATAAACTTGACACGTGTTTCGCCAACACTGTGGCTTCTTCAGAAGTACAAAATCTACTTAAAACTACCTAAGAGTAGCTATTTATAAATAGGGTGGTGCATCTTCATTAGAGTGAGGGAAAAAATTTAATAGTGGTGAGAGGTTTATATCCACTTGGTCATTAAGTAATATGTCCGTATTTTTATATTTATTAATTTCTATAGATTCTAATTGTGTAAGTTTTAAACATTTATTTTCAATGTGTAAATTCTTTTTAACAATTAACGTTCTACCAAGGCATTTGTATCTAAATCCTTCCATCGTTATTCCATGGTCTGTCCGATTCATTGTACTACAACTATCCTCTGAAGTCTAAACACATTATACGTATGACCTGTAGATATATCTGAATTTGATCGAAGAATTGTATGTTTTAAGACCCCTCGACCTTTACTGTATCCAACTCTTTTTATTCCAGGTTATCAACCACCTGCTGTCGCTACTTCTCACACTACTACGCCGAATAATCATTTCGGTTAGGTGGTTTCACGACTACACATCGAAGATGTCGTGTTCACCAGGTCCTTCGTTAGTGTTTTTATTGACTTTTGTTGTGTTTTTCGTGAGTGGTGCGGAAAATGATAAAACGGTTGGGCCCGTTTTCGTCGCCGAGCCCCCGAATCGTGTCGATTTTTCCAATACAACGGGTGCGTCGGTGGAGTGTAGTGCTCGCGGTAATCCACCCCCCGAAATCATCTGGGTAAGGTCTGATGGAACCGCTGTAGGAGACGTACCAGGACTCCGTCAAGTCTTGGTCAACGGCAACCTGGTCTTTCCACCCTTTCGAGCCGAAGATTATCGTCAAGAAGTTCACGCACAAGTCTACGCATGTTTGGCTAAAAATTCGATCGGAACCATCACATCAAGGGATGTCAACGTTAGAGCAGGTAGGAAGAGTAACAATAACAATAACAAAAATAATTGAGTGTTCTAAGGGCATAAGATATTCATAATTAATTAATATGTAATATGTATAAGAAATGGTTGTAGACGTCCTTCGGTTGGACTTAGTAAAATTAAATTCGTCTCTTTTAAACAAACGTTTCGGATCACTAGTGGTGATTTTAAGAGTCATCGCTGAATTTGCCGAAACATATCAGGAGAAGAATTTTATGGCCCATAGCAGAACATCTCCGAAATAAGTTTGAAATTTCTACATTGGTATTGTGCAAAACTTAAAATCTGCTAATGGACATTATTGTGCCAATTAAGTTTAGCCTTGGCAAATATTGTTATACATAATATTTCAATAATTAATGAAACTGAAAGGCTGGCTTCAATTAATAAATAATTTTTCTTCAAGGCAAATATTCAGAATGTATTGTTGTCATGTTTTTGAGGAATATTTTAATTTTTATAAAACCAGTACATTTTACATAAATGCATAAAATTCTCGTAGTGTTGGATCTCAAATATGCCGTACTTATATATCTATTGTGTAAGAATATATTTACTTTATTTTTTAAACGTAAAGTTTGCGACATATAGCAAACTGCACCAAAAAAACTGTGCGTATCGATAATTACTTCTTTCGACTGTTGCAATGGTAATTAAACGTTCCTATTTATCGGTAAAATAGCTCTAAACAGCTTGTTTAGCGTTTAATCGTTACTTAAACAAAGTTTTATTGGTAGTCGTAACAACCTGAAGAGTAAGCTATTCTTTCAATATTTACCGAAAGTTTCGGTGTAGAAGAAAGGCAAATAGAACACCGTGTTCATAAAGTTATTATCACATTTACACAAATATTACATTTGTTTAGTTTGCCAGATATTTTGTATAGTTTTTCATATGTAAACATATGTGAAGGCGCTTTATCTGTCATCGTCTACCAGATTTTGTAAATGATGTAAGATGCAGGGTAACGCTTTCATTGTTTTATTCATTAAAGTAAGTAAATATTTGCATATTTGCACAGATCCCACATTTGGAACGCGTCCTACACAGTGGGCACAGCGCACCGAAAGCCATATCCCACGACCGGTTTCGACCTATCGGGTCTCATCAGGTGGGCGCTAAAAGAAAGGCTTTTACAAGCTATATAATAAATATGAATATGGAATCTACAGAAACAACTACTCCGAGGGCTAATACCCATACCGGCATTGAATTACACTGTTGACTCCGAACGATTATTAGACAAAGACAAAAATCCAAAAAAAGAAGGTAATAAAATCCTTTTTTGTCTAATTATAAAGGATCACAGATCCCACATTTGGAACGCGTCCTATACAGTAGGCGCAGTGCACCGAAAGCCATATTCCATGACCGGTTTCGACCTATCGGGTCTCATCAGGTGGGCGCTGACAGAAAGGCTTTTACAAGCTATATAATAAATATAAATATGGAATTAACAGAAACAACTACTCTTTTGGATTGTTATCTTCGTCTAATTATCGTTCGGAATCAACAGTGTAATTCAATGCCGGTAGGGGTATTAGCCCTCGCAGTAGTTGTTTCTGTTGATTCCATATTCATATTTACATTTGCATATGTTAAAAAGAAGAATAGGACAAAATCTTTTTCAATATTCCAATAAAACAGAAGCGTACTTTTATTTAATAAACAAATAATTATTCAAAAGAATTACCAGAATAAATTAGAAAAAGGCGATGTAAGCAATTGTCTTGTAATAAATAAATCTTCATTTTAAATCAAGACAGCATATGTTGCCTCTGCAACGGAAAAGGAAGTGGCCATACGTTATTTGTTTTGGATTATAATTAACCGTAACGACGGTTGGTTGCCTTTAAATGGCACCTGTAAGATTTATAAACCTACAGATTGTAAATTTGATATGCCTAATACAACACTACATATTTTGTAATGTGACGCATACCAAGTGGATTAGACCTTCCCAGTATTGGATAGCCACATATTTCTAATTAACCTTAACTCTTATCGATTTAATTAATATCAATTTCAACAAGAACGACAACGGCAAAACACTTTTAAAGGATGTTCCCTTCTTATTAGAGAGATTCACCAATAAAAAGAAATTTTAACATTTTCTAAATTTTATCGCATTACATTTCATCATCATTACAAACTCCTTGGTTGTCTTGGTAAAGTGGTAATTTATTATACTTTTAACATTTTTTTTGTAAAATCTTTCGTAGATATAACATTTATTCTCATTAATTATGAAATATTTGGAGAATGTTTTAGTAGAGGTTAATTTCGATACATTAATCTGATATTAATTTTTACCCACTACAGATTACTGTAGTTCTCAGGCTTTCACGGCCGGCGTATGTTGATGAAGTGTATTCTTCCGGGCTTTATTGCCGTGGTCCATGGAATGATTCTTTTCCAGACGTTTCGCCGTGCTTTGCTGACGGCATTTTCAGGGGTGACTTGGCAAGTGCTTGTTCGTAACTGATCACTTGCCAAGTCACCACTGAAGATGCCGTCAGCAAAGCACGGCGAAACGTCTGAAAAGAAAAATTCCATGGACCACAGCAGTACATCCCAGAAGAATACACTGCATCCACTGCAGATTACTTCAAATTAATGAGAAAAAATTTGTTACTGGTGACACACACTCGACTATTTTCTTAAAAATCTCCAAATTTTGCACATCTTTCTATTTTAACATTGCTTCAATATTGTTTTAGCGTAAGTAACATGGGACATCCAGTATATTTGTGATATTAAGAAACATATGTAACATTATACGTTGTTGTGTATTACAATACCAGAAGCATTGCACATGTCGGTTTCTATGCGTGGGACACAGATTTTAATAACTGTCTTAAATATTTCCAAATGAAATTTAATAGGTCTTCTTATAGGGCGTTTCTATGCACATGTAGCAACAATCAATTTTTTTGTATATATTATTTAACTAAATCGTTATTTGTAACCGTAGCCTTGAATTTCAATTCTCGGAAATTAGCGGGTAATTGCCGGCATTTCTTTCATTTTTTTTTTCGTTGACACATGCATTTATAAAGATGGCAAATTGAATAAAGTAATGGCTAAGGATAGTTGTGATTTCAGAATTCTCGCTACTGTGATCATTCCAATATTTAACACCGGTTTGTAAATCAAAGTGGGCAGGTATTAAATTGTTTCTTATACAATAGATATATGTCTATGGTCGTATTACATGATCCTTTTACCTACTTCTTTTTGTGATTGTATTTGTGTCTTGAAGCTAACTATAATAAATAATTTATTCATTAATCAGCATAATTAATTCAAATGATTCAACGAATGCGTACAGTTTGTTCAAAAGGAGTTTCTGGTTTTTGTTTAAAAATGACAGAAATGTTTTTTTTTTATTTATTTTAGTTAAACACAGCAGATATCGTTTATAAAGGCATTGAAGGCACCGGTTAAATTTGACGTTATATCGTCATAGGTTGCTATATCCGAATATATATATTTGTGTAGTAATTGAATTGGTTGTTAGTTGATGAAATTTCTTGTCAATTTTTAAAAATTATAATACAAAATAGCCTTTCACAAATATTTATTGTTCACAACTATAGTTTCAATACAGTATGGTTGTGAACAATAAATATTTGTAAAAGGCTATTTTGTAATGTGTTTATTATCAAAAAGAATACATTTAAGTACTGCTATAAAAATTTCACAAAACAACTTAGCACTTTTAATACTTGAATATAAGTTTAATTGCATTTTAATTAAAAAAATCTGTCAATTTGGTTTGTTTTTGTAATTATTGGTTTTCTGAAGTGATTCTTTCTGTAATTTTCGGAATGTAGGAAGACCCTATATTAGTTTCGTTGTAATATCCGATGTCGTTATAAACGATAAGTGCCATGTACCTTTAAAAAATAATATTTCTGCATGAAACTTGTCATGTCATACAAACTATGTCATATAATTTATAATGATTTAGAACACTAAAAGGGTAGTAGGGTTATGATAGTTTCATCAGGTTTAAATAAAATGGCTGACATTTGGTAAAATGTTCCTCCCTTAAATTGTTTTATCGTTTATACAGTGTATGTATTTGAATTCTCAATAAACGGTATTGCGTGACATACTGTATATTGATAGCTGTGTACGTTATAAACGAAAACGTTAACAGCAACCTCGAGATAGACAGTACAAAAAAGACGCCTTTCCTTGACACATGTGTTACGCTTCTGATTTAAATAAATTTAATGCCAAACACTACGACTTTTTGCAGTCGTAGCCCAATATTACGACGTTGATGTAAACAAGGAATATGCGATCAGGGGAAATGCTGCTATACTGAAGTGTCAGATACCATCCTTTGTAGCCGATTTTGTTTCCGTTATCTCATGGCACACAGATCAGAACGAGAACTTTTATCCTGGAAACAATTCTTACGACGGTAACCAAATATGAGGGGGCATTCAATAATAATATAATTATAACGAAATGAAACAGTTTTTAGTCTTTTTTTGTAGCTTAATAAAACAAGTTCAGGAAAATTCAAGTGTTAAGTATAGCGCTGAGCATTTTACGTTATTGGAAATTTATGACCAATAAAACAATTTAATAAGGATCGTCAAACACACACACACATGATAAGTTTAGAAGTAATAACGAGATTTATTGAAATACATGCCGTCTGTAACAGGCGAGCTGAAAAGTTCGTAGGCCAGCATAGAAAAACATTTTTTTTTTTGATAGAATTTTATTTAATTATTCAATATAGTTCTCTTCGCGGGCGATACAACGATTATAGCGGTCATTCAATTTTTCGATACCATGTTTATAATACGATTTGTCTTTAGCCTTAAAATAGGCTTCAGTTTCGGCGATTATTTCTGTCCAGCGAGCAACAGAAAAAAGTCGCTGGGGGCCACATCTGGAGAGTACGGTAGATGGCAAAATTCCATTGATTTGTGACACGGTGCATTGGCTCGAGCTGCACCCACTTTGTACAGAGCTTTCGTATATCCAAATATTCATTCACGATATGACCAACACGTTCCTATGATATCTTTAGGATCTTAGATATCTCAATTAACTTCACTTTAAGGTTATCAAAATTTATTTTGTGGACTTTTTTGATGTTTTCGTCGGTAACAGCCTCTTTGGCGCGTCTACTGCGTGCATCGTCCTCGGTGCTCAATTCGCCCCGTTTAAATTCAGCAAAGCACTTTTCTACGGTAGATTTTCCTGGTGCAAAGTCCGAATAATGTTTATCAATCCAAGCCTTGGTTCCAACAGAATTTTTTTTGGTCAAAAAGCAATGCTTTACTAACACACGAAGTTCCTTTTTATCCATTTTTTCAAAGTATTGAAATTAATAAAACGTGCAAAGCTATCTTAATAATTTCATTTTTACATGGAAGCCTGTACCTTAATCTACTTTTCTACATAATTTTCTTTAATATTGAGGCACTTGTCATAACGTTTGACCAGTGACCAGTTTTTGAATACCATTCTCATAGAACTCTGTCGCCGCCTTACTGGTCATCGTCTTGAAGACGCTGACCGCCCAGATGTTTCTTCAAGTGCAAGAACAAATGGTAGTCACTGGTCGCCAGATCAGGGCTGCACGGAGGATGATCTAGAGTTTCCCAGTGAAAAGATGTTATGAGATCTTTTCGTCCACTTTCTTCACTAAATCTTCAGTAATGACCGAAGGACGCCCACTTCGTTGTTCATCATGCACATTTGTGCGGCCATCTTTAAATGCTCTCCCCCACTTCCTTATCATTCCATCACTCATAATGTTTTGTCCGTAAACTGCACAGATCTCAGATCTCACGATGAATATCAATCGGTTTTAGTCCTTTAGCACTAAGGAATCGTATAACAGCCCGGACTTCACAGTCACGATTATTAGAGGCATCTAAATACTCGGTTAACAACGTAAACAAGGGCTAATCAGACTGTAATGGCTTCAGTGCGTAGGTTAGAGATGTGGGTACTCAGTGCGCATGCGCAGAACGCTGACCGCAGATTTTCAAAATGGTACTTACTTAAAAAACATGCCTCGTATTCTCAGTCGGGAATCTAAGCGAATTCATCTTTCTACAAACTGTTGGATAAAACGTAATAAAATAAAGTAAATGGTTAGATAAAGTAATGAATATTTTCGGCTTTTTTTTATAAAAAATCCTTCATAACCGTAGGTTCTTATTAGTGAAGATAAAGTGTAATATAAGCCTTTGAAAAGGAAAATTAGGGGTAGTGGTAAATTTATTTTGGTTATTTACCACTACCTCTAATTTTACCCACTTAATTACTCATGTTTAATCTTTACCTTCTGTAGGTCGTTATCTCTAATGAAGCTAATATTTGGTGAAACAATTTTTTATTGTCTTTTTTCTGGTTAAATAAAACTTCAAATTTTCTCGCAAGGTTCAACGAACGTAGATGTCTTATCGCACAAATTGAATTATACAATTGCTAATTCTAATTCAATTAGAAATGAAAGGGGAAGAAATACAGACAACAGAAATTTAATACTAATTCCTGTAACACAACGATAGATAGTTTGTTAAAATCTCATAACAAGATACACAAGAAATGGTATTTTAAGCCTTCTTATTAAGTAAATGTTCAAGTATCAAGAGTATTTTTTAATTTAAATATCTGGCTATAATTTTGATTGTTATTAAGATATTAAAAAAGAAAAAACTGTTTCATTAAGTAGGTGTTATTCGTTAACATTTCCAGTTGTCCAGCAGTTCTATCAAGCCGAGGTAAACAACGAATACATCATCCGTGGAAACTCCGCGATTTTAAAATGTTCCATTCCTTCGTTTGTTGCCGATTTTGTAGCAGCAGTTTCATGGGTCGATAGTGAAGGGAATGCGTATGAAATGGGGGGTGACAATTACGGTTGGTAATTAGTACTGTCCGTACTAGGGTTGATTAATGAATGACCTTTTGGGGTTCAAAGAACCCTTTACACAATTGAATTTTGTGCAACGGTTGAATTCAAGAGCAAAACTTAAGTTCACTAGAATTTCTCAAGCTTTGTTAAGTACTACTTACGTAACTAACTAACTTATTTGTGTTGAAAAAAGGAACAAAATGGTCTTACATAAAGAGTTTCGATTAATGTTAAACTTTGTTGACATAATTTTCTCATACCAAAAGCAATTACTTTTGTTCTTACTAATTCATGATGTTCCTAGGTTTAATCTTTCATTTTAGCAAGATTAAGCTCAATAAGATCGATTTTGCGTATTATTAGGCAATTTCTTATTCAACCTTTGAACGAAAATATTTACTTTTATTTAATAAATTGAAACTGTCTGCCGTTAACACTTGGTGAAATATGTTTAATAAAAATTATTTTAATAGAAGAAAACACTTGGAAATATTTCAATTAAATTTATTAAAAAACTCTACACATGTTTCTCCTTTTTATGGCATCTTCAGGAGTTATTGAGTTACAAGTTACTAGTTACTAAATCTAAACTAAAGCAATTCCTATTTATACATCTCTATCTTACACTAAATTTGGATCCAGGAGGGGGTTGCTTCCGAACATGATTTGGTCGTTGGCTAGTTTCTTTTTACAAATTAGGGCTTTCTTAATTTCTAATATTTCATATTTATCCAATATTAATCCGCGTTTTAGATTGTGCAAAAATTTTACGTTTTCTTTTTCTATTTTTTAGGTGGGTTGCTAACCCTGAGTTATGTTTATTGTATTTTACGGAAAATACGCTACATGAGTAATAATACAGGTAAAATTCTAAGAAAGAACAACATCAACCCTGCCTATTTCAACAATAATACTGTAGGAGAAATGTGAGTAAATAATAAACTAAGTTTAGGAAATAACAATATACTCGAAAAAACTCACCTAATTAATTATAACCACAAAATAGAAAAAGAAAACGTAAAATTATTACATAATCTAAAAGGCGGATTAATATTGGATAAATATGAAATATTAGAAATTAAGAAAGCCCTAAATTGTAAAAAGAAATTAGCCAACGACCAAATCATATTCGGAAGCAATCCCCTCCTCGATCCAAATTTAGTGTAAGATAGAGATGTATAAATAGGAATTACTTTAGTTTAGATTTAGTAACTTGTAACTCAATAACTCCTGAAGATGCCATAGAAAGGCGAAACACGTGTGGGGTTTGTTAATAAATTTAAATGAAATATTTCCAAGTGCTGTCTTCTATTAAAATGGGCGTAGCCGAAGTTGCCACCAATTTATACCTGGCTAAAAAAGGTACAACCGATTGTGCCACTAACACCTAATAGGTAAAAATTATTCTAATGAGAAAGGAAAATACTTTATTGATATTATATTAATTAATAAGGATAGAAATTTAAATTAAAATCCTTTAAAATTTTGGATTTTAACAGATTAAATAGTTTTTGGTATGTTTGTGATTGTTTATTTCTTAATAAACAATATATGTAAGGCACATAGTCACCATTTTCATTTCCATAGTTACTTAATCCTTACTTATGATATAATTGTAAATAATTACTCATATCAATATTATCACCGGATAATTATAATTACCTTATCAGGTAGGTGAGCACCCTTTTCTCTGGTGGCAAGATTGGTTGTTTACTTTTAAAACCCTAATTTTGTAGCAGGTAGATCTTTTTTTTTAGTGGCAACTTCGGTCCCATCGATTAAAATACTTTTATTTGTCTTTTTTCCACGGATGATTCTCCAATAAATTGGGCACTTAACCAGGTGCTGTATGGTTATTTTTATTACAAAATAAATAAACAAATATCAATTTAAATACTATGCACTGCCTTTATCACAGGTATAAACTCCTTTAATAAACTCTGGTGTACCTGCGATGTCCATCGTATACTATGTATATATGTATTGAAATTTTCACCCAAGTCGCCGCGCTCGTTCCACTTCATGGTGAATTAATTTTCACACAAACACACACATACACAAACCCAGACAAAAGCACCGTCACACTTTTTTCTATTTCCGGTCCATTGCCTTTTTACAGTCGTCAACCAATATTACGAGGCTGAAGTGGTATCAGAATACGTCATAAGGGGCAACACGGCAGTACTCAAGTGCAATATACCCTCTTTCGTCGTCGACTTCGTTAAGGTCGAAGCATGGGTGGGAAGCGACGACAAAGTCTACACTTATTCTAATAATTACGGTAACTTTTAACGTCGATGATTAACTCCTTAAATGCGCTAGCGTTGATTAAAAAACAAAAGTAAACAGGAAAAGGTGGTGATATAAAACGCTGGTGCAATCATTCCATACCCTTCCCGACTGTCATGCTTGTGGGCACCTCGTTATTTCTTTTAAAGGCTTAATTAAGGTTTCCGTTTTTGGATGACAGACCCATAGGGCTGATGATCTCATCCTTTAATAACCTCGCTATTTATGGTAGTTTATCAGAGGTCTAATCCACGGCTGCGTTCGATCTAATTGTATTTCTTAAAAAGACTGATATTGTCCTCAAGAAACATGGGTTGTTATAACCGATGGCCAATTAAAAGCAAAACAGTCTAAGTCACCCCTGACAATCTCCTATTTATGATTGTAAAGTGCCATCGAAGTCGGTTCTGTCGTTTCCAAGCTTAACTCGTATGGACAGACAAAATATTTTAAGGGTCGATAATTGATAGTGGAAACTTTCACTTGTTGAAACACAGAAAACATAATTGGTTTCAAAATATTATATTTGTAAACACTACAATTGTTTCAGCAAACATTGCCTTCAACAGGTGTGATGATTTAAACAAACTACGAATCGTTATAGCTATTTATACTAACAACTAAGGGGTGGGGTGTAATTTCATTTAATATATTGAGCAAATATGAATTTTTATATTCGATTTGGTCGTTTAATGCTAGGTTTTTACAAAACTATCTATTAATTTCTAATGATTCGAACAGGTTCAATTTCAAACTTTTATTTTGCACGTGTAAAATTTTGTAGTCTTGATTGAAATTATGGTTTCCTTTTAATAAATGTTCCACATACGTAGACTTTTATTTGTAAAACTAGCCCAATGTTCTTTGATACGAACTTTAAAAGATCTACCTGTCTGTCCTAAATATACTTTGTCACAGTCTAAACAGTTTAATTTATAAACTCCTGAATTTAAGTTTTTTGGAGTTTTAGATTTATTATTTAGTATATGTTTACCTAATGAGTTATTTGGCTATATGACTATTATTAATTTGACTGACCTGTTTACCGATTAAAGAAGAAATATTACCTACGTATGTTAATGTATTATATTTCTTTGTTTCAGTTTTTATTAGAGGACAGATTTTGTTTAAAGTTTATTTTTTGATTTTTTTGGATAGTTTGTTTAAATCATTACACCTGCTGAAGGCAATGTTTGCTGAAACAATTGTACTGTCTACAAATATAATATTTTGAAACCAAGTATATTTTTAAACTTTCGATAGTGCAACGTTTGTGAAACATTTTATAAACTGTTAAAAATAACGTAGAATAAAACACAATGTTATTTCACTAATTTTTATTGAACTCGACAATATTGTTTCGATCGTCAGCGATCATTCTCAAGAGTACTTAAAACTGTATTCTTGAGAATGTTCGCTGACGATCGAAACAATATTGTCGAGTTCAATAAAAATTAGTGAAATAACATTGTGTTTTATTCTACGTTATTTTTAATAAGTATATTTTTTATTCTTTAATTATGTTTTAAGGGTCGTTTGTGCATGCACACAACCATATAAAAAAGACAGTTATTTGTTTTTTTTTGTTGGGGAGGTATGGTTAACAATAGTCTAGCGATTTTTTTTAATTTCAGTGGTAAACCAATTTTACAAAGCTGAAATATTGACGGAATACGTGATTCGTGGAAATACTGCTATTTTAAAATGTAGTATTCCATCTTTTGTGGCGGATTTTGTATTTGCAGAAGCTTGGATAGATGATTCTGGCAATGAATTGAAAATTTCCCATGATTACGGTATTTAATACGTCCCTGTTTATTTAAAAACCCAATATATCGCCCGAACTTTTCTTATCCTGAAGGACGAATCCCGTATGCAACGTCAACTCTTTGTTTCGTTTCGACTACAGCGGATTAATTTATTAGGTTGCTAATTTTAGAAATCCTTTCGCCAGACAGATTTCAGTGTGATTATATTATGTGTATGTATATTGGCAGTAGCGTTATAGAAAGTTGATCGAACTTTGCGTGTTTGAAAAGGAAATTGTGGTTTTTACTTTCCGGGAGTTTTTATTTCGATAGTTCAACAGTTTCTTTGAGACAACGGAAATTTAAAAACAAACGAATGATTATCCATTATTGTACTTTAGATGTTATTTATATAACAATTATTTGATTTCAAATGTTTTTGAGAAAAAACAAAACGACTTCTTTTATTGTTTCTTCTTCTACAGTCGTTACACAGTACTACAGTACAGAAGCAGAAAACGAGTATGTTATAAAAGGCAATTCCGCTGTAATGAAATGCAAAATACCGAGCTTTGTTACGGATTTTGTTCAAGTTGATGCCTGGATTTCTGACGAAGGACATACGTATAAGCATGGTGACGATAAAAATTACGGTATTACACAACATAAACTCGTTAACTTATGCACTAACATGAAAACATATTGGCACCCTTGTTCGATATCCCATCCTACTTGCATAAATGTTGCCTTTCTCATACCGAAATCGGATGCGAATCAGTCTTTCAATAAACAGAAGAACGTGGCATGAATATAAAACAAGTTTCATCATCAAGTTCTCTTTTGTTTTCTCTCGTTTTTTTTTTTTGTTTCAATTCAAATGTTTAGATGGACGACTTTGATAAACTGATAATTGTTTTCAAGTTAAGGTTTCTTAATTGCGGTTAGGTATTTTTGATGAGAAAGTAAAATAAAAGCAACAAATATGTACCTAACGGGTTATTTTGTTTTTCTTTCGAATAGTGGTGGTACAATCGTACGAGGTAGAAGCAGACAACGAATATGTTATTCGTGGTAATGCAGCGGTCATGAAATGCGAGGTTCCATCCTACGTTTCGGACTTTGTAGTCGTCGAAAATTGGCAAGATTCAAACGGCAATATGTATTTACCTGGAAAAGATTTTGGTAAATCTGATATAATAAAAACCGTATCGAATACCACCCTGTTTGTTCCAATTTACCTTGAACCCTAAGTTGCCTTTTTTATATGATATTTAATAGGTTTCTAATGACACGGAGACAGGCAATTTCGATGGTCATTGAACCATTCTGCGAAGACAGTTGCAGAATAATAAAACAGTTTATGGCAATTTTTTGCGTAATATTGCTTGTGTTGTTTAGTTCGTTTGTGTCTTCTTGTAGTTGTTACCTACAGTGACGTAGATAGGATTCGAGAAATGGAGGGAAGGGCAAGGTGAAAAATTCTGAAAAACAATAGATTAATTATTTTTTTAATAAAAAAATTACAACCGTCCGATTTCCGCTTTACCCCAGACTTGGAAGAAAATTAGAAATGGAAAATACTAAATGCCAAAAGACCTGATAATATAATACGCAGTATCTAATCTAATTCTAATTCTAAACAATTAATTTATTGTTTGTTGCTAGTTACTTAAATTAATTACAAAAGTAAAAATTTTCTATTACAGTTGTACAACAATTTTATCAAAGTCGCGTAATTGACGAATTCGTATTAAGAGGAAACACAGCAATTTTGAAATGTTTGGTACCCAGTTTTGTTTCCGACTTTATTCAAGTTGAAGCCTGGATATCAGACGACGGAATTACTCACGTGTACAGTGAAAATCAAAAAATTGACGAGGGTATATATAATATATATATTCAAAATAAAACTTAAACTTTGAATGGTGCACTGTTTGTGAAACTGCATTTTAAGAATTAGAAAAATAAAACACAGAAAGTTTCACTAAAAATTTACTTCGAGAACCTCGACAAATTTGTTTTGACCTAAACGAGGAATACAAAAAGATTACTAAAATTTACAACTAAAACTAGACTTAAATACTATTACAAATTAAATAACAAGGGAATGGAATCATAAACAGACATTTCTACCTGACTATTGACTAAATTTATTCTATTATATAAGGCCTTTTTAATTTCCAGTGTCTCTAAAAGATATAACTTTTTACTTTTAGGGACATTCGAGTGTAAAACTTTAACATTCGACTCGTCTAATGAATGGTTAAACATAATTCAGTGCTCCGCCATACCACTGGAGTTGGTTTTATTGTTTTTTATAGCTGCCGAATGTTCTGCTACACGTTTGTTTATTTTCCTACCGGACTGACCAATATACGTATACGTATCACATTATTTACAAAAAATCTGATATACACCACTTCCCTCACTAGGTTCTGAACAAAATTTACGATTAATAATTAGATTACCTAGATTAAGTGATTTTTTTTCAATAATTTTACAATTCCACCTTTTATGTAAGAGTTGTTTAAAATCTATACTAACGTTAGAAATAAATTTTATACATCCATATATAATATAAATGACCTCGTTTAAGTCGAAACAAACTTCTCGAAGTAAATTTTTAGTGAAACTTTCTATGTGTTTTATTTTTCTCATATATTCAAAAGTTTGAATCCTAAAAAGATCCTTTATATAACAATCCTCCTTTGGCTAATTAGCCCCATTTCAGATAAATTTATATACTCAGAGGGAACTTCCATTACTATCTATTATTATTTTTGTTTTATTGCAGTGGTTAGTCAGTATTTTGAAGCGCAAGTCTACGACGTTTTTGTTATTAAGGGGAACACAGCTGTCTTTAAGTGTCAAATTCCATCGTTCGTTTCCGATCATGTCGATGTGATTTCCTGGCAGGATACAGCTAATAATTATTATAATCCTCCCACCGACGATTACGGTATTATCTCTCTCAAAACACTTCATTAACGCCCTTTAATGAATCCCTTCTTTACGTGTTCCTGAATTTTATCCCCAACAGACACGATGTCTTTTTATTAACAGATGTAATAAGAAATACATAAAAATGGTAATGTATTCAAAGTTTATAGCCTTTGCGAATTGTAATATCTGCTCAGGTACTTGACTAGAAATTGTAGAATTTGTTTCAAGAAGACCTTGACATTTATAATTAGAAAATTTCTAAAAATAAAGATTAAGTCTTCCAGATGTAAAGCAAATTTTGTCTTTCAAGAAACTGAGGCATAGCTTGAAGTTTTAAAATTCCTTTTGCTATTGTTCTTCAGAATTATTCTTCATTTTTCTCGTGGGTAATTTTCTTATTTTCTTCGGTTCACATATCTTTTGTATGCTTGCTTATTAGTATGCTACGTGTATTTTTGGTTCAACTCATAAATTTTGTTTACATTTTCTAAGAGGAAGCAATTTTAGAATTGATATTGTTAAACTTGATTCAAGTTAAATGTACTACAACAGCAGTAAACACCTAGTTAGTTTATACGATGAATCTGCCCTGCAGTTTGACCTTTCTGATACTGAAAATTGCTCTATTAATAGAGATTTATTCAAATGTTTGTTTCTTTAAAGCAATTGTTCGTTTATTTTGTTCCACTTAAGATTTATACATAATATATGGGGTGGTTCATAAATAATGGAATTTGTGTATTACAATAAATTATTTCTTTAAAAAAATTGTATCCTTAGTCGAAGTCTTTACCTTAAATACATTAAGAAGGAGTAATTATGAAGGATGTAATAAAAGGCACAAAAACTTTTTACAAATATATTTACAACTATACAACTATAGTTTCGCTATGATATAGCTTTTTCAAGTGTTGGTATAGTACAAACTTAGTTTACAGAATTGTTGCTTATATCTAATTCTATTGTTAAGGGAGGGGGTTGATTTTTGAACAAATTCAAGAGAGGTGAACTGCTTAAATGTAGTTGATCATCTAATAACAAATTAGGATTACAATTTTTTATTTTATTGATTTCTAATGATTCTAATATATTTAGTTTTCCACTTTTTCCTAATATATGTAAAATTTTAAATTCTGTATTAAATAAGTGATTTACTGTTAATAGATGGTTTGCATAATTGGAGTTTTGTTTTTTATTTTTGAAGCTATTTAGATATTCCGAAATTCTCGTGTTAAAGGCTCCACCTGTTTATCCGATATAACATGTAAATACCTGACTGTTTTGTTTTTTCACATTTATCTTTATTATTCTTAATAATTTTTCCTAATTTGTTGTTTGTTCTAAATGATATATTAACAATATGTTCTTTCTTTAATTTGGATGCTATTCTTGTTGTTAGATTACCTATAAACGGTAATGTATGATAGTATTTAATATAGTTTTTTATTTAATAACTTCTCTATTAAATCTATATATTTATTAAATAAAAAACTGTATAAAATAGCCATCAATTCAATTTATACTACGTTCAAAGAAAACTCCAAATACTATCATACATTACCGTTTATAGGTAATCTAACAACAAGAATAGCATCCAAATTAAAGAAAGAAAACATTATTAATATAGCGTTTAGAATAAACAACAAAAAAAGAATAATAAAGATAAATGTGAAAAAACAAAACAGTCAGGTATTTACAAATTAATCTATGGTTCGTGCGATATCGGACAAACAGGTAGAGCCTTTAACACAAGAATTTCGAAACATCTAAATAGCTTCAAAAATAAAAAACAAAACTCCAATTATGTAAACCATCTATTAACAGAAAATCATTTAATGCAGAATTTAAGCAGTTCACCTCTCTTGAATTTGTTCAAAAATCAACCCCCTCCCTTAACAATAGAATTAGATATAAACAAAAATTCTGTAAACTATGTTGGTACAATACCAACACTTGAAAAAGCTATATCATAGCGAAACTATAGTCATGTAGTTAGTAAATATATTTGTGAAAAGATTTTGTTCTTTACCTTCAGTAATTTAAAATGTAGCTACATCGTATCTAGAGTCACAATATTTTATGAGTCACCCAGTATATACTAACACATGTTTCTTACTGTTAAGATAAGATAAAAATTGAACTGAATAATTGAAAAGCAATAAACTAATAAGGTAAATTAATATGTTAACATAAGATAAAAGTTGAACTAAATAATTGAAAAGCAATGAACTAATAAGGTAAATTAATATTCTGACATATTAAAAAAAAAAAAACAATTGGGCCTGATTGTCTGCTATTGTTTTAGTTTACAATTCTTGGGTTGTCATTATTGTCGTGATTTGTCTGAATTGGTCTTATGTACATATACTGAGTGACAAATAAAATTTGTGGTTTGATTCCGTTTTTCTTTGCAGTCGTCACGCAAGTCTACAATGCAAATGTTATGGACGAAAGTGTGCTAAAGGGCAATACAGCAATTTTTAAATGTCATATTCCCAGTTTCGTCAGCGATTACGTTTACGTCACCTCTTGGATTCAGGATGATAAGCGCGAAATTGTTTCTCAGGACACCGACTACGGTGCGTCTTTTTTTTTAGTTCTTCCATCTTCGTAACGGAATTGTGTCATAATTATTGCGAAAATACAAAGAGAGCTAGATATTAATTGTAAATTATTTATTTTTGTATTTGAGAGTTTCTTGAATTTGAGTTTTCGAGGACGTTGTAAAGGGTCGTCTTATTTTGAAATTATTTTAAAATCACTAGGGCAGTGCATAGTCTTCTTTGACGTTCGTTTTATTTTCGAACATTTGACTGATTGCATCTGGGGTGTCCAATTTCCTCATCCTCAATCCTTCTTACGCCTGTTTTTTACCCTTTTTTACCATATACATTTGTATTATACACTGGTTAAAATCAAGTAGAGAATAATAATTTAATACATTTTATTATATTTCTATTTTTGTTCGTTTTTATTCTCTGTTTGATTTTAATTTTAGTTAGTAATTAAAGAGTAGATTTTTCAGAAACAAAAAAAAATTAAGTGCATGCTTCAGTAAAAGTTAAAAATTATTGTGTAGATTAAAATAAAGTTTTGCATGACTAAAATTAGGAAATGTTTTTGAGTACTTTCCGATTCTAAAACAAATTTATCTTGTAATAGATAGCAAATACTTGGTTTTACCGTCTGGTGAACTTCATATCAGAGATGTTGGACCTGAAGATGGATACAAATCATATCAGTGTCGCACAAAACACAGGCTTACTGGCGAGACAAGATTAAGTGCTACCAAGGGCCGGCTAGTCATCACTGGTAAGTCATTTTACAACATTTTTTAATTTAAATAACAGGTGGAATAACGATGCATTTATTATTTATTATTATTACTGTAATAATCGTGAACAAAGGTGCATAACGTAAAAACTGTGAGCAACTCGTTATCAAAATAAATAAAATCAGGATCGCATTCGATAAGGTTTCATAGCTAGCCATATATTAATTTGCGAAAAGTAGTCCAATATAGGTCTTCCTCCGGGCTCTTTATTCCTGTTTTTGCTTCTAATATGTCTCTCACTATCCCTTCATGTTCTAGAAAGTGTACTACCATCCTCATAGAGTCCTTCCACAGATTCTTCTGTTCTCACGCATTTTCCATTACCTCTTTATATCTAACCTTTTATATCCATCCGCCTATAACACCACATCTCAAACGCTTCTAACTTTATCTTTTAACCGTTCGCAAGTACAGAAGCGATTTCTTCGTTTTATATCTCTACCGTTTTTTTTTTCCATTCTGAGTTATATCTGAATTCCTAGATACCGAAAGCCGTCGATTTTATCTACTTTTTTCCTTTCATAAAAAATTGAAATTGCAACTTTTCTGATTTTTTTATTCTTTTAGCCAGTTAGAAATCTTTTTCTATTAATAATGAAATATCTTGAAGAATTTTTAGTAGTCGAAAATTTTAAATACATCAATGTGAAATCCATTCTTGAATTAATTTGTACCCACTACATTCTATCTCAAATTAATGACGAAATTTTTTTTACTGCTGTCACGCCCTCGTCGGGAATCGAATCTGGGACCATTAGCTTTACGCGCCAATGTTCTTACCACAACTACGAGAGGTCTTTTTTGTTTCTAATTTTTTCATAAACCGGTTTTCTTACTATGTACGTCATAATTTTCGTTAAAACCACTGACTAATAGTTTCATTCCGAAGCTTCTTCAATCATTTGACATTTATATTAGACATTAGAAAATAAGACCCTTTGAAAACGACTTTGAAAGCAAATATCTTATTGTCCAAGGGTTAAAATTAAAAGGTCCTAAAACATTTTTTATCAGTTTAAAAAACATACCAACACCTAGTGGGGTTTCTAAGGTAACTAAAAAGTTTCTATTTGGTACAGAAAAAAAAACGAAAATGCTATTCCCTTAGTTATCAACAATATTTTATATTGCATGTTATGAAGGAATAATGATATTGTATATATCCTGTTGCTTATTTGGATTGAAGGTTAGCGTGATGGAATATATTATTCCTCCCTTTTAGCTTGATTATTACGTACCTGCTTTGTTTTTCGCCGAATGGTAATAAATTTTTGTTCACGTAAAATATGACCTAAATTAAACAATATTACTCTATAGGAATTTACCCAGGCTTGTTAATCAATTTATTATCCTTACGCATAAACACGGCCATAAATAATACAAAGACGTACCTATATATACTTAACCGAAATTATTTATTAACAATAAATGAAGAACCAGGCGATTTCAAAGAATTTTTGTCAATTGTACACTATAATTGTTTCAGCTTGCAAAAGCTTCTTCAGGTGAAATAATATAAATAAAATTTTTACAAATCATTACTTAAATATTAGGAAAGTATTTAATTTTGAAATGCGGAATTAATAGTAGATGAAAAATTCAATTTAAAGATGGATTGTTAATTTATTATATTTATTAATGTACATATTTTCAGTCAAGTTTACTTGTTGGGTTTTCTTCAAAAATTTTTAATTTTTAAAGGTCAGTAATTTTTGTAGGGCGAATATATTTTATATTTGAATCATTTTATTGTACATATAAAATTGTCAACGTCGTTCTCCAGTAAACAATTACTTCATTAAAGGAGAGTTCTAATGAGTTTTTAATTTTATTACTTTTTCTTGTTGTCTTGTACAGTTCGAACGAACGATTAGGATTTCGAATTGAAATGTACCATTAACAACACGTTATTGTCAGTATTTTGCGATAAAATGTACATTAGTGTCTAATAAAACTCGACAATGCTTTTAACATAATATAATAGGGAAATCAACAACTGCACGATCAAAAGATACAAAAAATAAAAAACAGTAGTGTTCTGTTTTATAATTTTCTTTTTTTCGAAACAGAAATTGTTATGCACCATTCGTTTGATTCCAGTTTTGAATTAGCTGTTCGTGGTTTTTCATTGTTATTCCACCTTCGTCTTTGTCAGTGAAAAAGGCTGCTTGAATTATATATTTATCTATATAATAACGAACGATTACATACGTGGTGAAGAGCCATATTGAAACACGCATGGTATATATATATATATATATATACTTATAATGGGTATAAATAATATATATACATATATCCTGTATACAATTGCTCTTTGACAATTAGACAAAAGAATGCTTTCTATGGCTACCGAACACGGTTTGTATCAATTCACTAAACGTGTTATATTTCAATAATAATATAATTCCTGAATGAGATAATCGCCCAGATCCGGTCTGTCTTGTTGTACATTTAGTACAATATACAATAACAATATCTGTTTTTTGTCATTCCATCAGGAATTTTTCATAATGTTATGTTCAACACTAAGATTTTTACAACATTTTTATTTTGTAACATACGTTTTTGGCTTCTTTAGATAGATTGAGTACTTAATGCTAACAGTTTTGTCTACTAAACATTTTTAAAATAGTTGTATGTCATAGGGGGTTGTATTTCGTTAGAATAGGTTCAAATGAGAGGAGTTATTGCTATCGATCAAACAATGTGATTCTTCAGTAACATGGTTTGAATAAGTTGATTCAATATATTCAAAAAACAAACACACTTGTTCAAAGGTTTTATAAACTTTATTAAGAATACTCTTACAATTGTTTCGGCTTTTTCAATTAGAAACTAACTAAAGATAAACAAACATAACTATTTATACCTCACATGTGGGTGGGGGAAGTGACCCCACTTACAGTTTTTGGAAACATGCACGAAATATAGGGCTATTGTGCCTTTCACACTGTTCATTTTTAATATTTTTATTTAGAAAAAAGCTTTTTGGATTTCTAATTTTTTAAACAAATTTAATCTTTTGCTTTTATTAAGGATATGTAAAATTCTGAAATTATTTTCTACGTTCAAACTATTACCATTTTCAAAACAATGTTGGCAAAAACCAGTACTACATTTTTTATCATCGATTGACTTTTTGTGTTCTTTAAACCTAATCCTAAACGATCTTCCTGTCTGCCCTATATACATAGCATCGCAGTCTGAACAATGAATTTCATACATCCCAGATTTACATAGTTTGTCGGAATTTGTAATTTTATTGTTAAATAATAATTTACCTAAATTAACTTTATTTGAACGTATGGTATTAATTCCTATTTTAGGTAATCTTTTACACATACCTGCACTAATATTTTTGTAATGATTAATGAAATGCCAATTGCAATTTTTAGCAAATCATTTACTTGAGTATATTTCCCTAATAGTATGTTTTTTGTATTTCTTAGTTAATATTTTGTCAGTTGATTCAGTTTTGTTTTTTTTATATATATAGCTGTATAACCCTGTTAGAAAATTTTGAAATAAATAAATATAAAAAACTACGAATAATTTTGAATGATCAAATAATAAATGGCAATAACTTCCCTCCTTTGAACCTATTCTAACAAAATACCACCCCCTATGGCATACAAACATTTAAAAGACTTTAGTAGACATAACTGTTAGTAGTAAGCATTCAATCTGTCTGAAGAAGTCAATGTTGTAGCGAAACGTATGTTACAAAATAAAAAAGTGTTTACTTATTTGTATTTAATATGAGTTTTCATCAAATAAAGGTCGAAACAATTCAAAATTATGTTCAAATTATAAAAGGAAACAAGCGATAAAAACTTCAAGCAGCTTTTAAATCACCGTACTCTGAAAGTTCGTAATGTTTTTGGAAGGTACATCCTGTACATGCACACAAAATCAATTGAAGGTTTTCGTTGTAATTATTTAATGCATTCATTGTCTTTCAACAGTTATACTGTTTTTTAATTCGTTGTTCATTAAAATGCTTTCAGGGTACGCATGTAAGTAGATTGTTTGTAGGTGCGTTTCGTGGGAAAAAATATGAGACACTTGTTACTTTTTTTGAATTAAACTGTATAACAGACGACTACAAATTTACTACAAAATACCACCAATGGTACTTTGAAGAACGGTTAAATTCATTTATTCAAATCGAAATGTAGGACAACAGACGGTTGCAGCATTTAACATACTGCAGTAAGTGAATTAGGGATAGAAGTCTAGAGCTATAAAAGGAACGTAATTTAGAATGGTTGAACTGGTTCCAAAGAGCATTCTACGTTAAATTCCCAACGTAGTTACTGTAATATCAAAACTACTTTAACTATCCGTTAATCAACTTATTGCATTTCAACCTCACTGTTATAAGAGAAATAGTGTGGTCGGTGACTAAATTATGAAATAAACAAAATATAATTAAAACGCTTTTTAAATACAAAATAACACAACGAATAAATATTCACTAATTTATTAATCGATAACTCGACATATGTATATGTTTCTGGTATAGCCCATTATAAACAGTATTACATTTACTGAAGTAAAAATGTGGTTACATATTTATATATAAAGAGAATTATTGTAAATCACTAAATAATAGTGGGGATGGCAAATTGCCTATTTCTAATTGATTATTTACTAAGTTACATTTTTTGAATAAAGCCATTTTAATCTCAAGGTTCTCGAGAATGGTTAATTTTCTACTTTTTGGTATGTTTGAGTGAAGAATTTTAACATTATTTATTCCGATTTTGTGCTTATTTACCGTACAATGCTTTGAGATACCTGTTTATTGCCACTTTTTACTGATGTTATTTACATGTTCTTTTACTCTAGTAGAAATAAATCTACCATCTACATAGGCCAGTCTGGTAGATCTATTTCTACTAGAATAAAAGAACATGTAAACAACATCAGTAAAAAGTGTCAAAAAACAGACTCAGGTCCACAGGCATTAGCGCACATTGTTTAGACTTCAATCATAATTTAAATATAGATAATTCAAAACTATTACATTCAGAAAACAAAGGCACTAGATTGACATTATTAAAACAATTGGAAATAAAGCTTTACTTCAAAAATTAAATATAACGACCAGCTAGATTTTAAAGACACTCCTGTATTAGGGTATTTCCCATATTAATAACCCTTCGTAGATATATAAGACATGGACATGTTTTAAATTTTAGTATTATCGTATATACTCTTTATAAAGGTGTTATCCACTGAAACATATGTAGAGTTTTTCTAATATACATTTGAAACATTTAAAAAGCGTTTTTTATTATATTTTGCTCATTGTTATAGTTTAAGTAGATTGCATTAAACTTTTTATGATATTATCTAAATTCCTCTGCATTATGACTGTTTAAGAGAAAATGGGGGTAATTAAGAACATGGGGTAAAGTTCGTGATTTCCCGCATTCAATTTTAATACATTTAATAAAATTAAAACTGGAAATATGTTTTTATTATTTTTTTCGATTGGCTGATTCGAGAAATTTGCGAATAATTTTAATAAAGTAACTGATAACTGGAAACATTTCGAAACTTTTAAACTAAAGAAACAAAAAAGTTAAAGTTTATAAAACAGTAATAAAATTTGCTTAAGATGATCACAAATTATAAAAAGAAGACAGAAAACTGATTAAGTTAATGCTTTACCTTTATGGAACAAAAAAGAAAATAGATGAGACTTTTTAGTTTCTAAATTTGCATTTGTCTTTCGTCCAATACTAAATTATCTCAAAAGAATTAAATGCCAGATGTTAACGTATTTGCATATTTTTTGCCAAACTTTATAAAATTGTAGAAATACAGATCATTCTGTGGCATTTTTGTTTTTCTGGATTAGTTTTCGTTAGGTGTTCTTATTTGTCATTATTTTTCTTTTTTTTTTGTCACGATCAAATCATTACATTGTAAGAATTTTTTGGGTGCAAACATTTGAACGAAGTCCACGAAACAACGGACAAAAACGGGGAAAATGTAACGAAAAAAAAGTAACAAGTGTTTTCTTACGGAACGAAAATCAACTTGCTACTTCAACCTCTTTGAATGAATGGCGTGAAACAAAAAAAAAAAGGAAAACGGTAGTAGATGGTTCAATAACCTCTCCAGTCGGTGCTAATATTGAATTTCCTTCGTACCTCCGCCTGGTACAGGAAGTATCACTTTTATTGGATAAATTCCCCGATTTAGAATCTTGCTTCTAATGTCGGAAATAGCCGAACTTCGCTAATCTCATAAACAATCCCATTTCTTTTATGCATGAGATGGCAGAAAGTTTCGACGTATTTGGCAGTAGCAATAAATTTCAATAGAGTCAATACACCCTACTGAAATTTGATATAGATAAAATTGAAACGATTCTCCTGCCAAATGGCCATTGATTCAGATGGGGTTGAAGTAGACACGTCTTTGTAATTTATTTTATATCTGAACGAAAAGTAAAAACTACGTTTCTTCTCAGAGACGCATAGTTTCTGCTTTGGCAGTTTAGTCCAAGCCCAGACTGCCTGAATGTTGGGATAGGGTACCCTTGCTTAGCAGACGGGCACATCAAAATTAAAAACATTTACAAAATTTTTACTTTTACATTATTCCTCTTCCTCTAAATTTTCGGAAGCAACAAAAACTTACGAAAAGAAGTACATACTTACAAAAATTGTAACATCTACAGGTACGTACCTTTTTTTTGTTTGTTATCTACTTTCTTCTGGTTTTTCTCTTCATTTTTTTTTGGAAGTCCTTACAAGTGCTTGGGATACACTCAGTTGATTCCTTTTGTCCTTTCCAGATCCGGTTGGACGAATGTCGCCAACTCTCACAATAGAAACAAAAAAAGAATATAAATTTAACAGAAACAAAACTATTAATTTGCTATGTCCAGTTCAAGGGTTCCCAGTACCACTTGTCAGGTAGGTCTTCGTCTCATGAAGAGTCTCACTTCCTCGTCCCACACCCTATCCCAGCAGCGTGAAAGTATTTTGAACGTTTTGCTTTTTATAGAACCCGTTTCTTCTACAAAACCAAAATTTCCTCTCGAAACTAGAAAGGACTACATCTTCTCTACCAATTCTAGTTTGAACTTGTTATGTCCCGCCCAGGGATTTCCTGTACCTTTAACAAGGTAATTTTTGACGTGAACTTTCAAAGTAATTTTATCTTTATTTCTACTCAGAGCCGGTAGGAAATGTAAGACCCCGTATAAGCAAATTTCCCCCAATAGACGACATAACGATGGGGTCGAGTGTAGCTTTGCACTGTCCAGCTCAGGGATTTCCGGCTCCTTTATTTAGGTAACTTTATACTTACACAATTTTGAGCATGTGTAATTATTTTTTTTTTATTGCCGGGTACCCTGTCTCTCATATATTTAATATTTATGGATTATTATTAGACACTATTAGGAATATTGAAATTTTAAATTAATAAAACACAACTTCCACTGTAATTTTATTTTTCTCTACAATTGTTTCACCCTACTAGGACATCTTCAGGAGATAGAGATTTAATTAATAAAAATATAAATTGATGTGTTATCAATCTGCATATACAAAAGTTATTAAAACACCTTATAATATATATATATATTTAGGACATACTTCAAATACAATAGCAAATAAAATAAAAAGAACAATAAGTTTTAAATATCATTTAAAACAATAATCTATCGAAGTATATATGGACAAAACAGAAAAAATGAATTCGTGTGGAGTATACAAGATAAATTGCAACATTTGTAATGCGCTATATATTGGTTAGACAGGGAGATCGTTCAAAGAAAGAACTCAAGAACATATTGAGAACTACAATAAAAAATCAACATTCATGAACCACATTGAAGACAACAAACATGAATTTAATTTAGAACAACATTTCAAAATTTTACACAAACATAATAAAAGTAAAAAACTAGACATTTTAGAAACTTTCGAAATTAAAAAACAGATTAAAAATAACACAAGAATTCGTAATGAAATTGAAAATATCCACAATTCAATAATTTTAGACAAAATAGTAGAAATTTCTCCCCACCCAGTAGACTAAGATAGTAGTAATACATATAAGGCAAAAATTGTAACATTCGATGTAAATACTTCTCCCGAAGACGCCCTAGTAGGGCGAAACAATTGTAGTGAAAAATAAAATTATAGTGGAAATTGTGTTTTATTAATTTAAAATTTCAATATGTATTTAAATTTCCATAAAGTAGAGGCTGATACAATTAACTATTAGGAATGTATTTTGCAAACATAGAGCCAGTTGGGAGCGTCAAGCCGCACATTCCAGCCTTTCCAACAAATTATTTCACCAAAACAGGTCACATATTTTCCCTCCAGTGTCCTGGTCAAGCCAGTCCTCCACCTTTTTATAGGTAAAGTAGGCAATCATTTTTTACCTTGTCTCGTTGTTCGTTATAATTAAGTTTTCAACTCGAATTTCCCTGATGTAGAACCTGTTGGAAGATTGGGTCCGAGACTCACTTCAGGGGATAAAAGTCGCACAGTTGAAACCAAGTTTAATCACAGCGTTACCCTGCAATGTCCGTATCAGGCCTTTCCGGTACCTTTTTTTAGGTAACTATTAACTATGCTAAGAGCAAGGGTCGTTTACCCTATCTGATATTCTTTCCTCTCCGCCGTATCTATATTAATGTAGAAAAGGAATAGAATTAAAAATTGTTTTCAGAACCAATTGGCACGGTCATTCCTAAACTTACTTCTGGCGACGAATCTCGATCAATTAAAACACGGGTTTTCGAAAACTTAAGTTTGCAGTGCCCAATGCAAGCTTTTCCCGTTCCTCTTTACAGGTACGTCACTCAAATTAAAAGTCAAACATAATTAGAAGGTAAGACTTAGGAATGAAACTGCCTCAAATTTTTGTTAGATGTGCGATTTAAAATATCTTTCTAGAACCAGTTGGTACTGTATCACCTAGATTAACTTCAGGGACTTCAAAAATTCAGACCGTTGAAACCACATACAAATCTCCTTCTACTTTACTTTGTCCTGCTCAGAGCTACCCCGTTGCTATTTTCAGGTAATAATTTCTAAAATAAAAATTAAATTTATTAAATAAACTTAACACGTGTTTCGCCAACACTGTGGCTTCTTCAGAAGTACAAAATTTTCCTAAAACTACCTAAGAGTAGATGTTTATAAATAGGGTGGTGCATCTTCATTAGAGTGAGGGAAGGAAAAGATTTAATAGTGGTGAGAGGTTTATATTTACTTGGTCATTAAGTAATATGTCTGTATTTTTATGTTTGTTAATTTCTTTAGATTCTAATAGTGTAAGTTTTAAACTTTGAAACATTGAAAATAAAAGTAAAATAAAAACTTTTATTTTCAATGTTTCAAAGTTTAAAACTTACACTATTAGAATCTAAAGAAATTAACAAATATAAAAGTACAGACATATTACTTAATGACCAAGTAGATATAAACCCCTCACCACCATTAAATCTTTTCCCTCAGTCTAATTTATAGACATCTACTCTTAGGTAGTTTTAAGTAGATTTTGTACTTCTGAAGAAGCCACAGTGTTGGCGAAACACGTGTTAAGTTTATTTAATAAATTGTAGAAGTTATCAACTATTTATTTCAATATGTTAGATTTCCATCAAGTATCCGCTAATTCAATACAATTCTAAAGGGTTTGTCTAAGAAAGGGTACCCCGGGTTATTGTTTGTATAATACCTTGTACCTTTCGATTTATCTAGAACCTGTTGGTTTGGTAAAACCCAAGTTTCCAACCCTCGATAAAAGTAGCTGGTTCGAATCGACAGTTGATACGAATGTGACGCTTCTTTGTCCAGCTCAAGCTTACCCTGTGCCCTTAATAAGGTAATCAGTTTGTCTCTTAATCGTTATCCTATCCCATCATTAGCGGTTACAATCTTAAGCCTTTTTTTTACGATTTTTCCTTGTGATAGAGCCCGTAGGTTTGAGAGCTCCTCATCTGTCTTACGATGTTAAAAGTACAACCATTGAAAAACGAACTGGAAGCGGTTTTTCTCTTCTTTGTCAGGCTCAAGGAAACCCTATGCCATCATTCAGGTAGCTTCATCCTTCTTTGTATTACTTTACTGTTAGTTTTTCGTTCCTTTGTTCAATTTGTACAGAACCGATCGGTACAAGAGCTCCAACTTCTTCTGTCGATTCGAAGTTGAAGTATATGGAGAGAAATTTAGGTTCAGGTTTTGCGATTTTGTGCCAATCCCAGGGGTTCCCCGTCCCTTTGTTCAGGTAATGTTTATGAAAATCTGATCCTGTTATTGCTATTGTTTTCTTATTTCAAGAACCTGTCGGTGTTAAAGCCCCGGTTTTTCAAACGGATAATCTCATAAACGCTTTCGCAAGAAACGTTGGACAGAGTTTCGCCCTGCTCTGCCAAGCACAGGGTTTGCCGGTTCCAAGATTTCAGTAAGTTTTGGAATTTTTACCTACTAGTCGTTAATTTTTTTTCTGAATGGTAACGGTAAGAACCTGTTGGGAGTGAAGCTCCGAAATTTTCGAACGATATGAAAAGCATGGGTTATCAGCGGTATCGAGGACAAGGTTTTGGTTTGTTATGTCCAGCTCAAGCCATGCCGATTCCCATTTTTAGGTAATTTGAAATTGTTTAAAACTCGCGACCCATTACTTATTTTTGTTTGTTTGCTTCTTTTCTATCCCAATATTCAGGACATTTTTGTCTATAACAATTGAAAAATTCCCTTCTTGTGTTAGAACCCATAGGTAGCAAGGGTCCTAGTTTTCCTTCTGCTTCAAAAACTTCGTCGTATGAAATGAAACATGCTACAAGCTTTTCTCTACTGTGTCCTGCACAGGGTTTACCTGTCCCATTGTTCAGGTACTAGTCCTTTCTAATTTTTATTGTGCATTTGTTTCTTTTTAAATCTTCAGAACCTGTAGGATCCAAGCCTCCCACTTTTTCGTCAGATTCCCGAATTTTTTCGGCTGTAAAACACTTTGGTCAGAGCTTTAGTCTTTTATGTCCAGCTCAAGCATTGCCTGTCCCCATTTTCAAGTAAGTAAGTAATAAAGAAACAAAATAAGAAAGTAACGGGAACTCCTATCTTAACATTTATCTTAAAATTTTGAACAATTGGGTACTTAAATTTTCTTATTTTTCGCTTAGAACCTGTTGGATATAAACCACCAACATTTTCTAATGATGCTACAAGTGTTTCGTACACTTTTACTAGACACATGGGGCAAAGCTTTGCATTACTCTGTCAAGCTCAGGCATATCCTTCACCTATTTTTAAGTGAGTAAAAATTTTCGTTGTTTGTTCGATTTTAAAAGCACCTAACTAACTATCCCAAACATTCAAATGTCTGAATTCTATAAACTCTAATATCAAAAGTAGACCAACTGTTTGCCTATGTTAGAACCCATTGGATTTAAACCTCCCACATTTGCTACGGACTCCAAAAGTTTTACTTACGAAAGACGTTCAGGTCAAAGTTTCGCACTTATGTGTCCGGCACAGGCTTTACCCGTTCCCATGTTCAGGTAAGATGTAGTACATAAATTTTGATTAGAAAAATTTTTATACAAAAATCAGAACCAGTCGGATATAAAGCACCGGCATTTTCAAACGATGCAACAAGTATTTCATACACGAGAGGTGTCAAACAGGGATTTGCTTTGCTCTGTCAGGCTCAAGCATATCCTTCACCAAGATTCAGGTAAGTTCAATTGTTCCCATTAAGTTCTTTTCTTCTTTGGCGTGTAAGTCTGGGCTTAATTCGAATTCTCTCCTCGGGTTCACGGTTTTTCTTTCGTCTCTTCTAGAACCCACAAATAATTTGGCTCCTAAGGCTGTAGACAGAAAAATTGGCTTTACAAATATCATCAGTGAAATCAATGATTCCGTGGTGTTATTGTGTCCAGTTGTGGGGTACCCCGTGCCTTTGTTTAGGTAGGGGTTATTTATTATTTTTTGTGTAAGTTTACGAGTTGAAAATGTTATTGTAGAACCCACAAGTAGAATACCTCCAAAAACTAGCGGTCAAAAATATGACGGTGGTAAAATGTATTTCCAATCGTTAAACAGAACTGTTGCATTTACCTGCGAAGTTGTTGGATACCCTGTCCCTATGTACAGGTGCGAAACATTTATTTTTTTGCATGCATTTTGGTGGCGTTTGGAAAATTCGAAACCTTTTGTGTTATTTTCAGAACCAACAAATAATTTAGCCCCAAAAGCTGTAGATCAAAAGATAAGGTTTACACTCATCGAAATATCCTTTGGAGACGTAGGGGTTTTAATGTGCCCTGTTGTGGCTTACCCCGTTCCCCTATTTAGGTATGTACATATATTTAGGCATTTTTGGGCTTGAGACGTCATTGTTTTGGATGGGTATCCTAAAAGGATAATTTTCTTTACAGAACCCACAAATAACTTAGCGCCAAAAGCCATCGATCAAAAAATTAGTTTGACGAGAATAATTACAAGTACCGCAAGTACTGCAGTTTTGATGTGCCCTGTCGTGGGTTTCCCCGTTCCACTGTTTAGGTTAGCTGTCTTTTTCTTTAATAATTGATAAATTGTAGTTCGGTTCTTTTGACAATTTCAGAACCTTCAAATAATGTTCCCCCAAAAAAACTCAGTGCTGAATTCGTGGGTTGGAAAATGTTGAACGTTTTACAAACCCAAACAGCTTGGTTAACCTGTCAGGTTACAGGGTATCCTGTACCTCGTTTTATGTGAGTCGTAACGTAATTGCCGTATAGTCTCTCTCATTGTCGTATAGGACATCCTGTAATTTCTCGTAATTTCCTTTTTATCAAGTTAGTTAGTTATTGTTGGTTTGTAGAACCTACAAGTAATGTGGCACCCAAAAAAGACGGTGAACAATACAAGGGTTGGAAAGATGTCTACGTTTCGTCTTTAAAAACCGCCTGGCTCCAGTGCCAAGTTACAGGATATCCTATACCTCGATATATGTAAGTCAGGTTTATTTAGCGTAGAATTTCTTCGCATATGATCGTTTTTTAATTGAAACCGTGAACATTTAATATTAAGTTTAGGGATTTAAATTTAAATACATTAATGCGATATTAATTATTGAATTAATTTGCACCCACTACAGATTACCTCATATAAATGAGGAACAATTTGTTACTGCTATCACGCCCTCGCCAGAACTCGAACCCGGGATCTTTGGTTTTACACGCCAATGCTTTTGCCACTAAGCTACGAGAGGTGACAATAGTAACAACGACGAACGTACTTACTAAGTCACAGAACGTCAGAATCAATGTATATTATTAATAATAATTAATATACATATGATCACTGTTCGTCATTGTTACTGTTGTCACCTCTCGTGGCTTAATGGCAATAGCATTGGCGTGTAAAGTAAAAGATCCCGGGTTGGAGTCTCGGCAAGGGTAAGATTCTTCTGATAAATAACTACCGTTTTCAAAAGCTTGATATAATGGAAAAACTAATAATAAATATAATGCGTTTATATAAAATGGAATTTTATTACGTAATGAAACGAGATTTATCATTTATCAAATACAAAACCTACTAATATTTTATATATTTTTTTTTTTCTTAATCGAAGGATTCTGGCTGTCCCAATCTTTTGCGTTGCAAGTATATGTAAATGATAAATTATTTAAAATAGTTTTGTCCTCCAAAGGATTATCTGCATTGCTATTTAGTTTCCGCGGCAATGCCTCTGTAAAAGAATTAAAATAGAATAAGAATGCTTGCCGGATCGTAAAATACGGTATTCATAAAATGGGTAACAGTTTTCTGAGGCTTTTTTGCTTATTTTCTGAATACCTTGTTTTGTAAGAACTGGCCAATATTTCATATTGCGCTATTTAGGAATTATAGTCTGATATTTAGTGAAGGCTCACCCTAAACGGCAAAGCTGATTAATTATTATTGCACTTTATTCAAGAAAAATGTTTATAATTTGATACGTTAAAAAGTATCAATCGATTAAATCGCCCAAATATTAAAAAAAAATGAAAATAATCGGTTTTCAATTAAAAAACGACTGTTATTACAAAATTAATCTACGACACATACACGTATAGATGTTCAGCTAACGCTTGACTCAAGGTAGGTGGTTACTAGCTGCTGCTTTATTACCCTATAACTCTTCCTTAAAGTTAAGTAAGTAGTTGTTGCATGAGTAACCAGCATAGGGATTCTGTATAGCTATCTTTGTACTCGCTTTAAGTGTCTGTTATTTTCTTTTAACTGATCGTGCTTGATTGAACATGACTCAGTTACTCAGTTTTTTGTCCTTTCAATTTTAAAGTTAAATACAGAATCCTAACTGCTGGTTCTTTTCAGAACCTACCAACAAAATTCCTCCCAAGATTGTGGGTGAAAAGATCCCATGGAGAATAGCGGCTTCTCCGGAAAATTCAATCGTATCGATTTTATGTCTCGTTGTGGGATACCCTTACCCTGTTTTCAGGTGAGTACCTATTTTTGGTACTACACAACGTAAAGGTTCTTTTAATGTTCACTTTATCCCAACAATAACATTTATTAGCCGTGTAGTTTTGGTAGTGTCTAGGCTATAGATCGTCTGCGATGTCCGGTTCCTTTTTACAGGTACGTTTTTCTTTGTTATAGAACCTACAGGTCGTACAGGACCTAAAGTTTCAGGAGATGGTTTAAATAAACTCGTAAGCAATAGTCATTCTGACATCGTTCTTTTATGCGACGCCCAGGCGTTCCCCCCTCCACTTAAAAGGTAAGGAATTTTCCGAATTTGTAGACGTACTACTTTGTTTGTTCGGTTGTATTTCTCAAACGCTGGGCTTGGGCTTTACCTCTGTTTAATTAGTAAGTATCCATTTGTACCTTTTCAGAACCTACTGGATGGGTTGGTCCTCAATTAAGTAGAAAAACGATCGATGTTGTCAGAATTGATAGTGGACAAGTTGTTGTTGCTTTTTGTCCCGCTCAGGCGTACCCTGTTCCACTCGTGAGGTAATAAGTTCCGGTCGAAAATAGTTACCCGATTCCATTGTTTTTTTCCGTCGTAATTGATTATCTTTTGGATATAACATTCAAAAAGTAAAAAAAAAATAATAGGGAGGTTTTCTGAACGGGTTCTCCGTTGTTACAGGTGGTACAAGTTCGTCGATGGTACCACTCGCAAACAAGCAGTGCAGCTCGACGATAGGGTAAAACAGGTCGCTGGTACTTTGATTATTCGCGAGGCCAAAGTCGAAGATTCAGGAAAATATCTTTGCGTGGTAAACAATTCCGTAGGGGGCGAAAGTGTCGAAACAGTTTTAACAGTAACGGCCCCTCTGAAAGCATCTATCGAACCCCAAGTGCAAACCATCGATTTCGGAAGACCAGCAGTCTTTACCTGCCATTTTGAGGGCAACCCCATAAAAACCATCAACTGGCTGAAAGACGGAAAACCGTTAGACCATCATGATGCCATTCTTCGAATTGAATCAGTACGCAAAGAAGATAAAGGGATGTATCAGTGTTTCATACGAAATGACCAGGAGAGTGCCGAGGCAACTGCAGAATTAAAACTTGGGGGTCGATTTGAACCACCTCTAATTCGACATTCGTTTAGCGACGAAATCCTCCAACCTGGTCAAACAGTTTTCTTGCAATGTATCGCGTCTGGCAATCCCACCCCCGAAATCACTTGGGAACTTGATGGAAGACGTCTCTCTAACAGTGACAGATACCAAATAGGGCAATATGTTACCGTCAATGGGGACGTTGTTTCGAACATGAATATAACTAATATACACACTAACGATGGTGGTTTGTACAAATGTGTGGCCAGTAGTAAGGTTGGATCTACGGAACATCGGGCCAGAATCAATGTTTACGGTCTCCCTTATGTAAGATCTATGGAAAAACAAGCGATTGTTGCAGGAGGAACTTTGATAGTTCATTGTCCCTACGCAGGGCATCCTGTTGACAGCATCACCTGGGAAAGAGGTGAGAAGATACAAGAAGAGGAACTAATGGAATAGAATATATTTAATTTGTTTTGTTTGTTGTTACAGATAGCAGAGTTCTTCCAATCATTAGAAAACAGAAAGTCTTCCCGAATGGAACGTTGATTATTGAAAATGTAGAACGGGCTTCCGACCAAGCTTCCTACACCTGCGTGGTGAAGAATTCTCAAGGATACAGTGCTAGAGGATCTGTAGAAGTTCAAGTCATGGGTAAGTCGTCTTGTTAAATTTTCTCCTTTTAAAAAATATAAAAAAGATTTGCAAAAAATCACGAAAAAAAAATTAAATAGTTTTTGTAGACGATATGACGATATTTGACATCGAATATACACACTTCATTACAGTCTTTTTTACTTTTTTGATATTAATTCTTGATATTCGATTAATGTTTTTGAAAATCTTTTTTATTGTTTTTAATTTTTTGTATCGGGCCAACACATTGTATCTTAGTTTTATCGGTTAAAATAGAGACTCCATCGGATTTACCATATCAATTGGCAATTCACAATTTACTTTGAATATTATTTTCGGTTTATAACAAATTAGGAACTGAATGTTTTTCTTTCGATATTTAACAAGTTACCCTTGCAGTAGGGTGTTAGCCTGTCGAATTATTTAATTTTCTTTTATTGTTTAGCAGAAAATCAATCAAATTTATGTTCAGGTGATTCTTACCTGAATAATTAAATTCATGGTAGTAAATTGTTTTACTGAAAAATAGGAATTTTCTACGAAAATCTAAAGGTTTATTGAAAAAAATTATTGAGTACTTTATGAAAGTATGATGATTACTTCTTCTGAAGATGACCTTGTTGGTCGAAACAAATTTGTTAAGAAATAAAATAAAAATAAGTGAAAGTTCTTTAAGTGTTTTATTCCAAAAATCTAAAAGTTTATTTTCGTATGTTGGCCCGGTACCTACTACTATTGTGTGTTTATATTTCAGCAATTATACGTATTATTTAAAATAGATTCGCGTGCGTTATTTTTCACAAAGTATTGATAAATACCGAGAATACAAGGTAAGCGACGATAACTTTTACCATCAAACATTTCTTGTCGTATTAATCATTTATTACAAAAAATAATAATAAATAGAAACCGAAAACCCTGAGGAGTGTTAAATCTCTTGCAGTGCTACCGACAATAACTCCCCTCACGATGTTTAACGAAACGTTGTACGTTGGGGAGTCGGTCACAATTTTATGTCACGTACCCAAAGGCGACAGACCCCTGAAAATAATGTGGTACCACAATGGCAATCACATATCCCATCACAGGAGCGGCGTTTCTGTCTCCCGATTCAGTACCCATTCTAGTATTTTAAGCATTAGTTCTGTTGAACCGATCCATACAGGAAACTACACCTGCGTAGCACAGAATGAGGCGGGTAAAACCCAATCGACAACCACAATTCACGTCTATGGTACCCGTTTATAACATATACCTACGTCTGGGTACCGACCAGTACCAGATAGATAGATACATACCTACATGTCTCTATTTAATACGTAATAATGTAAATTTTTGTTCAGTTAAAGTTCAAATTTTTTGTTTCGTCCCATATAACCAAACACCATCATCACAACCACCGTATACGTCATATTATGCACCGCAATTTAGTTACACAATTGCACTGTTATATCATTAGAATTAGAGAAAATTCCGCTCCTCCACTCTTCAGTTGTTACTTTCAGCTTTTTCTTATCGTTGTGCATGGTCCCCCATTCACCTCTCCGGTCATTATTTTCAAATTTTAGTTCTGCCACAGATCGCGCCTTTCGATTTCAGTCACGACGAGGCAGCTGTCAATTCGGGCGAAACGGTGACCGCACAGTGTACAGTTTTAAAGGGCGATTCACCATTAAATTTCAACTGGTCATTGAACGGTAACCCAATCGATCCCGATAAAGGTACCACTGTTTTCTCATTGAAAAGATTCAGCACCCTGAGCATTGATTCCGTGGATGCAATCCATTCTGGACTATACACTTGTTCGGTCAGTAATTCAGCCGGAGCATCGAGTTTTTCGACCACCCTTAATGTCAATGGTACCATTTGTAAAATATTTATATATAATGTTGCATGCATCATTATATTTTCACCTTTCTCAACGATACCATCAAATGGAACGTATTTATAATATGTATATTGTTGAGAAAGGGGTTGGTATTCGTTTTTCCTTACAACATTCTCATCCGATCCCTTTATACTATACTACAGTGGCGCCGCAAATTTTTCCATTTACATTTGGAGAAGAAGAAATAAATTCGGGGGACACCATATCTCTTCAGTGCACAGTTTCCAAGGGAGATAGCCCCTTAAATATTACTTGGACTTTGAACGGACATCCCATAGTTCCTCATAAAGATGACATTATCGTGAGCAACACCAAACGTATTAGTTCCTTGATGATAGAGTCCGTACAGGACATACACACCGGAGAATATACCTGTATCGTTGGGAACGTAGTAGGGGTGACAAAATATTCCGCTTATTTAAACGTCAACGGTACATACTCATAAAATATATTTTTTCTTGATAATGTTTTCCCTTGTCTTGAAAAAATTTTCCTTTTTAATTGCATGATGCCTTTAGTCCTACCTCAAATTCATCATTTCGATTTTGGCGAAGAACCAGCAGACGAGGGTGAGGCAGTATCTGTTCAATGTTCAGTTGGTAAAGGTGATTATCCGTTAAATATTTCGTGGACCTTTAACGGTGGTCCAATACCTGAAGGTTTAGGCATAAGCTTAATACGCGTTTCGAAACGTTTAAGCACCGTCAGTATCGAAAATGTTGATCATATCCACGCAGGCAACTATACGTGTTTAGCATCGAATTTGGCCGGCACCACATCGCACTCAGCAACGTTATCTGTTAACGGTATTTTAGTTTCCAATTCCTATTATGTAAATGTATATGTCACACTTTCACTTTTCTTTTATTTCCTACTTTTCCTTGTATATTAGTTGGACCCCAAATTGTTCCTTTCAATTTTGGTGAAGATTCTATTAACGAAGGCGAAACAGCTTCGGTTCAATGTACAATTCTAAAGGGCGATTTACCAATGGATATTATTTGGTACCTGAATAATAAACCCGTAGAATACAGCAACGACATTCACACCAGTAAAATAGGGAAGAGGGTCAGTAGTTTGACCATTGATTACGTACAAGCCTCACATTCTGGGGAATATAAGTGTGAAGCCTCGAACGTGGTTGCGTCTGCAAGTCATACAGCATATCTTAATGTGAATGGTACTTACAAATATAAGTCTATATTTATCAGGCTTCTTCATTGATGTTTTTTATTTTCTTACCCCTATTTATGTTACCCATAATTAGCATTAATAAAAATATCGAATTTATTCTACTAGTACTTCCCCAAATCTTGCCGTTCGATTTCGGAGAAGAGGCAGTCAATTGGGGGGATACTGTGGTTACCACGTGTATTGCTAATAAAGGAGATTTCCCCATAAGCTTTCAGTGGATGCTAAACGGTAATCTCGTTGAGAGTATTGAAGGAATTATTACTTCGAAAACCAACAAAAAAATAAGCCAGCTGAGTATAGACTCTGTGGAGGCACAACATTCTGGAATGTACACGTGTGTCGCTAAGAATTTCGTAGGATCCTCAAATCATTCAGCTTATTTACGTATTAATGGTAGAGATATACATGCAAATACGAATTTATTACGTATTTTCTCATTTACATTTTTTCCTATTTATTTTTACTGTTGTCCTTTATTGATTCCTATAAAAAATATCCAACCATTTCCGATTCAGTTTTACCGCACATCACCCCATTTGATTTCGATGGTGAAGCCAACACTGGTGACAGTGTTCAACTAACGTGTCACGTGGCCAAAGGGGATCCACCATTAAATATAACGTGGTTTTTGAACGGAGAATCAATAACACCGCGTTATGGCATTTCGGTTACTCCAATCGGTATGAGAACCAGCGTTTTGACCATCAATGCAGCTTCAGCAGAACACGCTGGAAGATACACCTGTACGGTTTCAAATGCTGCAGGCTCAGTATCTCATAGTTCAACTTTATATGTGAACGGTACAATAAACAATCAACAATTTCCTTAATAACGTCGTTATTTTTTTGTTTTGCGTCATTTTTTTCTTTCCTATAACATTTTTTTTTGTCCTGAACAGTTTTACCCCATATCGTAACTTTCGATTTCGAAGGAGAAGTAAACACTGACGACAGTGCACAACTAAATTGCTACGTTAGCAAAGGTGACCTCCCCATAAATATAACATGGTTCCTTAACGAAAAGGTATTGCTGGGTTCTCGGCATGGGATATCAGTACTTCCACTAGGTGCAAGGAGTAGCGTATTGAACATCAACTCTATATCAGCAGAACATGCCGGAAAATACACTTGTGTCGCTTTAAATAAAGCGGGATCAGTATCACATTCGGCCAATTTATATGTTAATGGTATTTTTTATATCAAAATTTAATGCTTTTACTTCCGATTTGATTTTTGTTTGTAAGCTTTGTTTTTTTTTACTCGTATTCCCATTAACCTAGAATTTTCCTAAAAAACAAATGGCACAATCACTTTGTGGTTTTAGTCCAACCCCAAATTTTGCCTTTCGATTTCGGAGAAGATCCCATAAATGCCGATGACATGGTATCAGTCAGTTGTACCGTTAATAAGGGCGATTTTCCTATTAATGTGACGTGGTTGCTAAATTCACAACCTGTGGAAATGTATCATGGGATTAATGTTATGAAAACTAATAAAAGAATTAGTCAATTATCGATAGATTCCGTTCAATATGAACATTCCGGATTGTTTACTTGCATTGCTTCGAATCTTGCAGGATCATCTGTACATTCCGCTGATTTACGTGTAAATGGTATCCACCCATTATCAGTACAAATACAAAATATTAATTGTAGTTTTGGAATGCTTACATTATTTTGTTTTCTTTTATTATTTTGAACCTGAAATTATTTTTTTCCTCACTTCCTTCTTTGACTCAAGTTGCTCCCAGAGTGTTGCCAATTTCGTTCGAAGAGAATCCTGTTCAATATGACGCTTATGTCATGGTAACATGTTCGGTTCCATCCGGGGATTTACCGCTGAATATATCGTGGATATTTAATGGGAATCCTCTATATCAACAACCGGGAATTTCGGTAACGGCGATAGGGAAACGTAGCAGCTCCCTGACTTTGGAAAATGCTTCTTACGAAAGCGTGGGGAATTACACTTGCAAAGCCCAGAATAAAGTAGGAGAGGATCAACAAACTGCCGAACTATTTGTAAATGGTTCGTTTAATAGATATGTAAAGCCTTTTTGCGCCCTTATTTTTTTTTTGCTTTATAAATATATATATATATAGCCTTTCTTCCCCTTTCCTCTGAAACTACTGATATATAACAGACGGGCTGAAAAGTTCGTAGACTGGCCCATAGATAGCGCTACTAGTATCAACTCCATATGATTTTCAGTTAGCCCTAACCTTCAAAAGACGCGTGTATAAATTTGACAGCTGTTGCACTATTAGTATCTGAGTTATAGCATTTTTAGTGAAAGAAGTTTTGTTACTTTGAAAAAATGGATAAAAAGGAATTTCGTGTATTAATAAAGCATTGCTTTTTGGCGAAAAAAATGCCGTTGAAACCAAGGCTTGGCTTGATAATCATTATTCGAAATCGCGGAAAAGCGGCCTCATTTGAAGAAAAAGAAAGTGCTGTTTTATCAAGACAATGCACCGTGTCACAAATCAATTAAGTCGTTGGCAAAATTTCATGAATTGGGCTTCGAATTGCTTCCGCATCCACCGTACTCTCCAGATCTGGCCCCCAGCGACTTTTTTCTGTTCTCAGACCTCAAAAGGATGCTCGCTGGACAGAAATTTCGCGCCGATGAAGAGGTAATCGTAATCGCCGAAACTGACGCCTATTTTGAAGCTAAAGAAAATCGTATTATAAAAATGGTATCGAAAAATTGTATGATCGCTATAATCGTTGTATCGCCCTCGAAGGGAACTATATTGAATAATAAAATCAAATTCTATCAAAAAAAATATTTTTGTCTATGCCAGCCTACGAATTTTTCAGCCCGCTTGTTATGCTTTTTTTTAATTATTATTGGCAGTACCGCCGAAGGTGTTGCCATTTACTTTCGAAGAAAATCCAGTTCAGGCAAACGAATTGGTTATGATAACTTGTACAGTACCTCAAGGTGACCTTCCGTTAAATATTACGTGGTTTTTCGAAGAAAACGATGTAACAAAAGTGTCCTTTATTTCTATAATTCCTATTGGCAAACGAGGCAGTACTCTGACTGTCGAATCAGCCTCCTACGAAAATGCAGGAAATTATACGTGTCGAGGACAAAACGCAGTGGGCTACGCTGAATATACTGCAAGACTTTTTGTTAATGGTGTGTGGGACAGTTTTTGTTTTTCATAATTGTTTTTTTTTATCACTACTCCCAGACCTTATTTAGATATTTATCCTTCCTAGTGCCATTGCCAATTTTGACTCAAATATTAGTTCTCTATTATATACTTAGTTGCTCCGAAAGTATCTCCGTTCACTTTTGACGAAAACCCCGTACAAGCTGACCAGTTTTTCCAAGTGGTTTGCACAGTTCCATACGGAGATCTACCCCTCAATATAACGTGGTTGTTTAACGGCGCTCCAATAGGATTTTCGCATGGTACTTCTATAACATATGTAGGAAAACGAAGCAGCTCCTTGATTGTAGAATCCGCTTCGTACAAAAACACAGGAAATTACACGTGCAGAGCCGAAAATCAAGTTGGAAACTCAGAATATACGGTCGTTTTATTCGTCAACGGTTTGTCGTTAGATATTATAATTGTACAATCCCTTTTGTATTGTTTTGTCCTTTAAATCTACCCTGAAACGTTTAATTTTTCCTAGTTCCCCCAAAAGTTTCGCCGTTCAGTTTCGAAGAAAACCCGGTTCAAGCAGAAGAATCTGTTTTTATAACTTGCGCCGTGACACAGGGTGATTTCCCTTTGAATATATCGTGGTTGTTTAATGGATATCCTGCATCTAGTATGCCAGGTTTATTCGTAACCCCGATAGGCAAACGCGGTAGCACATTGACCATCGAATCGGCTTCGTACCAAACAGCAGGAGATTACACTTGCAGGGGTGAAAACGCAGCAGGATTTGTAGAACATTCTGCGACCCTTTTCGTCAATGGTTTGTGAGTCAAATTTATAATCAGCTTATGTACCACCGTTCAACCTTTACACTCTTGACCCTAACACTTGACCTGTGCCAATAAATTAAAAAATTAACGTATAGGACGTGATATTTTTAGTTGCCCCGAAAGTACTGCCCTTTACGTTCGAGGAGAATCCGGTTAGGGCTGAACAATTCGTACAAGTTTTTTGCACGGTACCCCACGGTGATTTACCCTTAAATATCAGTTGGATATTTAATGGTAGTCCCGTTTTCGAATTGGATGGAACAACGGTGTCAAACGTTGGTAAACGAAGCAGTTCTCTTACCATAGAGTCAGTTTCATACAAAAGTGCTGGAAATTATACTTGTAGAGCTCAAAACCAAGTTGGTCTTTCTGAATATATGTCGACACTGTTTGTAAACGGTTTGTTAAATTAATATTACAAAATGGATCGGTTTATTTCTTGTATTCTTTTCTCTTTTAATTTTCTTTCCTATAACAGTATCTCCAAAAATTAGTCCGTTCGATTTTGATCAAAATCCCGTTCAATCCGACGAAGTTGTGATGGTAATCTGTACGGTGCCCCAAGGAGACCTTCCCTTGAATATTACATGGTATTTTAATAAAAATCCAGTACAGAAATATCCAGGCTTATCAGTAACGCCGATAGGGAAACGTGGAAGCACATTAACTATCGAATCAGCTTCTCATGAAACTGCCGGAAGTTACACGTGTAGAAGCGACAATTCAGCGGGATTTGCGGAACACACAGTAGATCTTTTCGTTAACGGTTTGATATTACAATAATTATTATTTTATGTACCTACGTGTGTTTAAAAGTCCCAAATGAGTCCCTTATACCAACCACAATCGTATTACCTGTCCCTAACGAAAACAACCGTGAAGGATTTCTCTGCCAAAGAAGTACCCCTAGAAAATTATATATATATTTTATAATTTCTGAGTCAATATTTTTTTTTTTGAAATACAAATTAGTTTTCTACTGTTTATTAAACCGATATTAATAAATTTCTTAGTATCTCCAAAAATTACTCCTATCGATTTCGATCAAAATCCTGTTCGATCCGGGGAATTTGTAATGGCAACCTGTTCCGTACCTCAGGGTGATCTTCCCCTAAATATTACTTGGTTTTTTAATGGAAAACCATTGATACAACATTCTACCGTTTCTGTAACACCAATAGGAAGACGCGGTAGCACATTAAATATTGAGTCAGCTTCTTACGAAACTGCCGGAAGGTACACTTGTAGAAGTGACAATTTAGCGGGATTTACAGAACACACAGTCGATCTTTTCGTTAATGGTTTGTCGTTATAATTTTTTGTATTTCATCTTTAATTAAAATTCCTGAATTAATTCCTCATTCCAAATAAAATCGTATTAACCTGTTCCTAACAAATTCAATTAGCCGTGAAGGATTTCTCTGGTGTTGTCTTTCTTCGGGTATACAGGTCGTCGTCGGTTAGAATTGCTTCCTAACGTTTCGCTAGCGCGAGTGGCGAGCTTCTTCAGAGGTCCTTCCATCTTCGCTGTTGATGGAAAGACCTGTGAAGAAGTTCGCCACTCGCGCTGGCGAAACGTTAGGAAGCAATTCCAACCGACGACGACCTGTATACCCGAAGAAGGACAACACCAGTTCATCAACTGGCTGCGAAAGCCTTAATCAAGGATTTCTCCCCTGAAGAAGTCTCCTTAGAGGATTTTGTATATCTTAATTCTAATCTTAGATATATTTTCTTGATATTGAAAACAAATTAGTTTAATACCCTTTACTAAATCTTTATTAATTAATTTCTCAGTATCTCCAAAAATTAGTCCTTTTGATTTCGATCAAAATCCTGTTCGATCTGGTGAAGTTGTTATGGCAACATGTACGGTATCTCAGGGTGATCTTCCCCTAAACATTACATGGATTTTCAATGGAAAACCATTGATACAACATTCTACAGTTTCTGTAACGCCAATAGGAAGACGCGGTAGCACTTTAAACATTGAATCAGCTTCTTACGAAACTGCCGGAAGTTACACGTGTAAAAGTGACAATTTAGCGGGATTTACAGAACACACAGTCAATCTTTTTGTTAACGGTTTGTCCTTATAATTTTTTGTATCTTATCTTTAATTAAAAGTCCTGAATTAATTCCCCATACCAAATACTATCGTATTAACCTATTCCTAACAAATACAAATAATCGTGAAAGATTTCTTTGCTGAAAATATGTCCCTAGAAAATTATATACGTTTTAATTGTGCTCTTACACTTTTTTTGCTGATTTTGAAAAGGTGTTAGTTTACTATCTTTTGCTAAATTTATCTTAATTAATTTGTCAGCATCTCCAAAGATTAGTCCTTTTGATTTCGATCAAAATCCTGTTCGATCCGGGGAATTTGTAATGGCAACCTGTTCCGTACCTCAGGGTGATCTTCCCCTAAATATTACTTGGTTTTTTAATGGAAAACCGTTGATACAACATTCTACAGTTTCTATAACGCCAATAGGAAGACGCGGTAGCACATTAAACATTGAGTCAGCTTCTTACGAAACTGCCGGAAGTTACACGTGTAGAAGTGACAATTTAGCGGGATTTGCAGAACACACAGTCGATCTTTTCGTTAACGGTTTGTCGTTATAATTTTTTGTATTTCATCTTTAATTAAAAGTCCTGAATTAATTCCTCATTCCAAATAAAATCGTATTAACCTGTTCCTAACAAATTCAATTAGCCGTGAAGGATTTCTCTGGTGTTGTCCTTCTTCGGGTATACAGGTCGTCGTCGGTTGGAATTGCTTCCTAACGTTTCGCTTCTTCAGAGGTCCTTCCATCTTCGCTGTTGATGGAAAGACCTGTGAAGAAGTTCGCCATTCGCGCTGGCGAAACGTTAGGAAGCAATTCCAACCGACGACGACCTGTATACCCGAAGAAGGACAACACCAGTTCATCAACTGGCTCCGAAAGCCTTAATCAAGGATTTCTCCCCTGAAGAAGTCTCCGTAGAGGATTTTGTATATCTTAATTCTAATCTTAGATATATTTTATTGATATTGAAAACAAATTAGTTTAATACCCTTTACTAAATCGTTATTAATTAACTTCTCAGTATCTCCAAAAATTAGTCCTTTTGATTTCGATCAAAATCCTGTTCGATCTGGTGAAGTTGTTATGGCAACATGTACGGTATCTCAGGGTGATCTTCCCCTAAACATTACATGGATTTTCAATGGAAAACCATTGATACAACATTCTACAGTTTCTGTAACGCCGATAGGAAAACGTGGTAGTACTGTAACAATTGAATCGACGTCTTACGAAACTGCGGGAAATTACACTTGCAGGAGCTCTAATTCAGCAGGATTTACAGAACATACAGTTAACCTTTTAATTAATGGTTTGTTACACAGAATAAAATCAAATTTTGTGGCGTACTTTTAGACTTTACCTTTTGTTTTACCAAACCACACAAACCTTTAATTGAATTCGTCTTTAAAGACCGATGGTTATTTCAGTTGCACCAAAAGTTTCTTCATTCTCTTTCGACGAAAACCCCGTACAAGAAAACGATTTTGTTCAAGTCTTTTGTACTGTTCCTCATGGAGATCTACCATTGAATATTTATTGGCTCTTCAATGGGAAGCCTACATATAAATTAAAAGAAGTAACGGCTGCTCAGGTGGGAAAACGTAGCAGTTCTTTAACCTTAGAATCAGTTTCTTACAAAGGTGCAGGGAATTATACATGTAGGGCTGAAAATAAAGTGGGGTCTTCGGATCATACAGTCGCCCTTTTTGTTAATGGTTTGTTTTACAAACAGTAAATTGTAATTTGTGGTTTATTTTACTCTATCCTGGAATTTACTATCCATTTTCCATTCCAAAACGAAATCTAAAATCTTAAGAGATTTCATCACAGTTCTGACTGTTTTTTTTTGTTATTCAATTTATCTTGTTTAAAAAAAATCTTTTACTTAACTTAAATACATTATCAGTTGCTCCAAAGGTTCTTCCATTTACCTTCGATGAAAATCCGGTTCAATCCGAAGAGTTTGTTCAAATACTTTGCACTGTACCCCATGGAGATTTACCATTGAATATTTCCTGGCTGTTTAACAATCAGTCAGTTACAATTTTGGACAGTGTGTCAGTTCCTTATGTCGGAAAACGAAGCAGTACTTTAACTATTGAATCAGTATCATACAAGAATGCGGGAAATTACACTTGTAGGACGGAAAATCAAGTTGGGTATTCTGAATACACAACAACGCTATATGTTAACGGTTTGTGAAACACTCTGTAATTCATGCTTAATTTTGTTGCTTATCGTTTTCTTTCTAACATTCCCATACGTAAGTTACCCTTTTTTCCCAATAAAAGCATCACAATAAACGGGAAAATGTGACAATAAGTACTAAAACACAGCAGTTTTCATAACGATTTTACTAACATGCCTTTTCTATATTCGGGAAAAAATGTAATCATTATTTTGACTGGTTCTTGGTAAGCTAATTGTAACACTTTGAAATTTTACATGTGTTTGTGTTACAGTATAAATTTATAATAATTGATACGATGTGATTGTTGGTCATTTGGTGAAATATTTTGAAAATAAAGAATATAATACAAAAACACTTGGTAGTTTCACAGGCTTATTAAAAATCTTGACGACAGTCGTTTCGGCTGTTTTGCCATTATAAAAAAAGTAAAAAGGAATACTAAATAATTACATGATAATTTGAGCTTAAGTACTAGATTTACATGATGGATTTTAAGAGTGGGGATACATTAAAATCGAGTTGGTCATTGATTAGTAATTTCTTGTTTTTAAGGGCTTTATTAATTTCAAAATTTTCTAGTAAGTTTAACAAGTTGCTTTTTTTACAATTATGGATTAATTTAATGTTATCAATATCTAAATTGTGATTGTTTGTAATGCAATGTTCAGCGAAGCCAGTACAAAGGTTTTTGGTTAAAATTGATTTTTAATGTTGACGTATTCTTAGTTGTAAGGGTCTACCAGTTTGTTCAATGTTACTAGAAATTTGTGAAATTAATAAAGCCCTTAAAAACAAGAAATTACTAATCAATGACCAACTCGATTTTAATGTATCGTCACTCTTAAAATCCATCATGTAAATCTAGTATTTAAGCTCAACTTATCATGTAATTATTTAGTATTATTTTGTACTCTTTTGATAATGGCATAACAGCCAAAACGACTGTCGTCAAGATTTTTAATAAATCTGTGAAACTACCACGAGTTTTTGTATTATATTCTTTATGTATAAATTTAATTTAATAAAAAAGGGGCTAAAATTTCACCTCCAAATCGCAAAAAATTTTGAGGAATGCAACAAAACATATAATTTGATTTTTATTCGATATCATTATATATTAATATATGAGTAGTTGTTCCCAAGGTTTTACCGTTTACATTTGAAGAAAATCCGGTACAGACAGACAGATTTGTGCAAGTATCGTGTACAGTTCCCGAGGGTGATTTGCCTTTAAATATATCGTGGTTATTTAATGGCAATCCCGTATCAAAAGTTGGAGGAATTGTTGTAACACCTCTAGGAAAAAGAGGGACATCGTTAATCATAGAAACGGCGTCATATGATAGCGCCGGCAACTACAGTTGTAGAGCCGAAAATCAAGTCGGTTATTCCGAACATACCGAAACCCTTTATGTGAATGGTTTGTTAATACTACTAGTAAATTATTTCATAAGCTTTTTTTTTAAATTAGATTGATTCGGCCGTTACTTTGTGATAATTCATCTTAACGATAAATGAAAAAACACTACTTTGTTTATTATCACTTTCTTTATTCACAAATTCTTTTTGACTATAGTTTCGACAAATAGCTTGCCATTGTCAAACAAATGATTCAAATTGAATGAATACAAACAGACGTACAGTGGTGTTTACATATATTTTGGAAATTCCATTAATTATTAAATACACTGAATAATACTGAATGGTACAAATCTACCTGGTCGTTTAGCAGGTTATTTTCGGAAATTTTTGATGCTTTGTATACTTCTAAGGATTCTAAAATATTAAGTTTAAAGCCTTTATTTACATTATGAATAATTTTAAGATTTTCTTTAGTAGGAAACTGATGGCCTGTTTCTCTAAAATGGTTTGCAAAATTGGAATCATCTTTTCTTAATCTAAATGATCGAAAGACAAACAAATTTTTAAAATATATACTTTTTAATTCAAAAGATAAAACTGACAAATTTGAAAAAACTGGAGTCTATAAGCTAGAATGTACAGAATGTCATTCCTTTTACTTAGGTCAAACTAGAAGGTCATTTAGCACTCGTTATAACGATCACTTTCGATAATTTAGATTAAGAAAAGATAATTCCAAATTTGCAAACTATTTTTTAGAAACAGGCCATCAATTTCCTACTATAGAAAATAGTAAAATTATTCATAATGTAAATAAAGGCTTTAAACTTAATATTTTAGAATCCTTAGAAGTATACAAAGCATCAAAAATTTCCGAAAATAACGACCAAGTAAATTTATACCATTCAGTATTATTCAGTATATTTAATAATTAATGGAATTTCCAAAATATATATAAACACCACTGTACATCTGTTTGTATTACCGAGCGGCGTGGTCTAGTTCTGTAGATCATTGCTTAGCATTCGGGAGGTCACAGGTTCGAACCCGAGTCCGGCTGCTCTGGTCCAAGTTTTCTGTGGTTTCCTTGGATCATTTAGGCAAATGCTGGAGCAGTAATATTCCACAGATAATCTTTCACTTCTCTTCTGTCTTCATTTCATCCGTCTCATCTTTCTCTCCATAACCACACCACCCACCCATTCCCACTATTCCTGCAAGGAGGCTGAAGAGGGCCTTACGCCCTACCCTCCGGCTTTGCACTATAGTGTAGGTCGGAGGGACTGCCCGCCCACCAGCACGAGTAGCTGGTAGGAATGAAACACAAAAAAGTTTTTTTTTTTTTTTCTGTTTGTATTCATTCAATTTGAATCAGTTGTTTGACAATAACAAGCTATTTGTCGAAACTATAGTCAAAAAGAATTTGTGAATGAATAAAGTGATAATAAACAAAGTAGTATTTTTTCATTTATCGTTTCTTTTTTAGTTTTTATGTCCAATTCTTACCATGTTAACTTCCTCTGTTTTAATTATAAAAACCACCAGTTGCTCCACGAATTCTTCCGTTCAATTTTGAAGAAAATCCTGTTCAAACCGACGATTACATCCAAATTTTATGCACCGTCCCGCATGGCGATTTACCTCTAGAAATCTTCTGGATTATTAACGGGAAAAACGCTACCCGAGACGTACAAATAAGTAAATCTAAAAGAAGTAGTTCAGTTACTATCGAAACGGTCACGTATGAAAATGCAGGAAATTATAGTTGCAGAGCGGAAAATGCAGCTGGTTATGACGAACATACAGCCATACTTTTCGTAAACGGTTTGTTATAATAGTATATTGTGTTTTAATTTCTGTTATATTCCCTTTCTTTCATTTCACCCTAATATTCCTGAGCCAATTTTTTCTCAGTACCGGTATATTCTGCTCAGTTTCTCCACGAGTTCTTCCGTTTACGTTCGAAGAAAATCCGGTACAATCGGAGGAGTTCATAACTGTCGTTTGTACGGTACCCCAAGGAGATTTTCCTTTGAAAATTTTTTGGATTTTTAACGGCAGGAAGCTTGTAAACGAACAGGGAATTTTGATAACTTCGATTGGAAAAAGAAGTAGCTCTTTAACCATCGAATCAACTTCGTTCAAATTTGTAGGAAATTACACTTGTAGGGCTGAAAACAAAGTCGGATTTGCTGAACACACGACAGCCCTTTTCGTTAACGGTTTGTAAATTATCTTCATTTTAAATCCTATTCATTTTATTTAAGTATGTTTTAACTATCCCAACAACTTCACCCAACATACCGTAATAGATTAAATTCAATTTTGGCAGTCTCCCCAAGAATCTTGCCAATATCGTTTGAAGAAAATCCCGTTCGAGCGGAAGAATATGTGACCATACTGTGTACCGTTCCTCAGGGCGATTTTCCTTTAAATATTTCCTGGTATTTTAATGGTAAAAATATTCCTCAATCATTTGGAATCCATGTTATGAAAAATGGCAAAAGAAGTAGCTCGTTAACCATTGAAACTGTAACTTATAAGCACTCCGGAAATTACACTTGCAAAGCACAAAATAAAGTTGGTTTTGAAGAACAAACTGCGACCCTGTTCGTTAATGGTTTGTTTTGTTGTCAATCAGTAAAATCGTATCATTATTTTATTCTTCTTGAGTTGAACAATTTTCCTCTTTTGCACCAACCACACGAATTAATTCTTCGTTCAAAAAATGTTATTTCTTCTAAACAGTAATGCCGAGAGTCCTGCCCATATCCTTCGAAGAAAATCCCGTTCGATCGGGCGAATATGTGTCCATATTTTGCTCCGTACCCCAAGGAGACTTTCCTTTAAACATTTCGTGGATTATTAACGGCATGCACATTTTAAATTCCGACATTACCGGCATAACCGTTACCAGTGGTGGAAAAAGAAGTAGTTCTTTGAGTATCGACACAGTTTCTTACCAACATATCGGAAATTATACTTGTCATGCAGAAAACAAAGCAGGTTCCGAAGAACAGACGGCTGTTCTATTCGTAAACGGTTTGTCTTTCTTTCTTATTCTAGTTTTTAATTATTGTTTGCCCAAGTATCCTTTAATTAAAATTCGCCCAATTTGATCCTGTTGTTTAGTTGCGCCAAAAATTTTACCGATTTCATTCGAAGAAAATCCGGTCCAAGCAGGCGGATACGTTTCCGTGTTGTGTTCAGTTCCTCTCGGAGATTTTCCCTTAAATATCTCGTGGTACTTCAACGAGAAGCCCATCTCAGACACCAACGGATTAACAGTTGCAATGGGAGGAAGAAGAAGCAGTTCTTTGAGTTTAGAAATGGTCTCATACGAATACGCTGGCATTTATACATGCAAGGCGGAAAATGTAGTCGGTTTTGCTGAACAAAGTGCCCAATTATTTGTTAACGGTTAGATAATGTTTATCATAACGATACTTAATCCTTTTTTTTCTGTTTCTTGATCCAATCCTTTAGTCGCTCCTCGAGTATTACCAATTTCTTTCGAAGAAAATCCAGTCCAAGCCGGCGAATACGTCACAATAACTTGCACCGTACCCCAAGGCGATTTACCGTTGAATATTTCTTGGGAATTTAATGATATCCTCATTGGAGACGACTCCGAAATATCCGTCACCATTAACGGAAAACGAAGCAGTTCTTTAACGATTGATTCGGTCTCTTATCAAAATTCAGGGAATTATACCTGCAGAGCCGCAAATAAAGTGGGATTCGCTAAATACCAGACTCCTCTTTTCGTTAATGGTTCGTTTATTTCCGTTCCTATTTTTATAATCCTTTATTTTTTTCTTTCCTCTTCATTTTTCCGTAATAATATTATTAATTGAAACAGTAGACTCGCTTGGCACCTGGTGAAACATTATTAAATAAAAACTTTGACAAACATTTCAAAAAGACCACTTGGCTTGTTTCACAGATTTTATTATTTCTCTAACGATCGTTTCGGTTACAACACCATTTTCAAAGAGTATTAAATTACTAAATAATATAACATAAATTTGTTTTTTTAATACTAGGGTTATCTGTCTACCTGAATGTTTACATTTAATAAGGGAGATATGTCGAAATCTAATTGGTCATTAACGATGGGAAGACCTATTGAGTTGGCTTTGTTTATTTCAAATATATCGAGCGTATTAAGACGTTTACCTTTACTACATTGATGTAATAATTTTACATTTTCTGTATCTAAAGAATGATTAAGATCTATACAGTGTTGGGCTATACTCGTACATTTGTTATTTTTAATAATTGATTTTTTATGCTCGTCATACGAGTTTTTAAAGAACGACCAGTCTGACCTAAATATAAATGGATTACAGTCTTTACAATTTATTTGTAAACTCCCGATTTGTACAATATATTTGTTTATGCTTTATTGTTTACTAACATGAACTTAAGATTACTTTTATTTACACAAATAACGTTCAAATTACGATTTTTTAAATGGTTACAAACTTTTTTACTTCAATTAGGTACAAAATTGATTAAATGGAATTTTCTATCAAGTTTAATAGGGGGTACAGGATAGAAATTACGGAGGATTAACTTTTTACGTTTTTTCTTTATTAATTTGTTAATTAGTGAAGCATCATAACCATTATTAATTGCTAAATATTTAATGACATTAACTTCTTTTTCAAATTTATGTTTGTCTAACGGTAAGCTAAGAAGCCTATGTATGAAGGAATGGAAGGCATTAAGGCATTAATTGTCTTGAATTGGCATGTGGTAGAATATCCGTAAACGTAGGCTTTTTGAATATAGATGTCAGAAAATTCCACTTAATCAATTTTGCACCTAATTGAAAAAAGTTTGTAATCATTTAAAGAATCGTAATTTGAACATTATTTGTTTAAATAAAAATAATCTTAAGTCCATGTTAGTAAACAATAAAGAATAAGCAAATATATTGTACAAATCGGGAGTTTACAAAATAAATTGTAAAGACTGTAATCCATTTATATTCAGGTCAGACTGGTCGTACAAATGTATAGGTATAGCCAACACTGTATAGATCTTAATCATTCTTTAGATACAGAAAATTTAAAATTATTACATCAATGTAGTAAAAGTAAACGTCTTAATACGCTCGATATATTTGAAATAAACAAAGCCAACTCAATAGGTCTTCCCATCGTTAATGACCAATTAGATTTCGACATATCTCCCTTATTAAATGTAAACAGATAAGCCTAGTATTTAAGAAACAAATTTATGTTATATTGTTTAGTAATTTAATACTCTTTGAAAAGGGTGTTGTAACCGAAACGATCTGTGAAACAAGCCGAGTGTTCTTTTTGAAAATTTTTTCAATGTTTTTATTTAATATTATTAGTCATACGGCGACAGTTCGAAATAGTCATGATAGACATGCCAAATAGTGTTGCCGAACTTCACAAAAAGAAAACAAACAAATAAAAAATAGCAGTACCATTTATTCTGCGAACTTTTTTCCAGTTCTTCCGCACATAGTACCGTTTGATTTCGGGGATACTCCCGTTTTTGTGGGTCAGACAGCACAAGTAACGTGTCTTATCTCATCTGGTGATTTGCCGTTAAACATCAATTGGATGTTGAACGGTAGGCCTTTAGAGAACGACGAGAAAGATTTAAAAATAACGATAACCCAGATCGGTAGGAAGGGGAGCTTACTCTACATAGATGCAGTCGGGGAGAAACAGGGTGGAAATTACACTTGCATCGCTAAGAATAAGGCAGGCCAGGTTCAATATACCGCTTCATTATTCGTCTACGGTACTCGATTATTCTCGACTTTGTTGGTTTGCAATCCTTAGTTTGTATCCTTGATTGTCTAACACCACGATATTTGTCAACAACACACAAAAACTTACACTGATGCACTTTATAAAAAAAATATTCGATAAGAGCACACTGTTGTTATATTTAACAAACAAGGGACAACAGCACGTACTGTTTAACCTGGAAGGTCTTCTCTACAAATATTTCCTCTAATAAATCAATAATATTTGTTCGTAAAAAGACATTAACTACTTAAACATTCTTTGGTAAAGGTCTCGTGAATGAAAAGCCACGGGTTTGAAATCCTATTTTCCAATTTCCTTATTTGTCCAGTACCACATCCTCTTTATTACCTAATCCTTAAAAATCCTTATCTTTATTATTATTTTGTTTTGTTTTGCATGCTTTTTTCTTTTGTTTGTTCTTTTTCTGTTTTCATCACATTTCCTGTTTTTTCTGCTTCTTTTACAAGGATATTAATCGTTAAGAAATATTTGAACTCCTTAATCATACACATAGTATTTATTAAGAAGCAGTTAAAATATTAAATCTATAATTTAATTAATTGTATCTTGGTTCACTTGATGAAAATTAATAGTCAACGTTGAAGAAATACACATTTTTAATTTTCACTAATTTATTATTACACTTAACATATGTTTCGCTGCACTGTAGACAAATTAAGTATTTGTCTACTTCTGATGAAACTACAGTGTAGCGAAACATATGTTAAGCGTAATAATAAATTAGTGAAATATTTGTAAAAAATGTACGGTTTATAAAAATTATTAATAAATAAAAAACTTAATCTATTTCCGAACGACAAAAATAAATTCGTTTCTGCAGGAAACAAATACTTCTTTAACGATTAACGATTAATAACCATATGGTAAGTTATAAATTACTTATTCAACGTTTTTAATTTTTTTTTAATTCAGTAAGTGTTATAATTATGACATACCTATTAATTAAAATGTTCATTAAATAAAACTGACGTTTTGAATACCATAACTTACCATAGGTATATAAGCAATGGGATCTTTATAATTTCATTATATTTAAATTCTAATAAAAATCCCAGAATGTGGGAATTGTTAAAGGTTTCATTGCAAAATAACAAAAATATTTTTGAAATTCCATTTTATAAAATTATTATATTTTATAATATAATTTTCAAAATTACGTTTCGAAAAATCATGCATGCTTACGAAAAGTTTAGGTTTCAAAGAATCATTGATCCTAATCGGACGAAAATTTTTAGTACCACCGAGGTGGATCCAAGAACCAATTGATAAAGCATTTGCTCAAGGTTCTGACGCTAAAGTTGATTGTAAAGCTGATGGCTTTCCTAAACCAACAGTAACATGGAAGAGAGCAACAGGTAAAATAGTAAGTCAATACGTAAATTGGTCAGATCTTCATTACGATAATCTATAGGTGATTCACCCGGTGATTATAAAGATTTCAAACCTAACAATCCAAACGTAAAGGTAGAAGATGGAACTTTAATGATTACTAACATTCAGAAACATAACGAAGGTTATTATTTATGTGAGGCTGTTAATGGTATTGGTTCAGGTCTATCTGCCGTCATACAAATCAGTGTTCAAGGTATTTTATTTTCAAAGAATATTTTGAGTTTTTGGGTATGATATTGTCAATTTTTTAGCTCCTCCCCAGTTCGATATTAAACTTAGAAATCAAACTTCTCGTCGCGGAGATCCGGCTGTTTTACAATGCGAAGCCAAAGGAGAAAAGCCCATAGGGATTTTATGGAACATAAATAATAAACGTTTAGAACCAAAAGGAAATTCTAGATATACCATTCGCGAAGAGATCCTTCCTACTGGCGTTCTTTCTGACTTAAGTATAAAACGAACTGAACGAAACGATTCAGCCCTTTTCACTTGTGTAGCTACAAATGCATTTGGAAGTGATGATACAAGCATTAACATGATCGTTCAAGAACCACCAGAAACACCCTACGGATTGAAAGTTTTAGACAAGTCTGGTAGATCAGTGGAATTGTCCTGGGTCGCTCCTTATGACGGAAACTCACCTGTTAAGAAGTAATTTCTTTCAGTATTTTTTCTCTTTCGTTTGATCTTCTAAATTTTATATATTTTTCATCAAAGGTACACTATCGAATACAAACAGAGTAAATCGAGTTGGGAAGCGGGTACAGAACGAGTATTGGTACCCGGAGAACAGACCGAAGCAGGAGTTTATACCTTGAAACCGGCCACCACATACCACATTCGTATCGTAGCCGAAAACGAAATTGGTTCAAGCGACCCATCTGACACTGTCACCATTATCACAGCCGAAGAATCTCCTGGTGCTCCACCAACATCAATTCGCGTCGACGACAGTGATCAGCATTCTCTAAAAGTCTTTTGGAAACCACCACCCAGATCCGAATGGAACGGGGAAATTCTTGGCTATTACGTTGGCTATAAACCTGCTTCTTCTGACAAGCCTTTCCTCTTTGAAACGGTCGAATTTAGTCGCGAAGAAGGAAAAGAGCACCATTTACAGGTTTTTTTCTTCTTTTTTTAAACCTTGAATTTCTTCATTAACAGTCGTTAATTTTTTTTCTTTAGATTACCAATTTGAAGACGTACACTCAATACGCAATCGTCGTACAAGCCTTTAACAAAGTCGGTGCTGGTCCCATGTCGGAAGAAATCAAAGCGTACACTGCTGAAGGAACCCCAGAACAACCACCCCACGATACCATTTGCACAACTTTAACAGCCCAAACGATTAGAGTATCATGGACATCGCCACCCCTTAACACTGCTAATGGTGTTATCAAAGGTTACAAGGTTATTTACGGACCCTCCGATTCCTGGTTTGGTAAGTAATTACACTTCATCTGTTAAGTACACTACAATCAATTTTACAATATCCGAACTTCTACTTGTAGACGAGAATACAAAGGATACCAAAATTACTGCTTCATCCGAGACAATCTTACACGGACTTAAGAAATATACCAATTACAGTATGCAAGTGCTTGCCTATACTTCTGGCGGTGATGGCGTGAGAAGCAACCCAATTCATTGTCAGACAGAGCAAGATGGTATGGCTCAAGTATTGTGGATACATATCTAACTAAATTTACCTAAATTATTTGTGTCTTTACAGTTCCGGAAGCTCCTGTTGCTATTAAGGCCCTAGTTATGTCTTCTACATCGATTTTGATCAGCTGGAAACCCCCAGTGGAACCCAATGGTATTGTAGAACAATATACAGTTTATGTTCGTGAAGCTGGACAGGCCGAAAGTGACGAACTCAATACCGATACGAAACCAAAGTCTCAAAAGATCGTTCCGAACATCAGAAATCAAAATCTCAGTTATCAAGCCAAGGATTTGGATAGTAAACTAAAATACGAATTTTGGGTCACTGCATCAACTAACATTGGAGAAGGACAACCTTCAAAGAGCGTCATTGTAGCGCCAAGTACCCGAGTTCCTGCGAAAATTGCTTCATTCGACGATTCCTTCACCACCACCTACAAGGAAGACGTGACTCTTCCCTGTCTAGCAGTCGGAGTACCACAACCTGAGATAGTATGGAAAATAAAAGGGATCGTCTTTACCACCAACGATCGTATACGACAACAGCCCGATGGATCACTTTTTATTCGTGATGTAACTCGAACTGATGCCGGAGAATATTCTTGCAACGTTGAAAATTCTTTTGGTCAAGACAGTGTCACCCATCAATTGATTGTCTATTCACCACCGCACTCACCTTTGGTAAGTGTTAAATATTTAAATCACCCAGTCGATAATAATGTGTTTCTTTTTTAGGTAACTTTGACATCCACGACCACAAATTCTTTGACAATTAAACTTAAACCTCATCCTGACGACAGCGAGCCCATTCATGGTTATACCATTCACTATAAACCGGAATTCGGAGATTGGGAAACGACTCAGGTGGCCAGCCACACTACCAAATTCAATTTAGAAAATTTACTTTGTGGTACTAGATATCAGCTCTACGTCACGGCATACAACAGGTAACTACTTAATTAAATGTAGAAGCCATAAATTTATTTTTGGGTGATTAATAATAGAAATTTAAGTAAATTCGGTGGCAGAGAATCCTGACGCTTAATAATGATATTTAATGATTTTTTTCAGTATTGGAACTGGAGATCCATCTGACATTTTGAACACCCGTACTCGTGGAGATAAACCCATAATTCCAACAGCTGACAAATTCATCGAGGTTTCGTCCAATAGTATTACCCTACACTTAAGCGCTTGGTCCGATGGGGGTTGTCCCATGTTATATTTCGTAATTGAACACAAGAAGAAGTACGCCATCTTTTCTATTTGATTTTTTATTCTACCAAATTATATTATTTTTTAGGACTAGTTCAGAATGGATTCAGGTATCAAATAACGTAAAACCAGGTGGTAATTTTGTGGTGTTAGATCTTGATCCTGCCATTTGGTATCATCTTCGTGTTACAGCCCATAATAACGCTGGTTTCAACGTTGCTGAATACGAATTTGCTACATTAACTGTTACTGGAGGTAATTATAAACTTATTTTTAAATGTATTTATTTGTTTAGAAGGAAATATCTTTATAAAAGCCCTCCTGCTTTTAATTTAGATTTAATTAATGGACATTGCACGACGTAGATACTCTCGCTTTATATATTGTGTTGTTATTACGTGTCTATATATATACTAATTTTCAAATTTTCAAAATTTACCAAACACTTTGTTTACTGATAATAATAAAAACAGTATAATTTCCAGAAATATATTGATTATAATTACTACAATTGTTTCGCTAAAACATTTATTTCATCAGGTGAAGATTACTCACAAACTTCCAGCTTTTACTACTTTCGTTCATTAATTAATCACTGTACCATTAAAAATGGCCAAATATAATATAGTTCAATACAATTTATAAAATTACAGTTAATAATGGTTATCCACATGGTATTATTGATAATATATTAAACCAACCATAAATTTAATTTACCGTTTATAGAACATAAATTTAATTACTTGAATTGTATTACTCATCTAAGCAATGTTTCTGTAAAACTAGTTAAACATATTCAACAAATTAATAATAGTTTTATAGCTTATAAGAGAAACAATCGTTTATAAAAAAATATTTTAAAAGTATTATAACACAGGCATTTATCTATCAAATTGTAACGACTGTGAAAAAGTCTACATTGGTCAGTTAGGCAGAGCTTTTAAAAAAACATATTTTCGAACAACATTAAAGTTTTTTAAATAATAAATCAGATTTAAACCAAAGTTTGAAAAATCTTCATCTGAAGAAGATAGTGTTTTAGCAAAGCAATTGTAGTGTTTGTAATCATTAGTCAGTATATTTTGGCTACCACAATTAACATATTATTTGCTTAGTTTTTTATTATTTAATTATTTATTTCAGTGGCAAAACGTAGTATGGATTATTGTTGTTGTTATGATTTTAATAAGTACATCCTCTGTAGCAAGTGTCTTAGTAGCAATAGTACCTGAAAATTAATAAATGTTGCCTGCTAATAAAATTGATTGTTTGTTAGTGTACGTGAGACAGACTAGCCTTGCTTTCGGTTTCAGGTACTATTGCCCCCGCCCGAGAAATCCCCAAAGAGGACACTATCCACATGATATTGGCCAACCTTAACCTAGTAGTACCTGTGGTATCTGCCGTCCTAGTCATTATTGTCGCTATTATCGTCATTTGTGTGCTTCGCGGCCGCGGAAACTATCACAAAGGTAAATTATTAACGTTTTTCTCCGGGTTTTCTTACGTTTTTCAGGAACCATCCCACCGGCCAGAGAGGCTCCAGATGTCAAGATGCTTTTCCCTTGGTTGCCCGATTGGATCGATTTAAATCTTCTCGTACCCCTAGTAGCGACGGTCACTGTTATCATCGTAGGAATTGTCGTTATCTGTGTAGCCATGACCAGGAGGTCACAAAGCATGCCACAGACCCGTTTAAGAAGCGATTGTATGTTTTAAACTCTTTAATCTTTTCAGGATCACCACCGGGATTATTCGGGAGCAATATTGATCTTATTAGCTAATTTAATTGATTGCAATGTTAGGCAGTAATACGAATTGGCTTTTATTATTATTTTATTTATCGTAACTTAACCAGTCTTACTGTGTACTATTATGTAATCCCTGACTTAGGAGAAACTGTATAGAAACGTCTATTACGTTAAAATTATTTTGCCTAACATTACAAACGTTTATAGAATTTCGTTAAAAGAAAAACAGGAAACATTAATTTCAGATTGTATTAGAAAGAAAATGTTCAAATTCAAAATTTACCGAACAAAAGAGAAAATATTTGAACGAAATTCTGTAAACCCGCATGTTTTTGTACAACAAACGACTTGTGTTTTTAGATGATGTTGTTTATAATCAATCAGTTAACGCAACATCGACGCTGGATAAACGCCGCCCCGATTTACGGGACGAACTAGGCTACATCGCACCCCCTAACCGGAAATTACCCCCCGTTCCAGGATCCAACTACAACACATGTGATCGAATCAAGCGAGGTACCGTTTTAAGTAAGAAACGCTTTTTTGCTTTTTATTTTTTAAAATTGCATGTCACAAGTGTTTTCTCTTCTTCGGTAATTGGACAGTACAATTTACATATTTAATTTGTTTGTGTTAATTGTTGCCCTTTTTGACAAGAAAAAATATCGTTTAAGTGCCCCAATCATCTCATCATCGTCAATTATGCCAGTGGACATTACAGTACTTCACTGAAATAATTTATAGTATTGAATTGGCAATGATTTAATGAATATAAGGATATATTATGGTAATAATTTTTTAAATATCTCAGTCTAACTTTGAGGTTGCCATAAAACATTTTCAAAAGAGAATTATATTTTTGGATGTTTGTTTTTTCCAAATTCACTTGGGTAATTTCGTGGTTGGAAATTATATTTTTAATAAATTAAAATGTAGTTCCCGGCATTGTCAAGAATATCACACGCTGGTTTTAAAATGTTTTAGTACAAAGTTGTTACAGTTGAAAAAAAATGTTTTCTTGTAAATGAGTTTTCTTCCTCTGGTTCCATGTTAAAAAGTACTGACTTTGAGACTTGATATCTAAAAATAATTTTCAAATAACACGTCTTTATATTCGTTAAATTATTATTAATTGAATGTCTACTAAACTTATATTTTGAATAAATCAATTTTCGAAAGAACTATCTCCTTGAAGTCTCTAATGTCTCACTTGGTGATTATCATAAGACGTTATATATTTTTTTGCTGTGCTTACGTAGTGCCATATTTAGATTTTCTGTAATAGATTTAGTTGTCGCCGAATCAACCGTCTTCTTTCTATTCGTGATTTTTGTATATATTATTTGCTGTAAATTGTTTTAAGTGAAAAGGGAGAGGAATGAGAGCTGTTTCCGCTTGTTACTTTATGTTATACATTGCTAGGGCCACATTATCGTTCACACTCCACTTGGGACCCACGAAGACACCTTTACGAAGAACTTAACAATCAAAGGAGGGGCTCTAACGAAACTATACACACCCACAGAGGTAAAAGACATTGATCGTTTTTATTTCATTTTTACATGATTTGGGTGAATCGCTTTTTTGTTTGGAAATAACAGTTATATTTTCTCTTTGTTTTTTTTTTGGGCGGGTGTTTTTAAAATTAAACGTTTACAGAAAAAGTCGCGAGAAATTATGATTTACTTGTTGTTCGAATTATAGAGGCACTTGATTAATGGAAATTAGTATTTTTTTTCATTGCCTTTAGTAGCATTACCATTAAGAAAAGACCATTAATTGAAAATGCATGTTTTTTCTTGTTAAATCTCCAACAATAAAAACTAACAAACTTACCTAGAAATCTGTTTGTGCCCCTATACTAATACGTAAGTCTTTATGGTTCTTCTAGCACGATAACTTAATGTAATCATTTGGCCTGCATGTAGTGTTTTATTGTATTAAATTTTTTGCACATACTTTTACTGCATACTTTGTATATTCTTATAAAATTTGTGATATTTATATAATTATTATTGTATTTTATTCGTTTAAATTTGGTCTTAATTATTATTAAGGCATGGACGATGAAATCTGTCCCTACGCCACCTTCCATCTACTCGGTTTTCGCGAAGAGATGGACCCAAGCAAAGTTCAACAATTCCAAACCTTCCCTCATCCCCATGCTGGTACAATGGGCCCTTCAGGAATGAACACTCCCCACTCTATGCACTCTCGATCAGGATCTCAGTCTATGCCTCGTTCCAACAAAAGATACGAAAGGGGTGGTTCTCAAGGTAATATAGGTAATGTTTATTTTATCCCTTTTTATTAATAAGTATGTTTTAAAAGCCCTTGTAATATTTTTTTTTAATGTAACAGGAAACGGAAGCATATATTCACCAGGACCTGAGTACGACGACCCAGCTAACTGCGCCCCAGAAGATGAACAGTATGGATCCCAATACGGAGGCTACAATGCCCCTTACGATCAATATGGAAGTCGTGGTTCAATAGGTAAACGATCCATGGGTTCATTGCGACTTCATCCAAACAACGGAAGCCCCGAACCTCCTCCACCACCACCACGTAATCACGACCCTTCATTCAACGACTCCAAGGACAGCAATGAAATATCGGAGGCTGAATGCGATAGAGACCAACTGATAAATAACCGTAATTATGGGGGTAAGTCAGTAAAATGATATATGCGAAAATGACAGCCTTATTTTTGCTTTGAAGTGGATGGAAAAGAGTGGGAACGGAAAAGACCAAATGTCATCCTTGAAAGAGAAAAATAAATTTGTTTTAAAAATTGAATTATTCTATTATTTCCTTTTTATCTTACAAGGAAGGCATTTCTTTGGGGTGTTTTATGATGAATAATAGTTAATATTTAACAGAAACTAAACTAGATTAGAAAAAGTAATGTTATAATTGGCAATTTTAAAAAACCAATTTGTTTTATATTTTTCAGAAAAAGAAGAGGGTAAGTTTGTTTTCAAAATTAGAATTACTATCATAAACTATTAGTTAGAAAAATCGATTTTTCACATTTCATTTATCAATCATCATTTAACTTATTCACATTAAACAGTTTTGTCTAATATTTGTTACCTGTTTGCATGATAATAAACGGTTGTGGTGCGTATAAAAAAAATAATTTGCACTACAATTTGATTAATTTACAAATGGATAACAATTTTCGAGTGTGTGTGTATCTGTGTGTTAACAGCATGTTGTTTTTATGTTTAATATTTCATTTTATTATTTTTTGTCACTGCATAATCAAAAGCATTGCACACATTTAAGCATTACATTTTTTATTTGACAATATTTTCTTTATTGATTGTAAGTCTCATTATTAGAATTTGGTTTTTAAATATATAATTAATAAAAGTTTGTTTGTCGTGATATTAGACGTGTCCTATCGTGATCGTGTAGTAAATGTGAATTGTTTTCAGTAATGAGAGGTAGTGCTAAGGATGGCATGACCCACGAAGAAATGCGCAAACTGATTGAGAGGTTAGTAACCTTTACAACGGCATTTTTTTTCGAATAATATTTATATTGTGTCTTGTGTTAAAATGTATATTCATCAAAGTAACTTTCATTGAGCGCTAACGTTGAGGATTCTCATTTAGAATTGCTCAACTGAAAATTATAGGTAAAAGGCCACGGTCGGATAAACATGAATCATCTGGCACCCCAGCTATAAATCTCATACATTTTATGCACGTTACTAATATTTGGTCAATAAGTTAAGAGTAAAAAAAGAAATAAATGACAAGCATCGAACATAATTTTATACTTTTAAACATGTGACGCTTCCAGTATTATATTAATTCCAGGAATAGTAACTTGCATAAAAAATCGAGATTTAATAACTTGATGGATAATTCCCCATGCTTACTCGACTACGACCTTCATATTTATTTAAAAAAAGATTATTTTAAGTATTTTTACGTATTTGTACATTATCAATGCAGTCTACATTAAACTTCAAAAATTCAGAGGTATAGGGACTATTAAAACAATAAGTTAATATTCTGTTAATAATTTCATGAATTTCCTCTCAAGCAGGAAATCGTAAGTGATAAAATACATGTTGCACGGAAATTGTTTATGAAATTGCACATTTTTATTTCAAATGAAAAAATTACGCTTTTTAACTTTTTTTTGTTTATGAGAATGTATAAAATTTTATTATGTACTTTTAATTTTTATTATGTTGTGCCGGTAGTTTTTTGTTCATTTTATTATTAATGTTCTTGCAAGTAACGCTTTATTATTGTTATTTTATTTTTTCTCAAATGTATTACTTTTTAATACTAAATGCATGAAAAGAGACAATCGTGTGTGCTTTATATGTTTAATTAACTTGCACCCATCGCCTTTTTAACGCTTGAAAAAAGTCTAATAAAAAAAAATTATAAACTTTATGATATAAAATAATTTTTCTGTTATAGAAACGAAGCAGGCCACCAAACAGCAAACGGGGGATTCACAACCTACGATACTGTGGCAGTGTAATTTGTAAATTCATTTTATTCATTATTTTTCTTATTGAATTTTACTGCCATATTTCGATGTCTTTTAACGCTGTCCATAAACAATACCCTCGTCTTTTGACACCAAACTTTTTTCTCAACAACTTTTATGGAACTTATTATTTTACTTTTTTTTTTATTTAAAGAAAAAGGCGTGTTGCTTATGAGACAGCATTCACTATTCAATTTAAACGACGTTAATTATTATTATTACAGAGCGATTTTTCATTCTTGATATTAAAAAAAAAGAAACTTCGACTTCTCGAGCCGCTGCTCCATTTTTAGGATATTATATTTAATCGACATAAGGAATATAAGTTAGTTTATATAATTATGTACAGTGGCTCCGTATGTGATGTGATATTTTGAGGTTTGTGACCGCTTTTTATTAATTTCGTGGTTTTGTCTTCTGTAGCAAAAAAAAAATTAAGAAGGAAAAGTAAACAAACGTGAAAATTGTTGCTCAAAAGTAGACTTACGATGGTCAATCAAAACGTATAAGGAATAAGAAAATTGCCAAGTAATTTAATTAAAAAAAGGAAAAAATACGAGATGTTGTATTTTTTATCAGTTTTTAATGTGTAGGGATTTTTAGGTGGTTTACTACTTCTAGAAGCTTTATGGCTTGCTACAGATGACACAAAAGCGCGTGTTATTTAATGATAATATAGTTAGCAAACTTTTTTTCGTAAATACACCTTTTAGTATATTATGGTGGCCAGAAATTAATTAATTTCCAGACTATTGTAGATTAAAAAATTGACTTACTTTCAAAACAATTATTTCACTATTCTAAAAAAACGTTTATTGTCTGACATTCCCAGCCCAGGCTTCACCGTAAATGGTCACCATGTTGTAGTTGCGCGCAGGATATTAGGATTGATGGTTGATAATTATTTAATAGGTTTAGATGTGTGGCCGGCGAAAATGTTTTTTTTTTTTGTAAAGAATCAATTAATTGATGAATTAATTAAAATATGACTGAGGTTGTGCTATCGCCGCCACAGCTTATTTATTCGACTCTCTAATGACGAAGAGATGTAATCGAAGGTTTACCACATTTGTTGCAGCTTCACGATTCATTAATCGTCTATTATATTATTGTAATTATATAAAGATACATATAATGAAGTATCTGTGTTTTATCGCTAGGGTTACAGTACTACTAAGCTATAATATACATATTAATAATAATAAGAAGAATACGATAATTAAAAGTAGCAATTTAAAACCCAAGTTTTAATGTAAAAAAATAATCGTATTCATCCTTTCATTTTTCGTTAATTTAGATTGAACAAAGACAATTTAGTTGAAACTTTAGGCTTGAGAAGTTTTTCGACACATTTTCTGCACGGGGCTTCCCCGAAAGAATAACCTGCACACATTTTATCCTTTCTTTAGTGTAATGAACATTTTAGTTTGCACAAATAGCCTTAACTTACGAGAATAAGTTCCTAAGTAGTAATCGGGGTAAGTCCCGAAGCGAAAAAGTATTCTTTAAAATAAAAAGAGAATTGAAATACGAAACATGTATTGACTAGTCAACCCTTTTATTATTTTACTTTTTTCGAAATTTCTGTACTTTTTCCGCACCCTCATAGTACTTCTTATGCCACATGTATATGTATTGTAGGTGTGCTGTCTTAACTCTTACATAATCAGTAAATTAAGAGATTGTAACGATTTATTATGTCATTATTTATGTGATGTGACGTAATTTAAACGATTTCTTATTAAATGTGAAGCTTATATGTGTAATTCTGTTAATTAAATATTAAGTAAACTGGTATAATTTTGGTTAACTTTTAAATTTCAACTAATGCTCAGTTTCTTAAATGTTTTCAATTGACTTCATTGTACCAAAGTTATTTTTTTGTGTTAATAAAATAGTTAAGATCGTAAACATATATTTTATTTTATTGATACAAAATTGATGGTATCATGTTTTAGGAAAAAAAGTATAAAACAGCTTTTATTATAAATAGTGTGTACCTAAAATACACTTAAAATTATTTGAATATTACAATGTTATTTTCTTTAAGTATTAATACCATATTTAGATTTCATTTTTTCTAGTTCTTCAGCTTTCTTTTCCAAATCAGTTTTCTTAAATGCTTTACTGGCCTGATAATATAATACAACAAGGTATCTATTGCAAACATTAAAACCTGATAAATGATCACATGCATTTTTAGCATCAAAAATATCCTCATAAACTACAAAAGCAGTCCCCCTAGTCTCAGGTGTATTTCCGACTCGTATCTGCCTAATAGCACCATATTTTCCAAAAATATCGTACATCTCCTCAGCAGTAATTTTGTAAGGTAAGTTTCTAACATACAGTATTCTGTTAATCTCAGGGGGCAAACGGACCTTTAAATAATACATTAATTAAAAATTGTTAAAGTTAATAATAAAAATTAGCCTATTAAAGGTCTATCAATAAGTACTTTCAAATGAAACTTACGTTTGCCTTCCTTTGCATAGCAAGAGCCATTTTGGTTTATTTGTTAGGAACTCGAAAACTTGGTAGAATGGAACAACGGAATTAACTTTGTATAGATAATTTAATATTGTTTATTAATGTCTGCAATTTTTCAGCCAACTAGCTTTATCCTAACCTAATTAGTAACGACCCACAGATATAGGGAATTTAAACTGTTTTGAATTCTATGATTCTAGTTTAACCCACGTTTAACCCTCTCTAATCTGTGGTTTAACCTGACCTTGCTCATGTCGTCTCTAATCTGTGGGCATATCTATGCTCATGTCATATCTAACCTTATTTGAATTTATTTAAATGAGAAACACGTAAATAGAAGAGTTTTAAAGCTAAAAAATATTTATTAGTAAGAAGTGTTTGAAGAACAATTAAGAAAATGTCTGGTACAATGTCTGAAGGCTACACGGTAATGAAAATTTCAAAAAAGCAAGTGTTATTCCCAGATAATCGAACCTTATCGTCCGATGCCAGTGATTTACACCCACAGTTAGTTGCGGAAAATGAAGATACAAATACGGATAAGTTAAGCAATTTAGACATAATTTTAAGTGTATTTTGGAAAAATAATAAATTAGGAGCATCATATTACAAAATTACTGAACGTCAGGTTTGTAAATAAAATTTATAAGAATGGTGTAATATTGTTTGACTTCACAGCTTTACTTTATGCAAGAAATGGTAGACCTCCAACCAGAGTTTAGAATTATGAAGGCTTTAATTCAGGAAACAAATCCACTTCATGTAATAACGATTGGATCAATGGCAGACTCATTTGTTAAAAGTCTAATTGATACAGTAACAAATAGTGATGATAGTTTAAAGTCAGAACAAACAAAAAACTTGCCTCCAAATATAACTCTTCTTCCATTTAAAATTTATGGTATGTAATGTATTATCAGATGGATCATGTTACAAGTAGTGTGTATTTTATTCCAGCATTTGAAGTATGTATTGCTAAAATTTTTGAAACCAATTTGGCATCTGAACCAATAGATGCAACACAAAAAGAAAAAGAAATATTACTTCACTCATTAATTGATTTGGACAATAAAATGTCTGTACATGCATTAGGTGCTTTAATCAAATTTATAGAAAAAAATTGGACTTCATTTCGAGATGACAATAACACTACCTTGCAATTTCTTTATATTAACAAAATTTCTTTGTATGTTATTTAATCTGCAATCAATTTGAAATTCATATTTTCCTTGAAAGATAATTCAATTTTTATTTATTCTATAGAGCCAACAGAGTTTTCATAGATCGTAACACCTTTAATGCATTACAAATTTTCAAAGTTAAAACCCATGATGCCAGATTCAAACATGGTGGTGAAAGTAGTAATAAAGAAGGGATTGGCCTATTCAAGCTTTTCTCACAACACTGCAAATCTAAAATGGGTCACTTACACATGAGGTAAAACAGTACAGAAAAAGTAAGTTTTCTTGCACTAATTTTTGAATTTATTTTTCAGGTATTTGATGATGAATCCAAGTAAAAATATAACTCAGTTGTGTAAACGTTTAGATTTCATTGAATTTGCTATGGAACCTAGAAATCAGAGCTTTATAGAAAATTTAACAGAGGAAATTAAACATATATCTGATTTAAATGTAGGTGTGCATTATACGTGCAATTTATGGAATAATTTGGCTCTATTTTTTTCAGAAAATATTAGTGAAAATACTGTACTCCCAAGCCAAAAGCAATAGCTGGAGCACCTTATATAAAGTTAGGACATTCTTTCTTTTTTATTATTTTAATTTTATTTATTTTTATTTTTATTCAGACAATTTGTCATGTGCTTTGCATAAACGAACATTGTCGTCGTTTTCGTCAATCGCTTCCAATTTTACGAGAACTCGACACTGTTGTGACGGCGGAGTTGTACAATCTTCAAGAGACTGTAAATAGAACTTTGGAACTTTCGGTACTTGATAGAAATCAACGTCCCCTTATAAAGTTTGGTTTAGATAAGGAACTCGATGAAAGTAAGTCTTTGTTTTTAATATTGAACATTTAGTTTACTTTAAATGGCATTTTTTATCCCTAAAGAAAAGTTCAGGCAAAAAGATATTGCGAAAACAATCACTGCGGCAGCCAATTTTGCTGTAAATCAATTGCCAGACTTTATTAATGAATGTAGCGTTGTTTATTTGCCTGAAATGGGGCATCTAGTTTCCATTAAAGAATGGGAACCTGGTTGCGACAAGGACGCACTCCAGGGTATCGGATATCAATTTGTGGTAAGACTTGACCACGTTTTTATAAAAGCAAAAGTGTTTTCTTAATATGAAATTTTTAGTTCCAAGTTAGGAATAATTTATTATACAAAAACAGCCTTTGCAAAGGTAAAAGGTGTAGAATAAATTTTATTTTCTTTGTGCCAGTACTGCTTTAATTTTTAGAATTAGACAGGCGCTTAGGTAACATACAGCAAGAAATTTTGTCTCACGAAACGAGAATATTACAAAGACTGTCGGGCTTTGTGTTACAACACAATAAAAATATCCGCGAATCTTTGCAAATAATTTCCACGATAGACTGGTAAATGCCCTTACTTTTTTTAATTTATTATGTTCTGTTAAGTACAAAAAATATTTCAGCTTAATAGCAATGTCAATGGTAGCAAAAGAAGGGAATTACATTCGTCCCAAATTAAATAATAACAACTTTCACGAAATAATAAACGGTCGTCATCCAATTTTCGAACTTCATTTGATGAATTTCGTGGGAAATAATTACATTTCCGGGGGTAATAACATAAATCGAATAAAAATTCTAACGGGACCTAACTCGAGCGGGAAAAGTGTATATTTAAAGCAAGTTGCGGTGTTAATGTATTTGGCCCATATAGGGTCCTATTTACCGGCTGAAGGGGCCAATATAGGAATTGTCGATAGCATTTATTCGAGAATATCCGCTACAGAAACAGCCAGTGTGCCTTTATCAGCACATATGATAGATTTGGTTCAGGTAAATTATAACGGAAATTCAAATGAGTACATACTATAGATACATATATAAATATATTTCTAGATGTCCCAGATCCTTCATAACGGAGGGCAATCGTCACTTGTTCTTATAGACGAATTTGGACGGGGAACTACTGGAGAAGATGGAAGAGCTCTTTTGGTTGGTACTCTTAAAACATTTATACAACAGAAGAACAATTGCCCTCATGTACTTCTCTCAACCCATTATCAAACTATTGTAGAGTATTTACCCAACTCGCCTTTGATAAATTACCTCAAAATGGATTATATTTTAGAAGACAAGTTAGTGTTTCTATATAAAGTAGTTGAAGGTATTTCTATGAGTTTTGCGTTCGATGTGGCCACTGCCATGGGATTGAAAAGAGATATAGTGACCAGAGCTCGAGAATTGTTTAACTCATTGAAAAATAATGAGCCCATTAAACCCCAGTCAAAACAAGTACCTTCCAGATATAAAAATGTAAATGTGAATGATAAAATTCAATTAGAGACATTTGCAAAGAGTGTGCTAATTCCTGAAGTTGATGTGGAAGATGGGGAGTCAATTTAAATGTTAAAATTGTTTAAATTTTAAGTAAGTATATAAATAACATTATTGCTTATCATAAAATGCTTTTTTTATCTAACCAAATCATTAACTGAATAATTGCCAAGCCAGTTCCTGGAGTAAAAAAAATAAATATATATGTATATCTAATTTATTTTTTGCTGCACATTAAATCCATCATTTCTTATAGGCTTAATATATAGTTCTTATACTTAAACTTATATAAAGCTACTGTGGTATTTTGTAATTCTCTTCATTTGACTTGATCCATGTCCATAATATTTCTTTTTTCAAAGATTATGTTATAGATGATAATATGTTCCATATATATTACTTTATTCCTTAAAATTACTTCTGTATTCACAGATGTTATTTTAAATTCAAAGAAATTTAATATACCTATTTTTTAACCGGTAAAAATGGCAAAGGTGATGATGGAGGTTCTAATTTAATAATGTCTTCTATACAATCATGAATTTCATGAGGCTTGACAGATGATTGCCTTTTCCTGCCAACCTTGTTATTATATTTACAGTTTAGTTTTTTTTTTAGTTTCTTGTCTAATAAGAAATTATTTTCTTTTCCACTATTGGATGAGCTTGAGGAATTTCCTTTTGATTTTAGTCTCTAGAGAATAATGTTCTTTAATGTAATTTACATTGATCCAATGTGAAACAGTAGATATTACCCTTGCACTTGTACGACTTTTTCGTAAAAGCCTCACACGAATTTTGCCAATTCTTAATCGTTCCTCGCGTTGCTCTGACGTCTCCGTTGCCCTTTTAAGAACCTGCCTCAATCTATGCATCTCTAAGCGTCTTGCTCTTTGAGTTGGAGATTCTGTTGCACGTTTTCGCCTCATTCTGCTCGCTCCTACAGTTAGTCTACTGAGATTAGTCTTTTTCCGAGGAGGCATTTTATCGGAAAATAAATAAATGATTTTATTTATTAATATAAATAAGTAAAATTTACAGGTTACGTTTCCCGACTTTGTCAATTTACGTAGTGTCTGCTATTGCACAAACATCAAAATGTGACTCTCCAACAGTTTACGGTTAATTGTAGTCAATATTTATTTGAAAAATTAAAGTTAAACGAATGAAATTATTGTCGGCTTACATTCATACATTTAAAGTTAATTGTGGCCGACTTTATTTCTTACCTATTTAAAACTTATCTAACAGAACTGAAGGCGTTTAGGAGACATTTAATAATAAGGAGTACTTACTTATGGTACTTTTATTTGCTATATCTAAATCTATTTACATTTTTAACTTTTTTGCCATAAAGCAAAGGTTACTATTATAAATAAACATTCTTGTAATACTTAAATTAAAAAAAAACTAAACATTTAGTTTAGTTTTTTTAGGCTTTAAAACAAATAATGTTAATATACATCCATTGTCAGTCAATTAATAAAAGAAAAAGATTTCTTAGTCAGGATCAAATTTATGAAGTTGCAATCTCCATTTTTTTATAAGTCCATCCCAACCTCTTCTGGAGTATTTAATGGTCTTGTCTGGAGTAACTGGATCTTCCTTTTTTCTTTTGTTTTTTGGCACTGTTTTTATATAATTGTCATAACCCAAAGTGTTCTTTCCAAAGTCAACTTGCTTTTGTCTCCTCTTTAATACTACAGGATCATGTTCCCTTTCTATTTTTGAACGTTTTTGTTGACTTTTATTGCGTTCTGAAGTAGAACTTGATCCATCAGAATGATCAGAAACTGTTCTTTTCTTAGCTCTTGTAATAATTCCATCATTTTGCAGTGACTCTAGCTGTTGATTCTGTCTTGAAGATGGTATTTCATTATTTATCTTGTCTTTATTGCTATTTCTTATGGCACTGAGTCGACTTCTTAAATCTGGTCTTTTGTTTTCTATTTTAAGGTGTTTTTCATAGGGAAGTATATCTTCCGAGTCATCTGTGAAACTTGTATCCAAAGATATTAGACTCTCCTGTTCAACTACATTATCATCTTCAGTTTTGATAGGTAGTATTTGTAAAGGTTCAGCTTTAACAGAAGCTATTTTTGTATCACATTCTTTTTTAACAAAAGGAAGAGATAAAGGTTCCTTTTTAGTGATTGCTTTGCATTGATCTTCATTTATGGTGGAAAGTAGGGTAGGAGAATAACATTCTTGTTTAATTCTGATATTTTGTTTAGTTGCCAATTCAGCATTACTAGTCTCTTGTGCTGTGTCTGTTTCTAAAGAAGGTTGTTCTAGAGAAATGTGTACATCTTTAATTTTCTGACAATCAAATGATGAATTATTAACATCTTCTAAACTATCCAAATCCTGAAAATTCAAGAGGATTGCATTGCAATGAATTATTATTGTTATACGTAATTAATTAAAGCTAAGAACTTTTGAAGAAAAAGATAATATACTTACCTCGTCAAAAATAAATGCATTTTTCAAAGACGTGTTAACCGATATTCTACGGTATTGGGTCATTTTAATGACTTATATTATTTTTTGAATAAAACTTTATTTTTACTATAATAATAGGAATAATATCAAAAAACATAACCAAAACATCTTACGTTTAAAATGGAGGGAACTGGTCCAAAAAATTGCTTGATTTGTCCTCCTTTTTGCCTATAGAGGGCCTATTGTGGTTATTCGATTTATTTGTTTTCCTTATTAATGTGACGTATTTACGAGAGGTGGCGCTATCTATTCCATAATTGATATTTGTAATCGAATATGAATACAACTTTCTACTAGCCGCCATTTTTGCGTTAAGTTTTAGAGAGCGAGATAGAACGTTGTGTGTATATTTAGCATGTATGCATTTTCGGAATGTTTCGGCGTTTAAAATGTTGTGTTATGATAAGTGCTTATTGTGCTGATTGATGTGCATCGGGACGAAATGGAATAATAAATTTGAATAAAGCACCATCAGCGATATTGCTTGGTGAGTCATTAACCTAGATAATGCAAGCTATGTTTACAAGATATTTTCCCAATTTCTAAAAGAACTCTCGCTTATGGTGGATATTTCCAACTACAACATTTGACTTTCATATTAACATAAAATTCTTAAATTATGTTGATCGAAACTTAACATGAAGTTGAAGTTTTTATTATGAACCATTATTCCATATTTAATGATATGGATATTTCCTTAAAAATATATTATTTATATTATTGATAATAAAATAATAGAACATCAATTTGACGAGTTACCTTCAGGTACGCCGAAGGTGCTTGGGCTACCTATAAATAAAAACTTGACAACCATACATTTGTGCTTTTACATCTAACCTTGTAACCATCTCATCTCATTCTCGCTAAAGTAGGTAATTAACATAATGTAGTTCATTAATTGTTCTCTTTTCGTGTAGTATCTTTAAGGCACGCCTGGAAATGTTATAAAAAAATTTTTACTTTATTTATTTTATCCTTACTATCTATCTTTTTCAATGTCTACGTAAATATAACATTCAAATTTTTGTTAACAGAACCCAATGGCTGAAAATGATAAGGGCTTCAAAAACAGAACGAACAATGTATCGGTAAGTTTTCATTATGTATACGTACGATTAGGTACCTAACCGAAAATAGTACATATGTGTTAATATTATTTATCACATAATGAAAAGTTTTATAAACATTTACGACTTTTATTTGTGTTTAAAAAAAATACTTAAACAACCACACATGTACCGACGTTCGGCAATGTTTTCATATCAGAAATATTGTAAACATACACGAGTTTAAATTGCTTACTTAATCCTTCGGGAAACCAATTTACATAAACATTCGTACATATTATGAAGAAGTGTGTAGAGTTTATAATTCCAACTCAATTATCCTGATATGCTTGTTCAAAGATGTACAGTTTATAAACATATACCTATGTACTTAAATTTTATTTATTACTGGTTATGCCCGTCCAAATTGGAATATTATTTGAAATTGTTTTCTGTACTATAAAACAATATGGAAATTATGATAAAAACAACAAACTTATTCACAAATAAACTAACACAAATTAAAAGACAGATTTAAGTTTCAAAACGAATTTTTTATTTTATTATTTCACAACGATCGTTTCGCCACATTGTGGCTTCTTCAGGTGAAGAGATTACAATAAGAATTAACAAACTCAATCTTAAATATATACGTGCTCTGTACAGAACCAAAGGGTGGGGGGAAGAATTTTCAAAGGTTTGTTTCTATCTGGTCATTTAATATTACATGTTTTTTATAATATCGGTTTATTTCCAACGATTCCGGGAGATTTAATTTTGGTCCTTTGTTTTCTATATGTAATATTTTTAATTTATAGTTAAAGTTGTGATTACAATTAATTAGATGTTCTGCGTAAGTCGAATCCCATCCTTTATCCCAAAAACTTTCAGCATTTCACGCTGTGATACATAGATTAATAAAAACTCCTTTAAATGATTCAAATTATAAACTTGAATTAAATAGAATTTATAGTATCGCTGTAAACAATGGCTTTGATGGTAGATCTTCTTAATAATAAAAAAAAAGAAGTAATCTTTTCAATTTACCCTAAACCAGCAAAAGAAAAAACGTCTAACAAAAATGTGAGTTTAACTTATTTAGGTAACATCTGCGAAAAAATTTGTAAAAAACAAAAAAATAAATAAATAAATAAGCAGAGACTTAGTTGTAGCCTTTAGAACTAATAATTGTTTAGGAAATGTAGTAAAAACTGCAAAGATAAAACTGATAAAAATTTAAATTCTGGAGTATATATGTTAACTTGCGGAGACTGTGACAAGGCGTATACAGGCCAAACTGGTGGAACCTTCTTGGATAGAGTTAAAGAACATTTTAATAGTTTTAACTTAAAAAGGTGTACTTCTAATTAATTGTAATCACAACTTTAACAATAAGTTTAAAATTTTAGGTACATGTAGAAATATTATAAAAAACATTTAATATTAAATTTTGTTAAATTTAAATTTAAAAATTTCTCTAACCCCACCCACCCTTTAGTTCTGTATTGCGCATGTATATATATAACAGGGAGTTTATTAATTCTTATTGGAATCTCTAAAAAAACTTAAATGTGTGTTTTAATTTGTGTTAATTTATTAAAATGAAGTTATTCATGTACCTATAGACAGATAATAGAAGAATTATATAGGTAATATAAAAAGTGTAAATTCTCTACCAACATTTTAAGGGAAAATAGTATGTGCTTAAGTAATGTAGAACTATTTGGAGAATGGTATTTAGTACACTCGAGTTAAAGTTTGTGATCGTAAACGTTATAATTATCTTAGTAAGGAATTCATTAAATCTACTTAATATTCGAGCCAGTTGACGAATGCGCTAATTTTATGTAAAATATTGATGGAATTTATAAGTACATAAGAATTTGATACACTTCTTTTTATTCTATTCCATGTACCTATGTTAAGTCCGTAACCACAAAAGTGCAAAAAATAAATGATAATAATCGAGTCTACGAAATACAAACACCGTGTATATTTACACCCACTTTTCCTATCAAACCCAACCCTTATAATGAAACACAAAATTGCTTTCATTGTCGGCATGGCCGCAAGTGAAGTGCATATTTGTTTCAGTGTATTTTACGTGGTTTATTAATGTACATACAGTATACATGAACAAAGTACTTTTGTGAAGCTTATATGTAAATCGACTTATATATGTAACACGTGTTTGAGTGTGTGTGTGTGTGTCGATGTAGGTACACCTTCTATAGATAGACATTCAAAAAAATTAAAGCTTCAGAGTAGAAAGCTTATTTTATAGGCGGATCTCGGGTGTTAGATGTTTGTAACGTCGATGTATATGTATATATATATATGTATAATATGCATGTATTTATGTATGACTCCTACATGCCATGAAGCTTTTACAGTATTTATTTTTGAGGGAGATAGTGCAACTAATGTCTGTTAATCGAAAATAGGGTTTGTGTATAATGCATAAATGTACAGGGTGTCTGTAAACATTATCTATGTTGCCTAATTTTGGATTCTTTTTTAGTATAATAAGAACATTGAATTGAGGGATTGAGTTAGAGTTACGAAATATTTTATTTACCACAATGAGTATTTATTTCACCTGTGTGACGAAATGATACTTGTGGTCAATAAAACACGATATGTATCACATAAAAATATCTATTTTTACTCTGAATGATATAAAAAATGACAAATGTAAAAAAGCACTCTTTTAAGTTAAAAAAAGCGTTCTTAAAATTGGTTTTAAAAGCAAAAATCACACAGGTAAGCTTTCTTTTTGCCCTTTCTTAGACTTTGTACTGAAAAAGGCCAATTTTCTATAGATAAACAAGTTTTAAAACTGTACATTTAATGGAGTTCCTAGTTTTAAGTACAAAATTATAGGACACTTCCATTTGAATTTAGATAATCTTTATGTTTAAGATCATGAGGTTAAAAGAAAAAAATCCGTGATGTGGTCATTTTTGTTTCATTTACGATTGGGTTTATTTTACATTTAATTTAATTATATACCCTTGCCAAATTAAACTTTCAAAAACTAAGCGTTTTCCCGTTTACGTCAATTCACAGGTGGGTGAATAAATAAAAGCTTCTCGTCTTGGTAAAATATGCGGTAAGCAACACATACTAGTAAAATGAAGCACAACTCATTTCTTTTATATTTTCAAAAATTGGCGGGGCTAAACTACTAGTTATACGAGGCATGTTTCTTAAGTTAGTACCGTTCTGAAATTCTGCCGCCGCAGCGCTGCGGTCAGCGTTTCGCGCATGCACACTGAGTACCTACATCTCTCACCTACGCACTGACGCCATTACTGTCTCATTCGCCCTTGTTTACGTTGCTTTCTGGGTGTTTAAGATGCCTCCGATAATCGTGAGTCCCTGAGAAGTCCGGGCTGTTATACGATTCCTTAGTGCTAAAGGACTAAAACCGATTGATATTGATCGTGAGATCTGAGATTTGTGCAGTTTACGGACAAAACGTTATGAGTGATGGAATGGTAAGGAAGTGGGTGAGAGCATTTAATGATGGCCGCACAAATGTGCATGACAAGGCCCGTCCGCATGTGGCTAATCGGACTAATGGTCTTTTCACTGGGAAATTCTAGATCATCCTTCGTACAGCCCTGATCTGGCGCCCAGTAACTACCATTTGTTCCTACACTTGAAAAAACATCTGAGCAGTCAGCGTCTTCAAGACGATGACGAAGTCAAAACAGTTGTGATGCAGTGGTTAAAAGTTAACAAGTCAGGCGGCAGAGTTCTATGAGAAGGGTATTCAAAAACTGGTCAAACATTATGACAAGTGCTTCTAAATTGAAGGAAATTATGTAGAAAAGTAGATTAAGGTATAGACTTTCATGTAAAAATAAAATTATTAAGATATCTTTGCACGTTTTTTATTAATTTCAAAACGGTACTTACTTAAAAAACATGCTTCGTATATTATCTTGAAAAATAGAGAAATTCAGAAAATGGTAATAAATCGTCAAAAAATGCTTTTGATCCTATGGTTTGTGAAATTTATCTTAATTTATTAGTAGGTACTATTATACACTTTATAAGAACTAATAAGTAATAGAATTAGAACAACTTATTTCCGAGTTCAGAATGCTGAAAGTCCTTATCAGCTCAGGTCCTTTACTTAAATATTATTTTGTAGTTCTGTCCATATACTTGAATTTATGGCTTTTCATCAAACCAATTTTATTATCTTGTGTCACATTATGAATATCCATTATGTCGATTTATGATTCATCCGTTTAATATCTAGTTTAGTGTTTGCAATTTGGTATGGTGCCAGTTCTGTGAAGTGGTGACCATCATGACCCGTTATTACATAAACGATTTAATGTAATAATTACGTGTAATGAAGTGGGTACTATAAATATGCATCGAAACGAGGGCACTAGATTACCTACTCATTCATAAAGTCTTCGAAGCATCAACAACAAATACAAAAAGAAAATAAGTAACTATAATAGGCATCGTTTTTATTATTAGTTTAAATAAATAAAACAAACTGTTTAAATTGTTTTACTGATAAAGTAACTGTCCCTTAAAATTGTTTCGGTCTCTCGACCATTTTCAAAGAATTCTTACTGCAAACTAAACTTAAAACTATTTAATAACTACTTATAGGTATCTAGTCTCTAAGGGTAGATATACAAATTATTTAATGATTGCCAAATATATATATATTGGACTATTATGGTATTCTGTTTGTTCATTTGTAATATTTTTGTTATTGTATATAGCTTTTTCAATTTCTAGTTTTTCGAGGAAATTTAACTTTTTACTTTTTTGGACTGCATGTAATATTTTAAAATCATTTTTAGAAAAATCGTGTTTATTTACAATGCAATGGTGGGCAAAACTTATAGTATTTTTGATAGATTTTTCATGTTCTATTATTCTTTTTTCAAAATTTCTTCCTGTCTCACCTTATACAAATTAAAATTGCATCAGAATTTGAGTATTCTAACTGATACACACCTGATTTTTTCAATTTATTGTTTTATGTTAATTTGTTATTAATTAATAATTTGCCCAAAGTGTTTTTATTTTTAATTTCTTAATTTTATGGCATATTTTTGAACTTAAACCGTTTACATAGCTGATGAATGACCAGTTTTTATTTTGTTTGTAATTATTGTTGCTATTATATATTTCATTCATTATTTTGGATTTATGTTTCTTCCTAATGATTTTCTCAATATTGTTATAGCTATGGATAAAACAAAATTTTTCTAAAAACTATTTTAAAATATTACCTACATACAGTCCAAAAAAGTAAAAAGTTAAATTTCCTCGAAATTAACAAAAATATTACAAATGAACAAACAGAAGACCATAATAGCTATCCTTAGAGTCTAGATACCTATAAATTCATATTAAATAGTTTTAAGTTTAGCTTCCAATAAAAACTCTTTAAGAATGGTCGAGAGACCTAAACACTTTTAAGGGATAATTACTTTACCAGTAAAATAATTTAAACAGTTTGTGTTTTATTTATTTAAACTAACATTGAAGATGTTTTACGAATTTCCCACCGCAAATACAGTATTTAAAGTTATTCTTATTATAATATCTCACTAGTATAAGTTAATTACTTTTACTTAATTAATTAAAATTTACTTCGGTTTTTAATTTATTTTTCATTAGTTTCATATTAAGCAGCTTTCACTGAAATTAATTTTCTTTGCTTTAGTTTCATTTACTTTTTTTTTCTGATGGAAATTAAAACTATGAAAAGCAAAGGTAAAAAGTGTCCAAATCGTAAAGAAGTATAAGGACTTCTTATAAGCAAAACGGTAAACCGTTATATTATTTTAATTAAATTATTTATCGTCAACAAATCAATAGGTGTTTATATTAATAATAATAAATAAACACAACAACAATACCTATTGTACAGATTATCATAAAATTAGTCTTTCATTAGCCACCCTCAACATGTTTTTCTGACAATTAACAAAAGCCTTTAGAAATGATAACAGAAACTTTTATCATCAAAATAGTAAATGCCTAAATTAAGTGCTATTAAAAGGCAAACTATAATAATATTGAATTATTTACAACATATACAGAGTGTTTCGAAAATGTCATTATTTAATAGGAATACAGTGGCCGGCACGTAAGGAGATTCAGCGACGGACAGATTGACAGGTAGGTAGGCGGAGACTTTTAAATGAAAGAGCCAATAAGAATATAGATGGACCGAAACTGTAACTTGTAGTTCAGCGGCGCGTATCACTGAGAGAGAAAGTACTGAACACGGAACACAAGTGAATTCATTCAACTGATTTACTTACCCTAATGGGGTTTTAATGATGTATGCGAAGTGAACAATTAAAATTTCACTATCAGCATCATGAACATAAGGAGAAAATCACGGTTATAAGTACCTAATTATATAAATCTAGGAATTATACCTAATTTAGAAATTATTAGGTATTCATAGAAATAAGTTGTTGACAAGCAAGATAAAGTCGAATGAACAAAACTTGAATATGAATTATGTAGTGTATCTTACCCAGGTCTATTTGTTAAGGCATTTGTTAGAAAACGTAGTTTGTACAATCGATCTTTATATTTGTTATTTTTATATTTCGTAGTTTCGTTTATAGTTGTGCGATTTGTGCATGTACTAGATATTATAAATACTCTTCCCAAGATTACTCATTTCGAACACAATTTACAAGCAACCACTTCTCTACTCTGTTAATTTGCAACTGTTTGCCACTACGCTACTGAACTTTGCTGAGCAGTTATCATTCTGCCTACCGGTCGATTAACCCCGCCCTAAAAGGGCTAGACTTTGCCACTGCGCATCCGATGATTTATGGCTTTTGAATCTCCTTACGTGCCGGCCACTGTACTTACCTATACCTATATGTATGTTTTTGGCTGTAAAAAAATCGACCAGAACGATACTGTTTTTATTTTAATAATAAAACTGTGAATCGATATCAGTTTATCTTTTGTACAAAGTTCGATTTTTCGCTTTTCAATTTTACCCTTTGAACTGTTTGCTATAAATTTTCCTCGAAACAGCTTATTCTCGTTACTTAAAATGCAGACATTTCGTCGCGAGCTTTAAACTTAACAGTGACAATTTATAAACAGTTACTATGCTGATGTAAATGCATTTTGGCACCCAATTTAAACCGAAAACTAAGCGCGAAGTTTACATAGATGTTATATTGTAGAAACTATTTGTATCTTCACACATAAACCTTTGTATATCATCTACATTATGTACCTACCTATTATTATATAGATATGCTACACTTTTGAAGCTGGATGAATGGATAATCTCTTCTGTTCGAGGAATTAGCTTGTGTGTCGGTAGATATTTTCGGAAAAGTTTGCGTTGACAAGTTTCTTTGGATTTTGTTTTAAAATATGTACAATTCTGATAAAATGACTGACGTACAATTACGACACCGTGTATTAAAGAAAGACGCATTTTCTTCTTTGAATTCTACGTAAGTCAAATGGCAAAAGCTGGTCCCTTATTAATAGTTCTTTTATGTTCCCTTAATCTATTACGGAACACCTGGCACAGATGTGAAACATCGAAATTGTTTTTAAATTTAATTGAATCAATAAAATACCATACAGATATACCTATACAATTTTAAACAGAAAACATATATAAACAATTGAACAAAAAGTATATGAAAAATAAAATATCAAAATATTTCCTTTGAGAGGTAATCCTCGAAGGTCTCAATACGTGTCTTAACATTCTTTAACCCAACTAAGGGTTAATTTATAAAAATCAATAGCATAAAAAGCATAGTGCTTTTAAGAGTTAAATTGAAAATATCATTTCTTATTATTGCATTGAGTTAGAAAATGGAATGTTTTAATCTTAAGTATTCGATGTCAATTTCAACTTGGTACCTCTCATCGTTCCCTAAAAATGGTAAATATCCACAAAATTCTGTAGTTTGATCACTTTATACTTTTATCGCAAATATTTCATCTATTAACAACCATTTTGTTATTAATTCTGTCAGCTTCTAGAAATTTTACATATAGCTTGTAAATATTCTTATAAGATTTTCGAAATAATAAAGTCAGTGTTAGTTAGCGATGCTTCTACCATACACTATTTTGTTGATTCAATAAGCCACGGTTGTCTTTATAGGTACCTAATAAACACACAAAGTAGCAGATATCCTTGGCCAAGCATTAAAATAAAAAGGCGTAATAAGGCTTGCATGACTTTGACCAAATAAAGCAAAGGAGCGATTCTCAAAACGTTTTTATTTAAAATCACAAACTGTTATAATAATTATTACTTATTTTATTTTTCGATCGTTTTAATAAATACTCTTGATTGAAAGTTTATGTTAACATACTAAATTGTTTTATTTTCTTCCTCGAGTTAAGTAATATTGGGAAAATGTTTATAAATCATAAATATCGAATTATATTATATCGAAAAGTAGTGATAGTGATAATAAAAACGACAGATATTGAGAATATTGATTTTCAAATCAAAGAGAAAAGAAGAAAAACAAATAAGTTTCACGAAATTTTTATTGTCTCAACAATATTGTTTCGGTAACTAGAGAATACAAAAGATTACTAAATGTGTAAAATGTGTTCAAACAATTTATACTATTAAATTACAAGATACATGGTGGGGGGATAAGTTATAATTTATACAAAATCAAAGGGATACTAATTCTAGTTGGTTATTTACAATATTACATTTATTATGAACAGCTTTTCTTATTTCTGTATTTTCACGTAGAGACAGTTTCCTGATTTTTGGGATGTTACAATGTAAAATTTTTATCTTATCCAAGTCTAGATGATGATTATTAGTAATGCAATGTTCAGCAAAACCACATTTGTTATCCTTTTTTGCGTTATTATGTTCGGAAATGCGTTTTTTAATATTGGTTTTTGTTTATTGAATTGATTTGTTTTTGTAGTGATTATTATTTAAAAATGCATTACATATTGTATAAAAAGCAAGTCCAATTCAAAACAAGAATCAGTGCTGATTTGGACTCCAGTTCGACGTCTACACTATTTACTAAATAAGAATGAGCACTGTTTTCATTTTTATCCCGATTCTAACTCTTTGTGTTTCGTGTTGTTTTACGTCATACATTGTAGGGCGCGTGGGCGTGCTTAAGTACCTCTATACTGGTAGTAACTTTAAACAATTTTACACTATTATTAATGGTACGTGTCTGGAAGAATTTCGGCCGCCACTGCCGTTTGTAATCGTCTATTCTATTAGACTATCAGAGTAGTAAAGCATCTGTCTCCTAGGAGCCACATTTTCGTATATGGAAAGTACGCCTATGATATACAGCTTCGAATTTAACCACGACGATTATGATTATTGCCTTATGTAATTTAGGTAACTTCTAATTTCAAATAACAAAGATGCTAGCTAACATAGCTAATACGTATCAGGAATTCTGGTAGACTGTATATAAATCAAGCGTTCAATTTTCTCGAGCTTGTAAATGGTGTAGTAAGTGATAATAAATAAAAATCATACATAAATACATATATTTATGTTATGTATGATGTGTCCCATTTGTCGAAATAATTTCTTAATGACGGTTACTAATGTTTTTATAAATAATAATCTCTCTCGTGGCCGTATATGGGTAAAATAAAAGGTCCGTCTAGATTCTTACTTACTGAACACTGATGAATAACCTTCGAATAGGTGAAATAATTTTCCACAGTATTTAATTTCTTTCTTGGCGCCTCTGACCATCCATCTATCTATCTATATGGATGGTTATTGTGCAATTTTAATAAAGAATTTCCAACAAGTGATAGATACTGTTCGGCTCTGTGTAATGAAAACATTTTGAAAGTTTACAATGGTGGATGTTTGTAGCTGTTGATGTTAGATAATGGCGACGGTGTAGATCTACGGATGCGACTTATTAACATCGACATTCCATAACAAAGTTGTTTTTGACTGTAATAAAGTAATAACAATTACATACCTATTGTATAGTTATAGTACGTGCTTACTGTTGTTTGTTTTTCTAACTGAATTTATATGCATACTGGTTTGTATTTACACATATGTATGTTATGTTGTATCAAGGTACTGATTTTATAATAAATATTTACTTGCAGTGCTAATACAAACAATTTTTACGTACCTATGAAAGTTCGAAGGTAACTTAACTGTCTGTTGAATTTTCGACTTCTCTTAACCAGATTCTTATTTTTTTGTAGAGGGTGGTTCTTTTAAAGATATGACACCCAGCGCCCCCTCGGCTATAGTTTGTTTATTGTTATTGTCTAGTTTTTAGCTTCTTCTCGGTCACCCACAGCAGGGCAACATCTTGAGAGCTTGATTTTGCCGAATATTCTTTTAGGGCGTCTAATGTACTTTTGCAATCAGCGCATTACTATTAGTGTTTCTTATCAAAGAGAAATAAGAGGGTCTTTGTGCGGCAAGAGGGCATCTCAAGGATCAAATCCTTTGGAAGCTCAATGACCTCGCCTTGCCCTCCTCTTACGTACGTGGTTGCTGATCCTGTAAAAAGCCCTTATTGCTACCGCTTTGATAATCACTTTGAAGGGGTCGTCTGCGCCGAGAGGCATCCCCATAGCTGCGGTAGGGGCAGTCCCTCATTGCTCCGGTAATGTTTCTTAGCACCAAGTCTCTAAATTTTGTCGCCCACTCATTTAAATTAAAATAAACCTTAAGAACAAAAAAGTTAAAAATAATTTTGCAGCCCCTTTACTTCCTACAAACTAGCTATGTAATTAAATGTAAATTTAAAATTAATTAGCTAGTTTTTAGGAAGCAGAAAAGGGTTATTTTTAACTTATTAGAACTATAATGAAGTGTCGCTTCTTAAAAAAATAAAAAACATTTAAATATATATATATTGCCGGCCAAACCTGATTTTAGGACAAACTAGTTTTGCCTAGGCTAAACTAGTTCTTCCTATACGCATTAGGATTAACTAGTATAGCCCAGTCCAAACTAATTTGTCCTAAGCCCGATAGGATAAATCAGTTTAGGCTAGTCCAAACTGATTTGTCCTGACATAAATACGCACACTCTAGGATAAATTAGTGTAAACATTATAGTATATCTAGATAAACCGAATAAAATACTCCGTAATTGGAAAAATAATCATTTTTATTAGAACCATAATGTTTCGTCGTTAAAAGTTATGGATAATTGGTAATACAAACAATCATACTATAACAAATAATAAGTGTTTTTTTTTTTAATAGAAGCAATAATCATATCTCAACTATTAAAATTATTATTTATTTTTACATGGAGTGCTTTGGTGGCACTTAGAATTGCAGAGTATCATTGCCTCCTTGCACTGGCATATGTTTGTGTAACAGTCTTTTTGCAGCTGCATCTCACAAAACCTATCTATCATAACCTAACCTATTTATATCAAGACAAATCAGTTTGGACTAGGCTAAACTGGTTTATCATATCGGGCTTAGGACAAATTAGTTTGGACTAGGCTATACTAGTTAATCCGATCGCGTATAAGAAGAACTAGTTTAGCCTAGGCAAAACATATATATTGATTAATTGTGGGTAGCTTTTATTTTGTGTCGATTTCTCTGCCAGTTGTTTTCCTCCTTACATTTAATCCTTGTCCACTGATACGCCCGGGATTTCCCGCAAAGTACTGTCTTAAAATGACAGACGCAACACTTGTCTGTCATTTTTGCTCTGTCCTGTACATCAGTAAAATGTTAATGTTAACAATCCACGTAATCTCGCTCGAATTGTAATGGTTTTATATCGTGGCTCGCGAATTTGCTTTCCGATTTGTTTGTTTGTTGCCTGCCTTCGCCGTGTGGTTTTCGAGCTAGTAGTAGCGGCAGGCAGTAGTGGGACAAACCACGGATCTTCGTACTTCTTCGTTGGCAGGCGAGCCCGACCTGTTAGTTACGTATGTAGCATAGTTATTATACAGTTTACTTGTGCTGCGTTGCGTTATTACCTTTCGTTGTTTTATACGTATATGTATAACACTTGCTCGTATTCGGTTACAGTGTATTGCGCGATGCGGTTTGATTGACGAGCAATCGCAGTTTTGAAAATTTTTGAATTTCGATTGTAGTTTCTTTCGCTTGTGTGTAAAAGTGTTTATGTGCATGACGCGTTTACCGGTAATATAATTAGAAGCTATTTGCCCGTCTCATTTCGTCCCGTCTCGGCTAAATTTGTTTGGGAATTATATTGAATGTAACCTATCCTACTACTTATTATACATACCACCTTCTCTCCCGGTCCGTGTGCCATGTCGTAAACTCTGGTAGAAATTTCGTTCTTACGTGTTTCTTAATTAGCGCGTTGACGGACTCGGTGAGTTAAGTATTATTTTTGAAAATATATGTAGGACGTCGTGTGTTGTGTGTCGAGAATGCCGGTTAGAGAGGATAATCTAATCTCGGTTTTTCTCGATTCTTATTGTACAGATATCAAGAGGAGATTGTTGTAATTATAGTGACTTTGTGACCATTGTACCATCGGATTAGATTTTGGAGGATTTTTTTTTAAGGTAATTGTGCTGTCTATTATTTTGTCCTTGAATGAATAACTATGTACGAATAGTGATTTCCATATTACATATAAATAAAAGTTATCTGTTTTTATTGCGTAAACTAAATAATATTTTTATAAACCGGAAAATGTAGAATAAGTGCCAAATGTTTTAACATCTCTAACGATATATTAATAATCTTACTATAATTAATTACCCGATCAATATAAATAAAAAATACTAAGTACGTAATAATTCTTCGGGTGTTATTATAATTCAATATATCTTTTTACATTATAACATGTCGGTATAGTGAGAAATTAGTTTTTGTCGGTTTTACCTTGCCGACTGTTGCTCTACTTTTCATAATCCTTTAAATTAACATGGCAAGTCGCAACAATTAACCTGCACCTTAAAGACTAACCTTTAAAACCTAAATCTGATTATAAATTTGTATTTATACACATCTAATAGTAGGTATCAGCAGATGTTAATTAGGTATTTAGACATATTGCTTTACAAGAGTGTATAATTAATTTTTTAAATGCAACGCTTTCATTTTCTCGATATACTTACTGCTTAATTAATTATTGTAATCATACAGCCGCGAGCAGAACGGATTAAAAACTAATATAAGTATAATGCGTAACTGTAAACATTTGACTGTGTTTCAGTACTGATTTTATAAAAGAAATATTAAAGGTATCTACCTATAATAAGTGACATATATAAGTGTAGGTGTGACTATGTTACAAGCGTTTTGAAATTTTGTAAACACACAGTTTCATTCAATTTAATTAATTTTAAATTAATACGAATGTAAGTGGTGCATTTTACTTATTATTTTTTGGTAACGCTTAAAAATCAACTACGACACAAAACAATAAAGCATATGACGAACCTACATGATGAAATAAAGATTTTAAGTAGGCGGTTCGTAGTAATTATGATATTATGAAGTTTTTCTTTTTACCTTATCGTTATCTTTTGAACGACATGTTAATATGTTTTTTCCCGGTAATAATAACTAATTATTGTAATAATACATTTTATAGATATATTGCATTCGTTTTTATTATAGTTAAATATCGAAGCAAAGGCTGTACAGAAATCGTCCAGAGATTATCGTTGATAAACTCAATAAAATAATGATGTCATTCAGGCAAAAACGAAGAGCGGAAATAATAAGTGTACAGTGGCCGGCACCTAAGGAGATTCAGCGACAGTCAGATTGACAGGTAGCTAGGCAGAAACTTTTACCATAGCAATAAATGAAGAATATAGCTGGACCGAACCGTCAATTTGTAGTTCAGCGGCGTGTATCACTGAACACAAGTGAATTCATTCAACTGATTTACTTACCCTAACAACCCCTTCTTTACTCTGTTAATTTGCAACTATTTGCCACTACGCTACTGAACCTTGCTGAGCAGTTATCATTCTGTCTACCGGTCGATTATCCCCGCCCTAAAGGGGCTAAGCTTTATTAGTGAGCATCCGATGATTTGTGGCTTTTGAATCTCCTTAGGTGCCGGGCACTATACGTAATTTAATCCTTCGATAGAAATAAATAAATATGCTGGTTTATTATTGAATTACCTAGGTACTACATATTAGTTTCAGATTAAGGATTTTTCGGATTAATTAGTGAAAAAAAAATCGTGAAGTAGGAACATTCCCCTAATTTTTATATATTAATTTTGAAAGTAAAACCATTTGAATATTACAGTTCGGTCATTAGTATTAGGTAATGATTTATTACAGAGAGTTTATTGACATTTTTTTTTCGACGTTAAAGAGAATGCTGGTGTGATCCGATGAAAGTTTCATAAATCGAAGAACTTTTGTTTTGAGCAATGTGGGAGCAAATACCCTTTCAATAAGAGCCCTCGTCGCCTTGTTTTTTTGTTTCGATCGTGGAACATTTGTTCGAGTGCGAATTTAATGATCGCACAGTTGTTTGCTTCTTTTATTTTCTCGTCTTCTTTTGTTTGGGGTCTCTGATTGATTTTCAACTTTGATATGGATTGAACGATTCGGAATTATACGAATATTAAATTCTAAATGAGTATGGCTAATGGTTTTTCCGATTAATTTGTTTTTATTTATTTTTTGTATTACGGCCCTATTTTACGTCGCATTACCTGTCCATTATGTTTAGTTTCTTTTTTATCGTTTAGACCTTTAACAACAAAATTAACGCTTAGTAAAACAATCCAAGGACGTACATGAGCGTGTTCCATTCAATTGTTTGATTGACCGCTTTTTTTGTTAGCGAAATTAGATCTTTATAAAAATGATGTAAAAAGAGACCGTTGCCATATTTGTACTATAATATGTACAATATTTCCGCGAATTCCAGATCGTTGTATGATTCAATTTTTTTTTGCGCGACATCAATCATGACACAATTCGTGTTTATATTTGTACACACGTACTGAATAATTGATCTTTTTTTTTGTTGTTACACCAGGTGCAATATAAAAGTTTGTTGTACAAACTATTTATGATATTTAACGAAGACGCGGTTGGGAAATTGTAAAACATTTTTAATAATAAAATTCAAACAAACAATATGTAAAGGTTTTACAAATAATTTAATAAGTTTTCTCTTACAATGAATTATATTATAGATAAGATCATTCATGAAAAACTTAAAAATCATACTTTTAATCTCATATACCAGGGAAAAAACGTAAAAGGTAGGTTTTTATTAACCATTATCAAAATATCAGTACTACCATTTGTAAAAGGTTAAATAAATTAGGTATTGTTAGTATTTGTTCCAATAAAACTGATTTAGGTAATATGTTAGTCAACAATAAAATTTCAAATTTTGATAAACGTTTTAAATCAGGTGTCTATGAGATCCATTGTACGGACTGCCAGGCTGTCTATATAGGACAGACTGGTAGATCATTTATAACTAGACTTAAAGAACACAGATAATCAATTATAGATAGAAAATGTAATACTGGCTTCGCACAACATTGTCTTGATAATAACCATAAGTTTAGTGAAGATAATTTAAAAATTTTACATAGTATAAATAAAAGTAAAAGACTAAACTTTTTAGAAAAATTAGAGATTCAAAAGGCATTTTTTCAAAATAAAATAGTTACGAATGAGCAGTGTGAAGGGCATAAGGGCCCTATATTTTTAGCGCGTTGTCAGAAATTGTAATCTCCCCCACTCATATTTGTAGTATATATATTGACGCATTTTTATTTTTAGTTTAGTTTCTATTTATAACTCTTTGATAATGGCCTTACAAGCCGAAACATTGTAAGAGAAATCTTATTAAATTTTTTGTAAAACCTTTACATATTGTTTGTTTGAATTTTTATTAAACTATTTATGGATCCAAAGCGTAAAAATAATATATATTTTTTTTAAATTTTTGATTTGTTTTTAAATGGGAAGAACATACATATGTAGTGATATTTCGGCAGTTATCCTTGTAAATTAAGAAATTCCGAAACGTTAATTAGACTAATGATATGATCAATTAGATGTTTTTTCACATGACACATCTTAATGCTGTAAATCAACTTACATAAAGGACAATTTGTTGTTACATCTGTAAAAGTGTGTCAGTCAGTTCATTTCGCGCGTTGTCACACGTGTTTCTTTTTTGTTGTTTTCTTTTGTTTTTTTTGGTCTTGGTGCTATTTTTGTTACTGGCCAGAAATTCCTGGAAATGACGTAAACAAAAGAAGCGACACGGCCGATGCCATTTTTTATGCACTTTCAAAAACGACATGAAACAAAATAACTTAGGTTTAGTAGGTAGGTAGGTAGGTATGTAACTCGGAGCAAATAGGAAGTGAAAGCGTTGTGTGAATCGCGAAAATTGCCTTTTACTATTTTACGACAATTTTATCTACTAACAAAGCAACTTTCATCATAAAAAAGAATAATGTTAAAAATAATAATAGAAAATCGGAAGCACTTGTTGAGTTGAGTAGCTCCTCAGCTTCATTTTGAGTAACTATACCGAGTGTTTCCATTAAAAGGTTCAACTGCTGATAAGAAAGGATTCCAAAAAATACTATCAAAGAACATAAGCTTTCACGGCCGGAATTCGCAGTCGCTGCCGAGACTTCGAGGTATAATCTTCGCCCACGTAGTCAACGCAGCACCCACTAAGGATGTCAGCCGCTGACGAAAACGCTAAAATTTAGAAACTATCAATAAAACTATGTTTATTAGCTAACAAATGTTTCACATATGTAGAATTAGAGTTGTTATTTTCATAACTTTTTTGTGTTCTTTAAACCTCTCACTAAAACATCTCTCTGTCTGACCTATATAAACTTTATTACGCGTGCCGCAATTTAATTGAAATTTCCTGATTTAGCATCTTTCTTAGTAGGGTCTTTGTTATTTTTGATAAAACTTTCTAAAGTAGTATTAGTTTTTTTTCCTCTGAATTTACAGATTCATTTGTGTCGTTTAAAACTAATAATACGTTAGGACGTTTTATCAAAAATAACAAAGACCTTACCAAGAAAGATGCTAAATCAGGACTTTATCAATTAAATTGCGGCACGTGTAATAAAATTTATATAAGTCAGACAGGCAGATGTTTTAGTGAGAGGCGTAAAGAACACAAAAAGAGTTATGAAAATAAGAACTCTAATTCCACGTATGTGGAACATTTTTTAGTTAATAAACGTAGTTTTACTGGTAGTTTCAAAATTTTACACATAGAAAAGAAATTTACTGGACGAAACCACGGCCTACAAACCCGAACCATCATTCTACTATAATACTATCAAACAGTACATTTAGACGGGACATTCTGTTAATTAATTAATGATGTGTTAGAATGCGTTTTATGCAAACGCCCACGCGACCCATACGTTTGCTTATAGCATAACTTAACTGGAAGAGTGAAATTATTATAGCTTTGGTCATTACTGCTGTGACTTCTCATTACCGCGCCCCGATTTATGTGATGAAGTGTATCGACTGCATATCTACATACGTATAAAATAGATAATACCATAGTTTGCATATGCATGTGGAGAGCTATAGTCCGTCCGTACTTATTCCATATCTGTCGTGCGTTTCTTACAGTTACATAATATGTAGTCCAGCTTTGCGCTTTTTTTTTGTGGGCTAAACATGAATAGAATTAAATGAACACGCACTATAGGTATGTATGCTAAATTTAGCCGCCGGTGAAGGCTGATGATGAGTTAGGTCTCAAGGGACACGTGCCCATTTCGGTTTTTTATGAAAGAGAAATATGTAAAACAAACACGTATAGTTACAAAAACTTTTATTCAATACAATATACGTATATTTCGGCACACTGTGCTTTCTTTAGGTATAGAAGTAATATAAACTAAACCTAAAACATTTTGACATTGGAATTAAAATCCTTATTCGTCTAAATATTAAGATCAAAGATCTCACATTTGGAACGCGTCCTACCAAGTAGGCACAACGAACCGAAATCCATATCCCACGATCGGTTTCAACCTATCGGGTCTCATCAGGTAGGTGCTGGCAAAAATACTAGCTAATAGTAGCCCTCGGAGTAGATGTTTCTGTTGCTTCTATATTTCTATTTATAGTTATATTTATAATATAGCCTGTAAAGGCCTTTCTGCCAGCGCCCACCTGGTGATGATGAGGTCGAAATCGGTCGTGGGATATGGCTTTCGGTTCGTTGTGCCTACTTGGTAGGACGCGTTCCAAATGTGAAATATTTGATCTTAATATTTAGACGAATAAGGATTTTAATTCCTTCTTTTTTGAATATGTTATATCTTCGTCTAAGTATACATCGGAATCAACAGTGTAATTCAATGCCGGTAGGGGTATTAGCCCTCGGAGTAGTTGTTTCTGTTGATTCCATATTTATATTTATAAAACATTTTGACTTATATACTAACTAAATTTAATAGATAAAAAGAGAAGGGGTTGAAAAACTAAATACTTAATAGTGCGGTATTTACAACGTCTGTTTGATCATTTAGAATAACTCCTAATTTAATAAATTTGTTTATTTCCATTGACTCTATTAAATTTAATTTTATTCCTTTCTTTTTTAAGTGTAAAATTTGTAACTATGAATAAAACTACGTTTATTAACTAACAAATGTTCCGCATACGTAGAATTAGAGTTGTTATTTTCATAACTTTTTTGGGTTCTTTAAGCCTCTCACTAAAACATCTCCCTGTCTGACTTATATAAACTTTATTGCACGTGCCGCAATTAGTTGATAAATTCCTGATTTAGCATCTTTCTTAGTAGGGTCTTTGTTATTTTTGATAAAACTTTCTATAGTATTATTAGTTTTTTTTTTCTCTGAATTTACAGATTCATTTGTTTCATTTAAAACTAATAATACGTTAGGAAATTTTATCAAAAATATCAAAGACCCTACCAAGAAAGATGCTAAATCAGGAATTTATCAATTAAATTGCGGCACGAGTAATAAAGTTTATATAAGTCAGACAGGGAGATGTTTTAGTGAGAGGCTTAAAGAACACAAAAAAGTTATGAAAATAACAACGCTAATTCCACGTATGCGGAACATTTGTTTGTTAATAAACGTAGTTTTATTGATAGTTCCAAATTTTACACTTAGAAAAGAAAGGAATAAAAATAAATTTACTAGAGTCAATGGAAATAAACAAATTTAATAAATTAGGAGTTATTCTAAATGATCAAACAGACGTTGTAAATACCCCACTATTAAATATTTAGTTTTTCAACCCCCTTCTCTTTTTACATATTAAGTTTAGTTAGTAAGTATATAAGTGAAAATGTTTTAGGTTTAGTTTATATTACTTCTACACCTGAAGAAGGCACAGTGTGCCGAAATATACATATATTGTGTTCAATAAAAGTTTTTGTAATTATACGTGTTTGTTTTACTTATTATGGAGTTACAATCATTAAACGCTTCATCTATTCAAAGAGAAATATGTGTATCGTTTATAACGACATCTAGTATAACGGCATAGCGGTTTTGGGACAAAAATTCATAATGGTTTTCACCTATACGTGATGCTTCGCCTGTCGGTTGTAACGACCTCCATCGGATATTACAACTAAACTAATACAGCGACGGAAAATGTGGTAAAATTTGGTTGTTATCATTTATAAATCACGACGGATATAAAGGAACTATGTATCCACAGGTACGTGGGGGAATTACCGAGCTACGAAGAGGATGACGCGACAGAAAGGATGTAAATCGTTTTTGTTGCTTCATCGTTTTACACACACTTTTAAGTTTAATATTGTGGTGTTGGTGTTAATGATATCTACTGAGTTCGTTTTCTTTTAACATTGTAATCTATAATGTAATTGTTAAATATAGTAATATTTTATACTTGGCGGTCTTTACTACTTTATTTGTTGTTTTAGTCATCGAAATACTTCGTGTTGAAAATGGACGATTGTGTCTATTAATGTTTAAAGTTTAAAACTCATTTTATTGTTTATAGTGGTGTTGAATATTTTATCGACAAATTTACAAATAAAACTATAAAAATTTACGAGCTCAATAATTGTCGTTTGGAGCACTTTTGCTTCCGTATCAAGGTCAATGAAACGCTGTTTCGACACAAAAGTATTTTGTTTTTTTGTAATAATCCAACGAATATCGAACCTGAGATAATCGTCATAGTTTTCTTGTTTTTTTTTTTAAGTCATTTTGAAAATTGACAGGGTGTCATATGTATTGGGGGTCTAGAAAAATCACACCAAAATTTTGAAAAAGGTCAAGTGAGCGATAGAAATGACTCGGAAGTTTCTATTTTCGATTACGATTACATATCACACACAACTTAATTTTTTACACTTTTAATTTTTTTTATAAATATAAATATAAATATGGAATTAACAGAAACAACTCAACTACTCCGAGGGCTAATACCCCTACCGGCATTGAATTACACTGTTGATTCCGATGGACTCCTAGACGAAAATATAACATATTCAAAAAAGAAGGAAGTAAAATCCTTATTCGTCTAAATTTTAAGATCAGAGATCTCACATTTTGAACGCGTCCTACCAAGTAAGCACAACGAACGGAAAGCCATATCCCACGACCGGTTTCGACCTATCGGGTCTCATCAGGTGGTCGTTGGCAGAAAGGCCTTTACAGGCTATATTATAGATATAAATATAAATATGGAATCAACAGAAACGCGTTCAAATGTGAGATCTCCGATCTTAAAATTTAGACGAATAAGGATTTTAATTCCTTCTTTTTTATTACGTATAAATAGTGTCAGAAAGTTTACGTATAATAGGTAGCTATTTATGTATAATAAATATATCAGTGTCGTCGATTATTCCATGAATACCCACGTAATGTCATTGTCATTATGATATGTAAATGTATTAGCGACGAAACGATTAAAATTTCAATGTCGACTCGGAACTTTAACACTGATTGTGAATTGAATGAAACGGCACAAATAAATTTTGCGACGAACAAAGTACGTACCTACGCAACATATAATAATACGCAGGCAGTAAGTCGATCGTTGCCTGAAGGAATTTGTTATTATAATTATGAGGAAAAATGAACCATTAACCTTGAACGTGCGATTTTTTTTTTTTTTGTAACATTGTCGAGGGATTGCGTATGGCACGTGTTCTGTCTAGGGTTGCCGCAAAAGACAAGATTATTATAGACCTTAATACTAAGTAAACACTTTTCGGTGCACTGTTGATGAAACATAATTAATTAAAAATAAGAATAAAAGACAAAAAAATGTTTCAATAAAACTATTTCGAATAACTCGACATTTGTTTCGACCGGGCGGTCTTTATCAACAGTCGATTAATACTAAATTATACATTAAACGTTCAAACCTTAAATAGTAAATTGCGGTTTACATACACGAGATAAGTTAATATACATATACATTAATTGGGGAAATTGACTCATTAAAAACTTTTCATCATAAATCGGTTATTTCTAAATTTCTAAATGCTCCAAAAGTGTGAGCTTTCTAGATTTTTCTGAATTATGTAATAATTTAATATTTTCTTTGTCAAGATTATGGTTCAGCAAAACCTGTTGTTTTGCGCTCATGTTCACAAATATGATTTTTTAGAGCCATACCACATTGTCCAATGTAAATGGCGTCACAATCCTTGCACGATAATTTGTAGATTCCGCTTTTTTGATGATATTGCCTAACTTTAATCTATTGACTTCTAACACTTTAAAGTTCTGACCTTAATTTATTTTGTCCAAACCAAAACTGTTTGCTCAAAATTTTGAGTCTTGAACTGGGACTACCGGTGATGCAAATAGAAAACAAAGTCACAACGTTGCAAGACTTTTTTCATTTCACTTGAATAATTCTTTATTTTTGAGCATTGACATTATGAGACCTCATATATTATCATTGAAATATTTATGCAAAAATATAATCTGGAAGATAGAAAGTCATTATTATCGAATCAAAGCATTAAAATGTTAATGTTATTGGATAAAAATTTTTTACATTTTAATATTATTTACATTTAATATATTTATATTGTGTTATTTATTGAGTAATGTTATTATTTTGAATATCAATTTGCTATTTACAATCATTTATCGAGAAAACGGATTATAAGAATTTTGACTACACCCTTATAAAAATTTCTCGAGTTTTGTTATGTGTAGGTATATACTATGTAGGTATAGATAGATAAGCACTCGACGGTTAATTTAATGACTTTGTAATAGAGTACGAACTCATTGCGTGTTTGTCCAGAGCCCAACTTTCTAATAAATTAACGTTTTACATATGTACACATAATAAGTGCGTAGACATGTCTAGTACAGTTGTATACAGACCAACATATGTGGGTACAATGTACTACCGTACCTATTACTATAAAAAGTAGATGGTTTATTGTTTAGAAACAATAAGGAAGTCTGAAAGTTCTCTATCGATTTCTCACTTATTATTATTATGTGATGTTACGAAAGCGCATTTTCCTTTTAAAATAGGTACATTAATGATAATAATGACGTCGACAAAAAAGGCTATAATAATTGCCAATAAAAAGAAACGTGATATCCTTATGATGGCGATCGTGCATAAAAGGATCCGGAAGATAAATGTCTTACGAAATACACAACGCTGTACTGATTTTCGTATTCAATACAACAAGTCGTTACACAAATCGAAACATGCACGTACTTAATTTAATTAAAATCATAGCTCGATTAACCCATGTTGGAAACTGTTATGGTTTTTGTGAATTAATTAAATTTGCCACATCTAGTGTTTATACGATGTTGTGTGGCCCATAATTCTATAAAAATATTGAAGCTTTTAACTCAAGATACATCCATTGAAATATATTTTGTCATACGGCAGTAGGTACTTCCCCCGTAACTTAGAATAGAATAGAATCTAAATTTTGCTTGAAAAGACCTTTCCATAATACCATTAAAGATAAAAATCCTAAAAAGTAGACTTTAACTAAAACTTTAGATTCGAACTATGCCAAACATATTTAATTCAAATTTAAAGATCTTACATGTAGAAAATAAACGCTTAAAATTAACTTTATTGTAATCTAAAGAAATTAATAAATATAAAAACGGAAATAAATCACTCAATGATTAACTATATTTAAACTAGTCACCATTGTTAAATCTTTTCGTTCACCCTATTCATGATCTACCACTTTAAGGAGACTTTATATGCAATTATCTGTATAAGTACAGTGACCGGCACGTAAGGAGATTCAGCGACGGTCAGATTGACAGGTAGGTAGGTAGGCGGAGACTTTTAAATGAAAGAGCCAATAAGAATATAGCTGGACCCAAACGTTAACTTAAAGATCAGCGGCGCGTATCACTGAGAGAGAAAGTACTGAACCCGGAACACAAGTGAATTCATTCAACTGATTAACTTACCCTAATGGGGTTTTAATGATGTATGCGAAGTGAACAATTAAAATTTCACTATCAGCATCATGAACACAAGGAGAAAATCACGGTTATAAGTACCTAATTATATAAATATAGGAATAATAGCTAATTTAAAGATTATTAGGTATTCATAGAAATAAGTTGTTGACAAACAAAATAAAGTCAGATGAACAAAACTTGATAATATGAATTATGTAGTGTATCTTACCCAGGTCTATTTGTTAAGGTATTTGTTAGAAAATTTAGTTTGTACAATCGATCTTTATATTTATTATTTTTATATTTCGTAGTTTCGTTTATAGTTGTACGATTTGTGCTTGTACCAGATACTCATACCAAGATTACTCATTTTCAACACAATTTACAAATAACCTCTTTTAATTTACAACTGTTTTTCACTACGCTACTGAACTTTGCTGAGCAGTTATCATTCTGCCTACCGGTCGATTAACCCCGCCCTAAAGGGGCTAGACTTTGACACTGCGCATCCGATGATTTATGGCTTTTGAATCTCCTTACATGGCGGCCACTGTAGTTTTGTGCATCTGTAAAAGCCACAGTGTGTTAATAAAATGTGGAAGTTAAAACTTTTATTTTCGATTCCATATGTTCGACTTTCATCAAGTATCCGCTAATTCAATACAAACTTTATGTTTAACCCTTAAAAATGATACGATGATGTTATACTATCGTGTATTCTTAATATTGCAAAAGCAACATGACTTGTTCTTGCGTCCTTGGTATTTAAGCATTAAAGATATTTAACGAACGATTCCCTGACATTTACTCCAAGTCGAACGATACGATACATTAAAATCGGTTTTGCCATTGTTTTGGGACGATTAAGCGAACGAAGAGAAAAAAAAATTGAACGATCGAGAACGATAATGGACTTCATTCTTATTAATAACAATGCGAATCTGAACGGCGCTATAAATTTCGATTTCTTTTTTTTTTTTTGTTGTTCTTTTTTTGTCGTTCGTGACCTTTTTCCGCTTTCGTTTCCTGGTGACTTAATTATCTCCAATGTCTTTTGTCTTGTCGGCACTCGGTTTTTGTTGAATGTACTTATAGTATCTATCAAAAGTAATTAGCGAAATAAAATAAAAAACGAATGGAATGATTTATTTATTACAGTGCAATAACTGTCGTAGTAGCTTTACAGCTAAAATTAATATTTATACCGCTGAAGCTCTCAGACTTGGAATTTCAACGTTTTGAAATATTTGTTTAAATATCGTTTATTATGGTATAACTCAAAACAATCATAAATTAACCTTTAAAAACACGTATATAAATTACGGGAACATGTTTTCCTTTTTTAAATATAAATATGAAAATCCTTTGGTTATGTTTATTACCATTATTATTATTATTATTATTATTAATGGTTCGTTCATAAAATATTGTAATAAAATTATGTTTTCTTTTTCTTTGTAGGTTAATACCTACCTTTGTCCGTTAATCCACTTGTACGTTTAGTTAAATGTCTTATATACGAGGGTAAATCAAATATAAACGGTAAATTTGTAAAGTAAATTTATTGATTAATGGTACACACAAACTGAATATTTAACATTTTTCAATGTAGTCACCTCCGTGTTTTACACACTTTTGCCATCGATTTGGAAGCATGAATATTCGTTCTACATAAAAAGTTTAAGGATGAGTTGTGCACATAGCACAATTGCGTACATACTCCTCTATTTCTTCATTGCTTTCAAATCTTAATTCCAAGTGATTCTTTCAAGGGCGCGAAGAAAAGATAATCATAGGTTGACAAGTCAGTCAGGGCTATATTTCTTCCAATTTATTACTTGTCAAAACTGCGGTATGTGGTCTGGCATTGTCATGAAGGAGGATGACGTCTCGAATAGGCAATGGAATGACCCCGTCGTTTGCTTCGATACGCAATTTTTGTCGACTGTAAATCAGAATAGTAAGCAGCATTCACTGTTCGTTGATCGTGAAGAAAATCAATGAGAATGAATCAACCCCTTGAGTCAAAGCAAACAGTCGCAGCCAATTTTCCGGCTGAGAGACGGGTTTTGGTTTTGGGTTTGACAGGGCAGCCTTCATCCTTTCTTCACCACTTCTTACACGTCTTATCACAAGTGACGATACGACTAAAAAAACTCCCCTTCTTGTCGATATCGATTCAGAAGTCTCTCACTGATCTCCGACCCTTTAGTCTTTGTGAGACTTGTTCTTGGGCGTCGATCATGACTTTTATTTTCGACACATTTTCGCCCATCTCTGAATTCTCTGTGTAGCATCTCCAAACTGTGCCTTCAAACGGGTGAAAATTTCCAATGGTTTAATGCCTTCATTGGTTAAAAAGTTTATGATAATGCGTTGTGCAACAGACGAAGAGGTACCTTGGTCTCAGTCATGGCTGTACTGCGGACAGAACCGAGCCCAGCTGCTACCTAAGTCGGTTTCCCGCTCCTCATAAACCAAATAACACACGACCATCGAATCCTGTAGATCGGAATAACGTGCTAGGTTAAATAGTAAAATTACCGTTTATATTTGATATACCCTCGTACGTTATGTATTTAGAAGTAAAATAAAACATGAATGAACGAATGATACATTTGAAATAAAAACGATGACAATTCGTGCAAATGTGTGCGCATTTGTAATAAATTGGTTAACAAAACAAAATAATTGTGTTGAGGTAGGTTCACCTGTCCTTGTCACTCTTTTGCGTGTAGGTTTTGCTGTTCGACGTTGAGTCATAATTGTAAAGATAAACAGTGGACGATCGCGGTGAGCTTGCCTAAGCTAATTTGACAAATAAAGTGTGAGCCATATTCTTTTAATCTTTTTTTTTAACACTTGTGAATGTATGTTATGTTATGTGAATCGTTTTTCATGTAAATGGCCTAATTTTATTACGCATACATACCAGCAGGCAAGTCATGATTAGTGAATTAATTAAATTTGTTACCTGAAGAATTTTATTGCAAAAAATACCGTTCAACATGTTACAGTTTTATTTTGGTCAATAATTTTTGGTCGTAGTAATAAAGAATGAAAAATATTTGTTAAAGATTTACGTTTGTCTATACTATAGGTAATTATTAATTAAATTAAATAAAATAATAATTTACGTAAATTATTTTGGGCGTAGCTGAAGTTACCACCAAATAATACCTGACCAAAAAAGGTTCAGCCGATCTTGCCATTGACCAAAAAGGGTCTTTGAAAAGGTACAACCGATTGTGCCACTAACACCTAATAGGTAGAAATTATTCTAATGAGAAAGGAAAATACTTTATTGATATTTTATGGCCTTTATTTAGCAGTAATTAATAAGGATAGAAGTTTAAATTAAAATCCTTTAAAATTTTGGATTTTAACAGACTAAATAATTTTTCGTGTGTTATTGAAAAATAAACAATATATGTAAGGCACATAGTGACTATTTTCATATCCATAACCTGGTGGCAAGATTGCTTGTTAACTTTTAAAACCCCAATTTTGTAGCAGGTAGATCTTTATTTTTAGTCCCACCGATTATTTTGCAGTTGTTTAGGCTTGCAAATTTCAGATGTAATGGAAAGCTTGTAGTTGTTTCGCACATTATCACTTATAAATCAAAATGTTTGTTGTTTGCAACAAAAAGACATTTACAACGCAAAATCAAAAGCATGGTAGGGGCAGAAAAAGTTAATAGAATTATGATAACCTACCGGGCTTTTGGGTCGTGGTCTATAGGTTTTTTTGTTGCCTGACGTTTCGTCAGCGTCTGCGGCTGACATCTTCAGAAGCTTTTTTGGTATGGTCATATGACATTAGACGTTTTCGAGATCGATAGCTGTTGGAACGACCATACCAAAAAAGCTTCTGAAGATGTCAGCCGCAGACGCTGACGAAACGTCAGGCAACAAAAAAACCTATAGACCACGACCCAAAACCCCGGTAAGTTATCATAATTCTATTGACGCCGGTCGTGAAAGCCTTCATACTACTAGAAAAAGTTAATTTTTAAATTAAGTTAAATTAAGACTACGGCAAAACTTTTATACCAAACGGAAACACGTTACTGGAGATATATATTTCAACCCTCACTTTAAACCATCTTTTGCAATGGATATAAAACTAATTAAAAAACAATATTCACCTGAGACAGTGAACCTAAACTGATCGTTCTATTGCAGCGTTTCAGAATGTAATGCGAAACTCTGCTAGATTCTTGTTTTTTTTTTCTTTTTTCTTTAATAGAGTTTAACTTTACGGAGGATTATCGAAGAGAAAAATGTCTATTGTGAGTTAAAATTGGGCGATTAGTTTGAACTGTTAAACTACATTCGTATTTACGTACTTTTTAGCCATAAAGTAGTTTTTTATTTCTTTTACTGGAAACAGAGTTTATTACCTGAACCTGTAAAAGTAGTGTTACATGCATACCATACCATACCATACCATACCATACCAACCATTCAGAACTCAATACGTATCTTTATGTGGCAATAATACGTAGTATCTGTTTCCAATTTAAAACCATTATTATTATACCCGGGTAAGTGTGCATCCAGGCCACCGATGGCAGTGTACTGTAATAGGTAAAAGTGTGTATTTATATGTTATGTGCATTGTACACAGGCTCGTGTGAAATGTATACCTACCGGTATATGTTTATTGCACGTGCATATAGATAGGTATTCGTGTATTCTTTTGTCGTTCGGCCAAATTAATTCGAGTTTCATATATCACCACCGTGCCGAATAAAATTGAAATAAAGGAGACCACAGTGGCATGAGGGCCGAGAAGAAAGACAGACGGAAAGTAGGTCGTCGGTCTAACGGAAATCGCCCGAAAAAGACACGCGAACTGCTGCCACGCACACTTTCTACTTATTTGCTTGTTATTATACCGATAATATCGTATGCATTGTCAGTCATTGGTTCACCATTAGAATCTTATTGCGGATACATAGCTCTCTTAGGGATCATATTGAATCAAATAATTGAGTGAATAACACTTAATTTCCACTTAATACATTTATTAAACTCTTTACGATCGTTTCACCCTACAAGGGCATCTTCAGAAGAAGTATTGATACAAATTTACTTACACTATTTCTTAAATACTATTACAATCTTGATGGGGATTCATCTATTATTTTATCTATAATTATTGAGCTATATACATTTTCGATTTCATTTAATAATATTAAGTTGCTATTTTTCGTGTGTTTTTTTACTTCTAAGGTTTCCAAAATGTCTAGTTTTTTACCTTTCTTCTCTTCTAAATTAAATTTAAGTTTTTTGTTATTAACGTGGTTCATGAATGATGAATTTTCATTATAATTTTTCACATGTTCTTGAATTCTTTCTTTGAACGCTCTTCTGGTTTGTCCTATGTATATTGAATTTATTTTTTCGCTTTTGTCTTTGCTATTAATTAAGTACTTGGATAGATTATTTGCAGTTTTAAATGATATTTGAAAATTATTGTTTTGTTCAATTTTTTTAGCTACTAAATTGGAGGTATTTCCTATATATAAAATAGATTTATAGTTATTGTCTTTTACTATATACGCTTCTCGATGGTTTTTTACTTTTTATTTTTTATTTATTAACTCATCTATTAATTGTGGAGAGTATCCGTTGTTTACTGCTATATGTTTTATAGTATTTTTCTCAATATTAAAGTTTTCATTATTCAAAGGTAAATATTTGAACGGGTTCGACTAGTAGATAATAACATCACATGATACTAATACTAGCTTATGCGTTTATTAATAACGGGCCTTATCGGTAATATACGATTTTTTTGATCTTTTGTTCTCGATTTCTGTTTAATTATCCATGTGTTGGGCAACTACAAGTTAGTTTTATTTATTTGTCAGAAAATCTGAGTTTTACGGCTTGTCATATATAATTTTGTCAGACAGGTACCGTATTAAAAGTATTTTGTAATAACATAACAGAAAATAGGATAATTAAGACATTTAATGTCACACCTTTCTACAATTTCTCTCGGTTTTTAATCCTCATTACTTAATTTAATTTATCATCATTTTAATTTTTATATTAACGGCCACTATTGAGAAACGATCATGTTTCGAAAATAATGTGTGTGTGTGTCTATATATATATTGTATATAAATTTAAAAGTAAATAATCATTTGAATGGTAGGTATGTCACTTATGAAAATAAACCGTTTTGAAAAATGTTAGTGAAAGTCGTGGTGGAATGACAGAAAATTTAATGTGATATTAATGTTGTATGTACGTGTGGAAAAGAAAAATGATTTCTTTGCCTATCTATTTTCATCTCTTCACTGGGTTAACGGATGTGACGAGGACGCCTAAACTAACTACTAACTACTGTTATATTAGGTAGTCGCTACTGCTATTTACGAAGAAAAATACGATATTTTTTTTATGGTCGCACCTCCTCTAATAAGGCGGTAAATTAAACAACAATTTATTTTAGATGTCACTACCGCTAATCGTATACTTCGATGTACTTACACAATTATATACAGGGTTTTTCAAGTTGATAGGCTATTAGTTATGAGTATATGACTTAGTAGAATTAATTCAATTCTGAAACTTGGACTTGGGCTCATTTGGCTATTGTTTATGCCGCTTCTTTTAAAAATATTTTCAAGTTCGATTTACATCCCGTTATACCGGAAGTAGATGGTAACATTCTTATTTTAAATGGAATTACATACTTTTTTTACATTTTCGGATAGAAAATCTGAATTCATGCATATTTTAGAGGAGGCACTACCCCGAAATTTTCAAAATTTTTGACATTTCCACATTAACATTTAAAAAATCGTAATTCAATTAATGTTTGAGATGTTGCTTTATAACTCGTAACAATTATTTATAACTATTCAGATTATCGAAAAAAATGTGATTTTGAACTAAAATGTATAGGGTGCTCATATTCGAATTCCTAATTGAATTTGGCATCTATTGATATGGGACTATCGCATACCTTTGTTTATACTTTTTGAAAAAATTTACAATTTGTGAATATTTTGCTTTTTTGCACTGCATACGTATAATGTTAATGAAAGCAGTGTGCTGTGATTTCGAAACAATTGAACAATCAATTCATCATCATTCTATTTCAAAAAATTGACTTATGCTCCTTTGAACTTGATCAGCTTTGACCACAAAAAAAAAAATAACTCAAAATCGATCAATATTTTCGGGGTAGTGCCTCCCATAAAATATGCATGAATTCAGATTTTATATCGGAAAATGTAAAAAAGTATGTCATTCCATTTAAAATAGGAAAGTTAACATCTACTTCCGGTATAACGGGATGTAAATCGAACTTGAAAATATTTTTAAAAGAAGCGGCATAAACAATAACCAAATGAGCCCAATCCCAAGCTTCAGAATTGAATTCGTTTTACTAATTCATATACTCATGTACTAACAGCCTATCAACTTGAAAAACCCTGTATATATATATATAGAATTTAACTTTACGTTGTGGATTTTTCGAATCCCGTTTTGTAACTAGTACCTAATGTTAAAAATTATCATTTAAAATTTAAAAGTTAAAATGTGTGCATATTTTTTTACAGAACACATTCCAAGAATCAACAGTCGTTCATCAATCTCCGATTTCCGTAAGTTATAATAATCAGTATATTATGCTAGCACGTAACTATATTGTAGAGGGTACTTTTATCGATGGAAACCACAGGGGGCTTCTTTTTTATTCCATCGTATATGTTTTCCTTTATTTTGAACGTCCAAACAGTAATATTTATAACGTATTTATAAATTAATTTATTTTTTCAAATCTCCGCTTATAAGGGGTACAATAATATCCGCCGCTCCCCCTTATTTTTAGATAAACTATTTAAATGCTAATCTTGATACTGAATTAGAATCTGACCTCGCAAATGCCCCAACTCATCAAGATTTAAGCCCCAAGATATAAAACGTCGTTGCTTTCAGATTAAGGTATCTTGCAATTTCAATGTTTTAGGGCAATTCTGCAGCTATACTTGAGTTCACCTTTGACGAACTCGTCAAAAATGATTATCCTAGTACCTAGAAGTGTGTTCTTTATTTTAAACCCACTCCGGGGCGCGCTGTCCCCAAATGTGGCATATTACTCACATTCTATAATTTGTACCTGTCTAATACAACAGCTAATGAAAACTGACATACTTTTTAAATAATTTTTTGCACTTAAGGTGAAAAATCTATTTGGTATTTTTTACAGTTTTATTTTTTATTTTCTGAGACTTACAGAAATCGATAGTCATCAGTAAGTTTCATCTTTTAAACATATGCCTGTTTATTAATAAAAAATATGTTTAATTTTATTTCGTGCAGTTAATTGATGTAACTTTTTAAAAAGTGACAATCGGCTTACATTAGTTATACCTACTGCTATGAATCGCTTAATAATACCAATCACGAACCGTGTTCGAATATGTAGTATATATCACATGAATGTGGAACAAATGCGTGTGTGTTTGTTCATGTTTTTTGTGTTTTTGTTTTAATTATAAACGACTTGTGACAAGTGCGGAATTTAAATTAGAAACAGATGCGATCATGTCATTAGAACTATTTCATGTATAGTTCCTGTAAGTTTTTCACGCTGGAGCACACACGTGACTAATATTAGAAAATTGGATGCATAATAATTACATTGTGTCTGTCACATTACTTATACAGACTGGCCCAAAAAGTACTAAATATACTTGTTTGTTATGGCCAAATTATAGATAAGTTTAACAAAAAATTATTTCATGCAAAACGTGTCCCCTATTCTAACACAGGATCGACTGCAGTGGTCCAATTTAATTTGCTATTCAGGATGTTCAAGAATCGATACAGAGACATTTCAAATTCTCGGACAGAAATATGCAATCGTTTATAAAGACATTCGGATATTACGACAAAAGTATAACATAGTGTTATAAACGATGTATACTATGGATAAAATATTTTATAGTGAATTTTCACTAGAATATCTTCAATTTTATAGTTACAAGAAAAAATCAAAACCTAAACATCCTTGCAGGTATTTTTATGTCGTGTTTATTGTTTTTGTAACTGCTCCAATGTAATGCTTCACATTTGATAACAACCACGATGACTTTTTTGGTTGATTTGGTGCTACTGATGCTAACAAGATGTGTGTAGTGTAGCTAAATAAGAAGATACATTTATTCTATTTACAGTCCACCGATTCTGGTTTCGGTTATTTTCTTTCTTTTTTTCCTTACTTCACTTAGAAATCCAATCAGTAGCTCGATGTAAGGACAAGTTAAAAATATACCTAAAGAATAAATAATTAGACGTCAATTTTGGTTACGACCCCCGTGGCGTTCGACAGTTTTGTTTAAGCAGCAACACGTGCCTTAATATGTATATATTTTTAAAAGTCATTTCTGATTATAGAGTTCGGTAATTATAAAAAAAAATAATAATAATGAAGAAGGTTTTAGGTTAAATGTAATAGTGGTCGATCACAGAATAGGTGAAATAACGTTAAAATATAGAACAATGCATTTGTTTACTTGGTCGTGTTTTTTTTTTATATTCATGTCTGTCACAGTTGGCTGGAAATTGGAGAGAACAAGTGAAAGAAACGGTGGTAAATACATTATATGTTACACATATGTATGTGGTACATTTACACGATTCGTCGATTGTTTAGTCTGATGTTTTAAAGAAGAGGTATAATGAATATCAGGAAGACTGTGTTTATTAGCGTAACAAAAGAGAAGACACTGACCGAATAAAGTAAATATATACACGGATCGGTGCGTTAATTATAATGGATTCCTTTGTTCTCAACAAGAAGAAGACGAAGAAGCGGGTTAATCGTGCAATAAAAATCTATGAGGTCTTTTTACAAATTAAAAACAGTATGAATTTCGTATAAATATAACGAAGTCTATAGGCAATGTACGAGGCATGTTTTTTAAGTAAGTATCATCTTGAAATTCTACCACCGCAACGCTTCGGTCAGCGTTCCGCACATGCGCACTGAGTACCTACATCTCTCACCTACGCACCTATAGTCTGATTCTCCGATAATCGTGAGTCCCGCCGACTGCGAAGACCGGGCTGTTATACGATTCATTAGTGCTAAGGGACTTAAACCAATTGATATTCATCTTGAAAAAACATTATGAGTGGTGGAATGGTAAGGAATCTGCGCCGTGCAATCCAGAACAAAAGACGGGGCAAGTTGAGCAAGGGCATCGTTTTGCTGCATGAAATACCCGTCCGCATGTGTTTAATCGGACCAAAGATCTCATCACAACTTTTCACTGGGAAACTAGATCATCCTCCATACAGCCCTGATCTGGCGCCCAGTGTCTACCATTTGTTTCTGCAATTGCATCTGGGCGGTCAGCGTCTTCAAGACGATGACGAAGTCAAAACAGTTGTGATGCAGTGGTTAGCAGTTAACAAGTCTGGCGGCAGAGTTCAATGAGAAGGGTGTTCAAAAACTGGTCAAACGTTATGCCAAGTGCCTAAATATTGAAGGAAATTATGTAGAAAAGTAGATTAAGATACAGGCTTTCATGTAAAAATAAAATTATTAAGATATATTTACACGTTTTTTATTAATTTCAAAACGGCACTTAAAAAACATGCTTCGTATTATAAATACACTTAAATTGAGGTAAGTTCAAGAAATAATTGAAAAACATGGAAAAAGTTGTTGTTTCATTTAAGTAGCTCGGAAACTTCGAAAATTTTGGAAATTCTGATACAGGCCAAATTGTAGAGCATTAAATTCTGTACAATATTTTTGAGAAGGTCGCTTTCGTGAGCTTTATAATTATTGAGATGTAAACTAAATATAAGTTCATGTATCAGTTAAACCTTTGATCAAGTGTACCAAGAAAGAAGAAGTATCAAGAAAATTTAATTTTCTGAAGAATTGCTCACAGAACTTATGTTATTCTAAACACAATATGGTTTTAACGTTTAATTTTACTCTAAAATACTGTTTAAATGATTCTGACATTAAACATTGTATAGATACAACTTCAGATGTTTAATCATGTTTTCTTCAATTTTCAAAGCTTATTTCCTAGAACGTTGACTAGTTGTTTTAAGGAAAACCTCAACAATTCGATAAAACACGCCCTACACTCTTTGGGCCCAGAGCATAAGTTTCAGGGTAATTATTTTGTTGATATATCTGTAATGGAACAATTAGTCGAGTTGGAATGATAAAAAACAGTTGTTATTTCTGATACCTCGAGTCTAATACGTGAGGGTGTTAAACGACCTGGAAAATTTTGACATTTTAGAAATGGACGGTTTTACTAAAGCCTGCAACGTATATTTGTAGTTTTCATGGAAAATTTTTTGAGTATCAAAAATGTACTTCGTCATTAATACCCTATATTCATGTAGTGTAACTTCTATACATAACAAGCGGATTGAAATGTTTGTAGGCTGACTCATAGATGGCGCTACTAATATCAAATCCATATGATTTTTAGTTAGCCCTAACCTTCAAAAGGCGCGTGTATAAATTTGACAGCTGTTGCACTATTAGTATCTGAGTTATAGCATTTTTAGTGAAAGAACTTTTGTTACTTTGAAAAAATGGATAAAAAAGAATTTCGTGTGTTAATAAAGCATTGCTTTTTGTCAAAAAAATAAATAAATCCGAATGGATAAAACATGGCTCCATCATTTCACACTGGAGTCCAATCGACAGATCAACAGTCAGCCGAGTGGACTGCACGTGATGAACCGATTCCAAAGCGTGGAAAGACGCAAAAGTCAGTCGGCTGGCAAGGTTATGGCGTCAGTATTCTGGGATGCTCATGCTCATGGTATAATATTCATTGACTATCTTACAAAGGGGAAAACCATAAACAGCGACTATTACGTAGCGTTTAAAAGACGAAATCGCGGAAAAACAGCCTCATTTGAAGAAAAGGATAGTGCTGTTTCATTAAGACAATGCACCGTGTCACAAATCAATGAAATCGATGCCAAAATTCTATGAATCGGGCTTCGAATTTCTTTCGCATCTACCGTACTCTCATGATCTGGCCCCCAGTGACTTTTTGCTGACAGAAATTTCGCACCGATGAAGAGGTAATCGTAATCGCCAAAACTGAAGCCTATTTTGAGGCTAAATCGTATTATAAAAATAGTATCGAAAAATATTGAATAATAAAATCAAATTCTACCAAAAAAAATTTTTTTCTATGCTAGCATACTTTTCAGCCCGCCTGTTATGTATTGTATATATAATATAATATAAATAACAATATGTTTTCTTCGCATAAAATTAACTCAATATTTCACATTCACCCTGTAAATATACAAACTTTGCAACTTCTTTTTAACCTTTAGGATACTGATGTAAAAAAAACACGTCTAATTATATACTTTTGGAATAAGAATATTTATTCAACGTTCCAACATAAATATCTAAATAATTTATAATTATTTGATCAAAAACGAATTTCGTAACGGTTTCATCATTGATGCTGACAGTAAAATGGATCTGTTTTACCTGTCTGAACTGAATAACAAAAATAGCTTTTTAGTTTATCTTTTTTTCATTTGGCGACTCGTATTTTTGGCACGAAAAGTAAATCATCGATAAAGTGAATGACGTAATGTCGGGTGGTTACGTCGCTGCAAGAGCGAATCAATCGATCGTTCATATACACCTATAGGTATCGTAGAGACATGATAACGAATTAATAAATCACACAAATTTGGCACTCAACCGCCTGAACTCTTTTGCCAAATTGCATTCGAAGGCAGACGAAATGTATTATGTTTTTTCGCCCCCGCAGTTGTTCCTGCGAGCTATTTAAAGACAGATCGGATGGTATAGATAAAATTGTCCGCATGAGTTTATAATTATAATTACTCAGTTAGGTATTGTTGTTATGTGAAAAAAATAGAAATTAGAAAGCATTGCATATATGTTTTTGCGACCGTGTGATTTTAATAACCCAACAGGGAAATTTTGGCCATTTAAGATAGAGAGAATAATTACTTTCAACGTTTTAATCCACTAGGCAAACAAAAATGGATGATGGTGGGTTGTTTCACCAGTTTATTGATTCAACTCAACAATTGTTTTTGTCATAGATTATCAAGAATACAATTAAAATTTACTAAAATTTAAAACTTACATAAACGTATAGAAGAAATAAAATAAAAATTGTTTCAACACATATATATTTTCTCGACGAATCGTTTCGACCAAACCGGTCATTATCGAGAATATATATATATATGTTGAAACAATTTTTATTTTATTTCTTCTATATTAATATGTTTCATCTACCGAACACCACCAACAACATTGATTACATAAACGGGGATGACTCAGATTCTATTTCAAGTTGATTATTTACTAAATTTTGTTTATGAGTTAAAGCTTTTTTGATTTCTAGGTTTTCCAGAAAATTTAATTTTCTATTTGTTGATATGTTACAATGTAAGATTTTGATATTATCTAAATTGTCGCCGGAGTCGATACAGTGTTCTGAAAATCCCGTATTATTAACTTTTCTATTGATATTATTAATGTGTTCTTTAATCCTAATCCCAAGAGACCTCCCACTGTGTCCTATGTAAGACGCGTCACAATTTTTAAAAAATAATTGGTAAATTGGTGTGTTGTTGTTCAATCGGAATTTTTAAATAAAAATCAATGTTTTGAAATGTTGAGTGTGTTAAAATGTCAATAGTCGTAATATTGCAGATAGGATATGGTTGTGGCTGTGGTTAACAGCCTGCTGCCGATAAATTTATATGCTATGCACCATCTTTTAACGGTATTTATCGTCCAAATTTGGACGGGTCCAGCTGGTTTATAGTAATAACGATATAAATGGATATATGTATAAGTTCTTACATATTTATCGATCGATATGTATCTGTTATTGCGATATGATTAGTATGCCGCTTTTTTTTCGTGTGCAATTTCAAAGAACGGCCTACCGCAAAAACAGTTGTAATAAGTTCTGCGTACAACCGGGTAATAGTAAACCTGCAATTACATTATTGTTAAGCAACGTATCCGTTCGTAGATATTTTGCTTTCTGCATATCAGTTTTCTTCTAACGAAAAAAGGAAAATGCGCAATAGATATGCAACAGCACAACCATTGGATTGATTTTTATTGTATCTGTATGGGTACGTGTTATGCTTTTGTTATTATTTCTTCAATCTAAAACAAACGACTTCAACTTCTTTTGTCTTTTCGTTCGATTTTTTATTTTCCACCGGACTGACTGTGTTGTGTGATCGATCGTGATTGACTTTTTTGGACAAGAACTTTTAATACAAACTTATTTTATTTTGAGCTGTCTTAAATTATACCGGTTGACGTAGATACAATACAATGGAATAGAATTATTTCAGTTTGAAAGTTTGCCTTGTTAGTCAACCTTTGGCGAAAGGGTTACGGAACGTTTTGTTTGTTGTCAGGTGTACATTAATGTGTTTAAATTTAACAACGATTTGCACAATAGATTTAATTAATAATAATAGCAAAAAACGCCGAAATTTAAAGGACGCATTTCGAAAACAAAATTAACTAACCCGATTACCAATCGCGGTAGTTTTATTCGCTCTTTTACTATTCGAAAATATGAAAAAACCAGAACTGCAAGTTCTGATTCAATTTGCACTTTTGTTTCCCCAAGACCTTGGAGTTTTTTAAACGAGAAAAAGTTTATTACAGTACAATACAATACTGTACAATAACAATGTGTATAATCGTTAATAAAAAACATCTACCCAATAATTACTCACAATCAATTCGTTTCTATCAAGTATTTCCTGCACAAGAATTTTAATTTTTCTGCAATAAGAATAATAAACTTATTTATTTATTTACGACAATTATTAGGTTGAACATATTTTATGCACGGATAATTTAATGTACTGATAAACCGGTAGGTTTCTTCTTCGATACGTATAAATGTCAACATGGTGTGTATTTTGATATGAAATTCGTGCAGACATGGAAGCCATGTCGCTGTAAATGATATCGAGCGGGATTTGCATGTATTTGTGAATATTTGTTAATGTATGTAGGTGTGTCAACTTCCTAGAAAACATCGTTATCACTGGTGCTATCTGCGAGAGTGATAAAACGAATTGGCCAGTATTTTATTTTTTTATAGCCTACTAATATTATGTAGCCCAGTGGTAAGTTTGCTGTGCACTTAGTGTTAGTGATTTTAACGGTTCTGTTTAAACTGTAGAGTGGTTATTGTTTATAAATGTTTATGGAAAAATGAAGGTATGATAAGATACTCCATAGTTTATTTTCTGAACGTTTCTTTTCGTTTTCTTCTCTATATTTTTGCACAAATGTTAAAGTTATAATATTTTTAGAAAACCAACGTTTACTGATTTACAATTATTTCCGCAAAGTCGAATCACCCTTGGCAAACTAAATTACTGGCATTTCATAGTTTAATTAATAGATTAATACAATTACCCTTATCAGTAAATAATTACAATACAGAATTAAATGTTATAAAAAATATTGCCAGAAACAACGAGTATAACGATACTTTGGTTGACAAATTAATTCTCGCAAAAAAAACAAAAATTAGTTAGAATATTATTATATCATGACGATTTTAGTATTAAATCTAATACGAACTTTGTTTCTTTACATTTTGTAAAATCTGTTAGTAATAAGTATAAACACAAGTTACAAAATTTAGGTTTAACTGTTGTTGAAAATAATAAATTTACTTTAAGAACAATATTAGTTAATAATAAAAAGAAAACAACTCCTTTGGAAAGATGTGTTTATCTATTAGCTTGTGACTCATGTGACGCAATTTATATTGGGCAAACCGGTAGAGCTTTTTCAACTAGGATAAAAGAACATTTAAATAGTATTAATAAAAATAATTTGCATACTGGAATTTCAGAACATTGTACCTTACATAAACACAATATAGATGTCAAAAATACAAAATTTTTACATTCTTAATATATCTAAAAGTAAAAAATTATCTATGTTTGAAAATTTAGAGACAAAGAAAAGCCTCCACAATAAAATTAATATTATTAATAATCAATTATAGTTAGGACAGACAACATCCCTTCTCCTACTCAGCGAATTATAGTTGTAGCTATATATGCACTGTTTGTTAGACTTATTCTTTAGTATTTATACTCTTGATAATGGGCAATGCCCGAAACAATTGTCGAGTTTTACGATTAAATTTAGTGTAAACAGTTTTACTTGTTCAAAATATTAAGATCAAATATCTCACATTTGGAACGCGTCCTACCAAGTAGGCACAACGAACCGAAAGCCATATCCCACGACCGGTTTCGACCTATCGGGTCTCATCAGGTGGGCGCTGGCAGAAAGGCCTTTACAGACTATATTATACAGAAACAACTACTCCGAGGGCTAATACCCCCTACCGGCAATGAATTACACTGTTGATTCCGATGGACTCTTAGACGAAGATATAACATATTCAAAAAAGAAGGAATTAAAATCCTTATTCGTCTAAATATTAAGATCAGAGATCTAACATTTGGAACGCGTCCTACCAAGTAGGCACAACGAATATGTTATATCTTCATCTAATAATCGTTCGGAATCAACAGTGTAATTCAATGCCGTAGGTGTATTAGCCCTAAGAGCAGTTGTTTCTGTTGATTCCATATTTATATTTAGTTTTACTTGTGTTTTATTTTTATTAAATGTTAATTTCTTCTTCGTATTCGAAAATAAATTCGATCTGTACATTAATTATAAGTATTATTTGATACATGTTCGTATTACCTACCTAATCATTAAATTCACTTGTGGTATTGTGCACATTTATTGTTTTGTTTTATGATGAGAAAATTGCTTTTTATTATTAGTCGGGATACGCTAAAATATTTTGCACGTCATCGTTTTTGTATATAAATCGTAAATTTGAATAGACGTAAGTGTAATTTTTTCGGGGGCTCCGTTAAAATAAACGTCTCGAACTATTAATTGCCAACGGGCAGGTAATTAACGCACATTTGTACATCAACCGCGGGCGCCCGATATATTTATGCGAACGTATGTGTTTTCTGTGTGTTAATTTGTCGGTCAGTTTATTAATTTCGTAAATACAAAAGCGTGACGTCACGCGCAACGTCAATATAATTGAATTTGGGTTATTTTTAATTTTATCTCGGAGCCAACCGGTAAAGCCGTTCAGGGCTACGCAACATGAGTGGGTTTTAACATTTGAATATTTCGGAAATAAATCGGGAGGACGTCCGAATATATAACGGGTGATTGTCACGGGTTTTTTTCTTATACAGGGCTGGTTTATCGAAATAAGATGACTCATTATTGTTAACTAATTTGTTACAATTCGGTATTCGTTTGTTTCTAACGTATTAAGAAGATTTCTTAATTAAAATAGGTTTGAACTCTTCTGGATTTGAGATGATGGTATGTTGAAATTTCAATGTTTTAGGGCAATTTTGGAACCACCCTACGTTTTAGTAATACTACGAAAGGGTCAAAAATTGAAGTTTTTGGAATTTAAGATTATAATATCAAAATAGAGACATGTTGTGTCAATTGTACGGGGTGAAATTTGTTTAAGTCATTATAAAACCAATAAATCGTCAGATGTATTTTTTAGTTCAAATATTACATAATACAAAATTATACTTAAGTTTATAATAAGATCTATTCCTATTTATATCTGGTTTTGGGGTTTCTCCAAATTATACAAGAGAAGGGGTGTATTGTTGCTATACAATTCCTTTTGTAAATTTACAATGTTTTGTTTATTTATAATTGCTTTTCTTATTTCTATGTTTTCTAGGATCCTTAATTTCGTACTTTTCTGTTGAATGTGTAGTATGGCTGTGTTATCTACATCTATGTTATGGTTATAATTTAAGGGATGTTCTGAAATCCCTGCACAATTATTTTTGGACACACTGTTATATAAGTGTTCATTTAATCGTGTTTTAACAGCTCTACCACATTATCCAATATAAAAGGCATCGCATTGTTTACAAAAATTTTTATATATACTGCTATTATCAAGAATATCTAATTTTTGTTTATTATTTACGAGAAGCTTATCTAGAGATTTTTTGTTCAATATAACTGCTTGAATACCGTGTTTTTTCAATTTTGATTTAATTTTTTGACTTGTTAAAGGTACATATTGTAATGAACGAAAAACGTGTTCAAGTTTTTTGTGTTTTTTACATTGTATAAAGTTTGTCGGGTTTTTTGTTTTAGTTTTTGTTTGAAGAAGTGATCTAAATTAGAATAGATTCTATTATAAACTTTAGTAGAATTTTATTGTACTCTTTATAACGACGAATTTCGTCGAAACAATATTGTCTAGTCTGATAATTAAATTTGTGAAAATTATCCAAGTAGAATGATGATTCGGGCTGTGTTGACAGCACCCACTGATGATGTCAGCCGCAGTTGCCGACGAAACCGTTCATATCGACCATGGCCTACAGGCCCGAATCATCATTCTACTGTGAATACCGGTCGTAAAAGCTTATGTTCTTATAAATTAACCAAGTGTTTGTTTTTTACCATTTATTTGACTATGTAATTTTATGTTAATATTTTGATCAAAACAAATACCGATTCCAATACGATTTAATTTAAACTGCTACCAAGAGGCCTATAACGTTTGGTATTCTTTTAAGACCAAAACAATATCATATTGCTTTTCATTTTTAATTAAAAAAAAAAACATTTTTATTTATTTTTTTTTTCAAAAAGGGACAAATAATTTATTCGTTTTTTTATTTTCATTTTATTTGGTTGGTGCTTATTAATTCCGTAGGCACATGGTCGAATGATGTTAGTAAAATCATGACTGCATGGACAGTTTATGCTGCCAGCACGTAATGATGAACTAATGGGTGTCCGTATTAAGTTTAAGCAATAATACCATACCATACCTACACTTAATCCGATTATACTGTAAGGAACTTCCGAAAATGGAGAGTTAATAGCATTAAAAAAAATGGACGCTAATGGTCCCACTAAAGTGTTTAATAATGAAAACAAATTGTTTAATTTTAATTCCGGATAATCTTTAGCTCGCGCGCTTTTAAAAATAACGACTATTCGACAACAACAACAACAATAATTCCTTCGTTTGTTTAAAAGTTGTTTTTATTCTTTTATATATGAATACATATTTGTTTGGTTATGTATAATAATTTGGTTCTATTTCAAAGATATGCAAACTCAAATTATAAAAAAAGCTGTGTGAATAGCAATTTTCCCCAACTTGGCAGAAAAACTACGGCATTGTCCTAAAATTAAGATTGACAGTTTCTGAAAAATTCTCAGTAAAACGTACACTTAAAATAAAAACAAATGAAATTAATCTATTTGTTACCAAAACTGTTCCAATTGTATAATACAGCATTTAGAAAATAAGCAAAATGGCTCAAAAAATCATTGCCCAAATTATGAATGCTGTATTTTTTTTCTGGTCCAAGTTTCCTGTGGTTTCCTTGGATCATTTAGGCAAATGCTGGAGCAGTAGTATTTCACAGATAATCTTTCACTTCTCTTCTGTCTTCATTTCGTCCGTCTCATCTTTCTCTCCCACGATTCCTGCAAGGAGTCTGAAGAGGGCCTTACGCCCTACTCTCCGGCTTTGCACTACAGTGTAGGTCGGAGGGACTGTCCGCCCACCAGCACAAGTAGCTGGTGGGAATGAAACACAAAAAGTTTTTTTTTTTTTTTTGCAGAGGTTCAGAAAAATATTCATAAAATATAAACCGTCTAAAATAGATTATTGGGGTTTGGAGTGAGCCTTCATAAAATATCAGTCTATAACTCCTAGGATACGAAATAAGAATGCCCTGTTAAAATCCAAAAAATTGCATCAATTTCCTTCAACGCAACAGATTAAAAAAACTATAAAGAAATTTTTAGAACCATTTTTGATAGACTACGGAATCGACACAATTTTTTACATGAAAACATGTGTGCCTGAAGCTTCCACCAGTATTTTATGAAAAAATTTCGAACACCCGCTAATTTTTTTTCGTTTTTGACATCTGTAAAATATAAAGTAATGAATATAGAAACGATTGTAGACAGTGGGATAGTAAATAGGCACATCCTTTCAAAATAAAAATAAAATAAATATATTAATAGTCTGAATGTTTTCTCATTCGTTTGTTGATATGTAATCGAACAAATGATGCGGAGACTCCGACTTAAAAGTCGCGTTATAAATGATTCTCAAATGGGGGCACTGCCCATGTAGACAGGTATTAATTTTCATGACAGGCATTAGTTTACTAGAGCTGTCGCGTTCCGTAAAGAATTGTTATGGTATGGTATTTTGAAACAGATAGCCGCGATGGTGCAATAAATCGTCGGAAAAAGAAAAGAAATCTGTTTAATATACACATATTGTACCTACAATACACACGTGTTGTTTATAATTTAAATTAAAAGTTTTTTTAAAAACCTTCCAACGGAATATAAATAACAATTTTATAAACAAATACGAACAATATTGTTTTTTAAAGTTTGAAAGATTTTTTCCTTTTCCTACACATTATTTCCCATTTAAAATAGAAAAGTATAACAGTGATATATTGGATGAAGTTTTTAAATTCCTTGAGTTATAGGTGCCCATCCCAAAAATTACCGGCCATGATGTATCTAAGTTTAAATATTTTTCGCATTTGTTTGTCATGTTACCGTCGTTAGTATTTTTTAAGTCTTTAATTTGATTTATTTGATTTTGTTTTGTTTTTGTTTTTTTGGTTTGTTGAACTTTCATCGTGCTCAAGATCCCGATAGACTTGTAGAAATCCTTAAAATCTCATCGAGGATTATAAAATTAATTTCTAATATCTGTATAATACAGGTATTATCAAAAGAAATATAAAATGTTTCATTAAAAAATTACATTTTTATTGTTGCCGTTATCTAGAGATAATGAGCGATACTCATATCTAATCAATCGTAAGATCCCTTCAGACTTGCAGTAAACCTTAAATGTGTTGGGAGTGGCTCTACTGATTTTCCTTGAAATTGCTTGAAAATTCGCGTAAAAGTGGTGTTCCAGTTTGGGGTTAATTCAATATTATTTGTTGCTAATGTGCGTTCCATTTGTTACAGGCACATACAACCGGGATAGTACCTTTACCTCTGGGAAGCAGGGGTCCTAGAAGCCTTTATTTAAAGCGGCATGGTGGCTCTTTCGGATTCACATTACGCCATTTCATCGTGTATCCCCCAGATGGAATCGAGGTATTTGCATGATTTTATTTTAGTTTTTTGGGTACATTGCTTCTGTCCGTTTTTATCTTCTTTATTGTCCTGTTTTAATCAATGAGAAATTTATCGTATCAGTCGTTTTTTAAAAATAGAAGAAATGTTTAACTGCAAAGTATAATGTGAAAAAAAATGGTCGGAATGTTGTATGAGAATTTTTCGATCTTAGACGTCTTTGGACAGACAAGCAGCGGCTGTTGGTGCTCTCAACAAGCCGATGGACACGATTTTCGTAAAAAACGTGGCTGCTAGAGGTCCTGCACATTTATCCGGCTTACAAAAGGGCGACAGGATCGTTGCTGTAAACGGTGTTCCAGTTGTCGACAGGAGTTACGCCCAGGTCGTTCATCTTATCCAACACGGTCCCGATTATTTGCATCTTCTCGTTGTTCCTAAAGAAGAAGACGTGTTACAAAAGGTATCGATTAATTTCCGAGGGTCTTTCAAATATCCAGGAGACTTATGCCAAAAAAATCCCTTTCAGTTTTTCGCAGAAGCAGCTCACAACCCGATTAGCAATCAACTGCCCAAGCAGCAACAGGAGCAGCTCATCTATCCCCATCTAAATCCTAATCCATTCCACGATTCGCACTTCCAAGTCGACGCGAACTCGTGGAAGTCTTTGCAGGAACCCACCTACACTTCCATAGATTACGATAGATTAGGACATCAAAATATCTACTCGAGAACTCCTCAACAACAGCAATCGGTTAGAAACCCTCGTGAACATTACTCATATAAAAGACCTCCACAAGAACATCAGAAACATATCTATGCCGAACTTTGCCCCGATGACTCCAACCAGAGGCCAAAGGCACAACCCCAGGTGCCCCTTTACAGGAAGATGGGTCGACGGGCTAGCGAAGGTAACGTGCTCTATGATCCGGACTATTGCGAGAATCCCAGATTTGTGAACGGCAATGAAATGGCTGTAAATAGTTTAAGAACTAAATGTGACAGTGTTGTTAATACTACTAGCACGATGCCAGTGGCCAGTTATGTGAATTCGGCAGCCTACAGGCTCAGCCTTGACGGAGGTCGAAGGGAATCTTCTTCGTCTCTCGGCTCTTCGTTCGCTGACGGTAGTAAAGACAGTTTGAGCTCGTTCGATTCCACATCGACCTTGACCGGTCACGAGACGGACGATTCAGTGATAATGAATCGTTTCAGGAGGAATTTCCAACAGAAGGAGGAGTTCCTCAGGAGTAAACCTATCGAAGTAATTCAACGAGAGTTTTACGGGAGGCCGAAAAAACTCGAAAAATCCATGTGGCCTCCAAACGAAACCGACAGACAAAACATTAACTCTCAAAAAAACAAAATGGACGTGGACAAAGATCTGGATTATATTACGTCGACCAGGAACGGCGGGGGTAATATCAGTAGTTATCCTCAACAGAAGGGAGTTATGTCTCCTAAAGAAAACTGGAGGTTCACCCCTCCAGAATGTGCCAAACCTCAAGAAGGGTCAGTAGCACCCACAGGACTAATGGATGGTTCAACAGGAGCCCACGAATCTGCATCCAATAATGAGTGCATCGAAACAGAGAAAAGGTATGTTTTTTGACAAATTGATTAAGGCTTTCGCGACCAGTTGATGAACTGGTGTTGTCCTTCTTCAGGTATACAGGCCGTCGTCGGTTGGAATTGCTTCCTAACGTTTCGCTAGCACGAGTGGCGAGCTTCTTCAGAGGTCTTTCCATCTTCGCTGTTGATCGTAGATTGTTCTTACGCAGATAGTATTTATGCCGGTGGGTAGGGGGCGGAACTTGTTCCGCTTCAGTAGATTTCGATGTTCGGAAGTTTCTAAGAATTGGGTTCCAGATCTGATTGAGCCTGAGAGTCTCCTCCATCCTGTTGAAATTATCCGGATGTTTATGGATTTTTATGGCTTTCCTGGTCAGCCTGTTGTAATATACATTGAATGCTGCACCTTGCTGGCGTCAGTCAACGGCTATTATAACAGGCTGACCAGGGAGACCATAGAAATCTACAAACATCCGGACAATTTCAACAGGAAGTAGGAGATCCTCAGGCACAATCAGCTCTGGAACCCAATTCTTAGAAACATCCGAACCATGCCGATCGATACATACTGAAGCGGAACAAGCTCCGCCTAATCTACGACCAACAGCGAAGATGGAAGGAATTCTGAAGAAGCTCGCCACTCGCGCTAGCGAAATGTTAGGAAACATTTCCAATCGACGACGGCTTGTACGCCCGAAGAGGGACAATACCGGTATGTTTTTTTTCATCCTATTGCAAAAGTACGATTTTTGTTTTCCTGTTGACCTAACCAAAGAATGTCGTCCTTTTTTTGGTCCAAAAATATTAACCTTTGAGCATTATTTTATTTTCGGGAAGTTTTTGGAAAGAAGTGGTATCTGTTCGCTTTCAGAATGCCTCTTCCAAATCTCCAAATGGTGTCCAAACGTGCCAAACAGTTCGAGTCGGGCAAGCCGTTGCCCGAAGACGACCCTATGGCAAACGACCGCACCAGCTTCTACAAAAGCGAGTTGGCAAGGTTAAGCAACAAGCGCGTGGTTCCCAATGTGACAGACCGTGCGCACGAGTTTGAGTCGAGGGCTTCGTCCCTGGAACCACGAAGGGACCCTAGTGGCAGTTCGACCAACTCGTTCGCTTCGACCAAAACCACCAGCGAAAACAGAAGGGTGCATAGGGACAGCCGGTCGTTAGAAAGCTCAGGTGGGATAGTTTTGTTACTTTTTCATCTTTTATTTGCTAAAATTGTCACTTTTTGGATTCCTTCCTGCAATTTTCATCTGTTTTAAAAATGTTCTGAACCTTTTTTTTTTCCTCGATTTTATTTAGGAAGTACGACAAGTGTTTGTAGCGACGCATCACAAAAGCTTTCGGGCAACGTGTCAATACCCATTGGGGGTAAATATATTCATGTACCACCCCCGGCAGATTATGTTCAAAAAGGTTAGAGTTTGGAGTGTTCTCGGCTATTATTCAAAATAACTGCAACAATTCATTACTAACGTTGTGGCTATTTATTGGAATATATTTTTATGTCACATTAATTTAATTATTTTATGCGAAGTGTTAAATGTATATTCTAACAAGTTGAAAGGTCGCGTGATTATCGGCGACTGGTAGATGGATCATTTATGTGGTTTTTCTTGCACGTTTCTTGTTAATTCCAGATGTGCCGGATGTAGAGAACAGTATAAATCGACACCACATGCGTTCGAATTCGGCAGACTCGTGGGCCTCGGCGGTCGAGGAGCTGCCCCCCTTGAGCAAGTCCGAATCGCTTACGAAACAAGCGCAAGGTGAATTTTCGACATCTCTATCTCTTCCCTTTTTTTTAATTTATTTTATTTTTTTTGTCACGTACTTTTCGATGTTGATGTAATTTTTGTTTTTCTCGCCGCAAGCCAGTAGTAGCTATTGCAAATAATATGTTATATTATAAATATGTTAGGTTGTGTTCTTTAAATCCATGGCAAAATTATCTTTATTTTTTCTCCCGTTAAAGAGAAAGTAAGCAAAACGATACAGGAAGCCATGGAGGGTATGTCATCATTGAAACCGAAATCACCCCCGATCGACAAGTTCTTAACTCCCCAATCTCCACCCCCTCTCATTCCCGAACCGGTCGAACATATGCGCACTTCCTCTCAACCCTCGTCTCCAAAATCCCCCCCGATCCGTCCTAACCATCTGACCCTACCATTCCCCGTTAGGCCTGCCAGAAAACACGGATCCGCTTCGTCACGATCTTTATCTCCAGGTAGAAATTAGAAATGAGTTCCGCTTTTGGGGAAATGATTTGACTTTTGCTTGGTTCCGAACGACTTTTTGGGGCTCTTGGAGTGCTAAAGGGTTTAAACTAATAATATACGAAAATATCGCTCTAACACTCGATCTGATTTTGCTTTAATCACCATGATGGCTTGTTGGGGTTCGTGTTGTATCAAAAATGGTAAAGAATCGAAACTGTTTTTATTTCAAAAACGATGGATGCGATGAGATGGATATTTAAAATGGGATACAAGGCTGAATAGGATGGCTTGGAGGGGAGGGGGAATATATCATACGTAACAAGTCGCCCTGCTTATTCCTAAACAATTTTCTTGTCTTTCTGATTTATAACCAACAATAATAAGCCGAAGTAGTACACAAAGGAAATATAAATAAATTTAAATTTGTGTTTTTTTTTTGTTGCTAGCTAGCTGGTTATCTACTGCTCGTGATTGACTTACGATTAGCCTGGAGTCTTAAATTATCGTTTAAATCAATTCTAACGAACCGCGTTATCTTTAAATAACGATTATTTTTTTGCAAAAACAAAAATCTGTAAGTTATGACGGCCCAATTATAGCTAATTATTATCGTCCCGTTAATGGAGGACGTCGTCATCGTAAAATGTAATAATTGATGTCGTTTTATTTGTGGAAGAAACCGTAAAAATCCTGTACATGTACAGACACGTCTGAATAATATAATGTACACACACAACAATAAACTGAAATAGGTCGACATTGATAATAAAATTGTATTTATGATTTGTCTTTTTGTTTATTCTATTAACTGTAATACCAAAAAAGTTACCGGATGCTTGGATAAATCTATTGTTTTAGTTTGCTTTACTTGCCACTAATAGGTAACAATGATTTATTGATATTGCATGATGGCTTTAATATTGTTATTATTATTATTTTGCCAGCGTCACAACAACAAAAAATAATGACTTATATATTTTTCTATTAGATTGTTATTCTATTGCAGCCTACTTTCCCAATTCAGATCAGCCTGTAGTTTTAAGAAGAAAAAAGCACAACGATCTCAGTAAGTATATTATAGATAGTAATCAAATTTTTTATTTTTAGAGTATGTCTTTAATATTATCAAAACTATAGAAACACAAAGTTAATCTTATACACATTTTATTAGAAACTGTAATAATTGTTTCGACTTATGCAGTCATTTTTAGAGAGTATTATTAAAACTAACTTAAAACTATGAAGTACAAGCTAATTCATAGTCTACAGACACATGTACATGTATATATTTCTTAGAATTGTTACAATTTTGTCCTGTTTGTGATTGATCGAAATATCGGACTATTTAGTCCTTCTGTTACATCATTTAATTTTGAGTTGATGGCTTTTTGTATTTCTAATTTTTCTAAATAATTAGAGTTTCTAATAAATATATATAATTCTATAGTTTTGATAATATTAAAAAATGTTTTACAATCATCTCACCGTTGAATCAATCAACGTTATTAGTATGTGTTTAATTTGTTTATTATTCGATTCATTTTGTTTTTAGCTGATGAAGATCGAATTGTTAGGAGGGAATCGTACCTGAAAGCGACCGGCACTGGAAGGATGTATGTCGACGAAGACGAAGACAATGCATCATCTTCTATCCCACACAGAAAGTAAGTCGTTCTCTTTCGTCTACATAATAACGTAATCCGTAAGACTTTTTTTAGGGTTTCTTATTAGTATTATTAAATAGATATTTAGTCGTAGTGGCGGCTCTAAACCGATCGATTTAGAAATTATCTAATTATACTTATCTTAGAATTAATTAAGTAATGAGTAAGTAATAGCTAGAGAAATATATTTGGGAAAGTGCTTAATTTATTTTTATTTTATTTTTTACCTTTACATACTTACCTATTCGTACATGTAATGTGAATAGAAGGGGAAAAACAAATACAAAAGGCGTTTAGTTTAATCTGCACCCTGTTACTATCTATCGTTCTTACTTTTCACTGTAGTGCCCATAGAAAGTGGCGTCCTCCCCTGTTTCCCGGGGACATTCAGCAACTTCGCAAGCTTTTCGAAGAAGCTGCTTCATCTCTTGGGTGAGCTTTGTAAAAACAGAAAGAAAAACAATCAATCGACAAATTGCTGATGTGCTGTATTTACTAACACTTGCATATTTTTGCATCAAAAAAAAACAACAAAAGGCGACAAATATTTCGTTTGTTTTTATTTGTAAAATAACAGCTGACATGACAGTACATACTAAACATTTATTTAATATCTACGTAATACAGGCTGGTTTATATAAAATGAGACATGAGGATAGCTGAAGGGATGCCTTATAAAAGGTATTTAAATATTACTGTTAATTTTGAATTCAAAATAGTTTTTGAATGATTGCAAAAGATTCAGTTTGATTTTTGGATTTAAGAGAGTAAAAAAATAAATTATCATTTCGATGTCTATTTATAAACTGCCCTGTATAATAAGCATGTTGAGTGTCATTAATTAACATTTTAAAAACCCTTTAAGTGCTTTTGTATGAACTGTCCCTTTTTTTAGAAATCTGTAGATAAAACAACTTTGCACGATTTGCTTTTAGTTTATGCATGTACCTACTAACTAAACGATAACTGTGTATAAATTACTATTTATGTATTTTATTTTCCTTTTCTTTAAACAACTGCCTTGGCCTTGAAGCATGTGCCATTTTAATACATATAAATACGATATAGTAGTAAAAGATTATTATTATTTTTTCGTTTATTTCCTCTAAAATAATAATTTAATAACAGCATGTACTTATTAAGGACATTTTTTTATTAGAAATGTGTTATTCATTAAAGTAACTGTTCTATTTTTCTTTTATTATAGAGGCAGCACGAGCGAAGGCAGCAGTGGCAATGTGTCACTCGAGAGGGACAAGTCGTCGTACCCGAGCAGTCCCTTGGATAAAGACAGGGTAATCAAAGAAGGCCCTTTGCAGTGTAAAATTGCAGAAATTGATGGCAAGGTGAGCTGAAATAACAATTTCTCTTTTGTTCTCGTTGTTTCATTGTTTTGTTTTTTGTTTTCCTACATTGTTTGATTTATTTTTGTTTTTGTTTTAGCGTGCTGGAGATAGGTCGTGGAAACAAGTTTGGGCTGTACTACGAGGACCCAGGTTGCACTTCTACAAGGAAAGGCACCATCAGGTAGGATTTTTTAATGTTTTATTTTTTCATGTCCTTAGAAACCGTACATTACATTTTGTGTGTTGAATCACTTTTTTATCATCCCAGATAATTAAGGGAAGGATGTTTTTAAACATGTCTATCAAATTTTTCAAAAAATTGCTTCGGTAATGGGAAATGACAATCTTTTATTTTGTTAATACATACCTTACGTTTCATACATTATTATTGTATTTTCAAAATTGCCAAAAAAATCAATTTTTATATACTTTCATTTATTTGTTAATTCTCGATTTGATTTTTTAAAGATATCTACTATTTTGTACTAATATTATAATCATATCATCCATAAATACCAATATTTAATTGATATTGATGAAAACCGCATCAAAATCGATTCAGAAATAAGGGAGTTACATTATTTTCAATATTCTGACATTTAAAATGAAAAAAATGAATGGCGCTTGTCGTTTACGGGTTGAATGAACTTTATTACACCCCCGTTTATAAATGGAATTCCTTCGCCGAACGAGTTTTATTTGACCTAATTTCTTATTGGCTGTCAAATTGGTGTGCCAAATAACAGCCAATCAGGTACCTGGCATGGCGTTATAACAATGAAACCCTAACGGTAAGAGTTAGTAACCCGCGATACTTGGTAGGATGTACGTCACTCCTCAAATTTTATGTCAAAATTACGTACAAGTATACGATTTTTATTTTGAACTACTTCATTTACCTAAATAATATCAAAATAAAAATAATAGGGTTTATTAAGAACTAGAAAGCTATTCTGTCAGGTAGGTGAAGTAGATGCAGTAAATTTCTCTCAATTAATTAGCAGTATTGAAAAAACTATAAATCTAAAAGTTATGACACATTTTATTGCTCATATTTCACTCACACACACGCACACACAGTACACATACACAGTGTCCTCTTTATTGGGATTCAATTTTTTTTTCCTGTTTGCTTCATCAATAATAAGGTCGATGTCTTGGCATCATTTTTACGATAGACAGAGAAATATCCATGACGAGTCAGTGTTGTGCCCCAGTGTCTCCTAGAGAACACCTACGCGCCATTGTTTTCGTACGGGTTTTGTCTGTTGTCTTTTCTCGTAGTGAATAGAAGGGAAAAAATGAGCATGCGATACATACGTCATGCTGAGAGTGCATGAATAAAATTGAAAATTGAAACTAACTACGATGACAATCGCGAAAAACAATAGACGAAAGTGGACGCATTTTTTTCGAGAAAGTCTCTTCGCGATTGTAGGTACACGAAAGAGAAAAATACAAACACTCGACAACGATGGTTCTTTTGTTTTAATATCAAACGCAGGTGGAGAACTATGTGTCTGTCTACCTTTTGTTTTTCTATAATGTAATGAGTCAACACTTTCACAAAACCTAAATATATAGGATGCTCGGAAAGTTTTTGTAATCAGGATCTAATTGACAAATTTCGTATTAACGTATGGAAAATATTTCAGTGTCATTTTATTCAAAGAATACATATTTTTTACTGCATTTTTGATGGTAGGTAGTTGCGAAAGAATGCCAGCCAGTCAGCCAGTATATATTTATGCTGATGTAACTTATAAATTATCGATGAGATGTTATCCTGTTCATAGCAATGGTACGTTTTGGAAAACCTAAAAACCAAAACCTCTTTACGCCCAATGAATGTATTACCAAAGCGATGGGACGGTATTGAGCAATAATTATCGTATTTCGTATTTAAAATTGTACTTTGTAATTAAACGATAGTATCGAAGCATTAGAATTCACCGGTTGTTTTCGATATCATCTCCTTATTAAAATTCATTTCCTATCTTCGCGCGCGTTCCACTATGTAGAAATAACGCTTCACTGCTATACAATATGTACAGTGTGTTCAAAAGAAAATTAATTAACGACTTACTTAATACAATCGAAAGGTATATTGTATTTTTCGTTTTTCTTTTTTTTTTTAATACCAGATTCGATATTTTTTAAGGAAAATTATTTTTTGTATTAATTTGACATCCTCCTTTACATTATACATTAATTTATTTCTTTAAGTTGGCTGTACGTCTTGTGATAACAATCGATGAACGCAACAAGTAAAAAACTGTAATGGCCGACATTGACAACAATACGACAACAATTAAAAAATTATAATGGCCGACATTGTAAACAATACGCTAACAATTAAGAAAGTAGAATGGCCGATACCAGCAACAATACGATAACAATTAAGTATGTATAATGAGCGATAATAGGGTTTATGCCGAAAAGGTAAAAAGGAACATGGGTGACACTTCGTCTGTCTCGATTTTTTGTTAATAAGTATTCAGTTATTAATAGGTACATGTTGTGATTGTTTTTATTGTGATTTTTAATTAGTTCTGCAATAGGGGATCAGCGGTTAAGTTGGTATTGGTATTTTGTTTTCATGTCATACGAATTGTTCGTGTAATCAAATGAAGGTTATATAGTAGATGCACGCGAACTTTCAGTAGTTTGTAAAACATATTAAAAAAGTGTGTTACCACACCGGAACGGTTTCAAAACTTCATCACGAAACTGCTTATTATTGTATTACTACCAGATATGAGATACATATTATTATTTTGTTAATTCATATGAATGTATGGCTGGCATTTTTCTTTCGTTGATTTCGAGACAATAGAACGATCAATTTATTCTTAAATAGTGTTTCTACATATAGAGAGAGGAGAAGTTGTGCACTATTTACTGGATACCCTGTATGTATTACAAAATGTAAGTAGTAAATTTTCTTTGAAACTATTCTCTTATTAATTTTATGTTAAAAGTTTTATTCATCAAAAAGTAGGGTTATAAACACCGTGACAACATATATTATACCCGACGTATTTTACTATCAGGAACAGTCAAAAAGTAATTTTTCAAATACATATACTAAAAAAAAAAGCAGTTAAACTAACTGTTGTTTTTCGGAATACTAGCAAAATTTGAAGAAAGGTGCGAGAGGTGAACTTTTTCATTATTTCAAATAGAGTGTAAATCGTTTGAAGGAAACTTAAAAAGTTCCTTCTGTAAAAATAGAAACTGGCAAAAACACAGAAAACAGAAACTATTGCCGTCTGCTTGTTTACTCAAATTGAATTATTAAATTCTCTGAAATTAAAATTCCGTGACTTAAAAAGTAATTTTTTGTTTTTAAAACAGTAGACAGACAAAGTTAAACATTTTTCCTAAACTTCATAAATCATAAAGTTAATGGCACGTTCAATCTTTTTAATGTTTTTTTTTTCGTAGAATTTTTTTTTGTGTCTTATTCCTCACATTTAGATACATTTCATTTGTATCTAATACTAATAAATTTCTGTCAAGGATTTCCTGTCTTGTGGCAAATGTTATTAATCGTTTTTCATTTCCTACGAGATAAATTCGAGATCGTTGTACAATGCGAAAATTGACGTGGCCAATTATTAATTCGAAAGATGTAATAAGCTGTTCTGTTGCTCCACAAGCTGTCGCCGTTTATTTCGTTTTACAACGTGTGATAAGCAATTACGACGATATGAATGAGAAAGAGTAAAATAATATGTAAATTCAAGTGGAGCAGGTGTTGTTTTTCATAAGGTATGACTACGTATATATATATAAATATGTATTTTGAGTGCTCACACGTCTGAACATCCGGTAGGTATCGTTTGACCAGGTGGAAATCTAGATACATATGTGAATAAGTACAAGAAAAAAAAAGATAAGAAAATCGTGGCTAGATGAATATATCGTATACATTGAAAACTGTGTATAGTAATTTTCATTCTCAAATTAAGTTCAACATCAAACTGCACCTGCTGTTGTCTTTATAATCAATAATGAAATAGATAAATTTCGTTAGGGTGGCAGGGTATTATCGATGGCGAGTTCAAGTATTTCTTAGTGCAATTCGTTCGTTCCGTTCCATTAATTTTACGAGTCGCTTGTGCAATTGTGTCGTGTATTTTCTATCGAGTGTTATGACCACGCCTCGCCGATTTACCACGTCCGCACGCATTAAAAATCACCTTATTAATTCGTAATTGCTCATTAAATAAATAACATCGTAATTAATTCAAAAAGCCGAGGACTGTAAATTACATGTATGTATTTATGTATATACTCCCCTTTGAGTTCCACATACATACATACATACATATGTAACTGCTTGATTGATGTGCGTTCTGTATTATGAATGACTGAATGAATGAACGAACGTTTAGAGCAGGTATTTCCGAAAATAAAAAAAGAAGTAAAGAGGTTGTATTGAGAACGGAATAGGTGATTATTAGTTACGTTTCCGGAATTTAATTTCGTTTTTGTGGTTCCATACCCCCACGGGTGTAGCCAACGAAGACCTTCGTCCAGCCCTATTAACTCATGGGTAAAGAAAATTCGGTGCACTTGAATTTCTTACCCGCATGTGTTTAAATAAACACCCGAATTGAGCACAAGCGATGTTGCCAGCTTTCTTTTAAAATATCTGTAGGGATTTGATTTGAGTTCTTTTTGAAGCAGTAGGTAGGTTAGGTTAGGTTAGGTTAGTAGGTAGGTAAACAAGTAAATTTTCTAATGGAATATTTTAACAAAAAACAATATTTACTTTGAATTATTTTGTTTATTTGTTACAAGTACTTATAGGATTAATATTTCAACTTTATATTAGATACATAATATTAACTTAACTAACAATATTTTTATAAGAAATACATTTTACATAGTCTTATCTTGATATTTCACCATCATTTAGTCCCTTGTTTTTATTAATTTCTCCCGCCGCTTACAAACCAGTTATATTTGGCAACATTACAACGTTAATGTTGTTCTTATCATTGGTATTTTTATTTGCTACCTGTATGATCCTTGTGCTCAATTCCTTTCTTGATAAACAAACCCTCCATAATTACTTGTTTACCTGCTTATTCTCTGTACTCAATTCGAGTGTCACCAGGAAATTTAAACTCAACATGTCTGACATTTATTTATTTATTTATTTTCTTATGGTAGGGTTTTTTTTTCTAATAAATACGTTTTTTTTTGTCGTGTTAAAAAAGTTGACACTTCTGTTGGTTGTCAATCATTTTTCACCTTGCTAGATATTAATAAATTCTACGAAAACAAATAAAATAAATAACAATAACAAAATACGATACAAAAATTTTATTTTTCTCTGACTGTGACATTGAGTAAAAGATTTATGGGTTAGTAAACTAAGCAATGCTGGCTGGTGCCCTTGTTTAAAGTGAAGCGTGTCTTTTTTTTCTTCTTTTTTTTAAAATACGGGTTTTCTCAATTTATCTACATATATAAAATGTACTTTATTCGTGAGCATTAGATAAACCTTGATTTTATTTGATTGTCGATTGCTCAATTTTCGAAACATTTGATCTTGTCTTCCGCCCACGAACAGATGTGTCCATCGTTGTGGACAATGAATTAATTTTATAAATAGACAATACTCGAATATATGCTAACGAATTTTAAACAAAAAGGAGCTACGGAACTTTCCAAATTTCAGTTATTTTTGTCAAAGTACCAACAAAACAAATGTTAATTAACAGCGAACAAAACCTTTATTTGTTTCAATATTCGCACTTCCACACACGTAAAACAACAGAGCAACCATTTACGGGCATAATTTCCGTAAAGGAGACAGGATAATACTTAAGGACCGTTTTTGACTCATTTTGAGCTCGAAAAAACTACGTGTCCTAAATTATAATAAAAAGTACTCAGTTAAAAACTAGAATAATTGAAAAAAAGGACATTAAGTTGGCGGTTAGCAATTTTCTGAAAGTACCAGGTCGTGATTTAGAAATTTTGGGCATTTTGTCCCATAAAAGCAGATTAATATAATGTCAAGTTACAGTCAGTATTTCGCCATCTACTGATATTTACCGCTAACTGTAGTATGTCAATATGTCAGATGTCTATGATAATGACGCTACGTGCTGATGACAACTGGTAAGTTCGAAATCGCGATCCACGGTAGTAGTTTCAATAAATTTCTGGACAAGAACTTAAATTTGAACTAATAAAATAACATTTGAATTCAAAAAATGAAATTGTTTTAAATGAAATAGAAAATGTCCACAATTCACCAATGGGAAATGCTTGTACATCAACTTAGTAATAATTTCAATATGTTTAAACAATAATCTGTAAGTCGCTCAACCCAACTTGTACACACCCCACTAGATAATAAGAAATAGGATAGGTAAAATAAGCTCTTGCTGTAAAAACTCAGTTTAAACACAATTCAGCTTCTGAAGATGCCTCTGTGAGGTGAAACAGTATTGTTAAACATGTTTAATAAAGTTTCGTGAAAGTTTAAATATGTTTTATTGTTTTAATAATTCATCATTCTTTTGAGACGTCAAAAGGAACTGATTATTGTTAATTCATTAAATGTTTTATTTATGGACAAAATTTTTACGTCCGATGCGTCTTCTTATGATATTTTTAGTGAATAGTTAGTGGATAAGGAAATGGCTGAAGTTTTGATTAATGTGTGTTTCTGATTAACGGAGAAGTCGGTGCGAACTGAAATTATTTACGACACTCTTGATTACTTTTACTATTTTTAACCGTGAGAAAAAAAAACTTTTACGCGATGTTTTCTAATTAAATTTCCAGTTACGTCTCCTTTTCTGTCTTATAAAAAAGTCTTTATTTAAATTCAAAAATTTTAGGCACATACCTTTAACGTAAATCAGTTAATGGTGAGTTTTGACCGGTTCAGGGAACATTTATTTATATTAATATGTCTAAAAATTGGTTTATAGAAATCAATAATCGATTTTTAATTGTCTATAATGCTAATCTGTATCACATTTAATTTTACAATTTGATATTGGCGATGTTGAATTGGACGATTTTACTTTCAGATATCTACACGATGCGGATATCTGCGAGATTAAAATTGATGAAAGCTAATTGCAGTAGAAAGCTCTCTTTTATTTTCTAGTTTCTCTCTTCCTTATCTATATATATTCTTTTCTCTATTTTGATGAGAAACACACAGATATCGTCGTACCAATCGCAAGTAGCAGTTTTCTACTCAACATTAATCGTTTCGTCATAGCAACGCCGTCGATACTTTCATTTTTTTTTTCTCTCTTCTGCTAATTTATTGTATTTGGCAGAAGTTTTTACGGATGACAGCACAAAAAAGCCGCTATAATGATTGGTATCGTGTTTCTTATTTTTAATCCTAACAAATAACCTATCTGATATAGTAGTTGAAATTGATTTTAAAAAGCAATTGTATCAAATAAAATTAGTTGGGTCGAAATTAATTTTCTATTTTAATTTATTTGTTAAAGACTTTCCGGTTGCTTTCTTTTCAAAACTCTTTGCAAAGTTATTTATTTAGATATATATTTATACAGGGTCGTTCAAACTGAGTGGTACATTAGACGTTTTAGGGAAACTAAGCATGTTACAGATTTGAAAATTTGGGAGTTGGGAATAGGAGTTATCAAGGATGATCTATTTAACTAAAATAATTTCAACTGTCGGGCACTTCCGAAAGTTGATGTCAACTTTCTTATTATATTTGAAAAAATGAATTTATTCGTGTTGGAAGTTTTTAAACTTTGCATTTTTTTTCTGAACGCCCTGTACAAATTATAGAGCTTAGTTTTGGCATGACGTTAACGTTAGCCTTATGACTTGGCTATAACTAGTAAAAATTTCAACATTCTAAGTCATTTCATTTTTTATGGAAGTTATAATTTTTTATAGTTTGGGTTGCGGTACAACCTTTTTTACAATAAAATTTTTAAAATTATCTCAGAAACTATTCATCGCATAATGGGCATACAAGTTGGCTATCAAAGTCAGTTTAAAATTTTATGTTTCATACCAATTCATCGTAAAAAATATACCACTCCATTTAAAATAAGAAAGTTGACATCAACTTCCGGTACAATCGGTAGTGCCCGACAGTTGAAATTATTTTAGTTAAATAGATCATCCTTGATAACCCCTATTCCCAACTCCCAAATTTTCAAATCTGTAACATGCTTAGTTTCCCTTCCTTACTAACGTCTAATGTACCACTCAGTTTGAATGACCCTGTATATTTGCATTTATAATTTATCACGAGAAAGAAAATGAAAGCTTGTATCATTTGTCATTAAATCAATTGTTTGGGTTATAGACATCGTAATTAAAATAAAAAATCCAGCTAATGAGAAATTGGTCTCGGATATTGCATGTTTATTATTATCGAGGGATAAATTTAGAAAAATTCTTAGTACCAGTCCAATTTATTTTAATTACAAAAGTTTTAAAAAGTTATTGACTATATTATAAATACCGATATATTATGTGTTGTGATCTTTGATTTACAAAAACTGCAGACCTAAGGAACGTTTTACAAAATTGATGTGAACTGATTACCAAGTATTTTCTATGGTTTATGTTTATAGATTGTGGTAAAACATTTTGACAATAAATATATACATATATATATATATATATATATATATATATATATATATATACAATTATATATATATATATATATATACAATTATATATATATATATATATACAATTATATATATATACCGATCATTGCTTAGCATTCGAGAGGTCACCGGTTCGAGTTCGGGTCCGGCTGCTCTGGTCCAAGATATTCAACAGATAATCTTTCACTTCTCTTCTGTATTCATTTTGTCCGTCTCATCTTGCTCTCCCTAACCACACCACCCACCCGTTCCCACGATTCCTGAAAGGAGGCTGAAGATGGCCTTACGCCCTACCCTCCAGCTTTGCACTACAGTGTAGGCCGGAGGGACTGCACGTCCAGCGCGAGAAGCTGGTGTGAATGAAACACAAAAAAGTTTTTTTATTCGTTATTGTGTTGTGAAGCTAAGCCTTAATGAAAATTTAACAGGACAATGATTATTCCGTATATTTTTACAAAAACTAGACTATATCTGTAACACTGATGACTCTATTTTACTTTTTTCTATCGATTCTATAAATCTGAACTTTTTATCCCCATTTTTGCTTAAATCCAGGAAGCCCTTGTTTACCATTGGTTGCTTATATAATTTAAAAGTTTTTATTTACATATATATTAAGCTTACCTACAATTACGTGGAATTTATGCTATTAGTTAATTGACCTGCCATGTACACGTGACTGTAACTAGTAAACATTTTCTATTTGTAAAAGAATGTTTATTAATTGTTCTTTTAACATCCTATTATTATTTCACAATCTCTGCTACGTAATCCTGTGTATGTGTTTATATTTTTGTACAGACATAACCGTAAAAAACCGTTCAATTAAATAAACATTAAATGCAATTGAAAATGTTATTTTGACATCACGTCAGCGGTAAACTTAGGAATTATAAAAATGTTTTGGAAATCACGTACCTTTTACTTTATGAACAACTTCAGTAGATCATTCTGTAGTCGGTGTAATTGAGTCGATTTTTTTCGCCAGAAGAAGCAAGTAAGCAAGGGTTTTCCTTGTTAGGTTTTCGTTGCATGCTCTTAAAAGGTAATACATACATGATTGAACATAATCTTGTGTGATAGACTTTTTCTTTCTTTACAGTGTGTTCTAAATTCAACTGAACATCAAGGTTTCCTTTCAATATAAAACGAGCTAATCGTAATTTGTAGGTACTTTGTAAATAATGGTTACTTGCATACTTTTTTGATAAGGAATTAATTATAATGTTTACGCAATCTAATTGAAACGAAATTGTCGAGGGAAAGCTTCCAAAGCAAAGCGCGACACTCATATAGATAGATAAATACCTAAATAGGCATAGGCACTTCTCAATTTAATTGCGAAACCGAAAACAATGACATTTTGCGCCTTACTACGAATCGGTACTTATTTTTGATTAAGTTAGAATTTTTATATGCTGGTCTAATTGTAATAAAAGCAAACAATGTTGTTTTGTCATAGATTCATCTTATCCATCAGGCTTTTTTCTATAAAAATTACGTTAAATCAATTTTGTTTTTATATATTTTTTTCTGTAGGTATTACCACATTTCGCTGCTATATAATTAACGGTTTCTTAATTTTTGCCTTTCATAATAGTCTCTTGTTTAGTTCGCGTATAATTAGTTAATTATGCGGATTTTCAATTACGTCCGTAACGTCGCCGCAGCGGGGAATTAGAAAACGAATCGCCCTCCGTGTTGCCTAAACAAAACAAAAAAAGAAAACAAGGAACAGATTCACGGATGACGGATGAAGAAACAACCAAACCGTAAACAAAACAACAACTGCAATAGTTTCACTTTCAAACAATGGTCAGCGCATGTTTTGTTATGTCGTTGACTGACTGAATTTGATTACGAAATATCCTATCTTCGTTTCTGGATAGACGTAAACTCTTAAGAGAAAAAAAAGATGACCTAAAATAAATAAAAATGGAGAAATAGACGATTTCCTTCCGCTCGCTTAGGAATTAGTGAGTTGTTAAGGGTAATTTCTTTTTTTTTTATTCAAAAAGAAGGAATTAAAATCCTTATTCGTCTAAATATTAAGATCAGAGATCTCACATTTGGAACGCGTCCTACCAAGTAGGCACAACGAACCGAAAGCCATATCCCACGACCGGTTTCGACCTATTGGGTCTCATCAGGTGGACGCTGGCAGAAAGGCTTTTACGGGCTATTTTATAAATATAAATATAAATATGGAATCAACTGAAACAACTACTCCGAGGGCTAATATCCCTAATGGCAATGAATTGCACTGTTAGTTCCGATGGATTCTTAGACGAAGATATAACATATTCAAAAAAGAAGGAATATGGCTTTCGGTTCGTTGTGCCTACTTGGTAGGACGCGTTCCAAATGTGAGATCTTTGATCTTAATATTTAGACGAATAAGGATTTTAATTCCTTCTTTTTTGAATATGTTATATCTTCGTCTATAAATCCATCGAAATCAATCAACAGTGTAATTCAATGTCGGTAGAGGTATTAGCTCTCCGAGTAGTTGTTTCTGTTAATTTCATATTTATATTTATATTTTTCTTTTTTTTTGTATATTCCAAAAATGTGAGGGAACTTTCTGTTGTTTTTGTTTTTTGCTTCTCTGTACCGATTCCGAAGGCAAATGTGGTAACGTGTGATCGTCCTTTTTTTGCAATTTTATTAGACCGTCATCGGTGCGTGTACTTGAAAATCTAGTCGAACCTGTTGAGCGTGGCAGCGCGAGCGACGGTGTGCTCTGGGCGAGCAGGGAGGCGAATAAAATGAACGGGACGCATTCGAAGAAGGCTTTCGCGTACCCCGTTCTCGCTCAGCGAGGACACGCGATCTGCTCGCAGTCCTTGCGACAAATGGATTAATTTTCGGCGTTTGACGGCAAAACCGGTGAAAAAAGGCGCACGAATGTAAAACAAAACTGACAGCGGTGCGGTAAAGTCGTTAAGTGCGGAGAATCGAACGAAAATTTCGGGAACGAATGAAAAATGTTTTTGTTTTCGGAAATTTTAAGAACAAATCGAATAATTTTTTCGTTATGATTATGGACCGTAGGAAATGTTCAATGAATTTTGTTTTAATACTTGTTTTTAATGAGTATGCGGGAAAGTAGTCTTAAGAATTAATAATTGACTTCAGATCCTTGACTTCGATTAAAAGATAGACCTAATTGAACTTGAGAGAACCGGTATTTTACGCGATAAATCGAAGATCTCGGCCTTATAGAGTTAGTTAGTTGGATCTGATCCGCGAGTTTATTATAGACGCCGAGTTGTCGTCATCTTGTAGGTATAATAAAAATGCAACTTTAGTGAAAGTGTAAGTGAAAATTTCGCCCAAATCGCAATAATAACGGGACATTTAAAAGCTTCGTTCGTATGTCTAAATATAGAAGAAGTGCGGTCGTCGCATTATTTTTCTTCGAATTAAAGACAACAACTGACTCGTCGTAAATACGTCTGATGAAAGTTTTCTAATAAAAATAATCGTTAATTTACGATGAAAGGGTCACGTACGTTTGGAAATTGAATCGAATATTAAATGAAAATGTTGGAGCAACCGAGAATTTTGTCTTTTGATGATAGGGAGAGGTCAGGAACTGTGTCTTGTATTCCGTTACAATTGAACTTTTCGTCACAAGGATTTTTCCCTAAAAAGTTGAAAAGATGGGGCTCGGCGGGATCTTGGGTAATTATTTTGCCTTAAATAAACATGGTGGTGGTAGTATCGAATTTAGAAATCAAAACAAATCTACGTATACCTGAGTATATTTATATAGGTAAATATTTCTGAATTGTAATGATTAAAAAATGAAGCCACCCCTATCAAAAACGGTATGATGTACAATGAAATAATACTATTATTACCTAATTATTGTAATTTTTTAAGCATTTCATACTGGATGCATTTCTTTTATTCAAAATAAACAAAACGGTTACGGGTAATTAATTAATTTGTAATCAAAATGCTCTTTAAGTAGAAATACTGACAATAAAATTGTATAATATGTAAAACATTTTCGTTTTTGGGGTAATTTCAACAACTTATTTTTAAATGCACAGTCCGACAAAAAAATAGATTATTATTTTAGAATAATACGTATTTACATTTCACATTTTTAATCGTTTTATTATTCAATAATATTAAATTATATGTAAGTACCAATATACATATATTTCTAAAAATGAATTAATGACTATATGTTGAATTTACTTTAAGTTAGTTTAAAATAACAGTGTCAACGTATTGAAAACAATGGAATTTTTGTAATTAATTGTGAAACAAATTATTATTCATTAAAAGTTCAACAATTTTTTTAGATGCAAAATAATATATAAATATGAGAAAAAAATAAAAATAAAATGTTATGATATTTTTTTAGAAACTACTTGACATTGAATCTTTTTCGTTTTTGTTCAGAGCTTGTTTGTTGTAAAAACGAACAATATCATATTTTGTTGTACCTGAAAGAGTCCGTCTATTTACGATGAACATTTCAGTTCTTTTCTATAATTGTTTGGCCTCAAAGTTCAACACACTACAGTTGGCATGTGTGTGATTATTTAATATCCGGTAAAAATTATTTGTAAACATACGCAAGAGGCACAAAATAATAAACTGGCATATTAAATAATGGATGATTCCATTGAAAATTGTTTGTAAATATGTATTAGCATGGAAGTTTATTTGTTTACTGCAATTACACTGTTAACTTTATTATTCCCAGAATATATAGTATCAGCATACATATATCTCTATGTTAACTAATATTTAAAGATAACAATTATCACCATCATATAATATTGTTACCTAAGACATTCCTTTTTTGCAAAGAACTTTTCAGTTAATCCATGTAAATTTGCTATCATTATATAGATAACTTTTTCTTATTACGTTAAAGGTAGTAAGCATTGAAATAGTTCATTTATTGAAATTTTTATTTATTAAATTTCGATATTATTATTGAATTACTTTTTTATACTACCATGTAGCGCGTAGATAATATCAATAGAAGCCCACAGCAGTTATTTCGGCAGTATCCCGAGTGCCTTAGTACTATAGTAACTCCAACCAGCGGCAGAATTAATAATTACTCAACGAAATTGTGTCGGAAATAACAACAGTGATTAAAAAAGAAACACCGTTCTAATAAATTTTATAATGATTTAAAGGAATAATTTATACATACTAATTTCTGATTTTTTCTACATATTTTGGCAGCGAAATTACAATAAACAACAGAAGATTAGTAAACAGCATCTAAACAATGGAAAATATATTTGTGTTTATCATCAGATGACCGTTTCAACCCTCAATAAGTATTAACAGTTAGTAGATGACAAAGATTAAAGTATTTACCTCTTATCCAAATGCCTCTTTATCAACTTCAAATAAACCTTTACACCCTCTTGGCCGTGACTCATCACTTAAGAATTTTTAGTATATGAACAGAAGAAGTTTCCATTTCGCCCAGCCAAGCTTTTGAATGCGTTCCCCAGTGTGCACTTTGATCCATTGTTTTTGCAAGCGTATGCATAAACTAATGAAAAAAGAACAATAAAGAAAATATTGGAGCAGTTAGAGCAGCGGTACCGCTGTGTTGTTATTTTGCCAGCTATCGAAAACACAATTCAATTTAGTGCGGAAGTTGTTTTTCGCGAATGCTCCACGAATAAATAACAACATTACTAATCGTTTATCATATAGGTAGTGGCGTCTCGGTACATTTTCGTATTTATTATTCGAAATGATATTCTACTGCGATTGTTTGTTGAGGTGCTGACATAGTATTATGATAAAAAAAAAACAATTTAAAAATGTATACGAACAAAAGGATTATGTGGTAAAGATGTGGAGTGACAGAATCTAGAAAAAAAATATTTATTATCACAGTTTACAATTAATTGTTCGTGTTGGTGTTGGTGACTTGTAAAAAAGAAAATGCTGGAAAACGTAGACTCCAATCTTTTAAGTGGAGGAAAGTGCAGCGATAAGTCTATCCATGGGACATGTTCCCCAATTCATCTTCATTTTCCTGGACACAGGTTTTTGTATAAAAAACTTCGCCCCTGGAGTTCCCATTCAGTTAGGTCGTGGGTATGTAATGGTATAGATAAAGAAGATTGTTTAATGTTTTATTTATTAACGCGTAGATATTTAATTTTTTGTTCACTAAAAATATCTACCTTCCCATTATTAGTTTTTGTTCCCCTCTCGCGATTTTCGTCGCTAAACTGTAACAAAAGTAAAGTGATTCATATGTCATTCATACATACGTACATAGAAACATATCGACGACAGACGAAAGGATAGATAGATGGAGATATGTATATGTATTTGTATTTTTTTGTGTGTGTGTGTGTGTGTTGTTGGCAGCCCTCTAAAAATAAATGGCCTCCTTCAGTGCCAAGATCAGCCAGCGACTTCACTAACTACTTACTACCACGGTTATTGTCTCGCGAGCGATGAACGAACCATCCCTATACTTTAATCTTTTTGAATTGTCCTTTTTACTTATTGAACTTTCCTTGACGTTTAGAGTCCATCCGATTCTGCCGATCAGACCTTATCGAACGGCGTGGACATGAGAGCGAGTTGCGTGCGTGTCGCAGAAGACTACACCAAGAGGAAGCATGTCCTCCGAGTGTCCTCAGCTTTACCGTGTCGCTCAGAGATCCTGCTCCAGGCGGACAACACGTTAGATCTGGCCGATTGGGTCAAAGCGCTCCAGGAGCAGGTGGCAGCCACAACCGATGTTGAAGAAAAAATTGTAAGTAATTTTTAAATGCGTATCACTGTTCATTTCCCACTTATGAAATAAAAAAACACGTATGAAGTTTGTCTCTCTCTCTCTTATTTTCCATTATAAGTTTAATTGTGACGATAATTATATTTTATCTGATAACATGAGCTCTTAAGGTATTTGATAATACAATTTTTATTCGTTACAGTAATTGTTATCTGATGCGGTTGTTGAATTGTTAGTGAATGAAAATGAGAAACGAATAATAAAAAATGTAAAACGTGGTAGAGTCCGGTTACAATGAAAAAGTATGTCGAAAAGATTTTGAAGCAACAATATAAGCATCCAAATTTTGAAGGGGACGTGTTATTTTATGAAACCACTGACGGCTTCAGAGTTATTATGGTAGGAGTCGCGAAAGTAAATTCGTTAATATACGAAACTACGTAAAAATATTGTGAAGAACGATTTACATTTTTTTGTTTTGATATTTAGGATCCTCTGTCATCTCCTACAAAGCAACAGGCAGTGCCACAACAAGTGCCCGCATCGACAACGATCCAAGTGCAAGGATCAAGTAGGTTATCACCATCGTCTTCGAACAAATCAAAATTACCTAATTTGCGCAATCGCTCGCCCACAGGCCAATCGCCGGTTAGTAAGAGTCGAAAGTCTTTGTCGCATCCGGCTGTTGACGGAAGCGGAGGTGCAGTTGGACCCGTTAGTCCGAAACCCAAAACGTGGCGGGGGCGCATGGTCAAGCAAATCCGTAAAATACAAGGCGCAAGTTCGCCCAGTTCTCCCGTGGCACCCGAAGGTTCAACTTTTGGAGTTCCCCTAGAACAGTGTTATCCTTCGTACAGGAACCAGTATATTCCCCGGATAGTAGAAGTGTGTACTGAAATTGTTGAAAATAAGGGTTTAGAAACCATCGGAATTTACAGAGTCCCCGGTAACAGTGCTGCAATTACTGCTCTTACCAACGCAGTCAACCAATGTTACGATGGTGAGTGAATGAATAATAAATAAAACACTTTTCATGTTTCCTAAACACGTATTTTCTTTTGAGTTTAGGAGTTCCCTCTTCAGACTCTCACTGGAATGATATACATGTAGTGAGCAGCCTCCTGAAGTCGTTCTTTAGGAAATTACCAGACGCTCTGCTAACGAAACTCCTTTATTCCAAGTTCATAGAAGCGGACAAGATTGAAAATCCTTATCTGCGCATGCAAGAACTCAAGAAAGTCCTTAACCAGCTTCCACCTCATCATTACCATACACTGAAACATTTGATGCTACATTTGAAAAAAGTCACGGATAAAGGACACATCAACAAAATGGAAGGCAAAAATTTGGCCATCGTTTTCGGTCCGACACTGTTTCGTACTTCACAAGATGACATGGCTACCATGGTCAACGACATTAATCATAATTATAGGATCGTTGAGTCCCTAATATGCCACGTAAGAATTTAATGATTTTTGTTTTTATATGCGTTTTGTTTAACTTCATAATTTTTTAATTACAGGCAGACTGGTTCTTTTCAGAAGATCCGTCGATTCCTTTAAATTTAGGAATGACCTCCGCACCAACGGAAGAAACTCAAACTGAATCTGAAATGGCATCCAGCAAAGCACTTTTGTTGGACAACATAAGCAAAATCGAAAATCTCAAAGACCAGAAGGAAAAGAAGGAAATTTTGTCATCAATTATATCAGCGGCTCATCGAAAAGTGATGAGGAAAACTATGAAAACCGTACCAAGTTCTCACGAAATGAAGGAAGACTCTGCCACTACCGAAAACAAAGAATTTACATATCAAAGTAACGTTCCTTCTGTTTTAAAGGAGGTACGTGTTTTTTAGATCTTACGTATATTGCCATTATTATATATTTTTCTTCTTTGCAGAATAACCCCTCAGGAGAGACCAAAACACAGGCTCATATTATTCCGACTACGGTAGTTGATATGGAAAAGCCTGCACTCACATCATCCTCAAGTCAGTCGGAAAAGGTGCCGTGGTTCAATTATTCTGCAGATCAAGAAAACTTCCGTCGTCGTATAGAAAACTTCATCCAAGAGACGCAAGCGAACCTGCAACGCTCCCGTAAAACAGAACTGTACGCTAATCCAAGCCTGGAAAACTTTTTGGCGAGCTTACCCGGTTCCAATTTTCCCTCCGATGGCTCTAATTCTATATACAGGGTGTCGGCGGACAATGGGGGTGTACAATACGAAAACGTACCTATAAGTGGAATTAAAATGAACGGCACCGACGTTTTAAAGAATAAAGGGTGTGTGTATCGCTTGGGAGGAACCAATATAAACAATAATAATAACGATAACGTGACTGGAAGACAAAGAATCACAAGTTCGATGGAAAACGTGCACAGGGCCGTGGTAGAAGCTGCAAGTAATAGTGCAAATGCTAATGTGAAGAAAATTAGATACGGAAATGAAGTAAGAAATATATGTAAATAGGTACCAATTTAAATTTCATATTGACATATTTATCGTTATGTATATATCTTTGATACATTTTTGGATTATTTGGAACGAAAAATTTTCTGAAAATTTAGAATAAACTAAATCGTAAACTGGATGACAAAAATATAAATAATCTTAACGGAAAAAGAATAAATATAAAAATCTTGGAGAACAAACTTTATCAAAAATAATCCCAATGTTTCAGCTGATTTGCTAATACAAAAATAGAAGAATGGTGGTATTAAAATTATAATATGTCTATGGATTTAGTTGTGTAACACAATACATATTAAAATTTAAGGAGTTGCCAGAAAATTTATTAATTAGCTTAAAATAATATGTTAACTTCAAAAAACTGGTTTTTGATAACATAAAAGGTGTATATTTTGTGAAACTGCATTTATACGAAGCACAAGAAAGAAAATAAAAGGACAAGTTTCACTAGTTTATTTATCATCTGTATTTCTCTTGTAAATGACATATTAGGCCGAAACAAATTTGTCGAGTTGATAAATAAACTAGTGAAACTTGTCTTTTTATTTGCTTTCTTGTGCTTCATAAAATATATGTTCACTTGTTCATTTTTTAATTGAGGTTACTCCTTATGTAATACACCCTTTTATCATTTCAGACTGAACTTAATCAAAGATCAGGATCTCTAGACTCCATTCACAAGATCAACTGTACAGATGAAGGTGAGTTTCTCCTTTCTTATTTTCACTTCTCCCCTCTCCTTTTATATTTCCTTCTTCGTCCTTGTGCCACAAATTTATCACCCCTAATTTTTTATTGTTTTGTTTTTCTTCGTTCGTTTATGTGAAATGGTATTGTATTGTCCGTTATTAGGATTTAGGGCCCCCGTGCCGACAGTGCGTGGGTGGCGTTCCGTACGGCCCCCGACAAGTGCCGCGGCTCCCGTTCGACCACCGCGTACCCACTCGTTGCGTCGTCACTGAGGTACTTTTGTGTACCGCTTCATTTTTGCCAAAAATGATTTCTTTTTTAAATACAAAAATGACACGCTTTGCGTTAATCTTAATGAAAAGTTTAAGCATTGAATGAGCTTCAGATAATGTGGTTAATCAAAATTTATTAACCCCAATGACGCTTGCTCTTTATTTTTCGTTACCAACAATATATATGTGTATCACAATTGAACACTATTAATTCTATTTTTTTTTTCTAAATTAGGTGTTCTTTTGATTCTATTTTTAACGAAAATTAGGAATCAAGAAAGCTCGGCCTTGTCATGTCAGCGAAAATGTGAATTTAATCCTTAAAACTACCTCTTTAAGTTCAAAAATAACAAAAGCAAACACTACTGCTAACCATTTACAATTTATTAATAAATCGTCATTTATGTATGAATTTTTTGTTTTGAATGCTTTAATAAGTTTTGTTGATTAACATTATGTGTGTTCTATAGCTTGTCTAGTGTTTAGCTTTTTAGACCCGTGCAGTAATAATGACTGAGCTTTCTTACTAAATATATATTAAATTTTAATTCATTATTCACTCTTATTTTGCATATTGCATAAACAAATACCGCGATTAACTTTTCATATTTTCGTTAGTTTATCCAGAATTTTTTGAGGCTGAACAAACTATCTTATAATCTTTTAAGCTTTTAAAAATTCATGTTATTTCCAATTTTTCCATTTTCCTAATGGATAGTATTATTTCCCTTATCAAAGGTAACGACCTTCAAACATCTATAATGGAAATATTTGATAAAAAGAAGAAGATGTTGAATCCTCTAGCAGCAAACGACGATCAGGTCCCTGACATCCTCAAGACCCAAACTCCTTGTAAACAATTACGTGACAATTCTCAACTGGTGCCCCCTGGTTCACCGAAACTCTATCGCAATCCCAGTCTACATAAGAGTGTCCTTGCAGCTGCGTTAAATATCAACGAGCTTCCAAACGATGAAAGTGACAGGTCATCTAAAGAGGGCCACGTCGAAGAAAAAGATAAAGACTCTACAGAAGGCATCCCAAATAACGATAAGGAAATAATTAAAAAGAAAAAATGCGCAAATTTTGAAGTTAACGCCTCAAAATTAAAACGTTCAGAGTCGTTGAATAAACCAGAGCGTGGCTCTAGCGCTTCTGTGCCAGGTAGTAAACTGAAGAGGTCGGAGAGTTTAAATAAAACCTCATCGGAGCGATCTAAGAAACACGAGAGTCTTACCAAACACGAAAAGACCGAAAGTAATTTAAACAAGAGACGTGAACAGTTAACTCGGCGTGGCAATAAGGAAGTTACAAAACTTAAACGGAAAAATGGCATGCCCGAACGATCGATTAAACGAAGACACACAGTGGGGGGCACCAAAGATTTCGACAAAGTCAGTTGGCTGGATACCAGAAATCAACAAGAAAAATCGGATGCTGAAAGAGACTCAGTTACAGAGAAATCGTCATCTTTACGTACCAGCTCACCAGACCTCAGTTCAACAAGACGTGAGAGACTCTTTTTCGAAGTGAGTCTTGTAGGGCCCGAAAATATGGTCGTCGCATTGAGGCAGCATCTCATTGGGGCGCGACCTCAAAGTCTACCCGAGCCCACGGTGTTCACCGTGCCTCTGGAATCTCATGTATAAAAGGTATGCCCTGTATCAGGTCCTTTTCGTATTTCATTCCGTTTTGTTGTCTTTTGTCCGAAACAGCGATATATAATAAGGAAAACAGAAACTGATGATGCCTTTAACTTTCGAAAGAGTGAAGCTAAAACATATATCGTACATGTATGTATTAATCGATAAGGAAAAGTTTTGCATTAATAGAAATTGTAGCTTTAAAAGTTTCGCAAGTCTTCGATTAATATTTATGGGGTTACAAATAGGGAAATATAACTTTACATAGTATATCATTTACTGATGCGAAACGAAAAACAAATCATTAGCTTCCTAAATTTGCTTAGGTTTATATCTTAAAATATATTCGAACTCTGACGTATAAACAGAAATTCATCATTTTTGAGTAGTTTTCTCAAATTACCCTTATTATCCAATAGTTTTTTTTTACATTTGTTAATTGAAAAATATTTCGTTTATTTATACGAAAAATATATATAATAACGATTCTGTATTTGCGGTATTGTGATATTGAAATTGAATTATTTGTGGTAGGAAAATAACGTGCAATAAGGCATTAAAATTAATACGAGAAAAAAGTGGCTATATCTACATTTACTGATTTTAACAATAGTAAATTGATTCACTTTAAATTGTTTTGCTAATTAATGTGTATTTCGCTTAAATTTAAGTAATGGAGAATGTAATTAATTGATTAATATGCAGATCAGTAATTTATTTGTGGCTTGAAATGTGATTCAAAATATTCCACTTGTAGGAAATTGTTTTTGTGATAATATAATAATAATATAATACCGATTATTATTATGATTGCTACTGTTATTCTCATTGAATTAATTATTATTGTAGTTGTAAATATTGTTTTTTTTGCTTTTTGTAATTATATAATTTTTTTTTTAATAATTAACGGTAACAGCGGAAGATATGGTTACGATTGCTTCAATTATTATTTTCTCTTATATGAAGACACTGTAGTAGTGTTAAATAAGAATACATTCAAGTGATGTCTTTATGTAGCACAGCATCGCGTATTCCTCAACCCCCTGTTTGTTCTTGCCCTCCCGTCCCGTTCCCTTTGGATTGATAGTTGTAAGTACAAAAAGGAATGTATTTATTGTTGTATTTGTAAAATTTGTAAATATATTTTTAAAATGATGCGACAATTTCACCTGTTCCTTATCCATAACCGTTTACAACATAAAAAAGAACAAAAACTTTAGTGAAACGTAATATTTTATTAATTAATGAAACTGTTTCGCAAATCTTCAGAGAGCAGATAAGAATAAATTTTAACGTGTAAAAAATTAATTCCTTACAATAAGGAAAACGCTTACATATTATATGCTTATACCTAAGGCACTCTTTAAATATTAATTTAAATGTAAATAAAGATATTACATTTAAAGGTGAATTAAATACACTTTTTGCATTAAAACATTTTACATTCTCTATATCAGTATACAACGTTAATATAATTTCGTCCCAATTTTTGATATTACAACACCTATAAATAATAAACAGTTTAGTACGGCCAGCTTATCCATAACCGTTTACAACATTATCACCTCCCAACTCTTATTATATTACTGCAAATCACTACTTGAAAATATAGGACGAAACAGATCAACAGATTACTTTTTTATAAACAAATCATAACTTCAATATATATTTTCTGGTTATCATAAATAACCCGCTAATCCCTCAAAATCGAATATTAAATAAAACGAAATCTCCATTTTTCAGTAGATACATACAACAAAAAGTACTTTTTAAAGACAAATAATAATCAATACCAACAAAAATAATTTTCGTCCTTGCTTTATTTTTAGTTATATATATTATATTTAAATCACAACAAGCTTTCTCTTTGATATTTTTCTTATTATAAAAAAGTAGTTCGAAAATATATTTTATGTGTATGTATTCATATTTTCTTCTCAGATTTAAATCTCAAGTATGAAACGATCATTGTCAAAAGGAATAAAGTCATGTTATCCATTTATCAGGCTTTAAAGGTCCTCACGACCCTTGAAACATACTGCCGACAAATGGGACACTCTGATAGTTGTTTACCACATTCTACACATGTGGCTATATGACCACACTCGAGGATTACACATTCCAAGGGGGCGTCCATGCAGATTTTACAGCAATCACTCTCCTCTTTGTTGGAAAAGTCACCTAATCAAATTGTTAGTATTTTTTAAATCTTAGTAAACATAAATTACACAAATACCAATTTATATAGAGCAGCTAAATAGCAGTTGTTTCGCCACAAATACGTCATTAAAATGTAATTGATGTGTTATTGTTAATTTGACTTACCATCATTACCACTGTCTTTATGACTTTCAATCCACAAGGCTATGACCTTTTCTAGCAGTTCATTTCTTTCAACAACTCCCTTATAGTTGACTCTGTTTAAAGAAAGGAGTTGCTTCAATTGCTTTACTGATAATGCTTCTATTTCTTCAATAGAATGTATGTCAGATAATTTTAGAAATTGGGGCCGAGCTTCATAAGAATCCTCCTTTTTATATTCCTGTAAATGCATTTTTTTAGTTACTTAATTAAAATATAAGGGTACCAATGATTTATGTGAAATTTACATGAGTGTTTTGAGAGTTAGAAGAAGCCGAGGCATTATCAGAATGTCTCCTTTGAGATCCACTAGGACTAGTTGAAAATGTATTGTTATTAGGGATATTGTTAGAATTAGACCTCCCACTGTTGTTAGGTTGTATTAAAGTATTGTAGGCTGCCTCAGTATAGTCTAAAATATAATGACTTTGAAAAGCATTTGCTTTGGTTATAACTATTAGCCATGGTAATTTACTGAATTTAAAGAATAAAACACGAAAGAAGTGGACATATTCACCTCTAATATTATTTAGGTTACTTTCCAAATTACTTGCAACTTTACTAAGCTTTTCCTCAGTCTCAGCAACTAAATTTGGAACAGAACCACCAAAGACAGATGAAAATGAATTAGGGCTCCTCTTTGGATGGGATGGAATTGATTTTTTGTAAAACAAGTCCACAATTTCTGCTTTTTCAACAAATCCATATGTTGATATGTTCCTTCTATTTAAATAGGACTGAATGTCTTTTGATTTTAATTCCATGAGCTTCTCACGTTCTGGAGGCCTTTTATTCATTATAGTGCACTTTTCACATAAATGGACCCTTTGTAATAATCAAATTTTAATATGCATTTTAAACCCATTAGTTATCATACTTACCCTTGGATTTTTTTTAAACATTTGGAACAATAAAATAGACTACACTCCAGACACTTCAGTTTCCAGGTTAGCAATGTAAAATCAGATTTGCATTTAGCACAAGGCATCTTAAATTTGTAAAATTTGGAAGTAGTAATAGACGTATATTATTTAATTCTCTATTTCTTATTTCTATGTATAATTTAGACAATTTTCCTTCACATTTCGTCACAAAAGAACCTGAAAAATAAAACAGGTTAGGTCGATAATGACACGAACGCAGATTTGAAAACAATATCTTTAAACATACTGTTATCTACATAAAATTAATCACATGTTGGAATCTTCAATAATTATTATTACCGTTTAGTCTTATTAAGTATTTTATTATATTAATCGGCACAAACTAAAAACTAATTACATTCATTGCATGCCAACTATTTCATTATATTTATTTATGAAGACAGCTGTATATGATTCCAGCGCCATCTTGACCATTTTCAAATGATTGCGACCACAGATCAGAATTGTGACGTTATGCCGCCATGGCTGTTTTACACATTCTATTTATTTTATATCTTATTTATTGAACAGTGTCGTTAATTCGCATTTTTACCTATTTTTAACTCCGGTAAGTGGGTTAGTTAGAAAGCAATTGAAGATATATTTACATATTATTTAAATTATAGGTTTGACAAAAATATAGTTATAATAAAAACTTTAGTGGCCTTCAGCATTTCTTACTTATTAACATTTTGTTATCACATTTTACTATGGAGACCACACGATTTATATTTCAGTATTATTGAATGTGACAAATGATGTTACAGAATCGTGCAAACAATGGATATGGTACGTTGTGGAGAATTGGCTGTGGCAATCTAGTTCCATCATAGAACATAGCAGAACCGGAAGGAAATGTGAAAGTGCTTGACGAGGTGATATCTGCAGCTAAACGGAGAATTTAGGACGATGAATAGGAAACTTCTTCGGTGCACTACACGTTAACAGAATCAGAAGGGTAAGTGACAACATTCATTAAATATAATTAGACGTTTATTTAATATAAAGTACGTGGATATTAATATTTTTTCAATTTTACACCAAGAATTTACAATCTAAAGGTATTGCAATCATAGTGTTATGCTTTAGAAATAATTTGAAAATGCATTAGCAAGTTAAAGAATCATTCTCATGTCAAGATATTGATCTAGCTAGAATTTTGAAATTGAATTACATTTAAAATCAAACTATCGCAGTCTTTATTAATGAGATTCATAGTTCTTGTTAAACATTACCAAGTTTGTAGAACATATCTTTTAAAATCCTTTAGTATAAACTCTTTGGCAAGTTTTATGAAAAACATTTTATGAACGTAAGTGCATATCTTACAAGATAAACATCCTGGTAGTTTAAAATCTTCATAAAAAATTAATCGTTTTAATTATATGAGTGTTTATTCATTAAGAATGGTTTCGAGGACTAGAAGAGGAGCTTTTATGTCAATTTTAGAAATAATTGCTTTAGGGGATTTATGATAGGCATTTTTTTAAATTTTAATTTCTCCAGGAAATAGTAAAGCGTGATGTTCTTCGTTAATTTTTTTTTGTATCTTTATAGGTGCGATAAGTAATGTTAAATATTGTAATATTTGAGCAATTATCTGTATGCAATCCGATTTACATTATATGCGTGTATGGTTGCATATAAGATGTTCTTTCCTGTTACATTATTCTTCCTTCCACAGACATCTCTGTTCACGGCAGTTCAGTACTGTCATCGCTTAAGTAGTAAATCTATAACCAACGCTATAATTCAAATTTCCCCTATTAAAAATTTTAAGGTGTTAATTATGTCGAAATAATACCAAATATTAACACATTACATACAGTTTGTTGGTTTCCTAGTTATTTTCGTGTCTACTATTGTCTTATTATAATCATGGTGAAATTGTTTTCATTTAATTTGTGTACCAAAAGTTTCGATATGCGTCGTATGTATCGTACGTCTATGGTTATTCCTTTCGCAAGTATCTATGTGACAAAATAATTTGACATTATTTTTGACATCTGGGTGTGGTACGATGATGATAAAAAGAATAACGCCATGTCGTTACTTTAATAATTAGTCGTCTTTCGGTGCGTTTTTATATCATTGCATGTCTAGTTTCTTATTTAATAGTGTAGTAAATTAATTTCCTTGTCCTTTTCATCAGGGTTCTTGGGCATAGTTTGCTGCTGTTGACTCCTGTACTTTGGAACATTATGCCGTTAATTTTTTGGAACTGACGAATAGAAGCACATTGAAGTTTATTTCGACCCCTTTGAGACAAGAAATTGTTTGCTTTGGTATAATTTTTCCTGGACATCGTTTGCTGCTATTCCACCTTAAACTATTATACAGTGTAACTTTTGATCCATGCATGAGAGCACGACAACATTGCACTGGTGTATTTCTCCCTGCACTTGGTTGGCTATTCTTTCGCAGTGAATTCATCACTTTGGCACATGCCATTCTGCAATTAATTAAGGTGAGAATGCATGCAAGAGATAATATATAAAATTACTTAAATGAATTAGGAACTGCTCATTATTAATCTGTTGTTAACGTATCTGTTTCAGGTCGACGCTGGAAGAGACGAAGAAGATCCCGTAGTTAGAATTCTGTCTCTTTATTTTGTATGTTTGTTTTTTGAATTAATTCTTTATTTAAATAATTTGTTTTTGTTTGAATTAATTTTTATTTTGCATGCTTGTTTAGTTTATTTTATTTGAATTCATAATTGAGTTTGCATGTTTTTATGTATTATTTTATTTTTATTTTGCATGTTTCTTGCTTACCTCTTCGCTTTGCTTACTGCACATTCTCGCTATTCCGCTTCGCATTTACACTACGTCTTCTACATGATTCAACGTTTCGTTATCGTGTTCAATTCTCTTCTCAGCTTTGTGGGCCTAGGGAGGGCCTCCCCGAACGAATCCCCTTAGCCTTAGCTTTTTAGTTGTTCTTTTAAGGTACCTTAGGTACCTTAACGCGAGTCTACCCTAACGTTACTTCATTTCAGACAGGGTACAGTGGGTTATCTGGAATAGGAGGAATAGCCGACTGCCCAGCTTATTTTGTCGAAATCTGTCCGATCTTTTCTACCAATCTATTAGTCTTTGTCGTTAGTCCTGCTAATGCTCTATTCGCTTTCAGATAATATGTTATTTCTTAAGAAGACTGAAGACATCGTATTTGTTTCTGTTTATTGTGCTTTATTTGAAATTTCCTTTGTTTTCTTGTATTTCTCTTACAGGTATTTTATTTTTTTACTTCATAAACTGTTATATTAATGTAATCGTAATTTAATCCGATAATTAGCTTTTCCAAATTCAGTTTTTGCCATCATAATTGTTCAAACCAAATACAATTTTATTAGTAATTTTAATCATTAGAAGTAATTTGGGTGGATAGGGTGGCTATAAGGGGTGATGCGGAGGCCACAGAGTGTTAGGGGGCCTTTTGTCCAAAACGTAGTATTCAAATATTAATATAACAGCTTATGAACAATATATTGTACATAATTTTGTCTCTCTCTTACAGGTATTTTTTTCTTTTTACTTTTAAACAATATATTGTGCATAATTTTGTTGTAATTATAATAAAATCTTATTGAAATTTATTTATTCTCGATTGATAACACTATGGTAACATGTATATCATTAAATAGTGTAAATAAATGATTTGTTCTGTATAAATAGGTGTATCTATAAAGAAATGTATGTTTTTGCATAGTAATTAGAATAAGAATTGTAAAGTTATTTAAAATACAGATATTTGTTCTACTTTATGTACATTACTGATCTAATTAATAAATAAATCAAAATTATGGCTTATATTTGTTCTACTCCATGTCCATTACTGATCTAGTTAATAAATCAAAATTACGGTTGTTTTACTTTGTAAAAGTAAAATAACGTAAAGTCAGTTACTTTTTCTTTTGAACACTATCGATCCGATTAATAAATTATTTTTCGAAATATAACTCCTTGGGCTTATGCTCTCCTGATACAAATGTTGAAAATTTTTGGAAAAATTTCAGTTTATATTCACATACGAGGTCTAGTCAACAAATAGTTTGACAAAAAATGTTTTTGGAAAAAACGAAATTTGTTTGTCAAACTATTTGTTGATTAGACCTCGTATGTTAACAAGAATTAAAATTTTTGAAAAAATTTCCAAATTTGTATCAGGAGAGCATAAGTTGCTTTGGCTAATTTATCGAATTTAAATTGAACATCTTATATATCGTTATGCCAAAAATATCGAACTAGCAATAATAACTCTGCAATTTAATCAATATGTTTCACTTAATACCTTCTTTTTTGAATACTTCATTGAATTTAGTGTTGGTTAATGAGAAAATAAAACAATTTCTAATCTTAACATATTTATTAAAAATTACTCTTAAGAAAATACAATATAATTATTTAATCATGTTTATATTTACATAAAACCACTAATAAATTAATTAATTTATTCAATACAAAATTTATTGGATACAATGCAGCTTGATTCACAAACAATTCACATATAGTATAATTAACTTCAAATACATCTTTAATACAAATTGATAAGAGTTTACTACGATTAAATGCAATAACTACTTACATTTTATACTTCATAAACTGTTATACTAATTTTTGGGACAAAAAGGCTCCTCTAACAATCTGTGGCCTCCGGACCTCCGCTTATAAGGCACTCTATCCACCCACACTACTTCCAATGATTAAAATTACTAATATAATTGTATTTTTGGTTTGAACAATTATGGCAAAAACTGAATTTGGAAAAGCTAATTATCAGATTAAATTACGATTATATTAATATAACAGTTCATAAAATACCTGTAAGAGAGAGACAAAATTATGTACAATATATTGTTCATAAGCTGTTATATTAATATTTGAATACTACGTTTTGGACAAAAGGCCCCCTAACACTCTGTGGCCTCCGCATCACCCCTTATAGCCACCCTATCCACCCAAATTACTTCTAATGATTAAAATTACTAATAAAATTGTATTTGGTTTGAACAATTATGATGGCAAAAACTGAATTTGGAAAAGCTAATTATCGGATTAAATTACGATTACATTAATATAACAGTTTATGAAGTAAAAAAATAAAATACCTGTAAGAGAAATACAAGAAAACAAAGGAAATTTCAAATAAAGCACAATAAAAAGAAACAAATACGATGTCTTCAGTCTTCTTAAGAAATAACATATTATCTGAAAGCGAATAGAGCATTAGCAGGACTAACGACAAAGACTAATAGATTGGTAGAAAAGATCGGACAGATTTCGACAAAATAAGCTGGGCAGTCGGCTATTCCTCCTATTCCAGATAACCCACTGTACCCTGTCTGAAATGAAGTAACGTTAGGGTAGACTCGCGTTAAGGTACCTAAGGTACCTTAAAAGAACAACTAAAAAGCTAAGGCTAAGGGGATTCGTTCGGGGAGGCCCTCCCTAGGCCCACAAAGCTGAGAAGAGAATTGAACACGATAACGAAACGTTGAATCATGTAGAAGACGTAGTGTAAATGCGAAGCGGAATAGCGAGAATGTGCAGTAAGCAAAGCGAAGAGGTAAGCAAGAAACATGCAAAATAAAAATAAAATAATACATAAAAACATGCAAACTCAATTATGAATTCAAATAAAATAAACTAAACAAGCATGCAAAATAAAAATTAATTCAAACAAAAACAAATTATTTAAATAAAGAATTAATTCAAAAAACAAACATACAAAATAAAGAGACAGAATTCTAACTACGGGATCTTCTTCGTCTCTTCCAGCGTCGACCTGAAACAGATACGTTAACAACAGATTAATAATGAGCAGTTCCTAATTCATTTAAGTAATTTTATATATTATCTCTTGCATGCATTCTCACCTTAATTAATTGCAGAATGGCATGTGCCAAAGTGATGAATTCACTGCGAAAGAATAGCCAACCAAGTGCAGGGAGAAATACACCAGTGCAATGTTGTCGTGCTCTCATGCATGGATCAAAAGTTACACTGTATAATAGTTTAAGGTGGAATAGCAGCAAACGATGTCCAGGAAAAATTATACCAAAGCAAACAATTTCTTGTCTCAAAGGGGTCGAAATAAACTTCAATGTGCTTCTATTCGTCAGTTCCAAAAAATTAACGGCATAATGTTCCAAAGTACAGGAGTCAACAGCAGCAAACTATGCCCAAGAACCCTGATGAAAAGGACAAGGAAATTAATTTACTACACTATTAAATAAGAAACTAGACATGCAATGATATAAAAACGCACCGAAAGACGACTAATTATTAAAGTAACGACATGGCGTTATTCTTTTTATCATCATCGTACCACACCCAGATGTCAAAAATAATGTCAAATTATTTTGTCACATAGATACTTGCGAAAGGAATAACCATAGACGTACGATACATACGACGCATATCGAAACTTTTGGTACACAAATTAAATGAAAACAATTTCACCATGATTATAATAAGACAATAGTAGACACGAAAATAACTAGGAAACCAACAAACTGTATGTAATGTGTTAATATTTGGTATTATTTCGACATAATTAACACCTTAAAATTTTTAATAGGGGAAATTTGAATTATAGCGTTGGTTATAGATTTACTACTTAAGCGATGACAGTACTGAACTGCCGTGAACAGAGATGTCTGTGGAAGGAAGAATAATGTAACAGGAAAGAACATCTTATATGCAACCATACACGCATATAATGTAAATCGGATTGCATACAGATAATTGCTCAAATATTACAATATTTAACATTACTTATCGCACCTATAAAGATACAAAAAAAAATTAACGAAGAACATCACGCTTTACTATTTCCTGGAGAAATTAAAATTTAAAAAAATGCCTATCATAAATCCCCTAAAGCAATTATTTCTAAAATTGAAATAAAAGCTCCTCTTCTAGTCCTCGAAACCATTCTTAATGAATAAACACTCATATAATTAAAACGATTAATTTTTTATGAATATTTTGAACTACCAGGATGTTTATCTTGTAAGATATGCACTTACGTTCATAAAATGTTTTTCATAAAACTTGCCAAAGAGTTTATACTAAAGGATTTTAAAAGTTATGTTCTACAAACTTGGTAATGTTTAACAAGAACTATGAATCTCATTAATAAAGACTGCGATAGTTTGATTTTAAATGTAATTCAATTTCAAAATTCTAGCTAGATCAATATCTTGACATGAGAATGATTCTTTAACTTGCTAATGCATTTTCAAATTATTTCTAAAGCATAACACTATGATTGCAATACCTTTAGATTGTAAATTCTTGGGGTAAAATTGAAAAAAGATTAATATCCACGTACTTTATATTAAATAAACGTCTAATTATATTTAATGAATGTTGTCACTTACCCTTCTGATTCTGTTAACGTGTAGTGCACCGAAGAAGTTTCCTATTCATCGTCCTAAATTCTCCGTTTAGCTGCAGATATCACCTCGTCAAGCACTTTCACATTTCCTTCCGGTTCTGCTATGTTCTATGATGGAACTAGATTGCCACAGCCAATTCTCCACAACGTACCATATCCATTGTTTGCACGATTCTGTAACATCATTTGTTACATTCAATAATACTCAAATATAAATCGTATAGTTTCCATAGTAAAGTGTGATAACAAAGTGATAAGAAGTTTTATTAATTACAAAAGAATGAGCATATAAATTAAGTAACAGTACACAGCGTATCCTCTTATTAACACACTTATTACAATTAAAGATATGAAGATAAACTAATTAATGACACTATTTGACAGACAAGATATAAAATTAAATAAAAAGACGCACCATTAACCGAATAAATAATATAAAATTTATTAAATGACGGTGCAAAGATCACTTCAGCCTTTGGACTTATAAACCATAGATATTTGCGAAAATAGAAACTATCAATGGAAAACCATAAATAACAAAAACGATTGAAAACATTGTAACCTAATTTATAAAATTGGTTTTTGCTATTTTATTTATAATCATTTGTAAAAATTTAATTTACTTTGAAATAAAAATGCCTAGTTGGAGTCAAGTTCAGTCGCAATTGCGACATCCAACTAATCCAGTGGTTTTTTTCGATGTATCTGTTGGTTCAATTGTAAGTAATACACTTTCATTTTTTTATGTTTTATTATTTGGAATTTTCTAATTTAAGGAAATTGGCAGAATGGTTTTTGAATTATTTGCCGATGTTGTACCCAAAACCAGTGAAAATTTTCGTCAATTTTGCTGTGGTGAATTCAAAAAGGATGGAGTGCCTCTAGGTTATAAAGGTGCCAGCTTCCATCGAGTAATTAAAGATTTTATGATACAAGGTGGTGATTTTGTAAACGTAAGTATTTACAATTACCTTTTTAATGTTTCTTATATCGATCTATTATTGTATTGTTTTTTGCATCTGTTTAGGGAGATGGTACAGGAGTAACAAGTATTTATGGAGGAGGAACGTTTGCTGATGAAAACTTTCTTCTGAAGCATGATTGTCCAGGACTTCTTTCAATGGCAAATAGTGGCAAAGACACAAATGGATGTCAGTTTTTTATAACATGTGCAAAGTGTAATTTTTTGGATGGTAAACATGTTGTATTTGGAAAGGTTTTAGATGGTTTACTCGTTATGCGAAAAATAGAAAATGTACCAACAGGTCCTAATAATAAACCTAAGATACCTGTTACAATTGTGCAGTGTGGTCAAATGTAAGTGTACATGAGTATGTTTCGGTTGGGTTACAGAGAAAGAAAAATACATGATTGAAAGTGCTGTTACTGCACAGGGAATGAATTCCTTGTGCCCATATGTAGTTTGCTCCACTTATATTAATTCTAAAATTAAGTACTATACACAACAATTATTAGTACAATAAAAAAAACTATTAATTTTATGATGTTAAAATTTTAGATTAATATAATTTGGAGGCAACATCAGGCAGCTGTATTTTTTTTATTTGAAATTAAATTGCAATTTTCTGTCAAATTGAATTTGTCATGCTTTAGTTTTATTAAATTATTACTTTAAAAAATTCCAAAACACAGTAATATGAGAGGCAAAATTCCAGAGAAAGTTAGATGACTAATTTTTTTATTTGAAGTCAAATTGAGTCAAAAAAAATTGTAACCCTACAAGAAATCATTTTGAAATACACTTTTAATTATAGACACAAGTGACTTACATTGTAGACCACAGCATTGAAATTTATAGGTAGGCATGGATAACATCCAAACGCTAATTAAAAGATCTATGTTATTTATTTATTTTATATACATTGTTATATTACAAGTTACTGCGGTCCTCTTCACCTCAAGCCTGGAAGTTAAGATAATATTTCATGATTTTTCATTTTAATTTGAGAGAATGTTTCGGCATGCTGTCTTTTTTTTTGTAACAACAAATAATAGCACACAGACGCAGATATATAGTTTCATGCAAGGGAAACTACATTATATTGTACAGAGAAGAATTGTTTGCTTAAATATAATTATTTAATTAAATATGGACGAAGTATGCATAATGTTTCATTAAACTTACAAAAAATATTCTATAAATAATAACTGCTAGTAACTAGCAACACAACATTTAATGGCTTCTTTTATTTATTATCACAGGACTAAATGAAGTCTTAAACGTTTCGTCGTGTACTTAAATAACTAAAATAAAAATTCACAAATGATATGTTTAATTTGTTCATGGTGATGGACAACTTGAAAATAGCAATCATGGTATGTAAAAGTTAATTTATAAAATAAAAATATCGAGGAATGTTTATATCTATTAGTAAAATTATACATCGTTATTGGTATTTAAGCTGTGAAGAGATTTACAAATAAAATGAAATATTATATTTAAATACTTCAATTATATAGCTATTTTCAAATTGTTAATCTAGAAAACTGTTGTCAAAACATAAAAAAAATTAATTAATACTTTAAAAACACGTAAGCCTTTTTTTATAATAATAACAAATATCTTTTAATTATTACGCTGTGCTTTTGCCATTTAAATTTTAAACAATAAAGAAATGTGAAGTTCGTTTAATACGAATAAAAAATGTCGAAAAAAGCTCAATTACATATCTTCATTTCTTCAAGTATCTACTACTTACTTGTTCTCCGCTCCGTTCGGAGGATACTGAAGTACCGCTACTTTGTTGTTGCTGCTGTATCTCTGCCACGGATACTCCACTCCCGGCAACTTGCTGCAGTTGTTGCAAATTAGCAGCTGACTGGACGGTCACGGCGACCAAAGGCGTGCCAGTTGAGGTTTGAATACGAAGAGGGCTGCTCTGGCGCACTCCAACTGCCTGACTTTGTAAAGCGGCCGATACTTGGGATAAGAATGCCTGTTGTGCTTGAGCATTAGCCCCACCTTGCACCTTAATACCCGTTAGGGCGCCCGCCAGAGTTGAAGATGTCTGGGGACGGATGGACGTCGTTAGACCCTGAGAAGATGCAACAACCTAAACCAAAAAAGGGAAGTAAATAATTAATCCTGTATAACAAAATTTCCATACAACCCCCCTGAAACAATAGAAAGCAAACAACTACCTGAATGGCTTGTTTCGTTCCTTGTGGGGTATTAACAGGAATTACCCTTGGAGATCCTTTAGCCAACACAACAGGTCCTTGAGGCACACTGAGAGGTGATCTAACCACTTGTTGGAATTGTTGAAGGGTCATAGCAGTCGGCAAAGGCTTCGAGCCCACAATCAATTGCGTTGCGACGCCTCCCTTGCCTGTTACTTGGGCAATGCCAGCTATTTTTTGGTTCACTAATTTTTTTTGGGCTAATAACTGTTGTTGTAGTTGCATGTGACGAAGTTGTTGCTGAGGAGTTGCTGCCTTCGTAGTACCCGGAGTTACTCCTGCTGTAGCTTTTACAGGAGCCCCGGCTATAGTGACCGTCGAAACAGGAATTGTTAGGGTTTGAGTGCCTACAATAACGAAAAGAGAAATTAAAACTTTCGAAATAACCATTTTTAGAAAATTATTTACCTCCACCCGCAGAAGTGGATACAGTCTTTACTAGGGTGGCCACCTGGGTTCCAGAATTTCCAGCTTGTTGAATTGCCTGAGCAAACACCTGAGGAGACAAACTTTGTATTGTGGTGTTAGTCTGAGAGACAGCAGCCACCGTTCCAGAAGCTAAAACTTTTTGTTGAAGTTGATGTTGTCTTTTGAGAAGATGGGCAGCCATTTCTGATTCTGTCATAGTGCGAGCGACGCCCTGTTTACCGGCCACCGTTACAGCACCTTGTTTTACAAACTGAAAATTAAAATTATAAAAAAAATTTTGAAAAAAGATAAAGATATATTTTTACTTGAGCACGAGGTTGTGCCTGGGTGAATTGCACTGTCTGCCCAGCGATGGTGACCACCGTCGATGTTTTGGCACCACTTGGAGTAGTTCCACCAACGTTTCCACCAGTGGCTTGCAATCTTAGTTGTTGTTGTTTGATTGTGGCCTGTCTGATCATTTGTAGCTGTGCTTGACTTATCGTTTTCCCAGTTGTAGTTCCGACGACTGCTTTCGTTTGCCCTGGGGTTCCTGATACAATAAGACGTTGTGTCGTGGCTTGGATTTGAGCCGGACTTAGTCCTGAAACCGAGACTACTGTTGGGTTTTGAATAGGCGATGCAACAATCCTTTGTGTTCGGTAGACACCTATAAAGTAAAAAAAAATTCTTCTATTACAACAAAAATGAATCCTAAAAGAAGTTAATATTTAACCTGGGGGAGTACTGGGCGTCGTTACGATAGTCGTTGTAACCGTCGTCACTGCAGATGTTTGGACAATAGGTTGGGTTTGAGTGACAATAATCGATGTCGTTGCTGAAGGTGAAGACGAGCCTTGACCTGGGGCCTGGGTTGTTGCTTGAGCTAATTGACTTGCAGAAATCTGTCCAGACTTCATTAATTGCAACCTACCAATTTTGAATTTTTTAGCATCAATAAATTCAAGGAGCTAAAAAAGTTTAATTTATACCTTTGAGCCACAGCTAGTTGATCTGGAGTCATGTTTTTCTTTTCTCTTGCGATTCTCTCGGCCCTTCTAGCTGCTACTTCTACAGGTAACACGGGATGATCCAAATCGATACCGCATTCATTTAACACCGCTGTATGTTTAGGGTTCTTTAGTAGAGGATTATTAATAACAATCTTAGCCGCGGGTGCTCGTTTATTAGTAATTCCCTTGAGAGCGTCGAATCTCTGCACCATTGTCTGAGAGAATATTGTATTATTATCCTGAGCATAAAGTTGAGCTGTCCTCATGGGTCTGCTTGTTTTTTGCGTTGGAAATTTATGAAGTCCTGTTTTGTTCTTTTTCTTACGTGCAGCGTTATCGAACACTTGTTTGCCTTCTTCACGAGGAACTATAACGGTCTCGTATCTAACAAGGACATACGTTACGTTTTAATAAATCATATTAATTACATATGTATATATTTATATGTATTTCATACCTGTGTCTACAATGTTTTGGAGATCGATACGTTATAGAGGCACTGTTAACGTAATCAGCGACAAAGTCCCAATTGGGCGTGTGCCCCGGTGATATAATCAGTAAATTCAATGGTAATCCCTGGTAGGACTGAACGGCTTTTAGTAATGCCATGTCTTCGTGTACAGTCCAGTTATGAAGACACGGCGGTTCCGATGTGGGCTTCGAACTTACGCCCAGCTTCATTCCAGGCACAGGTACCAAGGGTCTTACGATACCCCTACACTTCTGGAGTTTGAGATCACGCCGCATCTTGACCAGTGCAGGAGATGGACGCTCAAATAATGACCTGGGGGCGTAAACGGTGTCGTCTTTTCGCTGGATTTTCAAAGCACGTCGAGCCTCTATGAGAACCGCATCATGTCGGGAACGTTTCGCTTCTTTTTTCACATACACAGGAGGGAGCTGAGATTCAGACATCACGGTCGATTCGTACAGGAAAGACATATTGTGGTCCACATACACGTCGGTGTCTTGCTGAGGCGGTGTGGGTGGACACCACATCTAAATTATAACATGTATAGATGTAATTGCTTTTCCCCTTTTTTTCAATTTAAATAATTTATTTCATTATACAAATAGTATATACTTATTTTTAGTAACTTGAAAATTACTAAGTTTTTATGACGTATGCAGTCTAAACAAAATAGTAAATTAATTTTAAAATATTGATAATTTATTAACTCACTGGCATTTGTTCCATGGTATTGTCCGACACCCATATCTGCAACGCATCGAAGACAAAATTTATTCAACACATTTCATAAACTGCGTGTTGACTTCAGGGGTTGGTAATTTTCTTTATTTTGCAAGAATATAGAACAGATGGTAATGTGATTTATTCTGATATTAAAATTAATCCAATTACAAAATAGACGACAAAAAATAAAAGCACTGTTCTTTATTCCGCAACGTTAATATTTGTTTGTAGTGTAAAGGACAAGGGGTAAAGGCAAAGTGTTTTAGTGTTAAGGGTGAGGTAGGTTTTAAAGGAACCCTCTTGCTCGTGTTGAGCGGGGCAGTGTTTTGGTGCCCGCCGCAACCCCGAGCCAGATGGCACCAAAACCTACGCCCACCCTGTGCTAACGCGTTACTAACGCAAAAAACACAAAAAACACATCGCAAGAGAATTCCTTTATTCGCCTACCATATACATTATATATACACATCATCATCATCAGCACTTTTGTTATCAATAGCGTCTTTTTACTTATTCTTGAGAAAAATTGATTTTATTTATTCGTGTGCCCAGTCGTCATCGAGAAAAAAGACCTTTTCAGCGACGGATACTCATCATTATATATGGTGTGTACAGGTATACATACGTACATTAAACATAATTACACGTTGTCACACAAAGTACAAAAATAGACTCGGTAATTAATCCCGTGTGCACGGTAAACTGTAGATAATAATACACAAACCATGGTTCTCGATTCGAAATGGCCCAAAGAAATTTGCAGAGTTTTGCTTTTTGTTTTTGAACTCATGTTTCATTAAATAATCGAGATGCAAAAATTTAAACGATATGTGCTTGGACTAGAAATGAACGTTATTTTTTTATTGCACAAGTCGTAATATAAAATAATTATATTATGATGCACTTTTTTAGACTAATGTAATATATTCCCGGAAATGCTAATATATACTTTACATACATATTTTCAATTTGTTGTCTAATTACGTCGGAACAATTTTTTTGTTTGAATTTGTGTATTTCTGGAAGTTTACATTGATTAAATGGCCAGCTGCTAAAAAAGTAAAAATAAACACAAAAACGAGGTGTAAAGAGCCACCGCATTGATCAAAGTTTAAACACACAGTTCTACTCCAATAAACAAATCGCAAACTCCTTAGGGACCCTAATGATTTTATTTATGGTATTTGTCATTCCGTTATTTTTTTGCGCACGAATTTCTTTTTGATACATATATGCACTGTATAAGAGGGGCCGTTTTTCTTATTCAAAACGAAGAAATAATTTACCAATAAAAATATGTTTGTAGAAAAAAACTCTACACCTATTTACATAAAGAGGCGGTTTCATCAGTTTTACATCCGAACCGTCCAAAGATCACATTTTTAATTAAATTTAATTCCTAATAAAAATTTACACCGACAGGGTCCTACGCAGCACACATTCTTTCTGTCAATTAGTTTTGACTAATTTTTTACTTTTGATATTATCGTCTTCTACAGGCGCATCGCCACTACTGCCCGAATTTCTAGTCCGTTTAATTCCACCCCCGGCGTCGCCGTCATTCGACGAAATTTCGGATTCATTTATATCGTCTTCTGATACTGACACTTCTGTTATTTTCGCTTTAACCGCGATAGCGTCCGACGGCAAATTTTCATCACAACTTTCGTTTGCACTTTTCTCTTGTTCATCGTTATTTTCGGTCCTTTCTATCGTCCCTTTTGCGGTTTCTAAGTGCGCATTGCAGTTATTGGTCCCCGAAAGCAACGTTTCGTCAATGGACGGACTTGAACGTTCTTGATTTTCTTCTGCGTCGCTTTTATCTGCTAATATATTAGCTGATTTGATAAGCCAACCATCCAAAGTACTTCCGCTATGAGACGACTTGTACTTATTATTCCTGACCGCTCTGTTTGTCCTGGCAGGAGGCCGTTTCATATCCATTAATCGACATCGTGCACCTCGAAAAGTACTGCTATGTTTTAGTTCCGTTTTTTGTTCAGTCGTTGTCGTCTCAACGTTACTATCACAGTCTAAATTCTCTGAAGGTTCTTCGTTCATTGGAATGTCATTCAGAAGTTTAAGTTCTTCCGAATTTACTGAGCATTCTTCACATTTATCTGAATGCCTTTCTTTGATATCAAAATGTATCTCTTTCACATCTGAATGTCCTTTTTCGACATTCAAAAATTTTTCTTCGTGGTTCAAATTATCGTTTTTACTCGATTTCCCTTCCTTTTCGTTAATTTGGTCACTAGCGCCTTCGTTATCTGAAATGCCACTGTTATTTGATTTTTCTTCGTTTTCAAACGCATCAAAATAGTTTCCAGCCAAACTCTTATTGTACCGAATGTCTGTTATGAGAACTTTACAGATTTTAGTGCTCTTTAAAATGTTTTCCTTAGCTGATATCACTGAATTAGTTTCGTTCATTGTATTATTTTCTTCTTCGTTAACAATTTCATCATCCTCTTTATCACTTTTTGATGGATAGTTTATAACTTTTTCGTGTTGGTCAGAATCAGTAAGATTTTCTTGTATTTGTGATTTATCAGTCTTGTCTGTGCTATCATTTGACAAATGATCTACGTTTTCTTCCTTCAAACGTTCTTGGAATTTATTTACTTCAAATTTGTCTAAAGAGTTCTCTTTGTCTGTAACTTCCATAATGTCAACGTAATCAAGTTCTGCTGCTTCGCTGTCTTGTTCAGGGCATTCGTTATGTGTTTTGTCAATTCGTTTTCTACTTTCTGTTTTTTCAATTTCAGTTTTATCATAGCAATCAATCGTGTCTTCTTTAGTGACTTCTTCACTTTTATTTGAATTCCTATTATATTTTCTACGTTTAGGCGGTCTTCCTAATCTTCTAACGGGAACATTTTTATTCATAGTGCTTTGCAAAGATACCGCGAATTTTTTCTTTCTCCCCACTCCCGGTTTTGGGCAAAATTTTTTCACTCGTAATTCGTGTACGTCATTTTTTCCATTATCTTCACTTTTACTTCTTTCCTTTAGGGTTTCGTTTGTCTTGTGATCATTTGGGACACTTCTCGCTCTTTGACTTCCACTATTAACGTTTTCGTAGTTGCAATCCTTTAATTTGTCACCTGCAGTTCCTTTACATTTATTGACGGGGATATTACTGGGGGAATTCTTAACTGGTTTGACTCCTGGTAGAATAGGACTAACGTCTAACGTCCAAAGATTGATGGCAACCGTTCCTCTAGACCGTGTTCTTGGAGAATTATGATCCACGTGATTCATTGTTTCAAAAGCTTCCGTATCAGACATTTCCGATTCACTTTCGCAGTTTATTTCGGCATGATTTTCAATTACGATAGTTTTTCGCCTACCGCGACGTTTTGTAAGTCTCGTCCTTGGTTCTTCAAAATCTGAATCCGAATTTATTTGGGGGGGTGGTGACGAGTGGCGATGTTTGTTTGTGTTATGGTTATTGTTGTTCGAAGACCTAAAATGACGCGAAGACGGTCTGGGGACGCTTTGCGACAACACCGATCCCCGTTTGACCGGTGAAGTCGCCACAGACGCTTTTTTCGACGACGATGTCATTTTCATGCTGACCTGGTTCGTAGCATCCTCGCGCGAGTATGTAAGTAACTCGCTCTCGTCTTCCAGTTCCCGAGCTCGGCGTTCCTCTTCTTCCTTTAGAGCAGCTAAACGGTTTTCCTCCCACTCTCGTTTTTGTTCTTCTATCATCCTCTCTGCTGCAGCCAGTTTCTCTGCCGACCATGCCGTTTCCGTTTCTTCAATGAATCTCATTGCGTATTTTTCGATTGGTGTCAGCTGAAAGAATTAATACAAATAAATTTACAGAAACGTTACGCTCATATATTTTCTCGAAGCATAGATATACCTGTTTAATTAAATTCTCCACTTCAATTTCCGCCTTGGACATTTCCGGTTCCTTTTCACGGTTATCCGGGTCGTCTAGTGGGATATTTTCGTCGAATTCAGCTAAATCAGCAACAGCTTCCGCCTTGGCAGTTCGGGCAGCAGCAACATCTTGATCGTCTTCACAAGCTGCTAGAGCACTTTCCAAAGCACCGACTGCGTTTTTGTCTTCTGGTAACAAGGAAGATTCCTCTGAGATGTTTGAACGGTCTCGTTCTTTGATACATTCTATAACCTCTGACATACGATTTGCTGCACTTTGTTCATTTGTGTCGATATTAAACAGATCTTGAATTGTAGACTGAAAAAACAAGACATAAAATACCATCATTTTAGAGTTTACATTCAACCTACGCTTTTGAAATATGCTGTTGTAAAATTGCCCCCTTCGATTGCCAAGTCGCCAAGAAGTCTTTTCTGGTTCGCTTTTTTTAATATGTTTTCTTCGATTGTACGTTCACTAACCAACCGATAAATGTGTACATCTCTCGTCTGGCCGATACGATGGCATCGATCTTGTGCCTGCGCGTCCATGGTCGGATTCCAATCCGAATCGTAGAAAATGACAGTATCAGCCCCAGTTAAATTAACTCCAATCCCGCCAGAACGAGTGGATAGAATGAATGCGAATATTCTTGGGTCACCATTGAACCGTTCCATTAAAACTTGACGTTGATCAATTTTTGTTGAACCGTCCAATCGTAAATAAATGTGACCGTGGAAATTGAGGAATGCCTCTAACACATCCAACATTTTCGTCATTTGCGTGAATATCAGAACGCGATGACCTTCCCATTTAAGACGACGTAAGAGTACATCCAAGGTTTGTAGTTTTCCTTTTACAATAGTTAAGATTGTATTAAAATAAAAATATAAAATATAATAAAATACTTACCGCAATCATATTGTATGAGACGGGGGTCTGGGAATTGAGTTACCATCGCTGAAGCGAGTGGATGAAGGGGCGTAGCTGGTTTCGAAAAATATCTGCTTAGGACCTGTATGTCACGTTTTCGGCCCCAATACGTCGAAGGTTGCGGATGACACACGCGCAGTTCCGGTTCTGGCGCGTGTACGGAAGGTACATAAAATACGAATCTAGAAAAGTAAAAAATGAACTTACTAAGGCTTAAAATTAATTCCTATTAGAGTATGCAGTGAGGTAATTTGTAATTTAACACGTGGTTATTAGAAGAAAAACAAATGTTTGAAACTTTCCACCCAAAGCACTATACGTAAAACGTGTCTTGGTTGGTAAAGTTACAATATTTACTCTTCTTTCTGTTAATTGTGAAAAAATAAGAATACATTTTTCACCTTGGATACAGAAAGATAATAACATTAGTACAAAACAAGATTTTTCACCTTGTATTTAAAAGATAATATTAAAAGTGCAAAACAAGCATATTATTATAAACATTTACCTGTCAAATACTTCTTTTAACTGCTCAATTCTCTGTTCAGGGGTGTGTAACATTTTTCTTAAACAGTCAGCAGTTTCTGTAGATCGATCACATCCATAAAGAGCGTTAAGGCAGTGCAATCTACCCCCACTCCAAGGTCGTTCTTTATCAAATTTGTAAATTTTTACGCTATCGTGAAAATCTCTTCCATACAACGGAACGGCACTGCATCTTCTATCGTTTATCCTTGCTATCATTTCAATTTTATTCTTTCGATGGTCGGTGATTTCTACATCCCTTTCCACCTGCCACAAACAATCGTTATAATTACGACAAATTAAAATAATGATAGATGCTTTTTATACTTACAAAAGGTTGTCTTTTTGGTATCGAATACTTTTGTTTTCGCCACCGGACATCCAAGTTATTCATTTGACCACTGTACAGCCTTTCAATGAATTTCGAACCGACCTTTTTCGTTTCCTTCACATCATCGCTGGACTTGTACTGTTCTGCCGGTACTGAGGGTGAAACCTAAAATTAAAAAATATATTCCTTGTTATTTTAAACGCCCATCCGTTTTACGTTCGCACTGTAGCTTACAGCATTCGTTACAGACCCCAATTGTAACTTAACGACACCTTTAGTTCCACTGACCACTTGTGCAGTTGATACGGGTTGCTTCGAGAGAACAGTCAACCTTTGACCTCCAGACGTAGTCACTGAAAAAAAAAATGTACTCATTCAATTATTTAACAAAACAAAAGCATATTTGGTTTAGTAACGGATAACTTCTGACAATGTAGAGTTCATTTTCGTTTCTTTTTATTTTTCGGTACCTGCAGATCCGGAAATGGTAATGTTAGCGGCCGAAACGTTAGCATTGGTGGGCGTGAGCAGGATATGTTTTCCGGTGGACGTTTGCACCAGCTGGGCGAACGTCTGCGGTAATGTTATTTTGTCAGACGCTTTGAGCACCGACGAGAGGCTGACGGTGCCCGCGACGCCCGCCGCCGACGTTTGTTGCTGTAATTGACTAGTAGTTTGCGTTATGACTGGTATAGCTGAAAAAAATGAGGCGCCGCGTTACGGGCGATGTACATAAATACACAGAGGATAGAAATTGGGCAAACAAGCAATGTTAAATGTTTTTTAAATTTATGGATTTTAAATAAAGAGAATATGACAAACAGTAAAGCATGCAGATGCATCCAAGTAATGGATTAATAGGAATTAATATTAACTAAATATATTATAATAGAAAAATACATTATCTTTTGTTAAATATTTATTTTAAAACTAGTCAGTTATTCGAGTCTTTAGGAACAAAAAAAGATAACTATCACCATAAAAATTATCTGACAATGTAGTTGAAATTTATGATAAAAACAATCTGCAGGTATCAAAGATAAAAACAGTTAAAAATATAAAATTCCTTACCCTTGACGTTACCCTGATGCTGAACCAACTGTAATGCAACACCCTGGTGCTGCGTTTTAATCAGTTTCACGTTAGGAGATACTTGAACACCCAAATGTTGTTGGACAATTTTTATCGGACTTCCAGTCGTCATTACAGGGATTTTAGAAGTCTCTTCTTTTGGGGTTAAGGGTTCTTGTTTTACAGTTACTGAAGCACCAAGTACTTTTTTCTTTACGTCCTGGTTGTTGCTACTGTTAGTACAGTCGGAGGGGGAGGCGCTTTTGTGTACTGTCAGGGAGAGTTTCGACGGAGGGCAGGGGGGCGGTGGATCGTCGTCCGTGCCTTCGATAATTTCTTCGATCAAACGCCGCGGTGTACGCGTTTGTCGCGCCCTGTAACACTGATACGCACTGAGATAGAGCTCCATGAGAAGAAGGTTTAAGTTGACTGAACAAAGATCCACATCCTAAAAAAGAGAAAATAATCATCTTAAGAAATGATTATAAAAAGAAAAAATGTACCTTCCAAACGTTGTACTCCAAGGCCGAATAAACGAGAGAGGGCACGTGCCACGATATTCCCTCGCATTGAAAGGGCGATATTGTTGGTCTTACTTCAAACAAATTAGGATGATTGCATACTTTCCTTAATTGCATTAGAACATTTATGACACTCAAGAGATTTCCAGTTGCTAAAGTTTCTCTCGTTCTATAAAAAAAAAAAAAATTCACGAAATAATATTAAAGTTGTCATTATGAGAGCACTCACTTGGCCCTTGACATATAGTCATCATAGAGAAACCTTTGTCTCTTTGATAATCTGCACATTATAACGTGTTCATATTTCTTCGGCATTTGTTTTTCCACCTCCGATTTCAGTCTTCTAAGAAGAAAAGGTCTTAAAACCTACGAGAAAAAAAAATTACAACTAGTCGTTACAAATCGTATTAACAAAAAAAAAAGAAAGTGTTTCAAAATATATAAATCAGACAAATGCCTCAAAGTCGTTCATAAAGAGGAATGAAATGAATGGTTTTCAATCCTTCAGCATTTGATTAAATCATCATAAAAATTTTGGATCAACAGATATGCATAAATTTTGTATGGAAACAAAACACGGTTATTGGTCGCTTTCTTACCTTGTGAAGTCTTTTGATAATACTCTCATTGTATTCAGAATTACCCTCGATCATGCCAGCGACCGGGTTCGAAAACCATTCTTTAAATTCGCGATGTGATTGGAATACGTGCGGCATTAAAAAGTGCATGAGAGACCACAGTTCCATCAAATTGTTCTGAAGGGGCGTTCCTGTCAAAAGTAAACGTCTGAAAGAAAGGCCTGCCAGTGAAACGGGTTCTTTGTATTAATCATCAAAATAAAAAACAAAAATATATAGCGCGCACCAATACTTACTGTTGTGTCTGGAAGTTTAACAGGAGCTGCCACCGTTGCGATTTGAAATTTTTTATGTTCTGTGCTTCATCAAGAATAAGGTATTTCCATTTTTTTCTTCTGAAACTCTGATGGTCCTGGATAACGAGTTTATACGATGTTATACAAACGTGAAAAGCATTGGGTTTTGTCCACCCCATGCGTTTCTGTTTCCTTTCCTTTTGCGTTCCATAATAAGTAAGTATTTTGAATGCCGGACTCCATTTCTTGCATTCCATTTCCCAATTTAACATTACAGACGTTGGTACAACAATTAAATGAGGTCCCCAATTACCTACACAAGTCTTCAAATGTAATAACATTCAACTAACTACAGTTGCAATTTTTTACCTTTTTCACAAGCTAAATGAGCAAGAAGCGCAATAGTTTGTATTGTTTTTCCAAGACCCATCTCGTCGGCAAGAATACCGTTAAGTTTTCTTTCGTACATGGTTACTAACCAATCAAGACCAATGTGTTGATACTCTCTTAAAGGATATTTTAATAAAAACGGAACTGGTGTGACCACCTGTAAAAAAGTATAATTAGTACAACTAATCTAATAATAAAAGTGAAAAGAAACTTAAAATACTATAATTTTATATCAGACAAATGCCTCAATGTCGATCATTAACAGGAAAGAGTTGAATGGATCTCAAACCTTCAGTAAAAATAAGTGTCATCATATAAGCAGATTAAATTAAAATAATAAGAATATAAAAAGATAAAATTTAGAACAACTTACGTTTGTTGAAGAGAGTGTATTCCCTTTAGGCTGTATACTTTCAGCTATCGCAGCCGCATCGTTTATAAGATCGTCTTCTTCTCCAGTCTTAGAATCTTTTACAGAATCGTTTAGTAAAGACTTGAGACCAATTTCTTCAGTTTCTTCATGGCTATTGTCACCAGAAGAATCTTCCTCTTCAGTTGACATATCAGACTCGATATCAGAATCAGCCTGTTGTTCAAGATCTTCGCTTTCAGATTTAATGGAAACGTCTTCGTCTTCGGGAACTGGTGGCAAGTTAGCATATTTTCTTTTTAGCTCCTCTACACTCATTTCACTTTCAGCTGCGACAAAAAATAAACAATACATACATTTAAATATTGTACTGTAGACCCGTACCTTTAAGTGCTTCTAGTTCTTCCTTGTGGTCCTGTTTTCCTTCTACTTCTTCTTGTTCTCGTATTGTGTCTTCGTCGTCTTCTTCTGAGCTGATTCCAGGACTAAAATCATCATCTCTCTTTTTCTTATCTTTGTCAATGTCTTCTTCGTCACTTACACTACTTTCATCGTCGCTATCACTAGTTGCAGAAAAGTTGTCTCTATTTTCTAAATAGTCTTTGGGCAGTTCTTTAAGGAAAGTCTCTAAATCCATTTCGGATTCCCGTTTCAGCGCAGCAATTTCCTCACTCTGACTTTGCTCCTGATCTGCAGTTGTAGCCGCCTCCTCCTGTGCTATCGTCTCCTCGTCGTCCGTACTACCCTGATCATCTGGCCGAAACTCATCGTCAGACTGTGCTCGCGAAGGTGCATTTGATGATGCGACGCTTACGTCACCTCCCACCGTTGCCGCTGTTGACTTGTTCATCCCCTCAGCAAGAAGCTGTGAGTATTTTTCTGTCTGGTCGACTATAAAGCTTAAATGTTGATCTAAAGCTTTTTTCCTTTTCTCCTCTAGACGAGTATTCTGTTTGTATTCGACGACTTTTTCGATATTGCTCCAGAAGTTTTTGACTTCTTTCGCACAAAAACCGGCTACACGGCGGAGATGTTGTTCATGTGCTTTTTCGGCCCTCTGCGCGGCCATAGCCTTATCTTGGAAGTGTTTCTGAACCATGCGAGCGCACTTTTTAGCAGCAGCTTTTTTCCATTTTCGCTCTTGAGCAAAATCAGCAGCTAACCAAACCATCTCTTCTAAGAGGAAATCCCAGTGTGCTTTTGGCCTAGACATTTCTTGTACTTTCGGAAGTTTCTTTTCCGACCACAGTCCTTCCCGTTGTAAGTCATTTATCCTCTGTACTACATACGCTTCTTGTTTAGCTTTTTCTACGATCTGCTCTTGACTACTGATTGTTGGGTAACTAATAAGACTTTTCGATTTGGTAGCGTTCGTAACATCAGGCGTAGATGTTAAAGGTAGTTCCATGAGAGATTGTTGTGTTGTTGAGATGGTGTTGGCGTGACATCAGCGACGTGTTGGGTGATTTCTGTAGTCGTAGGTGGGTGCGAGGGTATCGAACTAATTACAGATGCACTTAGTCTATTGTCACTACATACGATCGTTTTCAAATTATCCGTTTCGGAATCAATGGCATCTATGTTGTGCTCTTTCATATAAATTAAGCAATGTTGCGATTTGGGTCTCTTCGCGAACTGATACAAGTCCAAGATGTTGCCTTCGCTTTCCAAGTAATACTTTTCGAGAAGGTGCTCATTGTATTTTTCTCGGACGATTTTCGAACGGACGTTCCGATGGTTCATAACGCGTTGAAGTTTTGACGAGTAAGTGTCTTTTTTCTCAGGCGTCGTAGGTAAGCTACGTTTGGCGGCGGTTCTGCCCGTGGGGGTTGTAATATTGCCCGATGAGGGCGGATTATTTGTTTGTTCTTCGTTGGGAAACAATTGTAACCTGATGTTTGGACGATTTTTCGTCAGAGCGTTCACAATGGTTTGATTCGCTAAGCTCGGTCTGATGGAGGCGGCATTGGCCCTGCTGGAGGGACTTATGCTAATAATTCGCGTAAGACTACTCGGTGACGAGGTCGTGGTCGTAGAAGCATTACTATTGCTGATCTGAATTTTAAATTATAAATTCCGTATAAAGCAATTTACATGTTTAATTTATATATTAATTGTAATCAATCCTAACAATTTAATTAATGTTTTTTTGTGAGTTAAAGCTTAAACACCGATTTCAATGTACATATACAAAAAAATTAAAAAGGTTTTCTAGTTAACTAAAATTATATGAAAAATCTTCATTACATATTTTAAAATTTAGACTGTAGTTAAATGCTAAAAACAATTGTAGTAATATTGAAAAAAAGCGCTACTTTAAAAACCATTGGCATAAAAATACAGAAAGTAAACCTGTATTTAATTAGAATAAATAATTAAATGATACGGTTAGTGAATTCAAGCTAAAAATTTATCACTTGTCATATAATAGAAAAAATGATGTACCTGTGCAAGGGCAGAAACAATATGAGGTTGAGACGTTAAAACGTATTGACCTCCAACAACCTGAGCAAGCCTTACTGTTGAATGGTCTAGGTGTCGAGGAGCTGGGCTCTCCCGAGGGGACAGGGCGCTGTGCCCTGTCCCCGGAACTTCATCACTCATTCCCCAAACTTCTATAAAAACCGTAATTTTCAAAATTCACATATGGGTATTACATCATGTACATATTTTTTATAGAATTATAAAACCTGTTTTTAAAACGCCAGATCATATAGGTAATTACAGGTTGACTTTCAAAGTATCGTTTCTATAACGACGTTTGTTAAACTATTTTGTTTTAAAAATAAAAGGGGTTAAAAAATTAATATTTTTAAAAAATAACACAACAAATTGTTAATAAAATTGGAAAAAGTACCACGAAGATTTGAATTTTTAAATGAAATCACGCAAAACGTAGATCAAAAAATTATAAAACTTTTAAAAATTGCATTCAAATATAAATTAAAACTACATTTAAACTTATTAAAGTTTGCTTAAATTATACTTTCCTACATAAAAAAAAATAATGTTTTACTGCTTCCCTCATAATTTTGTAAAGTAGCAAGAAATGAATCATTACTGACGCGCAGCTTTGTATCGACTCCTGTGCGGCCTCTCCGGCCTTACAATAACGGCAGCAGAAGCAATGAATTTCCTCCGAAGAGAAAAAATTGTGATAACTTCGTAAAATTCGTAAAAAATTCTAAAATTATTCTTAAAGTTGCTTATATAAATTACCGCTTGAAGTCACGTTATTTAGGAACTCGTTTAATTTTCTAACCTTGTGTAACAATAAACAAAGAAAAGTAAGAGGCGCCATTTTACAATTGGACTATCGGAATCGACGACTTACCATATTGTAATCACAAAATTTCCAAGTTGGAATTGTCCATCCGTAAATAAAAAATGCACAGGCGAATAAATTAAATTACAAACTACAATTGGATACCCCACGTTATTTTAATCACAATATTTTTGGGTACTAATTTAACAGACTTGCGATCACATCAAGGGCAGCGTAGTTTCCTAAAACATGGCGACCAGCTGCTACTCTACCACTATTCGACCAAGGCTGGCTGCTACCGCCCTGAACATTACTTTTGTACGCATGTGCGACGTTTTATAAAAAGCAACGTTGCCGATACTTTACAATAATTCAGTAATTTTCGGAAAAGAATACATATTACAGATTCATGGAAAATTAGATTTCATTTAATAGTTTTCAGTCTGCCCACTCTTTGAATTAGTGTATAACTGTATTGCTTAAGTAGCATCGTTTATTGTAGGTTGTTTCAAAGTTGCTTATTATAATTTAACGAAATTAAAATTAAACACTTTTAAATCATTCAAAATAATTAATAGCTGTAACTAGATTGAATTAACAGGTACCACAATTTATAACTTACACTTTAACTGACTTGACAGACGTTTCGCCACACTGTGGCTATTTCGGAAGTACAGTTTATAGTTAAAATTTGAGTAACTTATCTGTGTTTATATTTATTATTTTTTTTAGACTCTAATAATGCAAGTTTTAAGCTTCAATTAGATCATAACCATTCGCCTTTGTTAAACCTTTTCCTTCTCCCTATTTGTGATGTACCACCTTAATGAGAGTATTTATATGAAATTTAATAGTAAGTAGTTTTAAGTATGAATTGTATTTCCGAAGAAGCAACAGTGTGGCGAATTATATGTCAAGTGAGTTAATAAATTGTGGAAGTTAAAACCTAACGTTTTTGTTTCCTATTCAATATATTCAACTGCGGAGAAAATCTTTCAACGTATCCTACTGAAGATGTCTCCCGCAGTTGGAGATGAAACGTCGACCACGGCCAACCTGCCCGGAAAATACTATTGCAATGATCGTCATAATATTTAATTTAAATACAAAATAAAAATCGTACCTTTGTAAGAACAATTCTAATTAATAGTTATTAATTATAAGAGAACAACATATCGTTAATATTTGTAAACTTTATGCAACCAGTGAATTAAGAAATTATCTCTGAAGTAATAAAATTACTCAACTACATGGCAACGTTGCTTAACATCGGCATTTCTTCAAATAAACCCCGCCTATTTTAACAGTGTATGTATTTGCAAATTCATTAAATGCCGGTTATGAAATCAAATTACTAAGAAAAAAATGTCGCGTTTATGTGAAGATATTCATAAATTATTTACTAAAGAAGTTTTAGAATCGTTGTTTAGCGTCAATATATTTACAATAAATGACTTTTTAAAAGTGGATATAAAAAAAATAACCGCCTCATCCGGCCTCTCATATAAGGTAACAACTAATAGAAATAAAAGCAAAAGTAAACATAACGTGACTTAATAGGATGCTATTTACCTCAAGAAACAAATTGCCAACAAATACGCTGCTGTTACAAGAAACGGTTTAAAGTACTATAAAGAAATATTAACTAAGTCAGCTATAATTTCATCAGGCATTAAAAGGTTAATTGTGATTGGTGGTTTCAAATAAATTAATAAAATTATTAACGTTTGTTTTACAGTTTGGACATTTTATTAGATGGTGGCTTTTTAACAGGTCAACTTTATGAAATATGTGGCCTTCCTGCCTCTGGAAAAACTCAATTATGTTTGACTATTGCTAAACATATAGCTGGATCTTTCAAAAAGGTTTATTATCTTGACTCAAAGATGGATTTTACTGGAAGGAGACTTAAAGAAATGTTGGAAAATACAAGGAGTTTTAGGGAGGTAAAAATTGTTTTTTTTTTTTTTTTTAGTAATATGGAGCAACATTTAAAAGTATTCGTGAAGATAAATAATAACACAATGATATTATTTGTTTAGAAGAATTGTAGAAAATTTGTTGTTTTTAGGCTCAAATTCCTGATATCATGTCTAATATCCTTATTATATCTGTTCATTCAAGATATGACCTTATTTCTGCAATGTACAAAATAAAAAAACACATTTCCAACAGTATTAATGTAAGAGTAGTAATTGTGGACTCATTGCCAGCATTATTTCATGATGGTCTTGCCAATTTTGGAGAAACAAATTCTATGTTGAATCATTTTGCAAATATTGCTCGTTTTTTAGCAGTCGAATTTCACCTGATAGTAGTTACAACAAACATATTAACAACCTGGTTTGATGGAGATTTTAAAACTCAGAACAAATCGGCATTAGTTGAAAGGATTTGTTTGGGAAAATATTGGACGACTGTCCCTAATCAGAGACTGCTAATGAAAAGGAAAGGGAATGAAAATGAATGTGTAATTAAAAGTTACCATCCTGAATTAAATGGTCTAGAAAAACATTGTAATGTTGTTCTAGGGGTTGAAGGTGTTACTTAAAATATATAACAGAAATATGATGTTATTTTCTTTGTATATTGCAATTTTTTAATTATAAATAAATTATCTTAAAAGCAAAAGTATTAAAAAACATCTTTTATTTGAATGTGTGCTGTTGCAACACCCTCTATATTAATATTATATATAGAAATGTATGACAATGATAAAAAAATAATTTACATTTTTAAGTTATAATTGTCTTCGTTTGTTAAACGCATGTTTGTTATCGCTGAATAAATTATGGAAGAACATTTGTTTAACTGATAATCAAATTACAAATAAATACATTAGAAAGTGGTGTTCATGTTAGTTTCAAGTTTTTAACTGTTAACTATCTACACTTGTATTGAATGTGAAAAACAAAATAGAATAAGTAAGTATTTATATTCTCTATTATAAATTAATTTCTGCTAATTTACAACTCAAAATTATGTAATTAGATCAAATCACAATCTTTAACATAACCTAAAAGTCGGACGTTTACTAATTTAATTTACCTTTTTATTAAAAGCTTTTCTTCTTTCAAAAATTTGCACAGCAATAGATTGGTAGGGACTATTTCATATTTTAACCGTTTTGAACAAGAAATTACGATCATAAACACCAACTATTGATAACACGGATTTAATAAACAACAGAAAATACTTATAGCATTAGCATTATTATTTAACTATGTTACATTCACTTCCAAAACAGCACCAAGTGATAATATTGTTATTCATTCTAGTATTACTTGTCTAAATAATTTGATTGAAATAACTATAATGAAAAACTAATAAAAATTTGAAATCTAAACAATGTGTTACATGTGGTGCACTCTTTAATCAAACTGCCGAATTATAACCTCTAATAATAGTAGATAAAGTAGATTAGTAGGAAGATATTTCAGCGGTTGGTTTGAATTGTATATATACAGGGTGATATTTTCCTGTGGAATTGTAATGTTGTTTTTTATAATTAAAGAAACTAAATATTAATTGTAATGTTAATAAATAATGTATAAATAACCGTTTCTTCGTTGAAATAATTCGGAATCTGCAAATGTTTTAACTATTATATTTTTAATTAATTACTTTAAAAATTGAAAAGGGTATTTTTAAAGGTTTGTTTACATATAATAATGGAGTTTATAATGGCGGCCACAAGCGCCGCAACTGCTGGTGCCATAACAAACCCTCTGGAAGTAATTAAAACAAGAATGCAACTACAGGGTGAGCTAATGGCAAAAGGTGAAGCTGTGATACATTTTAAAAATTTTGTTCATGCCGGTTTTGTTATTTCGAAATCTGAAGGATTTCGAGCCCTGCAGAAAGGCGTAATTCCCACCATGTGGATGCAGTTTTTAATGAACGGATCTAGATTAGGTACAAATATTTTTTGGTACTGTACGTAAAGATAATCGATTCACCGTGTATTTTAGGTTTCTACGAATTTTTTCTCGCTAGAGGTTTTATAACTGATAAGGATGGTAAAACAATTTTTTGGAAGAATGTTATGTTTAGTGGCGTCGGTGGAATAATCGGTCAATATTTGGCCAGTCCATTTTACATGGTCAAGACACATTTACAGTCACAGGCAGCAAAAGCCATTGCTGTGGGACATCAACACGAACATAGGGGTACTTTACACGCCTTCAAAACTATTTTTCATGAACATGGGGTAAGTAGTGAAAATTAGACGAAATAAACGTTATTGATATGTCATGTAACATATGTTATGTACTTTTATCTAAAACAGTTGTTAGCAAAAACATATTCTTAATTACATTATTTGTTAAAAGTACTTTTCGTTTCTTTGAACGCCCTGTATATTAAATGTTTAGAAACATAATTGCGTTTAAGTTTTGTATTGAAAAAAAAAATTGGTTAAAATAGTCGAAGTTGTAAATAGGGTTAGTCCTCATCAAAAGATCTCCAAGCTGTACGCTTTAAGCCTTTGTATAATGTCTCAACTACATGTTGAAATTACTTCGACAAGTAATTATGTTTTCAGCTTTAAGCACATATGAAAAGTGCTTTGAGCACACCACAAGGGCTTAAATCAAACCAAAATAGTCTCAAGACATGAAATAAGCTTCAAACACTTTTAAAATATTAAGGCACCCTTGATGTTCGCTTATTACGTATTTTTTATTTTTAATAAGAGTACTATTTACCCTGTTTTTAAGAGTTATCAACGTCACCATTAGTTAAAGTAATCATTTTCCGTATGCTTAAAGTCCTCCTTTTAGATACAAAAACTACAAAATTTTGTGTGTTTTATTCCCACCAGCTCCTCGTGCTGGTGGGTGAGCAGTCCCTCCGACCTACACTGTGGTGCAAAGCCGGAGGGTAGGGCGTAAGGCCCTCTTCAGTCTCCTTACAGGAATCGTGGGAATGGGTGGCTGGTGTGGTGTGGTTAGGGAGAGGAAAATGAGACGGACGAAATGAAGACAGAAGAGAAATGAAAGATTATCTGTGGAATATTACTGCTCCACCACAGAAAACTTGGACCAGAGCAGCCGGACCTGGATTCGAACCGGTGACCTTTCGAATGCTAAGCAATGGTCTAGAGCACTAGACCACGCCACTCGGTTTTTTAGATACAAAATGCAAAGCCCCTTTATAAAATAACTCATTTACCAAGCCCCCCCTCTAATTACCTGTTAGAGAAAGAACATTGCTTCCAAGCACAGAAAGGGCTAGAAGCATTTCCTCAAGTACAAAGAACTAAAACTCTGTTTAGCCCTGGATAGGCTAAAAGTTTTCTACTTTTTCATGTGTCAAACAAAGGCTTTATTAAGGTGTCTATATGTCCAGCAAACTCAGACTTTGCATTATTCTCGTTCATAATAAATCACCCGGTAGAATTTACGCTTATTTAAATTATCTACTGAAACGAAACAACTTTGATCGAAATTAATTTAGAATTATCGGTAATTGAAATACGATCTGATACTTTTACTAACAAATACTGTTTGATAATTTTAAACTGACAAAAGCAGACTCCATTTGAATAATATTGACTTACTTCTAATTGTAGAAAAATACAAAAACACAAAGAACTTCAACAAATATATTCAACAAAGCTCGACAATTGTTTCGGCTAACCAGCCATTATATCGTATAGTATAGTAGTACTCTTAAAACTAATAATATTAAAAACAAAAAAGCATTCGGGAAAAGTCATTAACAATATGAAAATGATAAAAGTTAACGAGTATATAATTTTTAAGCTGGCAATCTAATTTATCGTAATAAAGAGGGTGTTCGGTATGCGGTCCCTTTTATTGATTCGCTCCCTTTTCCAGGTGAGGGGTTTATTTCGGGGAGCTGCTGCATCAGTACCTAGAGCACTGGCAGGTTCTATCTCACAGCTGACCAGTTTCTATTATACGAAGCAATGGCTTAATAATTACGAATATTTCAGAGAATCGCCAGTTGCGAAAACTTTTGTCGCGGGAATGGTCGGAGGGATAGCAATCAGCGTGACCATGCAACCGTTTGACCTCATACTCACACGCCTTTATAATCAAGGTAGGACTCTAATTCATGCGATGTTTTTTTTTTTATCTACACAGGGTTGTTCCTTTTAAACGAATGAACAAGAAAGCTAAAGCTGAGAGCTTGAGGAAAATGTCACTAATATTTTAAATATTGAAGAATTAAACAATTGTATATGATATTCAAAAAAGAAGGAATTAAAATCCTTATTTGTCTAAATTTTAAGATCAAAGATCTCACATTTTGAACGCGTCCTACCAAGTAGGCACAACGAACCGAAAGCCACATCCCACGACCGGTTTCGACCTATCGGGTCTCATCAGGTGGGCGCTGGCAGAAAGGCCTTTACAGGCTATGTTATAAATATAAATATAAATATAAATATTGAATCAACAGAAACAACTACTCCGAGGGCTAATACCCCTACCGGCGTTGAATTACAATGTTGATTCCGATGGATTCCTAGACGAAAATATAACATATTCAAAAAAGAAGGAATAATCCATCGGAATCAACAGTGTAATTCAACGCCGGTAGGGGTATTAGCCCTCGGAGTAGTTGTTTCTGTTATGATTTTCACAAATTGTTTATTTGGCAACATGTTTCGCCTAGACATGGGTTTATTCAGGCAATTGAATACTTACTACTAACTATGAAAAATACTTCAGTTCCTTAAATAGTTACTTCTAATAGGGGGTGGTATTAAGTTAAAATAAATTCATTATAGAGTACATAGAGTTGTTACATTCTACTTGGTCATTTAAAATTATATTCTTTTTTATATCTGTTTATTTCTAGGTTTTCTGATAACGTTAGTTTTTGTCCTTTATTATTTTTGTGTAAAACCTTAAAGTTATTATTAAAACTATGTCCTTCTATAGTTACATGGTTCGCATATGTAGAATCTGTTTTATTTTTTACATAACTATTTTTGTGTTCCGTTATACGTTTATTAAAACTTTTACTTGTTTGACCAATGTAGACTTTACGGCAAGACCCACACGTTAGCTTATAAACTCCTGACTTATTGCCTTGTTTTATTCTGTCTTTGTTGGCTATTACATTGTGATAGTTTATCATAAGGGAATAATAGTTAACACACTTAACATTATTTTCTATTAGTTTATTTTCACAAACCATCACATTCCAAACATTGAAGTTATTAAACTTCTGTTTTATCATTTTTTTTAACCTTTTTTAGGCCAAACTAGAAGATCATTTAAAATTCGTTTTGATGAGCATTTTCGGTCTTATAAATTGTATAAAACAAACTCAAATTTTTCAAAAAGACCTATTGAAAATCTAAAAAATATACATATTGAAAATAAAAATGTTAAATTAATTATTTTAGAAGCCCTAGAAATTTATAAACCAAATATTTCTGTCAGAAATAAATAGTTAAACGAGTAGGTGGAATCCTACCATTCAATTCTGTTCAACACATTTAGGTAATAATAAGAGGTAATCCCAATAGAAAATATTGTATAAATAAATATTTATTACATCCTATTTTACGTTATTCTTATTAAAATCGCTTGATAATGGTAACTGTGTTGCCGAAGTTACAATCGTAATTTTTGAAGTGATAGAAAACCAAGAAGTGTCAATTAATAATATTAGTTTTCAAACTAAAGCAGGTATAACAAAAATTGAAAATAGTCAACGCAACGAAAGGTTGGTTGACTTATGAAATGGTTCTAGTGCTTAAATTACTGGGTGTATAAAGAAAATGCAATTTATACTATATGAATGTTTGATGAGGGTGTTGTTAATAATTGTTAGTACCCAATCTGACCATACATGGGACGGGGGGTGAAGATAGGAAAGAGACAGTGGGAAAGATGAGGATAAGGAGTGCATTCTTAAACTATTTATCTATTTTCTTTATGAATATTATCCTTAGTAGATACTTAAACAATCAAGTTATTATTATGACATCTATAAAGGTAAATAAAAAAATAAAATAACGACGAAAACTTCGTTTATTTTGAGAAACTCTTACAATTGTTTCGAGCAACAGATCATTATCAAAGAGACAGTTTTAAATAGAAATGCTAAGATTAGAAGTTTTTACACGAGTATATATACCTAATCTACCTTACGACTCTACCTGATATGGAAAAACCTTTATTTAACTATAATGACGACAACAACAAGGGTTTATTGTGCGAATATATTTCGGTTTGATTATTTACTAAGTTATGTTTCTTATTCTTCAAGGCCTTTTGAATTGCGGCTTTATGGATCTCCCGGACTGACCAATATATAGTAGATACATTTTCAAAAAGTGGGATTTATAAACTATTCTGTAAAAATTGTAATGCAACATATATTGGCCAGTCCGGGAGAACCATAAACAGCCGCGTTCGGGAGCAAGAACATTCCATTAAAAAAAAAATTAACAGTACGGGTTTCTCAGAACATTGCATTTTTCATAGTCATGTATTGGATGAAGACAACACCAAGGTACTACATTTTCAAAACAAAGGCAGATTGCTTCATCTTTTAGAAAATTTAGAAATTCAACAGGTCTTGAAAAATAAGAAAGATAACTTGGTAAATAACCAAACCGAAATATATTCACACAATACACCCTTGTTGTTGTCGTCATTATAGTTAAGTAAAAGTTTTTCCATATCAGGTAGTCGTAAGGTAGATTAGGTATATATACTCGTGTAATAACTTTTAATCTTAGCATTTCTACTTAAAACTGTCTCTTTGATAATGATCTGTTGATCGAAACAATTGTAAGAGTTTCTTATAATAAACAGTTGAAGCAAAACGAATTTTTCGTCGTTATTTTATTTATTTAACATGTTTTATCAAGACTGCACCATGAACAGCCTTTCTTATATTTATAATAGTTTTGATGTAACTTTGGACGTAACGATATTAAAGCATCTTTGTATGTTATGTTAGTTTTATCATGTCGCTGGAAGATATCAGGTATTTTGGTTGGAGTTTCACTGATAAAAAAAATCTTATTTGTCGTTAGATGTTTTGTCACCTTTCACATCAGAGAAGATAAGAAGCTGAACGTTAATGTATATTCCGAATAAAAAAAGCAAACGTATCGTTCAGATAGGAACTGCGATCCTTTAGGCCCATGACACACTGGAATGGAATGAACCAATATAACTAGTGGATTCGCTGATAAAATCCTCTTAATCTCGAAACGATTAAATTGTTCACAATGCCATGCCGTATTTCACTGTCTACCGATTCAATCGATTTAATTTAACATTGTTGTACATACAAGGTGTTCAAAATAAAGTGCGCCTTTATATTATATTATCACCAATTATTTGAAACGACAATTTATGTTTTGTTTTGTTTTCGCAGGAGTGGATGCTCAAGGCAGGGGTCTTATTTACAATGGTTTTTTTGATTGCGTAATAAAAATATACAGGGTGGAAGGTTTTTTGGCATTCTACAAGGGACTTGGACCACTCTATTTTCGTTTGGGACCTCATTCAGTTATATTTTTTCTTATATATGAAACTTACAAAAGCATGTATAATAAAATAAATGAACATCAATATTTAAAATAAAGAAGTACATAGTATTGCTTACAGTATTTTTGTTTAGATTTTCGAACATTATACAGAGACCTAATGTTGTCTTTCTTCGGGTGTACAGGCCGTCGTCGGTTGGAATTGCTTCCTAACGTTTCGCTAGCACGAGTGGCGAGCTTCTTCAGAGGTCTATCCATTTTCGCTGTTGGTTGTCAGTCTACAACTAGTAGACTACAACTAGTAGACTACAACTAGTAGACTACAACTAGTAGACTGACAACCAACAGCGAAAATGGATAGACCTCTGAAGAAGCTCGCCACTCGTGCTAGCGAAACGTTAGGAAGCAATTCCAACCGACGACGGCCTGTATACCCGAAGAAAGACAACATTAGTTCGTCAACTGGCCGCGAAAGCCTTAATCAATTATACAGAGAATTCCAACGCTTCTAGTTAGGTAAGTTTCGTTTTTAAATTTTGTTTGAAACTTTCTATTGGGGTAGTTATTTTAGGTAGTTCCATCATTAAAATTAATTAATTACAATTTACATTTGCAAGAAATGCTAAACGGTTGCTATTTTTATACCACTTCATTTTTATTTTTACTAACGAAGAACGTGGACATTGAAAAATAAAACCGAAATTAAAAAAACAAATCACGTTGCCTTTAATGCTTATTTTTCCTTTTCAATTTCTTTAAGAACACCAAAAAGGAAACTTGCTACGGACTTAGCTGCCAATCTAGATGAACTGGAAACAATTCGTACGTTTCCAATAAGTCTCTAAGGAGTTTAACCATATACTACCTACATCCCTAAAAGACTTGCCTTTCTAAGTGGATTTTTTCATTAGACGGAAGGATTTTGTCCCTAAAGTATAGCAGCCAAAGTGACAGATTGAAATAATAATACTGTTGCCTTCGGTATCCATAATAATTGATTAGTCAGTTCAGGTCGACATGGATCAAGAAATTAAGACCAGAGACTTCACTTCGACAGAATTGCGTCAGTATGTCCGGATTTTGATATATCACAACCTCAAAACTTAGACAAAACTTGCACAGTTTTAAGTTTAAAAGAGAGCTTTTTTTTTGGCTAAATTCAAATTCAGCTTCGTAATAATAATAATATATCGTGAACACTATCTAAATAATCAAACGACTGTAATCTAGCCTCAATATTAATTAATAATAAAGAAAAAATTCAAGAAAATAAACACTTGGTTTTGTTTCACTATTTTTATTTGAAAAATCTCTAACATATGTAGTAGTAACTTACTTTAAAACTCTTTGATAATGGCATAATAACCGAAACATATGTTAGAGATTTTTCAAATAAAAATAGTGAAACAAAACCAAGTGTTTATTTTCTTGAATTTATTTTGAATAATGTTTAACCAAGAGTTAAGCCAGAACACAATTAATATTATTAATAATAAAGAAAAAACAGATCCTTTGGAAACAAGTGGGATCTATCAGCTGTTCTACGAAAACTGCGATACAATTTACAGGGGTCAAAGCGACCGTTCTATTCAAAATCGTATTAATGAACACGTATATTCAATAATACAAAAAATTATTGCAAAATATTGTAGTCCGAATAACCACAATATCAATATAAAACAAACCAAAATTTTACATAGAAACATAGAAAAAGTTATTAGGAAACCTAGAAATTAAGAAGGCCATCCATAAAAATATCAATATAGTTAATAACTAGAAAAAAACCGGTGGGACTGAAGTTGCCACTAAAAATAAAGATCCATCTGCTACAAAATTGGGGTATTAAAAGTAAACAACCAATCTTGCCACCAGATAAAAGGGTGCTCATCTACCTGATAAGGTAGTGGTAAGGAGTGTGGTCCTTGTGTTACGAAAACGACAAACGCGTGTGAATCAGTTCACTCAAAATTTAACGAATCTTTTTACACAGCTCATCCATCAATATATAAATGTACACTTGCCGAGAAGTTTAAAGAATTTCAAATTGACACTCATGTCAAGATTCATAGTTTAAAAACACCTTTCAAAATTAAGGATGCCTCCGTAAGAAGTAAAGTAAAAAATATCATGGAACTGTGTGAAAAATATAAAAACAAAACAATATCGAACATCGACTATATAAAATGTGTATCAAATTTACGTTGAAAATTTTTTTGACTGATATATGTATAAGTATGTATTTATAATGCCTTATTAATTACTGTAAATAAATGCCATATAATATCACCTTTCTCATTAGAATAATTTCTACCTATTAGGTGTTAGTGGTACAATCGGTTGTACCTTTTAAAGACCTTTTTTGGTCAGTGGCAAGATCGGTTGTAATCTTTTTTGGTCAGATGTAATTTGGTGGCACCTTCAGCTACGCCCAAAAAAACTCTGTACCTGTAACACTCATCCTCCAGAAGCTATAACTAACCCCACCCAATACTGTCAAAATATTCAAATTACGGTTACATATTTTAGATTTTAGGATTTAGTAATTAATGTACTCTCTCTTGAAAATGGTCGATTAGCCGAAACAATATTGTTGAGAGAAAAAAGTTAAAAAAGTGAAACTCTCCAGTTATTTAGTATACCAAAGCGAACTTTTCGCTCCAAGATGTAGAATTTCTGTTCAATTTAAAGAAGCCAACGTATATGATAGAAAAATTGTGGTGGTACATTTTTGGAACATGTCGTTTTAGTTATTTATTATGAATTGATTAAGGAGTTTCAATAAATATCCGTAGTAATTGGTTAGTTGTCGGTAAACAATAATTTCGTTCCAGTTTTCTTACTGTTTCTCCATTTCGACTTTAATAAAAACCCTATCGCACATTAACAGACCGAACTGTATACTTACGTAACATATTTTACTGGCTGGTTTCAAATAAATGTATGTTATGTATGTGTCCACATAAGTTGGGTTGCGGACGGATTTTGTGCAATGAAAGGCTTATTTTCTGAGTAAGAAAAATTGCTCCTAGAAAAGGCAATATGAGAAAGATTGGTTTCTATCGAATAAAGGGCAAGTCTAGTTTCCAAAACGGTCGCACCAGCATTTTCTAAGAAGCACATTTTGAATACATATAACGAGAAACAGTAAAAAACTAATCGAACTCGATAAGTACACATGAAATCGACGTACCTAATAATATGTACGTAACATACAGGGTCATTCAAACTGAGTGGTACATTAAACGTTTTAGGGAAACTAAGCATGTTACAGAATTGAAAATTTGGGAGTTGGGAGTAGGGGTTATCAAGGATGATCTATTTAACTGAAATAATTTCAACTGTTTTTTCAAAAGGATAAAGGATGGAATCGAATGACAAAATAAAATATGCTAGGTGCCATTTGAAAAAATGAAGTTATTCGTGTTTGAAGTTTTTAAAGTTTGGATTTTCTTCTGAACGCCCTTTACAAATTACAAAGATTAGTTTTGGCATGACGTTATCCTTATGACTTGGCTATAACTAGTAAATAACTAATTTCAACATTCTAAGTCATTTCATTTTTATGGAAGTTATGATTTTTTATAGTTTGGGTTGAGGTGCAATCTTTTTTCCAATAAATTAAATTATCTCAGAAACTATTCATCGTAGGCATTTAGGTATACAAATTGGTTATCAAAGTCACCTTAAAATTTTATGTTTCATACGAATTCATCGTAAATATTATACCATTCCATTTAAAATAAGAAAGTCCCAAATTTTCAAATCTGTAACATGCTTAGTTTCTCTAAAACGTCTAATGTACCACTCAGTTTGAATGACCCTGTAGATGTAACAAACGACTAAACGTTCTAACGATAAAAGATTAATTCTTTTTTTGGGAATTTGTAACGATTATTCAATAAAGAAATATTTGTATTATGTCTGGTTCATTCAAATATAACTACGAAATAAATATATTTGTCTTTTTCTTTTTTATAAATATAGTCTGTTGTAATTTGATGAACCTTGACCTCAAAGAAACAAAAAAAGACGAACTCCTTCTATTCCTTCTTCTTTTTTTCTTAATGAGTCGTTTACAAATTACCGGCGTAGGTGATTATGGTTTACCACGCTTAATCATTTTAATTGTATGTCTCTCCATTTCTCTTTCCTTTACATTTTCATTTAATAGCTCGATCGCGTGTTCAAGCCAATACTGAACCAAACTTTCGAAGGAAAAATTAATTGAGAACTTGTACTAATACTGCGCATAATAATTTCTTAACGAAAAGCTATTTCCTTGCTTGTATTATGTTATAAGAAACTATACATCACAATTTGTTTGCCAAAAACAAGTAATCATAGGAAGAAATCTTAGAAAGATCTAGATGAAAAAATGACTTCGCAGTTGTTACATTTAATTCTATCAATTTCAATATTACAAACTGTATAAAAGCTGCCATAAATCGCGGATACTAAAATGGTAAATTTTGTGAGATAGTCTTACAATTATAATTATGGAAAATTTTGTTCTCATCGTTTTTACATAACCGAAAACAAGGTTACAATCCGTTACTGATTGAACAATTACTCAAGAAAACATTGAGTAAACAAGTAATTAATAAAGTTTACCGTATATCTATCAATAACAAAGTATATAAAGATTATTATACTCTCACGTACGGTTTAATAACTCAAGTATTAGTGTAGCTTTATATCTAACAAAAGCATAGGTAAATATATTAAAAACAATAAAAGTAAAACAGATAAATATAATACCATCTGACGTTTCAAATTGAATGTTTGATCTTATTAACCATAACCTTTATCAGAAGGTTTTGTCATTTGGGAACAACTTCTGTTGTTTACAGTGACTTGGAAATTTTGTGTCGTTTCATGCGAAGATTTTTTACGACTTTCGACGTGATTATCAAGACAGAAGTGCATTAATCAACTTCCTTCGACTTTTGGCGATGAAACCTCATGTTACCTGCGACAAAATACTTCGTTTGTTGCGTCGAGGTACTACTTTTTTAATAAAATGCTGAGGAAAATCAAAAACGCTAGGTACAGAATTTTGCTTTAATTTTCTTTTTCTCACGGATATTGATATTAAAAAGTGATTTTCTACAAAATGTTTGCTGCAAACAACACACAACTGGATATTTTGACGGTGTAAAACATTCACGCCTTATTGCGTTCAACTATTTTTTCTTTAATTCATTATCCGTAGGGGACCTTTAAAGAAATTACAAATGTATCAGTGTGTCTTATGTTGAAATTGTACTTACACATGAAATGAAATGGAAGAACCTTTAGAACTCTTTTCACGGCAACCGTATGCACAACAATATGTAACCATATTCTTCTAATATTAAACTAGTGTTATGTTACTTTAACAACAAATAGTTCATAAGAGTGTTCACAAAACCCTATGTACAAGAAAAATAGTGTCGCACAACATTTATTTGAAATAACTACTCTTAACACTTCAACTGCCTCAAACTTTCTGAGTGATGTTACGAGCATTCTTAATAATTCTCGCGTTTCTGTCCCATCATTCGCAAAATGTGTTGCCTACCCAAATCACTTTATAAACGCAAGGCGCAGTCTAGTTATAATCACGTCCCTAGGGCGAACTGATATTGCAAGATCGTCATGTGACTTATCGTAAGATTGAGTCATCCTTGGGCATTGGTATGACGAGCATCAATAAGATATTGCATGAACGTTTAGCCGTGAAGAAGATTTGTTCGTGTTGGATCCCGCATAATTTGACAGAAGCTCAAAAATATGCTCGTGTCAATTGGTGACGAATCGTGGTTCTATGCATATGAGCCCGAAACAAAACAGCACACCACCATATGGGTGTTCCAAGACGAGCTAAATCTGAAAAAAGTGATTCGAAGCAAATGATCGCCTGTTTCTTCAGAATAATTGGATATGTGGCAACCGTGCCGTTAGAGCAACGTAGAACGGTAAATTCTGATTAGTATACAACCATATGTTTGCCAGAAGTGCTTGGTCAAATTCGAAAAAAGAAGCTGCAACGAAGGATTGTTATTCATCATTACAATGTAAACTCTCCCACATTGGCTGAATCAACCACCTTTTTGATCGGCCAAAACGTCGAGTTGATGAGCCATGCTCCGTACAGCCCCCGATTTGTCACCGAATGACTTCTTCTTATTCTCGTATATCAAGAATAAATTGCGCCTGAAGCAGCCGTTGATGCATTCATATCAAAAAACATGTATTGGAAATACCTCAATCGGATAGGAAAAAGTGTTAAGAAAATTGGTTCGAGCGCATGCAAAAGTTTATTGAACATCATGTAAAATACTTAGAATACCTTAATAAAGCCATTTTTGATAATAAATTATTGTCTTTTCATTAGTAGGCTCAAAACTTAACAAGCAACCCTTGTATAAGTCACTTGCTATAGAAATCTAAAGACTTTTGTTTTTTCTTCTTATGTAGATTATGAATTCCTACCAGGTAAAGATCTCAACCAACTTGAAAGGCCAATAATCTGAACCTAACTGTTCGTTTAGACCATAGCCGTTCAGCCTGAATCTTAATTCTATTAAAAATAGTTGTCAGAGTTTTTGAATAAATTTGTATAAATAAATTGTATTCTTTTATCTTTAAAAATTCTTATTCTCCCTTTTTTAAATTCTCTACATTGAGACATGCTTATTATAAACATGCCAAATTACGTAAAAATTCATGGAAAGATTAAATCAATTTACGAGCTTATTGTAATCTCTAAAACACCTATTCTACGAAGTGAAAAGTTACAGGTGTTGTGGCTTTGCTTCATCCCCCTGTTACTGTTTGTTATTCGTCAAGGTTGAAAGTTCCATTTAATACGAGCAAAGTGTTGCTAATGCTTGGGATTGGATTTTGATTTTACATTTTGAAAGTAGGCGTTTGTTAAGAATTCTTCAATTACCGTTTACAAGCCGCAGAGCAATTAGAAATTCTCAACAGGTACATTGTTATAAGTGCGTGTCTTTATAGTTGAAATTGAAGATAAAATTTCCAAAATTATTCCAAATTTAGGAGTATAAGGAGTATGTATGTTAGTTCTAATTTGTAGTAGTCGATAAAACAATTCATTACTAACAAAATATAAACTATTTCGTTATTTTTGCAATAAAACGCATATTTAGAAATTAATTTAGAAGTATAGAGCATTTGGGGGGATACTGATGTCCAAGTCCAAGTTCTTCTGTGTCTTTATTGGATCATTAAAGCAGTAATTTTCCATAAATAATCTTTCACTTCTCTTCTGTCTTTATTTCGTCCATCTTATCTTTCCCTCTCCAAACACCACCCACTCATTTCCACAATTCCTACAAAAAAGGTTAAAGAGGGTCCTTCGCTCTTCCCTCCGGCTTTGCACTGGTGTGTAGGCCGGAGGGACTGCCTGCGCCTTAGCCTTAGGTGGGAATAAAACACCTAAAGTTTTAGTTAAACCACGAAAGTAATATTTAAGAAAAAAAAGAAAAGATTTTTAATGTAAATTTAGAAATTTTTTACATGTCCTCACAAAGTCCTTAATTTTTAATACTGCTCAAGTTTGTTATGCGTAACAAAAGTTCAGTTTACAGTTAACATATGTTACATGTTACGATATGCGATCGTTAATACTTCCAGCTTGTTTATCTAATCCACATTAAAAGCGTGTTTAGGCTACTGGTGCTGACCACTAAGCCGTTTCACAAGGACCCGGATTTATTTAGAATCTATAGAATTGGTTGTAACACTACATGTTAAACAAAAGGCTTTGTTATAAATTTACATACCTATAAGTAAATGATATTTCCTATTAAAAAAAAGGAATTAAAATTCTTATTCGTCTAAATATTAAGATCAAAGATTTCACATTTGGAACGCGTCCTACCAAGTAGGTACAACGAACCGAAAGCCATATCCCATAATTCAATGCCGGTAGAGGTATTAGCCCTCGGAGTAGTTGTTTCTGTTGATTCAATATTTTTATATTTATATTCCCTAGTCTATTTCTTTTTTTGTTAGAAATTATTTCGTCAATTTTTATCGTTGAATTGTCTGGATATTAAGTCATTGAATATTTTGTTAATTCTCGAAAGAAAAGAAGTTCAAAAACCCCTATCTATTTAAGGACCGCGCATTCTGCTCTCATCTAATCGTTGGATAAAAGTTATAAATCATTTTTTTTGCGGCAATTATCTTCGACGTTATTTTTGCCGATCCGAAAATTCCCAAAGGGGTTTTCCGAGGTTTTGCCGGACAATTTTAAGAATGAGCCTGCTTATTCCTCAGACAGAGGGTACATTTCGTGGGGAGATGGGAGAACGAACGTCGACGAAACAACTAAGTTCAATCAATCCCTTAATTTGCGCGCCCCCTTTTCCAAGGGAGAAGCCTACCTCGCAGACGCGATAACCACCGTCACGTTTACGTCCCCCGTAAGCAGCACAGTTTCATTCGCGCACCCTCCCGCACAACAACCACGCTCACGGTCCGTTTTTACAATACAAAATTCATTCAACTTTCACTAACCATTACTTAAACTCGCATTTTCTCAACTTGAATTGAAATTATCTGAAAATAATTTTCTCGAGAGAAATATATTTATACTTGAGCAGCATCGGGGTAGTTTAATCAGTGTCGTCATCGTTTACTGTTAGTGTTACTTTTTTGGATTCTGTCTGTGACATTTATATATAACTAAACTTTCTATCGTAGTATCTAATAAATAATTAAACAGAACATTGTTATGAACTTAGTCTTCAAAGTAAAATCGTTTGGAATTTTTATCTCTTCCAACTGAGAAAAGTTGCGAAGTACGTTTTGAAGTTCAATTAGAAGATGAACGAATATTTCATCTATTTGGTTCCCTTTGAAAGAGGTTTTGGTTGAATGTTTAATTAAAACAGATTGCTTTTTGAAACGTTAAGGAGTTTCCAATTGGTCGGAGTCATTCAGAAAATTCCAAAAGCTTTCGAAAGTTTCCAACTGAACGCCTTAATGTGAACAAACTTTGATGATTTTTTGTTTGTTTAAACGACGAAAACAGTCGAATACTCGGCACAATGATCTCAGATACGTTACCGAATTTTAATCTATAGCAAATCATTCGTCTGTAATCTACAAATAACAGGGTAGCTTTTTTTCAAAATCATTCAAATCGTGACAATCGTTTAAATAAGTCCAATAAAATGGACCAGACTACAGACATTTTTGAAACGAACGTAACTGACATGGATCTTGCTACAGCCTCCTCTGAATTTCTGACGTCGTCCAACAGGTCTTTCGAGACTTATTCGAGTTCGATGATTGCCAAGTATTGGGTCCCAGCGACCGCCTTAGAATGTCTGGGTTTCGTCCTAAAACTAACCCTCATGTTATTCATCATCCTTGCGGCACTCCTGGGCAACCTTTTGGTAATCGTTTCTGTGATGCGACACAGAAAACTTCGGGTAATAACGAACTACTTTGTGGTGAGTTTGGCGTTAGCTGACATGTTGGTGGCCATTTGGGCCATGTGTTTCAACTTCAGCGTGGAGGTCACGGGTGGTGTATGGATTTTTGGGTATTTCATGTGCGACGTTTGGAACTCATTGGATGTCTACTTTTCGTCCGTTTCTATTCTTCATCTGTGTTGCATTAGTGTCGATAGATATTACGCAATCGTGCAACCACTGGACTATCCACTGATAATGACCAATAGAAAGTTGGCCTTTATGCTGGCCGTGGTTTGGTGTAGTCCTGCACTGGTTTCCTTTCTGCCCATATTCATGGAATGGTATTCTACTGAGGAACATCTGCTTTTTAGAAAGAGAAACCACTACATCTGTTCTTTTACGGTCAACAAAGTTTATGCGATTGCTTCGTCAAGCGTCAGCTTTTGGATACCAGGAATGGTTATGATTTTCATGTATTACAGAATTTATGTGGAGGCTGACAGGCAGGAGAGGATGCTTTATAGGTAAGTGTGGTGGTGTTCTGCTTTGAATGATTGTATTTGATTCGGCAAATGTTTCTCTATAGAACCCTTTTCATTAAATATTTCGGTTTCCATGAGGATTGACAAGTGTGCCTAATTTGAGAAACGCGAACAAACACAAAAGATAGAATTCTGTTCGCTAGCTTTCACATTATCTTTATTAATCCTCTTTCATGATAGACTCAATAGAAAAGTAGGTATAAAGTTTATAATCCGATGTAATGCGGAACATTTTATGGTAACTTTATTTACATAAATGTTGGAATACAGATAATTGATTTGATTGATCAATTAATAGATATAATAAAAGAACAAATTTTTATTTACGACCAAGTTTGCTAAAAATGTGAAACTGTTTGATAAACTTAAAGCAAGTAGGTACTGCGTTTCAGCTTCAGCTGTAGAAATGGGAGAATTTAGGGAAACGCTCGGGAATATCGATAATCTTAACAGTAGAAAAAAGAGGATATTAGAAATTTATAACAATGCATTTCCGATAATGTTCGCCTTCTCTTCTCACTATGCGTATGTAAAATACAATAAAAGGAAAATTTCTATAGGAAAATAAAATTCATATTTTATTATAATAATACGAAACAGTTGAAGAATTGATTATTAAATTCTAACAACAGGACGAAAATATAATCAAAGACTGGAAGAATAAACAATGCATCTACTTATCTAGTTGTTTAGTTAACATTGCTGAAATATCCAATGTTCCTTAACAGACAAATGGTGTATATTATTAGTATAATTCAAATGAAAATTTTGGAATTTGATCAATTAGAAAGTAAAGGATCAAAACGCGAAGTCTATCTGTTAAAATATGGACAAGCAGACAGATCCTTTAATAAAAGGATTCATAAGCATAAAAATGTTTCAATCAGGGTAAAGAAAAATTTTAATAGAATATTATTAGAAAATAAAACGATTACTTTAAATAGAATTTAAACTTTCTAGGGTGCACATACTTTGAAACATTTTTGACTTCAAAAGAGAAAATAAATAAAAGAATGGAAAAACTTTCACCAATTGTTTATTGTATTCGCCAATATCGTTTCGATCTACGTGATCATTATCAAGAGTATTACTAATTAATAAACTTAAATCTAAACAAATCATATATTTATAGTCTACTTAAAGTAAGTGGGGAGGAGTAGGTTACTAATTCTAGTTGGTGGTTCATGTTCTTCTTTTTTTTATACAATGCTTTGCTTATTTCTAAGGATTCTAGAAGTGATAACTTTTTACCCTTTGTTATACTCCTGTCAGATTTTTTACTATTATTTAAGTGTTCATTTATACGAGTTTCTACTGCCCTCCCTGTTTGTCCTACAATCCTTACAAATTAATTTGTAAATTCCACTTTTTTGTTTAATATTGCTTTTAGGTTTAACATTAACCACCATGTTTTTTAATGTCCTACCGTTACATTCTACTGTAGTAATTCCTAGTTTCTTAAGTCGTGATTTGAATTTTGAACTTACGTTATTGACAAATTGCAAAGAACAATAAATGTTATCTGTTTTTATACTAAAATTATAAATAAATAGTAGTTTTTGAACTTTCTAGTTGAGTTTTTGATTGATCATTATGTCTACAATGTTCGGATTAGAGTTATTATTAAACGCTATATTTTTAATAATTAATACTTCTTTCTTGAAATTTGTAACGGATAAGGGTAGGTTAAAGGTAGGATAAAGGTAGCTTTATCTGTTATAAATTTCAAGAAATAGACATTGAAAACACAAAAATCTTACACACGAATATAACAAAGGGTAAAAAGTTATCGCTTCTAGAATTCTTAGAAATAAGCAAAGCATTGTATAAAAAAGAAGAACATATGAACAACCAACTACGATAGAATTAGTAACCTACTCCTCCCCACTTATTTTAAGTACATTATAAATATGTGATTTGTTTAGATTTAAGTTTAGTAATTAGTAATACTCTTGATAATGATCACGTAGATCGAAGCGATATTGTCGAGTACAATAAACAATTGGTTAAACTTTTTCCATTCTTTTATTTATTTTCTCTTTTGAAGATCACCTTAAAGGCTCAAATGGAAGTAAATTGAACATAAGAGAAATTACATTTATTAATAAATAAGAATATAAATAAAATCGAAATCCTTTAGGTAAAAACTTATAGGGCGATATAAACAAATGCATTATTCTTTTCTGCCACTAAAACATACATTTTCCTTTTAACTTCTTTTGCCTTTGTTATGGAATAATTATGATTATAGAGACGATAAAGTCGTTATCAGAAGTTATTATGGATCGATATATAGACGATTTCCATACCAACCAAATTTTATTTTATTTCAAATATTTGTTACTTTAATAAAAGGGTCACATATAACATTAAGTGTTGTCAGTTTGCTAATACAACTGTAACATTTAATACGTTATTTATTGGCACAGACAGAAACAATATCCACGCGGGGATTTAGAGGGTTAATTTCTAACAAAAACCTAAATAACATTATCAAACGGGATTATAAAATCCAATTTTCGTCTGTAGTGAATAACAGACTTGGGCAATTATAAGAATTCATGGTTTTGCGAGAATATTAAACTTAAACCCATTCTATGTATGGTATAACTTTTAAAATTTATATTCAAAATAGCCTGTTAGGTATCCAAAAATAAATATTTTTTATTATTAAAACATAAAACTACATACTTCTTGAACTCCTAAACTTAAAATAATTTTGGAAACTTTATCCTCAATTTCCTGTAAATCTATCCAACGACAAACATATGCTCTTAGAAATATTCATATTGAGAGTTTCTAATTGCTTTGCGGCTTTGAAAGCTGCCTGAAGAATTGTTAACAAACGCCTACGCTCAAAATATAATATTAAAAGTTAGTCCAAAGCATTGCCAATACATTGCTCGTATAAAATAAACTTTTCAACCTTGACGAATAACAAACAGTCACAGGGGGATGAAGCAAAGCCACACACCTCCAACTTTTCACTTCGTCGAATTGATGTTTTGAAATTACAATAAGCTCCGGAATTTGTTTATATCATTCAAGAACTTTAACGTATTGTAACGTGTTTATGATGAATATGTCTCAATTAGTGATAATGAGATACAAATACGCAGAATATTAAAGAAAGGAAGGGTAACAATTTAAAAAGATAAAAGCATTTGGTTTGGTTACAAATTGACTAGAATCTGATGAAATTATTACGTCGTTTAAACAAACCTATATATATATATATATATTATAAATTAGTGAAAGGGAGCAAGAAATGCTTAAAAGGGTTGAAATTTGGTCGAAGTAACCATCACAGCAAACAAATAACAAAAAGGCAATTAGATAGTTTTCTTAATTTTTTAAATTCTATCAATAACAGTATTAAATTCATAATGGAATTAGAAAGGAATGGCTCTTTAAATTTTTTAGATCTTACAGTATTCAGAACCCAAAACAATATAGCATTCAGTATTAATATAAAACTAACAACCACCGACGCGATTATCCCAGCTAACGCGTATGAATCTGCTCAAATCAAATACTCAGTTTTTCATAGTCTGTTACATAGATTAACCAACATCCCACTCTCAACTTCAAATTTTCATAAAAACTCTCTATAATAAAACAAATAACTACGAATAACGGATACAAAGTTGAATTAATTGACAATTTACTAAAAAAGAAGCAAATAAAAAAAATTCGTTCCATATTATTTAAAACTTCTTTAGAACACGCTAAGCAAACTTTTTCTAAAATAAATTATATAAAAAGTACTAGCTGTAAAATTAAAAATCGCCTGAACAAATACAACTTAAAATTCATCGAAGTAAACAAAAAGAACCGTAAGTCCCTTCTAGTTAACAACAAGCAAAAAACAAATAAACATTCAAAAAATTGTATATACGAATTAAAATGTAATAGTTGCGATGCTACTTATATAGGGCAGACTGGCCGGGCCCTAAAAAACAGATTAGACGAACATAAAAGATCAATTAAATACAATATAATGTCGACTGGTTTTTCGGAGCACTGCATAACCAATAATCACTATCTAGATGATAAAAATGTAAAACTGCTACACAATTGTGTAACAAGTAAGAAACTAAGCCTTCTCGAAAATTTGGAAATTAAAAAAGCGCTGAATAATAATAAATTAATAGTTAATAACCCTACTGAATTAGAGATCAGCAATTCACCTTTACTTTTATACAAATTGTAATCGGTTTTACCAGAGTAGGTACCTGCATCTAGGAATTTCCCTAAAAAAAACTTTTTTGTGTTTCATTCCCACCAGCTACTCGTGCTGGTGGGCGGGCAGTCTCTCCGACCTATACTGCAGTGCAAAACCGGAGGGTAGGATGTAAGGCCCTCTTCAGTCTCCTTTCAGGGATCGTGGGAATGGGTTGGTGGTGTGGTTAGGGGTAGAAAGATGAGATGGACGAAATTCTTTAATTTTAGTAACAAATCTGTACTCTTTGAAAATGGCACGTTGGCCGAAGCAATTGTCTGAGTTTAATAAACCTTATTATTGAAACTTTATTTGTGTTTTATTAAAATATTTAATAATAAAAGGAATTGTTACGATGTGCTCTTTTAATATTGATTTTAAATACCTCCGTAGCTTTAACAAGTTTCTTACGTTCTCATTCTTGTTATTTGATCGTTCTGAAGATTGAGATGCCAGAAACTGTGTAGGTACCTATTCGGAAGTGATGGTGACACAAACAAGAACAAGATACGACTTTAATTTTTGGCGTCAGTTTCATTAAGAGACGTTCCTCTTTTGTTTACGTTGTTTTGCAACGAACCTTTCGAATGCCGCGAGCCGAGTGTTTTTACGCGGATTCATACGGAATAGAAATGTAAGAAGTTCTTCACCTTGGGTTGTTCATTAAAAAATAACATTAGCATTAAATGTAGTTTTCTGATTAGCTTCATCTTTTGTTCTGGAAAGTGGCAAAAACGCGTTTTATGTATACGTGATAAACATCACAAAGCAAAAATTATAAAAGCAACAAAAAATAGTGCTGATCTTTAAGGGAGGTCGGGTAGGTCAGGTGTGGATCAAGGGGCGCTGAGCTTTAAGGGGTGCCATGAAAACGTCGGTATAAATTTGTTGTTGTTCTAGAAAATATCTAATATTTTTCTTTAAATTTTATAAAATAATATATGCAAAATTCGACTGATAAGTTTTTAAAAATTAGAAAAATAAGCACTTATAAGTGGTATTTAAACTTTGTTCGGTGCAACTTTTGTGAAACATATTGAATACCAATAATAAAGAAATAAAACACTGGAATGTTTACACAGAATTGTATTTACAATACTCTACAATATTGTTTCAACCGACGCGGTCATTCTCAAGAGTAACAAACGGATTATACTAAAGTCTAAAGAATGCTTAACTACTATTTATACTTAGAACTATTTGAGTAAGGGTGGTGGTAGATAGCAATTTTTACTATAGTTTGTGTAATATGAGGGGTGAATTGGATATATTAAGCTCGAATTGATTATTGACAAAATTAATCTGATTATTTGTAGCTTTTTTAATTTCTAGTCTCTCCAATAAAGATAGTTTCCTGCTTTTTGACATGTTTGGATATAAAATTTTTGATTTTTTAAAAATCAAATAGTATAATTACTTCCTATAAAACCAATAATACTTTATCTAAATACATAAAACATAATAAAGATAAGTCTGATAAAGAATCAAAATCTGGAGTTTATTTACTGGAATGCGCAGACTGTGATCAAGTTTATGTGGGACAAACTGGTAGATCCTTCAAGCAAAGGATTAGTGAACATAGGAGAAGGTACACCAATGGGAATGCTGATTCTACATACGCAGAACATTTAATAAACTAAAAACATAATTTTAATGATAATTTTAGGATTTTAAAAGAATTGCCAAAAAGTCACAAACTAAACATAGCTGAATGTTTTTATATTAATAAATACAATAAATTAAAATAAAAAACTGATGTAAATAATTCTCCGTTATTAAATTTGAATCTTTCTTCAAAACTTAAAGTTTAACCCACCCCCTCCTTTAGATGTTACCCATCCCGTTAAATTAAGCGTTTAGTATTTAAGCCTATTTTGTAAAGATTTTATTCAGACCATCTTCACCTGAAGAAGCCAATGTTTTAGCGAAACAATTGTTGTGAACAATTAAAATCTTTTTGAAACTTTTCTTCTGTTTTATTTATTTTTAATGTCTATCGAATGGTTATTTATTGAACAATATTCTGCGAGACCTGTCTTGTTTTTGGTTTTATTAGAACACGCATACGCCATAAAAACACAAACAAGACAGGTCTTGCAGAACATTGTTCAATAAATAACCATTCGACAGACATTAAAAAATCAAAAATTTTACATCCAAACATATCAAAAAGCAGGAAACTGTCTTTATTGGAGAGTTTAGAATTTAAAAAAGCTATAAATAATCAGGTTAATTTAGTCAATAATCAATTAGAACTTAATATATCCAATTCACCCCTCATATTTAGTAAAAACTATAGTAAAAATTGCAATCTACCACCACCCTTACTAAAATAGTTCTAGGAATAAATAGTAGTCAAGCATTCTTTACACTTTAGTATAATCCATTTGTTACTCTTGAGAATGACCGCGTCGGTCGAAACAATATTGTAGAGTATTTTAAATACAATTCTGTGTAAACATTCCAGTGTTTTATTTCTTTATTATTGGTACCTATAAATGGAGAGTTGGAAAGGCTAAGGCAGGAGAAAAATATTATCTAACATAAAAAAAGGTAAAAATTATATTGTAGTATGTATGTCAGAATTTTTAGACTGTTTTCCTGACAAGAATTGATTGAATTTTTTATTATTCATTAAATATAGTGAATGGCCAATTTTCTGATACTATTTTTGTCTTTCTCGTCAAGGACTTTGTATATTTATTGATTTTGGTGGGAACAGGGCAATTTATACCTGAATAAAGATGGTTATTTAGCAGCCTATTATTAGAAAATTGATTTCTTCATCGTTTAAACGATTTTTCTATTATTGTTATTATTAATTCACGTACGTTCGAGTTCGATTTTTAAATACGTAGGTGAATAAATACTACTTTTGTACTTTTCCAGTAGTAATTTATGAAATATAACCATGTAATTTACTTTATCAGAATTTTAATGACTGCTCTTTAAAAATTAAATGCATTTTTATTATTCGCTATTGATATTATTTTAGGAGCGACTCTACCGACACTATAACTGAGTTGGAAAGTTCAATTAAATCCGCAACTCTTTAAGGAATGAAAGGCGGCAGACTACGTCGAAAGTTTTTCAAACTTTTATATACCATTTCAATTCGATTCGGGAACTAACCGATTATTTTTCAATGGCACTGTCGTTGCAATAGTACTGAAAACTTTTGAGGTTAATTTGTTACAAAAGTTTAGCGCTACTAAAATAAAATGATTACGTGAAAATGCATGAAGGAGGTAGGTGTTCGAAACTAAATAAAACTCTTTAGAAAGAAAGTTTTAGAAATTATACTTCTAGTTACATTAGTTACATATTTATGTAGTCGGTGTATGCCTAACAATAATTACCCAAAAAAAGAAGGTAATAAAATCCTTTTCCGTCTAATTATAAAGGATCACATTGTGGGATAATCAGATCGGAAAGGATTTTATTACCTTCTTTTTTTGGAATGTTAAATTCGTCTAATAATCGTTCGGAATGAACAGTGTAATTAAATGCCGGTAGTGGTATCAGCCATTGGAGTAGTCGTTTCTCTGGATTTCATATTTATATTTATATTTATAATAATAATTATGTATTTATTTAAAGAATATTGTCTCTGTCCCTATTGGTCGGGGTGTGAATTCGCCGCAATCCTTGAATAGTTGCGACCGCCGAGACCATAGCCACCAGTTCTGATCTCACGCACGAACTAGTCACGTGATCGCTAACGCCAAGCCACGCTGCAACCTACGTACTGTGGATGTTTTGATGTATAATTTCAATTTTTTTTTTTTTTTAAATGAAGACAAGCATTAACATTAGCGTTGCATAAAACAGTGAAGGCGTAAGAGCTGCTTGTTGGATTAACTATCATAGCAATAGCTTCACAATTAGATTGTACCGGGGTTATAAAGAAGTTAGTTTCTAAAATAAGGAAGAAAGTATAGTTTTTAAGTTCTTGATATTAGTAGACAACCAATTCTTAATGTCACTCTGCTTTTATATTTCTGATTAAGGAAGAGTAAGACTGCTAGGTAAGAATTGGAATTAGTTTGTTGATTATACATGTTTACATAATCAACACTAGAAGAAGATCTTTTATCAAATTTACGTCTTAAACTGTAGACTTATCAATAAGTATATATGTTTAAAACTGCAGACATTAAAAAGGATTCCCAAAAAATATTTATCAATTATTTTCTGATATTTAAAAAAAACACAAACTTTGGGGAGAGCAGGGTCTAGGAATGTTCACCCACGACCCGAACCTGTACTGATGCGCCAATACTTATACAAGATAATATAGGGTTCTTTATATTATTGAATCGACGAGGCTTTAATTTCTTGTGATTCCATAACAACAAAACAAACACATTCAATGTTTAGTTACAAAACTTTGTTCTATTGTAAAGCCACAATAATATCATATTATTCATATATCTGAAGAAGCCGCTGTGTCGGCGAAATAATTATTGTGGTTTTACAATAAAATAAAGTTTTGTAACTAAACATTGCGTGTGTTTGTTTTGTCTTTATATTATCATTATATTATGTATTATAAAATAAACAGAAAACAAACATTTATTCTCCTCACTAGAAAAAGGGATTGAGGTGCGTGTCCCTTACGATCTTATTCATCAAACAACAGCAAATCTTCTTATACCGTTAGACCGATGAGAGAAAAAGAAGAGAAAAAGTAAGAGTAAGAGTAGAAACCCCGTCTTTTTAAGTGTAGATACCTTAGAGCATAAAGACATGACGACAGAATTTAATGGTATAGCAATGATCCTGAAACCTAGTCGCATCTCTCTCTCTCTACACCAATCAGGGCACGTTAGAACGAGAACGTCGGACCACAGTTATGTCCTGTTTCACGATCACTGCTATTGTATTAAATGCTGCCTCCATGTTATGCTCTAAGAAAATTACGTACGAGGGCGGTTCAATAAGTATCCGTAATAATAATGAAGGCACCATTTGTTCAAAAAAATAGTCTCCTTTTAGAAAGATACATTTCTCCCAACGTTCCTGTCATTTTTTTAACACCTTCAAAAAATGAGATTTGTCGAACTCTACAAAATACGCCCATGTCTCGGCGATGACTTCCTCGTTTGAGTTGAGTTTTTTTCCCGCGAGCCATTTCTTTATGTTAGGGAACAAGAAGAAGTCGTAGGGAGCCAGGGCGATCGCGTGAATACGGGGGGTGCGGCAGCAATTCATAACGCAATTTATGCAGTTTGGCGGCGCAACTCCAGATGAATGTGCTGGCCAAATGGGGACGTGTTTCCTTCAATTTTATGTCGAAGCGGTCCAATAACTCACTGTAGTATTGTCTAGTGATCGCTCTTACTTTTTCTAAAAATCCATGAGGCTGACGCCCTTCGCATCCCAAATAAACGTTGCCATGACTTTTCCGGCAGATGGGATTGTCTTCGTCTTGTTTGGAGCAGATTCACCGGGAAAAATCCATTGTTTAGATTGTTGCTTGGTTTCTGATGTGTAGTGATGAATCCAGATTTCATCAACGGTGACAACACGACGCAAAAGGTACTGCGGATTTCGCTTAAATTGCTCCAAACACTGCTTCGAAGTTAACAGCCGCATCTGCTTGTTATCCACCGTGAGCAATCGCGGCACCATCGGGCCGACAATTTTTTCATCGCCAACTTATCATGTAAAATATTAATTGCCGTTGCGGTCAAAACACCTACAGTCTTTGCAACTTCGCGCACTTTCATTCGTCGATCAGCGAGAATCATGTCGTGGACTTGAACGGATGTTCGCCCACGTTTAAATTCGTTGAACCAATATCTAACTGTCATAGATGGCGAAGTGTCCCCATAAACAGCATCCAACTTTGATTTTATCTCCTCGCATTTTTTCCCATTCAAAAGCAAAAAGCGAATTACCGAACGATCTTTTTCTGCTCTTTTTCCATCTTAGCGAAAATCACGAAATACGTCTCACTGGAATGGCTTCCAAATTCAAACTAACCTATCAATCGGTCTGAAATTTGTTTTGACGTCGTTTGATAGATGGCACCACACGATGATAATACCTTCCAACTTCCCTCAGGTGCGTCCTCTGTCTTCAAACACGGGTACTTATTGAACCGCCCTCGTATCTTTTGTAGGTACTGCATCGAAACATGAGTTTGTCCCAGATAGTAACATCTCAAAGAAGAGTTGAACATTTCTTGTAATTAACAATTAATCAAGAATGTCTCGGGGTAAAAATGTTTCTGAAGAAATAGGGAAAGTAATAATTCATTTACATGCGAAAGATAGATCAATTACTCAGATCATTAACAACGTTAATTTATTATAACTATTTATTATAATTATAACTGTATTCAATTCCATTTTAACGTGAGAGATTTCCAAAGAAGAGCATATTTTCGTTAGTTGGGTCAACATCAGTAGCGATAGAAGATACGGTTTCCAAATTAATTAATTAATTTTCCTTTTCTACGATAAAGGTATCTAAATGCACGTACAAAAACGAATTTATCGAACGGTATTTTTCTATACCTGTTTTCGTAACCATGAATCGTGAATAGTTCTACTCTAGAACCGAAGGCTTCCAGTTACAAATAATGTGTACACGTGAGGGTTATTTCCACGTCCTTCACCCACTTTTTAAAAAGTTTATTCGTCGCTTCGGTAGCGTGAAACGTTATTGTTAGTTGAAGGTACGTATATAGGTATTAGAATGTTTGGGGTATTTAGGAAGGTATGTAGGGAGGTACACCCTGTCAGTCTGTTAGATTTTTAAATGACCGAACGTGAATTTTCACCACAACCCACAACCTCAATCCTCCTCATTACCCACACAGCGTAGAAAATAAACCATCTCATTAATAATCAGTCCCCTTTTCTATAACGTAATATTGCATCTAAAGCTTTGCAAAGGAAATTCATGTATATATATAAATATAGGTGGGTAGTATATTTTTCATTAAAACATGGAAATTTTTCTTGGCAGTCGTGTAAGGGTTCGTTAGAATGGAATACATTAAAATGGGTCAAGAATGCCAAAGTAGCGATTAGATGAAAACGAAACATATAATAGAATACATAATATGTAATATTTATTCAGTTTATTTCAGCAAATATTTTTGTTGGTTATACACACACACGCTAACTGTTAAAAGTATACGAGAAAATTTCGTTGTTTCATAATTTGATATATTAATATTAATCACCTCCGAATCTATTCCAGACTTCACAAATATTTACAAACCTCGAAAGATCAAACACAAAATAAATTGAAAAATACCATTTTCACATAAATAGGATACAAAATAATTGCAAGTTAATACGAAGCCAATATTTATGGTTATTACCTATTGATGTCATTGCAGTCATGTGTGATATGTATTGCATCCTCCGTATTATGAATCGATTCAACAAAATATATTGAGAAGACCAGACATTGTCACATCCTGAGAAGAAGAAAGGAACAAAGTCCTTTCAAACAAATTTTTAATAAAAACCTAACCACCTGAGTCTATAGAAAGATAAAAAGCACCAAGATGTTAGACACTATTGAAAGAGGATTCTTCTTCCATAAAATAAAATATCAATATTGTAAACTTAAAAATATATAAAAAATCTCATTTACTGTTAATATCTAAGTTATACAGGGTGGGCCAATAGTGCGTAGATGGAAGATTGTGTCTATAATTGATTTTACGAAAATATGATTTGAATAAAATCTTCGTCAAATGAACTCGTCCATATTTTAAAATTATTTTCGATTATACAGGGTGTTCCGTTTCGCCTGGGTGCTACCTTACTTCATTTTTTTAAATAGAACACCCTATATACTTTGATGAGCAGATATTCAAGAAAAAAACTGTTTGCAGCGTCTTATAAAAATCATCATACCTCCGAAACGAAACAACATAGAAGGATACAGTTTCAACATTGCGTTGAAGAAGGAATTACCTATCGTCTCTTACTAAATTTAACTCATTTTCTCTTTTCAAAAATGAAACAGACAATTTTAGTTTTTTTAAATTTAAAACATCAATAATTTAATTTTTTTAAACTGAATGGTATATTTTTTTCACGTTATCAAATCTAAAATTCAATTTTCTTTCGTTTTTATTAATACATGTTAGGGTCTATCTTTAACAGTTTCTGAAATAACTGGTTTTCTTTAATTTCTGGCCGTTTTTCATATCTCAATTGTATTAGGCCATAATAATCTTATTAATCTAGGTATAACATAATCTACCAATAGAAGTATTTATTACATGGGAACGTATCAAAAATTTTTACCTCACTAAAAAGTTGGTTTTATATCGTATCTAATTATAGTAACTGATAAAAATCCTTATCCATAAAGTTTCACGATTTCAATGTCCAAATCCAACTGGAATTACAGTATTATTTGCAATCGCAGATGAGATAATCCGTTTATTAGACAAATTAAGTATACACTTGTTCGAGAGGTTTTACTGGATCTAATCAACCATTATGCTTCAAATTTATCGCAAAGACAAATCGCTCAATTGCTTTACGAAAGACACAGTTCGCGTGAGCGATATTATTTGACGAGTTCATTTTGCGGCGAAAACAAAATCCGAGGAACACTACTTAAAGATATAAATTATCGCAGTAAAAGCAAAGGGTAGATAAGGACGTGAGCAGGGGATAATGGGGCGGGGGGCGAATAATAATTAAGCCTAACAGATTTTCGACGTAAATCTTTGCTCGGAACGGACAGAAAAACGGTCTCCAGATAACAAACGTGAAATGATGAGGGTGTAATGGATCAAACAGGGAAGAGCCGCGGTTTTCCTGTGATGGAACGAAGTATCCCTTTGTGTTATGGATAATATAAAATTGTAATACCGTCGTCAGAAAGTAGACTAATATTAAAGATTGTACGAAAATGACGAACGAATTGATCCATTTGTTTCACAATTACTACAAGGAAATGGTTAAATTATTATATAATGCAAACCGTAACACAAATAAAATCATCTTTAGATAAACAACACATGAAAATTCTATATCCCTAACTATTTGCCAACAGTAGCGAAATTGGTAGGTATAACAATATGATAAGGAATTGATGTTGGTTGCAAATGTATGACGAAAGCAATTATCTTTATATTAAATATAAATTTATGTATTAAATGTCCCAATTAATCCAAAAAAAAAATAAATATGTATTTAATACTTGGTATCTCTAATGATGGTCGAACTTTCAAGTTTAATAAGGATTTATTTGTAGGTTTACAAAATCCGTATACAAAGAAAAAAGTACTTTACAATTCTTGTCGATTAACAATATTTTTAATTTTATTTGCAGATATAATCTTGAGCACTGTTCTTCGCCGCCTTTCTGATTTTTGTGTTATTTTACGGTAGCATGTCAAGACAATACCTTTTATGTACCGCTCCTCCACAAAAATTGTGAATAAAGATGAATATTTAATTGATATTTGTTTTTTGTTTTTATGTTTCTATTAGATTTCAACATTTCTTCTAAATTTAACTAGTCATAATCATAAAATACTAATATGTGCTAATTAAAAGACACTAATAAATACATAAAAACTTGAATCACATGCAATTTCTCATAAACAGTAAGACAGACCTTTGGCGATATTTTATGTATTGGTATGTACAAAAATTGCCTAAGCTGTATATGCAGAGCGCAGATGAAGTAAAAAAAAATCTTTTTGTGTGTCATTCCCACCAGCTACTCGTGTTAGTGGGTGTGCAGTCCCTCCGACCTACACTATAGTGCAAAGCGGGAGGGTAGGGCGTAAGGCCCTCTTCAGCCTCCTTGCAGGAATCGTGGGAATGAGTGGGTGGTGTGGTTAGGGAGAGAAAGATAAAACGGACGAAATGAAGACAGAAGAAAAGTGAAAGATATCTGTGGAATATTACTGCCCCCGCATTTGCCTAAATGCTCCAAGGAAACCACAGAAAACTTAGACCAGACCAGTCGGTCCCGGGTTCGAACCGGTGACCTCCCGAATGCTAAGCAATGATCTAGAGCACTAGACCACGCCGCTCGGTGCAGATGAAGTAACAACGAACTACATATTACACTTATACATAAAGCAACATCTCTTCAGCTACTATCACTGGGGAAGTACAAAATATATAGGGGATTTAAAACAATGGCCCAACAACCACGGTGAAGTATCCATTTTTAAAAATTCAATTTTACTTGTGTTATCCATTTTTCAGTTTTTTCTTAGTATAATGTGGACGTAGAACAATTAATATGCGGGGTTTCCGTCATGTTATGTCTACGTTATCGAACGTCCACAGTATTTCAATATATTTCTTTTGAATACAATAAATAATCGATTTGCTAGCAGGCTTACTATGAAATATTATGCCTAATTGAAAAAATTGACTTAATTGCTTGTATTTTACTTCTTATCTTTTACTTTGATTTGTGTCAGTGAAGTCAATTTGTGACAAATCGAAAGCCATTTGATATCAAAGCAATCTGTCAGAAGTGCATGTTTTTTGAATTAATTAATTACATCTGTATCACTAGATTGTAGCTGTATCCCGTTATGAATTGAGGAATGGGTTCGAGTTAAGGTGTCGAATACTCCGCTACAATAGTAATTGGAATGAATAATTCATCAAGCAGGAAATCAGTATGTTAATTACTAAATCGACATTCCCCATCGGCAAGTTAATTAATTACCACCTAGAGGAGAAAATATGATTCCAAATTCTGAGAAATTATTAATTTCAAAGTCGAGAAATTGGGGTTGTGCGATGTACGATTAGGTATTTATAAATATTATCATCTACAGGGGCGTCCAAATGTTTTAATAGCGTGTGTTGATATCCCGCAGATATGATCATTTGATAGGTGTCGATAATCATATGCCACACACACACACACACACACTGCAAGACAAAACAGATTTTATGGGAATTTTCCGGAAGTATATAAATAGGTAACTAGCTTCCAACGAGATATAGTTCGATATAGTATAGCTGATATAAATACTGTGTGGAAAAGAAGACCAATGGGTAATATAAATGAAAAGTAGTATGCATAATTTGATTGTAAAGTAAATAGATGTATCAATTGTATTGAATTAGCGGATACTTGATGGAAGTCTAACATATTGAAATAAACACACAGTTGATAACTTCCACAATTTATTAAATAATCTTAACACGTGTTTCGCCAACACTGTGGCTTCTTCAGAAGTACAAAATCTACTTAAAACTACCTAAGAGCAGATGTCTATAAATAGGGTGGTGCATCTTCATTAGAGCGAAGGAAAAGATTTAATAGTGGTGAGAGGTTTATATCTACTTGGTCATTAAGTAATATGTCTGTATTTTTATATTTGTTAATTTCTTTAGATTCTAATAGTGTAAGTTTTAAACTTTTGTTTTCATTATGTAAATTTTTTAGATCTAAATTAAATTTATGGTTATTTTCTAACACATGTTTGGCATAGTTAAATAAATAGATGTAAATGGTGCGTTTCAGTGTTAAATAAATCTCTGATACATATGACTTGTTTAAATAAATACATTTACTAGAAAATTTGTTACAAATAGTTCGAAGAAATTCTCGAGATATTCAGGTATTCCGAAGATTTTCGAGTAACTCGATATTTTCAATGGTTTAACAAGTATAAAAATTCGATATTTTACAAAGCGCCTTAAATTTTAAATTCGTTTGCATCGTAAAGTAAATAAATTAAAGATACATTTTCTACCCTATCTATCTCATCGGCCTACAATTGCTATTAAATCGGTTGAGGGAAGTAAATTAAGTTAACGTATATTGAGGTAGATAACATTAATTTCCCTTTCCTGGTTTTCTACCCGCCATTATAGAAGGAATTTTTCCAATAAACATTCAATAGCGGGACCGTCATCCGGAAGTTTGAGGGCTTAACGGGTACGGCATCTACTTACAAACTAAATTATTTCTTCAATTTCATCTAAGACGATGAGGTAGAATTTTTAAGTAATTGCGCTCAAAAATATGCAATAATTCACTTAACATAATTATCTATGGGAAAGTTTCGTAGTTTAAGTAGCACACTCTAACGATATATTTTGTAGAAATTAAATTTTTAAACATTCAAAAAACAAACAAACTGGAAGTGTCACTAAATCACTAATATCATGCAGTTTCACAAAAGTTGTACCTAAAAAAATAGTTTAAGTTTTATATTATAACATTTAAATGTCGACTTGGGGACAGAAAGAATAAAAATTACACACAAAAAATATTACAACCATTTTATGAAACTTATTAGTTATATTTTATTATTTTGTCCTCTTCAATAATGTGATATTCAGATTAGTATATGTTCTTTTCCTCTTAATTTCAAATACTTTCAGGTTTCAGTTTTAATTATGACTATTTCTTGTTTATAAGAGAAAATCGGATGGAGTTCTACGGAACTAAACTAAATAAAAGACTCCCTAGTATCATTTTGAGTGGGAATAAATTCGTGTAAATTGTAAAGATTATTATATAGGGTCATTTAAACTGAGTGGTGCGTGCATTAGACGTTTTAGGGAAACTAAGTATGTTACAGGTTTGAAAATTTGGGAGTTGGGAGTAAGAGTTATCAAGGATAAAATAATTTCAACTGTCGGGCACATCCAGTTATACCGGATGTTGATGTCAATTTTCTTATTTTAAATGGAATGAATTACAATACAAGTCGGTTATCAAAGTCGCAAAGAATAATACCTTTCCATTAAAAATAAGAAAGTTGACAGTTGAAATTATTTTAGTTAAATAGATCATACTAGATAACCCATACTCCCAACTCCCAAATTTTCAATTCTGTAACATGCTTAGTTTCCCTAAAACGTCTAATATACCACTCAGTTTGAATCACCCCGTATAGTTAAGATTAAATTTTTCTTTATTTTTTTACCTTAGGATCATCGCAAGTTTTATTACGATTATGAATTAGCACGCCGTAGGCTGTTCTGGCAGAACACCAATTAATCTACCTGCTGCCTATAAACAGCGATTAATAAATAAAAACAGACAGCGTAGTAAATACCATCTGTAGATATTTGCTATTTATTGTGGGATTCAGTAATGTTAAATAACATCAAAACTGCCATACGGAATGCTGATGGGGACCAATGAGTTCGAAATCGCGATACACGTTAACTAGATTCGTTTCCAAGGAGAGATAAGTTTCTTTTTTTATATGAGAACAAGTTCTTTCTTTGAAAGATATCGACTATCTAATACACTTTAGCATTTATATTAATTAGTCTCTAGCTTAGGAATATTTTTATTTGGAATTGTGGGATTTAGTGTTTTATTTATACTCTGTTTATGTTTCATTTCTGATAAAAACTTTTACTCAACATTAAATTCTTTCTATAGGTAGGCGGAAATGTGTTTCAGTTTGACAAATCTATATCCTTAAATAAAAAAGGACCTATTGTTCTAGAAAACAAGCAGTTTTAGAAAACAAACTGAATGACTAAGACACCGAAAGATTTTTAAACGAGCAGTAGTAATTGGAGTAATTAAGAACATTTAACAAAAATTAAGCCGAAAAATTAGATGTGTTGTCACAGGATGAAACAACATTTACAAAATATTATCTTTGGTAACTGGCCTGCGCAATAAAAACAAATGTAAAGATGCATATTAAAAATCAAGTTTTATTAAATTCCTAATGGATGATGTCTCAAGGGATGATGGACAAATTCTAGTAGGATTTGCGCCTCAAGGGTTGAACATGCAAGTAACTATTCAACACAATGTGATATTGCTACATAAACACTGTTATACCTATGTAAAATACTAACTAACGCTGCTTTAGCATTTATATCAATTAGTCTCTAGCTTAGGAAGACGAGTTGGGTACCGAAACGCGTTTTAGATTTCCAAACGTTTTTACATGGAATTGTAGGATTTAGTGTTTTATTTATACTCTGTTTATATTTCATTTCTGATAAAAGCTTTTAATCAACATTAAATTCATTCTATAGGTAGGTGGAAATGTATTTGGGTGAACAAAAAGCGTTTGGAAAGCGTTATGGGGGTGTTACGTCTCCGTCAATATACTATCATATTTATCGCTTCCAAAAATAGACTTTCATTCACGTACATGGGCGCGAGCATCAAAACGAAAAACGAGAATAAAAGGCAAAATGTTATGTGTGTAAAATGATCAACAGAGAAAAACCGTCCAATAGCTATATGGTTAATGGCGAAAATCGACAGCTGTGACGATAAACTCAATAATAAAGCGGCTAAAACGAATAAAAGTCAGATGTACCTGCGGTGGTGGGTTTATTGTTAGCCAAAATCAATTTTGTTTTGGACGACTAATTAAAAATGACAAGTACTACACCGATAAAATAACTACAGTAAACAATTAGGTACACACATATCGACAATCTTGACATTTCTGCTAGATTACGGTCACATTTTCTAACTCAATTATTATAAGAAGACGTGCCAGTCTCGACCTTCTGTTTTATTTGTTGCCTTTTCAAGATCAAGTTCACGACACTTGACAAAAGAACAAGGATATTCAGATAATTGATTGTATCCGCCGTTCCTTTATGGAAATCATTTTTAATAAATAAAATGAACAAAATTTCAAATTTTGTAATTTCCACTTTATTATTTTACGGGCTAATACCCCTACCGGCATTAAATTACTCTGTAAGGGTATTAGCCCTCAGAGTAGTTGTTGTCATACATAGGCCTGTAAGGGCCTTTCTGCCAGCGCCCACCTGATGAGACCCGATAGGTCGAAACCGGTCGTGGGATATGGTTTCGGTTCGTTGCGCCTACTTGGTAGGACGCGTTCCAAATGTGAGATCTTTGATCTTAATATTTAGACGAATAAGGATTTTAATTCCTTCTTTTTTTAATAACTTAATATTAATTTGAAATTACGTTTCACAAGTAACAACCAAGTGTTTCTTTTATTCAAATTATTAAAAATGTTTCACCAAGAGATCAACTTAAACACAATTTCGAGTTTAATATTGTTTATCAAGTGTATTTATTTAATTTAATATTTTTTAATCAGTTGTCTCTTCTGATAAGACATGGCAAGCTACTGTTTGGTTTAGAAAACAAATGTTCGCTCGCTAAACAATAGATTTGCTAAATTAAGTAAAAAACGGCTAATTAAACAGAAAAACAATCAATAAATAATTGCAGTTGACGTCGTGAATACCATCTGTAGAAATTTGTTACTGAATGTAAGTTCATTAATGTTCAACTAGGTTCTTTTCTAATAAGAATGATATGAACTTGTCAAACTGACCGAGCGGCGTGGTCTAGTGCTCTAGATCATTGCTTAGCATTCGGGAGGTCACCGGTTCGAACTCGGGTCCGGCTGCTCTGATTCAAGTTTTCTGTGGTTTCCTTGGATCATTTAGGCAAATACTGGGGCAGTAATATTCCACAGATAATCCTTCACTTCTCTTCTGTCTTCATTTTGTCCGTCTCATCTTTCTCTCCCTAATCACACCACCCACCCATTCCCACGATTCCTGCAAGGAGGCTGAAGAGGGTCTTACGCCCTACCCTTTGGGATTTGCACTACAGTGTAGGTCGGAGGGATTGGCCGCCCACCAGCACGGTGGGAATGAAACACAAAAAAGTTTTTTTTTTTTTGTTAAACTGAACCCACGGCGTGGTTATCTTCGTGATAGGCACGTACGCCTAACAGAACATTAAATACGTGTCAGTGATTTGTCAGGTAGATATAGTCGTAGTTAAGTCGTGGTTAAATCATCAAAGAATTTGATTTTTTAGTTTTTGATATTTTTAGAAAGTCCACCCACACTGATAGGTGGGTGATTCCTACACTTTTAAAAGACACAAAACAGCAGCATTCAACAGTTTAGCTTATAGATTAGTAAATATTCCTCTAAGTAATTGTAGATATAAAAAAGAACTTAATCACATTTAAAGGTTGCAGTAGACCACGGCTTTTACAAAAATGATGTTATGAATATAATTACCAAACAGACCACCAAAAAATAATTGAAAGATTGTACTACACTTCTTCATCTTTCGGAAAACAAAATAAAGAAAAAAATTACATACCACCACAAGTTCTTAAAAACCATAAAAAAATGTTACAAAAGATATTAATATACAACCAGTTTTCACAAGTAACAAAAATAAATTAAGCACTCTCTTAGGTAATCCGAAAGACAAAGATGACAATAATAACAAAAAAATAAGCTGCAACAAAAAAATATATATAGGATTAACAAAAAGAAATATACATACAAAATTGAAAGAGCATTTCCTACATCTAAAAAATAATCATGCAGAAAAGTCAGCGGTAGCGTCACATTTTCTAAATACCAACCATGGCTTTGAAAAATTAGAATTACATAAACCCTGCTACAACTTCTCGGAACTCGTTACCAGCGATACAGTCTACATTTATAAAAGTGGGGAAAACCTTGTGAACTTGGATGTACACCACCTAAACAACCCCCTGATATCTCTGGCGTCCAATCATTTATAAGAACATAATTATATCTGCTTTTCTGTTAATTTCGATGATACACTGATGATGACTATATTGTAGTCGAAATGTACATCTGTATTTGTTAAATAAATTTGTGTGAAGTTTTAGACGATTTATTTTATTTCTTTTATTAATAGTACTTCAGTCACTCTTTAGAGAAAACACACCGTGTGGACCTATTATTCTAGAAAAAAGCAGTTTTAGAAAACAAACTGAATGACTAAGGTGCCGTAAGGTTTTTAAACGAGCAGTAGTAATTGGAATAATTAAGAACGTTTAATAAAAATTAGACCGAAAAATTAGATGTGTTGCCATAGGATGAAACAACAATTAGAAAATATTATCTTTGGTAACTGGCCTGCGCAATAAAAACAAATGTAAAGATGCATATTAAAAATCAAGTTTTATTAAATTCCTAATGGATGAGACATCATCAAGGGATGATGGACAAATTCTAGTAGAATTTGCGCCTCAAGGGTTGAACATGCAAGTAACTATTCAACACAATGTGAGATTTCTACATAAACACTGTTATACCTATGTAAAATACTAACACTGCTTTATTTGCTTTAGTTTCTCAGAACACAATTTGATTTTCATGTACCACTGTATTATTATTAAAAAATTAACTAATGATTTTCCCATGTTTTGTTGATATTCTTGCATAGCTATTATCAAATATTCGATATTAACAGAAGATTTTCTGTAGTATTTGATCGTTGCATGAATACAAAATGTGTTTCAATGGACGCCTCTGTTTATTGCATTCGATTTAAATTTAAAGCTCAATCATGAGAAAAACGAAGTGAAACCACAAGATTTTGTGGAAATAATTATAGAAATAATACATTCATTTATGAATTAATTTGTAACCACTACAGATTACCAAGAATGTTTCGTTATAGTAATTTATCGAATGCCGTGCTGATGAGATTTAATAAGATCGAAATCGCGATCCACGTCTGGTAGCTTCGATAAATTACTTGACCAAGAACTTAATTTTGTTTTTATTAATAATATTTGTGTTGATAATAAGTTCAAACCTTACAAAATTGATGAATTAAAAACCACTGCATTTCTTTAAAACTTAAATAAAATGACCGGATTTATGAATGCGATATTAAAAATGATTTATTTTGTTACCTACTAATTTTGAAATTACCAATCCCCTTTCTGAACCACCCAGAGCCACCACTGAATGTACTCACTATTTTAATTAACCTCACAAACATGAAAGCGGTAAACAGAACGTTTTAGCTCTGTTTATAGAAGAATTTTCTAATTAGTCTTTTGCCTTATATGAAATTTACGTGAAAGCTAAACGTAATAAAAGTCAAATGTCGCCTTTAAAAATTGGTTTCTACAACCACAGTAGTGAAAAATAGTTGTTATGACGAACTAGAAAATACAAAATATGAAACAAATCGCTATTTCAGTGTAGAATTGTGCTGAAAATTGAATTCCGAATACATTTTCGAAGGTGCTTCTTATTCTTATTTACAGATAAATTGGTATGTAGTGACAACAGTCGAAGTATTTCGTAAAAAAACAGAAATCGTAATAACTAAATCATTGCTATAAAAAGTCATACTTGAGACTTGCTTACGTTTCCCCCCGAGTTGAATAAAATTGGATTATCCAATCAGAATTTTGGTATCCATGGGATAACCCAATTTGACTCGACAAGGGTGGAAACGAAGCCATTGTAGTTAAATTTAGTACCTATTTTAAAATAGAAAATGGTTTTAAAAATAAAAATAGATATTTTGCGTTTGCATTAGTATTTTTAATAGAACAATTCTGCCTACAAGAATGACCGTGACAGAGTAAAAATAAATGAAGGATGAAGCTCTCTTGAGCCTCTTATCATTCAACTAGAACGAAGGATAATTCTTGTCGTCGCTGCTGTACTTGATAGTAGCGGTAGTCGGACACTCGACTTTCTCATTTCTAATTATCCACGTACCACTTCAACCTCGTTCACGAGCCAACTACATTACACAGCATCGATCATTTTGTACCTGTTAAGGGCAAAAAAATTGAAGAAAAAGAACACAAGAGCCGTACGTACAAATAGATGTACCTATATAATGTAATATCGTAGGTACCGCCCACAAAGATATACGTACATTGTGTGCAAGAGTTGAAGTGGTATCGTGTTCTATATTTCCATGTTGGAGATAATGCATCGAAACTCTCGTGAAAAATAGGGTCAAGCGGAATAGAATACACAACATACATACATATGTACATAAAAACACACCTGTATAGATTTTCATTTTAAAACGAGAACATCCCAAATATACTTAACACTTTGGGGGATGCAATTATTGTGAAGCATACTGAAATTTTTTTCGAATATGTTGTAACACTTGCAATGCTTGTTACATAGGACAAAGTGGTAGAGCCATTAACATCAATATAAAAGAGCGTTTAAGGAATATAGAGATTAAAGATAAAAGAGGGCTTTGCCGAACATTGCGCATCCTTAAATCACCATTTAGACAAGGAGAATATTGTTGTTCTTCACAGTGGTGTCAGCAAAAGTAGGAACTTGCCTCTCCTCGAAACATTGGAGATCAAAAAAGATGTAGCACAAAATATGGAGTTAGTCAATAATCAAGAAGAATTAAGTGTTGTAGACTCTCCACTTATTTCATGTTGTTAAGTATAAATATGTCCGCATCAGTTTTAAGTATTTAGTATAGAATTTACTCTCACCCTCGATAATGGTCATGTGACCGAAACATGTCAGGTTAGTAATAAATTGGTGAAACTCTCTACTTGTTTAATTTTTTAATTTTTAATCATCCCCAATATGTTATACATAATAAAAAACCAAAAAACAAATTCAAGTAATAAGATACATAACCTGAGGATTCTGTACTGTCATATTATTATCATGGCAAAACCTATATAAACACGTATTTTTTGAAATTAAAAAGTTTCAATATTTCTAAGGTGGTCGGGAAACCTCGACAACTATTTGGACAGAGGTCTGTCGTTTTCAATAGTAACATAAATAATAAAAACAATTAATTGTGTCAACACTACGGTGAAAGGGGGGGGGGGTAAGGTGGAAGATCCTCTTCTGACAGATGAGACAGACGAGACAGAGAAGGTAGACGAAATAGACGAGATAAAGCCAATAGAATGTTGAGACACTATATTTGAAATATTGCTGCCCTAGCATTTGCCTAATGGTCTAAGGAAACCATAGAAAAACCTGCATCAATGAAGGAAGATGCGGTATATGTTTTAATATTGATACGCTTGGTTGAAACCCTTAGAAGATGTAGGTATTGTGGGCAGTACTACCCACCTGAAAAACTGAGCAAATAATGAAAGAATATAAAATACATTGATGTTCATATTCGATTTTCATTAATCGCGAGCACATGTTATACAGAAGAACTTTTATCCGTTTCCAACTCTGAAAGAGACAGGAATGTCCTACTGTAGAGCAAAACGGCGGGATTTCGGATGACCATACCCATATTTAGTCATTTTGCCTTAACCAGAGAAGTTTTTCTGTTTTATGTCCAGTTAAAAATTACTTATCTTCAATAATATTACAAGGTCGACAAAATGGGGTTGATGAATTCGATCTGTAAGTGTTCATGGATTATTTAATTTCGCGTAGATTCAAACGAAGTTAAGATTTTGCTCTTCGTGCTTAATAAAAGAGTAAAGTTGCTAATTACTAGAATAATAAATATCACCAACAAACGATAAGTGAACCTATTTATTTATACTATGAACAAGCTTTTTTATTGATTAACATACTAAATAATTGTATATCCTATGAACCTTCTTCTCAACACTACCCTCATGGATTTATCACGTCTATTTATGATTTAATTATTGAGAGTATCTAAAGGATAAATCAATATTGTAAACAACTAGAAAAGTACACAAAGAAATGTTCCATTAAGTCAAGCGACCAAAAGGGCTTTTAAACGTTAGATATTATGTAAACGATTGGTTTTACCGACGATTTTAATTTACACTTTTAGTCTGATATCATCGATTGAAACGTGACCCTCCAGAAGAACTATCATTATCTCATTCTGCCCTAAACTACGCCACTGGACTCAGATTGTAGAATATTTCATTTAGTCAAATAAAACACACTATGGTAAGCTTCACCAACTTTATTATTGTTCTCGACAATATTGTTTCGAGCTATGTGCTCATTATCAAGAGTAACGTTATACTGACAATACAAATCTTGCATTATTTACAGATACAGTTTTTCATCCCCCCTTATCTTAAACTATCTATAAATGAGAATGTAAGATTCGTATTATCAGTATAATGTTACCCTTGATAATGAGCACATAGCTCGAAACAATATTGTTGAGAACAATAATAAAGTTGGTGAAACATACCTTAGTGTATCCAAAAAAGAAGGAATGAAAATCCTTATTCGTCTAAATATTAAGATCACAGATCTCAAATTTTGAACGCGTCCTACCAAGTAGGCACAACGAACTGAAAGTCATATCGCACGACCGGTTTCGACCTATCGGCTCTCATCAGGTGGGCGCTGGCAGAAATTCCTTTACAGGCTATATTATAAATATAAAAAATATATAAATATAAATATGGAATAAACAGAAACAACTACCCCGAGGACTAATACCCCTGCCGGCATTGAATTACACTGTTGATTCCGATGTATTCTTAGACGAAGTTATAACATATCCACAAAAAAGGAATTAAAATCCTTATTCGTCTAAATATTGGATTTGCTATATCTTCGTCTAAGAATACATCGGAATTTACAGTGTAATTTAATGCCGGTAGGGGTATTAGCCCTCGGAGTAGTTGTTTCTGTTGATTTCATATTTATATTTATATTTTTATATTTATACCATAGTGTGTTTTATTTGACTAAATATATTCAGACCATGTTTCACAAAAAATGCATCTTCTATAGTTTAAACATTTTTCATTATTTTCGAAGAATACCTCTCATTTACTTGGTAATATATGCTTTATCCAATTGGTTGAATGCATCTAAGATTTCTTTTGTCTACATTGTTGTATTTTCCTGATAGAAATTTCAAGTTTACTATAAGACAAAAGCCGGAAGATCGAATACCTAGTACTTGTATAATATCGAGACAAAAAAGTTTTATTGGAGAGAAAGGGGATGTAATTCCGCGGCAAACGGCGTCGCCATTGAAAGCTATAACTTCGAATGAGCATTTAAATTCATAGCTTGGAAAATAGTAAGTTATCAGCATCGGTCGTCAAACGAATCTGAAGGAAGTAATTGAATGGGAACGGATTAATTGGATCGCGGACTAATTAGTCGAAAATAACACGACTTCTCGCTGGATTCCAAATGAGATTCTTGCTTACTTTGAAATAATCACAATCCGCTTGTTTGAAGAAAACGTCATCAAATTACAGAAATTTATAAAGAGGGTGATTTCGAGACGGCAATAAAATATTCTACGCTAGACTTAACATTATATTATACTTCAATAAAATCATTCCCATTTAAATATAGTTGTTTATTTAAGCAAAAACCCCGAAAATGCTTCAAAAAAGAGGCTGTACATCAGTACCTACTGAGTATGAACGAAAAGGTAAAGTTAGATATAGAAGATGTGGAAAATTTGAACCCCATTAATAAAATATCGAAAATGGTAAGGGACATAATTGTATGCAGTTTTTTACAAGAGAACAAATTTGAATGAAAATCCGTTTATCTCCTTTATAATTAATAAAACACACAGTTCAAATGTTCACTAATTTATTTAAAATTCCTCGACAATTGTTTCGGGCATAGCCCATTATCAAGAGTATAATTACTGAAGTTAAAGAGTGACGGATCAGCTAATATACATTTACAGGTCACAAAGTAAAAGAGGGGATAAAATTTGTCCTAGTTCTAATTAGTTATTTACAATGTTCTGTTTATTGTAAAGACATCTATTTATTTCTAAATTTTTTAAAACAGTTAATTTTTTACTTTTGGCAATTTTAGAGTGTAAGATTTTAACATTGTTTGTATCGATATTATGTTTAAACAAAGTGCAATGTTCTGAAATTCCGGTTTGTAAACTATTTTTGTTTATGTTGTTCGAATGTTTTTTTATCCTAGTAAAGATAGCTCTGCCAGATTGGCTGATATATATTGCATCACATGAATTACATGTCAATTAGTAAATACTACTTTTTTCAATGGAGTTTGTTTTATTTTTATTGTTTACTAACAAGGAAAGAATTGTCGAGGAATTTTAAATAAATTAGTGTTTTATTAATTATTACATAATGTTTCACAATAAATGCACCTTAGAAAGTTTAAATTCGATTATCTCCTTTATATTTGAAAATATTTAAAAATAAAGAAAACGAGAGGAAAGTTTCAAAAATATTTTTAATTGTTTACAACAATTGTTTCGCCAAAACATTGGCTTCTTCAGGTGAAGATGTTGTGAATAAAGTCTTTACAAAATAAGTTTAAATACTATACGCTAAATTTTAATGGGATGGGTAACATCGAAAGGAGGGGGTGGCTTAAACCTTAAGTTGTTGAGGAAAGATTTAAATTTAATAACGGAGAATTATTTACATCAGTTTGATCGTGAAGTAAAAATTTTAATTTATTGTATTTATTAATATAGAAACTTTCAGTTAAATTTAGTTTATGACTTTTTGGAAATTCTTTTAAAATCTTAAAATTATCATTAAAAGTATATTTTTCGTTTATTAAATGTACTGCGTATGTGGAATCAACATTCCCATTGGTGTAGCATCTCCTATGTTCAGTAATTTTTGTTTGAAGGATCTGCCAGTTTGTCCCACATAAACTTGATCACAGTCTCCGCATTCCAGTAAATAAACTCCGGATTTTGATTCCTTATTAGATTTATATTTATTATATTTTATATATTTGGATAAAGTATCACTGGTTTTTAAAGGACGTAATTATATTATTTGATTTTTTAAAAATAGCGGGTGAATTGATAAAAACATACTTTTAATGATAATTTTAATATTTTTAAATAATTGCCAAAAAGTTATTAAATTCAAATCTATCTTCAAAAATTTAAGGTTTAACCCACCCTCTCCTTTCGACAAGACCGAAATCGCGATCCGTGTCTGGCAGTTTCGATAAATTTCTGACCAAAAGCATAATAATTGTTATTGTTAAGCTTTATGCGAATTCACGTATGTAGGCTGCGTTGTTGATTTAACTGGACAAGTTTAAAAACCTCTGTGAGGCCTTGTCTATTGGATATCTTCTGTAGCGGCTAAAATCCATTAGCTGGCAGCAATTCCCTCTATGTTGTTATTTAATTCTTACTATGAAAATTATTATCATATTAATACTGCAAAAATATTATGAGTGGATGTAACAAAGCTAGAGCTGCTTGAGTTCTAACGAAATTCACAAACAGGAATGCAACATTACAGTTTGAAAACTTTTCCATTTCGTATGCATCAACATATTCACTTTGGAAACTTTTAAAGTTCAAAACCACGTAACGAACTACGAAAATTTCGAGCATTTAGATATATAGAGAAGTTTAATAAACAAGGTTTACGCAAAAATAATATAATTTAAAAATTACTGCCCTGATATAACATAGGTAGTAGGATGCAAAGTAAACTGCATTTTCAAAAAAGTTTCGCTTTTCTGGGAAATTCTATTATTTAGTGATTGGAAATTTCAAAGGGGATTTAAAGAATGGTCTGTAAAGAGGAAGTTGGTTGTCCAGAATGTGCATGAATGGTATATGTTCTGTGTTATTTAAACCTAGCTAATATCCAAAGCATTAAAGGACTCTACTGTCAGTGTATTCAAATTGTTCGAACAGTAACTCCAAGTGTCCATATCTTTTCAGTGATTTGGTGGCTTGAATACTATCTGAATTAACTGAATAATAACCAGTTTAAAGTCTAGTTGAATCCACTACCAAGTGGTGCTTATCAGTTAGAAATTTAAAAGAAAAAATGTTGAGTGTTGTTTTAAAGAACAGTAACAGGGAATTCAAACGGAACAAATTACAGCTTTTAATTGTCTCCGAATATTGTAAAAATATATCATTTATTTTAATGCAATGGGTCAATAAAAATTTAAGTTTTAAAAATCGTAAATGTGCAATTGAATTAGCTTTTACTTGGTGAAAGTTATTCATAATTGATTAAAACAAACACAAACATTCACAGATATTTATTAATCTCAATAATAGTTTCGCTAACACAGTAGCTTCTTCAGGATATAAATGGTATAATACATTATGAGGTCTATATATATATCTAAAACCAGGAACCAAGTAGTGGGGGCAGTAACAGTGAAGACAAACTAAATATTTTAAATTAAATAAATATAAACAAGTCTTAAAAACTAAAAAAGTTATAAATTTAAATTAATTAAGGGTGAAAATTTTACATGAAGTTGATCATTTAACAATAACATAGATAATTTATTTTTATTAATTTCTACAAATTCTAAGAAATTTAGTTTACGGTTATTATCCACAACATTTCAAAATTAAAATTCGGAGAATGATTGGTTTCTATCAGATGAGTAGCATAAATAGAATTGAGATTTTTATCTTTGTAAGATTTAATGTGTTCAGAAATCCTCGTTTTAAATTACATCGGCTTAACTGGTAGGAATTTTTAAACGAGGATTTCTGAACACATTAAATCTTACAATGATAAAAATCTCAATTCTAATTATGCTATATATATACATATATATAGCATAATATATATATATATATATATATATATATATATATATATATATATAGACCTCATAATGTATTGTACCATTTATATCCTGAAGAAGCTACTGTATTAGCGAAACAATTGTTGAGATTAATAAATTTGTGAAAGTTTGTGTTTGTTTTAATCAAGTAATCGTAAATACTGTGGTCCTGAACCTTTGACGGGTAAGTCAAACTTGTAGGTATTTTTCGGAATTTTATATCTATGAGCTTCATACAACCTACACTTCTTTAAAGAAAATAATAAGATCCTTAAAAAAAATTCAATTCCGCATAAACGAATAAGGAATTTTGAAAGAAAGTCATCATTTGCCTAAACGTTTATTATCCCTCTTTTGTGCGACAATCAGGGTTATTAAAAAAATTAATTTAATATACGTCAGGGGTTGATTGTGACGATATTCAGCAGTGGTTCCATTGTGAGTGCAAACGATTCCCTCATCTTTCCCTAAAGATTCTTGAAAAATAAATTTCATCTTTTATTAAGAGTAGCGTAGTGGCTTTGGGATTTTCTGTCCAAATAATTCGTATAAGGAATTACTTTCTTTGTGTTCCTTGCTCCTAGGGTCCTTTCAAAACTTTTCCTTTTTTCAATTGCGTTTCGTTATTCTCAAGGAAAGTTCTAAGGACTATGCCAATTTACTCGCACATTTTCCTTTATCGATTTCGATTATTATATTTTTCATGCCCAAGAGACCCTCAACGAATACCATTTTGTATATTGTCTTATTAAATTAAACTTTCAATTCCCTTTACGACAGTATTTTTTCTTAAACTTTTTTAATCAGCATAATAACGAAAACAAACGAAGAAATAAGACAAAACACTAAAACGTATCTCTATATTTTTATAAACTTTCAGCCCTTTGGATCACTGTAATGATGATAACAAGAGGTAACAACTACACACTAATAATAATACTGTCTAGATTCCATCAATTCGATATATTACATATATATTAATGCGATATTAATTATTGAATTAATTTGTACTCACTACAGATTACCTCATACAATGACGAAAAATTTGTTACTTCTGTCACGCCCTCGATATATTAATTCACTCCGTTATCGTAAATAAAGGAAATCAGTTTTAATATAACAATACTGTCTTAATGTGACGACCTGAAAATTTAATTGGAAACATAAAAGAGTATCGATTTTGTATTTTGCTGTAAATTAGATTAAATCTTTCAGTAAACATGGGTAGGTGTATTCCAGATTTAATTTCAAATGTCATTTCACAATAACGGATTAGTTAAACGATTCAGAGGGGCATTACGGCATGACTTGGAAATGTCTAAATAAGTCTGCGGAGGAATAGAAAGGGTGATAGGGAGAGGTAGATGGTTTAAAGGAAGACCACGCCACAAACTCGGCTTTCCTTCGTTGCATCTATCTCTTCTCAATATACGTAGATACGTAGATTTTCCCTAGCTAGGTCTTCTTCGCTATTGCAGAGCAATAAAGTCTGAAGCATCCATCCAATTAGGTCTAATTAAAATCACATCAGCGTCTACTGGGTTCGTACTTCTCTCTCTCTCTCTCTCTCTCTCTCTCTCTCTCTCTCTCTCTCCATCCCTAACCCATTTCTATAAAAGCCGATGCTCTATGCCATCGCCTTTTCTCTAGACCATATATATATATATATATGCACACCATAACCGCGAGCAATTTTCACTTTGTTGTTTCCATCCATTATAAGCGACCGCAGTTTTTCCTCTATTTACTTTTATTTCTGGTTTTTAGCGGTAAAACATTAGCGAGCATTGAAACGTTCACTATGTCGTACATAACAAAAGGGCCACAGCGGAGCGGCTTAAATATCTATAACTAAATAGCAGTATAAGGAAAAGTATGAAATTTATTATAAATTTTTGAAAAACAGTTCAAATAACAGGTGGACTGAAAAGCTCGTAGGCTAGCATAGAAAAAAAATATATTTTTTTTTGATAGAATTTGATTTTATTATTCAATATAGTTCCCTTCGAGGGCGATACAACGATTATAACGGTCATACAATTTTTCGATACCATTTTTATAATACGATTTGTCTTTAGCCTCAAAATATGTTAGGCTTCAGTATCGGCGATTACGATTACCTCTTCATCGGCGCGAAATTTCTGTCCAACGAGCATCCTCTTGAGATCTGAGAACAGAAAAAAGTCACTGGTGGCCAGATCTGGAGAGTACGGTGGATGCGGAAGCAATTCGAAGCCCAATCCATGGAATTTTGCCATCGATTTCATTTATTTGTGACACAGTGCATTGTCTTCCTGCATACAACAGCACTTTTTTTTCTTCAAATGAGGTTGCTTTTCCGCGATTTTATCTTTTAAACGCTATGTAATAGTCGCTGTTTATGGTTTTTCCCCTTTTCAAGATAGTGGATAGTCAATGAATATTATACCATGAGCATCCCAGAATAATTCCCAGCCGACTTTTGTGTTATATCCTTACACGGTTTCGAGTCGGTTCATCACGTGCAGGTGCAGTCCACTCGGCTGACTGTCTGACTGTCGATTGGACTCCGGTGTGAAATGATGGAGCCATGTTTCATCCATCGTTACATATCGACGCGAACGCAAAAATTCGGATTTATTACGATTGAACAGCCCCAAGCACTGCTAAGAATCATCGATCCGTTGTTGTTTTTGGTCGATTGTCGATTGTGAGCTCGCACGGCACTCACTTTCTACAGATACTAATAGTGCAACAGCTGTCAAATTTATATACGCGTCTTTTGAAGGTTAGGGTTAACTAAAAATCATATGGATTTGATACCAGTAGCGTCATCTATGGGTCAGCCTGCGAACTTTTCAGCCTGCCTGTTATGTATTTAATCAGAAATTGTAATTGAAATCACCAATGTTTAAATGTCAATTTTTGGTCGTTGATGTGATAGTATATGTGGTTAAAAGCACACCAACGGTTCATTACGTTAAATTGGGTTGCGGTATGGAGAAACGCCATGGTTAAGGTATAGGTGCTATAGACCATTGACAGCGGTACCCTTCCGTCCAAATTTGGACGGGTTCAACTGGTATAACATATTAATTAAATGAACATTTTTAAGTGACATTGCAAATATATTTATTTCTCTGAAGGCGTGAAGATACGTATAGATAAAATTGTAAGTATATCGGAATGAAAAGCGTTATTTTTCCTTATGAATACTCGATATATTTCCACCCTTAGCCTCTGTCGTTAATATTGGACGATCAATTACCGATGTACAAGCTCGTATACGAAAATTTCACACGATTATTCAAAGTCCTATCAACCCTATAACGTAGACAAGATTAATATGCGTAATATATTTAATCCCTGTACTATCTATAGGCTTAATATTGAATTACAAATACTGTAATCTTGAAATTAATGAACTTGAAGAAGCGAACAGATGGTAACGTAACCCTGTATAGAAGATATATAACATCCCCTAATGTGTCTAAATGACAACGTGTATAAACAAACAAAGGATTAGGTAAGTGGGAGCGATAAACTGTGGGAAAAGTTGATACTAAGCGGAGGTTGAAGTGCGAAACAAAACCAAACCGAAAAACAGTAGCAAGCACGAAGATGAAATTAAATACAATTGACATTAAAAGAATTAATTTATGTGAAGGATTAACCTTTATGTAGGGAACAATTAGTGCTAAAATAATAAATGAGCAAAGTAGACTACAATGTTGGGCTAGAAAATAGTTTTTTCGATAACTTTTCTTATTAAATTAACATAGTTTTTGGAAAATAAATACAATATCCACTTTTGTCGATTAAAGAATGCTGGATAATAAAAGTCAAATCGTATCTTATCGTGAGCCCCGAAATTCGAATGTATGTTTAATTCAATTAATTCCCCGCATATATATTGCTTATTAGTTACCCCTTAAAGCAAAAAATATACCAATATCTGTAACTACCTCAAGCTACAATAGAAAACAAACATTCCTTCTTTATACGATTTCGTGTTCGTGAGGTTTCAATCACACTTTTCGAGTTGTATTTTAATTAAATTTGCACGTCCTCTATTGTCCTAGCCAAACTTTGTTACGATCGATTATCTGATTTGTTCAGACTTTAGCTGATTATGTGAGAACAACGACAACAGCAACAAGAACTTGGTCCTTTCAAAACAACAAAAGCCCCAAGCTAAACCGTTCCCAACAAACCACATTTTCCAAATCTAACTACGTTTACCTTCGTCAAATTTTCGACTCAAGAGGAAATAATAACAACAAAAACAACAATAGTACCAAATTATATTTATTATATTCCTCTTGAATTGTTATGATCTTAATCTCAAACGTCAACGTCATGAATAATCAGTATATAAGGTTATTGGTGTACAAATATTGATATAGTGCTTTCAATCTGTCTCTAAAAATGACAATCAAGCCCTTATATGTTATTATAACTGACGTGAATATTATCCTATCAAATATCTGATCGGTATTGCAGCATTGTAACAGGCGGGCTGAAAAGTTCCTAGGCTAGCGTAGAAAGAATTATATTTTTTTTTTGATAGAATTTGATTTTATTATTCAATATAGTTAATGTAGATTTGTTTTTAGCCTCAAAATTGGTTTTAGTTCAGTTCAGGCGATTACCTCTTCATCGGCGCGAAATTTCTGTCCAGCGAGCATCATCTTGAGATTTGAGAACAGAAAAAAGTCACTGAGGGCCAGATCTGGAGAGTACGGTGGATGCAAAAGCAATTTGATGCCCAATTTATGGCATTTTACCATTGATTTCATTGATTTGTGACATGGTGCATTGTCTTCCTGCATGAAATAGCACCTTCTTTTTCTTCAAATGAGGCCACTTTCCCGCGATTTCGTTTTTTAAACGCTCCAATAACGCTACGTAATAGTCGCTGTTTATGGTTTTCCCCTTTTTAAGATAGTTAATGAATATTATACCATTCGATGATGAGCATCCCACAATACTGATGCCATAACCTTGCCAGCCGACTTTTCCGGCTTTCCACGCTTTGGAGTCGGTTCAACATGTGCAGTCCACTCGACTCGACTGACTGTCGATTGGACTCCGGTGTGAAATGATGGAACCATGTTTCATCCATCGTCACATATCGACGCAAACGCAAAAATTCGGATTTATTACGATTGAACAGCTCCCAGCTCCAAACACTGCTTAGAATCATCGATCCGTTGTTGTTTTTTGTCGATTGTCGATTGTGAGCTCGCGAGGCACCCACTTTATACAGAGCTTGAGCTTTCGCATATCTAAATAGTCATTCACGACCATTCATGACCAACACGTTCCTTTGATATCTTTAGGGTCTCAGCTCAGCTATCTCAATCAACTTAACTTTACGGTTATCAAAAATTATTTTGTGGACTTCATCGGTAACAGCCTCTTGGGGCGTCCACTGCGTGCATCATTCTCGGTGCTCATTTCACCTCGTTTAAGTTTAGCAAACCACTTCTACGGTTGATTTTTCCTGGTGCAAAGTCCGAGTAATGTTTATCAAGTCAAGCCTTGGTTTCAACGGTATTTTTTTTCGCCAAAAAGTAATGCTTTATTAACACACGAAATTTCCTTTTTATCCATTTTTTCAAAGTAACAAAAGTTCTCACACTAAAGATGCTATAACTCAGATACTAATAATGCAACACCTGTCAAATTTATACACGCGTCTTTTGAAAGTTAGGGCTAACTAACAATCATATGGATTTGATACTAGTAGCGCCCATCTAGCCTACGAACTTTTCAGCCCGCCTGTTATAAAGTTAAACTAAGTTAATTTGATAGATTTGTCTTAGCATTGAATTTAAATTATTTGAAGATAGGATTTTTTTTCATTTAATTCATATTTTAAACTATGTATTGCACATTCATATCTAACTTTTGAATTCAGTGAACAAGTAAACAAGTGAGAAAGTTTCCCTTCTAGCGAAAATATTATTAGGGTACCTGTATTTCTCTACACAAAGGCATCTTTTTCATATTTTCCAAAATACAATTTCTTTTGTACAACTTTGAACACACAACCTGAGCCCATAGAAAATTAAGTTTTTCTTTTCCGTTTTGTATGGAGTTCTTCATTCGTTTTTCCGAAAATAGAAACATCCCCGGAGTTAAAAACAGGATTTGGGGGTGTTGTTAACGCAGAGTGGCCGACAACTCGGGGGCGAAAAAGCGTCCGGGGAGGGATTTTCACAAGTAAAAAAGCCTTCCGTATTTCTTTCATCGACACCAGAAACGAATATCGAAAAGAGAAAAAATCGGCAAAAGGTTCCTGCGAAACAAATTTATCATTTTCACACCCCTTTAATGTGATACGGATGTCGCTGTCTTCGCCGAAATACTACCCTTGATTGATTGACGATCATAGAATGTGACACGAAAACAATTTCGTTAGGGAACAGTCTCTTGTTTTCTTACGAAAACAACACTATCGAAGGCCGGAAAAACTAGATATTAATAGTCGCTACGGAGAACAGAAGCGGTTTTTATTACTCCCCATTCTATTTTCTTTTTTCATTTATTTCTATCGACTTTTGGTTCGTTTGCCGTCTATTTCCAAACTCAACACGCGCTAATATAATTTAGAAATAACAGAGGACACGAAAATTCCAACAAAGGCGAAATACGTATAGAGCAGATAATAAATAAAATTATCGAAACTACCAGACGTTGATCGCAATTACAATCTTATTAAATCTCATCAGCATGGCCAATCGAAGGACCTATCTACTGAAATTTGAATTACTGACCTAGAACATGTATTAAAAAATTTCAAATAAAACAACTTCGAAAACTTTCACTGTGATTTATCAACTAAACTCTATACGTATTTCGCCTTATAAGGGCATCGTCAGGAGTATCAATTATAAGTATAATTGTGAAAGTTTTCGAAGTTGTTTTATTCCAAATTTTGTAATATGTTTCATCAAGTGATAACGGCGAATATTTTAAATTTAAAGACTTGTATTAATTTTCTTTACATCACGTATGCAGGGTTTTTTAGTAGAATGAATTCAATTATGAAACTTTGATTTGGGCTCATTTGGTTATTGTTTATGCCGCTTCTTTTAATTATGCCTCTTCTTTTAAAAATATTTTCAAGTTCCACTTACATCCGGTTATACCGGAAGTGATGTTAACTTTCTCTTTTTAAATGGAATGACATACTTTTTTTACATATTCCGATAGAAAATCTGAATTTATGTATATTTTATAGGAGCCACTACCCGGAAAATATTGATGGATTTTGAGTTATTTAATTTTTTTCAAAATTTTTGACATTTGAACGTTAACGTTTAAAAACCATAATTCAATTACTTTTTGAGATTTTGCTTTATAACTCGTAATAATTATTTATAACTGTTCACATTATCGAAAAAAACTAAAATGTACAGGATGTTCAAATTTTGTGGTCAAAGTTGGTCAACTTCAAAGGGGCATAAGCCAATTATTTTAAATTTTTGACTGCATATTCGAATTCCTCATTGAATTTGGCGTCTATTGGTATGGGACTATCGTATACCTTTGTTTATACTTTTTGAGAAAATTTACAATTTGTGAAAATGTTGCTTTTTTGCACTGCATACGTATAATGGTGGAGAAACCAGTACAGTGGCGCACCGGGGGGGGGGGGTGAAGAACGACTAAATGGGTTAGCCTTAACGTTTGTACACCCTAATTATCCAGTAACAGAAGAGGAAGTATTGAATGAATTAGCTTTGAAACCACGTCGGCTGGATATTGCTTTATAGTATTATAAATTATTGTTTTTTTTTTAATAAAAGGTTTCTAGTTATTAATATTTTTTCTATTAATCTCACCCTTGAAACTTATTATTTAAATTCATATCATTTATAATTTGGCAAGACATTCATTATAAACCTACCCATTTTAGATAAACCCCCCCCACAAGTTTTTTCTGGGTGCGCCACTGAAGCAGTGTGATCTAATTTCGAAGCAATTGAACAATCAATTGTTGTTAAGCGTCAGAAATCGTATGCCGTCTTCCAGACCCACATTAGTTAATGCCAAACATATTTAACTTAAAGTGTTTGATTTTATGATAAATTATTTTCACACTTTGTACATCGTAATTCCTTAACAATGAAAAATCTGAAGCCAAGAGAGAAACAGTTTTAAGGTATTACGGTATACAGATGTGAAAATTCAGTAAATCGTTTCGCGATGCGCAACATCGAACTTGTCACTTCTCCTCGCTCTAGAAACGTCTCGGTATTCGTCATTTATCTTACCTCAGACGCCCCATTGCATCCCGGTTCGAAGAAGAAGGGTTGGAAAACCCGCGCGGAACAGGAATAATGGGGAAAGTATGTGATCGTAAATTTTAAACTGTCCTCAAGGCAACCTGTACGTTCCTAATGTCAGACTACAAATTACAGATTCAGGTTCGCCTACACGAAACATACATGTATGTATGTACGAGATTAGCATGACATCTCAACTACGGCAAATTAACATGTAACAGAGAGTCTAAGCGCTTTGGAGAAATTAATGTACGATATGAAGCTATAACCAACCTCGAAAGAAGTAAAATTATACACGAAAACGACGGTTATCGACAGTCGGACGTATAAAATAGAAGTAAATAATACATCAAATTTATATTCAAAAAAAGAAAAACCTTTTACGTCTAAATTTTAAGGATCACAGATCCCACATTTTGAACGCTTTCTGCCAGCGCCCACCTGATGAGACCCGATAGGTCGAAACCGGTCGTGGGATATGGCTTTCTGTACGCTGTGCCTACTGTGTACGACGCGTTCGAAATGTGGGATCTGTGATCCCTAAAATTTAGACGAAAAAGGATTTTAATTCCTTTTTTTTGAATAGGAAATATCATTTACTCATAGGTATGTAAATTTATAACAAAGCCTTTTGTTTAACATGTAGTGTTACAACCAATTCTGTCGATTCTAAATAAATTCGGGTCCTTGTGGAACGGCTTATTGGTCAGCACCAAGCCTAAACACGCTTTCAATGTAGATTACAACTCAGGGTGTTTTATTCCCACCTAAGGCTAAGGCGCAGGCAGTCCCTCCGGCCTACACACCAGTACAAAGCCGGAGGGAAGAGCGAAGGACCCTCTTTAACCTTTTTTGTAGGAATTGTGGAAATGAGTGGGTGGTGTTTGGAGAGGGAAAGATAAGATGGACGAAATAAAGACAGAAGAGAAGTGAAAGATTATTTATGGAAAATTACTGCTTTAATGATCCAATAAAGACACAGAAGAACTTGGACTTGGACATCAGTATCCCCCCAAATGCTCTATACTTCTAAATTAATTTCTAAATATGCGTTTTATTGCAAAAATAACGAAATAGTTTATATTTTGTTAGTAATGAATTGTTTTATCGACTACTACAAATTAGAACTAACATACATACTCCTTATATTCCTAAATTTGGAATAATTTTGGAAATTTTATCTTCAATTTCAACTATAAAGACACGCACTTATAACAATGTACCTGTTGAGAATTTCTAATTGTTCTGCGGCTTGTAAACGGTAATTGAAGAATTCTTAACAAACGCTGACTTTCAAAATGTAAAATCAAAATCCAATCCCAAGCAGAAAGGCATTTTCTTTTTTTGAATGTATTATATCTTCGTCTAAGAATCGTTCGGAATCAACAGTGTAATTCAATGCCGGTAGGGGTATAAGCCCTCGGAATAGTTGTTTCTGTTGATTCCATATTTATATTTATATACATCTAATTTATATTGTCGGTTTAGTTGTATTCCTAACAGTTACACCTACTGAGGAATTATTTCGGGTTTCTCTGTACATCCCACACTTCTTGTGAAATAAAAAAACACACACACACACTTTGTTTATATGCTTTAATTAAAATTACGCATACGTAATAACCGTTTACTATAATAACGTTATTAGATTTAAAACGATGAGAAGATTTAAGAATAATTGACAATATGTAGATAAGATTCGAACCAGGTAAAAATCATGTTCTAAAGGGTGTGATGCATTTGAGAAAAATACACGAAGAAGCCGATTGGTACCTGCGAGGGTCGAAGTACAAATGTTTAAAATTTTTGCTTAAAGTAGAAAAGAATATTTCTTAACTATTACCAAAGTATAGATTATAACAGTTTAATAATACAAACACCACATGTAGTTAATTTCTTAATCCTTAATTTCGTAATTTCTCTTACAATCATTTCAGTCTCTCGATCATTCTCAAAGAGTTATTGACAGAAACTAAACTTATAACTACTTGTTAACTATTTACCATTGAATTTGTTTACATTTAATTTAATAACTGCCACATATGTAAGGATTCTGTTCGTTCTTAGAAAAATAATGTTTATTTGCAATGCAGGATTGAACAACACCTGTAATGCGTTTATTGGTTTTAATTGATTTTTCATGTTCTGATATTCTTTTTCCGAAATTCCTGCCTATGTGCCCTGTATATAAACAGCATCACAATCTGAACATTGTAACTGATACACCCTAGATTTATTAAATTTACTATTTATGATTAATTTCTTGTTAATTAATAGTTTTCCTACATAATTATTATTTGTACAAATTGTATTTTGTGACAAATCTTAAGCTGTTGACATGAATTATGAGTGACCAATTTCTATTTCATCCGTACCTCTAATTATCTAATTAATTTCTGTTTGCTTCATTTCGAGTGGTTTTCTTACCATATATTATTGAAAATATTTTACGGATTCCCAACCTCAAACTCGGCATTTAAACTGCGGGATATAGAACAGAACATTTTTAAGTTTACTGCTTTGAATATTTTATGATCCAAGTACCTTCAGCCATGTACGAACAACCCATTTGGTTATCAATTTATCTTGTGCCTCTTAGAGAGGAACATAAAAATATCCTATTACAGACAGAATATCGCTATCTACAGATATTTACTGCTAACTCTTTTTACGAAACGAACTAGGTCTGGTTAGTGATTTATCGATATATTACGGGGGTAAAGTTAGATAAAAGAGTAAACCTAGGTTTATCCGGGTAAACTGCGTAATAATCAAGACTCTTGGGTAAAGTCCAAAATATCTTTGGAATTGTACAGGTTTCGGACTTTAACCGGGTAAATCGCGTTTTATCCGCTTTCGCTTGGTTAAAGTGGATGTACCATAAATGACAAGGCCATTAATGTTTGAAAAACATATTTAATTCAAAAACACTTTTTACAAATAAAACTTAGAATTCTAAAATTGTATTCTCTTAAAGGTAATCTACTCACGAGTATTTATTTGTTCAAACAAGACAAGCTGCTGTGACATTTCGAATTGCAAAGATTTCCAATAGCTTTACCTAACCTAACCTAACCTAACCACAAGTCCTTTTTTGACAGATTTCAGTTGTTTTTGACACCCTTCACACAAGCGCAGATATAACTTAATAACATCTTGAAATATATGAGTACATCCAACTTTAACCAAGCGAAAGCGGATAATACGCGGTTTACCCGGATAAACCTAGGTTTACTCGCTTATCTAACTTTACCCGTAACAAGTGAGATCGAAATAGCGATCCATACCATACACTGCTGACCAAAAACTAAATGTTCTTTATAATTATATTCCGCTGTCTTCTATAAAAGTAATGGATTAAATGAAGCACTACTTTACAAATGAGTTTAGATTGAGCCACGCTTGACTGAAACTTCAGTTTTCGAAGATAAACGAAGAAAATTTTAGGGTATTTTTCAACAAGAAATTGATAAAACATCCAACTAAAAAATTACCAGACTTCTGTTACGTGAGTGGATAACCTGTAAGTTTTCCAACGCTTCTGTTTCCGGTTCCGTTCCTGTAAAAGTAATTAATTGCAAATGTCGATACAGGTCCGAACTGATGCAATAGAACACTCTCGTTTTTTCGTAATTCACATGTTCCTTTCACGCGACTGAATTTTAAAATGTGTCTAGACCCGTCTCGTCGGTTTTGTTTTATGAGGAACACGAAGTGAATTTATTGTCGAATCGGAATGATAGAAGAAGAATAAGAAGAAGAAGGTGTCACGTGAGGAATGTATGGGATGACGCTGTATGTTATGTTCTGTATACGATACGTAAACAAAATAAATTTAAAGAGAATGAGAATATCCTTCCGTGTGACGTTGACGCGATACAGCGTAAGCGTTTTCACCTTAATTTAAAAGCGCTTATGACGAAGGGAGAAAAGACAATTTAGAACAACGTAAGGGCGGAATTATTATTTTATTCGGTACGCATATTAGTATGATAAAATATTTAGTTGACTGCTGAGATGTCAGCCGTAACCTGGAATAGGTACTTTAACAATGTAAATACATCAGGGGAGCTGCTTATGGAATTTGTCTCAAATATTTAGTTTGATAATAACGAAACAAAAATGGAGTTTGTCTCAAATATTTCTCTATCTATTTTGATAACAATGAAACCAAAACTATTTTAATTTAAATTAGTTTGTAGCAAACTAAATTTGAAATATAGTAGTAATATAACAGCGAAGTGTGAAAGTTTTGCCTTAATTAATTTATTTATTTATCTCCTCATAAGAGTGTTACATACACTCACTCTAGAAGAGTTACAGTGTTGCTATCCTATTTCAAAATTTTCATTTTATGTCTTCGTTATAGCTTCAAAAAGTTGTAGTGTTTATGGTACAGTCGAGGCGAGGCTGCCAGTGTAACAGAAAAATGCAGTTTCTGAATCTTTTCAGAGGATAACTGTTAAGTAGGATTTACGTTTTATTATATTCTTCTTATTTGTTTAATTAATCAAAGGAAACAGTCGGAAGCACTTTTCCGGCTTTAACAACCAAAAGGACAGCCTCCGTCCTTTTTTTGCCACTCCTTACTTGCCATTTTTGATTCAGGAGTGTAGTGGTGGACCCACGTCTCATAACAAGTGACGATACGCCTCAAAAAAACTCCTCTTCTTGTCGAAATAGATTCAAAAGTCTCACTGATCTCCGGTCAGGTCGGATGTCGGTTTTTGATTTTCGGTCAACAACCTTGGAACCCAGCGAGCACTAATTTTTCTAAAGACAACTTCATCAGTATCATAGCGGATACCTTCTTCTGATGAGATTTGTGCTAATGGCGATCACCTTTAATAAGCTCTCGAACAGCACGGATGTTGTCATTTGTGAGAGTTATGAGTGAGTTCTTGGGCGTCGATCATAACTTTCATTTTCGACACATTCTCGCCGTTCTCGCCCATCCCTAAATTCTCTGACCCACGTATACACTCGATTCTGAGACAATGTAGCATCCCCAAACTGCGCCTTCAAACGAGTGAAAAATGGTTTAACGCCTTCATTGGTTAAAAACTTTATGATAATGCGTTGTGCAACAGACTAAAGTACCGGTACCTTGCGCTCAGTCATGGCTGTACTGCGGAGAGAACCGAGCGCAGCTGCTACCTAAGTCGTTTCCCCCTCTTCATAAACCATACAACACTCGAGCATCGAATCCTCTAGATCGGAATTACGTGCTAAGCTAAATAGTAAAATTAACGTTTATATTTGATTTATCTTCGTACTAATTAACAATTTAACAATAACAATGTGAAAAAAAGGACAAAACGACCAAGAGAGTAAAACCACTTCTGGGTAGAATTTGGCCTCATATTTTCCCCAGCATGTCAAGATTTTGAAATATTATAACTTGAAAATCTAGATGTTGCTAATTTGAGAATGATTACCCATCCTATTTGTATTCTCTATTTTCATGGACAAGACTAGGAAGAATTGAAAAAAATCAGAAGATAATCACTCGTCAGTCTTCTCGTTCAGTTAGATTAGGAATTTTTTGGATCAAAACTGGTAAAGGACAAGTTCTGACCGCTTCATTTAAACAAATTATGCGATTCTGTTTACGTGTTTTGAAAGTTTTTAAAATTGAAATGTATCGTACACAACGGTGCTTCTTGAATGGTATAATGTTAGTGAAAATCGTAAATTCGCTATAAAAATTACACTTAAATATCTACATCAGTTTGTATAATCCTCGGGATCCGTTTTCTTGTTGTTTACGACCGAATTCGTTTTTACGAGCTCGTGGCAAAGTCATAATTTGCATTTCCTGAAACATTAAAATTATATGCCGACTTTATGTCGGTTTTTGTGCCGACCGATTCCGGCCCTAGATTTTAGTAAAATAACTTTTCGTTCTTTTATTATTTACGAACGAAAGCACACAGAAGCAATTCAAATATTCATTTTGAAACGGCTATAATGAGACGCTTCGTAATTTATGACAGAACGAAGAAGAGTAAGTATCTGATTATTAGTAACAGATCATTAACTTCGTTATTTCCACCTACAATAACATCTTCCCTGTTGAATACCCCGTCTAGGGGGTTTAGGTACTCTATCATTGGCTGACTAGTGCGCCAGCCTCGAATTTTAACGATAGAAGTAATTACAACTCGGTTAATTTTACGACTAATCAACTATTAATTACTTAATAATAAGCTATCAACGGTGTAATTATTGTGAAACATGATTAATACAAAATAACACAACGAAAAAATCTTCACTAATTTATTAATCAATAATAGACAACAATTTAAATTTCACTATTGGAAAAGAATCGAATAACAGCCTAAATTTCTTAGATTTGAAACTAATTAACTCTCAGAATAAATTATCATTTAAAATATTTAGAAAACCCACATATACTGATACAATTATTCCAGCAAATTCTAATCACCCTTGGCAAACTAAATTGGCTGTTTTCCACTCATTGATTAATCGACTATTATGTGTACCTTTATCAGCTACCTCATATGATAAAGAATTAAATATTATCAAATTAATTGCCAATAATAATGGTTACAATGCAACACAAATTATTGTATAACAATAAACAAAAATTAGTCAAAAAACTGTTACATAATACAGACCTCAGTTTTAACTCTACTAATAATAAACAATTTGCATCTGTTCACTTTGTAAACTCTGTAAACTATAAATTTAAACACAAATTACAAAAATTAGGATTAACGGTTATCGAAAATAATAAATTAAATTTAAAAACCATGCTAGTAAATAATAAAAAGAAGACTAAACCAATGGAAAGAAGTGGAATTTACCGACTAGCTTGTACTGCTATCTACATAGGCCAGTCTGGTAAGATCTACTTCTACTAGAATAAAAGAACATAAAAAATAACATCAGTAAAAAGTGTCAAAAAACAGGGATCGCAGAGTATTGTACGGTAAATAATCACAAAATCGGTATAGAAAATGTTAAAATTCTTCACTCAAATATACCAAAAAGTAGAAAGTAGAAAACCTTGAGATCAAAAAGGCTTTATTGAAAAAATGTAACTTAGTGAATAATCAATTGGAAATAGGCAATTTGTCATCCCCACTATCATTTAGTGATTTACAATAATTATCTCTATATATAAACATGTAACCACATTTGTACTTCAGTAAATGTATTACTCTTCATAATGGGCTATACCCGAATCAAATGTCAAGTTATCGATTAATAAATTAGTGAACATTTTTTCGTTGTGTTATTTTGTATTAAACTTCTTTTAAAGAGAAGATTTTCCTTTCTAATGTGACACAATCCTTTATTTTTTTAATTATTTTTTTATGAACTAAATTTACCTTTGTCTCTATTTATCCAGCAAAGTAAAAATTATTTTATATCTTATGATAAATTAAAACGAAAGAAAGGTGAAGACCAATACCTAGACTATATATGGGGGTAAGAGGGTCGGTCGGTCTAGCAGAAGTGAAACATATGAAAGACGGTTTAATAATAATAATATTTTTTTACTTTATCACTGAATATTATTACTTCTTAAATTTATCTATAAAAATTTACTTTATTTTTCGTCGTAAATTTTATTTTAGAAAAATGGCAGCTTTAAGAGAATCTTGAACATAAAATTCCAATTTCCTTATTCCATAGGTGCCATGTTCGGCAATTTACTTCAGAACTTTGAACATTTCCATAAAATAAAGTTATTTCTCAGGTAGTTTCTGTACGATAGACTGACTCAATATAAAGAAAGTAAAAAGTCTTAAATCGTGAAATATATATTACAGAAAGAACGTATTCAATAAAACCTTTAAATTGATTTCTATTAAACGTCCTTAAAACTATATTATATTCTTTATTTTACTCAAATCCATTCATATTTTGTATTTCTGCACAGGAATGATTGCGGAACTTCAAAGAACTCATTTCATTTAAATTCTCCTTATTAGCATTATCTTTCTGTGGTTTTAACTACTTATGCCTTTTAACGCGGTACTTATTAGATCGTTACTTTTCTATAGTGAAAAAATAAAAAAACGTGACTCAACTTTTCAATTATTTACAGTATCCACCTACCTATCTACGTAAAAGATTATTTATCGAAAAATACACAGTTAATTCTAATCGTTATATTTAGAAAAATATATACGAAAAAGTAAAATTAGTTATTACAATAATACTCCATTTAGGAAGAAACAATTATTCATCTTTAATTTATACCAGCATGTGTTTTTTCACGCATTTATTACCTAAAATGTCGTTTTTCTCAGCAGTATATACTGCCATAACTAGATAATATATCAACTTAATATTAAAGAGACCTTTCGATTTATCGAAGCTGCTTATGACATTCCGACGAGATATAATAAAATCAAAATCGCGATCCACATATGATACTTTTGATAAATTGCCCATATTGCACTGTTCCTATCAAGAATATGTTGTTTACATTATACTACAATAATTAACGATAAATGAATAAACACTACTTTGTTTATTATCACTTTTTTATTTACAAATCCTTTTGACTATAACTTTGACAAATACAAATCGCTAATGTCCTATCTGCAAACAACCTAACAGTTAGTTTTAAGACAAACATATTTAAAGTACATACTTTTTAATTCAAAAGATAAAACTGACAAATTTGAAAAAACTAGAGTCTATAAGCTAGAATGTGCAGAACGTGATTTCTTTAACTTAGGCCAAACTGGAAGGTCATTTAGAACTCGTTATAACGAACACTTTAGATCATTTAGATTAAGAAAAGATAATTCCAATTTTGCAAACCATTTTTTAGAAACAGGCCATCAGTTTCCTACTATAGTAAATCTTAAAATTATTCATAATGTAAGTAAAGGCTTTAAACTTAATATTTTAGAATCCTTAGAAGTATATAAAGCATCAAAAATTTCCGAAAATAACCTGTTAAACGGCCAGGTAGATTTGTACCACTCAGTATTATTCAGTACATTTAATAATTAATGGTATTTCCAAAATATATATAAACACCACTGTACATGTTTATATTCATTCGATTTGAATCATTTGTTTGACAATGACAAGCTATTTGTCGAAACTATAGTCAAAAGGATTTGTAAATAAAAAAGTGATAATAAACAAAGTAGTGTTTATTCATTTATCGTTAAGATGAATTATCACAAAGTAAAGACTGAATCAAACCAATTTTTACTACAATAATTGTTTTGCTATATACAATAGCTTCACAGGTGAAGATTTATTAAAGCCATTTAAGTGTTTTTTTCTTAAATCAAAATCAAATAATAATTTATTATTTACTGCCCTTTTTATTACAGAAAGGTCTCAAAACACTAGTCGTAGCTGAATTTCGATTAAATATGCGCCCACGTATACCAGATATCATTAAAATATTTAGAGATACGTTTTACCTCCTCGAGCCATTCATAATTATTACTGGAAGGGGATGATTTACTGCGAAATATTCATTCAACCCGAATTATGTATGGGTAATATCATTTTGTCTCTTCAAGTACCAGAGATTTCTATTTATAATTCCTTTCGGTTTCCACATGTATCTTCGTGTTTCTATTAATATATTGTATCTCCAGAAGGATATATAAAAGATATTGAATAAACTGAATTCGATTAATAGGAGTAAAGTACTGTAATAGCAGGCTGTATATACAGAGTGACTTCCAAATAATCTTAACATATATGTACAAAACTTATCATACGTTGTAAAACTTAAACTTACGATTTCAAAGAAACATTTTCTTCTCTATAGCTGTTTAATATATTTTGAAAAAATAAACACATTTCATGAAAAAATTACCGAAGATTTTCGATAAAAAAATCGCGATAAAAAAATTATTATATATATAACAGGTGGGCTGAAAAGTTCGTAGGCTAGCGTAGAAAAAAATAATTTTTTTTGATAGAATTTGATTGTATTATTCAATATTCCCTTTGAGGGCGATACAACGATTATAGCGGACACAAATTTTTTCGATACCATTTTTATCGTATAATACGATTTGTCTTTAGCCTCAAAATAGGCTTCAGTTTCGGCGATTACGATTACCTCTTCATCGGCGCGAAATTTCTGTCCAGCGAGCATCCTCTTGAGAAAAAAGTCGCAAAGTCGCTGGGGGACAGATCTGGAGAGTACGGTGGATGCGGAAGCAATTCGAAGCCCAATTCATGGAATTTTGCCATCGATTTCATTGACACGGTGACACGGTGCATTGTCTTGATGAAACAGCACTTTCTTTTTCTTCAAATGAGGCCGCTTTTCCGCGATTTTGTCTTTTAAACGCTCCAATAAGTAACAAAAGTTCTTTCACTAAAAATGCTATAACAGATACTAATAGTGCAACAGCTGCCAAATTTATACACGCGTCTATTGAAGGTTAGGGCTAACTAAAAATCATATGGATTTGATACTAGTAGAGCCATCTATGGGTCAGCCTACGAACTTTTCAGACCGACTGTTAGACAATATATTTTTTCAAATTTTTGGAAACAGTAGATAATAATTAAAAAAGGAATTTCTTTTGGATGTAATTGACCAATACATTAAATTTGAATCCGCCTTTGTTTGAAATAGAATATGCTGTTACCCTATGAACTATCCTGTATAAATATTACTATTACGTGTATACATGTATGTATTACATCGGGAAATGAATATCATGGATTTAAGAAGTTCTCTTAGATATTGCTGTAAACGTCGAACTACCCACTACTTCTTCGAATCGCAATCTTAATAACTCCCAGAATCAAAGCAAATATTTCATGATATACTACGTAGTTTCTATTTTAGTATCAAAGTGAATTTTCAAACAGCAAATAAATATAATCGCTCGATTCGGATGCTTTGAATATGGATTAAACTATACTAAATAACTTTTAAAAAAATCGGTAGATACTTTTTATCAGTTTTTTAAAGACTGATGTACCTAATACTCATAAAACTATGTATTATGTACACTGTTTTATAAATACAAAGTTTGTACATAAATCGAATATGTCACCTCTTTACAAAAATTTCGATTATATGTAGATTAAATTTGTGCCAAAAAAGTTCGGAAGCCCTTCTCGTATTCAAAGTTTTATTCGTTTATGAGCAAACATCTATCTCTCTCTCTCTCTCTGGTCCTCTAACCTTCTGCACTTATTGCAAAACCTCTGGATTACTACCCTATTTCAAACTAAGCGTTTCGGTAAACAGAATTGTGTTTTCATAAAACAAAAATGAAATTTTAGTTCATCGCTCCTTTTATTTTGTCTGTACATATGTGCAAGGAAATGAAACAATAAATAGTTAAATAGACAAAGTTCCTTTCTGAGTTATTACCAAAAAAAAGTCTCCTTTTTCCACGAGTAAGGGCAGATAATAATGAGCCTACGTCTTCAATAAGACGACTAATTACTGCAGGGTCATTCAAACTGAGTGGTACATTAGACGTTATGCTACAGATTTGAAAATTTGGAAGTTGGGAGTAGGTGTTATCAAGGATGATCTATTTAACTAAAATAATTTCAACTGTCGGGCACTTCCTATTATACCGAAAATTGATGTCAACTTTCCTATTTTTTATGGCATGGTATATTTTTTACGATGAATTCGTATGAAACATTAAATTAAAATTTTAAGGTGACTTTGATAACCAACTTGTATGCCCATTATGCGATGAAGAGTTTCTGAGATAATTTAATTTATTTGAAAAAAGATTGCACCGCAACCCAAACTATATAAAATCATAACTTCCAGCAAAAAAGACTTACAATGTTGAAATTTTTACTAGTTATAGCCAAGACAGGCCATAAGGCTAACGTCATGCCAAAACTAAGCTTTATAATTTGTACAGGACTTTCAGAAAAAATCCAAAATTTAAAACCTTCAAACACGAATAACTTTATTTTTTCAAATGGCACCTAGCATATTTTATTTTGTCATTCGATTCCATATTTTATCCTCTTTCGATCCATCTGGATATTTCCTACTGTTTTATTTGAAATTTTTTGAATAATATTGGATTCTTTTTAAATAAAGAATGGAATACGTCCAATGTATCGAAAGAGGATAAAAAATGGAATCGAATGACAGAATTTAAATTAAATCATTAAATAAAAAATCAAAAATTAAATTATCTCAGAAACTATTCATCTTAGGCATACAAGTTCGTTATTAAAGTCGCCTTAAAATTTTACGTTTCATACGAATTCATCGTAAAAAGTATACCATTCCATTAAAAATAAGAAAATTGACATCAACTTCCGGTATAACCGGAAATGCCCGATAGTTGAAATTATTTTAGTTAAATAGATCATCCTGGATTACCAACCCCTACTCCCAAATTTTCAAATCTGTAACATGCTTAGTTTCACTAAAACGTCTAATGTGCCACTCAGTTTGAATGGTTCTGTATATTCTATAGGTACTATAATTACTTCCAAATTGACTAAAAAATTAATAGTAATCGACGATACCTGTTGAAAGTCCGTATCAATAGTAATAAAAACAACGTATGTTTAAATTCAATTAAAAGCACTTAGTTTCAAAAACATTACTTTGTAGACACTACAGTATTGTTTCGCCAAACATTAGCTATAAGCAATTTTGAAGACGCATTTGGTACATACAATTTGAAGCTACATAGGACACAAATGAACTGAATGTAACCATGTATTTATTCTGCACCAATTGCAAAAGCTTATGCATTTTCGTTTGTTCCAGAAGTAAAGTCGCAGCAGCTCTTCTGAACAAACATTTACAAATAAATGGAATTACAGCAGGTTTGACGTTATTGCGGCAATCAATGGACGCAGCAACTGAGAAAGCAGACGCAGGTTGCAGCAGTAAGATGAAAAGGGAAAGAAAAGCTGCCAGGACTTTAGGAATCATTGTCTCAGCATTCTTAACGTGCTGGCTACCGTTTTTTCTTTGGTAAGTTTATATTTTTATCCAATTAATGAAGAAAAACAAAGTTCGCTTACAACAATTTCGCATATAAAGACAATAAGTTTTATGTAGGACCTGTACTAGAATACTTTGAAGTAAATGTAAATGTTTGAGTCCGCCCCCAACGAATTACAATTTATGATTTTTAAATTTAATGGAAAAATACATTTGTGATATTTATTCGAATTAGAACGGTTTTTTATCATTCAAAACAGATACTTGCCACCAATAATACGTTTAATAACATGTACCTATTTAGATTTAGTTCTAATTTGGTTGAAACGGTATCGACAAATGCAATAAATATTTTAGAAAAAAAATAAAATATAAAGCGTATTTTTCCTTAAATATTAAACATTAAACATTAAGCATTATTAAACACGTTCTAAATAGTATATAATATAATAATAGGCGTTGCTTTTTGGCTTTTTGGTGAAAAAAAGAATCTGTTGAAACCAAAGCTTGGCTTGATAAACATTATTCGGACTAGCTGAGACCCGATTCTAAAGATATCAAAGGAACGTGTTAGTCATGATTGGTCGTGAATGAATAATTGGATATGCGAAAGGTCTGTACAAAGTGGGTGCCGCGCGAGCTCACAATCGACAATCGACCAAAAACAACAACGGTTCGATTATTCTAAGCAGTGTTTGGAGCTGGGAGCTGTTTTTAATCGTAATAAATCGGAATTTTTGCGTTTTCGTCGATATGTGACGATGGATGAAACATGGCTCCATCATTTCACACCGGAGTCCAATCGTAAGTCAGCCGAGTGGACTGCGCCTGCACGTGATGAACCGACTCCAAAGCGTGGAAAGACGCAAAAGCCGGCTGGCAAGGTTATGGTATCAGTATTCTGGGATGCTCATCATAGAATGGTATAATTTTGATTGACTATCTTAAAAAGGGGAAAAACATAAACAGCGACTATTACCTAGCGTTATTGGAGCGTCTAAAGACGAAATCGCGGAAAAGCGGCCTCACTTGAAGAAAATAAAGTAGTTTTTCATCAAGACAATGCACCGTGTCCCAAATCAATGAAATCGATGGCAAAATTCCATGAATTGGGCTTCGAATTGCTTCCGCATCCACCGTACTCTGCAGATCTGGCGCCCAGCGACTTTTTTATTTTCTCAGACCTCAAGAGGATGCTCGCTGAACAGAAATTTCGTGCCTATGAAGAGATAATCGTAATCGCCGAAACTGAAGCCTATTTAGAGGCTAAAGACAAATCGGATTATAAAAATGATATCGAAAAAATGTATGACCGCTATAATCGTTGTATCGCCCTCGAAGGGAACCCTATTGAATAATAAAATTAAATTCTATCAAAAAAAGAAAAAATTTTTCTATGCTAGCCTACGAACTTTTCAGCCCGACTGTTAATTTGAACCAAAACGGGAAAACTAGAACTAGAGTTGAAGGCCTGGCATTCCTTCGGTGTGTCCCATAAGAAATATTCTGCTCCCACCATCGACTGAATTTTCCAAACGAAAATCGGTATTTTGCTTCTATTTCAGTTTATTTACAATTCAATATTTCATTTTCAAAGTACGTTCTTGCTTGATGAATTATTCATTTTGTTCTCAAAGACGTGGATAAACCTTTAACGCTTGTGTAACGAACGAATGTATATCTATGTATAGTAACAGATATGTATATATATATATATATATATCGTACCTACACAAGCAAGCCAGACCCTTTTAGATATAATAGAACACGTAAAAGGTTTCGAAACGAATATTGAGATGTGGCAATAAAATTAATTCAGGGTGAGGATGAAGTGAGATTTTTCAAAATGGATGGAACAAGCCCAGAAAGAAAAAAAAACATTACAACAAAAAGATTCGTTGTATACGTAAACCGACTTGCAGATATAAAACTCATAAATAAAAGCCAAAACGAAATTTTGTTTTATACGAGAAAAGCCTATCCAGAACATTCTGACGCTCGGGATTTAGTAAAACGTATTGTATCTACTTTATTTTTTAATATTGATAAGACGGGATGCAAATTAATTGTCCTCCGTTCTTTTAGTCGTTATAAAATAATAAATATTTGCATTTCAAGTCCAAATGTAATCTCTCTAACTTCTGAAGTTGAATGGAAATAAGGTGATTATATTAATAGAATCAAAGCTCGGTTTTTAATGAAACATTTTATAAATAATAATAATAAACAAATGAAATTGCAAATAAATGTCTCAAACAGTTTATATTAGAAACTCTACATATGTTTCGGCTTATTAAGCCTTGTTCACGAGTATACAAATGCAATCCTAAATATTAATGTTACAGTACAAAATATTTATACCTGGAACAGGGGTGTTCAACTTTTTAGACTTAAATATTAAAATTATTAAGAATAAGTGTGAAATAGACATTTTTAGAAAACCAACTTGTTCGGATACCATAATACATAATAACTCAAAACAATCTTATACTATTAAACTAGCAGCAATACATAGCTTTATTCATTGATTACTAACTTGTCCCTTAAATAAAGAAAATTATGATAAAGAATTGAATTTAATAAAACAAATTGCTCGTAATAACGGGTATAAAATTAATTTAGTAGAGAGACTTATTAGAAATAAAAACAAAAATTGTTGAATAAAGAAAACAGAAATTGATAAAAATTATAAATTCATTAATTATGTACCCAAATTGTCTGATAAAATTTGCAATGAACTGAAAAAACTACATATAAAAACAATTTCAGTTAACAAAATCAATACAGGTAAAATGTTAATTATTAACAAAAAAATTGTCATTTAAGAAGGAGTGGTGTGTATAAACTGCCATATAAAAATTACTTTTACTTAGGGCAAACAGGAAGAAATTTGGAATGCAGAATGAAAGAACATGTAAAAGATATCAATATTAAAAAACCTAAAACAGGAATGAGCAACCATTGTATAGAAAACAACCACTTTTTAGACGAACAGAATATACAATTATTACATGCAGAAAATAAAGGAAATAGGTTAAACTTACTTGAACAATTTGAAATTAAAAAATCCATAAAACTTAAACAAAATATTACAGATGACCAACTGGAATTTAAGAAATACCCTCTTATCGATTATTACTTGGAGTTTCCAACAAACAATGGTTGAACACCCCTGTTCCAGGTATAAATATTTTATACTGTTACATCAATATTTAGTATTGCATTTGTATACTCGTGAACAAGGCTTAATAAGCAGAAACATATGTAGAGTTTCTAATATAAACTGTTTGAGACATTTATTTGCAATTTCATTTGTTTATTATTATTAATAAGGTGATTCATAAAAACGAGCAAAAAACTGAAATACGAATGTTACCAATAAATATAATTAAATAAATAGATTTGGTAAAGTCGTTCAGTACTATAACTATGTTACCTGCAGCATATAGATTAACATTACAATAACTAACTATGAGAAAATTAAAAATATTGTAGAATTAGTCGTTTGGGTTTGGAACGACACAAATGAATAGTAAAGACACAATTACACTGGCCGGCACCTTAGGAGATTCAACGACGGTCAGATTGACAGGTAGGTAGGCGGAGACTTTTGGCATAGCAATAAATGGAAGAGCCAATAAGAATATAGCTGGACCGAAGCGTCACTGAGAGAAAAAGTACTGAACACGGAACACAAGTGATTTACTTACCCTAACAACCCTTTCTCTACTCTGTTAATTTGCAACTATTTGCCACTACTCCACTGAACCTTGCTGAGCAGTTCATTCTACCTAACGGCCGATTATCCCCTCCTAAAGGGGCTAAGCTTTGCTAGTACGCATCTGATGATTTATGGCTTTTGAATCTCCCTAGGTGCCGGGTACTGTACTTCGTTTTTTTAAAACTTTATTAAAGACATGTAACGTGACTATAGTTTTGACGAAACGATTGTCATTCTTAAACGATTCAAATAAGTAAGAACAAAAATAAGTTCTTGGTCAAGTAATTTACCTAAGCTACCAGACGTGGATCGCGATTTCGATTTTATTAGATCTCATCAGCACGCTATAGAAGGGTTCGATAAATTACTAACCAAATACTTGATTCAAATAAGAATGAACAAACAGAATCTATTACAGGTATAAGTAAATAATAAATACCTAGTAAGTATCCTTTATTTATTAACTAAATAGAATGTTGAACAGTGGTAAGTAATATAAATCTAGTTGGCTGTTTAACAACTTGTCTTCGGTAACTTTAAATAACTCTAAAAAGAAAATAACTAAAGTGTTAATTAAGGACTGTTAGGATGATGTGACTCAATGACCGACTGAGGTTGACTGGTTGAATAATTTTGGTTTAACGTTATTGGAACGAAAGAAGTAAAAGAATCATTTCTGAAGGTTTTAGTTTGGCGACATTCGAAGTAAGTATACCAGGCGTAAAAAAGTGAAAATGTATAGGCTATAGAAAAGTCTCACTTTCTACCGGCGAGGGTAAATTGGTTCGAGCGTGACGATTCGAATAACATCAGGGTTACAATAGGTTTGAAACAGATTTATGAAGAAGTTCAAAAAATAGAAACCTGAAGACTTAGACGCGAAATAAAAAGGCAAGCAAATTTGTTTCCCCTAAGATGGTACGCTGATATAGAAACAATGGAAACAATCTGAGCTGGGTTCGTTGTAAAACATTGTAATAATATAAAGAGATAATAAAAATTAGAATATTTTTCACAAGAATTTATTATTAGAAACTCTAACATATACGTTTCAACATCTCGGTCATTATCAGAGAGGATTACAAAAATCCTGATAAAAAAATTATTGCCTAAAGAAACGCTTTCTTCAATCAAGCAAATACTGTATTGAGTAATCAGCAGTGGGATTAATTAAAGAGTTAAGGTTGAATTTAAATTCTTTCAAGAGAAGATATTGATCTACTGAAACGTGGTAATTGCGAAACGATTTCTATTTATTTACATTTCCGTTCCAGAAAACATGTCGTTGTATTTTCACAATCCCTGAAATAATAATTGACAGAAGAAGTGAGACATTATTACGCCCTGTAAATATTCTTTAGGGTCCCCTTTATAAATTTATATTGTTAGCTCAGGTGTGAAACGATCCGGCGTTGAAACATTTTCAAGTAAAAAGGAAAATTTCCTAAGTAGGTGGGTACTTTTGAAAAGCCTTGATAAACATTGAAACGGGCGTCCGTGCCCGCCCGTGCCCGCCCGTGCCCGCTCGACAACCCGTGAGACATTTAGGTTGGCATTTATGAACTTTTACTTTTGATGAAGGAGTCGCGAGAAAGTAAAATTGGCTTTTCGCATTGCTGTAATTAAATTTCTTCAGAAAGACGCCTGAAAACATCTCAGATTTATGTTTTTTCTTAATGTTACCTTTTCGTCGAAAAACACCTTATTACTATTCGTCTTCATAATGTTTTATTTCTCTATTAAAAATCCTATATAAACCGTAATGGTGAGATAAAAAAAGAATTTTAATTTCGCTATCGTTTTACGCCTAGATCGATAAATTGCCATCGGTTAATAATAAAATTGTTTAATGTAAAACATTTTAAATGAATAACATAAATTGTAAGATTCAAATTTTAGTTCATATATTAAGCTTAAGTATCAATTCCGACAATGTATAGTTCTTCGGTCGTTTGGGGGTGTTGAAAACGACACTATACGAATAATGCGATTAGGTGCAAATAAAGTTTAATTTGTACATTATGAACAATTATATACACTGATGAAGAATGAAGAAAAACAAGTAAAAATAAGTTGTAGTAATAAGGACTTGATGATTAATTAAGTTTAGGCGTGTTGGCGGAGTTAGAGTGATTCTGAGTGACTGACCAACTGATTAAAGGGTTTTTATAAAATCGTATGTTAAGAGAATGAAGGAAGTAGGGGAACCGTTTCTAAGTATTTTAGTTTGGCGTTATTCAAAGTAAGGATACACAGGAATTTAGGAAAAGTGACCGTGACGAAGGTAATTGGCGTAAAAAGTGAAATTTGGACCGGATGCAGAAAAGGGTCACTTTCTACTGGCGAGGGTAAATGGCTAAGAGCGTAACGATTCGAATAACACTAACTAAGGGTACAATAGGCAATGTTCGAAAAGGATTTGCAAAGAAGTTAAAAAGAATAGGATGAAATTGAATGTATGAATTGAATTATGTTAAAAATACAAAGGAAAAGTAAAATTTGAAATGTATAGAGATAGATATCATTTATGGTTACGAGGAAGAGTACAAAAGAAATAGAAGTTATAAATTCAAGAAATAGAAATGTGAAGGATTAGACATGTAAAGAAACAGAAATAATAAAATTTGATACGGAATGTTTAATGGCATATTTACAGAATATACAAAATTAACAACTTAAATTTACAACCTGAATGCCACAGTTGATTCAGCAGTTATATTGGGTCTAAAAGAATTTATTATTGATTCTTGTTTCACCACAAGTTTGGTTATGAAGCAATTTATCATCACAAAGTCCTCAGTTTAAAATGTGGTTATCCACGCCCCTAAATTTCTTCCTACCCTGAGCCAATCTCTTTACTCCTGCTTCTGCTTCTAATATGTCTCTAACTACCCATTCATGCCTCAGATGTTGTCCTACCATCCCATCCTTCCTTTTTTTTGATTGACTTCCAAAGCGCCCTTTGTTCTCTCTGTACTTTTTTTAACACCTCTTCATTTCTAATCTAATCGACGGTATTTTTACCATCCACGCTTCTAATATTTTCTTATCTGCCGAACCCACAGTGTACGTTGTACATTTCACTTTCCCATTATTAGTTATCTGATTTCCTATATAATCAAACTTCTAGTTTTTCTCATTTCAATGTTTATATTAGCTCCAACCTATTGTTTTTATTCCAATTGAAAACTTATGTACTCACCTGAATTTTCTAATAAAAGTTATTGGTGATGTATAGTAAATAGTTTAATTATTTTAATTTCTATCATTGAAAATAAATAAATTTTAATTTTGAAATCGTTATTTGTGTTGGATATTTTTATGATGCCAATTTCAAAAATGTTTATTCTTGCATCAATCGTGTAAATGCGTAATTAGATGTACGGACATATTTTTATACTTCTTAAAATAATAGTAACCAGATTAGTTTGTGGTTTGGTGATATAATTTGAAAATTATTATTTCCGCCATTTTTCATATGGTATAGGTACGTAGGTGATAGAGGCGTTTTTCTTTAATTAAAAAGTTAATACCCTTTTATTACGTCATTACTTTATAACAATTTTGTGTAGTGTACTATTGTTTGTTAAAAATTAAATATTACAAAGTGAATGTTCATGTATATACGTTTGCAAAAATAATAAATTTTCGTAAGTACAAAGTATTAATAAGTTATTATTAGTGTATTTTATAATTGATAATTTAAAGGTGATTCAGTAATTTGAACGGATCGAATGGAAAAATTGACATTTATGTACTTCATTTTAAAGAAACCTTTCTCAATTTTTTGTTTTTCAATGTCTTTATTCTACTTGAAACTATGAAGCCTTTAAATATTGTAATTCCATAATACACAAATAAATAACAACACAGATGATTTATATATATTTCAGTATATGATGCCTTCTTTTCTTAGATTATTACCGTGATTTTATGTTACACCCATTTGTGTCCATTTTCAGCTTGTTTTGTAAATTCATTACAATATATGTTGTACGAAAGGTTAAAAAATTGTCTCAAGTTTCCCATTTTGGATTTATTTTGATTTTGGGGGTTCAAAACCAAACCCTCTAGCCGCAGTAATGCTTAACTGCTCCATGCTTCAAATATCTTGATATTGATACAAAGCATATTATAGAATATACAATGAGATCATTCGCTACAAACATATTGTTTATGCGCTTACATAACTGACGCGCATTGAATGTGATGAATAAAACAACGATCACAATATACACTGTTCATACAACTGGATAGATATTTACAACATATACTGTTAAAACCGTTTGCAACGACCTCGTTTTCAACTTTTGACTACATAAATAGTGATAACGTAGGGGTTTAAACTTAAACTTAATGACCGGATTTCGCCGAAACAAATTTGTCGAGCTAGACTAAATAAATAGTGAAACGATACCGTTGTTTTATTTCTTATTGTGAAGAGAAAAAGTTCAAACACTTTTTGACAACAATTTTTGAAAATGAATCTAGCAAGAACAATGAAGCATATGAAGATTGAGTATGCATCACCGGTTGTTACTACTAGATGTGGATAGCATCTTCGATGTCGTTATAACAGCTTTTTACTGTATTATGTAACATGAATTTTGTATTGTTTTTATAATATTAAACCGGCAGAATTTATACGAATGTGAATGGACAGGTGAAGTTAACGTGGTATGATGTAACAGTAACAAAAAGACTGACAGTGAAACAGATGTTAAGCCATTCAAACCAGCACTTAGTGAAAATTCCAGTTGGCGCATATACCGATGAACAAAAACAGTTGAATTTGCATAGAACTGTAGAAGAGACAGAGAATCAAGTTTATAAATAGGGGCAAAAAATAACTGTCACTGAGCAATATTCCTATTTATAATATACATCTATACAGAATATATACGTACGCTTTTACGGCTCTAAAAGCGGAAATGTGAATGAAAAATAAAAAAGCCATTACTGTTACAGACGTTCATTATTATGAAATGAAAACATCATAACAATACGATGTATCTAATGCGAGAACTGAAAATGAAAAACGAGCTACATTCATCACGATGACAACTCAATGAAGCTGTTACCTACAGATATTAACAAAATATACATTACGAGAAAAACTGGAATATTGAAACATCAAAGTTAATATCAAACGTATTTGTGTTTGTGTAATACATCAGTTAAGGTATTCGAATAAGTTAATTGATCCAATATTGACAATTTCATTAAACAAACAGTAAAAGAATAATGCTGGATTCTATTTTTTTTATGAAAATACTTAAAAACTGCCTTTATTAACTATGTAAAAGAAGTCGGATACAAAATTAAATACCTTCTAATCAAGTTTCATATTACACCAATTTTAATCAACAAAATTAATTTAAAAAGTCTGTTAGTTAACAATAAAAATAAAACAAATTCAGTAGATAAAAGCGGCCTTTACAAATTGTACTGTAAAGACTGCACAGCCTTTTACCTGGGACAGACAGGTAGAACCATAAAACCTCGGCTTAAAGAACATGTGCTTTCCACACGGAATAAAAAGAATAATACAGGACTAGCTCAACATTGCTTAGATTTCAAACATAATTTAGAAACTAATTCGATTGAACTTTTAAATTCTGCACAAAAAGGTCGTAAATTGAGTTTGTTCGAATATTTGGAAATTAAGAAAGCCATCAATAATAAGCAAAATATTGTAAATAATCAAATTGAAATGTTCACTTTGGATTCTCCGCTGTTATTGGACCTTCCAAATAGTTAACCACTACCTGCAGTTAATTTGTCCCATTGCTTACTGTCATCCGTTTATATAAGTCTGTTACATTATTTACATCTTCAGTAACACCATAGCTCTTGATAGTGACCCGCAAGGGTTGAAACAATATTGTAGAGAAGAATAAAAATTTTTTCGTCGAATGTAACACAGTGTTTGTTTGTTACTCAAAATATCCATATTCAATTTTACTTCAAAATTTGTTTTAACTGTTTTCACAATCTCCCTAAATAAAATAAAAATAAGAAATTGTATTTATTATTACTTTTTGTTTAATTCCTTAATTAAATTGAAATCCTTTTCAAAAGTACGATTCCATAATAATTCAGTTATATCGAGACATGTCAATACGAAACATAAAGGTTAAAATACGAACAATGAGTTCAAAGGGAGAAAAGCAAATCTGACGGAACCATTGCACTCTGTTATTATTAGAATCGTTATTATTCGCTGGACCATAACGGGAAATTGCATTCCGCATGCCGTATATCATTCATTTAAAAGAGATAACGTGGTTGAAAGATTAACGACAATAAAAAATTTCATACAAAGGTACTACAACAGATATGTATGTGATGCCGAAATTGGTAGCCAAAACCCTGAAATAATTATGCAATTCTTGCTATAGTTAGGGTAATTTTATTTTGCTATTTTTAATGCTGTTGTTAGCAGATGTCAATTCTTGTACATTCAAATTTACTTCTTCGAATGTTACAATAGTGTAAATGTTTTGGTGTATGACCCTAAATGTTCGTGTCGACTGCTTGTTCGCGCCAGAATGATGGGTTTCCCTTGTACCCTTGTCCCACCAGCCCCATCGTTGTAAATAGATATAAAGACCGAATGTATCAGAATATTAGTACCTAGCGGCGTGGTGTAGTGATTTAGATCATTGCTTAGCATTCGGGAGGTCACCGGTTCGAACCCGGGTCCGGCTGCTCTGGTCCATGTTTTCTGTGGTTTCTTTGGATCATTTAGGCAAGTAATATTCCACAGATAATCTTTCACTTCTCTTCTATCTTCATTTCGTCCGTCTCATCTTTCTCTCCCTAACCACACCACCCACCCATTCCCCCGATTCCTGCAAGGAGGCTGAAGAGGGCCTTACGCCCTACCCTCCGGCTTTGCACTACAGCGTAGGTCAGAGGGACTGCCCGCCCACTAGCACGAGTAGCTGGTGGGAATTAAACACAAAAAAGTTTTTTTCTTAAACATTAGTAAAGTTACTTGAGATTCTGTACAACGCACTTTCTTTGTTTTCATTAATTATTAAGTATTTGTGTACACAAATTCGTTTTATAGTTACTGCAGCATTTTATTTCATCAATTCATTTTCAACTAATCACACAAAATTAATTTGGCGTGTGACGGCGTGTTCTACAAAGCAGTGCAGCTTTAAGGTGAATTTTGCCACTGTTTTATATTTTTTACAAAAATTAGATCGGGTCTAAACGCTGTTCGTGCTATTTATTTAATATTTTTGTATTATTACGAGTGATTTTGTGCAATAAATTAGACCAACGTTCTCGCAAAATGGATACTATACTGTCACTTACAGAAGCCTGCTATGATAATTAGATAATTAGGATTTAATCAGTTCACTTCGTTAATGAAAGCTCTTTGTGTAGGAGGAAAGCTCCCCCTATACTATTTGTATACGAATACTGGTAATAATTAATGTATTTTTATATCTTCTATAAAGTTGGAAATTTATTAATACATTTTTGCTTTTTATTACTGTTTAGATACTACAGACAGCATAATTTTTATCAATTTTTATGAAAGTAAAACAAGTAATTGTAACAGAACTAGAAAAGTAGGGGTGTTACACCTGGTAATCATTATTAGTGATCGAAATCCGGACACTAAAAAAAATTTTTCTTACAGTGTTTTTGAATTACACATCGATATAAAAAATAGAAACTTGAGTTTGATATTTGTAAAAGAGTTTAGGAAGAAAACGGAAAGGTGTCTAGTAAAAGGATATCAAAGGAGAAGAAATTGCACTTGTATCTCTTTTAAAATTCATGTTCGACCTAAAATATCGCACGCTTACTAAATCAAGCTTTCCTCTTTACAAACTGAGAAAAGGATTTCTTTCCTTACAAACAGTTACGTATCATTTTTCCCATGTTCATCGTAATTCCTTTGTAGCCAAAGGTATCGTTATGTTCTGTCTTTATTCCGGTGTAGCAGTAAGGCACATAACAGGCGGGCTGAAAAGTTCGTAGGCTAGCATAGAAAAAATTATTTTTTTTGATAGAATTTTATTTTATTATTCAATATAGTTCCCTTCGAGGGCGATACAACTATTATAGTGGTCATACACTTTTTCGATACCATTTTTATAATACGATTTGTCTTTAGCCTCAAATAGGCTTCAGCTTCGGCGATTGCGATTACCTCTTCATCGGCGCGAAATTTCTATCTAGCGAGCATCCTGTTGATGTCTGAGAATAGAAAAAAGTCGCTGGGGGTCAGATCTGGAGAGTACGGTGGATGCGAAAGCAATTCGAATCCCATTCATGGAATTTTACTTATATTTTTTATTCCAAGAGTCTCCGGGATCCTTAATTAATAAATCTTGTTCGACACATTCCCTGGCCAAATTCTAAGGGATTATGTAACTCGCTTTTTGTTGAGAAGCATTCATTCAAGTAAGATAAAATAATCTATAGATATATACATCTATACATATAAATAAAATTGGAGTGTCTGTTTGTAATATTAAAATAACCACTTTTTACTAAATTCATATGGATGTATACACCAAAATAACATTTTTTTTTAAATTATTGTCTGTTTGTTTGTTCCGGCAAACCTCTGAAACGGCTGGACCGATTTTGACGGGACTTTCACTGGCAAATACCTAATGTAATAAGGAGTAACTTAGGCTACTTTTGTTTTAGAAATTAATTATTATTATTAATAAATAGCTATTTATTTCTAAAATAAATAAAATTGTAAAATAAAAGTAGCCTAAATTATTCCTATCTGCCAGTGAAAGTCCCGTCAAAATCGGTTCAGCCGTTTCAGAGGTTAGCCGGAACAAACAGACAGACAGAGAACGCGCGAGCGCGCTATTGCTAACGGTTGTGTCTCAACGACTTCGTTTAAAATTTTAAAAATAACTTTTTTGTTAAATTCCACGCCGACGAAATCACGGGCACAGCTAGTATTAGATAAACACGTATATAATAAATACGCTATATAGATATCCATGCTATTTGCTTGAGAAGAATGAGACAAACATTTCTTTTCAAAACAATTCCTACGTATTGGGACATGTTTGTGTTCAGTGTAACGGAAAAGTAAAATATGGAAACTGTCAAAAAAATATTTTCGTAGATAAAAGTTTGCTTTTGGAAGCGGTCATTTCAGTAGGTGGTATATTTTTGTCCAACTCTTGACTTTGTTGACAAATTGGTTTCTTTACTCTGATATTCTCCTTTCAAACGCCCACACACCCAGGCAAGGCACACTACACATATCCTTCTGTAGTCAAGTACATTCCTACTTTTGAGAGCCCTCGCTTTTTCCTCTTTTAACAACAAAAAAAAAAGGAACCTGTGCGGTTGTCATCGAGCAAATGAAGACTGTTAAGCGAGAGCAAACGAGAAAGAGCATAAGAGCATGATTTGTCGGGACAATTGTAGTGAAAACCCTTCTCACTCCTCTTCACCAACACTGTGTATTTTCGCGGGCGCCTTGACATTCGTTTGTTCCACGGATATTGTTTTTCCTACGCTTTCTTATTATTGTTAATGACTCCCCGCCAAACAACGTTTTATTTTAAAAGGAATTTCTTAACGAGATTCCTCGAACACGTCAACCAAACAAATTGCAATAGATATTCATCGGGGTTATTCAGTCATCATCATAATAAACAACCACAATCATACTGTCAAAAATGACAATTTAAATCTAATTGTATTGAATTAGGTGATACTTGATGGAAGTCTAACATACTGAAATAAGCACACAGTTGATAACTTCCACAATTTATTAAATAAATTTGACACGTGTTTCGCCAACACTGTGGCTTCTTCAGAAGTACAAAATCTACTTAAAGCTACCTAAGAGTAGATGTCTATAAATAGGGTGGTGCATCTTCATTAGAGTGAGGGAAAAGATTTAATAGTGGTGAAAGGTTTATATCTACTTGATCATTAAGTAATATGTCTGTATTTTTATATTTGTTAATTTCTTTAGATTCTAATAGTGTAAGTTTTAAACTTTTATTTTCAATGTGTAAAATTTTTAGATCTAAATTAAATATATGGTTATCTAATTTAACAGCAATTATGAAATCCATCAACAATTTGCTTGCTTTTCTTTGTCTCTTCGTATTCGGTCAATCTTGAGATATGTCATGCGAATTAATATTATATATTATATATACTGTTGTGACTGTATGGAAGGATGTATCATTCCTCATTCTTTCCAAAGTTTGAATGACTGCGTCGACGACCCTGATGGAATCTATTAAAGCCGACAACGGCATTGTCTGAATTAATAATCGATTTCGTCGTAGTAACGATCGCTCCTATTCCGTCCCGTTCGAGCCGAAAGCTAATAAAGATTGGGGTATTGGCGCAATGGCAAGTGTTATTACAGTGAGTTCGAGACCGCCGCAAACGCGTATTATGCAACAAAACCGGCGTAAACAGATCGCTTCGCTTATACAAACAGGTGGGGGATCGACCTGCTTTTTTTTAAATATAAATTTGATATGGAAAATTCGAAATTTCTCAAATTTCCTATAAATGAGATCCTTCTAGGGGGAGTTTAGCTCCCTAGAGCCCTCCCGTAACTACAGCCCTGAAGGTAGACCTCCTTTTGCAAAATAGTGCATAACGTGTTTATTTATAAAAATAAAAATGAGCAAAAATAGAGAAGACTAACATAAGTTTCTGCATTATTTTTGGTATAGTGTAATCTACAAAAGAACACGTTGTCATAGGGTAAAATATTAAAAAATTGAAACAGCAAACTGGCCAGTCTCTTATATCTAAGGAAGGAGACCACCACCACTAGGGGTGAGACAGAGGTTCTTACACTTTTAACGTTTGTTTTTTTATAATACTGGCGCTGCAAATGTTGGCACAAGACGTAGAATTATCACGCAGCCATATTAAACGTAATATACATCGATACATTTGATTCAATCGTCTTTTCTCATTGTTTTACTATAGCACTCAATATATTCATTCATTTATTCTTGTCTTTGTTATCTCAACTTTACCAAATATTCTGGTTGGTGCTGATTAAAAGATCCTGCTCTTTCCATTTCTTTTAGCGTTGATCTCTGAGTATCTTGGCTGAAGAGAACTTAACAAACTAATTTAGGAATTACGTTTCTAAGAAAGTAGAAAAGACAGATCAAGCAACATCTATGAAATGAGGCGTTTAGACCATTGTTTCTAGGTTATATTTACTTAGGAATGCGTGTTTGACTATATAATAATCCTAAATAAATACACTGATTCGGTAGATTAAATCAGTGTTTTCATTTATAATTATGACGAGTTTCCTTCAAGTAAATGTAGATACTATTACATATATATGATAATTTATGAATTTCAACACTAAAGCTACTTTAATTCTAAAAAAATAGCCACAAATAACAACAGATTAATGCGCACCAAGTGAGACTCACATATGGGCTTGTATGATATGGAAACGAATCGAGAATTGTCGTCAGAATTTCAGAAATGTTGCGAATGGTTCAATTAATCTATCGTTCCTAGCTTTACCTTACCTATGTGGTATGTAGTACACCTTATGTAGTAAATAAAAAGAAAGATCAACATTAGCGAATAAACACATAAAATATTGGTATAGGTATGTGGACGATGTTATAGCGTGTTTTTCAGGAACACACCGACAATTACACTCCTTTTTAAATTTGATTAATGCAATTCACCCTAATATAAAATTTACGCTAAAAATTGAACAGAATAATAAAATCAATTTTATTGACCTCAACCTACAATATTCAGATAATAAAATAAATTTTGATATTTATAGAAAACCAACATTCACAGACGTAACAATTAATAATAATTTAAATCACTCTCTTTCACACAAACTTGCAGCATATAATTCTATGATACACAGAGCTTTTTCAGTCCCCCTTTCAAACGAAAAATTAAAACATGAGCTAAACATCATTCTAACAATTGCAAAAAGTAGTGGTTTTGATCCAAGAACAATTCAAATATTATCCGTAAAAAACAGTTCAAAATAGCATGCCAGTCTATATACTCATATATAAAAAACAAAGAATGCAAATACATATCATTGACGTACTTTGGTAATATTTCAATAAAAATCGCTAATGTTCTATCTGCAAACAACCTAACAGTTAGTTTCAAGACAAACACAATTTCAAAACACATACTTTTTAATTCAAAAGGTAAAACTGACAAATTTGAAAAAACTGGAGACTATAAGCTAGAATGTACAGAATATGATTCCTTTTACCTAGGCCAAACTGGAAGGTCATTTAGAACTCGTTATAATGAACACTTTAGATCATTTAGATTAAGAAAAGATAATTCCAATTTTGCAAACCATTTTTTAGAAACAGGCTATCAGTTTCCTACTATAGAAAATCTTAAAATTATTCATAATGTAAATAAAGGCTTTAAACTTAATATTTTAAAATCCTTAGAAGTATACAAAGCATCAAAAATTTCCGAAAATAGCCTGTTAAACGACCAGGTAGATTTGTGCCGCTCAGTATTATTCAGTACATTTAATAATTAATGGAATTTCCAAAATATATATAAGCATTTGTCGAAACTATAGTCACAAGGATTTGTGAATAAATAAAGTGATAATAAACAAAGTAGTGTTTTTTTCATTTATAGTTAAGATGAATTACCACAAAGTAACCGCCGAATCAATCCAATTTTTAGAAAGAACTATTTTCTGTTCTTAACGATAAAGTTCCATGAATCTAAAGATCCGATCCTACTAATAATACGTATAACAATGCGTTACTTATGTGTGAAAGTTTTAAAGAAGTTTGTGTTCGATGAGATTTTTTTATGAAGTACCCCTTTTTGTGGATATAAAACCCCTCAAGCTGTATCTTAATGCGAAGAGTTTTAATAAGATTCTTTACTAATCACTTTTTAATTATACTATATTACAAAAACTACAATTAATTAGGATAATGTAAACGGTTAAAGAACTGATAAGTGTAGGTAATTGTCTAACGTAAAGTTCAGAGGTCAACAAGCCTCCATAACTATGGAAGTATATATAGAATTAAAAACCTTGGAGGGTTCACCACTGTGAAATGTGATTACCAACATTGAATAAAATAAAACAAAGTAAAACAATGGATATTATCTAGTTTACACATGTTAACATAGTGTTAAACTTATGAACTTAAATTTGTCCGTCCAGAATTAGTATACGAAAAAGTCTGGAGAAACGTCGCGAGTAATATTACGTCTTGTTTTCGTTTGAAGGGGTAGACAGAGCGGGAATTTAATTAAAACTTTTTTAGCTAACATTCCGAATCGTTACGCAAAAATGTTCACGATTTCGTCAACAATTTCTTTCTGTTCTTTTATTTTAGTGAAAGAAATGGTGATTAAATTATATATAACATAAGGGTTAATTAAGAAGGGAGAGTACAACAAAAAAAAAAATAATTTCATTAACAAGTGCGAAAATGTGTTTTGTTTTACCTACGTAAAAGATCTTTATTGAAACCGGCTAAGCCTTTTAGAACATTACCTTACACAAAGGGAGAATAATAGACAAGAAAAATAATAAGCAAGGGTAACTAACCCTTTTTATAAGAGTTAAATGAAAAGTAACTACCAATACGTACAAAATTCGTTTTTGCAACAGTCGACTATGAATGAAAGTCTCACTTTAATCGCCATATTTTTGTTTTTTTTTCTGTTCTTTTGCTATAAATCATCGTCGATAAAATTCGTAGTCATCATGGCAACTGAAGAAAAAGAAGAAAACGGAAAGGTAAAGGCGATAAGCTTTTTCGGATGAAATATTTACTGGTCTTGATAATAAAATCACTTAAGGGTCGAAATATCTACATGAAGGTATGTATATATATATATATATATATATAAGAAAGATGATGGAACAGGACATTTGAATTGGGAAGCAAAAAGCAAACGCATTTTCCCTACCTACTAGATGTTTACAATATGGAAGTTTGACAGCTTGGAAAACATGAAAACTCACATCGAAAACGGATACGTACGTAGGTATTGTCAACATCGAGAGTATTATTTCTGTCATGCTATAAGAAAACTGATCCCAAAAAAATTCAAATGTAAACAGTAAAATATTTAAATCGAGATACACCTACAGAAGTAGATTATTTTCTAGTAAGTAAAATTCAACTTGCTTAACAAAGAAACCACGTTTTTTTGTTAATAATTGCTTTTATTCATCAACGTAATCTCTACCAAAACCAACACAATCATTCCAACGCCGCTCTAACATTTCAATACCACTTTTGTAGAACAACTAATCTTTTGCCTCAAAATAGACCTCAGCTTCGTTCGAGCGAAATTTCTTGCCGGCGAGCATTTTTTGTGGTCTGCGAACAGCCAGTAGTCGCTGGGAGCCAAATCTGAAAAATACGGTGGATGTGGGAGCAATTTGAAGTTCAATTCATGTAGTTTTGCCATTGTTTTGATTGACTTATGATGCGGTGTGTTATAATTGCAGTTGCAATTCAAATGCAATTGTAGTTGCAATTTCGGATTTCAAACGCTTGAAGCGTTTAACGCTATATAATTACTACAATTCACTGTTGACAGTATATCCCTTCATATTACATCAAGCACATCCCAAAATAGCGAAGCCATAACCTTTCCAGCCGATTGTTGTGCTTTCGACGAGCTTTTCCACTTTGGACGAGGTTCACCAGTTGCTGACGTTGCCACTCAGATGACGATAGTTTTGATTCCGGAGTGAAGTGATGGATCCTTGTTTTATCCATTGGACATATATCACATATTGACGTAGAAATTTCGGCTTGTTACGTTTAAACATGGCCAAACACTGCTCAGAATCATCAACACGTTTTTGTTTTTGGTCAACAGTGAGCAAACGCGTCACTAACTTTGAACAGATCTTTCTTATAATCAAATCTCATGCAATATAAAGCCTTTTGATACCTTTTTTTATATCTTTACGATGTCAGATAACTCACGCAATTTCACTTTTCGATCATCCACAACGATTTTTTTGTGGATCATGTTTTCTGGTGTTACCGCGTCATTTGGACATCCACTGCGTTCTGCATTATCAGTGTCTCTATGTCACGACCACGTTTGAAGTCAGCAAACCAACATTTTATTATGTTTCGGTTGTTTCCGATGGAGCGGAGTCCACTGTTGTTCATAACACTTTTGCTTTGTCATTGCTTCGCTTGAACGATATTTTTTCCCATCAAGAAGCAGTGTAAAATTAAAACACGAAATTGTTTTTGATCAATTATTTTGAAAATAACAAAAGTAGCATCAGCGTAGTAACTCACAAACTAATGAATAGAATATCATGAAATTTTAACAGCTGTCATTTGAAGGTTAGTACTAACTGACTGAAAAAGAGGTGAATGCAATAAAACTAGCGCCATCTATGTGTTAGACCTGTGACTTTCAGTAATCTAGTAACTTTGACGATGAAAATTGTATCTCGCAGTCTAATATAGGTATTCCTTCGTATCTTTTTACTCCACTTTCTCCTTCTAATATATTTCTAACTGACCCTTCGTGTCTCAGAAGGTGTCTGTTTATCATCCTATTTCTCGTTTCTCCTATTGACTGCCATATCGTCCTTTGCTCTCCTATTCATTCTAATACATTCTCATATACCTAATGTACACTTTGGTAATATTTAATTAAAAACAATTTGATATAGTGAAATGATTTAATTCGTATGGGATATTAAAATCAATATGAACTGAACATTTTGTAATTATATAGATTAATACTATAATAACGGATGAGGCATGAACACAATATAAAAAAATATTATTAAATGTTTGGTATATTGCGGAAATAAAAAACAGACAGGCAATATTGTAGCGTGGTATTTGAATATCTTCTTAAAGCACAGGAACGAAGGCAAACAATCCTAAGCAAACAGGGATGGGACCAACACCCTTTTATACGCATAAAATAAAGACAAAATTGAATATGTCTACACGAGGGTACTAAAACACGAGCTTGTTATATTAAAACAGCAAAAAGAAACAAAAGCGTACCTGATATATAAGCACTTATATTTATGTATTACGAATATTGTCCTTGTTTGTCTTCTTTTATGAAAAAATCCGATATTTCTTACACAAATTTGAAACCTTTGACATTAAAGAAGGACTAAAGCTTTTAGGTCGTTGTTTAAATGCAAGACGAGAAGTTTAGATTAAATTTTGACATCGTTTACACAATAACAGCAAAAAATAAGAGAAAATGGAATTATCCTTAGACAATTTCTCCGGGCATCCCCAATAACAATTAACACTTGCTATAAACTAAGATAATAATTTTATAAAAATTGTTTTTTCGACAGACAGTTGAAGGTTTAGCTAACCCTATCTCTATTTTACCGAAAAGATGATACAACAATCAGCAATATATATATATATATATATTGTTTTGACTGCAACTTGATGAAGTCCAGGTTTTTGTGTTGAATGTTTTGATTGAAGTAAGTCGTTTGAATTAAAGTATTTAAGCAGGTTTTATATACATATATTTACACTTTTTACAACGAAAAATTCTGGTAGAAACTAGCGGGAAGCGTTGCGTCACGATTGAATTGTCGTTTGAATATTATTAATCGATTAGACTTGTTGTTGTTGATATAAGTTGAATATAGCTGATAGATAAATAGTTTGATGTGAATTGATATTACTTGTTATTAGAAATGGTTACTTATAGATTTTAGAATAATTTGGAAAGGGATGGAGGTGTGGTTAAATTTGATGAGAACAATGGATGATGGGTGTTACAAGTGAGGAAGGTGGGATTTGAAACTTGTTGTAGCGTATTGGTTTATGGTTGTAAATGTGACAGAAATTTGATACAAATTGACTGACGTTAGGCTTAGAGGGTTGACAGTTACAGCTAGAAAAATTAGTGGAATTTATGGGCGATTTATGGTAGTGCAATTGGGAAAGGATTCAAAACTAAATTGACAAAGGAAAGGAACTGGCAATAAATGAACAAAGGAGCTAAAAATCATAATTTAGAAAGTCAGCGTGAAGACTTTACGCATCTTGCAATGATAATAAATCAGTTGGTGATCCAAGAGACGCAACATATATATATATATATATATATATATATATATTAGTATATATGTGAGTTAGTAATTCACAATTCACTTTTTCATGATTTCCACATTTTTCCATATGTAATTTTACCACCTGTCAAAAAAAGACGATGTTTCAACGATTCCCCAAAAATTTTTAATGAAGAGATCGAAAAATAATAATGTTAAATGTCCGATACCTCCGCCACGTTCACATGAAAATATTTTTCAATACAATTTAATAACTTTTCAAATTTAGAATGATAATTTAAATTTTATGAGCTAATTTAGGAAAGTAGTTTAAGTACTCGCTTTGCTAATTACGCAAACATAGGAATATTTCTAATTAGCTAAGTTCTTCTATTATAATCATCGGTTTGGTTAATTAGTGGAGAACGAATCCCGTGCAATGAAGAAGCTTCATATTCCTTATTAAGAAAAGAGGATCAAAACAGTTTCTCATCGAATTGAAAGTTTTCTAAAACTTTAATAGCCTGAAACGAGAGAGAATATTATAGGCAAGTTATGCCTTGACGCAACCTCAAACTTTCTCAAATACCGATCCGAAACTTCCCAAGATTAATGTTTTCCACCTGATGCCCATAAATTTTAAAGTCAAGTGTGTATAACCTCGTTTAGTATTGACGAAAATTTTTGGGAGAACTTTCCAGGAACTGCGGCTTTTCCGAGAAGAATGTGTTGCTGTACGGATTGTTACAGGATATTCAACAAGTTGGTAAATAACTTCGAAACCATTTAAAACAAAATACCAATAGAAACCCAATAAAATCGGTAGCTCTTATAAAAGAACCAAACAAACAAAAATACTTTAAACAAACTCCAAATGCTTTTTTCTATTCTCAGTGCCTATTTAATAAAAGTTCATTTACAAACAACATCTAATGTTATATTTACATCGGTTGTCGTTTTACATAATCATTTATATTATATATATAAATATGGAATCAACAGAAACAACTACTCCGACGGCTAATACCCCTACCGGCATTGAACCGGTCGTGGGATATGGCTTTCGGTGCGCTGTGCCTACTGTGTAGGACGCGTTACAAATGTGGGATCTGTAATCCTTTATAATTAGACGAAAAAGGATTTTATTACCTTCTTTTTTTAGATTTATATTATACTTTTCCCCTACCATTTTTTCCCCATCAACCACCCCCAATTTTTAATCAATCAATTTCCAAAGCGAAACAATTGTGTTCTTGATTTATTACTGATACAGAGTTTCAACATTTAATTCCCATACAAATATTAATTACTTTAGCAAAATTTAATTTACTACCCGTCAATGTAATATCTAATAATGGCTACTCAGTTGACAAGTAATTATCAAATAAGTCGGTAAGTAATGGACTGAAAAACAAAAGCCTTTTTGAAGAGAATCGTTGAAAGTGGATCTTTAAAATCCGACAAATCAAGTTCCCAAGCTTTCTTTCCGCACTTTTCATTTCTCTCATGACAATGGCATTTTCTTTCCGAGGGGAATAAAGAACGGACCGCATTGCTGAAGCATCACATATACGTATGTGTGTATGTATGAATGTGTGCGAGCTGGTTTGTACGTATAAGGAGATATGGATGTAGTAATAAAAATAGTATGTGCAGCAATTCAGTTCGCGAGATTTTCCCAACCGATTTTCATTACGGAGGATAAAACAGTTATCAGAGAATAAATATCTATAAAATCGCAAAGAAGTACAAAAATAATTAAATTTACACGCACGGGGTGACTCGTAATAAGTAAAACATCTCGAAAATATACTTAATATTAATGATAACCATTATTATGCTTTTGGTCAGAAATTTATCGAAACTACCAGACACGGATCGCGATTTCGCTCTTATTAGAGGCTCATCAGCGTGCCATAGGCAGTCTCGATAAATTACTGATTAAACCGAAATGTTCCGTAAAGAACAGTTAATATAATAGTAACATAGAGGCAATTGTTGCCATCTAGTGGATTTTTGTTGCTACAGAAGACATTAAACTGGACAAGGCCCCACCAATTTATCGAGACTGCCTATGGCACGCTGATGAGCTTCTAATAAAAGCGAAATCGCGATCCGTGTCTGGTAGTTTCGATAAATTTCTGACCAAAAACATAATAATGGTTGTTATTAAGCTTTACGTGTATTCACGTATGTAGGCTGCGTTGTTGATATAGCTGGACAAGTTTAAATACCTCAGTGAGGCCTTGTCCAGTTTAATATCTTCTGTAGCAGCAAAAATCCACTAAATGACAACAGTTGCCTCTATGTTACTATTAATATTAATGCTTCCAGTGGAGTAAATTAAAAGGAATCAACGTACTAAAAATACAAGCTATTTAACCTAATAAAATCCTATTTCCAATGTTAATCATTTCTTATGATATACTGTATCTAGGTGTAGTTGATGGAAATTCATGTTCATTAAATATAAACAAAACACAATTAAGTTTCCACAATATATGTAATTCACACTTAACAATTGTATCGCTATCTTAAGGCTTCTTCAGAAGTCAAACTTAAAAACTAAATAATTTACAGACTTAATATATATATATACTTATTACAAACGGTGAGGTGGGAAAGAGGTTAAGCAATAATAATTGGTCATTTAGTGGTGTATTTGTATCTTTTTGTTTATTACCGGTGACTTTTGTATTCTAAATGTAGAATTTTTAAATTTTCCTTATAAATATCAATTTAATCGTTGAAATGTTTCGCTTAGTCAGAAACTTGTTCTTCATTTTCAAAGGATTTTTATGCTCGCTAATACATTTTTTAAAACAACGTTCTGTCTGACCAATGTAAGTATTACTACATGAACCGCAATTTAGTTTGTAAACTCCAGAGATGTGTTCTTTATACGTTCTGTATTTATAATTTTTAGTATATCTGCCTAATGGATTATTTGTATAAAAGGCTACATTAGGGTTGTTACTATTAAATATGTATTTTTATTTGTTTTTAGGGTTTTTAATGTTTTTTATTTCAGAAGATAGTTTTGTAAACAACAATTCAAAACAGTATTAAATAACGCAAAGTAACATATTATACACTAGTTAAACCCGTCCACATATGGAGAAATGGCGATCCTCAATACCACAACCTAATTTAACCCCATGCTGATGCGCAGTACTTTATATATGCCAATCAAGAAAACCTTCCCCCGATAACCTAACCTAAACCCCTTGTGCATAGCATTTATTACTAATGCATAGCATTTCATCCCTGATGCATAGGATTTCAAGTACACCAATCAGAGAAATATACAAAAATAGTCAACATTTCCTATTAAAAAATATTATGGCACGGAATAACAATATTTTTATCAACGAAACATTTTCAATCAATTCTGATAATAGAGGTGATTCCGTTTAGCTACAACTTATATATCATCCCTATATCTATGATTATGACTATGAATATTAATATTTGAAAGCGTCCAACACGTTAAAATATCGATGCCGATATCGAAAGTAGGTTATTTAGTTAGTGTAATTCTTTTATTAGACGTAACATAATTCTAAATGTCGTATAATCAGAGCAGATAGTTTCACCGATTTCCATTACAAACATATTTACATTAACTTTGTAACGTATTAGCACATTATAATAAATATGCAATTGTTTCAGCATTTACTATATGGAAATTGGTATTCATGATAAATGAATTAAATATCGAATAATAACGAAGCCCTAAAACAATTTATTCTCTTAACAATTGTTTCACCCTACAGGAGCATCTACAGAAGAAGTAGTATTCCTTGTAAGCTGAAACAATTGTTAAGAAAATAAATGTTTTAGTGGAAATTTTGTTTCATTATTATTCGATATTTAATTCCTCCATTATAAATATTGTTTTGAATTTGTCTTTCCACGTGCTTTCCTTTACTGACACCTCCCACACAATGAAAACCACCGAGAACATTTCACACATTTTCCATTTTCGCAATTTGGATACGTGTAGAACACTAAAAATAAACAAAAATGGAAAGCAATATTTTATGGGCCCACGCAAAACAACCCGGAATTAAACAAAATAAGCCTACGTCGACGATAAAAACATTATTGCTGTACGTCACAAAAATATGCACGTATATTATTTTTTGGGGGGAGTATCTACAAGATTCTTGTACACCGTTCTTACTCTATGGCAATAGTGGATGTAAGTAGGATCAATTTAAAACAAAAAAGGAGTTGGTGGTTTTATGGCTTGGATGGTCTCGCAAGCGATTTGATTTTACGGTCAAACAGCGTGGAACACGAGGGGTGTAAGTACCACTAAATCTTTGTTACGTAGCAGTAAAGCGTACCGAAAGTGAAACGGTAGGAGAACACAACTATGATAAACGTGACTGTTTTTCCTGAAATAGAACGCGGGAGTATCATATGGAAAAGGGCAAGTTTCCGATAAAAATAACCCTTATGTTGTACGATCACATTTTAAACGATACACTAACGAGAATAAAACATATACAACGAATTACAACACTTTACTTTGTTTTATATCACTTTATTATTTATTGTTTTTTTACAAAAACAGGATGCGACTAGTTTCGACAAAGGTTGTCATTCTTAAGCAATTCGTATTAAATGATTTATCCAAAAACTTATTTGGGAAAACCTCTCATATAAATGTATTAAATAGCTGTGAATGGTATGCTTCTACCTGGTCGTTTAGTAATTTATCTTCTGCGACCGTTTTCTAAAGATTCTAATATATTTAATTTGAAACGTTTCTTTGTTACATGCAATATTTATAAATTTTGAATAGTTGGAAAATGATGATCTGTATCTAAAAAATGATTGGCAAAATTTGAATTATTTTTTCCCAACTTAAGGATCTAATAAATATAAATATGGAACTATTGAGCTAATACCCCTGCCGGCATTGAATTACACTGTTGATTCCGAACGATTCTTAGACGAAGATAACAATTTAAAAAAGAAGGTATTAAAATCTTTTGTCGTCTACATAGATACAATATTTGGAACGCGTCCTCCACGGTAGACACAGCGCACCGAAAGCCATATCATACGACCTGATAAGACCCAATAGGTCAAAACCGGTCGTGGGATATGGCTTTCGGTGCGCTGTGCCTACTGTGTAGGACGCGTTCCAAATATGGGATCTGTGATCGTTTATAATTAGACGAAAAAGGATTTTAATACCTTCTTTTTTGGATTAATGGATCTTAAATGCTCATTTAAAGGAATTTTAAAAAAACGTCCAATTTGACCTAAATAAAAGCAATCATACTTTGAACAGTTTAGTTTATAGACTTCGATGTTGTCATATTTATCAATCTTATCTTTTGAACTAAAAATTGGATTCTTTAGTGACGTATTTGCTTCAAAACTAACTATTACGGATGTTTCGATAAAAAAGAAATCGCCAACATTCTATCGAAACTCGATTTTTTTAAAGCTATTTTATATACCTTCCTTTTACGACATTCACTTAAAAAAAACACGATTGTGATGTCCTTTGAACGTCGTCTTTTTAAATTATATATAAAAAGATAAAGGACCCTCGCCACTTGTAGTATACGTTTAATCCTTTGATCGAATTATTTTTCAAAAAAAAAAATGTTTTTCGAATTAGATTGAGAAGTCCGCTTTCCCGTTTTTCGATTTAAAATCAGCAATTTATTCTCAAAAATTCGTTAAATATAAAATCCATCCCATCTACCTGCATCCAAAGCGTAAAATTTAAAACAATGGAATTTCAAGTTCGTATATCCTTAGACAGACAATTTAATTTTGATTTATGATCTAGCGGAGGTCCCTAATGGATTGGCCCAAATAAATCCGCAATTGAAATCCTTGCAGCCTACTCTAAAAAAAACTGACAGACTCGCTAACGATCCCTCCATTTTGTGGCTCTATCTTAAACACTAATGATCTTATTCCAGCTGTTTCTTTGTTATATTACCCTATTTACCCATTCGACAATTTGGACCATTTCTAATGCAATCACAAATAATCAATACCTAATAAAACTATGCCAACCTAATGGCTTAATAGCTGAAATAATTATCAGTTCTTCTTTAAAAATGTTTCACCAAGTAATAGGACTGACCATTATAATTATGACTATCAAAATTAATTTTTTAATATTCCATCATATAACTTCCGACAACCAATTTTACTAACCATCAAATATCTCTCACTAGGTGATGGTAAATGTCTTGTATTTAATTTAATTAGATTGCAAGTAGATTAGATTGAAGCCAAAACGTTTTAATTACTTGTTGTGTATCAAGCGCAGTTTGGCCATTATCATTATACATCCTGGAGGAATAATTATCCTAATATTGTACGATACCTGTCATATCCCGCATTATCCATCCCAAAGGCTAATAAATATTGCATCACCATGGGAACAGCCATGAATTAGAAATAAAAATTGTTCGAACTATAATATGATTAGTATATCTGAAATAATCAATTTAGAGCTAGGTTTTTTATTTTACCCCGTAAACATAATATAAATGAGAATATTGAATTGTTTCAGCCGTTAGTTTGTGATAATTTATCTTAACGATAAACACAAAAACTACTTTGTTTATTGTCACATTTATTTATGCAATCATCCGTTGCAAACAAACATATAAAGTTTTGGCATAGGTATGTAGACGACATCATAGCCTGCTTCACAGGTACACAACGTCAATTACAGTCATTTCTAAATTCAATTAACACAATTCACCCCAATATTAAATTCAGCCTAAAAATCGAAGAAGATCATGAAATACATTTCCTAGATCTCACTTTAGAGCACTCTGATAATAAAATATATTTAATTCAAAAATTGAAAATAAAAAACAGAAAGTTTCACTAATAATTTAATCGATACCCGACAAATTTGTTTAACAACGGTTCCCGACGTCAGCAAAAAAATATTTATGGTAAGATACAATTCATTGATAATTTTAGTTTTCATTTTAAATACATCCTTCAAAAAGAATTCTACTGTAACATTATTGAAAGTGGTCCTATAAACATAAAAACCATGTTACAGAATCAAAAAGAACGCGTTTCTCCCGGTGATAAAAGTGGTATTTACCAAATTTTTTGTAGTTCTTGTGATGCCACTTATATTGGTCAGTCAGGTAGAACAATTTCGAAACGAATTTCTGAACATTTTTCTGCTATCAAAAATAAAAAAAGCAATTCGAGCGGTATGGCAGATCATTGTATTAACTCTAGACATTCATTTAATGTAAATAATATTAAAATTCTACATACAAATGTTCCAAAATCTAGGAAATTGTCACTTTTGGAGAACTTAGAGATTAAAAAAGCCTTGGAAAATAAAGCGAATTTGGTTAACAATCAAACAGAACTATTTACTTACAATTCACCCCTACTCTTTTACAAATTGTAATGTATATAATGCACTACGACTAGTTTAGACTTTAGTAATCGCTGTATACTCTCGTTAATGGCCAAATCGGCCGAAACAAATTTGTCAGGTATCGATTAAATTATTAGTGAAACTTTCTGTTTTTTATTTTCAATTTTTGAATTAATCATGCAGTTTCACAAAAATTGCACCAAAAATATATGTTGACATTTATAGAAAACCTACATTCACAGACATTACGATACCTAATAATTCAAACCACCCAATTTCATAAAAACTAGCAGCATATAACTGCATGATACATAGAGCTTTTTCAATCCGCCTCACAAAAGAAAAGTTAAAACGAGAAACTAACACAATTCTTACAATCGCAAAAAATAATGGTTTTCACCCAAAAACAATTCAAAAACTAATTAATAAAAAGCAATTTAAAATAGCATGCCATAACATATACCCATGCATGAAAGATACAAATCGCAAATATGTGTCTCTGACATATTTTGGTAATATAACGACAAAAATTGCCACACAATAACATCACCATCAGTTTTAAGCCAAATTTAATTATAAAACATATATTTTTCAATCCAAAAGATAAAACGGGAGTCTGTAAGTTCTTATGTTCGGAATGTGATTCCTTCTATTTAGGACAAACAGGGAGATCCTTCAGAATTAGGTTCAATGAACATTTCAGATCTTTTAGACTACAAAAAAGTAATTCTTTGCAAAACATTGTATAGAAACTAACCACCAATTTCCATCCATCGAAAATTTAAAAATAATACATATAGATAAGAAAGGTTTTAAACTAAATATTTTAGAATCACTGGAAATATTTAAAGCCTCAAAAACAGATACAAATAATATTTTGAATGACCAGATAGAATTGAATTATTCACAACTATTTACGACATTAAGGTAACAAGCGGCAATCCCAACTTGTTATCTTATATATATACCTGTGTACCTCCTGTTCTATATTCATTTAATTTGAATCACTCGTTTGAAAATGATAGTATAATCTGTCAAAACTATAGTTACAATTACTGTAAATAAAAATGATAATAAACCAAGTAGTTTTTTTTTGTGTTTATGGTCAATTTAAATGATCACGATATTCCTTTTCAATTAATAAGTTATTAATTATAAAACAGTTAATTTGAAGAGATAGGTTGATATATTATTTGTTTATTGTAGGTATATAAGATATATAAGAATATTCCAACTGTACACAGCAGAAAAATAGGAAATTGTGTTTAGACGAAGGACATAAAACGAATGCAACCAACTGGAAATGCAATCGGCGTAAAAATACTGATACAAAGAATTGAAACTCTTATAAACCATCTAACAAAATGTTACAGCAACAAACAAAGTGTTGAAAAGAATTTTACGAAGAAACAACCGTATTTCACAAAGTTAGAAAATGCAAAAGAAACTTAAACGAGTTAGGTACAGCCAGCTATCATGTTATAGATTGAAGATGCATGCCATAGAAATAATAATAAATGATTATTTTTAACTAATCAATTAAAAATTGTTAAAATATTTATATTACATTACATTATTTTTTCCCGTACTTACATACATAGGAACCCTCTCTTTGTGAAGTTGGCTCAACCAACAAAAATACGTCCTTTTCTGGAGGTTTCTTAGTTAAAAAGAGCTTTTTACTAAGTTTTGATATTTTAAACTAAATTTTAACTAATAAAAAGAATATCTAGGCTTTTGGTGGTGCTCGGTAGATGAAACATAAGCGGATGGATCAAATATAAACCAGCCTTTGTTCATAAAACAATTATTTTGAAAAGTTTCACAAAAACACAAATTTCTCTATTTTTCGACATATGCCCCTTGTTTGTCTATACATTCTTCTTAACGAATTCGTAGTTTTTTATCCCGTTTTCATAAAAAGAAGCAGGGCGGGTGACGGTATCCAGATGCGCATAAACGCCTCCACCTGTTCATCGGTCTAAAATCGCTCGCCTCCTAATGATACTTTGAGGGGCCCAAACATGTGAAAATCACAAGGGGATAAGTCTGGGCTATATGGAGGGTGTTCTAGCTGAGTACAGTGCATTTCACCGATTTGAGCCTTCGTTTAAGCTGTAGTATGAGGCCTAACGATATCGTGCAAGAGTAACATGTCACGAATGGGGTGCGTCCTCCTTTTTCGGCGATAAGCAAGTTTTAACTGACTGAGAAGGATACAGAAGTAGGCTGCATTAGTGGTTCTTCGCTCTTGCAAAAAATCAGCACCAACACCAACAGCACCCCCCTCCAGTGGCGAAAAACCGTAACTAAAACTTTGCCTGCAGATAGACGTGTTTTCGGGTTCACTGGGTTTGATTCATCTTTTCGTCGCTTCTCTATACTTACTCGTTTTGATGATGGAGTGTAATGGTGTACCCACGTCTCATCGAGGTTACAATTTTGTGCAAAAAAATTCACCTCCCTCTCTAAATCGAGTGAGAAGCGTCTGAGAGATGCGAACTCGAGCAGATTTTAGATTTTCACTCAGCAACTTTTGAACCCAACGAGCTGAAATTTTTCGGAATCCCAAGTTTTTCGTTATGATTGTGTGGTCACTTTCATAGCTGATGCCGAGTTCACCAGATATCTGAAGCACAGTGGCGTGGTGGTCTCCTTCAATAAGGTTTCTAACGCGTGCAATGTTAACCGGCGAAATTCTGGTGCGCGGACGACGAGGATGATTTACATTTTCGACACGAATAATAGTCACAAGCCCATCGTTAAATTCTTAAACTTTTACCCGTGGTCACGAAAGCGTTTCATTTCCGAATTGTACTTGCAATCCGCGCAAAATTTCAGCTGGTTTCACGTTTTCACGTGTAAGAAACTTAATAATAATTCGTTGCGCAACGCTGCTATGCACCTCTTTCTCACTCATTGTGACAGCTATTAACCAAGCGAACGCAGCAATACGACGCGTTGTTTCCGTGCAACCTAATATCCTCACCTCAAGTTCCTAATGCAACAACTATCCGACGCGCAATTTAAAAAAGACGATTTGAATTTCAATGAAATGAGTACTTTGTATACTCTTGATAATGACCGTTCGGTCGAAACGATTCGTCGAGTCTGATAATAAAAGTGTTGAAACGTTGTTATTGTTTTTCAGTGAAATTCAAATCATCAAAAATAATAAGAAGAACACCATGAAGGAATACCTAATAAATTAACATTTTCATCAGTTAAAACCACTAATCCACGTGAATGGAATTCTGGCTTGGCTTTTAGTGAAACATATTTAAAAAATGATAAAACACTAAACGCTTTGTATTATTTATTCCACAATTTTATTTATTAGTAACTAAACTGACAATTTTGTTTCATTTTTTCTCATTATTTGAATTATTAATGTAAAGTAAAGGTACAAATTTTGCATTTATGTTCTTTTCTGCTTCTCCATCAACATCGAACCCCCCTCTGTATTATTACTGTCCTTATTTCTTCAGAAACAGCTTTACCTCGAAACTAATAACATGAAACACTCAAATAATCTTTGAAATGTCACTGTCACTCTTAGAGCATAAAATCATGGAGACATCATTTAATATTATAATGAAAAAATAACAGAAAAATGTTTCAATAACATTTATTAAACACTTTGCTACATATGAAGAATATTATTCGCCTGAAGAAGCTATTGTATAGCGAAACATATGTAGCAAAGTGTTTAATAAAAGTTCTTGAGACATTTTCTGTTATTTTTTCATTATGAATATGTTTCAACAAGTGACGAATTCAACAATCAACAGTTTAATATTATACTATAACAGTGAACCTGAATTAGCTAACGATTGTGGTTCACCTTTCTTGCTCTAACGCGGTTTGATTGGCTATCTCTTCTAACCATATCTCTTTTTACCAATAAGGCTTTGAGGTCGCGTTGTTTCAAAATAGTACATTAATTACGAAACAATGAGTTATTAGTTCTGCTTCACAAAACTTTTTTTTATAGAAACTCAAGCGAATATGTTACAGTACAAAAAAATGTAGAGATAATTTGTTCGATTCAACGTAAGCCTGACTATTAAATTTAGTGTACCGCGTTCACTGTTTTCGTCTACAAGTGCCACATTATTATCGTACGGTACTTTGACTCGAAACGAAAGCAATCGGTAAAGTGGGAATCTGTGTTCGCTTTAAAGTCAATTAGTAAAATCAATACAAAACACGAATATTGTAAAATTGAAAAGAGACTAGAATATCGGATTGGTCTCCTACACAGGTTGAAATATTTAACGGGATAACGAGAAGTAACTTCGATTGGATTTTGACAATCCATTACAACAATTAACGTTGTTATACATCCTTGATATCTAAATAAATAGCAATTTATTATTAAAAACTGAAGTTATCCCCATACAGATAAATAAAATTAGAGTATCTGTTTGTAATATTAAAATAACCACTTTTTACTAAATGCATATGGATGTATACCCAGCACATATACCAAAATAATATTTTTTTAATTTTATGTCTGTGTGTCTGTTTGTTCCGGCTAGTCTCTGAAACGGCTGGACCGATTTTGACAGGACTTTCACTGGCAGATAGCTAATGTAATAAGGAGTAACTTAGGCTACTTTTATTTTAGAAATTAATTATTATTATTATTAATAAATAGTTATTCATTTCTAAAATAAACTTTTAATTTCTAAAATAAAAGTAGCCTAAGTTACTTCTTATTATATTAGCTATGTGCCAGTGAAAGTCCCGTCAAAATAGGTCCAGCCGTTTTAGAGATTAGCGGGAACAAACAGACAGACAGACAGACAGACAAAAATTGCAAAAGCGCCTTCCGCCACTTAATATCACAAAGGCTATTGCTAACGGTTGTGTCTCAACGACTTCCTTAAATTCCACGCGGACGAAGTCGCAGGCACAGCTAGTATTGTGTATAAATTTACAATACGTTGCGTTGTTAAAATTGAAAACAACAGAAAAACAGAATAAATGAATTACATTAATACAAGGAAAACAAACGAAATTTTGGTTTTCGATTTCCTTTTTTACTATTCTCTCTATCTCTATCTAATAGAAACTGAATTCTAAAAAGTACAACAAAGATTAATTTTGCTTGGTACCACCTACAGAATTTTTATAAACGATTTTGGACTAAAAAAAAATAATTATCCTTTGCGATTACTGCAATAAAACCCAAAGTCATGTCTTTCTATAAAAATAACTAACTTTCAGTATATTTCTAAAATTTCCATATACAGCGAAAGATAATAACAACCTTTTGTTGTGTCGTTGTTGTGATAGAAGATCAAATTCATAACATGTCGAAGGAATAAATTATTTCCAGCTTTCGCTCATACTTAAAAAATACTTTTCTTTTGAAAAGATATTCAATATATAAATTAATACAAGATAGAAATGATTCTCAAGTTTACGCAACGTGTTCCAGCTTCCAACGCATATATGTTACGGTCAAAGACGCAAAGTGGATCAATAACGTTAACGACGGACAATTTCGGACAATAACGACATTGGCCGGTTATTTGCGTCAATGGCCGGTTATCCTGGTCAAAGATGATAATTACAAGATAACAACCTAACCTAACCTAACCTAACCTAAAAACATTACCCGCTGTTACAGAGAATTTACGTTATTAACCGGTCATTAACGTAAAAATCCACAAAAATGGTTCTTAACGACATTGCCCGGTCGATATCGTAAATGATCGGTTTACATCACAGCTATACACATATATAAATACCGGCAGGGTACAGAAAGTCCTATTTTTGGAGTTTCTTAAAAAAGGATTAGGTTGGTGAAATCCAAATAACAATCGCTGTAGTGAATCTAATTCGTTATCGAAAAGATCGACCCTTAGGCGTACTTTTTAAAATCCAACTCACTTCAATCATTTTCAAATTTTATAGAGATACATACACATGTTATATATAACACTTTCTGGTGTCGTCCTATTTGCGGTCAGTCTGTCGAGCGGTCAGTGGATTTTTCGGTCAAATCTTTCTTGAATGTAAAAATGGAGAAAAGGTAAAATTTATCCGTCAATTTTGCGGTCAAAAAAGCGTTTTACAAGGTAAAAAACGCGCTAGAGAAGGTGATGAATCAATTTCTAAAATATACAGAGACCTTTTCAGTCCAATCCATAATAAAGGATATGAGTTTATCACTCGTGTGCCTCAGTTTAAAAATGTAAGCAGTTCTCTGTACAAAAATCGCTTATCGGCTCAAGGAGTCCAAAAAGAACCATCATCTCGAGAAGAAATCGTGCTCTCGGAAGATTTACTTTTTACAAAGAATAGTGTAAATCATTTTTGTTAGCAGATAATGGTGATAAAAACCGCTTATTAGTTTTTCCTAGTGAGAAAGGCAAGCAAGCATTAGGTTAGGTTAGGTTAGGTTGGTTAGGTTATGTTAGGTTAGGTTAGGTTAGGTTAGGTTAGGTTAGGTTAGGTTATGTTAGGTTATGTTACCTTGACCACAAAATCGACATATTTAAATGAGATGGAAAAAGTGACTGCTCAATCTACAATTTTTACGTTTTACCGCAAATTACACGACCACATTCGAAAATGGCAGCCGAAGCAATGTCCTCAATAAATTTGAATAAATTTTGTGAATTTTAATCGTTACAATGAAATATCGCAATGCAATCACCAAGTCAATCTAATGTTCCTAAAATAATGCCGATTGTGTTTTGCACTTCTGTTACTTTGTTATTAAAAATGTTTCACAATGTGTGCAGATTCAGAATATGTTTATCTTAAAATATTAGCATGGATTGTCGGTTCGATCAAAATGTTGCACTTGCCTGCAGGTGGCATTTATGACTTTAGATGTGTACCGACCCTTTGTAAGCAAGCGATAACGGCGGCAACAATCTTTGCGGTATGGTTGTCGTCATAGGTAAATTACGGGGATAGACATATTCGGCCCGGTCATTAAGACAGGAAGAAAAAGTAATTAAGTCAAAATGTAAATTTGGCCCGCATTAACAAATCTAACTAATATACATGTAAATTGGGCCCAGTAGAATAATAGTGCGGTTTTGAACAGTCAGTACACTTTTATACTCAGATAAGTACAAAATCAAAAAAGCATTTTATCGTAAACCATCTTATAAAGGGTCTTCTAATAGATACATATGTGTACATATGTAGCTGTACTAGTAATTGTAAATAAATGTTCATAAGTGCAATTACTCGTCTTTCTCACCATAGTAATTATTTGCATTTTAACTCCCTCACAGGAGAAAGAAGTGGCGCGTCAGCGAAAAACGAATAAACACAATGAATGCATCACAAACAGCATTAATTATTATATAAAACAAATGCTCTTAGAACCCCATAAACTTGGTATCCCGTATTAAAACATCTAATAGCGTTCGATCGCGGTACTTACTATCTATACAAACAGATTTATAACGGAAGGGATGAGAAAATCAAACAAAAGTGTTCGCAAGTCCCTCCGTTTCTTTTCTTATCTCTCGCTTAATTTAATCCGTTTAACCCTCGGGGACATTAAAATAAACGAGCTTAAGATGTTCCATCCTTCGAATAGGACAAAACCTAATGTCTCCAGACGAATGAAAAGCGTTGGTCTATTTGTGTAAATTGTTACCGTGCGTCACCCGATCTTCGGGAAGAATCTATTTAACTTATCCCACAAATTCCCCGAAGAAAAAGAGCCGGCACCATTTGAAAAGCTTTTATACCAAGTTAAATAAATAATCCTACCTTTCCTGGATGCCAGCCCTCCCACAGGAAGATGTCCCATTGAATCCTACATGCATTTCCCGATAATACTCTATGTTCACTGTTCCAGCCATATCTTCAATTTACTTTAGAACTTCACAAAACTTCTGGAAAAAAAGAGACATTAGTTGTATAAAAACAAAAGAAAGTTAATTTAAAAATATAAATAATATCTTGCGAAATAAAAATTCCTTCAATTCTTTCAAAAGCTAGTACTGGAATTCTACTGATGAATGGTAGATAGGGTAAGAATTTAATTTCAAAACACAAATTTAAGAAGTTTCAATTACTGTTGTTTTCAGGCTTTCATGGCCGGCGTTGTATTCAGACATATATACACTTTCCGGGCTGTTGTGCCGTGGTAGACGTCTTCCTATTTCTTGATGCGACGTTTCGCCAGATCTTACTTCTGGCATCTTCAGGCAGTGCTACTTATCTTGATGATTTGTAACTGCCTGAAGATGCCAGAAGTAAGATCTGACGAAACGTCGACCACGGCACAACAGCCCGGAAAGTGTATATATATCTGAAATTTTAATTAGATTGTAAAAAATGTGTTTTATTAGTAAACATACCTTCCACTATCTATTATTGATTTAGTATATAAATGGTACTGACCAAAACTCAAATAAAGCAGCAGAATTATTCTAAAATCGTACAAAATACAAACGTGCTTAGGTACTAGAAAATTTAATGTAAGTGACTGTTTGTTTTAAATAACCTAATACTGATTTATGGCTCGAATGCCGACAAAATACTTCAGCAAACAGCGCATCAAAATTCAAACTTTCTGACCAAAACGAACATTAACTGGGATAGTATCAGATGTAGGTAAATTGTTGAAAAGTTGGGCGAATTAATGAAGGTTTCAACTAGAGCATGTTTCACCGAATAAAGCTTGAAGAACAAATCCTCCATAATTCCCGAATAATTAAAAATGAAAGAGCGAATTCGATGTCTCGATAATCGAAAAAAAAAATTTTTTAAATAATAACTACCTCACTAATTATAAAAATTGTTTTAACTGATACCTAATTGTATCGTTTCATACACAATTGGAGCATTTGTTGAAGTACCAACACAGTCACATTGTCATACGTATTACCTACATCTAAATAGATAACAGCGATCGACAAGCGAATGCTATCGTGCGTTTACGTTTTCAATCGTGGAAACCTAAATGAGTATATGGAGAGGGCACAGATATAGTATGTACTAGACGAACCATATAAGGAAATGTTCTCCGCAATTATCAAATACAACGATGCCAAGTGTTACTAGTTGTTATCGTACATCGGTATAATTGCAAAAATTGTCTTTCTTTTTGGGTAATACTTGATCGACACCAAATTATAAAAGTTATAAAATCTACTGTAACAGTAAAAATACTAACTGATTACTATGACAATGTAAGGTACTATTTATGCAACATAGCATCTAGAAAATATTTGAACATCAGTCTTTATGTAACCTTGCAACGAAAGCTACGCATAAACTTGAGTAAAAATCACTTCTTTAATTATTTTTTAATGATAATGATCAAATATTAACAAAATGTTATTTGTGAAACATGATTTGAACATCAAATAAACTGAAAATACTCTGAGTTTTTTTTGTAGAAGTTAATTTCAATACATTAATATGTATTTTTTTTTAATAATTGATTGCCTCAAACAGCAGCAATAATTTTTCCTCATTAATTTGAGGTAATCTGTAGTTAAAAATCAATTTAAAAAAAACAATTCAGATTAAAGTACTTACAATAATGTGCAAATAATATCTTAAGGGACAAAAAATAAGGTATAAAAGAGTTATATCTGACAATAATTAATCATGACGATTTTTCATACCATAACCTAATCTAAGCCTTTGGGGCGTAGCACTTAACCATTGGTTATTAGCACTGATGTGACAATTCCAACGTTACAAATTACAAACAAATATGGTGCTTAATATGAAAATGAGAAAAGCGTCAGTTTTTTACGGTACTTAATATGAAAATGAAATGTTCAGTTAGTGTTTCTGATACTAGATAATGACAGATGATGTGTGTATAACTGTGGCAGATTCAGAACTAATTCCGGGGTGGGGTGGGAGGTGACACTTTTTTCTAAAATCCTGAAATGATATTAATGGGAATAGTCCGAATAGTATACAGTCTATGCACTGCACTGTTTAAAATAACACTATAAAAAATTGAACTCCCTTATTTCCCCCTTTAGTCCACCACTAGTTTATAATACGTAACAGGCGGGTTGAAAGGTTCATAGGCTGACCCAAAGATGACGCTACTAGTATCAAATAATCCATGTAATTTTTAGTTAGCCCTAACCTTCAAAAGACGCGTGTATAAATTTGACAGCTGTTGCACTATTAGTATCTGAGTTATAGCACTTTTAGTAAAAAAACTTTTGTTACTTTGAAAAAATGGATAAAAAGGATTTTCGTGTGTTAATAAAGCATTGCTTTTTGGCTTTTTGCTGAAAAAAAATACTGTTGAAACCAAGGCTTGGCTTGATAAACATTATTCGGACTTCGGACTTTGCACCAGGAAAATCAACTGTAGAAAAGTGGTTTGCTAAATTTAAACGAGGTTAAATGAGCACCGAGGACCCGAGGACGATGCACGCAGTTCACGCCTCAAAGAGGCTGTTACCGACGGAAACATCAAAAAAGTCCACAAAATGATTTTTGATAACCGTAAAATGAAGTTGATTGAGATAGCTGAAACCCGACCCTGAAGATATCAAAGGAACGTGTTGGTCATATCGTGAATGAATATTTGGATAGGCGAAAGCTCAAGCTCTGTACAAAGTGGATGCCGCGCGAGCTCACAATCGACCAACAACAACAACGGGTCGATGATTCTAAGCAATGTTTGGAGCTGGGAGCTGTTCAATCGTAATAAATCCGAATTTTTGCGTTTGCGTCGATATGTGACGATGGATGAAACATGGCTCCATCATTTCACACCAGAGTCCAATCGACAGTCAATCGAGTCGAGTGGACTGCGCGTGATGAACCGACTCCAAAGCATGGAAAGACGCAAAAGTCGGCTGACAAGGTAATAGCATCAGTATTCTGGGATGCTCATGGCATCATATTCATTGACTATCTTAAAAAGGGGAAAACCATAAACAGCAACTATTACGTAGCGTTATTGGAGCGTTTAAAAGAAGAAATCGCGGAAAAGTGGCCTCATTTGAAGAAAAAGAAAGTGATGTTTCATCAAGACAATGCACCGTATCACAAATCGATGGCAAAATTCCTTGAATTGGGCTTCGAATTGCTTCCGCATCCACCGTACTCTCCAGATCTGGCCCCCAGCGACTTTCTTCTGTTATCAGACCTCAAGAGGATGCTCGCTGGACAGAAATTTCGCGCCGATGAAGTGGTAATCGTAATCGCCGAAACTGAAGCCTATTTTGAGTCTAAAGACAAATCGTATTATAAAAATGGTATGACCGCTATAATCGTTGTATCGCCCTCGAAGGGAACTATATTGCATAATAAAATCAAATTCTATAAAAAAAAAATATTTTTTCTATGCTAGCCTACGAACTTTTCAGCCTGCCTGTTATGTGGTTTTGTTGATAATTTCGGTTTATCAAGTTAAATAGATGCTGCCTTTTATTAGTCATACCTACATTTAAATATTCTCTTTCATTTTCAGGTATGTGATTACCAGTTTATGCGCAGAAGCATGCTACAACCCTCCTGAAGTAGTGACATTAGTTTTCTGGGTAGGCTATTTCAACTCAGCCCTCAACCCCCTAATTTACGCCTATTTCAACCGCGAATTCCGCGTCGCGTTTAAGAAGACCCTTCAAAGTTGCTGCGATTTTTCCACGAGGTTGATAACACGACGGAGGAAGAACCCCCACGACCCTTATGTCTATAGCAACGCTTCGAGCGAGCTACAAGTCAACAGCCACTTTCGTACAGACCACCACCGAAAAAACGACAATAACAAAAGGATGAGTTGCCTCTCAGAGGGTGAGAGCCTTAATTTTCATACTGAGGCCGTTATTTAATCCGTCGAATCAATATTTTTCAATTAATGTTATCATTAAACAATAAAATTAAAGTATTACATACTTAGCATGGCAAGATTCATTATAATTTTAAACATCCCCTCATAATAAAATAATAAGTAATATACGTACATTGAGGTAAATCAATCCAACAATAACAAATAAATAAAAATAGATAAAACTACTATTTAAACGAATAGATCATATCTTCTAAAGGATTAAATATCTTTTTGACAATATCAAAATCATTTCGATTTATTAAAGTCAACACACATTTCTAAAATAATTGAAAATTAAAAATAGTTTTTCTTTTAAAATTGGTAAGCTGAGGAACTAAACTTTGAAATAAATAAAATATTTACGTTAGTTCAATTTTATTAAATATTGAAACACTTCTCTTAGTAAATGACCAAAATAAAAAATTTACAATTAACATACCTAACTGAAATTTATAGGTACCTTTTTAGAATTTAAAAAATAAAAACTAATAATAATAATAATTTACAATATAAATTGTGATAAAGAATAAAATCATTTGATACCACTTTGATGATTTCATTTTACAACTAACCTTTTTTTTATCTTTAGAGTACGATGTAGAAGTAGGTAATAAGATGTAAAGTTATACATTTTTTAATTGTTTTTATATTATAAGGAATCTCACTTTATATAGTAAATTCTGTGTTTATCTATTATTAAATTCTACGTACATCGGTTCGAATATCGAGACATAGGTACGTGAAATGTGTTTTTTTTTAATGCTGTACTTTTCATCTACATAAAGAATATAAATATACATGCATGTATAATGGTTTTCCTTTGTATTTTGATAGCAAATATATAATGTAAATATTACATACTATATTTTATAATTTTTAAAAGACTGCTACCACCACAGCAAATATTGATTTTTTATATTGATAATTTATTTTATTACAATTGTACCTTCACCCAGATAATCATGCTATAGGTATTTGAAATGTATAGGTAAGTAAATAGCTATAATAATTGTATAGATAAACCTAAGTAAAATTTATTATTTTTATGACTATAGTGAAGCAGCTGGAATTTTGAATTGTAACTAATAATCACCCATAATTTTGTAAAAACAATGTATTTCCAAATAATAATTTTTTTTCTGTAAAATATGGATTTGTATTTTCATTCAATTGACAGCTAAATGGACACACGAAATAACAGAAATTATATCTGTTAAATGTTTCCTTAACATTTTTGTGGTTACTATTCTTGTTATCTTCAAAAATTTTAATTGATGACACATGGGATATAGGATAAAAGTAAATTTTCGTTACAAATCATCTGTAGAAATTGGTCGATGTTTTGTTAATAGAAATAACTGACCAAAAACTTATGTTCTGATTTCGGTTATTCGCGATTGAACAGTACTAGAGTGATAGGAAGGTAAGTATTCTGGAAATTGGGAGAAATAGGATTGTAAATATGTTTTATCAGTCCCATATCCATGATCATCTCATGTGTACAGAGAATTAATGACTCCAATTTACCTTGAAAGAGCCTTGTACTAAAAGGAGAAATATCTGTGTTTGTTAATGAAAATATTTCTTTTTCCTCATTTTGGCTTTGATTCTTATAATGATAATAACTGTAAAATTAACACTTTCAAAATTAAATTTTCCGACATCGATTTATCGCCAATTATAGGAACTGATACCAGAGATATCATTTCCAACGTTTCCGACATAATTGACGATTCTGAGCCCAAATATGACATTAGAAAAACGTCAATAACTTTTGACCTTTTAGTGAGCATGACTTCGTGAAATAAAGGAACGAAATAATTAAGAGAGAAGACAGACTCCATGTTTTGAAATATCTTAACCCTCAAAATCCGAACGATAATTTGGTTTTTTATAGTATTTATAAATTTCAACGCATTAGGGCAACTCTAGGACCAGATTCAAGTTTGTCATCAAAAATGATAGTAGTGATCTAAAAATCGGAAGTTTCCTTTGAAGGAGACCTCGTTACAATGAAAAAAAAAGCACGAAAAGGGTAATTAGTTTCAATATTCGAAAGCGATTTCAAATCTGTCTCTAAAATTACCATGGCACATTCAAAGTTCAATATATCCTTATTTCAAAATAAAATAAGTTAATAAATAAAACAAAGGTATTGATTTTCACAATTTTATTCACACACGTGACGATTGTTCGCTAATAATATTAGCTTCTTCAAACTAGGAGTATTTACTACTAAATATATTTAACAATAAAAGTACTTATATACTAAGACGGTCTTTATAATAAATTTAAAAGGGGTGGAATTATTGCATTCTGTTTGGTCGTTCATTAAAATATCTATTTTTTTGTAAGTTTCTAATAGTGTTAATTTAATTCTCTTACTCTTTGCTTCTATATGTAAAATGTTCAATTTATCATTAAATTGATGTCCCTCTATAGTGACATGGTTGGCATAAGTAGAATCTGTGTTATTTGTTGTATAACTATTTTTATGTTCAGACAAACGTTTTTTGAAGCTTCTCCCTATTTGTCCTATATAATTTTTTTGGCAAGATCCACACATTAACATACAAACTCCTGATTGATTTTCTTTTATAACTTTATCTCTATTATTTTTTATAATAATGCCTAATGAGGAAATCGTTTTAAATGTAATATTCAGACCACATTTCTGTAAATAATTGACTATTTTATTCGTAAATGGTCCAAGATATGTAATACAGTTGTATTTAGTTTATTTGTTTATTGCAAACAAATATATTAATTGTAATGCTATTTTTTGTTGCAAATAATAATTACAAAAAACTAAATATTTTAATGAACGACCAAACAGAATGCAATAATTCTCCCCTCTTACATTTATTATAAAGACCATCTTAGTGTATAAGTACTTTTATTGCTAAATGTTAAATATCTTTAGTAGTAAATATACCTTGTCTGAAGAAGATAACACTATTAGCGAAACGATCGTCACGTGTGTGAATAAAATTGTGAAAATCAATATCTTTCTTTTATTTATGATGTTAGATTTTCATCAAGTAAAAGTCGAATCTATTCAATTTTTAAGATAAGTTAAATTAGCATAACTTGTATTTTGAGAATATGATACTGCTTCAGTAATTCTGATATTAGATTTTAATTCATCAACAAAAACCACTGTTAAAAATAACGTAGAATAAAACACAATGTTGTTGTTTATTGAACTCGACAATATTGTTTCGATCGTCAGCGATCATTCTCAAGAGTGCATAAACTTTTAGTTTAACGCTGACGATCGAAACAATATTGTCGAGTTCAATAAAAATTAGTGAAACAACATTGTATTTTATTCTACGTTATTTTTAACAGTTTATAAAATGTTTCACAAACCTTGCACTATCGTATGTTTAAACAAAAACCACTTTGGAAATTACTACTCTGTAAGTTGCTTTTGCTACACGTAGTATCGTTTTCAAAAAGTCCAAGACATAAATTTTACAAATTACGTCATAAATGACTATCCCTTTGTTGTTTTAATTTTCAATCTCTGAATTCGTTAACGTGTGTTATTGTACAAAACATTACAGAAGAATTTACTCATAAATAAAAACTGTCCCTTTCGACTTTTTGCTGCTCGACACCGTTAGTAAGAATTGAAATTAAGCACTTTCAACTGTTACGGTCATAAAGCTTTCAAATAAAAAAAAACTTTTAATTCACTCCTACCATTATAAAGGCGGACTTAATATTCCCATAGGTAAGTAAAATAAATCGCACTTTGATGGTTCAATAAACCTGAAAAGATAATGTTAATATATATGTAAGTATAAGTGTAGCTTTTGTTCTCTCGAGAAAAATATATAAAAAAAAGAACATCTTCTTCGAAGGCCATCAAGACACCCCGTGCTTTCGCGTCATAAAATTTTAAGTTCGTAAAAAAAGCAACCCCTAACTTAATCTCGCCTTTAAACCAACACAGCTCGTGAACTCGGCTCTTCAGGAATATATCGACGTCAACTGGTGTGGTGTAGCTCGCAAATAATTGAATTTGCGTAGTTACTTTTAACGGCCCAGAACGCAGATGTTCCACAAACTGAGATGCTATCCTTAAGATTTCACCCCACGGCCACGAAAATCACAATTAATACAGCAGAACCGAGTAATTAACTGTACCTGCACATCTAGAAAAGTTTATTTTAACATCCAAAGAAGTTAAATCAACGTAATTATTTAATCCGAAATTGTACGGAACAAATTGCGATGCTCGAGTTCACAGAATGCATAATAACTGCTAAATTATTTATTGCTGCTGCAGAAAAGCTTCTCAGCTACTAGGAGTATTAAATTTTAAAACAACTGCTCCACATTGAACATGAAGTGGAGTGATAGTGGGGGTTCTGCACTACACACTAACCACAACAAAAAGTCGAGGATATATGAAAATTGATTGTAAAGACCGTAGTAAGAAATATGTTGGACAGTATATAACTACTTCGAATACATAGTTTACATAATAAAGATTATATAAACACGTGTATTTCTTTTACCTATGACCAAAAATATTACACTGTCTTTACTTTTTAGTTCTCTTCAGTCCCCGAAGAAAGTAACCCAGCTACCGAAAAGTTCTTCGGACGTTTAGTGACATGCAAAAATAAAACTTCACGAAGTAGATTTTCACAATTTATTTTTTTATTTAACAATGTTCAATGTCAATGTTTTTGGCTTCTTCTGACAGTGGGTATTTTCTACTCATGTTACATTGAACATTGTTAAATAAAAAAATAAATAAAAAAATTGTGAAAATCTACTTCGTCTACTTCTACTTTTCATCAAGTAAATGTCGAAACTATTCAATTTTAGTGTCGTGTTTTAGTATTGGGGCTTGAGCTATTTACTGTGTTCCACACCATAAATGTTTTGTAACAGCAAAAAATCGAAAATTTCTGCTGGGATTCTTGCCCTTTTTATAGTTTTAGTTTCAATAGTTTCAGAAATAAACAAAGTAAGTTTGGAACAAAAAAACTTTGAAGACATCCAACATAAAAATTTAAAGATATTACTTATTTGGGCATCAAAAGAATACATATTTGTAATTCTTATAACCATCTTTTTATACCTAATAGAAACCTTGATGGTTCAGGAAAATTAAGCAAGTTCTGATAGCACCAATCTATTCCTTCTAAAATTTCAAATGGAAAATATTTTTTGATAATTTTTAGTTTTTTACTATATTTGTGATATTTATTGCTTCTTCATTCGCATTGACAATTATCAAAATTGTTTTTGATCTAATGTGATTAAAGAAAGTCTTTGGAAAGATATGAAACTTAAATCTGGAGTTTACAAATTAAAATGGTGAAACTGTAATTCTGTATACGGATTGATCGTTCTAGGAACGCATTAAAGAACATTACAGATGTTTTGAACTTAAAAAATTAAATTTAGCATATGCTGAACATTAATACAGTCATTCAAACTGAGTAGTACATTAGACGTTTTAGGAAAACTAAGCATGTTATAAATTTGAAAATTTGGGAGTGGAAGTTATCAAGGTTGATCTATTTAACTAAAATAATTTCAACTGTCGCGCACTTCCGGTTATACCGGAAGTTGATGTCAACTTTCTTATTTTTAATGAAACGGTATATTTTTTACGATTAATTCGAATGAAACCTAAAATTTTAAAGGGACTTTGATAACCAACTTGTAACTTGTACGATATATCTACGATGAATAGTTTCTGAGATAATTTAATTTATTGGAAAAAAGATTGCACCGCAACCCAAACTATAAAAAATCATAACTTCCATAAAAAATGACTTAGAATGTTGAAATTTTTACTGGTTATAGCCAAGTCAAGTCATAAGGCTAACGTCATGCAAAAGTAACCTTTATAATTTGTACAGGGCGTTCAGAAAAAAAATCCGTAGTTTAAAAACATCAAACACGAATAACTTCATTTATTCAAACTCATCGTAGGCATATAGGCATACAAGTTGGTTATCAAAGTCACCTTAAATAGATCATCCTTGATAACCCTTACTCCCAAATTTTCAAATCTGTAACATTGTTAGTTTCCCTAAAACGTCTAATGTACCACTCAGTTTGAATGACCCTGTATACTTTAACCATAAATTTGACAACTTTAAAATTTTACATGTAGCAAATAAAAGTCAGAAACTAAATCTTCTAGAATGTATAGAGATTAATAATTATAATACGTTAGGAATAATTCTAAATAACCAGAAAGAAATAAATAACTCACCACTACTCAATTTACATCTTAATCCCCCCTCTTTACTTTAGCATAATTCTGTAACTAGTATTTAAGGCTTGCAAAATGTATAATTTATTTATTGTATTTCATTTACTGATGAAGCCACAGTGTGGCGAAACGGTCGTTGTGTACAATAAAAACAAAAATTTTAAAACTTTAAATGACTTTCCTTTAATCACATTATTTAAAATTTCAATAAGTATGTGCTAATAGAATGAATAGTTTTTGATCTGCTCAATCTTTAAACTGGTATTCCTCTCGTAAATTGCTGTATACCACCCTGTGTATTGGTGAGAACTTTGCTTCTTCTTCAAACAAAACAATCCCGCGCTTCTTCTTTGTAAATTAAGAAAATTGCCTTTGATCTGTTCAATCTTTCCACCGAGCGGCGTGGTCCAGTGTTCTAGATCATTGCTTAGCATTCGGGAGGTTGCTGCTTCTGATCCAAGTTTTCTGTGGTTTCCTTGAATCATTTAGGCAAATGCTGGGGCAGTAATATTCCACAGATAATCTTTCACTTCTCTTCTGTCTTCATTTCGTCCGTCTCATCTTTCTCTCCCTAACCACACCACCCACCCATTCCCACGATTCCTGAAAGGAGGCTGACTAGGGCCTTACGCCTTACCCTCCGGCTTTGCACTATAGTGTAGGTCGGAGGAACTGCCCACCCACCAGCACGAGTAGCTGGTGGGAATGAAACACAAAAAAGAATTTTTTTTTCAATCTTTAAATTCCTTTTTTCTTTTAAATGGTCCTGCATGGCCGTATACATCGGTGAGGCTTTTAATTTTTTTTAACAAAATAGAATCTCCTCTTTTGTTTTTGAATTTAACAAGATAGTTTTTGATCTGCCCAATATTCAAATGGATTTTGTATCTTCAAAGACCTTTCCATTATAAGCCATTGCTTTTAGCATCAAACAGGTGTAAGCACTTCCATACCTACATTGCATACATACACATGTGATATGTATACCTAACACAGATAAGTTGTACAATGTATATGTAGCTCGTTGCAAAATGTTCCATGCTTTCCAACACATCATCGATGTTGTCTAAAAGCTTTACGAGTGTTTCTTCATCCGTACGAAATTCAATTATCTGCCCACATAAACGAGATATGCATGCAGCAGAGAGGATAGGTTTGCAAAGTGCATTTCATTGTAAATGACAGCACGAGAAAATCGGGGGTTACAAATAGAGTAATCCATATAGTAATATAATAACCATTGTAACAAATTTGAATTAAATAGGTCAGTTTTACTACATACTATCAAAACCACAAAAAAAACGAAGAATCCTCATTAATAAAACGCTTGAGTATACATTTTTACAACTTTATTGTCACCAGTGACGATCGTCTCGCCAAAACATTGGCTTCTTCAACCTAGGAGTATTTGCTACTGGGTAGTAGTAGTCTGAGGAAACCAATGTTCACTAGTGACAATAAAGTTGTTAAAATCTATACTCAAGAATTTTATTACTGATGTTCAATTTTCATCAAGTAAAGGTCGAATCCATTCAATTTTTGAAGAATCCTGAGTTGAAAGCTCAGCTTATATTTACATTATTGTAATAAATACAGAGAACGGAAAAAAAGACAAAATCTTACCAAACATTTAATATAAAAGGGTTAATTGTATATCACAAAAATTAACATTGGTAGATATCAGACTAACACTAATAGACAAAAAATTATTCAATTACAATATTAAACTAAGCTCATTTAATTTCTTTGTTCATCGCTTGCTAACCTTACCTTTGAATGCATCTAATTATCAAGAGGAAGTTTCTATCCTAAAGAGCCTTGCCAAGAATAACGGTTATGAAGAAAATTTAATAGACACTTATCAGTAAAAAACAAAAAAAGTTAATTCTCCAACAGCTATATTCAGTTCCAAATACAAAAGATATCCAACCCAATAAAACATTTTGCTATATCAATTACGTACCTAATATCTCCAATAAAATTTGCAACAATTTAAAAAAGTTTGATTTATCAGTCATTTCGGTCAATAAAACAATTTAGGAAAATTGATGAAATAACTTCCGGGCTAAGTTGCCGTGGTCCTGGTTTCGTCTTCTTCTGCGGCAGACATCTTCACTGGCGTGGTCGAAGCGTTCTCGTTGACGATGTAGCGACGAATGCATTGAAGACGTCTTCCGCAGAAGAAGACGAAACGTCTGGTATCATTAACCAACCAAGACCACGGCAACTTAGCCCGGAAGTTATTTCATCAATAGACACCGGCAGTGAAAGCCTACATTTCACGATGAATTTAGGAAAATTTTTAGTAAATAATAAACCAAAAATTAATGAATTAAATAAAAGCGGTGTTTATGAAATAAATTACAAGAACTGTGAAGCGTTTTACATTGGACAGACGGGGCGGGCCCTTAAAAAACGTTCAGACGAACACGTAAAGTCCATAAAAAATGGCAACAAATGTACAGGTATAGAGGACCATTGTATTTCCCAAAATCATGAAATAGATAATAAGAATATAAAAATAATACATACAGAAAGTAAAGTGAGAAGACTGAATTTCTTAGAAACAGTCGAAATAAACCAGGCCATCGTAAACGGTCTACCTATTACCAATGACCAGAGCGATTTTGGGGTTTCCCCGTTATTAAAATCCATTGTATTCTAGGTATAAGTAGTTTGTAAGGAAATAATGTACCTCGGTGATCTATAAGTCTTTGAAAATGGTGTAAAAACCGAAACATATGTCAGAGACAGTCTAACATTTGTGAAATATACCGTGTGTTTTATTTTATTAATTATTTATTATGTTTCACCAAGTGATCAGCGAAACCCCAATTTCAACTATTAAAAAATAATTCTCTAAATTCAGACAGGTTTCAAAACTAACAAAGGAAACAGCTAATAGTCGTTTTCCTGGGAATTACAGAACCAAAATGATGTGCTTTGTTGACGTATTATCAATGTAATACTTACACTAAACCTATCAAATTCAGAAGCCACACAATTTTAAAATTAATTGAAAACTGAATGCGGTAAACAATTGAGAAGGTTATGTAGATGTAAAAGAAGAAGTTAATAAACTCTGAAGTACATGACACTTCTAATTCTTAATCTTAAGGATGAGGTATGAAGAAAGGATTATGTTTAATCTTAAACCAATGAAACCTCAAGATTGCTAAAAGCAATTTCGGACAATATATATATATATAGTCTCCAATAGTATACCATATCGTACAACGACGAGGGGAATTAGGTGTCGACAACCTCCTATTGAGTATTCACCAGGATACATTGTCCTCTGGAGAGACAATTGAATTACCAACGTAACGAACAAGGATATTATGACTTTTTATCTCTTATTTAAAATTCCACTTTTATTTTAATTAGGGCTCTACATCTCTCAAAAAATACAAAACCCTCACATGTTCGTCTGTCACAGGCATATTCTTTAGAAACTATCGTAATTAGCAAGATAAAAGAGACTGTATTGTTTCAATTAACAGTTATATTTCGACTAAATCCTACAAGGCTTCCTCAGGATGGAATTTAATTTATTTTTTTATAATAGATGCTATCAGTAATAATTTAATCCTAAATCAATAATTTACTGAATTCCGAAAATTGCTTAAACAATTAATTAAAAACTCTGTTTGCAATTTGCTAATATTGTAAATAAGTTACGTATTATTATTTCAATTAAAATTTATTTTATATTTTTCTCTTGTGACATGCTGTGTTATAACCATGAAGAGAAACGACAGGTTCTCTTAGAAAGATGCCCTTGCATGAAACGTTAAGGACATTTAGCCGGACTGATAACAGAGCAGGATTAAACCAGTCTGAACTAGACGAAAACATTTCACAATTTATAAAAACGAAAACACGCCATATGTTCATCAGAACATACCCAGCAACTATGCTTCTCAGACAAAGTCGTGATGCTGATGGTCCATGTCGGGTAACTGTTCTTTGCATGTTTACCATTACGTAATTACCACCGTTTATTAATTCGTATGTTAGTGTTTTATAAATTTTTGGGAGTATTAAGATGGAATATTATATACGAGGGGTGATCCCGAAGTTATGATACTGAATATTGAAAACAACGATCATGTTTTAAAATTATTATTACTTTTTTTCGTACCCTTCTAACAAGTTAATATATTTAGCCTATCCTATCTCTAACCCTGAAGACTTTTAGGAAAAAAACATTTTTATCTTGACCCTTCAAAAATTGTTCTGTATCAGTGGGGGCTAGATCCGGAGAATAGGGTGGATGTTTAAGCAGTGAGAAACCTACTTCTTGTATTTTAACTGCTACGGTAGGTAATGTTTCCCACTCTTCCAACCTCGCGGCTTTGATTTATACGAAATCCATCCTATATATAATTATATATGCATTTGCCACTAAACTACGAGAGATGATAGCAAAGCATTGGTAAAGCTAAAGATCCCAGGTTCGAGTCCCGGCAAGGGCATTTAAACAAGGCGAAACAATTGTCAAATGAAATTAATAAATATTATAGAAACTGAATTCGTAGTTCTATTAAGTGTTATAATTATAGCTTAATAAACTGAATTAATCTAACGTATTTGTGTTATTGTAAATCTGTTCCTTGTATATCACCCTCAAAGCACACCATTGTGTACAGCACGGGGGTGTTAAGCTTGTAGGTTTATAACTTTTTCACCACACTCGGCCGAACAAGAAAATTTTACTTCCTGGTCAAAGGTGTTAAAAAGTCGCATACACTCCCGGGGAGGAAATAAACATGCTGAGCCATTCTTTACTCTCAAGGCGTCTTATGCTATATGAAGCTTAAAATCTAACAAGCGGGATGAAAAGTTCGTAGGCTGATCCATAGATGACGCTACTAGTATCAAATCCATATGATTCTTAGTTATACCTAACCTTCAAAAGACGCGTGTATAAATTTGACAGCTGTTACACTATTAGTATCTGATCACTGCACCGTGTCACAAATCAATGAAATCGATGGCAAAATTCCATGAATTTGGCTTCGAATTGCTTCCGCATCCACCGTACTCTCCAGATCTGGCCTCCAGCGACTTTATTTCTGTTCTCAGACTCAAGAGGAAGCTTTCTGGACAGAAATTTCGGGCCGATGAAGAGGTAATCATAATCGCCGAAACTGAAGCCTATTTTGAGGCTAAATACAAATTGTATTATAAAAATGGTATCGAGAAATTGTATGACCGCTATAATAGTTGTATCGCCCTCGAAGGGAACTCTATATTGAATAATAAAATCAATTCTATCAAAAAAAAATACATTTTTTCTATGCTAGCCTACGAACTTTTCAACTGTTGAAGAATATTTTTTTAATTACAAAAGTCTAAAAAAATACACAAACACATTCTTCATTTTATCCACGACCCTTCTGATACGTTTCTCAGTGTTATAAAAATCGAATCACTCCTTTGTCGTTCTTATTTCAAAAAATTAGAAACGGATCCAAACAAAATTGGAAGAAATCGTTCTGGGGTATATGTTTGGTTCATCAGGACCGGTTGAGACAGACAGACCGACAAAAAAAGCGACACTTGAAGGGATAAGGGAAATTGTCGAGAAAGCACTTCGGGAATTGGCAGCAATAGGAAATTGAAGGAGTTCGCAACGATGCTGTCCTAGCCCGGAAAATCATATTAAATTTCCCAGATACAACGTGGACGGGCCACTACCTCACCTCTTCGACGCTGTGTCGGGTCGTCGAGGAAGAACGTATACTATTTCCGCGTCAACAAAATCGATTCAGATAACGAACAAAAATATACAGAATTATTTACAGGACAAGAAATTGTCAGCTGAAATGGCATCACGAACACGAAATATTGGTTATTTATCATCGTTATGTGAGATAAGAAATGAATTAAATTCCCATTAGATAAATAAAAAAAGCGAAACCTTCTGACAACCTATACATTAATCTTTAAATATTTAATCAAGTATTTCACGTAAATATTCGAAAATATTCATCTTTCTTCCTTAATGCATTAACTTCAATGACGATAAAAAGTTTGCGACATTTGTAGGATATACATACTAATGAGACAACTAATTCTATTTGATTACTATGAAATAATTTAACACCTACGAATTACGACATTCACCCCAATGTCCCAACAACCATAAAATCAAATATTGGAAAATAAACTTGCGTGATCTAACCTAACGTACCCTGTCAGGTACCGAGTTCACACAGCTATCAACTTTCCCTATCTTTAACAAAAATAAACCGACTCTATACCATTTGGTTAATCCTTTATTTCGTAAACTTGACACGTCTTTCGCAAAATACAATCAAAATCTACTTAAAACTACCTAAGAGTAGATGTTTATAAATAGGGTGGTGCATCTTCATTAGAATAAATGAAAAGATTTAATAGTGGTGAGAAGTTTATATCTACTTGGTCATTAAGGAATATGTCTTTAGATTCTAATAGTGTAAGTTTAAAACTTTTATTTTAAATGTATAAAATTTTTAGATCTAAATTAAATATGTGTTTGTCTTCTAATACATGTTTGGCACAGTTAGAATCGGTTTTTTTGTTTCTATATGATCTAAAATGTTCGTTCAAACGAATTCTAAAATTTCTTCCCGTCTGACCTATATAAATTTTTGAACAAGAACCGCAATTGAGTTGATATATGCCTGGTTTTGATAATTTCCCTACTTTGTCTTTATTATTCTTTACTAAGGTTATTATTCATTTTGTATGATATATTTATATTGTTGTCTCTGAGAAATTTATTAATTGTTAGTGATGGTTTCTCTATAAATCTTAATTTTTTTTGTGTTATCTTTAGTGAGTGGGAAGATGTTTGAAATATTTTGAGTGTATGAAATTTTTTTTGTAAAAGAGTGTCAGTTATGAGCGGGTTGTAATTATTGTTTATGGCAATTTGTTTAATTAGAAGTAATTCTTTATTATGGTCTGTTTCTGACAAGGGAACTTTGATTAGTCTGTGAAACATGCTATAAAATGCTGAGTGTTTGTGTTGGCAAGGGTGAATTGAAGATGAACTGTGTATAATAATATCTGTGTATGAAGGTTTATGGAAGATGGAAAGATAATGTTTATTATCTTGTTTGGAAATAGTTAAGTCTAGAATGTTTATTTTATTGTTATTTTCAATTTCCATTGTGAAAATGATATTTTCATGTATATTATTAATTTGGTCAAAAAACATGTGTAATTGTCTATCTGAACCGGTGAAACAGACTATAATATCATCAACATATCTGAAGGAATAAAGACAACATTTAAATAGAGGTAATTCTTGAATAACAGATTCAACAATGTGGTACAAGAATATTTCTGCCAACAACGGGCTTAAGGGATTTCCCATTATTAAACCTGTGTTACCTGAGTAAATATTTGAATTGAACTGAAAATAATTTTGCTTTATACAAGTTTCAAGTAATAATATAATCTCGTCATTAATAATGGGATTGGTATGTTTTCATTCTAGGAGATTTTGAATAATATTAATTGTTTCTAAGGGAGGTACACTCATTGTGATAGCTATTAACCAAGCGAACGCAGCAATACAACGCGTCGTTTCCGTGCTACCTAATATACCACTTCAAGTTCCTAACGCCCGGATGCGCCTTGCACGCAATTTAAAAAAACTCGTTTATATTTGATCCACCCTCGTATTCTCAGGCTGGTCTAAAGTAAGTCCTAATCGAGTACTTAATGTACAGTAGTGGTCAAAAGGGTTGACATCGAACTTGACGAACTAGTTCAATTTTACTTATAATAAATAATCGAATTTTTAAAAACGTGCTTTAATAATGTATTTTGTCTAACAAAAGAAAAAAGTTGATTACTTTACTGAAGCATTGTGAGGTTATAAAGCAGACCTTGTAAGAGAAATGGAGGCAGTTGATGCTGGCAACTTTTCACTTTAAATTATTAAGAGTTGTTGGGAATTTGCAGTTCTGTCGCATTTGAATGACAAATTGGAATCGCAAATCTTCTTAAGGAAATGGGGCACTAGTTTCTACTTGCACTATTTAATGGAACTTAGTCGGGCCATGCGAGAGACGCGAAAATAAAACAGAACATTATTAAATGCGAGGAACTGCGCGAAAGATTTAAAAAGTTTTTTCTCAAAATGCAACCAGAGAAACTTTTACTATCTGTCTATCTAGCTGAAAATTATGTCCGCTAAAAAGTTACATCCAAAGACGGAAATTGCAATTGCTTATGTCCAATAAGTACCGACATAGATACATATTTAAATAAAGTTTGCAAAAGTTAAGATTAACACTGAACAGCAAATTGAAAGATGAGTAATCTTAAATTGTTTATAAAAGATAAACGAAATACACCAATGAACACCTTAAAATGTAGGGAACTAAGAATTAGATAGGGTTAAATATTAATACTATACCATTAAAACCTTAAATTACCATAAGTAAGGCGACAAACACATCTAGCTATACAAAAACGTAATACAGAATAGAAATTTATAAACAGCTGTTTTTTCATTTGTCTTGTATAATTTAAAACAAATTCCTAACCGTTCCCAAACAAACTTCAGAATTTAATTTTCGCAATAGTTAACTTGATATTTTTGTATGCTTTTCCTATGTCCCAAAGAACGTTTTCGTTTGTTAAATTAAAATAAAAGATAGTCAAACCTCGATAGATATGAAAATCGTAAACATCTAGGGCTAAATCTTACCTAAGCAACAAACGGTCAGATGTGGCAGGCGGATTATTGATATTGTTTAACACTACACACGTTTCACTTCTTATTAATCACACAAAATGTTCGGCAAACGTTTCCACTTGTTTTACTTAAATGAACCACTTTTAATTTCCGGTCTCTACAATAATATCTTTTTTACTATTGTAACCAGTCATACCAGCTTAACTTTAATAGCAACCTAAATACACTATAATCCGATACTATTACTAGAAACTGAATTTAATAAAACAAAATAAATTTTATGTACTAGATTTTAACAAACACATACCCAAATGACAAATTAATTTAGAAAACATATAAAAATGCGCTTGCTCTGGTAGACATAGTGTATATGTTAGCTGTACACAATTAAGATAACAAAAAATTAATAGATTTTTGTTAAATTTTCGTTTAAAAGGAAATTACCGCTTTGTATTAAGACAAGACCCGGCACCTGGCACAAGAAAACTAAACTATCATATGTAATATTTGGTGATATCTGAGTTGCCAACACACCAATAATAATTATGTTCATTGAGCAAAGATGGCGCATTTTATTTCTTTATTTTTCGTTAAAAACAAAAGTAAATCAAAATGTTTTGTACGGTTTTTTCAAACGAAAATAAGGTATCCATTTCACGATTTCCACTTTTTTTAAGAAAAATACTTCCATCGATTGTTTTTCAGGTGAACCTAACCTCTTCAGATCTCTTAGTATATAGTCAGTAGTTATTCAGGACATAATTGATGGCTTATTTTAATTAAAGCAGATTAACAATTAAAATTAAACATTTAGACCTCCCATTATAATCGATGCATACGAGTGGTCTATTAAATAAATAAAAATCACTATCTAATCAATGCTTTTGATGGTCTCACAATTCTCGTTTTTTTAAATCGCCGCTGTACTTTTCGTTACATTAATAAACGAGACAAACAAAATTACACACCCTCAGCAAGTTTATTTAAAATTTGCTTCTAGTACACACATAAGCGTTTAATATTAAATATAAAAAAGACTTAGTACAACTTCAGTTATAATATAATGTATATACACTTCCAGTTTGGTAACAATTACAAAAATAAGAACAAAAAAACGATCCGTTTAAATAACTATATGCTAAATTGTAAATCATAGGTATATCCTTTTGCTATATTATTATTTTTCCTTTTTTTGTTCTAAAAATTCATTTGTGGTAAAAATTATGCTAACAATTGGCTAACTACTATACTTGAGGTATGCTGCTTACTTCCATCACCTCATCTGTACAGTTGTTAGGCCCCATGGGGCGTTGCTGTGAATTGTACTGCCTTATAGAACTTATGTGATGAGAATTCTGAAGGGGATGGTGAAAAGGCACGGGTTGATGACGCAGGGGTGTGCTGCCGGGCTTACGAGGAGATCTCGCCTTTACTATATGTGGTTTGTACATGTCTTCAAGCACCGACGGTGCAATATAAGTGAACCCCTAAAAACATGAAAATATTTCTTTAAATGCAAAAAAGTACAAGGCAAAAATACAAAACATTTCCAACAAAAAGTACTACATATTTATAAAAATTAATTACTAAATAAAAAATCAATTACCTGAAATATCATATTGGCACTTTCGCTAAGAGTAGATTCGTCTGGTGAATCGATAGGTGTCTGTTTGGTGAATTTGGTATCGAATTGCGAAACATCATCTTCGCTCGTCTTCAAAACAATATACGTTATTTACTTAACTGATGAATAAAAACTATAGTAGCTTACCAGACTCGGCTTAAAGGGCGGTTCCAGTTTTCTCGTTAGCACATCATTCCAGTTGATGTGCTTAAAGAACTGGTGCTGCTTGATGCCATCCGCGTCTCCGGGGGAAGACCCCAACCTAGCCTGCACCTGTCTCTTGAGCAATTTTCTTATCAAGTCTCTGGCATCGGCCGTTAAATATTGGGGTAGTATTAACTTGCCTTTGAGGATCTTTTCTATCGTTCTTTTGCGGTTTTCCGCGGTAAAAGGGGGCTGCAAAAACACATTACGTAATCGAAAACGACATAATCTGAAATCCCTAATATATTTACAAATTCAACTCAAAAGTTACAACGATTTTAAGGCTCAACATTTGAGTAATACATATTTAATATTTTGAAATTTGAGATTTCTAAAGAATAAGAAATATACTCACAGCCCCTGTTAACATATCATACATAAGAGCACCTAATGACCACCAGTCGACTTCTTTGCCATGGCCACTTCTCGTTAATATTTCAGGGGCCCTGCAAATATTATTTATTATATTACAATTCATAGTAATTTTCAGATAAAAAAGTGCTTTAAAAATTAAAATGTAACGTACATGTATTCTATAGTACCGCAAAATGTGTGTGTAACGATTCCTTCTTGAATATGTTCTTTACAAAGACCGAAATCAGTCAGTTTAACATGTCCGAAAGCATCTAGTAAAATATTTTCCGGCTTTAAATCTCTGTAAATTATTCCCTGTAAATGCAAGTGCTCTAGTGCTAGAATGATTTCGGATAAGTAAAAGCTAAAAGAAAAAGGATCATATAAAGTGGTACATGAAAACCATTCTCCCAGATTACCATGCAGTATCTTCTAAAAATATTCCTTCACGTTCCAAATGCATGAAGAGCTCACCTCCACTTAAATATTCTAAAATTAGATACAGTTTTCCTCCAGTTTGGAAGGCATATTTTAAGTCCACTATGAAAGGGTGCTAAATGACAAAAAATATATTTAGTAAATTAATACCGTATTAAAACAATTTTTCTTACCTTAACTTCTTCTAAAATATTGCGTTCAGCCTTAGTGTGTGCTGTGTCTTTCTGATTTCTAACTATGGAAGCTTTACGAAGGACTTTCATTGCAAATATTGTCCCGGCATCTTGACCAGTTACCTTGCGTACCTGAAACACTTTGCCATAGCCCCCTTTCCCCAGTACTTTCCTAAGTTCAAAATCATGGGGACCTGTCTTTTCTTGTCCAGGATTAACATTTTGTTCAGTTAATTGAACTGTTTCAATGTTATCATCGCTAAAATAAACATTTTTGTTTTTCAAATGATATACTCTATTAAAAAATGATCAGGAAACTGTAAAAAGTTAAATAATCATATTTAGACATCATATGTAAAGCAGATTTATAAAATACTTATAAAAGCTTTTCAAGAGATAAAGGTACATCTAATAAAAGTATACATATATGTATATATAAGAGAACAAAATGAGGTGATTAAATAAACAGAGCATTGCAAAATCTAGAAACCTAGTAACATGTAATACTTTATAGTTTAGAGCATTTTAGTTCATTTTAACTTTTACTTTCACTCAGACCATGTAAAAAGAAAGTCCTACATTTCAATATGATGACATAACCATGACCTACTTACACACTTTACTACTATCTTACAAAACGGAAAATAAGGCCAAAACTGTTTATTATTTTATAAATATAGGTACTGCCCATGGGGTGTAAAAAATAGTTCAAAAAAATACTATTATATATATTTACCAACAGCTATTCCTAAATATCCTTTGCCATTTTTGTGCCATATACATTAAAAAAAAAACGTAAATTCAAATTGAATAGTACAAACAAATTAAGGTGATTGAAATTATTTGACCTAAAATAATCAATTCTGCTTATAACAAATAATTTAACGGATCATATAAGGCACATTCAAGATAAATGTAAAAAGACTGTTATAATTGACTTAATTGGTATTATCTATCTAGATATAAAGTAGATGTAAATAAATACTTACTCTATAATATCATTTACGTTGGGGTTCTGATCATATCCACCCTAAAAGTATATAGACATGTAAAACATATGCACACCAAATAAAAAATATGTGACAAGAATTTCAAAACTGAATTAACACAATGCCTTCAAATATTTGTTGTATACTATTTTTTGGCTGTAATACCTCAGTTATTTCAATAATATCGTCATCAGAATCGTCAACTTCTACAGTTTCAATGTCATGTAGCTCAATATCAAATACGCCAGCCATTTTTCAATAACACACTTAATAACTGTAATTTTCACATTCTAGCACAAAGGAATAAAGCACATTTCTTAGAGACCCTTTAAAATAGATATTACTTTCCAGTTATAGAATTTTCTCACCATGCATTACACTTTGAAGTAAGGTTAAGACCTCTTCTAAACTGACAACGACAACTAGCTCTCGGTTGTTATTTCAGGAACCATTTTGAACACGTTATTTCCAAAATACGTTCTGTAACGTTACCTTGTATTCAAAAACACATTCCCCATTGCTAATGTATTAAAAAACAAAAATTTATTTTAGTTGTAAAGCATTTGTATTAAAAAAAAATAAATTCGGAGTTTTCAACTTTTTAGGAGTAGGAATGTTTACTGCTTAGTAACATTTTGAAAATATGAGTACTCATGTCTGTTATAAATCACGTGATTTAAAAGTTATTTTCTGTCGCGATCACTTACAGTACGGTATCATCAAAAATAAACCAATTTTCCCAACAATATAGGTGACCCTTTTTACAGTACCGTCACGATGATAATAATGTCTGATGGCCTTGCATTACCAATTAATAAACCATATTTAGTCTAAAGGATTTTGCGATATCAATAAAAGGAAATTTTAAAATACTTCTATCTAAAAACTGTTAATCTAACATTATCAGCATACCGTTATCTTAACAGTTTTCACTAAAGTATTTTACCTAATTGTCGTTTGTTTTTAGTTTTTCTTTGAACTTTTAAAGAAAACAAAACAGGCAAAATACGCTTTTAATTTAAAAATAAAATTAAATAAATCATGACAAAAAAAATCAAGATTTTTTTAATTTTCTTTTTAAAATCATCAATTAATGCATTAGTACGCATGCGTACTGCTGGAATAAGATGATGCTTTTGAGGATTTTCAAACGTATAGGTTAGGTTAACACGCTGTGTTTGTATGAATTTGTATGTTCTAGATTTTTTATTTAACTTAATTAATTAACGTTAGATTTGTGTGGTTATTACGTAGTATGGCTGATAATAAGAGTAAAAAGGTATGTATCTTTCTTTTACTGGTTATAATGACACAATAGTTTCACAAAATCTGTACGTTTTGACATGAGCCCTTTCGACCGATTCCCATTAAATCTATTCCCATATCATGTCTCTTCCTAATTTAAGTATATATTCGGGTAGTAGTCATCCCGATAGTATTTTCCTCAACTCTGCGTACGGAAAAGAAGTACGATGTCATCACAGAATTGAATTTAAATGCTTGATAGTGTTTGACTTTTATTAGGTGCAAGAGTACAAGGATTCATTGAAAACCAAAGCAGAAGAATTAATTTTAAAGGAATTTCCAGAAACGATTGTAAAGCTTAACGAGATCTTAAACACGCCAAAATTCAAAGATAGAAGGTTCTCAGAAGTCCATCAAGAATTAAATATTCCAGTGCCTGATCCTCTGTTGTTTAACAGTCACGATGATCTGCCTCCCCTAAAGAAGACTAAACATGATGGCAGTTTATCAAGTGATGGCACAAATGTCTTTGTACTTCCTAATGGACCTGTGCCCATCAACAAGTTGCTGTTGGAAGTAATTGATATTGTGAAACCCCATATAAGAAAACTAATTGAAGATTCAAATTTAGTAAGGAATACAAGCCATTTTAATTTTAATAATTATATATATTCTTTAATTTTTCTTTGCAGTTGAAGATGTGGATTTCTTTCATGATTCCGAAAATTGAAGATGGAAATAACTTTGGAGTATCCATTCAAGAGGACACACTGGCCGAAGTTCAGTCTGTAGAGTCTGAGGCTACAGCGTTCTTTGATCAGATTTCCCGTTATTTTGTCTCCAGGGGTAAATTAATTTCCAAAGTAGCGAAATATCCTCACATTGCTGACTACAGGATGGCCGTTCAAGAACTTGATGAAAAAGAATATTTGAGTTTGTGGTTAACAATGGCCGAAATCAGGAATCGGTACTGTTCACTGCATGATATGGTCATTAAAAATATTGATAAGATAAAGAAACCACGTCCCAATAATGCAACAGAGTCGTTGTACTAACTTAAATAAAGTATTAATAAGTTTCTGTAGCTTTTGTTTCATTTCTTTCGGGTGTTTTTATCCTTTATTTATTTTTTGACTTAATAAAAAAACTAAATAAAACATACAAAATCAAAAATTAGTTAAGTCATTGTGGTGGTAATTACGCAATGTTTAACTTACTTAAAATAGCCTAACAGAGAATACTTGGGCTAATCCATTCATTATTATTTTATTTTGTGGTCAAATTCTCAGAAAAAAAAAGATTTATGTATATTTTCAAACAGAATGATGTTTTAATTTGCAAAACAAATGTAAGCATAACATATAGTAAATTCAGATTATAAGCAAATCGCTCTTTATTTGACCATAACAAGAAAAATAAATCATATTTTTATTAATAAAAAGCGAGTTTTGTTTCATCAAGGTAGATAACCCACTATACTTGTGCTATACTATGCTGTGGAAAGATTTTAATACATCATTTTCTGAAAAAGTCTGCCTAGCTAAGAAAAATCACCTTACGGATAAAATAATATACGCATAAAGGAACTATTTCATTTATTTTTTTTAAGGATTATTTAATTTTGCGAAATAAATTGAACAAAAATAGTAAATCAGGATTTTACCATCAGATTATGGTATTTTTCAGCGCAACTAACAAACTTATAAATGAAAATCCCACATTTTAAGATATTTTGCAATGTTGGGATATCCCTTATTTGCATTTATTATATTTCACAAAATTATCAAACAGTTTATTCAGGAATAAACGAACGTATGCATATACTTATAAATATCTATAAATAACATTTCATTTTATTCGTGGTTATTTTTTTATTTTTAATAACATCATGAATGAAACTACTAGAAATCATCTTGTATATTTGTTTTATTTGCAGCAAAAATTGATTAAAAATTACTACAATTTATATTTTTATACAGTTATGCATTTATTTTTTATTATTTTAAGTATAAAAGTCGGATAGATGATATTTCACCCTATATATTAAAGATATTATGGTAAGTGAGAAGAAAATAAGAAAATAATGAAAACCGTTTAATAAACTGTCGAATCCATAAGGCACAGAGAAGGAGAGCTCTGGTGATTTAATAATGCTGCTCGACCTAGTGGCCCACTCGTCTTGAGCCTCAGAAAATGAATAAAGCTTTGGAATGCCAACGATTCCAAAGCTCTTTCATTCTCGTCATGTGCCGCTGGAGGTGAAGGGACAACTTCTCATTTTCACCCCCACTATAGATTAATTGTACGATCAAAATGCTTCCTCTTTTCCCATATCAAATTTTCGCCAGACGCTCGTTTACTCATTATTATTTTATCTTGAAGACGTACAAATGTTTTGAAGCATACTTTTTGTTAAAAGAAGTTGGGTTGCCTATGCTGAATTCGAAAAGAAATATTCTCAAGTTAACTACTTTTTAAAATAATTTAAGACATATAGTTCTTTACCCGAGTCTCATAATACATTTCGTAAAGTACTGAAGAAATTTCACAAACGTAGGCCGGAAAGCATATTTTGACGATTTGTTACCATTTTCATCAAGAACAAATTAAAATTGTACCCTCTGTACTTAATATCTTCAAAAAAAAGAAACCAAAACCCATAAAATGGTAGCAAATCATCAAAATATGTTTGCCGACCTGTTTATTAGATTTGTTTAATCCTTTACTTGTATATGAAAAGTATCATACGGCTCGGGTAAGGAACTACATATCTTCAAAATCGACCCTTATGAGTCCAGCTTCCTTTGATATATAGATCTTTTAAGTTGTGCTTGGGCTTTCATTGTTTTTAAAAAATATCATCCCAATTATGTAGTTATTTTAAGTTATTTACCCGAAATAAATATAAACGGTTTTTATAGTAAGAATTCGCGAAGGGTTCGCTTAAAGTATGTAATATTTTATTCAAAAAAATGTACAACAGAATTCTTCATTAAATGTGTGTTCATGATAACAAAATTTATGTTGTAAAAGAGTCGAAGGTTCGTGATGACGAAAATTTTTATTTTGTTTATTTTGTTTTTGCAAAAACGTGATTAAACTTCAGCTATCACTTAAAAAGCGTTTAAGAAATAATTTGTTTTTTAATATTCAATTTATGCTGAGAAATTACTAGGAACTCGGTTTTGCATATAAATATCGTTATGGCAGTAATTTTCATCGTGAAAACTCTATTGGATCTAACTCTTGCGTTGGTGTGGAGGGGTGGATATGAGAGAAAATCACCCTTCTGCTTGTGGTAAATTCTCAGTATCCCACCCCAGAAGTTACTGCCGTATTCCTTCAAGCAACAGGTAGGACTTTTCATTCTCATTATGCTTTTCTAATTTTACTATTTACTCTTTATAATTAATAAATATTCATTTTATAATTAAATTATATAATTATGAATGTAATGGCACGAAATTTTATATAACAAAAACAATGAAAGGACAAAAAAAGTTTTTTTTTACATTTTAGTGTTGTTCTAAAATATGTAAAAAAAAAATTTTGTCTTAGTTTCGAAAATTTTACCGATTTTTTTTTTTTTTGAAGATCCTAGCTATAATAATTTCGTTAATATAAAACTTAATGAATATTAATGGATTATGTTAATACACTACTTTATTCATTTTGAAAATGAAATAAATCTTATTAGAATATTACGTTAGTAACAAAAAGAAACAGTTAGAAACAAACTAAAATGATAAGAAAACTTTTAAAGAAGAATAGTTTAGCATTTTACAACAAAACAACAATTCTGTATAAATAAAGTTAGTTCAAATTAGAAAATAAAACAATAAACAAAAAATATCAGTTATCGAGAAAAGTAAGCACAGTGATCTGTTCGGATTATATCAATTAGTTTCATTTTTATCTCAATTTAGCACAGTTTGTTGGAAATTATTGTTTAAAAAAATGGACCGGGAGGAATTTCGAAATAGGGGAAAAGAAATGGTAGAATACATTTGCAATTATTTGGAACATATCGAATCGAGAAGGGTAACACCGTCGGTTGAGCCTGGTTATTTAAAAAATTTAATTTCTAAAGAAGCACCGGAAAATCCCGAAGATTGGGATGTTATTATGAGAGATGTCGAATCAAAAATAATGCCAGGTGTTACTCATTGGCAACATCCTCGTTTTCACGCATATTTTCCATCAGGAAATTCATTTCCGTCTATTCTTGGTGACATGTTGTCCGATGCTATTTCTTGTATCGGATTTTCCTGGGTAAATAAATCGCTTTTTAAACTGTATCCATTTATTTATTTTTGGAATCTGGCTACAAACGTTTTTTTTTCTGCTTCCTTAACAATTTTAAATGTGTTCTTATTTAAAAAGAACACATACATACATATGTACATATTTATTTTAGGCAGCAAGTCCTGTTTGTACTGAATTGGAAACCATTGTCCTTGACTGGTTTGGTAAGATTTACAATAAAAAAAAAAACAATAAAATACATTTTTATAACTTTTGGGTGTAGTACATTTAACTAATTAATATTTTAGGAAAGGCGATAGGTTTACCAGACGAATTTCTAACTTTGTACGAAGATAGTAAGGGTGGAGGTGTTATACAGGTAGACTACGGTCACTTTCGTTGGTACAAGTTACCTGTACAATTTATTTTTTATTTAAGACTTCTGCCAGCGAATGTGTACTGGTAACGATGTTAGCAGCTAGGGCTCAAGCTTTAAAACGCTTGAAACAGCAGCACCCTTTTGTAGAAGAGGGGTTGCTGTTGTCAAAATTGATGGCATATTGTTCAAAAGAAGCTCATTCTTGTGTAGAAAAAGCTGCTATGATATGTTTCGTAAAACTGAGAATTTTAGAGCCCGACGAAAAGTCATCTCTTCGGGGACAAACTTTGCTTATGGTACAGTAGAAATGCTACATGGGACAGATTTATATCAGTTTTCTACTTTGTTTAAGGCAATGGAAGAAGACGAAACAATGGGTTTGATACCTTTTTTCGTTTCTACGACTCTTGGAACAACATCATGCTGTTCTTTCGATAATCTTTCTGAAATAGGACCCATTTGCAAAAAATTCCCATCGGTATGGCTTCACGTCGATGCAGCTTACGCCGGAAATGCTTTTATATGCCCAGAACTTAAACATTTGCTTAAAGGTACTCGATTTTTTACAAATCATTTTTTTCTAACTTTATTGTCTGTCCTCTAGGAATTGAATATGCCGATTCTTTTAATACAAATCCTAACAAGTGGTTGCTAGTAAATTTCGATTGTTCTACCATGTGGGTTAAGGACAGATATCGACTTACTTCGGCCCTTGTAGTCGACCCTTTGTATTTGCAACATGGTTACAGTAATACTGCAATCGATTATCGACATTGGGGAGTTCCCCTAAGTAGACGATTTCGTTCTTTGAAACTTTGGTTCGTTATGAGAAGTTATGGTATATCTGGTCTAAAAAATTACATTAGACATCACATTCGACTAGCCAAAAAGTTCGAACTTATGGTTATGCGCGACAGACGATTCGAAATTTGTAACGAAGTTAAGGTAAGACAAATAAAAACAAAAATTTATAAATATCAGACACATAATTTTACTTTTCGATTAATTATACTCATAAAAACATTTCCATGTATTATTTTATTGTAAATTTTTCGGCCTACAAATTTCAAAGATTATTTATTTATTTTTATTTCCTCTTTTACTTACAAAATGTTTGTAAATTAATTTTATTTTATTTATATTGTAAATTTTAAAATTAACGAATATGTTTTAATTGATTATAACTGTATATATTATATAATCAAGTGATCTTTTTTCTTTTTTAATTAGGTAAACTCAAAAATCGAACAAAATTGAATAATTTTAAGAAAAATGTACGGATATCTAGGTACTACATTATTCTGTTATGTACATGTAATTAAATTGTTATATTACATGCAATTTTTAAAAATAGATTTAGCCATTAAATAGTTGCTTAAGAAAAATAATGTTTTACATGTGTACGATTTTGTTTATATTATTTCAGCTCGGTTTGGTCTGCTTTCGTTTGAAAGGCAATGATAAGTTGAATGAAAAACTTCTTAGCAATATAAACGCTTCGGGAAAACTTCATATGGTTCCAGCGTCAGTTCGCGACAAATATGTCATCAGATTTTGCGTTGTGGCGCAAAATGCAGCCGATGAAGATATTGGTAAAAAAATAAGTATTTTGTTTGCCGACAGATCTTATCAACACTGCCAAGGGCATTCTGTTAAACACCATTGTCAATTTCTCAGTATTATTCGGCGAAAAATGAGCCTAGAGACATACAAAAATTAACTGAATATTTATTTCTCACATTTTTCATTTTCTTAACTTTAACCTTGACAACTATTAAAATAATTAAGTTATCAAAAAATTATACCAAACCTTTTTATACAGAATTAAATCCCCTACAATAGTATATACCGGACATTTATGTACGTTGCCTAATTACTGAGATACACAATTGTAAAGTAATTATAAACTTTTTTTCGTGTTTATTAAATGGAAAATAGAAAATTGGGCTCAGGAACCACTAAATATTAACATACAATTATCAAATATGTGACGTTGAAATAAAATAGGCGATTTTATGAAACAGTCTAATAATTACTTTAATGTACCACGTTTCTTAGTTTAATTATTTTTGACTTTCCCAAATATATAAATAAATTAAGGAAACGATTCACATTTCTTAATTGAGTCGGATGATTCTGTTAACTAGTAAACTCATAGTGTTGAATTGAATTGAAATTTCACTAAATATTGACCATCGTATTGAATTTTACGATCTAAATGGAAACACGTTACGGTTTCATAAATTCATAAACGATGAAATTTATTGGCCAATAAATTTGAACATCTTAATGGGATCTCTTTCAGATTATGCATGGGATGCTATAAAAGAATTTGCTTCTGATTTATTGGAAACTCAAGCTATAGAAAAAGAACAGGTACGTATATATATATATATATATATATATATTGTTTTCTTTTTAATAAGATTTAAAAATTGTTCCAAAAGAAGATTGTTGTTGTTAGTAGAATGATGAATCGGGCTTGTAGGTCGTGGTCGATGTGAACGATTTCGCCCAGACGTTTTGTCGGCAACTGCGGCTGACATCTTCAGTTGGTGCTGTATTGACTATGTGTGAGAAGATTATACCTCGATGTCTCGATAGTCTCTGTCAACACAGCACCCACTGAAGATGTCAGACGCAGTTGCCGACGAAACGTCTGGGCGAAATCGTTCACATCTACCACGGCCTACAAACCCGATTCGTCATTCTACTATGAATTCCGGCCGTGAAAGCTTAAGTTCTTATATTGTTGTTGTTGTTCTTAATTTATATATGTTATGTAATTAAATATTTTAGGAACTTCAAGATGAAATTTCTGAAGTTTTGGAACGTAAAAGAAAAGAAGTTCTTGCTTATAAGCGTTCATTTTTTGTGCGTATGGTTAGCGATCCTAAAATTTACAACCCTTCAATTGCAAAGGCTCTAGCCTCAAGAAGATTATTATCTGAGACAGAAACGTCCACTGAAAATGTAACTGTGCAACCACCACCGTAAGTAAAACAAATACAAGAACAATTCCTAATTTTAATTTCAAGTAACACAATAAGCAACATTACTTGAATTTTATTAACTTATTTTTGTTTCAGGAGTACATCATGGATAAGTTGGCCTTTGGCATTTTTGTTTCAAGGGGTTGGAGACGAAGGGGCGTCAAGTAATGTCCCTATTCGGTAAGGAGTTTCTGTGTTAGAGAGGCTCAGATTGGAAGATTTTGTTTTTAGTTTTCGTCACTTGGATACAAATATACGTTTAAAGGCATCTTCAAAGGATCCAGGATCAGGAAATGACGGCAGTCATTCGCCTTCTCCTGAAAGGGACAATAAATTGCCCAAAAGATCGCCAGTATTGTCTCGTAAAAATGATAAACAAACGACCTAAAATAATTAAAGTATCTATCCTAAAGTAGTTTTTCTTCTTCTCTCTGTATTTTCTTCTTCTTAAAACTTCCATCTAATAAAATATCAAAGCAGCAGAAATATGTGTTTTATTTAAGGGAAATTATTCATTTGTAATTTTTTATTGTTTTCTTTCTAATGAAAACTGTGTAATCGTAGGAACTATTTGAGTTTGAGTCACTCATTTCAAAATACACATAGCAATACCGTAAAATTATTTATTTTCTTTCGAATTTCGTGATCTACAAAATGCAGTACTTCTTAAAATAGTTACATTTCTACTAATCGTAAAACATGCACAAAAAATAGTGTAAAGACTTTTATGTGCTGTTAGTAACAGTATCTTCTTATATCTATTGATTGACAGTATTTATTTTATATTAAAGGATGTACAGGGTCATTCAAACTGAGTGGTACATTAAACGTTTTAGGGAAACTAAGCATGTTACAGATTTGAAAATTTGGGAGTTATCAAGGATGATCTATTTAACTAAAATAATTTCAACTGTCGGGCACTTCCGGTTATACCGGAAGTTGGTGTCAACTTTCTTATTTTAAATGGAATGGTCTATTTTTTACGATAAATTCGTATGAAACATAAAATTTTAGGGTTAACTTCATAACGAAGTTGTATGCCTATATGCCTACGATGAAAGTTTCCCTAAAACGTTTAATGTACCACTCAGTTTTAATGACCCTGTATATATATATATATATAATATAACACCATATTGGTATATTTTATACTTCTTTTAATGATCGATTACTTAAAGAAACTATATAATTAAAGAAAACGCTTTGTAATGTTCCAAAAAGTTTTGAAATATTCAAATCATTTTCTTTAATTAAATATTTAAGAAGCTCACCAGTGACATTTATAAAAAAATTATAAATTCTGTTTTTTGTTGATACGAATTGTATGAAGCAGCACATCAGACCACAATTCAACTCCTTTTTGTAAATTATTATTATTTTTAATGGCAGGACTATGTTACTGGACATCTGATTTTCGTTTCCTTTTCGAAATAGCCCACCATCACGATAATAAATCTGAATCGTACAAATAGATCGGAATGTTCCAAATAAAATAAATTAACTTGTTCTATTTTTATAAACGTGAAATATTTGTTTTTTCAATAGGTGTTTGCAACAGACTTTCATTGCAGAACATAGAATTAAATTAAACTGTTTTTAATACGCAATAATTTCTTTTCTAAACAAGTCGAACTGAAATAAAAAAAGTAAAAGCATTTTAAATATCACAAATGTTTTATTAATGATCCAAGAGCGCTAGAAGAAAATTGTAACAAGTTCATTCATAATAACAATACTCGCATATTGAAACAGCTACTACATAATAGTGTCCTTCAATGTTACCCAATTGTCACAAATGATTAATTAAATGCAACAAAACCAAGCGGAAGGAAAATATACACCGAGGTTTTACAAAACTAATCGAACAGGATGTACAACAAAAATATATTCAATAAATTATACTTACTTGTACTTTTGCACGTAGAAGTTTGTCGTCACAAAGTTAATTTTAATATCCAAACCCTCCTATAGGAAGGTACCTATCTATAAATAGAAAGAACTATTTTTTTATTCGTCAAATAATGAAATAAATTTCCAATTTTTTTAGTACACCGTAAAAACTGACCGGTGGTAGGCGTCTAATAAACAACATATGCATAAAGAAAAAGACAATCAAACCAGTTGTATTGTATAACCGTGAATAATTGTTCATAAATTAATTAATATATTACGAAATTGTTTTACAACAAACGTCAACACGTTATCAAAAAAAATGGGGAAGTGCGAGATATAAAAAAATGTGTCACGCCCTACAACAAAAACTACAATATTAAATATGTAAATTTTTGTTGAGACAGTTTCGTAGAACAATTTGTAACATTGTTATTCCACTGAACATCTGGGCATTCGTGGAAATCTTATTGTCTTGAATAAATTGCTCTATTAAAATACATATTTCAATCGATGAAACACTTGCGCTATTCCATAAACGAATGCTGTTAGTTTTGCAGTAATTACTAGTTCTATTACAGACTGCTAAGTACATAGATCAGTAGGGAAGGGCTGTAAAAAATCGCATGCATGTAATAAGACAACGCCAAACTTAACAATGCTAAACCTAATCGAGAATTCAGAAATCAAAAAAAGCCTTCAAACATAGAAAACAGAATCTGATCAATAATCAAATGGAATTTTATAATATAATATAGTACACCCTTGCAGCGTATACAGCGTAGCTTTAAATTTAATCATAACACATCTTAAAAATCTCTCTGATAATGACCATTTGATTGAAACATATGTAAGAGTATATTAATACGATTATTGAATGTTATTATTTTGAGTCAACTAAAATATGTTTATCTTAGTCTTCAATAAATTATCGCATTGTTGAAAACATAATAAAACAAGATAAATAATGTTCTTATTTTCATTGCTAAAAGTTTCACACATAACAGGAAATTAGGTGGATGAGTTTTTGAAAAGATTATTTCTAAATTAAGATATTAGTTAACAAGGTTTCTCGTTATTAGGGATCAATCTATTTCATGGAAAAAAGTCAGTGACAATACATAAATCGTTAAATAATTGTGCGGTGATTCAGAGTCATCTTGAACTAGGATTAAAACATGGGATAACATCATTGTTTGTTTTCCTTTTACTGAAAACATGGAATGGCGTGTGAAATTCGAATTTATTTTAAAAGTACACGCATTTAAATTATTTTCAATCTAAAGTGAACTCATCAACTTCTAATTGATACGCATAAAATTAAATTCTCTTATAAAAATAGGTAACAAAAATTGTAAAAGTTATTGCGCATGGTAAATATCAATGGCAAGGAATTATTCAATAATTTTATAATTTATATATAATATTTTATTACTATAAAACTCGACAACTAACATATTATACATATTTTGATACGGGTATAGATAGTATCTTTGAATTATTTTAAGCTACGTATATTTCAAAATTGAGAAAAAATTAAAACACTGAGGGTTTCACTAAAACTTTATTGAATACTCGATACGTATTTCGCCTTATAAGGGCATCTTCGGGAGTAACGAAATTACCTAAGTACCAAACAGAAATACATTAATTTATAGTACATACTAAGAGGGTGGGGGATGAACAATGTTTGGGTCCAATAAGGGATTGTTACCAAATTCTATTTGGTCGTTAGTAATATTTTTGACTGGAAGAACCGACACCCTCCATAAAAGCGGTGTATACAAAATCAATTGTTCAGATTGCTCAGCTATTTACATAGGAAAAACCAAAAGAGATATTATAACAAGATATAATGAACACTTAAATTACGTAAAATTCAATAATCATGCTTCAGGTTTAGCCACTCATCTTATTGAAAATAACCACAGCATAAATATAAATAATTTAGAATTATTACACCATTTAAAAGGAGGTCCAATACTAGATAGATACGAAATCATCGAAATAAAAAAAGCAAAAATAGAAAATAAAAATATTACTAACGACCAAATAGAATTTGGTAACAATCCCTTATTGAACCCAAACATTGTTCATCCCCCACCCTCTTAGTATGTACTATAAATTAATGTATTTCTGTTTGGTACTTAGTATAATTTCGTTACTCCCGAAGATGCCCTTATAAGGCGAAATACGTATCGAGTATTCAATAAAGTTTTAGTGAAACCCTCAGTGTTTTAATTTTTTCTCAATTTTGAAAAATGTTTCACCAAGTGATAACGTCAGATACCCTTAAGTTACGTATATTTGAATCTTATCATCCCCAGGGGTAATAAGAAATATTTTTTATGTTTACAGATAACTGAGGAGTCTTCATTATGGGACTTTACAATAATAATTGTAATATTGTTTACCTTTTCGGGTTGTGTGAGTATTGGAGTTCTATCCTGATCTGCAAAACTTATGAAACGTTGGCATAATATAAAACCCAAACGATTAAAATCCAAAAAGATTAATAGTAATATGACTTAGGAGTTAGCTTACCAATTCTTCGCTGTTCTAAAGAACAATGTGACTTAAGACCAGAACAAGGAATGGATTAAGTAAGAGTGTACTTCATATTGACGAAACTGCAGACAAAAAAACATGAGTAGATTCCGATTTTTTTTTTAATACAATTTCCGTTGGACAAAACTGAATGTTACTTATCATGTTGCGTAATAATATAATGTTCATAAGTCGTGAGCAAAATCCAAGTATAAAAATAGAAATTTAACAAATTAATTACCTGAATTAAAGGTACCCATGACTCGTCTTCTTTTGATTAATTCTGGGAGTTTTGATTTGATTTAACGGTAGATTGTTAATGCGAAATTTAGTCATAGTGTCTATATGTAGAATGTCCCAAAAAGGATTATAGCGTTTTAGTTCAGTGACTTGTAAATGGTAGAATTCTATGATCACCCACGCCTGCTGCCTATGCCTATTGACCTTACATTGGTTATTAGGTATACATAAGTCGATAAAAACGTACATACCTAAGTATGAATGTACCGTCATTTTAAAGATGATGTCAATTACATCAAAAAGATATACATTAAAATGTACAAATGCCAGAAATCTGGCCTTTTATTTAACCTTCATAAAAATTTAGTGATTTTCTGTAAGAAATTCTGAACAGCTGTTTCGAAATGAGAAATTTTACCTTTACTTTAGTATAGTTCATAATTTACGTAATTATAGAATTCTTAGTACCTAACTTTATTGCCTGTTACGCATGATACACATAATTAGAATATTAGAAGGTTTTGATATAGACGGGTTCTTTGCGGGTTTATTATAGGTATGTCTAGGTCCGGCTTCTATTGAATTGTTTCATGGAAAACCTCATCCATGATCTGTATATTGGCATTTTTTTGCTCCTGCTCGGGAAAAGGAAAGAACAAAACACGTAACAACCGTTTCACGGTCAAGAACTCGAATTTTTTATTCAACAACGCGGACGTGACAATTCTTTTGTTTAGAATTACATTAGTTACAATTGTATTTTGAAAATTAACTGTAAAAAAAGGACGCGATTTTTATTTAAATACAATGGGATGACGATCAAAGAAGATTTTCGTTTCACATCCTTTTGTTATGGTAAATTTATTTGTAACAAGTCAGTTTGTTCTAAATCTAGGTACATTATACGAAGGTTATATAACAAATAAGGCAAATGTGTTCACGCCTTTATTATGAACTGATAAGGAAAATTGATACTACACATTTTAACCCCACATTTTTTATAGTTGGAATACTCGTACATAGGGTAGGTGCCGCAATTTACAAATTTACTATTTTTTTGTCAACTCATTGATTACATATGCTCTAAAAATACCAGCCATTACAGTCTGATTCGCCCTTGTTTATGTTGTTTACTTAGTGTTTAGGATGCCTCCGATAACCACCGACTGTGAAGTCCGGGGAGTTATACGGTTCCTTAGAGATAATGGACATAAAGCGATTGATATTCATCGTGAGATCTGAGATCTGTACAGTTCACGGACAAAACATCATGATTGATGGAATGGTAAGGAAGTGGGTGAAAGCATTTAAAGATTGCCGCACAATTGTGAATGACAATACCCGTCCTCATGTGGCTAATCGGACCAAGGATCTCATCACATCTCACTGGGAAACTCTAGATCATCCTCCCTACAGCCCTGATCTGGCGCCTAGTGACTACCATTTGTTCCTGCACTTTAAGAAACATCTGGGCGATCAGCGTCTTCAAGACGATGACGAAGTCAAAATAGTTGTGATGCAATGGTGGTGATGCAAGTCAGGCGGCAGAGTTCTATGAGAAGGGTATTCAAAAACTGGTCAAACGTTATGACAATTTGTGTAGAAAAGTAGAAAAGATATTAAGGTACAAGGTTTCATGTAAAAATACAATTATTAAGATATCTTTGCACGTTTTTTATTAATTTCAAAACGGTACTTAATTAAAAAACAACCCTTGTATCAGTATCAATAAATTTTTTAAAGCAGTTATTTTGGCATCCCTTAATGTTCCAAAACTTTTGCCGGATAAATAACATCAAGTTTTCTTGAGACTACATTTTATAGGGTCAAATGTACATCTTTCTGAAAAATAGAAATAGTTATTGTGATCAATAAATATTCGTATGTTTTAATATGGTGTTACGTTACTTAAAAGCTTCGACAATTCTAAAATAAAATAGAGTTCTTATTAGTAAAAAAAAAAAAGAAAAAACGTAAAAGGTCACCATTTAACCATATGTCTAAACCATTACGCTTTTCTTTGGCGATGAATCATCGTCAATAGAGGTGCCAATTAAGAGAGAAGGTGTGTTCCAAAGTCAAATCTAAACACTTTCTCTCAAAATAGTTTCCGTTGTGCGTAAAATTCTACGCGAATTATTTTAAATCAGTTTCAATTATACATGGTGGGCCTACAAACATGTAATTAAACCGATTTAAAATTACATCATCGCTTTTGGATCTGTGTAATTCTAATTCTAAGAACTATTTTCTACTTTAAACGTTACATCTCCTTATATAGATATATAATACATTGATCTGTTATCATTTATAAGAGAAATTCGATTTCTTTTCTACTACATGAGCCACATTGTACCAGTTTTTTTGTCATGATTGGTGGTAGATTAGTTAAATGAGCTTTAAATAAAATGCCGTGTTTCAATTAAAAGTTAATTTTTACAAAGTGTGGATCATTTTTTAATGCCACAGGTGGTGTCAACGTTCTCAAAGTCGAAAAAAAAACAAACAACACAGTAGGTGTGGCTCATCGCCTTTTTTATGTAAATAACATCTAGAAAATACCGACAACAGGATGAGGATATATGTATTAAAAAAAATTGTCGTCCATAAACCACTTACTAAAAATATTTCGTGCGAAAAAATATCTAACGATATCATATATATGTATATACACACACAAAACAGTAGCGGTTCGTAAACTGTGAAATAATAAAGGACCAATCCAGAAAATAACATTAACAGATAATTGAAGTCACTCGAGACACCGACGTAAACAAAATCATAAATAGTTCAATGTAATAAAACAATTTATTTACACAATTAATTATTCTCTTAATAATTTTGAGATGAACTCGTTGCTCGCTGCAGACATTGCAGCCACATTGAAAGTATACGTTGTCGAATCGAATCGCGTGCCTGATTATCCGTTACTAATAATGAGACACTCAAACCGTTCGCTGTTAAAACATTTTGTTTATCTAGTTGCACAATTTGCATTTGCAACTCATGATAGTAATGGAATAGATACATGTAGATACTGAAAAAATAAATAAATATTTTTATTAATTTCTTATTTACCTACAAATTTTTTGATATTCATTAAAAATATAAAATGTAAATGACAACTACATACTTTTTTAAATTTACTTAATTCCTTCAATAAGTCAATTCAATTTACTGTGGAAATGGAATGTAATAGAAGTCTCAATTTCCTAGACCTAACAATCACAAACTCCAACAATTATATAGAACTTAATATCTTTAGAAAAAAACACTTCTACAGACATTATCATACCCGCGGATTCGAACCAATCTTCAAACATAAAACATTCAACATTCCATAGTCTACTAAATCATTTAATATCTATTCCATTAAATAAAACAATTTTTGAATTAGAACTCAATACAATTAAATACCTAGCTTACAAAAATGGCTACGACACTAATTTAATACATAATATGTTAAAAAAAACTTAAAAATCAAGCAAGAAACATGTTATACAGCCAAGCAAACAAAAATAAAGAAAATGTTTTCTGTTCCATCAATTTCATAAAAAATGTAAGCAATAAAATTAAACTTAGGTTAAAAAAATTGAATATAAAAACAGTAGAAGTTAATAAAACTAATTTAAAAACTTTACTAGTACACAATAAAGATAAAACAGACTTTAATTGTAAAAGTGGTGTCTACGAATTAAATTGTAACCAGTGCGATGCTATATACATAGGCCAATGTGGCAGGTCCTTAAAACATAGAATAAAAGAACATGTAAATCTACGGGCTTTTCCGGGCATACATTAAACTTAGATAGCATTAAATTAATTCACGTCGGACAAAAAAGTAAAAGATTAAATTTACTGGAAAATCTTGAAATTAAAAAAGCTTTATCGGATAAAAAAAATGTAGTAAGTAACCAAAAAGAATTGTGTTTAAATAATACACCCTAGAATACAATAGCTTTATTGTGAGTTGATATTATGATGTTCGAAAACTCCATATAGGCTAATTATTTGTTATAAATACGTTTATGTATGTATATTTGTACATCTTGTCAATAGGTATTTAACCGGTTAATTTTAACTTTTAATTTAGTTTGTTTACCCACTCTTTGATAATGACGGTCTCGTCGAAACAATTGTAAGAGTTTTTCTTTAAATACATTGTTGAAACTTTTCATATTATTTTTATTAAATTTTTTGAGTGTTTAACAGCTCCAAAGCTCTTACGGACAAACAGCCGCTGCTAACAAAGATAAAAATATTAAAAACGTTGATGGAATTTTAATAAGTATTAGATTATCTGGCAAATCTTATTGCAATATTTCTGCCTGTCAAGTCAATGTGAAGATCGTGTTCTTCTTCTTTATTTATACGTGAAAATTCCCATTAGATATTGTTTAAATAATTTGCATAGAAGTCAACACCTACTTCCAGGCACTCCCAATATGTTTTCTGCCATACCATTTCGGAAGAAATATTTGCATAAATCTGCACATATCATATGCGTCAATACGATTGTAAATTTCACATTGTACTGCGATGTTTGATAAGTAATAATCTAATAATCTAATAATATACATACGTGTCTTCATATCAAAAGTATCTGTAAAACTTTTCAGTTTTTTTTTTCTACAAAAAACTACCTTCAGTTAAGAAATATTACGTTGCTATTTCCTAATTTAATGGATAGGTTTATTAGTACATTACCAAATTATTTATTAGGCGTTTGAATCAAGGTTCATAGTTCCAAACAAACAAGAAATCTGTAGGTACTTTCGTTTTGCAGCATTAAGTGAAACAGAAAGTTCCCATAGAACTGGCCATCATTAAATAAAAATGTAAAGGATGTTGTTAGTTTTAACGCATTCATTAAAATTAACAGCCCTAATAAAACTCAAATATAGTATTTATACTTTGAAAGTATGAAAGTTCTCTAAGGAATTTGTATGTTTACATTCTTTAAGTTGTGAATTTGATAATTTTAAAATGAAAAATAGCAGATTAATAAGTACTTAATATTTATTACAAGAATTTTTTGTTCATAAATATATAGGCACCACTAAAATAATTAATTTTATTCCTTTATTAAAGGCTTTCTGAGTCATCAGGACAAAAAAGGAAAATCAGACTAAAACTTGTTGCCTGACAGACATTCCACCAGGACTACATTCAGGGCGGTATTTTTAATTATATGTGACTCATTTACAAACTTAAATAATCAACTTTTTCACCTTTTTACACCCGTCCACCGTAAAATATTATATATTATTTATTTTTCTCCACCAATGTTATTATTTTAACCGTTTGGTTTGTGGCTATTTTTGGACTCGATATTAGCACAGAACTCGCTCTTAAAAGAATCGAGCAAAAGTTGGTTTTGCCAACGTTAAGCGTTCTATATGGAAAAAATTATAAAGGAAGTCGTACAATTGCGAGCAATGTAACACGATAATGTGCATAATTAACTCAAGACAAGGTTAGAACACCTGAAATATTTCTTCAACATTGTATATTATTATTATATATATAACTAAGGTAAAGTCCGCGATGCTAAGTTTTTATCAACTGCGCCCGAATTAAGACAAAAATTAAGAATTTATAGTTTAAACTTCAAACATATACAGTTAGTTTCTACTATTTACGTGTTTGGTGGATATATATAATGAAACATTTTTTAATATTAAAATAATAAGCAACTTTTGCTGTTTAATGTTTCAATATGTTTGAGTATAACTACAATTGTTTAGTTTTTTGACGCCTTTGTCAACTTATATCTTACTAAATTTATTCTAAGCTATCTTTACTTAAAACAGGTGCATGATAAAAATATTAAAAACAAATATCTAAATCGAATATTATTTATCTGCTGCACAGATTGCAGGGTTCTTATTTATGCAGACGTCAATTTGGGGGTGTTTTGGTATGTTCACCAAGCGGCGTGGTCTACTGGTTTAGATCATTGCTTAGCATTCGGGAGGTCACCGGTTCAAATCTGGTCCAAGTTTTCTGTGGTTTCCTTAGATCAATTATGCAAATGCAGGGGAAGTAATTATTATATTAGTATCATTCACCTCTTCCGTCTCATCTTTCTCTCCCTAACCACACCACCCACCCATTTCAAAGATTTCTGTAAGGTGGCTGAAGAGGGTCTTACGCCCTACCCTCCGGCTTTGCACCACAGTATAGGTTGGAAGGACTGCCCGCCCACCACTAGTAGCTGGTGGGAATGGAACACCAAACGCTTTTTTTTGGAATGTTTATTGTGTGTTGATTTTTATTAGATTTCAAGGCTTTTTTAATCTCTAACTATTCCAAACGATTTAAACATTTTCCTACATATAATATAAATATATATTAGTTTAAACCTTCGAACAGTTAGAATTAAAATATAACCAATGAGCAAAAAACATTCCAAAATACCCCCATAATCTGTGCAGCAGAGAAATAATACTCAAAATTTCTTGAGACTTACTACTTATAGTATTGATTGTTGAGATAACCAGAAGTTATGAAAAGAAGATTTAACCCATTCGTTATTATTTGTAAATTTACCCTGCAATATTTTAAACAATGTGAAAAGAAAATGCACAACTAGCTTAATACTTTTACTAGATACGTTTAACAATTGTTTCGACCATTTCGATCATCAATTTTACTCCGTTGATTTATCTGTTTTTTTTCTTGGTTGTGATTCCAATCAAGTCACACTTGCCCATTGTCTTGTTAACATTGATTATGTCTGAAACGGATATCGGTTTTTCCGCGGAAACGGTAGGGAGCAGTCAGCATTGTCCCTTAATCGGTTCCGTTCTTTTGCTCTTGTGTTTCGTCCTGTCATCCTCCCATCGTAGATCAAGAAGAGTTGCTTCTGGTAGACCCGAAGTCTCCGTCCCGTATGACGTCACGCGCGTTTGGGAAAACTGACTGAATACTTACCTACGGAATGCCGAAGGGGGGACGCGCGTTTTATAAAAAGATCATGCAATCCAGCGATTGCCCATTCAAAATTCGAACACGAACTTCGATTCCATAGTTTAACGGCGCTTTTTTGAATAATATTTTGTTCGGTGCAATATACACAACAGCAGGTGGTAATTTAAAACGAAAGTGAAATAGTTGAATTACGAAACAAAAGAAAAGTTTCGAATATGGATGTGGAAGAATTTCGAGTGCGTGGTAAAGAAATGGTGGATTATATTTGTGCTTATTTGGCCACAATGAAATCGAAAAGGGTTACCCCCAATTTAGATCCAGGGTAAGTACCAACCTACCATTGGCATCATTTATATCTCAATTTTTTATAATATGCAATTATACATTTGTAAAATTTTCCACTTTATTTTGTTACGATTGGTGTGTTTTTTGTGTTCATTGAAATGTTATGTTTCACTTATCGCTTGAGGAATCAATCGTTAGCACGAAAATTACATCATCAGGCTCTAATGTCTTAATAATTACGCGGATGTAGTCTTAATTGACGATGATGAGTTCTAGGTTTTTCTGAGACCTATGTTCGTTTCCTTTATAGAATTATTTTCGGTTGTTACTTCCGTAACACACAATGTTTTGTAATTTATGGTGGGAAATTTTCGGTTACTTTGCACATTTTTAATATGAACGAAGGACATTTATGTGATCGCTTTTGTTTAGGTTTTTGCAAAAACTTTTACCATCAGAAGCTCCACAAGAACCAGAAGAATGGGATGACATAATGGAAGATGTAGACGCAAAAATAATGCCCGGTGTAACACATTGGCAACATCCACATTTTCACGCCTACTTTCCTTCCGGAAATTCGTTCCCATCCATTTTAGGAGATATGCTCTCAGACGCCATAGGATGTATAGGATTTTCTTGGGTAAATATTCTACCATCGTTATAGCACCATCATTTACCAGAAAATACTAAACGAACCAAAAAATCCAGAACGAATACCGACAGAGAATGCGGACAAAAGAAATGTTTCCAAAATTTTCATAAGCAATCAGTTATTGATAGACAACACCTGGTAAAAAAATTGTATTTAAAACTTGCTCATATTGCAAAATGTTTTCGATTAGTACTCATCGCAAATCTGCATGTTAATAAAACTTAATTTGTGACTTCATCAGCAGAAAATTCAGCAACAATAAACAATCTTCTGATTCAAAAAGGAAAATCGAAAAAAGTAACCAATGAAAAAATCATATAAAAGTTAAAAACTATCTTTTCATGTTTTATTTAAAATCAGGACAATAAAAATTTCAAATTAATTATTCTTATTCAAAAAGACGATTAGAACTCGCCAATGAAATTATTATTTAAATAACATATACAATAAAATAATATAATATAATAAAAGTTACACACCAGTGCTAATCAACTAAATTTTTGGCTAATTAAGTAGATAACTCAGTAGCAGCAGCTTATTTAAAATTACAAACAATTTCTGATGTATGAAATTATTTAAAAACGAATTTGTTCCTGTAGGTATATGGCAAAATCGTTCTGGTTGTTTGTTTTAAAATCAGGATAATAAAATTAAAATAAAAGCGCATGTTAACGGTAAATAGTGTCAGTGTAGGCACATTTTGGCAAGTCTCGATTCATAAATTAATTATAACTATACGTTATCATCGCCGATCTATTTTTATGCCTTTAGATATTATTGTGAAAATACGGGTTCTTGTTTCGTCTTCCTGTTGCTTCTGCAGACTAGAACTTCATATTAGACGCACTTAATAAATTGAAACACTGCACCATCGTTATTGTTGTTATTGTTGGCATGACAGCCGTTTGTTTTTTTTTTTTTTTTGATTTTCTCTTTCATTGCCGCCGATCGCCCAAAAAAAAAACAGATGTAGTAAAAAAGGTATAAAATTCGTTTTTATATAGTCTGACCAGTCACACACGACGTGTCTAATTATAATTTGTGAGCAAATTTTGTTCTAAAGGTGGATGTTCACGTAAGCAATTAGTGCCTTTCGATAGCGATGTGTTTAGACAGATCAATCACATACATTACGCGAAACGAGGCAGTGGGTTAAAATAAATAGAGCTATAAAAATTGAATATTATACAATCAAAACAAAATTTATTATCAGAATTATTACCTTTTGTTTGATCGTTAAGTAAAGTGCCTAGTTTTTTATATTTGTTTATTTCTAACTTTTCTAATAGTGTTAAGCTATGTCCTTTCTTTTCTAAATGTAAATTAGTGGCCTTCTTCTGTAATGTGGTTTGCATAGGTAGAATCTAACTTAACAAATCAAAATTAATAAAAATCACTAGGCTAAGTTTTCACAAATTTTTATTGAAAAAATAACTCAACATATGTTTCGGCCAAAGGCCATTATCAAGGGTACAGAGTAGATTACACTGTACAGTATTCTCACAGAGTAGATTATACTGTACAGTATACTTGATAATGGCCTTTGGCCGAAACATACGTTGAGTTCTTTTTTCAATAAAAATTTGTGAAAACTTAGCATAGTGATTTTTATTATTTTTGATTCGTTATCATGTTGTTTCACAATGAGTTTACCAATCAATCTGCAGAACTGATTAAGAATCTAACTTGTTTTTTGTGTAATTATTTTTATGCTCCAGTAGACGTTTTCTGAAATCCCTGCCTGTTTGACCCATATATACATTTTAGCATGACACACAGGTTAACTTATAAACTCCAAAACACATTTCTTTATTAATTTTATCTTTGTTGTTTTTAATTAAGTTACTTATAGAAAAGTTAATTTTATAAGCTAAGTTAAGAACACAACGTTGTAAATAGGCATATATTATATTAGAGGCGTATGGGACATAAATAAATTCAACATTTATATTTATTATCCATTATAAAAGTTAGAAGTAAACAAATATAAAAAACTGGGTACTCCACTCAAAATTTATTTTCTCTGTTACTTACTGCACGTATATGCACAAATGATAGCTGTTTTGTTTATAGGCTGCTATCTGGAATTAATTCGATTGAAATTCGAACCAGTATTTTTTTAAAAAGTTTTATTATAATTTCAGCTGTATCCTTAAAACACTTCCAACGCAAAACATATTAGTTAAATAAAACAAAACTAAACATAAAAACACTATATATATATATATATTTCATAAGTTTATTCAGACAATTGTTTCGACATTTTATTGTTTTCAAAGGAGATTAAAATTGCTATTTCATTATTAATTTATTTGGTCCTTGCAAATAATGTTGTTTTCTTTACAGGCTGCCAGTCCTTCATGTACAGAGTTGGAAACAATTGTGATGAATTGGTTTGGAAAAGCCATAGATCTTCCGAACGATTTCATCTCGTCAAGTCCTGGAAGTAAGGGTGGCGGTGTTATTCAAGGATCGGCTAGTGAATGTGTATTGGTAAGCATGCTGTCTGCACGTAACGAAGCCATTAAACATCTCAAATTGAAAAATCCAGACATCGAAGACAGCGCCTTCCTTCCAAAATTGGTCGCCTATTGTTCGAAAGAATCACATTCGTGCGTCGAAAAAACTGCCATGATACTTTTAGTCAAATTACGTATCTTAGAACCGGACGAGAACTGTAGTTTACGTGGCAAAACCCTGTTGAAGGCGATGCAAGAAGATGAAGAGCAAGGACTCTTGCCTTTCTTCGTTTCGACCACTTTAGGTTCAACAGCATGTTGCGCTTTTGATAATTTAAAAGAGATCGGACCAATCTGCAAATCGAAACCGTGCGTCTGGTTACACGTGGACGGGGCTTATGCCGGAAATGCCTTCATCTGTCCGGAATTGAAACATTTAATGGCAGGAATAGAATACGCAGATTCTTTCAATACCAATCCCAACAAATGGCTTCTGGTCAACTTTGACTGTTCATGCCTTTGGGTACGTGACAAAATCAAACTTACATCGGCCTTGGTCGTCGATCCTCTGTACCTTCAACATTCAAAAGCCAACGAAAGCATAGACTACAGACACTGGGGAATCCCATTGAGCAGAAGATTCAGGTCACTCAAACTCTGGTTCGTCATGAGAAAATACGGTCTGTCGGGCCTACAACAGTACATACGGAATCACATACGTCTCGCAAAATATTTCGAGTCTTTGGTCTTGAAGGATAAGAGATTTGAAGTCGTCAACGACGTAAAATTGGGCCTTGTGTGCTTCAGACTTGTCGGTCCCGATTCCATTAACCAAACTCTCCTAGCAACCATAAATGCTTCAGGGAAACTGCACATGATTCCATCGATGGTAAAAGGAAAATATATAATACGATTTTGTGTTGTTAGCGAATTCGCGATCGAAACTCACATCGAATATGCTTGGAAAATAATAAGTGATTTTGCAACAAGACTCATTGGAACATTGCCAAAGCCTATATCCCCCGACACTGTTGTCAGACCACCACTCACAAGATCGAAATCAAGAATTTTCTCGTTTACGAGAAGCGTCTCCAGAGATATGTACCAAAGGTCTATGAGCAAATCGAGTTTATTCGATGGTGCCACTCCTATCCTTATACCATCAGACGAGGAGTGTGATACACCCCCTAACAATGAGGACGTACTTAATGCTATAATTAGTAACGGGTATCATCAAAACGAAGAGGAAGTTATAAATAAATTAGCAGATTTGAAAGTGGTAGATGCGAGTAATAAACCAAGCGAAATTAAAAACAAAATTAAAGCGTAGCAAAACGGCAAGGAATTAAACTGATCAGTATTACTAGTAGAAATAAGTTCCTGAAAGTATTTAGTGAGCGATTGGATGCGAATGTATAATTTTAATTTATTTATTACTGTATTTATTTCAATGAGAACGTATGAAAAATGTTCAATATTTTTCTATGTCTTACTTCTTGTACACATACATATAAGTACATAAATATAAAAAGAATAGGTACCTAGTAAATATTTTTGATAATAAAAAAGTTTTTTATTGCTTTTATGCCTTATCGGGTACATGAAATGAACAATAAAACAATCAAAAATGATCTTATTCCGATTCCTATCAAAATTATAAAAAACTGTTTTTTTTTCTTATCTATGAATTTATGACTAAATTATTATCTTCGTTCAAACTTCCATCTAAAAAAAGAACTTATTCATTTAAATTAAATTTTTATCGTAATTTATTATCGACTTACGGCATACGACATCGTCCAATGTTCCATTAACAAAATGTTTCTTCAAATTTGGATCTAACGAAATACAAGTATTGACAACACTGTCATTAAAATTCAAAAATAGAACCATTTGGTCTCTCGTTTTGAATTCGTCTATCAAACTTTTAAAACTCTATAATAATAAATAAGGAAACAAAAAAATTAAATTCAACCAACCAGATAACTTCATAGTTAATTTTTACCTTTGCAACTGTTGCGTCAATATACTTTATATGAGAACCGTCCAAAACGACTAAACATTCTGATTCTTGACAATTAGTCAACAATTTTTCTTTAAGATGTTCCGCGGCGGGGAAAAGTAAACTGGTCTCCGGAACAATTAAATATATCTTTTTATCGCCAATTTGTTGAGAATCTAGAATAATTGGAGGCCTAGCACTAAAGTACAGAACAATTAATAAATTGGTAGCAATTCCCACAATAATTCCATATTCCAAGTTCCACAGCAGACAACACAATAGTGTGGCGAAATAGGGAATCAAATCCAGTTCTGCAAAATGATTTTTCTTTCAAACTTAACAATTCGCTCATAAAGCACTGCATTGATTATTACTTTTCGATCTCCACAAAACGAAGACTGTGTCATATTGGATAAGACCAATCATTGCGCTTATCACAACCGAAGCAAGGGTTGTTTTAGGAATGTAATAGAAAAATGAAGTCATAAAAGCTAAAACCAGAAGAACGAAAGTACCGGTAAATAAACCACCAGCTGTGGTTTTTACTCCAGATACGTTATTTACGGCCGTTCTTGTAAAAGATCCAGTAACTGGCATGGAACTGACGAAAGCACCGAAGAAATTACCAAGTCCCAGAGCAAACAGTTCTTGAGTTGCATCGATGGTTTTACCTTTAGCTGTAAATTATAATAAGATTATTAAAATATTTATGGATGTAGAAAAATAAACTTTACCGAATGCTTTTGAAATGCTAACATGCTCTAAAATAGCTACTAATGGGAGAAATGCGGTAGTTCCGCCATATTGATTCATCATATCCCCGAAACTGTACGTTACGTTATTGTGTGTTGTACTGAAGGGTGGTAACGCGAAAGGCGGTAGGCCTTTTTTTACAGTACCTAAAAATAGTAAATTATTGTATATTAAAAGAATACAGAGAACGTTTAAATATATAAAAATAATCACCTGTTAAATTAAACGGAACGTATCCATATCGGTAAAGGATGTAAGCTAAAACAGTTGCCCCCATTACAACAATTGCATAACTTATCAATGACATAAACCATAAGAAAATTGCTATTATATTTTGATTTCTTGTACGATCAGATCGGATTCTTGAACTCCCTTTCCGTTTTCCTAAATACTATCAACAAAAATATAATAAAGGCAAAATAAATGCAAAATAAATAAAATTCACTTGGTAGTTTGTTCCATAAAATTTGAGTTTATTTCACTCGATACGTATTTCGGCTGTTATGCCATCAACAGGAGTAACAAATGTAGACTAAAGTAGGTAAAAGTACATAAACTATTGGTATTCATAATAATTTTGCAGGTATAAAATTATGAGTGGAGTTTCTAGATTTAAACAGGCATCGGTTTAACAGCGGGGAATTATTTAAATCTAATTGTTCGTTTAGAAGATTAACTTTATCGCTGTAATGAGCTTTCTTAATTTCAAATGTTTCTATACAGATTAATTTTTGACTTTTTTTAACTTTGTGTAAATTTTTTACGTTATTTGGAATATCTGTAATACTGAAATCGTGTCCCAATCTATTAAATGATTAACAAAATTAGAGTTATCTTTATTTAATCTGTAACAATCTAAATGCTCTTTACAACGATCCAAGATACTTCTACCCGTTTGACCTAAATAGAATTTATTACAATGTTAACAATTTAATCTGGATTCCCCACAATTTTTTAATTTATTAACAAGTTGTTTTTTTATCGTATTATCTGGAAAAAAGCCGCTATAATGTTATCTTTTTTAGTTGATTTGCCATTATTCTACTTGGTTTTCGCCTTTTATAGGTATTATTAATGGGATTGACAGTAGTAGGATATACAGACTTAAGGTTGAAATATTTCTGTTTTTTATTTAAAATTCTGTCGATTAAATTTGATGTTTGAAATTTATTTGTGTATTTGTAATTATTTGTCGATTTTGCGAATATTTGAATGAAATTTTAAGACACAAAGGTGTACGGGTATGTTACCCCATATGAAAGTTACCTTAATTCCAAGAATCAGGAGGGTACATATACATCCTAAAACGGTATCCCAAAGTTTTATGCTCTTTATATTTTCGAAAACTTCTATCCACGCGTTCAGAAATTTACTTGCTTTCCCAGCTATACCGAACAAGGATTTTATTTGCGACGAAAGTATTTGCAGAGCTGCTGATGTCGTAAAGCCAGATATTATGGGATAAGAAAAAAATTCCAATATAAAACCTATGAATATGGACAAGAATTATGACAAGTCAGCAAAAATGCTTTTTCACTTCGATAATAAAAAAAGAAAACGCTAGCCAACATAAATAGGTGTCTCCTATTATTATTATTATTTATACTAACCAAGTTTTAACAACCCAAGAGCAAAGATTATCATGCCAGCTAGAAATGACATCAGCACCGCCATAGCAGGTCCCATGGCCTCAACATGCGGTTGCAACATAAGGGCCAATATACTAGTTGGCCCTATGTTTAAGTCTTTACCAGTTCCAAACAAAAAATATGCATATACACCCATAAAACCTGAATATAAACCATATTGGGGATCTAAACCTACAATGGGATTAAATTCACCTGATTATTATTTTAATTTATGATTTTTGTGTTAGATAATTAGATATCTATCTATCTCAGGGCATGTCATGTTGTACAACTTAAAATAAACCCGAAGGACCACTAAGTTTATAGTAAACAAGCACTATCACACGAAACTATTTATTTACACAAACTTATTAATAATAAGATTACATTTGTGTGATTGTTTATGAGAAATTGCCTCAAATAGTCAAACAACTTATTTGAATATTAGATGTTTGTTTTCGAGAACCAATATCTCAGCTAGTTAAGAATGGACTTGTTATATGTAAAAAAACTTTTGGGTATTTCATTCCCACCAGCTACTCGTGCTGGTGGGCAGGCAGTCCTTCCAACCTACACTGTAGTGCAAAGCCGGAGGATAGGGCGTAACGCGTAACGTAACATATATATATATATATATATGTATCTATTCATAAGCAGCAATATTGGTACATAATTTGTTATGTAATATATATTACATATATATATATATATATATAGACTATTTACACATTGATTTTTTACTACTACCTGCCTAAATATATTGAAAGTGACGGCAATAGTCTTTTGTGTCGAAACAATCTGTATGGTTGTTATTTCTACCGATACGGTTCCGACCTTCAAATTATAAGTGCGGCGAATACATACTTCAGACATAATTTTTAATACTTTTATCAGATAATTAGGTTTTATTTATTTTTAATTGGAATTCAATAAGTACTTATAATATTTGTACAAGTACTAGTTGAACACAGTAAGACTTCCTCTCTTTACTCCTGTCTCTACTTCTAACAATTCCATCTCTCCTGTTCCCTATTAACTTCCATAGAGCCCCCTGTTCTGCTACTATTTCCAGTGCCTCTTTATGTCTATCCACGGTATTTTTGTCATCCGCCTATAACACCACTTCTCAAACGCTTCTAACCTTTTTTTTCTTACACTTTTAAAAATCTTTATTATTTTTTTTTACATGATACATCTATGTATGTTACCTTCCGAACAACCGAAAATGTATTTTGGAAGTTAATTCTAGATAAATTCTTATTAAATTTTCCTGGTTCCGGCCCTGACTAAAGTATCAACAACAAGTAGTTACGTAATGTAAGAATAAATTAACTTTACCTGCTACAATTGCGAAAGCGATTCCTTGTGGTACTTCAGTTAAAGCAACAGTAAATCCAGCAAGTAAGTCATGAAGCAGTTTTGAAGTAGTATAGTAAGGTAACCAATTAGATATAGGAACACGACGTTTTACATAACTTCGGCACTTATCGTAATTAGACATGGAATTGTTTGTTCTGGTAATCATCTCAAGAAAGCAGGCAAAAATTCACTAAATATTAGACCCGTTTTTCATGATATTATATAATTTATCACCAAGATCAAAACCATAAAGTAATACGGCCTATTCTTTTTTTATAAGCTAATTACAATTAATCCATTTATTACTGAGTGATATGCAATGTACATGTTTTACTAATAAAGTGGTAGAAAATATCGACGACGTGTTATTTAATCCGCTTGAAATTAAAGCTTACGATAATCATTTAGAAGAAATTTGTTTGATCAAATACTTTTAATATCAGCAATTAATAACAATACTTAATAACCAAGCCCGTCCAGACACACAGAAGGTCGTAAATAGCATTGCACAATGCGCTATATAAAAACGTTTATCTGTGTTGTTACAAACAGATTAACCATTTTTCCACCAAAGTTGAGAAAAAGAATCTACAGTAGGTATCATATAAACACGAATAAGAATTAATTTAAACCAATGAGCTAATATTTATTCTTTCATACTATGCTGTGTCGGTACCATTTTCATTAAATTCTATGGTCTATACTTATTTAATAACAACGACTCTTAAATACTTATCATAATTGGGATTTCTTTTTGTGACAAAAGTAAAATAAGCTATTTCAGTTATAAGTAATAGAATGCTTATGGAGAGTCCAACAAAAAGGGCTACGATAGCTCCGAAAAACTTTTCCAAATTCATCAGAGCTTTCACGTCACCTTTCTCTTGAAAATGAAGCTCTGCTATAACATAAGGTGCCATGACATCGTCCAACCACTTCTTTATAAGACCAGCTTCAAAGGCCCTCTTCACATATTCGTCAACCCTTGGTTTTATCGGCGAATTCTTTTGTAAACCCAACGATATAGGCATATGAATAATACAATCGGACATAATGTGGAGATTGTGCTTAGTATTACTTCTATATTCGTCCTTATTATTTCCAATACTTTCTAAAACCTTAGAAAATTACGTATCATAAGTTTGTTGTTCCGCAAAAATCGAAATAGTTTCAGTTCTATTCTACGAGGCATGTTTTTTAAGTAAGTACCGTTTTGAAATTCTGCCGCAGTGCTGCGGTCAACGTTCCACTCATGCGCACTAAGTACCTACAACAATCACCTACATCATCATGAGAACTGTGCAGTTTACGCACAAAACATTATGAGTGATGGAATGGTAAGGAATCTGCGCCGTACAATCCAGCCTGTCCGCATGTGGTTAATCGGACCAACGATCACTGTAAAACTCTTGATCATCCTCCGTACAGCCCTGATCTGGCGCCCAGTGACTACCATTTGTTCCTCCACTTGAAGAAACATCTGAGCGGTCAGCGTCTTCAAGACGATGACGAAGTCGAAACAGTTGTGATGCAGTGGTTAACATGTCTGGTCAAACGTTATGACAAGTGCCTCAATATTGAAGGAAATTATGTAGAAAAGTAGATTAAGGTACAGGCTTTCATGTAAAAATAAAATTATTAAGGTATCTTTGTACGTGTTTTATTAATTTCAAAACGGTATTTACTTAAAAAACATGCCTCGTACTTATATTTCTACACTAAAAGGGATTATTTTAGCTAAAAAGTCAAGAACAGAAAAAAGCAGGAAAAAATGTTTCAAAAGTTTCAAGTGTCTGACAGGATATACTTGATACAAGACAGTTAATACAAGTAGTGTTTGAACTAAAAATCTAGACAGTGAGGTAAGTCAACATTGATATAAACAAGATAGGTATTTGTTAGATTAATAACTGTGTATATTGTGTAAATAAATTACCTATACATAACGAGGCTTATTTAAATATATAGACAAGTACTATAATATTTGTTTCTTTATGGAAAACGAATTCTGGTAAATGGTACACCATTATTTTAATATGTATATAAATCACTGTGTATACCGTTACCTCCTTGTGAATAGTCCCATTTCCTGTTATAGTACGATTATTTTGAAATCGTAGCTGACGTTTAACTGAGACTTGTTTTAAAAAGTGCACATTTTCATAGAATGCAAATTTTCCTTGTGCTATTTTTTCAATGGTTTCCTCCAAATTTAGTATTGTCTCAAACTGATCGCCAACGTATTTTGTAAGAGGGTCCAGAGATGTGGCAAAAAAGTTCTTATTTATCTCACCCCATCCTCCTGTTGGAAGTCTGCTGTCCACTAATTGTTGTAACGTGTCAATAGTAACCCTACAATAGAGTTCAATGATTAGGTGCAGACAGCGTAATAAACGCCATCTGTGTAAATTACAATGCAAACTCTAATAAAGATAAGAAATGAATGTTTTCTTACCTAGGAGCAGGTTTTGCTAAAATGGCTGTCATACTAGCTCTATATGCCACCACAACTAGAATACAATATAACCAGTACCATCCTGTTAAGACCCTTAAAGACCAACCTGTTGGTAATTTTGGTAAAGAAACGACCAGTAGCATACCATAAGTGTACAAAATACTATTGGGTATATCTCCAAATAAATATAACCCAACTGGTTCTATTTCTTTTTTCTCCACGTAATATTGTTTTTTCATCATTGCATATTTTGCGTTTACGTCTAATTTTCTATTAGTATTTTTCGGAATTTCCAAAACGTTTCTAAAAAGCTTTCTTCTGTCTTTTTTTATACCGAAAATCATTTCGTTGACTTTGTTATGATATCGTGAAAGGGCATAAAACACAAAGCCGATAAATAGCAGACATATAAAAATTGCAACCCACAAAGAAAGACTAAAAAAAATATTTGTTACAGATTCTTAAATAATTAAAACCAATTAAAATTAGGTATTTGTTTTACGTACGCGAACGGAAGTATTAATGTTTTCCATGAATTATTTGTAAGAGATTCGGGGGTAAGAAACGCTAAACACTCTGTATTGTATGGTACCGACAGGTCCATAAGATCTAAAAATTGGGGAGAATAATGTAGATCCCCCAGAGCTAAATCTGCTTGACTTGCTACCATTTCCCCTAATAGACCATTGTATCTCCCATCGGTTTGTTTCTCGCCTAATTTGTATTCGTTTATAATATCTGGTTCATGTAATTCTGGTTCAAAGTTCATAGCTTTAGACACAATTTCTAAAATCTTTAATAAACAATCAGTTATGGTCTTTCATGACCATAAAATGCAAATATGTGATCACCTTCATTTCTATTCCAGCAAATTCAAAATTATCACTAGATCCTGCAGAGAAAAGCTTTGTAGTAAATACACCTTTACCAGATGGTACTTTTATTACAGCAGGCATATGGTCAAAGGTCACAACTTGTAGCTTTTGTTTGTTTAAATTAAACGTCTTGTCTCTGAATAAATCGATACCTATAAAATATTCCAAATGCATCAATTAAATGTAAGGTATTAAATGATTCAAACTATCGATGGTGCAGGTATTGTGAAAATACATTTTAAGAAATAATAAAACGAATAAAACACTTGGTATATTGACGGAACTCGACAATTGTTTCGACAGAGGTCTGCCATTATCAAGAGTAGCCAGAATTACTAAATATAGAAATGTGCGTAAACATATTTATAGTGAATAATAATTATTGGGAAATTTCTTAATTACCTAGTTTGAACAGAAATAAAGGGAAGTTGTTTGAATATGTTTCTATTTGGGAGTTTACAATGTTATGTTTGTTGTACATAGTTTTTTTAATTTCTAAATTTTCCAGATAGTTTAATTTCTTACTTCTTGGTTGTATGTGTAGTATTTGAAAATTTTCAATTAAAATTGTGTTTATTTGAAATACAATGTGTAGAAATGTCTGTACAATTGTTGTTATTTAAGATACTTTTGTATCATTGCCATTACTTACAGCTATTTGTTTTATTGTATCTAGTTCTAAAACGAAACGAAAAGAAAAATTAAAATTGAACTATATAATAGCTATGATACCAAAATCGTCGATAGTATCTTAAAACAAAAACTTAAAAATAAAACACGTCTACTACTCTATAACCCTCAAATTATTCATAATCCTTCCAATAAAGTATTTTGCTCCAAACACTACGTTAAAAAAACCAGTCAAGTTATAAAATCACATCTCAAAAGATTAGGTATCACAGCCATTGTATCAAATAAAAATACTGTTAAAAAACTACTTGTCAATAATAAACCAAAATTTGATCCCCTAGATAATAGCGGCGTTTATAAAATTCAATACAATTATTGTGATGCTGTGTAGATTGGTGAATCAGGCAGATCCATTAACACTCGTAAAAAAGAGCATTTAAAAAGTATCTTATATAACAACAATTGTACAAGTATTTCTACACATACAACCAAAAAGTAAAGAATTAAACTATCTTGTAAATTTAGAAATTAAAAAAGCTATGTACAACAAACATTACAATGTAAATTCCCAAATAGAAACATATTCAAACAACTCCCCTTTACTTTTGTTCAAACTAGGTAATTAAGAAATTTCCCAATAATTATTATTCACTATAAATATGTTGCCCACATTTATATATTTAGTAATTCTGCCTACTCTTGATAGTGACAGACCCCTGTCGAAACAATTGTCAATTTCCGTCAATAATCCTGTGAAAAATATACCAAGTGTTTTATTATTTCATTAAATGATTATTTAATTAAGGACCTGATCTAAACTTGCCGTCCCTCCATATATCTAATCTGCGGGGAACCAAAGTGTTACCAATCGGTGCCGGAAATGGTACCGTAGTTATCTCAAACCAGGGGATTCTTCTTCTTTTTGACCCCATTCTTTTTATACCCCCGTATTCCCGAATGAATATTACATTCACAATTCGCTTCCATATGTACTTCATATCTTCATAAAACAATTGATTATCGTAATTAATTATGAAATTCGCTCTGGTATTAATAATTCTGCGGCTGAAATTCCAAAAACTGAGTTCATGAGCGTATTCAAACCTCCACCGACTATTGAAACAAAGGAAGAGGGTCCATTACGTTTTTTGTTAATAGTAAAAAATGTTATGCAGGTAAGGACATTGTCACCTCTAATTTTTAATTTATCTAACATGTGGGTCGAAACAATATTGTCGAGTACATTAAATTATTGTTGAAACATCCAAAAACTTGTGTATTATTTATTACGTTTATTAAAATGTGTTTCATCAAATGGCCACTATTGATAGTTTGGACGTTGATTCAATTACTTAAATTAAATGAATAAAGCCCCCGCCTAAATCCTTAGTTATGTTTAACGGTTTTATTAAAATATAATACCAAAACCTTCTTTTTTTTACCATTACGCCAAAAAACCTTATGGTCGCTTATCCATTGTTTAATATACCTACCTGTCCCCAAATTTTAGTAAACTCGTAACTTGTATACTGTCCAAAATCAGAATCAAGTAAAACTGACAGCCTGTTGCCTTTCCCAGTTGTAAGGAACTAAGGGTTTCGTTACAAGGATCAAACAAATCCTCATAATCATCCACTTTAATCTAGGTAATATATTTAAAATTAAAATTCACTTAATTTATTTTTGACCCAATACACATTTCGCCTTCTTAGGGCATCATCAGGGGTTTATACAGTTTAACTACATTAACAAAAAAAAAATTTTTTTCTGTTTCATTCCCACCAGCTACTCGTGCTGGTGGGCGGGTAGTCCCTCCGACCTACACTGTAGTGCAAAGTCGGAGGGTAGGGCGTAAGGTCCTCTTTAGCCTCCTTGCAGGAATCATGGGAATGGGTGGATGGTGTGGTTAAGGAGAGAAAGTTGAGACTGACGAAATGAAGACAGAAGAGAAGTGAAAGGTTATCTGTGGAAAATTACTGCCCCAGCATTTACCTAAATGATCCAAGGAAACAACAGAAAACTTGGACCAGAGCAGCCGGACCCGGGTTCGAACCGGTGACCTCCCGAATGCTAAGCAATGATCTAGACAATTTTACTAATATGTACAATTTTGAACCAACTTACACTACATTAGGATTAAGGAGGGGGTTGTTACTAACTTCAATTTGGTCATTTGCTAATTTTTGTTACTCAATAATGCTTTCTTAATTTCTAACACTTCATATTTGTCTAATACTAATCCGCCATTTACACTTTTTAACAATTTCAAATTTTCAAATTTGGTTATTTTCAATCAAATGTGTCGCTAAACCTGAACTATGTTTTTTATATTTGACATACTGTTTATGTTCTTTGAACCGAGTAACAATACTTCTTTTTGATTTACCTATGTATATCGTATCACAATTTGAACATTTTATTTCATACACTCCAGTTTTTTTGGATAAATAATTGTTTACTGTTAATTTATTATTTGTTAATATTTTTCCAATTGTATTATTGTTGAATGATAATACCCTAAGAAGGCGAAATGTGTATTGGGTACAAAAATAAATTAAGTGAGATTTCCAAGTGTTGTGTTTTTAATTTTTATTTTTATTTTAAATATAATATGTTTCACAAAGTGACAACGGCAAATTCCTTCAATTTATTAAAATTATGTTAGTAAATTAATAACTGATATATAGTAAATAGTAAACTTTATAATGGTACAATTTATTTAAAAAATTTCTTTATTGAATAATTACCATTACAGTGGAAACTCGTTGCTGAAATTTCTTGTAGAAGTTTGACTGAATAATTTCGTAATAAAAGTCGTCCAATACAATAAGAGCACATTGATACGGGTCCATGTATTTTTCAAAAATGTTAGAGATAAGTTGAGTCAAATTTTTGTCATTGCTTTTGGAAATTTTTGTTAAATGTTTCTCTGTGTTCAATCTAAATTAAATACGTATCTTAAACTGTGTGCAAAATACACAAAAAAAAACAATTTCTTACCCCACAGAAGCTGCTTTATCGATGGTTAAAAATTCAAATAGAAGACTTGCCAAAAACGAAAAGTATTGTAGCTGCATTTTAAAGAAGAATGAATGTTTCTGTAGATAATAATAATATATATATGTATTCTACTTAAATGAAAACTAAAGGTAGTTTCAAATGAAGGATTAAATTGGGTCTAAATAATAAATGTCATTTTGTCAATCACGGAATCAATTTATTGTCTTGATTAATTAGGGACTAAACAGTCTTGCATGTTCAAGTTAAGGGTATAATCACATTATTAATATTAATATATATATATATTAAAGTATAGGTACGATTACAGCTCATCTTTAACTGCTTTCACGTCTTCGGATAAAAACCATTTTTGGTATACATTCAAAGGATCTAACATCCAGTATTTATGAAATGTAATAGGTTTTTGCCCTTCCAAATATTCGGGAGTGTAATCATTTGGTCGAGCCTAAAAATGAGATAGTTAAATCACCCTTTAGGCAAGAGATGGTTAATATAAAAGAACCTGGTGAAAATATGGAGAATGTATCAAATCTACATCGAGTTTTTTAAAGCATAATCCTAAAACCATATCATCCGGACTGGATACACTTGGACAATGGCAACCTTCCCTTGATAATTTCTCAACTAAGGGTCGACTTATTAATATTCCAGCTCCTCCAGTGAGGTAATTATAACCCCAACCAGACACTACATTGTACCCATATCGTTCACCAATTGCAATATTATCATTTCCATCATAACAACTTAAAAATTGTCTAACACGCGTAACACTAATAAAAACATAAATCAGCAGATATAATAAACTGAATTTTTTATTTATTTAATAAACCTTAGGATTGTATCATCGTCCACAATGTACAGCCAATTGTAGTGTTTATTCGACTTCATTATTTCCGCAACGTATTCGATAATTTTTATCGTTTTTATGCAATGTCCCCTATCTGAATTGGGGACATTTACGGAAATGGTACCGTAATTCTTATCTTTAAAAACATACATTACTGTGCATATAAATAAAAGCAAATAATACTACCAATGTTTGGTAGATAATATACACAATAATACAATATGTATTAAGTATATGCAAACCTTCAATATCACTAAAAAATCCAATATGGGGGGTGTGTTTGGCCCAAGTATCTTTAACGATGGGCAGTCTGGTATCGTGGTATCCATGAAATGTTTTAACAGCGAAATATATAGAATCATTAGGAATAATATCGTTCTAAAAATTTAAGTAGACAACAAAGTTAATAAGATTTATAAATGGTCCATTAAGGGTAGAATAAAATAACCGTAAAAAATTCTTACACAAGGAAAATAAATTACTGGATATGATGTACAATTGCTTGTCATAGATGGACAAAAGGAAGGTTCATGGGTTACTGTAACGCCATTTCCATTGTCCCATATTAGCTTTGATAATTCGTATATAAAATCAATACTAAAATCAATTTCTGTTTCCTCATCTAAAATTCGCTCTCCAATACTAAAATCGATAATTAATCATATCGTAATTCATTTTTTTTTGTCAAACCTTTTGAATAAACCACTGCTTATAACAAAACCCGGAGCGGAAATGGGGTACATAAACTTTTTGGATGGCTCGTCAACAAAATCAAAATGATGAGTGATGGATGGTTCTCTATCAAAAACGGCATGTCCTAGCCAAATTTTCTGCAATTTATTTATCGTAAGTAGTAAAAACGCTTCGAAAAAAAAACAAAAGGTATTGTGTATATAGGTAAATATGTGTAAAGCTTACTTTTTTTGACTCATATTTATTCAAGACAGTTTGTAAAGATTTGGTATTAATCCACGTGTTATCTTGAAGAAAAATATACCACTGTGTGTCATTTTCGTGTGTTTTTAATAAAGTTGTTATCAGCGGAAAAACTGTCCAACTTCCAACTTGTGGAAATTCTTGAGAATAGTATACAGTTGTTGCTGAACCCTATAATTATCTGGTTTACGTATTTTAGATTAAAAATAAACAGAAAGAAAAGTCCAATATATCAACTGTCTTTTCATATAGGCATTAAGGTTTTTGTGGGAGTCGGTGACAATTATTCATACACCCTGTATGCATAACATTTAACCGTGATGGAAAAGAGTTTTATCGAGTTTATACATTTGTAAATGTGTAACTAGAGATTAGATTATAATGAATAACAAATAAACACTGAATATTTTATGCAAATAAAACTATGAAACAGTAATAATGTGTAATGATTTTGTTGCTATTGTAATTATAATTAAATATGTATGTAATGACGTCCTAACGGATTCTAAAATCAGTTATTGAAAGTCTTTGAGGGTTATCTACCAGATTTAAGAAATATTTAAGTCTCACGTCTTTTGGTTTCCCCATATATATTTTTTCAAAAGGTTTTTTGAATTTCACAAAATATTTTTTATCTAATCCTGCATAAATCAATTTCAAATAAAAATTATAAACAAGTTAAAAATGTAAATATACAATATACGTAATAAAAGTAAATGAGTAAACACAATGAAATTAAAAAAAAATGAATAAATAATTAAAACAGACAAATGAATAAACAATGTGAAAATAGTACGTAAACAAATGAATTTAGTAAGTAATTGTTTTGCATTTAAAAGTAAAAAACTACAAATAAGATGCATTTTTTGTATTTACAATACAAGCAGGGTTGGTTGGGCTAATTCATATTAAAATAAATGAGAATGAGAATAAGGTTCTCTACAGATCTCTATGGGGGTATCACCTCCCACGCACTACATACACAATCGTGTTTTGTTTATTAGGTACACTAAAATGGACTATATTATTTATATTTATATTTGAATAACCTCTTTCAATATTTGTTCCTTGAGTTTTTCTGCAAGACTTAAATGGAATTTATTCGGCTGTGTAAGTATAATAAAAACATTTTTGTTATCTATGAAGGAACCTGAAACGATTCAATTTTGCCTTTATAATATCTAAAAGATGGCTCTTACCTTCATCTAAAGACCATGTTATTGATAAAATACTATATAACACTGAACAATACAAAAATAATTTCATTTTACACCGTTTATTATAACTAAACATTAATTAACATCACAATTGATTAATTTTATAAGAAAGAGATTTCTTGAGAAAGTGAATATGTATACTAGGTCATCGGACGTTTTTTTCTTCGTTTTGTTGTATATAGGACAAAAATATCTTGTACCTAAAAGACCCTTATATATATCACATCTCTCTCCTCATTTCGTGATAAACGGATTAAGACCGTTGCTGCTCCTTTTTTAATTTGAATGTAGTATATGGTAATAAATGGGAAATATACAAATTAGATAAGGTGGAGGATAATACTTAATAAATAAGTCAATAAGTAAAATAAAATAAAGATATATTTATATTTTATTAATAATCAAACATTGTACATTATAATTTTTGGTTTAAAAGTCTTAAAAGTAATAATAAAACAATCCTAATGTAATATCAACTGAAAAATCAATTTGCCATCAATTGAGAAATTGAGCAACACAAAAAAAGAAACAAGGGTATCTCTAATAACCATCTAGGTACCATTATGTTCTTAATCATTTTAATGTACCTAACCCTATTATGAAAAAATATATAGGGTTTTAAGCAACGTCAGATGCAAGGTCACCACAATTAACCTTACATTTTGTTAAAAAACATTATTTATTTACACAATTAATTCATTAGTTTCTTTTAAAGCAAGGTAATTATTGATTCTGGTTATTTTTTTACTTTTCAAGGAGAAAAATGGAAGTTTTATATTTTCCCTTATAAACTTTTTAAAAATTATTAAGTAACTGTTTTATTTTTCTCTGTTTTAGAATATGTCATCAACAATAGTCCAATATATAATAGTGAGAAGTGATTTAGTTAAAGAATTAGGCTGGCCAATTGGGGCACTAATAGCACAAGCATGCCATGCTGTAACAGCAACCATGCATTTATTTAAAGATGATGAATACTTGCAAAGTTATCTTAATAATTTAGAAAGTATGCATAAGGTTACATTAGAATGTTCAAGTGAAAAAGACTTAAGAAACCTAAGTGAAAAACTGACTGAAAATAACATAGCGCATCATTTGTGGATAGAGCAACCAGAAAACATTCCAACATGTATAGCAGTTAAACCTTACCCTAAAGAAGACATTCAAAATTATTTCAAGAAATTCAAACTGTTAAAATGAATTGTAAAGTAAGGATTAAATGTATTTCCTATGTAAGTTTCCTTAACTTATTATTAACATAAAGTGAAATATCTAATATTTTATTGTTTGCAAAAAAGTTACATACTAAACATTTGCATACAAATACAGAAAATTTATCTCTTTCTTTCATATTTCCATAAATACACAGGTGCAGAATCTTTAATGCCTTTCTTCACTCTCTTGGGTGGAATAGCAGTTTTATGTTCTACATGTCTTTTCATTTCAATTTTTTGTTGGAGAATGGCCAATTCTCTTTCTCTGTCTATTCTCTTTGATAATTCCCGATACAGTGCTACTTGTTTCTTTGTTACTTTATTCAAAATTTCAGTTTCAATACTAGGAATTTCCATCTTCTTCAAGTGTTCACAGTTGCTTTTGTAACTATCATCATCTTCTACATTTTTCACAAAAATTAGATGTGTATTTTTTGGCTTGCAGTCAACATTAGATATATGTAATAGTGCTTGTAATTTTTCAATTTTCTTTTGCTCTTCTGTTCTTTTCGTTACTACATATTTAAGGTCTTGTGTACGCATTACTTTCAATTGTTCTGGAGTGTCTTCTTCATCTTCAGCAGGGTTTTCATGGTGTATTCCATTTACAATTCTTGAATTTATCATGTGATGGTAGAATTCATCTGGATTCTTATTTAATGCCCTTTTATGTAAGTTTTTTAATGTCTCCTTCTTCGTATTATAGTCTCTTGCCCGTTCAACATAATGTTTATGTTTTTCAAGAGGCCCTAAGTGCTTACGTTCTTCAGGTTGGTGTCGTTCTCTATGCACCTTCTGATTAACTTTAGAGGCCTTCTTCCACACCGACATTCTTGCTTATCAAATATTAGTGTGTTATAGATAAATTTTTAAGAAATTAATTGTTTAAATGTAAAGTAAAACAAACATTTTCGTAAGTTTTCAGGTTAGGTTTACGTTCGACCATATCACAGAAAAACAAGTACACGTGTTTGTGTTTTCTACTTTCTATGTGAATAACGTAACCTCACATAACCTATGTTTTTGACGTTTGAATTTGGTTAAAGAATCATGTTCAGTTTTTATTAGTTTTCTAAAATAAGGAAGAGTTTGTGTGTTTAATTTAGCGATTTTTCTTAATTTCAAGACGATTTAACTATGGGGAAAAACAAAACTAAACGGCATTCAAAGTTTGCCCCACAAGCAAGCAAATCAGAAAATGGGACCAGTGGTAATGCTGAAACGAAAAACAAATTTGCTACAATTGCCAGAAGTAAAGCACTGCAAAGGCGAAAGAATACCATTTTGGAAGAGTATAAACATCAGAATAAGAGGGGTTATATTTTTGATAAACGTCTTGATTCTGCTGGAAGTAGATATGCTGCCCTTAAAGTAAAAAGTTATAAAACTGATTTTAATGCCAGTCTGTCTAATGAACCTTTAACTCATGGTGGGAGAACGTTAAATGAAATAGAAAATTTTGAAGATGTTGGTTCTGAAGATGAAGAGATTGGAGGCTTAGATCATAATTTTGTAAAGAATGTTCATTTTGGTGGTGGCATGTTAAATAAATCCAATAGAAGAGGTGAGTCTTCATATAAAGACTTAATCGACCAATTGATAATTGAATCTAAAAGAAAGAAAGAGGAACAAAAGAGGACAAAAGAAGAAACTAGTGAATTGACTAAAGAATTGGATGGCAAATTGCAACCCCTAATGTCACTTTTTAGTAGTAATTTTAAACAAGTTCAATCTAATGAAGTAGATGAATATGATAATAAGATGAAACAACTGCAGCTTGATAGATCAAGACCTGTAGAGAGACCAATTGAAGTTCAAGTCCAAAAAACTGTTTATAGTTTACCAACCACATACAACAGCTTTAAAGATATGCTGTCAGAAGAACCATGCGAAAATCTAGATTCACTAATTAAAAATAGTGTAGCAACTTGTCCAAAAGATAGGAGGCAAATATGTACATTGTTTGTATATTTGTTGCAATACATTGATTCTATGGCATTTGCTGCTGAAAAGGAAAAAAGTCTTGATGCTAGTTTTACTAACCTTCACAAGGTCATCATTGATTGTCTGTTTGAATTAGTACCTTCAGTGACTGATTTACATATGCTAATAGAGAAAATAATAACTGAAAAACACAATGTTTATAAGGAAAATGCAGATGTATTTCCTGGATTAGATATTTTGGTATTTTTAAAAACGATTAGCTGTTTATTCTCTCACAGTAACAGCACAATTGGTTCAGTTTGTGTGGCCTTTATTGACCAAATGCTAACAAATTGTAAGACTGAAAGTTTTAAAGATATTTCTTATGGTTTGTTTTTGGTAGCTACAGTATTACAGGTAAAAATTAACTGTTTTTGAAGAATTAAATTCAAATTTTTAATTATAATTTCAGTATGGAAAGTGCTCTGAGGGATATTTACCGTCAGCGTTTAGTTTTTTAAATCATGTGCTGTATATGGCAGTACCAAAAGATAAAAGAAACATCTTAAAAGAATTTTCATCGCCTGTAGATCTCGTTTTAACCGAAAATAATAAAAGTAATAAGAAATCTGTTGGATTTTTGAATGTATCTGATTTATTAACAGACACTTGGTCGACTGATTTATTTAAATTAAAAATTATCCATACAACTTTAAAACTTTTGAAAGATGTAATACAATGTGTTGACGGATTTCCCTCTGAAATTGAACTGTTAGAATCGTTCTGTAAATTACTACAACTATTGCCATTGGAAAATTATCCAAAAAACATAAAAAAGATATGCAGTGAGTTTATAAATATTTTGGAAATAAAGAAAGGTAATAGAAAACTAAATTTCTTAGTACAAGAGAAGAAAAAACCGCAAGCTTTACGCCTTTATGAGCCAAATATTCAAAAAGTGTAGGATTTTCGTTTTATATTTTTAAGTTATTTAACTAATAGTTTACATTTTTCAGATATGAATATAAAAAAACTAGAGGGACATCTAAAGGAGATTCTGAAAGAACTGTGTTGGTACGTAAATTGAAAAAGGAAAAAAAAGGGGCCGTTAGGGAATTAAGAAGAGACAGAGTGTTCTTGACAAAAGTTAAAATAGATGGAAAATTACGAAGGTAAGAAATTAATTAATATATCCTGGTTGAATATTCAAATTTTCTTTCTTTTTTTTTAGTGATAAGGAACGATTTGCAAAAGTTAAAAGAATTTTCTCAGAAGGGAATACTCAACAAGCAGAGCTGAACTTATTGAAAAGGAAGAAAGGCAAAAAGTGAATTACATAATTTAATGAAATATGAAATTGACTTTTATTTAAGTTATTTAGTGATATAAGAATTAATTATATAATTACATGATAATAAAATAAAATATTGTTTTTTTTCTAAAGTAAACTATTATTTATTTATTTTTAATTTTGAAGTGAGTGATTTCTCTTTCAATATAAATTGAATTTAATATGTAAAGTTTTTCTTTTATAATAAGCTTAATCAAAATTAATATTGCAAAGTTGTGTACAAACTTTAAAAGAAAAAGTAGGTTGGCATAAAAATTCTCTTAAAGAAATAGGTGTATGCATCATTGCAAAAAAATAGATAAAAAATTTTGGAAAAAGGCATCTACGTAATATTTTATTTAAAATATAATGAAGCTGTTAATACGGTTACAAATCCCCTAATTGGTAAAAGAATAGGTTCTAACGAGTCCCCTAACACTTTTTAGTAATTTTTGTCTGTCTGTCTGTTTGAACGCAATTCACATCAACACAGATGAACGTATATAAATGCGGTGTTTACTGTAGTATGTAGTATTCAGTGGACATACCAGTATGTAGGGGTATATTTAATGAGGGTTAGTCATGAAATTAAGCTAACTGTGCAAGCTAAATTTCAAACAAAAATTAGTTCCAAATGAAATTGTTAGATTAAATAAAAAAGTTTTTTATAGTAGTTATTAATAAAATAATTATCTACTGATTGATTTGATCTAATCTTGTAAAAATGTTGTGTAAATTTTTCTTCACTTTCTAACTTTGTGCGCAAAAATAGAATGTCAATCAAAATAATTAGATTCCCGCAGGGGAAAATTGAAATTCTGTGTAACTTAAATGAATGTTTTGATAAACTTTCAGTGAAAATTAAGGTAAAATACGTTTTGTTTTACTTCGAAGTTTCACAAACAACGTTATGTTACATCCATCAATCAACATGCAAAGATCAATATCACCCTGGTACCGACGGGTACAAATATAAATATCATGCACAAGAGATATTTTCTAACACAAAAGTTCCACTGACACGCTGACAGTATTGACAAGAAATCACGATGTCAAAAAGATGACAAAAAATTTCTTAAAAATCGCACATAAATTTCAAGTTAGTTTAACGACTTAGCTACAAATATACCAACGCAGATCTATAACTTTATTTATTTTTTTTATACAAGAGCGATAGTATATAAATATAAAAGTGATGTCTATATAATTAAATTGGTAGAAATAATGGCAAGAAAATCATTCCGCGTTCAAGTCGAATTAGAAGTACAATCTGTAAGTCTTTTAACATTACACTGTTTAAAAGTTATTAATAATTTAATTATAGAAGTGATTTTTTTAAAGGTAACATGCCCCGGTGTTTGGCTTTGTCCAAATGGTAAAGTTTCTTTGCAGCTGTACATGTTGGATTCATGTATTCAAACGGCACCCCTCACTCCGGTTTTTCCCCTGTTTGTCGACGAACGTTTCGTATTTTACAAAACTTTTGCAAGTGTCAGCAAACTTGTTGATCTTCAAAGAACCTTTAGTAAGTCAGTTTCGAAAAAAAAAATAAACATAAATATATATATATATTTCCTAATCGTATTGATTTAAGATAGGGAGCGTTTGTATGCCGAGCTTATACAATGGCAAAATTGCGAGGTAGGAAACGTTTTATCCACATTTGAAACGTCTTTAACAGATTTGCTTTTCCCATCGTCTTGCGATGTTGACTTATTGATGAAACCAACACGAAACTATCCGGTAAATAATAAAACAAAAATGGTAACACAAAAACAAAATTTCATTTATAAATATAAATATGGAATCAACAGAAACGACTACTCCGAGGGCTAATACCCCTACCGGCATTGAATTACACTGTTCATTCCGATGGATTCTTAGACGAAGATATAACATATTCAAAAAAGAAGGAATTAAAATCCTTATTAGTTTAAATATTAAGATCGAAGATCTCACATTTGGAACGCGTCCTACCAAGTAGACACAACGAACCGAAAGCCATATCCCACGATCGGTTTCGACCTATCGGGTCTCATCAGGTGGGCGCTGGCAGAAAGACCTTTATAGGCTATATTATAAATATAAATGATAAGGATTTTAATTCCTTCTTTTTTAATATGTTATATTTTCGTCTAAGAATCCATCGGAATCAACAGTGTAATTCAATGCTGGTAGGGGTATTAGCCCTCGGAGTAGTTGTTTCTGTTGATTCCATATTTATATTTATATTTATAATATAACCTGTAAAGGCCTTTCTGCCAGCGCCCACCTGATGAGACCCGGTATGTCGAAACCGGTCGTGGGATATGGCTTTCGGTTCGTTGTGCCTACTTGGTAGGACGCGTTCCAAATTTGAGATCTTTGATCTTAATATAATAAGGATTTTAATTCCTTCTTTTTTGAATAAAATTTCAGTTTATCCGTTTGCAAAATAATATCTAAAATTAGGCCGTATCGCTTGTATGTTGTGGTGATATTATATTAGGTATTTTTTAGGGAATCATTTCACCAAAAATAGAAATTTGTACAAAAACAACTATCGAAGAAGTTTGTACTGTAGATAAATGTAAATCAAACTCATACGTTACAAATCCTAAAACTATTTCATCTCAGCAATGTAAAGACCCATGTCCGAGACAACAAAAAAAAGTTTGTCACAGTGTGCCCTATCACAGGTGAGATTCACAGGTGACATAATAAAATGGTTTATTTATCTGTTGTGGTATTAATTTTTTTTAGACAAAAGATGCTATGTGGCAAAGAAAAGACAAAACAAAATCAACCACAATTTTACTCGGTTTGTAAACCCGACGATAGCTTAATATTACGAAAACCTCAGGGTCTAGGTCCAAGTTGTTCATGGTAACCATCTATTTTCCCGATTCGTCTCGTAGATTTCTTAAAAAAATGGCCTTCAAATTTCAATTTTTACCATTTTGTAACTAAGTTTATTTTTTAGCGATACTAAGAAAAAAGCGAGAAAGAAACCACCCAAACGATTTCCACAAACGAAATTAAAAACATGCACCAGAAGGCCCTGCGCTAATGAAGAATTCCTCAAGTGTTTATCTACTGCTCCAAAACGAAGTAAGCTGTGTTAATAAAATAAAACAACACGCTCGATTTTCATTTTTTTTTATTTCAAAACAAAATACGGTTTGTATAACAACGGACAAAAACTATAAAGAACTTGTACTTGATTTCAATCTATTTTTAATAACAAAAACACCTGCTTTTATCATTTCAAAAAGAAAAAAAAATGAAAAAGGACATTCGAATCGATCCAACTTTTTTATCTTCAATTGTTTTTTTATAGCTCATTGTGGTTGCGATGATGGTCATGAGCAACCAAGCTGCCAAATATGCGAAAATTACAGAAAACATTTCGACAATTTAGCGTCTCCATGTCCTGCAGCTGAGTCAGTGGTATGATATGATAATTTGCTATATCATTAAATCATAATTCGTAACAGAAATAAAAAATGGCACGCGTAATAGATGCAGTATTGTCCACTATTCATAGATTTTGTGTATCGCTAGTTTAACTATTCTACGATCGTACTTTGTCATCTCATGATACAAATTATATTTTTGTATACTCGACGAAACAGAAATATTTTAAATGTTTTTACTCATCTGTTTATTCGTCACGGTATTTCCAAAAAGTAGGATGAACTTAGAGATAAAATCACAACCGAGAATAGATCCAGCGAGGAATTCCTGTCTAAGTTAAAGAGTGAAATAGAGCAAGATATTGACGAATTAATGTGTTCGAAACCATGTCCTACGGGAAATAATCTTACAAACCAAATGAAAAAGAACTTGATGGAAAATAATGAAATTGGAAATTGCATGTCAACGCGTGAGTACGTAAAAACAGAAATAAACAATTGACGATTGTGGTTTATTGTCATATAATAGTAGCTCTTCGTAACAAGATTCTCTTTTGTTACATTTCTCTATTGTTTTTATAGATTTTTGTTGTAAACCACGAAGATGCTTGTGTCCCAAAAATATGAAAAAGAAAATTTCGTCAAAAAGTATTTGGGAGAGGAAAAACTTTGTTGGAAAGTACAGTCCGAAATGTAAAAAAGGTTATAAAAGATAAACCCCGTTATTGATATTTTAATTTATCCTTTTTCATCCGAAATCATTATCTTACAGATTTCAAAAAAGTAATACCCAGTAAAAAAACATGTAAGCCGAAAAAAATAGGGGAACCTTCTTCCAACTGTTTTAAATTGCCAGCTAGTTGTTGTACTAAACGTAACTTTTCACTTATTATAAAGTTTATTATATATTATTGTTGCAAAAAAATATTTCATTTTAGAAACGTTTTGCGATCGAGTTTCTCCCCACAACTCCTTAATAGACAACATGGAGTGTAGTTTGAAACGTTCAAATAAAAGTGTATGTTACGATTCCCCGTTAAAATTGGACTTTGATGACGAATGTGACGCTTTGATATCAAAATATTGCCCACAGAAACAATTATGTCCTAAAGACAATAATAACAACTCGTCTCCCTGGTTATGTTCCAAATTTCAGTTATCTGACGAGGAAGAGATACAATCGCAACCACTAGGTACCTAAATATAAAAACGAAAAAAACAACGTCATCACTTTTATTTTGTTTGTTCCTTTTTCTTCGAAACTATAAATGTCAGAGAACATTTGAAATTCCTCTGCAAATCGCAAAAAAAAACTAAAAGAATGTATTCTCTATACATGGTTAATCATAAATCAAAAAGTTTTTGAGTAACGTGCAAATAGGGGTCCATTTATAAACACCGAGACAATGAATTGTTTTATTTTGTACGAAATCCTAAAAATAACATAAAAACAAAAGATAGCACACGATATTCCCTTTTCTTTTGTTTTTCAATAGGTTTGGGTGTTTGTTTCGAACAAAAGAGTACTAGTTCGGAACCGCGCTTTTGCACATTTTGCGTACAAAATTTGACCAGCAAGAATACAGCAGAAAATCATTTGAATTTAAAAAACCGAGAGTTGTTTTGTAAAGAAATCCCCAGTTGTTTGTCAAAATGCGACGATGATACATCCAACAGAATGGACTTGAATTGCTGCAAATCCCTCTGTAAATTCGATAGCAAAAAAGCGCCTACCAGTTCTAATAGCGAAACCTGCATCACTGTGGTACTCTACTTTTTATTTAATACGCCTCTGCAACCCCTTTTTTTCCTTTATTTGCACAATATCGTCTGTTCTGTTTGTATCTTTTTGTAGGTTTCTCGAACACATCCTTTCCAAAAACAAATCGAGTTGAGATCTAAATCCCCATGTTTAAAAATCGATGGCGACATAACTTGGTGCCCCTATTACGGAACTCCCTGTAACTCGAATACAATTAAAGGCAGGATTAAACGTTTGCCGGATAAGACCCAGGATGACCTTTCAAGACGTAACTGTACCGCTGTCAATAATTGTCAAGTTTCGTATTATGTCAATGATAGTGACGATTGTGATAACGATAATGCCAGCAGGTGAGATTGATATCAGTTCTGTATTTTCTTTTATTAATCGCTTAAGTGTTGTGTGAATTACTGTTTTGTACTATTTTTTCTATCGCACCTCGTATATTTTTATCACAATGAGTAAAGGCTGTCTTTTATTATACAAGGGTGACAAAAACGTTTTTATTAAAATTTATGCGCCAACGAAGTTTATTCAAACATAAATAAAAGAAAGGTATTGATTTTCACAATTTTATTCACACAAAAATATTTAACAATAAAAGTACATATATACTAAGATGGTCTTTATAATAAATTTAAGAGGGGGGAATTATTGCATTCTGTTTGGTCGTTCATTAAAATATGTAGTTTTTTGTGATTATTAATTTCCAAAGCTTCTAATAGTGTTAACTTTCTATATGTAAAATGTCCAATTTATCATTAAATTGATGTCCCTCTATAGTGACATTGTTGGCATAAGTAGAATCTGTGTTATTTTTTGTATAACTATTTTTATGTTCAGACAAACGTTTTTTGAAGCTTCTCCCTGTTTGTCCTATGTAAATTTTTTGCTAAGACCCACATGTTAACTTATAAACTCCTGATTGGTTTTCTTTTATAACTTCATCTTTATTATTTTTTATAATACTGCCTAATGAGGAATTCGTTTTAAATGTAATATTCAGGCCGGATTTTTGTAAATAATTGACTATTTTATTCATAAATGGTCCAAGATATGTAATACAGTTGTATTTAGTTTCTTTGTTTATTGCAAACGGTTAGATTAATTGCAGTGCTACTTTTTGTTTATTATATTTTCAATTAATTTTGGATTGTAACCAATACGCAGCCTGCTAATTGTGAAACTCTTTAAAAAGGCGTCTTTTATACATAAATTAATTGTAAGAAACTCGTTTTGATTATTATAAATTCCATTGGTTTGCAACGTGCACTTCTTATTCTGCCGTTTGTTTTTTTCTTTTGTTTATTTTCTCTTTCAATTATTATATCATCGTTCACCTGTTTTTTAAGCAGTCGAGTGTTTTTTATATTCTTAAAAAGAAATAAACGGATGCACGTTAAAGAAGCTAAATTGTTTTTAATTTCAGCGATTCCCTTGATAATAAAAACATAAGAAAATATTTCAATGAGAGGAAAAAATTCACGGAATCTTTGGACAGATTCTGTGATTCGTTGTATAATAAAATTCAATACAATTATGGGAAACTGTGCGAAGATAAATGCGATTGTTGTGAATATTGATGAACAAATAACAAAAGATAATACATGTCAATAAATTAGTAACATATTTACTTATATAGCAAAGTGTAATAAATTATACCAATAAGAAAAATATTAAACCGTTATTATATCGTAAAATAAATATATACATCCGCAATAGACCTTTTATTTATTCTGTATATAACAAAATGCTGTTGACGGAAATTAGAAAACAGAAAAAAAGGTATGTAAGGAAATGGATTAAATATATGTACTCGTTTAAATATAAATAACAACTTTTGGAGGGTGAATTCTTAATAATAATTTAATGATAAGCATTTAACAATTAAACCCCGTTTATCATTGAATTAAGACGAGAAACTGTGACGTCATATCTAATGACACTGGCATGGCGAATAGCTTGTATGTATATGTATTTTTATTTGCCATTAGATTTGGGGCATACAAACATACATATTTATATATACTATATAACAACCACCCACACACGTTTTTATGATTTATTTTATCATTCGTTCAGTGGCGGATTTGCAAATTTGCCGCTAGTAGGCAATTCAATTTTTGCCGCTCCTACTGACCTTTCAAATTCAATACGCTAGTTTAGTTCACAATCATATTTATTCTGAAATTGCAACTTTATGATTTGTGTTCTGTCGTCCTCATTACGTCGGCTTTTCCCCGTTATTAGTATGATTGTGAACTAGGGGATAGTTGTGTGTCAGTTTCTAGATTATTTTTGCAACCTACGATTTAGAGAAAAGTATACTGTTGACCTAAAAACAGCAGCATATACTAATTATAAGGTGGGGAAAGGTATGCCTTAAAAATACTTACACCATAATGAACACAGATTATACAAAATAATGTGTAATCGGTAAACGGTGTTTTTGTTAAATATTTTTTATTGCACTTACAGTTTAAAAACAATACGAACAATTTCTATTAAATAATCTAATAACAATTCGGTTAATGGTGACAATGAAATCAATCAAGTTTTACATTATCCCTTTGCGAGATTTTAAATTCGCAAAATCATTAATTATACCGTCGTATGAAATCTTGTTAATTAGTTCTGACTCTATGCACAAAAGAGATAAGGCGTTAGGCTTTTCTTGACTTAAAGTAGATCGTAGATAGTTTTTTACCCGCTTTAAGCAAGAGAAGCTTCTCTCACATGAACAATTTGTTACTGGTGTACATAGAGCCATGCGAAGTGCTACATCCAAGTTTGGATAAATGTTCTCCAAATTCTGTTTTCGCAGGAACAAAGATAGACTTTTTATTGATCCAGAATCTGGTTTTATCAAAATTCTTGGAGAAGAAAGGTGGCATTGAAAGTGTACGCGTTCCTGAACTAAATCAGTTTCTAAATCATTAGGATACATTTTTTCCAACGAAATGGCTTTTTCTGTCAGGGTCGATAGTAACAACTCACTCATTTTGGTTAGAAATGAAAACTTCTCGTTAAATCCGTTGTAGGACTTTTGCCGTTTTTCTAACTCGGACACGAGTCTATCTATGAGGACGAGAAACGTGTTAACCCTGAAAGTTTCACTCGCAGTCATTGTAATAACTTCTTCAGATGTTTCATCAAATCTTTTTTTTCTTGTCGGTTGTCTTTTTCCGATCTCTGTTGCATATTGCTTATATAAGATTAATTCCATCGCCTTTTCTTCGAAATACTTGAAATTCTCTCGTTCAGCTACGAAAAACTTACGGAGTGATTCGTAAAGATCGGTAACGGTGATCAAATCTACGGTGGAAGCCTGAATTTGAACATTCACTTTGTTTATTCTTTCCAAAAAAACATTCCACACAACAACCATTATCGCCGTTTCCAGTTTCTCCAAATTCAAAAATATTCCCGCGTTATTGTCGCTTTGATTAATTTCAAAGTCTTAAGAACTTCGTGCCAAGAATCAAAATTCATTTTATAGTGCGTTTAGTAATCTTTTATCTAAGGATTACGGACGTAAGAGTGTTCAGTATACTGTGCATTACTAAAATATTAAAATTTTTGTCACTCGTTTCTTTGTGTATATAATAATGTTTTTTTTTTATTTAGTATAGTCTAGTACTCTTGATAATGACTGATTAAATCGAAACAATATTGTCGAGTTTTGGCAATAAAAATTTGTTGAAACATTACTATTTTTATGATTTATTTTTTTATTTCTGTAAGATAAAAAAAAATTTGGGCCAAATTTGCCGCTCCCTAAAATCTGCCGCCCTAGGCTCCAGCCTACTGGTAAATCCGCCACTGTTTAACAATTAAAACCCCGTTTATCATTGAATTAACGACGAGAAACCGTGACGTCATATCTAATGGCGAATAGCTCTCTGTATGTATATGTACAATTCATTTGCCATTAGATTTGGGGCATACAAACATATATATTTATATATACTATATAACAACCACCCACACAAGTTTTTATGATTTATTTTATCATTCGTTGATCGTTGTTCGCTAAGAGTATCGCAGTGCGTTCAATCGGGGAAATTACGCTATCGTCGCCGAAAATTACAGAAACTGTATTTCTTTACTTAAATCGTCTTTTTGGTCTGCTCATCAATGAAGTGACGTAGCGCATAGCGCATTGGTCGATTTCGAGCGATTCACGTGATCAATGACCAATAGCGCCGTCGTATCCGCCGAGTCACTTCGTACACCCTCGCATAATAACCTGAAACAGAAAATGGGAAATACCAAATCCGAATCATTCAGAACGAGATTGGCCTGGTCGTGTGACGTGTGACGCGGTGTCGACAGCTCGATTGGTTAGGTGTGAAAGGTGCAAGTATCGGCGGGTAATGCACCTGTGATATCGTTTTGTTTTTGACTGAAGACGGTCGACATGTGTGGTGATTATCGTTTATTTTGTGATGTAAAAACTGTGAGTGTCGTTTATTAGCTCTATCGCTGTTCGTAAACATTGACTTAATTTATTAAAATGCCCACGACCGCTGACTGCGAGTATGAGTGTGTATCGAAGGAATGGTTGTTGGCCGAATTGAGAAAAGATCCGAAGAATCTTGTGATTCTCGATTGTCGCAGTTCGAATGAATACGGCGAGTCTCATATTAGAGAAGCCGTAAACTTTTCGATACCGTCGATCATGTTGAGGAGACTGGCAATAGGGAAAATAGACCTGGCGTCGACCATAAAATGTCGCGAATTGAAAAGCAGAATATGCAGCACGTATAAACAGAACATTTATGTGCTATACAACGACGTATTGGGGGTGCAACAACAACAGCACCCGAATGATTCGACTCTGAGCGTTTTGCTCCGGAGACTAACACAAGATGGTTGCCATGTTGTTTGTCTGGAAGGTTAGTGCTGCAACAAATGTTTTTTTTTTAAACGTCGCTTCGTTTTTGTTTGTTTGTATTTCTTTGTTAAATTTCCGTTCGTTGAATCGTTTTGCTTCTTTATAACGATTTAACGGGCCGTTTTTGTGGCCAGGTGCTGCAGAGTGCAGAAGGTTTCTACGAAACTCGCAGTTGTTTACTGCATGTTGTTGATCCACAGGTATAGTTGACCAGTTGGGTTTTCGATGCGACAGTTACTTTTATACCGATGAGCGATTGGTTTAAACTACTTTTACTCTATTCATTGACTATTTTTGATTTAAACGTTCGTTCGCCACAACATAAGATTGTTCATTCATAATATAAAGAAAGGATTGTTATGTATGTAGGTGACATGCGTAACTCCTAATTAAATACATAATTCAATCGTCCCGACGTTGACACGTATTACATATTTTTCGTTCGGTTAAAAATTATTTACTTTTGATTTGCGATGCATACACATTAAACATGAATGTCATAATCGTAAACAGGATGTGCTTATGTAACTACTTCCTGATGATAATGATGCTCTTACATACAATTTAATTTGTATTAGTAGTGATAAGTCCCAATCATTTCTACCAGTAAAAATTATAAAATTTAATAAACACAGTTACTGACGTTAGATACTAATAAAAATGGTTTCTTCGAAGCATGTCAACTACAACAAATTAATTTATTTTGAGGAATGAAAAATTAAAAAAGATTTCATTATTGATTGGCCCCTGTTATAGCATTAAAATATGAAAAATACCACATGTGATTAGATACCAAAATAGTAGGTATTTCCTTCAATTGTTTTTTGTTTCATTTATTTTTATGTCAACTGTTTTAGTTTTGTTTTGACTACACGTATTTTAAGTACAGAATGATAATCTAATCTTGGGATAATAATGTAGGTATCTATAAATAAAAAAAAAAAAACAAGAGTAGCCTCTTTTTAAAAGACGTAAAAAATAATGCTGTTTGGATGATATTTTATTGGGTTACCTAATCCAGGTGTCTCATTTATCTTATTTATGCGTTAGAGGTTTTAACCTCTTTTCTAGGTGAAAAAATCTCGTTAGAATGGCCTCACAAGTAAGGTAATATCGATTTTTTCTAACCAGGTCAGTTTGAATACCTTTAGCGCGCTATCAGGAGATCGCGTGTAAATTAAATCCGAATAAGAACGTGAATGTGAAAAAGGGGGCATGTTCGGTACAACCAACGTGTCCGGGGTCGTCGATAAAAGAATTGAGATCTGAACGGGTAGAGAGTCTTACAACAGGAATGTACAGCGTTCATCGATTGATTTAAAAGAAAATTTGTTAAAAGTTTTAATAATGAATAAATTACGTATATTTAATACAAACTTACAATTTAACTTTGCTAATGTTTTTCTATTTTATACCACAACCAATTAGTTGGACATAAAACTTGGAAAGTTACTAATTTGAGTCGTATTTAATTCAAAATATGTAATTATTTAATTGAACTTTACAACTTCACTAAAATTAAACAATAAACATTAATTTGAAGTCGAGTAACGTAGGAATATTATGTTTAAAATTTATTATCATTATTGTTAAAGCGGCCGTCGTATCAAGAGAGTAAATTGTTTTAATTACACTTTATTGCCTTTAATAAACGCATCAAATTCTCGGACATTTGGCTCTTTGCAACATTGTACATAATAACAAATAATATAGCATTGTCTTTTTATGAATAATGTTACAATGTTACTACATATTACAAAAATTACACACCATCCTCTGCATCTACCTTAATTTTGTGCCTAAAATCTAAACTAGAAAAAAAGAGTCATTTTAGTTTCCTCCGTAGGTATATAAAACAAAAAAGTATCAAACAAACAATAACACTGTTTTGTTTCGTATTTTGTTTCAATTCAATTACAATACAAATTGCAACGGTAGATTTGTAGAATGAATTATTACAAAATCAAGTAGGCAATGCACCACCACTTTATACTTACGATTAGGTACTCGACGTGACGAGGCCTCGATGTTCTTTTTTTATTGTACTTGTTTAGTAGCCATATGTAACATATATTAGTGGATACATGTGGTTATTTAAAAGTCGAGAAATCACAATAGAGCCGTCATCGTCATTATTATGTATTATGTAAACATTAGAATGGTAATTGTTGGTTTTGAAAAGGATATCCTCTCTTCGTTTGTAGGTAAAGATACGAAAGACGAAGGCGAAACAAAACGAACGCGCATTGTGCACGCATAACGAAGCGGATGTGTGTTAATAAAAGACTTCCAACCAACATTTAATTTAAACAATTCAGTGGTTGTTGTTATTGTTATTATTCTATATGACCACTAATCAAATGCAAAATTTGTTTGAACAATTTGAATAACCTACAAACAACGATCTGGACTATTCGACGACATACTTTTTTTTTAAGGAAAAGGGTTCTGACCTTTGAAGATCGGTCATGTTATGTCTGTCACAGCCGGTGTTTTTAAACCATGAAACATATAATTTTGAAACATAGTACATACTTAATTTAAAAATCTACAGGATTAGTAAAAAAGAACTTTTTTGTATTTCATTTCCACCAGCTACTCGTGCTGGTGGGCGGGCAGTCCCTCCGACCTACACTGTAGTGCAAAGCCGGAGGGTAGGGCGTAAGGCACTCTTCAGCCTCCTTGTAGGAATCGTGGGAATGGGTGGGTGGTGTGGTTAGCGAGAGAACGAAATGAAGACAGAAGGGAAGTTAAAGAGTATCTGTCGAACGAAGGAAACCACAGAAAACCTGGACCAGAGCAGCCGGACCCGGGTTCGAACTGATGACCTCCCGAATGTTAAGCAATGATCTAGAGCACTAGACCACGCCGCTCGGTAAAAAAAGATAGGGTGTTGGTTAATAAAAGTTTATCTAAACTTTGCAGAAAAACTGTAGCACTTAAAATATAAAAATAAAGTAAAATGAAAAAACATAAATATTTAATAATGAAATTTTTGAAGAATTTTTACTAAAAAGCATTGGCGCGTAAAACCAAAAGACTCCCGTCGAGGGCGTGACAACAGTAACAAAATTTTCCCTCATTGTATTAGGTAATCTGTAGTAGGTATAAATTAATTCAATAATTAATATCGCATTAATGTGCATAAATATATATTTTTTGAATTAAATTAAATTCAAGGATCTGTAAATTCACATTCTAATCAGTAACTATCGGTTGTTTGTTGTATTATGATGCGATTTTGTTTTAAAAATAAATGTAGAACAAACAATACGTCTTCTGCTACATAATGACTATAAAAAAACAACCAAAACATAAGCTGGATGTAGTATTTTCGGTGTCTACTAATATTATAGATATTTAAAGAAAAACTTATGATCGTTAATTTATACGATTTAATTTTACAAACTGTTAGTAGGTAGTGAAAAAGATGAAGGGATGAATTGAATATTGAATGAAAGAAATGTGTGCTATCGTTGTCGCGGTCGGGGAAGAAGTGTTATTCAAAAAATAGAAAATTAGCATCCAAACATTCGGGAGAATGTAGGGAGTGGAGAGACAAGAAGCGGTGGTTTTATTAGGGATCGGGCGACTGTACTTTTTATCATTGACCCTTGCAGGCGATCGGCAACGAAGGGAGAGAAATTTTGACTTGTGAATGAAAGAAGAGAAAAGAAAGCTGTTTCTGCGAAATGAAAAGGGCAAGACAGTAGAATACAAATTTGTAGAAAAGACATGCTCAAGGATGTTAATGACTTTATACAAAATATTTACTTACATAAAATTTATAGAAGACAATTTACAATATACATACAAATCGCTACACTGATGTTATGTATTTTTGTTTTCTGAATCTAAAACAGTTCATATTCAACTTGCATACGAGGGTGGATCAAATATAAACGAGCCTTTTTGAATTGCGAGCCTGATAGTTGTTCAAGGCGCATCCAGGCGTTAGGAACTTGAAGTGGCATGGAAACGACACGTCGTATTGCTGCGTTCGCTTGAGTAATAGCTATCACAGTGATCGAGAAAGAGGCGCATTGCACATAGCAGCGTTGCGAAACGAATTATTATTAAGTTTCTTACACGTGAAAACGTGAAACCAGCTGAAATTTTGCGCAGATTATAAGCACAATTCGGAAATGAAACGCTTTCGTGGCCACGTGTAAAAGTTTGGTGCAAAGAATTTAACGATGGACGTAATCGTGTCGAAAATGTAAATCATCCTCGTCGTCCGCGCACCAGCATTTCACCGGTTAATATTGCACGCGTTAGAAAACTTATTGAAGGAGACCGCAACGCCACTGTGCTTCAGATATCTGGTGAACTTGGCATCAGCTGTGTGAGTGTTCACACAAACATAACGAAAAACTTGGGATTCCGAAAACTTTCAGCTCGTTGGGTTCCAAAGTTGCTGAATGAAGATCAAAAAGCTGCTCGAGTTCGCATCTCTCAGGGGATTTTCACTGGATTTAAAGAGGAAGGTAAAAATTTTTTGCACAAAATTGTAATCTGCGATGAGACGTAGGTACACCATTACACTCCAACATCAAAACTAGTAAGCATGGAGTGGCGGCACAAAGATGAATCAAACCCAGTGAAGCCGAAAACACGTCTGTCTGCAGGCAAAGTTTTAGTCACGGTTTTTTGGGACTAGAGAGGGGTTGCTATTGGTCGATTTTTTGCACGGGCGAAGAACCATTAATGCAGGCTACTACTGTAACCTTCTCAGTCAAGACGGACCCAATTTGTGACGTCTTACTCTTGCATGATAACGCTAAGCTTCATATCGCAGCTTTAACGCAGGTCCAAATCAGTGAAATGCACTGAACTCAGCTGGAACACCCTACATATAGTCCAGACCTATCCCCTTGTGATTTCCACATGTTTGGGCCCCTCAAAGAATCACTAGGAGGTGAGCGATTTCAGACCGATGAACAGGTGGAGGGAGGCGTTTGTGCGCATCTGGGTATCTATCCCCCCGTCCTGCTTGTTTTTATGAAAACGGGATGAAAAAACTACCAATGCGTTGGAAAAGTGTATACACAAACAAGGGGGATATGTCGAAAAATAGAGAAATTTGTGTTTTTGTGAACCTTTTCAAAATAAATGTTTTATGAACAAAAACTCGTTTATATTAGACACATCCTCGTATTAGGTATGTAGTGTTACGGAACTCAAGTGATTATTCGATAAAAAGCGCGGAATTAAAAGTACGAAAGCCAAATACATTAATCCCTAAAGCTATTTAAACCACAAAGCTTCATGATAACGTAAGCTTTTTAAACCCAATGACTACAATGAATTGTTTTTGTGAAACGATTAACAAAAATATACGAAAACCAAATATCCAGATCAAATCCAAGGTGTTCAAATGTCATGACCCCATAACATTTTTTTTGCTTAAACATACTTCGTTAAAGACATTATAAAACTGTTACCTTTTTTATATGAAATAAACCTTTTTGTATTTTCGTTCTATATTAGAACTTTGATGTTATAGAACAATCAATAATTCAGTTCGTTTATTAGGGAGAATTTTAGACCTACCTCAAAACTATGAAATATCTTAAGTGAAAAGACGAGAAATTAAAACACTTATTGATAAATTAAAAAATGGTTTATGATATTCTGTATTAATTTTTGATAAACTGAACAAAGGACATCATTTTGGTCAGGCTCTAGATCATTGCTTAGGATTCGGGAGGTCACCGGTTCGAATCCGGGTCCGGCTGCTCTGGTCCGAGTTTTCTGTGGTTTCCTGGGATCATTTAGGCAAATGCTGGGGCAGTAATTTTCCACAGATAACTTTTCACTTCTCTTCTATCTTCATTTCGTCCGTCTCATCTTTCTCTCCCTAACCACACCACCCACCCATTCCCACGATTCCTGGTTGAAGAGGGCCTTACGCCCTACCCTCCGGCTTTGCACTACAATGTATGTCGGAGGGACTGCCCGCCCACCAGCACGAGTAAGCTGGTGGGAATGAAACACAAAAAAGTTTTTTTTTTTCAGGTAAAAGTCGAGGGAGGAGATATTTCTACCATTTGCGGTCGACACTGATAGCATCATAAATACATTAATTTATTATTATTATTACAGTACTATGCTGAATTTCCGAGAACATTGTTTCCATTAAAATTGATAATTACTCATCACGGCGATTCATTGAAAAAAAAAGAACAGCGTTGTTAGGACAAACAAAATATTTCTTCGTAGTGGCAAGAATTTCCTCTCGCGTTGCATTGATGACTCAGGGAACGTAGCTACACATTATATTTGATGATTTATAAATGACTAATCGACGAATAATTGTTGTGTGTCATGAACGGTACATAAGTTTTCTTTTTGTGTAAAAGGTTGTTGCCCTTAGTGGTTCAAGGAATGTCTCTTCACTCAGGTACAAAAATGCACACACGTCAACTCTTTAATAACAACCAATAATTGTATTCGTTATACAATTTGTATCATGACTAGGTAGGTACTACCATATCATTCGATGATTTTGTTGACGTTCGTAAATATTCTTTTCTTGCTGGTTTCTACAGCGGATGTGTATGATCTCGGCAATCACCGTTGTTCGCTGATTGTTTAAATAAATACATATTATTTATATACAGGATCATTCAAACGGAGTGGTATACCGGAAGTTGATGTCAACTTTCTTATCTTAAATGGAATGGTATATTTTTTACGACTTTGATAACCAACTTGTATGCCTAGGATGAATAGTTTCTAAGATAATTTAATTTATTGGAAAAAACATTGCACCGCAACCCAAACTATAAAAAATCATAACATTCCGTAAAAAATGACTTAGACTGTTGAAATTTTTACTAGTTATAGTCGTGTTATAAGGTTAACGTCATGTCAAAACTATGCTTTATTATTTGTACAGGGCGTTCAGAAAACAATCCAAAATTTAAAAACTTCAAACACAAATAACTTCATTTTTTCAAATGGCACCTAGCATATTTTGTTCTGTCATTCGATTCCTTTTTGTATCCTCTTTCGATACATTGGATGTTTTTCATTCTTTATTTAAAAAAAATCCAAAATTATTCAAACCAAAACAATAGTAAATATCCAGATGGATATAACTACTAAAAATTTCAACATTCTAAGTCATTTTTTATGGAAGTTATTATTTTTTATAGTTTGGGCTGCAGTGCAAGCTTTTTTCCAATAAATTAAATTATCTCAGAAACTATTCATCGTAGGCATACAAGTTGGTTATCAAAGTCGTAAAAAATATACCATTCCATTTAAAATAAGAAAGTTGACATCAACTTCCGGTTTAATAGGAAGTGCCCGACAGTTGAAATTATCTTAGTTAAATAGATCATCCTTGATAATCCCAACTCCCAAATTTTCAAATCGTTTAACGTACGTTTAATGTACCACTAAGATTGAATGACCCTGTATAGTAGGTTCTTGATAAATAAATACCGTAGGTTCATATTAAAAGTGCCCACACCATTTTTTTTTTGGTATGGCCCATTTAGAAATTCTCTAAATCCATTATATCGTATAAAGTACAAAAATGAACATAAATTAAAAATTGCAGTCACTTATCATTAATTTTCAACTCAATAACGATCCAACCTACACATAATCGTCAAATCAACTAAAGGTTGAGTTACTGTAAGCGTTTTTTTATTTTACTATTTATTAGAAAATGTCGACATTTATCTACTTTCTTTGCACATTAAATATTAATAATGTATCATAGGTGCATCTAACCATTGCTGAAAAAATGTTGGTAAAAATCGAATCAAAATCCGTCAAGTAGTTTAGAAACCTTAACAACAACTGTCACGTAAGGCATATAGATAGATACGTAAACATTTAAACGTTCAATTAAAATTGGTTTCATTTCCGGTATCCTTTGAAAAAACAACAAGGTAATCAATTAATTAAATTATCAACTCGATTACAAGACATCGATAAGATAGTAAGTAGGTACGTTTTGTAGATAACTAATAATTATAACAAAGAGACTATACTATACAACTTTCTACTATAAACCAAAAATTAATAAATTAAAAAATTGTGGGGAATCCAGATTAAATTGTCAACATTGTAATAAATTCTGTTTAGGTCAAACGGGTAAAAGTATCTTGGATCGCTGTAAAGATCATTTAGCTTGTTACAGATTAAATAAAGATAACACTAATTTTGTTAATCATTTAATAGATTGGGACACGATTTCAGTATTACAGATATTCCAAATAACGTAAAAATTCGACACAAAGTTAAAAAAAGTCAAAAATTAAACTGTTTAGAAACATTGGAAATTAAAAAAGCTCTTTACAGCGATAAAGATAATCTTCTAAACGAACAATTAGATTTAAGTAATTCCCCGCTGTTAACACCATGCCTGTTTAAATCTGGAAACTTCACTCATAATTTTATACCTGCAAAATTATTATGAATACCAATAGTTATGTACTTTTACCTACTTTAGTCTTCATTTGTTACTCCTGTTGATGGCATAACAGTGAAATAAACTCAAATTTTATGGAACAAATTACCAAGTTAATTTTATTTATTTTGCCTTTATTATTAATTATTTGTCATTTAGTATAGATAGGTCAGTAGTAATAAGTAAGTAAGGTGTGTGGGGTGGATGATTGTATAAAAAAGATAATAATTCGATGGCTTAATAAATATAGAGGCAACGGGCGCACCCTCGAACGAAATGCTTACCATTAAGTTGTTGCCTTTTCGCCCACATCGCACAGTTCTTAGATGCGTGGGAGTCCGGCGAAATGCCTCCTCGCAACCGCCGCCCCCACACGTCCGATCGTCGTTCTCCACCCTCATACATTTTACTGCCTGCGTGCCACCGGCGTTGCCACAGACAAGGGCACCCCCCTTACTCCCTTCACACCTTTTGTTAGATGCATGCCTTCCACCCACGCTTTCGTCGCTGTTGAGGAGGCGTCATCTCTTTTTTTCCGTCAGGCTGATTAAAAAAATTTTTTTCGCTTGTTCTTCGGATTTTCGTTAAACCTTACGTATCGTATATTTTTCCCTTGTCAAATACAGTGAAAATCGCTTATAGGTAAAGACGTCGAAGAGAAATAACAATGGAAGCATACTGATCGGATTGTATAAAAAATAACAACAGTAAGTAAAAAATTAGAAATAACTATTTTATTAGTTTCCACTGATTCCTTGGTTGGTCGCTGTATTCTGCAATATTTTTTAGAATTAAAATAATAAACAATGTCTGTTTTTTAATGTTTCAATATATTTGAGTACAATTCTATAATTGTTTGGGCTTTTGGGGCCTTTGTTAAAAGTAATAAGTAACTAAAATTAATCTAAGCTATCTTTACTTATTTTTATAAATAAATTAAAAAAAACATACAGACGTTTAAATTATCGTAACATAACTAAAAAAGTAATTAGAAAACTAAACAAATTTGGTATCTTAAAAATTGCGGCCATCACAAATAATTTAGGACGTATGTTAAATAAAATGATTAAAAAAGATTTAAACTATTGTAGGTGTATTCATTGAGAATCATCTTAATAATGAAATTCAAACAAAAACTTCAGAAACATTTTTGGTTGTAGTTCATTAATAAAAAAGACATAGTAACTAAATTTGGTGTATATAAAATCTGTTGTGATACATGCAAGGCTTTTATATAGGTCAGACGGGCAGAAGTGTCAAAAATTGAATTAAAGAACATAAAAATTCTATTATCAATTAACAAAAACCCACAGGTATGGCAATACATTGAATAGAAAATAATAATTTCATAAATACATATAATAAGCAACAGAAAATGTTTTAACCTTTTTTTGAACAGTTAGACAATAAAAAAGCTTTAAAATCTAATAAATATATATATATCTAACGAGTAACAATCATTCCAATCTGTGCAGTAGTCAAATAATACTCAAAATTCCCGAATCGCTTATTTTAAGTAAATATAGCTTAGAATAATTTTAGTAGTTTATTTATTACAAAAACCTCAACAGCCGAAATAATTGTAGAGTTATACACAAATATATTGAAATAACATTAAATATCAAAAAGTTGTTTATTTTTTTAATAAAGATTTTATACATTAATGTGATATTACTAATTATTGAATTAATTTGTACCCACTACAAAAACTAATTGTGTTTCATTCCCACCAGCTACTCGTGCTGGTGGGCGGGCAGTCCCTCCGACCTACACTGTAGTGCAAAGCCGGAGGGTAGGGCGTAAGGCACTCTTCAGCCTCCTTGAAGGAATCGTGGGAATGGGTGGGTGGTGTGGTTAGGTAGAGAAAGATGAGACGGACGAAATGAAGACAGAAGAGAAGTGAAAGATTATCAATGGAATATTACTGCCCCAGCATTTGCTTAAGTGGTCCAAGGAAACCACAGAAAACTCGGACCAGAGCAGCCGGACCCTGATTCGAACCCGTGACCTCCCGAATGCTAATGATCTAGAGTGCTCTAGACCACGCCGCTCCGTACCCACTACAGATTACCTCAAATTAATGAATAAAAATTTTGTTACTGCTGTCACGCCCTAGCCGGGACTCGAACCCGAGATCTTTGGCTTTACGTTCCAATGCTTTTGCCACTAAGGGCGTGACAGCAGTAACAAAAATTTTCCTCATTAATTTGAGATAATCTGTAGTGGATAGGTACAAATTAATTCAATAATTAATATCACATTAATGTATTTAAATTTACCCCTACTAAAAATTGTTTTAAATATTTCAAGATTTTATACTGCTAACAGTTTTTGAAATTTGTAGTGATTTGTCTGTATTTTTTTAACCGTTCCAGTCGTGTTTGTTAGTACAAGAATATGGTAATTATTTCTCTTGAACTTTTACCACCATTACAATTTTCATCCTCTATAACGTTAGCATAGCTTTTCAAAAATGGAACAAAAAATACAGATTCTCTTTTAGAAAATTTGGAACTTATCTTCAATAGTTAGTTGTCTTTACAAATACGAATCGAGCGGCGTGGTCTAGTGCTCTAGATTATTGCTTAGCATTCAGGAGGTCACCGGTTCGAATCCGGCTTTGCACTACATTGTAGGTCGGAAGGACTGCTCGCCAACCAGCACAAGTAGCTGGTGGGAATGAAACACAAAAAAGTTTTTTTTTTACATATACGATTATGAGAATACTCAGTTAGGGTTATCGTCAAATCCAAGTTCCATCCATATGAGCAAGCAGTCGTCTATATTTTCTTTCTGAATACCCGCAAAAAAATGTAAACTTCTAAAGCTCTACTTTATTTCAGTAACTGATAAATAATCAAGGAAAGATTTGTTTTGTTCGTGCAACAAATCTATAAGAAAATACGCGTATGTTTTGAAACATCGTGGCCCTTACGTTTGCGTGTGTGAATGTGTGTACTACAGTTGTTGTTTTGTAAGTAGTGTGGAGTTTTGAAAGTTAATTTCGAGTTTATACATATATAAACAGGATAAGGTTTATTAGTTTGCAGACTTGGTTAACGTGCCCGTCGATTTTATGAACGCCGTTGACCGGAAAGCAAATTTTCTTTCGTCATTTGCTGCGTAACTTGTAATTGAATTCTATTTTCGTTTCGAAACAAAATTTTTACGAGTTTGCCAGTTGTTGATGCTCCCTTTTTTCGATTGGTGAAAATTTGGTTTATTCCGCTTAGTTACCGTGGAAAACAAGGAAACGATTTTATTTTTAAAGTTCCGGAGAAGTGAAAATACTAATGAAGAATTCCTGCGTGAGATTTATTTGGTCGTCTTTCATTAATTTGGTGAATAACTCGGTGGGTTACTAATGTCATCGACTTGATATGACAAAAGGGTTTGTTTGGATTTTAGTCAGTCAATAAAGAAATGGGGAGAGAGAGGTTAGTAGGACATGTTCTGAGATCTAAAGGGTTAGAGACATTTTTAAAGCAGAAACAGGAATAAAGGGGAACACAAATAGTTCGCTATGTAGGATATTCTAGATTTCGGGAATTTCCAACTCTATGATGATGGTGATCATTACCAGGTACCTCTCGGTCTAAAGCACGTTACATACTGTATTTTGTGTGTTAATTTTTATGACTAAACGTGACGAATGATGAGCTATAATGATAATGTTATAGTTATTGGTCCCTCGAACCCGTTCGCGACTGTTTCGAGTTTGTTATTGTTTCGCCGCATACCATGGACCATTCATCATTTGTTTGTATTTCTTTTTCTTATCTCTTAGTTTTTAGTAAGATATTTTAGATTAGAATCCAATCGTCAGAACATACGTGTACGCTACTAAATGAACACTCTAATTTTCAATTAAAATTTTGTTACAAAGTTATAATTTTCTTGTTTTTAAAGATTCTTGAATTCTGTAAAACGATGATTCTGGTTAAAAATCTAGATGGTGAAAACCTCAGAATGTATTTGCCATTTTACTAGTATATATGTTACCGGCCAAACCCTATTTCAGGACAAACTAGTTTTGCCTAGGCTAAACTAGTTCTTCATATACGCGATAGTATTAACTAGTATAACCTAGTCCAAACTAATTTGTCCTAAGCCCGATAGGATAAACCAGTTTAGGCTAGTTCAAACTGATTTGTCCTGATATAAATAGGTTATGTTATGATGGATAGGTTTTGTGAGATGCAGCTGTGTTTTTTAAATAGAAGCAATAATCATATCTTAATTATTAAAATTGTTATTTACGATTACATGGAGTGCTTTGGTGGCAGAGTATCATTGCCTTCTTGCACTGGTATATGTTTGTGGAAAAAATTTTTTTTGCAGCTGCATCTCACAAAACCTATCCATCATAACATAACCTATTTATATCAGGACAAATCAGTTTGGACTAGCCTAAACTGGTTTATCCTATCGGGCTTAGGACAAATTAGTTTTGACTACGCTATACTAGTTGATCCTATCGCGTATAGGAAGAACCAGTTTAGCCTAGGCAAAATCGGGTTTGGCCGTTAATATATATTTATAGGATCCCATTATTCTGACATGTTCGTAATCGTAATTACCTATATCTTTATATAAGACAGCTGTTTTCTACCCTATTTATTGCAGTAGCTTAGTTTTTTGTCAGTTTTTTCGTTATGGGGACATTTTAAGTTAGACTACACTACTAACTGACGCGAGCAGGTCCCGAATTTTCTAGTAAACTGGAAATATTACAGATCACCAGGACACCAGGCCGAACAACCGGACCGTTCCTCTTCTCGTTGCATCGTTGCTAAGCAACGCATGGGATAGGTGTATTTTCTCATCAGAGGGAGGAAGGTACATCATCTACCTGTTGTACCTCTTGTAAAATTATCGGCCACTTTTTGATCCCAGTAATTACCTTATTACCTACTTTTCGTAAATCATCACATCGAAGTAACAAGAAACTCAAAAGAAGACTTTCTTTTCGTTTTTGATTTTATTTGTCAAGTGTACTTATTTGTAATTGTAAAAATTCATTCAAAAACTACTGAAAATATGAATCATAAAAGAAAATGGGATTAATAAAAATTTACCAAGTGTAAATAATACACGTTTATTGTGATGGTTAACCAACTGATAAAAAATAAGAATCGCCAAAATTGGACATTAATTGCAACATTTGGAGTGTATTAATTTTTGTCCCCAATTTATCTTCGATGATTGTCAGCCAAAATGAAATTACTCTATTTACATGAATAAAGTCCGAATACAGAATAAATAAATATGTATATAAATTGGAAAACTCTAAATAAAAATCTTATTTTCGCTTACTTAAAAATTAATAAAGTAATTCACTTATTTGTCAAGATGTGAAATTTTCACGGCACAACAATAATATAAGTTGATATCAATCCAACAAACATAAATTGAACAATGTAACACTCACTTGAATATCTAAATAACAAATGTTTACTTACTCAATCAATAGATGTCAATCACTATGATGATTATCACTCGCTAGATATTCCTTTTATTTTTTAGCACCTTTATCAAAATATAAAAAGAAATATGTGTGAGCACTCAACCATACCTTTACTTAGCTTTTATTATGAATCGAACTCTAAATAAGACCTTATTGCAATATAAATAAGTATGAAACAAATACATTGACCGCAGCCAATCATTACTGTAATCATCTATTTATGATACTGTAATCCTACTCTTGGGAAAGGGTAAGCACCCTGCTCTCGCACTACCTCTGCAAGATAGATTTTTTCTGCCCAAAAACAGGACTGAGATCATTAATGAGTTAGATAACTGTACAACCGCAGCCTACAGTCCTCATTGCCTAATATTAATAATGCGTCTGTCAATGCAGCTAACAGTCTAGGTAGCGTCCCCGTAGATATTTTTATTAATACTTTTGAATCAATATAAATTATCAATTAGCATCATTTCACAAATCAATTAGTTAAATAGTTATTAAAAATAAAAATGCTTGAAGTACTCATTGAACAACTCACCTGAATCCAATAATTTCATATATTTGGAATAATACAGTTAAACAATAAAAATGTAACAACATCACATCCACAAAACTCAATTGTCACACACAGAATAATAATTTAATGAATGAAATTGTCCTGTTTGGAATTCCCAACTAAATATAGTTAGTTCATTATGGTATCATTGTTACTGTAAAGAAATTCACGTTCGAACTCGCGTCGATCGAAACATGTTTTTATTTATAATATAAACAAACAGATTTCGGAAAACTCGCTACCGATTAAAATATACACCTTATACATTCAAGTTAAATTTTTAAGTAATAATAAACTTTCTTATAAATTAATTTTCTCTGCCATACAAGGGGTGAGGGAGGCGGTAGTCGACCGTAAGGTAGGAGCGACAAAAATCCCTTTATCGCTGTACATTTTTTCTGTGAATCCATTAAACTCAAAGTTCATTTTTCTGTACGAAAAAAAATCATCGGAGTTTGTTTCCTTTGTACCTAGTACACAATAAAAAAATTGTACTTTTCAGATCGATTTTGTAACAGAAGGCCATTGAATGTTTACCCGATTGCATACAAATTAGTACCATTACAAACACCTCCATAACATAAAACATACATTATATGCACATACATAACGTGTGTATAACATCATAGAGGCTGCGTGTATTTTTGTTTCTTAGCAGGAAATCCGGTGGGGCGATCAATCTATTTTCGTAAGAAAAACATTTCACATCTACAGACCTGCTTTTTATATGTGCTGCAAATTATTATCGTAATAACAAACTGCAACTGTTGTGACGTTCTCACACAGTGACTAACAAAGGTCAAATGTATTGAGTAAAAACACCCTCACGATACCGAATTATATATTTTATTTATGTGTAGTACAATGATTTTTATGATAAGCAATTTTATTATACAGTAAAAACTGTTAACACAATTTCTCACTTTATAGGCTTAATTAACAAAAACAAGTTTATCACTTGTAAGGTATATATTTTAATCAGTAGCGAGTTTGCCGAAATCTGTTTGTTTATATTATAAATAAAAACATGTTTCGTTCGATGCGAGTTCGAACGTGAATTTCTTTGCAGTATCAATGATACCATTATGAACTATATTTAGTCGGGGATTCCCAATGGGACAATTTCATTCATTAAATTATTATTCTGTGTGACAATTGAGTTTTTCGGGTGTGCCGTTGTAACATTTTTATTGCTTAATGTGTTATTTCAAATATATGAAATTATTGGATTTAGGTGAGTTGTTTACTGAGTACTTCAAGCATTTTTATTTTTAATAATTATTTAACTGATTGATTTGTGAAATGATGCTAATTGATAATTTATATTGATTCAAAAGTAATTAATGAAAATATATACAGGGACGCTACCTAAACTGTTAGCTGCGGTGACACAGTCATTATTAATATTAGGGGCAGAAGTTTCTGGGCGCTGCGGTGCAATGAGGACTGTAGTCTGCGGTTGTACAGTTATCTAACCCATTAATGACCTCAGTCTAGTTTTTGGACAGAGAAATCTGTCTTGCAGAGGTGGTGCGGGAGCAGGGTGCTTGCCCTTTCCCAAGAGTAGGATTACAGCATCATAAATGTAAAGTAGATGATTACAGTAATGATTGGCTGCGGTCAATGTATTTGTTTCATACTTATTTATATTGCAATAGGGCCTTATTTAGAGTTCAATGCATAATAAAAGCTAAGTAAAGGTATGCTTGAGTGCTCACACATATTTCTTTTTATATTTTGATAAAAGTGCTAAAAAATAAAAGGGATATCTAACGAGTGATCATCATAGTGATTGAGTATGTGAATATTTGTTATTTATATATTCAAGTGAGTGAGTGTTACATTGTTCAATTTATGTTTGTTGGATTGATATCAACTTATATTATTGTTGCGATCGGTTTTTCACATCCTAACACACTTAACAATTCGAAATAAAATTAGAAATTATTTAAGGATTGTCAGATTTTTCGTTTAGTAGCGTTCCTTGATACTAAAATTTAAGATTGAATAAATTATTGTATTTGAAGGACAGCATGTTTTTATTGATTTAAGTTAATGTTTGAATTTCCTGCTACAGGACTATGAGGTCCAGGACCTCAGCGTTTGTTATTAATTTCACCTGACATCTCTATAGCTATTCCCGAGAAGAAAGTGACCCTATGAAGGTTTTTGAAGATAAAATTATTATATAAACAAAACTTAATTTATCCTGAACACAGGAATATTCAACGAATTTTATGGTATGACGTGGTAATGTATCTCATTCGTTTTATTATGATAACGCAACCAACTTTATAGGTTCGAATAATGAATTATGGAAACTTAATGAAGTATTTCTTTTACAAATTTTAAAAATAAACGTCATTGATCATCTGACATTAGAAAACGTACGTAATTCGGTACTTTATACGGTCACGTTTGTCGAACTTCGGGAGTTTAAATTAGTCAAATATCATTTAAAAAGGGTAGCAGGTAATGCGAAACAATTGTATATCGTTTTAACATTCATAAAAACGTGCCTTATTCTCGACTTATAATCCACCCCAATGATCCTAACGACCTTAACGTTCTCAATCCTGGACACTCCCTTATGGATAGTCCACTTACAATAACAGTAGTGACACAAGTGGACTTCTAAGGACAAACAGGTCCAAATAGGAATGCTAGCCATTGTTGTTAACGAAGATCAGCTTTCTTCTTTTTTCAACCCTTTGTAAAATGGATAACGAGATAAAACTTCCAAGACAAATATCTCGATTCCGACTTAAATGACCTCTTTGACTTTTTTGTCATTTTTTGTTTCGACGACCCTATAAGTAATAGTTTAGAAACAACTTTATTAAATTTTTAATTTTTTATAATTTAACGGTAAATGTTTAAGTCAACATTTCTCAAACATTATTGGCGTTTGACAAAACCCTCTCGAAACCCCTAATTATTTTAGGGAAGAGAAGTAAAACTTGGTTTATGTTTAAATATTATTTAATAAAATTTTTGATCCCAGCATTATTACTACTACCTATCACTTTTGTAGACAAGGACTTAGGTTGCCATTATGGCGGAGCCCTCGCAAAGGTCTTTTGAACCCCAAGGCTCCGGACATTCGTAATTCCCCATATATGATGTTTAAGGTTCCATTCCTCAAAAAAAAAAAAAAACAGGGACCCCGTCAATCTGTACGTCTCTCTGTCAAAAGTATTACTGATTATCAAAACAAATGGAGCACTTCTAGTTAATCTGGGACTTTCAAAGTTGGAACGAAGAAAAAGCTGAAAATTACGAATTTCAAATTTAATTATTTTGAAAAATATAAATATAAATATGGATTCAACAGAAACAACTACTCCGAGGGCTAATAAACCTACCGGCATTGAATTACACTGTTGATTCCGATGTATTCTTAGACGAAGATATAACATATCCAAAAAAGAAGGAATTAAAAATCCTTATTCGTCTAAATATTAAGATCAAAGATCTCAAATTTTGAACGCGTCCTACCAAGTAGGCATAACGAACTATATATATATATATATTTCGAAACCGGTCGTGGGATATGGCTTTCAGTTCGTTATACCTACTTGGTAGGACGCGTTCAAAATTTGAGATGTTTGATCTTAATATTTAGACGAATAAGGATTTTAATTCCTTCTTTTTTGGATATATTAATTATTTTAGTTCATAGCTTTATCCTAAATAATGTATTTAATAAGGTACAGAAAAAAATACTTGTATTTTTCATCCAGTGTCTGTCTGATTTTTGTTGCATCTTACAGATGTAAGAATTACACTTAAATAATATTAATTTAGTTATTGAATTAATATTTGATTGATTAGTTAAGGAGATAAAAGAAAGTTGTTGTACATAGGTCAGGTATTTAAACGGAGTAATCTATAGCAATATGTATTATAAATATATAATACATAATAATACAGCATTATGGCCCTGAATTGAAATCTGAAAAGTCATTCAACCGATTATTCTGATAAGATCTTCGAACAATAGTTCATTCATTAGCACTGAATTAAAAAAGGATTAGAGTCAATGACACAATACGTTATTATCAACAAACAACACCATGAATGAATTAAAAATCCATTGTTTTTTAACTTTCTAATCCATCTGAAAATGGTACTACCCATTTCAAATATATCTGTTAAATAAAAAAAGGTAACAATCCGTAGGTTATTTATTAAGGTGTATAGCTTATAAACATGAATATTATGAATAATAAAAAGTGCGTACCACCGAGGATTGGTTGTTTACCTTATTAAACCACCGAACTGATTTTGATGATTTAATATCATATTTTAGGAATAATTTTTGTTTCTTAATTTATCTTTTGTCATTTATTTTTTAATAAAAATAAAGCCCAATATCTGCATACATATTTTTTAATTTCACTCATTAAACAATTGCTACCTTATATATTCTGGAAAATGAGCTACTTTTGCAGCAAACAGTGAAACCAAAATATATAGATTTGTATATAATTGATTGCCAAAATTTATTTTTAATCGAAAAATTTTCCATTGTAATTTTCCTTTTAGTTCCTGGGGGTTCGTGAGATAAATATAGAAAATGAATAAAATATTACCCATTCTAATTTAATTATGACCAATAAGAGTAACTAAAATTACGAAATATATAAATATTGGATGTAACAAATGTAACAATCGATGTCAATACTTCTTTTGAAGATGTCCTGGTGGGATGAAACAATTGTAAAGAGCAAAATAAAATTATAGTGGAAATTTGTGTTATTAGTTTACTATTCAATATAAAGTAAGGCTGAAACAATTCATTATTTGAATCTCTAAGAACCGTTAAATCAAAACAAATTCCGTTCAGGATCAGACCAATCAGTGAGAGGGCATTAATGAATTAAATCTTAACAATGATGAAAATCATAAAAACAATGTTCAATTAGCTCCTATTGGTTTGAGTCTCAAAAAATAAAAACTAGTAATTCTCTCGATTTTATTTTAGATAAATATTTTGTTTTACTTTTTTTTTGTATTTTACCGTGAAGTATTGAAAAAATAATTGCTTTAGTAGGCTGTCTATTAACTACATCATCTCGAAGTCAGTAAATAATTCGTCTGATTGCGAGAAATTTCCGGTTTGTTGTTTATAGAAGGACGTACGCCCAGATAACTAACGGACTGACTACCTGAATAAGTAATTAAATATATAAACCCATTGTTATGCAATGACTGTTTTATCGATAAATAATGTTTAGGTATTTATTATATGCGTATACGTATATAGCTATATAAAACGATAAAACATCGATTCGAAGAAAGTTATTTCGTCGAATCAAAACCACAAAAGAAAACAATAGAACAAGCTACATGTTTGTCTTGCAAATTAGATGAAAGCATCAGGTGAACAAAACCTTCAAAGGACACTGAAAACAAACAGGTATTTAATAATTAATTAGTATGTAGGTATTCACTACAAATGAAGAATTTAAGTTTATTTTCTTTAATTTTCATTTTTGATATACAAATGAACCTATTAGAGGACATACCGAAAGTATTTTGGGGAAAATTCATTTTGTTGTTTCGATTATTTAAAGTACCTAAAATGAAAATCGAGTCCAGAGTATTTTTTCTTTGCTATTAGGTACAAAGAGAAACAAAAAAATAAAAGCTAACAATGGTTAAAACAAAAGTAACTCATAACATCAAATAAACTGAACGAATGTTTTTCTGATTAACTGATTAGATATTTTAATTTTTACGTGTTAATTACCAAATTATTTTAGGTAGGTAGACAAGATAGAATTTAGTAAATGTTATAGGTATATAGGTACAATATTTTCGTATCGTTATGGTTTTTTGTAATTTTAACCCTTGACATATTTAAACAACTGTAAAATCAAATTTGCATATTTAATGGCCTCTGGTATACATACAAATTTAGAAGCTCGCTTTGAAAGACACACCTACACTCAGGATATGACGCAGGAGCTAATGGTTTCGTGACATTATACCTGGTGAAGAAGCGGCGACATAATAATGACGTAGGTTGTCGATGAGCGCATTGGAGAATCATCATCGACCAACAGACATACATACAAACATAATATAAATTTATTTTATTATATGTTTACCTACTCATGGGTTTAAATCTTTAAAGGATCAATTACATTTTTTATATTAAAAGATAACTGAACCAGGATTAATAACAGTTATTCACGTCTACAAGTCACCCTAATAAATGATCGGGGGTTACACAAATTTCCATATTTTTTACCACATCTATCACAAAAGTATTTGATAATTTTAATAATTTTGTTTTTTGTTCCAGATGGTTTTTCAAATTTTCGCGCTGCATATCCTGAATGGTGCGATAGTTGTTCGGAACTGTTGGACAGTAGTGGTACGTTACCTCCTGCAGCTGGTCCCGATCCTTTACCTCTTATGGGACTTCGGTCCCTTAGGATATCGGCACCGCCCTTACACAGGCCTCATCGAAGCTGTGATGGTCTTAGTTCCACTGCCAACAGCTCCACCGACAGTTCTGACACCGATGACCGTTGCGACAGTTCACTAGGTAGTTTTTTTTTTCATTATAACGTTTGTTATAATTGTTGAAATATTCCATAATTTATAACAATTTTTGTAAAATTGGTCGACCTCTCGTTATTTTTACGTGCTTTGAAATTTGTTATTTCATCTGGGATATTGTTTCAATGATTTAAAAAGAAGATTTTTCGAAATTTTAGATATCATATAGGTAAATATACAATATGCACAAATAAATGTAATCAAGAAACATTTTTTAATGTGGAAATTACAATTCTGAAAATATAACCCCACGTGTGTACAGTGCCCGGCACCTAAGGAGATTCAGCGGCCATCAGATTGATGGGTAGGTAGGCGGAGACTTTTAGCATAGCAATAAATGAAAGAGCCAATAAGAATATAGCTGGACCGAAACGTCAACTTGTAGTTCAGCGGCCCGTATGATTGAAAGAAAAAGTACTGAACACGGAACACAAGTGAATTCATTCAACTGATTTGCTTACCCTAATGGGGTTTTAATGATGTACGCGAAGTGAACAATTAAAATTTCACTATCATCATGAACACAAGGAGAAAATCACGGTTATAAGTACCTAATTATATAAATCTAGGAATAATAGGTAATTTAAAGATTATTAGTAAAGGATAGGTATATGGAAAAAATATTAAATAAGAAAACTTAATTAATTTTACGTAAACTTCAAGTTATATTTTTGTTGTGTCCTTTAGAACAGTTAAAAAGGAAGTAACTATACTTGTGTGTTCTAACAAAAAAATTTTAATTTTTTAAATTAATTCCATTAAGTCTGGCTATACGTTAAGAATAAGTATGAGACCGCTGCATTGCTTCAATCAGTCATCGATACATTTTGTTGATACATAAATTCTCCGCTTATTATTTTACTCTTCCCAAGATTACTCATTTCGAACACAATTTACAAACAACCACTTCTTTACTCTATTAATTTGCAACTGTTTGCCACTACGCTACTGAACTTTGCTGAGCAGTTATCATTCTGCCTACCGGTCGATTAACCCCGCCCTAAAGGGGCTTTTGAATCTCCTTAAGTGCCGGCCACTGTACTTTCTTCTTTATTGTTTGTTTTTTAATTGTTGGATTGTCCCGTAAATAATTAACGATTTTTTTTTATTTTAATTTTAATTTAACGAAAATTTTTTAGCTTATTGTTTTTGTCATCGAGTGCATGCAGAGTAATTACATCGGATGTTTCCCGTGTAACGTCGTTTTTATTACAAAGCAAATTCCCGGAATTGTTATTCAATATAATCTAATCTGACGTGGTAAATCTTCCATTTATCCTTCTTGATAACGTGTATTATCAAACTTCCGTTTTGCACTTTATATTATTATTATACGACGCCCGAGTGTATTTTTACGCTTTCCTGTTCATTTACTTTGATGATACTGTTGATATCTATGTACGGTGTAATTGAAAACGTTATTACCAAGGGAATGAGCCAGTTTTGTTTTCATTAAAACAGAAATGGAGCTGTTGTTTTTTAATAATTTTATCGCATCGTAACAATTGAAAAAGTTGACTTTCGATTCTGTTACTGTTTATTACTATTTTATCGTATCGCAACAATTGAAACAGTTGATTACAGATTCTAAAATGGCATTTAAAGTTTTTGTTACATATTATTATTTTTATTATTATCTAGGTGTTAAATTAATATATTAAAAGGAACGATGATGTTACAGTCGTAAGTTTGAGGTCGTCCAAATAATTTTCTACACATAATGATAAATAAGTTAAATTTAGGAATTTGTGTCATCGACGTATAATAATCAAATTTATCAACGCTACAAAAATAAAATAGGAAATTAAATTATTTCAAAACAAAAAAAAACACGCCTATACAAATAACTAAAGAGTGAACAGGAAGAAGATATTCCTTATAGATTTTTTGTTGACAGGTTTAGAAGACGACAAGGAATTCCCTGTCGAAATTTTACCGTACTTGTTTTTGGGGAACGCGGCGAACAGCGAAGACAGCCAGGCTCTCGCCAAACATAGTATACAAGTAAGTTTTATATCAATCTCCTTTTCTGATACTATTTATTTTCTTCTATTAAAATATTTGTTTGACATTTTCAGTACGTTTTAAATGTGACGCCGGACCTGCCCAACGTGTTCGAAGATTTGGGGCATATAAAGTACATGCAGATCCCAATAACGGACCATTGGTCCCAAAATTTGGCTAGTCACTTTCCCAGGGCCATAGAATTTATAGGTAGGTCTTTAAAAATAATTAATTCACCCTGAGAATTTCTCACTATCAAATCAAATTCGTGAATCACTTTTGACGTAAATTTCGTACAAACAAATAGACAGACAGACAATGTTCACAATTGTTTATCGCTCCAATTATTGAGGCTGTCGATTTTTAAAGGACAAAATTCGACAAGAGTATGGAAATGCCATCATAACAATGAGTTTTAAAAGTTTTGTAAAAAAAAATATTATTCCTTATATATACCTACTTATTAAATCATTTTTAGAATACGTACTGTAATGGGGGCCATTTTTATACTTTTATGGAACCTAGACAGACATGTTCATAATTATTGACGCTTTCGATTTTTAAAGGACAATTCGACAAGAGTATGGATATGCCCTCATAACAATGAGTTTAAAAGTTTTGTAAAGAAAAAATTATTGTTCCTTATATATACCTACTTATTAATTATTAATTATTTTTAGATTTTAATGAAACACTCAATAACGTTTAAATTGTTTTACTGGTTTCTAATTGTTTCGGTCTTTCGACCATTCTCAAAAAGTTATTAACAGAAACTGTTTCTGTTACAATATTATTAAGAAAGTTTTACCTATTTCTAACCGGAAATACAGTATCCAAAATTATTAAATTATTTTTAGAATACGTAGTGTTATGGGGGCCATTTTTATACTTTTATGGAACCTAGTCCTTTGGCCCAGTTTTAAAATAAATTTTCCGCGCCAATTCAGGTGTTTAGTTTCAAAAAGTTTTATTTTTAGATAAAAAAAGTATATTTATTGTTTGATTTTTGATTAAAAATGGCGAAAAATGTAAAATAATTGACGCATTTTCTATTTGTTATTCTATTTTTTTCCGCTTGTGCAAATTTATTAGATATATCCATGCACATATATATGTATCTCTACAGTCGGTGTAAGTTTAATAATATTGTGGAGGTTTAGTTTTGTGTTATTTTGTTGGCCTCAATGTGTACCTATTGAATGCGGATAACATTTTGCGATATTGTTGCTGGTAATCGCGTCTACTGCTTAAAACGCGAATGGGGCGCGTGGGCGATTCAACCGTCCGACGCCTTCTCATATCGCCCACCTGAAAATCGATAAATGACAAGAAGTTAAAACGACAATGACGTGTATATAGATTCGCGACGTGAGTGCGAAAGAAAAAGCGATAGCGGCGTTACTGCTCTCTGTCTACACCCCCGCACGTATCACTGATGCCGTCGCCGCCGTTTTCGCCGTTCGCCTTCATTCAACAAACATGAATGGAAGGCAATGTAGGTCAACGAAGCAGGTTGCTTTGATCCATTCACTAGCTGCTCGTTTTCGACCAAGAATGTAACCAAGTATAAACAAAACACGCTTTCGCAAAACAAATGTTCCGAAACTGAATAACCATGTATAGAAAACGTCCTCGATGGACGAACGAACGAATAAATGAACGTCCGTCCTTGCGTCCATCAGCGGCTGCTCTCGCCTCCGTGTCTGCTAAGGTCGAGGGAGGAGGCCGTTCCCTCTGTTCGTGGGATGGATCAGATCACTTGTTTTTTTCCTTATTTGCAATTTTTCTCGGCGTTGGAATAACAGTTGAATGCTTTATTAAATACGGCGTAGTTGCTGGAGGATCGATAAAAAACATTGTGCTTCTTTTTTTTTTAATTTTGTTTTGGCCAACGTTGTTATCGAAAATGCAGCGAAAATTGCGGAAACGATACTTCGTAGTATTTTTATTTTTAATATTTATTTATTTTGTTTGTAATTGTTGTAGATGAGGCAAGGTCCAGAAAGAAGGGCGTCCTCGTGCATTGTTTGGCGGGAATTTCGAGGAGTGTGACGATAACGGTGGCATATCTCATGTACAAACTGTCTCTGAGCCTGGAAGATGCCTTCAACATGGTCCGAGACAGGAAAGCGAATATTGCTCCCAATTTTCATTTCATGGAGCAACTTTACAACTTCGAAAGACAATTGAAGTTGGACGTGTCTTCCCAAAGTCCCAGCGATCTCGCTTATCAATTGCGACAGGAACAGAGGGACAGAGATGAGAAAAAAATTGATAATCAGAACCCGTCCCGTACCTGTCCCAATTGCGACGGACTCGGGAACAGCTGTAAGTGCAGGCAACATACGGAATTCTTGAGTCCTTTCGCTAATATAGGTGTCAGTCCTGATTCCGGGATCGAATTCGACCGATGGGCTTCGAGTAGCACCCCAGGCGAATGAGATGACATGGGGAGATCACAGTGGCACTTTTAGACCCCGGTGACTGAAACACCGTAACATGATGGTACCCTCTAGTGTCACTGTTATCTCCTCTTACTACTTTTATTTTTTATTTCAGTCTGGGATAATTTAATAGTACATTAAACATTACCTACACGTGGTTATTAGATGTTCGAATATTTTTCTCCGTATAATATTCATAATTAAAGAAAAAAAGAGTATCGTAGAATCCAGATACTCAAATGTTTTTCTTGTCTTTTCCGCTTCCACTCATCGAATAACTGTAAATATCTTTAAAAAGTGCCGTTTTTTTATTACCTATATTAATTTTTTTATATATATAAATCTATTGCACATTTACCTACATAGATCCATATATATTATGTATATGATGTAGAAATACGTTCGTTCGTGTTCGTTAATTTTGCTATTAATTATTATAATAAATAATTGTTGTATTTAGTACCTACCTGCTGTTTTTATAAAGACTTATAGATTATAGTTGATAAGTTTTAACTAATTAAAAGTGTTTATCTATGATGTAAACGAACGATTACGTGTAATAAGAAGTGCATTTTTTTTGTTATATTTAATTATTAATATAGTCGAAACAAACAAAACACTTCCAACTCATTTATTTTAATTGTGCCAGTATTATTTGTATACAAAAAGAAGAATCACAAGAGAGAAAGGGAACATAGGAAATATATTTTTTTTTGTTTCGTTTTACTTTTGTCAGAGACGTGGTAACAAAATGTACATTTCTCTATTGGAATTTGTGCCTTTTAAATTGTTATATTCGAAAAAAGAGAAAGAAAGTGTGTAGTAAAGTAAATTACGGCCCATTGATGATAACGATTAAATAAATTGTCTGTTAATAACGTATCTAATGAAAGTGACGAAACATTTTTCTGAATTGTATCTTTATAATAATGTTAATACTGATAAGATTGCACATTATGCATTTGAAAAACTACTAGTACCTCATAAAAGATTATTAGAATTAAGCTTAGCAATTATATGAGCCAAATGTAAGTGCTATAACATTGAAAGCGTAAAAAAGTTATTCATTTGTTATATTTCTTTTTTTTTTCAGAGCACCATCGTTTGTTATTTGTAGTCAGTATGACTGTGCCATATTTTTCTTTTTTTTTTGTACACTTTAAGGACTTGCCATAGTATTTTTTGCATTTTTGTAAAGTATATCACGTATATATTCGTAACAATATTGTCTCAAGATAATAGAGTTGTTATTATCTATTCGTGTTGATATTAATAATAACGGTAATATTCCATGTATGTACATGTAGAGGCGAATCGACCTTTTTTTCCCCTTTTCTTAAGTCTAAAGTCGTACTCAAATGCATATTATTTTCGTAAAAAAAATTAAATACGAAATTTCAAATGAAATAATTTTTTTAATTTTGTATGTATCATTGTAGACCCAAAAGAATCACCCTCTGAAAAGGCTTGCAATTATTAGGATGTTAATTACTCATTATTTGAGTTGCTTTATGTAATTTAAATGTTTATATTGTTTGTTGTTTTCAATGTTGCAATAGAAAAGCTCTCGACTTTATCCTGTTGTTCAGAAGATAGAAGAAAAAAGTATTTATTTTGCTGTGAAAATATAAATAGAAAAGAGTTAGGGATCGTTAGGGAAATAGATGTGCTAGATAAATTAAAATCTATTAATTGTAAACTAATTATAGTTCGTTGGTGCCAGATTAAAGCAAAAAAAAAAAATTATACGTAAATGACTATTATAGAACCAAATATTTTTCAACCAACAGAGCAACGCAGATAAATAAAATTCACACATAAATCTTTTTATTAATCAATTAGATTGTAAATAGTAAAATGTTTTTAATTGTGCGTCCAGTTCGACGGGGCACTTATTTAATACAACAGAAATTGTTATACAGGGTGATTTATCGAAAGGTATTGAAAAATTAAGTGAAATTAGATTTGATTACGGAGGTTGTCGAAGGTGCTCTTAAATTTTTTGATCATTCAATTTCCGGTTATACCGGAAGTCATTATAATTTTTGAAAAGTGTAAAATCAAAACTTAATAGGACCCTATCTGGCTTTGATTTTACACTTCCTCAGATTAAAGGGATGAAATGCAAATTGTATCCATTTTTTAAATTTTAAATGGGGATACTAATTATTTTACAGGTACTATTGTCTAACTTTTTCCTCTCTAACACTAACGATAGTAAATTGGTTTTAAAGAAGTTAAAATATTTTAAAAAGGATGGAAAAGATAGACAAACGTTTTCTTATTAAAAGGCATATGATAATTAAAAGTGATCAAAGTTCATGACCATACCCGATATAAGGGGAACTTTGATAATTGTCGAATTATTTTAATAAAAAAAGAGCATTCGACAAGCCCTGTAACTGAATTTTTGGAAATATACCACTACGAATCTCAATATCTTATATTAACGATTTTGTTCAATCACCCTGTATATTATATATATACATATATAAGAAAAATAAGCCACCCTTTGGTACATTGTGAAGAAGAAAAAAACTTGTAAACAAATAATTGTGTTTGTGCTTTTATATCAAATTGTATTTTTTATCGTAATAATTGTTACATTCCTGTTACACATGAATAACTCTGTAATATTGTTATATTAAAAACTCGTCATTGTATTTATTCTTCCATTAATTAGTTCTACAAAAATGTATCGTTTCGTAATATTATTACTTAACAATGAAAAGTAAACATTTTATGTTAACGTAGTGGTATCATCATGTACAGAAATTATTTCTTTATTGACATGTTTACTAATTTGTAAAAAATAAATAATGTGAACGTCTTAAAACTTGATCTTTTTTTAAACCATTTTTATTTTAATTCACTGTATCTACTTTTACTTGATGGAAATTCATATTCACAATAAATAAAACACTCTTAACTTTCCATAATCTAGTGTATTTATTTTAATTTTACATTTTCTCATTTTGTATTAATACCATTCTCAATTTCACAAAAGGGTTTATTTGTTTAATTCGGTTTTTAATAATTTAATTTGAACTTTTTTATTTTTTTTAAATTTAATTTCCTTCCCTTATAAATTTTCGATGTTACGCCAATGTTTTTTGTAGGTTTCTTGTTTCGTTCGCGAGGTGGCGGCAATGTAGCTTTTTCACAAATTGTTGACAAGTGCGTTTTGACGTTTGGTAAATATTCAGATACAGTGATTCTTTTAATAATTCGTAAATAATTTAAATCTAAAATATATATAAAATTGCGCATTGTGTAAGAGTGATATCCTTCCTGAATATCCTGTGATTCATTCTATCTTACGTCTTCTAGTACATTAAATTAAAAATCTTAATATACGCTACTTCGTTTACATCTTAAAAAAAAAAGTTCTGAAGATGTTAGCGTTGATGAATAGGATTCTGGACTGGTTCCGGAGCTTATTTTGGAAAGAGGAAATGGAATTAACATTAGTAGGACTGCAATATTCAGGAAAGACTACATTCGTTAACGTTATCGCTGTAAGTTTAATGACTTATGTTGGTTGGTCCATGTGATAGCAGCAAGTTCAGTTGTTGATAAATAACGTATTTATATTTATGGCTGAATATTGCTATTTATTTTATGGTTTCAGTCTGGGCAGTTTAGTGAAGACATGATTCCAACTGTTGGCTTTAACATGAGGAAGATCACGAAAGGAAATGTTACCATTAAAGTTTGGGATATTGGAGGACAACCGAGGTTTAGATCAATGTGGGAACGTTATTGTCGTGGTGTAAATGCGATTGTGTAAGTTTGTGTTTGTTATTAAACTGCTTAAAAGTGTTTATTAAATGGATTTGGATTTTTTAGATACATGGTTGATGCAGCAGATCCAGAAAAAATTGAAGCTTCAAGAAATGAACTTCACAATTTGCTTGATAAACCACAATTAGCTGGTATTCCTGTTCTTGTTTTAGGAAATAAAAGAGACTTGCCACATGCTCTTGATGAAGTTGGTTTAATAGAAAGAATGTAAGATTATTACCATTTAATATACACCTTCTTAAGTTATTTGTTGTAGGAACCTATCAGCTATTCAAGATAGAGAAATCTGCTGTTATTCAATTTCGTGTAAGGAAAAAGATAACATTGACATTACACTGCAATGGCTAATTGCACACTCAAAATCCTAAATTAAGAACACAGTCGAATTGTGTGCAAATGTAGGCTAAAGAATTTAATTGCAGTGCTCCATAATATCAATTGACTGTATGTAGCTTTCAAGAAAACTAGGTCCTACATTTTATTTACTAAATGGTAAGTTTTAAAACCTAATAAATACAGGAGATATGTAGATAAATTCATTCCTTTAAAAAAAAACTAAAAAAAAATCGAAAAAGCCCAAGCACACCAAACACGCAACATCACTGAATTAATTTGTTGAATTGAAAGCCTATTTCTGAGTTATAAATACACCAACCACAGAAAAAATTTGTAAATGCAAATGTTTTATTTCTAAGATTTAATTGTATTGTGTAGTTTATTGTAGAGTGTATAGTATAGATTACAGCTTTGCATAATGAAGAAAGTAAACCATTATCAAATTATTTAATTTTCGTCTACAAGGGTATAAACTTTGCATTCATGTTTCTTTTAATTTTTTGTTCGAATCTTGTCTTGCATTTTTAATTTCCTTTCGTTTTTTTACAACAGAAGGAAATGTCAATAAAACCATATCATTTTGGATCAATTTTTAACAGAATAAAAAATAAAAGTTTATCTTATAAGTAATTATAGTTTTAATTTTCTTTATAAACCAATTTTTCTAAAAATGTTTCCTGTATATGCTGAATTATTACAATTTTTTAAATTAATAATTAAATGATTTAAAAAAAGAGAGCTAGCAGATCTTACTTGAAAGATAACTTTCTGAAATATTAAGCTTTAAACAGGGTCCTATACTGGGTGTTTATAATTCATTATGGCATTTTATTATTTATAAAACTCATATTTGAGATATAAAATATTGTGCTTATTTATAAACACTCTGTGTAAACGCAAGTGCCACAGAACAGTATACAATTAACTAAATTAAAAATGTACTTTTAAAATTTTGTAATAATATATTGTTTTTGTATTATTGCTGTGGTGCTCCTTTTTTTGTTTGCGAAAAAAACGCTTTTATACCTGCGTTGTAAATAAAAATAAATATGTTGTGGGATTTATGAAATGTACCACAATTTGATAAAATTATGTATTGTATATATCGTATTTAATGAAAATTAAATATTAAATCAGATATCTTTTAGTCGAAATAATAATTATGCTTATATAATGCTATAATAAATGTAAAATTGTTTGGAAACAAGTAAATATTACAATTTTCAATCGATATTATGTGTAACCAATTAAATATATTTGGGAAATTTGATTTGTATTGTGAGCTAGTTTTTGAGAAAACAAAGGCAGTTATTAATTTTATTGACTTTTATCACTGTAATTTAGCAATATAAAAAACTTATTCTGATTTATTATATGTATATTCGGTATTTTGTCTATTTTGTAAATTACGATTTTTTTAATATTTATATATATATATGTTTCAATTCATGTAAACATTTTTTCTAAATATATCTGTGATAATTACAGACAAAAGGTTAATTTTACTTTTCTAGTTCGACATTAATCTTCTAACATTGTCAATTTTATTTGTGCTTATCAAGGGTTTTTTGTTATCTACTTGCCGGTCATCCATCAACATGTGTAAACACTACATTCGTTTTTTTGTACCTGACCTCTTCAATGTCATTAACAAATTGCGAATGCCACAGACATGTATGAACATTTTTAAATGAGATACCCGCCAGTATGTCGTGTGTTGTTCATCGTTATCAATTAAAATATTTTCTTTCTTACCTTATTATTTACAGATTCAGAACTTCTGTTCTGAAGGATAATGATTTATTAAGAAAACGTTTGTTGAACTTTCTTTGTTCTAATTATAGAAATATTTATTCAGTTATTCGCTTCTGTGTTTATAGTTCTATTTTACATTGGAGATGTATTGTGGCTGATAATCGTGTTAGATAATTATAAGGTGCAATAGTTTGGTTGTAAATGTTTACTTTTGTTTATGAACACTATTCAGAACATTTTCATTTAATAAAAGGTAATGTTAAATAAAAATTATTAAAAACTATTACGTTAGTACTTGGGCAAGTTTTAAGGATGCAAGGTTAATACAAATGATTTATTGAATTAAAATTATTTTTATTTTGCTGGAAAAAAGTATTTCTGATTTATTTACGTCAACGTAATCATACTTGGTAATGTTTTCGTTCATCATTAAATGAAAAACGTTACAAACTTTCGTATGTAAAAATTATGAATTATCTTACAGGAAAATGCTTGGTAAATGAAGAGTTATGTGCCAATGCGATCGACAGTAGCTGCATAAGGTAGGATTTTATACTTTTCTAATTATAGATAATTTAATTGAATATGTTGCAAATATTTACAAAATTTTCATTGCGTTTAATTTCTGACGTATCAAAAGTTTTCTGAAGGTACATATTCGTTTTAATTAAATAATGTCAAGTTCAGTTGCGTCAAATATTACATTAAATTATTGGTGATTAATTTGCGCTGTATCATGTCCATGTCAACAAGAAATTGTAGGAATCGTAACAAATTTATAGTTTATCATTTCATAAGTTTTTGTCAAAAGATACTTTTGATCATACAAAAGTTACAATCATGTCCAAGGAATGCAACGGGAGTTCCTAAGCGAAATATAATAAAGTACATTATTCGAAAGGGATACTTTAGGATTAATGGAGACATAAAGGATCAAGTAAATTCGACTTTGAAATATTTAACAACCCTTGGATTTGTTTCTAAAGAGAACGGTAGATATATGATAATTGGTCCAGCTTCGCGAGTCCAGTGTTCGCGATTCAAAAGTGTTAAAAGAAACAATGCTATCAATACTGTCAAAAGGATTTTTACAAGTCGCGTAATGAGTGGTAAGAAGTCCAGATCGAAAACGTGTCTTTCGCGTAACTCAACGAAAAGATCATGTACATGTATGAGACAATCGTGTTCGAGAAAATCCTCTTCCGTCTGCAGCAGTAGTAGTGTCTGTTCTTCAACTTCTAGTTCTAGGACCTGTACTCCGTCTTTTACTTCTGAAAGTTGCAAATCTTGTTATAAGATATAATATTTAAATGTTTTATCTTGTTTTTGTGAAAATGTAATTCGAATAAACCAATTTAAACTGCTGTTAGGTAGAGTTGTATTCTCCGATACTTTGGTGTTATGTGTGTGGTATATATGTAAGAGTATACCTGAAGTTGAAAGAGAGTAATGTCAAAGTGTTCATATATTATTAGTTTTTTTGAAATATCTTGAATATGGCTCATGTGCAATTTATGGATGAATTGATACGAGAATATCTCTTATTTCGAGGCTTCAACACAGCCGTAAAGTCCTTAGATGGCGATTTAAAAAATGAAAAAGAAAGGGGCTTTCGTGTGGATAAAATAGTAGATCAAATACTGCACTACATCAACACGTACGATTTGATTGGATTAAAGGAAATTTGGGGTCATTTAGACAATCATATGTTTTCAAAATTGGAGAGTCCTTTTACTGGAGGTTAAATAATAATTATATCTTGAAAGATGATGAATTTACATTGTTCGTTGTAGCTGTCAAGAAACTAGAAAATGCAGTTTTGAAACTATATTTAGTGAATGCAGCTAATAACAATAAGCCTGAGAAAATAACAGAATTTTTTGCAAAGATGACATCAGAGTTGCAAAGCCAAACTGAATGGAAAGACTGGTTCAGTAAGATCTTGTTCTGTGATTGTAATTGTACTTATTAATAAGGCTATTTTAGTGTTACCATACATTAAAAATCCTGAGGAAAATCCTATCTTTTCAATACATTTTACACGTCAATGGCAAGATACTTTATTGGCATCTTTGCATAATTTCTTAGCATCAATTTTTCAAGTAAGACGTCTATTTTTTACTTTTTCTTCATGTAGTTTTACTTTATTTTGCAAAATCATACTTTAGTACATGCCAACTCCAACCCTGATGGCATATGAAGAGGACACTGCAAAAATAAGGAAGTTGGAAGAGAAAAATGAATCATTAAAAAGCAGATTGGCACTTTTAATGGATAAAGGGAGTGATTTAAATGTAACTCCTGTACATGTTGAACCACCTCCTCATTTGCTTGATGACTTCTACATAATTGCCCAAGAGAATACTACTTTTGATAGCCAAGCCAAAGGGCTGAAGAATTTGATAAGAAGTATGGGAACCAGTACAAGTCCTATTTTAGGGAGGAAAGAAAATTCAAATAGTACCAAGAAGAGACTCGCTACAGTTTCAAATAAAAGTTCTAAGCAAGGACAGAGCCAGTTTTATGACCCATGATAGAATTATTAATTTTATGTGTAGGGATTAGGTTTAAGAACTATTTGTTCAATAAGTATTTCTTTTTTCGATTTTTTTTTATAAATAGGAAAAAGTAGGAAATATATTTGTTTCACTGTGCAGAGTGAGTTTCATTCCTATGTTATGAAGGAAAAATACATTCAAATAAAATATATATTTATTTTTAACAAATAAAACATCACAAACATAAACTAGATTCAGATTTCTCTGGGCTTATCACTATATTTTTGGTTTAAATGGCACCAAGTATTGGAAATTAAGATTAAGAAAAATTATTGGAATGAATTACTTACATGCAATAGTACTAAAATTGGAAATAAAATAATATGGCAATTTAAGTACGGTAATCGAGACAAGTCTTGTATAATATATAAATATCCTATGTATGCTAACGTAAAAAAATAACTTACAATTAGATTTACAAATTATGTATATTGTTTATTATTCATCTAACGACCTTTGCTGTTGTTTTTCAGAATTAACATTTTTAATGAGTAATGCCACCCACATAAAAGGCAGAGTAAAAGAGCTACAACATCTAGTGATTAAGGTCAAAAATTTCTAAAATAAGCGGCTCTACTTGAGAAGGATTAACGTTTAAATAAACATTAATTACTTCTTCGTTAAGTTTATGTAATTCCGCTATTTTCTGTATCAGCTTGAGGAAAGTAGATTTTGCTTCACATCCCATCATAATACTCTCAAGATATCTCCTTAATAAATAATAATATGAATTCTAAAAATAAGAACTCATTTAAATAACGATAGAAAAGTAATGTTTAATTTCAGTTTACTTGTTCTAATTTAACGACATCTTGGTGGATAATTCGCGGTCTGTCTGGTGTAAATAATATTATTGCGCACATTATGAGAACAATATTTTCATCATAACGCCATTTCTGGTCGAAAGTTTTTATAAACTTTTCATGTTCATAGTAAATATTTCCTTTTGCCTGCTTAAGAATATCTACTTTTATATTGCTTAACATTTCTTGACTATGAGGTATCTGCAATTGTGATTAAAAATTATTATTCTCGTAATTATTAACTTTGAAGAGTAAAAACAAACAGGTTAAAATTTCAACAGAAGTTTATAAATCAAGTTATTAATTAAATTGTTAAGTGATAATTAAATCTGTTGAAATTTTAACTTATGCTTGTTTTTATTCTTCAAAATTGATATGAATTTCAACCAAGTAACGATAGACTCGATTATATATACTTGTAATTATTGTAAAATAATTTAATTAATTAACCTTCCAAGTCTCTTTTGTCGGATCATAATTCATAGAACTCCTTAGTATCATCATTTCTGTACATCCTCCTTTTAAAAGAGCTATCTGGTCTTCCTGGCACATATTTTTAAATGCGTTAATTTTTTTTGCCATTTTTATAAGACGTCTTATTGCAATGGCAGTTAAGTTTATAACATCCATTAGATTTCCATTTGGTTGATCACCACATAACTGAAAATAAGACATAATGTAATGCTACAGTTACAGCTAGATACACAGGAGTGATTTGCCCCAGTAATCATACTTATACACTTGTTCATCTTGAAATATTGGTTACAAGAAATTAGTTTTTACTCACAAATCACTAAATAAATTCTACTAAAAAAGAAAAAAATATATTCTGTATATATAGCTGACTTAAAAAGGAAAAACTGAGGGTAAAATCAAACAATAAAAGTTCATTCCACAAAAGAACTACAAGATTTACTTTTGTTTTATAATTTGATCCTATGTTACTTATTTCTTCATCCAGTGGTGTTAGAAGTGCCTTATTTGCAACAATAAGTTCATTCAGTTTAGCTCTTTCTGCATCATTTAGCTCCCTAGAGCTGTTATGACACTGAGCCAAACATGAGTAGGATTGAAATTCCAATTTAATTGCTTCACATAATATCGATTCAATAGAATTAGGTTCAATTTTACTCCTATAAAATGGAAACAGTGTAGTTAAAAAAATAAATTTTACAATTAAATTATTACTTTTTTACATCCTGAACAACATCTTTGGTAACATCATCATCATCTGTTGACGTAAGTGTATGGTTGGAATTATGATTGCAATTTTGATTATTGTTGTTAACCGTTTCTGAAGTAGACTGAACCTCTTCATCACTATTATAGGGGTTAGCATTAGGTGTTGTATTTAACATAGTTCTTAGCATGCATGAATTTGTACTTGAAGCATCTTGTATTAAAGATGAAGTTATTTCATTTGAAAATGAACTGGAGGAATCACTATGTACATAAGTTGTACTCACTGGTTCTAAAGTGGTATAATTTATCACATTGGGTATATTTATTTGAGGTTTTCTTGTATTTTGATCTGTATTAATTCCACTAGATATTTTAGAGTCTTGAGCAAAATTATTAGATGGAGCTTTTTTGAAATATGTATTCCTTTTAATTTTCTTAAAACAACTTTTAAAGGTAGATACTGATCTCCTCTTGTTTATTCTGTTTTCTTCTATTTTTTGTCTCTTTTGAATCTTATCTTCCTCAGACATAATTAAACTTTTACGCATACCTATTGCAAAACATTTGTCTAAACGACACTTTTGACAAAACCTACGAGTTACGGTTGTTATTTCGCAGCTATCATTAAAAGGACATTTAAAGGTTTTGTTTGTTAGAGCATTTCGTCGAAAAAACGCTTTACAACTTTCACACGTAACCGCATTAAAATTATAGCCAAAAGCTTTGTCACCACACACACCACAAATTTTAATTTCAACTTTCAGTTCAACTACTTCCATTTTATTCACTTTTAAAATTTGTGATTAATTTCTTCATCTGGAAAATATACTTCAATAATATTGTATCTTTGCTATTTTATCACCAAAATACTTAAACACATATATCGGTTTATTAGCAGGTATGTTGTAAGACCATGAGTATAGTGAATGGCGCACCTATCAAATGATAATACGCACCTATCTCTTTGATAAATAGTCGATAAATTTTTAATAAAATATTTAAATTGTAATTTTGCGACTATTTTATTATGAGTTTTCATGATAATAAAGTGAGGTTACGGTAAGAACTGTCACTTTGATTAATTCAACCTTGAACGATTAGCCCTCATTTTTTTCTAATGATGCACCTTTTTTTATGTAATTTTTAAAGTCCTATTTTATTTCACTCCTTATAAAAAATTCCGTTTACACCACAATATTTCTTATCATTTGTTACATATTCTCCTATTTTTAAATACTGACTAAAGCTTTTATATATTGAAAAATCGTATTATTTTAATTTATTTTATTGTAAAAAGAATCGTTACATTTGCAAGAAAATGATTACGCAACTGGTAATTATTTCAATCCTAATTGAAAATCTTTTTATATCAACCAAATTCTTCATATCTTTAGTGTTTAAAGTTTGATAAATAATTTTTTTAAAATTGAAAATTGCGAGCGTTTTTTTAATCTGTAGATTTTAGTAATTTTTGAGTTATATTTTATTCTTTGAAATCCAGAGAAAACTTCTCTTCAATGTAAGATCATTATATTCACCTAAAAGTATTTTCTTGTTGTAAACAACTTATTCCTTTATCATCATTATAATCTTTTTTTAAATATTATTAATGAATAAAAAACATAACAGATGTTTTGTATCTTCCAGTTCTTAAATTAAAATAATAATTAATCTTACTTTGTGTTAGATTCTTAAATAAGATCAAGTGTATTAAATAAAGGTAAAAGTGTATATAATAAAATAAACAATAGTAAATCAAAACGTAACTTTATTATATTGCAAAAATCTATAATTACTATGAACACACATATTTTAAATAAAACACACAACCTTATAATCAAAACAACATAATATTTAGTTAGAATCTGTGAATACATAATACACTTATTACTGTTTATATTTTTTTATTGAACTTACAAATGATTTAATAATGCATTACACAAATACACTCAGTTCATGTAGAAACATCTTTAGAATTAAAATATAAAGGCAAATTTATAATCAACTTCAATTTAAAAAAAATTACAGCCCCCTGACATAGGATTATATAATTCAACTTTAAATAAAGTTACAGCTCTGTGGCATAAGCATGTACCCAGACTCTTCACATTTTTAATTTTACTTGTACTTGTTTGAGAATACATTAATTAAAAACATCTCTGACAAATGATTACTTTGTCTCTTAATTTTTAATTTTGTTTATGAATACACAATCCTATGTATTCCAATCAGTACGCGGACTAGAAATATCAAATTCTTCATTGTTTATTTCAATACGAACACTTGAACCACCATAAAAACTTGAGTAGCATTTAAATCTACAAGCAAATTTATACAAAATTAGATTGTAAATAAAGAAAAAGTATTATCAAACCTTTAACAAGCTCTGTAATAAACCTATTAACTACTTTCTCAAAAATTTCTTTATAAATCCATATTTCTTAGGTTATTGTCGTAAGCTGTATATTCAAGAGAATTAGTTGATTTCATGTAATGAGTAATTTGGTGGAATCTCTGTTATTTTGTATTTGCAAAGCTTCGACTTGTTAGATTACTCAAGAATAGCATTGTTTTTTTGACAAAATCGTAGAGGAACAAAGGAAGTATTGGATGATCACCTGCAGGAGACTTACGGGTTTCTTTTACTTTAACGTACCAAATTCCACCTAAAATTTATTTTCCGTGCAATACATTATTGTTTCTGTTCAACGAGTTCATTTTTTAGAAAAATTAGCTGAATTTCTGAAAAAGCAAATTAAACAAAGTTAAAATGTAAACAAACATTAGCAATTCTTTGTAGTATTCGATAATACATGTCATTTTCATTTTCCTATAATTTATTAATATACAACTATCTATATAACAATTATTAAAGAATACTCAGTATTCAATATGTTAACCCCTATTTTTGTAATTCTATCTAATTCCGAAGCTGACAAGCTCGTATTTTCATTTTGGATTACATCAAAAATTATGATTTAATCCAATGGAGAATAAATGAACGCAACCTTACCTAAAATCCTAATAATAACACTAAATTTTAAGAGAACCGCACGTTTTTCGCAAAAAGACCTTGCGCAGCTTATGTTCTCCTGATACAAAATCTCGAATTTTCGAAGTGTACGAAATTTTTTTAACGATGTCTAGCGCCTTCACCATTTTTAAAAAATTAAGTTACATTAAACGCAATTGTGTCTGGCACCTTCGCCATTTTTGAAATATCTTTAGTTATGTTTAAATTATCATTTGTTTTTTACACTAATTTGTTATTCTAAATACTTTCAGTTTATCGTTATTAATTTAGTATATAAAGATCATTAGAATTAATGACTGTCAGTTATTTTATTATTTATACACGTTACTAAATTAGGTTTTTTCTATCTTGTGATAATTTATTCTTAAATAAACATTTTAAACAAGTTTTTATAAAGTAAAAGGTTCTATAAAAATATACAATTTCGATTAAAAGTTTATTAATAATTAATATTTTTGATCATTGGCATGTTAATATTTTTATAAATTATGAACTTCTTATTTTCGGTTATCAGACTACTGATTAGTATGTCTTGGTTAATATTACATTATTTGAATATATGAAGCCTTCAAGTAATGTAACTCTATAATATAGAAATAAATAACACACACTTGAATTACAAAATATTTTAATGTATCAAAGTGGTGGTTTCTGTACATTAAAATATTTTATAACATAATTGTGTTATTTATTTCGAGGGTTATTTCCCTTGCTTACCAAAGTCTTGATTTGTCCTTGCAGCAGCAAATACAATAAGTTTTAAAATAAGATTGACTGAAAATCGCATTCGTGCAACATTTTATAAATTATAAAATAAGATGAGTAGAAGAAAAACATTGGGTTTCGTTGCACTAAATATTTATTTAAAAAAACTAGACAAATACTACTAGTAGTACTAGAATTTCTCTATTGAGAATGACCTGAAAAGGTGGAAACAAATTTGTCGTTTTATAATTCAACTTTATTTAGGAAGAATACTAACATTAAATTTAAAAGGAATATGGTGGAAAATAAAAGACTTAACTTGGCGTGGTAATTGTTTTATTGGGAATGTTTTCTGAACAAACCATATTTAATAAAAAAATCTACAACCAAAGTGGACAGAGCGAGCGTATCTTTTTTTTTGTAACAACCACTTTTCTTACATTATTAACCCTATGGATACTTTTTAAATATAAATCGAGAGAAGAGAACTAAAAAGAAAACACATTACCGACCATTACACGTCAAAAATAATACCTAAAACCAACCGCTTTATTTATTTATTATAAATAATTTGTACGTAATTAAAATTAAATTTAAAACAACAAAAAAAAAGAAAAACGAATAACGTGACGACAATAATTTAATTAGCTATGAATGAAAAGCAATAATAAATGTAAACTAAATAAGCTGTTAAGTCAAAGAAAGAGATCTCTTTTCAGCCAAATATAATTAATATATATTGTTTCACAAGATAAAAAAACAAGAACGATTAATTCAAACGTTTGTGCTATCACGTTCAAGTCTAACATGAAAAGGAAATATTATTTTCAGATTGTTTATGATGGAAATCCGGATGGTGGCTGTCCAGGTACCGAATACTGGGGCCTGAAATTGGTGAAGTTGGCTGCTGCAGCAGCAGCGAAACCTTGGAGACTACCCGCGTTGAAACCGGGTGGAAATTGACTCATCATTTGTGCTGAAAAAAATAATTATTTTATTTTAGTTATTATACAGACATGAGTTAAACAGAAAATAACAAGTAAATAACAGTGGTATATGCTTGGTAATTAAAGTATTATTATATATAGTTAGAAATAATTTAATAAAAATTATATATTTTTTATTTTTAGTCCGTTAATTTACTGAAGATACAAATAATTATCTACTTTACAAGATATTCAATATATATATTCTTGCTCAAAGCCTTGATCTTATAAATTCGAATTTTGCAATAAAAAAATATAATTAATAGACTGTGGAATTCCCTGTACAAGATATCACGAAACCTGTTTTTGTTTAATGAAACGCAACAGAGAAGGATGTACATCACAGGTAGTAATTAACTTAAATCAATTTCCTCTGACTTGTATAAAATATATAATCACCTTATGAAAATTAATCATTTTAAATATAGTATGTTAATCATTTACATATCAAGCAGCTAATATCTTAATATATCATTTTTATTTAAATGAAGTTTTTTAATAGATAGTTAAGTAACAAATATACTTACTATTTGATTGGCTGTTAGTTGAAGATGTCGCAGCCAGGCGTGATAAAATACTTCTTTCAGACATCTGGAGTCGTTGGGCAACTGGAGGAATTCGTGCCAGAGTAGCAGGCAAACGGGACACATCAGACTTCATATCAGACAGCAATTCTTCCAATTGATTTAATACCTGAAACAAGCAAATAATTATACCATGATATAAAAATAATTTCTAGCAGTTTGTTCTATAAATAATAATTAAAATGGGCAAAAGAAAATATATAAACATACATAATAAAAAAATCTTTACGCACCTTGTGAAGTACTGCGTTGGCAGGTTTATTACCAGCTAACGATTCTTTACTAAGATGTTGATGGGACTCTGCTAGGCACTCGACTTCAGCAAATCGAGCATTTAGGGACATGGCAGGATGATTAGGATCTTGAGTAAGGTTCAAGTACGCTGCCCTCCTTAACTGTTCTTCAATAACCAATGCCTGCTCCAATAACTACAATACAAGATTTAAAGTATATTAGTTTTCTACACCAAAGTTTCAAAAATATTAACGTTCATTTTATTAACTGTAACTTTTTAAATCTATATTACCTTAAAACGTCTCGCTAAGAATTTATTTTTAATTTCGAGGAAATTTCCTTTGCCTACGTCCATTTTAAAGGGTTCGTTAATTATGGCAAATCTGGCGTCCGATTGAATGTCTTGCCAGCGTCCATAACCGTGAGTTACGATGCCAGCCAAGAGCCAGTAGTCGTGACGACGATGCCAAATTTCGTATTCGCGACCAGGAGTTGCAGCCTGCAAAAAATAACACGATCATAAATATGTGAAGAGGAAAAAATTTACATACTGTTTTCACCTTCTCTTCATTGAGCCAAAGTGTATGAAGTTCAGTGAAACCTCCATCGGCAATGTTAAACATGAAACGTCTCTTTGAAGGTTCTTCAATCTCCTTTTCAGTTTTTTCTTTCTAATGTAATAGAAACACAGATTTTTATGGAGTAAATACTTTTTACGTCAAACTTATTGAAGTAATGTATTAATAATAATATTTGTAATTTTATAATAACTTACCTTTTCGTTAACAACTACCACATCGTCATCTTCTTCTTTCTTCAAATCTTTGGGTTTTTCGTCCTTCTGTTCCTCTTCAGTTTCTTTTTGAGGTTCCTCCTTAGGTTCGACTTTTTCGTCAGGTTTTACGTCAGTATCTTCAGCCTTTATTTCCTCTTGGCCTTCCTTCTTTTCTTCTGGCTCTTCTTTCGATGAAACTTCCTGTTTCGACTCCTGCTCTTCTACTTTAACTTCTGTTTCATTTGCAGATGTGGTCGAAGGTGGAGTCGTTGATGAGGCAGTTCCCGAAGCGGTTGGAGATTCGTCCACTGCCGGTTTAACTTCACCTTGGGCTTCTTTCTCATCACTCTGGAAACAAAATAAAAAAATATTTAGAAATAGAGATAAAACAAGTCACTTTTGTTTTAGTTTTATAGCCATTAACAGCAATTCAAAATTAAACTTTTGGAACCACATTATTACAGTAAAACTTTTATAGAGAAGAGAGTTGAATATTATTTTCAAATTATTAAACACTTACCTCTTTTTCCTTGGTCTCGCTTGCTTCACTAGGAGTGGGTGCAGGACTTGCGGCAGCACTGGTTGCAGGTGTTGCACTGGTACTCGTAGTAGTACTTTTCGGTGTATCGCCATCGGCCGAGGCTGCTTCTTTCTTGTCCGTCGCCGCACTTGCAGCTGCAGCAGCTCCTGCTGCGTTTTTCTTTATTAGTTCAGGCATACTGTACTCGCCGTTAATGTGCTCGAATTCCTGCACTTTCTTTCTTATAAGAGACATGACACCTATACGTGTTAATACATGCTGACGACTAAGACCCTCGCGGGGCACCCCGTCCGCAAAGGTCTCCGCATTGTCGGCACCTGGTTCGCACAAATGACGCATAAATAAAGAAACATAGGCTTTGAATATTTTCTCAGATTTTCCACGAAGATCCCGAACCAGCCACTGGGAGTTAAAGGCGTCTTGGGGTGGCATACCTTTAGGTAATTATCAAGAACAAGAATTTCAGTAATATATTTTTTTAATATATGTATATAATTATTTTAATTTCACTCACCATATCGCATGATAGCGTTTAGGAACGCTTTTCGTTGTCTGGCATTGAAACCTAGAACTTCGATGTTGCCGCCGACGCGTGCAAGAAGGGGTGGTAAAGGTCTGTCCCTTTCGTCTTTTCTCTCCATCCTGCGTTTACTTCTTCTGCTCATATCGTTTTCGTTCTTTTCGTCGAAATCGTCGTCTTCTTTGTCTTCATCTGAACCAGCTGAGAAGTCTGAATTGTAATCTGACAAATTCTCTTGCCAAGTGGTATCTTCTCTAGTATCAGTCGTCATACCGCCGTCGTTGTAGTTCACCTGTTTTCTGACACGTTTACCTTTACCTGTAACAAAAAAAAAACTTAATCAAGTTATTTTAGTTTAAATTTTCTAATAATTTACCCAGTGTTCTAGCAATGTCCTCCTGTTGTTGCTCATAATGATGCCGTAACAATTTAATCCAATAAGCAGGATCGGTATTCTCAGCCTCCTGTTTGATGATCTCTGTGTCTACTTCTTCTTCGTTTTCACCTTCTTTGGTTACATAGCTTGCCACTTTGAAAGAACTGAGGTATTCATTAGCCCAGTTTTCTTTCTGTTCGATACCCTCTTTGGATCGGTCCAGAAGTTCGTTAACAGCCTTGTCATCATAGTGAATTGCTTCGTCTTCTTTACCCTCGTCCTCTTTGAACAGTTCTTCTGTACCGAAACGAAGGATATCGTCAAGTTCTTGTTTAGTAAAATTCGCCCCCTTTCCACCCATTCCAGGACGCACTACCAAATGAGTCAGCATCATTTTACGTTTGGCTACCTGTTAAATTAGAAATATCAACAATTTAAACATTTAGCACCACAAAGAGTATATTTGGTATAAAAATATATTTAATTTACCTGAGTAACACGTTCTTCGACGCTGTTTCTTGTCACAAATCGATAAATCATGACTTTGTTGGCCTGTCCAATTCTGTGAGCTCGCGAAAAGGCTTGAATGTCGTTGTGTGGATTCCAGTCAGAGTCATAAATGATGACAGTGTCAGCAGTGGCCAGATTAATACCTAAACCGCCAGCTCTAAACAGAAAAGAAAATTTTGATTATTAAAAACACAATTTCATTGATTGTGGGCAAAAAATTACCTTGTTGAAAGTAAAAATACGAATTGTGGAGCACCAGGTGCATTAAATCGATCGATAGCTTCCTGTCGTGTTGTACCCGTTATAGAACCGTCTATTCTTTCATATTTGTATCCTTCACCTTCCAGGAAATCTTCAAGGATATCTAGCATTTTTGTCATTTGCGAGAAAATAAGGACTCTACAAAACGCGTCAATAATTATAAAATATAATTTTACTTTCAGCCCTGTTTTGGGGTTACCTGTGTCCCTGTTCCCTCAACGTTCTAAGCATTTTAGCCAAAAGGACTAGTTTTCCTGCTGCTTTAATTAAACTGGTAACTTCATAGGAACCATTTGGTCCTAGAGGAGCTTCTTCAGCTGCAGCTGGGAACAGGTAAGGATGATTACAGCATTTTTTAAGGTCCATCATGATGTTGAGAAGAGAAACTGACTGGCCACCTCCTTTTGGATTTAAGGCCTCAAAGTTACGGGTCAAAATGTATTTGTAGAATTTCTTTTGCATGGGTGACAATTCTACACGAACTATGAATTCCGATTTGGACGGCATATTCTTAAAGATAAAAAGAAAATTTTATTTTCATTTTGAACGATAATAGATTGCGAAAAATTAAATAATTTTTAGAATGACATAAAAATAAATAAAGCAACATGTTTTCACCTTTAATACGTCAGCCTTTAATCGACGCAACATATGAGGTCCCAACATCTCATGAAGCTTTTTAACTTGATCTTCTTTGGATATATCAGCAAATTCGTTTTGGAATGAAGCCAAATCATTGAATTTCTGACCGTTCAGGAAATTAAGTAAATGGAACAGTTCCTCCAAGTTATTTTGTAATGGGGTACCAGTCAGAAGAAGTTTGTAATTAATGCTGTAGCCAGCCAGTTGTTTGAAGAACTGATCAACAATTAAAAATAATTTGTTATAAAGCTAATTTTATTCAAACAAAATAATAAAATTTACCTTTGACTGATTGCTCTTTAATCTGTGGGCTTCATCAACAACAAGAACTGCCCAATCTATAGACCCCAAACAAGCAGCGTCGATTGAAATCAATTCATAACTAGTCAATAACACATTAAACTTTATTTGATTTGTCCTTAATTTACAAGCCCGTCCACCTCTTGTAGCACCCTCTTCAAAACTAAGTTCATTCTCTCGAATTACAGCTCTGGAATCTTTGTCACCTGAAAGACACGGACAATTATGTAAATAAAACTTTTAATTTTTAATTTAAATTTGAATTAATTAATTAAATACTTTTGGAATTAACTTATTTAAAAATTGGATTGATTCAGCCGTTACTTTGTGATAAAAAAGTGATAATAAACAAAGTAGTGTTTATTCATTTATCGTTATTAATTTATTTGTCTTAATTATCTATAAGGTATTTATTTAATAGTTTTCATTATAAAAGCAGTTGGAATATTACGTATATAGGATTGATTATATGCGTATATAAATTTATTGGTCAAATATATAAAAAGATCAAAACAAAATTACTGATGCTATTCCAGAAGTAATAATGAGTATAACATACCAACATAGGTGATGACATAGAAGTCAGGAGCCCACACTTCAAATTCTCTTTCCCAGTTGATAATGGTGGATAAAGGTACGCTAATCAAGAAAGGCCCTTTACAATGACCCTCCTTATAGAGGGAATACAAGAAAGTTATAGTCTGGATGGTTTTGCCAAGACCCATCTCATCGGCCAGAATGGTATCAATACCCTGGCCCCACGAATATCGCAACCAATTAATTCCTTCAAGTTGATAAGGGTGTAATTGCATGCCCGTTTCTTGCAAGAAATCGGGCTGTTTGTCGTATTTCTTTTTCAGGTCAGTAAGGGGTTTTTCTGGAGGTGGAGTGTATCTCCTAAAATTTAAATAAAAAAATCATAAAGCCTCAACATCAAGTAAATGAAATTTACTCACGGTGCAGATTTACTTCCACCATCTTCTTCGTCTTGTAGTTCCCTCGTTTTTGACTTTTTTCCTTTGCCTTTCTTGCCCTTTTTGTTTGAATCGTTAGTGCAAGCAGCTCGCAAATCCTACGATAAAATATAAAGGCATTATTATGGGCTGTTTTCAAAGTTCTAAAGGACTCAATTACCATGTAATATTCGATGGCCGTTTTGAGGCCTACTATATCGTCGTTTTCATCTTCCCATGTGGCTTGATCATAAGGAAGTTCTCGCCATTTGACAAGATACAATGTCCTACCATCACGCATATTTCGGTGATTGATAACACGATGGACGACCAGCCATTCTGGTTTCACTCCATATCTGGAAAAATATTAACTTTTACTATTCCAGTTAATTTTGAATTAAAATTTTATTTGCTAAATTTACCTATAATACTTATCTTCTAATTCTTTCTGATTTGCTTCTGTTTCTGAAATCTTGAATCGGGCTATGCACTCATCATCAACTGCCTCTTCTAATTTATGGGGTTCTTCCATGTCATACTTGCGCATGTAACTTCGCAACATTAAAGGCTGATAAACATCGAACTGTAGTTCTGTTACCCATGAACAGTGCCAGTATGAACGCTAATGAATTAGAGAGTTAAGAGTTACATTAATTAAGAGTTTATGTTAAAAATAAATATGACACATACATCAAACCATTTGACGTAAAATTCGCGATGCTTCTTAAGCTTCTTCTTATTAGCGTTCAAAAGCATTTCTTGAGTTTGCTTTGGTTCATCTTCGACCCATCTCCAGGTCAGAATCTTGCCTATTTTGCCTGGCAATGCAGCACACTGCAATATAATAGAAGTTATTGTTGTACTTGGGTCATTTCATCATTCAAAATTACATAAAAACAATTAACACTTACACTACATCGGGGACATTTCCAATCTCCATCTGGTATGTCGGTTAGAGGAGGATTAAGACAATGCGTGTGATAAGCCGAGGGACACGAGTCACAGCATAGAAGTTCCCCACCATCTTTACAAACGCGACAGAATTCCTGGTGTTCATCGTCATCCTGTTCTGCGGGTCCTTCATTTTCACAGTGTGGACAACTCCAACGACCTTCAGGAGTGTCTTCCAATTCGGGATCAAGACAGACTAAATGATAAGCCCTGGGGCATGTATCGCAAAGAATGATTTCGCCTCCTTGTTGACACACCTCACAATAATCTTGATGCTACAATAAGAAATTAATTAATTTAATACTCAAGATAATAATGTAATAATAATTAATTCTGTTAAAAAAATATAGTTTTATAGGTAAGTGAATTTGTGGATAAATAAGAAAATACACATAGTAAAATGCATTTGACAAGCAGCTTACCTCATACTGTTCTTCACCTTCTGGTTTTCCTGGCTTAACTTTGCGTTTCTTTTTGGTCTTGTTTCCAATTTTTGTTTTAGCTTTACGTCTGGGTGGTGGAGTTTCTTCTACCTCGTCTACTTGTTGGGTTTCATCTTCAGCTTTGCTTGATCTTGGTTCTTCAGCTTCCTGGAGCATCTGCTCGAATTCGACGTCCGAATCTCGGTCGCTATTATTCGTACTACCCTCGGGTTCTTCTTCCTGAAATTTACAATATATAATTATATAACAGAATAGGAATAAAAACACTTGGAAAAATTCACTTATTTGTTTACTTTATACATATTTCACCTTATTAAGGCATCATCAGGAGCTAATAATAATAGGCAAAATTCATATCGAGTAAACATATAAATAAGTGAAATTATCCAAGTGTTTTTATTCCTTATCTTTTATATAATAATGTTTCACTAAGAGGTAACGACAAATGCCTTTAATTTAATATAGAATTAGTCAAATAATTTCAGAGACATAATAATATTAAACTGACTTACAGAACTCCCTCGTTTTCTTTTACCCAATCGTATCTTCAAAGTGGGCACCTTGGTAGCTTTCTTTGAGGCTTTCTTCCTGCTTGAACTGCGTTTCTTTTTACGTGAATCATCTTCATCTTCTTCGTCATCCTCGTCGTCGAATGCTTCTGATTCAGCTTTTGAGGTGTCTTTTGTCCCCCTGTTTCGGTTGGATTTACCTGAATATTCTAACTCATTTGAAGGAGTAGAAGGTCTATCAGAATTGGTTTCAACTTGCTGTAAATTCGGATTTAGAAGCGAAAATTCACGCCACTTGGCTGCTACTAACATCATGAGCTTTGACATTGGGACCTGTTTTGTTTTTTAATAAATATTATTTTGTGTACAATAAAATAGTTAGAAAGTACCTTTGGGTTTTCTTTAGCAAGTAATGGACGAACATGCTGTTGAAACAACTTGTACGTGGTTAAATTTTGGAAATCAGATTCACTGTATTCAAGTTCTACATCTTGTAAACCAAAAGTTGAACAAACTTCGTCAATTGTAGGCATGCCAGCTGAAAGTTACAAAACAGGAAGTTTTGATAAATAAACTATACCCAAAATCATGTAAAGAATTGGGTGTATATTGAATTATTTACCTTCATGGCTTTTATTTCCACTTGCATTGGCACTACCACTGCTTCCTCCTCCACTGCTAGATGAAGCAACTTCTTGAGGAGTAGAATGTTTTAAAGATCCCCTTTTACGACTTTTTCTGTTATTGGCATAGTCAGAATCATTTCCGTTTTCGTCATCCTGACCAAAATCGCTATCCTAAAAAGTTGTTTGATTTGTAGAAATACAAATATTGCAAAATTTAAACAAAAAATAAAGTCTTACTTCTTCACTATCATTTTTCTTCTTTTTCTTTTTCTTTTTTCCTTTCTTCTCTTCACTACGAGCTTTCCGTTTTTTCCCTTTTTTCTTCTTACGATTGTCTTCTGGCTCATAGTCATCATCTTCTTCCTATTTGGTTGATAAAAGAAAAGTAATAGTCAATTAAATAAGTAGAGGTGATAGAAGATTAAGGGAATATTCACTGACAAAATGTTTTAAAGAAATTTCTTATATTAAGCAAGCTTCAATATATATTTATTTAATAATAATTAAATCAAACTTTTGTCAGCCTTCACCTTCATTATAATACCATTATTACGTCAAGACAATTAGTAATACAACTTATATACATTAGATACAAAAGAACTTTTTTGCTCATATTTTACATTGATTAACAGGTCCTTTTTTTTAAATAATAAATAAAATATTCATAGGTACACAATGACCTTACAAATTACTTTGATGATTTTAAAAAAGAAAAAGTTTACCCCTTTCTGCAGTCCTTCTTCGGACTCCGGAGAATTGTCTACTTGATCTTGACTACCTTCTTCAGCGGCTTCTTCGTCACCTGGACAAATTCAAAATATAAGTCACATGTGCTGAACATGTGGACAGTGGTCATTGTCACCCGATATTGGAGGGAAAATACGAACTTTCTAACCCCAAAAGGTGGAAAATAATTTTTGCAAGAAAATAAGTAATTTATGCATTGCTGATCTCTTTGTTTGATGGCCTCCATTTTGTTAAGGGTCAGAATATGCTCGCGCGCTGTCACAAAAATAATGAAAACCTATCACCCCCCTCCCCCACCTAATGTGTATGTATCAAATTACCTAATTATTTATTTTTTAGTAATAATCATGATTTATTTAGATTCTAATTAGTTTTCAAAGTGAAGAACAGTATGAATGCTTTCAAATATAAATATTACATTTTTTTAAAATATCAGAATACATTTAAAAATCGGCTAGCAGCCCAAAAGTATACACTCAACTTACCGGCGAAAGAATCGTCAACTTCATCGTCAGAAACCATCGTTTATTTACTATTTTCAAGAAGACACTATTTACACCACAATTCACTTAATGTTTATCAAAAATTACACTAATAAATCAAGAAAATAAAGATTCACAGAAACTTGCTACTGTCTCCCGTTCTCACCTTTCTTTCTTGGTTTATTTCTATATGCATCTCTTTTCTATTCGTTACGTTTACTGAGCATGCGCGCTTTTATTAGAAAAACATAACTTTCAAAATACATAATAGGTAAAATATCAAATTAGAAAAAAATGAAAATAAATATAGAATACTACATAAAAATTTTTGTGCATTCTCCTTTTGTAAAACAACAAAACATTTTAGGAAAAAAAAAATCCAAATTTAAATGTAGTTTATTATATAGGTATCATTTGATATTTATTATTTATAAAAATGGAAAAAAGGGCTGAAATTCTATAAGCCTAAAAACTAGTTAATAAAAAAAAAAAGAAAACAATATGAATAATATTTGAGACAACATACTCATGTATTAATGCACAAATTATTTTACTGGAAATAACGATTGTAATATTTGTGCATAAAACATTTCATCATCTTCATTAAATAAACAAAAAATTACACGATTAACCACTCCAGGATTGTTTTCTAAGAATTTTCTTACTTCATAGGTAGCAACTTTAGATGCTGCTTCTTGTGGATATCCATAAATTCCTGTTGAAATACATGAGAAAGCAATAGTCTTTAGATTGTTTTCTTTCATTAAATTCAAACTGTTCCTGTAGCATTTAGCAAGTAGATCTGGCTTTTCACCTTGAGGGCCCACAGTGTGTATAACGTCTATAATAAGATTACTAGTATAATTTTAAGTAACTGGTTTAACTAATTTACTTACATTTAGCTGGTAACAAATAACCTCCGGTGATTTTTGCTTCTCCAGTAGGACAACCACCTAGAGTTTTACATTCTTCTACTAGAAGAGGTCCAGCAGCTCTGTGTATGGCACCATCAACGCCACCTCCACCCAGTAAAGAACTATTTGCTGCGTTTACAATAGCGTCAACCTAGAGAATAACCTCGAAATTACACTATTTGTAATTGTATTTATTTCTTCCTTACTTCTAAAGTTGTAATATCGCCTCTATATGTAGACACCAAGCTTGCTAAAGACTCATTTTTTGAAGAATCAATTTTTTGGGACGGTAGAATTTCTGCCTTCTTTGGTAAAGTTATTTTGGCAGCGTAGTCTTTCCAGGTCGGTATGTCAGAAATAGTTACAAACGATCCCCTTGATTTATATAACTTTCTTTTTTCTTCCAGTGGCATTGCCAAAAATTTTTGTTTATCTTGTTCCCACTGACCCATTCCTAATTTATTTTTTAACGAACTGAGTAACTTAAATTGATTAGTTATAAATTTGAGGTTACGTAACAACAGTTTGGTTGTCATTTTAGTTCCTTTTAATACATTATTTTTTTGGCTTTTACCAAAACAAATTTTTAAAATTGGCGGCGTTTTGTATTACCAGCTTATTATTAGGTTAATAATAAATGACTATATTAAATATTTAAACAAGTCTGTTTTAAACGTTATGCTTATAATACTTTTTATTTTTAACTGCAAAAGTTTTATAACACTTGAGAAAAACTTAAGGTTAAGTATCTTAATATACGAAAATATTGTTTTAAAGAATGGAAAATAAATTTCAGGTACTTACAACGTATAATTAAATATAAATTAAAAACTAAATTATTTAGAACACTTTAAAGGTATTAAAATTTCTATATATGAGCAATGAGATCATTCTATCTGTAATTTTGTTTAACTAAGAGGTAAAAAAAATCAAAATTGTTAGTAAATGATATTACATCATAATTTTTTTAAAAAGAGGTGTTAATTATTGTGTATTTATTATTTTTAAAATAATATATAATATTAAATTAATTTTCTTTTTCTTGATTTCAATTTAAAACGCTGGTCCATAGTTGATAGTTATGTTAATATTGATCATTATTCTGAGTATTAGGTTCGTAATTTATGCAACATATAGTTTATTTAAATATTAATGCACATATATTCTGCGTTTGGTAGAATTACTTTATATATAATTTCGTAATTATTACCCTTTATTATAAAAACAAATTTACGTAAAATGTTTCTGATGGAACGAAGTACACCGCCCATTATATCGAGGGTTACTGACTCAGGAATGTGAAGTTTCATTGTTAAAAGACACTTCGAGGCGTCCGATTGGCTATGATTTTTCGTGGTAATTTAGGAACCAATAAGAAATTAGGTCAAGTAACACCTGGCGCCTAACGTGGAATGCAAAGAATGCGGTTGTAAAGAAGTTCATTGCCCTCACGAGCAGTACCAAGTTGTTTTAGAATTTAAGGAATCTAAATTAAAAAATTAATAACATGGACATTTCTTAAACGAGTTTGATGCGTTTTTTCTCAAAATTTTAGAAATTTCAGGGAGAAGAAGATGTAGATATAAAAAAAAAACAATAGAGTACAATGTTGAATTAGAAACAAGTTAATTACAAATTTTCAATTTTGTTTAGGGACGATTAAGTATAATTTGAAAGTAATTTGCGCTTATGTAAAACCTACTTATTATAATAATAAGTAAACAAAAATAATACACATTTATGGTGCTGGAATTTTAATATTAATGTTTACGAAAATAAATACGTATTTAAGAATTTTGCCACTATTTATAAAATAGTTGCGTGTAAAAAAATATTATTATAAAAATGAGCGTATGTTGGTAATCATTTAAATTAATTCAAATAAAAAAATAAATAAAAAAGGTTAGTCGGTCGGTGGAAACATATAAGTCGGATTTAATAAACTGAAATCAATGTATGCTTCTGTGTCTTTGCAACTTTGTATTTCGACTAATTCTTTAAATGTTGGTCTATCTTCGGGATTGGTAGCCCAACACTTTTGCATAAGGGAGTAAAGTTCATCGGTACATATTGGAGGTCTTGCCAGTCTGCGTCCAGCTAGTATATGACTATGAAGTAATTCAACTGGTACTTCCCTGTGAGGTAAACCTCCTGAAAAATAAATTTTATTAAAAATTAAAAATTAAAAAATTGAGAATTTCACTAAAACTTTATTAAACACTCGATACGCATTTCGCCTTACAAGGGCATCTTCAGGAGTAACATCATTATACTGAGTAACAAACCAGTAACTACATTAATTTATATTACATACTAAGAGGGTGGGAGATGAACAATGTTTGCATCAAACAAGGGATTGTTAAATTTGGTAATAATCCTAAATTTTGAATCATGTTTCACTAAGTGATAACTGCAGATACCCTTAAGTTATTAAAATTTTATCACGTAGAATTTAACACAAAAGTTATTTTAAAAATTTTAAACGAAGTCGTTGAGACACAACCGTTAGCAATAGCCCGTTCGCGCGTTCTGAGCCCACGGGACAGGCAGCCTTAGTGATATTAAGTGGTGGGAGGCGCTTGTACAATTTTTGTCTGTCTGTCTTGTCTGTTTGTTCCGGCTAATCTCTAAAACGGCTGGACCAATTTTGACGGGACTTTCACTGGCAGATAGCTAATGTAAAAAGGAGTAACTTAGGAAGCTTTTATTTTAGAAATTAATTATTATTATTAATAAATAGTTATTTAGTTCTAAAATAAATTATTAATTCGTAAAATAAAAGTAGCCTAAGTTACTCCTTATTACATTAGGTATTTGCCAGTGAAAGTCCCGTCAAAATCGGTCCAGCCGTTTCAGAGATTATCCGGAACAAACAGACAGACATACAGGCAAAAATTGTAAAAAATGTTATTTTGGTATATGCATTTAGTAAAAAGTGGTTGTTTTAATATTACAAACAGACTCTCCAATTTATTTATATATATCTATATAGAGGTATAGATTAGGTATGTTCGAAAATTCTAAAAATAATTGTCACAATGATAATACTTACCTAATGTTCCAATTTCCCATAAAACTACAGCAAAAGACCAAACATCAGTCTTATTATTGAACACTAAATCTCTTATCGATTCTATTGCCATCCATCTAACGGGAAGTTTAATTTTATTAGCCACGACATACGTTCCGTAGCGTGACAAACCGAAATCCGTAATTTTTAGGGTCTTGAATTCATCCATTAGAATATTACGGGCAGCTAAGTCTCTGAAAGTATGATTTTTATTTTGTCGAAATAGAGAATGTGTGTGTGAATATGTGTCAAATGAATTTTTACCTGTGAGTTATGCCTAATTGTTCAAGATACGCCATACCTTTGGCAATCTGTAACGAGAATCTTTTGAGTTCTTTATTATCTAAGAGATATTCCATAGAATATTGCCCTGAAGGTGTGGTAGGTGATGCCGAATTTGGACCTTCGCTACTCAAATTTGTATATTCGGCTGTAATTTATTTAATTCATAGTAATTGATGAACAAAACGAAACAAAATTAATTGAATTATTGTACATACTTTCAGTCGTTGATGGTAGTTGAAAAAATGATCTTCCAGAGATAATCCCCCAACCAGGACTTTCAGGACATATGTAGCTACATTCACTTCCTCTAAAATATTTGTGTACTTAACAATAATAATTCGGAAGGAATGTCAATTTTATTGACAAATTGATTAAGGCTTTCGCGGCCAGTTGATGAACTGGTGTTGTCCTTCTTCGGGTGTACAGGCCGTCGTCGGTTGGAATTGCTTCCTAACGTTTCACTAGCACAAGTGGCGAGCTTCTTCAGAGGTCTATCCGTTTTCGCTGTTGGTTGTAGATTGTACAGTCGACGGCCTGTACACCCGAAGAAGGACAACACCAGTTCGTCAATTTTATTGTTTTTAATTATGAAGAATACTTTATAAATTCAATGAATTTTACTCCTTTTTTGTCTTAATTAATTGTCATATTATTACTTACTCATTAAAAACGGAGTCACTTTCTGTTCGTCTTCTTTTTTTTAATTCGGACCATTTTTCTCTCAGTTCCATGAGATACTCCTTCAGATTACCACAAGGAACGTATTCCATTAATATCAGAAACGGATGTTCCCGAGTACAACAGCCCAATAAGCTCACGATATGGGGATGATCGGAAATCTTTTTCAAAACGCATATTTCCTCCAGAAAATCGTCGCACATTTCGGATTTTACATAATTATCTAAAAATAATTGTGTCAAAAGTTCAGTTTAAACCGTTTTTCTTGTTAGCTAGTTAAAGTACTGCAAAAAATAGCAGAGAAAAGTATTTGATAATAATTAATCTTAAGTATAAATATGGAATCAACAGAAACAACTACTTCGAGGGCTAATACCCCTAAGAAGGTATTAAAATCTTTTTCGTCTAATTACAAAGGATCACAGATCCCACATTTGGAACGCGTTTTACATAGTAGGCACAGCGCATCGAAAAGATTTTAATCCTTCTTTTTTGGATTAATATTAAGAATAGAACCAGAGCCTGGTGAGGGTTGGAAGGTTTTTTATTTAATGCTTTTTGAAGGTAGTTTTTAATGTAAGATAATGTTAAAATCTACTTTGAAAAAGGATTACACATTAGGCAAGGAAAGGGAAATAATTGGAAACTACATTAATATTGTGTGTATTGATAATTGATTAATAAATAAAATGTTTATCGAATTAGTTTTATACATTGATGAAGTAATGTACCTTTTGCTTTCTTTACAGCGACATACGTCCAACCCGGTTTTCCACCAATATTAAGAGCTTTCCCCAAATGAACTTCCCCAAATTCACCACCATTTATAAATTTAATAAACCTAAGATTACTTCTAGGAAACTCGTAATGGTCCTGCAACTGTAAAACGTTTTATTGTAAGGTTTTGATGACAATATAATACAATATGTATAAGCTAGATAAGTTATTTCATTTTAAAATTAATAATACAATAGAGATTAATTACCGTAACAATTTCTCTCACAATTAAGGGCTGTTCCTGGTACAGAGGATTAATGGTATCTAAGACAATTTGCCTAGGAAATTACAAAAAAAGTCACGATATTAAAAAGATGTATTATTATTGTATGCAATTTTTTACCGTGGATGATTTAGTGGTGCTTGATAAGAAGTATTATGGAATAGTTTTTTAAAAACTGATAAATAGTTTCTTTTATAAAAAGCCACAAATGCAAGTGATGTAGAAACAATTACTATCACCATGGGGATTTTTATCCACGACATTTTAATATCATCCCTTTGGGTTAACATTGCCATTTTAACAACTGGAAAATTATTCCGAAATAAAACCATCAGATCATCTGCCGCATTTAAAAAAGTAAATGACTTACTAGTGAAATTATTGACATATACGTAGGACGAGCAGGAAAAGTTATTTCGAAACTTTCCCAATATATCATATGTGAAACCGTCTCTGAAATGATCGGCAGAAACGATTATTGACGATTTGTTTGTTAACTTTTCAATATCTTTTAACCATGTATTGAAGGGTAGATCTGTTTTCAGGTGTTCTCCCTCCTGATTAATCCTATAACTGAACAAAGTACAACAATAATAATATTAATAATAGAAAACAGTGTGAGTACTACAGATATACATATCTATTTGGCCTGTATATACATAAAAGTAACATTGTTTTATTTAAATAATGGTTTCAGTGCTGCCCCCACTGGTCGGGGTGGGTGCGAATTCACCCCAATTAGAGAATAGTGGCGACCGCCGAAACCAGAAACACCAGTTAGTCACGTTATCGTTAATTTTCAGCCACGCTGCTACCTTCGTACTGTCGAATTTTAGTATAAAAAAAAATAATTAAAAATTGGATTGATTCGGCCGTTACTTTGTGATAATTCGTCCTAACAATAAATGAAAAAACACTACTTTGTTTATTATCACTTTATTTATTCACAAATCCTTTTGACTATAGTTTCGACAAATAGCTTGTTATTATCAAACAAATGATTCAAATTGAATGAATACAAACAGAAAAAAAAACTTTTTTGTGTTTCATTCCCACTAGCTACTCGTGCTGGTGGGCGGGCAGTCCCTCTGACCTACACTGTAGTGAAAAGCCGGAGGGTAGGGTGTAAGGCCCTCTTCAGCCTCCTTGCAGGAATCGTGGGAATGGGTAGGTGGTGTGGTTAGGGAGAGAAAGATGAGACGGGCGAAATGAAGACAGAAGAGAAGTGATAGATTATCTGTGGAATATTACTGCCCCAGCAATTGTCTAAATGATCCAAGGAAACCACATAAAACTTGGACCAGAGCAACCAGACCCAAAGTGATAAACAGGTCTTATATATATATATATATATTAATAGGGGAGTGTTACATTATGTTTGTGTTTATGATTATTATTGGTAAAATCCAGGTATCGATCTATTATACAAGTCTCTTTAAAATGTGTTTGGTCATTAGTTACATTTAATTTTCTTCGAATTGCTTTCTTAATTTTAAGCTGCTCTAAATAATTTAATCCTTTTTTCTTTTGCCATTTTCATGTAACAATTTTACATTTTTTACGTCTAAACGTAGAATCCGTACATGGATTTAAATTAAACTTTAAATTTTTACTGAAGTTCTTGGCAATTGTAAATACTTATTCTATTTTATAAAAATGAAAATCTTACTTGAATGAAATTTGTGTTAGGTTGTTGGTTCTCTTAAGTGAATTATCATTGTCTATTTCCCAGCTGATGTTGAGGGAATCTGATGCAATTTGATTAAGTTCAAGACTAACGATCTTTGGTACTAAATTGATGCATTTGCATATTTTTCCGACACATTCTGAAATTAAAAGAAACCAGTGAGGATTAACGAAGCGACGACGGATATGAAATAGTATAAAAACTTATCAGAGAATTATAACAATAATAAAAAATAGTTAACTGCAAAAATTCTTATTCAGCTTTTTTGTATGGAAAATGTTCTAGTTATTTAGTCAAGGAATGGAACTCATGAAAACGAATAAATAGAGAAGATAATAAGATAAATAAATAAATAAACCAAGAATCAAATTTTAATTAGATGTTCAACAATATCTCAACAAACTAAACGAAAAACCATTGTACAGTACCTACAATACTTGTATTGAAATTATATCTAATGATTATGATAAGGATAGATTCAATTTTTGATATTTAAAATATTTTTATGTGATAAAATTTTATAAGATAAGCATAATTATTTACTTGTTATTTTCATTATTTATTCGATTTTATACAGTACAATAAAAATATTTTCCGATTTGATATTAAGCAATATAACCAATAAATAATCGTTGAAAAAAGTTAAGCCTTATTTCGAATTATTTATCTATTAACTCTTGAAATTGTAAGAGTAATAAATTATTTATTTTTTCCTTTTAAACTTGAATTTGTTAATAAAATTTGTCTGATTTTATTTTTGAGCACATTATTCTTTTCTACATTTGGAATGAAATTACCACATGATTGCTTAAAATATTTCTGTATCTTTCGATATTACTTGGTTTAAAAAACAGGACTGTTAAAATTCGTAAGCGACTTTTATAAAATTTTAATCAAACTAATAAACAATTGGTGAAAAGAAAAGAGAAAACAAAACTTTATACATCCAACACACTCGAAAATGGAAACATTTAGTTGGGAAGAAAGGCAATAAAGATTTTGTGTAAACATTTCGGCGTGTAATTAAAGAATTAAAAATACACTTGGTTTCAATATATTATATTTGTAGACACTACAATTGTTTCAGCAAACATTGCCTTCATCAGGTGTGATGATTTAAACGAACTACGAATCGTTACAGCTATTTATACAAACAACTAAGGGGTGGGGTGTAATTTAATTGAATATATTTAGCAAAGGTGAATTGTTACATTCGATTTGGTCGTTTAATGCTAGGTTTTTACAAAAATATCTATTAATTTCTAATGCTTCCAACAGATTTAATTTCAAACTTTTATTTTGCACTAATGGTTTTCTTTTAAGAAATGCTCCGCATTCGTAGAATCAGGTTTTTTATTTGTAAAACTAGCCTAATGTTCTTTGATACTAACTTTAAAAGATCTACCTGTCTGTCCTAAATATTCTTTGTCACAGTCTAACAAAATTATTTAGTATATGTTTTCCTAATGGGTTATTTGTTCCAAAGGCTATATGATTATTATTGTTTTGACTAATTAAATTGTTTAGACTGTGAAAATGTATATTCAGGACAGACAGGTAGATCTGTTAAAGTTCGTATCAAAAAACATTGGGCTAGTTTTACAAATAAAAAAACTGATTATACGTATGCGGAGCATTTATTAAAAGAAAACCATAATTTTAATTAAGACTACAAAATTTTACACGTGCAAAATAAAAGTTTAAAATTAAATCTGTTGGAAGCATTAGAAATTAATAGATATTTTTGTAAAAACCTAGCATTAAACGACCAAATCGAATATAAAAATTCACCTTCGCTAAATGTATTCAATTAAATGACACCTCACCCCTTAGTTGTTAGTATAAATAGCTGTAACGATTTGTAGTTTGTTTAAATCATCACACCTGAGGAAGGCAATGTTTGCTGAAACAATTGTAGTGTCTACAAATATAATATTTTGAAACCAATTATGTTTTCTGTGTTTCAACAAAAAAAGCTTACACCATCAATTATTCCGGTGTGTTTTTTGTTTCTAATTTATTAAAACATGTTTCACAATTGTTGCACAAAAGTTTGAATTTTATCACTTTTACTTTATTGGGAACGCTTGGATGAAAGGATTCGAGAAACGAACACAAATTGTACAAACCCGTACATAAACATTTGAATAAATAATTTTTTATTTACCCGGTATACTGTAATTACTTGTTTCCACGTATATTTCACCTGTGCAATGGGCGGAAATTTCAATAGAATATGTGCACCCAGGTTCGATTTCCGTACTGTGAAGATAATATGGCAAAAGCATATTCGTTATATTCTGAAATTAAGTAATATTTGTTTTTAAAACTATTTAAATTTACCTGCAGTAAGAAGGTTACTATAATAGTAAGTAAAGAAGTGTAATTTACCCCATCCTCTAGATTAGATTCCAAATAATTATGTGGAGAACAAGAGAAATCGTTGATTGATTGTGGCAGTATTTTAAAATCGTAATATAGTGGATGACAAGAATCTAACAACAAAAAAAAAACAGATTACCTGCGTAATTTACTATGTTAATTAAGTAATTAGTACTACAGTGGAACTTCCATAACTCAATATATTTTCAAAATTATACTGTCCTTCAGAGATTTAGGTCAGGTCAAATAGTGCGCTAAAAAAAGATTGAACAAACATATAAAAAACTATACAGATAAATCGGATTTTATGAACCATATAAATAATAAAAAACACGAATTCAATACAAACGATAATTTAAAAATTTTACATTGCTCAAATAAAGGCAAAAAATTGGACATACTAGAATCCTTTGAAATCAAAAAGCAGATAAACCAAAATAGAGAATTAACTTTAAATGAAGTAGAAAACGTTTATGAATCCACAATACTAAATAAAATAGTAGAATGTACCCCTTCCAATTAACCCTAAGACTAGTATAAATTTAGAATAGTTATCTAACATAACCAGTTGTCTTCTGAAGATGCCCTTGTAGGGTGAAACAATTGTCAAGATTGAAAATGAATAGTGGAAAAATCAAATTGAGTTTTAATTGCACTAGCGGTAGTGAAAGGAGACTACTGAAATTGGTCTGTAAAGAGAAAGTGTAAGAATAAAAATAACATGGTGTGTTTAGCGGACAGTGTCCAAAGGATTAAAGGAATCTACTGTCAGCGTATCAACAGTTAGTGCACGTACTTATGTTTTCTCAGTGATATGGTATTCTAATTTGGATATACTCAACATTGTAACTTATCTTCAAGCTGTCTCGATTAAAAAAAGTCGTCAGTACATAAGTTCTCATTCAACTTTAGTCTCTATTCTAACCATGGTTCCATCATCCCATGGATCTTGTATTAAAAGCACAATAAACAGTTTAAATCGTAGTTCAGTCCGTCACAAGGTGAAAATCATCGAGATATTGTCCACCTAATATAGACTTAAGTTAACAAGAAATTGAGATTAGTTTTGGAAGCAGAAAGAGGCGAAGCAGAATGAAAAAAGAAAAATTAGGTGAAACATTTTGAGATTCCCTCTAACACATTCTGACTATTAAATTTTCCTATGTAATAATAGTACGAAGCATGTTTTTTAAGTAAGTACCGTTTCTAAATTCAGCGTTCCGTCCATGCGCACTGACATCTCTCATCTTCGCACTGACGCCATTACAGTCTGATTCGCATTTGTTTACGTTGTTTACTGAGTGTTTAAGATGCCTCCGATAATCGTGAGTCCCGGGCTCTTATACGATTCCTTAGTGCTAAAGGAGTAAAACCGATTGATATTTATCATGAGATCTGTGCAGTTTACGGACAAAACATTACGAGTGATGGAATGGTAAGGAATCTGCGCCGTGCAATCCAGAACAAACGACGTGGCAAGTTGAGCAAGGGCATCGTATTTCTGCATGACAATGCCCGTCCGCATGTGGCTAATCGGACCAAAGATCTCATCACATCTTTTCACTGGAAAACTCTAGATCATCCTCCGTATAGTCCTGATCTGGCGCCCAGTGACTACTATTTGTTCCTGCACTTGAAGAAACATCTGGGCGGTCAGCGTCTTCAAGACGATGACGAAGTCAAAACGGTTGTGATGCAGTGGTTAACAGTTAAGAAGTCAGGCGGCAGAGCTCTATGAGAAGGGTGTTCAAAAACTGGTCACTGGTCAAACGTTATGACAAGTGCCTCAATATTGAAGGAAATTATGTAGAAAGGTAGATTAAGGTACAGGCTTTCATGTAAAAATAAAATTATTAAGATATCTTTGAACGTTTTTTATTAATTTCAAAACGGTACTTTTTTTACTTTATATATTAAACCTTATTTAGGCTCATTAATCTGTAATTCGAATTTGTTTTCTGAGTTAGGAATGTTTCCACTTTATACAATTTTAAGGTAACATAAGTCTTACCAGACGGCTTGTCCCACGATATATTTAATTGTATTATTTCTAAATTGTCATTAAAATGAGAGGTGACGCTTATATTGTTAATAGGGGACAGCAGGCCCCTGTCTCGTGTTTCTAAAAAGCAATTCAATTCTGAACATTAGATTATCTGAAAAAGTAAAGCTCGATGTTGTATTTGTACCTTGATTATCCGACAGGGGGTTTTCTTTTTCTTTATCATCGACATTTAACCAAACCTCTTCTTCATTATATTTGTATTCTCTGCTATCAACTACATTATTTATAGTATCAGTCTTATGAGTAGTATCAGATTTTTCAAGTGATAATAATGTTTCATTTTCAATGTATTCTAAAAAAAGAAAACATGTAGGAATATCAAAAACCAATATGCAGATTGTGTGAATAAAATCAGTTACCTTTCGACAGGTTTTCATCTAAAAATTGTCTTTTATCTGATGCTTGTGATGATACCTATAAAAATGTAATAATTAAAATTTACAGGTTCATTGTGATAAAACTACAATTAGCTTTATAGCCAAAAAAATGTACCTGTTGCTATACGTTTGTCATTCTAAAAACAATATATATATATACTTATACTTAATATTTTCATTTAAATTAACTGATAAGGCACGAACGATTGATTTTATCGATAAGATGTTGTTATTTCAAATAATTTTAACAAACACACACGATACGGTTTAACAGATTTTCCGAAAATATTTTTGTTGACAATTCAATATTTGTTATCAAATTTTTAAAATGGTAGACTTAAAGAAGTTGCTAGAAATGTTTTTCAACGGATTAAAAGAATTATTAATAATTCAGATAGATATGATATTAATTTTTTTTAATTCTCATCAGCTACATTGGAAAGAAATGCTAAAAAATTATATTTCGCAGAAAACAATGTCAAAAAGGTATCAAACAGAGATTAAATGTACTGTGAACAAAGCTTACAAAAGCTTAATGACAAAAAGTCTATATATTTTACACACAACTTTTATTTTATTTTTAACATTTTTCAGTAAACTGCTTCGTTACACCGACAAAATATTTTCAGCCAAATCGGTTAAATCAATGGTTCTTGGAAATTTAAAAACTAATTCTCACCCCAGTGGGTTAATAATTAATTTAAGGTATATATATATATATATATCCCAAATAACTGATTTTGATGTTGGTTCTACTTCTTAAAAGTATACATTATATGTTACAGAAGTTTTGTAGTTTTTGTTATTGTTAGCCACTAAGTGATTTTAGTTTAGGTTTAATTAAAATTACGGAAATAAATTGTACCTTCAATAAAATGTGGAAAAAAATTAAGCAGCACACAACAATTTTCTTCATCCTTTTTCTGGTGTTTTCGTGATCATAATCGCTCTTGTTTTCATAAGAATCGTTACTAAATTTTTACGTAGCACCTTATTTTTTCATTTATTTTTCTTAACCAAGATAACGCGCCACTTCGGAACAACTGACGCTATGGAAACCCTAAGACAGGAAGGACAAGGAAATTAATTTTTATCGACTTTACTTATAAACAAGCTAAATATTGACTTTCCGTCAATGTCGATCATTCACCACAATAAGATAATTAGAGTTTCGTCATTTCAATTTATTAAAAGTAGCATCGCTTATTGTAAACATACAGGGTGAGAATACCCAGATCTTTATTACTATTATGCTTTTATTTTATTATAGGTTGCCCTCCATCAGATAAACTACCTAATATATTATCGAATAAAATGACCATTTTTATTATAAGCTCACTTTCATATCCTTTCTTGTTTGTTCATATAATTACAAAATAGGGAAACTTCTTAAATCAACAGTTATGTTTATCCCCGTAAATACATAGTCTCAATCTAGAATCAAATCTATTTCTTTACTTGTTTATACAAATAACTACAAAATAGGGACGCTCCTTCAATCAACATTTATATTTCATCCCTGAGGAAGTTTTACCTCATAGGCATCGATTGAAACATTGGAAACTATTTTACCCTGAAGATATTTTTTTGTTTTGTTAATTAACTCTCAATTTAGAATTAAAATTTTTTCTTTTCATTTTTATGTACATAATAGGAAAGTTTCTTTAATTAATAGTTATGTTTTATCCCTGAAGAAGTATCAATACGTAGGAATAGATGGAAACATTGGAACCTATTTTAACGCGAAGATACTTCATTATTTCGAATTAGTGAAGACAGCGTGAGAATGCCATATGTAGAAATTTCCTACTTATTTTGGGATACGATAATGTTCAACAACGTCCTTTATAAGGATATCGGCTTGTCAAGCTGAACCCACGTCTGTAGAAACAGAATACTGACACATTTTTGTTTTTTGTTTTGTTACTTCTTTACTAATTAGACAAACATTAATTTCTATCTTTGTTTCATGAAATAATTATTATCTTCAGTCAACTGTTATGTTTCATTCCCTAAGGAACTTTTGTAACAAACGTACCGACTGCAATATTGGAAAAACATTTTTTTCTTTGTTTTGTGATTTAAATGTCATTTTAGACTCAATTTCGTTTTCGTCTATGTTTGTTCAAATAAGTTTTTTCAATTAATGGTTTGTTCTGTTCTTGATGAAGTTTTATAGCAAAAGCACTGAATGAAACATTTAAAAATATATTTATTTACATTTAAGAAGCTTCTTGATTTTGTCATTTCCCAATTAATGTTTAAATTTTTTCAAACAGCACACTCCATTTGAAGTGTTTTTGTATAAAATCTGTTTACCTCTATTAAGTATCGTTATCTTTGGGTAGGAGCATGTGTTTTTAATTATAATAATAGATAATCACATTTTCAAATCTTAGTAAAATATAAGTATTACTTACCAAAATGTTCTTTGAAAAAGTCAGCCTGGCAAAGGTCTTACACTAATAAATCCTGGAAACGTACTCTAACCGTTTTACATTAACTACAAAACTAACTTTTTTTATGTTAAAATCACACTATTCTTATTTATTGTCACAAAATTCACAAACAAGCTGATTGTACGTAGTCAGCTAGTGCTAATTTTTTTGTTAAATATTAGCCGGACAGTTTGTTGATGTTAGTAACGATTACTGAGTGATTTAAATAAGTTCTTGGCACATGATATTCTTTAATGCGCGAAACTTGTACTTTATTTGTTCACTTCTCAGTCTGATATGATATACGAAGCATGATATCTATACGATTAGAAAAATCAACTTAATCAGTAACATTTTTACCGAAGGCGATTAATGAATTTAAAGATAAAAAACTAACAGATTCACCTCTGCGAAACAATAATTATCTGTACATGTTTCATGAAAAAGAAATACATCAAATTTGTTATTAGGTACCTTTTCTTTTAAATGTACAGTTGTTTATTGAAATTATCTGTAAATAGATTACGTCAAGCAAATTAGAAGATGTGAGGTATAAGTGTGATTAAAACTTTAGACCCCCATATAATAATGCTAATATTAATGTAATATTGAAATAAACACACAGTTGATAACTTCCACAATTTATTAAATAAACTTGACACGTATTTCGCCAACACTGTGCTTCTTCAAAAGTAAAAAATCTACTTAAAATTACCTAAGAGTAGATGTCTATAAATAGGGTGGTGCATCTTCATTAGAGTGAGGGAAATTATTTAATAGTGGTGAGAGGTTTATATCTACTTGGTCATTAAGTAATATGTCTGTATTTTTATATTTGTTAATTTCTTTAGATTCTAATAATGTTAATGTAATACTTACTTTTCTTAAACATCCCAAGAAAAATACAATTCGAATAGATATAGTATCTGCATATATTTTTAAAAAATTACCCCTTATCGTATATTTCTGGATCTAATGCATTCACGGTTACACATGACAGTGCCTATATAAATCATGATTATTTCTTGGTGGTAGTTTTTCGTTTTGTGTATTCTTTCTGCACAGGTAATTCTGTCATAACATTTTTTCAATTTTAAACGAACATTTATGCAATAATAATAAACTAAACTGCAGTTACGTCTATCATTTAAACAGTAATCCCTAATCGTAATTTTAATACTTAGATTTTAGAATACTGCATGTTGAAAATAACTTTGTTTCGTTTAAACAGCAATTATGAGTCCAATTGACAAAATTTATGGGACGAAGGGGTGCAAATTGAATGAAAAAGTGCAGCAGGGAAGTTACGTCAAAATATTCTGCTTCAAAAATGGAATTTTGATTTTGATAACAAATCACCGTGCCTTGGCCGTTACCACATCAAGAATATTGAAGAAAAATCAGTTATTGACAATTACAAATCTTTTGACATCATATAAAAATCATTTTGAAAGGTTATTTGGATCTTAAGCATGTCTAATTTCGTTTGATTTCATTGTTTCTTAAAAGTAAATATAAATATGGAATTAACAGAAACAACTACTCCGAGGGCTAATACTCCTACCGGCATTGAATTACACTGTTGAATCCGACGGACTCTTAGAGGATGTTTCTTAAAAGAGTGTCGTTAAGGTCTGTGAAACAATGATTTCTGACTACTAGAACGTCCTTAATCACCTTATGCTTCTAATTTAGCTCCGTCTAACTTTTGACTATTCTTAAAACTCAAAAAACGCTACGTGGTTATCGTTTTGACTCAATTGAAGAGATACAAGTTGAATCGGAGAAGATTGTGGTGACCATTTCGGAAATCGACCTTACAACTGTTTCGAAGACTGGAAAAAACGTTGGCATTAGTATATTCTATCAGAAGGGGCTTACTTTGAAGAGAATTAAATAAATTTAAAATAATTATAAGTCGTGTCTATTTTATTTAAGACGCCTCACTATTTTTTGATCACACTGCTAAGTTTTAAATGATGATATTGTATAGTTTAAGTTTACTATAAAACTTTTGAAGAAGCCATGGTGTGGTGAAACAATATCGTTAAGTAAAATTAATGAATTAGTGAAATTTACAAATCCTTATTAATGATATAAAACAATAGTTATTCGGTTTGTTTTTCATGTTGAACCAGACGTAAAACATTAAACTTATACATGTCTGTCCAGATGAAATTTATGAATTATTCTTAGATCTTTTTACGGCTGCGAGTGCTTGAAGAACTTAAGTAGTTTTGTCAATAAAGATATTTTCAGTTTTAATGTCGGAGTCTACTATTACAGATATGTATACAACTGTTTACGTATCTTGTTAACATGTGTTGTAAAAATGTTTGTTTATTTCATATAAGAACATAAACGTAAAATATTTACCTTTGTGATCGTTTGTCGCAACCTCTTATTAAAATTAAACATTTTATTATAATTATTTTGCTACATAAATGTTCGTATTAATTTTATTTCCAAATAAATTAAATTTAACGCTACAGGAAGGGTTGAAAATATTTTTAAACATTTTTTGTCATCATGATAACATTATATTATGTTGGATCTAAAATGAAACAAATAAATTCCAGTAGTTCTTTTACGTAAATTATCTTGAATAGTATGTGTGAAATATTTAGCAAATTTTGGTTTACAATCAGTGTTTTATATAGGTACAATGAAAATAAAAAGTAATCCTAAAAATCGGATGCCATTGGCTCATATAAATATTGTGTGTGACCCCATGTGAGTCCTTTGATTTGTGTTTTTTGTTGGTTAATTGTAATTTTTCAGTTGTTATGATTTTTTCTTTTTGCACTAAAATGAGCGTTGTTGTTCTATTTGTTGAATGGTTTTTAATTATTTTTTGTAGTTGTTCTAGTCGGTGTAGCATGCTTATGAATGCTGCTTCGTTATGTTGTTTTGGGTGAATTAATTCTGCATCTATTATGCTGTCGGCTTGTGCAAGTTTCTTGTATATTTTGTAAATGAACTTAATATAAACACACCTTCACAGTTTCATGAGTTTTCCCTGTTATTTTAGTCAAGTTCGTATATTTTGTTTCCAAACAATAAATATGAATATTATACAAAAATACAATTCCAAATATATTTTGGACTTTATCCAAGAGTCTTGGGTATTACGCAGTTTACCCGGGTAAACCTAGGTTAACTCGCTTATCTAACTTTACCCGTAACATATATACTGTCTCCTTTGTGAGTAAACTACGAAAACGACTGTAATATCCGAATTATTTTTTAAGACAGCAATACCCAGCGCCTTCAGCAAAATTTGATAATTAAGAAAAGTGAATTTTTATTTTGCTTCCTGATATTTTGTTAGTTTTTTACTAGGAGTAGTGCATGCTGGTGTATGTCAATTCGTGTTAATGTATAATTAGATATTGGTAGGCAAAAAAAGATTGTACTATTTGATATTCATGACGCTTATCTGTTTTTGTATCCGGCTGTCCGTGATTACAAAATGAATAATTAATTTCAATCAGATATTTTTTGGTATGATACAAGTTGTTAAGTACGCCAATCCTATTAATACGCATCAAACGATATCAAACCAAGGGAATCAATAAAAAGGATAACGTTTTATTAAGGATTATTATAATTATAATGATAAGAACAGTATAACTTGGCGATATACTGCTAAAACTAATAGATATTACCTATATTTATTTTGAACGAATATATACCTCAATTAAATAAAGAAATACTCATCCTAATTACCACTACATAAATTTTATATGAGCGGACACATGTTTCGCCCACATCACACGTGGGCATTATCAACGCGAGACTTGCCCACGTGTGAAGTGAGCGAAACACGTGTCCGCTCATATAAAATTTAGTTTTACAAACTTAATAAGAGGTATAAGAAATGCAGAAACAAGAAAAACATAAATTTGTGAAAAATGGCACAACTTTAAAATAAATAGAAGAGAATAAAGTTAGACATAAATTCAGTTATCATACAAAATTTAACACACATATCAAAAGAATTTGAAAAAAAATTAGAAATTTTACTAGTTTTCAGTAATCGAAAAATTTCTTTGGAAATCCTAAAGATAGAGATAAAAGAACTTCGATGTTAGGTATTTATAAAATCAATTAAAATAACAATATTATAGCAGACTGTGACAAATAATAATAAAATTGAAGAGATTTACCTCTAATGCCATAATCGATTTTGAAAAACGGACCCGTATTTCGCCCACCTTATATGTGGGCATTATCTACGTATTACTTATATTGGGCGAAACACGTGCCCGATTGTCAAAATTGTTTGTGAAATTAGGGGTAAGCCTCTTCAATTTAATTTTGGTAAAATCAATTGTTTAGAGTGTGACAAAGCATACATAGGTTTGACAAAGATTAATTTAGCCACTTGTACCATTTAAAAAATAGTGATGTCTAAAAACCACCAGTTGCTTATCTTTGGCCTCAAAATCTGTGAGTGTGTTATATTCAAAAATTTAAGGATTCCCTGATGAATTTCGATTTATCATTCACTAACAATCCCCTTTTCGATATCTTCAATAAGATATGGGCACATTCTAGGTATATATAGAATTGAAATTTGAGTAATGGTGTTTGAAAAATATCAGTATTGGTAACTAAAACAATTGCTTAATTTAAATAGAAAAAATAACAACGAAAACATAGTTGTGATATTATTAATTATACTATGAGAATTATTTTATTTTTCTTTGTTTGTACACGAAAGCCCAGATAATTTCCAAAAAATGTATATTGACTCGTTCCTGAACAACAAAATTCATAATATCATTCGATGTTACAACTTTATTCCCTAACGTACCAATAAAAGATACTTTAACTTTTTTAGAAGACTGGTTAACAAATTTACAACTTCCAAGCATAGAAAATAATGAATTAATAGTATTCACCATTTTATGTATGTTACAAAGAGTCTTTCAATTCAGGGACAAAACTTATAAACAAATAAATGGTACAGCGATGAGCAACCCTCTGTCACCCTTTTTAGCTAATTTATTTTTTAGTTATTTTGAAACGAAATTAGTGAATAATTGCAAAAATTTCCCAAAATTATGGCTACGTTATATCGTTGATGTTTTTGCAATTATAGACTCCAATTTTGATATCAACTCGTTTGTAAATTTTCAAAATTCTCAATACAAAACGATAAAATTTACTTTTGAAATAGAAACTAACAACTCACTGCCGTTTCTTGACTTATTGATTATTAAAGAAAAGAATTCGTTAAGCTTTAACATTTTTAGAAAATAAACTCATACTGACAGATATATATAGTAGATACCAGTTGATTCATATACTTGTAAAGAACATAAAAGAGAGGCTTTTAATAGTTTATCGTATTGATTAGTAAATATCTCACTAAATCAAGCTAGATAAAAAAAAGAATTTGACCACATTCTAAAAATAGGATTAAACCATTTTTTCAATAAAAAAGACATATTAAAAATCATTAGAAAACAAAATTTTAACAAACAAATTAAAGACTCTACCACATTATCTCATCATACAGAAAATAAAATAAGGAATAGATTCACTTTTCATGAAAATTTTATAAAAACTATAAAACATATTTCTAAAATTTTAAACATACAAACGGTTTTTTCCAGCAATAAAAATAAATTAAGTAAACTGTTAGGAAACCCTAAAGACAAAGATGATTTTAAGGACAAATCAACAATTTACAAAATTAGCTGTAATAATTGTGATAAGTTTTACATTGGCTTAACAAAACGAGATATCCATACAAGATATAAAGATCATTTCAGACATTTAAAAAACAACAATACAGAAAAATCGGTTGCAGCTTCTCATTTTTGAAACACTAATCATACTCTAGACTTAAGCAATTTAGAATTACTAAAACCATGTAATTTTTTTTCAGAATTAATCGTTAGTGAATCTATGTGCATTTATAAACACAGGAAAAACCTAATAAATTTTGACATACCTTAGAACAACCTAACAATTCACTTATCTCTTTAGCCTCGAAGAATGTATAAATTCATTATTATTATGTTTTTCTGTTTATTACATCTAATACACTGATGATGACTACTTGGTAGTCGAAACGTGCATTTGTACTTATTAAAAATAAATTGTTTGAGAAAGTTTGTGATGAGTTTTTATTTTTATACTTTAATATAAATAAATGATAAAAATATGCTTTTTTATGTTTCAACAAGTTTATTAGAGTCTACAATTGTTTCGGCACATTATGCCTTTTTCAAGAGTATGATAAATACTAAAATTATTAATTAAATGGTATTTATCATACTATTGAAAAGGGCATAATATGCCGAAACAATTGTAGAGACTAATAAACTTGTTGAAACATAAAAAAACATCTTTTTATCTTTTATTTATATTAGTTAATATGTTTCATAATTAAGTTATTTTTATACTTTAACAAAATTCATATTAATTATATGGAAAAAGGAACATTGCGTTCAGAAACCACTGAATATTAATTTAAAAGGGTAAAATTGTAGTATGCGTTTTTTCCCTCCATCTGCAACTATTAAGCATGCGACATTGAATAAAAAAATAAGTTTAATGTATATCCATAGGCTTAGGTAATAACAAAACTATAAAAAAAGGTAGGTAATTATTATCTGTCCATATTTATCAGCCATTGTCTGTAGAAAAATGAGTAGTGAGCGTGCAATTATTATCAGGGGAAATGGTTATTACATGTCCATCCATCAGTGTGATAGTGCGACCAGTTTCGTTATTGTAGCTCTACCGACCGCATTCGGTATCCCCTGTGCCGCGTCAGTCAGCTTCCCATGGGAACGGAGAAAATCTACAGCCTCTGCCTCTGCCTGGAAGTAATCACATTGCGAGTGCGTCGATTCCAGTTGTTCCTGGACCGAATGAGCAGCAAGCAAGAAGAGTGTATTTATTGTATAGCCAGTCCTGGATCTGTTCGAAACGAAATTTTTACATAAAACCCAGTCGTATCTATCGGTTTATTTGTTCTTGTCGTTGCACATTTCTGTTGTTTCGATATTGCAATGGTTGATGTTTTTCCTTTTCGCAACGTGCACAGTTTCATCAATCCGAAGTAAAGCTGCAATTGCGTCGCACTCTTGAAAGATCAATCAAGTGATACAGTGTTCGCCAGCATCAGTCAGTCGCACTTGTTGTTACATCCGCAATAGTTTCTATGTAAGTGTTTGTTTGATACGTGTAACGACGTTAATAGAGGACGTGGGAATGAAAGGGTTTTATTGTATGTGCATTTGTCTTTTGAGAGTGTGTATTGGGGGGATGCTGAGCGACTCGAGTTGTAATACGCGGGTGTTTACCCCTGGTGACCTAGTTTTTTCTTTTGTTTAAGTGGGGCGTTTACCTTCAACATTAAGACGTACATTTTTAAAAAACATATATTTATATGGCAACATAAATCTTGAGTTGTATCACAAGTTTCTGTAATAAACTTAACAACCTCTTGAAGGTGGTTTAATAGTGGAAATAATTAGCACTGTTTAAACAAAGAAACAAAAAGGAAGCAAATTTAGGTACAACAAACCAAGTGTTTTTTAAATTGTTTTTTGAAAACCTATTTATTGTGTAAAAAATATCTCCATTTTACAAAAAATCAGCTTATTATAAACAGGTTGAGATGCTTTCATAATTATTTAATAATTTCATGCTTGTTTGGAATTATACCTATATGAAGGAAGTCATAATTGCATACAATTATGTTAATTCCCTGCATTTGTTTATCATACGAATGAAGTTACATTGATTGTTCATGTGTTTGTATAAATATTGAAGAAGAAAATTTTGTATTAAAACACCGTTTATGTAATTAGAAAGAAAATAATTTACTTCTAACGGTTTCATCTATCCTGACTCGTAACGGAAATAAAACTATTTAATTCAACTATAGGTCTTAACGACACATTATATTCTAAATTGTTAATATGTACATCATTTCTTTTGTCATTTAATTTTTCTGTACAATTATATCACAGATTATTATCAAAGTAGGTTTTGTTTTCAACTGTAATTTCTAAAATGTAAGAAATTTCGATAACGCTCTACGTTCTTTTCTTATAATGTATTTGAATTTTTGTAAAGTTTTTGTACTTAACACCATTAATTAATCATCCTATTAGAGACTATTAGGTTTTTTGAAAAATACAAAGGAAAAGAGTCGTGTTTTTGTTACAATAGTACAGTAGTAGTTTGTTGATTACAGTAATTCTTGATTGTGATTACAATCTCTTACAAAATGAATCCTAAAAATGGACCAGAAAGGAGTGCTTTTTGGAAGTATTTCATGTTCATTAATTGTACCTGAATTAAAGTCTACTAATAATTATCTTGCACAAATCATAAGGCAATTTTAAATATTAAGGTAATTTGATTAAAGGAAAAAGCTGATTTATTTTGTTAAATTACATAAATTTTTAATTGAGTAGGCACGAGGAGATTTAATTTGTATCCCTTATTTACTTGGTGTAAAATATGAAATTCAAAATTTTATGAAATTTACTTAAAAATAATAAAGACCCAATTGATAAGACATCGGCTTCAGGAGTTTATTTGCTGAATTGTGGGAGTTGCCAAAAAGTGTACATTGGCTAAACAGGAAGGAAGTTTTCCGAAAGAATAAAAATACATCTACGTACGCCAACCACCTAATTGAAGAGCGGCACTAACTTAATTTTGAATTTCAAATTTTACACCAAGTAAATAAGAGATACAAATTAAATCTCCTCGAATCCATTGAAATTAATAAATATAATCGTCAAAAATTTTTCCTCAACGACCAAATAGATATTAACAATTTACCACTATTAAATATTCCCCCCCACTTAATAAGTTGTATATATAGTTGTTACTTATTCTTGTTTTTGTACATTTTATCACCTGATGAAGCCTTAGTAACGTGAAACGATTCGATTTATTAAATATCTTTTGTTAAACTCTTAAACAGTGGTGTTTGATTTTCTTCATAAATTTTGTATTATCGTTATTTAGATATTTGTGGGATTATGCTATAATTCGTATTGAATAATTATTTTATATTTTTCAGTGTAACTATATGCAATGAAATATTTAATGTTTGACATTAAATCAAAAATAAGATGATGACATGTTTCCCGATATTACCGTTTCTTTTCACATTCTAACGCATGTATTGAAACAGCTTTTCCGTTCACACACAAAGTTTTACCATTACTATCAGTGTATGTGGCATAGACATTAAATTTTGACAATTTTTCGTTATTGCATTTTTTATTGAGTAGTAATTAAAAAAAAGAAATTATTTTTATTGCCAAAGAAGTAACAGGTTAAACATTGTACATAAATATAGGGTATACTAGTGACATAGAATTTCTTTTCTTTATTAATTTTTTTCGTTATTAACACATTAAAAGCTAAGCTCAAAGATGAGATGTTATTATTGTAAAAATTATTTTTTTATTAATAACAAAAATATTTCTAAACTTTGAAAGTTAATAAACTAACGTTTCATTGATCCTGTTTAAAAAAAATTGAAACACCCTAAGGGTAGGTATACAGATAAAAATATAGTAGAAAGAAGATTTGTCGACATTGGAAACACGTAAATACATCAATCAATTATATTTTCTTATAAGCAATAAAAAGCCCACGCCGGTCACAATAATTCAGTTATTCCATTAAGCGTAAAAGTTATTTATTTGGTATGAATTGATCATTGAATTATTTGGCCGTTACTCACGCTTAGGTCATTACTTGTTTTTTTTTTTAACGGTAACAATGATTTCTTCCTCATTGTGAATAAAACATCCCCAAATTGAATGAATAGTTCAATAACCTTCCAGGCTTTTTTCGGTTGATTCCCCCTCATCATTTGGCAGTTGTGCGTCGACAAATGTTATGTTTGTTGCGTTCAAATACATTAACCAAATGTTTATGACTTTCTGTATTACGGTGTGGAACATGCACATGTGTGGTGAGTGCAGCAGAGAAAATGAATAATAAAATGAACGAGAACAGAAATAGTCATATCATACGTATACATATTATATACGCATGTACGAACTAAAAGTATACTATATTATTAAACGTCCACTTATCTGATAACCAGCAACATCCTTTGCGCGAAATTATTCTGTAATTTATTGCTAATCGACTTTAAAACTCTATGTCGATTATGTAAAGGTATGTTAAAAGTAGGGGGTGTAACAATCAAATCTAAAATTCACAGATTAAATGTACAGTTCTATACAAAGTGCAATATATCTATTTCTGTTTATTATTGTATATATCAAATTCTAGTTTATTGTTAGACCTAGAAATATTTAAATACAAAAAAATATTATTATAATGATCAATCGAAAACTTCACAAGAACGTTCAAAAACTACTATTTAATTATAATTTTAGTATAAAAACAGATAAAATTTATTGTTTTTTGTAATTTGTCAATAACGTAAGTTTAAAATTCAAATCACAACTTAAGAAACTAAGAATTACTACAATAGAATGTAACGGTAGGACATTAAAAAACATGCTGGTTAATGTTAAACCTAAAAGCATTATTAAACAAAAAAGTGGAATTTACAAATTAATTTGTAAGGATTGTAGTACAAGTTATTTAGGACAAACAGGGTGGACAGTAAAAACTCACATAAATGAACATTTAAATAATATTAAAAAATCTGACAAAAAAACTGGCTGTTCAGATCATGAATTAAGTCTGGGACATAAGTTAGACATAGAAAACACAAAAATCTTACACACGAATATAACAAAGGGTAAAAAGTTACCGCTTCTAGAATCCTTAGAAATAAGCAAAGCATTGTATAAAAAAGAAGAACTTATGAACAACCAACTAGAATTAGTAACCTACTCCTCCCCACTTATTTTAAGTAGACTATAAATATGTGATTTGTTTATATTTAAGTTTAGTAATTAGTAATACTCTTGATAATGATCACGTAGATCGAAACGATATTGTCGAGTACAATAAACAATTGGTGAAACTTTTCCATTCTTTTATTTATTTTCTCTTTTTAAGTCAAAAATGTTTCACAGTAAGTGCACCCTATAAAGTTTAAATTTTATTCAAACATAAACTGTTTAAATTGTTTTATTATTAAAGTAATCATTCCTTACAGTTGTTTTGGTCTCTCGACCATTCTCTAAGCGTTCTTAGTGGAATCTAAACTTAAAACTATTTAATATCCATTTATAAGTATGATGAATAAATAATAAAAATAATCAAGTTTCAGAGAAAGTTTCAAGAATCTTCACCTGGAGAAGCTAATGTTTAGTGAAACAAATTTCTAGTGAATGTTTTTCAATATATTTCTTGAAACTTGATTATTTTAATTATTTATTCATCATGTTTAAGTATCAATATATAACGGCTTCCACAATTGAAAATTTATAAGTGTCTAGACTCTAACGGTAGGTATACAAATTATTTAATGACTGACATATATGTAGGGCTATTATGGCCTTGTCTTTGTTCATAATAACAAAAATATTACTCCAGTAAGAAACCTTTGAGAATGGTCGAGAGACTATAAAATAAACTAATATAATTTTCTATTCAACATTTGTAAAAATGTAATTGATTTTCGTCTTACTTGTAACAAAAGAGAATTATTATTTTTCTATTAATTCGACAATATATTTGTGTCTTTAATTATCTAATATTGAATTAAATTAAACATTTGAATCATTATTTCAGGTGTTCCAATGAAGAAGAAAGCGATGTGGTAAACTTTTTGGAGTAGAAGATCGAGTTACTTTCGTCCCTTGTTTAGTGATCTCAGCGCGATGGAAAATAATTCTGTATCTCCAATGCCAGAACTGGCCCCTATAGCAGAGTTTGATAAAACTCCACCATCACCAACGGAAGAAACTGCCGTACCAATGGCAGATCTTCCATCACCCCCTAAAACAATGAGTGCTCAAGAAGAAAAAGCTCAACTAGAAGAGTAAGTACTCGAATCCCTTTTATTAATGTTAAAAGACATCGGTTTTCGTTACAGTAATTATTGTTCTTGTTTGGAGTGATTGTTATCTGTATTTATCGGAGGATTACACGTAATAGAAAATAAGGTTCTGCAACATTTTTAAAACCAAAACAACGTAAACAGTAAATTTGTACATTCTATTAGCTTTAAACCAATAAAAAACAATACTTCATCTTAATGAAAGTGAAGATATATGTTTGGTCATTCCATAAGAAGAAAATTGTTTTGTATTATAAGACTTTTTGAGAATGTTTGTACATTTCGCAGATTTAAATTCCTTACAGATAGGGGTTAATGTATTTATTTAATAACTCTGTATAACATTAAAACTGCATATCTCCTATAGTTCTTCTCCTTTTGGGGTAGTTTTTGCAAACCCTGTAATAGCTGAATTTGTGTATTTTTGTATTTACAGTCATTTTGGTCTCATTTTTATCTCGATTGAAAACAAAATTTCAGTAATTTTATAATTGGATTATTAATTTTGGCGAACGCGCCGGGCAAAAAGCGTAGATACCTCTATTCTAGGAATAGATACAAAAGTAATTCTTCATAATATGAACATGAATCGATATGTTAATGAAATTAAATAAGTAAGGATTATATAAAGTGCCAATTGTAATGTTTAGTTAATAAAATTTGAAACAGTTTCTTCGATATTTTAAATGGTATACGATTAAGGAACAAAGACATATAATATTGGAATCTATAATCAATTTCTGCGAATTTTATCTACATTCAATGTAATTCAGGTTTGGGCAGAGTAATTAAATAGTATCATTTTATTTAAAAGGACTGTAAGTAACTTTTAACTACGATAGAGATCACAAAGAGATTTTTTGATCTAATATCAAATTAAAAGACTTAAAAAGGCAATTTCACAAATGAGTTGGCTGTGTTGGTTTCAGTAATTTTGTGGCTTATTTTTAATTGAAGCTCATTACTGAAGTAGCCTGCTACAGATAAATAAACGAAATAACATAACAAAAAGAGATAAAATAAAAGTTGTAAAACCATGTCTATAGGACGCTATGTTTCTATCTTCTCTAGTTTCATATTTTCGTTATATAGTTTCCGTTTAATGTCAGCATAAAAACGTACTAGCAAATTGATTTTGGGTTCATTATTCAAAATGCGAAGTGCATCCGTAAACTTTTGCCCTACTCCCGAAAGTTGCATAATTATATTCCTTTGAAAAGCACGCCTGATGTCTTTGAAATTCCATGAGGCTTAAAAGATGCAGTATGTTCAATTTTCAAAGAACGATGCTTTAAAAATTTGCGATGAGATATGCCATTGAATTATTTATCGCTGCCTCTCTACTGTACCTATATATTTTGCTTCGCATATTCGATTTTACGTTCTTGTCAAAAAGGAAAGCAGCTTATGTACCAAGAGCTTTTATTATTTTCGATTTCTATGTCAACTCGATTATAAATTTTTATGGGAAGAATTTTACGAATCATGTCTATCCCTTTAAAATCAATGGATTTCGTTAGATGTTATGAGAATATTGGAAATTCAAAATCATTTTAATAATTAAAGTTGAGAATTAACATCTTTTGTATTCAAAAAAGAAGGAATTAAAATCCTTATTCGTCTAAGTATTTTAATTCCTTCTTTTTTGAATGTTATATCTTCGTCTAAGAATCCATCTAAATCAACAGTGTAATTCAATGCCGGTAGGGGTATTAGCTCTCGGAGTAGTTGTTTCTGTTAATTCCATATTTATATTTATAACAACTTTTGTTTTTGTAAGTAATTTTATGTGTTCTACAGGAAAGATTACAGGATATTATAGTAATTTTTATAATTTTAACAATAATTAAAGACAAATAACACAATTACAACTTAAAAAAAATGAATGAACTCCTGCATTGTCAACCAAAAAGTAGAAAATTTATTTTGCTCAAATTTTTAAAAACGACTCTGTAGCCAAAACAATTATTGAGTTTTGTGTTTGATAATTTGTTGAAGTTTATTTTGTATTTCTATAGATACTACCTACTTACCCACGTACTTAATGTTACGAAGAATATTATGTTCTTAATCAGCAATTTATATTTTAAGTTATTTATATAACGAAATTAGCAGTAAATATATTAGCTTTTGATGGTAATATACTATTAATTAATTGATATTTTTATAGAAATAGATTGGTTGCTCGGCACTTGATGATACATATTTACTAATTAGTTGAAAGAAACACCTGGTATAAGTTTCATAAAATTTTATTTAAAAGAGTAATTATAATATAATAGTAGTAAAGTAATTAGTAATTACTATTAGTAATTATCTTTTACTCATCCTTTTCCATTCCAATTGTTAAGGTTCTTTTAAATAAAATTTTATGAAACTTATACCACGTGTCGCTTTCAACTAATTGATATTTTTCTTTTATGAATTATTTCTACTTTCTCTTCTGTATGACTCTCCTTGAAGAATAGACCTACGTAATTTTGAAAGTAATATAATAGTTTTTGGCCGAAGACAACGCTAAAGAAGATCTTTTAATTATTCTTGCAATAGCATAAAAGTGCACGTAGAATTTGTCTTTGTCAACATTATCAATTATTGACCTTAAGAACATGTACATACAGTATATATTTATTTATTTATTACCTCACCAATTTTAACCTTTCTATTTAATAACAATGTATTATCCGTATATCGTTTTAACAAAATCACGAATAAAAGTGTAGGTAAATAGTATGCAATTATAATTAGTTAGTTAGGAAATAGTCATACAAGTGATCAACTTGTTTGTAGTTTCAATATGATAAACAAACATAATTTAATGTTGTACAATGACACTTTTAGGTACACAATTTGTTCAATTGCAAACAAAAAGTCAAAACAAACAAATTTCATTGAGGAACTTCGTTCAACTAATGAAACAGGAGACTACTCTACTCTACTTTTAGTTGAAATAAATAATAGAACAGCTTATTTTTTGGCTTGGTACTGTACATATATCCACAGGCTAAAAAACACGTACGCATATGGATGTTCACAGAGTTATTTAACATATAAAGTTGTAGCGAGGGACAGTGTGGAGGATAAAACAATCATAGTTCCTCTTAGGGATATTCATTCAATGAGGCAATGAGGAAGCTTGCTTTCTAGTCTAATTGACATTTATGAGCGAGGTATGCGAGCTTTGACTGAGGCACACAGTTACATACGAGATCAACAAGAGAGAATATATACAGGGTGATTGTATACATAATTATAAAAATTGAATCGGAAGGTATTGCAGAAAATATTAAAAGTATTTCGAAAAAAATAACGAAGAAGATAATGACTAATGTCTAGACAAAGATAAGGATAAATAAAAATATAATTATGGAATCAATAGAAACAACTACTCCGAGGGCTAATACCTCTACCGGCATTGAATTACACTGTTGATTCCGAACGATTATCAGACGAAGATAACAATCCAAAAAAGAAGGCATCAAAATCCCCACTCGTCTAACTATAAAAGGATCACAGATCCCACATTTAGAACGCGTCCTACACAGTAGGCACAGCGTACTGAAAGCCATTTCTAACAACCGGTTTCGACCTATCGGGTCTCATTCATCGGAATCAACAGTGCAATTCAATGCCGGTAGGGGTATTAGCCCTCGGAGTAGTTGTTTATGTTGATTCCATATTTATATTTTTATTTATCATATAGCCTGTAAAGGCCTTTCTGCCAGCGCCCACCTGATGAGACCCGACAGGTCGGAACCGATCGTGAGATATGTATTTCCGTACGCAGTGCCTACTATGTAGGACGCGTTCGAAATGTGGGATCTGTGATCCTTTATAGTTAGACGAGTGGGGATTTTTTTTAAATATAAAGATAAGGATCTCGTAAGGCTATATACTTATCTGTTCGATCGTTTGTCACAACAGGAACTGTTCGATGTGTAGAAATAAAATTAATGTTGGACTAGTTACAGTATTCAATTTTTATTTTTTTTTCGGTTCAAATGGAATGTTGTGTAGTTATTTGGGAATCAGAAATGTATTTTTTACGGTGCTATTGCTATATCTTTACTTTAAAAAAATAACCTCAATAATATATGTGGGAGAAAATTTATCCTGTCTCCATGTTTCGTCAATATTTGAGAACTTACTTCGTATATTACCATTGCACATATTCATTGAATATTATTGGCGTATAATAATGTACAAATTACAAAAGTTATTTACGGTTTAAATAGCAGCTACAGCAGCGGATTCAAACATTTGATACCGTTTTATTCAAATTACTTATTTTACAAGAAGCGTATGCGTAATTTTATAGATAATTTGTTTATAAGAAATAGGTGCTTTGAACAGGGCTGAATAAACGTGTTATTATTATTATGTTCACATGATGGTAATATATATACATAGGGAAAACGAATGAAATAATTTATTCTAAACGTTTGATAAAACGAATTTTTAACGTAAATATGTTATATAGTTTAGATAGTACATGCAAAGATTTCCGACAATAGTTTTTATTAGAGGAATTGATCGACAATGATTTATGAGTACTACCCGTATTACCATTGATTTGTCGATTCTGTATATATTAATGATGATAGAGACATGAGTTGAACGAACCTGCTATACGGTGTATTTATATTTAATTTACAAATGATTTTCCCTTTTTTACCGACCTGATCTAAAGGTACATGAATAATAGATAAGATAACTCAGTAACCGATTCCTGCATTCAATAAATTGTCAGTCCAACACGACTTCATTAAAAAGTGGAAAATAACGACGAAATACAAAAGTTCTTATTTCATGGATGCATGATACAAAATCTGAGAATACTGTTTTCCATACTTAGATACACAGGGTGGAATTTCCCAATGGAAAAAAACCAGGAAAAGTCTGACAACTAATATTTTATAATTTAATTGTGTACCTTTTTAGTCAGGTAACAATGTGCAATAATGTCTTTGTTTTTAATAACATTTAGAGAGGTTGCGGTTGGGAAATTGTAAAATACTTTATTAATAATAATAAAAAATATTTTAGTTAAACAGTTGTACAAATATTCCTGTTTTGAAGAAGGCTTTTTAAATTTCAAATTTCTCTAAAAGACTTACACGAAAGTGTAAAGCCGGAGGGTAGGGCGTAAGGCACTCTTCAGCCACCTTTTAGGAATCGTTGGAATGGGTGGGTGGTGTGGTTAGGGTGTGAAAGATGGGACGGACAAAATGAAGACAGACGAGAAGTGAAAGATTATCTGTGGAATATTACTGTTCCAGCATTTGCCTAAATGTGTAAGGTACGAAATATAAATAGAAATGATTATATCATGATTATATTCAATAATTATCTTCTTTGTATTTGCTTTCCCTTGAATCTCATATTTAACGTCGTAAAGGCTGGCGACTAGCATCCCCACATGTTTTGTTTATATTATATAAGGGTGACGAAAGACATAGGAAGGAATAGAAAGATGCGAGCGCAACATTTTTCTAATATACAGTATGTCTATAGACGTCGTGCACAATGCAGTGACGAGTTTTGCTAGCGATGCGATGCGTATGCTTTTGCGAGCGTAGCGATGCAATGCGATGCGTTGTGTTGCGTTGCATTTGCATTTATTATGCGTAGATAATTTGTGTAGTAAATTATTGGTTTACTGATGTGATTACTGGTTATATATATTTGATATATATGTATTATTTAGATTATGCACAGTACTCGAGAAAGATCTGATTGTGTTAACACGTTATCATTGGCCATTGTGTTTATAAGAGCTCGTTGTTGAATTGTGGCTAAAGTGCCACGACGATCTATCACCCCAGTATTGTACAGGAGAGACAGATATCTTCGGTGATGCCTATAGTACGGTGACTTGCCTTGCGTGGGGTGGACATGGTGCTATAGCGGCACGGGGTTAGGTTTGACCTACCCTGTTGGTCTCCAGAATGCGTGTATCCCGTCTGGAGGCGCGGGAGCGCAAACTCATGATTACAGGTATTTAATATGATTTGCTGATTAACGGATTCTGCTAGACCGGTGAAGATTAATTCGCAAGTAATCCAGAGGGGAAGGGGTTGCGAAGGAACCCCGGCGAGTACCTAATTACTTTATTATCTTGTCAAAACAGATCGGTAAGCGTTTTTATTATTTCATGTGATAACTTCCTTAGAGCGAGAACGCCTGTTTGTCGTCATTTCACTTTTACATAGTCGCTAGCCAGCCATTCAAATATATTTATACTTGTTCACGCACGCCTTCATCTCCCGTCTAAGTAGATAATTAATTATATTTACTATTTCCTAATTATTGGTGAGTAAAATTATCTTGACCATTCTTAATGACTTAAATGTTCTTTTAAACATTAACCAATCTGACAATCAAATCGAATTAATAAAAAAAAATCCTCTCCCCCTTATAAATGATCCAAGAAGATCATGGAAAAACTTTGATCAAAACAGACTAACAGAAATCGAACCGGTACTTCCCAAAGGCTAAGCTATGATCTAGACTGCTAGACCATGTCGCTCGATCAGCGATTATCAATTAAATGTTAAAATTGGTAAATGATTTAACAAAATGTGAATTTTGGTCACTAAAATCGATGACTCAGTATTAAAATTCAGTTCGAATTTCTAACTCAAATTTTAACTGTTATTCAAAAACTATGAATATATCTATATGTTGACACTTTCTTCTTCAGCACCTGCTGTTCTAAGAACAAAATATTTAACAACTATGCTTGACACATGACAATGAAATCAATGGGTCATACGGTTTTCGATTTGAACTTGACCATATCACGACCTATACAAAGCTGAAAACTAGACAGTTATAATAATTAATTACTATTGGCTGCACGCACAAGAGCAATCTTATAAATTCGCACGACGGAAAGAGCAATAAATTCTTTTATAGAGGCGTAATTTAGACGTAAAAATCACTTAAATAAAAATAATCATTCGTTCGCTGTAGATATTAATGTGCAATTAAATACTTAATGGGAGATACGTTTATGGTAACAAGATTTTAATTGGCTTGATTAAATAATTAAAAATAGAGTAAAAAAAATGTTTTTGCTTAGAACATGTTATCATTATATAATCGACCAAAAAATATGATAATTGAATACAGTTTTTGGCTTTTGGGCTGTCTGACCGTCGTCGAATGAGAAATTTTCTTCTCAACCTTTCGTCTACTCGCGTGGACGACATCTTCAGGAGATCTTCTTCCCAGGATGGTCAGTAGAAATCCGATGTCGACAACGCGAGTCGATGAAACGCTGAGAAGAAAATATCTCATTCGATGACGGCCAGACATCCCGAAAGCCAAAAACTGCGAAAGCTTGAACAAACAAGATAATTGAATTTTAAGAGTATGTTAAACAATTTGTTTGAAAACTAATTAAAAGTATTTAGAATTGTAAAGTGGTATCAAGAAAACAAGTCAGTAGAAAAAGAACAAGACACTTTACAAATTGTTGAAAATCCCAAACTTTACAACGCTTGGTTGGCTTTATTCCAGTTTGTTCAGGTGATTGAGGTTTAGAATAATATTATTTGACCACACTGTTGTAGATTTACCTGAAGAAGTTGGAAGGAAGCCCACAAAACATTGTAAATTTTGAGATTTTCAACGTCTAAATGTTTCTTATTCTTTCACATTTTGTTTCTATTGAGCAATCAATTGTACAAATATTCATGTACTTGTGTACTATCTCATAACCAATGGGAGCGATTTACATACTTACATATGTGCATATGTGTGCAATAAATAAAATAGAAATTAACAATTCTATTAGGGAAAGGTGCTGTTGGCATAATGCATAACGGGCTGTAATACGTCTATACGACCTTTGTAAATTGAGAAAAATGTTACGTTACATTGAAATTAGCAGGTACAGTAGTATATTTATGTTCTGCAGGTACTTGAGAAATCGATGTTGGCAAATAAAATCGAAGAATGTTGTTAGTGGTACTAACATTATTAATTTACAGGAAGAGAAAAGCGAATTAAGTTATTCACTTTATTGGATGTACTGATCAAGTACTTCACTTATTCCATTTTGTTTATGTCTAAGTCAAAATGTCTTTATATTAAACACAGTTTACAGTAAAATTCAGGTGAATTTATGTTCAAATAGCGTTTTTCTGTATGATACGGGAATTAAATGTACTATTGGAATTACGAGACATGTTTTTTAAGTAAGTACCGTTTTGAAATTAATAAAAAACGTGCAAATAATAATAATGCATAATAATTTTATTTTTACATGAAAGCCTGTACCTTAATCTACTTTTCTACATAATTTCCATCAATACTGAGGCACCTGTCATCGGGTGCCAGATCAGGGCTGCACGGAGGATGATCTAGAGTTTCCCAGTGAAAAGACCTTTGGTCCAATTAGCCATATTCTGACGGGTATTTTCATGCACATTTGTGCTGACATCTTTATGTGCTCTCACCCACTTCCTTACTATTCTATCACTCGTAATGTTTTGTCCGTAAACTGTACAGATCTCAGATCTCACGATGAATATCAATCGGGTTTAGTCCTTTAGTACTAAGGAATCGTATAACAGCCCGGACTTTACAGTCGGCGGAACTCACGATTATCGGAGGCATTTTAAACACTCAGTAAACAACGTAAACAAGGGCGAATCAGACTGTAATGGCCTCAGTGCATAGGTTAGAGATGTAGGTACTTAGTGCGCATGCGCGGAACGCTGACCGCAACGCTTCGGCGACAGAATTTTAAAACGGTACTTACATGCCTCGTACTTTTCGGATATGATCGTACATACTATTTTGATGTCGTAAACGCAATCTCTATCTTGATTGGTAGATCACTCTAAAGATACATTACATAATCATTACAAAGTTGTCAGTATAAAGGCTGGTTGAACTTGGACACGCACCTCGACTCCTTCCTATCCTGAGCCAATGACTCTTTACTCCTGTTTCTGCTTCTAACATGTTTCTAACAAACTCTACGTGTCTCAGAAGGTGTCATACCATCCTATCTCTCCTGTTCCTTGTTGACTTCCTCGTTCTTCTACATTTTGTAATACCTCCTCATTTCTAACTTTTTCATCATCCACCTATAATACCACATTTCAAACGCTTCTAACCTTTTCTTTTCTGCCGAGTTCACCGTTTACGTTTCGAATACGTACAGAGCCGTGCTATAAACACCCACTTTTAATGGTTTTTTCCAATTTCTAAATTAACCGTTCGCGACATTAGAAGTGATTTATTTTGTTAATGGTTACTCGACCCTGTGCTATTCTTTGTTGTATCTCACTATTGCCTTTATAATCCTGATTTATCTGACTTCCTAGATACCGAAAATCGACGACTTCTTTTAGTTTTTCGTCTCCAATTCTGATATTAGTCCTAATACCACTTTCGTCTCCCTTATTTACCAATATTTTATTTATGTTCATTCGTTCCCCTTGCTAGACACTAACAGTACTGTATTAGTTACATTATATAAAGTACTTCATAACTAATTCATACACCAATATTTTCCAGTGTGCTAAGCCAGTTTTATTTAAAAAATATCAAAGATATTACAAAATATACCGGGTGTATCGAAATCGAAAATGTTGCAACTTCTTGAGATTTGATTCCTCTTACTTATGTAACTGTTTGTGTCACGAAGCCTACATGTTGAACAATGTCCTTCTTTATAATGAATAATTTATTCTTCCTGATGAGAATTCATACATTATACATAGTCATACAAGCATGTACCTAACGTTTATATGTTCAAAGTAAATAAGTATGTACTGTATAAAAACAGGTATCAAAATACGTATGTGTGTATATCTTTATATATATATGTGTAGATATTTGTTAGAACTTTTAGGTATTTCGATATTAAGTACAAGTGTCGCTGTGAGTGGGCAACGACATGACCAAGCCCATTTAAACCGTTAGATGGTTTCGGAAGACCATGATTAAAATTACTTATACACATTAACCACACACATATAAAAACAAATGTCTGCATAGAACGGTTTTTACGTGTTTGAATTTTTATTATGTGAGTATTATGGTGTAATCGGCAGGAATGATAACTTGAGTTCCTTAAACATACTTAAGTAAATATATTAGCGAAACACTGGTACCTTAAATTCTAAATAAAACGTCAGTCTCCAGTTGAGGATGGCACTGTAGATACCTAAACGCGTATTAAGCTAAGTTTCCATCCAAAACACCTTTGAGAGAGTTCCTAACATTTTCGTTATGTTTAGGTAACAAATATCAACGGTTTTTATTTGCCGTTTGTTTCCGTTATGAGTGGCAAACATCAAAAGAAAATCGGCAATTGGATGTTATTACCGCGGTAGGAACAGATGCAGCAACTTCATATACAATTTCTGTCCGCCTTTGTAGTTCTGGGAGCAACTTGACTCAATAGCTATTCCATATCGGTTTTGTATATTAGTACTGAAACACATGGGCTGAAGAGTATCGGGCCTAACACATAGATGGCGCTAGTTTTATTGCATTCACCTCCTTTTCACTTAGTACTAACCTTCAAAAGACAGCTGTTAAAATTTCATGATATTCTATTCATTAGTTTGTGCGTTTTTGTGCTAAGTGTGGCGCTATTTTTGTTATTTTCAAAACAGTGGATCAAAAACAATTTCGTCTTCTCATTTTACACTGCTTCTTGATGGTAAAAAATACCGTTCAAACGACGTAATGGCTTGAAAAATAGAAAAGTGTTATGAAGACTCCGCTCCATCGAAAACAACCGAAACAAAATAAAAAGTTGGTTTGCTGACTTCAAACGTGGTCGTAGAGACAGAGACATTGATGATGCAGAACAAAAACTTTCCTGCCCACCAGCTATTCGTGCTGGCCCTCTTCAGCCTCCTTTCAGGAATCGTGGAAATGGGTGGGTGGTGTGGTTAGGGATAGAAATATGAGACGGACGAAATGAAGACAGAAGAGAAGTGAAAGATTATTTGTGAAATAATTACAGCCCCAGCATTTGCCTAAATGATCCAAGAAAACCACAGAAAACTTGGACCAGAGCAGTCGGACCCGGGTATTTTGGGATGTGCGTGGTGCAATATTCATCGATTATCTTGAGAAGGGAAATACCATCAACAGTGAATTGTAGTAATTATATAGCGTTAAACGCTCCAAGCGTTTGAAGGCCGAAATTGCAATGAAACGACCGCATATGGCAAAGAAAAAAAAATTGTTTCATCAAGACAAAGCACCGTGTCAAAAGCCAATTAAAACAATGGCAAAACTGGAAAAACATGAATTGAACTTCGAATTGCTCCCACATCCACTGTATTCTTTAGATTGATGAAGAGGTTATCGCTGAAGCTAAGGTTGAGGCACATTTTGAAGCAAAAGGTAAATTGTTCTACAAAAGTGGTATTGAAATGTTAGAACGGCGCTGGAATGATTATGTTGCTCTTGATGGAGATTACGTTGATGAATAAAGCCAATTTTGAACAAAGAACGTGTTTTCTTTGTTAGGCCCGGGAGTTTTCAGCCCATGTATTACAACAGTATTTTGGACATTACCATTAGCTATTATTACATTCAATAGCTGGTACTGGTTGCGTTTCTGAAGGTTTGTGACTTGGCTTAACCCAGAAGGAGAAACATCAAGCTACAAATGGTTCCGTAATGCTTTTCCATTGGAAATCTAACTCTAGATATGTACTTCAAATTAAACTAGGTTGGTACTGTTGCAGATGTAGAGTCCCTTGTTTAGCTGTAAATGTTTCGTCGTTCTAAGCATCTTCAGTGCGTTGCGTATCATGATCAGCGGATATGGAACATACAGAAGACACTACCCAGAAATCCAACCTAATATCGGCCGTGGATGCTTACCAGAAATACGTAAAAACTTCAATAAAAGCAGAGTTAACGAGGGTAACTTATAGCCTCAAGAGATCGTTTGTAGTTTGTTAGGGAACAATTGAGTAGAGAAATGCGCGCGCATTCCCGCTTTCAAATCAAACAGGCCAAGGCGTCTTGGGATTTCACCGAGCGCGGACGTTCTGTAGTTTTGTTGTTTAGTGTTACGCGTAACTGTGACCGTGCGCAACTTGTTTTTATTGCACTTGTTGCGGCTCAGTTTTGTTGCTGACGCGTGTGCTCCAACTATTTTATTTTTCTTTTCTTTTTTCTTATTTTTGTTGTGATAACAAAAAAAAAAACGTCTGTAACTTTGTGAACAGTGCGTTTTCGTTCAACACTAGGCACAATGGGCAAAAATAAGATGCACACGTAAGTTGGCGATTGTCGTTTGTTCTATTTTAAAGTTTTGATTGTTGAATGAATTTTTAACTGCGCTTTTAGCGGCCAAGGATTTCGATTGCAACTAATCGTTCATGTTTATTCAATCGTAAAATTAATATTAAAGAACTGATTGCTGTAACTCTTCTGATTATGTTATTTATCCAGTAAGTAATTAATCATGGTGATGTTCTTTTTATTTGGTGTTACGACCAGCGGTATTTTAACGTTTGACCGCTTCACGAGCAAAGTACATAATTTAACATAAAAAATGTTTTATTAAAGTAAAGCTGTGCAATGTTAAATTACTGTTTTTAAGAAACCAGTGAATGGTTTATATCGTGGGCTATTAAATAAAGTCAACCTGTGGAACTAAATATTGGGCGACAAACAGTACATAAATAACGTGTCATTTTAGTATCCAATAATACAGTAATTAATTATTGTAATATTAAATAAAGTCTATTATTTGTATGTTGATGAACTTTTTAAAAGTTTCTGATACGGTACAATAATTGCAAAATAGTTTCTGAATTGTGCCCTTGTGACCTTCGAAGTTCAATTTTCAAATTGATGTGATATTTTTATGACACAGGATAAAGTTATTTCCGCCCCTTAATTATTAATTTATTTTAACGAAACTAATAATAAGTTGTGCTAAAGGAATAGATACCATGCATAAATGCTGTTATAGTTAAAATTCCTTCTTTGAAGTTTTTTTATGGTCATAATCATCAAATTAAATAAATATATTTTATGTATTTTAATTCAGTAACAGATGCATGCGTCCCTTATTCCGGGGGTTCCTTTAATAAGATAGGTAATTGTATTAAATTTTGAAAAATATTACTTTTTAATTTGAAATCCAATTTTAAATATTAAGTAATTTCATTATCCTTTGAAGCATTGATTTTTTTTATTGTTTACCACATATCTACAGACAGGTATACAGAAAAAGTCATAATCATCAGATTAAATAAATATTTTTTATGTATTTTAATTCAGTAACAGATACATGCGTCGCATATTCCGGGGGGTCCTCTAATAATATAGGTAATTGTATTAAATTTTGAAAAATATTACTTTTTAATTTGAAATCCAATTTTAAATATCAAGTAACTTCATTATCCTTTGAAGCATTCACTTTTTTTATTGTTTACCATATATCTACAGACAGGTATACAGTAAAGTGTTATCTAATAAATGATGAACAATATGCAAATTTATTTTTTTATGGTTGTGGAGTTCATAATAAACTACGTCAGATTTCTACCATAAGCTGCTTCCGGAAAATTTACGTTGCAATTGAATCAATACCTACAATATTTGTGCTGAAAGACCTTCAAAGGACCTTGAATTAATTGTATGGTATGATCATTAAAAAAAATGCAAAAACAATTGTCATTCCTAAAAACAATTTGTTTTAATTTTTTTAAAACTGTGTTTACCTTGGTTTGGAAGTTTTCGTCTTATGAACTGATCTACGATTTTTGACACAAATTATAATTAGATAAGTGATTAAGAAATATGAATTAATAATTTGTTTAAGCAATTTATTCGTTTCGTACATGATAAAATGATCGTAAACATATGTTTACTAATTAAAGCGAGTGTTGAATAAGTCACGTAAAATTGGAATCATTCCAAGTGTATGATTAAATGAAGACGTGCCTTTTCTCAAGATCGAGTTTCACTTTTATTAATGCAAGTAAATTACACTAAACGTATATCTTTATTTCTGCATATTATCACGTAACTATAGTCTGTTTCACGTCGAAATTTGTCTCACAAGTAAAAACTGTAAACTGTAAAAAGATCAATTTAACTGATTCATAAATATGAGATTTCTCACTCTTGCAATTTCATTGCAATAACAGAAAAAGTGTTAGTTTGGGTTACAAATTGTTTACAAAGTGGCTTTTAACATATTTTAACATTTTAGCAAACAACTACAAATGGTAGAATAAATAAATAATTTGTAATCCAAACTTGTTTTTTTTTTGTTAAAATTTGTACCATTACTATATTTCTTCTATTTTCTTATTTCTGATAATAATAAACGTAGCGGAAATAAATGTTGGGGAACGTTTATAGTTTCTAAACCTAAACAGCATAACATTTATACTTGTAGGTACATACGCAGTAAAACGTGAATGATTGTACCTTTAAACAGGAAAGGAAATCGATGAGTAAATAATACAATGGAAACCATTCCCCCCTATAATTTTCGTTGTTTGATTGATACTACTTACGTAATTGTGTCGTGGGGTAGTTACATTTACATTTTACTTTTGAAATTCAGTACCGGTTCGATTTCTGTTCGTCTGTTTTGATCAAAGTTTTTCTATGATCTTCTTAGATCAGTTAGGCAAATGCTGGAGCAATAATATTCCACAGATAATATTTCACTTTTCTTCTGTCTTTATTTCGGTCGTCTCATCTTTCTCTCCCTAACTACACCATCCACCCATTCCCACGATTCCTGAAAGGAGGCTGAAGAGGGCCTTACGCCCTACCCTCCGGCTTTGCACTACAGTGTAGGTCGGAGGGACAGCCCACCCATCAGCACGAGTAGCTGGTGGAATGAAATACAAAAAAGTTTTTTTCGAAATTCAGACAAACCTAAAACTTCTGTTTATAGAAAATTTTGTTTATTAATATTATTTCAATTAAATAATTGATTATTATAGTAACATAAACGCATTTTTTTAAGGAATATTTGGGAAGGTTTATAATTAAATATATAGATACCTACTATAATAAAAAGCTACTGGACCGATTGTTTTTTGAACTTTACCCCTTATAATATTTTAAATTCCTCAAAATATCTTAATCCCCTGGATAACTTTCTCAACTAAAAGTCATACGGAATCAAGCAAGAAATTTGGCGGTGACCTCTAACTTGGCCTTGGTTGTGAAATTTAATGCCATCTGTAGATCAACTTACAACATTTAAATTATTAATAATTGTTCATTTTTTGCTCATGTCTTGTCATCAGTAATTCCTGATCCTGGTTATAATAGAAAGGCGAAATTTGCAATAAAATCTTGTGTTTATATTATGGTGAACTTTCCTTGTCTTTAGAAAGATGGACGTTATTTGTTTTCTGATCATTTTGTGATAATTTAGTGGCATCAGTCTAAGACAATATTATAAATAATTTGTAAAAATCTCTTCGAGAAATGAACATGTTTTATAAAAATTACTGTACTATACATGAAGTACAAATACTTTCTATTTCTTGTACTTGTTCTCTAATTGCATATGATATAATTTGCGACACAGTTTTTACTTTTGCACTTGCTCTCAAAGAAAATTACTCGAGTAGTTACTAGAAAACTGATTTACTTTATTAAGTGTTGTTGCAGCATGTAATTAAAACTTTTACCATATCCACGAGCCATTGTTTCTGCTACAAAACGGCAGATTTGAGACAGAAACATGTACTCTAATAAGATGAGAAAGTGGTATTATAGTTAAGTGTTTCTTCTTCTACATACACAAATTTTCACTAGCTAACATTTACAGATTGAAATACTAACTAGAGTCAGGTTATTAAACATTGTACGTTCTGGTTAAAACAAAATAAATTGTGAATTTGGAATAATAACTAGAACCTTATAACATTGAATATATTTAACAAAAGAGTATAATGTATCTTCTTTATGGAGTACTAATTGTAATATTTCGTTACGACTTACAATCACGTTTTACTGAGATAGAGCAACGAGAATTGTTACATGTTTTATCCCTGACCAAGTTGCCTCAAGTGGCTTGATAATATAATAACAGAGACCATCAGGCAATCTACGCAATTTGAATTGAAACACTTAAAGATAATAGAACAAGTCCCTTCTGACTCTCCTTTGAAATAGTAATAATAAAACTGAGCAAAATTTTACTATTATTAAAATTACTTTGTCAAAGTTAGCAACAGTTAATTTTAATTAGGTAATTTTTGTCGAATGACTTCCTTAACTTTTACTTAAGGGGGGTAAATTAAAAGATAGCATTCCAGAAATTTAAGTTTTTTTAAAAATTAGTAATGAGACCTACGGACTTTTCTGGAGATTCAGTAGGATGAATGACATCAATCCTTACCTGATGTACATAGTTGACTTATTTTTCAGTGAGATACCTACGAATTACAAAAAAGCTTACGTGTGTGGTTTTGGCTTTTTTCAAAAAGAAAAAGTGGCCTGTTTTACATATGTCCATTTTGTGTGTCTTAAAATAAAAAATAAACGTATCGTATCATAAGAACAGTAGAGTTTTTAAGAAAAGTTCTAATCTCTCTAATAAATGAATTAAAATATTTCAAAATTAGACAATTTTTTTAATGTTTGCGCGTATCTGATAAGCGTGGTTCATTGAAAGTTTTCTTTTTTTAATTACGCAAACAACTTGTTTGTTTTGGCTTGAAAAAGCGAAATTTTTTGCCTTTTACTGCTATTTTAATTATTCTTAACATGTAATTGCAACCGCAGGGTTATAGCTATAGATATATCCAAAAATACTGATTCGAATCGTTAAACATTAGTTATTAGGAGTGCTGCTACTTGATATACACAAATAGTTTTGTTAGACTTGTCAGTAGGTTAGTAACACTGCATATCATTACTAATAATAATAATCATAATATATTGTCAATAGTAGGTATTTTCATAATTTGTTAAGAAGGTCAAACTAACGGATATTGTTCTAATTTTTTAACAACTGAATGTTAAACAGAAGTCTTATTAAAAATGCCTTCAATTTGTTTGACCAATCAGCTAACGTATGTAAAATAAAAACTAAATTCAGTTTCATAAGTATTGTTACAAAACAAAAAGTTCTTAAAATGTTTTTTGAAGAGAAATTTATCGAAACTACCAGATCTTGATAGCGATTTCGAAGTTATTAATTCTCGTAGGGGAATTTCCATAAATTATTAACTAAATTATAAATCTGTTTAAACTATGTTGTTGTATTTATTTAAAATTATAGATAAGTTTAGACGATAACAAGCTTCCACCATAAAAGATAAGCTCTTAATCACAAATTTTTTTAATACTCAATAATATTCTGAATCCAGATTATTATTTAGTGTAAATAAGAGAAAAAATACTGCATCTATTTTGAATCGTCATAAATTCTAATTATTATTACTTACTCAAGTCAATTAATTCAATTTATATAATAAATTGTGCTTAATGTGAAGAGAATGACTCGTTTATAAGTGTGAAGAAGTGCTGATTATAAGGAAATTAATTCTCACCCAGACGACCCTGAAAATACTTCCAAACTTAAAAAAAAAACATGGATTTTACATCATTATTTTAAGATAAACATAACTTAAGGCAAGATGACTTGTTGGTCAAAATATTTACTTCGTAAACAAGACATACCTATAAATAAATACATTAATGGTAAAAAGCTACCGAAAAGACTCACAGCCTCCAAAAGGCCCCAAAAGTTTATTTTATTTAACTACTTTATTACCTACCTACTATGCAATATGCATTCTTTTAAGAAACTGTCTTTTCAAACGTATATTATTTGTTATATGAAATTCTCTTTCAAGAAAAATCTTGCTTTTCAGCTAATTAAGGAAATTGTCGAACTGGATGAGGAAGTAAGTGTCTTAACTATAAAAATATATCGCTACACTTTCTCGCATAGATTGGCGCTTAAAGTTAGGCGAAGAATTTCTTCCTTGATGAAGAATTTGTACATTAGTTACATTTTTGTACCGAAAGTTAAACTGCGGAGAAAGTAAGTGCATGTGTAGGTAATAAAACTGCATCCCAGCTGTTTTAGGATTAAAGATACTGATCATGTAAATATGTACGTAGGTATATACCTAATTATAACTGAATCGAAGTAAAATTTCATTATATTTTATATTTGTCAACAAGGAGAAAAACAATATGCTCATTATGTGCTTTTAAAAAATTCCTGTAGAGATTTAAGAAAACAGAAATGGAAATACTATCTATTAATATAAATAAGTATGTAAATCACTCAATAAAAATAGTTTAATTCGTGACAATCGTATGCATGAAGATGTACTTCTCAAATGAATTGGAATTGAGCCAAAAGTTTCACACTGGCGATATTTCAACATTCCATTCTTTTCGTAATCGCCAATTTATCAATAATGATGATTGTATGTAATTTCAACATAAAAAAATTTCAATGCGCGTAGTCGAAGGTGCCACCAAATTATACCTGACCAAAAACGGTACAACCGATCTTGCCACTGACCAAAAAGGGTCTTTGAAAAGGTACAACTGATTGTGCCACTAACACCTAATAGGTAGAAATTATTCTAATGAGAAAGGAAAATTCTTTATTGATATTTTGTAGCATTTATTTATTTTATACATATATCAGTCAACAATTTTTTCAACGTAAATATGATACACATTTTATATAGTCGATGTTTGATATTGTTTTGTTTTTATATTTTTCACACAATTCCATGATAGTTTTCACTTTACTTCTTACGGAGGCATCCTTAATTTTGAAAGGTGGTTTTAAACTTTGAATCTTCACATGAGTGTCAATTTGAAATTCTTTTAACTTCTCGACAAATACATTGATGGATGAACTGTGTAAAAAGATTCGTTAAATTTTGAGTGAAATGATTGACATGCGTTTGTCGTTTTCGTAACACAAGGACCACACTCCTTACCACTACCTTATCAGGTAGGTGAGCACCCTTTTCTCTGGTGGCAAGATTGGTTGTTTACTTTTAAAACCCCAATTTTGTAACACGTAGATCTTTATTTTTAGTGCCAACTTTGGTCCCACCGGTTTCAATATTGTATAACTAGCGTAACCCGTCCAAATTTGGAAGGATGGGTATCGTTGTCGATGGTGCATATTATTTATATTTTAACCATGGTTTTCATTCATACCACAACCTAATTTAAGCAAATTATACCTTCGTCTGGCGTTTAATCACAGCTATGACAAGTGCGGACATTCAAAAATCAAAAATTCACGATATTTAATTAAAAATTCTAATTAAGTGACAAAATCCTGGATATCGAAAATTAGTTAGTTTCATCCTTTAAATAGTCAGCAAATTGTAGAATATTGTATTTTTGAACGAGATAGCTACACTGATTTGTTTTACAATCCTACCTTTATTAACTCCATAGATATTAGCACATTATTATATAGTGATTGCAATTTAAACAGTTATTTGACTTCAAATTAACCGAACATTTTTGCAAATATTAAAAGTGGTTGTTGTTAAAATGTTCAAATAATCTATTCATATATTTATATACATTGTACATATACGCATATTGCATATGGAGTCGGCCTCTGTCTATTTACATCAATTAAGTTAATATTCGCTAATTAGTGACATCATTTTTCATGTATATGCACGTATTATTTTTAAACACACCCTTCTGGTTTTAAATGTAATTTTGCAGGTTCATTAGAAATTACCAGACACTTTTATTTATTTATGGGTAAATGTATTCAAATAATCGCTACTTTGTTTTTATTTTGAGTATAATAAGAAAATATCAAAATATTTTTTTATTTTTGTTGTCATCGTGTATTAGACAATGGTTTTAGCATGTCTGTTGTCATCCTAGTTAGCCGCGTGTTATTTTTTTGACAGTGATTATATAACGTATAATTATAAGTACTTTATAACACATTTAATAAATAAACAGCCATTAGAGGCCCCTTTTAAAAATACACGCTATTATCTAGGTGAAACTTCCTGAAAATAGAACGCTTGAAGTGGAAATTTTATTAACTATACATTGTTCATTCATTTTTTCACGGTTAAGCAATAAAAGGCTTATTTGTGTTATTTACTTACGTTTTATAATAATATCGAAATAGTGCAGGCAATTAAAAATTGTAACCAGCATATTGCTTAATTTGTGATTGTACAATTTAGTTTGTTTTTTTGGCTTTATTTAATGCCGGACGTATGTACATACAATATTGTCCACACAATTCTGTTTTCGACATGTTTCAAACAATTGTTGCAAGATAATATCGTACAAATAGATACTTTTACTCGTACATTATTTTGACAAATAAAAATTTCTAAACAAAAGCAGGATTTATAAAATTTCGAGTAAAGATTGTCCTGTTTTTTATATAGGTCAATCAGGTAGGGCTATTACATATAGACTAAATGAACACTTACGTTAGACAAAGAACAACAAAAATTCGACAGGAATATCCCAAAATTGTTCAGAATTTAATCATATATTAGATACTAACTCAGTAAAATTATTTCATAATTTATTATTTGTTGGTAACTTGTGTTCCTCATAAGACTGTTACATACAATTACTCTAGAGGAGTTACAGTGTTGCTATCCTATTTCAAATTTTTCATTTTATGTCTTCGTTATAGCTTCAAAATAACGGACGCAGAACAAGTCCGCCACCCACCTTATTTCAAACACATTTTTTATTCGTATTCAAAAACCCGAGTTGCAGCCACTCGCACAAAAACTTCGAACTCTATATTATCATTTTCACCTTTTTCCATTTCATCAGCATACATTTTAAACTCTTCTTCACCAGGATAGTGTATAGTGGATAGTAGCCCAATGAACGGATCACAACTCCTATTGCTTTGAGGTTATTTTACCATCACAATCCGAATAATTTTAAGATTAAATTTTCACTGAAATTTTTAGTAAATTGGTTTTTTCCAAAATTTAAATTATGACAGATCAATTTGACAAAAAAATTATAAATATAATTTGTTAGAAGCCTAAGAAATTAAGAAAGCCATTAAGAATAAAGATAGCATAACTAATAATAAAGTGGAAATGTTCACAATAAATTCACCTCTGTTATTACTGGATATTCCCATTACCTATCTACCTCTTAGTACCTGATTATATTCTGCCAATAATATTATATAAATACCATTGTAAACTGTTTTAATTTTAATGACAGAATTTTTCTCTTGAGAATGACCTTAAATGGTGGAAACAAATTTATCCAGTTTTAATAAATAATTTAGTGTAACGAAATTAATTTTCTAGCCAAGTTTCAATCTGTTATTTTATTACATGTTTAACAGAATTGTATAAACAACTTGCAAAGTTCTCCAAGGGAGACTTATAGCCCCCTATATGTGCGCCATTGTTTTGTACACATTTACCTGTACTCAAAACTAATTTATTGTACAATTGCTAACTGTACACATATCAATTTCTAACGACTGCGTGAGCAGGTTTGAAAATGAAAGGTATTCGTTCTTGCATCCATTTAAGTATGTTCTTTTGCAAATTCCATTTCGATTAATTACTTTTACAGCGGTAGAAGATAAAAAGCGCATGTAACCATTAACCTGTGAATGAGGCACATCAATTTGTGCTAACTTCTGTGTGTGTGTGTGTGTAGAGTGAAGTTAAAGTTGACTGAAATGGAAACTTGAAAATGAAAACAAAAACACCGGTAACCACATGGCGCTACAGTGTCAGGTGTCTTATAGTTGAACTGAATGGTAAAAATCAAATTACAGGGTCAAGTAGAATTATTGCATGGGGAAAGTTGTTTCTCTAAATATACAATAAATATTATATCCGTTATAACCGAGAGCATGGGAGTTTATTTTAAAAATATGTAAAAAAATCGACTAGCATGTGACACTTTAACTTCAGACAGGGAGTTGATTTCATAATGTTAGATTATAAGTTATATTTTCAACGCTTGTTCGTAGAATAAATTACGTACAGTTAGAATAAGACAATAAAAGTGTAAATTGGTTTTTATTTTCACTAGCTAGACTCGCTCAAATTAAATGAGTATTATTGTTTATAACTGAAGTGAGCTAATTGTACAGAATCGGTTTTGTAGAGCATGAAAAACACTATTTGAAGTATCATATATGTAGAATTAACGTTTTAATCAACTGAGAGGTTTTTTTAAGTAAATACCGTTTTGAAATTAATAAAAAACGTGCAAAAATATCTTAATAATTTTATTTTAACATGAAAGCATGTATCTTAATCTACTTTTCTACATAATTTCCTTCAAAACTGAGGCACCTGTCATAACGTTTGACCAGTGACCAGTTTTTCAATACCCTTCTCATAGAACTCTGCCGCCTGACTTGCATCACCACAACTGTTTTGACTTCCTCATCGTCTTGAAGACGCTGACCGCCCAGATGTTTTTTCAAGTGTAGGAGCAAATTGTGGTCACTGGGCGCCAGATCAGGGCTGTACGGAGGATGATCTAGAGTTTCCCAGTGAAAAGATATGATGAGATCTTTGGTCCGATTAGCTACATGCGGATAGGCATTGTCATGCAGCAAAACGATGCCCTTGCTCAACTTGCCACATCTTTTGTTCTGGATTGCATCATTCCATCACTCATAATGTTTTGTCCGTAAACTGCACAAATCTCGCGATGAATATCAATAGGTTTTAGTCCTTTAGCACTAAGGAATCGTATAACAGCCCGGACTCCGGACTTCACAGTCAGCGGGACACACGATTATTGGAGGCATCTTAAACACTCAGTAAACAACGTAAACAAGGACGAATCAGACTGTAATGGCGTCAGTGTGTAGGTGAGAGATGTAGGTACTCAATGCGCATGCGCGGAACACTGACCGCAGCGCTAGGGCAGCAGAATTTTAAAACGCTTCTTACTTAAAAAAACATGTCTCGTATATTCACTCTTTTTCTAACTAAACCACTATTTGGAACTTTGTGTCCAATTAAATTGACAATGGGTGTAAATTTACAAATAAACATATGAAAAATTAGCATCTTATCATGGATGGTATGAAGAATTATGAAATTTTTGGTTCTTATGACGATTTACCATAATCCCATCCATTGGTAGGGATGAAATGGCACCATATATATCCATCGATAGTTTTTGATATAGAGGTAAAATGAAAAGATAAATAATACACTAGACATATACAAAGTGATTTGAAGTCTACTTTTTTATTTTGAGAAGCTAACGAAGAAAGTCCACTACCATAACACTGCCCAAAAATAATAAAATTTCAAAATTCTACCCTGAATGAAGTAAAACTATCAAATAAAAAGTTGAAGGCTTCTAACTGTTGAAGAAACAAAAATGTGTTCATGAAAATGTTGCAAATAAACGGTCCATGAAAATAAACTGTTTTTGAATCAACGGAATATCGTTGCAAGTAGTCTTTATTAAAAAAAGAACCGAGTAAATACTCGTATTTACATTTAATCACATCATTCCTACCTATACAAAGATATTTATATTTATATGGTTTATATAGAACGTTAGGTGTTAACATATTACGAAATTAACAGAAAACAAGAAATGTTCTTTGTTTCATCTTTTCATTCAGTTTATATAGCACTAGGATCGGAAGTGAAAAATTTGCTTTCATTTATAATTTATATTTACCCGTGAAAAAATATTTTGGTCGTTTTGAATCTCTTTATTTATTTATCGAACACACAGTTGATCACATAATGGTATAACTCAAGGATTGTCCTTGCCCTACTCGTTAAGAAACGAGCCTATTATTATTGTTTAATCTCAAAAATTGATTAATTGTTATATAAACCCTTAAGAAACTTAAACAATCATAGCAAAAAATTAGGTTTTACTAATGGTAGCTTTACACTTCTAACACAACAATTACGTCTTAACTGCTTGGGCGCTTAATAAAATTTATTAGCTGTTATTGTTTGATTTAATTGGATTTTGGATTTATTGTAAAGAAGGGAATTACACATTCATATTTCCAAATATCAACGATTTGATCGAAACACATTTTCTGTAGTTTGCTTAGCTGTTAAGTCGCCGTAAATTGAATTTCGATGTAGATAAGTAAATCTATTTTGTCGAATTCCTCCAATATTGATTACCTAATTTATTAGGAGTAGGTTACATAGTTAAGGATGTGGGTTAATTGTTCTAGCTTTAAGGAAATGTAAAGATTGGCTCAGGATGGAATGAAGGGGTGGTGCGTGTCCAAGCAATCTTTGGAATGACGATCATAATAACTAATGAGGATTCATAATTTATATTTAAATTATTTTTATTTTGGATCCTAAATTAAGGGAATACATACATGAAATAATGTTTAATCCTTTGAATATATGCAATATTAAACGATTTATGTACCATTAAACACAGTCAAACGAATCACTATGTAATAATGTGCTGGTGTCTGTGGTGCTACGGTAGGTAAGTTTGTAAAGCAAATCAGTGGAACTATCTCGTCTAAAGATACAATATTCTGCAACTGGCTGACGATTTAAACTTCTAATTAAAGGATTGAACTAACTAACACGCTTTATTTTGACATCTAAGATGTTTTCGTTTAAATGAAATTGAAATGTTTGACGATTTTTGAACATATATAATATAATAATAACTACATATAATCCTACGAGAATGAACTCAGAAGAACACCCTGTATAAATATGATGGGTAATCATCAAAAAATCTGTTTGCGTGACCTTGCAATGCATATGTGGTGTTCGTAAGGAAATAATGGAGGTTACGGCATGACATGATCATCACGGTTGTCAAACTTGAGAGAACCGTTATAATAAGAACCATATTGGTGTTATTTTAACTACGTGTGGTCATTTCTCTTCATTGTCCTGACTAATGATTTTTATGCATTTGGGTACGGGAAGTAGTAGGCATATCATTTGTTAAGACAGTCGAAAATTGTGTTATTAATTGAGGGCAGTGGCGCAGAAATATACAATACAATGAATAGTTTATTCGATTGATGTATAATTTATTGTATGTATAATCCAAACATAAGACATCTGAAATAACTGTACATGAAATAGAAAGCGAAAATTGATTCGTAAAAAATATTTTTAGCACAGCTTGGGGGCGATTCCAAAATGTCGTATAAAGGTGTGTTTAGACTGAGCGATCGAAAAACAAACTCTAACAATTTTTTTTTCGCTTAATCAAAAGGTATTGTCAATAATTAAAATAAAAAACTAGTGTAGTGGGTAAGAATATCTCGTCAATAATAATTCAATAACGAAAGGTAAAAAAAGGAATGAATTTTCGTAAGCAGATTTATATGTTAAATAAAAATAGATTGGAATGGCAAAAATTAAATTTTATAACTTTATATGTCCCATTTATGAAATACCGTATGATACTTTATTATAAACAAGGATAAAAAATTATCAAGTGCATCCACATAATCTACTTTATTGTTTCTGAAAGTTTGGCAAATGATCAACTTTATTGGTCGTGGAATGTTTTAATTTCTATGAGACTTTTGACTTTTTTATTGTCACCGTTCTAACGAAAATATAAATAAATATTTACAGCATTTGCAATTTGTGATGGACTTTTCTTAAATCTGATTACAATATTACATTACGAAAGAGCTTTTATTGTTTCGAACATACAAAAAAAAAACAAATAAATTTGCAAATTACCAACGTTTTGTTACCAATTTACATTATCGGTATGATTAATCAGAAAGAGACGTTTGCACTTGCTTATAAATTTTTGATCATTTTAATTTATTTTGTTTTAATATCGCATTGTAGTGTATTAAAACGTCTCTTATAAACAAATATAATATCACTTGCGATTAGTTCATCGCATATATTTAAAATAGATATTATAAATCAAGTAATTACGTAAACAAACAATCAAAATTGTAGATAAATAAATCTTTTATTCATATATCGTTTTCGTAATAACTCACCAACGTATCTACCTATTTGAAAACTGTAATAATTGTTCGATCTCTATATGTAGACGATTAATTAATATTTTACATCAGTATGGTAAGCTGATCCAGAATTTTAGTGTAGTGAAGAACTCTTATTTATTCAATGATTTGTTTTTGTATAAAATGTTATCACTACAAGTATTGAAATCTTTATAGAAATTTACTATATTAAGGGACGTTTCAATCTTTTTATAATTTATTTAAAAAAATGTCAAAATATTTCTAGGTGCCAGCTACTGGAAAATATGGGGGGTGTCAACATGATTAATTACAGTTATAATATGTCAAACGTTTAATATTTATATCAGGCGAATTCATAAAAAAATTACTACAACAGACAGACAGATAGATAAACGCTTTACTTTAATGATTTTATAAAGGCTTCGTTTTCTTTTAAAAACAATTGTAAAGTAAAAGTAACTTTCTATAAACGATATGATGCATCGTTTGAAACAAACAAAAATATGTAATTGGTTAATTTGTTTTTGGGTAATTGCTCGTATAAATTGTTTCCTTCAAAATTCCTTGAACTACATTTGTTCCAAATTGACTACAGTAATTATGTGTCAGAAGGCACAAGTTCACGTCTAATTTAGACTTTATTCTGCGCCCCATGGCTGCCGGTGACATTATAACCACGTCGTTCTACTGAAGATTTCAATTAAACACACAATTAAAATAATAAAGCTAATAGACCCTCATAAACATAACATGTTCTATTCTATATTAAGATACAACAACAGATGCAAAATACGCATTCGTAGCTTTAACAGGATGATACTGCATTCTAAAGGTGCACATTAATTTCTCCCCAGTTAATATTTATTTATAATCAAACCAAAACATCAGTGAAATAAAACAGAATAAGGACAAATACGGAAATATAAAACTAATATTTATAATCACTCGCAAATTTAAGAGACTGGCTAAGGTTAAGATAATTCATGCTATTCTTTAAAAAATGTATATTATAATCATTACTAGCGTAGGTAAGTTTGTAAAGCAAATCGGTGGAGCTATATCGTTCAAAGATACAGTATTCTGCAATTAGCTAGTGCCTAATCTAGGATGTTGTCGTTTAATTGGAATTTTAATTAAAAATCGTGAATTTTTAACGCATTGGGTGTGTTTAAATAATTAATATGCGGTCACAGGCTGTGGTTAAAATGAATGTGTTATGCACCATTGATAACGGTATCCATCCGTCCAAATTTGGACGGGTTTAACTAGTGAACAGCAATAATTCCAGAAGAACATTCGACAAAAACTTATTTTCAGAGATGGAAACATGTAACCCCATACTTCGTTTTGATGGTTGGAAATTATTACGTTCTATGTTATTCAATAATAATCAAAATTTTATTTTGTGGAATAATTATTAGGTATCTATTTGACTTCCCTGTATATTCACGACCATACACCAATCACTTCCATACTAAAACAAGTTTAAAAAATCACCCTTGTTTATAATCAGTAATCAGCACTAAATATTTGAGAATGTCATTTAATATGATTGTTGCCAATTATTTAGGCGAAAAACAATCGATATTTAATTAAAAAATTGATACAACATTTAGGAGAATAGTAAAAGTAATATAAAAGTATTTTTATACAAAATATCCTGGAAGATAAAATCCGTAGGTAATAAAGATGCAAGTAGAAACTTAATAAGCATTACACGTAAGTAGTATATTGTATAAATGTATACATGTATGTACTGATTTAATCATACAATTAGTTAACGTAAGTACATACATATAAACTATCATAAATTAATAAATTATACATATATATTTATTGTATAAAAGGTAAATCGTATTTATAATAGTGTTGAAGCATTTGTCGGTAAAAATTCTTGTAATTCTCTGTCTTTGAAAACGTTTGTAAATGCTTTGTAAATTACCTACAATAGGTTATTAGTATAATAGCAAAGATATAATGGTGAATAAAATTAAACAAACATTTAAGTATTGAAATTATGAAGCTTATTTTTAAACGTATTTAAATAATAAGGTATTAAAGTTAATGTTACTAATTATTTTATAAATAGACACATCAATTAAGAGTTACTAAAAGTCTGCATACTTTTTGGTTGTTATTTATCAATTAATAGTGTCATTATTCCATACATTAAAGACATTTCGGATTCAAATACTATGTAAGCACTTTACCTTATTGACTTTTATAGCACCCTCCGTTCTATTTTTTTCAATACCTTTTTAATTCTAATCTTTTACCATGGCACATTTATCATCCGCCTATAATTCCACACCTAACTGTGATATGGGTTACAAGGCAAACCAGCCAAGGTTTGCTAATATTTATAACAGGAAGTTTTTCGTAATAAACAATTAATATTTATTTCCGAAATTGTTTAAGATTTTGAACAGTTTCTTGTGCCATAATTATCGTAGCGTTAAGTACCAGTTCAATAAAACATAAAAAAATACTAATTTACGTTTTGGTATTCATATTAGTAAACCACGAAAATATTTCATTTTTTATACCTATATATATATATAATGTCAATATATCTCATTAGAAGAGAAAACCTGTCTTGAATTGAAACTATTTCCATTGTAAAATATTCGAACATTGAATTGCAAGATCGTATCATTAGATATTGTTTCTAGAAAAATGAAACAGATATTTAAATCGTAAAAAAATTGAATTGTTACCATTTATTTTAAACAGGCACAGTGTGTATGTATACAGTTGACCTTTTCAGGTGAAGTGTGTTGGTATGTGCCCTTAGAGGTCTAATATAATTATTAAATTGAAAGAGTCGTTAGTGAAACGGTGTCGCAGTTAATTACTGGTTGCACTAATTGCAAACAATTTTCAGTTTTTGCTTAAATTAGCATCGCGTAAAAGAAAGGCACAGCTACGTGCGATAATGTTTAATTACTTTTACACATGTACTAGTTCAGAGCAAATATTTACCCTATCCCGTGACATACAGTTGTGTACTTATTAATAAAAAAAAAAATTGTTGATGACACAACACTAACTATGTCAGGAGCAAAGTTAATTATTCTTTAAAATATTTTCTAGATTATTAAAGCAAATATCTCAACGTAATTTATATTTTACGCGAGTTTTATAATTTACCATAATTATGCCACCGAGTTTATAATAATAATAATTTATTTTGGTTGTTAAACTAAATTTTATTTTTGGCCCAGTTGATAGTATTTGACGTTTTAATTGTTTTGCCCTGCTGGATGCTATTTTCTAGAGTAGAATAATTAGTTATATTATCTTCTGAAGATGTTCCTTTAGGGTGAAACAATTGTTAAGGTAACGATAAATGAAAAAACACTACTTTGTTTATTATCACTTTATTAATTCACAAATTCTTTTTGACTATAATTTCGACAAATAGCTTGTCATTGTTAAACAAGTGATTCAAATTGAATGAATACAAATAGATGTACAGTGGTGTTTATATATATTTTAATTTAAAAGATAACACTGACAAATTTGAAAAAACTAGAGTCTATAAGCTAGAATGTATAGAATGTGATTCCTTTTACTTAGACCAAACTGGAAGGTCATTTAGAACTCGTTGTAACGAACACTTTAGATCATTTAGATTAAGAAAAAATAATTCCAATTTTGCAAACCATTTTTTAGAAACAGGCCATCAGTTTCCTATTATAGAAAATCTTGAAATTATTCATAATGTAAATGATGGCTTTAAACTTAATATTTTAGAATCCTTAGAAGTATACAAAGCATCAAAAATTTCCGAAAATAACCTGCTAAACGACCAGGTAGATTTGTACCACTCAGTATTATTCAGTACATTTAATAATTGATGGAATTTCCAAAATATATATAAACAGCACTGTACATCTTTTTGTATTCATTCAATTTGAATCACTTGTTTGACAATGACAAGCTATTTGTCGAAACTATAGTCAAAAAGAATTTGTGAATAAATAAAGTGATAATAAACAAAGTAGTGTTGATCTTGGTATCTATAAATATGGAATCAACAGAAATAACTACTCCGAGGGCTAATACCCCCACCGGCATTGAATTACACTGTTGATTCCGATGGATTCTTAGACGAAGATATAACATATTCAAAAAAGAAGGAATTAAAATCCTGACTTGAACATTTCTTGTTGTTAATAACCACAAATGTCTCTCAGGTTAAAGCTGTTTCTGAAGTAATAAGCAATGTAATAATTCACCTACATCCGAAAACAAAATCTGCTGACAACGTTTAGTTTTTCTTAAAATTTACTTCTCTTTTATTAGCTAAAATTTAGTTTGATACGTTAGAAGTTAATAAACAATTTCCATGCTATTACAAAATTGTAATAATTTTTATACAAGTTTCCTTAAACATTAATAAGTAAATTTTGTAATTTTTGAAGAAGCCACAAAGTGTCAAAACATGTATTAAGTGACAGCAAATCTTGGAGAAATAAGTGTTTTAATTTTCAATATTACAATGAATTTCCACCTAGTAAAAGTAGATTCAATTAATCATCTTAATCTAAAGATATTGTAAAATACTTATATCGAAATGTTTGTAATTCCAAAAGTATGTTACTTGTTGAAACTGTCGACGCGATTTCGAACTATTTGGCTCTCGTCAGTAGGCAACGATAGGTCGACAGAATGTTTGTTGAATATTATTGAATCCCACAATAAGTAGAAAATTTTCTACACAATTTTCACGTGCTGCCTGTAGTTGATGATTATAATTTCACTAGGTAGGTGCAATGAAAATTTAAGGAACTACCATTTAAAACATGGTGTGTATGTCAATTTATGTAACATTATTAGTTGCACTATTATTATTTGCAGTTGTCCAGTTTAATTTAACCGACCTTTACTACAAATGAGTGTGAGAACGGATCTAGTTTTTTACACACACTTGTGTACATCATATTGTAGTTAGAACAGACACATACATGTAAAGGTACACTTATCAGGTCGTACTAAGTAACATCATTAATTCTATTTGCGCAAATATACGATGTGCTTGTATTGTACGGTATGTAACATATGCATGTTCGTAGGTTACATGGTGGAATATGCCCACACAGTAATTTTTCCCTTAGAATAATGAACTCAGTAATAACAGTAATATAATAAATTAATCATATAGGAACATTATATACTTATGTGCAAATCACTACTTAAGTAAATATAAAGCAAAAAGGGATGAAATTATTTTAGTAAATCATAAAAATGGTAATTTCAATAGAGTTTGTGGTCGGAAAATTGTGAAACATATTTTAAATAATAAATTTAAACACTTAAAAATGTTATAAATAATTTCTACTAGGAACACTCTACATATGTTTCGACCTTTAAAGCCTTTGTCAAGAGTAATTTACCCACTAATGGTTTTACATTTATTAGAAACCAGGAGACTGTTAAATTAGATTCCTTTTTTATCCTCTTTCGATACATTGGATGTTTTCCATTCTTTATTTAAAAAAAATACCAAAATTATTCAAAAAAATTTCAAATAAACAGTAGGAAATATCCAGATGGCTCGAAAGAAGATCAAAAATGGAATCGAATGACAAAATAAATTATGCTAGGTGCTATTTGAAAAAATGAAGTTATTCGTGTTTGAAGTTTTTAAACTTTGAATTTTTTTCTGAACGCCCTGTACAAAGTATAAAGCTTAGTTTTGGTATGACGTTAGCCTTATGACTTGACTTGGCTATAACTAGTAAAAATTTCAACATTCTAAGTCATTTCATTTTTTATGGAAGTTATGATTTTTTATACTTTGGGTTGCGGTGCAACTTTTTTCCAATAAATTAAATTATCTCAGAAACTATTCATCACAGGCATACAACTTCGTTATGAAGTTAACCTTAAAATTTTATGTTACATACGAATTCATCGTAAAAAATAGACCATTCCATTTAAAATAAGAAAGTTGACATCAACTTCCGGTATAACCGGAAGTGCCCGACAGTTGAAATTATTTTAGTTAAATAGATCATCCTTGATAACCCCTACTCCCGACTCCCAAATTTTCAAGTCTGTAACATGCTTAGTTTCCCTAAAACGTATAAATGTACCACTCAGTTCGAATGACCCTGTATCTTTACATATTCTTTTAACCGTGTTCCAAAATTCCTGCTTGTTTGACCAATATAGCATAACTTACAATCTGCACAATTCAATTTATATATTCCACTTTTTTCTGGTTTATTAAGTTTTTGTTTGTTGTTTACTAAATACTTTTTAATAAATGTAAAATTTGTTATAATATAAATGTAATATCTCTCTTTCCCCGAAAAAAAAAAAAAGCTGTACCTTTAATAAGTAAATTACTCTTGACAAAAACTTTAAAAGTCGAAACATATGTAGAGTGTTTCTAATAAAACTTATTTGTAACATCTAAAAACGTTCGTTTCTTAAGCAAAAAATTAAAGTTTAACAAATGAAACTAAAATATTTAAGGTTATTTCTAATTTTCTGTTTTAAAATTAAAATAAGCCCTGAGAAGATGTACTTAAACTATAACACCTTGTATTCATTCAGAAAAGATAGCATTGTATAATAAGATTCGCTTTTACTTCAGTCGAAAATCTGTGATTTATATAATTTGGTTTGCAGTAACTTTATCTTTCACTTTTCGTCGTAATTCTGTGGAAGTATCCTAAAAACTGCATTCTTATCATGACATAATAATCAGTACTTTACTTCATTCTTCAGTTATTTACAGAAGAAACTTTAGGTAATTCTTTTTTATCTAAAGATAGAACAAACGTATAACGTAGCACTTACTGCACTATTTACATAAATAATGAATTTGTTCTGTTTCTTATATAATAATTGCTTTTAGTCATGGGTATGCGAACAAGTGTATAGTTTGTAGTATATTGTAACTAAAAAAGTTCTAGTTAATGTTGAAAATAGGATTATTTGGAATTATTTGCTTAAATTTGTTCTTCTAACATCTGCGTGAAGTTCCTAAACATTTTCTATATTAAAGTTTACAATTGAAGTAACATTGATAAACAATCTGTAAATATAAAAATATAAATGTAAATATGGATTTAACAGAAACAACTACTCCGAGGGCTAATACCCCTACCGGCATTGAATTACACTCTTGATTCCGATGGACTCCTAGACGAAAATATAATATATTCAAAAAAGAAGGAATTAAAATCCTTATTCGCCTAAATATGATCAAAGATCTCAAATTTTGAACGCGTCCTACCAAGTAGGCATAACGAACTACTTATATATAGTTTTATATTTATAATATAGCCTGTAAAGGCATTTCTGTCAGCGCCCACCTGATGAGACCCGATAGGTCGAAACCGGTCGTGGGTAAAGCTTTCAGTTCATTATGCCTACTTGGTAAGACGCATTCAAAATTTGAGATCTTTGATCATATTTAGGCGAATAAGGATTTTAATTCCTTCTTTTTTGAATCTGCAAATGTTTTACTTATTGTTATTCTTCTCTTTAACTTAAACAGCATAAAAGTCTCTATTATTAGTTTTGTCGTTGTTGAGCGAGGAGTGATAAAATGTTTCATATATTTACTTTTTTGCAAGATTGAGTGGACTCACAAAGTTGCAAGCATTAAATTGAAATTCATTTGTACATTTCTACGTAATAAAAACTAGAAAATATGAATTAATATGTATACTCTAGAGTTAAAGTAAAATGACAGTAAAATATTGTACGAGTCTAGTTTAAAGTTTTCTAATAGTAGAAGTAGTTAAAGACGATTTATTAAACTTCAATTTAGCCCATAAATAGAAACAATCAACGTGCTATCTATGTATCTGTCAATTAACAACGCTAGAAATATATAAATAACTGCTGACTTGGTAGTTTCTAGAAACAAGTTGATGTAAGTCAATTTATTGCAAACGAAAATGTCTACTTTTATAAAACATGAATAACTAAACTATTTTTTTTTGAATGAAATTAAATGAAATGGTAAAAATAATTAAATAAAATGCTATAAATACATAATTGTTTCGATTGTTTTGATCTTCAGCAAGAGTAAAAGTACATAGAAATAATACTAGTAGAAAGAATTAAAATCCTTATTCGTCTAAATATTAAGATCAAAGATCTCACATTTGGAACGCGTCCTACCAAGTAGGCACAACGAATCGAAAGCTTTATCCCATGACCGGTTTTGACCTATCGGGTCTCAACAGGTGGGCGCTGGCTGAAAGGCCTTTACAGGCTATACTATAAATATAAATGTAAATATAAATATGTTATATCTTCGTCTAAGAATCCATCGGAATCAACAGTGTAATTCAATGCCGGTAGGGGTATTAGCCCTCGGAGTAGTTGTTTCTGTTGATTCCATATTTATATTTATATTTATAATTAATACTAATAGTATTATTGGGCATTTTAAATTTATTTAAGCTTATTTAAAAAATGTTTCACACGAAGATTACTGCTGACACAGTAAAGTTTTCATTATTCTTATTACTTCATGACCGCAGTTATCTTTTTTCTTTGTTGTTTTGAAACTATTATATGATAGTTTATGATAATGGTTTGACTCCCACAATAATTACAATTACATGTACACAATAACTGTGTATATAAGAATTCATTCATATTTATACGATGTCGCATGCATTCAAAAGTAGAATTTAAATAGTAGGACAAAAGTGGGTTGTAACGTGAATAGATGATTTGTATCAGGAATCCTTGTGGAACCCAAAATCAACTTTCATCAACGTTGTTATTTAAATTTTGATATTTTGTCATTAATTCTCAACTGATCAAATATTTTTGTATTTGCATTAATTACAGATTAAGTTAATGATTCTTTTTGAAAATTTTGATGCTTCCTTACTATGCCTTACCAAAATTTTATTTGTTTAAATATTTATTATTTGTAATTGTCCTTTCCACACCTATACACTTGCCAAATTCCATGTCAAGATTACTTTGAATTACGCATATATTATAGTGTCTCTTAAAATAATATTAAACTGAATAAATTAAAAATTAAAATTTAAATCAAATAGACTTGGGAATTTCACTTGATTCCATATTGATATTTATATTTATAATATACCCTGTAAAAGCCTTTCCGCCAGTGCCCACCTGATGAGGCTCGATAGGTCGAAATCGGTCGTGGGATATGGCTTTCGGTTCGTTGTGCCTACTTGGTAGGACGCGTTCTAAATGTGAGATCTTTGATCTTAATATTTAAACGAATAAGGATTTTAATTCCTTCTTTTTTTAATATGTAATATCTTCGTCTAAGAATCCATCGGAATCAACAGTGTAATTCAATGCGGGTAGGGGTATTAGCCCTCGGAGTAGTTGTTTCTGTTGATTCCATATTTATATTTATATTTATATTTATATAGTATATTTTTGTTACTCCTGAAGATGCCCTTATAAGGCGAAATACGTATCGAGCTTTTAAAAAAGTTTTAAGTGAAATTCCCAAGTTTGTTTGATTTAAATTTTAATTTTTAATTTTGAATCATATTTCACCAAGTGATAACTGCAGATACCCTTAAGTTATGAATAAATTAATATACAATTAGGCTACAATTTTGCACTTCTGAACCGAACCTTCATGGCATTCCTTTATTTCAGGCACAGCAGGCATTACGAGGAGGAAAACGAATGGGGTTGTGCCAGCTGGTTTGAATACACTGTGGTAGTTGTATTCTCAACTGTGTTACTCTTAGGAGCTTTAGCCCTCACGCTTTTCTGGGTCATCTACTACAGAGATGGTTTCGCTTGGCGAGATGATGTCAAAAAACAATTTAATCTACACCCCGTTCTCATGGTTGCTGGATTTATCACATTTAGTGGATTTTGTAAGTTAAGCCATGCAATTAAATCAATGGCGTCGCAAGGTACAGGGTCACTTACCCATCTATAGTTTTTGAAGAGTTAAGACCCTTAAAATCCTGATAAATACGTACTGTATTATAATTTTTAATTGCGATAAAAAATTCGTTTTGTTTCAACTGTTTATTATAAGAAACTCTTACATTTGTTTCGATCAACAGATCATTATCAAAGAGACAGTTTTAAGTAGAAATGCCAAGATTAAAAGTTATTACACGAGTATATATACCTGATCTACCTTACGACTACCTGATATGGAAAAACCTTTACTTAACTAAGTATAATGACGACAACAACAAGGGTGTATTGTGCGAATATATTTCGGTTTGATTATTTACTAAATTATCTTTCATATTCTTCAAGGCCTTTTGAATTTCTAAATTTTCTAAAAGGTTAAGCAAGACACATATATTGGTCAGTCCGAGAGAACATTCCATAAAAAACAAAATTAGCAGTACGGGTTTCTCAGAACATTGCATTTCTTATAGTCATGAATTAGATGAAGACAACACCAAGATACTACATTTTCAAAACAAAGGCAGATTGCTTAAACTTTTAGAAAATTTAGAAATACAAAGGGCCTTGAAGAATAAGTAATATAACTTAGTAAATAATCAAACCGAAATATATTCGCACAATACACCCTTGTTGTTGTCGTCATTATACTTAGTTAAATAAAGGTTTTTCCATATCAGGTAGTCGTAAGGTAGATCAGGTATATATACTCGTGTAGTAACTTCTAATCTTAGCATTTCTACTTAAAACTGTTACAATTGTAAGAGTTTCTTATAATAAACAGTTAAAACAAAACGAATTTTTCGTCGTTATTTTATTTAACACGTTTCATCAAGACTGCACCATGAACAGCCTTTCTTATTTTTAATTGCGTTTAAGTCACAACTAACTGTGTTTCAATTTATTTTTGAAGATTCTAGCAAATTTTATGACAACTCTTGCACTACCCATAGATGAAACAAAAATATAACTTTATTTATTATCTTTTCTTAATAGTGGTATTTTCTCTAGCAAATATATTTTGTTTCTTGCTTTAATAACACTAATTACCGTGTTATTTAATTACCTGTTGTTCGCTTCATACCAAACCCTTTTTTTAGTCCCTGTTAGGAAAAAATGAGAGTTCTTTCTCGAGAGAATTGATGTTATACACGCAAACTTTTAGAAAAATTACCGACTTATTTTCAGACGAACATAAATGTAACGTAATAAATTCCTAACGGCATAAGTATACTAGGTACGCCATTCACATCAGTTAAAATTAAAGTTTAACAAATGAAATGTTTTCATTTTTGCAATTTAACAAATCCTAACATATTTTGTTGATGCCACATCCCTCTGTATTAATCTCCCATAATTTCAGATATAGGAATGCTTGTAGTATTCAATTGTTAATGAAAATATTTTATTAAAAAAACAAAAAAAGATCGGCGCCTCCACAAAAAAAAGTATAAAGACTTGTATCTAACACAATTTGTATTTGTTTTCAGCCGTCCTACTGTACCGTATTTGTCGATGCTGTCGTCGAATTTATGTAAAACTTCTTCACACGATATTCCACGCCCTAGCCATTCCATGTGTCGCCATAGGCTTTTTGGCTGTATTAGACTCACACAATTTAGCTGAACCACCCATTCCAAACTTCTATTCAATCCACAGCTGGCTAGGCCTCGTAACAATGGGCCTTTTCGTTATTCAGGTAACTTACGATACAAACAATCATGATAAGAATTCCATTGAATATAATACTTCCGACATTAATTTGATTTGACACTTATTTCTTTAATTAAGAAATCATTTCTTATCAGTTATCTACATTCCTATTCTAAGTTTGGCACGAAATTTAGATTGCACTTGGAAAACAGATTTATATTAACAATATACAGGGTCATTCAAACTCAGTGGTACATTAGACGTTTTAGGGAAACTAACCATGTTACAGATTTGAAAATTTGGGAGTATCAAGTATGATCTATTATATTTAAATATAAAAATTTAAATATAATTATGGAATAAATAGAAACAACTACTCCGAGGGGCAACACCCCTACCGGCATTGAATTACGCTATTGATTCCGATGTATTCTTAGAGGAAGATATAACATATCCAAAAAGAAGGAATTAAAATCCTTATTCATCTAAATATTAAGATCAAAGATCTCAAATTTTGAACGCGTCCTACCAAGTAGGCATAACGAACTGAAAATCATATCCCACGACCGGTTTCGACCAACGCTCACCTGATGAGACCCGATAGGTCGAAACCGGTCGTGGGATATGGCTTTCAGTTTGTTGTGCCTACTTGGTAGGACGCGTTCAAAATTTGAGATCTTTGATCTTAATATTTAGACGAATAAAGATTTTAATTCCTTTTTTTTGATATATTATATTTAAGTAAAATAATTTTAACTGTCGGGCACTTCCGGTTAAACCAAAAGTTGATGTCAACTTTCTTTCGTATGAAACATATAATTTTAAGGTAACATTGATGACCAACTTGTATGCCTACGATGCGATGAATAGTTTCTGAGATAATTTAATTTATTAGCAAAAAGATTGCACCACAACCCAAACAATAAAAAATCATAACTTCCATTATATATATATATATAATAAAAAATACTTTGTATTATAAAACTACTTTTTTATACTTAATCATGCTACATCTGGTTTCTTGTTTAATAAATTTGTCATGCAATTACAAACATTTTTGTTATCTTTTTTGTAGCCAATTCAACTAATTTTATGGCGCCTTCTGAGATTGCGTCATTTAACAGAACTTCTATTTTTATTTTAATCTTAATTACATCAATTTTTTTTAACTTTGAGGAGTGAAAGGGGTTTACACCCCTAGAAAACCTAGAAATCAAAAAAGCTTTGACCTCAAAACTTAATATTATCACCCCTACGCCTTATCATAAGTTGTACCAATTATTTAATGATAGTTCGTGGCATTTTACATTTGGTATCGTATTGTACTATTGAAAATGACCATCAGGTCGAAACGATTCGTCAAGATTGTTTAATAAATAGTGTTGAAACCTTTGAATGTTTTTCTTTTTCTTTTAAATTTAAATATATTTCATCTACCAAGCAGCACAAAGAACTTAGAATCTTTTGATTACAATATGACACTAACACAAAAGAACTAGGTAGATTGAAGTTATATATATGGAGTTTTTTTATTTCAGTTTGTAATTGGCTTCTTCAGTTTTCTGGTATTACTTTGTTGTGAAGGAGCTACCGCAGCGTTTCGAGCAGCTCTTGTGCCAATTCACGCGTCTTTTGGTCTTACGACATTCGTATTGGCTGTTGCCTCTTGTCTTACTGGTCTAACCGAAAAAGTAATGTTCACACTTGGGTAAGTATTTCTTATTAATAGTTAAACACATTCCAAGGAAATTGAATTTGTTGCATGGGTATATAGGTTTTATGTTGAATAATACATAATTCTCCATTTGTATCATAAATTAATTGGTTAACTAATGCATTTCAAGATTTTTTCCTTCCTGATTGACAAAGTAAGAAATCGAAAGTTGACAATGTACCAATTGGTTGATTGTTTAAAGTGAAGTATTTAACTTTAAAAACTCCATATTTTGACGATATTAATAAAACACTACCTAATGGTTGACGGTTTTAAGGAATTTCATTAATATTGCACTATAAAGTTCCGCTACATAGTAGCTTCATGACTGTCAAATATAAATAGAAAGTTGATGATTATGTGATAATGAGGAGAATCAAGTGTAACAATAAATTTTGTTCATTTTATTTATTTAATGTTTTAAAACTTTCAAGTAAATTTAACTTTTGGCTTTTGTTAATTGTATGTAGAATTTCAAAATTATTTTCAAACCCGTGTAGGGCATATACATACGTATATCGAATTGGTTTTGCTTTTAATGGAAATTTAAAATGTTCTTTGATCCTCTATTTGAATGGTAATTCTGTTTCTTGAATGTACATAGTTCTAGTTGCAATCTTCAGCATTTTGATTAACTACTTTATCAAAATTGGTTTTGAAAGAGGCACCAAGATAAAAAAAAGAAGATAATAAAATCCTTTTTTCGTCTAATTATAAAGGATCACAGATCCCACATTTGGAACGCGTCCTACACAGTAATATATTTATTATATAGCTTGTAAAAGCCTTTCTGCCAGCGCCCACCTGATTACACCCGACAGATCGAAACCGGTCGTGGGTATGGCTTTCGGTACGCTGTGCCTACTTGGTAGGACGCTTTCCAAATGTGAGATATTTGATCTTAATATTTAGACGAATAAGGATTTTAATTCCTTCTTTTTTGAATATGTTATATCTTCGTCTAAGAATCCATCGGAATCAACAGTGTAATTCAATGCCGGTAGGGGTATTAGCCCTCGGAGTAGTTGTTTCTGTTGATTCCATATTTATAGATACCAAGATCAATTAGTTTTTGAGTAAACTTAATTATATCACTTTTAGTATGTATTGGTAATAATAGAATCTAAGAAGTCAATGATTGATAACCACGTTTGGATACAAATTACTATAGTGTGATAATGAATTTTTATGAAACAAATAATACGTTATAATAATTATCATATTGTCATGGCAATATTTTAAAATTGCTGCAATTGTTTCTGCTGCAGTTGTTTCTCTATAAATCATTATTAACGATTCTATAGGATGAATGTTATTTGGAATGGGCAATGAGGAAAGAATAGTGGTACAATTGAAATTTCGGTTATTTAATGTAGTTTTTACTTGATGAAAAATATCGAATTGCGATTTATTTTAGAAATACTTATTCAAATTGGCCTGAGGAGGGAATAGTTGTGAACACGTTGGCCATGGTATTAGTGGCACTGGCCATTTTGGTCTCGTTTGCAGTCCGCAGTCCAGTTCTACATTCAAATACGAAAGTGTACGTAACCGAAAGATTATAGGACAAGGTGTTAAGTGTTGATGGTGTTTTAGATTGTAAAAGAACTAGCAGTTTGCAGGACATCGACGAGAACAAGGAACGCTTCTAAATGCCAAAATATCATTTATTAAAGACGTTTCGTATACCGAAATAAATATCTCTGTATTTGACAACACGATGGTACCAAGCAGCATGCCTCAATATTATATTATATTATTATTATATTATATACATACATATTATATTTATCGATGTCATATACCACTTCGTATCTAATATATAATAATATTACTATCGTAGGTAGGTATATCAACGGTGAAACGTAGATGGTTGGTAGATAGATAGTAATTAAATAATAAATAATTAGGCTATGTATTCGTAGGATAGCGTGTCATATAGGCAGTATGGTAGCAACCTTATCATTTATGTGTTGTATATAAAATGAAAGAAAACTGTGTCTATCTGACACATTACAAACACGTATGTATTGCATTTCTATGTAATTAAATTAATAATTAATAATAAGTTATTTAATTCTAATACGGAACTGCGATTTATTGACCATGGAAGTAAAAAGTACCTTTGTTGAAGTATGTTTCTTTTTTTTGACTAGGAACCAAAAATGTCCCTGTGGTACAATATTTTTTTCCTATGAATCAATTTTTTCATGTATTTAAAAAATAATTAACGAATTAAAATTATTTGTGGTCCAATAAATTTAAAAACTACCTAAAATTTTTCAAATACAACAATAAAATCTTCTAAGCTTTTTGGCATTCCATTAACAAAATTTCTTTTGATTTATCTTGGACTGAAAGTGGCAATTTTCTGTTATCAACTCACGTACTTTATTCAGATCGAAAGTGTTCGAATTTTATCGTTTTTTATAGAATAAACTACGCATTTTTATACGTATTAATCAATGCCTAAAACATTTGATAATGCAATAATAATTAATTAAGCTTATTGAGAGGAAAATAGTACCTAATTCGTCGTATAATCAAAACGTTCACTGCACAACAACAAAATAATTGTTTAATTTATACATAAAATATATATTATTATTGTTTGTATATATTTACAAAAAATTGGAGATATTTATATATATATATATAGACATATTGTATGTACAAATATTATTCTTTTCGTTACCAATTTTGAGAAATTTTGTACATTAATTTTTTATTTTGTTTGATTAAAATTACAGGAACGAATCTTTGTAAAAATATACACCCTTACATTCAAATAAGTAAGTACCTTACCACAGTTTTTATCGCAATTTTTTAAACTTGCTATACTTTTTATTGCAATAACTGAAAATCTTTAATCTACTGCCTACAATCAAATGTGTAAATATTCGTGTGATTTGTCGTTTTAGAATCTAAAGAGGCGATAAAACGTTGTAAAAAAGTGACAAAAAGACGTTATCTATTTAACACTCTGTCTGTCTGTCTGTCTGTCTGTCTGTCTGTCTGTCTGTCTGTGTACCTACTGTAATAAGCATATATTAATTACATTAAAAAATAACGTAAATTATATCGTTGTGATGTACGCATATATTAGCGATGTTGTAAGTCTTTTTTTAAGTAAAATGTAATATTTACTCGATTTCAAGTTTGATATTTGAGTGTTACCCTTTTTTGTCCCCTAAAAATGTTTCCGATTTTGGTATTATAGTTGCCAATTCTGTTTAATAGTAATAAATTATGAATATTACATACTTCGAATGTAGTTTTATTATATCTAGTACAATAATAAAAATGATATTACAACCAGGTAAAATGAATTAATAATAATTCGTTATTATTATTATTATTAAATTGCAGTACCTGTTCAAAAATATTAGATAAAATGTTATTAAGAAAATTGTTTATTATAAAAATAAGGTTTGATAACATTAAATTGCCATATGACAAAGGAAATTTATCTTCTACCCCATAATCTACTTAGAACAGCATATGTTACCAAAATTCCACTAAGAATGAGGGCAGTAATGTATGCGTTAGCAAAATATATTCTTTTATTTCTTACATCCTTTGCATCAGTTTGAAATATGTAGGGTGTTATGTTTCTATTACGTAGAACTGCTGTACCACTGTATCTTGTCATTTTTCTAAACAATAATTAAATATATATATTTTAAAGAATTGTATATAGCTGCAGCTAACAGCCTCGGTTGGGGTTAGAAAACATAAATATACTTTACATTACGTAGATACTTCGGTACTTAATTAAAAATAGATATCTAATAAATTAAATATTCAGTTTTAATACAGATAATTACTAATGGATGTGATGGTATCATTTAACTCAGGGTTAAAAATATCAGTGTCAATTGTTTTGGCTAAAGTAGAAATAAAAAATGATTGCTGGTATTACTAACTGGGCTTTAGACATCATTGTCCTTACCATACCGGAAACAGCAGTAGCTATCGCAACCCAAAAGGCTCCAAGACCAAAAGCAGCATGAATTGGTCGACAACTCGCTCGTAAACAACAAGATATTGGACCACAAGCCAGAAGAATTATAAATTTCAAAATTCCAAATGCCACCTATGCAAAAACACGTAGGCTAATTTGTGGAATTGGATATAAAAATATATTTCCACTTTTAATTAATACTATATAAATACTAAGTATATCAAAAGCCACATTAATGCAAATTTTATATTATCTCGATGGATACAAAATATAAACTTGTACTAAATTTCGCCTCCTCGGAAGTTATATTTAATTACGAAGGATGTACAACTTGATGAGGTACGAAACTCTTGAATTGAAATAAATACAAATTATAAAAAAAGATGAAAAAGTTAGTTACTCCATCTAAACATTTACTTCGGCTATAAATAACGCTATAGCTAGCAAGCCCATCCAGCTATGTGCGGAGAAAAAGTGCTTTTTCTTTTCATGATCTTTTATCTCGTACGCCAGATAAGTACCTAGTCCAATAAGAACTCCTGCAGCAAGGGTAACTACCAAATGAATTACCCTCATGCCAGCTCTATCACAGCAATTCGAAATTCGAAATAACGCAATGGCTACAATAAAATTAAACGAGTCATAAATAAACTTGACTTGTTTTAAACTTGATAAAATAATAAAATTCGTAACTAACTTTTCCACTGTTTATTCAAAAATCTTTACAATTGTTTCACCCAACATGAGCATTAAGTTTTTTCCTTTACCTAAACAGTGTAGAATTTTAAAATTATTAGTTTCATCAAATTCGTATTTCTTGCTCTTAATTTAATATAGTTCATAAAAGTAGATTTCCCTGCGTAGTTTTTTATATGTTCATTGAGTCTTTGTTTGAAAGTCCTCCCCGTTTGTAAAGATCTTTGAATAAACAGTGGAAAAGTTTAATTATGTTTTTCCATAAAGTAACGGCAGAAACAATCAATTGTTTTGACTTTTTTTGTCATTGTTCTAAATAACAAAAGATGATGGTCTTTTTTACTTTTGAGAGTTTATCTTATTAACAAGGATTTAAATGTGTGGGTCACTTACCTATTCCTGTCAACGTAATGAAACCGATGGTTTCTAACAAACTGTGCATATTCATGCTGGCTTGATTTGTTTCACTTTCCGGTGATGACAGTTTCCTCCAACGGAATCCTACACTGTAAGTGCTAAGATAATATCCTATTAAAGCCGCGGCGCCGAGGAAAGCAACAGAAGCAAGGATTACAATGATAATGAATTCAACCCCACCGAATGTGCTGAAACAACCTCGCCGACTTACACAATACGGTGGAGCTTTCCGACATGCATCTATACATTCGTCGTCTCTGTAAAAAAAGATTTTTAATGTTAGTAGTGTCTTTTCGAGGCTCTCCCAGAGAGGTTCAAAATGATATTTACACGTATCTACCCACGTAAAAAAAACACAGAAAAATTAATTAAAAACCTCAACAATCAACGTAAGCTATTCAATTTTGAAAGAAAATTGTAATCATACTTTCGTATTCTTCCAGAAAACTAAAGCAAAACTCAATTATCTATTAAATATTTACATATAATAAAAGAACATTTTTTTAAGACATTTTCACTTCGTAATTTACGTTATAATTTGCGAAAAAGATGGATCTAAGTTTCGATGTCCTATAGGAATAAAAAATCTCCTTTATTCGAGGAAACAGCCTAAATAAGTTGGGTAACTATTTCTTAATAAATGTATAAAAAGTGTCTTGTTTTGTTTTTTTTTTAATAGTAGACATGTCTCCAATGCCCAAAAAAAATAATAAATTTAATTGTGTATTTTATTTCTATGTACTTTTATTTATTTAATTACAGTTAAATTGTATGTTAATTGACACCTGCCTTTAGCATTGAACTGTTTTCCGATAATCATAAACATAAAAAGTTAATTAGGATACACAAAGTTGAACAAATAAATGTTCACAGTCACATATTTTATTTAAAACTCACGAAACAATAATTTTAGTCTACTATTCGTCGTGGTTCTTATTAAACTGTTTTAAATAGGTCAAAAATAAGTTGTTCGTTGTTTGCCCTTGATACGACTGAGGGGGCACCTTTTTTGCTGCCAGTGTGAGATAAGATTGTTTTTATCGTCTTTCTCGCTTTCAGTTACTATAGTTTTTTGTCGTACTTTATTATAACGAAATACAAATAAAAAGAAGTAAATGCTGTGTATCAGAAAAGGACAAACAAAAAGATGTTTTTTTTTTTAAGTTTGTATGTTTCAGATATTCCTCTCAAAATGGGGCATTTTACTGTCGAACCGTTTATTAAAGAAGATATTCAATTAAACATTTCCCTAAGATGATGTTTCGTTTTATAAAACAAATTAGGAAAAGGAAAGGATATTTTGTAAGTTATAATTAAGGAACTACTAACTTACAAGAAATGGTAGATGGATAGTATCTTTTCGTTGTTTTGTAATAAATTATTAAACTTAAGGGGCATGTTTAAAAACGTTACTATTATTCTATAAAAATATGGCATATATTAAGTATAAGCAATTTTTTTACTTACTCATCTGAATCTTCACAGCAAATTTCTGGATAATTCCTTACTCTATAGCTAAAGGAACACATTTTAACCCCTTTTTAAATACAAATATGTGTACATGTCAGTCAATTTTGACACAAAAAGTGCAATATATCGATGGCAATGCCACATAAATACAGAATTGATTTATTTACTGATATAATTTTCTTAATGTAGAGTCAGTGCTATTATTTTACATATATGCCATCATTATTTTATTTTTTCACAATAATAAAACTCTTTTTTCTGGCCTGTAAAATAATAAATAAATCACAATACAAATACATTTATTTTTATAACCCAGAAATAAAACAGTCCTTTATAAATATATTTTTTTATTTGTAACAACTAAAAACATTGTAAACATAACACAGGTATATATTAATAAATAAACTCTAAAAATCACTTGCATTAATATAGAAACTAATAATTTGGTAAACACAACTCCACTATTTAACTAAAATCCTAACGTTGCATCTTCCTCGGGATTGCTTACATTTTCTACGTGCCCTGTAAATTGCCCTGTTGATCTCTGAAAAAAATAAAAACCTAAAAAAGTTACGCTTCAATTTCCTTTTCGTCTTACCCAAAATACCTAACTGCTTTCATTTTAAAAGCGGTAGAATTTTCCTTGCATTTATATGCCAAAACTTGTTTAATTCTACTCACTTCAACCATCGGAAAACGATTGGCAACGTATGCTAAAACCAAAACTTCTATAAAATAGTCATAATTAAAATAAACTATTGAAAAGTTGTCGCTCTTATTTCATTCGCATTTCTACTTTATATAATAACATCAACCTGTTTCAGAACATATTATGAACAGATTATTATCATTAATAAACATATAATTAAAAAACAATTCGTAGTCTCTAGTTGAGGAAGGATGGAAATAAATGAAGTAAACGTGATGTTTATTTCGTTTATCATTAATGAATGTAATATGTTTGTATTTCAGAACTAGTATTTATATAAACATTAATTTGATACTCAATATGACAGGCTTACAATATACCCTTCATTAGCCCCAAAAACTACGTCTTCAATGATACCTATTTCAAAATAGATTATGTAAATGATATATTAGCAAAAATATTCGTTTAAGTCCTTAAGCCATATAAATATGAGACATTTATAATTTTTTATGTTTAAATACTTACAAAGAGATAAAATTACATGTGACACAGAAAAAAGCACTTACAGATAATAGCTTGCACTTTGGCTCGATCTAGGGCAGGTTTCACAGGCCTTTCTCCGTTTCCGGCCCTGCTCCATCTCTGGCCTGTTACTGAACACGTGGCTAACTCAGCTGGACTAAATAAAATAGTCGCTAATCCCCTCGTCAGTTTCCTATAATCGCTCCATTTCACACTACGTAATTGATCTTCATATATTTCAACCCCTTCGCCAAGTTTAACCTTATAAATGACAGTATTTATAAATTCATACAAATATTATAAAATATGAATAATTGCATACCAATCTGTTTCGTCTTTCACCCTCATTTCCCGTAGGGGGTGATTCTTTAAATTCTGTATCAACTGATAACTCTTCGTTGAATTTTTCTGACAGTGGAAGCCAATGATTGTAAGATGGGCGATGTCTTCTGATAATACGATCATATTCTTAACAAAAATACAAAGACATAATAAATTAAAATTAATAGATGCAAGGTGTTATATGGGGGCAAAAGTAAATGAGAACTGTAAGAATTGTTTAAATTATGTTGTGGCCAGTGTTATCATAATAAAATTGATACAATTTTCTTAAAATTCGATTATTATTTTATTAACAAAAAAATAGGTATAAATTGCACAAAATTTCCTTTAATACGTAGTAAATCATGTATATGTATAATATATATATATATAACAGTCTTGACATATTTTGAACGTAGATTAATTACGATAAAAAAATATGAATAATTACATAAAATAAAGCAAACAAAGTCTTACAATTAGGAATCACATTAAAAAAAAGTCTTATTACAGGTTCTTGTCATCACCAACGTTATAATACTGATATTCACAGGAATTGTTAAAATTACTTAAAAATGAATTTGGGTTGGTCTCTTCGCCCCTAATAGTACTATTACTGTTATTATTATTATTGTTATTAGTACTAGTATTATTATTCGTTAAAACAAAATTATGATTATTAAGTACAGATTTGTTAGTATCAGATTGGAATTCATTTGTTCCGAACGCGTTTTGGACAACATTTCGATTGGTGGTGGTCATTTCGTGAGTACTGATCATGTGCCTTCTAAGATATAAGTCGGTTTTGAATGTTTTTCGGCACACGTGACATTCGACATATGTCGGAAAGTGTATCAGTTTCATGTGCTGTCGCAAATTGGACAGGTTGCTGTAAACTCTTCCGCATTCTGAACACGGCCTGGGATCTAGCGAGTGAAGTTTGCGATTGTCTGTGCCTGCAACAAATTAAACAAATGAGCGACTCGTTGCAAGCACAATGTAGACCGCGGAACGAAAAAATAACGAAGAACAAATCAAGAGAAATTTTGAAACCGTATCGCATGGTATAGCGTAATCGCGAAAATAGAGAAAGATTGATATTTATGTTGTTAAGATCTAAGTGATTCTGCTCATTGGAATCCAGTAACAGATATTTATTGTTATTTTTAAGGCAACGAAGAAAACAACACCCAGTACGTGATCTTTGCTACATAATAAAACTTTTTTGACTAATCGCAATTAATATAGGCAGCACACAATACACTATAATTGCATAATGACCATAAAAGCTTCATTTATCAGAATATCGTTTTATTTTCGTAATTTACTAATTCAATTACCTTAATTTTTTGCAAAATGGGGCTGTTAATAGACAATTTACCTACATTTGTGATATAAGGGCTAATATTGGGTATAAATAACCATTTAGTTAATACAATGGTAACTTATGACAAGAATACATTAATACGATATTAATTATTGAATTAATTTGTACCCACTACACATTACCTCATATTAATTATAAAAAAGTTGTTACTGTTGTCACGCCCTCGCCGGGATTCGAACCCGGGCTCTTCGGCTCTCGAGTCCCGGCCAGGGAGTGACAACAGTAATACATTTTTCCTCATTAATATGAGGTAATGTGTAGTGGGTACAAATCCATTCAATAATTAATATCACATTAATGTATTTAAAATTTACTCCTACTAAAAAATTCTACAAATATTCCATTATGACAAAAACACGAAACTTGATTTAGCTTAGTTCACCTGGTAATGAATGACCTTTAAATTTATTTTTCAATAATATTTTATTTCACGAAGAATAAATACACAAGTATAAAATTTTATATTTATTCTTCGTGTATTATGAATTTAAACCAAGTAAACGTAGACACTATCGTAAATATTTTATTTATTATGAATACACTGGCCGTAATTAATTAATATCGTTTGTGAAATAAAATTAAAAATAAGGAAAATTAATACTTAAGTAGTACTATTCTTGCTATTTGTATGCTAGTTACTTAGGTGATACAAATTAAATTAAATAGAAGTACTTAATCTAATAATATGTCGATTAAAAAAAAAAAACTGCTTACCTTGGGGCATACCCGAAATATTTTCCTTTGGTGAAAAACTACAGTTCTGAGGAATAATTTCCATTCCAGCTAAAAACAACAAACAATATTATCAAATCGCTAACAATTTGGATTGTCAGAAAGAAAAAGAAATAATTAATTACAATCTCAAGCAATGTACTATTTTTACCTGGCAAATCTGCCATATCAGTCAATGCACAGTTTCTATTTTTTCCTTCTTTGGTTTCATCATCACTTAAATAATCTGGCATTTCAACCTTGGGTTCGAAAGCTTCAAATGACATATAATTCCTAATATCATTTTGTAAAGCAAATGGATTTACATTGATACTGTCATCCTTTGGCAAATCCCTAATGATTGGTGAAGTAATATAGGCCCTATCGTTTTTACAAAGTCGTTTACTAGTTGGAGATCTGTTGGGGCTTAAAGAAAAATTAAAATCTTGACTAGAAGTTACAGTACTACTTGATGATTCTTGTGTTTTAGTCGATGACACTTGCTTATTAGAATGCAACAGTGTCTTAGAAGATGATGGTTGGGGATTAAGAAATATACCATTCTAAAAATTGATACAGTTTAGGAAAAACCACTATGAGATCATAGAATGAATTTACCTCTTCTTTTGTACAGTCTAAATTTGAAGAAGTATCAGTCAGCCCTCGAATTTTAAGTGACTCAGCTGTTTTAAGAAATGCTGAAAGTTGTGCTTGAGCTACGTTTACTTCACCAGCATACATAAATTCCATCAAAGCAACTATGTGTTGAGCTTCTACATCCCTCATAAAAATTATGGGGTGAGCACAGGGATTACTCTGTAAAAATCCCACTTTTAAATATGTTAATTAATTACCAGTTCTACCAACATTAGTAATATAATATTTTAATGATGGGAACAAAGTTTATTTTTTGATAAAGTAAATTAATTTGGAAAATATTACCTTAAAAAGTTCCTTGAAAAATGGACTACATGCTGATAATACAATTTTGTGTGCCTGAAGTCGTTGACCCTCGCAGGCAATAGTAACGTCTGTAAAATCTTCATCGTCGCGAAGAGTTTCAAATTGTGAAGTAATATTTGCTTGAAAGTTGTTCCATCTTAAACAGAATTGCTGTTCGTCAGCTGTACACATACTTCGTCAAAATTTTCTTAAATCGCCACTACACATTCAAGGATCGTGATATACGAACAACACTTCAAGGAAGACATCTAAGACTTAAAAATAAACTACCTTTTAATTTTAATCAATATACTTTCTTCTGACCAACTAAGAAAAAGAACTTCCCTATAATTTTTAACTGTGGTGGCTAAAAATAGTTACAAATTTTACTTGTAAATTTTTTACATTCTATTTAAATAAATTTACTAGTCCTTTTAAAACTTGTTTCCTTGCCTATTTCGCAACTATTTTCGATGTTCATGCTTATAAAACATGCACACCAGACATGAGCAAGAATAGGGATGTCCAAATATAATTTAAGGATATCCAAAACATTTTGACATTTGTATGCTACAATTTAATGTAGAAAAAAATTATTTACTGTCTTTTTGGAATCAAATATTCAAACAGATGCCTTAATTTGTTTAATTTTGAATGATATACTAGTATTGTATATTTTAAAATCATATGCAGTCGTAAAAATGTATTACTACTCTGTGGATAAGAACCAAAGTTCAATCATACTCAATAATATCGCGCGTAGTTCATCGTCAGTAGGATAGGTAGCACTAATGGTCAGAATTGGCTGAATGACTAACTTCAGTTTGAAAGAAGTTAACCGAAAATGACGTTCGCAGGCGTTCACTGCTGTTTCTCTTAAATAATTTAACGGATAAAAACGTTTTTGTGGCAGTGATAGTGCGGCATGAAAATAAAAAACCGAAATACGTGAAATTATGAAGTGTTTCATTAACTAAAGAATATTTGAAGTTAAACATTTGTGAAGTTGCTTGACCTTAGGTGTCCAGTTATGAGATGTCAGAAAGTAAGAAATGTTTTTTTTTAATGCTTGGATTATGTCATACATATTAAGAATTATTAAATTTATTTGAATATTGTACGAGAGACATTAATCCCGTGTTACTATGCTTATGCTTTTATCTTTACCTTAATTAATTAATTAGTATTTAATTTTTTTTTTAATTGTGTTGTTTATATATTTGATTTGATTTTAATTTATTTTGCGATTTTTGATAAACTTGACTTGACTGATCATGAGTAAGAAATATTATCGGGTTTGTCACAATTTACACTAACACTATAATCAGTTGAAAGCAACGTTAAGGTTTTCCTCCGCTGATTACAAACTGCAAACATTAAAAATTGTAATACGATAATTACTTACATAGATTGAAAACAATAGGTACTTATGTCAGTGTGGGCGTAAAGTATCAGTGTGCATTTGTTGTTATAAAGTTGTAAATTTCGCATGTTATCTTTTAAAAGATCCAGCGATTTTGTTTACACATTATTTTTCTATTATTTTAGGCAGCCTTCGGACTGCTATTCTTTTGATAAAGGTGCATCATCAAGCTGGACACCAGGGCGGAGGGGAGCAGCGCCCAGTGCGCGCAAACCCATACCTCTATACCTACAAAAGATCAAGAAACTTTAACAGGTAGGTAATTATTGTACCTCTGGTTTGGTACCCCTTTTTACTGCAGAATCGAAATATAAATTAATAGAATGCTATTTTTATTGCACAATTCAAAACAACATTTACATTGCATGTAACTAGTAGTAATAATTTTATCTGTCAATATGTAAGTACAGTTTCAAATGCATGAATTGCATTAAAAGAAGTGGATATGTAAAGGAAATACGAGCTTTTGTATATTTTGCTTTATACAGGGTCATTCAAACAGAGTGGTACAAACTAAGAATGTTACAGATTTGAAAATTTGGGAGTAAGGATGATCTATTTAACTAAAATATATTTTTTTAAATAAAGAATGGAAAACATTCGATGTATCGAAAGATAATAAAAAGTGGACTCGAATGACAAAATAAAATATGCTAGGTGCCATTTGAGAAAATGAAGTTATTTGTGTTTGAAGTTTTTAAACTTTGGATGTTTTTTTGGACGCCCTGTACAAATTATAAAGCTTAGTTTTGGCATGACGTTAGCCTTATGACTTGGCTATAACTAGTAAAGAAAATAAAAAACATTTCAAGTATTTTTTAATGGAAGTTATGATCTTTTATAGTTTGGGTTGCGGTGCAATGTTTTTTCCAATAAATTAAATTATCTCAGGAATTATTCATCGTAAGCATACAATTTGGTTATCAAAGTTACCTTAAAATTTTATGTTTCATACGAATTCATCGTAAAAAATGTACCATTCTATTTAAAATAAGAAAGTTGACATCAACTTTCGGTATAACCGGAAGTGCCCGACAATTAAAATTATTTTAGTTAAATAGATCATCCTTGAAAACTGCTACTCCCAAATTTTAAATCTGTAACATGCTTGGTTTCCCTAAAACTACCACTCAGTTTCAATGACCCCTATATGTTGTGTATTTAGTTTAAAGTTAATGTTTTTGTTATTTGTATCATTTTTCGTTAACATTTCTTTATAGGGGTTGTATCACCAATTTTATATTTTGATTTTGTCTTGATGTCAAGGTGTTGTTTCATTTTTCCTTTCATTACATTCATTAGCCTTATTATGTCAGTGGCTTTTTCTAATGGAGCGTGAAATTTTAGCGGCCTTTTACTGGTAAATAAACGGTAGCCTTTGATTAGAAATTTCGTAGTTTTGACATCGTTGCTATGCCAACCACATTTGCGACCACAATGATTAACGATGGTTAAACCCTTGGCAAAGACCTATTTTTAATACAGTTGTGTTTTTAGAAAGGGGCAGCTAGCTAAATTTTATATCGTGACACTGACTCAAATGCTATCCGATGTTGCCCTCATTCACAGTAGAGTAAAATATTATTTTAATAAAAAAAAAATAATAAATCGTTTATTTGGAAAACTATTTGTTTTTAATCGTAAATCGTAATAATTCAGTAACAATTGCTATTTTTATTTTTTAACCTTGATAATTATATTTACAACTATCGACTACTTTATAGCGGTAGTTATTTAAAAGTTAGATGCAGTTTAATCAACCTGAGCTATTGCTCATATCATAATTAATTCTTGTTATTCACTGCAAATAATTTTTTGCATATCTTCTGATATGCCTGTACAATTTTCAGTTTCATTGGGAAATAAAGATTTGAGTAATAATAAAATTATTCGTTTGTGATGTTTTATAATGGTTATTTTAATTATTTTTTATTGAGTTGTAATAATAATAATAATAATAACGTCTTTATTGTTTGTATTTATTTATCAGTTTTATAAACTTTTTTGGCACAAATTAATTTGTATGGAAATAATACTTTTTATCCCATTAATTGACAGGTGATTATTACCTTGATTATATACCGGTAATAAACTAATCAATTATATCAACGTAATAATTGTTTTTTTCTGTTAAACTTTGGAACGTAATTATGTATGTATCCATAAGGAAAAAAGACGAAAAGATAAAACTGGTAATAGCAGTTAATTTAACGAAAAACTTACGTCATTTAAATTTGTTAAATTATGATGTTTACTAATTAAATTACCAATCGAATTTTTGTAATTTAAATATACAAGTGAAGTTACTCAACTTTGTGTTAAAATGTTTTGTATTTTTATAGTTAAAGGACAATTCATTTTCAAGTCGAAAAAATACGTTTTTAGATAGCTAATAGTTAATCAATTAATATATTAAAAAAAGAAGGAATTAAAATCCTTATTCGTCTAAATATTAAGATTAAAAATCTCACATTTGGAACGCGTCCTACCAAGTAGGCACAACGAACCGAAAGCCATATCCCACGACCCGTTCCAAATGTGAGATCTTTGATCTTAATATTTAGACGAATAAGGATTGTAATTCCTTCCTTTTTGAATATGTTATATCTTCGTCTAAGAATACATCGGAATCAACAGTGTAATTCAATGCCGGTAGGGGTGTTAGCCCTAGAAGTAGTTGTTTCTGTTGATTCCATATTTATATTTATAATCAATTAATTGTTTTGATTTAAGCTTTTGACTTTTATCATGGTTTCTAGTGTTTGATATACGTTCTACTATAAAACTCAGTGACCATAGTAAGGTTCAAAAGGGTACACCAGCCGCGAAAGCTCGCACAATTATGTTGTGTTTGTTATTCAGTTTTTTTCCACCGTTGGTATCACAAATGAATGTTGATATGGTTACGAAGTTAGTTTTACGCTTTTCACGTCAATTTCAACAAATCACGTTCACGTATAGAAGATTTTTAAACTATTTGTTTTGGACCAATCAGATTTCTTTCTTTATTTTTGTAGAAATAAGAAAGTTAATAATGAAAAACAAGCTTAAGTACACTGCTATTTAAACAGAACAAAATGAAAATAAAAAAATAGAATATTTGAAAATAATTTTCGACAATACTTACATTGTTCAGCCATGATTTTGAACTGGATTTTTCCAACATGGTTTTAGACGTTTTGTACGTACCTACACTGATATTGTAAATCCACTTACAATGTTGTATTTTATCTGTCCATCCTAGACCTACTTAGCATAAAACCTGTTCGTATAATTGACCGGGGTCGTTGTTGTAGACTTTCTCGCGAAATCAGCGGTTTGTTTCACTTTTGTCGTTTCTAGCGAAGAGATAGAGTGTCCACAAGTAGATACGTACGTGTTGATAAAGTAACGCATTTTTTTTTTTGTTTATTTGCACACAAAAATACAACGAACTTTGACAAACGGCGACACCACTGCATTAGTGATAATAAATAAATGTCGTCAGTGGAGATATTCATTATCTGATTCGCGATTTGATCACGGGAATCGAATGTTTGAAAAGCCTACGTGATACAAGTCATATCTGTTGTATTACCTTCAATAGGTACCCACGAAAGAAGGTGAATGGCAGCGTAGTCTGTCTGTCAGGCCGTGACGGTAAATCGCATTCGCATTGTGTTCCTGTGTAGGAATCGAGAAGCGTATAACTAAAACATAGACGAGTTCTCGATATTTTTACAGAGAATATTAATAAATCTACCTACCTAATAATTGCATCCTAACTAAAAGTCTTAAAATTATCATATTTACATTTCGAATCGTATCCGTTACTTTTCACGGTCTGTTTCTGCGATACGGTTTTCGCGATGTGTAAGCATTCGGAGAGAAGTGTGTGCCATCACGTACCACCCAAAGGTGCCATGTTGAGGGTTGATTTCACGGATTGCGGTAAGTTTTTTGATCGCACCCTGTAACTTTAACCCCTTTAAACCACTCATAGATAGAATAAATAACTGATTAAGTCTATCTGTGACGATAGAACGATAAAGACTATTATACGTTATTGATTCTTCCTGTTATTGTTTGTTGATAATTTTCCGTAGTTATTGATCATTTCAAAATATCAATGCCTTTTACTTAGTAATAATAAATGTAATAAAAGCCCCATGTATTAGATATTTTCTGCGATCTATAAAACATAAAAACATTGAAGTTTTGAATTATTTATTTGTTTTTAATAATATATTGTTTCAAATTTTGTCCATTTAGAAAAATTACTATTGTAACTAATTAGTTGTTAAGGGAAATGTAAATGTTGTCTATTTCAAACAGTTATTTTTAAAAAACAATTGACTGTTGCTCTTTTTGTATTGTTTTCGCCATGTTGAAAAAGGTGATATTGAGATATTATGTGCTACTGCTACTTAATAACAAAGACTGCATTCAGGCGTTTCTAATTACAGTTACCGGATACAACAAAAAATAATAGTTGTCATTGCCATTGCAAGGATATGATTCGTGATTGGTTGGGGTGGGGGGAGTTTATGGGGTAAGGTTGTATGAAGGGATTACTTTCCATTTACACGTAGGCTTTAAACCCTGTACCGCCTCTTTTTGATATTAGTTTACAGATAAAAATCCGCAAACATAATACATAATTCGTATTTTTATCATTATTTCTATATGAAAATGATAATGTTTATGTTTATCTAATATTGTAATATACTGTATTCTTGTATTGTTTTGAAAATTTTTACGTCAACCGTTATTTTCCACCTCTACTACTTTTTTATTCTCTTAACCTTGTTCTTGAGTAATCATTAGAGTTGTTTTGTTTTTGTTTGTATTTCCCAATATATAATTACAATGAGTAAATATGTAGGATGGGCAAATTATGTGATAGTCTTCTTTTACCCGAAAATCTGACATTGTTTTATACTCATTGTGAAATAAAATTTATTTACTTTTGTGAGAGTGATATTTTACGAAATATGAATTAGCATCTGCGAGTTAATAAAAGTTCCCGTGATGTCTTGTTTACTGATTATTTTAGCGTTAGGTATAAATTTTAGAAAGTGAAATAATATTTTTTTAGTTTATTTTCTGAATGCCGTATTTTAACAATTGTTTCATATTGTGGTTTTTAGGAGTTATGGACTCTATAAAATGGATAGTGACAAAAAACTGCTAAGCCAAATATCTCGCTTTCGACATAAGTGACCTACATATTCTTTGTCACCTTTTAATTCGACCCCAAATTAATGGGATATCTATAAAATTATTGCCTCTTCTTCCTAGTTTGATACGTAAATAAAAAAATCAATTTTTTCTGACTACTGTGCAGATATGTACCCGAAATTATTTATTTGAGAAAGGTATATGATTGTACGAAAAATTTGTGGTTTATTTTTTGTATGCCTTTCAAAATACGTTTAAGAAAGTTGTATTCTTGTTGATACGCCACTGTCTTTTGAATTGCACAAAAAATTTATGTGGCGCTGTTTTAATGTGACCGCCCATCCTATTTGGATAAAGGGGTGGGGGCGCTCACACAAGGATTGATTGGGCACTTAATGATATTTTCCAAAGAAAAGTCACATACAATTAGCAGCTGTATCAAAAGAAACTGGCTATGTGATTCTTTTATTCTCGTCATATCATCATTTGAGAAGACTTTCCCCACTAGTTTTGCACTAGTTCTGGGAGGGGGGGGGTGGACTTGAGTCAACTCCTCCTCCCTGCTTGTGTATTCCCTGTGATGTAATGGAAAGTTTAAATAATTCTATACTTAGTATGATAATTGTTCTTGATTATTGCGATATTGTTATCTGTATCAGGTAAATGCTTCGTTTATTTTCGCACAAATTATTCATTATATTCTCTTGAAGGTTCTAAGAACTTATTGAACTTGAGATGATACCAAGCGGACGTCACGAAGTTCAACAGATTTATTTGCCAAACATTTTTTTTTTGCATAAAAGTATTATTCTGTACGGTATTGTACTTACATTAAATTGTAAGGACATTCAAAAAGTAATTTTAGTTAGTACCCTTCTCATAAAAGGTATTATGTCCGAGTTTGTTTATACCATTATCACTCTCATAAAAAGTCTTAAAAATCTTTACGTTGTGTAACATTATTTGCTAACAATTTTTAAAAAGTAGTTTTTGCCAGTTTTTATTATTGGCAGTGTGGATTGGTAAATAAATAATTGTTGTTTGCTTTTTTTATACTTATCGACAAATGAACACCCACGTCCAACAATATTCGAGTAGTGCTGAATAAGTTAGTAGTGGTATACTGTTGCTTACTGCACCAAACATCAAGCTTGTTCGTATTATGCAATCAAGCCACGCCATATGAGTTTCAGTTTCGATCGATAACACCTTTTTACTTAATTTATTATATTATATCATAAGTCATAACAGAACACAACAGCCAAACATTCACCCACCACGTCCGCTTTCTCTTTCATTGGCCTTAATATTAATTAACAATAAGAAAAGTAATTATAGCGAAATTTAACATTCGCGCGCGCGCGTGCGTGTGTATGTGTGTCTGTGTGTGCGTTAATCAGATAAACGAATTTGACTATTTTGGTGCGTGGATTGGCCTGGCGCCAAAATCGCGCTCATTCCTACATTGCCCAGAGCCTTAGCAGTTTAGGATTTACGATTAGAATTCATTCATTGCCGGTCGTTTAGCCCATTCGAATGGTGCGTTGTGAATGAGTTGTGTTTTAAGCAAGACGGCCCCTTTTTGGCGATCGAAACGCCAATAAAGTTGGTGCATTTCTTGTGTTTTAATCTGTGTTGTTACAACACACCCCGGCCGGCACTTGCGTACTAATCATCATTCTCCTAAACTTGTACATACAATGTTGCTTTGATTGACGAGTCTTTTTAGTTTATTATTTGTACATAACATAGATCGACACTTTAATCGATCAACAAAATCTAATCGACTTGAAGTTGTAAACATATGTACAAATGTAGATCTGTTGGGTTTTCTATTCAAATAGAGAACTGTTATTGTTAGAAATAATTGTCGTCGGGCTTTTGTATAACACTACAAAAAGTATACTTTGAGTGGTGCGTCAATTTTTGTTTTTTTTTGTGGTGTTTTTGCTTGCTGGGGATGGTTTTTCGTCGACAAGGATGAGGAATGGTATGAAGTTCCTCAAGCACGACGACGATGAGTGAAGCTAGACGTGCGCGTCTCCTTAAATCTCGTCTCGGCCAACCGTCTGTAAGCGTGGCCGATTGGGAAAAGCAAAGTCAACTATTGTCCAAGTGGAACAGCGGTATGTTTTGAGTGTTTTCTTCTAGTGTGTTTCTTATCCGCTTTTTATGTTGCTATTTAGACACACGCAATTTTGTACGTTTATTGTACATACACTAAACAAGCTGTATCGTATATAATGTCGTGTTCTTCCTGATTAACGTTTTTTGAGTCAGCTAATTCCTGTATGAACCAGTAAAGGCTAGAACTGCTTAATGAGTTTTACGAGCTAATTTTTATCAAATTGTCGCATGAATATTTTGTTGTACTCGTTATTTTCTACGGAATTTCGAATTTAAATCGTGTTTTTATTTTAGCATACAGTTTAAAGAGAATAATTTGTTTAGGGTAATAATAGCGGAAAAATCTGGTAATCCTGTGAATCAATGCAGGAACGACTTGGATTTTTTATTTCTTCTCAAAATACTTATTAGTTCAACTCTTTGGCTGCCAAAGGGTAAATTTTCTTATAGTAAATATCTCAAGATTTAATTGTATTGAATTAGCGGATACTTGATGGAAATCTAACATATTGAAATAAATACACAATTTAACACGTGTTTTGCCAACACTGTGGCTTCTTCAGAAGTACAAAATTTACTTAAAACTACCTAAGAGTAGATGTCTATAAATAGGGTGGTGCATCTTCATTAGAGTGAGGGAGGGAAAAGATTTAATAGTGGTGAGAGGTTTATATTTACTTGGTCATTAAGTAATATGTCTATATTTTTATTTTTGTTAATTTCTTTAGATTCTAATAATAAAAGTTTTAAACTTTTATTTCTAATGTGTAAAATTTTTAGATCTAAATTAAATATATGGTTATCTTCTAACACATGTTTTGCATAGTTAGAATGGTTTTTTTGTTTCTATATGATCTTAAATGTTCGTTCAAACGAATTCTAAAATTTCTTCCCGTCTGACCTATATAAATTTTTGAACAAGAAACGCAATTGAGTTGATAGATGCCTGGTTTTGATAATTTCTCTACTGTGTCTTTATTATTCTTTAAATGTTTGCTAAAGTTATTATTCGTTTTGTATGATATATGTAGATTGTTGTCTCTGAGAAATTTATTGATTGTTAGTGAAGATTTCCCTATATATGTTAAAAGTTTGAAATTTTTATTTGTTATCTTTAGTGAGTGGGAAGATGTTTGAAATATTTTGAGTGTATGAAATTTTTTGTAAAAGAGTGTCAATTATGAGCGGGTTGTAATTATTGTATGGCAATTTGTTTAATTAGACTCAATTCTTTATTATAGTCTGTTTCTGACAAGGGAACTTCGATAAGTCTGTGTAACATGCTATAAAATGCTGAGTGTTTGTGTTGGTAAGGGTGACAAGATGAGTGGTGCATAATAATATCTGTGTATGAAGGTTTATGGAAGATGGAAAAATTATGTTTATTATCTTGTTTGGAAATAGTCTAGAAAGTTTATTTTATTGTTATTTTCAATTTCCATTGTGAAAATTATATTTTTATGTTATTATTAATTTGGTCAAAAAACATGTGTAATTGTCTATCTGAACCGGTGAAACAGACTATAATATCATCAACGTACCTGAAGTAATAAAGACAACATTTAAATAGAGGTAATTTTTGAATAGCAGATTCAACAATTTGGTACAAGAATATTTCTGCCAACAACGGGCTTAAGGGATTTCCCATTATTAAACCTGTGTTACCTGAACAAATATTTGAGTTGAACTGACAATAATTTTCCTTTATACAAGTTTCAAGTAATAATATAATCTCGTCATTAATAATGGGATTGGTATGTTTTCGTTCTAAAATATTTTGAATAACATTAATCGTTTCTAAGGGAGGTCCGGACGGGAAGAGATTTTTTATATAGAATGAGACGAATTTACAGTTGTTGGGTAATTGAATATTTTTAATGTTGTCTATTAATTCTAAAGAGTTCTTAATTGTAAACTTATTATAAAAATTACAATGAATATTTAATATCGATATTAAATGTTTATATAATTTATGATGGAGCAGTAACAAACGACACTACCGGTCTAATCGGATAATCTTGTTTGTGTAGTTTAATATATGAATTTTCGGTGATGACGGATTCATGATAATCAAATTATAATTCTTATTTGGTAAAATCATCAAGATTTACTCTGTAATAGTTGATTAACCTTATTAGCTTAGGTTTCTCCAAAATATTTTGTAGTCATTATCAATAAATTAAATTGTATTACCATTGATATTGAACAATTAGTATTAAAATTTCTGGTGACCTGAGATAATAGAACAATTGAGTTCTTTTTGTAGAATTGGAGGTCAATGCCAAGTTTGTAAACACGGATGACATTGAATTATCTAGTAGAATTTATCAGAAAAAGGTTGCAGTGTAATTTGTTAAAAGGAGGCGTTTTTATTTATTTATAAGTATCTACATAAGCTGTAATTAACAGTCTGTACATAATAAGAAGGGTAACATTGTTAATACAAAGTATATTATAACCCAATACTGAGAATACCCTTGTCAAATAATGCACAACTGGAGATTTTCGCAGATGTATTTGTATTTGACAGTTGTTTCGCTAACCATTAGCTTCTTCATACGTAAAACAATTCTCAGGTATAAATAAGTCTGAAAATTTCCAAATGCGTGTTATTTGATATAAAGATTGAAACAATTCAATATTAAGAAGGTTTTGTCGTTAAAAAAAAAAACGAAAGGGCGTAAGCATGGAATTAAAATCAATTAATATTCTCGAAGGAAATCATATAAACATTTCGTTGTTAGTAAGGTTCGAATGAATATGTAAAAATTAGTAGAGCAATTATGTTGGAGCAGTATAGATGGACACTATACTCTTTTTACGTTTTATTTTTCTTCAAAAATGTACAAGTTGCTAAAGAATTTCAGAGGCTGGAGTCTAGACTTGAGGGTTAATGGCCAGCCATTTTAATCCCTTGTCTGTTTTGAAACTTCACTTCGTTCTGATATATTCTTGTGTACTATATTATTTGTCTGTTCCATTTACATTCCCATATGTATTATCAAAGAACGTTTAATAATTTAAATGTCATTGATGACTGCTTTTATCTTTGATGAGGATTAATTCTAAAGTTTCTTATTCTCGTAAATAAGGACAAAATTAGAGTGTGTTTTTTAAAATTCCTTTCAGAAAGTTGAATTAATTTCTAATTGTGATTTTAATTCTTCTAAAAGTAGTAACATGGCAAGTATAACATATGTAAGATGTAAACAGGGTTCAACGCTCTTGAACGGGATGGAGAACTAAAAAAAGTAACATTTTAAAAATATAATTAATCTCAAAAGAGACTGCTTTGCTGGGAAGGCTTGTGACTAATAATTGCCAATTAAAAAGCTAAGATTTTTGCTTTTTTTTTAAAAAAAAGTCCATTACTTATTTATTTATTTTTTTCTATAAAATTTGATTTAATAGATTGCCAATTAGTGAATCACTCTGAGGTTATTAGATTGATTACATATCCTTCTTTTTATTATATTCTGATGAGATTTTATTGAATTATATACACGTTTTGCTGTTTTTTTAATTGTATTTCTCTTTTCAATTCTTATAAGATTGTGGTATATCAGTAATCCAATCCAAATCTTTATCTCTTTGCATGATAGTTTGAAAAATGTTGAATCAGGTTTTCAAAAATGTGTTTCATTATATAATTTAGGATTAACTGAATTTCAATTTGCTTGTATAACTACATTTAATTCAGAAACAATACATCTGTTAGTTTGCAATTGTACGGATTCTTTGGTTACTTTTACTACATATGTATGTATGTTTGTAGAAATCGAATAGTTAGTTGTTTTGGTTTGTTCAAAAGTAAATGTTCGGTAGCGTTTGATTAATATTAATATTGTTGTTATTTACATATTACGAATGACTATTTTAGTGGTGGCCATTTGTTTAATGAGTTGCCTGAGAAGAATTTCGGCTATTGGTATATTACCTACGGGTGGAAACGTTTACGTAACTTTTTTTGCTGTTTAAAGAAAAGGAAATGCCCTTATAGCGGATGTGGTGTGTGTGTGTGTGTGTGTGGAAAATAGACATCTTAGGAAAGTTACTTTTTCTGTCTGGTGCAATTTTTTGTATAGGAGCGTTTTTGTTTTCGCTCCCGTGTGCCGTGTAGATGAAACTATAAATACTCAAAGTGCCTCATCATGTCAATGCCAATAACTATTTCTGTGTTAGTAACAACCTCGTTGCATTTTGTTGTAATTGTTGCTAATATCATAAAAAATAATGAGAAAATTGGAGAATTTTTTAGTAGATATATATTTCAATACAATTTTTTTTTCTTCATTAATTTGAGGTAATCTATAGGAATTAAAAATTAATCCACTTTAATCTATTATAAAAAATGATAGAAATTACTTCTGAAATTGATTTATTTATCTGAATTTTTAGACAAAAATATAATAATAGTTGAAATTGAGGTTTTGCTGATCACTTAGTGAAACATGATGAATAATTAATAAAATGAAACACACGGTATATTTCACAAATGTATTAGACTATCTTTGACATATGTTTCGGTTTTTACACCATTTTTAAAGAGCTATAGATAACTGTGGTACATTATTTCCTTATAAACTACTTATACCTAGAATACATTGTATTTTAATAACGGGGTAACCCCAAAATCGGTCTGGTCATTGGTAATAGGTACACTGTTTGCGATGGCCTGGTTTATTTCGACTGTTTCAGTCTTCTTCCTTTACTTTCTGTATGTATTATTTTTATATTCTTATTATCTAACCTAAGATAACCATTGATAATAAGAATATAAAAATAATACATACAGAAAGTAAAGGGAGAAGACTGAATTTTCTAGAAATACTTGAAATAAAACAGATCCCATCTTGGGGTTTCCCCGTTTTTAAAATCCATTGTATTCTAGGTGTAAGTAGTTTGTAAGGAAATAATGTACCTCAGTTATCTATGTTAGCGGTATCCTGGTGAACCCCCTGTATATCCGCTACGTGATGATAATTTAGCTACGTCAGGACGGGCGAGCTAATAAGGGATGAGACAGGAATGCGATGCGCAGTACCTACTCTATCGCAACCCCATCAACAATTCAAGAGTCTTACGGTCTGAGACATCTGTTTGAATAGGAGCTGAATAAAATAAATCCATCCTGTACAATAATAATAAAAATAATACAAGATAATATCTTGTTTATTAACATCTATAGCTCTAATGGTGTAAAAACCGAAACATATGTCAGAGATACTATAATACATTTGTGAAATATACCGTGTGTTTTATTTTATTAATTAAATAAATAATAATGGATTCAAGTAATTATGAACTTCCGAAGAAGGAAAGAAAAGGTGTAAAGTGCGTTTTTTATGATATCCTTATAGATTGAATCCGTATTTTTTGTTGGAATTATGATTTCGAAACACTTTGCATATTATTTAGAGATTTTCTAGGAACACTGACTGGATTGTTTCCTTGTGGTTTTAAAATGGATCGATGTGTAAACGCGTATAGCGTGACGGTATGAGATCATCGAAAAATTAGGGGCTTGAATAAAAATTTTTGACCTAGATTTTTCTTCCTTAACCTGTCAATATCTTTATTAAAATAAACATTGAACGTGGTGGAGTAGAAAAATGTCGACAAAACGTTATGTAGATAGATCCGCATGGATTTTTGATGAGTATACGTGGCATAGAAGGATTTTTTTTGTAAGTCTTATTTTTCGCTTATTTTTGGATTGAACATTTGTAGAGTAAAAAAAACAATAAAATTATAATGATGGCTTAATAATGGTTTCGAAACGTCTACTTCTTTCTCTCTTATTTACAACGTATTAAAGCATTTTTTTTTCGTCTTTACAAAGTTTTTCTATTACTATTTTGGTCATGTTGAAGATTCAAATGTGTTCATTACAGAGACTGGTATTTTCATTAATGGATTATAAGCCAAATCGTACAAGTAATGTCCACGTTGTAGGGAGTTTTTTTATAATAAAGAGACTCGTTGTAGAGAGTTTATACTGTATTATTTTTTTTTGCTTCACCCTTATTATGCACGAAATATGGTTGTTGTACCAATAGATGTGTTTACAGTTTCAGGAAAAATACTGCAAAATTATTGACTTTTAAAATTTGAATTTGCGACCTTGAAAAACAAGCTGATTAGGTGTTTATTGTAATTTAATTTTTGTAATCCACGTGGAAATTGTATCGTGTTCAGTATTTCTATATTTTTATGTGTTTAGAATTATACCACACAGATGAAATACGGAAGCTATTTAAACAATGGAATTTTTTCACAAAATTTATCATTGCCTCTACATTATTATTCGGCCGATACGGCTATTATCAAGGAGACAAAAGATAAAAGATATGATATATACCTATTGTACTTAGATAATTTAGTAATCTTAGTAAACTTGTGAAATTTACAAAATAAAATATAATTATGCATGTAACTATTAAATATACTAACACACTGAAAAGTTAAAATATATATATATATATATAACTGAGACAAGCAATTTGACAAACTTGAACTCACACAGGTATAATGGTCTTGTTCACAAGAAAACCATAGGAATAGTTGACACACCTGACAAAAAGGGTTTCACAATTATCTATCAAAAGTCAAAATTGTAACATAAGCCTAGAGAATGTACTGTGAAGACTACAATGGAGATCCGTTTACAAACTTAAAAGGCTTATTAAAAAAAAAAGATACCGCACAGATTTGACCAAGGTTGCTTTTCGTAAGGCTAGTGTTAAAGGTCTCACCGAGCGGCGTGGTCCAGTTCGGTTCGAACCCAAGTACGGCTGCTCTGGTCCAAGTTTTCTGTGGTTTCCTTGGATCACTTAGACAAATGCTGGCGCAGTAATATTCCACAGATGATCTTTCACTTCTCTTCTGTCTTTATTTCGTCCGTCCCATCTGTCACTCCCTAACCACACCCCCCACCCATTTCCACGATTCCTGCAAGGAGGCTGAAGAGGGCTTTACGCCCTACCTTCCGGCTTTGCACTACAGTGTAGGTCGGAGAGACTGCCCGTCCACCAGCACGAGTAGCTGGTGGGAATGAAACACAAAAAAGGTTTTTTTTAAGGTCTCAAAAACCTTTACCAGCCAAATGCAAAGAAGGAAGCATAACTTTTTTGTATTTGTATTTTAACCTTTTGGAGATAGATTGATTCAATCAATTTAAACGGGTTGAACTAGTACATTACTTAGAGTAATTTTGTGCTGTAATACAGTTATTTGTACATACGTACGTGTAATTTACGATATTCATTACATTAAGGGCGTGTTTGCTAGAATATTTCACATTCTTTAATTGAAACAAGTGTTTTCCATAACAATAAATATGCAGGTATCCTAGTTGTATCTATCTATATATAAGTACGTAGAAACGTTATTCCTTCACTTTTAAAGTGGAAAATATCTTTTTCGTGATGGTGTATAAAGTGCATAACGGTATTACATGATGGTATGCAATGGAGAGCTCTTAACCTGCTTTAAACAAAAAAATCATTGGCATTCACTAATTGCATACTACAAGTTCATATATTCTTTCGAGGAATCTTAATAAAAGGCTTAGCAGATGTGTGATGCTGACCTCACTTGTATCTACAAAGATAAATATAATATCTACTTGTATGCTGTGGTGTACAAGTTTATAATTTATTGTAAAATAGCAAATAAGAATCAATAAAAATTTGTATCTAACGGTCATTTCGAATTCCTATGGAAATAAGAAATGCTTTTCTTTTGTAAATTTTAACGTTTGCAGACGTATCAGTAAATAAATAGGACATATTTTGTACGCGTTTAACATGAAAGTTGTATTAGCTAAAGTAGGTGATAACGGAGTATTATTAAATTTGATAAGTATGTCGAAATATTGGCATTTTGTTACTATGTAGATACTACAATAGATATACATAAATATCACAGAAATCAGATTTCATAAAAATATTTATCTAAGAATTAAAGAGGGAGGATATATTTTTTATTCATAATTTTAAATCAGTTCTAATCAAAATAAAGAAGGTATAATGTTAACAGGAAAAATCAACGAAAATCTTTCATCTACTAGTAATTTTACAAACTAACGATTTGATTTTGTGGTCGAATGTCAGACAAAGCACCCAGTAAAGAGGAAGCGACATGGTGGCTACTTATGCTATAGTATTTTGAAAAATAATTTGTTCGTTAATGATTTTAAAGGTAACAGTAGAATTTTGTCAGTTGCACAACTGGTTCGTGTACATTTCGGTCTGCTTATTTCCACGAACTAGTCACCCTTATTATTGTATTGTTTAGAAATTTTCACCAATTATAGCAGAATGATGATTTGGGCTTGTAGGCTGTGGTCGATGTGAACGGTTTCGTCCAGACGTTTCGTCGGCAAATGCGGCTGACATCTTCAGTGGGTGCTGTGTTGACTACGTGTGCGAACATTATACCTCGAAGTCTCGCTGTCGAAACGTCTGGACGAAACCGTTCACATCGACCACGGCCTACAAGCCCGAATCATCATTCTACTATGAATTATGTTCTTATATTTCACCAATTAACTCATAAATAATTCTTGAATACATTTTAATTTTAGTAACATATTTGCTCTTGAGAATTGTCGAAGCAATTGTTGAATGAGTCTTTCTTAATGAATTTTTGTGAAAATTCACCAAATGTTTGTTTGTTTCTATTATTTTTTAAATGTCTTTCCACAACCCTTGCACCACAGACAGCATAAATTACTATCGTTAAAGTATTAAACCCCATTCTTGGCTCTGAATGTCATGCATAATTCAAATTATACGTTTTGGAATCATTTATAAATATATAATTAAATTGTCACTTGACATTCATTTTATTATAGATAACACTCATGATTATATGATAATAAAAATTAATGTATTGAGGCACTGGTAATACTCTAGATATTTTGTGTATCTTTTCAAAATACGTAAGGTATTGGAATTTTAAGCTGTTTAAAGCAAGGTGCGCCATCTTTTCGGAGTTCGTCAAACTGTACTGTAAAATGATAAGGTACGAGATAATTTATTGTTGTGTGAATGTAAAATTGTAGTATCCTTGATAAAATTATCGTTTGCATTGTAGGATATAAAATCTAATTATGTATGTATGTATACGCAATTGTGAAGGTAATTTTTGCGTTAATTTGTAAATTGCGCTAACGGTTATTTGTTGTTATTTAACTAGAAATTGAAAATAATTTGTTTATGAATGATTTTATAAGTAACAGTAGAAAACAAAGTGGCGTAATTTTTTATTTGGACATCATTTTGTGAATCGCACAATTGCCGTGTAAAAAAATCGTTTCGCATAACTGTTTTGTTATTTGAGACTAAAATTACTTTGCCAAACAGTTGAAAGTAAATATTGTTAATTAAAAAATTAATTGGAGCAGACGTTTTCACAGATACTTATCAAAAAAATGGTTCTGTCGTTGCTTTGTTTTTTTGTTTTTGAGTTGCGAAGTTCTTTTCGTAGTTATTCAATTAGAGTGGTACGACATAGTTGGTCACTTTTCGTAATTGAAACTGGTTTATCATTAAATTTCACGTTCAATAAAATTAATTAAAAAAAGAATTCGACCATTCCAAATCGGCAATATCACCTACTTATTGCTAAAATTTTATTTGCTGCAATGATTAATTATTTTTTTAAATTTCTTTCTTTCGAAATATTCAATTTAATTTTGGAAATTCTGAATGACAATTTGTGAAATTTGGAACAAAAGAATACTTGCCTTACAGTGTGTTCGTAATAATGTTTGGTACGTAAAATTGGAATATTAAAAAAAAAAAAAATATTTTGTTGTAGAAGCGGTAATTTCCTTTGATTATATGTTTATTTATTTCCTTTTATGGAAATCTTTTGTGTAATTTTACTTGACCTTCATTTTCTTAGTGCGGTCAAATTACCTTTATGAGAATAAAGAGAAAAAAATTACTAATCATAAGTGATTTCCGCTAGGTTCCTTATTGACGTGTAGGTATCATCAATCAGATGACCAAGAGCAAATTTATTATTTCGAAATAAAATCGATTAGAGGGAAAGCAAATTTAGAATGGAGGTCAAATGTGTTTTCCTTTTATTTTATTTTTTTTAATTTTTGGTAAAAGGGAGGTAGGTAATATGTTTTAATGGTGTGGTATAAAAAGAATGAGTATACCTATAAAAGTAAATTTTCCTGTTTATTTCAACAAAGTTCAACGCAACTTTGAACGTTAGTTTTGTCTAATTGTAATTATTAATAAACTGAAAAGTGTTTTAAAGAGAATGTTTCGACGATTGAATCTAACAACACAAGTGATAACATTGTGGAACGAATATCGAAGTAAGATTTCTTTGCTTTTATGAATAAGCGTGAAATTTTTTGTTTAGGTAATTTTATACTATCATAATTGTTTGATGGATATTGTGAGAAATATGAACTGTTCTTTGAAGAAGTTTGTTATCATTATAAACATAAAAAGCATCAAATATGCATAAAAAATATAAAATATGCAATATACAATAATAGAAAACAGTTTTTTAAGTCAAAATAATCATGCAATTAATTAATTAGCGACAATAATTATTAATTAATATTTTGTTACTGTTGTAACTATAACCAACCATGTATCCTCAATCACACAAAATATTTTTATAACTGAGCTAACTGGGCATTATGTTAGAACTTGCTGTTTAATATAAACAAAGAGTGTCTATACAAAATTTTTCAATTTTTTCAAATTTGCAAAAGGCGTAAAACCGAATGTCCTATTTTCATGTCTAGGTGCTTTTTTTTCACAAAACACACCAGCCTTCGCCTTTACTATAAAATGAACCATTAATATTAGGGTTTTACCTTCAGCTTTTGCTGTTTTGGCCATGCAAGATGTGCCGTTTTTACTGTTAATTTAACTATCCTACCGAAAACTGTTTTAAATATATCGAATCTATTAATTATCACTGTATTTTAGGTTAAATATGCAGTATCTGGTGAGAATAACCTAAATATGCAAATTCATATAATCCGGTTTCTTGTTATCATGAACTCAGACTGTAGTCCGTTTAATGCATTATATATTTCCTAGAAATACTATATCTATTGTTACAATCGGGTAAAAGTCTAATTTGCACTGTAACTGTATTCATGATTTAACAGACTATGAGTAACATAGCATGACCTCAAAAAGTCCTCATCATTTGTGGTTTGTTCGTTATTGGTTATTGAAATGGTAGAATATATTACCTGGTCAGAGGGTTATTGATTTTCTGGAAATTGTGATATTTAGAAATTTCTACAATTCCAATTGATACTGGGATCCATGCGTCTGGATTTTTTTAAAATTTAGTTATGCATTGAAAATACACAAATTTTGTCTAAATCTAAATCTAAATACAATAAAATTCGTGAAATAGACAAACAAAATACAAACTCAGCTTTTAACAATAATACATTTTGTCAAATCCTACATAAATTCCTATTATACTTTATTGTTCGTAGAATATATTGTAACGGGGGTTATAGTATTCGTTCTCTAGAAATTTTGTGTAAATATGTTCTTGAATAATAGATTTTATAACGTAACATAACATATCAATATCTAAATATCGAATAATAGACCTTGGGCCTTAAATACTTTTTATTATAAGTTTGCGAAATTTGACCTTAAATTTTCGTACTATACGCTCATTCAAAAGGAACCAGTGTGTTTAAGGTACTTTTATAAGTACAGTGACAATGTAAAGGAGCTAGATAAACAGATAGTTGTGAAAATATATCTGTCTATCTTTCAACTGTTTTTTTAAAATTATTTAATTAAAATTCAGGTATTTCAGTTACATACCTATTAAATAACATCTTAAGAAGAATCTGTTCTTTTTTTTTGCAATTTTCGTTGCATTTACAATAACATACTATATTTTGTAACATATGAACCAAGATAAAGAAATTTTGGCCATCGGTTCTGTTAATTGTTTTATTCGAAACCGAGCTACAGTAGGCAATAGTTACTTAAAGTTTGAGAAAGTATCGAAAATTGCAAAAAACTCAGACAAACATACTTTGTTTGAGCTTTTTCAATTTTAAAACCCGATTGGGCTTATTTACTATTTTAAAATGGATGAGTAAGAAAGAAATTAATAAAAAGTTGACTTTTAATAAACGATATAGATTCTTGTGTTATGTTTTTATGAAACATTTTGAATTAATAAAAGAAAAGAAAAGAAAAGAAAATTGCTTTTAAATGTTTCAAAATTTTTAATGAGAATCACTCTACAATTGTTTCGGGTTGTTAGCCGTTTATCAAGAGTAATACATTACAACCCGAAACAATTGTAGAGTGATTCTCATTAAAAATTTTGAAACATTTAAAAGCAATTTTCTTTTCTTTCCTTTTTTATTAAAAAGTTGACTGCATATTCTTGATACGTCGACAAAGAAATCTAGAATGTTTCAAAAAGATTGGGAGCTGCCTGTTTTCACAAATAAGTAGTGAAAGTGCAAAAAATTAGCACCAACCTTTTTGTTTCGTTTTCTATACAGATTAATCTACTTATTTACAAAGTTCCCTAGATACAGTTTCAATTTGTGACCACTTTACAGTTACTTTATTAAAGTACCGATTACAGTTTATGGGATAACAATTGATACATCTGCGATTGTTGTAACTTTTACCAACTGTTACTACTACTACTACTTAAACTATTCGGCATACTATTTTATGGTAAGTACATTCAATTCCGGTGTCTCCCACCTGCGTAAGTTTGGACAAATGATAACGTAACAAGGTCTATGGAGTGTACCTACAAACAGGTACCACAAGCAGTTTTAACCTGTCGACTATTTACTTGACGTCTTCGCAGTTGTTCGTTAGTAAAATTTCATACGGAGCGCGGTGTTTGTGCCCTTGTGTTCTACCGATCGTGCGTCTCCTTTTGAACGGGGTCGTGCGTTGCGAACGAGGGTTGAGTTATTAGTAACGACGCCATCCGTCGCGACGTCCTTACGCCTTGACGTATTAGGCGCATGTTATTGTGAAATGTTATCATTGGGGGTGCTTTTAAACGTGGCTGTATCACCACATTGATGACGTTTTAGTTGTGTGTGTGAAAAGTTGAATTTAGTTTTTTTTTTGACGAAGTTTTAGACTTGAGAAGGAAGAATGCTGCAAAAAAAGTAATAAAAAAGTGAGTTTTTTTAGTTATCTTGTTGTACCCGCATATTTTAACATTTACACTTATCCTACATTTGAGAAAGTTAATCGATTATATTTAAACACTGTTATTGAAAAACTTTCTTTTGTGCTATTTTCTTGAAGTGAGTTTTTTTAATAGGTATTATTTTTTCTATTTATTTTATATTTACCCGGACTTTTTCTGTGATTTTTTCTTAATCATATAAAATATTAGGGGTTGCCAGATGGTGCGTTAATATTTTAAGAAAACAGGGATGTTAAATTGAGCTAAAATCGATGAGGCCAGCAAGACCTTCGTTTTATGAGTTCTTTTGAAAACCTACTATATCCCGCAAATAAGTTTGTGTTTTTGTTTTTGGAAAGTATCAACTTATTTTCAGATTGTCCCATAAGTTTTAAATTAAAGAACATATTTTTGAAATTTGCGATCAAAGTTTTAAAATAATTTAAAAGTTATTGTTGAAAGGTTGGAGGAATTTTAGTGGGATATTAAAGTAGTTATTTTGTCCGATTGGCATGTTTAGCATTATACATACTTTCAATAGTTTAAGTATTAACGTAAATAATTGGTATCAAATTATTTTAGGTTGTTTCTTCTTTATAAATATTCTGTTAATATTTCTAATTGTATCGCAATATGTATAGTTACGAAGTTCTTGGCGAAAATTTTAATTTGCTACTAACAATAAAAAAGAGACTGAGTAACAAAAACTTCAATTGCACATATGCTGAGTCACTTCTGGTTGTTTTATTTCAATCATGTGCTTTTTGAAATTATCACCTTGAAACTCACATTGTGCTCTGCATACGCAAATGAATTGTTTTACATACTTGGGAGATTTTATGATATTCGACTCCGTCTACTTCTACTTCTATAGATGTGGTTAGTTTTTTTATCTATAAAAAAGGGTTAACGATAGTGATACGCACCACTACGTCTCTAGCCAAAATGTTCGCTTTTCGACGTAAATAGTAAATCTTTGATACTTCTCTTTACGTAACAGGCGGGCTGAGAAGTCCGTAGGCTAGCATAGAAAAAATTATTTTTTTTGATAGAATTTGATTTTATTATTCAATATAGTTCCCTTCGAGGGCGATATAACGATTAACGATTATAGCGGTCATACAATTTTTCGATACCATTTTTATAATACGATTTGTCTTTAGCCTCAAAATAGGCTTCAGTTTCGGCGATTATGATTACCTCTTCATCTGCGTGAAATTTCTGTCCAGCGAGCATCCTCTTGAGGTTAGAGAACAGAAAAAAACCGCTGGGGGCCAGAACTGGAGAGTACGGTGGATGCTGAAGCAACTCGAAGCCCAACTCCTCGGGTGCTCGGTGCTCATTTCTCCTCGTTTAAATTTAGCAAACCACTTTTCTACGGTTGAATAATGTTTATAAAGCCAAGCCTTGGTTTCAACAGTATTTTTTTTTTTCACCAAAAAGCAATGCTTTATTAACACACGAAATTCCTTTTTATCCATTTTGTCAAAGTAACAAAAGTTCTTTCACTAAAAATGCTATAACTCAGATACTAATAGTGCAACAGCTGTCAAATTTATACACGCGTCTTTTGAAGGTTAGGGCTAACTAAAAATCATATGGATTTGATACTAGTAGCGCCATCTATGGGTCAGCCTACGAACTTTTCAGCCTGCCTGTTATGAGACTTGAATTTTTATTGTTATTTTTTCCTGTCTTTCGGTTGAGACCAAAAGAAGAGAATGATGTATGATGTCTGTTACAAGAATAAATGTTTACTTATTTTAACATATACTTTTTCACAAACATTAGATATTATCTCATAAGTTAATTTTATATAAAATGACTATGTAAATGATGTCTCCAGATAACAGTGATAGCAATCAGCATATGACTTGATCCTTGTTCGTATGAAACTATAGGCAATTAACACTTTTAATCTTAACGCGTGTGTTTGAATTTAATTAGAATTATCTATAAGAATTATAGAATGTGTGGATTTAATGGGAAGTATTAATGGTGAGTACTTAAAAAAACAAATAATAATTAAAGGGAGAAACGAATAGTCATCATTTTAGTTTACAAATTTTCAAAACGATGCCAATAGATTAGGTACATTTTTTAATTTTTGAAATAGTTGTCGTACTTAAAATTTTTGAACTCAGGATCAGGATTATTATAGGTTGTGGTTTTCTATTTTTAGCGACCCCGTTCTGAATTCTATCTCTGTTTGACAGACAAAAAATTGATGTCAACCTAAAATATATGATACCTACATACCTGTATATTACCATAGAAGTGATGTAAATATTACGGATTTAAGAATGAAAATTAGAAGGTTCCAAAGTGGCCTTTTTGGTATAGTAATAGTATAGTAAACACTGCTATACGAATATTGTTTAATAATTTTATTCGCAGTTATTATTATATTACTTACGTTAGAGACTTCTTTGTATCATCATGTGTTATATATGTTTGGGATTATGTGGAATAAATTTATCTAAGATTTCATTTGTTGTAAAATAAGCTCGAAGAGCTATCTTTGAAAACAGCTACCAGTATTGCAAAATGTTTTCTTAGTTTCCAATTACCCGGATCATTGCAATCATTTTAAAATATTCGCAATTATCCGTTTTTCCTTGATTATTCTGCGAGATGTAAATTATTGTATTTTCACCGCATCTGTTTTCTGTTTATTATAATATATCAGGAATATAAATTATGTAAATTAGTGTCTATTAAATTTGATGTCGATGGGTTTGAGGAACGGGTTTGGTTTTTTATATTTGGTCCAAAACTTCCCTTATAGATGGTGTATAGGTACTTACAGTAATTAAATAAATACATTTTCAAAAAACAAGGAATTAAAATCCTTATTCGTCTAAATATTAAGATCAAAGATCTCACATATTGAACGCGTCCTACTAAGTAGGCACAACGAACCGAAAGCCATATCCCACGACCGGTTTCGACCTATCGGGTCTCATCAGGTGGGCGCTGGCAGAAAGGCCTTTACAGGCTATATTTTAAATATAAATATAAATATTTAGGTCGAAACCGGTCATATGGCTTTCAGTTCGTTGTGCCTGCTTGGTAGGACGCGTTCAAAATGTGAGATCTTTGATCTTAATATTTAGACGAATAAGGATTTTAATTCCTTCTTTTTTTGAATATGTTATATTTTCGTCTAAGAATCCATCGGAATCAACAGTGTAATTCAATGCCGGTAGGGGTATTAGCCCTCGGAGTAGTTGTTTCTGTTGATTCCATATTTATATTTATATATACATTTTCGTTTAAATGTGAGACAATGTCACCTCTTCTATTATACGTGACCCCAGCACCGTGTATTTTAACTTCAAATAGAATTTGACGTAAGCCTACAGAGGACGACCCACTGTTACATTTGTTGTTATTATTACTGCCTACATTTTACATATATTATATAGATAAGTATTTACATGTAAAAGATTGTGTGCGTATGTATGTGATTGTTCGTTATGTTCTGTGGCCAGTGGGTACCCACAAAAGCATCAATGTCACGTTAAAAAAAGCACAAATTATTTGGAACTGCGTTTGTTACTCATTTTGTTTGGCACTCGTTGTCGGTTTTTGGCTCGTACGTTATTTGTTTTTTCGAGGGTATTGTACTTATCCAATGCGATCAAGTTTGCTCATGTTACATAATAAAAATTGCGAAAAAATATGTATTTCAGTTGTTGTGAGGACTGATGATTAAATACCCAATCATCCCGTTTAAATTTTGTTCTCATCACTAATGAGAGTTTCACATGTTCTTATATAATACAAATATTCAAATTGCTAACAAATGTCTCTATTCTATTAAGCTAGATACTTAGGTACTTCGCATTCATTAATTTAATTACAAAAATATAAGCTCTTCGTTGGTAGAACTGGATCGCGATTTCGATCTTATTCACATTCCATATACAGTATCGGTAGTTCACCGAACAATTTAAAAAAAAGTTTGTATACTATCTAGTTATGGCGCGTATACCGCCATCTATTGATATACGCTGGTATCACGTATAAGCTGCTTCGTCGTTTCAGTTGGACAAGTAGATACCGCTAGTTAGCAGCGGATATCACTACATGGCGATACATTGCCGTAACTAGACATTGTATTGCCCTATTTAGTTTTAATCTTTTGGTGGTTAAACATTTTGGTACAGAAAAGAATTAACCTTTTTACATAATTTGTTTTGATCATCGTATCTTGTTGCGTGATGTTAAGTTATAGATAAACGTAGTTATTCATTTTAAACGTAGCAGGAAAGAGGCTTTTGTTTTTTTTTGGAAATCTGTTATCTGACAATTGCTTGACTGGTCTAATTATCTATTTATCATTATTGTCGAGTATATGTGTAAAACTTTCTGTGGCATCTTTACAGTCAGTTCTGAAGTATTTTATGTTTTGTCTTTTTTACCTTGTTACATAATAAATAATAACTTCAAAGGTGACTTTGTAAGAATGACCAGTTCAAGGTTTAAGTGTTTTGCATCTTGAAAATTTTTTAAACAAATATGCAAACTTATGTGAGGTAAAGAAATGACAGATATTGTACACATTTGTTTAATAATACAAATAAGCGAAGTAGGTAATTTTTCTCAAAATTCACCTAAAAATAAAACTAGGAGTTTATGAATGATAATATAATGTCGCATGTATTATTTATTGATCGATCATGTAATGTATTACATATCTACATTATACATGTGTTTGTTGCAGTGTAAAGTATATTTTAAATCGAATTCTAGCTCAAGGCTCTCACTTACTCATTTTCTTATAATAACTTTTCTTTCATGAATACAATTTCTTGGTATAAGTAAAATGAAATTGTGGACTGGGAAGTGAAAGAAAATAATTTAACTCTCAGTTCGTTTTTTCGCGATGAATTGTAATTGTAATTGTTATTAGCGATTTGTAAATTTACAAATTTCTGTTATACATACAGTTTGTTTTTCACATAAACAAAGGTGTGCATTTCTTGTGAATATAAGCAAAGTTTATACGCAAACAACTATCAGTTTACCTATATTTACTGTTAAGTATTGGATATACATCGATGTGGGTTTTAAGTTAGAACACAAAATACCGTTTGACTATCGATTAAAATCATAACTGTCTACTTAAATACCTGTTTGTTAGGTAAAATTATTTTCTATTATTATGCCTGCAATTGTACTTTTATAATTACCGTAAATAATAACATTGGTTTCAAATCGTAAGTGGATATATTTCTTGCTGATAACAAATGCTCGGTAAATTCTCCCACAATTTTTTTTTTATAGGAAATATCTACGCGTGTCAAATGTTTATTAGCACATTACTGATAATGAGCGGGTGACGTATATATTTGCATATTTTTGATGTGACAAAAAACATTAAAAAGTACCAACTTATTAAGACATTAAAATTAATAGCTTTTTAAATCAGTAGGAATCAAAAGGAATAATTATTTGATAAATTCAGTTCATTAAAAAGAAAAAGTGTGTTTTTCATTAAAAATTAAAGTTCTCATAGAATTTGTTTTGTTGACGGCGGAAGCTTTTTATTTTTTGAAGTGGTTTTAAAATATTTTTTGATTGCTAATTAATTAATTGAAGATTGATGATGATTCTGGTTTTCCCACTCAAAATTATACATGAGTTCTCGATCTAGTAGGTAACTGCTAAATTTTTCAGACACTCCGTTACGCGTTTGTCTTCTATTTAATATGAATTCTGAAGGAATTTGTTTTTGCCGAATTCCTTTCACTTACCTATAATTATTTACAATTAAATGAATTATAGAAGACATGTTTTTGTAAGCTATGGAATTATATTCTGTTCTTATCATTTCACAATGGTTTCAATGGTTTCTTTATATTTTTCTATACAAATAGCAGCACTCGCAGTTTTTAGGAAAAATAACTTTGCTTTTTACTCTTAATTTTTCTAATTCAATAGGAAATTGTGGTGACAGTCGTAAGACAGGTATTTCTCAGCAAAAAGAAAACGTTTATGTTAAGTCACATTGTTGGTTCTTCTATTGTTAGGATTTCTGATTGGAATAAGTAAGTTTTGTCCAGAGTTTTTAAATTTTAAGTTCATTGTCCGTCTTTGATACTTCGTAATATTTTTCCTTTTATTAAATCTTAGAAGATGCTTGCTTGTTATCGTAACTGAGAATATTACCTATGGAAGGTTATCATATTATCAGTTACGTTTTAAAATCTTATCATGAGGCATGATAAGATTTGATGTCTTTTTGGTGAAAATTGCTTTTTTTTATAATTCTCCATAATCAGTACATAAATTTTGACGGGACTTTACTGTTGTTAAGAAAGGATTAATAAAGGAACATGTGAAATTAAAATAGTGAAAATGAAATTTAATTTAAAAAAATTAATAAAAATATATGAATTAAAATATGAAACTAAGTAATTGTTAAATAATTATAATAAAAAAATAACTTACAATACTAAATTAGGAATTTATGGCCTGATGGGCAGAGATGACTTATCTGAAATAAATAAACAAAAACAATATGTGAGAAACTATTTAACCAAAATCACAATCACAACGACATAAATATAAATAATAATTCACGAATTTGCAATTCAATAATTTCCAGATCACTGGTATTAAGGGGCAATTCGCGAAATAGTAACAGCTAGTAAAGAGTTATCTACCATGGTAAATAGTGCGCATTCACTTCAGATACTAAGAGTCAACTCGCATAGTACCCACTCTATAACAACTAGCAGAGTACGAAGGGTCAACTCGCATTATACTCAAAAACAAAGCACTAAGGGTCAACTCGCATAGTGCTCAATTAAATTGCAATATTAATAATAATAAATAAATAATTTAATACTAAAATTAGTCACCTAGTGAATCAACTCACCTATTATTTGAAAACACTGACACTTTTTAAAGCATAGTTGAACAATATTACACAATTTATAAATACCTATATCGTTAGCTTACGAAAGACCGATTTATATGCGATAGTCCTCCCGAGAGCACAGCCCGTGTTTATAAAAGAACTGCTTATTCGGGCCTTATCGCACCGTTCATACAAAGAAAGTTTGAAGAATTCGAGCTAGCGTAGACTAAATAGTAACAGCCAAAAGTTGGATCTGAATATTACAGTGTGAATAGAAAAATTCTTTTTTAGAAATTACTTACTTCTTACACATAGTGCTGGACATCTATTAATTGAGTAAGTGAACATTTGTTATATATATATATTCAAGTGAGTGTTAGTTACACTGTTAAATTTATGTTTGTTGGATTGGTATCAACTTATATTATTGTTGCGATCGGTTTTTCACATCCTAACAAAAGTAAAGATCACAGATTAGGTAAAGATGCATTCCACAGAGGTAAAGAACTGTTCGAAAATAGTGATTTAAATTAAAATTGTGTTTTTTTGCTTACTTACTATGTTTTCTATATTTACTATATTATATTTCACCTAATTCTTTTTTTTTTAAATTCCACACCTCTTTCAACATATTATTCCTTAATCGTGAAAGGTTACTGCACCAATACAATTTCACGGTAAAATGTAACGATTTTGACCTTTCTATTAAGAGTACAGTTTGTTGTTGTTAGCAGTTACAGATGGAGATTTATATCAGATGCAGACAACGCGAATAATAAAATATGCTTTCCTATTGTGTAGGAAATGACGTATATTGTCGTTTCCTTTAAGGATCCTCTTTATTGTTTCTAGCAATCAAATTTCGCAAAGGACTTTACATACATGCGTTGTATACGATACGGTTTGCCGAGTTGGGCAGTGAAAGTGTGAATAAACAAATATGTAAGAACTGTTAATATTCTTATGTTACCAGATACAAAAAAGATAATAATGATTATTATTACGATTAGTAGCTGCTGTTCTCTTACACAATTTTTGGATATCTCTGTCGATGTATCCAGAAGCCATTGTATTTGCCACATCGATATCTTTGTTACAAAAGGACCTTGTTTATCATTACTGCACATACACCCACAATAAGTCGCATTTGTTTAAATTTTGCACATATTTTTACATCCTTATTACAGATTTTCATTGCAATCTCTTTATTGTGCTCTATGGGGGCAAATCCTTCAAGGATGTAAAGGATCAAATCCTATAACGGTGTAATGAACGCAAAAAAAATATTTCAAATTAGCTTTACGTATATAATCTATACGATCCCTTATTGTATTTAATAATTATTCATTTCTATTTATTAAGGTTTTTATTATTGGTATTAAAACGTTGGACAGTTTCGTTTCTTTTTTTAACGTATTCTGTTAAACTTGTCAGAACTGTCTAAGTTGATAAACTAGTAAAGTGGCACGTTTGACTTAATATCTATGGGTTTCACATAGAAATAAACCGATTAAATTTTGTGTGTTATGTGTGCTATATTGTACTACCATTGTTCTTTCAAAGTATTGTATTGTAAGAATAACGCACTGACCACTCTAACACTACCGCAAACGAAATTAAATTTTAACAGTTTATTATTTTTCCACGTTCTGTACTAGTAATTATGTTTATTTTTTGTAACTAGAACAATAATAATGCGGCGGTGTTTTGTTTTTCATTTTCCTATTGTGTGTAGAATCGATTGATTTTATGAACGGTTGTAAAATGTGGAGTGTGAGAGGGAAACGGAGAGAGAAAAGAGAGCATAAAAGTGGAAATGTGTGTTTTTCGTTGCTGCCGATAATAATGTTTAGTAAATTTTTGTTTTGTTTTTTTTTACAGAGGTCTGCAGTGGGGAAACAGTTCCAGAAGTTGAAATCATCAGCTTACTTGAGGAACAAATCCCCAGGTATAAGCTGCGAGCAGATACCATCACAAAATTCGGTGGTAAGTAAATTTTTCTTTCATTCATATCCATTAATTAATGCATTCAGAAAAATGGTAAAATAGGATTGTATTTTGGTAAATAAAGTCTTTGGAGATAAATAGGGACCAGTTTTTATTATTTATTTTATTCGAAACCACAAGTGTGAGATTCAATAAAGCTAGGTATATTAGTCCTGTTTTTTTTTATCGTAATATAAATTTTCGTAGTTTCGTAAATTCGTAAAGAGGGGAAAATGATTTTACAGAAGTATTTTTTGAAGTCCATATAGCTATTCCTTTAACTGTCACTGCATATGAGATTTGAATATTAACAATCTTTTCTTGTTTTAACGAAGTGGATTGCTATTAAAATTAATCAATAGTTTTTACTGCCTGAAATCGTTATTAGACTTGATCGGTTTATTGATCTAAATGATTTCTTTTTGTGCATAATTACTTGGAGAAATTGAATGGACAATTTTGCAAGTAACTAATTTCAAGTACGTATATTATTTGTTTTGAGTTGAGTTATGAAAGAATTATAAGGAAGTAGAGCGAATAGATTTTGTTTTGTGTAGCTTTGCTTCTGACTTTGCCTTTGTTTTTCTCCGGTATGCAGATGAATTATCGTGATAAAAAATAGTGTGGTTGGTATAATAAACAACCATTGTGTGCAATTGTAATTGTGTGCCTGCTGACAAGATCTTTGTAACATTTATTCATGCGAATCATTACGAAAATCACGAAGACGTTTTCATCGATAACTGATTGATAAGAGAATAGGGAAAGTCTGTAATAGTAATTGCGAAAAGTGATTCGTGTTCCGCGAGATCAGTGTGTAACCAATTGCTTCGATTAGGTCATTAGGTTAAGGAAAGGTACTATAGTAATCCACAAGCTAAAAAATTACTTTGATTTAACGTGTTTTGTTTTGGTACCATTAATATATGATTAGACGTAAAACTAGTTCAGTATTTCAGAGGGTCAATAAACTTCTCCGTAAATCAATTTCAAGACGGGTTTTTATTTGAGATTGTAGAATTTAGAATTTAAAAAATTTGACGACATTTAGAAATTCGTATTTGGCGTTCTGGATCTTTAAATGTTTGTTCTTTTTTATAATGTAGATAACTAGCATACCTTTCGAAAGAATTTTTGAAACTGTTTGCATTACGTAACGAAGAAAAAAGCGCATCTGTAGCCGAAGGAAACGCAGTGAGGCAAATAATTTGTTTTATTTCTAATTCAATTTCGAATTTTTTGGCTGTTTCTGTGTACTGTGGTTGTAACCGCAAGTGTAACCGTGAAAATTCCGTTTAATTCTTTAACTGACGAGTTAGAAATAAAAACAATTGCGGTAATATGGTTTTGTTTTCCACATACATACATATTTAGTAGGCGTAAAATTGTGTTATTTAGATAGTAATTACACAGACCCAGGCCAATGAAATCAGGGATTGAAATTGAAAACAACAAAAGGATGGTCATTTATGACGTAATTTGTGACGCCACGACGTCGAAAGGTAGCCTCAAATATGCCTCAGATATCTTAACTCCAAAATTTAAAAAAATGTCGGTTTTGGCCCTTTTGGTAGGATTACAACGTCAAATAAAAGGACAAAACCACTAAGAGAGCAGCCTATTTCGAGAAATCCTATTTTTTTTTTTTTTAGATTAAGATATATCAAAATCTAAATATGTTTGGGCAAGTCTGAACCTATATTTAATTCAGTGATAAAAGTTACTTCCATAATTCTCACAAAAGGATTAAAAATTGAAGGTTTTATAATTTGAGTTTAGCATATCTCAAATCCATTGTGGCAATTCTACGATTCGGAATCAGCGTCTCGAAGTATATCGGAAATGAAATATCTCTGGTCTTAATATGCTGATCCATGTTGATCTGCTTTATACATAATTGACGTAGTTTAATGTTTGAATACAATGGTTGAGATAGTGACAGCTACTGTTGTATTGAATAAAACAAAATGTGTCGATAGCTGTAAGTTGTAGAGCTGGCAAACACCACACTTTGGAACGAAGAAAAACTCTGCTTTATAATTAAGTTTCTACATATACATTATACATATCTATACTAGCCTTTAAATACGGCTTTTGCAGATTTTTTTTGTCTACCATGTAAAGTACTATAGTTGTATGTAAATAATATCTTACATAAATGCACAAAGATTATAGATTTTAATGATTTGATATATTTATCAGTGGTATGCACCAAAGGTTGACCGAGCGGCGTGGTCTAGTGCTCTAGATCATTGCTTAGCATTCGGTTAGCGCCCGGGTCCGACTGCTCTGGTCCAAGTTTTCTGTGGTTTCCTTGGATCACTTAGGCAAATTCTGGGGCAGTAATATTCCACAGATTATCTTTCACTTCCCTTCTGTTTTCATTTCGTCCATCTCATCTTTCTCTCCCTAACCACACCACCCACCAATTTCCACGATTCCTGCAAGGAGACTGAATAGGGCCTTACGCCCTATCCTCCGGCTTTGCACTACAGTGTAGGTCGGAGGGACTGCCCGTCCACCAGCACGAGTAGCTGGTGGGAATGAAACACAAAAAAGTTTTTTTTTACCAAAGGTTGTGAATGGTGTAAAAGTGTTTCTTTACATCTTAAACTTTTTTGTCATCATCGAAAATAGTATTGGTTAACCGGAAATCCTAATTTTCTCAAACAGTGTTTTTTTGTTTGTAAAGTAGGAGTGGTACTTTTTAATACTAATCGATATAAGGGTGTTTAATCGCACAATAAGAAAGCACGTGAAGTCAACGTTCTTATTTTTCCTTGGCCCATCTCCACAGCTGTACGTCTGGAAAAAGTCGTAAATAAAATAGTAGGTTTAAGTGTTAAATAAACATCCTGTAGGTATTCATGTGTTAATTTCCTGATTAATTTATAGCAGGATCATTAATGTCTCCATGGTTTTATAACTTCTCCAATTTTTTTTACCTTCGTATAAGTGTAACAGTTTTTAAAAAAAGCTCTTCGAGGATTCTGATTTGTCAACGGTATTCGGGAAATGAGTAAAAGCTAACGATTCTTTTAAATTTATTTTTATTACGTGCTGTTTCTTTTTTGTTGCTGAGAATTTCTCTTTTGTTACAGGTTACGAAAATCAAGATTGGTTTATCCCAACTCCTGCTTTACAAGTTGAGGACATTGATCTAAAGCTGTCCCCGGATCAAATCCGGGAAACTTTGAACTATTTTCGTAAGTTTTTTTTATTAACATTTTTATTTGAGGTGAATGTTTGTTCAGCAAAAAATAAGTCCGCGCATTTTTAAGAAGTTACGGTTCCTGATATGAAAATTTAAAAAGGTCAGAGATAATTGTTTGAAATAATTTCGGTTTAATTCTTGATAAACAATTTTTTAATTATATGTATAATCGGGTGTTTCAATGTTTTAATGATGTTATGTGTGTAATATATTGGGGTATATGTATTGTGATTATGAACAAGAAAGTATCAGCAAAGGAGTATTGTTTGTTTTCTTTTTCAATAAACTTAAAGTGAAAATTATCCTTTTAATAGTAGTGTGAGATATTTGGCTAGGCACTTAGTGAAACATATTTAAATAATTAAATGATTAAAATAAAACACACTTGGTAGGTTTCACAACATATATTAGAAAATCTCTGACACGTGTTTCGGTAGTTACAGCATTATCGAAGAGTTTAGGACTAAAGGTACATAAGGTATTTAGAATTTATTTACGTTGTTTATTATTTATCAATTGTGTCGCTTTTAATAGAGGGGAATTTTTAATTAAGTAAAAAAAAATAATTTAACAAAATTTCTCGTAAACAACAAAGAGAAAATAAATAAACTTGAAAAAAGTCAAATGTAACAATTGTGAAGCTTTTTATATTGGACAGACTGGACGGGCTCTTAAAAAACGCGTAGATGAACATGAAAAATCTATATAAAATGGCAACAAATGTACCGGTATAGTCGACCATTGCATAACTCTGAAACATTCGTTATATACCAATAACGTAAAACTTATACACAACCAAAACAAAGGTAAACGGCTAAACTACCTAGAAATTTTAGAAATAAATCTAGCCCTCCTAAGCGACCTACTCATTACCAACGATCAAATAGATTTTGGGGTTTCTCCTCTATTAAAAGCGAAACAATTGACAGATAATAAACAACGTAAATAGATTGTAAATACCTTATGTACCTTTAGTCCTAAACTCTTCGATAATGGTGTAACTACCGAAACACGTGTCAGAGATTTTCTAATATATGCTGTATTGTTTTATTTTAATTATCCTTTTAAATATTTCTTTCATTATTTTCTATATCTTGTTTCGCGTTTTTATAACGATTACTGTAGATTTTTATTTAACTATTTCCATCCATAATCTTTTCTTTGCTTGATAAGATAACCTCTATCGTTGCAGTCTAACTTACTTACAGTTGAAAGTTGAAACATTAGTTAATTATATACGGTCGGTTATTAATCGCGATGACGTGTTTATATTTCGAAAACGTGTGCAAAATTGAGAACTAAAATGGTACGTGTGTATACATTTGTTCACCCATCAGTTGTTTTAAAAAGGAAAAACGACCGGATACGCGAAAGAAATCCGTTTTTGGTTGGTTGAACAAAACAATCGATAGTATCAAAAAAAAACAACAAAATTCAAAATTATTGTTATTGGGAAACATTGTTTTTCCTAAAGTGTGGAAATCGAACGCTTACAACTAAACAAAAAATTTTTTTTTGATTCGAACTGAACAATAAAATAGTAAATTTAATAGATCTAATTTCAAGGCCATTATCAAAACTAACGCACTTTTTTCATAGTAGTCCGTGTATGTATGTAGCTTAGTAAAAATGAACGATTTAAATGGAAACTTAATTGAACTTGCGTAATGTGACAATTTAGTTTTCTGGAAACTAGTACAATTCGTTCACATTATCCTTAGTGTTATTTGAATAAACAAATTGTTTTTGCATTTGTTTCTTATATAAACGTTAATAAAGCATGTATGTAAAAACATACACATACTGGATGAAGTCCAAAATCATTAAATATGTATTAAATAAATTACTAATTGTTAGTAATGTTCGGTGCTTAAGATTATCGGAATCTAATAAGTAGCATTTTTTTGTATTTTTTCTTAATCACTAGTAATTGAAACTACTACTACTTTTTATACAGTTTGTTTTGGTCTTAATGAATCGTAACGTTTTTGAACTTTGGCTTTTCATAAATATGATTTTATGGCATATATTGTTTATTTTATAAACCATGAATATATCCATAACCTAAACTTTTTAAACCCTATAACGTGAGCTTTTAAAAGGATCAACTAACGTGCTAAAACAACGTATGTTCTAACCTAACCTAACCTAACCTAACCCCACAGGAGTATCTTAGATCCATATCTTTTTATAGTTTGAGTTGCTGTAGCGATCTTTTTCTATAGATTAACTTATCTCAAAATCTATTCACCGTAGGCATACAAATATAAATATAAATATTAATATAGAATTAACAGAAACAACTACTCCGAGGGCTAATACTCCTACCGGCATTGAATTACACTGTTGATTCCGATGGAACCTGATGAGACCCGTTAGGTCGAAACCGGTTGTAGGATATGGCTTTCGGTACGCTGTGCCTACTTTGTAGGACGCGTTCCAAATGTACGATCTATGATCCTTTGTAATCTTTGATCCAAGTTGGTTATCAAAGCTTCATACGAATTCGTCGTAAAAAATATACAATTTCATTAAAAAAACAAAAACAAAGTTGACATCAACTTCCGGTATAACCGGAAATGGCAGACAATTGAAATTATTTTAGATAAAAAGATCATCCTTGGTAACCCATACTTCTAAATTTTAAACTTTAACACGCTTAATTTTTTTTTCCTAAAATGTTTAATGTACATACCACTCAGTTTGAATAATGCTGTATAAGTTTGTTCGAATTACATAAGAAATTATATTAAAATGCAGTGACAAAGAAAAATATGATTTGTTACTCGTTAAAATATCTAAATTAGACTGAATGTAGAAGCATTTACAACCATGCATTACAATTTGATTTGCGCAAGTTATCAAATGGAAAAGGTTTTTATTAGGGGAAAGTTGACTATTTCTGTGTTCTATTGTTCGGCCAAGTTCCTTGTTTATATGCAAATAATAAGTTTCTAGGTAATGGACTTTTTCACTCCCGCTATAGAATTCATGTTTTATTTTCCCATAAAAATAGAAATAGTATACAAGAGAAAAAAGTTTGCAGCATCTGCACACCGCTTAACAATTCTTTTCCCATGTCGTTTATATTCATTGTTAGATTACAATCAGTTAGAAAATTCCGTTATCGTTCGCTTGTAATCAAGAGAAGTTGTTGTAAAAAGTGACGTTCCCATGTGTACTCTGTTTAATGAGGAAAAGTCTGTTTCATGACTTTTGTCCAGTTTTCTTGGGAACTATCACTCTATGATTTTTATTAGTTACAGTTTTTAGTTTTAACGTGGAAAATGCTCTCGTTAACATATGTAGTTTTAACTTAATTGTTCTGGAACTTTATAATAATGAGAACAAGATAATTGTATGAAGAGATCCTTTACATAAAATTAAAGAAAGTAAGAAAGACAATTGTTATCGGTTTTTGAAATTTTAGTATTAAGTAAGAACATAAAGTTACATCTAGTATGGGAGATTACGGGGCTAATTCAGATTTGTATTTTTTTGAATTTATGTGTCACCATTGTTATCTCGGAACGGGTAAGAGTTACAACATCGGTCAAATTAGACAAAATGGGCAGCTATTAAGGGTCATTACTAATTTGTTTACAGTGTTGCTAAATTTTATTTAGTTTCTGATGTACAGGGGTTTTTCTAAAAATTTGCCTAAAATTTCAAATTAATATAACTTGAAAATAAAACAAGATAGAATGAAACCTTTTTAACAAATAGGGGTCAATATACGGAAGCCTATAACATACATTTATTTGTTTTTGTGTACGGTGTGCGGTTTTCGAGATACAACTAGTAAATTTGTTTTTTTTAATACGGACCTGGATTTTTTTTTCAAAGTTTTGAAAGCATATTTTATTACCTTTGAAACGATACCCCACATGATCATATTTTTTGACGTTACGATGTAGAAAATCCATCGTCAGGATTTTTTATTGTATTTCTATGTATTACTTAAGCAAAGCAAGTTACTTTTGTAACGTAATTACTTTTTTGACAAACCATGCTTAATTTTTCCACAAAGACTGTTTGAATCTGTTAAAATCATACTATATGAACACGAACTCATGTATTTATAACGTTTACAAGTAACTATAATATATACGAAATTGTGTTTCGCAAGGCAGGCTTTAGAACACATGAAAATAATAATAATAGTAACATTAATACTAGGTACTCATATTATTGATATTTTAAATACGTAACTATTATTTTTGATTTAAACTCCGTCAAATTCCTTTCCAATTTAAGAAATAATTTCTGCCTGGATACAGATTTGCATATTGGTGTAATGTATCATTTTGAATAAAGGAATAACATATCAACTCTTTCATTAAAGAACTCAATCGAATTGATAAATTATTTAAAAAAATCCTGAAGATGGATATTTTTAATCGAAAAGTCAAAAAATATGATCATGTGGGGTATCGTTGCAAAGGTAATAAAATACGCTTTCAAATTTTTGAAAAAAAATCCAGATCCCTATTTAAAGAAATCAACTTACTAGTTGTATCTCGAAAACCGCATGCGGTACAAAAAAACAAATAAATGTATCTTATAGGCGACCACATATTGACCACTTTTTGTTAAAAAAGTTTCCTTCTATCTTGTTTTATTTTGAAGTTATTTTAATTTGAAATTTTAGGCAAATTTCTAGAAAACCCCTGTACATTAGAAACTAAATAATATTTGGCAACACTGTAAACAAATTAGTAATGGCCCTTTAAAACTGTCCATTTTGTCTAATTTAACCGAACTTTTGCCGGTTCCGAGATAGCAATGGTGAGAACACTTGAAATGGACATCCAGTATGTTTCTTACGTATTTGTTTGTTGTTATTTTTGATTATTTACAAAATAATATTTTGCCATTACAAATTGAAAACGCTTCTTGAAGACGTTACACATTTGGGTAGAAACTCAGTATTCTACGTGTCACCCCGTCAGAATGTTTTTTCAATGTGTTTGAATTATTTTTTGTTTTTATATATCTAAACTTCATTTTGGCACATATACTTACATAAATAAAAAAAGAGACACTAATTTCCTCTGAAACTAATATTTAATGCCGGCACGTGTTTTGTCTACTTCTAATGTGTCTGTCGAATTAGGATGATTTAAAATGTACTCGTATACGATAATTTATAATCAGGTTATATGGATCCACTGAAAAGATCAGCAGTTTTTTCCATCTTAATTTATATGTTTTTATTATAAAATTTTTATAAATAGAAACTACGTTGCATATACCTGGTTAAGGTGAATAGGTGATACAAGAAAAACTCTACGTTTATCGAAAAATGTGAAAATTATATGAAAGAAATATTTAAAAATGTAAGAAAGACATCGATTAGACTTGTTTTTATTTTTTATTTTTTGTTGATAATTAATTAGATTATTGGGCTACGTGAGTAACAACATAAAACATTTTCACTATTTGTACAACAACAAGGTTCAAATTAACAGAACTCGTAATCTTTATTTACTAGAATTTAGTATTTTTTCTTTTAATTTTAGAACTTTATCTGTGACATTTCACGGCAAAATTATCGTAGGTACCTATAAAAGGTTTTTGTATTTTTTAAAAGTGTAGTGAAATACTCGCCAAGTGTATGAAAACAGTGCAATGCAAAACAATACAATGTGTTTGTATATGAAAAGTCAATTTATTTATACCTTCTATTTGATAAAGTGATAAATTTTTTATCTTAGTAATTCGTATTGATAATACCACCAGTATGTGCCGAGTATATTTTATAGTATCACTTTGGTATTATAGAAGTACACATCTATATTAGTATTAGCAAGCGGTCCAGGCTTTCATCTATGGGTAGAGGTAAAAAAAATATTAGAAATTTTTGGTTGAAGATGATCTAGAGTTCCGAAACGTTTTTTCGGTTATTGATTGTTTTATTGTTAGAATCGTTTCGGTAGTGATCTAAAACGTCACTATTTTACCTCTTAAAAAAAAAAAAAAAGAAAAGAAATATTTAATCGTAAGAAGTTTCAGATGGTATAACTCCTTTTTATTTTTTCTTGCAGTTCTATGCAGTAATCGTGTAAGCCAAATGACAAAGACTTACGATGACATAGAAGCAGTCACAAGGCTTCTTGAAGAGGTAAGTGTTACAATATTATCATTTATTTATATTCTAGTTTTCAGTTAGTTTTTAACATTAGGAATGGTTACATCAAAGTGACCTTAATTTTTGTACGAGTTCAATACATCGGTTATAGTGTGTCGCCCCTTATAAAATGGATTATAATTTATTGATATTTATCATTGTAGGCGAATGTGTGATAATGTATTGTAAGAGATTAATAATTCATGATTATTTAAGAAATAATATTTACATGTGTATTTTAAAAGTGATTTTTGTTAAAATCACTCTGTCTTTTTGTTATCACAATCAAATCTAAATAGTGTAAATTTTTGCTTGCCTTATGTACTAATCATTAAAGAATGTTTGATAATGAAGAGGATAAATCAAACGTGACAGATAAAGCATACTCTTTATTTTCTGATAACTTTGTTTTGTGAGTATCGAGGGCTTTTAGTGTTTTTTAACCCCTCGGTAAGATCACAAGCAATAAGAGTAGAAATTTGCGCTTTAAAATGTCATTTCTAGGCCAATTTAATTTACTTTATAAAGTAATATCAATATATTTATTATTCTTTTTAATCTAGATAAAATATCTGTAAATGAATGGGACTGTTTATTGTTTACGTTTTTCGGTGTGATATTTCAGGAATTGTCACCTTGACGATTTTAATGATTTTTGAGATTTTATCGCAAGAATTATATTTATATCAATATTTTTTTTAACGAATTGCAGAAAGAAAAAGATTTGGAATTAACTGCGCGTATTGGTAAAGAATTATTGCAACACAACACAAAACTCGAAAAAACCGTAGAAACTTTAGAAGCGGATTTGAAGTCGGCGAATGAAAAAATAACACAGCTCAGTCATGAGATCCTTAAAAAAACCGAACTTATTCAGATCCTTACTAACGACATGGATGAATCATGTCTGGAAAGTGGAATGGCAGTTGGGAAGATAAATTTGGATCTATTGCAGAAAAGGATAGGTACATAATGACGAACTTATTCTACTAAAATAAATAGATTCGTGTATGGTACGCCTCACAGATGCGGACAAACCGTCATTAACAGTTTCGTAACGATTTCTACACGTGTCATCTTTTTTTGCACCATTTCTTTCAGCTATTGTTTTTCTCAACTCCTTAATAAAATATCCGTAAATATTATGGAGTTATAAATTACCGGCTGTAAACTTTATAAACTTAATCTATAACGTAATTAAGTAATTTTTCCATAGTTCAAGGGAATTTTAACATTTTGTCTCAAATATCGAAGTCACAAGTCGTATGTTTGGTCGGTTCATGCTATGTAGTTGAGATCTAATTTGTCTAGTTGCAATTGAGGTTTCAGTTGCTAAATATATGTCGTTGGAGTACGTGTGCCATTTGCAAAACAAGTTTAGTATCACTTAACTGAGTCCTCTTTAAAGATGCACTTGTAACGGACTGGCTATGGCGTCGTTAAATTTTTAACTTAACGAACGGTATGATATTTATTTATCTAACGATGGTATTTGTTTCTATTTTTATATAAATAGGGTCCTTAGAAGATGAAAACAAAGCGCTGAAGAGCGAATACTGTCGTTTAGCAGATGATACAGACGATATTGAAGCAAGAGAGAGACAGCTGGTGAACGATATTACTGGACAATTAGGTAAATATTTTTTTCAATGGTTTATTATTTTATTTGTAACAAATTTATGTTTAGCCTGCGCGAACTCCAGTATGATTCTAATAGAGGATGAACTGGACCGTCAAAAGGACGAGAATCGTCAACAGCACGAACAAATTTTAGCGTTGACGGCCAAACTTGAAGACACCGAAATGCGTTTGCACAAAATAATGACTGAACATGAAGAAGCTACCATTTTGCTGCAATTAACTCGAGACACTCAGAACAGCTTGGCCCTGGAACTAGCCGATTTCAAGTCTCGTTACATGGAAGTCGAAGCACTTCTTCGTGAAACTCAAGAACAATTAAAAAAGGCCAGAAGGCGGTATATGCCATCAGTGAGAAGTTCTTTCTTCCCATCGCTGGGTTCTACAAATCAATCCATACCGTTCGATAGTTTACAAAGTGAACTGGAGATGTCGATGCACTCAGAACTTAGTGCAGATTCCGGTTTTTCATCTGGAGAGCCAGTGTAAGTTGTAGCAGCAAGGAAGTTGCTTTAAAGTTTTATGTAATTGTCAATATGTTCTTCTGTTGCAGACCATACTTTAGAAAAGTATTTGAAACGGTTCGATGCGCTTCACAAAACTCAATCAGCAGTGCAGATAGTATGAGCAATTACAGTATGATGGGTGTAGGGGGTTGTGTTACTTCGAGTGGAGGGGCACGCATGAGTGTCAAAGCCCAGGATCCACTAAGGCGATCTTCTGCGTCAATTTATAGCAGTAGTTCTTTAGGTTATCCCAGTCTGGACTCCACTGGACAGTCTGATAACGAATATGGTAGTCAGACTGACTCTGAAGAAAATTATCCGTAAGTTCAGAGTATTGTTTTTAGCCTTAAACATCATTAATAACTTCTTTTTAATTTTGTTATTAATAGAGGGCCACCACAGAAAGGAGTTCCTGGCGTTCCTGGTGCAACAGAACTGGAAGCTGCTCTTAAACGACTTACTCCTGCTGAAGTAGCTGCCAGAAGGATAAATCTCCAATATGGAACTGCATTTAGTGGGTAGGCTATTGTAAACGCTTTAAGTGTGCGTTTGCGAGTGAATGCCTTGAATAATTGCATGGGGCATGTAGTACTACTTCAATCATAATAAATCATTGAATGTTGACTGATAATTGGCATGAATGAAACGCAGCATGTATTTACTATGGTGTAAGTTAGATGGGGAAGTTGTGGAATATTACTAGTTGGTAACATTTTTAAATGCATGCAATGTAATGATTATTTATTGATGTTATACTTGTGTTGATTGTAATTTTATTGGATTTGGTTTTTGTTTTGTTGTTACAGTTACGAGAGCGATCCTTGCCTTCCTTACGGCTGTCGTACTCCTGACAGCCTTATGTCTACAGGCTCTGGTAACTACCTCGGATGGAGGTTGCCCGAGAAACTACAGATAGTCAAGCCCATGGAGGGCTCGCTCACGTTGCACCAATGGTCGCAACTGGCACAGCCCACATTCAGTGGCCTACTCGAAGAAAGACCGGGAGTTAAAATTAGGTAAATACCATTTTTGCCATGTTTTACATTTCCAGTTAATGTATCCTGTTTTATTATAGGGGAGGAAAAGAATTGGAAGACATGGGAGTGGAGTCGTATGTTTTAAGCGATTTGGAAGAAGATGAAGAGTATTCCAATCCTGGCAAAGGATTCGAATCGTCCGCACCCATTTACACTCTTACTAACAGTACTGTCATGCATCCGGATGATGGTACATTTGTAACCCCAAGCGAGCGTGGCAGTCGTATGACATCAGTATGTTCGAGTATACAAAATTCACCCCCACAAACCCCTATGGTGCGTAGTAGAAGAAATTCAACGTCAACATTCTCCACCACCCTTGGACTTGCCAAAATGCTCAATGAGAGAGGTACGTGTTCTATTTCGTATTTTTTAGATTATTGTTATTTTATTCTTACTTATTTCTGTTTTAGGAATCAAGGCTGTGACACCGTCGGCTGTGGCGACTCCTTGTGGGCTAAATAGCTTCACTCCGACCGCGACCCCTTGCAATAGTCCTGATGGATCACCTTTGCGCAGCGGGTCACCTGAACCCGATACCGAACCTTTCAGTATTCCGCAACTCATTTTGAGTTCAGTTCCTACCTTTCTTCAACAGACCGTCGGTGGTGGTGCCAAGAAAAAGACGTCGTTAACCAAAAGGAGACTTTCTAAGTCGGGAATGGATGAGGTAAGGTATACTTTTGTAATTATGTAATTGATTAATCTTTGTATTTCTTTATTTTTCTCTTGGCGTTTGTGTAATATTTTGTGTAGTTAAGGTAAGTTTTCTTCTTATACAGTGATGCTTTCTTCGTTCTACACCAATTTAACAATGTTTAAAACACCGACTTTTTCTCAAATTCTGGTAAAAGATTAGTAGGATATTTGGATGATTTTTAATTTTACAGATATCGCATAAGGAAGCCAATGGTTAGTGTCTCTTATGGACTGGGAAACCTGTTGTATTTAAATTTTATTAGCTTGTAATGCATGCTGCTTTTGTATATTTTGTAATTTGTATTATTATTATTATTAACACAATAAGACTAGAAGGTGTTTTTATTTATATACGTTTCTTGTGTTGTTTTCTTCAGCAATGAAATAATTTTAAATCTTTAAATATTTACTTTTGAAATAAGTGAATTACAAAACGTATTTGAACGAAAATTCATTATTTTAATCTCAATTGAAATAAAAATAATTGCCTATTAATAAAAAAAAAACAATTGAAATATGAAAAATAAGCATTAAAGAAATATCAGTTCGTATAATTTTCAATCGAATTGAATTTTTTGCTAATTAAAGAAAAAATAAGATAACATTCTTTTGTGATTAGCTAATGATTTGAATATCAGCATATTACCGAATGTTTACTACCGTTATGAAATTAATCTACGCTTCAGGATTTATTTTATAATTGCTCGTATCAATCATTTGGAATGACTTTTACAGTCTATTGTAATGTAGGAGTAAATGTTTTCTTGCATTAGTATTTTCCTGAATTATGCAAAAACTAAGTATTGTGGACAAATAATTGCAGACACAGTTGTATCGATTTTGGTAATAATTTTTATCTCGTTTAAGTTATTTGGTATGTAGTATGTTGGTTAGAAAGGTACAAAACATAAGCTTTAAAAATATACAATCGAGTTCTTTATACATAATAAATTTATGCATGTAATATAGCAATTAAAGGGTTAACTGACAAACTTAAATAATTGATATGGACAGTATTACACGTTTTTACTTACCTAATTATCCGTTGTTTTATGTAGAATTGCAGGTGAATTTTAACAACAGAAAATGTGTCATTATTTAATTAAAACGGCAATTCGTTATAAAAAAATTGTAAAATTAAAAAAAAATCTTTGCATTTTCAGGGGTTGGTTGGTAGAATCGAAAGAATAGGAATAACTAATTTGATGGGTGGTCCCAATGCATTGTCCATTTCTGGAGCCATGTATGCTAGACCTGCCCTTACCAGTCCCATGGCCCAATTGACCTGTTTATTACCAAGCAATAATTCAGTACAAAAAGAAAAAGAAGCGCTTAAAAAGGAGAACCTTCATCCTCAGACCTCAGGTATGAAAATAAAGCCATTTCCCCTAGTTTAGTGCCAGTTCATCTATAAAAATTTGGAAATTTAATTTTCCAATTATAAGAAAATTAGAAAACTAATATTCCTTTTTCCTTTTTGATTTAGCAAAACCCCCAACTGGCCTAGGTGTTCCTGCAAAGCCTGGCAGTGGTGCATTAAACAGTAGATTGGAACAATTAAATGGTAGAAGGCAGAGAAGGCAAGGCACTGTTGGGATGACAAGACCGGACTTGGGAACTGTGACCACTAATAAAAAACCAGCACAAACAGAGCAGTCTTTTGTTGGTACACTAAGTTCCTTGTTGTTCGGAAGAAAGGGGGGATTATTCTAAACCAAAATATGTCGTATTTACAGAATATTTATTGTTGCATTTTCAAACTTCATATATGTGGATTTGTTCTTGCATTCAAATATTTTATAAAAACGAAAACTAAAGCGTATAACAGGCATTTTGAGTTATTTTTATAGAATGGCAAAATAATTGCATATTAAAATGTTTTTTTGCAGAATTTAACGAACAGTCTTTGGCTATTCTTCCTTTATCTTTGCCCAGATTTTTTTCTCAGTTTTACTTTAAGTTGTTTGAGTTTGTTCCTGCTTTTTCCTCCCTTAATTTTATTTTAATTTACGGCAAATTGTCTGTGTATAGTTTTTAAGTTTATTTCAACGAATTGATTGATAGTAATTAGTTCATTACGTAATTAAGGAAGAAAATTAATAAACTGTAGCAGTCCTCCACTTATTAAAAAGCATTTGTTCAGTATGCACATTTTTAAATGAACTTGTAAATATGATGAATATGGGAAATGTCTGAGCATTTTATAGAATTTTATTTTTTTGCGAGTCAAAATTAAATATTTTTTTGGTGATTAGAAAGTGCCATGTATATTATTAAAAAAAGTATATTTCTTTGTAATTATTAATTTTGGATTTGTAATCGTTTTCAGGTAAATATCTTTAAAATGTTCAGACAATTTAAGTAATTAATACGTATTGAGACTCTTGTAGGCACATCATTTATATTAGGTAATTACAATTATATCCTAGGTGTACAGTATTTATTTATAGGTGAAGGTGGTGCTGCGTTATAAATAATCAACTGATTAATTCTTGCTTTATTTCCAATGTCGAAGATTATTCTTCATGATTTTTTAGCTAACATCTACTTCCCAATTATTAGTGATATTTAGATCTTAGTTATTTTGTAGCTTTTTTTATGTGAAACTTGAAATGAGTTTCTATTAAGGTTGTGTCATCGAATTTAAAAGTTTCGTTTGTGATGAATATACAATGAATATACATTTTTAATAGAAAAAAATAGTGATGTGTTTGTAAAGCGTTAAATTTTCACTTTTTGGCTTACTGTTTTAATAAGATTTGAAGTTGGAATAATTCGTGTTATTATCGTGAACATTTCTCGATGTTGGAAATGTGAGCGATGATATATTCTTGTTTGTGGTTTTTAATTTTTTATAATTTGAGTTTTTCATCTCGGCTTTTTGTTTAGAAAGCATCGAAGATGAGAATTAGCGTGTGTTGGCAAAAGAATGAGCTTAAAAATGTTGGCGAATATTTAAATAATTATTTCGTTTTGAAAGTTTGACTTAGTTTTATTTGAACTAATGTTGGGAAGGAATATTTTTTTAAATAGTAACAAAAAGTGTAAATGAACTGGATTATGGAACTTTTGGTGTAAAATTATAAACAACCGAGTCTAATCCACTTAATACCAATATACACACTGAAATCAGTTTTAATTATTTCCTCGAGTTCAAAAAGAGTATTTTGTGGTACTAAGTTGATTAAAGTCTGTCATTTGTAAAGTGTAAATTAGTTATTTATATAGGGTGATAATTCGTGGATCCCAATCGGATATCTACTTATTTGTACAATTTAAAATTGATGTTACCAATGTATATTAAACAAACCTTATTATTTTTTTAAAAGACACTTATAAGTAGAATTATGCTTTAGAAGCCAGTATGTGTGATCACCCGATATATCTACTGATCTGAAAATGTAATTTTGGACTGTTTTGCAAGTTTTCTTATTATATAATTCCGTATTTTCGCATATCTCTTTTGTTTTTATTATTACAAACGAAACGATTAAAAGAGGCAGGAAATTATGATATGTTTGTATAGTGAAGGTAGTAAAGTACATAATTCCTATGGTGCTTTAGTTTAGGTAATAAACAAATTTAGAGATCCAAGTTAATAATTTTCATCTAGAATTGACAAATAATTACTTAATGCATGATATGCAGGTGGCAAATTGAATACTTTGCAAGATAAAATAAAAAATTATTGTACAAAATTTATTTCCTGTAATTATGTTGTATAAGTTTTGAATTTGTCACTTTGTTGTTGTATCCTGTTTTCTAACATTGTCAAACGTGTTGTTGAACAGTAATTTCTAGTCCAATAATAAAATATTTACGTATGACTTTATTTATTTATTTCACTCCTGATTGATGTTAATGTAAAGAAGGCAAGTAAAATTTATTTAAAAAAGAAAACATACAAAACATTAACAAAACGATTATGCATTCGGTTTTAATATTTATCAAATAAAAAGGTTTTAAAATTTCAATAAACGTGAATGCAGGGAAATAGTGAATAGTATATGCATCAAAACAATAAATACAAATATTAATAATTGAAACACAAACAAATGCCCTTAGATGTTACAAGTAATATAACATCTAAAAGCGTTAGTAAAAATAAAATAAAATAATTTGTAACATCTAAAAGCGTTTAATTGTGTTTAAATTCTAAATATTTAAAAGGTGTTTGAAAATTTTCCAACCACAGACTATTGAAACCACAAATAATTTTTGCTTTATGATTCTCGATTAACTGATAATATAATACAAAATTATGTAGTATGTTGCAAATGCCTATTTAGTTATATATAATAATGATTTTAATTAGTTTAATGCTCTTATATTAAAATAAAGCGTATGTATAGACCATCCCTTCTTAATATGGTGCAATGTAGGTTGTCTACAAAGCATAATGACTCTTATAAATAGGGTGCTCCAATATTGTTGAAAATATTTTCACAAACAAAGAAAAAATTGAGCCGAATAAGTAAGAGACTTGTATTTTAAAACGTGGCTAAGTATTACGATTTCAAAAATTACAATGCATTAGAATAAATAACACAATTTTATTTTGTTGGTCCCCAATCTGTGGGGATCAAAAATGATAAAGGTGAATGGGAAGAGAAATGATCTTTCTTGAACATATTTGGAAATAAATCAAAGTATATTGTTTATAATAAAAATAAAAAAATGATTAGAATGTGTAAGCTTCGACTCTGGTACTCTATAATTAACTATGACTTATGATTTGGTTCAAAATATTAAAAATGGAATGTTTTATTTTACGATTATTTGTAAATAATAAAATGCACAAAATGGAACATCCCTTCATTAAAATTATAGTAATAAGTAATATTGTTACTTTTTCTGTTTTATAATTTATAAAGTAATTTGTAACGAAATATTAACAATAGCAATTTGAATTCATTTCTTTTAACATCAGTTACCACTGTTTATTATGTCATGGGTGTACGGCGGGAACGAAAACAAATAATTTTATTGACACAATATAAATTAATACATCACCTAGATAAAACCCACCACTACAAATAAAATTTCTATAAAGTATATCAGATTAACTAAAATGTAGCAAATCCACTTTTTATCACGACAGTTCGCGCGCCACAAGAAGTAGGTATATTGATAGTGATTATTTTATTCTACTTAACTTTAAGGTAAGTACTTTACATATTAATAAAAAATAAAAAACTTCCACATCTGTTTTAAAATAAATTCTTTTCAATTATATGTTATACCTAGCTGTTTTCATTTAAAACATTCGTAATAAATTTTTGTAGTAACACAATTATGTTTTTTCTTTTGTGATTAATGTTAAGAAGCATTATATGGTAATACTTTAAAATATTATATGTATTTATTATTAATTAAATAGTTAAACTGTCAAAATAATGTATGTACCCCAGAAAAGGTAACAGAATAAGTAGTAAATGAAAATACTTGTAATTGAAATTATTAAAGGTTTGATTTAGAAACTAAAGTTTCGAAATAATTACAACTTACCAGCGATTATAATATAGTAATAGAAATATAAAAGTGTAACTTTCTGCACTGTATCATCTCGTTTTTGGTAGGCCTATTTACATGTATTAAGTTTCCGAATTTAATTTTAATAATTCAGTTGATTTTATTAATATTATTATTAATATATAAGTTTACGTATTTAAATAATATAATTAATTCGTATTACTCGTTTATTATTAAATTATATTATATTGAAGATATTTTTATCCTAAAATAATTTTTGATTGAGGCAATAGACGATATTCTTATTTAATTATATTATTTAAATAAAAAACTTGCATTACCAAAATAAATAGAAACGGACTTTGCACTATTATAAAGAGTATGAAAGGTCGAATGTAAAATTTAGAGTTATTCAATTAAATTAAATTACGCACTAACAAAAACATAAGATGTTATAGTTATTCATTAAATTACTTATTTATTAAAATAATGATTTCATAAAGCCTGTGTGTATACGTAGTTAAAAAACTATAAATATATGAAAACAAAAGATTTTTTGTTTAAAAAGTAAATATTTTAGATCTGAATAACAAAAGGGTAAAAGGAGAGTAATAAAACCGAATTTTCTGATTGTTCGGACATACTTCTATTTCAAAGTTAGATATATAATAGAAGCTCCGTCCACAATTTTTTATCTTATCAAATTAATGAAGTAACAATTATTGTGACACTAATTGTACTACTAAACACATTCAAAAATTTCTTTGTTAACAAAAAGTAAATTTTGTTACAATTCTAGTTTTCGAATGTTGTACTAGACTTGTCGGTTCCTTATCTTTAAGTTGACCCAAATTAATTTCAGGTGAATTATCAAACATAACATTATAACATTGCGATTTTTCCCTTATCACAAGGTAGTTTTTATTTTAAAGAAGCCGTGTTCCTAAAATAATTCGAAAACAATTTGGTAAATACACAAAGTAACGAGTACCCTAATATGTGAATATTGATATAATAATCGGTCAATATTAATAATTTTAAACAGTTTTAGTTCAAGTGAATATTACTCATCTAGTGAGCTACCCAAAAATAAAAATAAAAATAAAAAGATTGTTGGTTTCAAGACTATATCTATTGGCTATAATTTTCCCGCAAAATAAACTCTTTGAAAGAAATCCTTTTCATAGGTTTACATAGTTCCAGCAGTTTGTAAAATAAGGAAGAAGAAGTAGCTTTTTGTCCAATAAATGTGATTAATTTTCAATTTAATTAAGTTATATTTTTAATAGATAACAGGCGGGCTGAAAATTTCGTAGGCTAGCATAGAAAAAATATTTTTTTTTGATAGAATTTAATTTTATTACCCAATATAGCTCCCTTCGAGGGCGATACAACGATTATAGCGGTCATACAATTTTTCGTTACCATTTTTATAATACGATTTGTCTTTAGCCTTCATCGGCGCCAAATTTCTGTCCAGCGAACATCCTCTTGTGGTCTAAGAACAGAAAAAAGTCGCTCAGGGCCAGATCTGGAGAGTACGGTGGATGCGGAAGCAATTCGAATTCCAATTCATGGAATTTTGGAATCGATTTCATTGATTTGTGACACGGTACATTGTTTTGATGAATCAGCACTTTCTGTTTTTTCAAATGAGGTCGTTTTTCCGCGTTTCGTCTTTTAAACGCTCCATCAACGCTACGTAATAGTCGCTGTTTATGTTTTTCCCCTTTTTAAGATAGTTGATAGTCAATTAATATTATACCATGAGCATCCCAGAATACTGATGCCTGATGCCATAACCTTGCCAGCCGACTTTTGCATCTTTCCACGCTTTGGATTCGGTTCATCACGTGCAGTCCACACTGCTTAGAATCATCGATAGCAGCAAATCCAAATATTCATTCACGATATTACCAACACATTCCTTTGATATATTTAGGGTCTCAGCTATGTCAATCAACTTCACTTTACGGTTATCAAAAATTATTTGATTTTATTGGATTTTTTTGATGTTTTCGTCGGTAACAGCCTCTTTGGGGCGTCCACTGCGTACATCGTCCTCGGTGCTCATTTTGCCTCGTTTAAATTTAGCAAACCACTTTTCTACGGTTGATTTTCCTGGTTCAAAGTCCGAATAATGTTTATCAAGCTAAGCCTTGGTTTCAAAAGTATTTTTTTTTTCGCCAAAAAGCAATGCTTTATTAATACACGAAATTCCTTTTTATCCATTTTTTCAAAGTAACAAAAGTTCTCTCACTAAAAATGCTATAACTCAGATAATAATAGTGCAACAGCTGTCAAATTTGTATACGCGTCTTTTGAAGGTTAGGGCTAACTAAAAATCATATGGATTTGATACTAGTAGCGCCATCAATGGGTTAGCCTACGAACTTTTCAGCCCGCCTGTTACACCATGAACCGTTTAAATGTTTATTAATTTCAATCAAATTCTTTTGATCCTTTAATAGGTCATTATTTTATTGAGACAATGGGAACAATCGTAATGATATTAAATGAAAATAAATAAAAGTGAGACTTTCCAATCAGTTTTAGAACAATTTCATAATTCATTCTGAAACTAAGTTAAAACCAATTCTAGTGTATTGTAGGTACTAGACATAATAGTTTTTAGTAGTTTTATGTTCTTTTTATCAGTTAATTTTTGCATAAGTGCATAACAGGTAAATTTTATCATTTTTATGTTAATGCTTACCTGACCAAATTGCTTTTTATATTAGTAAGTATTATTTGTTTTTAGATTTAGTGCAAAAACGTTTTGTTAAAAAAAAATGAAACTTCTCCTAAGCGTGCTATTGTTTGCCTTCGCGAAAGCCCAGACTGATGAATATAGATTATCAACTGCAGTAATACCAAGTAGTTACACTATAGCGTTAACACTTCAATCGAATTTTGGTGAAACGGGAGTTTTTCAAGGAGAGACATCTATTTATCTTTCCGTGTTAGAACAGACGTCTACATTTGAAATCCACGGATCAGGATTGGTTATTACATCTAACATTCTAAGGACCACTACAAGTTCGCAAAATTTAATATCAAATATTTCATACAATACGACAACACAGAAATATACCATAAGTACAACAACACCTCTAATTGTTAGCATTGACCATTATATTTTGACAATCGTATATAATGGAACTTTATACGACGACATGTATGGCTTTTACAGGAGTTGGTATACCGATGAAAATGGACAAATTACGTAAGTACTGGGTTTTGGGTTTTAGTTTATTATTTTGTTGAAATATGTTTTCATATAAGTACGTATAACAAATAAAACTACATTATTTTTACCCAATTTGTTAAAATGTGGACAATACTGTTTCGACCTAGTTGGTCATTCTGGAGAGCAGATAGTTACTAAAAGCAAAATTATTACGTTAAAATATTATGTATACTGCAAATTAGTAACAGGAAGCTGTTGGAAGTTGCTAATTCTGTATGATTGTTGACTAAATTTTTAAAATTTAGGTAAAATAATAAAAACACAAAAGAAATAATAGAACGAATAAAACACTTGGTATATATTTTTTTCACAGGTTTATTGATGGAACTCGACAATTGTTTCGACAGGGGTCTGCCATTATCAAGAGTAAGCAGAATTACTAAATATATAAATAAATCAATCAGACAGATCCATTAACACTCGTAAGAAAGAGAATTAAAATGGATCAAAAATAACAAGAATTGTACAGGTATTTCTACACAATGTATTTCAAATAAACACAATATTAACGAAAACTTTTAAAATACGTAAGAAATTAAACTATCTTGAAAATTTAGAAATTAAAAAAGCTATGTACAACAAATATATCATTGTAAATTCACAAATAGAAACATATTCAAACGACTCCCATTTACTTTTGTTCAAACTAGGTAATTAAGAAATTTCACCATCATTATTATTCACTATAAATATGTTTGCGTACATTTATATATTTATTAATTCTGCTTACTCTTGATAAAAACAATTGTCGAGTTCCGTCAATACACCCGTGAAAAATATACCAAGTGTTTTATTCGTTTTATTATTTCTTAAAATGTATTTTCACAATACCTGCACCATCGATAGTTTGAATTGCAAAAACACAAAATTTCCAGAAAATTTTTAATTGTAGCTAGGACTTATTTTTACACAATATATAGGGAGGGCCCTAACCATAAATATCATGGGCGAGTATATTTCAGTTTAACTGTAGATTATAGCAATCAAAGTAGTGATTATTTACGTTTAAAACTGTTAATTAATTGAAATATATAATTATAAACAACAATAGTGGTGAGTAGCAAACAGTAGAACAAAAAGGTCAAAAGGTCACTGTGGTATATAAAATTTGTAAAAATGATTGCCACTTAGTGATTGTGAAAAATGAAGTTAGTTAATTATAATCTGTTCTATGCATACGAATATATAGAATAACGTATCGCAGAAATAATTTAAAGTAATTTTTAAGTGAAGATAATAATCTGCTAAGCAATGGGTCTAATCAATGATTCCTAAATCTACTAATAAAATAAATTAACTTGCTTAAACAGTTCAATGATGGATTAATAGATTAAGGGTTTTCATTAAAAAGTTCAATAAAAATGATAGTCACAAACGATAATAAAAAGAACAAACATATTTTTAAGTGTTTAGTAGCGATAAATTCAAACCAAAATGTATGCTGGTGTTATTACTGACGAGTAAAATAATTATGATATGAACTTTTCAAGTATACCAAAAATTATATAACAAAAAGTAGTTACTATGGAAAATTATAATGAAATTTTTATAAATTACACGAAAGAATAAGTCTCAGAAAACTGATCTGACAGATACAATTAATTTTATTAATAATATTAGAGAAAACCTAGAAATTTTTTTGAGAATCATTTTATAGTATATGACTAACATTTTTTAATAATTTTCAATAGTTTTTTTTAAAGATAACCATACTGTATGTTTTACCAAAAACATCTAGACCTTACACTGCTAGTGATACTATACGTAGTTGCAATAAAGTTAATTCAATGTGTGTCGCATTTACTGTAAAATATGGTATATAATATTATTTATAGATGAAGAAATACTTGGTGATTATCTCACGTAGTGTAAGTAGGTAATCTCAATGTGTTTCTTTATTCATAAATGAAATAAATAATTGCAATGTTGGATCATGCTTTGACAAAGTGTTTTTCAAAAAAGATATGCACATAAATTAAATTACCGGTTATTACTTAACTATACTAGGTCCAGACCATTATTTAGATAAAAAATGCTAGTAGTATGATAACTTAGGTGATAAAGATAAGTAATCCGAAATTTTTTATTGATTGTTCAATTAAAATTATAAAGGATTTAGTTAATCAATTGACTGTAACCGAAAAAAGATAATAAAAAAACACATTTACTTGGAAAAAAAGTGAATTACAGCTGTAATAATGGACTTCTGTAGAATTAAGGAATTATTGTACCCTGTACTTATATAGTAGGTAACCAAGGAATATGTAAATAGAACTTAAAGACCTAATCAGATCTTTGAAGGACTGCACTTACAGTCTTTTCAAGAACACATAATTAGGACTTGGTGAAAAGTTACTTTATAAAAATGCTTTGCTCTTTTGGTTAAGTTAAAGATCTTTTGTGCTTGAAGTCCATTTCACCAGTGCTTAGAGCTTAGTTATCTTTTGAAATAATTGGGCTTCATTGAAGCATTGTATGAAAGAGCTTGGAATTAGAGCTTTATTCCACAGGGGGAAATGAATATAAATATAGTTATTTAAATTATACAGCTTTGTGGACTTTTTATTGATTAATAATTATACTACCATTAATAACATAAAAACACCACTACGGAGATAGTTACAAGTAAATTTTTATTGCATCACTATGCACATTTCACCATACAATGGCTTCCTCAAGTGGAAGAAGTATTATAAAAAAAAAGAATTTACTTGTAACTATCTCCGTAGTGGTGTTTTTATTTTATCAATATGGAGTTACAATATTTGAAAGTATCTTCAATCCAATACTACTTTTATGTCAGATTTCTTTTAACCAAATATATTCTGTTTATAAAAAAACTTAATTTGCAGATGGTTGGCTACGACCCAGTTGCAACCAACGTATGCCAGAAGAGCTTTTCCCTGTTTCGATGAACCTAATAAGAAGGCAACCTTTCAGGTTTCTATCACAAGACCATCAACATATAGATCTCTATCCAATACCCCATTAGAATCAACAGTGAGGTAAATAATGATACCTATAGAGCTAGTATTAGTAGCAATTTACATTTATTTATTAAGATAATAATACAAACAATGCGGAAAAGCTCAATACTTTTATACCCTGAGCTTTCTGACACTTAACAACAATCGATTGTTCAATTGTTTCGAAATCACAGCACACTGCTTTCATTATCATTATATGTGTGCAGTGAAAAAAAAGCAACATTTTCACAAATTGTAAATTTTCTCAAAAAGTATAAACAAAGGTATACGATAGTCCCATACTAATAGACGCCAAATTCAATGAGGAATTCGAATATGCAGTCAAAAATGGGTCATTCTATTAAAAAAATGACTTATGCCCCTTTGAAGTTGACGAACTTTGACTACAAAATTTGAACACCCTGTTCATTTTTGTTAAACACCACATTTTTTTTTTTCGATAATATGAATAGTTATAAACAATTGTTACGAGTTATAAAGCAAAATCTCAAAAATTAATTGAATTACGGTTTTTTAAAAGTTAATATGCAAATGTCAAAAAATAAAAAAAAAATAAATAACTCAAAATTCATCAATATTTTCGGGATAGTGCCTCCTATAAAATATGCATCAATTCAGATTTTTATCTGAAAATGTAAAAAAAGGATGTCATTCCATTTAAAATAAGAATGTTAACATCTACTTCCGGTATAATCGGATGTAAATCGAACATGAAAATATTTTTAAAAGAAGCGCCATAAACAATAATCAAATGAGCCCAAGCCCAAGTTTCAGAATTGAATTCATTCTACTAATTTATATACTTCTAATAGTCCGTCAACTTGAAAAACCCTGTATAAATACCTGGAATTATTCCTACTATTTGTGATAAATTATAATATTTGTAATTATTTATCGTAAAAATATTTTTCATTAAACAATTAAAAGTAGAAAAACAATTATTACAGTTTTATGGCGAGTAAAAAGATTATGAAACCGAGATCAAATTTTGTTTCTGACGTTTCGGAAAATAAAAATTGCATTAATCAGAAAACCATAATAATTTGTTTTTGTTTGTTACAGTTTAAGTACCAGTTTAGAGAAGGATACTTATCAAACAACACCAAAAATGTCTGCTTACCTTGTTGCTTTTATAATATCTGATTATGCAAGCATTTACGATCCTGTTGACAAGTACGGCATTTGGGCTCGAAAGGAAGCCATTGGGACAGGTGATTACAGTTTCCAAATTTCTCCAAAACTGGTATCTGTTTATGAAAATTATACCGGGATTGACTATTTATCTTCTGGAATCGGTAAACTGGATCAAGCAGGTATTCCAGATTTTGGTGCTGGAGCTATGGAAAATTGGGGATTAATTACCTACAGGTAATAAGATGAATAAAATAGTATCGTAATTAACAATAATATAAAACTCGTATTTTTATAAAATAATTTCATTGGTATAGGTGACAGTTATATAGTACTTACATTTTTACCATTATATTTTGCCTTTTTCTTATGGATTTAATCAGAAATGGTATCACAAGTCACAGCTGAATTCTACACCACTATAATAACAATAAATAAAATGAGTTTAATCCCATCAATCAAATGTTTTTACTTTTAAATCAGACAGTAATTGCGCGCACGATTATTTAGACAAATTAACACATCACTTCACCCGGCACGGAATAAACCTCTACTGCAATATTCGTCAAGAACAGATGAATACGTTTATCTACTAACCAAAGTCCTTGAAAGATTTTTTGCTCTTTTTCACAAAGATAATGTTGGTACAATCTGATACTAGCCCGATGAGGCCGTACGAATACTATACATATACCCCACCCAATAAAAAAAAAACACGAGATGCTTTAAAAAGCGAGTTGTTTAAATAGAAAATTGACTGTTATAGAAATCCGTCTTTCCGACGTCAAGTACATTAATGTGAATTAATTTTTTATCCACCACAGATTACCTCAAATTAATGGGTAATAAATGAATTCAAAAATTAATTTACATTAAATTTAAGAAAGGCTGTTCATGGTGCAGTCTTGATTAAACATGTTAAATAAATAAAATAACGACGAAAAATTCGTTTTGTTTCAACTGTTTATTATAAGAGACTCTTACAATTGTTTAGATCAAAATAGATCATTATCAAAGAGACAGGTTTAAGTATAAATTATAAAAAAACTGTCTCTTTGATAATGTTCTGTTGATCGAAACAATTGTAAGAGTTTCTTGTAATAAACATTTGTAACAAAATGAATTTTTCGTCGTTATTTTATTTATTTACATTAAATTATTAAAATTACCCTCTACTAAAAAAATCATTTTTTTTATTAGTAAACAAGACAGATGCATATAGCTAAATTGTGCGGTAGGGTAACTATGAAATATTTTTAATAAAATAAAGGAAATAAAAGATTGCTTTGTAATGTTTCAAAAAGAGATTTATTGACTCTACAATTGTTTCAGCATTTTATGCCTTTATCAAAAGTACCTAGATAATACTAGAGTTTAAGAGTGCGCAATGTCTTAGATACCATGCAAACAATAACATGCCTATAAATAACATACTATATATTATTGACGGAAAACCCTAAAAATGTGTCTATTAGTATATTATTCTTAAAATCTGAGTGTACATTGGTAATGTTTTCTTTTCGCTTAATTGATCTCTTAATTTCGAATTCTTCTAACAGATTAAGTCTTTTGCCTTTCTTTTCTTGATGTAACAATTTGATCAGTCTATGTTATGTTTGTTTTCTCTGCAATGCGTACTAAAATGTGTGGCTTTTTTCCCTCATTAAATATCCTTTACATGTTCATTAAGCCTTAAATGTAGGCAATTGATTTTATATACACCGCTTCTATTGTCCAAAGGTTGTGTTTCTTTATTATTAATTAACAATTTACCTAATAAGATGAAGAAATAAAACACTTGGGACACTTTTGTTTCACAGGTTTTATTTAGAACACTGTAACAATTGTTTCGGCTGCTAAGCCATTATCAAAGAGAATAATTTTACAAAAGTAACAACTATCTTATATACCTATGTAGGGGTTAGATGAACAAATTTAAGAGTGGGGAGGTCCAAAATTTAGTTTGGTCGTTTAGTACGTTATCTTGATGTTTGCAAGCTTTTTTAATTTCTAAAATTTCATACAGATCTAGCTGTTTGCCTTTATTTAAATTATGTAACAATTTACAATTTTTTGTATCAATGAAATGATCGTTTGTAATGCAGTGTTCGGCTAATCCAGTTAATTTTTTATTTTGGATGATAGATTGTTTATGTTCTTCTAAACGGGTTTTTAGAGAACGACCTGTTTGTCCAATATAGAAGGCGAAGCAATGTAGACAGTTCATCAATCTAGTAATAAACATAACTTTTTTCAAGAGTGTTTTCTTTATCTAGTTTATTGTTAACTATGAAAGAACTTAGAATATTTTTGTTTAGACATATTGAGATGATGTTAGTTTTCATTATGTTATTACAAATTTTATTAGACACTGAAGGTACAAAATTAATAAAAACATATTGTTTATTTTTGTTATTTTCAAAGTTAAGAGTCATAAAAAAGTTAGACATTAGCAACTTTTCCTTTTTTTTTATTAATCAAAGAATCTATTAATTTACTATCGTAGCCGTTATTTACTGCTAATAATTTTATAGTATTGACTTCTTTTTCAAAATTTGTAGCGTTTAGTGGGAGACTAAAATGTAAAATGTAATAAGGTATTGATGTATGTATGTTTTCTGAAAATGTTAAACTCATCTAATTTCCATTTCCTAACAATTTTAAATCCAAAAAGTTTAATGAATTTAACTGTTCTATTTCTACTGTAAATTTAACGCTTGGGAAAAACGAATTAATATATTCTAGGAAACTAGTCAAATCCTCAGTTGAACGTGCCCAAAAGTTAATATGCGAAATTGAGGGAAATACCGAATTGAATAATTTCATTTCGAATGATGTCATAAATATTTCATTTATTTAATGAAATAGTATTTCGTCCTAAATGTTTGTTTTTTACAAATTTTGTTACTATAATTTGGAACATGGTTAATGAAGCTAAAATTAGATTTATCTTTCCACACCACGGGATACACTTTTTTATTTATTAATTACTTATTCATTTTTACAACAATTCTATCTACTAAATCTTTGTTTTTGTAATTTTCGTCGTTCAATGGGTAATTTAGTAGTCTATAAATGTAAATATAAAATACTGACATTTTAATTTCTTGAGATTGATTAGATTTTGAATTAATTATACAATCAGTGTTAGTCGATTTTCTAAAAATAAATAAACACTCAAGGTGAAAAGTCAGACTCGGTTTCTAATTGAGGATGATACTTTTGGGTGCCGAAACGCGTTTTATGTTTGTAAACGTTTTTATGTGGAATTTTCAGATTTAGTGTTTTATTTAGGATTTTGATACAGAAACGGAATTCTATCGAAATTTAAAAATTGAAACATTTAGCACTAAGCGGTTGAGTTTGGATAAACATTGTTAAAAACTGTCTCACAATTAAATATTTTTAAACAAAATAAACCTCATTAAAATTAGTTCATCCCTTTTGGAGTTATGATGTCACGTCAAAACAGGTAAAGATTTCAAAAGTATGTAGATATTATTTTTGATTAGGGGTTATAAATAATAACACCAAGTTGAATCAAAAAGTTAGGAAAAAATCTTTGACGTTTTTCTTATATATTCGTCAAAAGTAATTGATTAAATAATCGTTTTCCTTTTTTTCTTGTAAGTTAAGTATACTAATTAACACTTTTCATTTTAAGGGAGTACGCAATTTTGTGGGACCCTAAACAATCAAGTCACCATTATAAACAATCTGTAGCAACATTAATATCCCATGAATTAGCTCATACCTGGTTTGGAAATTTGGTAACGTGCGACTGGTGGAGTTATATTTGGCTAAACGAAGGATTTGCTGAATACATGCAATATATGATGACTGCAAAAGTGAGTGTAATTTATTAGAATTTTGAAAATACTTTAAACAAGAACATTAAATTTACATGTGAAATAGAATCAGAAAAACAATTAAATTTCCTAGATCTAACAGTTTACCGTGAAAACAATACTTTAAAATTTAAAATATATAGAAAACCAACAACAGACACCGTTATCCCCTATTGTTCTATCCAATCCTTTCAAATTAAATTAGCTTCTTTTCATAGTCTAATCCACAGATTAGTCAACATACCTCTATCCAAAGAAGATTTTAATACCGAATTAAACATAATTAAAAACATTGCCTTTAATAACGGTTACAAAATTCTCTTAATTAACAATTTACTTTACAAATAACTCAAACAAAAAATACGTTCAGAACTGTTTCATAACCCACCAAAAAATAAGCAAATCAATTATTGTGCTCTAAAGTTTATAAAAAACACAAGCAATAAAATTAAAGCCAAACTAAAATCCTTTGATATCCAAGCTATTGAAATTAATAAAAATAATCTAAATTCACTATTAGTCAACAATAAGTTAAACGTAAAAGATAAAAATAAAAGAAGTGGAGTTTACCAATTAAATTGTAAACAATGTGATGCCATACATACAGGCCAGACTGGTCGTTCCATCAATACAAGTTTAAAAGAACATATGGATAGTATAAAAAACAAAAAAGAATTAACAGGGATTGCAGAACATTGCAATATACATAAACATAATCTAGATGTGAGTAATGTAAAACTCTTACACACACAAGCAAAAAGTAAAAAACTTATATTACTTGAAAACTTAGAAATTAAAAAAGCTATCCAAAAAGGAAAAACTCTTGTTAATAATCAAATAGAACTAATTGTTTATAACACACCTCTCTTAATTACTGATTTCTAAATTTGTGCACTAACCCCCCCACCTTCATTTACTGCTACATATATATCGATGAATAAACGTTTGTTGAAATATTTCGAAGCGTTTTTTACTCTTTTAAAGAAATCCTTGCCTAATTAAAAAAATGTTTGGATAGGTTGAGACCACCTGGGAATTGGAAAAGCAGTTCGTTGTAAACTTGGTGCAGGGCATATATGCAACTGATTCCACTTTGTCGTCGCCGGCACTAAACTCATATGCTTCAACAAATTCTGAAATAAGTTATAAATTTGCTTCAATAACATATTATAAAGGTATTTAAAACAACGGTATTTATCCTAAAGATATGTATTTCATGGCTTTTGCTTTTCAGGAGCAATCATAATAAGGATGTTGAGAGATTTCTTGGGAGCGAACCGTTTCCAAAGTGGAATCGAATTCTATCTTTCGAACCAGTAAATAAAATAAACAATGTACAAGTTTATTATCTATTCCTTTGATTATTTTAGCACATATTCAACAACAGTTCCTGAGGATCTATGGGAGGCTATGGAAATTTATGCTACAAATGCTAATTTACCAGCTACTGTTGAACAAATTATGTCCACTTGGACTGATCAACCCGGATTCCCGGTTGTAAATGTTTCCCTAAGTGGAACCACCGACGTCAACATTACCCAAGTAAGCACCAAAATAAAATGAATTATTATTATTACCATTTCGCACCTCGGCAGCAACACGAAAGATTTCATTAAAATGGGTTTTTGATCTACAACGTATAGCACACTGATACAAGTCTAGATTTTAGATAGTAAACTACCCTGAGTCAGTGTTGCAGCTAAAAGTACATAACTTTTTATATAATAATTCATATAAAACACAAATTCGATTTTCTTGGACTTATGACAGTGTTGCTGCCGATGTGCGATTTAATGTCTGCATCATCGAAATTATGGGGTGAAGGTGTTGATTTTTTTAATGCAGATTACTAGAATTATTGTTTCAGCAAAGGTTCTTACTAAACAATAACAACACAAGTGATCTTAAATATTACGTACCAATAAGTTTTACAAATTCGACTGTGAAAGACTTCGAAACTGTTTCTCCAAGCCATTGGTTACTACCAGGTTCAAATTTACGAATTTCAAATGCTCTGTCTAGTTCAGGATGGGTAGTAGTTAATATTCAGGAAACTGGTAAACATTTTAAACATTTTTTTATATACAATATACATAAATAAATGGAATTGCTTTAGGTTTTTATAGAGTCAATTATGATGAGACGTTATGGGGTAGATTAGCTTCAGCATTAAAATCTGCTAATCACGATGGGATAGATGTGCTTAACAGGGCACAAATAGTTGATGACACTTTCAATTTAGCTAGAGCTGGGCTTCTTTCTTATGAGGTTGCGTTAGATGTTACTTCATACCTTTCTACAGAGACCGAGTATTACCCTTGGGTTTCGGCCCTAGAAGCATTCTCCCATTTGAGGATTCGTTCGGCCAATCATACTTCTTTAAGATCGTATTTGGAGGTAATAATATTATTAATGGATTACAAATCTATAAAATAGTATTTGTTGATTGTTGCAACTGATTCATAATTTAAAAAATGAAAACACACAAAAAGTTTCAAGATGTTTATTTAAATTCACTCCAATTGTTTTGTTTCGCTTAACTTAAGTTTCTTCAGGTGAACATATAACAAAATTTATGATTAGTTATTCCGTATATATACCTACATATTATGCTGGGGGAATCAGACATTAACATTTAATAATGAAGAACATCTAACGTCTAATTGGTCGTTTAATATTTCATTATCTTTATTGTGTCGATTAATTTCTAAACCTTCTAGTAAATCTAATTTTTTTTTTTATTATGAATATGTAAAATTTTGAAATCTATGTAAGTAAATGTTCTGCATAAGCCGAGTCGGTTTTTTTATTTATGAAACTTTTATAATGTTCGCGAATACGAATGTCAAAGGAACGACCAGTTGCCCTATATAAACTTTTTCACAGTTGGAACAACTTAATAAATAAACACCTGATTTTGAATTATTAGATGTTTTACATTTGTCATTGAAAATACATTTGCTTAACGAATTATCTGTTTTAAATGACATATAACTATTGTTTGTTTTTTGTAATAGTTTTTCCTATTTTAACAGAAATCTCACCTATATACGTTACACAATTAAAATTAGAAGGTTTAATTTTTAGATACGGATAAATTAACTTACAGGTTTTCTGTAATAGTTTTTTATTCAATATATTGTCAACTAGGCTGAGACAATAACCATTATTTAATGCAATACGATAAATCCTATCTAATTCTAACTTATAATCATCGGGTTTTAACGGAACGGATATCAACCTGTGGATAAAAGAATTAAAAGCCGCTAATTTGTGAGATACCGGATGAAACGAACTAGTATGAATAATAGTGTCAGTGTGAGAAGGTTTATGGAAGATTGCGAATTCATGTTTTGATTGTACTCTTTTAATATTAAGGTCTAGAAAATTGATAGATTTTTCGGCTTCAGTTTCAAAGTGAACTTTATTTTCTCATGTAAACTATTGATAAAATTATGAAATTTTGTAAGTAATCTATTAGACCCAGTAAAACAAACAATTATATCATCTAAATACCTGAACCAGTATAAACAATATTTGAATAGATTATGTTTAGCTATTTGATTTTCCAAATGGGACGTAAATATCTCCGCTAATAACGGGCTCAGTGGGTTACCCATAGCTAAACCTTCCGATTGTCTGTAATATTGTTCTTCGAAAAGTAAATAATTTTGACTCAGGCAACTTTCAAGTAATATTAATATATCTTTAGAAGTGAATGCATTGGATTTACCCTCAATTAGCTTGTTTTTGGCAATTTCTATTATATCTTTCGGGGGAATACATGCAAATAAATTTATAAAATCAAATGAAATGACTTTACAATATGGAGGTAATGTTATATTTGAAATTTCATCTATGAGTTCAAGAGATTTTTTAACAGCAAATGATGATTCAAATTTCGCATTTTTTATTATTCCATTGATTAAAATTATTGACAATTTCGAACAATTTATTTTTTAAATTAAAATATTATTCCTTTTTTACAGACTCATATCTTAGATTCGATTTCTACTGTTTACAAAGGTCTTAGTTTTGATTACGATCCTAACGAATCCCAGGTGGATATTTTCAAGAAAGTGAAAATTTTAGATTTGGCTTGCGAATTAGGTGTAGAAAGTTGTGTCAGTAAAGCGAATGCTCTGTTCGATAATCTCAAAAACAATAACGTCTCGTAAGTCACGGATAATATATTAATTTTAGATTTTCTGTGGTAGGTATATGATAAATTAGGTGTCTTTTGTTTAGGATAAATCCAGATACGAGGAGCGTGGTCTATTGTACTGCTCTGAGAACTGCTACAAGTCCTGACAATTGGTATTTCTTGTGGAACAGATACCTGAATACTAAATTGGCTACGGAAGTTAGTACAATGCTGAGTGCTTTGGGATGCACCATGAACGATACACTTCGGACAGAGTAAGAATTAATTTAAGAAATTGTAGAATGATTGTTCGGGCTTGTAGGCCGTGGTCGATTTGAACGGTTTCGTCCAGACGTGTTATCAGCAACTGTGGCTGACATTCTCAGTGGGTGCTGCGTTGACTACGCGGACGAGACTTCAAGGTATAATCTTCGCTCGCGTAGTCAACGCAGCACCCACTGAGGATGTCAGCCGCAGTTGCTGACGAAACGTCTGGACGAAACCGTTCAAATCGACCACGGTCTACAAGCCCAAACCATCATTCTACCATGAATTCCGGCCGTGAAAGCTTATGTTCTTATAATTTAAGAAAATCTTGAACCATATTAGAAACCAGATCCAGATCCTTCTATTTTCCAACACGAATACATAATTTGTTTTGAAATGTATTTAAATGAATAAAAGTTTCAATACGATAACAATAAATGAAACATTGGTAGAATAATGTTTTATATTTGTTTATGGTGACCTTAATTCAAATAAGAAAGCGAATTACTGGAAAGTGGACACAACACGTTGGAAATTGTTAAAGAAACTAAAATTACAACTTTTGTTGGCTTTACTCTAGCTGAAACAAAGTCGGGCAAACGTTGTTTTTTTGGGATTTTCAATAATTTAAATCGTGTTTTGTCCTAGAAACTTGAATTTTCATCATATTTTCTATTAGAATTTTGTCGGCCATTACGCCAATTTCAAAGAGTACTAAAATTATATTTAACAGGAACTTAAAAATAACATTACAGTTGAACCAATTGTCAGTGTTTTAATTTAAAAACAAATTTAACTGTTTCGAATTTTTTTTGTTATGGTTTTGAAACTAGAAAAAGCAGGCTGGATACTTCGAATTTTATATATAATGGCAGCCTGTTACACTAAATTATGTACTTATTTTAACATTTTTTTTAAATAAAAGACGAGTAAGGAATGTACTACTGTACTGTTCAAGAATTCCAGCTTATGTTTATAATAACTATTGGGGTTGATAGGGGTGTTTACAGAATATAGTAAGTAATGGTGAATTATTTAAATACCCCCACCAACCCAAATAGTTAAGATACTCGAATAAACTACTGTGAAGCGAAACTTAGATTGTGTACAATAAATTATTTGTGAAAAGGTTTGTAAATTTATTTACTCATCTTCGATAAAAAGCAAGGCTCATAATTTTTATCAAGTACAAGTCAATTCAATTACCTAATTATTATAAAATAATTTTTGTATATTTTGGTTCCCGAAATAGTCGTGATACTTCGGATTCAAATCGTTTACTGTATACCAATTGCTTTATAGATATTTACTGAAAAGTATAACAAAGGATTCAGGAATACGAGCACAGGATTCCAGGGTTGTCTTCCAATCTGTGTACAACAAGAATCTTGATGGTGTGGATCTTGCTTATAATTTCTTTAAAACTAATTTTCAAAGCATATCTAGCTAGTAAGTGCAAACATGTCCGTAAATATTGACAAATGGTTATGTACTAATTTCATGTTTATTACTTTTTTTTTCAGTTATGGTGGTGGCACCTCCGTAGGAACGCTTGTGAGTGGAATAGCTAACAGATTTACAACCGAAGAACAGATAAGTGACGTAAGTATATTTATATATGTAATTGTTTGAATTTTATTTTCTTTATTATTTTGTGAAAATAAACTGATTGTGTTAACGTTGGGTCAACGAGTTGTTAAAAAAATAACAGTAGATTTTTTCTTATCTTATTAACTGTGTAACTCTTCTTATATAATGAAATATTTGAAGAATTTTTAGTAGGGGTAAATTTTAAATACATTAATGCGATATTAATTTGTATCCACCACAGATTATCTCAAATTAATTTGTAGCTTAGTGGTAAGAGTATTGGCGCGTAAATCCATAGACCCCGGCGAGAGCGTAACAGCAGTAACAAAAAAATTTTCTTCATTAATATGAGGTAATCTGTAGTAGGTACAAATTAATTCATAATTAATACCGCATTAATGTATTATTTTTATATATTTTCTTCCCAGTTTGAAGCGTTTATTCAGCAGAACCGAGAAATATTAGGTGGAGCACTGTCGGCTGCCGAAGGGGCTGTAGAAAGTGCAAGAGCAAATGTTCAATGGATGAACTCATATTCTGACTCAATTTTGCGGTGTTTTGTGCAGACATACGGTAGCAGCAGTGGTATACCATCCTTTAGCAGTCATTTACTCGTCCTTTCTATTGTAATATTTTTTTATTAGACAATAATATTTAACAATTAAATGATCGATTTTTATACATTTATTGTCATGTATTTAGTGATTGGAATAAATAAATAACGAATAAACTAGCAAAACGATTACAAGAATAGTTTTAATTTATTTGAAACGTAGATGAAATGATTGAAAATATAAATAAATAATATCTAATGGATTGAATAAATAAAACACAACCTCTTAGATTAGTTTACAAATTGTTTGAAACACTAGATTTACATTTCGCCTATGATAGGATCTTCAGTAGTAACTTATTAATAAGGCGCAATATACATCGAGTGTTTCGAACAAACTTGTGAACTAGTCCAAGAATTTGTGTTTTATTTGTTTAAACTTTTAACATGGTTCACCACTAGTAAAAGTCTTCAACATTTGTTAATAGTTAATAAAATATTAAAACTTATATTGACTATAGACTTTTCTATAGATATTACTACTAATAACATAAGGTAAAGAAATTAGGAATTGAAAAGGAAAGAAGAAGAAAGTGCAGTCATTTATAAGGTAATTTGCAAATGTCCAGATGTGGTCTCAGAATTGCTTCAGCTTGTCAGGACTAAGATATCTTAATCCTTAAATTCAAAGAAAGACTTTGTGACCTTTTTGAAAGGATTACAAATTGCAATAATACATAAAAGGAAAATATAACCAAGAAATAGGCCATTTCCGAGGTAATAATTATCAAAGGACATAAACATGTTGCAAAATTGTAACTCCAAAATCCTACCCCAGTTTTTTGAACTTGAGATTAACAATTCCAATACTTTAAATACGATTAAAATCCAGACATTCTGAGATTTATAATCAGCGTTGCAAGATACGTTAAAAATGATATCGCTATTAAGACTCTCATTTGTGCAATGATTGTGAAACATGATGTAAATTCACTTGGAAGAAAACACAAGTTGGATAGTTTCACTAATTTATTGGCTAACTCGACAATATTGTTTAGGTCCACAGGGATCATTATCAGGAGTATATTGTGTACTAAAGTTATAAACTTACAACAGAATATTTATTTATTTACCTACAGCCTACATAGGAGAAGTGGGGTTGAGTCATTGTACATTTCAATTTGGTTATTGACTAGGGTCAGTTTTTTGAAAAAGTGGAATCTACCAAATTTTTTGTGACCAATGTGATGCAACTTGCATAGGAAAAAGTGGGCGAGCCTTAAACACTAGAATTAATGAGCATATCTATTCCATAAATAAAAAACATTAAAAAAAACGGCTTCTCTTAGCATTGCATTGACAATGATCACAATCTTGATATAACAAAAACCAAAATTTTACAGAACAATATTAAAATAAGAAAAAAGCTTTCATTATTTGAGAATTTAGAAATTAAAAAATTTTTATTCAAAAAACAGACCCTAGTCAATAACCAGATTGAAATGTACGACGACTCAACCCCACTTCTCCTATGTAGGCTGTAGGTAAATAAATAAATATTCTGTTGTAAGTTTATAACTTAAGTACACATTATACTCTTGATAATTGTCGCTGTGGACCGAAACAATATTGTCAAGTTAGCCAATAAATTAGTGAAACTATCCAACTTGTGTTTTATTCTAAGCGAAAAATGATATCTCTGATTTCAGTTTACTGACCCTTGTGGTCCTGTGTAATAAATGAACATAACAGAACAATTAATTAGAGAACGTGTTATACGGGGGACAGTAATTTAGTACATAGATAATGTTTTTTATTGCAAAGCTACTGTAATAAAATCCATTGAATTGATAAACTGTAATGTTGGTAGATTGTGATTGGTGTAGTAGAGTGTGTAAGCATCTATTATATACAATTGTTTACGATAGGTAGGTTGTAACTGAATTGACTAATTTCGGTGATTTGTTAGTCCTGAAAGTTTAAAATTCTTCAACTAATTATTATTCAATAATAGTATAGTAAATACATGGGAATTGAATGTCTTACATATTTCTGTCATCAAAAATTGTTTAACATTATTAAATTTGAGATATTTGCAACAAATTCAACATGTTATTCAAGCAAACAGTAGAAAATAAAAAATCGATTCAATTGATTTAATATGCTTATACAAATATTTTTATCTCATCAGTGTAATCTCCTGGAAACACCACCCCTCAATACAAACGCCTGTTTTTCGGTTAAATATGTTGTATCTTATTTTATTGTTTTTTTAATTTCAGAATGTTTCCAAACACAAACTGTTTCATTTTAATTGTTTTTATTTGTATTCATTTTGTAAAAAATAATTTGCGGATGCTATTTTAGGTTTGTTATTATAATTTTTGGAGGCCTTTGATAAAGCATACGTAGGTGTGAAGTTAAACAAATAAGATACGGAAATTCGCATTGTATTGCAAACGTACACCGATAAGAGCATGTTTATCTTTAGATAAAACTACGAATTTTCTATACTAAAGATTTATGTATTTATGTAGCTACCGGCATGCGAACATGTGATTTACAGTTTTGAGGAAGTAATAACATTCATCTTAGTTTTTAATTTTTTGTTTTGTGATGAAGTTCATGAAAATATAAAATGAGTCGGTACAGAGTGGGATTTTATTTAATTTTGAACGCTGTATTTTCTATCACGATAATATTACTCAACAAATGGATCTACGCTCACGGAATATTTCCAAATATAACGTTATCGATGTTGCATTTTATAGTTACTTTTCTGGGATTGCACATATGCCAAAAGATTGGTGTTTTCGAAAAAAAGGCGGTTACATTGGACGATATTTTGTTATTAGCGTTTTCGTTTTGTGGATTTGTAGTATTGACGAACTTAAGTTTGGAGTATAATTCGGTGGGAACGTTCCAGGTCGCCAAAATGTTGACTACCCCCGGTGTAGTTCTTATACAAAGTGTTTATTACAGGAAACATTTCTCGTTTCTAACGATACTTACTATGGTAATGTATTTTAGTGATGTGGTGAAAATCGAAAGTCGTATTACAAATTTATTTCTAGATCCCCGTTCTTGTTGGCGTAACTGTTTGTTTCTGTTATGATATACATTTGAACATTATCGGGACTATTTTTGCTCTTACTGGTGTTACCATAACTTCATTATACCAAGTTGTAAGTTTTAATAATACATATTTTGGATACTTACAATTTTTTTCCACTGCTAATATTGGGTACAATTTCACATTGACGATAAATTACAGATAAACAGAGAGATAAATAGCAATTAAATAGCTTTATATCTGCGTGATTTAATTGAGATTGTTTTAGTCTTCAAATTTCGAATATAAGAAATAATGTTATCAAATAATTTGTTTACTTTATTTTATTTGCAAACTTTGGAACAAGTTCTGTTATCACTGCTTTTTATTAATAATTTTAGTATGAGTGATTATTTGAAAAAGTATGTCACCTAAAATTTTGAAAGAAATACTTTTGAGTTAATAAAAGGAAAGGATGAGAAACAGAAAACACTGGGTATGTTTCACTAAAATTCTATTGAACCTCTACAATATTGTTTCGACCTTCTCAGGTCATTCTCAAGAGAGAGTTACAGAATTTCTCTATTGAGAACGACCTGAGAAGGTCGAAACAATATTGTAGAGTATAAAAATATAAATACAAATATGGATTCAACAGAAACAACTACTCCGAGGGCTAATACCACTACTGGCATTGAATTACACCGTTGATTCCGATGTATTCTTAAACGAACATATAACATATCCAAGAAAGAAGGAATTAAAATCCTTATTCGTCTAAATATTAAGATCAAAGATCTCAAATTTTTAAACGCGTCTTACCAAGTAGGCACAACGAACTGAAAGCCATATCCCACGACCGGTTTCGACTTATCGGGTCTCATCAGGTGGGCGCTGGAAGAAATGTCTTTGCAGGCTATATTATAAATATAAAAATATAAATATAAATATGTAAAGGCATTTCTGCCAGCGCCCACCTGATGACACCCGATAGATTGAAACCGGTCGTGGGTATGGCTTTCAGTTCGTTGTGCCTGCTTGGTAGGACGCGTTCAAAAATTTGAGATCTTTGATCTTAATATTTAGACGAATAAGGATTTTAATTCCTTCTTTTTTGGATATGAAATATTGTAGAGGTTCATTATAATTTTAGTGAAACATACCTAGTGTTTTCTGTTTCTCATCCTTTCCTTTTATTATTTAACCATGTTTCACAAAGAATGCGATTCAAACTTTATCAAATATACTTTTGATTTATTTGTTACTGAACGTTTTTTAAACGACTTATGTTTTACGGTGTTGTATTTTTAATTGATTTATCGTTTCCATCCATTCTAACCTTTTTTTTTGTAGTTGGTGAATTCAAAACAGTCAGAACTTCAATTAGATTCAATGCAACTATTGTATTATCAAGCTCCCCTTTCGGCAATTTTGTTATGTTTTTGCATTCCAGTTTTTGAACATCCCAAGTCGTTTAGTCATTCATGGACCATACAGGATATGGTAAGAACTGGAAAAAGATGTGTACATTAATTGTTTTAGCATGTTTTTAGGCAATGGTAATTACGTCTTGTTTTGCGGCTTTGTTTGTGAATCTTACAACTTACTGGATTATTGGAAATACATCACCATTAACGTATCTTTTTGTGGGTATACAAAATTAATTCATGTAGATAAATACCAGATGTTTTCCAATATTTTATTAGATATAACATGTTAGGTCATTCCAAATTTGTTCTCATAACTATAGGAGGGTGGTATATATTTGAAGAGAAAACCACAGTTTATCAAGTTGTGGGGATTTTGATGACATTGTTTGGAATAATTGCGTATGGTCACGTTAAAGTAAGTACAACTTTAATAGAAACTACAGAAATAATAAAATGTATTCGTTATTGAAGACAATTTTTCAGTTAGTTTTCTTTTTCAAATAATAACCGTTTAACTACATGGTAACCTCTCCATAACGAAAACCTCTTTATAATGGAGATATTATTTGAACTTGGATGATTTGCCTTATAACCTATATTATAAATTACTCTTTGTAAAAAAATAATATGCCACATTTGAGTAACCAGCATCGTTAATTAACGAAAAACTGTGAGTCGACGAATCAGTTGCTTTAATATGAGTGATTTTTTTTATTTAACAAAATAGTTGATGATCAAACAGTAAAGTAGTAACATACATACCTCAACAATTAATAGAAATATGAATAAAGGTTTTCCTTACCTGATTTTCTTTGTGATCGTGTGTATTTTTCCAGATGAAGGAAGGTGGTACAACGCGCCGGATAAGGACGGAAAGTGTAGATAAAGAAGATACATGTTAACTTTTTATTAGTAAATAAATTATACAAAAAAACAAATTTGTTACAAAAAAGACATCGACTTTATAAAAATGTTTAGTTAACTCAGTTTACTTATTACATCGCGTTAATATATATACTTTTATATATATATCATCTATACCTTTCTTAGAGATCATTTATTAGTGAGACACCATAATAATAATAATGAGTTATAAATAGGAAAACTTTATTCTCACACCGTTATAAAGCTATACACGATTTTCCAATACTTTCAATACGATAAAAAATGTCTACACTTAAGGGTCGCTCATAAATTACGTTAGGATAGCAGTGGGGGAGGAGTTAATTCTCATTCACATTAAACACTTGGTGTGTGGGGTGGGAGGGGAGAAAAAAGTATAAGAAGTTTAATTTAATTATTAAATAAATCAATTTTATGGTCTTCTTTGATACGCTTTATATTTGTGATACAAGAATAAAAAACAATTGACAGTGAAGCTATTTTTTAAATATTAACCATTCTTCTTACGTAAGAGGGGTTAAAAAATATTTTACCATTCCCTGCGTAGGAGGAGTGAAGTCAAACATGTATGTAATTTATGAACGATCCTTTACTTATGTCGTAATTCATAAGATGATTTAATGGGGGTTTGACATGTATGTATTTGGTAGATATCATGTGTAGGAATACAAAGTGTGAGAAAAAATTACTGACATTAGGTAGACAATCGATATTTAGCTGAGGAGTGAAAAAGATGCGAAAGGGATGAAAGAGTAAGAGACCATTTAACATTGTGGCTGGATAATACTTTGGATATGTTCTGACTTATTAGAATATTTTGAAAAACGACTTGTTTAATTTTTTGTTAAAATCAAAAAGGTTGGTTTTTGCAATATTGTGTCTATGGGTGGAATTGAACTTTTGAGGCCCTGGATAACCGTGGTCTGGGCGGAAATTCATCATTAAATTTTCAGTTAGATCAGTAAGATATCACTAAAATGTCAATTTTGAGAGAGCGAAACATTTTTGCATTCTTAAATAGTTTTCTTTGGAAGTTACTTAATCTCCGGTAGCTAAAATTGACATTACAATGGTACATTGTTAATCCGGAAGTTTGGGGATGAATTTTCGATCCCGTCTATAGACACAATGATGTAAAAATCGATCTTTTTGCTTTTAACAGAAAATTGGTTTTCAAGTTGGTCTTCAAAATATTCTAGTATAAGTAGAAGATAACCTTGTGTTATATATTAGGACATGTCCATAGAATAACCCAGCTACAATGCTAAATGGTCCTTTACGCATTGCGAAGGAAATGATTGAAGAAGAGATTAAAAAGGTAAGGACAAGGAAAAGTTGCACCAGTTCTGCTCATAGACTATATTGATTGAACAGATGCATATGATAACAGTATATGCAGTAGTATTATATGTTTATGAAGAGCGCAACAGATGGACTATCTGCACTCGAAAAGCGTATTTTAAATAATCCTAAATTATTTACAATTAATTAATTATTTAAATAAATACTTTACAATAATTATTATCGAAACGAAGAAAATTAAACATTTTATTAATCCAGAAGTATCTTCTTCTGGATTAATAAGATTGTAATTAATTTTTAAAACAGCTTATATTGAACAATTAGGTACTAACAGAAGTAAACCTAAAATAGAGGGGAAATTGGAAAGTTCATGACCCAGTGAGAAAGCTAATGGGGTAATAAGTACCTGTGTACGTAATATGTAATTTCGATATGATGTTCTGATATTTCCAACCACCGCACCGTGAGGCTGCTTACAACCTAAGCTACTATTTTGGAATGTAAAAATAACATTAAGTTAGTTCTTTGGTAAAAATGGACAGCCTATAAAATTACAAAACTTCGTAAGGCTTTGTGAAGTCATTATAATCTAACATAACAACCATAGAATCAACAGAATTAGCGCAATATCAGGAGTGTAAGTACTACGAAAACCACAATTTATTAAGTACGAAATTTCACCAGCCGAATAATGCTGATTGTAATCAATATTTGAATTGTATTTGTTTCTTTAACGTTAGTTTTCCATAGTAGGTCCGATCTAACATCATACTTTCCCTTATTATAGTTTTTTTGTAAAGGGTTAGTGAAACGATAAAAGTATTTTACGGAAAGGGGAAACAACTTCAGAAAGGCAATTGAAAAGACAAGAAATAAAATAAAAATTGTTTCAACACATATATATATATATATATATATATATATATATATATATATATATATATATATATATTCTCGATGAATCGTTTCGACCAAGACGGTCATTATCGAGAGTACTTGTTATACTACTATATATATATATATATATAACTGGATCCTCTCGAGGGGCGGAAAAGGAGAAGGGGGTGAAAACCATGAAATTATAAGTTGCATAGGAACAAAGGTGTATTGCTTGTTGATTATTCAAATTGGTTATTTATTAAATTTGACTTTGAAAACAATGCTTTTTTGATTTCGAGGAGATTCAACTTTTTACTTTTGGGTTGAATATGTAATATTTTTACACAATGTTCTAGGTGAAAATCACGAAATTGATACGGATAACGTAAAAATATTACATATTCAACCCAAAAGTAAAAAGTTGAATCTCCTAGAAATCAAAAAAGCATTGTTTTCAAAGTCAAATTTAATAAATAACCAAATGGAATTATCAACAAGTAATACACCTCTGTTGCCAACCAACTTATAACTTCATGGATTTCACCCCCTTCTCCTTTTCCTCTCCTCGAGAGGATCCAGTTGTAATTATATATATAAATACCTATTAGACTTTGTTATTGTTAGTATAACAAGTACTCTTGATTATGACCGTCTTGGTCGAAACGATTGGTCGAGAAAATATATATGTGTTGAAACAATTTTTATTTTATTTCTTCTATATTAATATGTTTCATCTGCCGATCACCACCAACAACATTAATAGAATTGAAAAGAGCTTTTGGTTTAATTTTCGTTAGGTGTTCCCAATTACTTACATTCATTATTATTCGGCCATGTAACGTGATTAAATTTGAATCCAAGAAAACATTATAAAAATTCGTTTCAATCGGCATAAAACGAACAAACAAATAATTTACTTACAAATAATAAAACAATCGGGACCATCGGTTAGATAAAGTAGTACTCACGATCTCCTGATTTACCAATAGCGTACATTAAACTACCTCATTATGTGTTATAATGGTACATTTCGCCAGAAACTCTGTTAATGCCAGTGTAAATGGGTTCGTTACCATTTACCCGAACAGGTCCTGTCTGATACTGCAGCCTTTTTATATAAGGATTCGGTGTAGGAATTCCATTAAAGAGCCTGACTCCGTTATGATGAGTCGGTATGGTAGTGTGTTGGCGAGGATAAATGTTGCAGCTATTACCGGTTCCTAAATTCACAACCCCATTTGGTGTGGTCGTATGTTGTTGAGGTAAGGGCATCGTGGAACAGTGCGGGTATATATTCTGTACAGGTTGGGTGGGATAATGGGGAAGGGTAGCGGACGATGCTTGGATGCTACGCAGATCCCCGCTTTCGGTAAATGACGTCATTCGCATGTTGGTAGCTCGTCCAAACGGTTCATCCTTTACAACCACGACAACCTGATTTGGTTCGGTTGGTATTGGTCTGTTGGCCTTTCTGCGTATGACCACCGTGCTTTCAGCTGGATTTTCCAAGATGACAGCTGGAATACCATGGTCCACGATACTCCCTACAGTTGCTGAAGGGGTGGAAGCTGAATTAGCGGGTGACGAATTGTATTTTACCAAATTGTTATATGGGGATCCATTATTGAAGATGTACGGGTTGGGTTGCAAGGAATTAACAACGTTCGTTTGTGCTTGGGGAATGATAATGGGGCTTGTTATTGTGGATCCTGGAGGTTGGGTGTTTCTTTGTAAAGAACAGGAACGCCATTGTATTTCCTCTTTTGACATTGGTTGTGCTAGATCAGCGATACTAGTTGCTCGTTTGGTGGTTGAAGTTGGCATCTGGTTGTGTTGAAGTTCTGAGCTTTCATTTGAATGAACTCCACTGGATGTTTCGCTATGATTACTTCCTGGCGGATCTGGAGGCGACTGAGAGCATTCTGTACTAACAGAATCTGAACGAGGAGTTAGTTCATCATGGGGCATTCCAGAGTCCGCTCTACGAAGACATTTTGGAGTTTGACCTGATCCCTATGAAAATCATCATTCAAAAAAAGAAAAAAAAAACGATGGGTTTTTGCTGATGATGACAAAGACATGAATCTATATAACGTTTGGCATGTGAAGAAAGAAAATTGAAAAACATTCACGCACACACCTGGGTAACAGTTTGAGATACTGAGTTTTCTTTAACAGTGTTAGTGTCCTCTTTATCAGACAAAGGTTCTGGTGTTAATAGTGGACTGGGATCTTCGTAATCTACGGGTGGTACCAAATCCTGGCTGGTGCTAGCGTACGTTACGTGTTCATCGTGAACACAAGCCAAAAGCTGAAGCGTTAAAATGGAGATGTAAGAGAATGTTAGTCAGAAGTAAAGAAAATAATGGAAGAGATTTTTTCAAATATTCAAAGTTGATAAAAGCATAAAGCGTTCAGTGTGAACAGAGAATCGTTATATTTTAAATAAACACAAGGATTTATGAGGTTTTCAAATGCATGATATTAAATTCCAAAGTTCAATTTTTTGTCAATCCAGGACGACACTTATCTCGAGTTTTAATGAAATGCCATAAATTTTCTTACCTTTCCCTCTTCACTGGCCGTGTCGTCACTAAGATCGATATTGGTTACAGGAACTGGAAGTTCTCTTAATGTGGCATAGTCACCTTCGTCGATTTCCATTCCTGGTAGTCGTTTTCCACGACAGCCGTTGCCTTTATTACTGGAAAGTGTAAAAAGAAATCGTTTCGTTGATGTTGATAATGACGCACATCTCTATCTAAATAACACTAACTTATACAGTATTTAAACTAACAGAAACTATTGTACTTTTTGGACTAAACGAGTTGAAAAAACTACCTATCTACTTCTAATGGCTATCACCGGAATCGAAGGAAGAAGTCACAAAAAACACAACACCTAGAAAAACCAAGTAGTTACCGAACAGCAGACGTACTAGTTGCTTCGTCAAAGGACACTTTCGATTTCGGCTTTTTGTTGAACCAGCACAACTGCTTCGATCCATCTGGAGAATGATGTACAGAGGAGACGGCAGGTCTTAACCAGTAAATTTGTTCCTCATCTTCTTCTTCCGTTATAACCGAATTATTTTCAGACCTTGTTTTCTTCAAAATGGTGGTCTTCTGAATTATTCCCATTATTGCTTTTTTGGGCGACGTATCAGCTACGGTATAAGTACGTCCGTTTCCTACAACTAACAAGGGTTGCAAGCTGGGGTCATCTTGAGGGACGTTGGCTAAATCTACATCAGTCACAAGCTTTACATGTCGTGCTTGTCTTATTGTAGCCCGTCCAACCTGAAAGGGACAAAATATCGATTCAACCTTATTGTTTTAAGCCTTTTCGTGATCTAACACTTACAGAAACGCGTAATTTGAAGGTCCACTTTTGTTTTATTGTCAGAAACAGCCACAAAACGACCCAAAGGAAAAGATGTAAAATACTGCCGACAACACACGTAAGCACAGCTTCATCGAGACTCCCTTTGTAAATTATCGTATAATCATGCAATAAGGGAGCGCTACTAACACCAATAGATACTAAAGCACAAAGGGCGGCACAGTGGGTAAAATAACTCCATCTTGATGTGTGAAAAGCTGCTTTCAAAGCAATTATTTTCCTTTCCCTTTCCTGATTCAGAAATGCATTAAATCTGTAACGAGTTGCAATGAAATATAAGTTACGAAAAGGGTAACTTTAAAAAAAAAACAGTCTCTTTTTATTACCTTGTGTATCCGTACAGATAAAGCACTAAGCTGGATGAAAGTACGAGTAGTGAATACAAAATGTAGAGTGCAAGCGTTACTTGGGGATTGAGCAAGAAAGGGGAGATGCCACCCAATGGAGACATACCACCCGGTTGAGGTTTAAGAAGCGGAAGAACCTTCCACACTCCAACCACTTGAACCTGTCAATAGTAAACGAACATGGATTACAGTAAATTTGAATCGATTCTGTACTTGACAATAAATTTTCTTACCCTGTAAAGTACAGACATGCCCGCATAAGCTAGAAGTATTTGTAAACTGTTTATCAAAAACTGTATTGAGAAAAGCATTCCCATTGTTTTGTTTGTGGCCCAGAATACCGCAGGATATCTAACTGAATATACTAATAAGGCCAATCCGAAATTCATAAATTCAACGCTCACTGAACATCCCCAACCAGTGTCTGAAATAAATTATTATAACATTTGTAGATTATCATCGTATTTTCCAATGTATCAATGTTATTACTGTGTGAAAAAATATATCTTTCCACAACTCTTGTACCGCAAACAGTATGAATTGCATTTATTATAAACTTTTAAAGTTAATAAAAAATTCATAAAAATTAGGTAGTAAATAATAAAAGTTTTTTTATCTTCTGTAAAACTTGAAGGTTTTCGAATTTTAATTCAAGTAACATATTTATATAAAAAATAGTTGATAAATTTCTTATTAATGAATGATAAATGCTCATTCTAAATGGCACAAATCATACTCCAAAAATAAGCGTCCTGACTTCACTGTTTATTATAAAATAATCATTACTTACCTATGTGTACTTAGGTTACTCATTTATTAGTTAAATATGGAGATAATAAATAAAATGATTACATTTCGTACAAGTCTTTTTTAGATAATTGCAGGAGATTTGTATAAGTAATCTTATCAATAATTTTGTTGAATGTTCTATGAAACTGCATGTTTACAAATACAAAATTGTAAAAATAAAACAAACGAGACGTTTCACTATATATTCTGAGAAATTTGTTTCGGCTCATTTCAACCATTTGCAAAAGAAGTATAATGGATTACTAAAATTAAAAATTACAAGTTCGCTTTTTAAAATGTTACGGACTGTAGAAAGGAAAAGAGAGGGTCGTAGGTTTTATGGTTGTTGAGTGTGTCTAATTATTCATAGAGAATAACAGGGAAATTGTGCGTGGTCAATTCAATTTGATTATTAACTAAATTACTATTTAAAAAAAAAAGAAGGCATTAAAATCCTTTTTCGTTTAAATTTTAAGGATCACAGATCCCACAGTTCAAACGCGTTCTACACAGTGGGCACAGCGTACCAAAAGCCATATCCCACGACCGGTTAAGACCTATCGGGTCTCATTAGGTGGGCGCTGGCAGAAAGCCCTTTACAGGCTATACAATAAATATAAATATAAATATGGAATCAACAGAAACGAAGAATCCATCGAAATCAACAGTGTAATTCGAGCAGGTAGGGGTACTAACCGTCGGAATAGTTATTTCTGTTGATTCCATATTTATATTTGTATTTATTGTATAGCCTCTAAAGGCCTTTCTGCCAGCGCCCACCTGATGAGACCTGATAGGTCTTAACCGGTCGTGGGATATGGCTTTTGGTACGCTGTGCCTACTTTGTAGGACGCGTTCGAAATGTGGGATCTGTGATCCTTAAAATTTAAACGAAAAAGGATTTGAATGCCTTCTATTTTTTAAATATATCTTCGTCTAAAAATCCATCGGAATCAACAGTGTAATTCAATGCCAGTAGGGGTATTAGCCTTCGGAGCAGTTGTTTCTGTTGATTCCATATTTATATTTATATAAATTACTATTGCTGAACATACCTTTCGTAAGTTCGAAATTCTCCAGGACTGATTGTTTTCTCTATTTTGGAATTTTACTCTGTCAAAGTTTAACTTTATTTAAGTCTAAAGAATAGCTTCGATTGATGCAATGCTCAGCCATACCACTAGAATTAGTTTCTTGTTAAACTTTTACACAGTAATATTCCAAAATCGAGAAAGCTATTACTCCTAGAGAATTTCGAAATTAAGAAAGCTCGAAATCGCCTCTTTTCCTTTCTATTGTCCGTTTAAAACAGTTTAAAAAGTGAGCTTGTAGTTTAAAATAAATAAGTTTTAAATAGTGAGCCCTTAGTTTGATGGAAATAGGCCGAAACAAATTTGTCAGAATATATAGTGAAACGACCCGTTGGTTTTATTCTTGCAATTTTGTATTTGTAATCTTATCAAATTAGTCTTTGCTGAAGTTGGTATTCGTTCAGTAACAAGATTCTCGATTACGTTTTATTTGAAAATCGAAAACCTCCTTCAAACTTAATAAAGTTTTCAAACAAGATTTGAACACATTGAATCACTTTAATTAGATAACTCTCCCACCAAAAGGACAAACAAATAAATGAAAAAGTTTCTAGTTTATCTCGGAGCCAGGTTTATTAGGGAAGTTGTACCAGAAATATCTTAAGTGTCCTTATTTAATAAAAGAAACATTTTTTATGTGAAGGAACTTTTATTTAATATCGGAGAAGAGTTGGCTTCTTTTTTTGAAGATGTAACAAAACAAGCCTTATACTTTTTTTACGTAATGATAAAAATCAAACAAACATTGTTGTAAGGTATTACAATTTTTTTTTAATAAGACTTCTCTTACACTGTTTCGGCTTATCAGGCCATTATCAAAGAGTTGAGTAGAAACTAACTTAATCTAAAGAAACGTCACTATATATACATATTTAAGTAAATGGGGGTAAAAACAAATCATATTATTGAATATCGGGCTAAAAATATAGGACTTTTATATCCTTCACATTATTCATTTGTAATATTGTTATTATGAAAAAAGGCATTTTGTATTTCTAATTTCTCTAACGGGTTTAATCTTTTACTTTTATTTATACAATCCAAAATCTTAAAATTATCTTCACTAAAGTTATGATTATTTACAAAACAATGTTGGGAAAAACCAGTATTACAGTTTTTATCAATAATAGACTTTCTATGCTCCTTAAGTCTAGTTTTAAAGGATCTACCTGTCTGTCCTATATAGATAGCATCGCAGTCTAAACATTGAATTTCATACACACCTGATTTTTTAAGCTTATATATAATATATGTTCTAATAAAACAAATCTAGCAAAACTCTAATTAATAATAAAATCTCAATAACAGACAAACTTTCAAAATCCGGTGTCTATGAGATTCAATGTTCAGGGTGCGATGCTATCTATGTAGGACAGATAGATAGATCCTTTAAAACTAGACTTAAGGAGCATAAAAAGTCTATTATTGATAAAAAATGTAATACTGGTTTTGCCCAAAATTGTTTTGTAAATAATCATAGCTTTAGTGAAGATAATTTTAAGATTTTGCATTGTATAAATAAAAGTAAAAGGTTAAACCTGTTAGAGAAATTAGAAATTCGAAATGCCTTTTTTCATAATAACAATATTACAAATGAACAATGTAAAGGACATAAAAGTCCTATATTTTTAGCCCGGTTTCAATAATATGATTTGTTTTTACCCCCATTTACTTAAATATGTATATATAGTGACGTTTCTTTAGATTAAGTTAGTTTCTACTAAACTCTTTGATAATGGCCTGATAAGCCGAAACAGTGTAAGAGAAGTCTTATTAAAAAAACAATTGTAAAACCTTACAACAATATTTGTTTGATTTTGATCATTATTAACATGTTTTACAACTTTCGAACCGCATCCTCCCTAAATCTTTTTTTACGTAAATAGTTTAGAGATATCGAAAAATTAACTTTTTATTTATTTAAGTAAACTTAATACCATTTTCGTCTTTCAAGTTTTAAAATAGTCGATAATCTTTAAAAGCAAGTTTAACGTCTCGACTTGCTATTACAGTTCGATAATGATAATGAAGATAAAGCGAGTTGGGAGTTTCCCAACAAGCCCTTGAGAGAGAGCAAAGTTAAAGGAATTATTGACTTTTAAGTGAGTGTTCTGGATTATCAACATCGGTATTTGCATAAATTTCTCGTCATTTCATTTGGAAATGCTTCCTGAATTTTAATTTTGCCAAAAAATAAATTAAATATTCATTACCTTTAATGTAACAGGTATCAATTCACAAGGAATTTTATGCTTAGTACTATTTGCCATTTTTTGCTGTTAAATTAAAGAAAAATTTAGATTGTAAAGATATAATAAATTGAAACTGTCTGCCGTTAACACTTGGTGAAGCATGTTTAATAAAAATTATTTTAATAGAAGAAAAGACTTGGAAATATTTCATTTAATATTATTAACAAACTCGACACGTGTTTCGCCTTTTTATGGCATCTTCAGGAGTTATTGAGTTACCAGTAACTTGTAATCCGCCTAATAATAAACATCATATCGTAATAACTATAAGATATAAAGTGTTATGGGACATTATTTAGACAATGGTTTTTGTGACCTTTTACCCCTGGTCTGGGTTGGTTGTGACAAGATATTTTGCTATTTTATTAGCGATTAAAAATGGAAGTAATCATAAACATAGCGGTTTTCATTAAAGAAGAAACGTTTGATAGCACAACAAGCGTTAATAAACAAAATCTATTAAATTAAGAGATAACAGTTTTTATTATAAAATATTGTTGTTAATGATTTATAGATTCTGTATTATGAAATAATGGTATTGGCAAACATTATTATTCCAAAAAGGCACTAAAACTACTTTTTGGGCTTTTACTGTGTTATTGGTAAAGAAGATACTTTTCGAAAACTTTCACTTAATTTTTATTAAAATTCTTAACAAGTTTCGACCTACAAGGCCATATTCAGAAGAAGGATTAATAACTAAGTAACAACTATTTGGTCTTAAATACTAAACATATTGTTACGATGGGGGGTCTAGATACTTTACACACGTTCTAACAATAGGGGAATCGTAAATATTCTCTATTTCGTTTGTTACAATTTGCAATAAATGTAATTCTATCTACATAGGTTAAACTGAGAGAACGCGTAAGGACCGAATCAATGAACATTGTAAAAATTATAGTATTATATAAGTCTAGTTTTATGAATCATATAGAACAAACTGGACACACGTTTGACAATAGGGAAAAAGCAAAAATATAAAGGACAAAAGTGCAAACCTAACAATTTTAGAGTCAATTGAGATAAGATCGCATTTAAATTCAAACAGTGAAATTGTAATAAACGAAATAGAGAATATTTACGATTCCCCTATTGCTAGAACGTGTGTAAAGTATGGGGTGTAGATACTACACCCCCACCCTAACAATATTTTTAGTATTAAAGACCAAATAGTTGTTACTTAGATATTAATCCTTCTTCCGAAGATGGCTTTGTAGGTCGAAACTTGTTAAGAATTTTAATAAAAATTAAGTGAAAGTTTTCAAAAAGTGTTTCGTTTACCTAATATCATTATGATTAACTTTCATTTAGTGGAGGCCTACTCAATCAATTTTTACTGTGTTGGTATGGACACCATAGCAGGTCTAATGAATATATCAAGAGTTGCATATACATAATAATCAGAGAAACATTATATATACATATATACACTTACCAACATTATTATTCGCATAATCTTGCTGATCATGTCCCACAATATCCCTTAAGTCTTTTACCAGATCTCCTGAAAGGGGTAAAGCAGTTGGTCCAAGAGTAGTTTCATTTGTCGCTGTGATTCCTTCTTCGTCAGTTGTTGTAACGACTGGTAATGCGGAAGGTAAAACATGACCTCCTGGGGCTGGGGTGCTGTTCGTGGCCGTCATAAAACTTAGAACTACCAGACGATCTTTATGGACCATCATAAAATCTAGATCCGTGCGCCAAATGGTTTCTGGAATGGAAAACGGAAATATTTTCAATCATAAAGTTAAACGCATGTTTAGGATGGAAAATTGCATGTGGAAAACGAAGTAGTTTATTTTAGCTAAGGGATTTTGCATGAAAACTAAATTAAATACCTATATATATATATATATATATATACTATTTGTTAAATAAAAAGCAGGTTACATAAAAAAGTACAGGCAATTTTTTACGTATTATGAGTTTACTAATAAATACTAGTCTAGAAAATTAGATAAACCTGGAATTAATTCAAAATGCCTTCGTTAGTTTTTTAATCATTTTGGGCAACAATATAAAACACAGAAGCCCAAAATTGTACATAAAACATTTAGTAGGTTACCTAAAACTCGTTTCGACACTCTATTAAGGGTTATCTAATTGAGGATGATACCTTAGTTATCGAAACGTTTCATGTGAAATTTTGGACTGAGTTAATTAGGAAACTAAGAGAATTTATATATGTGCAACAAAAAGTGTCGTGGGGTTATTTATACTAAATTTTATTTTTACTAGTTGTTTTATAATCACGACTGATTTTTGTCTAGATGGAAAATCTAATTTTGCATTCAATGTGTTTTTAAAAGTATACATTGAGTCGCTATTTTGTTTAGTTAGTTGGTACATTTATTAAAGCTCTTCCTTCATTATAATACTTTTGCCTGGAAACTAAGTTGGCTGTTATTTATGACGTAAATGGAGAAACAATTACAGACATACGCTGCGCGGCGCGGCAGTATACATCGTTGATCAGTCATTGTCGGGTCGTGTATGTAAATTTAAGTGACTGGTCACCACCGATTTTATGAAATTATCAGATATTATGAATAATTAAGTGTTAATTTCGTGTCTAATTGACTTAATAGTGTTAGTATGCCAAATGGTTATCAAGTGTTTTTCAAGAAAGTGCATCGGAAGTCGTTTTAAAATTGGTAAGTTATGTAATGTTTAAGAATGTTTTCGGTTATAAAACAATGTGGTTAGTTTACATGTAACTATGTGGAAAAGGTAAATAAAGATACTCGATTAAATCATTTTTGATACCTAGTAAATAATAATGAGATATTTATAAGGTCTTATTGCAAAGATGTTGAAGGATTTATCTTAAGATTAATAAGCAATTAGGCTTGTTATGGATGTTATTTGGATTCGGTGTTATTTTGTACGAAAAGGTATCTTATCAATCTATCAAAAGAAAATGTGCACAATGCACATCTGGCCATTACTTTTATCTCTATTCTGGTTTAGGGACATACGCCGACATCTAGCAGAATGTTAATGAATCACGTGGTTGTAGCTATAATATTACTGTAATAGTCCTGCGTAAACTTTAAATATTGCAATCTGTTTTTGCACTTATCAGTAATTGCAGTGGTGTCACACATAAAATGTCTGAGGGCCCCATGTTATCAGGCGCTACTAAAATATCAGGATAAACAATTTTTCAAAAAACAAAACAATGGGTTCCTTTTATTTACCTCTTCTTCATATTTTGGCTGAAATATATTCTAAATTTTCATGTTTGATCTAATATATATTTTCTATTTTGATTTTCCTCCTGAGGGATTTATGTAAATTTTGAAATGAATTAACAATGATAAAATGTCCTGATCTTTTAGTAAATTTTGGATAGATGAGGCCTTTAGCTCTTGCAACTCCATGATAATCACAGTTTAAAACAAAAACACACGTTTTTTTAAAATTCATATAGATTTCATATAAAACCAATACGGCATTAGGAATTATTTTAAACAGCAATAAAGATAAAACTAAAAAAGAAGAAAAATCAGGAGTGTATCTACTTAACTGTGAATATTGTGAGAAAACATATGTGGGACAAACTGGGAGATCTTTTAAAGAAAGAATAAAAGAACATTTAAATAGTTTTAATAGTAAAAATATAAAATCTTCTTACGCATAATATTTACTTGATTTCAAAGTACTACATTTTGCAAATTAAGGAATAAAACTTGATTATTTAGAAAAATTAGAAATAAATAAATTATGTAAAAATGGAAATATCTTGAACGACCAGCTAGAATTTTGTAATTCACCTTTATTAAATATTTAAAACATTTTACCCCTACCATTCAGATTGTAAGTTAGTATATAAGAGTTCTGATTGTAATTTAGTTTGTAAAATTCTTTTACCTGAAGAAGGCACTGTGTGCTGAAATAATTATTGTAGAGACAATCAAAATTTTTTGCAACCAAAAAACGTGTGTTTTTGTTATAAACTGTGACTGATATTTTATTGTTATTTTGTTAATTTGATGATATTGGTTTAAGTTCAGCATTCTCATTAAAAAGATTTTTTGGGGCCTCCGTTTTCATAGTTACGCCACTGCCTAAGTGTGCATCTATTAAGTTCAAAGCAAGTTAATTTTCTTGGAGATTCCTTTTTATTTCTTAAGACAACTAGTTAATTATTGTTTGTCTGTAAATGATTGCAGCAAAAGTAGATCGCAAGTGGTCGGGAAGAATCCAATCTTTAGTAGACATAGACAGGAAAAGAAAGGAAACTAAACCGTCCGTATAATTTCGTAGCAGGGATTAACTAAATTGAGCTAAGCGCCTTTCGTAGTCCAAGCAATTGCTGAAGTATTAAGTTAATTTTAGGTATAAAAGACAGAATGCAGTCATTCAAACCATTTCATGGCGTTAATGGAAGCTTTAACTGATTTACTTGCTCGAAAGGATTGTTAAATTATATATGAGAAAACTGCTATTATATTCTCGATTAGTTAAGAGACAATAACTCATTATTTGATCGTATATATAATTAGCACAGTGTAACATAACCAGAGTCTTCTTATTATCTGCATAATCTTAGATTATTTGGCTTACAATTTTTAGAGGGTGTTTTGGTCAAAAATGAGAAAGTAGGGTTCAAAATGAAAGAAAAGGAAAAATGATTACGACATCACACCACTTTTAAATCTCCAGTTTCAATTTTGGGAACCTTTTTCGAACTTATTGGTTCTCATCGATTCACCAGAAAGAATCGTATTGTCCACCAGTACTGGTCAGGTTAGGTTAGATTAGGTTAGGTTAGGTTAGGTTGGGTTAGGTTAGGTTAGGTTAGGTTAGGTTAGGTTAGGTTAAGTTAGGTTAGGTTAGGTTAGGCTTTTTAAAATAATACCGTTTGTATTTAAAATACTGACCCTTCATGTTTAAGTGCTAACAAAAGGTCTTAAAATAAAAATATTAGTAATAGCAATAAACTACAAGCTAAAGAACAATCCTTTTGAACAAATGTGGACAAGGATAATCTACAACTGAATCCTTTGTAGATTGCATTAGTAACCATTGAAATAATCAACTGCGATAAAATAACCGCAGAGAGACAATATGTGAAGATTTGGTACTAACTAATTGTGGATTTATAAGTACTATTTAACAGGGTTCTTCTTAAATAGGGATATCTATTTCTTAGATTGAACCAACGAGGCGCGTAAATCCAGTCAAGTGAGAAGATGTTCGTAGTGTGATATCATACACAAACTGACAGACATCAGCAGGTCATTTTTGACCTTTCTGTTGTGGAATACTAAAATATTAGAATTTTTTGACGAGCTGTTGTGATCGAGTTTAAGTCCATGTACTTAGGTGTAACCGGCTTATACTATAATAAAGCTGGTGTACTCTTTGAGAATATTAAGTAGGTTTATTACAGAGGAATCGAATTTCCATCATTATAATGCCATGTTAATTCCGTTAGCACATCTTGTATCGTCTCAAATCTTCAATAACAAACAGCACATGACCATGAATATTCATAGATTTACAAGTTCTCAACAGAACGGAGAGCTTAATTCTAAAAATTCTGTCCGCTTCTTCTTGTTAACATATATAGTAATTCATTATTATTTAATGGCACTTGATCAGATTTAATAGGTAGTTACAAGTATTTTGATATTACCTATATCAATCTTTCAAATTATCGCATATATTTTAATGTCAATTACGTTTTACTAACTACAGATTACTTCAAGTTAATAAGGATAAATTTGTTACTGCTGTACGTCCTTGTCGGGAATCGAACCCTGGACCTTAGACATTACGCGCCAATACTCTGGCCACTAAGCTACGAGAGGTAACAGCAGCAACAACACATATTATTATTAATCAATCTGCAGTGGCTAAAAATTAATTCACATTATTGTATCGAAATTAACCAAATATTTTACTACATTTTACATTAACTATTTGAACTTTATATAAAGACGAGGACATATTTTTTACGATTAATAACATGTCAGAAACATTCCTAAACCCTTCGGTTTTATTGTTCCCTTTCTGCTTTGTTTATTGAAAACATTTTCGAGTATAATCAATTCACTTTTGTCCTTATCGTATTGTCATTTGTGCTTACCGTTCGTTAGTTAATTATCAAAGACAAAAACAGACTTCAAACAAAAGTTAATTTACACGTCGACTTTGTACGGCCGCAGGTTCGGTATTAAATGCGCGACTATCAGAAAACAATGAACGATATCACGCGCTTTCGAACTCTCCTCCGCTGCCGATGATCCGATCCGAAGTGTGCAAATGAACGAACGCCAATAAGAGCGTCGAGCATTCGTGTTCGAAGACAAATGAGCAATTTCACCGCAAAGACACCGCTCATTAATTAATATCCTTTCAAAATGGAGGTAGGTACGAGTTTTCGGAGTCGTTTCGAACGTGCATTAGTGAAACAGGGGCAATACTTGCGAGATTAATGCACTTAAACGTCAATTTTGACGGCTTGTTAAGCTTCCCACAGGAAAATGAATAGCGTAACGAAGTATCAAAGGGTGTGCTTTGCTACTGTTGCTCGTGGTCGTTAGGAGTGTCGTTTATTTTTACTTCTATACTCACACATGCTAGTATTGTTCGTAAAATAAAGATAGAAGAAAAAAAACGTTTACTGAAAACCCACATCAGCAAAAGAGCTAACATGTGAAAATATATTGTAGAAACTTTTGATTTTTATTGTCGCTCTCGTAAATGATGCGTATCTGTCGCTTACATTACGACACAATGAGGTGGCAGAAGTAGAAACTTCTTTCGTATCTTGCCCACGCACATTGTGTCTCTTGCCTCTCTTTTCATTCCAAAAAAAGAAGGTATTGAAATCCTTTTTCGTCTAAGTATAAAGGACCACAGATCCCGCGTTTGGAAAGCGTCCTACACAGTAGGCACAGCGCACCGAAAGCCATATCCCACGACCGGTTTCGACCTATCGGGTCTCATCAGGTGGGCGTTGGTAGAAAGGCTTTTTTTTGGATCTTCGGGTAATAATCGTTCGGAATCAAAAGTGTAATTCAATGCCGGTAGGGGTATTAGCCCTCGGAGTAGTTGTTTCTATTGATTCCATATTTATATTTGTTATATACCCTCTTTTCAAGTTGAGGCTGTCAAGACCATCGTCATCGTCTACGTGTATGGAAACTTTAATAACTTGATATTACCTAAATAGTATATTCTCATAATTTTTATTAGAGATAGAGACTAATCTTCTAAGGATTAAAACTAAAAACAATTGATCAAAGTTTATTTATTTAATATCTTTCATTTACTTGCAGAATGTTTTTTAGTAATTGTCTTATTGTCCCTTATAGTATTTTAGTACGGTTAGGGTAGTTCTGCTTGAAGTAGTCGTAGTTGTAATTATACTGAAAAATGGTCACTTGATTAAAAATAGATATATTTTAACGGATATACTTTACACTACTTACAACCCTTTGATAACACTGCTTTGACTTGGCTTGGTGTAGAAATTTAAGATTAGAGGAGCGAAGCGTACGTTTCACTAAATTTATAGGAATACTGTTTGAAGGTTGATATTTGATGATTTGGTTTCGATACTTTCTGATAATTCGGTTGTTAAGTGTCTGTTTTTTGACTTGGTCTTTTGATAACTCGTGTAATACTTATACACGACACCCTCCATAAAAGCGGTGTATACAAAATCAATTGTTCAGATTGCTCAGATATTTACATAGGAAAGACCAAAAGAGATATTATAACAAGATACAATGAACACGTAAATTACGTAAAATTCAATAATCATGCTTCAGGTTTAGCCACTCATCTTATTGAAAATAACCACAGCATAAATATAAATAATTTAGAATTATTACACCATTTAAAAGGAGGTCCAATACTAGATAGATACGAAATCATCGAAATAAAAAAAGCAAAAATAGAAAATAAAAATATTACTAACGACCAAATAGAATTTGGTAACAATCCCTTATTGGACCCAAACATTGTTCATCCCCCACCCTCTTAGTATGTACTATAAATTAATGTATTTCTGTTTGGTACTTAGTATAATTTCGTTACTCCTGAAGATGCCCTTATAAGGCGAAATACGTATCGAGTATTCAATAAAATTTTAGTGAAACCCTCAGTGTTTTAATTTTTCTCAATATTGTAATGTATTTGTTATTAATTTATTGGCTGGTATTTGGAATTTATCCTTATCAAAATTCATGCGACGCCACTGTATTATGTTAACAATTATTCTTTTATTCAGATTCCAAAAACATTCTACTTAGTATTTTGAAAACCAATTGCTCTTAACATCTAATTTTTTTGTGAACCATAAACATAATATTAGAAACAATTGTAAATACCTTTGCGATATTATCTAATGGGAATATAAAAGAATTTTAATTGCGATAGGACCATCGCAAATTAAAATGACTAAAGGGGTACTCAGAATTTTTAAAATTAAGTTCCCCATTCTGTTAAGTAATTCAACCGTTTAAACTTTGCGACGTCTCTTTTACTAGGAATGAAATTTAAGTTCGTTTTTTGTTTTCCCGTATTTTATCCCTAAATCTGGCGGATTTTAGTAAATAAACCTTTGAAGAGCTTAAGCTTTCGTGCAAAATATATCCAGCAATTTCCGTAGTTCGTTTTCACGAGAATTTTCCTTTGTCAGACGTACTAAAATGAGTATCAAGCAGTCCAGTCGGTTGAGAGACTAAGTTGGATATGGCAGTAGTTAGCTGAAATCAAAAGCGGATTTACGGGCTGCATCTTGAAAAAAGCTTTTCCATATTCATGGCTTGTTAGACAGAGGTGCCAGATGAAAAAGCTAATCGGAACGAAAGCGAAGATTAAACGGTTTAGTTGGCCTGGAAGTAATTCGGTTTGCTGGAGATGTTTCTAAAACGATCGAAATGTCGACAACGTTATTCAATCAGTGCACAGGTAATGGGGTTGGTGTGCGTTTCAATTCGATACACCCACCTACCTATATCTACATAATATTGATGGAATAGTTCGGGAGGCAAACAAAATTTCATTCATTTCCGTCGAAAATCCGGTTGCTGGAGGAATTACGACGGAAAATTGACGGTAACGGGAAAATTCTAGTCAACGATTACAGAAGACCGCACAGCTAAGGGAGGTACTACATATTTATAGCCGGTGGAAAAACAGGAAATTCGAAATAAAATAATGTAACGGTTAAACCTCCTTACAAAAAAAATATTGGAGAAATAAAAAAAAGAACAAGATTTTTTATTATTCACTCAACAATTGTTTCAACTTACGTCATTTTCAAGAGTACATTGGCAATACTGCCTAGTACTATATACTACTACTACAAAATTGCCAATACTGCTAGTATTGCCAATGTTCTATTGAGAATGACTTGTTAGTTGAAACAATTGTCGAGTGAATAATAAAAAATCTTGTTCTTTTTTTTATTTCTCCAATATTAAACATGTTTCATCACAACACCACCATAATTAGTTATAATGTTATAAAAAATATTGCAACTATCCCGTCTACTATTTTGCTTATAGTGAACAGAATGGGTCTTAAGTTTATTGATATTTATTATTTATTTATATACAGGATCGATCTTACGCTTAGTCAACAAGACTACGTATGTTTTTCCGATTTGACCAAGACCTTAAGAGAATATATTCAGTAATTTACCCAAGTGTGTTTTTATATATCTTTTATATTAAACATGAATCACCAAGTGCTTACCGCAGAAACCTTCGAAACTTCAAGACCTTAAGACTTGCTAATTAGAAAAATAACTATTTTGGGTATTGTTATAATAGGCTTTTAGGAACTGTATGGTAACAGCTTATTTTGAGTCATTGGATAAAACTTAATTACAAGATTCTGAGATCTGAGGAACGTGACAATAAATTATTTTGGACATCCTGAATGTAAAATGACAATTATTGTTTTCTTTCATATAGAATTCAAGAACGGCAGGGTTATCTAGCCACAAGTTTTACAGTATTTAACAATTTATATTGGCATTTATTGACAAGTTTAATAAAACAGCGGATTATTAATTGATTCAAGCTATTGCGGCTATCGTGGATAGTTGGTTGACTTCGACCTTAGGAAGAAGAACTCCTGAAGATGTCGTACATGCGTGTCGACGAAACGTTGAGGATTAAAAACTCCGAACGACAGCCAAAAAGACCGAAAATTGACAACAATAAAACAGCGGGTTATCATTGAAATCCATTTTAAGCACTCTGTGTTGTTTGTATGAATGACAGAGAATTAAAAGCGTTACTAAGCGCTCGGATTTTCCCTGTTTTGCATTCACGCCCCCGACAGTAAATTGAACCCTAAATGACTAAAACCGACATGTCTGTGTTTTTCTTCGTTTTCCAGTACGTTTAGGAGATACCTCCACTTCGAAATGGTTAAAAGCTTTGCCTCTTCCAATCTGATTCAGGAACTTAACTAAGCATTAGTTGTTTTGAAATGTCTTGTGAAAGATTAAAAGACAAAACATTTTGTAAGCTGTTTTTTATTTATTACATTACTCGTCATATCATCTTTAAGTTGTGAGTTTACAAATCGATTTTTAAAGAAAATTTTCTAATAAAAATAGATACAGAATAAAACAAACTCGTTTTTTCTTTTTGTTCCAATTTATTTAAACTCCTTCTACAATGACTTTTACCTTATTGTGACACAGTGTGTCAAAATAAGGTAAAAGATTATCAAATGTGGTTAAGATTATAAGATTTTTATATGTATTACTTATCAAATTGAAGGGTGCGGGTCAGCATTAAATACATTTCTTAAATTACTAAATATTAAGGTGAACTACAAACGTTTAGTTGGTCATTTATGGTAAAACTTTTTTTAAATATTTTCAGAACTTCATTGGAAGTGTGTTTTTGTTCTTGCAGATGTTCAGTATAGATTGATTTTTGTGGAACAATTACCAAGTGTTTTTTTTTGTCAAAACTATTTAAATGTTTATTAATTCTCTCTGTGAACGGTCTCCCAGTTTGTTTTGCATATGGATTGTCACAACTTCCACTTCTTAGTAAATAAATTCCTGATTTTTCTTATTTATTTGTTCCGTCTATTATTTTTTAAAATGTTTCCCAGAGAGAAACTTATTTTGAAAGAGATGCTGTTTTCTGTAACGTTTGAAATGTGTTTCCCAATTGTTTTTTGAAATATTTCCTATAAATTATTGACGAATATTTTTAAATTGGTTTGTTATGTGTATAAACTAAGTTAGAGTTTGTTTATCTAGTTTTTTCTTCTTTTTTTTCCTTTCTAAATGACCAATTAGAAGTTTGTAGTTCCACTTTTACTTATAGTAATTTAGGAAATGTATTTAATGCTCACCCCTACCTTTAAATTAGTTAAGTTATACATATATAATGATCTTGTATTGTTGACCGTAGTTGTTATTCTTCTACCAAAAGAAGGTACAGTGTGCCAAATTGATATCATTCTAGAAACAATATAAAAATCATAGACTTGCATGATTTAAAAGTCTAATCTATTTGTGGCTTTATAATAATGATTTTATGAAAAAAAAAAAAACAGTGAAATCAAGCACACTGTAACTCAGTAGTTGAGCTTTATTTACTTGACGTGTAGTTCCTAATATATGATGCCAATCTTCACTTTTAGTGACAATAAGCGGTTTTGCCAGAGTTATCTCTCTATTCAGAGTTTTTTTTATTTCGTTTATATTTTTACATACAATTTAAATTAGCCTGTAAACTTTGCCAAAGAATAGACTTTTTAATGACGAAAGAATTTTGAAAATCGAACTCGTATTACTAGAGATGATTCCGAACAACGAAACAAACAAATGTTACTTTTTTGTAATAACTATTACTGTAGATAAATTTTATTATTTAATAACTTTTATAGTTAATAGGGTGATTATTTCGTTTAAAATCCAAATGACAATTGTGTGAAAGTTATAGACAGGAAGTGCAGGATGACTGTAGAGGCACCTAACAATTCCAAACTTTATCCCGAACGTAGTACGTAAATAATAACGAACATTTGTAAATAACGCAAAATCGAAAACAGAAGAGTGCAAGTGAATCAAGCGGTTCGAATTTTAAAGTTTAGTCGGAAATAACCCGTTTCGAAAATTAAACTTTGCTAGCATCGCGAAATTAAATGCTTGTTTCGATATCCCAGTTTCGTTTTTTATTGGACGGTGGAACAGACGATAAATTGAAATTCTCCGCTGTGCTGATGAAAAAGACAAAGAAGCAGCGATTTCATTTTGCGGATAGGGTGGTGTGGGGTGATGTTAAGCGTTGATTTTCTTTTGTTTTATTCCGCATTTTCGTAATGAGAATATTCATAAACGTCCGTACCAGCTACTAACGTAGGTAATATATGTTGCTATTTACTAAACGCAATTTAATCGAGCCCAGTTATCTTAAAACTTTAAAAAAGTAAGTTAAATTAAATTAACTTGCATTAGTGTTTTGGTTTCCTAAAACTAAAACTGAATTTAAAATAAACTGTAAAAGGTTTTTAATTTTCATACTTCAAAACAATTGACTTTTGAATGTGGATAAAATACAAGTTTAGTTTATATATCGAAAGTAATACTAGTAGTAGCAGATAGATGATTTCATCCTGTAATTACAATTTTACTAAACGTTTTAATAATTGTGTATCATTTGAGGAGATAGCTCCACAACATTACCTTATTTATATAGCGTTGATGATAATGTTACAGCTGATTAGGATCAGTAGTTGGGGATGTAAATCCTTTCTTTATATAGCGCAAACTTCGAGTCCATTTTTTACCCCATTGAGGGTTGAACTTTGAAAAATATTCTTTTGTTTCCGCTTTTACCAATCAATTATTAAATAGATTTCGGTAAAAAAATGTAGGGCGTATAATAGCTTGTTTGCCTTGCTAATTTTCAATAAAGTTGACTGTATCTTCGACACTTAATCAAATATTGTTGATGGCTTTATTATATTTTAAATTTCGATAAAATTTGTGGGAAACTACATGGATGCCTATATTAAATTTCATCGTATTTAAGATGTGTCTAAGGCAGACATGCTATTCGGGTAGCGATGTTGGTTTAGGATGTTAGGCGTCGCGGCGTAAACGTCTCGCCAACGTTGCCTGTGCTGTCACTTATATACATAAATTCGCTCGGTCGTTTGTAGCGATGAACTGTAGCAAAGCACCGAAGAAACCCACTATTAAAAAGTAATTAGGACAGGTATAGAATCACAGGCGTTTTGCAGTTAATAAATAGAATAGAAATATTGCAAGGGATTATAGGAAAGTACAGAGGTAATAAAGTAATTTGTTAGGAGAAGAATAGATGGAGATGTTTAAGTAACAATAAAAGACATTTTATACATATTTACTTAAAGAAGTTATGTACAGGGTGTTCTTATTCTGTTAATGTTGGTTCCTACAACTAGTTAAATTCGTTCAAATTTGGAAATTTTTTATGCTTGACGTTTCTCCATACCATAATTACACAGCTTATTTATGATCCAAAGACGTCCGAATTACATTTAAACACGTTATAATATTGGTGATTTTATATTATAGATTCCAATTAATCGAAAACATCCTGGATATCGAAAGTTATTTAGTTCCATAATGTCGTATCATTGGAGGAGGTAGCACCATAAAATTACTTTACAAACATATATATATACACTATACACATCATATACGTTAAGAAAATTATCATATAATGGAAAATGACGCACGATTTGTGTCTTCAAAGAGATTCCCTATCTTTAGTAGTCTAGGAATTTCGCTAACTTAAACTGAACTACCAAAATTAAATCACATTGTCCTTCTTTTCATGTAGCAGTTTTATATCGTCATTGAGTATTTTTCCCTTTTATTGTTTTCATGCCATTTTGCGTTACATTCCCTAGTTTCCCGTCTCTTTCTAATACTGCATGACCCTACGTTTTATGAGGATTGTCTGTCGTGAATTACATTACTTTATTACCCCTTATATTTTTATTTTGCGTTCCCTCACGTTCAATACACATTCTAGATTTCAGCAACTTTGTGAAGGAAATGGAAAAATAAGCGAGCTCAATAGAATACAATTTGTACAGAAAATGCAATGCGTGAATAGAACGCTGGAGTTTATTTCCTTTTAAATTCTTTAAAAATTACAAAGATAATTTTGGCAAAGAATCAAAATCTTGTGGTTATGTGGGTTTGAAATAACGTGTATATTGGACAAACGGAAAGATCCCTTAATCAAAGGATCCAGGAATAAATATTAAAAGAGTCTCGATCCGGAAAGAAGGGAACGTCGTTTAATAACAGGCGCGCTGAAAACTTCGTAGGCTAGCATAAAAAAATATTTTCTTTTGATAGAATTCGATTTTATTATTGAATATAGTTCCCTACGAGGGCGATACAACTATTATAGCGGTTATACAATTTTTCGATACCGTTTTTATAATACGATTTGTCTTTAGCCTCTGAATAGGCTTCAGTTTCGGCGATTACCTCTTTATCGGTGCGAAATTTCTGTCCAGAGTGCATCCTCTTGAGGTCTGAGAACAGAAAAAAGTCGCCGGGGGGCAGATCTGGAAAGTACGGTGGATGCAGAAGCAATTCGATGCACAGTTCATGGAATTTTGCTATCCATTTCATTGATTTGTAACACGGTGTATTTTCTTGATGAAACACTACTTTATTTTCTTCAAGTGAGGCCGCTTTTCCGCGATTTCGTCTTTTAAACGCTCCAGTAACACTACGTAATAGTCGCTGTTTATGATTTTCCCCTGTTTATGATAGTCAATGAATATTATACAATGACCATGAGCATCCCAGAATACTGATGCCATAGCCTTGCCAGCCGACTTTTGCGTCTTTCCACGCTTTGGAGTCGGTTCATCATGTGCAGTTCACTCGGCTGACTGTCGATTGGACTCCGGTGTGAAATGATGGAGCCATGTTTCATCCATCGTCACATATCGACGCAAATGCAAAAATTCGGATTTATTACGATTAAACAGCTCCAAACACTGCTTAGAATAATCGATCGGTTGTTATTTTCGGTCGATTGTGAGCTTGCGGCTCGCGCGGCATCCACTTTGTACAGAGCATTCGCATATCCAAATATTCATTCACGATATGACCAAAACGTTCCTTTGATATCTTTACGCTATCTCAATCAGCTATCTCAATCAACTTCACTTTACTGTTATCAAAAATTAGTTTGTGGACTTTTTTATGTTTTCGTCGGTAACAGCCTCTTTGGGGCGTCCACTGCGTACATCGCCTCGTTTAAATTTAGTAAACCACTTTTTTAAGGTAGATTTTCCTGGTGCAAAGTTCGAATGTTGTTTATCAAGCAAAGCCTGGGTTTCAACAGTATTTTTTTTCGCCAAAAATCAATGCTTTATTAACACACGGAATTCCTTTTTATCCATTTTTCAAAGTAAGAAAAGTTCTTTCACTAAAAATGGTATAACTCAGATACAACAGCTGTCAAATTTATAAACACGTCTTTTGAAGGTTAGGGCTAACTAAAAATCATATGGATTTGATACTAGTGGCGCCATCCATAGGCCAGCTTACGAACTTTTCAGCCCGCCTGTTAGATGCAGTGATCACTTTAATGTTGAAAACGGTTTGGATAATGAAAATAAGTTATACAACAAAATCACTAGAAAAAAATCTTAACAATCAATGTGCCTTAGTATTAGTTCCAGTATGCGTACATTTTTACATTCCAAGACAAGTAAGCTTATATTTTATAGGACGTATTGATTGATGGTAGGTGCCTTTCAACAGTACAAATTGATTTGTCGCATCAAAATAAAATCATTCTTCTCCGTCAAAAACTTTATCCTACCGAATAAAGGATCAGACTGTGAAGGACATATATTTATGTGTTTACATAAATAGCTATATAAATCTCCTTATAGGTGTATGTACGTGTACCTTTTTATATAAATACCCTCTCAGAGAGAGTGCAGAAAATCAATACGTACGCTGGTCAGTGTACCGCAGCCGTTGGTTGCCCTTAAACAACAAATGCACGAAATGTACACAGCCTGTTTCGGGGATGATTCGACATGCATGGCATACGATATGAGAATATGTTATGTGAGTGAAAGAGTGAGTTTTGTGCACTCGGTACCAAAATTGGAAAGCTCATGCATTGCGTCGTGTTGCTGCTAAAACATAGGGCTAGTAGTTGGTATAGTACCTAACTATGTTACGTAGTAGACTTGCTATCAGCTTGAGAACATTTATATGCTAATGCGAACATTTAGAGTAGACGCCATGAGGCGAGAAACGACTATCTGGTCTGCTGAAATACCCCTCAATTCACTCCTATTTTACATCCAACAGTGTCGTGCCATTTTACCGTCAGAGTGTAAGTAAATTAACTAACTGTTTGTCTGTTAGTTTCAATTTAAACGTTTCGTTATTATCGGTGTGTGTATCATTTATTACGGTAAAATATTTTTGCGCTTCAAACGATTTCCTGAAGTTTCCAGCAGAGTTTCAGGGATGGCATCCACTTTTTTTAGTTGTAATGCCAACATACTAGTGTGGGTTGATAAATTTGATGAATTTATGCGACGAAAAGAGTCGAGTGAGATTACCACTCATTACTACTACAATTTGTAAAACCTCTTTGTTCGATGAGAATTTCTTGCCTGAAGTTCAAGTCAGTTTGTAACGTTCATAAGCAGAAATATATAGCATGAGGACAAATCTGGGTAATAGGGTAGGTGATAAAGTAAATTGAAACTTGCAAAGTTAGCTGGGGTCCCAGGTTCTCAGAGGGCTGTTTGTAATTTTCTTCTAAGAAACTGCTGGGGTTTGGGACATGATCACTGGGAAAACTATTGGCCACATATAGCACTAGTAAAGTCCCAAAGAGGATAAATTTTGGTGGGATACATACCGAAAAGAAAATTATTCCATTCTTTTGATTTTTTTGTAATTTTATTTTCGAGACTGCTAGGACGTGGGCCTGATCTTTGGGATAACTATTGGCCACATATTGTACTAATGCTTTCCTAAAGATGACAAACTTCGGTGCGATTAATTCCGAAATAAACATTATTCAGTTTTCTAAATTTTTTATTGATAATTTTTCTGACAAACTGCTGTGACTTAGGACTTGATCATTGGGAAAATCATTGGCCACACATTGCACTAGTGTTTTCCCAAAGATGATAAATTTTGGTGGGATACATTCCAACGAAAAAAGTATTCCATTATGTTTATTTTGTTTTGATAATTTTTATTTCAGAAACTGCTGGGAAATGCTACTTGATATTTGGGAAAACCATTGGCCACATGCTGCACTAGTGCTTTCCCAAAGTTATGTTTCGTTTAATCTTTAATAACATAATAATAACATAGTAAACAGTATGTGTTAGAAATTATTATAAATGTACTCGAATCATTTAGCGTTGGTGCCATTAGCGTTACAGCTATTTATGCATGTTTGCTACACTTTATTGTGTGAAATATGGAACTGATGTTTAACTTTGTAGACAGACTGACACGCTACAGCCATTATTTAAATACGTTCACGTAAAGCGATATTATCAATTTTTTTTTCATGTTTCGATATCTGTTTGTGTTAACTAGTCCACAAACTGTGTAAGTATTTATTTATTGAAACTGCACTCTGTTTAGTGCTATGAACTGATATTGAACAAAAGTAATTGGGAAATCGTTAACAGCTTTAAGCAATTTTTAATAAATTACGAATTGATCGTTTGAATAGGCAATAGCTGAAATGATTAATAAAAAAAACGATGTTTCTTGCTTTTCTTCTTTGTCTGCTTACCATTAACGTTGTATACTAAGAAGTAAACAAGCCCTTGTAGAAGAACTATCATACTATAATAATATAGGTTAACGTGGGTAAGGAAGCTAAGGCCAGAGACATTATTTACGACGTACTTCATGCCTCAAATTCCACAACTTCTTTGTGAGCTTTGATACGTAATCTATGTACTCTAGGTTTGAAAAATTATATTAACTTATAATTGATATACCGTTCTATATACCTAGAGCAAGACTGCATTTAAATACTGACTATTTTTAAAGTGCTAAAAGAAATATTAGGGACATCGACTTACAGTAGCAACATTAATTTTATGTTTGCTTTGTAATAAAAGTCGGAACAGCAGTGAACTTGTTATTTTCTTCCTCATCTGCAGTGTGTTATCATGTAAATAGCTGGGAAAGTCGTAAAACTAAGAAGAAAAAAAGGAAAAGAAATAGACGAAGCGATTTATTAACCCCTTCGAGACTTTACGCCTTTTGCTGCAGTCTGCAAGTCACAATCCGGAAAATAACGAATGAACGCAAAACTTGGATCATTTCCAAGAACGTGTGTAATAAAAAATAAAATGCAAGAATTATTGCTGCATTGAACTTTTCATCTGTTGAATGGTTATGTCTGGTTAATATTTAAAATCACATTTCAATAATACCTAACAATTAATCAGACAATAAATTTCCAGCTATCGAAAATCTACAAATAACACATATTGGAAATAATTAATTTTTAATTAAATATTTTGGAAGCCCTAAAAATTTATAAAGCAAATGATTCTGCCGAAAATAATTTGTTAAACGAGCAGGTAGATTCGTACCATTCAATTATGTTCAACACATTATGTAATAATAATAGGTAACCCCTAATAGAAGATATTTATGTGGCCTAGTGGTTTAGACCATTGTTTAGCATCCGGGAAGTCACCGGTTCGAACTCGAGTCCGGCTGCTCTGTCCAAGTTTTCTGTGGTTTCCTTGAGTCATTTAGGCAAATGCTGGGGCAGTAATATTCCACAGATAATCTTTCACTTCTCTTCTGTCTTCGTTTCGTCTGTCTCTCCATAACCACGCTACCCACCCATTCCCACGATTTCTGAAAGAAGGCTGAAGAGGGTCTCATATCCTATCCCCCAGCTTTGCACCACAGTGTAGGTAGGGCAGTCCCTCCTCGCCTACCAATACGAGAAGTTAGTCGGAATGAAACCCGAAAGTTTTTAAAATTTTATTTTACGTTACTCTTACTAGAATCGCTTGATAATGGCAAAATGCCGAAACTATAGTTACAATTTGTGAAAATAACATGATAGAAAACAAAGTTAAGTGTTTTATTTATTATTCCATTAAAAATATAATCATTAACAGTTCCGTTATAGAGAGTGTCTACCGTATAGGAAGTTTTTCGTTGTAGTCAGTTTGTACTGTATTTTATTAAATTTTGTAATACGAGTTTCCTATATACGTATTATGGTTTCAGCGATTGAAAGTTTTCTTATAGAAATTTAACGAGGAAAACAAACGTACAGATATATTCCACTAATTTACGGAACGTGACCAGCGGACAATTTCATAATTAAAAGTTACCTTGTGGCTCAATAAAACTCATAAAAATATAAATTCAAAGACTCTTGTTGCTTGTAACCAGTCAGTTAAAGAAACATTTCTAAAGAATTTAAAAGAAATATGTTATGCCTTCAAATGCTTTCTGAGAAGAATGATAATCACAGAAATTGTTTGATCCTGTGACTTTTCTGTTTATTTCTTCGAAATTAAAGTAAATAGGCGCACAGTTGTTTATTATCAAAGGTAATTCCGTTTTTACGAGACGGAAAAAATTATTTGCAGAGGCTGTAGCGTTGTATTTACTTAAAGAGATCCGTTGCTAAGGTTTTCCAAGGCAGTAGATAATAATTCTTGAGATGTTTGAAATCTACAAAGCTGAAAGGTAAAAAAACAAAATATTTTTCTCCTCGTGCCGTGATTATAGCTTTTCAAAGTAATTTATTACAGAGATGTAAGTACATAAAGTATTCTACATACTCTTTTTTCAGAATCCAGAAATAGTTTGACGAACTCCTTTCGGTTGTTATACCATTTTCAAAAATGAGTACAAAAATACTAAGTTATACAAACTAAGGTTAAGCTCAAATACTAAATAACAGTCTTTAGTAGTGGGCAAATCTGAAATCAGTTTGGTCGTTGGTTATAAATTCGTTGTTATTCAGAGTCTTACTTATTTCACAGATATCAAGTAAGTTTAATAATCGGCCTTTGTTATTATTATGTAGTAACTTAATGTTATCTATGTCTATAGTATGGTTTTCTAGTATACAACTAGCGAAACCAGTAGAACTTTTTTTTTGCGAAATTGATTTTTATGTTAATTAATTCTTGATGGCAAAGCTCTATCCGTTTGCCCAATGTAATTTGCTTGTCAAATTTTTACAATGTATCTGCTAAACTCATATGTTTCACCAAGGGCCCAGTGAAATATCACTCACTACTGAAATGATAATGTTGTTTGTCATTTGTATTTGGTAAGGTGTACAAGTATTTTAAATGAAGTTTCTTTTGTTTTTTCTTTATTAAACTATCTATAATATATTAATTGTAACCATCGTTTCTAGCTAAGGTGTTTATAAATTAAAGTTCTTTGTTAAAAGTCTTTTTCGAACTCATTTTTGATAATGGTATAACTGTCGAAACGAATTCGTCTATCTTTAATAAAATTGTGAAACCACCACGTGTCTTTTACTTTAATCTATAGCAATGTATTAAAACAAAATTTAATATTTTGATGGAATATCCTCTTATGCAGCTTTTCGAATGGTCCGTTATTAATGGAATCAATAGCCAGTTTCGTTTTGTCTTGGCCTTTTTTTGCGTTGAGAAACAGTGCAAAAGCTATCAAAAACCATCGTGAATCCTTTAATTACCCCTCTATCTGACCGGGTATTTTTATCGTCTGAGGAAATTGAACTGTCATTTTGAAAGCTCTTCGTAGAAATGGCCTTTCAAATCAGATTCTTAAACCTTAGACGAAATAAACTATTTCATTTAACATTCTTATTAGGTAAAACGTTTTCAAACTAAAAAAAAAAAAAATGCTAGAACTTTTATAGAAGCTATTCCCAGCATAATTATGAATTTTTATTATTGTCATATACTGTAAACTAGGACAAAGTGGAGTAAAAGATACCTATAATTAAAAAACTTTTAAAACAAAAGTGTACAAAATTCGTTAAGAGTAAAGAGAAGAATAAAATTTTGTGAAAAACATCCTGTTTTATCAAATTACATTATTTAAATATGTTTCATGTACAGTGCACCACAAATAGCCTTAATTTATATCTCTATATTGGGGGTTGAAAGAAAAATTGGGTGGTTGTGGTCTATAATTTTTTATGCTATCGTCTGATTTGATTTGATAACGTTTGTTAAAAATTTGTGAAAAGTATGGGATAAAAATGTAGCAATAACGAAAATCCAATGGGCTTATGTAAATTTGGAATATCGTGCGGATTCAAGAATCGAATTTAGTCGAAAAATGGACCATATAACGACGGTGGTTTTACCCGTCACGTTGATGATGATGTATTGCGACGTTATCGAGCTAAGCATGGCGGTGAAAATATGCAAAGAAAAGAATCAATGCTAAAGCTCAGTTATTTCCATAAATCGTTAATAAAGCGTGATCATACCGAAGGAATATATTACCCGTAGATAATTCGAAGTTCAAGGTAAATGAATAAAATCAACGAACGGAATTTATTTGATTAAAATCAAATTAAAAATGGATAATAAAAATCACAATACTGATTTTGAATAAAACGCTGTTTTAATTATCACTTGACAGTTGTTTCGCCAAACTTTGTCTTCTTCGGAGGTTATATTTGAACTTAACTTACAATTAATTGTATACAATAGCATACAAAACTAACAACAATTTAAGTAAATTTATCAAGAACAATAAAGACAAAACTAACAAAACTAATATTTCTGGTATTTACAGGTTACACTGTAATTTATGTGATTTTTTTTACATAGGAAAAACATGTAGAAATTTTAAAACAAGAATTAGTGGACACAAGAGAGCATTTTATAACAAAAACATTGATTCTTCCAATTACGCAAACCACCTAATCACTCATAACCTCATAATCATCAATTTAATGAAGATTTTAAAATATTATTACATATAGAATATAATAAACTAAAACTATCTCTTCTGGAAATTTTAGAAATTAATAAATTTAAAAATAGGGATATTCTAATAAACGAACAAATAGAATTAAGCAGTTCGCCACTACTAAATCTTTTCCCTCTACCCCTTCCCTCAACTAGCATATACGCCAATTTGTTAAATTAATTTAAGTTCAAATATAACTTCCGAAGAAGCCAAAGTTTGGCGAAACAATTGTCAAGTGATAATTGATTCTGTTGAAATTTATAAAACAGTTATTTATTCAAAATTAGTGCAATATGAATTTCAACCAAGTAACTGTAGATCGCATCCAATATATAAAAATCACAATAAAAAATGACATTAAAAATTTTAACGAATAAAGGTTCTGTGAAAAATAGAGGCAAGTACGTTGATAATGCCGAAACCTATTTTCGCTTACAACCTCTGCAACTTATCATTCCTTATCGTGACATAGTTTATTACAGTAAATATCTTCGCTTTCCAAAATATATCATGGTGAAAGGTTTGCTGTAACACGTGTGGTAATCGTAGCCAAGGATGATTTAATAAATTTAAGTCTTGTTTGGGAACTAATGTACATAACATTTATGCTTTCACGCATTTCTTCCTATTAAACTAACAAGGATTTTATTTGCAAATAAGGAAGTGAATTGTTGAATGATTTGAAAGATGACATAAGTACCACTTTAGGGTACGTTTATTTTAAAATTGTAGTCCATATAACACGTTAAGGTAGATTTCGGTGCCATGATCCGGTATCTGGTGCAATTTAAAGCGAGTAGCGAGTTAAATCGTTAATTAAATCAGTTTAGATAAATCTCATGTCATTCAACTGATGTTTACTATGTGCTAATGAGTTTTCCCCCGAAACCTTTGTTGGTGGTCGTGGGTGGCAGTTTTCGGTTTCGGGTCCTTTTGAGTGACCGTTCAAACGGTTTGGTCGTCGCTTCTGTGCTGTGCTGTGCTGTGCTGTGTTTATGTCGAAATGGTCCACTCATCCGTTCAAACTCAATGAAAGCATCGGGTTTCCTAATCGCCATTTAATTAGGTCTTGCTTGGTATGATACCGACACCACACCCCCAGTCTTATTTAATCAAACGGGAAATAGATCGACCATGATAGAATTATGCTGCGGTTGCCCCTTGGAAAGTCTTATGCTCAACTATAACACACGTGTATATAGCTAACAGGTAAATTGCGGAGTTGATAGGGGAGATTGGTTGGCGCTATACACAGGCCCAAACCTCATACACACCACCACGTCTTGAAACCGTAATTTCAGTGTACAGTAATTTCATATTTTGTATATTTGATTGGAATATTTTTTTTGTAATCAACACTCTTGTCTTGGAGCCACCTACTACCCTTTTTGGGTAAGTTGTAAATATAAATACGTTATGGCTGCGCCTGCCTGCTCGCCACATTATTTTATTATTTAATATTTTCGTATATATTTGTATTATATTATTCTTCTCATGTCGCTATGTAGATATCTATCCTAATTTTCTACTTGGAATCATTTTTATCTGTTCCCTGCTATTGTGCACTGTATAAATAACTTTACTATTTGTACATTCCTGTAATCCCTTCTAACATTTCAATTTCACGTACAAACTGTATGACGGCAATAACTATCGTCCCTTCTTAATTGCTTTTTAATGATTGGTCTTCGGTAGTCAGGGTTAATGTTTTATCTATCAATTTCTTAGTATTTTGTATGTTCAGACTTTCCATATTTTTCTTTTTTCCAGTTCGTTTCTAGCTCCGCCGTAATAGTCTTCGTAACATTTTCATTTTCCAAACACTAACACTTCCTAATTCAGTTTCCTACAGTAAATTACATCTTCTGCTAAGTCTTCAACTAGTTTACTTTTCATTTACTAAATTTAATTCTTACAGTTTTGTAAATATATTGTCAACCGTTTACTCTCATTTTTATTTTCATCTTACCATCCTTAAAATGTTAAGCGTTTTTTCAAAAATACGGAAGGACTTCCGGTTGTTATATTGAATTTTTAATATTGTATAGAAAAATTTTTAGACGTGCCTAAATGCAAATAATGTAATAAATGGACTGATGTCTGTCGTTTTTTGACAGCGATATTTGCGAGACAAATTCGATTACATTTTCTGAGACAAATGGAATTCAAATTTATGCGACGAGAGTGAATTGTATGTTTAAAACGTTAAAGGATGTATTTTTGTGAAAAATTTTTATTGACCAACAGAAATGTAGAAATTGTTTTCATATTTTCTTACTGTTTCTTTTTGTGTTTTAAAACTTTGGAATACATTTAACGTAGATTATCATAAAAATATATGTAAACCGATTTAAATAGAATAAGGCACATGAACAAGTATTAGTTAGTCCTCCCTGTTTCAAATTGAATATATAGGTGGTATTTCAGAGTGACAACGAAAGTTTATTTAGAATGTTCATCAGACTTTTGGAATTCAATTAAATTTGGAGGAATGTTTCGATCTCTTTCTAATTGTGATGCCCATAAAATTCGTATATGTGTTATGGTGTACTAAGATATTTGTAAAGAGAAAAGTGGATTTGTAAAAAAGGCATTTTGTTATTTTCTTGTTACAACATTGTAAACTTCCTATACAAATCAACATTGCCTATTTACCTACAAACATTGTGTACACTATAAAGTGTGTTGCAAATTCTATTAAAAAAAATAATATTTTCTTAATTCAATAAAATTCTTATAAATATTCCAAGAAAAGTTTGTTAGATTATTAAAAATGTTTCGTATGCCCCAAAACTAGGTTGTTAAGTATTACTTTCTTAAATTTTAGGTACTTTTTACTACTAAGTGTTTTCTTAATAAACTTTTTAAAATTTTTACGAAGCACAAGAAATAAAATGAAAGGACAAGTTTCACTAATTTATTTATCAACTCGACAAATTTGTATTGGCCATTTACAAGAGAAGTACAGATGATTACTAAAATTAAGAACTACTCGCTGTTATTTAAGTAATTACAAATTGAAAAGTAGAAGGGGGAGTTTATCAAATACAGATTTCAATACAGAGTTATTAACTATTAAATATATTGCTTTTGCCAATGGTTATCCCCCCCTGACTATCGATAAATTACTAAATAAAAAGTTGAAAAAACAAGTTTCTACTATATTGTACAACAGTTCTTCCCTTTTGTCTTTTGTCCTATCAAATATGTTAATAATTTTAGCTATGAATACATGTTTCTTTTACAAAATAAGTTCAACTGTAATACAATCGAAACTAACTCTACTAATCGTAGTTTAATGATATGTAATCTTAATGTTAGTGTTCCTCAGTTTAATAAATCGGGTATCTATCAAGTTTTTTGTAACAATTGTGACGCCACATACATTGGACAATTAGGTAAGGCTATCGGTAAACGCATTTCAGAACATGATACGGCTATAAGGAACAAAAAATGTAATTCCAGTGGGATAGCTGAACATTGTATTGAGTTAGGTAATTCCATACATATAAATAATTTCAAACTTCTACATTCAAACATTCCCAAATCAAGAAAATTGTCTCTTTTAGAAAATTATGAAATTAAGAAAGATATATTAAATAACCTTAACTCAGTTAACAATCAATTAGAACTAACCACTTATAACTCTCCCCTTCTACTTTTCAATTTATAATTACTTAAATAGCAGCGAGTAGTTTTTAATTTTAGTAATTATCTGTATTTCTCTTGTAAATGGCCTTATTAGGCCAACACAAATTTGTCGAGTTGATGGATAAGCTAGTGAAACTTGTCCATTTACTTTCTTTCTTGGGCTTCGTAAAAATGCAGTTTGACAAAATATGCACCACTTGTTCGGATTTAACTTTTCATTTTTGTTTGTAATTTATTGGTCTTGTCGGTCACGCATTTTTTTTTACGTCTCAAAATTTTTATTGTGTTATCATGTGCATTTGCTGTCCGTTTATTTCTTCTGCCATTTATGGTTTTATAATAGTATGTATCGTATTTTTTCCCTTTTTAGTATTGCCGTCTCCCATTGTATTATTTTTTCTTTGTGTTCAAATGTGCATCTAGAGTTTAAGTTAGTTTATACATTTATTGGGGGTAATTTGTCCCATCGGTCCATTTCGAGGACGTAGATGATGCACCGACACATAGATTACAATGTTGCATTTTTTGTATTTACGGTTTTCCATCCTTTTTGTTTGTTTTGTTATTTCAAGTGTCGGTGCATCGGAACCACCCCTCCTCTAGGGGCGGTTCTTAAATTCATATATAGTATAGTTAACTTGATACAGTTCGATCAGTTCATTCATTCAAATTCAGTTCCAATCAATTCATTCATTCATATTAGATAAAAATATCAAACGTTTATAAGAGATCATTTTTAGTACGTTTTAACATATAGCAACAATTACAGCAAGATCTCTATAAACGTATAGCATAAATAACATATAGTTCAATCAATTCGTCATAATCAATTAATCTTCGTAAATAAGTAGGCTTCACGACGTTCCATAAAATTAGTGTATATAGTTTGTAAATAGTTGGGTGTAATAAACAATTAAAACACGAAGTCAGTTTATTGCACCGATTCCCCCATAGGAATCAAAAGAAGTGGCACATCTGTGCACCGATGAAATAATTAATTTCATCACCTAATTATACACCACTTGTACCTTAAATGTTTTAAAATTTATAAATAAAGTTGTCAGGTATTGCTTAGAATGGCGTTGAAGGTACCAGTGAGTTTTAGTTGGTATAAACGTTGCTAGCCATATTCAAACATTATTACATATTACTTAAAAATACAATAGTTATTACATTATTTATATAATAATAGAAAAGAATACTTTTACAGGTAAATTAGTGCAGAAAACTGATACAACAAATGGTTTCTTTCTTGTTTATTAATTATATTTTATATAATATTATATTATATAAAATTATAAAATATAATTATATTAATATTAGTTTTAATTAGGTATAAAACCCGTCGAAAGTTCGTCGTTATAAAAGATTATTAGACTTGAGTTCCACCAGATTTTTCGTCGCAATTGTCATAATATCCGATAGCACTATAAAATACCCATTGTTGTAATTATTTGACGAAACAAAAGGCAGTTGAAAATGAATTTCGGATAAATATTTTCCTGTGAACGCTAACTTTCTCGGTCATTTTAATATTCCGCAGTTCATACGTTCATTATTATTAACGGGACCAGAAATTAAAACTTGATTCTCATTAAAGCGAAACGATCGGCAATGTCGGTTAATTTCGAAAACTGTTTCCGTTCAAATGGTCATCCATCAACTCGGACAAGCAAACTCGATTTAACAAGATTGCAGTTTCGGCCGTAGTCATGAAAGCCTGAATGCACTTTAATGTCAACGCCTAATAATACCTGCTGATAACGAAAATGCCATCCGACCGTATGTAACACATAAACGCAGTGTTGCAGATGGCGTGCATGTCAATAGGAACTTGTATGTGTATTTGTGTTTTTGTCTGTATTTACCCGACGAATATATATATAAAAAGATATATATGTTACCGGTCAAACCCGATTTCAGGACAAACTAGTTTTGCCTAGGCTAAACTAGTTCTTCCTATACGCGATAGGATTAACTAGTATAGCCTAGTCCAAACTAATTTGTCCTAAGCCCGATAGGATAAACCAGTTTAGGCTAGTCCAAACTGGTTTGTCCTGATATAAATACGCACACTTTAGGATAAACTGGCGTGGCCTAGTGTAAACATTATAGTATATCTAGATAAACTGAATAAAATTTTTATTAAAACCATAATGATTCGCCGTTAAAAGTTATGGATAAATAAAAAAAAATATAATTTCTTACCAGTGATAGGCGCATCCGCCACAATTTATGCGCATATAAATAATCTTTAGTAGAATGTAAAACTTTTTAGAAATGAATTGATCCAAGAAAATGTTTTACATACCAAAGGATGATGTTAAATAAAATTGGAATATTCCAGTCTAAAGGAATTCATGTGATCTACATTGTAGACATTTTATGAATGGTAGCAACCCTCAAGTATTTGCTATGTTTAGTTACTAGTCGGTATCATGTGAGTTTATCTTTATAATAATTTAAAATTAGCTTTTGCACAACGATATAACACATTGTTTTACCTTTGAGGGAGATTGTACGTTGTTCATGAGAATCGCTTTATGAAAATATGTTTAATCTGTCTTTTGGTTAATATTTTCTATTATTTATACATCAAAGTGTAAAATTGAATAAGTAAGTATGTAAAATATAAGAAATGGAATGAAACGCCTTATAACAGTACAACCATTATTTATTGGCAACAACATAATGTACATTGCTACTACGAAATAATAATTTTTAAGGTAAACAGTAATCTTAAATTAAGAACAGATTACACCTTATACATATAATAGTAACATAGAGGCAATTGTTGCCATCTAGTGGATTTTAGTTGCTAACAGAAGATATTAAACATACATTATACATACCTAGAATCTACCTGTAACCTACTGAAAAAATATATATAATATTAAATAACAATAAACTAGCGTATGTATAATCAAAAATTTAAGAATTTCCTGATGAATTTCGATTTACCTTTCACTAACAACCCCCTTTTCGATATATTTCAATAAGTTACAGATAAATTCTTGTTATATCTATATAAGGTGTAATCTGTTATAAATTTAAGTTTGCTGTTTACCATTGAAAATGTCTACCTCGTAGTAGAAATATATACTCAGTATATATTTAAATCTGAAAAATTATTAATTGAAATAGTGTAATAGAATAAGCGAAACTTTTATGTACTTTAAAAGAATGGATTCTTTGTCAGTTTGCTGATTGTTATAATAGGTATTGATGTAAAAAGATCAAAGGAAAATCATACTTACATGTCATACTGACACACAGATTGCACTGAAATAAGTTCCTATGAAATTTTAAGGAGACTGCTACAAAGTTTTTAATATTTTTCCTATAACTTTACTACGCAGGTCGCTAGTGTTCTTATACAATTATATTAACTTTCATAAGAGTTCTTCTTAACATGAGACATTTCCAAAATAAGAACAAGAATATTTGCTAACTTCATTGCGACATGGTTAGCATATGAGCACTTGCAACTAGAATTATGAAAAGGATATAGTTTTTGGAAGTATTCCTTAACTTTACAGGGAAATATTGATAGTTTTTGTTTATGCGAGAGGAAGTTTATCTTGAAGAGAGAAAGAGAGAGAGATTGGTGAAGAGTAAATACGAGGCATGTTTTTTAAGTAAGTACCGTTTTGAAATTCTGCCGCCGCAGCGCTGCGGTCAGCGTTCCGCGCATGCGCACTGAGTACCTACAGCTCATACCTACTCACTGGCGCCATTAGAGTCTGATTCGTCCTTATTTACGTTGCTTACTCAGTGTTTAAGATGCCTCCGATAATCGTGAGTCCGGCCGACTGTGAAGTCCGGGCTGTTATCCGTTTTTTTTTTGTGCTAAACTACTAAAACCGATTGATATTCATCGCGAGATCTGTGCAGTTAACGGACAAAACATTATGAGTGATGGAATGGTAAGGAAGTGGGTGAAAGCTCATACAGATGGTCGCACAAATGTGCATGTTAATGCCCGACCGCACTAATAGGACCAAAGATCTCATCATATCTTTTCACTGGGAAACTCTAGATCATCCTTCGTACAGCCCTGATCTGGCGCCCAGTGACTACCATTTGTTCCTGCACCTGAAGAAACATCTGAGCGGTTAGCGTCTTCAAGACGATGACGAAGTCAAAACAGCTGTGATGCAGTGGTTAACGGTCAGGCGGCATCTGAGCGGTCAGCGTCTGCAAGACGATGACGAAGTCAAAACAGCTGTGATGCAGTGGTTAACGGTCAGGCGGCATCTGAGCGGTCAGCGTCTGCAAGACGATGACGAAGTCAAAACAGCTGTGATGCAGTGGTTAACGGTCAGGCGGCATCTGAGCCGTCAGCGTCTTCAAGACGATGACGAAGTCAAAACAGCTGTGATGCAGTGGTTAACGGTCAGGCGGCATCTGAGCGGTCAGCGTCTTCAAGACGATGACGAAGTCAAAACAGCTGTGATGCAGTGATTAACGGTCAGGCGGCATCTGAGCGGTCAGCGTCTTCAAGACGATGACGAAGTCAAAACAGCTGTGATGCAGTGGTTAACGGTCAGGCGGCAGAGTTCTATGAGAAGGGTATTCAAAAACTGGTCACTGGTCAAACGTTATGGCAAGTGCCTCAATATTGAAGGAAATTATGTAGAAAAGTAGATTATGGTACAAGCTTTCATGTAAAAATAAAATTATTAAAATATCTTTGCACGTTTTTTATTAATTTCAAATCGGTACTTAACTTAAAAATCATGCCCCGTACGTCACTCAAGTGTTAAGCGTGCGATAGTGACGTCGAGCACATCTAAAGCGATGGTAGGTGAAGCAAATATTATTTTGTATTACAACCCTCCGCTCATTTCGGCTACTAATAAGCCTCAAATGACTCAGATAGAATGAATCCTTATAATACATATGTGTATGTATATTATATACTTAGGCATGTGTATTTATGTATGTTGTATACGTGAAGCAGCAGTTCATGAACAGCTTATAGTAGGACATGCATTTCGTGCATTCGTGGATGATGTAAAATCGAGTAGCTGAAGCACGTTCTTTGCGACGACATCATCTCTAGAGGCATTATCTAGATATTTATGCGATTTAGAGACCAACTGCGACGACACAGAATTTATTACGGCACATTTATTAAATTATCCAATTCCACAGTCGTAATAATTTTATATCTTCACATTCACACAGTTGCACAGTTCCAGGGACTCGAGAAATTCCCCTACCAACAAAAACTCTCACTGGCGGAATTTGGGGGACAATTATACACTACAAATTAAGGCGAATTGTAATTAATTACAATCGTATACCGAATACTTTACTACATTTAAACTTCTTCATTAGTTTAGCACCTAAACTTTCTGGGTTTTAGAATATTTGAAAATGGTTCTCATTGGTTAAAGTCTGTGTTAATAAATTGCGAATCCCTCAGGGGTGTTAAATATGAAATACAGAGGTTCGTTTTTAGTTTGTTATGTATTGGTTGTCAAGGAAAGGTAGTTCGTAAACTATGTATTAGCCCTCGGAGTAGTTGTTTCTGTTGATTCCATATTTATATTTATATTTATGTATTAGAATTTAGAACGGCCTCTAACGTGAGCTAATGCTAAATACTATAAGTAAAAAATTAGAAAAGTATTTCTTTAAAATAATTGTTTAGTAAAAGAAAACAACTTTTTTGTGTTTCATTCCCTCCAAATACTCTTGCTGGTGGCTGGTGGGGGGCGGGCAGTTCCTCCGACCTTTACTGTAGTGCAAAGTCGGAGTGTAGGGCGTAAGGCCCTCTTCATCCTGCTTTCAGGAATCGTGGGAATGGGTGGGTAGTGTGGTTAGGGGAAGAAAGATGAGACGGGTGAAATGAAGACAGAAGAGAAGTGAAAGATTATCTGTGGAATTTTACTGCTCCAGCATTTGCCTAAACAATCCAAGGAAAACACAGAAAACTCGGACCAGAGCAGCCGGACACGGGTTCGATCCGGTGACCTCCCGAATGCTAAGCATTCCGGCTTTGCTCTACACTGTAGGTCCGAGGGACTGCCCGCCAAAAGCATGTGGAATCTAGTGGGAATAAAACATCTAAAATTTTTTTTAATGTACGATAGATCATTCGGGAAGTTACCGCTTCAATTCCAGGTCCGCCTGTTTCGGTCCAAGTTTTCTGCAATTTTTTTGGATTATTTAGGCAAATGCTGGGGCAGTAATATTCCACAGATCTTCTGTTTTCATTTTGCACATCTCTCCCTGTAACCACCACCCACTAATTTATACGATTTCTGAGAGGAGGCTAAAGAGGGCTTCACGCCTTGTTAAGTAAAACTTCTCCAGTGTATTCTCTTGTTATTATTCATTACATATCATAATAAATGCACCAGACAATGTTCAGATTTTATTACACATATTTTTATCACTTGGCCCAAAAATTCTGTGAGACTACAGGCTATATCGTTGTAGTTCATTAATATCTATGCAAAAAGTAAGACATGTTTTTAACCACTTAAAATTTTAAAAGTTTCGTGTGTTTTACCATTTGATGGTGAATAAATTTCGAGTAAAGGGCTTTTACCTGTCAGCTTCGTCTTCTTTAGAAATATTGGACTTTATAATACTGTAAGTTCTCTCTGAAACTACGTATTAGGTACAATTCATCGTCGAATATTACGCTACTAAATTATTACAGTTCATTGCCGCCGAGTCGTTGTAATATCGTATAATGTTTTACGTTGAATTCGCGTTTTCGAATAAAGGACGAAAGTGTTGTATGATGGAAGCAAGGATTCGCTGCAGAAAAATTAACTCTACCTCTCGGAACACTCAATTAAGTCAAATTGTCTAATAATTTAAGTAAACGGAAGGCAGCGAATAACCATATTTGCATACATTTTGTAGACTACAGAATCGTCTTGGGACTGTTGGAGGCGTTTCGTCCAAATTACTAACTTAATTTTATATTGAAGATAAATGTAAAACTTGTTATTACAGGACATAAAATACTACTGTAATTAATGTTTGATAGTTTATGAAAATTTTTAATTCTTTATTATGTTGTTAGGAACATTATAATTAATAATTAATTAGGGAATATCTTCATTTAATAATTAGATTGATTCGGCTGTTACTTTGTAATAATTCGTCTTAACGATAAATGAATAAACATTGCTTTGTTTATTATCACTTTATTTATTCACAAATCCTTTTGACTATAGTTTCGACAAATAGCTTGTCATTGTCAAACAAATGATTCAAATTGAATGAATATAAACAGATGTACAGTGGTATTTATGTATATTTTGGAAATTCCATTAATGAGTGGTAAAAATCTACCTGGTCGTTTAACAGGTTATTTTCGGAAATTTTTGATGCTTTGTATACTTCTAATGATTCTAAGATATTTTTATGTTTTTTCCTTTTACTTAGGCCAAACTGGAAGGTCGTTTAGAACTCGTTATAACGAACACTTTCATTTGCAAACCATTTTTTAGAAATAAGCCATCAGTTTCCTACTATCGAAAATCTTAAAATTATTCATAACGTAAATAAAGGCTTTAAAATTAATATTTTAGAATCATTAGAAGTATACAAAGCATCAAAAATTTCCGAAAATAACCTGTTAAACGACCAGGCAGATTTGTACCATTCATTAATGAAATTTCCAAAATATATATAAACACCACTGTACATCTGCTTATATTCATTCAATTTGAATCATTTGTTCGACAATGACAAGCTATTTGTCGAAACTATAGTCAAAAGGATTTGTGAATACATAAAGTGATAATAAACAAAGTAGTGCTCATTCATTTATCCTTCATTTAATGTTTAGGAATTAAATATATGGGATGACTTATCGAAAATGCAAACTTGAGGCATGTTTTTGTTAGTTAGAGATAGTGCTTCGTTATAAACGTGGTGTGCTATGACAGGGTTACAAATCACTTGCCGAGGGTTGCTGCAGGTCACCATCTCCGCAACGGGTCCTTGCCCTTTACTTGGTTGGTAAAAAAATTGCCAATGATTTAGTTTGTGTAACTTGAAAGTTTCCGTTCTTTTTTGTGTGTATTCGGAAATCGCAAACAGTCTACAATGAGGTTTGATTAACCTCATTGCGTATAAGGTAGGGGAACCTCTTTTAAGGAAATATCATTAAAGACAATAAAGAAGTACTTAGTACTTTTACTGCACTAGTTCTTAAAATATCGAAATCTGGTTGAAATTTAAATTTTATATACGCAGCTATAAGTAATCGACAGAAGTGACTTATTAATATCCTTTTTAGATATTATTTTGCTTCCATACATAAATTTACATGGAAATTGGTAGTTAACAGGATTTTTTACATTTTCTGCGGTCGGTAAATTGACTAAAATAGAGGCAATTCCTAACCATTTGGGATACCGATCAGGTTGACCTGAAAGTTAGGTTGAGGTATTATAAAGCAGGAAGGAGTATAAGCTAAATTGGGTAGGATCACGGGAATTGCTAAAATATAGCCCCATAATTTTTGATGTCTGCTGTAACTAATCGGAATGGGGTTGGCTAAATGTATAACACTTAACTCTGGATCTGCAGTAGATGCGGGCGTTTCTCATGCCTTGTCTAATAAACTTTCAAATAATTCCCTTAGTTAACCAATTATTTATTAACCCGCAACAACATTATTATATGAAATAAAATACATCAAAGTCGATTCCCCATATGTTTTTCCTGACACACAAGTTATATATATGAATGTTTTTATGCGAATTTTTTTGGGCGATTCATAAATAATGTTAGGAAAATAAAATTCCCTCTGATTTACCGTTGTCGATAAGACGTGATAAGAATTTTACTCTGAAATATCCTTCCATTGAGGCGTTCAACTTCTTTAAAAGGTTTTTAGCTGCTCTGTTACTTTACGTCGAAATGCAGAGTTGAATTTTTGAGAAACTTTAATGTCGGTAAGCAGTCAAGTCTTAAGTGGGTGTATGTTACATTCGTACATGTTCTTAAACCACTTACTGATTTTGCTCCAAATCTAGTACATAACATATTTCAACATGTATGAAATATAATGTAGAAGGGTATGTGGTTTTGTATTTATTGGAAGTTAAGGAATGATAAATCATTTTTATTTGTTGTTAAAATTGATTCTGTACTAGCTACTGTCGACCATGTTTGAGAAATTCGGTTTCCTTCTAATGAAATGGTCTCGTAAAGCAGATGTAATTCTGATGCCAAACAAAGGAAAACGAATCTTTATCTTTGACACTCGAGCTTCAAAGACGACTCATGTTTTAGTCGATAGCAGAACTTCAGTCCAAAAAGACGAAGCTGCTTACTGAAGCTGATTCGTTCTTAAGAAGTTGTCGTCAGAGAAAATTGAATTTCTCTAAATTAATTGCTTCTTGTAGATAATTGAATTTTGAAATAATTAAAGATAACTTAATGCAATAAATCGGTATTATAGCTACTGCTGTTTTTAGATAATGCATATATGAAATATATATTATAATCATAATAACATTAAAAATTAGCAATTGTTAAAACGAGCACAGATAGATAGATAAACGCAATTTTAAACATTTGTAACAAAAATAAATGTGAAAATCATAATTTATTGCAAAATGTGTATTTCTAGGTTTTCCTTCGTTATACAATAGGTGACATATTACAATGTGAAGGACACAATTTTACAAATTAAAATGTTTTATAGGGAAACGAAAGTCTTCCGACACCACATTTTCGGTTACACACAAATATTTCCTTATACTAGCCATATTGCTTCCTTTTTTTGTTTGTTTCATTCCCACCACCGACTTGTACTGGTGGGCGGGCAGTCCCTCCGACCTTCACTGTAGTGCAAAGCCGGAGGGTAGGTCGGAAGGCCCTCTTAAGCCTCCTGTCAGGAATCGTGGGAATGGGTGGGTGGTGTGGTTAGAGAAAAAAAGATGAAACAGAAGAGAAGTTAAAGATTATCTGTGGAATAATACTGCCCCAGCATTTGCCTATATGATCGAAGGGAACCACAGAAAACATGGACCAGAGCAGACATTTTCTTTATAAATACATTCGTTGTATGGAGTTTACGCTATACTTAAGCAGTACGTCTATTTAGATAGGAAGGTAATTCGTATATACCATCTCATGGGTACAGTTTTGCAACTAAGAATTTTATTTTCACAAACTAGACCACTAAATAGCCATGGACGTAACAGAGCCTGAAATTGCTTCTATCAAGGGTCTAAGAACGAGCCAGGTGAATTAGTCTTCCCCGAGATAACTAGGGGATACAATAGCGTTCACCCCTTGTGGCACATTGCCTCCCACACGTCCATTGCAGTGCAATTTGAGGGGTTGCAACCCTCGTAGTAACTGCATGCGCCTTGACGTTAAGCGTTATGCTGTACATGTTTCATTTTTAGTACGTATAGAATGTGTGTGTGTCTGTGTGTGTGTGTGTGTTCTCTTATTAATGTTTTAGTGCAAGAGATGTTGTTCTATTTTATTCGATTTAATGCACGCGGGAGAGCAAGGGTGATCTTTGTACAAAACACCCTGTACGGGTAGTTCCTGCTGGCAATTTCTCTTTGTGAACTTTTCCGGACGTTTATAGAGATTTATTGGATCACATTTCGCCACAATTTAATTACAACGTGAATGACGAAAAACTCGTTGTGAAAGTGTGCAAAATTATTTCAAACAATGAACTGATAGCTTTTTAATACTTATGTTGAACGTTAATTAACTCATTTTTAAAGCACCATTGCGTCGAAAACAAATAAATTCACGAAGTTGTATTTAAATTTTCTTTTTGTGGAATACACACAAAAGAAAATAAATTAAAATTCTTTATCAGTACAAATGACATTTTCTTTTCGTTTTCATTTAAATAAGTTAACTTACTGTATAAAATGATAACAGCAATCTATATAAATAAAATCAATAGATAGGTCCATCGAAAAACTACTGGGTATATTCATTCAATTCGGAATTAATGAAATATTTCTATTGATACTTTATTGAAATAAATATACAGTTGATAACTTCCAGAATTTATTAAATAAACATGACACATGTTTCGCCAACACTGTGGTTCTTCAGAAGTACAAAATTTACTTAAAACTACCTAAGACTAGATGTCAAAAATAGGGTGGTGAGAAAAGGTTTAATAGTGGTGAGAGGTTTTAATTAAATTTATATAGGTCAGACTGGAAGAAATTTTAGAATCCGTTTGAAAGAACATTTTAGATCATATAGAAACAAAAAACACCGATTCTAACTATGCCAAACATGTGTTAGAAGATAACCATATTTATATTTTAGATCTAAAAATTTTACACATTGAAAATAAAAGTTTAAAACTTACACTATTAGAATCTAAAGAAATTAACAAATATAAAAATACAGACATATTACTTAATGACCAAGTAGATATAAACCTCTCACCACTATTAAATCTTTTCCCTCAATCTAATGAAGATGCACCACCCTATTTATAGACATCTACTTTTAGGTAGTTTTAAGTAGATTTTGTACTTCTGAAGAAGCCATAGTGTTGGCGAAACAGGTGTCAAGTTTATTTAATAAATTGTGGAAGTTATCAACTGTGTGTTTATTTCAATATGTTAGACTTCCATCAAGAATCTGCTAATTCAATACAATTGATACTTTAGGGACAGAATTATAGAATACAAAATATGTTTCGAAAACGGAAACACAAATATCACCTAAGCAAATCACCTAAAATTTGTTATAATCTTTTGAAATCTATAACTTCAATAAATTAGGCATATCAAAATGCTGGAAACTTTTCGGTAAGAAAGTTACCTTCTTCAGGGACTGGAGAGAACTGCTCTCTTAATCTCTAAATTAGGCATAATCTTTAATGATTATATCCATTTGATATAAAAATTGAGTTACCACTTAGAAATTATCCAGTTACTTAACTGTTATAGTAATTAGACGTTTTGTTATTAGTTTAAGTTCATATAACTTTCTCATCTGAAGAAGGTACAGTGTGTCAAAATAAGTATTTATTATGGTTCAACAAAAATTTGCTGTAACTTTTACATTGTATGTTTTTCTGGGTAAAATGAAATCACAATTTTTAAATTCACCCTCTTCAGTTCCACTTTACCGTGTGTTTGTAGTCAGGTACAAAGTTTTATGTATTCTGCAGCTATTGAAACCGCTCCTACAGTATCATATTTTTCATAATTCAACCCTTTCTCGTTCTCGAATGTTGTAAAGTCAATATTTGCTTTTAACTTTTATTCTGTATCGGACAACAAATCTCTGTTTTCCGCATACAAAGGAACGAAGGAAAATGTAATGGGAATTATTGTACGATTTTCGAAATCTCTTCATTTAATCAGACAAAGGGAAAGGTTGATCACCCTCCTCCTAAATTACCCTTTCATGGTATACGTGTAAAGAATGTTTTCGTTACATTTGCAGAACTCAAAGTCAAAGGCATGCAAATACAGTAGGTAAACATTTAAATTTTAAGTGCCTGGGTTTTGTCAGATGGCAGACTATAAAATTAGTTTGTTTGCTTTGCTGCTTGATTTGGATTCCCAGTATCTAAAATTAATCGGTTTGTTTCTTAATTTAGTACATTGATCTTATATACAGGAACAAGATTTGCAAAGTAAATTCTGAATAAGAAAACCAGTAGCTGAAATTGCAAACCTGGACTCTGACCTATTTTTACCCTTCTTGGCAGTAAATTATTTAATTAAAATAATAGTTTGAAAGACGAAGAACAGGGTATACTCTATTGCGGTTAGAATGTTGAATAAACAGTATACCTAAAATTACCTAAATGACACGTTCATGTTTGGTACTGCCACTATTAAAATTATGTAAATTAACAACTTCATCTGTATATTTATCCACGTTTGAAATGAAAAATGAAGGGAAAGCCTGAGTTACACTTGCCAAGAATTCGTTTGCCTTTGAGACAATGCTAAACTTAAAACCTCTTTACGTATATACCTGTCGTTCTTTACGTTTCTTAGCTTTTAGCAGCAAATTCTTTGAGCAGTCAGAGAATAAAAGTGGGTAATGCCTACTTCAAGTTTCGCAAAAACGCTTCTCTTCATTGGAAAAAATGTAGAATAGTGACAGCTTTGCGAAATTTTCAACAGGCGAAAATAAACGTTTGTCGAGAGGAATTTGAAGAAGTTTCTGATTAAAAATTCCTCTTTAGTTTAAATGTAGGTCAGTAAGACTTTCTGATGACGGCTTTATTATTCACCATCTACAAACTAGGTCAAAACATGATACTTGCATTTATTGCAGATGAAATATATATAGCTATTGTCAATTCTTTTATAGATAAATTATATAAATAAAAACGTCAATGACTCAAGAACAATTTTAATATATTATTTAGGATAAAAGTTTGAACGTTGTGGTAAAGAAATAAATAATAAGGGCGGATTGATATACTAGTGGACACGTGTGTTATACATTGTCGACAAAGGTAATACCGTTGTTGCTATTTCACGAACTGTGTATATTAATAAAGTCACTAATTTTTTAAACCTTAATCATTTTAACAAACTTAAAAAGGATCCTACTCAAACCTTTCAAAAAGAAGTCAAAATAATTTTAAATTAAACAATTCTTCGCTTATTAATTTAAAGTAATCTGTAGTAAGTAAAATTGAATTCAATAATTGATATCAACACTAATGTATTAAAACAAAAATTGTTATTAAGAAACGATTATTGTACAGTGAAATGGCAAAAATTTAGCGATCACCCGTGTAAACAAGTGTGCGACTCTTCAAGGATAACGATCATGACCCAATTTGTCTTCAATATAAAAGTAATCTCATTTTGATTCCAATCCTAATCCTATTTCTTTTCGAAGAACCGAACCGAGGATATTTTATTATATTTATTTTACACGCACTGTAGCATAAATTTAACATAGAAAATAGAATTAATTGGTGATGTGAGTACCAAAACACCTTTTGGGATATTTCACAAAACTTTATTGAACTTTCCTGATGTACGTTTCGGCTATTAGGCCATTATGGAAGGCTACAGATGTTTGTACTGATTTTTATATTTCTCGCTTAACTATTTATACTAGGTTTGCAAATGAGGGAATTCGAACAGTAGTAGGGGTGAATTGTTGGTGTTTAATTCTATTTAGTTATTTACTTATTAACTTTCTTCTTTTGACATTTTTTAATTTCTAATGTTTCGAAAAGGTTTAACATTTTACTTTTTGGAATATGGTGTAGTAGTATAAATGTGTTCTTTCACTCTTGTTCTGATATCCCTCCCTGTCTGACCTATATATATAGGTCTATCAAGCATATGGGAATATTAGCAGCCCCAACAGTAATACTACCCTCAAGGTTATTAAAATTGTTTTAAATATTTTGTTTTAGCCGTCGCGTTAGTTCTGCACGTGTGCGTCTGACAGTTTTTCACGTTTTCCCTCTGAAGTAGTTTGACATGGAAAGGAGTTATCGGATTAAGGGATGAACTTAATTGATTTAAGAAATAAGAAAACGAATAACAAACTTGGTATATATATATATATATTATATCACACATATTACACGTAATTTGGTATACCCCGCTTTTATCCATGCAATCAACCTTAGATTTAATGTTAACTAATAATTTATGTAGATTTAATTTATCTATTTGTATGCATTCTAATCCTAATTTCGTTAATATATTGCTTACTTTATTACTTAAATTACCTATAATTAATTGAAGAGTAATTCATTATTTACATTTTTGCTTCTATTAAAAAAATCGAAAATAGAATTACCTTTTGAGTATTAACCTCCCACCATCAAAAGGCTTTAGTTATTTAAATTAATTACCAATTTTAATTTTCCATTTTTGGGGTGTTTATTCCCGTTCTATTACGTCTTAAACAATGGATGTTAACAATAATTCACACTGTTACATTCTCCGTGACTCTTTTAACGTTCAAAATGCCTAATCGGTGTTATATAATAGAGTGAATAATTAAATGAATTGACTTTAAAGGGTTCTTTGAATTCCATGGACTTTTGCACATCAGCTTGCGTAACTTCCACGCTAATCGAGACCTTTATTGTGCGCTCGCATTTTAGGTGACTGCGTCATAAGAAGGAGGAATTAATCGTTCCAGTAAATTAGTTGCCATTTCACAAAAACGCTCCCTCTGCCGATTATCTACCTGCAAGAGAATACTCGTTTTAACCGGTAGATATCCCTTTACATCGCGAAACCCATCAACTGCAAGTGAAAAGTAACGTTTAAGCTTTCGATGAAACATGCTACTTACATATCTTTTATGATGATTTCACGAGAGGTCTATCAAGCATATGGGAATATTAGCAGCCCCAACAGTAATACTACCCTCAAGGTTATTAAAATTGTTTTAAATATTTTGTTTTAGCCGTCGCGTTAGTTCTGCACGTGTGCGTCTGACAGTTTTTCACGTTTTCCCTCTGAAGTAGTTTGACATGGAAAGGAGTTATCGGATTAAGGGATGAACTTAATTGATTTAAGAAATAAGAAAACGAATAACAAACTTGGTATATTTTTCACAGGTTTATTAACGGAACTAGACAATTATTTCGACAGGGATCTGTCATTATCAAGAGTAAGCAGAATTACTAAATATATAAATGTGCGCAAACATATTTATAGTGAATAATAATGATGGGGAAAATTTCTTTAAACTTCTAAATAGCTTAGATAGAAAAATACAATTCACTTTAGAAAAATAGGTAAACAACTCACTTAATTTCCTAGATGTTACAGTTAAAAGAGTAGATCATAAGTTAGAATTTAGTATCTTTCGTAAGCCCACCACTACTGATACTATAATACCTTCTTCCTCTAATCAAACTAATAATATTAAACATTCTTTCTTCCACAGTGCATTATTCAGATTAACAAATATCCTTTTTAATAAAAAAAAAAAATATTAAAATAGAACTAGATACAATAAAGCAAATAGCTGTAAAAAATGGCTATGATACCAAAATCGTCGATGGAATCTTAAGCCAAAAACTTAAAAATAAAACACGCCTACTACTCTATAACCCTCAAACTATTCATAATCCTTCCAATAAAGTATTTTGCTCCATACACTACGTTAAAAAAAACAGTCAATTTATAAAATCACATCTTAAAAGATTAGGTATCACAGCCATTGTATCCAATAAAAATACTGTTAAAAAACTACTTATCAATAATAAACCAAAATTTGATCCCCTAGATAATAGCGGCGTTTATAAAATTCAATGCAATGATTGTAATGCTGTGTATATTGGTCAATCAGGCAGATCCATTAACACTTTAAAAAGTATCTTAAATAACAACAATTGTACAGGTATTTCTACACATTATATTTCAAATAAACACAATGAAAAACAAAAATTCATACTCTTCACATACAACCAAAAAGTGAGAAATTAAATTATTTTGAAAATTTAGAAATTAAAAAAGCTATGTACAACAAACATAACATTGTAAATTCCCAAATAGAAACATATTCAAACAAATCCCCATTACTTTTGTCAAACTAGGTAATTAAGAAATTTCCCCATCATTATTATTCACAATAAATATGTTGGGCTCATTTATATATTTGGTCAATAAACCTGTGAAAACTAGTTCTCCGCTATTTAGTTAAACTTAATTTGTTTTCTTATTATTTTGTAAGGTTTGAAATTTGAAGAAAAAAGATCTACATGGAATTATTGTCGATTAATGACTCAACTTTGATTTTTCTACAATTTTTTAATTTAAAAAAAGATTCTTGGTTGAAATTGTTTATTCTATTAATAAAGTTTATTCCTTATTCTTTATTCCGATAACCTCGTTGAATTTTTGTACAGTAATAAATTTAATGTTTTATGTGAGACATCTTCGAAAATTATGTCAAAAATAAGTGCCAAAACCATCTTCCCCTTTTTATTTCCCTTGATAATGAAATAGGAGATATTTTATTTTGAATACTCTATTCCGAAATTGCATGCAATTTGTGTCCTCTTCTAACGACCTTTCCAGACAAGACTATCTAAAAATGCCTGGAAAAGATCTTTTAGAAATTTTTTGATGAGTCTTTCAAGTAAGAGTATTTTGAGAATGCTAGTAATTTTACCGGAATTAGCAAAACAATTACGGAACCTCATTGTATGTATGTGCGACAACCCTTGCCGACATTTTCATTTTGCTTTAAGAATGATGCAACATAATTCTTATATCATAGTCAATATATATATATATATATTATTACATTATGATTTATCCCCTTTTAGTATATTATTCCATATAATTTAGTAACATTATTTAGATATTTTTTTCTTAATGGGTTAAAAGTGATTTACATCGAAACAGTTCATTATTAAACTATATTATTATTAAATTTCATTATTATGCCATTATGACATCTACCAGTATCACTACGTTATATGTAGTTTATATCAGTAGAAGTCCACAGCGGTTATTTTGTTGGTTATCTGAGTGCTTTGATATTGTAGTAATTGTAATTACTCTCTGTGGCAGCGGTAAGTCTGAGATAGTGTTGATGTGTCAACGAAATTGTGGTGGAAATAGAAAGGTACAACAAAACCAATTAAACAAGCCTTTATCTATTGAAGAATTTAAAGATACGTACTAGTTGTACATATATTTCTTCCCTTAACTTGGAATTCATTTAGAAATTTAGTCAGACCCGCGCAGTGAGAAACTACAATGTTTCTTCATATATTTAAAAATTAATAAGAGTTCCGTGGCTTTAGTTTCAACTCTGTCAAGTGTATATTCGAGACTTGGAGTTATATTGGAAAAGTAACTTTAGATATTGGAAGTTTCTCCGGTTTCGCGACGGCTCGTTTTGTGCATGCAAATGCCTGTGGAAGCATTTTCAAGTTTGTTCGCAAAACTCAGACATCGCAGTTGAAATTATTTACATTTTTGAACCTAGAAATAGAATTTTGTTCAGCCATTTCCAGTTGTATCGATTCAGCATAAATGGTATGAATATAATGCTTCCTTTATGTAATCGTTAATCCTTATTAAATTGATTTAATTTTTTTATTGATCTTGCTTGCGTTATATCCTCTCAGTAAGAAAAAGTTTCCAGCTTATTTGTGCGCCACTTTTTCAAACTTTAACCGCTTCTGGTAGATAAATTGCGTTCTGCATTAGTTCAATGACCTGTTACAAGAGTTCAGAAAAATTGAATTCTGAACGAACAATTTTATTACCTTATGCTCAATAATCTAAGAAAAATAGCATACTACTCGTAACTCGACAATTATTTCTGCAGCAGTGAATATTGACTTGAAAATTAAACAATGTTCAAACAGGATTATTTTTTATTAAAATGAGATATCCACTTGATATACCCACACAATACGTAAATCCTAAATCCCAAATACGAAAATAGTATTTAAAGTTATAATAATCTTTATTTGAAGGGGACATTATACATGCAAACAAAAGGCAAAAATTCAAACATATTTGAAAATTAATGCTGTTTGTGGTGCATTCACTGTGAAACAATTTTTGACAATTAATTGGTGAAGTGAGTACAGAAACACCTTTTGGGATATTTCACAAAAGTTTATTGAACTTTCCTGACGTACGTTTCTGCTATTAGGCCATTATCAAAGGATACAGATGTTTATACTAATTTTTACATTTCTCGCTTAACTATTTTTACTAGGTTTGTAAATGAGGGAATTCGAACAGTAGTAGGGGTGAATTGTTAGTGTTTAATTCTATTTGATTATTTACTATATTAACTTTGTTCTTTTGACATTTTTGAAAATGGTGTAGTAGTTTGACCATCAAACTACTACACCATAATCCAAAAAGCAAAATCTTAAACCTTTTCGAAACATTAGAAATTAAAAAACGTCAAAAGAACAGTTAATCTAGTAAATAACTAAATAGAATTAAATGCCAACAATTCACCCTTACTACTGTTCGAATTCCCTCATCTACAAACCTAGTATAAATAGTTAAACGAGAAATGTAAAAATCAGTACAAACATCTGTATCCTTCGATAATGGCCTAATAGCAAAAACGTACATCAGGAAAGTTCAATAAAATTTTGTGAAAAATCCCAAAAGGTGTTTTTGTACTCACTTCACCAATTAATATTTAAAAATATTGGTCAGTTTTTGATACCCTTAATTGCGATCATCACAATTTTGTAGCCCAATAGCATAGGTGCACCCTCTGTTTATTTTTCTGTAACACTAGTAGCAGAAAGAGAAGTTACAAAATCGATAAACCGTTATCCGTCGCTTAATGGGTAACCAGATCCGACAAGTGTAAGATTTTATCTTCTAATCGATAATCACACCAAAATTTGTAAAATCGTTGTCTCCGAATTTACATGGATTTGTATCGAAAAGTGGCGTGTAACGTATTCTGTATTACTTAATTGGTTTTGTTTAGGAAAAACAAAGGTTTATTCGGATCTCTTGCCTCTAGAAATTCGCATTCTAATTTGTGTCTCCAAGTAACAGGATTGCTTTGAATACTCCATGTGGAATGTACAGTTGTAGAACAGTAAAATTTGTGGACTATATCTTTTCAAAATTTGCCCTAATCTGTATCATTTCTGAGAAGTAAATTGCCTCAGTTTCTAGACGTCTGTCTGGGGTATTTTTCGTGTATTTCGTGAACCAATTATCTGTCATTCAGGACAGGCGTGGTCACCATTTTCCGTATTTTCGTAAATGAAACGAGACAAATTCCAACTGGCTCTGCAGTCACGTAATCGTAAAGTTCCTTCTGCTTTGTAGTCCGTAGAGAAAAGGATAATGAATTGCGCTCAGCTCGTAGAAAATGCGCTCGGTGCATACATACATTCACACATATTCCGTGACTACGTTCAATTTAAAGATATCTACAAGATACTGATGGCTGATTCTTTTAAATTGTACGAGACTCAATAGATTTCTTACCGTTCGTTAGCCATCTAGGATTAATCACCTTTTAACGTTTTAAGACTCTTCACATAAATTAACTCGACAAAACTGTTGTTGATTGATTGATTATTATAAATATGTAAAATAGATGTTTGAAGGAAAAATTTAGGTTGATAAAATCAACAAGATTAAAACTCGAAGAGATGTTTGATTAGTCATTTATTTTGCAACATAGTATTTCCGACGAGACTGAGTTTCCACTGAATTTTTTTTATCTATTTTTCAAAAAATATTTGAAGAATTTATTAAACATACAATACGTATGTATATATCATGGAATGTGAAGTTTATTGCCTTTTTTGCTGGATGTTTTTTGAAAAAAAAGCAATGAATTTTGATGTCGGTACGATATTACTTTATATCAGTAAATTACATTCCAGGAATAAGTTCCGGAAATGTTTTGATCAAAAGCATTGTCATATTAGGGGATTTTCAGGATTTGCTTCAAATTCAAAATGATTGTTTCTGTATCAGGATGCCACCAACATAGATTTTTTTTTTTTTATAAACATTTAAATGAGCATAATATTGCTTTAGAATGAAATCGGTTAGATATATTACAGCAAAGAAAAATTTTTTGGGTGTTACTTTCCCTCAGTTAGTAATAGTGGTGGGCAGGCAGTGCCTCTGACCCACACTGTAGTGCAAAGCTGGAGGATAGGGCGCAAGGACCTCTTCAGCTTCCTTTCAGAAAGGATCGTGAAAGACGGACGAAATAAAGACAGAAGAGAAGTGAAAGATCATTTGTGTAATAATTGCCTAAATAATCCAATAAAATTTGGAATAGGGCAGGCGGACCCGGAGTCGAACCGGTGACCTCGCGAATGCTAGACCACTAGACCATTCACAGTAAAAAGAAGGGCGAAAAAAAAAATAATGAGACAAATTCGCCTAATTGAGGGCTGGTTTTTATCACAATAAAATAACGATAAATGAATGTCTACTTAAAATGAACAACTTATAAATAAAAAGGAACATTTCGAGTCAAAGAAGAAATAAATAAACGTAAAATCAATAATCAATACTATTTATTGCGAACAAATGCAGTTTTTGTTATCACATTGAATATTTTTTAAAATAAGTATAACTTTGCTTGAGAACTAATATGTACTTGCGGATTTTATTTTGTCAATCCTGTAGGTTTTCCAGGAACGTCTCAAACGAATTGTTTAAAGTTCGTTGTGTTTCGGTTTCAGTTAGTTAAAAGACAGTGCGAAAATAAAAGGCTCATAAACGTGAACGGTTCACGACTGTTTTTTTTTCTACATACCTACCGCAGGCAATAAAACCTTTGTCTTTAAATAATGATACTCGTGCAAGACTCGAAACCTTTTTCGTAATGGAGTTGGTTTGATTGGAAGATGTGGAAATCCGACCGACAAAGACAATTTCCTTTCATGACGATAAACCATTTACATTTTAATGAAATTAGCCGACAGCCCGACACCTTGAAAGATATTGTATAATATAAATCATGAAAATTGCTTTCTACAATTGATGCCACAAAATCTTTCCAAGTGGGTATCGGTTATTCCCCTTAATAACCCTAAATTTTGCATACATCTTTGTTATAAATTACCTATCGCAGTATAGGTATTAGAAATGGAAGGATTTGTGTAAGAAAATAGACGTTAATGAAAGGAAGATTTATATATATATATATATATACGTAATGTAATTTGTTTCGAAATTACCAAATTATCAACTGATATATTTAGAAAAAGTGATGTAATATTGATAGTGACGCAAGGAAGTTTGTGGTGAAATGCAGCATCTGTAAGTAATTTAATTGGAAAGGAGGGTTCAATTTCCATTGTTCGAACAATAGAATTCACTCAGGGGATTCCCTAATGGAAGTGGCACTAACGAACACCTGTCGCAACACACCTCCTTCGTTCTGAATCATTCAGGACAAACTACGTATACACTTAACACTCGCTCGTTTCCTGGTTTCTTTTAAAGGAAATGTGTACAAGGTAGTAGAGTTGAAGATCAAGATATCTTTTTAAATATAAAATGTGATTTCTACTGTAAAACTTTTGGGATAGGTGACAAAAGCTTTCTAAAGCTGTCACAGAAATCCAACATTATCACTAAATCTTCGGGTAAAAAATTTTTACGGAAAACTTATAGAAGACTATATATAATGTAACGGTTGGTGGACATATGAATATACTAGGCGACCGTGATTCACCTGTCCTCACTGGAGAAGACCAACGCTGACTTCTTCTTAACTTCGCGAAATAATTTTTAATATTACCTAATTATTGTTGATTACGACGTTCAATGTGCTATGAAGGCGAACATGGAAAATAAATATCTCAGAAATGATCATCGGGAGAACCTCCTGCATTCTGGTAACGGTACTTTTGCCTAGTTTGTGATTTTTACGCCGGCAGCTACGGATGCTATCTCTAAAACTTCATTTGCATTTGAACAGGAAAATAACTGATTTAAATTCTGAAACGTGCATTGGCGTCGTTATCATAATTCCAATCGATCAGGTGTACGCTTGTTCAGTATACCTTTTACGGGAATTTCATACACTATCAAAGCTCTCTATGAATTTCATTATTTTCCAGACAAACAAAAAAAAAAGTTAATTGAAATTCAAATCTTCTACGTTCCTCATAGAACGAATAGCGGAGAGCTGACTGTGGCGAGATGGTCTTAGGAAACTGCACATTTCACAGTCCACAAAAGAAGTCCGGCAGGTACAAATATTTTAAAAACTTTACAATTAAGAATATTGATATACAGGGTCATTCAAACTGAGTGGTATATTAGACGTTTTAGGGAAACTAAGTATGTTACAGATTTGAAAATTTGAGAGTTGGGGTTATGAAAGATGATCTATTTGACTAAAATAATTTCAACTGTCGAGCGCTTTCGGTTATACCGGAAGTTGATGTCAACATTCTTATTTTAAATGAAATGGCATATTGTTTACGATGAATTCGTATGAAACATAAAATTTTAAGATGACTTTGATAACCAACCATCTTGTATGCCTACAATTAATAGTTTCTGAAATAATTTAATTTATTGAAAAAAATATTGCATCGCAACCCAAACTATAAAAAATCATAACTTCCATAAAAACTGAAATGACTTAGAATGTTGAAATTTTTACTAGTTATAGCCAAGTAAGGGCATTCAGAAAAAAAAATTCAAAATTTAAAAACTACAAACACGAATAACTTCACTTTTTCAAACAGCACCTAGCATGTTTTATTTTGTCATTCGACTCCTTTTTTTATCCTCTTTCGATACATTGGATGTTTTCCATTCTTTATTTAAAAGAATCGAAAGTTATTCAAAAAATAGCAAATAAAACTATAATAAATAAAAATATCTAGTTGGATCGAAAGTGGATAAAAATGTAATCGAACGACAAAATAAAATATGCTAGGTGCTATTTGAAAAAATGACAATATTCGTGTTTGAAGTTTTTAAACTTTGTTTTATTTTTGGCATGACGTTAGCCTTATTAGACTTGACTTGGCTATAACTAGTAAAAATTTCAACATTCTAAGTCATTTAATTTTTTATGGAAGTTATGATTTTTTATAGTTTGGGTTGCGGTGCAAACTTTTTTCCGATAAATTAAATTATCTCAGAAATTATTCATCGTGGGCATATATGCATACATGTTGGTTATAAAAGTCACCTTAAAATTTTATGTTTCATACGAATTCATCGTAAAAAATATACCCTTCCATTTAAAATAAGAAAGTTGACACAAACTTCCGGTATAATCGGAAGTGCCCGACCGTTCAAATTATTTTAGTTGAACAGATCATTCTTGGTAACCCCTACTCCAAATTTTCAAATCTGTAACATTCTTAGTTTCCCCAAAACCTGATATAAGGAAGTTGAATGTAGAGTTAGAGCTGTTAGAAAAATTTGTGACGAAAAACTAGATTAAGTCACTGATTTTTTGGTATTTAGGAGGTAAGATATGTCAGGATAATAGAAAAAGAATTCACTTCTGTGCTGTATGTTTGGAGCACGGTTTTGTCAACAGAAACGCTCAATATAATGGAGTAGGCGATTTGAATAAAGTGACAGAACATGATTATTTATGAGTTGCGAGTGCGTTTGCAATAATTTTAGGTTCTCTTTCGTTACTGTTTGATATCGTAATTTCGAGCAGGCAGAATAGCGTGACGGTCTGGATTTTATGCGTTAAATGCGTCGTTTTGAAGGGAAGTAATATATATTGTGAAACGTGTATAGAGGACGTTATCGTTTTATAACTCACAATAAAACTCTAATAAACCAAGGAAATAAAACAAATACTTCCACTGTAGCTTCTGTTGCCCTTTAACCCTACTGAATGCGGTTTGACGATCCTTAAAACCGATCTTGGTCGATAATAAATCGAGATGAAAGAATTTTGTATTTTTAATACTGCATATATATATATATATATTTTTTTTTTTTTCTAAATCTTTTCCTCTCAAAGATATTTGAGGGTTCTTAAAAATAATAACGTTTTATTTAACATAATATAATTCGCTAATGTGATTATGTAGTTTAATGATTGAGATGAATAATTATTTATTAGAAGAAAATTTGACAGGTGTCGAGGGTAATTTATAATTAAGGACGGTTGGGGTATATTTGTTATTTATAAGGGTACCATTTGTATCAAAAGAGGAAAAAGATCCACACAATTACTTTACAAAAAAAAAAAATAGTTAGAACAGATATTAGAACATTATTATACAGGGTTATACAAACTAAGTAGTACATTAGACATTTCAGGAAAAATAAGTGTGTTAGAGATTTAAAAATTTAGGAGTAGGAGTTATTTGTAATTAAAATAAAACTCTATTAAAATTAAATTAAAGTTGTATGCCTACAATGCGATGAATAGTTTCTGAGATAATTCAATTTATGGAAAAAGATCGCTACCGCAATCCAAACTATAAAAAATCATAACTTCCATAAAAAAATACTAATGATGTTGAAGTTTTTACTAGTTACAGCCAAGTCTTAAGGTTAACGTCATGTCATACTTAAGCTTCATAATTTATACAGGGCGTTCAGAAAAACAAACGAATGTTTAAAAACATCAAACACGAATAACTTTATTTTTTTTGTTATTCGATTCCTTTTATTCCTCATTCGATACTTCGGATGTTTTATACTGTATCATTTGAAATTTTTTGAATAATATTTGGATTTAGTTTTAAATAAAACAATGGAACACATTTCAACCTAAACTACGTTGCGGTAGCGATTTTTTTTACTTCTATAAATTAAATTATCTTAGAAACTATTTATCGCATTGTAGGCATACAGGTTGGTCATCAAAGTCACCTTAAAATTTTAGGTTACGTAGTCGGTAATTTCGACAAATCATGCCACGCTAAGAGAATTCTAAAACTGCATAGGAATCTTTCTCGTTATCTTTTTCTTATTCCCTTTTATTATCCCTTTTGAAGCTTTATTACCTTCCTGTTCTGTAGATGTACTCAGATCCTCGTAAGTGCTCATTATTCTTGTTATTGTTAGATCTAGTAGCCATTGGGAGTACCATAGAAACACTTGAATAAGTATTATGGAAATGTTCATTCGCTGTAATTTGCGACCACAATATATGAATGCACGTTTTTACATAGTGGAGGGTGTACCGCAGGGATACGCTCATGGACCATTTCCATTCGCTGCATTGTTTTGCGTTCATTTTGATGTCAGTTGCAGGGCTCTGTACGACTTGTCTCGTTCGCCTGAACAAACAATACGTTTATGTACCTTTCAAAGTGCGCTGTTATTTTTAGGCGTTCGTCATGAAAAGGTTTTATTAACGTAGGAATTATATACGGGACTTAGGTATGTAGGTACCGCGGACGAACACAATTTTGCTCATAAAAATGGTATTAACGGCGGTGATTTATTGTTCGCCTTCCAGGCACGGATATTGTAACGGAAGAAAGGCTGCGGTAGCTGAGTTGCAATTAAGAACACATTAAAAAGGATTTATTTCCAAGAAGAAAGATCCCTAAGTCGTTGTTAGGGACGATTAAATTAGTTCTTGGTGCCATTTTTGATAACTTGCAATAGGGAATCTCAAATGTCGTCCGTATGAAACCTATAAATGTTAAGAAACAAATACAATAATGTGCAAAGACATTTTAGAAAACAAAAGAAGTCTTAACAAAAGCCGCCGTCGCGTTGCTTACAGTGTCGTATGGTGTCACGAATGGTCCGTCGATTTTAATACACATTTTCAATTCTTTTATTCTCGGTAACGTCACAGTAGTAGAGCTTTTATTAAAGTTTTCGTCGAAGCTGTCAGATTCCTTGAAACTTCAATTCAACAAAAGTTCAATAACAACCAAGTCGTAATCTGATCCATTTATTCCACTTTTGTTTTCTTTTCTTGTTTGACGAGAGTCGCTGTCGCTGATATTTCAAAAATGCCTTCTGATAGATAATATATCTTGCGAATGGTTGTCATAAAGTAGTAATAGTAACTAAAAGTAGAATTTGATATGTAATATTTATCAATGTACAAGTACATATGTCCAGAACGCTGTTGTAATATTTTCAATATTTCGCATTTAGAGGATTACTTACTGAAAACTGATTTAACACTGTTACGATGTTTTTATATTTTATTATTGTCATAGTATCTATTAATTACTAACTTCTTACATGTGATAATTCTCTGATTCTGTAAATGAAACAACTGGTTTACGATACAATATTTTATGCTTGATTAACGTTGAAAAATCGTTGATTTTTGTTTTTGCTGTAAACGGAAGTTGTTCCTAAGTTCGTGGCTGATCGATGCTAGCTCAGTTTTCCAGTTTAATAAAAGTTTCCCTTGTTTGAAACCCAATTGCTTTACTTGCGCTATTAAGCTTCGACTTCAAAAACTTTTGATTGTTGTAAACCTTTTGTCTGGTAAAAGCTATACGATCAGAAGTTCAATGTGTTTTGATGATAAATCAAATCCTTCTTTTGAAGGACAATGTACTAGTAGTCAGAATTTGAATAAAAAGCTGATTAAAATTTCTTTTGGGATCAATTTTACATTTACAGGTTCCTCATTGAATTAGTTCATCTTTTTATTTTATTCCTTAATCATTACTTCAGAACTTTTGGTTCACTGTTAGTTACAATTTGTAATGATAACATTTCGATTAAATATAATCTGATACCTGTCAGTTGCAAGCATTGTTACGGTTTTTATTCTCAATAATTACAATTCTGTCGGTTCAGCCACATGAAAATCGCTTGCCTAATAATGCGTTTCTGCCCATGTACGAGGGTGGTTCAATAAGTACCCGTGTTAAGACATAATTTTTTCAAAAACTTTTCTTGTATTTTTCATCATAGTTCCCTTTTAGAAACATACACTTCTCCCAAGGTTCCTGACATTTTTGTAACCTTTCCAAAAAATAGGATTTATCGAAGTCTCCAAAATACGCCCCTGTCTCGGCGATTACTACCCCGTTTAAGCTAAAAAAATTTCCCACGAGTCATTTCTTCATGTTAGGGAGCCAGGGAGATCGGGTGAATGCGCCAGCAATTCATAACGCAGTTTATGCAATTTGGCGACAACTCCAGATGAATGTGCTGGTGCGTTATCGTGGTGATAAAGCACATCCTTTTTCGCCAAATGCGGACGTGTCTCCTTCAATTTTTTGTCGAAACGATCCAATAACTCACTGTGGTATTGTTCAGTGATCGTTCTTTTTATTTCTAAAAGATCCTTGAGGATGACGCTCTTCGCATCCCAAAAAATCATCGCCATGACCTTTCCGACCGATGGGACCGTCTTCGCCTTCTTTAGATCAGATTCACCGGGAGAAATCCATTGTTTAGATTATTGCTTGGTTTCTGATGTGTAGTGATGAATACAGGTTTCATCAACGGTAACAACTCGTTGTTGACAACAAAAAGTCTTTCGGATCTCGCTTAATAGTTAACAGCCGCATCCGCTTATTGTCCACTGTGAGCATTAGGGGCACCCATCGGGCCGACAATTTTTTCATCGCCAACTTATCATGTAAAATATTAATTCCCGTTCCGGTCGACACACCTGCGGCCTTTACTACTTCGCGCACATACGTTCGTCGATTAGCGAGAATCATGTCGTGGACGTGGATTTTTTCAATGATTTCCTCGGTAATCAAGTTTTCTGGGCGTCCTGCTCGCTCCTCATCAAAAACGAATGTTCGCCCACGTTTAAATTGGTCGAATCAATATCCAACTGTGGTCATAAATGGCGAATTGTCCCCATAAACAGCATCCAACTTTGCTTTTATCTCCTCACATTTTTTCCATCCAAAAACAAAAAGCGAATTACCGAACGATCTTTATCTGCTCTTTTTCCATCTTAGCGAAAATCACGAAATACGTCTCACTCGAATGGCTGCCAAATCCAAACTAACCTATCAATCAGTCTGAAATTTGTTTTCGCGTAGTTTGATAGATGGCAGCAGACGATGATAACATCAACTTCCCTTAGAAACGTCCTCTTATTGAACCGCCCTCGTATATTTGCGTACATACTCAAATGGACGGTTCCAATTAATGATATTAAAACAAGTATCTTCTTAACACCCCATTTGTTCTGTTATCAGGGCCCAAATTGTATCATTTTTTGGTATGATATAATTACGTAGTAAGTAAAATCACGGATATCTTAATACTTTTAGGGTTATTTTGGTTGAATGTAATGAAATTATTGTAGGCACTTTTCTAATGCAAAAGCTCAAGAGCTGCAGAATGAAAAATCGAGGTCCCATTTGATGTTTGAAAATACGCTTCAGTTAACAGCGAGTCGTTGACACTTTGAAAAAATTAATGTACTTTTTTGGGTCGTTCACCCCCTAAAACAAACATAATCTGGAAGGCGAAATCACCAAAACGTAACAGAGAAACATCAATGAGGGATTTTTTCCGCAGATTGGGAGAGCATTTTTCACTCGTTGAAGTCTGTCCTCTCTTTTCTCAATAATTTATTTAGTTTTGAGAGTGGCACTTTCTGATGGAATACCCATTTCGTGAAACATCACACCCAATAATACACTTACTGTTTTTTGTTTGTTTATTTGTCGACAAATATGTATCATTTTAGAAAAATGTGATTCTAAAAAACAAAAGTGAATATAAGTACTTTTTTAGCCAGAAAATATGGATTTAAAGTTTATAAAAACTATTTATTATGACTTAATCTTGGAGACGAGTCAGCTTTATCAATAAACCCATTTTTGAAGCATTAACCAATTGTTTTTTACGTTATTTTTGAAAATGTTATTATTTATTCAAAAAAGAAGAAATTAAAATACTTATTCGTTTAAATTTTAAGATCAAAGTTCTCACATTTTGAATGCGTCCTACCAAGTAGGCACATCCCACGACAGTTGTTTCTGTTGATTTCATATTTATATTTATATTTATAATATAGCCTGTAAAGGCCTTTCTACCAGCGTCCACCTGATGAGACCCGATAGGTTGAAACCGGTCGTGGGATGTGGCTTTCGGTTCGTTGTGCCTACTTGGTAGGACGCGTTCAAAATGTGAGATCTTTGATCTTAAAATTTAGACGAATAAGGATTTTAATTCCTTCTTTTTTTTTAGATATGTTGTATCTTCGACTAAGAATCCATCGGAATCAACAGTGTAATTCAATGCCGGTAGGGGTATTAGCCCTCGGAGTAGTTGTTTCTGTTGATTCCATATTTGTATTTATGTTTATATTTATATTTATGTTATTATTTAAATAATAATGAATTTCATATGCATATATATAGTTTGGATAACAACTGAAAAAGGACGTTCATCTTGGCTTCCCTTCTTAACATTCGCTTTAGAGATACGAAGATAGGAAAGATGTAATGATTACAAAGCTATAATATTTTCAGCTTTCATTTAATCTCTATATCATTTATATATGTATATATGTGCTCCTTTATTCAGGACTATGAGGACGTAACAAACTCAGTGACCTGAAACAGCAGCTTCCATATTTACAACTACGTTTGCTTTTCGTTTATTTATTCCAGTGTACGAATGGAAAATTCGTTATGCACAAATAGGAACGAAAAGAATTTATTTTCTCGCGAATAAAAGGCGCACACGGATCTTCGCGATGGTCGTGCAACATTCCGTTGCTGTTATAACAACCCTCATTTCCTTAAATCATTTTCGTGCTGCGGTGGCGTACTTCGGCAGCCCCAGGCTAACCGCAAGAAGGGGTGTCGAGGTACCGTACGCTAACACTTTGCCTTCGTTACGATGCTTTTGTGTATTTAACGGCGGTTTTGCAGATTTTCTTTTAAAAAATATTTGCAGAAACCGGGGCAACTGTTGCGGAGTTTCGTTTCTGTTTTTTTCCAAGTTAATGGGCAAAAGTAACAAATGGGAGTAAATATTGCGTTTTGCTATAGCAGACGGTAAACATAACAAGAAATAATGACTGAAATAATGGAGACTACATTAATCTACAGCAACTTCTGAAACTTTTCTTTTGGCTCTTCTAAGAGATTCTTCTTTATTTCATGTTTCAGATTTAATATTGTATGAGAGGCAAACATATTAAATACAGTGGCCGGCACGTAAGGAGATTCAAAAGCTATAAATCATCGGATGTGCAGTGACAAAGTCTAGCCCCTTTAAGGCGGGGTTAATCGACCGGTAGGCTGAATGATAATTGCTCAGCAAAGTTCAGTAGCGTAGTGACAAACAGTTGCAAATTAATAGAGTAAAGAAATAATATACTTGCAACTACTAACCACGATATTCTTCTATCGCCGCCAGCGAATCTGATACGCAGACTAAACAACATTATTTATGATATCTGGTACATGTACAAATCGTACAAATATAAACGAAACTACGAAATATAATAATAACCAATATAAAGATCGATTGCACAAAGTAAGTTTTCTAATAAGTGCCTTAATAAATAGACTTGGGTAAGATACAGTACATAATTCATATTATCAAGTTTTGTTCATTCGACTTTATTATGTGTGTCAACAACTTATTTCTATGCATACCTAATAATCTTTAAATTACTTATTATTCCTAGATTTATATAATTAAGTACTTATAACAGTGATTTTCTCCTTATGCTCATGATGGTAGTGAAATTTTAATTGTTCACTTCGCATACATCATTAAAACCCCATTAGGGTAAGTAAATCAGTTGAATGAATTCACTTGTGTTCCGTGTTCAGTACTTTTTTTGTCAGTGATACGCGCCGCTGAACTATAAGTTGACGTTTCGGTCCAGCTATATTCTTATTGGCTCTCTCATTTATTGTTATGCTAAAAGTCTCCGCCTACCTACCTGTCAATCTGACCGTCGCTGAATCTCCTTACGTGCCGACCACTGTACCTCAAATAACACCAAATATCAGTAGATAGCAACATGCTGTCTTTCATACGATATTATATCAACTTCCTTTTACAGAACATCTTCGGCATGATCAGTAATTTATTAATGCTAACTATGGTGTGCTAATGAGATCTAGTAATAGCGAAATCGTGATTCACATCTAGTCATTTCGATGAATTTTTGACCAATAACTAAATGCTCTTTCATATGACTCATTTCGACTCTAAATTGGTTGTATACTCGATAAAGGATTAGGATTAGGATAAAGATTTTTATGTAGGTTTGGGCTGGTAGGTAGAAAGATACATCTATTGTCGCTTTAATTAGTTAAGAGCATATATCATTGTCAAGTTGATAGTTTTACGACCGTTCGTCAAGTTTTAAACAGCTTCAACTAATGAAGGGCCTCCTTTTACAGTTGGGTTTGGAGATTTAATTATCAAGTTATTTTTAACTTCCGTAGATTTATTAGAAATGAGCAAGAAAATGAAAACAAAAATAGCCCACCAAGCTTTTACTTTTACATTATATTTTATTTTGTTACGTAGCCCAGTCTGTTTATTAAAAAGATTGAGAAGACTTTTCCAAAAAAAAGTCTTCCCGTTGGATGATTACTTTAGTTTTCTTTTTCTTTTAAAGTTTGGGATGCGCCTTTAGTTGCACATTTGCAATTACTCAAAACAATAAAAAGAAAGTAAAACAGCCTCAAAGTACCCATTTGCATGGAGACACGACGGCAAGCTATTTGCGTTAAAAAGCCGTTAGTCTTGGCCAGCAGCATGCACTCTAAAGTTCCGATAGAGTGTGTAGTCCCATTAAAAGCGTTACATACTTAAAGCGAGTTCAGCGCTAGAAACTCGAATCAAGTACCGAGCAGAGCTTTTTCCACACAAGCAGTCGCACTTATCTTGTTGTTTTTATGTACATGTCTTCACGTATTTGGTAGATGGCTTTAGGTCAAAAGGACTATTGACATTAGGTCCTTTATTTGCCCCCAAAACATACTAAATACCTAAAAGGCAATGTTTCAAAAAAAAAAAAAAATTACTAGTAACAAAACACTGGGAATGTTTTACTCGAAAATTTATTTCTCTCAACAATATTGTCTCAACCTTTGCGGGTCATCCTCAAGAGATGAGACTGCTACTGAGAAATGACCCGCTAGGGTTAAAGCAATATTGTTGAGTGTAATAAATTGTTTACTGAGACATTCCCAGTGTCTTGTTACTCTTAATGTTTTCCTATTTTTTTAAAAATGTTTCACAATTTATGCGGTAAACAATCTATTAATGTTTCAAAAGTTTTGAAGCCAAACTACTTATGCAGCTTTTGAGACTAACCTTTTGGAAAAAGTAAGATGTTACGAAATGGAGTTACTGATTGGAATGTCTCCTCTCTTTGTTTATCGACGTACCAAGCTTGTGGCATTATCTATGGAATTTAATTTTCGGGTGTTACTCGTGCTGGTGGGCGGGTAATCCCTCCGACCTACACTGTAGTGCAAAGCCGGAGGGTAGGGTGTAAGGCCCTTTTCAGTCTCCTTTCAGGAATCGTGGGACTGGGTGGGTGGTGTAGTTAGGGAGAGAAAAATGAGACGGACGAAATGAAGGACATAGTTACAAATGAAACAAAGGCTTACACCAGATAAGAAGTTGAATGTCCACATTGAAATAACATTTAAAAGGAACTAACAAAAATAAAATTAGAAAATATTGTAGGTATATTGCAGAAATAATATTTACAAAAAGTTATGCTTTTCATCGCCCCAAATCTTTCGTTCTTTTACTCTTACATAAAATATTTTTATTATTATCTGCTACTGTAAATGTCCGAGTGATGTAAATTCTGTGTTTCCCCGAAAGACGTTAGGATTTGCCAAATAGTAATTGTAAAACCTCAGACTATTATAAATTGAATAGGTTCCTTAATACATCACAAGCAAAGCAATTTTTCATACAGAATATAAAAACAAAATAATATAATAAATAAAACACGATTAGTTTGCAGTGTCACTAAATGTATTTTGAACTGGACATGTTTTAACTAACAAAGTCATTTTCAACATTGTAAGTTGAAACATGTCCAGTTCAAAATAAATTTAGTGACAGTGCAAAGTAATTGTGTTTTATTTATTATAATCATTATGATTGGTCACAATGTAGAAACCAAAACTATAGAATTCCTAAAACAAAATAGTAGACAAAAATGAACCAATCTTGTTAACCATACCTATACTATTATTATTATGGTAAATTTATTGCAAACTAAGAGGCCAACTCAGTTTGATAACCTTAGTAGTAAGTTACGTTTTAGTTTTATTAATATATCATTATTACCTTAAAAGGGGAACTGATAAGTTCACCAATCGAAGTGTTAAGTAGTTTCGATTTCTACAAAATAACGAATTAGTATGCTTTTAGTGTATTCTTTATGGGAGTTGATTAGCTTTATTTGTTCGTTATATTAACATTTCCCATACACGTTTCGTTAAAAATGTCCTTCATTGTTTATTAATGACACGAGAATTGTTTGGACGCTTTCAGTCAGTGGGTAGTGTCGGAAATAATGCGAGTTTCAATATGGCTCTCTGGTTATTGTTTACCCAATCAATAATCGTTACTCTGTGCGTGCATGGTGGTGTATAATAACTGGTTAATAATTCAATATGAGCCCAGCCGTACCACATTCATGTTACGAGGTCGCATAAAAAGTAATGCCGACTGTTTTCTAAAAGAATTGATTAGAAATCAAATCTAGAATGATAACAGGAGGGAGGTAGATAGCTTTTTGACGAGCCACAAAAGTTTTGTTTCTGATAAAGTATAGAGAATGATGGAAGAAGTTGATTAATTCATCCCATCTTGAACCAATCTAAGTATTTCCCAAAAACTAGAACAACCCATATCATATCAAACATCAATCTAATCTAAGTATTCCTCTGAACCTTCTTACTCCTGTTTCTACTTCTAATATGTTTACAATTAGTCCTTCATGTTTCACAAGGTGTCCTGCCATAGTATCTCTCCTTTGACTTATTCACTATGTTCTTTCTATCCACGGCAAGTATTTTTATGAGCCGCCTATAACACCACACCTCAAATATTTAACATATTCTTTACTGTTGCGCCCTCCGTTCACATTTCATACCCAGAGTTGTACTTCAACATAACATTTTTTGAATTCCCAAATTAACCCTTTGCGAGCAGATAAGTAATTTCTTTTTGCTAAAAGCGACTAAACCCTTCGCTATCGTTTGTTTTATGTCTTTCTAACGCTTTTTCTTCCTAACTTATCTGACTTCCTTGACACTTATCGAAAATCGGTGACTTGTAGTCTTCAATTTTTATATTAGTTCTAACCCTACTTTTGCTTCCCTTACATACCAATATTTCTGAACTTTACATCTATGTACGGCCCTATTCCTTAGGACACTTAATACATACTCTTTTCCTGATGTTATGTACTTATTTTAGCAACCGTATTATAAGTGGTTCCCTAAAAATGTCTCCGTCCGTCTTTATAATCTTATTATTTACCGCCGAGTCTTTGTATAATTGAATATGATTCCTTTGTTCCCTTTTATTATGGTTTAAATAACCGGGAAATTCTGTGGAACGTTTCATCAAGATTTGCGCTTCCATCTAACGAATCTTAACTCAATATTACCCTCAGCTCCATTTTCTCACGATCCATATTACCTACCTGACACTGCTTTATGTCACAGAAGATAAAAAAAATCATCTCGGCGACCCTAATTCTATAAAGGATAAGAATTGGAACGATTCCTTTAATAATATTTTCTCCTTTTAATGTACGGATGAACAATAAAGGAAATTGAAGAAAAAAACTATTGATGTGACAATATTTCGATATTGATTATGTTTGTATATCGAATCTAAATTTTGAGTCCATTATTTAATTTGTCTTTTTGATATATCGGTTATTGGCATGTGTTTTAGACAATACGGTACAATACAGTACGTAATTATAAAAAAAAGTTAATTAATTTTTTGCATGCTTTCACAACCCGCATCGAAATTGAATGAAATAGTAAATTGAACCGGTGAAAAAGCGTCAGAACCGTATTTCTTTTGTTACAATTTTTGTATAGGTAGTGGATTTTCGGACAGTTTGAAAAAAAATTATTAGGTGGGCTTACCTTGCTGTACGAATCCTGCCTCAATTAGTCTGGCTTCCATAAGAAGTTTGGGCAACAGAAGACAAAAAGCAATGACTAGATGTATAAAAGGAGCGGTGGGGCCACCATGTTTCCACAAACTACAGCCACCCCTACTGCCTAGGGTTGACGATTGGTCCTTACTGCAAATGGACAGCTGGCTGCCCAACTTGAAGCCGTCGTTCGCTAAATTTCCTATCTGAAAGTACCAATTGATAATTTTTAATTGAAGTAAATGCAACGATAACTGTATATGTACCGAATTTCATTTTTTTTTTTTGTTTATATGGTTATAATTGTTTGGTGTATCCTACTTTACTCTAAAACTCTGACTTTCTATTGTATAGCATTGCGTATTTCGTAGAGTAATTAGTTCTATTCTGTACTGTTGGCAGTCATTCCGGCCATTAAAAATCTTAATTTTGTGTTGAATAGTTTCAAAGCATATGAAACGTATTCAAGCTAATGGAGCTTTTCGAGAATTTCTCTCCTATTTCGTTAATATGTGGTTCGAGTTTCTTTATAGATGCACAGCTACACAAACTGTTACTTTTCAGCATTTTTAAATATTACATATGAATCGAAACATATTTTTGTTACAGACAGTAATGGACGCAGCAAGTGCAGGACTTGTCTCCCAGATTTAACCGAATCGAATGGTCAACTGAACTAAAGTAAGTTAATTTTAAATTCCATATTATAAATTCGGGATTAGAAGAAATAAGGGAACATGTGAACCTATGAAAAATTGATAACGATAAAAAACTTTTAAAAACTGGAAAGGCACAGATAGGTAATTAGATAAATTCCTAATTTACTTAAATAGTATTGACAAAAACATCCAATTTACCATAGAAAAACAAGTGACAACAGCATTAATTCCTTAGATTTGAATATTTCTAAATCTGATAAATTAATTTTCGAAATTTATAGAAAACCCTCTATTATTATTAAACATATTGCAGTAAATAATGATTTCGAACCCCTTATTGTTGATAAACTTTTACGCTACAAACAAAGAAAAATCGCTTGTAGGCTTTTATATAACCCTTGTACTTATATACCTTCAACAAAAAACAAAATTTACTCGTCTATGAAATTTATCAACAATGTTAGTTACAAATTCAAACATAGGTTAAATAAATTGAATGTAACTCTGATTGAAAACAGTCAATGTAATTTGAAATTCTTACTATCTAAATTTAAACCTGTAGTTGATAAATTAGAAAAAAGTGGAATTTATAGGATTAAGTATAATAATTGTGATGACCATTACGTTGGGCAAAGCGGGAGAGCTATAAACATAAGAATAAAAGAACATATTTATAGTATTACTAAAAAAGACAATAAAACCGGCTTCTCAGAGCATTTCACTTCCTTTAACCACACTTTACACGAGAAAAATGTAGCAATTTTACATAGTAATATTAACAAAAGTAAAAAGATATCTCTTCTAGAAAGTTTGGAAATCAAAAAAGCTCTCTCGCACAACCAAAATATTGTAAATAACCAATTAGGGTTAAGTTACATTTACTCCCCACTTATTTTGGATAATCTCTGGTTATATATAAAGCTGTTTTAATTTTAAGACTTTAATATTTGTTGTACTCTACTCCTTTGAAAACGGTCGCGTTGACCGAAACTTGTTAGGATTTTTATAATAAAATTTAGCGAAACTTTCCTTTTGTTTGTTTTTTACTTCAAAAACTTCTAAGTCAAACATCTCGTTTCCGACAAAAACGTCCCATTTTTTGTCGTTTTTGTATTATATGACTTCAAATTAGCATAGTATCAACTTTTAGCAAATAGTCAGGGATCCGAGATGAGATGATCTAGCTTTTCGAAAATTGCCTCAAGGTATGAAGCAGTGGAAATGAGTATCCAACCAGTCGTCGGATTGATGACTTGGTAATTATAAATCAGAGAACTTGTTTTGGCTTGTACGGATGTAGCTGATTAATTGGTAGTTTACTTATTTTTAATGAAAAGGGAAAACAATAAGAAGATAGTTTCAGAAAATGCAGAGATTCACATTAAAGGAAGAAGTTTCTACGTAAGGGTGTTCACTTTAATTAAGATTAATTGAAAAAGAAAAACTAAATGGGCTGTAATCCTTCACTGAGAGAGTTACGAATATTAATGGAACTTTACCGGTAGTTTTAGCAGTACTTTGCCTCTAAAGTGTGTAAATCTGGTCGACAGGGTATAAGGAGTAAGGGACGAAATGTGAAACTTTGTAACAAACTAGAACATTGAATGCAGAAACCACACGCTAACCTAACAACTTTCTAAACGTTAGTGACAAAGGTTTTCAATAGAATCGAATGTTTGAGCATTAAACGTACAAAATATTATGCATAGTATTTTAAAAGTAATTGTTTCTTTTTATATGCTTGTAATTTTTAGATTCGGTCATTTTATGTTTAATTATTTCATTCGAATTTTGTTCGTTAAAATAGCAATACTATTGTTTGTTTTTTTATTCTATTTGCTCTTTTGCCATTTAACCCCTTGTTGCACCGATTCGATAATAAACGGTATTTAATTGTAGTCAATTGTGTGAAAGTTCAACCACTCGTATCTGATTGGAGAACCTTTTTCGATGACAATTAGTCTTTATTGTGTGTACAGTCACGGTTAGGCCAAAATAACGGAACCGTCTAAAAATAAATCATCGGCATTTGACACGTCGATAGGTCAATAATTGAAACAAATTAGGGCGTCAGAAATGAAAGTGCTCACGTATAAAACGTTAAATTAATAACCCGAACGCTGATCCTTGTATCTATAGGTAAACATGAAGATTTTGTTACTTACTAATTTTTTTAATTCAGGTATTATTTTGTATATCTTTCTCATGTAAATTAAAATTGATAACAGCCATTAAAACCAGAATATTGGGTAAAACCTTTGAACCGTCCTACATTCGTACATAGTGAACTAATCCTTCCAGTTTAAAGTACTAACTTGTGAAATTCTAACCAAGATCAGATAGTTCGTGGCAAATACGACCGTATTATTACTTAGTAGGTTCGAGGGTTATGTAAGTTTAAGTTAAACTTCCTCCACCAAAGGCACACACACAGTTTTGACCTCATCTTGTTTGACGAACACAAAAGGAAATTTCGCTTGGGGCAGTCAAACAGTATCGACCCTATAATGCCTACATTCTGCGTGTATACTGATAGGCTTAATTTCGACTGTTTTAAAATTTGAGCGAAGAAAGGTCTCATAGCACAAGTAAAGGAAAAAGCTATTGAATTTTAATTCCTTTTGGAATTATATGGAGACTTTCGTCAAGTTGTTGTATAATTTACGATACCGAGGAACTCCCATTGGCGAAACTTTACACGATAGTTTAAGTTTAAGGATAAATAAAGGCTTACCTTAAATACTGCACAGCACAAGAAGATTGGTAACAATAATACTGCTAAAACTGTCAGTCCCAGACTTATATTTAATTCTAACAATGGTACTGGGGTCGATTCGCTCCATGGTAGTAGCGAATAACCTGTAACAATTGAATAAACGAAATGCAAACAATTGTAAAAAGTTTCACAAATATTTTATTTTGTAGATCCTACAATATTGTTTCGCCAAACATTGGCTTCATCAGGTGATGATTTGACAAACTTCGATCTGTATGTATAAGTCTAACCTGAAAGGGTACACACACTTAGGTAATATTTCAACAAATAACTAATAGTACTATTGCTTTTAAAATCAACAATTCGTTAGGTAAATTAATATTAAATAATAAATGTAAAACTCCGAAAGAATTGAAGTCAGGAGTTTATTGTGTAAGTTGTTTAGACAGTGACAAAGTTTACGTAGGTCAGAGTGGTAGGTCCTTCAAACCACACATTAAAGAACATCTGTATAGTTTCACTAATAAAAAAATAGATTCTACATACGCAGAACACTTAATTAATCAAAATCATAATTTCAATTTAAAATATAAAATTTTACATACACAAAACAAAAGTTCAAAATTAAATTATTTGGAAAGCCTAGAAATTAACAGATATATAAAAAAGATCTAGCACTAAACGATCAAATAGAGTTTAAAAATTCACCTTTGCTAAATATTTTTCTATAACATCCCCCTCCCCCTTTTAGGTTAGACTTATACATGTATATATCTTGTAAAGATCGAAGTTTGTCAAATCATCACCTGATGAAGCCAATGTTTGGCGAAACAGTATTGTAGGACCTACAAAATACAATATTTTTGTAACTTTATGATTTTTAATTAAAGTTCAACATGATTAATAATTCGTTTCAACAATCTACTACTAATGTTTTTTACATTGGTCAGTCAGGCAGATCTGTAAATTGTCGTATTATTGAACATGTTAATAGTATTAAAAAAAAAAAAACTAAAACAACTACAGGGATTGATGAAAATTGTACCATTAACAAACATAATATCAATATAGACTGTTAAAAAATTTCATTCAGCCAATAAAAGCCGAAAATTAAATTTATCAGAAAATCTAGAGATTAAGAAGGCTGTACATCAAAATTTACCCTTGGTTAACAACCAAACTGAACTTCTCAGTAATAATACCCTCCTCTTAATTGTGGGTATTACCAAATAAGTATATGCTTCTATAAATAGCTTGGTAACTTTATTTAACTTTAATACAATTTCATGTATCTTTTGAAAATGACTTAACAGTCGAAACAATTTTGTGAAGAATTCTATAATAAATTAATGTAATTTGTCCAACAGTGTTTTTGTATTCACCTCTGAATTTTACTGATCGTTATAGTCTATCGAAAGAAACTCGGTTGGTTTTTATTAAATAAGTTTTCGCCTTTTCACCGCTTGTTATTATATTGATTTACAGCCTTACAAATTCAAATTTTGTTTAATTTAAACGGAGAAGCGGTGTTCCATAAATAAGTTGTGTTCCTCGACGAGAACGTTGTAGATTCGTATTTTGTCGCAGTTATAAATCGAAAACACGTGAGGCATTATAATCAAATATGCAAAGTTTTGTGCTTGGCAAAGGCAGACTCGTCCTTGCTAAAGAAATTGTAGTGTTGATAAAATGTCATTTCGAGTTCCCCATCTCGATAAGTATGTACCTGGGTATATGTTTTTAAAATGTTTTTTCCTTTTCAATAATTTATGGCTTTATATTTCGCATAGGATTTGAAAACGTGACACGTATTAAAAATTTGTCGTTATTTTCCGTTGTATTTGCTTATCCATTACTTTTTTAACATTTAAATGTATCTATAGGAGCAATTGGGTGGATGTGTATTGTCTTGTTGGTTTAGAAAATATGTTACTAAAGTTGTTAAAAGCACATAAAATATCGAAAACTTATAGCTAGTTTGGGAATTATTGTTAGTGTTTAAATAATGTGTTAACTGGATATTGTTGTGGTACGAAAATCGGCAGAACAAAATACGTTTTTAAGTTGAGAGAGGGGGTTGGTGGTGACGGTTTTATAAGCACGTTAAGTAAAGGTGAATTACTAATATCAATTTGATCGTTTTACGGTAGATTACTGTTTTTATATTTGTTTATTTCGATTGTTTCTAAAAGTGAAGGATTGTAACTTTAAGTAAATACATTAATATATTCAAAAAAGAAGGAATTAAAATCCTTATTCGTTTAAATTTTAAGATCAAAGATCTCACATCTCACATTTTGAACGCATCCTAACAAGTAGGCACAACGAACCGAAAGACACATATTTATATTTATAATATAGCCTGTAAAGGCCTTTCTGCCAGCGACCATCTGATGAGACCCGATAGGTCGAAACCGGTCGTGGGATGTGGCTTTCGGTTCGTTGTGCCTACTTGTTAGGATGCGTTCAAAATGTGAGATCTTTGATCTTAAAATTCAGACGAATAAGGATTTTAATTCCTTCTTTTTTGAATATATTATATTTTCGTCTAGGAGTCCATCGGAATCAACAGTGTAATTCAATGCCGGTAGGGGTATTAGCCCTCGGAGTAATTGTTTCTGTTGATTCCATATTTATATTTATATTTTTAAATACATTAAGATTTTCACAACTTTTTTTATTTGTAACATGTTTCACCACAACATTGGCTTCTTCAGCCAGATTGAGTACTTACTACTGTACTTACAAATAAAAAGTTGGGAAGAACTTAATGTGTTTACTTATTCGTATTTAATATGGATTTTCATCAAGCAAAGGTCGAAACAATTCAATGTTTGTAACTTTTGTTTTCCAAATGTAACACGAGAAAATATTCGTTAATGTTATGCTTTTCATTTATCAGGTGTTTAGCGCAGTTTGAATCGAATTTCTTACTTTCAGATGACTATTGATGATTTTTAATTCGTGTTTTAAAAGGGCGACCGGTCTGTCCAATATAAAATTTATTGCATGATTTACAATTTAATTTGTGGTATTAAAAGCTGTTTTTAGATTGTTTTTTCGAAAAGAAGCACTACCTATGAATGGTACTGTTTTATAATTATTATTTTCAGTTTTGCTTGACGAATAAGCATTGTTAATAAATTGTTTATACCATAGTTTTATTAGTAAGTTAATCACTATAATTCGTATTTTATCTGAGAAAATTGTCTCCTTCTTTTGTGTAAACGAGTAGTTGAGAAAGCAGAAGTTAATAGGAAATATGCTTCCTTACCCAATATCCTTCTGACGCATTTTACTCCGACATACGCTTGGAATATGGTGCACGTGAATCCGTACCATAAAGACCAAAGGTTATTCAAGTGGATTTTTGTGCAACAATTCAAACCCATTTTACTACGTTGACGGTCCGATTGTCGTTTGTTATTTAGATGAACGACATTTGGCCGATTGTTTACTTTGTTCCGGTTAATCTCATTGTTGTTCTCGTAGCCGACTATGCTGCCAGAAATTGAAGACATTCTTTACCGACTCCGGAACAGGTTCGATATACGACTTCCTTTACCGGCAACCTGCGAAACAAAGAGAAAAAAACATTAACATGCTGAACAACAAATATATAAAAGTCAGTTTTCTTCAGTAACTTTTCACATCGTTATATCGTTATAACAATGGAAACAATATTCTTAATTAACCAAAATGGAATCACTTTTTGGATACCAAAAAATACACTACAATTTGGTGAATGTACCGGATGCTGTTATGAAAATAAGGGAGAAAATAGATTATAATCAAAGAGACTCACACACACCCGCCCCCCAAAATACCACAAAGTTTTTTAAAAATTCTGACACGTGTTTCGCCCACTTGCATTGTGGACATTAACAATGTGAGACTGCCCATTAGCAATGAACACAATAGTGGAAAATGTGGGTGAAACACGTGTCTGATTTTTAAAAAAACTTTGTGGTGTATTGGGGGGGTGTGAATCTCTTTGATTTTATTCTATTTAAATTATCACAGTCTCCTTTACTAGTCTAAAGGAAAAATGTTTATATTGCTTGCTAAAATTTTATTCTCAACTAGCTGTGCCCGCGACTTCGTCCGCGTGGAATTTAACGAAAAAGGGAGGCACTTTTACAATTTTTGTCTGTATGTCTGTCTGTTTTTTCCGGCTAATCTCTGAAACAGCTGGACCGATTTTGACGGTAGTTTCACTGACAGATAGCTAATTTAATAAGGAGTAACTTGGGCTACTTTTATTTTCGAAATTAATAATTCCTATTGATTAATAATAATAATAATAATAGTAATTAATTTCTAAAATAAAAGTAGCCTAAGTTACTCCTTATTACATTAACTATCTGCCCGTGAAAGTCTCTTCAAAATCCGTCCAACCGTTTCAGAGATTACCCGGAACAAACAGACAGACAGACAGACAAAAATGTTTAAAAATATTATTTTGGTATATGTACCGTGTATACATACATATGCATTTATTAAAAAGTGGTTATTTTAATATTACAAACAGACACTCCAATTTTATTTATATGTATAGATTTTCCAAAAGAAGTGTAATTTCAAAAATAATACAAAAACAGTTAAATTCACCCCAAATGTAATAAACAAAGTAATGCAATTTAGTATATGAAAGAATTTATTTCTTATTAGCTCCATTTTGAACCCTAATCAGAGAGATTGTTTTGATCGAAATTAAAATCTCATTGTTTGTATGTACATTAAGGAGGGATGAGGGTCGACTTTAAACGATTTTTAACTTTTTATCATCCACCATTGGCATGAGCGTTGAACTCGTTTTCACCCTTCTCTGAAGATCCACTAGACTTTTAGGGAAGGATTTCTTTTCTATTCGCGGCGTAAGCCAAAGGAGTTGGGATAATTACTGCTCTTAGAATGTGTTAGGACGAAGGCGAAAGAAGAATTGGAAATTCCATGCCGTCCTGTCGTCCCTCCGTTCCCGTTCAATACCTTGTGTATTCGCGCTACTTCGTTAAAGAACCCTTACGAGTCCAAGGACCATTAAATTAGCATATTTAGATTAAAAGCAGCGCAAACGGAAGGTAGCACGACAAGGTTTGCGATTAAAAGTAGTACGTAAAAGTCAACCTATTTATACTGATAAATATCGTACAAACGATCAAAAATGAATACACTGTATCATTGTAAAATTTAATATTAAAAACTTTTGGTCATTCGTTTGCAACAATATTTTAAACGATGATTGTGAATTTTAATGATTTTAGTAATAGAAATAAATTTTCGATGATGAAATTACGAAACATTCTTGAAATACACTAATGAGAAAAGAAACTCTTTGGAATGTTTTAACGTTTAATTAGTGACGAACTACTTTTAATAAAGGGTTAGCTACCGGAAACATTGTGTAAAAATCTACTCATTAAAAATTAAATTTTAGAATCGTTAATTTTCTCTTTATTGTAATACTTTTAGGCTTGCACGACAATTACTCCTCATTAAATTATAATATAAAAGTGCATCGTACTTAGTACAGTCCTATTTTACAGTTTTGACAAAAAAAGTAACGTTACAACAATTATTGGGTATGTGTTTGGAAGGGTGTAAGTCAGTTGCGAGCTGCGGTCAGTTTACTCCCTGCTGTGACAAAACTGACCCTAAAAGTGATGGGTCAATTGCGCGCAAATTTGAAAAAATAAATAAATACTTTAATCTTCTTTCAAATAAACAGAGATTTGAATTAGATGCAGGTAAATACAAAAGTAATTAACGAAACATTTTAAGTACTTTATCAGCGTTTGTTGAGTATAAACAAGGGGTCGATTACGTAGTTAAATAACCAATTATATTGTTGGGCTTCTTATGATTAGATGAAAATACCTATAGGTTAGGTAGGTTAGAAGTATTAGTGCAGAGTTATATAAATTAAATAAAATTACTGAGCGCGCAGTTGACCCTACAAAGTCTTGGCAAACCGCACGCAATTGACCTGTAATATTTGACTACCTGAATTTATTCCTGACCGCAGAGCGCTATCGTCCATTGTCCGTTTGGAAAACTTATAAAATCACATTACTTCAAAAAGTTGTGCATACATTTCTATCCACCAATCACGAAAGAGTTGTTGTCGCAAAAGTATTCTTATTATGAAAAATTCCTCCACACATATCTATCTAATCATTTACAGTTTTTCAATTTGATTCATGAAACAATCTAATAAATAATAATTAGAATAATTTACTAACGGAAACTGATTTTATTCGTTACAAAAAAAAAACAAAATGAGCGAAACGAGCATGTGTACTCGGAGAGGATAATTAATTAAAACTTTTAAAAATGAAAACACACAAAAAGTTTCAAGATGTTTATTTAAATTCACTACAATTGTTTCGCTTAACTTAACCTTCTTCAGGTGAAGATATTATGGTGGGAAAATCATACATTAACATTTAATAATAGAGAACTTTTAACGTCTAATTGGTCGTTTAATATTTTATTATCCTTATTGTGTCGATTAATTTCTAAACCTTCTAGTAAATCTAATTTTTTACGATAAATAAATAAACACTATCACTTTTTTATTTACAAATCCTTTTGACTAGTTTCGACAAATAGCTTATCGTATAGATGAATTATCACAAAGTAACGGCTATCAATCCAATTTCTAATTTTTTACTTTTATTATGAATATGTAAAATTTTGAAATTATGGCCATTAATAAGTAAAGCCGAGTCGGTTTTTTTATTTATGAAATTTTATAACGTTCGCGAATACGAATGTCAAAAGAACGACCAGTTTGCCCTATATAAACTTTTTCACATTTGGAACAACTTAATAAATAAATACCTGATTTTGAATTATTAGGTGTTTTACATTTGTTATTTAAAATACATTTGCCTAACGAATTATCTGTTTTAAATGACTATTGTTTGTTTTTTGTAATAGTTTTTCCTATTTTAACAGAAATCTCACCTATATACGTTACACAATTAAAATTAGAAGGTTTAATTTTTACATACGGATAAATTAACTTACAGGTTTTCTGTAATAGTTTTTTATTCAATATATTGTCAACTAGGCTGAAAGAATAACCATTATTTAATGCAATACGATAAATCCTATCTAATTCTAACTTATAATCATCGGGTTTTAACGGAACGGAAATCAACCGGATGAAACGAACTAGCATGAATAATAGTGTCAGTGTGAGAAGGTTTATGGAAGATTGCGAATTCATGTTTTGATTGTACTTTTTTAATATTAAGGTCTAGAAAATTGATAGATTTCTCGGCTTCAATTTCTAAAGTGAACTTTATTTTCTCATGTAAATTATTGATAAAATTATGAAATTTTGTAAGTAATCTATCAGACCCAGTAAAACAGACAAGTATATCATCTACATACCTGAACCAGTATAAACAATATTTGAATAGATTATGTTTAGCTATTTGATTAGAGGATAATAAATAATAATCAATTATCCTTTTGTTACTCATTGGATTGGAAAATTGCAAAGGACATTGAAGCAAGTGATGTATTTAAACATATAAATTCTACTTAGGCACTTATTGTGACGTGTCTATCTCTGTTCATTCTTATATCTCGTAAAATTGGAAATCTCCAGTAGCGGAAGACATCTGGTCGTGAGAAACGGCAGTCAATCAAGTCACCCTGGCATCCACCCTGATAATTTTATTCCGAACGCTGTTTAATGAAACTGCTCGTAGTAATTTTCCGAGCTCGGAAATATCCCCTTACAAGTAAACGCAATTAAAAATTTAATTACGAGAGTTTTTTTTTATTTTGAAGCCAGAGAAAAAGGATCGCTAAGCCTTTGCGGCCGATCAACGAAAAAGGTAATTTAAACTGAAACACGAACCTTGTGGTAGGTGGGTATTATACGAAATGCTAAATTACGCGTGCTTCGTGGTATCCTTGAGAGCTTTTTTTGCTTCATTCACAAGTACTAAAGTAATGAATGAATGGTACACAATTTTAAACTAGAGCTATGGATGTGTGCATGTAGGTGTACGTATAATATAACCTAATTTTTAGAATTCAAAAGCCCGAAATAAAATTGAAGTGTGTTGGTGTGGTGAACTTCTGCCATCGGATGGAATTGTATTGATTTCAGAAAACGCTCCTCAGAGGATAAAATGAAATTGTGAAATAGATGATTTTTGAATATAAGTTACAAACAAAAAACAGGTTAAACTTTAAAAAAGAAACGGTGCGGTTCTTCCAAAAACATTTATCTGTGTTACTCTTTGTTTGGAATTCCTATAGAAGAATAAGTTACAATTAAATTTACAGGTCTGATTTTGAGAGGAATGGATTTTGAGATAAAAACTTTTGTTTCTTGTTAACTTCATAACATAGTAGCTTTAAAATTGATTACAATATTCATCGACCTAGGGCATCACAAGAAGAATTGTTTTTGTTTGAACTACTTCTGTTATTAGACTACTTCTTAATAATCATACGCTTGCACTTTTTAATGTTAATAATTGCAATCAAAACTAAAATAAATTGAAAATTAAAAAAATAATAATAATAAATTATTAACAATATCGTTTTAAGTGTAGTTAAGAAATATTAACGTAAGTCATAGCTAGCTGTGATTGCTGCATGACATACGTTGTAATGTGAGACATTACCTTAGGGCATAGAAACGGGGATACAGCATTTAATACAATAGGCAGTGATCCTGCAATAGCACACGATTGTGGTTCGCCTTTCTCTCTCTAACGCGGCCTGATTGAATGAGACAGAGATACAGCTAGAGAAGAGACAGCCAACCAGGCCGCATTAGAACGAGAAAGGCGAACTACAATTATTTCCCATTTCAGAATCACTACTATAGTATGGTATTAAATGCTATTTTTATGCAGAAAGACAGAACCCGCGCCCTGCCTTTGACTAATTGGTTCTCCCCCCCATGTTTCGTAATTATGTTATACCCATAAATTTGATTAACTTCCAGAGGCATCCTCGTATAAAAATAGATATCTACGCTCTATTATTATTTCTAATAAGTAAAACTTATTAAAATTCGTTTATCATTTCACTAATGTTTTTGTTGAGTATAATTGTAAAATTTATAGGCTGAACTTTCCGTTTTTGTTTTCGTTTGGAAATAAGTTTCCCAGACGTGGCGGTAAAAACACGTAATTTTCTGATGCAATTGGTTTCCGTAAATTAGAACGGGTGTTCGTTAGTTAGATTCGGTGGTCACGATACAATCCGGGTCCGTTAACCCTTACAAAATGTAAACACATTAATTAACTACGTTACCTTTTCCCTATCCCTATTACGTTTTCAATGACTTACAGGTAGGTAGGCGGTAAACAGTAGTGTTTTTTTACATTAATTACATGTAGTTACAGGATAGCAGGATATATTTGAGTAGGTGTAATTCTGTTTAAATTATTTGTAGAAACGGAAATAGCCACGATTAATTGTTTCTCGTTGAAGAGATAAGTTGGTGACGTCCGATTTGCGGTCAGTCCATCGAGCGGTCAGTGTATTTTTCGGTCAAATCTTTCTTGAATGCAAAAATGGAGGAAGGGTAAAATTTACCTGTCGATTTTGCGGTCAAAAAAGCGTTTCACGTGTATAATGTGTACACCTTTATTTTTAAAAACAAATTGGTTAGGTTAAGTTAGGTTAGATTATTGGTGCAGCTGAAGGTGTAATCACGAAATAAACTCAAAAATCGGAAGAACAAATCCGAGATTTAAAACCATTCTTCAAACACTTATGGAAGTAGCCGAAGGATAATGAGGTTGGAATTAAATTTAGACGGAAAAAAGCTAAAAAGAAAATGCATCCACGTGGATGAGAGGATTGAAAAGGTGACAAAGTGGTATGAGATGGAAAAAGTGACCGCTCAATCTACAATTTTTACGTTTTACCGCAAATTACACGACCGCTCGATTCATACAACCGATAAGTTGGCCAAACCTCAGAAGTGCTCCAGTACATCTGCATTTTAAGGTATCCAAGTCCCAAAATTCAAAAAATGTGATGATTCAAAATGAATAAAATACTTGGTATATTTTTCACAGGTTTATTGACGGAAATCGACAATTGTTTCGACAAGAGTCTGTCTTTATCAAGAGTAAGCAGAGTTACTAAATAGTGGATAATAATGGTGGGGAAATTTCTTAATTACCTAGTTTAAACAAAAGTAAAGGGGAATTGTTGTCTCTATTTAGGATTTTAAAAACCTCGTCGAAACTATGTCTTGAGGTTTTTTATTACAACCTAGAGCGTTTTAGGAAAGTGATATACAATCCTTTATGCCTAAGTAGAATTTTTACTTTTCTAGATTGATATATTAACTAATAAGTACCTTTTACATTTTGAAACATTATGTTGATACCTGTACATGTAGGATTTATAATGTTAGTTGCTGATTGCCCACTTTGAACTGAATTGTGATGCCTTATAAAATGATTCGAGCTTTTGTAGAGCACAACAGGAAAATGGTGTAATACAAATGACAACGTTTCCGATAGTAATACGAGAAAAACAAAACACTTTATCCAATTTCAGAAACCATTTCCGTTGCTTTCCGTGCTCGGCGTGAAAACAAGTCTATCTTGAGGCAGAAAAAGCAACTGCATGCATTCTCTAAATAGAGAGAGCGACTAGTCGCGATGCGATGTGATGCGAAGTGATGGTTGAAAGGGATGCTCTACGTACGTTATACAGTACGTGGGATGGTATGAGTGTGGGGATGGAGGGGTTCTCTACTGCTTGTTCTTTTCCCGACCGCTTTTAGAGGGGACCAGGACTGTCGTCATTCATGAACGACAAACTTCATTGTCGACATGTCGAGCTCGTCGTTCAAGCAAATATAGCGACGCCACGAGCAAATATTGTGAATTTGTTCACCGCTTGGACATTCCAACAGAGTCGAAAATTAAATTACTACGCCAAATGTGAACACTAGAACGACTAGAAATAATTTGAAACTTCCGACCGTTTGGTACTTTCCCTCCGTTGCCTTTAAAAGTTCCTTAACTCTAAATCACAAAAAATATAGTAATTGTTGGAGTGATCTAGGAAGTGCTATCCATCTACTTGATGTAACTTTTTTAGACCAGTGGGGAATGAGTCTAAAATAACTTATTCATAATTTAAAATAGATATTACAGTCTTGAAAGTCTTATGGGATTTTTTATTGTTATTCAGACGCCTTTGCCTGAAAAGATAATCTGAAATACTACTAGGTCCAAGCAAACTTCCAGATTCTTTATTTTTTATTTCTTTACCTTAGAAAAATATCAAAATGATGAAAATAGTAGTGATAAAAAGTTTGCAAACTTCATCCGATAAACCTCCAGTATTTTTGTTGAGCTAAATAAAAACACCATTCAAATACTAAAGTTGGTTAGAATCTCATAAAGGAATTAACGTAGTTTTAATGTAAATTAAAAAATGTTTGAACTTACTTCTTCTAATACAAAAGCCACATTTTTTTATGTTAATGAAAAGTGTAGTACGCGTTCCAAACGTGGGGTCTTTGATCTTAATATTTAGACGAATAAGGATTTTAATTTCTTCTTTTTTTTTGGATATCTTTTGTATCTTCGTCTAAGAATCTTCCCGAATCAACAGTGTAATTCAATGCCGGTAGGGGTATTAGCCCTCGGAGTAGTTGTTTCCGTTTTTTTCCATATTTATATTTATCATCAAGAAAGTGTAGTTTAGAAAATTGTGGTCGAAAGCATCCAGAAAAATGTTATACTCATCCGGCTAGACATATTATAAGTCTTGCAGAATTTTTATCTCAACAGAAAAGCTGCCCAGCTGAATATAAACAATAAATATTCAGACATATATACACTTTCCGGGCTGTTGTGCCGTGATCGACGTCTTCCTTCTTCTCGATGCGACGTTTCGTCAGATCTTACTACTGGCATCTTCAGGCAGTGCTACTGATAGTTTTGTCATTTGTTAGTTACAAATCATCAAAATAAGTAGCACTGCCTGAAGATGCCAGAAGTAAGTTCTGGCGAAACGTCGGCATCGAAAAGAAGGAAGACGTCGACCACGGCACAACAGCCCGGAAAGTGTATATATGTCTGAATACAACGCCGGCCGTGAAAGCCTGAAAACAACAATAAATATTCAATCCTTTCTAGCACGTTTTTTTTTTAATCTCGAAGCAATTCTTGACGATAGAAATTAAGTGGTTGTAAGTAGGTTAGGTGCTTGTAGCTTGAAGATAACAGGCGGCTTTGTCACTTCGGTAATTGCTCATCAAGTAGTACAAAAGGCACTTGTACGGTATGACGGCATAGCCCAGTTTCATAACAAGTTCAGCTGGATGAAGATGTTTTGCAAGCAAGCCACAACAAAGGTTTCGGGGAAAACCGCCAACCAGTCTCGTAATTGAGTAGCGGAGAAATAGAGCAATATTTTTAATCAAACACGAAACCTCGCAGCATTGCAATCGAAATTAGCATTAAATAGTTAGCCTCTCTTTTAGTAAGCGAGTTCTCTTCTATTTAAAGTATAAATCTGTTATCTTGATGGAATTATTCTAAAGCCCATGTATTATTTTGCCATTAACATTATTACTTTAAGGTCGTTTCTATATTCGCTCAATTTCCTGTTTCACAACTAAAGTGGATCCAAAAATAGACTTTGTCCCTTCACATATTCTGTCATCTTAAAAATTGTGTCACGAATAAGTTGAAGAAAGAGTCTCCCATTTTAAGCAACGTCAGATGCTGACATAAGAATTTTAAATATACGCCTCTCGAGATCCACCGCAAATCCAAAACACACCGGAAGGGACTGTCATGCATTTCTCCAGAAGAAAAATGTAAAGAGGGTTAATATACGAGACAAAGAAGGCACGTTGCCCGAATCTGATGGAATCTCGCTTTGTATTTTTTTTTTCACTTATTTTGTGTTTTATGTCAGGAACAATATGAACTGCTGACCCTAATTTTTGAGTTTGTATAATTAATTTGAATAAATATGTATGTTATACAATCGAACGATTTATATAGTTACTACCAACTCAAAAATATTTTTGTTAGAATTATCTACTATTGCTCTGTTTTCGGGTTTCGTTTACATTTCATTTTCTTACGACAGAAGCCGAAAGTCGTCAATTTTTATTGGAAGTTTCAAATGTCACATTTTTACAGAAATTGCTAAAAATGAACGTACTCGAAAATTATAGAAAGTAAAATATGAAATAATTGCAGTGGCATAAATAATACATAAATTTTTAAGAATAAAAATTTTGAAATACAGAATAACAGTATGAAACAAATTGCGGTAAACAATGGGTACTTCCCCAAAGTTAATAGAGAATTTAATTAATAAAAACCAAAAATTAAAATGCCGTCAATTTGCATATACCGTAAAAAACACAAAAAACTACAAATCAATTGAATATATAGGACATTCTTTAAATGTAATGCCAAAAAATTAAAAAAGAGCAATAACAATTTCTCTATATCATTTAAAACAAACAACAATCTATCGAAATGCATAATCAATAATAAAGACAAAACAGAAAAGATGAATTTATGTGGTGTCTATAAATTAAGTTGTGATATTTGTAGAACATTATAGATTGGACAGACAGGCAAATCATTTACGTAAAGAACACTGGACCACATAAAAAAACTACCATATTAAAGACAATAAACATGATTTTAATTTAAATATCAATTTCAAAATTTTACACAGACAAGGAAAAGGGAAAAGACTGGACATACTAGAATCTTTAGAAATTAAAAATCATATCAAAAACAACATAGTAACTTTAAATAAAATCAAAAATATTTAGTGTTCAATAATTTTAGATAAGGTAATTGAAATCTTAATATAATATAATAAATAGAATAAATAGTAGTAATATATATATATTAATAACAAAGAGTGTAACAATCGATGACAATACTTCCTCTAAAGATGCCCTGGTAGGGTGAAATTTTGTTTAAAGTTTTTATTTGTACATTTTTGAAATGAAGTAGGTAACATGCAATGCTAATGACCAGAAGAAGGTCATTAGAGGTTGTACATCCAACTTTTAATCTGTTCTGTAGCTAAAAGTTTGAAACTATTGGTTCTAAACTGGACATAAAATGAGAAAAATGTTTCGTAGCGCTTGGTCTTCCTTAAAAGTTCCTTTCGAAATGTAATTAGAACTCAGCGGTTGTCGTAAAATGAACTTAAAATAATACAACTCGTAAAACTGGCCCTTTCGTTTCACAATAAGAACACAGTTTCTCGATGCCATTTCGAATTTAAATAACAAATTGCTAAATCACGTTTACCCGCAAATTTCCTGGAGGGAATTGCGTTTTGGTAACCGCGAACTGTGAAAGATTGCATAATTTTGCCAGTTTCGTGAATTTACTACGATCTAGTGGGCCTTAATTGGAAGATGATGCTCCGATAATAGGGGGCAACTTCCTCAGTTCACATACATGGGAAGGTATATATTTACATAGCAAGGAAACGTTAATTACTTTAAAAGAGCTTTCGGTTAATGAGAGAATAACGATAAATATTAATTGCGAAACACAATGAAGGGGAATTTCAGCTGAGAATAAGAATATCTTCTTTTATTTCTAATCTTGACAACCTTTAAAGACACTCACCCCTCTATGCCACAAACTGTTGTAAAAATACAAACACGATTGCACAATAGAAATGGTCGAATCACGTAATTCTATTTAATAACCACAATCTCTTTTAATATCGTTTTAAAAACTGGATAATGTTCATCTTCTATCAAATGGAAAATTTTTTAAATTGGATTATTTGTCTACGTATTGTATTTTTTTGCGGTGTGTATGAATGTGTTAATAAATAGTTTATAAAGCCACTAGAAACTCAAATTACCTAAAATTAACTTAATAAATACGAGCATCATTGCTTTTTTCAATCGGCCGACAAAACGGTGGGATTAAATTTACATTGATAAACTGGATACAGGGCTGATAATAAAGGGACTGAGAATGAGAAGAACGCTTGATAATTAATTTTAGCCAAACTCAATCTATTTTAACGAAGATAATTAATCGGTAATCCGCGAGATTAAAATCGAAAATAAGAGATCGGAAAGGACTCTTGTTTAATAATTTTCCCGTGGGTACTTTTTTTTACTCGGAAGCCAGTAGGTACGTAATATAGACGGAAAGTTGTCAAGAAAGGAAAGAAAGGGATTATGTGAAGTCGCATAAAAGCGGAGGAGTACAGGTTATTAAATGAGTAAGCAATTATTAAATTGGCGCTGGTTAATGACATTTTCTAAATAGAGCGAATGCGTTTGAAGAAGCCTCTGAAATATTATTCCGGAACCCCTTAGAGGCCGTGGAAAGCCGATGAACTGTTACATAACGTTAATAATGAAATATTTGATGAAATTTTTTAGTAGGGGTAAATTGTAAATACATTAATGCTATATTAATTATTGAATTAAAGTGTGCCTATTACAGATTACCTCAAATTAATGAGGAAAAATCTTTGGCCAAAGATCTCGGGTTCGAATCCCGTCGAAGGATTTTCCTCATTAATATGACGTAATATGTAATGGGTACAAATTAATTCAATAACTAATATCGCTTTAATGTACTGTTACATAACGTATTATTCAAAAATCCCGGTTGAACATATTTTAGGATATATTTAGTTAAATAAAGCACACTATGGTAAGTTTCACCAACTTCATTAGTGTTCTCGACAATATTGTTTCGAGCTATGTGCTCATTATCAAGAGTAACGTTATACTGACAATACGAATCTTACATGCTCATTTATAGGTAGCTTAAGATAAGGGGGGATGGAAAACTGCCTAGTTCTAACTGATTATTTACAACATTTTCTGATTTTCTTACGGCTTTATCTATTTCCAAATATTCATCAAGTAGGTATTTGGTATTTTATAAAATTAAATGATGGTTTAAGCTAATACAATGTTCACTAATTCCTGATTTAACATCTTTTTTAGAAATCGATTTTACATGCTCACTTCTCCTAGTTTCAAAGGCTCGACCTGTTTGTCCTATATAGACAGCGTTACATTCATTACAAAATAATTTATATATGCCATTATTTCGGTTTATATTTGTTTTTGTTTTGTTGTTAATTAGTAAACTCTTTAAATCCTTACTGCTACACTAAACTGCTGAGATGTTTAGTTGTTTGAGAATGTTTTTGAATTTAAAACTAAAATTTTTTATATAAGGTAGAGAACAAAAGGTGTTGTTTTGAGATTTACTTTTTTATCTAATTTATCTTTTAATAATTTATCAATCATGTGACTCTTAAGACCATTATTAATAGCAATTCTTTTTATGATATTCAGCTCAATGTTAAAATTTTCAGTAGATTATTGAATAGGTTATTAATCTTTCTAAGAAAGAGTTGTAAGCAGCTAATTTTGTTCTTATGAGGTGATTTGAATCCGACGGGATCGTTGTATCGGTGGTTGTGTAGGTTTGTGATAAATATTGAAATTAAGCCTGTCTTTGTTTTTTGTAATATTCAGATCCAAAAATTTAAACTATTATTGATTTCTTTTTCTATAGTAAATTTGATATTATTGTCTAAAGTATTAAGGTAATTTAGAAAAGTATCTATTTATCTATTTGTGCCTGAATATATTCAGACTATGTTTCACAAAAAATGCACCCTCTATAGTTTAAATTTAGTTTATTTTAGGATATTACAACTACTTATATTAAATGTTTCCATCCCTAATGTGGCATCATCAGATAGTGTCATGATCGGTTAGGGAAATTGACCAATATAGAATAAAAATAAAAAGATGTCCTTAGCCAGGATTCTGTCGAAAAACTGCCAGACATGTATCGCCTGTACTGTAGATACTGGCCAAGAATACATTTTTATCTATTATTCTATCTGTTACGTGGCTAACACGTAGTGAATTACGCCGTGGCTCCAGCTTAACAAGTCGATATATATATAAGAATTTTTCAGATGATACTGTGAGCTTTTTGGATCTTTCAGTGATACGTATCTAGATTTTAATATATATAGAAAAAAATACATTTTCACTTGGCATTATTCCAGCTTTCTCAAACCAAAACTATAATATTAATATGTCTACAGATACAGATAAACATGCTAACTAGTGTATATCATCTTCACTGCACTGATTGTGATGCTATTTATATTGGAAAAACTGGGAGATCCTTCAAAACTAGACTTAAAGAGCATAAAAGTCCATTGCAAATAAGGAACTTTGTACAGGTTTCTCCCAGCATTGTGTTGTAATCCGTCATCATTTTGATGAGAAATTGTAAAATTTTACATTGTAATGATAAGGGTAGAAGACTGAATATGTTAAAAAATTTAGAAATCCAAAAAGCCTTATGTCAGAATAAGAACATCACTAATGAACAATGTGAAGGGCGTAACAGTCCAATATTCTTATCTAGCATGATTTAGTCATAATTGGTCTGTTACTCTCGCCCCCACAATTGGTATAAATACCGATATTCTTTTACATTTAGTTTAGTTTCTAACTAACTCTTTGATAATGGCCTTATAAGTCGAAACAATATTGTAAGAGATTCTTACTAATATATTTTGTAAAACTTTAGAATACAGTGTTTTATTGTAATTATGTCGATATCTTTATTAGAAAAGGACCTTGTTTAATATTGGTGAATCCCACTAATAAGTAGCAAATATCTACAGATAGCATTCTGTTCAGGCAGGAAATACATTTTTACTAACATATAGATGTTAATACTGGATATAACTGCTTATAATGAGTAGTCATACAAGAAACAAATTTTGTTGTGTCACTGGTGGTGTGAGTGTTTCTTATAACCGAATTTATTCAGTAATTGCCGATCAAATATCAGTCATTAATATTTTAAAAAATAGTTGATTAGTCAGATAATATAACATACGTAATTGTAAATAATTTAAAGATAAACGAACTGTGATTGAAACAAAATCAAATGGAGGGTTTGGCAGCTTTTGCGTTACCATTTTCAATTCTAATAGAACAATATTTCTTCTTCTTCGTTCAAGTCGATTCATCTCAAATAGATAGATAGATAGTAGAAGATAGATTGACAGGAAGTTGCTACCTACCGTTTCGTGTCTGTTCAATACTGATGCATTTCTACAAATTACAAGGGAACGGATAATATGTCAGTTTAACAAATAACCAACTGCTTGAACGTTTCGATTCACATGATGGTGGTGTACGAGTGCGACTGCGCTTGCACGATAAATATCGCAATAAGGCATCATAAATTGACAACATACAGGGTTGGATTCGACAATAGCAGTGGGCGTCGGCGTCGTTTCCAGCGTTTTTTGCGTCCGTCATTGTGGAACAGTACGACGCTGCGTTATTAAATCCATCGTCAACATCAATATTAAGGAATTTTTATTATATGTGTTTGAGGTTTCTAGAGACGTAATTTAAATTAAAATTATATCTTTCTATGTAAAATAAAATTGGAATTTGAAAAACCACTCATAAATTTTCTCAATGAAAAACCAAAATTCACATTATAAAATAAAGCTGAACGATAATTTCCACAAATTATATTAAAATCATTGACAATCGTTTCGCTTTACTAAGGCTTCATCGGAAGTATACTGATAAACTTAAAGGAAAATGGAGAATATAAAGTTAAGGTTAAGGAAAGGGTTGGTTGTTGAATAGTTTATAACTTTTATTTTCATAATGTAGGATTTTATAATCGTCGTTAAAACTATGTTTTGATTGATCGCATAATTTGAATCTAGTAATTAAACTTAAACGGGTTTTTATTTACACTTTTTTAAATGTACGTCCCGTCGGTCCTATATAAGTCGAAATCTTTATAAAAGGGATAAAACTATTATAGTCAATTGAACAGCAATTATTAATTATTTTTTACACTTTCTTATTACTTTGACAATTGTTTCACCATATTGTGGCTTCTTCGGGAGATATACGTATACATTCTATGTACAACATAAAGGCTTCGCTATGGGAAACCCACTTACCCCCCTGCTGGCTAAAATATTCATGGATTCACTCGAAACCAAAATAAGTAACAACAACTTACTTAAAAATTGTTTATACTACTACCGATACGTAGATGATATCATAATTTGTTTTAAAGGAACAAATAGACAGCTAAATAGCCTATTCAATAATTTAAATAACCTACATCCGAACACTATAGAGGAAGAAGTCAATAATTCCATAAATTTTATTGATTTAACCATTAAAAAAGTAAATGATAAACATAAATTCTCGATCTTCCATAAAACAACACATACTGACACGATGATCCATGCGAATTCATTTCACCCTTTGCAGCAAAAACTGGATTTCTTTCATTCCAGTCTCCGTAGACTGTTAAATATACCTATGTCACAAGAAGACTACGACACTAAATTATAGAGAATACTTATTATTGCAATCAACAAAGGCTACACAACTTCAATCGTCACAAACTTACTGAATAAAAAACTTAATAAACAAAACCCTTAACTTAGTTTACCCCCAGACAGTAAAAAATAAATCACTTTTTAACTCGCTAACATATCAAGGTAATATTTCCTTCGTCTAGGCAAACATGTTGCAAAATTTACAGACTCCTTCGTTTCATTCAAAACGGATAATTCTTTAAGCAAATTTATTAAAAACAACAAAGACCCCACCAAAAAAGAAAATAAATCTGGAATTTATAAGTTAGATTGCGGTAGTTGCAACAAATCTTACATTGGACAGACTGGAAGAGCTTTTAAAGATCGTATAAAAGAATATAAGAACTTTTGGTAAACAAAAATGATCAGTCTACTTATGCAAGTCACTTAATTTCTAACTCACACAACTTTAATGATAACTTTAGGATTCTAAATACTGAAGCTAAAGGTATTAAATTGAACTTACTAAACTATGGAAATAAATAAATTAGGATTAATTTTAAATGACATAACAGATTTGAACAATTCTCCTCTACTAAACATTCAAAATTTTCACTCGCACCCTTATAATTTAGTGTTTAAGTCGACTTGTAATTAATTTAAGTTTAGATTACTTCACCACCTGAAGAAGATATTGTATGTCGAAATAATATTATTGCGCTATGAATAAGAACTTTCTGTAACACATCTGTGTTTTATTAATGTGATATACGTAGAATTATATGTAATTATGAAGAAGCCATAAATAAGCAAAAAATGGTTAAAGCAATAAAACAATGTAGAAATTATACATTTCACATTCATCTCAAAGTAGATTTAATTATTTAAGAAACTAATTAATTTCGAAAACTCTAACTTTATTTATATAAAGTATTTTGTCAGTTTTTAGGATTATTATAGGTACCTCCAGTATGGTTTAAGATCCTCCTAAGTCTGTTTGTCCCGAAACCCCTATTAGCTTTTGGTAATTCTTATTTATAATAAATTAAAGAAAATTTATTTTACATTTCCATCCATTTTTTTAACCTAATGTATATTATTTTTAAACGATAATGATACCAACATTTCCTGCTCTTTGATCATGTAGAAAGGTAGTGATTATATGAGTACGTTTTTGAATTCTTCGAAAGCACTTATGCCAAACTTAACCTGCGACATATTTTGAGACTTAAACGGTAAATAGGACACATCGTTTCGTTTTCTTAGGGTACTTCAGCGTCCTTTATATTATACAAAGTAGGTTTTTATGAACCTCCATCTACCCTTTATGGAAGATCTAAATATAAGCGCTATGAATATGAATATGGCAAACATAAAGGAAAGAGGAAAAAATAATTTAGGGAGTCATATAAGACTTAAAGAAGTAACTCAAAGTCGAATTTTATATTATGAACTTTCTACGTAAAATTTCTAAATTTAATGTTGATTTTGTGCTACTTCTCACGATCCTGTCGCTAGAAAAATAAATTGATAATTGTGATTGATAGGAATTAAGGAATGCAATTAATAAAGATCGTGGTGCCCTATTTTTGTGACATATTACGAGATATGTCAGAAATGGTCGTTCGCGAGAAATGACAAATGGAAAAGTGGAAAACCGTACGCAACATGTAGCAGAGGAAAAGCGGTATGTCATTTTCCCTGACAGATAAATAAGATTATGATTTTTCGCCTTATGAACAACTTAAAAAAGAAAACTGTAAATCGTATTAAGAAACAGTAACAAAGGTAACTATTTGTTGTAGAGGAAAAAAGAAATGCCGGTAGGGGTTTTAGCCTTCGGAGTAGTTGTTTCTGTTGAATCCGTATTTATATTTATATTCTTATATTTATAATATAGCCTGTAAAGGCATTGCTGCCAGCGCCTACCTGATGAGACCCGGATAGGTCGAAACCGGTCGTGGGATATGGCTTCGGTTCGTTGTGCCTACTTGGTAGGACGCGTTCAAAATTTGAGATTATTGATCTTAAAATTTAGACGAATAAGGATTTTAATTCCTTCTTTTTGGATATGAGTTCTAATTGATCATTTAATAATAATTCTGAATTTTTGTTTTTTATTCTATTTATTTCTAACGATTCTAAATGTTAAGTTCTTTCCAACCGCATCCTCCCTAAATCTTATTAATTTTTCCCTTTATTTAAAATTTACTTTACTGAAATTGTCATTTTACAAAAATAAATGACTTGCATACTTTAAATAAAGGGAAAAAACTTAACATTTTAGATTCCTTAGAAATAAATAGATTAAAAAACAAAAATCCAGAATTAATATTAAATTATCAATTAGAACTCAAATCTTCACCACTTTTAAATTGATTTTAAAGCAACCCCACCATAATTGAATTTGTATATTTGTCAGTGTAAGACTCCACTTGAAAAAGGTACTGTGTACCGAAACAATTGCCGTGGAAATAAAGATAATTTCTGAAAATCCTCAACATTGTGTGTTTTATTTATATAAAGTGATAATGAATTTTCACCAAGTAAGCGCCAAATCCATTACGTATTTGATTTTTTTTTTAAATTTAATTTAAAACCAGAATAACAATAATAATAGATGAGATGCAGCGGAGAGTTGTAACAGAAATTGAATTACAAATGAAGGGAACGTTTGCTAGCAATTAAGAGAAGTTCAAATTAGAAAGTCTGAGAATTTGCTAGTAATGAAGTAAAAGCGCGAGATGAAAGAACACGTTGCACTGCAATAACTTCTTCAAAGACAAATTCATTAAATTGAAAATAAGGAGTAGGTATAACTCGCTCTATTTTAATATTATAGAAAACACATACAGATATCTACCTATCTATAATTTTCAGCAGGGCATAAGTGAAATTTTGTTTTAATTACAGAAATCATAAGAATCTTCAATGACGTTTCCCTAAATTTTCCCGGTTTTCCAAGGGTAGCACTCTGTATAACTGGATATAAGAGATAAGGTGGCTGTCTTAGTAAAATATTAGTGGTTAGGGGTGCAGGTACAGTTAGTGATAAACCTATAAAACCAGGAATCCTTAATAATTTTTTAATTATTTTTCGAGAACGTTATATCCGAATCAGAATAAATTATAATTCACTGTGTAAACATTTTTAGTCATAAACATAATTTAAAGTATTAATTTGAATGTAGCTGTTGGTAACGCATCAGTTTAAATGAAAAGCAGCTTGACGAGGATAAACAAAGCATGAAGGACATGCAAGGAATACCCTTTACTGCCTGACATTTCTGACAGTTGGCGTTAATCATATTATCAACCCCTATATCAGCAACAACCCCCAACAGTCGCTTCCAGACAAGACATTATTTAGTCGAGGACTTCTGCTTGTATATTTCAACACGTACATACAACCTTCTCCAACATTAAACACACTAATCTTTGCTTAATTATTACTCAAACGTTTCTCGTATTTAACAACAATCAGTATAAAGAGCATAATTAACATAAAGCGAGAAGGTTGGAGATGAAGCTTTTGTACCTATTTTAAAATTCACCGAGACAATTTTAACAAACAAAGAATTGATGAAGGCTCTCTAGATAAATGTTTAGGAACGAATTATTTTATTTGGGTTTTTAAACTGTTGGTGCCGTTTTTTATGGTAGTAGCTAGTACTTGATGAAACTTATCCATACTTTTACGAAAATAAAACAACAAAAAAGTTTCACGAAAATTGTATTGCTTCACTACAATATTGTTTCATCACACAGTGGCATCATCAGGTGATCATTATAACAAACTAGACTTAACTTATCCTATTTATATACAATATGAGGGTGGGGGTTAATTCTTACAATTTATTATAATTTAAATTAAGTAAAGAGGAACTATTGCCTTCTAACTGATCATTTAAAATTATTCCTTTTTTCTGAAATCTATTTATTTCCAGGTGTTCTAGTAAATTTAATTTGAAAGATTTATTTTGCCTATGTAAAATTTTATAATCTAAATTAAAGTTGTGGTTATCTTCTATAAGATGTTGTACATAGGTAGAATCTACTTTTTTATTATTGAAGCTACTAAAATGGTCATTTATGCGAGTCTCAAATTTCCTACCAGTCTGACCGACGTACACTTTAGGACAATCTTTACAAGTCAATAAACAAACTCCTGAACATAAATTTTTAGAAGTTTTACATTTAGTATTTATTATATATTTTTCTAATGTGTTATTAGTTCTGAAGCTAATAAAACTATTGTTGATATTTTTAACAATATTACACACTTTTAGTGAAATATAACCAAAATAAGAAAAATAATCGAAATTATAGATATGTTGGTGCCGTCTTGAAGAATCAATTATTCTCATATAAAAATGTTGCGTACAATATTTAATTTTGTTAGTGGACATTCTAACATTAAGGGTGCCAAATCCCTTACTCATGCTGATGATAAACGATGAGAACGACAAGGAATATTTTAGGGGGTGAATAAAAGTTCAGTATCAGCGATTTCAAAAGTTGTTCAAGGAGGAGCAACATCAGCACACGTATATAATTAATACCATCTCAAAATCGACAAAATAAGTAATCAATGAAAATGTTAGAACGTTAAGATAACATTTTTATTGAAAATTTATAACTAAAGCTAGTTTATTTACCATTAGGATAAAATAGAATGTAAGAAAGCCCCTTTTGTGGCCGATTCTGTGCTCAGAAAACAAATTTTAGTTTAAAGCTGAACTGGCTACTTTTTACGATTGTACAATGGGTATATTCTTTGCCGAGGTTTATAATACCTTTTATACACAGATAAACTACTAAAAATATTTCATATACATATGTAGGAAAACATACTTTTGACGATTTAGTACTTTTTGAGTTTCTCGATGTGTTTGAGATATGAACTGCCACAAGGCATCATTTTTATGATTTATCATATCTAAGTTTACTTATTGGAAACTCATTTTAACAAATAAATGAAACACAAAGTTTAATTTCCACAATATATTAAACACTTGACATATGTTTCGCCTAACTTAGGATTCTTCGGAAGTATAATAAACTAGTTTATTATTATTACTTCCCTTTTAATATAATGTGGAAATTAAACTTTTGGTTTCATTTATTTGTATCATTTTTAAACTCTTCATGGACCAAAAACGGTGCTTATCAGCGTAGCTCCTTTTAGCAAAGGTAGCTACTAAACACCTCTTGATATATTTTTACTTTTACCTATTAGTTTAAACAAAAATAAAACACAAAAGGTTTGAGGAAATACATTATCTCTTTTTGTGTTTTAATTTTGTTTAAACTGTGATTTAATGAAGGCTACCACAATCGGTAATGTTACCTATTACTATGTTTATTACTAATGGTGACCACAATTTCAAAAAACCACAGTTTCATTTTTATATTTTCTGCACAGTTTACAACTCTTTCGTGATACAGGTGCAAAAGTGGCAGAGATGTCGGTTAAGAGATTGAAGTTATTTAAGTAATTGTTTTGTTATTTACGTAATGGCGAGAACCACTTTGGTTAATGTGGCAAATGTCGTATTTTTCTTCGGATATTGATTGCTGAACGAATGGGCAAGACCCGTGAGCGATGCTTTTTCCAAAATCAGGATACAAGATCGATGATGTCAAAAGTTACCATCACGAAGAGAAAAAAGAGAACCGGTGTTATAACATTGAAAGTAAATTTTGTTTACGTAAGATTCCTTATACGTAAGTAGAAAATAAAATTATTATTCGCATTAAAAGCTACTCTCAACTAATTTAGTTAATCAATTAGGAAATTTTGCTAGAAGGTCCCGGAGTTAAACTGATTAAACCTGACCAAATTAGAAATGCGTAGGACCATCTTTTAGTTAACAGTCAAAGTATAGTAAAGTGATTATTGGTGTATAAAAAATATCCTCAAATTACACTTACATTTAATATCCTATTAATGAATAAGAATCGTTTTTTATTAGATTATTTGTTAAAATAATCTGATGAAATATACTGATTCAATACAGTTAATAGATTAAGTGTCCCACTCATTGTGAAACATGATTAATAATTTGTTAATGAATAGAGAAACACTTTGAGTTTAGTTTCACAAATATTTTTATTAAAACTTTACAGTTTCTTTTGAATAATGGCGTAAATGCCGAAACAAATTTGTAAAGTTTTAATAAAAATATTTGTGAAACTAAATTCAAAGTAAAAATTGGATTGATTCATCTTAACGATAAATGAATAAACACTAGTTTGTTTATTATCAATTTTTTTATTTACAAATCCTTTTGACTATGGTTTCGAAAAATAGCTTGTCATTGTCTAACAAATGATTCAAATTGAACAAATCTACCTGGTCGTTTAATAGGTAGATTTGTACCACTCAGTATTATTCATTACATTTAATAATTGATGGAATATATATAAACACCACTGTACATCTGTTTATATTCATTCAATTTGAATCATTTATTTGACAATGACAAGCTATTTGTTGAAACTATAGTCAAAAGGATTTGTAAATAAAAAAAGTGATAATAAACAAAGCAGTGTTTATTCATTTATCGGTAAACTCAGTGTTTCTCTATTCATTATCAAATTATACTGATTCATCTGTTTTATAAATCGAACTTTGCATTACATATTTTCGGGATGACTTGGGTAATAATTTAGCAAAGAAAAACCCAAGCTAGGAGCAATAATACTTTATTGGAATAACGGCTTTTGCTTCCTCTTCAAAAAGAAAAAACCAATGTAGCAGATGATTGGATTTTAGTATATCAGAAAATCGAACTACCTAAAGGGACCGAAAATTCTCTAATCCTGCTTCATTCAACTAAAGAACTATATTTTCAAAACAATAATACAATCAACTGCATGTCTGATGTTTCGATGGCTATACAGAAGAAAATAAATGACTGTTTTTGGCGTTGATGTTTTTTTTATGAACGTGAAGTAACAAATTCATGTGGTGTTAAACGTTTAAACAAAGCGTTCCACGTTATAGATGGGTACAGTATATGTTCATCAAACGTGCTTTGCTTACTGTTACATTAATATTCAGTAGCTAACAAACTGAAAAAGAGTGAGAAAAACACACAAACACGCAGACATGCGGACCGCAATGTGTTTGTTTAGACAACTTCCGAGGGTAGAAGTCCTGGCGAGACGAGATAATAATAGAACAAATTTGACGCCTTCCTATTTTATTGACTTGAATCTGATTCTATTGTATGAAAAGACAAAGCTACCCTTTCTCTTTATTAAAGTTGTGTTAATAATAATGTGGAAAATAGAAAACAAGAAAGTACCACTTTAAAAAGAAGGAATTTTTTTACAAACATTTTACTAATGATCAAAAACGAAGGATCAATAATTGATCAATAATGTTCTTCGATCCATAAAACAAACTGTTGAAAGACATTCCATACTCTATATTTAATTTAATCAGTATAAGTAATTTCCTTTTGAAAAGTGAAACAAAAAAATTTTTAAAAGATTATCATCAGACAAGCTAGGCTAATTATGTTTCTGGTCCGTTAGTTATCCATCGTTTCTCTATAAAATCACCCGCTTCGTTGTGTTAGTTTTGCTTTAGCTCTTGTTACAAAGAAAACTCAAACCTGTGATGAAAGCTCAACCCGCCCGAAAGCTCACGGATGATAAAACTTCTTTTATCAGTATTTAAAATGTCCCGTTTATCCTTCCTTCTTTCAGCTGTGACTTTTTTTCTACTATTTACAGACAATAACATTTAGGAGTAGAATAAAATAATGCAAACTATTATTGACGCAATCTGATTATTATAATTTGTAGGCTGCCTTTGGCAGTTTCTTGAAAAAAAAAACAAGAAATAAAGCCAAAACAGAAACATTGATATATTTAAAACTAAGATCTACGATTAAAAACCGAGTAGTTTTATTTAGAGTTATAAAAGTTTAACCCGTTTAAAGGTGCATTGTTCAGTTGCGAGACTTTTTTTCTCTTTACATATAATGTATTTCAATTTTTTGTAGATACCTTTGATAAGCGTTTTAGGAAAACACAAAAAATGGTCTAAATAGGTTTTTGAGGGACTTTATATATCGTATAAAACAATTTGTTGCTGTTTCTTTAAAGAAGACTGTAATGTAGCCGATAAAAAAAATGTAGTTATTCAAATTATTTTTGCAAGAAAATTTAAAACTGTTGTGGAAACTGGAGCATAAATTTCTTTTACTTACCGACTATCGTTATCAACACTTATAAAAATTAACATTTTTAATATAAAATCCACGTGAATTAGTTTAAAATTGTCACTATAAAATGGTCCTTAGTTCCAACAAGGTCCCACGTTTACTTCATCACCACCACCACCACCAACTACTGCTGTACTACTGTTACTACAGCAACAGCGTGCCTCTCGTACTAATCCTCGAAGGATAATGATGATAATAATAGTAATAATAATAATAATAATGACGGCAATGGCATGCTGCGCTTCAAACACAGCGAAGGATTGCCGACGACTGACGGCGCCGTTCCTTTCGCGCCAAGCGGTCTGCAGCGTTCGGCGGCGCGTCTTCGGCGTCGCACGCGTCCCCGGAAGGAAGTTTTGATGACGAAACGGGGGGCGTCACTGTGCGCAAGGACCGATCGATCGCGGAGCGTCGTCGTTCGACGTCGATGGTGGCGTTGCTCCCGACTACTAGATACCTACCTACGTACAAACAGCCCAGGATCGAGGAAATTGTCGAGAATTTCGCCTTACAGACACAGAAAAACTAGTGACAGGAAGAATGCGGAGTTCGACCGTAGCAATTGCACTTTTATAGCTTGTTTCGTTGCATCCGACTTCACTCCAACTGCCGTGTACACATCGAAATATTTACTTCAGTATATAGACCATCTCCTTTTTTTTCACAAAGACCACTCATTCTTCGAAGTTAACTTTACTTCCTCCATGAACTCTTTATGGGACCGAATGGAAATAAAATTTAAGGACCTTTCCTATTATATTTAACCCAATCTCAATAAAAGAATTTTTAACTGTAATTTATAACCGAGATAAGCCGTTAAGTAGATTTTAAATTACTTTAAAATTATTGAAATAGTTCGTAAGAATAAATCCAAGAAATATAGGTAACAGTAACATATATTGAACTTATAATATAGAAAATACAATATAAGCTACGCCAAAGAAATTATGCAGGGCAGAGAAGGCAAATTAAACACTTCAGTTCAATCCTTAACCATTTGCGAACAGTAATCTAAACTGAGCGTTCATCTGTCACTCTTTACTCCAATTTCTGCTACTAATATGTCCCTAATTAATCTCTAAACGTATTGGAAAGTGTTCTACCCTACCCATGCTGCATTTCCTTTTCGTTATTGACCAGGAAAGGACGCATACCATAGTGTGACCTTTATGCATTTTCCATCGTTACAGATGTAGCTGATTGCCGTTTAATTGCTATTACAGTTCTGTCCATCATACAAACTGTTTATAAGGAAGAAATACAATGTACAATTCTATATAACTGTATTATGATAATAATGTAATCTAATAAAAATGTCATTGAGCTCTTATACAAACATACACTTATTGGAATTAATACCTATGTATTACATACACGTGCAGGTACATATGAACATGTTCTAAGATACGATAGTAATCTGGCTTCCGTAGAAGGTTTCGTAATTGTTTCCGGAAGGGATGACAGGCTATTTCCGAATCCAATAAAACGAATTCGTTAAAATCCCGCCTCAGATTTTTTAATCGAAATTATCTGTCGTCTCGTCGGTCGTGTCGACTCCAGCCGCTTTTATTAGTGAATACCTTACTTCAAGGTGCTCCAGTTGGCGAATTTTTTTACATGCCAAAACAGCATCAATCCGAATCGAATTGCGACCGGTATTTTTATGTATATATACGAGGTAGGTATGTGTGTAAGTATAAATGAGAGTATAGTGAGGCGTTGCTATTTAAAATCAAAACGAATTGGTCGGTAACCTCGTCGTTTTGACTTTCTGAAAAATTTGACAACTCAATACACTAATCGTAAGTTCGACGACCTCGTTTTAAAACGATTGCGTCGTTAAATAAACTAAAGCTAAGGGGGTACATTTACAACAAACACCTGGAGGAAATGAAATGTTCTCACTCGGGCCAATTAACAATTTATCCTGGTATATCTTGTAAAGTAATTATTAAAGAAAAGCTGCTTTTAAATGATGAGAAACGATCAAATACAAAGTGAAAAATTATTTTAAATTATTACGGGCGCGATAAATTTATTCTTGTTATAACACATTGTCGGTAATTGGTTAAAAAATGTGTCTCATACTTATAAAGCTAACGTAAAAATGGGTTACTTGATATTTTTCAAAATATTCCCTCTTATAATCAATCGAAAAATAATGAATAGTCAATTCTCCATTTGTGCTTGTAAGTACCTGTGATCTTGATTTATTTTTAACCTTAATTTAAGAAATCTTGAGATCCACAACTTTAATCTCTAAAAGTAAAAGTTTGAGAACGAGATATACTCAAAATTTTAAACAAGAAGCCTTGAAATTAAAAATTAAATTTACTATCATTTAATTCTTTAGAAATTTCGGAGTATAAAATTAAAATAAGAATAATTTTGTTCTAGTTGCGGTAAGAGCAACGTTAAATGAAATTAATTAACATTTTGTCATTTAAGTATCCTTCTTTTTTAAACTTTCCAAGCAGTTCTGTTAATAAAATAGAATACACAGTGTAAAATATTCACGAATATATTTTGAATACTCGACAATTGTTTCGGGCATTGCCCATTACCAAAAACAATTGCTACTAATGTAAATGTGTGACAAACACAGGTATTTACATACAATTAAACTTCACTAAGTAGCAGCGGGGAAGAAGTATGTTCTAATTCTAATTGATTGTTAAAAATTTCTTGCTCTCTAAGATTTCTAACATAACTAACATAACAATATTACAGTGCAATATTTTTGCATTGCTTGTGTTTAAATAGAGCCAGATATTCCTGTTTGTATGTTGTATTTTTTTTCTCTCTCGATAATGGAAAATGACCGAAACAATTGTCGAGTGTTTAGAATAAATTGGTGAATATTTTACACTCTGTGTTTTATTTAAGTTAAATATCCTTCTCAGAAGTCTTGTTTGTTTCATCAAGTTAATGTTAAGTGGTAATGAACGAACCAGCTTGGAATATTTAGCATTTAGTACCTACAGTGCTTGTAAATTTTATGTCATCTACTAATGTGCACACCTGAAGAAGGATTTCAAACCTACTGTGGTGTAAATAAAACATAATAAAACATGATATGGTGCTTACAAATGCACATAAATAAAATGGTTATTGCTGTATGTTGAACATACGATTGCTTTCATGTAAATCACCTCTCTTGATCGAAGGTATAAAAGCAGAAAATTTATTACAATCACCTTGTAACTACTGCAGGTTATGTAGTTGAAAAACAAGTGATTCAAGGTTGACGACGAATTGTTCTTTGGTATGCGAGGTGTTATATTTTAATGGCGAGAGTAACTAATAACAATAATTTAAATTGCATTCCGCACTTCCATTGTATTCTGCCGGTGTGGCGTTCTGGGCTTCGGAAAGACGTCCAAGGAAATGCATGAGTCATCCTGAGACATTAATCGAGGGGATAGCGACAAACGCATCTTCCAAGTCTGGCTTATGTATTTCCTAGTAAATATACAGACAGACGATTGCGAACATTTATTTGCCACAACCAACGACTGAGTCATTCGGTTGTAATCTGCCGGCACAATACTGTGACGTCTCGCGCCCCTCTTTCGATGGATTTTTACGAGAGTTCAAGAAAAAAGGAAGAGGTATGCAGGCGCCACGGTGCCATTGAAATTCCATGGGGATTTTGTCCTCTTTGTAAATGCACACGCGTCTATATAAAAATACACAGGAAAAGAGCTCAACAATAAATCCTGAAATCGTGATAATTTAAATGCATAAACGAACGTATATAAAGACGTGAAATTTTGGAATCGGTAGATTTATTGCTTTGATTACCTTACAATTACAGAAAATGTGACAGGAACGTTAACGGAAAGGTGGAAAGATTGTAATTTTTTATCGGTATCCATTTTACAGAGGTTCGGAAAAATATTCATAAAATCTAAACCTGATCTAAAGTAAACCTTTACGGTTTGGAGTGAGTCTTCACTAAATATCAGTCAATAAGTTCTTAAGAGCGCAATATGAAACATTGCACAATTCTTAAAATACTGTTACCGATTTTCTGATTCTTTTACAAAGGTATTGCAGCGAAAACTAAAATCAATCTGGATAATCCTTCAGAAGACAAAATTGCATACAAGTCCTTCGATTAAGAAAAAATTAATATAATATATTAGTAGATTGTGTATTAGTTTAAAATCTCATTTCACAATATACAAATTCCATTTTATATAAACCCTAGGTATTTATCAGGAGAATCTTACTCTTTCCAAATCATAAAATCTTGGCCAGGATAACATAATCAGTTCTACAACAGTCATTTCCAACTTGTTCCTCATTATTCATGTACGTCACATGCCTTATTTAATCTAACCTAACCTAACTAGTTCCTCAGTATTCGTGTGTGTTATATACCTTACTTCGTTTTGATTCGATACGGGAGGAGAGAAGGCATATCTGCCCAGCAGTATGCTTAATATTGAGCGATTATTATGTTCAAAAGCTTTATTTTTACTACTATTTGTTTTATGCCTAATACTACTGCGTATGCGTACTGAGTACCTACATCACTCACCTACGCACTGACGCCAGTACTGTCTGATTCGCCTTTGTTTACGTTATTTACTGAGTGTTTAATCGTGAGTCCCGCCGACTGTGAAGTCCGGGCTGTTATACGATTCATTAGAGCTAAAGGACTAAAAACCGATTGATTTTCATCGTGAGATCTGTGCAGTTTACGGACAAAACACTATGAGTGATGGAATGGTAAGGAAGTGGGTAAGAGCACATAAAGATTGCCGCACAAATGTGCATGACAATACCCGTCCGCATGTGGCTGATCGAACCAGAGATCTCATTACATTCACTGGGAAACTCGAGATCATCCTCCGTACGCCCTGACCTGGCGCTCAGTGACTACCATTTGTTCCTGCACTTGAAGAAACATCTGGGCGGTCAGCATCTTCAAGACGATGGCGGAGTTCTATGAGAAGGATATTCAAAAGCTGGTCACTGGTCAAACGTTATGACAAGTGCCTCAATATTGAAGGAAATTATGTAGAACAGTAGATTAAGGTACAAGCTTTTATGTAAAAATAAAATTATTAAGATTTCTTTGCACGTTTTTTATTCATTTCACGGTACTAGTTAGGTAGTTAAAAAACATGCCTCGTAAGTATGTCGTTGCTCATTATTATGTCAGAACTGTCAGATGTAGATAACGATTTCGATCTTTTCGGTTTTCATGAGTATACTGTCATTATAAATCATTCAATAAAATAGTACTGATGAGATCCAAACGGTACGAAATCGCAATTTACATTTGACAGTTTCGGCAAACTATTGATCAAGAACATGTGGTTACGTTCTGTTTGACAAGTCTATATCCTTATTATAAAATGACCTTGTTGAGCATTATTAAGTCTTACAAATAGGTAGCAAATTTCTACAGATGACGCTGTATTATTTTATTTAGGGTTTTATTGCTATATAGTTTTCCCTGGCAATTGATACAATACAACATCTGATCAATATTCGTCCATCGCCAGTGTACTTAATCCTTAAATGGATGATAATATTTACTCACGTCTGTTTACACGACGTCTTTGGCATTTAGTCTTTTATTTTTATTCGGTTGTACACAATTAACGTTAAGGAGTAATAAAATGAATTAATGATCAGATCTTAATGCTTTCGAACGTACCAAACGTAACATGTCATCCGATATAATGCTTTGATAGCATCGTTACATTGCAAATAGAGCTTTACGTTTGTTAGCTTGTCAGGTGTAATACTCTACGTTCGTGACTTCTTCTTATAAATCCCACCGAGCCGTTTGACTCGGTGCAATAAAACGAAATAATAATATCAGCTTTATCGGTTACTGTGCACATTGTGCTTCAACTTTCCTTTTATTGTATTCGCTTAATATCTTCTTACGACGCCTGGCAATCTACAAGTCGTAACTTGTTATAATATCTTTAATATTTTCCATGCCGACTTCTTTGTCTCATACATGTTATGATATAAAATATACACAATGTACTTATTCAAATTTACTCTCTTATCGGGAAATGTTGTTTTGATTATTCGTACAGATGCGATTTGTTCTGAATTTTATTCCGCCCGACTCGAAAACATAAAAATGCAATTCAAAGGATCGAAGGAGAACAATGCAGGATCAATAGGGATTGTCGAGTTAGCTTTCTGTCTTACGGAAAGTTGAAGTAAGGATATTGACTGTCGCATCAATGAATTCGAAATCACGATCCGTGTATTTTTTTTTGTTCTCAATTCAGAAATACCTGAAGTGAATTCGTGTTCGTTCTTAACAGATTAATTATTGAATAGTATAACACTGGCTTTACAGGTCTTGTCATAGACTTTAGAATTCACTTTTAAATTGTGTTTGATTATGCAGAATGCCCAATTTCGTCTACATATTAACGAAGTTTGTTTGGTGTTTTCAAAAGGACACCCAGTATAATAATACATCTTTCACTTTTCTGAATAATTTTACTATAAGACTGTATGTGTATCGTTTTTAAATTATTCATATTTGACACATTTGTTTATCAGGGTGTAAAACTTTCACAAAGAACTAGCATTAAATGCCAATTTACACAAAAAAAGCTACAAATAATTTACTAAGTACATATATATATATATATTTTTTGAAATTCTTCTGTTTTCGTATATATATAACCCCGAGCAGCGTGGTCTAGTGCTTTAGATCATTGCTTAGCATTCGGGAGGTCACCGGTTCGAAGGCGGGTCCGGCTGCACTGGTCCAAGTTTTATGTGGTTTCCTTGGATCACTCAGGTAAATGCTGGGGAATTAATATTCCACAGACAATCTTTCACTTCTCTTCTGTCTTCATTTCGTCCGTCTCATCTTTCTCTCCCTAACCACACAACCCACCCATTACCACGATTCCTGCAAGGAGGCTGAAGAGATTCTTATGCCCTTCCCTCCGGATTTGCACTACAGTGTAGATCGACCAGCGCGACTAGCTGGTGGGAATGAAACACAAAAAAATTTTTTTTAACTAACTGTTGACCGAATGGCGTGGTCTAGCACTCTTGATCATTGGTTAGCAGTTGGGAGGTCACGGGTTCGAATCTGGTTTTAGCTGCTCTGGTCCAAGTTTTCTGTGGTTTCCTTGGATCGCTCAGGCAAATTCTGGGGCAGTAATATTCCACAGATAATCTTTCACTTCTCTTCTGTCTTCATTTCGTCCGTTTCATCTTTCTCTCCCTAACCACACCACCCACCCATTTCCACGATTCCTGCAAGGAGGCTGAAGAGGGCCTTACGCTCTACCCTCCGGCTTTGCACTACAGTGTAGGTTGGAGAGACTGTCCGCTCACAACCGCAACCGCAACCAGCTGGTGGGAATGAAATACAAAAGGTTCTTTTATCTAACTCTTTGTTGGCCCTTTCCCAACTCGAAACTATTACATCATTTATTAATGTTACCTTTTGACATTTTACCATTATCGTTACGCGACTATTAGACTCAGTAATAACTTTAACCCGGATTAATGATAGTAATCTTGACGTGTTGTATTCACTTCTAATTCACAACCTTATTACGATATCTACGCCTTTAAAAAATGATATGAAGTGTTCTGTGACATTTGAGTACCGTTCTACTTAGTCATACCTCATAACGTTTTTTTGTAGGCAGTTTATGAAGTCCGCGTTATTTGCTTGTGCTGGTTCGCGTTTCAAAATGGAGTCGTTATGATACTGAGTATCTAGTCTTTTGGCATTAAACATCTGAGACCGGTAACGTTTCGCACGATATTAGACACATATATAATTCACGGCTTAGTAACGAAGGGAATGTCAACATAATAAATGGCAATGGTGAAAAGTATTCTGGGTTGCCTTTTTCGTTGACGCTATGCCGCGAGCGTCGTCAACGTCCTAACGCTCCTCTCATTCCCGTTTGCATGTCAAAAGTCACAGTCGTCTTTGTTTTTTGAGATTAAGAAAAACGAGCGAGCGAGCGAGCTCGTTCACCCTCAAGTAACTAATTGAGGTTAGGGTAAAATCATCGTGAACATACGTTAATCAATGTTTTAGATAATCAGAAATTTTAAATATAATAATTATGAAAATGGAAATAAAAAAGTTAGGGGTGAATTTAAATAAAATGACGAATAAACATAAACTAAAAGTATTTGCCGTTAACTCTTGGTGAAGCATGATTATTAATATAATAAAATTAGTAACAAAAGACTTGGAGTTTCGCTCATTTATTTACTGTGCTCTATACGTATTTCGCCATGTTACGGCATTGTCAGGAGCTTATATTACACTACAATGTTTCTTAGTATCTATTCAATTTATATTACCTACTTATTTACTTTAGGGGTGGGGTTGTTTAAACTTTTCTTGTATGTTTTTCTTTTTAATCCGGAGTATATGAAGTACAATATTCTGACTGTGGTACGGTTTACATAGGAAAATTTAAAAGAAGTATCGGCATAAGATTTAAAGAACATAAAACCTATGTGAAAAATAAAAAACATTCATCTGGTTTAGCAAAACATCTAATTAATAACGACCACAACATAGAAATAGAAAATGTAAAACTACTTCATAATTAAAAAGGCGGTTTAGTTCCAGATAAGTATGAAATAATGGAAATAAGAAAAACTACAAAATGTGATAAAAAACTAGCAAACGACCAAATAGACTTTGTTAACAATCCTCTGTTAAGACCAGATTTAGTTTAAACAACCCCACTCCTATGGTAAGTAAGTAGGTAATATAAATTGAATAGATACTAAGAAACATTGTATTTTTAATATAAGCTCCTGATGATGCCATAACACGGCGAAATACGTATAGAGCAAAGTAAATAAATAAGTGAAAATGTCCAAGTGTTTTATTACTAATTTTATTATATGAATAAACATAGTTTTACTTTGCAACCCTGACTAACAACGAATGAAAATAAGTACGTATTCATCTATTTTATTTTACGACCCTGGAATGAGACGCATGCTTGTTTTAAACTAATATTATTTATGCTATTAGGTGCATGTATGCGGGTGATTATTTATTTACTACACGTCATATAAAACCTACTTGAAAATCTCTGCTGCGCCCGTTTGTTGGTTGAATACATCACATCGTGATGCATTGCATTCGTATAAATTAAAATTCGAACTGAAAAACTGAAAGTCCAGCTTTTTCTTTTTGTACTAACGCCTGGCGTTTTTACGATACGGCTGTCATAGCTTACCACCTTTTATTGTATCTATATCCTATATATATATATATATATATATATAAAGAAATATATAAATATGTATATATGATGGCAACAGTGGGTATATTTAATTGGTTAATAGTAGTAGTAGTGGTAGTATGGTGTTTTCCAGGTGTTGTTGTTGTTTTGAGCTCATTTTACAGATGTCCAGTCTAGCAGGTCCGAATAAGGTTAGCATTAGTTAATATGCAGACAAAAGGATCAGGACCTACGACAAGGTGTTCGTTTTCAAAATTATCACGTCCAGTGAATAATAATATGCATGCATCTGTTGGTTGCGTCTACAATATGTAGCCTGTTGAGTATTTGGACTATCTAGAAGGGCGGAAATGATACATAGGATTATTTAAATGAGTCAGAAAGAGTGAAATAAACTTATTGTGTAAAGAAAATTAACATAGCTTTCTTATTTGTAGCCAATAAAATTCCTATTTATTATTTGCTACAGATGTTTTAAATAGTACTGTAACAATCAAAACTCGAAGACTTTTTAACAGGAACAACAATTTATTCATACTAATATTAATTAACTTTACTACCAATTACACTATTTATTTATGTACAGTTACTGTCTGTATAACACTTCTCACTTTTCAATTTATTTACTACGCGTCTCGATTTATTTCTCACCTTATTTTTACGACTGTCAATTTATATCTGAACTCTTCACGACCATCAATTTATATCTAAACTCTTCACGACCATCAATTTATATCTCCACTCTTCACGACCATCAATTTATATCTGAACTCTGAACTGTCCTCGGTGATCGTCTTTCCGCTTATATACTGTTCCGTTAAATTTCCGAAACATTCCCGAGAAACATAGAAAAGTCGGGACCATTTTATTTTTCGCCGAAATATCGAACAAGTTACTTAATTAATTAACTTTACTACCAATTACACTATTTATTTATGTACAGTTACTGTCTGTATAACACTTCTCACTTTTCAATTTATTTACTACGCGTCTCGATTTATTTCTCACCTTATTTTCACGACTGTCAATTTATATCTGAACTCTTCACGACCATCAATTTATATCTAAACTCTTCACGACCATCAATTTATATCTCCACTCTTCACGACCATCAATTTATATCTGAACTCTGAACTGACCTCGGCGATCGTCTTACCGCTTATATACTGTTCCGTTAAATTTCCGGAACATTCCCGAGAAACATAGAAAAGTCGGGACCATTTTATTTTTCGCTGAAATATCGAACAAGTTTCCGCGAAACACAAATACACTAACATATCCTCATTTATTACGCACACACTTGCAGTTACGATATACACGTCGCGGCTGGGCTGCGACCGGCTCGCTCACATACATGGGCACTCGAACGCACACAAGCAAACACGCACTCGTTACACTACTTTAAATTTGGCATTTTCGAGGTACCTTTAAATAGTATCAATGTAAAGGATTTATTTTTTTGCTTTTGATCTATATGGTAATATGGTAAACTTAATGTAGAAAAGAAAAGTTTTAGCAAAATATATAATATATTATAATTATCATAATATTTTTTTTTTTCGAGACCTTTACGGAATTTTAACCAATTTAATATTTGATTAGGCAAAACGAATTTTCCTTGCACACAGGTATTTCGTTATCCTTATAATCATCAAGGACCTGATGTAATTTACCAAGCGATCAAAAGATTAAATTATCAAATTAGTTTTTTGCGATTTATAGGTTGAACAATTTCTTTTTATGGGAATTTCTGTATCGTGTTCTCGCGCTTATCGGTGAAAAGTAAAGGTGAGCACCCTCTGAGAATAATTAGTAAAGGTATTGCGTGCCCGCAAAACTTTTAACAACCGCGGTTTGTGTTACATCCGCCTAGTTGGAAAACGTTCAGAAACACGGAAAGCATAGACTTGACCGACGAATGAGACGAAGAAAAGTCCGGAAACTTTCTTGTTTGATTTCAACAACGGACTTATTCTGTCTGAATGTAACTACGTTACCTGCAATTGACTACGATTTTTCAGTACACTCTATTTTTGATATACAGTTTACAGTTATGTAAGAATAATATTACATTTAATACGACCTAACAGAATCAAATAAAAACACTTGGCGAATTGTAACTGTATTATATATTAACATTAGAATTTAATTATTATTAATAATAAATAGTTATTCATTTCTAAAATAAAAGTAGCCTAAGTTACTCCTTATTACATTAGCTACCTGCCAGTCAAAGTCTCGTCAAAATCGGTCCAGCCGTTTCAGAGATTAGCCGGAAAAAACAGACAGACAGACAGACAAAAATTGTGAAAGCGCCTCCGGCCACTTAATATCACAAAGGCTGCCTTTTGAAATTTTAAATTCTCCAGTAGATCTAAATGTTTTTTTTCGATCCTACATGTAAGATTTTAACATTTTTTGCCATTAAAACAATGTTTGTTCAAAATAAATTATTTCAAAATATCGCTGTAGTGTTCAGTAATTCTATTTTTTATGACACTACCAGATTTTTTTACGTAAATGGCGTTATAATTCACTTGGTAAACACCATTATGATTAAATTTATTTCATGTTCTTGATAAATGGCATTTGGCTGAAACTATTGTCGAGTCTTATTAAACAGTGTCTATTTTATTATATTCTATTTGTTACGAAAATGTCTCACAATTTATTCAACATTCCAAGTTCTAAACTAATTGAAGTAAAAACAAAAACGAACAATATCGAAAGTTTCGCCAAATTTTATTAGAGTAGCACATCTCTATATGTAACTTGGCCATAATAAGTAGCGAATCGATGAAACTTAGGTCTCTCACGTAACCAAAATCTTGTAAATAACCAGTCAGAGTTTACTCCATTCCTTTGAAAATGCTTACTTGACCGAAACTTGTTACGATTATTCTAATTAAATTTGTTGAAACTTTCTATAATGTTTGTTTTTGTTTTTACTTTATTCAATATGTTTCACAATAATTGCACCTCACAAAGTGTTATGTTTATCTAAACTAATTTACTGTTTAAATGTTACCGTATCGTTTATAAGGCTTTTTTTATTTCAATTGTCAAAATCTATGTGATAACAACGTTCGTAAGTTAAAAGATTATAGACGAATACTATTTCGCTTTCATGTGGATCGCCATTTTTAAATGCAGTATAATCTTGATGAAGCTATTTACTTCAGGAATTGTGAGTTTCATTTGACGGAGTTACAGAAGATTGGAGTATTCCATATTGACCGTATTAAAACGACAATTTCCGATTGGTTTGTCTGTAAATAGAATTTTTCTGTCCCAGTTTGGAGCAGGTGGTTAAAAGCCATCCGATAGACCGCAAAACGACACGGAAAACGAACTTCAACCCTCTGAACGCGACCGCACACACACCACTATCGTACTTACATAATAATACATATACACATGGCGTTGTGTGACACAGTCACAGTCACAAGTTCGCTGGAGTACACGTTAAACAATTTTCTCATAAAGCCCTGACAGATTAGCCTACCTGCTGAATTAGTCCCAAGTACAAAAGCGAAAAATTATGCAAGGGAAGTTAATGATCGCGTGTAACGGAGGTGCGAAACAATGTAACGAATACAGGGAGAAAAAGCTCTCGACATTTCTCCGCATTACTTTGTTTCGTTTCACTAAAGCGAGAATTAAAAAAAGTAGGGCACTGGGTTCATGCAAGGACTAAAAAGATATCGTTGAAGGAAATATGGATGGTCGATCACAAAAAAAAAAAACTTAAATTTCTTAATTATTTTAAATGAACTCCGGAGCTACAGGACACAATTTAGTAAGATTTTGTAGCCCAAAAGGAACTCCTACAATTTTGGTCGATTCTTCTGTCCGCCCGTCCGTCTGTTTGTATCTCACAGCTCTAAAAACTAAACTTTTTTGTGTTTCATTCCCACCAGCTACTCGTGCTGGTGGACGAGCAGTTTCTCCGACCTACACTAGAGTGCAAAGCCGGTGGGTAGGGCGTAAGGCCCTCTTCAGCCTCCTTTCAGGAATCGTGGGAATGGGTGGGTAGTGTGGTTAAGGAGAGAAAGATGAGATGGACGAAATTAAGACAGAAGAAAAGTGAAGGATTATCTGTGGAATATTACTGCCCCAGCATTTGCCTAAGTGATCCAAGGAAACCACAGAAAACATGGACCAGAGCAGTCGTACCCGGGTTTTAATCGGTGACCTAATGATCTAGAGCACTAGACCACGCCGCTCGGTCGCAACTATCTCATCCACTGCTTTATATATCCACGCATTAGTATAGATCATATGCAAACAACAACTGATGACCAAAAAACCCAAAACAATAAAATATTTTAGAAAAATAATTTATTTGTACTGAATATCTAAAGATTTGGGAGAAATGTTGGAGGTAGGTTTTGATGGAAGTTGGACAAGTAAATATCACAACTAAATTCCGAGGTACATGGATCTAGCCGAAATTAAGCTTATAAGATACGACATGTGCCATAAAATATTAGATCTGTTAGTATTAACTTTTTTTGGATGTTTGTCATTTTTACTTTATTTGAACAACTTTGTTTCTTTATAACGCTGTATTTTATGTTACAGGCACCTCAACGTCTTGTTCCTGTGATTCTTAGGGGGGTGAGTTATATTTTACAATCTTTTTTAATGTTGTAATCAATAAATTTGACTTCATGTAGTTTAAACAGTAGGCTTTTATCTGTTTGTAAAGCTGACTTGTTTTAATAATGTGCCTCTATGGTACAGTCGAGAGGGTATGAATGCTAATTATCTAAAGTACCATATGGTATCAAATTCCAAAATAAAAAATTACCTACATCAGTTGGCTCTTTGTTGAGGATTTTAGCATTACCTAAAATTAACTCGGTGGTAGTCGATTAGTAGGTAGGTCGATGGTAGTTGGTACAACTAAAGACAGTAAGAGTATACGGTAGGTATACAATTACATGAATGTATTTTTATAAGTTACTATATAATAATTTCTTTGTTTGCAAGTAAGTAAGTGATATGTAAAGGGTGAAGTCTTAAAGACACTAAAATAGATAACTAAAATACATATAAGCAATATTTAATAAAGAACTGAAACATGTTGAAACAGATAACATAATACACTAATCCTTAATCGTCTTAATTGGGTTCCACTAAGTCGCTTTTGTAAGATATGGCGCCATGGTGAATAATAATTCAATTTATAAGTAAATACACGTAGTGGCCAACCTTTTAAACGTATCTACAATTGTATTCAACAAAACTACAATGCTTTATTTAGAAAGGAAGGGCTCTTGTTGAAATTTACAACATTAGCGTGGTTTACATTTTTATTTTGAATCAGTGAATAAATTCGTATAAAGTTTTACAATACCAAAGCTGTGAAAATTTCAATTTACAAAAAAATGTTTCATATTTGTGATTAAACTTTTGTAGTAGCTAGTTTATCGTGACAACAAAACAACTCTTTGAATTAATTTGTACTTACTACAGATTATCTAAAATTAACGAGGAAAATTTTGTTGCTGCTGTTACGCCCGGGAATCGAAACTGGGATCTTTTGCTTTATGCACCAATGCTCTGACCATTAAGCTAGGTACTAAACAAAAGGATTAAACTACCAGAAAAAGCATAAGATGTTATTTCTATAGTTAATTTTGAAATTTTTTCGAATTCTTGTAAACTCTAATCATTTTGTTATGGAAAACTCGGATTTAAATTCAAATGTTGGCTATTTGTAATATTTTAAGAATTCACTTTGCAACTTCGGGGCAATCGTAGGTTTTATTGCAGGTTTTAATAGCCTTGATTATGTAGATTTTACATCTGGTTAAAGCCTGCGATTGCCCTGGGGCAACAAGGTGAATTTTTAAAATAAAACCTTGAAAGTAGAATGTGTTTTAGAAATATCTAACATTTAAATTCAAATATGGGTACCCATAACAGGACGACTATGGTTAATTTAAATTCGAATGATTTTTTAAGTTAACTAGATTTGTCTTAAGGGCTGCACAAGTTTTATATTTAATGACAATTCATGAGCCAGGCAAGATTCCTTTCAACTTTACGTTTACCATTAATAGAGCTCTAATAAATAAATGACCAAGTTTCATTTAAAATAGTCATTTGTTTTGTCGTTTTATAACAGGAAATTGATTAAGTGTTTGTTGTTATGTGACCATACCACAACAAATCTGACCATTTTATGCTTTAGAAATTCCAGTTTTACCATTTTGATCAATTTTCTATACGTTAGGACTTCCGTTTAATAAACTGTTATTAACCAGAGTACATTTAAGCATTTCGTTACGCTGTGCTAAACTTCCTCAGTTATTGATATAAACGGTTGTTGCTATTACAATTTCAAAATTTCAATAAACCTGCTAAAAATAGTTTGGCAATTATTACATTCGATAAGTTCAATGCACCGTATGGTCATGAACATTGCGGCTTTCGTTTATTTTGTCCGACAATAACCGCTAAAGTGAATGACAGCTTTATTGTAAAAAGATAGACGTCTGTTAATCGATAGAGTTAAATTTTATACATTTAACCACAGTCAATTGTGTAGGTGTTGTATGTGTAATCATGCATTGCTGCCAATTGAAACAGGAAAGACTGTAGAGTCGTTTGAACATATCATTAGTTTTAAAATAGAACAAGAAAAATTTTTATTTGCATAAAATAACAAACAACAGAAGACCACCCTTTTAATATTTCGAATATTAGTCCAAGGGATAAAACATAAAACTATTATTGAGATAAAGTTAAACAAACAATTAATAATATAAAAATATCTAAAAGCAGTTTGTTTAACTTTATCTCAATAATTTTAAAAGATGTTTCACAAATTTCCTAGCGCAGAATCTATTGAAATTATTAAAACTATTAATTTAATTATAAATTCTTTCTGTATATAGTATATTTTTATGCTTTGCTGTTATACACATGACAAAGTTGTATTGAATATAATTAATTATTGAGCGTTTTTCAGTTTTTGTGTTATTGGGTAATTATTTCGTACCCCTTATTCTATTAGTGTTGGAATAATTGATATCTTTTGGACCTCTACATTTCGTTTCTCTTTGTTTGCGATTTGGTTTTTGTATCATTCTCGGTTTTTCGGTATTTTAAAATGGTCTTCTCGAAAATACGATTTCTCCAGAATAATTCAAACATCGGCGCTAACTGCTCCCTAGCCAAAAGACATTACAGTGATTTAGTACACGAAGTCAAACTCACGCATGCCATATGTTCCCTTTCGTTGCCTAAACGTGTAACGTTATCGCTATCCCTCGATGGTGTCGTTAAATTTCTACAGGAAGGTACACTGTTCACCTATATCCACCTTCAGTCACCCCTAATTCACGCATATATACATGTACGTATCAGGTCATCAGGCGTATCCACATATAAAAGGAAATTGCAAAATTCACCCTAAAAATCCAATACGCTTCTTTTATAAAATCTTCTCGATTTCAATGAGAATATTTCTAAATTGAATTTCATTTCTAAATCAATATTTAAATTCAGTATAGTCGTTGCTAATTTAGCTTATTGTCTAATTTACACGTTTTTTCGTAAGGGCTGGCCAATGAGTCAATAGAAAGTCAATCGAATTCCTTTGACATATTCAGATGAATATAAATAACTACTAGATACCAGGGATGTAAGGTTATCATTAATAATAGTAGTTGAATTAGATAAACTCATTGCTCTGAAAACATATATCGGAATTATTAATAGTACTAATTCTATAAGAACATAAGCTTTCACGGCCAGAATTAATAGTAAAATGATGATTCGGGCTTGTAGGCCGTGGTCGATGTGAACGGTTTCGTCCAGACGTTTCGTCGGCAACTGCGGCTGACATCTTCAGTGGGTGCTGTGTTGACTAGGTGTGCGACTGTCGTTGCCGAGACTTCGAGGTATAATCTTCGCACACGTAGTCAACACAGCACCCACTGAAGATGTCAGCCGCAGTTGCCGACGAAACGTCTGGACGAAACCGTTCACATCGACCGCGGCCTACAAGCCCGAATCATCATTCTACTATTAGTACTAATTTTGCCCATTGAAAACTAAGAAGAATACACTCTGTATTCCTTTCGATAGTACAGTTGTTATTATTGTCGATAGTGTCGATACTATTTTTTCGTAGAGTAACATTCGATAGTTTTACATCACTACTGTGTACCACCACAGATAAAAATTAATTAATCGTTGAACTGTAGAGATCATTTAAGCGTTTAGATCTTATCCCGTATACAAAGGGATAATAAAATTGATAGAGATGTCCCATGCGGTCCTGTAAGCAGTGGTGTTATGTGAAATGAAAAATAGTGGTACTCTCTATTTTTATTTAATAACGCTTCTAATTGGCAGTCACAACTGATGCAGATGATGTATCTTTATTTTCTGTTTCTTTCTACTGACATAACATAATGATGGCGTGCTATTATCTTTATGATCCTATATGCATTTATTATTATATTTATCGGAATGTTAGCCTTTTTGTTTTTAGTATTGTATCAGTGGAATTTACTTGATCCCAAGTTACGATTCGTTTAATAAGCTATGCGTCGAGAATTGGGACAAACGTCCAATATCGAATCGAACATATACACACGAACTTAATAATATCGAGTGTTCCCCGCACCATATATTCCAGTCAGCTTCTACTTGTGAGCAATCACAAGCGGGATCCGTCTTTATTGGATTTCCAACCAAATTAATCGTTTTAAAACAACGAGAAATGTTTACCGCAATTCCACAAACGATTATTGCTATCCCTGAAAATCACTCGAAATTGTTACACGATCATTCAATAAATTTATCTCCACTTCTTCCGGAATCTCCAACGGAATTCATAAAATCTAATTTCTACCATTAATTACACAAGAAAACAAAACACAACAACATCATTACCACGTATTATATTAAATTTAAATGAATTCACTGTAGCAGCTGAAATAGTTGATTATAGCTGATTACAATATCAACTATAGTTTTTGAATACCCTTCTCATAGAACTCTGCCGCCTGAGTTGTTAACTGCTAACCACTGCATCACAACTGTTTTGTCTTGAAGACGCTGACCGCTCAGATGTTTCTTCATGTGCAGGAACAAATAGTAGTCACTGGGCGCCAGATCAGGGCTGTACGGAGGATGATCTAGTGTTTCTCAGTGAAAATATGTAACCAAAGATATCTTTGGTCCGATTAGCCACATGCGGACGGGTATTGTCATGCACATTTGCGCGGCCATATTTATGTGCTCTCACCCACTTCCTTACCACTCCATCACTCATAATGTTTTGTCCGTAAACTACAGAGATCTCACAATGAGTATCAATCGATTTTAGTCCTATAGCTCTAAGGAATCGTATAACAGCCCGGACTTCACAGTCGGGGGGAGAGATGTAGGTACTCAGTGCGCATACGCAGAACGCTGACCACAAGGCTGTGGCGGCAGAATTTCAAAACGGTACTTACTTAAAAAACATGTCTCGTATATTTTATAATCCGACTAAAAGTTATGTGGCCGCTTTTGAAACTAACATTCATAACATTCTTACTGATTATAATTATTCAGTGTGTAAACTGTATAGTATAGTATAGTAAAAGTAAGATGTATATCTCTTAACTTCCCCTGAAAATTTGCCATCAGAGCTTAAAGGCGTCTAACCCCTTGGAGGAATGAGGATCTTTTATTTGGGCTCGGTCAAACGAATCCTGGTTATAAAATAAAACATAAAAGGTTCACTGGGGGTATTTAGGTGGCTTCTTCGGCCATTCTGGCCTTTTATATTATCGAAACATGTCTTGACCAATTCCTTTCAAGCTACCTATAATGATCCACAAAGGAATCATTATAGCGTTTAGTCACTTCCATTGCTTGCAACATGATCAGAATCCTTCATTTTATTAACCATAAGAATAGATACATTTTTTTGTTAATATCACTGAGCGCTGCCTGTTCTCTTCATCTTGAAATCGATAAGGGTAATAAAAGTATCAAATGAGATTATTCTATGGAATTATTATAATAAATCTTTATTATATGTGTGGCGGCGTTTTCCTAGTCGCCACAACTTTTTGTATATATGTATTTTCGTATTCTTTTGTATTAAAATTATATTAAAATAAAAATAATAATAAATTAAAAAATATATAAACTCATAGTTATAAAATGTTTTTTTTTTATGTAAATAGAATACCAAATATTCCTATTCTCAATGCTATTCTTCTATCTTATTTATTATTACATAGCGGAATGTAAACATCTTTTCAAATACTTCTATTAGAATTATTTTGTATTCATACTTTTTTATTATGCTCTGTGTAAATTTCTTTATTGCTTGTACTTTCCTATAATCCTTTTAATATCGAACAAATTTCGCTTACTAACAGCATGGCTCCTGTTCCTTCTTAATTGCACTTTAATGTTGGGTTTCTTTGGTATCTATTTCGTGTAAATATTCTATTCAAATCTCATTCCTTTCTGATTGGCTCCCTTCTGTAATGAAAAATACTTCTAGCTCCTCCCTAATAGTTTTACTAACATTTTCTTTTCCAAAACACTTCACTTCCTATCTGCTTTTTCTACGTTCACCATATAATCAATCTCGCTAAATCTTCAGTATTAAATGAAGTTGTATAGTTTTAATTGTGTTTATTTTATTTTTTTTAATTCTTATTAGAAAAGGACCTTGTTTAATATTAGTGAGTTTCACTAATAAGTAGAAAATATCTGTCTGTATTCATTTATATTGGTATGATATTAACTGAGTTAATTTAAGTTATGAAAAACTAACATTTAATCAAGGAGATTGTAAAACACACGAGTGTATATACTGATTTAGTATGTTCACCTTCCTTAGTGACCCAAATAAACGCGTTCAAAAACCCTCACTTTTTATCCCATTTATTTTATGACAAAGTAATTACCGAGGTTGTTTCGATATTAAGTTGGATTATTTTTCCCTTTTACGCGTCAATTAGCTTACACCTGCTAAAGCTCCAGTCCGACTTATAATTTGATGAGTTTTTCTTCATTTTGGCCGATTCGCGATGGCCCCCGGACAACGGTTGAAATCTGCATAATTTGTTGCGTGCCTCCACCCGGACGATCTACTATCATCGCCACGGGCGACCGCTGCAATCGTAAAGCTGTTCAAATCAACGTAATGACGCAAACAGGTCATAAAATAACAACAGACTTAAAAGTAGTTATAATTTATGAGCGACTTTCATTTCGACCTATCCAAATTGATTGTTTGAGTTCCCCAAGTCTTATATTCGATTAGAATGCAGAGAAGAAAAATTGAAGCTTTTTGTGCTTTTTAATTAATATAAACCATTACTATTTCCACAATAGAAAAGTATTGTTCGATTTTGAAATAGTAATGGATTTTTTTTAAATAAATAACAAAATTGTAAGCTTCCAAACTACGACGTATACTGACAGACAGACAGTCGGGCGAAGAGATTGAAAGTATAATAGTTAAAATATAAATATATAAATAAATAAAAATTCTTGGAAACTGCTCACAATGTTTTATTAAATAACTCGATGCGCATTTCGCCCTGTTAAGACATTATCAAGAGTACTAAAGTTAATACAAAATTAAATTATATTTATATACATGCAATACAAAGACAGAGGGTGGGAGTTAAATTAAGGGACCGCTAAGTAATGGATTATTCCCGAAATCTAATTGGTCGTTCCTGAGAGTTTTTGTTGGCTTTAATAGCTTTGTTAGTTTCTACAATTTCAAATCTATCGAGTATAGGACCTCCTTTCACATTTTTTAGTAATTTTAATTTATCTTTACATAATGAGTGGTTATTATTTAATACATGGCTAGCTAGGCCTGAGTTATGTTTGTTAGTTTTTATATAATTGAAATGTTCTAAAAAACGAGTTTCAATACCTCTTTTTGATTTGCCTATATATATAGATAGCATTACAATCATTGCAAGATATTTCATAGACACCACTTTTTTGTAAAACGTAATTATTTACGCTTAAATTTTTGTTGTTTACCAGCTTCTTACCTAAAGTATTGTTATTGGAATAAGCTGGTTTAATATTGTAATGATATAGGGTTTTACCTACTAGTTCGCTTATCTTACCTAAATAGGGTAATTTCCTTCAAACATTATACGTTACTAGAATTGGAATTAACTGGGTAAATGATGTTATTGAATATTGATTTTTCTTTTTTGTTTAGTAACTTATGAATGATATTTTTGTTGTAACCATTATCTTCTGCTATTGATTTTATCAAAAATTTATTTCTTTTTTGTAAATCTGTTCCGATATAATAGTTGCTAGTGAATTCTAAAATTGTGTAACACGAGGCGAAAATACACCTTACTGTTCATTACCTACCGTTAAATTTACAGTAAAACTATCTATTTCCAAAGAATAGATATTTTTTAGCTGTAATATGTTGAGTATTCAATAAAATGTATTCCCAAATAAATATATGAATAGTAACATTCGTTTAATTTTCGTGGGTAGTGTATTAATTCGCTAATTAAATATTATCACCACCGTTTATAAAACGTTTTTAAATTGTATCTCAATCGTGGTCTGATGGCAGATTCATGGGCGTAGTCGGTGTTGTATGATAAACGAGAAAAGACCAAATCGACAGGTGCGAGTCGGAACGGTGCCAGGGAGTCCAAGTCCAGGACCGGCCGCACATGTTGCAGCAGCTGGAGTTCCAACAGATTCCAGCACTGGTTTGTAATCAGCGGCCACAAGGCCTTCTCTTTCTTCATCATCGTACTCTTTTCTATACTATAACGTCCAACGTCATCTCGGTCGTTTCTGACACACCTGGCTTTATCCCGCACGCCCTTCCTGCTTCGCTTGCTTGTTGACCTAATACACAGTTCCAGCGAAGCCGCCCCTTATGCTATTACTATAAAACCACTTGTTCTACCCGTTCAAATTGGCGTGGCCGTTTTATCAAATTATATGTGTCTAAATACGGTTAAACATTTAATGACCAAGCCATCAGTGGCGGCGTTTGAGTATTGGTCATATCTATTATCATCGTTTAGAAAAACATATCGGTTATATTAATTAAAATCATCGGTCCTGACAGAATACTACATGACGACCTTATAAAGAACACTGTTTTTTACGATATACCTCATTAAGCTACTAAATTTAACTAATATCTTCGGAGGGTTATATTTGTTAGAACGACCAGTCAGTTTGTTACTTATCTATAAATAAAACGCACCAAAATATATTGTTGTTATTTGTGAAACTTTTAACATGTCGTAAATAAAACAAAACAAATTAATACCAAAGAAACACCGCGTATTATATCAAAGTTAGAGCATGGAATTCCAAACAAAGACTCGGTAAACGAATATGGTGTATCACACTCGACAATTTCAACCATTTGATAGGAGAGAGAAAAAGTTTAAACCCTTTTTGACAACAATTTTTTAAAACTGAAACGAGCAACAACAACGAAGATTTAATTTCTTTATTACAGATTTTGACTGTATATCAAAAAGATTGGAAGCAATAAAAAGTAAAGAAATTACAAACAGGGTTTTTATACATTTTGTTTAAAGAAAGTTGTACATTCTGCAAATTGCGTATGAAGTTCAATTGTACTGGTGAGGGATTGTTATAACGTTATAAGTAATTATTACCTTCGAAGAGAGGTACATACCTATAGGTGATAATTTTTGTAATGGTAACATAACATAAATTTGCATAGCACATTGTTAACATTTATTCGTATTAAAAGCCAGGTGTTACGGACATATCGGACAGTAAGCAATGGTGTGTGTGTTGGAATAATTATTACCATTCGTTTACCTTTTGTACAATTACATATGGTTCAAGGGATTTACTACTTACAATGTTTTCGTACGTTTATGCGCAGATGTAGCTAATTGAGCACAAAAGTATAATAAATATGTTATGTACATTGAAAAGACGAAATTGTAAAGCAATACTTTTATAGATGCATGCACGCCGCAGTGTTATTTACGACTATTTCGATACACCTGTATGCAAATTTTTAATCCAAACTGATTTAAAATGCCAATCAGTTATTTTGATGTGTTCAAATGGGAAGTTTTATTACTTTCTGCAACGTGTTGCGTATACCTGTAGAGAACTGATTAAGCCGGTCGTTATTTTAAATCTTGTCTCTCGCCAAATTTGTTACTTTAAAATAATCAGCATGTGCACCATATATAAAATATACTTAATATACCTATAGTGTATTTAATAAAAAATTATTGTTAAGGATTCGGACCTCGAACCGAAAAATCTGCAGGATATTTCTATCTGTTTATTAGTTGAAATAAAATTATTTCACCGGTGCAGAGATGTGCCACATCTTTTGATACCTATGGGGGAATCGATGCAATAAACGGACTTTGTGTTTTAAAAGTTTATTACACCAAAACTATTTACAACTATATACACACTAATTTTATTATACGTCGTGATCGCTACTTATTATTACTAAAATACTAAATGACTATAGATTATGATTTATTATATGAAACTATATCTTTAGAGAGATCATTTTAGTACATTAACATATAGCACCAATCATATCTCTCTAAACATATAGTTTCATATAATAAATAATAATCTATAGTCATTTAGTATTTTAGTAATAATAAGTAGCGATCACGACGTATAATAAAATTAGTGTGTATATAGTTGTAAATAGTTTTGGTGTAATAAACTTTTAAAAGACAAAGTCCGTTTATTGCACCGATTCCCCCATAGGAATAAAAAAAGTGGCACATCTGTGCACCGGTAAAATAATTTTATTTCATCAACTAATAAACACTATCACAAGTAAAGTAAAAACTCCAAAATTCATTTAATTCTGTTCGAATTAATGTCTTTGACTTTTATAAACCATGCGACGTTATCCATTTTTTCTTCAGTAATTTAGTTCTTTTAATTTGTCTCTAGTTCTGTTCTACTTCAATTTCACGTTTCATTTTATATTTTAATTTTACTTTTATTTGTGGAAGAAACAAATTTTACTTGCACTGATTGTGAACTTTAGATAATAGTACCTACATGTAAATACTAATTTTATGGTCTGTAGTCTACAACATCCGCCCACATTTCTTTTTCTAGTGTAGACCAAGCCTACTAGAAAAGTGCTCGTGCCCATCCCTTTTCAAAGTTGTTGATACTTCTCATTATATTCAAAATTGTACTACGTTGTTAAATGACTATTAGTTATTCTACTCGAATTATGTTTCGAAACTACACGTAACATATATTTGCCATAGAGGCATATCCATAGAGATTGTTTCTCAGTGGGTAAATAATTATATTTGGGTTATTTGGGTTAATGTACACAAAAACTAACTGGATAGGTTTCAAAAAGTTTATTTGTATACAAAAATTCTATATCTTTGATAATGACCTAACAGCCAAAACGGTTGTCAGAAGATTTCAATAAATTTTGTGAAACCTATCCAGTGAGTTATTGTATTCATTAATCCCAAAAATTATTAAAATGTTTCATAGTGTCACCATGAACAACATTAATTACATTACAGAGAATTAATAGTTAAACATTTGTAGCAAAATTTGCTAACTTTAAAGCATTTTTAATGAGGAAATTATTTATTTTATTTTGCAAATGTAAGGAATTTATCAGATTATATAACAAATTACAGGTAGAATAATTGAAATGGTAGACTCGCTTGGCACTTGGTGAAACATTATTAAAAAAAACTGAAAAATATTTCAAAAAGAACACTTGGCTTGTTTCACTGATTTTGTTATTTCTCTAACGATCGTTTACTGCAATTAGAGTAATTTTATACTCTTTGAAAATGGTGTTGTAACCGAAACGATCGTTATAAAAATAATATAATCTGAAACAAGCCAAGTGTTCTTTTTGAAATATTTTTCAAAGTTTTTATTTTATTTTTACAGGTAGAATTTTTTATTCGTAATCATTAAAATTTATAATTGACATTAAAATTATATTACTTTGTTTACAAAAATACTTGTTTTGAGACAATACCTTGAAATATGGATTATTTTATTATGGAATATATATGAACAATTTATAGTTTATTTTAGTAAAAAAAACTTACCTTTACTTCTTTCTTTCACTGTTTTTCAAAATTTGCACTTTGATTTACACGTTCCGATGCTTTTACTTTTATTTATGTACTGTTCAATTCATCAACAAAAAAAAACGTGATGAAGGGTGGCATTCACTAATTCTTTTGCCATTAAACGAAAAAAAAAAAAGACAAACTAGGAAAGGTCGCGCGTTTTATTTACAACGTCGCTCGAAAAGGATCGTTCAGGCTTTGTTAGTTCGTTTTACGAAAGCAAAACGTGATGCAGCGTTTTCATCATCTCTCTTGATCAGAAGCAAACGCAGCAGCTGCTGCTTGTAAGAGAGGTCTGAGACATTTAAAACAGGCTGCATGTGTAGGTGAAATAAAATCCCTTTTGGACAACAGCTAGGCAGGCCGCTGATGGGCATACAAAATCCCTTCTTGTTGTTCCACCGCGTCAAACCACGTAGGACATGAATTTTTAATTTCCGGAAAGGAAATACAGAGTGACTCTTAAACATAAATCGATATTTTTGGGCTATTGATGTTTATTGATGTATGGATAAAAAATACCCACTAATGTACTGAGTGATTCAATGAAAAAATCTTTAACAATATTTTTGTGCCTCCGGACCGAAATCTTTAGGAGACTGTTCACGTCCGTGTGCGAAAAAATATTCTTTTTAAAATAAAAAGTTGTTTTTTCATTTACAGTTTATGCCAGTGGCGGTTTGGGGTGGTTCACGTTGGGGGTTCATAATTTCAAGAGTGATTGACATAATTTTTATTCCAAAAAAAGAAGGTAATAAAATCCTTTTTAGTCCAATTATAAAGGATTACAGATCCCACATTTAGAACGCGTCCTACACAGTAGGTACAGCGCACCGAAAGCCATATCCCACGACCGGTTTCGGCCTATCGGGTCTCATCAAGTGGGCGCTGGCAGAAAAGCCTGTAAAGGCCTTTATAAATATAAATATAAATATGGAATCAACAGATTGTTGATTGGACGAAAAAGGATTTTAATACCTTCTTTTTTGGATTTTTATCTTCGTCTAAGAATCCATCGGAATCAAAAGTGTAATTCAATGCCGGTAGGGGTATTAGCCCTCGGACTAGTAATTTCTGTTGATTCCATATTTATATTTATGTTTATAATTTTTATTAATTCTTTGACCAAGCCGGTTCACCACTAAACAAAAGACACGGAGAACCAAATATAATTTCTGATAATTATCCAGCCTTAATATTTTGAACGTAATTCAGACATCGGCTGTTGGAGATTTTTCATTCAAAAACGCTTAGTCTTCCAAAATAGCGACGGTATGTCCATTCGTCACTGTGCCACTGTAGATTGTGAACAAACTAAACACTTGCTCATGTGTTAGGTGTTGTGTGGCATTAAAAACGCTCGAAATACAACTGTCCTCACCTCCAATGTAATGTCAATGGCTGAACAGATCAACGATCTGTCTGTGCTCATCTAACGATAACCAGCAAACAGCCTACAAACCATGAATATTCGTTATCATACCTAATTTTATTTTTAATTTTGACACTCAAGCGTCGTTTGGTTTGTTATGTTTAATTATTCAAGGGGGTGCAAATGCTCACATGGTATAAATAACCTATTTATTTCCATAAATTGCACCAATCGCTTATTTTATTGCAGTGAAGTTTCTGAAATCTTTAAATACATCATTTAATGACGTATTTGTGTCAAATTTACACTAATCCTGTGGGGATGTGCCATTGCTGCCCGCCGACATTTATGTCTATTAATGTTGGTGGCATTGCTGCTCGCTAACTTTATTACCCTCATAATTAGTTTGAATTCATAATTAGGTATTATAATAATTTTTAGAAACGTATTACATATTCGTAACATATAAAATAATTTGCTCAAATTTATCGATACAGGTACCTATAGACAATTTATTAAATGCACCAAATAATACAGACCATTAGGGGTCAATTTCGAACAGGAAACCGTTCGACAATTTTAACGTCACAAATTATGGATTAGATTGAGTTTGTTGAAAGTGCTTGGGGTAAACAACAAATTGTGTTAGAAGGTTACGGAACATTCAAAAGTTGTTCTAATCTTTTGGATCAACTTTACACTCTTCACGTGTAGTCTAAAATATTTGAAAATTGATTTTGAACTATCCACAATTTTGGCCTGCAGAGAAGTACTGATTAATACATCATTAAAACGCTGCATGTTTCATTTTAAACAGCACTTATGGCGAAAAATTCAAGAATTAGGATTATCATCTACATACCAGACAGACCAAGAAATAAGAAACCATGTAAAAATGACTACAGCATTAGCACACTTACTAATGCCGTTATTAGAAGAAGGATGGCTTTATATCATGGAACAATCGCTAAACACATCAGTTATGATGATTATTTGATTGATCAATGGATGGAAAATTAGTATTATTATTAAACAAATACGGACGCGGGCAGCAATGCAACTTTTTGAAGGCGCAGGCAGCAATGGGACTAAATCAATCCTGTAGGTACTTATTGAATAGAAATGAAACTGATTGACTGAAATTAATTGTAAAATAAATGAGTAAGCTTTGACTCGTCTCATCTTTAGTTCAAACCTTAAAGAGACAACAATTCTGTCATTGTAAAAATGTGACACTTTAACATTTAAATTATGAAAAATTTGTAGTGTTTAATTACCATTAGTAATATCGTGACACTATGATAAAACAAGAAAACATATACGACAGTCTGAAGTCTGATACCGATAGAAAGAAAAGAAGAAAACAAAAATCACTTTGTAAGCAAGACGTGCTCTCAAACGATTCTCAATCAAAACTTTTTGCAATCAGATGTCCAGTGAAAGTGGCATCTTTTGATCAAGGGAATCAATACGTTGACAACAATATTGCTACTTCTGATATGAGTAGAATAAAGAAAATTTCCAAGTGTCTCAGAAGCTTAAATGAAAAGAAACACGAAAAATGCGAACAGGGAACATCTTCATCAGAAGACAAACCCATAACTAATAGAAGAATTAAAAAGTTTTCCTTAAGACCACTTACATGTTTGCTGCAACGATTTAAAAAGAAATCAAATAATGTAACAGGAGGGTCGAATGTAGTTGGCGAAATAAGTACAAAAGTAAGAATTGTAACAATAAACAATTATTTAATGCAAAAAACATGATTTTTTGGGGTGGAATTTTGAAAAAGTACCGGTGAGGGTAAGTTAGGTTACATTATCCACCGTATGTTCTTTGCATATCACTATATTATTAATAAACAAACAATTAGTTAATGCAAAAATAACGTGACTTTTTGGGGGTGGAATTCTGAAAAAGTACTGAATCCTAAATAAAACGCTCAGTATATTATTCTTTTCCATTTATTACTATATAAGAAGCGATAATTTACAGATTTTATAGATAGATTTTATCTTTCATCGCACTTCTATTCCAGACCTCCTCGCAGCAGACAGGTAAAAATAGTTTAACGATGGCAATTCGTCTACCACCTGGTACAAGCTTATCAGAAAGTTCACACCTTAAGGTCGAGTTTCAAGTAGAAGAGGAGAGACAGTCTTCATGCAATGCCACGTAAAAATTTTGAAACAAATATTGAAACAATTCCTTGCAATTTCTCTCTTGAGACTAACTAGGTGCATGTTTTTTGTAGGTCTCTTGACGAAGTGTGCCTGAATTGTGTTGAAACGTCTGATTCTGTGTCAATTTTTGAAGGAAATCTTCAAGTGCCATCGAACACTTGCATTCGTGATGTTGCTGAAATGCCACTTTATATCCTTAATTCGGGAGAAGTAAGATAAAAGATAAAATAATTAATTACAAAATTATTAATGAACATTTAGTTCTTAGTCAAAAGTTTATCAAAATTACCAGATGTGGTTCACGGTTTCGATCTTATTTGATTTCATCAGCACATCATAGGTAGCATCGATACAATTGATGATGAAGTTGATTTGGTATTGTATTATCGTTATCTACTTTAGTAAATATCAGTAGATGGCGACATACTGCCTGTAATATACGATATTTTGTCGATACTACCTATGGTGTTGTGATGAGATGTAATAAGATCGTAATCGGTCTTCCACGTCTGGTAATTTCGATAAATGTTTGACCAAGAGCTAGATGTACTTTGTTAATACTGCCTGTAATACGATATTAATACAAAATTACTATTATAAATAGAAACTCAATGTTAATTTTCACAAAATTCAATTCAAACAATAAATCAATATCTCATTTTTTGTAGTTATGAGAAATATATAATATATTATTTTAATATAAGAAAACAAGTGCAAATATTTCACTTAAATTTATTAACAAACTCTACACGTGTTTCGCCTTTTTATGGCATCTTCATGAGTTATTGAGTTACTGATGTAACTTGTAACTTGTAACTCAATAACTTCTGAAGATGACACAAAAAGGCGAAACATGTTTAGAGTATGTTAATAAATTTAATTGAAATATTTCCAAGTGTTTTCTTCTATTAATATAATTTTTATTAAACATGTTTCACCAAGTGTTAACGGCAGACAGTTTCAATTAATTATATACTATATGATGGTAGTTGAGGCAATTACTGAAATAAAGACTGTTAATACTACAAGAAAAACTAAGCCACAATAGCTGACATTGATTTTACGAAAAGATAATAATAATAATCCTTTCCCTACTTTCAGAAATTGAAAAGAAATTCAGAGATAGATCTCAGCCATTCACCAATTATAATCAAGCCTGCTGTTATATCAGAGGTATTTATCAATTTCTCCGTGTTCTGCGTTTAACAGTTGAACGTGTGTCGCGAGTGAATCATCGAAAACCTATTTATTTCACATTATAATTAACTGCATGCCGAGAATATTAATTAATTAGTACAAAATCTTGATAGCAAATGAGACGTCACGGAGCGCTGTGCGGTTTCTAAGGAACGTTACGTTGAAGATTCGCTGCATTATTATTTTCTTTAATTTGATTACTGTTAGTGTAATCTTCGTTGCCGTGTAATATTCAGGTTTAGCAGGTTGGGGTTTGTAGATAGTACAAAATGCAAGTCAGTTCAGTTAGTGCACAACAGTTCTGTGTTAATTTATTCTACCAACAACGGTGTAGGCATAATTAATAAATTACACGTACAGTAAAGGCAAGTGCTAATTGAAAATGTCCCAATTAAAATTTCACTCTCCCGATAGAATAATACTTGTCACCTTAAACTCATCCTTGGAGATATAGAAATAAAAGGAATATATTTTTTAATATTCAGAAATACACGCTTGAGATAAAAATATAAAGTTGAATAGTTGGGAAATTAAAAATATCATCAGGTTTTTGTATCTTCTATAAGAAGCTTAAGTGATATTATTTTTTAATTTAAACACACAGTTTTCAGTAATTTTAGAACAAAATTTTTGTCTAACAAAAAAGATCCAGTTATCTTTTTAACCGTCCGAACTTGTCAATACAAGAATATTTTTATTATTAACTACTAAAAATTGAATAGATGAAGCGTTTAATGATTGTAACTCCATAATAAGTAAAAGAAACACGTATAGTTACAAAAACTTTTATTGAACACAATATATATTTCGACACACTGTGCCTTCTTTAGGTATGGAAGTAATATAAACTAAAACTAAAACATTTTGACTTATATACTAAACTTAATAGTTAAAAAGAGAAGGGGGTTAAAAAACTAAATATTTAATAGTGGGGTATTTACAACGTCTGTTTCTTTTCTAAGTGTAAAAATTTGAAACTATCACTAAAACTATGTTTATTAACTAACAAATGTTCCGCATACGTAGAATTAGAGTTCTTATTTTCATAACCTTTTTTGTGTTCTTTAAGCCCCTCACTAAAACATCTCCCTGTCTGACCTATATAAACTTTATTACATGTGTCGCAATTTAATTGATAAATTTCTGATTTAGCATGTTTCTTAGTAGACTCTTTGTTATTTTTGATAAAACTTCCTAACATATCAGTTTTAAACAACACAAATTCATCTGTAAATTGAGAAATACTGCCTAGAAATGAAATTGAACAAAATTTCAAGGGTTTTCTTTTGTTAAGTGGGTATACTAAGTTTAAAGTTTTGTTTTTTAGTTTTTTTTTAAGATTGTCGTAATTAAAGAGTGTTTATAGCCATTATTGACTGCAATAACGTAAATCCTATTTAATTAGTTATAATTATCTACTGACATCGGTACTGATAATACTCTAAAAGGACTAGAGTAGAAAAAAGCAAATTTATGAATTATCAAATGGTATAAGCTAGCATTTATAATGGTATCTGTCTGTGATTCTTTATGGAAAATAGTGAAAAAAATACCCCACTATTAAATATTTAGTTTTTCAACCCCCTTCTCTTTTTAGCTATTAAGTTTAGTTAGTATATAAGTCAAAATGTTTTAGGTTTAGTTTATATTACTTCTACACCTGAAGAAGGCACAGTGTGCCGAAATATAGGAATATTGTGTTCAATAAAAGTTTTTGTAACTATACGTGTTTGTTTTACTTAAATACTAAACTTAAAAGTTAAGGATTTGTTTCAAAAAACAGTAATGGTGATGCACATGTCTTCAGTTTATAATAAGAGTGAGGGCATTTATGAATTTTATATTAATTTACCCGCCGTTCTCAATTACTTCACTTTCCCTCATTATTTTTTAGGCAAAACTACAGGAGGACTTTTCTCCTTTAAGCAGAATAAAACTGAAGGTGCATTTATTTAGAATTGGTCAATCTGCTCCCCTCCTTCCAAAATTGGTAACCCATAAACTATGTTCAGGCACTGAAGTATTAAAATGTTCTATCATTAATACCCTTTTACCCCAAACATTAAAGGACTGTATAGAGAAAAATGAAAATAAGAAAATAGATGCTCTCTTACAAATTTTGGACAAGTAATGACCCATTATTGAACCATTTACAATCTAAATCTTTAAAAATTCTTCACTAATTTTAGGAGAGATTCTGTTGAAGAAAGCGGCACCACTGATTGGTTAAATATAAATTTAAATAATCAAAATATTCAACAAGAGTACAACGAGTTCTTCAAAAATCGACCTAGTTCCCTTTCTGAAGTGTCGGAGGAATTTTCGCCCACCTCCTCCTTGCCTTTCCTGTTTACTAAAGACAACAAACAACCTTTGAATAGAGGCAAGAGCCTGAATTCTGTAGATGTAGAGTCGGTATGGCCTCAAAGCACTTCGTCTAATGCTAGTGCCATCACCGAGAACTCGATAAGCTCGAATGAAATTGGCGACAAAGTCCCTTTCAACACTCCCATTTCGTATCGAATTAGCAATAGTGATAGTACCACAAATACAACGACTTATGAAAAAGATTCGAACACACGAAGTATCGAATACAACGAATCCGACCCAAGTGACGAAGGAATAAAATGCGAAAGTAATGATAGAAATCAGTGTGATTTTTTATCTGATGGCACGAGGCGATACGTGGAAAGAGATAAAGTTCACAATTCGTCATTTTCATCTACCCAATATCGGGGAAGTGGATTCAAAAATGATAATTATGACGATACCTTGGCTTTATTAGAAAATGCTAAATTTAAACTTATTAAATACCTAGAAAGTAGCAGCTCCGATTTGCTCCACGAATGTCAAAACAGATTCGCTTGTTCGAGAAACTTTAACAACACAGTAAAATGCTACTATGCAACATCTATCTCGAAAGAGCCAAATGTCAGTGCCACTAACGAACATGAAAAAGGTTGTTTCCAATTTGCTTTAGCCCCCAAAACACATGATGAAACGGTAATAGGTGATGCATCCACAAATAAAGGAAGTATTGCTGAAAATAGTAATCACTGTTCGCCCATATCTGGGGGTTCTTTTAATAATGATGGTACTATTACCGCAGAAAAGGGTGAATTGAATGCTGTATCTGCATGGGTAGAAAGAATTAATCAACTCGTTGATGTTATTAAAGAAGATATGCAACAAGCAAAACGGTTTCAGAATGTTCAGGATCAACTAATGAAGAGTTTTGTCGACAAGAGCAAGGCACTTTTAGAAACAACCGATCGACTGCTATCGGAATTTGTAGAAAATGAAACCGAAAGCGCAAAAAGTGCATCTTTTCCTAAAGAAGCATTACAAAGCACTTTTGATGGCGATCAAATGTTAGATGAAGAAATTGATATGGATTTCTTAAACTGTATTCGTAAAGATGATGTAGAATTAAATAATAAATCTTCAACAACAACTATAAGAAGAAACAGTGGATCTAACCTTTACGCAGAATACTTGAAAAGTACCAATAATCCATTTGTTGAAGAGAACGAGTTATTTTCAGAAGTCGGTACCATACCAGAAGAGGATGTGGAATCTCGAATTAGCACGACACCTGATACTTTAAATACTACAAATTGTACCCACGAAAAACGACAAGAAGAGGCGAAATTCGTGGAAGGATTGAATGAAGATACTACAAGTGCAGAAAGTAAGAATCCGCTATTAGAATTAGCTGAAAATCACGATTTAGATAGCAGCAATAAAGTTGATGAAGACGTAAATGAATCTATATGCGATAAACAAATAGTAAACTCGGAAAATATTGACGAAAAGTATTCTCATTCAGTGAATTCTGAATGTCTAACACTTAAAGGAGACACCGAGGATAACAGTCTAGCTGATTCTCCAGTAACAATTCAAAATATAATAAACAACAGTAATGATGTAGAGACATTGGATGCCAGTTTCAGCGACAAAATTACAGATAAAGAAAATTTATGTAATCGTAATGAAGGCGAAGAGAAGAGAATTATCCTCAAAGATCGCAATACATCCAATTTTAAAACTTTAAGGTTTGCCGACAAACAAATAGAGATGAATTTCAAAGGTAATGATGACATATTGTGTAATGTAATAGAAAATGAGGTAAAACATGATAAAACAAAAGAAGATAGAATTAAGCCCAATTCTGTTGAGATACGCAAGACATACTCCATAGTTCAAAAGGATATCCAAAAGATAATCAAAGAACTGTTGAAGAGTTCTCAAGAAATTAAAAATGAAATCATTTTCAACGGAGCGAAAGAAGAAGAACCATCGTTTACATTTAAATATCTAGATAAGAAATTAAGCAATTCGACGATTCCCAATGAAAAATCCGAAAACAAATCCGTTGAAAATCAAATGAGGGAATTTGCCTATATGATAGTTGATATAGCATTAGATAGAGTATTTAAAAACACTGGCGAGATTCAAAGTACAAATTTCTCAACACCTCATCCACCGGAAGTAAACATAGGCGATCAACAAAAAAAAAATTTTAATTCAGCGTTCAAAATTTGTTTAGACGAACTTATAAAAAACCGTCCTCGTGGCAGCAGAAACCATCTAAATGCAGACAATAAATTAGCAACCAGTTCTCATCACAAACATGAACACAATTCAAAAACCGTCTTCTTTTGTGGTCCTAAAGGTTTGTTTCCTAAAATACCGAAAACATCTTACGTTTTTGGGAAAAGATCTCGTTTTGAAGATTCCATAGTAACAAAGGTGACATGCATTGCTTCCTGTTCAATGGATCAGAAGTCGAAAAAGAAAACGACTCTTGGAGAGAAATGCAAAACTGTTGCATTAAAAGATCCTGGCAATGAAGACGATGAAAGTCTGATAAATACATCTTGTTCAGAAAGAGAAATGAACTGTGATAGTACAAATTGCGCAACTGTATCAGAAGTAATAGCAGATGAATCTCCAGATTGTAATACTGTAGTCAATGAGCAAGAGGATAGTTTTCCTTCACAAAATCCGCCAAATGAGTGTGCTGATGACAAAGAAAAAGAAAACCCTAAAACAAAGGAATCTTCTTCTAGTTACAGCGAAAGCACAGACGATAACGAGAAAACAGAAAATGACCGGAAAGAATCCAACGAAGTCCCTCCCGCCATAAAAGAATCCCCCAAATTTCAAATTGTTAACCAAACTAACATTACTCACAGAAAACTAGAAGATCCAAAACTATCCATCGCAAATACTGATGAAGAGGAGCACATTTTAGCTATTGAGAGCGAATCTTCGTCTTTAGACAGGTTTCCTCTGTGCACAGATAATCAACCTAACTTTAACGCTCAAGTATTGGATGTAAGTGAAGCAAGTAACGTTTCAATTAAAGGTAAAAAGATTGTGCCCCCTTCTTCACTAACCAAAATTGGGAAGGTTACCATAGTTTCCAAAGTAACACCTTTGGATGAACGCGACCAAAAGACGGATCGTCTAGTAACTTTAGGAGAGAATGACAGTTCGAGTTTGATGAAAAGCGGAGCGGCAACCAATATTATAAAGTCGGTCCAAAAAGGCAATGATAATTTCGGATACGTAAGTACGGATGAGAAAAGTAGTACCAACCCTTCCATTACTAACGAGCCATCTTCGAAAGTAATAAAATATGGAACTGCAAAAGGAATTGTTCATCAATCATATGCTGAAAATATGAGTTATAAAGATGAAGATGACGACGAGGAAGCCGAAGAATTAAAGACGCAGTCTTCTTCAACGGCCACGTCGTTGCATAAAGATTCCGATAAATTAATTGTACTAAAAGCGAGTGAAATATATGATTACGGAAGTTCTACTGCTAATATACCGGAAGTGGTGGTACAAGAGATAGAGCAAGAAAAGAAAATAGCAAAACAGGAAAACATAAACTCAAGTGTATTTCCCAACATCGGCATTGAAAACTCAACCCCAATAGGGACAGAAAATAGAAGCTATACCGTTAGATTTGATCAGAATTTAGTGAAGACCGAATCGGAAGGAAGTAATACGACTAGTGATACGCAAAGCTCATTTGTTGAACAAATCGAAGAAAAGAAGAACAATTCGGAAAAGGAACCTTCAGAAACTAATGATTCTGTAAACGTTGTTTACATAAGTAAAAAGAAAGAAGATGCTAGCAGTTACAATCTAAATTTATATGAAATCGCCCAAGAAGAACAGGAAGAAAATATGATTTCAGGAAACCAAACGATCGGAGTCAGAGGTAATATTGACGAAATTGTAACTTTAAAAGTAGAAAAAGAAAAAGATGAAGTGTATAATACGAGAGTAGAAGAGAATAGCGTTTTAAGTGGAAGTTCTTCTTCGGCAAAAGAGACCCAAGATTCTTTTGTCGATGTAGCTCAAGCAGAGACCTTAACCAACAGGAATTTTAAAAAAATACCAGAAAAACTGCTAAAATCAACTTTAAACAATCCACAACCATCAACAAATAAATCGGAAAAAGATAAAACCATAAGCACTGAAGACACCAAAGAACGTATTAAATCAAAATTAAAAAAGTCTAAAACTAACGTTAAAGATGATAAATTGCCAAAGTTGGACAGTATGCGAAGAAATTCGGACGATAATAAAGAAAGTGGCTACGAAGGCGATGTCGATGAAGCAAGTTACTAGTGAAGCATTCATTTACTTAAAAAATAGTTTCCGGGTTGATACTTTATGTTATTTAAAATCAAATACAATAATCGTCCAACACGTTTTCATATATTTTTTTAAATTAGTTGAAATACTAAATAATTTTGTTTCTTCGAGTTTTATAATGCAGTGTGATAATTTATTAACTGAGGAGTTTTACAAAAATGATATGCAACCCACAGTTAATCAAGTTGATTCTATAGAAAACTTATTGGGTACGTTTATTTTACCAAGTATTCATTTTATCGAAATGTTTAATATAAGAAAGGCGGTTCATGGTGCAACCTCTATGAAAAATGCTAAATATATTCAAATCAAAAATTAACGAAAGTCAATGTTTAATATTGTAACCTTATTCTTAAATTTTAGTAAATTCTTAATCAATCTGGGACTGTATAAAATGATTATCCAAAGTATGTCGATTTAAATATTCATTAGTTGAAATTACTGACATATTTAAACGTCATTTATCGTGAAAATGAAACGTAAACATCTACCTCTACCTTCGAAAAAACAACTACTTAAAGTATTTCCTTTCCTCAAACCTTTACTTTTCAGCGACAAAAATGAACACAAAACCGTAAAGAAGGTTTGCAAATTTATCTTCGGTCTTTTGCTTGGTATTGCTTTTTACGAAATGATTATCGTAGATTTAAGTTTTCCTCCAACAATATCCTTTTCTATTGGTGCAACTATATCGTTACTTCTTGCATTTGGTTTCGCATTTTCCTTACAAACCAGATGCATTACGATACTGACATTTCCAACTTTTGGTGGAAAAGCAGGAAGGGGCGTTTTGAAAGCCCTTGTACTGACTTTCATTATTTCGGGTCCTGTACAAAACATCAGCAATAACGGTAAAGAAATTGTTCGAGTATTCTCATGTACTATATGGCTCACAAGTAACCTTACAAAAACCCGAGTTGAGTTAATCTTTAAACCGTTCATGGAAGCAATTCTTGGTCTTAAAGCGGACGTGACAGAAGTCAAAGATACCATAGAAACAATAAGAGACGTATCTTCACCGATTGTTGGTGAAATTGAAGGTGAACAAGAAATGATACACCTCCGTGAGGAAAATGATTACTTGGATTCAAAATTAGACGATACAAAAAGATCTGATGAATTAAAAAAGAAATATAGTACTAAAGGTGAACAAATTGAAGCCGAAAGATATCAGAAGATGTATCTTGAAAAAGTTGAATTAAGATGTGAATATCAAATTTCGAAAACCGCAAATAAATGTAGAGATGTGTTTGCAAAGGCTCATGACACGTGTTATAATACTGTCACATGGTTTGCTGCTTGGTTATTTTGTTGGCCAATGAAACTGACCTTTGTGTGTAATATAGCCCAAGCTTTAGGAGGTTCGAAAAGATGCGATCCAACCAAAGCAGTCGATCCAGGCTTGGGAGAAGGTTATTCGTATTTGAAAAGATCCAGGGATGAACTAACTCAAAATTTCAAAGACGTTAAACTACAATATAAAGTACCACAAATTTCACAACTTCTTGATTACAGAGATGCTTCTGATACTGCGAAAGCTGTAATGCACGATGTCCAGAGGAAAAAAGACATTTTAGATAAGATTATTAAACTTCTAATGAGGCTTTTGGCTTTCGTATTTATTAAAGTAATAATCAAGTCCCAGACCTATCACGACAAATATCTTCGCGAAATTCAGTTTGATAACATTTATATTACAAAGTATTTCAGAAAAATCGACGCTCGTCGATATGCTAACGGAAAACATACACTATTACCACTTAAAAAGATTGAAAGAAAGAAACTGATCGATCCCCGTTCAGCAGTACCGTTAAAAACAGAAAGAGAACAACTTCTTGGACAATCTCTACGCCTAGCTCTCGATATTGTTACAGCTACAACATTTATTTTATTAGATCGACTATTGTATGAGACACTCATGGTGGTAAGGCACCATGGCAGAGTAGATTACATCCAAACTGGTCATCATGATTTAACATTAAACGTAAAAGGAACTGGACTAATAGCTAACGTTTTACGATCCGTTGTCAAAGGGTTTAACTTCAAAAAACGTATAAAGTCCTACAAGACCAACGAAGCTTGTCTGCCTAATCCCAATCTCTTACCAAATTATTATTTATACAAAATCTTTGGTATTTACTTTGTCGTTTGGTGCCTGATTATATCCCAGGCATACGTCCTTAGGCTCAGGAGAGTAATTTGCTCTTATTTCTATAGAAAGAGGGAAAAGAAGCGTGTTCTCTATTTGTACAATGAAACGCTCAAAAGGAGGGTGGCCTTTATGAGGTAATTTAAAAGCATTTTATTATTTCACAACAAGCAGGTACATCATCTCCCTTTTTCAATTTTCCCCCGAGAGATGCAACTAAAATTTCTGGTAAAAATAATTCTTATCGTGAAAATATTTGTGTTAAACGATCATTCTTTTTTCACTTGCGATTGGTCGGTATATATATATTTTTTTTTCGAAATTTTAAGGCACATTGAAAAGAAGGTGAAGAAGATGGCTAGACAGCAACGCCTTCGCGAAAATTTGAACATATGCTCTATTTTAAGAATAAAATATCCTAAAATATTTAATTGGTTAAATATGTTCCAAATGGCACGCAGAAAGTGTATCATTTGCGGAGATCCAGAACCTTTGAAACCCAGTGGAAAACCTGGTGATTACGAGAAATGTAAGACATCAACTTGTCATTTTGTCCATTGTGCAGAATGTTGGGAAGATGTTGGGAAACAGTGCTTTGCTTGCAAAGAAGGTCCAACGCCAGAAGATAGTGTTTACGAAGAATCAGACGAATATGTTGAAGATTCCACATAGAAATTAATTTAAACAAATTTGTGTTTATCCCAACATTACCTGAACTTAAAACTTTTGTATACTATTTTTCTTAGATTTTTAGAAAATTAAATTTAGTAAAAAATATGTTCTTTATTCAAAATACAATAAATTTGCATTTAGATGTTACATTTTATTTGCTCAGTGGATTATAAAATTCTTGCACGGAATAATAAATTTATTCCAATCAGTTTCTACTTGTAAAAAAACATGTATTCATATACATATCACACACAAACAAATTTACACTTACGCGTAAAGTAGTACAATAAATAATATTAATGGCAATCTTAAGGAACTATACACAACATGAAATATTCGACAAAGCTTCTTAACAGTTCTTCAGTCATATTTCTATAGTTGAGGAAAAATGAAACAACAAAGGCTGTCACGATTTACCTAACAATTTAATGGTCTAAAGAAGGATCAGAGATCATTCCCCAAAACAAAGCCGCAGTTGTTAATTCGTGACGTATAAGGAATACAAACGGTCTGTCCGCTCTAAAGTTCTTGCTACCTCCAATATAATCGATAATACTCATGCTTACTGCAGCTGCTTCTGTACCTTTTTCGTTTACAGAAATTGTCATTTCTTGTAGCATGTTTGTCAGTCTAAACGTACCATTTTCGACTGCTCTTGTTAATCGAATTTCGACATTCTCGGTCGTCTTAAAAGTCACAAATTCATCGACGTGTTTCTCGACAATGTCCACCGCATTCCCTGTTAAATTCACATCCAACGGTTGCTCGTTCTTTTGGCTAGCTTTAAAAGCCAAAAACTTCTCCATAGGTTCAAGAAGACTGACCGTGTTCGTAAGTTGGAATTTGGGTAGAGTTACCAGGACTTGTTTTCGTTTTGCAGATTGTATTTCATTCAAGATGTCACTTCCCTTTAAAGAGTAGATGAAACTTTTTAAGTTGTACTTGTGCTCGTTATCGTCTGTAGGCATTATTATAAACATGGTTAGCTCGTTGTTCTTGTAAGGAAGTCCCAAAATTTTGAATTTAGCCTCCTTATTTTCGGTGTATGGCACCGATTCCATGTATCCTCTCATAAATGTTACTTCTGACTGTTTGGTCGGTGTTACTTGAAATGGTCCCTTTATATTCAATTCGTCACTGAACGGTGTTTCCCATTCTCCCTTAAAGTGGACGGTATTAAGGAAAACTGCAGAAGTGGACGCTGGTAGTGGACTATAAAGGATTTTCTTTATGAGTTGATTGGTATGATCTGAAGTCCATTTGTTGATGAAATTTTGCGATACAATTGGATCGGTGGAATAGTTCATCATAAACACTTGTGACTCAAAGATTCGTAAATTTTGCAGGAATTCTTGCTTTAATGTGATTTTATTGTTAACAAACCATGCGCTATTGCAGGATAATTTGTACGGCTTTCCAATCGAATCTCTGGCAAGAACTTTAAGTAAAGCACCTAATTGTAAATGTAGTCTTGCATATGGAAGAACATAACTAAAATTATTGTTTTTATGAAAATACGAAATCACTGTTGTCTTATCGGCTTCTTCGGTATTTGGAAGAGAAAGAAGATAATACAGGTTGTCTTGTAGTTCTCCTTCTGTACCCAGGATAAGCTGGGCTATTGCGACCGCTGCGCTAATGGGTGAAACGAAGAAATTCGACGATGATGTGGGATCTTTCAAAACAGCTTGCATACGAATACCAATTCCCATTATAGCTGCCAATGCGTCTCCATATCTTTTTTGAATCTTCTCCGATTCTGTTGGTGACTGAATTGTTGATAAGAACAATATGGGCATGATTATTAATACATTCCACTTTATAAAATCCATTGTTTGTGATCTGAAAATATTTATAAATATAAATATGGAATCAATAGAAACAACTACTCCGAGGGCTAATACCCCTACCGGCATTGAATTACACTGTTGATTCCGATGGATTCTTAGACGAAGATATAACATATTCAAAAAAGAAAGAATGCATTGAAATCCTTATTCGTCTAAATATTAAGATCAAGGACCTCACATTTGGAACGCGTCCTACCAAGTAGGCACAACGAACCGAAAGCCGGTAGGGGTATTAGCCCTCAGAGTAATTGTTTCTGTTGATTCCATATTTATATTTATAATATAGCATGTAAAGGCCTTTCACTCAGCGCCCACCTGATGAGACTCGTTAGGTCGAAACCGGTCGTGTGATATGACTTTCGGTTCGTTGTGCCTACTTGGTAGGTCGCGTTTCAAATGTGAGATCTTTGATCTTAATATTTAGACAAATAAGGATTTTAATTCCTTCTATTTTGAATAGAAAAATATAATGTTTAGTATGTTAAATATTTTTATAAAGAAATAAATGCAAACATTGTTTTATAAAATATAAAATAATAACTTTGAGACCTTTTAAATTCTGTATTATTATTTCAAGAGAACAGGCATATATTTCTTTTAAGTTTATTTATTGTTTCTAAATCAAATATATTCAACATTATACCTTTATAAAATGATTTTGGAATGTCTTATTAATGTGTTTAGGTAAATTTAGGAATATTTTATTAATTATAGCTTAATAAACAAACGAGATATAACGCAAATACCGGTTGACATTTAGTGTTCTATTGACGAGTGAATAAATTAATAGTTAACACTAGTTAGAAACGTTCAAATCTGATTTCAGAGTAACTTTAATAAAATGAAAATTCAGATACCTACATAGTTGGTAGATTATGTAGGGCCATCGAAATCTAGTATATTATATATTATATTTGTTTATTCATTATGAGTATTATTGGAAGTTAATTTTCCTTTCTCTTGGAATTCCCACAAAATTTATTAATCTATTAATAATCTTTTGGTAAATATTTTCAAGCATATATTTGAATAAATAATTTTACAAATATGAAAGGTGTAGTAAATGTAAATAATTATTCAGTACTATTCTATTTTAAAGACAAAAATATTTTTCCAAAAATTAGAATCTTTTTCTGCTTTGTGTGATTATTTTGTTTAGATTGAGTAACATCTGAAATTCTACATGTGTGATATAAATACACTTTTCCTGATAACTGCAATACTTGATAATTTTCAAAGAGATAATTTCAAATTATTATAAATAAATTTATTATTGTAACATTTCGGATGAGTCGATTTATTATATTCAAATTATATAACACACATTAAACATTAATTTCATATTATTTTGATGCTTATATAAACACGTTAAGAAAAACATTACGTGTAATTAATTGCACTTTTATTCAATAGAGAGTCATTTTTTTTTTTGGAGAATACTGTGTTATAGTATTCTATTCTTGTCCAAATTATAAATTCTCAATGAAATTCATTGTTTTGTTTGTTCTATAGGTAGACGAACTTGAAAGTTGTACTGTCACGTGTTTGAAAAATAATTCTCATTGTACATTCATTAAATAGATCCGTTCACAAATTACCTTGTTCGGTTAAAGCACTACGTAAAACAACACAAAAGTTCGAATCACCAAAATTATTTTGAACGAATATGTAAAATACCAACTATATAATTTCTACATAAAGGCAGTAAGTACTTGTTAAGAAAAAACACATTCACGAACACCTTCTCGCATGCTACTTGTTATCCTCTTGCGCGTTAACCAACTAAATACCGCGATTAACAATCAAGTCAGCATTGAAATAAGTCAAATGAACGTTGGCATTAACCCATGTATGTAATGGAAAAACCAGACTGTCAACATTGTTTTATTATCCGTATATTTACAGTGTGTCTCGCACATACATAGGATATTATATAGAAATCAACAAGTAACACCTAACGTTTTTCTTTGGTATTATTTCACATGTTAAAGACGAAACGTAGGTGTTGGTTGATATTTGATATAAAATCACTCAATTTACTGTAAGAAAGATTGTTATTAGTCACGTTGAATTAATTAAACAATTTTGAAGTAGTGTAGATTTCTTTTAAAATGTAATAAGCAGAGACGTGATTATAACTAGACTGCGCCTTACGTTTATAAAATGATACCATTTGGGTAGGCAACACATTTTGCGAATTATGGGACAGAAACGCGAGAATTATTAAGAACGCTCGTAACATCACTCAGAAAGTTTGCGGCAGTTGAAGTGTTAAGTGTAGTTATTTCAAATAAATGTTGTGCGACATTTTTCTTGTAGATAGGGTTTTGTGAACACTTTTATGAACTATTTTTTGTTAAAGTAATATAAAACTAGTTTAATATTAGAACAATATGGTTACATATTGTTGTGCATACGGTTGCCGTGAAAAGAGTTCTAAAGGTTCTTCCATTTCATTTCATGTGTAAATACAATTTAAACATAAGATACACTAATACATTTATAATTTCTTTGAAGGTTCCCTCAGGATCCTGAATGAAAGAAAAAATATTTGAACGCAATAAGGCGTGAAAGTTTTACACCATCAAAATATTCAGTGGTGTGTTGTTTGCAGCAAACATTTTAAAGAAAATTACTTTTTAATATCAATATCCGTGGGAAAAAGAAAATTAAAGCAAAATGATGTACCTAGCGTTTTTGATTTTCCTCAGCATTTAATTAAAAAAGTAGTACCTCGACGCAACAAACGAAGTATTTTGTCACTGGAGCAAAAGTAAGCAAGTAATTGAATGAGCAATATTAAGATGAACAGTTAATTTAATTTGGTTCTAAAATACATACTTCTTTTCTTCTCATGATTAACATACTATTTTTCTAACTTACCAACTATTATTTAAACCATAAAATCAAACTTTGTAAAATACATGTAAATAGAAGTACCATTAATATACATCATTTTAATCACAGTCATCACATCTTTTTTATCAGCTTCATACACCAATCATTCACACAACTTGCGTTACTAATTAACTTTATTTTCACTTATAGCATTATTATTATTCTTTTTTAAAGAAGTTTAATTATGTTTTTAATATACTTCGTTTGTATGTTAAATGCTATTGTAAATGATTTTCAATCTTTAAAGTCTGTAAATTTCCGTTTAGCGCATGGGAAACTTAAATGTGTCCCTGAATGTGCATTGTTGGTTGCATACCCAAAGTACATCATTTTCTAGTACAGACAATATTGCTTACGCTCGGTCCATATTATAATCACGTCTCTGGTAATAAGATCAACAATGAAGGTTTCTTTTTTCAAAATACTTTATATACCTATCCATAATAGCTTAAGTTTAGTAAATGGACTAATGGATTAACATTTGGTAAATCAGAAATTCTCATGCAAAATAATTATATATGTTAAGTAACACATTTCATTATTTTAGTAACTAGTGGCTATTAAAACACACAATTTTATTATTTCTGACGTCATTTTGCATACTTATTAGTATTTCAGGTCATCAGCATAAGGTCATGGTACACGGTTATTCATTTGCTTGTTTATAGATTCTCCGCTCCACAAAATATGCTACCAGTAAAGTCTAAAATCAAAATTGTACCTGCTGTTCTAACCACTAAAGTTTCCACATTATGTCTTGAAATATCTGCACGAATATTATTCATTAAGGAACAGATAATTGGCAAGAGATTTTATAAAAATAATCATTGAGGTTGCCCGTGATAAGACTGACGAAACGTTTATTATGTTGGTCATACAATTAAAAACATTTTAACTGATTTCTAAGTCAAAAAACATTTTCAGCTTTATGACTACTTATCTGCATTAAGCTATAAAATATACAAAAACCTGTTTTGTTATAAAATTTTTAGTAATACGCAAAATATATAATTAATGTAATGTTAATTAGCAAATAGTTTTTTACATCTAAAGTGGTACCTGTAAGACCGAGGGCAGTAAATAATATTCTCGCAAGCTAAATTAGTCATAAGTACGTTTGACGAAAAGTAGTTTCATTAATTGTTTGCAGATTACTTCTTCATAAAAAGATTTATTTACCATCTAACACGTCAATAAAATAGAAAGAGAAAACTAAATTCCACTTTAGGAAATGATATACAGGTTGTTTAATTTTTAGTAAATTAGTAAATAATTTACAAGCAAAAATTTTGAATTTGTGTTATATGATTATTAAGAACTTATAAAACTTCAGTCAAAGTTTAAATTTGAAACCTTCTGTTTATATATATGCTACGGGTAATGATGTTAACCGGTCATTTACGATATCGACCGGGCAATGTCGTTAAGAACCATTTTTGTAGATTTTTACGTTAATGATCGGTCAGTAACGTAAATTCTCTGTAACAGCGGGCAATGTTTTTAGGTTAGGTTAAGTTAGGTTAGATTAGGTTAGGTTAGGTTGTTATCTTGTAATTATCAATTTGACCAGGATAACTAGCTATTGACGCAAATAACCGGCCAATGTCGTTATTGTTCGAAATTATAAACCGTTAACGTTATTATCCGGTTATTAACGTTATTGACCCTCTTTGCGTCTTTGACCGTTACGTATATAATAATATATTTAGAAAATATTGTGCTACTTTCTCTAATGTATTATACATCTACGAAGTTACTTTAAATAATGCAGTTTGGAGCGCAAATAATATAACACAAAAGGTTTAATATACTAACCGAATTTTCTTTCCTGTAAAAGTGTAAAATGGGTCATTATGTACAGGCGGAGAAGCTATACTTTCTGCTACTTTCGATTACGTTTTTAAACATCACAGTGTAGTACTACCTCTAGTCAGCGGCATAGTAGGGGGGTTGCAAAAAATCGTCATTCTAAAAAATAGTACGAGTCTCTAACATTAATCCAGAGTCGTCTAGCATTGTGGCAACACTAACAGTTATGGAGTTCCCAAGCCAATAAAGTCGTAAATGAATTTAATTATTTTCACTACATTTGTTTCGCTAGACAATAACTTCATCAGATTTAGTAAATATTCAATTAATTGAAATTTAACGCTTAATGTTTTTTTAGCAACATAATATATTACAATATATTAATTAATTATGTGGTTTTAAAAATTAAATACGTGAATAATCAATGATGAATGTATTTACTAGAATAGAGGAATATGCAAATCGAACGGTTTATATTTTTGAAAATAGTTTTTATTCATCTAAAATTATAAAATAAAGTGTTTCCAGTAATTTTAAAATAAACACGTACACAATAAAAGGTAAATGTTTTTGTTAATTTTAAATCGAAAAAGTACTCGACTAGGTACACATAGGAAAGCGTAGGTATCTAATTTATATAATACGATAAGTTTAGATATTTGAAATTCTTAAAGCTTTAACTCATACTAAAGTCAGGATTTTCCTACTGCAAACTGGGTTTCAACGGGTATTTCTGTTCCAAGAAATATGACACACAAACGCGCAAAAAACATGAAATAATAAAATACATAAAATGTTGAAACAAAAAATTTAATGGGTGTACATTTATTTAATTTTATAGCTAAACATAATTTGTCTTTGCGTCAATGTTATAACAGTTATAGAGCGCATTTGGGAAAAAGAATATATATTTATTTTAACCAAAAGGGGAGTCAAAATTCAAAAGTGGGATTTAGTTCTGTTTATATATTCTTAAAATAGCACGAAGATAAAGACGTTGGTAGATATTATAAGAAAAATAAAATGATATTTCTGGAATGTATAGGTCCAAAATTAAAATGCTGAAGACAGCTAATAAGTGCGAAATCGCAATCTACATCTGGTAATTTCTATAAGAAAAATCAATTTGATATTCTTTGTCAAAATTAAATTGATAATGGCTATTAATAACTTAAAAATTGTCTGTTTTTTTGTTATCAAAACAGGACTTCTTCTCAAATGTCGATTAGATTTATTCTTCAGGTTATTTTTTACTCTGAAAATACATTTTATCCGATTGTGGATGCCATAACTTGTTGAAACTGATTCATAATTCAAATAAAATAAAACGACACAAAAAGTTTCAAGAAATGTATTGATTGTAGGAACTACAATTGTTTCGCTGTATAACACCTTCATCAGGTGAAGATTTAACAGTGGAATCCGTACTACCCAGTCGCACCGGCGACTCTACAATTTTATGAAGGGGTGTCTTAACAACTAAATTTAGATTTAGAGAATTCTTAAAATCTAATTGGTCATTCAGGATTTTGTCTTGGTTTTTATATCGATTAATCTCTAAACTTTCTAACAGGTCAAGTTCTAAGTATTTATTTATTTAAATAAAGACAATTGTAATGTCTACAATCAATATATTTCTTGAAACTTTTTGTGTCGTTTTACTTTTATTTAAATTATACGTTTTATCGCAAACTACATTTTTCGTCATCAATAAAGTATTCTGCAACAAGTAAATATATTGTCAGTAGGTTATTATACTATTTGTTGTTGTTTTTGTAATGTTGTTAATAAATACGAGCTTGTTTTAACCCCTGGATGCTGTTTGATCTCGAGTACTGAAGATAACGTAGAAGATAGAAGGTCCAATGTTAAGATAATATATACTTTGTTATGCCAACAGAAATAAGTTGTCATTGTAATTATTCCTAGCCTATGTGTTTGTTGTGTGTTGTTGCTGGACATTTTCGAGAAATTTCTTTATAATGGAATCAAATGTAAATAACTTAAGCATTTCCTTTATGGAAAGCGTATCTAATTCTTCGATACCAGTTGCACACAAATTTGTATGGTCTTTCCACCCTAGAGACCCCCTAATCAGGAATGTTTTGATTGATGCAGGTTCGTAATATTATATTTATACCGAAAATCGAAAATTCCAATTAGTACGAAATTCTTGGAATGAGTAACAGTTTGATAAAATATCTCTAGAAATACATTGAGAATAATTATTATTAAGCGACGTTTAAAACACAGGGATTTTAAATAATCATGTAACGTTTGATATAAATAATTAGTACTCATTCGTTGTATTTTTAATTTTGATAAAAATTAAAAAGTTTATAAATTAATAAGATAATAATAAAATTAATTATTATGTTGCTTTATTGGTAAAAGTCTAAACTTTAGTTTTCCAAATTCTATTGTAGGAATGTCAAAATACCGATAAGGTAATAAATCTCATTATAAATTTTTATAAACCTACGGGTTTTGCTTCAAACGTTTTAAAAAAAATAATAAAATTAGAGACTTGTCGTAAATTCCGAATGATAAGGGAAATGACAAACGAAGCAATACTTTTCAAATATACTTATAAAGCTGATAAGTATGTTTTATATTATTGGTTTTAAAAATAATAGGTTATACAGAAGTGGCTTGTTGTTTTTTTAATGTAACAAACGACTAGACTTTTGTGAATTTCAAAATTAACTTTATTTCTCACTACGACCATTTCGCTACACACATTACTTTTAATTGTTTTTAAATAAAGCTTATTAATGTCTTTTATTTTGTTACATTCAATTAATAAAATTCAAAAAATGTCTTACCCCAATTTACCACAACACTTATGGTAAGACATTTTTTGGATTTTATTATTTACATACCACAGTTTCCTTTTTTTTGTTTTTTTACATGAAATTAAAATAGAGTTTGGACATGCAAATGTTAAAAGGGTCAATAACTGTTGTTTATATATTAATATTTGCCTGGTTTTTAGATAAATTAGATATTCACTCTCAGTACTGGGAAAGTATCAGTTTGGTTCCAATTTTGGCGACAGTTATGTTGGCGGTGACCGTTTTTCTTTTGGTTCTATTCAGGCAAACACCAACATTGGTTGCAGCAACTGTGGCAGCAACATTAACCATCATTGGCATTTATCTTATTCTTAGCAGTATTACCGAAAGTCGAGTGAAATATGAGTAATAATTAGAATAAAGTACATTAATGGTTACTCGCTTTCAGTAAATTGGTACCAAAAGAACGCTCAATGCTTTCGCGAACCATTTACACAATTTATACGTACACTTGTACTATAGATGTATCAAAAAGTATAGATAAGATTACTGTGTGATAATACGTTATTAGTAGTTGTACATTAGTATTAATTGTTACAATATGTATGTAACAGAAAGTAAGAGTCCAATTAAATTATTTATAGTTCATAACAGCAATGTTATGATTGTTTTATGAAACCTTCCATTTTCTTCAAATTTACAAAAAAAAACGCTAGACACAATTATTGCTTCTAAACAAATCTAGAAATAACAAAAAAAGCAATGAATAATTATTTATTAATATATGGACATGAATTGACACAGTGTAATGATCATCCTGTATATATCAAATATTTTAAAGGCCTTCTAGAGTACTCTTTCGGTAATATGTTCAACTAGAACATAGAAGCAGGTATAGCAGAAATTTTCTAAATGCCGATCATTCAATTGCCACTGATTGTCACTGTCAAGTTTAAATGTCGCTTTTAACTGTTATTTGTGTTTATAGTGAACGTTTTTTAAATTTTTAACTGATAATACTATTTTTTTGGAAGTTTTATAAATGAATAAGATTATATTTTTATAATATTGCAACACAGATAGTTTGTTTGGGTAAGTACCGTTTGATAAGTTTCATATTTTGACGTATCTTTTACATGTACTTGATTAGTTTAATACTTTTTGTTAAAAAAACGTTAGAAAAAACATCTTTTTTTTGCTTTATAGAACAAGATGGAATCATTTAGCACATTATTAAGTAATGAAATATTTGACAATAATGGAACTGATATTTTAAAACTTAGTCCTGAAGATTTTGGCAGAGAGTCTCTTATGGTTGGTAAAGAGTCACTTGGAATTTTAAAATTGAATGAATTAGATATTACACTTAATGATTATGGCCGTGAATCACTTGGAATTATTGATATTGAAAAATTGAACATATCACCACACAATTCAGCAGGTTTTTTAAACAGCCCTTTAAATACTGCATTCATATATACCAATTCATATGCAAAGCGCTTTCCTAGTACCTCTACAAACTCTGGAGATATTTCATTTAATTCAGCAAGTCTGAATGGCTCAGAGATTTCAAAGATTTATTCTGTTCAATCTTCATATTTTGGTTTAAATGAAACTTTAAATGAAGCTTTTGCAAGTGGAGGAAGCCTATTAAAAAGATTTTCTAAAGATTGCCAAATAGTTAATGGTATAGATAATATTGACACAAAGGATAAAAGTAAAGAACTACATTCACTGTCCCAAATCCCTAATTTAATATCTTGTGAGAGTGATATCCTTAAAAAACAGTTACGAAGGTGTGTCAGTGAAGGAGGATCAACTAATACAGAAACTAACAAAGAGTTAAATAATTTATCAATTATAGAGGATCAAGGGCATTGTGTAAGTAAATATTTATTATTCTGAGAACCAATTTAAAGCACAGTAATGAATACATATAGAGAAGGGTCTTGGCTGAAAGGATATGAAAAATCTGTCCCTGCAGCTGCAAATTTCAATTTTTTTTTGTTCAAGTTGCTATACCACTGCAAATTATTTATTCACAATTTATTTGGTGGGGTATTCTACTGGTTTAGGTGGGAAAAAGATAATTTATTGTTATAAATATTGTTTTACTTGTAAACTATTGAGTGAATTTCAATTAAAAAAAGTAAACAACTATAGTCGAAACATATAAAAGGAAATGAGTAGAATTAAAAAAATATACAGCATTTTTCAATATGAAAATTGCTTATCTGGTATAAATCAATTTCAATAGTGGTAATTTAAAAAAAAAATGAGGTGTACCTTCAGAAACAGTTTACCCATGCTTATTCAGCTAAGGTCTTTTTTTTTTAATCAACACAATTGTTAAAATTTTAAAAAGAAAATATTTTCTAGGAAGATTTTGTTTTTATTGAAGCCAGTTACCTAGCAATGAAAATTCAAGATGTATCACTTGTAGACGATGGTAAACACTAGCAATTGAACCACTATATAGCTTTTTTAAATCAATTTATTTTAATAGCAGATGAATTGTTCAACATTGATAAAACGTCACCACCTAAAGAATTAGACTTTGAAGAAATAGCTGATGACAATATTTATCCTGTCCTAAACATATTTAAAACTATTGATAAAATGGTTCCACCTAAATTAGTTATGAATCAGAACAGTTCAACTTTCAATCTTTGTGATAAAACAGAATATAAATCGTGTGAAAACTTATTAAATTCATCGATAAAATTGACTCCTGATAATGATAAGAAACCTGTAACTAGTAGTCAAACACTTCCAAAGCAACGTAGATCATGCGGCACGCAGGACAGCGAACTAAGGAGTGATATTAATCAAACTGAATTAAAAGGAGATAAAGTAATGACACGAAGTATGTCTGATGGTCACATCAGCACAAACCGTAACTTAGAAGAAGTTAAAAGTATTTTGTTTAATTTATCCAATATTATTTCAAACGAATTAGAAGATGTTAAACAAAAAGAGGAAAGTAAACACTTGTTGTCTAGTCTGGCTGATATTCTGCTCTCAAAATCTGATGATTCTAAGGATAGTGATCATTCTGATAACATATCGCTGGAAAAAAATGGTAAAAACAGCAACAGCAAGAAATCAGATAGTTCCCAAGAACCTTTGGATTTGTCAATAAAATCTAAGGAACCAGAGAAGAAGAAAACGCTGAAGTCGATACTTACAAGCCCAACGCTAGTAATTCCCAAAATACTAGGACATACTAAACAAATCAATAAGCCCACTATTATTAAAAATGAGGATAATGGTACAAAATTAAAAAAACTTAAGCCTAAGAAAATTGAGAGTGGAATAAAGAAGGGACCCTTAAAGGCCATGATTCCTTTAGGGAGTATGGCTAAAATGAATGGTAGTAGTATGCTTTGCTGTTGATTTTTTATATGGAAATATATTTGAGAATGTTATTGATTTGTTTATTAGCTTTACTTTTTTGTTTATAATTTTTACGATGTTTGGGATAGTATAATCTGTGCTATAATAATATGATACATTATGTGCATATTTTTACTATTGTTTTGCTTTTTTAATGTAAATTCCTCAATTTTTTTATTACAGGTCCAGCAGATAAAATAACGTCACCAGTACATGTCTTAAACAGCAAATCAGCCGCTCAAGTTTTAAACAAGAGAACAAGCACTCCTATATCAGTAAGTTGTTAATGAAGCTGCCCTTTTTATTAAAAAAAGAATATATTTTGTTTTAGGAAAAAAATATTAAACCAATTGCACAGTCAACTCCTGAATCAAAATTATCAGAATCGTCATTTGGGAAAATGAAGAAGTACAGTGTTCCCTCATCTCCTTTAGCAAGAACAAGTGGACCAGTTAGGCCTTCGGTTTTGGCGGGAATGAGGTACTTAGTTAATGTGTTTTGTTTTTAAGACTGCTCCGCTATTTTTTTTTTTTCTATTTCAGAAGTGTATTCAGTAACAGCAAACAGAATTCTGGGTCTGCTCCGTGTTTATCAGACTCAGATTGTAAAAGGTTCAGTAAAAATGAAAGTCCAAATACAACCGTTAAAAGAAGGAATTCAGCATCAGAATTGAAAAAACCAGCTGTGTCCACTTTAAAACGAAGTTTTAGTGCTGTCCAGGAGGCAAGTCCTCTAGTTTTAACAAAAATGAGACAAAATATCGTTAAAACAAGGAATAGTTCTTTAGACGAGCACCTTTCGAAATTGAGCCTGAAAAATTCTTCAAAGAGTTCTGAAAGTATCGCTGAAGGTAATCAGCTAAAGGCAAAAAACAGAATATTATCGAACATTAAGGCAACCAATCTGGTAAGAAAAATTATTATTGGCTAGTTTTATTTTATTTTCTTATTCTGTAGTTGTCTCTATTTACTTATTATTTTCACATTCAAAGACTATTTTTGAGAGTTATATATTTATGTAAAATAAGATAGTAGAGCTTCATTGCTTTCTTTAATAACCTGATAGAGTAAATAAGTAAAATTAACTAGAAAGGATAAATGAAATATTAAAATTCCTTTTATTTTAGATTTCAAAGATAAGCAGAAAACAAGGGAAAGAAAACAAATGTTAATTCAAGTTTCAATTTTATTAAAAAACATTTTATTACTAATTTCATATATACAAATATTAAGACAAAAAATGGTTGTGATACAGTTGTGTGATTGTGTTTTTCTCAATGTTTTTTTTTTTTATTGTATAAAAGTAAGAAATTTTCTATTCTTGTACCATCCACGTATTACTTGTTTATAAATAAAAGTTTTATTTTTCACTAAGTCAATGCAAATTTTGATGTAGTGGTAAATTCGTTTGTTATCCGTATAGATGTCTCAACATATTTTTCGAAAAGCTCTCGTAAAAGTTGATACTCCTAAAACAAGAATTCATGGTTTACATACGACCTGAATACATTAATAATAGGCTGTGTTTAACCTTTTCAAATGGTTTTTCTAAATCTTGATTTTGCAATTCGAGTTCATACAAAAGACTTTCAATGGCATTTGTGGGTAGACAGAAAGCTGGGGCTGAATGTAAAAGAGAATATTTGAAATTGAAAAGCTCTTTTCCATGACCCAAGGCTGCCAAAATATAATCCTTTGTTAAAAGAATCGCTTCATCCAATCTACCAGCCACATGTAACAGTCTTAATAGTTCAGCGGGATTTCTTTTCTGAAAGGAGAAAACAAAATATTGTTCACCTGTCAGATAAAATTCTAGCTACTGAAACAAGTACTTGTAAGAACTTTTCAGGGTAGAATTATAAAAAAGATTATTTATGAAATGAAGTCATCTTATGGCCAATATTGCGTGTAATTATTAATTAAATTATAAATGTATCAAATATTTGATATGATTTAGTCTAAGCAAATTCACCATTAAATAAATGACTTACTTGATAAGACGACCACAACCATTGGGGTATATAAACACCCATATTTATAATTTTAGCGCAAACGACTTTATGCCATCTGGACATGTTCGTTTCTTCATATTCCTCTAAATAATGTTTCAATAACGCCCACGCAACATCAGCTGATGATTTTCCGACAACGTTCAAGTCTGAAATATTTTGGTATTTATAATACAATAAATAATTACTTAATTATTCAACAACTTACCGTGTATATCATTTTCTATGAGCCATGTCCAAGCTTTTGGATCATCATAATCGGTCAAAAGTACACACTGACGCGTTAAATTATCAAAAATAGGAGTTAAAGACAAATCAAAAGTTGTACATAATGTAATAGCCCATTTAAAAAGGCCTGTAGTCGATAGTATTATAACCAGTTCTGAAGGGACTGAAAAATAAATTAAATCATTGGTAACACTTAAAATTGAGATTATTATTTAAAAAAACTTACGTATTAGATGATTAGTCATAGCGGTAATATCAAATCGTACCAATTTTAAACGAGCACTGGTAAATTCAAGTTCCTTTTTTATATCTTCGATACCAACAACTTCAATTTCTCTTTTAATTTTGAAATTCTCTATTGGCTATAAATAGAACTGGCATTAAATAATTACGCACTTTTTCATTAAATGATAATTTTAGAATTTACCTCGGTAGAACCAATTCTTGATGGCCAAAATACTTCTTCCATTTCTAAGTCAGGATCGGCAGGTCTTACCACCCACGCAAACATCTTATCGCAAAGGTAAAGAGCATTGATAGCAGCTAGATAACATTTTACTTGCATTTCGAGGGCCTCAATTGTATTATAAACTGTTAGACGAAATGCTTGTTCATACATAATTGATGCAGCTGCAACGTTAAGTAAATATTTCTACACATTTATAACGTTTTAGCACATTTAGAAAATCAATTACAATTAAGAACTATTTGGTCATTCAATAACAAAATAACGACAGCATTACCTAGTCTCATGAAAGGAGTTCCTCTTTTTATTTGATATGCATATAAGCAATCATAATAAACATTATACACTGAATCAGTAGCTCTAGCTCGAGTGAATAGTATGCTACAAAATAATTCTTCCATGTCAGTGTAAGGGAAAGACATCAGTATGTCGATTCGTTTTTTATCAAGTAAAACTTTAACCAAATCTCTTAAATTGTCTTTTTTGCGATCTGTGTCTGGATTTATATTTAACGAATCGTAAGCCCGATCATAGTGACCAAGACATAGATGATGAATGAATTTGATAGAATGAAGAGTTGCCTTAATAAACAAACATATTACATAATCAAATATTGACAAAAACAAAAAACTATGTATTAAATTACCACTATAGGGTCATCTTTATCTGCAATCGTTAACGCAGTTTTTGCAACGTTTATGGCGCAATCGCGAGCCCCGTGAAGCTCAAATAATTGTATTATCTATAATTAGAAACCATTTTAAATATATCCTTATAAAATAAAATTCATAATTACCTTTAAATAATAGGCAACAGGAGCTCTTTCTTGGGTGCGGAATTCCGGATTAGTCAGCAAATGTTCCGCGAGGAATTTGTCACTACAAATCCCTTTTACCGCTTCCAAAAACAGATTTTCAGCTTTGTAAAACTCACCGTTACTTAAGAACATGACTGCCAATAAAAAATTTCCTAAAGAAAATAAAAAATTATATGGCACTACCTTCTCAAGAAAAATATATTATGTTTATTAGGAAGAATATAATAAGGGTTACAAACAATATTTCCTCTAATATGTAGAGTATCTGTTTAATCACTCACTTGAACAGATGTTCCATTCACACCAGTTGTTCAGCAAATGAACATACTGTTGTAACCATAAGTGTTGGCAACTACTCAAAAGCCACTCGGCAAAAGATGCATTAACACTTATTGGCCAACTATTAAACAATATTAAGGAAAAAAATATGTTAAAAGTTCCCATTTCTGTGAATAATTTAAAAATAAAAGGATACATTACAGTCGCAATTTGTTGTAACACTGAAAGCAACGACACGTGCCAATGTGTAATAGTATCTTCATCTGAAGATGTCCTTATCAGATTCTTATAAGCCTCTAAACCAAAGGTCGATGATACAAAATGTTCTAAAAGGAATATATTCTGATTCGATGTTTTTCTTAAATTAAAAACAGGTGCTAATTTTAAAGGAGCAAGACGTTGTGTCATAGCATCTCTGAAAAATGAATTTTATAAATACTTTTCAATTATGACTTTAAGTAAAACGTACGAGGGAGTACAGGGATATGAAGGCAAAGTACTGAAATAATACATGACAAAACTTGCTTGTGTTAAAACAACCATTTCTGGAGAACATATAGATCGTATAGCTTCCAAAACGTTCCAATCTCTATCACTACGTTTTAACAATAAATTTTCAACGATGAGGAGATTCCGACATATTGCAAACCTAAAAAGAATTTATTCATTTCACCTCTAAACAAAATTACAAAATTTAATTTTACCTTGTGTATGCTTGTTGCTGCAAACATTGAACCAAAGTAGAGACGCCTAGTTGAGAACTGAATAAGTGGTTAGTGTAGATAGCATCTTCCTTATAGTCACCACCTGCCTCCACGTCGACTTGATTATCAACCCTCAACATCTCAAGCAACTTGTGCATTGCTTGATAAATATCTGTACAACTATTAAGCTTTTCGGCAATAGAAAACGTAAACTGAAAATTACAAATAAAAGTAATAACTAATAATATTCGAACGTTTTAGTAAAATAAGGATAATTTTGTTACCTCTTCGTCTAGTTCACTCTGTATTTCTGTAATCAATTCGGACATGATAATATCCGGGGATTTTAAGTACTCCATTTCACTTCTAAAAGTTTCCTTGAATTCCTCACTGAGTTGCGATTCCACATAGACAATAACGTCCATAAGTTGAATTACATCTTCGATTATATCAAAATCTGAAAATGATATTGGTGCCTTAATAAAAATTCACAAAACTAACAGAAAGCGTTTTATAAGTAAACTAGTTAGCGCCTGCAATTTTATTTATAAATACGGCATTGTTTAGATTTAAAGCACCTAAATGTTCGGTCTTTTTTAAATTTTTATTTATAATTGTGTAATTTATTAGTATTTCTATTATTATGATTCAGTCAACATAATTTATATAAGCGTTGAAAGAGTGACTTTTTCCAACCTAATTAGAAAACGTCCACTTTGTTTTATACTGTTTATAGATAACTTACTATCAGATAAGAGGGGGTGGTGTATGAATTGTTCCATCGATGAATAATCATTGCATAATGTCAGATGTTCTAAAGCATCTAAAGGTCTTAGAAACGAAAAGAATGATTTTTTTAAAATAACTGCTCCAGAAACGGAAGGCAGTAAAAGGAGCCCCAAAGGTCGAAGTCCGGCAGCGTGATATTGTACGCAACACGTATGAAAACGTGCCCAACACCTGAAAAATATTAAATTTTTATACTTGTAGAACACTAAGCGATTTTTCTTTGTACCAAGATGCACATTCCAAATAATCTTCGTCGCTGACTTCTGTCTCTTTTAATTTTTCTTGAATTTCACTCTCAACAGCCATACCTACGCGTTGCTTTAATACATTTGCAGAAAGTGAGACGTCATTCAATATAGATGATCGTTTGTAAATCTAAAATTACGAAAAATTGCAATTTTTAAACCTCAAATACAATATATCAACTTACACTCAATGCTTTACTTATAACATTAAGAGGAAATCGACCGGGATAAAATATGTAATCGAGATATGCTTGTTTCGGTTCTATTTCATTTTTTTCTAAAATCGGATTGATGTCAGGGAAAGATTCTAAAGTTACGGGAATCCAAACAGATCCCCTTTTAGTGTCCAAAATAGCACTGTATGCACTTGTATCTCCTTCCTCTGTCCTCCACAATGACCAAATACGTGAAGGTGTTAAAGTAAAATCAACCAAATCTCGCTAAAGAAAACAAAAAGAGTTGTACAGAAGGCAAATAAATTTACAATTCAGATATTGGGAATGTAACAACAAAACTTACACCAGGAGGGTACAAGGTATTGATTCTTGTAACTTGAAACTGCATACCAATAACAACACTTGGTTTTAAAATATGAAACTGGCACTCAGTTGTAAAATACATATAAACAGCTAAAATTAAATCTGCATCGTTATTACCCATTGCTTTTCTTAAAATATGATTTTGACCTAAAATAACAACAATTTCAAGAAGGAAATTCAATATTAAAATACTTTAGCAGACTATCACAAAATTAGTCTATTTAATATTTTGTTTAAATAAATAAATAGAAGGCAGATGTTTACACAATCCAACTTGTTAGATGGCTCATGCAGGAAAATTATATACATATGTGGGATCTAGTGTATATGTGCATGATATAAGAAATAATCATACCACCATGTAACATGTGTCTCCCATTATCACCAGCTTCCACTAAAATGTCAGTATCAGAAACACATTGTGCCTTGGAGCAAGACCATATGCGCAAATGACCATCTCTAGACAATGTAAAGGCATATGTTTCTAAATTAATGGTATGTAATAAGACACTGACAATAACACCTGCATCATTTTGGCGAGATCTGAAACATTTGTTTTTTTTTTTGTTTACAATCAGAATACAATTTTTAAGAACCAGACGCTTTTACCTAAACTTTTGAGCGATACCAGATAGAAATCTAGGCACAATACTTTCATGTTTCAGTTCGACAGATACATTAGTGCCATCAGCTAGTTGTTTCACTAATAATAATTCTTCTGTAGGATAACTCAACACAAAAATTGCATCTTCTTCTAAAGTCAATAAAGAAGCACCAACATGAGGTAGATGAGAACCTTAGGCAAAAAAGACTATTATGCAATATCATGATAAGGAATGAGAGTTAATTATTTTACCAGCAGTACTTGGATTATTAAAGATATAAAATGCAGATAAATCTCTGGCATGGGATGCTGTTGCATCACAAAATATCGAAGGGAATGTTAGTCCTGGATGTGAATTAAGTAATTCATCCTAACAATACATTAATTAGTTATAAAATTTCTACAATTTCATAATTAATTACTTGTTTGTGTAGCCTGTCTGGATGAGGAAAAAGTAATCGATGTACACTACAAACAGTTGGCACCAATATTATAACGGCATTGTACGTTTCATGTATACTTATTCCATCTAAAATTGGCGTATCAACGAAGCGATATTTTAACCTATTACCAGTTAAATTCACATCTAAACTATGTTCAATCAATTCTAGTATATCGTGATTTTTGCGCCTACAATTTATTTAAAATGTGATAGTTAGTTTAAACATTCTATTAGGTAACGATTACCAGTAAATGAATCTATTTCTTGTGTAATACTTGGAGGCATCTCTATAGCAATAACCATTGGCTTTTTCTGCGACTTTTATATCTTGGAGGGTGCTTTGAGTGCCGCCTGAAACATAACCTTCAAACATAAAATTGCCTAATATTTAACAATTTACCTGTATTTAAACTTATTTCTTTCCATAATTCTGGTGTAGTTTGATCAGGTATTATTTCTCTATAACTAAGTAGAAAATCAGTCATAACTCTATATAAATTTAACACTATTTTCCTTAATGTAAAACCACCACAACTTTTAAACTTCAAACAAGCGAAAATAAGAGGTTATATTTGGTTTTGTTCGAAAATGTAGATCCCTAGATAGATGTACAGTGAATAGCAAAATAAATGAACATGGACATTTCGTCTGTATGTACAAGCATGAGCAAATATTTTCAACCTTGTAAGTCCCTACTTTGGTGTAAAAGCAATAACACGTACATTTTCAAATATTAATTCGACTTAAATAATTCCATATGGGATTTTGGACACATTAAAATAAAAAGCAACCATTATATTTTAACATTTTTAATAAAATAATTCAAAAACAGATATCAGATCTTTGTAGTGGAGTTAAAAATTAAAATTACCTTACAGATAGATAAGTGCATTGCAAATTGACATTTGTTATCTATTAATATTTTGCTAATTTCTTTTAATTTCACCATCAGTTAGCAATTAATGTACATGTAATACCATACAAATATAAAATATACATAAAGGCAGTTTTTAAGGCAAATGTAAGGCCTCGTTTGTTATTAGTTACTAAATTACTATAACTAAATTAAACACAATACTATTTAAAATATTCCATAATAATTAAGCACTTCGTGTGTATTTAACACATTCCTGAATTAATAAAAAGTTATACTTAGGTGAAAACGATTTAAAATTAATAATTGGCACACTTAGGTTGTAAGTACAAAAATTAAATTACGTAGAAACTACGACGAAAAAATACGTAAAAAAATCTTTTTATGAATTTCAATTTTTTTTGTACCTTATTATGGCAAACTACGCTCCTAATATCATACAAGTAATGATACAAGGCATTTTGTAATTTAATAAAATAATTTAACATTTAGCATAAATTAATTACAGCTTTATATATAAAAATAGAGCATAGGAGGAGTAAATACATCATTTAAGTGAAAGATAAATATTAGCGAGTATAGTCATTTTCGCAATAATCGTCCGTCGTTTATATTTGTGTGACATACTAATGCAATAAATTTTAAGTTAATGCTGCACTCATTTTGGTTGTTCTACATACACATATAATTATGTAATTTACTATACGTCACAAATTAATATGCAACTACTAATGTATTTTTTATGACTTAGATTCTGTTTAAAAAAACATATTCAGCTTGCTTTTTTCGGGCCTTTAGCCTTTACCAGCGTAAGTAGGATTTTTAAACGTGGAAGTTGCCTGTTTATAAATCGGATTTTCTCCCTAAAATACAAAAAGAATAATCATTTTACATTCTAGTAAAGATAACATATTATTTTTATTTTATATTATATTAGGATTACATTTTTTTTCCCTTCTTCTCCCCCACGAATTGGATAACAATAATTTGATTTAAAAAGGCCTAGTATTTTAAATAAAATAGAAGATTTAATTTTCCATTGTTAGTTTTTACAGATCCAAGTTTTTAAAAGGTCTATAATTACATATTGTTATAGATAACTTTAAAAAAGAAACTTGGTCAAAAATTTGAAGAAATAATTGAAATAGAGGAAATTTTCGGAATAAGTGTTAAAAAAGAAAGTATTTAATGTACTTACTGTATCCCATCTGGCCATCATTCTTTCCTTTTCGAACTTGGCAAATTCTCTTCTGTCGTGAATTGTAGTTAACAGTTTCCAAAGAAGCAAAATTGCGAGTCCCATCAGCACAATGGCAGCTATAACACCCAATACTATGCCGAGTAAGAAAACCTACACAGAATATTATTATGTATTATTTATTATTATTATGTTTTCTTTATTTTGACATATTTGATTACCTTTGGTGGACACTCTCGTTCTTGCTGGGCTCGAATTTGTATTTTATTGTGTTCATCCAAATAGTATACATACGAAAAGCGACAATCGTCTTCGTCATAATAAGCACAAAGGTACTCATGCTCTTTTGTAACTGTGATTAAAAAGAAACGATTTACTATTAACTATTAGACAAAAGTATACATATATTTACGAATTAACTTATAATATATAAGACTAAAGAACAGTGAAAAAAATATTTATTTACCTTCTACGACGTCAACCCCTATAGGCGTGAATTTGGTACAATTCAGTCTACATTCATCTTCGTCTAGGGGCCCTGTCTTGTACTGCTGACACTGGACACATATTTTAAACTCTTCACAACGATCTGAACACGTCTGAAATAAAAATACAGAAATAATTTTGAAACTGTCAATTCGATACAAAATTTACTAATAATCTTGAAGGTTTTACTTACGGGACATTTTTCGCAAAACTGTCCAGAATACCGTCCTTCTTTTGTTGTGTGACACTTGCAAATTCCACACTCGCAATCGCCATGGCCGGAACATATCTTACCATCGGATACCTCAGGGGCATAACAAGTGTCGGTGGCGTTTCTACATTCACACGCATGTCCTATCCAAGATTCGTCACAAACACACTGTCCACATTCGCATTTTCCGTGTCCATTGCAAATCTTTTTGTCGTGGCGGTCACAAGAGAAGTTGTCGCATTCGCAAAAGTCTCCATAAATTCTCTGGAAGCAATAAACATTTTATAAAAAGTTGAGATCGTTTAATTGGTTATATTTACCTCTTCTTCAGTTCGTCGTATTTCACATTCGCAACGTCCACAGACGCAATTTCCTCTTCCTGAACAATCAACTGTACTTGTGTTATCTGGACGACAACCAATAGTAGTATTAAAAACATTCAATTCTGTCGTCGAACATTCGCAAAAACGACCGAAATGGCTGTCATCACACTCACAAACACCACACTTGTAAGTTCCAAAAGAATTACATTCCGGAGCTAATTCTTTGTAACCCTTTTAAAGAAACATTAATGTTTAAAAATACGAATAAATATTTAACTACATATATATTTTAACGTTAACTTACCACGTTACCAGGATGTTCACATGGGCAGGAGCATAACATTTCTAAATCTATTATAAGACTTTCGTTTAAGCCTATGGGATATACTTGCAATGTCTGGTACCATTCTCGGGGATCTTTAGGACATTCCGTCAATTCTATGTCAAGTCTAAAGTTTACAATATCGCCCACCTATTAAAAATATTCCAAAATTATAAATTGTTCGCATTATAGAAACAAGACGTTATATGTTAAGATACCTTTATATTTTCACATTTATTTGTTTTCTTGTCTGGCCCTGTAGAATTAAGGCACTTTGAATAGTAATTAATTTTTATATGACTTGTGGCATTATCTTTCAATTCTACAGATGATGATATTTGCTACAAACAAGTTATTTTAAATTCAAATTTATTTTAGATATATATATATATATATATATATATATACGTATATTTGAATAGTGAAATAAATACCTGGTATTGTTCTTTAACCAAATCGACAACATTAGAAGAATCTGCTGAAAGTTTTCCGCTGGAAGCCCCTTCGATATGTGCCTGCAATTTTCTGTAAACGTGTAGTTCATCTTCAGTGACAGCAAAAATAACATTAATTGCGTTTTCTTTCACTTTCAGATTAATCTGTGATATACTTGGATAATCTTGTGTCGATGAATATGTATATAAACCGTCGCCACTTAAATGGCACAATCCATCATTTGGCTTAACTACACCGCCTAACTATAAAAAATATACAGTTTTAGGGTCTCATGTCACAAGAGGTAATAATGTTTGCAGTTCTGATTAAACAATGTCTGGTTGTTTAAGGATATATTCAGGACTTCCATTGTCTTTATTTTCTTAAAGTGTACAACATTTCGGCTGGTCCTATCCCCAGCCGTTCGCAAGTACAAAATAGTATACTCCTGAATATGCCTTTGAGCAAGGGGTAATGATGACTACCGTTGTCTGTTTTTTATGTTTATTTTATATTATTGCATGTTTACCTTTCCGTCTCCTGCGTAATGAAATCCGGCGTCTGTTGAAAAAACGAGCAGCCTTCTTGCCTTTTCTCTCCAACCTATTTCGTGACGACAAACTATAGCCTGCATAATTGCGTCAAAACCACCTTCAGGGCCGTCTAAATTTCCGGAAACGGCAGCAGCTTTAACCATTTGCTATTTATAAAAATTATAATGTAGTTTTACAAAGTCAGATTAGCTGTTATGAATTGTTAATGTTATTCGACATTAAAACGATTTTTTTTTTAACTTATGAAACTTATTAGTACGTTATTAAGAAAATACATAAATAATTTTGTTTTGTGCAAAGTGTTACAGACCACAGACGTCAAAATATACTATAAAAATGTACAAGAATATTAAACAAACACGGTGTCTTGAAAATATTAGTAATCATGCACTGCAGTATATATTACATTTCCTTTATTATTTGCAAAAACTACTATATGTATATATATTAGGACGAAAGAAGCTGTAAATAAATTGTTAAATTGCACCAATCCCATGCATTAACCGCAACCGAAGTTAAAACACCAGCCACATCGACTTACAGCAAACAACTCAGTGTTTCTTGAGAGCCTCATGGCATGTTGGAATCCGTAAGGTGCAACACAATTTTTGCAAGGTTCCCGTAAACTACAACCACAATTTTACTACACATACATGCAACCAAATACGTGTGACGTACACACAAAAAGCACTTCTCATTTTAATTAAAAACACCCGTTTTGTTCAAATAAATAATTTACAATTTGAAATGTTATTCATAAGTGGTTTTTGTGCGTCTCTCAGCTTCAATTAAAAAATAATACAATTTTTTTCTATCAATTCCCTTCTGCATGCCAACTGACAACAAAGATATACAATTTTATGAATGCGACCTGCTTTTTTAGTATACACCTATTCAATTAATAACAGAATGTTTTGTACTACTCATTTTACTCAAGACATTGGATGCGTAACTCTAACTCCTCAAATACATGCATAAAATAGAAAACAACCGCGAAGAGATGGATATTAATTACATATATATATATACTAATTTTGTTATTTAATAGGACCAAAAAGGGGAATGGACAAAATAAATGTGATAAATTGAGTTATTACTGCTAACATTATCACACTTATTTAAGTAAAGCTTTGGATATAAAGCAAATTTTGAAGAGAGGTGAAAATATGATATGAAGTAATAAAAGAGTAAATTGAAAGAAACCTTTACAGTAGTAAGTTAATTAATTACACAATAAATAATTTTACTCACGTACTTTCCGACCTTTTAATTAATAATTTGGATCTATTTACAACTTTTCTTTAGCCGTTACTCTTTCGAAAAGGACATGTAGTAGAATAACAATGTTATTAGTAATTAAATAAATTTAACTTTTTAATTTTAGTAATGATTCAAAACAATTAAAATAAATAATTTGAACATTTTTTTATTACTTGTAGCATTATCAAACTACTACCTTTTAAAGGAGTTGTTATTGTGTATTTTATGATGTTAGAAACTTACTGAAAATTGAGAGATATTAGTGCTGAGAGTCATATGATTTCTAAATCCGTAGGGTGGTTCGCAGTTTCGACAGGGCTGCCTTAACCTGTTATTAATCGAATCAGAACATAGTAAAACTGAATTTCAAGTGATTTTTTTTAAATAAAAACATAATTCGAAGCATCCATAAAATAAATACATAAGACATATTCCTAACGTTATCTTTTATAAACCAAATTGAACATACCAGTTCTTAATATTTCTGCCTGTATAACTTTTTAGAAACCTATTTAACCTATTTCCTTATGCATAAATAAAAGTAGAAATAATATTTTTAAATATTCAAATACAACATCAAAAGATAAAAAATTAACTTACTTCTTTGGAACTGTGCTAACATATGGCATCATAACTTTATCTACAAAACTTCCAAAACCTAGTCTAAAATTCGATGTAATATTTCTCATGGATTCAGCCAAGAGATTCCCTAAACTGGAAAGTTTATCTTTATCATCTTCCATAGAATTACTTAAGTCCATAAGATAGTACAAATCTACGGGATAATCTTCGGCCTGCGTATAGTCCATCCATAAACTAAATGATTGCCCTAAATATTGAAATTTAAAAAATAATTCAATTCCCTTTAGGAAATCGTTTCTTTTTTCTTACTCGCTCTAAGTTTTAAACTTATTCTTTGGGGGCTGACTGATATAATTTCTTGTCCTCTTTCATGTTCTTCATAATAACTTTCATTTCGAAAATGCCATGATCCTGAAGAGGAATGCCAGGCTGATCCGGATGCTTCAAAAGATCCTTCCGCGCCTCCTCCAGTTTGACGTGGTCTAGTCAATTCTTTTTTCATAAGTATTGACATAACGTTGCTTGGATTCCATGTCCATTCTTCAGGACACTGTGTTGCAGTGGGATGAGGACTAGAAGGTTGGAAGCACCTGGCACGATCGCCAAAATCCTAAATTAAAGTAATTTTATTAGTTCTACGATAACCCGGTTATTTTAATGATCTTTAGACAAAAAACATACGTGTTTGAAACACCAAGCACATGAAGGTGTTTGGATACATTCGTGACAGCTAGTTTTCGTTACACATGGGTTTTGGGCAGTAAGTTTTTCAGCTCGTTGGGCTAACGAAACATTTAGGAAGACAGTAAGGAAGCAAAGGGCGAAGAAATTGTAAACAACCTGAAAGTAAAAGAAACAAACATATATCTAACAAAACATTGTTAATTGCTTATACTGTCGATAACAATTAAATTATAATTATTGTAATAATATACCCAACATAAACTTTAATCAATAATTTTTTCTTTTTTACAGATAATTATTTGAAACATCGCCATTCGTCTCCATAAAACTAAGTAATTAACTTAAATTACTGTACTTTAAGGTAAGAATAACATTTACTTGCAAAGAACTTAACAACTGTGCCAAAACAGTTAAATCTTGTCACTACATCAACCTCGTTTATTATTTTTACAACTGTGGGTCAGTGTTGAATAAGATAAAAATAAAACTGCGAATATACTGGGTAATTTTTGTGTAAGATGTCATATTTTTTAATTCTTTTATGTAGATAGGTAATAGCTTTTATATTCTCATCTGAGAATTTTATTTGATTTAAGGCGTTTTAGTTTCGGAATTTTTTAAATTTGAGTTATGAAACAACGTAATGCTGATTATCCTTTAATTTCACTAACACAGAATTAGTGTTTTAATATAAACGTAGTGTATTATTCGTTTTATGATGTTAGCTTCACCAGGTATAAAAGGTACTTATCTCGAGAGCCCATTTAAATTTAAGATAACGCTATTTACATTTTCTTAAACAGGAAATGTCTGGAGTACATCTGCGTGTGGATAATATACAGGGTTAATGACAGAGTTAAATATTTATTAACGTAAGACGTGAATTTATAGGGAAGTTGGTAAGGTATCAACTTATTTCGTAATATTGAGTTTAAATATTTAGCAATTTAAAGATTGAATACGAATTAATTATTTTCCAAATTTACTTTTTCAAGTATTTATAAGTTCAAATTATCATTGTAAACTACCTAGTTATCCAGACATTAACTCAATTAATAGATAAAGTAATACAAAGAATGTTTTTATATGATAAATAGCTTTTTCCTTCCGGGAACAAGTAATTAATGTTAAACAATATGTTAAGTGTATTATTCACAGGAGAAAGCCCGAAAGCTATTTGTTTTCTGATTTGCAGTCACTCAAAAGTTCCATTTGTTTTTTTTTTATTACATATATTTTTATCAAATCTATTTTTATTGTCGTTACCTCGAGTAACTTTATAAAATGGGCATTAGAATTCCTAGATCTCTTCAGCTACAAGTTTTTATAACTAATTTTCTTCTTTATAAACTACCAACCTAAGTAGTAATGAAAGGATAAACCTTGATATCAACATATAAATTAGGACTTTCAAATGGAAAAATTACCAGTTCTAAATGGAACATGTTTTTATTCTATACACATTAGCGATACCATAGATCATGTAATCTTTTATTAATATATAGGCAGGTGCTGATAAAAATAATTTGAATCTGAAATATGCATTCGTAATTGAAGTTATAAATATGTTTCGTAACAATGGTTTTAAAGTAACTGAATTGTTTTAAAAGTTTATTTCGGTTATGAATATGAACCGGAGGTAATTTAACTAGAGTATAAACTTTTATTAATGAATTTATTTTTAGTAGATAATTTACTGCAACAAACAAAATTGGGCTGTCTACACCTACATAGCTTAACGCATAATAATTTACTCATCAGAAAGAGTGACAAAATCTTTCTAAATTTAGATATAATTTACCTACTTACTAATAGTGAGTTTGAAGAGATCAGTTGATGATTCATGCATATTTTCTTGCATTTACATCCGAAAGTAGAAACGTGATTTGCTGATAGTGATATCGTTAGCAAATATAATAATCGATTTATTTTAAAAGCAAAAGTGGCTGTGATTTATTCACACGTCCTAATTATATTTTCATTTGGCCTACAGCTGCGTGCGCATTCACCCACACAATTAGGGTTAGAATATGTTTTTAAAATAATTATTTTCTCAATACCTAAATAATAAAAATTAATAAAATTATGAAGAATACACAGACAAAGGCTAAAAGTTTTACTCAACCGAAATTTAAATAATAATTTGCAGTAATTAACTTTTGTTTACCAGAACATTTTCGATAGTCAGCTAATTTAATAGGGTTGAAATTATTAATAATTAAACATTGATGTAAGGAAACTATGGATGTTACATACCATTTTAACTATTCCTAATATAATTTTAAACACATATATAACAAAATTAACACAAATAAACCACCCAGGCACACCTCATAATCAACCTATTCACTATCCACTCATTCAATGTATAAAATAGGCAATTTGACAATATCTGTTTACATTCTGGATACAACTACGACTTCTGTTCGCAAAAAGCTCAATTTAAATCTGTTGTCTTTGTTTACCAGAGAAGTAACCTAACTCTATCGGATGTAGATCCTTCTCAGTGATAGATGGCGCTGATAGTATGAAAAGTAAATTTGTAACTAGTAGTAATAATAATTATAATTATAATCAAATACGGGGTATTTTGGTTTCATTGGGTTTATTATTTTTTATTGTTCAGTATGTACATACTTATTAATTCTGTTAAACTTGTGTGTCATTAAATGCCTGGCAGCCTGATTAATTAATTACATAATTCTAAAGAATTATATTATGTAAGATACAAAAAAAGCACGTTTCTGATTAATAATGAAATTTAATGCCTTTTTTAAGTCTAGTTTATCTGAAAAAACTGAAAGACTGAAAATTAACATAGCACAAAAGTAACAACATAAAAATTATATTCAAACATTAAACATATGACTTTATTAAAAGTCTTAACATTTTATAAACGAACCGAACAACTTCTTTGTGTAACAATAATCATCTGCTTGGCGAAATCTGGCAAAGATAGTGGAAATGTGAACCGGTTTCTTATCTCAGGACAATACATGTGTCCTAACAAAAGGATAAAAAAAGATTCAACGAATATAACCGAATAAACAAGACTATTAAGTGGAAAAATACATTTACAGTTGTAGATTAACATTTGACGATCAAAACGGATTTAATTATCGGTAACATAACTTACAATTAGATACATATATGTAATAAAATTAGTGAAGTTAAACTGTTTACAATGTGAAAATTGTGTCAACACTTCCACATTAAAGGAAAATGGAATTGTAAGTATTTATTTATTTATTTATTTATTTATTTATTTATATGGCTTACACAGGCTATTAGCCTCGAATTTTACAAAAAAAGTAAACAATATCAATAAAATTGTGCATGATTAATAACAAAACTAAAGAAGAAAATACAATAATAAATTTAAATGATAATAATAATATATATATATATATATGTATATATATATATATATATAACAAAGAAAATATGTGAAATAATCTCATTATGATCATAAAAAATTTGCTATGATACGCATGTAAGTATGTTTAATAATAGAAATTTGAATAAGTTTAGGGTCTTTTCTATATTTATCAACCCTTTTTCAGGGGTTGAATTGTGTAGATACCGACCTACCACTTGTTCTTAAACTTCTACACAATTTGCTTTCGACTAATTGTAATTATTATAAGTGTATCGGATATGGATTTAGAATCTATCCTCAGTTTTAAGTGTTTAAGTTAAACTGTTCGTTTCGATGGTAGAATCAGAAATATATAGGGGTGGATATTTCTACGGTAGGGGTGGATATTTGTACGGAATAGAATAACAAGATTCATATATGCTTCTCTGTCAAGAACTGCTTGAATTGTTAAAAGTTATTGAATATCAGTTTTACAAAATTACTTGCTGATATTAAAGCAATTATAATTTCAAATCGTTTATTTTAATATACTTGCCAATTTTTTCTCTCAACTATTTGACATTATAAAAGTGTCATAACCTTTATTTTGTTTTATTTACCTATTAATAAAACAACGATTACCAAAATTGCTACGTTTGATTGCATCGTATAAATTTTTTTTTTATTAAAAGCCTGTCCTTAATCAATACTTCGCACCGATAATTACAATGGTTAAGTTATGTTATGTACTATTTATTTGATTAATGATTTTTTTACATTGAAGAAGGTTTTTAATTTAGCTCAAATCATTTATCCAAAATAAAGGGCGGCGCGTTTGATTTCGACTGATCGATCCCGAACAATAGACGCTCGAGAATATTCTGTTGTCATAACAAGTGCTTTCTTTGGAAAGCGGTAGAAATATATTCGCGTGTTTTATAATAATTCCTTTCGGTAAATATATACCCTCGTCTCGGGGTCAGGGAGATAGTTGATTTTCGGTCGCGTAATATAAATATTCAACGGCCAGATACAAAGTGATATAAATAAAGTGCATTATTGTTTGTCATATAAATAAGTAGTTTAAGTTTGTTAGTAGTGTTTAATTGATTAAATAATAGTTGTAAATAAATAATTGTTAAATAAATAACTTAACTAGAAAATTCGTTACAATATTGTGAAGATTGAAGGGTTAATAGCTTTTGCGTGAACGCTTAGAAAACAAACAAGCTTTTCTGTCTAAAATACGAGGGTAGATCAAATATAAACGAGCGTTTTTAAATTGCGCGTTGGATAGTTGTTCAAGGCGCATCCGAGCGTTAGCAACTTGAAGTGGGGATATTAGATGGGAAGGAAACGACGCGTCGTACTGCTGCGTTCACTTGGTTAATACTCGTAGCTATAACAATGAGTGAGAAAGGGGTGCATGGTATAGATGTGTTGCGCAACGAATTATTATTATTATTAAATTTATTACACGTGAAAACGCGAAACCAGCTGAAATTTTGCGCAGATTGCAAGCACAATTTGGAAATGAAACGCTTCCGTGGTTACGTGTAAAAGCATGGTGCAAAGAATTTAATGATGCTCATTACTCGTATCGAAAATGTAAATCATTCTCGTCGTCTACGCACCAGCATTTCGCCAGTTAACATTGCACGCGTTAGAAACCTTATTGAAAGGGACCGCCACGCCACTGTGCTTAAGATATCTGGTGAACTCGGCATCAGCTATGGAAGTATCCATACCATCATAACAAAAAACTTGGGATTTCGAAAACTTTCAGCTCATTGGATTCCAAAGTTGCTGAGTGAAAATCAAAAAGCTGCTCGAGTTCGCATCTCTCAAGCGCTTCTCTCTCGATTTAGAGAGGAAGGTGAATTTTTTTGCACAAAATTGTAACCTACGATGAGGCGTGGGTATATCATCAAAACGAGCAAGCATGGAGTGGTAGCGCAAAGATGAATCAAACCCAGTGAAGCCGAAGCCCAGGTAATGTTTTAGCCACGATTTTTTGTGACTGGAGAGGGGATTTTTTGCACGAGCAAAGAACAGTTAATGCAGCCTATTACTGTAATCTTCTCAGTCAGGTACTTATCGCCGAAAAAGGGGAACGCACCCCGTTCGTGACGTGTTACTCTTGCACGATAACGCTAGGCCTCATACCTCAGCTAACGCAGGCCCAAATCGGTGAAATGCACTGGACTCAGCTGGAACACCCTCCATATAACCCAGACCTATCCTACCTATCCTTGTGATTTCCACATGTTTGGGTCCCTCAAAGAATCACTAGGAGGCGAGCGATTAGCTATTTCAGACCGATGAACAGGTGGAGGCGTTTGTGACAAACTGGACAGACACCCGCCCTTCTTCTTTTTATGAAAACGGTATGAAAAAACTAAAAATTCGTTGGGAAAGATGTATAGACAAACAAGGGGTATATGTCGAAAAATAAAGAAATTTGTGTTTTTGTGAAACTTTTCAAAATAAATATTTTATGAATAAAGGCTCGTTTATATTTGATCCATCATCGAATTACTGAGATTATAAAGCTGTTACGGATTTTGCAGTTTTTGCATAGGAGATTTTTTATATTTTTATATTAATTGCTTTTCTAATTCTGTAAGTGAAGTAGAATTAATTTTAATTAATAAAAGAGAAGTTCGAAGCTCCGATCGAAATAAGCGTTGTAATAAGAAACAAAAATAGAATACGCTTTTCCAGGCAGCTTTTAATAATAGCCGCCTGTCTTTTTATTCAAAAGTTACTGGCAACATTATTACTACCGCCCCCTACCACCACCTCCATCAGCAGTATTCTAACAAACAAAAGCCATTCAGCTGAAGAGTAACGTAAATAGTGGCAACGAGAATAAAATTAAAGCCATTTAAGCCAAGTTCCATTTTCCATGCAAGCATCCCGCAACTAACCGAGTAGAGAGAGGCGGCGAAATTTGCATTGAAGCAATAAATAATGTATTAAGAGCCAATTGGGTTTCCTTTCTTAAACAAAGTTTAATTACAACGATCCGTTATGTTACGTAGTTGGCGCCTTTGTCGAATTACTATCGCAACAAAAACCGCAATAATATACATATGTATGTTTGGAAATAACATAGTTTGCACTTTATGCTAGCAACAAACGGGCATTACGACTTTACGTACTACGTAATATATGTAGGTACGTTTGTAGATTTGTTCGTTGATTGAGTTTCACACTATGTTTGTATCAAACACTCGGGGGATGAATGTTCTCTTTCTCTAACTTTATATTACATCCGGTAGGAAGTTTGGATGATATTTAATTTTCAATATGCAACTTGAATCAAACAGTACTAGGTATGTAATTAATGTCTGAATTAGATCAGTTCGAGATCACCGAGATGTGCTGCCACTTTTTATTATTATCTCCAGGTATATTAATTAGGACTATTTAAACATTGCTCGGTGCAAACATACTTCTAAAAGAATTTATAATTAAGTGACTAAATAACTGGAGAGTTTTACTTTTTTTAAGACATTATTATCTCAACAATATTGATTACTAATCCTAAAATCTAAAATATATAACCTTAATTTGAATATTTTATTATGAGTATTGGGTAGGGCTAGTTACAATTTGTAGATGGTGAGGGTGGAGTTGTATGTACAGAGTTTTTTCTGGTTATTAACTATATTGATATTTTTTTGAATGGCTTCCTTAATGTCTAGGTTTTCCAATAACGATAAGTTTCTTTGTAAAATTTTACTTTTTATTCATTTTATTGTCAATTAATGTTTTTTTCTACAGTATTATTGTTGAAGAATGCTGCATTTACATTTCTTTTTCTTAGTATTGTACCTACTTGTGTACTGATGGTACCATAATATGGGATTTTACGCCAATTAAGATCTTTATTTGACTCGTATCCTGATATACCCCACCCCTAAAGTAAGTAAGTAGGTAATATAAATTGAATAGATACTAAGAAACACTGTAGTGTAATATAAGCTCCTGATGATGCCGTAACACGGCGAAATACGTATAGAGCAAAGTAAATAAATAACTGAAGTGTTTTATTACTAATTTTATTATATAAATCCATAGTGTTTACTATATTCTTAGAAATTGAAAATATTGCAAACATCGTTTTATTTTTTCCTGTAATTTCTGCATAACTTTCAATCTGGTAAATTATTTGATTTTTCGATTTACAAAATTTTGAAAATTTGGTCATCAATCCAAAAGTGTGGTTTAAAACTAGTTAAACTTGTTTTCTAAGTGTAAGCAGCTCTTTCATGTGGTGCCCCATTCTACGCTTACACCTGACCTTAATATTTCGATCCTTCAATTTTTGATTTTGTTTTCGAAAAATTCGTGACTTCATTTTACTGTTAACAAACGATAATTAAAAGAAAAAAATAATAGTATAGAACCCTCTGGCCAAATGTTTTATTTTCATAATTTGAAAAAGAGTATTTTCCAGCCCTTCTTCTTTATTTCTTTGTTTATTAAGAATTTTTAATAAGACTACACGATATTGTTTTTTGTCTATTCTCATAAACAACCGTTAGAAATGTTTTTGTGTACCAGAAAATTTATCTAGGACATTAATTAGTGCTCAGTAAATGTTGAAATTTTGTATGAAAGCAAAATTCAGATTTTTAAGGCAATTTTAAATAAGTAGATATTTACGAACTCTTAATAAGTGGCTAAAAACTTAAATTCTAAGTAAACAGTCTATCTGTAAAACTTTATTAGTGCTGTCAGCAAAGTTTAAGGACATTTGCATCCTAAAAATTACACGATCTAAATCGTACTGAACTTTTAAAGTAGTCGAAGTCTATGAAAGTTAATAATCAAATAAATTGCCGAAAAATCGCCTTGGGGTAATTTAAAACTTTTTAAAATCAAGAATTAATGTCACTGTTACGTAATTTAAGGAACATAAAGATCTTTGTACGATTATCAGTTTCATTTTCAAAAGGGCTGAAGCTTAAAGACAGTTCTTCTTACAAGAATATAAGTATATAGCTGCAAATTAATATTAAACACTAAGGCTGTCTTCCTGTTAAAATGTTAAACTTTTAATTTATTGTAATAGGTACTATTAGCCGTTCCAAATATTATCGTTTTCTTTAGCTTTCCACAATTGATTTTTACTATTTTTTAAATTCAAAATATTTCAAAATCTAGTAGAGATTCTGATGGTAATATCAGCTTTTATGGTATGTTATTCTTTTAGTTTAGACCCAACAAACATTATCTTTAGATTTTGTTATCGATACATTTTGTAAACGGTTCTATCCATTTAAACGCGGTTTTTTATTTTTTAGTGGTATGAGTAGGCTATGAAACAATAACCGTACATACTTAACATTTCATTTATTTTATTCAGTTTTATTTAGTTAATCAGTAAAGACAGCAGAACTATCAAAACAAAGAAACACGTAATTAAAAATTTGAAAAACAAGAACAAATGTGCATTTGTCACTATTTTTAGTATCCTATTGTTATTGTTTCATAGCCTATTCGTACCATTAAAAAATAAATGACTGTTTAAATCGATAAAGCCGTTTACAAATATGTCGATGTTACATGTTATTTTAAAAGGAATTAACTCTGATTTTAAATCTGTGACAATACAATATGGCTTCCGTAAGAAAATCTGAAGATGGTGTTTATTGGGCCTAAATTAAAGTAGTAACATAAAACTTGATAATACCATAAGAATCTTCACCAAACAGTGCCCATATGATATACGTGTTTGGAAAGTATAGCATTCACCTGTTTCAAGGTATTGAAGAAAATAAAAAACGCGAAATTTCAGATTTTTTGAAAAATTTCTAAAACTCAATACTAAAAGTTTGAGAAAATGCGAAATCCTACCATCTGGGTATTTTATATTAATAGGATGAGTTTAATTTTTTACTTTTTTAAGTTGTTTTAAAACTTGTCAAGATATTTGGCATTTTATTTTAATTTGGTGTTACTAATATGTCATTGCTCTGGAATATACCATTGTCCTGCAAATCGCTTGACATCAGTTTGGGGTGGGTAACTTATTCCCACCCAAGTCCTTCTCTTTTCCTCCATACTTTTTTGACTGTCGCTGAAGACCTTTTTGCGACAAAGTCGTAAAAAGCAGTACAACTAATTGCGCTCACATAATTTCTTTTTGGCACATTGTTGGCCTTAAAGTGGAAATAAAAGACCATAATGGTAAGGTAAATTGGAAACTACAAATCCAGTTCCGAACTTCCTACAACCTGGTGCTATTACCTGCAGTCATCGGGCTGGAAGTTTGGAAATGCATACCTTCCTCTTGGAAAGTTCGAACGTTTGTCAAAGTGGTTAAGCGCCCGTCTGGGTTACCGCCATTCCTCCAATATATCTTTTTTCTACTTTGTTAACACTTTACGGTCCATTGCAGCTGTGCAAACCTCTACTGGAACTGGCGACTTATTATTTTTTTTATTCAAAAATAATTAGCTAAAACTGAATTATGTTACAATAATTCGGAACCGAAACCATCAGAAAGCAACTCAAATTTAATTTTTACTTATACATACTAATTAATTTTTGTTTTATTCATTTATAGCCTATGTGGAAATTGCAGTAATTTATTTCTTATCTTTAATTCATTTCAGTTTTTGGGTTCTATTGAAGACAAAATTACTGTCAAGCGTTTTATTATAATTTCAAACTCGTTCTTGGTGTTGAAACACTTTAATAATATGAAAACACAGTATGGAAAAGTTTCACCAATTCATTGACTGATCCGACAATATTGTTTAGGTCTTCACATTATCAAGAGTATCGTATTACTCATGGTTCATGGGGACCAAAACAATATTGTCGAATCAATCAAAAAATAAACGCTCACTAAATCCAATCGTAATTGCATTTTTAATGTTTTTAGAAAACCGACTACCACATATGTTGTTATTCCTGCTAACTCACACCACCCGACCCAAACAAAACATGCAGTTTTCCATTGTTGGATACACAGACTAATTAATATACCACTCTCCGATAATAAATTCAACAATGAACTCAACACCATTAAATATATAGCTCAAAAAAATGGTTACAAACCGAATCTAATAGAAAAAAAAACAAAACTCTCTAAATTACTGTATACTTCGCAACCCTTTAAAAACAATAATAAATTTGGAAGTATGAAATACATTAACAGCTTAAGCTTTAAATTTACAAATTACATAAAAAAGATTCAATTGTACAGTAATAGAAACAAATACTTTAAATTTAGAAAAAAGTTTAGTGAATAATAAAATAAAAAATTATGACCATATGGACAAGAGTGGTATCTACCAATTATTCTTCGATTCATGCGATGCGTCATACATAGGTCAAAGTGGTAGATCTATTTAAAAACGCATATCAGAACACGTATACGCCATTAATAAAAACGTAAACAAGACAGGGGTCGCAAAACATTGTTCAATAAATAACCACTCGATAGACTTTAAAAAATCAATAATTTTACATCCAAACATATCAAAAAGCAGGAAACTATCTTTATTGGAGAGTCTAGAAATTAAAAAAGATATAAATAATCAGGTTAATTTAGTCAATAGTCAATTAGAACTTAATATATTCAATTCACCCCTCATATTACATAAACTATAGTAAAAATTGCCATCTACCACCACCCTTACTCAAATAGTTCTAAGTATAAATAGTAATTAAGCATTCTTTAGACTTTAGTATAATAGGTTTGTTACTCTTGAGAATGACCGCGTCGGTCGAAACAATATTGTAGGGTATTTTAAATACAATTCTATGTAAACATTCCAGTGTTTTATTTCTTTATTATTGGTATTCAATATGTTTCACAAAAGTTGCACCGAACAAAGTATAAATACAATAAATTGGTGAAACTTTTCCGTACTGTGTTTTTCTTTTGAATGTACATCATGTTTCACAATTTTTGCACAAAAGAAAGTCTTAATTGCATTACTTTAATATGTGTAATTTTTTGGTGAATTACGTAAGTGTCAACTGTATCAAGTTTTAATGTTCAGTAGCGTGTATTATAGTGCAGTATTATTTGATTATACTAACTACAAGACCTATCTATCCAGTTTAGCTACGTTTCCAATATTCGTCACGTTGGTATTGGTAAATAGTTTACTAGTAGTTTGAAAGTTTATCATTCCTTAACTTTACGAAACAGACAAAGGTGATAAAGGAATTTGCGCTCGTTTGGAAAAAACGTGAAATATTTACAAGGAAATTAAAGTAAAATTAAAGTGAAAACGTGTTGTATAGGAATTTAATCACGACATTGTTTAGCTACCTTACGTTTTATGGAAGAGGAAAATTAAATCTACCGAAACTACAGGATAATCGCTACCTAACGTTCGTTAAAATGCTTGTTATATTATTGTTTACTGCATACCAAAAGTAGTGGACTTATTTTATGACACTTTATATTAGTTGTAGTAATTAAAAAAAAAAAAACGTGGACTGTGGGTGCTGCGGAAAAGAAAAATATTAGAAATGGGGAGGTACTAGAAATAGTAGGAGAGCAATAGGTGCTATTGAAGTCAGTAAGAAAAAGGAGAGGTTGGTTGGTTGGAAGGAGTCTATCTGAAACGTGAAGGGCTAGTTAGAGGCATATCAGAGGCAGAAATAGGAGTCAACAGCGGCAGAGGAAGGGCTAGATTAGATTACTCTTCGCAAATATAATTAGGGAAGTAGAATAGGAAGGAGTGTATGCGGAGGTGGGTGTCCAGCATGTCTTCTGACTGACGAATTTATGATGAACTATTAACACCACTGTTCTGTACATGGTCCTTCGAGCCGGATGTAGCAGCTTCAACTAATTCTGAATTTAAATCATAAACATAAACATTCGATGTGTTAGTGCGTTTTCAAAAATTTCATCATTTGTGATAAGTGCTGTTCTATGCAATCATACGCAGTTTTGCGTTATCTTAATCAACCGCTGTCGACTTCTCATTTTGGCAAACAGCCGCAGGATCCACCGGAACTATCAGACATTCATCCTAGGATTTCCCGTTTGGAAATATTCCTGTAATAATTTCGTAAGACGACAACAATTCATTTCAATCAGAATTCATTAATACTTCATATTCGTAAACATTAATCGATCAATATTTTGTGTCAACATTTAAACATTGGAGCATCGCATTTATTGTAAATACCACTGTAGTTTTAGTTGTTATTAAATAATTAAAAGTGAAAGGCAGTTTGACTCGCATCAATTTGAACTACTAGTGTCAGTAATAACACTAGAAGTGTAAACAATTAATATAAATATAGAACCAACAAAAACAACTACTCCGAGGGCTAATAGCCCTACCGGCATTGAATTACCCTGTTGATTCCGAACAATTGTTAGACGAAGATAATAATCCAAAAAAAAGGAAGGTATTAAAATCCTTTTTCGTCTAATTATAAAGGTTCCATATTTATATTTATAATATAGTTTGTAAAAGCCTTTCTGCCAGCGGCCACCTGATGAGACCCGATTGGTCGAAACCGGTCGTGGGATATGACTTACTGTGTAGGATGCGTTCCAATTGTGGGATCGGTGATCCTTTATAATTAGACGAAAAAAGGATTTTAATACCGTCCTTTTTTTGGATTGTAAACAATTAAGTTTGCACATTTTACAAACACCGATACCTATGTTGTAAGATTTAGTTACTCTTTCACAATTAAAATACTACCACCACAAAATTATTATTATTCATATAAAGAGTAAATAACTCAGATATATAAAAACATTAACAAAATAGCTTGGTATTTAAGTATATACGCCAGACCCGAATGTTGTAAGAGGAATACACCACCCCTTTAGACGGAACAAGCTCTTGGCTTGAGCTCGAAGACCGACGACATAAACATCGACAGATGACGTCACCGGCATCTAACAATGTTAAATAAAGGGACAAAATAAGCAAAAGAGTAGATCAGTTTTTGACTACTGAACCAGAATCTAGGTTTTATTATGGTTTTGGCTTTGACAGGGACAGGGCAGCCTTCATCCTTTATACGCCACTCCTTACTCGTCATTTTTGATTCGGAAGTTTAGTGGTGGACCCACGTCTCATCACCAGTGACGATACGCTTCGAGAAAGCCTCCCTTATTTGTCGAAATCGATTCAGAAGTCTTGCACTGATCTCCGACCTGACCTGTTTATTGGTTATTTTCGGTCAACAACCTTAGAACCCAGCAAGCACTAAGTTTTCTAAAACCAAGTTTATCAGTGATGATGGATTGAATACTCCCATAGCTGATACCTACATACCCACTTCTAATGAGATTTATTCAATAGTCAATAGTTAACCGGCTGATGGTGATCACTTTAACAAGCTCTCGATCAGCATGGATGTTGTCATTTGTGAGACTTGTTCCTGGGCGTCTAACATGACTTTCATTTGACACGTTCTCGGCCATCCCTGAATTCCCTGTTCTCTGACCCATGTATACATTCGATTCTGAGACAGTGTAGCATCCCCAAACTGTGCCTTCAAACTAGTGATAATTTCAGACGAAGGTACCTTGCGCTCAGTCATGGCTGTACTGCGGACAGAACCGAGCGCAGCTGCTACCTAAGCCGGACCGCTAGATATTTATCAGGAGAATCTTACCAGTTCCAAATCAGGAAGTCCTGGCCAGGAAAACATTATCAGTTCCATGTCAGGTATTCCTGAATAGTTCCTCAGAATTCATCTGCGTTATATGCCTTAGTTCACAAAATAGGCACAAATTTTTCTATTTGGGACGTCATTTTCTCGTTAATATCCGTTAGAGCTAGAGAACAAATAACAAAAGTTATAAGCACCTGGCATTATTCCTCCTAGGTTCCTATGTACATAAGTAACTTTTATTAACATTGAAAAGGGTAGGAAGCCAAATTAAAACAATAAATTTCACGTTGATATAAGTTTTAATGAATTAACTTCGGTCGCAAGGGTTTTAGTGTAGTCGCATGCTATTATATGAAGCGTTGCAACGAACTAATTTCAATTTGAAACACTAATAAGTAGGTACTAACGGTATTAATAATGAAAGAACAATAATTTCCATTTTTCCAACCGAGACTGAAACAAAATTGCCTCTAATTTTAAACGATTATTATGAAATAAATGATGTTCGTGACAATTCTTGTGTCATAATTTATCATAATGACCCGTTCTTTAAAAGTTTTTGCTACGTCGACAATTATTATTCACCTTTTTAAATTTTTAACGATCGGTGAATAAATTATGCAAGCAATTTTCTAGATGTTCCTCAAACATCAAATACTATAGTTTTATTATTGATTTTAAACAATTATTTACTCTCTTGAAATATTAGTAAGTACTTAGTTTAGAAATGAAAAGAATGAGAGATTTATCATCATATTACAGGTCGTATATTGTCATATACTTCTTTTTACGGAACGACATCGGTTTGTCAGTAATTTAAGAATTCTACCTACAGTGTTTTGATGAGATCTAATTGGATCGAAATCGTAATTAGCATCTGGTAATTTCGATAAATTTATAACGAATAACTAAAGGTTTATCAATTTTTAACAATTTATTTGTATTGAATTAGCGGTAACTTGATGGAAGTCCAACATATTGAAATAAACACACAGTTGATAACTTCCAAAATTTATTAAATAATCTTAACACGTGTTTCGTCAACACTATGACTTCTTCAGAAGTACAAAATTTACTTAAAACTACCTATTTTATTGTTTAGATTTAACTCGAGGCGGGAAAACCTTATACAGGCACCCCCCGAAGGGGGGTAGTGTCAGATTCTTACTGACTAAAAACCCACCTCGAGTGGGGATTAACAACCCGAAGGTTTTAACATCCCTAGGGTAGATGCGGAGAGGTAAGGATAGGGAAGTGGATTGATGAGAGGGCAGAGTTGTAGGGGCGAGGGGCAGGGAGCGATGGAGGGGGGTACGAAGAGTCGGTGGCCCACCTCTGATGTGAAGGATGGGCACAACTTAAAACTACCTAAGAGTAGATGTCTATAAATAGGGTGGTGCATGTTCATTAGAGTGGGGGAAAAGATTTAATAGTGGTGAGGTGTTTATATCTACTTGGTCATTAAGTAATATGTCCGTATTTTTATATTTGTTAATTTCTTTAGATTCTAATAGTGTAAGTTTTAGACTTTTATTTTCAATGTGTAAAATTTTTAGATCTTTAAATCTTAGACTATTAGAATCTAAAGAAATTAACAAATATAAAAATACAGACTTATTATTAATATTATAATTTATTTGTAATTCCAGAAATTCTGATGTGTAAAATAGAATTTTTATTTTATTTAAATATTTTGAATATAGAACGTGGAAGTACGTAAGAGGTAAGAGGTACGGATTGTTATTATTATTTCTCAAAACCTGTAAAAATAAGAAGGATCGCTATAATTGTAAGAACATAGGCTTTCACGGTCGGAATCAGTAATAGAATTAAGATACGTGGGTTACTTGAACGGTTGTGTCCAGACGTTTCATTGGTAAATGTGACTAACATCATTAGTGGTACTTGAAGTCTTGGCAGCCACCGAGTCACTCAAATTTCGAGTCCGAATCTTCTACAATGACTATATTTATCCTTTCAAGTTTAGAATGCTGCTTATTATTTTCAAGTTTCAGCAGTTTTCAAAATTAAAAGAGAATATGATTTATAATTATGCCGCAGTTTCTTTCTACGTAAAATAGTGTTTTCTGAGAAAAACGGTTGTAACGGGAGGACAGAGGAATAACGTGAGTGATTTTATAATGGTTCCATTTTTCCTTATGAAATACTAAAATGTAGACAAGATACAGAAAAGGTTGACCGTATGAAACAATCAAAATCAATTGAAGTAGTTTTTTATAATATTTGATAGTTTAATAGATTAATATTATGGTTTCGAGATATTAAACATATAATCGTTAAGTCATTTAAAACTTTCCAAAGTGTGTAGGTAGAAACAACAATTTGTAGATAGTTACTAGCGTTAAACGGTATTGATTCTTTTATCATTTGAATTAATCTTTTGAACATATATATGTGTCTGCAGAAAATGCGATAATTACCGAAACCTATAACGTATTCATTTAACTAGGATTGAGTGAATGAAATTGGTTAAATTATAGCCATACCATCGGATAATCAATTTGGATAGCGAAAAGTTGCCAACAAGTTTACATGCATGGAATTAACCCGTGTGTTGTGTACACACATATTCTCTTCGACAACCACATATTAACAAGGGTGTACATCAGTACTGTAGGACACATATTATAACGTTGTTAAACCTCCCTTTACCGATAGATATATATTTCGCTGACGCTTGGAACAAAATTTGAAATATCACAAAACCAAAACTGCACTTAACATTTATTTTCTTATTAAAGTTTGTTGAACGATACAACTTTAGCAAAATTGTTTTTGATATTTATTGAAAGTGAAACGTTAGTGTCAGTAATTCCATTTTGCTACTTTTTCGACCTTTAGGAATTTTAGGAGAGGGTGAGATATTGTCGTACAGCTAAGACCAGGTCTATATTTCTGCTAAATATTTAGTCTTAATCAATTAATAGACAAAAGAAAACACTTTACGATTATTTATTATACAAAGTTATTGAAACTGAGTAGTACATTAGACATTTTAAAGATTTGAAAATTTGTAAATTATCTCAGAAACAATTCATCGTAGGCATACAAGTTGTATAAATAAAATTTTAAAAAAGAACTTAACACTACAAAAACAATAGCTATGATTAATGGTTACAAACACGAATTAATTGACGAACTAATTAAAAACAAACAAAAAAGAGTAATTCAAAATTAGTTTTATACCCACAAACCAAAAGAAAATAATAAGTTCATTAATTATACTAACAATAACAATAACAATAACAAAATATTCTTAAACTAAAGAAGTTAGGTATAAAGCTAAAAAATGTAATTTAAAAAGGATCCTATTGAACAACAAGCAATAGACCAATAAATTACAAAAAAAATGGCATATATATGTTACCGGCCAAACCCGATATCAGGACAATCTAGTTTTGCCTGGGCTAAACTAGTTCTTCCTATACACGATAGGATTAACTAGTATAGTCTAGTCCAAACTAATTTGTCCTAAGCCCGATAGGATAATCCAGTTTAGGCTAGTCCAAACTGATTTGTCCTAATATAAATGCCCACACTCTAGGATAAACTGTTGTGGCCTAGTGTAAACATTATAGAATATCTAGATAAACTGAATAAAATACTTCATAATTGGAAAAATAATCATTTTTATTAAAATCATAATGATTCGTCGATAAAAGTTATGGATAATTGGTAATACAAACAATCATACTATAACAAATAATAAGTGTTTTTTTAATAGAAGCAATAATCATATCTCAATTATTAAAATAACATATAGACTAAATTGTAAATATTGTGACTTTTTATATTGGTCAAACAGGCAGAAATTTCACTATGTTATATAGAAAACAACCATGCAATAGACAACGAAAACATGGAAATACTACGTGTAGAAATTAAAGAGCAACGTTTAAACATTTTAGAACAATTCGAAATTAAAACATTCAAAAAGATATGCAATATTACAAACTACAAAATCGAATTCAAAGCTACGCCCTTTCTTCACGAACATCCAAGAGTCATAAGCTAATTAATTATTTTTCCTTAATACCTGGATTTGTACCTGCCTATACTTTTTTACAAATTTACCTATTTATCTATAAATGCTAACCATTCACATCTTCTCCTTAGTAAATAAGAATTATCCTTGAAGAAGATCTAGTCGGTCGAAATTTGTGTGGAATGTTTAATAAACAAAAACTGAAACATTCAAAAGCGTTTTCTTTTTATGTGTTTAATTTTACAGTTGTTAGTTGTTATCAAAGTCACCTTAAAATTTTATGCTTTATACGAATTCGTCGCAAAATAAACTGAAGCATTCTAAACTTTCTAGGGTGCACTTACTGTGAAACATTTTTGACTTCAAAAGAGAAAATAAAAAGAATGGAAAAAGTTATCTATTTAAAATAGCAAAGCAGACAACAACCTCCGGTATAACTGGAGGTGGCAAACAGTTTATTTAATTTAATTATTTTATATAAAAATATCATCCTTACTCACTAATTTTCAAATTTCTAATACATCCTGTTTTCCTAAAACGTTTAATGCACCACTCAGTTTGAATAACCCTGTATGTAATAGGTCGATGAAGTGGGGAATAGGCCGAAGAATTCCGGTAATTTAATTAATTGTGAAAAACCTTCATTTGCGTTCCAGTAATAGCATTCACTTATCGAAGATGTTCTTTAAACTATTCCCGTTTCCTGGTTTCCTATTTACATAACATAGGTATTCATTTTGATTTAGGAAACGCGATTTCCTGAGTTTTATATATTCTCGGCTTTATTCTTTTGTTGTTTGATGTTTTGTTTTTGCGTAATCATAATGGCTTTGTATGATGTCCCACGTGTACGAAATAATTCATTGAAAACTCGTGTAAAATCGGTCTGTTGTGGTCGTGTAATCAATTGAACCGCATGTGGCGAACCGTGGAAACAATTTTCCCATATTATTCGAAGAGCAATAATAAATCAAGGAAAGTGGCGAGGGGATTTGTTTCGATTCCCACATAATAATATTTCGGCTCTTCGCTCAGATCGACGACAATATTTACACAGACATTTTCAATATATTCGGTAAACATAATGCACACAATGCCATTCATGATCTTCAAGCAGTGGCGTGTTGTCGTCTTTTTATTATACAAAATTTATTACATATAGGTACAGTGGCCGGCACCTAAGGAGATTCAGCGACAGTCAGATTGACAGGTAGGTAGGCACAGACTTTTAGCATAGCAATAAATGAAAGAGCCAGTAAGAACTTCCTTACCATTCCATCACTCATAATATTTTGTCCGTAAACTGCACAAATCTTGCGATGAATGTCAATCGGTTTTAGTTCTTTAGCACTAAGGAATCGTATAACAGCCCAGACTACACAGTTGGTGGGACTCACGATTATCGGAGGCACCTTAAACACTCAATAAACAACGTAAACAAGGACAAATCAGACTGTAATGGCGTCAGTGTGTAGGTGAGAGATGTAGATACTCAGTGCGCATGCGCGGAACGTTGACCGTAGTGCTGCGGCGGCAGAATTTCAAAACGATACTTAAAAAACATACTTCGTACTATACTAATTCCTACGAGGCAGCAGAAGTGTAAATCCTGCACTTTGTGAAAAAGAAGAACTCAATAATTCGGGATCTAGAGAGTTTTGAAGGTCAAAAATTAAGCAAAAGTTGCATAATGCACACAATGCCATTCATGATCTTCAAGCAGTGGCGTGTTGTCGTCTTTTTATTATACAAAATTTATTACATATAGGTACAGTGGCCGGCACCTAAGGAGATTCAGCGACGGCCAGATTGACAGGTAGGTAGGCGGAAACTTTTAGCATAGCAATAAATGAAAGAGCCAATAAGAATATAGCTGAATACTGTGTTAATTTGCAACAATTTGCCACTGCGCTACTGAACCTTGCTGAGCAGTTATCGTTCTGCCTACCGGCCGATTATCCCCGTCCTAAAGGGGCTAAGCTTTGCTAATGCGCATCCGATGATTTATGGCTTTTGAATCTCCTTAGGTGCCGACCACTGTATATGTCACAGCGAATTCGAATATATTCTTCGTAGGCGTTTTTGAAAGCAGTTTTGGTTTCAAAAGTGGCTAACTAACTTTCAGGTCGATTGTAATGGAGTAAATAGTTAGATTGTGAATTGTATCGTAATTTCGATTAATTAGTTAGCTAATTTTATCTTTTAGTTATACTTTCTATTTGTCACGTAATTCCATAATTTTGTATCATTAGAGGAGATTGCTCTCTAAAATTATTTTACATTCTTACCTGAAGATATCTGCGACATATGTATAGGTTAACTGCCATAAATTATTGTAAGTTATGTTATGTTACATGGGTTGATAGAAATGTATTTGAGCTGTCATTCCATATCTTTAGAAGAAAAAAGGATAAAAGCTGTAAACTAATCAAATTTGATTAAAAGCGAATAGCTCTCAATGTTATTTATTAATTTCTATGTACACCTAATCATTATTTTTGTGAGTTAAAGTACGTTTTACTGAGTCAGATGGTTAATGAAAAAAGTATTTGGAAATTTGTTGCCATGCCACTGTTTATCATGCAAAATTGTCTTGGATAGTAAATAATGAGGGGATATTTGTCGATCTGTTCAACCAAAAAAAGACTAAATGAAACTAAGAGGGTTCGATTCGATAGCATGTATGATACAAGTTGCCCTCAGGCAGTGGCGTACTTACGATGAACAAAGGACAGTCGGGCATATAGGATCGCGTCCACCCTTGGCAAACATCGTATTCCCTCGGGTTTGCTGATTTGCCAGACGAGTTGCATCCCTATTCTACCCCGTACTGTCAGAATGATTTTATTTCGAATCTCGGACCCGTTCTGTCGGAACGGCCACATTCACGGCCTTACATGTGTGTATATATAGCAGGGACGTTGGCAACTAAATCGATTTACCAACCTAATTCTTCTAAAATTCTAAAGAGATTTCACTGAAACGCTTTTTTTCAATTAGGCCAATCCATACTCACTGAGATTTAGTTTTAATTACCTTTACAGAATCAATCATAACTTGTCGTATAACTTAACGTTGCCCATAACCTGAAATAACTATTAGTTCTTTACCCTTAACTCACAATAAAATTCTTCTCTTTGGCACGGGATAGTTTTAAATAAAAAGTTTACTATTAATGAATGTAAGTTTTGTTCTTGTTCTAATATTTGCAGGGAGCTGTCGTCATTGGCATATATTAGGTCCGTCTTAGACCGTTTCTTTATTTACAGTTGCCACGGTCGCGGTCGTCTATCGACGATGCGACGTAAGGGCTAGAGGTACCAAGAGGGTAACTACTGGAATTAATTTATTTTCTCTGTTACTAGAACTAGCGGCAATTACATTACAACTTGCAACTAAATTGATTGTTTTCTTTTCCGAATTTGTCGTGTTGATGTCTGTTCGGTAGATAGTTTATTTTGCCGCCTTTGATTATAAACTCGTGAGAAATAGACAAATCATAAACATTATAATCTTCCAAAATATTTTCTGTTTATCACGTACCATTTATTGCTAGTTACTAACCAAAATTTTCATCGGCTGCACCCCTTCTGGGTACACTGTAGTGCAAAGCCGGAGGGTAGGGCATGAGGCCCTCTTCAATCTCCTTGCAGGAATCGTGGGAATGGGTGGGGTGGTGTGGTTAGGGAGAGAAAGATGAGATGGATGGAATGAAGACAGAAGAGAAGTGAAAGATTATCTGTAGAATATTACTGCCCCAGCATTTGCCTAAATGATCCAAGGAAACCACAAAAAACTTGAAACCCCAAGCATAAAAACGCTGGAAAGGGTATTCACTAAGCCTATCGTAATGCGATTCATGTAATAAGTTATTATTAAGTCTAGTAAAACTCAAGTGACACTATTTCTATTTTATATACTAAAAGAAAGTTTGACGATCCCAGTCCTCGCGAAGATTTAGACAGTTAAATTTTATTTTTTCAGGATTACTTTCAATTAATAGCCGCCTTAAAGTAACTGTGACTGCATGGGAATATTCGATAAATAAAGGGGTAAATAATGTTTTAGACACCACTCTAAGGTAAAAAGTTTTTGTTTCATCATTTGTTGTATGTCTTTGTACCTCGGTTTCTCTACATAGTAGCTTAACGTCCTAAATACGCTCCTTATAACGACGCCATGTGCCAACCACATCCGCTTCCTAGTGATTAGTGCGCAGTGGTGGTCTGAATTATTTGAGAAAGGGGGAGAGTCATTTTCATTTTTAGTTTTGAACAAGTTTGAAAGGTTCATTATTCCCAGATTACATACCTATTTTAAAGTTTCTTCCTGACTAATCTCCCGTTTTCTGAAAGGCCGTTGTCGTTTAATCACTGGAAATAAACGGGAAATTTTTTCTTAACAATGGCGCATAATTAAGCATTTCGATATAGTCTACAGCGTCGCTCATTTATTTTCTTCTAACGTTTTACACAACGGCAACGTAGTTTTTAAAATGGCTTTTATTATTATGCTCCTTCATTGGTGTACTACTTTGCTGTGTCGTTTGTCTTGCGTTGTATAGTTAAAAATTACGAATAAAGGAGAAATGAGAATGCTAAATCTGACCCGGGAGTTTGCTAGGCGCGCTTCTTCTTCTTATTATTCTTCTTTTTTTCCAATTATAATTAATGTTACGAGCGGACTACGAAGAAAAAAGGGGTTTATCGTAGCGAACAAGAAACATTTCGATAAAAGCGATTTTAATTTATGGCGCGTACGATACTTCCCTTCCTCTTCTTCTACATTCGCCTTCTTATCAGCACTTTTAATTAAATGCTAAATTGCTTGGCGTAAAAAATAAATTTAAGTTTCATAAAGAGTAAATATTTGTTGTTTTTGTAGAGTTATTAAGAAAAATTAGTGATGTTGTGTATAAAAGGCGAAGGATACAAGATATTTTCAGGAACAGTAATGCGCAGAAGTTTAGTTGTACAGGGTCTCTCACCTGTAAGTATAATCAGCGAGGGTTAAGGATTCCAGCAGGCCGTAGATGGTAACAGACAGTTTGAGATTCGAGATATATTTCAGTGGGTGGGGCGGGGGTATAGAGGTTCTGTTCCACAGCATTTTGGAAATATTCAAAAGGTATGTAGGGATTACTGAGGACAACGGGGGTTATGGTTGGTGAATGACGGAAGGTTCTGGTGTAGTGGTGGGCAACACGATGCTTTTTAGTAAATTGACTCAAACGTTTTAATTTCATAAAAGAAATTTTCACGATTAGTTCATTTGAACAGTTTGCAGTGAATCGCCTCGTGCGATTCTTTTTTAACAGTCATTCAAATACGATGCATGTTTTTTAAGTAAGCACCGTTTTGAAATTAATAAAAAACGTGCAAAGATACCTTAATAATTTTATTTTTACATAAAAGCATGTACCTTAATCTACTTTTCTACATAATTTCCTTCAATATTGAAGCACTTGTCATAACGTTTGACCAGTGACCAGTTCTTAAATACCCTTCTCATAGAACTCTGCGGCCTGACCACTGCTTTAATCACTGCATCACAATTGTTTTGACTTCGTCATCGTCTTGAAGACGCTGACCGCTCAGATGTTTCTTCAAGTGCAGAAACAAATGGTAGTCACTGGGTGCCAGATCAGGACTGTATGGAGGATGATATACAGTTTCTCAGTAAAAAGATGTGATGAGATCTTTGGTCCGATTAGCCACATGCAGACCGCCATTGTCATGCACGTTTGTGCGGCCATCTTTATGTGCTCTCACCCACTTCCTTACCATTCCATCACTCATAATGTTTTGTCCGTAAACTGCACAAATCTTGCGATGAATATCAATCGGTTTTAGTTCTTTAGCACTAAGGAATCGTATAGCAGCCCGGACTTCACAGTCAGCGGGACTCACGATTATCGGAGGCACCTTAAACACTCAATAAACAACGTAAACAAGGACAATTCAGACTGTAATGGCGTCAGTGTGTAGGTGAGAGATGTAGGTACTCATTGCGCATGCGCGGAACGTTGACCGTAGTGCTGCGGCGGCAGAATTTCAAAACGATACTTAAAAAACATACCTCGTACTATACTACTTTCTACGAGGCAGCAGAAGTGTAAATCCTGCACATTGTGAAAAAGAAGAACTCTCAATAATTCGGGATCTAGAGAGTTTTGAAGGTCAAAAATTAAGCAAAAGTTGCATAATGCACACAATGCCATTCATGATCTTCAAGCAGTGGCGTGTTGTCGTCTTTTTATTATACAAAATTTATTACATATAGGTACAGTGGCCGGCACCTAAGGAGATTCAGCGACAGTCAGATTGACAGGTAGGTAGGCGCAGACTTTTAGCATAGCAATAAATGAAAGAGCCAGTAAGAACTTCCTTACCATTCCATCACTCATAATATTTTGTCCGTAAACTGCACAAATCTTGCGATGAATGTCAATCGGTTTTAGTTCTTTAGCACTAAGGAATCGTATAACAGCCCGGACTTCACAGTCAGCGGGACTCACGATTATCGGAGGCACCTTAAACACTCAATAAACAACGTAAACAAGGACAAATCAGACTGTAATGGCGTCAGTGTGTAGGTGAGATATGTAGGTACTCAGTGCGCATGCGCGGAACGTTGACCGTAGTGCTGTGGCGGCAGAATTTCAAAACGATACTAAAAAACATACCTCGTACTATACTACTTTCTACGAGGCAGCAGAAGTGTAAATCCTGCACTTTGTGAAAAAGAAGAACTCTCAATAATTCGGGATCCAGAGAGTCTTGAAGGTCAAAAATTAAGCAAAAGTTGCTTGAACTTTGTGTACTAGGTGGTTCGTTGAGTTGAAGAACCTTCTGGGATTTTCATTGCCTTAAGTTCGATTGGTACCTACCGATCTCTGACTGTCCATTAGTGAAAACCTTCAATTTAAACAAATGTAATAGACATTTGTGCAAAAATTATAATGCTTCTGATTTTATATAACAATCAACTGTATTAACCGCGTTAATAAAGCGAGAAAAACAATGTTCTTACTTTAAATGCTTTTGAAAGAATAGAACAAAGCAACTGAAACACCAAATTCTGAACTGTTTGCGAATCTAAGAATCCTCCACTTTATGAGATAAATCCCGCAGGTGGAACAACGTTGATGGTGGTGTTCTCAACGAAAAACAACTCGCGTAGTGCCCTATATGGCACGTACGAAGCTAACGATGCCAACGTTACCGCGAAATGTGTTTTTATCGGTTTTAAACAGTCCATCTAGAGGTTAAAATCGCGCTGATTTTTAATATAATCCTGTTTTAAATTTGAATGTTTAAAAGGAAACCTTTTTGGATTACATTGTTTCTTGTTTTGTTTAATATCGCAAGGGATCCCTAACCTTCTTTGCAATTTACCTGTCTATTATATATCATACTACTTACAATCCATTTACGCTACATTGAAGATATAAAGCGTAAGAATTAATTAACATAATGTTCTTTTTACCATCAAACTTTCCGAATGGAAGGCTCCGATCTTTTCTATTCTTTCCTCTGTTATTATGTTCTTTATTCGTCAGCGTCAGAGTTTCATTCTCATAAACCAGCAAAAAGGCTTTCAGAGTATTACTATGTAATAAAAATAACGAATAGCTGTTTTTTTTGGGGAAAAAAGCTCGTCTCTTGAAATTTGCATATCAGTATTAAACTTCACTTCTTTCTTCTTATACGTACTTATAGATTGCTAATAAAATGAATCTTTTCCTTTTTTATTCTGTTATTGAACCCGAAGTAAAAATAAACTTGTTTACTAGTAAACTCTATTTTGCGAAATATGTGATATTAATACGTGATCGTACGGAAATTAAAGCGGAAATTTTACATGTTTAGTAGGAAACTAGCAGTCAGCAAGCCTTAAGAAAATATATTCAGTGGAAAAATTCTTATTTATGAAAAATTAACTCTAAATGTGTAGTAGTTTTTTTTTTATACATTGTATTTATTAGCTGGAATAGTATGCGCAGTTGGGAAACATTTTATAAATAAATACTACTGCTTTTTTGTTTCACACTTGAAATTTTATTAACTCTCGAAAATTGTTTCGGCTGATTTAAGCCTTTCTCAAGAGAGTAAGATGTTGCACTACTCTCTTGAGAAAGGCTTAAATCATCCGAAACAATTGTAGAGATTTAATTAAATTTCGAGTGTGATAAAAAAAGGAGTATTATTTATTTCCCTTCTTTATTGTATTTATTATCCGGCTGCTCTGGTCCAAGTTTTCGGTGGTTTCCTTGGATCACTTAGGCAAATGCTGGAGCAGTAATATTCCGCAGATAATTATTCACTTTTCCTCTGTCTTTATTTCGTCCGTCTCATCTTTCTCTCCCTAACAATACCACCCACCCATTCTCACGATTCCTGAAAGGAAGCTGAAGACGGCCTTACGCCCTACCCTCCGGCTTTGCACTACAGTGTAGGTAGAGGGACTTCCCGCCCACCAGCAAGAGTAGCTGTTGGGAATGAAACGCCTAAAAAGTTGTTTTGTTTTTTAAAGATTTATTACAATATAAAAGAACTAGTCAAAGTTTGACGGATGGACACCGTTATCGATTTACATTTTAATCATCATTGACGGGTGTTTAACCATTGCCATTGCCATTCGGACGACATAGCTCCACCGATTTGCTTTACAAACGTACCTACACTAGCACCATACGTATTAACATATTATTACATAGCGAAAAATGAATAATTTTAGGGTTTCACTATAATTAGTAGGTCAATGTAATCAGCACTATTGAGCATTGATCATTTGGGTTGAAGTATACCCTGAAAAAATGAACTGTAGAGGTCACAAGACATCGAGACAAAATAAAACTGACAATACTAAAACCTGAAAGATAAATAGGAATTCTATCTATACTATATTCATTTTTAATTTCTGATAATACGTAATTGAAACTGGGACAGAAGGTACAGCTTATTTAACTTTCGTTTTTGTTTGTGACTTAGTTAAAGTTTTATTTTTGTTTTCATTGTATATGTAAATAATACTACACTAGACGTAGCATTTTATGCATTTGAGAGATATTCTCCTTGTTGCTCTTTGTATTTAATACAATGTAGAGTTCTTTTGATTATCATATGAAAATCTGAATTTCACTTATTTCTTTTAAAGTATTAAGATTCTCACGAATATTGTCATGGCACAGTTTTATTATTTGGCATTTCCATAACATTAAATTTTTAGGTTGAATTTTTCTGGAATTGTTTCTTACGTAGGTTGTATATTTAAAAGTAACTATGATTTAAGTAACTTAAAATAAAGAAACAAGACTTGGTAAAGTGTCACTAGAATAATTTATTGTCTCGATAATATTGTATAAGTATACTATTGAAAATGAGCACATAGCTCGAAACAATATTGTCGAGACAATAAATTATTCTAGTGAAACTTTACCAAATCTTGTCTCTTTATTTTAAGTTAATAAGCATGTTTCGCAAAAAGTGCACCCACCAAAGTTTACATATTATGATCTGAGTTACTAGTGCCTACTGCACCAGTAGTAATTGTAGAGATAGTTAATGTAATCTGTATTATCTGTTGCGCAAGGGTTGTGAAAAGACATATTTAAACAACAATAGAAAGAAACAAACAGTTGGTTACATTTTATAAAAATGTGAAATTTTGATTTTTATTGGAATCATTTAAGTAAATATTGAATTGTAAATTTCTTAACGTCAATACAACAGGTATTAATTACATTTATTTTTTGCAGATGAAACATAACTGCGTTGTGTCGAAATCGATCAGTGCTTGGTGAGTACTCATGATTTATTACAAAAAATTGAATAAGACGTTTACTTATATTTAGTGTATTTAGTTAGATTAAGATGTCACTGCATTAAGTTTAATATGCAGTTAGAACGTGCTCTTTAATAAACAAACTTCAATTTTGCGGTACAACAGTTGCCTTTGTAAATCGTATTTGGATTGCTAGGTTCGTGTTCGCGAAAGAGACAGAGAGAGAGAGAGAGAGAGAAGAGAGAGAGTTATATATCCGCACCCATAGCTAATGGGTACCTGCGACCAGCTACTTTTTGAAATTAAATTTCATACTTGGCAGTAATGAAAAGGCCGAACCGCATCTGTACATTAAAGAGTCCGTCGTTTCTAGAGCCATGCGTGTTATCGGTGGCAGAGTTTAATCAAAGAGGAGCAGCGGAGAGTTGTGCGTCGTTCCAAATGGAAAACGCAACCCCGAATCCCTAACCTAACCCCCCGTGACTCGACCGTTCGTCTCCATTTCGCTTTTATTTTATAAACGGCGATCGGCCTATTTGGTTTAGAGTTTTCCCATTTGCTGAAGAAATAAGATTTCGGGCCGTTTTCAATCATCCGAGATCGAGTTTTTAGGTCTAGCGAGATAAAAAAGCAGTTATATTTCCTGTATATAGTTAAGGGAAAACGTGACGACACAACGGATAAAATGAGTCACACCCAAAATGATAACACCCACGAAAATTTTTTAAAGTATCAAAAAGTTCATTAAATTTAAACTATTCAAACAGAAAGATACACTCCCTATGGGTTCTCCTTTATCACACGTATTAGCCGAAGTATATATGTCAGCTTTTGAACATAACTTATTTAACAGTAAAAATCCACTTATTAAATTTATTCATTCGTGGAATCGTTAAGCAGATGATGTGTTCTGTATTTGGTCAGGTACAAATAGACAAAAAGATACTTTTTTAAATTACCTTAATACTTTAGACAATAACATCAAATGTACTATGGAAAAAGAAATCAATAACAGTTTAAATTTTTTGGATCTGAATATTACAAGAAACAAGGACAGGCTTAATTTCAATATTTATCGCAAACCTACAACCACCGATATAACCATCCCGGCGGAGTCAAATCACCCCATAAGAACAAAATTAGCTGGTCTTTCTTAGAAAGATTAATAACCTTACCGTTATCTACTGAAAATTTCAACATTGGGCTGAATATCATAAAAAGAATTGCTATAAATAATGGTTTTAATAGTCACATGATTGATAAATTATTAAAAAATAAATTAGATAAAAAAGCAACAAGAATATTGTACAATAATAGTCTGTTAGTTTTAAATTCAAAAACATTCTCAAAAAACTAAACCTCTCAGCCGTTGAGTGTAACAATAAGGATTTAAAGAGTTTACTAATTAACAACAAAACAAAAACAAATATAAACCGAAATAATGGCATATATAAATTATTTTGTAATGAATGTAACGCTGTCTATATAGGACAAACAGGTCGAGCCTTTGAAACTAGGATAAGTGAGCATGTAAAATCGATTTCTAAAAAAGATGTTAAATCAGGAATTAGTGAACATTATATTAGCTTAAATCATCATTTAAATTTAGGAAATACCAAATACCTACATGTAAACACATCTAAAAGTAGAAAATTATCTCTGTATGAATATTTGGAAATAGATAAAGCCTTAAGAAAATCAGAAAATATTGTAAATAATCAGTTAGAACTAGGCAGTTCTTCATCCCCTCTTATCTTAAGCCATCTATAGATGAGCATGTAAGATTCGTATTGTCAGTATAACGTTACTCTTGATAATGAGCACATAGCTCGAAACAATATTGTCGACAACAATAATAAAGTTGGTGAAACTTACCATAGTATGTTTCATTTGACTAAAAAGCTCATTATCTCATATCTTACAAGTTCTAGTTAGATTGTTTGGCACCAAATGCAGGCCGTTCATAGAACCCTAGAAGGGTTGGAGAACAGATATGTAATTTTGAAGGTTTTTCAAACGAGATTCGATGGAAATATTCTAGGTACCAGTGAATGTACCTGCATTAAAATTTTCCTGATATAGAGCAAGGATTGTGTTTTAGACTACGCGTTACTCAATAATAATTTTTTCGTAATGTACTATAAATTTTAATTATAAGTCTCTCGTTTCACCCCCAACTAGATTAGAGAATTAATTGTTTTGTAAAAAAATAATATTATTTTGTCGGATTGTTATGATCGTGTCTCTTTGTACTTATTTCTTTTATCAAATAACGTGCCCGACATAGGGAACGACGAACTGGAAATGCAAATGTGTCTCGACAAACAATTTGAATTTCCCATTCTGGCTGAAAATTAAAGTACTGCAGCCGTCACGCATCTTGCATAATCCGTGTAAGTTTTTCTTTTGTTTTCAGTTGTGTATGGCCCTAATGAATGCCTACAACGCCGTAGTGTGTTTTTTAGCGCAAAATAAATGCGTTTTGTGGAGTACAGTGCATTCAGTTGAAAGCGATATTTACATATAATATGCACGCTTTTTTACACTTCAGAATAACAACCCCCCCCCCCCCCCCGAAAGAAAGTGCAGGTACATTTTGTAGTCAAAGGTAGCAACCCTTTTACTCAATTAATATGTAATTTTGAGTAAATACGAACTAATTATTAAAAGGGCATTTTTATTAAAAAGCGATGAAAAATTGTTTTGTTGACTTCAAGAAGGAGGACAATGTCCAAAATTGAAAAAAAAATAACAAAAGCAACGAATGTTTAATTACATTAAATTTATTAATATAATTTTATTACAAATGTTAGGAACAGATAAAATCAACCCTGATACGACAAGACAAGACGAGTTAAAGTTCACTTTACTTAACATTAAGTTCTTGGAGGACTAAAACGATTTTCAACTTTTCCTTTAAAACTTTCTACAACTTTTTCGTCAGAAAGAAATTTAAATTTACTTTAGCAGACACAGCCAACGGCATATTAACATGGTCGTGTGGAGTTTGAAATCTAAGTTACATGAATTTCTGAAAGTCGTGTAAATGCAGAGAACATATATTTACTATAGTCCATAACTGGTTAATAGAAAGTTTTTGGATTTATTTAGTTGACAATATCTTTTTATAAATATAAATGTGGTGTTGTCGTCGTGATTTAACGAACTTATTACAATGATTGTTTTGCTCACGAAAATTGTTCTAACAAAAGACCACTCCATCGATTATGTACGATATTTATTAACAACACTTAACTTACTAACAAACACTTACGACTTAACAAACACATTTACAACAACTTTACAAAAAAAAAGAACTTAAATTATGTTGCGTGGACTGTATATATGAAAAAAAATGTAGCGCGGAAACCGAATCGACTGTTTTTATCAAAGCTCAAATTGTAACTCCTCTGCTGAGAACGAATGATATTTATTCTATTTTTCGAAAGAGTGAGGGATGTTTTGGAGTTTGGGAGGGATTTTTGACGGGGTAAATTTTGTTAAAGGTGATATAGGGATACAATTATTGGTAACCGAAGAAAGATAGAGATATCATAGGAGAGATGATCTTCCAAATAATGGGGGTACTAGAAAGGTCGTTTACCGGAATTTCTCGTACTTTAACGTGTGCAATACGTGATCGGAAATTTAGGAACCAGATGCGATACGGCTTCTAAGAAGTATAATAAATGGGAAAAATTGCAGTTTACAATATTGGGGGCTAATCGATATTGAACAGACGAAACTGAAAATATGTACAATAGAATTTGATACAATGAGCAATAAAATATTGAAATAGGTATGAACTATCTGCAAATAATAAATTCGATAAACCGATAAAAATGAATTTTGAAACGCAACATGTGGGATCAACAGAAACAACTACTGCGAGGGCTAATACCCCTACCGGCATTGAATTACACTGTTGATTCCGAAAGATTCTTAGACGAAGATAACATTCCAAATATGGGGTCTGTGATCCGTATTATTTATACGAACAAAGATCTTAATGCCTTCTTTTTATCATCATAAATATAAATTTTATTTTTTACTATTCCAACATTTTTCCAGCAGGAGACATATCCTTAGTACTTTTTTTTAAATATGAGATGTGTGAGATTAATAAATTGTAATCCACCAATAGTTTTTATAATTTCAATTGAATTGTCTGTTGGATAATTATGAAACATCGTTTAAATTAAATGAAAATATATATAAACAAAATGCTTTTAGATGTTTCAAATATGTTTATTAACACACCGGTGATTGACCAATTTCTGAAGAATTACAACCCGACAAGGGTTTTTCCCTAAATAACTGTACCTTTGTATAACTACCTCTAATATACTTGTACCTGTACATCTTATTACTTGCAATACCTAACTATAAATACTTTTTGACTTTTGTATAAATAACATTAAGTTACAGTTTAAATTTAGTAAATATCTATTACTCTTGAGAAAGACTTCGGAAGTCGAAACATATGTTTGAGTGTGTTAATAAACATATTTGAAACATCTAAAAGCATTTTGTTTATATATATTTTCATTTAATTCAATAGTTTTTATTTTAGTTTTATTTTCTGGCAAAGTCATAACACTTAAATACGTTGTTATTAATTTTAAATAGCAGTAGGTATTATTTCCATTTTATTCCTGAAATATTACAACGTAGACGGTGAAGTGATCCTTCTACCCTATTTCGAATGTTTTATGTCTACATTATTTGGAATTTGCTTATATAAACTGTAGTAAAAACGATCGTAATCATACTCATGTAGGTATATGAATATAGTTTGAAGATTTATTGCCGCTGTTCCGTATACTGTAATAGACTATTGCCCTGCTCTATAAAATATTTATCGATCGCTCATTGTTTAAGATCATTTCTAATCCACTTTGTACTTACGACTGTTTTCCGGCTTTCAGTCGAAAGCTGTTCAATAAGTATTTACATATTCGAGACTGATCCAATCAATCATTACATTAGTGTAATGTGTAAAGTAGATCGTAAATTAAAACCTGCAAATACAAGGATGAAGCAAATATAAACGAGCCTTTGTTCATAAAACATTTCACAAAAACACAAATTTCTCCAGGTTTCGACATTTCCCCCTTGTTTGTCCTATACATTTTCCCCAACGTATTGATAGTTTTTTCATCTCGTTTTCATAAAAAGAAGCAGGGAGGGTGTGTATTCAGTTGCGCACAAACGCCTCCACCTGTTGATCGGTCTGAAATCGCTAATCGCTCGCCTCCTAGTGATTCTTTGAGGGACCCACACATGTGGAAATGACAAGGGGATGGGTCTGGGCTATATGGAGGGTGTTTCAGCTGAGTCCAGTGCATTTCACTAGCGTCATCGTGCAATAGTAACACGTCACGAATGGGTGCATCCTCCTTTTTCGGCGATAAGCAAGTTTTACCTGACTGAGAAGTCAGTAGTACAGACAGTAGTAAGCTGCATTAATGGTTCTTTGCTCGTGCAAAAAATCGACCAACAGCACCCCTCTCCAGTCCCAAAAAAACCGTGGCTAAAACTTTGCCTTCAGACACACGTGTTTTCGGCTTCACTGGATTTGATTAATGATTCATCTTTGCGCCGCCACTCTCTAAATCGAGTGAGAAGCGCTTGAGAGATGCAAACTCGAGTAGATTTTTGATCTTCACTCAGCATCTTTGGAACCCAACGATCTGAAATTTTTCGTTATGATTGTGTGGACACTAGCTGATGCCGAGTTCACCAGATATCTGAAGCAGAGTGGCGTGGCGTGGTGGTCCCCTTCAATAAGGTTTCTAACACGTGCAATGTTAACCGGCGAAATGCTGGTGCGCGGACGATGAGGATGATTTACATTTTCGACACGATTGCGCCCATCGTTAAATTTATTGCACCAAACTTTTACACGTGGTCGCGAAAGCGTTTCGTTTCCGAATTGTGCTTGCAATCTGCCCAAAATTTCAGCTGGTTTCAAGTTTTCACGTGTAATAAACTTAATAATAATTCGTTGCGCAACACATCTATGCTATGCTCTTCTTTCTCACTCATGTGGTAGCTGCGAGTATTAATCAAGCGAACGCAGCAATACGGCGCGTCGTTTCCGTGTCACCTAATATCCCCACTTCAAGTTCCTAACGCACGCATGCGCCTTGAACAACTATCCGCCGCGCAATTTAAAAAGGCTCGTTTATATTTGATCTACTCTCGTACATTTTCTGATTTTTATTTGTATAAATAATAGATCCACTATAGTAAATAGAATTTAATTATTTATAACATCTGTATGGTAGTGGTAGAAAGGTACGTGCTCACACCTAATGTTTTTCAAAAACATAGAATCATTTGGAACACTGTAAATAGCTCAATCGCCAAGCCAAAACACGAGAATTCGCTGCTGAGGATACCTTCTTCACTAGGAATAGGAGCTTTGTCACTGTTAAGAGAGTTTAACCTATTTTTATAAATATGATACATAGTTTCAAAACAATCAAGTAGGTAATTATTTTTAATTTCCTTAACTAATTTAAAATTCTCAATATGATCCCATGATTTTTAGTAAAAATATGTTGGGCAACACTTTTCTTTCATATTCTTGTGTTATACCAAATCTAGCATGAGCTAAATGCTTCTTGAAACCAACCTGAATAGAGCGTCTAATTGGTGGAACATATTTCTTATTACAGTCTTTACAATTAATGTCTTATATATCCGACTTTTCTAGAAAAGGAATTTTATTCTAATGGTTACCAAGAACGCTTTAGTCGGTAATTGTAGTATGAGATACTGTCCTACCTACGCCTAAGAATAATTCTTATACTGGTATTACATTAGTTGTGACGTTGTTAATGCGTTTGGTAATAAATTAAGGGAATAAGTCGCAATTATAATACAGTAAAATCTATTTATTGTTAGTTGTCATATTGTGCTCAGTTTTCTATTAAAAAAGAAGTATCATACAATAATCTATATCAAATAATAATTTTCTCATATAATACATCATTTACGTAGGTGTTTTTCTTTAATGACCCATTAATTAACTGCTATTGTTGCGTTTGTTTGTCTCCTTTTGTTAAACGTCTTTGAAAGGAACAATTACTTTATTAAATCAAAAAAAGGAGTTATTTATGGAGGTTTTTCTTTTAAAGAGACACAACAAAAGGCTGCATAATGGCCGGTTTCTTTGGCGTAGTTTTTTTTTTTAAATAATTTCTTGGCGTCTTTTGAAGAGAAAAAGCGTTAAAAAGGCTCGTCGACTGCTATTTAATTAACAATTCGATGACGTTGTCCTACAGTCGTATAAGGGGGCGTCTTTTCGTTGGAAACAGTGATTTATTTTCGTTTAGAAAAGGGAATAAAAGAAGAAATAATGGTTCTGTGTAGGTAATAGTTTTTATTTCAGTCAATCACGCAACAATATTCTTTTATAGATCGCATCGGAGGTAGTGGTTGGGGGCGGAGATGGTTTTTCAAAAGTCATCAACAGAATAATGCATTTTCAAACGCAATATTAATGAAGGACACCATTAAATACACGTAGCAATTATTATACTTTTGGTCAGAAATTTATCGAAACTGCCAGACACGGATCGCGATTTCGTTTTTGTTAGAAGCTTATTCCCAATTTTTCTGCAGTTACCCACATCTGTCGTTAATCTTGCGCCTAAACGGCGTTATGATAGATACGTTTGGTTTTTAGATATGATTTTTTAATCGAACCTCTGTAAAGTCGCATTTCTATCGAAGAAAGTCCCGCAACTCGCTTGGGAGAAAATCGAGGCATGTGTTTTTTGTCATATTCTGATTCTACAGATGCAAACTAGTTCATAAAAAAGGATTCTGTCAAATCCATGACCCAAAGTGAATTTCGATTTATTAACCTGCCTGGTCGGCTATACCTGCTTAGAGGTATAAATTGCAAAGTTCGAAATTCAGGTTTGGGTAAAGGTGTTGACTGAAACTATATCCATATCAGCGTACCATAGGCGATAATTTCTGACCAAAAGCATAAAATTGTTATAGTTAAGCTTTACGTGAATTCACATATGTAGGCTGCGTTGTTGATTTAACTGGACAAGTTTAAATACCTCCGTGAGGCCTTGTCTAGTTTGATATCTTCCGTTGCGGCTAAAATCCATTAGATGGCAGCAATTGCCTCTATGTTGTTATAAATACACGTAGTTTTATGTATTTCACATTACAAGCTTACTAGGTCACCCAAAGTGGTTTGTTCAGATCCTTTTATATGTTGCATTCCCAAATATTCAGCTTTAATCATTATAATACACAATATACAAATGCTGAAGTTTCTAGTACGTTTTGATTTCCCAGTACAAGACTCATTAACTAATCAAATGAATGCAAAAATCAGTTGTTTATTGCAGTTCCTGTAATAAATGCTGCATTGGGTAGACAGGTAGAGCCTCTAAAACCAGAATAAAGGAACACATCAATTGTTTTAAAAATAAAAAAGGAACTTGTTATTATTCTAATCATTTGCTAGAAACCAACCCTTCGTTATTTAGAAAAAAGTAAAAAACTGAATGCTCTACAATCGTTGTAAATTATTAAAATAAATAATTATAATGTAGATAAATTGTTAAATGATTATGCAAATTTCAATAGTACACCATTATTAAATATGTTTAAATTTCGTCTTTCCTCTTAGTTTTAACTTGAGAAAGCTACCATTGGTTCGAAATTGTTTTCTTTTATTTTACTAACCTTGTAATTTTTAGATTATTGTTATTATTCTGTTGTCTCGGTTTGAGAAGCCTTTTAGGAACTTTACCGATGGCTAGGACAGAGTTGCGCGGGCCGCTGGGTTTTTTAAATTAATCAGTCGCAGACCGTTGATAGAAAAGACAAAAGCAGAAAAAGGTGCTACTCAAATAAGAATAATTAAAAATGACGAAAGACCAGAAAGAGGTAAACTAAAGACGCGGAGAGTTGACCATTGTCAACTTGTCCGTCACTAAAACGAAAGATGAAAAGGTGGAAGACGTGTCTTGTATCAATGATTAAGTGTATATAAAGATTAATTAAAATAATAGCGGTATTAAGTTTGTGACAGCAACAAAAATCCTTTGTAAAAAAGTGTCAGTTTTGTTTTACTATTAAAGGGATTAAAATTTAATATGACCTTTATTTTATTGGGCCCTAGGCGAACGTCTTCCTTTCTAAGAAAAAGGAATAAATAGAAAGCCTACACTACTGTGTAGCGAAACAATTGTCGTTTTAGAAAACTATTTATATTACCAGTTGTTTTTTATTTAAACAGTTCAAATTGGTCGAATTTCCATCTCGCGCAGTATTGGTACAAATCGAATGACAAAGATCCTGGAAGATGGTCTATCGCTGTAATTTGTAACATTTCTTGTTGCTGTCACCGCGAAATTCATTAAACTATTTCCATTAAAATGAGACATGCAGCCGGACTGGCACGATCTGTAATAATGTATAATGTAGCAGAGAATGTTTCAGCTTATAATTACCGTGTTTTAATTTCCCTGGTGTAGGTGTACCTCAGTCCCAACCCCGCACCACTATCTCGGTCCATACTCTCGTATGTTGTACGCAGCTATGCAGCTAACATAACGAAGGTTTACGATTGGTTTTGGTTTTAATTCAACGTCTAGAATGGCATTTATTAGCGCGAGGGTAATAAAGGTAATGGTTGTTTTCATTAAAAGTCTACGTAGTAAAAACGGGCACGTTTGAATGAAATTTACATTTTCATAATATTCGTGACGGCTTTTAATCTTTCTGGCCGTTTTTCTAATAAAAAAAAAAAAAACGTTACGGTTCCACAGGAGCGGCAAATGTGAATACTACAATGAAGTACTTTCTCATTTTCATCGTTCTGATGTGAGCACGATAAGGGTAAAATGATGTAATGATGTTGTTACCTACATACAGGAAAAAGTTTGTAATGACCAGTCTATCTAAGGCGCCATCGAATCCTCACCTTTCTTTTTTGAAAAACTAATTTAATAGGAGTATCTGTATTTTAATGATTATAATGAACAGACGTTTTCAATACAGGCACTTCGGAAGAGTGCCGGACGATTGGTCACACGGCTCACGCGTGCCATAAGAATGAGAGTTCATCGATGATAGAGATCGATCAATTTACGAAACAACGATCCCGAACTTTTGGTGAAACTTGAGTCAGACATTTGGAAAACTTTGAGGGTTGTTACATAATTATTTAGGAAAGTTGAGTATGTTTTAGCAAAATAGAGGTAGGCACACTAAGTTTTCCTCAAAGCTAATCAACTTTCCTAAACAATTTTATAATTGAAATCAATTTCCGCGATAACGGGAGAAGATCATTCCTTTTTAGTTATAATTAACTTAATTAAAAATATAATCGAGGAAGCTTATAATTGTTGTAACTCTATATTCGTAAATACAAATAAAACACCAAGTTGTAAGTTACAAAATGATTTATTGACCATAATGATCATTTCGCCTCACCGTGGCTTCTTCAGGTGGAAGAATGACTAAATTAAAATTATTTACAAAATCACTTATATAGATACCTACTAACTAAAATTAAATCCAAAAAAGAAGGGCGGGAGAGACTAGGAATATTACTTAGGATTAATAACATTTAGTAGTGGTGAAAATTATAGGATTTATAAATTTAGAAGAGGTGAATTATTAACGTCAATTTGGTCATTTATAATTAATCCTAACTTATTTAATTTATTTATTTCTAAACACTCTAATAGATTTAATTTTGTGCCTTTCTTTTCAATATGTAAAATCTCGAAATTTTCATTCTGATAATAAATGTCCTGCGTAAGTAGAATGGGAAGATTTTTTAATGAAACTATTCTTATGTTCAGAGAACCTATCCTTAAAGGCTCTACCAGTCTGGCCAATATAAACTTGGTTGCAAGTACTACATTGTAGTTTATAAACCCCTGATTTGATGGTTTTATTGGTAGGATCTTTGTTGTATCAGAATTATTAGTTTCGAACGAAATCGTGGAGTTTGTAAATTTAGATAAATGTTTGCCTAAGTTGGTAGATATATTTCCCATGTACGTAATTGAATTGTATCGAGTTTTAATAATATTATTGGCACTAACAACGGGATAGATTAAATTGCGAGTTTTTTAGCCCAATTTTTTAAATTTAAATTTTAATTAAAGATACTTCCGGAAAGAAAAACCTCGGTACACAGGGTTCATTTTGTTTATATGGTTTTCTATAGTCAATTTTCACTAGAATTTCCCAAATTCGCGATGACAGAACTTTTGATGTCGCCGGCTCCCGAAATAAGAGGACCCAAAGAAGTTTTGAACAATAATAATGAAAAAGGGGCAAGTATATTACCTATATATATATATATATATAAATGGGGAGTATTTTTAAGGGAATGAGAGTAATTTATCCTAGATTTTGTTGAAGCAAGGCCTCAGCTTGAGTATACAGTAAACAAATCACGTAGGCGGTGATTTTACCATCGATTTGAATTGTTATTGGCCCGTCCATTTCTTTATCATGTCTCAAACTATTCAAGTGCTTATCGTAAAGTTGTAATAAGTCATGGAGGAGAATAGATGTACCTAGTTGTTATTGCGTATGTTTGTTTCATATTAATTGAGAAATGCCACTTGATAACGGACCACTTGGCTAGCCGATCGGTCCGGGTGCTATTTCGTAAAACAATAGAATAGCATTTGCTAGTGACAAGCGATTCTCCCACAACTTCGCACTTTGTTGCACTGTTAATTGCTCTAGTTTATTCTCCCGCGGCGCGATCGGTTCTACGTAGATAAATTAAACTTTGAGGCCTCAACGGGATGTGGTGGTAGCCATGTTTTAGACGCTTAAGAGAACTTCCATTCTGAGGAACCAAATTGTGATCGCCGTACCCACCAACGAAAATTGACATTAAGTTTACCAAACAAATAATGGAAATTAAACCACTAATTTATAATAGTGTATTGGAAGAATAAAGATTGGGTAACGTACAATCGCGAGTCGATGGTAAAAATTATAGCGAATGAAATTAAGCACAGTTATTTAATGACAGTTTTCTACGAATTCCATTAATGATGTCGTATAGTACATTTTTGAATAAAGTAAAACAAGAGTAAACGGTTACAAAACTTTTTTATTGTAAATCCACAATAATTATTTCGCCACACTGTGGCTTCTTCAGGTGGGAGAAATACAAACTTAAATTTAACAGCAATTGTCTTGTATACTATATTGTGGAAAGAGAAGAAAGTAGGTTTTTTTACCTATCAATGTACAATACTAATATATAACTAATAATACATTAAGTTTATTTTAACAAATGTGAAAAGAATGAAAAAATGAAAAATATTTTTTATTATTTTTTAGTTGTAAAGTCACAGAGTGATGTATTAAAATAAAATTAGATTTACAATGTGAAAGAAGAAATTATGTTTAAACAAATGTGTAAAAAATATTTAATAGAAGTGAATTGTTTAATTCTAATTGATTATGTAAATTCAAACCTTTTTATTGAGTTTATTTATCTCGAGGTTCTCGAGTAAGTTAAGTTTTTTACTTTTATTTGCAAACTGTAGGATTTAAAAATCTTCGTTAAAATTATTATTATTATTAATTATTTTCAATATGTAGAGGTGGTTTTATTGTTTTCAAAACTTTTCTTGTGTTCTTTAATTAATTCTGTAAAGGATCTACCTGTCTGTCCAATGTAAGCCATTTCGCAACTTCCACATTTCAATTGGTATACTCCCGATTTATTTAATTTATTAGTGCTATCCTTATTGTTTTTAATATAGTTTCCTAGGGTATTGTTATTTTTAAAGGAGATTGTGATATTCGTGTTTTCCTACTTTTATTTATATGTTTCCTACGTATGATAAACTGTTGTAATTGTGATTATTTTTGTTTTTAACAATGGGGTAGATTTGATTTAAAGTTTGTTTACTTAATTTTTTATTTAAGACTGATGTGACTATCTTATGATTATATCCGTTATGATGAGCTATTTGATAAATTCTGTCTAATTCTATCTTAAAATTTTCTTTAGATAGAGGTAAGGTACTGAGTCTGTGTAAACTGGAGTAGAAAAAGTCTAGTTTGTGTGACATGGGATTTGATTTTGAATGTACAATTGTATCTGTTTGGGTACATTTTTTTCACTTTATCAGTATCCCCAAGTATCAGAGATAATTGCTTTAAATTATTCGTTGTAGTGAATTTTTATAAAAGGAACAAATTTTCTTAAAATGATCACGTCATTGGTTGTTTACATGAAAAGAAATCAATCGCCAAAGATAGTTAATGTTTCCCTTTATCGGGTGACGATAATAAGTTAAAAGCGTCCTGATTTACGAGCTCTGTCACACCCCAATATTCTATTAGCGACGTTCCCCTACCTTATCCTCCAGGACGTGCGTGCGTAGATTAGTAAAAATTGATATTTTCGTCGCCTGAAGTGAGAGTATCTGACTTTCAATGATAAAGGGGATGTATATCGTGTCGACATTGACATTCATCTATGTTTCTTCGTTTCCCTAAAGGCACTCAAAGGAATTAATAGTGGAACTTGGAAGTTTTCGGGGCCGGTCGTAAAGGAAAACAACATCGTTGTCTCCGACTGGTTTTCTTTCAAATCCCTCTCTCCCTAGATGTGTTTAGGAAATACGAGGTTCCCGACTTTATTTCCAAGAAATATATAACGTTCCCGGTTTCGTAATCTCCTAATATTATTATCTATCGTCCTGTGTTGGTAGAGGATGCGAAATTTATTGCTGTGTCTCACTTAACTATTAAACTGTAATTTTGGGTCAGAAAAACGACTAAAACTTGGCATCTATTCCATTACATTTCATACTAATCGTAACAACTAACTTTGCGACCGGGCGCTGTAATTCTTCTTAATATAAAACGTTGAAAACATAACAAACAAACGCAATGTTTAGTTACAAAACATTATTTCATTATAAAACCACAATGATTATTTCGTCGACTCAGCGGCTTCTTCAGGTGGAAGAATAATATATCTTAAAACTAGAATACAAACGGACTTATATACTATAACAATGTAATTTAGGAGTAGGGGTATCGTAGGAGTTGAAGGAAGGATACTAAAAGACTATTTAAATCTAGTTGATAATTAAATATAATTCATTTTTTGTTTAATTTGTTTATTTCTATACTAATAAACTAGTAATTCCCTTAGCAAATTTATAAAAAAATAACAAAGATGAAATTAAAAAAGAATTCAAATTTGGTGTTTATTTACTTGAATGTGGTCATGTGACATGTCATATATTGGTCAGACTGGTAGAGTATTTCGGGAAAGAATAAAAGAACACAGAAAAAGTTATGACAACCAAAACACAAATTGAACTTATGCTGAATATTTAATAATCAATTAGAATTAAATACTTCATATTCTCCTCTAATCCTATATAAACTCAAATCCAGTACACCTATACACCCCCTTCTCTTTCTCTTATTTCAATTTAGTACAAATAGTTAGTTGTATATTTTAAACTATGGCCCAAACAATATTGTGGAGACAGTAAAATATCTGTGAAAAGATTTTTGTGTTTCTTTGTTTAAATTTTGTTATTAGAATATATGTCACTATAAACTGTGGTTTTACAAATAAAACGAGAGTAAAGTTTCAGAAAATTAATTGTTCACAACAATTGTTTCACCAAAACGTTGGCTTCTTCAGGTGAAGTTGTCCTAGTAAAGTTCTTACAAAATATGTTTAAATACTAAAAATTGATAAATTCTTATGGGATAGGTAACAACGAAAGTAAGGGATATCCCTTAAGTTTTTGAATACATTTAATAAAGTAGAACTATTAACATCAGTTTGATCGTTTAGTAAAACATTCAATTTATTGTAATTATTCATATAAGGACTTTCAGTAAAGTTTAATTTGTGACATTTTGGAAATTCTTTTAAAATGTGAAAATTATCGTTAAAGGTATGTTTTTCGTTTAGTAGATGATCTGCATAAGTGGAATCGGCTTTTCCATTGGTCTAGCATCTTCTGCGTTCACTAATTCTTTGTTTGAAAGATCTGCCAGGTTTTCTCACATAATCTTTATTACAGTCTCTACATTCCAGTAAATAAACTTATGATTCTTTATTATTTTTATCTTTTATTTGGACAAGTTATTACTGGTTTTAAAGGAAGTAATTATATACTTATCCAAATATATAAAACATAATAAAGATAAAACATACTTTTAACCATAATATTCACATTTTAAAAGAATTTCCAAGAAGTCACAAATTAAACTAGTCTTTATATTTATTTCGTTGTTTCGTTTCGGGATCGTAAGTAGCGGCGAATAAAAATGAATTTTGAGCGAACAAATAAAAATTGCGGTAGTCTTTTGATAATTTATTTACATATGTACATAAACTGGTCTCATCGGAAGTCTGTTACCAAGTAAAAACTTACGTCTAAATTGCTCTACACTAAGTTATAACCAACCCCCTGCGCGTCTCTTTCCCTCCGGTATAAGTCCACCAAAAAGAACCGGATGAATGTAATAAAAATTGAACTCTGCTAACGCATTTTCCTAGAAAACTATTTATTACCCTTCGGCGGCTTCGCTACCCTTGGAAGGGCAGGTAGTCGAAGGCTTTCGAAGTTTTGTTTTCGGCGGGAAAAAGACGCAGCAAGTTAAATATTCTATTTACAAATTATACAAACTAAATATTTGACTCGAGGGTATGTAGCATAGCCGCTACATTCGCTTATTTCGTTTATTTCGTTGTTACCCACCCCATAAGAATCTATCAAATTTTATTATTAAAGTTCATTTTGTAAGAACTTTAATTAGAACATCTTCACCTGAAGAAGCCAATGTTTTGGAGAAACAATTAAAAATATTTTTGAAACTTAGTTAACTGTGGTTTTTCATTAAACAGACTCAATATACGTAATTGTCCTTATGAAGGATTGCCGTTATATGCGATTTTGCGGATTGGCTCTCAACATTTGTGTTTTATTGATGTAATAGGAGCATTTTACTGCCTATAAGTAGTGAAACGATTGCTACTGTTTGTCCACGTTAAGTCCTTCGAGGCGTTCATATTTCAATTCGCGTATAAGAAAGGATTTGTGTCGCCCCGTTCGTGTTTGTTCAACCTTCAAATAAGTCCATTTTCCCCACAATATCAGTCACCGCGCTCCTCGATATTTGTCACGGTTTTCTAACCGTCACCCTCTTCGAACAACATCGAATTACCAAGTTTAGTATGGTAATGCGTACGAAACGAACCTGCTCGTCTCTCCTCTGATTCATCTGACTAACGTAAACGTAGACGCCGCTGCCGGGGCCTCATCGTGCCACGTCTGTCTATTTATCCTCCTGTCGTATCTGCTGCAGCAGCGGGGCTTGTTAAAAGGAAAAATGTTGACTTTCATTGATTTGGCAACGAATAGAATGTGCAATCAAACGAACGGTTTTGCAAATTTCACTTTAATCAGCAGAACGATGTCGTTTAAATCGTAAAATAGTTCTAGATGTATGAGTAATATGGCAATTTAGTTAGTTATTGGAACTGTTAGTACTGTGGCGGTTAATACAACGTATTTATTTCAGTTCTATAATGTAACATTCTGTTTTAAATCTTTTGTATTATATTTCTTTGTGTCTATGCAAATATTACTTAACGTATCTTCTAACGCTTTTGTATTCTATCTATCTGTGCCAATAACTTTTATTACTGTGCTTTCCTATAATCTCTACGATTATTTCAACTTCGCGTACTAACCGCATGGCGTCTGTACTTCTCTGTCCTCCCTAATTGCTATTTTATGATGGGTTTCTTCGGTGATATGCTGATGAAATCTACTAAGATCGAAATCGTGATCCACATTTAGTAATTTCGACAAATTTCTGACCAAGAACCAGATGTTTGTATAAACACTATACTTCCCATATCAGTAGCTCATTTTAATTGAATATATGATTGTGCTAGACTAAAATTTCTCTTGAAATCTAGTTATAACGAGTACTCACTTGAAAATTTTCAGGAAGGATTATTAGCACCTTTACTTAGACAAACAAAATTCATTTTTTCTTAAGATCCCGTTATCAAAAGCAATCACATAAAATTCTTCATTGAGGATTATTAAAAATTTCTGTTCCAGAGACTTACCGAACGTACCATTGCACCGGACTAAAATTATTTTTAAAGTTCGGTCATAAGAAGCACTCACATGAAATTCTTTATGAGGGTTCAGTAAGAACAATAATTATTTGGACGAAAATTTTGTCTTAATATTGGTGCGTGCCCCTTATAAATAAAACTGTGGTCGCATAAAAATAAATGCATACATGAACATGGATGATAAAATTGTTTTCTAATTGGTCGTGCTCCTTTCATTATTCCTTTCTTCCTATTAATAGTATGTACTGTAACAAATTTTCTAGTTGCTCGTATTTATTTAAACGGTCATAAATGTATACAATATTTATTTAACACTTAATTACGCTATATACATTTATTTGCATTACAACTATGATTATTTATTTAACAGTATCTATATTATTTGTTTGGGTTTACTTTGTTTTTGCACTCTTTACTAACACAACAACCTTTTTATATTATCGTGGAATAATCTACCGTTTTTCTAGGACTACTGACTATTGATTTTTACCTCGGACTCTTACTTACAACATTATCAATTGCATCAAAAAGATTTGCCCTAAGTGTCATTGTCAACTAAACAGACTAAATTTAAAAAAGCAAGTATACAGAATGCAATACTGTTATAAATTTATGAACAAATGCCGGAGGTGGCGATCGATACGGCGGCACCATTGATAGCTCTGCCGAAGTCGACAGCCGCGGTTGTACATCATATGCGGGCGGAATGCCCAATGGTATGTAACATATGTGTGTAGAGATGAATATAATACATGGATTGATTTGAAAAAGTGCTCAAGTGTTAGGTACGTCATTATGTTAGATGATAATGTTATTAACCGTTTCCAAGCGGATTTGTGCAGCGATTGCGAATGTATTATTTTGGGAAGGGTTTACGTTTCGTTAGTGATCTGGAATTATTCGGGTTTACCGTAATATTAAATTATGGAAATGGGTTGCAACATTGTACCATCTGCCCCGCGGCGGCAGTTTTAAACAGTAACATAAATATCACTCCAAACTGATAAAATGTTCTTGAACGTTCCACCCTTAGAACAAATGGCCTTAAGTACGAATATACGTACATTTGTAAATGGAGATCTGTATGCAAATTCGGATGTAATCTTTGAATTAGCCGTCATAATCTTGATTGCAGAATGCAATATTGCAGCGATCGCCACTCGCTAAAGATAACTCCGTAAATACGAATTAGTGGACGTCACTGAGGGGTGGATGAGGTAGTAGTGCACCACATTACCATGATATTAAACTGCCTAATCGACGGTCGCACAGAGAGGGTGGCCATAGGGGAATGATAAATTATAATCGCGCGCTAGTTCTCTTGTATTATTCTCTAGCCCGTTCCACAGGGCGCATCTGAATTGTTCATCTAAATTATGAGATATCTCTACTTTTGTAAATTGGTTGAAGAGTCGAAAATTAATGTGACACCAATTCACAATATTGTAATGGAATAAACGAACTTATTGTCAAGTTAAACTGTACGTAATGCTTTAGAGCCGTCCTCCAAAATATAAAGTTATTATTTTCGAAACTAATAATGATAACTCTAAAAATGAATATAAAGAATATAATAAAAAAACACTTGGTAGTTTCACAGGTTTATTGAAAATCTTGACGACAGTCGTTTCGGCTGTTATGCCATTATCAAAAGTTTACAAAATAATACTAAATAATTACACATAAATACTAGATTTACATGATGGATTTTAAGAGTGGGGATACATTAAAATCGAGTTGTTCATTGGTTAGTAATTTCTTGTTTTTAAGGGCTTTATTAATTTCAAAAATTTCTAGTAAGTTTAACAATTTGCTTTTTTTACAATTATGGATTAATTTAATGTTATCAATATCTAAATTGTGATTATTTGTAATGCTATGTTCAACGAAGACAGAACAAGGGTTTTTGGTTAAAATTGATTTTTGCTGTTCACGTATTCTTAGTTGTAATACTCTACCAGTTTGTCCAATGTAAATTGCATGGCAATTTTTACAATTAATTTGATAAACACCACTTTTCTTTAACATATCAGTTTTTTCTTTATTGTTAACTAAAAGTGTACTTAGATTAAATTTATTTACAGAACTTATTTTTATATTATATTTAGACAATCTATTACTGATTCTACAAGTTAAATTCGGTACATAATTAATAAACTGATATTGATTTTTCTCTTTTGTATTTGGTAAGGTATATAAATTTTTTAAACTAAGTTTCTTTTGTTTTTTATTTTTTATTAACGTATCAATAATATGTTCATTATAGCCGTTGTTTCTAGCTAGAGTTTTTAGAAAAACGACTTCCGAATTGAAATTAATATTATTTAAAGGTAAAGTTAATAACCTGTGTACGAAACAATAGAAGGTACTGAGTTTGATGTTTATAGATTGTTTCGAATTGCAATGTGGAAGTGTGTCAGTATACGTAGATTTACGGTAAATGTTAAATTCAATTTTATTATTTTTCTTAGTGAGGGTTAAATCTAAGAAATTTAAATAGCCGGATTTTTGTATTTCATGAGTAAATTTAAATTCTTTATATAATGAGTTCAAATGATTTAAAAACAATTCAATTTGTCTATCTGTACCTGACCAAATACACAGGACGTCGTCAACATATCTAGTCCAAAACAAAACTTTGAGAATTAAATATTAGGTTTTCTAAATGAGACATAAATATTTCACTCACTAGCGGCGATAAGGGAGACCCCATAGGTAGACCATCTGTTTGCAAACATATATTGTTGTTGAATTTAAAATAGCTTTGGTCCAAACAAGTATTTATAGCTTGTGTTAATTCATCTTTTTCAAAATTACTTAAATTGTTTTTATTAAGAAGAATTTTAAGGATATATTTTAATTCTTTAATAGGTACAGGAGGAAAAAGGTTAACTACATCAAAAGAAATCAATTTGGCGTTATCAGGAATATATAAGTATTTTAAACGATTAACTAAGTTTAACCAGTTTTTTATAGAATATCTTGAACTGAAATTAGTTAAAGTGGGTAAAAGATGATTTAAAAAATTAACTTTGTTTGCGACAATGCGTCCTATTAGTCTTCAATTGCTTGTGTTTTAAATACATTTCTACCAATCTTAAAATGTTCACCAAATATCGAAAAATTGATTTTTATTTCCTTAGCATAACTTCTTTATTATTTTATTCTAATATTAAGGCTTTGATTCATTCTCTGTTCTTCCTACAATTATTGGTGAAATTAAGAAAGAAATTGTAGCGTCAATGATGAATCCCATTTTATAGTTTTAGTAACTGAAAAAGGTATACTACAGTTAGCAGTATATATATATATATATATATATATATATATGTAATTTGTGATATAGCCCCTGTAATATAGTATTATATCAACGTCTTTTTACGGAACAACATCGGTTTCGTCAGTGATTTATCGAGACTGTCTATGGAGTGCTGATAAATTTCTGACCGAAAACTAAATGTTCTCAATTAATAATAACATAGAGGCAATTGTTGCCATCTAGTGGATTTTAGCTGCTACAGAAGATATTAAACTGGGCCTCACTGGGATATTTAAACTTGTCCAATGTATCAATTGAATCAACAACGCAGCCTACAAACGTGAATTCACGTACAGCTTATCAAAAACAATTATTATGTTTTTGGTCAGAAATTTATCGAGACCATCAGACACGGATCGCGATTTCGCTCTTTCCAGAAGCTCATGAGCGTGCCATAGGCAGTTTCGATAAATTACTAACCAAGCTGTAATGTACCAATGCTTTCAATTAACTTACATTCGTTTTTTCAAATTTTCTTATTTCGTTTTGGAGTTCACCGCCCTCTCCCCCTGTATTGAAAACATTATCCAGTGATTGTGTAATGTTGTTTGACCTCTTAGCACAGATGTAGAATTTGGTGTAGGGTCAACGGGAAGATTTACGTCGGTAGTCCTCAAATCGAAATAGTCCTATTCTTTCGTCCGGATAATTTACAAAACGTTTTTCGTTTTTTTTTTGCCTCAGGCATTTCAAACATTAATCTTGCTTCGTCCCCTAAACAATTTATCTTTTGTTTTTCGATCGGGAAGGTCGCAATTCGCATCCTAATTTCGAAACTTGCTGTGCCCTTTTCAGGGATTATTTTCCTTGGGTTAATATTTATTCATGTGAGCCAATTTTATTTTAAGGAAACAAATTGAACTTCCAAAAAAAAGATTGTTTTGTAATTCGCTTCATAAAAGAGAGCCACAATAGATTCCTCTATTTTATTGTGTTGATGTTGAATGTATACGTAACAGGTAAAGTTAGATAAGCGAGTTAACCTAGGTTTATCTGGGTAAACTACGTAACACCCAAGACTCTTGGGTAAAGTAATTGTACATTTTTTTGGCTTTACCCGGGTAAACCGCGTTTTATCCTCTTTCGCTTGGTTAATGTTGGATGTACCATAAATGACAAGGCCATTAATGTTTAGAAAACACATTTAATTCAAAAAACACATTTTACAAATAAAAATTAGAATTCTAAAACTGTATTCTCTTAAAGGTAATCTACTCACGAGTACTTATTTGTTCAAACAAGACAAGCTGCTCTGACATTTCGAGTTACAATGATTTCCAATAGCTTTACCTAACCTAACCTAACCTAACCTAACCACAAGTCCTTTTTTGACAGATTTCAGTTGTTTTTGACACCCTTCACACAAGCGTAGATATAACTTAATAACATCTTGAGTTATATGAGTCATTTATGGTACATTCAACTTTAACCAAGCGAAAGCGGATAAAACGCGGTTTACCTGGGTAAAGCCCGAAACGTGTACAATTCCAAATATATTTTGGGCTTTACCCAAGAGTCTTAGATATTACGTAGTTTACCCGGGTAAACTTAGGTTTACTCGCCGCTTATCTAACTTATACATTTTTTGTTACGGATAGAAGAATTATTATTTACATTGTAGTCGAATAAAAATTGTTTAATTTACTTTAACGTCAGATGGTAGATACAGTATCTGATAAAAGAAATAATGTTCATTTCGGGGAACTATAATCAATACTTGTAAAAAGATAAAAAGAAGCCTATGATGATACAAATCCCTTTAAAGATTTCTATTTCTGCTACTGTTCTTTTACAAATAAATTTATAAATGATGCCTAGAGGATTAAAAACGATTTTAAATTGTATTGTTACTTTATTTGGTTAGTTTTTCGTAATAAATTTAATCTTAGGATCTTATAAAGCTAAATCATATTGTGTATATATTAACCTCTATATATAAAGGCATCAAAGGGGGATGGTATTTCCTTTCTTAAAAATTAAAGATAATTATTTTTAGGTAATTGAATTTATATTGACTTTATAGAAATTCATCACGATTATTAATAAACCAGATACATAGACGATATTTTGCTTTGTTGGTTCAAATAAACTTTTAAAATTTTTAAACGAAATTCACCCTAACATTAACCTCACAATTGAATCAAAAACGAATAATAAAATCAATTTCTTAGATTTCACAATAATAAAAAATAACAATAATTTGTCCATTTTCACATACATACAGATATCGTGCCATTCCTTACGACATAAAGTATCAGTTTCGTTGTATGCCCAAAAGACTAATAAATATCTCTATGACAACTGAAGATTATAAAAAAGAACTTTCTACAATCAAATAGATAAAAATAAAATACTATATAAAAAATATAAATCCAAAGACATTTAACATATTTAGGACAACACACCAAATCTGTCTTATCTTTATTAAAAAGATATCGTCATTATAATATACAAATAAATAAATTAAAAATAACAGAGACGTAATTGAGAATAGAAATAAATCAGGTATCTATAAAATTTCATGCAATTCTTGTATGCAAAATTTGTAGAAACTTTAATTTAATAATTGCAGAACACAAAATACCTATCTTCGTCATAAAACTGATTCTGATTACGCTAAACATTTATTAAATCGCAACCATAATTTTGAATTACTGTAGATAACCAATAGTAGTAATAAGAAACACTTGTTAAGTTAAATATTGTTTTATGGAAATTTACTAAATTGATGTTTTATTAATAAAGTTATTTTTATTTCATTTATATGGCGAACCTGAAACATAATTTAAAATTTAAATTTAATAAAACAAAAAGGTTTTGAAGAAATTATTTATTGTACACTACAACACTGTGGCTTTATCAGGCTTTATCAGGTGTACATACATTCTACAAACTTACAGTTACTTAAATACTAACTCAGGTGGTAAATTTATATTAAGAAGAGAGGAAATGTTTCCCTCCAATTGGTCATTCAAAATAGTGTTCGTTTTTAGATATCTATTTATTTCCAATTGTTCTAACAAATTAAGTTTCCTGCTTTTATTATCAGTATGAAGAATTTTAAAATTTTCACCAAAGTTGTGTTCTAAATTAATTAAGTGCTCTGAATAAGCTGAGGTTTATTGTTTTTTTAAAAAATAATTTGTATGTTCTTTTATTCTACTATAAAAAGGTTTGCCTCTCTGCCCAATATACACTTTATCACAATCTTTACATGTTAGTAAGTAAACACCTGATTTTTTAACTTTTTTAGTTTTGTCTTCTGATGAAGCTATAGGGTGGTGAAACAACATTGTAGTGTACAATAAACAATTTCCTCGAAACCTTTTTGTTTTATTAAATTTAAATTTTAAATCATATAGTTTGTTTCGTATGATAGAAGTCCTATTTTTATTTACCTACCCTTCAATAAGTAAATAGTAATTCTCCACCACTGGCTTTTCTTATTTCCCTTAGACATTCGTAATTCAGATAGAAGCAGTCAAATGTGTCTATTCTGTCTATACCTGAATGTAAATCGTGTTCGTCTTGGCTTTACCTCTTATTTGTACCAATACAGCAATCTACTTATTCGTTGATTTAATTTAAAATTCAATGCAACAGTAAATTGCTTTACAGTGTATTTGCGAATTTCTGAGCCCATGGTATGCAAAGTTGTTACTATTCTGGTTGGTCGGTACTACCCTGACTCTGACATTCGTAATATGATGTGAAATATTCTCGTTATTGTGAAATAGGTACGTGTCTACCTGCATTCAACAGATTCCATTATTTTTCCTCGTTTCGAAGTCATCATCACATCGTTCAAGGAATGATCGATGGTCATTTGGAGATTTGCTAGATTTGATAAAAGCAAAGAGTGCCAAATCCTCCCTCGCATCGCCAGAAAACGGTTCTCGGTCCCTCGGGTGCATGCCACCCTCGAAATACGTCCCGTTCAATAAAAATCGCCCTCTCACTCCAATCTCTCGTTCATATTTCAGTCTCTGTACCTTTGATATTAACAATGTTATTCAAATGCCAAGGGGCGACGTGCACCAGGACGAAGTTTGTTTAATCATGAAGACAACTTTCCGACCCTTCAAGCCATTCTTCGATAAATTTCGATCGCTTATTCAAAACGTAATAACCTTATAATAAAGCCTTTTAAATTTTAAAAGATTATAAAGAGTAAGGAAATTATCCTAGTCCAAGTTTACCCTTTCCGAAGAAGTGTTCTTCTGAAAATAAAGATTTATTATTTGATTACGTATTATAATGATCTTTCACTTTCAGGTTTTAGTCATATTGATTTTAAAAAATATTTAGTTCTCTTTTATCATTTTATTTTGTTCAGATCTGGAACCCAAAATAATAGAATGACTACTAATCGTCTAATATTATTAATTAAGTATTAGGTTATTTGTCTAGTGTTCCTAATCGTTAGTAAAAATGAAGAATAATTTGTCAATCATATAAGGTAAAAATTTCATTTAAAATCGCTGTTATTACTGCAGGCTATATCTATCGCTTTCATGTTTCTGTAACAAATATGTACTTGTAATATAATTTATTTAACAACAGGCCCTCTGATGGTTTTACATTTTTTAAACATGTCAGTTACGTTGTATGTAAACCTGTCATTAAAGTTTGCACCCATATTGAGTAAAATCAGCATTTTCCCAGTAATATTTACCTATTTTTATTTTCAAAGGCTTGAGAATTGCAATATTACAAAACACGTCAATATACAATGTTTTATCGTTAGTAAATATTACACAAGGTACCATTTGTGGGCTATGTAAGTAAGGAAACTACATCAGTTTAATTTTTTTTTAAATTTACATCTTAATGTAAATTTTCCCTCCCCCCCAGCTCTTAGTGTGTAAGTTAGTATATAAGACTTTGTTCGTTTATACTTAGTTAGAGGGCCTCACGCCCTACCCTCCGGCTTTGCACTGCAGTGTACGTCGGAAGGACTGCCCACCCACTAGCACGAGTAGCTGGTGGGACTGAAACACAAAAAAGTTTTTTAAAAGTTTATACTTAGTTCATTAATCGTCACCTGAAGAAGTCTCTATGAGTTGAAATAGTTATTGTGAATTAAAAATAACTTTGTAACTAACGACTTCGTGTATTTTTTCTTAATATGGAGTTCTAAGAGATAAAAGTTCCATCTCTTCAATAATTTATTTATATTTGGGAATATCACATAAATTGTATATGTATAGTCTTAGATAATTATTACTTTTAGTTTACAAATATGTAGGCACAACAAAATAGGTATTGTTCAGCATAACATTTTTGAGAAAAAAGTATATATTTATTTATATGTATGAATTTAAGTTTTGGGAACGATGTAACCGTAATTGATATTCAAAGCCCGATGGCTGGCGCTACGAAGCCATGAAGCAGTGCCATTTAATAGCGACATTGACTGCTAATTGCCAGAACGTGTCATACGTGATTATTGTTGATTTGATGACTTACAAGGCAATTAAGTTATCCTGCCTTCCGAATTATATTGACATCACCCAGAAATGCTTCCGTTTCATTTTCCTGTTTTGTGTCCTATTAAATTGAAACGTTAAAATTTAAATTCGTTGGCGTTATTCCCTTTAGGAAAGTGACATTTACTTTAATCTGTGCCCAAAAAATAACGATCCCTATAAATGAAAAAGCGTTAGTTACACATAACTAAAAACATGAGTTCAGTTTTGATTTTTTCTTGGTCACAGTCTTCTATATCAAATCACTTGGTGACACATTTTAAAAAATATTAAATTAAATACACTTGGTAAAAGTTTCGCAAATTTTATTTAATGGGCGTCGACAGCTGTTTCGATTGTTACATCATCATCAAGATTGCGAATGCTTAAGGGCGCTAAACGTATTTATTGTGATCTAGGTCGATAGTTTACTACGTATTTAATAAACGAGATATCATTATAGTATATTTTTTCATTTGTGACGTATTTACCTTGGTAGAAAGCGTTTTGGATTTCTAAAATTTCTAAATAGATTAACCGATTACCTTTCCGTCTGAAATGCAAAACTTTAATATAATTTGAATCCATTTGGAGGTTGTTTTCTAAGCAATGTGTTGAAAAACCGCTGATATTTTTAATCGATTTTTTATGTTCGATTATGCGTCCCGTCTGTCCAATGTAAATTCCATCACATCTGCACATTTGATTTCATACATTCCATTTTTCTTCTATAGTTGTTTTTGTTTTGCCTTCAAATAAGACAATAACTTGTTCATTTAAACAAATGATTGCATATTAAGACTTGTTCTTAGTATTGCTTAGTGGGTCTTAAATTTTAAATCTCACTGTACAAAGTTTCCTTTGACAAAGCACGAACCAATCGTAGCAACTGTTCGATGTTCATTTTGATTTGAATCTATGCTATAGGACAATCTAACTATCAGATAGCCGTTTGTTTGTCCTTAGGAAGTGATGTGAAATCAAGGATTGATTCTAATGAGCTTTCGTGAACTAACGTTAAATTCATTATCGCCGAATATCGCCGCAGTTTGTAAGTGGACTGCATGCGCCAAAGCGAGAATTACTTCGTCACTTGAACCAGTTATACGTTTTAGATTCAGATGTAGCTTATGAATAAATTCTGTCAGGTCCATAACTGCAACATTCAAATAGAGAATTTTAAAACCTAATAAATAAAAAAACAGAGGATTTTAAAATCCGCGTCACATCCGCAACTCTAATTACTACTTTAGTAATACAGTACAGATAATTTAGATTACATTCGGTAGTTTATTATTTATTCATTATTTTGCAAATATTATAAACAATTAATCTATGCCGTTCGTATGATTGTAGCTTTTTAAAATCGCCCTTTCGGGAGATATTTTTCAAATAATCCTTTTTGTATGGTTGTGGAGCATTCTTAAAAGCATTGTGAATCTATTTTAGTGAATAGAACTGCGCTCCTGCATACTAAACTAGATTTTATTTCGAATATGTGAATGTCCTCTTCCAGTTCAATGGAATGTACCTACGTAGAATTGTTTGGAAAACGTTTATTTTAACACCGAATCCAAGTTATCCCAATGTTCTTTAAGCATTTAAACCTTGAATACGAAATCCATCTTCTCTGTTTCACAATTTTCACGATTGTATTATCATAAACATTAAATATATATATACATTAGGCCTTTGCTTAAAAAGCTTTTTTAGCAATTTTTACAATCACCGTTTAAAAATTAATAGAAGTAAAAACATTTTCCCCTGTTTGCATGTATGATGTCCCCGTTAAATTATATATATTATATAAAATAATTAAGTAAAACACTTTTAAATGTTTCAGAATAATTTATTAAAACTCTACAATTGTTTCGGTATAATTATACCTTTCTCAAGAGTACACAAATTCTAACTAACTTTTAAGAATTGCTCATCATCTGTTTATAGCTAATATATTTGAACATTTAATATACATAATATCATTTAGAAAGTCCTATTGGCTATTTACTCAGAAATGCATATTGCTTTATGTAAGTCTGGCATCAATTAATTTATACAGTGTGAAGCTATGCCGGTACTATGTTTGTTGTCTGCTATCGACTTTTTATGCTCGTTTACGCGGATTTTTAGGTTTCTGCCAGTCTGACCAATGTAATATGCATCAAAAGTATTACATGATAATTTATATACTCCAGATTTGTTTAATAATTCTGTTATTGTAAATTATATTTCCATATTTATATGCGATTTTTGTTTCTAGACCACGAATTTACATATCTACTATATTTCAATTTCAAGTCGATATCCCATTGTTTCGTTTGAACACCAAAAAATGATCAAATGTTTGGTAATTTTACTGGTAATGTGTATTAAAATTTCGTTAATTTTTAATTGGAAACTGTGCTAGATGAAGGATCCGTTTTCTTGACGTCACCTGCTGAGCTTTCAGTAATAGACGTAATTTGCAGACTTTCGACAAGTAATTTTCGCTTCAATTTTCGCGACGCACGGACCAGCAAATTGCAATCTAAACCTTTAACGGGAAGCAATTTTTTTCTCGCATTTCGACAAGGTAGCTTTGGACTTAAATACATCAATATACAATAATTGGAAGCCTTCCATAATGCAACTTGATGCGTTTCACAAATAATGACATAAATAGAAATTATTAGTTATTGCTAACTTAGAATAGAGAAAACAAAAACGGGGCTATAAACACACGACTGGAAGATGGTAGCAATTTTATTTTAATGTCATCGGCGAGTCAAAGTTGATATATATGTCTATATTCATATTCATATATTTCAATAGTTTTAAAATGAAAAGGACATAGTTATACTTGCATACTTTAATTTATGGAGCAATATAATTTAATTTCCATTCATTTTTCCATCCTATTAATTTTTCCTATTTCTATACCAACAGGTCGATCGCGAGTCTTGGTTTGGTTAATATTTAATATAAAAGGCACTAATATGTTTAAACTCCAATACAACTTAAGAAATAAAACACAGGTGTTTTAAGGGTTTAACAAAATATATTAATAAAATCACTACTAATCATTTCACCTTACAAAGGCATCATCAGGTGATGAAATGTACCGAACACAAAACATTTACAAAATATATACACAAACTTAAGATGTGGGGGGTAGGAATGTTTGACAAGGGTGAATTGTTAATTCTAACTGGTCGTTAAGGATCAGTTTCTGATGATTATATTTGTTAATTTCGAATAATTCAAGAAGATTTAATTTATATGCCTTGTATTGAATTAGCGGCTACTTGATGGAAGTCTAGCATTTTGAAATAAATACACAGTTGATAACTTCTACATTTTATTGAATAAACTTAATACGTGTTTCGCCAACACTGTGGCTTCTTCAGAAGTACAAAATCTACTTAAAACTACCTAAGAGTCGATGTTTATAAATAGGGTGGTGCATCTTCATTAGAGTGAGGAAAAAGATTTAATAGTGGTGAGGGGTTTATATCTACTTGGTCATTAAGTAATATGTCTGTATTTTTATATTTGTTAATTTCTTTAGATTCTAATACTGTAAGTTTTAAACTTTTATTTTCAATGTGTAAAATTTTTAGATCTTCTAACACATAGATAGAATCGGTTTTTTTTGTTTCTATATGATCTAAAATGTTCGTTCAAACGAATTCTAAAATTTCTTCCCGTCTGACCTATATAAATTTTTCAACAAGAACCGCAATTGAGTTGATATATGCCTGGTTTTGATAATTTCTCTACTTTATCTTTATTATTCTTTATATGTGTGCTAAGGTTATTATTCGTTTTGTATGATACATTTATATTGTTGTCTCTGAGAAATTTATTAATTGTTAGTGATGGTTTCCCTATATATGTTAAAGGTTTAAATTTTTTATTTGTGTTATCTTTAGTGAGTGGGAAGATGTTTGAAATATTTTGAGTGTATGAAATTTGGAAGTTATTAACTGTGTGTTTATTTATCCCTTGTTTTTCTGGTGCAAGACTTGAAATTCAAAGTTGGGTAGATGTTTTTCCTCAATTGTATGATTAGAATAAGTTGATGTATTTTTATTTTTTTATCCTTTCGTTTAGCTTCCTTCCAGTTCGTCCAACATAAACTTTTTGGCTCCCACAGTTTAACAAATAAACCCCTGAACTTGATGTCTTATCACTTGTATCTCTGTTAGGAGATATGTATTGTAGGACACCTTTTGGAACATGAAGGGCTGTTAGAAACATATTAGAGACAGAAATACCAGTAAAAAGAGGCTTAGGTTAGGGATGTAAAAAATGCGGAGATAGGCTCAGGATAGGTAGGAGTAGAGGTACGTGACCAACTGTTTTTGACTTTATGATGTTAGATTTTTAGTAATTAATATATAAACACGTATTGATAAATATAACGAGTTCATATTGCATTATAATGAAAATTCAAAGATTAATTAATCAAATTATTGTAAATTATATATTGTACCTGAATGCATTATCCTGATTATCCAAATTATTCATTTGTTTAAATTAATTGAAATAACTAGATAATCAGGTAAACAACCATTTTTGACATCGATCATGTGGAAATATAATTTAAACACCATTTTCAAAAGACGCTAAAATATTCATTAATGAACATAGCAGTACTATATATATCATGATCGATAATATATTGTGTGATTGTTTTGTTATATAAAATCACTGTACAAATAGCATTTGTTTTAAAATTACACTACAAAAATATATTGTCGACTAGTTTTTGCCACGCGACATCTTTTATCAATCCCCTCTTCATGTCAATATCGGTTTAGCCGAAAGTTATTCTATAAAGACAGACAGAAAAAAAGAAAAGAAATGTTTAAGTAAAGGTCATTTTTGTTTACGTAGCATACAAATGACCATATGATCAGTTATTTCGACATTATGAATGTACACTTCAATTTTATTTAGGTATATTCAGGGGCAGATCCAAAGTAGTGGCGATAGGGGCGATCGCCCACCACGCAAGTCTTCACTCTGAAGCAGTTCTTTCCCGCTAAATTCATAAATCCAATGAGTCAAAACATTAAACTCATTAACCTAACCCAACATATGTCAACGACAAGTGTTTTAAACACCCCAACCCCTTAACCTTAATCATAAATACCTTCATCACCGTATAACCTAAACTTGTCAAACCCCATAAATTTATGTTACCCTGGTAATTTATTTACATATCAATTAGATATTGAAAATCGGTGACTTGCTGTTCTCCGGGTTATAAGATTGAAAAGCTCACGCTATAGGGTTTAAAAAGATTATGCGATGAGCTTTAGGTTTAAAACACTTAGCTCATGGGGTTACACGGTTTAATCCACTTAGGGTTAATGGTTTGGGTTATTGAGTTTTTGAAGACAACAAGTAAATACAAGTTTTTCACCCTCTCAAGCAAGCTAACCCCTTTCACTATCTTCCCTTTTAAAAAATATTTCTAGATCCACCCCTGGGCTTATATACAGATAATATCTATTGTTATTTACATTTAACAGAAAAAATATTTTTTTTCCGTTGAGTTATAAGCTTCCGCGATAAAATTATAGTTACCTACTTATGATAATTACCTACTTATATTATATTATATGCATCTTACCAAACAACTACATGCGAAATCATTTCACCCTTTACAGCATAACCTTGCTTTCTTTCATTCCAGTCTCTAAAGACTGTTAAATATACCTATTTCACAAGAAGACTACGACACTAAATTAAATAGAATACATATTATTGCAAATAACAACAGCTACACAACTTCAATGGTCACAAACTTACTGAATAAAAAACCCTTAACTTCGTTTACCCCCCGACAGTAAAAAATAAATCACTTTTTAAATCGCTAACATATCAAGGTAATATTTGACTCTAGGCAAACATATTGCAAAATTTACAGACTCCTTCGAATCATTCAAAGCGGATAATTCTTTAGGCAAATTTATTAAAAACAACAAAGACCCCACCAAAAAAATAAATAAATCTGGAATTTATAAGTTAGATTGCTATAGTTGCAACAAATCTTACATTGGACAGACTGGAAGAGCTTTTAAAGATCGTATAGAAGAACACAAGAAATGTTTTGAAAACAAAAATGATCAGTCTACTTATGCTAATCACTTAATTTCTAACTCACAATTTTAATGATAACTTTAAGATACTACATACTGAAGCTAAATCTACTAAATTGAAATTACTAGAAACTATGGATATAAATAAATTAAATAAATTAGGATTAATTTTAAATGAGCAAACAGATTTGAACAATTCTCCTCTACTAAACATTTAAACTTTTCACCCCCACCCTTATAATTTAGTATTTAAGTCGACTTGTAATTAGTTTAAGTTTAGATTACTTCACCACCTGAAGAAGACATTGTATGTCGAAATAATATTATTGTAGTATCGATAAAAACTTTCTGTAACTCATCTGTGTATTATTAAATACATGCAATGTATGTATCTGCATGTAGGTATTTAATCGTGATGGGGAAACATTCGCCATTGTAATGTTAATGATTAATATTTATGTATATCGACAAGAGTGTTTGAACGTCGAACATTGTTCAAGTTTTCGTAGATAATAGCGAAGTTGACTTCGGATATTATCCCGTTCTATTTAGCCGTGCTCTATAAGTTTGATAAAATAATTAATATCCAGTAGGTGTGTTAGTGACGGTGGTTTAAAGAAACCGCTTTCCATTTCGTGTATGTTAATAACTAACTATTAACGGCTTGCAAAACTCCTCAACGCCCTAATTTACTACCCCCAATTTCCGACGATACGGTGCAACAACTGTCAAATAACTTATAGCGAAATATTGCTTATTTATGCAGGTCTGAATTCTGTGTCGACCCGGAAGAAAGACGACTAGAAAATTACGGGGTTGAAACAACGGATTATAGAAAGATATTAATTAATAAAATACTTATTCCTTTTCAGTACTGCTTAGTACTGAACTCATGAAGTCGGAGGGGCTTGCCCCTATTCATATTCATTACAAAACATCTTACTGTAGTGTAATTAGAAATACTTGTATGTATGAAGTTGTAAACTAGATACGTAAACACAATAAAGTACCTTACATTTTAATTGCTACAAGTTGAAGAGGTCAACCCTTCGGGGACTCCTGGGAGGGAAATATAAATTTATATTTGACAACACACCTTTAATGTCTATAACATCCGCCCTCTAGGATTATCACCTTTCAGGATATTAACTTTTTGCTTTCTTGAAGCACTCATTATATAAAGGTCAGAATGAGGGATGTTCATTGATTATCTAAAACTTCTCTTACATAACCTCCCAACTCATAATAAGAAATTTTATTAAACAGCCTTCTTACTCTTTAATATTACGTAAGATAAATAAGAGGCGGGCTGAAAAGTTCGTAGGCTAGCATAGAAGAAATTTTTTTTTTTTTATAGAATTTGATTTTATTATTTTTTATAATAGAGTTCCTTTCGAGGGCGATACAACAATTAACGATCAGCTATCTCAATCAACTTCATTTTACGGTTATCAAAAATTATTTTGTGGACTTTTTTGATGTTTTCGTCGGTAACAGCCTCTTTGGGGCGTGCACTGCGTGCATCGTCCTCGGTGCTCATTTCGCCTCGTTTAAATTTAGCAAACCACTTTTCTACGGTTGATTTTCCTGGTGCAAAGTCCGAATAATGTTTATCAAGCCAAGCCTTGGTTTCAACAGTATTTTTTTTTCGCCAAAAAGCAATGCTTTATTAACACACGAAATTCCTTTTTATCCATTTTTTTAAGTAACAAAAGTTCTTTCACTAAAAATGCTATAACTCATATACTTTCTAATAGTGCAACAGCTGTCAAATTTATACACGCGTCTTTTTAGGGCTAACTAAAAATCATATGAATTTGATACTAATAGCACCATCTATGGGTCAACCTACGAACTTTTCAGCCCGCCTGTTGTAATTCAAAAATCTATTGATTTTAAACGACTATAATTAAATTGATTTATAATTTAGATAGGGAAATTTAATTTGGTAAATATTACTTTGTAAAATTTTTAATTACAGATATTAACTTACACTCACTGTGTTAATAGCTACCACAGTTAGAAATAGAATCAATTACAGTGTGTTTTCTGACTGTATATTTTGAAGAGATCCTAAATTCTAAATTAACAATTTAATACGCGTTACGGAACCTTCGTAATAATCGTTTTCGTTTCGATTTGTTAGTTACGTGGTGAATATTTTTGGAACGGTTTAGCAGTAAAAATTGGAGACAGTAATAAAAGAATAAATAAATTATAAAGAGACTCACCCTAATTACCCCTGAAAGTATTTTAAGCAGACACGTGTTTCGGCCACTTCTAATAGGGGTATTATCAACGCAAGACGCAATATTGGTTAGTCGGTACCCCAACTAGTCTGCTATACATTTCTACCTTTTTATTTATTTTTTATATATATTATATATACAGGGTAATTCAAACTGAGTGGCACATTAGACGTTTTAGGGAAACTAATCATGTTACAGATTTGAAAATTTGGGAGTTGGGGTTATCAAGGATGATTTATTTAACTAAAATAATTTCAACTGTTGGGCACAGAGGATAAAAATGAAATCGAATGACAAAATAAAATATGCTAGGTACCATTGGAAAAAATGATGTTTTTCGTGTTTGAAGTTTTTAAACTCTTGATGTTTTTTCTGAACATCCTGTACAAATTATAAAGCTTAGTTTTGGCATGACGTTAGTCTTATGACATGGATATAACTAGTAAAAATTTCAACATTCTAGGTCATTTCATTTTTCATGGAAGTTATGATTTTTTATAGTTTGTGTTGCGGTGCAATGTTTTTTCCAATAAATTAAATTATCTCAGAAACTATTCATCACATAATGGGCATACAAGTTGGTTGGTTATCAAAGTCACATTAAAATTTCATGTTTCATATGAATTCATCGTAAAAAATATACCATTTATTATATCAGGCACACCTGCAAGAAACGCTTTTCCAAATACTTTCCCAGGCAATCATCGTGTAATATGATATCTAGTGTAAGCAGATTGTTAGACGCAACTTTACTTGTTTTGTGACAACGTTTTGTAGTTAGTTACTATTAGAACCTTGTCTAGGTAGCTCATAATCATAAACATTAATTCTTGTAATCGCTTTTAATAAAATAAGTAAACTTTTTAAAAAGTCTATTTTTTAACGAATAAACATTATTCATTCCATTTAAAATAAGAAAGTTGGCATCACCTTCCGGTATAACGGAAAGTGCCCGACAGTTGAAATTATTTTACTTAAATAGATTATCCTTGATAACCCCTACTCCCTACTCTCAAATTTTTAAATCTTTAATGTAATTCTTAGTTTCCTTAAAACGTCTAATGTACCACTCAGTTTGAATGACCCTGTATATATATATATAAGTGTAATTGAAGTTGATAACAGTACGTATGGTAAAAGCAGGTAGGCGAATGGCTAATGCAAAATTTATTATTGGAAACAAGCCTTCGTTAATTATAAATTGAAAATTGAAATCGGAATTATTGGTAACCCTTTATGTATATTTGTATATATAGAATATATACATGTATGTGTATGACAAGCGACAACGTGCGGTTTTTAATTGAATACAAGTAAACAATGTAACTTAATCAGGAACCAATTTTGTTATACCCGTTTGTTCTCTTTTGAGTAAATTTATGCACGTGTGAAATTTACTGCTCCTATAACAACGGCTATGTGTAAATACCAAAACATAATTACAATTACATTTGCGAACAATACTTCTGTATTACTCTATAAACTACTGCAAAAGCTAAGTGTGGATAAATTCATTTTTTAATCAATAACTTTTGATAAAGAGATTTTCATTGTGGAATAAAGTAAATATACTTTGATGAGTAAAATCAAACACAAGTTAAAATTTCAACAGATTTCACCATAAAAACAAGCCTTAAAATTTTCACAATTTTATTAAAACAAGTAACAATTGTTTCACCAAACATTGGCTTCCTCGGAGTCAGAAGTAAAAAATTTAGTAAATTGCCTATTATCAAACAGAATGTAATAATTCCTACTACTAAACTTGTTCTGAATTAACCACCCCCAACAATATATAAACACCTTCGTTATATTGTAACTTTAGTAATAAGTACTCAAGTCTGAGGAAGGCAATATTTGGCGAAACAATTGTTACTTGTTTTAATTAATTTGTGAAAATCTTAAGTCTTGTTTGTTTTTATGGTGAAAATGGATTTTCATCAGGTCAAATCTATTCAATTATTCAACAGATTTAATTATTATCACTTAACAATTGCTTCGCCAAACTTTGGCTTAATCATTGTTATTATTCTTCAAAGATAATACGAATTTCAACCAAGTAATGACAGACTAAATTATATAGAGTAATTTTAAATACATCCAGATTGTTACCAGAATAATATCGCACTAACGTAAAGATAATTTACTTTTGACATTACAAATAAAAAGTTTTGAAGTAAATAGTACACTTATGTTAAGTCGCGTTAAACTATGGCATCCTACTATTCTCCATGAATAAACTGGTGTCTCGCGACAGTATGCAGAGTTCTCTTCAATTCATTTGTTTGTACCGGTATAAGTGTGTTAAGGGCTGCAGACCGACTGTTATATCCCTATAGACCTCTAATTAATCAAGAGCATTTCTTTTTTGTTCTTCTATGTTATTCAAATAGTTTGGGGTAAGAAAATGTATAGATAACAATACAGACCACTTTTTCTATTTTTAAATTAATCTCGTACTCGTGGCTATTTTGGTTTTAAAATATTCATGGAAGCCTCTGTTATAATAACAGAAAAATTGATACGTTGGTTCTCACGACAGGTTTATAAAAAATGAAATCGACAAAGATGAAATTACTGGGAAAAAATTGGACTATTTGCAATTAGTTATTGTAATTTTAATAAGAATGTTGACTTGTATTCCATCGTCGGCTTGTTATTGTGTCGGCATGTTAAATATTCATTAGTACGTTGTACATTTATCCAAAAAATAACATGCGAAAATCAATTTTCTCTTAAAGAGAAAAGATATCGGGAAGATTGAATAAAAATAGGGTCTCAATTTTTAATAAATTGAAGATATTTGCCATTGACACTTGGTGAAAGATAATTATATTTAAAAATACTATAATAAAATCTTGGAAACTTGTAAATTTCAATAATTTTTATTCTTCACTCTCGCCTTCTTAGGGCATCATCAGGAGTTTACAAAGATAACTACAGTAACAAATTCATTTTCCATATTTATACAAAAAAACAAAGTTCAGATTCATCACACATCTAATTGACAATAACCGCACGACAGAAATAGAAAATTTGAAATTGTTAAAAAATGTAAATGGAGGTTTTGTATTAAATAAGTATGAAGAGTTAGAAATTAAGAAAGCATTAATGTGTAACAAAAACTTAGCAAATGATCAAATTGTATTCAGCACTAATCCCCTCCTTAATCGTAAACTGGTTTAAGGGTTACGAATTGTACATAAATATGGAAAATTAATTTGCTAATGTAGTTATCTTTGTAAACTACTGATGATGCCCTAAGAAGACAAAATACATATTGAATGAAGAATTAATATTAGTGAAATTTCCAAGTGATTAATTCAATTCAAAGCTGAAAAGATGACGTATAATTTTTTAAAATAAATATCGTATGTGAATGGTTCATAGTTTGTTGTATTCAGTATTCCTTCGTACCTATTAATACTACAGTTGAAAGGTCAACGATGATATTTGAAAATTCCTCTCCTTTAGGACTTCGTACCTCTAAAGGGAAAACGAAATCCTTATTAGATCATCCACGTGTCCGTATTATATTCTTATATATATAAATATAATATGTATGTACGTATGTAATGGATTTCTCAAAAACGGTTTTAAGGATTTTGACCAACTTTATAAGGTAGGGTGTTTTGAGCAGAAAATTCGATTTACCTGGATCAAATTTTCGGAAAAGAATTGAAAGCCTGTTTGCATGCATTTTAGCCGAAACAGTAAAGCTTTGCTAACCTTATATTTCACTTTTAATAGTATACCTATTTGGTAAGGCACAGAACCCTCGGTGCATTGCTCAAATTCGCATTTGTCCAGCTATTTTGTTTTTCATTAGCTGAATAAATTGTGGGAAGTTCGCGATTGCGGTGTTTTCTTTTTTTGTTTAACTAGTCTGGTAGAAATATAGGTGCAAAGCTTGTTAAGGAATGTGAATTAAGAGTTTTCCCGAAAACAAGTCGAGACTCTCTCTTGGGAAAACGCATAATTCATAGACAGCATATTTGCATTATTAAAAAGCATTAATATTTCAGGGGAACAAATTTACGGACTGCAGTGGAAATCTAAGTGCAGTGCACAAAAACAAACGTTCTCTCTACCCCCGTATTGTTTGAATGATTGTTAATTCAAAAAGGGAATGTACCTACCTGCTTTGTATACTTATACATACATATTTGGTCGCTGGAAACAACGAATCAAAAATTAATGCATTTGTTATTGTTACGTTTTCAAATAACATTCAATTTTGACATAAAAGGCGCCAGTCATTATCAAATACCAAACGCATATATCGTTAGAAGAATCTGTTATAACGACTCATATTTGATCGTAAAGACCGATAGTCGTAACAACCGATGATGATTTAATAGAGCTTCGTCAATCTTCGTATTCTACATTTTCACAAAATTCTTGTTAAAAGTGTATGAATTTTTACTCTCTCTTTCTAAATGGTTGAAATTGTCGAGTGTATTACAAAAAATTCCTTTGCCAAGTCTTTGTTTGGAATTCCGCTCTCTAACCTTGATATAATAGGCGATTTTTCTTCGGTATTAATTTATTTTCTTTTCCTTTGTGATATGATAAAAGTTTCACAAATAACTCAACAATATGTTTTGGTGCATTTTGTGTATAGATAAGTAACAAACTGACTGAAGAGATGTGAGAAAGTGGGCTGTGATTATACTGTATGCACGTGTATTTTGTTCGTGAGAATTACTGTCACGAACTGTACTTACTGTTTTTGTTGGTTCATTCCTAATTAACAACACTTTCCTGGAAAAGATAATGGATATTCCCGACCTTGTCAGATACGTCTGGAATATTCTAGCAACGATCAATAAAAAGACAATAGTAACACGGAAAGGCTGTAGTTTACATCGTGCGTTGACAAGTGACAGGAGCGATAGACAAGCGATCGATAATCATAGAGTGGCGGCAGTTGATTGCGAGTATAATTACTGGCGAAGAATACGGCGACTGGAGAAATAGATTTACTAGTGTGAAAAATTGGGTAATACTTGTGTTAATCAGAACTGTACTTAATTTAATTTAATTTCGTTGTTTTCGTTTGTTTAATTGTGTTTTTGTGACTGAACACGTCACATTACAAGAGACCGTAAACTCAATGACCATTATACTGTTCCAGTTGTGGATACTGTTCTTTCGTTTGTTTTTGTTCTGTTTTGATATCTTCTTCTAAGCTTTCAATTTTATTCCTATCTTTTCAAATGATTGATTTGTCTCCGTTACTAGTTCTTTATTTTCTATTTCTTCAGTTGTTTCTTCTAGTTTTCTCCATCATATCTTATTTTTTTATATGACATGATACGGGTCAATTTAACTGTTCCTCTATCTCTGTTATTGAATTCACCTTTACGCTACATGAATTTTCCATGTATATATAGTCTTCAAATCAACAGAAACAACTACTCAGAGGGCTAATACCCCTACCGGCATTGAAGTACACTGTTGATTCCGAACTATTTTTAGATTAAGATGACAATAAAAAAAAAGAAAGTAATAAAATCCTTTTTCATTTAATTATAAAGGATCACAGATCCCGTATTTGGAACGCGTATAAATATGAAATCAACAGAAACAACAACTATATTTATTATATAGCTTGTAAAAGCCTTTCTGCCCGCGCCAACCTGATGAGACCCGATAAGGCGAAACCGGTTGTGGGATATGGCCTTCGGTGTGCTATGCCTACTGTGTAGGACGCGTTCCAAATGTGGGATCTGTGGTCCTTTGTAATTAGATCAAAAAGGATTTTATTACCTTCTTTTTTTGGATTAACATTTTTTTGCTTTCTTTTATCTAACAAATTAACAAAGAACTTTAATATGGTGGATTTATATGATTCAATTTTCCGTTCATAAAATGTAAGAAAATTTCCGTTTTCATTAATGACTGGCTGACATACTTCAGAAATGTATGACCCCCCCTCCTCGTCACAAATAACTGTCTCGTATACATATTTGATGCTGTGCTTTGTTTTATATCCGTAGCTTTACGTCTCATTTTAAACTCCACCGCGTGAAAGTGAATATTTAATATGTTATTTTCGATTTATGACCGTCATCTGTATCGTACATTTTCTTCCCAGATATTTATTCACGTACTCGTTCACTTCAGACAAGAGCGAAATTGCAGATTATTTTCCATGACTATGAGCAATATATACAACGAACAGACTGTACTACATTCTACAACATAGTGCTACCCAATCTCTATCACTGTCATGTGTGGTAACGTCGAACTGGAAGGGAGGAGAGAATCATACAAATTGGTTAGGTCAAAAATATAATATAAATTTGGATCTTCATCTTACAATGTAATACTTTCGATGAAGCACTAAACTGTGCGAAACAATTGTCAAGTGACTAAAATTAACGTTTTGAGTTTTATTTTAAAGTGCAATACGAATGTGTTTTGGTTACTAAAAGAACTGAGTTTAAAGTGAATAAGAAACTGATAGGTATATTAGTTATGGTGCATAATTTTTTATAATTTTCTATGCACGTGCCATTTAAATAAGCACAGACGGCGTATTAAAGCCATCTGTAGAAATTTTTCACTAACTGTGAGTTCATTAATATTGAGTCCTATTCGAGATGTTGATCAAGAAATCAACTATTTTCCCTTTTCGTTACATATATTTATAAACAACTAATTAACTAAATGACTAAACCAAATAAAGAAGTAAAATTATTGAATTGTTTCGACCATTCCTTGATGAAAATCCTTATTAAATACGAATAAGTAAACACTTATAAGATTTTCACAACTTTTTTTAATTTGTAACATATGTTTCGCCTAAACATTAGCTTCGTCGGACAGATTGAGTACTTACTGTTAAATGTTATGTCTACTGAAGTTTCTTAAATAGTTGTATGTTGTAGAGGATGGTATTTCGTTAATCAAGTTCAAAAGAGGGGAATTATTACCATCGATTTGATCATTCAATATTATTCCTAGTTTTTTATACATATTTAGTTCTAAATTTTCTAACAGGGTTAGTTTTTAAACTTTATTACCAATATGTAAAATTTATATATTTTTATTAGAACAATGTCCTTCTTCGGTAACATGGTTGAATAAGTTGATTCAGTTTTATTTTTTATTTAGCTGTTTTTATGATGCTCTGACAGACGTAAAGTATGAAGTAAAATAAAGCGAAATTTTAAAAAGCCAATAGTTAAGAATTAAACTGGAAGATTAAGTCCTACCTGGTTTTATCTGTGGCTTGATGGATTAAAAACGTCTCTGAGAATTAGGGATAGGGTCATACCTAACGCCAGTACCCCTCACACAAGACGATTTCTCGAACTCGACGGCCCCTAGGCCTCGTCTTCACGCAGACTTCTTCACGGCTTCACAGACTTACTTAATATCTTCGATAATGATTTACCCTGTTTCTTTATGGGATCCCACATATTGCTTATTTGCATTTTAAACAACTAGAACATGGTCACGACCCACCTTCCTTGTGGTTCCATGTTCCTCTAAATGCGTAACAATAAATATAATTAAATTTTGAATAACGGTTCCATGTTTCCAAAATTAACTCAAATGTATTTTTTAATAAATGGACCATCGACCAATCCCATACTTGCTGCCGTTAATCAGCGTTTCTTTAATAAAGTGAGTTCTTACTTTTTACTATAACTCTTTATTTATCAAGGGTGAAATTGTGTAGTAAATAATATACAGAGAAAACAAAAGACAAAGTACTTATACATATATACTTTGTGTATTGCAATAGGAGCATAAACAAGCATTCTCTGTAGACGTATATACCTGCGTGTGTAAAAGGATAGGAGACAAATTGTCTGTAAGAAATCAAACTGATGCATACTGAATAGACAGCTGCAATGACAAATGAACCTGTCATTTTAAGTGAAATATGTGCGCCATCGGGGTTTCTTGCTTATATATCTATATAGAATATCGCAATTTAAAAATAGTTTTCCATATACCCAACGTGAACGAATTGATGGATTTTTTGAATAACTATCTAAAATTCTGTCAGTACACTGACTTTTAAAGAATATATACAGAAACCCACTAAAAATTTATCATTAAATATACATTTAAAAAGTATCTATTCAAACAGACATACCTATAGGTTACGAGGGTTGCTATTTATATTTTGAGCCTTTGTAATACCAAATGATTATAGGAGCCATCTGACGTTTCTAGTTGAAAGTTTAATCTTTTTAACTATACCTTCTTCAGAACAGTTTGTCATTTGTGCACAACTTGTGTTGTTTACAGTGACTTGAAAATTTTGTCTCACCGAAAAAATGGAATTAACTCGTGAACATTTTCGTGCGATAATTTTTTACAACTTTCGACGTAGATTATCAAGACAGGAGTACATCGATCAACCTACTTCGACTTTTGGTGATGAAGCCCCATCCTAAGCCACTGTGAAATGCTGGTATAACGAATTTATTCGTGGTCGCAGTTCGCTCAGGGACGAAAGTCGTGAAGACCGTCCAAAATCAGTTGTTGGTTGTTGTGCCAGAAAACATCGATGCTGTGCGTGAACTTATATTACAGGATCGTCGTGACTTATCGTGAGATTGAGTCATCCTTGGGCATTAGTATGACAAGCATCAATATTTTATGAATATTTAGCTGTGAAAAATATTTGTTTGCGTAGGATACCGCATAATTTGACAGAAACTCAAAAAGATGCTCGTGTCAATCTTGGATCTATGCATATAAGTCCAAAACAAAACACCAATCCACTGTATGTGTTTTCAAAATGAGCCAAATACGATAAAAGTGATTCGTTCGCGAAGCTCTTCAAAGCAAATTGTTTTCCAGACGAAAAAAGAAGTATTGTTCTTCATCATGACAGTGCTCTCACACATCGGCTGAAACAACCGTCTATTTAACTGTCCAAAACGTCGAATTGATAGGTCATGCACCGTACAGCCCCGATTTGTCACCAAATGACTTCTTCTTATTCGCGCATATCAAGAATAAATGTATTCAAAAACCATGTTTTGGAGGTACCTCAATCGGAGTGGAAAAAGTGTTACGAAAATTGGTTCGAGCGTATGCAAAAGTGCATTTATGGATCATCATGAAGAATGCTTCAATAAAGCCATTTTCGATAATAAATTAGGATCTTTTCAATATTCGGCTCAAAATACAAATAGAAACCTCGTATTATAGATGTTTCTGCGAACTACTTGATTGATTTCTTATTTTATTTTACACAAAAGCAAAGAATTTGTATGTTTAATACAGTCTGTTTTTTTTTTGTTTATACAGTAAGGTGAATCTTTGGAGTTGTTTTAAAATTAAAAAAAAAACCCAAATATTCTGGTCTTTATTTCTTACTTTTTTTAAATAGATATTAGTATTAAAACAAATTTACTGTATAGTAGTATGTAATATAAATCGTATATAAAACACCGCAATCCCGAAAGCGAGAGGTTACCTTAAATCAACTAATGCGTTTTATTATCACCTAAATTTGCGTTTGAAAAATGTCATACGTCTGCGTCTGAGCGACGGCGGTGATCTGTATGTGCATTAGTATAAAGACACGTCATAGATCGCCGATTTTTTATATCGAGTCATTAACTGTCAGAATAGGATATTATTGATTTTCATGATGATTTATTATAAACAATTTTCTACACAAACTCCCGCCTTTGCATTCGGTTGTCTATTAGTCACTCCCATTAATAATTGATTTATGCACTCACTGTCTGCATGTTACCTAGGTAAATAATTGATAGATTTAAGTGCTTTGAAAAGTCTTAGTGGACTGACAAATTCGTAAAATGAATCTCTAGAAAAGTTCGCAAATTTTAACTAATATAAAGTGGAAATAGATAATAGGAAATAAACAACATAGAAGGATCCAGGTTTCAGCATTGTGTTGAACAAGGAATTATCTATCGTCTCATACTAATAATCCTAATAATAATGTTTTGCAGCGTCTTAGAAAAACCATGATATCTCCGAAACGAAACAACATAGAAGGATTCAGGTTTCACCATTGTGTTGAACAAGGAATTATCTATCGTCTCATACTAATAATGCTAATAATAATGTTATGAACGCAAAAAGTTCAATTGTCAAACATCTGCGTAGGTATCGTTTGTTTTTCATGGCCTAATACCATTGAGATATGAAAAAACGGCCAGAAATTAAAAAAAATTATTTCAGAAACTGTTAAAGATAGACTCTAACATGTAGTAACAAAATCGAAAGGAATTGAATTGTAGATTTGATAACGTAAGAAAAAATATACTATTCCATTTAAAAAAATTAAGTTATTGATGTTTCAAATTTAAAAAATTTATAATTGTCTGTTTCATTTTAGAAAAGACTAAATGAGTTAAGTTTGTATGAGACGATAGGTAATTCCTTGTTCAACACAATGGTGAAACCTGGATCCTTCTATGTTGTTTCGTTTCGGAGATATCATGGTTTTTCTAAGACGCTGCAAACAGTTGTTTTCTTCTTTAATGCTAAATAACTCCGAAACGGTGCAACTTCGACCCAATATCTGCTCATTAAAGTGACCTTTATTTTCCATTTAAAAAAATGAAGTAAGGTAGCACCCAGGCCAAGCGGAACACCTTGTATAATCGAAAATAATTTTAAAATACGAACGAGTTCATTTGATGAAACTTTTATTCAAATCATATTTTCGTAAAATCAATAATAAAGACACAATCTTCCGTCCACACACTATTGGCCCACTCTGTATAAACCTTGTGTTTGATGAACACTCCTGTTCCTTCTCTTTTAATAACAAATGCATAGAGTTTAATAAAATGCTGTTATATTGCTTCTTCATGCTATGCCTCCAATTTGCGTGTTTACGTTACCACTGTAGAGAGCAAAATTAGTTTGAATATACGCAAGTTGGTTCTAACTTTCGGTCAGTGACATCGCTTTACTTTTAGATGGTTGTGATTATTTTAATTACCGCCGTTATATGAATTTCGCAAATTGGTAAAGCAAGTGCCGTACACCATAGACAAATTTGGTTAATTTCAAACATCAAAGCAATTAAAATAACGAAAGGAGATTTACATCTAACTTAACTATGTAGCTGAACACAAAACTAACTTTAATAAATAGTAATTACAGATTCTGGTGTATTATATTTACAAATGCTTTTCGAAATGTTTTATAAAAGGTTGGACATTTTGTTCTTGAATTGGATAATTAGGTAATTTTACTTTAACTGTTAATTACTAACGTTACTAAGCACCACAAATATTACGAAGCTATCTAAATTGTTAATAATTTAAATGCTTTAATTCTCATAAATTATGAATAAGTATTATTGTGCATTATTTTAAATTAATTAAAAAAACTTTTTGCTATTATCCTGTAACAGAAAGTTAATAATTCCATATAACAGGATGTAATATTGGCTAGATACTGTTATGAAACGACGATAAAGAGCGACGAAGCATTGTCGATCACGCTAATAATTGCGAATATGACACATACAAGAATGTAATACAAATGTGTTTCCAGGCACTAGCTAGAAAAGTCAGGGACTAATCGGGAAAGCTCGATGGCCGTATAAATACGCGACAGGTACCTGATGGAGATTAGTTGGATTATAGTCAAGTTAATTAAATAGTGCAAAAACCATAAGTCGAAGCAGTAATAAAATAATAAGTATAAATACACAGTGTTGTGAAATATGATCACCAGTTTCTTTCTAACTTTTCATCCTTGTTGCCACAGTTGTCTGTCTTTGTCCCCTGCATGCACCCACCATAATTTATGACCTGATCTACAGTTCCTATGTTCTTCTAAATTTCCTGTATTCCAACTATTTATGTCCTTTTTTATCGCCGTAGATAGCCAAAGCCTTTATTGTATTTATTATTTAAGTCAATATTATAGATATTGTAAATAGCTTTTAATAGACGTATTAACAGTTATGCAATTCATTGCCAGGAAGTTTGACGTGATATACCAAAAAAATAAAATTCCGCTCCAATATACCGTGTCGAGTGAAACACATAGTAAAATAAGTAAGTGTATGTAGTAACTGAAGTGTTAAATAAATTAGTTATATATAAGAAAAAGAAAGCATTAAAATCCTTGTTCGTCTAATTATTAAGGATCGAAGATCCCACATTTGAAACGCTTCCCACCAAGTAAGCACTATGAACCGAAAGCCAAATCCCACAATAGATTTTGATCTATTTATATTTATCATATGTCCTGTAAAGATCTTTCTGCCAGCGTCCACCTGATGAGGCTTAATAGGTGGTGGGAAGCGTTCAAATATGGGATCTTTGATCCTTAATTTTTCAATAACAATTATACAGGGTCATTCAAACTGAGTGGTACATTAGACGGTTTAAGGAAACTAAGAATGTTAAAGATTTGAAAATTTGGGAGTAGGGGTTATCAAGGATGATCTATTTAAGTAAATTAATTTCAACTGTCGGGCACTTCCTGTTATACCGGAACTTGATGTCAACTTTCTTATTTTAAATGGAATGGAATGGTATATTTCTTACAATAAATTCGTATGAAACATAAAATTTTAAGGTGACTTTGATAACCAACCAACTTGTATGCCCATTATGTGATGAATAGTTTCTGAGATAATTTAATTTATTGGAAAAAACATTGCACCGCAACACAAACTATAAAAAATCATAACTTCCATAAAAAATGAAATGACTTAGAATGTTGAAATTTTTACTAGTTATATCCATGTCATAAGGCTAACGTCATGCCAAAACTAAGCGTTATAATTTGTACACGATGTTCAGAAAAAACATCCAAAGTTTAAAAACTTCAAACACGAAAAACTTCATTTTTTCAAATTGTACCTAGCATATTTTATTTTGTCATTCGATTTCATTTTTATCCTCTGTGCCCAACAGTTGAAATTATTTTAGTTAAATAAATCATCCTTGATAACCCCAACTCCCAAATTTTCAAATCTGTAACATGCTTAGTTTCCTTAAAACGTCTAATGTATCACTCGTTTGAACGACCCTGTTATATATATATAATACAATGCTGGTAGGAGTATTAGCCCTCAGAGTAGTTGTTTCTGTTGATTCCGTATTTATATTTTAAATTAGTTACATATTCAACATTTGTTTACATACATAACTATGTCACTAGAAAATTCGTTACAAAACACACCCATTGAAATTTAATGACAAAGGATTCCTCCTTTCGTTTTCGTACATTCCTCTCCAAACACTCTAAGGAGGTAACCTTAACGGACTCTAAACGTTCCTTTACTGAATTTAAATGAAAATTATGTATAAGAAATTGTACGACATGGCATGGTGGAAAATAAATTTTCCTTGTTACTTCTACGTCCCGTCGTGTTAAGGACGTTCATAACATTAGCAACGACAACTTTTCCTTTCATTGCAAAGGTCAAACGCAACTGCTGACAAAAATAACCGCAGTAGATGCAAATGAGGTCCATGTTCAGCGAGGTCCTTTAGGTTCTTAACACTTGGCGTCGTTAACAAGCTCGGCAAGAGGAACGTAAATGGTACACATTGCCGAGTACCAACATCTCACTGCTAACCCACAAAACATTTCGCGTAAAAAAGTCTCGTTTGCATATTTGTACGTTGCAAACTTTGGCCTTGAGATAATGATTCTCATTTTAATTTTCTGCTACGGATAACGGCTTATGTTTAATGTCTTGATGGTTACCCAGATCCAGATTAGTATGAAATCTGACAGAATGGAAAACAACATTATCGTTTTAAGTTTGAATAGTATAGTAGTTCCTACACGGTGGTGAAATTAAATCCATTTTACTAAAGGCAGTTTTTTAGAACGTTAAAACAAATGGCAAATAACCTAAAGATTTGATGTTACAAAAGAGAGTTACAGATTTGACATTATCGACACCAAGCGGCGTAGTCTAGTGTTCTAGATCATTGCTTAGCGTTCGGGAGGTCACTGGTTCGAACTCGGGTGCGGCTGCTCTGGTCCAAGTTTTCTGTGGTTTCCTTGAATCATTTAGGCAAATGCTGGGGGCAGTAATATTCCACAGATAATCTTTCACTTCTCTTATATCTTCATTTCGTCCGTCTTATCTTTCTCTCCTTAACTACACCACCCACCCATTCCCACGATTCCTGAAAGGAGGCTGATGAGGGCCTTACGCCCTACCCTCCGGCTTTGCACTACAGTGTAGGTCGGAAGGACTGCCCGCTTACCAGCACGAGTAGCTGGTGGGATTGAAACACAAAAAAGAAAGTTAAAACATTATCGACAAACCATGCCTGTGATATTGTTATTGACGAACGTCTTTGTATTGTATATGACGTGAAACGTGACGTCGTTGATAATAGCACAATCCGTACTAGTTTGTTCGAGTATTTGTTACTCTAGCCTATCCTTATTTGAGAAGGACCTTGTTACACATTATTGAATCCCACAAAGTAGTAGCAAATATCTACATATGGCGTTCATTACGCTGTCTGTATCTATTCATTGAGCACTGTCTACTCTAACCAAGAACATATTTTTGTTTTTATTCTTATATTTAAACTTATAATACTCAATATATCAAAACATTTACTTATGGTTGTTACTAAAAAAGTACACATTAATTAGAAGCTTTAATAATAATTTACATAATTTCATAATTTTTAATCCTGATAGGAGATAATTCGACAACATTTCCTTAAAGATCTAACTTTACGATTTATGGTTCTTCACACATCTTTATTTCGCATATCTAATCCTTTACATTTCTATCATATCCAAAAAAGAAGGAATTAAAATCCTTATTCGTCTAAATATTGGTAGGACGCGTTCAAAATTTGAGATCTTTGATCTTAATATTTAGACGAATAAGGATTTTAATTTCTTCTTTTTTGGATATGTTATATCTTCGTCTAAGAATACATCGGAATCAACAGTGTCATTAAATGCCGGTAGGGGTGGGTATTTGTTTGCCCTCGAAGTAATTCTTTCTGTTGAATCCATATTTATATTTATATCTTCACATTTCTATTTCTTATATTTAAAACTTTTATTTCTTTTGTACTCTTTCATAAATAATATCTATCTATACATTTTAAATTTCACTTTTCCTTTGTATTTTTAATATAATAGTTTCATCATTCAATTTCAGTCTATTTTTTTAACTTCTTTACAAATCCTTTTCGAACCTTTTCTATTGTACCCTTAGTTGGTGTTATTCGAATTGTCACGCTCTCACCCATTTACCCTCGCCAGTAGAAAGTGACCCTTTTCTACATTCGGTACAATTGCACTTTTTTACGCCAATTACCTTTGTCACGGTCACTTTCCCTAAAGTCCTGGTATCCTTACTTCGAATAACGCCAAACTAAAATCCTTAGAAACGGTTCCCCTACATCTTTCATTCTCTTAACATACAATTTTATAAAAACCCTTTAATCAGTTGGTCAGTCACTCACAGTTAGTCAGTCACTCAGAATCACTCTAACTCCGCCAGCACACATAATCCTATTTTATCATCAAGTTCTTATTACCACATCTTCTTTTCTACTTGTTTTTCTTCGTCCATGTGTGAATATAATTGTTCATAGTGTACCAATTAAACGTTATGTGCACCCGATTGCATTATTTTATTGTGTCGTCTTAAACACCGCCAAACGACCAAAGCACTAAAGATACATCCGTAGAACGTAATTATTTAGTGATTCCGTTTCTTTAAAAAGGTCAACACCTTGTTACAGAACGAACTTGTGCCGCAGTAACAATAAGTAAAAATTCTTCTAACAGTATCTGAGACTTAGGAGTAGTTTCTTAAAAGCGTCCTCATGCGAAGGTGCCCGCATTACCATTTGAAACGGGGACTTGATTCTTGAAGCTATTTACATAGGACGTTTCGTTGAAAGCGCAATGGAACTTTGTTTTTGGGACAGAAACTTTCGGGAAACAGGAGTGAGATGACACAGATTTCTAGATTAAAATATATAGACACTGGCAAATCCGGGAGAGAAATCTGAGGAAGGGGACCGTATTGTTTATATAGAAGAGGAAAGTTGCCGTATCCCTCCTGATTAAATTACTTTCAGTATGTCGCATATATTTTGATAAAAGGCACAACTGTCGTAAACCATAAAAATTAAACTTTTGGGTGTTTTATTTCCACCAGCTGCTAGTGCCGATGGCGGGCAGTCTCTCCAACATGTACTGTGGTGCAAAGCCGAAAGGTAGAGCGTCGGGCTCTCTTGAGCCTCCTTTCAGAAATCGTGGAGTGGATGGGTGATGGATAGGGAGACAAAAATGAAACGGACGAAATGAAGTGAAAGATTATCTGTGGAATATTGCTGCTCTAGCATTTGCTTGCATAAGTGATCCAAGGAAACCACAGACAACTTGAGAAAAAGCAATGATCTAAACCACTAGACCACCCTGTTCGGTTCGTAAACCATTAAAAATTAAAAAAACACTGAATTATTGTTGTATCAATAAAGGCTTTCAGTGGAGAAATTTTATTTTAGAAAGAGAATATCGAAATCTTCTTGTTTATTACCAGTCACACGTTTATTCTTTTGTTAAATGTCATAATCGTTTACTCAGTAATCAAATTTAAGTTTTAACTACAACAAAAGGAAGAGGTTATACCTAGTTTTTGTTACGACTCTGGGCTATAATGAATATCGATAGAAAGCTTGATGATGGAGGCTAGTATATGTTGAAACTTATCAGACATGTTGAAATTCAATTAAATGCACTTAGGTTCAAAAGCTTTTTATGAAAAGTCCTTTGAGAATTGTCACGTTTTTTTTTTTCTTCTTGATAATACAAAAAGTGTGGAAATTATTAAATGGTTTTTTATTCTTTGTTTAACATGAATTTCCATCAAGGAATATTAGATTAAATTAACTATAACTTTTTATTTTGTAGACACTATAATTTTGTTTCCCAAACATTGGCTTTGTCAGGTGACGATTTAACAAACTTCAATGTTTACAAGGGAGGGTATAAAATAAGCAGTACTGAAGATATTTGGAAGAGAAAAATATTTACAATCACTTTGGTCATTTAATGCTACGCCCTGTTTTTAAGTTCTATTAATTTTCAAAGTTACGAAGAAGTTTAATTTTAGACCTTTGTTCTATACGTGCTAAATTTTGTAATTTGGATTAAAATTACAGTTCTCGCTGATTAAATATTTCGCATATGTGGAATCCATTTTTTTATTGGTTAACCTGGACCAATATTCTATAATCCGACGTTTCAAAGACCTACCAGTCTGACCTAAATACCCCTTGCTACAATAAAATAATAATAATAACAATAATAATAAACTGCTGAATTCAATTCTTTAGGAGTTTTACATTTATTATTAAGTATTAATTTACCTAAAGAGTTATTGATTTTAAAAGCTATTCTACCATTGCTAATTTGAATAATAAATTTTCCACCGGTTGAAGAAATATTACCTAAATAAGTGATTGTTTTCTTCAATTTCATTTTTATCATGTTGATAAATTTTATTGAACGTTCTTTCTTGTATTATTTTATTATTTATTACTAGTTACGATTCTGTGTGAGTAACAATTATTATTGGCTATTATAGATTCTATTTAGAAAGGAGTAATTATTAGTTAGATTTCTACAAAATTAATTTTTAATTTCCCAAATCTTTATATTTAATATCTAATTATTGTCACGGACTGTACATGCGGTTTGTGTTGGTTCAGTCCTAATTAACACCACCTTCCTGGAATAGATAATGGATATTCTCGACCTTCTTAGATACGTCTGGAATATTCTAGCAACGATCAATAAAAAGACAATAGTAACACGAGAAGGAATGCTGAAAACTATAAGAGCGAGCACACTGGGCGGACCGAATTAGTTGATTTACATCGTGCGTTGACAAGTGACAGGAGCGCTAGACAGGCGATCGATAATCATAGAGTGGCGGCAGTTGAATGCGAGTATAATTAGTGGCGAAGAACACGGCGACGGGAGAAATATATTTACTAGTGTATAAAATTGGGTAGACTTCAGAACTGTAGTTAATTTAATTTTAGTTGTTAATAAGTTTCGCTATTTTCGTTCGTTTAACTGTTTTCGTAACTGAACACGTCACATTATTTTAACAATTACCAGAGACGTTGGTATTCTTTTAAAGATTTGTTTCAGTTATTTTGTCAAACGACACAAAATAAAAAACGACGGGAAAATTGATGTCTATTAATTGTTCTGTGTACTCCTTAAACAGATCGTTGTTAAATAAGTAAGTGACAATGGTAGAAACCGTTCTGGAAAAAAGCTAAAAACTTTCTTTTTAGTTAATATTTTATGCTCGGAACGTATTTCTAAGGTTCGTTAGCAACTCTGCTACGACTCTTTCATTAAAAGTTAAACAGTACTAAGGGTTACTGGTGAATTAGATAGGCCATTAAGCTAGCAAATTGACAACGGCGATACAAAGAGAAGACGAAGAGAAAAACAAATAAAATGTCTTTTTCGAAAACAAGCAGTACAGAAGTGATTTACTTCCGGGGGAAATCATTAGTTGAAAGTATGTTTACATATGTGTATTTTTTGAGCTTATGAGGTGTTTGTTAGTTGTGCTTGTTTCTTTTATACAATGATGGATTTTAATTAATTGGAACAAAGAGTGGATTGTAACAAGCTGCACAGTTTTGTATTTCTTGTTTATATATTAAACATACACATACGTGACTAGAAATATTGTCTGAATATAATTAGACATGTCTCGTGTGTCCGATTAGGATTATATAAAACATGTAATGTAGATGAATACTGAGGAACTAGTCAGGTATACCTGATGTGGAAATTATAATGTTTTCCTAGCCAGAATTTCCTGTTGTGTAACTGATTATTTTATGGAAATCCAAACTTCCATCGAGCGGCGTGGTCTAGTTCTCTAGATCATTTCTTAGCATTCGGGAGGTCACCGGTTCGTTCCCGGTTCTGGCTGCTCTGGTCCAAGTTTTCTGTGGTTTCCTTGGATCATTTAGGCAAATGCTGGGGCAGTAATATTACACAGATAATCTAACCTTTCACTTCTCTTCTCATCTTTCTCTCCCTAACCTACCCTCCGGCTTTGCACTACAGTGTAGGTCGGAGGGACTGCTCGCCCACCGGCACGAGTAGCTGGTGGGAATGAAACACAAAAAAGTAACATTTAGATTCCAAACTCCAACGCTCTATTTTAGACAGTTTAGATTTTATGAATATTTTCCGAATCTCTGCAAAATTGATAACGATAAAAATGTGATTAATTTGAAATAGTTCTACTTAAAATTTAAATATACACAAAATACAAAATACCTAATTTCTGTTTTCTATTTCAAATTCCCTTTTGTATATAATAATGTCTATGTAATAATAAAAACTCTGAGGTTTTCTTTCAAAAGATTTATTTATAAATCGCTACATTTGTTTCGTTATACAGTAACTTCATCAGGCGATGATATATCAAATATTGTTAATTTGGTATCCTTCTCATGTAGGTACAGATATTTAGGGTGGCACAATATTATATTTGCAACTTTAAATTTAAAAGGGATGTATTACTTATTTCTAGTTGGTCGTTTAATATTGTGTTATTTGGGTTGTGTTTATTTATTTCTGGTATTTCAAAAAAGGTTAACTTTTGCTCCCTATTGATATAATCTAAAATTTCAAAAAGATTGTCAAAATCAACAGAAACAACTATCCTGAGGGCTAATACCCCTACCGGCACTGAATTACACTGTTGATTCCGAACGATTATTAGACGAAGATAACAATCCAAAAAAGAAGCTATTAAAATCCTTTTTCGTCTAATTATAATGGATCACAGATTCTCCAGTAGGACGTGTAGGACGCGTTTCAAATGTGGGATCTGTGATCCTTTATAATTAGTTGAAAAAGGATTATAATACCTTCCTTTTTGGATTGTCTTTAATTAGTTTTTAGCATATTTTAGACTTTGAAAACACCCAAATCCATAGCTCATAATTATTCTACATCTGTAGTAGCTAAATCATTTCGATTCATTTCATTGGGCTTCTTGTGCTAACATGCTTACTATCTAATTTTATCTCTTTCATTTCCCACATGATGGTAGAAAAATCCTGGCTAAGTGGTTTCATTGTACGTACCGTTTGTTTATTCGCGAAATGAACATTACATTTTGGTGTCTTTGTGTACCTTTGCATCCTAAGGAGAGGACGTAAAATAAGCCGCCATGGCACTCATGCTGACGTTTCCGCTTTTACTTGAAGGACTTTCAACTTTCCTCGTAACAGCACTTCAATAAAAGTTGTTCCGGAGAGAATAGAAATGCGCATTTCTCTATAGATCTTACTGCCAGATCAGTTAGTGTTGCTTTTTGAAACGCATCCTATACATTACATACATTATGTTATTGTACGAAAGACGTATCCAATTCTAGCTAAAAATATGGAAATATACTTATAGTTGTAATCTATGAACAACACCTTTCAACACTACAAACTAGTACAAAAAATATATAATTTCCCAATAAATTCAATAGAATCTTTTGAGCAATAGTTGGGAAACACTATTAATAACTAACTAAATGCGAGGCGTGTTTTTTAAGTAAGCACCGTTTTTAAAAAACATTATGAGTGATGGAATGGTACGGAATCTGCGCCGTGCAATCTAGATAAAAGACGTGGCAAGTTGAGCAAGGGCATCGTTTTGCTGCATGACAATGCCCGTCCGCATGTGGCTAATCGGACCAAACATCTTATCACATCTTTTCACTGGGAAACTCTATATCATCCTCCGTACAGCCCTGATCTGGCGCCCAGTGACTACCATTTGTTCCTGCACTTGAAGAAATATTTGGGCAGTTAGCGTCTTCAAGACGATGACGAAGTCAAAACAGTTGTGGTGATGCAAGTCAGGCGGCAGAGTTCTATGAAAAGGGTATTCAAAAGCTAGCTGGTCAAGAGAATTATGTGTAAAAGTAGATCAAGGTACAGGCTTTCATGTAAAAATAAATGTATTAAGATATCTTTGCACGTTTTTTATTAATTTCAAAATGGTACTTACTTAAAAAAAGGCCTCGTATTTAAAAAAACCTTGAGAACGGAAACGATATGTGTTTCACTAAAAAGGTTTTAATTTCTATAATATACTAGAGAGACTATTTGTGGTGCACTCTTGATGAAACATACGACCTGTCGAGGTTGAAACAATTGTCGAGTTCTTCGTCAAAATAAACGTTGAAACATTTCTTTGTGTATTTTTACTTTTCATTTATTTCTCTATAATATTGTTTCGACTCTCTCGGGTCATTCTCTAGAGAGAAATTCTGTTATTGAGCTGTTCAGAGAAACAAATTAAAACCTTTTTAGTGAAACAAACCTAGTGTTTCTGTTCTCACAGTTTTTTAACTGTTTCATAATGTTTCACAAAGAGTTCGATATGAATTGTATCAATCCTAAACTAATTAAATAAATAAAAAGCATTTTGTGTAGGTTTGACGAATATATTATCACTTCTGACATACATGTTTCGGCCTATTGTTAACCAATTAACAAAAAGTATATACTGTGCTAATACTAAATAGTGACAACTACCCGTATTTAAAGGATGTGGTATCAAATAAATTGCTAATAATATGGGGAGATTTTGTTTGTTTGTATTCACTAATAATAATAATAATAAGATTGAATAAAATAAATATTTATTTAACACTGTACAGAGAATAAGAAGAGTAAATTAAATGAAGACTGAAATACTTTAAAACTGTTTTGAGTTTTATTTCCACCAGCTGCTCGTGCTGGTGGACGGGCAGTCCCTCCGACCTACACTGTAGTGCAAAGCCGTAGGGTAGGGCGCAAGACCCCCTTCAGCCTGCTTGCAGGAATCGTGGGAATAGATGGGTGGTGTGATTAGGGAGAGATATGGACGAAATGAAGACAGAAGAGAAGTGAAAGATTATTTATCTGTGGAAAATTACTGCCCCAGCATTTGCCTAAATGATTCAAGGAAACCACAGAAAGCTTGGATCAGAGCAGCCGGACCCGGGTGTGAAGACTGAATTAGAACTAAAAATTTTTGAATTTAAGCAATTTTGGAAGATTATGAAGGTGGAGCTAAGGGTTGTAGATAAAAGAAGGGAACCAATAGTAAAAGAATATAATTTGGAAATGTTGAAGATAGAATTTATATAATTAAGACTTTGAACACAAATCACCGAATATACCCACTATTAAAAGTAATTATGACATGTACAGGCGTTATGCAGTTAGTAAATAGAATAGAAATATTGCAAGGCATTAGAGGAAAGTACAGAGGTAATACAGTTATTTGTAAAGAGAACAATAGGTAGAGAAGTTACAATAAAAATACAAAGAACAATATTTAAATATTTACACAAAGACATTACATATACAGGGTATTATAGTTAATATTGATCGCTACATTATTATTCACTAATATGTTAAAAAAAAATATTAATAATAGTGATATTTACCAAATCAACTGTAAAAATTATCAAGCTATATACACTAGTCAATCAGCACGAACCGTAAAAACTAGGTTAAAAGAGCATCTATATTCTGTAAAAAGCAATAAATATAATCGAAACATGGACACAGATGATGTAAAAATTACGTATGTCTATAAAAATGTAAGAAATTAAACTTACTTGAGGATTTAGAAATAAGGAAGGCAATAGACCAAAACAAATTCATAGTCAATAACCAAACGGAATTTCCCACAAGAAATCCGCATTTATTATTAGTAATTAATAATATATGGTTTTTCCCCCTTAATGTCTCACCCTTTAAATAAATGTAGTTGTAACATAAGTGTCAGAAGTTATATTAAATTTGTGAAACCCACACCATGTGTGCTTTTATTTATTTAATTATTTATAATTAGATTTTAAGCTCTTTGTTAAGTAGTAACTATTCTTTGGTTTAGGCCTCCTGGTGATAATACGAGAAAATACATTGTTAGTTAGGTGTCATTTATTGTTTTAGTTCTTGCAACTAACATTTATAGAAAAAGATTTTCACATCGAGAGGCACCCTTTGTATATCTACATACATGTAAACTTAATTTCCTCGTTGTTGTTCTTGCTCTACTTATGCGTATGAAAATTGACTTTATATACTATGTAAGCACTTTGAAGCTTGTTTGACTTTTGCCTGGAGTTTTATGTGAATGCCTAATTTAATCCAATTCAGAAATTTTTCAGCCACTTTTAGCTCTAAAAGGCGAGCTTTTAAAATGCACCCTGGGAAGTATGTACATTGCACAAGTTTATTTTCTACTAACCGGAGCGTACCAAAATTTGTTTCGTGTTCGTCAACGGATAGAGGGTACAGCTTCTCACCTAGTACGCGAGATTATTTCGCACGATTTACATTTGCGTGTAAACGTACCTGAATGTAGGTAAAGAAATTAGTAGTTTTAACATATTCAAAAAAGAACGAATTAAAATCCTTATTCGTCTAAATATTAAGATCAAAGATCTCACATTTGGAACGCGTCCTACCAAGTAGGTACAACGAACCGAAAACCATACCCACGACCGGTTTCAACATATCGGGTCTCATCAGGTGGGCACTGGCAGAAAGGCCTTTATAGGCTATATGATAAATATAAATGTAAATATAAATATGAAATCAACAGAAACAACTTCTCGGAGGTCTAATACCTCTACCGGCATTGCATTACACTATTGGTTCCGATGGATTCTTAGACGAAGATATAACATATTCAAAAAAGAAGGAATTAAAATCCTTATTCGTCTAAATATTAAGATCAAAGATCTCACATTTGGAATGCGTCGTACCAAGTAGGCACAACGAACTGAAAACCATATCCCACGACCGGTTTCAACATATCGGGTCTCATCAGGTGGGCGCTGGCAGAAAGGCCTTTACAGGCTATATTATAAATATAAATATAAATATAAATATAAATATAAATATAAATATAAATATAAATATAAATATAAATATAAATATAAATATAAATATAAATATAAATATAAATATAAATATAAATATAAATATGAAATCAACAGAAACAACTACTCGGAGGGCTAATACCTCTACCGTCATTGAGTTACATTATTGGTTCCGATGGATTCTTAGACGAAGATATAACATATCCAACAAAGAAGGAATTAAAATCCTTATTCGTCTAAATATTAAGATCAAAGGTCTCACATTTGGAACGCGTCCTACAAAGTAGGCACAACGAACTGAAAGCCATATCCCATGACCGGTTTCGACCTATCGGGTCTCATCAAGTGGGCACTGGCAGAAAAGCAGTAGTATTAGATACTACTAAAGGTATTTCATTTTATACGAGTTGGTTAATTAAAAAAAAGGAAAGCGACTTGGTTAAGTTAAACGGAACGTTTTGTATTTTTCGTACTGTCTGATATCGCTAAAGGTCCATGTCCTTTGAAATAAGTCGGAATGTGTTAGATTAGAGTGTTTTATAGAGTTTTCCATGGTATGACAAATAAGAATGTCGGAGTGTCTAATAAAAAATTGATAGATACAACTACGTAATGAAAGGCGCAATAAAGGAAACGAATATCGGTGGGAGACTTGACAAATACTGTCGCGACATAAACTCAACATTGTTGGTTTAGGGCAATAATCTCAACCTGATGCTATGAAATATTCATTGCAATGTTGAAGGTTGTACTTACTTGGGTAAACTTTCTAGACGTTGATGCGATAAATCTACAAAAAGGGTGACATTAGAGATTAATATTTTATATCTTTTTATTGCTTTTGATTCACTTGTCTGCTTCTCCATTTGAATTACCCTACTGAAAAATAATTGAATGCTTTAACTACTATTCCATCGATTTTGTAAAGGTTGTGGTAAGGACAAGGTTGTTTGTAATTGAGTTTTGATAAATAATATTACAAGGGGTTTGCGAGAACTTTATTGCATGATTGTCTACTATTTAAAAATTTGAAAATATGGAACATTATATATGTCGTTAGTACCCTTTCTGATGTATTTTATTTTAAGTCGCTTGTTTAGTATAAGCACTGGTTTTAACAAAATACGTGTTCAGTCACAAAAACACAATTAAACGAACGAAAACAACGAAATTTATTTTTATTTAATTTTACTCGCATTGAACTGCCGCCACTCTAAGATTATCGATCGTCTGTCTGTCGTTCCTGCCACTTGTCAACACACGATGTAAATTCATTCCTTCTAGAACGTTCTACAACCTCCTCGTGATACTATTATCTTTTTATTCATCGTTGCTAGAATATTCCAGACGTATCTAGGAGGGCCAAGAATATCCATTATCTTTTCCAGGAAGGTGTTGTTAATTAGGACTGAACCAACACAAACCGCAGGTACAGTTCGTGACAATACATTGTGAAATGTATACGTCACTAGTTTAAATTAAGAGTAGTGTTTTGAAACAAACCATAGTAATTACTTCAAGTAAGAGAGCAGTGACATTTCAGAAATTACTGAGTATTTCTTATTGTTAACAATTAATAAATTTTCAGAGTAAAACAGTTTTCAAAGTAATACTGAAAGTAGTCATTCTTTTACATTCTGGGAGAAAATTCACTACACAAATCAATAGATAACGTTAATTTATTGGCTTGAAGGAGTGCAAGCTTGCCTACTTAATAGGTAGCTGTTAGTTGAAATTTGATTTGATATGTTCACAGTTAACAAAAAAATTTGATAAATTTAGATATACGTATTACTTCTTTGTATTTAAATTTGGGGTTTTATATTATCTCTGAAAAGGTACAAATGAATGACAAGGACAATTATTGATTTGCCGATCTTGCCAACATTTTCAGTATGTCCTTAGGAGGTAGTGAAAATAATTTGTGTGTATCTGAAAACCGATTTAAAAGAAATAACAAAGGACAATTAGATTCAGATACTACAACTACACTTCACTCTCTACGACGTGCTGATGAGGACTAATGAGTTCGAAATCGCGATACACGTCTGGCAGTTTCGACAAAATATTAACCAAAAGCATATTTTTATTTTTGTTACTGAGAAACTAGTCAGGAATTCCTGATTTTCCTGGCCAGTATTTCTGGCTTTGGAAGTAAGGATCTCCTGGTAAATACCTACCGTTTTCAAAAACATAATATAATTAGAAATATATTCAAAAAAGAAGGCATTAAAATCCTTTTTCGTCTAAATATTAAGGATCGAATATCCCACATTTGGAATGCGTCCCACCAAGCAGGCATTACGAACCGAAAGCCAAATCCCACCTATTGGGTCTCATCAGGTGGGCGCTGGCAGAAAGGCCTTTACAGACAAATGGTAAATATAAATATGGAATCAACAGAAATAACTAATCCTTGGGCTAATACAACTACCGGCATTGAATTACACTGTTGGTTCCGATGGATTCTTAGACGAAGATAACATATCCAAAAATCATTCACATCCTAATTGTTCTAAATATGACTTAAAAATTTTTGAGTTCTTCTTTAAACTTGGTGGGAACAAAATCCTTTTCAAAATGCATTTTGATTATATGTACATAGTGTAAGTGTAAATTTTTAAATAAAGTTTGCAAATTACACAAGTGCTTTGGTCTTTCGATGGAATTATTAATGTGGTACATTAGTATAACCGATTGATATTAATTTGAAATTACGACAGTAAAAACAGTATGCATTTCGACTATTTTTTGTCTTACGTTTAATTATAGCACTAAGTCGTGTGTTTTGTAGGAGTATATTGGGTTAAACGGGGTTAAACGTTCACCAGTAGTTGGTACTATGTAGATAAAACACAAATGCAATACACTTGTAGTAAATGTACACTTATTCGATGGCACCAGCTCGTCCATGTGACAATCCATTGTCCATAGGCAAATTAACATCGAGAGCTAATCCTGTTATTGAATAACGTCGGTGCAGCGCGATTTGTTAGAGAGTTACCAACTACTGCCATTGTCTCTATAACTGCTACCAACTTATTATTATAAACGTACAAACAGGGGCATGTCTATGAAAGCCGTTGGATCCGCTGTTATGCTGATAACAAGCTCTCTAATGTAATGCCGAATAATATTATGATTTATAGTTCAATTTTCTCTTCGTGAGTAGGAACATTTTGCGGGGACATACAAAACTTGTTAGTAAAACAAAACCATATTATGTAGAAAGTTTGTAAAAACGTAAGTTAATTTAAAAGAAGTTTTAGGATAGCTAAAAGTAAATAACCTTTGAAGTAGAATATTATTAACTACAAAATTAGAAGAAAAATGAATTATTTATCTGTTCAAAGCATTAATTTACTTTTAAAAGGATAGAGTTGTTCTTCAGTAATTTTTTTAAAAATTTTTTTGACTGTATATATCCCCCTCACACCGACCAACAAACCAATGAATACTTACGCCAAAATAAAATCAAAGTATATCCACCTTACCCGCCTGATTTACTTATGTGTGACTTCTAGCTGTTTAAAACCTCAAACAAACTTACGCGAAACAACATTTTCATCAAAAGGCGAAATTGAGCAGGATTCGTCATTTTTTTCTGATATTTCTAAGAGAAATTTGTTAGGCGTGTTCCATTTTTGATGATGTTGAATTAGAGTACTTGGGACTTATTTAGAGCTATTTCATCAAAATTTGTATACATATACTAAAACAACGTTTTCTTCCTACATACTGGACTTCTTTTCTTTTAGTATTACCCATGTAGTTACAGTAGGTGGTTAGAATTCATATTTCCCTCATTGCAAAAACAATAAACAGAAACACTCAGAAATAACCGTAGAAATCATAAAATTTCATACCTTCCTCGTGCCAAAAATAGGCTTGGGCGGGGAATGTGAGATTGGAAAATTCAAGGCCGCCCTTTGAAGTCAAGGCATATTTAACGTGCTGTTGTATTTATACGTTTCTGTTCATTCTTAGCGCACAATAAGCAATTGATACAGTGCATTTCAGTAAATAAGTGAACATATCTCAAGAACTTAATTATACTAAAAATTATGGAATTCCAATAACACTTTCATATTTAGGCCAGTATTTCTGATTTTCCACCACTCTGCGGTGCTAGACAATTGAATGTTATACAACTGACGCCATGTTTATGTTTGAGTGTGTCAGTGTTATCATACCTATTCTAATAATTATCCAATTTTATTATTTACATCAGTCCTAGACGTTTTAAACGATATTACCTTTACTTCTTTTGTCCTCTAAAAAATGGGTATCAATGAACGGTGCACTTGAATTAAGCACAAAAACGATTAATAAACATGAACTGAGCACAAACGGACGCCTGAATTGAGCACAAAGATTTTCTTACATGCATGTGTTTAAATAAATACCCGAATTAAGCACAAGCCATGTTGCCAGCTTTCTTTTAAAATATCTGTAGGGATTTGAATCCTTTTTGAAGCAGTAGGTAGGTGTTGGTTGTTCTAGAGACACTAGAAGACTGTTCGGCCCAAATTCTGGGAGGAAAGGTTGAAAAGTCGTCTATATACGTATCAACGAAATTATTAATTTTTGAAAATTAATAGAGTTTTATCTCGTTCACTGAACATAGTTTCAAATTTTATTGAAGACATGTTATTTATTGTACAAGACAATGATAACTATAATTGCATAAGAGTAGCCCTTGTTTTTATTAATTTCTCCCACCCTTTACAAACCAGTTATATTTAGCAACATTGCAAACGTTAAATATAAATATAAATATGGAATCAACAGAAACAACTACTCCGAGGGCTAATACTATACCCTAACCAGCATTGAATTACACTGTTGATTCCGATGGACTCCTAGACGAAAATATAAATATATTCAAAAAAGAAGGAACTAAAATCCTTATTCGTCTAAATTTTAAGATCAAAGATCTCACATTTTGAACGCGTCCTAACAAGTAGGCACAACGAACCAAAAGCCACATCCCACGACCGGTTTCGACCTATCGGGTCTCATCAGGTGGACGCGTTCAAAATATGAGATCTTTGATCTTAAAATTTAGACGAATCAGGATTTTAATTCCTTCGTTTGTGAATATGTTATAACGTTAATGTTGTTCTTATCATTGGTATTTTTATTTGCTACCTGTATGATCCCTGTGCTCAATTCCTTTCTTGATAAACAAACCCTCGATAATTACTTGTTTACCTGCTTATTCTCTGTACTCAATTCGAGTGTCACCTCAATAATAAGCCGTAGCCAAATTTGTATCGTATGCCTTCAGCCGCGGTGGCTTTGTCTTTTTCGATGGAAGATCACCCGTTGCAATTTACAGTCGTCCCATCTGCAATGGTTCAAATGGACTGTTGTATAGTTACTTTAACGATTAGTGCATTGTATTCTTGGTCACGTAACGTTGACTGTGAAGTTTTCTGTTTAGTCTTTCGAAAAGAATTGTTAATGTTAAACATCTACAAAGGAGTTTCGACCTTTTTATCGTCGTGTCGCGTCGAGACCGAACACGAATCGGAAGATTGGAACATTTAACACGAGAACGATGAAAGGGGAAAAAAAGGATAGGACGCGCCCGGGTGCTCGAGGGGAGGTTTCTGTGTTAGCATTCCGCACGTGCTACACATGTCTGACCGACGCATTTTAGGGTTGACGTTAATTTTTTTATCAAACGGAAACGTAAAAGGGGACTTATCGTCTCTGTGTTGCTCATCTAACGAAACCAAATACGACCGAACTAATAAGCAACATTTTGAACCGTTAATAATGAACTTTTTAAATAGTTTTCGGAAGGTAGTTTTCTATATAAACGGAGAGAATTAGAAAAGAAAATAAAAGAAATCGTCAACAACAGCCTTATAAAATGTGGATAGATGAGGTCTTCAGCTCTTGCAACTCTATGATAATCACAGTTTAAAACAAACACACACATTTTTTAGTTGCAATAAATTTTTTATTGTCTCTATAATAATAAATAATAATTTCATCATCATCATCAATTTAATTATAAACATTACAGACAACAAGAAGGGTTAGCTATGGGTAATCCTTTAAGTCGATTATTAGCGGAATTTTTCTTAATGATTTAGAAATCAGAATTTCAAAAAATAATATGATTAAAAATTGCCTTTACCATACTGGTATAGATATGTAAGTGACATTATTGTTTGTTTTCAAGGCACAGACAGGCAACTAGCATAGTTTTTTAATTTTATTAACAATCTACAGCCTAAAATAAAATTTACTCCACAAACAGAAAACGAAAATAAATCCATAAATTTTCTAGTTTTAACTTTAAAAAATGTAAATAATATAGATCAATTTGCTAAATACCACAAACAAACTCAAACAAATACAATCATTCATTCTAAATCGTTTCATCCTGTAACACACAAAATGGCTTCCTTTTATTCTAGTATACATAGACAAATATCTTTACTTTTAATTTTCAAATGCAATTAAACCGAATCTATCAAATAGCAGCCACTAATAGCTATAACCCGATAATAATTAAAAATTTGTTAAACAAAAAAGTAAATAAACAAACATTAAGTTTAGTATATCCACTAATTAAACCTATTTCAAAATTTAACTCGTTAACTTATTTAGGCAATTTTTCTAGTAAAATAGGCCATTATATTTCTAAATTCACGATTAACAAAATTTCATATAAAACCAATACGTCTTTAGGAACTATTTTAAAAAACAATAAAGATAAAACTAAAAAAAAGAAAAATCGGGAGTATATCTACTTAACTGTGGAGATTGTGAGAAAGCATATGTGGGACAAACAGGGAAATCTTTTAAAGAAAGAATAAAAGAACACTTAAATAGTTTTAACAATAAAAATAAAAAATATTCTTACGCAGAACATTTTTAGAACGACCAGCTGGAATTTTGTAATTCACCTTTATTAAAAATTTAAAACATTTTACCCCTACCCTTCAGTTTGTAAATTAATATATATAAGAGTTCTGATTGTAATTCAGTTTGTAAAATTCTTTCACCTGAAGAGGGCACTGTGTGCTGAAATAATTATTGTGGAGACAATTAAAAATTTTTTGTAACCAGAAAACGTGTATTTTTGTTTTAAACTGTGATTATAAAATGTGATTCAATTTTAAATGGACTCTTGGGGGGAAAATAATTATTAAAGGCGACAATAAATTAACCATGTCATCCAGTGGAAGGAGGAACATGGATTCATTCTGATGAAATATTCTACATAGGGAAGCAATAAATTGTTAGTAATAAATTGGGAAACCGATAATATTAAAAACGAAACGGAAATGTGAACGTAATTGGTGAAGATTTAGATATTTTCTAGGAAATTTCAACTTGTAATTGATGCAAACAGTTCAACTAAGTGAGAGTAATGTTCAATCAACAATCAAGACGTTAAATCGATAGCATTTCGCACTAACTAAATCAACCGTAAAGCAAGTACAAACCGTTGATGCTATTAATTTGAATTTCCTTCATTTAAGAAATTGGAATCTTATTATCATTACTATAAAAATATCATGTTAAATAAATTACATGTTAAATTGCTTATATATTTAAAATTCAGTTAATCAGCAGGGAACGAAAATCAAATCTACTAGTACTATGTATTCACTGTTGTATAGAATATTTGATAATAAAATCTAAAATTTTGTAACCCGTGATAATGTTGTTCAAATGGACAAAACAAAGCTAGGCTCCTAAAAATAGTTTAAAGAACAACATTAACCTCTCTGATGAAGCTATAAAGGCAAAACAAAATGTGAAACTTTCAATAAATGTTTTGCAGTAATAATTCCATTTAATATTTTTTCGTCCATCAGTTAATTTATTGCTATACTCTTGGCTTTACCATAATTACAACCTAACTTTTTTATAAAATTACACGTTATATGTTTCAGTATAAATTTTTACCAGTTCGTGTATAGAATAGAAAAGCGAATAGTCTTTTAAATGTGGATTTTTAATTAGTGAATTAGGTAAATCGTAAAAACTAAATTACTGCATGAACCAAATCTCATTTAACTTTAATTGCAAACCTCTGTAAATCGCAGGTAATCAAGATTGTCAACATGTACAGTTCGAAAGGGATCTGTTATTATTATTTTTTTTAATATACGTAGGTATATATATTTTTATGTATGTATAGGGAGCTACGTAGGTAAGTAGTTAGAAACAGAGCTTGTTAACGACGGTTGTCAAATAGAATGAGAAAACGCTGCCACCAACATGTAATGTTGGGAACAATCAAAACAATTGAACAATAGAACGCGTACACGCAAAGCTTATATACAATCTGTCCCAATTTGGAATTGCATGCCTGTGCGATCCCGTTTATTATTCAAGATAACTAGAGAGGAAATTTCCAAGAGTTTTACCTGCATTTACGATAACAGCAGACACGTTTCACGTTGTGCCTCCTACAGTGCAGTTTTCCAAGTACAATAATTATGAGAAACACAAACTCGTTTTAACACACTTCTATCATTTGAAATATCATGTTGTTCATTTTATATTTACAGTTTTAAAATTTGTGAACTTGTTAGTTTCACACTCGAAGGATTCTGTATCGTGTGTATGGACATTACAAAAGAAAAATTATAAATATCTCTAAACCTATACCTAAAATGGGTAAAATATTTATTGTAGCTTTTCTGTAAATTTTAGGCAAATGTTTTGGAACATTGTCCTTTTCGTAATTTTGGTTTTAGAACTAAAAAGCTTTTTGTAATGTCTATAGAGATAGGTAACCCACATAACAAAAATAAGACTACATTTACAAAAAAAAAAACTTAAAAACTCTATCACTTATTTCCCCTTCATTATGAGTGCTTATGAAGATGCTCGAGAAGGAGAAATAATACGGATAGAGTAAACTAGTGAAATAAGTTAAACAGTTCCAAAATGTTTTTTTTAACAGTTATAGTTTTATTAAATATGTTTCACCAAGAAGTCACAGTCCATATATTAAAAAAAAGCATTTGCTATTTAACATTCTTTATAAAACTAGGTGCCATAATCATTCTACTCTAAGATCTCATAATAAAATTTGCGGATGTTGAACACTGAAAATTATATTTGTTGACCACCGAGCAGCGTGGTCGAGTGGTTAGATTAAAGAGTAGGCTTGGGGAGGATATCGGTTTGATTTCGGGTCCGTCTGCCTCCATCCAAGTTTCTTTCATACGAATGGTGCAGGGTGCAGACAAATGCCGGAAGCAGCATTTCACAAATGGTCTGTCAATCTTCTACTGTCTTCGTCTCGACCGTATCGCCTTTTTCTCCCTAACCACTAACATCCACCAATTCCACGACTCCTAATGGCGAATGAAGGGGGTGTTCCACTATATTACTGTTAAAAGTGTATATATTGAAATAATTTTAATTAACATAATACCTACACCTTGCTTTACAGTGTACGTCGGTGGGACAGTCATTTTGGCTTTTGAAATTCGGAATCCTACAGGTCATCTCTTCTGGGAGTAATCTATACTTCTACACGGTACATTTACCAAAATAACATTTTTTACAATTTTTGTCTGTCTGTTTGTTCCGGCTAATTTCTGAAACTGCTGGACCTATTTTGATGGGACTATCATTGTAAGATAGCTAATGTAATAAGGAGTAACTTAGGCTACTTTTATTTTAGAAATTAATTATTATTATTAATAAATAGTTATTAATATCTAAAATAAAGTATTCATTTCTAAAATAAAAGTAGCCTAAGGTACTCCTTATTACATTAGCTATCTGGCAGTGAAAGTCCGTCAAAATCGGTCCAGTCGTTTCAGAGATTATCCGGAACAAACAGACAGACAGACAAAAATTGTAAAAACGTCACTCAATATCACAAACGCTGCTCGCGCGGGCTCAGAACGCGCGAGCGGACTATTGCTAACGGTTGTGTCTCAACGACTTCGTTTAAAATTTTTAAAATAACTTTTTTCCACGCAGACGAAGCAGCGGGCACAGCTAGTCAAAAATATATTAAGGGATATTATGTGCAGGACATTGTAAATCTTAATAACTTAACTATCGTATATTAAAGGAGATTATAAGATAAGAACTGTATGGGAGACACTCTCATATGGAGTTTCTCAATTGAAAATTTATCAGGAACTAGCCTCTACCAGAAATAATTTGGAAAACTTAAGGAAAGTTAGGTAGCTTCTGGAGTGATGAAAAGGTAATTTATTTTCAATTAGGATCGTAATTTTCTTCATAGGTGGATGCGTTTTATACAAACATCTCGAAACTACCTAACCTTCTTCAAATATTTCCGTTCATGTTTCCAATAGGTAGAATGTTTTTATTGATTCTCTCGTCACATAGTGCTTATAATTTATAAAATGATATTATTTTATTCATTTATTCTAAAATAGATTCGGATTTATAATACAGCATCCTCCAAACTTATGCAATAGTTCAACATCATTCAACTAAATTAGTATAAGATGCATTCTATTCAACTCAGTTTTCGTTTCCATTATCGTTACAATCCAATTAAAATCCAACAGGTGCGCGATGGTCGTCAACGAAAAGGAAACTGAGACGTACTGTAAATATTCAGGTATGTGTGGGTGTGTGTGTGTATGTGTAAGTATTTATGGATGTAGATGTCTGTAATGTGTAGACAATATCCTATTTTCGTGTCAGGATGTTGTTCGTCCGTCCAGCAAGGCGGTTGTATGGAAAGGAAGTTGAATTTTAGATTTGTACGTTTTAAATGTAAAACACAATTGTTAAAGAAACTTGCACCGCGTCACAAGCTGATTTGTTTGTATTTTTCGAAGGCGAAATGAAGAAGAAAAGTTGAATTGTTTCTTTGTTTGTTTGTTTGTTTGTTTGTTTGTGTGTATTATGTGTGCATTGAATGAATAACAAACGCGAATATCCTTATTCAAGCGTGTTTTATGCATTTTTAAAATACAGAACTAGTTAAAATTCGTGCCGTTCCACGGACCAGACGCCCGAGAAATAATGCATACAAATATGAGATTTATTCCTCGAATTAGTTATGCAAACAAATCAGTTTTATATCGTGTATTTCTATATCCATCTATCCATTGATATCTACCTCCTACCTGCCAGCTTGCTTGTATTGCTTATTCGTAAACATTCAACAAACATTCTTTATTCTCAATTGCGTTTTAGTTTTCGAATTGCGGGATAAATTGTTTTACTTCTCAAGAAACTACAGAAACAGGCATTAATACAGATAAAAATGGCAATAAAAGATTATACAATCATTTCATATGAAATATCTATAACGTAAATGAATTCGTAAAATTTCTTATAATCTAAATAAATCATAAAACATTTGAAGCTATTGAAATAAATAGTAACAATCTGAGAAGACTCGTAGTTAACAATAAAACAAGGCCTGAAGCAACGAAGTATCCAATGCGATGCCATTTATATTGGCCAAAGTGTACGTTCATTTAGCACACGCTTAAAAGAACATACAGGCAGTATAAAAAAACAGAAATGTTTCACAGGTTTAGCTGATCACTGCACAAAACAAAATCACACTGTACATATAGAAAACATAAAAATATTATATACACAACCAAAAGTAAAAAACTAACTCGTCTATAATTTCTGGAAATCAAAAATGCTCTTGAAACTGAGAAAAAACTTGTAAATTGCCAAAATAAATTGTAACTTACAATAAACCACTTTTAATATCTATCAGCTTCTTTATGTTAATAATCATCATTAACTGCAACATATAACAAAATGTATGCGTCCATTAAATTTTTAATAACATTAGATTTATGTTTTAAAATATATTTAATGTAACATTACTTGAAAATAACAAGGGTAATTTAAAGTTAATATTGTCAAAAACAAAACCAAAATCAATTTTTTTAGAAAAATGTGGAATCTATACAATATATTGTAACACGTGCGATGCTTGTTATATCGGACAACGCGGTAGGGCTATTAATGATAGATTTTCAGAACACTTAAAAAATTTAAATAAATCAGATACCAATACGGGATTTTCAGAACATTTTATCTTTTAAAACCCCCACTTAGATCTAGATAATATCATTGTATAATACAGTGGTATTAATAAAAGCCAAAAAATGTCTCTGCTTGAGACATTAGATATTAAAAAATCCCTGTATCAAAATTTAAATTTAGCTAATAATTAAGTAGAGTCAAGTTTTGTGAACTCCCCATTTTATTTTGGGTTCTTAAGAATGGCTCTATATATAGTGTCGCATTAGCTTTAAACAGTAAGTATAAGATTTTACTCGAATCTTTTGATAATGGTCGTGTGACCGAAACTAGTTAGGATGTTTGTTAAATTTGATGAAACTATTCCACGTCGTTTTCTTTTATTTATTTAAACATGTTTCACAGTCATTGCACCATTACAGTGTTAAGTTCTCAAAATTATCATAGACAATGACATAAACAAACTCTTTGTGAAATAACAAAATAAGGATGATCATTGGTTGTACTCTTGTGGCGCAGTTCGGATGATCCTTTATTCGAAGATGAAGCAAATAAGTTTGGTGCACGTTCTCGTCTGTCTGCTGAGTGTTTTTCCTTTGTTTGATGTCGTGTGCTACTGCAACATTGTTTAAAAACCAGCCCAGAATAATAGAACCAATTAATGTTTGAATGCAGGTGATTCTGATTTTCACTCGTAGTAAATTGTATTTGAAATACTATTGTCAAAACAACAATAAACAAATACCCATGAAAAACGAGAATGTTTGCAGTCAACGCATTTTCAATTATTGGAACTTGCCTATGTTCTTGCCAGGAATAATACAAAACACATACCTTTTTTAATTATTATACTTTAAAATATACATCAGGGTGTAATTAAATGTCTTAAACAATGACATATATAAAGAATTTTTAATAGGGGTAAATTTTAAATATAGTACATTAATACGATATTGATTATTGAATTAATTTATACCCACTACAAATTACCTCATACAATGATCACTTCTATGATAGATTGTTTGTGTTAATTCAAACGCACGACCCCTAAATAAATATCTAGAAAGTTATGACATTTTATTTGTTAAACTCCATTTTTACCAAGGGTGTCTTTTTTGTTAATTTTATTGTTAACAACTAAGGAACCAACCAAAATTAGTCTAAAAAAGTCCACACGAATAATATTTTTTTCTGCGCTAGATATGTGGATAATATTTTTTGTATTTGGTTAGGGACAGAACGTCTATTAGAGAAATTCCTTACACATCGTAACAGTATTAATTAAAGAATTAATTTTAGTTTGGAACTGGGTAAAGAGGATGGCGTTAACTATCTAGATCTTAATATAAAAATTGTTAATAATAAATTAGAATTTAACACTTATAGAAAGCCAACAACCATGGACTGTATTATTAATGCAAAGTCAAATCAATCACACCAAATCAAAATGGTTACAATTATAGATTATTGAACTACCCGCTAAACAGTGACAATTACAAACAAGAACTAAAAACAATTAAAATTATAGCTTCTAAGAACAGTTACAATCCCATTGTAGTTGATAATTTGATTAGAAAACTAAAAAAGATATTAATAAATAAAGAATTGTATTCAGCTCATCATAATAATGAAATAACGAATTATATGTTCATTAATTACGTTCCCACTTATAGTGATAATATTTGTAAAAAACTTAATGCATTGGGTCAAAACACTATTTCGGTTAATAAGTGTAACTTAGGTAAATCTTTAGTCAATAATAAACAAAAACAATCGTTTATGAACAAAAGTGGCGTATATAAAATTAATTGTTTAAATTGCAATGCCTTTTATTTAGGCCAGTCGGGTTGAAAATTATCAATAAGATTAAAAGAACATGTGAGAGACATTAATGACAAGAAAAGAAAAATTCTACTGGCTTTAGCATCCACTGTGTAGAAAACAACCATAATTTAGATATTGATAGTATTAGATTATTACATGCTGAAAAGAAAGGAAAAAGACTCAACTTATTAGAAGAATTAGAAATTAATAAAGCTTTTAAACGAAACGATAACATTACAAACTTACAGTCAGATTTTCGAAATTATATAAATATTAATAGATATATATTTGGATTTCCCATCAATAAACACACAATAGGTTGTCCAATTGCCGGTGTGTATTGTATATCGTAGACATGTATTTATTTATTTTATTTGATAAGCTTACATTTATAAGACCTACTTTAAAAAATCTTCGCTAGCCGAAACGATCGTCGAGTTTTAATAAAAACTTTTGAAACATAAAAGAGCAGTTTCTTCTTTCTCTTATATATTTTTGAAGAATATGTTTCATAATTATTCGACCGAACAATCCTTATTGGTAAATTAGTTTTGTTGATAGAGATAGGAGTTATTTTAGGAATAAATAAAGAAATAATACAAGACGAACAGGTAACAGATTTTATGATTTCCTCATTATTGGAGTTAACTATTAGGAAAAACCAATAATTTTATGTGTATTTATGTTAGTACCTAAATTGGTATAATTCTGTTTCTTCAACCCTTATATAAACAACACCTTTTACATTATACATTCTAGCGTAACAGCCGAATAAATGTTGTCAGTTTATTTAAATAAAATTGTGGAACAAACAATAGCAAGTGTTTGGTTTTTCTCGTTATTTAAATATGTTCTACTTATTTATTTATTTTTACATTGCCTTGACACCCCATAACAGTTGACGTGGTCGTGACCTCTATAAAAGCCTCTCAACACAAATACAAGATATGCCATCAAGACGATCAAGACACCAACAAACTTTTACATGCAATCGAATTAAAATAATTTACCGGATTTTTGGGTCGTGTTCTATTGGCTTTTTTGTTGCCTGACGACATCGATAGCTGTTACAACGACCAAACCACAAACGCTTCTGAAGATGTCAGCCGCAGCCGCTGACGAAACGTCAGGCAGCGAAAAAGCCTATAGACCACGACCCAAAAGCCCGCTAAGTCATCTTAATTCGATTGACGCCGGTCGTGAAAGCCTACATACTACAATTTTACATGCAATGTTCGTAATAGTCGTAATTTTTGAGCGAATTCGGTAATCAATAATTTTATAAATCACGCTGTGAAATTTGACCAAGAACTTTCGTTACATCCTGGATAGTGTAGCAAACACATGCGAAAAATGTTTATTTCACTATCGGCTATATAAGATACCACTCTTTTCATGCGTTTACAAAGTACTAAAAGTACGTAGTATGAGTTGGCACGTGATTTTACGGATGCTATATGTTTACTAACTATTAATATTCTTTTATAGAAATTTGGTTTGATTGAATAGACAAATAATTCGATTTGTTGTACATGTTCTTACATTTGTAAATTTATTCACTCATATGTTATCAACGGGTATATTAAGGTGTTTACAATCACATCGGTATATTCTTTGGTCACCTGTGTACACATAGATCGATGCTTTGTGACTGAAGATTAAAGTTAAACACTTGTAAAGACGTAGGCATCGAGTTGAAGATTTAGGACCTTTCAACTCACGAACTTTTTCATATTTTTATTGAAGGATTCGGTCCTGGATTCGGCGAAACGAACAAATAGATTTTTGAGGAGGTACTTTAGCTTTTTAAACGAATATTCCCAACGACAAAAGATATTTTTAAACTGGAAATATAATATTAAAGTAAGTACCTAAAAACTAATCTGCATCGACAAAATGAATATTAAATAAATAAATGCTGAAGGAGTTGTCGGTTTGAGAATATTTTTCGAACAAATGCAAGTTTAAGTCATGCGCCGAGGGTTCCTTACGTTCTCAAATACGATATTAAATATATTCAAAAAACAAACACACTTGTTCAAAGGTTTTACAAACTTTATTAAGAATACTCTTACAATCGTTTCGGCTTAATTAGGCCATTCTCAAAGAGTCAATTAGAAACTGACTAAAAATAAACAAACATAACTATTTATACCTCACATGTGGGTGGGGGAAGTGACCTCACTTACAGTTTTTGGAAACATGCATGAAATATAGGGCTATTCTGCCCTTCACACTGTTCATTTGTAATTTTTTTATTTAGAAAAAACGCTTTTTGGATTTCTAATTTTTTAACAAATTTAATATTTTGCTTTTATTAAGGATATGTAAAATTCTGAAATTATTTTCTGCGGTAAAATTATGACATTTTCAAAACAATGTTGGGAAAAACCAGTAAAACGAAGTAAAAACGAAGTTGATATATTAAAAACAATAGCATGTAATGATGGGTACAATCCGGATGCTATTGACAAAATATTAACTAAGAAATACAAAAAACATACTATTAAGGAAATTATCTGTGTCATTTCGTTCGTCTCATCTTTCTCTTCCTAACCACAACACCCACCCATTCTTACGATTCCTGCAAGGAAGCTGAAGAGGGCCTTACGCCCTACCCTCCGGCTTTGCACTACAGTGTAGGTCGGAGGGACTGCCCGCCCACCAGCACGAGTAAGCTGATGGGAATGAAACACAAAAATGTTTTTTTTTTATCTTTAGTTAGTTTCTAATTGACTCTTTAAGAATGGCCTAATTAAGCCGAAACGATTGTGAGAGCATTCCTAATAAAGTTTGTAAAACCTTTGAACAAGTGTGTTTGTTTTTTGAATATAATAAACAATTTCCTTGTTTTTTAATTTCGGACGTGTATTTTAGGAATAATTTTTATTTCGTAAATGACAGCGACATCATTTCGTTTATCTGTAATAGGGACGTACAGAAACTAACCACCTACGATACTTATTGATTATTTTTAAATTAATATACTGTAAGTATCCTATTTCTATCGATTTAAAATTTTCTTTTATATTAGTTTCTTGTATCTTTTTTCTTTTTAATAAAAATTCAAATTCAAGAAATAAATTTTTATTTTTACAGCTTTTCACGTTATTTTACTTTATGAAATAAATAAAAAAATGCAGAAATAGCCAGAATATTTGGATCATAAATTCATTTAAAACGAGAAAGAGCAAAGAAAACTGTTTATTCTTCGTAAATCGTTTTTATCTAATGTCGTACAGATGTTATCCACGTTTTTTATATTGTCTCGTAAATAACTGAGCGAAATTCACCTTTATGTGACTTTTATTTTCTGATAGTTGGCCGTGGTTGTTTGTCGATGGTTCTGCATGAACTTGTGACAATGTATTATCACGCAGAGTTATTTAACCTAAAATAACGCGGAGTCGTGTTCTGCTTAACGGTGTGGAACAAAAGAAAATCTGTGTTTCGTCTCGTTACAAATTTATAAACATTGAACTTTGTAATAAGTACTTTCTGGTAAGGTGTGTTTGGTGACGTACAGCTTTTGTCAAAATCCAGGTAATTACATTAAATTAAGTAGATTAAGTGGCTAGAATCATTACAGCGTAAGACACATTCTAATGGTAGAATGTGTCTTACGCCAGGAACATATAACTTATAATTTTACGTATTATTGAACAAATAGGTACGTATGTGTAAGATGAAAAATATGTTTGAACATTTAATTTCTGGAGTTTATTAATCAGTAATTAATAATTACTATCATTGAGGTTTTCCGCACTTAGGGAACGTTCTCCTTTAATATAAAATACATAACAACGTTACTGTTAATTATAAGCAATACATAATGAAGTAACAATATGTTTTAATAGTAATTTGTATATTGTATGAGGGAAAAATAAAAGCAACAAATAAACTTAAATTAGAAAACCCAAAAGGTGCAGAAGTTAATAAACATGTAAGATGGGTATTTAATCAATAATACGCTAATAATGACGAAATAATTATTGCTGCCTCTTACTAATAAATCTTCTCCTGGAAGTTATGCTTTAGATTGGGATTTTATTTTTGAGATCATTTTATTACGGTTTCATGTTTGATATGATAATTTTCCAAAATTGTCTGTCTGTTCCGGCTAATCTCTGAAACGGCTAGACCGATTTTGATGATACTATCACTAGCAGAATGCTAATGAAATAAGGAGTAACTTAGGCTACTTTTATTTTAGAAATTAATTATTATTAATAATAAATAGTTATTAATTTCTAAAATAAATTATTAATTTCTAAAATAAGAGCCTCAGTTACTCCTTATACATTAGGTATCTGCCAGTGGAAGTCCCGTCAAAATCGGTCCAGCCGTTTCAGAAAATTAGCCGGAACAAAGAGACAGACATACAAAAATTGTAAAAACACCTCCCGCCACTGACTGTGACTGAAGATTAAAGTTAAACACTTGTAAAGACGTAGCCATCGAGTTAAATATATTAAATATGTCTATTATGACAATTTTGAAAATTTACGGTACCATATTGTAAACAATTTCCATATTTTTTATTTTCGGACGTGTATCATAGGAATAATTTTTATTTCGTAAATGACAACGACATCATTTCGTTTTTCTGTAATAGAGACGTACAGAAACTATCCACCTACGATACTTACTGATTATTTTTAAATTAATATACTGTAAGTATCCTATGTCTATCGATTTTAAATTTGCTTTTATATTAGTTTCTTGTATCTTTTTTCTTTTTAATAAAAATTCAAATTCAAGAAATAAATTTTTATTTTTACAGCTTTTCACGTCATTTTACTTTATGAAATAAATAAAAAAATGCAGAAAAAGGCAGAATATTTGAATCATAAATTCATTTAAAACGAGAAAGAGCAAAGAAAACTGTTTATTCTTCGTAAATCGTTTTTATCTAATGTCGTACAGATGTTATCCACGTTTTTTATATTGTCTCGTAAATAACTGAGCGAAATTCACCTTTATGTGACTTTCATTTTCTGATAGTTGGCCGTGGTTGTTTGTCGATGGTTCAGCATGAAACTGTGATGATGTATTATCGCGCAGAGTTATTTATCCTAAAATAGGGTGGAGTCGTGTTCTGTTTTACGGTGTGGAACAAAAGAAAATTTGTGTTTCGTCTCGTTACAAATTTATAAACATTGAACATTGTAATAAGTACTTTTAGATAGGGTGTGTTTGTTGACGTGCAGCTTTTGTCAAAATCCAGGTAATTACATTAAATTAAGTAGATTAAGTGGCTAGAATCATTACAGCGTAAGATACATTCTAATGGTAGAATGTGTCTTACGCCAGGAACATATAACTTATAATTTTACGTATTATTGAACAAATACGTACGTATGTGTAAGATGAAAAATATGTTTGAACATTTAATTTCTGGAGTTTATTAATCAGTAATTAATAATTACTATCATTAAGGTTTTCCGAACTTAGGGAACGTTCTTTTTTAATATAAAATACATAACAACGTTACTGTTAATTATAAGCAATACATAATGAAGTAATTCGTATATTGTATGTGGGAAAAATAAAAGCAACAAATAAACTTAAATTAGAAAACCCAGAAGGTTTAGAAGTTAATAAATATGTAAGATGGGTATTTAATCAATAATACGCTAATAATGACGAAATAATTATTGCTGCCTCTTACTAATAAATCTTCTCGTGGAAGTTATGCTTTAGATTGGGATTTTAATTTTGAGATCGTTTTATTACGGTTTCATGTTTGATATGATAATTTTCCAAACTTGTTGTCAACTTATTTGTTTGTAATTTGAGATAAAATAGTTTATTTTAGAATTACGAAAAAAAATTATATTCTTAATGAAAAGTTTGTCGAGATCATCAGGTGTAGATTTTGATTTTGAATTTGTCAATTTTATCGACACAATTAATTATACAGAAGTAATAGTATTAGTATTAAAAAAGCGGTTGAGATATAAAACAAATAATAGAGCAGGGTTGAGTTGCGTTTAATGAAAATAAATTACTTTTGTGCTCACGAACGGTTAATTTCGAAAATCGAAAAGGATGCTAAATATAGTTAAGTTCGAAAGTAAAAAGATTAACTTTTCAAAAAATATTTATTACAAAATACACAAAAATGTTTATTGGTACAACCAAATGTATACGAGGTAGTCGGTACAGGTAGGTAGCATTTTTAATTCTTCAGATGACAATAAATTGCAAATTAGACATGAATGTAAACAATTTCTTCGAAAAATAAAACTTGAAAATAATAAAAAGAAAACAGTTTTTACCTAAAATCAGACAAAGGAAATGCTGTTTGAATGGTAGAAAAATCAGATTACGACAACTGTGTGTTAGATTTAATTAAAAAAAAACATATGAGGCCCAAAACACAAATCCCCAAAAATTAAATAGAGATGGAGATAAAGTCTCAAAAACATGTAAAACAGTAATTTATGAAAAATTAGCAAAAAAGTTTAATGTGGATAACCCAACCATACCCAAGTTATACGGATTACCAAACATCCACAAAAAACGATAACAGTTATAGACCAATAGCTTCAAATATCAACGCTACTACCTATATTTTAGCGAAGTGCTTAAGTAATAAATATGAATCCCTTCCTAAATCTGTAAATTTATCTGTTAAAAATAAAATCCAATTACTTGAAAAATTGAAAAACTTCACCTTAAAAGAAGGAGACAAACATATCTTTCGACGTAGTTCCATTATTCCCTAACGTACCTTTATTAGAAACCTTTCATTTTCTTAAACTCTGGTTAACAGATTTAAAACTTCCAAACTTAGAAATTAAAGAATTACTAATTTTAACTGAAATATGCATGTCACAAAATTTATTAGAGTTTAGAAATAATATCTATAAACAAGTTAAAGTCACAGCTATGGGAAATCCACTTTCCCCTTTTTTAGCTATTTTATTTTTAAGTTTCTACGAAATTAAATTAAAAAACACCTATCAACATTTTCCAAAATTTTGGATTGGATACATGGATGATGTGTTTGCAATAGTGGATAAAAATTTCGATGTTAAAAAATGTATAAATCATATATATTCCTTTTATGAGTCTATTAAATTCACATATGAAGAAAAATCGGAGATGTCACTTCCATTTTTAGATCTAAAAATAACTAGAATTAATAACAAATTATCTTTTAATATACTTAGAAAACATATTCACACAAATAGATACATTTTGAACAGTTCCTACACACATAAAAGACATAAACTAAGCTAAAGCTTTTAGCAATTAGTCTAATTTTTAGATTATTCGATATACTTATGAGCGAAGAAAATTTCAAAAAAGACAAAAACTATATTTACAATACTGCACTACAACATAACTTTAAAATAAATGAAATTAACAAAATCTTTTCAAAACAACAAAAACAAAAATTTTTGAGACAATACAACTTTAGAAAAATCAAGAGAGAATAAAATAAGTCATACGTTCAATCGTATCATACTGAGATTAATAGACATATAAAAAGAAATAGAAATAGAAGCAGTTATCAATAATCAAAAATTAAAATTAGATAAAAAGAGATAACAAAACTTTAATATCAGGAATTTATAAGATTAATTGTTTAGAGTGTGATAAAGTTTACATAGGCTTAACGTTTAAAAGAACATCTGTACCACCTAAAAAAGAACAGTGTTGAAAAATCAGCAATCGCATACCATGCTTTAAACATGGGACATAGTATAGACCATAGTATTAAATTATTGAAACCTTGTCACAATTACATCGACCTAAAAGTTTATGAATGTATTTACATTCATAAATTAAGCGATTCTCTAATGAATTTTGACCTACCGTTCACCAACAACCCCCTGTTTATATATTTAAGTATAATCTTTTCTAAATTTCAGTTTACTATTACTATTGCAAATGACTACCTCGTAGTCGAAATGTATACATTTGGTTGTACCAATAAACAAGTTTTGTAGTGTTATAAAGCGTTTGATTCCATTTTTTATAGTTTACTCTCTAACGATGATGGACGTAATTATATATATATATATATATATATATATATATATGTTTCGAGTTCAGATACGAAACGTGGTGATAGACCCGGTGATAAAAATACTGTGAATAGGAAAGGTTAGAAATGAGGAGGAATTAAAAAGAGTAGAACAAAGGGCGTTATGGAGGTAAAGTACGAAAAGGAGAGGTAGATTGGTAGAACACCCTTTGAGACATGAACGACTTGTTAGATACATATTAAAGGCAGAAATAGGAGTAAAAAAAGGCAGAGGAAGACTTACATTAGATTACTGTTGACATATAGTTTTAGAGAAATTCAGGATTGAGGGTGCCAATTTATCTGTTGATGGCGTTTCCTTCTCGATTAAAACTTTTTGAAATTGTTGTATTGTACGGAAGTCCGTGCGCACTAGTCAAAGTCTCACTTGTCCGATATATTAATTTTGTCTTATAAGAATTGGTTAGTTTTGGGGCGCAGTTGTTGATTTCCAAATTTCGGGAGGCACGACGGACTCGACGAGGTTTCCTATCTTTGTAACATCTAGCTGGTTCCGAACAGCTGCAAGACTCGGAGGTGTTGGGCCTGCTTTGCAACAAGTCAGACAGTTCTTCGCCATATGGCGGCTTCGACCGTTGACGCCATCGCCAGCCAGCCAGCCAGATAGCCGACGAATATAGTTAGATTAGTACAACAACTATTTCTTCTTTTTCCTTCAGATTCAGATATACGTAGATGCATACATACGTACACACAATATACCTTTAAAGCTACTTACGTTCGGTTCCAAACCTCATGTTTGGTTTGGATGCCATTTAAAATTCGAGATGAAATCTGTTGGCCGGTCGTAGATTAGACAAATATAGAACTAGTACGGCAGCTGGAAATATTGAATACAGGAAGGGTAGGTTTGCTAAAATCCAGTATTACACGTATTTCTGGATACGTTTGCAGACCTTTAATAGACATGGGGCTTTCAATAAGAAAATATATTCCCTCGTGATGGAAAACAAACTAGTAAAGTTTGTAAAATTGTAATATGTATCTACACATTTTTTATCAGATAATTTATCTTTCCTACTAAGTCTCCAACGCCCTTTGTTAAGTCGTAAGCCTTCATGAGGAATTCTCCCGAATATTACTTATCAAACAAACAATATTGAAATATTTTTCAAGACAAAAACAACTACAAAACTTAAATTTAAATTTTTGTGTAACCGTCCTTTATGTTGGACAATGTTATAAAGTTATAAAAATATTTGTGTCTACTGTGATTTCGAATTATGGGGTTATAAATGATCGCCATTTATTTATTTATTAAATTCAGAGGTATGCCTAAATACCTGTTCGTAGAACTGGTTACACAAAATCATACAAACTATATATATATAGACCATAATCTTGAAATCTTTAATATTACAATAAATTAAATTATTATCATCCAAACAGTAATCATTTATAAAAAATATACTTATTTAATACCCATAAAAGTCGTAAAGTTTTAGTTTTTGGTTTTTAATACTTAAACACTTAAAACTAGATATTGTGTTTTAATTTGTTAATGAGTAGAAGAGAAAACACTTTGAGTTTTGTTTCACAAATATTTTTATTAAAACTTTACAAATTTGTTTCGGCATTTACGCCATTATTTCTGTATTATACAAATTTGTAAAGTTTTAATAAAAATATTTGTGAAACTAAACTTAAAGTGTTTCTCTATTCATTAACAAATTATTAATCATGTTTCACAATTAGTGCAACACACAATCTATTAACTATATTGTATTTTACCCATTTCTTAATTTTGCCGACTCTTTTTTCAATATTAGGCATTGTTAGCTATTTTTGCGTGTTCTACTTGTAGATGATAAAAATTGATAATATTAAATCTTTACAGAAAAAAAAAAAACAAAAAATGTAAATTTACTTGAAGCATCAGAAAACCTACGAAAGCTACTTATTCAAAACAAAACAATGTTAAGAAATACACCAAACCATAATTGATGTCGCCGTGGTTTGACGAACTTATTTCAATGTTTTGCTCACGAAAATTGTTCTAATAAATGAATCCACTCGATCTTAACTTACAACCAACACTTTAACTAAAACTTTACAAAAAAAGGGGATGGACTGTATATATGAAGAAAAAAGATAGCGCGGAAACCAAATCGACTGGTTCAATCAATGATCAAATTGCAACTGTGCGTTTATCCTAAAATATTAGCATGAATTGTCCCATTTGTTGCGTTTGCTCTCGGTAAATTACAAAGATTATTTCCAACATCTCCCAGTTATCAGTCACCATCATATAATACTAAATAAACAAATTAGAACAAAAGAACAATAATTCTAAACAATAATCGTTATTAATATTGTTACATCACATATATTTTCCATACGCTGATGTTCGCTTTTTATTAATTTCAGTCTGTTTACTATTCTTCATAGTGATCCATTGCATTTCGATTTATTGTAACCGTACCTGCTACAATTTAGTACCTTTTTAACAGGAAGCACAACTTCTAAGGGCACACATGTGGTCATGTTAACAGTGGCATATGGAATATTAAAAAATCACATGCTCATATGACCCTTTATTACCGGGTATTTTCATAACGCTGCTCTGCTGTTTATTCCCCATAAATTGCGCTTTATAATCACAGTTATTCTTTCCGGAAAAGCATACACCTATTTTTCGTTATTACTCACTATAGTCTGTTGTTTGTCGGAAAATAAAAGTACCACCTAAACTATAAAACGTTCTAAAAGGAAAGATTAGTTGTTTCAAAACTATATTGTTGCAACCATAACGTTCTGTAAGTGCAGTAAAAATATGAAGCAAACCAAAATTATTTCTATTGAGCTACCCAAAGGAATTCCATAAACCAAATTTTATATAATATATAATAAACTAGTTGTATATTAGTACAGATACGTTGACGACATGGTTACCTACCGAATATAAAATTCCATCAATTTTAATTTCTATTGATAACTAACAAAAATCGATATAATTCAATTTACTAAAAACTATAAAGGCAAATTGAAATTTTAAATTAATAAAACACAATTTCCACTATAACTTTATTTTATTTTTCTCTACAATTGTTTCACCCTTCTAGGGCATCTTCGGGAGAAGTATTTACATCGAATGTTACAATTTTTGCCTTATATGTATTACTACTATCTTAATCTAAAGGGTGGGGGGAAATTTCTACTATTTTGTCCAAAATTATTGAAATGTGGATATTTTCCATTTGTGTTATTTTTAATCTGTTTTTTAATTTCTAAAGTAAAACTGGCAAATTTGAAAAAACTGGAGTCTATAATCTAGAATGTACAGAATGTGATTCCTTTTACTTAGGACAAACTGGAAAGTCATTTAGAACTCGTTATAACGAACACTTTCGATCATTTAAATTAAGAATTAGATTTGCAAACCATTATTTAGAAACAGGTCATCAGTTTCCTACTATAGAAAATCTTAAAATTATTCATAGTGTAAATAAAGGCTTTAAACTTAATATTTTAGAATCATTAGAAGTATACAAAGCATCAAAAATTTCCGAAAATAACCTGTTAAACGACCAGGTAGATTTGTTCCACTCAGTATTATTCAGTACATTTAATAATTAATGGTATTTCCAAAATATATATAAACACCACTGTACATCTGTTTATATTCATTCAATTTGAATCATTTGTTTGACAATGACAAGCTATTTGTCGAAACTATAGTCAAAAGGATTTGTAAATAAAAAAGTGATAATAAACAAAGTAGTGTTTATTCATTTATCGTTAAGGTGAATTATCACAATGTAACGGCTGAATCAATCCAATTTTTATTTTTGTAATTATAAAAAATATTGTTGTATGGAAGTAATTATTTACCCTGTGTGTGTTTTCTACGTTGGATTTAAGGGACTGTGATCCTTTTCTGCCCATATATTCGTCAATAATTTAAACTAATTGGTCAAGACATTCGCATTGGGTATCGTTATTTCGAGATTTCTTCGTCGGACATTGGCTAGTTGGGAAACGATCGGCTTAGATAATTTTCTGAGATCGTTGCCCAAGATACAAAGCGATAAGCTTTGTAGGAAGTGAGAAACTAGAGAGTCATTTATTAACTAAATGGGTCTTGGATTAACTGGAAATTGGTGGGTCGATTCCCAATTGACTGCGTGATATGTGTCTGTAATGTACTGCTGTGTTAAGCACAGCTTACCGTGTGTGCGAGTATTGTGTTCGAAACGTTATATCCATCCATTCTTCCGGAAATAAAAACTGCCTCATTCGCGAACCGAACAAGAAATCTCTTCCAGGCGTTTTATTTTTATTCTTATCACTGCTACATCTAACAAATTTGTGAAATTAATTTGTTTGGGTTAAGTTAGGTTAGGGAATTGTTCATTTTATTAGCATTAATAAAAGATAGGGGATACTTTGTGATTGAATTCGATTTTTTATTTGATCGCATCTGTGGGCTTTGCATTTGTTCTAATTATTCTGTTTCATCGGATCCGCGCAAATGATTCTTCTTAGCAGTGAATAAATTTAGTGAATTGCAAAATTTATTTATAGAATCCACTAATCTTAACTTTAAACCTGTTAAAGCCACAATTATAATGGCGAAAATTAAAGGTTTTTAAAACAATTTTTATGAATTTACCTATTCGCTTTGGATTCTCATTTTCCAAAATGCGATTACTGACAACACAGTAAATAGATCAAACCTCGACGCTAAAACACAACTCTAAACGTCCGAAGTACTTCTCGGTGACAAGGTTACCTTCTTCAGGGACCGAGGAGATAGAAATCAAACAAACACTGTTGTAAGGTTTTATAAAATTTTTAATAAGACTTCTCTTAGACTGTTTCGGCTTATCAGACCATTATCAAAGAGTTGAGTAGAAACTAACGTAATCTAAATAAACGTCACTATGACATATATACATATTTAAGTAAGTGTGGGTAAAAACAAATCATATTATTGAAACCGGGCTAGAAATATAGGACTTTTATGTCCTTCACATTGTTCATTTGTAATATTTTTATTATGAAGAAAAGTCATTTGGAATTTCTAATTATAAAAAAGCAGGTTTAATCTTTTCCTTTTATATATACAATGCAAAATCTTAAGTTATGATTATTTACAAAAAAATGTTGGGCAAATCCAGTATTACATTTTTTTATCAATAATTGACTTTTTATGCTCCTTAAGTCTAGCTTTAAAGGACCTACCTGTCTGTCCTACATAGATAGCATCGCAGTCTGAACATTGAATCTCATAGACACCTGATTTTTGAAGTTCAGACTGCGATGTAGGACAGACAGGTAGATCCTTTAAAATTAGACTTAAGGAGCATAAAAAGTCTATTATTGATAAAAAATGTAATACTGATTTTGACCAACATTGGTTTGTAAATAATCATAACTTTAGTAAAAATAATTTTAAGATTTTGCATTGTATAAATAAAAGTAAAAGATTAAACCTGTTAGAGAAATTAGAAATTCAAAATGCCTTTTTTCATAATAAAAATATTACAAATGAACAATGTGAAGGACATAAAAGTCCTATATTTTTAGCCCATAAATATGTATATATTGTGTAGTTTCTTTAGATTAAATTAGTTTCTACTCAATTCTTTGATAATGGCCTGATAAGTCGAAACAGTTTAAGAGAAGTCTTATTAAAAATTTTGTAAATCCTTATAACAGTGTTTGTTTGATTTCTATCGTTATTAACATGTTTTACAATTTTCCAACCGCATCCTCCCTAAATCTTATTAAAACTGATATTGATGTTGATTCAGCTCCGGAAAAAGGTAACTTTGTTACCGAAAAGTACGTAGGACGTCTAGTGTCGTGTTTTAGCGTTGGAGTTTGAACTAATATAATACCATGTTCTACAACACCGCCAAAATTTCCAGTCTTTACAACGAGAAAAAATTTGTTACTGCTGTCACACCCTCACCGGGACTCGAACCCGGGATCTTTGGCTTTACGCGCCAATGTTTTTACCACTAAGCTACGAGAGGTGGGAGCAGCAGCAACGACGAATGTACTTACTAAATCACAGAAAGTCGGAATCAATGTATATTATTATTAATCATTAATAATGAAATATTTCAAGAATTTTTAGTAGGGGTAAATTTTAAGTACATTAACGCGACATTAATTATTGAATTAATTAATTTCTTCACATATTTCACTAAAAAAATAACTTTGCTCGCGTATAATAAAATTTTTGATGTAGTAGTGATTAACAAATATTTAGTTTATTTCCAGGGTAATGCAAACAAAATGTGTTTCACCCATGTTTTCATTTTGTCCCCTTAATTCTTCCCAAATAGTTCTCTAGAGCAATAAAAAACTATTGAATTGCTGATAATCGTATAGGTATACCTTTTTTAATTAAAATTAAAGTTTAATTCTGAGGAAGCTACAATTTGTGTGGCAAAATCGGAGGCTTCTAAAACGATAAAATAACAGTTATTTCAGCTTTAATTGTCAGTTTCGGTTTCTTTTAACCTTTCCATCCAAGATGATTATAGCGATAGCCTTAGTATTCTAAATTTTTATTATATTTTATATTTAATGATTATTTTAGTGAGTCGAGTTCTTGACGATTCCGGAAAATGTCTTTTGTATTTTTAGTTAACTGTGTGAAGAATTTTTGAAAAGAGAACAAAAGCGTTTTACGCCGAAATCTCCATCAATAGGTCGAATAGAATGTATCCGATCATGCAGAAAAAGATACTTGCTTCTCTATCAAAAGAAATCCCATAAAAACTGTACGGCTCAATTGAGCAGTGACATGATGTAGTCGTAGCTTATCTGACACATTCACTCTGTACCGCTAACGAATAATTTAAAAGTCCCTCCCCCAAATGGAACGATTGTGTTTCACAGCATGCCTGGGTGTCCGGTTTCTTGGCTCAACACGAATATGAACAAATCTCACATATAGATATTTGCCTACCTACCTACCTACCATTGTAATATGAACCTTGCGTTTGTCATTCAACTCCATATTACCAATAACGTGACCTGTTGTTAATTAAAATCCTTACAATTTCCAAAAAAAAAAATATATAGCGAAGGTAAACAAGACTACACGTGTACTTTTAATTGAAAACTTACTAAAGCAGTTTACCCCTACCCTCTAGTCAATGGACTGTGGGTGTAAAGAAATACTTATAGAGCTTTCCAGGCGCATCCCCCTAAAAGCATTTCAGGCAAAGCCCGTGTTTTCTGATCAGTTCATAAATTTGCTTTTATAGTTTTGACCTTTCATTTTTACTTTTATTTTTGAAATAGTTTACTATGTATTTTGGGATCAAAAGAGAATGGAGGCTTTTTCCAAAAAAAAATTATGAGCGTTGCTAATCAAGTTCAGATTTTTTATGTATTGTTACGTGTAGGCAACCCATCGTACATGAAGTATCAAGACCTGTAGTGTGGGTTGCCGAGTTTCCAATAAAACTACAATTTTTTAGAACGTACATTCTGGTATTTACGAGAACAAATCCGGTCACTATTAATAAGCTGCCAGAATGGCGTTTTAGAGAATTGTAGTCTTCTTGGAATCTTGGCAACCCACACTACACGTCTTGCCGCTTTTCATACTGTGGGTTGTCTAAGCGTAACAGTATTTTGTGCTCATAATTTTTTGTGTATTTCATATTTTCATCAAATAATTTTCTTTAAAAATTTATCGAACAGATTATCGACATATAAAACGCTCAGTGTGAATGGCCCCGGGAATAAAATAGAATGAAGGTATCTTTCTTTCACGAATTTATTTAGCAGTAGGAATAATATAATTTTTTTGGACTTATTTGAATAATTTTTGTTTGTATTATTCAAGTAAATGGAGAAACCCTTTTATAAACATATTTATCTTTATAGGTAATAATACCGACCGTAAATGCTTAATTACTTTTTTGAATCGATAATAAAGCAATTTGGAAGTATTTAGCTGGTTTCGCAGCGCATTTCGAGCAATTATAATACCCCTATCGTTCTTTATCATAATAATTTTTACGAGTCCCTCCACCATCGTCCCGTTTCGTCATAACATAAACTTTATTCGTGGCAGATATGCGTCCAAAGTCAGCAATTTCGGAACAGTTATTGGAATGCGATGGCATAAACACACCATCGAGACTGCGGTTTACAGAATAGGGTATTACCTCAATTCGTTTACGCTTCTGTTTTTGAGGATATAAAACGAATCGTTTATATGTAGGTACAGTGCCTGGCACCTTAGGAGATTCAAAAGCCATAAATCATCGGTTGTGCAGTGGCAAAGTCTATCCCCTTTAGGGTGGGGTTAATCGATGGGTAGGCATAATGATAACTGCTCAGCAAAGTTCACTAGCGTAGTGGCAAATAGTTGAAAATTAACAGAGTAGAGAATTGGTTGTTTGTAAATTGTGTTCAATTTATTTGTTGCATTTGATTTTGATATTTATTCTTCGCATTTATTTACATATTTATTTTGGTATTTATTTACTGCATTTTATTTTTTATGAGGCCCAGATTGTACTCTAAAATCTCAACTTATAGCTGGGTTGCCTCCAGTATGGAACCTCAGTTCCTTTATTTTTTATTTTTTTCATTGTCTACTAACTAATACCAACATTCTTCGGTTTTAATTTATTTACATGTGTCTGTGTATGTGGATTGTGCAGGGTAGATTTTCACGGAGTAATATTTTTAATTTGTATACGTTTCATATTTTACGGATGGTACACATCTCTGATTTGTAGGGCTAGGATCGTGGGTTTCTCTGCCATACTCTTTCCCCACGTTAGGACTAGGCTGAGTCTGGCATTCGTATTTCTTTTGTTTAAAATTTAATATTACTAGGATTTCTCTGGTATATTATCATTTCATTCATAATAAAGTTAGAATGTCACATATTTGTTGTCTTTCATTTAACAACTACAAACAACCCTTCAAATTACGTTAATAGCCAGTGTATCAAACTTTATATTGTTTGTCAACAACTTATTTCTATGCATACCTAATAATATTTAAATTACCTATTATTCCTAGATTTATATAATTAGGTACTTATAACCGTGATTTTCTCCTTATGTTTATGATGATAGTGAAATTTTAATTGTTCACTTCCCATACATCATTATAACCCCATTAGGGTATGTAAATCAGTTGAATGAATTCACTTATGTTCCGTGTTCAGTACTTTTTCTCTCAGTGATACGCGCCGCTGAACTACAAGTGTACGTTTCGGTCCAGCTATATTCTTATTGGCTCTTTCATTTATTGCTATGCTAAAAGTCTCCGCCTACCTACCTGTCAATCTGACTGTCGCTGAATCTCCTTAGGTGCCGGCCACTGTATATAACTCTATAGTTCAGGGGTTGCTGTGGTGACATTATTTCACTGATTTGTTATAGTGAATGTGTAGGATTGATTCGTAACTTATTAAGCTTAACTTCATTATTAGTTTCTGAGACTTTTCCCTCTTCTTTGTTCGTTTGTAAGGACGAAAAAGTACAGTTACTATCGAATTAGTTTTACTTAAATTTCTTCAAAATTGATTCAGAAATTTTGTAAATGAATTAAACCAAATTGAGTCGCTCCTCCGTCGACTCTTATCATACAATAGTTAATGGAATTGGCTTTTACTTGAGTAAATAAATACCTGAAACTTAAAACAAAAATTATTGTAGTTTATCATATTTAGGTAAATTAACTACACAAGTAGCGTCAATTTTGAAACAAAACATTTTGTATTAACTAATAGAAAATAATTAGTTTTACCTCTTTAAGGATTTAATGCTTTTTGAAGTCAGATTTAATTATTTTTTGTTTTTTTTATTATTATACCAATTATTATTTATGATTTTCTTCTCAGAAGAGCAACTATTGTATTTAAAAATTCTTACTAATCTTCACATACGTACGTGAAATTAGAAACCAATTATAAAAACAAATATAATAAAATAAATATGTGGAAAATATTTTTGGTATCTACGTACTTAATAATAGATATAATAATAAATAATATTTCCTATTTTACGAAGGCGTAATTTCTATAGGGATCTTAACTGTTAATGTTGTTACTGAATAAGTATTTTTAGAATAAAGTAAATGTTATTTATTTTTGAAGACGGTTCAATACAGTTAAAAAATGATACAAAAAATAGATTTGAATTAGAAGATTTCCTATCTCTTTCTTATTCGCCATCTGGCGATTTAACACATTTGCCATTTAAGTTAACTGTATTTGTATAGACATATACGTGCATGTATTCGCTTTTGCTATACCTTCTACGTATGTCCATTACTTGCATCCATAAAGAAAACTCATTTTGTTAAAGGGAATCCAGGGAATTGACGAAGCGGTTTTAGTGTTAGAGCGCATGTACTGACTCATTTTATAAAATCCTAGCGAACACCTTGATGTTACGATACCTTTAAATATAAATACATACATACATATATACATATAGCCAGATAATTTTTATTCGTTAGTGTGTTATACGAATTTTTTGAATGCCGCATTTAGTAACGAAATATTAAATAAAATATCGGGTTGTATTTTACTGGTCGACATTTTAATCCCATTTTGACACAATTTAAATATCAAGGGTCTGTATGTAAATTCATATAGTCGTCAGTTTTTAGATTTTATGTGTCAGTATTTATACTAAATTATCAGTATTTAAATAAATTTGGTCCGAACATTGTTCATACTACCTATATAGAGTCAGTATGTAAATACAAATGGTCAATTTTTAAATTAAAGTCTTCTAACAAATTAACCTTAACCTAACCTAACCTAACCTAGTCTAACCAGTAATAAACCCCATTCTGATCGCTTATTTCATATTAAAATAGTGAAACCACGTGTTTTCATTTTGGTGGTAGAAGCTAACACTTGTTGAAACCTATCTATAATGTAATAAATTGTAAAATAACCACAATGTTTCAAGAATTTTTTTTATTGTATCACTACAATTGTTTCACCACACAGTGGTGATGAATTATGAGTTAACCTGGTTAATTCAACACCTGATGAAGCTACTGTGTGGTGAAACAATTGTAGTGATACAATAAAAAAAATCTTGAAACTTTGTGGTTATTTTAAAATTAATTGCATTATGTTTTAATTTTAGCTTACTTTTTGGCAATAATATGGTCTCGTATAGTTTCATTTGTTTTCAACATGTCAAGAAAAAGCTGGCTTTATGTAAAATGGTATCTGCGCCATTTATCATGAAAAAAAAAGATACTTATTGTATGGCTACTGATATTACTAGCTTATTATGTATAAATGTCGCATTTAAATTAACATTTCAATTACAAATACACTAAGGGTTAAATTACAGTTCCAAGCCTACACCTTAATCAGTAATTTTAATAATTATCAAAAGTGTATATTATTACATACTATGCTATTAACCATTTCATTTTGTATATCATTTCACTGAAAATGAACAAAGATTTAATCTCTTCAATTTGTGTGAGATTTATTAATACTTCAACTTTCAATTTGCTTTAATTAACAATTCGATATACTAAAGCATCCTGTATTGTTCTGTTCATAACAGTTGTAATTAAAACATGATTATTTGCCATAATATAACATATGTAATATCTAAATAATAAAAAATTTAAATTGAAATAATTTTATAAATATGGAATCAACAGAAACAACTACTCCGAGGGCTGATACCAATACCGGCATTGAGTTAACTGTTGATTCCGAACGATTATTAGACGAAGATAACAATCCAAAAAAGAAGGCATTAAAATATCTTTTCGTCTAATTATAAAAGATCACAGATCCCACATTTGGAACGCGTCCTACACACTAGGCACAGTGTACCGAAAACCATATCCCACGACCGGTTTCGACCTATCAGGCCTATCAGATGGGCGCTGGCAGAAAGGCTTTTACAAGCTATATAATAAATATAAATATGGAATCAACAGAAACAACTACTCCGAGGGCTAATACCTCTACCGGCATTGAATTACACTGTTGATTCCGAATGATTATTAGACGAAAATAATAATCCAAAAAAAGAAGGTATTAAAATCCATTTTCGTCTAATTATAAAGGATCACAGCCTTTCTGCCAGCACCCACCTGAGGAGACCCGATAGATCGAAACCGGTTGTTGGATATGACTTTCGGTGCGCTGTTCGTACTGTGTAACACGCGTTCCAAATGTGGGATCTGTGATCCTTTATAATTAGACGAAAAAGGATTTTAATACCTTCGTTTTTTTTCTTGATATGAAATAATTTTACTATTAATGGGTAAAATCCACCAAGTGTGGGGATACAGTAACTAAAATAATCGTAGACAATGAACTAAAGAGTCGAAAAGAGGAACAGATTTAAATACGAACAAGTAAACACTTATAATATTTTCACAACTTCGGCTTCATCCGATAAATTTACTTATTACTCCAAGACAATGTTGTATGTTGCAAAAATAAAAAAGTCAAAACCTTATAAGTGTTTACTTATTCGTTTTTAATATGGATTTTCATTAAGTAAAGGTCGAAACAATTCAAGGCACAAAATTCTCACGTTTCAAGAATAACGTTGTTATTACCTAACTAAATATATCTTTATGGTTTAATAAAAAGCTAATAAGATAAATATAATATGTAACTAATCCCACCGTTCCTATCCCGCTCAAAGTGTTTTTCTTTGTGAACACATCAACGATGGCCTGCGATTTCAACTCTCTATAGTCAGCTGAATGTCGACTGGGGCAATATTGAAGAAGGACGAATGTAACTTGAAAACGTTTGTACATCCACCCTATCACCCAGATATTGTCCCAGACAACGTTCTCCTGTTTCTAAAGTTGAAAAGATATCTAAAAAAGAACCTATAAGAAATTGCAGGCCATCCTTGATGTGCTTAATAAGGACGACTTCCAGAGAGCATTCCAAGCGAAGCAGAAGCGATGGGATAAATGTATAGCGTCACATGGACTCTACTTTAGTGGCGATTTTGATTTTATATATTAAATGTATCTTATTAACTCCTTATTAAACTATTTTCGAAACTTTTGGATTGTACCTCGTATTTGTATAACTCATTAAAAATACATTTGATTTAATAAATCCATGGTTATGCCTGTAAGAACACTTTCAATATTTCCTAACATTATTGAGTAGCTTTTCCTTTGATTTCACGAGAGTATAAAGTTATTAGGCTCGTATTCCAAGAATAAGACGCTATGAATTTATATTCGCAATGATTTTCGGAAACGAATCAATTGAAGCAACGACCATTTCTTGTCTCGAGACTGTAATATGTTTCAAAGCGCTACTCAAATTCAACTACACAAAGGTAGAGTAAATAATTATATTATGTTCAGTGTTGGAGATCTCGACCTATAGATCTATAATAATATAATGAATAATATTGGTCAGTAACAGTAAAATATAATCAGGTATTCAACTGAAACTGAAAACGGTTTGTAGTTTAATTACTGTGAACAACTTCCTCCTGATATATTAAATTTCTTTATTAGGTAGATTTTGAGATTATAGCAGTGCACCTACTATAGATTGGAAGGGTGATTATATAACAAGTATCGCTATGTACCATTTTACAAACGCCCAGCTATTGCCAAAAATTGGTGCAAACAGTTAATATTGAAAGATTGCAACAAATGGCCGATAAATATAAGAAATTAACAGACATCAACAAATTTCTTTCCATATTCAAAAAAGAAGGAATTAAAATCCTTATTGGTCTAAATATTAAGATCAAAGATCTCACATTTGGAACGCGTCCTACCAAGTAGGCACAACGAACCGAAAACCATATCCCACGACCGGTTTCGACCTATCGGGTCTCATCAGGTGGGCGCTGGCAGAAAGGCCTTTACAGCCTATATTATAAATATAATTATAAATATGGAATCAACAGAAACAACAATGCCGGTAGGGGTATTAGCCCTCGGAGTAGTTATTTCTGTAGATTCCATTTTTATATTTATATTTAAATTTCTTTCCATTTATTGTCGATATTTGAGGATTCATTCAGAGACGGCTAAAATACAAATAGGCTTATGGAATTTTAGCTTTGGTGGTTGTAACGACCAATAAAATGGCGGATATTGTTTTATTTTGTTCCATCTGCTTTAAAAAATTCGTACTGGATATTTTGTTAACCGTCAGAAGATAATGAATTTCCTTAAATATTTTAATAACCAGTCTCATAATAAATAACTAACCTGTCCTGTGAATATTCAAGACCCAGTCCGTTGTAGTTAATGCATCTGTAAGCGACGGGTCCTCCAGAACGGATGGCATTATTTTTCACCTGGTGGCCGAACCGACTGTCCAGTTAAAAAGGCCATACATTATCTCTAGCAAGGTCGATGTGGACGTAAATGTATATCGTCCCTTTATATGTACCTATATACCTACATATATGTATTTGAGTTGCGAAAACAAATTCGTTATTCGTTATGACAAAACATTAGGAATTTCTTGATTTGTCTCATATAAATGTGAATCATTAATTATCAAAATATTACCCCTTATACATATTTGATGATACAGAACTTTAGAACAGATCCTTAATCCTTCTATATCCAGGATATTTCATTGTAATCCTTACCTGTTTTCTTGGTTCAACAAATTTTAAATATTGATGGTTGTTCAAACGAGTAAATTATAATGACTGAATTATAAACACTTTGTTTCAAATAAATTTATTGTTAAAACACTACAAAATTGTTTCGCCAAACATTGGCTTCATCAGGTGATGAATTAACAAACTTTGAATGTTACAGCTTCTATATTTAAATATATACAAATCAATCGCAACTAAAAATAGGGGAAGGGGTAATTTAAAAACTAATGAAACAAATTTAGTAACGGAGAATTTTTAAACTCTATTTGATCATTTAAAGTTAAATTTTATGTCTAATATTTATTGATCTCTACAGTTTCTAATAAATCTAATTTCAAACCTTTGTTTTGAATATGTAAAGTTTTATAATCTGTATTAAAATTGTGGTATTCGGTAATCAAATGTTCTGAATAGGTAAAATCATTTTTTTATTGGTAAAACTTAAATATTACTCATTGATACGGGTTTTAAAGGATCTACCAGTCTGACTTAAGTAAACTTTGTGACAATCTAAACAACTTAGACAATAGACTCCTGAATTTAAATATTTAGGAGTTTTACGTTTATTATTAAGTATGAATTTACCTAAAGAGTTATTAGTTCTTAAAGGGATATTACTATTGTTTGACAATCTAAACAACTTAGACAATAGACTCCTGAATTTAAATATTTAGGAGTTTTACGTTTATTATTAAGTATGAATTTACCTACAGAGTTATTAGTTCTTAAAGGGATATTACTATTGTTTAACAGTTTGATAAATTAGATGAAATATTACCTAAGTATGCGAAGATATTGTAAATTCTTTGTTTATTTTTATCTTGGGGATATATTTTATTGAGGTTTTTTTGTCTTAAATTTTTTTTTTAATTCTATGTTAAAATTATCGTTTTTTAATGGTACATTTATCAATCTATGGATAAAAGCGTAAAGAGCAGCTATTCTATGTGACATAGGATAGCATGAAGTGGTATGTATTACAGTGTCAGTATGAGTTGGTTTATGGAAAATATTAAATTCGTGTTTAAGACCAATGCGAGAAATCGTTAAGTCTAAAAAATTAAGCGACCCATTCTTTTCCAGTTCTATAGTAAATTTAATATTTTGATGTAAATTATTTAAAAATTCATGAAACAAATTTAATTGTCTAAAGGAACCTTAATTTTAATCCACATTATAAAATTTTACATATTCAAAACAAAGGTTTGAAATTAGAGTTATGAAAAGTTTATAGATCAATAGATATTACAAACAAAATTTTCAAATTTTCCGTTACTGAATGTGTATCGTTAGTTTTTATACTACCCCTTCCCTTTTTTGTAATTTCGACTGATTTGTGTATATATATAGAAGTTGTAACATTCAAAGTTTGTTAATTCATCGCCTGATGAAGCCAATGTTTGGCGAAACAATTTTGTAGTGTTTTAACAATAAATGTATTTGAAACAAAGTATTTATAATTCAGTCATCAAAATTTTAAATATTTTTGCTCAATACCTACCAAATTTTTAACAATTAAATTTATTGTGGTTTGTTCTGTGAACAAAGGAACAAAATAACACAAAAAGAATAGTTCGATAAAATTTAAAAAAGGTATAATTTGGATCACACAAAACAACAGACGCAAAAACAAAAGCAAAGAACAATAAGATCACTAGAAGATACAACACAAATAAAACACACAGTAAACAATAATCGGCCAGTAAAAATAAACGTAATTCAATAGCATAAATGTAACAAAAGAAAGGTATAGACTTACTAACTAACCCATTATAAATTTTGACTTTATATAGTTCTTTTCCCTGTACTGTTAAGCCATTTTAACCCTTAACAACATTTTCACCCTAATTGCTTTTATCGTGAAATTAGCAGTACCTAATTTCGTTTGGGAACCACACTATATTCTCGGAAAGCAATTAATAGTTATATTTTAATTTTCCAAAGATTTTGATAATATTTATAAGTTTAAAATATTAAATTTAACTAACCGCTACAAATTAAAGAATTTCTATCTACAAACGATGTACGCAAATACGTATTATTGAAGTATATGTGAATGTTGAAAAACAATTACTTCCACAATGGCGTAATCAATTTCCATATAAAGACGTTGGGACGCTCCGTCGATTTAACGAGGGTTACGGAAGAGAAAACAATTGTCATAAATTTTAACATTAGGTGTTAGCACAGGGGGTTGATCCAGAAAAACAAATTCACTGCTCGTGGGGTTGAAATTTTGCTGACGAGCACAAGGGTGACGAAAAAGTTGGCTACCGTGTTTAATGAGTTGGTATGTATATAGGTGTATATTGTTGGAAGGGTGGTTACTACACCTTACTCTATGTTAATAAGTTAATTACAGTTATCTTTAACGTGAAAAATTGACAATATGAATAGCTGTTGCTTTTTAATATTAACAATAAGTTACAGTAATATGCTGGCATGTTTCAATTCAGTTATTTGGTTGTTTTATCTCACTAACAGTCCGCTGAATTTATGAGACAAACGAATGTGATATTCTAATGTCTAGCGCGGCATTCATTGTTATTTAACAAGACCGCAGAAGGGGAATCGATATACTTCTTACGATTAAATGTCCACATTCTTTCTCTTGTGAGGTTCCTTATCAAAGATAATGTTGCCAATTATATTCTGCTTTGATCTGCACATGCTGGAGCCGTTATAATTAATTAATTAATCAGTGCATCTGTGTGGTTCTTGTTAGATATGTGCGTCACTGTTTATGGTATGTTAATGATAACTGGTACACTACTGTCCGATTTTGAATTACAAAAATGATATAGATGGTACAATGGTACTGCTAAATTCAACTAACATTGTACTAAAATTACGAAATTTATTGGGATCCCCATTCTAATTCCATATTTTTTGCAAAATATTGATCTCAAGATTAACAAAATAATTCATAAAAAATACATCATTCAGCAAAAGATATTAGAAAAGCTCAAACTAGTCACTAATCAACCTCACAATAATGTTGTTCAGGATAATTGTAATTTCAATTTTCACCCGAGATTTATTAACCTATCTAACGTAAACTTTGATAACAATGAATGAAGATTGTTAAATTGTGATTTGAAATATAACCTAAAACCTAGGGGTATAAACAGAATTAGCACTTACCAATTGTAATTTACATAATAAATTCAAATTAAAAAATATCATAAAAAACTGTAAACTTAAGCCGAATAACCATTTTGAAAACCAAGTAACTACATTATTAATTAATAAATCATCGAACAACATCTAACGTTTACCAAGGCAACACCATCATAGCTATCCCCACAAAAAATTATAACAACAAAGTATTGGAATTCTTAAACATTAATAATTTCAAAAAACTTAAATCAGACCCAATTATAAAATACCAAAAACAAGTAAAATTGATATTAAACAATGCTAACGCCTTATTAGATGATAAAATAAAAAAGTTTTTAACTGTTATGAACCCAATGGCCCCAAAATTGTATGGTTTAATCAAACTCCATAAGCAAGATAAGCCTACTAGACCGGTAGCAACATATTTGCAAGCTCCTTGTGCTAAACATTCAAAAATATTAATTTATAACATAATAAAATATACAAAATTTCAGTCTACATTTTCGATTAAAAATACGTCACCATCAGGTGATTATCAAAATTTCTAGTATTAAATTACCAAGTAATAGTAAATTGCTATCGTTCGATGTAATCAACCTATTTGTCAGCATTCCACCACAGGACGTCTTTCAAATTAACGAAATTATGGGAAATACCATTCCACCCATATCTGATGATATCCTCAATTTACTAGAAATTTGTTAAAACCAAAATTATGTTCAATTCGGCGAAGACTTTAAATTAAAACACACCCCCTTTTAAATATTGTATTTATTACGCAAGTAAACACGCATTAAAGAACGTCTGTATAGTTTTACTAATAAAAAATGGATTCTACATACGCAGAACACTTAATTAATCAAAATCATAATTTCAATTTAAAATATAAAATTTTACATATAGAAAACAAAAGTTCAAAATTAAATTATTTTGAGAGCCTAGAAATTAACAACAAAACTAGCATTAAACGATCAAATACTTACTGTGATTTTTAATTAAAGTTCAACATGATCCATAAATTTACATTTGGAAATATGATGCAGGTATTTGTTGTATCTATTGGTAGTCGAAATTTGTAATTTTGATTATGAATGCTAGTGTGAATGAAAATGTCACTTAATGTTTTAATACACGTTGAGATATTTTGACGTGAAAGGAAACACAGTTTATGTAAGCGTCATCTATCATTCGCCCTGCGCCCCTTAACTCAAAATCAATATTATAAATAATACGGACTGATGTGTATTTCATGTAAGCAGTGTATTTACATTGCCTTATAGTACAATATTTTTCAAGTATTCCTATACTTTCTAGAAAATCGATCCCTAATACCTAAGATTACTTTCTCAAGTAAGTAAATCCTAGCAGGCTGTGCATGTACTCTCTTCATCAATGACCGACACTCTACAATCATTTATGTGAATAGTAAATTGAAAAGTAGTACATTACATAATCAATAAATTAAAATAAGTGTATTCAAAAAACAAACACACTTGTTCAAATATTTTACAAACTTTATTAAGAATACTTTTACAATTGCTTCGGTCATTCTCAAAGAGTCAATTAGAAACTAACTAAAGATAAACAAACATAACTATTTATACATCACATGTGGTGGGGGAAGTGACTCCACTTACAGTTTAAGGAAACATGCACGAAATATAGGGCTATTGTGCCCTTTACACTGTTCATTTTTAATATTTTTATTTGGAAAGAAGGCTTTTTGGATATCTAATTTTTCTAACAAATTTAATCTTTTGATTTTATTAAGGATATGTAAAATTCTGAAATTATTTTCTACGTTAAAATTATGAACATTTTCAAAACAATGTTGGTAAAAACCAGTACTACATTTTTTATCATCGATTGACCTTTTGTGTTCTTTAAACCTAATTCTAAACAAATCTAAATCTAAACACAAAATGTTAATCGATGAAAAAAAATGTAGTGCTGGTTATATTAAAAATGAATGTACTGGTATGTTAAAAATGAACAGTGTGAATATATCAAAAATGTTTTACAAGTTCCCAACCGCAACCTCTCTAAATATTATTAAAATAAGTGTTTAGTATTTTCCCTCTTCAGGATATCAAAGCTACTTGAGGGTAAAAAATATTTTAATTTGCTCTCAACTAGGTTCGATTTCTTAAATAGCGTATTATTTTATAAATTTGTAAATGTATTAAATGCTAGAAATTCTAATCAAAATGGATAAATCTTCGTGAAATGCCGTCATGTCCACGATTTAACCGAATTGCAGTATAATTTTTGATAGAAAATCCTCTATGTATTCTCTGGTATCAAAGGGATAGTTTGAAGGATATTGGTTTTGTTGGCATTTCTGGACGAATATTGCTCCTTTTGACTTAATATGATACGCCGTGAATCGGAAGCGTTCTCTAGATGAAAGACGATTTTATTAAACTGACATCTCCCGAAAGGAATTCCCATTTGATTCAGAAATCATTACAGAAACCGTTATTGTATTGGTCAATTGCGGTTAATTTAACGTATTAGTTTCAAAAATTTATATTAAAATCAAAGTCAATTAGTGTTCGTATTTATCTTTTTATTTTTTGTTTTTGTAATTTATTGGGCTTGTTAGTCACACATTTTTTAACGTCTCCGATTTTTTGTATTGTCATGTGCATTTGCTGTCCGTTTCTTTCTTCTGCGATTTATGATTTTATAATAGTATGTATCATATTTTTTCCCTTCTCAGTATTGCCGTTTCCTATTGTATGATTTCTTTCTCTTCAAATGTGAATCTAGAGTTTAAGTTAGTTTATAGATTTATTGGGGGTAATTTGTTGACCCATCGGTCCATTTCGAGGAGGTAGATGATGCACCGACACAGATTATAATGTTGCATTTTTTGTGTTTACGTTTTCCCTCCTTTTTGTTTGTTTTGTTGTTTCAAGTGTCGGTGCATCGGAACCACCCCTCCTGTAGGGGCGGTTCTTAAATTCATGAGAATATAAGTATTTCTACAATTCAATTCAGAAGATAGTTCACAGTTAGTAGAGTTCAATCAATTCATTCAAATTCAACATATTAGAAAAAACATCAAACATTTAGGAGAGATCAATTTTAGTACATTTAACATATAGCACAAATCAAATCAAGATCTCTATAAACGTATAGTATCAATAACATATAGTTTCAATCAATCAATCATAGTCATTTAATTTTCGTAAATAAGTAGCAATCACGACGTTCATGTAAAATTAGTGTATATAGTTGTAAATAGTTGGGTGTAATAAACAATTAAAACACGAAGTCCGTTTATTGCACCGATTCCCCCATAGGAATCAAAAGAAGTGGCACATCTGTGCACCGGTGAAATAATTCATTTCATCAACCTAAATATACAATTAGAAATAAATAAATATTAATATAATTCAATAACAAAATTTTTCACGTTCGTATGCATATGTATGATGCAAATACTTTAAAATAAAGTAGGTCAAAAGTAAAACATGCTGTAAACACGTAGAAATATGCTTGAAAATATTTCGACGTCACCTGGATCCCTTATCCGATATCGCTACGTCTGTCTTCCATTTCGTAAAAATTTATCTGGGACCGTGCATAATAAAAAGGTACTCGATGTCGAGTATTTATTGGGGGATGAAACGCTGAATTTATTGTTGATGGAGAGCCCTTTTCCGAATTGCGAAAGCATATGTATTGGGAAGAAGGAATTTGTAGGAACCATTTGTTTGTCGGCAAGAGAAATGATGGAAGTTTCTTTAATGTAATGGTCTAGCACAATTTTTCTGGATAGAGGATATACATATGATCTTTAAAGATACGACGAAATATCGCATACTGTACTTGTTTTGTTTTATATTTTCTCCGTGAAACCACTTGCTCGAATTGTAAATGGTGGTACTCAAACTAACAAATAGAGAATATTGAAAATTGACAAACTTCGTTCTACAGTTGCAACCTTTGAAAAGAGTTAAAGGCATTTCAGGAGAAGGCCACAGTGGTGACAACATCTACGTCATTATGTGGAATTTCGGGTTTTAGCGTTTTATTTATCTTAATTAGAGCATCAAATAGTAATAATAATGAAACCAACCCCTCTAAGGGCTCTCCTAAAGTGTGACCCTGTCTTGATATACCTTTGACTAGAACGAATGTACTTATCAGTATTTTTATAAAATTATATTACAGAAGTAACAATACAAAACAGATGTTTTTTGATAAACTGAAGTGTTGGATATGCGCCCACATGTACCCCTATTCATAAGTAGAAACTTCACCATAAACCAAAATAAAATAACCTCTGCTAAAAGAATTGGTAAGTCAAAACTTTAGTGTACTTTATAAGGGGTGTCACTAAGCAATTGCACTTCTAAATTGCAAATTAAATCGTTAGGGTTGCTATGTTTAACGATGTGCCATTTTATTGTTTCATTTTTTTGATGATATCACTATATACATTGAATATTGTTGGTGATGATCGGTAGATGAAACATATTAATATAGGAGAAATAAAATAAAAATTGTTTCAACACATATATATTTTCTCAACGAATCGTTTCGACCAAAACGGTCATTATCAAGAGTACTTGTTATACTAACAATAAGAGAGTCTAATAGGATATATATATATATAATTACAACTGGATCCTCTCGAGCAGAGGAAAAGGAGGGGCGGGGTGGAAACCTCGAGAGGATCCAGTTGTAATTATATATATATACCTATTAGACTTTCTTATTGTTAGTATAACAAGTACTCTTGATAATGACCCTCTTGGTCGAAACGATTCGTCGAGAAAATTATGTGTTGAAACAATTTTTATTTTATTTCTTCTATACTATATACATTGATAGAATTTGCGTAAACTTGAACCATTGCAGAAAATGATGTTATTAGATAGGTATAGAACGAGGGGATGGAATTGCTTGAAGCAAAACGAAAATATTCTTTGTTTAGAAAGAGAAACGTAAGGGCCTATACCCTAAACATCCCATATACGTGAGCTCTCCCATTTTCATCGCAACAACAAATACAAATAATGTTTCTCGGTCTTTGGCTTTTGAAGTATTTATTGATATGTTTATCGACTTTTGGGGAAAATGGTTTTCTTTCGTATAAGTCGATGCGTAACAAGAAAATACGAGTTATTTCGATGTGTATAACAAGATCGTGAACTTTGATAGCATTTCCCGAAAAAAATAGAACCCTATATACTTTAGCACGTAAAATGTCTAGGAATGTATTTAGACAGCGATCGTCTCCTTTTCTTATACGCAATCAAACTTTTGTCGTTTTCATCTATATGATACTAAAATAAATGTTATCAATAGCGGAAAAAGTAAAAGATTAAATAATTAATTATTGAATTAATTTGTATCCACTACAGATTACCTCATATTAATGAGGAAAAATTTGTAGTTGTACGTTCGTTGTTGTTACTGTTACTATAAACTCTCGTAGCTTAGTGGCAAAAACATTGGCGCGTAAAGCCAAAGATCCCGGGTTCGGGTCCCAGCGAGGGTCTGACACCAGTAAAAAAAAATCCTCATTAATATGAGGTAATCTGTAGTGGGTACGAGTTAATTCAATAAAAATTGGATTGATTCAGCCGTTACTCTGTGATAATTCATCTTTACTATAAATGAATAAACACTACTTTGTTTATTATCATTTTTTTATTAAAACAGTTGTGACCTTTTATTAAAAAAGTGATAATAAACAAAGTAGTGTTTATTCATTTATAGTAATTAATTCAATAATTAATATCGCATTAATGTATTTAAAATTTACCGCTACTAAATACTCTTCAAATATTTCATTATTAATGATTAGTAAAAGATTAATTAACAAAAAATACGTATAAATAAGAAATATCGGTAGAACAACATTGATTTTTCTCATTTTCTCTTGTGTTCATGTTAATTAGACGCATCGTATTTAAAATTATTAGCCTCCTATCTTCCCTTTACTTTTACAGCAGTTTTTAAAAGATCTTATTGTTAACTCTTACGTTTTTAAACGTTACTCTTGTTGAATCAGGTCGTTCACAAATCTAGAGCGAGAAATTTAAGGTTTAACGTAGTGTAGTGTAAATCACACGACTCCGGAAATACCTTTAAAACCACGCGAATTAGTGGAGCATATATCTCAGTAGTTTATGATTGCCCATCTACGGATAATGGTCGATAAAAGTTTTGTGTTTGTTCGGACTGACTGGACGAATCTTTACCACTAACAAACAGATGAAATTATAGTTACAGTTGTTGACGGTCGGAATATCTTAAGGAATCATGTTTCTCTATAGTTAAAAGAGATCTAGCAAGAATTTTGTAAAGGAAACACTAAATGGAACTCAATATCATTTTTCCACTGTTTATTTTCAATCTTGGCAATTGTTTCACTCTACAAGGGCATCCTCAGAAGACAACTACTTACGTTAGAAAAAACTTAAAAAGAACTTTTTTGTGTTTCATTTCCACTAGCTACTCGTGCTGGTGGGCGGGCAGTCCCTCTGACCTACACTGTAGTGCAAAGCCGGAGGGTAGGGCGTAAGGCCCTTTTCAGCCTCCTTGCAGGAATCGTGGGAATGGGTAGGTGGTGTGGTTAGGGAGAGAAAGATGAGACGGGCGAAATGAAGACAGAAGAGAAGTGAAAGATTATCTGTGGAATAATTACTGCCCCAGCATTTGCCTCAATGATCCAAGGAAACCACAGAAAATTTGGACCAGAGCAGCCGCACCCGGGTTCGAACCGGTGACCTCCCGAATGCTAAACAATGATGTAGAGCACTAGACCACACCGCTCGGTGGTTACGTTAGATAACTATTGTAAATTTATACTAGTCTTAGGGTTAATTGGAGGGGGTACATTCTACTATTTTATTTAGTATTGTGGATTCATAAACGTTTTCTATTTTATTTAAAGTTAAATCTCTATTTTGGTTTATCTGCTTTTTATCTCGAAGAATTCTAGTATGTCTAATTTTTTGCCTTTATTTGAGCAATCTAAAAGTTTTAAATTATCGTTTGTATTGAATTCGTGTTTTTATTATTTATCAAAATTAACTTTAAATGAAGTAAAAAATGATAATGAATCCACAATACTAAATAAAATAGTAGAATGTACCCCCTCCAATTAACCCTAAGCCTAGTATAAATTTAGAATAGTTATCTAACGTAAGCAGTTGTCTTCTGAAGATGCCCTTGTAGAGTGAAACAATTGCCAAGATTGAAAATAAACAGCGGAAATATGAAATTTAATTTTATTTAGTGTTTCCTTTTACACGTTTTTCCAGTAAAGTAAAGGCCGAAACAATAGAAAAATTTTGTAAATGTTTACGTACCAGCCTTCATAGATTTTCAAAAACGATCATGTACCACGCCGTTTCTTTTTGTATACGATCCAACTTTGAAATCAGAATAAGTCTGTCTGTATAATGCAAAACACAGATTATGTAACATTTCTTATTGCACACACATTTTGTTCGTACGTGTTTTGTTTACCTGCCTTGACATATGCGCACGTATGTACGTACATATGTGTGTATGTGTGTATGTGTGTAGACGTTTTAACGTAGTGTGGCTCGTCAGTCTCAGGCAACGTAACGTTCAACAACGGTCGTTGCCTTTGCCCATGGGCAATTCTGTGTGGTAGTAACCACGTTGAACTTGAGCAAAAACCAAACACGTTCCGTATGAGCCACTACTTCCACTGTCGCAACCTACTTATACATACTTTATACACTTAACGTGCCCTTTTCGAAGTTCTCGGTTGTAATACACCAGCGTAATCCGTTCAGTTGCTTTACAAGCAGCCGTTTTATTACAACTCGCAGTTTCCCCACCGTTTTGTCCATAAATCGGCCGAATTACGAGATTCGTTTTCGAAATTAATCTACATATTTCCACGCTCTCGAAACTATCGTATATCTGCAGATATTTCCATGGTAATATAAATGTAGTACTAATACAGAATGTAAACAAATACTCACCTGGAATCTCTCTCTCAAGTCTAAGCATTTATAGGCTACACTACTGGCATGAATACTAGAATTAGAATGGTTAAGATACACTGAACAGGATTGCCATTATCTGAAGGATATGAAAAAAAAATCAGTGACATGACGATTTGAGATACTTATTTTTACCTCAAACTCAGATGCCGGAGCATTTCCTAATGGAAATTACAGTTAAACGCGAACAGAGGGGAACAAGTAATAGTAATAGTTACGTTTTAAAGCATTTGTGTTTTTAGAAGGCTATTTAACAAATACTCCCAACTTTGACGAATAAAAAACAAGTTTAAAATTTCAACAAATTTAATAAATTAACTTTACAATTGTTTCGCCAAACTTTGGCTTCATCAGAAGTTTATGAGTAACTCAAGTTAGTTAAAAATTGAATAGACTCGAGCTTTACTTGATGAAAATTCAACATCATAAATAAAAGAAAGGTATTGATTTTCACAATTTTATTCACACACGTGACGATCGTTTTGCTAATAATAATAGCTTCTTCAGACAGGGAGTATTTACTACTAAATATATTTAACAATAAAAGTACTTATATATTAATATGATCTTTATAATAAATTGAAGAGGGGCAATTAGAATATCTAGTTTTTTGTAATTATTAATTTCCAAAGCTTCTAATAGTGTTAATTTAATTCCCTTACTTTCTATATGTAAAATGTCCAATTTATCATTAAATTGATGTCTGTCTAAAGTGACATGGTTGGCATAAGTAGAATCTGTGTAATTTCTTGTATAATATTTTTATGTTCAGATAAACGTTTTTTTGAAGCTTCTCCCTATTTGTCCTATGTAAATTTTTTGGCAAGACCCACATGTTAACTTATAAACTCCTGATTGGTTTTCTTTTATAACTTTATCTTTATTATTTTTTATAATACTGCCTAATGAGAAATTCGTTTTAAATGTAATATTCACACCCCATTTCTGTAAATAATCGACTATTTTATTCGTAAATGGTCCAAAATATGTAATACAGTTGTATTTAGTTTCATTACATTTAAAACGAATTCCTCATAAGGCAGTATTATAAAAAATAATAAAGATAAAGTTATAAAAGAAAACTAATCAGGAGTTTATAAGTTAACATGTGGGTCTTGCCAAAAAATTTACATAGGACATACAGGGAGAAGCTCCAAATAACGTTTGTCTGAACGTAAAAATAGTTGTACAAAAAATAACACAGATTCTACTTATGCCAACCATGTCACTATAGAGGGACATCAATTTAATGATAAATTGGACATTTTACATATAGAAAGTAAGAGAATTAAATTAACACTATTAGAAGATTTGGAAATTAATAATTACAAAAAACTACATATTTTAATGAACGACCAAACAGAATGGAATAATTCCCTCTTAAATTGATTATAAAGACCATCTTTGTATATAAGTAGTTTTATTGTTAAATATCTTTAGTAGTAAATACTCCCTGTCTGAAGAAGATAATATTATTAGCGAAACGATCGTCACGTGTGTGAATAAAATTGTGAAAATCAATACCCTTGTTTTATTTATCAAGTTAGTTATCTGATGAAGCCAAAGTTTGGCGAAACAATTGTAAAGTTAATTTATTAAATTTGTTGAAATTTTAAACTTGTCTTTTTTATTCGTCAAAGTTAATACCAATTTTAACCAAGTATGGATATAATTAATTAAATAAATATTCCCAAGCATAATGAATAATGTAAAACCTTCACCACTTCCCATCTTGAGCCCTTCTTCTAGAATATTTAACCTAATGAAAATCTAAAAATTCTAACAATGAAATATTTGAAGAATTTTTAGTTGGGGTAAATTTTAAATACATTAATACCATTTTAATTATTGAATTAATTTATACCCAAAACGAATTACCTCATACATGAACATACGTTGAGTATACGTTTGTTTTCATGTAAATCATCTCTCTTCGTTGATCAAAGATATAAAAGCAGAAAATTTGGAAAAAGGAAAAAGGTTTTAGTGATCAACATTCGAAAGATCTGATTAATTATTTAGTTACATTCAAGCAATATTAATTATTGAATTAATTTATACCCACTACAGATTACCTCATACAATGAGGGAAAATGACAACAGTATGAGGTAATCTGTAGTGGGTATAAATTAATAATTAATCAATAATTAATATAGTATTAATGAAAGTCTAAAAAATATCTTCTGGTGTACAAGTTAGATACTACAAAACTATGAATACTTAAATAAGTAATTCAGTTCTTCTATTTATAAGGAAATAACTGAAGGTATGTGATGATTGTGAGATAAACATTTTCATTTGAGCACTTGTTTGTCAGCGAATTGTTCGTTTATAAACAGTCAATCGAGGGGACGCTGTTGCGGCACGCGCTTTATAGATGCGGAGTTCACCCCAACGGCTGACATTCACGTTGCAAGAGCAAGTAACCCACCCCCTTATCGCTCAGCGTCACAGCGATGTTAGGGGAGAGTCCGAGTTTCTCTTTTGTGTTTGTGTTTTTAGTTGCACGAATTCCTCCGGCAACCGGGGGTAATCCATCTCGAACAATTTATTTAGGGGAGAGAACCAGATACGTACCTCCTTATAACGCGTATAGGTAATCCATGTTGTTGCTGAAAAGGAGGGTGTCCATATGCAGAGTTTTCCTTTGCACATATATAGGTGCATGTTACACATATCGATTTAATAATGACCTGCTGATATTGAGACTTGAGATTTGAAAGAAAAATATCCAGAGTTTTTGAGAAAACGATAGACACTTGCAACCAGTCTGTGTATATTGTCACAAAGTGCTTATAATTTAGAAAATGATATTATTTTTTCATGTTTTCTAAAGTAGATTTGAGTTTATTTACGAAACACGGGACTGTTATTCAAAATTTGATTATATTTAGTTTATTAAGTAATAAAACAAAGTAATGTTTACACCAATCTATTAGTCTACTCGACAATTGTTTCGGTAGATACTATCATTATCAAGAGTATTTACTTAATACTAAACTTTACAAAGTGTGGTTTTTAATTTATACTTGCTACTTGCCACCTATACAGGAGGAGTGGGGAATATATCGAATCAAGTTCTGTTTGGTTGTTTACTAAATTTAATTTTGTATTTTGGCTTTCTTAATTTCTAAATTTTCTAGTAAAGTGAATTTTCTGCCTTTATTAATATTCGAATGGAGTATTTTAGTGTGGTCTATATTTAAATTATAGTGGGAAGTTATACAATGGTTAGCAATTCCTGTTTTTTGTTCTCTTTTATTTATACTGTATAGATGCTCTTTTAGCCGTGTTTCTATTGCCCTTCCACTCTGTCCTATATAGGTAGCATTACATGATTGACAAAATAATTGATATATACCGCTCTTTTCTCTTATATCTTTTTTGGGTTTATAGTTAACTAGGAGATTTTTTAGGGTTAGTATTAAGTAAATACTCTTGATAATGGTAGTATCTACCGAAACAACTGTGTTTTATTTCTTAATAAGATATTTACTATGTTTCACAAAAAATGCACCGTAGTAAGTTTATTATATTTATTGTTATATATTCAGCGGAATTTGCGCTGCACGGAACCACAACGAATGTGGATCGTGACCAAGTTCTAGTTGTTGAAAATGCAAATAAGCACTCTGTGAAATCCTATAAAGAGCCATGGTAAATTATTATGGAGGAGATTAAATGTCTGCGAAGCCTTGAAGAAATCTTCGTCAAGAGGAGGTCCAGGGGTTCGTCGAGTTCGGGAAATCATGCGTTGGGTGTGACCTTATTCCGAATTTCCAGAGATGGATATACTCCATTAAGCCGCAGAAAAAAACAGATAGGACTTAATCTTCCAGTTTGACTCTTGAGTCTTGGCTCTTGACTTTTAGTATTTCACTCATGAAATGGGAAAATGATTGCTTTGTTGTTGACCAACATCTCGCAAGCCAAGCGACCCCCGACACTGTTATTAGTTGAGTGTTCAATGTATAAAAAAATTATGTAATATTAAATTGTTTAAAATTAAACCAGAAACGTTTTCACAAAATTTATTAACAATGTCTTACACTTGTTTCAACCTATCGGCCATTCTCATTCTCACTACTCTTGTAGTTCTCCTTGAGAATAGCCGAAAGGTTGAAATACGTGTATGAGATTGTTAATAAATTTTGTGAAGACGTTTCTGGTTTAATTTTAAAAAATTAAAAATTATTCAAAATGTTTCACAATGAACCTACCGCAGAAACAATTCGAATTATTAAAATTTATGTATTCTGCAGTTTCGTTGATCTTGTGGAAAACACCCTTAACACAATAGTTAAACAAGAAAATTAAATTTAAAAGTTGCGAATACATAATGGCTTTCGGTACGCTGTGCCTACTGTGTAGGACGCGTTCGAAATGTGGGACCTGTGATCCTTAAAAATTTAGACGAAAAAAGATTTTAATTAATACTTTCTTTTTTTGAATATAACATAATTTCTCACCTTGCTTCAACAGTTTTTGCTTTTTAACAAAGTAACTAAATACTGGGACTGACGAGAAAAAATACATAAACGTTAAATGGTGTAACTGTACAGATAACATAATTACCGACATCTGTGATTTAATTGCAAAATAAAAGAAGCACAGCTCAGGATTTCTTCCGGCTGTAAATGTAATCATTCAACGTTCTTCAGATGCATTTAGTACATTTCTTCTGTACAATTACATCTCGACGAGTTCCAAATGATTATTTAATTGCCACGTAAATGCTACGATCTTACTCGAATTTTACCTTGTTATTTTCAACAATCATCATAGCGATTTCTTTATCACTTTTAATATCAAACAAATTAATAAACAATACAACTTTTTAACAATTTCAAAAATAGAAATACTGTAAAATTTTTGAGAAATTACGCAAACGTGAAGCAATTCAAAAAGTAATAACAATAATGCCTAATTAATGCCTATATTTAGAAAATACGATATAAGTCACGTCCAGGAATTATATGTAATATCTTTTTAAGTGTAGTTAAGTTAGGGTGAACGGAATAGTTCAAAAGTCCTTCTATCGCGGTTTTGGGAAATTTTTAGTGAAAATTGACTGTATATGTTAAAACCACAGGAACAAAATAAACTCGGTGTGCTGAGGTATTTTTTGCCAGAAGTATCTTTAATTAAATTAATTATAATAAGAAAAACAAAGATGTTCTCCCGTTATCGCGGAAATTGGTATCAATTACACAATTGCTTAGGATAATAGTAGAACATCATTGTTTTTTATTATAATTAATTTAATTAAAGATACTTCCGGCAAGAAAAACCTCGGTCCATCGGATTTATTTTGTTTCTATGATTTTACAGCTAACTTTTACTAGAATTTCCCGAATTTATATATCCGGCTCCCGAACTATAAGTCATAATTAATGTTGTATACTGCATAACATACATCCGGTTGATTTGAACGAAAGGTAGAATACATGCCGTATGTCGTTATTTAATTGATCAGCAATGCTACTATACACTGTATTACTAAATAATTGTAATTATTTGTTAAAATGGGTTAAGATGGCATGTTCCTACATTAATATTGTAAAATTGTGCAAGAACTTATTTATATTGCACATCTAGTGTGATTTTACCACACTACAGTAGTTCGAAGATGAGTACTATAGTCAAAAGCTTGTATGTTTACGTAAAAAAAATTTAATAAATAAAAGCTAATACAACAAAGAATAAGAATAGCGTTGCTTAATATATACACTAATGTAAACAAACCAACGAATAAGTGAATAAGAAAAAAAAATGTTATTGGTAAAATGAATGTTAATGAATCAAATGCTGGTAATGAATTCTTTCTAAATTTTGTTTTGTTTTCGGAGTAGAGGGTAAATCTTTAAAAGACATCCAGCCGTACGTAGGACCGGGTAGTGTCAGATTCCCTCGGACCTACCTAGGGCAGTTATAGAACTGTTTGATTAGGTCCTCTTCAGCCGAAGGTGGCACAATTTATTATGTGTTTTTTTATTTTTTTTTTGTTTTTTTAAATAAATTTCAATGCAGGATTATTTTATAGATTTAAGATCAGTAGGGGTACTCTGCTGTTTGGAATGGTACAGGGGTGAAACGCCTCCGAGTGGTCTATGTGTTTTTGTATTTAAAGGATGTTGCAAACGTGACTGAAAATGAAATAATTTTAATAAGGTATCATAAACATATCTATATAATAAACATAATTGATCTCCCTCATAAGCGTATCTTTATGTACCGAACAAATATATTTAGTAATTCCCTAGCAACATTTCACCTGTTCATCTACAGGATTACACCATACAACGAACGTTTCAAATTGCTCATGTTATCATAAAGAGTACAAAAAGACTTTTTACTTTTTATTTTGTGTTCATGAATTCCCTGTTTAATGGTTCGAATTGATTGGCCAAGGTAAGCAGCATTTCGAGAGATGAGATTCGGTTTACCGCAGCGAATGAGTTCCGAAATCGCTTTCCGTGATTATAATACCTGCTACACGTATTGTCATAAACAAACTGAATCTCGTCGGCGAATTACTTGCACTGTAGTAGTAGCTGTGCCATTTGTGCAACGGTTCGGTTGCTGCACGTGCTATTAAAGACGAACTTTTGTCTCTCATTCTGTTTTGTACGTACGTAGACTCGAAGTCGAAATTGCGAACGAATTGGCCCTAATTGATGGTTTCTGACGCTTGCTCGATGCGCCTCGATGCTTGTTTGGTGGGTTAGTTTTCTTTGAAATACGTTCACCTGCAATCGTCGACGTAAAATAAGATTCATTATTAAACTTTGTAGCGATTCGAAACAAAATTATACTGATTGAGATAATACGGCGTGCTTCTTGAAGTATTCGGAACCTACATCAATAAATATACTTTTTTAAAATGGCAGGTGTAACATTCAATCAATTCAACATCTTTCCTTAATTGTAAGTTCCAAGTTTTTTATTCGAATCGTTGCTAATGAGAAAACAGAAGCGGCTTGCCCACAGGAGCACATTTAATTAACAATAGGTAGTAGATACAATTAATACAATTATGTATTAATTTTTAATAGACAGAATGCACGATCTACAGCGTACTACAATTTCAATTAGTTGTTTTGATTGTCTTGAATATGCAAGTAAATAAGCAAAATGTTTTCAAAACGAATACTTTTGCGTGTTTTTTTGGGTAAGCAATTAATTACGTGACAGTTTGATTTACTATCCTTTAGTGTTGCTTTAATGTTTCCAAGGAGATGTGAGTCAGGTGATCCAACGTGTGAAAGTTCGAGTTATAGAAGCGTGCTTGAGAGTAAAAGTGTATCTTGATTTTCTTTATCCTTTCTCTCTCCTCCCAGTCGTAGCTCTCTCTCTCTCTCTCTCTATCAATCAGGCCGCATTAGAGCGAGAAAGGAAGTTCTACTATACAGTCTATTTCAAGCACTCTGCAATAGTACTGTATGCTGGCTCCAGTTGATTTATCTTGAACAAAACGCAAATAACAATGTCCAACATGGGTCAGGATAAAGATCAGAGATGTCCTTTCTGATGTACTCTCAGCATCTTATCTCAGCACGCCACAATTTTAAAATATCACAATTTATGATGATAATTTGTCGAAAATGATTAGGTAACTCTTTTCTGATTTTTATTTTAACTCGTTATAGTAGTACAGAGCGTTACTAAAACATTTGGATTTTTCAACAAGCTCGCATCTGGATGTAAATTTACCGTAGCATATTGAAATTTCAAAATATTCTAATTGCAAAACAGAATAGGCCAAATTTCAGATTGGGATCTTTTAAAATTTTGGTGTGCTGGGTGTAACAATTCCGAGACTTGCTTCGAAATCAGCGACAAAACATAGCTTGAAAATGACTACTGTCTTGGGTGTTTTGTCCCTTTATTTCATATAGTAGGTCCTACTATGAGTTAGCGTTACAAATTACTTCAGAAATAACTACTGTCCTCATAATAAAATAACACACTGTTTGTTTCCATAATTTATTAAGTAAACTAACATATATACCTTAAAATTAGGGAGGGGTTGTTTAACAAAAGGATTTAATAACGGTGAATTATTAATGTCTATTTGGTCGTTTAACAAAGTATCAATTTTCTTATATTTGTTTATTTGCATGGTTTCTAGAAGAGACAGTTTGTAGCTTTTATTTTCAACATGTAATATTTTGTAATCTTGGTTAAAGTTATGTCCTTTGTCATTTAGGTGTTTTGCGTAATTTGAGTCGGTTTTTTTTTTATTCTCAAAAGATTTTTTGTGTTCAGTAATTCTTTTTGTAAATGTACGTCCGGTCTGTCCAATACAGATTTTGTTACAAGAAAGACAATTCAATTTATATAGGCCTGATCGATTTTCTTTATCGGTCTTATCTTTATTATTTTTAATAAGTTTACCTAGCGTGTTTGATGTATAGTATGCAATTATTACATTGTTATTAGCAAAAAGCTTTTTAAACTGTTATAAACTATTATATATATGTTCCGTAGTATTAATGTTACTTTACTAATAGTCGCACTTCTGATGAAGAGTTAGTAACGCCAAACGATTGTAAAGTTTACTTAATAAATTGTGGAACAAAGAGTGAGTGTCATTTTATTATTACCATGAGTTTCCATCAAGCAAATTTGGACATGTCGAGTTTTTCAGCATTAAATATATGTGTCTCGTACTATTTATAAAAACCGTTAAAAAAAGTCTTCTAAAACATTTATACGTTAGAAGTTTTTCTCAATGTTGAAGTTCAAGGAAATAAAGATATACCTACTCTCATTGCTAAACTTGTTTAATTCAATTCTGGATTGGACGTTATTAACAGCATCCCTAAACCTCACTCATCTGCATACACTCCCTCGTACGCATTCTTGAGAACCCCCGTGAGAGGGTGATGAAAATTTACGACACCTACAGATACATGTAACGTTCATATACGTCTCTGTACCAACATACGTAGATGTGTAGATGGGTAATACATTTGTTCATGTGATGGTGTACCAGCGGGGACTTACCCCATTTAGTGCCGTCGAACATTCCGTGAATTTAATTAGGAACTCGCTGCATAGACGTAATGCAATTCCTTCTCCGTTCCTAGTTCCCGTATCATGGCCCATAATTGGTAATTACCTCTCCCATTTGATGCACACGCATCATGTCGTTTGGGGGAAACCATGCGGCATTTAAGTTTCGACAGGAGCCTCTCCTCTCCCCATGCAATGGGAGTTGGTCGCCCTGTTTCTCGGGAACAATTGAAACTAAAACTTCATGTTTCTAATTTCTACTTTAAAGCTCCTCTTTAAACTAACTGGTTATCTGCAAGATAGTATGGTGTAAGGAACTGTTTTAGCAAAATAAGCGTTCTAATTGAATCCTCCCTCTCCTTAAATGTTGTAGCCGAGCCGTTTCGGAATTCAACTAAAATCAAAATGCAAGTCTGGATTAACAAAAATGATTTTATATTGGCTTACACTTGTATTAAACTTCTAATGATTATTCCGGATAATTAAACACACAAACTAAGAAACTTTGCATCTTTATAATGGGACGTTTATTACCACACTCGTCTCTGCCAGTACCATAAATTTGATTGTCAATTTTGTACATTTTGTAAATGCGTATTTTTGTTTTTAAATGTTTTTTCTTGTCTTTCTATTTTGCGTGTCCAATTCTTCAGATTTCTATTTTTTAAACTTCTAACATTTACTTCTTTATATTTATAAAAAAGTATCTATTCCTATGCATTCCAAGTTTCACATTTCCTTTGTTTACTTTCAACATAATAGTTTCTCCTTTAATTCCTTTTTATTATTTTTCTTTACCAATCCTTTTGGAACCTTTCCTAGTATGCCTTTAACTGATGTTTCCTAAATTCCTGGTATTACTTCGCATAACGTCCAACTAAACTCGTCAGAAATGATTTCCCTACTTCTTTTATTCTATAACATTCGACTTATAAAAACTCTTCGAACCAAAATTATTCATTTAATCACAGCCAGATAGTCAAACAAAATCACATTCCTAATCATCAACTCCCTGTCTCAACTCTCAATCCGTCCATAACAATTAGCTCGCTATATTCTACTTGTTTTCATTCTTCCGAGTTTGTGTTACATCATCTTTGCATGAACGCTTTTTCCATATAAATAATGTGCATAAATACGTATAATAAACATTACACTTTACACTATTTATTTCGGTGCACATGAACTGAGCACAAACAGACGCCTGAGTTGAGCACAAAGAATTTCTTACTTGCATTTGTTTAAATAAACACCCGAATTGAGCACAAGCCATGTTGTCAGCTTTTTTTTAAGTATCTGTAGAGGTTTGAGTTCTTTTTGAAGCAGTAGGTTAGGTTAGGTTAGGTTAGGTTAGGTTAGGTTAGGTTAGTAGGTAAGTAAACAAGTAAATTTTCTAATGGAATGTTGTAACAAAAAACAATATTTACTTTGAATTATTTTGTTTATTTGTTACAAGTACTTATAGGATTAATATTTCAACTTTATATTAGATATATAATATTAACTTAACTAACGATATTTTTATAAGAAATACATTTTACATAGTCGTATCTTGATATTTCACCATCATTTAGTCCCTTGTTTTTATTAATTTCTCCCGCCCCTTACAAACCAGTTATATTTGGCAACATTACAACGTTAATGTTGTTATTATCATCGGTATTTTTATTTGCTACCTGTATGATTCCTGTGCTCAATTCCTTTCTTGATAAACAAACCCTCGATAATTACTTTTACCTGTTTATGTTCTGTGGTCAATTCGAGTGTCACCATTTATTTAATTGTGTCGTTCCCAACACTCAAACTACCAAACTAATATTGGTATCAACGACACATTTTGATTTCATCTATATCTAGCTATAGTTTTATATGATAGTATTTTATTAAAAGTTATTAGCTTTTTAACAAAAACAATATTTTAATTAAACCTTATTAATTGGGCTGTAGAAAATAAAAATCTTCTCGAATAATGATGTTGCTAATTCAATGATTCTACGGAAAATTGCTCGTGGATTTTACGGCATCAAATCAATACAAGGGACGATCAGCCCTGTGTAACTGTGGTCTTGCCTGAGGCATCGAATGCGTTCTGTGTGTATATAATAGGGGGGCATTTTCAAAACGCGTGTCGTTATCAAATTATGCGAGATGAATGATGATTGTCGGTTGTTTCGGGGAGCTGGACCACAGACATGCCTTGCCCGTAGGGCAACACGGGACTGACGGACGGTCGGGAACTATTTACATTTTATCTTTGCTCCGGCCACTTCGTTATTTTTGCTACATATGTATACGCGTCGGTAATTATTCACGCTCATAAATTCAAACTTGAATCATCGTCGTGCCTTTTACCATTATTTCCGGAAAATTTTAATCAGAACGCACGATATACACGAATAAAATCGTCTAAGTGGGAGTTGGGCCTTAGGCGTAAATAAGCTTTTGTCTAGTGCCATTCGGTAATAGGAAATTGAAAATTTCTCAAAAAACTCGTAGACCTTCCTTATAGATAATTTGGAACATTAATAGTTCCATAATCCAAGGAATAAAAACGCCAAACAAGTAGATTGTCACAAATCTTATTAAAACATGTAACATGTTTCGGCAAATATTGACTTGATCAGACATGCGAGTATTTACTACTGAACTTAAAGTGTTGCATAACAGTTTAAATAGTTAACTAATGGGGGTGGAAATACATTTGAAATAAATTTAGTAAGGGGGAATTATTACCGTCTATATTGTGGTTCAGTATTAAGTTGTGTTTTTTAAATTGATTTATTTCTAAAATTTCCAGTAAATTCAATTTTTGACTTTTATTGCATTTGTGTAACATTTCTAATTTATCATTAAATATATGATTTTCTTCAAGCAAAATTTGAATCTTTTTTATTTTTAAGGAAACTGTTTTTTATGTTCTAGTGCTCGTTTTTGAAAATTCCTCCCCGTCTGTCCAATATATATTTTGGGGCAAGACCCATTAGTTAACTATTTAAACGTTTACGCAACACTTTAAGTTCAGTAGTAAATACTCGCATGTCTGAACAAGCCAATATTTGGCGAAACATGTTACATGTTTTAGTGAAATTTGTGAAAATCTCCTTGTTTGGTGCTTTTATTCCTTGGATGCTTTGGACACTTCCACTACTTGCAATTTTAATTTAAGTAGGTAGACACAGACAAAATCTGCTTTACTTTGCCACTCTTTCTTAAGACACCCTGTACAACAGATTGTTTTTTTTTTTTAATACACCATACTTAATAGTAATTGTAGAGCAGATGAAAAGATTAATGAGAAATTCCATTGTTAGAGTATATTAAGTAACTAGTTCATTGACCAAAGAAGAATTTTAAATAAACCTGTGAAGTAATTAACTTTGAAACGGATATTTATAAAAATTTCGTTGTAATATGCATTTAAAAATACAATTAACATGTGTGCATTGAAATTTGGGTCTAAGATTTAGCTGCGTAACTGCACATATGGAGGAGTACTTCTTGATGTCAGTTGCTTTTTGCATTCGGTTAGTTTTTGTCTCATGCACATGTTCATGGTATCCATAATGGGAACCAGAACAGAAATCGATATCTTTAATACAAATAGAAAACCAGTGGCATACCACCTTTCAGGTGAAATGCCGTTAAAGAGTTGTGAAACTTTAATAAGTGAAAATTAGCGGAGAAGAACATTTAAATAAGAGGGTGCAATGATACCTGTGAGTTTCAAACAGAAGTTTTTTCAAGGAAAAAAAAACATTTTTGTATTTCATTCTCACCAGCCACTCGTGCTGGTGGGTGAGCAGTCCCACCGACCTACATTGTAGTACAAAGCCGAAGGGTAGGGCGTAAGGCCCTCTTCGGCCTTCTTGGAGGAATCGTGGGAAAGGTGGGTGGTGTGGATAGAGAGAGAAAGACGAGACGGACGAAATGAAGACAGAAGAGAAGTGAAATATTATCTGGGGAATATATTACTTCCCTAACATTTGCCTAAGTGATCCAAGGAAACCACAGAAAACTCGGAATCGAACCCGAATGATAAGCAATGATCTAAAGCAGTAGACCGACGTGGTCTACTCGGTCAAGGGAGGGAGGTCCAAACACATACATGTTCATGATGAAAAAATATCAAACTCTATTCCATTAAAGTCGAAAATTTTTTGTAAAAAATTGATACCAGTAAGCTTTTCTTCATTTTTATACCAAAACTCCTTTTATTTTTCTTTCTGGCTAAAGTTGTACGTACAGTAATATTATTAAATGTTTGCATATTAATCAATAATTCAAAGACATACGACAGGTACTCTGTCTTTTATATTATCTTATAATTGTAACTTGTAAATAAGTTTAAACATATGCAATATATAATATTAGTTCTGGCTTTCTTTTTAAAACCTTATTTTACGGTATTTACTAGAAATTACGTTCTTCACGAGCCGTCACTGAAGTAATAGAACCATGTGGTGGTACTAGTTGCTTTAATGTGTGTTGGTACTCTTAAAAGTCTAAGGTTACTTGTAGTTTAGATGGTCTAGACTGGACCATGTTTCCCTTTTCCAATCTACCAATTACTTGAGGCAGTGCCTTTTTAAGAACTTGAACGTACCTTATAAGGGATCGGACCTTTTCTGATTAGGTCGACGATTAAGTCAAACGGCTCATACGAACGTATCTACAAACGTCTTCAGTTTATCGTTTCTTTTCTATAAAATAACCGCACATGGTAAAACTTCCTTTAAGATACATAAGAAATATTGTTACATTGCACAATTTATTTCTACTTTTTATTTTGTATTACCAAATAGATCAATAGGAATTTAATCGGTAATTTTTTGTGTTTAAATCTCCGAGGGTCTCTGTATTAATGAATGAATGAATGACCATACCATACGTTTAAAGAGTAAGGTGCAGGGTTCTTTACAATACTTACTTATAGAGTCTAAATCCTATATAGGAACCTGAAAAATCCAAAATTATAAAAGGAACTAACATAACCTCATCCAACCCTAACATAACCTTACCTAATCTGACGTAGTGAAATGTATTTGGAGTAATTTTTTTCCGCAGTTCCAATTATATACTTTTATCAATATTCGATTTTTCACACAGAAAACAAATTTTTTAGGATACCTTACGTTTTGTCACCTCCACCTCCTGCTCCACCACTCCACCGTTACCATTTAAAGCGCTTTTTTATTGGTATAAAAAGTCTCTTCTATATTACCCCTCTCCGACCGTGTTACCCTGTATACCACTACTAACGAGACTGGTAAACATGAAATAAATGATTTTCGATTATTTTCCTTTACTTGTAGATACTATGAGACGTTCCTTTGTGCCAAACCACATTGTAGGTCAACGGGAAGTACCCTATACGTTTCGATGAGTCAGTCAACAGGCGAATTAATCTGTACACTTTGAAAAGCTGTATTTTTATAGCATTGATTTAGAAACTACTTAAGCAAAAGACGTTTCCTAAAAATAAAGGATAGATTTAGTGATCCTATAAGGATTCTTTTTTATATAGGGATACAGGACCCTAGAAATAGTAGTAATTGCGTTACCCTGTAACCATAATACCATATAAACACAGTAAATTGACTCATTAATGAATGATCCACGATGAGCACGATAGTGTTGAAATTGCGCATGCATCTAAAAGAAAATCTATACGTAGCAGCAATTAATTTTTTTGACAGCGAACATGAACCGTGTCCCTGATTTACGGTGTCGGTGTTGCTTTTATGATGAATATTGCAATTAAAATTCTAAATTAGAATGGTAAAAGACTCCCAAACAGAGTAAACATTTTATCGTTGAGATAACATGCGAAAAACGCGATTGTATTTGCTCGAAAGTGCAGCATACAAATTCAACGAAAACGCAATTAAGGGCTGTTCCATATAAACATTGGCAACATTGCATGTCCAAAACAAACCCATATCCATATCATGGCCTTTTAGCTCGCAAGAAAGCCTAATCTAAATGCACATACATTTCTCTACGATTTTTATTTGCACATTTCGTTGACTATCGTTTTACCAAGCAAAGTTGTGATAATTTAGTGAGTAATTTACATATTTACATGGGTACTAGATGATGGCGTAGAACATGGGGGCTCAGAGCTTTACTAAAGCTTTGTCTTGTAGTTACACGAATTTATTTGATAAAATTTGAAGGCATTTGCATAGAAATACGAATTAAGTGGTTGCCATATTATCATTTTAATCCTAACGATAAGTAAACCTTTTCCTCTTATTTAAATGCATTTGGCGATTTTTCTGTCATCTGGTTATTTACCATTCGGGTAAACATAATCTGTTTAATAAGTTATCTTTGGTGCAAACTTGATGAAACATGTTAATAGTAATAAAAGTTTCAACAAAATATATTTAAAGAAAACCTCTTACAATTGTTTCGACAAAACCGTCATTATCAAAGAGTAAATAATTTGTAATTCTTGAATTCTTAAATATATTTTGTTGAAACTTTTCGTTGAATTTTATTACTATCAATATGTTTATTTAAGAATATTTGTCAATATTCTTGTTTCAGTGGTAATTTATATCTAAAAGGAATTTCAATAGATCGTTATTGATTATTGAATTAGTTAAGTATTGGACACCTAATGAAAATTGTTTAAACATTTTATTAATGACAAACGTTTTGTGGTCCATTTTCTATTTTGTAATACCAACCATTTGTTTGACAAAGTAAACCATTTTGTTTGTTAAAAAAGAAGGAATTAAAATCCTTATTTGTCTAAATATTAAGATCAAATATCTTACATTTGGAACGCGTCCTACCAAGTAGGCACAACGAACCGAAAGCCATATCCCACGACCGGTTTCGACCTAATATTTAGACGAATAAGGATTTTAATTCCTATGTTATATCTTCGTAATTTAACTAACCGCTACATTCTTAAGTGTTGTGGTAAAGTAGGGTGAGATAGTTTTTGATATTTATTATATTCTTGTCTATAATCTGCATTCGTCTTTGCCCTATCCCTTCAGGACCACATTGTATATAGAGAGGACTATGCAGCTTTGGTTTCAACTAATCCGGAAAGGAATAATCAAAATGTTTATTTTGTTGGATATTCTAGTTTGTGAGTTGGATTAAAATTTATCATCACGTATGAAGGATTCTGATGTGCCTAATGCAGGACACCATTTGATTATAGTAATAATTCGTTCGCCCTGTATTTGATTCGTTAGTCAGTTGTTTGTTTTTGGTAAACTCCATTATAAAAGCGAGAATATTGTCAGTCTTCCGGTCTCTATTAAAATCCGGGTCGAGTTGTAATCAGGAAATTCTACGGAATGTGACAAGGCAAAAGCAAACAGAACGTATCTCTCGCGCCCTTCCTGTGGACAACGACGTTGTCTTGCACGAACAAAGACTTCCTCCGTAACTTTGTCCTCCCTTTATCCATTAATGACTTCTTTCAATCGCTAACGGACTCTTCTTTTTCTCCTTTTTTTTTAATGGCACGTCGATGCCACTCCACGACGGTGTTTGAACAAGTCCTTTCCGTAAGGTACAAATTGCGATCAATTTGGTAATAAATTAGACATAAAAATTTTAATCAGGACTCTAAAGATTAACCCGCTATTTCATCTGCTTCGCTGAAGATTACGTTTGCAATAAAATAAACTTACCTGGCATTTTTCGAAATCGATTTTGAGTTCGCTAAACCTGGCGGCGGACGTTTACATTTCATCTGAACTAATTTGTGTAGAAATAATTAAGGAATTGATTGGGAAAATACAATCGAGATACTAAAATGTAATTTCTGTTAAAATAAATGCGAATTTGATTCGCGCGTTGAGGACGCTGCACGATGCAACAAAAATTCAATAAGCTAGTATTCATTTAAATTACGAATTAAAGTAAACAGTACCTATAATTCTGTGGGCCCGAAGTTGCCACTAAAAATAAAGATCTACCTGCTACACAATTGAGGTTTTAAATGTAAACAACCAATCGTGCCACCAGAGAAGAGGGTGCTCACCTACCTGATAAGGTAGTGGTAAGGAGTGTGATCCTTGGACAAATGCGTGTGAATCATTTCACTCAAAATTTAACGAATCTTTTTACATAGCTCATCCATCAATATATATGTTAAATTTGTGGAGAAGTTAATAGACTTATGATTATTGACACTTATGTCAAGATTCAAAGTTTAAAAACACCTTTCAAAATTAAGGATGCCTCCGTAAGAAGTAAAGTGAAAACTATCATTGAATTGTGTGAAAAATATAAAAAAAAAGAATATCGAACATCGACTATATTAAATGTGTATCATATTTAAGTTGAAAAAATTGTTGACTGATATATGTAACATATAAGTATGTATTTATAATGCTTTATTATTTACTGTTAAATAAATGCCATAAAATATCAATAAAGTATGTTCCTTTCTTATTAGAATAATTTTTACCTATTAGGTGTTAGTGGCACAACCGGTTGTACCTTTTGGTCAGTGGCAAGATCGGTTGTACCTTTTTTGGTCAGGTGTAATTTGATGATACCTTCGGATACGCCCCTATAATTTCTTTATGGATTTCAATATGTAAAAAGAGAGATAGGAAGATAGGACACTTTCTGAGACTCGAAGGGCTAGTTAGCGACATATTGTAAGCAGAAATAGGAGTAAAGTGCGGCAGTGGAAGACCTAGATTGAACTGCTGTAAATAGTTAGGGATGTAGGATGTTTTAGTTTCAGGGAAATGCGAAGATTGGCTCAGGATAAAAGAGTCTTCGAGCTAGGATACTATGATGATGATTGATATTGCTAAGTTCCAAATCTCCACATTTAGTTGTTTCCAAGAAAACATTTGTGACATAAGGATATGTGACTGACATTCCGTTTCGTTTTTCCTTTAGCACAATTGAAATTACTTTTCATAATACGTTCCCACTATTAATAATTTGAAATAAATGTAAGGGAATATTCACGTGTTTACAACAGCCCTTTAAAAATTCCAGTAGTTCTAAAAATACCTTCTCATCAAAATTCCATTCCGCTGATTCTGCTTCTTGAGATGTCTGTTTCTGAATTGTATAAGTAGAAATACGCGTTTCCAATATGAAGCGTATTTTCCCTTATTTATTTCTATTATATACTTATTTAGCTAATTTATTATCTTTCCACTTTGAATAAATATATTAATTAATGTTAACAAATGAATATTCTTTTGCAGATGAACTAATTCTACAATTTCGACGTAGGACGGAACAACCAATAGACTAGAAGGTATGGCTATTTTATTGTTTCTTATGAATCATTTGTCAAATTTTCTAGCTTAAAAATAATCCAAACAGGGTTACTATTTTTATTACACGGTTATATAGGATGGAGTCTACGGATGCTTGATTGAAATCCATAATGAGATAAAAAACACAATATTGTAAATTTCAATAACTTTTATTGTTCTTGGTAATTGTTATTGTTAAGTATTATTGTATTACTTCCGAAGAAGTCACAATGTGACGAAACAACTGTCAAGTACAGTAAAAGTTATTGAAATTTACAATATTGTGTTTTATATCTCATTACATAGTTACTTTGTATTCTTGAGTATTTTATGTAAGAGTGAGAGTATAAAATCTGATAGAGAGCTTTCTAGTAGGTACCTACTATTATTATTATTTTTTTTTTTTGAGTTAAAATTACTTTTTAAATGTTTTGGATCCTTTAAATTTCATTCTCGGAGTTTATTAATGTGAATGACGGAAAAAGAGACAAACGGTCATAATACTCACTTTTTGTACGAAGAAGATTTATTAACGATGCCAGAAGTTATACAACGGTTCCCAGTGGTGCCATTTTATTGCCTTCACCTTTTCAGTTACGGCGAGTTATCTACCGTATGATAAAGTTGGTGGCTTTAAGGCCTAATGATTATCGTAGTTTAACTTTTAATTTCATTCAACATCATGGTAAAATGTAGCTTTGTAGCTTTAGGTAAAGGATCACTTACATTATTATTGATACATCCTTACCAATACAATTGTTACTTACTGTTAAGTGCCTGTAAATATTAAAAATATTTTGTCTGTTTTTATATATATACATCTGTTAAGTTTAGTTTCTAAGTATTTATTATTCTCTTTGTATATAGGCATCTTTTGTGCCCATCAATTGTAAATACGTTAAACAGATGTATATATATAAAAACAGACAAAATATTTTTAATATTTACAGGCACTTAACACTTAGTCTTAAGTTAATAGTTTTTGAGACAGTTTTTCTTGTATTAAATAAGTAAATTAATATCTTAAATGATAATATATTTTGAACAAGAAACAATTGACAAGTATTTTACATATTTCGCAATATATTTATTAAAGACATTTTTTCGTAGAGTGATTGTGAAAAACACAAGACGAATAGTTGCACCAACTTTATTTTCTAACTCGACAATATTGTTTCGGTCCAAGGGGGCCATTTTCAAGAGTAATTGTCTTACGAAACAATATTGTCGAGAAAGAAGATACAATTGGTGAAACTATCCATCTTGTGTTTTCTTTTAAGTTAACGTATTTATTTGTTCCAATGATTGAGGAACAAATACATATGATTCACAGTGTCTACATTTTCTTGATGGAAATTCATGATCACAAATAAATAAAACACACAGTAACTTCCACAATTATTTAATCAACTTAACGATCGTTTCGCCTTCTTGAGGCTTCTTCAGAAGTATATCTTTAAACTAAATTAACAATATGTACACACACACATATATATATACATATATATGTGCTAGGGTGGGGGGTTGACAAAAAGGTTAAGCAGTGGTGAACTATTAAGATCTAATTGGTCATTCAGGAGTAAGTTTGTGTTCTTATTTTTATTTATCTCTACTGTTTCTAACAAGGAAAGTCTATAGCTTTTTCTTTCAAGATGTAAAATTTGGAAATTTTCATTAAATTTGTGATTTTCTTCGTTGAGATGTTTTGCGTAGTTAGAATCTAGTTTTTTATTTTCGTAGGATTTCTTATGTTCATTGATTCTTTTCTCAAAGGTACGTCCTGTTTGACCAATGTAGATCTTATTACATGAGTCGAATTCAATTTATATAGCCCAGATTTATTTTGTTTTTCTGTTTTGTCTTTGTTATTTTTAATATGTTTAGTTAGAGAATTATTCGTATAATAAGCAATTTTAAGGTTGTTTTTGCGAAAAATGTTTTCTAATTTATTCGTTTTATTGTTCAGAAATACTATTGTTCTATAATTATTCTTATTAGTCGTAATTAACAAATACATATACCTATTATAGAACATGCCAAGTGTTTGTTATTGAAAATCTTTTTATTATTTACAAAGATGTCTCACCAAATGCTAAGAGAATAAAAGTCAAAACCAGAAATTGTTTCACAAATTATTGGACATTTTCATGAATAATTCCCTTTCAAAATTCTACTATAAAATAAGTAATTTAAGATAATTCCTGCCTTTAGCCAGTTGTTTTTAAGTAAAACTAAAATGTAATGCACTGCTACTAACGGTAAGATACAATTTATATTAATGAGTTATCAATTGCGAAGTTTTCCCATTATTCTTCGTGTAGGGTTTGTTAAAGAAATCGTTAAGTTATATACGTTTTCTTTCAAGTTAAAACTACCTGTTTGGGAAATTTCGATTGAAATATTGAGAGGCATCCAGATAGGTCGTCAACTCAAGTAAAATCGAACGGGCAGAATTGGAAAACTTATCAGTTATAAAGTTGTTTCTGTGCAATTTCGTTTCAAAAGCAGACACTGGAGGAAAATGTAATTTATAGATTCAACCGAGACGACGGCGACGAGTCGACCGATCGCTTAAATGTCTATAAATTTCTAAATAACTTTTCACCTTCTTCCGCAAGATGTTTTCTTTTGGTGCCTTATTTTTACGCATATGGGTAATAAGCTAAACACGATTCGCAAATACATTAGGTAACAATTAGTAATTCATCTTTCAAAACTTCAATGACCGTAAAAATGTCTAAGATATTATCGGTATACATCTAAATAAGTAGGTTAATCCCGCAAGAGACCCTATACAATTCAAAGGCACTAGTCCAAAAATACCAGAGCAAATTTTCTTCACTAGATTCTAAAGTGCACTTTTTGTGAAACATAGTATATAACTTATTAAGAAATAAAACAAATGTTTACACCAATTTATTAGTCTACTCGACAATTGTTTCGGTTATCTACCGAGCGGTATATATCAATTATTTTGTCAATCATGTAATGCTACCCATATAGGACAGAGTAGAAGGGCAATAGAAACACGTCTAAAAGAGCATCTATACAGTATAGATAAAAGAGAACAAAAAACAGGAATTGCTAACCATAATTTAGGTATAAACCACACTAAAATACTCCATCCAAATATTAATAAAGGCAGAAAACTAACTTTACTAGAAAATTTCGAAATTAAGAAAGCCAAAGATACGAAATTAAATTTAGTAAACAGTCAAACAGAACTTGACTCGATATATTCCCCACTCCTCCTGTATAGGTGGTAAGTAACAAGTATAAATTAAAAGCCACACTTTGTAAACTTTAGTACTAACTAAGTACTCTTGATAATGGTAGTATCTGCCGAAACAATTGTCGGGTCGACTAATAAATTGGTGTAAACATTACTTTGTTTTATTTCTTAATAAGTTAATAATGCATTAGTTACCTAAAAATCAAAATCTTTTAGTAGGTGTTCTGTGACAAGTAAATGTTAACTTTGTTATTTTAAATGGAATGGTATATTTTATTATAAGCATAAAATTTTGAGGCGACATTGACAACCAACTTGTATGCCTACGATGAATTTTTATCGTCTTTCCTTACGTTCGGATGTTACCTGTTGTTTTATTTTATTTTATTTTTTTAAATAAAACAACGGGAAACATCCGAATGTATGGAAGGAGGGTAAAAGAAGGAATCGAATGAGAAAATAAAAATGGTGGGCGCCAATTTGAAAAAATTGAGTTTTTCGTGTTTGAAGTTTCTAAACTTTGGTTGTTTTTTATTAAACGCCTTGTGAAATTATGAAGCTAAATTTTCAACCGGATATAGCAGACAGTTGAAATTGTTTTAGATAGAACGATCATCCTAGATAACCTCTAGAGCCAATCTGTAACACTATTAGTTTTCCTGAAACATCTAATGTACCACTCAGTTTGAATAAACCTTTATATTTAATCAAAGTGAATTGGGAGACCCAAAATCAAACTGTTTTTGTTCAGCTTCTTCGCGTATCGTTCTGCGACGCTTTACGTTAAGGAGTTGTCGTATTTCTCGTATACGTTACATATGCCTGTATGATGTAATTTTCCGGATTCATCCAGGTACCTATATGAGTTATAAACATAATTACTTTATTCGGAACCAGGTAGGTACCCGATTGCAAGACTTGCATAGGTGTATGTACGATACACACGTATGCCTAATACGCACACACACTGGCTCGTTACCGCAAGCAAAATTGGATCGAAATTGACTATTAACAGGCAAAGGGGTAATTGGTGTGGTTACTAAAAAGCGGCTGCTGGTTCTATAGAAAGCATAGAAATCTATACATTACATAGTATCTGTGTGTGGATGTATTTATATAGGTGAAGTGTTGCACGTTACAAAGGAGAAGTTTTTTGTATGGTCCAAAATTGCCGTTTATCCACTCCTTTTAACATGCAATGGGTTTAAATTGGGGGTTGTTGAAAAAATTGCTTTTGACTTTTTGTTTTTAAATTGAATTGACGGTTTGCGTTTACGGTTAATTGCTACCTTTAAAATTGTTGCATTCGGAATACCTGTGTTTTCACTTATCTTTTACTTTACAAAAGAAGAATAATATTTTAGGGAAAATATATATTAAATATAAACATGGAATCAACAGAAACAACTATTACAAAAAAAAAGAAGGTAGGATTTTATTACTTTCCTTTTTGGATTGTTATCTTTGTCTTATAATCATTCGGAATCAACAGTGTAATTCAATGCCGGTAGAGGTATTAGCCCTCGGAGTAGTTGTTTCTGTTGATTCCATATTTATATTTATTATATAGCTTGTAAAAGCCTTTCTGCCAGCGCCCACCTGATGAGACCCGATAGGTCGAAACCGGTCGTGGGATATGACTTTCGGTGCGCTGTGCCTAGTGTGGAGGATGCGTTCCAAATGTGGGATCTGTGATCCTTTATAATTAGCCGAAAAAGGATTTTATGACCTTCTTTTTTTGTAAATATATATATGTTAACTAAAGAATTAACACCGTTTATTGTTCTCCATGTAATTATTACTATGAAATTGCTTATCTGATCTGGGATCGCTCATTTGTGTATAAGGTTATTAATAGCAATTAATTAATAATATGGATCGATACCACAGGCCAATGTGGATCGACGTAGTTTGCAACGCTCAATCCGAATGTGGCTTCAAAATTGCTGTAGCACATCACAATTTTGGGATTTTGATATAATCTTAATCTCAAAATTTTAATGATAATAATTTGGCATATTTGGTTTTGAAAATAGTATTTCTCGAAATTGAAGTGTGCTAGAGTTTTTTTGGGGGCTAAGAATACATCGAAAATTATTACTTCATTATCTGATTATTTTCTTAAACTCTCCAACTCAAAAAAGAAAGCAACACAACGTCGGGTTGAAAAGAATAAACACGAAGAGTTTGATAATATTCGATGTATTTTTGTAAGATGAACTCAAATATGTTTCGAGAATTTCGCTAGATGCCTAGAACATGGCAATTTAAAGATTCCCAAACAAATTAGATCGCAACATTTGGATTGTTGGGGTAAAATATTTCAAAATATTGATACGGTGAGGATTCATTCAGATTCTAATTTAGTGACAGAAGGAACCTCGGTAATAACTACTGTCTTTGTTCTATATTACTGCAATTTTTATCCCTATTTTGTTCATATTTTTATAATTAATTAACATATTTAATCATTTTATTTAGTCCATTTGGATTTTATCGTATATGGCAAAACAAAAAACAGGCTTCTGGGTTTGCATTGCGAGCGTTACCGACGTTTCGTGCTCGATTGCAGGGATATCTTGCCGACTGCTTTATAAGTACACTAGAAAGCATTGATGTTTAGGACGCAACGTCGCGTTGGTAATAGGCATTTTGACGCGCTCAGATCCAGATTTTCTTAGCTTTACCGTAAACACTCGCGGAAAGCTACGAAACATTTATTTTAAATGTTCAAAACATACCGACAGGTTTTTATATTGCCCTTGACGATTATATTTCGATTTTTAGTCCATGAATCTGCTATAAATAGTTGACGTCTTCAATTTGTTTGTCAATAGATAACATCATAAAATATTTAGAACTTAATCCAATATTCACGGTTTATTTATCTTTCTTTCGTTGGAAGTTTTCCGTTATTCTGTTTAATATATTCTATTGTCAAACAACGATTTCTCCGATGTCTCTTGCATCGTTTCTAGATTCGTGCGATTTTCATTTACTGAACTAAATTAAAATGTCTTCCATAACGAGAAATTCTAACCATTGCAAACAACTGTTCCGGCTTCTTGGTTTATGACAAACGCCATTTTAATGAGGAAATTTCTTCGGAACAATATCATAAGTGTCAGCAGAAGCGATGCCTGTGTAAAGCTAAGAAAAAGAACATTTTCAGCAAATTTATTTTACGAATTAACATTAAAATTAAATAAGTTCTACACAAAATAGAAAACAAAAAAAATATTTGCTTAAGAGACATAAGATATAATCAATAACAGGATTTCGCTTAAACCGTTTTGGTTTGCAACACCCTAAATAGGGGTACAATATTATGGTTGAAGAGAAAAATCGGAACCTTTATTTATTTTATTTTATTTTATTTTATCATAAAGTCGTCAGTATCAGTCCTAAGACCGATTGGACACACACTATCCTATTCTTCCTTTTCCTTATTGACTGCTCTTTCAAATACCTATTTATTTATAACATTTGATATCCATGATTTTGTCAACATCCACCTATAATACCACATGTCAAATTCTTCTAACTTTTTAGTTTCCGTCGAATCCACCGTTCACGTTACGCACTTATACATAACCGTGCTTCAAACCAACACTTTTAATAGTCATTTTCGAGTTCCTCCAGGTTTGATGACCGTGGTCCAGGATTGGTTCTCCTCCTTGCGTGAATCCTTAGTGGAGATTAGTATTATTATTTATTTGCTTTATGTCTCTAGCGTTTTTTCTATACCAATAATTTTTGCGTTTTCAAATTTTAGTATGTTACAAGGTTCTTTGATGTAAAAGTATCTCTAATCACGTTGTTATCGTTTCGAACATTGTATAACAAATTGATAACATCCTATAAAAATCTTTTTTCTGGTTAATGTGGATTTTCATCAAGTTAAATTCGAGTTTCGAGTTTAGGTTTAAAGAATACATAGAACTTTAGAAAAGAATTCCGCAAATTCTGATTTTTTTTTTCCATGAACCTTTCAACGAACAGCTGCTATGCTTAAAATTCTACGTAAAACGTTTACAAATCTAATTATATGCATTCGATACTTAAGCTGTCATCATCAGTCTCCTGAGTGTCTAATTGAGAATGACATTTGATTTTTACAAACCAATTTTGTTCTTAGGTACTTAACGATCTATCCTTTTCCTAAATTACTACTTCCTGATTGATGTTTTATTAAAGTTTGTGTAGTTGCTCAATTGAATGGAATAAGACATCCATTTTACATAATTTGAAAGTCATTTGATTGTGTAATATGAGAGCTCGATACCACTGTTTTCCGGTTGGTCGTCAAGTCGTTTGCAGGTTCTTGCCTAACGAGAATATTAGGATAAATCACCTGGGGCAAAGAGGAGTCCTGTGCCACTCCTGTTACGCCCGTGCTGTCGACATACAAACATACATACCTCCACCCCCGTCTCTTACACACACACACCCACACACTTACATGTAGACAGGTTCGTGGGATAATTGGTCTAGGATGCTTTACTCCTAACGGGAGTGTTCGTTAACACATGTCACAGTAGCAGAAGTCAACAAGAGTGACGATGATGTCAAACCATCTTCACGCACGCAGCGCCTACTTATAAACTGTTCCAGTAAACGAGGAATATGCTTCGAGTGTTGACTTGTGGCTTTTAAAGTGGCTCGTTGGGATTGTTAACCTCAAAATATTTAGAGCAAACGTGCGATATGTGAATGTACAAGTTACCCTAGATCTTATTGGATTTATGACTACAATTTAATAACTACCTATGTTACATCGTAACGAATTTAATATTCAAAATTTGGAGTGGGTACGAGACGGAAATAAAATTAATTAAACAATATTAATTAAACTAGTTTTGATGCTTATTTGATGAAACATGATAAGTAATAAAAATAATATGAAAATTGTAGTATGTAGGTTTTCACGGCCGGCGTCAATGGAATTAGGCTTTTTGGTTGCCTGACGTTTCGTCAGCAGCTGCGGCTGACATCTTCAGAAGCATTGGTGGTTTGGTCGTTGTAGCTGTCAGTCGTCTGATGTCGTATGTGATCACAGACGATTGCGAGATCGAAAGCTGCTACAACGACCAAACCACCAACGCTTTTGAAGATGTCAGCCGCAGCCGCTGACGAAACGTCAGGCAACCAAAAAGCCTATAGACCACCGCCCATCTTAATTCGATCATATGAAAAGTTTCAACAATGTATTTAAATAACATCTCTTACAATTGCTTCGACGAGACCGTCATTATCAAAGATTTTTGATTGTCTCGTCGAAACAATTGTAAGAGATGATATTTAAATACATTGTTGAAACTTTTCATATTATTTTTAACAATATTTAGTTCCTGTTTTCGTAAATTACTAAAATTGCGTCACTATCGCAAAACAAACATAATTTTTATTCATTTTATATCATTATTATATTTCACTGGCAATAGGTAGGTAGTATGAGTCAAAGTTCTTTTTATTTTGCTGTTTCTTCGTTGCATTTCAAACGGAGAACTCTGAACTATATTTCATGGATGGAAATGGTAACGCTACTTTTATGGCGAACAATTTTTATTCCAAATATTTTTATGTCTTAAGGTAATAGCAGCGTGAAATATGGGTAGTAAACTTACAAAAATATACTGTGATGATGACGTATCAGATTTGTATGGAGTCATTTAAGGAGATTCTCCCGTAAAACATTCGGTTCATGTCTCTATATATACAGGCGAATTTGAATCGTCATCTTCACTTTTAAGAGCTCGTGAATGAATTTGCGGTTCATTCAGCTATTTGAAACTGTGTTGTCATTTATTTACCCGACCTCCTCTTAATCTACGGCGATAATGCTTAAATGGTACGAAAACGATCATATCTATTTTAATAGCAGCCGTTGGCTGTTTATTCTTTGAAAAATTGGCTTGCCATTAAATTCGGTCAATTTCAATATGCAAAGATATGTTTCTAAAATGCAAATTGCGCTATTGCTTTCCATTATATCCATACATCCGTAGGTACTCACAGCAGTCGTGCAGAACAGACTGCGTTACCATTTAGAACACAGCTACTGTTGCCTGTATGTTTACTAATGTTTTAAACATGCCCTGTTTAACACTCGAGTTGCTACCTATATTTCCGTAAACTGTTTCCATTCTTTTTCAAATACAATATGTTTTTAAATGTCGCATAGAGTAAAATTAATTCACCTTTTTGTATGACCTGCTGGTTGTATAATTTATTGAAATTAACAGCATTTAGGGATAATTAGGCAAGTGCAGCAAGTAAGCACTTAATACTTAATCATCGTATTATCTGGTTCTTCAGGGCTGCCTGTCAGAAAATTTTTACTTGTAAAAAATCATATTTAGTGTTATAAAATCATTATTTGCAGAGGGCACCATTCATGCAAACAGGGTACAGGACATTTCTTAATTGGGATATTGTTGTAAAGTGCTTCGTAAGCAAAGCACAAATATATATTTTTTAAATATTTTTAGACTTAATCATCAATATTGAACTTAGAATAAAGAGTTACAATATATTAATTATCTATCACTATAAGCTGAAAACAGTGGTTTCTGATCAATCTTTAGAGCTTTTGATGATGTAAATTTTCTTATTTAATATTGTTGCGTCCCTTGGACCACCAACTGGTTTATTATCATTGCAAGATGCGTAACGTCTTGACGTTGACCTTCAAATTCTGATTTTTAGCTTCTTTGTTCATTTATTACCAGTTCCTTTCCTTTGTAAATTTAGTCTCGAATCCATTCCTTATTGTCCTACTATAAATCGCCCATAAATTCTAATAATTTTTCTAGCTGTAACTGTCAACCCCCTAATCCTAACGTCCGTCAATTTATATCATATTTCTGTAACATTTATAACCATAAACAAATACGATACAAGTTTCAAATCCCACCTTCCTCACTTGTAACCCCCATCATCATTGTTCTCATCAAATTTAACCACACCTCCATCCCTTTCCAACTTATTCTAAAATTTATAAATAACCTTTTTCTAAAAAGAGATCAAAACAAGCAATATCAATTTACATCAAACTATCTATCTAGTAGCTATATTCAACTTATATCAACAACAACAAGTTTAATCAATTAATAATATTCAGGCGACAACTCAATCGTGACGCAACGCTTTCCGGTAGTTGCTACCAGTATTATCCGTTGTAAAAAGTGTAAATATATATATAACCTGCTTGAGGACTTTAATTCAAACGACTTACTTCAATAAAAAAATTCAACCCAAATATCTGGACTTCATCAAGTTGCAGTCTAGGATGATTCATAGCGAATCAAAACAAATATTATAGTGGAGTACTTACATAAATGATCCCAAAATCATTTCTATTCTACTTCACATCATTTATATATGCCTTTCCCATAATAGTAACATTTGTCACTTTTGAAAGGTATTGTATACACATTAAATAAAAAGTGTCCGTTATATTATGCTTTTTAGTGATTCTCAAAAATTCAATTTATTTGGAAATTTAATTTGATTCAGTATTCGAAGCACTATAAGAAAGTGAAGATGTCAACTTATATATTCGTTATCATGAAAATGGATCTGACAAAAAAGATTGAATTTCCATGAAAGTATCCGAATTTCATTTATACCCAGTACAACTGTAGTAACATAGCGGTATAGTAACAGTATATATATACATCTACACCTAGAGTGTCTAACCGGAACGCCTTCATAAGCATAATGTCTTCTTTAATCCGGATAAAAGGTTTTATCGATTTCAATATGTGGAGTTTGGAAAAATAAATGACATTCTAGTATCTCTTACTATTCCGAAGTGTAAGGAACTATTACACATATAAGCGAGCCTCGGTCGGGAAGGTGTTACCTTTTGAACCACTCGCTTTCTTTTTACGAACACACGCCGGAAAAATTAACTGGGTCATAAGAATTTATGTCTGCCAACACCCCATTTACATCCCATTACGTTTTAATAGCAAAATAGACAGGAAAACATTGTTAAAATATTTAATCACAATTAAAATAAAAGCAAGAAAGAATGGAGGAAAATTGAAAAATGCGAGGCACGAGCTAAAAACTTTCCGGAATCATATCATCATTATTTACCATATAATAATGTGTTACTGCTATGGTGCTAGCGTAGAAAGATTTGAAAAGAAAATCAGAGCAGCTCAAATAGCTGATGGTAGGACGTTCTGGATTTAGCTAACGATGTCTCATAAAAGAATGAAACTAACTCAATAGTCTACCTTCGATGTCTAGGAAATTGCGAGATGGCCTTCTTGAAAAAAAACAAAAACTTTTTTGTGTTTCATTCCCTACAACTACTCGTGCTGGTTTGCGGGCAGTTCCTCCGACCTACACTGTAGTACAAAGCCGGAGGGTAGGGCGTAAGACCCTCTTCAGCCTCCTTCCAAGAATCGTGGGAATGGGTGAGTGGTGTGGTTAGGGAGAGAAAGATGAGACGGACGACAGAAGAGAAATGATAGATTATCTGTGGAATATTACTGCCCCAGCATTTGCCTAAATGATATAAGGAAACCACAGATAACTTGGACCAGAGTAGCCGAACCCGCGTTCGAACCGTTGACCTCCCGAATTCTAAGCACTGGAACACTAGACCACGCCTCTCGGTAGGGCTTCTTCAGAAGTATACAGCAAAGACCCCGAAGAGAAAATTCTCAGACTCATCAGGAAAAAGCTAGGACTTTTTTGGGAATCCTCACAGGCAACGGAGTACTGCACTACCACAGAAATAAACTGGGACGAACATCCAGTTGTTCCTGTCGTTGTCCTGATCTGGCAGAACGTAGGTGTCTCAGTTTTGGCCACTATGTTCTACTAGCGGAAGACGTTTCCGTTCGCGACGACCAAAGTGAAGTTTTGGAAAGTTTCCTTTAAAACATAAGCGGGAATGGTCACCTATCCTTTCTAGCTCTGAACAAACGTAAATCCGCTAATAATAATAATAAATAATGTTGCAACTTGATGGATACCCTCCAGCTTTTGGAGGTTGTTGCGCCCTCTGTCCACATAGGGCATGAGATGAAGGGACAGTATTTTCTAGAGGTTTTTACGTTACCGAAGTTTCAATTATTAAGGCTCTCTTGTAATAAGTAGGTACGATGTTATTCTGAAACAATGTACACATCAGTAAACGAGATCTGTTTTTTATAGTTGGTGGAAAATTAAATGGAACGTATATATACATTTACATTCCCTTGAGATAAGTAATTCAAGGGTTGACACAATGAGCATATTTTATACTTTGCAGCTTCATATGACCATAATCCGCGAAATATTGTACGTTTAGTTAGTTTTATGTAAAGTATGTGACGCGGAAATAGCGACATTAAATTGTACCGCGACTAAACGGTCTTTGGAAATATGAGGCAGTTTGCTTTGGTAAATCGCGACAATATATCGCGGCATGGATATAAAATAAAAAGGGCACATTTATACGTATGTGTTGTATGTAAAAAGCTTCGGGGTTTATAATGACAACGCAATTCGTTTCTTTATTATTACGCGGGCACAAAGCAAACGGAAATACTGAAAGCATCTGTTAAATTCTTAATATGTGCTGAAAATCAACAGGTCCCTGATAAAGCTTTCGTGAAGGCATAAAAGTAACCCTAAAAGTAGGGCTTTTGCCTTAACTATAGGGGTTTACAAATTATTGATTTAAATGTCGTTTAATTTTAATAAACTTTACTGAAGATTAACGACATAAAAAATTAATGGACCCCCAATCAGGGCAAAAACAGTAAAAAAAAGTCAAAGCTTCCGGGACTAGGGGAATAGAATTCGAAATCATTCGAAAGGAAGGTACTGTACCGTAGATGTGAACAAAATAAACCTATTTGTGTAACGGGCAGGTTGAAAAGTTAGTAGGCTGATCTATAGATGGCGCTGCTAGTATCAAATCCATATGATTTTTAGTAGCCCTAACCTTCAAAAGACGCGTGTATAAATTTGACAGCTGTTGCACTATTAGCAAGTATATGAGTTATAGCATTTTTAGTGAAAGAACTTTTGTTGCTTTGAAAAAATGGATAAAAAGGACTTTCGTGTGTTAATAAAGCATTGCTTTTTGGCGAAAAATAAAATCTATTGAAACCAAGGCTTGGCTTGATAAACATTATTTGGACTTTGCACCAGGAAAATCAACCGTAGAAAAGTAGTTTGCTAAATTTAAACGAGGCGAAATAAGCACCGAGGACTGGCTGTTACCGATGAAAACATCAAAAAAGTCCACAAAATTGGAGCGTTTAATAGACGAAATCGCGGAAAAGCTGCCACATTTGAAGAAAAAGACAGTGCTGTTTCACCAAGATAATACACCGTGTCACAAATCAATGAAATTGATGGCAAAATTCCATGAATTGAGCTTCGAATTGCTTCCGCATCCACCGTACTCTCCAGATCTGGCCCCCAGCGACTTTGCGACTTTTTTCTGTTCTCAGACCTTAAGGCAGCTAAAACAAGTAGAAAAAGTATTGCCTCAGCCTGGAATCGAACGCGGGTCGCCTGCATCTTCTGTATAATAAGACCTACGGGGGGTAGATCAGAATACATTCGAATATGTATGAAATGTTCTGATTGTAACAATTTCATATGTGTGATTGTTTTTTTAATTTATATAAGCATAAAAGGTATATTATTTTGATTTCCTCATACAAAACACTTTAACCAATTAAATGAAAGCAAATCGGCCAAATTTCGATCATACACGATACCAGTTGATATTGATGTTGTTCTTAAAATGCTCAGTAAATCTAATTCGAATGGAACGAAATTTGAGCTACACATTTATTTAAAAACTTTAATAATCCAAAAGTCTTCCGGCTTCCGTAGCTTAAGTACCCTTTCTTCTTCAGGACTTTTATGTCGCGAGATAAGTTCAACAAATTTATGAGTGTATTTCGCGGTCTCGGAAGATATTTCCGCAGACATAATCTGCAAGAGAAGTTTTTGACCTTTCTATTAGACAGTCACTGCACCTAAGTTAAAACTAACTTTAATTCCCGACCGTCTTTTCTTTTTCATGCTTCGTCGACTAACAGGAGGTAGTAGGTGGTATGAAGATGCTTTTAGAATAATACACGACTACAAAACCAAGTAAACAAATGACAACTTTTACAGCCGCTTCCTTGGCTATAAAATGACTTGCAGGTTTTTCTGATGTAACAAACAATATGATATTTTAATGGCGAAACCATCTATAGGAGTATTACGTATAAAATAAAACTTAGTTCATATTAAACTATTGTGCTTATAATTCAGAAAATTATATTATTTTCTCCATTTATTCAAAAATAAATTTGGGTTGGTTAATTTACGAAACACGGAATGGTTGTTCAAAGTTTCATTGTATTTATTGGGGTGCACATCGTCTCCCGTCCAAATAATTGATGTAACTTTTTCGCCACATGTGGTATTTAATCCTCTGCAACAACAACACTACCATCGCTTAATTAGTTTATTACTCCGAAAAAGTACATTTACGGACATATTTAGCACAACTTAAAGACATTCCCTAACCTTTTTATCGCTGGAAGAAGTTGGGGATGTAATCGCTACAGAATTTGCAGCAGAACTACCGAACGACCCACGGGTAATACAATTTTTTGACTATCTATATTGGCGAAAACGCTACTTTTCCTACTACCATATAGGTCTCTAATACAGAATATTTATCACGCACAACAAACACATGTGAATCTTTTCACGCGAAGTTTAACGCCTACGTCGGAACCCCTCACCCAAATATTGTTACATTTCTGAAGGCTTTAAAGATATGCAAATGAACACATACATGAAAATCAACTGTGTTCAAGAACAAAGAAAAAGACGAACTGTGAGGAAATATGTTGAAAGGTCGTTTAAATTTATTTCAGGGAAAATTAAAGAATACTAGGAAAATAAAATAAATAGGTCCGGTTTTTTAAAATGTGTTTCTAATAAGTATTCTAAGATCTGTTTATAAAAAACGCCCTGTATATTAAAAAAATTATTACATTTTTTCAAATTCATTATTCATTACCTGTTATGGGAAACACAGATTTGAATTGAAATGATATTTATTTGTAATAGAAATTCTGCTTTTAAAGTTTTATTTTAAAAATTGACCTTTACTACCTCAGGATAATTGTATGTTTTAACCATGATGATTTAATAACATTTTATGATCCAGGCAAAATTTCGTATAACTTGCAAAAAATTAAAAAATAATTGTAACTTGATACATCACCATTAATGTAGCTCTAATGAATAACCAAGTTTCATTCAAATTGGACAAAGAAGTTTCATCTGAAGACAAGACTTACTTTGTTACTTGAATCTTGAAACCTATACGAGGATTGGATTAATGGTAAATTTCCTTAAATTGTTTTGAGCTCAAAATGCTGAGGAAGATACTAAAATCACTCGAAAACGTAAGCAGGGATACGAAACGGTATTACAATTACATGTTAATTTATGTTAGAAAACAGGAACAACAACAACAACAACAATTAATAATGTTGCTGATTAGTACTGAAAAGCTCAAGTCTATAGATCTTGGAGATTAGTGAATATCAGAAATTGAACGACTTTCGCAGATCGACGAAATGACAAATTGTCAATTGATTCTTATAAATCCAAATTTATAATTTTGAGTAAATGTAATGGTCTGAGGAGAATTAAAAAAATTGATTATATATATATATTTGTTTTGTAGGTTTATTTTCATTCGGATTCTTCGTATCACAAAATTATAGTGAGTTTATAGTCATAAATCTCATAATTGGAACGATATGCTTTGAAATTTGTTGTTATTTTCTTATTACTTAAAATAATGCATAATGGGTCTTTGTTCTCGAATCTCAAGCCCGCATTAAAATAGAGTTAATTGTTTTCTTGCGCAAAACTTTACTGCACGAAAGGTAGTTAACAGTTGAAAACTTACTTAATTTTCCGTTAGAGAAGACCTTCTAAATTGCATTTGTCTTGAATTGCAATGACCAAACTTCTCAGAGATTGCTTACAATACAGAGCGCGTTTTAGTCTATACGTATAGTCTAGGTAATACGACTGTTTTATTTGTCAACTGAATTAGTTTGCTAATTAATGATTTGCGGAACTCCCTTAATTAATTATCTACCAATTATAACCACCGACGGTTTGTCCATTTGCTCAGTGGTGCTGTTGCATATACAACTTTTTCTATATCCTAATAAAACCTAAATAAAAATATGTATTTAATTGCTAAACATTTTGTATTAAATAAAGTTCATACTTTTTACTGTTTAGCATTAGAAGCAAAACTTGCTTACGCATAATCATATGAAGAATATTTCGTTCTCAAATTAAATTTGTTTAGCCTAAGTTTCATAATAATAATAATAATAAAGTAAGTATTGAAATTCATAAATTACAATAGTTAAATACGTAGTCCGCTTTAAATAGAACCTAAAAACAATGGTCTAAACGTTTCATTCATTGGATATTGCTTCGTCCATCTCTAACCTAACCTACCCTTTCAGGAGAGTTAGACTATGTTAGTAACGGGTAGGCAAGATGATACAAGACAGTGCTTAATACAAAAAGGAAACGTAATTTGTAAAACTGGTTGTCAGGTTTCTTTCGACCAGGGTCTTTTTATCAGGTTCATTCAGAATATCTAACAAAAATGGGATAACTAAAAGAAAAAGTGACAAAGAACCATTATAATGCTAGGAAATATTCCTTTGTACTACATAGTAGTAGATAGAATTAGGCAATTTCGTGTGAATCTGTAGCGAGTTCTATATTTGCCATTGAAGAAGAAAAGCATTGGAAGCAAAACGAAAAAACAAATAAACAAGGATGAAATCAAAAAATACAAAGACTATTTTTATTGTTACCAATTCCGCAAACGCCTCAAACGGAAGCGTCCCAAAAGGAAACTATCCTTTGGGCGTTTCGGACGGTATTATCTTCCGCTCTAGAGTGTAGAAGCCAAGAAAAGTTCAGACAGCGTGGGCTGGTTGATCTTTGATCCAATTGTAACAGAGAATATGTATTGTACTTTCTATTACCTCGTCACAGAAACGACAAGAGAAACTGGGCGGTTAAACTACGTTTATTCCTGTGGTACCGCAGTTTTTGTGACTAGTGAGGATTCCCACAAGAGTCTTGGCTTTCTTCCTACAAAGGCTGAGAATTTTTCCTCTCCAGTCTCTGCAGTTTGTAAGGGAGATGAAATCCATTCTCTAATTACATCTTGGTTGTGTTTGCCTGTTCTCTATAGCTCAGAGGCGACCCATTGCGAAATTTCTTACTTGATGAGACTGCAGCTGCTTCTGGGCATATGAGGTGTTTCTGAGTACATCTTTCTCCAAGCTCGTTTTTCCATTTGCTATCAATCTATGGGCCGAAAGCCAGAACTACCTAAGGTGTGGATTGCTAGTTTGACTGTGTTGGTGACAGACTTCAAACAGCGCCAACTTTTTCAAAAATCCTTTAAAGGCGTTTAACACATTGTAAAATAAAAGTAAATAATGCCTGCTCTTTTCTTTTTTAAAAAAGTTAAGCTTCATACTCCATACGTGCTCTTCTTTTCCATATTATACGAGGGTGGATCAAATATAAACGAGCTTTTTTAAATTGCGCGCCTGATAGTTGTTTAAAGCGCATCCGGGCGTTAGGAACTTGAAGTGGGGATAATAGGTGGCACGGAAACGACGCGTCGTATTGCTATTTAATAGCTATCACAATGAGTGAGAAAGAGGTGCATAGCAGCGTTGCGCAACGAATTATTTCTAAGATTCTTACACGTGGAAACGTGAAACCAGCTGAAATTTTACGCAGATTGCAAGCACAATTCACAATTCGTAAATGAAATGCTTTCGTGGCTACGTGTAAATGTTTAGTGCAAAGAATTTAACGATGAGCGTAATTGTGTCGAAAATGTAAATCATCCTCGTCGTCCGCGCACCAGAATTTCGTCGGTTAACATTGCACTCGATTGAAACCTTATTGAAGATATCTGGTGAACTCGGCAACATCAGCTATGGGATTGTTCACACAATCATAACGAAAAACTTGGGATTCCTAAAAATATTAGCTCGGTGGGTTCCACATTTGCTGAGAGAAGATCGAAGAGCAGCTCGAATTCGCATCTCTCAGGCACTTCTCACTCGATTTAGGGAGGAAGGTTATTTTTTTGCACAAAATTGTATCCTGAGGTGAGACGTGGGTACACTATTACACTCCAACATCAAAACGAGCAAGCATGGAATGGTGGCGCAAAGATGAATCAAACCCAGTGAAGCCGAAAATACGTTTGTCTGCAGGCAAGGTTTTAGCCAGAGTGTTTTGGGACTGGAGAGAGGTGCTGTTGGTCGATGTTTTGCACGACTGCCCAGTCAGGTAAAACTTGCTTATCGCCGATAAAGGAGGACGCACATTATTCGTAACGTGTTACTCTTGCACGATAACGCTAGGCCTCATACTGCAGCTTTAACGCAGGCCCAAATCGGTGAAATGCACTGGACTCAGCTGGAACACCCTCCATATATCCCAGACCTATCCCCTTCTGATTTCCACATGTGTCTGCTCATCAAAGAATCACTAGGAGGCGAGCGATTTCAGACCGATGAACAGGTGGAGGCGTTTATGCGCATCTGGATACCGTCACCCGCCCTGCTTCTTTTTATGAAAACGGGATGAAAAAACTAGAAATGCATTGAGAAAAATGTATAGATAAACATGGGGGATATGGATATGTGGAAAAATAGAGAAATTTGTGTTTTTGTGAAACTTTTAAAAGTAAACGTTTTATGAGCAAAGGTTCGTTTATATTTGATCCATCCTCGTATAAAAACGTTTCCGAGATTTATAAACTTTGACTGATTATTTAATAAGTAACATGAGGGGCATACTTGATGAAACATTTTATATTTCAAATTCGTTTAAACTTATTTTAACTGAATTTGACTAATTATTTTATTTTATATATTACTGAGTTCCATAAGCTCTGAATTAAAAACAGACCTGTCTAAAACAGAGAAAATTTGTATGTGATATGTTTAGAACATTTTTTTAATGATTCAAGTGGCTTCGGTTTTTGAATTTAAACGAAGCATCTTGACATAGGTAGTCAGTTTTTTCTTGTTTTTCGTTTTTTTAGTTTCTCTACACGTTTTGCATAAAGGAGAATACGAACGATTTTATTATGTAAATTTGCACAGTATTAAAGGCTACTTTCCAAAAACATTCGGAATTTAACAGAAGTAATGCAGCGTTTTATTCGTTTGCCGGAATGACTTTAAAAACTGTTTTTTGCTCACAAAATTTTTAATTTTGTTCGACAATTCTTCTGTTATCATATGCCTATTGTACTCTGTACCGACACACGTCTTACACTTGACAGATTCTTTTCTCGGTTTTCATTTTTATCTAAGTTAGACAGAAGTTTGTGGGAAATTACTTTCGTTTTTGCGGGAAATCCAGTTATAACAGTCTAGACGGTTTCAAACATGTGGAACTAATTAAAGTCATAAAATGCTACCAATTTACCGACCTTATTCGAAATACATAGTCCGACTCCAAAATTAAATGAGTCGCAAGTTATAAATAGAAGTAGAATATTTTGGAACACATACGGAATAAAAATTGTTAATTAGCAACGCGGATTGCGCAGAAAAAATTTAAAAACCATTGAACTGTTTCTGCTTTACAGAATTATATAATAATATTTCTATACCTTTAAAGTTCCTTACATCAAAAGGAACCTAATACAGTACATTTGTAAGTCTGTCTGTCCATTTTTTTGTCATAACCATTTTTCTTAGTAATGAGAAAAACTGAAGCCGCAAAAAGTTTTTTTTTGATACAATACCAAGGTAACATATCCAAAAAAGAAGGCATTAAAATCCTTGTTCGTCTAAATATTAAGGATCAAAAATCTCACATTTGGAACGCATCCCACGAAGCAGGCTCTACCAACCGAAAGCCAAATCCCATAACCGGTTTCCACCTTTTGGGTCTTATCAGATGGGCGCTGGCAGAAAGGCCTTTACAGGCTATATGATGAATAACATATAAATATGAAAACAAATACCCACCTGATGAGACCCAATAGATCGATTGTTGGATTTGGCTTTCGGTTCGTAGTGCCTGCTTGATAGGATGCGTTCTAAATGTGGGATCTTTGATACTTAATATTTTGACGAACAAGGATTAATGCCTTCTGTTTTTGATATTTTATCATAAATGTAAATGAAAATCCTTTATTTCATTTTATTTTATACTGAGTAATAATGAAAAATAATGCAAAGTTGATATTTAAATTGGGTCTTTCTAAAGAAAAAATTTCATTATCAGTTTCGTAGGACAGAAAAGTTAGGTAGAAGTTCTATTTCTTAGATGAGCTCTGAGGATGATTTGTGAAACTGGTGACGGGAAACGTTGCAATCTGAACTGATGCGTTCAAAACCAACAATATCAGGAGATAATAGTCGCGGAAGGTTTAACTTATACACTATCGTACTGTTTCTTTAACATTATTTGTTTTATTTTTATCAGTAAACATTTATGGTTATCTCGTAAATTTTCATTCTTGAAATAAATAATTCGTAGCCTATGGTAGGGATAAAAATTGTAATGCTGTTTGTTGGTTTGTCTTAAAGTTGTGTTGTTGGTTTGTCTTAAAGTTGTGTTGTATCGTTTGTTTGAATGTGGAAATGCGAATTTTCATTATTCAAAAGTCATTTGAAGCTGAAGCATGTTCGTAATTTGGTAGCTACACCACATTTGTTTACAAACGTGACCGTGAAAAATCGTCTTCAAATAGAAAGAAAGGCGGAGTTATGTCGTCGCCTACTGCTGGTACCCGGTAGTACGCTTGTTGATCGTTTCTCTATCCTTCTTGTGTTAAAACTCTTCGTGGCGTTCGAGTCTCTTTTCCTCTCCATCCGAAGCGATCGCAGCGCTACCATTGGTGGCACTGAGTACAACGTCCGTCAAGTTTTCCTTTTCTCATTCGGTAACTCGACGTCGCCGTGAACACGTCTGTGTGTTCCGTTGTTTGTCTCATCAACGCGCTTTGAACGCTTTTGTGCACATCAACTTTTTTAAAAGTTTCTAACTCGGTTTCCGGTACGAAGGTAGCGACAGATGTGCTTTTGGATAACTGTTTACAATATATTGTGACTGTTTAATGTTCAGTTTATGTTTGTTCGTCTTGTTGTTGTCGACGAGGAATGCAATGAAAAAGTGGTGAAGTGATAAATATAATTAAAGACTTGAGATTTGTGTTGTGCAAAGATTAACTTGATCTTTATATCATAGCGCTCTTGTGGAATGAGAACCTAGTGTTACACGAGTTTTGTTCAGGATTTTTATTACTCAGATTAAGTTCAATCTGTGGACTCAGCAATGGATCTTTTCAGTGGAAAGGCGGATTGCTGGAAAATCACATTCTTCGCTTTGCAATTAGGTAAGTGGAAATAAGTAACGACCAAGCGAACTTGATCATTGCAATTGCAACAAAAAAAATATTGCATTCCAAATACAATTTAAAAACGAGTTAATTCGTCGAATCTCGGAACGATTTAACGAGATTACTCGAGCTTTTGATTGTGAAAGGTTTCTCTTGCGAAGGTTAAAGCCACAATGTAATTCTCCGCTTTCACATCTTCTGTCTTTATGAAATTCCAGAGCCAATTAAGGAACATAATAAATGAAATTCATTAGAAATTTTCTTTTTCTTCATCTATTTCCACCCAAAAAGTGTTACTTTTACTTCGGATGTATGTTATCATCAAGATTTATCTATACAAAATCAATTAAACTATGTGAAAATATGATTTTAGTAAACAAGTTTATATAACATATTCAATATCTATTGTCAGGTACCATAGTAAGTAGGTACTTTTGTAACGGTCAGCCGCCATTTTGAAGTACCGTTTCGTTGGTTTCAATCTCACCGCAGTTGTCCCAAACATGTTCTTTAACGACCTAACGGATAGTTTTTACCTGTTTTATCAGTTTATTGAAAGGTTATCGATTTTTTTTTTGTAAATGTCGTTTTATATTTGTAGATATCTTTTAAATAATTTTGTCTTTAGATATAAAGCGCTCGATGTTATAAACACATTAAAATTGTATTTTACCGAAAATTAAAAAATAAAAATTAATGCCTAGTTTACCTCCGACTTTTAATAAACAGTTATTTTATTTTTAAATTGTTTTGTTGTTATGGGGACTATTTACTTTGTCTAAAAGTAAGATTAATATAGACGTAAGTAAATAAAAATAGAAACAATCAGCAAAATTAAAAACATTTCAGTGAGAAGAAGACAGTGTAGGGCAAATTTAAATTCTAATAACTTTTTCAAAGTATTTACATATTTAACAGTTTTCCACTTTTTTCCCGGAATTACGTTTAAAATATTAACGTTGCATTTCACCGTTGTTCCAACCGTTTGTTTCTTTGTCTTTTTTGCTTTCAACTTTAAAATTATAAGGAAATCTTCTTCTGTAAATATTTATTACTGTGTGGAGGTTCGAACAAAAAAATTACTTTAAATGGTTGCCAGTAATACCTTTGTATTTTTCCTAGTTAATTAATTTTATCATACAATTTATCTTTTATACGTCTGTAAGGTATACCTGCTAAATATGATTTTCACGATCTCTAATTGTATAGGAGTATTAAGTATTAATCAGTTCTTGCTAAAGCAGTAATCTAGTTCAGAAATTTTAATGGCATGGTTCATTAGAAAATATTACACCGATCGTAGTCTGCTTCATGTTGATATACATACCTGTAGGTAGCTTTCTAATTTCTACGGAGAAAGTTGAGAAACAGGATCGTGAATGTAAAACCTTAACCTTCTTTGTCTTTTATCGTAAGAAGAAAATATTAGTAAAATATTACACATTTTACATATCTATAAGGAACACATGAATCATTTCCATGAAATATTTAATTTAACGTATTTCATTGTAAAATTGTTAAAATAAACAAATGAACTTCAACGATTTATTGTAACGATACACTCAACAATTGTTTCGGCAGTATACATATACTGTCAGTATAGTTGTACTCTAGTTAATGGCTACTTAGCCGAAACAATTGTCGAGTGTATCGTTACACTAAATTGTTGAAGTTCATTTGTTTAATTTTACAATTTTATTAAAACATGCTTCATCATCCTTGCACCGCTGAAAGTTTAAATAGTATTTTATTGTTTTGGCAAAGCAGTAGATGTAAAACTTGCTTTCGTTATTTTAATACTTATATGATAAAATAAGGAACTGTCTGCCCGTTATAAATGGGACCATGAATGGGATAAGGTAATTACCTCTCTATGTCAAGCAGATCCTTAATATTTAATCGAGTATGCAATTTCGGTATATCGGGATCGTGTAGGCCAAATATCTTACATGTTGCAGTAAATGCATGTAACACCCTAACAAGAAAATTGAATTAAACCGAAGCAGTCAAGGTTAAATTATAAATGGAGAGTGATAAATGATACAGGCGAATAATTCATTGTTTTCTTGATTCATCGTTTTTATTTATAAATTTGCTGACTAATACTAATATGGTCCTGTATCCATGAATGCAAGCAGGAATGTTTATTAAACTACTGTAATACAGTGAAAGGTACCTACAATTAAATTAAAATTCAACTTTTAATGTATTTACATATTTCTTAATTTTAGACAATTTCAGTTCATCTTAGTTGGGTCCGTTTTCAAAATGCAACGATTTTATGTTTATGATTGAAGTTTCAAAAATTAAAGTTAATTAATTCGTATAGGTATGCCTGAAATGTACATTATTTTGATTTCCTTATACAGAACGCTTTAACCAAGCAAGTGAAATCCATCGAATTTAGACCACACCCTATCTTAGTAACTATTCGTTTAAAGAAATAAAAATTAACAACTTTATGGTCTGCTATAAAACAATCTGTGAATTTCGACCACGACATTCCAAATATGTAATCAAACACAATTACTGACATAATGAACTGGCTCTTAATAGTAGTTTAAATGGAGTAAAATGTGATTATAATACAAATTGCAGTGTGTCGACTGTTATATGCCTATACAAATTTTTCAATTTTTATAAATATAAATATGGAATCAACAGAAACAACTACTCCGAGGGTTAATACCCCTACCGGTATTGAATTACACTCTTGATTCCGATGTATTCTTAGACAAAGGTATAACATATTAAAAAAAAAATGGAATTAAAATCCTCATTCGTCTAAATATTAAGATCAAAGATCTCACATTTGGAACGAATAAGTATTTTAATTCCTTCTTTTTTGAATATCTTCAGTTTTTTATTTTAATCATTTTTTCCATTGATACTATCCTTTTATTTAATATAAGCTCAAAACATTTAGAATTTCGTCGTTGTTACTGTTGTCACCTCTCGTAGCTTAGTGGCAAAAACATTGGCGCGTAAAGGCAAAAATCCTGGGTTCGAGTTCAGACGAGGGCGTGACAACAGTAACAAAATTTTTCCTTCATTGTATGAGGTAGTCTTTAATGGGTATAAATTAATTCAATAATTAATATCGCATTTATGTGTTTACGTTTAGAAAATTTTATATATTACCACTATCTCGCATTTATCTTTTTCATGAATACACATTTCAAATATTAATCACAGGTATTTCTCATCAAGTCATTAAAAACGCTTAATTTACCATTAACAGACAGAGCAGGGGTACGTAGTTATAATTTCGAATTTGGAGTAATAAAATAGTTTTGCGGGTATTAATTACACAGTATGAGTTTTCAAATCTTGGTAAAGTTTCGGGGATAATTTAGGTGTGTATCAAAGGCGACGTATTTGTGTAGACATGGGATGGTGATGACGGTCAGTTTTATAACGAAATATAATTTCAACAAAAGTAGCCTCCAGCCCCTTCGGCGACCGAAGCCCATAATGCAGGAACTGTCGGCGTCATTTATAACCGACGACGTTGTTTGGTCGGTGCCCAAGTTGGAAATGGAAGACGAGGGTCGTTATATGTTAGGGTCGCGGTATATGGTACGTAGGATAGCATCGGGGTGGATCGACAACTAACGACAAGGGTCGCGATACCTTCTACCTACATTAGGCGGTTTTATCCCGATATAAGCCGCATGTAGAAAGTACGTTAGGATTTATTTTGTTAGCCTCGGTATTACATAAAATGAAACGAATATTATGGTTTTATCACAATGTAATGGACGATGGTTTACAATTAAGCCAAGAAGGCTTTCTATTTAGAAGCAATATTTAACGTTTATTACATCTGGTTTAATTATTTATTTATCATAACCTAACTTAACATAAATACCTAATGTATTTGTTCCGCCATGTTCGTTAATAAACTGGATGTCCTAGGAAACTGAGATAGCGTTTAGAACCTCAACAGGTATCCGAAATATCATAATCACAGAGTCCAATTTTTCGTGTCTAATTTTTATATAACATACTTATAAAATTTTCTTGCGTTGACGTGAACAACTTCAACAGACCCTCGGATTATTTTTCATTTCTTTTATATAAAAGTACACCATAGATTTGGATTATTATTACTTTTTTTGGCTCCATTCTTACATTTACGATTACAATAAAACTGTTCATGTTAAATAATCTCTATGGTATCTATTCACCCCATAGAAACATTATTCCTTTAGCTTCTGTTTCTTAAGATGACCTATATACCTAGGTATAATATACATTAGAATCTCTATTACATAATCGAATGACGTACTCCATAATATTTTACAAATTTTTAACATGTAAATTGTCTATAAATCCATGAACAAGTACATACTAATAATTAACTTCTTGTTGAACGTTTTTAAATGAAAATTTGAACTGTAGCCATTGTTTGCTATGGTTGATTAGTCTGTGCTAAATTTGAATGCAATTGTTGTTTCATGATATTAAAAAAACTACGGTAAATAAGTAAATTCTTGATGAATTTAACATTGATTGTTCATTTCGTTTATTATTTTAAGCATTCGTTGTCATATTGTAAATATAATATCAGTTTCTCAAATTATCTCTTTAATGACTCGTTAGATTTAGAGCACGTAGTACAGGTTTCTCTTTTTGTGAAATTTAAAAGGTGTGATTGAAGTTGTCAAGTACTTTTTATGACATAAAGGCCGTTATCTTGGTATATTCTTTTTTAATTTACACTTAAACGTTAAACAGCTAAAATGGCGTTCTTAAGTGAAGTTTGCGAGGCATACCTATACATAGACACTTGTAGACGTCTGCCTACATGCATATGTATGTGTACATTTATTGTACGTAGGTAGCGTAGCAGGCGTATCGCTTTCAGTACTAAAAATCCAACTCTAAACTCATCTCGTCAACGACAAAATACCGTAAAGTGCTTCTTTTTCTTATACCTATCTACGTGGCTCTTTACCATACGTTTTCAGTCATTGTTTTCAAGCACTGTCGCATTTGAGAATTTCATGAGAATGTAGTGAGAAACATTAAACCAAAATAACGTAAATCGTGGGTTTTTTATTTCACTCCGTATTACTAAAAAGAGCAAAAAGCTATGCAGATAAATATTTATAGAGAAATGGAATATGAACTGCTTGTATTTGCAAAATATTTTGTGTAATCCGATTCTTATCTTTTCTCCGGTTCTATTTCAAAATAAAATAATAATTATTCTTACAAATATGATTAACACTTCATATTTAGAAACTCCAAATAAGCAAGAAATATTAATACTCTAATACTTTTGCTTCAATAACAAATTTTGTGAACAACTAGATGGTTTACCAATGGGCTCCCCATTGTCACCATTATTAGCAGAAATTTATATGAACTACTTTGAAAATAATAGTCCATTGTATTATGTACAAATAACCCTTTAACCAAAAATATTTTATTTATTTGAGGTATACAGATAACACATTTTGTATTTACTCGGGATCTAATAGACAATTAGACAATCTATTTAATTCAGTAAATAATAAAATTCAATTCACGTTGTATTTAGAGTCTGATAGTAACTTAAAATTTCTAGACATAAAACGTGTAAACAACAACTTAGAATATGATATTTTTAGAAAACAAACTTTCTCAGATGCTATTATACCATTTAATTCTAATCAAAATACTAATATTAAACTATCCACATTTCATAGTTTATTAGCTAATTTCCCGCTTAATCGACAAAATTTTAATAAAGAACTCAGTAGTTACTAAAATAATGGGCATAATATAAAAATAATTTAAAAAACTATTAGTCAATAATAAAATTGACAAATTTAAAAAATCAGGTATCTACAATGTTTCTTGTATTGGTTGTAATGCAGTTTACGTAGGACAAACGGAACGATATTTTGAAATACGGTTAAAACAACTCAAACAATCCATAGCAGATAAGAAACCTACTACTGGCATAGCCCAAAATCATCCATTTTGGAAAGAAAGGATAAAAACTTCAATATCTAGAAAAATAATATCCATTATAGATATATGTAATTAGACTCCCCCTTAAATACACAGAACTTAAGAATTATAAATTTTAAACACTTTTTAATTTTAAGTTAGTTTAAGCATAATTCTTTTATGATGGCAGTAATGTCGAAACAATTGTTAGAGTCCTTCTGATACAAAAAGGATGTAAAATGTAAACTTGTATATTTTATTATCTCCATATTATTAACTTAGATGGCAAATGTTAACGGTTATTACTGACGACAATTATAATCATAGAAATTCTTGGTTTCTTCTGGATTCCGCCTCAGTTCGAGTTGGAAGGAATCAGGATATAAAAAGGGGAATTGTCCCTGTTCAAAGCTGCAGAGCCAGCTAACTAAACTTAATGACGAAATAAAGGAAAAGTATAAGAGGAGTTTATGTTTATTTTTATAGGTTGGCTATACATAAATATATGTGTATATATGACGGCAGCTTTAAAAAACAGAATATAATGCCATAACAAATATTCTTTATGGTAGTCTTAAAAAGTGTTACTGTGCCGTCTGAATAATACTTCAATAGGCGAATGGGTAATCCTTGAACTAAGTTTTAAAAGTTTTACGCGCATTTTACTGTGTACTGCCATGGTACGTATGCAGGAACAAATGCAACAAATAAGAGTAACCTATACGTGTACAGAGTTTTTTACATGTTTCTATCTCAAAATCAACGTCTTTTTCACATACTCGTCGTAATTTTCTATAGAATAACGTGCATTTTAAGACACAAGTTTAATCAATTATTAATGAATGCTTATAAGGGGGACATTTCTTTTATTCGATATGATTGTCAGATTGGTTAATATTATGTTTAAAAGAACATTTAAATCAATAATTCACCAATAATTAGGAAATAGTATATATAATTAATTATCAATTTAAACGGGTGATGAAGGCGTGCGTGAACAAGTATAAATATATTTGGCTGGCTGGCGACTGTGTAAAAGTGAGATGATGACAAACAGGCGTTCTCGCTCATGCTCATAGGGAGATATCACATGAAATAATAAAAACACTTACCGATCCGTTAAAATGATCATAAAGTAACTAGGTACTCACCAGGTTCCTTTGGAACCCCTGCCCCTCTGGACTACTTGTGAATTAATCTTCATCGGTCTAGCAGAATCCGCCAATTAGCAAATCGTATTAAATACCTGTAATCATGAGTTTGTGCTCCCGCGCTTCCAGACGAGATACACACATTCTGGAGACCAACAGGGTAGGTTAAACCTAACCCCGTGCCGCTATAGCACCATGCCCACCCCACGCAAGGCAAGTCACCGTACTATAGGCATCACCGGAGATATCTGTGTCTCTCCTGTACAATACTAGGTTGACAGATCGTCGTGGCACTTTAGCCACAATTCACTAACGACCTCTTATAAACACAATGGCCAATGATAACGTGTTAATACAATCAGATCTTTCTCGAGTACTGTGCACAATATAAATAGTACATATGTATCATATATATATATAACCAGTAAGCACATCAGTAAATCAATAATTTACTACACAAATTATCTACGCATAATAAATGCACCTGCAACACAACGCATCGCATCGTTACGCTCGCAAAAGCAGCCACATCGCATCGCTAGCAAAACTCGTCACTGCATTGTGCACGACGTCTATACACATACACTATTTTAGAAAAATGTTGCCCTCGCATCTTTCTATTCCTTCCTATGCCTTTTGTCACCCTTAGATAACATAAACAAAACATGTGGGGACACCAGTCGCCAGCCTTTACGACGTTAAATATGAGATTCAAGGAAAAGCAAATACAAAGATGATAATTGTTGAATATAATTTTGATATAATCATTTCTATTTATATTTCGTACCTTACATGCTTTGCTAGTAGGTAAAATATCCAGGTGTTCACTGCTAAACAGGCTTCTAAATACTATTTGCTTTTGTCGAACATGAACAGCTGCATTTTCAGGGTTAGTTCTCATTGAACTAAAAAATAATCCTTAGAGTATGTCTGCGTTTGTTTAACATAAAATTAGTAATGATTTCATTTGGAATTTAGCATAATTAACTTTTTTGTCTAACAATGTTTGTAATATAACCCATAATTTATAATTTCTGAAATTATGTATTTTCATTAAATAAGTAATGTAAAGTGCTTTTCGTTGTTTGATCGAAAACTATTAATGTTTAGCCATATAACGAGGATAATCTATTTGATATCATCCTAAGTTCATGTATCCTTCATTCCTAATTACTATTTCATTACGTTTTCGGATGTTTAGGAGAGTGTCTGGTGCTCTTAATTCTTAATGAGTTCCCGAAAATCATTTTCCTAATATAAATAGGTGTTGGGGATACACAACTGAATTCCTTATAAGATACCTACCTGAACCTGAAGATAATATTCCTAATAGTGTCTTTAACGGCGCGTCGTTGATCTCTGTATTAATTAACTTCTGAAAACGACGGGTCTCGAAATCGTTATCTAAATTGGTTAGTACCTAGAGAGAAGGGTTTCTACCATCGGTTCCATCTATATTCCATTGTCGATTGTCAAAATACGGCAAAATGGGCGTGGATATCGAACTGGTTACGTCCACGTAACCCAAACTAGCATAAAACAAGTTCGAGTTGTTGACAGATTATTATAATGGATGATCTTGTCGTTAAGTATAATTCCGTGACGAATTGAAACTTTTAATAAGAAAAGTCGGAGGTACACACACCTACGTTCTCTGTAGACTAAACAATCTCGTAAACAAAAACTTGGTCTGGAGCGAATTAAAAATTTTATAAGTTATTTTTAAAAACATCCAATGTGTACTAATATATAACACTGTTAATGTGGATTGTGGTTAATGTACGTTGAGAATCTATAACGAGCTCATTAAATTTTCCCCCTTTTTAGATCAATTTGCTTTCATAATGATCTTAACAAGCGATTGTATTGAAAAAAGTATGCATTGTTTGGAAACAAATGAGTATAGTCAAGTTCAAATGTCTGGAAGAATAATGCCATAAGTATTTGAAATTTCTAAAAAAAAAAGAAACAAAACGAACAGAAGTCTATCGGTGTGTGTTGAACAATCATTTTATGTAGAAATATTAACAGAAGGTTTCAGTTTGAGGGAAAAAACAAAAAAGCACAAAAACAATTATAATTTATTACACTTATATTAATATTATACCATTAAAAAAGTCATATCGGTACATGTCTATCCCTAATTTTAATACAACACTGTTGTCTGCAATTATACATAATCGAAATTCAGTTGACTGTATTTGAGATACTCACATGGAGTATCATAACATTAACAAAATAAATTTAGTATCCTTGGACAATTTATATGGATGTTTAATTTTGTTAGGTTATACGTGTTGAGGGTGTGTTTGTCTTTGTTTCGGTACTTACATTGTGCGTTTGATCGATAAATGTTATTGCCGTGTAATTTCGTGCGGTGTCTGTTTGCCGTTCATCTTTTAGGGGTCACGCACGTTACGTATACTAGGTCAGTATACAATTTATCGTCTATGTCGTTTTCCCTGAACTGTTTAATAAGATAATACTAGTAACGATACAGGTACAACCCATCCAAATTTGGATATCGTTGTAGCTATGCTTTCTTGTGTTTCATTCCCACCAGCTACTCCTGTTGGTGGGCGGGCAGTCCCTCCACTACTTACACTGTAGTGCAAAGCCGGAGGGTAGGGCGTAAGGTCCCCTTCAGTTTTCTTTCAGGAAATCGTGGTGTGGTTAGGGAGAGATAAATGAGACGGACGAAATGAAGACAGAAGAGAAGTGAAAGATTATCTGCGGAATATTACTGCTCCAGCATTTGCCTAAATAATCCAATGAAACCACAGAAAATTCAGACCGAATGCTAAGCAATGGTCTAGAGCACTAGACCACGCAGCTCGGTCGGATATCGTTGTCAATGGTTCATACCCCTTACATTTTAACCTTGGCGTTCCTCCATACCGTAACTTAATGATTCCGTCAACGGGCTATTGTGTTGCGTGTAATTTAATAAAATTTGATGAAAACTGATGAATGTTGGTTTATGTTTATGATTTATTTACAGAATTGTTAGTATCGAAAAAATAAAGGGAGGAATGGAGTTGAATTGAATATTGAATGAACAATATGCACAATGGAGGAAATAAGTTATATCTATAGCGGTCGGTGAAGAAATGTTGATTCAAATATAGAAAGTTAGCATACACACAGTGAAGCTTATTTCTTCGAAAACTTCAGAGGATAGCGAGGCAAGAAGTGGTAGTTTTATTAGGGATCAGGCAACGGTATTTCTTTTTTTTTTTATAATAAATAAAACACTTTAAACTTTCACACTTTTTAATTATATTGACAATTGTTTCGCCACTTTGTGGCTTCATCAGAAGATGCGTAAGTTCTTAAAATTAACACAGGCTTGTTCTATTTATATATCAGGTTACATAGCTAAAGTGGGGGTGTAAAGTGTGAATTTAGTAGTGGTGAACGGTATTTCTTATGATTTACCGTTGCAACAACCTGGATATCGAAAGTAGACGTGTTAATTAGTTACGTCCTTTAATTAGACATTTTGATAGTAAGGTAAATCTATAATTTTGTGTCATCAGAGTAGATAGCTCCACAAAATAACTTTACAATCCTAGTTAAACGCTAGTATTATAGCTATAGGTAGATACGCAAAACATTATTATATAGTACTGATTGAGAGATTGCGTGTGTGGACCAATTATCCAACGACATACGACACGTATTCTATTTTTCGTACTATTCTATATTACAACTAGAATGTATGTTATTTAGCATATAAAATGACTTATGACTTACGTAGACCGTACTTGATTAGTTATACTTGCAACGATGTAATCTACAATTATCTGGCCAAGTTCTATGTGGTGTTGCCATTACTATTTGAACTATTTCGTAAAATTATATCAATAAAGTAGAACATTACTTTTAATGTAGTAGATTTTATTTTAATAATTCTACTTACAAAATTTGTTTTGTGTGAAATGGACCAGAGTTGAAAAAATTAAATTATCAATTAAAATTTTATTTCCTTGGTAACGATTGAATACGGGAAACACTGAAACTGATAAATAATAATAAAAGTAAAATAAGTCGATTGTGAAGAAGGCATCCAATAAATATATCTGCAACTACAGACGGATGGAGTTACAAGAAATAAAAATCTAGATACAGATTTTCCGTGCCGCTATTGTTTTCCTTTGATTGTACGTTTGTGACGATATCAGTAATGCCGCCTTTCCCATCAATTGATGACAGCAATAAAAAGAAAGTTGGCTTTGAGAACAATGGCGTAGAAAATATTATTTTGAATGCCGCATTTATAGAAACGAGAATACCTTTATAAAGTGATTTTTTTTATTGGCTTTTTACTCACGAAATCGTAAACGGTTTATGTCGATCGTATAAACGTTTTATTTGTAGTGAATCAGAAAATTTAGCGCTTTGACTTTGATTAACTAGTAACGAACCGATTGTGCAGTCGATATAATACCGACTGGGTAAAATTTTGTTGAATGTTGCACTTTGACGTAACAAGAAATGTACGTATTTGAAAAACAGACATGAGTTTTTATTCTACATGGAGCCTACAACTCCAAAATAGTCAAAATATAATTTAAATCTATAATACAGTAGACGTAGACATTTATGCTGGACCTCGTTATTAATATACAAATGTCCAGCAAAAATATGAATCAAAAATGAAAAAGAGGATGTACAGGTAACGCCCAGACCAGGGGTCTCATTCACCTTGCTCAAAAGTATATAATTATAATAATACCACAGTTTTTATCCATGTCAGTATTTAACTTACGTATTAATAGCCGATCACTAAACCATCTTATTGAAGACATTTTCGCTTCTAGACGCATCACGAACAATGGAACCTCTTGATATAGATATGAATTTGAATATGCTCAAAGGACTCCGATGAATCATTATAAAAAGTATAAGTAAGGTTAGGTTTAAATGAAAGCCCTGAGGTAACTCAGATGTCACTATAAGAAAAAACAGGTTTATGCCTATTAATTCTAATAGATTTCCAACAATTTGTTACGTAAGAAGATAAAATTAAATGATCAATATTATCAAAAGTTTTAGAAAAATTAATGTAAATCGCATCAATATTTAAAATTAAATTTCCGTTGGAAAGAAGTTTTAAGGAAGGGGAAATTAAATGGTGAGCTGAATAAGGGTGTTTCAGACGACGCTTGGGATCCCTTTTCCATCCTGCTTTTGTATGACTGCATCCTGGGACACTCCATGTGTATGGCGTCTATACTTTTAAGTAAATATAACCAATTAAATTTACTGTTACTTGATGGAAATTAATTTTAATGTAAAATAAAACTCTGTTAGTAATTTCCACACTTTTTTATTATCGTCTTAACAATCGAGGTTACAAAATTATTTAAAAGTTTAAACTAATAATTTGAGTACAGAAACACTGGGATCATAATATTTCACAAATTGTATTTTAACAGGTATTTACGATCGTTTCGGCTATTAAGTCATTATCAAAAGCTATAGATATTTTAGTACTAAATTAACATTTTGTTTACATCTACTTATAATCTTCTAAGACATATAGGTTGGGGAACCCTAGTAGTAACAGAGATGAATTGTTAGTGTTCAAATGTATTTGGTTATTTCCAGATTCAGATTGTTTGTCAAGGACTTTTTGATTTCGAGTGTCAAAAAGGTCTAACATTCTACTTTTAGGAACATTATGAAGTAATTTAACAGAATTTAGATTTTTAAAATTACATTTTTATAGGAATAAAGCCTATATTTCGGCAAATGTTTCGTACCATCGCCCTGTGACTTACGGGTACAAATTGCTGCAGATAAGTGATAAGAAAAATATAAAAGTAGCCGGAAATATTAAGAAACGCTGTTCTAAGTAGGTATCTAGATTATATCTACCTATGTGAAAGATCTAGCGGTACACTTTTCCTATAGTTGTGTATGTCTGTATTCTGTGGATTTAACTGTGCAAATATTGCTGCAGCTGGGCTTATGTGTACACCCACTATTTGACATTTACACACCGGGTACCGACTTATTGAGTAATTAATTTGTGAGAATTTACGGTACGCAATGTATGAACTCTTGTACATATCTGTATGTAAACGAATCTGTATTTCCATTTATGTATGTATGTATTGTGATTGCTTGAGTCCCTAGCTCTCTGGGAGTGGTATATGCACCAAAAGCATCCATTACTTCAAACGTGTTCTGTACGGTTTAAGGAACAGTTTGCAAAACATCTACGGATTTCTCGGTATACTTATATGAATCTAACCTACAAATTGGGCAGACATGCACTTACTCAATAGTTCAAACACAGCATCTTTTTCAAATGGAACAAGTATATTATGGAACTTTATAAAATTTTCCTTAAATATTTATTTGCGCTTTTGAAATGTACTGTAGTGTAACCTACCCAGGCCTATTCGATCGTCATATAATTTACCTATGTTGTTTATGGGAATCAGCTGTTGTCGGTTCGATACACTGGCTATTAACATAATTTGGAAGGGTTGTTTATAGTTGTTAAATGAAAGACAACAAATATGTGACATCCTAACTTTATTATGAATGAAATGATTAAAATACCAGGGAAATCCCAGTAATATTAAATTTTAAACAAAACAAATACAAATACCAGGCTCAGCCTAGGGTTAGCGTGGGGAAAGAGTATGGCAGCGAAACCCACGATCTTAGTCCTACAAATCAGAGATGTGTACCATCCGTAAAGTATGAAATGCATATAAATTAAAAATATCACTCTGTGAAAATCTACCCTGTACGATCCACATACACAGACACATGTAAATAATCATTTAAAACAGAAGAATATTGGTGTTAGTCAGTAGACAATGTAAAAAAAAATAATAAAGGTACTGAGGTCCCATACGGGAGGCAACCCAGCTATAAGTTGAGATTTTAGAGCACAATCTGGGCCTCACATAAAAATAAATTGCAGTAAATAAATACCAAAATAAACACACAAATAAACATGTAAATAAATGCGAAGAATAAATATCGAAATAAAATGCAATAAATAAATGCCAAAATAAACACACATTTGTGAAAACTCCCAGATCGGTACTCGGGAGAAAATGTTAAAAATTCAACAAAGCGCGAAACATTCTGAACGTACCAGGTAGATCAACACAGAGCAATAACATAAAAATTGGGAACAAAGAAAAATCACAAAATAATTGTTACACATCACCGTTTTGTTCAAATTAATAAAATGAAAATTCAAATTAAACGAAACATCACAAAATATGCAAGATACAAATTATGGTGTCATTATAAAATGGATTGCAAGAACAATGAAAATTGACAACTTTTGTATAAATTTTATAACAGTTAAAAACAACATAATAAATATTAAAACCTCGTTGAAAAATATATGCAAAACAATAGTTTATTACCTGTGAATGCAGCTTGAAAAAGACACAAAAATAGAAACAAAAAAAAACAAAGAACCAACAAACGCGACACTTTATTACACTAACCACCCCAATAATTCACCATACGACCCTCTATAACCAAGAATGCGACGCTGAGTTCTGGTAAATCTCAGACCTCTTGAGTGATATCTCCATCATTTAGAATTATTATCGTTCGTTCTCGTCTAAGATAACCAAACAGTTCCTGATTTATGAATAGTAGATAATAATTTAGGGAAGTGTGAAATTATTGAAATAGGTGATAGAAAATGACAGACCCTGGTTATTACAGTACTGCCTACTTTTGTATCTACAAATTGAGTCAACTATTTTTTCTCTCTTCTATTCCCTTGATGTCGTTCATTTTTAAATAGGGAATGGTATTCTAGTTTGTTCTGTACGGTTTAAGGAGTAGTTTGCAAAGCATCTACGGATTTCTCGGTATACTTATATGTATCTAACCTACAAATTGGACAGACATGCACTTACTCAATAGTTCAAACACACCATCTTTTTCAAATGGAACTGAAGTATATTATGGAACTTTATAAAATTTTCCTTAAATATTTATTTGCGCTTTTGAAATGTACTGCCTACCTTTATATCTACAAATTGAGTCAACTAATTTTTTTCTCTTCTTTTCCCTTGATGTCGTTCATTTTTAAAAAGGGAATGGTATTCTAACAATTCCTTTTGTTCTGTTTTTGCTAATATTATTTTAGCAACTGACGAGGTATTTCATCATTAGCTACATAAACTTTTACTTGGAAGCGGAAGCCGAACTTGAGAAAGTATATACGGACGCTTGGGAAATGTTAGAGAGTCTAAAAATTTGGCATGCTTTGTCGTTAATGAAGTTTTTTAATTGACAGAAAAAAATTAATTAATGCAAATTAAAAACGGGCGGTTTCCCCAATTTTTTTTCTATTTGTGAACGAAACTTTTTCGCGGATTATGATAAAACTTTTTCAATTTCAAAGTTATTTTACAAAATTCATATTTTTAATTTAGCGACTTTTCATTCGTTACTGTCAAAAGAACGTGGAATTAAACAGCAGTAAAAGAAGTAACAAATTGATCTCCGTCAAATTTTCTTTAGTTTAATGCGTAATGATAAGTTAGAAATTTGGTATTTAATATGTGAAAATAGAAATGCATGTTTAGTTCTAATAAAAATAACGATAAAGAGCACGATTGCGTTCCCAAGGAGGAATATGACTCATTTTTATTCAAATATATGTATAAACATTCTCGTTTCTAATTAACGTTTTGTGCAGATATTTTCAACTATGTAAAACGTTACGAAACTGTAAGCATTTGTCTACATGCTTCGTATCTATAATTAATGTCTAATAGGGATTATTGATGTAGAATGAAGATGTCATATGGCATATTTATTCATCTTTTAGTCTAATTTTTAAATCTGTTTATGAAGAGTAAAATACGTATTTTGTATTTTGTTTATAAATACAATAACAACATGTCACACAATAATAATTCTACTAGCTTATCCACGTCTATACTTAAGAAGTACATGTTGTCACATTTTTGACAAAATTTATACTAGTACACAGTATACTAGTGGGTCACAAGTTACCCTATTTTTTGTAGTTGTTCTACAATTTGGCGTAATCTACCTTCAATTTACTTTACTTTGTAGGGTGAAATTAAAATAGGCAGGAAAATAAATGAAATTTAATTAAAAAAACGAATGAAAATATATGAATTAAAACATGAACTAATTAATTGTTAAATAATTATAATTAAAAAAATTACTAACAATACTAAATTAGGAATTTATGGCCTGACTGGTCCGAGATGACTTATTTGAAATAAATAAACAAAAACAATATGTGAGCAACCAATTAAACAAAAATCACAATCATAACGACATAAATATAAATAATAATTCATGAATTTGCAACTCAATCAATCGATTTCCAGATCACAGGAATTAAGGGTCAACTCGCGAAATACCTCAACGGAATTATAATAAGCTAGTAAAGAGTTATCTACCATGGTAAACAGTGCATGCATTCACTTCAGGTACTAAGGGTCAACTCGCATAGTACCCACTCTATAACAACTAGCAGAGTAAGAAGGGTCAACTCGCATCATACTCAAAAACAAAGCACTAAGGGTCAACTCGCATAGTGCTCAATTAAATTGCAATATTAATTTATAATAAATAAAGTAAATAAATTATAAATAGTTTAATAGTAAAATTGGTCATCCAGTTAATCAACTCACCTATTATTTGAAAACACTGACACTTTAGAAAATTAAAGCACAGATGAAAAATTTCACACAATTTATAAATTCCTATACTGATAGCTTACGAAAGACTGACTTATATGGGATAGTTCTCACGAGAGCACAGCCCGTGTTTATAAAAGAGTTGCATATTTGGGCCTTATCGCACCGTTCATATAAACAAAGTCTGGAGAATTCGAGCTAGCGTTGACTAAATAGTAACAGCCAAAAGTTGGATCTGAATATTACAGTGTGAATAGAAAAATCCCTTATCTACTATTTGAAGTTTTATTTATTAGGCATGTGCAAATTTGTTAACTTAATCTGGTTATTTGGTAATTAGTGCGTGAATTTATCGGGATTGAAAAGGCATCCCGTTACTATTTTATATCGAGGCAATAAGCTAGCGACTATATAGGAGCCAAAGTGCATAATTCGATAATTAGAGTTTTGTAGACGGCGTCGACGGTCGACGTCGATACCGAAGCGCCCATATTTCCGTAGCGGCGAGAAAACTCCAGAAATCATTCGGCATTAATAACATCGTTTAAAAGCAAGGCTTTGTGTTGCCCTCCTGGCATTTGCCGTTTCGAACGTTTTGTTATTCCGATTTATGAACGCGTCTAATTGGAAGCAAAATGGTCCGGCTCGACTTTGAGCAATTATAAACGGTTACGCAAAGTGAAAGGCGAAATCCATAAAGCATAACAATGACCACGGCCTGGTCAGACCCACCAACAAACAATACAATTCTACACTCGGCTAGGGACATTTAATTTCGGACGGTCAAGATACATCAGCAGTAAGTGCTACTTGTAACTGCATACGTTCCAGGGTTTGATATATGCCTTACGACCGTGGTAATATACTACAATCGTAAATTAAATTCTCAAAAAATAAGAGATATAAATCCGCAATAGTACGAAAGCTCCGTTTTCAAAGATGATAATAACACCGTTACCTGTATCTGTAGAGGTGATTCCCATGATTTACTAAAATATCGTGTGAGAAACAGCTACTCATTCGATTTCAAGATAGAACTGCACAGCATCAATAGGCTGTTGTTCACGCTAATAATACGCGACTGCCACGTTGCTTGCTTCAGAAAGAATAAACCAGACAGACCAAGTTGCTGAACTCAGTTAGTATTTGATTAACTCATCGATGCTGATCTTCAAAGCTTAAATATTTACAATTAAATTTCCGTCGGCAAGAAGTTTTAAAGAAGGGGAAAGTAGATGGTGAGCTGGGTAAAGGTGTTTCAGATGACGCTTGAGATCCTTTTCCATCATGCTTTTGTATGACTGCATCCTGGGACACTCCATGTGTATGGTGTCTATACTTTTAAGTAAAAATAACCAATTAAATTTACTCTTACTTGATGAAAATTAATTTTAATGTAAAATTAAACTGTGTTAGTAATTTCCGCACATTTTTTATTATCGTCTTAACAATAGAGGTTACAAAATTATTTGAAAGTTTAGATTTAATCAACTAATAATTTGAGTACAGAAACACTGGGAAGATTTCACAAATTTTATTTTAACAGGTATTTACGATCGTTTCGGCTATTAAGTTATTATCAAAAGCTATAGATATTTTAGTACTAAATTAACATTTTGTTTACATCTACTTATAATCTAAGATCTGTAGATAGGGGAACGCTAGTAGTAACAGGGATGAACTGTTAGTGTTCAACAATATTTGGTTATTTTCAGATTCAGATAGTTTGTCAGAGACTTTTTGATTTCGAGTGTTTCAAAAAGGTTTAACATTTTACTTTTAGAAACATTATTAAGTAATTTAACAGAATTTTCTGAAATACTTTGTTTAATTCAGACAATACTCTGATATCCCTGTAGATTTTTCCCTATTTTTATTGCATGAAGATGTTCCTTTTATCTTGTTCTAATTGCTCTACCGGTTTCACCTATTTACAATGTATCGCTTTTATTACAAATTATTTTGTACATCCAACTTTTGTCTAAGAAATTTAATTTAGATTTGCTATTAAAAATTCTAATCGCAAAAAACATTTGAAAAGCATTTAATCTAGCAATAATTGTACAGGAGCTTCTATTGTATTACAAATAAACATATCATCAACCAAAATTTTGAAATACATCATTTACAATCCAATAGTAAGAAACTTAACTTCCTGTAAAACCTAGAAAATAAGAAAGCAATGTATAACAAACATAATATTGTAAATTCCCAACTAGAAATATATTAAATAGCTCACCCTTGTTACTGTATAAACCAGATAATTAAGAAAATTGCCCATTATTATCTTCTATCTATAAATAAGTTTGTTTACATTTATACATTTAGTAATTCTGCTTACTTTGGATAATTGTAACTGTATTATCCCTGTCGAAATAATTGCCAAGTTCATCAATAAACCTGTGTTCGTTATTATTTTGAAATGTATTTTCACATCATTTGCATCATGAATCTTTGAACTCCAGATTGATTACAAGAAGATACAAAGTGGTGAAACAATTGTCAAGTTAATAGTAATGTGTCGAAATGATGAACAGGATTTTTAATTTTACATTATTGTTGTAAATTCTCATTTTTTCAAAGTGTTATTTTTTCACTATTCTGGATCGGTCTGTTGAGTTAGCTTTGTAGTAGTAGTTGTGAAAGCTAAGAAGCCCGGTCGGCTTACGCCACCCACAACACAACCACTACCGGTTTCAGGTAATTTTTATTCGAATAAAAAGCCGCTCGCAATCTGGCGGATAAATTGAGAGCAAACTGGATACGGGCTATTGTTCGCCACCAACGTTTTCAGAGCAAAACACACCCATTACTTTTATTGCCGCGTCATGTTGTCGCTCCAGGTTTTGTACTATACATATCTACAACTACTATACGTATATAATAGGTGTAGGTGTCTACAATGGTCACGAACATACGAACGTTGATGTTGACTGTACTTACTGTTCTATACGTACATGAACATAGCCTAAGTAACTTTTTGCTGTGTACAGACTCATGGGTGTTGTATGTGTGAGTGTGTGTGTATTTCTGTGTACTGCGTGCTCATTTGCAATCGCAATCGGTGTAATTATTATTAAGAAAGAAAGAAAGGAATTGGTACTCGCCCAGTCATGTAGAACTGGCGTAATTTCCGATTTTTATCTCTCTATTAACTAACTAACGGCAAATCTTGAGAGAATTGTACCAACTACAGTTGATTACTATTTACTTCGTCATGATTTGGACCAAATTGTTATAGATATACAGTGAAACTTCCGATATGGCATGGTTGCAACGCACACCAATTACTCTCAAGATTTAATGGAATCATTGCGCCCCTTACTGTTGTTACTTCCCTTTAGTCCTATAAAATCCCTGCGTTCACTGCCGTTGTTACTGCCCAGTAGTACTATGGCATGTTTGTACCCTAACAAGTTATATATGAAAACAGGTACTTATTAGAATTGTAATAAAATTGGAATTGCAAAAAAATAAATTTGAATTTGAATGGATAATGTACCTACATAACTAGTGTGATTTATTTTTAATATGGGTAGGTTAGGTTGGGTTGGGCGTAGCCGAAGGTGCCACCCAATTATACCTGACCAAAAAAGGTACAACCGATCTTGCCACTGACCAAAAAAGGTCTTTGAAAAGGTACAACCGATTCTGCCACTAACACCTAATAGGTAGAAATTATTCTAATGAGAAAGGAAAATACTTTATTGATATTTTGTGGCATTTATTTAACAGTAATTAATAAGGCATTATAAATACATCTTTATATACATATATCAGTCAACAATTTTTTCAACGTAAATATGATACATATTTTGTATAGTCGATGTTCGATATTGTTTTGTTTTTATTTTTTCACACAATTCCATGATTGTTTTCACTTTACCACTTTACTTCTTACGGAGGCATCCTTAATTTTGAAAGGTGTTTTTAAACTTTGAATCTTGACATAAGTGTTAATTTGAAATTCTTTTAACTTCTCGACAAATATATATATATATATATTGATGGATGAGCTGTGTAAAAAGATTCGTTAAATTTGAGTGAAATGATTCACACGCGTTTGTCGTTTTCGTAACACAAGGACCACACTCCTTACCACTACCTTATAAGGTAGGTGAGTACCCTTTTATCTGGTGGAAAGATTGGCTGTTTACTTTTAAAACCCCAATTTTGTAGCAGGTAGATCATTATTTTCAGTGGCAACTTCGGTCTCCGGTCCCACCGGTTGGGTTGGGTTAACCTAAAGCTCTTTTTTCCAATTAATACCTGTTAACACATTTTTCTCGTTATTCATTTTGCAAAGGTTCGGGAGAATATTCATAAAATCTAAACCGTCTAAAAAAGAGCATTCTGGTATAAAATTTCAGTCTACAACTCTTAGTACACGAGAATGAGTAAGGTTTTTTGAGCATTTTTGCTTATCTTCTGAATGCCGATTTTAGTAACTGGCCAATGGTTTATATTGCACTTTTAAGGAGTTATAGAACGATATCTAGTGAAGATTCACTTCAAACCGCAAAGCTGTATTTTAGACGGTTTAGATTTTATGAATATGTAAAATGGACAATGATAAAAATCTTTTAAGCCAAATATCTCGCTTCCGACTTAAATGACCTATATTTTTGGTTTATACAAGCCCAAATTAGTCTAGAAACAACTTTTATATACCAATGGATGAGCTTCTTTTCTAAAAATTATTTCGTTTCAAGTTTGGTAATTTGGGTTAATTTTAAATAAATGGTAATGTAACAGTATGCGGTTATAAAAGAATGTAAACCGAAATGGCTTAATATATTTTTTAGCTTGTTGTATAGCAAGGTACATGCATTATCGTGTTGACTTTGCATGCCAACTTTTTCCAATTTTCTATTCTTTTTACATACTTCTCGCTTTACACTACTGTATTCAAGCAAGCTCATTAAACTGGAACCGTTAACATTTTATCGACAGTTAAAAGTTTACAACATAGAATTATACTTTATTTTCTCTTTAGGTGTTTAGATATTTATAATGTTAGGTAGTAGGTCATGGAACATAGGTATACATTCTTTATACATATGTCAAAGTGTTTGACACTGTCTGCAAATGGATTTCTTCTATAGGTAGGTAGTACTACCCGATTTCTTAAATCCGTTTGTCACGAATCCTAAATTTTATATGCTCGAAGTCGTTCTTTGTACTTACTGTCATTTATGTAGCTTGTCGTTTTTTAGCAGTTTAATTATTAATTTTAAACGTTTCACCTTATTTCTTTACAACCAAAAAACATATAATTTCGTGACCACTTGACCTCTCGGATCTTTCAATTAATATATTGGTAAAAATGTTTTTCTTGAATTTGCAAGTTTTCGTTAAATGTCAGTATACCAAGATTAGCAGTTTTGTTAATTTTTTCGTCTTAATGCCTTTTTTATAATACTTTTTCTTATTACCCTAATAGAATACCAGACTCGGTATTTATTGATTGAAAATTATTATCAGAGCTAAAGTACACAAATAATTTGTTATTGTTATTTTTAATTTAACAGTTGCTTAAATTGGACGATTCTCCAGTATAATAATTTATGATTAATTACTTAAGTGGATATTGTGTCACGATGAGGTCTCAAGTTATTTTTAGATTAGTCGTAGTTTAGAAGTTTCATTATGTACCAAGTCAGGCATCATGCTAATGGTGACATAAATTATTAACTTTTTAATTCATCCTGAATTAGGTATAGGTCACTATAATATTATGTTCACATCGGAAATTGCCACGAACACCTTCACACACAGAAATTTCAAACTTGAAGAAATATCTATTTACTTTGCTAATGGTGCTTCAGTTCTTTTTGGTCTTGCACATTTTAGGACAATGTTAAGATGTATTTAACTTGTAAATTTAATGTAATGGTCAAACCGTTAGTGTCTAAAATGTATTTGGTGTTTTTCCAATTAACATTAAGATTCTAACTAAAAGATAAAACTAGAAAAAACTGTTAACATCGAAAGATGTTGAATCCATATATGTACTTTAGATGAGTGGTTGACCATTTAGTGATGACTGATCATTTTACTACATTTTTTGTGACATTATTTTCGAAAATTTTACATCAATTACTTATATTGTTTTAGTGCGATTTTTGGTGACACTGGAATCCAAACGATTGCGATTTTTATTTTTAATTAATGAAACCGTCGAGGATTATTTTTCTTCTTAAATCTCAGCACACTAATTGTATTCAGCGTATTAAATGCAGAAAAGTTCTCTATTTCGATTTTGTTACTCTATGGATCGATTTTATCTTTAATTGCACTAATTTTATCTCCCTATGCAAATATGTTTGCAGTGCCTTCTTTTTTCCGACCCTTGTAGCTGAACGTTCAATTTAATTTATGCATCACTACTAGTCCTTGAACCACAGGTTAAGAATCACTACAATAAACTAAAGTATACAGTAGGTATATGAGTCATTGTTTTAATAATATATTAATTTAAACGTAGATTTTATGTAGCTATTTTAAATGCAAAAATGGTAGCTTTTAATAACAGTCGAATTTATAATTCTGTAAAACGATTTTCTTGTTATTTTGAACACGTATCTTTCGGCTTGTTATTTGAAAGCCTTGCGAAGGTTTTCAGTATAGATGCGAGAAGCGCCCGTGTGTTGAACACGTTATCTGCCTGAGGCGGATGCAGGGAAACAGCTGCCGAACGACTTGAAAGAAATTTGATAAGAGACAAGGTTTTATCATTACCATCATCTGTTACGGATTTTATTTTGGCCCTGTACAGCAGAGAAACGAGGCGAGACGTGGAGCGTAATGGATGTTATATATGGATGTAGGTCGATCGTCGAAAAAAAATACATTTTTTTTTCGTTTACAGGTGAAGAGTGAGGGGATGGAGAAGTTTTATGATAATAATGTTTATACAGCTTAATTTTTTGAAGGCAGAAAAAACTAAACACAAAAAGAAATTTAAAATTGACACTCTTTTTCTATTAAGATATTCTGAAGGAAACCGGTGGTAAATTTCATCTCTATATTGAAGAGATGTATTTACTCGATAAATGTGAAAGACATTAATATTATTTAAACATAATTAATGGTTTTATGTATGTTTTATTTAAATGCTTTGTAACTGTAATATTGATGGCCCTACAATTCTTCTTAACATAACACGCATCGCAGTTTTTACAAAATATTTTATATTTCCAAGGCATCTAATTTTGATTTAAAATTTGACAACATAGATATTAAATTACAATTATTGTTTTCGACTAATGGTACATTGAATTTATTGAATACATTTTTAAATTTATGATTAATGTTATTAACATATTTAGTTGATGCAGACATTCCGTTAATATTGTTAGTCGAGGGACAAATGTCATTATAAAGCGGTTGAGATTAAATTTTACTGTGTTGTTTTTGCAATGTAGATCGTCTATAATTCCAAGGCTGAAGCCATTATTTACTGAGTAGTATGTTAAAATCATTATTTGATTATTATTGATTGTATGGAGAGGAAATCGTATCCTTTAGACATCAAATGAGTACAAGCAAGTTTTGTTTTTAATAATCTCCGTGTCGCAATAAAGACATTATGCAAAGATTAACGTCATACCTGACAGATTAATCGAAGATGCCTCTCACCTGTTATCAATTAGAATAAAGAACTTTAAATTGTATTTTCCTTTTAGAGTGTGTCCTATCTGCGATAATAAAATGTTGTTCGACCAAGCCACCATGTTTTTTGTAAACGAGCTTATGCTTTTTCGTTTAAAATTGAAAAACCGCATTAATGCTTTGCTTTGTTTTCGACGTTGAACACAAACAGCCCTAGTAATCGTACAAATAGGATGACAGATAAATTTCACCACGTGGTATTATATTTTAATTAACGTGGATGACAGTTGTACAAACGGATGCTTTTGACTGACTGGCATACTCTTCCATGTACGTATATTACTGGATATTCAATCAAACAGCTGTAAGCACATTCATTTTCGGGATTTAAATTTCGTTACGTAAACAAAAACGAACAATTTTAAATCATAATATATTTTTCAAATTTCTTTAATTTATGAACTGGATCTAATTTTTCTTTATTAATTAAGTTGAACAAAATCTGTTCCTGTCGATTAATTAAGAAAATGTTAAGTAACAAATACTGGTAATTTGATTTTAATTGGATTAGATTATGCATAATTATCTTGATGATAGCAAAAATGTAATTGTATGAATATTTGAATATTATGACTATGTTTAAAAGCAGATTTTTGATTGGTGTTTTAAACTTTTATAATTATGTTAATTAAGTTAATACGAGTATAGGCTCAGGCAAAAGTTACTCATTAATACTTTTTAATATACGTGTTCTTATCAGATTCTTAGTTAATGAAGTTGGTTATTATATCTATATTTTTCAGTTTGTCCGAAAAATGATAAAACATTCAAATTAGAATATGTTTTGATTGCATTGCGGTGGTTTATATTATATTTCTACACTATCTACTTTCGACAAATTAATGGTATTTTTGTTTCTCATTTTGTGGGCTGACAGGTGTATACTGTAACAAAGTCTCTCGTTACTAAGACGTTACATACCATTATATATGCATGGATTTAGAAATACAGTAAAAATCTGCTATAACGACATCGAAGGGGAATTGTACTCATAGTTGATCGTAAAAACCGATAGCCGTAACAACCGGTGATGATTTAGCAAAGCTTCCTCAATCTTTGTATGTTTAGTTGTTCTCACTCGTTTCATTTTCGAAAAATCGCTCTCAAAAATGTTTGAGCTTTTTCGCTCTCCATCCAAACGGTTGAAATTATCGAGTGTGATAGGTACACCATATTCCTTTGCCAAGTCGTTGTTTGCAATTCCACTCTGTAGCTTTGATATAATACGCGATGTTTTTTTGATATTAATTTATTTTATTATTTTTTGCAACATGTTAAAAGTTTTACTAATAACTCAACAATTATGTCTTGGTTCGTCTTGTAAATAGATTAGTAAAAAGCTGACTGAAAAGATATGAGAAAGCGGACTTTGGCTATACTGCATACACGTGCATTTTGTTTCTGAGAATTACAAAAGACCCTAAACTGGACACGTTTTTGTTTACTTTTGCTATTTTAATAACAGTTGATCATTATTCTGTGCCAGATGTGGATACTGTTACCTATTTAAATTATTTACAATACAGCTGGTCAGATATAACAGATATAATTCTCGGAAGATATTAGTTAAACTTAGTCGCTTAATGAGGTACATCGTAATAAGCAATGCCATAAAATGCAGTGTTTTTTATGAGGCGGGACATATGATTTTGGTCATTATAACCGGTATGTTGTTCTAAACGATGTCGTAAACAGTTCTAAACTATATCAGATAATAAATTAAAACTGTCTGCCGTTAACACTTGGTGAAACATGTTTACATGTTTAATAAAAAATATTTTAATAGAGGAAAACGCTTGGAAATATTTACTTAAATTTATTAACAAACTCCACTCGTGTTTCGTCTTTTTATGGCATCGTCAGGAGTTATTGAGTTATAAGGTACAAGTTACTAAATCTAAACTAAAGTAATTCCTATTTATACATCTCTATCTTACACTAAATTTGGATCAAGAAGGGGGTTGCTTCCGAACATGATTTGGTCGTTGCCAACTTCTTTTTACAATTTAGGGCTTTCTTAATTTCTAATATTTCATATTTATCTAATTTTAATTCGCCTTTTAGATTTTGTAATAATTTTACGATTTCTTTTTCTTTTTTGTGGATATTATTAATTAGGTGGGTTGCTAACCCTGAGTTATGTTTATTGTATCTTACATATTGATAATTTTCGTTAAATCTTTCTTCTTGATTACCAATATATATAGTGTTACAGTCGGAGTATTTGATTTCGCAGACACCCGTTTTTTCGAGTATATTGTTATTTCATGAACTTAGTTTATTGATTATCAACATTTTTCCTACAGTATTATTGTTGAAATAGGCAGGGTTGATGTTGTTCTTTCTTAGAAAATCCCATATAAAGGTAACATGAGTAATAAGCCAGATAAAAACCAACGACCAAATCAGTTCGGAAGCAACCCCCTCCTTGATCCAAATTTAGTGTAAGATAGAGATTTATAAATAGGAATTACTTTAATTTAGATTTAGTAACTTGTAACTCAATAACTCCTGAAGATGCCATAAAAAGGCGAAACACGTGTAGAGTTTGTTAATAAATTTAAGTGAAATATTTCCAAGTGTTTTCTTCTATTAAAATAATTTGTATTAGATACTACTATGATGGAACAACCGATCTGTACTCTTTTGTTCTTTATTTTCAGTTAACAATTAATTTTTCCATTTAATTACCAGCACATGCGACTGTGTATCAATTGGTAACTTTGGTGATAGTATACGAATGAAATGGTATTGATATGTATCACACATTTCATTATGCGATTCTAAACACTTGCTAATTATTATTAACTAGCCATGTACGTATTTTGGTTCTTCAGCACGGTAAATTTACATTTACATACATATGATGACTATTGTATGTAGACTGTTTAGTATTTTAATTATATGTTTAACATATTTATGCATTTCAAAAGCAGAATCGTCGCGTATTTTCACGAAAGAGTAAACGTCCAGTTAACCGTTACAGTAACTTAACAGTGCGGAACTTTTCTGAAAAACATTCGTTGGTTAGATCGATCGAGTAATGGTGCTTTATGCTTTCTCTTCTATTAGAACACTAAAAGAATTCTCGCAACATCTTCCGTCTCACTATTTACAGTAAGTAAGGGAAATTTGTATTGTCGTACAAAAAGTTAGGGGCATACAGCTAGCAACAAATAACTGTCATATGTATTACACTGATTTAATTACTTTTCCTTTTAGATATTATTTATGTATAGATATTGATATCAATAATTAAAAACTTTATACCACTCTCGTGGGTAAGTGTTTCGCGTTCCCATTTGAATGTACAATAATAAGAATAAAAATCATTCTTGGAAATAGATGCCCACACTTCTTTGGTAATGATTTAAGAGGTAAATCGTAATGCTATAACCTATCCAGTGGAACAGTGATTCAAAATGTAAAACAAGTCGATAAAAATTCAAATTTTTTAAGTTTAACGATAAATGAATAAACACTACTTTGTTTATTATCACTTTATTTATTTACAAATCCTATTTGACTATAGTTTCGACAAATAGCTTGTCATTGTCAAACAAATGATTCAAATTGAATGAATATAAACAGATGTACAGTGGTATACCATTAATTATTAAATGTACTGAATAATACTGAGTGGTATAAATCTACCTGGTCGTTTAATAGGTTATTTTCGGAAAATTTTCATGCTTTGTATACTTCTAAGGATTCTAAACTATTAAGTTTAAAGCCTTTATTTACATTATGAATAATTTTAAGATTTTCTATAGTAGGAAACCGATGGCCTGTTTCTAAAAAATGGTTTGCCAAATTGGAATTATCTATTCTTAATCTAAATGATCGAAAGTGTTGGTTATAACGAGTTCTAAATGTCGTTCCAGTTTGGCTTAAGTAAAAGGAATTACATTCTGTACATTCTAGCTTATAGACTCTAGTTTTAAAATTTGTCAGTTTTATCTTTTGAATTAAAAAGTATGTGTTTAAAATATGTGTTTGTCTTAATACTAACTGTTAGGTTGTTTGCAGATAGAACATTAGCGATTTTTATTGAAATATTACCAAAGTACGTCATACGGATTAAATTTTAAGTTGTTCTTGGATCAAAACCATTATTTTTGCAATTGTTAGAATTATGTTTAGCTCATGTTTTAATTTTTCGTTTGAAAGGGGGACTGAAAAAGCTGTGTGTATCATAAAATTATATGCTGCAAGTTTGTGTGAAAGAGGGTGATTTAAATTATTATGAATTGTTACGTCTGTGAGTGTTGGTTTTCTGTAAATATCAAAATTTATTTTATTATATTGTAGGGTGAGGTCAAGAAAATTTATTTTGTTGTTCTGTTCAATTTCTAGCGTAAATTTTATATTGGGGTGAATTGTATTAGTAGAATTTAAAAAGGAGTGTAATTGTCGGTGTGTTCCTGAATAACACGCTATAACATCCTCCACATACCTATACCAGAATTTTATGTGTTTATTCGCTAAATAAATTGTTTTTGGATATCAATGAGATATACATAGATATGTGTGGTTAATATATATTTTTTTGTTTTCAGGTATGTTCAATCCCTTTAATTAGAATCCTGCCGATATATCGGTGTGTACCTATAGTAGGTTTATCTATTATTAGAGTTTATCTATTTAATGATTTATGAAATGTTTTCCTTTTCGAAATTGAAACTGTGATGGAAGGCAGGTGCCGGAAATATCGGTTACTTTGAACAAAATAGTAGGGTAGAATCTGAAATCCATTTGACCGCCAATCAGTATGCCGCACATATACAGATAGAAGTTTTTATTTATACGTATCTCTGAGCTACTCGTACCAAAGCAAATGTATTATTTATTTTCGTTTTTCATACCAACTTAACAGAGACTTCTAAATAAAACCTTCTTTTCGGATTTACTTGGTAGGAGCATTTATAAAAAAAAAAAACTTAAATTGAGACTTAAGCCTATACAAAACTGAAAAATATTCTCAGCTAATTAAATGTGAATACCCATATGTGGATGTATCTTAGATTTAGAAAATGCTATTGACAATGTTAAATGCGAAAGATGTTAAAAGAACTTGAAAATGTGTGAGTGATATGCAGCTTGTGTAAAGACCAACAGACAATAATCGAATTTGAGAAGTAAAAATTAGGAAAAGAGAGTTGAACAAGGATCCATTTTACCACCGCCAATTTTTAAAGTATATATATGGAAGATGCGAGTAATTTCTAAAGACAGGTGAACTACAGCGGTAGATATATAGAGACTATGGAAGTTAATAAGAAAGAGAGGATGGTAGGACACCCATTGAGACTTGAAGGGCTTAGTGAGAGATATATTACAAACAGAAACAGGAGTAAATAGGAGTATTAGAGTATTGTTCACAAATAGTTGGGATCATTCAAACTGAGTGGTACATTAGACGTTTTAGAGAAACTAAGCATGTTACAGATTTGAAAATTTGGGAGTAGGGCTTATCAAGGATGATCTATTTAACTAAAATAATTTCAACTGTCGGACACTTTCGATTATACCTTCTTATTTTAAATGGAATTGTATATTTTTTACGATGAATTCGTATGAAACATAAAATTTTAAGGTGACTTTGATAATCAGCTTGTAACTTGTATGCCTACGATGAATAGTTCCTGAGATAATTTAATTTATTGGAAAAAAGATTGCACCGCAACCCAAACTTCAAAAAACCATAACTTCCATAAAAAATGACTTAGAGTCTTGAAATGTTTACTAGTTATAGCCAAGTCATAAGATTAACGTCATCCTAAAACAATGCTTTACAGAACGTTCAGAAAAAAAAATCAAAGTTTAAAAACTTCAATCACGAATAACTCCATTTTTTCAAATAGCATCTAGCATATTTTATTTTGTCATTCGATTCCATTTTTTATCCTCATAGTTTCCCTAAAACGTCTAAATGTACCACTTAGTTTGAATGACTGCATAAAGGATTGGAAGTGCTTAGCATTCGGGAGGTCACCGGTTCGTGTCCGGATCCGGCTGCTCTAATCCAAGTTTTCTGTGGTTTCCTTGGGTTACTTAGGCAAATTCTGGGGCTGTAATTATTCCACAGATAATCTTTCACTTTTCTTCTGTCTTTATTTTGTCCGTCTCATCTTTCTCTCCCTAACCACACCACCCACCCATTCTCACGATTCCTGAATGAAAGCTGAACAGGGCCTCACGTCCTACCCTCCGGCTTTACACTACAGTGTAGGTCTGTGGGACTGCCTGCCCACCAACACGAGTAGCTGGTGGGAATAAAACATTCCAACCAGTCTTCAGGCCGACGACTTAGTAATGATGATATGGATATTATTTTCATTGTTTTATTATTCATAAAAAGTATTAAAGCAATTATGTTAATATTTAATTAACCATCAAGATCAGCTGTTGCATTTTACAAGAAACTGCGATGACTATAGCAGTTCCGACGTTACGTTGTAAAGTTCTACTCACCGGTTTGGGAAATTTCGTTGGACGAATGATAAAATTCTTTGCCGATTATTCGCTTTGTTGGCGTCCCATAACGGACAAAGTTTCATTCTTAGTCACAGTCTTGTGACAAAAAAAGCGTTTTTAAGGGAAGTTGTTTTAACTCAATCCTATAAATCATATTACTTTGCGTAGTAGTTTCCGTTGAAACTCCCACAGAGATGACGGCTCATTGTACTGTTGTCTGATTGTTCGATGATATATGTTTTTCCTCCAACTTTTCTCCAAATGAAAATAAAATATTTATTTATTATTTTGTCGCGAACAAAGAACTTTTTCCATGTCTATTTTGTCGTTTCGTCTCGTACAGGAAGTTTCAAAAGATCGCGTTTTATTCTACGATTATAATTTGAAATTTGCGGAGAACTGCAGAACAGATCCAGATAGTAATAGTTGCATTGCATATTGTTAGGGGCATACCGAAGGTGCCACCAAATTATACCTGACCCAAAAAGGTACAACCGATTTTGCCACTGACCAAAAAGGGTATTTCAAAAGGTACAACCGATTGTGCCACTAATACCTAATAGGTAGAAATTATTCTAATGAGACAGGAAAATACTTTATATTTTATGGCATTTATTTAACAGTAATTAATAAGGATAGAAGTTTAAATTAAAATCCTTTAAAATTTTGGATTTTAACAGATTAAATCATTTTATATGTTTGTGATTGTTTACTTCTTAATAAACAATATTTGTAAGGCACATAGTAACCATTTTCATATCCATAACCTGGTGGCAAGATTGGTTGTTTACTTTTAATTTTGTAGCAGGTAGATTCTATTTTTTAGTGGCAACTTCGGTCCCACCAATTGTTAGATTGTAGTATGTTTTTGTCCGCCATATTTTTAATTTAAATGCAGTAAACTCTATTGTCTTATTGTTTTACCAACTGAGCACTACCTACTTACTATAGTTTGCAAATTTTTATTTGTATTTCGTTTTTCAAGTGGTACTTACGAATTTTATAAATATATTTCGTACAGAATCGTTTACCTTTTCTACCTGTTTCTCAAGTAAACTTTTATTCACCAACTTTTCAGGTAAGCAGGTGGTGTTATTTTCGACAATGCTTCACCCAGGAAATAGGACTTCTTCTTTTTGCTTTTGCTAACAATGCAAAAGGTTCATAAAGACCGGTGCAGGTAAAACTGCTCGTTAATAAATTTGCTATCCCATAATACTAAATATAGAGAACTACTGCCAATACCTTTCTGGACATACCTGCCTAAAAGAATCTTCTATAATCTGCACCTTTTCAAATTATATGTTATTTAAAGCATATACTGAAAAATATTCAATATATATATGGAATCAACAGAAACAACTGCTCCGAGGGCTAATATCCCTACCGGCATTGAATTGCACTCGGAATAGTTGTTTTTGTTGATTTCACATTTATATTTATTATATAGCTTGTAAAAGCATTTCTGCCAGCGTCCACGTGATGAGACCCGATAGGTTGAAACCGGTCATGGGATATGGCTTTCGGTGCGCTGTGCTTACTGTGTAAGACGCGTTCCAAATGTGGGATCTGTGATCTTTTATAATTAGACGAAAAATGATTTTAATGCCTTCTTTTTTTTGAATTGAAAAATATTCTTTGGATGACAATGTATTAGGGCGTTTGTTTATATTTCCACCCCACCACTCTAGAGGTTTGGGGTTTCAAGAAATACTAAAGTAGGGTTATCAAAGTATATACCTGTTGATGTTCATACTTTGAGGTGGAAATGAGAAATATTTGTGTAAATGAAGTCGATTTGAAAGGGTAGAAGGAGTAGAGGTGGTGGCAATGACCATGTACAACACTAAAAAAGTATTGAGTGGCGTGAAGAAAGGGGATGAAGATGAAAATAAGGTGATCTAACCGATTGCTAACCTAACTTTACCTGCTTAAGGTACCTGAGGTTAGCTTTCCTTAAGTTTTATTACCCATATTTGATTTTCACCTAAATTCTCTACCCCCATCACCGGAAACTGTTTTAGTATTGTACAGGGTTATCACCACCTTCACTACAATGTGCTATTACCATTTTATAAATCCTTAAAATAGAGAAGTTTATGGGGTGATAGGAATACGATATTTTCGAATTTACTAAACGTAAATTAACAACTAACATTCGATATGCTGTTAAAGAGTCCGTTAAATAGAAAATACCATACGAGCTGATGATTTGATGTTTACCTTACGTTTCAGAATATTTCCAGTAATTGAACGAAAACAATCAGATATTGACGAATGACGAATTGAAAATCACTTTTTCATTCCTTTACAAAATACAGATTTCGTAATTGAAGTTAAATACATTTCGACATGATCATATTGGCCTTGTAATGTGATTGTGCGTTACAAATACTACAAATGACGAACTGTTCCATACGCAAAATTACTTATAGCGTGGATCAAGTAGTGTAATGTTAGTTAGGGTGCCGATTAGTCTTCTGATTTTCTATCATTTTCGAACCATTATCTAAAGAAGTATTTCTAATTTATTTCTTAATTATCAAAAAACGGAGTTATTTAAATATGAATAATTATAATATTATTAATTAGTTTCTTAAATTTTTAGTTGACCTTTTTTTCGGCATGAATTAAAACCTTTCGTTAGCTTTGGTTTTTGTTTGAGGTTAAATTAAGGCTGAAATAGTAACATTAATGACTGCATTGTGTAATTAGTTCTTTAAATTCGGAAATTTTAATTGTTTTCTTCCACTATCACTACACCTACTTACAATTCCATTTTGCTCGTTAAAATAAATCGCATTTTTTTTTTTGTAGAATATTTTTAAGTTGTATGAGGAAAAAGTAAATCGGAAAAACAAACTTCCATGACAGGAGATAGTACGTTAAGTTTCTCAGTTTATTATTTTATATATTCCAAAGTTCGTCTTGATCCAGTTCTTTATTGGTTGCATTTGGCACGATCGTTATAAATTATTATCGAAGTTCAAACGGAATATTTCCGATGTAAACAAGTGATAAAAAAATTATCGAGGAAAAACACGAAACGAGAAATATTCTGAGCATGCTAATGCACTCTCAACTCTGTATAGTGTGCGTACATTTCGAATTTAAATATTCTCGGTCCATATCTATAATTGACATCTGATTGTTAGCTACATTTTCCTCGTTGACAATAATGCTAACCTATTACTCTGTTGATCTTATCAATTTGAATGCAAATGTTACCGGCGCGCCACTGTCATATTCTGTGGTACAGTTTTGTCATTCCTATCCTGAAACATACCTGTCTCCATTTTAAACCGTTGTTTGCATATCATGCCACAATATACATACGATGTAAACTCTTTTTCTGTTCAAATCCTGATATGAGATTACACTATCGCAAATAAAAGAGACAGGCCAAAGGATAATCGGAGTTTTTTAAAAATTTACTAATCGTACAGCTGAAAAAAAACAAGGGTGAGCTGACATGCAGTGAGTACATATGAAAATTTAATGTCTTAGAAACGTAATTTCTATATTTGTGAATGATTTTTTTACTCAGCTTTGAAATTAGAATGTCTATTATTTTATTACTCGAATTATCCCATACAACTAAGATTATGAGGATAATTTATTATTTTATAAATATAAATGTGGAATCAACAGAAACAACACTCCGAGGGCTAATACCCCTACCGGCATTGAATTACACTGTTGATTCCAATGTATTTTTAGACGAAGATATAACATATTCAAAAAAGAAGGCATTAAGACCTTTTTTCATCTAAATTTTAAGGATCACAAATTCCACATTTCGAACGAGTCCTACTCAGTAGGCACAGCGCACAGAAAGCCATATCCCACGACTGGTTTCGACATATCGGGTCTCATCAGGTGGGCGCTGGCAAAATGGTCTTACAGGCTTTGTTATAAATATAAATGTGGAATCAACAGAAACAACTACTCCGAGGGCTAATACCCCTACTGGCATTGAATTGCACTGTTGATTCCGATGGATTCTTAGATGAAGACATAACATAAATTTTTTAATTGACGTGACAGTTCTGCTAGGCTTCTTTTGACTCTCCTACCAACACTACAAAAATTCCTTACTTTTGTGTCCATATTCACTTACACCAGTAACGTTTTCGTGTGGGATTTCAACTTAACTAACTGAACAAATAATGCACAGAGTCAAAAACCTATTTTTCATGGGATACTTTATCATTATGGTATGAAGTCCGTGTTTGTTTGAAGAGCTTTGGATGACAGTAATGTGTACGTGTCATTTCAGTTTTAGCATTTTCATTTAAATTGCCAACTTAAATTTTCTTATCTTTATAGAAATAACGGAAATTGCAGTTGTTTGCTCCATTTTTGTTTTAATTTGATTAATAAATACATTGCACTGTTACAACATTGAATTATTCTTTGTTTTACCAATTATCTTGATCCTAATATCATCCTAAAATACATATGTAATGTAAAAGCTAATTTAATTATAAATTATTGGCTATCTTTTTGACATTCAGCTTCCAACTGAAAGATTAAAAACTAAAACGAAGTTAAAACCAAACTAACGCTGCGTTACATTTTGCGAATGTCCTGGATGGCAGGACCTTATTATCGGTGATAGTAGCCTTTCATTAGGGAAATCCTCGGTCAATAAACCGGCTTATTAAACATAGTTTCTAGAATTGAACTCGAATATTTCACGTCATCGTTATATGCGGATTTAAAAGTTTATTAAGGATCAAACAGTAGGAGCGTTTTATGCACAGATTTTCACATGGATAGGAATCGCAGCTTTAAACGACTATGACTGTAGATATTCATATTCTTAATCGATTTTTTAAGTTTGAATTTAGCATTATTTCTATTTATCTTGTAGTAGAACTGTTGTTATAATAGAATGTTTCGGATTGTACTATAACAAGAAATATGAAAATGTTTGGTCATTATCGAAACCAACGTTATCATTTTTATAGTCTCCTTAAGCACGCTGACAACAAAACAAAATAGAAATAACGTAGTTTTCTTCCTTCCCTTTTGTCAACTGAACGGTACAAACTCGTTATGATGGGAGTCGGGTTACTTTTCTTAAATAAAAATATAAATCGTTTTTATGTGCCTTTGTCCAAAACAAAGCAGATTTATGACTGAGCAATTTTCTTTCTAAATGAGAACTTTTAGAACTCGAAGTAGACGAGCGACGATTTTGATTCGTAAATTCACACGAACGTCGTAAATCCTTTGTTTCAAATACAATCGGCAATTGTCTTTCTCGTGCAACAATAAGTCATGACGCCACTAAAATTTTTAACGTAAACATAACTAAATTACTTCTCCAAAAGTTAATTGGGGATTTTTTACTTTTGACATACATTGCTCATCCAGTATCGGCAGTTACAAGATTACTTTTTGAAATTGTATATTGTATTAACATAATATAAGTAGGTATGAGTATAAGTGCGAAATGGCAGAGAGTAAATGAAATAAATATATTCTAAACTTTCTTTGATGTAGTTTCTTGTGAAATAATTACAATCACTATATAATAATACGCTAATATTTATGGTGCTACCATTTGTAAGCAAATCGGTGAAGCTATCTGATTCGATGATACAATATTCTGCTGGCCATTTAATTAAAAGATGGAACTGACAAACGCGTTTACTTTGGTAATTGAAAAAAAAATTATTTCCTTCGAATACACTTAATCGTTAATATTATCAGTAGCTCACTACAAAAAATAAGCCGTTATAAAACTTTCAACTTCGTTTTCTCGAAATTAAATAAGTACTTACTGACATTCTAGACGATATGAAATCATAAACTTCCGTTATGACTTCCACAACGTACAGTTTGACAGGGGAATCTGTTCACATCTTCTGCGCTTTTACATTACCAAAGATTCTCCTTACCTTTTTCGAAAAGTTTTTAATGAGTTTAGAAAGTTCTAAAACCGTACGTATTGACGAAAATGTCCTACTATTAATATATACTAGTAGGTATGCTTGTGCAAATAAATTGGACGGTGATTTTTTTTCACTTAAATTATTCAACAGATTTTTGATTTATCACTGTTGTACGATTTTTGGTACTTTTTGTTATTTGCTACACAATTTCGTTGGCACGTCAATATGATGGCAAATTTACAGTTGTCATTCATCATGTCGTTTCAATATCTGTGGTTGGAATTACTATAGTTATTATAATTAATTAATTAATTATAGCCCCTGGGGGTACCTGCCGCCATTTTACCAGGTTATCTGTATAAAATGATGTATGTACGTACAATTTTAGAAATTCCGAAGTAACAGGCGGGCTGAAAAGTTCGTAGGCTGACCAATAGATGGTGCTACTAGTATCAAATCCATATGATTTTTAGTTAGCCCTAACCTTCAAAAGACGCGTTTATAAATTTGACAGCTGTTGCACTATTAGTATCTGTGTTATAGCATTTTTAGTTAAAGAACTTTTGTTACTTTGAAAAAATGGAATTTTGTGTATTAACAAAGCATTGCTTTTTGGCAAAAAAAATACTGTTGAAACCAAGGCTTGGCTTGATAAACATTATTCGGACTTTGCACCAGGAAAATCAACCGAAGAAAAAGAAGGTGCTGTTTAATCAAGACAATGCACTGTGTCACAAATCAAAGAAATCGATTCCAAAATTCCATGAATTGACCTTCGAATTGCTGCCGCATCCACCGTACTCTCCAGATCTGGCCCACAGCGACTTTTTTCTGTTCTCAGGCATCAAGAGGATGCTCGTAATCGTAATCGCCGAAACTGAAGCCTATTTTGAGGCTAAAGTCAAATCGTAGTATAAAAATGGTATCGAAAAATTGTATGACCGCTATAATCGTTGTATCGCCCTCTAAGGGAACTATATTGAATGATAAAATCAAATTCTATCAAAAAGAATATTTTTTTTCTATGCTAGTCTACGAACTTTTCAGCCCGCCTGTTAGATACTCACATCTACATTTACGAAATAGCAAAAGACAACTATAAACAAGTCCGCGATTGAGAGAGAACTGCAAAAAACGTTGGTAATGAAATATACAAGAAAGAAGTAGTTATTATTCAGTAGAATAGAGAATATGTGCCAGAAGAAATAATGACAATACTTCGTTTCAATGTGGTATATACATACTTTTCCTTTTCCCACTTTTTGTTCTTTGTTCCTTGTAAAAATCGTAATCGATATATAAATATAATGGCATTACAAATATTTTCATTTGATGAGGCCAGTCGATTCAATTTGAGTGGTGTTCTTTTGTTAAACGAAAAAAGGAATCAATCATGGATAGTTTTTCGTGACACGACACCACCAAAGGCTTAACAACATTCCACTTCGTGTTTTTATTTATTTCTCGTGTTGCTTGCCACAGTATTAGTGAGTAATACTTTATGCCAGATAGTGAAAAGTGCTTATTACATGGAGTGCAAGGTTTTGTCGATTTATATCGCCTATTTAAAGTATACGTAATTGTAATAAAGTTTTTGTGGACGTGTTCGTCGAATAGCTTCGTTATTCTGTGGCACTTTGGGACCCGCCTCCCTAACAAACGTAAAGAAAAGGTGATGCTAATACAGAAAAACTTAATGGAATTCGATCGTAAAATAAATAGGTCCATGAAATCAAAATAAACATTTAAATTTCGCGGTTACTACGTTCAATCAACATATGAAGAAGTGTGATTGATTATAGATTAGTTTCTCAATATAAAGTTATTATATGTACGTTTTTTATTTCTTAACGAAAAGTACAACACACTACTACACTAGTTTTTGTTTTTACGTTAGTGCAAACACGTACACAATATTTAAATAAAGAAATTGTATGTGTTAGTTATCTGGACAGGGACACACAGACAAATAAAAATTGGTTTAAACGTTCTTAATAGCAAAAACAAAAATATACAGTTTACAGTAGAAATAGGAAATAAGAAAATAAACTTCTTAGATTAAAATATTGCAATAAATAATAACAACGAATTAGAATTTAAAATATATAGAAAAGAAAATTTCACAGATTCTATTATTTTAAATAAATCACTTCACCCAAGACACATTAAATTAGCAGCATTTCATTCAATGATAAATAAATAGGTTATTAGATGTACCATTAAATAAAGAGAATTTCGAAACAGATTTAAATATTATAAAAACTATTGCAATAAATAATTGATATCACCCTAGTATTATTAAAAAGGTACTCTATAAGAAACAGAAAATAAATTTACATTGTATAGCAAGATACGAGTTATAAATAAGGATCTTTATTGGCATAAAATCCCATTTTATGGTACTAATAGTACACAAGTAGGTAATGTAAATGCAGCATTCTTCAACAATAATACCGTAGAAAAAACTTTAATTAACAATAAAATGAATAAAAAGAAAAACATACCAGAAAAGTCCGGAGTATATGTAATAAAATGTTCTGACTCTGATACGGTTTACATAGGAAAATCTAAAAGAAGTGTCGGCAATAAGTGAAACTCTCCAAGTGTTTTATTACTAATTTTATTATAAAGAAATTAAATAAAAATTATATTACATTTTGTCTTTTAATGATACTTATCCAAAACTAATGAAACTTATTTTGAAGGTAAATAGCAATTCAAATATTTAATCCTTTTGGTACTGTAGATAAAATTTATTTTATAATGTGAGAAATAAATAAGCAACATATTAACTAACTCGAGCATAAGGAATTTCTGAAAAAGTTTAAAAGTTTTTCGGTAATGGCTAGACAAGCTTTTATAATCTGAAGTTCAGAATTCTCGATTTTCACCTCGCCATGTTGCCTCTTGACATTCCGTTCTTGTTTACAAAGGATTAGGGCTAATTTTGTGTTATAAAGTAACTAAAAGTATTCCACAAAGAATATGAAAAATATATGTATTTGTGACAATATTAAACCGTTTTTTAAAATGAAACCACCACATTCGCTGTGACAAACACGTAGAAGAATGTATTTGCTTTATAAGGGTACAATTTTTCATTTTGAGGTGCAGAACCCTAAAAATAAATTTGCTGTTAGAAATTAGAAAATGTAGGGCATACGGCACTTTGTACAAACAACTTATTCTAACGTTTTTCTGCCACGGAAAAAAATCGCTTCTGTCAGGTAAATCCTGGCCAACTGGCGGACAAGCAATTTCTAAAGTTCGCTTTGAAAGAAACTGAATATCTGGATTTAGCAGACGACCACAAACCTTGTACGCAATGCTTGTCAAAGCTAAATCTACAGGGAAATAATCCCATTTCAGTTCTTTCTTTATAAAAAAATCCGACAAAAAAAAACACGTATTTTATCGGAAATTTTAAGCTCTTCCTCGAGAAAACATCTACATTAAATTTAAAGGATACAAACAAATAACAAACTTAATTTTTCAAATATTATCTACACTTGTTTTCGTTTTGTATTGAGGTTTCATTGTAATTGGGTTAGTTTTAGTGCCTTCTATTGGTTAACATATTTTTAAAGTATGTATGTACTTTTTGACAATATATTACAGTCTGGTTTGCCACGTTAATATTCACTCTCATTGTGAGGATTTATTGGTATTTAATCACCCAGTTTATGACGCGTAGCATTTAACATAACACGATAACTGAAAGGCGGTTATTGTAAATTAATGTAGCGATCTCTTGCATGCTTTAATAACCTCTACACGTAAAATCCATCAGTGTTACACCTTAACTTCTACGACGAACAATTTGACTGCACATCTGCCATAATCCCTATGCAAATGCAACTATGAATAAATAAATGATAAAATTTGTAGTGCGAAGGATTGCTAGTTATTACACTATCATCTAATAGGATTTCACAAAGGAATAGTATTACGGTGTACATGGTGAAATGAATAAATTTTTGCTCAGCTATTTTTTAAAAATTAATTCAATCTACACATACCACACAAATTGAAAAAAAGGCATTCATCTCGTTTAACTACATCTGTATCGTAATCTGCACTTGAGATGAATAAAGGTGGACAGATTCGGAAGTTACGCTTGTCTGCATCGATTGCAGCTCAATTATCCGCCTAAATTCGCTGTTTTATGACAGCAAGTGTGGGTGCTGAGGGGAGCGGGCACGGCTCCAATGATGCACAGAACCCTGCCCGACCACTAGCTCGAAGAATTCATTTGGTTTACCACTTCGTATATAGAACAGTTTGCAAAAGGCAATTTTTCATAATTTCATTAAAAAAAATTAGTAATTAGGTCGCAAAAAAATACATAAATATCTAATAGGGTTGGTAGTTCAGCCACCCCTGTGTGTAGGTACATGGGTTGTTTGATAAATCAGCGACTTTACTAAAGGCAAAGGTCCAGTTATTAAAATTTTCATTCTGTTTTGAGAGTATATCATTATTTCTTGGTATCTAACCTTAAATAGTTTTTACTCGGTCTGTCAAACGATGAGAATATTTTATTGCGCTTCGAAAGAAAAAACTAGTTAAAAGAAGTGAACTTCGTGTGCTGATAAAACATTATTTCTTGAGAAGAAAGATCGTTAAGCAACAAGGAAATCGAAGAATAGTTACGAAATTATTTTTGTGTAACACTGTTTCATCTCATGCTGAGCGGTCTGATATCCTGTTGGAAGACAGCCGAATGAAAATAACTAAGATGGTAAACAGTATACAGTCAAAACAGTGATCATCTCCTGATGAAAGAAGAAGAATAGTTAGAACGTTGTCGTTTCGAGCTGATTAGGTATTTTAAAAAATAAAATAAATTAGAAAATCATATGCGTTAAATTCGCTGATTTATCAAGCAAACCTCGTTGTTTACATCTTATCAATTTATTTACGAAGCTACTTAATTGTATTTTGAATAGTAACAGTCCTTCCTGGGTTGTATGGATCGAGCGGTTATAATTTGCGGTAATACGTAAAAATTGTAGATTGAGCGGTCACTTTTTTAATCTCATTTAAATATGTCGATTTCTTCTCGAGACGATGGTTCGTTTTGGACTCCTTGAGCCGATAAGCGATTTTTATACAGTGAACTTCTTACATTTTCAAACTGAGGCACACGAGTGACAAACTCATATCCTTTATTATGAATACCACTACCTAACCTAACCTGACCTAACCTAACCAATTTGTTTTCAAAAATAAAGGTGTATACATTATACACGTGAAACACTTTTGTGACCGTAAAATCGGCAGGTAAATTTTACCGTTCCTCCATTTTTACATACAAGAAAGATTTGACCACTGACCGCTCGATGGATTGACCGCAAATAGGACGACACCTCTTTCCTGTAAACAATATTATCGAACAGGTATTTAGGTATAGGTAGAAAATTTGAAATCTATATACAACATAAACGTTCCGTTCTATTGCCTGTGCCTTTGGTTACAGTTTATAAGGGAAATGCATTGTTATTGTCAACTAAGCAAATTGCAGTTTTATTGCCTGGTATTTAATTCTGCAAAACTCAATCACTAAGCCTTTCCAGAGTTGGCAAGGTCATCACTCTGACAACACACCACGTAGTTCTATTTGGTTTATAAATAATTTTAAGTAGGGATGATAAGTTAGTTGGTAAGATTTTTAGGATGTAAGTTAGTAATTTATAATCAATATTCTCGTTAACATACAGTACAACATAACATACTTTCTTTCGTAACATATATTTTTTTGCGAGTGTTCAAGATTTTACTTTTGTGCACTGATGTTGGACAGGTATCCGCTAATTCAGTACAATTGATTAAAGAAATCGTCGAAAATTGCGCAGGCGACATCTAATTTTGTAATTCTATCTCACATGTTAAACCCGTTCATTTCGAATCTGTATATTAGAGGTGGGCAACATTTGAAATCGTGTTTTATTTCTATCGAGTGCATTGGTTCTTCGAGTAGTTTTTCATGTGGTAAACGCAACACTCGTATTTGAAACCACAATTTAATATAATGGAAGTTGTTGATATTTTTGAAAATGTTATAGATATGGTTTTCAGGGACCGTTTCAATTTTACTAAAATTGTGTTAATGCTTTCTTTGGCTGTATGAAATGTTCTTTTACGGTTAAGTAGCTGGCAATTTAGCGGATAATTCCTCATATAATTTTCTTGAAAACCCAAAAGGATTAATTTACTTCCTCGAAAATTTTCTGAAATTGCCTGATGCTTTGTACAAACACGCGCCTGAATACGTCCGACTGTTTAATTAGGGTAAATCCGCTTGGGGTGTGCTGGAGTGGCTTTTTAAAACTGTGTTTGCACAAAAATTGCTCCTTCAGAAAGACGAAGAAAACGTCTGTGTCGCTTCTATCAAAAATGCCCTCTGGAAACGGGAAAGCTGGTCTAGTGGCCTTTCATCGGGTATATTCACCCCAAGATTAACATATTCCATTACTTATTATTAGTATGAATACATTATGATGTTGGAAACTGGGATCTTTTCCACCCGCGAATAAACTTGCAGGATTTTCATGGGTATCAAACGCAGTCTGGTGGGGTAAGAGCGGCTGGCGGAATTCTTTTCAGGGAATGATACATAAATAATCAGGCTTTGATTAAGCTGCTATTGTTGAATTTACGGAGTTTGTGGCAGACTTTCGGCAGTTCGAAGCGTTTGTATTATCCAGATAATGGGGTATTAGGTCGAGCATTGTTCTTTTCGTTGATCGCTTTCTTCAGTTGCCATATTGCTCTGCTACGTATAGTAAAACCTTAACCAAAACAAAATTGACTTTCAATGGGATTTATAAACACCTTCACCTCTACTTTAACAGGCATATTTGTCTGGTATAATTTTAATTGGCTAAATTTTTAATTATCCAATTCACTCATCGTCTTAAAATCAAAGAAAACGTTTGAAATGCTGAAGAGTGGTCATCTGCCATATCCTCCGGCTTTGCGCTGCAGTATAGCATTTACCGTATTAGTAGCTGGTAGGAACGAAATACCCAAACAATTTTTGTAAATAAAGGGCGACGTATGATAGCACAGAGAAAGAAGCGTCTGAAGATAATTCTAAATTAGCTCAACAAAAGTTTTTTTCTAATATTTCTTTTATTTTCAACAATATCCCACAAGACTGGGTAGAATTAAAACAACAATACCCACTGTTTTATAATTATAAATGCGATTTTCGTCTCTGAGCCTAGCATTTACATACGAGGGTGTATTAAACATAAATGGGATTGGTTTTGTAAAAAAACTATATTTAATTAGACTTCGATACATATACTATTTTTCTACATAGCCTCTCGCCCTAGAAAAATGGACGTTACAAGGGGGCAAGTCGGGACTATATGGCGGATGTTCCAACGTTTCCCAGTTTAATACATCCAATTTTTGCTTTGTGGCATTGGCCATATGAGGCCTGGCGTTGTCATGCAAAAGAATGACACTTCTGACCGATTGGTTGTTCCTTTTCCTTCGAAATGACAATTTCGCGACATCCAGTAGATCACAATAATATTGCGCATTAATCGTGCGTCGATTGACTGACCTCTCCGTAATTAAAACAAATCAGTCCCGTTTATATGTGATACACCTTTGTATTATGTAAATTTCAAGTCTCTATCTCACTTCGTTTAGAAGTTAGAAAGAAGCCTATTACAGACGGACGGATGAACAACGTTGCTACAACAATACAGAATTTCTTAAAAACTGTATCGTCCTATACATACAATTTACATATACTTATAATATCAGATGTTGTATTATAGACGTCAGACTTAATTTTCATCTTAGCAAGTCAAGTTAGTCATGGGCGAACGTAATTGATCCGCATGCATTTAGATAACTTTAGTGTAATCTGTCATGAAGCCACAAAGGACACAACAAGAACTCTTCAAAGCCAAACTCAATTACCGCAACATCAACTGTAACTTCTCTCGGGGATGTTACACTGTATAAAATATAATACAATGTCATGTTATCACGTAAGTACGTACTTATGACGTATTTGTGTAACATTTTCAATATAATAAATGAGCAATCGATACTCAATATATGAGGAAATTTATTATAGAAATATTAAATGAAATGTGTGAATTTTTGAGGAGTGTAGAGGAAATAATAAATCAGACTAGAGATTTGAGTAATTATTCAACGAGAAAGATTGCTGAATGATAAAGGATACGGAAAATGTTCAGATGAGAGAGGTAGGGGGAGAATGCAGAATTAACGTATTAAGGTTGGGGTTTCATATTATAATAGTTGGAGAAGATCGTAAAAACCAATCGTATACGATGAAAAAGTTATTATTATCTAAACGATAGCGTCATTATGTTAGCTTTGCGTATTTCATTTTGAAACTAGGAAAAATCATTTAGGATTCCAGAGTAATGCGGGGACACCTGCCTCTTTCGAATTCTAACTCGGTTTCTGTTGTATTTAATAAATCGCCGACAAACTTTCTTTTGTCAAGATAGTGTAGGTGTATAAAAAGGATAAATATAAACTCTGAAAATTCATTCCTAGAAGGATTAAAAAATCCAAGAAATACCTATAATAGAAAGATGATTTCATTGTAGATGCTCGCGGTAATTCGGTATTATAAGCTGTGGAATAAATGGAATATTAATTTCGTAAAATTTTCAAATTATTGAATCAAAAACATTTTCAATTTCGTTTAAAGAAGAATCATTATTTTGTTTTATCTGTTTTTTAATTTCTAATGATTCTAAGATGTTAAGTTTTTTACCTTTTTCCAAGCAGTGCAAAATTTAAAAATTATCGTTTGAATTAAATTCATGTTTTTTAGTATGTATATATACGGTTCATGAAGGTAGAATTTCCTGAGTAATTTTTTACATGTTATTTGGCCAATATATGTAGCTTTACAAGAGTTACAATTTAATTTGTAAACCCCACAAACCCCAGAAAATAAATAAATGTGGGGTAATTTTAAAATTTTACACTGCTTCGAAAAAGATAAAAACATTACATCATAGAATTATTCGAAATTAAAAAACAGATAAAACAAAATAATAATTCTTCCTTAAATGAAATTAAAAATGTTTTTGATACAATAATTTTAAACAAAATTATACAATGTACCCCTTCCACAACCCCCTAATCAAACGTAGCATGTATATATAGGTAGGATAATATATGTAATTTGTTTTTATGTCTTCTAAAGATGGTCATGTTGGGTGAAACAATTGTTAAGTTCTTAAATAAATCAGTGGAAAATTGAACCTCGAATTTTATTTTATTTATTTTTTATTAATTTCGTAGTTACTGATTTGTCGAAACTGTCAGATGACTGAATTATTATTAATATTATTATAGTCGAGTTTAGGATTGTTACCTCTGCTTTCTTTATTTTAAACAAAATCTGAACCCGTTGAACCTCTTCCTTGCCTACATAGCAAGACTGTGTAAGGATGCGATTGTCAGTAAATAATATCAACGCTTATGCTTGAACTTGTGCAATTATGTTATGTTTATGAAGAAATTCCTTAGGAAAAATGTCTAAATGAATTTAAGTATTTCGTTGAAAATGCTGCATCATTTTAATAAATCAGCGATAGCTGCGCAAATCTGTAGTGTACGTTCAACGGCATAAAATGTTGAGATAAACTTGTGACAGGCAACGAGCGTATCAAATTTTTCTTTTTAAGGAACGCGTGAGAGGGAGTCAGGGAGTGGATGAAATCTAAACACGCAAAAAGAACAAAATTGTTCAGGGCGCGACGAATATTAATGTTCGGCAATTTGTCTCGACAATCTTTTTATTGTCAAGGGAAAGGCTGTACAAAGGTAACCGAGTTCAAGATAATGTGCGATCTACATACGTACAAAAAATAAAAATAAATAAACAGAAAACGAAAACGTACGCAGCTCTCTATCGCTATATCTGACAATTGTAGCATGTCGCGTGGGCAATACGGTGGTGATGACGATTTAAAATTGAAAAGGTTTCTTTTTGTCATTTTTTCCAGGTCAAAAATGTTTTTGAGAAATTTTTCGGCTTACTCCAGAAAAGCACTCCTTCACATTTTACTCTCTTTACTCTCTTCATGTCGATCAATCAATAGATTATTTCAGAAGTACTCTCACATGTTCTTTTTGAATTAATCTGACAGTTACATTATCCACGATTGTTACCAACATAAAAGCTAAATTGTAAATAAAATGCTAATGTTTATAGGATGCAGGGATATTAAGATTTGTAATGAATTTATGAAACTCTAACAACTATTGGTTTAAACTATTTACTGTATTACCACCTACTTGTTGTAACTCTATTTTAAATAATGCGATTAAGGTCTTTTAAAGTTTCAAAACGACCGTTTTTCTACACTGTGGCTTCATCACGGGGATGAAATATAATAAAAATAAAAATTTGGAACTTTAAATGACTTTTTTTAATCACATTATTTAACTATTGGTTTGTATATACTTTACATAAATAGCTACTAAGTTTTCCCTTTCTATTTATTAAAATGGGGTATAGTCAAGTATTACGTAAGCAGACTCTCTAGCCCCTCTCCCTTGTGTAAGCAAAAATAATAGTGTCGTGAATCTTCGCATTTCACTAACCAGAAGAAATGAATTAAATATTTCAATGTTCTATTCGAGTCTCTTTTATAAATTTGTTTCACTAAAAATTCAGTTTCCTTCAATATCAGATTTTCAAATAGTGGATGACGCTATAATAAATATATCTATGGGAAGAAAATACCTACACAAAAATTCGTCAGTTGGTAATAACAGGTGAAACGTCAAAATCTTCTCTCGCTTGAACTCCAAGTCCATGGAGAACTTATTGGCTACATAAAATTCTAAAAAATTTTCGAAAACATATCTAATTGGAGAAATTTGTGTATACTAACAAAAAAAATATTCGTAATGACCAATGGTCCATTGTCATCCATAATTAATATAAGGGTTACGGACATTGTTATGGAAACATTTTGATTAAGACTTCCATTAGTGCACTGATTGTGAAACATGATTTAAATTCACTTAGAAGAAAAACACAAGGTGGATAGTTTTACCAATTTATTTGCTAACTCGACAATATTGTTTCGGTCCAAAAGGACCATTACCAAGAGAAATTGTGTACTAAAAGTAAAACTTACAGTAAATATATTTATTTCTACAATCTACATATGAGGAGTGGGGTTAAGTCTATGTAAATTTCGATTTAATTGTTGACTAAAGCCTGTTTCTTATGTAGTGATTTCTGAATTTCAAGATTTTCATATAAAGAAAGTTTTTTACTTATTTTAATATTGTTACGTAAAATTTTAGTTTCTGTTAAGTCAAGTGAATGATTATTATCTATACAATGCTCAGAGAAACCGTTTTTTTTTTGAGGTTTTTATTTATAGAATAAAAGTGCTCCTTGATTTTAATTTTTAAAGCTCGTCAACTTTTTCCTATGTAGGTTGCTTCACATTTGTTACAAGAGAGCTGATAGACTCCGCTTTTAAGAAAAGGATCTGTTTTAGTATAGATTATTTTTTGTAATTTTTTGTCTTACGTAAGATTTATAATATCCCTCCGCTCCGTTTGTTAGCAAAGCTAACCCTAAACCTGCTTACGTAATATTTATTTGAATGTCCAATAAATAAAAATAAAGGCAAATTTATTTGTCGGTGAAAATAAATAAAAATATCAGTCTAAAGAACGACTCAGAAGAAAACTAATAATAATTTTGTTGTTTGTTTTAAAGTCATTTACTAGGAAATCACAAAAACGTTTCAGCATTTTTATGTTCGTTACTTGGAGTTGTAATTGCATTTCTATTTTCCATTTTCCTTTTCTTTACATTTTTTTGTTGCTTTCGTTCTTTTAATTTACACAACACTTAAAGAACCTATTCAACTTTTATTCCTTGGCGTTTGCACGATGTTTACGGATTTAATTTTGTAAAGCGCCACCGAACAAGAAGTTGTTCGTTCATTCGTATAACATAAGAAGTGTATGTTGTAAGCAAAAGTAATTCCAGGATCTCCTTTAGATATAATTAAAACCGAAATTATTCTCAAACAACATACGGCCTTATTCCCTTTTGGCTTTGGAAGAGATTACAAAAACTTTTTAAATGGTTCTCGTTGTTGTTTTTCTTCATTCTATCGTCAGTTTTGTCTTTCCATTTGCATGGGGAAACATTTGCGGTGATGGTATTCCTGAGTAGTTGGTGATGGTGGGTGGTACATTCCTCTCCGTTACCTGGCCTAGAGACGTAACTTCCAGAGTTAGTTAAAACTCTATTGAGTGATGCAACTCGGCGCGCTATATTCTGGAGATGTACAAAGTTTAAAATTGAAGTCGAACTTCAGCTATTATTTAACTTTATGAACGACAATGCACAAAACAGAATATTGTTCGTCCTGTAGCCTGAAGGTGTTCCCGTTCCCTTGCCGCAGCATTGCATACATAGGTAGGTACACTTTCGACTCGAAGCATTCGAAAATTAAATTCGCCGCGCCGCTGACAAACTGTTTCGTGAGCAAATTTGGAATTTCCGGTGATTTAACTTCCTTTCCATGTCTGAAATAAGGCTTCACCTTCGTCTTCGGAGGATTTTACGTGAAAACGGGATTATTTACCGCGAGAAGAACAATGGAGATCTCTGTCTAATGAATTAAGGTTTGCTTGGTAGCTAAACATCACCAAATTAAGTACCTACGACCTATACATCTCCGTCGGTAAAGTGAAACTTGGTCGAAAGTTTAAGCCTTAGTCATTATAATATTCAACTTTATTAGGTTTATTAAACACAACGTTATATATGTTTGTACTTCATAAGTACACAGTAGTGTCGAAGACTTGTTGAGAAACCATTTGTTTTAAATGAGACTATCGAGAATCTTAATACCTTTAAGGTTATCACAAACAAAGATGGTCTGTTTTATTATTATTAGCTGTTATTAACATTAAAGGATGTAATAGAACTTGCTAAATGTTTAGATTCCGGGACAAATGTCAAAAATCATGATCTCGCTACTCCTAAGAAAATTTATTGTCCGAATTTTTATTGCTAATTTCGATAAGGTAGTCTAATCACTCCGGCAAAGGTTTAGAACGGATATCATGATTTTTTTTTAATCTCAGAGGATTTTGCTAAAGTGCAAAATAAAATTCAAGTTATAAGTCGAATTTTACAAGGACGATTTTTTGAAGATAGTCTATTATGTGACCGAGACATGTTTTTATCTGTGGTTAAAAGAAACAATGTCGAATTTTTGCGAGAAGACAATTGGGCAATCAGGATTGTACCAAAATTTTACAAATTTATTCCGGTTTCGGTTCTTCATGCACGAATGATGTAGTTTTTCTACACTAAAACGTCTTAATGTTACACTCAATCAGTGATGAACCAAACAAAATGTATTACGTTGATGTTGTTGACGGAATTGCACGAATTCAATTCGCGAAATACAAAATAAGAAAGAACCTTCGCCACAAATCGTATTTAAATATTTGCATACGCATTTTTTACACATTAAATTCATTTGTTTTAATTTAATTTGCTACATGTTCATCCCTTCTCTTCACCCTTCTCCCATGATAATATAACGTAAAATCGTAAAATAAACAGAGAATTGAAAAAAATTGTAATTACAAAGTAACGTTATTATTTTATCGAGGAAGTAAACCGATGTTTATTGTAGCACACTTGAACATTCACGCTTGTTAATTCGTGAAATGTATAAGATACCCATTGACCATCTCGCTGCAAATATTACTGCTACGTTAAGCTGCACGTCCTGTGCTACATCATGTTAAGAACTGGGGAACATTGAGATAATTCCCTCTGAACACATTTGTAGGATTTCGCACCTACACAACCCTGTTGTGACAACGTTATTCATCCGTCGCGCGTACGTACATCTTTGACCCGAAGACGAAAATAGAATTTAAAATTATAAAAAAGTAAGTTTTAATTGAATCTGTCCTTGTGGGGTATTGTTGAAAAGAGTTTTGGAAGCAGAATATGTTCTTTTAAGTTTTCCTTTTTGTTAACTTAAATTAACACTTTGGGGGTGGTACCAAAATTTCGCTCCTTTTATTGTCAGGTTTATCTCAAAAACGGATTTACGTAAGAAAATGCAAATTATATATTATGTATTCCTGATACCCTGTACTTAAACAACAAATACTGAGAAAAAAGTGATTTGAAAATTTCTTTCACAAGTAAAAGATTGAAATTTTATGATTATCGATCGTTAGTTGTTAAACCAAGTGGAGATAGATATCTAATTTCTGGTTAAGATTAAAATTTGAACAGGACATTATTATAAGTACCTAGTTATACTTTTTAGTATTTTAGTATGAGAGTGAGACTAGCATTTGACGATTTCTTTTTCTGTATTTGCATAACTTGTACATATATTAGAGTTCATTAATAAAAATTAAATTGGAAAGTAATTATTGTGGGAAGCTTTTAGAATATACGCCAGGCTTTGTTCGAATGCCCTTTCACATTTCGTAAATACGCGTAAACCGAACGTTTTGCTCATGTTCATCTGCCTTTGCTCGCTCTACTTAAACGCACGTTAGTGGTTAAGATGATGTTTGCATTTAGAATTCCTGGATCGAAATGTGTGGGTGTTTATACGAGGGTAGGTCAAATATAAAAGAGCCTTTTTGAATTGCGCACCGGATAGTTGTTCAAGGCCCATCCAGGCGTTAGGAACTTGAAGTAGGGATATTAGGTGGCACGGAAACGACGCGTCATATTGCTGCGATCGCTTGGTTAATACGTTAATAGCTAACACAATGGGTGAGAAAGAGGTGCATAGCAGCGTTGTACAACGAATTATTATTCGTTTTTTACACGTGAAAACGTGAAACCAACTGAAATTTTGCGCAGATTGCAAGCACAATTGAAAAATGAAACGCTTTCGTGGCCACGTGTAAAAGTTTGGTGCAAAAAGTTTAACGATGGGCTTACGCCCATTACTCGTGCCGGTTAACATTGCACGCGCTACCTTATTGAAGGGAACTGCCACGCCACGCCACTGTGCTTCAGATATCTGGTGAACTCGGCATCAGCTATGGGAGTGTCCACACAATCATAACGAAAAAAATGGGATTCCGAAGTATTTCAGCTCGTTGAGTTCTAAAGTTGCTGAGTGAAAATCAAAAACCTGTTCGAGTTCGCATCTATCAGGCGCTTCTCACTCGATTTAGGAAGGTGATTTTTTTTTGCACAAAATTGAAGCCAAAAACACGTCTATCTGCAGCAAAGGTTTTAGCCATGGTTTTTTGGGACTGGAGAGGGGTACCATTGGTCGATATTTTGCACTAGCGAAGAACCATTAATGCAGACTACTACTGTCTGTACTACTGACACCTCAGTCAGGTAAAACTTACTTATCGCCGAAAAAAGAGCAGGCACCCCATTCGTGACGTGTTACTCTTGCACGATAACGCTATGCCTCATACCGCAGTCTCAAATCGGTAAAATGCGAGCGATTAGCTATTTCAGACCGATGAACAGGTGGAGGCAATCCTAATGCCTTGGGGAAAATGTATAGACAAACAAGGGGGATATGTCGGAAAATAGAGAAATTTTTATTTTTGTGAAATTTTTCAAAATAAACGTTTAATGAACGAAGGCTCGTTTATATTTGATCCATCCTCGTATTATGTTAGTATCCTCGGGAACTCGTCGTCCTTTATGGTACGTGTAATATTTGTTTCGCCAAGAAGTATATCGAACTCTAAAGTACACATGCATATACTATACGTACATGTATGTTTATGTTTATCCGTGTATTCTTACATACCAATGTGTTTGTGTAGGTATTCTGAAACTCACCCGGACTATGCTAACGAATGCTAATGAAACTTTCAGGGCGCGGACTGCGCGACCATAGCGTCAACTTTGGGACCGCGACCAAAGCAAATTAGTTTGTTAATTATCCCCCCCACCCCACCCCCACACCATCACTCCTTCCACTACCCTAAAGCTCATCTTCTTGCGCCCTTTAGTTAGCTCGTTTTAAGGGCGTTCTCGTAGCTAAGAACCGGAACAATCGTACCTAATTATTGTTGCACCACACATACGTTTATATACATATATGTATATATATATATATATATATATATATATATAAGCGTTGTGCAAATATATAATACATATGTACAAACACAAATACTCGTATAGTTTTCGTAGGCTGAATGTAACTTATTGTTAGTCCATGTTTGCGAAGTAACAAATAGGAAACTGTGGACCTACGTCTTATAGCATTAAATGAATTAAAATATCGAAATGTTCAGAAACTTCGAAAATGGCAGAATATACAGCTGAAATGTATCGTTGGCCTTAAATTTAAGTCAATGTACTTTTAGTATACGTATTTATTAATGAGATTTAAAATAGAAACTTCTAACAGCAGCTCGTTATCGAAAGTAAGATATTTCTCCTCACGCATTTTAATTTATTTAGAATTCATTTTTTCTGCCTTGTTGTAGACATATATTTACACTTTTACACTCCTGCTATTTACATTTCGTCACAGTGCTTTCAACCCCATTCCGTAAAAAGTAAAATAATTCGTCACAAAGGCGGTTAATATTTAGTATAGTATTCATTGGTTTTCATAGGTACGCAGTATCCGGTTTCGACAGAACACACACACGTAACATCGAGCGGCGTGAACTAGTGCTTAGCATTCGGGAGGTCACCGGTTCGAACTCGAGTCCGGCTGCTCTAGTCCAAGTTTTCTGTGGTTTTCTTAGATCAATTAGGCAAATGCTGGAGCTGTAATTATTCCACAGATAATCTTTCACTTCTCTTCTGTCTTCATTTCGTCCGTCTCATCTTTCTCTCTCTAACCACACCACCCACCTTTCCCACGATTCCTCCAAGAAGGCCGAAGAGGGCCTTAGGCCCTACCCTCCGGCTTTGGACTGCAGTGTAGGTCGGAGAGATTGCCTACCCACCAGCACGAGTAGCTGGTGGGAATGAAACACAAAAAAGGTTTTTTTTAAGCAACACGTATTTTTTCAAAAGTGTTTTTAGTTAATCTTACAATATACCTATAATATTATAAAGAATAATTTGACAAATTGATATAAATTGGAGAAGCAAGTGGCGTTTGACCCCTCTCCTTCTGATACAACCAATCTTTGTCACCCTGGCCTACACCTCCCTGCCGCCCTCTCTGTATTCCTACTTATTTTATGATTTTTAGTGATGGAATTTTAAAACCAAAGATTTGAATGTATCGTAGTATCTACAGAAACCAATATTTATGGAAATCTTCCAATTGCGAACTAATAATTAAAATTATTTCGTAGTGTGAGTCGTCAACTTGAGTGTAAAACAACGCATTTACATATTTTCATTGTCGTGTATGATTTATGTTTGATGTAACCTGTACATTTGGGACAAAATTTGTCGAATAGATAAATGTATCGTTAGTAACCCACATTTTGACTTATTGGTCGTAAAGTCAACTACGACATTTTTGCACTGCTTTTCAGTTTGTGTTGCATTGGAATAAATATTCGAGTTTAGCAATTGTCTTTCTTGTCGATTAATAACGTACAAAATAACATGTAAACTTCTGTTGTGTTATTGACACGTTACATTTGTGTTTATCACGAAATAATTACATCGGCAGTCAAAGAGTCCATTTGAATCGATATCTGTTTTATTACGCGACCGCATTGTTTATCTAAACATAAATTGATTGCATTTTGATTTGTATCGGAATAAAGATTAAATATTCCATTTAAAATAAATTATTTGTTTTGTGATATAGAGAGAAATTAGCAAGTTCAAGAAAATATCTTATTTAAAACAACAATATGTAGGATACATATAAAAATTATTCCTTGAATTTTTCTGTTAACATTACAGCTTTAGCTATTTAGTTTAGTAGTTTAGATCATTGCTTAGCAGTCGGGAGATCACCGGTTCGAATCTGAGTCCAGCTACTCTGGTCTTTCTTTAACTTTTCTTCTGTCTTCATTTCGTTCGTCTCATCTTTCTCTCCCTAACCTAACCACCCACCCATTCCCACGATTTCTGAAGAGGCTGAAGAGGGCCTTAGGCTCTACCCTCCGGCTTTGCACTACAGTGTAGATCGGTGGGATTGCCCGCCCACCAGTAGGAACATCTGGTGGGATTGAAACACCCAAATGTTTTTTTTGTCTTAAATCTAACGACATATCGGAAATCGCTAATAACTTAGCACCGATGAAGTTATAAACTTCATATTTTCCCTTAATATAAAATTTTATTGTTTTAACGTTACTATAGTATTCAAGATGTGTACCTCTAAAGGTCATTGGCTGATCGGCAAATTAAAGTGTTTTGAGCAGATAATTTAACTGATTTCAGGCAAAAAAATATTATTTCCCTCAAATGTTTAAAAGTAGTTATTTTTAGATTATGTATTCAACAAAATAATACTTTAAATTAATGACAGCAAATTTAATAAACCGTATTTAAATCCATTTTTGGTCAGTTAATAAAATGATATAAAATCACCATGTCCGCCATTTGCATTGTTGATTATAATATTTTATATTTAAAAGAATCTTTCAAAAAAAGGCAAAAAGTTACATCGCAGATAGCTATCTAAATTTAACGAGTGTTTATAACAGCCAGCAACCAACAGCAGCTGCTTGTAAGTAAAGAAGAAATTCGAGGCGGTAAGAAGAACAGTGTCACCCAACGTTCTCGTTCCATTATTGTGAGGTCAGGTAGCGGAATAAGCAGCCTGGGGCGTTAGTTGAGCAAGCGGGCAAGAAGTAACAGCAAAAGATGGATATAAAGCCGGTAGATCGTAGACACATTTTTCAAAGTTCCAAGCAAGCAAGTCAAGCAAGGCTGAGCTTATTAAAAAAATGAGACGGAATACGGTCATATTCATACTCATGAGAAGACGCTGCTGAAGGAACTTTTATTAAAATTGAACGCTTCAACTTTCCAATAAAATTAGTAAACATCAATAAAGTAGAAACTTATGAATCTTTAGAATTTTTAATCATGCACTCAGTTTGTTTCAAAAGTGCTTTTTAGACTATAATGCCAACGATGAAATAAACAGATTAAAAGATGAAATAAATCGAGTGATTCCAATAAACCAATACGGGATCGATCCTTTGTTTGCGTATACGATAGAAGTAAAAATATTACGAGGATGGATCAAATATAAACGAACCTTTGTTCATAAAACATTTATTTTGAATAGTTTCACAAAAACACAAATTTCTCTATTTTTCAACATATTCCCCTTATTTGTCTATACATTTTTCCTAACGCATTGGTAGGTTTTTCATCCCGTTTTCATAAAAAGAAGCAGGGCGGGTGTTGATCCAGTTGCGCACAAACGCCTCCACCTGTTCATCGGTCTGAAATCGCTAATCGCTCGCCTCCTAGTCATTCTTCTGAGTCTAGTGCATTTCACCGATTTGGGCCTGCGTTAAACCTAGCGTTATCGTACAAGAGTAACACGTCACGAATGGAGTGCATCCTCCTTTTTCGGCGATAAGCAGGTTTTACCTGACTGAGAAGGTTACAGTAGTAAACTGCATTAATAGTTCTTCACTCGTGCAAAACATCCACCAACAGCACCCCTCTCCAGTCCCAAAAAGCCGTGGCTAAAACTTTGCCTACAGGCAGTGTGTTTTCGGCTTTACTGGGTTGATTCATCTTTGCACCGCTACTCAATTCTTGCTCGTTTTAACGTTGCAGTGTAATGGTGTACCCACATCTCATCGCAGGTTACAATTTTTTGCAAATAAATCATATTTTTCTCTAAATCGAGTGAGAAGCGCCTGAGAGATGTGAATTCGAGCAGGTTTTTGATCTTCACTCAGCAGCTTTGGAACCCAACGAGCTGAAATATTTCGGAATGCCAAGTTTTTCATTATGATTGTGTGGACACTCCCATGCTGATGCCGAGTTCACCAGATATCTGAAGCACAGTGGCGTGGCGTGGCGTGGAGGTCTTCTTCATTAAGGTTTCTAACTCATACAATGTTAATAGGCGAAATGCTGGTGCGCGGACGACGAGGATGATTTAAATTTTCGACACGAGTAATGGACGTAAGCCTATCGTTAAATTCTTTGCACCAAACTTTTACTCGTGGCCACGAAAGCGTTTCATTTTTCAATTGTGCTTGCAATCTGCGCAAAATTTCAGCTGGTTTCACGTTTGCAGGTGTAATAAACTTAATAATAATTCGTTGGCAACACATCTGTACTATACACCCCTTTCTCACTCATTGTGATAGCTATTAACGTATTAACCAAGCGATCGCAGCAATACGACGCGTCGTTTCCGTGCCACCTAATATCCCCACTTCAAGTTCCTAACGCCCGGATGCGCCTTGAACAACTATCCAGCGCGCAATTTAAAAAGGCTCGTTTATATTTGATCCACACTTGTACATTCTATATGTAGCCTTAATGAGTTCTAAAGAAACCGACTCTGAAATGCTGAAATTCACTTGCCATCCCTTTAAATCACCCCCTCTATTTCCGTTTTACATGCACGAATATAGGATTTGCTTAAATATTAAAAATGCTATTATTATTTAAATTCGAAACTTTACGTACGGTAAATAGACATAAAGTTGAAATAAAAACCGAAAAAGCTTAGTTGAAATTAAATTAGAACGTTTGTTCGGAAAAAAAAATTAAATTCTTTTAGAACATTAATTTCTCAGGTGATCTGGCCACACGTTTTGTGAACTTTGAGATAATACGCCAGATAGTCCCTAGTTTATATAAGTAGCTAACGTTTATTGCTTTTTAATAGAAATGGAGGGATTTATTTTCTTTACATTGTTAAACAGATTTGACTAAATCGTCCTCTACATAGTTGTTTTATTTTAATCCAATTCCGTTGTTCCAATGGTTGAAACTTACGCTAAACTACTTTCTAATATTTCTTGACTATATCTTTTTAGCAGTAGATAAAGTATTTATCAAGCAGTCTGCATACGAGTATATCGTAGATTTAAAACGTTTAAAGTGGGAAGAAGTTTTATGCCTTTATACAATTTTGATAGGTTTTCGTTCCTCTAGAAAGTCATTTATTTTTAAGAATGAACGAATTAAATATATTTTTTATTAACCATAAGGTGCTTTGTACTAATAGTAGTACATAAATAAAAATAAAAACAATTACACTAACCTGAAGTATGTAATTTTTTTACATTTTATTGAGCTTGTACTTTATTATACAAAATTAATTAAAAAAATATATTTATAATTAATGTCCTGTTCTAATTTTTAACCCTTAAGGACGTGAAAATTGATGGTTGAGAATTGAATGGGAAATGAAAATTCATACTTAATCTCTTAGACATAAGGGAGGAAGAACAGGAGATGAATTATTATATAGAAATTTCGAAAAATTTTCGAAATTTAAACTAACATTGGTGGCACACAGAGTAATTGAAGTGTCGTGCAGTACTACCTTAATCTTTATAAAAATGAATTAATATAAGAAAATAATAGAAAAGTTAGTTATCCTGGATAAGTTATTGAAATGATAGGCTTAGTGGAAGGAATTGTGGTGGATTAAAAATCAGTTGTCGAAGTGTTCAGATACCCGTGAATAAAAAGTAGAAGAGGATCTTTTAATATTGTCTGTAGTATACGCGAAATGTTTGAATATTAATTCCCTTTGGTTTGTGAATTGTCTGGCGTTCGGGATTTCGTGTCAACGCTTTGTTTTCCGTTCGTTTCGATAGACAGAGCGAGTTTCAAAATTAAAACCGTTTGTTGCAACAGCAGCGGCAACGATATTACAGTACTTTCTAAAATGCATGAGCGAACACGACACCAGAAGGGAATGTGATTGAAAATATTAACATTCTCTGTAATACAGTACCTAATACTACTACTATTACTCTATTTTACCACGGATATTTACTAGTACTTTAAAATAGCTCGACGTATACGAGGTAATGGATTATCTTATAAAATTATATTTTGCAAACGACTTTTTCGTCTTTTAAATTACAATCATAACTTCTGTACTTATCTGTAGATAAAATGTGCACCTATTTTCCGGCATATTGTAAAAATAATACATTAATATGGTAATACCTTGCCGGATTAGTATCATTACAAGCTGGTTTTATTTTAGTTTTGATATTATTATGATATTTGCAAGTTGAAACTTCGGGCTGTTTACAAATTCATATTTAATGGAATCCAATGGATTGTTTATGTTGACAATGGTACGTAAATAAATTTCATATTTCTTTTAAATATATGCTGCAAACAGGGAGATAAAAATTAAAATCTAAGGTAATCAAAAAAGTTCTGGCTTACCTTAGTAAGATAAAATAAATGAGTGAGAAAGATGCATACAGATTCAAGACCATGCTGACGAAAAAAAGATAATTTTAGACAATGAAAGGCCAGAAATGTTAAGATATAGTACGATTTATAAAAATTTAAAGGATTTAGAGCATCCAAATTGCGAAGTAAGAATAAGAATGGACCAAAACTCGTGTCCAACAATAAAAGAGGATGCAATTGTTATGTAATAAAAAGCTCCAGAAACACTGAAACAAATATTAATCGATTGTATTCAATATAGGGTGTGCATACCTAGAAATCTAAGAGACAAAGGTTTTCCAGAGATTTTAAATATTAGAGAAATCGAATAGTTAAAATCGTTTTTTTACTGAATCAAGTCCCTCACAAAGTTGAGAAGTTTTTATTTGTGTAAATAGCTTCTATTCAAGAGACATTATCAATTATAATAAGTATATCAAAATCTTTGGAGTATTAACATTTAAATAATTATAAAGCTTATTGATTATGTGTTGCACTCGTTATGAAATATTGTATAAACAAATAAATTATAACGAATTAAGAAACTTTTTGAGTTTAGTTTCACAAATTTTATTATAAACTTTTACTTTACTTGTTTCGGCAGTTATGCTATTATTAATAAAGAACACAGTTTCTGTATTAAATTTAAATTTGCATTCTAAACTATTTATAATCTATTTGTTGGTAGGTATAACTATGTACCTGTGGAGTGGTTGGGTCAGTTGGAAATTCCCGTAATAATGAGGGGTGAATTGTTTGTCCACAGCTAAATAAATATTTTTTACTGTATTTTAGTTCACTAGTTATATTTAGGGGTACATGCACGGGGATGCCACCTAGCTCCCTTCCAATAGGTTATTCTTTAACCTGTAGACAAATACGCTAAATAAATAAATAAATAAATAAATAAATAAATAAATAAAATATTTATTATAAGTAGTTGGATTTTATCTGCCTTATTGTAAAAGACATTCATTCTGTTAGGGAGTAACAACGCTTTTTCTTAATTAATTTATCTTTATTATGGTATGGGTTTCTCAAAACATTTGAAATTAGTCAAAATAGAGTGCTTCAGTCGTGAGTCGGTGGTAGTTTCACCTATTTTCTCCCCTCTGTATCCGCGTCTGGGCTCTTGCTTGATTAGAATTGGTAAACTAATAACTGCCGGTGAATGATACGGAAAGCTGTACAATTTCTAGAAATTCTGAGGGTGGTGAAGACAATAAGGTAATGTTTTTGTAAGAGATTAGTCACAATTTTTTTTATAATTGGCCATTGCGGAATTTTTGGCTTGAAATATTAAATAGCATTTTTCAAGACATTGAAAGGCAAAATAGTAGAAGAGGCATTTTGGTGCCCTAGATCATGTTGATAAACGATTTATAAATCTGCTTGTACAACATTCTCATAAAACGTTGAAGTTACCATACCCGTATTAAAATAATTAAATCGGTCTTCGAAATTAGAAAGGTTGGTGCGGTTTTTGATATAACTCAATCTTCCTTTTATAATTGAAGCCATGATGTAAGAGGTGTTGGCAAAGATGTACCGTTGGATGGTACTATTATTTCATTCGGTTTTTAACCTACAACCGACAGCAATCGGTTGCAATTCTACGTACAACGTATAACGTGCTTTATATTTATCGACTATCGATGATATAGGCGACTAAAAAATTGTAGTAAATTCAATCTTGTAATTGAAACTTTTTCAATGGCATAATTCTGTAGTGGAGAATTCACTCAGTTTTTAAAGGTGTTACTTTTTATGTTTTTCTTACTTTTATAATTAAATTACAAAAGCCTTATACTTTTTAATAACTATAATTAACTGATTACTTTTTTTTTCAGGTACGTTTTTCTTTCGATTCTTACTTCACCAATATTACGCAGAATGCAGAAATCGGTGAGTTTATCTATATTGATAAAACGACTAATTAAATAAAATAATCGAATGATTTGAAATACATTATATACAGATTACCCGTAATCCTTTGCAGGTTTAGTTACAATGTGATCGTTTCTAGCAAAACAATTGCGGCAAAATAAATACTAATACTATATATTCCTTAATATTAATGCCAGAATGAGATAAATTTTGGCCTGTTGATTACATACATTTTTTTTAATAATCTTGACTAATTCTAAAAGCCAAAAACAAACAACCCAATAGAATTAATGAACAATTGGGCTTCCCTGTATCACCCTTATTAATACCATTACCAATCACATTTAATATTTTGAAATCCCCATATATAAAGCTCTTGTTGTCATTCGGAACTTCCTTTTCATATGGTCGTTATTTGATAAAAACTGTGAAACAAAAAACGAAGTACTTTTTATTGTTTTTGAATATACTTAAAATGTTTCACCAAAAAACTAACGAAATTACAGTTAAATTAGGTATTTTCGATGTATTTGTTGAAGACAAAAATAATTTTTTTCATTCGGAAAAAGCTTTTAGGATTTTCCGCCCACCTTCTGATGGGCAGGTTTTTGTGTCGATTGTGAATTCGTTTTATTAAAATTATTTGTGCTTATAAAAACCAATTCAATTTTTTTGTTTACATTTCTTTCGATTGTGGAAGCTTGCTAGCCTATAATTTATCCTCGAAATTATACGTTTCGTCCGAACGGCTCTTTGCCGGCTTTTGTCAGAGCTTTGGAAGATTAAACGGATATAGCATTCTTTCCAAGAGGCTGCCTCGCGTTATTTATTCAAGTCGTGTGTTTATCGTCGAATTTGCATTTTGTTGTTTTTTTTATTCCGAATAGCAACTAGCTCAACTTTTTCAAAGTTTGGGGTAGGCATATGTGTTGTTTTCTTCTTTTCTATTCTAGCTAACACGAACAATTCAATTTTCCAATAAATGTTGAAAAATTGTACCAAAGGAACTAATGTTTAAATAGTAATTTTTTGACAGGCGAATTTTTATATTATATATATATATATATATATTATGATACTATATATATATATTATATAAGTAAGTGTTTTTTTCACCAAGTGCCAAGCGAGTCTACAATTTCAAATACTATCGTTACTACTTGAAATTCATATTAACTTTGAAGAATAAAAACATGTACAGGTTAAAATTTTAACAGATTTAGTTATTATCACTGAACAATTGTTTAGCCAAACCTTGGCATCATTAGAAGTTTATAAAGAACTTGAAATTTTAACCTGTGCTTGTTTTTATTCTTCAAAATTGATATTTTATCTTTAGTTACATCAACAATTTTATAAATGATTGAATAACTATTAACTAGCTAACTATTAACAATGAAACTAAAAATGTTAGTTATTCTCGAAATTTCCAGGAAAAGAAAAGGAAATAGCGTTTTATATGTATACAGAATATTCTTGGTACGACACTGATTGATGTTATAGATATAATTAAAAATGTGTTGTCAAAGTATCTTGATTTTTATGTAGAATAAAATAAAAGATACAGTTTGTGAGTTTCAAAATATATTTAAAATAATTCCACGACATTTTGGCGAAACTATAGTCGTGGAATTATATTAAATAAATACATTAATGCGATATTTATTGAATTAATTTGTATTTACTACAGATTACCTCATATTAATGAGGAAAATTTTGTTACTGTTGTCACGCCCTCGGCGGGACTCGACCCGGGATCTTAGGCTTTACGCGCCAATGTTTTTGCCACTAAGCCACGAGAAAATTTATATTGAATAAATTTTGAAACTCAAAAAAGTGTACCTTATTTTATTATATTAAAATGGAGTTTCAATACGTATCAGCCTATTTGATTCAAAAATTATCTTACTCTGTTTTCTTAATAGTTGTAATAAGTGGTTTCGTGACTCTAGCATTCGTTTGGGGATTCAAATTTAGTATTGGATTAAATTTATCATGGGAAAATTGTACTGCGATTGAAATAATAAATAAAAGTAATTGTAAAAGTTTCTAAAATTATTATTCAAACGAACACCCCTGACTGATTATTTTTTTGTATTTGAATTGGTCCACTTAGAATGAATCAAAAGCATCGGAAATCACTTGATGATCAATATCTTGCAGTATGCTGTCAGCTTTAAGAATAACATTATTGAATAAAAATCGACGCAAAAACTGATCGTGAACTGTAAGTAGATTATTTGCCGAAGATAAGAGGCCGTTCTAAATTACTTGTATTAGATGGCAAAGTTTTGTGGAAGTTTACGGTAATACGCTATCGTTTATGATAATTAGTAATCGAACGTGGGTGTTTTAAGCCTCGGTCGAATCTAATGATCCCCTACTAATGAATTCATCGAACACTTTTATGTTTTCAACGGGATTTTCTCCTCAAGTATTCACCTACTTTGTCCAACTACCGGGCAAGATTCTGTTCTGTTCTGAATATTTTGTTTTCCGAGGTCCCCCATGTTTTTCAGCTTTAAAAGTGTAATTAAGGATTATTAAGGAACTTGAGTAACACGTTTTGTTACAGAATTTGACTTTCTAAGTAAATTATTCAATGAACCTAAATTTTGTCAACAAATACAGGCTTCTGTCTTGGGTATTTGGTTTTACAAAATAACATTAAGGATTTTTATTGGATATGTAAATAGGTAATTCAGGTATTGTGAATGTTTTCTTGAAAGCGTTATTTTTATCCATTTTTTTGGATCGGCTTAAATAAATAATAGCTTTTAAAAACAGATTTAAACGTAAATACCAAAAAAACATGATTGGGATAAATTGAAGTAAATAGATCCATAAATTGGCAAAATTATTCAATCCAATTGTTCTTATGAGTTATTTTGACTATAAAAAGAAATGTAAGATGCATTTTTACCAAAACATGCACCTGTGCCAGCATTTCCACTGTGAATTATTTAGAATTTTGTATTTTTTAATACTTCAAGAATGTCTAATTACCTTCTTAAAATGTCGTTAAAAAATAAATTTCTTTGTTTTTACATGCCCGTAAAATACTATTTTAGAGCAAAATTATTATTGATAAAACAAATTCACGTTAATGCAGATTGTTATTAGTATTTATTAATTTATTATAATATTGAAATAAATACAGAGTTGATAACTTCCACAATTTATTAAATAAACTTAACACGTGTTTCGCCAACACTGTGACTTCTTCAGAAGTACAAAATTTACTTAAAACTACCTAAGAGTAGATGTTTATAAATAGGGTGGGGCATCTTCATTAGAGTGAGGGAAAAGATTTAATAGTGGTGAGGGGTTTATATCTACTTGGTGATTGAGTAATATGTCTGTATTTTTATATCTGTTAATTTCTTTAGATTCTAATAGTGTAATTTTTAAATGCTTATTTTCAATCTGTAAAATTTTTACATTTAAATTAAATATATGATTATCTTCTAATACATGTTTTGCATAGTTAAAATCAACTGTGTATTTATTTCAATATGTTGGACTTCCATTAAGTATCCGCTAATTCAATACAATTTATTATAATGTGTTCAGACGATTTTTCATGATGTCGGTTGGTTCAAAATATTTATAATATGATAGCTAGATAAGTTTAGCTAACTAAGTATTAAATAAGACAATAAATGAATGAAACTACAATTTTTGGGTGCTTAATGAAAAAGAATTTGTTTACATAGTCCTCGCTTATACTGATATATTTTTCCCAACGTGTGACGAGTTTTTGTGTTCTGTCATTAGAGGATTCTAGTGGACTTTCAGCGTTCGTGGCGTAATAATTACCATTGAGATCTCTATCTTAAGATTTGTATCAGTAAAAAGGTGTAGCCAAATCCGGAGCGTATGGTAGGTGCTAAATAGGTTCAATATTCAGCTTTACGATAACTCAGATAGTTTATAGTATAATATATATTCATTATTTAAGGTCGTGTTCGAAATGCCATTGAGTGACCGCATAAAGGTCTTGTGTAGCATGCATGGAAGAGAGTCTGACAACTGCGTAATAACATGAATCTAGTCGTTAGGTTGTGTTATGAATATTAGTGTCTTTGATTAGTACACCATGTTTGATATGTTTTTTAAAAATCGACTTTACGTCAATATAATTTGGCTATAGTGACACGAGTAGATTCGTGTTAGGCAGTTGGCAATGCTGCACAAGACCCTTTATGAAGGCCCTTTATGACCGTGCTCTAAAGCAATTAATGAATTTCGAACACTACCGTCCTTTAGATCAGCTCATAGCTAATCAGCGATGCATTGCTTGCTGCTTGGTGATTCGTCGGTTGTTTTGAATAAAGTCGTTCTCTTTCTTATGATTTTTCTTGCTGATCGCACGATCTTGTTGTCCGCTAGTGAGATTCGTTTTCAATTTTTGCTTTTTAGTTCACCTTCCTCACATTCGCGAAACTTCAACATCCACCTGTTTACGATTATTAAAAACAAACCTGTAAACAATCATAGTTGTGTGGAATTGCAGCGAATATATACAGCTGTTTTGTCTCCATATTCCATGCTTGTATATATGTAAAACTTTTTTTCCGGCCCTGCCTGACATTCATTTGTTTATTTTTTGTAATTTCCATTTTATGAAAGTGTGCAGATATCGTTTATAGGTTGTTCATCTTTTCATTAAAACTACCCTATGTGAATGTCTGTATCCAACTAACTAGGCACAATATTCAATTAAAACCTGGAGTAGTTTACTGCTACTTCTGTTAATAATGCTTTTGAAAAAATTGCGAACAGTAATTATTCCGGTAAAACTTTCTATCCAGTAGGTATGTTGGCAAACGTGTGTACAAAACGTTCCAAACTAATTATCGAGCACTGTGCTAACTAGATGGTAAACAGCGATGTGTTGTTGACGAATGTTTAATTACTAGAGTTTGTTAACTGATTTTTTTCTTTTTTCTAATATTCTAATTTTAGATATTCGAAGAAATGATAAACATGAATCCATTTTTAGATTAAAATTAAATGTGGAATGTGAGCCACTTACGAAATTTAAACCAGCTACATCCGAATATCAATAATTGTTGATAATTGTTTTTGTTACGACTAACTAATTAATGAATTTTGGATGGATCGAAAATTCCAAACTTCAGTCATTAATACTTCGTCATATCCCTATTTCAACAAAGTAGGAGAATTTTAATTTGATATAATAATATGCAGAAAATTTTTGGTTACCTATTTTTAGAATTGTCTGTTTTTTTTCTCACAATTTCATTACATTCCTTTTGAAAATATTTTCCGACAGATAATTTCATTTTTAAAACTGTTGACAGATGATCGAAGAAAATACCATGAAAAACACAGTGGAATTGTATAAAGAACTATAATTAATAATACGGTGAATGGGATATTTCTAATGAACTACTGTTGGTACAAATAATGATTATAATATCCTTCATAAACTGTCTTAGGCACTTTCCACTTTAGATTCTAGATGACTACCGTAAAACTATCCTATTTTAAACTTAACAGAATCTTAAGATAAAATAATAGGATCTAGACATTCCTTTTATATAAACTTATAATACCGAATATATCAAGAAATTTGTTTATCGTTGCTTATAAAAAATAACAAAAACATTAATTACTTGACAATATTTCATCCCATGAAAACTGGTACAATACAACAAACACTGTTTACAACACAAATTCCAGTTTTCAATACATAAGACACACAAAACTTTTCACAGAATTTTATGAAAAGTTTTATGTCTTATTTATTGAAAATGGATAATAACTTTCACCAAGTATCAGCCAACTCATTCAAATATACATATCCAGTTTCCTAAGATTTTAAAAAGTACTGTGACCACATTAATATAGAAATTGTTAAAATTCTTTATTACTCATAACATCCATGTGATGATTAAATAATTTGTGAATCACATAAGAAAGTAATGGGAAATCCAGATGTGGAAAAGAACTGATTTCTTCTGGTTTCTCATTAAAATTGACATTCCGGATTTTGATTTGCTTCGTTAAACCAGAAGTCTATTAACATATGACACAAATTCAGCTGTATACATACATACACACACGCTTACGTAGATATATATATATATATATATATATATATATATTGTTGTCACACATGTTTCGTTCCACTTAGGCAAACTCCTCTATAACTAATTCGACGAAGGATGGTAACAATTTCAAACTTCGAAGGTCAAAGGAAGTTGAGGCTTCGTATCTATAAAGCACGGCATACGTTTGCAGTTAAAATGTCACAGTTTGAACGTTGGAGTTCAAAAGTGCCGAATAACAACATACCCAAAAGTTTTCTTGCTATTAAAAGCATTTTAATTGACTACATGTGTCCGTTAGAATGGGAAAACGGAAAAACAAGTGACCAAACATTTTTGTATGGTAAAGAGTTTCGTTAAAAAGAGTTGAAACAAAAAGCACATGGTAAAATTTTTCACAAAACTTTATTTCTTTGTAAGATATGTTTCGCCAAACATTGGCTTTATGAGAGTAGAGTACATACTACTAATTACTAAATATACAGTTTAAACTTTCGACGGTGCACGGTTGATGAAACATGATTTACACCAGAGAGGGTGGTAAAGAACACACAAAAAACTTCAACAGATATATTAAAAATACTCGACAATTGTTTCAGCGTAATCGGTCAGAGTACAACTATACTAAATTATAACAAGGTAATAACAGCTTATACAGATATACTTGCGAGGATCCCCTAGAGGGTTACAAATTTATTAGGAGTGGGGTACTGCCAAACCTTAATCCTTTTTGGTTATTAGTAATATTTTTCTTTGAATGAGTGACTCTTTTAATTTCTAGAAATTCTAGTAAAGTTAATTTCTTACTTTTAGGCTGGCAATGTAATAATTTTAATTCATTGATATTAATCATATGGTTTTCTTTGGCGCAATGTTCAGTTAAACCTGTAGTAAGTTTTTTGGTTTTTATGTTTGCTAAATGTTCTTTAAAACGTGTTTCTAGTGAACGGCCCATTTGACCAACATAAATAGCATCGTAGTCTTGACAATTACTTTGATACACGCCACTTTTTTGTTTCTTGTCTATTTTTATTTTATTGTTAACTACTACTGTGCCTATATTGAATCTGTTTACTTCAGTTGTAGATATATAGTATTTTTAATATATCCGTTGAAGTTTTTTGTGTGTTCTTTACCACCCTCTCTGGTATACTAAATATATGTGGTGTAGACTGTTCAGATTTCCTAACTAAAAAATATTCAAAATTATTATTGAGCTGTTGTCTGTTACTTTCCGAAAAATATACCTACGTTTAAAAATGTTTGGGATTACACCTGACAACTTTCTCTTGATCCGTTTTGGCCTGGGGTGCAGGCGTTTGACGTCTATTTCAACTAGTAAGACAAGAGGTAATTAAAAAGGTTCAAGTAGGGTACAGGCAACAGGCAGTAATAGTTTGAAAAGAATCTAAGAAAAGAACTGTTTTTATCTTCAGAACGAATAGGCACTCTCGTATCGGTTACACTTATTCAATTTGAATAAGTTATAAAAATTAATGAGGAAATCTGCACATAACGGGTTATGCGTAGGTTAAGGTTATAGTAAGTCTCTTGTACATAGTGTTATGTTTTTGTAAAAATAAAACGTTAAACAAAGCAAGAGTACTTACTTTTGGTTCTACAAAGTCCATTGGTTCATCCTGATCAAATACGAGATGAAATGTAGCGAATATTAGTTCGGTAATATCACACATAGGCTTTTAAATAAGTATAGGTACGGGTAGTAATAAATATCAAAATAAATTTAAAAGTGGGGAATTGTTACATTCAGTTTAGTCTTTAAGTAGAATACCAGAGTTTTATATTTACTAATTTCTAAACTCTCTAGCAATGTTGATCTATAACTTTTGTTTATGTTTAAATGTAAAATTCCTAAATTATTATTTAAAAAAGTTTAATCTTCCTGTGTAATGTGATTAGCATATGTTGAATCGGATTTCTTATTTATATAACTATTTATATGTTCCATCGATCGTTTTTTAAATTTTCTACTAGTCTGACCAATGTATACTTTTTAGCAATACCAATGGGTTAACTTATATACTTCAGAATGCTAATTTTTATTATTTTTAATCAATTTTTCCAAAGGTAAATTGTTTCTATATTCCAGATTAAGCCACTTCGTTGTAAATGTGAAAATAATTTATTGTTAAGAAATTGTACTTTATATCATTATTTGTAGTATCAGGGTATCTCACTTAACAAGCAAACTGGAATACAACAATTCTCCATCTTTAAATTTATTTTGATGTTTATCACTACTCTTATCTTTACCTTTTTAAACGTCTACACCTCATTGTATATTTAGTAGTAAGTATTCATGTCATGAAGAAATAAAGTTTTTTGAAAATCATTGACTTGTGTTTTACTAGTACCTACACTAGTGAAATTATAAAAATCAACGATTGACTTACAGCCTACTTTGAAAAATGGGTAACGTGGGTAAAACGTTCTTTTACTCTCATTTCGACTTTGATTCGTGAAATAATATTTTGAAAACATGAATAAATGGAAAGTATCTACTAATGAAATTATTGTTACTTAATTCCTGTCATCACATTGTCATTTTTTCCATAACACTTATTAAAGCAACATTTTCGTCCATACACAAAACTTTTCTTTTACTGGCCATGTTCACTGATAAAATGTGACTTGTTGTTTTCTTACAATGACCGATATATTTTTGTAAGGAACTTGAATACAGATTGAATACCAAAAAAATGTTTACGTTTTCATCTAAATAATGTGTAGATATATATCCAACATAAAGGAAAATTACGTGTAATGTGCCTTGCGATCATACTTGTTGTTGGAAAAGTTTTTGACGTATAGGTACGATGAGTTTTAAAGTCCATCCCATCCACGAATAGGAGCTTTTGAAATGGGGTTACAATATTTTAGATTTCGCATCTCCACTTTTCATTGCGAAAAGCATCGGAGCTTTTACTTTGGAATAAATATTTGCCACAAAAATCTTTTCAAGCGAACCTCTTTGTGTTTATTAAGTACACCGAAGGTTTAAGTTATTTTTTTTGGATTGGTGTTAACTAATCCGTAAAGTCCTTAATAGAAATGGATATTTCACTGTATAATAAAGAGAATTCGATAATAAATAACCAGTAAATAAAAATATATCTTTGCTCTTATATATATAGCCATGCCCCCTGTTAAAAGCAATGAACTAAAGTATTCAATTTACGTTTTTTGTTGCGCAAGTGAAACCAGTCAGGCGTCAAATTTAATAAATAAATCAATTTCTAACCAACTCCGTGCCGTGAAGGAAGGCAATTCGCAGAATTTGAAATAGATAGAAATTTGTGGAAAGCGCCTAACAACAAGACAACAACTTTATTTATAATAACAGTTTATAACTCAATTTAATACTACAAATAAATAATTAAGTAATTAAAAGGTGTACAAAAACAACAAATGGAATAATTTGTTGGAAATTCTTAAATGTTGTCTAATATTTAATGCTTTTTACCTTAAATTAATGGCGATACCTTGAAATAAGTAATTGTTCTTTTGAAAAATTCCCTGAAAACCTACCACCAATTGAGTGACACAGAAGCAATAAATTTAAGAATATCGTCTGCTATTGGTTTGAGTATGTTTAACAATAATAATAAGGAACGTTTAGTTTTTGGTATGAAAGAAAATTTAACGAAATTACTAGATGTCGATCGCGATTTCGATCTTATTTAATATCATCAGCATACCATAGGCAGCATCAATAAATTACTGACAAACCGAAGCTGTTCCGTAAAAGAAGTTGATTTAATATCGTATTACAGGCATGATGTCGCCATCTATTGATATTTAGTGCTACCTGTGGTATTTCATTTGTTTGAATAGGCCTCGCAAAGGTATCTACATTATAAACTGAATTCACGATGCAGCTTGTTTATATATGTAAACCAAATTAATGAAGATTAAATACATCAATGTGATATCAATTTAAAGTTTATTGATTGTGTGAAGCACTCGTTGTGAAACATTGTATATCGGAGAGAGCCATAAAAATAAGACAAAAAGAACATATGTACGCTATCGAGAAGAACAAAAACACAACAGGCACTGCATTAACTATGGTCACAACATTGACGCAAATAATATCGAAATTCAACACATCGTTCCAAGAGGCTGCTTGAAAATTTAGAAATTAAAAGGTCAATACATAAAAATTCCAACATAGAAAATAACCAAACCGAGCTGTCGACAAACAATTCACCCCTCATTATTACGGGAATTTCCAACTGACCCAACCACTCCACAGGTACATAATTATACCTACCAACAAATAGGTTATAAATAGTTTAGGATGCAAATTTAAATTTAATAGAGAAACTGTGTTCTTTTTAAATAATGGCATAACTGACGAAACAAGCCTGTAAAAGTTTATAATGAAATTTGTAAAACTAAGCTCAAAGAGAAAAAAAAAGTAACCTCTTTGTGTTTCATTCCCACCAGCTACTCATGCTGGTGGGCGGCCAGTCCCTTCGATCTACACTGTAGTGCAAAGCCGCAGGATAGGACGTAAGACCCTCTTCATACTTCTTGCAGGAATCGTGGGAATGGGTGGGTGGTGTGGTTAGGGAGAGAAAGATGAGACGGACGAAATGAAGACAGAAGAGAAGTAAAAGATTATCTGTGGAATATTACTGCCCTAGCATTTGACTAAGTGATCCGAGGAAACCACAGGAAACTTGGTCCAGAGCAGACGTACTCAGGTTCGAACCGGTGACCTCCCGAATGCTAAGCAATGATCTAGAGCACTAGACCACGCTGCTAGGTTTTAACGAGTGTCTTTATTCGTTATAATTTATTTGTGATGTCAGTTGTTGAATGAATTCGTACCCACTACATATTACCTTAAATTAATGAGGAAAAATGTTTTGCTTCTGTCAAATCCTTCAAAATATTTCATTTTTAATTTTTTAATAACAATATACATTAATTCCGACGATTCTGTGACTTTATAAGTACGTTCGTCGTTGTTGCTGCTGTCATCTCTTGTAGGCTAGTAGTAGCATAGAGAATTGGCGCGTAAAACCAAAGATCCCGGGTTCGATTTCCTTATTAAGGTAATTTGTAGTGGGTAGGGTATGAATTAATTTACCTCTTATAATTTTTTTTTAAAATATTTCAATATTATTATTGATTGTTTAGTTTTTATATGGATCATTCGTAAAGCCCTGTCAAACATGTGAAATACCACAGGTAACAGTAAATATTAATAGATGGCGACATACTGGCTGTTGTACGATATTAAATGATTGTAAAGGTATAAGGACAGTGGTATCGTAAATTACAAGTCCTTGATACTTAATGAGAAGCTGAGAGTTTTTGAAAGTGATAGTAAAATCACAAAAAACAGAACTTTTATTGAGATTTTCTCGTATTCTTATAAAGCTGCTGAAGGACTTTTTGTTTGACTTCAGAATTTTGCTAATAATTCTATCAAATCTTATTAAAATGTATTCAAAACCAACCCAACGATGCGATATTGAAATAATGTACTAAAAATAGTGGTAACTGAGAAGGGGGTAGGTAGTACATGACCGTAATGGTGCAATATAGGGACGCGACGCGAGTAAAAATGAGCAATGGCACTTTTCTGGCCAGCTATTAAGGAGGATATCTACAGATAAAGTGGCGCAAGTCACGGCGCCGCGACGTCTACGGCGCCATCGTTGTCGCCGTTCGCGACAACAGACGCAGTCCATAATTCTTCGTTAACATTTAATTTTTTAAGTGGGACAGACGAAGTACAGTAGAGGTAATAGAAACGACGTCACTAGACACAAAGGAGAAAATTTAATAAGTGCCCGACGGCCTTGTGGACGGACATGTACGCGGTGGGTCTTCCAGGGAATCGTAAAGACCTTTTACTATTTGCAACCGTAACGCAATAAGCCAGCTAGCTTTCCAAGACACATTACCTTACTTCATAATGCCAACTCCAAACAATAAGTACGTACTTCGTACTTACAATTCGAGCAATAATTTCGGATTTAGGGCTCGTTCCTAATTGTTCAATTGAAATTAGATTATTTTCAGGATATAATCTGCGTAGGCGGAAAGAATTTGCCATTAAAAATCGTGCCCGTGAATTGTGGGAAGCCTGAAACATTAATATCTTCATTACAAAAGGTCTATAATTAGATTTTCTTATTAATAAATATTTTGCAGTTAAAAGGTTTAAATTAAATTTAAAATTTACATGTATTTAGTATTGAGTGGTAAAAACAAGAATTTTTATTATTCAGATCATTAATAGCACACTAGACTTTCCTATTATTCTTTATATTGTTACTATTTTATCGCGACTATTCAAGAAGTATAATTTATTAACAAAAATTCATATGAGATTCTTATCTTGTCGAAGTTTGTAAATCAGTTCATTGAAAATTTAATAGTTTTACACTTAAATAGGTAAGTAAATGAAATTTGACAAATTTTTAGATTTCATTTTATATTTCCTACGAACGACAGCATGTGGAGTATCTTAATGCGATATTAATTATTGAATTAATTTATATCCACTACAGATTACCTCATACAATCCAATCAGGGAAAAAATTGTTACTGACTCCAGCCCGGGATCTTTGGCTTCACACGCCGATGCTTTTGCCACTAAGCTACGAGAAAATTTATATTGAATAATTTTTGAAGCTCAAAAAAGTGTACCTTCTTTTATTATATTAATTCAATAATGAATATCGCATTAATGTATTTAAAATTTATCCCTACAAAAAAACTCTTCAAATATGTGGCGTATCGTTCGAATGTTCTTAAAAGTGAGTTAGATATTTCTTTTATCACTTTTTTTTGTGAACCATTCTTTTGTTAAATAACATATTAAACAGTAAACAAGAAATTTGGAAACAAATTTGTAAATAGGTATTCTGGGTCCAGCTGCTATGGCCCAAGTTTTATGTAGTTGCCTTGGATCATTTAAAAAAATGCTGGGACAGCAATATTCTACAGATAATCTTTTATTTCTGTTCTGTCTCCATTTCATCCGTCTCATCTGTCTCTCTCTAACCACCACGTATCCACTTCCACGATTCCAAAAAGTGGGTATTCCGCACTAGCTTCCGGCTTTGCACTACAGTATAGTAGGAGTATGCTGGTGGAAACGAACACTCATACTACATTTAATTATGTGCGTATTTGTTATTCTTTAAACGGAAAAGAAACAACCGATATGTGATGTAATTCCAATAATTGATCCTAAACTATTTCTTACTAAGCATAATTTGAAATCGTTTTAATCATTTTTCGGTTTATGATTTAAATAAAAATCTGATGTCGTTACGTACCATAAAATGTATATATACGTATGCACTTACACAGTCAATTTTTCCGGGATCGTAAAGATGAAATTGGATCTTAGATTATTGGTTATATTATAGTAGGTACTTACCCGATATGAGGCATATTGCCCACTGTTGTCTGCTTGTGTTCTGCACGGTTTTATGTCAATTTTCTTGGCAAACTGTTGTATAAAATACGTACGTAGACAAAAGAATCACTAACTTAAATTTTCTTTTTTATTTTTTACAATTAGTACAACTTCAATTGTTAAAAACACTATTTATAATTTCTGCATTATTTTTAATCACCTAACAAACGTTTTACTACATTATAACTTCTTTTGAAGTTACATAATTCTTTAAATCTAATTAAAGTGGTTTTATTTATAAAAAAGTCGATTGCTGACTTCATTGAGGGTGTATGTTTGAAAAGTGGTTTAATAAATTATCAAGGGAATTATTTAAATAATCTATGTAGATAAATCCTTAATTGTAAGTGAATCATCATATCTCTTGTTATCTGTAGTCCTTAGGAACATTCTGACGAACGACAATAATGAGTTGGTATCATGCAAACTAAATCTAGTGTACATTGTTTGTCCATTTTATATATCCTAGTATCTTGACGCCTACATGCTGTTTTACGCTGCGCTAATGTAACAAAACACAATCTTGAAATTAACCCAACAATGTAGTGTTTTGTTTCTCGATTGTTTTATGTCTCCATTGTCCTGAAGTTACTTACTGAATTAACATCAATAGTGTGCTTTATTAATAGACAATAATAATTGTTTTTGAGTAAGTGTTTTCTGACTTGCGAGTGAGGTCATTAGTTTATTCAACATGTTGGACGTATAGGTACCTAACCTCGATAAAAAATAATCTCCTTTAAAGTCAATTATATACAAAGGTATTGGGAGCAGTAACAGTTTACGTACTACACACATATTGTGTTACATTTAAATCTTTTCCGTATTTAACATTTATTAAATAAATCATGAACTTTATACATAAATAAATATGTGAGTTTTGTAAACCTAAACCCCTCTATGAATAGGTATCTTTACTAGACGATTTTGTTTTTGAGAAATTAATGAAATTGATAGAGGGTGTAAATAGGTAGTTAGTTAACTGGTATATGTGCCAAATATTGGAGTGCTTAGGATATTAATTAAAAACTAGTAAAGCTATTTATTTTTGATAATTTGCAAAACCTTCCACCGCTCTTTTTCTGACATACGAGGGTGTATCAAATAAAAATAGGACTGATTTCTTTTTAAATTACGGAGAGGTTAGTGAGCATTAGGCTGGGAACGCTGGAACATCCGCCATATAGCCCCAACTTGTCCACTTGTGACTTTCATCTTTTTTGGGCCCCTGAAATAAGCGCTTTGAGGCCAACGTTTTCACAAGAACGACGCAGTGAAACTTTATTAGAGTTTCTAGAATGATGGCATAAAAAAGCTCTCAATCCAATGCTAAATTTGAATTTCTAGGGCGGGAAACCATTATGAAAAATAGTATATGTATCGAAGTCTACTTAAATATATATATTTTTTACAAAACCAATCCCGTTTAAATTTGATACACCCTCGTATTATTTGCTGTTGGTTAATATATTTCTCTTCATGTAGTATTTATTAAAAAATGAATTTTACAGTTACGCAGAAGCAGAAGAAACGCTAGGTACATATTGAACTTTAATTAAAATAAAAAATTATTGGACATTGTAGATTTGTCGACGATTATGTGATTAGTTAAACTCGTTAATTTTGAAAAATTCATCGTTATTGACAGAAAGCCATAATGTAATCTAAAACTAAAATTGAATATATGTATGCCGCTTTGATTTTAGTTTATAAATTATTTATAAAAACAACAGTTTGATATGTTGTATTTGTACCAATATATAAATTTATATGTATGTATAAATAATGGTTGATTGAAAAGTAAAATGGTATTGATGATAATAATTACCACTCGCCTATCCGTTATTTCTATTGGTAATTGATAATAGTTTGATTAAAATCGTTAAACGTCATTTATTTCACCAACCGCTTTAAATTATTTCGATTGCTCTTTATAAATAAATGTTTCTATTAAACAAATACAGTTGCTATCGTGAACTGTTTGAAATAACAAAGGATTGTTTACTATTCATTACCTATTTTTCAATAAAAAAGGGCAATGTTGAAAGTTTAGTTTTTTTTACTGATTATTTTAGTGAGGTACTCGACGTTGCCCTAAGTTTTTTGTAGTGTTCCAAGTTTTGTTAGAAACAGCAAAAATAGAATATTCAAAAAGGAAGGAATTAAAATCCTTATTCGTCTAAATATGGGATATGGCTTTCGGTTCGTTGTGCCTACTTGGTAGGACGCGTTCCAAATGTGAGATCTTTGATCTTGATATTTAGACGAATAAGGATTTTAATTCCTTCTTTTTTTAATATGTTATATCTTCGTCTAATAATACATTAGAATCAACAGTGTAATTCAATGCCGGTAGGGGTATTAGCCCTCGGAGTAGTTGTTTCTGTTGATTCCATATTTATATTTATACTTATATTTAGCAAAAATAGTGTTTATAAGTTTACCATTCACATTTACTTCTAAGATTTGTAGAAGGAATAATTAAAAAAAATCGATCGATATAGAAAAAGAAGATGGAAGAATATTTCTGATATTCATAGTTTATTATTTAAGAAAACAATGAAACCTGTAATTTTTGTTTCAATTATGGGACAAAATAGAGTTGTACTATTTTTTGTAATTCAGCAGTGAATTAAAAGAAAGTTCTGGTTAGTACGTATGTTATAATAAAATACTGATAAAATATTTCGAAGGTATTCATTTACATTCGAAATCTACAAAGGTATATAATACTTATTTGCATTCTCTACGTTCGGAGTAGATGAATCAGAAGATACAGTTAGCAAAGGAATTCGGTAACGACGAAGATCTTTTAAAAAGGCTCCATAGTTCTACTGGCGAAGGGCCATAAATTTCGACGCCTGTTGTAAGGAGAATTCCAAAAGCTGATCAAATAAAAGTTCAAAGAAACTTTACGAGAAACTGTTTAGTTTTTCATCCAGTCCAGTTCACTTCGAAAAGAAGGAAATTTATCGGCACTGCATTTTATTCGAGTGTATACTCGAACTAATCAATTCGTTCGTTTTGTTTACGACCTTTCCTCTCTCTCCTGTTGACGCGATTTGTAATTTTCTCTTCTCTCCCACCTTTGAAGCGAACGCTTTTCAAACGAATCACTTCTTTGTTTTCGAAACTTTGTAAAAGGGGTACGTCAAATCCAAAAATCACCTACTTCTTTTTCTATTAAATAAAAAATTGTATTCAGCTATTCATAATAATGAAATAACGAACTATAGGTTCATTAATTACGTTCCCACCTGTGGTAATAAAATTTGTAAAAAACTTAATGCTTTGGGTCAAAACACTATTTCGATTAATAAGTGTAACTTAGGTAAATTTTTAGTCAATAATAAACAAAAACAATCGTTTATGAACAAAAGTGGCGATGCCTTTTACTTAGGCCAGTCGGGTAGAAAATTATCAATAAGACTAAAAAAACATGTTAGGGACATTAATGACAAGAAAAAATCTACATTCTTTAGCACCCACTGTGTAGAAAACAACCATAATTTAGATGTATAATAAATAAAACAACTTGTTCAACTTCCACACTTTTCAGTGTGTGGAAGTTGAACAAGTTGTTTTATTTATTATACATTAAAATGAACTTCCATCAAGTAAGAGTTGAATCAATTAATTACATAATTTAGATATTGATAGTATTAGATTATTAAATGCTGTAAAGAAAGGAAAAAGACTCAACTTATTAGAAGAATTAGAAATTAAGAAAGCTTTTAAACGAAACGATAACATCACAAACTTACAGTCAGATTTTCGAAATAACTTATTAATAGATACATATTTGGATTTCCCATCAATAAACACACAATAGGTTCTCCAATTGCCGGTCTGTATTGTATATCGTAGACATGTATTTGTTTATTTTATTTGATAAGCTTACATTTATAAGACCTAGTTTAACCTGTCAGATTCAGTATTTGTTTTGTACTCTTGAAAAAGACTTCGCTAGCCGAAACGATCGTCGAGTTTTAATAAAAACATTTGAAACATAAAGAAGTAGCTTTTTCTTTGTCTTATATATTTTTGAAAAATATGTTTCATAATTATCTGACCGAACAATCCTTATTTGTTGTTAAATTTACCACTAATTTACTTAATTGTCTGGGATTCTACAGAAAGATTACAAAAAATCGATATGTTATTATTATTGAATTGTTTTCACTGTCTTGTGTAAAAAAAAGTATTTTGTTTGGCATTGGTCTGAACTTAAATGTGCATTTTTATATTTTAATCGGATGTAACTGAGTTAAAAAGTTGCAGTAGTTATTACGACGAGTGTTTTTCAAAAAGGGAATAACAAAAATCAAATTAAAATAGAAATAGGTACCGGTATCACGACTATTTAATGCACATATCAACTGATCCAGCTGAATTATTTAATATAATTATATTGTAATTTTATCATATAAAATATTCATTTTAAATTTATCTTTTATAAAAGCTCGTTGCCATCGGTATGAATATTATTATATTATTGTGAAATGGGTTTACTGTATATGTACATATGTATATATGTATATGTGCGATAATTTAGCTATTGTCTGTACAGACCTTTTGTGTCTATCTATAATATTGAAATTTTCAATTATAAGCGTATTCGAAACGCTAATAAATTGAACAATCTCGAGTTAACTCGCTTAACCAACTAATTCGCCCAGAAACTGTCCGTTACATACAGTACAGTAACAGTTTGTTTTCGACAGGTCGAGTCCTAGTGCAAAACACCAAATTACAACCGTTTGCCATTGTTTTTGCCAATTTCTCGTCCGTTCATACAATTGCTAACGAATGTCTGTATCAATCCCGCTTCATTAATTAATTTCCCTTTCAAATGCACAAGTCCTTCGAACTGATGAAACGTGTGTTTTGTTTTGATTTCTACCTATTTTGCAAACAGATCACACGTTTCTACAAATTAAATTAAACAGCTATTACAATCCAACGATCCTTAACAGATTATTCTGATAATGGCGTAATTTACAATTTTATTGATGTGTATAATATTAATGTACCTACCCTTTAAAACTGACGTCATTACGTATTGCATAAACAGTAGACTGAAAAGAGTCAATTATTTATGAGTTCCTGAAAGGCGAGAGAATGATGGAATTAGGAATCTATAGATACGAAAAAGGACAGGATGGAAGAGAAGTGGGAAAAGGATAGGTACTGAAAACATTAAAATTTTTAAGAGACATTGTTCTGCTTTTTGAATTGTTTGTACTATTAAACTCCTTATAATTATTGTATTCAAACCATCAACAAAACGTATTCAATAGAGCTTGAAAAAAAACAAAATCTCAATGAAATTATACTGCTAATATTTCACTGATCGGTATTATTAAAAGATAAATATCACTTCGATTAAAGTGTAAGACCGATGTTATCTGAAGATATTAATGACCGCGGTCCAGGATTGGCTTTTCTCCTTTCATGAGTAGTTTATCCGACGTTTCGCCAACTATTATCGTCTACATCCTCAGATAATGTAATTGGGGCGTGAAGCTGTGCTACGTTCACTGATGATGATAAACACAGGAGCGAAACATTGGATAAACGACTCTACCGGTATTCTCACATAGATGGAGAACAAATCTTAGACCACGACCATCAATATCTAGTCTTATTCAAATATAACTTCAATTCTAGTTTATTTTCTTGATTTTCTTTATAACTGTTGTACGCTGTATGAAGAAATGCCTACAAATTATGTTTGTCAAATAGAACACAGTAAATAGCTCAAATCCCAACGCCGAAACACCAAAAAATACTTCGGCGTTTAGTGTCGTGTTTTGGCGTTGGGATTTGAACTACTTACTATGTTCTAGAACATAGTCAAAGCGGCCAGTTAATCTTTTGCTTCATGGGTCTTTCCGTGCTTTCGGGGAAAACGTACAAGTGGTTGACTGTTGTCAGCTGAAGTTTAGATTTTGTTATTGATATATTTCTGTAGAAATACCCTGTAGTGGTTTTTGATTTGTGTACTACATATATTGTACATATTTAAAGGACAATTAGGTTGATTTTCTTTCTTTATGAAATAATAAATTTTTAAAAAAGGAGTTACTTTTACTTGACGCTAAGAATAGAATAAAACTTAGTTAACATACACACGTATGTTCGGTAATTTAATGCTGTGTTATTTTCATTCCGATTGTGTCGCGAAATGACAAAAAAAATTTTTGCCTGCTTCGGAATTCACAGCTCGCCGTTATCTCATCCCGAGGTCTCTGAGTGGTTATTTACGTTGAACACTGAGTCGTTATTAAAAAGGGAAAAAAGAGAAGAGAAATCCAGGTGCTGCTTGATATCATTCCCGTTGCTGAAAAAAAATCCCCGGAAATCTGTGCCGGAAGGAGTAATACATAAGGGGAACGGTGGGAAATAACGACGGCCCATTTCTCCCGTTTCCGTTTTGCCTTTTAAGGTCAATTGTTTTATAGGTATGGTTATACGGGTCGTGTTTTGCGCTTGGAAGAGAAAAAAAATGACCGAACGGGGAATTTTCTGCTATGTCCTTAATTCCCGTATACAAGGAAGGAAGGAAGGTGCGCGGTGACGGGAATGACGCGTCGGCGTCGACGGTACCGTCGGCGTCGCGACGGAAGGATACGGGGAAATTTAGAAGACGGGAAATTGCGAAAGGAGCCGCGAGGAATAATACTTTCAGAACGGGTAACGCTTCAGAAGAATTGCGCGACCCGATAGTCCTTAGAATTTCATGAAATCGTCCTATACGTGTACGTACCCCTACCTTATCCTACTACTATACTACTAACTTCAAAAGTGATTCCTCTGCGGGCACGATTCTTTACTGTTATTCCCCTTTTAGACTTGGCTTATTTGCACACCAACTGCAATTTAATCTTGACGCAACTGTAACTAGTTTTCGTTGGCTTCTTAAATTGAAATTTCTTTGGCCTCCATGCTTCTGTCAAATTGGTTGGCGCTCTTAAACTAGCGAGTATACTAGTGGCTGCCAGAGGACTCAAGACATTGATGTACAAGCATATTAAAACGGATCTCTGAAAGTAAACCGTTATAACATATTCAAAAAAGAAGGAATTAAAATCCTTATTCGTCTAAATATTAAGATCAAAGATCTCATATTTTGAACGCGTCCTATACAGTAGGCACAACGAACTGAAAGCCATATCTCACGAGCGGTTTCGACCTATCGGGTCTCATCAAGTGGGCGCTGGCAGAAAGGCCTTTATAGGCTATATTATAAATATAAATATGGAATCAACAGAAACAACTACTCCGAGGGCATAAAATCACACTGTTGATTCCAATGTATTCTTAGACGAAGATATAACATATTCAGAAAAGAAGGAATTAAAATCCTTATTCGTTTAAATCTTAAGATAAAAGATCTCACATTTGGAACGCGTCCAAGTAGGCACAACGAACCGAAAGCCATATCCCACGACCGGTTTCGACCTGTCGGGTCTCATCAGTGATCCTTCGGGTAGGGTATTAGCCCTCGGAGTAGTTGTTTCTGTTGATTCCATATTTATATTGATATTTATATTTATATACCGTTATAGTTTGTTGCATCTTTTTATTCTAGTTTATCCACACAGTTAATTAATAAATACCATATGTTAATTGTCTTAACGGAGTGTAGGTGTTTTTTTTTTGTTGTTTACTATATGAGTTGTTTATGGATTGGTTTGGTTGAGATGATATTGACGATTATGAACTATTTAGAAACACAATATAAATTTTATTAAAAAAGAAAAGAAACTATTTATGCACTTTGAAAGTATTGTTAGACCTAGTCGAGAAAATTGAAAGTAGAGGAGCGAAGTGTACGTTTGATTAAATTGATAAAATTGATATTATTTGAAAATTGATTGGTGATGACACTTTTTGATAATTCATATAATTCTGTAATACTTGTACAACTGGTCTTGATACTCGGATTTTGATTTTTAAAAATCTAAATTGTTAAGATTGAAAGAGAAAAACGGTATGGTTTACTGCGTGGTAGGTAGTAGTTTGGAATCTCTCATCATGTACTACGGTGGTTATATGTCACTAGTAGTGATGGTGTGAGAGATACGGTGGCTTAATGTGGTTGACTTGGGGCATTTTCATATTCTGACCACAGTGTTTTAAAATTTTTTGTTTGGTAGGCCACCAATCACCCTATAAAAATAAGTGACAGTGTTCTTGAATTTTTCGGAGACGTTCCTAAGTTACAATCTTCTCAAATATCTCTAGGATTGTATATTGTAAAATGAATTGGATCGGACGGGTCGAGGACTATTATATGTAAATGCTAGGGATGACTTCTGACTATTTTGGGGAAAGTGTTGTAAAAATGTTTGGAATCTCTTATATTTTCTCTAATTTTGTGTGCATATGGGGTTGTGAGACGACCACAATCTTCTAGGATATCTTTAGGATTGTCCTCATCCGAGAATGTTCCAAAATTAACTGTACTGACATAGATGATAAATAATCAAAAGTTTTATGTTTTATAGTTTTTGGTAATTTGTGAATCTTATTTCCATTAAGTAAAGGCTTTTAACTGCAATATACGAATCACAATCCCACTTCCCTGTTTTTATGTATAACAATACGGGGTTTACCCACATTTACTGAAGTTTACAACTAATTGGGCAGAAAATTATTTAGTCATTACCAAAATGGGAAGAACAGTCACGAACACGTTATATGTTATATGTTTACTATTGTGGCAAGAACAAACTACAATAGAAAACATTTTGGAAAGAAGCTTCTTATATATTATACGCTTTGTAGACATATAACAATCCCCTAGTAATCGAATATAGGTTGTTAAGATACGCTAGCAGGCGTGAACTTTAATGAACTGATAAAAAGTTCGATAAGATATCCATTGCGTGTATAAAACAACTAAATTTTCGGGGATTTTCGTTAGTTCTAATCAAATCCATCCATTGTCCCTATAATTTTACTATAAAGTTTTTACAGTCCATTAACAAATAATGGAAGATAATTTACTTTAAAGGAAGTTCTAAATTACATTAAATGTATAATTAGAATTGACGTTTATTTCTAAGTTAAATTTGAGAAAACCGTTTTTTAGCAGAGGCAAATGTAAATTTAAGATAATATTCCATCATTGCGACATTTCAGCTTTATTCTCTCAGAAATGTTATACCTTGATTGTTGCTCTTCCAAGTTTCGCCCCTTATTTTGGATGCACCCCGCACGAAGGGGAGCTTACTGAATCGCTGAATATGATTTATTATGCTAAAGCCTCTAGAGCCCTTCAAAGCAGTTCTACGCAAGCTAAATTTTACTTGATCTAGATTCAAAGAAATTATTCCAGTTCTATATCGAAATAAACAGTACCTATTTTGTATTTTTACGTTTTAGAATAAATTGTGTGATAGTTTACTGTTTTCCTTAGAAACAAACTCTAAACATTAGAGGGGTGTATAAATCGATATTGTTATAAAAAAATTGGATCGATTCAGCCGTTACTCTGTGATAATTCATCTTTACTATAAATGAATAAACACTACTTTGTTTATTATCACTTTTTTATTTTTTTTATTGTTATACTTATTTTAACATTTCAAATTCCGAATTATTCAAACGAATTGGAAATTTGTACAGATTTAAATTCACATCAGATCAGATTTTCGTGAACTATAATAATCCGGTACCTTAGATTAAGTGTAGCGGATCCGCTGGATGGATCCAATCCTTATCATAATGTGTTTTTAGAAACGAATAAGGTTATCTAAAGAACCTACTAATTTTATTTAGTGATAATTCAATTTTCAAAATACGTAATAACCAAAAAAAGAAGGTAATAAAATCCTTTATCCTTTCTGCCAGCGCCCACCTGATGAGACCCGATAGGTCGAAACCGGTCGTAGAATATGGCTTTCCGTACTCTGTCCCTACTGTGTAGGACGCGTTCTAAATGTGGGATATGTGATTCGTTGTAATTAGACGATAAAGGATTTTACTACCTTCTTTTTTGGATTGTTATCTTCGTCTAATAATCGTTCGGAATCATCATTGTAATCAATGCCGGTAGGGGTATTATCACTCGGAGTATTTGTTTCTGTTGATCCCATATTTATATTTATACGTAATATACTTTGTAGTACAATAAAATTTACGGACATAGAAAAACAGGAGATTTCGTTTAACAGTTGAAGTCAGAATATTCAAAACATTGTCTCGATCAAAGGTGAAAATTTTTGATAAGGAATATTGCATAAGGACCGAATCAAATGTAAAAATAAATTAATCATTACGACATAGTTCAGAACAATTAAACACTTATTGGGACACACACAACGTACTGGGTTTATAGTAAAGTAATTAGTATCAAATCCTGATCAGGAATAATTAAACCCTAATTCAATACAAAATCAACTTGACTGCAGATATATTTTGTAAATTAAATCTTGTTTAAAAGTAATTGGTATTTCTAATTTTTTGTAAATTTTGTTCGTTGTATTTGTAATAGGTAATAGTTGTTTGAAAGTTTATTTAAAATTGACAGTTCACTTAATGAGACTTTGTTTGAATTGAATGCTAATTACTGTTGTTAAACTTGTGACAGCCCAATTTGTTTTTAATTATCTGCTTTAATTGTTTCCAAGTAAAAACTTTTTGGAATGCAATTCTTGTTAGTGAATAAATCGATACATTAATTGTATTACTTTTTTAATTCAAACTTTGTGAGTTTGTGAATAGTAACAACAAAGAATTAATTCACATTTTTGTTCTTATTATCTAGTTTTTTACAATTCCGAATCGGATTTTATGGTTAGCTAGTTTTTGTCTTTTGTGAGATGGATGAACAAGGAATTCCATCTATAAAAGATAAGGCTTTAGTTGGCGTTCATTACCGAATGTCCTTGCTATAAATGTGCCAACGGTGCGAATAAAACTTCCCCAAATAAATGATCGGAAACCTCCAGAGTATTCGCTTTGCCGCGTTGGGATTGCAGAATGAAGAGGAACGAACGGTGAAGAGAGAAACGGGGGAGACGAGAATGCGGTCTTTTCTACTGCCTCTCGGTCTACGTTGCCGACTCAGATAAAAGAACCCCCGAAGTTTCGATGTGCAACAATAGATTAGAACGCGTGGGAAGCTGCCGAAAAATAAACACACCCCATTGTTGACGGAGGTCGCCGGATATTCGTCAAGTGGTCAGCGAAGCCGACTTGATTACTCTTTTATAATTTGAACGTTAGACAGTGACGCTGGATAACGTTAATGGTTGGCCCATGAGTTATAGCCGATTGAACAGTTGCGGCTCGTGATCAACTCTGGGGGTGAGTTTATATAAAGCGGCGTGCACAGTAAAGGGTAACGATCTACTTGTTTACAAAAACCACCCTAAAATAATAATGCAAGTGTATATGTATATATATATATCCAGTTTTTAGAACGAAGGAAACCCAAATCATTAAATATGATATGATCGTAAATACTTTCACACTTTCCAGATATTTGTGTTGAATCTTGATTGAAGAAGTGTTTGTAAGTCGTTTGAATTAATGTCTTTGAGCAGGGTTTATATACATATATTTACACTTTTTACAACGGATAATACTGGTAGCAACTACCGGAAAGCGTTGCGTCACGATTGAGTTGTCGCTTGAATATTATTAATTGATTAGAGTTGGTGATTGACGTAAGTTGAATATAGCTGATAGATGTTTAATATGAATTGATATTACTCGTGTTGATCTCTTTTTAGAAAAAGGTTATTTATAGAGTTTAGAATAAGTTGGAAATTGATGAAGGTGTGGTTAAATTCGATGAGAACAATGATGATGGGTGTTAAAAGTGAGGAAGGTGGGATTTGAAACTTGTAGCGTATTGGTGAATGGTTATAAATGTGACAGAAATTTGATACAAATTGACGGACGTTAGGATTAGGGGTTGACAGTTACTTATAGCTAGAAAAATGATTGGAATTTATGGGCGATTTATGGTAGTGCAATTAGGAAAGGATTCGAGACTAAATTGACAAAGGAAAGGAACTGATAATAAATGAACAAAGGAGCTAAAAATCAGAATTTAGAAAGTCAGCGTGAAAACGTTACGCATCTTGCAATAATAATAAAGTGGTTGGTGGTCCAAGAGGCGCAACAACAATTAAGTAGAAAAACCAGAGATTTCCTCATTTTTTTGTGGGAGATTGGCTATTGCAGTTAATAAAATAATTGAAAAGTAAAATTTGCGAAGACGGGTAGTTTTCCGTAAAAGAAAATTCAAAGTAAGAAAAATGTATTTATGACGCCACCTACTTGATGGAATATGCAAATGTTTGGCATATGAAAGTGTAAATATTAGTTTGTTTTGTTATTTACCAAAACGTCATAGGGCGATATTAGAACGTAAAAAAATTGTAAAACGGAAAAGTTATACAGCTGTAAAAGCTTCAGGTAAGACGAACATCATTGCAAAACAATAAGGTTTCCTAATGGCTAGAAGAAAACTTTATCAATAAAAACACTAGATAAAAGTTCTTAATGGTTTTCTTTACAATCATGCGGATATATTGACCTTTCTAACCTAACTTAAATGTAATCTATGAACCATAACTTTACTGTTACTACACATTTTCCGAACACTTTTTAAATAAACAATTCAGTGGCTACAATAATTTTCTATCCTTTTCGAGATGTTTGTTATTTCAGCTTACAATTTCTGTTTATTTTTCGACGTAACATTTCCGTTGATAAACGAATAAGTTATTCGGAATAAGTCAGAAGCTGATGATTGTGCTTGCTGCGGTATGGGTTTCTAATGCAAATTGCTCAGTGGAACGTAAAGTGCATCCAAGTATATAGAAGTAGAAGGTTGCTGATAAAAAAGAACAACTCTTACTGATACGACAGCTTTTTAGTTCGAACAGAATAACGCGCATATCTGAAGTTTGGTCGGTCTCGTGTATCTTCTCTTTTACTTGTCGGTCGCATTACTCAGTTTTTCAATACCTTAGCGATATCGGTTATAAATAAAACCGTACTTCAAAATGCGAACTTGAACGAGAACCCATCATGTCTGGCTAGAAGGACCAAACTGTATTAGACCGACAATTGGAAATGAAAAATTAATGTAAATATAAATATGGAATCAACAGAAACAACTACTGCGAGGGCTAATACCCCTACCGGCATTGAATTACTGTTGATTCCGATGTATTTTTAGACGAAGACATAACATATTCAAAAAAGAAGGAATTAAAATCCTTATTCGTCTAAATATTAAGATCAAAGATTTCACATTTGGAACGCGTCCTACCAAGTAGGTACAACGAACTGAAAGCCATATCCCACGACCGGTTTCGACCTATCGGGTCTCATCAGGTGGCCGCTGGCAGAAAGGCCTTTACAGGCTATGTTATAAATATAAATGTGGAATCAACAGTAAATAATAAATATTTATATTATAGGCTGTAAAGTCCTTTCTGCCAGCATCCACCTGATGAGACCCGATAGGTCGAAACCGGTCCTAGGATATGGCTTTCGGTTCGTTGTGCCTACTTGGTAGGACGCGTTCCAAATGTGAGATCTTTAATCCTAATATTTAGACGAATAAGGATTTCAATTCCTTCTTTTTTGAATATGAAAAATTAATTATTTTAAAAGGCAATTCCAAAGTCAAAGGATAATCTCGGATTTATAGAGGTACATGCTGTTTATTTCCCTTTTAGTCTGTTAGTCTGCAATTTCCTATTTCCAACGGATATGTTATCGTCTGCGTAACTGCAGGCTGTTTTACATATGCAAGTTCTTTCGACATACCCTGTATAGGTAGGTAGGTATACAACGTACGAATTGAAAATAGCGTTGTAATTCGTTTTTAGCAAAGAACGGACCAGACTTTATTTGCATGTTAATACGTACTTTAATCCACACAAAGGCACTTAGCAAAAAACTCGTTTTTACACTGTGTGCACGCTGGTGCGAGTCGGTCGGTATTGTTTTATGTTATACTTTACCTTCAGGGGCTTAATTTACACTTTGAGTCTCGCATGATATTTCGACACTTTTTAATAAAAACAACGTCCATTCCAGGCGCTTATTTGCTTTGTTGTTTCAAGCCTAATGGCGTGTTAAAAATTTGTATTCGTGTTAAAAAGTAACTGTACACAGACAAGTGAAGTTTGATTTTACTACTCCGTCTTGTTTTCTTCTTTTCAATTACTAACTAAACAAACATTTTAAGCCTATTTGAAATCAACATAATCTAATATTTTTCGTTCCTCAAGCTATTAAAAAAATTGAATTCTTTTATTAATAGATAATTATTAACGGTTAAAGATTTATGTATTGGGCTGTTGTTTGTTGGAAACGACTCTTGGCTCATGTAAGTGGGGGTTTAAGTTAGTTAAGATTAATTTCCAAGAAGGGGAGAATAATTCATACAGCTTTAATCACGAATAATGGTCATTTTGCCGATAAATAATGTCTAGTATAAAATACGCGTTTGGCTGTTCGTTGATTACATTGCGGATAACGATTTTCGTATTGGATCGTTTTGGACCTAAGTGGTAATTTTTCTCTTTCGTGAATTCGATACAATTTAATAGTAAAGACATTTAGAGTACCCTATTATTTTTGTCACAAACTATACTGGGCAGGTCATGCTTTGCTAGGGCTTTAAAAAAAACATTAAATGGTAATAGAATTATTACCTTTTTAATTCTCAGGTACTCCGATAATAGACTTAATATAATTGTGTAATCTACCATAATGAATTAATTTGTTAAGATTCATTAGTAAACCCGATGTTGCAGTTTAGCTATTTCAATAGCATTCAATAAAATTAGATTAAAAATATTACTTAAATAAACAACAAAGGGGTGTAATATTCGTTTATTTACATATTTATTTAGCCGATTAATACATAATAATTATTATGTGTTGTTATTACTGGTTATGACTATGGTCTGGTCAAAAACATGGGTGATCCCTTGGTCCTTGGCTTTCCTGTTTTAACAGGCGGTCTGAAAAGTACGTAGGCTGACCCGTAGATGGCGCTACTAGTATCAAATACATATGATTTTTAGTTAGCCCTAACCTTGCACTATTAGTATAGTGAGAGTTATAGCATTTTTAGTGAAAGAACTTTTGTTACTTTGAAAAAATGGATAAAAAAGTATTTCGTGTATTAATATAAATGTAAAATCGTGTATTTTGGCAAAAAAAAATACTGTTGAAACCAAGGCTTGGCTTGATAAACATTCGGACTTTGCACCAGGAAAATCAACCGTAGAAAAGTGGTTTGCTAAATTTAAAAGAGGCGAAATGAGCACCGAGGACCAGAGGACGATGCACGCAGTGGACGCCTCAAAGAAGCTGTTACCGACGAAAACATCAAAAAAGTTCACAAAATAATTTTTGATAACCGTAAGGTGATGTTGATTGAGATAGCTGAGACCCTAAAGATATCAAAGGAACGTGTTGGTTATATCGTGAATGAATCCGAATTTTTTCGTCGATATGTGACGATGGATGAAACATGGCTCCATCATTTCACATCGGAGTCCAATCGACAGTCAGCCGAGTGGACTGCACGTGATGAACCGACTCCAAAGCGTGGAAAGATGCAAAAGTCGGCTGGCAAAGTTAAAAAGGGGAAAACCATAAACAGCGACTACTATGTAGCGTTATTGGAGTGTTTAAAAGACGAAATCGCGAAAAAACGGCCTCATTTGAAGAAAAAGAAAGTGCTGTTTCATCAAGATAATGCACCGTGTCACAAATTAATGAAATCGATGGTAAAATTCCATGATTTGGGCTTCGAATTTCTTCCGCATCCACCGTACTCTTCAGATCTGGCCCCCAGCGACTTCTTTCTGTTCTCAGACCTCAAGAGTATGCTCGCTGGATAGAAATTTCGCGCCGATGAAGAGGTAATCGTAATCGCCGAAACTGAAGCCTATTTTGAGGCTAAAGACAAACCGTATTATAAAAATGGTTGGTATCGAAAAATTGTATGACCGCTATAATCGTTGTATCGCACTTGAAGAGAACTATATTGAATAATAAAATCAAATTCTATCAAAATATATAATTTTTTCTATGCTAGCCTACGAACTTTTCAGCCCGCCTGTTAGTTATCTTCTCTGATTACTCCTCAGAGGAAGCTTCCCAAAGTGAGAGCATCGGGCGACAACGTTTTCCGCTTGTAGAACGTAGCGACCAAAAATTCTGCGCCTGCGGTCAACTAGTGTTGGAGAGTAAAGAAGGACATGTACAGCACTTTCCACTTCATCGTCACAGAAACGACAGAAAGAATTGGTTGTTAATCCCAATTTGTTTCTGTGGTAACGTAGTTGTCCATGAGAGTCCAGGCTTTCTTCCTCTTAAGACAGAATGGCTAAGTACCCTCTCTGTGGTTTATAGGCGAGATGAAAGCCTTTGCTTACGTATATCCTGGTTGATTTTGCTATTCCCTCAAATCTGTTTTTATTAAAGTATTTTGTAAAAACATGGGCTCACTCGTTAACCACCGAAACGAGTTATTATGGTTCTACGAACGTTTCTATTATACATTACACTTTTCTTTTTTCATCCTAGAGCTAGAATATCGATATTTATGGGAATTCAGTGAACTACTACTTATAATGAGTCACATGAATGAAAATGGGACTCTAATAGCTTCTCGCTAATGTACGTACATAAACCGAACGAACGGATTTGAAACAAATGGGCTCCCTTAACAGTCTTTAGTATGCAGTAGGTGTTTTGGTAAGGAATCCATTATGTAGTTATTTCCTCCTCTTGCTCCGATTCCATTTCGAAAATTGCACGTGCGGTTTCATACGTTGATGAATCTTCTAGTAAACGATCAATTAGACAACCATTAACAAGGAATTCGTTTGTCAACCATCGAAAATTTCATAGAGATAACGAGCACCTGTGTGTGACTGTGTATCTAATTGTACAAATACATTCTACAACTGTAAGATCGTGTGTGTATAACCTCCTCTAGATGTTATATAGATAGTTTCAAATTGCGCAAACTTTACCGTTTGCATTAGGAGTTTCTACGTTTATGTAATGATGTTGTTTCTGTACATCTGAAGCAATCAAATGAGCAAGAGAGTAGAGCAGTTTACTCGTAGGTACGTACATGCTTGAAAATATTGGGGCAGATTCAGAGCGTAATAATAATTAAGCCAGCATTATTCACTTAACGATTTAATCGAATTGTTGGCGTAAATTTGGAATACAGAAACAGAAACGCTACGGTGGATATATCCAAATGATATTCCGTTTGCGTTAACTCTTGTGACACATGTTCGAAAACGTATTCAGATTATGTTATTGTTTATTCTTTTTGAACAAATTTATACCTAACCTATATCGGGTCATCCACAAATTAGAACATACATTTTTTATCATCTTTAGACCTCTCCTTTTTGATGGATCACACATTATTGTATCGAAGATGCCTTCTCAAAGTATCGTAGCTTGGGGGTCGCTTACCTTGCGAAAGCTTGGTCAAAACAACAACAATTTTCTCTTGCCGTAACGTATATTTATACAACTAATTAACTAAATCACTAAACAAAATAAAAAAGTAAAACTAAATGAAATATTAAATGTCAAAAGCTAAAAAAAACTGTTTTGTTTGCGGCTTGCTGAGGTATATCCGTTTCTGGGAATTCGGGATAGGGTAACACCTAACGCCACAACTACTTGCACGCGACGGACGGACCCCAGCACCTCCTCTTCATGCAAGATTTCTTGATGACTTCGCAGACTCGGGATCTTTATAGGATACCATATAGTATTTTTGAGCTATAATTTTCTGGCCGTTGTCTCTGGAAATTTCTTCCCTACGTTTCGCCTGCTGCTGCGGCAGACATTCTCAAGGGTGGCGCAGTGGTTGTCTCTATCGAAGTTCTCTTGTGGATCGCTCGGTGGTGAATATTCCACAGATAGTCTTTCACTTCCTTCTGTCTTTATTTCGTCCGTCTCAACTTTCTCTCCCTAACCACACCACCCACCCATTCCCACGATTCCTGAAAGGAGGGCGAAGAGGGCCTTACGCCGTACCCTCCGGCTTTGCACTACAGTGTAGATCGAAGGGACTGCCCGCACACCAACACGAGTAGCTGGTGGGAATGAAACACAAAAAGTTTTTTTTTTCGAGAGTGAGCTTCGACTGAGACGACCACTGCTCCCTTGAGAATTTCCAGAGAGAATGGCTGCGAATGCCTACACATGTTTACACTAAATATTGTTTATTTGCATTTTCAACAACTAGAGCTTGGTCACGACCCACATTCGTTGTGGTTCTGTGTAACGCTAATTCTGCTGAATTTATAATAATAAATAGAATGAAATTTTGAACAACGCTTTTATGTTTCGTAAATTAAGCGGAATCTATTTTAGAATAAACGAAAAAAAAAGTATATAATTTTCTAAATTATAAGCACTATATGACTTTTTTATGTAGCCTTCTTGAATTGTGGATATTGCTTTAGGTAGTAGATACATATAGATTCCTAAAAAAATTTTGTGTCTAAATTATGGATATATTTAAGGAATATTTAGTAATCCGTGTTTTCTTTGATTCTTAATTTGAGATCGACCACATTATCCGATGTATATTTCGTTTGATTTTTAGCAATTATGTAACCTTTTTGCGTTTTATTTATTTCTGTATTTTCAGTAAAATCTCGACTTTTTGGTATTTACACTCTGACCTTTTAATTTATTTTTAATAGAGTTTACAAAGTTAATAACAAAATTATTATCTACATAATATAGGTCGTCCTTTTCATGAACAGAGCAGTCGAGTTGCAAAATAATTTGGTTTAGTATTTCGGGCTCTTTTTACTTGAATTTTCTTTTCTATAGATTTTATAATACTACGTGTTGTGTAGGTGTTGAAGTACGACGAGGTCAACAATTTACCCTGCTAGATTTTAAACTTGTTTTTTGTCCCCCCGTAAAAAGGGCTTCTCTGTAATCCGAGACTTTTTTTTGTTGTGTCCTTTGGTTTGATTTTGTGGTAGTTTTTATTTCAAGCAAAATTTATCATCTACTTTACAACGAAGGCTGTGCATTAATTAGAAACGGAATAAAAATTTGGAAATACGGATGTACATACATGTTCTATAGAACTTTCTTTAGAACTTTTAAAATTATACTACCAAAATCAAAAAAGTACCAAACAACTATCGATTGTAGTACAATTACATCATAATGAAAATCTCTCAATTCATTCATTCTTTCCAATGATGTTAAATTGTATCAAATACCAATCAAACGTGAAATGTTTGTGATTGGAAATAAAAGGAGTTTGCAGTTTGCTTTTTGTGAAACAATATAAAAATATAAGTAAAAGATGATAAAATAAAACTGCTTTTTTATTCCACACTGGGATTTATTATTTTTCTGCAATTGTTTCGGCTGTTTAGGTCTTTTTCAAGAGGGTACTAAAGTTAGACCGAAAGTGCCTTATCATATGACAATATAACCAACGACTGGTTAGAGTTTCACAACAACTTAATAATAGATGCGTGCTTAAGTACCACCATCCACTACATGAACTACTAGTATTTAAGACCATATCTGACGTACAGTCAGGACCTAATGGATTATTAATAATAAAAGCAATCGTCTAAATTTCCTAGAAATTTTGGAAATAAGAAAAACCATAACACAAAATAAGCAGGTAACAGATGAGTTAAAGTTAGTTATTAGAACAAACCAGTAATTTTATGTTTATTTATATTTGTATATTAGTGTCAGGTTTCAACCCTCTTGTATAAATACCGCCTTAATTTATATTATATATGCTGAGTATTGCTCTGGTCCAAGTTTTCTGTGGTTTCCTTGGATTGTTTAGGCAAATTCAGGAGCAGTAATATTCCACAGATAATCTTTCACTTCTCTTCTGTCTTCATTTCGTCCGTCTCATCTTTCTCTCCCTAACCACACCATCCACCCATTCCCACGATTCCTGCAAGAAGGCTGAAGAGGGCCTTACGACCTACCCTCCGATTTTGCACTACAGTGTAGGTTGGAGGGACTGCCCTCCCACCAGTACGAGTGGCTGGTGGGAATGAAACACCCAAAAGTTTTTTTTATGTAACTTTTAGTCTAACTTTAGTGTTCTCTTGAAAAAGGCCTCAATCGCCGAAACAATTGTAGAGAATTAATGAACTCCAGTGTGGAACAAAAAAGCAGTTTTATTTTATCATCTTTTGCTTATATTTTTTTAAAAAGATAACGTTCTAACTACTTGCGTTTATTAACTGATGTTCTTTGAATATTTACGAAAATCAATTTTTCCGTAGCTACGTGTCAAAATTAAATGTTAGGTCAGAACAGTAAACAAACATCACTTTTCATCTAATCCAACCTGTTCAACATTAATCCATCCTCCGATAGCTTTTATCGGCACATTACTACATCTACGTATATTACGATCGTGTTCTCCGTAATTTCGCTTTGTGTTTGTTCCTTTTCATACGTTCATTGAAACGTTACACTACAGAAAAAGCATTTTAGTTTCGTACTCGAATGTGTTCCTTTTTGCAATCGGGATTATATCAATTTTAATTTAACCACCTTCTCCTTTATATAAAAGTTATAATTTAACTGAATCAAACACTGAAACACATAATACTCGATAAATTTGATAGAGTTTGAATCGCATTCTTTGTGAAACATGGTTAAATAATAAAAGGAAAGGGTGAGAAACAGAAAACACTGGGTTGTTTCACTAAAATTATATTGAACCTCTAACTGAGTTGGTTACAGAATTTCTCTCTTGAGAATGACCTGAGAAGGTTGAAACAATATTTTAGAGGTTCAATATAATTTTAGTGAAACATACCCAGTGTTTTCTGTTTCTCATCCTTCCTTTTTATTACATAATACTCGTTTTAATTATTTTGAGCGTTTATGTGAATTCAATTCATCAGAAATTATTTTATTCTTTTATAAATTTTAACTAAAAAATGTTAATAAGCGAACAAGTAAATGATACCCAACTAAAAACATTGGTTGTAGCTTTTTACCCACGTAACATTTCCCTACATACATAAAAACGTACTTAAAGCTACAATCGTACGGGTGTAGCCGAAGGTGCCACCAAATTATACCTGACCAAAAAAGGTACAACCGATCTTGCCACTGACCAAAAAGGGTCTTTGAAAAGGTACAACCGATTGTACCACTAACATCTAATAGGTAGAAATTATTCTAATGAATAAGGCATTATAAATACATACTTATACATATATCAGTCATCAATTTTTTCAACGTAAATATGATACACATTATATAGTCGATGTTCGATATTGTTTTATTTTTATATTTTTCACACAATTCCATGATAGTTTTCACTTTACTTCTTACGGAGGCATCGTTAATTTTGAAAGGTGTTTTTAAACTTTAAATCTTGAAATAAGTGTCTAACTTCTCGACAAATATAACATATATATTGATGGATGAGCTGTATAAAAAGATTAGTTAAATTTTGAGTGAAATGATTGACACGCGTTTGTCGTTTTCGTAACACACTCCTTACCACTATCTTATCAAGTAGGTGAGCACCCTTTTTTCTGGTGGCAAAATTGGTTATTTACTTTTAAAACCTCAATTTTGTACCAAGTAGATCTTTATTTTTAGTGGCAACTTCGGTCCCACCGAATCGTACGTTTATTACTGATTTCTTATATAAATAATAGGAATATTTAAATAAATCTTAGTTTATTGAAAGCCCTCTATGAGAACAACTTTCATATATGGAACGTTAATAACAATTGAAAATATTGCAAGAGGTATTGATTTGTATTCCGCCCAGGTAATTACTAGGTACCCGATGATTGAAGGCAGGAGCGATAGACAAAGGTAGTTTGGCTTTACGTCTTTATCCCATGTGCGGTTCCTGATCTACGCGGTTTTCCCGACATCAAAGAAGTTTCCGAATGCACAAGGTCTGCGGCGTCGGAACGACAGACAGACGGCGTCCTTTGTAAGCGCCATTCGGGAAACATATTTGCAGTGTTCAGCACATGGTCCAATAAAATATCCGTTTCCGTAAACGCTTTTCGAAGACGGTGACCTGAATGGCGGCGGCATGCGTCTCGACGGAGAGCGAGAGAAGGAAAGATGAGAGCGAGACCATTTCGATGGAATAAAGACGACATACTCGTATATTGAATATATATATATACAGGGTCATTCAATCTGAGTGGTACATTAGACGTTTTAGGGAAACTAAGGATGTTACAGATTTCAAAGGATCAAGGATGATCTGTTTAAGTAAAATAATTTCAACTGTCAGGCACTTCCGGTTATACCGGAAACAGTTAAAAGTTACATCGTCTTTGTGAATTTACACCAAATAGTTCTACGTTAGTCCTTTAAAAATCCTTCAAAATCAAAATCAAAATCCTTTCACCCTATCTCACACAAATTAGCGTCCTTCTATTCAATGATCGCTAGATTAATAAACACATATGACGATTACAACGCGGAGTTAGAGAGAATTTATTATATAGCTATTAATAACGGCTATTCACATAGTATAGTAGACAATATATTGGATATTAAAAAATGATGAAGCCGTTAATTCTTGGTAAATCATTTTAAATTACACTAATGAATATTTAAATGAAACTCTTGGATTGATTCACTATTTTTTATTGATTACTGTGCATATTTCGCCTTCTTAGGGCATCTTCAGTACAACTAAATACTAAACTTTAGTTGATGTGTTTACGTTTAAATGATTTAAACCAAAGTAGGGTCTAGGAGGGGGTTTACAGGAAATTGTATTTGGTCATTTGTTAAAACTTTATTTTCGGCTATTGCTATGTCTATGTAGGACAGACAGGTAGGGCCTTTAACATTCACACTCTCGAACACTACAGATGTTTTGTTAATAAAAGAAACGGAGTCTATATACGTTGAATATTTAATTGACTGTAACCATAATTTTAACAAAGATTTTAAGATTTTACATTTACACAATAAAGGCATAAAGTTAAACCTATTTGAACAATTTGAAATTAATAGATATACGAAATAGAATATTATTCACTGAACATTTAATTGACTGTAACCATAATTTTAATAAAGATTTTAAGATTTTACATTTACACAATAAGGACATAAAGTTAAACCTATTTGATCAATTTGAAATTAATAAATATAGGCAACAGAAAATTATTCTTAACGACCAAATAGATATTTCAAATTCTCCACTGCTAAAATTGAATTTCAAGCTGCCTCCCACCACATATTGATTATTTTTGAGGTATAAATACTGTTATAATGGATGCAGTTTGCAAGGTCTTCACCTGAAGAAGCTATAGACTAGCGAAACGGCTGTAGTGATACATGTAAACTTTTTCTTGAAACTTTTCACGTTTTTTATTTTTATTATGTGTAAGTTTCAACAAGTGACTAGTACAACAATCAATAGTTCTACATTAGTGCCCAAATCCAGTACTTTCTCTATTGAATCTTTTAGCAGATACCTATGTGTATGGTTAACTGTACATAAAACAATCGTGGTGATTGTAAATGAATTTTAGAACATTCATCCTTTATAGTTTAAAATTCATTTTGAAGATTTGATGCAGAATTATTCACTAAAATTGAAAACTATAGTGTTAATGTAGGCAAAGTTTCAAGGGCCAGTGGTAATCCTTACGATTAGCCCTTCGTAAATTCAATAGCATTAAATTATTACTTTTCTTTAATGACCCTAAATTGTAAATTTCGATAAAAATGTTCTATGGACGGAATTTTGTTGACTTTTAAATATTTTTAATATTTGCTTGTTATCTTTATTTTACATTGCGGTTTGAAGACACTTAACACTGAGAAATATTGTAAATTAACGTTCCTGAAGTAATACGATTAGACGGGTATTACATTAAATTTATTAAATAGCCTTAGGCCGTCTGCTTTTGACGCAATAAGTGCAGATAATTTCGAGGAGTAGTTAAATTTCACGTCTCACTTATTCCGGCAGTAAAAGCGGCCGGGTCCTTTTATCGCCAATTCGAAAGAAATGGATGGGACGCAACACGCGACCTTTCTATAAAGTGCCGCAATAATCAAAAAGAGCTTTAAAAGTTTTAGTTCAAGGAAGGACATTCTCAAGATGCGAATCCTGTTCTCGAGTTTTACGTCAAACAACAGGACTTAAAGGTGCACGAGAATATGACGTTTATTGGTTCGCTGGATGTCGCCGCCTAGAAATCTTTACCCACAATTCGGGCAAAGATTTTTCGGAGTGAAATTATGGAAAGAATGAAAATTGTGATATTACCTACTCGGATAGAAAAGATACTGTGCCAAATATTGCTCGTGATCGATTCCGGAACTGCAGCAACTACGTATATACTCGAATTTTATTCCATTTGAACAAAGAATTATTACGTACAATCGAAACCTATATTAGAAAATCCCAAATCATAGACGAAAACGTATACGTAAAATTGGGCACAATACTACTACCAGTGATAATGAAACCCATAAGGGCACATAATACTTAAAAATGCTGAAATGAAATACAGAGATTGAAGAGTGGTAAATTATAGTTTGTACAAAGAGTAGCAGGTAGTTATAGAATTTTAATAGCATCACAGTGAAGTACATATTAAGAAGAGAGATAGACAAGCATATATGTTATATAATTAGAGCTACAGATGAGTATCGAGTGAGTGTGAATAATATAAGAAATAGATTCAAACGCCTTATAACACTATAAACAATGTTTATTGGTACAACCAAATGTATACATTTCGACTACGAAATAGTCTTTTTCAATAGCTAAGATTAAGAAAAGATTATACCTATATGTATTCTAAAAACCTACCTGTAACTTATTAAAGACTATTGAACAGGGGGTTGTTGGTGAACGGCAGGTCAAAATTCATCAAAGAATCCCTGAATTTATGAATGCAAATACACTCGTAAACTTTTAGGTCGATGTAATTGTGACAAGATTTTAATAGTTCAATATTGATTGTGGTCTATACTATGTCCCGTGTTTAAGGCATAGTCTGCAACTGCTGATTGATGAAAGAACAATGCCGAAAAATCAGCAGTTTATATTTTCAGAAAAAAAAGGAATTAACATCCTTATTCGTCTAAATATTAATATCAAAGATCTCACATTTGGAATGCGTCCTACCAAGTAGGCACAACGAACCGAAAGCCATACCCCACGAACCGGTTTCGACCTATCAAGTCTCATCAGGTGGGAGCTGGCAGAAAGGCCTTTACAGACTATATAATAAATATAATTTTTGCAAAAAATATATATTTTGTAGCTGCAGCTCCCGGCTAACCACACCGCATTATACAACTATACTAACTTAGTGTATTCACTCGTGTTTTTAGTTTCTGGTTTTGGCTTTCAAGGAGGTTCATCTTTCAGGTCAAACTTCTGCCAAAAGTAATTCTAGGATATTTTTAACGAATGACCATTGTTGATAGTTATAACACTTCTACAAGCCGCCATAATATTGTATTAAACAAATGAAAAGAAATAGTCTTATCCGAAACTAACCACAACACATTTGCAAATTCGCTCACTTACTAATCGTGAGCATTTTCTTAAAAATGTCTTTTCTTGTGTTCACGATTAGTAAGTGAGCGAAACACGTGTAAGCATTTGCAAAATTTATTTTCTTTTGTTTATTTCAATCACCACAGTCTCCTATTATATTTATTTTAATATTATCTTGTTGGAACAGTTAAACCTATAGTTAACCTATGCTTGGAATAGCAAATTAAAACCAGCATTCTGTTTATTAGAATACTTAATAGTATTTATCTAGTATTTATCTACTTGTAAACGTTATCAATATTTTGTTTTGAATGGAGGTTTATTTAAAAAATCATGAAGAATTTTTAATTTGGAATAACCAACCAATTGATATACATACAGTAGGTAGATACTAAAGCTTCACATTTATTGCTTAACAGTCAATTTTTAAATTGCATTTTTTTTACGTAAAACATCTAAAAACATAACGCTCGTCCTAAAATGTTCATCTTCCTTTAATATTGTAATGTGTATGTTATGTATGTAGGTAATAAAAAGCCTGTTGCTTGCTTTTGAATTCAATCTGAAAAAACTCGCAGCGGTATGATAATTAAAATATGAAAGGGGATAACGGTATTCTAATTTCCAAAGCTTTTGCTTTAATATGACCGCAAAAATTTTTAATGTGTTGCAGAAATTATTGTTTCAAAAAAACAAAATAGTTTATAAAATTTGACAAATTGTGAAGCTTTCTACAGCCTCATTAAATTTAGAACTCTCAGGAAGTTTATCTGTGACGTTAAATGCAGCAACAGCTTGCTCAAGTACTTATGGTTTTAATTATAAATTGTAAGTAGGAAAAACGTAGTACACGCTAACATGTAATCCAGTATTGTACATTGTATTTAATGCATAATGGTCTTGAAAAAAAGATAAAGAAGAATAATAAAATATTAAGCAGAAGATAAGTTTAATAAGTTTTAATTATTATAGGCTTTTGCGGGGATCAGTAGTCATTAATTGTGCTACTGTTGCTTTTTTTAGATTAGATAGATTATGTATTCAGACCTTTTTGAAAGGTGATGATGAACTGCAAAATTTACCAAGGACCGGCATAAAATAATATTTTTTATTCCAAATGCTTAACTCATTATATTAGACACTTCGTGAAAAGTTACTACTTGGATAGGTATGATAATGAAAAATGTAATAAATATAACAAATACTACAAATATATATATATATATATATATTAAATGCGGTCTACAGTTACTTGGTTGAAATGAGTATTGCACTAATTTTGAATAAAACACTGTTTTATAAATTTCAACAGATTTAATTATCACTTGACAATTGTTTCGTCAAACTTTAGCTTCTTCGGAAGTTATATTTGAACTTAAATTAATTTAAAAACAAATTGGCTTATATGCTAGTTGAGGGAAGGGGCAATTAAAAAAAACAGCAACAGCTTGCTATATATATATATAATAATGTATATTACCAAGATTAAATAATGATTATATCATTCGTATACTCATTGATAATGAATAAACAGCTGAAACAATTTATTGTTGTAAATCCAATAAAAAGGAGTTATTTTTCGTTTTTAATTGTTATCCTAATAATTTTTGATTTTTTAACTTCTTATGTCTCATATTTCTGTTTTGTTTCAGGTAAGATTTCGTTCTCTAATCATACTTCTGGTACCATCTCCATGGCGTTGTTGATTTGGTGAGTTTTAACTTTTACAAACTGCAACAATATTTTAACAAAAGTGCAGAACAAAATTAGTGTTTAAATTCAACTGAATTTCTCTTAGTCTAATTGTATTTCGGACGCATGTTGTAAGTGCAAATTTGTTCCCACTATTATTGAATAGATTGTAGGTATTTTTGTTGCACTTTTAACAAAATTAATACTTAATAAGATTATTTCTCTTTTCGTCTTATATAAATTTTGACAAAGTGCCTTGCAAGTTGACAACTGTTACGATAAGGGTTTGTGGAATGAAATATGTTATTACTATACACATGGCACAAGAAGGGATGAATATGGGAGTATATGTGTGTGTTTCTGTACGTCCAATGCCGCGGACAATCCATCATTCAAGGCGAATGCACTCTAATACGTTTATCATTTCCTCTGGTCCCATCTTCTTGTTGCCTTTCTTATTTCTCTGTCTGGAACATGTTTTCGAATTTCCGCTAAAAATGTCAACTACAAAATTAGATAAATTTTGCTGACCGCTAAAACAACAAATTCAATAAAGGGAAACATAACAGAGAGCTATAATAATACTTAGTCCAAACAGAGTAGAAACTCTCTATAATGAAACCCTCTTTAACAAAAACTCATTGTAACGCAGAAATTATTTGTGTTTGGCTGGTTTGCCTTATTTTCCACATACAGGGGCTATACTTACTTTCTATATTTATGATGGATCGAAATTTCTAAAGACGCCGACCATGAATTCTTATAATTGCTTATCTAACTATGGTCTAGGCCAAACTTCACCAACATAATCTATGAAACTCAAAGAAATTCCTATGGACATGTATCCAAATTTGATTACTTAGAAATTGTAAGTTAATTTAACAGTTGATTTTCAATCAAGGGGGAATTTTCAAGCAATTAGCCAGTCAACAGGGGCGGCGGAGAGGGTCGTTATGTGAGAAAGTCTCACCACCCACACCCAACCTGGGTGGTGAATTCACCACCCAAACTCAAAACTTCATCACCCAAAACTAGTCCTCTAACAACCTAAACAAACACTGCATGAAAATTTAAATACTAAAAAAATTAACTAACTAAATTTCTTTTTGAAATTTGTTTTTTCGCAAGTCATTTTTACATATTAATTAATTTATTAATTTATCCAAAGATAAATGATGATTACCATGATTTTGTGATTTTATACATTTTTTATTATTTTTTAAAATAAGTATATGTATACTTACAAAAAAATGCTCTTAGGGTGGTGAATTCACCACCTACTGTTATCCTTGTTTCACCACCCAAGCAAATCTCTCTCCGCCGCTCCTGCCAGTCAGGACACTAATAAACTTTTTCGTGCAACGGCTTTGTTGGTGATTCTTTGATAGGACGAATGTTTTTAACAAACAACATAGATTAAATGGGCAAAATTACAGAAATTTTCTTATAAATCATCTTCCTCTCTTACTTGCAAACGTTCTATGTTATTTAAAACACAACGTCAGTTATGGTTTATGCATAACGGTGCCCTAACCGATTTTAGTCTTGTGCTTATTCCTTAATAATAAGTATGGGACTCGTTGGATTGGAAGAGGGGATCATTTGTATATTTCTTCACGCTTTCTTCCATTGGATTTTTTCTTATAGGGTAACCTGAAATATCTTCTGTATTCCACACCGATTTTTACTTTAGAATAGGTACGCGACCCTATGATTAATATCTTTCGCAGTCTGTAATGCTCTAGTATAAATTTATTATTTATTAACCAATTGTTTTAATTGACGTATAACTTCTTAAGTAAACATTTTTGTAGGACACATGTTTGTAGGAACTTTTTTGATCTTTTGGTTTCATAATTCATGTTGGTGAAGTTTGACTAAGTCCCTTTTAGTCATACTATAGAACAAAATAGTTGCATAATTTTCTGGAATGTAATTAATTATAGATGCGTCATATTTAAAAACGTATTTCTTCTTTTAAAAATGACCCCATAAATTTTAACTTTTAATACCGACGACTTTGTAACACAAAATGCTTAAAACGTTAAATAGACAAAATGATTACGCGTCTGCTAAAATTTCGGCACCTTTATTAAAGGCAAACCGCGTGGTCTAGATTGAGAATAATAAATTCTGGGAAAGCAGGGCGAGAAAATGAAGTGATAAACGCGCTTTAAAATGTGTCTTTATTAGTCTGAAGAATTTCATTTACCCCCTTCCATTCGTCTTACTTTACGTCGTAATAAATTCAGGATCTCTAGTTCTTCACCAGTGACATACATACAGCCTGAGGGACATACAATTAAGAATTTACAATTCCATGTTTTATTACGCTATATATAAGCCAGTTTTCTTCGACAAAGCTATATTTTTGAAATAAAAGAAATTCTACCGACGTTCTTAAGTTATTGATTTGGATTCTTCAATTGATTATGCATTAAAGGTATATATGCAATATGTTATTAAAAAACAATCCATAAAAAGCAAAATTTAGCACAGGGTGGAGTTGTCAAGAAGGAGTTAGTTCTGTGCTCGCGATCAGTTAATTTAGAAAATCGAAAAATATTATTAAAGTGTATGTTTGGAGCACGATTCTGTATGGAAAAAGTTAGAAGTAGTTAGAAGCGTTTGAGGCGCGGTGTTATAGGCGGATGATGAAAACACCGTGGTTAAAAATGAGGAGGTATATATCAGAAAGAATAAGAGAATAATAAAGGGCGTTATGGAAGTCAATAAGAAAAAGGAGAATTAGGTTGATATGACAGTTTCTAAGCCAGTAAGGGCTACATATAAACATATCAGAAGCAGAAAGCAGAAATAGGTAAATAAAGGCCTATATTAGATTAATATTAGAAAATAGTAAGGGATCTAAGATGTTGTTCTAGTTTCAGATAAATGCAAAGATTGGCTCAGGAGGTGCGTGTAAAAACAGAAAAAAATGTTTATTCAGAAAAAAATGTTAACTATTCATGCGGATAGTTTATTATATGCCAACTACGTAAGCTAACGTATAATGGTCATGTATAATTATAAATAACAATAAATGATTATCCTCAAATCATACGCATCTTCAATGCGTTTTTAACAGTTATTTCTTCAATAATGAAGATATAATGTTTTTCCCTTGCAATATTCCAATAGATTAAATCACAGACGTTCGATTTCAGTTAGTTTCCTCCGTAACGCTCAAGATTTCTAAATTCAGTGGTGGATTGTTATCGAAAAGTTGAACGCGAGAATAAAAATGATTAATGATTTTAGTGATAGGAAGCTGGTTTTGCTGATAGAAGAAACGAACGATGTCGCAACAGCAAAAAAGACCATGATCGATGCTACTTTTCCGAATATGTCCCGTCAGCCCATCCTAATCATGACGTAAGATTCCGATCTGTCTTCGGGATTGAACTTTAAAATAAATTTAGTTTTCATAATCTTTGCCGGTGCATTTTTTTTACTTGCAAGTATTAGTTAAAAATTATAAAATAAATATTATTCATATGAGTATGTACATAATACATATATAGTGTAGAATTAAATAATTGCAGTAGTAGAATAGTTAAAGGTAGCATAAAATTACTTACTATAACAAAAATGTAAAAACAGTAACTAGTGTTTCTATAAGTTCTACAAAAAAAAACAAAAATTTACAATTCTCCAACAGTTCTTTAGAATCGATAAAGTTGTTTAAAATTTTGGAAGCAAAAATTATATCGTGGATTTCAAATTGTAATTAAAAATTAGAAATATTAAGGAATTCTATAATTGGTTTAAAATTACGGTCTGATTTTTAAAACAGTATACATACTTGAGGAACTATGTTATGATTCAATTTTAAATCAGCAACTACTTGATACAAATAGTTTCCAAACTATTGAACAATAAGGAATTAACAATAAATAATAAAGATTTCTGAATGATCTAGCGTCGAAAAACTTTGAAATGATTCTTTTGTATTTTAACTGAAATATTATATAAGTATGTAAGGTTTAAATGTAAGTTTTGAATCACTTAACCTAAAACTTAGAACATAATCCTCCATAGAAATGACAATTTTTGTTAAAGTCACCGTTTTTTGATTTTTTTATTCACCGTTGACATTTCTCATTTGTGCCTAATCGTTTGGTTATTATTATTACTCAAATCGGACAATGAGTTTCCCAGGTTAAATTTTCCATTCCAACTTCTGTTGAATGACCTGAACCTTGAATAGGAAGTTTTCACTTTGAGGGAAATTAATGTCATCGTGAAAAGGGATTTTCCTTAGACTTTAATTGCAGAGAAAATTGTCTTTTCCTGTTAAGTCTTCCGGTAAAATTATTAGTTGCGAAAGCGGCTTTTTTCTTCTTTAACTACGAAAACGTCGACCTTCTGTACTTTCAAATAAATTCATAACTCACTTTGAAATAATTCAGGTCCACTTGGATTTAATCACTTAAAAATTTTCGGAGAATTCCATTAGTGTAACGGAGGGAAAAATTACAAGAATAATTAATAACTGACCCAGAAAGCCGCTTTTGTTACATTTTTGGTTCAGGACCAAATAATTTATTAGATACCTACAAACAGTTTCCTCGAAGAAAATTTTACAGAAACTCTTGCCAAATGATTAAAATTGATTTATTTCAAAATGATACTTACGCCTCTCAAATATCTTTGAAATTGTTTAAGGATTAAGACGATCAACAAAAACAAAGATAAAAGTTAATAAGAACGCCGTTAAAAATTGGTGGAACACTTTGTATTACTTCTGATGATGCCTTGATAAGGCGAAATACGTATAGAGTTTTAATAAGCGGTTTAAAAAAATTAACATAAAGAGTAGATGTGGTCCTTAATGCTTTCCTGACAAACACTTGATGGGCTTACTTAATAAGGACCTTATTCTAGATATCGTGTTGTTTTTTCAGGATTTTGGAATTACATTTTTTGTATCTACTTCCCGATTTGAACATTAAAGATGTCATATTCTATTTTTTTTTAATAAAGTTACAGTATATTTCTTGTATTGTTTTCTTTTGTTATAGCTGCGCTATCACAATTAACAAAAAATTGAAGAAAGCAAATCATTGTCGTCTACTGTCTGACATTATCTCCCTTCATTCATAAAGATAAGTCCAGGTTTGCAATTATATTCTCTTCTGTTACTGGAATCCATTCATTCAAAATCTTTCTGATTCTTCGTAATAATCTCTTCTCGGTGATAATTTGCGTCTAACACTTTTTTCTCCGCGCGCTACTTCTTATTTTACTTCATTGTCGTTGCGTTCCTTTGTGATTTTAGAGAACGTCGCCCGACAATAGTAGAAAGAAGAGCCTGGGACTCAATCGATAGATGAAATCTTAACTTTCTGTACGACAACGTAAACGACTATTGATTCGAACAAAACGGAAAAGTTTAAAGGACTTTGCAGTTGAAAAGGAAATAGTGTGATGCTACGCGATGTAAAGGGAAAATTAAACTTTTTTAAAAATCGGAAGTTTCTGTTAGTAGCTAGCTATTCTTTTCCGGGCCGGAAACGATACAGGAAGTCACTTCAACTTTCAAAATTAACCATTAGCCAATTTGTTAAGTTAAATACTGCTCCATTACCATTGAACTATCACCGACTTAAATAAGAACAGTGTAAGATCTTGATCAGTAATTTTTGGGAACTAACAATCATGCATCGCGAATACTATTGGATTAGATCCCAAAAATCAGATCGCAATCCATGCCTAGTAGTTTTAATAAATTACTTACAATAATAGAATCTCACAAATTCGATCGTCAGTAATCCGAAGCTGTCAGTAAACCGGAGTTTTTTCGCACTTTCTCAACGAATCGATAGCTGAAAGCTTACGATTATAGAAATTTGCTTTTACTTGTTCTTTTTCCTACTAATATTTGGTAATCCAGCAGTATCTGAGAACGGGGTAGGCGGGATTAGGATTAGGATTAGCGTATGTCTATAAGCTGTGTCGTCGATTCAGTAGGGCCACTAGATACCTTTGTAAGACTTTACCTTTGAAATACTTCAGTTTACAGCAGATATGAATAAACGGCATTATTAGATTTTGTAATAAATTGAATGCATACAATTACTTAACTGATACTGATACTGTTGTAACGATTTCTTGAAAAAGAATGAAGAAAACTTATCGTTTTCTCCCTTTTGAGTCTCTATCTGCACTTTATTCGTTCGGTATATTTGCAGAGCAAATTTATTATTTATTCTTTTAAGAGGTACGTCGATCGCTCATTTCATTAGGTATTAAAGGTAATGCATCCTCTAGCTCAAGGCTGGTCGATTTTTCTTTGTTTAAACTTCCCGGTCCTTCTTTGAAAGTACAAAGACTTTGAAGCGAACAATAAGTTTCAAAGAGAGAGGAGACGGCTCTGTTTAAGTACGTTAGCCGTTGTGGATAAATTTTTCAGAAATTCAACTATTCCAATATGTTTAGAAGATTTTACTAAGCACTTTGCCTTCAACGATACTTCATTTCCTTTATTTTCTTTTACAAAATGAGAAACTTAATAAGGTGAAGTTTCCCAACCAGAAGAGACTTTTGGCCTTCAATTTTCTATTTTATATCTTCATTGATAGCACATAACATATATACAGAGATTAAATTTGTTTAGTCTCCAAATTATCGTTTAAGAAAATCATAAATTTGTCAAACGTTCATGTTAGTTGTCATGCGAATTCTAATGCTGTCGAGATGGTCTGTTTTATGTCTTCAGGAGATAAGCGCGTGAGAACGGTAAGGGCTCTTGAGGACATAGAAACGAATGTTGAAAGTAACAGATAAAATAGAACCACCGAACGAACCACTCGATAGCAAAACATAATCGTAGATTTCATTTAGTTAAGTTTTATACTTAAATATAAGTTTTGCTTTTGTATAATAATTAGTGATAATTAAAGTGAAGATTTTTAATTAATGCAAATAAATATAGTTAAACAAACACAATAATGTTTTCCTCAATAGCTGAGGTGGTCCTTCGAAGCAAGATTTATCACGAACACGCTTTCACGCTCCTTCAAAATTATAGAAAAATAAAAAGATTCACATGGTAATATTTCAATGAATTTATTTAACGAAACTCGGCAAATATTTCGAGTACACTCAGTAGCTGCATGACACCTTACTTCTTCCGTTCCTGAAGGCTTGTGGCTTAGATTAACCCGGTATTTGTGTGTTATTATTTTTCTTTCATGAATATGTCACTATGGATGCCGCTCCTGTTAATTCTACTTCATCATCTTACGACTACGACAATTTCGAATAAATATTAAGAAAAAACAAAACACTTGGTATATGTTCCACAATTTTTATTAAATACTGACAATATTGTTTCGGCTGTTATGCCATTATAAAAGCGAATGAATAATATAATTTAAAATGGTATTTATAAGGGATGCAGGCTACCACAATTCTTACAAACTTAAATGCTAACATAAATGTACATAAATTACCGGTCTATCTCAACAGCTAACTTTAATAACAGGGAAAACCCAAAATCAGTTTGGTCATTTGTTATCTGTTTTTGATGTGTTATAGCTTTAGATATTTCCAAAATTTCTAAAAGGTTTCAGCGTTTGCTTTACTTACAGTTGTGTGGAAGTTTTACATTATTACAATCTACGAAATGATAATTATCAACAAATTTCTTATTTTTAGTTGCATGAATGGAAACTAGAAGTGTGTGTAGTATGTTGATCAAAAATTAGGGTAATAAATTTTTATTTATTTCGATTTTGCGTTTTGATAAGTATAATATAATATCCCGAAAATAGGTAGCTATGTAAAAATTTTGTCCCACTTTCGTATAGATTAACGATAAGCAAAAAAAGTGTCGTAACAAATAGATCGTTTTGTGTAGATATCCGAGAGCAACTATTTAATTTGGCGAAAACAATGAGCCGTACCTGTACAGTAAAACTTTTATTTTTATTACTTTCCTCGTCGCAGACATAATAATAGGTCCCCACCCACCAGGTTATTTAAGAATGAAAAAGTGCGCCCTTGGTATTATTTACGATCGTGTTTCGTGACATAATTAATTCTCAGAGTAAAGCATTTTTCATCACCTCTCCACATCGGATCCCGGAAAGCGATTGTGGTCTAAAGTAGCCGTGCATTTGTTTTACAAAACAAAATGTATCTTAATTATAACGTTAGTTCATGCAATAAACTGTGACCAATATCAAAACAGCAGCAAAATTACTTACAGTTACACCCACCTGAATAAGTGTATGTGTATTACCCTCGAGAACTTGTTAATCTAGGATAATGAAGTAAAACTGCAAATATTCCTTTTATCCTGAGGATTATTGTATTCAGATACTAAAGTTAAATTACTATCAAGTTTTTTTTCCTGGTCAAATATTGAACAATGTAACACGTAATAACAAACAAGAGAGGTGCAGTGTTGGTTACACGATAGAGTTTGCTTGCGTTTGGGGTATGTGGCAAATTTCTTATAAAAGTAGCTTAATTATTTCTTAGAAAGTAAGAAAAATGTGCATATTATAAATTTATGATTAGTGAGGTTACACAAAACATAACTAAGTTTGAGCGCGTCCTAATAAGTATGTCTAACGCTCATTTGTTGCGCGCGCACTGTACCAAATCTGTCGGTGTCGTACGAGTTTTCAAAAGAGTTCCCAGGCCAATACAGAAAAGGCGTGAGTAGTGGAAAGAGACAAGGAAAGAAGGGGAGCATAAGAATTCACAAGGAAGTCATAACTTTATTGGTATATAAGAAGTGCTTAAAGGAATACTTAATAATTTATTACTTTCCTTTTTACTTCTGAAACAGATTTTCTCAAATATTACTACCTCTTCATCGAGTACGAAACGTCTTAAATATGCATTCATGTAAAATTATTACCAAAAAATCATTTTTTACTTTGAATATAAGAGAAAAACGCGAATAGAGTTTTCTGAAATTTTCTGCATGCACATCTGATGCACTGTTCACATGTACGATGAGTTCTTATCCATTCAGAAATAAAATTGCTAGATACGATACGACTGAGGGTTAGGTGGTTCGTGGTGAAACAGGCGTTCATTTATTCCCTCTTCGCTGTTTGTTGCTATTGTCTGAAAAATCCAAAGCATCTATCGGATGGCCCATAAAAATGCCACGAATGTCAGATTCAATTTGAAAGCTGTGTCAGGCCAATAAACCACGATACTTCTCTTTTTTATTATCGTACCAGTTTAATAGTAATTGGACAGACATTTGGAGATAATGGTAATAACAGCGCAGTTAAACGTATGAGTTTCTGTTTTCTTGATGATAAAAAAATAATAAATGATAGCACTAAATGCCCATAAAAATTGGAATTTCCGATACAGTGCGTGCCATAAATAAATATTTATTATTCTACTTAAAAAAGTGTTAGAATTATAATGTAGTGGTATACCAGTATTACATTCTGATACTCGCTCTGGCCTTGTTCATACAAAATATTTAGGCTCTGAATTCACTTTTATTCCCAATAAATTAATCTAAATCAAGATGAATTCAATACAGTTTTACACATCGTATGTCAAATAGCTGTTAATTGAACCGATTCTAAAAATTCTACTAGAATTTTACACTACCTCGGAGTAATATAGCCTATAGGTATATTATTTTGATAAAAACAAGTTTTCAATTCGAGATATGAATATTTGTAAATCAATTGCCCCGTGAAACGGGCACGTGTTGCTAGCAAATAACGAAGCACCCTCTTATTGTCAGTGAATTTGATTAAAAGATGTAAAAGTTGATATTATGATATATTTACGAAATTCCGCCCAAACTCGCTGTATTTTGTTAATCAAGTTGTGAGAACGTCAAAAAGTTTCATATGCTTCAATATCTATATGTAATGGGCATGTATGTATAATTCAACAGTTTTGAAACATTTTGCAAGGAAAAAAGCCAACGAACAACTTGTGAACTGTTGTAGCTTTTAATTATGCCGTGCAAAGGGACCCCTGTTTGTAGAAATTACTGTTAACGTTCCAAAGTTTTCCAAGAGGGGGAAAAGGAAACGTTCCTTCGTGCTTTTACCACTCAAAGGATAATCGTTTCCACTTTGAATGCACCCTTGTACTGCGACGTGGTAGGTGGTTTTTGAAACAAAGTACGCGAGAGCGTTCTGGTTTGAGATGGAGCGATACTAATAAAAAGGCGAACTGTAAAAACGAATTAATTTTGTTAAAAGTTACGTCGTCTCTTCTTCTCCATTTAAACTGATGGTTAACTTGAACTAGGTAGACCGTGCACCCTGGAGCCATATTCGAGAAGTCTTTTTGGCAGATTTTGTCTCTCAAATTCGTTGAATATGAATAAGAACATTGGGTGCATATGATAAAGATAGAGAAAGAAAGAGAACTTTCACTGAAGGTATAAAATGTGAAAAGAACTCGCCACAAATAATTGAACTCAGGGTACCGATTGTATTGCTCTAAACGTTGAGAATTTTTAGCTTATGACTCCCCTACCAAAAATCCTTGTGGTACATGTGCTCGAATCTGCAGGAAGTCATGAAAAAGAATTATGGGACCTGGAAAGCAACGCAAGATTACTAGTGGGGTGTGCAAATTTGTACGGTTCAAATACCTCAGATTCGAGAATATGTATCTTGATAACTCATAGGACAAAACCACAACACTTTTAAGCTTCAAAACAATTATCCGATACATAGCCTGGCCTAATACTGTATACAAGGTGTTGCTAGGGTCTATAAATTTTAACGATTGAAACTTGGATTCATCATAGAATTAGATTCTGTAGCTAGGGGTTCATCAAATGGCATACTAACATTTCAAAATCGAACTGACCATTTATGGCAACATCTGGTTCTGGAGTATGAGAAATTTTATCGGAGACCCATCCGTTACAATTTCAGAAGTGTTTAGAACTTTACTGTTTGGTTGCGAGGTGTATTGGCTCATTAAATAGAAATTTGTCAAAACTTAATAAACTAAACAGGTGAAAAGCTGTTTTAAAATTTGTGTGGATAAAAGATATCGTTAAGCATTTCTATCTATCTATGATTGATATTGTCAAACTGCATTTAATTATTTAATAACAAACTAAAACTACAATGGTATTTACAATAAATGCGATGCTACAATGTTTAGATTGTTTTTTTGGTATGAATGTTGTATGAATGATTAAATGATTGAATGCTTATGTTGAAAGATATGGCGTCATTCCAAGGTATAAATACTGATAACATTAAACAAAAAAGAAAAGGTCTTACCCCAACTAACCATAACACAACTCTTACACCACAAAAAAAGTTTGTGTTTCATTCCCACCAGCTACTCGTGCTGGTGGGCAGGCAGTCCCTCCGACCCACACTGTAGTACAAAGCCGGAGGGTAGGGCGTAAGGCCCTCTTCAGCCTCCTTGCAGGAGTCGTGGGAATGGGAGAGAATGATGAGACGGACGAAATGAAGACAGAAGAGAAGTGAAAGATTATCTGTGGAATATTACTGCCCTATAATTTGTCTCAGTAATTCAAGGAAACCATAGAAAACTTGGACCAGAGCAGCCAGACCCGGGTTCGAGCCGGTGACCTCCCGAATGCTAAACAATGATCTAGAGCATTAGACCACGCCGCTCGGTACTCTTATACCACAGTCTCCTTTATATTTATTACTGATAACGCTGAAGATCAGTAGGCGTTACTTAAAATGGCTGAACAAAATTATTGGATGTTAAAAAATATACGGGGATGAAGTGCCCCCTCGCTTCTATGAATGTTGATATCTTGTCTAGGTAATGTTATTGACTTAGAGTATAAAATTATATTTTGTGCTATTTATTTTTACGATTAACGGACTTTTCAAAAATATCCAGAACGTACTCTAACAATAGGCTCAGTTTTCACAGAGCATCTTGTAAACTTAATAGTACTCAATAAATATAATAATAAGGTTAAGATTAGGTTTGCTTAAGTGTTTATGAATATAATAGCTATTTATATGTTTGTGAAGTGTACAGAACAGATATGTATAAGCATTTTATGTATGAAAATAACATAAATAACTAAATAATTAATTTTTAGCTGTAGTAGAAGGATTTGATAACTTGTTTTTGATTGGAATTCAACATTTCGTAACTAACACAATTATAGTTCCTGTTGTGTAGCAGTGGATAGATGTTTGCATTTAAATCGAATAGTGTAAATGGCATGAAATGTCACCCAAAGTTTTCGTATATAAAAGTAAACGAAAAGGGACTGCTTTCAGCTGCTGCGAACAAGCTGAATTTTATTTGCTTCTATTGATTCCTATTTATGAAAGTTACTTTATTATCTGAATGTCACGCGTCCCTGTTGGCATGTTGGCTCAATACTACCTCTGTAATGCCACAAGATTGCAGTGCACATTTGCTGCAGGAAATGGATCTAAATACATATGTGAAAATACACATACGTAGAAGCGTTTCAGTAGAAATTTGCTATTTCACATTATTTATTTATATCTAAAAACTCTGATTTCCTATCAAATACACAGGGGCGGAACTAAATTAGATTGCGTCCAAGGTCGAGTCCAAATTAATTCAGTTATTTATTAAATAAAATTAAATTACAGTTTGTTTTCTCCAATTCTCAGCACTACTCAGTAGTTCTTCGCGGTAATAACACTCCCAATTTAGTTACAATATGTTTAATAGAGTTCAAATATTCTATGGTACAAATATTTTGAGAATATATTTTAAAATAAAAACTAAATAAAGCACTTCGTAACTTTTCCACAAGTTTATTGACGAACTCGACATAAATGTGAAATAAACAATTTTGTAGATTTAAGATAATAATGGGAAACTTTCTTAATTGCTTAGTTTATACAATAATAAGGGTGAGTTATTTAATATATTTCTTGTTGGGAATTTGCAATATTATGTCTGTTATAGATTGCTTTCTTAGTTTCGTACTTTTGGGTTGTATATGTAGTATTTCAAAATTATGATTGATGGTATGTTTATTTATAAAAAAATGTATAGAAGTTCCTGTAAAATTATTGCAAGTTTAGATGCTTTTTTGTGAATATTAATGGATCTACTTAATTGTCCAATATATATAGCTTCATAATCATTGCATGAAATTTTATAAACGTCGCTATTATCTAATTTTATTTGATACAATTGTTGTATCACCTAACCGTTTTTTAAGTGTCATTTCATAATTTGGTTAGTTTTTATACTCCATAACCCTCAATTTATTCATAATACTCTGAATAAAATATTTTGCTCCATACGTTATATTAAAAAGCTATCCAAATTATGAAAACACACCTAAAAAGATTAGAGTCTCGCGTTGATAATGCCCATGTTTGCCCTATTTTACCCATTATTATCTTCTGTCTATAAATATGTTTGTTCGTTTTATACATTTAGTAATTCTCCTTACTCGTGATAATGACGAACCCTTGTCGAAACAATTGTCGAGTTCGTCAATAAATCTGTGGAAAGGTTGTCAAGTGCTTTATTTCAACAAACAACAAATCAATTTGAATGGATGAGTGTAGTATAATATGCAACTGAAATGCAAAAGTTTTGATCCTGAATAAACAAAGTTCAGTCGTAGTAAGAAAGAAATAATGTGAAAATTATTTCTTAGAAATGCTGAGGGTATCTAAGACAAGAAGAAGTAGTTCTTCTAAACAAATGATCAACGGCAATTTGCATGATTGTAGCGAACGTGTACGTGTGTGAGGTGAATCGATTCGCAAAGGTATTAATCATTAGTCACCCTTGAACTTTCGGCGCCCCTCAATAAAATGTGCATTTTAACGTTTTTTTGTACAGATTCCTATAACCAATAAGTGCCCCATTCAAAATTTTGTTTTTAAAAATCCTTAATAGATAAGTACTTATTTTTGAGTAGAAACAACAAAAATATTTTCCCTTAATTTCAATAGATACTGTTAAAAACCACAAGATATAACTCTTTTTTAGCGAACTACTGGATATAATTTAATACTTTTTTAATTTTATTCATTCATAAATGAATATCCAGCAATATGGTTGCTAGTTTTACTCAACATGAAATTGAATTTGCAACTGAAGGGAGTTGGTTCACTGCTGCAATTATAATTTTAATTACAGCTGTAATCGATGAACTTAATTAAAACTTATAAACTATAAACGCCTTTATCGGATTATGTTCTCTAAATCTTACATATTTGAAATCCTCTGTTACATAATGGCGTAGCTTTTAACCACGTCTTTAAAAATATCTACTAATTTAAATATATTTAAAAGAAAATACGTCTTTCTGATTAATCCTCTTCCCTCCCGTTTCATTACTCGGTGATTAATTATACTTTGCAATTTTTGGATGTGATTTTTCTGGTTATTGCTTTTAAAAATTCAAAGATTGCGATGCTGTTTTTTTTTTCTTTTGCGGAAGTCTGTGTGTTGTTGGACTTTATTATATTAGTACCATACTACACATAACTTGGTTAAACATTAGGACGTTTTTGTACTAAACCAGACAGGAATTTGCAACGTGGTTTGAATAACCAACTTTGTAGAAACAAACAGTTGCGTATCTGTTTTATTTCAGTCTGCGAGGTTGACTGTAAGTGCGGCTAATCTACCCAAATATTGTGAAAAAGTTCGTGGGAATCTGACATATTAACTTTAAATCTACGAGCATGTTTTCGTTAATTTATTTGTTCTGGTTATTTAATTTACTCGTTTATTTTGTAATTGAGCTTTTACAGGCGTGTGACCCAGTTCATATATTTTTCATTTATTTTTCTTTGCCACTTGTATATTAGGGTATTTATTTTTCAAAGTTATTATATGAAATTTCATGCAAAATCTACATATGTTAGGTACATCATACATGTATAAAAGGTTATAATTTTATTTAGATATTTTACTCATTAACCAGGTCGCTTGCAACTCTAGTCGTTGCAGTTGATGTTAATTACTTACTATTGGATAATTATTTCATATACGGTAATTAAAATTTATTCTGAAAAAGTCAATTTCGAGAGACCAAACCATAAAATATATATACAAAAGTAAATAAAAGTACGTAGAATGTTTCACCGATTTAATATATATCCTAACTAGTTTCGATCACACGACCATTATCAAAGGATTAGAGTAAAATCTTATACTAAATTTTAAAAGCTAGTGCAACAAAATGTATACTTAATCTTAATTGCCTAAAATGAGTAGGGAGTTTACAAAATCTAACTCCGTTAGGTTATTGACTAAATTAAGATTTTGGGACAGGCCTTTTTTAATCTCTAGCGCTTCTAAGAGTGACAATTTTTTGCTTTTTCTGATACCACTATGGAATACAGTAACATTTTTTTTGTTCAAGTGATGATTAGATGAGACACAATGTTCTGAAAAGCCCGTTTTGGTGTTCTTTTTGTCTATACTTTTTACATGCTCAGATATTCTAACGTTGATTGTCCTACCACTTTGTCCAATATAGCAAGCATCGCAACTGTATTTTATAAATGCCACTTTTATCCAATACATTTGGTTTTGGTGAGGTTCTTGAAAGTATTGACCTTAAGTTGCACTTGTTATTTTCGACAAGTGTTACATTCCATTTGTTAAATACATTTTTAAAGTTAAAGTTAATGTTATTAATAAAAATAGATAGACGCGTACATTTTGTTATTTACAATTGAAGACGACATATTTTATAAACTTATTGTTGAACATGCAATAATTTTGACTAATACATAATTCTACTAAAAATAAGAGGTCACAACATTGGGATTTGGTGAAATTGACGTTATTATTAATTTTTGTCTTTAAGATTTTCAAAAAGGAATATCACTCTTATGTATTTTGGACAAACCATAGAGGGTAGGAGCTGAAGGGTTAATATTTTTTAAATAAAAATTACTTTTGGGATCTAACCAACAGTTAGTTGAAAAGATAGAATAAACCATTTTGTCGGATCGGAATTTAATAATGAATATGAGTTGTCCAATAAAGATGTTAATTTTGTGTTATAAGCCCTTTTATCTACGATTACAACTGTGTTACCTTTATCCGCATTGGAAATGATCAGATCGCTTCGTTGGCATTTGTTTTTTATTGATTTTATTATTTGTATTTCAGTGATAACCGATCTGTTAAAATTTTTGACTTTTTTAGGTTCTTTTCTGATAATGTCAGCGAAAACATGTTTATGTTTCTGAATTTCTACCATTTCAAGATTGTCAGTGTTGTTAGCAATGAGTCTATTGAAAGCTAATTCTAAATCTACGCCTAATAGTTCACAATCTTTTCTAACAATTTTTGTTTTTGGAGCGTATTTCAACCCTTTTTCTAAAAGTTCTATTTCGTGTATAAAATATATTTTTATATACATTACCGTACCGATTGGGAATATTAACATTTTGAAATTTCTCTTAAAAAGGATATATAAGTGCATATGAACCTAACTAGTTTATCAATATTTTGACTATATGCATGAAGACGCAAAATTCATGTATCTATAGTTAAATTATTGATAGATTTCGTTTACGTCATGACATAGTCTGCGCAAATCAATCCAAAAGTACATTGAATCGACTAGTAACATATGTATGTAGAAAAAACGATTAAACCAAGAATTTTTTGTTAAATAGAGTCAAAAATAGCTTTGTATGCTGATGAGTATTTGTCGTTGATAAATGGCTCCACATACAATCTCTCAATAATGGTGCTATAAGTATAAATAACTTGGAACAGCTGCTAATATATTAGAAAGCTTTTACTTCCGATATCCACTAATGATTTGATTAAATCCTTAAAGGTGAACGAAATGTGTCCTTATCGCATTCTCCCTCGTCACGTATCGAAGTTTGCGTATATGTTAATAACGTCATTTCTCATTTCCGATTTTATTCGTGTTCGTATTAATTTAGTGCGTATTTCTTAGGCGTCTTTCACTTAAAATAGAACGAATCCATTTGAAGTTTTCCCCTTCCTGACGGCACAAATCCTGGCACGCAAAATAATCGAAAACACTTAAAAATTCTTCCCCGAATAGGCAGGAATATTCGACGTACTATAAATCAGCGTTTACTTTCTCACTCTCTTTCTCGTTCTCTCCCTTCCTTATGTACGTCCGCATCCCTCTCGAGTCCTTTTATTCCAAAAGCAGACGGCACGCTTTCAACCCTCTTCCCTTGCCTACCAACGAACGCCACCTTGATATGAATACAGTTGGCGCGACTGACGCCCTTATATTAATCAGCTTTTATTATACTTGCTGGAAGATGTGCGGCCCGTGGCGTTTCTGTTAACGCATTTAAACCAACGCTCAAAATCTATTCGAATCAAACCGAAGGAGTAGCAGAATATGACAGTTCTGTCTGTAACCCTGTTGTTTAAGATTACAAGTAACCGATTGTCGTGAATTTGAAACCGTATCCCGTTCCAACGGTTGGTTGGTTGGCATATTTGTATACAATCGTTATCTTTGTTCTTAATTATTTTAAGCAAGGGATAAATTGATCTGAAATACGTATACCTAATATGATTATAGTGACTGTATTAATCTGCGGAAAATTTTAATGCAGCAAAACTCAAAAGAACAAGCTTTATTGAAATTTCTGCATGATCTATTTAATGTTTGCGTTTTCTAGTAGATTAATAAATGAGAATAAAGAACATTGGTCAGAAATTTATCGAAATTACCAGATGTGGATCGCGATTTCGGTCTTATTAGACATTATCAGTTCAGCATCGGTAAAAATCAGTAGGTGATGACATACAGGCTGTAATAAGATGAAACCATAAATATTTCGGACATATCTAATGGTTAGTAAAAAATAACAGCTTCGTTTGTAGTATAAAAATTATATTTGTTTAGTGTAATATAAATTTAAAGTAATTGCCTACTTTATAAACTAATCGATGTCGAATCAAACGAAAATTCTTCATTATTTCAACGGTCGCTTATATGCCTGTCTGTATACCGATGCATTTTGCATGAATTATTCGTTAATTTTCATTCGGGGGTTAACCACTGTCAGCAATACATTATGCGCTAATTTATGCCATTGTTCGAAAATTTCCATGACGTAGAATAATTGCGCAAAGCATCGACAGCTATTTTTCCAAACTGACGTGGAAAATCTGTTGAAATATCCGGACGTACAATTAACGCGAACATCCAAATTAGCTTCGATATCGTCTCTTCACACATTTATTGGTACGTACCTAACTATACATACAATCATACGAGCCCTTAACACGATAGCTCTAGCAGCTTTTTATAGTTGGAAGTGTCAATTTGTTTTTTCACAATTATGCACTCAGAATATAATTTCAACTTATTAGTAAATATTATTAGTTGTTCTATTCATGAACACTTAAGCAAACTTATGCTCTATTAAAAACTGAGCATATTGGTAGAGTACTTAGGAAAATGCTGAGGCAATAATATTACGCCACTTACCCATTCCCACGATTCCTGCAAGGAGGCTGAAGAGGGCCTTACGCCCTACCCTCCGGCTTTGCACTACAGTGTAGGTCAGAGGGACTGCCAAACCATAAGCACGAGTAGCTAGTGGGAATAAAACACCTAAAAGGTCTTTAAGTTTTTTTAAGAAGAAAAAAGAGGTCAATCATACAAGAATCCTTTTTAAGGTACCTTCAGAAACTATCATTTTTGATAAGTATTCATTAAAATTTCACATTCGCAAACCTTAATCAGTCTTATAATTTATTCTAGATTTGAACTGATTTGACTTCGCTATTGAGTTAAGCTGAACTTTATTGAACTGAACTCCTTACTTTATCTAAATGCTACCATATATGTTAGTAATCAAACTACGTAAGAAACCAAAGTACGATCGTGATAGACGTGACCAGCCCTACCATTGCTATTGGTTATAATATGTAATCATATAATGTAAACATCTGAAGAATGAGTCTAACCAACATTTAATTTTCTCATATACCTATGATTTTAAGCAAGGGGGTTACCAATGATTATTTGTAAATAGAGATATACCTACAGAATATAACTTGATACATTAATGCGATATTAATTATTGAATTAATTTATACCCACTACAGATTACCTCATACAATGAGGTAGTGGGTACAAGTTAATTTAATAATTAATTGAATAATTTCGACCTTTACAGAAATAAAACTTCACGAAGTAGATTTTCACAAATTCTTTATTTAACAATGTTCAATGTAATATGTTTCGCTAAAACTTTTTGACTTCTTCTACTAGTAGAAAATAGCCATTGTCCGAAGAAGCCAAAAAGTTTTGGCGAAATATGTTACATTGAACATTGTTAAATAAATAAAAAATTATGAAAATCTACTTCGTGAAGTTTTATTTCTCAATAATTAATATCGCACTAATGTATTTAAAATTTTCCCCTACTAAAAATTATTCAAATATTTCATTACTAATGATATATAACTTGATAAATATTTTTCGTTACATTCTGAAGATACAATTAAAGCAAAAAAGAGCTAGACATGTGAAGACTCAATTTAATCGAATAATTTAATAATGATTTTTCTTCCTGTTACTTCTTTATTAGTGTGAGTATTGTTTCTCTGAAAAGAAGTTTTTGCTGTTTCAATTTTTTAATATGTAACGTTCCAATCTAAGAAGACAAATTGCTTGTTCGGTTTTTGTCTCGCGGAGGCCGAGTTTCGATTTCGAACTAGAGAAACGTTGCGTGTCGAGTAGGGAGTTCACCTGTTGTTCCTGAGAAAATTTCCGTTTGAATTTTGAAGTGGACGAATTGCTATTATACCTGAGGCGGAACGGAATTGTGTCGACTAACTAACTAACCCTCATATTGAACAATGAAACAGACTTCCTTTATTATAGGGCAATAGCTTACATAAATTAGCACGCATGAGGAGAGGCGCAACGGTTTCCTTCTCCTTACAAGTGTCTCACAATTATCCTTTGTAAATTTTTACAGTCGACGACGATAGATCTACCTACAAGCAGCCGGGAACGGGAAGATGACTCACCATCAAAAATAAATTTAAACCGCTTAATCATTTATTGTCTGAGGAAAATATATACGAAACGCTACTTACGAATTTTCTTTAGGTTGTTGACTACCATTCCAGTTTTGCAAGACAATTTTTAATTAGATGAAATGTTTATCTTCTATTTTAGATTTACAAGGCAAAATTGGTAGGATTTATTAAAACTTTTAGTATGATTTACTTATACTTACAGACATTCCGTATCAAATCGATTCCTCTTTTGTCAATTTTTTAAAAAGGGTTGAGATATTTGGAGACATTCCTTACTTGCGAAATTTACGAAAGGTTAACAAAATTTCTTCCAAAACGTGGTCTGGTGCTCTAGATCATTGCTTAGCATTCGGGAGGTCACCGCTTCGAACCCGGGTCTGGCTGCTCTGGTCCAAGTTTTCTGTGGTTTCCTTGGATCATTTAGGCAAATGCTGGGGCAGTAATATTGGAAATAATCCTTCACTTCTCTTCTGTCTTCATTTCGTCCGTCTTATCTTTCTCTCCCTAACCACACCATCCACCCATTCCCACGATTCCTGAAAAGAGGCTGAAAGAGGACCTTACGCCCTACCCTCCGGCTTTGCACTACAGTGTAGGTCGGAGGGACTGCACGCCCATCAGCGCGACTTGCTGGTGGGAATGAAACACAAAAAATTTTTTTTTCTTCCAAAATATGTAAAGAACAAGATGAAGAGATCGCATCTTTATTACAAATACAGGATGAATTTGAAACTGGATTGATGATGGACGATACTAACGACATTAGACGTATTCATAAAACGAAATACTCAGTGAAGAGTCAATTTTAGATAAACATGGAATTGATAGTAGACTAGTTTTAATAAAAATATTTCTTTGCAATATTTTTCAAAGAAAACATTTTAAAGGAATTTCGAAAGTATGTATCCTTTTTAAACAGATTTCATTGTGAATTAGTTTAATAAACAAAAAAGCAATCTTGAGAGAAGGAAAAAGAAAATTTGCGCCTATGGTGTTCTTATCATGCTCCAGGTTCCCCAAACGTGTTGCTGTATTACTATGCAATAATAATGTTCGCACATAAGAGGTTCTTTTGAATTTTTTCCTATTGCATTCTACGGGAACGAAGAAGTAGTTCTATTGAAGTAATTTACATATGTATATATTCATATAAATCTTTACTAGAAGCACGTACAGGTGCCTTTATAGGTGAATATGCAGAAATTGATGAAAACCAGTTTATAACGGAAACACTCGGAAACACGAGAAGCGTAAAAAAACGACTTTACTTTCCAAGACCACTTTATGACATGAGAAGCCATAACAGCAAGCTATTGAATTTTCTAGAACGCGTAGCGTGCGCCGTAAAAAAATTATCGAAATTTTAGATTTTATGGAATCCGCGTGCTACCTACTGTAACGAAGCTCCTTTGTCTGCTTTTGCAAATGCTCACTTTATTGAAGCCGTATTTTATACCGTTCGGGAAAGAATTCTAAGACTCCCGACGTTCCTTTTTATACCAGACACACTCCTTGTCGGTCCCTTGCCATCATTTATTACCGCGGACCCGTTTTAAGCAAACTTTTACTATAGATTATAAAATAAAACTACTAGAGAAGGCCTTCTTTGTTTTTAATTAAAATGGACTCCGCAAAACAGAGCAATTTTAGCACTGAATAAATAACAACATTCCATTAATATTTACATCCAATTTGTCGCAAAATCTGTACATTAAAGCAATACTCACTCGTGGTTCTGAGAATTTTAAAGAAATTTATTGACTGACAGTTGTTCAAAATTAGAAGGTGATCAGTTGACACACATTTGGAAACTTTTAATAAAGTGGATGTTAATGATATGGGGGAAGTAATTTTATAATCCTTAGTGACTGGTAGGTCTTCTTTAAAGCGAAAAAGCCGTGACATACCCGAAGAATTAATATGATGCCGCGACTCTAGAGAGCAGGCATCATAAAACGAGCTAATTCCATTTCCTTTGGCGGCTCGACGCCCGAAATACATTGTTTTAGTTTTCTTTATTTCCATACGTATATTACCACCCACCTGGGAGATGTTACGCCACTCCTGGTTAGTAACTGCGCCATTTCCTGCGAAAATGGCATAAAAACAAACGTTTCGTTACAGTTAAATTTTAAAGGCACCCTACAATTGTTAATTTTTAATTGCGTTTCGTTTGAAAGTACATAATAGTTATGCTTGCATTAAAAAAGTAATTATAGAAAACGTTACTGTTTTGTTTAGTTTTCCGTAAAGGTGAATAAAGTGTCGTATGATAGCTGCTTTACAATAACAAATAAATGAAACACAAAGTTTAATTTCCACAACATATTAAAACACTTGACATATGTTTCGCCTAACTTAGGCTTCTTCAGAAGTATAATCAAATTAAACTAATATAAATCGGACTTATATTTATACAGATATATAGCAAAGGCCAGGAAGGGGGAGAAATTTAACAAATAAATTGAGAAGTGGTGAGTTATTTAATTCAATTTGTTCATTTAACAGTTGACCTGTATTTTTGTATTTGTTAATTTCCATTGATACTAGAAGAGACAACCTATAACTTTTATTTACAACATGCAGGACATCATAATCTACATTAAAAGAATGTTTTGTATTGATGTTTAGCATAATTTGAGTCAAGGTTGTTTGTTTCAAAGGATTTTTTAATTCGCTGATTCGTTTTTAAAAGTACGACGGGTCTGACCTATGTAGCAGTTATCATAAGAGTCGCATTTTAATTTTCCTACTTGGTTTGAAGAAATGCCTAAAAAGGGTATAGTTTGCTTTACAATATTTGTGTTATTCAAAGCACTGGCTGATTTTTTGTTAATATAAATAAAGAGCTTTAAAATCAATATAATTTATCTGAAATATGTCACGTACAGTCTACGGATGTTAAATAAAAAATATATATAAAATATGAATTACCATTTGAATAAATGAAAAATTTGAAGAAGTTCTTTATATTTTACATACCAAGTGGCGTCGTCTAAAGTCTAAATGAAGGTCTCCACAGTTTTTAGACTCCCAAGGGTCAAAACCCAGGTAGCTCAGTTTTAAGTAACGCGCCATTTTTTATATTGGCACTAGCTGACGACAGAAACATCCACCGGGAACGAATCCTTTGCGTTAGTGAAGACTCATATTAAGTCCTTTCGACAAAAAATTGTTTTGTTTCAATTTCAATTGAATAAAAAAACACGTCAAAGATTTAGTCAGAAAACTGAGAATACATTTTCTGTATATTTCGCAATTGAAGCTTTTGATGCTTTGGAAGTAAATTTTGAGTCTCGACTTTGATGTCAAGATTTTTTAAAATACATTTCATCATTGATTTGCAGTATAGCGATATTTTTAAAGAAAACATTCGAAAGTTATCATTACTTCAATATGAGCTTTCCACTCATCCAGTTTTTATTGCATATATTGCAACTGTGTGACAAAAACCTTCTTCAAAATGAAATAAACATAAATGATTACAGTTCCATAATAATTAATTAATCGATATGTAAAGCAAAAAAAAATTAATAAACCATTGAATAAAACTATGTTTTTGAACATTTCTTTAACAATTTTGTAATAAAGTAAATGTAAAGAAGTGAATTGTTTCGAATTATCCATTTTTGACAAATACTTCGTTTCATCTTTGATTGTTACTCTTAATATTTATATATTTTTTTAATTTAAATTGTTTGAGTTTGTGTTTCAAAATAATTTATTCGGTCTATTAAGTTTTATTAATTAGTTAATCGTTCCTCAGTTCTTTTTGTAGTCAGACAATCTATTTGCTCGTCTTTTACAGAAATAATTTATAATTAACTTCGGAAAGGCTAACAAAGGCGGCCCTTTGAACAAGCGTGCGCCAAGGAAAGGGCCCCATGCCCCCATTGTTCTTTTGTACTTTTTCTGAGCAAGAAGTAGAACAAAGTTGCGTTGAAAATTAACGCCTGATTTAATGTTGCACAAAGCTATCTGCTCTTACTCTTCGAAGAAGTAGAACAAGAACTTGAGGAGATTTGTAGGTACCTACATACATACATACATGCATATATATATATATTGTCTGGTTAACATTCTCTTATTAACGGCCCCGCCCAACAATCTCCTCGGAAATAAGAGTCGAGCGTAGCCTTGATAAAGTACACATTTTACTACTACGGTTCTGCCATACAATTAATTCCAAGTGGGCGTGATACCTACCTTTGTAGACTTAACAACAAAGGTTATAAAAATGAACTAACACCACAAAAATACCAACCAAATCCAAAGTAATGAACTCATTGGTAAATATAGACAATAATTAGCTCATTCCTGGATGATAAATGGTACAAGATACTTGTTGAAACACAAAAAGTTTCAAGGAAATTGTGTTGTACTCACAACAATAGTGTTTCGCCCCACAGTAGTGAATCTACAAATTAGACTGAATTGTGACTAATACGTAATAGATTCGGCGTTTACTTGGTGAAAATTTATTATCACTTTATATAAATAAAACACAGAATGTTGTTTCGGTACACAGTACCTTTTTCAAGTGCAGTGTTACACTGACAAAAATACAAAATTACGTCTTATATATTCATTCAATTACGATGGGGGTTGCTTTAAAATAGATTTAAAAGTGGTAAAGAATTGAATTCTAATAATTGATCATTTAATAATAATTCTGAATTTTTTAAAACTATCTAATGTATTGTTGGTCCTAAAGCTTATAAATCTGTTTTTAGTATGTTGTACAGTATTGGTTACTTATAATGAAATTTCACCATAATAAGAAAAACAATTGTATCCGATTGGTTTCGTTGTTAAGCGTTTGATTTTAGTTTCTTATTGATTATTTGGTTCACTAATGCAATTTTGTATCCGTTATTAACTTTATCCTATACCCCCTAAGTTATCAGCGTTTAGTTCTTTTATACATCTACCTATCAATGCACCACTGTCCAGGGATCATTACCAAATTGAATAAAACAGAATGTAGACAATTGTTTAGTATTTGAATAGTAAAATTTTGTTTTTCTACCTAAACGATGTATCTCCTCCAGACATGGTTTAAGGACAAGGTTCAAGGAACAGGTAGGGAATTGTTTTTATTAATTAATCAATTGATTAATTTTACCCAGACGAGACTCACTGAATGATATCACAAGGATGCAATTACTCATTGAGTTTAGAGTCGGTTCTCAGATTTATTGTACATTTGAAATCCCGCCGGTGATAATGCTCCCGTGATTAATTACGTTGAATCAGTTATCTTTAAGCAACTATTATTGTAATTCCACTAATAAATATTAACTACACCCTTGTGAATGTTATTAGCAATGAGTGGGTACAAATAGAATTATAAATTCTCATTCGAATTTTGAGCATTGTAAATTACAAAATTAGTATATATAAACAATCCTTATGAAGGAAATTATGGTCCTTTTCATTGTCAGTTCGTTACTCTTTAAAAGGATGTTTATTTTTGTTTACAAATTAGAAATTAAAACAATTATACAATACTAATATTTTATAGTTAATAGATTGTGTGTCGCACTCATTGTGAAACATGATTAATATTTTGTTAATGAATAGAGAAGTGTTTCTCAATTCATTAACAAATTACTAATAATATTTTAGTTCAGTTACATAGAACTCCATAATGATTTTCTTGTAAGTGGTATATGTTATAGAGTAAGAAATTCTAATCGTGATCAGAAATTATTTTAGTGACCAACAACGATCAAATTTTAATTCTTTATTTCAAAGGGAATTTTTCGAATATTTTTGAAATTGCTTAGTAACAAAATGTATCTGACTTAGTCGAAAATAAATTAAAATAATATATTTTTGCTCCGCTTTCAAGGATATTCCCCAAGAATAGGCAGTATTAAATAAAAATTGCTTCCTCTTTATATATATGATGCTCTAATCAAATACAGCTTTTAATACGATTTGCGTCTGTGGGTCAAGGATTTACATCTGATCTGCAAACGTAAAGTCGATTTCTCATTTGGTTTAGAAGATAAAAACCTGGGATAGACAGACGGGCGGATAGCGTTGCCACAGCAGTGGTGTTCTGTTGGACCTTTCGGATACGGAACCTTAAAAGTGGTGGTTCGTTATAAATGAAGACTATGCTCCAAAGAACAATTAAATTTTTAAGCAACACCTGTGTAAATAACAATACAGGTCAACGGCCATATTTGACTTCCGATTCCATGGTCGTGACCTCGAAAAATTTCAATTACTGCACATTTTGAGGTTTGGGGTTGGGATTTATTAAAATCATAATTCTGTTACGCTTTTAAATTTTTATGAAACTTTGAATTTATTACACCTGATTTATTTCGTTACACGTAGCCTGTGAAATACTTCGGTAAATTATATATGTATATTTTGCCTCTGCACTTCTAATGCATATATGTAGCTATATTTCTAGTAGGTCAGAAGATCAGACAGAAAATATTTCATTATACGGTTCCAGAGAATTGGCGAGGGAGATTGTCTGTCTAGCCGCTATTATTTTACATTTGGGACTTGCCCATAACGGTGTAGTAAACATTTTCATTTTGTCTTAAGTCAGGACAGTGAGAAATTTATCGCAGCAGAAAAATCGCTTTGATTATCACTTGGGTTTGGCGTGAAATTGCTAGAATTTATTATTTTTTGACAGCGAATCCCAACGTGTTGATAACGAGATAGAAATTGTACAAAGTTGCAATGGTATTCCAAAAACAATTTGCGCTGAAAGTTACAAATCTATGTCACAAAAAACAAACAATGTCACCACGTTATCTAACTTTGTCCTATTGGTCAAGGGAATAATCTCCGTTTCATCTGTTGACACTGCTAGAATCAATTCATTTTAATATTTTCGTACAAAACAAGAAATTCAAATTAGAATAGTTTTGTCCTAGTTTAAATGTATACGATACTTAACAGAAATTGAAATGGTTGCTTTAAAGTTTATAATAGTAAATGAGGTACATGGTAATTACTAAAATTAAAAAGAAACATTTGAAACGTTAATTGGAGTGCTTAGAACTTTTAGTCAGCAATTAAAAAGTTCGAAAGACGTGAGAGCACTTAGGAAAGTTAACATTTGCTGTAATGTCGATGTTGTTGGTATGTGTGTGTATGGTGAAAAAAAAAATGGTACATTGAAGGTAGTAATTTACTTTTCTTCGCTGTTCTTGCTTCCCATTCATCAAAAATCTCATGCTGGGTGTGACGATTGAGATCGAATTCTTAACGATGGGCCCCCACTGTTACCTCTCTCGTTTCTTTGTCAAAAACAAAAAGATTTAGCTTCCATCGACAAAATAAGGTTGTATATAAATAACTCGGGATCGACAATTTTACTTTTCGATTAAATGCTATTTCGTCAGGGCATTGTATTCGTTGGCTGAGAGAATAAATTGAAACAAACAGTGCAAAGTTTTTGAAAATTACAAGTAAAATAAAACAGTCTTTGGTACCTAAATTATTATTTTTAATTTCAGAAGTAATTCATTTTATTTAAATTAAACATGGTGGAAGTCATCTAGACAGGTCTAAACATTTTAAATATGAAAAGATTTTTTGGGGAGTATTTGTTTAAATTGGTTATATTTTGTTTAATTTTGAAAAAAAATCCCCAGATTAGTTAACTAACGTGTCCTTGAATTCGAAGCTTTCCCGCTATAAAGAAAATTATTATCAGTATTCTCATTAACCGTGAGAATAATAACTTTAGCATTTTGATACGTTTAATCAAATAAATAATATAAATAAAACACTAATAGAGAATAATCAGTTTATTTACACAAAAGAAAAACCACGAATAGAAAATATGTATATATATATATATATATTGTGTGTAACAATTAAATTTAGAGAATTTATATACTACGTTTATTAGTAGAAAGAGGGGAAGTTCTATAGAGGGAGAAATAGTGATACAAGATACACATTTACAGAAGGAAAAAAATCTGGAAATGAATAATGTAGATGTTTGGTTGAAGTAATTTAGGGTAAAACTACCTATTAGTACAGGGTGCATGCAGGTAAAGGTAAGAAGAGGCCACATGACATAACAATAGAATCTTGTTTGAAATGAAACAAAAGCATGTACAAGAGAGTGAAAGTATTTACATTGAACAAGAAATTGAAATTTAGAAAATATTTAAAATTAAAAAATGAATATTTATAGTTTTTCAATTTTTACTGTTCCTCTACAACACTGTATTTTTTGCATAATAAGTGATAACGTTGCCTTTTTTTCTAATAAAAAGTCAACATAGTTTTCCTAGTTTGAACTTATTAATTGAGTAATGGAATTGGTTAAAATTAATAAAACATCGCTTGAGATTAATTAAAGTCAATTGTTGCTTTAATATTAATTGTTTTGTAATATTTTTTTGGAAAAAGAACGTATTGACATTATTATATCTAATATTCGATAAATTCTTCCCCAACATAGGTATTTCTTTGATCTACAATACCTCTCACATTACAAAAATTATTATTAGCAATCTCACTAATAATTAAGAGTAACGACGACGACCTTATTGCATTTTCTCATTTTACTAACAGTTTCGTTTTGTGGTTATACAGAATAATTGTGTTGTATTGTACAGTTTGGTTAGAAAAATGTTAAGTTTTTAATTTTAAATGGCCTAAGCCCTAGATAAACAGCTCTGGCCTAATCTCCAGTGGCTAACTTAAATCATAATAATTTTTGGTGTCATTTGATCATATAAAGATCATCCAAACGGATAAATATTTACCACAGAGTTATGCCCGAAAAAAGAATTACACAACAAAATTGCGAGAACTTCTTTATTTTTCTGTAATAACGTAAAATTTAATAAAGGTCGCATATTTATTGGTAGACAGCATATTAGATATTCAGAATCCTTTAAAAGTTTTATATGTCTTTTTAAAGTTGTATACCAACAAGATATTTTAACAAGATATCAATACTTAGTTAAATGAAATGGTTATTCGCTTCGATACAGCAGACGTTCGTAAATATATTCTTGAATACGCTGGTTATACGATCGAAATAAGAAGGTCATGATGTCATTTTCTTCAACTACAGTCGTAAAGTGTGTAGTTGAAGAGTTTTCTCCGTCTTGAACATCGAATTTTATGTATTTGCAAAAGTATCTGAATATTTTCACCTGGATCCTAGGCGCTCAGAACGCGCTCCTCGCAAGTATTTTTATGTTTATCTATGTATTTCTCATCGGAACGTATATACAATATACATATACCTCTTACTCCACTTGAACCTTTTTAAAGTTATATCTTTTTAAAAATCCATCGTCTTTCCATAAAAGTTTACGTCAATAAGCGTACATTTGTGTCGTGTTGTTGAAACATAAATTGCCATAGAAATAAGAAATCTAACTATAGTTAAATGCGAAATGAGAATGCTTGATCGAATTTTAAAATATGGCATTCACAAAATAAGTAATAGTTTTTTTTTTCTTATGAGTTATAGACTCAAACCTAGTGAAGTCTCACTTCAACTAGCGAAGCTGTATTTTAGACGGTCTAGAATTTATAAAAAATGGGAAATATTGTCCAGTTCTTAAAATACAGCATTCAGAATATAAACAAAAAAGGGCCCAATAAACGTTGATTTTCGGGCTTATTGGCCGTCATTTCGAGGTTTTTATTCTCAACGTTTCGCCAATACGAGTGGTTGGCATCTTCAGGAGATCTGTTCTGAAATGTGATCCAGACTGCAGTCCGGTTGGCGAAACGCCGAGAATAAAAACCTCGAGACGACGGCCAATAAGCCCGAAAATCAACGTTATAATGGACACCGACCGCAAAAGCCTCACTCAATTTAAACTTTACAAATTTGGTACATGCCGTATTTTAAGATCTGGACAAGCATTCTTATTTAATTTTGATACTTTTATTAAGGCATCGCGGCAAAAACTAAATTGCAATCTAGGTAATCCTTTGGAAGACAAAATTATTTTTAAGGCATTATCATCTACATAAACTTTAAACGCAAAAGCTTGATACGGTTATAGGATATTTATTAGGATAATATTACTAGTTCCAAATTAGGAAATCCTGGCCGGGTAAATATAATCAGTACCACCATCGTCAAGCATTTCTAACAGTATTCATATACCGACTGAAACAAAATAACACAAGGTATAGGATATAATTAGTGGTAGGGTATCAGTTGGGCGTTATTATTATATATGTCTTCTCGTTTTATTTTATTTTGATAAGGGGGCTCATACTTTTGAACAGTTCAATAGGGGTATATGGGAATATAAGATACAGAGCATAAAACATAAAAGCTTAAGTGAGTTGAATTACCCCCAAAAGGGTAGGAAATACAGAGCAAAATTGAAACTCAATAACTGTTATTTCAATGTTAATACGTGTCCTTGAACACTTAATAATTTTCCTTAAATTATTGCTTGAACGAACAATGAAATAATCCAAGGAATAAAAACACCAAACAAGTAGATTTTCACAAATTTTATTAAATCATGTAACATGTTTCGTCAAACATTGGCTTCATCAGACATGCGAGTATTTACTAGTATTAGTAGTATGGATTTTCACCAAGAAAAGGTCGAATCTATAAATGAAATAATCCAATCCGTGTTAGTAAAAATCTTTAAACTTGCCGCATCGGCGCCGCTTTCAATTTGTATTGCGTTGAATATATAAAATTCTATTGTGATGTAATATTAAACAAATTTGAAACATAAAATTGTGACAGTTATAAGTATAAAAAGTTTTCCGTAAAGTTATTCGCAATTTTGCTTAAAACGAATCAAACTTTACCTGAACCACTTTCTATGTTCGATTTTAAACTGCACCTGTTCGGTTACAAACAAATTTATTCATGAAAAAAGTTTTCCAATACAATAGGCTAAGCAACAAGTTCGATCCATTTGTTTTAAAATAACATTTCTATAACAATTTTCACATTATAGTTAGATACATTCATCAAACCATATTTCTCACCCTACTTTCAAAGTAATTTATACTAGTCAGCGAAACTGCTGAACTCGTTAATATGAAAATGAATATTTAACATTTAATTTTATTCCTCGACGATTTCCTCAATTAGCAGCGAAAATTCAGAATGATACGTTAGGTGTGTGTAGAGACATGTACTATTAAATACTTTACGAGTCTTGTTGAGATTTCTCGTTTGTTTTTCTCATATTAGAATTACATACTATACCATTAAATGTTTTTAATTATTCAATTGTTTTAAAAGAGTTTATATAATTCAGTAGAACACATACACCATAAAAACATGGAGACAGCATTTAATGCAATAGTTGTGATCCTGCAAAAGGAAATAATTGTGGTCCTATTTTGGTATTTATGTATGCTGTAAGGTTATAAATAACTTTGCATGCTTTTTGATTATGCAGGGCATGTTGCAATAAGTATATAACTAATTCGGCTTTTACTTTTAGAACCACCCTTTGAGTCACCATCCTTGTGAAAGGATGTAATTTTGTTTTTTGAATAATCTTCGTTCAAGGGCAAGTTCTATACAAAACTTGTACAAACCTTATTTACTGCTAATTAACTAATCTATAAATTTCATCAATTCATTTTTCAAGTAGCATTAATAATAAAAATTATATCGGGCCATAAATTGGTAAACAAATGACAGTCTATCTATAAAATTTTCCTATAAATAGATTTTGATATTTATTTATTTCTGGGTGGTAAACTTTTACTATTATTGGTACGTGATGAATTTATTAATGATAGTTGTACATTATTTAATTAGTCACAGAAAGGTATATATAATTTTGTTTGTAGGACTTGCGGTTGCTTTAAATAATTTTAAAAAAACGAATTACATCCCTTCTTTAGATGGCAGCTAAATGTGGAAGTTGCGTTCGCCACAACCAATAACAATTTAAATTTATTTATATTTGAATAAAGGTGTTCTCAAAAATCCTACCTGCCTCCATTTACCTGTTTAAATGTTTATAAGTTTTCCAATTTTATTATTTACATGCTTTTCCACTTTTAAAATAACAACTGCATTTTCATTTCAGTCATTTGTCACGGACCTTCAACTGTTTTTATGAATTAGCTTCCTTTTTTATTGAAATCGCGGTTGTTATGTGTGCAATTATTTCAAATGCATAAATAAAATTTTCTCGTGTTTTCCCTGAATGTGATAATTCAGTGAGCGTAAGCGTTTTTAATTATTTTACGACACGAAGTGTAACTATGTGTCGGATAAGAAAATTATATTTAGCTTGTGGGGGTATTCTTATCGCTGCGTTAAAATAAACTTCGCTACCGTTACTAATTCCGACCTGTTATCACTGTTTAAAGCAATTAAGTTGGTAATTTTAATAGTTCCGTGACAAAGCGTTGCTGTGAAATTTTAAAAGGAAATTGAAATACTTTTCACGTGTTCGTCTCAGGTCATATAAAGTATTCTAATTCACATTAAAATGCAAATTTAAGCAATTCTTATATGTGCGATAATGGAACGCTTTTTGATTTTCTGTTTTCCTTGGTGTAATGCAAGCAGGTCATGCACATATGCCAGGTTTTCTTGGCGCCCACCAAACTGATTAAATCTTATTTAAAAACAGTGGCGATTTACCTATTAGCGTTTAACGAATAACAATAAACAGTTTATTGAACGACATCTGCAGAAATTTGTCACCAATTGTGAGTTTATTAATGTTTGACAAGGTGTTCTGTGGAAACTGTTGAGAACCAAGGCGTCTTAAATAGCATCCACTCCTGACGGTTTCCGCAGATTACTGACGAAGGCAGGCAATATTATAAAAACATTCCAAATCGGACATAAGTTTTTTGACCAGATCAATAAAATTTAACACTTACCGTAAATCTACGTATACTGACACACTTCCACATTGCAATTCGAAGCAATCTATAAACATCAAACTTAATACCTTCCATTGTTTCGTACACAGGTTATTAACTTTACCTTTAAATAATATTAATTTCAATTCGGAAGTCCTTTTTCTAAAAACTCTAGCTAAAAACAATAGCTATGATGAACATATTGTTGATACATTAATAAATAAAAAACAAAAGAAACTTATTCTAAAAAAGTTCTATACCTTACCATCATTTTATTAATTATATACCGAATTTAACCTATAGAATCAGTAATAGATTGTCTAAATACAATATAAAACAATTTCTGTAAATAAATTTAATCTGACTACACTTTTAGTCAACAATAAAGAAAAAACTGATATGTTGAAGGAAAGTGGTGTTCAAATCATAAAATTAATTGTAAAAATTGCCAAGGAATTTACATTGGACAAACTGGTAGAGCCTTACAACTAAGAATACGTGAACATCAAAAATCAATTTTAACCAAAAACCTTTGTACTGGCTTCGCTGAACATTGCATTACAAACAATCACAATTTAGAAATTGATAACATTAAATTAATCCATAATTGTAAAAAAGCAAATTGTTAAACTTACTAGAAATTTTTGAAATTAATAAAGCTCTTAAAAACAAGAAATTACTAATCAATCACCAACTCGATTTTAATGTATCTCCACTCTTAAAGTTCAAAATACAAAATAAAAGTAGCCTAAGTTACTCTTTAGTACATTAGCTCTCTGCCAGTGAAAGTCCTGTCAAAATAGGTCCAGCCGTTTCAGAGATTAGCCGGAACAAACAGACAAACAGACAAAAAATTAAAAAAATGTTATTTCGGTATATGTACCGTGTATACATTCATATGCATTTAGTAAGAAGTGGTTATTTTAATATTGCAAACAGACACTCCGATTTTATTTATATGTATATATATGGATTATAAACAACGGCTGCGATCTGTGTATCTATCTTCAAGACTGCACTTTTTCTTTAAATAAGTCATGAACAACCGAAAGCATCAGGTGCCCATTGTTGCTGTTGATTTAGCCGTTCCGACATATATTTCCATGCGACTTTTTAGATAGGGAAAACTAGGATTTCGGTAAAACATGGCGTGGTTGCATTAGTTAATGGAATAATGAATTAATAGAGCCCGACGTTCTCACCCTTCAGATGAACAATACAATACACAGCATACATCCATACATGGTACAATGACGGCTCTGACCCTTTCATTAAATTTGGTTAAATAGATCAAGTGGCTTTATTAGAGCAGCCAGTCGTCTAGTTCAGCACACGAAGTGATCGGACGCCAGGCAACCAAATTAAATTAATCGAATTATGTTTATGTAATTTTCTTGCCCTACACATAAATTACGTTTGCACAAAACGGTCAAATTTAATTAAAACGGACCTTCCTTGGTGCTCTGCACCGAACACATAAATAACCATTTAATCGGTTATCCAGATTATTATTGATTAAAATTTACAACTAACATTATGTAGCTTCCATTAAATATAATAGTTATTGTCCCATTTAAAAAGATACAGATTACAAGGCTACAAAATACGTATTGCGGTTGGGTGAGTAATCAAAGTGTTTTGTTAATTATTAGTGATTAGTGATTAGCCAGATGCGACATTTCGGAACTTAATTGTTGAATTGAATCTATATACACATTTATTTCGAGAGCCGATGACACCAAAACTCTCAGTATCTAGTGAAAATTGACTGCAGAAATTTATAGGAACAAAATGAATACGTATTCAAAAAAGAATGAATTAAAATCCTTTTTCGTCTAAATTTTAAGATCAAAGATCTCTCAGATGGAAGGCGTCCTTACAAGTAGGCACAACGAACCGAAAGCCACATCCCACGACCGGTTTCGACCTATCGGTTAATTCCATAATTATAAGAATTAGAAAATTTATGAGTTTTTAATTTACCTCTAAAGTGATAATATTACGACGTTAACAAAAAACGGATGCTTTAAAACTTTTTTGGAAGTAGAAGTGGGCAGGTGCCACTATTCTGATCGCTACAATTACGATTTTCCAAAAATAAGTCTGTAAATATAATGTCCCTTGTTCATTTGTCATTGAACGAACTGGAAAATGGTTTTGTAGGTAGATATCGGAAATGTTTAGCCGCTTGGGAGTTTGTCGTAACTCGTGCGTCTCACTAATTATAACTTTTCGCATGAGTTTACTTCCACGTTTGATGTCACGTTACTAAAAGCTTCCAATTTCCTTGAAAATGATACTTTTAAGAGGAACAGTGCAAAGTTATATAGTAGATGATTAAGGCTGTAAAGAGAATAATCAAATTTGGTTCGTGTTCGGTTAGTAAAAAGTGAAAGTATCTTCCATATTCCGATAACACTTTTGAATGATATTTACCAAAGGACGATCAAGGATCGCAGAATAATTGAATAAAAGTCTTCTTATTCAAAAAAGAAGGAATTATAATCATTATTCATCTAAATATTAAGATCATAGATCTCACATTTGAAACGCTTCCTACCAAGTAGGCACAACGAACCGAAAGCCATATTCCACGACCGGTTTCGACCTATCGGGTCTCTTTTTTGAATATGTTATATCTTCGTCTAAGAATACATCGAAATCAACAATGCCGGTAGGGGTATTAGCCCTCGGAGTAGTTGTTTCTGTTAATTCCATATTTATAAAAGTCTTCTTGTTTTCTTTTAAAAAACTAAATAATAGACACACGTTTTCTTATCTTATACAAACACATTTTACACTTAATTAATGACAAATAGTTACCTTATCGGAATATCAGATGGTTTCTTAATTAAAATTCATTTTATTTCATCATTCTGGTTCTTTGTACGCACTTTCTTTTCATTAATTATCTTTTGAAAGCGATAACGACAAGAGTGAAAGAATTACGTCGAAATTTAAGCCGCAGGACCTCAAGTTACACTTAATTAGCATTCTATTTGGACCTTTTGCACGACTCATTTTCATTAGTTAATGTATTTTTTGTCAAATTTTAATATCTCGATGTTCCTTCCTTACGCTTGATACGTTTCCTTCAGAATTATGACTACTTACAAAATTGGAATAAAAGAAAATGATTGATGTAAGGATAGGCGGTGTAATTTCCCTGTGGATGAAATATTTTTTGTATACCTACCTACTTGTCTGGTGTTCCTATTTTAACATTTTTCTTTCGCATTTTTTTTTCTCAAACAAAAAGTATATTAGCTGAAAGGACCTTATGTATTTGTAGAAACGCTTTCAAAAATGCTGTTTAGATTTAGAAACAGGTGACTATTTTAAAAGAAATTCCCAATAAAATTCTCTCAGTTGGACTCCTTTAGAAATCTTGAGCGACAAAAGAACTAAGTCTTTGAAAAGACCCTTAAATGCTCGACCTCTACCTATGCTTCACATTTGTATCTATAGGTTCTTCAAAAATAACTGTTTTTCTAAATCCATAAAGTTAAAAGAACTGTCTTCTTTGTAGTTATATTGTATAAAGCTTTCGGTCAATACAAAACTATGATACAGAAAGCCTATGTGCCTCTCTTACAATACATCAAAAATGTCTGGGGAATGTTTTTGTTTGAGAATGTCTTTAGGATAGTTAGTATGAAAAACGGTTGTAAATATTCACACGGTTTTGTGTTTTATCAGCAACTAAAAATTGACTGAAAAACTAAACTTCTACTTTCGTACAAAAATAATATTCCAACACTACAAAACTGATATTTTTGATATCATTTCATAATTTTAGTAAGAAGTATGTTACTTTTATTATAATAAGGGAATAATAAGCGCCATTGAAATATTTAAACAAAACACTGGAAGATATTAGATATAAATACATTATTAAAGGTTACAAATATGTTTTGAAAACATTGCACAGTTTATTATAAAAAATCTTGTAAATAATAGTATAAAAGCCGAAATATATGTTAGAGTTTTTAAATTTTATGAACCAACAGTTGAGTGGTTTTAACCAATATTATACACAAAACCAATAAATCATAGATTTTACAGTTGATATATCAGTTTGATCAATTTCATTTGCACAAAAGAATTGTAGTCTGTTTTATAGCAACTCCTCTCTCAAATCCAGTAACAATGGTTGCCCTCATTGTAACCCTCGGTGGGAGAGAAGAATGCATTAGTTTTTCTCTCGTTTCAGTTAAATCACAGCGGCCTTAAGTACCACAAAGACGGAGTTTGTTCTAGCAGCGCATTATAAACCTTGTTCTTGATTCCCTTTTAATTTGGAATTTTGTAATTTTCTGGACGACTGTGAGGTGTTTCGTGGGGTTGATGTGTGGTTGTAAAGCATTCCCGGCCGACATCGTCGGGTACGTTTTTTGTATACGTTAATAAGAAGGGGCGCGGTAAAGCGGACTGGGCCTTAATGACTTTCAAAAATGCGGACCCTTATTAGCCTTGATTATGGGCTTCAGAAAGTCGACGAGAAAACAATAACGACAGAATAGAATACGTATTTTAATGGGCAATGGAAAGGCAAAGGCGGGAAAATAATGTTACACCTCCATCTTTCTGTTCGTCCCTTTCTATAATAACATTTAAGCTTTCAATTTAGCCCTTGAGCTATACCCTTAGCCTAACGTTATTTAAATTTCAAATACTTACTGATGCGGAAGGATTCTTCAGAAAGTTTTTTGTTTAATTAAATGGAAGTACGATAGGTATGTGTTTTAATTAAATCTTTTGTGTAACTTTTACACTTATTATATATTTACTGCATCGTATAATTTCTCATTCACAAAAATTATAATAATCATCTTAAATGTAATTTTATAAACATTGGTGAATCTAATGCTATTAGTTATATTATGACGAAAAGAGTTCTGAACTATTTTTAAGTCAATAATTTATTATTATTAAACCAAACCCAACGTTTCGTTTAAATGTTTAGATTTTCTTCAGAAGGGAAATTCAGGTTAAACATGATTATAGTGAAGCATCAACGCCCTTTTTTAAACAAATGTATACAATTGAAAAATTATTATAAACTGTATTACAAACTTCAAATAATTGTGAAAAGATAAAATATAAATCAACATCATAAACGGAGATAATAGGACTATGGAAATATGGACTTGTAATTATGTTTGAATAGAACAGTTCCCTTTTGAAGAATCTCTAAACCTTTAAGCCAAACATTGGATTTAATTTAACAACAAGAAGGTATTTACCTGAAAAAATTACAAATATATAATATAACAGTATATCAATCAGGAATATGTAGCTTAATAATATGGATATTACTATGAATTATAGCTAGTGTAACATAAATTTTATGACATTGATTTTATTTTGCTTTATATCTTTTCATGCTTAAAAATACGCCTTTTAACTAAAATTTGTCCACTTAATAGTTACCTACGTCGTACATTTAATTTTGAAATGGTCTTTTGAATACTTGAACGTGTCATACATTCAATGAGTTGGATTTGAATGACGTCCTTCAAAATTTCTAGCACGAATCGGGCTTGTTGACAAAATTTCGGTCCACATGGATCTGTTCGAAATGTTTTAAACATGCAACATGTCGAATTTCGTTTGCATAGAAGAACAACGTTGGTATACAACAAAAGTTAATTACAGATACGGCATATTCCAAGGTCGGACACAATTTTAATTTCAGGAAACGAATTTCCATTACCATCAGTCCAGTGTTCTGTCACGAGATAGACGTCCCAATGGATTGATTGTATTGTAGACTATATTGAACTAATACTTTGTATTTGTTTCCTGTCCAACCTATGAAAAAAACTGAACGTTAGCGAAATGTGAGGATAGATTGGAAACAGATGTAAAATTGTTAAAATTCATACCTCTAAGGGAAAATAATTTTGTAAATATAATATCCCTTCTAGTAGATTTGAATTTTCTTGTAAACTCTCTTCAAATTTAATTAATAAAGCACTGTAACCCATAAATTCACATAAAACGTTTTTTATGTGGAATTTTGTTTTACAGTTATTCATTCAGTAATATTACCCCACAATTGGCTGATGGAATCAATATCTTTCTTTATAGTTACATACTTATAATCAAAATAATTACTAGCTAATGTTTTAACGGTACAATTATTGTGAAAAGATATGAAAATAATTAATAGAACACTTGGTAATTTTTCACAAACATTTACTCTTGATAATGAAAAAATTGTTGAGTTTCTCAATAAATTTGTAAAAAATTACCTAGTGTTATATTGCATTAAATAGACGAGGTTTTTAGCTCTTGTAACTCCATATTAACAGTATTAACAATAAACACAAAGATTTAGGTAACAAAATATTTATTTTAGATCACAATGACCATTTCACCTGAAGTAGACTTGGTAAGTTGAAATGGTCATTGTGATCTAAAATAAATATTTTGTAACCTAAAACTTTGTCTTTATTGTTAATACTGTTGGTGTTATATTAATTATTTTTGGGTTTAAAATAATTAACTATTTTATATTTTATAGACCTTTTGTCAAATATCATATAGGTAGCTAATACATATATATAATTAAAAGTTGCTTCATTACATAGCTTAATTTTTATTTTCAAAAAAAGAAGGAATTAAAATCGTTATTCGTCTAAATATTATATAATAGTATAATATATTATATTAATATGTTATCGACATTTGTCTAAGAATACATCGGAATCAACAGTGTAATTCAATGTCGGTAGGGATATTACCCTCGGAGTAGTTGTTTCTGTTGATTCCATATTTATATTTTTATATTTAGCTTAATTTTGGTTATTTGTTGTTCATATTTACCCCTTCTTCCCTACCGATTTTTAAAATTGAATCGATACTGAAGAAATGACGGAACTTACAACATTCATTTCTATTCAATATAATTATCAACTTTTTATTCTGTTGCTTGTGGATAATTTTACACCTAAACAAGCATCATAGAGCATGAGTCTCGTTGTACAGTCAATAGTTTGCTTTCTGTTTACATTAAACGAGTCATGTGCCGTTAAAAAAGCAAACCACAACGCGGCAACAGAAGCAACCGAGGCATCAGAGAAGGAGACTTCAACGCTAGATAACGACAGTAACCCGGCATGCGCCACGGATAAATCCAAGTTGAAGACCGGTTCGTGAGGTAAAAAAACAAATGCCGAAGAACAACGTTGTCAGATCTCGTTTAACTCGAGGTCACGCCAACACCTGCCCTTGGCCGACCAACTGGCGTCTAGATCCACCGACCTTACCCCACCGTTTAATGGTTGGTTATTATTAACGATTTTCGGGAATAACTTTATGCCTTTATTTTTGACCGGGAGCCTGTTGCCCTGGGACAGAAATTAACACGTGTCCGCAAATAGATTAGCGGTTGCAACGTCGCAAAAGCAGCTCCTTATGTTCTTTTAGCGCGAAATCGTGTGGTTGTAGCGGCTGCTGCGACTGAGGTCAACACACTTTAAACTAACTGTGTACGAATCTATAAAATTTACAATATTACATTTGATGGAATCTGGAAATTTCTTCGACCAAACTTATTATAACTTTGTCGAGCTTTATTTTTGAGTTATGAAAGGTTAAATAAAACCCATGGTTTAATGGAAAAAACTCGAATGTTTCCGTTTAACGATAAATGAATAAACACTACTTTGTTCATTATCACTTTTTTATTTACAAATCCTTTTGACTATAGTTTCGACAAATAGCTTGTCATTGTTTACAAGGAAATTCAAATCTACTAGAAGGGATATTTACAAAATTATTTTCCCTTAGAGGTATGAATTTTAACAATTTTACATCTGTTTCCGTTTAGTTCCTCAATATTTTCTCTTCCAATATAGTAAAATAATATAATTGTAGGGTGAAATTAAAATAACCAGGCAAAAAAAATGAATAAAAATATATGAATTAAAATATGAAACTAAGTAATTGTTAAATAATTATAATTAAAAAAAATAACTAACGATACTAAATTAGGAATTTATGGCCTGACTGGTCCGAGATGACTTCTGACTGACTATCTGAAATAAATAAACAAAAACAATATGTGAGCAACCAATTAAACAAAACTCACAATCATAACGACATAACGACATAAATATAAATAATAATTCATGAATTTGCAACTCAATCAATCGATTTCCAGATCACAGGAATTAAGGGTCAACTCGCGAAATACCTCAACGGAAATATAATAAGCTAGTAAAGAGTTATCTACCATGGTAAACAGTGCATGCATTCACTTCAGGTACTAAGGGTCAACTCGTATAGTACCCACTCTATAGCAACTAGCAGAGTATAAAGGGTCAACTCGGATCATACTCAAAAACAAAGCATTAAGGGTCAACTCGCATAGTGCTCAATTAAATTGCAATATTAATTTATAATAAATAAAGTAAATAAATTATAAATAGTTTAATAGTAAAATTGGGCAGCCAGTGAATCAACTCACCTATTATTTGAAAACACTGACACTTTAGAGAATTAAAGCACAGATGAACAATATCACACAATTTATAAATATCGATATTGATCGCTTACGAAAGACTGACTTATATAGGATAGTTCTCCCTAGAGCACAGCCAGGGTTTATAAAAGAACTGCATATTCGGGCCTTATCGCACCGTTCATATAAACAAAGTCTGGAGAATTCCAGTTAGCATAGACTAGATGGTAACAGCCAAAAGTTGGATCTGTATATTACAGTGTGAATAGAAAATTTCCTTTATAGAAATTACTTACTTCTTACATAATTAAACTCTTTTGGAATATCAAATTGTACTGAAGAGTTTAAACAGAAATAGAACTCTAAAAGTATGTAAGTTTGTCTGTAAACTTTTCTACTTTGTTGGAATATGGACTAAATAAATGTAAGGGGTTATAACTAAATTAAGACAAACCCTAAATTTAGTACATTTTTCAAGCTGTTGAACTTTATTTTATTTTTAATTGTATTATAGTCGTTGTTCAAGATTTAGATAATTAATTTTGTGCTAGAATTTATTTATTGTTATTGTCCACTTTTAATGGTCGTGTAATACCAAACATAGACGGACCAAGAAACTAAGATATAATAATTCGCTAAACGACAACATAAACGATGGTAGACACTTCTGTGTCTTATTAATGTCTTAACATGGCCTCATGAATAAATTACCAACTGTCACTAAAACTAGAAGGACTGGTTTTTTATTCATAATCATATGAGGACTTCGAACTTTAGTAATTCACCATACTTAAACAAGGATATACATTATGATAAAGACATGCATTACATTTATGTACCTACTGAATATGTTTATGGTACGGATATGCTAATGTAGGTTGCAGTACCGTTTCATTGAACTAGTCATCTCTAATACGTTTCCCCTAAATTAGGTAATATAATTGCGTATATGTAGTTGCATTCTCGAAAACTTGTTATGAAAATGTAAAGGTTGGGTCATTCTTGAGATCCCTAAAAAAATTTTTGAGAGAACTATCGCTTTTTAGTATTAAATACTTCTTTTCCGCATTCTTGCAATACACAAAAATCACTTCTCTTATTAGTGAGACAGCTACCACAAGTTCAAGACGAACATCAATCATTTAAATTAATCATATTTTGTTTGAATAATTTTGTAAAATAAGTCGCTTTTAAATTCATTATTACGGTCCTATTATTTCAGATATTAATATTTAGGCTTTCAAATTAATTTTCTGTGAAATTATATTGGTAAATCAACAATAATTGTCTTTCGAGTTCTATGAAATATTTAATATATATACTTAGACCTTTGGTGAAAAAGAATGGCGACAGCAATTTTTATGATGAATTATTTAGTCTTATTTTTTTTTAGAATAATCCGCTTTTCCCTCTGTGATTTCAATTTTCCTATGGAAAGGAGGTATTATTATACATCAGATTTTCGTAGCAATCTCAGCGGGATTTAAGAATGACAGCTAAAATCCACTTTTACCCTGATGGAGAAAAACAAAGAAAAAAAGAAAACGATGATCGAACACTAAAGAGAACTAATTTATTTTACAAACTTTATAAAACCAATTATTTTTCATTCGTCATACGTTTTCGATTTAACGTTAGTTAATGCAAATAAGTACGTTATTATTAACAACAAAAAATATTTTTAACTGCAACTGAAAACCATGCTAAAAATATTCACGTAGAAAAACTTTTTTTATCGGACACTAATTGTATGCATTTTTCAACGTAATTGTAGCTGTGCCCGTCAGTGGGACTTGATTAACCGTTTGTGTTACATAGACACGGGTTTAGGTTGCTAAAGGTATTATTTATGTATAAATTGTAGGGGAAAAATGCGTCTACTTATTAACTAGTAGAAATCGATATCAACGCTGTATTGGTTGGTAATTTTCTCTTTAAAAAAAAATTGAAGCACTTGATTGACCTATTGGATAAAATCGAAACTAATAAAAATTAAATTTTCCGATAGGAGGTACCTCCTTAATCAGCAATAATCGAAATGGAAAACGAACGTATTCTGAATTGAATTTAACGAATGAGAAAAATCGAGTTTTAAAACATATAAATAGTTATTTCATTACAATCCAACTAATTTGCGTATATAATGTAAAAGCATTTGAAAAAATATGAAGAAGATTGATTCAGAAACATGAGCTTGAATTAATGTAATAGATCGATTTTTTCCGTCAGCGATATGATTGAAATTTAGAAAATTAAAATAAAGCAGCTAACTATTATGCTTCGGGGCGCAAAGCCTATTCTGTAATTTTTATTTCCACATTGTATTTTCAAAATCGCAATAAGATTATAAGTCTTACATACTTATAAAATATTCCTTTAAAGATCATTATTTTGTTTAGGTTTTATGTTTAACAATTTTATTGTTCACGTGACATTTTGTAACCCATGAAGTTAAAGGCCAAAATTGCATTGAAAGATTATTTTTGAAAGTGTTGTTGTACAAATCTCCGACTTTCTTGACAAGGATATTGTCTTAATAAAATAATGTGGTAAAGAATTGTAAATGTTGCAAAACCAAAACATTAAATCCTTCTACGTTTCTTCCTCCCATGTCCATCGTTTCTTCTATTTGGAGTAACCCATGTATTTATAGGCCAAAACTACGTTATAAGATTGTTTTTGAAAATGTGAATTCACTATAATTGATACGATGCGGTCTTGACGACAGTCGTTTCGGCTGTTATGCCATTATCAAAAGAGTACCAATGTATACTAAATAATTACATGATAAGTTGAGCTAAATACTAGATTTACAGGATGGATTTTAAGAGTGGGGATACATTAAAATCGAGTTGGTCATTGGTTAGTAATTTCTTGTTTTTAAGGCCTTTATTAATTTCAAAAATTTCTAGTAAGTTTAACAATTTGCTTTTTTTACAATTATGGATTAATTTAATGTTATCAATATCTAAATTTTGATTATTTGTAATGCTATGTTCAACGAAGACAGAACAAGGGTTTTTGGTTAAAATTGATTTTTGCTGTTCACGTATTCTTAGTTGTAAGGCTCTACCAGTTTGTCCAATGTAAATTGCTTGGCAATTTTTACAATTAATTTGATAAACACCACTTTTCTTTAACATTTCAGTTTTTTTCTTTATTGTTGACTAAAGGTGTACTTAGATTAAATCTATTTACAGGAATTGTCTTTTTATTGTATTTAGACAATCTATTACTGATTCTACAGGTTAAATTCTGTATATAATTCATAAAATGATATTGATTTTCCTCTTTTGTACTCGGTAAGTTATAGAAATTTTTTAAAATAAGTTTCTTTTGTTTTTTCTTTATTTACGTATCGAGAATATGTTGATCATAGCCATTGCTTCTAGCTAGAGTTTTTAGAAAAAGTACGTCCGAATTGAATTAATATTATTTAAAGGTAAAGTTAATAACTTATGTACGAAACAATTGAAGGGACTGAGTTTGATGTCAGTATACGTAGGTTTACGGTAAACGTTAAATTCAATTTTATTATTATTCTTAGTGAGGGTTAAATCTAAGAAATTTAAAGAACCGGATTTTTCTATTTCACGAGTAAATTTAAATTCTCTATATAATGAGTTCAAATGATTTAAAAACAAATCAATTTGTCTATCTGTACCTGACCAAATACACAGGACGTCCTCAACATATCTAGTCCAAAACAAAACTTTCCGTATAAGCGGTTTTTGAGAATTAAATGATAGGTTTTCTAAATGAGACAAATCTCTGACTTTCATAACAAGGATATTATCTAAATAAAACAAAGTGTTAGACAATTGTAAATATTATAAAACCAAAATACCATGTATATAAAATAAACTTTTTTTCCTATCGTTAATTATACGTGTAAGTTTGAACATGGATAGTCAATAGCCCAAAAGCTATACGACCGTTGTTATCCGAGCGTATTATTTTGTATTATTACGGTATCATTAAGGATGGTATGCGGCGAGTTTTTTGTTAAGGAAGCGATAACGATATAATGTTACACGCGTCGTAGTGTGCCTAACGAACGAGATCTTTTTTTATGGGCCGAAAATTTTCGTTACAGCCGCCAGGCGTGTAATAATTATTGTTGTTGTAGCGGTCATCTATGCCTGTAGGCATATAAGCAAACGAAGTGGGAAAACTTTGGCAATTTGTCAACGGACCGACTCGGTTTTTGATCAACGGCTCCGGCATATAATTAATTACACTTATCAGTTGAACACGAGAATTCGCGCTCTGCCAGAATACAAATTTAATTATTCAAAGTTGCTGGTGTCCCAGTGACACCCGGGACCAAATAGACAACTCTCTGGTCCCGTGTTTTATAGCAGTTTTATCGGTAGACGTTATCTATTACGGAAATTGCGATAGGGCAGTCACTATATAGGGCGGCTAATTTTGCGTTTATTACGCTTCTTTGTCTTATCTACGTATTCAACGGCGATAAATTAGTTCGACTTAACTGCTCGAGTTTTAGAAACATTCAGAACAAATTTCGAATGATAAAAAGTCGACTACAGAAACATAAATTCAACTTGATACCGTCACTTTTGTTCTCCTATTTCTTCTTCTGTTTCTTTCCATATAATTAAGACAATTTTACGTTTCGTTTGTCAACAAATAAAACGTCCTGTCTGCTTAGCAATTCATTAAAATAAAAGTTATTAGATATGCTAAACTGTGCTAAGAAAATGTCGGAAAATTCTATTCTAGAGATGCAAATAAACTGATGTTAAGAATTTGTTTTGCATTCGTTCAGCAACTTACAACAATAAAATGATAAAAGTCCTCACATTTTGATTCTTTTGTAGCAATTGACTGTAGATTAAGTCGTTATTAATTTTGTTCCAATTACTTGCCTACTTTTCTTTCAACTTTTAAAATAAACACAGTTAAAGTACGTTAATTTACATTCTTCTTGAGGAGAAGATCTGACAAAACCTTGATCGTTTAATTAGTGCTATGATTTGAAATCGCGGCATGTTGTTGTAATAGCGGGTTTTATTTTCCTCGAAATGTGTCTTATAACTTGGTTGCTCAACCATGAATTTCCTTAGTTAGACCATCGTTGAAGGAATATCAAGAGCAGATGTTTGTTTAGTTTTCCGGTCACGTAGTTTGAGACAGAAGCTTCCCCAATTGTTAAAGCCGTAACGGAAGAATACAAAGGTCCGGGGTGTCCGTGGTGGCTTCCACAGACAATACGCTGCTTCTTTTCTTGTCAATTGTTGTACTTTTTCAAGTTTTGTATGTACGATCCTTCGCGCCGCAGGATGCGATAAGAAGAAGACAATCTTTACGGCGACATTTGATTCAATTTTCTTCCTCTACACGAATCAATGTTTGACAGGTAGTTACTCGGTCGAGTTTGAAAGTACTGGAAACTTATTTATCGATTGCGTTTACAGGGGTTTTGTGAAAATAATATTATAGATATTGTATCTAGTTTTCCATTATTGTTGTTTCGTTATATTTTTTGTCGATGAAAAAGAAATGAAAATGGGAAATAGGTAACATTCATGTTCGATGGTAGTTTGCAAGCATGATTCGTTAATTCGCTTTGTTTGGCGAAAAGGCGAGACGGCAGCGCTATAAGCTACAACCAACGGGGCAGCGAGGTGTCGGATAATGCCCGTTATTACTTATTATCGTCGGTCGCAAATGGTTCTTGGCAGAACCGTCCTTCGTGATACAATTATTGCTCCCGATTGCTGCAATTGCCCAGCGTCGATGTTTTGATAATGACAAACCGCTGACCAAGCGGACCTTTCTTTAATACGTCGTGTAACACTATCACACACGTTATTGACAATTTATGGTGCAACATTAAATGGCTAAACCGATATTTCGCCTCGTTGTTCGTCAAATACATCATGTCCGGAACATACAGTACCGTTATTATTGCAAGTATTGCGGCTTTACCTACATTACAATGTCGAACTTAACCAGTTACATTTTGTCTTGTGTACAAAATTGTAACGGCAGGTTCAAAATTTAAATTGTAACTACTTTGAAGTAGTTCAGACTTGAGAATTTCGTTCAAAAATATATTGTCACGCAATTACTGACAACATTTTTACTATTAAATAATTGTAAGGTATGATTTTTCATTGCAGACTTTTTAGAATATAATGGCGGATCTGGGATTGGTATTTAGGGAGCGATGCAGTAAAAATGTGAATGCTGCTTTTTAAATTATCAATATAAATGGAAAAATATTTTCCTTTCTCATTAGAATAATTTCTACCTATTAGGTGTTAGTGGCACAATCGGTTGTACCTTTAAAAGGACCCTTTTTGGTCAGTAGCAAGATTGGTTGTACCTTTTTTGGTCAGGTATAATTTGGTGGCATCTTTGGCTACGCCCTGTACCGTTTACATTATTTTGAATGTTTTTACATTGCAACTTGGTACTGTGTGTTATCATCATTCAGAACGATGTATTTATAATTTTTCTGTTTCTGAACATTCGTTTCAAACAATTCGCCGGTTTTTTTTTTGTATGCGCTCCAACGTCACGTAGAAATTACATGTGCGTGTTTGAACCTTCTAAGGAAATTATCTGGCTGATAGTAAATCGATTTATAATGAATAGGCGCTATTACTTGTAAATATTGTTTGCCTTTATTCTCGATTACGGTTCGCTCCGAAATTAAACGTTAATTTATTGAAAAAGCAGTCTGTTCGAAGAGGAAAAAAGAAACAGAAGTTTATCATATTTATTTATTTATCATCTGTTTATGGAATGAAAATAAAAATTAAATAAATTTTGTAGGTGTGATTAAGCAAAAATATTTATGGAAGGTCATATAAAACTAGATGACTGTTTGTACCTTATAAAATTGCCTATAAAAGTAAGAATTTGGAATCCAATCTACAGTAAACACGTAATAAAATTTAGTTATTATATATTTACATTACCGACTGCAATATTGGCAGTAAATGTGTTACTATGTTCTACTACTGTTTGCCAATATGTAATATTTCTTATGAAATTCTTATTAGATATTGTTATGGTTTATGACGCTTCACAATATTGATTTAATAAAATAACACCACAAATTTTTGCCGGTAATGGGATCCCGATATACTTTCTTATTTAATAGGAGTATTTTTTGTTTGTCAAGAATAACATTATTAGTAATTCTTTTAGATATGACCTAATATACGTCTTCACCTTCAAGGGAAACACGATACATCCCAAAATCAGGTTATTTATCTTGAACGAGACAAATAATAGAAAAATGGAAATATAAGCCCTTTTTCAAATTAAAAAGGTTGTACCTAAAATTGGATATTCCATCCACAAATCGGACATGTGTTTTTCAATGCAAACTTTGGCCTGAATCTGAATTGTACTAAATTTTGTTTTTGTTATTTTTTAGAATTTTTACTGAAAAAAACAATTTTTTATAGAAATAGAAGTATTAAGTCTCTATTATTGATTGAGTTCCTAATTTTAGATTTCAAATTAAAAACATAGTTCCTAAAATTGGATATTCCATCCAAAAATCGGACATGTGTTTTTCAATGCAAACTTTAGCCTGAATCTGAATTCTGCTAAACTTTGTTTTTGTTATTTTTTAAGAATTTTTACTGAAAATATACTATTTTTTACAGAAATAGAAATATTAAATCTCTATTATTGATTGAGTTCCTAATTTTAGATACCAAGTTGTAGGACACTTTTCCTTTCTAAAATTTAGGTTTATTTTACAACTCTTCTGTTAAATCCTTATCAAATTGAACTTTGCTTTTCCAATTACTTTCCACGATATAACATTTCACAGATAAAGAAAAATGTTTACATCATAGATAAGAACATAATATTATGTTGGCATCCAGTATTAAACAGTCGATGTGTGTGCTTCAACTAGGATTTTATAGAAATTATCATTTTATAAGAAATCACTTCATAAACTAAAAAACGATTCCAACTACGCGAACCATTTAATTACTGAAAAAAACACGTTTAATCCTAATTTTAAAATAGTGCATACTGAAAGAAAAAGCTTCAAACTCTGTCTGTTGGAAACATTAGAACTTAATAAACAAAAAAACAGTAATTTATTGTTAAACGAACAAATAGAATTAAATAACTCCCGTTACTGAATTTTTGGCCAATTCCTTCATCCCCACCTTAACTAAGCACCCTTAAATATACAGAATTATGTAAATTAAAATAAGTATCTTTGTATCTCCATCTCCTGACGAAGCCGCAAAGCGGCGAAACAATTGTTAAAAACAATAAAAACTGTGGAAATTAACAATAATGTTTGTGTATTTATGTTTGATATAAACTGTCGATCTGAAATTAAAATGGTTACAGTATCGCAATTCACCATAATACATCGTACCCATTTGTAAGCATATAACGTATATTTCCAGATTAGTTATACGTATATACATATATATGTATATATATACACTAGTATAGATTTTTAACATTTCCATCCTGTGCAACGGTCGTATCGACCAAGAGCGCGGTTGGCAAGTCAACTGGAAAAGTAATTTCAAAATCAAACATGGCTTATTCCTATCGTTTTCCTTATATATACGGTGCGGTATGGTTCACAATAATGGATTCGATTCGACTATTTTACCTCGTCACCACCAGTACTCAGTCGGAGATGAACATTAGTTTTTCTTCTGGTGTCATCTGTAACACCTGCGACATCAATCTACTTGATAATATTCTTTTGTTGGATTGTTAGAGCCTCTAGTGTGAATGAGAATGTAAATTATTACGCCGATCATTTCCCGAATAAAATACTCTACTATTACAAGAACAAAATTGGAATTGTTGAAGTAAATGTTCTGTTTGTTGAACTTTAATTCGAATGATTAATAATGGAATAAAATATATATCGTTGTAGAATAAGAAGTACTTACCTAAATCAAGATAATTAAATGGGAGACAGAAGATTCGAAGATAAAGTCGAAACAGTTAACGCATAACAAAATACCAACATTTACGATGTATATTATTAAACAATACTAAAAAATCTATAAACATTAGTGTCAGTTGAGCCTAGGCTTTAAAAGCTGGTGATAAGACTGTGGTCCATAGTAGAAATAAAATTCGTCAAAAGTTTCATTCCCAAATAAAGATGTCAAAAATTAACTCGGAGGAGTTGTTTCTGTTGATTCCATATTTATATTTATCATATGGCCCGTAAAGGCCTTTCTGCCAGCGCCCAGCTGATGAGACCCGATACGTCGAGACCGGTTGTGGGATATGGCTTTCGGTTCGTTGTGCCTACTTGGTAGGACGCGTTCAAAACATGAGATCTTTGATCTTAATATTTAGACCAATAAGAATTTTAATTCCTTCTTTTTTTGAATACATTGTTATATATTGGTGATGGTCAGATTAGTGTCAACAAATGAGTTGGAAATATTCGTAATAATTATTATTAACAGGATGACCCTCTTTTTCTGGTTATTTTATGTTTTGTGTGGAAATATTACTTTGGTTTTGGCGTATTAAAATAAAGTCTCTGTAATTATTAGCTTCATTAAAAATTTTGTAACGGTCGAATAAAAAAATTTTGAACCAACCCTAACAATATAAAAAACCATTTTTCTATCTTTCATTTATATTTATTGAAGTGGATTCTCTCCAATTTGCCGCTAAAAATATTGAAATTTGAGTATAGCTCAATAATTTTTTACTTTATGTTAATGCAAATATTTGGAATAACAAATTGGACGGATTCCTTCATTCTTAATGTAGTAAAGAATAATGTGGTTAAAAATAAAAATTGAAAACGTATTTTTCCTACATTTATTTTCAAGAATGGGTAGGTACTTTTTAAGTGGTTTGTAAAAGAAAATGAAAATTATTAATCGATTCTTTAATTTAAGGATGTATGCTCATAAATAAATTCCGTTTTTTTAGCTGATATTTTTACCGTAGTTCTGGAATAAAATCAGCAATTCGCTTCTCCTTTTTTGCTCTTTGAGATTGCTTTTTTTGCAGTAACCACTTTTGCTCGACGCTCTAATACAACTTATTTCATTCACTCCTCCATTCCATATACGTGTCATCCACAGATATTGCTTCCTTATCTGCGTTGGTCCTTATAAATTTTTTGAACGAGTCATCTCCGTAGAAAGGGGATTATTTCAAGTGGAAAGGGATGTCCTCTACAATTAACTTAATCGGAATGTTGTCAGCACCAAGTTATCTTCAAATTTATATACATACTTATATGTAGATATAGTATATAAGTGGTAGTTGAAGAGTTGTGCGTGTGTGAAGTGACATAGTTTGGAGTTTCAGAATTTTCGACGATACAACACTTCTAAGTAATTTAACTAATGTTGATCGTTGAACGGTGAAAGCACTGAAAGTGATGGGTCGAAGTCTCTTCTCGGAAGATCGTTAAATAAATTGGGCGACAAAGAAGCGATCCGTTCTCGTCTTAATTTGAACCACACTCAGGAATGATAAGGAGTTAAAGTGCTCCTTAAGATACTCTGTTCTCTGTTAATTAATTAATTAATTAATTACGAATGCACGATGTAACTTTATAACAACCAAAGATTCACTCAATAAAAAATGTATGCATTAAAATTTAATAAACATTTTGATCTGCTTAAACCAAATAAGTGTATGTAATAAAAGAGATAAGAATATACAATAGTTAATAAATCTACAGGATATTATATTTTTGAAACTGGAAAATTTTCTTACTACATAAAAACGCTGCATTATTTTATTAAAAAAAGAAATCCTTGACCTTTGAAATGCCATCCACTATGGTGGCTTTTTAATTAGTTATTTAGTTGAATTGTGCGCATTTTAGTTTAAAAAAAACACTTTTTGTATTCCATTCCCACCAGCTAATCGTGCTGGTGGGCGGGCAGTCCCTCCGACCTACACTGTACTGCAAAGCCGGAGGGTAGGGCGTAAGGCCCTCTTCAGCCTCCTTTCAGGAATCATGGGAATGGGTGGGTGGTGTAGTTAGGGAGAGAAAGATGAGATGGATGAAATAAAGATAGAGGAAAAGTGAAAAATTATCTACGGAATATTTCTGCCCCAGAATTTGCCTAAGTAATCCAAGGAAGCCACAGAAAAACCTGGACCAGAGCAACCAGACTCGGGTTCGAATCGGTGACCTCCCGAATGCATTTAGTCCTCAACGTGCAATATGTACCACAACCTTTCTATTACAAACTGAAGCAATAGAAAAGAAAAAGAACTATCATCTATTACAATGACTCATAAAATTTGACTAAATTGACTAAATAAGACAACCTATTATTAAACTTAACACTTTGTGGGGTGCAACTGTTGTGAAACATACTTAATGAAGTAAAAAACAAACAAAAGGAAAGTTTCACCAAATTTTATTGGAAAAATCCTAACAAGGCTCGACCATTATCCCCACTTATTTTGGCTAATCTCTAGTTATATATAGAGCTGTTTTAGTTTTAAGACTTTAGTATTTGTTGTACCCTACTCCTTTGAAAATGGTCGCGTTGACCGAAACTTGTTAGGATTTTTTAAATAAAATTTGGTGAAATTTTCCTTTTGTTTGTTTTTTTACTTCAACCTATTATTAATGAATTAAGTAAATAAAGTGCAGTTATACTGTTAATATAATTTGAAAGCTCCCATTCTCCTGAAGGAAGTAGAAAGACGATTTCCTCCAATTTGTGTCAATAAAATCAATGCGAGCAGTAAGCGTTTGAGGCGCCTTATTACATACAGGATTACTTAGTGAATTATTTATGGATTACCGTTTGTAAGGTTGACTATTTAATAATATAATAATTTTCATTGGATATGTGATTTCACCGAAAATGGATGGTATTACCATTGCACCTGTTTGTGAATTACGTCCCGGTCAGATTAGTACATGCATAATTAGAACCGGAACTCGACTCCAAGGTAAATAGCGTTCACGTCCGATGTTTACTACCTCGGCTATTACGGTGCAAGTTTGAAATGGGGACGGTACCGTCATCGCCTCTGTCTCGAATATCTTCGGATCGCGTCGCCTCGATCGTACGTTAAAGGGGTGCGAAGCTTAGGCCACCGAACGGGTGGTAGTGCATAGGTACTTTCCACCCTGTTCCGAAAGGGGTCTAAACTAACTTGTTGAACATGTTTACATTTGCAACGAAGCCTCGAGGTGCAGAAGCAAGTGTTAATCATTAAACGCTATGACTTCGAGTATTCGCGGTGAAATTGCCTGATCTCATATACACTTTACTACCGGACAAGTAAATAGTGATTTAAAATACGAGACGTTCGAATTCGTTCCACTCGGTAAACTAAAGCAAATTAAAGGTAAAACTCTCAAACAATTTAAAATATTATCGGTGTTGTTGCCGTAGTTTGACGAACTTATTGCAATGTTTTACTCACGAAAATTGTTCTAATAAATGACTCCACTCGATCGTTAATATATGATATTTATTAACAACTTAACTTACAAACAAACACTTTAACTAAAACTTTACAAAAAAGAAGGGGTGTACTGTATATATAACGAAAAAAGACAGCTAAATCGACTAAATCGACTGGTTCAATCAAGGATCAAATTGCAACTGTCTGTTTATCCTAAAATATCAGCATGAATTGTCGCATTTGTTGCATTTGCTCGCAGATGGCTTAGATGTGTGCCGACCCTTTGTAAGCAAGCAATCACGGCGGCAACAACTATCGCGAGATGTAAAAACAAAGATAATTTCCAGCATCTCCCAGTTATCAGTCACCACCATATAATATTAAATAAACAAATTAGAACAAAAGAATATTAAGCTGCAACAATCGGTTTCTATGCTTTTATCCTTTTTATGAAATTTATTTAAAAAAAGTTAAATTATCATGCTACTTTTGGTAATAATTGTCGTCCAAATAAAATTGATTTACTCACCAATAAAGACCATGTTCAGACTTGTTTTTTATAAGTGAATATTTTAAGAAAATTTTTATCCAAAACATTTGAATGCAATAAATCACGATTTTCCCCGCTGTTTTCAAACAAAAGCTGTTAACTCACGCATATATTCGAAGTGTTTTGTTAATGATCAGTGAAAACTTTTCTTTCAAAGAAAATGCTTTCTAAAAGTCTTTTATTTTATTTGTACTTGCTTATTCAACTGTTCATTATTTCAGAACTTGATTGTTACCATATACTGGGTGTGTGTATCGTTAACACTTCTTGTACAAGCATAAAGTATATTAAGGCCGACAAGTAGAATAAACAGTATTTTATTATTTTAGTGTTTTAAATACTTAGGTATTTATTAATGCTTTTTGCACAACTTATTAATGTACGTTCATTTTTGAAAATAAATCATTTTTATTAAGTTATTGTTCTGTTTATTCTGTCGCGTCGCATTAATTACGGAAAATGGTGTCGTCCTATTTGCAGTCAGTCCATCGAGCGGTCAGTGGATTTTTCGATCAAATCTTTCTGGAATGTAAAAATGGTGGAAGAGTAAAATTCACAGGGAAAATCTGTTTATCTTATGTTTCATAATACAAACAAATTTCTAATAGCTGGCCTGACTTAATATTTTGTAATGGAATCTTCTCTAATTTCCGACAAAATTACATGAACTTTGTATGGCTTTTTTTGGTGTCTAGTAGTTTAATTATTGTAGGCAAATAAATTGTTAGCGGTATCACGTAGCCTGGAGTTACTTTTTGCTAAATGTACCAACTTTGGTAAGCTTGAGTTCGGATTTAATTTATCATGAAATTGTGAAGCCAGCAGAAGGTTTGCTTATAATGTAGACATTGCCATCAAATAGTATCTGCTATTAATTTGATTAAATTTTAACGCACACATTCATTAGTTGCTAACGCCACTGTACCTATCCCTATAAGTCTGTGATGTATATATGTTTGTATTCATGTGTGTATATATGTTTATGTTACATACGCGACTTGGCTCTCATTATACGCGATCACTACAGAATTCATAAAATCAGGATGAATGCTAACAGCGCAAACTACGTTATGTCTAGAATTAACACGTCGACCGTGTGAAAAGGGATAAAATTCCATAATGTCACAATGTACGTGCTTGATATACGTAATGAAAGTTCTTCTTTATTTGCACTACGATAGTTCATACACAAATAAGTTTTATGTAATACTGTAGTGATGGAATTAAAAAAATCCTTTTAGAATTCTTTAAAATTATTTTCCATCAATAGGCATAAGGCATTCTTAAATTAAATTCGTTGTTATCGGTGAAGACTCGTAGACGTTGAAATGGTATCGACTTCTACTTGATGAAAGTAAATAAAACAATTAATTAAGTAATTACACACCTACTGCGTTAGCGAAAAGAATTTTGTGCATTAAATAATTTCTATGAAAGTCTTTATGTGTGATTTACTTGCACTCTGACGCCCAGAGGTTTCCATGCCATTATATAGGGTGTTAAAAGGTTACCTCTCAGTTTTTTTTGGGGTTACCCGGTAGTTATATGAAATTGAATAACTTTTGGTATATCTTTCATTTTGTCTGTAAGGATAATTGGAGACATTTTAAAAGCAGAAGCAGAAGTAAAGAGCGACAAGGAAAGACCTAAATTACATTACTGTTTACAAATAGTTAGGGATGTGGGTTGTTCCAGTTTTTTGGTTCAAGATAGAACACAAAAATGCTCAAGAAATACAATCGCGGTGCATCAAAAACTGTGTATAACAGCTACACAAGTGACGAATATTGGAAACAAAAAGACGAACCATATCCGACAAAACTGTTCGTGCGCGAAGCAGTTTAAAGCAAATGATCGCCTATTTCTTTGGGATAGCTAGACATGTGGCAACCATGCCGTTAGAGCAACGCAGAACGATGAATTATGAAAGGTACGCAATCATTTGTTTACCATAAATGCTTGGTCAAGTACGAAAGAAGAAGCGGTAAGGTAAGGATCATTCTTCATTCAAACAGTGCAAGCTACAACTAGCTGTTTGACTATTTGACTGGCCAAAACGTCTAATTGATGTGTCATGCTCCGTGCAGCCCTGCTTTGTCACCAAATGACATTTCTTCTTATCCCCGCATATCAAGAATATATTGCTTGCCCAACGTTTTTCGGCGCTGAAGCATTGATGCATTAAAAAACCTTGAACCGGTGTAGTCCTGATTCAGGTCTAAAGGCCGTCATCGGTTGGAATTGCAGTATAAATATAAACTACGCCCGAGAAAAAATGTTACGAAAATTGGTTCTAGCGCATGCAAAAGTGTATTGATCATCATGAAAAATACATAAAAAATAAAACAATAAAGCCATTTTTCATAATACATTACTGTCTTTTCATTATTAGGCTCAAAATATAAATAGCAACCCTCGTATAACAACAAATACACACGAAACAGTAAACGAATCGGTAATCATAGAATAAAGAGTAATTATTTTTACGTGATAGCTTTAAATGTAACCTTACCGGTTTTTATATTGATTGGCTTTTATCAGTTCCTCCATAAAAGAAACACAACACCAAAAGAAAAATCTGTCCCTACTGTGTATCCATTCAAATTAACACAACGATTATTCGAGAAAACATGAAAATGTTGATACAAAAAAATTGTTTTTGTTTGTGCGTGACGGATTTAAATTAAGTTTAGGTTTCATTTAGGGAAAATGTTGTTTCCCGAATACGTTGAGTGTATATGGATGATGTTGAACAGTACATCAATCACCCACAGCCACCTGTGTGCGTTAGTCAACGATTGTTTTTCCAGTCGTATACAGTGACATGAGTTGGGAAGGTAGTTTTTTTTCGGGTACAGGGTAAATTAATATTTTTCGCGAAATATCAACATTATCTTTGTCGGAAAATCGAAAATGCGATTCCAATAATTTTCGATATAGAACCATTTCATGTTTCAATTAACCGAGGTAATAAAATCAGTAGCTCCGGGAAAAGAAAGATTTAATTGCAAAAATATTTTTCATCAATCTTATTGAGTAGTGTTAATGGAAAAACGAACTTATTTTTGAAACGATTTAGGAAACAAACGCTAAAATGGATTAGTTAAATAATTAGTAAGGATTTCCATGAAAAATATAAAATAGGAATATTCTGTTATTGTCGATACAGAATCATATTCAAAAAACATTACGTCCCAAACACGAAAGTATATAGTACATATAACGTTACATAGGAAGTAATATGATCATGGGGCTTATATTACTACTTTATTTCAGTATGCTTATTCGTTGGTACTATTTTCCTAAAAAAGCTGTCTGTTTTTCACCGTTTGTTTCTTTTCCTACTTTCCTCAATTTCCTTACAGTTTTGTGTTTCACTAAATGTATAGGGCTTCTTCGATGAACTTGATTTCATCACAATTACGTCGAAGACGTTATCCCCATCACTTAGAGCTTATTGCTTATGGGAAATCTTACGAAATAGGATTTTCTTGCGACAATTTACTTTTCTCGGCGAAACAATTTCGCTTTTCCCCAGCGTAGAAGCAAAGGTCGCGTTTCGTATTGTTTATTTCCAGTTTGAACGGTCCGAAAATCCCTCTTTTAGAGCCGCAACCCTCTTTATCACACAACTAAATTCTCGCGAAAACGGTCCTGCTTTTATCTATCGTAAATTTGACCAGTCAGCCAGCGAACGCTTTAGGTAACGTAGGTTTATATTTTCTTTTGCACAACCTCTTGACGGGGTTAGGCATTAGGTTTTTTTTATTGGACACCTTTGGCTATCAAGGGTTAAACGGGAAGTAAAAAAAAAGTACGGTTTTTACTTCCGAATGATGGAAATGGAGAAGGGAAGTGGAATTCTAATCTTCCAAAAATTGGGTTTCAAAGTTTTGTTAAAACGTCTATTTCCAATAATGTATCCGGCACCTTACAAGAATTCCTGAATAGAAATATAACACATTGAAAAACTTACTTGTATAGCTATAAAATACAAAAAAGGTTCTCATATTAATAATTTATACTTATCTGTGTTCTATTTAAAATAAAATAACATACTAAAGTTGCTTAGAAATTAGTATGTAACTAAATTCAATACTTGGATGAAGCTTGATGATAAAGAATGTAAAATTTTCTACATCAAACTTTTAAGTCATTCATGTTTTAAAACGAGTTCATGTCGAAGTTAAAACCAAACCCTTAGAACATCTATAAGAAATACAACCAAAGATCAAATTTACTTTGGAATAAGTTTAGTACTTACATTTTTAAAATGGCTACTTTATTTGAGATTCATAAAAATGTGAGTGTCTAGTTGATCCTTGAGTACCCACTCAGATGTTTGTATGTACGAGGATGGATCAAATATAAACGAGCCTTTGTTCATAAAATATTTATTTTGAAAAGTTTCACAAATACACAAATTTCTCTATTATTCTACATATCCCCCTTGTTTGTCTATACATTTTTTCCAACGTACTGGCAGTTTTTTCATCCCGTTTTCATAAAAAGAAGCAGAAGGTGTGTGTATCAAGTTGCGCACAAACGCCTTCACTTGTTCATCGGTCTGAAATCGCTAATCGCTCGCCTCCTAGTGATTCTTTGAAGGGGCCAAACATGTGGAAATCACAAGGGGATAGATCTGGACTATATGGAGGGTGCTCCAGCCTAACGTTATCATGCAAAAATAATACGTCACAAATGAGGTGCGTGCTCCTTTTTCGGCGATATGCAAGTTTTATCTGACTGAGAAGTAGTTGTAGAAGTAGTAGGCTGCATTAATGGTTCTTTGCTCGTCCCAAAAAATCGTGGCTAAAACTTTTCCTGCAGACAGACGTGTTTTCGGCTTCACTAGGTTTAATTCATCTTTACACCGCTACTCCATGCTTGATCGTTTTGATGTTGGAGTGTAATGGTGTACCTACGTCTCATCGCAGGTTACAATTTTGTGCAAAACAAAATCCCCTTCCTCCCTAAATCGAGTGTGAAGCGCCTGACAGATGCGAACTCGAGCAGCTTTTTAATCTTCACTCAGTAACATTGGAACCAACGAGCTGAAATTTTTCGTAATTCCAAGTTTTTCGTTATGATTGTGTGGACACTCCCATAGCTGATGCCGAGTTCACCAGATATCTGAAGCACAGTGGCGTGGCGTGGCGAATCGAATCAAAAGGCAGCCTATTCTGTTGTAACATTAGAGCATAGAAACAAACATGGAGACAGCATTTAATACTATACTATAGCAGTGATCCTGAAATAGCAAATAATTATGGTCCAACTTTCTCGCTCTAACGCTGCTTAACTGCCAATTAGGGCGCTTTAGAGCGGGTAAGTGGGACCACAATTGTTTCTCATTTCAGGACCACTGCTACAACATTAAATGCTATCTTCATGTTTTATGCTCTTAGAATGTAACCAACGTATTATTAAGTTTTATTTTCTGTTCGCTAAAAACTATTTGTAAAAAGAAAACTAAGTTACTTATTACAATACAAGTAGATGTATTTAGCAATAATAATTGTACATTCAACTATAAACGGATATGCGTCTGCAAGGGTATACATTAAGGCAATGACGTCACTCCCGATAAAACATCTTTATTGATAGGGAGGTGTAATTCCTGATGCTGTAATTTTATAAAACGGATCTTGTTTTTCAAACATATTGTAATAAGTCTATTAACCAAGTGTTGTTATGATCCTTGGTCACTTATATCAAACGTTACTTCGGTATTTTCAGTGGTCCAAAATTGACTCCCTGGTGTATTTTCTGTGTAATTGTTTTGTAGTCGTGTTATATATTTTAAAAATGAAACGCAACATTGTCTGGCTTTGCTTACCATCTTCCTTCAACTTTATAACAATATTGAAATTTTTATGTCTGTCATCAAAAGGAGTTCTTTGAAATCGTTCGGGATATAATACGTTTTATTGCATAGAAACATTTGTCACGATTCGCTGAATAGAACAGCTTCAAATGGTCGGACCAATCGTAACGTACAATTTAAATTAAATCAAGTATGAACTAAAGATCCCATTGCTTCATAAAGGAAAGACTCATGAAAGGGTCGTAAAACTTAGCTCGGGGGAAAATAAATCGTACGACGCAAGAATATTTGTGAAACGAACCGCAAGCACAGGTTTGTCGTATCGAGAGCACGTTCGCTTATTATTATTAGAACTGCAATGAAACACAAGTTTTAATAACTTCACCAACTTCTACGAAGTTGTACTCGGTATAGCGCCGGCACTTTGCTGCTAAACCAGGTGACTAACAACATTGGATAAATTATTTCGAGATGGTAATGATAGGGTTGACGGTGTAGCTCGTTAAGGGAACAACCTTAGTAGAACCCCTCGGTAATGAGGAAATGAAAAAACTTTAAAGTTGTATGAACTTTTCCAGTTGGTATTTCAAGTTCTTCGAGGATCTTAAACAATTTAACGATTTTAAAATCGAAAATATATACTAAAATCTTGACCATAATTGGTTGACGTATCATTCTGAATCCCACCAACAAGTATCAAACACCTACAGATGGCGCTAACCACGCTGTCTGTATTTATTCACGTCTTATTTTGTTTATCAAACAGATTCTTTCGTATTTTTGAATTCTAGTTTCTCGGTCCCCGGATGCTGCTATAAGCCCGAAATTTTTGTCATAAAGTGCGTTCCCTAGTTTAAATAATGCAATAAATTCCATTTTTATGATCCTCTTATGTTGGAAGTTATTTATGCGAAGAATATACTGAGTTTAACACCACACCCTCTCTCACCGACGATCATAAAAATTCTAAGACACAATATTTTCCATAGACCTGGAAGTCTGGTATTTGGTTCACAGGCATGATTTAATTAAATCAAAACACAAACGAACTTCAACAGGTTATTTCAATAATCCTCAAAAAACTTGTAACGGGTCTGACAGAACACTGTCTACAAAATAACCATCAATTAAACATCGACAATTTGAAATTGCCCCAATGACAATCTAAAAGTAGGAAATTAACCTTATTTTAGAAATTAAAAAGACTAATAACAAGAATATTGTAAATAATCAAAAATAATTTTACATGCTAAACACCCCACTTCTTCTTAGCATATAATGTACCTATATAAGCTGTAATTTTCACATTTTAAAATTAGTATAGTTTATTATTCTAGATAACGGCTACTTAGCCGAAACAATTGTTGAGGATTATTGAAATATACCTGTTGAAGTTATTTGTGTTTTGATTTAATGAAATTATTAAACATGCTTCATCATCCATGCACCGTCCTAAGTTTAGTTAGAAAGCATAGCAAATGATATGTTGCAGATTTTTAACTACGAAATATCGACAACCTTTTATAGATGAGAAATCATAAATCATATGCAACGTGAAGTTACTGATGACATAAAATATTCCTATGCCTTGAACATAAGACCAGTTTAAACTAAATTATGCACACTTGTTAATACCTGAATATGAAATTGCTTACTCGACTGATTCACAAATACGTAGAAAGTTATAAGAAGAGGGAATAAAACGTCCGTTATAATTTAAGCCCTTAATATTAACATTTAGTGGTTCTTGAACGCAATTTTCTATTTAATTAAGATGATAAATTAGTTTTATTTATTTCTCAATTTTGTAATGAGGGAATTTAATTCTCTACAAAATGTGAAAATAGTCGATTTTCTTGAATCAGTCTAAGGTTCTGATTGTAGGTGTTGCAATGTTAGTTGTGTCTGTTGGGTTTTGTTGTGCTATCATCGTTGTGTTTGTGGACTTTCTGCTGTTGATACTTGGTTGGTAATTTTGGATGTTGCTGATTCGTATTCACGAGTTTCATATTGTCAAGTCTGACCGAGTTGCGATGCATCCAAGTACTTGAGACGGACGGACTTAGAGAGACGGACGAGGGTGACGCGACGGTCGAGATTGGTTGTTGGTCGCTGTAATTCAAACTTCGGCCAAGTCCCGATTCTCGAAGCCTATGCAAACAAGAATCTCGCAGAGAAACGACCGTCGTAATAGACGTTCGATGTATGTGTATGTAAATGCTATGCAAAGTAGTGCGCTTTGTAAATTTCAATATCTGTTACGAGTCCCCGAAGCAGTGTCGAGAAGGTATATACTCGTATATATCGACCACTTCTTGCCACCCACGATAACGGATCGTATTAAAAACATACCCTCACTGATGAAATGTAATCTCAGCCTCGTCAATCTGTCCTCAACCAACCCCCCCACCCTATCCACCCCTTTCTCTTTCGCATTTTCTTTCCGACTTGAATTTTCGTTCGCTTTCGGTTTCTAAAATAAAAACGGATGGTTTGCTTAAATGTTATTTGATTGATTGACGGATAATTTGTTCTTGTGCCATTGCTAACTTGCATCAAGAGTTTCATTTAAAATGAAAAGGTCATATAAATTAGAAGTAAATGTTGGGTGCTCAGTAGATATTGATATATTGGAAGAGTATTCAAAAGTAGGTGTGTGAAATTATAATTTTATGCAAAAGAGCGTACCTTAATAGGTATTTTGAACCCTGTGTATGTTTTGAAAACAAGGTTTATTAGTTGAATTCAAGATTGTTTGGGTCTTTACTTGATAGAAATCCATTATTACATAAGAATTATTAAGTTGCCCTTCATAAGCCTAATCGTGGTTTTGAAAAAAAAAATCGAAAGTAAAAATTTCAATTAGCTTGATTTTCCGTAACATTTGACATTCTACTGATGAAAGGTTGACATATTTTCTCTCCTTGCGTACTTCAAAGATTTTCTTATCTTATAAAAATTAAATTTAGATTTTTCTAGAAACATTTTGTCAAACCTGTAAAAGGATATGGTTTAGCAGCAGGGATTTATGATTTATCATCTCTAAGTTTACTTGATGGAAACTCATTTTAACAAATAAATGAAACACAAAGTTTAATACATACAATATATTAAAACACTTGACATATGTTTCGCCTAACTTAGGCTTCTTCAGAAGTATAATAAACATAAACTCATACAAATCGGACTTATATTTATACAGATATATAGCTAAGGCTATGGAGTGAGTGGTGAGTTATTTAATTCAATTTGTTCATTTAACAGTTGACCTGTATTTTTGTATTTGTTAATTTCCATTGATTCTACAAGAGACAACCTATAACTTTTATTTACAACATGCAGGACATCATAGTCTATATTAAAAGAATGTTTTGTATCGATCAGGTGTTTAGCATAATTTGAGTCAAAGCTGTTTGTTTCAAAAGATTTTTTATGTTCTATGTTAGGGATTTAGGACAATAAATTACTGGACAGCTCTCTACGTTCCAGAATTCTCTTGACACTACTCATTAAGACATTAAAGACATTAAAGTTTTGTTTGTTGCTGATAATTTTTGTAATTCTAAATTCAGCTCTGATTTCCAATTTTAAATAACACACTTTTCTTATTTTCTTTTTGCTGTATGTGGACAGCTTTTGTATGGATGTCGAAAACCAAAAGCAGGAATATACGTTATTGATATACATGACTGAAATACGTAAATTAAAAAGTATTACTATCTGCTTATTAAAACAACTGTCATTTGTTATCATGGTATAAAATATATCAAAAGGGGAAGGGGGGCGTGTTACGTAACCAGGCTCCATTGAATTTTGATTCCTCAAGTGATAAGACGTAAATTTTTTTAAACACTTTAGAACAAATGAATACTAAAATAATTGAAGGATAACCATTTTATCAATTCGGACACCATCAAAATTTTACATAATGAAAGAAAAGGGAAAAGATTGGACTTTTTAGAATTTTTCGAAATTAAAAAAGCAATAAAGATGAACGAGAATATAACAAATGACCGACAATTTTTTTTCAATACGTCTTTATTAGATGCAAGATTAAAAGCAGCATTAGAATATGGTATTTCTTAACAACGAGTATGTACCTGAAATTTTGAAATTGTACCCACAAAATACCGGCTGTTGACTGTAAAAATATATATAGACGATAAGTATAACCTAAAATTTAGTAAATCTGTTACTCTGGAAAAGACATTGTTATGTCGAAACAATATTGTAGAGTTTACAATAAAATATTTTGAAATATTTAAAAGTGATTTTCATTTCTTTAATTATTAAAATAATGTTTCACAACGATCCGACCAGTTCAACAATTGATTATATAAATACTAGAAGTTTTCATTACAGAGAATACACATTCCAGAAAAGTTAGAATAGGGTTTCCAGTTTCTCCGTTTTTTTTTTTAGTTAAATATGTGTTAGTATGATATTTATATATATACATATGTGATATGTGTGTATTCAGTTAATCTATTCCGTTTGAGTAAAAAAATTCGGGATGGTAGGGTGCATGTTTAACCGATTTACGACAGAAATAAACATATGTACGTGCTTGGGAAGGAAACGTTGCCAACGATGAATAATAAAAAGGGAAACAGAACGATGCCTCTTTTTCGAACGTTTTAGGGAGTGTTAACGGTATCACGCACGGCCTAACTCTTATCTTAAGCGTATAGAAATTTTACGTGAACGAAATGATAAACGATAAGCTCCAAACCCATCAATCGACTTACTTAATCTTATTAAAATGGAACTGATGGAAATGACAAAACACTTTGAAAATATTTCGTCCTTTTATATTTACTTAATAAAAGTGAAAAAGGACCAATACATTTAGAAACCTACAAAACAAAGGAGGATCCTTCTTTTACTTAGAGAAACTGATGCAGAAAATGATGATCGTTATTTTGGCGTTTTATTTTCAGTTTAGAAAACAAATATCAATTATATCTACCAATTTATTTTATCGTTCTAGTGTGGAGACCTATGTTCCACTATCTTATTTTTGATATTTATTTTTGTGTATAAATTTGAACATAAAAATAGCTCGCTTTTGTAAATTATTTTGCATAAATTGTATGTAAATATTTTGTATAAAGTTACTAACACTCTCGAACATGCCTTTTTTACAAACTTGTTTTCTACTGTCTTGCCTTTTTCAATTCTGAGAAACGGTTTTTTTTTCTTTTCTTTCATTCAAAAACAAGTCAAAATTTCTATCTCTTCGTTTCCAATCGCGTGCAAAGGTGGTCAATCTTTGTATTTTTCGAATAAATAACCTCCACTGTTTGTATACTAACTTTCTATTTTGAAGCAACACTTCTTCACCGACAGCGATAGATATAACTTGTTTCAACCATTGTGCATATTTTTGATTCAATATTCAATTCAACTCGATTCATCCCTGCGAACTGAGAACTGCGAACAGTTCTCTTCAGACCCTGAAGAAGGTAACTTTGTTACCGAAAAGTGCTTCGGACATTTTGTGTCGTGTTTTGGCGTTGGGGTTTAAGCTATCCAGTTTGTTCTACAACTCAGCTAAAGGTTCCAGCATTTTGACTTACACGATAAATACATGGAGGCAGCATACAGTACTATAGCAGCTTGATTAAGATAGAAAATATATCTGGACATCTTTTTCTCTCAATGGCGGCCTGAGAAATATGGCTTGAGAAGAGAAATCCAATTTATGAGCCCGTATAGAAGCGAGAAAAAATGTCGAAATCCATACTTCCTATCTCAAGAACATTGTGTTATAGTATGATATGCTGCTTCCATATTTTTATGCTTTAAAGAGTATATCTACAAAATCATCATCTGTGTTCAACCCATCACTTATTAAGTTGTAAAAAGAAAATACGATAAACATTGTACCTCCTTTTCTAGACAGGTGTTTTTAATAGCTTGAATAGTATACACAGTTGGTTTTTTGTGAAACATTTTATAAATAAAGGAAGGAAACAAATAAATAAACTGCTTTTTTGTTTCACACTTGAAATTTTATTAAATGTCGACAATTGTTTCGGCTGATTCGGTTACACTGAGTGTAACATCTTACTCTCTTGAGAAAGGCTTAAATCAGCCGAAACAATTGTCGAGATTTAATAAAATTTCAAGTGTGAAACAAAAAAGCAGTTTATTTATTTATTTTCTTTCTTTATTTAAACAGGTGTATTTAATTATAAGGCCAGTATCTAAATCTACTATTTTTTCCTCCATAATTGTCAAAAATTTTAAATTTACAATACAAAAATTATAAATTAATGTTTTTAGACTATTTATATAAAGCTCACAGAATCTGTCTTTATACTACGTACCTACGGAATATAAATAGAAAGAGAAAGATACACAGAACAGCATTCCTACAAATATTTTGAACCACTTGATAACGTAACTTACAACTTATTTGATAGAATCATGTAACTCTATAAACTTATTTTAACCAACTATTAAGGATCCGGACGATAATAATTAATAGAGTGACAGTCTCTAGATGGCTTTTTGCCGATTCTGTCAAACGTTTTTCTCTCATCAGCGGGACGAAGATCGTCGGTTACTGTAGGCTCGTAAAACATCCCGTTGTAGACCTTGTTGGCCTTATTAAATCGTTAAGCGAATAGAAAACTTCTCGTTGGGAGTTTTTCTTTTATGTCCCTGCTTCAAACCATTTGTCATCTAACCGTAACATTTTTTCTTTGCAGTTACGGTTGTCAGCGTAGCCATGTCGGATGATATAAAGGACACGAGGGAGGGTGACGACGTCACTCTCGAGTGCCGCTTCGCACCCCAGACTTCCAGGGAGTCCCTCACGTACTATTGGGCGAGGAGCAATCGGCAAACGCACGATAACGTCGCCATTGGACCCGTACCTCTTGATAACAATTACAGGTAAGATTAATTGACTTTTTAACAATTAATATCTGACGGCGCCTTTCATCATGGTCGCTCTCGAGTTGGAAATAAAAGTTATCGAGTTCTAAACTGGCTTGATTCCTAAGATTTCTTGATACTTTGGCAATACTTTCGTATCAACGCTTTCTTAAAAAACAAATTGAAACTCTTAAAGTACTCTGAAGAAAGCAGCGATATGATTGCCGAAACGTCAAGAAACGCCACAAGTATCCATTTCATGTTTAAAGGAGGAAAGTTTGCTGCTGTTTGTTCTTTCTAATTTAATCTTTATGATAATCAAAACTATTTTTATTGCTAAGCTTGACTTTTACGTTCAAGTCTTTGTTAACTTTAGCTAAGATATCCTCAACAGAAATGAATGACCGAGCGGGGTGGTCTAGTACTCTAGATCATTACTCAGCATTCGGGAGGTCACCGGTTCGAACACGTGTCCGGCTGCTCTGGTCCAAGTTTTCTGTGGTTTCCTTAGATCATTTAGGAAAATGCTGGGGCAGTAATTATTCCACAGATAATCTTTCACTTCCCTTCTGTCTTCATTTCGCCCGTCTCATCTATCTCTCCCTAGCTACACCACCCACTCATTCCCACAATTCCAGCAAGGAGTCTGAAGCGGGCCTTACGCCCTACCCTCCGGCTTTACACTACAGTGTAGGTCGGAGGGACTCCACGCCCACCAGCACGAGTAGCTGGTGGAAATGAAATACAAAACAGTATTTTTTTAAAAGTTAATGAATGAATTCCTGAATATTTACAAATTTTGAAAGATTTACCGTTCATCATATTCATTTGTGTCAGAAACGCGATAATTATGTAAAAACAAAACATTATAGTTTACACAAGTTAAACTATCGCCAAATGATCAGGTGAAAGTCTAAGGCTATTATGACATCAAATGCACAGTAAACAAGAAACAACTGTTAGTTAATAGTGACACAAGGATTAGACACAAATGAGCTAAAGGGAATTAAATGACGTAATAAAAATAAACAATGCTACAGAGATTGTTTGTAGAATGCATTACGTTGCCAAATCTCAAGTTTCATATTCGCTTCGTTTCTGTGGAAATCGTTTGTGACACAGAACCCTTACAAATTTCGGTACATTTTATTGTTATGTTATCTACTTTGTTGTCCAAGCACAGTCTATAAACGAATCATAACTCCCCACTTTCTTTTTCTCATCACATATTTTTTATACTTATTGTATTTAAAGTATGTATGTAGTTATGTAGTTAATTAATGGAGATTTTAAAATTTACCATTATCGATTTCTATTGTTACTTTGTTCTTTTATTAAGTAAAGTAAAAGAGTAAGTATGTATTAATGTTGCAAAGATATACATATGTAGGTACGCGGTAGTATTTTTAGTTGATATATGTATTACTTATGCATGCAAATTCGCACGCCTTTACGACAGCTTCGGAACCCTTTACTTTGGCCCATTATGTTAATATCGGTGCATTAGCTTTCCAGGAAGTGAATTACTTTGTTACAACTTGTAATGAAGTTCATATTTAAAATAAGTTACAACAGCAACGTGCGTTGAATATTAAACATTTCACGAATGTTTAACTAATGCTCGCAATATATCGTCTAACATTGATTATTATTAAATGGCACATGAACCATGTTCCTTAATATTTGCTTGCCAATTATTAAGAGCGTCAACAAATTTCCGAAAAATTGGTAATTTTTTGTGTGAAGATGTAAAGATAACGCTGATATTTTGCATAAATATAAATGACACGTTCCAAATGTGAGATCTGTGATCCTTAAAATTTAGATGAAAAATGATTTTAATGCCTTCTTTTTTTCAACTGATATTTTGCATTTAATACAACCGCATAGGAAACTCACAATTCAACACAACCTTTGTGTCGCTAATTATCGAACAAAACTAATCACACAAACAATACACCTCTGATACTGTTGCTGATATTTTCACTTGACCCCTCTACCCCAGTTTCTAGTAGGTGTACATAATACATACTTTGGAGAAAGTGTACTCTTTTGAAAAATAGCATAAGTACTGAAATTTTATAATTAAATTTGGCTTAAAACATATATTTTTCAATCCACAAGATAAAACGAATATGTATGATAAAACGGGAGTCTATAAGCCTTATGCTCAGAATGTGATTCCTTCTATTTAGGACAAACAGAGAGATCCTTCAGAATTAGGTTCAATGAACATTTCAGATCTTTTAGACTACAAAAAAGTAATTCAATCTTTGCAAACCATTGTATAGAAGCTAACCACCAATTTCCATCAATCGAAAATTTAAAAATTATACATATAGATAAGAAAGGTTTTAAACTAAATGTTTTAGACCACTGGAAATATTCAAAGCTTCAAAAACTGATACAAATAATATTTTGAATGACCAAATAGAATTGTATTATTCACAACTATTTACGACGTCGCTCGTTTGAAAATGATAGCATAATCTGTCGAAACTGTAGTTACAATTACTGTAAATAAAAGTGATAATAAAGAAAGTAGTTTTTTGTGTTTATTGTTAAGATGAATTATCACAAAGTAACGACTGAAACAATTCAATATTTGAAAGATAAAAAACTTTTTTAACAAACATAATTAATTATATTATTACCAAAAGGAGTACGTAAAATTATTATCAAGAAACGTGAAATAAATCGTTTAATTTTTCTGCTGACTTGTGAACCAAAATTCTATACACGTCGCCCTCGCAATTTTTGTTTCCTTTTCGCGATAACTTAGTTTTTGTCAGTGACAATTACATCTTTCCTCAGTGTCCCCAGCGACCTAGGACGAAGATTAGCTCATAATTCACTTCTTTCAGTCCTTTTCCGTGCTGGCGGTGAAAAATTATAGCGTGAGAAATTCTAATTATCACTTTAATTCCCATGTTAAAAAAAAGGTAAACTAGAGACAGCAGACCACGTAATCCGTAAAATGAATGTATCCCAGTTACAGATTTCTGAAACTGCTGCGCTATTACATTAATGGTTTCGACCGGGAACATGCGTCTTCTAAATCCTTGACCGTTTAAAATACACGACTCTAATTGAGCACTTTTCTTCCAAATTACAACATCCTTACCGAGTCATTTTCGTACCTTAATTGTTTCAGTACAATGGTCGGATATTTTTAAAAAATAATTGCTCAAAGAAAACTGCTTACCACTATTATTAATATTACATCACTTGTGAGAACGACATTGTGTTCGGTTTTGACTTTCATTTGTCTAATCGTCGCAATTCTTCTCACTAACACCGAAAAACAATTGAATTTTTTTATTTTTAATCTACAACACAGTAGCGGCTGGTGCATACGATCGCAGGACACATGTTCGCCCCTGTTTGTGCTTTTTTTTATTTTTTAATGAGTTAATTACACAGCATGAAAATGTTTTTCAGCTATCTAGTAAGGCAAACAGTTACGAGTAACGAATGAAAATTAAACCGCTAGGGGGCAGTCATTATTAAACCCAATTTTATAATTATTAGTTCATTTACTATTTTGTGTATAATGCCGACTAATGGAGCTAAAATATGAATAATAATTGGAAGTTTCACTCTCGGCGTCGTCCAAAAGTCACCGTAAAGATGATGTCAGCAGAGAAAGACGAAACGTTTGAAACAGCAACGACCATGGAATAACTACTGTCCGAAAGACAATACCGAATTGATGTACGTCGGCCGTGAAAGCCTGATATCTTAATTGAGTTGGTAACAAAAAACTGAGAAATTCTATTACAGTTATAACTTTTTTATTATAGACGAAGTTACAAAACAAACAATACATAAAAAGGTAACATTATTTAACTGTTAATAATTATCACAAATTTTCGTGGAACATATCAGAAAAATCTACCGCAGTAAATAAAGGATATTTTACAATTTTGAAGTCGTTTTCAGGTCAGCAGTAATTTTAAATACGAGTATTATTTTTGAGTTTAAACTGCAATTCCGCAACCATCAAGCTTCATTATAGGGTGTGGTAATAATTTTCAATTAGGTAAGAACTTACGTTCTTAGTGCTTCATAAAGTAATGCACTATTTCTCTTGGAAATAACGAGAAATACTTGACGTGACAACTGGTCTTTTATTAAAACAGTTTGTCAGGAGGTTTTAACTGAAATAAAAATGTCGAGACCTGAACGTACTGTACAAGAACACGAATGAAATTAAGGCATTTGAAGGGTTGTAATTTTTAGTTGTCTCTATCTAAATCTCTTATCCGAAAATCCGAAAGTCATGCACAGACGGTTATAGCTTTCAGTCCTGATCATATGTAAATTACTGGTTAAGGTCTCTCATTTTAATAATAATATATAACCGTTTTAAAAGTTCGGAAAAGAAAAGCCAAAACAGTATAGAAGATTGATTAAGGCTTTCGCGGCTAGTTGATGAACTGGTGTTGTCCTTCCAACCGACGACGGCCTGTACACCCGAAGAAGGACAACACCAGTATAGAAGATGTTATTTAAAGATAAATAAACAGCAATCGACGTTTTGCCGTTAGTTACAGAGTTGAATCGAGGCGGGTTGTTTTAATCATTGCATTATGTTTCTGCCTTAGTGTATAACATATGTATAACATATTAATATGTACTATAACAGCGCGATTGAGATAGAAGGTGTATCTGTACATCCTTTCTCGCTCTAACGTGACCTTGGATTGGATTGGATCACTCTTCTCCATGCGTATCTCTTTCTACCTATTAGGACACGTTAATGCAACTATTTTAGCTAAATATAAATATGGAATCAATAGAAACAACTACTCTCAAGGCTAATACCACTACCGGCATTGAATTACACTGTTGATTCCGAAAGATTCTTAGACGAAGATAACATATCCAAAAAAGAAGGCATTAACATCCTTGTTTGTCTAAATATTAAGGATCAAAGATCCCACATTTGGAACACGTCCAACCAAGCAGGCACTACAAACCGAAAGCCAAGTCCCACAACCAGTCTCATCAGGTGGGTGTTGGCAAAAAGGCCGATAAATCGGAATAAACAGTGTAATTCAATGCCGGTAGTGGTATTAGCCCTAGGAGTAGTTGTTTCTGTTGATTACATATTTACGATATTTATTATATAGCTTGTAAAAGCCCTTCTGCCAGCGCCCACCTGATGAGACCCGGTAGGTCGAAAATGGTCGTGGGATATGGCTTTCGGTTAGTATTGACTGTTTGGTGGGATGCGTTCCAAATGTGGGATATTTGATCCTTAATACTTATACAAACGAGGATTTTAATTAATTATTGTTTTGGATAAACCATTTTAGCCCATTTTGGTTTTGACTTTTCGACTTCGTAGAACAAGGGGAATAAATGGAAACTATTTCTATTTATCCTTAGTAACCTCAGTTGGAAATGTTGTAGAAGCGCTATCCTCTATCTCTCACATTTTGGGATATACTTAGTAACTTTTCATAAATGTAAGTAAGGCTCTTTAGTCCTTTTTGGTAAATTTCCCTTAAAATTACCAATGTGTTTCATGAAATAATGTTCTGTACGTTGCAGATTTTTGTAATTTTAACTTCTCTTCAAGATATTCTCGTCGATAAGCCGTGACAGTCGACTGCTTCTATGCCGCCACTGTTTCCGGTCCCGTCTTCTCTCTTATTCTTCTCACGTTGCCACAATTCATCAGAAGGAACTCACGTGAAACGTTCATCTCGATCACGTGCTCTCCATCTCTCTTTCTCTTCCTATTTTTTTCTTTAACGACTTTGTTAAATAATTTTCGTTCATGTCAGAAACGTTGCGGTTCCTCTTCAATTATTACTTCTTTCTAAATACAACTAGGTGAAAGACTAAAATGAAAACAGAAATTAATAAAGTTTCATCGTATTTAACTATCATCAGTTAGAGAGCGGAAGTCGTTTCTACGCGACTGTCATTATAAGGTGCGTACTTAGGACGGTAAGCTACTGTTCGCTACATAATGAATGTATTAGTTTGCAAAATACTGTACATCTATTCACTTGTAAATCTGAAAGAAGACTGAGTAACCAGCAACTGTTCTTAGGAAAATACTGGGGCAGTAATATTCCACAGATAACCTTTCACTTTTCTTCTGTCTTCATTTAGTCCGTCTTATCTTTCTCTCCCTATCCACACCACCCACCCATGCCCACGATTCCTCCAAGAAGGCTTAAGAGGGCCTTACGCCCTCCCCTCCAGCTCTGCACTACAGTGTAGGTCGGAGGGACTGCCCGCCCACCAGCACGAGTAGCTGGTGGGAATGAAACACAAAAAAGTTTTTTTCATTTGAAATTTTGAAAATGTGCATTCAACGTCCAAGGAGGTCACTGAAGCATATTTAAAGTATGTATAATTTTTTAACGGATGGCATATTAAGTATGGGTTCTAGAAAACTACTGCTTTACCATCAAATATACACACTGTACGGTCTAAAGTTAAAAATCCCAGATAAATTAATTCTTCCCCGTCGAATTTAAAATTTGGGTAATCTTCTATCCAGAATTCTTCACCGCAGTGCGAGTGGGAGACTGACGGGATATATAAATGAAATGAACTGGTTTCATGTATGTATAATAAGTTTGATTTCATTATCTAATTTTTCTGAAATAATTTCTTGTTCTGTTATAAACGTTATGTATTGAAATATCCGAAATGGTTGTTTACAAATAATTTATAAATGAGATGCGAATGTATAAATGTAAATACTCAGTATTGAAACTGTATCAATTCCATGGTTGATTGCTTAAAATTAACTTGTTAATTAATTAGTATATTAAAACTGGCCTTACCATCATTTTAAACGTTTATTAATAAAGCAGCATTTGGTACATGCACTTGTTAATTAACTAGTTTAGTACAGAGCATGTTTTGTATTTGGAAACGCATTTTAATCAAATAATAAACAGAATATTGAGGCCACGGTTTTCATATTAATAATCCTTCGTTTTAATGTTAATACCTGATCAATAAAATTTGCATCTGTTCCAAAACTAGGGTCAGTACGTTTCAATAATAAATGTGATTGTTTATTGTAAATTCTCTTTGGTGCAAGCCAGGAATGCTTTTAATCATAATACCTCACTCGGATACTGGGTTTCGTCATATTTAATCATTACACCATCGGGGAAAGAAGATGCAATAACTTCATAAGAATTTTGGATACGGTTTACAGCTCTGAGTTATAATAATATTATACACTTTCATATTCTTTTATCGAGTTTAATGAAACTGTAAATTTTTGTTAATATTATGCATAATCTAAAAAAACACTTTTTTACTCTTTTTCTCTCTTGGGCATTACACAGGTCAACATGAATCAGGAAACTAATAAGACCAGAGATACTGTTTCCGATTTGGTTTGTGACACAAAGTTTATATCTGACCTCAAAATTGTCACAGAACATAAGGATTTCGAGATATCTGAATCTAAATTTACAAGAATTTTAATTTCTAACCTTCTTGAAAGATTAATCATTTCCAAATTATCTAAATTACAATCTGTCCTCACAATTGTCCTGGTATATCAATAGTTTGAAACATATTAATTCCAAAATTCAAATTAAATTAAATAATTTGGCTTCTCCGGTTACAAGATTAGGATATCAAAGAGTTTCAACATGCTAGAGCTTTTCAAGAGCCAGAATTGAATTCGCCGTCTAGGAATACGTCGAAAATAGGTACAGTGGCCGACACCTAAGGAGATTCAGCGACGGTCAGATTGACAGGTAGCTAGGCGGAAACATTTAGCATAGCACTAAATGAATGAGCCAATAAGAATATAGCTGGACCGAAGCGTCAACTTGTAGTTCAGCAGCGCGTATCACTGAGAGAAAAAGTACCGAACACGGAACACAAGTGAATTCATTCAACTGATTTACTTACCCCAACAACCCCTTCTCTACTCTGTTAATTTGCAACTGTTTGCCACTACGCTACTGAACCTTGCTGCCTACCGGTCGATTATCCCCGCCCTAAAGGGGCTAAGCTTTGCTAGTGCGCATCCGATAATTTGTGGTTTTTGAATCTCCTTAGGTGCCGGGCACTGTACCTTTCTACTGAATCTCTTGCTTAATCACTTATAAAAGTGCTCTCCAAAATGAGAGAGCCTTCAAAAAAAGAAAAAATTCAAAAGGGGGATCATTGTCCATGCATTTTCCGAAGGTGAACTCAAATCTGGTTCTAGAATTACCCCCAGAACGTTCAGATTTCAATATTTCCTCCTCCAATTTAGCATCATTTGAATTTGTTATTATATTATTTCAAAATCTTCATGTACTAGGAAATTCTGAATCCAGGTTCTAATTCAGCGGTAAGAGATACCTTGGAAATGACTATTCTCTTAATTGTTTTCGGCTATTACCTCACAAAATAATGCTCACAAAAAAGCAAAAGATACCCTCTTGTTTTTTGCTTATCAAATTGTAATTTTGTTGTCCTGTGTTGTACATTGAAAGACTTGTTTTGTTTTTAAATAGCATTATAAGCTCTAATAAACACTTAAAAATAACGAGATGCAGTAAAACGATTAATGAATGCGAAGTGCATATAGCGATGACGTTTTCAACATTTTTATATTCGTTTTATGATTAAGGCCTTCTGAAATTAGCAGCTACTTAGAGTTAGGTTTTATGGTCATTTTTACAACTTTTCGTTATTGAGCAAAATCGTGAAAAATGGTATATTATAGTAGAAAGTTTCTATTGTCGTTTCTTGCCATATTGGAACATTGTTAGTTATAGTATCTACTTCTATATTGTATTATCATAATTATTCTAAATCCGAAATTTAAATTGATTCATCGTTACAATATGTAATTCGATATAGCTATTAATACAATCGATTATAATCGTATTTATTTCAATCGTTATATAATACAACAAAACAAAATGTTTTCATAGAACTAATTGCTTTCTATAAATTCAAAATTCACCAAAACCAATGTCCTTTATTAAAATCAAAACATATTTCAATTATTAAAGCTAATAAACGTCCGTTTTTGTAATAATACAATTAACACATCCAGTGTAGTTATTCATTAATTTACTAATCAATTCGTTCATATCCATGCTGCACATTTATTTGATACTGAAAAGTTTTTGAATGAACAATAGCAATTACTAAAACCGTTAACAGGGAGAAAAAAATATTGTTTCGCATTCTACGTCAAAATAAATAAGGAACAGTTTAAGGAAAATAAGTTTAATTAGACTTTAATGTTTATTTGTCCAAAAGCATTAAACTTTTTTTACTGTGTTGATTTGTTGCTATGATTGACAAATTTGTCCAATTGTATTCCACCCGCATTTGAATTATTTAAATATCGATTAGGGCAACAATTAAGTGTCTCATTGGTAATACTTTAAATACCATAGTACAGGTCTAAGACATAGAAATGCTTTTAATGGTGTAATCGTGATGAAACCGTTTAATAATAAATAATATATATAATACATTTTTAACGAGAGCGCTACCCTGCGACCACTTAGAGGGCTGAAAATTTAGCTGAAGGAGTTTTCACTTATGTCCATTCGAATGGCCAATTCGAAATTACAATCGATCAAGGGGAAATTCTCACTATCTTATACCGCTATAGCCTTTGTAATTTATTATAAGTGTATTATAAGAATTACGTTATTAATAATATACACTATTAGTGTGATATAAATCACAAAAAAGAATTCGTTTGATTATGCAAATTTTTATGAACAATGTCAACTTCAAAGCCGCCTCAAAAATCTACCTCATGGTAGCTAGTTTAAACCCCAAATACCCCTCTTAGTTTTGAAAAGGCTGGCTGGGAACTTTTTCCTCAGGAAATCCAGATTGTCCTTCCAGGACAGCCAAAATTACCCCAAGATACTTTACTAAGTTTCGTATCTGTAGTTCTTGCTGTCCAACCTGTAGGAGACAGGTTTTATCCGTCTCGCATTTTCTTATAAACACAACGACTTATGTATTTTTCGGGTTGATAAAAAAAAACAGAGTCAGAATAAGGATTATTGCCCTTTGGCGTAAGTCCATAACAATGTTACAGAAAATATCTTGGACGACATCCGTGTAGCCTATCGCTTGAAAGCCTTTACCCAATATGTTTGTTACCAGCTCCACCATGAGTATATATACTGTTGTCGGGGTTGGTTTTTGAAAAGAAAATAAATGTGAAGTCTGTTTGTCCGTCACAGCTGATAAATTTTACACCAAAATAACAAGAAGAACTTTTTTAAATGTTTATTTACACACACAGAACACAAACACATAACAACAAAAAAATGACAAACAAATCGAGACCGAATATGTAACCCAATTGAATAAATGAAGTGAACGATTTGAACGCGAGATACCAAGTGTCTTTCGTTGTCAGAAACACTTCAACTTTGGACCTCTTGTTGACATCGTTATCAGAGGTTGGCACGCAGGGTAGATACCTGCGATAACAACCCGTGGTATTGTTGTCGTCATCGACCGGTTTCCCTAGGTACACGTTTGCAAAAGTATATCGCCGGAAAGTTGAAAATATTCTTGTTTCTAGGTGCTCTGTCATTATAGAGAAATTATGCGGGGACCAATTACGCAGCGTCTTATGACATTTATTCTGTTTCGTACTGCCTCAAACACCAATGAGGAATATAAATATGGCATCAACAGAAACAACTATTCCGAGGTCTAATACCCCTATAAGCATTGAATTACACTGTTAATTCCGAATGATTCTTAGACGAGGATAACATATCCAAAGTAGAAGGCATTAAAATCCTTGTTCGTTTAAATATTAAGGATCAAAGATCCCATATTTGGAACGCGTTCCATCAAGCAGGCACATTCCATATTTATATTTATCATATAGCCTGTAAAGACCTTTCTACCAGCGACCACCCCACCTGATGAGACCCGATAGGTCGAAACCGGTTTTACAGCATATTATTTCACGAAACACATTGGTAATTTTAAGGGAAATTTACCAAAAAGCACTAAAGAGCCTTACTTACATTTATGATAAGTTACTAAATATATCCCAAAATGTGAGAGATAGAGGAAAGCGCTTCTACAACATTTCCAACTGAGGTTACTAAGGATAAATAGAAATAGTTTCCATTTATTCCCCTTGTTCTACGAAGTCAAAAAGTCAAAACCAAAATGGGCTAGAGAAGATTCCACATTTGGAACGAACCGAAAGCCATATCCCACAACCGGTTTTGACCTATCGGGTCTCATCAGGTGGGGTGGTCGCTGGTAGAAAGGTCTTTACAGGCTATATGATAAATATCGTAAATACGGAATCAACAGAAACAACTATTCCGAGGGCTAATACCACTACCGGCATTGAATTACACTGTTTATTTCGATTTATCGGCCTTTCTGCCAGCTACCACCTGATGAGGCCCAATAGATTGAAACCGGTTGTGTGATTTGTCTTTCGGTTCGTATTGCCTGCTTGGTAGGACGCGTTCCAAATGTGCGATCTTTGATCCTTAATATTTAGACGAACAACGATTTTAATGCCTTCGGTTTTTGGTTAAGCAATGAGGAAATAAAATGGAACGACATGTTATACTCTATCCTACTAAAGTACAATTAAAATGATGTGACCAACAATCGCAGACATATACCAATTAAAAGTGAATCAATTCAATCTGCTATTGCCATTACTTCGTACAGACTATAACGATGAGTATAGGGTATTTATTAGAGTTCTTCATGTGTGTACCTATTTTTATACCATGATATATATTTTGGATATGCAAAAACTAAGCAATGGATATGTATCCATGTAGAAACACGGTCGGTGTCTGTTTGATGGAAATGGGTCAAAGAAGAACTGAGTGTGTGTTGATATCATTCATATGCTTAGTACAATCTGCATTTCGAGACTCGACTGAATCCAAAGTTTGCAAATGGAGATTAACGGGATTCCCGTGTGCACCCCTTTTGCCAGTTTATCCCCCCCTATATTACATCGGACACGAGAGTAAGAGTCCCGGACCACCGAGATCCAAGCGGAGCGGTGCTGGGGTATGGGTGATATAGTTTTGTACGGATACGGTCGCAAATCCGCCTACTTTAGTATGCACACCGCAATAGCTATTTAACTACATCACGTGCGATATCGAAACAACAATTTCGCTACCGTTGACCGCCGCCTAGCCGCATAGTCCGAAAATGTTTATGTATGTATATCTGAACAAAATGACTCTCGACATTGCTGGCACAACAACAAAACGTGTCTAGTATAAATTATCCGCATCGATATTGAAATTAGACAAATGTTTGGAGAAGTGTTTGCTTCCTCCGTACTAATTTGTTTCACAAACTTCCGAATCTACAGTCGGTTCATTGATTTAATTCGTTATAAAGTGAAAAGGAATGATGATGGCTATATATATATTCTATTAAATGGGATACTAATTTGAAATAGATCAAAGTTCAAGGAACCTAACAACAAAATTTATGTACGAAAGTTCATAAGTAATTCATTCAGAAATTCATTCATTGTAATTATCACTACCTTACAACATCAAAAATTAAAGTGCGAAAGGGGGATGTCTATGTCTAATTGATCATTCATAATATTGAAATAAGATGTGATGGTAACAGAGGTAACATAAGTTTTGGTTGTAAATAATTTATTCGTGCTATAATAATTATTTCGCCACACTGTGGTATTTGTAGGTAAACGAAATTTAACGGAATCAATAAATAATTTGTGAATTTGTGACGGAGTTTCAGCAACAAAAACATCAAATAATTATTTTTTTTTAGAAAAAAATGAAAATGACTTCTCAAATAAAGAAATACTGTTGGCGATGCAATCTTGAATATTTTTTTAAATAAATTATGAATAAAAGCCTATTTAGAGTTTTAATGTAGAATTAGAAACGATCAAACAAATTGCTGTTGCAAATGGGATTAAAACAACAAACTTCGTAAATAAAAAAAAAATAAAAATCAAGCTAAACCTTCCGGTTTTCAATTTCAAAACACAATTGTGTAATTATTTACGTGAATAATGTATGTATTAGATTGAAAAAACAAAAATTAAATACAATTGAAATAAACAAAAACAGTACAGGCTCATTCTTAGCAAAAAACAAACAGAAATCAGAGAAAACCGATAAAAGTGACATATACCAATTTTGCACTGTAGAAACTGTGATGCCATTTAGATTCGAAAATGCACCAGAGCCATAAAAAATTAACAATATTTAGCAAGTTTCTCAGAACACTGTGTAAAGTACAATAATGAAATAGATGTAAACAACATAAAAGTGCTCTATACAGAAAATAAAAAACATATTTTTACTTTACTGGAAAATTTTGGAATCAAAAAGGCAATACACAACAATCAATCTCTGGTTAATAACCGGATGGAACACAGCGTTTGTAAATTCGGCCCGAAGAATTTTATCGGGCCCAAAAATAAAATGTAAATTCGACCCGTTACTGCTAAGGTAATTTTGGTAATTATGGTAGGTGTTAGAGTATCGAGTATGTATATTGTAAGAGTATGGATATCTATAGGTATGCATTATAAGTTTATGGTAGGGTTGCAGGTGTCGTTTACCTGTGTATCGAAGTGTAAAATTGACGATCTAAATAACGCAAAAAATAATATATTTGATTATTTAAAACTTACGTCGCATTATTATTCCAAAAATTTTTAATAATACATTTTAGAAATTATCATCATAAAATTTGTATATTTTCTATTACTAAATGTAACTCCATGTTAATATACTTAAACGTGTAAATAAAAGAAATTTCTGTTTTCGATAAAGTATTGTTTTATTTTGTTCTAATATAACTATTACTTTTATAACCAATGTATGTATAGTATAAGGAGAAATAATTGAACTGATGGGAAGAACCATAAATAAAAATCCTACTATTACTGTTTCGGTAATAAATATTTCTACTGGGCCCAATTTGCATGTATATTAGTTCGATTTGTTCATGTGGGCCGAATTTACATTTTGACTTAATTACGTTTTTTACCTGTCTTAATGACCGGGCCGAATATGTCTATCCCCATGGAACTTTGCTCGAATCATGCACCTTTATTATTGTCCAAATTATATGTATTAATTTAAGTATCTTAAGATTTTCCCGTGACGTCACGGACTACTTGGTATTTAAGGGTTCAAACATAATTTTATTTTCAGTATCTACAATTACTCTTCGTTAATGACCGCCAGTGTTGAGAAATAAATAAATACTCTTATTCATAATTTAAATATAGAGCACTTTGGTCTTTTTAGGTTCAATCAAATGGTAAATAAGTGATATTCAACTTGTTCAGCATGATGACTCATTTTTCTATTTATTTGCCAGACTTTGGTATATTTTTATAACAGAAAAATATAAATATAAATTCCTTTATACTTTATATCGTTTTAATTTATATATATTTAGGTTTATTATTTTTATAACCCATTGTTCTTTGAAAAGTGTTAATGATAAACGTTAGGATAAATTTAATTATATGCGTTATATTTTTTGTTTCAGATTGAATTACCATCCTGAGAAGGGTGTTTATGACCTGTTAATATCAAACGCGAGCTACGACCGTGATAACGGCAAATTCGAGTGTAAGGTTAAAGCGGGCGGATCGGGGGCTAATTTACATGCCCAACGGTACACGCTGACCGTGTTGACGGTACCTCACCAACCCGAAGTTGCCCAAGGGACCTACGTGACTGCCACTGAAGGCAAACCACTTAACCTCACGTGCTCCACCGTAGGCGGCTCTCCAGACCCTAGCGTACGATGGTACAGAGATGGTAAGCTTTTTTTTATCTTTACCGCTTTTTTTCGTGACATAAAAAAGAAGGATAAACATTTTACGATCCTTTGAATTAATTTTATTTTATTGTCCTACACGTCGACTTAACGAACTGTAGGTAGTATTCTTTGTTGTTGTTTGATACTTGATTTTATTGTGGATATTTGGCTGAGATGATAATTCGATTATAAATTATTTCGATACAGTATATAAACTTTTTAAAAACGAAACGAAACTATTTATACACTTTGAAAATATTGTTAGACTTAGTGGAGAAAATTGGAATTAGAGGAGTGAAGCGTGCGTTTGATTGAATTGATTGAAATTGGAATTATTTGATGATTGATTGGTGATGAGTTGTAATTCGGTAATACTTGTGCTTTTTTTGAGACTAAGATTTTGGTTTTTAAAGATCTAAATTGTTAAGATAGAAAAGGAAAAAAGGTATGGTTTAGAGAATTGATTATTTAAGTTAGATTTGTGGGGGTTGAAGGAGGGTTTGTTTTTGCTAATGTCTTAAAAAATAATAGAGCAGTAATGATAGAGAAGGATGTAGACTAACAGACATTTTTCTGAGAACAATTTAACTGTGGTCGAAGGCATGAATTTTGGACAATATCGCAATAAATAAGAAATTTCGAAAGTGTTTGACAGGAAATTTATGACAGTGGAAAGAGTAATTGTAGGACAATAAAAAAAGGATTTTTAGGTGCTTTCTATCTTATCAATAGTAACAGATATTTTTAGTGAACTGTAACAAAAGGAAAATTATTGGGCGTAAAAAAAAAATAAAAGGAGTTATTTTTTTAAAAGCGTGATGGACGCAACAGTATCTAATTGTTTTACAAATAAGTACGTTATTAATTATTCTGTATTTAATTTCTTGTTTAATATTAGCGACTTAAATTTGTATTCTCAAGGAAACTTTATTTGTTCGGTGTTCAATCGTTTTAACTTCTGAAGAAAATTTTAAGCGACGTTTCTTTATATACTTTTCAACCACCGTTCGTGTTCGAGGAAAGTGTTTATTCATACTTTTTCTACCGAAAGCAACGTCGATGTATACTTGTCGGCTAATCAACTTTTATTAGATTGGACGTTTCCCTTCTTATACTAAAGTAGCACTTCCTCTTCGAAAATATAATTGTATTTCGAATTAATGGATGAAAAGACATGATACTAACAAAGTTAGATTAAAACGAGGAATATTGGAAAATAAAAGGTATCGCACGTGTAGAAATAAATAAATCTATATTTTGTAGATTAATTTGGTAAGAAAAGTAACTACATAATAACAGCAAAAATGAATAATAAAAGTTGATAAGGATCCCTCAAAAAGAAAATTGAAACTTAACAAATGGTGGTAAACAAACACTTGGAGATATATCACAATATTTTTTTTAAAACTTTATGTATATAACATCATTGAATTGAATTGAAAATTTTGTTTTTTTTTCGAATAAACCAACGTGATGTATCGAAAGAGGATAAAAAAATGAATCGAATGACAAAATAAAATGTGGTAGGTGCCATTTGATGTAACGAAGTTATTCGTGTTTGGTTTTTAAATTTCGTTTTTGTTTTTTTTTTAACGCGCTGTATAAATTATTAAGCTTAATTTTGGTATGACGTTAGCCTTAAGACCTTTAGCCTCTACGTCATTTTTTATAGTTTGAGTTGCAATAGCGATCTTTTTTCTATAAATTAAATTATCTCACTAGATTAATGTAATTTATAAACACTACTACCAAATAAGAACACGGTATGGATCTCACTAGTATTTATCTTGATTTTATTTATCGAATGGATTTTTACTCCATTCGTTGTATTAACATAATACAAATAATAAAAATTCTCGATGTTTGAACGACGATCATTTGATTGTTTCGCACTGATTTACTCATTTTGGTAAGTACGATTTCACGTTTGCCTAAAAAATGATCATTCAGTCCAAAAAAGCGTATAAAACCTCAACCGCTCCAACTCTAAATCCAGAAATGGGAACACAGTCGCCGGACAAACGTGCGATTCGACGATAATCGAGGATCTATTTTAAACCGTAACTCGACAAGAGTAAGTTTTTATAGGTAGCAAAAATATTTTTATTTTTTAAATCATTTTATTCCTGAAAATTTGTTTATCAACTAGGAATATTTATGCCAGTTTACACCATGTACTTACATATATTTTTCACTAGGGTTATGCAATCCACTAACAGTTTGATCCGTCAGTCTGTCTGTTTGTATGTCACATCTCTCTCGTCCTCTCATTTAAAAATATATTAAGATGAAACCTAATGAGTATACATACCATTTGATTACCTATGTGTTATCTCCAGAACAAAACCGCAATTCAACGCAAACAAGCAAAGACCAAAGAAATTATTTATAATTAATAGTCACTCAAGCTAGCGTTACATAAGTTTCGTACAATACAGCAAGAAAATTAGTAGAATAATTCTCAGAGGAAGAGAGGTATGACAAGACTCCAAATAAAAACATCTGTTTTTCTATTAGTACAAAAGGTTTTATAGATTTTTTATTGAATATGTTGAAAATGCTGGAGCAGCAATATTCCACAGATAATCTTTCACTTCTCTTCTGTCTTCATTTCGCCCAACCCTCCGGCTTTGCACTTCAGTGTAGGTCGGAGGGACTGTATGAGTAGCTAGCGGGAATGAAACACAAAAATGTTTGTTACAAAAGGTTTTATAGATTTATTATTGAATATGTTAAATACGTTGTTCTAGATAGGTTTTCTAAAAAGCAGCAAAATCTTTTGATACCATGATTTTTAACCCTTTTTGATAATCATTTCAAAGTTATTTAAGGTCTATTTTAAGCTCTCCATTTTCCTCATTTTCGTCTTGCGGAAATAGTAAAATATATGTATATATATCTACAAAAAAAAAAAAAAAATGATTGAGAATGATAGAGCTGCGAAAACAGTTTTTCCATTTCTGTTTATCTTGATGAATGTACTAGGTTTATTCCATTCCACCTTTCGCAGTTATTTACAGATGCAATGAATGGTTTCTTGAGGGAAGACTGTAATTATTACGAGTCGAGGAAGTCTATCCTACAATGGCTGCGTGATTATATTCTTCCTGAAATTACCATAAAAAGTACTCCTTCCCTACTTGCACATTGCCGGTAGCTTTATCACGTATAATTGCAATATTGCTTTACAATAAAATACTAAATTTACTGTTTCTTTAAAAATATCAGCCCATGCTGTGTCTAAATATATTAATTTATAAAACTAACAATATATTATGTGCAAAGAGAGAATAGCAAATGAAACCGTGATAAGAAAAGGTCATTAATTATGTAAATATATTACGTACACTTGAAATAGATGCATAGCGGCGACTATGTCTTAAAACTGACTAATTCCAAAAGCCGATATAATGGGCGGAAACCTTTATCGTTATTCATTTATTATACCTAAATTAAAGCAGAGTTATCCTATTCTATGCCATTTACATTTTTGACTGAAAGTTTCGATGTTACTTCCTCAATAACTACTAAAAGCTACACGAACCTGACGATTAAACAATTTATATCTTAAATTACCACATAGGCTACTTTTTATCTGATCCTTAGGGAACATTTCAAGCGATTGATGTACTTGCAACTGAGAGGTCCCTCCAGGTCAGGTTCTCGTCAGAGCATATTCTTTTGTTATATTTATTTTCTTATCATTAAACGTAATTTCACGGGCGCAACCGTTAGCGAAAGTTAGTTACCTGAGGGAGCAATATAAACTATTTTGCGCTTTTCTATGACAGATTCCTCATCAAATATTTTAACCAATATTTAATAGTGTACTTGTGCGTTGATAACAAATCAGTTTTACTAGTAACTTCAGAGGAAATCATGTAGATTAAAATTTTAAATTAAACAATTAATGTATTCAACCGTGTTCAGTAATTAACAATAAATTTATTATGAAACTAGATTGTGCTGGATAAATCGATAATACAAAGCTATTTATTTGATCGATCGGTTGAGGTGGTTTACGTATTTTGCATCACTTATTGTTCTAGCCAGTATTGGTTTATCGCATCAAAGATGTGTTGTTTGAACAGGGCTGATGCGCAACATTGTATTAATTACTGGGTAATTACAGCGTGTTTACCTTCAAAGAAATTCCATTTTGATGTGGTTTTCAACATTGGCTTCCTCGAATAAGCAATTATGAGTAGTTACATGTAATGAATTTCGTTATTCTTAACAAAATAGCTTATGATGCATTGTAAACTGACAAGAGTGATTAACAGACGAAGGCGTAACAATTTGGGGCACCACAAAAATTATTTATGTACTTTAATAGAATTATTTTTTTAATGTTACATATGTTATATTAGATAGTAAATAAACTGAGCGTAAATATAAATATGGAATCAACAGAAACAACTACTCCGAGGGCTAATACCCCTACCGGCTTTGAATTACACTGTTACCGGTCGTGGGATGTGGCTTTCGGTTCGTTGTGCCTACTTGGTAGGACGCGTTAAAATTTAGACGAATAAGGATTTTAATTCCTTCTTGAGCGTGTTTATTGCCATTATAGGCTTGTGTTGCTGCAATAGATTTAACCTTATTTTGTACCATTGGCAACTTATTGATTCACACTTATTGAACCCTATTTTTTGTGTTTCATTCACTAAAGTCACGTTACACGCATGTCAAATTATCATTATCAGTAATATACAAATACTAATTATTGAATTAATTTGTACCCACTACATATTACTTCATATTAATGAGGAAAAGTTTGTTACTGTTGTCACGCCCTCACCGGGACTCGTACTGTAGTGCGTGCAAATTAATTCAATAATTAATATCGCATTAATGTATTTAAAATTTACCCCTACTAAAAATTCTTCAAATACTTCATATACAAATACACTGTTACCGAGGTTTTTGCTACTGTTGATGGACCTGCTGGAAGTCCTCAAGCGTAATGCTATTGGAGGACAGCATAGTAGTGTGGTGTTGCAGGTGATTTATTAATATTATATTTAAAGAAAACATATGATCGTTGATTTATGTGATTTAATTTACAGACTGTTATGAAATGAATTAAATACGAATGAAAAATGTGTGCAATAGTTGAAACAAGTAATATCTGTCGCGGTCGGTGAAGAAGTGTTGATTCAAAAATAGAAAGTTAGCATGGAAACAGTAAAGGTTATTTCTTCGAAGAATGCAGAGTGTGGCGAGACAAGAAACAAAGAATCCTGTTTTATTTTGTTCACATGTTCGTCACCCCGTCTCGGTATGTCGCTAGCAATCCTCGGCATTACTCCTCTTCCTTGTCCTCCCTCTTCTTTAAACGTTTTATGACATTTAAGAATATTCAAACTATTCGTGGTGCATGTAAGATGAAACATGTTCAAATGAAAAGAACCAAAAAACACACTTGACACACTCAATAATATTGTTTTGACCGACTGGTCATTCTCAAGAGTAAACAGGTACTAAAGGAAAACTTATCCACGAACTTAAAATTATCATAAACTAAAGGTGATTACAGGGTGGCGAAAACAAGTGGGGTGGATGTTAGCATATCTATTTGATTATTTATTTGATACCTATTTTCTGCTAGAGCCTTTTTTATCTTTAATGTTTCAAGTAAATTGAGGTTTTTCGTTTTTGACTGGTTATGTAATAATTTTAAATTATTAAAGTTTAAATTATGATTATTATAAACACAATTGTCTGTAATGCCCGTACTATTGTTCGAAATCTTGTTATTCTTTATTGCATATAAATGTTCCTTAAATCTGGTTTGTAGGGATTTACCGGTCTGGCCTACGTAAATCGCTTCACAATTGCTACAACTTTTACATTTAAGAATCCTTGTATTTGACATGGCGATTCTTCCCGTTAATTTATGAAATCCTGGTGGGACCTTGTCTATCGTATTATTTATGCTTCACCCAAATATCTATTGCATAACGTTGGTTAACTCCCAACAACACCTCACTGCAAGCTCAACCTTCAAATTCAATTGAATCGGTTAAAATCTCCCTCTAATACTGGCTGTACCTTCCAAAAATCCTCTTCATTTTATTTCTTTGGCTAGGAAGAATAGTTCCCGATATTTACTGGACAAACCCTATATTTGTCATGATATTAACATTATATTTCAAAATTAGTAGAAAAGTGAAGTATTTAATGATATTAAAAGACAGGAATATATGTATCATGCACTCGATGAATCTCAAGTAAACTTAAGGGTGCAGTGGTAGTACATGAAACGTCCTGACAAACCTAATTAAATGATTGCAGATATTAATTTTTTGATTAATACACAAATGATTTTCTTGTAAAGTCTATTAACATTATTTACAAAAATATACAGTTGGTATTAATTACTTACGGGAAGAAGTTGAAAAAATAGCGATCGGTGCGGATTACAATGTATGATTTGTGCGGGTGCAGCAGTAAACTATACAATACCTTACAGCAATATAGTTATGTCAGTTTTTATTTTTTCAGGTGTCTTTTGTGTTCATTGTTTAATTGTTTTTTATCCTGATAACAAAATTTATGAGATGGTTCGAAATACTTTAATATAACAGCTACCTGTTATACGTAAATTAATCAATAAAAAGAAGTAGAAATGTTTCGAGATTATCCTATAAAGTTGGGCAGGACTGTTGCTTGGTTTTCCGGTTTTAAGTTCTCTTAGTTATTATCCCCAGTTCCACGATAAACGTACGTACGTTACCTTGAATTAATTAATGGTTAGTAGGACAAAGGCATTTCGTTCTCTAAGCTCCCGTTAAGGAGAAGAATAATTGCTGAATACGTAGTTCAAAGCCCTACGGTTAAGCCAAGATCTCGTTATATACCTATATGCCGTAATCAACCTATCCTGCTTACTGATAGCGGAGCTGCATGGCATGAAAGGTTTCCTCTTGATGCCGACAAAATCGCGATCGATCATTATACGATTATACGGAAAAAATAAACTACTACCTACTGGAAAATGGAACTTGAGTTTCTTTTCTTGATTTTTGAATTGTTCATTTTTACGAAAATAACTAGACACCATAAAATGGCAAAACAATTTAGGTCATTTATGTCGAAAGCGAGATATTTGACTTATATATATTTTTCTTTTTATCCATTTTGCGGACATCCGGAAAAATATTCGTAAAATGTAAACCGTCTAAAATACAGCTTTACGGATTCGAACGAGTCTTCACTAGATATCAGTCTATAATTCTTAAAAAGCGCAATATGAAACATTGACCAGGCATTCAGAATAAAAAAAAATCCATACCTAACTTAAATAATATAATAGGCTTCAGTTTCGGCGATTACGATTACCTCTTCATCGGCGCGAAATTTCTGTCCATCGAGCATCCTCTTGAGGTCTGAAAACAGAAAAAAGTCGCTGGGGGGCAGATCTGGAGAGTACGGTGGATGCGGAAGCAATTCGAAACCCAATTCATGGAATTTTGCCATCGATGTCGTTGATTTGTGACACGGTGCATTGTCTTGTTGTCTGGATGAAACAGCACTTCCTTTTTCTTCGAATGAGGCTGCTTTTCCGCGATTTCGTCTTATAAACGTTCCAATAACGCTACGTAATAGTTGCTATTTATGGTTTTCCCCTTTTTAGGATAGTCGATAGTCAATGAATATTATACCATGAGTATCCCAGAATACAGAATACTGATGCCATAACCTTGCTAGCCAACTTTTGCGTCTTCCACGCTTTGGAGTCTGTTCATCACGTGCAGTCCACTCTGCTGACTGTCGATCTGTCGATTGGACTGAAGTTTCTTATTGATATTCAAACTTAACCAGTATTGGATAGACCTCTGAAGAAGCTTGCCACTCATGTTAGCGAAACGTTAGGAAGCAATTCCAACCGACGACGGCCTGTACACCCGAAGAAGGACAACATCAGTACATCTACTGGCCGCGAAAGCCTTAATCAATTTAACCAGTATTACTAATATCACAGAAAAGTCAACAAATATTACTTAGTTAATGCCGACAAAATCGTGATCGATCACTGTACGATTATACGGAAAATAAACGAGAACCACTCCACCACTGCTTACCGGAAAATAGAAGTCATGTTTTTTTTTCTGTTTTTGAATTGCTCATTTTCACGAAAATAACTCGATACCACTACTAGGCATTAGTACTGTATACATGTGACTTTTCATGCATGCGTCCCCATTCGTTGATACGTTATACACCTGTACTTAACCTAATAAGTCTGATGAAAAGGTAGAAAAAGAGATTCATAGTACAGTTCACGTGGTACGATATTATGTAGAGTCAGTGTTCAGTTGACGACTTTTCAAAACGAATGTTCTATTTAATTATTCGCTTTTTCTACTTATACTCGTGTCTTTTTATTTACGTGCTTTATGTACCTGAATTTGTAGATGCACGACTCATGTACTTAATTACATTACCCAACAAAAGTTGATATAGTATCTCAATTGCTTTTAAGAGATAATCGTGTATATGTCGAAGCCAATCTGTAAAATTCGGCATTTTAAAATACTACTAGCAGTTAAGAAAACAGCGTTGTATTTTTTATATTAATAAATATAAACATAAATATGGAATCAACAGAAATAACTACTCCGAGAGCTGATACCCCTACCGGCATTAAATTACACTGTTGATTCCGATGGATTCTTAGACGAAGATATAACATATTAAAAAAAAAGGCATTAAAATACCTTAAATCCCTAAAATTTAGACGAAAAATTGTTTTAATGCCTTCTTTTTTTGAATATTATATTAATAATATGAAATAATAAATAAAAATAACAAGTAACACATATTCGGAATTTCAATATTTTAATGGTAATTTCCAACTTATTATTTATCATAATAATAATATTCTGACCAAAAACTAAATCTTCTTTATAAATATAATTATCTTAAGTTCATATAGTATTACTGGTATTTTTGTTCTGTAAATACCAATTACTGAAAAATCCTACAGTGGGCAAATCGAAATGGGAAAGATTTCGTTTATTATTAAAGAATATTTAATTTTTCTTATGGAAATCTTCCCTCCAGCTATCTTCAGTACTTGAAACTAAATTCAAACAAGACACAAAATAAATAAGCTTCTTTAATATTTCAACCTTTCTAATGGTTGTTAAAACCAACACCGGAAAGACTTTATGTGACAATTACATTTTACACTGTGATAATTAATTCCACTGAATCAGTCACAACTGAACCTCAAAAAAGAGTTTGGAAAATAAGAATTCCTTTGACTAAAACAATAACAATCTGCTTATATTTTTAATAGCGTTTATGTTTGGCTGCAACTTTTTCGAAAACGTGAATAAGGCAATTACAATAGAATTCCGTTATTGGAATGCATAAACAGGAATTATAGAAACGTGATATTGGCGTACCTAGCACGTAAATTTGACTATGAAGAATGTTTTGAAATTTTCAAATGCGTTTTGATTCCAGCAGAGTCATAATTTTCAGTCGATAGGCATGCACGCTTGACTCGAAGTTGAATAGGAACTTTTCCGTATAATGAATGGGTCGCGTTAGACAGTCATTAGCAATTCCTGGAATAAATCCACCCACCCACACATACACACGCACACACACACACACACATACGCGCGCACGTACAGTTCAAATAGCGACTTAATCGACTAGACCTCCGGGATATATCGGAATAAAATTCCTAATTAAAAGGGAACCATCCATCAAAACGTGATGCATTGTCAGTGACCGTAATACTTTTTTCTTTTTGGCTTTCTCTCTCTATTTGGCACGAACTGCCTATGTATAGTAATTCTACCCGTGTATAAACACGTACACATGTCCGACTGCTTCCTAATGAATAACGGATTATTTTCGGACAAGGAAGTACGCCGTTTTCCTCCCGACTTTACTCAGCGTTTATAAAGGCCGACAGGGAAAATGTTACCCGCTTTTTCTGCAGACGTAAACGTTGACGTCTGGCGAAGAAAAGGAAAAAGTTGTTGCAGTCGTGTATTTTCCCTTCCACGCTAACCAACTAACGCCAGCAGTCCAATTCAGGAACTTCCTGTCGTTGATGCCGCACTGAAGTTGGATGATGTATTATATTATAAGCTTCACTTGAACTCAACTGTCCAGTTGATGAAATGTTTTAGTGACACGTATAATAGAGGCGAAAATAATGATTTAGTGGAAGAAAGAATCGAGAGTTTATGGATCGTAAATGAAACGATTGCCAAAACATGAAATATTAGTTAATGTAATTGTTCGCATATATTCATCTTTTTATTTTTTGTCTTTGTAATATATTAGCCTTATTAATCATGCATTTTTTACTTCTGGGATTTTTGTAGTGTCATATGCATTTGCTGTCTGTTCCTTTCTTTTGCAATGTATGGTTTTTGTATGTGTTATATTTTTTCCCTTCTATTGTATTATATTTTCTTTGTTTCCAAATGTTCTTTTAGAGTTAAGTTAGTCGATAGATTTATTGGGGGTAATTTTTTGACCCATCGGTCCATTTCCAGGACGTAGATGATGCACCGACACATAGCTTGCAATGTTGCATTTTTGTATGTTTACGTTTCCTTTCCTTTTTTTTTGTTGTTTCAACCACCCCCTCCTCAAACCATTCAATGAAACGTTTTTAGCAGAGGTCATTTTTAGTACATTAACGTATACTACCAATCACATCAAGATCTCTCTAAACATATCGTATTTAATAACATATAGTTTCATATAATAAATCATAATCTATAGTCACTAAGTGTTTTCATAAAAATAAATAGCAATCATGGCGTACAATAAAATTAGTGTGTATGTAGTTGTAAATAGTGTGGGTGTAATAAACTTTTTAAAAAACAAAGACCGTTTATTGCGTCGATTCCCCCATAGGAATAAAAAAAGTGGCACATCTGTGCACCGGTGAAATAATCTTATTTCATCAACTAATAAACAATAATATTCAAAGAAATTGTCATCAACCAAGTGTTTGGAACGCTAACTAATTTTAGTGAGTAACAGGTGTAGTTCTTAAACTGCTTTGACACAATACCGATGATAATAAACTGCGTACAAAAAAATTGACTTGAATAGGCTGACTGGTTTTTAACTTTTGAAACAACAGTTTAGATCACAGGTCATTCGTTACCTGTTCATACATATATCAATGTTTTAAAACCAGTAACGGATCCGGAAAATTTACCGCTTTAGTGCTAGAGATCAACGAGTTTGGAAAAAACTAGGCAAATATTGATACTTCATTTACATGTAAATTGCGATTTCAACATTTTACTTCGACCGATGCGATAGTTATATCGTAGTTTTCGCTATTGTAATTTTGCCACATACACCTATCTATTTCGTTGCTATTTAACACAAAGAATAACACCAAACTGGTCAAATGCGAATCGAATTGACGTACTGAGGGTTCCGTAATAAGGAAAATTCTAAAAAGTATATTGTAGGAAATTTAATCATGTTCAGAAATTACTATTCTCAAAATAGTAATCGGAAATAATCAAAACTTACTACAACAAAATACCCAACCAGATTAATAAAAGAATTGTACAAATTTATTAGGTTTGGCGGCATCGACAAATTATTAACCATTTACTGTTCTTATTAATTTGGTTTACATGCCTGTCTCGTAGATAAGCCAAGTCGACGATTCCTTTAGACAAAAAAAAACTTTTTTGTGTTTCATTCCCACCAGCTACTCGTGCTGGTGGGCGGGCAGTCCCTCCGACCTTCACTGTAGTGCAAAGCCGGAGGGTAGGGCGTAAGGTCCTCTTAAGCCTTCTTGTAAGAATCGTGGGAATGGGTGGGTGGTGTGGATAGGGAGAGAAAGATGAGACGGACGAAATGAAGACAAAAGAGAAGTGAAATATTAGATTATCTGTGGAATATTACTGCCCCAGCATATGCCTAAATGATGCAAGGAAACCACAGAAAACTTGGACCAGAGCAGCCGGACCCGAGTTCGAACCGCTGACCTCCCGAATGCTAAGCAATGATCTAGAGCACTAGACCACGCCGCTCAGTCCTTTAAACAAGTAGATCCCAAAGTAAGGCTCGTGGCTATCATAAAAAATTCTTTAGTTAGCAGCTGATACCAGTAGATGGCGATATACGGTCATAACTACATATTATATCAATTTGGTTTTATAGAGCTCTTTCGATTTTATCAGTTATTTGTCGAGACTGACCATGGCATGCTGATCTAATAAAATCGAAATCACGATAACGTCTTTTACTTTAGATAAATAACAGACCAAAAAAATTGTACTGTTTTTATTACGTGCCTGTCACGTATATAAGCCACGTCGTCTATTCAGTTCTCTTTATCAATTTACTGTCCACTGCGCCTTCTTAAATTACCCCTAGTGTTACTAGTTAGTTTTAAAAATCTAGTTTACTAATTATTTTCCACAGATATTGCACTAATGGACTTAGTACTTTTATATTCAACCTGTTTTTAAATTGTAAGGTAATTTTAGTTCACAGATACTATGGTAATAATTTGTCGAGACCTGGTATTTATGAACTGCTCCGGCTAAATGAAAATGCTACAAAACCGCGAAATTTAATTATTTCTCTATTTAAAGGTCGTTAATAAAGACAGTCGGGGCCCCGCAATGTTCAGGACGAACCTTGTTTAAACTTACCAACGATCGCTACGGTAAATTATGCAGAAAACTCTTTAACTATATAGTGCACCTTTTATGAATTCATCTCCAGCGATCAAAAACAAATCCCGTTTGAAATGTTTTCAAACTAACTTAGTTAAAATTGCTTCCAGGACTACATCGCGAAGTACACTTTATAAATACAAAAAGAAATAATAATAGAAAATGTTGTAGACAAGCATGTTAAATAGAAAATAAAACAACAGTTTCCAAAAGTTTCTTTTTAATGAATAAATATTCCATGATGGAAAACACTTTTTATACAAATTGACCGTGTTACAGAGTTATAGTTACGAATATAAGAAATAATCACTGAATTTGAAATTTAATCATTAATAATGAAATGTTTGAAGAATTTTTTAGTAGGGGTAAATTTTAAATATAGGATAAGGATATAGTAGTACCCGAATTTGCTTACCTGTAGGATATATTCCAGGATAATGATAAATAAAAATTAGTTTTACAATTTATATAGTTTTCAATTTATTTTATCTGTGGTCTAAACTAAACTAATTTTGTCATAAATATTTATCCTTTCCATTTTGAAACAAATTCTGGCTTTACTTCAGCGCTTTACATTAAATATGTTGCATCGGCAAAGAAATATTCACCCTTAACTAATTAACTCGTACCGTAACCGTAATTGCGGCTAATTAAAAAGACAAAGGTGGAGCCCTTTTCTTTCGACCTGGCAGCCAAAGATAACTGGGCCTCATTACCTGAACTTCTTTTTAATATTTCATAGCCGCGATTAGGTACCGTTGTCTCTTGCAGATGATTCCGTCTCTGTTCATCTATCTCCCGATTTACGTGAAAGGGATGGTTGCCCCTAGGCGCTCGGTTGAATGACAACTTTTATTAAAGAAGCTGATTAAAGAATAACAGAAATGATATACCGAAGGAAATAACAGGGATGCTTTTCGTGTATCCTTTGTTGGGGACTACAAATTTCATTATATTATAGAAAAATTCAACGAAGAGAAGGAAATTCGTACATAATCCAATGTGAGGATAACTGGAATTGAAGTTGAAGTGAAACAGGATCGTACAGGATTTCAAGGATTATTTAATTTTTTTAAATGTAAAACTGTTTTAAATTTTTGTTATCATCTGATACTGTTTCCTAATAAATAATAAGGTCCAAAAAGTCGTTGGTGCTTAAATATCTTTGGAACGGTTATTACAAAGAATGTCTAAGTCCAAAGCAGTTTTCAAATGTTTCCTTTTTTAATAATAGAATTACTGTTTGTGGTGCAATCTTGATGAAACATTGTAAATAAATTGCAATGAAATACTTATTATTTCAACGTTTATTATAGAACCTCTGACATATGTTTCGACCTGACGGTCATTATCGAAGAGTATTACAAGTACTAAACATAAAACTACATTCCAATCCTTAAATACTTATTACCTATGTGACATTAATGGGAAAATCTAAAATTATAATTCTTATAAAAGTAATGGAGTTGAATTGGTACAAAGTTCTGTTTGATTATTCACTAAAAATTTATTGTTATGAATAGCTTTCTTTATTTCCAAATTTTCTAGTAAAGTTAAAATATGATTTTGATTTTCTATATGGATAATTCTTACATTATTAATATCTAAATTGTGATTTTTTTCCTGTAGTTTGTTTTTTATTATTTATGCTATAAACATGTTCGTTGATTCTGATTTTTATGGCCCCTGCGCTCTTTCCGATGTAAATAGCGTTACAGTTTTCACAACTTAATTGGTATACTCCACTTTTTATGTTTTTTTCCAATTTTTGTTTATTGTTTACTATAAAGGAGCCTGTATTACTTTTGTTGACTTCTATAGTTTTAATATTTAATCTATATAACCTGTTTTTAATTCTATTACTTATATTTTTGACATAATTTAGAGCCCAATATATTGTTTTTGTCAGGGGTATTTGTGAAACCAGCGATTAGCACTGATCTAGCCTGCATTTTTAGTTTTTTCTTTAAAATACTGTCAACTATATTTATTCCTTTTTTGAAAATATCGAATAAACCATACTAATTTTTGGAATTTAATTAGGTGGTTTGAAAAAATTGTGAAAATCGCAAAATGATGCTTTTGTTTCTGAAATTATTTGAAAGCATACTAGATAAGTTATTGTAATAGTTGTTCTGTCGTCGTTTAGTTATAACATTTATACATACTAGTAAGTACGTGGTTGTACAGCATTGGTTTGGACAAGTTATACTAACAAATGTGATCTGAAAGAGCTAATTCAATCGAATGGGGTACGTGTGTGCTTTAAAACTTCACAGACATTGAGATAACTCGTTGCTTTAGTCACTATCTACTTCCTACTTTTCAATTTCGAACGCGCTATCACGGTTTCTCTTTAGCCCTCTGATTCCGCGAATGCTTTTGGCAGTTTGCCACATCGAACTCAATTTGATTCGCGTCGGCTTTACGAATACAATTAATTATATTATTGAAGTTGATATACCGCGCGAATGCATTAGCCGCCTGCGATATACTTAACGAATAATTTCTCTCTCTTTCTCTCTCTGTCAAACGACTGCCTAATAGACTTTAAAAGCTAATGTGTGTATATTCGTATATGCATATTGGCTCTTAACTTTCAAATATAAACGAAAGGTTAATCATCTACGAAAGATTATAAATGTATTTATACACTTTATACTCACTCTTTAACTACAGCTAATGCGTTAAGCAGAAGCACTAAGTTAATTTATATTTATACATACTATTAGAACTATAATACAATGTCAATGGAATGTGTTTGTATGTAATTGAATGTATTCTTAAATATTGAAATAATGTAATACAAATTATAGTGGTACAGACAGCTTATCTATTTTTAATTTTTATACAAAATTTATAACTAGTTCAGCCCATTCAAATTTGGACGGCTGGGTACCATTATCGTGTTATCGATAGTACAAACACAGCACCACAGAAATTCTGCTTAGCAGTTATATGACATCTGTGTCTAAAAATTGTCTGAACATTTCCACATGTCAAAAATTCAATTTTTTTAAATAAACAACAACATTCTGAATATAGTGGGTAGATGCGTTAGTTAGTTACGTCCTTTAATTAGAAATTTAAAAGGTCACCCAATTGTTTAAAGTTGTATCTACACATGAGATACCTCCACCGATTTGCTTTATAAACTTACCTACGCTAGCGCCGTAGATATTAACACATTATTACCCTGGGTTATTCAAACGGAATGGTAGTTTCGGGGTCGTTGAGTAGCGGCGAATAAAAATGAGTTTCGAATGAAGAATAAAAGAATGGTAGTCTTTCGATAATTTATTTACATATGTACATGAACTGGTCGCATCGGAAGTCTGTTACCAAGTAAAAACTTACGTTGCTGTACACTGAGGTATAACTACCCCCTGCGCGTTCTTTCCCTCCGGTATAAGACAACCAAAAAGAACCGGATGAATGCAATAAAAATTGAAAAGTTAAGTTTGCTAACGCATTTTGCTAGAAAACTATTTATTACCCTTGGAAGTGCAGGTAGTCGAAGGCTTTCGAAGTTTTGTGATAAATTCGACGGGAAAAGACACAGCAAGTTAAATATTCTATTTACAAATTATACAAACTAAAAATTTGACTCGAGGGTATGTAGCATAGCCGCTACAGTATATTAGACGTTTTAAAAAAACTAAGAGTTATTAAAAATTAAGAGTAGGGGTTATCAAGGATGATATTTTCATCTAAAATAATTTCAACTGTGTGCCACATCCGGTTATACCGGAAGTTGCTGTCAACTTTCTTATTTTAAATGGAAAGTAAGTAAAAAAATGTCTCCAGTTTACAACAAATAAAAGAAAAAAATCATTAATGGTTATCACTAGCTATTAAGCAGGGATATAATTTAATTCATTTCATGCTTTGTATAAATCGCTTATATTCCGCGTATATATCCTGGGTCATTTCGAAATGTGAAATTTTTTGTCACTAATCTCTCAAAATATCAGGCTGGTAGTTTTTAAATTTTCTGTCTACTATACACTATGTTAATCCGTGATATGTGAAGCACAAAATAAATGGAAGACAAAACTGTGAAATGTGTCTACTTCCCGTCACATCCGCAAAGCGGATTATTTATTGGATAGATTTTTCGCCAGAATTCTCGTCGAAATCCACTTCACAATTTTAACACATCAGAAATTTGTTCTGCGCCCACAGATAAAATTATTTTTGAATCAGTTGAAGAGACAGCTACAAACTGGAGAATTATTTTAAATTATGTCGTAACTAAACACTAATTTTTACCGTTCTATCTGTTTCAGGCTCGACGTATCCTCTAAATGCAGAGTTGAAGAATGGTGGGTCAAGAGATCAGCCTACAACAGCAACTTTGTCGTTGGTTCCTGACAAAGAAGACGATGGAAGTATTTTCAGTTGTGAAGTTTGGAACCGTGCTATGCAGGATGGAACAAAGTTAAAAACCACCGTGACCTTAAACGTTAATTGTAAGTTTTTTTTGTACTACATTGTTTCACTTTTTTACAAAAGAGTGGTATAAGCTTTTTTATTTATCAAAGGTTGCGAGATAATCGAGCCAGTGTAAAGTCATTGATCAGATAATTTTCTTCATTTTCCTATTATCGATAAATTTACAGTTCCATGGATAATGTTTTTAAGTGTTTGTTAGGAAACAATTCAAAATACATAAACCAATTGTTGCATATTGTGACGAAAATTTAAATTTAAATGAAATATTCGTCGATGTACTGCTGTACCACTTGAAATACCAGTGCACTCGATAGAAATAAAACACTATTTCAAATAAAATAATAATAATATATATGCTACGAAAGAAAATATGTTATGTTATAGATACTATATATTAGCGAGAGTGTTGATTATAAACTATTAATCTTAAAGATAAGAATAAAAGACAAAAGAATGTTTCAACAAATCTATTTCGAAAAACTCGACATATGTTTCGACTTGATAAAGACCGCCCGATCGAAACATATGTCGAGTTTTTCTAAATAGATTCATTGAATTCTTCTTTTGTCATTTATTATTATCTTTAATTAATTATGTTTCATCAACAGTACACCGAAAAAAGTTTACTTACATCCTAAAAATTTTACCATCGAACTTATCATCCCTACTTAAAATTATTTATAAACCAATTAGAGCTACGTGGTATGTTATCAGGGTGGTGACTTTACCAACCCTAGAAAAGCATAATGATTAAGTTTTGCAGAATTAATGATCAGGTAATAAAACTGCAATTTGCTTAGTTGACTTAAAACAATGCATTTCCCTTACAAACTGTAACCAAAGGCACAGGTAATAGAATGGAATATTTATTTTGTATATAGATTGCAAATTTTGTACCTATACCTAAATACCTGTGCGATAATATTGTTTACAGGAACGATTGTTACTATTCAAAATACAATCAAGTAGCTTCGTGAATAAATTGATGAGATGTAAACAAAGACCAATTTCCGAAGAACTAAGATTCTTGATGATAACAACCATATTTGAAAATATTTTTATACTCTTAGGTGTTGCAGCACTTATTAAATTTATTGTAAAGTTTTTGAATCCTCATATTTAATGCACTAGAAACGATAACGTAGAACAAGACATCAATGTATAACGAATTAATTTACCATCATAGACTAAATATCCGTCATGTTTACTACGTCAAAGATATTAAATAGCGTAAAAAAAGAAAACAGTAGGGAAATTGTTTGTGAAATAGGGGTTGAATATATACATATAGAAAATATGATCTATTTTTTGTGATAATAGGTGAAATCATAAATTAATTTTTATTTATGTCATTCCCCGCACCGGTGTTAATTGTGTTAAGTTATATTCGTAATGTTTTGTTATTTATATCAGAATTATTCTTAGTTGTGTAGTTTATAAGCATATACGTAGATTCGTAGATGAATGTACCTCGGCTGGAATAATAAGTCAACTTTTGTTTAGTCTACTAAATTAATTAATATGTTTGCGTGTGTTGCTTTGTTACTCTTTTAGTATTGGTACTTTTCTACTATATTTATTCATCATTTTGCTCTCTCTCAGATCGGTCGATCTTCTTTAAACTTAATTCTCAATATACGTTTAACAAACCGATATACACTGCGTTTTATTGATACTTTCAATAAATAGTTTATCAAATTGTTCTCAATTCACTAACGCAATAATTTCTGAATCTGTGGACCGTAGACTTCAGTACGTTTGTCTGCATATGATACTACTTAAAAATATACTTTAATATTTTTAACGATAAATGAATAAACACTACTTTGTTTATTATCACTTTTTTATTTACAAATCCTTTTGACTATAGTTTCGACAAATAGCTTGTCATTGTCAAACAAATGATTCAAATAAAATAATAATAATAACTACGTTTTTAATATATTCATTTATCGTTAAGATGAATTATCACAAAGTAACGACTGAATCAATCCAATTTTTAATATTTTTGTGTATTTGAACTACTCGGTCAACTCATCATGCGTAAAACGATTTTAAATTATGACGTCGCAACCATTTAATCGTTCGTGTTTATTACGATTCGTAAAACTAAATTAAAAAAAACCGCCCTTATTTTTTCTTTTTACTCTAATGTTCCTATAATTTTTCTTGTTTATTCCATCTTGTTTTGCCTCAAAAGACGTAGTTAATGGTAATTTTTTGCGTCCATTCGAATCATCTCGTGTATGCTCTAACGATTATTTAATTATATTAAGGTTTTTATGTTCGGAACGGATTTTTTTATTCGTCGGCAAATACGCATACAATCTTAGATCTTTTTCCATCTAATTAAGTCGCATTTTACGGCGAAATGAAGTCGTAGACGTGGCCGATAATTATCTAAATTGAAACATTCGCTCGAGTTAATGGTTTTAACCGCGTCTAGCCGAAATTCTTCTCGCCACTTTACGCCTTTTCAGCCCCGTTGCCTTCGTCACTTGCGACACGAAACGCAAGTCGAGATCGTATAAGATATGTACTAACGTCACTCCATTTTCTCACCACTCCTATCCTATACCGCCTTCTTCGCACGCAAAATCCTTTTGAAATTCAGAATACGTACATCTATGTATATAACTCACCAATACAGCTGCCCGCCTGCCTGACTGCATGCCTGCCTAGTATTGTGCCTTGGAAAAACAGACAAGGGCACGTGCATGATATCATAAGATATGCAATCGGATTTTTTGACAGATAACAGTGAAGAAAAACAGGAGCGCACACGGAATTTTGAGTTGAGTGCTAAAAATAAGTCTTCGGTAAAAGTTGAGCCGATGGGAGAATGAAAATGAACAAATTTTCAACATGTTTGGGTGAAATGAAAATTCTGGCCTTTTTTCCGATGAATTTTGTTGTCAATTAACCTCTCCAATAACTGAAGTAGTTAAAAGTTTTTAATTTTTTTTTCTAACTATTTACATTATTCTTTTCTAACAGGCGGGCTGAAAAGTTCTTAGGCTAGCATGGAAATTTTTTTTTTTTTTGATATAATTTGATTTTATTATTCGATATAGTTCCCTTCGAGGGCGATACAACGATTAACGATTATAGCGGTTATACAATTTTTCGATATCATTTTTATAATACAATTTGTCTTTAGCCTCAAAATAGGCTTCAGTTTCCGTGATTACCTCTTCATCGGCGCGAAATTTCTATCCAGCGAGCATCTTCTTGAGGTCTGAGAACAGAAAAAAGTTGGTGGGGGCCAGATCTGGAGAGTACGGAGGATGCGGAAGCAATTCGAAACCCAATTCATGGAATTTTACCATCGATTTTATTGATTTGTGACACGGTGCATTGTGTTGATGAGACAGCACTTTCTTTTTCTTCAAATGAGGCCACTTTTTCGCGATTTCGTCATTTAAACGCTCCAATAACGATACGTAATAGTCGCTGTTTATGGTTTTCCATTTTTTAAGATAGTCAATGAATATTATAACATGAGAATCCCAGAACACTAATGCCATAACTTTGTCAGCCGACTTTTGCATCTTTCATGACGTGCAGTCCACTCGACTCGACTGACTGTCGATTGGACTCCGCTGTGAAATGATGGAGCCATGTTTCATCCATCGTCACATATCGACGCAAACGCAAAAATTCGGATTTATTACGACTGAACAGCTCCCAGATCCAAACACTGCTTAGAATCATCGATTCGATCCGTTGTTGTTTTTGGTCGATTGTGAGATCGCGCGGCACCCAATTTGTACAGAACTTTCGCATATCCAAATATTAATTCACAACCATTCATGACCAACACGTTCCTTTGATATCTTTAGGGTCTCAGCTATCTCAATCAACTTCACTTTAGGGTTATCAAAAATTATTTTGTGGACTTTTTTGATGTTTTCGTTTCGTCGGTAGCAGCCTCTTTAGACCGTCCACTGCGTGCATCGACCTCGATGCTCATTTCGCCTCGTTTAAATTTAGCAAACCACTTTTCTGCGGTTGATTTTCCTGGTGCAAAGTCCGAATAATGTTTATCAAGCCAAGCCTTGGTTTCAACAGTATTTTTTTCGCCAAAAAGCATTGCTTTATTAACACACGAAATTCCTGTTTATCGCTATCAATTTTTTCAATGTAACAAAAGTTCTTTTACTAAAAATGCTATAACTCAGATACTAATAGTACAACAGCTGTCAAATTTATACACGCGTCTTTTGAAGGTTAGGGCTAACTAAAAATCATATGTATTTGATACCATCTATGGGTCAACCTACGAACTTTTCAGCCCGCCTGTTACATTAATAATGGAATATTTTCAATTTACAGTTCAAATGTTCATTTTTATCTTTTGCTTAGGCCTCGCATCATCAATCCTGCACAAAATTAATTATACACATCATTTTAAGTTCATTACTAAACATCTACTTCGACTGGATTTGAATACAGAATCACAACCTATTACATTCAAAGATAACTAATTCGTCATTTGGAGTTCATTGCGGATCACTTTGACACACACGCTTAAATGATTAGCTTACTAGAAAGTTTTAAAATGTATGTGTGATATATTTTTTTTGATATTTACTAATTGCCTAATAAATTGGTATTTATTGTTTAATTAATAGTTGGTATATAATTGTCAGTAATTGGTCTATTTCAATTTTTGTTGGATATTCTTTTGATGTCTAATGTTTTACAAAATTAAGAATTTATAATATTTCTACCCCTCCAACATGCATTAGTTATGGTAGACGGTTTCGGTTATTAATAAATAACAAATTAGTTTTATAAAATAAATTGAAGATGACTTAACAACTACTTAGAAGAATTCCTAAAACTACCTACCTACCAAAATAAAATACAAAATTTTTACTTACAGATATTTACATTTATGTATGATACCTATACAACAGCACCACCGAACAGTGGTTTTAAGACATATGTTAGGTTAATGTTTGAATTAAATTTTAATACCTCGGGTTACATGTTATAAATCAGAAACTTTGTTCCATTAAGTACTTGAAGGTCTGAACAAAGTTGTTGGCTTCGGTACGGAACGGAACAATGTCATTACAATTTTATGATTTTAATAAAAATTCATAAAGTCTTAACGTATAATGTGTCATTATAAGAATACGGCGTGTGTAATTTAATGCGGCACCAATGCGCTCGTTCCGTGCTAATTCTGGTTATGCTCTTGAACGAATAAGGTGGCAGTAATACGTTCTATTAAATAGCTTAAAGTTGAAAGAGACTCCCGAGAGAGCCTTCGGGATTAATTAAGAACATAAAACCTTCTCTATGGTTCTTTCTCTCTCTCCTGTTATCTCGAGTTTATAAAAGAATCAAGAAAAGTTTAAAAGTAGGCTAATGAGAAGTGAGGAAAGTAAAGCAATTTCATTAAAACCGAATATTATTAGAAAAAGAGAGCAGGAGCTTTAAGTGCCCCTTGCTACCTTTTCAGAACTTTATAAGCATGTATTCTGCTGAAAAATGCCTGTATAACCAATTCACAGCCTAAAGTCGTTTACTTCATTCGTGTGATAACGAAAATTGCATATTTTTTATAAAACACCATCTTGTTGTGGAAATTAAGATAATACATTACATAATGTATAAAAACACTTTTTAGAATTTCACAGTTTATTGTTTATCATTTGACAGTATTGTTTCGCTACACTGTAGCTTCTTCGGAAGTTATATCTAAATTTATGCTATTACAAATATTATTCGCTTATATTTTAACCGTTCCAGGAAGGGGTGGGAAATGAAATAAATTTAGTAATAGAGAATTGACTGAAGTCAACTATTTAGGAATTGAGAATTGTTGACTGAAGTCAATTATTCATTAAGTATATAATGGAATTTCATCAAGTATTAGTAGATAAAATCAATTACAATTAAATTAAGAAATTGTATCACTAATTAAATTTACCAACTGTTAAGCAGTGACATATCAGAATTGCAACGGCAAATTATCTACATGAGATGAACGAATTCGTCTTACTCCAAGAAAAAATACAAAATAAAAGAAATATCGCAGTTCAAATTATCGATGGTGCAGGTATTGTGAAAATACATTTTAAGAAATAATAAAACGAAACCAGTCAAATTATAAAATCACATCTCAAAAGATTAGGTATTACAGCCATTGTATCCAATAAAAATACTGCTAAAAAACTACTTGTCAATAATAAACCAAAATTTGATCCCCTAGATAATAGCGGCGTTTATAAAATTCAATACAGTGATTGTGATGCTGTGTATATTGGTCAATCAGGCAGATCCATTAACACTCGTAAAAAAGAGCATTTAAAAAGGTATCTTAAATAACAACAATTGTACAGGTATTTCTACACATTGTATTTCAAATACACACAATATTAAGGAAAATTTTCAAATACTACACATACAATCAAAGGTAAAAAATTAAACTATGTTGAAAATTTATAAATTAAAAAAGCTATGTACAACAAACATAACTGTAAATTCCCAAATAGAAACATATTCAAACAACGCCCCTTTACTTTTGTTCAAACTAGGTAATTATGAAATTCCCCCATCATTATTATTCAATATAAATATGTTTGCGCACATTTATATATTTAGTAATTCTGCTTACCCTTGATAATGACAGACCCCTGTGAAAAATATACCAAGTGTTTTATTCGTTTTATTATTTCTTAAAAGAAATATCTTCCTAAATTATATGTATTACGTATCTTCATATAATAACCTATGAGTACACTTCCTGAATGGGAACAGTGAGTACTAAGTAGGATTTAACTTTTCTTCATAGAATTGGATAGGTGTAAATTAAAGAAATGTTTTGAAATTCCATTGAACGCAACCCGAATGGGAACAGTGAGTAAACTGAGTAGGATTTAACTTTTCTTCATAGAATTGGATAGGTGTAAATTAAAGAAATGTTTTGAAATTCCATTGAACGCAACCCGAATGGGAACAGTGAGTAAACTGAGTAGGATTTAACTTTTCTTCATAGAATTGGATAGGTGTAAATTAAAGAAATGTTTTGAAATTCCATTGAACGCAACCCGAATGGGAACAGTGAGTAAACTGAGTAGGATTTAACTTTTCTTCATAGAATTGGATAGGTGTAAATTAAAGAAATGTTTTGAAATTCCATTGAACGCAACCCGAATGGGAACAGTGAGTAAACTGAGTAGGATTTAACTTTTCTTCATAGAATTGGATAGGTGTAAATTAAAGAAATGTTTTGAAATTCCATTGAACGCAACCCGAATGGGAACAGTGAGTAAACCAAGTAGGATTTAACTTTTCTTCATAGAATTGGATAGGTGTAAATTAAAGAAATGTTTTGAAATACCATTGAACGCAAATTTTACCGCCTTTTGCTCAGCAATCCTTGCTGTTCAATAAAGTTTGAAATGGCATTTTTCAATATATCGCCAATGTTTACATGCCTACCTTCAGAAGGTCAATTAATTTCTAGTCAAACAATTTCTCAAATTTACGTCTGATCAGCTCCCTCTGGAAAGCTTTGAAATAAATGTCTCAGCCCTTTTCCAATAATTATCGTGGGAAAAGGTCAACCTTCACATTTAATAAATATGTACATTAACAACGCCTATTTAAATGTTGCTGACATTTATGAACGAATTTTTCCTACAATTGTATTTTATTTTTCTTTCAACCTACGGGATTTTAATTAAAGAAATTACGGTAATTATAGCATTACAAAATGCTTACTCGAGAAATTCTCTCCAAGCACGCGATTGATTGCTTATCGTAGTAAACCTTACTTCGTATACATACCATGTATATTTAATTCTTCGGTGTTCGTTAATAATAAATAGAGTAATTTTTTCTCTGTCATTTTTTCGACATCTTTCGATACCGTATACGCTTAGAAAAGTTCAAATACAATAGATCGAAAGCAATTAAAGTATAATAGATACGATGGTGGTGTAATGATGGTATTGGTGGTTTTAAATGGGGTAGGTGTAAATCAGGGAGAAGCGAAGCTCTAAAACTTTTTCAAAATAAAGTAATTACTTACAAGTGACACTTTTATCTGTTGTTAGTCTTCGAATAAACGCTCATTTTAAGGGCAAGATCACAAAGAACTTCTTGAAGAAGCTTGAGATAATCGCAAAACTGACAATAAAATATCACGAGGTGGAGATTGCAGATATTTTTCGCGAATTGTTCAAATATTTTTCAAAGATTATATAAATCAATGGACGACTGAAGTCTAAATAACAGAATGATTGTCACCTCATTAAATTATCTACAGAAAGCAATGAGATGTGAGTTTGATTAATTTTTTTTCTGGTGATTAGAACTTATAGGTAGGATACCAACAACAATATGGGTTGTTTTAAAACATCTGATAATAATAAAAAATGTTCAAAAAGATGCCATCTTCTCTTATTAATTATATTCTCAAATATAAAAGAGGAATTACAACAGTCTGATCGATATTTATATTATACAATAAAGACTTTTTTACTTCTGTTTGTTTCCCAAAGAAATTGTAAATTTTCTAAATATTTATAGACACCTAAAGGTTCCTAAATCTAGATCCTAGATATCACTGCATCCCATAATCTTTTGTAGAGTCTCATTTTCATGCATTGCGGTGCATAATGGGTAGCGAAAAGCGGAGTGGTATCAAAAGAGAAATATGTACGTGTTGGATTTGAATTGGAAGGGTAGCATTGTTATGAGAAGTGCAAAATTCAATGTAAATGGCAATGTTTCATTTTTAATCGTAGCACTGAGACATATAGACTGGAATGACAAAAACAGTAGAGATCCACTTCAAATATTAACATATATTTAACGATAATTACAAAGGTGTTACTTAACTAATATAAAAATGAAATTCACTTCAAATGGCGTTTTTAGAATTCTATATTCGAGAAGAAAGAACAGAACTCTTATAATATTATTCAGGTTTGTATGATTCGACTCGAAATTGAAAGGTATAGTAAAGAAAATGGTCTCTTTTTTGTCTTTCAAAAATGTAAGCGTCAGCTTATTTCCACAGATATTGCTGAAAACATATTTCAAAAAATATAAATATGGAATCAACAGAAACAACTACTCCTATGACTAATACCCCTACCGGCAACAGTGTACTGTTGATTCCGAACGATTCTTAGACGAAGATAACAATCCAAAAAAGAAAGTATTAAAATTAGGACGCGTTCCAAATGTGGGATCTGTGATCATTTATAATTAGACGAAAAAGGATTTTAATAGTTTCTTTTTTGGATATTTCAAAAACATTTCCGAAACTACAGAAACTGAAATGCTAAAAAAAAACCTAAAAGAAGCTACCGAGATCAATATGTAGATTACCTGTAAGAGAATAATTGAATAAGAACATGATTCAAATAAGGTCTAAAATTCAATGGGAATCTATGTACCGACGACCTCCTTAATTCATACGTTGCAATTTTGAAACCACTGATGGTTTCAGATAGATCATCATGTGAGCTTTTAAGGGACATAAATCAATCTGAAGACAAAGGTTTAATTGTGGTTAGAATGGGATATAAAGGGTAGACTTGTATCTACCCTCACGCGTGCGAACTCTGGGCTGTGATCCATAGTTGAAGCATACTGTTGTCTTTCAAGTTGAGACGACTCCTCAAAGCTAAGGGTGTTTCTGTTTCTTTATTAATTGGCGTGTTTCTTGCGATAATCGATAATCACTTTTAATGTAAATTTTAACTTTATTTCGTAAATTAGTATTTATTTGTTACATAGACTATTAACTATTAACTGTTTGACTGTTACAACGTTATATAATATTTATTTTCAACAGATGTGTGATCGGCCCTGTTACTCATTACACACTTTATTTATCTTTTACATGAAAACTGGACAAAAAATCCTAATAATGCAACAGTTTCCGGTTTCAATTGACTTAACTGAAGTAATAATGTTGATAATGATAACAATAAGCGAAACTCGAACAACGAATATATTAAAGGAAAATTTTGAATAAGTATATCGAAATAATATTATATTTAAATTATATAAAAAGATTTATAATTATTAATTATGGGTCTACAACAAACCCAAAGTACCAAATCACTGAGGAAACTTGAGTACATTGGCACAATTGGCCAAGTTTTAATGGTTTAATTTAATGGTTCTAGCACTATTATAAAATTCACTTAGAAGAAAACACAAGTTGGATAGTTTCACTAATTTATTGACTAACTCGACAATATTGTTTCGGTCCACAGGGACCATTATCAAGAGGATATTGTGTACTAAAGTTATAAACATACAACAGAATATTTCTTCTAAGTGAATTTACATCATGTTTCACATTCATTGCACAAATGAAAGTCTTAATAGCACTATTATAAAAACTATAAGAAGTTGTAAGTTTTAGAAATTGTTGTACTTAACAAGGTACAAAGTCTTTTCATATAATTTTTCCCATATTGATCACCCTTAACATTTATTTAACTACTAAAACCTACCAATTTATGTATCTTTATACCTTTTGTAAAAAAAAACTGCAATAAAGTATTGTAATTTTAAATGTGTACTTAGAGAATTAGTTATGAAAATGGTACTAAAATCTTGTTTATACTAAAAGCATTTTATATGACGGCTCTTTTTAATTTTTCTAAAACGCTTGTACATACTATATAACACACATTCTCGGTTATGACGTAAGTCCGTGATATAAAATTTTACAATTTGAACAGCGAATAATATGCGCATAGATTTCCTACGTTTGGCCCTTTCAGCTTTATCAAAATGCGAACTGGAGATGATGTTACAACAAATTATGGAATTGTGTTCAGCATTACAAATTTAGTACAGAGTTTGTTACATTTATGTATGTAAATTAAAATGTAAATCTTTGTACAATACGTTTGTTTCTAAAACTACAACGTAAACTCTCTCTCTAAAGAAAATCAAACAACCGAATATCTGTTTTCGTTATAGAAAATGTTGAATTTATATGAAAAAACAAAAGAATTTTTGCTTGTCTGAAATGTCTACCGACGTCACTTTCTTTCTTACTTTTTCTTTCGCATATATTAAAGTAGCTGTATTATCCACAAACAAAGTTTTTCTTTTATTTATTGAATTGATTCGACCTTTACTTGATCAAAGTTTATGATATGAAATACACAATACACAATTGGAATTTTTCACAGATTTATTTATACGTGACATTTTTTTCATCGAACACTGGCTTTTTCAGGCATAATTTTTATTACGAACATTACTAAAGTAAACAGAAGTTTAAATAGTTATTAGATACGTTTAAGGCTCTTGATAAATGCCTAATGTTTTATAGTTATTAATCTCAATTTTTTTTTATCAATATTTGTTCTTCGGTTACATGATACCCAAACGTTCAGTCTGGTTTCTTTTTTTTTATATAACTGTTTCTATGTTCACAGATTTGTATTTTTATTTTATTAATGTTACTCACTGTTCAAAATATTTCGGAATCAATGTATCTACTATAAAACAAATCAGTCTTGCTCTAAATTTTGACAATACAAAAAATTGTAATTTCAAGTTCATACCTAACGATATAGGTAACATAACGAAGCTAATATCCAGATGTATCGATTAAATTCATATATCTTTTGTGCCGTTTAGATTTTAAAATTTAAATTAAATTGTTCTGTTACTGCTCAGAGCACTTGTAGATTTATATTGTATTTACACTCTGCCGGACAATGGAAAGGATGTTCTAAACGAGCCTTTAATTCAGTTAGAATGGCAATCTGAAAATTGTTCTCATTCTTGAATTGGGAATAGAGAAATTGTTAAATTGGATTGTGTTGTGTTGGCGTACTGTCCGGTCCTGTGAAAATTGACATGTTCACTTATGTTTTATGAAAAAAAGAGAAAATTTGTGTTTCCGACGTTCTTTATGTGGGTGCAATGAGTGGATGGTGGTTAAGTAGACAAGGATGATGCAGACGAAATGAAGACCAAAACGAAGTAAAATATTATTTTTGAAATATTTTCTAAATGATGGCAGAAAACCACAGAAAAACTTGTAACCCCCACTCTGTGTTTTATACAATGAACTTCTTCAAACTTTCTTTTTATTCAAAGGATAATTACAATAAATTAATTTTATTTTAAATTTCAAAATAACCTTGCTTAAGTAGATACTAAGATATCAATAAAATAAAATTTACTTCGATTGTCTCTGTTAGGGGTGGGAGCAGGAAGTAAAAGTAACCATTAATCTGAAACTGTGCAAATAATTGTACCGTATATCAAATTTTATAAGCAGATAGTCAAGGACAAAGTGCAGAGTATTCAGATTCAATTTTTATTTCTTAAAAATAATGATGGGGATATAGAATCGATGAAATTGTTTGTATGCTGAAGTTAACTTAGCACGATGCAATATTTTAAAAGAAATACAGTGAATATTTTGTAACCCTCTCAGAAATACATTCTGGCTGACTGCTGTATTTGTCAATTAATTCAGTAAAAATTGTATCGAGGAAGCTTTTAAAAATTGTAACTCCATAATATCGTAGAAATTAAATAACACAACTTACAAACACAATTTATTGTACCACAATGCACATTTCGCCACACAGTGGCTTCTTCAGGTGGAAGAAATACAACTTAAATTAAGTATCAATCAAAAGGGGGGGGAAGAAAATACATATTCTATTAAATGTTTAACAAAGGAGAATTGTTGGTGTCTAATTGGTCATTAATGATCATAAATTTTTATTTAGTTTATTGATTTCCAAACATTCATTTAAATTTAATTTAAGACCTTTCTTTTCTATATAGAATATGTATTGTCTGCCCCCTTTTTTAATTAGTATTTAAGCGAATTGTTACTTAGTTTAAGTTGGATTTCTTTCTTCCACCTGAAGAAGCCACTGTGTGGCGAAATATGCATTGTGGTACAATAAATTGTGTTTGTCACTTGTCCTATTTTATTTCTTCATTAATTCAGTAAATATAAAATTTTACAATAGTAAAGTGTTTATTTTATTTGTACAGAATAGTACATTCGTGTAGAAGATAGTATCAAACAGTTTATTGACGACATTCAGTTGCAATTGCACGATTCGAAAGTCGTTTTTCATAAATTGGTAGCAAAATACAAATGGTATCTAATATTTTCTCTTGTTGTTGCTGCTACTAAACTGGATCCATCCAATTTTCCAACTTAATTAAACTCGGTCGGCTGCATCTGTCCAGATTAAGGGCTCTCTTCCAGTTTGGCTGTTACAGTTTTTGAGACGTAAAAGAAAATATGAAATGAATTACGATGTGGCTTGTACCTACAGAGTATTCGAGCCGTTTCATTGCAACATCGTACGTACTTATTTATACCCACAACCGCTAATCACAAGACGGAATATAAGAACATTTTGACGTGCTTTGTAGTTGCAGATCCTTTACAGATCCGTCATTAACAGTGAAGTCGCCCTAGGCATTAGACAAATTGGAAGAGGTTTCCTCCTCTTCATGATTCCATCCAGTTATGAAAGTTGTTGCAAATATATCGTAAAACTACACATAGAATTAAACATGTAATTGTTTTCTTCAAGAGATCTGTTGGCTATTAAAGAATGTACGCAAATTAGGATCTTGTTTATACTATCTAACAACCAAGAGAAGTATCTTATTTTCCACCTAATTGCTGACATATATTCTTTCTTCTTTTTGTTTTGAGGACGTCGTATCTTTATTGTTTTCCGCAAGATATCCGCATTAACTAAAAATATAAAGTAAAAATACTTATATAGAATAAATTCGGCATTTTTTAACAATCTTAAAGGGGGTCAACTGCTCTCACTCCCTAGTCTAACCTATTTTTATTTTTTATAATATATATTTCTATGTAGGTACATACACATAATAGCAATACAGAAATAGTATTTAGGTAGGTCTAAGGTACATGTACCATATTGTAAATTAAAGGGCTCGGCATTCTATGTTCAACAAAAAAGTGTGCGGTACGACCAGTCACACGGTTCACGTGTGCGTTATTAAAACGTGTGCTATAAGAATATATATATTTTCGTAAAATTTATTTTATAAAGCAGACATTATTAAATGTAACGTAAGTGATACAACAATGGTCATAGAAAACAAATTTATTTATTATAGACGCTTTAACAAAAGAAATACTTTAGGATAACCAAAAAGGATATTTTTTTAAATGGAATTTAACATTTCTAAATAATGAAATTTAATTATAATGTTCAATTATCTTTACTAAAACATGTTGAGAAATTGTGGCATCTCCAGTTCCAAAGAAAGCATGTCTATCTTTTACATTGTACTTTGGATTTTTTCACAGGAACCCTTCACCTTCAAATAAGGATAATTTTCCTGCAATCTCACGCAGACTTATTTGTTTTCATCTTTTCAGCTGATTTTATTGGTTTGTTCTTTAATTCTCCCTCCTTTATTTGGTATCAATAGCATAGAATTTTCGATTCATATTCTACTGTATTTACACATATTGCGTGCACTGAACTTCGATTCCCGACTGATACGATACCTTTTTCTTTTACTTAAGTGAAATAAATGTAGTGTAATGTTTTTCGTATTTACTACTTGGTCGCAGATCGAGAAATCCTAGGAGTATAAATTAACTTTACTGAAAAAATGAGATATAAACAATTGAACAACGTCTTCAACGTCTACATAACCGCCAACAGAACTACAGTGTTCGGCACCTAAGGAGATTCAAAAGCCATAGCGCACTAACCAAGCTTAGCCCCTTTAGGGCGGGGATAATCGATCGGTAGACAGAATGATAACTGCTCAGCAAGGTGCAGTAGCGTAGTGGCAAATTAACAGAGTAGAGAAGGGGTTGTTAGGGTAAGTAAATCAATTGAATGAATTTACTTGTGTTCCGTGTTCAGTACTTTTTCTCTCACTGATACGCGCCCCTGAACTACAAGTTGACGTTTCGGTCCAGCTATATTCATATTGGGTCTTTCATTTATTGCAATGCTAAAAGTTTCCGCCTAGCTACCTGTCAATCTGACCGTCGCCACTGTATCTATCTCTAAACTAACTATTCAACTGCCAATGGTAAGGAACGTGTCATTGCGACGAACCCCCAGACTACACCCCGGTACCATCGTCTTTCCACCACCGGAATCCAACACACCACCTTTTTACCATGAACCCAAGGAAATCCCTCAAAAATACACTGATAAAACTGATACACAGTAAAACTGAAACTTATAAATACTCTTGTCACTACATAAAATAACACAATTGGTCGTATTTTGACTACAGGCGATACTAGCTGGACGATTATTTCAAATTTGTCATTTGTCATTTTGATTACTTTGTAGTAATTTAAGTACAAAAGCGATCACTCATTTTCGGACGTTTTTATTTTTGTAAAGGTGTTGGGAACCTATTAGGTACATCTGTAGAAATGCATTGATATTACACATACATCCATTTAAAAATTGTTTACTTGGAAATTGATTAATTACCAGTTTCGTATTTAAACTGTGCCTGTAGCTAATTACGTTGGTCGGTGGTCTTTCTAATTTTTCAAAAATTTAATTAAGCGTTAAAGCCGCGTCGACAACCGCGTCCGCTATGGATCCATCGAAAATGATCAGTATGCTTGAAGACGCGTGAATTAAAATTTTCAATTCATTTGAGTCTTGAATCAATTCCTTCCGTTCCTTTCCCCTTCTGTCTTTCTATGAGCGCGAAAATTAATGGTTACCTCCCGTAATTCCATTTCTACGTGACTCGGAATACCGAACAAAAATAATAACAGGGATACCTACGCTCTATTTAAACACCTGTCTTCCTTTCTTGCAATCAAGGAAAACTGTGGTGCGAATTTTGAGACCCTTCCGTAAACTAATTACTCTTCTATAATTAAATACACAAACTTTAATCCTTGGAGATTTATTGAATTATATTTAACATGTATTTTGATTATTTATTACGTATTACAAAAACACTTTTCGAAGAAACAGTATAGTAGGCTGTTACTGATAAAAGCAAAATTTAAAGGAAATATATTTTAAATTGATATATTTGCAGATAATTTGATGAATATCTCGTATAATACTGTTTTTAGTATTTTTGAACGGTTTTATTACGATAACACCTATCTAACAATCAGCTTTTTTGTGATTTATTTTTCACTCAAATCTAATACCCGATTAAGTTTACAAATGTATACGGTTTCGTGGTTTGGATAACAATAGAAATTTACAGAAAAAAGAGCCCTGACCTCGATTTCTTGTCTCAATTTACACAAACGTAATAAAAAGTGAAAGATTTTAGGTACAACGATTTCATTCTAATAATACTATTGTACTAAACAATAGGTAGATATATATATAAAAATAATTTTTATTGGTCATGAATTTGATATTGATAAGTATATTTTTGAACATATAATAAAACACTGTTAATTAGAGTTTTGGACCTCCCTTGTTTTTTTTACATGGGTTAAATTTAAATTTCTTAAAATGCAAGAAAAAAGTCTTACGATCTTCTGATTTTAACACTACTCTAAAGTCGTTATCGGCACGTCCCTTGTGACCTCTAGTTTCTAAACTATCGATACAAAATATCTTACACAATTCCGGAACGTAGCCTTTAGTTATTACTTGAATGAAAATTAAAACGAATGCTTCCTGTCATTTCCAAAAATGACTGGTTATGTAAAACATTAGAAAAAATGTTGGAGATATTAAATTAAAGGTATTTTGAGTTATACAGTATCAAAATAGAGAATAATAAAGGAGACTGTGGAATGTAATAAATTACAAAAAGAGAGACTTACCCCTATATACCACAAACAATCACTAATGCGGACACGTGTTTCGCCCATTTACAAAATGGGCATTTTCAACGCAAGAGTGGTTCTTAAGATTTAAAATTAGATTATTTAAATTAAAACTAAAGTTCAGGTTAATGAAAATGGGTGGACCCTATCAAATTAACCAATCAAAAACCTGAAACAACAAGGGGAAGAGGGTGATTAGTAATAGTAGGAGCGGGACAGATTGGAAATGTGATGAAACGTATTGAAGTTACTCACGTTTCCAACCTGTCTCTTCCCCTTATTGTTTGAGGATTTTGATTGATTAATTTGATAGGGTCACCTATTTTCATTAACCTAAACTTTAGTTTTAGTAGAAATATTCTAACCTTAAATCTTAAGAACCAGTCTTGCATTGAAAATGCCCATATTGTAAGTGGGCGAAACACGTGTCCGCATTAGTGATTGTTTGTGGTATATAGGGGTAAGTCTCTCTTTTTGTAATTTATACAGTTTCAACTTTTGATCAATTATTATTTTTTAATATGTTCGGAACGTAAAAGAAGCAACTCAGGGTTTGAATTTAATTCACCATACAGGAATTTACAATAATCCATTTCGATTAAATATAAACAAATTACTCGTGCTCGCGGTGCACTTGCATGTTTATATTTAATGGAAATTTCAAAATAGATTAGTTCATTTTCGAATTCACATGTTGAACGTCTGTTACAGAAGTAGAATGATTATTTATTTACTGCAATCGGTTACTACATATCGCACTTCTCACTGACTAATTCAATTACTGCTTTAATTTAATAACTCTAAAAGCTCTGTTTGCTTATTTGTTGAGGTGAGTTAAATACACATTAGGTTGGCAAAATGCCTTTGCCACACATGTTTGTTACAGTAATAAACGTACAAGCATGTTAGCAAACGTTTCGTCACTTGGATACGTGATGGTTGGTTATCTTTGGCGACATCTTTGATCCCTGTTTTTTGTTTGTCGTGGAGAGACGCTGGACAGTCGGTTTTTGTCGGAAGTAATTACTAGTCTAGGGGTTGTCTGTCACGACTTCGAAAGTGACGTTGGCATAGAGAATGGTGTGTGTTTGCCCAGGGATCATCCGTTTAACATCGAAAAAAAGGTCATTAAGACGACAGGATAGATACACATTACAAAATTGTTAAATTCGTTTCTTATTCGTTTTTAAATAATTACGAACAAAAAACATTATCCTTTTGGTACCTAGATTATTAAATATGAATATTTCGTATTAAATATTTAAAGGTACAAATATATACCGAGTGACTTGTAGAATGAACAATATAAGAATAATGTACTCAATGAATAAAAAACACTTTTTCGAATTTCACAGTTTATTGTTTATATAAACTTGATATAACTTCCAAAGAAGCTACAGTGTAGCGAAACAATATTGTCAAGTGATTAACAATAAACTGTGAAATTCGAAAAAGTGTTTTTTATTCATTAAGTATATAATGGAATTTCAAGTATCAGTAGATAAAATCAATTATAAGAAAGATGATAGAAATCAAACAAACACTGTTGTAAGTTAAGTAGAGTTTCTACTCAACTCTTTGATAATAGCCTGATAAGCCCAAAACAGTTAAGAGAAGTTTTATTAAAAAATTTGTAACACCTTACAAATTTTCCAACTGCATCCTCCCTAAATCTTATTACAATAGAAAAAATTGAATAAAACGTCTTATAACACTACAGACAATATTTATTAGTAACAACCAAATGTACATGCATTTTGACTACTAAATAGTAATTTTCAATTGTAAACATAAACTTAAATTAATAACAGATTACACCTTATATATACCTAGAACATATCCATAATTTAAAATAATTTCGATTTACATTTCTCTAACAACCCCCTTTTCGATATCTTTTAATAAGTTACAGATAGATTCTAGGTATATATATATATATAATATGTAATATGTTCTTAATTTAAGTTTACTGTTTACCGTTAAAAATTACTACTTCGTAGTCGAAATGTAGGTACATTTGGTTGTTACCAATAAAAATTGCTTGTAGTGTTATAATGCATTTTTCCACTTCTTGTATTTCTTTTCCATTTGATGGCATTTATATTCACCTTCTGTTTATGCCCTCCCTATTTCTAATAGTAAAAACAAAAAATAGAAGAAGAAAATTTAACTGTATTACTGACCATTGAACAAGCTACAATGATCGTCCTGAAATTTTTAATAAAATACCGTTAATAATACAGAAACGAATGAAGTTTTGTAAATACTTTTATGGAATTGATAACTTTAGCTATTAAAGATCCACATTTATGCGAAAATTTTGAAATGTCCAAATCTGGAAATTACGAATGAATTTTGAGCCTATATTATTCAACTGATAATAAAAGAATCTGAAAACATCTTATTTATTTTACCTGTCATTTACATTACGAGTCTAGTGTTAAGTAGAACACATAAATTCTTTTTGTTTCTATTTTGTGTTGCAACATTTACCTTATTAAACAACTGGTGGAAAAATTGGGGTGTATTGTTTTTATACTTAAGAAAATATACAGTTTTGACGAGTAATTTTCATATAGAGCGCATGGTCGAAACACTTTGATGTTTTGTATATATTATGAGCTTACCTTTAATTCAAAACATTCTGGTTGCGTCCATTGTTTATTATTTTTTTAAATTTGACTTATTTGTTGAACGACTTTTATATCAATCCCACGATGGAATTAATTGTGTAGTTTATACATTTTATCAAATACGTACCCTTTACTGTGACTACAGAGGAATTCTTTTAGTTTTATTTTTTCCTTAATTTTTATTGGAACAAACTAGATAGCGTCCCTGAAGAAGGTAACTTTGTTACCGAAAAGTGCTTCGGAAATTTTGTGTCGTGTTTTGGCGTTGGGGTTTGAGCTATACAGTTTATTCTACAACTCAGCCAAAGTTTCCAGTATTTTTTTATTAATTTTTATTTGTTACTCCTGAGAATATCAGAATAAGTAAGTACTTCTAACTATAGTAATTTAACTTTTCAATAATTTCCCATTTTAAATTTAGGAAACAGAGAGTTCCGTAATTAAAAATCTAAATTTATCTACCCAGAAATGTTTAGGTTTATTTACAAATGTCTTTTCTTTTATTCTTTTCGACATACAAACCGGAAAAAATTCATTCGCTTCCCATATAAAATGTTTTCAGAGTTTATTCATGTTTGTTTTATGATTCCTGTATATTTTGAGATTAACGCAATGGATAACTTTTAGTGTTCATGTAGTCATGTATAATCGGTATACAAGGAAGAACACGTGGATTATAAATGAACTTTGTATATTTTTCAGCAACTGTATACCGACAGCATCTGCTTTCTCCAAAGCCTCATCTGGCGGAAGCTGCTGTTTGTATAAGGCGTTCAGATTAAAATCTATCAAGGGATTTATTTGTTTTAACGCCTTAAAATTCAATCTCGGTTAACGTGCGAAACTGCCAAAGTATTAATAATAATACGTGAACCCTTTTTATATTAAGCGAATGTTCGTTCTATATTTTTCCAACATTTGACCAACCGAGTTTTCGTTATTCTTTTCAACAACCAACTTCCAAGTCTAGTGGAGAATGTAAGAGTAATTGAAAAAATCAATAAATGTACTTTGAAAATTGCAGTTAGAAATATAAACATTCTAGACTTATTTTCCTAATTAATTAAAATCTGATCTCCTTTGATTTTTAGTTTATCAATTTGTTTGTAAGTTTTTTAAACGGTTTAGGTATTTAAAAAATAATATTTGTTTAGTGAATCTTTCTGGACTACTTTACGGTTTATTCCGTAATTAGCGCAATTAGACTTTGTAGCCTGGAATAAATTAGCTTCCTATAACGAAGTAGTAAATTTCTCTTCTTGTAAAACACCGGTTTATTTTCCTTCACTTTTCGTCTCCGTAATTAATCTTTCTTTCAATTATCTCAGGAATAATAACAACTTATTTCCCGGACTAACAATTACTTTGTAAAAGACAATTGCACTTGTAATCCACTTTGTTAAATTGTGATTACAAGATGGAACAGTTATCTGATGATTTATTTACGTTAATTATCCGATTTCCGAAAAGCAAACAAACAACATAAATCTAATAGTGTTGCTTAGGTATTATTGAAATTTTAGCGGTTCGCGTATTATATTTGGCATGTTTGAACATCTACAAAGAAGCCGAGTTCTATTTCAAATGATGTTCATCATGCAAAACTTCAATTATCCAAGTTCAATGTAAGCACGTGAAAGATTTTCTCTTTTTACATAAACTGCAATAGTAATTATTACACAAGTGAACTGCATACTGTTTGTAGATTTTATCTCTTCCAGATTAAATTCCTTTGTTTTATTAGAACAATGACTGGATGTTTCCAAGCTCTCTATGATTTGTGATATTAAGTTTCCAATTTTGGCTAGTTTCAGACAGATAAATTAATTGAAATATTATATCGTAGTCGAGCTGTTCTGAGGGTGTCTCGTTTCTATTTCAGATTTTCCTCGTGTAGAGGTAGGTCCAGAAAATCCTTTGCGCGTCGAACGAGATTCGTCGACAACTCTAGAATGTACTGTAGACGCTAAGCCCAAAGTGAACACCATCCGTTGGACCCGTAACGGACGTTTTATAAGTTCGTCAAACAGTCATATATTGCATAGAGTGAGCATTCAAGATGCCGGAAAATACACTTGCAGTGCGGACAACGGATTGGGAAAGGTTGGCGAGAAAGAAATTAGCTTGGATGTCTTGTACTCGCCCGTTGTCATCCTTGAGGCAAAAACAAAAGAAGCTGAGGAAGGAGAAGCTGTATCCATTAAGTGCAACATCACATCGAATCCTCTTCCGGCCACAGTGGAATGGATCAAAGACGGGAAGACGGATTTCCGCCAATCTGGACCAATACTAAAATTGAATCATGTAACAGCTGAAAATACTGGTACATACATCTGTCGTGCCGTCAATTACATCACACCGAGTGCACCACCCTTACGTAAAATAGAAAAAATCGGAAACGCATCAATTGCACTTCTTATCAGACATAAACCTGGAAGGGCCAGGATTATGCCTGATAAGCCTATTGCAACTGAAGGATCGCCCGTTACACTCACATGTACTGCTACACCTCCCGGTTGGCCTGCACCCCAGTACAGATGGTTCCGACCCGGAAACGACGGTCAACAAACAGTCTTAGCTACCGGAACCAAATACACCATACCTAACGTTCATCTCAATAGCGAAGGCGTTTATTATTGTCAAGCCACTAACGAACTAGGGCATGGAGAAGTTGCTTCTGTTAATTTAGAAGTACATCAGCCTCCCAGCTTTAAACAGAAACTCAAACCTTTAGAAACAAAAGCCGTTGGAAATCCAAATTTCTCAGTAGTCTGCAGTGCGAAGGGAAAACCGAAACCGTCAATTAGATGGCTAAAGGATAACGAAGAACTCACTCCCGACACGCACATGTTTGAAGTCTCCACCGATGTTTTCGAAACTAGTAGCGGAACCGTCAACATTAACAGCGAACTGAGATTCAAAGGCAAAGCAAGGCCAAATGGGAACGAACTTCTTCCGTCCGATCGAGGGGTCTACACTTGTACATTCGAAAACGAAGTTAAAAAGACTGAATCTAGTATGCACCTAAGAATTGAACGTAAGTACAATATAAAAAAGCAATACTGGAACCCCCGAATAACTTGAGAGAACCAAATTTATCTTACAAAAGTTTCAAAGTATTGAGCAAGGGACTTCAGAGGGTTTCAGTATTTCTGGTGTATATAACATTTCGTAATCCAAATTGATTGTATTTTTTTTTCTTCAGATAAACCTATCGTTCTTCATCAGTATAACAAAGTGGCTTATGATTTGCACGAAACTGCTGAAGTTGTATGCAAAATTCAAGCGTATCCTAAGCCTGAATTTAAATGGTTTTACGGTTCAAACTTGTCACCGTTGTTGTCTTCTTCGGAGGGCCATTACAAAGTTACGACAGCCGGTGATGATAACGACGTGTACACCAGTCTCTTGAGGATATCGAACATTAAACAGAATGATTACGGCGAGTACAACTGCCAAGTTGTTAACAACCTTGGAAGTATAGAGACCAAGATAAGGCTTCAGCCGAAAGGTGCACCGGAGAAACCAACAAAAGTAACAGCGTTATACGTCGGTCCTAATTTCGTTACCCTCAACTGGGAACCTGGTTTCAATGGTGGAATTTCGGCAACTAAATATTTCGTATCTTACAAAAAAGTCCCTAGTAACGAGGATATAATAGTAGAAGGTTGCGGAGTAGTCAGCAGAAATGCCGATTGGTTAGAAGTGGATTGTCAGCAAAACGTCCCCTGTAATGTGACCCACTTAGATCAGCATCACAGTTACGTCTTCAAGGTAAATAATGAACTTGTAACACTTACCCAAGCTTTCGGAAAATAATAAATTAAATAACGATTTTCAGGTGAAAGCTTTGAATACGAAAGGAAACAGCGACAATTCCCAAGAAGTACGAGTAACGACTAGAGTTGACCGCATCCCCTTACCACAAAGGGTCGCATTTGACCCATCCACTCAAGGTCTGTCCGTAAATGTGCCCGCAACATGTCTGCCTCTTGTTGCCGTTGTTGAAATGATTAACAGCGAAAGTTTTCCGTTAACTTCGTGGCAAGTTGTCGACACCCTTCCTCTTCAGCCATCCGGACTTGTTGCTACTTACAAGGAAGCCATATTGGAACAAAGCAATCGACGTACTTATCCGGCAGTAGAGGAACCAATAGGAGTTGGTGACGATGATAACGTCAGAGTTAGAGTAAAACTTTGTCTGAGAACTCATCACGATCATTGTGGAGATTACGTGGAAGCAGAATGTAAGCACAAAGTACTTTTAATGTTAATTTCAAATTAATTGCTTTTTTTGTCAATTTCTAGTGGGACCAGCATACATCAAAGAAGCCTCTGCCTTAGCAACTCCAACGTTAATAGCTATCGTTGTGTCGTGTATAGTTTTTGTTCTTTTCGTTGGACTTCTTTTGATGTTCTGTCGGTGTAAACGTAATCAATCGAAAAAATCTCAAGCTAAAGATTACGAGATGGATTCTGTGAGACCGACCATCGTTTCCCAACAAAATCAGGCACCTCCACCGTATTATCCACCCTCTGGCATGGAAAATAAGGCATTGGAACACTCTCTAGATTTAGCCCTGGCTATGGAAGATCCTAAGAATCCAGTCTACGCGACTCAAAATGGTTATGGTTATGTTCCAAATCCCAATATGCAAGGACATCAGAATATCAACAACGGAGAATGTAAGTATCACATTTTATTGAATCAATTCACCTTACTTACTAATATATTTAATTTATATTTTTTTAAGGGGCCAATATGGGTTACATGGATTCAAATTATTCCAATTCGAACAACGGAGGAAGCGTGAACTCTCAAGATTCACTGTGGCAAATGAAAATGGCAGCAGCGTCCAATAACTCAAACAATCAACTCCAGAACCCACACATAGAACATCAGAACACATATGGTTACGATCCCATAACTCACGGGGGCTACGGAGCCATCGATGATTACGCCCCATACCCTCACATCACGACCCAGAGCAACCACGGAGACGATTACATGAGAAACAGCAACAATCCGTCCCGTCAGGAATATATCAGCAATGACCCATATGCAGCTGTCCACAAACCAAAGAAACGTATTGAACAACATATCGGTGAGTATTGTTTCTTTTTATCGTCTAGAAATCCTTGGTGTGATCTTAAAATATGGTAGTTGCTATATATAAAGGACATTCCTTATCAAATCAAACCGTAGTTGTGTAGTTGCTCTTTTCAATACATTTGTTTACAATATATACAATGAGAGCTCTTGAATGGTCGAAAGAAATAGACAAAAGAAATATTTTCTACTTCCCATTATTTAGTACTTATCCAATTTTTTGGAAATCCAATAACTCTTTTGGAAAAGGTCGACAACTTTTAGATTATCCCCCTTTGGAAATTTATTTCGTCCCAAATTATTTGAATACTTCAATATAAATGTGAAAAATATGGTGCGATTTGAAATGCTGCTTGTAAATATATGTAATATATAGAATATATTTGGGTATTGCTAAATCATTATTTTCCTTCCTAATGCAGCCATGGTGGTGGATTCTGTAAAATAGTCTCTAGGCAAGGTAATTTTAATTAAACACTTGTATTCTCCTTTATAAATTCTATCCTGTACTACTAAGTAACAGTAGGTAATATTTGAATGTTTTAGTTAAACATGTAAAGTATCAAATTATTTAATGATTAATTGAGTTCCTAGTTAATATTTTTGAAGATCGATGTAATTAATATGAGAAATAAATATTATTTAGATTCACCATACCATGATGTGAATGGTCTCCCTGACCCATATCTGGAACAGATGGAAGACGAAAAGCCTCCCCAACACATGTCACTTAGTTACGAAGAAAGTTTAGAGAGTGGTTATTCAACTCCTAACTCAAGGACAAGGCGAGTTATTCGTGAAATAATTGTTTAAAAGGTCAGCTTTAAACTCTAGAAGATATCACTGCAATGGACTACTTAAAAAACTAAAACAGTGAATATTCCAGTTTAATTGCGTGCTTTTCTTGCACGAGTAATGTTATTAATAAATAATTAAGTCTATGCAACGCTGACAACAACAGGAACACTGACTTGATGATATTTTTTAAATGTAAAGTATTCGTGTCGTTACTAAAATAATTTTAGTGTTATCACTCACTAATTTTTACAACACACTCATACACACACACACACACAGACACACGGGGTGCAAGACGAAGAACGACAGGAAGTTTGCTTTCTTTTGTGTACCTGATCTAATACGTTTTATTGATAGTATTATATTTGTAATATACCGGACTAGAACTTGGACAAATAGAAACAACGTCCGAACAATTTCTCTTTTCTTTTTTCTTGTAATAGCAATGACCAATTCATTTCTTTCTTTTTTAATAGATTTCGAAAAATAAGTGCCTTGCTGTGTATTGGTTTTTGTTTTGTTTAATTTAGTATAACACAATTGAAAATTTTTTGGAGGTAAGCAAGCAGTATATCAATTTATTGAGTTGTTGTTTCCATTTTAGTTTAAATTAATAACTAATTAACCTTTAATGTGTTTTTAAAGAGATAAATTGTTCGGAACTATCTTTTTGCATTTTCAAACACTTGAATTTGTTATTATTATTATTGGACACACTTGCTGGTGTTTGCAGTGATTTAAATGCACAGAACTGCCATGACTTTATAAGGAGATGATTCCTTTTGCCATTAAAATGCCACACGGCCAAACGAAATCGCTGTTTACTAAGCCCATCAACGAAGGGGCAAATTTTAGTGATGATTAATTAATTAAATAATTTTGAAATGCCACAGCACTCGACTTACACTAAAATTAGGAGCTATATTTTGTGGACGCTTGCAATACGAAATATTTTCTTTATGTAATATTTATTGCGACTTTATTTATTATTATTTTTATTATTACATTCGCCACATTGTATTATTATTTCTCTATTGAGAAAGGGATATCGAAATAATTTTTACAAAAATGTGATATTATTTAGTTAGTGGAGTGCCAATATCACCGAAGAGAATACTTCATACTTCTTATTCTGTATTGTAATTGAAAACTGTCACTGATAAACAGGGAATAAATATTATGTATAAATTAACTTTTGAATGTACATACAGTAACTCGAATTTGTATTATAATATAAATATTATTTTAGAAAACGTTCGAAATAAGTTGAAAGTTTTCAGATACAACAAACATTACTTTAAGAGTAGTAGTACTTAAAATAAAAATAAAAATAAAAATAAAAATAAAAAATAAAAAAAACATGGAGTGAAAACAGCCTCTGCGATAAAGAAGTTGTAATACAATTTGTGAATTTGCGTGTACTTATTTGTATTTGTTGTGCATATGTGTACGAATGAAATGTGTCTTTATATAGATAGGTACATACCTACAAATATTTTTCTTTTATGTTATTTTTTTGTAAAATTCGATATTATGTATTTTGTATGTAAGTATGTACGTATTTGTTTTTCGTATGTATATCTATTTAAGAGTCGTGAGGACTTTATTAATTTGTTGCTAATGATGATAAAATAGTGTAAGGAACTGTAAATTTTCTATTTTCAGAAAATTTACGATTTCAAAGTGATGAACGAGTGGCAGCAATTATTCCTTACCTTTTCTTCTTCATAATTATTAGTATACTGACTGAGGTAAGAAATAATTGCATTAATTTTGGAACAGATTATTGTAAGAAATGCTCAAAAAATTAAAAGTATTGATCTCAGAGATTCGACTACAGCAATCTCTTTGACACGAATAATATAATGGGCCGAAGGCAAGAACTCTTTTTTTATGTATATAATTATAAATTTCAAAGACTTATTATTAGTAAGAGGAGATTATGTACTTCTAAGTTTTGTTGTAATTTTGACATGTAATAGATGTTGTAAATAAAATAGTTTTGGTTTTTGTAAATAAAGGAAATAAAAATTCTAATTGTGCATCATTTCATCTCCTATTAAACATAAGAAGTTTCTATATATACGATTTCAAATTTAAATGCCACGTTTTATTTTTCACTATAGAATACTATTGCGGACATCTATCGGAGAATAGCAAAACCAATTACAGGAATCTAAACCTTAAAAATAGGCGACCCATACAAGGTTTGATCTACAAGTAATTTGACAAAAATTACACTTATGCTTTCCTAATACAAAAGTCGAAAAATTAGGTTTCACCCTCTATACGAGGTCTGATCAACAAATAACGTGACAATGAAAAATCGAAATTTCCTGTAAATTTTCTAAATTTGTATTAGGAGAGCATAAGTTGATAAAGGTCTTCGTTTGTGAGTATGAAAACTCGTAATTAAATTTCTAAATATCAAGTTTTAATTCCACTTGTGACGTCATATATAGTAGCATGGACGGATATTAACATCAAAAAAATATTTAACCGTTTGATATTATACGGTAGTACATACAGAAGCTATTATTATTATTATCTGAAAGAATTTTGTACTTATTTTTATATTATTTATGTTGTTATTAAATAAAATGCAAAATATTGTAATAAAAATTAGATTTATTATAAACCATTGCAAAATACATTAGGTTATGAATAAAATGTTTTAATAATTTTTATATTATTTATTAATAAATTTCATAATTATAACACATGTAAATATCATACATATTAGCATTTTTTATTGATTTATAAATGTTACAATACAATTAACATTACAACAATAACATAAGAAGAGAATAATTTATTTCATATGAAAAGCACAAATAATAGTTATAAAATATACATGTTATAAAATAATTTATAAATCATTTTATTGTAAATATCAAATCGTGTTTATAAACTGTTAAGTTAATCTTTTAATAGTACGTTAGGGTCAAAAAAGCTCCCCTAACCCTCTGTGGCCTCCACATCTCCCCTTATAGCCACCCTATCCGCCCAAATTACTTTTAATTAATAAAATTACTACTAAAATTCAATTTTGTTTTAACAATTATGCCAAAAATATAATTTAGAAAACTTTTAATTTCACATAAAATTACGATATGTTAATATAACAGTTTATAAAGTACAAAAAACAAACAAAATACCTGTAAGAGAAATACAAGAAAACAAATGAAATACAATAAAAAGAAAGAAATACGATGTCTTCAGTCTTCTTAGGAAATCCCATATTACCTGAAAGCGAATAGAGCATTAAGCAGGACTAACGACAAAGACTAATAGATTGGTAGAAAAGATCGGACAGATTTCGACAAAATAAGCTGGGCAGTCGGCTATTCCTCCTATTCCAGATAACCCACTGTACCCTGTCTGAAATGAAGTAACGTTAGGGTAGACTCGCGTTAAGGTACCTAAGGTACCTTAAAAGAACAACTAAAAAGCTAAGGCTAAGGGGATTCGTTCGGGGAGGCCCTCCCTCGGCCCACAAAGCTGAGAAGAGAATTGAACACGATAACGAAACGTTGAATCATGTAGAAGACGTAGTGTAAATGCGAAGCGGAATAGCGAGAATGTGCAGTAAGCAAAGCGAAGAGGTAAGCAAGAAATATGCAAATTAAAATGTGAATTCAAAAAAAAAATTAAAATTTATTCCAAAAAATCATAAAAAACATGCAAAATAAACAGATTATTCAAATAAAAATAAAACATGCAAAATAAAAAGTTAATTCAAATAAAATGAACTTTAAAATAAAATAAAAAATAAGCAATTTATCTACAGGGTCTTCTTTGCCTTCTCCACCGAAGATCTGAAACAAATAGGGTGGTAACAAATTAATAATGAGTACTTTTACTGCTTTTGTCAAAAATATCAAGAGATGTGACATATTGTTATTATCATTACGATATTGAAAATAGTAAACGATTTATTATTTCAAATACTAACCGTAAATTTTTTTCTGAAAGACGCATTCCAAACACAAAATAGGTACCTATATTTTCTAAATAAGTTTTAAAATAAAGTACTTATTAAATAAATTAATAAATAAATCAATAAATGGCTGTTTAATTAAATCGATCAAACGTTTACTGTAAAATTCATACAAGATTTATAAGAAGAAAAAAAAAGTAATTTAGTTAGTACAATAATACCAGTGACTCTGTTTAAGTTGTGTTGTGCATTTTTGCAATGACATTTTGGAAACTCTTTCTTTAAAATATCCAAAAATAAATAGAACCAAAAATGTAGAAAGAGCATTTGAAATAGAAAATAAAAATAGGTATTTCGATTTTGTATTTGTATTCTAAATACACCACATCTCTGAAATATATTATATAATTATGGCATATATGCTTACCTTAATTAACTGAAGAATGTTCCAGTTTGAAGAAGACAAAAGCGAATGGGGTGCAAGAAGAGAGACTTGAATTGGAGAATCTAAGCAAATCTGTTCCTCCAGTGAACTCGATATAAACAGCATCTCATCGTCGGTGGGCTCTCATTCATTGGTCGAACTATAGGAAAGGACAATGAACCAAATTATTTATAAATACTGTTAAATAAACGTGATATAAAATAAAGTATTGTCGCAAATAAAACATCACAGAAAATTTGCATGATTTTACGCCAAATGTAACACTTCTTATCATTTGTACTAAATAGAATGATAACAGTCAAATATTTAAAAAATAATAAAATTGTTTAGATCATTTTAAACAGTATAAATAAGTATTTCACATTTAAAATTATTAACTATTCACATTTTGTCTTCCTATTACCAAAGATAACAGTTTGTAAGTTGCTTATAATAAATGCCCTAAAATAATTATTTTAAAAATTGACGTTGAACCTTCTTCTCTATCCCTCTAAACCACCCTTAAAGAACAAATTCTAAAGCAGACAAGTAAAAACATCAAATATTTATGATGAATTTGTTTTAAAATCAAAGTATAATTATTGTTATTAATATGTTTAATGAATTATTTCACTTACCCTCATGATTATCAAACTGTGAATGTAATTAATTCCTGACGAATTTGTTGTCCGAAATCATTCCTTTAGGGCAGAATACACGTTGTCTTGGTCCAGTGGCAAAAATATTTTTACGGTTCTTTCAGGTACTGCTACGTTCTGGATTGAAAGACGACTGCTACAATCAACCCCCACAACATTTAAGTACAGAGCTTTTACATAATGGTCCTATAGAAAAAATATTACGTTTAAGGATTTTATTTCCATGGTAGATAATATTAAAGAAATGTTGAACTTATTGCTTTTATAAACATTAGGGTAGTTCTTCAAAGGGAAGTTTTTAAAATTTTATGCCCCCAGGGGTTTAAACGCTATTAAATTGATAATTGAAAATTTTAACTCTGTATATTAACCCCAAGATAGTTTACTTTGTGATCGAAATATTTTACGTTAGTTACGTGGAAAAATATTTTTGGTATTTGAAATTGAAGTTGTTGACAAATATACGAACAATAATGGAAAATCATATCTTTGTAGAGAATTACAAAAAATTACAAGCTCCGATGCATTAAATTGTTAAATGAAAGCATATGTTAATTAACGTTTAAATGTAACAATTTTCTAACACAATTAATTTATAAAATAAAGTACAAAGTAATTAAGTAATATCAGTGCTGTGACTGTGTTAAAGAATTACATGTTTTACCTGTAAGTAATTTTAAATTGGCTCATTTGTTACAATTAAATATAAAAATATTTTAGATGCAACTTTTTTGCTTCTGACAAAAAACAATGGTAAGTACTTTATATAATTATTATTACATTTAATTTCCTTACACCCCTATTGATGCATATAACCCCTGAGGAATCTCTCAATAAAGAGCGAAATGTTGGAAGGAATTGTTTAATTAATATTTTTAAATACCGGACTAGAGTTCCTATTTCACTATTTGACTCAAACAATCGGGGAGAAATATGGATACATTTAATTTATATAAATCTATCATTCTACCAAGTATAGCTACGAAAGTAACAAAATCGTATTATAAAATATATTGCATTTTTGTATTCATCCTGCAATTTTTTCAAGAAATGCGAAGACGACTAGTTCTATTATTTTCGTTTAATATAAAATTTGTATAAATAATTTAGAATTTAATGTTAATCTTTATATATTTGAGCTAAGAATGACTATTAAAATAAAGATGTCAAGAAATAAAATTTGACGTAATTTATACTGCATATATACGGCGAAAAGGACATAAAAAATCTATAATTGATTAAAAAAACTTCTACAAGTCTAACCGAACATTATATTACATTAAAACACTCAATTAGTGATGATAGTATTTGGATTATCCATATTGAAAATATGAATTAGAGTTAATTTACCTTATTCTGGTGCATCCAGTCAATTTAAGAATAATTAATACGTTCTAAGATTTCTTCAATTTTAGTTTAACCAACTGCTCTTGGTGAAAACAATACTGGTAATGTGAGCAAAGCCAGTCGTAAACGTAACAATCTTGGAAGAACTAAGGAATTTGTCTTATCGCCTTTTTTTTGTTCAGGCTTCAAGCTTGCGTATCTTTCAAGCAAGCAAGTTTGTTCATCATTTTACGAAATAATATATGTACGAGGGTCAAACAGAAAGTTTCGACACTCAATACGTCAGTCTCAGTCATAGAGTGAAGATGATATCTACTTTAAGTATCAAAACGCGTTTTATTATTAACAAATGTTCAAGCTGTCAATTTAAATTTAAATGTCGCCAATGATTTTATAAAAGACTTAAATAGCCCAACATTTAAATCTATTACTGAATTAACATGCAACCAGTTTTCCAAAAATGCCAGGTATTTCTTAATTTTAAGTTGTTTATATATTACTCTCTGAAGATGACGTTATAAGTTGAAATAATTGCTAGAGTTTCTAATAATAAAAAGTGTAAAACTACAGTTTTTGGGTTTTCTTTCTTTACATATTATAAAATATTTTACAATTATCCTACCGTAGAATCAATCAACATTATTAATTTATACTAGTCTAATTATAAATGTTGATTAGAATTTTCTCGTAATTCAAACAAACTTATTTATTACCTTTACCTTCAAGGGAGTGTTTCGATCTATAATACAATAAAATAAAATTTTATTTTTCTGATGATTCGTTTTCTACAATTGCCCTACTTACATAAGTATGAATCTGGAAATTATTTTTTTAACTATTTAAATAATATGGTATTTATAAAAGTGTATTATTAGTAGAAACCTTAAAATGCAATAATAATTTTACTGATATTTTTATACAGATAATAAATTCTAAATACTCATTTTAATTATATTGTTTTAATACAATCAATGGTTATCTAACACATATATGTTTCTACAAGAGAAGAATTAGAATTAAATTACCATATTGTGGAAATATCAAGTTAATTTGAGAACAATCAATATGTTCCAATATTTCTACAAGTCATGAAAACTGTAATGGAACTGCGAGCTATGTCGATCAAAAATGTAGATAACAATCTTAGCCGATTGTACGAATGGAATTTGTGTTATCGCGTTTTTTAGGCTTGTGAGTTTACGAATTCTTTTATGTACGTGGGTTAAACAAAAAGTTTTATACCTACAACAGTGACTAGTGGATTGAAAAGAGTATATCTAGAAGGAACATGCAGTTTTCATGGTCTGATTTATTGATAATACAAACAACAACAACAAACCTTTGTCTAATTTGAGGTAATAAATATCTAAAAAATTTAATTACTGCAAAACGTTTAAAAGAAAAATTATTACCTCAAATCAGACAAAGGTAATGCTGTTTGTAATATCGATAAATCAGACTATGAAAACTACATATTAATAATTGATACGATGCGGTCGTTGGTCACTTGGTGAAACATTTTTAAAATAAAGAATATAATACAAAAACACTTGGTAGTTTCACATGTTTATTAAGAATGGTATTTCAGTATTATTTTACTCTTTTGATAATGGCATTGCAGCCGAAACGACTGTCGTCAAGATTTTTAATAAACCTGTGAAACTACCAAGTGCTTTTATATTATATTCTTTAACTGCATATTAGATTTAATTAAAAAAAGGCCCATACCACAAATCCTCAAAAACTAAACAGAGAAGTGGATAAATTCATAAAAAGTTGTACTGAAATGATTAATACACTTTAGCAAAAAAGGTTAAAGTAGATAATCTAACTATACCTAAATTATACAGATTACCTAAAATTAATGGAAACGATAATAGTTACAAACAAATAGTTAAAGAAGACAAATTGATATCGTTGGATGTAATATTATTCTTCCCTAATGTAGCTTTAAATGAAATTACTAATTTTTTAAAACACTGGTTAACGGAATTAAAACTACAGTTTAGAATTGAATGAATTTAACTGAGCTTTGCATGTCACGAAATGTTTTCCAGTTCAGAAACAATCTCTACAAACAAATTAATGGCGCAACTATAGAAAATCCACATTCACCTATTTTGGCTAATTTATTTTTAAGTTGCAGCTTACACATGTAGACGATATTTTTGCAATAGTTGATAAGAATTTTGATATCAACAAATGTATCAATCATATAAACTCTTTTGATAAGTCTATAAAATTTACCTACGAAGAAGAATCAGATAGTTCACCTTCTTGTTGGATTTAAAAGTAATAAAAAATGAAAACAAATTAGCTTTCAACATATTTGAAAAACATATTTAGACTTTTACATACACTGAATAGCTCCTAAACCGATAAAAAAGGTACGATACAAATTAGCAACTTTTAATAGTCTTGCCTTCAGATTAAACAATATTCCCTGAAATAAAGACAATTTTCAAAAAAAAGACCGTATTTATAACTACAGCACAGCAATGTAAAATTAATACAAATGAAATTAATAAAATTATATCAAAACAACAAACACAATAACTAGTAAATACAGATAAAAATAAATATTAGAGAAAAATTGAGTTTCCACACAAAAATTTAATAGACACATAAAAAGAATTTAATTTAAATTTATAACTTTTTAGCTTTTAAGACTTGTTTATATTTATTTAATTTAATTTAAAATATTTAGTTTGTCCTTACTGTTACTGCCCCCATTACTTGGTTCCTGGTTTTAAATATATATATAGATATATAGACCTCATAATTGTATTGTACCCTTTATATCCTGAAGAAGCCACTGTGTTAGCGAAACAATTGTTGATATTAATAAATTTCTGTGAAAATTTGTATTTGTTTTAATCAATTAAAAAGAATTTGTAAAAATTATACATTGAACCCATTTTTAGCAATAATAAATTTAAATTAGGCAATCCAAAAGATAAAGGTGAGTTAACTACTTTGTCAGGAATGATGTAATAAAATTTATACAGATTTAACTAAACTGAATATCTGTAAAGAGCATTTATACCATCCAAGAATAACGAAAAATTTGCATGTTGTATGTCATGCATTAAGTGCTGGACATTCCATCGATCACAATATTGAATTATTGTAACAACTACTACGAGATTAAAATCTAGGAATGTATGTATATTCAGAAGTTTAGGAATTCCCTTACGAATTTCGATTTGCAATTTGCTAATAACCCCCTATTCGACGTCTTGAAATAACTACAGACACAGCTACACATACATATATTAAGATGTAATTTTAGTTTCCTAATTTAAGTTTCTATTTACCATTGAAAATGACTGCCTCGTAGTCGAAATCTACATTTGGTGTTACCAACAAATTTTTTATAAATATGAAGCTTCACGGCACTTGGTGAAACATGATTTTAAAATTTAAAATGATAAATAAATACACTTGACTATGTTTCACAAAAGATTTATTAAAACTATTACAATTGTTTCGGCTGTGAGGCCATTATCAAACAAATATTACAATTTTAATTAAATATCTCTTTGATAATGGCCTCACAGCCGAAACAATTGTAAGAGCTTTAATAAATCTTTTATGAAACATAGTCAAGTGTATTTATTTATTATTTTAAGTTCCACAAATTTTGTATTGTAGTGTTATAAGGCGTTTTATTTCAATTCTTTTATTAATGGTTAATATTTATATTTTAGACAAATGAAATAAATCCATTTTTAATGCAAAGATTTACACCAAATTCCATGCACACATCACGTTTCATTTAGACTGAGGATGATACTTTGTGTATGGAGACGCGTTTTAAGCTTTTAAACTTGGCTAGAAAAACGATTTTTTGTAATTTCGACCTTCGAATAACTACAATTCAAAAAAAGATACATCAAATAATAATCGTTGACGTAATTTGTCCTAGTCTAATCATAAATGTTGATTATAATCTGTTGTAATTAACAAAAAGAATATGAACGCATTAATATTATTTATTTTATAAATATTTTGTTACCGTATGCAGCTAGTACCTAGATTTTGAAAATTATATGGTTTTAATAATTCAATAATTTCAAAAATATAGACAAAGAAAAAGCTGCTTTTTTGTTTCAAAGGTTTTTATTAAAACTCGGCGATCGTTTCGGCTAGCGAAGTCTTTTTCAAGAGTACAAAACAAATACTTAGTATAAAAAAGCAGCTTTTTCTTTGTCTTATATATTTCTGAAGAATATATTTCATAAATATCCGATCAAACAATCTTTATTCAATAATTTCGTGCAATCAACGGTTATAAAATAAATACATACATATATATAAATAATTGTATAATAGATGAATTAGAGTTAATTTACCTTATTCTGGGAGCATCCAGTCAATTTAAGAACAATTAATATGTTCTAACATTTCTTCAATTTTAATTTAACCAACTGCTGTTGATGAAAACAATACTGGTAATGTGAGCAAAGCCACTCGAAAACGCAACAACCTTGGAACAACTAAGGAATTTGTTTTATCGCCTTTTTCTGTTCAGGCTTCGAGCTTGCGTATCTTTCAAGCAAGCAAGTTTGTTCATCATTTTACGAAGTAATATATATGTACGAGGGTCAAACAGAAAGTTTCGACACAAGCCGTTAATTCTTAATAAACCATGTTGAAAGATTAAACAAATAAAACACAAACTCTGGGATTAGTTCACAAATTTATTCGAAATGTTCGATGTACATTTCGAATATGATCTTCAGGAGTAATAAGCAAGAGTTTGTGTTTTATTTGTTTAACTCGTTTTAAGTTAATTGGTGAAGTGAGTACAAAAACACCTTTTGGGATATTTCACAAAACTTCATTAAACTTTTCTGACGTACATTTCGGCTATTAGGCCATTATCGAAGGATACAGATGTTTGTACAGATTTTTACATTTCTCGTTTAACTATTCATACTAGGTTTGTAAATGAGGGAATTCGAACAATATTAGGGGTGAATTGTTGGTGTTTAATTCTATTTGGTTATTTACTAGATTAACTTTGTTCTTTTGACATTTTTTAATTTATAATGATTCGAAAAGGTTTAACATTTTACTTTTTGGAATATGGTGTAGTAGTTTGACCGAATTATATGAGATGTTGTGTTTAGTTTTTAAACAATGTTCGGATATACCTGTCGATTTTTTATTTTTCTCTATAGTATAAATGTGTTCTTTCACTCTTGTTCTGATCTCTTTCCCTTTCTGACCTATATATTTTGCATCATACATATTACACGTAATTTGGTCAAACTACTACCCCATATTTCAAAAAGTAAAATGTTAAACCTTTTCGAAATATTAGAAATTAAAAAATGTCAAAAAAATAAAGTTAATCTAGTAAATAACCAAATAGAATTAAACACCAACAATTCACCCCTAATAATGTTCGAATTTCCTCATTTACAAACCTAGTATAAATAGTTAAACGAGAAATGTAAAAATCAGTACAAACATCTGTATCCTTCGATAATGGCCTAATAGCCAAAACGTACGTCAGGAAAGTTCAATAACGTTTTGTGAAATATCCCAAAAAGTGTTTTTGTACTCACTTCGCCAATTAATTGTAAAAATGTTTCACAGTGAATGCACCACAAACAGCATTAATTACATCGTTTTAAGTTTTTAAATGTATTTGTGTAATTTTGTATATATATATTTCATGAACATTCTATTAGTTAGTTATATAGAAAATGATACTAATTGTATAAACTACAATGAACCTCAATCAGGTCCATCGAATAACTTCCGAAGAAGTCAATGAATTGTCAAGTGAAATAAAATTTGTTGAAATTTACAATTAGTATATCATTTTCTATATTCGTTATGAATTTGAATCAAGCAACAGTTATATATTATTATATTTTATTAGTTGTTGATATTTCGCAAATATTTATACGAGCTGCATTTTTACTTCAAGGCTGCCCTTATCATTATGTTATTACTTATGACACTCTTTATTTCGAAAAAATATCTTATATTTGCTGCAATATGTTATCAAGAATAATAATAAACGTTAAAATTAGCTTCATTTTATTCGAATTTATAAACATTTTGTAGAGTTTATGTACCTCGAATCACTAGGTCTCAACCTGATTCTCATTAACAGATTTGCAAGTGAATGATTCAAGGTCTTGTAAAAACCAGATCTCTTTACATCGCGACCCTCGTTGTACTAACTAGGTTTCTCCATCGTGTGACAATTATTTTTTTTTGTGAGAGCATATCACAACCAACATATGTTAGCGTTGCATGGGAATTTACGAAAGAAATTTGATGAGTATTGGTGCGCAATAAGGCAAGTGAAATTCATAAAAGTATAAAAATAGTTTCTGTTACTTTTACGATACGTTTTTTAAGATACATAAAAATCTTGTAATGAAGCAGTTATGTAAAATGTTTTTTTTTATTGATACATTTTTTTATAGGATCTCTTTCTCCATCTCTTTCCCTTCAACTCTATAATTTGCATGGATATAGTACTAGTATGTAGCACAATTATAATTTTTGAAAGAAGAACTCAACCAGGTTTTGAAGTAGAAACTTGAATGTCTATTTTGGGGAAAAAGCTATGGAAATTGTTCGATTCAGGTATTAACAGATTTATATATTTTTATGCTTATTATGAGGTAAAAAGGTTTGAGTTCCTGTAAAATTTAAATAATTAAATATTAATAATAAAATAAAACTAGTAAAATGTTTGCATTAAATATATTGAGAAACTCGACAATTGTTTCGGACATTGCATTACTAAAGAATAATGTCTAACAAACAGTGTATATATAGATACATCTATAATTCGCTGAGTAGGAGAGGGGATGTTGTTTGTCCTAACTCTAATTGATTATTAACAATATTTATTTTATTGTGGAGGCTTTTCTTAATGTCTAAATTTTCGAACATAGATAATTTCTTACTTTTAGATATATTAGTGTGTAAAATTTTTGTATTTTTGACGTCTATATTGTGTTTATACAAAGTACAATGTTCTGAAATTCTAGTATGCAAATTATTTTTATTAATACTATTTAAATGTTCTTTTATCCTAGTTGAAAAAGCTCTACCAGTTTGTCCGATATATATTGCGTCACATGAGTCACAAGCTAATTGATATACACCACTTTTTTCCAAAGGAGTTGTTTTTTTTTTATTATTGACTAATATAGTTCTTAAAGTAAATTTATTATTTTCAACAACAGTTAAACCTAAATTTTGTAATTTGTGTTTTTACTTGTTACTAACAGATTTTACAAAATGTAAAGAAACAAAATTCTTATTAGAGTTAATATTAAAATCGTCATGATATAATGATTTTCTTGTGAAAATTAATTTGTCAACCAAAGTATCGTTATACCCGTTATTTCTGGCAATATTTTTTATAACATTTAATTCTGTATTGTAATCATTTGCCGATAAGAGTAATTGTATTAGTCTATTAATTAAACTATGACAGGCGAGTAATTTAGTTTGCCAAGGGTGGTTCGATTTCGCGGGAATAATTGTGTCAGTAAACGTTGGTTTTCTAAAAATATTATAATTTTGTTTTTTGTCCCTTTTTAATTGCAAATCGAGGAAATTTAAGTTGTTATTAGTTTCTTTTTCGATGGTAAATTTTAAATTTTTGTCTACGGAATTCAAGAAATGCAAGAAAAAATCTAATTGTCTATTTGTGCCTTTCCAAACACAAAATATGTCATCGACATACCGGTACCAAGAAGAGATAAGGTTAATGAGTTTATTATTGGAACTGAATATTTAGCGCAAACATTTTACTAGTGTTTTATTTTATTATTAATATGATGTTTCACAATAAGTGCACCTTAGAAAGTTTAAATTTAATTAAATAATAGTTGAAGAGTTATTTTTAAAATTTTGATGGTTGTAAGCAATATATGTTGAAACTCCATTTTAGTACACTTCAAGAAAATAAAACAAAGTTTCAAATCAATTATTCTGTTGTTTTGCTGTACAAAGATTTCATTAACATTTCTTTACCATCATTTCTTCTTCCCGAACAATTGTCATTGACAATAAATGTTTTTGAGACATGTTTGTATTATTTTTTTGAAGTGTATTAATTATATTCGAATAAATGTAGATTTAAATTATTTTTCTGTTAAAGCGTTTATAGAAAAGGTTAGATAGAAATGAGGAAATATTAGAAAGAGTAGGAGAGGAAAGGCGTTATGAATGTGAAAAAAATGATAAAAAAAAGGAGAGATAGGTTGGCAGGACAGCTTTTAAGACATGGGAAAAATGGAAGTAAACGGAGACAATTTGCAAATAACAAGGGATGTGATGTGAGATGTTCTAATTTTTGAGAAATTCGAAAATCGTTCAGTTTAGGAAAGAATGGAAATTCGTGTCGTTGCGGTCTTCGGGCTGAAGACCCTATGACAATGATGAATCTTACAAAACATTATATTAGTCAAGTGTGAGTCAGGTCATCTGTGATATGTGATTGTTTTGCATTGTGTTGATTTACTTTAACTGTTCAGTTTTCGTTTAAAAAATGTATAAGTACCAATCATAAAACCGTTGGCTGCTAACTGTGTTAGTTATGTTAAAAATAATCAGAAATTACAAACTCACAAATCACAAAATCCACAATGGCATACCATAAAAGGGCTTATATTAAAGAAGGTGTTTCCTTTGTGAACAGTAAGTGTTATTAGAAATTTATATTTTTTTGTGCAATTAAAAATAAACTACAATAATTTGCCGACTTTCAATATCTAGAGCCATAGAACAGGATCAAGTATGTCAAACTTAGGTTTTCACGGCCGGTGTTAATTAATGTAGAATCAACCAATTCCGGGCTGGTGGGCCGTGGTCTATTTTAGACGTTTAATCTGCCAGACGTTTCATTTCATCTTAACATCGTCAACTGAAGATGTCTCCCAAAGTAGTAGACGAAACATCTGGCAGATTAAACGTCTACCATAAATCACGGCACACCAGTCCGAAATTAGTTCATTCTACATTAAAAGGATCAAGTATCTTTTACCAAACCGGAATCATTTCCATGCTCGCTATCGGTTAGTTTAGAAATTCGAAAAACTTTTAAAAATGTTTAGAACACGACGAAACGTGGACGGTTTAAGTTGTGGTGTTATAGGCGGATGGTGAATATATCGTTGATAAAAGAGGTTAGAAATGAGGTAGTTTTAGAAAGATTAGGAGAACTAAGTGCGCTATGGAAGTCAATAATAAAATAAGGGCTGGTTAGAGATATATGAGAAGCAGAAACAGGAGTATAACCCCTTTGGAAATATCATAAAACCGTTTTTCATTGTACTTATTAACGTTAATTACCACTAACTGTGTTTGTTACGTTAAATATAAATCCAAAGTAACTCTACAATGGCTTATTATAAAAGGGTTTATAAGAAAAAAGATGTTCCTAGTAAGTGTTATTAGAATTTTATTTCTTTTTTGTATATATTTTTAAGAAACAACTGGAAGAATTAATCAATTTTCGATATATAAGAAGGCATATGAAGAAAGCAGGAGAGGGAAAAATAATTATTAGCGCAAGGTCGAGTCCTTTTTAACAAAAATAGATCACTACTATGCTCGCGAACAGATAGTTTAAAAATTTAAAAATATTATAAAAAGTGTATGTTTGGAACACAACTCTGTATATATGTTACCGGCAATGTACAAAATCCGGCATTGTGCGAAATACATAGTAATTGTGGAAACTCACCAATTTGCCAAGTAATCTACAAAATGACCACAATATTGGATAATCTACAAAATAAGGAATGGGAATAGACAAGTTTTGTAACTGGAAAAGACATTTCGTATATATATTTAAACCCCATGTTTAAAGGGTTCAAAATTTTAGATGTCACAGTTCTTGTGATACTGCTGCAAATTTATCCTAAAGCTATTATATTTTTTCTGCCTATTGCCAAAGCAATTAAAAAGTGCAAGCGATTATGTTATATTTAACAGTATTTGAAAATAACATCAATAGATTTTGCGGTTGGTTCCTTGTGAAACATTGTAATAATATATTAAAGGAAAGACTTATTAAAATTCACAATTATTTATCAGAAAACTCTAACACATGTGTTTCGACTTTTCGGTCATTATCAAAGAGACAATCAGAGTGTACTAAAATTAAAGAAGGCTGCGAAAGTATTTATTTGCAGGTATTAATGGCTGGAAATTCCGATATTAGCTATATTTTTTGTTATCTAAAATCGATTTTTCGTGCTCTTGCCATCTATATCAAAATTTCGGCCCGTTTTTCCAATGTAGACACCATTACAATCAACACATTTGATTCTATAAAAATATACTGGTTTATCCCAACATTGCATAGAAAATAATCACACAATAAGCAAAAATAATTTTTCAATCCTCCATATTCAAAACAATAGTAAAAAGTTAAATTTCTTGGAAAAATTAAAAATTCAGAAGTCTTTGGTTTCGCCACTCCAAGCAACGTTAAACAACCAAATTGAAGGGTACAATAGCCCTATATTCCGTGCGATTGCAGGTAATATCGGAATTTTCAGCCATTAATACCTGCAAATAAATACTTTCGGAGTCTTCTTTAATTTTGGTACACTCTGACTGTCTCTTTGATAATGACCGAAAGGTCGAAACGCATCTGTTAGAGTTTTCTAATAAATAATTGTGAATTTTAATAAGTCTTTCCTTTAATATAGTATTTGAAAATTTCTCAATAGCAATTAAATAAGAAAATCATTTGACTAAGAATGTCCCAAAACCACCACCCCTTAATATCTCAATTTTAAAGACGAAAAATTTAAAATAGTTCTCTATAGAGAACAAAAAAAAACTGTTACTTTTCGTTGTTATTTATCTCTGACAGTAAAATAAAATTGAACGGATTACTTTGATCTAGAATATTAAACAGAATTTTTTAAGTGGACGTAATTTTTAATTCGGTCAAATAATAAATTGTTTCATTTGCTTAAAATATACGTATGACATCATTAAAGATATGTGTTTACACAAAAATCATAACTGACTGCATAAAACTATTCTTATTTTTAAAAATGTCCACATATGTTATGTACATAAAAAAATAAGAATTGTTTACCTTGATGTCGAACATTAAACTTTGTCGGGTCGCGTATTCCAACCGATTATAATTTTCATTGTGGTCGCCTGTTGGACCATCAACATAATCACAGGAACTGACGTGAACATTCATGCATACACAATACGCGAACGATAAGCACCATGTTGACTTCACCATGCAGGCAGAAGAGTCTATCAATCAGAGCCCAAAATAGTGTTTGTGTAATACATAGACACTTATGTACTAGCGACAACCGACCTATCGTTTATTATTTAATGATAATTCTTGTAAAGATGCCGGTCACGACTTTTTTTGCTCCAGTTTCCATGAAATCGATACAAAGCATCAAAGCGCACGCGTGCCGGATTCCTCCCCAAACGCGACAATTTTTCTCACAACTATAACAAATTTCAGTCAAAAATGTACAATTCATTACCATGAAAGAAGACCTCAAGACACAACAACAGTCTCAATCATTACTATTACGCATTAAACATGTGATTAAAATTAAACGTTTCCGTTTATCGTAAATTGAATGTACAATTGTGTAGTTGTTACGCAGTGTTTATCACCAACAGTGCAATGATGGCTCGGCCCTAAAAGAGTTTTCCCTCCTGTTACATTCTTCAGGGAAGTTTTTATTAAAGTTTTCTTTTGTTTTTTATTAACCATTGTTATTGTTGTGTCTCAACAATATTGAAAATTAATATTTGCACATCGATTCGATTAAAAATGGGCAACCTTCAAACTAACGAAGCCAAGTCGTCGAAAGGGAAAGTAAAAGGATTGATGCTTAGAAGAGGGAAAAAGGATAAATTAGAGGAGCAATTCTTGGACATCGCAGCAGTTCATAAAGACGTGAAAAATGAATCAGACGAAAGCTGCGAAGACGTCACAGTCACGGCTGACGAAATAATAAGCAAATCGAAAACAGATAAAGTTGTAGTAACAGATTCTTGGCAGAAAATCAACAAAGTGTCTGGCAGCAACCCCCCCGAAGTATTAGAGACAACGCCCCAAAGTAATTCCAGTTCAGATTCGGCATTTACTGATCCTCTTGTATCCTCTAATTATTCAAAAGAGAAAACCGTAAACGTATACCATAATAAAGGAGTAACTGATTCGATGGTTACTGAGTTTCTGCATTTACCTTTGAACAGCTTCAAGTTGAATGATTACAAAGCCAGAAAAGAAGAAGAGTTGGAGAAGAAACTGAATAAATTGGGTGTCTCGAAAGTGAGCCAAATAAGTTTGGATAGTGATCCATGTGATCGTTTCGCATCGGCTAATGTGCAATGTGTAAATGAAGAAGAAAAGGATTTTATTTACGAAAGACCCATGAACAACACAACAACTGAAAGTGGTTTCTTTAGCGGGCAGGAAATCAGTGAATCGTTGGAAAATGATAGCGGAAATTCACATGGATCGAACGACGAAATTTCATCAGCAAAACATAAAACAAAAAAACCTTCTTTGGATATTAAAATTGCCAACTCAGGTAAGTCGAAGCAACCGAGGATTTCACCAAATAAATTTGTTCCTGTAAATGCCAAAAATTCCTATACCGATCTCTAATTATTTAAACTATTAATTGAGAGGGTCTTTATGCCGGAAGGATTTTATTTTAAACAATAAATATTTTTATATACGATAACTCACATTAACTATATTTATAGAAATTTTTATCTGCGATGTGAAACTACAAGTTCAAGGTCTAAATGTGAACCGAAATGAATGCATAATTAGTAGGAAATTCCGCTGTATTTAAAGTAATCAATTACTTTGCGGACAAAAACTTATTGAAATACCTAAAGTTTTTCAGAATTCAATGTAAAATAAATTTATATCTAATTCGCTGAATTTAGAATAAAATACATTTGTCGTAGTTACGATTAGCAGATAGCTTTTTAAAAGAGATTAAAAAGAACAATTATAATTTAATGAATAACATTTATAACTTTAAAAAAATGTGTCTCTAAAGAATTTATTTTCGATAATACTGTATCATATTATGTAAATCTTATATTGCGACTGACAAAATCCTTACCTAGTTGCAATTTTAATTATGCTAATTTATTTACATAAATATTGTAATAGATCGTCACAAACCCCTTTGAAATGCAAAATAAAAAGTTGTTAGCGCTTTTTATGTTTGCAATTTACATTTTAACTTATAAATCTTACCCATATTATTATTTGTAGATAAAAATGCCAATAACAAAAAGATTAAAGGTTACCGTTAGGTATAAATATATTTAAAAAATTACGTAATATGCGTTTATCAAATTTTCAAATTTCTGTTCAAAATTCAAATGTCAATATGCATCTATGTCTATACATATAAATATGATTGAAATATCTGACTGTAATATTGAAATAAATGCATTTCCTGATTTGGATATTTGTATATCATTAAGTCACAAACTACCCCTAAAAAGTTTTGGCAGTCTGTCTGTCTATCGGTACGGGCTAATCTTCGTGCGACTTTACGGACATATTAAGGAGTTTGTCAGGAGTGATCTTGGCTACTTACTATTATCAGGTGGACAAAATATAATTTCAAATTAGGGGAATCTTCCTAACCACAACCTAACCTTCAAGAGACAAAAAAGGCATATTAACTGGTTACAACATGTTATAAATCGAATTATCCGATTTCACACAATTTCTGTGCTATACATACGAGAAAAGTGGATTAAAGGGGCTAAATTGTCCACTCTATAAATAGTTAGATAGTAGGATTATAAATAGTTTATTAAGCAAACTACTTTTCAAACAATTTATAAAAAATGTCTATCCCTCAATCAATGATAAAATTAATAGTTATAAAACCATACCCTTTTTAGGCAGTTCTTCAAACCAAGTAGGAAACTTATTTGGAAACCTTAATTTAAATATAATTTCTATACGACTAATACTTTAAGTAAGCATATAAAAAATAAAAATAATAAGACGGACAAGGGTAATCAGGTGTTTATAGACTAAAATGCGACTCTTGTGATAAATTATACGTAGGTAAGATGGATCGTACTTTTAAAAAACGAATCAGCGAACATAAAAATCTTTTGAAACAAACAACTTTGACTCAAATTATGCTAAACACCTGATCGATATAAAACATTCTTTTAATTTAGACTTTTAAGTCCTGCATGTTGTAAATAAAAGTTATAGGTTGTCTCTTCCAGAATCAATGGAAATAAACAAATACAAAAATACAGGACAACTGTTAAATGAACAAATTGAATTAAATAACTCACCACTTCTCAATTTATTTGTTAAATTACCCCCTCCCTAGCCTTAGCTATATATCTGTATAAATATATATATAAGTCCCATCTGTATTAGTTTATGTTTATTATACTTCTGAAGAAGCCTAAGTTAGGCGAAACTTTGTGTTTCATTTATTTGTTAAAATGAGTTTCTATCAAGTAAACTTAGATATGATAAACTATAAATAGTTCGATATCTAATATAATTTTGCAAAAATCTACATATTTTATTATGGGTGGTTAGTAGGTATTCACATTATTTCATAAAAGTAAAATGACTTTTTGTTTCTGATGTATAAAAACACGCCCACGGCATCATATTACAGGACAGTTAAAAACAAACATCTGGAAATCAGTTTTTGTGATACATAGGAAGAAGGAGAAACTTATATACATCACAATAATAATTTCTTTCGTTTAATTTTTTGAAATAATACTAGAAAAATTGAACGTTTCTTAAAGTTGATTATTTTTGTTTATGTGGTCATTTTTGTTTTCAGTTCCACAATATGGAAGGCATATGTCAGTACCAGGAGAACTCGTATCGAATTTTAAAGAAGACAGTTTGATATTAAAAAAGGTAGCTTCGCTTACACTGGACAAAGCAACGTTGGATGCGAAAATAGCAAAACCTAAATTTGTGCCTGAAAAACTAGACTTCAAACTTTACGAAAAATTCGAAGGTAAATTATTTATTTATTGTTGTTTGATTTAATATTAAAATCGAAAAACATTAACAGTATGCCAATCAGTACCAATCTTTTTTGTTCAAGACATACAAATATTGCACTGTTTAATTATATGACACTTATCTAACTTATTGCATTATCTACATGCAATTTTATCTTACAATCAGTCAATGAAGATTTCAACATTGATAACTATTAATTTACTCAGTACCTATGTCAATACAGTTTAAAATAAAACAGCAAGTCAGTAAGTTCGTTAAGTAGAATACAAAATGTGCCATTTTGCATCCCGCAATGGGAAAGAAATTGTAAAAAAGAAAAAATATTGCCTTAAAGATGGTTTGGCTTTACGACTTCTCATAATGACGCATAAAGAAGGTAAACGTAGAATTTTTTATGAAATGCTTAATTATTAATTCATAAAAGAGGAAATCATATAATAAAAGCAGCAATAGTTAACTAATTAACGATTAAGTGTTACCAAGATTATTTATAATAAACTTAAACTTTTAAATGTTAATAAATTCGAATATTAGGTATTTTAAATAAAATTTTGCATAATTAAATTTTAACATAAATTTAAAATATTTTGCAATGCATCTGATAGGCAGCTACGTAAACTGTAAAGCATAAAATTTATAAACAATTCTTAAAAGTTTTAATAGTTGTATTGTACAATTTTGCATGACGTTCAATTAAAATAAGCCGCTATTTATACATATTTATCAATTAATAAATAGGTGCAAAGTTTAAGTACATACGACTTAGGATTTTTAGATAAAATATTATGATTGTCTATCAGTAACTTCCTATCAATTTTTTAACTTTTTATGTTTAAGCTGTAGCATTAAAACACTACATAAACAATTACAAATTAAATTAGAAATACTTTCTGTTTTAGGTAGTATTTCTTTTATCATTTGTTTTTAAAACACAATGTTTACCATTTGTAAAGCAAGTTTTAAAAAAAATCATATGAAGATTTTTAGGATAAGTATTTATCACATTTAATTATTTCAACGGAATTTATTCAACTCTAAAATTGTTTTGGGGTGGTTAGCTCTTTATGAAGAGTAGTTAGCTACTGATAAAATTCTAACCACCCCAAAACAATTATACAGTTCAATAAATTTAGTTGAAACATTTAAAAGCTTCTTATTTACGAAATGTTCATGTTCCATTATTATTATATAAAATCGTTAACAAATATTTAATTTTCTTTATTTTTTATCACATTGCAATTTTTTGCATGGGATTGCGTTAATTTTTTCTAATTTAATTAGTAAATGTTTGTGTAATGAAAGCTGAAATAATTGATACATCTTCACAAAATTTCAGTCTTCTGCATTTAGGGACTGAATTTGTATCATCTGAGATAAATCAACCCAGTTTCAAATTTATTTTTCGTAATGATGTAATGGAATTTTATCAGATTGATCTATTTTAAGAGCAATAGAATTCGAAATCGTACATTTGCGCCAGAAAATAAGACCTTTAATCAGTTTTAATTCATCCAATTAACCTCAGACCTCAGTAAAGATTTGAGACGAAGTTATTGACTGTAAAACCGCTATGTATTACAAAAAAAAGCAACTCCTGAAATTACATTCGACCTTGTGAATTTTTTTCATAATCCTGTGGAAAAATTGCTAAAATAAACCTATCAGAAAGGCTTTTTATATTAATACATGTATTGTTTGTTATCAACTAATTTTCTAGATATTCAGAGATCGTAAATCATAAAGATTCCTTTATCGCTAATTGTTCGTAAATTATCGGAATCTTAAAAGTTGCGTCGACAGAGTAGCTAAAGTTAACAAATGGATCACGTTTATAATTTTTTTGCTTCAAAATGTGTGGTAGCTTTGCGACTTTAAATAACATAAAAGTTTTAAAAAAACGAAAAAAGTGCCAAAAATATAAGTTTTGTTTCACGATGTGTATAATCGACTTAAAACATAATGGTAAGCAATCGTTCCTCTTGATCTACAAACAATTTTTTTGGTTTTCTATTCTAAATAAACAATAACGTCTCCAAATAAGGAACGTTTTTATTTCATGTTTTTGGGGGCCTCCTTAGGTTTACAAATGAGTCAACAAATGTAATTAAATAATTATTAATACTTAGTAAAGAGTGTCTCAATTATCTTATTTTCTTTTATAGATAAATTAAAATCGTTACAATTGAAATTATGAGTACTGATCTTCACTTGTATCATAACAGAAAATATAGTAATAAATATATTAAACAAAAAAATTACAATGATGACAATTTTTTTATAATAAGGCTTCTCTGAACAATACAGGATTCTCAAAAAAGTACATACTTGTATGTATACCTACTTCTATCATATGTTTCGTTTTCTAATAATTTTGAAAATCTGTAAATTATGTTTTAGCAAGGAGAGATAGTAAATTATTTTATTTTTTCAAGGTTTAAAACACGCCAATATATCCCATTAATATGTTATATATATTATAATAATAGTTGAAACATGTAGCTATGACAAAAATAGTCGTTATTACCAAAGATTCTTTAAAAATCTGATCTAAATCAAAATTTTATAATTAACAATTGTTTGGTTCAACCTGGAAATGTAATTATAAGGTTTGTAATAATATATTTATATTCCATAAATAACAACAAAGGACAATCTCATTGATTAGCTAAGGAAATATGCAACTCAATATAATCCTTCAATTCAGATTAATTCCGACCTTTCTGTATGTATAAATATAAGTACATAGCAAACAAAATTTGCAGTTTTTTATGGAATTTTATTCAAATTTATTTCATTCAGATAACTAACTAACTTGAAAACAAAATACCAGAAGTCAGGTAAACATAATCCCGATAAAAGTGTCAAATACATGTCAGATAGCAAATGTATTGAACAAATACTTATATATGAGATATAAAGAAACATTACCTACGTTTGTAATATGTATATTAATAAAATAATAGGTTAAGTCGTTAAATTTATCATAATCGATTTTTGGATTTTTTTGATTGACGTAAGAAAATAAGTACACCGTGATTGTAATCTGTTAGATAACTTTTTGAGAAGTCTTAATGCATGCTAATATTTTGAGAAAAATTATTTTAACGGTTCTTAAGAATTTACAATTTTGCTATTTTTAAAAGAACTTTTAAATTAAGTATACGGCGTAAACTCTCTATAATTAAACACACACACAGTTTTTCTTTTGAATATTCACTTTTTTTAAATGTACTATTTCGTTGCAAAGAATGGTGGTTTCGTTTTAGAGAGTTAGTCGGTGTAGTATTTGGGTTGTAAGGCAAATCAACTGTGTTCATATAATTTTTACGTTATAGAAGGTTTTTCGTAATAAATAGTTTCGTTACATAGACCTTATAGGTTGTAGGTACAGAATGTTTATGAGCATTACATTAACTTAACATTCCTCCCTTATCTTCGAAGCAGAACAAAATTTTAAAATATTTCAGACAGATACAAAATTTTATAAATGTTCCAAAAAAGAACTGCCTCTAGTATTTATAGTTCAGAAAATTTATAAATTTTTGTCCCTATTTGTTTCCGAATATTTCGGAACTCCTAATGAGTTATTTCCTTAAAATTTGGACTAACTTTCATTAATTTGTGTCTACAAGCTATTTTTCCAACGTTCTTTCCACAATTCAGCACCTCGTTAGCTAAGTAGTATCGCACAATAATAGACATAATAATAGAAATTCGCATATTTTTATCTTTTTATTTTTTTTTTGTCTTTGTAATATATTAGCCTTATTAGTCATACATTTTTTACTTCTCGGAATTTTGTAATTTTTGTATTGTTATGTGCATTTGCTGTCTGTTCCTTTGTTTGGTTTTTGTGGGTGTCATATTTTTTCCCTTCTTGATATTGCCGTTTAGTCCTATTGTATTATATTTTGTTTGTTTCCAAATATTCTCTTAGAGTTAAGTTATTCGATAGATTTATTGGGGGTAATTTTTTGACCCATCGGTCCATTTCCAGGACGTAGATGATGCACCGACACATAGCTGCAATGTTGCATTTTTATATGTTTACGTTTCCCTTCCTTTTTTTTGTTGTTTCAAGTGTCGGTGCATCAGAACCACCCCCTCATCTCGGGGGTGGTTCTTAAATTCATGTTAAAATAATTATTTTTACATTCAATTGCAGAATCAATTCATCATTCAATCGTATTAAATTCAAACCATTCAAACATCAAACATTTTTAGCAGAGATCATTTTAGTACATTAATATATAGCGCCAATCACATTAAGATCTCTCTAAACATATAGTATTTAATAACATATAGTTTCATATAATAAATCATAATCTATAGTCATTTAATATTTTCGTAAAAATAAGTAGCAATCACGGCGTACAATAAAATTAGTGTGGATGTAAATAGTTTGGGTGTAATAAACATTTAAAACACAAAGTCCGTTTATTGCATCGATTCCCCCATAGAAATCAAAAGAAGTGGCACATCTGTGCACCGGTGAAATAATCTTATTTCATCAACTAATAAACAATAGATCACACAAATTTAAATAATTTGAAAATGTTTAGTTGCATTTTTCCTATTTGTATGCAGACAGTTTCCAGTATATGTTAGCGTTTCTCCAATTTATCGTTCAGTTATTCGTCTGATTGCTAACTTGTGGTTTCTTTGTCGGTTCGTAGTCGGTAAAATCGCGTCGCTTCGCCTCCAAAAGCTGTTAGATATGCTTTCCGATTTTGCTGAATAACAACGGCAGCAGAAACAACAACAAACCATGTTTAACCTTCCGTATATCCTCCTTCTTCGTCGTCAGATCAAACCATTGCAGACTGGGTTTAAGTCATAATTATTTCTGTGAGTGATTGATATGCTTCTACCGGAAGAATTCGCGGTGTAACGAATACAAATTAGCAGCGTTTTGCCTTTTTTTTTGGATGACGACATTTTTTTTTTTCGTCCAGGCCACATGCTCATCAACTGGTATCTGTCCGAGTTCGGGGAAGATCATTATTTGAGAAAAGTTCTACATGGACAGGACCTCAAACTTTTAGCGATACAATTTTGTACCCACTTATTAGCCGCAGGTGTAGTCAAGCAAATTCCTGATAAGGACGCACCCATGTACAACATTTTTAAGGTATGGATTTTTTTTAATTATATCTATAAATGATTTCACAGCAAAATTAAATAAAATAAACTTTTGAAAAGTTTCCCCAATTTATTTATTGACTCTACAAGATATTTTTTTGGTCAATATAACCATTATTTGTTATTATTGATAATAAGTTCTCTTGATAATGGTCACATTGACCGAAACAATATTGTAGAGTCAGTAAATTGGTGAAACTTTTGTTTTATTTAACTTTAGTGTGAATAAAAATGTTTATCAAGAAGTGAACCTTCGAAAGTTTAAATATGATATAAATAATTTAATATTTGCAAGTAAAGAATCGAATAGATATTTAAAATTTTGAAATTAAAATCCCGGCCTTGGGTTTATTCCTTTTCTTACCTTTAACAAGAGACAAACCAGGATCGAAGGGAATAGGTTTCGATCTATTATAGAGACCAAATTTTGAACGACTTTGTTTTAGACTAATTTCAGTAGCGGAAATATATTAATGATGACTAATAAATGCTTAATAATCTACAAAATATGAAGTATACAGGAAACTGTTGCTTTCATTGATAAATAATTCATTTAAAATTATTTTGAACGATATTTCAAAGTATGTTAATTATTCCAATTAATTTAAAAAGCTTTGGGTCATATCAATGTAATTGGAAATATTAGTTTTTATTGTTTGCACTACTCAAATTTACTAACCGATTTTGAGGTGATATATATATATATATATATGTGCAATTTGTTTTAAAAGTTAATTGTGAAATGCTCGTTGTTGTTTTTGATGCATGCTGTGAAATTCGCACTTTTTATGTAATCTATTGCGTATAAAGTTGCGAAAAGCATTATTTTAAAATTCTGTAGGAGAATATTAGGCCGTGAAGCCCTAGCGTCAGAAATATCTGGCTTTGAAACAATTATTCCGCGTTAAACTGCGCCACTATTACTTAAAGATAATTAACACTCTGCCCCTGCACGTTAATTTACCATTGCAGCACTAATTACATAATCATTACCGATTCGCTGTTAATTAAAAACAGTAAGAGAGCACCGTCTTAAAATTGTTAATATCAAAAAGAGAACATTTTCGAAAAAGGAAAAGTTTCTGCGTATCTAATGTACCTACCTACAACAATAATTAACAAATTAGAATTTAATTAATTAAAATAATAGTATTTACTGCAAGCTTACATTATATGAGAAGGAGAATTTAATATTGGAATTACTTATATAATTTTAGCCCGATCTAATGTATTATTGGGCACATACGGAAGCTCCGCAATCAGTTCCGCAAACACCTGGAAAATTCACAACTCTTCATTGGCCTCCCACGTCTCCATCGCCATCAGAAGTTTTTTATTCACCTGGTTACACGGACGTTTCATCATCGAAAAGTACCATTCAAGCAATAACGCCGACAGAGATAGAAACGAAACTGTCGGCCAAAAATGCCGAAATAATTTCTTTAGAAGATGAAATTAAAAGGTTACAACAGGAAATAGAAAAATACAAGACGCTGACGAAAATACAAGAGCTGACTGCAAAAACTGCGAAGGATTTTAGCTCTCCTATAGAAGAAACGAAAACTATTTGTGATCACTGTGATAAATGTAGAAATATACTTTCAACTGACAATAATAATTCATCTAGTTTAGGAATTAAAAGTGATAAACTGAGTTCAAACGAAATAAAAGTAGACTCTTATTCTCAAACCGATTTAGAAAGTTCCACTATTGAAAAATTATTACTTATTAGTACAAATGAAGATAAGGACGTAGTAGCACAATTGTTAAACAAATCTACCTCATCTTCTAATATTAATAATAATCAATCTGCTTTCATAAACAATTCAAATTGTGAAAAAACGGAGACAATAGACTCTATTAAATTTGAGACCAAAGAAACACAAACCGATTACCATGAACCTTCTGTTACACAAAAGGATCTACAAACATCAACAACACCAATTCCTCCACCACCACCTTTCCCAGAAACATTATCCCGCCCTCCATCGGAAAGTACTATTCCTCCTCCTCCACCCCCACCTCCATTACCAGTAACGATAGGAGCTCCTCTACCCCCTCCACTTCCTGGCACAACAGAACCTTTACCTCCACCTCCACCACCCCTGCCTGGAACAGCAGGTCCTCCTCCTCCGCCTCCCCTTCCTGGGATTGCAGGTCCTCCTCCACCACCACCCCTTCCTGGAATGGCAGGTCCTCCTCTTCCGCCACCCCTTCCTGGAATGACAGGTCCTCCTCCGCCACCGTTACCACCAGCAGGAGCAGGTCCTCCACCACCTCCGCCACCACCTGGAATGGGCAACTCGAAACTTATTCCTCCACCACCAATAAGTGGACCAGTGCCTTTTCCATCACCACCCTCTGAGGGTTGGAATCCTCAAAAAAATCGTAAGTAGATTGAGACACATGTCAGAACATGCATGTTTAGTTCATGTTTGGGATTAATTGTTGTAATTTTTGTTTGTAGTGTTACGCCTATTGAGCGAATTTTTTATTTATTTATTTTATGTCCGTAGCTAAAATATTTTAAATTAGATGTTTGGATGGTTTGCTAAAGAAAATTTACCTTTTATTTGAAGTGCCTGTCATTTTATTAAATTACGTTGTAGTACTGAATGCACTCTTATTATTTGTCCAATTTAGCAGTTCCTGCAGTCCCTTATCAACTCGGTGAGTACATCGTTGGTATTTTTGGAAAGGAGACGCTGCAATTGTATAAATACACCAAATGATGGTGTATTCGTTTAATAACATTCACCGTTCTTAGTAAATTCCTAACAATAAGTGAAGTTTCTCCTTTCTTTTTCTGTCATTTTGTTTTATTGTAATTGTCCATAGTTAGCAGTACATTGCTTATTAGTAAATGTTTGTCTAGTATTTGTGGCGTCTCCTCATTTTATATATATTAAAAAACTGACACCTTCAAGACTAAATAATTGTATTCGTTTCCAGTTCTGCGTAAGAAGCCAATTGTTCCCGCTACTCCCATGAAACCGCTATACTGGACAAGAATCGTAGTTCCAGAAAATACAAACCTTTCAGAATCAATCGATGAAGTCGACAGTCCAACGGTACCATTGTGGTCCCAAATAGACGAAGTTCCTTTACAAAATATGAACGAATTCACGGAACTGTTTTCTTACCAAGCCATTGCAAGAAAGCAGACGAAAAAGAAACTAGAAACTGCTCCAAAAGCGACAGCTGTGAAACTTTTGGATAGCAAAAGATCACAGAACGTTGGAATTTTGGCTCAGAGTTTACATGTAGAATTTTCGGAAATCGAAAATGCCATCTACAATTTCGATACATCTGTTGTTAGTCTGGAAGCTCTTCAGCAGATTTACGAAGCAGTATGTCAACATAGTATATTCGTTAATCAATAAATAATTAACAACCAATTGTTCTAGAGAGCGACGCCAGAAGAATTAATATTAATTAACACCCATCTTAATGACAATCCCAGTATTCCTTTGGATAAACCGGAAATGTTTTTGCACGACCTTTCCGAAATATCCAATTTTGCTGAAAGGATATCTAGTTTTATGTTTCAAGTGGAATTTGATGATTCACTGTCTTCTGTAGAAAATACGCTTACCAACATTAAAACTACATGCGACGTACGTATTAAATATAAACATTACATTCACTATTTTTTTTATATAAAAACTAAAAGTTAAATAAATACCAACAACCAAACAAATAGGCTTAAAATTTCATTTCATTGGGTATGTTTTGTTTGTAGTAAATTTTTTAACATGCTTTAAGATTTAACGTATAAAAGAAATTGAGAAAATCCTCTTTTATTTTTAAATAGTAACAAAAATGTAGGTGATTTTTGTTAAAGTTTTTGGTAAAAAGTCCGTCATTGAAACAAGTACTGTCGATAATATTGACGTTGGGGAACTATATGAATGGAGGTAACATGACCAGGGGGCAAGCTGATGGTTTTGGATTGGAAATTTTATCGAAATTAAAAGATGTCAAGTCAACGAAAGATTCCCAAACTACACTCCTCCATTTTATAGTCCGTACATACATGTGCAAGTTGGATAGTCCCTTTTTACTTAATTTTCCATTACCAGTTCCTGAACCAGAAGACATTCGAAGAGCAGCAGCTGTTAATTTTGATGAAGTTTGTCAAGATTTACAAAAATTGGAGAGTCAACTAAAAGGTATGTTTTTTTAATAAATTAGTACAAAAGCTGCCTATTTGCTAGACATAATTAACTTTTCGTAGCCTGTGAAAGACGAATACAAAAGGTAATTGATGAATCAACTCCAGAAACCTTAGAGCCTTTTAAGGAGAAAATGTCCACTTTTTTGGAAAATGCTCATAAACGAATGATCTGCCAAAAGGAACATTTAGAGGAATGCAAAAGGAGATTCATCAGTACAATGAAGTTTTATCATTTTAAGCCAAAATCTGGTACAGTAGAAACTTTTCCGCCAAACGAGTTTTTTGAATTATGGCTACAGTTTTCTAAAGACTTTAAAGATATGTGGAAAAAGGAAATACTGCGGTTAGAAAAGGCAAAGTACGTTTATAATAACACCACCCAACCTTTTACTTATGTTTGTCACTACATTCTTCTTTTTTAGGAAAGACGATTTGCGAAGAAGGGAGAAAGAAAAAATAACAGAAAATATTTCTATTAAAAAGCGAGAAAATGGTTTGAAATCGAGAGTTGAAAGACTGAAACAAAAACTTAAATAAAGCCAAATCTTGTTTGATTTTATATGAATTTTAAAGTACCTATTTAATCTAAATTTTAATGTGTTATGTGTTTTTATAGTTTAAATTATAAATTAAAGTAAATAAATCTTAACTTTTTTATAACATGCCTATCTTATTTTACTATTAAGTTACCTTTTTTTTTAGAAAATTAATAATTAATATTTATTCACAATATATCACAAAAACTATTTTTTAAGACACCCTATATATAAATGACGTCACTAACTGCATCAACTATACGTCAGTTGTGGATGGTGCATGCCCCAACGTAGGTAGTTACAAAATATTCAAATATTTAAATTTGAAATTATGGTGCAGTCATGTAGTGCTCAATATTGTAAAGAACGTTCAAAAAGGGGGTCAGGAGTTTCTTTTCACTCGTAAGTGTTTAAAACTCCTTAAAATTTATTGGGAAGTAATAGTAAACGAACAAAAACCTCGCAATCCTATTATACTTAACCTCAATGTAGTCTTAAATACAGAATTTTTCGAAGATATATTATTTTATTGTTGTTTCTAATTAAAGTAATTACTTATAGATTTCCTCAAGATGACAAAATTAAAGATCAATGGGTCCGTGCGGCCTGTAGATATAATTTCAAGCCCCAAAAACATTCCAGACTTTGTTCAAAACACTTTTCACCTCATGACTTTGTTACCAATGGTTGGAGTTCAAAACAAATTCTTAAGAAAGATGCTGTGCCAAATACAATTAAAAGACTGCCCATTGATGAAAAGAGCCAATGTGAAACATTAGTTAGAGAATATCCACCAATAATAATAGACAATATTGCCATTCCAAATGAAAAAAATAAAGATACTATAAATAAAGCAAGAAACATTAAAATCATTATGGGATCTGATTTACAAACTTCCCTTATTGAAGACAAACGTATTAGTTTACTAGGAAAAACTGAAAGTGATACCAGTAACCAAATAAAATCAGAAAATGAAGTTTTAGGTTTAGAATTATCCTCATTTCTTTTTCCACCTGAAGAAGGAAATAAAATTTTTTTTTCTACACAAACAATTGTAGAAGAAGTAAACACTAACGAAACTGATGACTCAGATAATTTAACAACTGAGGATAAAACTGCAGTTACAATTTCTATAAAACAGGAAAATGACGTTTCAAATAATTTAAGATCAGTAAACGATAATTTTGACTGTGAGCATTCTTTAGAAAAAAAGAAATTTGTCAAAGCGAAAGAACTCTCCGGTATTAACCAAACGTACACAAATAAATTAAAAGAACGATTAATAGGAAAGAAAAAGCAAATTAAAGCATTACAACAACGTAACAGGCGCCTTGTTAGAAGAATAAATAAATTAAATACTTTAATGGGAAACCAGCCAAAACCATTAAATAATATAATTAAAGTCGATAGTCATGAAGTCACAAATATGTTGGTAAGTTGAAAAAAATAACTGATTTGTCAATAATAAATGAATTCACTAAAAACTGGATATAATTGAATTGTATTAAATCAAACATAATTTTTCAGACAAGGTCATAATAATGTAATATGTTTATTAGGCAAATTTTAACTATCTTTATTGAAAAACTTTTAAATATCAAATAACAAATACTAATTTATTAGAGAGAGAAATTCTCGTGCAAGCAATTTTGTTTTTACCTTACCTTTTTTTTTACTTACATGATTTTTTGAAATATTTTCATTTTCTTTTTCATGAGTTTGATTTAGTACAGTCAATGAAATTTCTAAAGTATGTTTAATTAGTTTGTACATTTTAGAAACCGTTGACTCCTACTGGTAGAGTAATAATAAAGGAAATGATGAAAACTAGGAAATCCAAAGTTTATCCAGCTGAATTGAAAAATTTTGCACTCACCCTGAATTTTTATTCCCCAAAAAGTTACTTGTATGTTAGTAAAATATTTCCCACTATGCTTCCTCATCCTAGAACTCTTCTGAAATGGTCTTGAAATCTGAAAAATAAGAAGTTCCCTATGAAAAGATAATTAAACAACTAATAACATTCTTTTGTTTATTCTTATTCATTATGCAACAACCAACAAATAACAGGAAAACAAGTAGTAAGTTTGATTTTTAATATGTATTAGCAGTTTAAGTAATTACAATAATAATTTTATTGTCAGCTTTTAAAAAGTTTAATTCAAAATTAAGAGGGAAATATGTCTTTTAGCAAATTGGCTAAAAGAAGAGACCTTTCAATGGCTATCTTTAAAAAAATAAGAAGCAAAGTAACCTTCAAATAATATATAACCACACTTATTTCAGTATGAAATATTGCGATGGTATTTTAGTTTAGTTAGTTTTCTAAGTGTGTAATTAATACTTAATTAATTATGAATAATATACATCAAAAGCTGTGGTGTTTAAAATCTGTAAGAGCCCCTGGTATTGTGTCGCAGAGACGGTTACAAGAACATCCTTCTAATTTTCGTGAGTAAAATTGTTGTTTTTGATTTATTTTATAATCAAAATTTTTTTAGAAGTGGAAAATTTTATATGTGGTCTCGCTGATGCCCGACAATTTTATCGAGATAATAAGTTTTTGAATGCAGAAAGTGCTCTGTTAGAAAGATGTGTTTATCGTATGAAATTGAAATTTCGATCAAATAAAGGGTTTAAAGCTTTGCAAAAAATACTGAAATCACTTAAAATGTACATGATTGTCGACATGGCACAGATAATTGATAAACTAATTCAAATAAATAATGATAATAATCAGATTGTATATGTACCTGGAAAGTGCAACATAGAGTATCTTTTAATTCGTTTACAAACTGTAGCAAAACTTATGGAAAGAGTAATAGAGACCACAAAAGAATCAGCTTTATACATGCATAGTATTATTGGCATTGGCCATATATGGAAAGTATTAGTAGTGTGCTTTGGGGTAATTTCGAGATTACGATCTAATGCTATAAATATTCTTAAGTACACATGCAGCTTCTACTTACAAACAAAAGATTTTTATGATAATTATTATGATAATACTGCTGAATCTTGGATACCAAATGAGTACAAATTGCCTAATGATTTAAAAGACTGGATTGGTCTTGAGTGGTTTAATCAAGAATGTACAGAAAAGAAAAGCAAGATTGGTCTTGAATGGTTTAATCAAGAATGCATAGAAAAGAAAACCAAATCTATATTTACCATTAACTTTGAAAATGACTCATTTTTATCCAAAGATAATGATGATAGTGATAGTGAAAGTGAAGAAGAAACTGTAAATGAAATAGAAACTCAACCACAACATAGATATGTAAATAACAATATAAAACGGTCTCCAAAGACAATGCACCTAAATATTCCACCTAAACATGATTTAGAAGACATTGGAGAAGTTGTAGATCGAGAAGTGGTTAAAAGTCAATTAACAAACACAAAAATACAAAAGAAGTTGAAAAAAAAACAGGACATAAGTAATTCTGGGAAAAGCAAATTTGTTGGTAAAGGGAATGGTCCTATTACTAAAAAAAAGAAAAAGAAATTGAAGATTTCGGTAACCAAAAAAGAAAAAGGCAGTAATTAGATAGCATGAAATATTCTTATTTAATTTGTTGTTTCAGTATATCTCTTAAATAAAATCATTTATATTAATTTTGTATTTTCGTTAGAATTTTTTTAAATAGTAAACAAGTACTTGATATGAGGGTAAAGCTACGTATGGATATAAAAGGAAAATAAAAAATTATAAAAATCCCTTACATTTTCATTCAAATTGTAAACGGCAGGTGTAACGTAGCCACAGAAGCAATTGGTAATTTAGTCACGTACAATGTCAACTACTTTCGGTCAAATATGGTTAAATATAATATTGGGTTATAACAGCAAATAACAATTTTTAAAGCAGTTTTTCACAATAATCTAATTGTTATAACCTTTCCTGTATAAATATGAACCATGTTGTATTATTTCATAATCAAATACTACCTCGTATTAAATATTTTGCTAATTTAAGTAATGTAAGTATATTTAAGGTTAGGTCATTATGTAACTTGTTATTAAATTAAAAAACATTTAAATTACCAGACATTTACACGAAGACTAAATACAAAGTCCCCTTCTAATACGGCAATACTAGCTACAGACAGGTTTTTGGAAAATCCAATAGTTGCTTTACCTGAAAAGAATGGGGTGGATTTGATAGGACCACCTGATCCAGTTTCTAATTTACGCCCCATAATTAGATACATAGACCTAAACGAGACAGTATTACAAAAGAAATTAAGACAATTACAAGACGAAACACAGATATGGAATCAAAAATTTTGGTCCGAACACAATGCACGTTTCACACAAGTAAGTACTTAATTGCCCTTAGTTTTTGAGTATATTTACAACATTGATTTTTAGGAAAAACATGAATATGTAAAACAAAACAGCAAAGTTGACCAGTCCAACCTTACACCAGATGAAATGAGTGAATTCTATAAGTCATTCTTAGATAAAAATTGGGAAACCCATGTCCACTATAATATTGAATGGTATAAAAGGAATTTTTCCATTTTACTACTGTCATTAAGAGTATATTTGGAGGATATAAGAAGTTGATGGTAGTAATTATTATTAGAAGCAATAAAAAGTAATTTTTATGTAGTTGGCTGTGTGTATATATATTTTTAAATATAAAGAAACAGTCATAATTGACGTTTTTTATTTATTATATTTTAATAACTAAGAATTAAAAATGTTATGTTTGCTTGTAATAAATATCCTGACATTGTCAGCCTATGGAGAGATTATTAATAAGAATGTGCACCAGCAAGTAATATTTCATTCTCACAATTTGCAAGTTAAAACATATTTAACTTTAGTAAATAATGAAGAAACCAAGAATATAACTGAAAAGTTTATCTTTACTGTCGATCCCAATATTAGTGACTATAGAGTTTTCTTTAAAAGTTTTGATACTAATGTGCCCTTAAGTTACAAAAAGTTATATGATTATGGTATACCTAGTGTTGATGCTTTTGAAGTAAATTTGAACCAAACAATTACATCTGGTCATGCATATCAAATTGAAATAAACATATTTTATTTTAATCAAATTAAATTTGTTAAAAAATTAAGTGACAATAAGCATGTGGCAGTTTTGCATAAAAATTTGCATTACTATTCGCCTTATTGGACCTTGAATTTCACCAAGCAATTTATTTATAACAAAGTCCTTGGTGACATGGGATATTCTCATCAACCAGATGAAGAAACGATGCATTATATTAAATATAAATCCATCATTGTTCCTCGGTTCAGTTATGAACTTGCAACTATTTCCTACGTGAGTGACGAGATTTTCTTCGAAATTGAAAATTTAGAACGCACAGTTGAGGTGTCGCACTTTGGCTTTGTGATAATTCATGATAAAATAAAATTGGTAAATAAAGGTTTGTATTTTTAGTTAAACTATTTAGATCTGCATTTAAAAATTAAGTGGAAGCTGATGAATTTCAAAGAAATGTTTCAGAAAATGAATTAATTTTTAAGATTATTACACAAAAATTACATTTGTAGGGAGTAAAATTGCTGGGCACTTTTCTCCTTATCGGGATTTGAGATTAAATTCTCTCAAGACCGTACTTCCCTATTCAGCACGAAACTTCATATTTTTTGATCACTTAGGGAAAATTAGTACCTGGAAAATTGATCAAGACAAGGAGGGTTTCAATATTTTCAAATACAACATACGTATCCCATTATATGGTGATTGGAAAAGTGAATACACCATAGGATACGAGTTGCCCACTGAAGAATGTTTATTTCACAAAAAAAATAATGAATTTCAAATGTCGATCTCTATCTTAGATAACGTCTTTGTTGGTATAAATATAAGAAAAGCAAAAGTGAAGATAATTATTCCTGCAATGAGTGAAATTTTGAATGTGATAACTCCAGATCATTTTCATTTTGACGGTGTTCGAAACGATTATTTCAGATTTCCCATTACAGGAAAAACTTCGCTGTTGTTTAGCGGTACAAATATTTTGAAAGAGGATGTTGCAAATATCACAATAACTTATCAATTCAATTCATTATATTTGCTAAAAGAACCGAGTCTCCTTAGTGCTCAAATTTATTTAATGTATTTTGGAACAATTTTTCTGCTTAGATTATATACTGAGTTCAATAAGTTGTAATGTATGATAGAGATATCTAATAATTAATAATGTATTGATATATCAATTGTAAGTTTTTGTTAATTAAATAAAAAATGGAATATTTCCTGTTTTATTTGAAAATGAACTGTAGACAACTTTTAAATATTTATTTTGTCTTTTCTAACTAAAACACAAGTATACATTTCTTTGACACCTATTAACTCCAGATATATATCAAAGAGCGTTCTTAAAACTAACAATTTATAATAAAATCTTTCACCTAAATGTCGAACACGGTCGCAGTCGATCTGCACAGAAACTTTTACAGTTTATGGCTTTGCTAATAATATCGCCACATGGTATATTGTTTTTTCTTAGTTTGCCATGAATTACATCAGGTTGATACGGCTAAAAAATTTTTTTATGTATTTTTAATATTCTTTTCCATTAGACCTTCAATTAAAAGCTCAAGCTCCTTTTGGCAAATTAACTGCTAATAAAAACAATTCTTAATTTTTACAAGCAACAATATTCTATTTTTCTTAAGAAACTTTTGGGATGTAATTATTTTTTGTAGGACTTGCGGTTATAGAGATAATAAAGAACAAACAACGACTTTAACCCTTTTTTCAAAATGGTGACTAAAGGAGGGGGTGCAGCCATGAAAACCGAGTTTTGTACATACACTACATCCCCTACATATTGGTTCCACAGAATATCTTCTATTTTAATTTTAAATAAATAAAACCTGTGGGAACATCGAAATTTGATTTTTCTTAAACAGATACTTTTTGAAAATATAGAAAGAGATATCTAATAATGTAATTATAATGAACGATTGGTACCATAACTTACTGGATTAATGCATTCTTCTTCCGAATCACTAAAAGTATTGGTAGCGGATGTCTTTGCTGTTACACACTTTGTGGTAGGAAGACTGCATTTTCCAGATGTACAAAATATGTCGGCTATTTCTTTACAATTGTCATTACATCCTGAATTTGAGGAGTAGCAATCTTCATTACAATCTTGTTTGCTCCTGTCTGAGCATTCGTCCTCCGTTGGAGAACAACACGGAGAGCTATCCTTGATTTCAAAATGATTAATTAATTTATTACCTAAATACGGATACATTAGAGTTTAAGTTTGATATAGGATTAGTACGTGTAGGAAACACTGCGGTGCAAATAAACCGCGCCCAAATATTAATGGTCTTTTCGTACAGATTATTAAATCTAATTATTTTAAAAATAAATAATTGAGGTAAACTTCTTACAGTTCCTCTGCATTCTAGAGCTTCCCGTTCACACAGTAGTCCTGTAAGAAACTGTTGAACTTTCTTTTGGCTTTCAACCTGCACTTGAAAGTCAGTGACTGTATCATAGAGTTTCTGAGTTGCGAATTTTGCCGCGCAAATTGCTTGCTCTTTCTCTTGCTGAATGCACTGTTTTTGTTTAGCGAATTCTACCCTTTGTTTGGAAATTTCTTGCTGGAGACAGTTGATCATTTCCTCCTTCTTTGTTATGTCTTTTGAAGTGCAAGAATAGTATTTTTCAACTGTCTTTTCGAGCATTGCAACTTTGTTTTCGAGACTTTTTTGTTTGCACTCCATTTGCTTAAAATATTATCCATAATGAAAATAAAAGTACAAGTATCTATAAATCTTACTTTTAATTCTTCAATAAGTGTACATTTTTCTTTCTTTTCGCATTCTAATTCATTAAGAAGACGTTTTACTTCTTCTGCTCTTCGTTTTAAGTCTTCAGAGACTTTGGCTAATTTACATTGGGCTTCTTTAGCCTCTTGTTTCTTCTGATTCAATTCACACCGTAATTCACTAATTAATTTATTCTGATTTTGAATAACTTTTTCTTTGCATGCCAATTTATTCTTTTCTTCGCAGTATAAGGATCTAATAATTTTTTTTATAATATTTACAATTCTATAAGTATCGAATTTAGATAAAGATGGAGTGATTTTTACCATAAAAGTTCAAGGAGTTTTTTAATTTAAATCTATAAAACACTTTCGTAATTTTTTTCGAAGTTACAATATTTGATTTATTCATTTTTACACCTATTCCTATTTTTTATAAATATTTTGTAATGCATATATTTTTTTTCCAAGGACATTTATAATACTATGAATTAATAAAACAAATCAACAAAGAATTTTTTAATTATGTGTGTATGACTCATAAAATGTAAAAGCGTGAAGGTAAGTTAGGCACGTACGTATTTATATAGTTGTAATGTTTTTTTGTTTAATGCGAAATAATTAGCCGAAAATGCATAAAAACATTTATAAGGGGGATTTACATCTTACCTTAACTCTGAAATTTGTTTTTCAAGGTTTCTAATTTCTTCACAACATTTTTCATCGGCTGAACTTTTCAGTTTTTTAATTTCCTCCTCTAAATGCTGATTTTTAACACATAAATATTCGTTTTCTTTTGTTTTATGTTCCAAACTTTTCTCCTAATAATTTATATTATTTTATAAAGATAATTTTAAAAACTCTAATCTAATCGTATTTAAATTTCAATAAAAATCACCTGTACAGCAATTTTATTGCACTGACATTCCAACATCTCTTCCTGTTCTTTATTTAGTTTAGACAGTTCAGAAATTCGTGTTTTATGTTGTTTTATTACGCTGGTTAATTCATTTACCAGACATGAAAGTTCCTCTTTTTCCTTCAATAAAATTGATTCTTTCTCATTCACAAAAGAAGTGAATAATCTTAACTCTTCTTCGATACATTTTCGACTAAAAATTAATTATATTAAAAAATTCTGTAATATCCAAACGCTTAAGAAATTACAATTTTTACATGATAATAATCATTATATTTAACGGATGTTTAAAGTTCTAGTTAGGCAATGTCTGATTGTTCAAAAACATATTTAGGACTTCCATTGTCTCTATTTCTTTATATGTACAACGTTTCGGCTGGTCCTATCTGTAGCCGTTTTCAATAACTTTATAACTTTACTTATATACTAAGGGTGGGGGGTTACAAATAAGAATTACTGAGATGTCTGTTCTGTGTTCTTGATTTAATTATTAAAATCAAGAATCGCTAACCCCGTGTAGAGGATCAAACACACCATTCATTCACTGGGATAAAGTTAAAATGATCCATAAAAAACTGATGAAAAAGAAAATTCAAAGAAGCTTTATCTACTCAAAACAACCAGAAAATATTCAGTAACCCTAACGTTTACGTAGATATCCACTCACTATGGCAAAATTTAATCTAAAACTGTGGGATTTGGTCGTACCACCATAGTAAAAAAGTTTTTTGTGTTTCATTCCCACCAGCTACTCGTTTTGGTCGGCGGGCAGTCCCTCCGACCTACACTGCAGTGCAAAGCCGGAGGGGAGGGCGTAAGGCCCTCTTCAGCCTTCTTGCAGGAATCGTGGGAATGGGTGGATGGTGTGGTTAGGGAGAGAAAGATGAGACGGACGAAATGAAGACAGAAGAGAAGTGAAAGATTATCTGTGGAATGTTACTATCCTAGCATTTGCCTAAATAATCCAAAGAAACCACAGAAAACTTAGACCAGAGCAGCCGGACTCGGGTTCGAACCGGTGACCTCCCGAATGCTAAACAATGATCTAGAGTACTAGACCACGCCGCTCGGTACCACCATAGTGCTGAAAATGGCTGGAGATAGCCGAAATGTAGACATAAAAAAATAAAGACAATGGAAGTCCTGAATACGTCCTTGAACTATCAAAATATAAAAACGACTGACCGTTTTTCATCTGCGTTTCGAAATTGAATCAATTTCTTTTGCATTTCTGCACATTCACATTTTAATTCTCTATGTTCATCCATCAATTTTTGCATTTCGCATTTGGTTTGTTTGTTTGCCTGTCTATGACATTCTTCCAATTTCTTTAATTCGCACGTTAATGCTTTAATTTTTTGTTGATAAGCTTTCTCTTTATCTTTACATTCTTCTAAGCACTGTTCGACTGCTCGTCTTTTATTTTCTTCACACTCAATTCTCGTTAGTGACTTTTCAAGTTCTTGCTTCAAACAACACTGCTTCTAAAATAAATAGAAAAGTTTTTCTTTATGTGATTAGCAGACTAAAAGTTACGCATGTATTGTTTACGTTTTGCGATTCGGCGAGATTTTCTTTGCAACATTTAATTTCGTCTTTCAAACATTCTGATTCATTTTTAGCAGTGATGACTTTATTATAATATTCCTTGACAGTAGCGGCGAGTTTGTCGTTTACTTCACGAAGTTTTTTATTCCACAGTTTATTTTCTTCCATGCCCATTTCGAGATCTTTTTTCTCATCTGCTATCTTTTGAATTTCCTTCTCTTTTTCTTCAATGGTGCATTGCATTTCTTCTAACTTTTGACACATTAATTTTAAACGTTTCTCTTTATCCTTTAAAGTTTTCGCCAGTTTTTCTGTATTTTCAGCCATAATTTTTGATGATTTAGCAGCTTCCAATTGTATTTCTTCCAATTTACATTCAATAGCTTCCTTGGTTTTTGCTGCAGTTTTTTGTGTCTCTTGAAGGTAGCATTTTCTTGAACTGATTTCTTTTTCTAGTTTCATGCATAAATTTCGGTTATCCTTTTCTAGTGTAGTTAACTTCTCTAGGATTTCTTCCTTTTCGTGAAGAAGATTGTTGTATTTGCATTCCAAATCTTTGGATAATTCGGCAGCGATTTTTTTACTTTGTACCAAATCTTCCAATTGCATTCGCAAAAGTTCGATTTCGGTTTTCATTTGATGGGAGTCACATTCAGCTTTCACTCGGCGTTCTTTTTCAACCATCAGTAACTTGAATTATTAAAAATTATAAAAAATAAATTTCTTTGCCCAAGAAGGTGGTCTTTTTCTCACCATGTCGCAATTAGATTTGTTTCCTGAACATTGCAAAGAGTATTGCCCATCTTCCGGCATTGAGGGAAGATTATTACCAAATGAAATTTTCTTATTTGTGTTTTTTGTACAACATGTAGGTGTTGTCGTTTGAAAACAAGGGGAATCTAGAATCGTTTAATACGTATAAGGGTATGAAATATTTTAGAAATTGTAACTTGCCATTTTGAGAAGGGTCGCATAGGGAAAATGTAGGTGACGGTGTTTTACAAAGAGAAGGGGGTTTCGAATGCCGATTTGAACAGCACTTTGAAGAAGACACACAATCATGTCTAATAAATTAAAAATAAAGTATAATTAAATAATGAACCTTACAAGTGTAAGTTCTTTTATAAATGGGCAAACAAAGTTGTACCTGCGCGTTTGACTGCACGGGGATGATGATTTTAAACATCGCGATTTTCTAGAACAACTGTCATTTTGGTCTGAAAAACAGACTCTTTGGATATCAGAAATTTTGTCAGCATTTTTTAACATACATTCAAGTTCCTTTTCCAACTTGCATAATCTTGAATTCAAGATCTAAAATTTATTCGAAATTAAAGTTTCCGGTTTAGAAATAATGAAAAAGAAATAATTTTAATTTATCTTCGTTACATTTCTTCTTTAACATTCAGTTCATTACTTATTGCTTGCTAGTAGAATTTTTGTATATTCCAAAGTACATCAATTTTTTTGTATGATAAATGTATACTTGCCGATGTCATTGTAAAAGTAATCCGGACATGTACGATTACCACAAACGTACACATAATACATGAATTATATAACAGTTTTAATTTTCTTGCGGAACTACATAATGGCTACAAAAGTTATACGTTAAGTAATAAGTCGTTATCATTTTTGTAACATGTAGTACTCAGACTTGACAGATGATTTTGACATTTTGCTGGAAAAACGGCATTTGAAATTAAATAGGTAGGTAGGTAGATTTTATTTGTTTTTGAAAAACCGGCTAGATGGAGTTTCGATCGAAAAAACGAAATATAATTCTTTTTAATAATTTTTTAAAAACAATATTCTATTTAAATTATGTTTCAAATTTTCAGTGCTTATCACACATAGGTACTATATACAATATTGTTCACGATTTTTAGCTTTCGAACTTACTATAATATTAAAAAGAATGTTAAGAATCAATTTAATGTTATGTACATTTTTTGGTAGTTTTGGAAGTAACGGTTGTAAATTGTTATGTAAAAGGATGTAACTTTTGATTACAAAACTTTTGTTATATTTCTTCACAAAATTGGGCACCGGTCCGTTTCTAAATGTAATTCCATGTAATTAAAGGCAAACAACCGTTTTCTTAAGTCAATATTGCAATTACAAATATTTGATGGAACTCTGTGGTAAACACTTTGAAGGACAACTATATTTATTGAATTTTTGCAATAACTGGTTATTTAAAAAATCACGTATATCAGAAATATTTTAATTTTTACGTAGGCACAGCTAGAGGATTTCCTTTTTGTGTAATATTACAATTTTCTAGAAAATTCGTTTGAAATGAAAATTTGATAAAATTTTACTTTTTTGTCCATATGGAATAAATGCATATGAAGAAGCTCAGTTTATCTGTTTTAAAAAATAAAAACACACCGGTACAGAAAAAGAAAATATACATTAAGTTGATGTAAATAAGTATATTATATAGTTCTTAGCTATTAAACTATTAGTCCTTATGACGATTTCAAAATTTTGAAATTAGTCAAAGTAAAGTGCTTCGGTCGTGAGTCAGGGGGGGGGGAATGGACCTATTGTGTTCCCTCCCTGTATTATCCACACCTGTTTATATGTGTCCATAATTCTTTTATTTCTCCACCAAAACACGTATTATTCACATTTAATTAAATGTGTTCCTCTAAAGTAACTTGTGAAACTCACCACTTTAAATTTGAAATTTATTTGAAGGTTTTTAGAAGTCGGAGATGGGTGAGGGCTATAAGGTTGTTTATTTAAACTGTTGGCTTTTCAATTTAAATAAATAATTCTACAACTTCAACCTGGCTTTGATTTTTAAGTTATTCTAAATTAAAAGGGAAATATACTGTAATATAATGTTACACCAAAGTGTTTGAATTGTTTTGAATAAGATGGTCAATAAGCAAACATACAAAATAATAAATGTTAGGCAATTGTAGGCCCGTTCTTAAGTATGGACAATTGTTCGTGTATTTGCATAAATTAAATAAAAGGTGTCTTCAGGTTAGGTAAACGTTGCACTAAATATTTACATGAAGAATTCTGTTTATGTTTTTTTACATTATTACGTAAGTCATTGATTAATTTTGGTAGATATCAAAACAAACTAAATTAATGTGACGTCTACAACAAATTAGTCTGAAATTAAGATATAACCCAAAACTTTTAAATGATTGGGAAAAAGGCTTATAACGCAAGATATTTAGTTTATTGTTCAAGAGGTCTATAATGTTTATAGTATACAATTACAGTATTGAAAAATCTCTTAAATATAAGTCTGAAATCAGTTTTAAAGATTTATTACAAGTTTTAGAGTTTCTGGAGTTTTATAAGATAGATACCACTTTAATTTTCTTTTTACTTGAAGGAATAATAATTACTGAGGATTAATATGCATAAAAAGTGAACCGATAACTTGTGCACTTCATATATTTAAAAAATGGTCAATTTTTATAAAAACTAACAATGGACGTGTTTTGATGAAACATGTTTTCAAAATAAAAAATTAAAAAAACAGTAGAATGTTTTAACGAAATTTATTGATTACCCAACATATGTTTCGACTGGGCAGTCATTATCAAGAGTACAAATATATGTTTAGTAATCAATAAATTCCGTTGAAACATTCTACTGTCTTTTGAATTTTTTATATTACAAACATACTGAATTCACTTTTAGAATAATATTGCTTTACGGGTTAAGAGAGAGTCAAAACGATCTCCTATTTAACATTTTTAATTTTGAGAATGCCTTTAGAAACTAACAAAAATTTCTTCTTAGCCATGATTAGTTTCCTTTTAGATCATTTTAAATTTTCTTTTGGTATTTTTAGCATTATTCAAAAGTTAAAGTTAATTGAATAATCTGATTTGGTTGAAAACTATAATATTAAAGTAATTGTTTCTGTTGATTCCATATTTATATTTATATTTATAATATAGCCTGTAAAGGCCTTTCTGCCAGCGCCCACCTGATGAGACCCGATAGGTCGAAACCGGTCGTGGGATATGGCTCTCGGTTCGTTGTGCCTACTTGCTAGGACGCGTTCCAAATGTGAAATCTTTGATCTTAACATTTAGACGAATAAGGATTTTAATTCCTTCTTTTTTGAAAATGTTACATCTTCATCTAAGAATCCATCGGAGACAATTCAATTCCGGTAGGGGTATTAGCCCTCGGAGTAGTTGTTTCTGTTGATTCCATATTTATATTTATAATATCATTGCCCAAATGTAAAAATAACAATATTTGCAGGACCAAAAAAATTTTTTATAATTATTTTCTCTGAACCTAATAAGCTCGTTGAACTATTTATATACCACGCACTTCTCATTAGTCAGTTTCCAAAAACAAAAAAAAAGCTACGAAATACTGCAAACATAAAGAGATGAAAAAAGGTATATATGTATAGACATCTATCTTAGAAAGTTATTTGAACAAATTAATTAATTTCTCGGTAAATTTTAAGATGTAATAAATAATGGTTAGTTTACGTATGTACATACACTTGGAATATATATTTGTATACGATTAGTCGTGAATTTTCAATCGGACATGCACACGAACATTGACAGGTAAACGAATAAACACAAATCTCATGTTCTGTCACGCGAAGACCTGTACTCTTCTAATTGCTATTTATACTTGGCTGATTTCATTTTGCCTTCATTTAAACGTGAACATTCAACGAAGTAGCAACATAATATAAGTGCATTACAAGAAACATTAGCACACATCATTACTTATTCCTCATATTCTGTAAAAAATTAATAGAAGATGTACAGTGCCCTGTGGTTTCTTTCGATTATCTCTTCGTTTTCGTTTATTGCCAAGGGGGATGTTGAAACGTCCACATTTTACGGCGTCCAGGGAACGGGACATCCCCTAATCATAAAGTCCTTCCCAGCGATTGACAATGTCCAGAGCGAGTTGTATGAAGTTTATATGGAACCTTACACTTATGTGAGTGGGTTTTGATTTTCCTTTCCCTATGCACTTTTTCTTTACACCCTATCTTGCACTTTAGAGGGAGGGTAATTCTAGGGCGATTTCTGATAAAGACAAACAGAAAAACTCTCTTGCACAGGATTTAAGGCCAAAATCTGCTGTTTCCGTCGTAACTGGGGAAGGAATCAGTGGAGAAATCACATTCTTCCAGAAACAACCACCTGCAGGAGTGGTCACCATTACGGGGAAAGTTAGTGGTCTTCCCCCTGGTAACCACGGGCTCCACATTCACCAAGCAGGTGACCTCAGAGAAGGATGTAACGAATTAGGAGATCATTTCGACCCATTTTTGGTAAGTCTTATTCCAGAATGAAATTCAATCACGGATAAAGGTACACAACTGCATTTTTTAAAATTAAATTGCAATTCAGTTTTCTTTTATTATTTTTTCCATATAATACATTGTGGTAAATTTCTATTTGCTGCTGTATCTTCTCGTAATTCATAGAATTTCATGTTTATGACATTTACAGGAAATTAATAGTTAGTTACTTTATATACATAAACAGTTTTTATTTTCATTATAAAACTTGGTAGGTATAGGAAATTTTTTGAGGATTTCCATGCAAATCTGTTTTATTATTCTGGTAAAGAATGTAAAATGTATGATTAGAATTGGCCTGTTTTCGACCTGAATACAAAAAGGTACTTTAAAATTGAAATAATATGAAGAAGACGCTATGTATTAGTTTGTGATGAACTTAATTTCTTATAATTACTTGGCTTATTGCAAAATTTCGTGGAATAATAATTATCCAATTTAATAACTTGGTTAAATAATATTCAAACAGTTTTGAATTTGTGTGATTTAACATAAAAGCGTTTCATGGAATATTATGTATTTACGAAATAAATAAACAAAACATGTATCTACGCATAAAATCAGTGTTAATAAATTTCACTTATGTCATATTTCAACTATCCGTAAATTTTCTTAGAAGTGATAAATCTTTTCTTCATAATTGGTATGAAAATATGCGTTCTTAACAATATTTATTCTACAAACCGATTTGCTCACCGTTGTCACCAAATATCTTCTTTAAGTTGTAATTAATATTCTTCGATTGATTCTTTTCTTATAGTTAAATGTATTTGTTTCCTTTTGTACTTGTTTCATACCTTTTCGACTTTTTTTAAATATTAATGAATATTTATTTTGATTTTTTTTCACCTTGACTGCCTATCACTTGTAGACAGGATTATCTTTAACATCAATATTCACTTAGCAGCAACGACCTTCATTTACAAACAAAATTCATCTTTTCCTCGTCTATGCACGTAGTGATACAGTAGCATGTAACTGTTGTTTACCTTGTTTTAAATAATAAAAATTTTTGAAATGCTTTATTATATATAAAAGTTAACTGTGATTCACTATAAGGCCAAGCTTTTTATTTGGTAAGAGTACACATTATTGTAAGAAAAATTACTCCCATAAAATAAAATAATTACAACGTTAAAGGGTCTATACCAGTGATTCTCAACCACTGTGCCGCGGCACTTTTGTGTGCCCCGAAATTCTAAAAGTGTGCCGCCAAATTTTAGATATATAATAATGTTAATATTATTAAATAATATGATTTAAAAAGAAAAATATTTTTAACAGGAATAGATATTGAAATCCTTAAGAAAAATTAAGTTATCTCATTATTTGTTTTGCAACGCGTTCTTTCTTAGTGCCGGATTATAATGAAGCGGCGAACATAGGGAGAGCGCAGAGGAGAGCATAGCGTTTTATTCAAACCAATAGGAATAAATGCATGCGTTTATAGTAAGGCGTTTTACATAGCGGCGAAGAGAGCGTTGCTGCAGCCGTATTGCAGAATTAAAGATATGTCGCAATATATTCAGCAAAATACTGCAAAAACTCTTACAAATTCAAATTTTGCCCTACAAATCGACGAAACCACAGATATTACAGGAAAAACTCAATTAATTGCATTCGTTAGATTTATTCAGGAAAATGATATAATTCATCAATTTTTATGTTGTCGGGAGTTACCTAAATTTACAACTGGCAAACATATTTTTGATATAATTAGTTCATATTAAAGAAATTAAAGATTCGTGGAAGTCATGTATTGGCATTTGTATAGATGGTGCTCCAGCTATGACTGGACATATAAAAGGATTTGTAGCACATGTTAAAGAACTGAATTGGGATGGATATATATTAGTTACCGATTGTTTTTTGCATCGAGAAGCACTTGTTACAAAATAAAACTCTTCCTATTTACTCTGTCATCGGAACTGAAAAATTTCTGGAACAATGTGTTAAAATGGTTACTTATATAAAATCAAGACCATTAAAAAGTCGCTTATTTAGTAGATTATTCCTAGCTATGAAAGCCAAGTAAGAATTATTGTTACTGTATACGGAAGTAAGGTGGTTGTATAGAGGAAGAGTTTTATTTCGTGTGCTGGAATTAAAAGACGAAATGAAAATGTTTTTTTAACAAAATAAAAATTATGAATAATTTGTTCATTTGTTGGAAGATAAAATATGATGCACTAAACTGGCTTACTTATCAAACATTTTTGTTATTTTTAATAACATACATTCAAGTATATAAGGGCCTAATGAAAATATTTTAAACTCAACCGACAAGCTGATGGGATTCCAAAAATAAATAACCTTATGGAAGAATAAAACCCAGCAATCCATTTCTCATAACGGATACTTCTGTATTTGATTTAACTTTGAATGAAGAGGAAGAACTCATTTTGCTTTCCAATAATCGAGATTTAATTTTAAAACATTCAGATGAATCAGTTAATTCATTTTGGATTAACATTAGATGCGATTATCCAATGATAGTCAAAAAAGCTTTAAACATATTACTACAATTTTTCACATCTTATTTGTGTGAATTCGAATTTTCAGCATTAACCAACATTAAAACTAAAAAATATCAAGCTTGTTAAATGTAGAAGACGATATGAGAGTAGCATTGTCATTTTTACGACCAAATATAAAGAAATTATCAAAAAACATGAAGCTCAAATTTCGCATTAAAAGTATTCTTATTATTAACTTGTAATTAATCCCTTCATAAACGTACTGTTATTTTTGTAGTAGGTACATATTATTTTATTTCACACATTTAAAATTATTATCATAAACTATTTTACGCAGTGTATCACAGATAAGTAAATATTTTTAAACTGATCTTTTTCTTTGTGTGCCGACAAATTTTAAAATCGTTAAGTGTGCCGCAATAAAGGAAAGGTTGAGAATCACTGGTCTATACAATTACAAGTCTTGCAGAAGCGAGAAGTAAGCGATTTTTTTTTTCAATTCTTTTCGTTCAATTATTATTGTGGTGGCCAACCCTTAATTATTTCTTCAAACTTTTTATAGTTTACTCGTCATTTAAGTTTATTATTGAATCATTGTTGTTATGTGTGCTTGGTGACAACTTTTTTTAAGAATTCGAATTTCCATTTTTTATCGATTTCATACTATAACACATATATGAACGAATGAAAATTATCTTATCTCATTCACACACGTATTAGAAACATTTCGATCAGGTTAAAAGCCTTACAGGTTCTTGACATACTTTTACTGTATTACCTAGTATTTTATCCTTATAATCATTTTCGAAAATCTAACTTCATACTTAACGTTGCGTCTATAATTTATTATATGTAAAAATTACAAAAAAAATTGTGACAGGCAATTCTTTATTGTTTTATTTTATTATCTTCATTTATCACACTTATTTCCTCGATGATTTAATAGACAATCATTTTAGAGAATGTTTAAAAGGAAATAAAGAATTTCTGCATAAATATATATTTTTTATATTGCTTACGTAACCAATTTAGGTGTCATAATAGGCCTATTACAATACAATCTAATAATCAGTAATAGTTTTTCAGCGAATTACAACTTTTAGTTATATATGTAAAAAGAAGAAATCATTTTAATATATACATATGTATGTGGATACGATTTATGTTAATTGATTTTCATAATTAGGTCCAATTAGCTGTTGCAACAGATTTATGTAAAGGGCAGTATTAAAAAATAATTACCGTTAGAATTTTAAAAACAGGTCGTACAAATTACTTGCATGTATATTTAATAACCGCATCTAAAAGATTATAACATTTATTTGTAATCCATAATTAAAACCAAGGTTAATTCTAATTATACGGATGTCATTTGACTGCCTTTATCATCTTTCTCATGGCGCAAATAAACGGAATAAGAGATATTTTTAATTGTCTTAATTACAACAGATACTGTAAATAACTTAATACTGATACCGACGATCACGAGATTAAACGTCTACTTTTTTGTAAAGCACGAAAACGAAAACTTTTAACAACTGGTTCTTGAGACATCTTAATTTTGAAGTTCTCAACTGTATTATGAAAAGCGACTTTTTCTTTATTTAACAACTTTACAAAACGTTTGTAACATTACTTCAAAACATGCACAGGAAGTAGCGTAACCAGGCATTCAACAACTCATCAATTTAGTAATTATAATAAGAAGGTATGTAGGTAACTAATTTGTTAAAGCAGTCTTCAAGAACACTTAACACTATATGGTATACTTTCGAAAATTTATCGCATCTAGGGGTATAGGCTTCCACGGCAGGAATTCGTAGTATACTTAAAATTTGACTTAAAGGGGCTATGAACTACATTAATGGTTAGGTCCAGACGTTTCGTCGGCAACTACGGCTGACATCTTCAGTGGTACTGGGATGGCAACGTGGATGAAGGTTATACGAAGCATGTTTTTTAAGTAAGCACCGTTTTGAAATTAATAAAAAAACGTGCAAATATTTCTTAATGATTTGATTTTTACATGAATGCCTATACCTTAATCTACTTTTCTACATAATTTCCTTCAATATTGAGAAACTTGTCATAACGTTTGACCAGTGACCAGTTTTATACTCTTCTCATTGAACTCTGCCGCCTGACTTGTTAACTGTTAACCACTGCATCACGACTGTTTTGACTTCGTCATCGTCTTGAAGACGCTGACCTCCCAGATGTTTCTTCAAGTGCAGGAACAAATGGTAGTCACTGGGCGCCAGATCAGTGCTGTGCAGAGGATGATCTAGAGTTTCCCAGTGAAAACATGTGATGAGATCTTTGGTCCGATTAGCCACATGCGGACGGGCATTGTCATGCACATTTGTGCGGCCATCTTTAAATGATCACTCATAATATTTTGTTCGTAAACTACATAGATATCACGATGAATATCAATCGGTTTTAGTCCTTTAGCACTAAGGAATCATATAACAACCCGGAGGTATCTTAAACACTCAGTAAACAAGGTAAACAAGGGAGAATCAGACTGTAATGGCATCGGTGAGTAGGTATGAGCTGTTGGTACTCAGTGCGCATGCGTGGAAACGCTGACTGTAGCGCCATGGCGGCAGAATTTCAAAACGGTACTTACTAAAAACATGCCTCGTACTTCAAATTCTCGGCAGCGACTCAGTCTGAGCATGTCAGAAACAGTTGCCGACGAAACATCTGGACCTAACCTTTCATATAAACTGCGGCCTCTTTAACCCGAATCTTAATTTTATCACACCTATTTAATTAATAGTTGCAACATGGAGGCCCACAAGACAGTCTCCGGCATGTTGGGGATTTGGGAAATATAGAAGTTAAAGAAGATGGTACAACCGAGTTTAAAATAGACGACTCTTTCATTTCGTTATCAGGAGGACCAAGGAGCATTTTAGGAAGAGGAATTGTGATAACAGAAAACGAAGATGATTTGGGACGAGGGGGATCCGGTGAAAGTGTCCGAAACGGTTCATCTGGAAAACCGATCGCGTGCGGTGTAATAGCTTATGTTCGTTAAAAATTGTTGTAAAAATTATTATTGCATAAAAGTATTGTAAATAAATCGTTTATGTTAAGACATAAGAGCGAAACGGGTTGTCTAGCAAGAAAACTAAATAGCAACCTGTGGATTATTTGCTATGTGTTAAAAATGGAAATAATTATTTAAATAAAAACTAATTTTTAATATACCACACATATATTACAGATATGTAGCGATATATTACAAATTTATTTTTACTTAAATCATTATTTTCCGCTTTTTCAATTGAGCTTAAACATTTTAATAAGATAACAACAGAAACATGTGGTACAAACGTTCTACCGAACAGACAAACAGACATGAAAGCGAGTTGATAAAAGTTTGGTAAAAAAGTTAGGTTGGTCACGATTTCAAAATCCCAAGTGACTAATGAAATTAATTAAGTAAAAATGAAATTGTATTATAATTAATTTTTTATATTTTGTATTATTCAAACTAAAAAAAGTAATTTTAGATATATACATCTACCTACCCGTGTCGACAATGTGATAACAAATTATATATATTTTTATATTACGAATATTATAAATAAAGGCATTTAAATATCAAATACGCTTGTTTACAAAATCGCTTCTCATTTGGGTTTTTACTAATAAAAAAAAAAACAAGTAAACACTTATTTTTGGTACAAGAAAACAATGATTGTAACAATCAATGCAATAATTTTTGCTTTCCTTGAAATCAGTATTATTTGTGGCTAACAGCGACAATTTTCAAGGCTACATTGATGTATCTAACAGAATATTCTGATTGTGATTATGGCAATGATAACAAATAAATTAAATAGTCCGCAAAGAACAGTCAGTGACTAATTCTATAGAATGATATACACAATGGGTTATTTCGTCCAATAAACAATATTAAAATGAAGGATAATATGCAGCTTCCTAACATCAACTTTGAATATATTATTGATAATAATTGTACACAACTACGATTGAAAATTGCAATGTATACCCCGTTCTGCTAACTGCATACATACGAGGGTTGTTATTTATATTTTGAGTTCGCTGTGCCTACTTGGTAGGATGCGTTCAAAATTTGAGATGTTTGATCTTAATATTTGGACGAATAAGGATTTTAATTCCTTCTTTTTTGGATATGTTATATCTTCGTCTAAGAATAGATCGGAATCAACAGTGTAATTCAATGCCGATAGGGGTATTAGCCCTCGGAATAGTTGTTTCTATTGAATCCATATTTATATTTATATTTTTATATTTATAATATTCTAGAAGTTTTTACTTATAAAAACATATTGAGCTCTATTTGCACAGTCGTACTTTTACAACCGTAAAACAAAACGCAATATGAAAGTAGTTAGAATAAAATAATTGAGAAATAGTTAATGTTTTATCTGTTTCGTGACAATTTTTTCGACCTTGCGGTTGTTGGAAAAATAAATAATTAATGACGGTAATGACAGCTAAACCCTTTAAGCATTTGCGAAATTGTTTACTATTATTACGGGGTTTATATGATAAATCATCCAACATAATCATAAAAACTGCAGCAGTGTCAATTTACATTGTTAAAAAAATAGTATTACACAAAAAATGGTAAGTAAGAGATATCATGCTAATTTGGTTTTGGCGAAACTGTTAAAAATTAGGAATTATCCAAAATAGACGCTATGTACTAAAAATTAGATAAAAAAAAATAAAAAAGTTTCACCATTCCTTCAATCACGCACTCTTAAAAATGCTAAATGATTTGTTCTTTAAATATTTATCATCTATTCTATTTCATTGCTTCACCAAATCAAATTTTGCTATGTCTCGTAACTTTAAATATGGAATTAACAGAAACAACTACTCTGAGGGCTAATACTCTACCGGCATTGAATTACACATTTGATTCCATATTTATATTTATTATATAGCATGTAAAAGCCTTTCTGCCAGCGCCCACTTGATGAGACCCGATAGGCCGAAACCGGTCGTGGGATACGGCTTTCGATGCGCTGTACCTACTGTGTAGGACGCGTTCCAAATGTGGGATCTGTGATCCTTTATAATTAGACGCAAAATGATTTTATTACCTTCCTTTTTTTGGATATCTATTCGTAACTCCCCAACCTACATCCTTTATATCTACATATATTTGCCTGAAGGATCTTCTTTTACAAGAAAATATATGATACACTCTTGTGCCATATGCTAACTTTATTTATAATAAAATAATACTTACTTGATGATACATACAAGTATAATTGATTCGACCATTAGCCTCTTTAACGGTGTAAAGCTTCTTGAATGTACTCGAAGGGTTGAAAAGGTGCATAAGATAAACGTAAGATTAAATTAATGTAATTACATGTAAAATTCGGTAGAACATTAACTAAGCCTACCATGTAGTTAGCTACGCCGTGGGTTCAATTTAACAAGTCGATATCCTTTTATTAGAATAGGATCGTGTTCAACTTTGCTGAATCCCACTAATAACTATTTGTTAGTTGTACAGATGGCGGTCACTGGGCTGTCTGTATTTATTTTGAAAAATAAAATACTAAAATATAAATGAAGGTGCACGACTATTTTGTTGACAGATTTCTGGTGCAAGTAAGGTTTATGTTCTATATGTTCAGTAATTCTAATTAATTTTAAGTTTTTTCAAACGAGGACTCATTTAAAAGTCTGTGTTTTTCGGTAATAAAACCAAACATTGTTAGATTGCATCACAGATTACCTGATTTTAATGTTTACTTTATTTAATTGATTATCTTACTTGGTATTCTTAAAATAGACAGCATTTTTTATTAAAATTAATTAATGTACCATAATAAGCAGATAGGACTTAGCATTTATTAAAAGAATTTCAGTCGCATAAGATAAGATAAAAAAGAAAACAAACTACGTTACCTATACCGTTTGTACTCTAATTACTTTTCTTATCAGTGCCTGTCTTTATCCACGAGAACGTAAACAATTCCATTCGTAAAAGAGTAAAGCATTAGAATGATAAAATGCACGGTTTCAAAATTAGCTCAATAAAATCGAATGTTTCTAAACGTGAAGAGCAATTTGCGTGGTTTAAATTTAACTTTAGTTGTTTCTGGTCAAAGGTATACATTGTAAATATTTAGTTTAACCAACAGTGTCTGAGTCGACCCACATCTTGTTGTAGTATTAGTATAAGTATAACCGTAAGTGCGTGTAGATTTTTTCTTGTAGACCTTGCAATACCTGATAATCTAGTTTGGTCGAAAAAAAGAACGCGAAGTGTTGTGTACTCGTTTGTTGTAAGTAAAAATGTTAAAGTTGGTGAACTTTATTCAATAAATTTACAATATCAACTTAAAAAGGTATCCCATTTCCTTCTCGGGATTTTTATGGAAATGTATTTACGTGTAATGAAAATTAACACAAATGCTTTATTAATTCAATAAGTGATCTTAAACTCCTTTAATGACATGTGCAACAACTATTTGTGAGGACTCAGGTTCAATATTATCTTTACTAACCTTTAATAACATAGTTTAACGAAATCAGGGATTCAAAAACAAAATAATAGAAGGGTAGTCATCATTTACAACTCAGAATTTTTGTGATTAATTCTTTCTACATTCACTTGATGGAAACTCATTTTAATACTTAGTAAGAAATAAAACACTAGAAATTTCCACAAAATTTGTTTAACAAACTTAACAATTGTTTCGCCTAACTTAGGCTTCTTCAGAAGTAGTACATTTAAACTAAACTAAGCTGAGCTACTTATATATAGTTTAAGAATTAAGGCGGGGGGTGAATAATATATTGATAATGTCCTGGTTTCCTTCTTAGGTACAGATAGACAATTACAAAATTTCTTAAATCAACCTAATAATATTCACAAAAACATCAAATTTGCAATTGAATTAGAAATAGATAAACTAATTAATTTCTTAGACCTAACTATCACTCGTAAGAATAATAAACATAGTTTTGCTATTTTTCATAAAGAAACACACACAGACATGATTATCATAATCTATCATGTCATCCGTATCAACATAAAATGTCTGCCATCTATTCAATGTTATATAGACTTATAAATATACCTTTAGATATTACACATTTTAAAAAAGAATGAAATATAATCAAACAAATTGCCTTTTGTAATAACTACAAAACTAATAATCTACTTACTAAATTTTAATATAAGGAATTTATAAAAAAAATATTCCCCACTGTAACACTAACCAAAAAACTGTTTATAAAACTATTACATATTTAAATAACCTCTCTGAGCTTTTACGAAAAATATATCAAAAATAACAAATATAAAGTTAATAAGGAAGATAAGTCAGGGGTGTATAAATTAACTTGTAACTCTTGTAACTATATATACATCGGTCAAAAGGGAAGATCGTTCAAAAAACGAATAAATGAACACAAAAAATCCTATGATAATAATAAATTAAACACATACTACGCTAAACATCATAATGAATAGGAACATATTTTAATGATAATTTTGAAATCTTACATGTGGAAAATAAAAATCTTTGAATATCCTTATTAGAATCTCTAGAAATTAATAAGTTTAAAAATACCAATATTCTTCTCAACGATCAAATTGATGTCAATAATTCACCACTACTTAACCTCTTTATTCACCCCGCCTTAATTCTTAAACTATGTATAAGTAGCTTAGCTTAAATTAGTTTAAATGTACTACTTCTGAAGAATCCCAAGTTAGGCGAAACAATTGTTAAGTTTATTAAACACATTTTGTGAAAATTTCTAGTGTTTTATTTCTTACTAAATATCAGAAATTTTAGGCTTTTTAAAAGTATTAAAACTTAAAATAAAAAGGCAAAACAACCAAGGAGTAGCCATTTGATAGAAATTAGGATCATAATTACCCCAGAATATCAAGATTTGAAAAATTTTATCTACAAGATTCAAATGTTGCTTATTTGTTTAGAATTTAGATTAGGATATATTAAAATTTCCACATTTTAGGATAATTCTGTGGCAGACTCTACTTTTTCTTCGAAAAAAACAAGAAAAATGATGATATTCTTTGACGTCGAACTCAAATGTGATCCTATTAAAGTTTCAACAGTTTATAGTTTCAAAACTTCTTAGAAAATTTGATATAATTAGAATTTTTATGTTCAGATAAATCAAAATTTGAATATGCAAATATGGCAATTATGTTAGGTATAGATTCTAGTACAAGGTACGCTGTTGATTTCACTTCTGGTATGTGTTGGCATCTCAGTTTCCACAAACAGTAGCTTAGAGTCCTAAGTACGCCCCTTATAAGTAAATAATAAAAGAAGCTTCATTCTGTAATTTTAGTTATAAACTGATGAGAAGTAAATAAAAAAGGACTTCTCAGATTGTTTCTGATCATATTTTGTATGCGCTTTCTCTTCAAAAAAGAAATCAAAAGAATACAATGGAATGGGTGTGTACCTTACATAAAAATAAATATATAACAGGAAGTACACCAAGAAAAAGCTCAATTCACGATGCCAATTTAGCACCTACACATACAATTGTATGTTTCTTACATGTCACGTTTAAACAATTTTCGAGACGTGTCAAACTAAAATATAAACAAATACAGTTATTTATAATTAAATGAAAGTAAGCACTAGGTTTTATAGAAAAGGTTCTCTTAAACGTATTCACTAGTAAATACATTGCATGGGTAGACACTCTGATACTCGTAAGAGCAACTAATAAATGTCTAATATTGAAATAAAACCGAATAAAACAACGGAAGATTTTGTCACTAATCGTGTATGTAAATGCATTTTTGCATGCAAATTTTACAACACATTCACGTGAAACAATGAAACTAAGTAACACTTTGTATATTTTAGTTAATCTTCTTGGTCTAAGGGCAGTTTACAGAATAAATCCTAAATGAACAAAATATTGTAATCATAATTGTATAAATAATATAATACAATATTGCTTTTTTATTGTTAATAAGGATTTGCTTAAATTAAAAGTCATATTTCTACAAGCTTAATTTGAATTGCAAAACGCCTTATTTAGTTAATCTATATATTTGTTTACGTAACATGGAAACACCTGAATCACAACCTATTTATATAATGTACAATATTCATAGAAAAATAATGAATTATGTATTTTGCGGCGGTGTTTCTACAACGATAAATGGGCAGAGTACATAATTCCATAGAGAAAATGATGAAAATACATTGAATACTTATTCACACACACGTACGAAGCTATTCAAAAACATGAGTACGTCTAACACGATGTCATCGATTTTATATAGGAAGAGCTTTTAATTGAAGTTTCAATATACTCAGTTTCATGTGAAATTTTGAGTTTTAGTGTTTTATTTAGTTTAATTATAAAAAACAAAACTAAAGATTTTAACACACTTTATTTACTGTTTCGACAAACTTTAGCTTCTTCAGACATTGCAACCTGGGTGATTAAATATGTAGACAATAAGAGTGGTAGTAATATTTACAATAAGTTCAAAAGTGGGGAGTTATTGCCTTCGGTCTGGTCTTTGAGCAGGGTTCCTAATTTTTTATATTTATTAATTTCTAGGTTCTCCAATAATGTTAACTTATAGATCTTATTTTCTAAATGAATAATTTCAATACAGTTGTTGAACATATGACATTCTTCTGTGACATGGTTTGCATAGGTGGAGTCTGTCTTATTCTCTATATAGCTGTTTTTGTGTTCGGATAGACGTTTATTGAAATTCCTACCAGTCTGTTCGATATATACTTTGAAGCATGACCCACAGGTCAACTTATAAACTCCAGAACACTTAAATTTGTCAGTTTTATCTTTGTTATTTTTTTATTAATCTTCATATGGAGAAGTTAGTTTTGTAGGCCATATTAATTCCACATTGTTGTAAATAAGAGAATATTTTATTACTAATAGGACCTAAGTATGTTATGCTTCTATATTTATTATCTTTATTAATAGAGAAAGGGTAAACGGAATTTAAAGGTAATTTATGTTGTTTTTTAGAAACTATATTATCTATTAAAGAAGGGTTATATCCATTATTTACTGCCGTTTGTTTAATTATGTTTAGTTCTTTAATATAATTATTTTTGGACATGGGAACACTCAAGAGTCTATGTATCATGCTATTGTATGTTATGAATAGTAAATAAAGTGTGTGAAAATCTTTAGTTTTGTTTTTTCTAATTATGATGGATTTTCATCAAGTAAAGGTCGAAACTATCACATTATTTAGTTTAGTTCCATAGAACTGAATTTGATTTCCTAATAGTAAAATAAAAAAAGAAGTGATCGATAAAGTTGACTTAATAGTAAAGGAAGAAAGTAAGTGATGTCGGAAAAAAAAACGAACTTTAAAACATGAGCATTTTTAATTGTATTGAATTAGCGGATACTTGATGGAAGTCTAACATATTGAAATAAATACACAGTTGATAACTTCCACAATTTATTAAATAAACTTAACACGTGTTTCGCCAACACTGTGGCTTCTTCAGAAGTATAAAATCTACTTAAAACTACCTAAGAGTAGATGTCTATAAAGTCATTAAGTAATATGTCTGTATTTTTATATTTGTTAATTTCTTTAGATTCTAATAGTGTAAGTTTTAAACTTTTATTTTCAATGTATAAAATTTTTAAATCTATATTAAATATATGGTTATCTTCTAACACATGTTTTGCATAGTTAGAATCGGTTTTTTTTGTTTCTATATGATCTAAAAATGTTCGTTCAAACGAATTCTAAAATTTCTTCCCGTCTGACCTATATAAATTTTTGAACAGAACCGCGATTGGGTTGATATATGCCTGGCTTTGATAATTTCTCTACTTTGTCTTTATTATTCTTTAAATGTATGCTAAAGTTATTATTCGTTTTGTATGATACATTTATATTGTTGTCTCTGAGAAATTTATTAATTGTTAGTGATGGTTTCCCTATATATGTTAAAAGTTTGAATTTTTTATTTGTGTTATCTTTAGTGAGTGGAAAGATGTTTTAAATATTTTGAGTGAATGAAATTTTTTGTAAAAGAGTGTCAATTATGAGCGGGTTGTAATGATTGTTTATGGCAATTTGTTTAATTAGATTCAATTCTTTATTATAGTCTGTTTCTGACAAGGGAACTTTGATTAGTCTGTGTAACATGCTATAAAATGCTGTGTTTGTGTTGGTAAGGGTGACAAGATGAGTTGTGTATAATAATATCTGTGTATGAAGGTTTATGGAAGATAGAAAATCTTATTCCTCACTCTAATGAAGATATACCACCCTATTTATAGACATCTACTCTTAGGTAGTTTTAAGTAGATTTTGTACTTCTGAAGAAACCGCAGTGTTGGCGAAATACGTGTTAAGTTTATTTAATAAATTGTGGAAGTTATCAATTGTGTATTTATTTCAATGAGCATTTTCGTTCTTTTAGACTACGAAAAACAAATTCAAATTTTGCTAAGCATTTTTTCATTCCTACCATCATTCATTCCAAGTATCGAAAATTTACAAAAAATGTATTTCGAAAGTAAAGTCTTAAAATTGAATGTTCTAGAATCCCTAGAAGTTTATAAGGCAAATATTGTTTCCAAAAATAATTTGTGAAATGAACAGATGGACTTGTACCATTCAGCACTATTCAATGCATTTTGATAATTATGAGAACTATTCCTAAACAATTTAATACTATATAAATACAGGTTTATTTATTAAAAATTTATTCGTAAAAATCTGTTGTTTTTTTGTACCCGGTACAAGTAACGAAAAGTTTATTTACCTATGAAAGCAAATGCATCGGATACGTTTGTTTTTTAAAGGCCTAATTAATTTTTTAGGAAACGTAATTTAGATATATTTACAAAGTGTATGACAAAAAATTGATTTAAGTTACAACAACGTTGCATTTTTTATCATTTTCTTTTGTTGGTTCGATAAATTTCTAGTAAAATCTTCCATTAGCTTTTATTATAGGTATATATCTTTATAAATTTTAATTAAGTTGTTGCTCATAGATTTATTCACTTCTTTCAGTGCTGTTACTGGAAGGTTTTCATGATTATGAACAATAAGAACCGTGACAATGGCTGTAACAGTACCAGGTTTTTGTGAGTTTAAGGGTTAAAATTCAGCATTCTTTACTTTTTCTATGTCTAGCATTATTTCCTATGTTTCTTTTTGATTTCGTAGAAGGTAACAAAGTTTTTCTAGAAAAGGAACAAAAATACAAGCAAAACTTCCGTTTCAAAACAAAACAAAAATTGGCTAATGTTTCCTATTAAGATTAATTTAATTTACTTTTACTTGATGGAAATTAATTGTAAAATTAAAAATTAAACCACTTTTAAAATCCACTTTACATATGTTTCGCCACACTTTGTGGCTTTTTGGAAAGTTACAAAATTTACTTTATGGTGAAACATTTCTAAGGTGAACAATAAAGTTTGTGGAAATTACACATGTTTCCCATAGGGTCTCTAATCATTATTGACCTGAGAAGGAAGCCCCTTATTAGATTTAAAAAGATATTATTCAATTAAGAAAGAATCAATATGTATGCTCAAAAATGTTTTGGATTTTTTTTACACAAGATTAAGCACCAGGTAGAAAACACTAGAACTTTTCCCATTTCTACATCTTAAATGTTTATAAGAGTAGTAAATTATATAACAAATTTTCTGTTTGTACTTGCACTAAAAAAGCTATAAAAATATTTTCAAAACCAATGTCAAGGGTAGAATTGAACCGTATCAATGACTAATGAATTTTGAAAACAATAATGTAAAAAAGCGGTAGAGTTACACGAGCTAATCATCTTTGGTTGAGTGCAAATACCGCAAGAGAGTCAGGTCGGGACTGTACAATGACAATATAAAGCGTAGGATAGTTAGCAAGGAATCATTTAAATACCGGCTTGCTTGCTTACATTTGCCAAGAGCAATCTGTAAAGTACTTTCTCTTTCCTTGACTTCGATTCCAGGTATAAACAAGTGATCTGTTGCAACGAAGTGTGTTTATTGTGTTCCGAAAATTCTTCAAAATGTTCAACTTATTGGGTATTTTCTTCGTAATTGGTGCTGCCACAGCCGCTGCGAGTCAGGTAGATACATAATATTTATACCATTTTTATATGAATTATTAAACATTGAAGTTACTGTTATTATGGGTCAAAAAGGAACCATAAGACATGAAAACAAAGACAAGTGATAAAAGAGTTTTGCATATGAATCTTTCCAATAGATTCTTACAAAAGTAATATATAAACTTCTTGTTTTCAAATAAAGATGGAAAACAATTGATTGATAATCCAGCAATACTTTGTTTTCATTGTTTAAATAAATAAATGTTGATAACTTTAGAAGTTATTTTCAGAGCAAAAATACTTACTATCTATCTAATTTACAATCCGAATAAAAGTTTTAATCTAAATTGGTATTTACGTATTTTTGAACTCCTGAAAAATAAATAATAACTAATAATAGTATGTATTATTATTATGAATTGTACTTATTTAAAAATGATGGTGTACTTTTTTGTTTATTTTATAGCAAGAAGCTATCGTTGTGATAACCGGAAATGCAACAGGTATAGTAAGATTCACGGAAACTCCAAATGGAGTCCAAGTAACGGGACAAATATCAGGCTTAACCCCAGGAAGGCACGGTTTTCATATTCACGCATTGGGTGACCTATCCAATGGATGTACTTCGGCTGGAACTCATTTCAACCCTCAAAATGTAAGTGAAAACTCCAATAAATAAATTGTTTATATTTTAGCAAAAGAGACGTTAATTTTTGCATATATTACATAATAAAAATTGTTTTAAGGAGCTTTGTTATCGAAAATACTTACTTCATGATTTTCCGAAAAAATCACTTCTATAGTTAACTAAGAATAGAAATGACAAGATTTTTCGAAAACTTCAAAGTCTATTTAATTGTTTTCTAACTTGTACCAATACAAAAACAAATGTTTAAGAACCTGTAGATTTTAAGAATATTTGTGCATAAACTAATAATTGTAGAATGTCACACGTGATTCTTACAGAAACTAATCGACTGTCGATTGTTATTTTTTAATAACAATCAATTTATCTTTCTCATAATATCATTTCCTTTTATAAATTTCAATTTTATTTTTTTAGTAGCAACTTTAGACCACTTTTCTATGGTTTTGTATTAAAATTTATAATAATTTTAGCAAACACATGGGGCGCCAAACGCTACGATTCGTCATATGGGAGATTTAGGCAACGTCGAGGCTGACGCCAACGGTATCGCTAATATTTCATTGGTCGATAACGCACTTTGTCTACGAGGAGATTTAAGCATTATTGGTAGGGCGGTTGTGGTTCACGCACAAGAAGACGATTTGGGTCAAGGCGGAAACGATGAATCTCTGAGAACCGGAAACGCAGGAGGAAGAGTTGGCTGCGGAGTTATTGGAAGACTGTAAATAAAATTTTCAAACATTTACAAAAGCTTGTTGTGAACGTCTTGGGCACGTGATGTTTCTTGTTTTGTTCTTTTTTCTTATTTTTCTTTATTCTATTTTTTTATATAGATATATATAATACTTTGTTTCAAACTATGATATTTATTTTGCACCTTTTTTGTTAGCTAATAAAAATATCTACACATATAGGACTTAAGATTTAGACGTTTAGATAGGCAGCAGTTATCTGAAAATGTTTATAAAATTATAAAATTTTAAACGTTATATATACAAAAAGAAAAATGATGTTATTTTTTAAAATAAGTGAATATAAATAAATAAAGGTTGAAGTATAGATTATCAACAACACATATTCCATTTTTGAAATTTATTCCTGCAACCATTTCAAAGTAAAAATACGAAAAAAGAAAACCGTTGTTGTAAATGAATTAAAATACTGACAAAAAATGTTATCATGATATTAAAAGTCAGTTCTTCTAAACTTCTCAACCCTCATATTCCCTAAAACATCCCTTTATTATATTTGCTAGAGTTGTAAAAGACCATTTTCATACGAATGCAGTTCAACAATTAAAACTTAATTTAAATTAATATTTAAAAAATATCACTATACCTGTATTACTCAAAGGTTAAACTACGAGGTTTCTGAACAAAAATAAAATTTTATCGATCCTCTGCTTAAATGAATACAAATAATAAACAACATCGATCTGTTGTTATTTTAAACTAAAAAAATTGGTGATAATCATTAAAAGCTAAAAAATAAAAAAAAAAACGATTTTGATATGTTTTTTTTTCTTTTTAAGTACAGAACATGAGTTAAGTTTTATCTAATTAATAGATAGTTTGTACGTCTTAGTGAATTATACCGAGTCTTACTTTTACATGATAAACATACAAACATTACTACCAAAAAAGTTATTTCTTTATTTTTCTAAAGACTTATAATACAATTAGATAATATAGAAAATTAACTTAACAAACTAAATATTTCTCATTTGTGTGTAAAGGTGAAACTTTCATTTTTGTACCACATTTATTTCAAAATAAAATTCTAAATATTATTTTCAGATCAGAAGCATCGTCTTCAGCTGATTCGTTAGATAGAAAGGCCTTAACTTTCCTTCTTGGTTTGACAGTACTAATTTGGTTTATAAAATCCTAATAAAATAATGCCCAGAACTTATTTTTAAGATTTCCGCCTTTAGCGATGTATTATATACAATATCGTTTCGAAATTAATAATTAATTTTAATTAAATGTAATTATTTCACTGACGTATTATTGTTACACTGTATAATTTGTAAATGCAATTAATAAAAAGTAAAAACAAAGTGTTTTCTTAATACGTACTTTGTTCTTCAGAATTAGAATTTATAATAAAAGTGACACGTCATAAAATTCAACTCTTCAAGTGAATATAAAAGGAATCATTTAGCCAATTGGCAATTTATTATATCCAAAACAAATACTTCCCGTTGTTTTCAGCTTCAAGAGAGTTATGAAAATAAAAGCAAAACTGAACAAAATCGGATAACCTTTTATGGGAACCTTGACACCCTTTATCTTTACTCATATTTAACCCGATATTTATACCATATCCTGTTAATGGATTCCTTGACAACTTCTAACATAATTTTAGCTTTTAATTAATGATACGCACGTGGGAGATTTATTAGAAAAAGCTCATTTTTTAGCACTTGCGTGCTGAAATGGGCGATAAGGGAAAACCTCTAATTACATGCTTGGTCTATCAGTTGGTACTACAGGCGACAAGGTAATAATGCGACCATCTACATCAATTTGGGCGCCGTTTCTCTAGAGGTGGTCCAATTTTATTTATGAATAAAAGTATGTAATGTGGGTACAAGGTCTGCGTCCAAATTCAAATTTAACAAACTTATGTTAATTTCGGTACAACACCATACACAAAGTTAAAGGTCCTTGAACTGACCCACATGTAGCGAAAACATATCGTGTTTTTAGGCTATAAACTCTTTGAAAGCACAAGTAACATTTTCAGATATTTGCCACGATAATTCAACCTGTCACCCTTTATTTCCTTTTTATGGAATACTGCATTAAATTGGAAGGTTATTTTTGAATGATCAAACTAATAAGTAGTATAAGATAATTAACAAATTACAAACTGCTCAATCGTCAATAAAATATTGATTATACACTTTTGGATAAACGATACGAACGAAATATGGTAATTATTCTTAAAATAGGTTCTAGTATTAATGAATAAAAAAACTGGAATGGAATTTTAGATCTATATTATTCGGGATTCCATATGGATCACCATTACACACTTAACTTGTGTATTTTTAGTTAAGGTGTAGAATTACGAATTACATAAACGTGCTATGGAAGTCATTGGTCCCATGTAAGAGGGTTTTTCAAGTTATAATTGCTAACTGTAAACGTAAAATTATTAAGCGTTTTTACATTTGTTTGATGGAAATTTATTTCTTGCAACACTTCTGACAATGCCTTAAAAAATAATTTGTTTGTGTTTCATTCCCACCAGCTACTCGAGCTGGTGGGTGGACAGTTCCTCCGGCCTACACTGTGGTGCAAAGTCGGAGGGTAGGGCGTAAGACCCTCTTTAGCCTCATTGCAGGAATTGTGGGAATGGGTGGATGGTGTGGTTAGGGAGAGAAAGATGAGACGGACGAAATGAAGGCAGAAGAGAAGTGAAAGATTATCTGTGGAATATTACTGCTCCAGCATTTGCCTAAATGATCCAAGGAAACCACAAGACCAGAGCAGCCGGTCCCGGGGTTTGAACCGGAGACCTCCCGAATGCTAAGCAATGATCTGGAGCACTAGAACACGCCGCTCGGCTTCTTTTACAAATATTATACAAATGTAATGGCAGAGGATTTCAATCTGGCACCTCCACCAAATTATATTCTGACTATTTCTTCCTAGACATGCTAATATTTCTTGGATACCGAAAACCATTTTCAATTGAAATCACTTTTTAGAATAATTCGACCATTGTAAAAGGTCAAAGAATAAATCTACGTCATATGACGCAAGGTTTTATTGCAATTCATATTTCTTTGTTTTTTTTCTGACCTATCTTTAAGTTCGGTAATAAAAGTGGTGTTAATGGTGGTTTGCAATTCCGCGAAGTTATTTACATAAGAACACCTATAAAGAAGTCGCCTAGTAACGTTACTGGAAACACTGGACTCTTGACCAATGCTAAGGCAGATTTGATATGATTTTATCGTCAAAGAAAAAACTGTAAATTCGCAGTCTGCACGATTTTCTTCAGCACCTTCTTACAACTACATACAGTAGTAATCGAAACGACAATCAATATGATAGAGACGTGCGAATTAGGAATGGTAAAATACCTTCTTTTTGTGTTTAATTTTCTTTTTGCGGTAAGTAAATTTGGATACCTTCTCAAATATTTATAAAAGCGTTAGACATTCAAAATTCTCATAGTTTACTTTTCTTCTCTTATTGAAAATATTTCTTACGAATCAACAAGTAATGTTTGTTTTTTCTCACAAGGTCATTAAAAATAGATTTTCTAAAAATTTTACTTAAAGGAACAACATTAACAACGGCATTGGTAGTAGTGCGACTTGTTGTCGTTGATAATATAAATAAAATTTTCAAGAAAGTTGCGGTTTTGTGTTGGAATTGAAAAGTAAACAAGAAATAATTTGAATTTAAAGAAACAAACATTAAATTACATAAGTAAATAATAAAGCACTTGTAAATTTCAACTTTTCTTTATTATTAGCTGACAATTGTTAGCTTTCATATATTAAATTACTATTTCTCGAACATTCTCTACATGAAGGCAAAATGTTATAATTATTGCCGTCTTACACAATTTAATTTTTGGGCTAATAACATATAATTTAGAAATTTCTGCTAAAATGAAGTAGATGCATTATTTTTAGTTAAGTAATTTTTGCTTTGGCAGGTTTCAGGTTTAGGTCTGATTATAACTGGATCGGTAATTATTTCTGATGTTGGAGACTTCAGCCGATTTATGGAGACCCGAATAATAGCAATGCCGATTCTATTGATAATCGTCGGAATAATTGTGTTTCTCGTAGCTGCACTGGGATGCTTGGGAGCTATTAAAGAATCATACTACGCCTTAATGGCTGTAAGTACTTTATTTAACGCTCGTGCACGTTCGCATTTATTGCGATAAGTCCAAGGTGACGCTAATACAATATGTAAGACCTATTTTTGTAAAGTTACGTGATAAGTTAAAGAATATTTAAAAAATTATATATTCTTGCTTGTGCTACTTGATACCTACATTTTTTTCGATTACTTAATTTATTATCAAGTTATGAAAGTATAAATATCTACTAAATATAAAAATCATATTTTTTAAATCATAAACAAAAGGAGGATTGTCTGTTTGGCTATCTTTATTTTTGTTCAAAAATCCTTTGGTGCAAAAAATTGCTATCTATATTACGATAACAGGAATTGGCAAAATTTTTACTAATAAATATTTACAAAAATATCTTAAAGGGGGAGAAATGATCTACACTACCCTTATCTTTTCCTACTTATAAAGAGCTCAAAAAAATATATTTTTTTGGGCGTAGCCGAAGGTGCCATCAAATTATACCTGACCAAAGAAGGTACAACCGATTGTGCCACTAACACTTAATATGTAGAACTTATTCTAATGAGAAAGGAAAATACTTTATTGATATTTTATGGCATTTATTTAACAGTAATTAATAAGGATAGAAGTTTAAATTAAAATCCTTTAAAATTTTGGATTTTAACAGATTAAATATTTTTTCGTATGTTTGTGATTGTTTATTTTTCAAATAACAAAATATGTAAGGCACATAGTAACCATTTTCATATCCATAACCTGGTGGCAAGATTGCTTGTTTACTTTTAAAACCCCAATTTTGTAGCAGGTAGATCTTTATTTTTAGTGGCAACTTCGGTTCCACCCATTTTTCTTTTTGTTTTCTTTAGAGACAATGACGGAAAAGTGTACACAGAATATTTCCCTCTTTATTTCTGAATCTGTATTAATTGATATAAGTACTAAAACTCAATTTATGGAAAAACTGGTTTTCTTTAAGCTTTCATAAAATAAATAAAAAAATTACTTATGAAGATTTTAGATTTCAAACTTTTTGCAAAATTCAGTATATGTATTACAAATTTACCAGTAAATTTAACGATACAATCATAATTTTATAGAAGCTTATACAGCTTTTTGTAGAATGTGCAGTGAAACGTTTGCTTTTTGTTCGAGAATAAACCTGATTACTTATTTGATAATTTATAAGACAGATAGAATATTAATCAGTGCAATTTTGGTAGTCCAATATACATAAGGAACCTTTATATTTTGAATTATAAGGGGATGTTGATATTTTCAAAAGAAAAGTAGTAAACAAGGCTATTACAACAAAAATCGATAACCAACCCCTATACAATTTCGTCCTCATTCAAATACATTGTCGTCAGAAATGGCACACAATAGACATATGTGTATAAATAGACTACGAAAATGTAACACTTGAATTGGAAATTTTTAAAATACTCAAAGGTTACAGAACAACAGCAAAACAAAATAATACAAGTAAATATTATTAAGGAAGTAACATATAATAATATTTTATCCAGCTTTACAGTTTTAAAAAAATATTTATTCATGTCAAGCCAATAACTTCTTTGTATACTATTTAGTCCATAATAAAAAATATTTTGTTGGATTAATTTTTGTTTTTTAAAAACTACTATCAGTAATTATTCTTTTTCTAGTTTGCACTTTGTCTTCTCATTATATTTGTGGTCGAATTGGCTGTTGGGATCGCTGCGGCAGTTTATAAAGGGGAATTTCAAGTTCTTTTAAAAGAAAATTTAAAAGAATCTTTAGATGTTTACTACGACAGCAAAGTAGATAGAATTGCTTGGGACAATATGCAAATAAATGTAAGTAAATTTACGAATAAGTATAAGCATATCTATAGTGATTTATAGAGAATTGCTAATTTTTATTTAAGTTTATTACTCTATTAACTATTTCAAGAAACAAAATTATCAAAAAATTAGAAAGGAAAGGATTAATTTCAGTGCAAAAAACAAATAATAATTTTTTCCTCATTAATATGAGGTAATCTGTAGTGGGTACAAATTAATTCAATAATTTTGTGTCTGGAAAGGTACTAGGTGACAGTTAGATAATTTTTTAACATATTTAAACTCTATTAACAGAAAAATACAATTTACGCTCGAGATTGAATCCCAAAATTCCTTCAACTTTTTAGACTTCAATAACACATAATAAAAATACCTTAGATTTCAATAGAAAAGTACATTCCGGCTCACTCAAACCAAAATTTCAACATAAAAATGTCAACATTCAACAGTTTTATACATAGGCTTATTTCACTCCCTCTTAAAGAACAACAATATAAAAACGAAGTTGATATATTAAAAACAATAGCATGTAATAATGAGTACAATCTGGATACTATTGACAAAATATGGACTAAGAAATGCAAAAACATACTATTAGGTAAATATACTCAGGTAAATGTTTTGCTAAAAATAGCAATTGGCATTTTACTAATAATTACAAAAATATTAGTGCAGGTATGTGTAAAAGATTAGCTAAAATAGAAATTAATACCATATGTTCAAATAAAATTAATTTAGGTAAATTATTAGTTAACAATAAAATTACAAATTCCGACAAACCATGTAAATTAGGGGTGTATGAAATTCATTGTTCAGATTGCGATGCTATGCATATAGGGCAGACAGGAAGATCGTTTAGAATTAGGTGTAAACAACACAAAAAGTCAATCAATAATAAAAAATGTAGTACTGGTTTTTCCCAACATTGGTTTGAAAATAGTCATAATTTTAACGTAGAAAATAATTTCAAAATCTTACATATCCTTAATAAAAGCAAAATATTAAATTTTTTAGAAAAATTAGAAATCCAAAAAGCTTTTTTTATAAATAAAAATATTAAAAATGAACAGTGTAAAGGGCACAATAGCCCATTATTTCTTGCATGTTTCAAAAAACTGTAAGTGGGGTCACTTCCCCCACCCACATGTAAGGCATAAATACTTATGTTTGTTTATCTTTAGTTAGTTTCTAATTGACTCTTTGAGAATGGCCTAATTAAGCCGAAACAATTGTAAGAGTATTCTTAATAAAATTTGTAAAACCTTTGAACAAGTGTGTTTGTTTTTTGAATATATTAATATCGTATTAATGTATTTAAAATTTACCCCTACTAAAAAATCTTCAAATATTTCATTAATATAATCAGATCTAAGTTAGACCAAAAGTTTCAAGAAGCAATTAAGAACACTCCTTTTACGGTTTTAGCTTGAATGCTGTGGAGTAGATGGTCCTGAAGATTGGTCTGGGGGTAGACCTTTTAGCTGCTGTCATAGGACAAAGAAAGGGGCGCCACCACCGACAAATATGCATTGCAACAGTTCCGAGAGGGGTGACGAAATAGTGTACAGTGATGGGTGCTTTGATAAATTACAGGAAAAGGCAAATACCGGAGCTAAAACGTTAACCGGAGTTGGAATAGGAATCGCCTTTGTTGAGGTATCTTTCACAAATGTACAATCATCAGTTCTTGATGGATGCCAAATAATTTTTTGAATACATTTTCGACAACAACATGAACAAGAGAGTAATGTCTAAAACATATTTTAAAAAAAAAAAGAGATTTTTTTTTATAAGTAAAACCGAATTATTTGACTGATTATTTTCAATTGCCCTACATATTTAAAAAATTTCAAAATTAATTTATCTTAGTTTAGAAATTCGAATGGCAAATTCATTGCAAAACATTTTCATTTCTGTATAAGTTTTATTCTATTCTATATTTTATTGTATTTTCACGAACGGTGGAGTTGATTTAATCTAATAATTTTTGCTTCAATTCATAATTTTCTTTTACAAAACCAATTTTTATATCGTAGTAGAATGATGATTCGGGCTTATAGGCCGTGGTCGATGTGTACGGTTGAGTCAGTCGCTGCCGAGACTTCGAGGTATAATTTTCGCACACGTAGTCAACACAGCAACCACTGAAGATGTCAGCCGCAATTGCCGACGAAACCGTTCACATCGACCACGGCCTACAAGCCCGAATAATGAATTCCGACCGTGAAAGCTTATGTTTTTATAAATTTTTATATCTTTTCAAAATTTTGCAGTATTTATCTTTCCACTAACTATTTTGGCAATAAGTTAATGCGCTACTTAAAAATTGTAGAGGAAACAGGACGTAATTTTGGGGTGGCCCAAGCTTCAATGTTTACAAAAAATTGCAACCAAATTTATAAATAAAAAATATATATGTATTACTTTAGTCTAATAGATGTTTTATTTTCAGATAATCGGAGTAATGTTGGCATGCTGGCTTGCCAATGCCATAAAGAAGCGAGACGAAATGAAATAGAATCGAAAAAATCTAAAAGTGAAAGTTATATTTTTATTAATATCCAGTAGTTGTGTATAGTATAGCTACGATAATAATGTTGATGCTGAATACTTCCAAATGTTAGATAATTTTGCAGTTTTTTCCGTATAAATGATATAATTCACTGTACCTATGCATTTGTCGCAATAATAAAGAAGATACAAATCCGTTAAGAATTTGTGTAATTATTTTGGAAACTTAACTAGAAGAAATATATGGGCACTTATGACGGACGGCATTGATAGATTTTACTCTCAAAGCCCCACATTAGTATTATTATTTATATTTAAATAATCATTTAATTAACTGAATGCATCTTCCCTGTGTATATAATAATTCAAAAATACAAATGTTCTTATAACGACCGAATGTCACGTATAAAGGAATGTGTGGTTTGTTTGCGAAAAAAGAAATCAATATGGAGTTTTATGGACACATAGTTAGGTCATTAGAACGTTTTATAGGCCAATAATGGAAATGTATTCGTTTCATCGGCTAAAAGAAAGCATCCATTGTTTTACTAAAAACAATAATTTAGTCTAAAGATACAAAAATATTTCTTTATTCTACCACAAAATTGCTGTGCTAAACATATTTTGATTAAAAAGTTTGGTTAATAAAATAAGAAATGAATACAAAAACACTGTTGGATAAGTTTCACATCATATATTTATTTCTTTATTTCTTATTTTATTAATTAATCATGTTTCACAACTAATACACCACCAACTCTCTTAGTTTTATTAAAAAGTTTGGCTTTGTACGTGATATTTTTGATAGTTTTAGGATGAAATTATAATTACTTAAATATATTATTCAAATTTATCTTTAGGGTCGTGTAATTGAATGAGAAAGCCTTTATTACAAAACTTTATACATAAGTATGCCGAAAGTTTAAATTCTTCTTTAAAATTCATTGAAATTTAAGTCTTTTATAACAGCCTTAACAAATACTAAGTATGGCGTGTGGCTGAAATTCAATCAACCTACTATCTAATGAAATGTATATCTTTTTTATTCTGAAAAAGTGTACCAAATATTAATACGATAGGGAAAATATATTTTTTATTATTTGTTCTAAGCTATTTCATTCATACATTTAATGGTTAAAAAGACAGAATCAAGCACGTTTTTTGATTTGTTATTACGACAATGTAAAAATAACATTATCCAATAGGATCCAGCCATAAAAGTTTCAGAAAACAGTTAATAATGATAAATAAAACGATTTTAAGTTAGAACTTACATTGAGTTGCAATTCCTACCAATAAATCATCAGGCTGTTCTCCAAGCATGTACTTCAACGCTTTCAGAACACTGAAAAGAAAATTTGTTACTGGTGGTTATCTATTTATTAACTACTTAAATGTATTTGTAATAATTATTAACAAGTAAAAAGAATATTTAGAACAAAATGAGTGTCGGTTATTTTGTAAATATACACGAGAAAGTTTTACTTTTAGACAGAGTAAAGAGTATAATAAAGTAAATAAATTAATTGATTTGTTAATAATAATGAACTTTAAATTAAAACAGAATAATTTCACCAATTTTTTATTGAAAACTCGTGACAAGTTTCGGTCACGCGACAATTTTTAAAGGAGAGGGTAAATCTTATACTAGTATAAGATATATATAAAAAGATTAGTGAAATTATTTTGTGCTTTAATTTGAAGTTCATTATTATTAAAATATGTTTCACAATAAATGCACCCCCCGTAGTGTTAAGTGTATTGATTTGTTAATATTGGTGATCAATTAATATATTCATAAATCTGCCCATCATTTCTTTTAATTTCTTTCTTTAGCTACATTACTTTTCGTGAGAAATCATGAATAAAGTAATATTGATTTGGACCAAATCAAAATTTGCTGCTCAGATATAAGCGTATATTTGACACCCTGACCTTTACGAAGGACGAGGGCAATAGTAAAAATTTATTTTGAATATTCTACTTCTAGGCAGAGTAAAGAGTATAATTAGACGAAATAATAAACTAAATAAATTAATTGATTTGTTAATATTGGTGATTAAGGAATATATTCATAAATCTGCCCCATCATCTCTTTTAATTTCTTCCTTTATGCTACGTTCTTTTTCCTGAAAAGTCATCAATAAAGTAATATTGATTTGGACAAAATCAAAATTTGCTGCTCAGATATAAAGTGTATATTTGACACCTTGACCTTTACGGAGGACGAGGGCAAGAGTAAAAATTTATTTTGAATATTCTATCAAAAACCGTTCATTTAACGGTTAGATTCAATTCGTATTTTGTGGAACGAGAATTACTTATTGATTAACTGCTAAGCCTATTCATCAAATTGTTCAGGTGAAGTTTTAATTTCAACAGGAAAATGCATTTAGTAACATAATTGTACGTACCCTCACTTCATAATAAGGATAATAAAATTTCCAGGTATTTAAGCTTTGTGTACAAATATCGTTACTATGGCAGTTTCAAAATTGTGTTGTACGCATTTTAAGCCATTGAACTACCTATAATATATATGAGTATAATAATTCTGCAAAATAAGGACCTACACAGCGTTGCCATCAACTTAAAGAATATTGTACGTAATTAATGGGTATATTATCTTGGAAGGACACATCCTTGTATAGTGTGTTCTTGAACTATTTAAGTGTATAATTTTTTTAATAAAAAAATCAAGAAAAAATATCCCTGATACCGTGTGATATTTGATTAAACTAATGGCTTAAAATTTCAAAATATTAGGTGGTAAATAAACAAATTTTGTTAAAGAATCCTAAGACTAATTTTAGTCCCTGATTATCCTTTTTGTTTTTCGTTTCCTTGAAAAATGAAGCCATTATTTATTTGTCATTTGGTTAACATAATTTCATTTGGAGCTTTTATAACAGGAAAAGAAGTTAAGCAACTGATTTCATAAACACCATTATTTACTTATTTGAAACATTGTCGTGTTATTTATTCTCTCTTCTGTTTCAAAAATAACATTTTCTTTATGATCTGACAACTAGGCTAAAAATCGACCAATCCGAAGCAGTCAGAACTTTACGATTTTCTAGCGCGAAGGAATCTAAAAGAGGGAGAGCTTAATACAATTCGTTTCGGTCAGAGATAGTGTTAGTTGAAAGCGTGCGTGCGTGCGTGAAATAATTCTATTAAAGGGCATCATGGAGACCTGTGGCATGAGTTTTATAAAATATCTTTTATTCTTCTTCAATCTCATTTTCGCGGTGAGTTTATACCAATAGTAAAACTTTGAATGAATTTTATTATATGCATCGGTGGTTGAGAGATTTGATAATGATCCTTCTTTTTCGTCGTTAGATATCTGGGATTGGGATTATAGTGGCAGGAGCAGTTGTCCTTGCGGATGTGGGGGAGTTTAGTCATTTTATGGAAAATCGAATATTGGCGCCACCAGTTGTTTTGATTGTGGTCGGAGCAATCATATTTATTATCGCCTTTTTGGGATGCTTTGGAGCCATCAGGGAATCGTATTACATGTTGATGGCAGTAAGTGAGCCTCACTATCTATTCCTTTTAAATCGTAACACGTCATATAACAGAGGGAAAGGGTTGTTTCATTTTAATTTCGATTGTTATTAAATTTAAATAAAAATATTTCCTTTAGAAGAACGTATTTTCAAAATAAAATAACTTTTTGGATTATTTTACTATAGGTGGCCAATTTAAAATATTTCGTCATTGTAAGACGATATCGTCGATGACTTTTACATGATCTCTTTATATCAAAAAGTCACGTCTTTAAACGACAAAATAAATTCGTAGAAATATCTTCTCAAAAATTTAAACCAAATTTTTACTATGAATATAAACGTATCGAACCTTAAAATCTTTCTTTGAGACTAAATAAGCGTACATATATGTAAATGTAAAAAATACTACTTTTCTTCTATAAATAATTTATTAAAAAGACAAATACGTTGGGGAAACGTTTAAATAGTACTTTTTGTGTTTGTTGCCTTTAAAATATTAGTGTTCAAACAAACTCCAAACATTTCCCATCAAGGTTCAAATGAATACTTATGAAATGAGTTAGTGTTTGCATTTTTTTTAAATGTAAAACATGGAAAAAACCTGCGGAAATTTATGTCATGATTTCGATAACAAGTAAAAAATTTGCAATTTTAGCAGTTACTTGTTTTCACTTGGAAGCCTTATCAATTTGTTTTATTTTTGTAAAGGCTTGCTTATTGATAACAATTTATTAATTTACCTGTGTTTCGTATGTGACATTTTAATTTGAATTGGACATGTAATTAGATCAGTTTAGGACCGACACGTATAATTAATCATTTCGTGTGATCGAAATAAAAAACTATAATTGACGGTTGTTCATATTAATAAATAAAAGTTGGTACTTATGAATTATTTGGGTTCATCTTTGTAATTATTTCAACCCTTTTTAACGAAATATGCATGCTATAGCTTATAAAATAACAGCTTTAGATTGGTCAGAATGAGTGGGAAGGATCTTGAAAAATCGTGTTTCTTTCTTCAATCAATCATAGTTTTTTTTTTTTTTAATTGTAATATCACAATTCACTGTCGACAAATCCGACCTATATTGATGAAATAACACATTACACAGAAAGATAATAAGATTTCGTGAGAAAATAAACTGCCCTTTAAATCTAGAGTAGTAATTTTCTAGCTACTGCAAGATTTACTTTTATTTTTATCGCTGTTGACGATCAAGTACTTGTATAATGAGATCGTAGATATAATGAACAAATTGACATTGGCCTAGTACATGTAGGACTAATTTACATGTTTTTACAATAAAAAAGATGACTAACATTTGATCATTTCTTTTATAGTTTGCTGTGTGTCTGTTGATCGTTTTTATCATAGAACTAGCTGTTGGAATTGCTGCAGCTGTTTATAAGCAAGATTTCGAAATGGCTTTGAAGGAAAACCTTAAAAACTCTATAAAAAATTATAACACTGATTCAGAACGCCTTGCATGGGACAACGCACAAAAGAAGGTAAAAAAATAGTTTTAATTTTATTCTTTGTTATAATCCTCTTTCGATAAGTAAATACCTAATTTTACTTTTTAAAATAAAAAATCACATTCATGTAAAATGCTTATAGATAATATAATATACATAATAATAATAATAATACTCGAAATATTTAAATCTATAAATGTCTAAAAATAAAACAAAAATGAAAAAATCCAAACCATCTTATCTCTAAAAAAGAAATTCAAACAAAAATTTTTCCGTATAAGTTAATGAGATATTAATTATTGAATTAATTTGTACCCACTATAGATTACCTCATATTAATAAGGAAAAATTTGTTACTGCTATCACGCCCTCGCCGGGAGTCGAGCACATTGACCTTTGTGATACCGTTTATATTGGTCAGATCAGACGTTCATTAAAAGTACGGCTAAAAGAACATTTAGATAATATTAAAAGAATAAAAAAAATCAACAGGAATAGCAAAATATTGCATTAGGAATAAGTTAGCTTAAATTCAGAAAAAATAGCATTACTTCATACATAACAAAAAGGCAGGAAACTCACGCCCTTAGAAAACCTAGAGATTAAAAATGCTCTTCAAGTAGGTCATTTTCAAATTTTAGGTCCTTATTATTTGTAACCTCACCCCTCCATTCATATATATAAACACTGTTTGTCTAATTTAATATTAGTCACATTCTCTGTACTCTTGATAATGACCGACTAAGTCGAAACAATTGTTGAGTGTTCGATACAGTTTTAACTGCAGAAACATTTTTGTTTGAATTTCATTATTAAGATGTTTCTTCACGAATACACCTGCAATAGTTTAAGTATTATCTCTAAAAGATTACTTTTTTTATACTATAATATTTAAAGTTATAATTAAAATAAAACTACTTAGTTTATTTAGATGCTGACTAGTAATTAACGAAGTGGTTGTTGTGTAAAAAAGCAATATGCTTAACAACGGTAGTTTTTCCCACTAAAGTATGAAAATTTATGTGAATGGGAATATAAATGAATTAAAATGTCAGGCCACTTAACAATAATACGGAAATTGCGTGCTTTTAACATAAAATATGTATTACAATATAGGCAAAGTTTTTTATGCGCGAACTAAAGAAAACACGAAAAATATATCACCATTATATTATCATATCACTTACATTATATATTATAATAGCGCAGCTAATCCAAATAAATTTGATATCATTATATATAAATATATTTTTATTGATTTAGGTATTAATGTGTTAAAAGTAGTTTGAATTGAAATAGTTCACTACTAAATTGTTATTTTTTATTATGCTACCATCTAACAATACTACGATCATGTACCACGCTACAATAAAAAGGTATCAAAAGTCGTGCAACAGTGATGATAATAGAAAGAATTAAATAAGTTGTCAATCTGTTGAAGAATTTAAAAAGAAAAAAATCATTATTCTTTTAATAAATATTTTCGATAACAAGAAATTAACCAGTTATTAATAGAAATCTTTTTGTTATTAAATAGTCCATCTTACCTGGATAAATAGCTAAATAAAGAACGAATCTAATTCATTAAGTTTATGTACAGGATTCACGCTGCAAATATAAGAAATAATTAGAAAAACAAACACTTGGTATAGTTCCATAAGTTTTATTAAAATCTAACAATGTTGTTTCGACTGTTATGCCATTATCAAAGTGATAACTGATGATGATTTGACTTTGATAATGGCATAACAGCCGAAACAATATTGTAAGAAGTGTTTGTTTTTCTAATTATTTAACATGTTTCACCAAGAGCCAAACCAGGATTCAATTTCATTAATGCAAATATAAGATAATCAGAGTAAGATGATTCCGGTTAAATAAGTTACTACGAATTTCAAATTCCAGTAATTCTATACGAGGATGGATCAAATATAAATGAGCCTTTGTTCATAATGCATTTATTTTGAAAAGTTTCACAAAAACACAAATTTCTCTATTTTTCGACATATCAACATCCCCCTTGTTTGTCTATACATTTTTCCCAACGCATTGGTAGTTTATCCAGTTGCGCACAAACGCCTCCACCTGTTTATCGGTCTGAAATCACTAATCGCTCGCCTCCTAGTGATTCTTTGAGGGGCCCAAACGTGTGAAACCCACAAGGGGATAGATCTGGGCTATATGGAGGGTGTTCCAGCTGAGTCCAGTGCATTTCACCACTCCATACATGTTCGTTTTGATGTTGGAGTGTAATGGTGTACCCACGTCTCATCGCAGGTTACAATTTTGTCCAAAAAAATTCATCTTCCTCTCTAAATCGAGTGAGAAGCGCCTTAGAGATGCAAACTCGAGCAGCTTTTTGATTTTCACTCAGCAACTTTGGCGTGGCGTGGCGGTCCCCTTCAATAAGGTTTCTAATGCGTGCAATGTTAACCGGGGCGAAATGCTGGTGCGCGGACGACGAGGCTGATTTGCATTCTCGACATCGTTAAATTCTTCGCACCAAACTTTTACTCGTTGCTTTTCATTTCCGAATTGTGTTTGCAATCTGTGCAAAATTTCAGCTGGTTTCACGTTTCCACGTGTAAGAAATTTAATAATAATTCGTTGCGCAACGTTGCTTCTCTTTCTCACTCATTGTGATAGCTATTATCAATACGACGCATCGTTTCCGTGCCACCTAATATCCCTAATATCCCCACTTCAAGTTTCTAACGCCTGGATGCTCATTGAACAACTATCCGGCGCGTAATTTAAAAAGGCTCGTTTATATGTGATCCACCCTCGTAGATTTAGAGACATGGTTAGAATTAGATCATACTATCAGTTTAAAGAAATCATATTGGTGTTAACGTACAGATGAAATTATTTAATTCAAGCTGTCATGCTGTGGAGTGGAAGGGCCTAGTGACTGGCAAAGTGGAATTCCAGCAAGTTGTTGCTATGCAGAACAGAAGAGTAACGAAGAGCCAAATAATTCCTGTGCTAGTTATCAAAAAGGAGTAAACTATCTTAGTACCCAAGGATGTTACGAAAAATTGGTAACAAAAGCAAGGTCGAGGGCAACCCTTTTAGTTGGAGTCGGTATTGGTATTGCTTTTATACAAGTACGTATTAATTATTTATTATAACATATAATACTAGCAATACTAATGTAGTCTAAAACTAAACCAACCCAACCCTAACCTAAAATAACATAGTAAAAAGTTTCTTTAGAGTGAGTTTTCTCTGAAGTCCTAATTTTATAGTAATTATATAGTAATATTCGATTTGTAATAAAATAAAGACAAAAATCACTCCAAGAATTAATTTACCATGTAATATTAGGGTGGGTTAGGTTAGGGTTGGATTAGGTTAGATTATGTTAATTGCTTTTTTAAAATCGACTGCATGCAACCAAAGTTCGAAAATAACCATCTTGTCTGTCAGCACGAGATATTCTTCGAAACGGCTGAACCGATATCGACGAGATTTTTATATACATGAAAATGAAGTTAATATACTGAGAAAAAAAAAAGTTAAACAAAAATCAGTTAAATTAACTCTTGTGTGTAAACTATAATCAATGCGACAAGCAAGTAAAAAAGCTTTAATTTAGAATTATTTGGACGAAAACTGAAAACATTTATCAAAACAACATGCTCTCAACATTAATAAATTACATACTAAGTGTATGCCATTTAAAAGTAAAAACTGTTATTTCAACAAGCGTTTTATTTATGTTAATAGAATACTGGCCAGTTTTTAAAATACCGCATTCAGAACATAAGCAAACGAAAAACTCAGAAAACCGTTACCCATTTTGTGAATGGCGTATTAAAATCCGGCCTAGCATTATTATTTCATATCCTAATAGTTATTAGACTGATATCTTATGAAGGGAAAATCCAAACCCCAATACTATATTTTGGAAGATTTAGATTTTTAAGCAATCTTGACATTTATTTAACATGTACAAACTAAAATCGTAACTTTAATGCATATATGTTATTGTATTAACAATAATTTTCAATGCCAGCCAGCTAAAACATTATCAGTTGCTTGAAACATACCAAAATTTAAAAGTGCAACATTGTCTTCATCAGCAATTTGGAAATATTAAATTGCTCATGATTTCCTGACCGTTTATTTTGAATTTATAATTTATTTTTCAGGGTGGCAGTCATTAATTAAAACAATGTTGTTAATTCATATATAATGGTTTATTCAACCATCATCAGACGAAATCTAAATACAAAAAATGTAGTTTTACTAAATTTTTTTTTTTTTGGTTTACAGAAGCCTTTGATTTGGAAATTATATATTTTTTTTTATAAATTTAATACTATTATATTATGTTATATCTATTATATTATATATTCCGATGATGGTTGAATAAACCGAAACGTTACAAATGAATTAACAACATTGCTTTAATTAATGGAATGTAAATTGTAAATATTAAATTACTACAGTTGTAGCAAATTGCTACAGAATACAGATGAGGACATACTGCCTCATTCTATAGATTTAAATATTTAATAAACATATTTTAGCAGCCTTGACTATTTTTGTGAAAAAATAAAAAAATTGTTTTAGGTCATTGGGATAGTATTGGCATGTTGGTTGGCGACAGTTATAAGACGTGATGAAACAAAAGGCGCTTAATTAAAATTATTGTACAAATTGTATAACACATAATTCTTTTTCAAATTATTTATAATAGTTAAGATGCTCTTAATTGTATGTTTTTTGCTTCGAGTAAATTGTGAAAGCTTATAAATAGATGTGTGAATTGTAACGGACGGTGGCACCTCTGCATTTATTCATTGTACTTTTTTACTTCAGTGTCATATGCATAAAAAAAATGTTTGTTATAGATATTTTATATATGTTTTGACTTGTTTGTGTTATATTATACGATGTGTGTTTTAATAAAATTATAGAAATATTGTTTTGTATTATTAAAGTAACAGTCAAAGCTGGTACATTGTGTGACAATTTATATTATTTAAAAAATATACGCACACTTTTTTCTTTTAATTTCTTATTATAATAATAACACAATTTTTAAAAACTTAATTCATAGGTAGGGTGTTTACTACAAAGATTTCAAAAATTTCATGAGGCTATCCAATCAGGGAAGCCCTTGAAGAAAAGCTTAGATGTCTAATTAGTAATTACGTATCAAATAAAATCACCGTAAACCACCACTGATATTGTCTTATATAATATACATCCATATAAAAGCGCAATTTAAATAAAGACACCCTGTATAGTACGAAGGACAACGATTACGAAAAAACATGGTTGCTAGTTGCTATTGGTTACCAGAACAAAAAGAGGGGGGATGATGATGAGGAAACACCGTTGACGTTTGTGGTTAGGAATTATTGTAGTTAATTCCTTTTTAAAAATTAATAAATTATTTAAATAATACCTCATATACTAATGGACACTAATATCGCTAAACAATTGTGATTTTTAGTGTAGAAACAGTGCTTTATAAAAATTCAAACATATCACGGAATTGTAGCAAAGATAAAAATAATCTCATTCCCATTACACCTACCTAGAACCTTAATGTTACAAAAATTGCATGAATTGTACAGATAACAAAAATGATAGTTCTAATTACATCATCTTCGGAACTTAAAAAGTGTTTATATATAAATGATTAATACCAATTAGTGTACCTATTTATTAATTGGAAAAACTTATAAAAGCAGCCTAAACAGAACCATAATGAGTTTAAAAAAAATTATTTCTGTATTTAAAATTGGTCCAATTCAAAGGAATTTTAATAAAGCCTTTGGGAAATACCTTTTAGCAACTAATACGATATCGTGTGGTGTATTAATGCTTGGTGGAGACATAATTCAACAAGAAATAGAATATAGACAAGGTAAACTAAAGAAGAGGTACAATTGGTTAAGAGTAGGTAATTAATAAATTATATCATTAATTTAATATAAGCTTTTTATGAGTCTATTATTTATAGGCAAGATGTTTATAGTTGGGTTATCGCAGGGCCCATTGCATCATTATTTTTATGGTTGGATGGATAAAATTTTACCAAAAAGAAATTTACAATCTGTTATTAGCAAAATTTGTTTAGATCAATTTATAATGTCTCCAGTTTGCATAACAGAATTCTTTTATTGCCTTGGATACTTAGACTTCAAATCGACCAAAGAATGCACTAAAGAATTAAAGTATAAATTTATTGAAGTGTATACGGTATGTACCTTTCCAGGAAGCAATACATTTAATTTTTTATTTTTATTTTTCTTTTAGATGGATTGGTGTGTTTGGCCTCCCACCCAATTTATTAATTTTTTGTATGTACCAGTTAAATATCAGGTTCTCTATATTAATGGAGTCACAACACTGTACAATGTATTTCTTTCATACATTAAACATAGGGAAATAGAATCAAAAGACACAACACAAAAACTTCAACCTATAGAAATTTCTGCACCTGTCTCTACATGAAGACTAGAGATATAATTACTATCAATTTTGTAGTCATTTTAATGAATTGTGATATAACTGAATGCAGTAGTTGACTTTTTAATAAATGTTTATTTTATTGTAATTAGAATTTATTACAAAATAAAATTAAAACTGTCTTGAAACTGCCTTAATATTTCATTATTATTTAGTATAATTAAGTTATTGTTTTTAATAATCAAAAATTAATTTGATGTATGAAGGAATGTGAGAACTGTATTATGAAAAATACCCTTTTAGAATTTAAAATAATTTTTAATTTCTAAAACAGTATCGTCTAAAACAAATTAGTTTTTTTACTTGCGAATTGTTAATTTTCATGTTTGTAGTATAGTTTCAGCAATTCACAGCTGTATAAGAGGTTGTCTACGCTGTAGTAGTTTTTTTAATTTCCCAGGGGCGTACGATGCGTACGTCAATTAGTTGCTAATTGTTCATAAATCATTATATTAATTTGTCTCCTTTAAATATTACATTTATACGAAAAACTGTATTGTACATTATAATTTTGAGAATAATAAATTGCTACCTACAACCTAAACCTAACCAATGCAGATCATGAACTCGAGCTACATGATTTATTAGTGTTTTAAATTACTTAAGAAACCTTACATTAACACAGTGTTACAAAATTTTATCAAATCGACAAGTTATAAACTTTCTTTTGTTTCACTGATTGTTAAATCAATACTAACTTTGCAGGATATTTTTAAATATCGTAATATATGGAAATGCGCCACATGGATAAGTATTTAAGTTGACATGATAATAAATAAGAAGCTTACCAATAGACAACTAATAAGAAGTTCATGCTGAATTTAATAAAATTATAACACACGAAACATTTTACTTCTGACCGTCACTTTCACCCACTAATCATACATTGTTTTGTTTACTTGTTTAGATTTGTTACAGTGGTACCATTTTTACAAAAATGTATATAACTATTTCCTACAAACTTTTGTAATATATAGGGTGATCATTTATTGAATTAATAAAAAATTAGGTATAAAAGTCTTATTTTAGCTTTTTAGATTCAAACAAACTTTATTTGAAAGTATCTACTTACAATTATTAACTAATTTATTCGTTTTATTATTACGTTATAATAGATCAATTAGTGAAGTTTCAGAAAAAGATATATTTACAAATATAGCGAAAGAATAAATTTTAATTGGAAGTTTAATGACTGAATTTTTATTTTATTTTTATTGCAAAACAAAGTTTAAACAATGTTTTTTCATAAGTTATCTTTTACATTAACGTATCCATTTATGGGAACGTTTTCACCCCTCCTAACAGGAGATTCGATTCAGGACAGGATTATAAGGATAAATCCGGGGTAACCATTAGACTGAAATTACATTTTCTGAAGTAAATGTAATAGGAAAAAGAATTTTACTAGGTATGAAAGTTAGTAGGAAAGAAAATTACATCATACTGTGTTCTGAAACAGGAAGACATTTCTCTTCTTCCAAAATGCTATTTATCACGGATAAAACTGGTTTCCAATTTGCGAGCAATGATCGGAGCAACAATTAGACAGTAAATTGAACCGAAAAAGTAACTTAAACCTTTTAACGTTTCATCCATTACTTAATCGAAAATAATTATTAAATTTTATTTGAGTGCAGAATTACCGTTAAATTGTACTTTACATTTAGTGTTAACAAAATTATTGCCCTGTACGTGAGAGATGCGTAAAATTAAACTTTTATTAACTAAGGGTGCTGTTTAAGAAAAAAGAATGGAAAATAATTTTTCTCCTTAATATTTTGTTAAAGACTTAAATAATTTGAATAAAGTATTAATCATGCTTCCTTTCTATTTTGTGGAGGAAATCGAAAATTGAGCACTTTTGAAATTTAATAAAAAGGTGAACTATTAGTTATTATTAATTATTTTTTTGATAAATCTGATAGTAATAGATCGCAACACATTTCAAAACCTTAGTCATTAACGTACATTTCTTAGTATTTTTTGATCTATTAAACGCAAAAATTAATTATATCAACTATTACTCTTTAAATTTAATAAAAGAATAAACGCAAAAATTCGTTAGATAAAGATTTAGAACATCAAAATTATAAAAGTGTAAGTTAAATATTATTTTTTTCAAACCTCGTCATATCTGGCCTTACATTTTATGAAACTCTGGCAAAACCGCATCAACTTTTCCAATCATTTCGTACCCAAAAGTCTGTGATAGCAACGATGTATCCACAATCATACAGAAACACACACTACGTAAAAAGTTTGTAGTAATACATGTTTTTTTTTAACGATAAGTACAAAGGTAAATATCAGCTTCAATACTTTTTCGTCTAAATATTAAGGATCCCACATTTGGAACGCGTCCTATCAAGTAGGCGCTGCGAAATGAAAGCCAAATCCCATAACCGGTTTCGAACTATTGGGTCTCATCAGGTGGACGCTGGCAGAAAAGCCTGTACAGGCTATGTAGGATATGTGATCCTTATCATTTAGACGAAAAAGGATTTTAATGCCTTCTGTTTTGGATATCTTATCTTCCTCTAAGGGGTGTTAGCCCTCAGAGTAGTTGTTTGTGTTAATTCAATATTTGTATTTATATTAAATTCAAAAATAAACAACTCGAACGTTTCAACACATTTATTGTATTCTCGACAATATTGTTTCGACCTTATACGGTCATTTTCAAGGGTTTTACAGCAACTAAATTTAAAATGTAACAACAGTATATTTATGAAGGCGGAAGTTCTGTCTTAGGTAGAAATTTGCAAACTAGTAAGAAGTATTTGACGTATACAATTCAATTTGGTTATTTACTATATTCTTATTGGATACTATTGCATTTTTAATTTCTAAATTTTCTGTTTTAAGCCTTTTCTTTGTTTAAATTATTTTTTTTTATAAATATTTCATTATCAGTTTCGAATAAAAAGTTTTCGTTAAATAACTAATAGTTTTAGCCTCAACTTTATGGAAATTGGGAATCATATTGTAATATTTAAAAAAGATAAAATAAAAGACTTTTAATTTCCACTTTATACCTTTAATGCGTCTTAACGATCGTTTTACCCTACCAGGGCATCTTCAGAAGAAGTATTTACACACACTATTATTACAACATCTCTTATATACCTACTCTTACTATTGTGGTGGGGTTATATCTACTAATTTATTTATTATTACAGAACTATACACATTTTCTATGTCATTTAATAAATTTATGTTATTATTTTTCATATGTTTTTTGATTTCCAAGGTTTCCAACATGTCTAATTTTTTTCCTTTTTTTCTCTTTATGTAAAATTTTGAAGTTTTCTTCTAAAATGAAATTATGTTTATTCTCTTTTATATGATTCATAAATGATGAATTTTCATTGTAATTTTTCAAATGTTCCTTAATTCTTTCTTTGAACGCTCTTCCAGTTTGTCCTATATGTAGGGTGAAACGATCGTTAAGACGCATTAAAAGTATAAAGTGGAAATTAAAAGTCTTTTATTTTATCTTTTTTAAATATTACAATATATTCGTTAAATAAGTTGCCTAAGTTAAGCGAATTTGAGTTTGATTACTGTTATCAAGTGCCTTTTATCTGACTCGAGGACGGAAATGTGGAATTATAAACGTACTTGGAGGACGAATAAACTAGCGTCGGTGTTCGGGTATGCCGACCGTCCTTACAACAACGTTATTGCTAAGTTAATTCAGTTACCTGTCGAGTGGTAAAACGGACAGGTGCGCGAGAAGTTACTTAAAACCGTCCCCGCATTTTTAATTAATTAATCTGCATTATCAGTGGCAAATATGCGATAAGAATTTTATCTCGTACGACGTAACAAACGAAATTTTTCGTTTTAAACTTTAGACTAAAGTTAATAATTGGATCTAGTTTAATTGTAGATATATTGTGCTAATAGTGACGTATTTTGTGACAACATGTTCAAAAAAAATCGTCAAAAGCAGGAACAAAAACCTCCAAATGGACTTCAAAATAACGATCCCTACGAAAACAATTGCAATATGGATACCAACAATCAAGACCAATCCACAATTGTTAGGCCTCAATTAGTTTTTCACTGCCAGCTGGCTCACGGAAGTCCTACAGGACTTATTTCAGGATTCTCCAACGTACGAGAACTTTATCAAAAGATAGCAGAACATTTTGAATTTCCCGTCTCCGAGGTATGAGTCGTTATTATTTATTTTATTTTTGTTATAAAATTTGTGGTTTATACAGTTTCAAAACAACAAAAAAGAATTAAGGAGTTCTAAATTGGTTTGTGTCATTCGACGCTTATCATTAGAAGAAATTGTCAATAGCAATTTATTTTTATATATAAATATAAGCATTTTAAAGAAACTGGAGCAGGCATACATTATTTTCAACCAAAACACCTACCTATATCAATTTCTATATGCTCATTATTATAAAAAAAGCTTCATGAGTGCATTTTTCTTTTTTATTTATGGGTTTTTAAATAAAGCAGCACGTCACAGACATATTTCTACAATAAATATTTTGTGGATGCACCTTGTATATTTTACGGTAATAACTGCTGTAATGGTATTTGTCATGGTTTGTTGTTTCTGTAATCTGTAATCAAATGATAAAACAATTACTATCCGACGATAAGAACATGATTGTAGGTAGATTGGAAAATTCTGTTTGTGATGCTAAATTTACATGTAGCAATGTTTCCTATTACACATTAGGTACCTACATAAAGATATCAAAACCATTTCTTTTCCCCTTCTGATTGTTATTATTATCCCCTGGAGAAGTTGTAATATAGAACAAACGAACCATTTTATATATATATCACATGACCACTTCCTACTATTTTGAAATGAATAATTACAAGTATGGGCACCGCTATTCAATAGGATTTTTAAGATTAAGTAAAAGTAACAAAAAAGATAATTTAATTTAGTAATACAAGTAACTTAAGGCTACAAATATATCTCATACAAAACTTAACAGTATGTTTCAACGGTGAATATTAAATTTATTAGTATTTAGCGATGACGCATTGGGAAACTTGTAAAAAAAACATATTTAATAATTACAATAAAACACTGTGTTCAAAATTTTTAAAAAATTTATTAGTAAGAATATCTTACAATATTGTTTCGGTTTATAAGGCCATTATCAAAGAATGTCACTATTTATACCAATGGTAGGGTCGGAAGTAATAGACCAATTATGACTAAAGTATGCTAGATAAGAATATAGGACTGTTACGTCCTTCACATTGTTCATTAGTGGCTTTTTGAATTTTTAACTTTTCTAACATATTCAGTCTCCTACCCTTATCAATATAATGTAAAATTTTACAATTTCTTTCATCAAATTGATGACTGCTTACAACACAACCCTGGAAGAAACCTGTATAAAGTTTCTTATCTGCAATGGACCTTTTATGCTCTTTAAGTCTGGTTTTGAAGGATCTCCCAGTCTGTCCAATATAAATAGCTTCTTCTTCTTCTTCTTTTATATTTGGTATAGTTTTTAAGTAACTCTTTGATAATAGTCTTATGAGTCGAAACAATATTGTAAGAGATTCTTACTAATAAATTTAGTAAAACATTAGAACAGAGTGTTTTATTGTAATTATTAAATTTATTCTTTCTTTAATCTTACTTTTTTCTAAAGTTATGTTGAAAATAGAAGTAATATAAGTAGTTTTAGACATTACCAACAAAATTAAAACTTGGCTAATTGTTCTAAATTAGTGTTATCCGCTTAATCAGGAAATAAATAATACTGTTTAAAGTAATATTTCCAGCGTTTACTGCTGTTTTACAAGTGCTACAAATTACTTCAATAAATGTTTTAATGATAACTAGATAAAACACTATATTTTGATGTATTAATATTACGAACAGGTACTCGCTACATGAACTAGTTGCCGCAAATTTTAACTGATGAAAGTAATTAGTAATGTATCTATTGTTAGACTTATGGTCACATTAAATACGAATACAGTTAGTTACCAAAGTACTTTGGCCTTTGTCTTTACTACATAAATAGGATCAGTACATGCATTTTGGTGTTCATTTTTAATGTAGTTGACCAAATGAGGTTGTTGCCTGTAGTATATTTACATACCTAGTCTTCAGTTTTTGTTTTGAATCTCCATTGAACCGTAGCAAAACATGTTTTCGTTCGTTAATACACTGGCGGATGATAGAAAGGTGCACAGGGGCGTGCTTGCTTCATATTGTTAAAAAACAAAAGAATTTTCTCCCTATTAATTTTCTAAAGCAATAATTATCGAACTTCTCTCAAAACAATTAAAGGAGTAAGTGTTAACAGTGAGATGTAGCAATTAACGTAAATGTCAAATAACAATTTTTGTAGGCAATTTAATACTCTACAAAAAAAGTGTATTATAATTTTTTGATAACTCAATTGCTTCAAAAATTATTCAAGTTTAAAGTTGAAATAACATAAATTCACTTTAATAAATATAAATATGGAATCAACTGAAACAACTACTTCGAGGGCTAATACCCCTACCGGCATTGAATTACACTGTTGATTTTGATGGATTCTTAGACGAAGATATAACATATTAGAAAAGAGAATGCTTAAAATCCCTTTTCGTCTAAATTTCAAGAATCACAGATCCTACATTTCGAACGCGTCCTACACAGTAGGTACAACATATGGAAAGCCTTATCCCACGACCGGTTTCAACCAATCGGGTCTCATCAGGTGGCCGCTGGCAGAAAGGCTTTTACAAGCTATATAATAAATATAAACAGAAACAACTACTCCGAGGGCTAATACCCCTACCGGCATTGAATTACACTGTACAAGTTGTTTCTGTTGATTCCATATTTATATTTATTATATATAGCTTGTAAAAGCCTTTCTGCCAGCGCCCACCTGATAAGACTTGATAGGTCGAAACCGGTGGTGGGATATGGCTTGCCGTACGTTGTGCCTACTGTGTAGGACGCGTTCGTAATGTGGGCTTTGTGATCCTTGAAATTTAGACGAAAAGGGACTTTAAGCTTTCTTTTTTTTAATATAAATTCACTTTTATTATCTACCTATTTATCTGTAAGTTCTATGACAGACAAACACACACACACACACAAGTGACCATACAAGATACGGAACCATAAAAATGATTGAACTTGGTTTTAAGATTTGCAACATCTCATTTTTGACAACTTTAAGTATTATGTATTAGGTAAGTTTCTATTTATATCTACGGTGTCGTTCAAGATATTTTGCTACACTTGGTTAATAAAGTAATTGCATACTATGTTAAGTAACACCTGGTAACTATAAACCAAAAACTGGCTTGCTAAATCGGACCTCAAAGTTATTTTTTTTAACCCGTTGCTTTTAAAACCTCATTACCTGCTTTTATTACTTGTTCTTGCTTAATGATAGATTGTGTAACGCTGCTGCTATCTGCGTTATATTACGTACGTATATTAATTAAACAATGCCATAAGTAGTACATAATATTAACAAAGTAACATAAGTAATATTCCAATAAAAACCGATTGGTCTTGGAATTTACAATTACCCATAAATTCTTCAAGTCGCAGATATGGTATTTATTGTAACTGTTGTAATGTATTTGTTTCTTTCTTATAACATTCAGGTTAACTTTGGATGTACATGTCTAGTTTCATTATATAACACAATTTCAAAATAAGTTGTATAGTTTTAATTAAATACGAAAAAAAAATTGTGTGGTATCGATAAAAGATTTTTAACAGAACTTTGCACAAGTTGAACCAGATTATGATATATGACGGCATGGTACAATTCTCAGGGCCTTAGAAAGTTTCGCTTTTTGTTTACAGTGTGTATTATTTACTATAACTCTAAGAAAATGGCATAACAGCCAAAACGGTTATCACAGTTTATATTTATCTTTTCTTTTTTGTTCGTCATACAGAAAGTAGCAAATATTTTAAGGTAGGCTCTAATAACTGGTGTTATTATTTTATGTGTTCGAGAACTAATAATATTATTCCAATGCAAATGCAGATTAGACTGTAACATGTATGTAAGTTTTTATGTGAACACCCATATCATGTAAGACAGATAGATAGACGTTCAAACCTGTTCCTTTTCCGCTATTTACAAGAAAGTGTTCATACCTGTTGTTTATCAAGGTTGAAAACGGTGTAGATGGAATTTTATGCTTAATTGAGTTTAGTGCAAAGGAAGACAGTTAGTAGCATGTCATAGTGTATATATAATAAGTTTCTATAGGCGCATATGGCAAGCGGGTTGTACTACCATAATAAATATCTGTATACCTACAAAACAATTTGACCTTATGGATTTTTTAACGCTTGAACCGTTATCCAGAAAATACGAAACGTTTAAACCTTGATTGGTTACAACAAACATTGATTTATTGATTTCATTCTACAAATTACAAATTAATTGATTTTTTTATATTAGAAATCTTATATTCTCTTGTCAATAAAATATAGTCCTCCTATATTTGTGTCAGTTCTGTTTTGGTTTTCAAAATTATTGTTCGTTTGCATTTACACATTTACCATACTGGTTTCTTTTTTCCATAACGCGTAGTTATCTTTTGTCATTCCGATTTACTTTTTATTGTTTACGCATGTAAATTGGTTTTCGTCATTACAAGAATCAGTAGCAAAAAACGGAAGCACGCTTGCCTGACATACAGGATGTTGTTGTTACTACGAACAGTTATAATCAAAATACACTAGCAATAGTTAATATTAACTGATTAAAGATCTACCATATTTATGTTTTTTAAGAAATTTTAACTATTTTAGCTCAACAAACAACAAATGAGCGGGTTTACTAATTAACAGTACATCATATATCTAGAGTAATTATTAATACCATAGATAATATCTACAAAACCATTAATATATTTCCATTACCAGATCATGTTATATGTACCTTTGTATGTAGGGTGTTGCTTATCATATCAAACTGTGATTTTTCTAATAAAGTTATAAGAGGACTAAAATAACGCTAAATCGGCCCGTGATAAGTGTCGACTGAATGTAATTTGTAAATCATGAAATTATATACTACACAAGCAAAAGTTTCAAGATTTTTTATTTGTATCATAATAGTTTTTTCAGGTAAATATACTCAATATAATATAAATACAATAACAAAAATCAATAAATTTCCTATATTTAGCTACCAAAAATATAAACAGTAACTATGAATTTGCAATATTTGAGAAACCAGTTCAAACAAATTAAAAATTTAAAGTCTTTTCACCCCATAAAAGATGAATTAGCTTTCTTTTATTTTCATGTCTACATTGATTCTAACTTTACCTTTATCAACCACAGATTATAAAACCGAATTTAATCGAATTTATCAGATAACTACCAACAATGGATACAACAGTGATGATCTAGTTACAAATTTGCTAAAGAAAAAACTAAATAAAACAACCTTCAATTTAGTCTATACGCATACCAAATCAATTTCAAAAAATTCGTCAATAACTTTTATAGGAAATATTTCAAAAGAAAAAAAAAAATTGGGAAATATTTGAAACCTTACAGAAAACAGGATCTCTTTCAAAACGTATTTCTCTTTAGGAAGAATTTTAAAAAAAGTAAGCACAGATAAAATTAACAAGCAAAATCAGATATTTGTTTACTAAATTGTGTAAGATGTCATGAAGCGTATATAGGACAAACTGGGAGATCATATAGAGAGAGAACTAAAGAACATTTAAAGGGTTTTAACAAAAACAAAATCAACGTATGCTGAACATATGCAAGAACAAAAAAATATACATTTAATGAAAAGTTTAAAATACTTCATACAGAAAACAAAAGAATAGAACTTAATCAGAAATAAATAAATTATATAAATGAGGTTTTGTTCTATATGACCAACTAGAAGTTAATTGAAAAAATGTATTTAATGCTCACACCTATCCTTCAACTTATTAGGTAGACATAAGAAAAATCTTAGATTTTTAATTATATTTGTCAATCTTCTACCTGAAGAAAGCCAAAATGATAATTGTAAAAACAATATAAATAAATTGCAACCAAAAAACGAGTTTATTTTATTGTGCTAAACTTTTAAACATTTAAAAAATCTGGAAAGTTTTACTACTTTAGTGTTTAATTATTTCATGAGTAAGTTTAAAGAAGTGACTACTTCAGCAAACAACAGTAAATCTACAAATGTGTAATGTTTTCAAACAGTTATTGTATCATACGAGGGCGGTTCAATAAGTACCCGTGTTAGAAATGAAGACACCATTTTTTCAAAGATTTTTTTTTATTTTCCGGCATAGTCCCCTTTTAGAAACATACACTTCCCCAACGTTCCTGCCATTTTTTTAACCCCTCCAAAAAATAGGATTTGTCGAACTGTCCAAAATACGCCCATGTCTCGGCGATGACTTCCTCGTTTGAGCTAATTTTTTTTTCTGCGAGCCATTTCTTCATGTTAGGGAACAAGAAGTCACAGGGAGTCAAATCGGGGTGCGGCAGCAATTCATGCAGTTTGGCGGCGAGAATTCTGGATGAATGTGCTGGTGCGTTATCGTGGTGAAAAAGCACTTTCTTTTTCTCCAAATGCGGCCATGTCTCCCTCAATTTTTTGTCGAAGCGCTCCAATCACTCACTGTAGTATTGTCTAGTGATCGTTCTTCCTTTTTCTAAAAAATCCATAAGGATGACGCCCTTCGCATCCCAAAAAATCCTCGCCATGACCTTTCTGGCCGATGGGACCGTCTTCGCCTTCTTTGGAGCAGATTCACCGGGAGAAATCCGTTGTTTAGATTGTTGCTTGGTTTCTGGTGCGTAGTGATGAATCCAGGTTTCATCAACGGTGACAACACGACGCAAAAGGTACTGCGGATTTCGCTTAAATTGCTCCAAACACTGCTACGAAGTTAACAGCCGCATCCGCTTGTTGTCCACCGTGAGCAATCGCAGCACTCATGGGGCCGACAATTTTTTCATCGCCAACTTATCATGTAAAATTTTAATTGCCGTTCCGGTCGACACATCTACGGCCTTTGCTACTTCGCCCACATTTATTCGTTGATCAGCGAGAATCATGTCGTGGACTTTTTAAATGATTTTCTCGGTAAACACGTATGCGGGGCGTCCTGGTCGCTCCTCATCAAAAACGGATGTTCGCCCACGTTTAAATTCGTTGAATCAATATCTAACTGTGGTCATAGATGGCGAAGTGTATCCATAAACAGCATCCAACATTGCTTTTATCTCCTCGCATTTTTTCCCATCCAAAAGCAAAAAGCGAATTACCGAACGTTCTTTTTCAGCTCTTTTTCAATCTTAGCGAAAATCACGAAATAAGTATTACTCGAATGGTTGCCAAATCCAAACTAACCTATCAATCAGTCTTCTCTCAGGAACGTCCTCTGTCTTCAAACACGGGTACTTATTGAACCGCCCTCGTACGTATCGGACGTGAATTTGTGGGACATCTTACATTTTAAATTTACCAATGATATACTTTTTCTCTGTTCTAGTTTCTTATTTTCGATAGTTCTAGTTTTAGATTTCAGAACAAATCGGGAAATACGTGAGCTTGTTCAATTCCTAATATAAGTTAACGTGAATATCAATATAGATGTTTTGAATTTAAATCAGTTTAGATGCTAGTTATAGTAGCATCCAGTCCTTTCAAAGTTAAAAGGTAACTGGAACAAACGTGACATTTTTATAATCGTGAGTAAAAGTTTTGTAACTCTATCACGACTCTGAACTTGAGACGTGTTTTACTTTTTACAATAGATTGTGTATTTCGAAATAGCTTCTTTGTTCTAAAATTTAATCAGCAAATGTGAGACACCTATTTAAGTTTTTTAAATAATATACAGTTAGGAATAAACTGTTTTAAGGAAAAACAGTCATATTGGTTGCATTTCATTTAAACTAAATACCTTACGATTATAATACGCACTGAAGTTCCTTTTACATTGTTCTTAATTGTGTGCTTGTTACTTTTGTTGTAATTTAGCCTCGAAATAGTGGTATATACTTTTATTTATAAGTTTACCTGAAGGTTAAAACTACATTGTCAATTCTCAGTTCTTAATTTCCGTACCTCCGTTCAATCAATTTTTCTTATTATGTAATCGGATATTTTTCTGTTTCCCCTTAAACAAATTAAATACGTAATTGTGTAAATATTTGAAAATATATTAAAATGAGAATTAAATACAAAAGATTTGTTAAACAGACACAACGTTAATTTATCATCAGGATATTATATCGTACTTAATTTTTATGCATGATAACCCATGATTTTTTATGATTGTAATACATGATAGTTACAAATATCAGACGTGAAAAACTAATAGTGTTCTTAATCAGCCATAAAATAATATTTTAAACCACAAACATGCAACTTGTTCTAAAATTAGGTATTTAGCAATCTTTTCTGACTATGAATAATTGATTTCACTTTAGAATGTATGAACTACAAAGCAATAAAATAAGACTGTTTCATAAGATTTGTATTGATTTTTTTTTATTTTAAAAAAATTGATTTCTTGAAAAAATTCATATTAAAAAAAATTAAAGTACAATTAAGACTATCCTGAGGCAATTAATGCATTTCTTTACAAATCGAGCATCTCTAGCTGTTTGTGAACAGTAACGTAATCTAGGCCTTCCCCTGCTTCTTTTACTCCTATATATGCTTCTAATATGTATCTAACTAGTCCTTCATGTCTCATAAGGCGTCCTACTAACCTACCTCACGTTTTTCTTATTGTCTTCAATAGTGCCCTTTATACATTCGTTTTATAATAATTATTAATATCTAACGTATCTAATCAAAACAGTCCTTACGCATTTTACTAAATATTAACAAATTTTATTTTGTAATATTTTATGCCAATGCGTGGTACAGTTACGAATAAATTTCTGAAATTGTTTGAATCTTGATTCCTCCAAAAGTCATGAATAAATCTCAATAATTAATAGAAATATGAATAAATTATAGATTTGTATTCATCTATATGTGCCAAAGAATATTTGTGACTTTTTCATTACGGTATATGTTATGTGTTGAAGTGACAGAATTTTTATTGTTTCATACATAAACTGCAAGGTCTATGAACTCGGATATCTCTTGTGAAATAATGCGGGCCTTTGGCTCTAATAGAGAATCGCAACGACCTGTCTCCAAGTTAGGTGTTAACCGATCCTTACATTAATGTAGACATGTGTGGGTATGCACAATTAAACAAGTGATGAAACACGGGAGAAAGTATAAGTATTTTTATACATAAAGACAATAAGAATGTAAAGATATTGAAATTGTGCCATCACAATTAACGACTTACAATAACCGATCTTCTATTTTTGTACATTATAGCTAATTATTATAATAGAGATATTTAATAAGTGAACTTTTTACACAATAACTTCATTCTAAATCTTCTTGTTATTACTATATTTTAAACTCAATTTATGAGGTAAAGTGTGCCATTAGGCAATAGAAAAAAATACTTACTTGTAGTGATAATTGCGATAATGAATAAATTGTCTGATTTCGAAACATTTAGATAAATCTACCCAAATACGTAGCAAATCTGTCTAGTGGTACTTATTTTCAATATCGGATATCTAAATTTCGAAACGTAGACCGTGATTTCAATCTTATTATATCTCATCAGTATACCATAGGCTCTCATTAATTAGTCAGTTATAATTCACTCACTTTGATTGAAATTAATTACAATAAATAATTTATTGGTTACTCTAGTGTAATAAAAATCAATGAATATCATTGGGGTTGGTTTTAGTTTAAAGTAAGGTTGTTACACAAACGCCATATGAAACCTCATGATTTTTATTATTTTATCTTTAAAGCTAATCCTCTAGCAAATGTGTCCTCATCTGTATTTATTGACATTTCAATAAAGTTTACTATCTAATTAATTTACCATTTATATTATTCAAATAATTTGTGATAATTAAATCTCCTAATCGCGCCAAATGTAAATTTAGTTCCTAAAAGGTACGAATTTTTTTATGATCAGGCTTAGTTGATAATAACACATTTTGCCATATGTTTTCAAGGGTGAAGTACTAATAACATATTTATGGACTTAAAGATTATAATATTTGTTTTCAGTTTGTTTCGTTTTTTGTTACATTTAATTTCTTTTCAGATATTATTTTGCACTTTAAATACTTACAAAATCGATATGAAGAAACTATTAGGGGGACAAATTGGATTAGAAGACCTTATATTCGTACACAGAAAGGGTAAGTGATTATTGTAAGCTTGAAATATATTTTTTGTAGGTCCAATTCCTCGGCGATTGATAACAAAATTTTATTTTATCTAAGTTTTTGATTGCTGATATTTTATCTAGCAATATAATAATAATATAACTTCTTTCTTATCATAAATATAGATAAAAGAACACTATGTAAAAAAAGCAAATCTAACGATAAACGTTGTTTGCTTACGAAGAATTACATTGACAGGTTGCCTGTATGACACATAATTAATTTTAAATTTTTATAGTAAGCGCTTGACTGACTAATAATAATTTAACATTCTATAGATTAATTAATTAGTTTGTAATTACAATACTGTATACTTAAGAATACAATTATAGTAACGTTCATAATACTTTTGGTTATCTTTATACTTAGCTCACCAATTAAATTGCAACAAAGTGCTTAAATTTAATTTGAGTTAAAAATATCGTTAAAAAAATAATGAAACGAACATTTTTCTTTATAGGAAGGCCAAAGGAAGTAGAATTAGTGAAAACGGAAGACGCATTAGGGCTTACAATCACAGATAATGGAGCCGGATATGCATTTATTAAACGTATTAAGGAAGGTTCAGTCATTTCAAAAATTCCTCATATAGAGGTTTGTATCGAAAACAAAAATTTATTTTTAATAACTACATAAATTAGTACAATTTAATTAGTACTGTAATTTGTTACTTATTGTGGGATTCAATACTGTTGAGGATGGTCCTTTTCTAATTACGATATAGACTTAATTTAAGGGGGAAGGTGGGGGTGACCTCGTAGGATAAAAAGTGTTGTTAGATGGAAAAACTTTTTAGAGTGATTTTTGTCTCTTTTGGTAATATTATAAAAGCGGATATTCAGTCAAAAAACGTTCCATTAATTTTTTACTATGTTAGATTTGGATAGATTAGGGTATGGTCAACTGCTTGTTTTAATTTTCATTTTTTCACCTCCAGTCCTCCGCGCCCACTTAAAAACACAATTTTTGTTAATGTTTCTTGTGCTACTGAGAATCAATACCAACAATATATTGTTGTAATAACCATGTAAACAAATAATTTTAACATTAATTTTGTATAAAGGCGGTACATCCTTGAAAGGAAATTCTACTTTTCATTCATATTTTCATACAAATTAATTAGTCATAAACAGAAAATAAATTGATTAAAATATTCCCTAGACAAGTGATACTTTATCATTTATCAATAAACGTTAAAAACAAGTAAACATATAAAGATATTGTTTCTTAAAATTTTGCTACATGATAAAGAAGTTTTTTGTAAAAAATGCAGTCGCACTTCAGTAGCTTCGATAAAGGTTTATTAACGAATTAATTATAATTATTTTTATGAAATCAATCTTTTAATCTTTAACATAACTAAAACTCCCATAAGCAAAAACTTATGGTTTTTGGGTTGGCCTTATATCCCATTTACTGTCTAACTTTTTGTAACAAAATGACCATTCTCTGTAACGAAACAGTTATTATTTGATTAATGAACTTTCTGAATATACGAAAAAGTCCAACAAAAAGGAAATAAAGACGTTTCATACTCAGTAAGCCATAATCACAATTTTATTTTATTGTCGAGTATTAACGTATTAGTAAGTATACTATAATTTCTTTACAATATGTAATACATTTTCACGATAAATAATTATTTATTTATTATTTCGCTTAAGGTAGGGGATCACATCGAAAAATTAAACGGGGAAAGTATGATTGGAAAGAGGCATTACGAAGTAGCTCGTAATTTAAAACTGATCCCAAAAAGTTCCACATTCACCATTAGATTAATTGAACCAATGAAAAGCGGCTTTAATATTATAGCTCCGAAAAGCGGAAAAGGAAGTATGAAGAAGTCTGGGTATGGTACAGGAAAGGAAACACTGAGGTTTAAAGCCAATGGAACAGCAGAAATAAGTCGAGTGGTAATCATTAGTCTTTGTTACATATTCATAAAAAAAATTATAATGAAAGTAATTTTACGACAATCACAAAGAACGTTTGAATATCACTATAGCCGTCATGCATATAATATTTGAATTGTCGTAAATCGTTTAAAAGTCAATAATAAAGGACTCGTAACTGTGTTAAACAATGGTAATTTAAAATAATTGATCATAAAATTGAAACATATTATTGCTTGGTCTACAAGTGCGGCATTTGAATTAATTTAAATGTGAAACAGAAAAATTGCATTTATACTTACAATAAATATATTAACTTTATTTATGTACTCTATTCCCAATTCTTCCCCTTATTGCGACATTATTATAAAAGCTAAAGCCACATTAGGGGCACAAAACACTTTATTGTCACCGCCAGCACCAACGTTTCGTCTTTAAAGTATAAAGCTAAATATTTACCCTGAAGGAGTCCTATACATTAAAAGCGAAACGTAGGTGTTGCCTATGATAACAAAGCGTTCTATTTCTCAATTTGTTTTTTAATTTTTATTCACGGGATATAGACGTGACTACAGAATAATTAATTATAACTTGATTTACTTGTAAATAAATAGGAAAGCAACTTAAAGATTTGCACTAAAACAATTTTTTAATTAAGGAAAAGGGATCAATGGCTGCGTAAAAAATTCTTTTTCAAAAATTCTACAGATTACGTATTACTTTAATCAAAAAACGTTAATCCTTCTTTAAGGAACTTGAAATATATATAATTCATAAATAAACAAAAGAAAAGGATTTGCATTTAAATGCTTCAAAACATTTGAAAAATTATGTTCTTTTGTTTAATTATTAGTAATAATGTTTTATAATAATGCCACCGGTGATTCCATTTCTGTTATTAAATATAATTACTAATTCCATGCAATATCTTAAAACTAAAACGGAAAATTCCTTTATAATTTTTTCTGTCCATGTGAAAAAGGTGTTTTTAATCAAAGGTCAACCATTGGCTTCAATATTGAATACAAAACAAAAAAGCAAAACTTTCAGTAAATATGTCATCAAACTTGAATTAAATAGTTCTTCATTTCAAACAAAAAAAAAACAGTTGGTTAATTATTCTAATATCCACCAATTAATCATTAAACTATCAATTAAATATGTGAGCACAGTGTTGGTAGTTACTTCTTTCCGTAATGTTTTTAGTATAACAATTACACGGTTAATTTTTTTCAGGATGATCAACTGGACGCTGGTGTTGAGAAAATTAATTCAATTCTGGAAAGTTTTATGGGTATCAACGATACAGATTTAGCGACTCAAATTTGGGAAAAAGGCGAGGGCCGAACGAATTCCATGGAATTTGCCGAAGCTATAGACAATTCAGATTTGGAAGAGTTCGGATTCACAGATGACTTGATTATAGAATTGTGGGGTGCAATAACTGATGCCAGAGCAGGAAGACTGTAGTGAATAATTAATTATAAATAACGACTTTTTGTTAAAGGATATTGTGTTATTTTTCTTTTAAAGTACATTTCAAGTGCCTTTTCTATTGATAAGATATTTAGGTTCCATAAGAACTTTGTATTTATTTATAAAGATTCAATAAAAAACATTTATATACTTCTTAATTTTTTTATAACTGTTAATCAAAAGAAATTTGATTGACACAAAATCAATTTTCTGAATTAAACAATGTACTTCTTAAAATCAAGTTGAGTTTATATTTATCTAAATGATAGAAATTGATTGATTATATTTAAAAGCTTATAAAGATTAATGTAACAGATATAAGTGAATATCAATACGTGAAAGATTTGGTTTGTTTTATTTTTGAAAATTCTTAGTATTTATGTAGCATCTTTTTCCGGGAAATGGATATAGTTGACAAACACAGTTTTAAATTAGATTATCAAAAATTTCATGGATGTTGTATTTTTTTAAACCGTGTCCATTTTTTACATGTAGATCGCTTTTAAAACTAAATAAAGCATCCAGTTTTGCAACAGTATTTGAAAATTCACGAGGTTTATTTCAGCTTATTATCTCAACAACAACAAATTTTGTTTAATTTTAGGTTACCCACAGATTCATACACTGTCAAATTATGCAACCTGTTTTACATTTTCTATTCATTCTTTAAAGTCTAATAAATAATGTATTAAATAGTCAAATATGTAGATTCGCCATTTTCCTTTTGAATCTTTTTCGCCAAACAGGCGTTAAAGATTCTCACAACGTATAAGTGAGCTAAACACATGTCCGCGTTTTTAAAGTGTTGTGGTTAGTTGGGGTAAGACCTTTTCTTTTATGTTTATTCTTACACCACGGTATTTTTTATATTTATTTCTATTTCACATATTGATATAATTTAAATATAAGAATAAACTGGAGAATCAATTATTTGTTAGGTTATAATTTGAACGATGTACAGGGTGAAAATGTTTCTATTTAACAATTTACTGCGCTCCTGTCCAAAAACCTTTTTTATTAACGTTGAAAAGTTGTCGAAGGTAAAATGCATAATCGTTAATTTTTTCAAAACATACTTACTTTTATCGTTCAATGTACTTCTTAGGTTACTGCATGTTATTATTCAACCCAACAAGTTTATTGTAAATCAAGTAAAGTGTGTAATAGTGCAAAAGAAGCAATAGATGATATTAAAAATGGTTCTACCCTTTTATTGGGAGGTATGTTTTATTTAAATTGGATTAAAAATTATGTTGGTAACATTCGAAACAAATTTTTGATAAAATTTATAAAAAAATCTTTCGACAGGATTTGGATTATGCGGTATTCCCGAAAATTTGATAGCGGCTCTAAAAGAACACCCTGTTAATGATCTTACTGTGATTTCGAATAATGCGGGGGTTGATTCGTTTGGAATAGGTTTACTTCTTAAAAGAAAAATGATAAAAAAAATGATATCATCTTATGTTGGGGAAAATAACGAGTTTCGGCGTCAGTTTTTACAGGGCGAATTAGAAGTTGAACTAATTCCTCAGGTAATTAAAAATCGCGAACAAATGTTGGATTAATTATTAATTTTATATGAAGCGTTGTATTTTGTTGTGTTGTTTATCAAATTAGGGAACACTGGCAGAAAAGATTAGATGCGGTGGTGCAGGAATTCCAGCTTTTTACACGCCAACGGCTTATGGTACCTTGATACATGAAGGGGGTGCGCCTATAAAGTATAATAAAGAGGGACAAGTTGAGCTTATCAGCAATCCACGCGAAGATAGGACATTTAAAGGAAAGCCGTATATTTTAGAGGAATCTATTACAGGAGATTTCGCGTTAATAAAAGCCTGGAAAGCTGATACCCAAGGCAACCTTTTATTCAGGTATACTTCAAACACAAAGAAAATAGCCATACTCACAATATATATATATATATATATTTTACAAAGATAAAGAAACAATAACTTTTGGAACAACATAAGTATCTGTAATTTTGAGCAATACTTTTAGAAAATCCGCGAGAAATTTTAACCCTACAATGGCCAAGGCTGCAAAAGTCACTATCGCAGAGGTTGAAGAAATAGTCAACGTGGGAGACATCGATCCCAACAATATACATTTGCAAGGTGTTTTTGTAGATAAAATCGTTTTGGGAAAATCATTTCAAAAAAGAATTGAAGTAAGACATTCTTTTATTATCATTCAACATTTAACGTATTATAAAAACAAATGCACATGAGATGCGAAATTGCCGCAAAGCCCTCTAAAAAAAATCTTGTTGTGAACTTTTTTAAAGTAATTTTAGTTGATTTTTTTTGTACAGGGCTATGTGTAAAAGTTAAATTTTTCTATTTAAAATGAATCATTGTACCATTACTGTGTAGAGAGTTCGCACCAGGAGTGAAAAATCCGACGAATCTCCTGCTAAAAAGAACCCTGCTGTTGAAATGAGAGAACGAATAATAAAAAGGGTGGCATTAGAATTTAAAAACGGAATGTACAGTATCCTTTAACATTACAATACGAAATTTAATTCGATAAAGATATTTTTTCATGATATTCTTCCTCAATACCATTAACAGTAAATTTGGGAATTGGAATGCCCATGTTGGCTTCTAATTTTATACCAAAAAATGTCGACGTAATTATGCAATCCGAAAATGGAATTCTAGGTTTAGGGGAATACCCCACAGAAAAGGAATTAGATCCAGATTTGATAAATGCCGGTAGAGAAAACGTTACCGTTATTCCAGGTAAGAAATGGGCGTCCCAAGAAATATTATCAGGTGGGAGCAAGAAGGGTGATAACTTTAATTTTGCGATTAAAAAAGAGAATTAGATTTAAAAATGAAAAATTAGTGTACATATAGGTCCTTCAGACAATCTTTGATTAAGGCTTCTTGTCTTCAACGTTTAATCGACTCTGGTAGAGGACATCTCCAAAAGCTCTTCAGTCACACTTCTACCGATAATCATGAGATAAGGATTCCTGAAGACGTTGAGGATAAGCAGCCTTAATCAAGAACGGCCTCCAAGTTCATGAATCACCAATTATGTCAACGATGGCCGTGAAAGCTCTAATCAACACATGGGGTTGTTTCGGACAAAGGGACTCTTTCTGCTTCTGCTTGACACATATTTCTCATACACTCTGTTAACACTCTGATTAATTTACTGAAGTAAATACCAAATTAAATATCCAAAATGTATTTTTTAGGTGCTTCATTTTTCAGTAGCGACGATAGTTTTGCCATGATAAGGGGGTAAAATAATCTTCATATGTAGATATCTACAATGTTTTTATTTTTTTAAATATTATTGTTTAGGGGTCACATTGACTTGACAGTTCTTGGAGCCATGGAAGTCTCTAGAAATGGCGATTTAGCAAATTGGATGATTCCTGTAAGTGGAACACATTGAAAAGTTCAACGAAATAAAGAATTTATATTTCTGTTTTAAGGGTAAGCTGGTTAAGGGGATGGGAGGTGCAATGGATTTAGTTTCAGCCCCACGCACTAAAGTCATAATTTGCATGGAACACAACGCAAAAAATGGTAGCGCAAAAATTGTAGAAAAATGTACACTGCCCCTTACAGGAGAAAAATGTGTAGATATGATTATTACGGAAAAGGTATAAATATATATGTTATTTATTATAATTTTTTTTACAATACATTGTTTTTATTGGATAGGCTGTCTTTGAAGTGGATAAGGAAAAGGGACTCACTTTGGTGGAATTAGGCGATGGTTTTCAAGTAGAAGATATCATCGCATCAACGGGGTGTAAATTTGCTGTCGCTGATAATGTTGGTCGTATGAGACAAGTAGGTTATTTATAAGAATATTACTGATATCGAATATACACTTTTCAATGCATAACTTACTTGTATTTTCATTGCATTCATCCGTTTATTCTGATCACATGTAGTACTATCGAAATTTGTTTCATATGCTCTGGTGTTTGAAGAATGGAAAGCTACAGGAGCGATGCTTTCTCATATTTTTAAATTCTACACAATATTTCGTATGATTTTTTAATTGTATGGGTGGTTTTCAAACACCCTACATGGAAAATGAAGTTTATAGTAACTAGATCAATAAAATCCTTAAAAAAATGTTTATTTAAGTTATAAATAGATATATACATTTGTAAAAAAAAAAATATCTGGTTAAAACTTCATAAAAAAATCTCTATATATTTTGTATAAAATTGCTCGTGCCCAAATATTTTTAGTCATTCTTGATAAACTATTTAATCACAAACTATTTTCTTCTTCAATCATTTTTTAAGATAAATATTTCCATATTTAATTTTTCAAACTACATAGACCCAAAAAAGGGACTATATTCTCCCTTTCTATTTTACATTGAACGCCCTCAATACTCCAAAAAGGTACTGACTGTCGTACTTAATATTTTTTGTAAGTACCATTGATTAGTGATGTACACAGGTAGTAATATAGTATAATGTCTGTTCGTCAACATTTTTAAATGATATTATTAAGCTTAATCGTATAAATAGTTCAGGGACGATTACCACCATTGTCCTTAATCCCTGAATTTCGCTTTAAGGAAGGCAGGTAAAGGAATCATATATAAAAACAAATTAAAAAAAAATATTCCTAATGCAAAAGCGACCATAATGCTTAAATTAAAATCAGATTCTAATATACCGCTAAAGATGACGTCAGTATTTTCTCTAGTGTGCCTTTCGGTATGAAAAGACTGATCATTAACGTAACTACAATACATATTTGTAAGACCATTAATATTTGAAACACGGCTTTACAAAAACTTAGGAACACAGTTTTAATTTACATTATCAAAATTTTCATGGATATTGTGTTTTCTTAAACCATGTACATTTTTTACATGTAGATCGCTTCTAAAGCTATATAAAGCATCAAGGTTTGCCACAGTGTTTGAAAATTTACGAGCTTTATTTTAGCATATTATCTCAACAGCAACAACAACAAATTTTGTTTAATTTTAGCTTACTCATAAAACTTCATACACTATTACATTATGCAACCTGTTTTACATACTATTCATTCTTTAAAGTTTCCTAGGTAATATATTAAATAGTCAAATATTTATGGTTCGCCATTTTCATTTTGCGTCTTAAAACCTTTTTATCATTTTTGTTACATTCGGCGCTCTTCCTTATTTAACGTTAGCTTCCCTCCAAAAATGTAAATCCCACTAACTTTTGAGACTTTTTTGGTATTATTTGTCCTTTAAATTTTATGAAACGATTTCTTAATTCGTTCAAAGTTTATAAGCGCCGTTTATTAGAAATTATCATGTTTAGCTTTTTTCTAATTTTTGATATTATAAGTTTTGTTGGATATTCAGCTTAACTTCCAAACTAAACTGTTTGTAACATTAATCCAATATATTCTTTTTAAGTTTTGTTTAGCTTTTCAATGTTTATAAAATAAAAACTAAATATTCAATAGTAGTAATTTAATTTAATGTTTGTTAAGAAGCTAAGCCGGTATAATTCTTCTAGTTCTGGAAATTATAGTTACCATATGGCAACGTAGCAATAACTGAATTAGAAAACATATAAATAAATTCATGAACAACATCATAACAAGCCTGTAGGCTTATACGTATTCAATATTTACATCCAGATAGTGTTTATTATGCACATATTTTTATAATCTAAATAACAAACATGCAACGTGACCTTATGTAATCATTTCCACAACAACCTGTTATTGTACTTTATCTATTTTCCACATAGTTATATAATTTAAATATCAGAATAAACTGGAGAATTAATTATTCGTTATGTTATAATTTGAACGATGTACACGGTGAAAATACTTCTACGTAACAATTTAGTGCGCTCCTCTCCAAAAACGTTTTTAATTAAAGTTAAAAATGTGTCGAAGGTAAAATGCATAATCATTAATTTTTCAAAAAATATTTACTTTTATCGTTCAATGTACTTCTTAGGTTACTGGATGTTATTATTCAACCCAACAAGTTCATTGTAAATCAAGTAAAGTGTGTAATAGTGCAAAAGAAGCAATAGATGATATTAAAAATGGTTCTACCATTTTAATGGGAGGTATGTTTTGTTTACATTGAATTAAAAATTATGTTGGTAAAATTTGAAACAAATTTTTGATAAAATTTATAAAAAGAAACTTTCGACAGGATTTGGATTATGCGGTATTCCCGAAAATTTGATAGCGGCTCTAAAAGAACATCCTGTTAATGATCTTACTGTGGTTTCGAATAATGCGGGGGTTGATTCGTTCGGAATAGGTTTACTTCTTAAAAGAAAAATGATAAAAAGAATGATATCATCTTATGTTGGGGAAAATAAGGAGTTTGAACGTCAGTTTTTACAGGGCGAACTAGAAGTTGAACTAATTCCTCAGGTAATTAAAAATCGCGAACAAATGTTGGATTAATTATTAATTTTATATGAAGCGTTGTATTTTGTTGTGTTGTTTATCAAATTAGGGAACACTGGCAGAAAAGATTAGATGCGGTGGTGCAGGAATTCCAGCTTTTTACACGCCAACGGCTTATGGTACCTTGATACATGAAGGGGGTGCGCCTATAAAGTATAATAAAGAGGGACAAGTTGAGCTTACCAGCAATCCACGCGAAGATAGGACATTTAAAGGAAAGCCGTATATATTAGAAGAATCTATTACAGGAGATTTCGCGTTAATAAAAGCCTGGAAAGCTGATACCCAAGGCAACCTTTTATTCAGGTATACTTCAAACACAAAGAAAATAGCCATATTCACAATATATATATATTACAAAGATAAAGAAACAATAACTTTTGGAACAATATAAGTGTCTGTAGTTTTGAGCAATACTTTTAGAAAATCCGCGAGAAATTTCAACCCCACAATGGCTAAGGCTGCAAAAGTCACCATCGCAGAGGTTGAAGAAATAGTCAACGTGGGAGACATCGATCCCAACAATATACATTTGCAAGGTGTTTTTGTAGATAAAATCGTTTTGGGAAAATCGTTTCAAAAAAGAATTGAAGTAAGACATTCTTTTATTATCATTCAACATTTAACGTATTATAAAAACAAATGCACATGAGATGCGAAATTGCCGCAAAGCCCTCTAAAAAAAATCTTGTTGTGAACTTTTTTAAAGTAATTTTAGTTGATTTTTTTTGTACAGGGCTATGTGTAAAAGTTAAATTTTTCTATTTAAAATGAATCATTGTACCATTACTGTGTAGAGAGTTCGCACCAGGAGTGAAAAATCCGACGAATCTCCTGCTAAAAAGAACCCTGCTGTTGAAATGAGAGAACGAATAATAAAAAGGGTGGCATTAGAATTTAAAAACGGAATGTACAGTATCCTTTAACATTACAATACGAAATTTAATTCGATAAAGATATTTTTTCATGATATTCTTCCTCAATACCATTAACAGTAAATTTGGGAATTGGAATGCCCATGTTGGCTTCTAATTTTATACCAAAAAATGTCGACGTAATTATGCAATCCGAAAATGGAATTCTAGGTTTAGGAGAATACCCAACAGAAAAGGAATTAGATCCAGATTTGATAAATGCCGGTAAAGAAACCGTTACCGTTATTCCAGGTAAGAAATGGGCGTCCCAACAAATAATATCAGATGGAAGCAAGAAGGATGACAGCTTTAAAGTTGCGATTAAAAAATGAAAAATTATTATACATATTATTCTGACAATTGTTGATTAAGGCTTCTTGTCTTCAACGTTTCATCGACTCTGGTAGAGGACATCTCCAAAAGTTCTTCAGTCACCCTTGTACCGATAATCATGAGATAAGGATTCCTGAAGACGTTGAAGATAAGCAGCCTTAATCAAGAACGGCCTTCAAGTTCGTGAATCACCCATTACGTCAACGATGGCCGTGAAAGCTCTAATCAATACATGAGGTTGTTTTGGGCAAAGGGACTCTTTCTGCTTCTGCTTGACACATATTTTTCATACAGTCTGTTAACACTCTGATTAATTTACTGAAGTAAATACCAAATTAAATATCCAAAATGTATTTTTTAGGTGCTTCATTTTTCAGTAGCGACGATAGTTTTGCCATGATAAGGGGGTAAAATAATTTTGATATGTATATATCTACAATTTTTTAATTTTTTTAAATATTATTGTTTAGGGGTCACGTTGACTTGACAGTTCTTGGAGCCATGGAAGTCTCTAGAAATGGCGATTTAGCAAATTGGATGATTCCTGTAAGTGGAACACATTGAAAAGTTCAAGGAAATAAAGAATTTATATTTCTGTTTTAAGGGTAAGCTGGTTAAGGGCATGGGAGGTGCAATGGATTTAGTTTCAGCCCCACGCACTAAAGTCATAATTTGCATGGAACACAACGCAAAAAATGGTAGCGCAAAAATTGTAGAAAAATGTACACTGCCCCTTACAGGAGAAAAATGTGTAGATATGATTATTACGGAAAAGGTATAAATATATATGTTATTTATTATATATTTTTTTACAATACATTGTTTTTATTGGATAGGCTGTCTTTGAAGTGGATAAGGAAAAGGGACTCACTTTGGTGGAATTAGGCGATGGTTTTCAAGTAGAAGATATCATCGCATCAACGGGGTGTAAATTTGCTGTCGCTGATAATGTTGGTCGAATGGGACAAGTAGATTTATAAGGAGAATATTGATATCGAATATACATTTTTTAATACAATGTCTTATTTAAGTTTTTACATTTGTTCTACAGTGTGGTTTATGGGATATACCTAATCATCTCTGAGCAATTAAAGTTTATTTTTTTAATCGGTTGTAGTTTTATTGCCTTCATCCGTTTATTATGATCACATGTAGTACCATCGAAATTTGTTTCGTATGCTTTGGTGTTTGAAGAATGGAAAGCTACAGGACCGATGCTTTCTCATATTTTTAAATTCTATACAATATTTCGTATGATTTTTAATTGTATGGGTGGTTTTCAAACACCCTACATGGAAAATGAAGTTTATAGTAACTAGATCAATAAAATCCTTAAAAAAATGTTTATTTAAGTTATAAATAGATACATACATTTGTAAAAAAAATATCTGGTTAAAACTTCATAAAAAAATCTATATATTTTGTATAAATATTGCTTGTGCCCAAATATTTTTAGTCATTCTTGATAAACTATTTAATCACAAACTATTTTCTTCTTCAATCATTTTTTAAGATAAATATTTCCATATTTAATTTTTCAAACTACATAGACCCAAAAAAGGGACTATATTCTCCCTTTCTATTTTACATTGAACGCCCTCAATACTCCAAAAAGGTACTGACTGTCGTACTTAATATTTTTTGTAAGTAGCATTGATTAGTGATGTACACAGGTAGTAATATAGTATAATGTCTGTTCGTCAACATTTTTAAATGATATTATTAAGCTTAATCGTATAAATAGTTCAGGGACGATTACCACCATTGTCCTTAATCCCTGAATTTCGCTTTAAGGAAGGCAGGTAAAGGAATCATATATAAAAACAAATTAAAAACAATTATTCCTAATGCAAAAGCGAACGTAATGCTTAAATTAAAATCAGATTCTAATATACCGCTAAAGATGACGTCAGTATTTTCTCTAGTGTACCTTTCTGTAAGAAAGGACTGACCATTAGCGTACCTACAATACATATTTGTAGGACCATTAAAATTTGAAGTCTCTATCATAGTCGTCTTCGAACAGTTGTGACTATAATCAAATGGTAAAGGATCGTGAAGATCTGTATGTAAAAATATCTGTCTGTTTAGATAAGTGGCAGCGTATCTTAATTGAGTTGCATAAGTAAGGTAAAATAACCAGTCTTGGAGCCCTTTTATTGACCTAAAATTAATAAAAAGGATAATTTTAGCAACTAACACAAATTTAAAGAATTAAAAATACACTTGGTTTCAAACTATTATATTTGTAGACACTACAATTGTTTCAGCAAACATTGCCTTCATCGGGTGTTATGATTTTTCATCAATGTAAAATTTTGAAACCAAATGTATTTTTAATTCATTAATTATGTTTTCTGTGTTTCAACAAGGGAAAGCTTCCACCATCAATTGACTAACACAAAAATTAAGAACAAGTACGCACTACGCGTCTGATACGTTACGATTGCCTAAGAAATTCTTCCCCAATCAATCAACCAATCAATGCAATGACCAGTGTAGTTAGACGACACTCCTCTGTTTAAAGCGCATGCACAATGGTTAGCGATTACCGCAACTTACAACCGCTTCGCTTAGTGTGTAACTATCTTAACTTAAAATATTCTGCTAGTTTTTTTATTTATTATTTACCTGAGAATTCCGCTACTAAGAGCGAGACAAACACATGTAATATATGTACTGCAAATAGCACCTGTTAAATAATCTTTTACTATCATTAATATTGATATTGTTTGTTGCTCAGCAAAAATGTAACATGCCCAAAGGATGAGGCTAAAATATATAAATTCCATTGGCTCGTTAAATGATCCAATTAAACTAGAAGAAATTAAAAACAATTGTATTGATATTTTGTGTCAGAATATGCTACAATTTTCAATTTATTTAATTGATATCGTCGCGTCGTGTTGGATTACTTACGGATAAATAATTGCACTTGCAGCTATTAGAGAGAAAAACGAAAAAGGTATAGAAACTAAATTGTACGTAATCAGAAATATACAACCCCCATAGAGTCCTTCTTGTGTCTCCTGATAGTATCTCGTCCGATACACTGGAACTATTGAGAATAGCTTTAGAAGATTGTATAAACTGATAATATACAATATTATGATGCAATAAAGATGTACTTACAGATAATAACAGTGTTAACAATTCCCAGAAAACATGATACCGCCAAAGAGTTCAATATAAAACCGCTTCTAGTTACAAAAGTATGTTGAAAATTCTATAAAATTGTTTAGTTAGTAGTTAAATATTTCTGGTACCTTAAATACTAATTTTTTTATTTAAACTTACGGAAATGTCTCTATAGAACGCCCACAAGAGTAGGAAATACAGAGGTACGAAAATAAGTCTTAAAAATATTTGTTTTAGTCCTGCTAAACGAAAACTGAAAGTTGCCATCAATAATCTCCTAAAAATAAATAAAAAGTGTAACCTAATAAAAATTTGTAATTTCGATGGGATCAGATCATAATCCCCTGTATAATTTAAATATTTACATACGTGTACAAAACCCAAGCCGTTTTGAAAACTGAAACCCGTTCCTGTAGAAGTGGTATTTTGCTATTATGGCTCATTACATCATTATGATTGCCTTCTGGTATAGATTCCTTTTGGAAAGCAGGACCTTCTATTTTAAACTTCTCTACAAGAGCAGCTATTTGATAATTACTTTCTATAAATCGTTCCCTAGATCTCCTATCGACAGTAGACAAACATACTACGAAAAAAGTTTTCTTTAAAACCGCTGTTACCATTTTGAAATGTTGAACAAACCGTACAATAATACATTAGAGGGTTTTCAAGATGAGGGCATGGGAAACCAATAGCATTGAAGTAATCCAACATTTGTCGCGTTCCACCTGCATAAACTATATCTCCTAAGCAAAGGTACAGGACCTTCTCTAAAAACGGAAAGACGTCTGATCTAGGTTTTTCCATCGTCAGTATGACGGCAGTCCCGTATTTCTTTGATACATTCGAAAGGATTGAAATTACAAGGTAGGTGTTTAAAGGATCCAAATCCCATGTTGGTTCATCAAGAAGAAGGATTACTAAAAGTTTGTCATTGTAAGTGATAGGGGAGTGAGAGGGTAAATAATAACTTACTTGGTTCTTTTATAAGTTGGACACCAATTGTTAATCGTCTATATTCGCTTTTTGATAAATTTTCCACACAACGATTAGCAGTTTGTGATAAAGCTAGATCAGCCATTACTTGTTTTACTCTCGATTTTTTATTGTATGCCCCAGTCTAAAATGTATGTACGTTTTATAAAATAGCAATTCAAAATAAAATATAAACAAGTATAAACCATTTTGGAACATCAAAGACTGTTATGATGGTCTCCACCTTGAATAACTAATCTCATTGTTTGTAGTCTTAATTTTGTACAATTATACAAATTAAATTTTTAATGCTTTATCCTCATACAAATTTAATTAAAATAATATTGTCAGTTTTAATAAGGGGTTTCAGTAAAGGAAGTCAGTCAGAATATAATAAACATTAAAGGGATTGATTAAAGTTAATTTGAACTTGTGAGACTTTATGCAGTGAATATATAGGTTTGTTCATTATTTATTTAAAATGGATCATACAGTTTTTAATGTTAAAAAGTTAAATCAAATATAAATATCAATTTTGTTTTTAATTGGTCAAAATTTGTAGCTTTTATGTTCTTAGAGAAGTGTTCTTAGCCTTTCTTTTGTTTATTTATGGGTGATTCATTCTCCAACGGTAACTTTACGTCAAATAATAAATAAGTTTCAATCAATTAGCAAGAAATTCAAAAACTTTACTTGCGAGAACTATGGATTGTCACAGTTTTGCGTGATTTCTCAACTCTCATATAGGAATATATTATTAGCGACATTACTAACTATTTTGCAACTATGCAAGTATGTTTTTACATCGTAAATAATTACTTAAGTAGATATTACAAACGAAATAGACAAATATATTGGTACAGACCTTTGTTGGAATGTAATATAACGTTTCTTCAACTGTTAAGCCTGGTATGAAATCGCATTTGTGAGTCACATATCCGCATCTTTGTTGAAATACAGATAAACTCATCGGTTGATTGTTAAGTAAAATTTGTCCTCTTATGGGGCCCTGTATGCGACGGGATATCACGTCGAGTAGTGCTCTTTTGCCGCTTCCTATAATAATGATCTTAGAAAATTCATAAACCAAAAGCGGATATGTTTATATCAGTTATGGTAGGTAAATATGAATGTATTAATTGTATTTAATTAGCGGATACTTGATAGAAGTCTAACATATTGAAATAAATACACAGTTGATAACTTCCACAATTTATTAAATAAACTTAACACGTGTTTCGCCAACACTGTGGCTTCTTCTGAAGTACAAAATCTACTTAAAACTACCTAAGAGTAGATGTCTATAGATAGGGTGGTGCATCTTCATTAGAGTGAGGGAAAAGATTTAATAGTGGTGAGGGGTTTATATCTACTTGGTCATTAAGTAATATGTCTGTATTTTTATTAGTTTAAATTAAACTTCTTTAGATTCTAATAATGTAACTTTTAAACTTCTATTTTCAATGTGTAAAATTTTTAGATCTAACTTAAATATATGGTTATCTTCTAACATATTTTGCGTAGTTAGAGTCGGTATTTTTGTTTCTATATGATCTAAAATGTTCGTTCAAACGAATTATAAAATTTCTTCCCGTCTGACCTATATAAATTTTTGAACAAGAACCGCAATTAAGTTGATATATGCCTCGTTTCGATAATTTCTCTACTTTGTCTCTATTATTCCTTATATGTATGCTAAGGTTATTATTCGTTTTTTTGATACATCACTAACACTTTATAAATTTCTTAGAAACAACAATATAAATGTATCATACAAAACGAATAATAACCATACATACAAAGAATAATAAAGACAATGTAGAGAAATTATCGAAACCAGGCATATATCAACTTAATTGCGGTTCTTGTTCAAAAATTTATATAGGTCAGACGGGAAAAAATTTCAGAATTCGTTTGAACGAACATTTTAGGTCATATAGAAACAAGAAAACCGATTCTAACTATACAAAATATGTGTTAGAAGATAACCATATATTTAATTTAGATCTAGAAATTTTACACATTGAAAATAAAAGTTTAAAACTTACATTATTAGAATCTAAAGAAATTTAATTTAAACCAATAAAAATACAGACATATTACTTAATGACCAAGTAGATATAAACCCCTCACCACTATTAAATCTTTTCCCTCACTCTAATGAAGATGCACCACCCTATCTATAGACATCTACTTCTTAGGTAGTTTTAAGTAAATTTTGTATTTCTGAAGAAGCCACAGTGTTGGCGAAACACGTGTTAAGTTTATTTAATAAATTGTGGAAGTTATCAACTGTGTATTTATTTCAAAACGAATGTATCAATTCCTCACTTTCATGAAGTTCAAAGACCTCTATAATATAACATACTTTGATAAGAGCCGTTTGGGCAGAATATTTATAAACGGAGTTTCTCTTTTAAAACTAATTATCTACAATGTTTCATTAAACAATTTAAATCGTGGTAATCGAGCATCATCTACAATACTGTGGCAAAATGTCACTGGTCAATCATTAATAAATGACTTAGTTCCTTGATTCTAAAAAGAAACTTTATCCTCTTAGAAATAAATTTTTCTGTTCCATAGAAATATATTCAAAAATAATTATTAAATTAAACACAAAGAATGCCTTTAAATGTTTCAATTTTTGTTTATTTAACACTCTACAATTGTTTCGACTTTCGAAGTCTTTGTCAAGAGTAACATTTATTTACTAAACTTAGGTGTATTCTGTAAGTGTTTATAAATAAGAAGGTAACATTACAGAATAGGGGCAGGTACAAAACCTTAGTAAATAAATGTTACTCTTGACAAAGACTTCGAAAGTAGAAACAATTGTAGAGTGTTAAATATACAAAAAAAGCGTTCTCTGAGTTTAATTTAATATTTATTTTAAACGATATTTCATAAATACCCCACCGCAAATTCAATTGAAATTATATTTAAAAATGCTTTTCGTCAAATACAAAATAAATCTGTCAGAATAAACTATTTTATTATTATGTTAACTTTATGGAGTACTTTATATCTTTTACCTATGATGTGCCGCTATTTTTTTAATGTATTATTTCTTCGTAGAAAATTTGTTGCTTTTGTTGTATTAGATTATCATTAAATCACTTTTTCAAGGATTCAATGACGGCAACTGTTATTGTGAATAAACTGTTTTGTAAGATGCGTGAGTAGCTGCTGTGCGAAATTGAATAGCTTTATGATGTAAACATTTTGAAAAGTATGAATAAAAATACCTTTTGAACCTAAAATAGCTAATACTTCTCCTGATTGGACTGTTAAGGATACATCTTTTAATATTACCCCTGTTTTAAGGCTCCCCATTATCCTTTGGAAACATGTTCCCGGTTCAACCTAAAAATTCGGGTGTTTTTAATTAAAAACACTTTTTCATTAATGGCACTGTTTTATTTTAGGTTTTTATTAATCACAAATAATACTTTTCCGCTTGAGGATATCAAATTTAATTTTTGATAAAGTTCAAAATCATTTATACAAAGTTTGAAGATAATAGAAATGAAAATTACAGATGAACACGAAAAAAATCATGAAGTAAATCGTAAAAAACAGATTTTCACAAGTTATTAAAGTATCTTTAAATTTAATAAATACCTGTCCAGTATAGAATATGTTTTTTAATTCCAAAATGTATTCTGCAGCCATCGTTAAAATGTTAAGAAAAGCCGCCTACTTTTCAAATTTTAATATTTCACTAACTATGTCAACATAACCAAAACAAATGAAAAAACAAAGTGCAATAAAACGTTTAATTCAGGTGTGCCACGTAGTACCAAGGTTACCGAGGTTTATTCACCAAACTAAATAAAAGCTAAGCGATATAACTTGGCCTGTGTCCAACCAGATACTGCACAAGGGAAAGCAGTTTTGAGCACCACGAACCAGACTTAAATCGGAAAGAAGGTGTGCAACCTCAACCATGTAAAATTAACCACAAAAAAGCAACTTTATAAAGCTCTCACGAATATGATTTGTCAGGATAAAGGATTTCTTACAGCTTCATCAATGTAAAAAAATAATATTATTTATTTTTATAATCAATTCGTCAATCAATATTACCTAATAGAGTTAGAGTTATAATCGATCAAAATAAAAGATATTATGGAATCAATAGTGAAAATATTTTTGGTAGGTTTTTGAAATTGTTTTTTTCGTATTTACTATCATAATACACAATTATGTTAATTAGTTATGAAACAAATTAAGTACCTGCAACATTTATAATATGGGGAAATTAGCAATTGCATTACCTTATAGATATTATTAGAGAAAGTGATCTTAAAACTTAATAGTTTCCTTTAACTTTCAAATAATGTAAATGTAACATATAATGCACCAATAAGTGCTTTACATAAACGAATATATCACTTACAATTTCGATACTATAATGCGTAAAATATATTATTATCGGTACTAATATCCATTTATTATTTACATAACAACTTTCAGATCGTTTTGATTTACATTTTACCTACCTCATTTATAAATTGTACAAATAAAAAAAGTAAATAGACAAACAGATCTATTATACTAAAAATTATAATCACAGTTATCCCAAAATTCAGATTCAAATTTGTAGATCATCAAGTATTGGACATAAGTGTTAAATTGTTTTCGTGGAGGAATTCGACAAACAAAGAAATTAATTAATAGTCTGATTGTAAGGTATTTTGTTTCTTTTGTCCTACTTATGTAAATTTTGATGGAATTGTTACAACATATGGCAATATACGATATGTACCATGCAGTTATAACAGTTCCTTCTCTTCAACCGTATAACTAACTAACTAACTAACTATATGGGCAATACTTTCATGCCTTGCAGGAAATTTTCATTCTAACAGGTTGGTAATACGGCGGGACTAGTTCGTTTGTGTTTCTGCCAGCACGTTAATCAACTTAAGTCATTTACTAATACCACACTGCCAGGTAGAGAGAACTAGTCGGCGAATGTGCTTTTACGTGAATGTGGACTGTACTTTTCGTGTTTTGAAAGAGACAATATTTTCCATTGTTAAATGTGGTGTTAGTGAACGTTATGGAAGCCGATTTACAGATATATAGCGTTAAACAGTGCCCACGAAGCGATGAATACCATGCGAACAAGTTGGTCCTGCTATAGGTATAAGGTTTGTTTCTTGACGCAACGTTGAAGTCTCTGGAGATATTGCTAAATATCGTGTCTATCTATTGCATATTTAAGAAACACTTGATCTTAACACAAAGACAAGCCTATTTTTATGCTATTTAGTCAATATTACACTAATTAATTTTGTCTGAATCACTCTACTCGATTAGCAACGATTATTGTGCCCAAATTTTAATGTTCAGTTTCTACGTATCGTTGATATCATTGACTTGTGGATATTAAATGCTGCTGCGACTTTAAAATACGTGTTTAATGTTTAAAAATATGTACTCATTTGTTTCTGTTTTGTTTTTATTAAACAAAAACGCACGCATTGGATTGATAATAATCTAATAATTATTTCCATGATCTTTAAATCAATGAAGCTGTGCTTTAACATTTTTCATATCGCGTTAAAATGGTTTATATATTTATTAAAACTTGTTTCGTTGGTTATCTTATTATTTTCGTATTTTTTTATTTAAGTTAATGACGGCGATTCAGGTTTAAGTAGGCCGTGAACCGTAACAATTTATTCAAGTACAGTTGGAAATTTGTCTGCAAGACGATTCTTCGTGTAGTTTGGACAGTTTGGAATCGTGAAACGTCATCTGCTGCGAGCCTTCATGTTGATGAAGTCGTAAACGTAACGGGTCAAGACTGAAATGGATTTAACTATAATATATCTATCTATCTGTAGGAATACAACAGCGGGGAAAATAATATAATAAGTTAAATTAAAAAATAATGAGAAAACGGCTTACGCTTCAAAAAAGTGTTTCGAAATGTCCATTTCAAATCTAATTTGTTTCTTCATGAGTTGGGATAATAAATTTAATTACTTTTCTGAGAAAAAGCCAATAAAGAAATTAACGTTTTAATTGAATTATACCCAGTGATTTTGTTTTTTGTCATCTCTATCGACTTCTATAGGCACAAGAGTTATTTATGTTTGGTTTTACGATTTTTTCGACTAAGTCGCAATTTTTCTCTGTTTTTATGAATAGTTTGATCAGATTTAGTAAATCGTTCCCAAATATCTTTTTGTGTTAGATAACAAGAAATGTATTTTGAGGAGAGTTCATTACAAAATATATTTAGAAAGATGATTTTTTTTAATACTTTTCGCGGTTTCTTCTTATATTACTTAACTGATAATAGTGTAAATAAGTTATGCTTTCGATTAGAAATAGAGCACGTAATGTTTTTCGCGCATTTTCTTTTTCAAATTACACTTAAACAGTTTAGATGTCAGGCTTTCAGTCTTTTTAATGCGTATGCTCACCTATTTCCGTGTATTATTAACTATCGACAAGAACTGCTGTGAACTACTGTGAAAGTTAATCGATTTGAACTAGTACAATTACCGATTTCATAGAACCATTACTGCTATTATCACATTGACTACGCACCAATTTGTAAGAACCATCTGCTTAGATGCTTATCACCTATTATTATTACAACTGTTTAACATGATAACTGTACCGTAATCAAATTATTCTGACACGACGCCAGCAGGCAATACAAAAAATAATACAACAGTTGTTTATTGAATTTTTCATCTGTTTTCTACAATTTTATTATCAAGGTTGTTTTGTTGTTGATAATGTTTTATTTAAATTTTTACCAACGGGGTGTACTATGTACCATGAACTATGAAATGAAAGCACGTAAATTATTAAACTATATTTAATATAAACTGAATTAAATGCAAACTTATAACTATAACTAATATTAATGAAAAATGATAATTAATAATTGATTTATAAAATATACATGTAAATTGCTTAAAAATGAGTTTTATGGAAGACGTGTAGATTCCAGCGAGTCTATACGAAAACTGTCTAAATTTTACTTAAAATTAAATATATACAAAACTTAGTAGTCACTATGATAGTTAGTCAGACACGTCGCAACCCTCAGGGATACGGTCATTGTACCCACAAGGGATGCAGCCGATGGAAACTTTGGTTAGTAACTAGCAATAAATGGTACGTGACAAACAGCAAATATTTTGGAAGATTGTAATGTTTATAATTAGTCTATTTCTCACGAGTTTAATTAGAGTAATACTTTCTACAAAAATAATGACTAATAAGTAGGTGTTTTGTGCCCTACAGGATGACCACAGGAGGCTTATTTATAATTAATTTTTTCCATCACATAAGGGAAATTTAATTGTTGTCACAGCCTCCTAATATTACAAAATCATTACATCAGAGGATAACCTTCTGAAATAGTAATTTTTGAATGTAATCATTTTATGAGTAATAGTTCCTTTACAACAAGTTTATTCACCATAAATTTGCAACTAAATTTTAATTCAACCTTTAGTGCATGAGTGGTACACCTTGATGACTGCGAATGCATTAATAATACATAATACACCTGCCATTTTAGTAAATACTAATGTGACATACACTATTCATCATTCAATTTTTCGTGTGATGGAAATACCGTTTAGATTCCATATTGTATGGGAATATAATGGTATATCACGGAATTAAAACGGTACGCTGATGTGGGCGCTCAATGACATCAAACAAACAAAAAAAAAAGAAGAAAACAGTTAAGAAAACAATAACATTATGAAACAGTTGTTTTTCAAATGATGATAGAGTTTCCTACTTGATTTGCATTCTACTGTTTCGTTTCATAACACTATTGAATGAATGATAAATTATAGATACCATAATTTAGTTGTACGTATTTGAACACACGTGTTTAATCAAATCAACAATAATAACTAAACGATTGTTAAGGTGTAGTATTAAAGTATACAGTCATACGAAGGATTCCTTATTGGGACAAAATAGATGTTAGATTGTGTAACAGCCTTGCCATACAAATAACATAGTCTTTGACATAATGGAAGGACGCATATATGTAATCGATACTATCGTATTTAAGAATACCATTTTTGATTAAAGAATTTCTATTCGATTTGATTGAAGGATATCCGTTTATCAATGGAATATTATTGCAAGATGATGATTTTAAAAGTTTAAAAATATATACCTACCACTAAAATGTTATAGATAGTTAATAATAAAAAGAAGGGATAGTATGGTAGGACATATTCTCAGACATGGAGAGTTAGTGAGAGACATATTAGAAGCAGAAAGAAAGAGTAAAGAGATGAAGAGGATGATATAGAAGCAGTGGAGGTCTTCGGATTGACCATGAAATGTCTTAGAATATTACAAAAAATTAGAAGCTTATGTCCTACAGTATTTACAAAACATCATGCAATTGTTAACCTCAAAATTTTAACACCCCTACCACATATAAGCAAATTATCTTATGCGTTCCACATTGTTATGCTAGAAGTCTTTAAATGTTAATATATATTTTTTTAATAAAAACGTAGATAACACAACACATCCTTCGGAAGGATCCTTTTATATTTGTGTACTTATCGGAAATAAGTAAACAGTATGATCAGTAAATAGCAGCCCTGTCAGTGTAACCACAGAGGAGAGGGGAGTTGGAGGTGGGGTACAATCCCTCGTTGGTTAGGAAAAGTTTCATTTAATTAAGTGTGTAGCATTCTTTTTAGTACAAGGAGCAGTTGTAAAATTTATTGGACCACTTAATAATTAACAAACAAGCAACAACAACCTATACGCATTTTTATATTATTAGATTACAGCAAGTTATTATTTTATTTTACGGAATTGGATTTTTTAACATTTTTTTACCTTGTTGTTATAAAGTATGGATAATGTGTCAGTGTAAAGCTGTTTTTGGGGAAATAAGGAAAGTGGTAATTCGTTTGCATTCGAAAGTAAAATGTTAATTTATTGTTAGATATTCCTTCAAAGTTCTCTTTTTTTCTATTAGTTAAAGTTTATTTTTATACGAAACAAATTATTAAACAAGTTCCCGTTACCAAGAGCAATCCCTAAAAAAGAACATCTTTTCGTTTAGTTAGGTCAACTTTACTGAGGCAAGATTTGTACATTAATTACTGTTAAAACTAAGTAGTAGTTAAAGGATTATATTAAATTCTAAGGAGGCAATATGAAGTTTTCAAAGAAGTTTTATGCATGGTAAGATTTCGCTTTTAGTTTCCTCTACCATCCGGAAAAAGTACATTAAAGAGATCATTCATTGTCAGTGAAACGTGTTATCTTGATGAATTTGCAGTCTTTTCAGGAAATGCTGTTGTGGTTACCTAATGTAAACTTTTACTGCTTAGATGCGTGTTTGATCTCGACAATTGGACTTTTATATGATGATTCATTTATCCATCGGTTATATAATTCTTAAAAGAACTATATAAAACAATTTAAGTATAATAAGAATTTATAAGGAACATTTACTTTTTTGTTAGGCATTTATCGAAATCGAAGATTTCGACCAACAATTAAAGGTTTTTTATTAATTTAGTTTACGTGCCTGCGTCTTTAATTCAGTCTGTTAAGTAACTTTATGAGGCCTTGCCGAATACATGAAATACTACAGTTAACAGTAAAAATCAGTAGATGGCGATATATTTCAATACTTAGATGATGACAGGATAGCTGGTATGTCCATGACAAGACAAATTATTCGATAAGATTTCTTACCATGTACGATTTATTTCTTCTTCGTATATCTATTACCATTTTTTTTTATATCTTAATTTATTTATTTCACCAAATTTCATTGACTTTTCTCCAATTTAATTTGACAATTTTAATCCCTAAATGTATAAAAGAGCGAATAGTGAATTTTCCCATGAATCACTAACTGTTCCCCAAAAAATAAATCAACGTACATGCTAAGAAGGTGTAATAGAATGTCATGCACACGTTTGTGTGCTGATTTACTTTCTATACCTACAAACAATTAAAGTGCCCGGCACGTAAGGAGATTCAGCGACGGTTAGATTGATAGGTAGGTAGGCGGAGACTTTTAGCATAGCAATAAAAAAAGAGCCAATAAGAAAATAGCTGGACCGAAACGTCAACTTTTAGTTCAGCGGTGCGTATCACTGAGAGAAAAAGTACTGAACACGGAACACAAGTGAATTCATTCAACTGATTTACTTACCCTAATGGGGTTTTGATAATGTATGCGAAGTGAACAATTAAAATTTCACTATCATCATGAACATAAGGAGAAAATCACGGTTATAAGTACCTAATTATGTAAATCTAGGAATAATAGGTAATTTAAAGATTATTAGGTATGCATAGATATATGTTGTTAACAAACAAAATAAAGTCGAGTGAACAAAATTTGATAATATGAATTATGTAGTGTATCTTACCCAGGTCTATTTGTTAAGGAATTTGTTAGAAAACTTAGTTTGTACAATCGATCTTTATATTTGTTATTTTTATATTTCGTAGTTTCGTTTATAGTTGTACGATTTGTGCACGTACCAGATATCATAAGTAATGTTGTTTAGTCTGGGTATCAAGTTCGCTGGTGGCGATAGAAGAATATCGTGGTTAGTAGTTTTAAGTATATTATTTCTTTATAAACAACCACTTCTCTACTCTGTTAATTTGCAACTGTTCGCCACTACGCTGCTGAACTTTGTTAAGCAGTTATCATTCTGCCTACCGGTCGATTAACCCCGGCCTAAAGGGGCTAGACTTTGCCACTGCACATCCGATGATTTATGGCTTTTGAATCTCCTTACGTGCCGGGCACTGTACGTGTGGAGATTCCTACAGGTAACTAATTGTAAGCATGAAAATACATGTTTATTTATATGTGCTATACACATGTAAACATGAACGTCTTGAAAATAAATTATTTCATTGGACAGTTATGTACACTAATAACTGATTTCTCTAACTTACACTGAATTTTAATGTAGAAAACGCCGACAATACTCTGGTTCTCATTTAAAATCATATTCTTCGTTATAATATTAAATTTACACCCTGCATCCTGCATTTGATTACCTTATGGTGGTATAAAAAACTTGATATAAGCGAAATAACATAAAAAGAAGATTCTGTCGTAGAAATACGTATTTGCGTAATTTTTTTCAAATAAAGCCTCGAAAATTTAAATTCACATTTACATGGGTTTAGGTATGTGGGTGTAATAGTCATCCCAACGTTAAATTCGCTGAACTCCATTCATACACCCCTGTAAAGTTTATAAATTATTCGCGTTGTTAAACATTTAAGCATAATTAAATAAACTTATCAGCGACGAACATTAGTCATTGTAATTTCTGTATAATTCAGAAGATTATCTGGAATTAATTAGCAATTAATATTTCACTGTGTTGCAAAATTAAAATATTCCATGGTCAACTGTAGTACCTAATGTATCAATAATAGATGACTTATTGTAAAATGCGTATTGAAAAAATGTCCGCATTCTTTCAGAAGATACATTAAAAGCAATTGATACTTTACCAAACACCGTTCACGTTCTATCTGTAGGCATATAAGTTTGCAAGAAATCAAAAACCATAAAGTAAAATTCCTTCCTATCTTTCTTCATCATTAAATCTATTTACCTCCAGGCTTATGGACAAACGAACAGAGAACGCTGTTTGATCCAAAAGCTCTGACTCATTGTAGCATGTAATTCTTATGTTTTTTACGGTTTCCTGAATCTTGATCGTACGATTGTAAGATTAACTATTTAACGAGTTTAAAGACCAATAAACAATGTGAACTAATAAGATACTTACACGTGACAAACTTAGAGGTAACCAACCAACTGAAGGCAACGGCAAGAATTAATTTTTTTCTTTGTCTTCCGTATATTTGACGTGGAACTTTGCAGTAACCAATAGGATATTTTGTTGCAAATTAGTTAACAAAGAAGTGTTACTTCAGTTTCGCAAATGCTATAGACATATATAAGAAAAGAGGAAGCCTTTGAGGTTGCAAAATTTTGAATTTGCAATTACCTGACCCTGACAGGAAATTAAACATTATCTAAACTGTGCATGGTTAAAGTAAAAAAGGAAACCATTTATAAATACATATAAATTTAGTGTAAACTTTCTATAACGAAAAATTTCGTATAATGCAGACATTACCTGACCGATGTTGATTAGTTTTAGTTTTTTTTATGTATAGGGCACTAAACTGATCAACTCTCCCTGTAACAAAATGGCTATACTTTTATAAAATCGAGTTATATGTCAGCAGCTTCCTAACTGTTCTGAATTAAATAAAATTCAGAACATATCTGTATTAAGAAAATAATTAGCTGGAAACTCAAGTAATAATAATAAATACAATTGGAGATGTTTCACTGAATTTATTTGTACTTTATGTACATTTTGCCTTCTTAAGACATCCTCAGGAGAATTCTAAGTACTCATATCTAAATTGTGGTTAGAGCTCCTTTTTTCAAATACACTGACAGCTTTAGTACATTCTCCCAACAGACAGATATACACTCCAAATATTTTAAATATTTTCATAAGATCTTTTCATTACGTTAGTTGAATAATTAAATTGGTGACAATTACACTAATAATTTGTATTTAAAAGTACTACATACATATAAAGACGTACTATTGTTATTGTTATTGTTTTTTTGTGAAAGGATATCGTAGACCCTGAAATTATAATTGATTAAAACAATAACGATTTGAGTCAGTTCACAAACCGGAACTTATGTAATTCTTATGGTTAGTGAAATATAAATATTCTAAAAAAATGTGAATGTGTTAAAGTATTGCAAAAAGAATCTATTTCATTAAAATTTACTTGATTGTTTAATTTGTACTAAGCATCCATGAATAGATATTTTATATAACAACAAACAAGATAAATTGATTAGCATAAAATATAATTAATTATAATGGAAATAATCGTATCATTTTGTACTATTTGTTTATTTATTTTCTTCTAATTTTGATGATTAAGAACATTTGATGCAAGAAGTGGTTTTAATTGAATTTTTTATTACAGCTTCGTATAATGTATATACATAAAACAGATAATATTTGTAATATAAGCCGATTATATCCAGTTTAAAATTAAAATATTCAAATTGTGTCTAGAATTCTACACACCTGTGTATTACGTTATTACGTTGGCGTTATAAATTGACTGTCACCTTCGCATTTCCTACTATTGATATAGAAAATATCTTTGCTAATGATTATAAACCTATTGAAATCGATTTCCATACCTGTATACATCTACAATCAACTTAATAATCCTCTGTACCAGAAATTCAGTATCAATTATAAAACATTAAGGAACAAATAAAAGTGTTCCTGAAATTAAAATAAATCCATTATTTTTATGGCTGTGTTGTTGTTAATTTCATTCATTGAAAATGAGACTTCTGTCGTAATGTTTCGCTTTTAATCTCGCGTAGTAATCGAGGAAAATTGGAACAAAGTTTAAAGGCTCGTTAGCTGATAGAAAGGGACACGTTAGGATTACCTAATTCTTTCGACATTAAATTTGAACGTTATAAATATCTATACGTAAACTCTAAACAAGTGATTTATTTGAAATGGTTGTATTTAAAATAGAAACACAAAATACAAAATACCTGTTTTTATTACTTACTATTAATAGGTACTTATTTGGATAGTTATTAAACATATTTTCTATTTTGAAATACGTACATACATACATATAATGGCTTCGTTTTCGCCACAGTTAATTTAATTTGACTATGTAGACTCCAGTAGAAATGTAGCCTTTGTTGAGTAAAAGAATTTTTGTGACAATGATTCAATTACTATAATTTTTGTTTTCATGGAATATATGAGCTACCATCACTACATACAAATTTATTGTTGCTAATAAAAAAAAAAGAAACAAAATATCAACACCTGGTTATATGTATAATGTTACACAAAATAACTTATGAATTATTATAAATATAAATATAAATATGGAATCAACAGAAACAACTACTCCGATGGCTAATACCTCTACCGGCATTGAATTACACTGTTGATTTCGATGGATTCTTAGATGAAGATATAACATATTCAAAAAAGAAGAAATTAAAAATCCTTATTCGTCTAAATATTAAGATCAAAGATCTCACATTTGGAATGCGTTCTACCAAGTAGGCACAACGAACCGAAAGCTATATCCCACGGCCGGTTTCGACCTATCAGGTCTCATCAGGTGGGTGCAGGCAGAAAGGCCCTTACAGGCTAAATATGGATTCAACAGAAACAACTACTCCGATGGCTAATACCCCTACCAGTATTGAATTACATTGTTGATTCCTACTTGGTAGGACGCGTTCCAAATGTGAGATCTTTGATCTTAATATTTAGACGAATAAGGATTTTAATTCCTTCTTTTTTGAATATATTATGAATTATTGTTCTGTATAAATATTGTTACGTTAGAAACCAAATTACCTGATTGTTTCTTTAATAAATTCTGCATGAATTTCACAGTGATAAAGATCATTAAAATTTTTATTTTAATTAGTTATTCAGAAAATAAGCGTTATTCTTAGGTTTGAAAGATTTAAAAAAATTACAAGATAACTAAAATAAAATACTTTTTTAGAGTTTATTTTATTTTAAATGTTAGGTTCATTTATATTTATATTTTTGTATTAATTGAATGTTCTTGTAGAATGTGTTAATAAGATGTGAATGTACAACAGTTCTAGTTGATACAGCAGGTGAAATAATTTTTATTCCTTTCTTGGTTTGAATATAAAATGACGGGTACGATGACCCGAAATGTCCTGCTTATATGTAAGGTACCCGGTGAGAAAGCACAATTGAGATTTTTTTCTATAATGCGGGCGCTATAATAAGCTACGGTAAATTTTTATTCGATAAACAAAATCGATCCTATTACTAATTGGTAAATTAAATTAAAAATTTATGATCCAAATATTGGAAACAAAAGAGAATTCGATAAAAAACAACTACCTAGATAAATATTAAAAAGTATAATAAATAATGACTTTAATTTATGTAAGTTTTAAAACCTACTTAGGTACTTTAGTAAACCGAAAGAAGGAAATATTATAAAAATATACAGATACGAGAAAAGATAAATTTTATTGCATTTATAATTTTAATCTTAACGACAATAAAACGTTTTATTGCAAATAAACGAAGTTACATTACTGGAATTTTTGGAATATGGCTCTGAGTAATTATGACGAAGAACAAATTCAATTCATTAAAGTCTAATTATTTAAACATTATTTATCTATAAATACATTTGGTGAAAGCGAACTACAAAATACCTAATAAATTTTGAAAATAATGTAAATACTATTTTTTCTAGGTAAATAAGAAATAGTTAATATATTCCCTAAAATGGTTAGAAGTAGAACTCCTTCGCAAGGGGGAGGCTCCCAAAGTTATGAAATGGAACGAAAATATTCAGTACCTTCCAATCCTGATACAAGGACTCTGTCTGGAACAGCCAGTGAGGATTTGCATGCTTGGTCCATATATAGGTAATTATTTTACAAAGTTATTTTTAAAGAAAAGAAATGGTCTTACCCCAAACTAACCACAACACTTTTTTCAAATGCATACACGTGTTTCGCTCACTTACTAATTGTGAGCATTTTAAACGCAAGACTCCGCACAAAAAATTATTTCCTAAGTTCAGAATTTTGCGTTGAAAATGCTCACGATTAGTAAGTGAGCGAAACACGTATACGCATTTGCAAAAAGTGTTGTGGTTAGTTTGGGGTAAGACCATTTCTTTTCTTTTCTTTATTTCAATCACTACAGTCTCCTCTTATATTTATTTTAAAGTTATTTTTGTTTTTAATAGCTACAAGAACTGTACATAAATTTGTAAAATTATACTTCAGATATTATATTATTTTAACTAGAATAAAAGCTTCAGCAAGCATAAAACTACAAACTACTTTACTGAAGAATAGTATGCCACAAATAATATATTATTAAATTATAATTGAATTCGTTATTATTTCGCTTGAGTTGTTACAATTCTGGTAAATGAACGTTTATGTAGCTGTTTATACCTTCCATTAAGTTATAAATACCTTTAATTTAATAATAATTAAATTTACTCTTTTTTTCCACTAATTGTTACCCATAAGGATTATATTAAAAAAAATTACTTCATACCTGGCACATCCGCATAAAGAAGAATCTGAAAGCATTTTTGTTAAATGTGAAAGATCATACTCTAGAAGTGGGTCAAAAGTATTTTGCTAGCAAACATAAAAATATGATAAAGTAAACAAATCACATTAGAATATGTGTTTAGCACGTAGTATATTCATCGAAATTCGCAAATACATTCGATCGTACAAAAAAATGTTAGGGATTAATTATAAATTACTTTCACGCATTTGGGTTAGACATACCATCATATCTGACACCTGTCGTTAAGGGAACATGATTTAATCTACCGATTAGAAGTTCATTCTAATAGCGTAGATACCGTTTTATAATCCGAGCTTGTAACTGGCGATAATTCGTAAAAAATAATTATTAAGTTCCATACTAGATTAATAGGACTTTACATAATTAAATTTACCAAAAGAACAACTAAATCAAAGTGAAGAAAAAACTAAGCAAACTTTTAATCCAATCATAAAATACGATCAAATGTTTTGATAACATTGTTGCGTCCGTCACGCCTTTTAAAAAAATATTTTTTTTATGGTCAATAATTTAGTTTCGTTACAGTTCACTAAAAATATCTGCTACTATTGTTAAGATAGAAAACACCCAACATCCTTTATTTTATTGCCCTGCAATTACTCTTTCCATTGTCACAAATTTCTTGTCACACATTTTCGAAATTTCTAATTTATTGTTATATTGTCTAAAATCTTTGCAGTTTAATTTTTCCTAGAACAACATCTGCTAGTGCACTTTTAATATCTTTACTGTCATATTATTTTTTAATGCTTGCCCTCCTTCAACCCCCACAAATATAACTTAACTAATCAATCTTCCAATCAATAATCTAAACCACAACTTTTTCCGCTTTCTATCTTAACAATTTACATCTTTAAAAAACTAAATCCGAGTGTCAGAAAAGGCTGAGCGGCGTGGTCTAGTGCTCTAGATCATTTCTTAGCATTCGGGAGGTCACCGGTTCGAACTCGGGTTCGGCTGCTCTGATCCAAGTTTTCTATGGTTTCCTTGGATCGTTTAGAAAAATGCTGGAGCAGTAATATTCCACAGATAATCTTTCACTTCTCTTCTGCCTTCATTTCGTCCGTCTCAATTTTCTCTCCCTAACCACACTACCCACCCATTCCCACGATTCCTGAAAGGAGGCTGAAGAGGGCCTTATGCCCTACCCTCCGGCTTTGCACTACAGTGTAGGTCGGAGAGACTGCCCGCCCACCAGCACAAGTAGCGTAGCTGGTAGGAATGAAACACAAAAAAGTAGTTCATCACCAATCAATCTTCAAATAATATCAATTTCAATCAATTTAATTAAACGTATGCTTCGCTCCTCTAATTTCAAATTTCTCCGCAAAGTCTAACAATATTATCAAAGTCTGTAAATAGTTTAGTTTCTTTTTTAATAAAGTTTATATAGTGTTTCTAAATATTTCATAATCGTCAGTATCATCTCAACCATACCAATTCTCAAACAACAAAAAGAAAATCAATTAAAATCCGTAAAGTCGACGTGTAGGACAATTAACGGTAATCATTTTCAAAATAATTTTAATTTACGTATAAACTGTAATTGTTTGAAATTCCTGGCAATATTAATTTGTTTTAATTGCCAACGTACCTACTTTGATGCATTTTATTTGAAATAGCTATTCGTAATTATTTTCTAAATTCGTCCTCGTCTACTTGCATTGATGTTGCGAATTTTGCAATTGTAAATGTACCAAACTGTTTTAAACTTTAATTATGAATGAATTGCACAATCTGTTCGCAATTTCAATTCCACAACGGATGTGTCTAACGCGTAAACTATTTTTAGTCGTCAGGAAACGGTCTAAAAAGCTAATTTAATATCATCATGCCAAATTTGGTATCTGCAATTAATTACGGTACAAATTATTAACAAACATGTTTAGAGTAATGATTTGTGAGAGATAATTTGTTATGAATTTCATTTTAATTTGTTGCAGACAAAATCTCAATTCTGATTTCACGGATAGCGCTTTAGGATCGACTGATAAAAGCCCCCTCCCTTATGGAAACTTTCAGTTAAGGGATACAACAGTTCAATCGATATTATCTCATCCACGATATGGACCTAAGTAAGTTACAAACTAAACTAAAGTTAAAACAATACAATTTTAAATATTTTCTTATAATTATTATGCATGCATAAACGTAATTATAAATATGGTTTTATTTATCAAACTAGTTTTGGTGCATATTTAATGAAACATGGTAAATAATAAAAATAATATGAAATGTTTCAACAATGTACACCAAGAGAAGATATTTTTTAAATAGGCTATTTTCAAAAATGTCTAAAAACATTTCCGCTAAAACTGGAGATAGTGGGGAACCCACAGGAAGGCCCTCTTTTTGAATATAAAATTTATTGTTAAATTTAAAATGGCTTTGATTTAAACAAACTTCTAAAATGTTATAAAATTCTACTTTTTCATCACTTGAAAGGATGCTGTTATCTATTTTGCTTTTGATAATAGTTTTTAGTTTTATTTGGTTTTATTTATTATTAACAGATCAGCTTTGGCGTCAAATATGTACACGTATTTAAAGTTTGGATTACCTAGAGTGTTACCACCAAACCACAGCGGTTCCAACAAATCTGGGACGCCACAACATTTTAAAAGGGGATCGTCTTCACGACCACAATCGAGGTAAATAATTTATATAAAGATGGTGTTTATAAAGTACCTAAAGAGCAAGAAATTAAATAGCAACAAACAAACAAACAACAATGATATTTTATATTTTTTTAACAATTTTTCTAATTTTACTGTTATTGTTCAGGATACCAAAATCAGCATTAAGAAGCACCCGTGAAGGTAGTTCGGGTTATGATAGTTCAGACAACGAAACGACAAACCACTACAAACAAAGTCGAAAATATAGATCGGATCCAGATTTCCGGATGCAACATGTACATCCTTCCTATTACGACCCAGGGGTAAGCATTTATACCGGAAAAATCAACCGCACCTTTGAACTATTATGTTATTTATGCATATCCACTTTCTCACGGCAACATTATAAATTATTTTGGTCTCATTTATCTACTACACTTAAGCACAATTTATTTTATATAACGGCCCTACCTATGATTGTGAATATCAACCGTAGTAATGGTTTTGACACTCTTTCTATTGAACAACATCTAAAGAATGTAATACAAAAACACTGATTAGTATTATTTTGTACTCTTTTGATTATGGCATAACAGCCGAAACAACTGTCGTCAAGATTTTTAATAAACCTGTGAAACTACCAACTGTTTTTGTATTATATTATTTATTTTCAAAATGTTTCACCAAGTGAACAACAACCGCATCGTATCAATTATTTTAAACAATATTTAGTGCTAGTAGTTGAATATTATTTTAATATTCTTAAATACATGCAGGCATTATACAACATATAGATACGTTTTTCAAATATCGCGTACCTATGTGGACTTTTGTCATTAGCTGACTCAATAAATGGTAAAATCCGAGAATACAAGAATTTCTAGTTCTGCCGAATGATTACTTGGCAAACTCAAATAACGTATTCAATATTACGTATTGTTATTAGATGAATAAATGTTTTAAATCGTTAATAAAACGTCTAAAAATAACTAAGGTTTGTATATTATCCCTATACTTTTTTATAAATGTACTGAGAATAAGTATGTCCAGTTTGATCTCAACCGTTTTGGTGAGATAATCAAGTTCAGTTTTGTAACTATAATTAACATGAATGTGAAGAGACACTTACCGAAATTTTGTACCTGCAAAAAGCATCTTCTTACACTAATTACACTCACAAATGTTTTTGCACACACGCTGATTTAAAACACTTGGATAATATATTTCACGCGTCTTTAATGCATCTATTGACTGATATTCTCGCACTAAATCTGAAGAAACAAACCGGTTTCTTATCTGCCTACATCTATTTTTTGCTTCAGACATTAAAGAGATAAAACAATTTGTTTGTCGAACTATGAAAAACATAGTGCTAAATACACAAAAGTCCTTGGAACCTATCTATCATTTTTTAACAGAAGATTAGAAAAGGCGATTCGTTATAGAAGGAAACTATGATACTGACATTGAATTTTCGTTCTAATATTTCTCTTGTTTACCGTCTGTTTAATTCGTTCAATTTAAACTTGTTGTCCCCGTTCAAATAATTACTATATGAAGAATACAAAAAGAAATAGTAAATGCTAAACAAAATATTGCAAGGAATTCGAAACATAAAATACATATAAATACTGGATTTCAGGAAACCCCTGCACCTTTAGCTGCCTTGCATCAGGGAGGTATTAGAACCTTAAGTAACTGGAACAGAAATAAAAGCATATCGGAAGCTAATCTTTTAGCAACTGAATACAAGAAGCCAATGAATAATTATCCAGGTAATTCCCGAGGTTTTGACCCAAGGAGGAACAGTGTTGCTGGATTTGTTCATCATCAAGATGTAGTGGATCACAGGCATGTACTTTAATTTTTTAGAGTTTTATACCCAAAAAAGATAACAAGATACTTCTGTGTGGTATCTGGCATTTGTATTTTAAAATTATGATAGTAACTTATTAATTATTTAATACCTTTAGCGGGTTCAGTCAGATTGGTATGTCTAAAGCCGAAAGTCATCTGTCTGCAGCAACTTCAAGGCGGGTACCATCAGTCCTAAAAGGGGATTACGTTAGTCACGATCCTGAAGATGGTCCGACGTTTCTTTATCCCCATTTACAGGTCAGTGGCAACACACTAAAAACAATTTAAATTCACAAATACAAATAAAACACCAAGTTTTAAGTTACAAAATAATTTATTGACCACAATGATCATTTCGCCACAACGTGACTTCTTCAAGTGGAAGAATGACTGAATTGATTTTTCACTGCAAATCTGCTACTTTTTCGATTATTGTATTATGGATCATGCAGGACATATACTGTTTCCAGGTGATAGGATTAGGAGCTTGGCCTTATTCTGGATCGGGTTGTTTTGGTAGCCGAAGTCACCTTTTGCTCAGTAACGTGTCCTTTGAAGCCCACGGTGGTGAAGTTCTTGCGGTGATGGCTACCTCAGAAGCGGAAGGAACTGGACTGTTAGATATTATTGCGGGTCTTAAAAAGCAAGCTTTCGGAAATGTATTTTTGAATGGCCAAAACGTATCACCTCGACAACTCTTATCACGTGTTGCTTATGTACAAAACGATGCTCAATTATGTAAAGATATGACAACCGTACAAACCCTCAGGTTCCATTACGATCTTAGGAAACCAACGGAGAAGTTGCAACATATAAAAGTTGGGGCAATCGACAGGGTAAATATTTTTTAAGGTGATTTTTTTTGCGGAGGTTGACGTTAATTTTTGTTACAGATTAATATTCTTATCGAAGATTTAGGATTAGAACAGGTCAGAAACACAAAGGTGTGCAACCTAACAACTTCAGAAAGACGAAGACTGAATGTTGCTTGTCATTTATTGATGGATACAGATGTTGTGTTGCTGAATCAACCGACTAGAGGAATGGACATCTTTGATACATTCTTTCTTGTTGAATATCTTCGACAGTGGGCCAGTGGAGGGGCAGGAAATTCAATAGGTATACTTATTTTGTATTTTTAGTAGGAATTGGAAAACATTCGTATAATATAATATAAATATCTTTTAGGGCGAATCGTTATAATCACCTTACATCCTCCCACCTACGAAATCTTTACGATGTTATCAAGGATTCTTCTTCTTTCTGCCGGTCGCGTGATGTACAGTGGAAAGCGAAAAAATATGCTGCAGTACTTTGCCATGGTAGATTATCCATGTCCATCCTTCAAAAATCCGTCTGATTATTATTGTAAGTTTTTTACTTTTTTTTTAGTACAAATATATAGTAGTAATGATTATTTTTTCCTCTAGTGGATTTGGTTACACTGGATGATCTATCAGCTGAGGCAATGTTAGAGTCATCTCAAAGAATAGAACAATTGGCCGAAATATTTCAACAGAAACATGAAAATTTCGGAGATCCTGGACCACCTTCAGCGTTACCTATGACCGTTAAGCAATCCAACTTTTTCCAACAAGCATTTGTATTATTTACGTAAGAAACTTAGCTACTTATTTTAATTTTTATGGTTATAATGTTCTTTTCCATTTTTAGGAAAGCAATGTTTTATACTCAACCAAACACTTTTATTTACTGGATTATGTTAATAATAACATCTGCTAGTCTGTCCCTTATAACTGGTGCAATATTTTGGGACGTACCAAATTCCGATTCACAATTAATTTTAAATGATAGACTGGGATATCATTATACGATGATGTCTATTACTATTTGGCCCATTCTATTGATGTTGACGTTAATGGAAATTCGAAAAAATAAAAACACAATCGAAAGGGACATTAAGGATGGCCTTTATGGAAGATTTACGTATGCGTTCGTCAAGGTATAGTTACAATTACCGTTTTTGGTTCCCTTATATAAAATATTTATTAAAACAAATCATGTCCCTTTTTTATAGACTATTCTTAATTTATTTCCTTCGCTTTTTGTGTGGTTGATATACATTGTGCCAAGTTATTCCATGAGTGGATTATACATGCAAGGAACTAATAATTATAATGGATTTTATATGTACTTAGGTGAGAAAAATATTTGATAATTTTCAACGATTGTGAGGTTATGTAAATATGAATATTTTCGATAAGTAGATAAAGGAAAATGAAGTTGCTCTTTAATAAAATAAAAAAAGAGACTGGCCCTAATTACCACTAACAAAATTTATTGAGCGGAATAATATAGGCGAAACAACAAAGAATTTGTCTTTTTATTTTATTCATTTATCAGTCTCCTATTTTTATTTTGTTTCAATAACACTGAAACATTAAAAAGGACCTTTTTTCCTTATATTTGATAAACACGAATTTATATTATACACATTTCTTTGTTAATGTCACCGTTACCACTGGTGCCATTTTTTATTTTAAATACGCTGAGCAGTGTTAGCCATTGTTAAATAAATAAGACGAGATATTGCGCTTTTCTTCAATATTGTTGTCTCGAAATGCTTTTAAAATCGACTATTAAACACTTTTATTTTAATACCCCCACGCTATGCATTTTGATCTTTTATAGCGCAACACAATATGGCGTCTAAAATTCACCATTTTGCTGTTCTTTCTTATAGTAACACCTGTTGTATATTTTATAAGTAAATTGTTTCAGGTTACATGCTACTGTATCTGAGTTGTGTACAAATACTTTTAACAGCGTTTTATTACTTGATACCATTGTCAAATGCGGCAACGTTAGTGTCCAGTTTTGTGATTACGTCGTTATTCTTATCATGTGGTTATACGATCCACGTCAGAGATATTCCGTTCTATTTTCAATGGATACAGTACATAAGCCCTACTACTTGGCTTATGCCGTACATAATAAGAAAAGAATTAACACCTGAAGCGATATCAAGTAGTATGTCCACTCAACTTTGTAGAAACAAACAGGTAATTAAAAAAAAAATGCTTTTGTACTCATTACAATTTTTCCTAGGTCACGCCATGTAATGAATGCAATACCACAACTACTTGTATTAATGCTATTAAATCTCGATAGATGGTGGGTTGTTTTAGGTTTATATACTTTTTTTCTGTTATTCTAGGTTCAACGTCAAGATATAATAGTTCAGTTACCTTGTCCACCTCCTAATGGGACACAAGTTCTTTTTAATTATGGCTATTTACCGTATGACAAACTATTGTATAACTATGGAGGATACGAAGTAGTGGCCATGGTTGTGTTTTATGCAGCTTTATTTTTAGCTGCATGTTTTGCATTCGTAATCGGTTGTAGAAGAAAAAAATCTGGACATAGATTTGCCTCAAATAAACCATAAAAGAAATTAATTAAGTATTCATAAGATTCTTTTAATTAAACTTCAGTGCCTGTAATACGTACTATTGTAAGATATTTTTTTATGTCAATTAATATTATATACGTTTCTAATAAAATATTATAATAACAAATAATCCTTTTTAATAAATGCTAAAACTATTTTCACTCATATAAATTTATGTAATACTCAGTGCGTTAACGTTGAAGTTATATGAACACCCTGTACATTAAAAATGAGTTCATAAGTGGCTATGTAAACGCCTTATTCATATGGTGTTTATTTAACCACATTCATGTTCTTTATATACATTTAGAAATGGCGTGATCTTCTGTGTTATTAAACAAATTTTAACTTGGTGTCGATGTACTGTTAAACATCTGTACAGATATTGTATTCTTTTTTTAACGTTCATCTTGTTTGAATGTGTAATTAGGTGCAATATATTATGTGAAGGGAGTTTTGCGTGGAATTTTTACATTTTTAAGAGCTTTAAGAGTTTGCGCAGACAAATTCTCGTTCCGTCCATTTTTAAGGATTAAAAGTGAAGCGAATTCATAAGTGCTTGTACTATATTTTCATTTGCAGTCTAATAAAAGTAAAATGGTAGAGAATAGCCCATCTCTAGTATCTGAGAATACCAATTCCAAGAACGGAAATTTCATATGTGGCGTAGTAGAAGGTATCCATAGTCTAAATATTTTCACGTAATATTATGCCCTTATTTTTTTGTCGTGATTTATTATAATTTTATATGAGTACACTGCCTGTTAGTGATTATGGAACATTCCTTATTTCATAGGTTTTTATGGCCGACCATGGACAACAGAACAAAGAAAAGATTTATTTCAAAAGTAAGGTAATTTGTACTAATTACTTGAATCGTTTTTCATATATTTTATTTTAGAATGAAAAAATGGGGTATGCAGTCATATGTCTATGCTCCAAAAGATGATTATAAGCATCGTGCTTATTGGAGGGAATTATATACGGTTGAAGAGGCTGAACATTTAACAGGTCTTATCAATGCAGCCAAGGATAGCAACATTTCATTCTATTATGCTTTGTCCCCTGGTTTAGACATTACTTACAGTAGTTCGAAAGAAATCACAGCATTAAAGAGGAAATTAGAGCAAGTGTCTCAGTTTGGTTGCAATGCATTTGCACTTTTGTTTGATGATATTGAACCTGAAATGTCTGAGGCTGATAAGGAAGTTTTTCAGTCATTTGCCCATGCTCAAGTATCTGTGACAAATGATATTTATCAACATTTAGGCCAGCCTAAATTTCTTCTATGCCCTACTCAGTATTGTGAATCCAGAGCAATGCCAAATATTGCAAATTCAGAGTATTTAAATACTTTAGGATCGAAATTGTCTCAAGAAATTGACATTATGTGGACTGGTAAATTACAAATTATTTATTGTAGAATATAGATTGCTTTGATGCATTCTAGTTCATTGTATTCCATTCATATTGTCAGTGTTAGGTACATATCCTAAACCCTCTCAAATTCCATGTTTTCTTTCTATTCCCTTGTGAGTATAATCTTGGTTATCCAACATTCCTTATACTTTCTCTTCAATATGTCTCCATTTCATTTTATATTATATTAAAGTATTAAAAATTTTATAGGTCCAAAAGTAGTTTCTCGTGTCCTAACCGTTGAATCAATTCAAGAAATAACTGATGTTTTAAGAAGACCTCCAGTGATTTGGGACAATCTTCATGCAAATGATTATGACCAGAAGAGAGTATTTTTGGGTCCATATTCAGGTCGTTCACCAGACTTAATACCCAAACTTAAAGGTGTTTTGACAAACCCCAATTGTGAATATGGTGCTAACTTTGTGGCCATTCATACATTGGCTCAGTGGTCTAGGTGTAATGTCAATGGTCAAAGGGATTTATCAATAAGTATGTAATTCTTTGTACGCAATTAAAGCAGTAGTTTTAATAATTCATTTTTCAGATGACAGTGTATCTGCAGATATCAAGCTTGAGACTGAGACTGAAGATGGAATGACAGGAGAAGATGTGCCAAGTACATTATCACCAAATATGTATCATCCAAGACAAGCATTGAAGAATGCTGTAAAAGACTGGTTGCCTGAATTTTCAAAACATAAAATGGCCTGGGGACCCATAGCAAAGCCTCAACCATCTGTAGCAAGTATGTTTATCTATTATTCCATTTTATTTGTAGGATATAACTAATAAATTTATTACTTTCTTGATATAGTTGTTCCTGTACCCATTATTCCATCAATAAATACATGCATGAGTTTGACCAGCACAACCACAAGTTCTACAAACGTCACTTCAGCTACTGTTAATACAAATCAATTACAAGCTTTAGCAGAAGTTTGCAGTACTGTAAGTTTTTAATATTCAATATGTGCTTTATAATTACTATATTGTATTTCATTTTTATACAAGAAAAGGTACAATTGAAACTATTTTAAATAATATTTTTAAATATTCAAATGTTAGATTTTATTATTAAAATACTCCTTGCTTTAATGTAATATGTGTTACATTTTGTTTATATTTGAATCGACTTTCTGAGATAACCTAAGTGCTGTCCTTCGTGTATACATATTACTCTTGTTTCATTAACAGCTTTTTCAAGGTGAAATTGGCTTTATTTTTAAAAAAGAACAACATTCCACAGTTCTTGTTATCTACATGCCAATATTAATATATCACGCGCTTGTTTAATAACGCATTGTTTTTGTAATAATGGTGTAATCATTATGTTAAAAAAAATTGTTATCTGCAATTCATATTGTATTTGACATTTTATTATATATTAAAAATGGAAATTGTTGAAAAAGTTTCTGACTACTATTTTAAATACTTTTAGTAGAAATAACTTCAACTAACAAAAATTCACGTTTCTTATTTTCAGAGAAAAGTAAATTTTGCGCATTTAGTTTCTCATAAATAGTCTTTAATAATATTATTGTTATAAAATTATTTAAAACTTCTTTCTCTGCTTCACCAAGGTGTCATCAACAGGTGAGTGCATATTGAATCCTACCCCAGGTCCAGTCATGAATTCACTTGTATCTGATACAAAAGTAATTTGCGACGATGGCATACCAAATCCCATTGCACCAGTGGCTGTAGCTGTTATCCCCGCCGATTCTAAAGATATTCCTGTGCTAAATGGAACCCATTTAAAAATAGACAAGAATAATATGACCAGTAATGGCACTTGTAAGCCTAGTGAAGACTTACCAGAAAAACCTGTAAATGGTAAAGCTATTAAAGACGAGAGTCGTATGAACACGGACTTGGTGAATGACAATAGTAATGAATCAAGTTTAACCCCATCGGAGCTTATGGACTGTAATAGCACTCCTAATGTTTCTCCTAGTCATGTTAAGAGTCCCAGCATGAATGAAGACGTTCCAATGAGTGAAAATACTTCAGTAAGTTTGAACATTAAATACTGAAATTTGTTTTTTGGTTTAGGAGTTTACTTCAACTAATATATACTGTCCTTTGAATCTGTCCTCACTAATTTATGTAATGTTTATTTCAGATGTCAAGCGGTAGTATGCAAGTTGAATCAAATGAAACTAGTACTAATATGAATGTGGAACAAAATGACAATGAATCGGATCAATCTAGGTAACATATTATTAGAACTGTTAAATTATATCCGACTTAATTTTAAATATCACAAAATATTGTTTGGGTTTGATGTTTGTGGTGTTGTTACAAGTTCTACTTCCATGGATAGACAACTCTAATTGAGGGAGAAGAATTGTAAGATCTTGCATGTGAAATATTCGTTTGTTTTCAGGAATTTTAAAAAAGAAAACGAATTAACAATAGAAGACTTATCACTTCTCTGTGATCTATTTTATTTGCCCTTTGAGCATGGGGGACAAGGGCTGCAATTATTGCAAGAATTCAATTGGCTCAAATCAAATGCACATCTTGTTATTGTTGCCAATCAAACTAAGGATAAATCTAGACCTGAGGTCAGCAAAATTTATTAAATTACACTATATGATAGTCAAATCAATAATGTTTTTTTTTTTATATATAATGTTTTATTTATATTATAGGTGCAAGAATGGTTTTCCAGGGCGGAAAAAATGAATGAAATGACACAAGCTGTAAACAAACTTTTTCAGCACATGGCTGCATGCAATAATAGAGAACTTTTGTATGATCTTTACTCTTATATCTGGGACATAAGAGGAGTTATATCGTTATTAAATTCGTATATTAGATGGCTTGGTATGTTTTTAAAAAAATATTGCATCTTTTGCTTATGTTGATAGTGTTATTCGGTTTCATTTTTTAAATCTAATAATCAACGAAAAGATTACATGTTTTTGATCAAAAAAAAAAAAGAAAAGAAAAACCTCTGTTGCTTTGTGTAAGCGTAAATTAGATAATCAAAAAAGCGCAATGTAAATGTACAAAATGTTTTGCGTAAAATAAGTAAAGCATAAATATATTTTAATAACTGTCTTAAAAAAACCAATACACTTTACGCGGCACGTGTTGATTTATATTTATCTTGTTTGTAAAATTATTTACTTGTTTTGCTTCCTTAGTTGAGTGAAAGATAAATAATAGAGAAAGGAAGGCTTCATTTAATATACAATAAATGTTGTATATTCTTAGTACAGTTGATAAATAGTACAGACTACGATTATTATTAATCTTGGCAAACTAATTGTTTTGAGCATGTTAAAATTTAATGCTTTATTTTATTAATTAACCGATATTATTAATTTTACTAACAGACACGGAGAAATTGGTCAAGTTAAAGTGTATTGGTTGTTGGTGTCACCTTTAGGGTTTTATTTCAGGTACATCCATGGATTGCAGAGTAGGATGGCGAAATATGCGTAATTGTTAATTGTTTCTCTTCATTTGGCAGAGGTTTTTCTCAAAAATGAATCCATTTTTGTTTCTTTGTAAACCGAATAACTTTTTGATTTATTTTATAAAATGTCTTTCTTTTAGTTTTTGACTGATGTTTAGTCATCAGTAAAAAAGAAACTGTTTAATGGGAATATTGATGAAAATACTTTTTTTTTTATTAATCTAAATTTCATGACATGTACGTACTTTTTACTTTTTAATTGTTTTATCATATTCTTTTAAGAACTTCTATTTTTATTCTCATTGAACTGTTTTAAGCTAAATATACTTAGTATTAAATGTACTGGTTTATTTGCATTCCATGTTAATTAATTAATAATCATTTGTTTATTTTGTTTCTAAAGCTGGAGGCCAGTTTCCTGCATCTATGCCATCCTACACCCAGGGGACATACACATGTATGCATCACAGCTTCTTTTTTCTTCTTTCTGGAAATTTTTAGTCGAAAGGCGTAGTGCTTAAATTTTGCGTAATATGCCCTAGAGCGTAATTTGTCCACTTATTTTTTCGTTTTTTTCAGAATTCTACGTTATTTCTTTTGGTTTTTGTTACAAATCTACCTTTTTACGTATTACTGTAATAATAAGAGAAAGGATCAGAATGTTTACCTTATCAAACGCTCTTTTATATATAATATATATAATACTACTACAAAATTATCATTTGTAATTCCATTAATGGATTTCGTTAAGTATTATAAGTTAATTGTTTTATGTAGTTTATTGAATTTGATGCTATTGTCGATTATTCTGATCTTTGGTCTCTGCTTTTTGCGAAATTAAAATTACAGACACTTAGGAAGTATCAACACTTTCGAGTGGTTGGGTAAGTATATGGCCCGCTATTTGCGTAAAACTTCTCTAATTGATGTCGCAGTTGGCGTAAGGAAAATGTAATTCGTTTCTTTATAATATTGCCAGCAAGCCAGTGCGATTGGGCAGTTGTTGAAGTTGACTGAGGCGAATTTCTGTGGTATTTTATAGGGTTTTCTAAGGGTTGGAAGGAGACCTTTATGAGTGGTGAACAGGAGCCTTGGGTATTTCGCGGCGGTCTGACTGCGGACCTTCAGGTAAAACGCGCACTAATTGACCTATTCTGTTATTTATTTTTAATTTTTGATGCGTCACTTGCTGTTGTAATACATTCTGCGAATATCCTACTTCATATGGGCTCTTGATCTTATTTCAGCGTTTAATTCCGGTCGATTCCGGAAACGACCTGTTCATGTACAAGGCTCCAGAAGTACCTACCTGTCACGTGTACACCATACGACCATATCTGCCCACCGACGAGCCACATGTCTACGAAGTGTGTAAGAGGACGTGCAAGGACGGTTTAGAAGACTCCCATCTTCTTCCTGACGAATATGTTGACCTCTACGCTGATAGGATTGTAGGTCCTTACGTAACGTTGCATCCCGAATTTTGTATGGTTGTGGAGGATGAAAATACTATCGTGGGTTATGCGTGTGCAGCTCCGGATTATAAGAAGTTCCGGATTAAGAAGGAACTTGCTTGGATACCGGAAATGAAACTCAAATATCCACCGAATGAAGTTGAAGAAAGCTTGCCTGATCTGGCAAAGGTAACAATATTACTTTTTGGTGTTTACATCTAGAAATGTAGAAATGAATGGTGATAGATTGCGTTGCTTGTTTCAATAAATAACAGGTTATTATTTCAACAACAACCAATGTCGTGTACTTAATATTTGGCAGAGTTTTAAAATAAGTTTGCTCACATCTATTCCATATGAAAATCCCATTTTTAGTGTCAACAATTTCACTTTCTAGAACTTTTGCATTTAATTATGTGTTGATTTATTATTAACTTATGTTTGGTATATTTTTTTAGGAATGTTTGAATCACTTCAGAAATTTCAATGAGGAACAATATATCTCCAACAGTACGCATCCATCCAGTATGGTATGCAGTTTACTTCCATCAGTATTAGATCAGTCTGTTACTAAACGACTGGTCACCTGTTTGCTGGCAGCATTGAGAGCAAACGGTACTTTTTTTCATTTCTTTAAAAGGCATTTAAATAAAACCACTGTTTTTGTTTAGGTTCGTTTGGGGTTCATGCAGTTATGAATGCCACCGACAATTACACCCATGCGTTTTACGGCAAATTAGGTTTCGCTGAGAACATTCAAGAACCTATTAAAGGAAAGATCATTATGGGTCGCACGTTTTAAAGTTTTATAGCTTCTATATTTTATTTTCATTTTTTTTTAATCTTGACTGATGACTAATCAATTTACCGTATCGTTGTGATTGTTTTTTAGACCTTTTTACAAACCCATTGCGAAATTATTATTTGTGTATAAATTTCTTATCGTGATACGTACTGTATAAGGAAAATAATTAATTATTTACTGTAATTAATTAGTAGTGTAATGTTATTTATGATTATTGAATAGTACGACATTTATATATAAAAGAAATCGGTTATTAAAATAAATATAAGCACTTTTTTCTTCACCCTGCATTTATATATATGTATATATATATTTTAATTAATTTTAATTGACAAACAATTATTAATACCGTCACAAGTCACAAGTGATAACAAATAATGATTGAAGTGATATTATTTTTGTATAAAATTTGTGTTTGTGTGAAGAACTAGTTAGTGAGCTTTACGAGCCAGTAATATTTTCTTCTGTAGTTCAGATATCTGCAAAATTAAAAGGTAAGTAATTAAAAATATATTTTTTTTAACATAAAGGAATGAATATTTTTTTACTTAAATTACTAGAAATTTGCGGTGGTTTATCCACAAAAACTAAGAAACATATTTAATATAAAATATAAATAAAAATAATTACAATATTTTATGTGAATGTGTAAAAAGAAATACATTATTAACCACCAACTGATATATCAACACCATTTACCCTAGGGACTTTAAATGTGAAAGAAATTGTCGAATATAATGAAAGTATTCATGTTCAAGACCTTTTTCGAAATTCAGACTCAAAAAGGCTGTTAAGAAGGGGGTTCGTTGTTTGTAAAAACGAAAAAAAATTATATATAAAGACTTGACAGGTATGACGATTGTAAAAAATAGGTGTCCTTTGGTTCATCTTAATAAATAGTGGGTTTTGGAACATGGCGTTCGATAAAAAAATAAAAACATCAAATCCTGGCGAGTAGGGCATTAAGATGATGATATTCGAAAGTAATTTTCAAAAACAAATATATCTCATAGTTCTGCGACGATTTTGAAACGTATAAAAAATGAAAATACGTACATTTATGCTATTTAACATATTTATAACAAAAATACGAATTCCTCGGTGTCCAAGTGGATCCCCAATGTTTTGTTAATGTCGCATGATTTTCGGGATATAAATAACCTATTAATTTTTCATTTAACGGCACTAAAGAGTTTTTAACTCCAAAATTTATAATAGATATTCTGTTAAAAAAAAATGATTACAATTAGAAGAGTAACTTACCTCTCTTATTTCACTTTCGGCTGCCATTTGTTCTGAACGAGGAGTTTTAGGATCATGGGAAATTGAAGGTTTGTCAAATTCTTTTAATTTGGCACTAACTTCCGATAAAAGTTCTTCTAGATCGTTGTCTGTTGGTTTCAGAGTTTTCTTCGGTCTTTTTGGCGTTTTACGCCCTATGTCTTTACGAGATATAATTTGATCATATTCTGGATCTGTGTCGTATGGATGTTCAAGTTTTTTACTTGGCATATTTCGCACAGGTTCCATTTTTCTCTGCAGACGCCAGGAATTCAACGCTTTCAAATTTCTTAAGGAATAAAAATATATGTATTTAATAAACTTCAATTGCTGCTATAGTCAAAATCAATATTATATGGTTTAATTTAAAATAATCAGTAATTAGAGTATTAATAATATAAATTAAAATTTAGTTCCATCAGATTATAAACAAGATCTGTTTGCGTTATTTATATACCTACAAAATCTACCTTTCTTGTTGTAAAATGGTTTCTTGTTGATTAAGAACTTCTTTTAAATTTTCCATCCACAACGATGTCATTTCATTATCTGCTGCTTCCTCCATTGTAATAAGTTTATCGTCAAATGGAAAATCGGCATTTGATTTAATTTGGGGTGGTAATGACATTCTGGATTTCGGCGAACCAGGTTTTCTTGTTCTTATATTCGATTTTTTTGGAGATGCGTTATTGATTAGAGATTCGTTGTATTCTGTTGTTTTAATTTTACATTCAGGTTCCATTGTTTCTTCTGAAAAGAATCTAATAGATCCTCTCTGTTCTGATTTCACAGTTCTGAATTTAGGTTGAGCAGATTCTGATTTAAATGGAGTTTGTTTTTCTGAAGTTCTAGGTCTTGATTTTTCTTCTGACTTCGGTTTTATAGATTGTCTAAATTTTAAATTCCCAGAATCAACAGGTTCGTTGTTACACGGTGTTTCTGTATCCAGACCAACAGATTCTTTTCGCGGGAATGGTTTATTAGCAGATGTTTGGGTAGTAGGTTTGAGAGAAGGTTTGGACGGGGTTAAAGTTGAAGTTTTCGAATTTGGTTTAGCAGATTTTGGCCTGGGAGGTAATTTTTCTGGTTTCAGAGGGGAAATACTAGAACTGGGTCTTTGAATTTTGTTCACATCGTCTGTTGGAAAATTGCGTTTTGCACTATTTAAAGACATTTTCGAGCTTCGTTTTATTATTGCTGCCATTCTGTTATCAGAAGATTTTGGTACGAAGAATACATCAGCTACTGTCTTTTTAGGGGCTAAATAAAACAATACATATATACTAAATTAGATTATATTGTACAACTATTATTTAAATATTCTACCTGATTCATCTTCTGGACATTTAATACTTTTAATACTAATAACAGGCCAAACGCCCCCCATAGCTATAGCAGTCCTTGAGGATGCTCGAAGAAGTTCTTGAATCGTCATTTTTCTCCCTGAAGGTTTTTTAATTTTAGTTTTGGATTGCTTTTCACGGACAACACTGTGTTTTGAAGGTACTTCTTCAACTGGTAAAATCGCGGGTGGTTCTTGCGACGGTGCTTCAACAGTTCTGTTATACTTTTCTTTTAAAAACCTGCACACCTCTTTAACCCCTTTTTTAAGGATGTCGTCTGAAGGATACGTAAGGGGATTTCCGGCTAACTGTAAGACTTTGAGTTTTGGCAGCAATCCTAAATAAGTATTTTTAGCGGATGATGTATCTTTTTATGTTTAAAAGTTTGCTTACCAAGTTCATCTGGAAGACTCTGAATCTGATTATCCTGAAGGAGAAGTGTTTCTAAACATTCATGATTAGCTATACTTTTTGGAATTGCCTTTAGTTTATTGTTTCTCAGATCGAGCCAAGTTAGTTTGGGTAATAACGTAAAAAAATCCACGGGGAGTTCCTCAATGTTGTTTCTTTCCAAATAAAGCATTTTCGTGTTAGTGCGTTGAAGAACATGATCAGGGATGATTTTTAATTTTTTGTCCGATAAATCCGTAATGACGTCTATATGTGACATTTTGACAGTATAAAAAATAAAACGATAAAAAATTATAAGGTGAATGATACCCGGTTGCCATGGAGGAGTTTTGCTACCTTAGTAACTGTTGATTGATAGGTTTTATTCACCATGATTCACCCCTCGGTGTACTTATTTTTAGTATCAGTAGCTTCAAGGTTATTTTTTTACTTCGCTTTTGTTTCCTGTTATGAAAATAAAATAAAAATAGCCAAATTTTAAAACAAATCCGATTCAGATAGAAAACAAATGCAAGATTACAATATTTCACTTATTTAAGGACATAAAACGGGGTAGTAGAATTATCCTGTTCTTGTAGCAAACAATTCATTATTTTCACAAGCACCATTTTTAGTCGTAGTTTTAAAAGCAGTCTCAGCTTGTTTTCGAAAGATAAGTTCAGCTTTTTTGTTGGTGTTATCGCATAACTGCCTCGTTTGACTCTTTCAATGACACCATCTTTATCATAATAAAACGTGGCCTTGGCAGAGCAAGGAAAGCGAAACATGTGCAAAGCATTGGATCTTGTTTGTCAGTTTCGGTATAAATCACCGTGTTGATTACCCGAAAATTGAACGTCGCGTCGTTGAATAACTTTAGAATTACGGTATTGTAATAAATAGTTTGTTAAAATTTAATGGTGTGGAATAACTAGTGTCCTTTTTTGCATGTTTGTGGTAACATACTTTGGGACGAATGTATGTATTATAGTAGTAGCTTTATTATGAACAATTTATGCCCTTCGCAGATTCTATTTAATATATTCAATTAAAGAATTTTAGTTTATATTAAGAACTAAGTTAATTTTAATAATTTGTAATGATTCTGCGATTGGATAATTGTGAAACATATTGATTTATGCTTTTTTATGTTTCAAAAGAAGTTTATCAAAAACTCTTGAATAAACATCTTTTGAAACATATGAAGTAAATTTTGTTAAATATCCAATAATTTCTTTAAGTATTGTTTCGTTCTCATTCTGTAGATTATAGCAAAATTTCCTAGAAAGTGTGTGATAATGAAAAGAGATTTTCGTAAGCAATATTACTAGGTTAGTACTTTTAATTTATTTTATTTATAAAAAAAATAAAATAAAACGTTTGGATAAATCACTAATTTTTTATATTTTTCTCTTGTATAAATATCGGCATCATCAGGAGTTTTACAAAACTAAAATTCTTACACTGGTTTACCTTATTTATATGTAATTATTCAAATAAAATTTGGTTTTAATAGAAGGTTATTCCCGAAATCTACCCGGTCGTTGATTAAGGGTTTATTATTGTGTTTTGCTTTATTAATTTCCAGTATTTCCCATATGTCAAGTATGAGTCCTCCTTTTACGGTTTTTAATATTTTAATGTTATTCAGAGATACAGTGTGGTTATTATCATATTATCAATAAGGTGTCTAGATAACCCAGATGATGTTTCGATTGTCATGTGTTCATGGAAACGGGTGCTTATTTCTCGTTTAGTTTTTCTATACATATATAGCATTACAATCATTACATTGAATTTCATACGTACCGCTGTTTGTGAGTTTGTCTGGTTTATCTGTCATCTTGTTGTTTACAAGAATCTTGCCTAAAGTATTCTTACTAAAATAAGCGGCATTAATGTTATGTTTTCGTAGAGTTGTTCCTAATTGCTTGCTAATATTACCCAAATATGGGATTTACTCCGCTGGACATCAGGTAGGTTGGGGTTAGGTTAGTGGTCCGATATGCAAGCTTTAATAAATTTTGTCTTATTTTCTTTTGTAGTAATTTATCTATAATATTTGTGTCATACCCATTATTGTTTGCTATCGTTTTAATAGTATTCAAATCGGTTTCAAGACTGGCTTTGTTATGGGGAACTTGTAATAATATATGTAACATAGCAGATAATTTTGTTTTATAAGTTATGGGTATGACACAATATATTCTATTTATGCTGCATGTTTATTTAAAGAGTTCCCAATGTTCAGTAGATTTTGTTAGCATTGATTTCGTTTACAATTTCTCGTTAAAAGTCGTCCATTATTATTGGTTTCACAAAAGGGACCATCTGAAGTCATCACTCAATTATTCAATTTCGTCAGTTTCACTTAAACATTATTACTCAACTTCCGTATTGTATATTGTGCAAGATTTGTGGATGTACCCTATATACATATATGTCTCTTTTTATTGTGGTAAAGTTTGCGGTCGATCCTGAATGAAATGGTGGTATTCACCCCATGGGAGATGTGTCATATAATGCTTGTCCCGATGACTAGCCCGCGGGGTGTCAAGACCGCACACAGGCAAGAAGGAACTTGTTATTATATGACAGCATCATCCCCTTTCTAATTCGTTAGCAAATTTATTTGAGGGAACGTACGCATAAATGTATAAATACGTTCATGCTGTGAACTAATCTGATTTGTTGACGCCATCGTGCAACATTATACATTGTAGAGGTACTTATATTGTTTAAATTTGATACCCTATTTTATAAACTTTTATGTAGATGAATTATAAATGGTCTTGGTAATGGTATAAGGTAAAGTAGTACAAGTTGTTATAACTGAAATTATTAAATGGTAAGGGCATCCTTAAATAGAATTGAGTTATCGTGGTTTTATAAGGTTCACAAATGTCTAATATTGATCGGTTTTTAAAAATATACAAGCAACTAAAATCCGTTCACAAAAAAAAAACAATGTGGAATGAGGTCCTAATAACAATACAGGATTCGTTCTTGTGCATGGTTGTATATGTTGGTACTAGAATAAACCACTTTTTCACCCCAATCTGGCTTTTACTTAATTCTTGTAACAAAGGGCAGAATTGGAAAATATAATACTAGAAATAAGATTAAGATTTAAGGAGTATAATGATTATAAACTAAATTTAGTGGAACGAAACCCAGTGTTTTTGTTCCACTCATCTTATTTTATAATTTATAAAATGTTGCACAACGAATGCGATATACATTCAATCAATTTTATAGTTTAGTGATCGTTCGTGTTAAAAAAACGACATTTTCACTAAATACATAAAGTATTTGATATTACAAAACAAATTTAAAAGTAAAAAAACACGTAAAGTTAAAACTAATGTCAACATATTTAAATGCATCTATAATTTACATAGGAGGAGCGGGGAGTTAGTAGAGTCTAATTCTATTTACCTATTGACTAAATTTAAATTGTTAAACAAGGCTTTTTTAAATTATTTCTAAACTTGTAACTAATGTTACTGGTAAATTTAATAGAATAAAATTGTTGAGCCGAATTAGTAATCAAAAGACAATTAACCGCTTTCAAAAATTTTATATCAAATTTACAGTTGTAGAAGAAATCAATGGAACTTTACACTTTTTGGACAAACACAAATTCACTTTCAACATTTATAGGAACACAATTATACCATCTTATTCTGCACACCCGGTAAAAGTTAAACTGGCAGCGTTTCATTCCATGATAAATAGACCTTTAAACCTACCTCATTCCAACGAACACTACCACAAAGAAATCAATACAATAAAACTAATAACAAAGAACAATGGTTACAAACCCAATGTCATAGACAACCTAATCAACAAAAAACTTAATACGAAAGTTTCAAAATTAATCTACAACGCTATCCCGACGGAATCTAATAATTCAGGTCAACAATTTTGTTCCATTAAATTTATCAATAACATTAGTTACAAGTTTAGAAATAAGTTAAAAAGGTTTAACCTTACAGCTATAGAAACTAACAATTGTAATCTAAAAACCGTACTAGTAAAAAATAAACTAACACAACCATCTAAATCAAAAAGCGGAGTTTATCTATCAAATCTGTTGTAATGATTGTGAAGCAATTTACATGGGAAAGAGTGGGAGAGCGATTTAAGCTCGCTTAAAAGAACATAATTATAGTATTAGTAAAGAACTTGAAACAACAGGGTTCGCGGAACACTGTAATACTTTTAACCATTGCTTCAACTTAAATAATTCTAAAATTTTACACTGCAACATAAACAATTATAGAAAATTTACAATCCTTGAAAATCTTGAAATAAAAAAAGCCTTGTTTAACAATTTAAATTTAGTCAATGATCAAATATAATTAGGCTCTGCTAGCTCCCCACTCCTCCAATGTAAATTGTAGATGCATATAAATATGTTTACATTAGTTTTAACTTTTAGTGTAATTACTCTTGAAAATGATCGCAGTTCGATCAAAACAATTGTCGAGTTATCGAAAATAAATTAATGTGAAACATTGCACGTGTTTTTTAACGTTTAAATTAGTTTTATGAATCATGTTTCACAAACGTTGCACTATCGAATCTCTTAGTTTTTTATATTGCTTTCTTTACATCTTCGATTTAACTATCATTTACTTCCTACCTTGATTGTCTGTTATAAAAAGGTACACGTTTTCTTTTCCCGAATTCTCGACGTGCTATGAGCATCAACTTGTTTGTCCTCAATTAAAATATGTATCTAAAACTCCTTCATCCCTTTTCATTATCCTCGACGGTACGCTTCTGTTAACTTTATTTGTTTTCCCACATTATCCTGAAAGGCATTGTAAACACGAATAAAAAAATCATGGACAGTGATCTTTTGTAATCTGTTCGTCTTTGTGTCGTTAAACGAATAAAGACTTGTTCGAGTTAAATTGTAAGAGAAAACTGTCACGCCCCCGTTTGTCGTAAAGTCATTTGACCAGGGGACTTCTCTCGGTGCACCTGTGTAGGTATTGAACTGATGTTTCAAACGTGAGAAATATTCGGCAACTTTTGTTCCCTGTCAATTCACTTGTCAGCTTTAAATCATCCTATCAATGCTTAAAATTTTTGCCTTTCTTTTTTAGTTTGAAATGTAAAAGATTTCTTTCAATTTTACATTATAACGTTTTATACTAGGGATGTTAAATTAAAAAAAAAGTGTATTCCTTTCCATAAACGCAACCAAAATTATGGTCATAATTAATATCACAGAACTTAACTAAAAACCTACAACTGACATTTCGATAAACTACTTTTAGTTTAATACTTAAACGACTATTAATGGTACATTTTGATGAAACATTATAGAATAGCTATGGAAAAACAAGAAAATTCACAAAATGTTTCAACGATTTTATTAGTCAAAAGCTCGACAATTGTTTCGACCAGTCTGTCTTTATCAAGAGTATTTTAGTTACTCTTATAAATAAAATAACTTTTAGTTTACACAATCTAGAATTTAGGGGCATATATTATTTGAATAAAAGGTATTAAAAACTAAACAATAACAAAAATTAAAGTAGCTAAATAGAAGAATCACTTTATTACTAGATTTTGGTCGGGTTTAGGCTTGTGCAGACCTCAAAATCATGGGAAATCCCTTGAGTTTCCCTTTTAGTTACCTTTTCTTCTTACGCCTCCCAAAAGGAAACCACTCTGTACGGTAAAACGTCTTTTGTTTGTTAAACGTGGCACCCAAAAAAATGGCACCTATGTACTACCAGCCGAGGACAATAACAGACGATCCTCGTCCCTGAAACGACAGGGAGAACTGGTGGTTAATCCCAGTTTGTTTATTAACAGTTTCTTCAGTTTGTAGGGAAGATGAAGGTCATAGCCCTTTACCCCTAAATATTCAGAGACTATCTCACATAATGAAACAAAACCTTTACTTTCTTATATTATTGGTACAATTAGGCAATTACATTAAAAATGACAAAAGAACATTGATTTTATAGACCTACGAATTTGACCAAGACATTTTGATCAGAATTAACAGTAACGAATACGACTTTTAGAGATTTTGGGAATATAACAAAATCTTATTGCATTTGACGGACAGCAACGTTCTCTTTTTCCGTATTAAAAGAAGAAAAACGTAACAGAAGAAATTATAATCGCGTACATGTTCTGTTTTGTAAGCAAACGATCCGTTTATGCAGTTTTAGATGGATGGATCTTCAGGAACTTTGCGGATTTTGAATAGCCTCAAAATAAAACTTGCAGAAGCTGTTTCGAGTCCGCGTTGAATAACTTATAAGTTTATTCGAAAAGCCAAGATGATCGCCTCTTTTAAAAGTTTGCTATTAGAAAAACATTCTATACGTGTTAGTTTTGCTATATATCCAGACACATGATATACATATTTAGTATATGTGACTGAAAATACTAGACTACATAAATCTTCCAGTGTAGAATCTTAAAGAAAGTAATTCTTTGATATTCGTACGCTTCTTGGGGGAGGTCCAGCTTCTTTCAATGAATTGTTGCGGTCAGTTTCGACCACATAAGAGAAATCACATAAATTACGCAACATTTATGCCATTCGGTTTCCGATAAAGAATCTCGACAGTGAATCGTCCCACACGTATGGTTTGCACTTTTCCCTGCCGAATCGGATAAAAGAATGAATGAACTACCCCAGAATGCAGGGTAGAATATAAAAGTGCAATAAATTATTCAAAATTCGTCATCCACTTACCGTGTTCGAATTGTTTTGCTTTTCCCGTATTTGTGAGGTCTCTATCAAATGAATATTTGAAATGTTTCATGCAATAAGACGAAATAGAAATAAATGTATCTTTAGACTTGTAAAAAAATGTTTGGTAAAATTAAATCAACTATTATGACAGTACAAAAGGAATGGGTGTAAGATTCTTTATTGGAAAAGTTTTTAATTTGATATGGGAATATAAACCGTTATTATAATAAGGTCATGTTGTATATCGTTTTAATACTTTTTTTATTATCTATATAAGCTGTTTCAAAGTTATTTACATAAAGAAATGAAACGGGTAAACAACTCAGGTTTCGTGGTATAGATGAAGGCTTAGAAGATAAAGAGCATGGTAGTCAACCATCAAAAATTGACAACCTACAATTGAAGAAATCAATCGAATTTGACCCTCTTAAAATAACACGGAAAATTGCTCAAGAACTTAGCGCTAACCGTTCAACCCCGTTGTTAGCCACTTAAAATAAATTGGAAAGACGAAAAAATAGGGAATATTGGTTGAATTCTTGGGCAACTTTTCGTGTGGTTTTAAGCGGTTGAGATTCAATTAATTCCTTCAATTAACTGATGCTTCTCAATTTCTGTTAGTCAGTTACCATTATATTCATCTTTGAGAACCCTAAAAACGTGATGAACGACCGCTACACAAATGGTTCATTGATATTGCAAGCTTTTTCCGCAGTGTTTCAATCTTTTCTGGGCTTAATCCCATCTTTAATTATAGAACGAAGTCTATGCCTTAGAATTATGTACATATAAACTATTTACATAATAATCGCCAATAAAAAGCGATGTTCTTTTTTATATCAGCCTAATATTCTGTATGCCGTTGGGGATTTCTAAACATTAAACTTCCGTTATAATAAAATATCCAAAATTGTTTCACAACGGAACAATTTAACTGAAACATATCTCACGAAACACCAACAGGCGCTGTTGTACTAATCACTTTAACGAGACGTTTCAGCAGCTTGTGATTTGTTTAATCACATCCTATTCTGCCCTTCCTGGGCAATGTTCAGTGAAGTTGTTGGAATAATGGAATTGCCGCAATAACCCTCCTCTCATACTGGCTCATGTTAGGAACAAAAGGACATTGCCTTTGGAGACAAACGGACTTGACCTACACAAGTCAGATTAGAATTAACAATAAGGAAGTCTCTAAAGAGCATAAAACTAAATTTTAACAAGAACAGTATTGTTATAAAATAGCATTAACGATAATTATTTTGTCGATTTTAACAGTTTAAAACTTCTACATAGAGATGGGGTTAACGTTTGGACTGATTAGAATATTTTGAAATCAAATGCAGTATTAAAAAATTATAAGAAACCTTTTTTTTATAGCATTATATTACCTACGGTAAGTACGTATCGGATATTTATGTACATTAGCTTGTTAATGAGCTAAACAATTCATAAATAACTAATAGAATTTGTACATTTTATTTATATATTAATGGTTAATTGCGTTCAGAAACCATTAAATATTAGTATTAAAGGCTCATATTATAACTGAAGTTTGATTCTAAGCTATTATATTCGTTGACTTAATACATGCTTTATTTTATCACACAATTTATTATATTGTGGCTGCAATAATTCGCCACAAAAGTTTACATTTTTTGGATTAATTTTATATTTGAATATTTTATATTCTAAATATCTTTTCGAATTCTTTTCTGTAAAGATCTATTCCAATTTTTCTACCTAAATCTTTTGTATCTGTACATGTCTATTGTGCTCTGTGTAAATAACTTTATTGCTTTTACTTTCCTATAATCCCTTTAACGTTTCAACTGTACTTACTAACCGTATGACCTCTGTAACTCATCTTCTTCCTTAATTGTATTTTAATAGTACATGTCTTTCAATAAAAGTTCAACAATCTGTCCCTTCTTCAATTTCTTAACTCAAAATTTCCAGATTTCTTTAACTTCTAATTGGATCCCTACTTTTATCTTTCTAGTTCTTGCTTCCCTCTAACTGTCTTCCTATCATTTCAATTTCCAAAATCTACTCACTTCAGATCTGCTCTTCAAGCCTTCTACTCAACTTTAATTCTGTGTTTTCGATTCGTGTTTTTTGTAAATATATATTCATAGTTATCAAAGTGCATTATTTCATTTATTTATTTATCATAATATTCAACAATCAAAATTGGTGACCCAGTCAAGAACTATCTAAAGTGGTGAACAACGTCCATATCACCAAAATGTTATTAGGACTCGCAAGTTATCATTTGTACCAGAGCCATAGCTTCTTATTTTACTTACTACTGTTGTACTGTTATCTAAAATGGTATCCAAATCCTTTTAGATTAAAAACAGGAAAACTAAATGTATTTTTTCCTCACATGTCCTTAAATATTTTTTGTACAGTATTACTAGATAAACATTCCGAAACAGTATCTAATATAAATTACGTCTGTCATACAATTTCACTCAATCTGTCTGAAGTCTGAACATTGCGCCTATACTAAACACAAAAACGCCTTTTGATTCGCCGATAATAAATAGTTTTAGAATGTGGGAACAAATAGGATTTCCTTTAACGCTTTTACTACAAATACTTATGAACAGTATTGAATGAAAACTTAGCAATTGCAATTTAAAGACCTCCTGTAGGACATGTATTCAATGTGTTTTGACACTTCATGGCTAAACAGGAAGTAGCTAAGGGAGATTCGATCATTGTCAACACCGTTACGTGTCCAGCTGTGACGTAATGATTTTAGGACAATTCTCTTTCAAACGGACAATGAAATAGAATTGAAAGTGATATTTCAAATTAGGACATTGCACAAGGTTTTCTGCTACCAGCTTCTGTATTACAAACGGTTTCTATTTCTGAAAAGAAATTGTCGTGATGCTATTGTATGAGTACCTAAATAACTCTGTTTTACGTTAAAATTATAACAGCTGAAGAAATAATTTTGCAAATTATTTAGCTTTTCAATTATTTACCTGTTTGTTTTGTATAGTAAGTTCAAATTCAATCAACAATCACTTTAATTGGTGTGTAATTAATAATAATTTAAAAATCAGTGGGTTGTAAGGTTGTTTATTTAAATTGAAAAATCAACACCTTTTACAAAGCAGTATATAACCTGTTTATTAAAAAAATTAATAATATAGCTGGTTGATATAAGCATCCGTATTTAGGTATTTGTACTGCTTATGGTAATATGTGAATCTAATGTTGTCACAATGTCAGAAATATCGCGAATATCCTGTCTCTCATACCAGTCTATTTCTCCTAGCATTACACTAATTCCTTCATAAACAACAGAATTAACGAAATAATTCTACAAAGAAATTATCAACTTTATCTTTTAAAATTAATAAGTAGTAAATGAACTAGAAGAAATATTTTTCTTTGAATTCCTTTTAATTAAAATTAAAAGGGAATCAACAGAAACAACTATTCCGAAGGCTAAAACCCCTACCAGCACTGAATTACACTGTTGATTCCGAAAGATTCTTAGACGAAGACAACATATCCAAAGAAGAAATAAATTATCGGGGTTTGTTCGGTGAACAAATGAACAAAAATAACACAACAAAAAAAATAGTCCGATAAAATTTTAAAATAAGTTTAATTTGGATCAAACAAAAAAAGACAAACACACAGAACAATAAGATTACGTAATTCAATAGCATAAATGTAAAATAAACGAAAGGTAAAGACTTACTAACTAATATATTACAAACTCTGACTTTTTATAGTTCCTTTTTTTATGTACTGCCAAGCTATTCTAACCCTTAACGACCTTATTAGAGTGCAATGATCTCGCATCGATATTGTACCCCGTTGCACTCCTAATCTTTATTTATTGTTTAGTCTAGTTCATCCAGACAGGCATTTTTAAGTTCGTCGGTTTGTTAGCATAAAGTAATAGTTACATTTTAATTCTCCGAAAATTTTAATAATACCTATAAATTTAACATATTAAATTTAACTAACCGCTACAAAATAAATATTAGCCCTCGGAGTAGTTGTTTTTCTTGATTCCATATTTATATTTATCATATAACCTGAAAAGGCCTTTCTGCCAACGCCCACCTGATGAGACCCAATAGATCGAAACCGGTTGTGGAGTTGGGCTTTCGGTTCGTAGTGCCTGCTTGATGGGACATGATCCAAATGTGGGATCTTTATCTTTATCCTTAATATTTAGACGAACAAGAATTTTAATGCCTTCTTTTTTGGATATATTTTCAATCACCTCTATTTAAACATAAATAGTTAAATTCGTTTTAAAAATCCGTAAGTATTTAGCCTCTCGTGTCGAGTAATTAGAAAATCGGCAAATAAAACTAAATGACAATAACGATAATCAACAACAACAGTATGTTTAATAACAACAAGACGGAAGGGATTTATTTTAACAGGCGAAAGATTCAGATCGAACTGACTAGTCAGAAGGGAAAAAAAGAATGAAATCGAAATTGTGAAGTAAGAGAAAGGGTAGTAGATAAGAGTAGGGTACCAATAGAGAAGTACAAAAGCTTGGAAATATTTGAGATCAGAAATATCACGAAATAGAATAAAGGCCCAAATCACTGAATCATGCGATTAATACACGAAGTTGAAACGTTAGTAGGGATTATAGGAAAGCACAGTAATAAAAGTTATTGGCACAGATATATAGAATACAAAAGCTTTAGAAGATAACGTCAAGAAATATTTACATAGATACACAAAGAATTTTAAAAATTGAAATATTTACGCAATTTATGAAGTTGAAGAAAAAAAGATTTTGAATAGATATTTACATTATAAAACTGAAATAATTTTTAGAAGAAAGAAAAAATATATTTTAAGGGCGTGATGTTGATACGTTGTAGTGACCGGCAGAAGATAGCCCTTTCTTTGCTTCATTTAACTGCGTTTGAAAATTTTCATTTAATTCTACCAGTAAAATTGATGGCAGGTGGTTCTAACTTTTTTTCTATTAATAAGAATAAAAAAGTAGCACTTGGTTTTGTTTCACAATTTTATTTGTATTCTGATATATGTTTCGGCTATGATGCCACTATTAAAGAGTTATAGATAAGTAACTGAATGTATATTTACAAAAGTTCCTCTAAATAGATGAAATTGTTGTACTAGGTGGTAGTAGTGTTGTTTATGTTTCTCTGTGATCGCTTTTATCAAGGGGGAATCCGTAAAGTCTATCTGGTTGTTCAATAAAACTTTATTGTTGTTGTTCGCTCTGGTTATTTCTAAAATTTCTAAAATATCCAACCTTTTTCCTTTAATTTGAATATGTAAAAATTAAAAATTATCTGTATCTAATCAATGATTATTTTGTGTGAAATGTTTTACTAAAGTTCTATTTCTTGACTGTTGGATAATTGATTTTTGATGTTCAATTAAACGAGTTTTGATTGAACGACCAGTTTGAGCCAAGTACAATCTTTACATTTCACTTCATTTTGTCTAATCTTTCTTTATTGTTTACTAATAGAGTGCCTAAATTCTTCTTGTTGACTAATATGGGTATGATATTGTATTTGTTTAATCTATTTTTAAATTTTGAACTTATTTTAGGTAGATAGTTAACAAAGCACTGATTGAGTAATAGTTTATTACGTTTTTTATTTATCATTTGGTCAATCAAGTAGATACTATACCCATTATTGCTTGCTATTTGTTTCAAAATGTTAATTTATTTTTAAAACTTTCTTGGGATAAAGGTATTGAAAAGAGTCTATGAATAAACGAGTGGAAAGAAATATAATAAATATAAATATGGAATCAACAGAAACAACTACTCCGAGGGCTAATACCCCTACCGGTATTGAATTACACTGTTGATTCCGATGGATTCTTAGACGAAGATATGGGATATTGCTTTCGGTGCGTTGTGCCTACTGTGTTACAAATGTGGGATCTGTGATCCTTAACATATAAACGAAAACGGATTTTAATACCTTCTTTCTTTGAGTGGAAAGAACATGATTGATTTTTTTGAAATAGCATGTGGTATTATGTCTGTGTATGTGGGTTTTCTGTAAATTTCATAAATGTGGTTTTATTCTTATTAATTTTAAAAATGTTTCACCAAGTGATTAGCCAAAACACAATTACAATTATTTTTTTCTATGGCTCAAAATACTTAGTATTAATGAAGACACAAATTCAGTTTTTTTTAATTCCAATCCTATATGATATAACTAAGCGAATTTGTCGTCCAGAATTCAGAATAGACATCGGAGATGAAAAGGATTTTCATCTTGGCTTGCCACTAGAATATTTCTATTCAACCGTCCGTCGACAGCAGTCGTTCGTCGTTTGTTTGAAGACTCATTTACAACGTCGCCGTTGCCTAACGTGCAGCGTCGCTTTATTTCGTGTGGCAGTAGGTAGTAGTAGTAGTAGTGAGCTACGCTGATGGTTGTTGGTTTTTATTAGATGAGGTTCATTTATTTCTACTTCTGTGTCTTTCCCTTTTTCGACAATCATTCTTCTTTTTTTTACTTCTCATACAGCATCAATGTGTGCGCGTAATGTTTTACTTAACCTTTCCTGTTGACGTAATCATTAGGAAAAAATGTACGAAAAGTTCGAAGTTCTTTTCCTAAAATTTATTTGGTCAGATCAGTTTAATTTCAAAAAGAAAAACTACGTTTTGGTAAAAGAGAGATTAGCTTTTTATATACTAAATGAAAAGTTAAACTGTGTCTTTTTAAATCATGTAAAATCTAAAATATTAGGAATCTTTTTTGGATTGACATATATTAAAAAATTTGGCGGAGGTGCTGGGTGTTAGATTCACTAAGAAACAAAACTTGTACAGACCTTTTACTCTAATTTTTTAAATAAAACAACGGGAAACATCCAATTGTTTTTAAAGAAGATAAAAAAGGATTCGGATTACAAAACAAAATATGCTAGGTGTCATTTGAAGATATAAAGTTGTTCGTGTTTGAATTTTTAATTTTTTTTCTGAATGCCCTGTATAAATTATGAAAGGATAAAAAAAGGAATCGAATGAGAAAATGAAATATGCTAGGTGCCATTTGAAAAAATGAAGTTATTCCTGTTTGAAGTTTTTAAACTTTGGATTTTTTTCTGAACGCCCTGTAAAAATTATAAAGCTTAGTTTTGGCATGACGTTAGCCTTATGACTTGGCTATAACTAGTAAATAACTAATTTCAACAGTCTTTTTTTATAGAGGTTACGATTTTTTATAGTTTGGGTTGCGGTGCAATCTTTTTTCCAATAAATTAAATTATCTCAGAAACTATTTATCGTAGGCATACAAGTTGGTTATCGAAGTGACCTTAAAATTTTATGTTTCATACGAATTCATTGTAGAAGATATACCATTCTATTTAAAATAAAACAGTTATACCAATAGTTGAAATTATTTTAGTAAAATAGATCATCCTTGATAACCTCTACTCCCAACTCCCAAATTTTCAAATCTGTAACATGCTTAGTTTCCCTAAAACGTCTAATGTACCACTCAGTTTGAATGACCCTGTATATATAGTATTTTTCCTACCCTGTACTGAAATAAAAAATACTAAAAACAGTTATTATACGTGCAATTAACAACTGACGACCTTTCTCTTATAGTTTATATTATTGTAAAAGATGGTGACATGGTATCGAATTTCATTTTCCATTCGGTTACCCCTTTTATAACCTTCTTTAAAGTTAACACGAAATTAACAACTTAAAGAAAACTAAGAGAAAATTCAATTGAGAAAGAAAACTTTTCGATAACATTTATTCGTTATAGCTACTAAGTAATTTCTATTTATCCAAAGGGTTGAATGCTTACAGGATTGAAGGAATCCGTGACGAATTTTCCAACTGAAAGTTATTGAAGTGACGACCATTATTATTTCAATAGACTATTTCATTTTGGTTTTCAAAAGCATGTCACGAATTGCTTCTATTTCTCCAGTTCCTTCAGAAGAATAGTCCGGCACGAATAAATTTCTGATATCTTTTGTCGTCAAAACTTTCAATAAAGATAATATAAAATAACCTCTCAAAGACATGCTCGATGTTAACCCGTTTATTAACATTTTATACAGATTTTTAAATTTATTAGTTCGTTATGGATACTTATTATTTCCGCTTTATTCAACTGTTGACCTAAGTCAATATGACAATAAATTTTGAAAATCAGGATCAGGTGAGCCACGTAATACTGAAGAACTAGTCAGGAATTCCTAATGTGGAACCGATTATGCTTTCCTGGCCAGGATTTCCTGATTTGCCACTAGTAAGATTATCCTGATAAATACCAAACCTCATATGATATAATTAAAATAATATAGTAATAATCCGTTAATAAAAAATTTAATTTTTGTTTATTACATAATGAAATGGGACTTCTTTCTAATATCTTAGTCGAAGGATCCTAGCCTGTAGATAATAATGCCTTAAAAATATATTTTTTCTTTCAAAGGATTACCTAGATTGCTATATATTTTTCTCCGAAATACCTCTGTTGTAGAATCAAAATTAAATAAGAATACTCAGCCGGATGTCTAAATACGGCATTCACAAAATGGGTAACGGTTTTTAAGCTTTTTTACTTATTTTCTGAATGCCCTATTTTAGGTACTTCCTAGTGCTTCGTATTGCGCTTTTTACAGGCTGATTGCGCTTTTTAAGAATTACAGACTGATATTTAGTGAATACTTACGCCATTCCGCAAAGTTGTGGTTTAGACGGTTTACATTTTATGAATATTTTTCTGAACTCCTGAAAAGTGAAATATGAAACATTGGCCATTTCTTAAAATATGGCATTTAGCAAATAAATAAGAGAAAGGTTCAAAAAACTGTTACCTATATTGTGAATGACATATTTTATGATCTGACCAAGCATACTTATGGCATCCTGGAAGTTATAGTCTGATACCTATCTCATTAAAGGTCATTCTAAACCGGAATGCTCTATTTTGGACGGTTTAGATTTTATGAACATTTTTCCAAACCTCTTGAAAATTGATAATTATAAAATACAAACTAAGTTAATAATGTCGTATGTATGGTAGTACATGTCGGCAAGATTAAGAAGGCTCTGAAAGTAATTCAGGAAAAAAAAACTTTTTTGTGTTTTATTCCCACCAGCTACTCGTTCTGGTGGGCGGGCAGTCCCTCCGACCTACAGTGTAATGCAAAGCCGGAGGGTAGGGCGTAAAGCCCTCTTCAGCCTCCTTTCAGGAATCGTGTGAATTGGTGGGTGGTATGGTTAGGGAGAGAAAGATGAGACGGACGAAATGAAGACAGTGAAAGATTATCTGTGGAATATTACTGCCCCAGCATTTGCCTAAGTGATTCAAGGAAACCACAGAAAACTTGGACCAGGGCAGCCAGACCCGGGTTCGAAACGGTGACCTCCCGAATGCTAAGCAACGATCTGGAGCACTAGACCACGCCGGTCGGTAGTAATTCAGAGTACCTAACAGGTACGTCGCAGTGAATAAATGTAAATTATCTAGGGTGGGGGGTAGGAGATAGGTGTTGTCCATTACGCATCTGTGGATATGACAGACCTAGAGCTTTTCTGGTATTGATTTCACTGTAGGTACCTACAGAAATTCCCTCGATTTGATGTATTGTCTGTTACTCTAAACCATCCGCATTATTTTACTTTATTTTAAATTTATTTGTGATGTTAATATCGTTTGTTTTCTCTTATACCTTCGTAAATAATAAAAACTCTTTAAAAAATAAAATTCTCTTATTATAATTTAGTAGTCTTTGAAATATACAATATAGTACAAAAAATTCTTATATTAATGAGCTACTTAGCTGTCTACTTAAATAGTATGTTTGTAGGAAATACAAAATATCTAAATACCAAATACTATACAAATATATCAAAGAAGGACTAGAAATAAGCATTTACCGAGTTAATAAGACTTACTTGGAACAATAATTTGTAGCAAAAAATATTAAAATGTTAGAATCGAAATATTTCGTCCTTTACCCTTTAATAATTATTATAAAACAATTCTTAAGGTAAATTAGTTACTATGTACAGATGGGCTCATAAAATAAGCACAAGTAGTTAAATAGGCATATATTAGAAAGAAATATGCAAAGTTAAATCTAAAAGGTGTAATAAAATTATTTTCTTTTGCAGATGTTCGAAAACTATTATAAAGTTTGGGAAGAAAATTTTTTTAGTTATTAATAATGAATGACTTAACATAAAATAAGATTACAAAGCTTTTGGTCATTGTCTCTGAACTATCCTGTATATAAATTATTTAAGTGTGAAAATAATAGTTAAAAGAAACTTTAGTATCCGAATAGCGGCACATAGTTGTAAGGATTAGGAGACCAAGCGTCGAAAGGCAATACGATGGGGACGGCGTAAACTTCTCGGGGTTGAAAGTGTGTGCGCGAGTGTTTCTTGAGATGGTCTTTTCGTCCGAAACGTTTGCCGCAGTGAGTACATGCAAAAGGTCGAAGGCCACTGTGAATGCGTTTATGTCGGGTCAGCTCCTCGTTTCTCGTGAACGTCTTTCCGCAGTTCTTTTCGTCGCACCGGAAAGGCCGTTCACCTGGAAAAACAAGAGAAATTCAAGAGCTCTTTCGCGCGCGAGAGAAGATCGAGAGAAGATTATCGGAAAAGTAAAGTTAGAGAGACCTTCTAACACGTAAAGTTAGTGCCTAAAGCGCTACTCTAACGAACCAAAATGTAACTTTGGACTTGTTAATATTGTATCAAAGTAAATACAAAGTTACAATACGAATCTAAAGAAGATACTAGAAGAAATTCTAACTATTTTCGTTAAATATTTATAAAACTAATTTAAACGTAAAAAACACGTAAAATGTTTCACATTAATTTATTTTCGATAACTCGACAATTGTTTCGATCGAACTGCGATCATTTTCAAGAGTAATTACACTAAAATTTAAAATTGATAACAACATATTTATATGCATCTACAATTTACATAGGAGGAGTGGGGAGCTAGTAGAGTCTAATTATATTTGACCATTGATAAATTTAAACTGTTAAACAAGGCTTTTTTTATTTCAAGATTTTCAAGCATTGACAATTTTTATAATTGTTTATGTTGCAGTGTAAAATTTTAGAATTATTTAAGTTGAAGGAATGGTGAAAAGTAAACCAACACAACCACCTGAATCAAAAAGCGGAGTTTATCAATCCTGTTGTAATGATTGAGAGGTAATTTACATTGGAAAAAGTGGGAGAGCCATTAAAAGAACATAATTATAGTCTCAGTAAAAAACTGAAAACAACAGGGTTCGCGGAACACTGTAATACTTTTAACCATTCCTTCAACTTAAAAATTTTACACTGTAACATAAACAATTATAGAAAATTGTCAATGCTTGAAAATCTTGAAATAAAAAAAGCCTTGTTTAACAGTTTAAGTTTAGTCAATGGTCAAATAGAATTAGGCTCTACTAGCTCCCCACTCCTCCTATGTAAATTGTAGATGCATATAAATATGTTGACATTAGTTTTAAATTTTAGTGTAATTACTCTTGAAAATGATTCCAGTTCGATCGATAGAATTGTCGAGTTATCGAAAATAAATTGTTATTTTCTTAAAATAAGGGGAAGAATTCGAAACTGAATCAGATATATTCACTAAAATAATAAACATTAGAGTTTAGTAATGAAATATTTAGATATTTTTTGGTAGAGATTAATTTAAATACATTAATATAATATCAATTTTTGAATTAATTTTTACCCACTACGAATTAATTTGAGGTAATCTGTAGGGGGTAAAAATTAATTCAAAATTAGTATCACATCAATGAATTAAAGTTTATCCTAAATAAAATATTTAATTGTTAGTTTGAATTTTAGTAAAATTAAAGTAAGTAATTTCGATATCCAGAAGAAGTTAGATTGAGAAACTAAAATTTAAATGACTTTGTGCTTACTGAGCTTTTTTGTAGGCCTCTTTAATAAAGTTTATCAATATTAAAAACGAAATTAAGTATGTGCTGATATTGTTTCCAGTTTTAAAAATATATATTTGATGTATTGAATGTTCTTCTTTAAAAATATTTAGTGTTGCAAATCCAAAAAGGAATAACTATAATACTTTAATTTTAAAAGGTATTCTTACCTGTGTGTATTCGAATGTGGCCCTTAAGTTGCCCATTATTGGAGAAACCAACGTCACAGTGAGGACACTTGTATTTTTTGGGTCTTTGTTTTCGTGAATTTAATAACTTCGCGTGATGCTCTTGACTCAAAACTCTTGCATATTCTTCAAAACTGTACCCGTGGTTCAGAATATCGGAAAAGGACGACTCCAGTGAACCATTGCTGTTTATAAAATCGGGATAGAGTGAATAATCTTGAAGAGAAGGAGCGTGTTCTGGAGATATTGATTGTAACTTTGGCGTTTCCAATGTTGGCGTGCAATGAAAATCCTTTTGGTCATAATTGGAAGTAGAATTAAAGAATTTATATGTGCCTACGTTTTCGTAAAGAGCGGGAGAATTTATGGTCTTGACAAAATTTGCGCTTATCTTTTGACATTGTTCATTTGTTTCGAGTTTAACATTGTCTTTAGAACTGCTTGTATCAATTGCACTGCATTTTTCACTAACTGTAAGATTGTTCTTGTCACATTCCGGAGTTTCATTCGATATGAAATTTTCTGAATCATCTGCTTCTGTGGTCGTTGATATGGTACAATCTTGAGCACTATCTTCTGAGAAACAATTTCTTATCACACGTGATTTTGATAAAGATTGAGACGGAATTTTAGAAGAATTATCCCAAGGTCTGAAAATTCTCCCGCATTTCATCAAATCCTGATTCATTTTAAGTTGAACGATAAAATTAACTGAACGCAATCGAAGGATTAAGATTTTCTAATCAGCTTAAGGATGTAATGGTATAAGGACACTTGACATGACAAAAGCAAAACTAAACAAATTTATCGTATACGAGATGTATAAGCATCGAAATGGGGGACGTCACTCTCGAGAGGGGGTAGCTGGTGCAACAATGGGCTAACCCTCTTTGTATTTATTGAATGAAATGTATAGTTTAAGCGACTTTCGCCCTTAAGTTGGCACTTCTCTCTAGCCATATATATCTTCTCAATGCTACTTAAATGGGGATTTGTAGGTAGCTGTGTTATCATTTTTTCACGGCTGTCACCTTAAAGATAAAGGCGTTACGGTTAAGTTTAAATGGGGCATATGTGCTGGACAGGAATTTGATATAAGGGTGAAAAAGATCACGATGTCTTTTAGATAAGATGTTGTATAACGAATTTCTTCGATTTGGTGACAGAATAAAAAAGGGTATGAAAAGCAGACAATTTTTTATGCATTTCATATGGCATGGGTATCTAAAAAAAGTGAAACTACACCAAGGACTCACTTTTATACATTCACATTAAGTAATAATACGAAAACACCCTTTGGGAATACTTTGCTAACTTTTTCTTTACGATACAGAAATGGTTGTACTAAATTCTACAATTTTGCTTACTGGCCCAATCTACAAATTTAGAATATATCTGTATCTTTTGAAAATCGTGGGATATGGCTTTTGATTCGTTGTGCCTACTTGGTAGGACGCGTTCCAAATGTGAGATCTTTGATCTTAATATTTAGACGAATAATAATTGTAATTTATTCTTTTTTGAATATGTAATTTTTATTAGTTTCACCCACTGTTATTAGCTTTGTGTATGATACTTAGCTAGCTGCCTACGTACCTGTATCTTTTAAAAATTGACAGACATTTCAAGAATTTCGGTTTAAATATAGAACGTCTTTATTTAGAAACGTTTTCTATGCTAGACTATGAAAATGTCTACTCAAATAAGATCATTTGATATTTAGGCAATGTGACGTTAAGTGAAACAGACTTTTACTTTTTAAAGTAAAAACAAAGTAAAGTTTCTTTAGAAACATTCAAGAAAAATGAAGAAGAAAGTTCAGTTTGCATTATTCGCTTCAGTTATAATTTTAAAGAAAACATCAATCAATAAATTATGAAAGAGGATTTTCTTTGCTACTACCCTGATCAGAGTAGGAGTACTTATGAAACGTGAATTTGTTTAGAGAACTCTTTGAAAGGATAGTCCTTTTAAACCGAGAAAACACGGTAAATTAATTCTGCTTATGAACCGATTAATCTTGTCACCCTAATTATATGCCTTTGAGGATGACGTTGACGAACGACAAACGACAAACGAAACTAGAAATGAAAACAACAATTAAATGACCAAAAATCCTTCAAAACTTTTTAAAAATTTTCCTGTTGTATGTACATTCAAATGTATACTTGTAAAATAAACAAAAATACTCGGCACATTTAAAAAAGTAATTTCAAACTCGTAAACCTTTTTGCCGGAGATCATACAGAGAACATTACATGGAAACTATTCTACTAAGATGTATCATTATATTATAATAGGTATAGTTATAACTATCTAAGAGGAAGACGATGTATTTATTATATCGACTAGCGCAATCATTAAACAGCGGCGACCGCCGAGACCAGATATGTTCTGATCCCCCGTTTTGCATGCTAAAGGTTTACTTTGAGTGCGCCAAAATAAGTGTAACATCAAAAATATAAGATACCCCATACCAATCAAAGATCAATCGAGATTTCATCTAGGTATGCAAACAAATTGTTAACTAATAAGCTAAGATGGAGGATCTATTGGAGCCGGTTCTTTCCAAAATTTTTGAATTCTTGAATATAAATATATATTTTTCTAATTCTCTATTAAAAAAAGGTTTAAACTTTTCTGTATAATAACTCATTATAATCTACCTTCTTCTAACAAAAGAAGTAGAGAGACACGCTAATTCAATTAATTTCTATATTATTAATTGATATATTGGTCGGATTTTTATGAAACATTTTTTAATAATAAGAAAAATAAGTAAGTAAAACCATTTTTAAATGTTTCAGAATAATTTATTACCATTCTACAATTTTTTCGGTATAACTCTACCTTTGTTGACGACTAATAAAAGATAATTATTATTTAAGCGAGAATTGTTAACAATTTTAATGATTGAACTATACACATGAGGAAACTAGAAAGGAAAAAATCTGGAACAAATCGTAATTCTTTCAAATTAGAAAATTGGATAATGTTTTGAAAACTCATTATTTTCGTAAATGTATAAGACATTTAATCGTTGAAGTTGTAACTGAGTTGTCTTTTATATGAAATAAGAAACTTCGTCACAAGTTTTTTAATCTCTTTCGTGTCTCGTGGGAGAAATAAAAGTAATTCGTTAACTTTTGAAGAACAAATTGATTTTTGTATATACACATCATCAAAAGCTGTGATATAAGGATAGTAATGCACGTACAGGAGTTGGAAGTTGACTATATATAATACCATAAATTATATTATAACTTCGAAGAACAGTTTTACACAAAACTTCTTTTTTTTTTGTTTACCTTCGGAAAGATTTCTTTTGATGTGTTTTTTTATTAAATGCGTTACCCTATCAATCATTAGTAGCAGCAGCTATACAATACAAAATTTACAATTCCTTTCGTAACAGGAGGAGGATCTTAGAAGCTTGTATTAAAAGTTGTGGTCAAGATGCGCTATTCTTTGAATTTGTGCGGTATACGGGAGTTGCACGATCGTACTTTGTTCGAATCTCAATGGCCCGTCAATTGAATTGATAAATCGGTGACCAGAAGCTAATACGGTTTTATAGTGGGTAGCAAACGGTGTAGATTTCTGATTGTTACCAACAGAAAAAAAAACATTCAGCTTTAGTGATGCGATTCTTTTTATTAGATTCTTGGGAAATTTCTTTCGGAAAACACACAAAAACCAACAGTGTAAATACAACATATAATAGTAATAATAATAGTAAAGTTGGTTATAAAAAATATGGTAGATATTAGAAAACCATACCACTTAAGAGAACTTTGAATTTTTCCTTCATATAGTTGAATAATTAATTTACGTTTGTCTGAAGCTGATTTTAATGTAAAATTAACAACCATCAAACATATTTCTGTTTGAAATGGTTATTCTCCAAATATTATTGACAAAATTAGAAAAGGAGGTTACTTATCTACTTTATAACAGTGTTCCGTTCTAGCAGAAAAAAAACTATGTTTGGTATTATTAGGTACGTTGGATTTCAAATATTTATTTCAGAGTATCTTTAACTGTAAAGTAACAGAAAATAGTTTATCTTTAGCAATCACTAAAAACAGGCCCTAACCAGAAAAAGTGGAATCTGCCAAATACATTGTGCTGATCGTATTGCAACATATGTTGGCCAGTCTGGTAGAACTATCAAAACACGTGTGTCAGAACTTTTCTCGGCAATTAAAAGCAAAAAATTTCCATCGCGTGGTATACTTGAGCATTATTTAAACCTTAATCATACGCTAGATATGGATAACATCAAAGTTTTATATTCCAACATAAAATAAAATCTGTGAAACATTTCCATTGTTGATAATTTGTAGAAAATACTGGTCTTCAAAAGAATTATTATACTTCACCTTAATTACGTTGTTCAGTGTTACCTACATTCACTAATAATGAAAGGATTTTCAGGGAAAATTTATAAGTATAAAAAATTTAGTCTTCATGGGTTTACATTATACCAGGAAGGTATTTAATCCTTTACCCACACTGAACATAGACAGCATTAGCGTTTAGGTTTCGACATTCAGAGTTTGACGTATTTAGATTGATAAGGGCTTCAGGTTAAAACATTTCGTGAAAGGGTTGTCATAACATTTTCCCCATCAATCAATATTAGTCTGTCACTAACCGCAACGTCGCCGTAAACATACCGGCATCTAAAGCGACCGCGAAAATGAGAAACAAAACCAATCGGGCTCCGTCAGTTTTATCAAATTGGAACACCATCACCATGCAAATACGATCGTTTGGGCAGGAGATTGTGGTGGCAGATTAGTGGTCTTTACAGACACATATTAGAGGGAAATCCAGTGAATAAATATTATTTCCTTTGATAGTATGCTTCGTTCTGTGTTTCTCCATATCATGTTAAAACGTTTTCAGATGTATTTGGTTTCAAGGACGCTATTTAATATAATTTTCGGTTTTAACAAAACACACGAATAGAACGGAATAAAATGTACTCTGTTAAAACAAATGATGGTATTTGACGTTTAAATTGTAGAATGTACAGCAACAGTGACATTTTAGAGATTATTTAAGCATTTATTGTTGTTAAAAATTAAAAATGTCTGGAATAAAACTGTAAAGAAAAATCTACTATCCAAATCGCCAATAACGTTAATATATAAGGTTTTTCTTTAAGGTTTTCTTCATCTTGTTAGTTAGAAATGTTAAAGTTGTTAATCAATTTCTATGTTACTATAAAATTGTATTAATTGTCTTAAATCTTAAAGTTTTGGTGGTTGAACCAATAGTTTCCAGAGACAGGGCCTACATTTATAATTGAACTGCTGTTTGTCTACACCCTATGTCAAAATTTAATCTCTTTATGTTAAGAAATTTCCGACAGAAATACCTTTGACAGACAGGCTGCCACCGAAGTAATTTGGTAAATGTCCTCCATTTTACGAAATATTAAAAAACATACGTATATGTATATGTCCCTATTTCACAGAATATTTCTTAATAACTTATTATTTGATCCTTAGTAGACAACAAAACAAAAAAATGATAACTGCAATATAACTTCCATAACATTTTTATCTATTAGAGTCTTTTGAATTACAATTCGGTCTGTTAGTCTGTCCATATGTCACAATTCGCTCATTTACTAATTAAGATAAATTTCTATTAAGATTAAATTTTAAATACGGATCTAGAAAACAGAAACGAATGATTTTTTAAGAAACCTCTGCCATATGTTTCTATTATCTTATCATTACCTATTGTACTTTGTAAAAACTAAAACTTAACGTTATTAGATATATTATGAAATTAAAAGAAAACAAATGTTTTTATTTTTAAATATAAATATAAATATAAATATGGAATCAACAGAAATAACTACTCCGAGGGCTAATATCCCTACCGGAGTTGACTTACACTATTGATTTCGATGGACTCCTAGACGAAAATATAACATAAATGTGAGATCTTTAATCTTAAAATTTAGACGAATAAGTATTTTAATTCCTTCTTTTTTGATTATTTTTATTTTTACTTTTTACGTAACAGACATCACTAAATTGAAATAAGTATTGTATAACAGCGCTCTATTTTTTTGTTCATTCAATTCAACAGTCCATCTGTGTTTCATAAAGCTAATAAAAAACTTCTGGACGTTCGCAGATGGTCATCGAATGGCAATAACTTCGATATTGAGATGATTCATAATGCTGCAAATTTGATATTCAAAACACGGTTTGCCAACAAAGAGCTAAACGAGACTTGCGAAGAGGTCAAATTCTTTGCACAAGATTTAGAGCACATCTGACGTCAAAGCAGCATGATTGATCTGCATTCGATCGGACTTTTAACGAAATACACAAATTTTATCTATTCACTTGTGATGCAATCAATTATATATAACGGCATTCAATTAAGCTGAATACATTCCAAATTAGAATGCAGAATAGATTACCTACGCAGTTCACACACATCTATAATACATATCGATAGACGAACAGAAAATAATATTCAAAATATCAATAATATTGAAAATTTCAAACTTCAATTTTTTGCAAACAATAATTAGAGAAAGAAAACAAAGTGTACCGCAGGGTTGAGTCGATTTTAATAAAAACAAATAACTTCTGTGCTCCCAATCAGTTCATTGAGGCAATCGAAAAAAGTTATTAAAAGTAAATATAAATATGGAATCAGTAGAAACAACTACTCCGAGGGCTTATACCCCTACCGGCATTGAATTACAATGGTGATTCCGAACAATTATTAGACGAAGATAACAATAAAAAAAAAATTATTATACAGCTTGTAAAAGCCTTTTTGCCAGCGCCCACCTTATGAGACCCGATAGATCGAAACCGGTTATAGGATATGGCTTTCGGTGCGTTGTGCCTACTCTGTAGGACGCATTCCAAATGTGGGATCTGTGATCCTTTATAATTAGACGGAATAGGATTTTATTACCTTCTATTTTATTATTTTTTATTATTACAAGTATACCTTTGGAAAACGAAAGATAGGATATGATAGGAAACCCTTTGAGACACTTTGAGCGCTAGTTAAAGATATATTAGAGGCAGAAATAGAAGAAAAAAGAAGTAGAGAAAGACTTAGAATGGATTACCAGTGATAAGTAGTGGAAAGAATGGGGGTTGTTCCAGTTTTTGGGAAATGCAGAGATAGGAAATAGTAGAGATGCGTATCCAACCAGTCTGGTAAAAAGTTCTAATGTCCTCAGATTCATTGTTCGTCAGTGGAAGAATGTTAATATAAAATATTTGTTGGCTTCCACGTGGATTTTTCTAGAAATTTTATTTTTACGTATTTGAGAAACAAGATTTTATTTGGAAATATCAGAGGAAGGCATAATGGCATAATTTCCCAGAAGCTATTGCTACTAAACAAAGGTTCGTTCGTTCGTTCTTCTCTGAAAGATAATTTCTTCGGATATTTTCATAATAGTTTAGAAATTAAAGTGGAGGGGTGATTCCACAACGATATTAAAAGCAAATTTTTCGATCTACATCTGTTTCTCAAATTTTATTTTAATAAGTATATTTGTATATAGGTACAATAAGTAAAAAAATAATGTATGTGACATTGCAGAAGATAAATCCTCGAATTGTTATCCTAAAAAAAAAGTAACTTAACGACAGTCGCTGCAAGTACTTATGTATTACAATATGGCATCATGTTTGAAATGGCGATGCTACCAACTACGTTAGTGGGTAAGGACCCTCGTCTAATTTAAATATCCGTTCCCTAACCTTATTGTGGTTAGTAATCTGCCTTCAGTAGGGAGAGGGTGAAAACTTGGAACAATTGTTAAGGGGCGTCGAAGGAAGGGAGACAATTTGCCTTCGGACAAGCCCCATTCCATGGCCCCCTTGCAACCCACAACTGCAGGGACCATTTTTTACTATCAACTTAACACACTCTATATCTAAAGTCGCAAACCATTGAAAAAGTTGCTACGTCACCGTTTCTACATTATGTAATATATACGAGCGGTTTCTATTCTTATTACAACAAACCTGATTTATTGGCTCCTTCAACACGTGCGTCAAATTTTTGTTCAAAAGGAAGGAAAACTTATAATGTATGACTATTTCAAGAATAAAAGTCCATTATGGTTTCGTCGTTACCAATCCTAATCGCATTCTTATTTTCTTGATTCTAACAATTTTATGTGATAATTACTAAAAACATTTTATTCTTAATCCGTTTTTGTTAATAAATGAAAAAAGATCAAGATTTTACTATGTATAAGTGATTAAAAGAAGCTGTAAATTATTGCCGAAGCTATAAAAACGCTTTTGTGTGTTTTATCATTATTTATTTATTTCGCTTAGTTAGTCATAAAATGGGTCGTAAGATATCTGGCAAATGAATTTGGAAATGTAGCCGGCCTTTCTGTTGGTAATTAATTAAAAGCGTCCATTAAGATAACAAAAGAGAGAACAATTAAATACATTTAGCGTTTTCTCTAATTGTAAACAAAGAAAAATTATGAGAGAGATTCTCAATGACGACCATAAATTATACAGAGTATGTTAAACATGTTGAAATTAAGAATATAAAACATATAATGTAAGTAATCACAAATTATACACCAACATTAATTAATAATATAATTTGCTAGTTGCTATCTGAAGTACATTTCTTTAATATTTTTTTAAATTATCATACCATCCCTTCACCCACTTATATACAAAAACTGGGTAGTCTAATTCTAACTAACACGGATATATTTTTGAACGCATTCTGTATTAACATGTATTAGGTAATATTTAAATGTATGATAATTTATTTTAGGAGGAAAGTGTTTTATTTTCATAACATTTAAATACGTATTAATAAATTAAAGAATGATCTCATTGTGTTGCTTGTAATGTAACCTTATTAATGATACCTTTATGATAACAGAAAAAAATAAGGATTAAAAATATTAGCTTTATCGTAATAATCACCCTTTTATTGTATTGTTGTGTTTTTATCTGTAATTAAGTTACAATTTTGGTTGTAACATACAGGGTCATTCAAACTGAGTGGTACATTCGACGTTTTAGGGAAACTAAGAATATTATAGATCTGAAAATTTGAGAGTAGGGGTTATCAAGGATGATCTATTTAACTAAAATAAAACAGGATAAAAAATGGAATCCAATGACAAAATAAAGTATGCTAGGTGCCATTTGAGAGAATGAAGTTATTTGTATTTGATGTTTTAAACTTTGGATTTTTTTATAACGCCCTGTAAAAATTATAAAGCTTAGTTTTGGCATGACGTTAGCCTTATGGCCTGACTTTGCTATAACTAGTAAAAATTTCAACATTCTAAGTCATTTTTGATGGAAGTTATGATTTTTTATAGTTTGGGTTGCGGTGCAATCTTTTTTCCAATAAATTAAATTATCTCAGAAACTATTCATCGTAGTCATATAGGCACACAAGTTGATTATCAAAGTCACCTTAAAATTTTATGTTTCTTAAGAAATCATCGTAAAATCGTAAAAAATATACCATTCCATTTAAAATAAGAATGTTGACATCAACTTCCGGTATAATCGGAAGTGCCCGACAGTTGAAATTATTTTTGAAATTACTTTAGTTAAATAGGTCATCCTTGATAACCCCTACTCCCAACTCCCAAATTTTCAAATCTGTAACATGCTTAGTTTCCCTAAAACGTCTAATGTACCACTCAGTTTGAATGACCCTGTATATTTAGACTTCTTAACTGAGCAGACCATTGTTTTGTACTAATACAAAAATCAGTTAAGAAACACATTAGGAAAATAATTATTTGTTGTGTGCTTTTTTTCAGCCTATACATAAAGCACGCAAGATTGTGATTCATTCTAACAATAAAGCATTTCCTATTGGGCAGTACATTGCATTGAAATATTGGGAATTTCCCGCATTTATCTGGAGCGGATGAGAATCATAAGTTATCTTTTTTATGGTACATTGCGTTTCGAAAACTGATCCGAAATCGCCATAAACAAACAGCTTGATTTATGAATGTACGTAAATACATATATTACGTATATATTCAGAATTTACGCCCGTTTCCGGAATTTTCTTGCATAAGCGAGAAAAACGATGAAACGGTTCGGGGATGCATATTCTAGATGCTTCTTCTTTAGTGCCGCATACAAATTATTTAGGGCATTTCGTGAGGTTAAAAGGTTTGCAGGATAAGTTGATGGGAGAATGCAACCCTTTCTTGTACTAGGAAATTGTAAAAGCAAATTGCATAGAAATATAAAAATAATCAGAATAACTAACAACAGACAAGTTATAATTGATTGAAAGTTTATCGCATTCGTTGTGAAACATTTTGAAAAACACTTTTAAGGAGGTTTGAGTAACAAAAACGATGGGTTTTGTTTCACTAAAAATTTTTATTGCTCTCAACAATATTGTTTCGACCCGTAAGGGTCATTCTCAAGAGACTGATATATACAGTAACATCTTATCTCTCTTGAGAATGACCCTTGCTGGTCGAAACAATATTGTTGAGAACAATAAAATTTTTTAGTGAAACAAAACCCATCGTTTTTGTTACTCAAACCTCTTTAAAAACAGACAAGTTGTAAGTTTATGATATTTTTTGGACAAGAGCCCTTGTCTCAATAAATTAAGAACGATTTGACGATTTGGACCAGGTTGTTAGCAAAGCATCTCAACCACTCTTTCCTATCTTTTCCGAAAACTAGAACATCCCTAACTATTTGTGAATAGTAATCTATGTTTGCTTTTCCTCTGTCCCCTTTTACTCCTGTTTCTACTTCTTATATGTCCCTAACTGACCCTTCACGCCTCGGTAGGTTTCCTACTATCCTCTTCTTTATTAATATCTGTTTTTCTAACATACCTCCTTATTTATAACCCTTTCTATGTACGATATTTTTCATCATCCGCCTGTAACACCACATCTCAAGCGCTTCTAGTTTGTGCATTTCGTAAACCACCTTTATTTTTAGTTGAAATGATTTTTACTAAAAATTTTGTGCTGGTGCCGTAAAACCTTTTATGGCACATTTTACAGAGTGAAAGATAATCAGGAATCATTACACAAAATCCAGCGTTACGGCCCTTTAACGAAATAAAAAATTGCGAAAACGAGCTCATTTTACAGCAATTTTCTTTTTATTGTTTTCTTTTATTCCAAATCTAAGGCTCAATACTTGCGTTATGCTTTCCTTGACTTTTATGACGAATATCAAGAGAGGGAAAGGGATATAAATGGATAACATTATGGTTGTTGTTTCCCCCATTTGGCGTCCTAGATATAGAAGGATACTTGATTAGGAGTCAATGGCTGTGCTACTTAACCTCGATTCAAAATATGAATTTTGGATCAATTAAATTGAACAGATAATTAAATAAAAATGAATTTTTATATCTTATTCTGTATTACCTGCAATGGCCTTTGCAATATCCTTGTATTATTTTAATATCCTCGCCTGTTTTGATAAAAGTAGAACGCGTCGTTGGAAAGTTTGAGTTAAATTAGGTTAACCCGTTTAATAAAAGCATAATGTCTTTGATTTAATTAAAAATACAGTACACGAAAACTGCTCATTAATCCTCAACTGGAATGTCACAAACTTTCATTGCTAATCCTTAGAGGAAATTCTCTATACATACGTAATTTTATAACGTGACAGACCAGTATTTTGTAAGTTAAATAATATTAAAAACTAACTTTTTAAAGCTACTAATAATAATACCTTTCACGCTTTTTTGGATTCTCTGTTGTTTGAAAGGTGTAGTAAAATAATGTAATTCAAAAATGTAATTTACCATTCTCTCCATAATTCTGAAATTTACAGCCTGAAAGATGTAACATAATTCGCGCAAATCTGGTATATTTATGGTTCTGTAGAAAAGAAAACAATCAAAATGTTATTTTTGCTCACGTTTTCCTTGAAGATTACTATGATAGATTAAAATAAAATTAATATACGTATCCATTACTTTAATAATGTATATTCGATTAAAGAGGTTCTAAGTATTCTCGATTTGGTCACGAAAGCGAACAACCCGTACCAGAGACGCCCACCAGGTCTATAAAGGAATTATGATACTAATAATTTAACAACGAAAATTGTGTATGTTAGATGGAAAAGTAAAAGAGGTGTGCTTCAAAAATGTAAACGGATTCCACAATAATTTTGCACTATTGTTTCTTCCATGGGGAGTATTTACGGTTTTCTTGTCGGAAGAGGACTCAAATATATATGATTAGAATCCGGCAATAGATTCGTTTTTGTTTATGCCATTCCTTATTTTAGTTGATACATTTCTTTACGCTCGGTAAAAATGATAGCAATAAATCAGAGGGACAGAAGAAAAGAAGTTGTTTCTTTTTTCTGCAAGGTTAGATGGCAAAATGGCCCGAGAGGCTGTACCCTAATAGGTGATTTTTCCACTTTCATATCTACAATTTTCCACGCTTGCTGTATTCAACGGACAAAATGTAGGATGGCACAATAACGAACTTTTTTATAGTTGCCTGCTTCTAACGTAAATAAGGAATAGGTAATAAAAAGGAGATTTAATATTGAACAAAAAAACCGACCGACGGTGATGTACTAAGATCGAGTACACTTTTTCAGGACTTCTATCGTCAGGTAGATTTTGTGGAATTTTGAAATTAAGAAAAGTAAACCAGTAGGTATAAGATTTATTAAAAACAGTCAAAAAGTCAAAAAAAAAAATTGGATAGCTAAAACAAGCAACCTTAGATATTTATTATATAATATTAAATTTCAGACTATTCTGTACCTAGATGAAAAAGTAAAAATTTGATCAAAATGATAAAACAATAAAATTAACTGTAGTAAGAGAAAATCGGGCCAACAAAGGGTATAAGAGTCTATTGATTATTAAACCACAAACCCCGTTAATGCACTCATCAAATCTTTCTCGGGGCAGGCTTCTTCGCTCATGAGGAATTCCTATAAATAAGCAAGAAACGTTGGTTTGCTGTTGTTGTTTCATAATTAGTTAACACTTTTTATTGGCTTGATTTTTTCTTATAAAAGATAATATTTGGGGAAAAGGTCAATTTTAGTTTATGATTATACATTTGCATAGAAATATTACTCAGAAATGAAACAATATTTTTTCTTGAATTTGTTGAATATTCCGGAATATTTAAGTGGTTGTGTGATTTTTTTATAAAGTGTACCTATACAGTATGCCTCAAATTCAATTCTCACTATTGATAATTTGGAAACCGTATGAGCTGTAGAATTGGTTAAATGACGAAAGTTTTGGCAAATTTTATGCTTTTCAACTTTTTTTTTCAACATAACGAAGCAGGTGAAAGCTACAGCTTTAAGACACACACACCAAATGCGCACTTTTTATAGAGATTCTTACAATATTCAGCTTTTATGTTATTCTTTTATTTTAGGCCCAAAAAACACCATCTCTTGATTTTATTATGCAAGCCATATTGAATTGTTACAAATTTGAAATCGACATTTAATTTCCTTTAAAATGATGTGTAACATCGATGAATTTGTAAACAGATTTATTTAAGCGCAGTTTTTCGTTTTCTATTGTTACGAGTAAGCTATGAAACCATAACAATAGGTTACTAGAAATATTGGGAAATGCAATTTGTAGCGACGTATTGTTTTGGTTCCGACCTATTGGGTTTCGTCAGGTGGGCGCTGGCAGAAAGGCTTTTACAAGCTATACAATAAATATAAATATGGAATCAACAGATACAAGTACTTCGAGGGCTAATACCCCTACCGGCATTGAATTATACTGTTGATTTCGAAAGATTCTTAGATGAAAATATCATATCCAAAAAAGAAGGCATTAAAATCGTTGTTCGTTTAAATATTAAGGTTCAAAGATCCCACATTTGGAACGCGTACAATAGGTCGAAACCGGTTGTTGGATTTGACTTTCGGTTAATACTGGCTGTTTGGTGGGGTGGGCTCCAAATGTGGAATATTTGATCCTTAATATTTAGACGAACAAGGATTTTAATGCCTCCTTTTTTGGATATGTTTCCTTCGTCTAAGAATCTTTTGGAATCAACAGTGTAATTCAATGTTGGTAGGGATATTAGCCCTCGAAGTAGTTGTTTCTGGTGATTCCATATTTATATTCGTCACTCTAATAATAGAAAATGTGGTATGTACAACTGCTTCGTTAAGAATATTACAAGAGCTCTTACAGAATATGAACATTTATACCCGGTAAGATATCTACCACACCGAACAAGTTGTTTAGGCTTAGAGGGGAACCTGGGAGAACACGGAAGTTTCTCTGTACCAAGACCTAGTTATTGGCAACGAATCGATCAAACAAATCAATGATATCAGTATAAAATTTGCCAAACTCTCCATTTGTCCAATTCTAATGTGTTACACACTGTATATGGTATCCACAAAACTTTTGGATTCTCTCCTTGGTTGGATATCATATTGAAGGTAGAAGTGATGAGTGTGTTTAAGTGAGAACAAACGAGTTCTTATTTTCTCATTCGTTTAGCACGTCATGAGTCAAAAAAGGTTACGTCAATTCAGAATAGTAAAGGTTTCAGTATTAGCAGTTGAAAGCTTTGTTAAATTATATTGTAATATTACAGCAATTTGCTGGTAAATAATATGAATGGCGAAACAAGAATGAACGAAAAAATTTTGCTGTTTTTTATTCTCAAGAGAAATTGAAACTAATGTCAGCTATTTTTATAGTAAATTGTTCCGTGCATTTTACTGTAAATTCCCGACAATTTTTTTCTTTCTGATTCAAGAAGAGTTAACCAACGGCATTTTGGGCTAACTAAATTTTATTGATGTCATTTCCAAATGCTTACTTTAGCGAGCTCGTCTCCGATTTTCTATGCAAATCACGAAATAAATGAAGTGAGGAAGATCGTCCCCATTATGACACGAGGGAAAATTTATTCCATTTTCCCACTTCGCTTTGCACGTTAATGCACATTAGAGTGTTTGATTTATAATTTTTAGAGCTGAAAACGTAACGACTCTTCGGTATTTTGTTCAAATAACTCCGAAGATAATACCGGCAACATAAATATGTACATAATTGTCCTTAGCTAAAAATTATTAACAGATCCATGTTATTGCAATGTTGTAAAATAAACAATTTCTTTATGAATAAACGAAACAGAAGAAGACAAGAAATGTTTCAACAAACCTGTTTATTTGTCGACCATTGTTTCGACCTCTAAAAGGTCATTTTCATGTGTACAATAGTAACTAAGGCTAAGATGTTAAATATATACACCATCGAAATAAATAAAAATAATTAATTAACAATAAACTAGAAATAGACAAACAAAAAAGAAATAGGGTCTACCAAATAAATTGCGAACATTGTGATGCTATTTACATAGGTCACAGTGGTCGTTCTATTAAAACACGCTCAAAAGAACATTTGGATAACGTACAAAACAAAAAATACACAACAGGCCTAGCAGAACATTGTACCACAAACAACCATAACATAGATACTAGTAACGTAAAACTACTACATACTCAATCAAAAGGTAAAGAACTCACGCTGCTAGAAAATCTAGAAATACAAAATGCCATCCTGAATTGTAAAAACAAAAATTTAGTTAATAATAAAAGAAATAAATACATACAACACACCATTAATAATCACACAACTCTAATTGTTTTTGTTTACCCCCACTTTATTATTTATTTATGTATAAAAGCCCCTGTTTAACATCTTAGCCTTGGTTACTATTGTACTCTTGAAAATGACCTTTTAGAGGTCGAAACAATTGTCGAGAAATAAACAGTTTTATTGAAACATTTCTTTTCCTTTTCTGTTTTCTTTATTAAAAATGTTTCATCGAGAGTACACCAGTGAAAGTTTAAATTTCTTTATGTTTTCTAAACAATTTCTCAAATTTAGATGGGGTAAAAATTTGCGTCTGTTCAATAATTTAAGTATCATTGTGGTGAGACTGCTTATTATCTCACAGTGAATAAAAACTTTAGAAAAATCAAATTTTCTCAAGCTACAGTGTGTCACTAATGGGCTCCCAAAGTGGTTTTGCCGGGATAACCCAGGAATTCGTTAGAATCATTTATTGAGGGTGCATCCGGACATAAATATAAGTAATGTTATCACAATTTTGTGAACTATGGAATCATAGAAAATAAGATACAATGGTTTTAATTACAACAACTATAGAACACAATGCAAATAATTTTTAACAATAAGTTCAATCAATTTAAGTAGGAATGAAAATTATTATCTAACTAGTTGTAAAGATATTGGTTGACTTTATTCGTATTACACTGGAAAATACTGAAAAAGTAGGTAGACGTGGTAAAAATTAAAATAATAGAATTAAAGATGATAACTTCAAATATATATATATATATTGGAGTCTACTGTTGCTTGATTGAGATTCATTTAAAATAAAATATAATAAAACACACGTTGTTAAATCTCAATATAATTTTAAAAATACTTTACAATTGTTTCGTCACCTTGTGACTTCTTCAGAAGTATACGAATTACTTAAGTGCTATTACAGATTTTGTCCTTAAATACTATTTGTAGAAGCGGGGGTGGGGACATTAAAAATCACACTTACAAAACATTAACATATTTAGGATATCCAACTAAATAGGTTTCATCTTTACTAAACAAACATGATTGTAAAATAGCATTTAAGACTAACAATAGTTTAAATAAGCATATTAAAAATAACAAAGATGTAACTGAAAAAATCAACAAATCAGGTGTTTATAAACTTAATTGTAAATCCTGTGATATGTTTTACATTGGAAAAACTTTTCGAAATTTTAAAATTAGAATAAATGAACATAGACATTCATATATTAACAATAAGACTGACTCGAATTATGCAAATCATTTACATTCTAATAATCATGAATTTAATGAAGAATTTGAAGTTGTTCATTTAGAAAACTTAACAATAAACAAATTTAAAAATAGCAATTTGTTAATTAACGAACAAGTAGATGTAAGTATTTCGCCCTTACTAAATATTTTTAATGTCCCCACCCCCGCTTCTACAAATAGTATTTAAGGACAAAATCTGTAATAGCACTTAAGTAATTCGTATACTTCTGAAGAAGTCACAAAGTGACGAAACAATTGTAAGGTATTTTTAAAATTATATTGAGATTTAACAACGTGTGTTTTATTTTATTTTATTTTTTTATCGATAATAGTTCTGAAATAATTTATTTGTAGTAATCCATATAATTCAAGAAAAATTGATGGTGGTAGATGTTCGAAAATATTATTATAACATGGATACTTGAAGAAATTTAATGATATTGTTTCACTACATAATCGCAACATCAAGTGAATAGCTTAAACCTCTGTATGGTGAAACAATTTTGTAGTGATAATGTAATAAAGAATCTTCTGCGTTCTCTTAGGTATTAATTTATAAAAGAATTTCACCGTAGGAATTTGTTAGGTTCAAAAATAATTTAGCACGTGTTTCATTTACACCACGTAAAATAAAAGAAATCTAACGTCACCTTTTCGCAAAAAGACCTGAATGGACTCAAGTATTACCGGTTTTCAGTATTATCACAACCGACAAAGCGTCTGTTCGTGGGGACATCGTCAAGAGTATTATTGAACCTTTTAACACCACCTAATCTGGCAAACATACAAACAATAACACTACAAGAAGTGAGAAATTGACATTGTGTCTTTTGTGGTGCGTGAAGCGTTTCTGACGTGAACACAATGGGTCGGCTTGGATGCGGTACTTCAGACATAGCCGCTACCGCAATAAAGAGTACCGCGCGGTGCAATTGATCCACAAACGCCAATAGGCTCAGTCGACCAGATTTAATTTGCTACTTTTGAGCGAGACCGACTTAAGCAGAGTCAACTTATTTTCTAAAAGAAGTCGGCTTGTTTAGTGAATGGTCCTAGACAACTGCTAATTGTGTTATAAATAAATTTTTTCATAAATCCATATTTTGCAACTTTCATAGTTATGCCTGGTGCTTCCAAATAGTAACCGGGCTTCGAGATAGCTCACCTAACTCTGTGATTCTTTGCATAACATATCAGCAATAATACGATAGATGTATAAAGTTATTATAATTAATTGTATCTTGGTTCACTTGATGAAAATTAATAGTCAACGTTGAAGAAATACACATTTTTAATTTTCACTAATTTATTATTACACTTAACATATGTTTCGCTACACGGTAGCTTCATCAGAAGTAGAGAAATACTCAATTTTACGAACGAAACTTATGTATTTTATATTAATATGGGTTCGAACTGCAACCAGGGAGGGGTAACAGGTTAAGTAAAGGGGAATTATTTAGGTCTAACTGATTGTTTAAAAGTAAATATGTTTTTTTAATTTATTTATTTCCATTGTTTCTAAAAGATTTAATTTATTATTGTTTGATTCTGTATGTAAGTTACTGTATTATTTATTAAACTGGTGGTTTTCTAAAATCAAATGTTTAGCGTAATTAGAATCGAGTTTTTTATATTTAAATGACCTTCAATGTTCGTTAATTATTTTTGAGATTCGAGGTCGAAACAATATTCTAGAGGTTCAATATAATTTTAGTAAATCATACCCAGTGTTTTCTGTTTGTCATCCTTTCCTTTTATTATTTAACCATGTTTCACAAAGAATGCGATTCAAACTCTATCAAATTTATTTAGATTAATAATTATTTTTTTCACAAGTTTATTAAAAGAGATTCTATTGAACAGCATGAACTATTGAATATAGAAATTGAACATTTTACCGTAATTTAAAAGGAGCAGTTTTTTGTGCAGTATCGTTTGAAATAATAAGGAATTTAAAATTACGTTTTTCTTCTATTTCAAGAAATCAATTGTCGCCCTTCTGTCAACTTATTAATTTTTAAAATATGGAACGCAGTTAATAGAACTTGAGTTAAATTTTATAACTAGAATATAGCAATCATATCGTCAGTTTAAATATTTTAGAGAAATTAATTAGTTTTAACTTTGTTCCCATTTGTCTCTGAAGATCGTAGGGTAATATAAAATTGATTGGACTGACAAAACAGCTTGAGAAATTGTACAAAAGAATCGACGCACAACTAGGTATAGGTACCTATATTTATTTTTATAAAAAAAAACGGTTACCGTCATTTGCAGATACACAACATTGTGTTATCATTTTTACTTAGAATTATTAGAACAAGCCTTTGGAAAAATATTTGTCATTTGCCATATTAAAGAGCTGCCGTTGAAGTATATGAATTGTTTTCCCTCACATGTGAAATGCAAACCCTCGGAGCGAGGGTTAGTCAGGAGGGGCGATAAGGCCATGAAGAAAACCCGCCTCACCACGAGCTGCTCATCCAAGCGAAATGACGAATAAAAGGCAACTTTCAACTATTCTTCGGACGCATATATTTATAGTTATTTATGATGTTGAATCACATCTGCTCGACCACAATAGAAAACCGCGATCTAACGCTTGGAAAGCGAATTTAATGTTTTATGATTGGTGCTGCATTTCACACCAAACCAAACCAAACCATCTGCTTTAAAGAGAAAACTTGGAATATTTATGAATTTTACAAATTTTGTTTCTATTCTTCGTGTAATTTCTGTTTTATAAACCTGTTTGCTTTTGTCAGTCTTTTTAGCATTTTGTACTTCAAAAGAAAAATTAAAGCCTTGTAAGATACCCACACGTCCGTAAAGCGTCCTGCACCTTCTTCTATGTATAGATTTACTAAAAATAAAATTACAAAGAGAACAACATTTCTAGAAATTTTATTGTTTTTGAAACATTCACAATTCTCTACTACAGTATTGCAAAATTTGTTATTTACACGGAAAAAGGATATTACTAGTACTACTATTTTAATAATTTCAATGGATACCGAGGTAGGAAATTTGTGAAACATCGTTTAAAATTATTGAGATAAAGTTAAATAAACTGCTTCTAGATGTTTCAATTATGTTTATTAACATATGTTACGACCTGTGAAGTCTTTTTCAGTTTATTCTGTATTCAGTAAATATATAATATTACTTTTGAAAAAGACTTCACAGATCGAAACATATGTAGAGTGCTTTAATAAACATAATTGAAACATCTAAAAGAAGTTTGTTTAACTTTATCTCAATAACTACTATTTTAATATGGAAAGTGAGAACTTCGAAACCAAAACTAAAGTTCCTAAAATCTTTAAAACATTTCTAACATTTGATTTTGTTTTATCACATTTTATCAAATGTTAAAAACTCCATTTTGAACATCATCCTAAAGCATGAGTGTATCTGGAATCAAATACCGAATTTTATAACTAATTTGTTTCTTTTAACCATTTATTTATGTCAGGCACTTCCACCAATTTCGAAACATTTCGGAAAAGTATCTTTATTTATTTAACACAAATATACTTACATACACTTTTGTACCTGGTTGTTGAAATTTGGACATTAATTACAATGAATCCGCAGATTATACAATTGTTTAAATTAAAAATAACTTTCGGTTTTGAACGATACCTATCTGTAAACCCAAACGGAAAATGTATGATGTCTATTAATTATTTCAATGCTTCCATTAGTGGCTTTTAGTTTCCGGGAAATAAATACTTGTAAACCGTTCATTTCCTGGATATTTGATGGGGATGCATTCCTTTACTTTTGAGTGTTTCGATATTTGTGTTAATGAACAGTTAATTCCAATGAGCGATTGTACGAATTTCAAAGAAAGGAAAAAATAATAAATTCATAAATAGAACTTCGCTTATAGGTATGATAATTGAATATTGCCTAATACATAAACTATAAATGTCCCAGTACCAAATAAACATAGTTGTTATTGTAGAATTGATATGTAAATGGAAAATAGTTGGGAAGGTATAGATAATGAATTATAAAAATATCACTTATATTTTTTTGTATTTCTTTGAACCGTAAATAAATTTAACACTTAAATTGTTTTACATTATGTAATTATTTAAATATAGTCAATATGCTAAGGGGAAAATTGTAACGTAGTCTTCCATTGTTTAAATAAAACACTAAAACATAAAATTCTTGCGAAACATGTTTCAGTTTATTTATACGTTTTTATGTGGAAATTCCACAGAACTGTATTTGACTCTCTTGTCTTCTATTTTATCGTCGATTTAGTCGTTACATTTTATTGAATTGAGCATAATCACTGTTCAGCTTACTTAATCCTTTAATGCTATTAGTAACGGGACTCACAAATCTTCCACTAAATTCTTTGTATTTTGAGGCAAGTCTAGATTCAATTAAACCGTGACGTGTAATTTTAGACCAGCTCATGGCCCCGAGATTTCAGAAGATTGCTTTCGGATATATAGATTCTGGACGCATTTTCGTAGTATATATAACACATTATATAGGTAGTTATATACGTTCTTTCAAATCAAGTGAGCTGTGTAAGAAATTAAGAAAGAAAAACATACAGAGGCAATGATCGTCATAAAGATCTAATCCCTACTTATTGTAGTTTCTGAGAAAAAAAAATCAAAGGAAAATATAAAATTGGAATAACTTTTTTCTGGGAAACTATCTCGCTGAAACCTCTCATTTATGAGACATCATTAATTCTCTGTGTGAGAAATGATCGTTCATAGATCTAATCCCTACTCTTTGTTGTTTGTAATTTAAAAAAAAAGAAAACATTTTTTATTATTATCAACAATTGTTGTATTTACACAGTAATTTATTTTTAAAATTGCGTGTTGTAACTCTCTTTTAATGTTTTTCTCAATTCCATTTTAATTTTAGTGGTCTATAAACTTCGGTATAAATGAGTTTATTAGCATTTATATTCAATACACATATACCATTTTTAGTTTTAAACCACATATCTCCTAGAGTATTCGGTAAATAAGAAAAAACATTAACCTAACCAACTATTCGTGCTGGTGGGCGGGCAGTTCCTCTAATCTACACTGTAGTGCAAAGCTGGTGGGCAGGGCGTAAGGCCCTCTTCAGTCTCCTTTTATGATTCGTGGGAATAGGTGGGTGATATGGTTAGAGAGAGAAAGATGAAACGGACGAAATGAAGACAGTAGAGAAATGAATGATTATCTGTGGAAAATTACTGCTTCAGCATTTGCTTAAATGATCCAAGGAAGCCACAGAAAACTTGGACCAGAGCAGTCGGACCCGGACTCGAAACGGTGACCTCCCGAATGCTAAGAATAAGAATGATGTCAATAGAAATGAGTAAAAAGCATTTATATACCGATTTTTATTTATAGGCTAGTTGCCCAGAATTATATTTTAGAAAATGTGTGACATACTTATTTTGATAATTTTTTGAAGGGTAAGGTGTTTCTAATTATTCAGTAATGAATTATTGTTTCTCTGTTTCTCAATAATATAGTAATCAACTTCTTTAGTGCATTTTTTTAATAATATCCGAAATCATTATGAATTCCCTAATAAGTCGTCTACATTTCCTTATTTCTATTCTATTTCTTAAAAGTAAATTAATGTTAAAAGAATTTTCAAAGATCCAATACGTACCACAATCAACCAAGCAACACCAACGCTGCAATAAATATATAAAGTAAGTAAAATTGAAGACCTTTGATTAATTTATAGTAACTCGCTATTAAAAGTAAGCGATATCCTGAAATGACATACCGTGCTAGAGTGTAATGGTTATAGAGGTATTAACCTGCTAGAAAGTTATTTTACTGGTAGGTACTTAATGTTAAAGTTCGTTAAACTTTACAAACCATTATGTATAACACTGAATGAAGGCACTAAGAGGATTTATAGTTTTGCAGTTGATATCCTAATCACATGTCTTTGAAGTTTTGATAGCGTTTCAAACGAGAATGTTCTACTATAATATGAGAATAAGACTATTTACACTTTATTCGTTACCTCGTTAAGGAAACACTTTTTGATACTTTGTGTTACGTAAATAGTATACACTTTATTAACCGAGTTCAAAAACAGTTAAAGCAATAAGTTATTGAATAAATCAGAATTAATTAATTAACAAATCAGTGATAACTCAGATTTTTTTGTACTCTTTGATAATGATCTAACTGTAGGTCGAAACATATGTGCCAGTGACAACAAATTTATTGAAACTTATACTAAGCGTTTTAATTAATTTGTCAATGCACTAAAAACTCTATTGATTTTATTTTGGAATTGTTACACTTCTTAATAAAACTCCACAGAAAAGATATCGAAAGTTTAATTCTTACTTTATTTTGGTCTGGTGGCTTTTGCACTGGTTGCAAGATCAAAGTTCAGTGTAAAAAAAACTATATTTATTTTGATAGAACGGATTAAAGAAACGTTTAAATTTACTTTTTAATCTGCATATCTTTTTGTGGGGATGACATCCATTGTATTTTAAACCAATTACATGAAACTTTCGTGTTTAAAAAGCTCTTGTACTTTCGGTACATTACAGATACCTGTGTGTATTACATAGTACATTCTATAGGGAGGATTTATGTGGTTAAATCTTATTTTACGGACGACTGCACAAGCAGGATTATAGGATTAACAAATCCGTTGAATACTGACAGCATTTCTGGTAATTCACTCAAAACCAAACTATTTAAATTAAATGGTATACACCCTTAAACTGCATTTCAGGAAAAACAGAAAACGTGAATGTCAAAGACATTGTACGTATTTATATACAAATAAAAGTACTTAGCTAAATAGAATTAAAAAAGTTGTAACAAATTCGTAATGTATTTTCTATAAAAGCGCTCGTTCTGGCCAATTTGTATTTTCATTTCATAAATACAATAATTATATATATAATATAGATAAGAAATAAAATAAAAATTGTTTCAACACATATATATTTTCTCGACGAATCGTTTCGACCAAGAAGGTCATTATCAAGGATACTTATTATACTAACAATAAGAAATAGGTATATATATATATAATTACAACTGGATCCTCTCGAGGAGAGGAAAAGGAGAAGGGGGTGAAAACCATGAAGTTATAAGTTGCTTAGCAACAAAGGTGTATTGCTTGTTGATAATTCAATTTGGTTATTTATTAAATTTCACTTTAAAAACAATGATTTTTTGATTTTTAAATTTTCTAGAAGATTCAACCTTTTACTTTTTTTACGTTATCCGTATCAATTTCATGGTTTTCATCTACACAATGTTCTGACAAGTCTGTTGTACACAGTTTTTTCTTAATGCTACTTATATGTTCTTTCAGTCTAACATTAAAGGCACGGCCACTTTGGCCGATATAAATAGCGTTGCAATTGTTGCAGTTGATTTGATAAACTCCGTTTCTTTTCGTTATTTCGACTTTTTGTCTGTTATTAACCAATAAACGACCTAAATTGTTTTTATTGGTTACCACTGATTGAAAATCGAGTTTTTTTAAACGTGTTACCATTTTGTTCGTAGCAGTCTTAACTAAATTAATAGAACAATAATTAATCGTATTTTTGTTAGTGGTAGGATTACTAATATAAATGGAAGACCTGGCTTTTGTTTTCAGTTTTTTATTAAGTATACTGGTAACTATAGATGGATCGAAACCATTGTTCACAGCTATATGTTTTATCGTGTTTAATTCTGAGTAATAATCAGTTTCTGAGAGTGGTATATTAGTAAGTTTATGGATAAAGCTATGAAAAGAAGCGAGTTTTATTTTATGGAATTGGTTAGAATTTGCTAGAATGATTGTATCAGTTGTGGAAGGTTTTCTGTAAATTTTATAATGACATTGATAATATATATTATATTTACGTAAATAGAGTACATAGAATGAAGTAATTCTGTAAGATTAAAAAAAAGAAATTAATTGCGTTCCTAGCTTGTAAATATTTAAACAGATATTGATGTAATATATCTATACTGATACCTGCTATAAACTGACATATTTCATATGTTAATAATGGCTTTGCTAAGATATCTACACGTCGAATTGAATCGATGATGCAGCTTATATATGTGATCCTGTATTTTTCGTATAATGATCCCATGACATAGAAAAATATCACAAAGAGCTTCTTTCAAACTCATTTTGGATCTTTTTTGCGATAAGAATTAAACAATCTTCTGTAATTCAATGTAGGTAACATACAAACAAAACACCAAAGTACTTGTTTTTAACACAGTTGCCTACAGCTACATCCATAAATTCTTGAAGACAGCTTTTGAAAACTTTGGAAGTTTCTAGTTTACTTCTAAACAGTTTCAGCGTTGTAATAAACTAAATGTAGCAATAAATTTTCTGAATCCATGAAATTTCATTGACCCGCCCGTTTTAATTAAGTAAAGTGCAAGTGTAACAAACTTTTTATAGAGCAAGTAGATTCTGGGGATGAGGAAAAGATAAGGAAGTCCATCAGGACACTGATGATGTAGTAATATAAGGAGAAAGGAAAGGCTGTTAGAAGTTTACTCCGGGATTACGACAACAACTGCGTAATAACTTAAGAAGGGGGCATCAAAATGATTAAGGGTACAACAAAATTAAGGTTAAGGAGTACCCTCACGCATTCATTATGCTTTATTTTTACGAGACAATTTTATAAACTGTCTGTTTATTAGTTTAGAAAAGTTAATAGGCAATGAAAGATACAATCGTTAATAAAATATTTACTAAACTTTTGTGCATATATTAAAAGATATACAAATATTGAACATTACTACTACATCACAATATGTCTACAATAAGCCAAAAAGAAAAATTAACTAAATTTAAACTATAGAGGGTGCATTTCTTGTGAACCATGGTCTGAATATATTTAGTCAAATAAACCACACTATGGTAAGTTTCACCAACCTTATTATTGTTCTCGACAATATTGTTTCGAGCTATGTGCTCATTATCAAGAGTAACGTTATACTGATATACGAATCTTACATGCTCATTTATAGATAGCTTAAGATAAGGGGGATGGAAAACTGCCTAGTTCTAACTGATTATTTACACCACTTTCTGCTTTTCTTAAGGTGTTATCTATTTCCAAATATTCATTCAGAGATAATTTTCTACTTTTAGATGTGTTTACATGTAGGTATTTGGTATTTTCTAAATTTAAACGATGGTTTAAGCTAATACAATGTTCACTAATTCCTGATTTAACATCCTTTTTAGAAATCGATTTTACATGCTCACTTATCCTAGTTTCAAAGGCTCGACCTATTTGTCCTATGTAGACAGCGTTACATTCATTACAAAATAATTTATATATGCCATTATTTCGGTTTATATTTGTTTTTGTTCTGTTGTTAATTAGTAAACTCTTTAAATCCTTATTGTTACACTAAACGGCTGAGATGTTTAGTTGTTTGAGAATGTTTTTGAATTTAAAACTAACATTTTTAATATAAGGTAGAGAACAAAAGGTGTTGTTTTGAGGTGCCTGACTTTTATTGTACAACATTCTTGTTACTTATTTATCTAATTTATTTTTTAATAATTTATCAATCATGTGATTTTTACAACCATTACTAATAGCAATTCTTTTTATGATATTCAGCTCAATGTTAAAATTTTCAGTAGATAACGGTAAGGTTATTAATCTTTCTAAGAAAGAATTATAAGCAGCTAATTTTGTTCTTATGGGGTAATTTGAATCCGCCGGGATGGTTATATCGGTGGTTGTAGGTTTGCGTTAAATATTGACATTAAGCCTGTCTTTGTTTTTTGTAATATTCAGATCCAAAAAAATTAAACTGTTATTGATTACTTTTTCTATAGTAAATTTGATGTTATTGTCTAAAGTATTAAGGTAATTTAGAAAAGTATCTATTTGTCAATATTGTCGAGAACGATAATAAAGTTGGTTAAAGTTACCATAGTGTGTTTTATTTGAGAAAAATTAATGTTTCTATTATCCTACTGTTCTAAATTTCCTTTGTCGATGGTACATAGCATTTAAATTTAACCATAGCGTTTCTCCATACTTCAACCTAATAATTCCGTCGCTTGGTAACTTTTAATAATAAATTCTGATTAAACAACAACATCCTGGACATCAAGATATAGCCATATAGTTAGTTTCATTATTTTATTATACGTTTAAATCGTTAGCTAATTCCAGAATGTGCTATTTCAGCTTCACAAAGCTTTTATACAAACCTATCTATATTCTAGACCCATATATGCCTAGCACATTACTATAAACTGTCGTAAATCATACATTAACACGACTGAAAATTAAAACGAATTTACGGGAAGCTTCCAGAAGTACTCTGGATCTTTACATCATTGGATAAATAGGTGACAGGTATCCGATGGAACTAAATTTAATGGAAGGCTGCTGATATAAATAGTGCGGGAACAAGAAAAGTAAAGAATTATATAAATCCATACTGAAATATTAAATAATTTCTTATATGTTATATAGGACACTTGTGTAAATAAATATAACCACTAGAACATTCTTTAGAGCATTAAGCATTAAGTTCCTTGATGTAAAGGTCAAAATTCAGCTTGAACTGTGCTTTCTTTGGGCTATTTCTTTTTAAAAATTGACCATTAAAATGGAAGAAACGTAAAGTTGTTTCTCTTTATTTCCTCGTACCGGCTGAAGTAAATACAACCCTTCTGGGGATAACAACCAATACACAAAGGACACTTTGCTATTTATGAAAAGAGTTTTCTACAGAGTATTTATTTGTTCGTCCTGTATTTTACCTTCGTCTGTTGATATTTATTTTAACGGAATTACAATTTGTAGCTGCGCCTTTAATTTTTCTTTTAGAGAAATGCATACACACTAAATATTTAAAAGTATTAACACGAGTATGTGGTTCTTAAGTTACTGGTTAAGTTGATGGACTTAACAACCATTTTAACTATTCAAAAAAAAATTCTTTTAGACCAATAAATACGTAAAGGCGAAAGTAAAAGGAACATTGCCTTTAAAATATTCATTTAAAAGTTAAACAACAAACTGAGTTTCATTCAGACAAAGGGCTTAACCATTGCTGACGTTTCTGTTTGAGATACATTCTTTATTTTTAATGGACCAATTCCCAGTATCTAAAAATACACTTTTAATTTCTACTTTTACGATTTCCTCGTTGAAATATATAAAAGTAAGTTTATGGAAGATTTAACTTGATTGAACAATTAAGTACGAGATAAAGGACGTGACGTCAGTGGCGTCAATTCGAATTATTTCAGCCAGTGGATAGTGTGCAATTAAGTACAACAGCAACGGATGTATTCTGATTAGCTTTTTCTATATTTGTCGTTAAATTTGTAACGAGTTTGAAAAAGCATAAGTCTGAAGGGTTTCACGTTTTGAATAATTATACTTATGTAACTACTGTCTAAAGAAAAACCGTTTTAGTTCTGCTCATTAATTTCACCGACGATGCAAATAAAAAATCTAGCTTAAAGGAATTACACGGAATTAGGACATTCTCATTAATGATTTTAGTGGTATACCGTATCATGAGAAGTTGTTTATTTCTGACCAATTTATTATAAATATGTATGTTAATCAAAGAGAAAAGAAGAAAAACAAATAAGTTTCACGAAATTTTTATTGTCTCGACAATATTGTTTCGGTCGATTCGACCATTATCTAGATAATACAAAACGTTACTAAATATATAAAATGTGTTCAAACAATTTATACTATTAAATTACAAGAAACGTGGTGGGGAGGATAAGTTATAATTTATACAAAATCAAAGGGGAATTATGGGATACTAATTCTAGTTGGTTATTTACAAGATTACATTTATTATGAACAGTTTTTCTTATTTCCAAATTTTCAAGGAGAGACAGTTTCCTGCTTTTTGGGATATTACAATGTAACATTTTTATCTTCTCCAAGTCTAGATGATGATTATTAGTAATGCAACGTTCAGCAAAACCACATTTGCCATCCTTTTTGTTAATGGCGTTATTATGTTCGGAAACGCGTTTTTTAATAGACCTGCCACTCTGTACAATACAAATAGCATTGCACGAATTACAACCTAAACGATAAACACCACTTTTTTCTAAAGGATCTATGGTTTTATTTTTACATAATATAGATTTTATATTAACTGGACTATTTTCTATGATTTTACAATAAAAAGAATTATCTAGTTTGTATTTGAATCTATGACTAATATTTTGAACAAATTTTACACTATCAAACTTAGGGATAGTTTTATCAATTACAACGTTGTTGTATAATCATTTATTAGCTTGATTTTTCGTTTTTTTTTTGTATGTCATAATAGAAGAATGCATTAAACTACACAGGTTAACGAAATCAGGAATTGAAAAGGAATAAATAAATAAATACAGACAGCGTAGTGAACGCCATCTGTAGATATTTGCTAATTATTTGTGAGATTCAGTAATATTAAATAAGGTCTTTTTTTATAAGGAAATCAAATTGTTAAACTAAACGTAACCATATCAAATGAAATAAGAATATGCTCTTGGTTGGTTCTCTGCCGAAACTGCCAGACGTGTATCGCGATTTCGAACTCTTTGGTTCTCATGAGCACGCCGTAGACAGTTCAGTTACGGTAGGAAGGTTGGTTGGTTGGTATTTTGTATTTGAAATTAGGGTATGTAGAAATTTCAATATTTTAGGTTAATTGTGGAGCCAGACTCTAGTTCTTCATTGAAAAAATAATCTAAAGTAATTACCCTCGTTGTGTTTTCTGTTTTTACACATTTTTTTGCAAAACTCAGACGTGGCTCCAAAAAAACTTTATCACTTTGCAATTTCTAGAAGTCCTCATCTTACAACCAAACAAGCTGGGACCAGACTACAATTTAGCGACAAATGTTTTGGTTACCCTCTTGGTTGTTTTATTCTTTTATTTCACATAATAATGCTCAAAAAAGCTTTTGAACTTGTTGTTAGAATATCTTCAAATGCAGATGTGCTGTGTAAATTCTGAGGAATTCGTAATTCAGAAAAGCAATGTTCGACAGTAATGACATCTCTGGTCTTAACACCCTGATCCACGTTGACCTGTGTTATTAGAATTTAAATTTCAGCTTGGTATTATTAGAATTTGGTGGAAGCACATGGCATTAAATTCTACAAATAAAGTGTGCAAAACACGTCTCTGGTTTAAAATATAAGTTTGTGGTAATTAGGGGTGAGTCTCTTTTAAGGCTTTTAGTTTTTATTACCATAGTTTCCTTTATTGTTCGTATTAAAACGTTAAACATTTTTCTTTTTAAGTTGTGTTTTACAAGGGTTAAAGTTTTAAACTTTAATGAGTGACATAGTAATGAGTGTAATACAGAAAAGTTTTAAAACCACGTTTTCTATTTTAAGTACTTAAAGAAACTAAAGGGAACCCACTTTTAAAACATCTTTTTAGTAAAATATTTTGATATATCTCGCATAAAGATAAAAGAGTAAAACAATTTCTGAATATAGACGTGAGAATAATTTTATCAGAGTTCCATTCTTACTTTTAAGATACGGACCTGGAAAACCGAACTGATAAATCTTTCCAACTCCTCTACCTTTTAGTTAGACTTTGACAATCTAGTAATAAATTTCACAGTAAAATTTTTCACTGCCGAGGAATAAGATTGAAATAAAAAGGAACACAAAACATACTTCTAAGCAATGAAAATTTTCTATTCAGGTTAGGGCGAGAATGTAATACGAAAAAAAATTGACGATTTTAATAAAAATTTATCAGGAATAGAAAACTAATAAAGATTGGAGTGGAAGTCATCCAATTTGGACCGTGCCTTTTCTACAATGTAGTACAGATATGTTCTTCCAGCAATATATCTATTTTGCAATAAAGCTCAGTTACAACCGGACTTTCGCTTTATGTACAATAAAAAACCATCTTCATAAATCCCTTTTCAGATATTAACTGTCATAACAACTTGGTATATAGGTAGGTAAAGTGTAAAATCGAACATGCGTATAAAAGACATTTGTAGCTTCGTTTTTATTTTCCCAAAAGGGATAAATTATATGGCTAGAATTAAATGGCTAGGTAATAGGTCAACAATTTATGGATTATAGTTTCTGATTATACTAATAACTGTAATATTGTTTTGTAATAGCTACATAATCTGGAACCGAAAATATTAATGCACTCAGTTATTAGCACATAAACTGTGGTATTTGTATACTAAATTATCCACCATAATTCCAATCTGTCCCTCGAGGTTAATTCCATTCCAATATTTATTATTGGACTTTTGATTACTTTCCTTTCTGTCGTTAATTTTTTGTAAAAGTTTCATTTCAAATATATGTAACAAATTTTCTATTTAGTTGTATTTATTTAAACAATCTTGAGTAATAATTGTTTTTTTAGACATTAAATTACACTATATACACTTATTTTTCTACAGTATTATTCATGTACCTGCATTTATATTACTTTTTTATATCACTGTTTTTACTACCTATTTGCACTTATTTATATCGAACTGTCAACATCCTATTTATATTATTTATATTACCGTGGAACCATGCAGTTCTCCACTATTATCGCACTTTCCTTGCTTTGCATATTGTTATTTGTCATATACTAAATTTATGACGCCAACCATCAAAGGCTGCCAATTATTGATTTTTGCCTCGAACTCTTGCTCGCAACATATATATAATTTAAATTATAGTTGTTGATATTGTTCATAATAATTTTTTATAAATTTTGTTTCAATGTAGATCGTTAACTTCATACCTTAAATACATGCCTTTGTTTCCTTTTTGTCTATATTCTATTATTTTTTCAATCTACAAATTCATCTTAAGCATTTTTTCTCAATTATGTTATCTCAAATTCTGTATAAATACAACATTAACATCCCAAAATTCCATATAAAAACACCATTTAAACTGTCTTTACCTTTTTTACCGTTTAAATAAGCAGTTTAAATTAAATTAAATTAATTACTAATTAAATTTATGCAATATCATAAAATGCATCGCTGTTAATAATCTGAAATTATAGACAATTTACATTGCGAAAAAAACGGAAAATTTCCTTTCAACTCCTTTATAATGACATCTCTCCCTTAATTAATAATATTAACAAAATATTTCTATTTATTAAATTTGTTAACAACATTAGGTATAAATTTGGAAATATATTCAGCAAATTCAATGTAACACTAGTGCAATTTAAGATTCTTTTGGTCAGAATTTAAATCAAAATTAGATGCCTTGGACAAAAAGTAGAATATGTAAAATATATTATAAAAACTGTGATACGTGTTACAGGGTAGTAGATCCATCAATATTACAGTTTCAGAACAGGTTTTTCAGAACATATATATTAATGAACAATAATATTAATGTCCTCCACAACGGTACTAGTAAAAGTAAAAAAATGACTCTCTTGGGAACTTCAGAAATTAAGAAAGTTCTTGCCCAAACCAAAATTTACTGAATAATCTAGTACAGTCAAGTCAGGTAGATTTTCCAATCATTTTATGTAATTAGGATTAGGTATAAATCCTATCACACTAGTCGTAAACATTTAGTCTATATTTTACTGTTTATTCTTTGATGATGGTCGTGTGAGCGAAACTTTCTACGATGTTTTATTTTCACATTTAGAAGCGGATTGTTTGTCATTCGGGATTATAGAATAAGAAAACGTCAGACAACGTTTTAAATATCGCTTACAATTTCTATTCACGAACTACTTTAAACTTTCTTTTTATTGATGCAGCTTCCCCCGAAATTTTATCTGAGCGAGTCTGATGTCACTTATCATTACTCAAGTCCATGAGATTGCGTTTTCGCAATCGTTAGGAATGAAAATCCCATAAAGGGTGAACATCGTGAGGTGGAAAAACAACAGAGATTTAAAATAGGAAAAGTCTTTTCCCTTCAGTAGGGTCAATTGCCCGCAATATGCTATAAAAGGTTGATGAATGCCTTCAAAAGTGAATAACGATTTTCTTAACTGACAAATAAAAAATGATGTTCTGGACTCTTGAAAAATAAGTTGATATTTTTGACAATACATAATATGTGTTTTCTGTCTGTCTGTTTATTTCAGATAGTGTAAGAAAATGTCTTTTTTACAAAAGAAAGTCTATAATAACTAGGTGAAATTGATTGATTAATAATATTATATTCTTGGTTCAAGCTTTCACCGCCAATAAGAATGTCGTGGTTGGTTTTCGGGCTATCTGGCCGTCGTTGGTTAAGACTTGTAGTTCTCGACGTTTCGTAACCTCGCGTGGGTAACATCTTCAGGAGATCTTCTTCGCTGGACAGTCGGTGGAGGTGACTAAACGTCGAGAACTACAAGTCTCAACCAACGACGGCCAGATAGCCCGAAAACCAACCACGATATTATATCCTTATTTTTCAATGTGAAATCGAAACATACTTTTACCGAAACCTTTCAAAGTACGTAAAAATTAGAGTTTGTTGGAAATTTAATTATATTTCATTTTGATAATAACCTTAATTGGCGGCCGTGTCATGGGTAGCGCGATATTCGCAAAAAACGTTTTTTATGAACTTTGACCTTGCATAATTATTTATGCCGCAGTAGCTTCTTCCTCGATTTTTTATATTTTCGTTAAAACACCAAAATAAACCAGTTACAAAAAAGTCCATCGAGCGGTCAGTGGATTTTTCGGTCAAATCTTTCTTGAATATAAAAATGGAGAAGGGTAAAATTTACCTGTCGATTTTACGGTCAAAAAAGCGTTGCACGTGTATAATGTAAACACCTTTATCTTTGAAAACAAATTGGTTACTTGTGATGTTATGATTTTTCTCATTAGCTTTTAATAAATATTAATTATTAGTTATTTACTGTCATTAGTAAGATTTACTTGTTACAAAGAATGGTGAATCATTTTTGTTAGCAGATAATGGTGATAAAAACCGCTTATTAGTTTTTTTCCAGTGAGAAAGGCAAGCAAGCGTTAGGTTAGGTTAGGTTAGGTTAGGTTGATGTTAGTTGTGTTTTATTGGTATTTGAATATATGACCGCATATTCCAGTCTTATGTTACCTTGACAGCAAAATCGACAAATTTAAATGAGATGGAAAAAGTAACCGCTCAATCTACAATTTTTACATTTTACCGCAAATTACACGACAGCTCCATCCATACAATCCTTTTAAGTTACTTTACCTTTTTCTTAACAAAAATTACAATTTTATTTTTAGCATTCAAAAATGGCTTATAATAAAAGTAGAAGAATCTGCTTAAATTGTAACTTTCAAAGTTGCCAAACGTTCAAGTAGTAGTTAAAACAGTTGAGCTTACAAGTATTGTTGCAAGTACCCATGAAAATACGTAGTACGGACGCATGAATTCAAGACATGTCGGTCTAAATACGTTTTTAATGTAAGCAAGAAAAGGCCGCATTTGGATATTTGCAGGCAAATCCTATTTGCAGATAGTAGTAAGTAAATAGGAGTGTGCTGACAAAAACATATTAAAACAAATTTTTGCTCGCACCGTGGTAAGGGTTGGGTTGATCGATTGCGCGCAACGCAGGCGCAAGGCCAAGAATAGACAGGCCAGAGCGCGAGATCTAAGTGTACGGTGGTCCATCTCTTCCTCTGTTTTGCACCGCTTCCTTGATACCCGTGTTTACGAAATTTACGTATGTTATTCTTTGATAATTCGGATTTGTTGCAAAAGTCCTTATTTTCCAAGTTTCAGTTCCAGTTTGTAATACTTTACGCGAAGGATTGGTCTTTTTATTCAAAATAATGTAAAAAAGTTTAGTTTTAATAATAATACTAATTACAACAAAAAATATAATGTGATTCTATATTATATTGGATAAAATCGAATAATAATGGGGTGAGTAAACACTTTTCTTAATGAATGCGATCGGTACATTTATAATTAAAAAAATTGAGAAGATAATAACAAAAAAGTATTTTAAGCTTTAACCTTTCGGTTTTAACAGAATCAAGAGTGTTACACGGTTTAGAAAAGTTCAATTGTATTATAGCTGTACGGCAGAGAAAAGTTTCAACTTAATCTTCGAGCGACTAAACGATGAACACAGCAAACTCTGGGATAGTTTAACGTAAAAAAACTTTTTAATTTTGTCAGGAACATCACATGTATTATTTTACGAAATCTCTTTAATTATGTTATTTTGATATTAAGTATGTTAAGTCGATAGCTTGAATCATTGGTACATTTTAATTAAGTAATAAATAATGTGTCACAATTTAGTGCTTGATACAAGAAATAATCTTTCTACTTTTATTCAATAATCGGAAAGCAGTTATAATCCTTTGTGAGACTGCAGTATAATGTAATTAGATTTAACTTGTGAAAATGGCTAAATGCTAAAGCTTTATGAAGAAAATTGATAATATATATTACGAATTGAAATATGGGATACTTAATTTCCATTTTAAACCACAAAATTAGAAAATTCAGCAAAAAGAAGGTTTATTGGCAAAGACAAATCTACAAAATAGATAAAAAGAGAATTGATCGGCAATGAAATCAAATTTTTGAATATATACCTTCAAAAAGTATGATTTAATAATTTATGCCTTGTATATAAAAATATAGATAAACGCAAAAAAATAAATTATTAAATTACAATGTACGTCTCAAGTTGGTTATTAGAAATGGTCTCTTTGTTTCAGATTATCGAAAGAAACCAACAACTTCAGAAACGACTTCATCAGACGGAATAATCGATACTAGAAACGAGAAATAATTGAATAATAATAATAATAAATAATAGCAATAATAAGGAAACCTATTCTACAATTAATAATATTACGTTGTAAAAATAAATTAAGATGACGTCAGAACTGGTCAATACATCAAACAAAATTAAACAGCAACCATTGCAATACAAATGGGAATTGAAATCGAATGTCTTCATAACAAATCAAAATTTTGATGCATTTAAACTCCTTACATAGTAACTAACACCTTATATGCCAAATTACATTCGAAAGTATGTTAATCACCAAGTGCTTGACGAGGCACGTGAGCCACTTCCTAATTCTTCTCTCCTTTATCAAACACGTTCAGCTTTTGAGTTTGACCTTCGGAAATCAGAATTCGGAGATATTATCGAAGGAACCTGAAGATGGTCTCCTTGCGTTGTCCGTACAAGAAATGAGACAGAGACCAAAAGGAAAACTATACTTCGCTATAGCCGCACCAGCTGGCAGCCAAACGTACACCCGTGCATTCAACAAAACATTGTTTAATATTACACAAAATTACATATTAAAAAAAGTGAATAAAGAACGTTACAACATCACCCTGGACACACTGACGATAGATTTACCCGAAAATGGAACGTTTAGTGCAAAATTGTTACAAAAAGTTTGCGATCTATTCGACGGTAAACACGTGGTCGCGGTTTTAGTGATAGGGGATTCACCTGCGGCCTTTATGGTGTCTTACGCAGCTAAACACGCTGCTGTACCGGTGCTTTTGGCTAGAGAACACAGCAGGATGCTAACTGAATTCGAGAACTCGGTGAGTAATTGGAATGTTAATTACAAAGCTAATCTGACTTAAATACGTAAATAAATAGAAAATACATGCACGTATATATTTGAATCTGATAATTTTACCCCTTAATAAAATTAATTAACGCTGAGGAATTTCTTAAACTATTGAATTTTGGAAAACAATTTTGCGTATTATTCGTTTGTAACAGTGGATATTACTTCAACTCCACAGATTTACAGGAATTAAAGCTAACTGCAGTTGTGTTGTGATGAAACATTTAAATAAATCAAAACTAAAAACAGTAATGTTTCAACAAATTTTTATTGCCAAAACTCGACAATATTGTTTCGACTTAATCAGTCATTATCAAGAGTACTAAACTATGCTAAAGTAAAAACTTACAGCTAGAACATTATATACAAAAACCAATACATATGTGAATTACAAGATAGCTTAACGAGAATATCCAGTCGATGTTATTGACAAATACAGATAATATCCATTTGATGTTAATTAACAAATTTCCCTGTCATTACAAAGTAATTAGTAAGGGTGTATTCTGAGTGTACAATTCTAATTGATTATTAACTATGTTTTTATTACATTTCTGAGCCTTTTTAATTTCAAGGAATTCCAAAAGATTTAACTTTTTGCCTTTTTATTGGTTATGTAATAACTTAAAGATAGGATTAATTGTGTGGTTTTCTTTAAAACAATGTTCTGATAGTCCCGTGTTGCAAGTTTTATTTTTTATACTATTTAGATGCTCTTTTATGCGGATATCTACAGAACGGCCACTTTGACCTAAATAGATTGCATCGCACTCTTTACAATCAATTTGGTACATGCCACTTTTTTATTGTTGCTTAATTTACGTTTATTATTAACTAAAACAGACCCTAGGTTGTTTTTATTTATTTCAATAGCTTTGATGTTAAATTTATTTAACCTATTGACAATCTTGGAACTAGTATTTTTAATATAATTTAATTTATAGAACAAAAATTGGTACTGTGTCTTTGTTATTTAGTTAGTTATTACATAACCAACAAAAAGGAAAAAAGTTAAATCTTTTGGAATTCCTTGAAATTAAAAAGGCTCAGAAATGTAATAAAAACATAGTTAATAATCAATTAGAATTGTACACTCAGAATACACCCTTACTAGTTACTTTGTAATGACAGGGAAATTTGTTAATTAACATCAAGTGGATATTATCTGTATTTGTCAATAACATCGACTGGATATTCTCGTTAAGCTACCTTGTAATTCACATATGTATTCGTTTTTGTATATAATGTCCTAGCTGTAAGTTTTTACTTTAGCATAGTCTAGTACTCTTGATAATTCTTAGTAAGCTAGGTAGATAAAAAATATATGCAGTAACATTAACTAATTTTACTGCATAAATTTTCAAGAATTAGTGACAGGTAGATAAACCATAAGAGGTAGCTGTAAATGTTTTTTTTTTGTTTTTTTTTTATCAATTATTAATTGTGAGACTTGTAATTATTGGCGATTACTTTCAAAGATGGTAGAAAGTTACTTCGTGATAGTTAATCATGACGATATACAGGAATAAAACTACTTTGTATCTATCACACAATTTATTATTTAAAAACACGACTATAGTTTCGGTACAGCACGTGCCATTGTCAAGTGATTCTACAGAATGACAAAACAGAACCAACCATATAAAGTTATAAACAGGTAAGAAGGTATAAATAGATGTAATATATACATCCACTAAAAAATATATCCACTTCTGGTATCGTTATGTGGATAACATAATAGCTTGTTTCATTGGTACGCAAGACAACTAGATTTCTTTCTAAATTTTTTAAATAGTATTCATGTTGATATAAATTTTACAGTAGAAAAAGAATCCAATCGTAGTATAAATTTTTTAGATTTGACTATTTCACGTGACAGTAACAATTTATTAAGTTTTAATATTTTTAGAAAATCCACATTTACAGATGTTACAATTTCAAATTCCTCTTTTAGCCCCTCCTCTCATAAACTACCCGCATTTAAGTTAATGATACACCGTGCCTTAATGTTACCTTTAAATAAAAATAATTTAAATAAATAAATCAGCACCATAAAAACTGTTGCCATTAATAATGAATAGCCAGAAAGAACTATTACCAGTATTATTAATAAAAAGAAATTTAAACTAGTTTGTAGTAATATCTATCCTTTCATAAAGACTGACAATTACAAATACGTTTCATTAACTTACTACGGTGGTACTACTGAGAATATTGCTAAGATTTTATCCAAATATAATTTAAAAGTTAGTTTTAAGACACAAAGTAAATTAAGAAACATTTTATTCAATTGCAAGGACAAAATTGATAAATTTCAGAAAGGTGGAGTATATAAATTATGTTGCCCAGAATGTACTGCATCTTATATTGGCCAAACTGGTCGCTCTTTTGAAATTAGGTTTAACGAACATTTAAGATCTTTTAAATTGGAAAAAGTAGACTCTACCTTTTCTAATCATATTTTTACTTGTAGGAATAAATTTCCGGACTTAGATAATCTAAATATAATTCATGTTGCCAATAAAAGTTTTAAACTTAATGTACTTGAATCGTTAGAAATTTACAAAGCTGCAAAAATTACTAGTATTAACCTATTAAATGATCAACAAGGTTTGTATAAGTCTCTTCTATTTAACGTTTGTACATAAATTCCGATTTTTGGTTTTCCCATATTACATCTGTTTATACCTTCTTGGTTCTGTTTTGTCATACTGTAGGATCACTTGACAATGGTACGTGCTGTACCGAAACTATAGTCGTGTTTTTAAATAATAAATTGTGTGATATATACAAAGTAGTTTTTTCCTGTATATCGTATATGTATTATCTAAATATACATAATATAGAAACGTTTCGTAGTAACTTTTTATTGCAAATATCTTTAAACCCTGAATGAACCTACAAAACTATTTTTAATTGTGTACCTTTTGACTTTCATAGACGACACAGTCCGGAATATCATTCGCAAAAGTTTAAAAGTTAAATTATTTCAATAAGTACCTATTATAGTCATACAGGTACAATTCCAAGATATGAAAAATTCATCAAAGCAACCTCGTTTAAACACAGAGATCTCTGCAACGGTAACAATGGCACGTAGTGTTATTTAAAGGGAACAATGGATTTGAGTACAACATGCGACTGAGTATCCATAACAAATTGGTTTTGTTACGCTGTGTACAAAACGTATATGACAACGGACTTATGCAGTTATTTACACACAGTGGATTTGTATGCGTTTACCACCAATACCAATTGAAAGCTCAACACAACGTGTTTTGCAACAATATAAATTCAGTGTAAAGACAAAGCAATTATTGTAAAGCGTTATACCAAAAAGTGTATTGGGATTAACGATAAAAAAGTACAAAGGGTGTTGTGTTAGTCGTTTCGTTAGCTACTGTTACACAATTAATCATTACTATGCAAAAATGTGTTACGTATAGTGTTGCGTCCGTGGACCACCAACTGATTTATTAACATTGCAAGATGTGTAACGTCTTCACGCCGATTTTCTAAATTATGATTTTTAGCTGTTTTGTTCATTTATTACCAGTTCATTTCCTTTGTCAATTTAGTCTCGAATCCTTTCCTAATTGCACTACCATAAATCGCCCATAAATTCTGATAAATTTTCTAGCTGTAACTGTCAACCCCCTAATCCTAACGTCCGTCAATTTGTATCATATTTCTGTCACATTTATAACCATAAACCAATACACTACAACAAGTTTCAAAACTCATCTTCGTCACTTGTAACACCCATCATCATTGTTCTCATCAAATTTAACCACACCTCCATCCCTTTCCAACTTAGTCTACAATCTATAAATCACCTTTTTTTTAAAAAGAGATCAATCAGATCAGATCAATAACAAGCAATATCAATTCACATCAAACTATCTACCTATCAACTTATATCAACAAACAAGTCTAATCAATTAATCAATATTCAATCGACAATTCAATCGTGACGCAACGCTTCCCGGTAGTTACGACCAGTGTTACCCGTGTATAAAGTGTAAATATATGTATAAAAACCCTGCTTAAAGACTTTAATTCAACGACTTATTTCAACCACAAAAATTCAACACAAACACCTGGACTTCATCAAGTTACAGTCCGGGACGATTCATAGCGAATCAAAACATATAGGTTTGTAATGTTATTCTGTGGAGCTATCTCCTATCAAGATACATTTCATTTAAAATAAACAAGTTTATATCCTTCTTGGCTCTGATTTGAAATTAATTCATGTAGAATTATAAATATTTACTTTAATTATCAATTTTAGGCTTTCCCGACGATTATTGTAACAATAGAAGGAAATGGAAAGGTCGTATTATTGATCTTATTTCGTAATTCATTTATTTGCGTCATCAAGTTAAATTCACAATCGTTTTATTAGTCATTTAAACTTTTAATGTACAATAGGGCTTAAAGAAAATGAAACTAGATGGTGAAAAGTGGCCTTAATAAACTTGTTACGATTTTCAGTAGAAACTCAAGCATTCTACCCACACCCATTTCCAGTCTGTGACGCAACGATGTGTTTTATGGATGTATTTATGCCATCGCAAGCATTAGTTGTACAGTTACATATACATGCACGAATGTTACCATTAGAGCTTTATCGTTACGTGTCATAAAAACGATTCGAACCACCTTTATGAACACATGATATATATACAAACACATTTACATATATATGTATATATATATATATTATATATGTGCATGCCTTTCATCCATAACGACCGAAAGGTCGTGAAATAAAAATGTCTGTTATTAAGCTCTTCACCATTCTATCATTCGCGATACTTGTAACCTACTTTTTTTATGCAAATCCGTTTTTTCATTAACCAAGTGTAAATTTTGACGGGAAACAATCTAGCCGATAACTGCTCAAAGCCGGATTGTTCGGATTAAAAGTTGATCTTTGACCTTTCTCTTAGGAATTCGATATCATAGGGATCCAATGTTATTGTATTTCGTTGTACATGTTGTACGTTGTATCAAAAAAAAAAAATCTTTTGTAATAAAATACACACGTATTTACCGTTATTACGATAAAGTTTAAATTCTTTTTTATCCTTATTCGTCTAAATATTAAGATCAAAGATCTCAAATTTTGAAGGCGTCCTACCAAGTAGGCACAACGAACCGAATGCCATATCCCACGACCGGTTTCGACCTATCGGGTCTCATCAGGTCGGCGCTGGCAGAAATGCCTTTACAGGGCTATATTATAAATATAAAAATTTAAATTTAATTTTAATTCCTTATTTTTTGGATATTTATTTTTTTTTAAGAAAACGTTATTTCCAAATTTATCGTTATCTAACTATTTTTGTTGCAGTATTGGAAAAGAGATTGAACAGTGATTGAAGGGTTAAAATTAAAAGGTCCTAAAAACTTTTTGTTGCATACTATTAACTCATCTAAATATGCCTACTAAATGCGATAAGTTCAAAAAGAAAATTGATTGCATTCACTCAATGGAAAGGGGGTCCAAAGAATATTTTTGCCAAAAATTCTATAATTTCTGTTCTACGAATATTTTTTGTACAGTTGTTCCACTTCTTTTCTACTTTAAGATGTTTTCTTGTAAGAAAAACACTTCCTAGAATTTAATTAATTTTTTAATATAAAATATTTACGCTAATTAAAATTAGGGTGATAACGAAGGAAACAGTCACAATGCTTTATTACAAAAATGATGATTATGATTACTAATCTATATTTGATAATTATTCGAGATGTGACTACTAAAACGACTAAAGACTGACTGATGACTTTTACAACCTTTCTTGGTAATTATCTACTCTCAATGGTCTTTTATATTTTTCCTACAGCCGACAATGATGCCTCCCGAGAGCAATGGTCACTGTCAATCGCCGATGCGAATAGCATTATTCTTCCAAAACTAAACAATATCACCCTTTGCATATACAGAGTTTTAAAAATAACAGAGGCAAAATTCCATTCAAACATATTTCAAAGATGTACAAAGTATTTACATTAACATCTGTTTACGTCTATATAGAAAATTCCATCTTAGTAAATATATCTATATATTGGAAGATTGTGGCGGGGGAGGCAGGGTCCATAACCTAGACAAATACAGACAGCCCCTTGGATTGCTCATGGAACGGTTTAACTACCAATTTTCCAAAGCAACATCATAAATTATAATATTTTTAAAGTTAGAATCTTGTCACTTCATTAAAGTAGATTATTTATAGCTACCACACAATAGTTGTTATTAACTCTATATTATTGTGGATTTATAAACGATGACAGTATCTTTAAAGTTGTATTGTTTTCATATCTGACTCAGTTTCTCTTGTTTACGTTACAATTTGTTTTCTTCAGATCATCTCAGTGCAATGCACTAGTTCGGTTAGAAAGAAAATTGAATTAAAGGTGTTAGACCAAGGTGGAAACCTTTCAAATAAACGACCTACTTTGCTGCAAGATACATCAATGTAATGTAAATGCACCTAATCAATTATTCTATGTTTATAGTACATTTCCTTAAATTTACCTAAGTTCACAATTTTTAATGTATAACAAAAAATTCAATGTAAGTATATCAAAAATGCTGGAAACTTTGGCGGAGTTGTAGAACAAACCGGATAGCTCAAACCCCAACACTAAAACACGACATAAAATGTCCGAAGCACTTTTCAGTAACAAAGTTAGCTTCGTCAGGGACTGAAGAGAACTAAGAACTAAGGCCAATGTGAACATTATATATACTAACCATAATGTTTATATTTCCCTTAGTTTATAGTTCTCTTCAGCCCCTAAAGAAGGTAACTTTGTTACCGAAAAGTGCTTCGGACATTTTGTGTCGTGTTTTGGCGTTGGGGTTTGAGCTATCCAGTTTATTCTACAATGTAAGTATAAGTAATAATTAAAAATTATAGATTATACTAAAAACAAAAATCGTGAACATGTTTTTTACTTATTTCTTAAAATGATGGATTAGTATCAAAATAAACTACTTTTGAAACGTCCTGTGCTTAGTATGATTGAATTAAATTAGAAAAATGTTTCACTTGTAGGTCATTTAATATTAATTAAATGCCTTTAATACATTAATAAAGCTAAGGGCCACACAGTCTCAGACAGAAATGCATATATACAATGTTGTAAACTTCCTAATTTTGTTCTAGATTGACTACTTAAAAAATAAAGATAAATGCTTGTAGATAAAATGTAAGTTCATTAATTATGTATTCCAAAAATACTTCTTTCAAAGCGATATTAAAGAAGTTCATTCCTTGCCAAGAAAGAATACAAATACTTAGTTTTCTTCGCCGAAATCAATTCAAATTCAAATTTAGTTAGCAGTCAGTAACTTTTATAAGAAGCTGAAAAATTGTGATATTGAACCAACTCGTCATAACGAAAATCTATTTCGAACATTTCTGGCTATAAATTTTCAAAACGGAAATTAATATAGATGCTTATATTTAAGGTAGAAAACGATCTTATAATGAAACTGTCTCGATTAACTTTTCGAACCATTTCAAAGTACAAATGTCATATAATGATTCGTTTTCATACAGTTTCTTAACAAAGTAAGAAAGTTTTTAAATTTAAAGTTTGAACTGGCAATCAAATAATTCTTTTGGGTTTCCTGAATTTTGCAGTTTATCGCTTAACTTATTATTTATTGTACTACTTTACGCCAGAAGTGCTGGTCATGTTTATTTTAGTTATTTTTTGTTCGGAGCTTCGAACGTACGAACGAGAAAATGATTGCAGCATAAAGTATACGTAAGATGATAACTCATTATGTACACTATCTTTAAGAACTTAAATCGTTTTATAGAATTGCAGTTTATACATTTAAAAGAACGTAATTCTTCATGTTTCCTACTAAGTCTGAGAACTATAAAGAGCAAGTACCTGGTACAATAATCCATCCTCCTCGGTATTATCTCGTACTAAGGACTCGAGAACAGCTTGTTATATTTCGTAAAAATCTAATCATTTCATCGCGACTACGATAAGTGTATATTACACGCGTTTTAACGTGGCACTTAAGCAAGAATAATAGACAAACAAAAAGTGGCAGTCAAATAATAAGATAATAAAATAAAAAACACACTGCATTTTATCAATTCTTTGGATAATTGCCTTAAAACAAGTTCCAACATAATGTATACAAACTATTCAATTGAATATCAGAAAGTTTGTTTTCTCCAAATTCGCTTGGATATTTTCGTCGTTTGTTCGGTGTGTCATGTTGCTAACTTTGTTGTGTTTGTCAGCCTGACTATACTTTGACTTTAGACTTTACCATAAAAAGAACCCACAATCAAGTAGAATAGAAAATATACCGAAAAGCAACACAAATCGACAACATTATTCACGCTTAATCAAACCACCCACAACAACACAAGGAAGCAGCTCTTAGAAGCATGTTACACAGACTAAAAACAACACCCTTATCCAAGCAAGAATACAACACCCTTATCCAAACAAGAATACAACACGGAGCTGAATATCATCCACCAAATAACTACAAGTAACGGGTATAACTGAAAAAACAGTACAAAACATTCAACAAAAAATTAACAAAACATCAATAAAAAAAGAAAATAGAAGAAAAACAAGAAGAAGAAAAGGAAAAATGGGCCACATTCACATACCACCATATACATACCGAATAACAAAATACTTCAAAAAATACGCCAGAATAACTTACAAAACTAACAACACAATAAAAAAGAAAATAAAAAACAAAATGGAAAAAGACGATAAATACATTAAATCAGGAGTCTACAAACCCATGTGCAATATATGTAAAAAAAACTACATAGGATAAACCAGCAGAAAAATAGCCCAGAGATACAAAGAACACATAAAATCATACGGATAATGGAAAAATGACTAACTACGCAACACATTTATAGCAAAATCAACACAGCCCGGGACCCATAGAAGAAACAATATAAATATTGCATTACGCACCAAAAAGTAAAATACAACATCCTCGAAAACATGGAAATATACAAACAACAACATAATCAACATACAAATAAACAATACATCGGACACAATATTCAAATCACTCAAACTTATCACACGAACCAGTATAAATACGCCACAACAAACAACCACAAAACAGACAGCTTGATAATGCCGAGAGGCGAAACGATCGTCCCTGACAAACACAACAAAATTCGCAACATGGCACACCAAACAAACAACGAAAATACTATTCGACTATTATCATAATTATTATCACAAGGTCGTTAGTCCTAAGATTGGTTGAACACCCCTCCATTCCGTCTTACCCTGAGTTAGTCTAAGCATTTTCCTTAAAAGCATCCCATATTCCCAACTATTTCTAAATAGTTGCCTAATTTAGGCTTTCCTTTGTTCCAATTTACTCCTGTTTCTGGTTCTAAATATGTCTCTAATTATCCTTCATCTCTCTCTCATCTAATTTGTCCTGTTTCTTAATGACTTCTATAGCGCCCTTTATTCTCCTACCCTTTCCAATACCTTATCATTTCTAGCCTGTTATATCTATCGTATTTTGATCAGTCGCCTATAACACCACATTTCAAACGCTTCCAACCTTTTCTTTTCCTTTTCCAGACGTACTCTGAACATACACCTTTAATAATTTTTTTTAAATTTTCAAATTAACCATTGGCGTGCACAGAAGTTATTTCTTTTTATTAAAAACAACTTGATTCTAATAATATGCTAAAATAAACGGTATTTATAATCTCTTTTCAAGAAAATGGGTGCTCTTTAACATTCTGATGGAAGGGCATATCAATTAGTTAAAATGTTCTCATATTCAAGTGCACGTTTGAAACGTAGTACTGATATTGTAGATTGGTGTGTGGACATCATCACCACTGAAGTATCCCGAACGCGGAAAACTGATAAACAAAGCCCTTATACGAGCTTGCACTGACCACAGGCTTTCAAATAATTAGAAAAAAGGAAAAAACACTCGGAAACTTGCCGCAATTTTTTAACAACTTGTTAGTTTTTATGCATGAGAAATAATGCAAGTACCCGCTTTTTCATTACGATACTCGCTAGTAGTAAATTGAAACAACTTTTCTTTACTACCAAAATACATAAAACAAATTTGATAAATTGCTATTGAACTAAACGAAAATGGACTTTTTCGTAATTAATTTTGTACCTGCACACAATAAGGCGTAATCAAGCTGATATTTGGACACTGACTGTATATTAACTTTTTATTACTCTGTTCAGCAATGGAAATTACCCTTTAAAACTTAAAAATTATTACCTCAACACCCACAAAAAGATGTATTTACGAAGTAATAATAATATGAAGTATTATGTTTTGTAAATGAGTACAATTTAAAATAGAACAATAAAATAAGTTTCCCTAAAAACAGGTTCTTATTAACTCGGTGAAAAAAATACGATTACTGAAATTTACAAAAATATTTATAGCTGTATAATAAATATCAAGTGGTAGTAGCACTAATTACTACTTAATCCTAATTTATTTTTTTACCAGCACTATGTTGAACTAATAATAGTTCTTAAACCATGGATGGTACAAGGATGATGAAGCATTTTAATAATTAAATTAAAAACACAGAAATCTTCAACAAATATGTATATATTTATGTGTTTTTAATTTAATTAATAACAGTTCTTCAAATTTGACCAATAAATAACCGTATATATTTTTATAAATTTTGGTAACTATTGTTTGTCTCTTCCGATCGAAACGAGTTCATATCAATAAAAAAAAATAAAACAACAATTTCAAATGTTTCACTAAATTTAATATGTACTCGACATATAAAAAATATATACATCCATCATGTTACTTTTAAATTTATGAAACACCTTAGATATTTAGGAATTTTTGCAATAGAAAATTATAAACGTAACTTGCAAAATATGTTAGTTACCAATAAAAAAGTAATAGACCCATTCCTAAAATGTTGTGTATCAAATGTTTTGCAAAGATTGTAATGCCACTTACATTGGTCAAAGTGGCAGACCAATAAAAACACGAATAACATGTGTAAAAAAAACATAAAAAAACTGGTATATCGGACCATTGCACCTCATTCAATCATAGTATAGATGTTGATAATGTTAAAATGCCACATAACAATGTATTCAAAAGCAGGAAACTAACCATGTTGGAAAATCTAGAAATTAAGAAGGGTTTAGATAATAAAATAAATTTAGTCAACAATCAAATTGAGTTAGGGCAAATATCATTTCCTCTGCTATTTAGTTGAATTTGTAATTGTTGTGGTATATATAATAATATATATATATTAATTTAGTATATAATTTACTCTTGATAATGGACTATGCCCGAAACATATGTCGAATACATATTAAATTAAGTGAAACATTTGAAGTTGTTGTTTTAGTTTTATTGAAGTTAATAACCATGTTTCACAAAACATACACCCAAGACAGTTATAAAATTACGAAACGAGTTCGTCGAAAATTGGATAATTGAAACTATTTTGTTATTTAATATTATGTATTTCTGATTCCTCCTTTGTCATTGTGCTAAAGATATTTTTAAAAATAAATTTCAAGGTACATGCACGCATGTCCTATTTCCTGGCTATCTATTAAGGATAGATGTGGCTGTTCAATTAATTTCGCTTGGTGATAAGAGCAAGAGCACCCTTTGCAATTTGCCCCTTGCTTCGGCCTTGATCTGCTCGTACCGTAATTAATTTAGATCTTATCTCGTCGACTTCCCTTTGCTTCCAATATATCTAGCAGATATATCGATAGGAAACAGATTTGTTAAATTGATTTACCGTTTCAATCCGTCTATATTACCAAAATATACAATCAACCAATAGAAATAATTAGCGCAAACTTAATCTTAATCTGAAATAAACTGTAGGAAGTATTACCTCACTAAGATGAACAATGTATTTTACTACAATTTAAGTTAATGTTTTACTCCAAGTTATTATTATGGAGAAATGGGAAAGATTTTGAAATTGTATGGACTTGGATATGTGGACCGGAAGTTACATTTGCGTAGAGGGATTTCATTTTCGAGGGCGCAACTAAAACCACATAAGACTGAAATTAATCGCAAATTAAATTGAATTCGTGTTTGGGTTACGAAAACTTTAAGATGAAACGAGACAAGATACCTTAGGAATTTAAATCGGATTTAATAAGAGAATCCTTAACCGGTTTCGACGATTAATCCTTTCTTTCCTGTACTTACTAATTTCCGACATAAATTTCAAGTAAAATATTTTCAATTCCACTTAAAATTCATCAATTATTTAAAACCATAAAGAGATGTATATTTTGTTGAAAATAAGTATGAATAAACTTATCTGAAAATGTGCGATAAATTTAACAGTAAAGATGAGTGATTAAAACAAACACAAACTTTCACAGAAATTTATTAATATCAACAATTGTTTCGCTAACACAGTAGCTTCTTTAGGACATAGATGGTACAATACAATTATGAGGTCTATATATATATATATATATATATATATCTAAAACCAGGAACCAAGTACCGTGGGGGCAGTAACACTAAGAACAAACTAAACATTTTAAACTAAATTAAATAAATATAAACAAGTCTTTAAAGCTAAAAAAGTTATAAATTTAAATTAATTAAGGGTGAAAAATTAACGTCAAGTTGATCATTTAACAATAACATAGATCATTTATTTTTATTAATTTCTACAGATTCTAAGAGATTTAGTTTACGGCTTTTATCTACAACATGTATCACTTTAATAACGGTTCTCTAAATTTGTAACATACTACTTGTACCATTAAATGAGACTGTCCTTTGATTTTACCTTACAAATTTCTATCTTCTTCTTTTTCTGAAAACAAATCCGACGAGGTATTAGAAACTATTGAATAATTACCACCGTTATTATACGTAATATTAATAGGAATGTATTTTTTATTCTCAAACTTTACGGTAACTTTCTTTTGATTTTATATTCAACGATTTTTAATTAATATAATACCCTTAAAAGTTTTTTAAAAAAACTTCATGGATGGTAAACGACTGATAATCGTTTTTTAATTTATTTTATGGTACTAGTATTTCGTTCTACCGATTTTAAACTGCTTTTTTAACATTTTAATCGGTTGAAGCAAATTCATAAGAATTCGGAGCAAAGATAATGGACTACTATTACGAAATATTATATTTTGAAAGGAATATTTGCTTCTAAAAACTCAAACAAAACAATATGAAATTTTCTAAAAATTGTGTTATAAATAATTAAAGAGTGATATTGCGATTTTTGATTGTAAAGCTTTTCTTTAATGAAAAATCCATTCGAATGAGTGACAGTAACGAATAAAACTTTATAACCTTCCTTTCTGTTGGAATTTCCCAGAAAGTTTCCTGTAATCGTCCTGGCTTTCCGAACCCAGGAATACATTCCAAAAGGAATTTAATTTGCATAAGTACTTGACATTATTTACCACAGACACCTGGGAAATGCTTATCGTAATACCAACCTTCTTTGTTTCGACAAAATATAGAGATTAAAATAAGGTATGCAAATGGTATCATAACTATTTGAATTTAGCACTCGGGCTATTTATACATATAACACCATATCTATCTTCTCTTCCACTGTCTTTGATAACTAGACTGTCGCCTTTTGCTCATTTGGTAATTTCCACTTCAAATAAGAGAAATTGCATTCCTTAATGAATATTTATGTACACTTTATTAAGCGTTAAGTTATTTTTTTCATAATATGGATGTGCAAATCTTGATTTAAAAAATGAAAACACACAAAAAGTTTCAAGATGTTTATTTAAATTCACTACAATTGTTTCGCTTAACTTCAGCTTTTTCAGGTGACGATATAACAAAATTTATGATTAGTTACTACGTATATATACCTACATATTATTGGTCGTTTAGTATTTTATTATCTTTATTCTTTCGATTAATTTCTAAACCTTCTAGTAAATGTAATTTTTTACTTTTATTATGAATATGTAAAATTTTGAAATCTATGTTAAAATTATGGCCATTAGTAAGTAAATGTTCTGCGTAAGCCGAGTCGGTTTTTTTATTTATGAAACTTTTATTTTATTTTGTTCGCGAATACGAATGTCAAAGGAACGACCAGTTTGCCCTATATAAACTTTTTCACAGTTGGAACAACTTAATAAATAAACACCTGATTTTGAATTATTAGGTGTTTTACATTTGTTATTTAAAATACATTCGCCTAACGAATTATCTGTTGTTTTTTTTTTTGAATGACATATAACTATTGTTTGTTTTCTGTAAAATTTTTCTTATTTTAACAGAAATCTCACCTATTTCCATTATACAATTAAAATTAGAAAGTTTAATTTTTACATCCGGATAAATTAACTTACAGGTTTTTTGTAATAGTTTTTTATTCAATATATTGCCAACTAGGCTGAGAGAATAACCATTACTTCATGCAGTACGATAAATCCTATCTAATTCTAACTTATAATCATCGGGTTTTAACGGAACGGAAATCAACCTGTGGATAAAAGAATTAAAATCCGCTAATTTGTGGGATACCGGATGAAACGAACTAGCATGAATAATAGTGTCAGTGTGAGAAGGTTTATGGAAGATTGCGAATTCATGTTTTGATTGTACTCTTTTAATATTAAGGTCTAGAAAATTGATAGATTTCTCGGCTTCAATTTCTAAAGTGAACTTTATTTTCTCATGTAAACTATTGATAAAATTATGAAATTTTATAAGTAATCTATCAGACCCAGTAAAACAAATAAGTATATCATCTACGTACCTGAACCAGTATAAACAATATTTGAATAGATTATGTTTACCTATTTGATTTTTCAAATGGGACATAAATATCTCCGCTGATAACGGGCTCAGTGGGTTACCCATAGCTAAACCTTCCGATTGTCTATAATATTGTTCTTCGAAAAGTAAATAATTTTGACTTAGGCAACTTTCAAGTAATATTAATATATCTTTAGAAATTAATGCATTAGAGTTACCCTCAATTAGCTTGTTTTTGACAATTGCTATTATATCTTTCGGAGGAATACTTGCAAATAAATTTATAACATCAAATGAAATAAGTTTACGATTTGGAGGTAATGTTATATTTGAAATTTTATCTATGTGTTCAAGAGAAATTTTAACAGCAAATGATGATTCAAATTTCGTATTTTTTATAATTCCATTGATTAAAATTTTTGACAATTTCGAACAAGGGGATTGAAGAGAAGCTATTACAGGTGTAATAGGAGTATCTGGTTTGTGGAATTAAACGCCTTTTTTGAAAATCATCTAGTAAAAAAATAATGTTAGTTAGGGTTGATTTAAGTTGCTTTTGAAAACTAAATGTAGGATCTGATTTAATCTTCACAAAGGAATTTTTATTTAAAAAATCTTGCTCTGACTGGATTTCAATTTTTACATCATTTCACTTCAGCTTCTCTTATAAACATGTGAATCCGCTTGCACAGGTCATAGAATATGTAGACGTCAAAGAAATCGATTTGTAGGTCATTTAAGATGCAGACGGTTGGGGCATTTTCCATTTGTAATATTGTAACTAGATATCTACCCTTCAAATTTAACGAGACCATATAGTTACGTTCAGTAAAGGGTGCAGACTATCTATTTTTATTTAAATGGTAGAATAAAAACAATTGTTATTATCTACAGAAGAACATCTAGAAACTTTTTTTTATCGAGTCTGAGTACCAAACAATCAAGTGGTGATGCTATTTATTTGATAAAAAATTTCGAGGAATTTGCAGAGCTCGACTAATACTCTGCAGTCGCTTGCTGTTCGTTTTTCTTGCCAATTTGAGACCAGCGATTGCTTAAGAGGGGCCATAAACGATCAATAAATAAATACTGGAAGTCAAATAAAGTTAAAAGTTTTATAATATAATTAGAAACGTGTCGTACTATACAATCTCTGCTTCTTTCTATTGGCTTCCATAATGGCCTTTGTTCACATTCTCTTTATGAAGGTTAGAAATGAGGAGATATAAAATTAGATTACCGGTCGCAAATAGTTAAGGATGTAGAATATTCTAGTTTTAGGGAAATGCGAAGATTAGATTAGGATTGGACGAATTGGAGGTGCGTGTGCAATCAGTCTGCAGACAAAATACACTTTGTGATGATGATCATGATAACGATGACTATAAATTTAATGGTTGCAGGTTTACTAGTTTTATTCCAGTCCACGTAGTACGTTGCCAATGTGTTTTAAAAGAGAATCATAAAGAGTCACGAAGTTTGAATTTAAATTTAAGTTTTACGGTTTAGCCCTTCCTTGTTGCTAATGTCATTATTGATTTTGTGAGCACATTGTATAACAGTATTGTTCTCTTATAATCTTCTAAACGACCCTTGCAAGTAATATTATGAAGGCGTTAATCTTAAGATGAATGATGTTATGGATTAAGAAAAATGTTTTTGCTTGATTGAGAAAATTGAGTTAGCCAGGGCCGATGCTAACGCTAATCATAATTTTAGTGTAATATTTTATACGTCTTATGTTATTGTGATAATAAAAAGCAAATAAAATAAAACCAACTAAAAATATAAAACAATAATATCGTAAAGAAATACAAAAGTATAATTTTGAAATATAATACTTATATCCCGATTGGAATGTGCTTTCTTAAGGCAATACCATTCTTTTTCATGGTCTAAAAAGTTATTGAATTAAAAAAAGAACCGATTACGGAAAATTATCTGTCTTGATTACAACGTTGACAAAAAGTCCCATTACCATTTAATAAATGAAACAGATGCCAATCTATACAGATAAATAAAACTGGAGTGTCTGTTTGTAATATCAAAATAAGCACTTTTTAGTAAATGCATATGGATTATATACGGTACATGTGCCAAAATAACATTTTTTACTATTTTTGTCTGTCTGTTTGTTCCGGCTAATCTTTGAAACGGTCGGACTGACTTTGATGGGACTTTCACTGGCAGATAGCTAATATAATAAGGAGTAACTTAGGCTACTTTTATTTTATAAATTAATAACTATTCAGCGCGGACGAAGTACATAATACATCTATTATTATTTTTCTGTTCGCTATTTTACTCTGTTTATTTAGGTACTTAGTCAAATAATCAAATAAAATTATAAAATAAAGTAATTTTGCAATGTCCAAGTACAGATTAAATGGGAACATCGTCTTATTTTTTTAAATTATGTTAAAAAACAAAACAATAACAAAAATATCATATTCTCTGCATTATGTACGTGAAGTTATGTTTTGTTTTCATGTTTTTCTTCTTAACTCCTAAACTCATGAGTTTCATTCTTCATTCTAGAATAGAAGGAACCAGAATATCGTAACAGAAAAAACGTCCAAAATCACACTTCCCTTACATCCGCTTTTATCCTAAGCCTGTCGTTTAGCCAGCAGCAATATAAATAGAACAAAGAAATACAATTTTTTGTTGCCACATGACAGCATCATAATGACATGAGGCTATTTCAAATGTTCCTTCAACATAAAAAGGAAGGTTTGACCCATTATTTTCTCCACATTTATTACCATAATAAAATGAAACATTTTTGAGAATATCAGAAAGAACTCCAAGTTTTTGTGTCAATTTTTATCAAATAAAATAAATTTATTGAAAATATTATTTATTAATACGATTCTGCGAATAATATTTCACCAACACAATTTCGAATTCCGTTTATTTCAGATATCAGATACTAATTTAAAATAATAATAGAACATCTGAATGTTTGTAGAATATAAATAGCACACATTTATCTACATTTTTTTGAAATATCCATTTTTTTTGTTACACGCATTATTTAAATTTTATGCCAAAAAGTTCGTAATTTATTGTACTTATTTTTATTATAGATAGGGCGGATTGTCCCAAAAGTACAATATCGCAACTGTTATTCTTTATCCTTACAAATTTCCTGTTTCGAGTTTAAAAAACATGACTCGTCTAAACATAAAAAAGTCTTTCTCCTGTTCTTTTGTAGGTAATGTTTCCTTTACCCAACTTGCGTAACCCGATATTTCTGTGTCTTAAATTTTAGATGAAGCTTTTCGTTTTTATTGCCTTTTAAAAGTTACAAATCACAAATTTCAACACTCCTTTTAAATATTAAATATTAGGATGGTTGGTATTTCTTTAGGTGAATTTAAAGCATATACTTTATTTTTCAATGGGCAATAATTAGTTACTTACAGATAGCAACTAACACAACATTAAAAGTCTATAGGAAAACAAGTTACAATTAGAAAAATATTTTTCTTTGAACGAGCTGTTTTGATTTTTAACAACACGAAATTAATTTCACGAACTAAAGGCACATAGTAGAAAAGTAAATAAATATTTTCATTTTTAATACTAGATATCGATTTATATATCGTGTTATAATTTTGTGAAACATTTTTTAACAATAAAATGAAATAAATTTGCTTTTAAATGTTTCAAAGTTTAATATGAATCACTCTACATATGTTTCGGGTGGTTAACACTTTATTTTCAGTAATACATTACTCTACGCGAACTAGAGTAGCTGGTAGACTGTGTCGAGATATGAAAAAAACTTTTAAAAATTTTTGGATGTTTCATTCCAACCAGCTACTCGTGTTGGTGGACGGGCAGTCCCTCCGACCTACACTGTAGTACAAATCCGGAGGGTAGGGCGTAAGGCCATCTTCAGACTCCCTTCAGAATCGTGGGAATGGGTGGGTGGTGTGATTAGGGAGAGAAAGATGAGACGAACAAAATGAAGACAGAAGAGTAGTGCAAGATTAACTGTGGAATTTTACTGTCTGTTATTTGCCTAAGTGATCCCAGGAAACCACGGAAAACGGACTGGAGCAGCCGGACCCGGATTCGAATGCTGAGTAATGATCTAGAGTGCTAGATCACGACGCTCGGTAAAACACGAGACATAAAATTTTTAGTGAAATAGGTGTTCTAGAAGGAAAACTACTAAGAGTAAAGGTGATGAGACTAGTTTATAGAAATCCGTATAATTGTACGTAGTTAGAACAATAGAATTCAGGAAAAAGCAATTAAGGGTAAGGAGTGCATGCAGGTGTAGGTAATAAGCGAAATTCTAGATAGAGGTAAATGATAGTAATAATGGAACAATAGAATTTACATTAAAGGGAAACAAAAGCATGCACAAGATAAGAAGGTAGGTCTACATTGAGATGAATCAAAGACTACCCAGAAAAATAATTTTACGAATTTTTAAAATAAAAATTCTTAAAACTAAGTTTTTTCCCTTAAACTGAATTCAAAAACTTATTGAAATGTTGTTATACTTTTCACATTATTTTCCCCCAAAAACCGATTGATTTAGGTATCTGAAACTTGTCAAGTTCTACTTTGTTGGTGTCTATTTCTCTTTAAAATAAGTACAAATTAGATATCCTAGGGGAACAGAATCATTACGACCTTTATCAAGATGCATAAGTAAATATACATTCAGAAATTATGATTTAGAGATTCTCATTTTAATTAAAACCATTAATTTCAATAGAATCCATACTTATGAATCTTCATGTTGTGGATGTGTATGTCTACGAAATGTTTTGTTGCAGGAGTCGAGTTTCCTGGAGGTCCAACTGACCCCAGAGGGTCGTGAACTAGTCCAAGCTCTGCGCGGCCTGCTTTTGCAGGCCCACTGGCATACATACACCCTCCTAGCAAACGAAGCATCCGCAACGGCGTTACGCCGACCAGATCTTTGGGCAGCTTTAGCTTCCGCGCCACTACATCCTACCTTAGTCGCCCTACCAAACATGCCACAACGGCGGCCCACCACTGTTTTCAGGTCAGTAGGACAAAATCAAATGCGACTCAGCGGCGACGTTGTCGGTTACCGACGACGGCGTCGGAAACAGATTTCATGCGACCGACGCCAAACGTCGATTCGATGTGTCACTACCACCTTCCCTCCTATCTCATTCCTAATTTATGACACGCAATGCGTTCGAATTTTAGTGTCGGTAATAATTCTTGCGGTAAAACGACAACGCACGTAATGAGATTGGAAAGGGTGGCTTCTTGTGATCTTTTCTTCATAATTAATTTTACAACCAAGTAGTAAAAATATTTTATTGGTTAGTTCTTATATATTTACTCAGAAAAAACAAGTTTGTGATAGTAGAAAATATAGTAGCAACGAAGTTATAGATAAGATTCAAAATGTTAAAAATAATACATTTATAGAACAAGATCTGGACTGGATTAAGTCATATAGGGGATCCTTAAGCAATGCAAGTCTCAGCGCCACTCGCCTTTTGTTAGTAAGCGGCAGTTAAACAGTATACCAACACCAAATTTTTATTTTATCTCGGCACTAACGAATGTATGTCATTTGTTAAAACAAAAAATATTTATAAGCAATGTAATTTAGACTCGTTGTATAGAAATACTAAACAAAAATATGTATTTGATAAATAAATATTAGATGAAGAAATTAATTTTGTACGATGTTAATGACAGGAAGTTATGATGCGAACTGGTTGTAGTTTTCAATTTTAGAATTTTTAAAGATAGATAAGAGGGGAGCTAGAAACATAAAAAAGAAAGTAGGGTGTTAATAGACTGAGAGACGTTGGAAAATTTTCAAGATAAGAAATACTAAGAAATAGAAAGCAGTTCTAAACCACCGAAGAAACCCATCATTAAATCATATTAGAATAGTGTAAGAACCATAAAGTCATGGGGTTAGTAGACAAAGTTGAATTGTTAAAAGGGATTATAGGAAAGTACTGAACCAATTAAATTATCATTAAGTGAGGATAGGTAGAGAACAGGTAAAGAGCAAGTATAAAAATAGATTTGCAAGAACAGAATATTTACAGGCAGGTAATACGATATACAATACAAACAATAAAATTTACAACAACAACAACACAAAAATACAAATACAAAACAATATTTACAGAAATATTAATATCTTTGAAATAAAAAATATTAATTCGCCACATTAATGTACTTAAATTTTTGCAGTACTTCCAAATGGTGATTACCTATAGCAAAATTGTAACAACAGTTTGTGAATGTTAACTGTAAATCATCAATGATACATTAATCGATAACTACTTTGAAAACTTATTATTTTTAATACTGTTTACTGTCCTTACTTGTTTATAATGATTTTCTAAATTTTATCACTACCCTACATCGAAATACATCTGCTACACGGAAGATAAAATTTCAGATGATATAAACTTTCTAGATTTATTTATTTATTATGAGAAGTAACAAATTTGAATTTAACATTTATTTGTAACAAACAATAGAAGAACAAAAACAAAATTTGTAGATTCCCCGCTCATTAATTCAAAGATAAATAATAACAATTTTATAGATGTTAATAAAGTAGATAACTTAAACTCAAAAGGAAAATTTTCCGGGAAATCTTTAATAAGTTAGGTATACATTTTATCGTCGAATTAACTTTTTGTAAATGAAAAGGAAACAATCTCAATTTTCGCTTGATGAGAATTCGCACAGAGTAGCTTGGTAATTTAGATAATACGTTAAACCTACACTTCCGTTCAACTTACCAATATCGGAAAATGACTGCAATTTCGATGTTGACAACGAGAAGAAATGATTCTATAAACTGGAGTTTATTAAACAGTAAACAATTTAAAATTTTATGACACATAATTAGATACATATAAAAGTTTAAGTAAGCAAAATAAAACTACGTGGAAAAGTTTCACGACCAATTGGAGTAAATATGCTATACTACATGTTTAAAAGCTAGTTCGACATTGTATATGCTTAATATTAATAGCCTAAAATATGTGGGAAGTTCACAAAGCTTAATTTTACTTGGTTATTAACTGAAATAAAATTTTGAAACAGGGCGTTTTTAATCTCTAATGTTGCAATGGGAGGAATTCTTTTGGTTTTATTAATACCACTACACAATGCAATAACATTATCTAGATTTAAGTGGTGGTTTGATAAGACAACCTTCGATTATAGTCATGTGACCGATAATACTTACGATATTTGTAATATTTAACTTTTCCATATGGTTTTATTTTATTTATTTAAACATATTTTACAATAATTGCACCCACCACAGTGTTAAGTTTATGTAATAGCTTAAGTTTTTATTTTTATTTTGACAATGTGTAACAAATACCAATGTACGAGGCATGTTTTTTAAGTAAGTACCGTTTTGAAATTCTGCCGCCGCAGCCTGCAGTCAGCGTTCCACGCATGCGCACTGAGTACTTACATCTGACGCCATTGCAGTCTGATTCACCCTTTTTTACGTTGTTTACTGAGTGTTTAAGATACCTCCGATAATCGCTAAAGGACTAAAACCGATTGATATTCATCGTGATATCTGTGCAGTTTACGAACAAGAGATTATAAGTGATAGAATGGTAAGGAATCTGTGCCATGCAATCCTGAACAAAAGACGTCACAAGTTGAGCAAGGGCATCGTTTTGCTGCATGACAATGCCCGCCCGCATGTGGCTAATCGGACCAAAGATCTTATCATATCTTTTCATTGGGAAACTCTATATCGTCCTCCGTACAGCCCTGATCTGGCGCCCAGTGACTACCATTTGTTCCTGCACTTGAAGAAACATCTCGGCGGTCAGCGTCTTCAAGACGATGACGAAGTCAAAACAGTTGTGATGCAGTGGTTAACAGTTAACAAGACAGGCGGCAGAGTTCTATGAGAAGGGTATCTAAAAACTGGTCAAACGTTATGATAAGTGCCTCAATTTTGAAAGAAATTATGTAGAAAAGTTAATTAAGGTACAGGCTTTCATGTAAAAATAAAATTATTAAGATATCTTTTTTTTATTAATTTTAAAACGGTACTTACTTAAAAAACATGCCTCGTATACATTTTGACGACAGTTTCTGTTAGGTGAAAGCTGCCATCTAATTATTTTGTGAGGGAAAACCAAAATAACTTGCTTAGTGGAAAAATCATTGTCGTTTAAATCCAAACATCCCGAGTACTGGCGAGGGCGTGACAACAGTAACAAATTTTTCCCTAATTGTACGAGGTAATCTGTAGTGGGTATAAATTAATTCAATAATTAATATCGCGTTTATGTATTCAAAAATAACTACTACTTTAGATTGGAATGAATTAATGTTCTTGTCTCGTGCCGACTGTTTAATATGGAACAGAACACTTGAATTTATTTGTAATGTAAGGTTTGTAACGAAGGAATGTAAATGATAAGGGAGGGTCAGATGGTGTGCGTAATCTGGGTTGAATAAAAATGTTCCGTTGTTTTGGGGAATAAATATCATTTTACGTACCTACTATTAAATGCCTCATGAGTTTGTTCACTAGAATTTTTGGATTAAGTCTTAAATCCTTTTTAAATATACCTTTGTGACACTAAAAGTGTGTATTTATAAAGAAAATACAACCGTGACAAGTTTATTTTTGTTGCAGCGTGAATTGGAAAAGGATTCCATTTTTCCATTAGTTGCGGAAACAAAAATCCTTAAGTGGTTTGCTTTGTCACTTAAGGATCTGCGTTTTGCCAGCTTCTTTCCTTTTAGACTAAAACAGCACGATATTTTGTTTCTAAGTTTTTTCACCGATTGTTTAACGAGTTTTTGAAGAATACCGCATGCTATCGACCTTAAATTTGAACTACATGTAGGTACATTAAAGTGGCTCAAAAAAGAACCGACCATTTTTTTATCGATCTCGCATAGAAAGTTGTGCAAAAAAAATTTGAAAGTAGTTAGGACAATTTGTAATAAATTACGGACGTTGTCATTATGTACGAAATGTCAATATACCACGATGGTGGCAAACCACAAATTGATTATTCTGTTCGCGGTCATCTGCCTTCATTCATTTCTACGTGGTTACAACAATTGAAATTGGCGAGTAACACATAAGCGAGCTCTGTTGTAATAGGCCAACAATATACCATGATGGTAGTAAACTACAAATTGGTTATTCTGTTCGCGGTCATCTGCCTTCATTCATTTCTACGAGGTTACAACAATTGAAATAGGCGAGTAACATATAAGCGAGCTCTGTTGTAATAGGCGAACAATATACCATGATGGTAGTAAACTACAAATTAGTTATTCTGTTCGCGGTCATCTGCCGTCATTCATTTCTACGTGGTTACAACAATTGAAATTGGCGAGTAACACATAAGCGAGCTCTGTTGTAATAGGCCAACAATATACCATGATGGTAGTAAACTACAAATTGGTTATTCTGTTCGCGGTCATCTGCCTTCATTCATTTCTACGAGGTTACAACAATTGAAATAGGCGAGTAACATATAAGCGAGCTCTGTTGTAATAGGCGAACAATATACCATGATGGTAGTAAACTACAAATTGGTTATTCTGTTCGCGGTCATCTGCCTTCATTCATTTCTACGAGGTTACAACAATTGAAATAGGCGAGTAACATATAAGCGAGCTCTGTTGTAATAGGCGAACAATATACCATGATGGTAGTAAACTACAAATTGGTTATTCTGTTCGCGGTCATCTGCCTTCATTCATTTCTACGAGGTTACAACAATTGAAATAGGCGAGTAACATATAAGCGAGCTCTGTTGTAATAGGCGAACAATTTACCATGATGGTAGTAAACCACAAATTGGCTATTCTGTTCGCGGTCATCTGCCGTCATTCATTTCTACGAGGTTACAACAATTGAAATAGGCGAGTAACATATAAGCGAGCTCTGTTGTAATAGGCGAACAATATACCATGATGGTAGTAAACTACAAATTGGTTATTCTGTTCGCGGTCATCTGCCTTCATTCATTTCTACGAGGTTACAACAATTGAAATAGGCGAGTAACATATAAGCGAGCTCTGTTGTAATAGGCGAACAATATACCATGATGGTAGTAAACTACAAATTGGTTATTCTGTTCGCGGTCATCTGCCTTCATTCATTTCTACGAGGTTACAACAATTGAAATAGGCGAGTAACATATAAGCGAGCTCTGTTGTAATAGGCGAACAATATACCACGAAGGTAGTAAACCACAAATTGATTATTATGTTCGCGGTCATCTGCCGTCATTTCTTTCTAAGAACTTACCTCAATTGAAATAGGCATGTAACACATAAGCGAGCTCTGTTGTAATAGACGAACAATATATCACGAAGGTAGTAAACCACAAATTGATAATTCTGTTCGCGGTCATCTGCCGTCATTCTTTTCTACGAGGTTACAACAATTGAAATAGGCGAGTAAAACATAAGCGAGCTCTGTTGTAATAGACGAACAATATATCACGAAGGTAGTAAACCACAAATTGATAATTCTGTTCGCGGTCATCTGCCGTCATTCTTTTCTACGAGGTTACAACAATTGAAATAGGCGAGTAACACATAAGCGAGCTCTGTTGTAATAGGCGAACAATATTAGTGCAATTTACTCTCCTTTATTAAAAGTATTTGCAATGCAAATTCAAAATCAACTTGAATTTCAATGGCACATCCCTTTACACCGTTGCAGTTAAAGCTTAGAGTTTAAAGCTTCACATGGACCGCAAACATATACGACATCATCTAAAATCGTGCATATGTGTGCAGGATTATACGACATATCGGAAATAGGTCAATATCAAAATAGGTCGTCGATATTGGGAGACCCGATGCAAATATCGCCTCCAAACACGTTTCGTAATAAAGTTGTGGCGGGTTATAAATATTATGACAACTTTGGGATATTTGGTGAATTTAATTTTAACAAATTTCATATGACAGCTTTGAATCCAGGAGAGAATACAGAATTGGACATCGCAACAGTGCTTTCAAATTCAGCTCCTAATTTCCCACGAAATTTAAAAATCCAATAACTGAATACATTAAACCCAAACGAGACAAACCGTATAATTTAACATAAGTATTTGAAACACTTTAATCCCTTTACCTAAACCGTTAGCCTATAACGTAAGCTTTTTAAACACAGATAGCCAACAAATCACTTAAATATTTAAACGCGGTTTAAAAAGTTTTATGGTTTATATTATTAAGGGCTTCAAAATACTTAAATTGTAGGCAGTGGCGTCTAGTGATAAAATGCATCGGGTGTTTTCCAAATTTTTACTCACCTTTTTAAGTAATTGATGGTGGAAGCTTTCACTTATTGAAACACAGAAAACATAATTAAAGAATTAAAAATACACTTGGTTTCATAATATTATATTTCTAGACACTACAATTGTTTCAGCAAACATCATTTTGTGATGATTCATCACACCTAATGAAGGCAATGTTTGCTGAAACAATTGTAGTGTCTAGAAATATAATATATTGAAACCAAGTGTACTTTTAATTCTTTAATTACACCTTTTTAAGGTTCAATTAAATCGTGTAATCCTTAAAGGAAAAGTCTAAATCAATTTTTTTATCATATGAGTGTTAAAAAATCTCATATGGCAAATTAAAATTAAAACCATTGTCAGATTGTCACTATTGTATCGAACCGAACAGGAACAGAATCAAAACGTCACAATAACTACATACTGCACGCGTTATAACAAGGATTTCTTAAAACTAAACTTATATTTATTGAGAAAAAAATTAAAACACTGAGGGTTTCACTAAAACTTTATTGAATACTCGATACGTATTTCGCCTTATAAGGGCATCTTCGGGAGTAACGAAATTATACTAAGTACCAAACAGAAATAAATTACTTTATAGTACATACTAAGAGGGTGGGGGATGAACAATGTTTGGGTCCAATAAGGGATTGTTACCAAATTCTATTTGGTCGTTAGTAATATTTTTATTTTCTATTTTTGCTTTTTTTTTATTTCGATGATTTCGTATCTATCTAGTATTGGACCTCCTTTTAAATGGTGTAATAATTCTAAATTATTTATATTTATGCTGTGGTTATTTTCAATAAGATGAGTGGCTAAACCTGAAGCATGATTATTGAATTTTACGTAATTTAAGTGTTCATTATATCTTGTTATAATATCTCTTTTGGTTTTTCCTATGTAAATAGCTGAGCAATCTGAACAATTGATTTTGTATACACCGCTTTTATGGAGGGTGTCGGTTTTTCCAGTCATCTTATTGTTAACCAGAAATTTATCTACAGTAAAGTTATTAAAATAAGCTGCATTAATATTGAACTGCCGGAGTGTCCTACCTAACTTTTCGCTAATAGTACCATAATATGGAATTTTTCGCCATTCCATTCACACATTCGTTTACATCTCCTATTAGATACTTCTTCACCTTGACCAATCAAACTGTTAGATATTTACCACTACCCGAGGACACCAAATATCAATACATACCACATAAAGTCCTTCCAGGTTAGGTTAGGGTTGGATTAGGTTACTCTGCCTTCTTTTCCAATATTTGATTCTTTATCTACATCCCTTCGTCTTTCCAACCTCCACCTCCAAACACTTTTTATGGTATCATACAAGACTTTCACCGCCACCTCCAACCTTATTTGTTTTGTTGGAATCCTAACATGGGAACATTGGTTCTGTCATACAAGAAAGTAGGGTATTTAAACTGTCAGTCCAGGGTAAATTATCTACGAAGCTTAAATTAAAACGAAACTCTTGAACTTGAGCATTTATGCTTCTAATTTCTGTAAAAGTAAAGGAACGTGTCACTAGTGAACTTCTTTTACATATAAAGCAGCCCAAGTGAGATTAAAAGAAGCTATCCACATAAAGTAAGCCGTTGTTGCGGTTTACATGACTTGCCTGTCTCAAACTGCTTTTATTCTATCCCGTCGCATTCGCTTTTTTCGCTCCTCTTTCTTCCTTTTCTTTATTCGACATGGCAGCGTTGATGCAAAATATACTTTTCTCTCAACTAAATTTTATGTTGGTAGAGGAATTTTTAAGATCTTCCATTGTGTCTTTATGAACGACTCATTATCCCAGTAAGTAAGGAATTAACTGAATATCTAGAGCCCGTGTTTGCATTCAAACGTTCAAGAGGCTTTTTTCCTTAGCGGTTGCTTCAAACGTCCGTTTTTCTTTATAAGGGCATCATCGTTAACGTTTATAAACCTACGACATTGTACTAATTAGAGAGCAACAGGATTAACGTATTTACTGTTTAAATTGTTGGAGTGCTAAGATACTTCATGACTTAACTATTTTAGTAATTCAGTTCGATTGTTTGATAATATGGATCAGAATGATAAGACCATACATATCATTTGAGATGTATTTTGCAACGCTAATCTGTCCTCGGATTTGAGGAAATTCTGAGGCTATATTTGTACTCGACGACGAAAATTATTTAATAATATAAAGTTAACAAACTATTCTGTGAATAATTTCATAAAATTTATTAAATTACGCCATCCTCAGGAGTTTTGACAATTACTGAAGTAGTATATATCCATATAAGTCCACTAAATTGACATACGCAGATCATTTACTTCTAAATTTTTTAAAATTAATTTTACATACAGAAAAGAAAGGTTCCAAATTAAATTTACTAGAGTGTTTAGAAATTAATGAATTAAACAGTTTAGGCCTAATTATAAATGAACAATTAGATATAAATGGATTACCGCTCTTAATTTTTTTTAACGTGCAATACTGAGTTCTACCCCTACCATTTTACTCATAATTTTAGTATATAATGATATTGTATTAATTTTAAGTTTTACCGAGCGGCGTAGTCTAGTGCTCTAGATAATTGCTTAGTATTCGGGAGGTCACTGGTTCGAACCCGGTTCGAATACTCTGGTCCAAGTTTTCTGTGGTTTCCTTGAATCATTTAGGCAAATGCTGGAACAGTAATATTCCACAGATAATCTTTCACTTCTCTTCTGTCTTTATTTCGTCCGTCTCAACTTTCTCTCCCTAACCACACCACCCATCCATTCCCACGATTCCTGAAAGGAGGTTGAAGAGGGCCTTACACCCTACCCTCCGGATTTATACTATAGTGTAGGTCGGAGGGACTGCCCGCCCACCAGCACGAGTAGCTGGTGGGAATGAAACACAAAGAAGCTTTTAAAAACGTTTTTAATTTTAAGTTTAGTTAACTTCTTCCTCCTGAAGAAACCGCAGTGTGGCGAAATGATCATTGTGGTTATACAATAAACATTTTGTAACTTAAACTTTGTGTTTAATTTCGTCGTGACTATGGAGTTACAAGAATTAAAAACTTCCTCAATTCAATTTTTGATATTTGTTTTTATAGGAATAATTTAGTGAGACTGGGATTACTGTGTCAGTGCAGTTAGGTTATTTGCATATTTTAAATTCAAAAGTATTTGTTTTACATATTGTTATATCAAGAAAGTTAAGTTCATAATTTGTTTCTATTTCCATGGTAAATTTAATGGTTTTTTATTACAATAACACGATATTAATAATTGAACTAATTTATACCCACTAAAAATTACCTCATACAATGAGGGAAATTGTTTTTTTGTTGCTGTTGTTACGCCCCCACCGGGACTCGATTTTGTTGCTGTTGTCACCTCGCGTAGCTTAGTGGCTAAAGCATTGGGACGTAAAGCCGAGATCCCGGGTTCCAGTCCCCGAAGGGGGCGTGACAACAGCAACAATAAAAAATTGTATTTAAAATTTACCCCTACTAAAAATTCTTAAACAATATTTCATTATTAATTATTAATATGAATGGTTTTACTTAAGTTATTTAGATATTTAAGGAAATTATTTAATTCTCTATTAATTCCATTGATAAATATACGCAGAATATCGTGTACATAGCAAAACCCTGAACTGTCTTAGCATCTGAATTTTGAAAATTTCTTTGACCTTTTACACCATAAAATACACTGTAATAGGAAGTTTTGAGTAAACAATAACGAATCCATCAATGAAACATGTCATGTACTCATATCTTATAACTTTTGTACAGTTCTAGAGAGAAAATTACACAATTTAATTAGCAAAAAATAAATAATGATTGTTTTAATTTTAATTAAATTCTCGTATTCTACTCTTTTTTATATGCACACGCGTTTTGTGTTTGAACACCAACCTGTCGGAGGAGAAATGGTATTGAACATGAGCGAAAACTTCCGAGATCGACCAGGATTTGGGGTCCTGATTTATGTTCTTATTTTACAGAAAACTGGCCGATATATCAAGGCTTACAAGAGGAGTAATCGTCCTGTTCAGTGACCGCGTTTTTGGGCTTCGTATACTAGAAAACGCGCGCCGCCTCAACATGATGGACGGTCATTTCGTATGGATCTGGATCAACACCGCAAGCACAACCGCGCAATCAGAATTGTACAGTAGGTAAGTAATTTTATCAAATTGATCATCCTATTACAAATAATGTCAAGTTTTTGAAGTAAATTTCTCGTAATTCAATGAACGAAATGCAATGTTCCGTAATCTATCGGTGAAACATTATTTAATAAAAATAATATGAAAAGTTTCAACAATGTATTTAAAGAAAACTTCTTACAATTGTTTCGACGAGACCATCATTATCAAAGAGTAGGTAGAGAAACTAAATTAAAAGTTAAAACCAACCGGTTAAATACCCATTGACAAGATGTACACATATACGTACATAAACGTATTTTTAACAACTAACTAGCCTACATGGAATTTTTGAACATCATAATATCAACTCACAATAAAGCTATTGTATTTTAGGTAACAGTAAGGGTGTTTTATTTGACCACAATTCTTTCTATTTCTATTTACTACGTTTTTTACTCTTTTTAATCTTTTGCTTTTTTGTTAGACGTGAATTAATTTAGTGTTATCTAAGTGTAATGTATGTCCGTTGATATTACAATGTTCCTGAAAAGCCCGTAGAATTTACATGTTCTTTTATTTTATGTTTAAAGGCTCTGCCACACTGGCCTATGTATATAGCATCGCACTGGTTAGAATTTAATTCGTAGACACCACTTTTACAATTAAAGTCCGGTTTATCTTTATTGTGTACTAGTAAAGTTTTTAAATTAGTTTTATAAACTTCGACTATTGTTATATTTATTGTTTTTAATATTATTTTATATAAAAAATGTTTTATAATCATTACTTTACTTGTCCATCTCTTCTGTTATGTTATTATTTTTAGTCCCGTTATATTTGTTGTACGAATAGGATATATATATTTATTATGTAATCTTTTTAAACTAGGTTATTCTGTAAAGCTCTGTGTTAATGACATAATTGAAATTCGTCCGGTTCATTAAGAAATCTTTGTATGAATTTGAAGCAAGTGTTTCATTGTAACGTTATTTCATCACAAATAATGTGTCTCATGAAAACAATTTAAATATTTGATAACACTGGACGATACAAATATCCTACAGTTTTCCATTTCTGTATACGTACAAGCAGCGAATAAATTTTTATTGTTCTGCGGGTAGATTATATATATATATATTAACGGAAAGTAGTTACTGAGAGCGAGCGTTTTATCGTAAATGATGAGTCTGGTGCATTATACTGCGCTATTTTGTTCAATACCGAGCCAACAATGTAGTTATAATGCGTTTGATTATTTTGTAACAGAAAGTGCACTTAGCATTACTTCGACCATCTAGATGGACCTCTTTTATAACCGCACTACACATTACTAAACTTGTGACAATATAATTTTGAATTGCATATAAATATCATAATAAAATAACACTCACTGTTTGTAAACTTTATAATTGTTTCGCGTTACTAACGCTTCATCAGTAAACTAACATTAAGACTACGGAACATATATACCTTAAAATTAGGGAAGGGGTTGTTTAACAACTAGATTTAATAACGGCGAATTATTAATGTCTATTTGGTCGTTTAACAAAGTATTAGTTTTCTTATATTTATTTATTTGCATGGTTTCTAGAAGAGACAGTTTGTAGATTTTATTTTTAACATGTAATATTTCGTAATCTTCGTTAAAATTATGTCATTCGTCATTTAGGTGTTTTGCGTAATTTCAGTCAAACGATTTTTTGTGTTCAGTGATTCTTCTTTTAAATGTACGTCCGGTCTGTCCAATATAGATTAATCACATATAAATTCTTATTACAGTATAATTTGTTTGTTAACCGTGATGTTCTCCTAATGATAACGTAAAAGTAAGTACTGTACTGACAGCGTGTATCTTTTCAGGATATTCCCTTCTAACACTAGTTGTCTAGTGATCAGTGGAATATAACGTTTCTTAAAGATATTTAATATTATTTTTATATTTCCTTCATTGTATCTATGAGAGAAAAATAAAAGCACCAAATTAAATTGAATTCTTTGAGTATTCCTAATTTTCTTTTCTGGTTTTCTTTACAGGGACCCGGATCAAGAATTAAATAATAATGTGAATTATTCGGAATTTTCATTCACTTCAGATTCGTCCCGTTTCAAACGTGCCAGTAACGCGAATAGCAAAAAGAAAAGTGATACTAGTGATACGCATCAGTTAAGTTTTTTATCAAATAATGACGATTCGTTGATTAATTTCGATCATAATGAAGGCGTTGAAAGTTCTAAATTAAAAAATCGTCAAGAACCTCTAGAAAAAGTGCCCGTTTCGAAGAGGGATTACGCGGCGATTACGTCATCAGATTTGCCCGTCGGAATTCTTAGTCTACGACCCTTACCGATAAGGGTTGATAGACATCTTGTCAAGGGAGCGGTTAAACTGCTCGTGGTTACCCTCAAACAGGTCTTAGACCACTGTCCGGAATGGCTTTCTGCCAGCATCCTACATCAAGAGCTCAAGGCATCCTGTTGGAGAACAGCAGGAGTCAAGGAGCTAAACTTCTCTACAGCTTATGCTAGGTAAGCCACTCATTAGTTTTTTACCATACACGGCATTTTTTAAGTCACGAAATTATAAGGATGGATGTCTTTCTTTTCATTTGAAATTTTTCAAGATTTGCCTAAACCAGTATCTATATCTTCCTATACAAGAAGTCTTTCCATCACTAACAATTCCCTCTAAATAGCAAGTACATAAAAGGCGGGCTGAAAAGTCCGTAGGCCAGCATAGAAAAAAATATTTTTTTTCGATAAAATTTGATTTTATTGATTCAATATAGTTCCCTTCGAGGGCGATACAATGATTAATGATTATAGCGGTCATACAATTTTTCGATACTATTTTTATAAAACGATTTGTCTTTAGCCTCAAAATAGGCTTCACTTTCGGCGATTACGATTACCTCTTCATCGGCGTGAAATTTCTGTCCAGCGAGCATTCAGAATAGAAAAAAGTCGCTGGGGGCCAAATCTGGAGAGTAAGGTGCATGCGGAAGCAATTCGAAGCCAAATTCATGGAATTTTACCATCGATTTCATTGATTTGTGACACGGTGTATTGTATTAGTGAAACAGCACTTTCTTTTTTTCAAATGAGGCCGCTTTTCCGCGATTTCGTCTTTTAAACGCTCCAATAACGCTACGTAATAGTCGCTGTTTATGGTTTTCCCCTTTTTAAGATAGATGGTCAATGAATATTATACAATTAGCATCCTAGAATACTGATGCCTTATACCATAACGTTGTCAGACGACTTTTGCGTCTTTCCACACTTTGGAGTCAGTTCATCACGTGTAAAATGATGGAGCCATGTTTCATCCATCGTCGCATATCGACGCAAAAATTCGGATTTATTACGATTGAACAGCTCCCAGCTCCAAACGCTGCTTAGAATCATCGATCCGTTGTTGTTTTTGGTCGATTGTCGGTTATGAGTTCGCGCGGCATCCACTTTGACACCCACACAGAGCTTTCACATATCCAAATATTCATTCACGATTTGACCAACACGTTCCTTTAGGGTCTCAGCTAACATATCTCAATCAACTTCACTTTACGGTTATAAAAAATTATTTTGTGGACTTTTTTGATGTTTTCATCGTTAACAGCTTACAGCCTCATTGGGGCGTCCACTGCGTACATCGTCCTTGGTGCTCATTTCGCTTCCACTTTTCCACTCTTGATTTTCCTGGTGCAAAGTCCGAATAATAAATAAATGTTTATCAAGCCAAGCCTTAGCATCAAAAGTATTTATTTTTCGCCAAAAAGCAATGCTTTATTAACACACGAAACTCTTTTTTATCTATTTTTTCAAAGTAACAAAAGTTCTTTCACTAAAAATGCTATAACTCAGATACTAATAGCGCAACAGCTGTCAAATTTGTATACGCGATACTAGTAGCACCATCTATGGGTCAGCCTACGAACTTTTCAGCCCGCCTGTTACATGTCAACTTTAATTTATATAGTATAAACGCAATTATTCATTCAATAACCTCATTACTGAAACGTTTAATAAAGCAACTGTTTCTTTTTTTGATTGTCCGAAATAATTAACTTACAACCGCCTAAAGAGTTAAGAAAAGTTAAAGTGAATTGAATGAGTAATTTAGAATTGTTGAGAGTAATTAGATTAAACAATAGTAAGAGTGGTTAATTGAAATGATTTTACTCGCGTTATAATTATCTTTACATAGGAATAAAATAAAATCTTCAGCGTTTCAATTTTCGGATAACATCAAGGGTTAGACGGCAGCCGGCGAAATAGTAATCAGTTTAATCACCGTGGAAATGGAAAATCAATCAGGCGTCTTCCGAATCGGCCCATTTTAATGATATCTCTCTTATGAATGTCAATTTGATCAATCGACCAGATTTATAAATTGCATTAGTGATGAACATACCCGGAATTCAGTCATTAATTTGTTTTTTGATGAATTAACTGAATTTTATGAGAAAGATGGCGACTAAATATTAGCGTTTCTTGCCAACATTTCTTACGATTTTATTTTTATTTAGTGTTGTATTTACTAGACTATAAATTTAAAAAAATCCTTAAGAAGTACCTTAGTATACCTAAATTTAATGTTTTAATTGTAAACATGACATATGTTATTGAAAACTGTGGTAAAAGAATAAGTACCCTATTTGTCACTACAACTGTTTTATGCGGATACGTGTTTGACCACTTCTAAGAGGTCAGGTCTTATTACAGAGTCAGTCTCGCGTTGATAATGCCCACATTAGAGGTGGATGAAACACGTGGCCACATAAAACAGTTTTGGCGGTAAAAAGAGTGAGTTTTTCTAAGTTTACTTATGTATGATAATTCTCCATTAACTAACACAACATATAAAGAAATAAAATAATAAGGAATCATTCTTTGTAATATCAGTTTATTTCTGAGCTTTTATGAATTTATTATATTTTAGTTTGTAGATATTAAATTATCAAATACGAATATTACAGAAGTTTCTTTAATTCGTCTTTTGAACCGTCTCGAAAACTTGAAAATTTACCGAACGTACAAATTGTCACATTTCATATGAATATTAGGTTCATAGAAATTTATTCAAATTGTATCAAAAGTATAATGTGAAGACATAAAGGAAATAGCAAGGTTACATGTCTTGCAGTAAAAGTTCCCTTTAGACGCCGCTCCGCGCCGTTCAGCTCGTGAGATCGCAGGAAACCATCTTCCGATAATAAAACACGGTAGAAGTGTTTTATCGAAGCCAATTTCATTGATTTCACTTCCGATAAAGTTGTTACATTTTACGAGATTCTATAACAAGCTGCATGTATGTAAAATAGAAGTTGTTGGCGCGGGCTTAGAGTATTTTACATCAGGACCCTTAAGTTCATACAGATGAGGAATGATATATGTGTACTGATGCATTACTAACAATTATGTGCATGCACAAATCAATTAAACATTGGCTGACGTATAATCAATATCCTTATCTGTAGTCAGCAAACAATTAAATGAAAGTTATTTCAAATACATTAATGCGATGACAACAGCAACAAATTTTTCCCCATTGTATGAGTAAGTGGGTGTGAATTAATTTAATAATTAATATCGCATTAATGTATTTCAAATTTACCCCTACTAAAAATTCTTTAAACATTTCATGATTAATAAAAAATATTTCTATTAAGGATGAAATAAGTAGTGTAGAATTACTAGTTGAGGACCGTGCACCCTATAACATAATTAAAGAGTCTGTATCTATACCACAACTTTAAAAAAAGAGAGACTGTCTCGCGTTGATAATGCCCACAATGAGAGTGGCTGAAACACGTGCCCGAATTTTTAAAAAGGTTTGTGGTATACAGGGGCGAGTCTCTTTAATTTTATTTTATATAAATTGTCACAGTCTTCTTTACTATTCTGTTTTAATAAATGTAGATTTCTTATTATTCGTAAACAACAGGGTAGTCAAGTAGATTGTTTTTCTACATTCCAAGGGATCCAAAATCGTTTAGAAACTTGTTCATTTTTAAATAACTAGGCTATAATAACATATAATATAATTTAATAATTAATTATAATTTTTGCTGTTACTAATGAACAACAGAGTAATTAGGTTGGGTTAGGTTAAGTTAGGTTATGTTACATTATGTTAGGCTAGGTTAGGTTGTGTTAGATTAGGTTCAAAAGGAAGAAAGGCGTACACAATATTGATATTTCAATAGAATAAACAGTAACAGATTTTATTGAAGAAAGGAAAACATGTAAATAGTTATAATCTTCCGGTCCTTGGGGTCGCATTCTAGGGGTTGATCGTTATGAACTAGGAAATTTAGGGTTAACGCTACGAAACGAAACGGTACGAACTGTCAATAAGCCCTGAGGGTAACTAGCTTTGTTGGATTTCTTTTTGATACATTTCTGTGGTTTGCCTAATATACATATATCTAATAAATATAGAATATGTGTGCTTCCGGTCCAGGTTATTCTAGAAGATAGTCAGCTGATAACAATCCTAGAGACATTCGAAAACATTCTAGTACATTCTCACTTATGCTATTATTCTAGACGGGCATTTGGTGACCGGTGGTCCACTCACAGATCCACACATTCAAATCTCAAACAGCTTTTAAAATACTTTGGTTGTAATATATCTATGAAAATATCATAATAAATAGTGTCAGAAGCTATCCCAACCACTCACACGCACCAGAACGTCCTCGATCTTTCCGGTCCACCTCATAGTAAAACATTCCATGGATATATGTACTGGTGCAGGCTCGTGTGGTCACTTATTCGATGTGCCCTTTAAGAAGAGATGTGTGTACTTGTTTCTTGACAACCTTCGTTTAAAGGAAATCCACCAAATAAAATTGGATTTCGTAAATTTTCATTATTTGAAAAATGCAATAATTTCTCTGCACAACTAAAAATTATTTTTTCAACGTAAACTGCCACAGCTATTTTTATTATATATTACTACATACATTTTATTTAAATAAGATGTGTGTAATGTTAATTCGTCCTTATTAATTATGATTGAAAAACATTATATATGTTACATACCTACGTGTTTTGCTTTAAGGCTTAACCAACTGATTTAACAATGGCAGCCAAATATAATAATTTACTGTTAGAATGCTTATGGCGCTGTCGTTCCCATGTCAGCCACAAATATATTCTGATCTTTGTATAGTGCCGTTAGTCTATTTGACAATGACTAATACCATTTATCATCTTGTTTATTACATGGAATTCGGATATCTGAAGTCCATGTCGGAATGCGTAAATTTCACAACATCATCGATATATTTGCAAAATTGTAAAATGTATTCTTAGACTAATTTATGTCCAAAAAGTTTTGGAAATAATTCCGATTTTTTTGTTTTTTAAATTAATACATTTTAAAAAAAGGGAGGTACTAAAATCCTTTTTCGTCTAATTATAAAGGATCACAGATCCCACATTTGGAACGCATCCTACACAGTAGGCACAGCGCACCGAAAGCCATAACCCACGACCGGGTCTCATCAGGTGGGCGCTGGCAGAAAAGCTTTTACAAGCTGTATAATAAATATAAATATGGAATCAACAGAAACAACTACTCCAAGAGTTAATACCCCTACCGGCATTGAATTACAGTGTTGATTCCGATGGATTCTTAGACAAAGATAACAATAAAAAAAGAAGGTATTGAAATCCTATTTCGCCTAATTATAAAGGATTACAGATCCCACATTTGGAACGCGTCCTACACAGTAGGCACAGTTCATCGAGACCCGACAGGTCGAGCGTTCCAAATGTGGGATCTGTAATCCTTTATAATTAGGCGAAATAGGATTTCAATACCTTCTTTTTTTATTGTTATCTTTGTCTAAGAATCCATCGGAATCAACAGTGTAATTCAATGCCGGTAGGGGTATTATTCCTCGGAGCAGTTGTTTCTGTTGATTCCATATTTATATTTATTAACACATTTTATCTACTTTGATAAAACCATAACAGTCTTCCTACAACAATTAATAAATATTCTACTGGAAGATGCTATTTTACCTATAATAAATAAATAAAAACTTTAACGCTTTATAATTTTAAAATGTTTTTTTAATGTGTTTGACTGATAACATTATACATGCTATGCACTTAGCTTTCATCGTAAGTGCTCTTTTGAGAAGATGATAGAGTACTGGTTGTGCCAAAAGCTAGAGAGGAAATAGAATTATAATATCATATTATATGTGGCTTCTCTTTGTATCATAGTGTAACGCTTGAAGACGTTATACGATGGAATCTCACACACATTTCCCTATTACATTACTGTACAAATTTAAGAAAAATTACGTAACTAACAAAAATAAAATTATAAATAATGTACAAATACCTTGAAGTCTCTGTTGATATAGTTGTTTCTATAACCTTCAATAAAAACTATAATTAAAGTAATTCAATAATCGGATTATATATGTAGAAAGGTAAGCCAAATTCCCTTTGCTTTAAGGGACAACCTTGTAAGCAACAAGCAACAAAGTTAATATGAACAACTTAAAATTGGCGATTCAAGTAATCCTTGTATTGTAGTAAAGTTTCTGTGACTAAATGGTTGAGGTTGTAAAGTGGAAACCTGGATTTCATCATCTCAAAGTAAAGCTTTTGAATTAGCGATGCTGTTCGTAAAAATATAGTTTCGTGAATATAATATGTTAAACCTTGTTAAATGAATACAAAGGTTTACTGTTTCGAACGTTATAAGATATTTTACAACAAAACCCATATTATTAGAGATTGTACCTATCTGGTATTGTTAATTAATCTATAAACTGAATTGGTTATTAAAAGAAGTATTATTTAACAGGTTTATTTCTACCAATAAATATAACAGACATACACAAACCTTTTATATGTCTAACCAACCTAGGTTCGTAAGAAACTCGTTTTATTGCAACGAAACAATTTGTCTGAAAGCTTCGTTAATATTTTTCGCCAGTGGGAAGTGTAGGTTGTTTTGTGAATTAGAGAAGCGACAGTCACAAGGGATGGATTCATTTTTAAACACTTTTCATGGTTACAGATATATGTCACACCATTGTACCTATATTCCACGAGTATCGGATAACTCTGTACCTATTTTATACACATAAATTAATAGATAATATTCTAAACAACAGACTGTAACAGAAAATAACAAGAAAATTGTATAACGGAGGCAATAACAACGGCAATAAAAATAACAAATTTGCAAGCATTCGTTTTATTGATTAAAATTAAGCGCAAAACTTAAGTATAAATCATGGAAATTCTCAGAATATAGAATGTGTGAAACAAATAAAGAAAAATCACATCTTCTGGAAAGAAGAGAGATTTATCAGCTGTTCTGCGATACCTGCTATACGACATACATAGGTCAAAGTGGCCGTTCTATTAAAAAAAGTATTAATGAACACGAACACTCAATTAAAAACAATATTGCAAAACAGGTATAGAAGAACATTGGATAAAGGTGGATCAAATATAAAGGAGCCTTGTTAAATTGCCCGCCGGATAGTTGTTCAAGGCGCATCCGGGCGTTAGGAACTTAATGTGGGGATATTAGGTGGCACGGAAATGACGCGTTGTATTGCTGAGTTCGCTTGGTTAATAGCTATCACGATGAGTGAGAAAGAGGTGCATAGCAGCGTTGCGTAACGAATTATTATTAAGTTTCTTACGCGTGAAAACGTGAAACTAGCTGAAATTTTGCGCAGATTGCAAGCACAATTCATAATTCGGAAATGAAACGCTTTCGTGGCCACGTGAAAAAGTTTGGTGCAAAGAATTTAACAATGGGCGTAATCGTAATCGTGTCGAAAATGTAAACCATCCTCGTCATTCAACACTATCATGACTCGTCCGGTTCCAAAGTTACTGAGTGTAGAACACATCTCTCAGGCGCTTCTCACTCTATTTAGAGAGGAAGACGAAATTTTTTTGCACAAAATTGTAACCTGCCATAAGACGTGGGTACACCATTACACTCCAACATTAAACGAACAACCACTAATGCAGCCTACTACTGTCTGTACTACTGACTTCTCAGTCGAGTAAAACTTGCTTATCGCCGACAAAGGAGGGCGCACCCCATTCGTAACGTGTTAATCTTGCACGATAACGTTAGGCCTCAGCTTTAACGCACGCCCAAATCGGTGAAATGCACTAGACTGAGCTGGAACACCCTCCATATAGCCCAGACCTATCCCCTTGTAATTTCCACATGTTTGGGCCCCTCCAAGAATCACTAGGAGGCGAGCGATTAGCGATTTCAGACCGATGAACAGGTGGAGGCGTTCGTGTGCAACTAGATAGACACCCTCACTGCTTTGTTTTATGAAAACGAGATGAAAAAACTAGCAATAGGTTGGGAAAAATGTATAGACAAACAAGGGGGATATGTCGAAAAATAGAGAAATTTGTGTTTTTGTGAAACTTTTCAAAATAAATGTTTTATGAACAAAGGCTCATTTATATTTGATCCATCCTCGTAATTCGTATAATCACAATATCAATATAAGTCAAACCAAAATTTTATACAAAAACATAGGAAAAAGTAGGGAATTAACGTTATTAGAAAATCAAAAAATTAAGAAGGCCACCCATGAAAATATCAATATATTTAATAAACAAAAAGAACTCTCTACCTATAACTTCCCCCTCATCCTCCACAAACTGTGACTCACCCCACCCAATACTCTTAAATTATTAAAATTAGGATTAATGTACTCTGTCTTGAGGATGGCTGATTCATTGGCTGAAACAATATTATTGAGAGACTAATTCCTTAAAAATAGTGAAACTCTCCAGTTATTTTACATTACTCTATCAATATGTTTCACAAAAAGTGCACCTAACACTTCACATACATAGCTTGCATTTCTGTCATAACATTTTAATGTCATATTTAAATTAAGACATTATTTATTGCTCCTAAAAATCAGTACAGTGTACATGGAAATTTGTAAAATAAAGACCTATTAAAAAAAAATGCATGCAACAAAGATGTAGTCACTTGTATTTAAATTTTGCGTAGCATATTTTTAGTTTTTTACCCGAAAATCTTAAAATTCTTAAGTAAATTTTCGTAATCAATTGCAAATGTCAATAATGAAAAAGAAGCAATTGTTTACCAACGGTTTCGCTGAAAATGTCTTGTCAAGTATTCATCCTCTCGTGAAAAATGAAACCACTGAGAAGTTCTATACAGTCGAATTTCTCATAAATGTTTTGCATTCGGATTCTCAATTTATTCGATCTCCGTAAATGGCGTTTCAATTTCTCGCTATGTGGTAACCGATCCATCAAAACAGAAACATTGCAACAACATGCAACGTGAACTTTCTTAACATTTGATCGAGTCCAACGTATCCACTATCGTTATTGTAAAAATTTATATGGTCACGTCTTATTCTCAATATGTAAACTGCGTCAATCTGATAAAATAACTGTTATTAAAAATTTCTTCTTCTATTCGACTGTATATAAATGTAATGTAATACATACAAATAACAATTTGAACAAATATCAATCGGATTTATAAACAATTTAGAATATAAGTTCCAGATTATAATATAATAATAGCAGTTCCTATTGCTATCGTAAGGAATTTTTTTTTATAGTTGCGATGTAGGTGTTTAAGTTAATATATTAAAATAAAACGGAAAAGTTTCAACGAATGAATTTATTCACAACTCTACAATAGTTTCGTTCAACGGGTCATTTTCAAGGAGTATATATAAATAATTACTAAAATAAAATTGAATAGTAACCTGTATATATAGGGTTGAAGACATAGAAATTCCAATAGGTTGCTGACGTAGAAGTATTCAAGTAAAAACAATTACAAATTACACAGAAGTAAGGGTTAGTTAGTAGTTTCTAACTCTAACTGGTTCTGTACTCTGTGAAAATGGCCCGTTGCCCGAAACAATTGTAGAGTTATGAATAAATTCTTTCGTTGAAACTTTTCTGTTTTATTGTAATATATTAACAATGTTTCATCACAATTGCACCTTAGACAGTTTAAATGTTTAAGTTAATTCAAACAAAAATGTTTCTGCAGTTAAAACTTTACCAAACACTCAACAATTGTTTCGACCTAGTCACTCATTATCAAGAATACAAAAAATGTAACTAAATTTAAATTATTTACATAAATAAAGGAGTGGGGTTACAAAAAATGAGGACTTAAAATTTGTAAATGATCAAAGATGTGTTATAGGATACTAAATTTTACCTACTTGAAGAGCATTTTTAATCTCTATGTTTTCTAAGAGCGTAAGTTTCCTGCCTTTTTGTTTTGTATGAAGTAATGCTATATTTCCTGAATCTTAGCTATCTTTACTGTTAATACAAAGTTTTGCTACTCCTGTTCAAAATTTTTGATTTTAACATTATCTAAATGTTCTTTTAACCGTACATTTAATGAACGTTCGCTTTGACCAATATAAATAGCATCACATTGAAGGCAACTTAATTGATAGACACCGTTTCGTTTTTTTCTTTTTATTCTATAGCACCTTTGGTCATATCCGAATTTTAAGTCCTCATTCTTATCTTAGCTACATTTCTTGTTGATTACTTAATAAAGTTTTAATTACAGAAACATTTCTATTTGCATTTCTTTATTGAGATATTTATGAACGAATACACCTACGATAGTTTAAGTATTAATTCACACTTTGTAGAGAACTATTATCTGTCTGATTACTTAATTAAGTTAATTGTTATGATCCAATAATCGGACGTGTTTACAATTATGAATTTAGTTTACTGAAAAAATGTAAAAACTCGAAAGAAACAGCACAACTTCTGCTCTGCATTTTTCTGTTTTTGTATCCTTCAGAATCACAAAGCTCTGAATTCCAGTTGTAAGTTATAACAAGTTAATTAGGAAGTAGCAGGTAGTTTGTGGGGTTTGTATTTACATAAATAAAACTTCTCACCAACTAATCCGAGTTCTTGAGGCAAAAGTTAAACTTTTAGCGAACGCTTCTCGTAATAACCTTATTTTACTCAGCTAAATTTTGCTTTGAAATACGTTTTCGCGAAATTCCAACCAGACAAAACCAAGCCACTATCAACTGACAAATCATCAAACAAAACGAAATTACAAAGCTTTATGTTCATATGGATTGAGATTTACTTACTTCTACGTTTTGTACAGTTTAAAATTATATTCTTTTTTATTCAAATCTATTTGCACTTTTTTCTTTCTTATTTCACTTATTAACCATCGTTTTCTTGTTTTCATTATTTTTTTTCTTACTTTTATCCTTGCCTATGGCTTCACACAAAACCATCCCATACTTCGCTATTTCCAATTTATCCTTAGACGCTCTGAATTGTTTCTTATCATCCTCTATTCAATAACAGCAAACTTTACATTCATTTCTATCTCTGAACCTCATTATCACCTTTACCTTTCATTTATTTTTCCTTTTCTCTCGAAACATTTAAAAATATTTCTTTCATCCATTTCCTATATATATGCTTGTCTAATGTTTGAGTCCTTTATTTGATATTTCCTTTAATTTGTGGGGACCTACGTCCCACTATTGTAAAAATATTCATTTTTGTACATAAAAATTGTTAACGTTGTATAAATTGTCTTCTGTAAATATTTTGTATAAAATTACTAACACCCTTGAGCATGCCTTTTCTCAAACATGTTTTCTACTGTCTTGCCTTTTTTAATTCTGAGAAACAGCTTTCTTTTCTTGTCTATCTTTCATACACAATCCAAAATTCCTGTCCCTTGTCACCGATCGCTTGCAACGGTCAATCATAAAAAGTACCGTTGCCGATCCCTAATAAAACTACCGCTTCTTGTTTCGCTACCCTCGGCATGCTTCCAATAAATAACATTTACCGTTGAAGACTAACTTTCTATATTTTCAAATCAACACTTCTTCACCGGCCGCTACAGATAATACTCGTCACAACCATTTGCTCATTTGTACCATTCTATATTAAATTCATTTCTATTCTTTCATCATTTTCACTACTAACCGTCTGTAAATTAAACACCATCAATCAACCATCATCAAGTTTTATTTAAATAAATATAGTATTAAATAATCACCCGCAACACCACAAATTTATCAGGGAAGATCGTCATGGTTTGTTTCCTATTTTATTTATAAATATTTAACATTCCAAACTAAATAGATTTGCTTTGTTTTCTACTAGACATTTTTATATTTCGATGTGCCATTACAATTACAATTACGATTGGGCAGCTTAATTCATGTATAAAAAAATCCTTAATCTGATTGAATTTAAATTATTAGAAAGTCTAGAATGTTTTCTTTTAGCAATCGCTCGGTATTGAATATCCATTAGATATTCGAGATTCCTTGAAAAGCTTTCAATATAAACAATTTTAAATTGGTCATCAATGTCATCCCCTTGGGAAGCATTGAAAGGTTAGTGAAAACGTTTCAGTTTCATTAAATTGACAAATGGTATCTTAAGCAGTGGATGAAAGAAAACAGCCTAAATTTCAACGAAGCAAACTGTCTTCTTTAATAAATGTGTTTCTTTCACGTCTTTCGTCAGAACTAGGTCACTCTATAAATCCAAGTTTTTCATTTTCTAGACAAGTGTATAGATGACCCTCATTCCCTTTCCGGAATGTTTGAGCTGCTTTCAAACCTATTTAATCTGAACTATTTTGATTAAACCGTTGTTTGGTGCAAATGTTTTCTCCAAAGTTTCTTGCTTGAATCTATAAGGCAATTATGTTTATATAGAACGTTTAGTTCCATGGGTAGCATCGATGGACTATGGACTAAATCGAAGTTTTTCCGTAATTTCGATACATTTCTCACCAAGACCTAAACGGGCGCACATCAACTCTCGTCCAAATAATTGATGTACCTTTTTCACCACATGTGGTAATTAATCCCCTGCATTAACTCCCGTCCACGCAAAATAACAATATCTTCGCTTAATTAGTTTATTACTCCGAAAAAGTACATTTACGGACATATACAGCACGAGTTAAAAACATTCCCTAACCTTTTTATCGCCGGAAGAAGTTTGGGATGTAATCGCTACAGAATTTGCAGCAGAACTGTCGAACGACCCACGAGTAATACAATTTTTTGACTACCTATATTGATGGAAACGCTACTTTTCCTCCTACCATATGGGCCTCTAATGCAGCATCTTTATCACGCACAACAAACATATGCGAATCTTTTCACGCGAAGTTTAACGCATACGTCGGAACCCCTCACCCAAATATTGTTACAAATCTGAAGGCTCTAAAAGATACAAATAGACACATACATGAAAATCAACAGTGTTCAAGAACAAAGAAAAAGACGAACTGTGAGAAAAGAAGTTGAAAGGTCGTTTAAATTTATTTCAAAGAAAATTAAAGAATAATCGGAAAATAAAATAAATACGTTCGATTTTGTAAAATGTGTTTCTAATATATGTTTATAAACAAAACACCCGGTATTTTAACAAAATGAATAAATTTTTGCATTTTATTTAGACGTATAATTATTTAAACGGGAGTTAATGGGTTTTCAAATTCATTATTAGCAGGTAAGAAATTTTAGACGGGAGTTAATTTTTGTCATTAGCAGACTACCTGACTTGGACGGGAGTTAATGTGCACCGAACTAAACGTCCTTTATTATACTAAATTTGTTAAAAAAATACAAAATCACTTTGAAAGTTTCCCTTAATTTATTAAAAACTCTATACCCATGTTCAATATTGTATTACTCCTGACGATGCCCTGATAAGGCGAAATAAGTATAGAGTTTTAAAAAATAAATGTGAAATTTTATTTTTTACAAAATTTACTATAATATTTTACTAATTGTAATTGTTAACGGCGTCCACACTAAAAGTTCTTGATTAATTTAATTTATGTTCCTATCACATATACAAGCTGCGTTGTGGATTCAGTTTGTTAAGTAGTGCCTTCGTATGACCTTATCAAACATACGAAATACCACAGCTAACAATAAATATCAATAGATGGCGACATACTGGCTGTAATACGAAATTATATTTATATTACCTAACAAAAGTATAAAATTGAATATGTGTATTTTGAGTAACAAACAGACACGGGTTACATTTCACGAAAAATTTATTTATTCTTCTCTACAATATTTTTTCAACCCTTGGGAGTCATTATCAAGACCTATGGTCTTACTAAAGGTGTAAATAAAGTAACAGACTTATGTTGTATAAACGGATAACAATCACCCATGGGACAAATAAACTGCAGGTAGTGGTTATCTATTTGGAAGGTCCAATAACAGCGGATAATCAAAAGTGAACATTTCAATTTGATTATTTACAATATTTTGCTTATTATTGATGGCTTTCTTAATTTCCAAGGATTCGAGCAAACTCAATTTACGACCCTTTTGTTCAAAATGTAAAAGTTCAATCGAAGTAGTGTTTGAAATCTAAGCAATGTTGAGCTATTCCTGTATTATTCTTTTTATTCCGTATGGAAAGCATATGTTCTTTAAGCCGAGTTTTTATGGCTCTATCTGTCTGTCCTAGGTAAAAGGCTGTACAATCTTTACAGTACAATTTGTAAACGCCGCTTTTATCTACTGATAAATATATATAATCAAAAAGAAATGTTCACTTTGGATTCTCCGCTATTATTGGACCTTCCAAATAGATAACCACTACCTGCAGTTTATTTGTCCATTGCTTATTGTCATCCGTTTATATAACATAAGTCTGTTACATCATTTACATCTTTAGTAACACCATAGCTCTTGATAATGACCCACAAGGGTTGAAACAATATTGTAGAGAAGAATAAATATTTTTTTCGTGAAACGTAACGCAGTGTTTGTTTGTTACTGAAAATACAGATATTCAATTTTATTTAAAATGTTTCATAAAGAATGCGATACGCAATCTATCAACTTTATAACAAAAGTATTGCAAAAAAAATCACTTTGACTCTGTTTCCTTCTTCGTTCTGACCAAATCATAATTCATTCATTCTTATCTATTTTTGGTATCTTTTCACGCTCCTTGACCACTAACACAATAGAAATATTGAGTTGAATGCCGTCGTTACTCTTTTCAAATCCAGACGATTTATGATTTAAAAATTTTCTTCTACTTTGAACCAAGTCAGTGTCTCGTTATCCAAACGAGATAAATTCTTCCTTTTTCGCTTCAAGGAGACTTTTAGTCTTCTTTACCGTACTCAAGGGATTCAATTCTTTTAGTTGTTTTGGAATTCTATATCTGTCTCCTCTTCGATCGTTCAAGTAAGAACTACATCACCGTTCTTTTATTTCATGAAAAATAACATCATGAACACAGTTATAGTCTTGCAATTTCAGATTTCCTTTCATTAAGTGTAAATTTCTTGTTGAAACGTTTAAAATTGTTAAAATGAGTGTAATAATAACAACCTTCAGATAAAGATAAAATTTCTTCTAGAATGGGAGCCTGAGACATATCCGGAGGATTTGAGGACATTACTGGAATTACGTTTTGAAGTGATATGAGGATTTCTCAGGTCGATCTTGAGGGAAATGTCTGACGCTCAAGGCGTTTTTAAAGAAACGATTCCTACATTGTGTATTTGAAAATGTATTTTTGTGTAAATTCGCGAGTTTTATTAACCCAAATTCCAATATCAATAAACAAAATGTTATCGAAATAGTTATATCATGTTCATTTTAGGATATTTCAGTACCTAAACTGTACTGTATTTCAGTACTAATAGCTGAAATCACGATTTTTTTAATTGAAGTTTATAATTGATAATTTGAAATTGATGCCTCTTGCAACAGTAATTACGGTGAAGTGTCTTAGAAATAATTAATATTACTTAATAAATGATCGTAATTGTTTGTTTCAGAGAGTTAAGATCTGCTACCGCTGACGCCTTAGCAGGCAAAAGGACTTTACAAGAAAACAGCGTTGAAAAAGTGGACAAATCATTAGTATCTAGTTTCGAAATACTGAACTTAGTTCCTGAGCTAAGTTCTAAACAGGAGGATCACGCAACAAGCAACAATAAAACCGGCGTAGGTAGGACTATATGATTAAAATATTATTCGTTCTTCTTTTTCTTCTATTTGTGTACCACTTGTCCCTAATTTACTTGCACAATATGTTTAGTTTTTCAACCGACTGAATACATAAGTTGCAGACCGTATCTGTCATACAACATGATTTATTAAAGGAGAGACAGGTCGTTTTTTAAACGTCGGTCTATTTGCTCAAAATACAGAATTTTAAGAAAACGCTCTTTGGAAATATATTTGCTTTTTGGTTTTTTTTAAACATTTTAATGGTTTCAAGTAAGATGACTTTTTTTTTAGAGATAACATGAGAATTCCTGTCGTTAGACAATTAACAGAAACACTTTCTACTTGATTTTATGGGTTCAAGACGATCAGTAGTCATTATATTACCAATCCTTTGGGTTTAGATCGTGTTATGGGTTTTATTTTGTGTTTATGACGTCGTTTTGTGTTGTAGCTTCCTTAACACTGCCACAATCCGAAAGGCCAATAGTAATGCAACTATTTGAATTTATTAGCTAAAGTTAAGTTCAATAAAGAAGAATTCACTTTTTAAAAATATTTATTCTTACAATGAACTACTTGATGAAGTGCATAACAACACGAATGTTACATTAAGACTTAATACTATTTATCATATATGTTGCCTAAATAATATTTTTAGGTATTTACGTAGTGAAAGTTAATTACCTATCCTTAATAGCCTTACACCATGTATGTTTCATATATCATATTCTTATACATTTTATACTATATAAGTCCTATATACTAAGCTATATATTACACCTCCTCCCTTAGTTTCAGTATTTTTGGGTATGTTAAGGTATAACGGGTTGTAGATTTTCCATCTCATATTCTTTAACATCTTCTTGAAAACTGCTTGATCCCTTTTTCCATTGCTGAAGTATAGCTAGGATTTTTTTCTTGAAACATAAAACAGTGATTAGTATGATGATTATTGGTGGTATTTGTCAATTCTTGAGATACAATGGTACTCATTGGTGCAAATTTTGACGGTACTACTCAACTTCCCTATTAAGGATCATATATATAACCTGACCAGTGTACCCTGTGTGGTCCTTATCAGGTTTAACCTATATGCGCAGAAAGGAAACATCTGTGACATACATACTATGGATTCCGGCCGTGAAAGCCCTTATTCTTAAATCTATGACATTTTCACGCCGCGGGAGAATTGAAATAGATTAAATAAATATATAGTTCCACCACTGGTATGTTAAGATTTCATGTTTTTCTCCCAACATAATTACCTATATTCACTGGAAATAATTAAAAATCAGTTTGCTTCAACGATTTAAGGAGATATTTCTAAAGGACACGTATCACCATCGAATATCGAATTATAAGAAGTTAGAGATTCCCTAAATGTATTTTAAAAACAATAATAATATCAGGGTCAGCTGGGAAATTAAGGATTATAATAGAGAATAATAGCTGGACCGGACTAGTATAGATAAGTGGTCCCTCAAGAGGGCTACTATAACGTAATCAAATGATAAGCCGGATTGGGATACATCAGCGGTTCCATATTGTGCTAAGATACAGTAGTAGTAGTACTATTAAAATCAGGGCCGGATTGGGATAGTTAGAGGATTTCGTAACGGAGTATTCAATTTTAGTGCTTGATTCGACTATATATAATATAAATACCATTTCAGCATTCTTCATTAGAGTCTTATCCGATTCGGATCATATTAGGGTATGCCCTATTTCATTTCTAATCGGGTAGTTAATTCATATTTCCAATTATATACAAAATTTATCACTTTTTCTCCAGGAGAATATAACAAAACTTTTTGAATCTGTAAGCCCGTACTGATTTTCCCAATTGGAATGAAATTGAATGATCGTTTCGGAAAACTGAAACCACAAAAGAAAGTAAAATAGTTTGCCGATATCTAACAGGCTTGTTTAAACTCTAGCCACCTCATTTCCTGGATATTGCAGTTTTTAGCGCATTGTTTCCCCGGCATCGATCGCTTACGGGGAATAATTGGCAACCAGATGGAGAGATCGTAGTCGAATTGGCAAAATAAATGAGCAAACTTTCTTTTCCCTCTAACGAAGTGGCCTCCTAACAATGTTTAGCGTAAAGATTGATTAATCACCCTTTCCTTCTGTCACTCCCCTTTTATTTTTTTCTTTTAACAAAAAAGTGTAACTGATTTTTTTGGAAGCGAAATAACTCCTTTAAAGAAGACAAATTGATTAAGGTATGCTAGAAAATGTAACCCTTAAAACAACATATTAAATAGACATCATTAATTTTTTTAATTGGTTATTATCATAAAACTACTTTCGTTATAAATACATTGATATCACTTGTCGGTAATCTTATTCCCATTTCTACAAAGAAAGTTCTAGGTATACAGATTTTGACTGGTATCCATTTTGCAGAGGTTCGGAGAAATATTTATAAAATCTGAACCATCTAAAATACAACTTTGCAGTTTGGCATGAATCCTCAGTAGATATAAGTCTATAACTCCTTAAAAGTGCAATATGTAACATCCTCCAGCTCTTCAAATACGGTATTCAAAAAACAATCAATGAAGGGCTCAGAAAACCAATTTAATTATAATAATTTAGGGGATAAAATAATTTGAAAGTAAACAGTAAATAAACATAGTGATCTATTTATATTACTCATCCACTTTTCTTCTTAAAAGAGGTGTCTTCTACAAAACGATTGTAGATGACGCAGTACCTGAAACTTAACACTGTTTACAATTTGTCTTCCTTGAAATATTCTCTCAGGTGTTATGCACCAGGGAAGTAGTGTTTATATCAGATTAACGTAATGTTAGACGTCTAAGAGACTTATTATATCGTGTTTCAGATTGCGATGTCATGTTCAGATCATAATTTAATCTCATATTTACGCTATGCGAGTGTAGTCTTGCTTCAGGGAAACAATTCATCATGATTATTTACAAGTTTTGTTAACGATATGCAGAAATTCGGTTCAGCTCTTCCTTCTCAGTTCTAGCCGGCCAAAATTAAAATATAAACACACCAAATAGAACGAAATTTCAATCTTAATCCACACCATTTATTTCCTTTGAACAAGGAAATTGATTAAATGAAAATTATCATAAATTAGACGTTAAAACAAATTGGTTGAATAAATAAATGGGTAGATGGAACATGCATGAAGTGGTATATAAACACTTACATATACAATTGTGGTTCATAGGTGTTCTAGAGACTCACTGATTTGTTTTTCTGTGGATGATGGGCTTGCCATACACTCGCTTTTTTGCACTCAACAGTAATTACAGGATGCAGTCTCGCCTACATTTCATGGTAATTAATGGCATTCAACGTTTGATAAATTGACGACACAAATAACGTGTTATCAACTGAAGTGGACATTTATAATCTAGTTTACTACCTGCGGCTAGTGTCACCGAAAAAAGTATTAGAACAGAATTTCAAGGCCGAAATTATAGTAAAATTGAGATTTAGGTCAAAAGGCCATGATACGATGCATGTTTTTTAAGTAAGTACCGTTTGAAATTAATAAACGTGCAAGTATATCTCAATAATTTTATTTTTACATGAAAGCCTTTATCTTAATCTACTTTTCTACATAATTTCCTTCAATATTGAGGCACTTGTCATAACGTTTGACCAGTGGCCAGTTCTTGAATACCCTTCTCATAGAACTCTGCCGCCTGACTTGTTAACTGTTAACCACATCGCATCACAAGTGTTTTGATTTCGTCATTATCTTGATGACGTTGACCGCCCAGATATTTCTTCAAGTGTAGGAACAAATGGTAATCACTGGGCGCCAGATCAGGACTGTACGGAGGATGATCTACAGTTTCCCAGTGAAAAGATGTGATGAGATCTTTTCGTCTACTTTCTGCACCAAATTTTCATTAACGACTGAAGGACGACTACTTCGTTCTTCATGTACATTTGTGCGGCCATCTTTAAATGCTCTCACCCACTTCCTTACCATTCCATCATTCATAATGTTTTGTCCGTAAACTGTACAGATCTCACGATGAATATCAATCGGTTTTAGAATCGTAAAACAGCCCGGGCTTCACAGTCGGCAGTATAACAAAATGGTACTTACTTAAAAAACATGCCTCGTATAAATGAAATCTTAGGTCCAGACGTTTCGTCAGCAACTGCGGCTGACATCATCAGTTGTTCTATGGTGACAACGTTGGCTAAGGTTATACAACCAAGTCAATCAATCGCTGCGAAAATTTCGAGCTATAACCTTCGCCTTCTGGACCTAATAGTTCAATTATCCCAAATTTTATTTCTACCACCCTATATATTAAAAAATTTATTGAAGTTTTTAAAGACATTTATGCAAGGACACAATTAAATGAAGCATATAAGCTACTTTTTCAAACACTTATCCTTAATAATAAACATAACGTTTCGTTCCTATATCCAATTTTGGTATTGTTGCAGACAGCGTTAAACTTAAATGGAAGAGGGTGGGATTGATTTCAGGAAGATCGGTACGCCTGGACACAATTATCTGGCCAGGGGGCGACCTGTCTGTAGCCGCAATATCAGCAAATGCCAGAAGTGTCTTCCGAATCGTTACAGCACTTTCTCCACCCTTCGTAATGGAAAGCGAACTTGACGAAGACGGCCAGTGCTTAAGAGGTATTATTTATTAATTCAATTTTCCACTCTTATGAATTTAATGTTTAAATTTATTTGGGGACATTAAAGAAAACGAAACAATGGTAAACATCTTTTCCATGGAGTATAATTCGCCAATAATAAAAATTGGATTGATTCGGCCGTTACTTTGTGATAATTCATCTTAACGATAAATGAATAAACACTACTTTGTTTATTATCACTTTATTTATTCGCAAATCCTTTTGACTATAGTTTCGACAAATAGCTTGTCATTTTCAAACAAATGATTCAAAGTGAATGAATACAAACAGATATACAGTGGTGTTTATATATATTTTGGACTAAATAATACTGAGTGGTACAAATCTACCTGATCGTTTAACAGGTTATTTTCGGAAATTTTTGATGTTATGTATACTTCTAAGGATTCTAAAATATTAAGTTTAAAGCTTTTATTTACATTATGAATAATTTAAAGATTTTCTTTAGTAGGAAACTGATGACCTGTTTCTAAAAAATGGTTTGCAAAATTGGAATTTTATTTAATGTTATCTAAGTCTATCGTATGGTTTTCTGGTATATAATGTTTTTTGTGTAATTTATCTTTATGCTCGTTAATTCTTCATTATAAATGTCTACCAATCTGTCCAATGTAAATTGCTTGGAAATGTTTACAATGTATTTGGTAGAGTCCACTTTTTTGTAAAAAATATGTTTTTTCCTTATTATTTACTAACAATGCGTTTAAATTTAATTTATTTACAGAAATTGTCTTTATTTTAAACTTTGATAATCCATTGGTTATTCTATTTGTTAGATTTCGTATATAGCGAATGAAATGATGCTGTTGTTTTTCTTTCGTATTTGACAGGGTATAGAAGTATTTTAAAAGAAGTTCTTTTTGTTTTTTTCTTTATTAAAGTATCTATAATGTATTCATTGTAGCTATTGTGTCTTGCTGAGGTTTTTATAAATTGAACTTTGTTAAGATTGTTTTTATTTAAATGTATGGAAGTGTGTCAATATAAGAGGGATTTCCACAAATATTGAATTCAATTTTATTGCTATTTCTTGTAAGGCTTCGATCTAGAAAATTTATCGAACCTGATTTCTCTATTTCAATGCCAAATTTAATATGTTTACGTGAGGAGATTAAATAATTTGGAAATAGTTGAATTTGCCTTTCGGTACCTGATCAAATAATGATAATCGCATCAATGTGACATTTTTAGGCAATTCCCATTTTTCTATAATATCCCAAACTACAGTTTTTCTCCACGTCATACTTAGGTGCTAGAGATCTTTAACTGAACGAACAATCAGATCCATACTGAATAAAAACTAGATGAAATATCTAGATTTTCTCGAGAATTACAAAAAATATTGAAATTCTTTTGGGATTTGAAAGATAACAAGACATAAAAACGAACTTGTCTTTTGGGAAAGATTATCGTTGGAAGAACTTTTACATTCCGAAATCGATTAACCGTATTCAATAACATTATCGGGTCGTTCCATACACCATCAACATTTGACCCCTTTTGAAATATTTTTTAAGAAAATGCTCTTTCTTTAAATCTAAAAGTCTCCCTTTCGAGATGTAGCATTGAACGAACCTTTTTACTATCATTAGACCTGTCATGGAGATACGATTTACAGTGGAGCTCTGTGTGACTTTTTGGCTGTAAATCACTATACACTTAATTTTAAGACTTTTTTATACGTTCGATTGCACCCTTGGGCCATTTAGAGGGTCCGGGAAGATAACAGAAACCATCGCTAAAGGATTTTGTTAAAATTTTGTTTTCAGCCTACATTTTTCTCTTCGTCTTATAATTCTCAAGAACTGGGTGATGCTAACAATGGTAAAAATAGTTTCACGGGGGAGGGCAGAATAATTATTTTTTATTATATAACAAAATTAAATAATTATACAATACAAAGAAAGCACCGTTACGAAGAGAATTTTTTATTGCATAAAAGTTTTCGCAGTAAAAAGTAATCTATAGAATATTTTGGGACGAAATCCACTTTTATGTCACATAAATAAAAAAGTATCATCAGAAGACACGTTTACACAAGTATTTGGTATCTAATACTATAAGAGATTTGTTTGAGGTTTGGTTTTGGTAAATAATTCCACTGGCGAACTAAGAATTAGCTGTTTACAACTCAATTTTCTACTTCACTGGAGCCTTTTATCCTTTTGGAATACAAATATATTGTTTTATCTATACCTATAACGTATTTGTAGACTCGTTGTACCTCGCTTTTCATTTATTTCGACTTAATCCTGATAGGCCAAATGAGAGTTGTTCGTTTGTTTCGTCAATGACGTGTAAATAATTGTTTCTCAATCAGAATTTGCGCTAACTATGGGCCCGATAAATGTCAGTTGCTACCCTCGGGACTTCTGATAAATGGTAATTTGGCTGCAGCAATTTCTAAACGCTGCGCCAAGAGCAAATATTAAGATGCGAATTCCATTTTTAACAGAGAGAAGCCGTAATTTATTATCCTAAGAATAAAACTTGTTACATTTCTTCGTAGTACCGCACAAATCCTTGAACTATGAATTAAAAATTGTTTCAGCAAACATTGCCTTCATCAGGTGTGATGATTTAAACAAACTACGAATCGTTACAGCTATTTATACTAACAACTAAGGGGTGGGGTGTAATTTAATTGAATATATTTAACAAAGGTGAATTTTTACATTCGACATGGTCGTCTTAATGCTAGGTTTTTACAAAAATATCTATTAATTTCTAATGGTTCTAACAGGTTTGATTTCAAACTTTTATTTTGCACGTGTAAAATTTTGTAGTCTTGATTAAAATTATGGTTTTCTTTTTCAATAGAAAAAGAATAAAACAATTCAATTAACTTTCTAGATCTTACCATTTCCCGCATTGGTACTAAACATACATTTAATATCTTTCACAAGCCTACTCAAACGGATACGTTAATACACGCAAATTCGTTTCATCCAATGCCTCACAAACTTGCTGCTTTTCATGCCTTTATCGATCGACTTATTAACGTACCTTTAAAATACAGAACAGTTCAAATTAGAATTAAATAGAATCTATACCTTAGCTAGAAATAACGGTCACTCGCAAACTATAAAGACGATATTTTAGCCAAAAAAATCAAAAAACAAACTTTAAACAAAATATATCCTCTAATAACAACTGAAACAAAGCAATATTATACATTCACAGACATAGGTAATATTTCTTTTTTAATCGGTAAACAGGTCAGTCAAATTAATAATAGTTATATAGCCTTTAGAACAAGTAAATAATAAATGTAAAACTCCAAAAAACTTAAAATCAGGAGTTTATAAATTAAATTGTTTAGACATTGACAAAGTATCTTTAGGACAGACAGGTGGATCTTTTAAAGTTCGTTTCAAAGAGCATTGGACTAGTTTTACAAATAAAAAATCTGATTCTACGTATGCGGAACATTTATTAAAAGAGAACCATAATTTTAATCAAGACTACAAAATTTTATACGTGCAAAATAAAAGTTTGAAATTAAACCTGTTAGAACCATTAGAAATTAATAGATATTTTTGTAAAAACCTAGCATTAAACGACCAAATCGAATGTAAAAATTAACCTTAGCTAAATATATTCAATTAAATTACACCCACCCCTTAGTTGTTAGTATAAATAGCTGTAACGATTCGTAGTTTGTTTAAATCATCACACCTGATGAAGGCAATGGTTGCTGAAACAATTGTAGTGTCTACAAATATAATATTTTGAAACCAAGTGTATTTTTAATTCTTTAATTATGTTTTCTGTGTTTCAACAAATAAAAGCTTCCACCATCAATTAAGTATTTGTAATGTTCTAGCAATATTTAGAATTATTACAATAGTAGGTGGATAATTTATTTTTTTTAATTAAATATTTCTCCTTTTTGCAATATTAAACCTTTAGTTCTGTAAATAACAATATTCATATTTGTCGTTTTCACTGATGGTTAGTTGTTTCGATTTGCAGGTCTCCCGTGTCACCGTGTTCTTACCCACGATAAGGACAATCTTACCCTTGTCTTCCACGAACTGGACAGGTTAGAGGAAGAACACGAAGAATCCAAAACTTTTGGACATTTCGGGCACTTCCAGCATTTGGCATCTAGCGAGCGTTTCCACCCATTCTACAAGTATAAATATCGTACCAACTGTTGTTACGGTTTGTCAATGGATCTCCTCGAAAATATTGCCCATGAATTAGAATTTGACTTCCACCTTTACATCGTTGCCGACGGTTTATTTGGATCGAAAGTGACCACCGACAAGAAGTCTCGCAGAGACTTAGGACGAAGTTTCTGGGTGAACCGGTTGAAGAAAGAAGAGGTGACAACAGGGGATGCCCCGAGTGGTAATAGTAAGGTGGAAGTGAAATGGAATGGTATCGTGGGAGACCTTATTTCAGAAGCGGCTCACATGTCATTCGCAGCCTTAAGTGTTTCGAGTGTTCGTAGTGAAGTGATAGACTTTAGCGTACCGTATTTTTTCGCGGGCGTGTCATCCTTAGCCGCTCCGCAACAAAAGTCCGACATACCGTTAATGGCCTTCCTTTTGCCGTTTTCCACGGAACTGTGGATAGCAATTTTCACGAGTCTGAACATAACAGCTATTGCGGTGGCCATATACGAATGGCTCTCACCGTTCGGATTGAACCCTTGGGGGCGGCAACGGTCGAAAAATTTCAGTATGAGTTCGGCGCTTTGGGTTATGTGGGGACTTTTGTGTGGACATTTGGTCGCGTTCAAGGCACCGAAGAGCTGGCCTAATAAATTCTTAATCAACGTATGGGGCGGGTTCTCTGTTATTTTTGTTGCCAGCTACACCGCCAATATTGCCGCACTTATTGCCGGACTTTTTTTTCGAAATACTGGCAACTACTACGATCGAACGGTAAGTAATTATTTACAGGGTCAATGTAGACTTCTCTTTATACTATATCCCTATTGTAGTTCAAACTATCGATGGTGCAGGTATTGTGAAAATACATTTTAAGAAATAATAAAACGAATAAAACACTTGGTATATTTTTCACAAGTTTATTGACGGAACTCGACAATTGTTTCGACAGGGGTCTGTCATTATCAAGAGTAAGCAGAATTGCTAAATATATAAATGTGCGCAAACATATTTATAGTGAATAATAATGATGGGGAAATTTCTTAGTTACCTAGTTTGTACAAAAGTAAAGGGGAGTTGTTTGAGTATATTTCTATTTGGGAATTTGTAATGTTACGTTTGTTGTACATAGCTTTTTTAATTTCTAAATTTTCAAGATAGTTTAATTTCTTACTTTTTGGTTGTATGTGTATTATTTGAAAATTTTCATTAATACTGTGTTTATTTGAAATACAATGTGTAGAAATACCTGTACAATTGTTATTTAAGATACTTTTTAAATGCTGTGTTTTACGAGTGTTAATGGATCTGCCTGATTGACTAATGTATACAGCATCACAATCATTGCATTTAATTTTATTAACGCCACTATTATCTAGGTGATCAAATTGTTATATATTTAGCAAATCTACTTCCTCTTAATAATGCAACAATTGTCGAGTTCCGTCAACAAACCTGTGAAAAATATACCAAGTGTTTTATTCGTTTTATTATTTCTATATCCCTATTTCCTATCCACCTTCCGATACCTACATGTGTACTGCTACTACAACAATTATAAAAACATAAAAAGTTTACATAATCTGCAGAATTCTGTATTTAAAAACCTGTAAAAAATTTATACCTTTTGCTCAAAAATTGGACCCAAAAGCGTCAGTTCTTCTCTTGAATAGGTATTCTAAAGCATGTGAAAATTTAACTGTTTCAAAAAAAGACTGTTTTCATTTTCACTGCAACTGCACAATGTTCGGAGAATATTTAATGAAAATTCAATCTGGCAAAAGGTCACACCAGAACGTACTATTTTCCATAATTTTATAGATGTAGTAATTAACGTCTATTATAAAAACCAAGACTGATATAGTCAAGGAAATTAAATGTAAATTCTCCGTGAAATTAATATTGGTGAGTTAATTGGCTTAACGTCATTTACAATTTTGTAATTAACCAGTCGCGTTCATTAATTTACTTAGAGTTGCATTTTCGCACTCTGTGGGATATTAATAATGATAGTATCTACCCTACATACGTAGCTGCAATCTGCAATAGCTTTCTAATTAAAATGTAAAATTTTGGGTAAAACAGGTTGTTAAATTTTCACGTTGGTTTCAGTTGTTTGAGTGTTCCATTTAACTTTTATTTCCAGCGTCTTCACCAAAATAGAAACAATATTCGGTCTTTTGCTTCATTATTTTATAAACAAAAGTAAATAAAACAAGGTAGAATGTTTCACTGATTTAATATATCCTAACACACGACCATTATCAAAGGATTAGAGTAAAATCTTATACTAAATTTTAAAAGCTAGTGCGACAATATTTATACTTAGTCTTAATTGTCTAAAATGAGTGGAGAGTTTACAAAATCTAACTCCGTATGGTTATTGACTAAATTAGGATTTTGGGACAGGGCTTTTTTAATGTCTAGCGCTTCTAAGAGTGACAATTTTTTGCTTTTTCTGATACCACTATGGAGTACAGTAACATTTTTTATGTCCAAGTGGTAGTTAAGATAAGACACAATGTTCTGAAAAGCCCGTTTTGGTGTCCTTTTTGTCTATACTTTTTACATGCTCAGATATTCTAACGTTGATTGCCCTACCACTTTGGCCAATATAACAAGCATCGCAACTGTTATAATGTATTCTATAAATGCCATTTTTATCCAATACATTTGGTGTTGGTGTGGTTCTTGATAGTATTGACCTTAAGTTGAACTTGTTATTTTCGACAAGTGTTACATTCCATTTGTTGAATACATTTTTAAACTTAAAGTTAATGTTATTAATAAAATTGATGATAGATTTTGTAAACTCCCTACTCATTTTAGGCAATTAAGACTAAGTATATATATATATATATATAGTATATATAGCTTTTAAAATTTAGTATAAGATTTTACTCTAATCCTTTGATAATGGTCGTGTGACCGAAACTAGCTAGAATATATTATTAAATCGGTGAAACATTCTACGTTGTTTTATTTACTTTTGTATATTTAAACATGTTTCACAATAGTTGCACCCCCCACAGTATTAAATTTCATTATTTTATTTTCATTAAATAAACATAAACTGTATACTCTTCTTAGTGTTTCTTGAATATTTTGGATACTGATGTATATGAACATTTTAATATTTAATTAATTAACTGATAATGAATAGGCAGATCGTGACCATTCTTATTAACATTTTATTACTGGGATATTTTCTTCTATTTTCAGTTAGATATTGATAAGTACTAACTATAACAAATAAAGGTTTAAAAAAACCTGAACAGGAAAAAGATTTTAAGCTAAAGTTCTCACGTTTTCAAGTCGGATATCAGCGATATATCGTAAGCCGTGGCGTCAACGGCATATTGAAATAAACTGACAAAGTGCTTTTCCGATTTTTACATACAATATTCTTGCTTCAAGTGCGATATGAACCCGGAAGAACCAATTGACTACTTGACATACTTTCCCTTAGGAGGGAACATCAATACGTTCTCTTACAGAGTATGTTATATCTTTTGTTGAACTCTGCTTTTTAATTCTAAAGAATCAGCCTATTGAAACGCCCACACAGTAACTAGACAATACCACAGAAGAAGGTAAAATACAATGACAATATTTAATACTCACCACTACACATAATACCGCTCCTTTCTTTTATTATTTCCGTTGCCAGAGAGGTCTAAAAGAAAACACGAATTCCCATAAAAATATTATTTAAGTTTATCCATTTTTTTTATAGACGTGAAGAAAAACTGCTTTTAAATGTTTCAATGTATTTTATTAAAACTCTACAATTGTTTCGGGTTTCAGTAAACAAGTAATTACTCTTAATAAAGGGCTTAACACCCATAATAATTGTAGAGTTTTAATAAAATACATTGAAACATTTAAAAGCAGTGTTTTTTTTTCATGTCTATATTTAACAATGTTTCATTATACTACCACCGAAAATTTAATTTCCTTTATCATTTTTTTGCAAAAGTAAGCTTAAAAAACAGTTTATAGCCTTTTTGATTTCTATATAAATAACGTAGTAAAAAGTACATCCCATTGATATTTATTCTGTACAATATCTTAAGCAGATTTCAAAATTTAAACAACCTTTGGTGGTGCAAGTATTTTAAAATATATTTAATAAATTAGAAAAAATCCACAAGAATGTTTAAACGAAATTTATTATATTATCTGCAATATTGTTTCGGCCCATTCGGCCTTTATCATAAGTACAAATAGGTTACTAAAGCTAAAATGTTTTTGTCTGAATTTTGTACATCAAAATAAAGGAAGAGGGGTGTACAAAAGATTTTACAGTTGATGTAGAATGAGAGGGGAATTGGATGTAGCTAGTTCTAATTGATTATTTGCTAACATATATTTTTATGAATTGCCTTCGTAATTTCTAAGTTTTCTAATAATGATAATTTTTTATAATTTGGAACGTTTGAATGCAAAATTATGGATTTATTAAAATTTAAGGTGTGGTTTAGTGTCGAACAGTGATCTGCCAAGCCGATGTTTTTGTCTTTTTTGTTATTTGAATAGATATGCTCGAAAATGCGTTTTTTAATATTTCTACCACTACACTGGTAGCGTCATAAGATTTGCAAAATATTTGATAAATCACATTTTTATACATAGTCAATTTTTCTACATTCTATTTGTACTCTTGCTAATGGCCGAATCGGCCGAAACATTATTGTAGAGAATATAATAAATTTCGTGTAAACATTCTTGTAGATTTTTTCTAACTTCATAGTCTGTTAAAAGGTTCAAGGTTCTGATTAAAATTAGTTTATTTGTGTAACAGTCTAACTAGTTTTGGAACATGAATATTTTGCAGTGATATTGGAAACTCATTTAAGAGGGCGGGAATGTGAGCTAATTAAAACAGTAGAAGCAAACTTAATGAGCCTCGTTAGCATAACTAATTTTACTTATGACATTGACAGTGTAAGCCAAATTTGAAAAAGAAACATCCAAGTTGGCAAGTCTCTGTATAATACACGAATTGTTTGGAGCTACCTTCGACCCTCTCATAACTCAAAAACAATTTCACCTACACACTTGTAATATTATGTCTTTAATAAAGCTGCCTCCAACACTAACAGTACCAAATTTCATGAATAAGCCTATGGTGGTTCTTGAGTTATTAAGGTCTGAATAGTGCTATCTAAGCTGACTTAGAAACTTGAGAGTTAGCATTAACGTGGATCATTACGCGTATACAAAAAAAAATCTGAACACTGCAATTTATTTATTTTTGACAAACTTCTTAATGTGGTTAGATAGTGTTAATAAAGGATTTAAGACGGGAATATCGCACATTTTTAAATGATTGATAATATGTGTAGAGAAATGATAATATTTTTACCAAATTAATGATATCTGAACAAAAACAAATATAAAGGAAGGTAAACATTCTACGGTACATTTTTTGTGAAACATAGTATATAACTTATTAAGAAATAAAACAAAGTAATGTTTACACCAATTTATTAGTCTACTCGACAGTATTTACTTAATACTCTTGATAATGGTGGTACCTACCGAAACAATTGTCGAGTAGACTAATAAATTGGTGTAAACATTACTTTGTTTTATTTCTTAATAAGTTATAAAAGAGGGACCAAGTTAATTTAAGCATATAAACCCAGAAGTCGTTTGTACCGAACTCGGTCTCTTTTCAGATATCTATATGTTTTTGTCAGATAAGATGTACAAGAAACTTATTAGAAAATATCTTAACAAATTTTATGCTTAAATACTACTAGAAGCGGTGCAGATGGGGTAAAGTGTAACAATAACAACCTAGCCAAAATTGGACGAAAATATTACCAAAAAATGGTTACACTAGTTCATACCGAGCTAGACTTATAAGACTAGATAAGCATCCTAGAGGACATCAGTTTGATTCCTTGTCCGGTCTGTGGTTTTCTTGGATCACTTAGGCAAATGCTGGGACAGTAATATTCCACAGATAATCTTTTACTTCTCTTCTGTCTTCATTTCATCCGTCTCATCTTTCTCTCCCTAATCACACCACACACCCATTCCCACGATTCCTGAAAGGAGGCTGAAGAGAGCCTTACGCCCTACCCTCCGGCTTTGCACTACAGTGTAGGTCGTAGGAACTGCCCGCCCACCAGCATGAGTAGCTGGTGGCAATGAAACACACAAAAGTTTCTTTGTTTTTTTTTAAATGTCTCTTGTATAATTGGTGATGCAATCACAGTGTCGACAAAACAAGCACAATATAATTTATGAATATTTGACCAAATAGATGTCTTATTAAAACTTGCAAACAATTGATATCTGTATTGGAAAAATAAAAGTGGCTTTTGTTTTGGTACACTCGGATTTCTTCGTACATTCATTTATTCAATAAACATATTTCTTTCTGTGTTTTACTTAATCTATTCCTGAAATAAAGGAAAATAGAATACACAGAAAATAAATTATTTATAAATATAATACAAATTGCCGTACTTCAAGACTTCTATAGTTTTAACACAATTAGCAATTCGTAATTAAAAACTAATATAGTGATAAAATAAAGTATAATGTAATTGAGTTCAATGTCAGCGTTAATTATGAATTTTATTGTTTCCAATGTTTCCCCGTTTTACGTAATTTGAAAATACGATATTTTTCAATAGAACATTCTTTAAGGACTAGCCGGGTGGAGTGCAATTTAATGGAAATTTATGCTGGCAAGCGATTTATTCAATTTATCGAAGCATTTTCGAATTATGAATTTCCTCCATCGTGAAACTATACACGTCTACAAAACTCACGACGAATACCAATAAAACTATAAGTTTTCCAAAATTAGTATAGCGATAGTAAGGAAGGCTGTAATTCAGCCAAACTGCATTAAAACTTCCCGTTGAAGATCAACGGTTAAAGCTTCAATGTTTGCTAGAAAACTTATTGGCGGGAGTAAATTAACTAAGGGAGAATCAACAAACAAGCACTGCATCTACATAACTCTAAATTAATTAATTGTACTTGAATATTCTATTTTAATTAAATGAATAACACATTTGGAAGTTGGTCAAACTTTACACTTTCTAGATTTAAATATTATTATCAACAAAAACAATAAATTTGAATCCCCGTAACATAAAAATTAGCAGCCTTTCATTCCATCATAAACAGAGTACATGCCTTAACCCGAATATATATATATAAAAGAAGTAAATGTGATAAAATTAATAGCAGAAAATAATGGCTACAAGAGAATTATCATTGACAAGTGACTAAAGAAAAAACAAAAACCTAAATTCAATAACATCATATACCCGTCAAATTTCAATTCTAATAATAACGTTTGGAGGAAATTACCATATTCGGGCAAGATAAGCGAAATGGTTCGTAAAATTCTACAGCAATATAATATTAGACCAGCATATTATAATAACAACACTTTAGGCAATAAACTAGTAAACGACAAAAATTTAAGCAGTAATAATAATGTCCTACAAAAGAAGGGCATTTATGAAGTAACTTGTAAAGATTGCAATGCTATATATAAATCAAAAAGAAACAATGAGACTCGTTTTTTAGAGCATTCCAATTACATTAAATCAAATAAACCTAAATCAGGACTAGCTTGTCATGTCTTAAATAATAAGCAAATATCACATTGCTAAAACATGTAAAAAGTCCTACACTAGACAGATGTGAAGTAGTTGAAATAAATAAAGCTATTAAAAACAAAAAAGTCATCACTAATGATCAAATAGATTTCGGCAACAGCCCTCTACTCAGCGCATCTTTAGTTTAACCTCCCACCCTTTTATTGATTGTAACGGCTGCTCTGGTCCAAGTTTTCTGTCGTTTCCTTGGATCATTTAGGCAAATGCTGGGGTAGTAATATTCCACAGATAAACTTTTACTTCTCTTGTGTCTTCATTTCGTCCTTCTCATCTTTCTCTCCCTAACCACACCACCCACCCATTCCCACGATTCCTGCAAGGAGGCTGAAGAGGATCTTACGCCCTACCCTCCGGCTTTGCACTGCAGTATATATAAATGAAACACAAAAAAGTTTTCTTTTGTTTATCTTAGTACTTGTAATACTCTTGAAAATGCCTTAACAGGACGAAATACGCATCGAGTTTAATTAATAAAAATTGTGAACAACTTCCGAGTGTGTTATTCATTTAATTATTAATGATGGTTCACCAAGAGCTAACGGCAGATACCTTTAATTATTCTACTTTAATTTATTTTTATATTTATTTATTCTACTTTATTTAATAATAACCTAATATTTTAACAAAGAATTTTAGTATTTTGCAATAAAAGTATACCGCCCACGTATTTTCGCATCTTTTAAAAATTAACAAGCACAAATTTCTAGGACTATCTCTATGGAACTGGGAAAATTTATTTTATAGTTTGCTGTCCATTTTAAAAACTTGGTATATTAAAAATTTGCTGTCTTTATTTAAGTAAATATTTTTAATACTATTTCTTTTTGTTTCCTTCTCTCGCGCAGCACTTTTCACTAAACTTTATTAATTCAATTTTCCAAAGTAATACCTGTTTCAAACTGTTAACAAACTCGATTTCTTCAACTGTCATCCAGTTCTGAGATATGCTTAATATTTTAAGTCTACAGATCATATGGAGGTTAGTTCAAAATCAGAAACAAGTTTTATAGAGAAGAGACAAACAGACATACAAGAAAGCAAGTAAATGAAAAGGGGTAAAAACAAAGTTGTTGTTATGTAAATCCTCCATCTTTACACATTTCTTTTACAGTTAATATAGTGACTACCGCATTGTTTTCTACCAGCTTTTTCCCACAAAATATGCACACTGTACTACAACAATTTAATTCGCGTTTTGTTTGATTGTATGAACCGATTGCAGTAAACTTAAAACTAAATGTTATTCATATTAAGCGCTGTTAAGCATATTCGTTCAAATTAGATCAGTAATTTTTACATTATATGTGTATAAACAAACAAATTAAGAAATAAATTCATCGCCAGATTATTTACAATTTATCTTCTCAATTATTACGTTTTTACAAATATATTTAATGTACAGGCACGCAAAGTTTACAACTTTTATTAAATGTATTACAAGTCTCTTCAAATAAGTGTCCTATAAGTATATAATTATCATTAAGTTTACTACAACCTAATTAGTAATAATTGCTATAATTATCGCTAAAGCCGTTATGTAAGGATCTTTGATCTTAAATTAGTAATGAGACAGGTAATTAAGTTAATTCAATAAACTCAGTCTGCAAACTTATCAAGGCCTCTTTGACCTTTCCATTAAACGAATTGTCTCCTTCTGAACCAAAAATCAGCGTAAGGTATCGTTATATCTCATTATCCAGTTTCTGGAATATTTATAACTTTTCTATAAATAAACAACTTTTTGACCTTCCGTAAATGACAAACAATATAAAAGGAAATGTATGCAATTTCAGAGTTTCGTATATATAAATATCTAATTTATTTCATACTAAACCAATTACATACGATTATTTATCTCACTGTTAGGTAATTAATATCGTCAATATCTGTAATATTAACTGCCTCTTATTGAACTAACATATATGTTACTTATGTATTCTGTTATGGAATGTTCCTGAATGCTTCTAGAAACTTCCCGCAAATTCCTTATATCTTAATGTCTCGTTCCTATCATGGCCGCCTATGATCTATGATCACGGTTGTCGGTGTCGACTTTTGGCATCGTTAAAAAGTAACAAAATGGTTGGTAGTCGTAGTTTTCATATTTTAGAAATTAAATGCAAATTACTAAGTTAATGGTTAGAGAAAATTAAATCTAAAACTCTTGAAGAAGTTTAAATTAATAAGCTGAAGCTACGATGTAATTATTATTTAAATTAGAAAGAAAAATTGAAACGAATTTATCTATTGCTTCATTGAATTCGAAACGCGTACCGTTAAACTGCACAGGATTCCTTCTCAGATCACGTCCCGTCCGAAAGAATCGTTTACGAGCTTTAATTTATCTTTAAAGGTGGAGAGCTAAAAGAAAAAGTTCCCCTCTTTTACTTTATACTCGGTCTTCGAACATATGTTACAAAAAAAAATTTAACCTTCATTAAACCGAACAACCTTTTTCAAAAGCTGAGTTTTCGAACTAAATGTTGCGAAAAAAATCTTGGGTACACCAATAAATTTCTCTTTTATTCTTACTTCAATCCACATCAATCGTCCAATATTTTACTGAAAATGGGCATGCCATTTAAAGTTATAATGACAAATAAATTATAATTCTTGTCGATAAGAATATTTTCTTATTAGGAAATTTTTAGACTTTAAAAATTGTGTTATGCACTCGATAAATCTCAAGTGAACTTAAGGGTGCGGTGGTAGTATATAAAATGTCCTGACAAACTTAATTAAACGGTTGCAGGTATTAAATAATAATATAAAACCCGGGTCCGGCTGCTCTGGTCCAAGTTTTATGTGGTTTCCTTGGATCATTTAGGTAAATGCTGGGGTAGTAATATTCCACAGATAATCTTTCACTTCTCTTCTTTCTCTCCCTAACCACACCACCCAACCATTCCCACAATCCTTCAGGGAGGCTGAAGAGAGCCTTACGCCCTACCCTCCGGCTTTGCACTGCAGTGTAGGTCGGAGGGACTGCCCGCCCACCAGCACGAGTATCTGGTGGGAATGAAACACAAAAAAGTTTTAAGTTTTTTCTTATAAAGTATAAAGACAGATAATTGTGGTGAAGAGTATTACAGAATGACAAAGAAAAAAGGCAGCAGTAAACAATATTTTACAACAAAAATATTACAATAAATATACATCACTATCTTTTTTCCTAAACCACTGAAACTTATACAGTTATAGAAAAGTAAGAGTTACATAAACTTCACAGGAAACTGCAGCGAGGATTGTAGGTTTTATGATTTTTTAAATTTCACGTTACAAAACCTAAAAGTACATCATTTATTTAAACCTCTTTACTTTCTTTTCCCTTTTTCAATCGTTTCGTATAAACTTCTAAATAAATCAAATAAGGGAGGTGTTTATACAATTAAAATAAATTGTAAGCTTACCTTCGCACTGTTTTCAAATTAACTATTTACAACCGTAAAAAGAACGTCATTACATATTCTTTAATACCTAACTAATTGGCTGATCTATCGATTTACCCTTAGCTGAATCTACGATAGTGACTTCCATCATTAGTATGCATTTTCTGTTTTGCAACGAATTTATATGCAAATTGCATATGATATGACAATATTGTGTACACAGGTATATAAACATAATTATGTCCTGACAATTACGTTAATTTTCAGTTTCTGAACCAAAGGGTGGGAGCACCCCGGGCGTCTGCTGCAGAGTATTACGTGCAAAAGGCGGATCCGATGTTGTGGGAACACATGTTGAAATACAGTTTAAAGAGCATCGAAGAAGGTATCGAAAGACTTAGGAATGGAACTCTGGACATTGTGATAGCCGACACACCCATCCTCGATTATTACAGAGCGACCGATCATTTGTGCAAATTGCAAAAGATAGGGACCGTTATCAATGAAGACACTTACGCCGTAGGAATGACGAAGGGCTTTCCATTAAGGGTAATTAGCTGTTGCTTCCATTGTCCTCGGTCGCAAGTTATTTATTATTCAATAGTCATTTAAATCCAATTCATCGAAGATATAAAGCACTATTATTACAAGAATATTCCAATTAAGTTTATCTTAACTTTCGAATAATTCAGAAAATTTATTTCAATTCCAGGACAGCATTTCTGCTGTTATCGCAAAATACGCAAGCAACGGTTATTTGGATATCTTACAAGAGAAATGGTACGGTGGTTTACCGTGTTTTAAAGTTGGGACAGAAGCGTTAGCACAACCTAAACCCTTGGGATTCGCTGCAGTAACGGGTGTCTTCATTTTGCTAGGAGTTGGGATGATTCTTGGCTTACTTATTTTATTATTAGAACACTTGTTCTTCCGATATACTCTTCCCATTCTTAGAGATAAACCAAAGAATTCGTTGTGGAGAAGCAGAAACATAATGTTTTTTAGTCAGGTAAGTTAGTAAGTTAATAAAACTTTTAAAAAAATTGAATATGTGTGTTTTGAGTAACAAACAAACATTGGGTTACATTGGCGATACGCAATCTATTAACTTTATAATAAAACTTTAACTTTAAGTTTTGTCCATCCCAAAAATTCTTTTATCTTATCGTACTATAATTTGTATGCTAATTTGAGTAAACTTTTACCTCCACTTTACAAACGTAAATTTGAAATTGTTTGAGTCTTTTCCCGTCAAATGGGTAAAGGGTGGTTAACGTTCCGTTAAGGTTAAAATTTTCAATGATGATTGATGAGTAATTATACCGTTATATTTAACAAAAAATTAATTAATACTGCTTGGATGTTATCCGGCTAAAAAGAATAAGCTAATCTTTTGTTGTTACAGAAACTGTACAGATTTATTAACTGCGTGGAACTTGTGTCACCCCATCATGCTGCCAGAGAACTTGTTCATACAATTCGTCAAGGACAAATAACAAGTTTGTTTCAGAAGAGTGTAAAAAGGGTAATTTCGATTTCATTAGTCTTATTTGAGCAAAGGTTTCAATTAAATTAGAAAAAGAAAAAGGAACCTACGAATATGCAAGTGAAACTTTGTCATGGTCATAATGTCATCCTTTCTTCCAGAAGGAACATGAACAACGCCGAAGGAGACGCAGCAAAGCTCAATTTTTCGAAATGATCCAAGAAATAAGGAGGTAAGTATCTGTTAGTTTTAGCGAGTAGACACCCTTAATAACCTTGGAAGTAAAGCTCAATTAACAGGCAGCAACAAGAGTCACGCCCTCGGTCTCTTGAATGCGTAACAGAAGACACAGAAAGTCAGTTGACGGCTGCTGAAAAGAAATCTAAGTTAAGTCCGAGCATCCTTCGCAGGACATTCATGAGAACAAGTCCGATAACTGAGAATCCTCCGAAACTCAAATCTCCAACCACCTATTTTAACAAACAATTTTTCAGTCCCCGAACAAAAGCAAAACCAAAAACGGCATCGACGTTAAATGTGCGAAGGTTTAGTTCGGACAGCGTATTTTCATCTCAAACCTTACACACGGATCGGAGTAGTAGCGTCGGAAGGAGATTGAGTAAAGACGTGTCATGTTTAAGCAACAGCCCTCCGGACATAAACAGCAGAAGATCTAGTTATCTAGACACCGTTAGTACAGGGAGCAAACTGGCGGGTAAAAGTCCCGTCTTATCGATCGAGAACGTTTCCGTATGTAGTGCAAGGGTGAACGACCCCCAGAGAAAACTCTCCGACGCCGAGAGTATCGGTAAGAAGCTGGCCACGTTGCCTCTCTACGTCGGCGAACCATTCAACAAACAACACCTTCATCCACAATACAGCGCCACTCTTGGAAAAAGCGATCAGACCCTCAACAAACCGGAGAAGCGTCGGGCGTCTAGAACACTCAGCTTCGATAATCAAACGACGAAAAGCTATCAGAATATTTCGGATAGCGAACGCGAAGGAAACTCGAACGCATTACTTAGAGTCAGTTGCGAGGAGAAAAGCAATCTATCAGACGACGAGATTGCTCGAAGAAACCGTCTTACCATCGAACAACTGCAACAGCAACTCGTCAATAAACGAAAGCCTGCCCCCACAAGCAATAACTCCAAGCAAACGTTCAAAACAACCACCCAACCCCCTATAATCCAAGTAGAAGACACAAGCCAGAAACCCGCAGTGATACGACGACACAAAACACGACACCAAAGTTTAGGAGATGCGACATCCACGTCTACATCTCTGCCGAGGAAGAAGAAGTTAGAAGAGCAGTCGCACTCGTTGGATGGAAATCCTTCTATGACAAAAAATAGAAGAAGATGCCATGAACATGATCTTCCTCCTGCTCCTCCACCGCCAAACTGTTCCCCGAGAAATTCCGATGGTGGAAAATCTCCTTTGGATAGACTTTCGAAAGATGAATTGGTCAATTTGTGGCGAAGTTCCGAATCGGAATTGAGAAGCCACATTTTAAAAGCAATAAGAGATAAAGAAACGGTCGATCCGCCATGAGCTTAATCAATTGACGCTACTTGAAGGTGCGGTTGGATTTTTTATAGCAAGTCCTTTGGTTTCGAGGCAACTAATTGAGAGATCGCGATTCGAGAGAGTAAAAAGTCGTTTATTTGACTACAGGCTAGATATTGAGACATTTTGCCTGTGTGATATTTCAACGACCACGTAATTTTATTATTATAGGTTTCGCCTCTTGCCTTCAAAAAAATAAAATAAAACTATTATTATTATTATATAATATAATACTATACATACTTATAAAAACTATTAACGTTTTCCTCGAGTTTTAAATCTCATATAATAATCACAATTAATAAAAATCACGTTATAGTTTTAGCAAAAAATGAAACAAAAGAATACACTTAAATACACGCTAACATTCTGTACTTGTTGTACTATTATTATATATTTTATCGACGACATTTCAAATTTCTAAAGTATTGTATCTATTATTGTCTCTTATACCTGTGGCCTGACTAAAATTTACAACACCAATTTGACTTCATTAATTAAAAAAAAAAATGGATTTATGATATCCTAATGTGTTCAGTACTCTAAATTTTAACAGAAATACCGAAAAAAGTCTAAAATGTTGTACTCTTGGGTTTGTAAGAGTGATTGTTTGTATGATACTTACTTACATAATACATTTCTAAATAAAATTGTAGTAAAAATATAAACATCTCCGGTAGTTACGTACATGTAGGTATAACAAGTGAAGTACAAATTGGAGAAAAACGAAAAGTAAAAATAGAATAATACTCTTCTAAATTCCGAAAAATCCCATAAGAAGCATTATCTATTTAATTTTGTGATCCACTCTGTAGTTATCAACTATTAAAAATTTAAATAATTAGCAAACCAAAGTGCACCTTTGTCTATCCACGCAGAAGTAGACGACTGTTCCATATATACTAACGAAAAAGGTCAATATTGATTTGGCAATCGTTTTAATATTCAATTGTAGTGGCGGCTCGTGTATAGAAATTGTTGAATTGCACCACCCCACCCCCTATTTCTATTTATTACCATCGATCATATTACACATTTTTACACTTGTAAAATATAATATCCTTATGCTTAATGTCAGTAGCCATCCTCCAATTTATGAAAAAGATACAAAAATCTTTGTAAGGAGCTGTGCGCATTACAGTTACAGAAGCTTGCTGTTTGACTGTTGTACGCATGTGCATACAGGAAGCGGCACACGAGACTGCGAGCAAGACACAAAACTGTCGCCTCTGCAGTACCGAATTAATTTGAATAGATCAGGTTTGAACTGTAACCATTTGGGTAAAAGTACGCAAAAAGATTTTAATTTTGTTCTTTTGAGATTGTATTAAATTATCGCTGAATTTACTGTTTATACATTTTTGTTTCCTTTTATAATGTTTTAAAGCAAAGGATAAAATTTTTCTGGAGTAACAATCCCTTAATTTTAGCTACGAGCCGTCACTGTTTGATTATCCGGTAATAAAAGTCCTTAATATCACGACTACATAAATGTCTTCATAATTTTCTAGTTACGTTTTCGGAACATTGTATATACTTGAAGAAAAATAAACAACATTAATTAATTAGTTAGGTTAGTCAAAACTACCAAGTTTTTTCTACAATTTGCGGCAATTCTCTATAAGCGGCGACGTACTGCCCTTTCCGTTATATTTTAAACAATATCTCGGTAGTAATTTGAGATGATAGGTAAATAAATAAATAAATAATAACTCCGATATTTACTGTAGCTGTAAGACAATTAGATAAATAACACAGGTCAATGAAAGTAGGGATTGAAAAAGAAAAAGGAATAGATAGGTCAGTCATATTCGGCGTAATATGCGACGAGTCCAAATGTAACCCCAGAATTGCCTCGACACGTCAGGACTTTTAAATATCCTCATCCCAAAACTCAGAAACTATCACTTTTGACCTTATTGAGAGGATTACAACGTTAAATAAAGGACAAAGCAACCAAGAGAGGGATTATTTGTCGCTGAATTAAAATCCGCCCTCATAACTGCTCCAGAACATAAATATTAAGAAACATTTTTCTCCAAAAGTCCACGTTACTAATTTGGTATTTTGGATGTGCAATTAGGGTATCTTAAAATTTCAATATTTTGGGGCAATTTTGAAACCGGATTGAAATTTTCCATTGAAAAGGCATTGAAAATGGCTATGGAAAGTTGATAAAGAATCAGAAAAAGTATTTTTGATGCCGAATTTAAATGTGCCAGAAAAGCTTTAGTACATTGTAGTTTCGAGTAGTAAAAGCCCACAATGAAATAAAAGATTGAACCTTTTTGGAACTTGATGTTAAAATTTCCCAAAATCCAGACATGGTGTGGCAATTCCATAGTCTAAATTAGGATTCATCGTAGTGAAATGCGTCGGAAATTATATCATGGTATTAGCTTTCAGATCCATGTTGAACTGTGTTATCAAAATTACAAAATTAATTAGCTGTCTGAAACTAAATACAAAATTTGTTAATGTATACGATTTATGTTTGTAGCAGAAAATAATGACCATGTCTAAAAGATGAAGTTTGTTTAATCAATTAAAACAAAACAATGAATGAAACCTTATGGTTATAATAAAATTACAATTCATTATTTACGACAAGTATTTGTCGTATATTTTCTCATTTACTATCATTGATTTCTTACATAAAATAGCTTTTTTTTGCATTAAAAACTACAAAGGCCGTCCAGTTTCTCAATTTTTATTTGCAGGTGTTTATAAATTTTAAAAGTATCAGGCCGTAGGTGAAGGTCAAATAAATAAATAATTTAATTAGAATACGTTGAGCACGTTCCGGAATGAGTTTTTATTAATATTATTTGTTGATATACCTACATATTATAGTGAATTTTAGCAACGTTATCAGTCTCTTTTAGGCTGCGTCGTGATAAGAAATCTTATGCGATACCATGTTATTATACATATATAAGTAGCATAGTTAATGGATTTTAATGAGAATTAGATTTTAAGACACTAGAAAAGCTTTAAAATAAAATGAAAAGTGATAATATCCATTTACCTTACATAATTAAGTACACTCATTATTTACGAGTGCCATTAAACACTTACAGATCGGCAAACATAGGAACAAGTTTCAGTGAACAGCGGTGATGCGCAAACGACTGACAGAGAAAGTATTCGGAGGAAGAAGGACGGCAGAATACGCAAGCTTTCTCGCACGGCTCCTCGAAATACGCAGAAGGGCGCACATGAATTACTAACCTAACCAAATGATTGACTACATTGAAACATTTGAGTACGAATAAAAAACATACAAAACGACAAAACAAGTTTATGTAATATACATTACAGTAAACAGTATTGAGATACAAAACAATCTGTAATTAGTGAGAGAACAATGTTTACGTGTGTATTTATCGAAATAGTCCACCTAACCAACAACCCGTAATAACAACAATCACAACAGTAAAAACAATAACAATAGTAACAACGATCAAAACACAGCAATAACACAACAACCAACAGGGTAATTCTGGTGCGCCCGAATATTATCTCGGTCTAACAGAAGCGAGTTCCCTCCCTACCTCAAGCATTACATCTCCCGCGCATCTATGGGAGGGAACTTTTCACACTTGTTCCTATGTTTGCCGAGCTGTACTTACTTGTTAATTCGATCTTAAGTCTTCGGTCGAACTCGAAATTTTATTCTTCAAACACTGGTACAAAACACAACAGTAAACTGTCATTATCAACATTTTTTAACTATTTTTAGCTTAGATATAAATAACTAACATGAAAGATTCAGAATGTATATATGTACTTATTGAAAATTTTATTCGAGAAAGTCTATTGTAATTTTAACGAAAATTATAATAAAAGAGTTATCTTACCGACTTCAAGTTTATTTTCCATTTTTAACAAACATCAACTTCCTCAAATTTATCATTTTATTTTATTAACCATTGCATTATTATCACATATTAACTTATTTTTACATACGACAATTGTATGTGAAAAAACTTCGTTTATATTTGGTACCATTTTTTGAAATTTTTACTTTTCGGTTTATTAAATTATTTATTTTCATTTTAAATTCTTTACAGGTCCTGAAGGTATGATTGGCTACGAAAGTATAAAAAGCAGGTTAGTCTTTCATTTTAATATTAATTTCAAACTAACGAATTATTAGAATAAATGGATATACTAATTAAACCTAACCTAACGCTCAATTTCATTAATTACTTTTATGCTACATAAACTTGTATTGATAAACACCTAAAAGCGATCATCCTAGAACATTATAATTAACCAAGTACTTAACAATTTCTTTTTTACAATATTTAAGTTATATCTAGCCTAGGTATGTGGGCATTGGCGTACCTGGGGAGTTTTTATAAGGGGACAACCGGTCAGTTGATCGATCAATGACCATCATACTTTCAATAATATTTGGTTAATAAAATTATTTTAATTAATAAAAAGAATGTAAACGGAATATTCCTTCAATAGTGTCGATTTTTAAAGGGTGATAAATGAGGTTTCTAGGGTGATCAGAATTACTTGATCGGAATTTTAATTAAACGTCTTCTTATTTACATAATTTTTATTGTACACTAATCCACATCTTCACAAAGTATTATACAGCTCACCAATAACATACAAGTCATAATTTTCAATATTCAAAGAGTTTTTCATTTATTAACGAATAAATTTTGTTTCGGAATAGCTACTACAGCGAAATGAATATACAATTATTCATTATAACAGTGTGTCTTAAAAAAAAACGTTACACAAAACAGAGCATTGTTTTTTATAATATTGGTATCAACATTTTAAGAAAATCTTAAAAATTATGATCAGTTTTTATAACTCTGTAGACAATAAAAGGTAGAATGTTAAATATTAGTATAAAACTCATTAATATACAGAATTGAAAATGTACAAATCGATCGCAAATTGCTTATACAGTAATAAATGTATACTATTTACAAAACAGTCAATTAATAAACAGCAATTAATTAAATGTAAATGTAAATAATAAATATAGTACGTAGATACAATAATAATAACAATGAACATTAACTTACACTTTTAATAAATATTTGTTTAAAAACAATGCCTATTTGCTGCAATTAAATAAAATAAAGAAGAACTTTAAACAAGAGGTTTTAGATGATTTAATTAACATTTCATTATTTAATAAACAATAACACATAGTCGTAAGTGTTTAGGAACCTGTGGAATACATTGTAAGCCCATAACTGTAATACCAGCAATTTTGGAAATTGCGGGCTTAATTTTTTTTCATTTTACGAGTAATAAGGACGTTTATTGATTACAATACTTCAACAAAAAGAATACACCTTTTAACAAATTACCAGTCATCAAACAAGCTTTATTATTATAATCATTCATCTTTGTCTTTTTTCTAAAACGTTAGAAACGTTTCCTTTTAAACAAAGACTTAGAAATGATGTTTTATTTATAACTATCAACTTGCTTTATCTAAAAAGTGCTTACATATTATTATTAATGTCATTGTTTTAACGCAAACAAACATTTCTTCTAAGGTACATAGGAAGATAACCTGGGTTTGAGTTTTTAATTTTAATTGGAACATAATGATTTTTTATTTTTATAATAAGGTGGGTAGCAGAATGGATAATTATTACCAACTATTACTTGTACTAAAATAATAAGCAGAAATAGAATATAGAAAGCGTAATATATCTTTTAAACTGGTTTACTTTTGAAGCAATTGTTTTTGAATTTATTTCTTTTTTAGTATTCTTAACGGTCCGTCCGTATAAAATTTACTTCTAGGTGATAAAATATTTGAATTATTAACTTAATAAACATAGCAAAATAAAATTTTCAGGTTTTGATTTCTGTAGTTGATCCTACAATTTAAGAAATTAGTCGGTAATGATTCACAATTTTAATTACACAAGTAAGTCTTTGTAAGCTGACGGACCTTTAAAAAAAATAAGTAGACTATCTGGTACCCAAAATAAACCAGTCTGATAAATACATATAGACAAGTACCAGACGGTTTAACAGTATTTCAAAGAAATTTTTTGTTTTTTTTTTATTCTGCAGGTGATCAAATATTAATTGGAAATATGACTGATTAATTTATATACAATTAAATTTACTTGACTTTTTTACAATTTTCACACATCTTTATACCTTAAGCCATTCTACAATTAAGTACATACTATTATTATGTAGTTGTATACACACTTTACAATGTCGTCTCTATTAGTCAGGGTCATTAGTTTTTAATTTTTAACATTACCATCCAATAGTCTACAAAAACTTGTTCTATAATTTAACATTATTTTTTTTTACATCTATCTAAAACACAGTTTTAATGATAATAGTGGTAGGAAATCTAATAAATGCCTCATTTGGTATTGTGTTTGTGTCGGTGTATGTATGTGTAAAAATAAAGTAATTATTTTTGAGCTTGGTCAGAATACATTAATAGTTAACAATAAATTATAAATATTATGGAAGCTTTCTAATAATATGTTTGTTTTTTTAGGTGTAGGTAAATGAATGTCTGATAAACACTTTTTTGTTGGCGAAAATATTTAGCTTATCTTTTATTAGTAATTTATTGATTGGCAATAAAAAATAATATTTCACATTTATTGATTACCTATTTTATTCTTCTGCTACCGAAGATGTTTTTTATTGTTATTATATAGTCGTTTGAGCTAAATACATCGAAAAAATTATGTTTAAATATTGACACAGTTTTATATTTTTCTTTATAAATATTTTTTTAACGAAATTTCGTTGCTATTTTTACGTTATTCGTTAAAGTTCGTAATTTATGTTTTTCCGGTCACGATAAAGCTTTACGATGAATATTTTGTAGGTAGCAAAAGTACGAAGTAACAGTTTTTGTTTAAATAGATACATCATTTATATTTATTCAAATAATTATTGTGAAATTATGAAAGTGCTAAGTTATTATTTAGCTAAGGGCCGCATTAGGTATATTATATATGTATGTCTATATGTATATCTAAACGGTTGACTTTAACAATTGCAATTAGCAGCCTGAGGTCCTTGGGGTGCGTCGGTCAAACGTTGACCCTTAGCATTCCCACTTACCAACGTAGGATCTGAGTCTAAACTGTCGGACATTTTGTCGCATATTATGTCCACTAGACGTTCAAAAACAGCCTAGAAATTAATCAAAATATAATCAACATATATCTGTTATCAAAATCTACAAATTAATTTCGTTAATGAAATAGTCCACATAGGGTAGATTACAACTAAATATACCCACGAAATTTGAAAAAATTTTGAAAAGATGGTTATCGATCGATAATTTACTTAACACATTTTATTCAAAAAAGAAGGAATTAAAATCCTTATTGTCTAAATATTAAGATCAAAGATCTCACAATTGGAACGCCCACCCAATGAGACCCGATAGGTCGAAACAAGTCGTGGGATATGGCTTTCGGTTCGTTGTACCTAATTGGTAGGACGCGTTCCAAATGTGAGATCTTTGATCTTAATATTTAGACGAATATTGATTTTAATTCCTTCTTTTTTGAATATGTTATATCTCCGTCTAAGAATACATTGGAATCAATAGTGTAATTCAATGCCGGTAGGGGTATTAGCCCTCGGAGTAGTTGTTTTTGTTGATTCCATATTTATAGTTATATTTATATTTTTAACACATTTATAATAATTGTATGGATTTCGATAAATGACTAGAAAAACGTACAATTTTCAAATAGATGTGATATATAAGAATTAATAAAACTGGAAACAGATTCCGGAACGTTTAAAAAAGAAGAACAGCGAAAAAATTGAGATTATTTGACAAAATTTAAATTTACAACTGACAGTTTTCTCAAAGTGTTTCTCCATTCATTGAACCAAATTATTTATCGTGTTTCATTGTGGCTGCGACATACAATCAATAATTGATTTTATATCAAACACTTTATCACGACATGACGAAAATAAATGATTCAAAGTCCTTTTGTTATACTGGAAAGAAACAACCCCGCAAGCATTTTAAAGACGGACGGACGAGTTTTAATTTCCCAGTACTACCCTTATTTTTGTCTCTAGCCTAAGGCTTAAGCCAGAACAGAGTTATGTTTCGCAATCTGAAGAAACTGTAGACGAAAAACGAAAATTATACATAACTTAAAAACGCTTTTGTTTAAACTATACTAAAAAGTACAAACTAATCTTTTTCTTCGAAGAAAAATAAAGGCTTAGAAAGCTCTGTTATGAGAGCAAATTTAATACTGGGTAACGGTTTTTTAAAGCATCTATTTTAGTATATTATAAAAGAAAACAAAGCAATTTATATTTCAATCTGTTAATTTTTTTTTCTTTGAATTGATATTTATACATGATGTTATTTACCTACTATTGAAATAAACGCTTACTCTGTTGTTAGAAAAGCGAGGGTAGAAATAGAATTTGTGTCATGTTTACGTCTATGCGATGTAATGTAAAATTTACCTTAACGTTAATGTTTTCCTTAGCACTAGTTTCGAAAAATTCCACCCCTAATTGCTCGGCCAGTTGCTTTCCCCGTTCGAAACTAATTACTCTTTCGTCCTCCATGTCGCATTTATTCCCTACTAGAATTACCTGTGCGTTATCCCACGAATAGGTTTTAATTTGTGTGACCCTAAAATTAAAAACAATCACTTTGAATTCAACAAAAGATTTGAAACTTCGTATAAACGTATTCGTATTAAATCTGCATCGAAAGAAGTTTCGTGATAACGTGTTCGTAATAAATCTGTTTCGAAGGACCACCTCAGAATTTGAGGAAACCGATATTTGTTTCGTATAACAGTATTTATTTACATTAACTAAAAATCTCCACTTTCACCATCACCAATTTGATTTTACAAGAACGAAACTTAGATGTATTTATAAAAATTAATAGAAATGAAATATTAATACTGCGATTATAATGTTTTGTTATCGAGACTGCTGTTCGTTCGGTGGTTCTATTTTATCTGTCATTAAAATTATCAATAAGACTAAAAAAACATGTCAGGGACATTAATGATAAGAAAAAATCTACAGGCTTTAGCACCCACTGTGTAGAAAACAACCATAATTTAGATATTGATAGTATTAGATCATTAAATGCTGAAAAGAAAGGAAAAAGACTCAACAACGAAACGATAACATCACAAACTTACAGTCAGATTTTCGAAATAACTTATTAATAGACACATATTTGGATTTCCCATCTATAAACACGCAATAGGTTGTCCAATTACCTGTCTCTATTGTATATCGTATACCTGTATTTATTTTATTTTATTTGATAAGTTTACATTTATAAGACCTAGTTTAACCCCCGTCAGATTCAGTATTTGTTTTGTACTCTTGAAAAAGGCTTCGCTAGCCGAAACGATCGTTGAGTTTTAATAAAAACCTTTGATACATAAAAACGCAGCTTTTCTTTGTCTTATATATTTTTGAAAAATATGTTACAAATTATCCGACCGAACAATCCTTACAAGTTATTTTATCTGTCTCTTTTACGTTCGTTCCTATGCACTCAACAGCTATTACCGTTTTCACGCACTGATCTCCTGAAGACACAAAACAGATCATCTCGATAGCATTAGAATTCGCATGCAACAACTACCATAATAAGGTGACAAATTTAAGATCTTCTTAAACGATAATTTGGAGACTAAGCAAGATTGTAGGTATATCGGGAGTTTTAACAGCATTAAATAATAATCATTATTCGTAGTACGTACCAGTCTTGAACGCTGTTGAAAGATTCTTCGTTGGTTATATCATACATTAATATGAATCCCATTGCGCCTCTGTAATAAGCCGTTGTGATTGTTCGATAACGTTCTTGACCTGCTGTGTCCTAAAAAGTTACAAAATCATGAACTTTAGGCAATTTGGAGTGGCCTGTAAATTAATCATTTTAACAGAAAGGTAAAACACAAGAAACGATTCAACACATATTTTATTATAGTTAGAATATGTTTTTATTGATACTAACCGATTTATCAAAACCAAAGTTTGTCAAGTTACTAATGCAATTGATGCTGAAACATTTCATGTTTTTAAAACTAGCTAAGTGTACAAAACTTCTATTTTCCAAACAGAAAATTTGAGATTCTTTTCTGTTTTGTTTATATTACTTTAATAATATTACGTAATGTATAGTTCGACTTTTTTTTAAATCTATAATGAAGTAATTAATAAATTAGTTTTGATAAAGAGTCAGAATAGAATGAAATGTATTGTAGGTAGTGATATAGAACCAACCTTTCGCTTAATTTGAAATTCACCCCATCGATAAAAGTAAAACAGTATAAAATACACATTAATCAGAATAAAGAAAATAAAAACAAAATTTCGCTTTTATAATGTACACACTCAAAATGGGCGGAAAACTTGTCCATTTTACAAAAAATACTTGGTAATTAAGGGTGATATTCTTTTATATTCTTCTTCCCATAATCCCCTTTATTATTCCTAATGAAACTATTTTTGTAAAAGACTAAGGCTTCTAACAGTTTTCATAGGCAAATTTTGTTAATTTTGCAAGGTTTTTTGGTTCATTTTCTCAGCAGTTACAGATATTTCGTTTAATGAAATTGAAGTCTCTAGTGACTGCCCGTAGCTACAACTAGTGGGACTGCTCCAGTTAGCTTTTAGCCTTTGTTTTAAAATTGTGTGAAAGAAAACAAACAATATAAGAAATTTGAGCGTACACAAATGGACTTTTAATTATAAAAACATAAGCTTTCACGGCCGGAATTCATGGTAGAATGATGGTTCGGGCTTGTAGGCCGTGGTCGATGTGAACGGTTTCGTCCAGTCGCTGCCGAGACTTCGAGGTATAATCTTCGCCCACGTAGTCAACACAGCACCCACTGAAGATGTCAGCTGCAGTTGCCGACGAAACGTCTGGACGAAACTGTTCACATCGACCACGGCCTACAAGCCCGAACCATCATTCTACTAGGGAACAAACAGGCACAAAAAAATCAGAAACTTGATATAATTCTAAAAAAAGCTTTTTCATAAACTGGAATTTCTCATTCAATTTGAGAAATATTTATTACTTACATATATAGATAAATAATTAAAGAAAAATAACTAACCATTGTATTAAATATTATTGATAACATCAAATAGAAATTGAAGATGCTGCAGTTCCGCAGTGGCTATAGGTATAGATAATGTTATTAATGGTTATTTTTATGCTACTAAAGCACAAATTATTCTTGAAAAACTGTTTGTTCAAAATATAAAAAATAGATTCAAACGCCTTATAACACTATTTTTCTTTTACTAACAGTAAATAAAGGTAAAATGAATAGGAATATGGTATTATGGAATATTATCATTACCTACCCATATTTGTAGTTTAACTCTTTTGTCGTGCCTAAAGACGGTTTTGACTTTAAAGTCTATACCAACAGTACTGACAAAAGCAGACGTAAAGCTGTCGTCAGCATATCGAAATAGGAACGATGTCTTTCCTACAGAACTGTTTCCTATTATAAGGAGTTTGAACATGTAATCGAAATTCTGATCTGCTGCATCTTTCTGCCATTTCGGATCTGCTCCCGCCATCTATAAAATAACATGTGCTATGTTAACAACAATGTAAACATTAAAACAACAATTTACACTCAAAGCTCAAAAACTAACATTTACTATCATCCCTACAACCACCACTAAATATGACTAATAAAAGATAATAAACAACAAAAAGATTAATACTATTTAAACTTTGTTCGGTGTAACTTTTGTGAAACATATGGAATACCAATAATAAAGAAATAAAACACTAGAATGTTTACATAGAATTGTATTTAAAATACTCTACAATATTGTTTCGACCGACGCGGTCATTCTCAAGAGTAACAAATGGATTATACTAAAGTCTAAAGAATGCTTAACTACTATTTGAGTAAGGGTGGTGGTAAGTGGCAACTTTTACTATAGTTTGTGTAATATGAGCGTTAAATTGGATATATTAAGTTCTAATTGATTATTGACTATAAGCTATAAATAATCAGGTTAATTTAGTCAATAATCAATTAGAACTTAATATATCCAATTTAACGCTCATATTACACAAACTATAGTAAAAGTTGCCACTTACCACCACCCTTACTCAAATAGTAGTTAAGCATTCTTTAGACTTTAGTATAATCCATTTGTTACTCTTGAGAATGACCATATCGGTCGAAACAATATTCTAGAGTATTTTAAATATAATTCTGTGTAAACATTCCAGTGTTTTATTTTTTTTTTATTATTGGTAAAAAGATTAATAATTCAAAATTCAAAAATACACTCTCGTTTTTGTTTCACTAAATTGATTTAAAATATCAGACATATATTTCGAACTTCTCGTTGATAATGAACTGAGAAGTTCGAAACATATATCCGATATTTTGAATAAATTTTGTGAATCAAAGACCAAGTGTATTTTTGAATTTTTCAATTGCTAATTTTAACATGTTTCACCAAGAACTTAACGAACATACAATTAATTTAACAAAAAGATTATTACCTACCTAAATTATGATTTATATAAAAATAAGAAAGGGTTCAATGTCATTTTACATTAATATGAAAAGCTTTCCTTATAATAGATTTTAAAGTTAAGTACATACTTAAGTTGGTAAGTAAGTTTGTTACTGAGCCTTTTTATCAATTTCGCTTAAATGAGTTGATTAAACAAACATTAAAAAATAGTTAACAAGCTGTTGCTAGCGTAATGCATTTAAATTTTATACCCAACAGGTGGTCTTGATAAATAGAGCAGGAAGGAAATTTGATACGATAAACCGAACTAACACATTATTTCCGCTAAATTCATTAGTCATCTAGACTATGTTAAATACCGTAGATACCATTCTTAAACTAACAACCAGTTACACGTATTAAAATATTATTTAATCAATATCATCTCAAATATAATAAACTAGTAGCCTATCTCTTCATTAAATAGTCATTTACTGTTATTAATACAGGGTTTGTTAATAAATCAAGGATAAATTTTATAATTTTCTTTTAAATAATCAATTTATTTTATATGATCGAAATTATAAGTTGATTTATTTTGCTCGATTATTGTGTTATGGTTATTGTTGTTTTGTTAAATAAGGACGAAGGGCTAATTAATTAATTTCAAGGACCTTAAAATTTTTAATTTTTGTCGAGCTTTTCATCAATACATTGATTTCGTGCAACATAGCAACATTCATGGCAAGGTGGTTGCAAACAATAGATACATAAAAAATGATTATTGCTTTACCATATTTTCCTAGCGTATGTCCTTGAGCTAAGAATCTGTCCTACGTACCTAATATCCAATCAGGTCCAAGAAACGATAACTTAACAAGCAGAAAGACGATTTTTCACAGCACTTAATGAACAATTTCAATAGATAATAAATAGAACGCGCACGGTGTTAATACGACAACACTATTATCATTAGCAAGATCCAAATTTGGGAACGAGGTAGCAGGCTGGTGGTTACGCTTTCAGGGCAGTTTTCCACTTTCCTGTTGAAATCGATCAGCTGGCTACAGACTCCTCCCTTCCGACTATCAGACGTTGTCGAGGTCCCTAAAAAATCAATATTCGCGAAAGATATGGCAACCATCTATTAATAGAATCATAGATCACATATGTTATATTAAGTAATGCTTATTTACAGTTTAAATTTTTCCGAATTTCAATAATAAAGTGTTTCTGCAACCAACACCGACTTCAAAAAAATTCTAAAATCACCCCCTAACAGTTGCTTCTACGACTAGACATGTCCTATATTCTATTATATTTTTATTGTAGCTCTCTTGTTTATTTCGTAAATAAATAATGTTTGTTTGGGGTAAAAATTGTAATTTATTCTTTGAATCAAGTTTGTGAACTGCTGACCGAGTTTAATATTGTGTTCCTATCGCCTGCGCGTTGGTGAACTAGCCGACGCCGAGCGTCGATAAAGAAACGACGGATTATGATGCAGTTTAATAAATAATGAACGGATTTTGAGGTAATCAACATACAACAAGAAAGAAAACGTATGATAATTTTCACATTACTTTTTTAAAATTGAAATATCATAATTGAAAAAACCATTTGGTTTTTTGTAGGTAGTTTCATACTGAATTTATTAATTCAAAGAGAAAAGAAGAAAAACAAATAAGTTTCACGAAATTTTTATTGTCTCGACAATATTGTTTCGGTCGATTCGACCATTATCTAGAGAATACAAAAGATTACTAAATATGGAGAATGTGTTCAAACAATTATTATTAAATTACAAGAAACGTGGTGGAGAGAATAAGTTATAATTTATACAAAAAAATGGGAAATTATGGGATACTAATTCTAGTTGGTTATTTACAAGATTACATTTATTATGAACAGCTTTTCTTATTTCTAAATTTTCAAGTACAGACAGTTTCCTGCTTTTTGGGATGTTACAATGTAAAATTTTTATCTTATCCAAGTCTAGATGATGAATATTAGTAACGCAATGTTCAGCAACACCACATTTGCTATCCTTTTTGTTAATGGCGTTATTATGTTCGGAAACGCGGTTTTTAATAGACCTGCCACTCTATCCAATGTAAATAGCATTGCACGAATTACAACCTAAACGAAAAAAACACTTTTTTCTAAAGAACCAATGGTTTTATTTTTACATAATATGGATTTTAAATTAACTGGACTATTTTCTATCATTTTACAATTAAAATAATTCTCTAATATTTGAATCTATGACTATAGTAGTCATATTAAAATTATTAAATGCCCCACAACATATTGTGTCCAGAATTTGTGTAATGTTTCTGTAAAATGATTTGTTAGGTTAAATAATATTCATATATGATTAATTAATTTACGATGACTAATCCTATTAACAATATATTTAACAGAGTATTAATGTAATAAGGTGAACACTCCTAGAAGTTATTATTAGAAAACAACAAAAGACTAAACGTACAATTTAAATAACTAGTAAGTATATTTCCAAGTGACTTCAAATATACAAACAAAAAATATAAATTTTACAAATTGTTTCTGTTTTAATCAACAGTCCTTTTAAAATGATAAATAAAGGTTTTGAAATTAGTAATTAACAAAGCCACGTTAAAATTTAACATATTCTTTTGTCATTGTGCTAAGAACCACATTTTAATGAGTAACATAATTTTGTAATTATAAAGACAAATATATCGTTATTCTTGACAAGAGTTTCAGCACAGAGATAGATGTAGGTGTTAACGTCATCATATGCTAATGATTTAAGTGACACAAGTATCTACTCCTTTAATTTTGATTTTGAGAATTGTTTCGAAGGTTAAACCATTTTCAATGCATATGGTCTACTGAATACAATAAAGAAATTTGTAACTTTTAAACATTAATTATTCTGAATAGGTAATAACCTCCAGTAATGTAAATACATCGAAATATGTTTGTTAGCAACAGAAGTTTTACTATTTTATAAAATTACTAGGGTTTTATCAATTAGAAAAGCCTATATGGAAATTTTCTATTAAATATAAATGACTACGGCTAGGGCATGTGGGGAAGAACAGTCCCAATTTTTTTAAATACTATATTATAGTTTCTATTGATACAAACATATAAGGAATGAAAGGGAGCGTGCAAAATTCTTTGGCTTTAATTTGAAAGATTTGATTTGAAATTTAAATCCTTGTTGTGAAAAAATAAATAAAACAAAAATCATCCCATCTTTTATTGTTTATTTTCTTCTGTTAATCAATAAAAATTTGAATAAAGCAATAAAAAGTTGGGACAACTAGACACCAAACCATTCTATAAAATTCCTAAGCTAGTAATTATAGTTTAATCTATAAAATTATTTGGAAACGCGATTTTATTTATGTTTGTATGTATTTTTAAATTAGTTGTTATGACGATAGTAATGTGATAAGAAACAAGATTTTGTAATTTTCCCTGAACCTGTAAATATAAAAATCACAGATTTAATTATTACTTTTACCAAATATCTAAGTATTTAGTGATTATTATAAACACTAATCGGATTTATCGAATTTATCCTAACAGATACAAACAATGACTATCATTAATATTCTTCTTTTATTCTAATAATACTTGCAGCTATTGTAATCCATTAAAAATGCAAAAACAATACTAGATTTAATGATTTCTTTTTTGCATATTTAAGGATCCATTCTGCTTTAAATTATTTATATTTGGTGGAGGTGCCGGGTAAAATGCAATTTTAAATTGTTTTCACGGAATGATCAATTTTTAAAGTATCTATTAGTAATTTGTTTAAGAAGTTACAACTTTAATTGATTTACTGTAATTTTTATTTTATTTATACCAAAATCTAAACCTTATTAATTAATAGCAAACTACGGAGATAAGAAGCAAGTAACTTAATTTTTTATAAAACTTGTCTGCATAAGATGTGATTAAAAATAAAATAATAAATAACATACCAATTAATAAGATAAAACACTTATATATACTTGAATAATTTTAATGATTTATTGAGAACATAATAATTGTGGCTTCTACATTGTAGCTTCGTCTAAAACTCTTTATCCTAAACCTAAACCACAAGTAATTACCCAATATACCTAGTTATAGGCTATTTATCTAAAATAGTGCATTATTGGATTCTAAAAGATTTTAATTTAAAGGTGTGTAATACAATTTTTTTGTTAATTAATTTCTAATAGCATTCTTCTTCTAGAACACAGTATATAGGTCAAAGCACATCCGAAGCACATTTAGGTAAGAATGTTACTTTCTTCAGGTACTGAAGAGAACTAAAAACTAAAGACAGTATTCAGTGAACCTTATAAAATAAGACACAACAAATTAAGTTAAACTAAATAGCAGAGAACTAAAGATAAGGCGATAAAAAACACAATATTGTAAATTTCAATTGTATTTGACAATTGCATTCGTCACACTGTGACTTCTTCGGAAGTAATACAATAATACTTAAGTATTTATATTTATATTTATATATATACTATAGCCTATAAAGACCGTTCTGTAAGCTTCCACCTGATGAGACCCGATAGGTCGAAACCGATCGTAGGATATGGCTTTCGGTTCGTTGTACCTACTCGGTAGGACGCGTTCCAAATGTGAGACCTTTGATCTTAATATTTAGACGAATAAGGATTTTAATTCCTTCTTTTTGTAATACAATTATGTTACAATTATAGCTATTGTCTGTGGCAATATTTCTAATGGTACAAAATTCTTTATGGTGTCTATGTCTATTTAGAGGAAAGATATGTAATGTATGTACAAGGATATTAAAACTAGCTATTTTATATTGACTACAATGATTAGAGTCGTAATTATAAATTTAGAAGTATTAGTGGGTTTTCTATAGATATCGAATTCTAAAGAATCCCATTTCTTATAACAAAAGCATCCAAAAATGGTAGCATTCTATTTCAACAGTAAAATTAACAGAAAGTTAACGAGAATCTAAATTAGCAAGTCTTGTAGATTACCAAAACATAAACATTTTTGTGTTTAACCTCACCAGTTACTCGTGCTGGTGGTCGGGCAGTTCCTCCGACCTACACTGTAGTGCAAAGCCGGAGGGTAGGGCCTAAGGCCCTCTTCAGCCTCCTTTCAGGAATTGTGTTAATGAGCGGGTGGTGTGGTTAGGGAGAGAAAGATGAGACGGACGAAATGAAGACAGAAGAGAAGTGAAAGATTATCTATGGAATACTACTGTCCCAGCATTTGCCTAAATGATCCAAGGACACCACAGAAAACATGAACCAGAGCAGCTAGACCTGGGTTCTAACCGGTGACCTCCCGAATGCTAAGCAATGATCTAGAGCACTAGACCACACCGCTCGGTGTGTAGACTACCAGCATTTAAATCAAAAACAGCAAAAATATCATCCACATATATTTTTTCCATATTCGAGACTCAAATCACTCTCTAAACGACTCATGAAAACATCAAACAATTATTTATCTGAATATAATTTTGCCGTATGCAAATTGAAGCTAGGGTAATGTATTCAGCCTCACTATCAACGGAAAAACAGTTCTTTAAGGGTAAATACGTCAAAGTAATGGGAAGTACGCTTGGTAAAAGGGAACAGACATCAAATGAAACTAAGATCTCACTACTTTTTAATATACTATTTAAGGTTTCAATGGTGCAATTGTTGTGAAATGGCGTGATTAAAACCACAAATATAATTAAAAAAGACACATGGTAACTTTTTCATAAATTTATTGAAAAACTCGACAATTAGTAGAATGATGATTCGGGCTTGAAGTCATGGTCCATGTGAACGGTTTCGTCCAGACATTTCGTCGGCAATTGCGGCTGACATCTTCAGTTGGTGCTGTGTTGACTACGTGTGCGAAGATTATACCCCAAAGTCGGCAGCGACTGGGACTACAAATCCGAATCATCATTCCACTATGAATTCCGGCCGCGGAAGCTTATGTTCTTATAACTTGATAATTGTTTCGACAGAAACCTGTCATTATCAAGAGTAAAAGTTTACAGAATAAATATGGTTGTTTCAGAAACTAATCGGAACAAACAGACAGATAGACATACACACAAAAGTTTAAAAAAATGTTATTTTGGTATATGTACCGTGTATACAATACATCCATATGCATTTAGTAAAAAGTGGTTATTTTAATATTACAAACAGACACTCCAATATTATTTATATTCATCAGCACCCTGTATGAAGTCAGCGGTTTTCTTGTTAAACGAAAAGTCTGTCGAGCATGACATCGGTAATGAGTAGTTTGCGACTTTTAGTCACATCTAATTTTTCACTTGAGTTTATTTCAATTATTTACCCGTCTACCCCAACACTAATGAAATTAACAAAACTCACCAACAAGCATACTACTAGATATCCACCTATCTTTCCATCTTCATACTTACCTACCGTCGAATCCATTATCTAATTAAAAATGATATTACACCCTTACCTACTTTTATAAAAGTTTAAGCCGCTAGTAAGCAGATTAGCGTGGTTGGAATCCCTTCATGAAACAGAACATTCCCAGATTGTACTCTTACTTTTCTACATAATTAGTTACATCGTGACTCTAGCATATAGTATTAAAAAATAATCTCTACGAGATTTGTTAACTATTAAATATTGCAACAATTCTCCGGTTCTTCTATTTATATCATTTATATCTAATAGTCTAACATAATTACTAATTTAAACGAAATGCAAGGAATAAAAACACCAAACAAGTAGATTTTCACAAATATTATTGAATCATGTAACATATTTCGCCAAACATTAGCTTCATCAGACATGCTAGTATTTACTACTAAACAAAGTGTCGCGTAACAGTTTAAATACATGACTAGTGGGGGTGGAAATACATTTAAAATAGATTTAGCAGAAGGGAATTATTGCCATCTATTTGGTCGTTCAGTATTAAATTGAGTTTTTTATATTTATTTATTTCTAAAATTTCCAGTAAATTTAATTTTTGACTCTTATTACATTTGTGTAAAATTTCTAATTTATCATTAAATATATGATTTTCTTCTAACCTTCCTCCCCGTCTGTTCAATATATACTTTGAGGCAAGACCCACTGGTTAACTTGTTGAGGTTACCACTTAACATGTGGGTAAAGTAATCAGTTCCATCTGAATATTTCACCTGTTCAAATCATTTCCTATCGTTTTCGAGTTTTTGTTATTAAATATATTGTTGCTGTTGGTTATCGTTATTGATATTTAGTTTTATTTATCGAATTACTAATAACCCAACACGAGAGCCTAAGCCATCGTTTTTAATTTAATTTATTCCATCTGAAACATATTTTTATATAATCATAAATTGAGAAATACATTGTAATGTTTCGGAAAAAAGCTCTACATGTGTTTCGGCAGATTAATTAATCTTCTTTAAGAATTTAGAGAAACAATGATAGAGTTTTATAATTATATTATCGGATTCTTTTACTTATGCTTATATTATTTATAAAAGTTAAGTATTCGAAGAAATCGTAGGTATGGATATTTTGACCGTGATCGGACTTTCCTACAATAATGGTACTTATTTTGAGATTCGCTAATGTTGAAAAAGGGCCTTTTATAATAAGAATATCTATTAATTACAATATGTATTCATATTGTTCGAGTTTATCTTTTTGCAACTCCTTAGCTATTTTTGAAGGCACGAATTCGGCTGATTTCCATTTTTGTTTGTTGTGTATATTAATACGATTTGTACCTACCTAGTAATACTTCACTGTCTTTTAAACACTCTCCATCATCATAGTCTTTTCGTTTTACATAACCTAATTTTAAAAATTTAAGTGGCAATATATATTCCCAAGACGTTCGTGTCCATAATATGCCATCGATCAAATTTGAACCTTGAAAATCCTTGAGAGAAAATTTTAAGTTTGATATAAAAGTTATTCTTGCGGCTTTTAACTCAATTCCAACTGCTTGCATTGGGGCGTCATAGTTTTGCATTAAAGTTCGTGCAGTTCGTGTTTTTTAAATTGGATCTAAAATTGCAGCCACCTTTGAATTTTTATATCGTGCCTCCTACGTACGAGATGTTTTAGTAAAAACATTGTGTGAGAGAAAAGATTTCTTTCTGTTAGTCTCACATACAAGATCTAGTCTCTTACCTTTTTTTGGATATGCAATGATTTGAAGTTTTTAGTATCTAAATTATATTTATTTTATACAAAATGGTTTACGAGAATTGAATTTTTTGAATGCTGGGTTATTGATTTTTAATTCTCAACTAAACGTTTTTTAATTGAACGACCAGTTTGCCCCACACATATGGTTACAATCCTTACACTTAATCTGTGTTTTCCGTCTGTGTTTTTTATTGACTATTGTAATAATATTGTATTTTTTCAATCTATTTATAATTTTTAAGTTTGACTTTGGTATATAATTAATTAAGCAAAATTTGTTGTCATTTTTTATAGGTATGTTGGTATAGATCCTATTCATTATTAGTTTCGACTGATCAGAGAAATTCTGTAACCATTGCCATTTGCTAGTTGTTTCAGGATTTTAACTTCTTTATTAAAGGAATTTTGAGATAAAGGTCTATGTATAAAAGAATGGAATGAGCTAAGTTTAATATTCAGTAATTGTTTTGAATGTGAATGTGGTGTTGTATCTGTGTATGTGGATTTTCTATAAATGTCAAAAATAAGATGGGTTTCATATCTTTATGGTGAGATCTAAAAAGTTTAAAGATTTGTTAATTTATTTTCTATGGTGAATTCAGTGTTAGGATAAAATGAATTAATGAATTTTAGGAATGTTTCTAATTGTCTGCCAGTGCCTTGCCAAATACAATAACGTCGTCTACGTATAGAGCCCATAACAAAACATTTTTTGTAATTGTTTTATTAGGACAAAATAAATAATGAGAAATATTTCTGAATATTAATTGTTATTGCATGAGATACAACATACAAATATATAGTAATCGAAGGATATGGTTAATTAAACGATAATAGTATATGTATTTTGGATTTGCATCTCATTAACCAATATTGTAAATTATTTTCTGAATGTTGATGTGGAAACATTCATGATATTAGGTAAAATGTAGTCATTCAGTGCTGATTTTTGCGAAATTAAAACCTTCAGGCTAATCTACTTGTTTGTTTTCATTTAACCACAAATGCAACGTATAGTTCAGCCAAGCTTTGCTTCCAGCCTGGTTCGCTATACAGAGTTATTACTCTTCTGAACATAAAATGTCATAAAGTCGAATTTCCGTTATTGTAGGATATAAAATCTTATTTGCTTCAAGGGATATAAAGTCAATAATCAATAAGAATATGAAAAGCTTCAAGAAAAAGATTTGCTCGTCATTGTAACAATTCGTTTATCAATAGTTTCTTCAAATAAAAGAAGATGGAAGTATATAAACATTTTTACATTGTATTAGATACTAAACTACGTGGTGAGTGATGGAGGGCAATTATTGCTTTCAATTTCATTTTTAAAGAAAGTAGTTTTAATATTAATCAATAATGAATTAACTTTCTTCTTATTTTAAGTTTTTCAGTAGATTCACTTTCCTTTGTGTTTGCATGTGGAAACCGAGCGTAACAATAATATAAGTTGATATCAATCCAACAAACATAAACTGAACAATGTAACACTCACTCACTTGAATATATAAATAACAAATGTTCACTTACTCAATCAATAGATGTCAATCACTATGGGATGATCACTCGCTAAATATCCTTTTTATTTTTCAGCACCTTTATCAAATTATAAAAAGAAATATGTGTGATCACTCAAGTATACCTTTACTTAGCTTTTATTATGCATCGAACTCTAAATAAGGCCTTATTGCAATATAAATAAGTATGAAAGAAATACATTGACCGCAGCCAATTATTACTGTAATCATCTACTTTACATTTATGATGTTGTGATCCTACTCTTGGAATACGGCAAGCACCCTACTCCCGCACTACCTCTGCAAGACAGATTTCTCTATCCAAAAACTGGAGTGAGATCATTAATGAGTTAGATAACTGTACAACCGCAGCCTACAGTCCGCATTGCACCGCAGCGCCCTAAAACCTCAGCCCCTAATATTAATAATGACTGTGAATCCAATAATTTCGTATATTTGGAATAACTCACTTAATCAATAAAAATGTAATAACGGCACACCCGAAAAACTCAATTGTCACACACAGAATAATAATTTAATGAAGGAAATTGTCTTATTGGGAATCCCCGACTAAATATAGGTCACAAAGGTATCAATCATTGTTACTGTAAAGAAATTCACGTTCGAACTCGCGTCGATCAAAACATGTTTTTATTTACAATATAAACAAACATTAAACATTATGTCTGTTTGTCGATGTACATCTTTTTGCAATCCCCACATTTTAACAAATGGGCTCCCAACCGTGTTTCTGGAACAAATCTATCTCTAACAATGTAATATAAATGAAAAGGTCTAGCTTGTTTAAAATCACATATCAATATTGTTTAATTCTTGCTGTTTGCGAAATCATTTTAAGCAAATAGCATCTAGGTACTTATATTACCTTTTTGTATAACCGTTACCTACTAATTTATAAAACTTTTAATAAGTCTGTACTACTCTGGCCATTTCAATAGATAGATGTTTTAAAAAATATGTTTTTCTATGTGGAAAACTGCCAAAGCTACAGAAAGCATAATAAAATAAATACAGACAGCGTAGTGAACGCCATCTGTAGATATTTGCTACTTATTTGTGAGATTTAGTAATGTTACGTTACACCTAATATTAAAGATATTGTACATTTTATTGATCTTTTAGAAATTCACATTTCTAAAAATACGTACAAGAATTAAATAAATAAATGAAACACAAAGTATAATTTCCACAATATATTAAAACAATTTACATATGTTACGCCTAACTTAGGCTTCTTCAGAAGTATAATAAACTTGTTTAAAGTAAAGTAAAAATACAACAAATTAAAAGAATTCAATAAGTTCAAAATCATGAAACTGAGAATTTTTATAAAATCTATTGGTGATTTGTTCTTTCAAAAATTTTAAGATGATTTTCTGTAGAAGACGTGCCTCCTCGTTTACTGTGGTATAACTTTTTTTTTGTCTCAATATAAACCGAATACTTCTTTATTGCGAGGCGTCTTAACATTCCAATCTGATCATCTGATAGATAAGAGAACGATAAACACGTCGAAGGTCAAGCATACTGTTCCTTTCATAACCGAATATTGCAGTTGTGGCATTATCGCGTCGTGGTCCGCGGTTACCGTACTTCGTGTTTCTACGTATTTGTACTATATGTTATTAGTTACTTAATTAGACGGATCTAATTTGATCGGATGCAGTTTTGAATAATGTAATGTCTCGCGTCGGTTTTTCGCTGTTGGTGTATGTGGGACTTTTGAAAGTACTAACCAAACTAATTGTTACTGTTGAAGCGGAACAGCATGTACAGCAGTAGCGGCAGCACATGGTTGTTTTCCTCGTACTTTGTAAGCACATTAACTGCCGTTGTTCATGACACTAGCGCAAATACCGCATTTCGAATGGATGTAGTCGTAACCGTAGAACAACAATTTCCTGTCAGAGATCCGGATAAAGAGCATAAACAAATCTATGCTCGTTTTAAAGATCGTAAATTGCAAACAGGAGACATTAATACGTATGAGGTAGGTTTTTCCGTTCCGTTTTTCATCTCTGACTGTTGCCACTGGTCACCAAAGACTGACCAACAATAATGCCATTAAACTATTAAGAGAATTAGCTGATACTTGTTGAAACTTCTTCATAATTTAACAAAAATAAAACACTTTTCAATCAATTTTGTTACCGAAAGAAGCAGTTACGGATTGGTCAATAACAAGAGCTATCAGTTATATTTTCTTCAGATGGTGTCGAATATAAAAATTATAAATAGGTACATAGTGTAATTATTACGATGGAAAGACATTAACTCATACAGCATAATTGTATAAACTATAATAATAAATTATATAAATAATTAAAGGCTACAAACTCCACAATTAAAAAATATATTAGGTATTATATGTGCTAAAAAAATTGAAATATTGTTATATGCAGATGATATAAAACTATATAAGACCATCGAATCACTTGATGATGCATCTGAATTGCAAAAAGATTTGTGTTTTGTTGTTGAATGGCTGCGAGCGGATACGTTTGACCTTAATATTGATAAATGCGTGTGTATGTCATATTCTAATAGAACCGAGCGGCGTGGTCTAGTGCTCTAGATCATTGTTTAGCATTCGAGAGGTCACCAGTTCGAACTGCTCTGGTCCAAGATTTCTGTGGTTTCCTTGGATCATTTAGGCAAATGCTGGGGCAATAATATTCCACAGATAATCTTTCACTTCTCTTCTGTCTTCATTTCGTTCGTCTCGTCTTTCTCTCCATAACCACATCACCCACCCATTCCCACGATTCCTGAAAGGAGACTGAAGAGGGCTTTACGCCCTACCCTCCGGCTTTGCACTACAGTGTAGATGGGGGGGACCGCTCGCCCCCCAGCATGAGTAGCTGGTGGGAATGAAACACAAAAGAGTTCTTAATGTTTTTAGTTTAAGTTTTTAGTCTTCCGTGTGAAGAAGGCACTATATAATATTTGGTCAGACCACAAACAATATTGGGGTTTCAGGGCTGTTCTAATGTACTTATTTCTTATTCTACAGAATATAAAACTATTTGGATGGCAACATCATCTGTCTTAAATAATGCAAAAGGCTGGAATGTTAGAGTCATTAGTTTCAAAATGACATATACAATTTGTAATTCTTAACCAATTATATATTAACTATATTATACTCATATGACTCCTATTTGCATTTATCCTTTATTTGTTGTACACTATATTCTAAAATAAAGAAAATATTAAAAATTGAATTTTCACCATATTGTTATTATTATTGTTTTTTTTAATTTTGCACACAAGTTCATATTTTGTAATATCACCAAGCTATAACTTATCAATTAAATTTACTATAATTTGTAGTGATAACTTTTCTATAGAATTCTATAGAATTTCTCTAACATGATTCCTTTTTCCTTCATATTCTAAATATTTGTAGATTGTGCTTATTTGAAAATAAAACATTTTCTACATTTCTATACGAAAACCGCAGTTTAAATTTACGGCTTATCTGTTCTTGGCTTTGACACATTAAAGGACTCCATCCATCATATTCTGTTGTTATCTGTACCCAAGTCCTTCAACGACCTAAACATGACCCATATTCTGATATATGGATATCCTTTCACTTTTTATCTCATTGTCAGTTTTATCTCAATAACAGATGCTCTGCCAGGTCATTTCGCATTTGTTATACAATAGACAGACAATTTTAATACCTAGTATGTAAAATATAATTGAAGAACACAGAGGAAAAAGGTTCAATGTTACATATTTAAATGATTATTAACCAAAATTCTTCGGACGCCTAGATCCTAAATGATAAAAATACACAGGTTGAAGAAAGAATATCATTTATTAAGAGATTCGATAGTGCAACGTTTGTGAAACATGATTCATAAAACTAATTTAAACGTTAAAAAAACACGTAAAATGTTTCACATTAATTTATTTTCGAAAATTCGACAATTGTAATAAAGAGTAATTACACTTGAAAATGATCGCAGTTCGATCGAAACAATTGTCGAGTTACCGACAATAAATTAATGTGAAACATTTTACGTGTTTTTTTACGTTTAAATTAGTTTTAGAATATAATTTATCATATCACTATATAATAATGTTCTAATATCTATAGTGCTAGCGTAGGTAGTATTGTAAGACAAATTGGTGGAGACATCTCGTTCGAAGGTACGATTTCTGCAATTGTTGTCGCCATTAATGTCAGTGCTATGCTCTATTGATAACAGTACCCTTCCGTCCAAATTTAGACGGGTTCATCTAGTAAACCGAACACAGTGGTTTTTTCCAATTACAAATTTATTATAAGCTGGTCTCTTGCAATTGTTTCGACTGCGAAGTCATTCTCAAAGAGTTCGTACAGAAACTAACTTCAAATTAAATTGTGCTGACTATTTATAGGTGGTTATCTTTATTGATCTAGGAAACCCGGGTGGTTGTTATGTCTGTGATGAATTTAAATATAGGACTGTTTAGACCTTCAATTCATTGGTGATATTTAAATTTTGGTTAACAGCTTATTGTATTGCAAGTTTTTCGAGATAATTTAGTTTGTAGCCTTTGTAGTATTTTCTAGGTGGATAGGTTCATCTAGTTTAGTTTTATATAAGAAATCATCAATTAACATTTTGAAAAAACTAACAAAAAAAAAACGAAAATAAAAAGTTCTGTTGAAATGACAGCTCTTTCTATAATCAAAAACAAATGCATGAAGTTTCAAACTACGAAATTTACCCTTTAGAAACTTTGTAACATAACTATCTGATAAAAATTGGATTGATTCGTCCGTTATTTTGTGATAATTAATCTTAAATATAAATGAAAAAACACTACTTTGTTTATTATCACTTCATTTATTCCCAATCCTTGTGACTATAGTTTCGACAAATAGCTTGTCCTTGTCAAACAAGTGATTCAAATTGAATGAATACAAACAGATGTACAGTGGTCTTTATATATATTTTGGAAATTCCATTAATTATTAAATATACTGAATAATACTGAGTGGTACAAATCTATCTGGTCGTTTAACAGGTAATTTTTGGAAATTTTTGATGCTTTGTATTCTAAAATATTAAGTTTAAAGCCTTTATTTACATTATGAATAACTTTAAGATTTTCTTTAGTAGGAAACTGATGGCCTGTTTCTAAAAAATGGTTTGCAAAATTGGAATTATCTTTTTTTAATTTAAATGATCGAATGTGTTCGTTACAACGAGTTCTGTACATTCTAGCTTATAGACTCCAGTTTTATCATTTGAATTAAAAAGTATGTCCTTTAAAATTGTATTTGTCTTAAAACTAACTGTTAGGTTGTTTGCAGTAGCGATTTTTATTGAAATATTACCAAAGTATGTCAGTGATATGTATTTACATTCTTTGTTTTTTATGTATGGGTATATAGAGTGGCATGCTATTTTAAATTGTTTTTTACGGATTAAATTTTGAATTGTTCTTGGATCAAAACCATTATTTGTTGCAATTGTTAGAATGATGCTTAACTCATGTTTTAATTTTTCGTTTGAAAGGGGGACTGAAAAACTGTGTATCATAGAATTATATGCTGTAAGTTTGTGTAAAAGAGGGTAATTTGAATTATTATGAATTACGTCTGTGAATGTTGGTTTTCTGTAAATATCAAAATTTATTTTATTATCTGAATATTGTAGGGTGAGATCAAGAAAATTGATTTTGTTGTTCTGTTCAATTTCTAACGTAAATTTTATATTGGGGTGAATTGCATTAATAAAATTTAAAAAGGAGTGTAATTGTCGGTATGTTCCTGACATTATAACTATCTGACGTTTCTATTTAAAAAAAATTATTTTGGACTTAGATCGTTTCCCCCGTTCGTTTGAATTATAATTAATTATAAATTCGGAAAGTCGAAGAGAAATTAGTAATTAAGGAATTAATTGTGTAAAAGGCGATTGACCGCTTTTGAAACATTAAAGGAACAGGGAGTAATTTAATAAATTGAAAGCCGAATATATTAAAGGGAAGGTTTTAAAGGGTAGTAAAGAAGTAAGAAAATGAGATCCCGTTCAATAAAGTGTCCGTAAAATACAAATTGTTATCTTAATAATGCTCATATTATTGTTATTTCTTATAAATATTTTATAAACTTCGTAGTTTAAATTTTCAGTATGAAGATGACCATTGAGAAAAAATTAAAACACTGAGGGTTTCACTAAAACTTTATTGAATACTCGATACGTATTTCGCCTTATAAGGGCATCTTCGGGAGTAACGAAATTATACTAAGTACCAAACAGAAATACATTAATTTATAGTACATACTAAGAGGGTGGGGGATGAACAATGTTTGGGTCCAATAAGGGATTGTTACCAAATTCTATTTGGTCGTTAGTAATATTTTTATTTTCTATTTTTGCTTTTTTTTTATTTCGATGATTTCGTATCTATCTAGTATTGGACCTCCTTTTAAATGGTGTAATAATTCTAAATTATTTATATTTATGCTGTGGTTATTTTCAATAAGATGAGTGGCTACACCTGAAGCATGATTATTGAATTTTACGTAATTTACGTGTTCATTATATCTTGTTATAATATCTCTTTTGGTCTTTCCTATGTAAATAGCTGAGCAATCTGAACAATTGATTTTGTATACACCGCTTTTATGGAGGGTGTCGGTTTTTCCAGTCATCTTATTGTTAACCAGAATTTACCTACAGTAAAGTTATTAAAATAAGCTGCATTAATATTGAACTGCCGGAGTGTCCTACCTAACTTTTCGCTAATAGTACCATAATATGGAATTTTTCGCCATTCGCGAAATACGTATCGACTATTCAATAAAGTTTTAGTGAAACCCTCAGTGTTTTAATTTTTTCTCAATTTTGAAAAATGTTTCACCAAGTGATAACGGCAGATACCCTTAAGACGACTATTTTTTTAGTTTTTAATCATAAAAACGTTTCACCATAAATAGTACAATGCGAATTTGACTCGCATGCTAAGAATGCCGTACCCGTAAAACACGTAGTATAGTATAAAAAATTCTAAAAAGCATTTTTTTTATTTACCGCATTAAAATAAATAGTACTTACTTGTTATTTTAGATCAAAATGCAAAATGGATAACAACCAAAAAAACATCAAATATCTCCTTTCCGACATAAAAGACCTATTTCTTTGCCATTTTGGAATAATAAAACCCCAAATTAATCTAGAAACAAATTTTTAGCAATATCGCGAACGAAAGGTTTTTTTTGTAATTTTTTGATACTCCATGAATTTGTTGAAAAGTTTTTTCTGTACTAACTTGGGGTCGTAAAATTCAAAAATGACAAAAAATATTGGTAATTTATAATGGATGTAAAACATATCACTTAGAAATTTTTTATCGTTATTCATTCTTCAGAGGTTCGAAAAAACAATCATCAAATGCAAACCGTCTAAAATACAGGTGTGCGGTTTGAAGTAAGTCTTCAGTAGATATCAGTCTCTAACTCCTAAATAGCGCAATATGAAATATTGACGAGTTCTTAAAATGAAAAATTCAGAAAATAAGCAAAAGGGGCTCAAAAAACAGCTATTCATTTTATGAATGCCCTATTGTTTTATAGAGGCATTGCAACGAAAACTGAATAGCAGTCTAGATAATCCTTAGGAGGACAAAATTATTTTAAATACATATCGCCTAGTCGAGCGATAAAGAAAAAGCTTTATATAATAATAGGTTATGTATTAGATATAAATCTCATTTAATTATATACTAAATGAACATGTCCTTTTACATAAACGTTTTGTTATTATTTATAATTATATGAAGTACGAGGCATATTTTTTAAGTAAGCACCGTTTTGAAATTAATAAAAAACGTGCAAAGATATCTTAATAATTTTATTTTTACATGAAAGCCTGTACCTTAATCTAATTTTCTACATAATTTCCTTCAATATTGAGGCACTTGTCATAACGTTTAACCAGTGACCAGTTTTTGAATACCCTTCTCATACAACTCTGCCGCCTGACTTGTTAACTGTTAACCACTGCATCACAACTGTTTTGATTTCGTCATCGTCTTGAAGACGCTGACCGCCTAGATATTTCTTCAAGTGCAGGAACAAATGGTAGTCACTGGGCGCCAGATCAGGGCTGTACGGAGGATGATCTAGAGTTTCCCAGTGAAAAGATTTGATGAGATCTTTTTGTCTACTTTCTGCACCAAATTTTAATTAACGACCGAAGGACGTCCACTTCTTTCTTCATCATGCACATTTGTGCAGCCATCTTTAAATGCTCTCCGGACTTCACAGTCGGCGGGACTCACGATTATCGGAGGCATCATTTCAAAACGGTACTTACTTAAAAAAACATACCTCGTATTTGTCAAGATAATCTCACTAGTTCCAAATCAGGAAATCCTGACCAGGAAAATATAATCAGTTTCCAGATCAGGTAATCCTGAGCAGGAAAACATAATCAGTTTCCAGATCAGGAAATCCTGGCCAGAAAAACATTATTAATTTCACATTAGGCATCCCTGACTACTTCCTCAGTATTGATCCTGATCGGAAGCTCGAGGCATGCCTAAACAGGTTCTGATCATATACAGAGAAATCATTCTAGTCGGGAAATGATAATTTATTCAAGAAGTCACTAGCACTTGATGAATCCTCACAAATGTAGTCCTCTATTATTCATTCTCTCGGCTTTAGCAAACCGCTTCGAATAACGATTGTTAAATAAACTCTTTTCACCAATCCCACGTTAGCTCACGACGTCGTTACCTATCTAAAGAATCTCTATCAAATTGAAATGTTGTATTCCAATGTATACCTACTTATTCACCATTCTTATTTCTATTTATACATACTCATTTACTTTCTAGAATAACTTTATAGTTTGACACAAGAATCCTTTGCTGATGGTAAATACTTTTTTGTATCTCTCTTTTCCATTAATTCCAATGCTTTCATCTGTTCTTTGTAAATTATGTAGGTCGGAATTGAGTATAATATTTAGAACCAGTAAAAAAATTGGCACAATTTCTAACGGTTGTAAAATAATGTAATTACCAGTTTATTCATAGTATGTGGTGGTTAAAAAAGATGAACGCTTTTGAATTGTTTATATAAACAAAGCAAAGTTTATCAGTTTTAATAAGATTTATTACTTTATAATAATTTATTCCAATTTATTCTTACGAAACCCGGTATAATAAATAAGTAAATTTGCCAAAAATTAGCTTATTAATAAACTTCGATTTACTTATTGGGAATCGAGGAATTTACTTATGATATTATTCACAATTCACTAATTTTTTTTTTTTATTAAAACTGTCAAACTGAATTGTAACAGAGTTGATGAATGTTTCAAAACAAGCGTATAAAGCGAAGTGGAGCAACATTTTGAAAAATAATTCATATGACAGGATAATGAGATTCAGATTCGTAAATCCCGAATACCTCTTCTATATATAGATACCTTAGATAATAGAACAATAACTCAAAAACTTGCAAATGCAAATAGGTGTAGATAACGGCCACATTCTTGCGACCTTATATCACCTTCTGGATTTTCCTTAAAAAAAAGTATGCCTAACAGAGTAATTAATACTTGTTAAAAACAGGACAATTTCAGGAATACATACACAAGGGAAATGGATTAGCATGCTTAGATTTTTGGATGATACAACAGTATTAGCATTTAGTTTTATGTAGGACTTAGAGAGAACCTTAAATATAGTATAGAGTATGGAATGAAAATAAATAGAAATATTTAATAGCAAAGGAGTCGAAAGTAGCGTTAGAGCTAGCTTAAAATTAAATTAATGTTTTTTGTGGTGCATTCGTTGTGAAACATGTTGAACTAAGATTAAATGAGTACAAAACACGTTGGGTAAATTTCACAAATTTTATTCAAGTATTCTTAACTAAATCGTTTCGGCTATAAGACCATAATCATAAGATACAGTTGTGTACTAATTACTAACATGTTATCTAGCATTATTATTAAAAATAATGTTTTTAACTTTATCCATATATAAATCCTAATACTGAATTTGGAATAACAATCAAATGAAGTAGATAAAATGTTTATTGGATATTTACAACGTTTGTAGCTTGGTGAGTAGTTAGTGAGTTAATGAGTAGTGGTGAGTCAGCTTAGTTTAGTAAGTTATAAACTTTCTAAACTAGATTTAAACTGGATACAGGTCAATAAATTAAATTTACATAAATTATTGGTAAAAAATAAAACAAAAATTGACCCATGAAGTTTACAAAATCAATTGTAATAATTGTGATGCAGTCTACATAAGACACACTGGCAGATCTATAATAACTAGAATGAAAGAACATTTATATGCAGTGAAAAAAGGTAATAATAGTACTGGCATCTCTGAACATTGTTCTACTAAAAAATATAAAATTACTAAAAATTCTGTTAAACCAATGCATGCGAATCCCAAAACCAAAATGTTATACTTATATGAAACATTAGAAATTAAAAAACACGTTAAAAACAATATTATCGACAATCAAACAGAAATGAACATACACAACTCCTAATTTATAGGTATAAATAGCTTTATAATATATTATTAATTATCGAGCGGCGTGGTGTAGTGCTATAGATCATTGCTTAGCATTCGGGAGGTCACCGGTTCGAACCCGGACCCGGTTGCTCTGGTCCAAGTTTTCTGTGGTTTCCTTGGATCAATTAGGCAAATGCTGGGGCTGTAATTATTGCTTCCCTTGTGTCTTTATTTCGTCCGTCTCATCTTTCACTCCCTAACCACACCACCCACCCACTCCCACGATTCCTGAAAGGAGGCTGAAGAGGGCCTTACGCCCTACCCTCCGGCTTTGCACTCCAGTGTAGGTCGGAGGGAGTGAAACACAAAAAAGTTTTTTTTTTGTTAGCAATTAGTACACAACTGTATCTTATGATTATGACCCAACGTGTTTTGTACTCATTCAACCTAAACTATTATAAAAATTGGAAAAGAAACACCAGAAGAAATCGCCGAAGTCAAATAAGTCAGGATGGGAAAGATGGTGGGGTCATAATACAAAGGACAGTCGCTCGTCGCATCATCGAGTCGCTTTGAGCAAAAAGAAATCACTTCTGAGCTCGCGATCGGTTAATTTAAAAGCTCGAAAAAGAAAAGCGCGGTTCTGTATGTAGACGGTGAGCGCGGTGGTAAAAAATTAGAAACGTTTGAGATTCAGTAGCTGATGAAAATTCAGTAGATAGAAACGGTTAGAAATGAGAAGATATTAGAAAATGTACAAGAACAGAGAGCACATGAAAGTCAATGAGGGAACGGAGATATTGGCTGATAGGGCACCTTCTGAAAGATTAAGTGTAGTTAGAGACATATTTGAAGCAGAAATAGGAGTAAAGAGTAAAAGGATGAACTATATTCGATTCCTATTTGCAAATAGTTAGGTATATAGGCTGTTTGGATAACATCTAACAGAGTATCACCTAGTTTCAACCACCATCATGTCCTTTATTTCGAGAGAGAGAGGTCATCCCATGACCATACACATTAACTGGTTTTATATATAGTTTTTTTTTAACAAACATTTATTATTACCAGTATACAATAACGGAAAGGTGTTACATTTTAATTTGGAGATCTTCTCGTAGCAAACGTGTCGAAACACCTTTTGAAACGCCTCGATATGATATACATGTGTAGGTAGGTATATTATTATCGGTAAAGATTCCAATTTTTTTCCTGTCGTAACAATGACGTAAAACATTTCTACTTTGTACAGTGTCATTCAAAAGATCTATCACCGTTCGTTTTTAAACGTGTCAATTTACTTTAATAAAAATATATACAATATTTTTATTATAGCCTTGTATAATATAAATAGTTGCAACGATATTTGATAATGCGCCTGCGCAAAAACACGTTCAGGTACAACATTTGAACGCTTTGAATATAAACGACACAGTGCAGCAACGGGCGCTCGGCGAATTGAACCGCGAACACAGTGTACGTCCCGACGCCCGACGACGGTCGCCGCGCCGCTAGGTACACACTACACATACACAACGAGTCCGTTTCGTATAGTTGTAGATCCGACCTCGATCACGGAAATAACGCGGTACTTATTGCATATTCCAATTCGCACTAATAATTTTGCCAAAAACTGTTAGTTACATAAGTGCCATCAGTTGCCCTCCGCGAAATAACAATATTTGTTCCGTTGTGATTCCTATTGTTCTTATTTATATTGTTATTTGTATTGTTGTTATTAATGTTTAAAGTGACACCGCAGAACTACTGCAATCAAACAACGCAACGGTCAACTGTTACCTTTAAACTTTAGGTAAAACTTACCTATAAGAATTTTAGTTAAGTGTGAAACAATGTACAGGGTGTTTCAGTACAGCTAACGGCTAATTTTCACTCAATAACAACTTTGTACTTATTTTGAGTTCAATCAATATGTTTCAGAAATATACACGTAATTGTATTAAAAATAACAATTCCTTTAAAAAACTTTAAGCAACATAATTATAAAACAAAGTAAATTTCTATTTTTAAGTATCTATTCTTTCAATGTCACTCATCTGCTGGAACGCCCTGTACATTCTCATTCCACAAGTCCACAACTACAAAAGATTATCAATATCTTAGGATAAACAACTAATTTTGATGGATGGTTCTCATATATTTTACTCCACGTTTTAAAAATTAATATTAGTTAATTTAAATTAGATTAACTGATTGTCGTTGTTCAAAGAAGTCTTGATCTATATCAACGTTTCGTCGTTTTGCGTGAACGACATCTTCAGGAGTTATTCTTCCAAAGGTGTTCAACTTCGAACAATCACGAAACGTTGAAAACAAATGCCCTTGAGATTTAACAATTATGTCAACGATGGCCGCGAAAGCTTGAATTAATCTGTTTATTAACTATTTAAGAGCAATATGCAATAACCGTTACGTAGAATACAACTATTTATCTTTCAAAATTAGGATAGGCTAATAAATAATTCTATAGGAAACTGACTCCAATAATTACAATGCAGTTTATACTATTAAATTAACAATCCAACGTAATTTCATAATTAGCTGAATATTCGCAGCCAAAACACAGTCGGTGTATAACTTACCTTTCATTACAAAAACTGTAAAATATGTACAGAATGTATTTTAAGGAATTTCGGTATTCTTACGTTGTAAAACATTTATCAATAGATATTCATTATAGAATGGGATCAAATCAACATTGAATACAAAAAGTAGTATAATTTCAAAACTCCAAATGTTAAATACAACATGGAAGTATTTGTTACTAACTATTGAATGAGATCAAATTAGGCAATAACGAACACAAAACAAATTATAAATTAAATGATATGTCCAAAGTAATGAAATAATGTACTATACAGGGCGAAATTAAATTAATTCGACAAACATTGAATAAAAAGCGAAGAAATTAACTAATAGGATTACAATAAAAAGAAAAATACTTTTAATGAAAATGTAATTTGCTAATCTGATCGCACTGGTTATTTTTTCTTAGAAATACTGATTTGTTTATCTTCTATATTCTTTTGTAAATTTGGCTAAATGTTTTTAATTAAAAGAAAACAAATTAGAAACTTTCACCAAATTTGTTTTCTTTTAATTATTCGCATTATGTTCCACAAGAAATGCACCCTCGATAGTTTAAATTTAATTGTTTATTAAAGCAAGTTCCAGAATGAAAATTCAATATTAACTAAATTTACTTATTAGACATAGGGTTGTGCAATGGATGTAATATTGTACTCAACCAATATTTTAAATTAATTTCAGTGTGTCTAGATTATCTTCTTGTAAAAGGAATAATAGAGAGTTTATAAGCCTAAAACATTTTTTTTTAAATGTATCTAATTTCTGAAATAAAACTTTAAATTTACCAAGTTCAAATTGACAAAAGTACGAAATAAGTAAATAACTATATTTAACAGTTCTAGATTTTATAGATTTTACCGTTATTACTGTGTAAATAAATCTTATCAATTTACTATCATTCGGAATTTTAGACTAACAATGCGATAACCATCACCTAGCGTGCAGCTTTTCTGTAAGTACCCAAAATACTATGTAAAACGTTTCATGCACGTTAAATTGACATTTTAATAGTTCAAATTTCAGATACCTCGGTAATTTTTAATCTGCGATCCTCCAGCTTGATTGTATGTTATTTTTATTCGGGTGTTGTTGTCTCATCGGGACGCTTGAAGCATCCGTCATTATCAATATGTCTGTGAGCTTTTTTAAATTCAGAAACCCATTGTTTTATCATTTAATGTGATGATAAGAGGTTTTACATACATTTTCAGTTTGATTTCAAACGGAATTAAATTCGTATTCAAGTAGAAGAATTTTATTACCGCACGCTTTTCCAATTGTTTTTCGAAAGTCACAAAAATTAATAACATTAATATAATCTTTAAACATGCATTAACATGGCAATTTACTTGAAATTTGGTACACAAGCCAGCAAAGTATTACTAGTGTTAAATTAGACTTCCTGCCCTTATTTTGTATAACAATTCGAAAATTCTTTACCCCACCCTCCTATCCTGTAACACCTACGTTACAAATAATTTAAATTGAAAGCGATAATAAGGACCATGGACGAACATATCAACAATTTTGCCTCATAATATAAAATTACAACTTATATAATGTAGTATAGGTCTATTACAGCTAGCACTTACGTATTCGTATTTCTCTTCCCATTTTATACCTGTCGAATATGATTTTCTTCCTGTTATCAAATTTGAATAACATCATTTCCTTTTAACATAAGCTACACACATGCGTATGCAAATAAAAATAAGTGTTCTGCTACAATAAAAATTCAACCATAATTTGAAATTGCTTTTCCACCAATATATTTCGTTTCTTCTTATAACGTAGTATCATCATTAGGTACAAATGGAAATTCATTCAATTTTTACTGGTATATGAATGATACTGTCAAAATTTCACATAGTGACAAAAAATATGTCAGTCTATTGCGTGATTGTAATTTCACTCATTTTATGTTCCCTTCGTTTATTATTGATGTGTAGTGAAAAATGTATACAGTAATTCCGGGAATGAGCTTCAGGAATTTTCATTTTTACACGCAAGCAGCTCATTAACAAGAAATGTATATACCGTTTCAATAAAATTCTTCCCTACCTGTTAACGAAATGACCTTTATTTAAATTTCTCCATACAAATAGAATTTTTATTTGAAATTTGTTATGATCGTGACAAAATTGGATTATCAAGTGTTTCAATTCTCAGATAGTTCTCTTTTCTAACAAAATACAAGCCAAGGAAATAGAGTATTGAGTGATGTAACTTGTTTATATTTATATCGTTAATCATTATGTCATGTTAGTCTATCCATATTGTTATATGAAGTAAAGGCATCTGAAATTTTAATAAAATCACTCCTGTCTGTTTATGTGGTCATTCCATTAAACATATTTTCAAATAAAAACCTGAAATAGCTTGGGAATGTAACTGAATTAATTTTGATTTCATGTTGTCATTCTTCGGGTGTACAGGCCGTCGTCGGTTGGAATTGCTTCCTAACGTTTCGCTAGCACGAGTGGCGAGCTTCTTCAGAGGTCTATCCATTTTCGCTGTTGGTTGTAGTTTACGAAAACGGATAGACCTCTGAAGAAGCTCGCCACTCGTGCTAGCGAAACGTTAGGAAGCAATTCCAACCGACGACGGCCTGTACACCCGAAGAATGACAACATGAAATCAAAATTAATTCAGTTACATTCCCAAGCTATTTGTAGTCTACAACCAACAGCGAAAATGGATAGACCTCTGACGAAGCTCGCCACTCGTGCTAGCGAAACGTTAGGAAGCAATTCCAACCGACGACGGCCTGTACACCCGAAGAATGACAACATCATTTCATCAACTGGCCGCGAAAGCCTTAATCAATTTGTCAATTTTGATTTCATTATCTACTGATCTTTAACTAAATCCGCAATTTTCTATTTAAAAGTGTTTGGTTTTACCTTCTTCGTTTCGCAGCGCCTACTTGGTAGGACGCGTTCCGAATGTGGAATCTTTGATCCTTAATATTTGGACGAATAAGGATTTCAATTCCTTCTTCTTTTTTTTGGATAATATATTTTTGGTTTATGCGCATATATGACACAGTCCCTTTCGAATAATTAAGTTTCGTTACCAGTGTTTTATCAGAAATAACGGGAAAACATACGATAAGTTTTAATGTCCATGTACAATATTTGTTGAATCCAGCGATGAGACAAAGGACATTGGACAGTTTGACTTTTTGGCAGATATTTTGTACAACATGTGTTTATTTTAAATAAAAACTTTCCGCCCACCAGCTTCGTTAAAAGAATACGTTACGTTAAAAAAAGTTGTTGAAAACTCACTTGTTAACTTCTATAATACTACTCGAGCCGTTGTAACGACTTATTTCTTGTGATGTATCAAGGTTTTCCGTGCTTTGGCAATGACAAAGTAACAATTTAATTAATGTAATTTTCACCGTTCCGTTTCAACGTTTTCATCCACTCTTTATTAACTTCGTGGGCAGGAAGAGTGTCGAGGATTTAGAACAATTTAAAAAAAACGTATATTCATACATACATACATGTATCCGACGATGGCGGTATTGTAAAAGATTTGGCACAATTTCTAACATTTGTAAAATTATGTACTACCTAGATTTAATAATAGTATGTGATGACTTTTAGAATGGACAATTTAAAAATAAGAACACTTTTGAATTATTTATATACTTATACAATAAGATATAATTTATGCGCTTTCTTTTCTTATTCAAGATTTTTATCAACCAGAATTACGTTAAACTCTCCTAAAAGTTTCCCAACGCATATTTTTTAAAACTCTAAAAATAGTTTTTGTTACAAATTTATTAGTAAACTATTCAATCAATTAGTTAATTTAGACGCTAATTAGCTAACTACTTATACGGTAAAATCGTTCGTATTCTAATTTCCAAAACTACTCATATACATATACTCTAATTAATTAGTAAATACACTTCAGTTCGTATCTATGCATACAAGGTGTGTTCAAAAAAGACCGGACTGATTGTACTACGTGAAAACACGTGACGAAATAAAATAAACAAAGTTGCACCGTCTAGGGGAATCCCTTCGTCTTTCATCGCCGCAAGGCGCGTCGATCTTTGTTAAGCCATTTCCTTGCAACAACAACACTTATCAAAAGCTGCAGCATCAAGCGTTACAATGGTTGTCATGGAAGAACAACATGCGTGTGTTAAATTCCGTTTCAAGCTCGGAAAATGTACCACAGAGATGTTCAAAATACTTCAAGAAGCCTTCGAGGATAAAACATAAAGTTGTAATTCCAATAGACCAATTTTTATTGAACACACCTTGTATCCCCGATAACAGACTTGATTGTACCCCATAGGATTTTGGTAATGCAGCAGATTGTTAATTAGATTATCCTTCCTCAGAAAAGCATATAATACGTATTATGGTAAAAATTAACATAACATGAACCACATGCGACCATCCCCGACTTCACACCTTCTACAATTCAGTTAATTCATTAAATATATACCTGTAATACTCTTGATAAAGACATACAATGTAGAGTTTAATAAAACCTTTTTGAAGCATTATGAAGCAATGTTTTTTCTTTTCATAATTATTACAAAAGTGTTTCATATTCATCCGCCCGCTTCATCAATATTAATTAATTGATTAAAGGTTTTTACCATCAAAAATCTATTAATTTCCGTTAAATTACTATGGGTACCAAATTATAATATCTAAAAGGCTATTTTAATTTTGAGGAAACGCAATCAAAACTAGTAGAATTAAATTTCAGGTTGAAAGTGTGTGTTCAAAATGAACGATTAGGTCCAAAGGTCCACCCGTACTGTAAACGCAGTTTATATTTAAGATGTCAGCCATAGGTCAGCCGGAATTCTAATTCTACCAAGGACTCAATTAAACGATATTTTGAATATCAAAAGTAGGCGCATTAGTTAGTTCCATCCTTTAATGGTCAACTAATTTCGAAATATTGTATCTTAGGATGAGAGATCTCCACCGATTTGCTTTACAGATCTACCTATGCTAGTAACACAGATGATAATGATAATTATAATATTAAATCAATCTTTATAGTACAAATGCCATATTTTCAGGACGACTAATAAAAGTGAACAAGTAAATTCACAACTGATTAAGTTAAGCATCAAAAGGGTCCTTGGTATATTGTTAAACACACAATGTACACTTTAACAATGTTTAACAATGAGTTAAAACAAACCCTTAACTCAAAAGCATAAATACCAATGATGAGTCAACAGCAGCTAATAATAAAGCCATGCATGCGTTGAATAATCGTATTTTTATTACATACTCAAAAAAAAGGAAGGCATTTAAATCCTTTTTCGTGTAAATTTTAAGGATCACAGATCCCACATTTCTTTAAAATTTAGACGAAAAAGGATTTTAATGCCTTCCTTTTTTTAAATATGTTATATCTTCGTCTATGAATCCATCGGAATCAAGAGTGTAATTCAATTTCGGTAGGGGTATTAGCCCTCGGAGTAGTTGTTTCTGTTGATTCCATATTTATATTTGTATTTTTATTATTTTGTCTTTGTGTAAATACTGTTTTAAAAATGCTTGTTTCGTTGTCTTAAAATGTTTATTGGGAGTGCAGATGGCCCTATAAAAATACATTTATTACACTTCACTATCTGTCATTCGTCGATATAATCGCAACTCTCGCATGAAGAGAGCTTATAAACAATTCATTCCCAAAGTGTAAAAGTAGGAAGAAGTTGCAAAAGTGTATGTTTTAAATTCTCATAAGTTAATAGTTCAACGTGGGTTCCTTGACCCATAGAATATACAGTTTACATTACATGAGTCTTGGACTGAAATATATACATATATATATGTCTATACGAGAGTATGCGATTGCTTATTTTCGCTTACGATTATCTTACAGCATAAAACAGTAGGAGCAAGGAAGAGTAATCTTTGACTTTTCGTTTAAACATTACATCAAACAGGTACATGGATTAGTAGTAGCGTAATAATAATTACTCATGGATGGTGTTACCTTACAATAATCTTTTTAATCCCTTTTAAGATTACCAGGTTGTAAAACATTGTCAACAATCCACATTTCTTCTAATACTTCATCTTTGTCAGTAAATTAATTTACACGAATAGTAATTAAAAGTGACCCTTTATAATAACCCTAATACTTAGATTATAATCGTTAGATATAACGTAATAATAATCGTAATAACAATAAATCGCATTCATAATATTACCAAATATTCCATTGGCATATAGTATTAAAAACTAGACTTCATACTTATATTTCATTTTACTTTAAAGAAGTTAACATGTAACAGTGGACTAATGCCAGTTATACCCTATAAAATAAGATAACTCCCAAGCAATATAAATATTATTGATATAATATAAGAAAACAATTTTCTGTAACTTGCTATTAGAGTGCCTATCAAACTTTTACCGTTCCTTAAACTGAAAGAATAATTTTCAAAATCTAATTTGAAGTTGTACAAATATTATTCGAACAAAAGCCTTTACTTTAATAATAAATGAAAACAAACTGCTTTTGAATGTTTTAATAGTTTGAATGGACACTCTATAATTGTTTCGGGGTACTATACCTTTCTCAACTTTAATTTGTTAATACATAATAAAATGTATACAACTTTTACAAAGTTTCATATCAAGAGGGCAAACTTGGTGTCAGATTTACATAAATATAAACCCTTGGGGCAATATTAACGAGTATTTAAATAAGGGGAAGAAATGTAAACTATATTTAAAATAAAGTAAACATTATTAAATGTTTTTCTTCATGATTATTTTTGAGCAAGAGGGAGTTCCTCAATTACCAGTGAAGATTTGTTAATCAAAATTAATCGGGTAACAATATTTATTTGCAGTTGAATATATACACAGTATTTAAAGTAGAAAATAGGAGACTGTGGTAAAAGAATAATTAAATAAAGAAAGACTCACCCTAATTACCACTAACTAAATTTAATATGAGCGGACACGTGTTTCGCTCACTTCACGCCCAGTCTCGCGTTGATAATTCCCACGTGTTAAGTGGGCGAAACACGTGTCCGCTCATATTAAATTTAGTTAGTGGTAAGTAGGGTGAGTCTTTTTTTATTTAAATACACAATATTTACATTAATGCTGTCGTGATTTTACAAAACGTGGTGTTGACAATGCTCGGCGAGCGGTTCAATATGATTCGATATGATTTGAATCTGAAGACTTCTCTTCGGTAGACTCACGAATACTTAAAGTACTCTTAAAGTTAACTTTACATACATAAATTTACGACAATATGGAGTAGGAAAAGGTACAAAAGAATGTGGGTGGAGTTCTGTAAAAGGGGGTGAGAAGACAGAGATAGCACATAAAAAGATATTATTTTAGAAATTAAGGTATAATTTGAGAGACTGGTCATCCGCGACAACGAAACCCTTGACAGTAAAAGTAATAAATTTGGAGCCAAAATGTCGCTGTTGGAAGCCTCTACAAGATTAAAAAGTTACCAATTTTTATTCGAACTATACATTTATCACGGTCGTAAATTAAAAGGATGTGAAGAAATAGGAAAGGATTTAAGACATTTGAATTATCTAACATAAAGAACATTTATACAATGAAATCTTACCATCAAAACAGGATATTTATTACCGATCCCAAAAAGTGTGTCAATGTAAGTATTTGACGATAGGTATGGGTACTAAAAATGTCATTTTTCAAAATCATTTTTTGAGGGAATAGCAATAACATATTGTTTCGATCAGATTTTGTATTTTTCATTTTTTTTAAACACGATGTACTTACAAGTTGGTCGTTTATATATATAGTTAACGATTTGACACAACACTTTCCGCTGTTCTAGAATTATAACTTCAAAGTTTGTTTTTCTTGTTCGATTTAAATATGAACTGAACAGTTCCATTAGCACAGTAACATCGTTCTTAATAAATTCGCAGTAGTAGTTTATACCAGTGACACCTATGTTAAGTTATAAAGAATCCAGCAGCGCGTACGCAGTTCATTATCAATAGAAAAGAAACAGGCACATGCCTATAGCATTACGCTGCACATAGAGAATCTTTTTAGGAAATTCAGAATCACCATTAAAAAGAACACGAAAAATACACAAGTTAGCTAGCAGTATTACAACAATATCCTATTGTCAATTTTTATTGAATGTTGCTTGAAAAAGTAGATCTTGAAGTTTACTGATACTTGATTAATATCCATAATAATAAAAATAAAAGACTGTTTTTGTGAATCTTAATTAAATTTTACTGCAACCGACAATTGTTTCGCTACACTGTGGCTTCATCAGAAGCATACACAATTACTTAATTCTAAAGTGACAATATTGTTCTTAAATACTATCTGATGGGATCGGGATAGAGATGGGAAAGATGTTCAATATAGGGGAATTTCCTACATAAATTAATTACTATGTTTAAATTTATTGATTTCTAAACAATACAAAAGTAAATAAAACAACGTAGAATGTTTCACCGATTTAAAATATATTCTAACTAGTTTCGGTCACACGACCATTATCAAAGGATCAGAGTGAAATCTTATACTAATTATTTTCGACAAGTGTTACATTCCATTTGTTAAATACATTTTTAAACTTAAAGTTAATGGTATTAATAAAATTGATAGACGCGTATATTTTGTTATTTACAATTGAAGACGACATGCTGTTATAAAGAAGCCGAAATGAGATTTTTCTCCTGTTTTTTACTAAGTAGGTTATCTATTATCCTTGGATTGAATCCATTGTTCACAGCGATGTGTTTAATAATATTAAGTTCTATGTTATAGTCCGAGACAGATAAAGGTGTACTTAAAAGGCAATTTATTAATGAATGGAAAACAGCTAATTTTGTTTGTATGGGATGTTTATAATCCATAGGAATGGTGGTGTCGGTATGAGTAGGTTTCCTATATATTTTAAAGTTTAATATATTGTTTGAATTGGTGATTGTTAAATCAAGAAAGTTAATACTTTTGTAAACCTCTTTTTCGATAGTAAATTGAATATCCTTATCGATGGTATTTAGGAATATTAAAAATTTGTTTAATAGTCTTTGTGTACCTTTCCAAACAGCAAATATATCGTCAACATAACGTTTCCAAATGAAGATGTTATTAATTAGGTAATTATCAGATCCAAATAGAGATTCTTAGAAATTCGCTAGATAAATTTCTGCAAGAACGGGAGGCAACGGTGACCCCCATAGGGAGTCCATTGTTCTGTTTATAGTACTTATTGTTGAACATGAAATAATTTTGACTGATACATAATTCTACTAAAGATAAGAGGTCACAACATTGGGATTTGGTGAAATTGACGTTGTTATTAATTTTTGTATTTAAGATATCTAACCACCACATGGACATAAAAAATGTTACTGTACTCCGTTGTGGTATCAGATAAAGCAAAAAATTGTCACTCTTAGAAGCGCTAGAGATTAAAAAAGCCCTGTCCCAAAATCTTAATTTGGTCAATAACCATACGGAGTTAGATTTTGTAAACTCCCCACTCATTTTAGGCATTTGAATTTAGTATAAGATTTTACTCTAATCCTTTGATAATGGTCGTGTGACCGAAACTAGTTAGAATATATTTTAAATCGGTGAAACATTCTACGTTGTTTTATTTACTTTTGTATATTTAAACATGTTTCACAATAGTTGTACCCCCCACAGTGTTAAGATTTCTAAACTTTTCAAAGGTGATATTTCATAATTTTTATTTTCAGAAGGTAACGATATAAATTCTTCATTGAAATCATGTTTACAATTAATTTAATAGTGTAGATATTTATAACTAATAGACAGCCTGTTGTTTTTTAATTAATGGTTCGGTCACAGATCCTAGACGCCCTCACAATTCTTCGTACTGAATTCGTTGATCATACCAAATGCGCACTCCAATAAATTCCATAAAATAACATTTTAACCGGTTATTATCATTAAATATTGTTACTCAAAATACACATATTCAATTTTTTTTGAGTAATTTTTTGAGTCTTAATGTTTAGGAGAAGACTAATTCCACTTTTGCCACGAAACGCCACTGCTTCATACCTGTTTCAATTTCAACAGGATTAAGTAATTGTTTTTCAAAGAAAAACATATACATAGTGTATTCTTTCAGTAGTAGGAAGCAATTTACCATAAAATATGAAGTGAGCATGATTCATATACACAACTGGGTCGCTGTAAGAGGCTAATTTTGAATGTTAGGTCACATCAGCTGATTCGGAATCATTTTAAAATGAAGTTTGGCTCAGACCACGTACAATCTATCAAGAGGCTACAACGTGTGTTTTATTAGAAATAAAAAACAGAATTAATAGGATCTTTCAACTATCGTCGTTTAGTGTGAAAAGAAGCGGCAAATTATTACTGAATAAAATTAGAGAAATACCTACCGTAATATACATAATATAGTATATGTACGTAATACACATGTTGGTTTTTAGCATAATGCTGAAAATATCTCCTATGCAGGCAGAAATGTTTCTTGTATTTATAGTCTGGGGACACATATGTACACATGTACATGTAATAATCTGACACTGACCATTTCATAAATTGCGTTTAATTATTACGCAGGTTTTCCGATTATTAATAATAATTTTCTGTGCCAAAACGGTTTTGATGAATCTACCTTCCGTGATTTAATTCAAAAGTGAGACACAGGGTGCGCATGTTAATACCTGTATCAAACCAATAAAACGAAAGCAGTATTGTTGATTCAATTGTTATATTTTCTATATTTTTAATATATGAAATAATTTTCATACTAATGGCCTACAAATATTAATTATTATTTCGATCATTATCCAAAGTGCAAAGTGCCCCTGAGGATAAGGGATGTACAGTAACGTAGTTTTAAATTTGGTCTTTTTATGTGGTACAGCTGACCAAAATACTTAAAATATCAAAACTCTCACAAACCAATCAATAATATCTCAGCAGATAGTAGGTACAATAGTAAGATTTTCTATTAGAAATAGTTAGGAGAGTAATTTTTTAGTTCTTTGTGAAACACTCTAAATAAAATTGAATATGTGTATTTTGAGTAACAAACAAACAAGCACAATATTATTTCAACGCTTGCGAGTCATTATCAAGAGCCATGGTGTTACTAAAGATTTAAATTACAGCAGCTTTTAATAGTTTTTTACACAGGTTAATAATGTTACCCCTTTTTAAAACCTTCTTTGAAAAAGAATTGAAAATTATAAAACAGATTTCAATCAATAACAGATATAATCCCAACCTAATTGACAAAATGTTAAAAAATAAACAACGAAAACTCATTGAAATTAAACTGTACAACGGTCTCCTTCCTGATTTAATTCCAGAAAATAAGAAATATGCCTTTATTAACTATGTAAAAGAAGTCGGATACAAAATTAAACACCTTCTAATCAAGTTGCATATTACACCAATTTTAGTCAACAAAACTAATTTAAAAAGTCTGTTAGTTAACAACAAAAATAAAACAAATTCAATAGATAAAAGCGGCGTTTATAAATTGTATTGTAAAGATTGCAGAGCCTTTTACCTAGGACAGACAGGTAGAGCCATAAAAATTCGGCTTAAGGAACATGTGCTTTCCATACGGAATAAAAAGAATAATACAGGAATAGCTCAACATTGCTTAGATTTCAAACATAATTTACATTCTGTACAAAAAGGTCGTAAATTGAGTTTGCTCGAATCTTTGGAAATCGATAATAAGCAAAACATTGTAAATAATCAAATTAAAATGTTCACATTCAATTCTCCGCTGTTATTGGACCTTCCAAATAGATATGCACTACCTGCAGTTTATTTTTCCCATTGCTTATTGCCATCTGTTTATATAAGTCTGTTACATTATTTACATCTTTAGTAACACCATAGCTCTTGATAATGACCTGCAAGGGTTGAAACAATATTGTAGAGAAGAATAAGTAAATTTTTCGTGAAGTGTAACCCAGTGTTTGTTTGTTACTCAAAATACACATATTCAATTTTTTTGAGTAATTTTTTGAGTGTTAATGTTTAGGGTAAGACTAATTCCACTTTAGCAGACATAGGGAAATGCGTGATGTCAGTTTAGCTTTACGGGTAATACAAGAAATCAAATGAAATTCTTTGGAACTCAATAAATGAACATTAGTACCAAAAATTCCACATAGAACGTTTGATGCATTTAACAATTTTAAACTGGAATAGATGATAAAAATACATAAAAATGTAGGGTTGAGGTACTAGGATAAAAGAATCATATATATAGTTTTTATAAGGAGCAACAGGCATTTGTAGAATTTGAACATAAACGTAGAAAAGTAAATATTATAAAGGAATTTAGACAAGCATACCCCGTTACTGATGCTGTAGTTAGCAAATAAGTTAATAAGTTACTAAACGATAAATGAAAAAACACTACTTTGTTTTTTATCACTTTATTTTTCAAAAATCTTTTTGACTATAGTTTCGACAATAGCTTGTCATTGTCAAACACATTTTTAAAACACATACTTTTTAATTCAAAAGATAAAAATGACAAATTTGAAAAACTGGAGTTAATAAGCTAGAATGTACAGAATGTGAGTACCTTTTAATGAAAGTAAATTATTTCTATGTTCATGAACGGTTAATTTAGAAATTCGAAAGAGATTATTAAAAGAGTATGTTTGGAGCATACCTCTGTACGGGTGTGTCTTGGAAAATTTGAAAAAACAAAAACGAAGATCTAGAGACCGATCATTTCATTACGCCATATACGTATTTCTACATATCTATAAAGTATAAAAGGAAGCAGCCGAATTTTGTTAGTGAAACTTTAATGGTTACACTGATAAGCGTATCCCATCATCACTTTTTTCCTTCCAGGAACTATTTCGTCCACATACAAGCCTTTATTTTGCAAGCCATATGAACTGTTTAAGTCATTGGCCTATTTGTAACAACGAATTAATGAATAAAGCAAACCAACCAAACTCAAGTTTTGTCCATATTTTAAGGAGTTTTCGTAATAAAGAGTATAGTAAGTTTTTATATTTTAATCTTTAATCAAGAGTAAAAATCAATCATGTAATTGTTGCAAATTAGAATTCTTCAGAGTGACATAAAAACATTAACAGCTCACCCTTTCTTTTCTTGTTGCTTCTAAAAAGTTTCGTAAGGATTCTTCGAGCCAGGTTTTTACTATGGAACTCATTAAAAGTTTGCGTGCGACAAAAAAGAGCAAAACTCGCTAATTAACTTATTTTTTCGTTGTCAGTTTAATTAGATCTTTTAATATCATAAGAAAATTATTATATTATCATGTATCTCGTACAAATATGATACTATTGAATGTACAAACAATTTTCGTGTATCACGCGATAATTAGATACTTAAGTGTTTACGTTACGAGGAAATGGCCAAACTATAAAATTTTCGTAGCTCGTAAAGTACCACCTACTTTGTTAATAATAACAGAAGAACGTCATCTAGTACAGTGTCTCAATTATTTACACACACAAGTATTCAAATAGTCATTAAATTGGTCCAAAGATTTGACGATAACAATTTGCAGCACACTTAATATAGGTATTTCTAAATAATAAATAATATGTATATTGAAATTAATTTAACTTAAGTTTCTTTTGTATTTATAACACGTTAGATATGATAACACTTAATCAATATATTCTCATAAATAGTGAATCAATGTTTCAACATATTCTTTGAGTCCTACTGTATCCTGCCCCTTTAAAACATTTTAACAAGAAAACGTTTCTGAGTGGTTACTGTTTTATACTGTTCTGATTATTATTATTTATTGCTAACTTATATTTCTAGTTTCAACATTAAACAATTTCTGAGAAGAACAACTGTAACTGTATTTTCACAAACTACAAGAGTAAATCAAATATAAACGTTAATTTTACAATTTAGCTTAGCACGTAATTCCGATCTAGAGGATTCGATGGTCGAGTGTTGTTTGGTTTATGAGGAGGGGGAAACCGGCTAGGTAACAGCTGCGCTCGGTTCTATCTGCAGTACAGCAATGGCTGAGCGCAAGGTACATTCGTTTCTTGCACAACGCATCGTCATAAAGTTTTTAACCAATGAAGGCGTTTAGCCATCGGAAATTTTCACTCGTTTCAAGGCACAGTTTGGGGATGCTACATTGTCTCAGAATCGTGTACACGTGGGTCAGAGAACAGAGAATTCAGGGATGGACGAGAACGTGGAACGTGTCAAAAATAAAGTCATGATCGACGCCCAAGAACAAGTCTCACAAATGACATGACTCAACATCCATGTTGTTGAAGGTGATCGCCGGTTAACTATTGACTATTGAACAAATCAGTCATGGGAGTGTTCAATCCATCATCACTGATGAATTTAGCTTTAGAAAAATTAGTTTTCGCTGAGTTCCAAAGTTGTTGACCGAAAATCAAAACCAAGTAAGGTTGGAGATCAGTATCAGTGAAAGATTTCTGAATCGATTTCGACAAAAATGGGAGGTTTCTTGAGGCGTATCGTCATTTGTGATGAATCAAAAATGGCAAAATGGCGAGTAAGGAGTGATGAAGAAAGGATGAAGGCTGCCCTGTCAAACTCAAAACCAAAACTCGTCTATCAGCTGCAAAAGTGCTTGCGATTGTTTTCTTTTACTCAAGGGTTTGTTTGAGTTTTATTCATTGATTTTCTTCACGATTTTTTACAGTCGAAAATCGACAAAAATCGCGTATCGAAGCAAACGACGGGGCATGCCCATTGGAGACTTGATCTTCCTTCATGACAATGCTAGGCCACACACCGCAGTTTTGACAAGGAATAAACTGGAAGAAATGGACTGGGAAACCCTCGAGCATCCTCCTTATAGCTCTGACTTGTCACCCTGTGATTATTTCTTGTTCGCGTCATTGAAAGAATCACTTGGAGTCAAAAGATTTGAAAGCAATGAAGAAGTACGGGAGTATGTGCGCAATTGGCTGACAACTCGCAAACAACACCTCAAACTTTTTATGAAGAAGGAATATTCAAGCTTCCAAATCGGTGGTAAAAGTGTGTAGAGCACGGAGGTGATTACATTGAAAAATGTTAAATGTTTAGTTTGTATGTAAATCAGTAAATTTATTTTTATATTTGATTTACTCTCATACATGATAGATTAGGCATTTATTTGGTTAAAATTCATAATCACTTTGTATAAATTAAACGAAAAAGTTAATAAATTAATATAATTCCGCTAGACAGCAGCTTCTTCAAATGGATTTTTACACTGATAAGTAAACAAAACAGGGCCTTACATGTACTCTTAATGAAAGTGGAGAATGTTTTAGAGTAGATTTTATAAAAGCCAGTGATTTAATTCTTTTTTGTCGTTTAATAATAATTCTGAGTTTTTGTTTTTCATTTTATTTATTTTTAGAGACTCTAACGTGTTAAGTTTTTCCTTTTATTTAAAGTATGTAAAAATTTGTAGTTAATGTTGAAATTGTGATTTCCTTACAATTTTGTTTATTGTGTTTATATCTACGAACATAATAAACAATATTCTAATTAATTATACCATCACAATTTCAAATTTCAACATTAATTACAAAATTTTACATACTTTAAATAAAAAGACAAACTAAACATATTAGAGTCTCTAGAAATAAATAAAATCAAAAACAAAAACTCAGAATTATTATTACGACCAATTAGAACTAAATATATCACCTTTATTAAATCTACTGTAATAGAACCCCCACTTTCATTAGAGGTATGTATAGGGCTCTGTTTTATATACTTATCTGTGTAACAATTCACTTGGAAAAGCTGCTGTGTAGCGAAACAATTTTAACGGAATGATATTAATACATATCGTGAAAATTTTACTTTAGTTTGTATTTATACAAAGCTATTTTTACAAAGGTTTCGTTATTCCCTTTGTGATGAAAAATTCTGATCTGGTTTTCAGATCTATGAAGAATCACATGTGCTATGAAATAAATTGGATTGGAACAGTAAATAACTATTGTTTTTCGATTGAAAACCAATAGATAGCTGCTTTAGGAACTTATTACATTTACAAACACTAAATCTCGTTTTATAAACCTCGAACACGTCTTTCAATCTGATTTAAGCTTTTATGTTCAGAATGATACCGATCTATCTGAACTGAAAGTATCATTATCTTCGCTTAGAATTGTAATTTTGGGGATTTCCATGAGTCGCTTAGTCGTCTCTGAAGGTAATGCAATCTTGTAACGCAAGCTGTAGTGAAAAATAATAGATTCAAATCACGTGCGATGGAGAATCGAAGCATTTTCCAAACAGCTTCTATTTAGAAGGAAATGAGGAATTTCGTAAATCCATCTTTTAAAAAAAAAATGTCGTGTATCGGCATTAATAAGGTGTTCGATAAAAATCTGCACATAAACGAAAATCACACACAAATACGATTACGAAAAAATTGAATACTTAACATATAACCTTAACTTGATGAAAATTCATCATAAAAAGGCAAAAGAAATTTAGAAGATTTTCACAAACAACATTGCATTCTTTAAACGAGAATACTTATTACTAAATATCAATATCAATCCAAAGTGTGGTGAAAACAATGTTACGATTTAATAAAGTTTGTGAAAATCTTCTAAATTTGTTTCTTATTAATACGATTACCATTAAAATTAGTTCTTCTGCTTCAATTTTCGATTGATCTAAAGTAACAGAATAGAAGCAAGTACGAAATAAATCCATAAAATTTCTATTGTAAAACAAAAATTTTGTGTACCTAAGTTCTATAATTCTCCACAAAACGAAACTAAGAAGAATACTTAATAAGGATGACTAAATTTTATTTTTAATGGATAAACGCTCGTGCCGATTACATTTTTTTACAATTAGTTTCTTATAACTTTTATTAAAGATGAGCTACAATGATATTGAAATAAATCTTCTACCACTCGCTGTTAATAAACAGATTTCTTCAACGTTTTTGTAGAACTTTCTACGAAATTCGTCAATCAATTAACTAAATAAAACTTTTTTGGAACAATGTTACGTAAGCTTTTAAATTGAACCGACAAAATTATTTTGTAGAAGCTACAACTTTTCCACGATACAGTATGCGATACCAAGACAAGAATTTGATCCTTTTCAACGTCATACTGATCCTGTAGCGGTCTCTAAGCAATCGGAGTCTAAAGCTGCCCATTCTTAATATGTTTAGTTTTGATATATTTCCCAAACATTAATTCTAGTCACTAAAAACAAGCCTATAAAGATTTTAACCACCCTGAGTCACTTCTGACTCGCTTTTCTAATGATTGCTTTTAATTATCCAGATCATTGTTATTCTCAGTATTTATATGATTGCTGATATGGAGGTACGAATAGTGTATTAATGACCTAAATAGAAAACGTGGTACGCTGAAACTATGCTTACGTACGAAATAAATATTAAATAAAACGGGTACAATATAATATTTTAATGCATTTGAATATTAGGTATATAAATAAATTTTCTGTTTCCTATTTTGTTTGTTTGTAGTTATAATAATAATGATAATGTTGATTGTATGAATCGAGCGGTCGTGTAATATGCGGTAAAACGTAAAAATTATAGATTGAGCGGTCACTTTTTCCATCTTATTTAAATATGTCGACTTTGCGGTCAAGGTAACATAAGACTGTGGAACATGCGGTCATAAATTCGAATACCAATAAAACATAACTAACATCATGGAGCTTATTTTGTCAATATTTATTTATAAAAATATACATATATAAATACATTGTTATTTATTCTTAATGTACTCTAATAATATAAGATATTTTATTTAGAAATAATAATAACTTTTCTTCTTTTGAACCGTTGTCATCATCATCATACCACTTTGTCACCTTTTCAATCCTCTCATCCAGGTGGATGTATTTTCCTTTTCGCTTTTTTCCGTCTAAGTTTAATTCCAACGTCATTACTTTTTGATCAGCTCCTTCGGCTACTTCCATAAGTGTTTGAAGAATGGTTTTAAATCTCGGATTTGTTCTTCCGATTTCGGAGTTTATTTCGTGATTTACACCTTCAGCTGCACCAATAACCTAAAATTTATTTTCAAAAATAAAGGGGTATACATTATACACGTGAAACGCTTTTTTGACATATAAATTTTACCCTTCCTCCATTTTTACATTCAAGAGAGATTTAACCGAAAAATCCACTGACCGCTCGATGGACTGACCGCAAATAGGATGACACCGAGAATGGTAATAGGAATTTCTTTAAGTAAAATAAAAATCTACAAATATGTGAACGTAACACTTCTGAACTCATTAAAAACATTGATTTTATTCTTTTAATGACTGAACCGACAAGATCAAAACAAAACTAAGTTGAAGTACAATTTATGAATCGCGAATAATTTTAATTTTGTTTTGCGGCGCCTGTAAAAATCGCGTGCACATAAACTGGTATCCACTCAGTTTATTTTGTAAGAATAGGGTTAATTTGTCATCTGGGATGTAAACGATGTGTTCCTGAACACTGTAGCGTAATAAACCTTATCCCCTTTCGTTAGTCAATCTCCTTTATTTACATCTGAAAATTGTCGTTTTAACTTTAACTCCAACAGTGGGTAGGGTGAAAATAAAATACACATGATTTGGTAATGTATAAAGTCCGAGTCTGGTAAAATAAACATGATTTAGTAATGTATAAAGTCTGAGTCTGGTAATTTTCAAGTTTTCTGGGGTCGCGAGTGTACAATTCAGAACCTTGTTTAATCTTAAAAGCTATACGTGTCACATAAAACGATAAATTAAATCAACACGTGCAATTTTAATAGTTATTTCATTATTAAAAACTTAAAACCATAACCTCCTTTTCCTTGAAGGTATTAAAGGCAATTAATCCAATATGATTGATCTATTCATGGATGAAAAGTTATAAAATGTCTTTAAAATTGATCTTGTTTACATTAAAAGCAGATCCGGAAAAATATCCCCAAGCTTTAAGAAAGAAAAGTTAATACTTTTGACGTATAGGAAAATCAAAATGCTAAAATTGAAACAGTGTTCGTATTACAATATCATTCATCATGCTTTGCCAATTTCAATATATCTACTTTTATAAAAAAAAAACAATAATATGATAAAGAGAGAGAACCGGTGCTGTGTCTACAATACCGACAGAAGTTCAAATTGAATTGGAACTGAGACACTGAGAAAGATTTACAATTTAAATTTCATTTGTTATTCAGTAAACTTGTATGATATAAGAAGACATGTCAAATCTGTAAAACATGAAAGAGGGAAGGTTACTCATTCACACGAAACTTTATTTTTAATTCCCGTTTTTGGTTATTATCTTAAACTAAACTACTTATTAATTAAATTTAGGAAAGCCAACGATTCCAAGTGTTAGGATGAAATTAAAATAGTCAGAAAATTAAATGAAATTTAATTTAAAAATGAATAAAAATATATGAATTCAAACATGAACTAAGTAATTGTTAAATAATTATAATAAAAAAATAACTAACCATACTAAATTAGGAATTTATGGCCTGACTGGTCCGAGATGACTTATCTAAAAATAAATAAACAAAAACAATATGTGAGCAACCAATTAAACCAAAATCACAATCATAACGACATAAATATAAATAATAATTCATGAATCTGCAACTCAATCGATTTCCAGATCACAGGTATTAAGAGTCAACTCGCGAAATACCTCAACGGAAATAAAATAAGCTAGTAAAGAGTTATCTACCATGGTAAACAGTGCATGTATTCACTTAAGGTACTAAAGGTCAACTCGCATTATACTCAAAAACAAAGCACTAAGGGTCAACTCGCATAGTGCTCAATTAAATTGCAATATTAATTTACAATAAATAAATTATGAATAATTTAATAGTAAAATTGGTCACCCAGTGAATCAAATCACTTATTATTTGAAAACACTGACACTTTAGAAAATTAAAGCACATATGAACAATATCACACAATTTTTAAACATCGATATTGGTAGCTTACAAAAGACTGACTTATATGGGATAGTTCTCCCAAGAGTAAAGCCCGTGTTTGTAAAAGAACTGCATATTCGGGCCTTATCGCACCGTTCATATAAACAAAGTCTGGAGAATTCGAGTTAGCGTAGACTAAATAGTAACAGCCTAAAGTTGGATCTGAATATTACAGTGTGAATAGAAAGATTCCCTTGTAGAAATTACTTACTTCTTATACAAGTTATACAAGTTAGGCTTTCACTTAATTTCTTATAACTTTTTCGCAACTTTTTGTCCTACATATTTATGAAAGTCTATAGTTTATTTAATACACAATTATCTAGGAATGCATATAGACATAAAGACAATTGAGGTTCGCTTTCATTTTTATATTTGGGAACCTTAAAAATTACTTTCCTTGTCTCATATTCTCCATTGACTTCTGTCCCTAGCTTATTTCCAAACGCACAAAATGAAAATTTATTAGAAGTTCATCCTAAACCTCAAATCACTTTAAATTACATTTTACTTTTATTTGAAAAGTTCTAGTTCTAATTGCCAACGTTGTCATGTCTTGACTCAATTGTTTTACATTGTTAGAGAATTAAACGTCATGTACATAACACTGTTGTATTCCTGAAGCGCGAGACCTTCCGAAAATACAACGTCCTTAAAATAGTGCCTGTGAGACGACCGTTCGTCCGTTAGTACGTTAGTTACGTCGCTCGTATATATTAGCGAGAAGTTTTAAAGTTCGCTTGTTAAATTTGTCTCCCATTTGCATACATACTAGTGCGTTTTTCGAAGTATTTTTGAAACAATCACGTCAATAATTACCCGAAGACGTGACGCAATTGTTTCCGGACAGGCTCTGGCGAAATTCACTACTAAGAAAATTAACAAAATCGAAACTGCTAATGACAGCAGTGACGTATATTAGCTGCTTAGACTTCTCAATTAACAAACTCATTTGAAATTCAACTAAAATAGGAATTTAATTACAATAAAGCCTAAATAATTGTATCTCATAATAACATTAATGTACCTATACCTGGTGTTCCAACGGATCTGGACTAAAAACTACATTGAAAAATGAGGAAAACAAATTTTCGATAATTAATATGAAAACAAAAAAGTTACGGTACAATTGCGAAATTGTTATTTTTCGGTTCTTCAGTTAAATTTGTTCTATTTCGGTACGAAATATTAATAGTACAAAATCACGCATCACATCCCATTTAAAGGTATTTTCACTATAAGGAGTGACGCAGGCGATGCAGAGAAAGCGGCCATGTATAAGCACCTGTAGATGTTTAAAATAACATTTCTTAAGTAAAAGTATTTCATAATATGGCTACACATGTTGGTAATGTCACATTCTCTTTCTCTTTATCACTTAAACTCACTTGTTAGTATCAATGGATACTATTTCTTCACCCACACTCATTATCTCTGGGCTCAAAAATGATTATTTTGAAAATTCGAAAAATATTATTAGAGATGTATATTTGGAAGATGGCTCTGTACGGATGCGAAACGTAAACGGTGAACACTGTGCATGACAATGCCCGTCCGCATGTGGCTAATCGGGCCAAAAATCTCATCACATCTTTTCACTGAGAAACTCTAGATCATCCTCCGTACAGCCCTGATCTGGCGCCCAGTGACTACCATTTATTCCTGCACTTGAAGAAACATCTGGACGGTCAGCGTCTTCAATACGATGACAATGTCAAAACAGTTGGGATGCAGTGGTTAACAGTTAACAAGTCAGGCGGCAGAGTTCTATGAGAAGGGTATTCAAAAACTGGTCACTGGTCAAACGTTATGACAAGTGCCTCAACATTGAAGAAAATTATGTAGAAAAGTAGATTAAGGTACAGGCTTTCATGTAAAAATAAAATTATTAAGATATCTTTGCACGGTTTTTCTTAATTTCAAAATAGTACGTACTTAAAAGCATGCCTCGTAGAAGAAAGATATGATATAATAGGAGACCTTCTGAGACCTGAAGAGGGTTAGTTAGAGACATATTAGAAGCAAAAACAGGAGTAAAGGTAGTCAGAAAATGGCCTAAATTAGTTTACTATTTGCAAATACTTAGGGATGTAAAATGAGCAAAATTCTCAAGTTATAGCTACTGCTGAAGAAGTAAAGAAAGTAATAATTCATTTGCATTTGAAAAGAAACTTGCTACGGAAATCGCTGATAACGTTATATGCGTTAAAATTTAGTTTAATACGCTAAAAGCTAACAAACAATTTCTTTATTATTATAAAATTATAATAACATGAGGTAAGACTCGTAACTTCTTATGCTTGTACCGTCTTCTACATTGCTACCTACATTAATAATGCGTACAAAATGTTTGATATCATACAACGTGAAATGCTGTGCTTTATTCCAACATTTCGAAAAAATCAAAACAATCTCGTTTAGCCAGAATTAATTAAGTAATTTTTTTGGCACGTTGAACCGGTTAAGTCTTCTGAAAGATCATGTTTTGACTTATTGTTGATCACGAAAAGAGTTTAGTATAATCATTCGTGTTACGACTGATGGCACGTTTGTAACTTCAGCCAGCTGTTGTGTTTTATTTCTAATTAAACGCAAGAGCTATAAATATTATCTGGCCATGTTTTTATCACACTTGTCTGCTTTCATTTGGCTCAAGTTCCAGTAGTCAGTTTGTGGTTTTCACTTCAGAACATATTCCATTTTTTCGTGGAAAGAGTCATCATTAATTTACTCTTTTATCTTCCACTAAGATTTGGTTTACTTTAAATAATTTTCTAGGTTTTCTTTTATTGTAAAAGAACATTTTTGGTTTCTTTACGAGCTTTATTTAATGTTTACTCTTTAGTCTTCCATTCAAAGTTAATTTGCATTAAATTATTTAAAATTTATAACCAAAAAGAATTAGTTTTATGTGTGTTTGAGAAAACGTATGTTTAAAAGCCATTGTTTTTCTAGTTTTTCCTTTATCGTTAAACAACATTTTTGGTTTCTTTACGAGCTTTGTTTAATGTTCAAGCCCGGCAATTTGTAGAAGACATTAAGTAAATGGTATTTCTCGTAAAAATGTTTTTAGTTTTGGCATAAACTTTTATTTTGTAATTGCAGACAAACACATCAATCGTATTTATCTTTTTTTGACATTACGTACAACCTACCTGCTCGTTTTAAACAACGTTCAATGAATTAATACAGCCATCTGTAAAAATCCGCGACTTATTTTAGTATTCAGTAGTGTTAAACAAGGTCCTTTTCTAATAAGGATATCAACTTGTTAAACTGAACCCATGGCGTATAATATATGAGTAGTTATATCTGTTGATTCCATATTTATATTTATCATATACGACGGTGGATCAAATATAAACGAGCCTTTTTAAATTGCCCGCCGGATACTTGTTCAAGGCGCATCCGGGCGTTAGGAACTTTTAGTGGGGATATTAGGAGGCACGGAAACAACACGTCGTATTGCTGCGTTTGCTTGGTTAATGAGTGAAAAAGAGGTGCATAGCAGTGTTGCGCAACGAGTTATTATTAAGTTTCTTACACATGAAAACGTGTAACCAACTGACATTTTGCGCAGATTCCAAGCACAATTCGGAAATTAAACGCTTTCGTGGCCACGTGTAATAGTTTGGTGCAAAGAATTTAACGATGGGCGTAATCGTAATCGTGTCGAAAATGTAAATCATCCTCGTTGTCCGCGCACCAGGATTTCGCCGGTTAACATTGCACGTGTTAGAAACCTTGAACGGGACCACCACACCAAGGCTCGTTTATATTTGATCCATCCTCGTACCTTGTAAAGCTTTTCTACCAGCGCCCACCTGATGAGACCCGAAAGCTCGAAGGCGGTTGTGGGATTTAACTTTCGGTTCGTAATGCCTGCTTGGTAGGACGCGTTCCAAATGTGTGATCCTTTATATTTGATGAACAAGAATTTTAATGCCTTCTTTTTTGGATGTCTTGTCTTCGTTTCTGTTGATTTCATATTTATATTTAAAGTATAAATTTATTTTTATTTTCTATGGTTACTTGCATACCACGTAGGTTTAGTTTAACAAGTCGATATCCTTATTAAAAAAGGACCTTATTGCACCTATATTAATGAATCCCACAGTAAGTAACTAACTTCTACAGATGGCGTTCACTACCCTATCTGTATTTATTAATTTCCCCTTATTGTATTGTATAGAAAGTTAACCTTTATTAAATTTAATAATAGTAGTGTATATTAAGTCGTAACGTTGTAAATAGTTTACATAACTTCTTACGATGCACATCCATCCCAAAAATACTTTTCATTTGTAGTCTTAGAATTACTGTATTTAAACTTGTACCACCAGTTCGATTATAATTTTCAAGAAGCAAACATTATAAGCAAAATAGACGCATTATATATCGCAACTTTTATCATTTTTTTGTAATACAAAACGAGAAACAACGAGATTTTTTGTATTTCTTACTATTCAATCTTTTTAATTTTTTTCTGTACACCTCTCCTACGACTAGGCACTTATCTGTAATGTTTCTTATAGTTTAGTTATTTTATTGTTAATAATACTGTTCTCTTGATTAAGGGATGTTTTTCTTCAAAATGATGTAGGTATATAATGTCCCAAATGTAAAGGGATTCGTTTAATTCTTACCTTATTTCACAAATTTTGGGTCACCGCATGAATAATATCCACTTTCGAACACCTTTTCTCATTTTCTTTTGAATTCGTACCTAAAAGGCCATTAGCATCAAATAGTTCCATTTTTCAAGTTCTAATCTCTTTAAGGTCCTAACTATTGACTTGACAAACACGAACCGATAGTAGAAATCAGATATCAAGTGAAGTGAAGACATTGACCTTTTAGTTCTGAGATTAGTAATATAAAAACCCTTCTACATATTTTATTTTTCATAAATAAGTTACTCTAAACAAACATTTCGTGAATACAGACATGAAAAAGCGAAATTTATTTTTTACCAGTTATTAATAAAACCCCATCGAAAATTCCGTACCCTATATCTAATATAATCAATGCACCTTCATTTCTTTTTACTACTGTTATCAGTCAAACAAAAGCAATTATTGCAACATTACCTATTACTAGTCGACCCTAAAATACTTTAAAGTGTCATGCGATAATTATGCCGCTTAAATTTGCGGAATTGTTTTAGAACAATGCTTCAGGTAGATGCACCAGCGAATTCTACCTTACGGGCACAGCTGATAAAACGTATTGCTCTGAAAATTAATAATGCGTCGCTAACCACGTCACGTCTATAAGTAAATTGCTGCATATTAGACATTTTGAATGAACGGTTAGAGTTTGTTGGTATAGAATACCTAGGGCTTATGAAATTCAATCGCGTTTTGACTTTGAACAAGATAAAGCCATTTCTAAAACAGAATTATATCTTTCCTTTTACGCGAAATGTTGAAATTGATCTGCAAGAACACTTAAGCACTTACAACTTGACCACACATAAAATGATCCTCGGAAAAAATTGTATGTATTCGAGGATTGAAAAAATAACATTAATTCGACGATTTTATGGCATTCATCTTTTAGACAGAGAAACCTGATAAAATTCACTAAATAGGATAGACCTTTTAGTCAATGAAACTTATTATTATAGAGATTCTCTAATAAGTAGTTATTTACCTAAAATTATCTACTTATTTCTACTATTCATGATTTTAATCGATTTTTCGAAAAACAATGCCAACATTACGGTATTAGTTGAGAAAAATTAAAAATATATTCTTAGTTTGAACTCGCGACCAATTCTCCTTTCAAAAGGGAATTCTCCGTCTCTTTAGAGGGAATGCCATACGAAATTCAACATGCGATTAAATTTTACTAAGTTCAACTTGAAAAGGTCAAAGTTCAAAAGGTTAACAATATACATATTTCATAAATGTTAAGCCAACATAGAAATTTCTAATGTACATAAATACCTGCATAGACAGGTTAAACTAAACAGGTCACATTTATAGAGAAAATAACACAGGTTGAACAGGATGATTCCTGAACACGGGTTTTCTACAGGGGATCTAGTAGGATCAGAACTTTTAAAAAATTGCAGTTCTTAATAAACACTCCGTTTTGAAAATGTAAACTGTTTTATACATACAAATTTATTAATATTGAAATTCTGTATAAATAAGGAAAAACTCTAAAATTCACTTAATCCTAACTATTTATAAATCACCGAGCGGAGTGGTCGAGTGCTTTAGATCATTGCTTAATATTCGGGGATTCACCGGTTCGAACCCGGGTCTGGCTGCTCTGGTCCAAGTTTTCTGTGGTTTCCTTGGATCATTTAGGCAAATGCTGGGGCAGTAATTATTCTTTTCCACAGACAATCTTTCACCTCTCTTCTGTCTTCATTTCGTCCGTCTCATCCTTCTCTCCCTAACCACACTACCCACCCACTCCCACGATTCCTGAAAGGAGACTGAAGAGGGCTTTACGCCCTACCCTCCGGCTTTGCACTATAGAGTAGGTCGGAGGGACTACTCGTCCACCAGCACGAGTAGCTGGTGGAAAAGAAATACAAAAAAGTTTTTTTTTATAATTATCATGTTACATTCTCTATTTCCGTGAAGCTTTTCAATCAGATTATGTTTTCGAATAAAGTGGAGTAAAAATATCAAAAACCTTGATCAACAAAATTAGCTTTCATAAATCATTGACTATAGCCATCCACATCTCGTAGAAACAATGTTCCTTATTAATTTGATTTGAGTTTATCAAAAATATTGATAGATGGCGATATATATACTATATTTTGATACTTATAGATAACTTAAAATATTTTTTGATTACTTTGTGCTAGAGGGTTGCAAAGCACTTAAGCACTTATTATTAACTTTCATATTCCCTTTTTTATTTTGAGAAGGGTCTGCTTGCTCAGATATTCAATTTTCTTTTCAAATTTATCTGAAAAATCTGATATGATAGACCAATTTGGAGCCAGTATTTAGATTCTGCATAAAGTATTACGTCGTAAACTGTTATTGGTTTTCCTTCACGACAACTGCGCCGTGTCGGCCTGTGTAACTGTTAGTGGTCTCTTTATGGTCTCAAAATACCTACAATACTTAAAAGTCGATAGTACACACAAGGAACACTAACCTGACTGTGGCTTAACACAGACTACATATAGACTGAAAATTCGATCAATAAATCTGTATAAAGGTAATTTTATAGGATTGGTTGAGTTGACCGAAGACGTTGTGATACACGCATGATTTGGTAGTAACTGCCTGGAGGGTATTTTCTTCGCCGTAGCTTCAATGTGGAAATCCGACCATCGTGGTACTCTAGTAGATAAGGAAGCAAAAGCGGCAGCTTCGCAATGTCGAACTGCGCTAGAGCATGTACGTAATCTATCCTGCCGATGAAGTAGTCTATTTATCGTATGGTCGTGTGATCGTCATCCCCAGAGTTAATACCCAAGGCCGAGAGGCCGTCGACTGTTCATCAGTTTCCCCCAAAACACCCCAAGTAGCGAACGATCTCAGTGTTCCTTCCACCAGTACCAGCTCAACCAGAAGCTACCATTCCGTAGTAAGTGGTCCTTCATTGTCCAACCTCTCCGAAGAACAAGAAGACGAAAACGAGGAAGAGGAAAATTTCGAATCCAATCAATCGCTCGAAAAAAACAAGACATCATACGTGAAAAATTCACCGAAAAGTTTCCGGGAACGTGTCAGTAGTCTTTCGAAACTTATAAAAGAGAAAAGACATTCGGCCGACAACTCAAAATCGAGTAGCTCAAGTGGAACTCTCTTCTTCGAGAAACCACCCCCGTCACCAAGAAGTGCCAAACTTAATTTTCTTAATATCAACCTACACCATCGTAGCCGATCGGCATCGCCATCTGAACCAATAAAACGCCGTCTTTCGTACACAGATTACCTCAGTGCTAACAGAAGTAATTCGCCGATAAATACAAAAATTGTCAGCGATTCTCACCTTGCGGTTCCGAAACGCGAACGGTCTCCTAGAGGGGTAGAAGGTCCTACCCTTCGCGTTCCGCAGTTCGCCGGGAAGTCTTCGAAAAGTACAGAAGACTTGCCAAAAACGAGTAGTGCTAGTGCCCCTTGCAGTTCGAATGACATCGGTTTCGAGTTTAATAGACAGAATAGCAAGTTCCTGACCCTTCCCAGGACCAGGACACAATCTCTCTCGGCAGGTGAACGTTTTGCCCAAAGAGTGTGACAGTTTACGATCTAACAAGTAATTAGCCGAGTTTTAAGCATGTTGTGTTCAAAACTAACGTTCTGCTTATTTATTTTATTTGCAAAAGCTCAAGCTTAACTGTTTCACTTATTAGAACATTATTATAACATTGACTTACTTTAGGGGAGTGTTAATTAAACGAAAACTTCCCCTTACTCTAGCTATTTGAGGATAAATCTTTTTCTACGCACTCAGGTAAAGTTAAAGGTTCGTTAATTTTTCTATAATAAAAATCATTATTGTATATTTACTTAATTATATTAAAAACTATTATAAGTACACAACAGTTTAAAATATTCGCCGTTATCACTTGGTGAAACATATTACAAAATTTGAAATAAAACAACTTTAAAATATGTTTGCTACTTCTAAGTTTGTCGTTGAAAGAAACAATGAGTAATCATATTAAGGAATTAATTTATTTTTTATTAAGCTTTATGGAATATTAGGAAAATCGTCTCAATCTCCCTTAAATTGTTAACTGATGCTATTCCTGCAATAGAAACAGGTTAGACCTTTTCATTTTTAATTTAATTTTCAGTTTTTCAACCAAAATAATATTTCGTTTTCTATTATTTACTAATTAATACCTATTTTAAAATTTGAAATAAAAAAACTTTCACTGTATTTTATTAACTAAACTCTATACGTATTTCGCCTTATAGAGGCATCGTCAGGAATATCAATTATACTAAATAATATTCTGATGTACATTTCTGTTTATAACGGATGGTTTTAGGGAGGGGTTACAATATCAATGTCTAACAAGGGGTTATTCCCAAAGTCTATTTGGTCATTTGTTATAATTTTATTTGATTTGATTGCTTTCTTAATATCAAAAATTTCATATCTGTCTAAAATGGGGCCACCTTTTAAATTATGTAACAGTTTTAAATATTTTTGTTTATGCTATGGTTGTTATCATTAAGATGACTGGCTAACCCCGAAGCATGTTTGTTGTATTTGACTAATTGACATGTTCATTGAGTCTGGTCAAGACTTCTCTTTCGCCCGATGTTGGTAAATCCAAAAGGGAATTTTTACCAGATTCAATAAACATGTGAATTATGTCAAATACAACAAACATGCTTTGGGGTTAGCCAGTCATCTTATTGATAACAACCATTGTATAAATAAAGCAATTTAAAACTGTTACATAATTTAAAAGTTGGCCCCATTTTAGACAGATATGAAATTTTTGAAATTAAGAAAGCAATCAAATCAAATAAAATTATAACAAATGACCAAATAGACTTTGGAAATAACCCCTTGTTAGACCCTGATATTGTAACCCCTCCCTAAAACCATCCGTTATAAACAGAAATGTACATTAGAATATTATTTAGTATAATTGATACTCCTGACGATGCCCTTATAAGGCGAAATACGTATAGAGTTTAGTTAATAAATTACAGTGAAAGTTTTCGAAGTTGTTTTATTTCAAATTTTAAAATAAGTAAGAAAAACTGAAAATTAAGTTAACAATGAAAAGGTCTAACCTGTTTCTATTACAGGAATTGCATCAGTTAACAATTTAAGGGAGATTGAGACGATTTTCCTAATAATCCATAAAGCTTAATAAAAAATTAATATGATTACTCATTGTTTCTTTCAACGACAAACTTGGAAGTAGCAAACGTATTTTACATACTATTTATCAATCATTTACCTCGTTATAGGATCTTATTTTTAATAATTATGGTTATATTATAAATCTTGTTATGATTATACTTGCAAATTACACAGACCTAGCAATTTTTTGTACTTGTAGGCTGATACCATAAAACTGATTTTAAGCTTGGATTTTCAACACCTTTCCTTACATTTTTATGAAAGAAAAGTAAAGTTTAAGGGCATAAGAAATAGCGTAACATTCTCAGTCGCTAAATCCAATAAAGGTAAAGTAGATTACATTGTTTATTATTAGTTGTTGAAAAGGCTTCGTGGCTATGTTAAAAGGATTGAAACGAATCAATCACAGCTAAAAGTTAGAAGATGTAATGGGAATTTGTCCTAATTTCCGTGCATAGTAAGTGTGCACTATAAATAATAAAGCAAAGCTTTCTTAACGTTGTTCTTAAAAAGTTTTAATAAGGATGTGCTTTTTAAATATTAAAAACTTTAGGAAGTATTAGGATAATAACAAGATGGAACACTAACGCTTCCATTTACTTTATTTATATAACTTACAATTATGTATTCAATTATGGCTCTTAAATACCTCAAAGTTACTTGGTCTAACAAAATTTTGTTTCAACACAAATTTTCCACTAACTTTCCTTCCATTATTCAAAGCAAGATAAATTGAAAGTTCTGTAAAATACAACTGATTAAAATAGTGAAATGGTAAAACTAAAATAATATAATTTGCTGATACGTCCTTTTAAATTACCTAAGAAGTGTTGAAAAAACAAGGTAATCTACAATGACATCTTGTTAGTACTAGTTATTTATTTAATTACATATTAATTTCTAATAATCGCACGTATTTAAAACCATAATTATCGGAATTCTGTATATAAATGGATAAAAATGAATATTTTAAAATTTCAAATTTTGAATATGATAGTTACAAACTATCATTGACGTGTTTAATCAATGCAATTACATCTCTGTTGATTTTGTTAAAATAATCGACAGCTTCGAAAGCTTGCAAAGATTAAAATTTTTAGCAATTTCATAGAAAAGATCCTGAGACTTTCAACTGTCATTACTACAAATGATCGGCCATTTTTTATTGTTTCATTGTTGTGAAATTGTTGCTGGTGTCGGCCATTATAGTTCTGCCATTGGTGACGTGTCGGCCATTATACTTTTTTAACCGTAGCTAATGGCAACCATTTGAATTTTTCTTGTTTTTTTATGCTTAAATTTTTCAAACTGCCGTAGCTCACTTATTTAAACTCCTCTTGAACTTACTTCACAAAATCGAAATTATTGTGAAATTAGTCTTCCAGAAATGTTAAAAGGGGCCTAGAATAATAAAAAATTTTTTTCGTATTTTACAAAAATAGACTTTGGTTCTCGAGTCTCTTGCTTATTGCCTATGTGAATATATACAAATTAACAATGACAGCAAAGTTATTTTTACAAAATCTCTGTTATTTTCTTTTGTTTTAAATAAAAGCGAAATCATGCGCCACTTTTGCTTCCTTTCCTCAATTGTTTTTTTTTTTACTAGGCCAGCTAATCCTTCAGCATGGTTTTACATGGTCGATTAACAGGGTTCCTAATATACCACCCTCTCTTAATTTATATTTGCAGGCTAAAATATTTAAAATAATCGAAAAAGTACGAAATGTTCCAAACGTTATCAAAACAAATTAAATTATAATCCGGGATTTTAAGTTCAAAATAAGAATATTAGCAACCACCTTTTTAGTCCCATCATGACTGAGCGGCGTGGTCTAGTGTTCTAGATCATTGCTTAGCATTCGGGAGGTCACCGGTTTGTATCCGGGTCCCGCTACTTTGGTCCATGTTTTCTGTGGTTTCCTTGGATCACCTAGGCAAATGCTGGGACAGCAATATTCCACAGATAATCTTTCACTTCTCTTCTGTCTTCATTTCGTTCATCTCATCTTTCTCTCCCTAACCACACCAACCACCCACCGACCCATTCCCACGATTCCTGCAAGTAGGCTGAAGAGGGCTGTACGCCCTACCCTCCGGCTTTGCCTTACAGTGTCCACCAGCACCAGCACGAGTAGCTGGTGGGAATGAAATATCCAAAAGTTTTTTTCCATTATGATAGGGCCGAAAGGAATCTAACAATACGATTTGTCAAAATAAAATCAAACTAAAAATTTTAAATACGAGTTTTCCTTCCACTCGAGTAAATTTGTAAAAGATTCAAGTACAAAGTAAATCATTATTTCATACCACTTGCGGCAAAATTTTCTCTAATCTCACATTAATTTTTTATGTTTGCTGAGATTAAAACTAATAATTTACTTAATACAAATATAGATTGTCGACTGGAATAAAGGTGAATGCCGCTAACATGAACTGGTGCAAGTTAATAATGCACTGTTTATTCAGTACTTCTATTTATCTAACTCCGGCTCTCATTATTATTGTAACCACATACAGTAGAAAGTTAGTTTTGAAGTACTTAAATCTTAACTATACCATTCTCCATATTATAACGTAGATAGAGCATGTATATTAGCTAATAACAGACTAAATCGTATTTTGACAGGATTAGCGAATTAACAAACAGGTTTATAAACCGCGTTATAATAACACCAGTTATACCCCTTCAACATAATTAATAGTTATGTAGTTTTCGGACAGTATACCATGTGGTAGCTTTTTGGAGATTATATTTTTGTTGTTGTTTTTACTTCGTCATCGTTTTGAAGACGCTGATCGCCCAGATGTTTTTTCAAGTGCAGGAACAAATGGTAGTCACTGGGCGCCAGATCAGAGCTGTACGGAAGATGATCTAGAGTTTCCCAGTGAAAAGATGTGATGAGATCTTTGGTCCGATTAGCCACATGCGGATGAGCATTGTCATGCACATATGTGCGGCCATCTTTAAATACTCTCATCCACTTCTTTACCATTCCATCATTCATAATGTTTTGCCCGTAAATTGCACAATCTCACGATGAATATTAATCGATTTTAGTCTAGTTAAAAATCCATAGTTAAAAACCTAAATACTTCGAACTTTATATTTTATAAACGCAGTAGGTTCCATAACTTTTGAAAAAGGAATTTAACGAACGGATTTTTAAATAAGTAGGATCCTTTAATATATCTTTCTCTCCAATTATTATTAAAGGTAACACCATCTGCTTTTTTCCACAGAATAAATATCGTATGTATCGTTGGGGGGTAAGTACGAAATAGGCGTTGAAAAGTTTATAAACTCGTTACCTATTCCTTTCGTCAAAAAGTGTCTCGTTATATATTTAGTGCCAATATCACGCTTTTGCTTTCTCGCCTATTTATGTCCCTTAACAACGTTCCGCATGAATCCTTTATTACCCTTTGACACGCGCTTGTCAAATTGGATAATACTTCGTAGAAAAAAAACATCACTATTTACCTACAGAAGTAATCACTAACCCTTACATGGTTACTTTCTGTATACTTTCTCAAAGTAATCTGTAAAACTTACAAAAGCACTATGTGATTACAACAGTGGCACCTGTCGTGATTAAAATTTAAAAAAAATTCGAACGATCTTTTTTAAAAAACTCTTACGAACTTCTGTAATTGTTTATTCGTCACTCTATTAAATTTTACGGAAGAAATTTTACTTTAGTAAAGCTGTTAGATTTACAGGGTTCAATTATGAGTCACTACTGTTTTTTGTATCGAGGAAGCTTTTAGATATTGTAACTCCATAATATCGTAGAAATAAAATAACACAAGTTACAAACACAATTAATTGTACCACAATGCACATTCCGCCACACAGTGGCTTCCTTCAGGTGGAAGAAATTACAACTTAAACTAAGTAACAATTCGCTTAAATACTAATTACAAAAGGGGGGAGAAAATACATATTCTATTAAATGTGTAACATTTCAAGCAATAGTTTCTCGGAAATTTTAAATTTGGTACGAACTCGTGTTTATTTATTTTTCATTATATTCATTTCTTTTGTTAAACATAAATATCTTCAAAATTACATTCACTTTTATTATCTTATTTTTACATTCATTCTTCAAGTTTCGGTTTTAGTTCAAACAACTATTTATTAAATTTATTTCCTTTAAACGTAAACTGGCATTCAATATTTTCAAAATCATTTTATTTTATTATCATACTATTATGTTGATCTTCAAACTGAAACCCAGAAATTAATTACCAGATTCTTAGGAGCATTCTTAAAGCCATTCAAAAAGAGATTCTTTATATCATTCAAATTGCATACATATAATTATTCAATAGTGTTAAGCTAGATACCTTGTTATAAATATGAATAGTGTAAGTGTTGAAATTAAATATGTATCCCATATGTAACTGTGGGAATTCAAGAAAAACATCTTTCAATAAAAAATATTTTCTCACACATCAAAACAAAATGTTCAACAAAGGAGAATTGTTTATGTCTAATTGGTCATTAATGATCATACCTCTTCTATTTAGTTTATTGATTTTCCAAACTTTCATATAAATTAAATTAATTAATAAACTAAATAAAAAAGGTATGATCATTAATGGCCAATTAGACACCAACAACTCTCCTTTGTTGAACATTTAATAGAATATGTATTTTCTCCCCCCTTTTGTAATTAGTATTTAAGCGAATTGTTACTTAGTTTAAGTTGTATTTCTTTTTTCCACCTGAAGAAGCCACTGTGTGGTGAAAAGTGCATTGTGGTACAATTAATTGTGTTTGTAACTTGTGTTATTTTATATCTACGATACTACTGTTTTTTCTTTTGTGTATGTATTCATTCCAGAATTAGCGATGACTTTGGGTTTGATCTGATGGCAATTTTTATGGTCACTCGAAGGTCATAATGCGATTTTTAAATAGGAAGTACCCAAATTACATTCAGACATAGCTTGACCCTAAAATGAAAGTAACTCATTTCAGACCAAATTTGAAATTTGAATTTAAAGTGTTATAATGTGTCTACTATCATTACTTATGTTCCAACTGATTTACTTTTTATAATAGGCTGGCATGTTTCCAAGCGGTTCAAAAATAACTATTTAAAGATTTATTCTACTGAATATCTGTCAATGATTTTAACTGATTGAATCCCCATTGCTTTTATCTTCGCTCTTTTTAATTGTAATATAAGATATTTCGTCGCAGTTATGGGTACTAATTATTTTAGTATGAAGGTAATATCATCAAACTCCAATAACCCCTTTTAAAAATATTTAAAACTTCAGCTAATTTTGGTACAATTTTTGTGAAGCTACATATTTACAAAGACAAAATTGCGAAATAAAACAAACAATAACGTGTCGCTATATATTTTGGTCTAAACCGACAAATTTGTTTCGACCTATTTCAGTCATTTACTAGAGAACTATGTTGCATTAGATTACTAAAACTTAAAACTGAGGGCTCACTATTTAAAGTGTACAAAAACAAAAAATAGAAAGGAAAAGTGGGGGTTGTAGGTTTTACGGTTGTTGACTCTATCAAATAATTGTACAAATTTTACAAATCATAGAGAAGAACAGAGGAATTGTATGTGGTCAATTTAATTTTATTATTAACTGAATTACTATTACACAATAGAGTCGGCATTAACATTGTGAAAATTCATGATCAGTTTGTAAAATAAAACACAAGATTGTAAAATTTTTCACAAATTATATTTATTTCAACAGCAATTGTTTCGGTACACTGTATTTTTTTCAAGTAGCGTGTTACACCGACAGAAACACAAGAATATATGTTATATATACACTCAGTGAAAGTGGGGGTTGCTTTAAAATAGTTTTAATAGTGGTGAAGGATTATGTTCTAATTGATCATTTAATAATAATTCTGAATTTTTGTTTTTGATTTTATTTATTTCTAACGACTCTAAAATGTTTAGTTTTTTTCCCTATTATAAGCATGTAAAATGTTGCAATCATTGTTAAACTTCTGATTTTCCGACAGTAAATGATTTGTATAATTGTAAATTTGTTTATTGTATTCGTAACTTTCAAGATGATCTCTAATTCTAGTCTTAAATGATCTACCTGTTTGACCTGTATAGCATTTATAGATTTATTAGCATTATGTATCTTATAATTGTGATTTTGTTCAAATTTTCATAATTTATTTGTGATCTTAAAAGAGACAACAAGATTTTCCTTAAAAAAAGAAAAATGAAATGCGAGTAATGGAGTTAGTAAAGATTCACATCATAATACTTATATTTAATTGATGTATTCGTAACTGAGTCAGTTTACCTTTTGTCATTAATTTTTTTTAAAAAGTTTTCGCCAATCGACTTGTAAATTGTTCTCCAAAAATTCAGTTAACAGTTAGTATTGTTCCCGCCTTTTAACATGGCATGGAAGCAAAAATCATTCTACAAGGGTATCCTAATGTTATTGACATGGTACCCTTAGACCTTCCCACCAGTCCAAACAAGTTGAATAATAATTACAAAGGTGTAAGTTCAGTAGTGTCTAAAATCTAAATCTCGCACGCCATTGACCATCCTACTTTTATTACTTCTATAGTACGTTAAAGCGCGGATACAACACATTTTTTAAATAGCTCTCTGATAATCAGAACTGTACGATACAAGTTCCAGAAATACGTATCTAAATTTCTCGCGTTGTGTATATGCCAGCGTTCCTTAGAATTTCAGGGCCGTACAGTAAATATTCTTTTTACGGAATGATAAGCGAAAATAGCACCATTGACAATATCGCTTCTGTTGAAAAGCATTCCACAACAAAGTTTTACCTTTTTGTTTCCTTGCTGCTCAGCTACTTCAAGAAAAAGACACACTCTATGAAAGGCATTCAATGCATCCAAGTGGAAAATGTTATTTTTGATGTGAATTTTGTTGGGTTATCTTACCAAAAAAGTAAAATGGGAACGTTCGTAAACCTTTTGTTTGCATATTTTTGCTACAAAATTGTAATAAGTCGAATAATGTAATATTATTCATGTGTACAAAGAATTTTATGAAAATTATAAAAAAAATTATATCTAGGACATTCAGAGTTCCGACAAGAAAAATTGTTGTCCGAACTTTTGAACCAAAGCAGAGATAGATGTACTTTTAATAAATTCAAAAAAATAAGTAATTAAAATCCTTTTTCGTCTAAATTTCAAGGATCACAGATCCCACATTTCGAACGCGTCCTACACAGTAGGCACAGTGTACGGGAAGCCATATCCCACGACCGGTTTCGACCTATCGGGTCTCATCAGGTGGGCGCTGGCAGAAAGGCCTTTACAGGCTATATTATAAATATACATATAAATGTAAATATGTAATCCACAGAAACAACTACTCCTAGAGCTAATACCCCTACCGGCATTGAATTACACTGTTGATTCCGATGGATTCTTAGACGAAGATATAACATATTCAAAAAAGGAAGGCTTTAAAATCCTCTTTCGTCTAAATTTTAAGGATCACAGATCCCACATTTTGAACGCGTCCTACACAATAGAACTCAACAGTGTAATTCAATGCCGGTAGGGGTATTAGCCCTCGGAGAAGTTGTTTCTGTTGATTCCATATTTATATGTACTTTTAATAGTCAAAAATATTGAATCTAGTGAAATTATGCTGGTGAATTATTCGAAAAAAGCATAGTTATTGATCATTCCCCATTGTTATCACCGATTGCTTTTTGGCTTGATCCCCCTCGACCTTTTTTCTTTTCTAACTAAATATTTTTTCTTTGCATGGTTCGACTTTTATAAAGGTAACGTTGAGGTTGTTTATGATTGTCTTTTTTCTTTTTTCAGAAAAGTCAAATCCGCCTTCGCCGAAAAAAAAATTCTTTGGAAGTTTCCGAAGCAATAAACGACCAACAACCGCGTCGCATTCAAGAATGGCGGACTCTGCTCTAAAGGATTTGGCTCATCCCTTCTACAATGACACCCTTAAGGGACATAACTCCGTCACATTCAAACTCGTCCGGACCGGTACGTAGCAATAAATCAATGTTTTCTTTTGCTATAAATAAATAATAATATAAGGTCGCGGTCGCCTACATTTATTGTGCTCTGAAGACTTGTTTTCAATCTAAAATTGTATACGAAGCAAAAAACTTTATTATTGTCTTATATTCAATATTTATTCTAAATGGAGCTACTTAGGTGATGTCGAAATCGAAAAGTGATAACTAAGGTTTATTAAGTAAATTATTAAATTAATTGTAAGAGCAAAAATGTGCGAGAAAATTCAATTCACCTTTTTTTGTTAGCGGAAATTGATTATTTTCCCAACATTAAAAGAAAATGCAATCAGTTTGTCTGGTATTTGCAGTTCCGAAGAAAAAGCATGGAAACTGTTCATTTCTGTCCCTAGCTTTGTCCGAAAAAAATTATTTATTTATTACTCTGCAGACCTCTTCAGTTTTTTTCAAACACCAGAGCTTTTTGAAAGCTCATACAAAATTAACTGTTTAAGAAACCTGAGGCCAAAGAACGAAACAAAAGTAAAAAAGGTCAACTTGTTATGTTTTTGGTCTTGTACTTATCCTTGTTTCAAGTAAAGTTTTTTAACCCTTTTAACCAAGATACGGAAAACTATGTCGAGCACTTTAAAACGGTCGATAGCAGCGAAGCTTTGCCTTTAATACTTCGGTTTTAAATGAAAGGTTCGGACAGTAAAATTCTCTCAAGGGAAAATGTTGAAAACCACCCAAATACATTACAAAGTTAGCTTAATTTGGAAACACTTTTAGATACTTCCGTGGTTTTAAATTTAAAATAGTTGTTTCCTACACATATATCTGAAATTACAAATATGTATCGGAACATGAAAAGTTCCAACTGGCTTTGAAAATATGCCTCAAACTTCAAGAATTTTAAAGCTTTTGTTTTTAAAAAGAGAAACTAAGAGATTCCTGTGACTTATTATCGATATAAAATACTGGTTAAACTATCATTCCCGCCTTCCTCTGCAGATTACACTTGATCTCGACATATTTTTAATAATATGAACTTTAAGCCACAAAAAAAGTCATTCCAAAAATTATTTTTTGGGTTATTCGTAGTTCATAAGCCCCCTTTAATTTTTAACCACTAACATTTTTTAACGAACATTTGAAATCACAGAATTGGAAGCAGTGTGAAAAAAATTTAGACGAATAAGGATTTTAATTCCTTCTTTTTTGAATATGTTATATTTTCGTCTAGAAGTCCATCGGAATCAACAATATAATTCAATGCCGGTAGGGGTTTTAGCCCTCGGAGTAGTTGTTTCTGTTGATTCCATACTTATACTTATATTTATAATAGTTTATTGTTTGAAGGCGTGAACTAGACTTAAACATTTTATGTTTACAAAACAGAGCAAAATGGTAACTTGGTAACTTCTATTATAATCCTGAATGGCCTGATAGGACGTCAATAGCTACTATAATAGTGTTTATTAAATTCAGAGAACTTTTAATACAGTATGACCAACTACTTAGGTTATTAGGTGAAAAAATCGTCTTAAAATCCTGGACCTCACTGTACCTAACTTCAACGTTTTTCTTCCTCTCCTTCATATATATAAAAGCGGTCCGTATTTAGGAATTAAATTAATTTTCTTTTTGTCAGAAGAGAAGACAAAAGAATCTGGAAATTTTAATACCAGTTTTCAACACGTTTTTCGTATAATTTAAAAAACGTATTCATCATGTCTTTCACAAAAACCGATACTTTGCCCCCTAGGTCTTTTTCTTTCAAAGTGAACTCGTACTTATTTTAAATTCATTTTATTGCTTTTATTCAGCGTTTATTGATCTCCAGGTATATTCAAATTGTGTTTAGTAAACATGTTGGTACATAGTTACGTACATTTAATATACGAAATCACTTTCACAATTTGTACCTTTAATTAGATTAATAAAATATCCACTTGACATTCGCGTGACATCACCCAGTTGACTGTACTTAAGGGTTTCATATTTACCCAATCAGGTCAATTAATTAAACGTTGAGTAGTTAAGTGGAACTAAAATTACATAGGTACTTAAATATTTTAAAAAATGACCGATTTTCAAATATTCTGCCATAATGTCAACAAATATTAGAAGGTACTAGAAAAAGGAGTACGTGATAAGCTGAAGTTGTCAGCGATTTTCGAAGCAGATTTTCATCAAATGCAAATCAATTATTACTAAATTTCTATCTAGAGTCTTTTGCGCATCAATTACGAAACATTATTAATAACTAATTAAACAAATAAAAAAGAGTGTAGGTTTCATAGATTTATTATCATTTCTGACGTATACATTTCGACCTACAGTTAGGTCATTATCAAAGTGAACAAACTATACTAAAACTAAATAGTCACTTTACCTGTCCAAAATAGAGAAAAGGAGACTGTGGTAAATGAATAAATAAATAAAAATAGGAGATTCACCCAAATTATCACTAACACAATTTTACTGAGCGGACACATGTTTCGCCCACTTCAAACGTGGGTCTGTCTCACCCCCACTGTCACCCTCTTCCTTCTCAACGACAACATCAGTCCTACTCTCAGCCTTAACCTCAACCTCAATCCCAATCTCACCACCAAACTCATCCTCATCTCAGCCCCAAAATCACCCTCAAACTCATCCACCTCCCATCTCCCGCCTCCAATCTAAACCCCAACCACACCCCCGATCCCAACTTCGCGCCCAATCCCAACCTCACTCCCAAAATTATCCAAAAGCACACCCCCAAACAAACCCGATATCACCTCCAACCCCACATCTAAAATCACCCCCAAATTAATGTCCAAAATCATCTCCAAATCAACCCCAAACTCATCCGTAAACTCACTACCAAACTCAACCTCAAACTCACTCCAAAAATCACCCTCAATCTCATCCGCAAACTCATCTTCAACCTCACCTCAACAGCACTCCCAACCTCACCCCCAAGCTGACCCCCCAAACTAACCCCCGTGAACGAAATTTTCATTTATTTACAATTACCTGTATTTAAAGGGTGTTATATTAAGGGGCAAGAACCATATATTATAAATTAGTACTAACAAGTGAAGATATCGCTGTCGTAATTCGGTTTGGTTATTCAACATGAATTTGGTTAACCTAGTTAAACTAGGTTAAAAGAGCATCTATACTATATAAAATACAATAAATAAATGTTGCTCAGGTCTGGCAGAACATTGCAACAAATATGATCATAACATAAACACAGATAATGTCAAAATTATTAATTTTCATAAAAAAGGTAAGAAATTAAACTTATTCGAAAATTTAGAAATACCTAAGCAAAGCAATAAACCGAAACAAATTCATAGTCAATAACCAAACGGAATTACCCACAATTGAAAAACAAACACTAACGGGCCTAAAAAGTTTTGCCTATATTATGAAATCCACTGTGGGTATGATGTGTTATAGGTACTTATTATATGTGCAAGTAATATCCTGTGCAGTTTTCGTTAAATATTAAAGAAGATAAGAGGATTTTCATTTATAATTCGCATCTACCCTACGATCCATAAATAAATACCATGTGTTTCACCTATAAGTATTTAAATTTTCGTTTTGATACCAGCTGGTCAAGTGCTTATAAAATAAGACGGTGGAAAATGTTTTTCCATTAAATTGTGCATACCTAAGCATGGCCTTTTGAAATTTTCATTAAAATAGCCACCACCTCTTATAATAACGGAGTGATGAATATGAACAAAATTGAAAAGGATTAAATAAAGAAAAAATGAAAATCATCGTATCATGTCATCATACGTCACTCATATTTGTGATTATATATATATGCCATAGTCTAAGTTTTTCTTGTCTAACCGCCCTCTCTACAAAATGTCATGTAATCCCAAAAAAAGTGTCATCCTCGTCATTGAAGCTATGAAATATTGCCTGTAGCTATTTTTGAACATAAACCATAAAAGAAGATCTTTTTATTTCATATTTAAATTATTCATAAGTCTGATTCACTAGATCTATTTTTACCCCTCTCTTCTATAAAATATAAAACATATTGAAACGTTTTACTTAATTCAACTGATGCCATACATTGCATTCTGTTCAGATTTAGTCGCAGAATAGAGTTCGGTCTTTAAACTTTGAGTATACTGAAACTAAATATAATTTAATTACTTTTTAAATTGATCTTGGCTACCCAGTTTTCATTTAACGGGTTAGAACCGACCAAGTTTTTATGAAAACTAGGAAACGTGATAAATATGACCGGCAAGAACTGAGAATTGTTGAACAAAGTAGTAAATGAACAAAAACTAATGCACTGTCCTTTGGAATCAAAAAGTAGAAGAATTTAATGAATTCTAGAGGGTATTAAATGTATAAAACAAAATAAATATCGAAAGAAAAGCTTAATCTACTTTTAAAGCTTTCCAGTGTAGTCTTTTTAGTCGACCAACCACTAGAAAACGAACATTCTCACATGAATCTCAATGTTTCCTAAACTCTGGAGCTTCGGGTAATCCCCAATGTGAAAAGCAATTTGCGAAGACCGAATAAAATATTTCTAATTGAAAGGCATTAGGAACATAGAAGATACAAATAATCACAATAGGATATTGGACCATTAAATCAAAATTACAAATAAATGAAACAAAAACACGAACTTCTTTATATTATTCTCGACGTGTTGGAGCATTTTCAAGTGTAAACAAAGAATTACACGTTCAATTTAATAACAATTAAATTAGAAGCACTATCGGACCAAACAATGAGTCATTTTGCTAATAGCTCCTTTGAAGTTTGCCAATTCATGAAACTGTATCTTTAATTTGTGTTTTATTATAAAATTGCTTTTAGTTAAATGGTTGATGTGATTCCACTAGTACTTTCAACATATTTCTCTAAAGATACCGCAACTTAAACTGTTTACTATTGTGTAATATTACTTAAAACGTCTTGAAAGTTTCGAAGAAAATTAGATACGAACTTTTATTAATACATATTTAAATTTCACCAAAAGAAAAACAAGTTTGCAGTTCTGCCAGTAACAACAGCAATGCACGGTGATATTATTTAAATACGTAGTCAAAAGTATTATTTAATTAAATACACGATTATTATATATTATATTAATAAATAGATAAATATGTACACACACCTCTTTTTTCAGATTTATTGATAGTTTTTTTTTGAAGTAGTTTGAGGGGCACATTGCATAGAAACATTTAAAGATTAATAATCTAGATACCAAGCATAAAAACCTCTAATTTGTTTTTCAAGAACTTTCTATACATAGTCCATACGCTAGTGTTATCAATACATGACCATCTACCCCTATTTACTTCTATTTCTGCTTCTTAAATGCCGTTCATGTCTCAAAAGGTATCCTAATTGACTTCCATAGGCCTTTGTTCTACTCCTTCTAATACCTGCTAATTTCTAACCTTTTCTATCGAGGGCATTTTCATCATCCTCCTATAATACCACATCTCTAACGCTCACACCGTTTTCTTTTTCGCTGCGCTCACCACTCACGCTAATATACATGAACAGGAACTACGCCTACCCCTAAAAATATTTCTTGTACAGTTTAGCTTTCCATATAAAGTATCTAACATATTTAAAAAAAGAAGTCATTAAAATCCTTTTTCGTCTAAATTTTAAGGATCACAGATTCCACATTTCGAACGCGTCCTACACAGTAGGCACAGCGTACCCAAAGCCATATCCCACGACCGGTTTCAATTCAATGCCGGTATTGGTATTAGCCCTCGGAGTAGTTGTTTCTGTTGATTACATATTTATATTTATAAAGCATCTAAGTACAAATTTCATTTATATATCTAAACCTTCAACTGTACAAACTCGAAAGAACATGACGAAATTTATAATAAAGGTCCTGCGTCATTACCAAATTTTGCAAATTGATTCTTACAAATACTTATATCTTCGATTCACAACCCTCACGAAACCGACAAGTAGATATATGTACTTAAATAGTGATGTACAGTAACAAATACGACCGCTTTCACGTTAAGTTGTCTGTTTTAGTAGATCAGTTGTTTATTGCGAGCATTAAGTTCAGTTTTATTGAAACAAAGAATTTGTAGGTACTAAACACAAGAAAGGCAAACAAAATGGACAAAGTAACAAATAGGTCACACCTACAGTTGATACAATTTAAAAACCGTTGGACGTGATCCTTGACGTCATTACAGAGAAAAAGTAATGATATAATGCAAGCGTGATTCCCCCAGATGAGCATTTGTATTGAAATGTAAACGTAACAGTTATTTTTTATTCAAATTGGTTGGCAGCTTTGCGAACAAAACTGTACGTTTACCATTTGAATTTTGTGTTTGTTGTTGTTTTTCGTTAATTTCGGTTTTATGTCAACTTTTTTCATATCTATCCAAAAAATGGAGTTATAATAACGTTACGCATCTGCTTCCCGCATAATCTATATTGTAACGAATTTTCTAGTTCACTTATTTATTTAACAATTATTTATTTACAACTATTTATTTAATCACTTAGACACTACTAACAAACTTAAACTAAGTACGTAAGAGTACCTACATCTCTCACCTACGCACTGACACCATTACAGTCTGATTCGCCCTTGTTTACGTTTTTTACTGAGTGTTTAAGATGCCTCCGATAATCGTGAGTACTGCCGACTGTGAAACCCGGGCTGTTTTACGATTCTTTAGTGCTAAAGGACTAAAACCGATTGATATTCATCGTGAGATCTAAGATCTGTGTAGTTTACGGACAAAACATTATGAGTGATGGAATGGTAAGGAAGTGGGTGAGAGTATTTAAAGATAGCCTCACAAATGTGCTTGACAATGCCCATCCGCATGTGGCTAATCGGACCAAAGATCTCATCACATCTTTTCACTGGGAAACTCTAGATCATCTTCCGTACAACCCTGATCTGGCGCCCAATGACTACCATTTGTTCTTGCACTTGAAGATACATCTGGGCGGTCAGCGTCTTCAAGACGATGACGAAGTCAGAACAGTTGTGATGCAGTGGTTAACAGTTAACAAGTCAGGCGGCAGAGTTCTATGAGAAGGGTATTCAAAAACTGATGAAACGATATGACAAGTGCCTCAAAATTGAAGGAAATTATGTAGATATATAATAAGTTTAATAATGGTGATTTAAATAATTCACCATTATTAAAAAATTTTTATTCAAAATAAAACCCCCACCCCTTAAGTTATGTTAGATTATAAAACGGATGTTTTGTGTAAACTTAAGCAGTACTATGTATTACTCACTTGAAAAAGCTACAGTGTAGCGAAACTATAGTAGTGAAAATAAAAAATTTTGTGAAAAGTTTAATTGTGTTTTACTTAAAATTATTGTTAGACCTTGCCTCTTTCTTTTGGGCACATATCAACAGAACTAAAAGGAATAAATTTAGAAAACCGCTTTTAATTAAATGTTATACGTTTCTCTTCTATTACTTACATATTTTATTCCATCATTTACTTACTACGTAATAAATATACAAATATGGGTGTATCAAGATCATTTTAAATTAGTACGCACCTATTCCAAATGAACATCGTTTCCTTTAAGATTGCTCCCTTGCGATATTCCAATCTTTTAATAAAGCCAAGGTCCTTCTCGACCTGAGAATTTGTCACAGTCTGGCAACTAAACTATTATTATGTAGGTATTGTATTAGCTAGTGTTATGGCGCTGGGTGATTATCAAAATCCATCACCTTGACAGTTGGCAAACGATTATTATTTTTGCAATTCGAACTAGTCCTTCAGACATACCTGGGTCTAACTAATAGAGTAGGAATCGATCTTTGAAAAAAAAATGTTTGTGTTTACGTTCACTAAAAATAAATATAATTCTAAAAATACTAGACGACATTCTGGCATACGCGTCTTTCATTTTTAAATGATTACTTAAAAAAAAAAAATTGTGACACGCTCTCAATCAAATAAATGAGAGCTGGCCTTTATGCCGAAATTACATTTCAATGGTCAATTTAATTATAATCAACAATAGTTTGTTATTAACAATTTTCAAATATATAAATGTATATAAACAAATGTAATAATACCTACTATTTACTATTTCTGTTTTTTCTCTCTTTCTTATACAATTTGTAGGAATAAACTGAAACTGAACTGAAACCAATAGTTTTCGGCTAATTATCCTCTTAATCTATACAAATTTCTTGATTTTCACCATAAAAGCAAGACTTAAGATTTTCACAAATTTGTTAAATAAGTAACAATTGTTTCGCCAAATATTGGCTTCCTACTAAAGTTACAATATATCGAGGTCTTTAAGTATTTTTAGGAGTGGTAAGTTCAGAACAAGTTTATTATTAGAGAATTTTTACTTTCTGTTTGATCATTTAGTAAATTTCCTATTTTTTTTTTTATTAGTTTATTTCTAAATTTTCTAACAAAATCAGTTTTTTACCTTATTTTCTAAATGTAGAATGTCAAAACTATTATTAAAAATGTGCCCTACTTCATTTACATGATTTGCGTAGGTGGAATTTGTGTTTTTTTCAATGTAGCTGTTTTTGTGTTCTATCAGACGTTTCTTGAAACCCCTACCCGTTTATCCAACATAAACACTTTTGTATGATCCGCAAGTTGACTTGACTCCAGATTGGTGTTCGTTATTTAATTTATCCTCATTATTTTTAATGAGTTTGCCTAAACAAAATATTTTTATAAATTTAAACCTGTAGTTGATAAATTAGAAAAAAGTGGAATTTATAGAATTAAGAGTAATAATTGTGATGCCCTTTATATTGGGCAGAGCGGGAGAGCTATACGCATAAGAATAAAAGAACATATTTATAGTATTACTAAAAAAGACAATAAAACCGGCTTCTCAGAGCATTGCACTTCCTTTAACTACACTTTAGACGAGGAAAATGTAGTAGTTTTATATAGTACTATTAACAAAAGTAGAAAGTTATCTCTTCTAGAAAGCTTGGAAATCAAACAAACTCTCTCTCACAAGCAAAATATTGTAAATAACCCATTAGAGTTAAGTTACATTGAGTCCCCACTTATTTTGGCTAATCTCTAGTTATATATAATAGAGCTGTTTTCGTTTTAAGATTTTAGTATTTGTTGTACTCTACTCCTTTGAAAATGGTCGCGTTGACCGAAACTTGTTAGAATTTTTCTAATACAATTTGCTGAAACTTTCCTTTTGTTTCTTTTTTACTTCATAAAGGGAAAAATCCGAATATAATTAATTTGTAACTCTGCTTCGAAGTATCGTGTAACAAATTAAGTTTTTAATTTAGTTATATTAGTAAGATATATTGTAATATGACATAACGGTTCGGAATCCTACTTACATTTCCCGTGTGTTTTGTCTTAGCTGCGTTTTCTACTCTGATAAAATTCAATTACTTCGGATCTGTCTGTAATTTTGTAATTTTCCTTACACAAAAGAGGAAAACATGAGCGATTTAGCTAACGGCGAGGTTATACCCGTTTCCCAATTAATGACTATAATTATACAAACCCGCGGGACGTATAATACGAAGAAGGACGTATGCAATTAATTCACCTGTGCATTTACGATATAACAATCCTGTTTCGTAACGTACTTGGTTATTGGAGGAACTACTTTGATGAAAAACTAACCAACCATAGTAGCTAATTAATACGTGAACAAATAAATTCAAATTTATCTTTCGAAGTACTTGAAAACGTTTTAAGGTATTACAAACACAGAATATTTTAGTTGAAGTGCAATTTTAGTTCATTCGACTATTTCTGCTGATTTTGCTCTTGTAACTTGGTTCGATTTTAACGGCGTTTACATTGGTATATTCCAGAATACTTTTTAATCTATCAGCATAGTTTTTTACATTTATGTGAAGTGGTAATATTACAAAAGGCTGACTGTTGTTATTCAAATTAATTTGAATGATTCAACCGTTATCACAAATGGATGATAAGTACATAGAATTTATTGAATATTAAGGATCACCGTACATGGCAGAATTATTTCATTTACATTATTATTAAACTAAATTAAATGAACAATTCGTACTCATGATTTTAAATTTTAAATTTCTATTTATATTATCTATCTAACTAAAATAATAGCTGGGTCAGTCAATATACGCCTATCACACAAAAAATACTATATAGATCTACATCTTTTTTTTTTGTTTTATTTTAGACGCTTTGTCTTTATCTCCAATAAAATTTATCACGATTGTTTAATATCAAGTAATTAAAGTTTCTAAATGCGTTGATCACAACAATTGCCTTAACGGTCAAAACTTTGCATTCTCTTGCCACTGAGAAGAGGGGCAATAAAGTAAGCACCAAAAAAACTTTTTTGTGTTTCATTCCCACCAGCTACTCGTGCTGGTGCTGGTGGGCGGGCAGTCCCTCCGACCTACAATTTAGTGCAAATCCGATGGGTAGGGCGTAAGGTAAGGTCCTCTTCAGCCTCCTTGCAGGAATCGGGGGAATGGGTGGGTGGTGTGGTTAGGGATAGAAAGTTGAGACGGACGAAATGAAGACAGAAGAGAAATGAAAGATTATCTGTGTCATATTACTGCTCCAGCATTTGCCTAAGTGATCCAAGGAAACCACAGAAAACTTGGATCAGAGCAGTATGATGAATAAAATTATAAATACGTCAGTTCAATATGATCCTTGATAATTTCGACAGAATGGAGAAATTTAACATCTGCGAAACAAAACTAATTATTTATAGTATTTATTGTTACTATTACTCCTATGATTGACTCTTTACTTTCATTTTAATTTTATCTATAAAAGGAGTTGATGCTCAATAAATAAAAAATAAATAAACTTGTAAAATAGTGATGTCATCATTATTAATTCAAGATCGCATTTATTATTTGAACACCTCAAACAGCACGCGATTTGTAGTAAGTGTAAATTGATGAATTGCATACAATACTGACTAAGGACTTAATATTCTTTATAACACTCACCTCAATGCAGTGAAACTGACCTATTGTTCCTGTTGCCATTATCTGACTTGCTCTCCGCAAAAGTATCATCATTATTTCAGAAACATTTGAATGTTTTATCACTAGAAACGCAGTTCCAAAATGAGATGTGAGATAATAATGTAGCTTGTACACTGGATATATGATTGTACAAGCTCATTAAACCCCTAAAACCTTTCCCATTGTCCTTATTCAATTATTTCAAAATGCTTTTCTGGACATAATGCAAGATCAAACCATGATGACTTAAAACACATATTAAATCAGGGATCTCTTTAATACGACACTTTTAATTATGAACAGATCATCAGAAAATGAAGGGAACTAACAAATGAATAATTAGAAAGTAGTAACGCTCCTGAGTGAAATAAAAAGAGCAGTTACTGTTTAATATTTCCGTGATTTATCACCTTCTTGGAAAATTACAGAATTTTAGATGAACCTTTGTAATATTCAAATCAGGTACTAGTCTGCCTAATCGTTTAATTTCCATACTTTTCTCGTAAGTGATCCCCTTATTATTCAGCAGAAAATCTGAACCTGAAATCGTTTCTAAATGTTTAATGTAACTCGAACCAGATGAGCACTAATATTACCACTGCCACTAGACACAACACAGAAAACAAATGAATACTCATGGAGGATATATGGAGATATACCAACATAAGAGCAATCGGTATGATTTTCCGTTCTTCTTCTCATAAAGATATTATTACCAAAATCAAAGGAAAGTTAAGGGAGTCTGACAAATGTCCTGTCTATGTGTTACCGCGTGGTGAATAATACAGGGTCATAAAACTGAGTGGTACAAATTTGGGAGTAGGGGTTATCAAGGATAATCTATTTAACTGAAATAGTTTCAACTGTCGGGCACTTCCAATTATACCGGAAGTTGATGTCAAGTTTCTTATTATTAATAGAATGGTATATTTTTTACGATGAATTCGTATGAAACATAAAATTTTGAGGTGACTTTGATGACCAACTTGTATGCCTACGATGAATAGTTTCTGAGATAACTTAATTTATTGGAAAACAGATTGCACCGTTGAAATTTTTACTAGTTATAGCCAAATGAAGTCATAAGGCTAACGTAATGCCAAAACTAAGCTTTACAATTTGTACAGGGCGTTATCGATTTTAATCGTTTGCTGAACTGGCCGACACAGTTTATAAGGTACTGAAAAAATGACACCCTTTGCTAACATAACACCCCTAAACGAGTGAGCAAACAATTGACAATGTTTTGTCAACCAGCCAACGAAAAGTATAATTTAGGGGCATGTATTTAATCATTTGACGACTAATTGCTGCTTTTTGTCAGAGAACAGAGAAATGGAAGATCCTTGTTTGGCGTTAATTACTTTTCATCAATTTCAATTATGAAACAGAAAATATGACGTTCCTGCAAAAATGTAAGAGCAACTTTTAGCGAAGTATTTTTATCACCATCACCCAAAAAATATATATAACAGGCGGGCAGAAAAGTTCATAGGCTGACCCATAGATGGCGCTACTGGTATCAAATCTATATGATTTTTAGTTAACCCTAACCTTCAAAAGACGCGTGTATAAATTTGACAGTTGTTGCACTATTAGTATCTGAGTTATAGCATTTTTAGTGAAAGAACTTTTGTTACTTTGAAAAAATGGATAAAAAGGAATTTTGTGTTAATAAAGCATTGTTTTGCCAAAAAAAAAAAATACAGTTGAAACCAAGGCTTGGCTCGATAAACATTATTCGGACTTTGCACCAGGAAAATCAACCGTAGAAAAGTGGTTTGCTAAATTTAAACGAGGCGAAATGAGCACCAAGGACGATGCACGCAGTGGACGCCCTAAAGAGGCTGTTACCGACGAAAACGTCAAAAAAGTCCACAAAATAATTTTTGATAACCGTAAAGTGAAGTTGATTGAGATATCTAAGACCCTAAAGATATCAAAGGAACGTGTTGATCATATCGTGAAAAATGGTATCGAAAAATTGTATGACCGCTATAATCGTTGTATCGCCCTCTAAGGGATATTGAATAATAAAATCAAATTCTATCAAAAAAAATATTTTTTTCTACTAACTTTTCAGCCCGCCTGTTAACTGTACCTACAGGTACTGAAATTAACAGCATTGTGTTTGAAGTGAGAACTTTATTTATAAATCGTCAATAATAATCCAATTACCATAGTGTCCTATTGGAGGGATAGTAATCAATCAGTTAAGTATCGGATACGTCCTCCTCAACGTCCACTTAACCCGTTTTCGTTTGAAAGCTACTATCCCGCGAACATGATGAAAACTGCCCGATAATCGATTCGACCTCTGCCGTTTTCATAAAAGGGTGAAAATAACAAGAGACCCCACATACATATATACATACATACTTACATAATAATTAATTCACGATAGCCCAGTTTTATGAAGTATGATAATAACAATACAAAATAAACCCTGTATGGTAAACAGAGTAACATTTAAAGAATATAATAGAAAAGCACTTGGTAGTTTAACAGGTTTATTAAAATCTTGACAATCTTCGGTTGTTATACCATTATCAAAAGAACACAAAATAATACTAAATAATTATATGATAAGTTGAGCTTAAATACTAGATTTACACGATGGATTTTAAGAGTGGGGATACATTAAAATCTAGTTGGTCATTGGTTAGTAATTTCTTGTTTTTAAGGGCTTTATTAATTTTAGAAATTTCTAGTATGGTTAACCATTTTCTTTTTTTACAATTATGGATTAATTTAATGTTATCTAAATTGTGATTGTTTGTAATGCAATGTTCAGCGAAGCCAGCACAAGGGTTTTTGGTTAAAATTGATTTTTGATGTTCACGTATTCTTAGTTGTAAGGCTCTACCGGTTTGTCCAATGTAAATTGCTTAGCAATTTTTATAATTAATTTTATAAACACCACTTTTCTTTAACACATCAGTTCTTTCTTTATTCTTGACTAAAAGTGTACTTAGATTAAATTTATTTACAGAAATTGTTTTTATATTGTGTTTAGACAATCTATTGCATATTCTACAGGTTAAATTCGGTATATAATTAATAAAATGAAATTATTTTCTCTTTTGTATTTGGTAAGGTATAGAAAACTTTTAAAATAAGTTTCTTTTGTTTTTTCTTTATTAACGTATCAATAATATGTCCATCATAGCCATTGTTTCTAGCTATATTTTTTAGAAAAAGGACTTGAATTGAAATTAATGTTATTTAAAGGTAAAGTTAATAACCTGTGTACGAAACAATGGAAGGTACTGAGTTTGATGTTTATAGGTTGTTTCGAATTGCAATGTGGAAGTGTTTAAGTATACGTAGGTTTACGGTAAATGTTAAATTCAATTTTATTATTGTTTTTAGTTACGGTTTAATGTAAAGAGCCGGATTTTTCTATTTCATGAGTAAATTTAAATTATCTATATAATGAGTTCAAATGATTTAAATTCAATTCAATTTGTCAATCTGTAACTGACCAAATACACAAGACGTCGTTAACATGTCTAGTCCAAAATAAAACTTTCCGTATAAGCGGATTTTGAGAATTAAATGATAGGTTTTCTAAATGCAACATGAATATTTCACATAGGTAGACCATCTGTTTGCAAACATATATTGTTGTTGAATTTAAAATAGCTTTAGTCCAAACAAGTATTTATAGCTTGTGTTAATTCAACTTTTTCCAAATTATTTAAATTGCTTTTAACAAGAAGAATTTTGAGAATATGTTTTAATTCTTTAATAGATACAGAAGGAAAAAGGTTAACTACATCAAAAGAAATTAATTTGGCGTTATTAGGAATATATAAGTCTTTTAAGTGATCAACTAAATTTAACGAGTTTTTTATAGAATATTTTGGACTGAAATTAATTAAAGTGGGTAAAAGATGATTTAAAATTTTGCAAATTTCATATAAGAAACATAGGAAAACCTTGTTTGTGTATTTTCGACAATGAATATAAGATAGGTGCATTGGGGTTCATGACAATAAGTTCATAGGATTTAAATTTTGAGAAAATATTACTAAAATTTTTGACTAATTTTTTGAAGTTATTCTGGAAATTCTTAGTGGGATCGGATGTTAAAGGTTTGAATTTGTCATTGTGACCGAAACGATTGCCGTCAAGATTTTAATAAACCTGTGAAGCTACCAAGTGTTTTTGTATTATATTCTTTATTTTCAAAATATTTCACCAAGTGGCCAACAACCGCATCGTATCAATTAGAGTAAAATCTACTTTATTCAATTATATGATTGATAGTAACCGAAGTAATCGAATTATCATTCTCTTCACATTTACCTCAAAGGGGTATTAAAAGTGATCTCGAAAATTGTAAATCGTGAATGAGTAAGGTTGAGAAGCTAGGTTCACCGATTTGTGCCAGAGATATAAGAAAAGTGGAGACCCCCATAGGGTCAATTAACAAATATGAAGAGACCGAAGTAAGAATTTTAATATCATTCAGCAAATTTTATGTCACTATTCTTCTATACAAAACCTAATTTCAAGCTGATTCACCGTATATTATGTTAGTCGAATGCACTTAGACAGAAATGTCTAATATATTGTAACGAGTGCGCGCTTGCTTTTGTGCGTTCGAGTGCCCATGTATCTGAGCGTGCCGGTCGCGGCCGAGTGATTGATTTGGCTGCGACGTGTATATCGTAACTGCAAGTGTGTGCATAATAATTGAGAACATTTAGCGTATTTGTGTTTCGCGGAGACTTCAATATTTCGGCGAAAAATAAAATGGTCCCGACTTTTCTGTGTTTCTCGGGAATGTTCCGGAAATTTAACGGAACAGTATATAAGCGGAAAGGATATAAATTAACGGTCGTGAAGAGTGCAGATATAAATTGACGGTCGTGAAAATAATGTGAGAAATAAATCGAGACGCGTAGTAAATAAATAGAAAAGTGAGAAGTGTTATAGAGACAGCAACTGTACATAAATAAATAGTGTAATTGATAGTAAAGTTAAGTTTAGTAATAAGTTATACGTTAGTGTTTTAAAAGTTAATTAATATTAGTATAAATAAATTGTTGTTCCTGTTTAAAAGTCTTCGAGTTTTGATTGTTGAATCCCCGAACGTTACAATATTAATATAATTGTTAAGTGCAGACCGATGATATTCACACGTTGTTTAATGTCGCTGTTCTGTTGAAACTGAACCAAAGATTTCATATCGCAATACACATTTTGTAACATACATTGAATAAAAATGTTGAGTTTATTGCCACACTCGCCGCTACTAGGACTGTAAATCTCATTGTTATTCATTGTATATTTTATAAATATGTCTTTTCTTATCTTTCTATTTTTCATGTCTAATTTTATGTATTTCAGTTTCATTGTATATATTTATTTCGCGTATCTAGCTCTTCAAATTTGTATTCTTTTTAACTTCTTCACAAATCCTTTTGGAACCATTCTCATTGTACCCTTAGTTGGTGGTGTAATTTGAATCTTCAAGCTCTCATCCATTTACCCTTGTCAGTAGAAAGTGACCCTTTTCTACATCCGGTCTTTTTTCATATTTAGGCTTATTACCTTTGTCACGGTCACTTTCCCCAAATTCCTGTATCTTTACTTCGAACAACACCAAACTAAAATCCTTAAAAATGGTTCCCTTACATTCTTCATTCCTATAACATTCAACCCTTTCAAGAAGAATTATTGGTTCAGTCAAACGCAGTTAGCCACTCACTCCAACTAAATCAGTCAAATGTAGTCAATCCAACTTATCAAGTCATACTCGATCAATCTCACTCATTCAACATCAATCAAATACTTATTAACACTTATCTTCTACTTTACTTCATACTTTCACGAGTTCCTTTGTGTTTGTATTTACAAACAGTCCGGATAAATAATGTACAAAATAAACTACATGAACTCGTCTTTTTTTATTGTGTAGTTCCAACACACCAAAAAACAAAACTCAAACCAAAAAAATTGAATTTCACGAAAAAATTTTCACACAGGTTAATAATGATACCCCTTTCTAAAACCAACTTTGAAAAAGAATTGAATATTATAAAACAGATTTCCATTAATAACGGATATAATTCCAACCTAATTGACAAAATGTTAAAAAAATAAACAACGTAAACTTATTGAAATTAAACTGTACAACGGTCTCCTTCCTGATTTAATTCCTGAAAATAAGAAATATGCCTTTATTAACTATGTAATAGGAAGTCGGATACAAAATTAAACACCTTCTAATCAAGTTGCATATTACACCAATTTTAGTCAACAAAATTAATTTAAAAAGTCTGTTAATTAATGACAAAAATAAAACAAATTCAATGGATAAAACGGCGTTTACAAATTGTACTGTAAAGCAGTTTTACCTAGGACAGACAGATAGAGCAATAAAAACTCGGCTTAAAGAACATGTGCTTTACATACGGAATAAAATGAATAATACAGGAATAGCTCAACATTGCTTAGATTTCAAACATAATTTAGACACTAATTCGATTGAACTTTTACATTCTGCACAAAAAGGTCGTAAATTGGTTTGCTCGAATCTTTGGAAATTAAAAAACCCATTAATAATAAGCAAAATATTGTAAATAATCAAATTGAAATGTTCACTTTGGATTCTTCGCTGTTATTGGACATTCCAAATAGATAACCACTACCTGCAGTTTATTTGTCCCATTGCTTATTGCCATCCGTTATATAAGTCTGTTACATTATTTACATCATTAGTAACATCATATCTCTTGAGAATGACCCGCAAGGGTTGAAGCAATATTATAGAGAAGAATAAATAAATTTTCTCATGAAAGGTAACCCAGTGTTTGTTTGATACTCAAAATACCCATATTCAATTTTATTTAAAATGTTTCACAAAGAATGCGATACACAAATCAACTTTATTTCAAACCGAAAAGGTTTGAAAGATTGCAGTGACAATCGTAAGAGATTAACTGTTCCTGAAGGAATTCATCGTGTATAAATTATTATTAAACACACATGGCATGTTTGAGAGCCTGAGAGAAATGCAATAGTATTTGTTTAACTATAATGGTCTTTATGTTATCGAAATGCTAATCGATTAGATTTTACTACAAATGTTTGCTGTAAAAATACATCATAGAATCATGTCAAGTATATTAGCAATACTGCAGTACCCTATTTAGCAATATTTATGGGTAATGTGCGTCTAAATATTCAAGAGAATTTAACATGCGAAGTGACCGCATACAGAAACACCTCTACACCTATATTGGCGTAGTTTGTAACAAAGCCAACATCCGCACCTGTTGAACGCGATAGATTAAGAGATTAAAACGCCAACGAGGAAGTACTATAGAAATTATTGACATTATATACCGAGGGATTAGTAATTACTTAATGCAACTTCCCACTTTCAAATGTTATCACGAATTACACAAACAATGACCTAATTCTCGTTAAGTATCTATAATGAAGCATTTGACTTGCAATCATAATATCATTTCTTCTTTTAGGAAACTCTTGGATCGGATACGATAAATTACGACGAATGAATTTTTAATTTAAAAAAAAAGCGCTGACGTCAATTTTACTTAAAACGAATTTTTTTTCACCGTCACCTGCTAACATCCATCAGGTGCAAAAGGACTGATCTGTCATCTCCAGTTTTCCACCAAAACAAATGAAAACGTCCGTCACCTGTATAGATGACTGACGTTCTTTGTAACAGAAACATGTACAAATTGATCTTTTTCTACTAGATAGCAACTGTTTCGTAGTATAAATTTATTGAAAGATTGTATTTTATGTATTTATTTGTATTTAGTTTGTACTGTATCGAAGATACAGGTTCTCAAGGTTCTGAAGGTTTCGTAGATCAGGGATCATTTAGAATGAGAAAAAACTATTTCCCCCTTTCGTAACGTATTTTTATAAACAACTAATTAACTAAATGACTGATCTAAATAAACAAGTAGAACTAAATTAATATTCCACATTCGTTGTGGTTTCGTGCAACGCAAATTCCGCTGAATTCCGTGTTTTTTAAATTATCCATAATATAGAAAATACTATATTAACTGCACTTGAAAATTGTACGTTACATGGTTTTAAGTGCAGTCAATTAGGACTCAAGAAGTCAATTATTTACCGTTGTAATATGGGGCAGTATAAAAAACAGAATTCATATTATATGTCGTTGAACAATTAAAAAACTTTTGGCTGTTTCATTCCCACCAGGTACTAATACTGGTGCACGAATAGGTCTTCCAATCTACACTGTTGTGCAAAGCCGAAGATTAGGGCGTATGACCCTCTTCAGCCTCCTTTTTAGAAATGGTGGTGTGATTAGGGGATAGTTAGGGAGTTAATATTATCTGTGGAATATTGCTACCCCAGCATTTTCCTAAATAATCCAAGCAATGCACAGAAAATCTGGACAAGAACAGGTGAAACCAGAACCGGTTATCTCCCGAATACTATTGCCACAAATACAGAAGACTTTGATACAATTTAAATTACAAAAACACGTTGTCGTACTGTAGAAAAATAAAATGGAAACACAAAGCTGGTATTATGTACATCTCTCCCAGCTAGGTAAAGAGAGTTAGAATAATGAGCGCTCATACTTTTAACGTTTTTGTTATTGATTATACGTATTTCATCACGCAGCCATATTAAACACAATATATATGTCACGGGTAAAGTTAGATAAGCGACTAAACCTAGGTTTACCCGGGAAAACTTCGTAATACCCAAGACTCTTGGGTAAAGTCCAAAATATATTTGGAATTGTACACGTTTCGGGCTTTACCCGGGTAAACCGCGTTTTATCCGCTTTCGCTCGGTTAAAATTGGATGTACCACAAATGACTCATATAACTCAAGATGTTATTAAGCTAAATCTGCGCTTGTGTGAAGGGTCTCAAAAAAAATTGAAATCTGTCAAAAAAGGACTTGTGGTTAGGTTAGGTTAGGTTAGGTAAAGCTATTGGAAATCCTTGGAACTCGAAATGTCACAGCAGCTTGTCTTGTTTGAACAAATAAGTACTCGTGAGTTTAATTACCTTTAAGAGAATACAGTTTTAGAATTCTAATCTTTAAGTCGCACTCATTTATTGTTATTGTTTGTATTCGTTAATTTATTTTCATTTTTGTCTCTTTTCAAGTTTTTAATAATTTGTATTTTCTTGTATAATTATTGTGCAATAAAGTGTGTAAGTTGTTGTGATTGGTTAAAGTCGTGGCCTTAAAATAAACAAAAAGAAGTCAACTCCTTCAAAATTAACATTTATTATTTTTGGATTGCTCTTCGAATTCTTCTATTTCATTGTTATTTTTTCTTTTTTTCTCCTTGCTTCCTATTCTTTTATTTTATCAATACACACTGGTGAATATAGAAAGGGAGGCCTGGTTAAAAGCTTGTAGCGTTGTTCATCCCGTCTTTAACTGATGTTCTGGATGGACCTAATGGTCCAAATCTCTTTCGCATTAATCTCTGAGTATCGTGGTTAAAGGGAACTTAACAGAACAGTTTTAGGAATTACGTTTCCCTTTCGTGTGTCCGTACTAGGCATTTCTATTTATCATACCTGTTGCAGATCTAACTCTCCCAAAGCGGCAGGAGAAATTGACCAAATAATATCCTTAAAATGAAGCGATCATAACATTGTTTCCAGGTTACACATACAATGAAATATGTGATTCGATTTTCTTTTTAATTTTAACACGTATTTCTAAAAGTCTCTCAATTTTCTTATAAGTAACACACCACTTTATTTATTCATTTATTAATTTAGCACAATAAAATTTAAATCGTTTACTATTTTATTTGATTTATAGGATATTTCTATAATGATTTATGTTTTGTTGTTTGTTAATCAAATGACTACGTACAAATATAATTGAAAAGGATACAACCGTGTGGTTTTATTAAGTATTTGTAGAAAGTTTTAACTAGGATTAAATAAATTTCAGCGCAAATTGACTTCTACAGGATAAACGTGATCGTCCTTTGTAGATAACAACGCTCATAAGTTACTTAGTGGAACAAAGATTACCTTGTAAATTTACTTTAAACAATTCTTCTTTGTTTCAGTGTCGGACTTCACGCAGCAACTAGGTCAAATTTATGAACATCAAGCTGAAGAATTACAATTGTTGGTGTCTAATTTTAGAAAAAGGAATGGAGAACTGCGAAAAGAAAGGTAGTTAAAACATAATTTGTATCCTTGTTTTCCTTATGAACACAGTTTTACCTAAATAGATTGATTTTAATCGATACTAAACTGATACTTACTAAAACTACTCATTATCACCGTGTATAAGTTACAGTTTAGAATAGAATAATAAGTGGAAAGTCTGAATTAAATGAATGAATTGATTAATTGAATAATAGTCATTGGCTGATAATAAGATGACTGATCAAAGTTTACTCAAAAGACTTACTGCCAGATATTCTGTGAATCGTTTTACCTTGTAACGAACTTTCTAGTTCACTTATTTATTTAACAATTATTTATTTAATTACTTAGACACTGGTAACAAACATAAACTACTTATTTATCTGAATCTGACAAACAATAATGCACTTTATTTATATCACTTTGTATCTCGCCGTTGAATATTTATACTACGCATCCGGAAATCAACTGTCCGTTAGTATTTGTAAACTACTCTTCGTTAATGACCGCCTGGTCGAAACAATTGTCAGAGTGATTAAATAAATAGTTGAAACTTCCAAATACTCTTTTCGTCTTTAATGACTGACTATCCGTCCGACCCAGAGACGAGGGTATATATTTACCGAAAGAAATTACTAGAATACACGCGAATATATTTCAACCGCTTTCCAAAGAAAACGACTTGTTATGACAATAGAATATTCTCGAGCATCTATTGCCAGACATCGAGTTTTCTCAACATGAAACGTGACGCCTTCGGGTGAGTCAGCGCTAATCGATACATCGCACACACGTACACTTTCGTTACAATTTTAAGGAATATTTCGGTAGGGTTCAGGAAAAAGAAAGTGGAAATGGTGTAAACTGGTAATAAATAATTGATTCTTTCTGTCTCTACTTTATGAAGACATGTTTAAAGAAACACTAAATAAAATTCAACTTTTTTGTTGTTTTCCATTGTTCATTTTATAGCTTGAATAGTATACGCAGTTAGTTTTTTGTGAAACATTTTATAAATAAAGATAGGAAATAAATAAATAAACTGTGTGAAACAAAAAAGCAGTATTTATTTATTTAATTTCTTTGTTTATTTTCTTATCTTGACAATTGTTTCACCCTGCAAGGACATCCTGAGAAGATAAAAAATTTATAAATCCTTGTTAATTTCATATATTTTTTGAAATTAGGTACATCCATTGTTTGTTTATTTGAAAAGATAAATGAAGGTAATGTTACAATTTATCTCTATGCGGACAACAAGCTGTCAATATGAAAACGCTTGAGAAACGATTTAAGCCTATATTTACAAAATTTCGGTAATCTAATTACTATTGACAGTTTGACAAATTGCCAATAACAAAGAATCGGATTGTGTAGGCCGCCTGGGTTGACAATTTATTGATTTCACATCAAAACATATTTGTCTTTCATATTGTCCCGACTAGAATTTATCTGAATATGACCAGGGCCTACTGAGGCATACCTCGTGTGCCCGATCAGGATGAACTAAGGCATATAACGCAGATGAATCCTGGGGAAGTAGTCAGGAATGCTTAATGCATGATGTGTAATGTTTTCCTGGCCAGGATTTCCTGATTTGGAACTGGAAACAATCTTCTGGTAAATAACTATCGTTTTTAAAAACTTCGAATCATTAAGATAATAAAGATAATGAAATGAGATTTATGTGTAATACATAACCAACTTTTTATTTAAAGTATTCTCTTAATCGAAAGACTCTGGCCATCCCAATCTTTACGCTGTAAAGTACATATAGATATTTATGCCTTTAGAATAATATTGTCCTCTAAAGGATTATCTAGATTCTTATTTAGTTTTTTCTGCATGTACTACCAAAATGTATTTAACAAACAAACTATAAATAAGTCAATAGTTAATTTGCGGTGTTTCTTACTAGGGACCAGACTTTAACCAAAAGGAAAAGGAAAATAATCACATACATAAGAAATTCCAATCATACAATTTTTATCCATCGTTTGATGCATAATTTTAATGAAATAGGCATTTGAAATTTAAATTTCTACCCTCAGAAAATGTCTTCAGTTATCGTATGGCATTGTGTTACAGTTTTACGCTGTAAAATACATATAGATAGATGATAATGCCTTTAGAATAATATTATCCTCTAAAGGATTATTATCTAGATTCCTATTTAGTTTTTGCTGCAATGTTTTTATAAAAATATCAGAATTAGATAAGACAATTCTTAGATGGATTTTTACATACTGCATTTTCCTTTGCTATTTCTTAGTTATTTTCTCAATGTTGTATTTTAAGAACTGAACAATGTTTCGTAGTGCACTTTTTATAGAGTTATAGACTGATATATACCGAAGATTTAGTCCAAACCGCTAAACTGTAATTTTGACGCTTAAGATTTTGCAAATGTTTTTCTGCACCTCTGCAAAATGAAGGTAAGACAACGATAAAAAAACTTCTATGTCAAAAATGTTGCTTCGGACATAAACGACCAATTTTTTATTATTTTTGAATTTTACGAATCTAAATTAATCGAGAAACTTCTTTTCAACAAAATAAGGGACGAGAAGTTTTTTATAAAGTTTTCATCCGATAGATACGCCGAAATCTCAAAAAATTCCAAAATAATTTTTGCTTCATGATTTTGTTGAAAATTTATTTCTAGACTAATTTGGGGGATATAAAAAGATACAAAAAATTACAATAAAAAGATAGGTCATTCATGTCGGAAACGAGGTATTTGACTTGAAAGTTTGTTGTCTTTATCTATTTTACAAATTCGGTTCGGAGAAATACTCATAAAATCTAAATCGTCAAACATACAGCATTGCGGTTTGGAGTGAATCTTTACCAGATATCAGTCTCTAACTTCTAAAAAACGTATTTTGAAACATTCGCCTATTCTCAGAATACGGCATTCAGAAGCAAATAAGAAACCGTTACCCATTAATTTTAAGATCCGGCCAAGCATCCTTATTTAATTTTGATTCTTTTAAAGAGACATTGCGGCAAAAACTAAATAGCAGACTAGATAATCCTTTGGAAGACAAAATTATTTTAATGGAATTATCATGTATATATCCTTTGTAACGCAAAAGATTAGGACAGCCGTAGGGTCCTTCGATTAAAATAAACCTTATATAATAGATTAATTAGTAAGTTACGTATTAGCTACAAATTTCATTTCATTATGTAATAAATAAAAAATGTTTTAAAAATCTAATCGCGCTCAAATAATCAAAACTATTTTATTCAAACGAATAACCTGATTACTCCGGGATTCCGTTAGTTATTTCGCTGATTAAAAACGGATCTTGAAATTACAGCTTCCATTTTATTGCACAAACATTCTCTCAGCGACGTTGATTTAAACGTAATATATAAGGCAGCAAAGTCATTATGAATTAAACTGAAGTTATCTACAAACAAATACTGACAGGAATTACTGAGCAAAAGATTTTTAGTATCTAGGATCAACTTTTTAAAAATGTTCAAATGAGTACGGAGTTTAATTGAATTCTTTAGGAGAAACGTCTATCTCTTCTCATCATGCACACCACCCGCTCTTTCTCGGTTTCTTGCAAATATCAAAGGACTTGTACGCGTAAATTTTCTCGGCTTGGAAGGTCTTCATAACTGAAACGTACGTTTACGCGCATTAATTGAATATGACGAGAAAGAGAAACAAAAAACGACTTGTACGCTCTCAACGTTTGTTCGAGTAAAATTTTATTGTTACTACGCACCACCTTTAAACTAAACAAAACAATCAAGGTAAAATTTACCTATTTATACAGGGTCATCCAAACTGAGTGGTACCTTAGACGTTTTGGGGAAACTAAGCATGTTACAATATAATATAATAAAATAAGATAAAAATGTAATCGAATTACAAAATAAAATATGCTAGGTGCCATTTGAAAAAATTAAGTTATTCGTGTTTGAAGTTTTTAAACTTTTAATTTTTTTTCTGAACGCCCTGTAAAAATTTCAACATTCTAAGTTATTTTTTATGGAAGTTATAATTTTTTGTAGTTTAGGTTGCGGTGCAATCTTTTTTGCAATAAATTAAGTTATCTCAGTAAATTTTCATACAAGTTGCATATCAAAGTCACCTTAAAATTTTATGTTTCATATGAATTCATCCTAAAAAATATACATGACATCAACTTCCGGTATAACCGGAAGTGCCCGTTAGTTGAAATTATTTTTATTAAATAGATCACCCGTGATAACCCCTACTCCCAACTCCGAAATTTTCAAATCCGTAACATTCTTGGTTTTCCTAAAAAGTCTAATGTACCACTCAGCTTGAATGACCCTGCATATATACATATGTAGTCCAATAAAATTTTAGCAGAATGTCAATAAAAACGATCGTTAATGTTACTGTATAACAATCAATAATTATGATATTATAAATGAAATTTCCATATTTAGCTAGGCTTTGTTTGTTTCTAATGTATATAACAAAAGTTTTTAATGGGCCTATTCTGGAGTTTTATTGTTGGATTGATAATTACAGAATAATACCTACTATTACTATTAATGTAATGTGTTATCGAATTTTGATTGCTACTATTACGAATAAACAACCTTAAAACATTCAACTTAAGCAAATGTTGTTGTTTTTAATGACACAAGTTTTAGTTACAAATTATTTCTTGATTACACTGTAACTGTTTCGCCGCACCGTGGGTTCACCAAATGGAAGAAAGTACTAATTTTAGGATAATTTTACCAAAATGATTGATATACGAGGATGGATCAAATATAAACGAGTCTTTGTTCATAATGCATTTATTTTGAAAAGTTTCACGAAAACACAAGTTTCTCTATTTTTCGACATATCCCCCTTGTTTGTCTATACATTTTTGCCAACCCATTGGTAGTTTTTTCATCCCGTTTTCATTAAAAGAAACAAGGTAGCTAGATAGAGATCCAGTTGCGCACACCTCCACCTGTTCATCGTTCTGAAATCCGTCTCCTCCTAGGGATCTTTGAAGGGCCCAAACATGTGGAAATCACAAAGGGATAGGTCTGGACTATATGGAGGGTGTTCTGCGGGCCTAGCGTTATCTTGCAAGAGTAACATGTCATAAATGGGGTGCGTCCTCCTTTTTCGGCGATAAGCAAATTTTACCTGACTGAGAAGGTTACAGTAGTAGGCTGCATTAATGTTAAATTAGCACCAACACCAACAACACCCCTCTCCAGTCCAAAAAAACCGTTTCTAAAACATTTCCTGCAGGCAGACGTGTTTTCAGCTTCACTGGGTTTGATTCATCTTTGCCCCGTCACTCCATGCTTGCTCGTTTTGATGTTGGAGTGTAATGGTGTACCCACGTTTCATAGCAGGTTATAATTTTGTGCAAAAAATTTTCACCAATTTCACCTTCCTCTTTAAATCGAGTGCGAAGCGCCTGAAAAATGCGAACTCGAGTAGCTTTTTGATCTTCACTCAGCAACTTTGGAACCCAACGAGCTGAAATTTCTCGGAATCCCAAGTTTTTCGTTATGATTGTGTGGATACTCCCATAGCTGATGCCGAGTTCACCAGATATCTGAAGCACAGCGGCGTGGCGTGATGGTCCCCTTCAATAAGGTTTCTAACTCATGCAATGTTAACCGGCGAAATGCTGGTGCGCGGACGAAGAGGATTATTTATATTTTTGACACGATAACGATTACGCCCATCCTTAAATTCTTTGAACCAAACTTTTACACGTGGCCTCGAAAACGTTTCATTGCCGAATTGTGAATTGTGTTTGCAATCTGCGCAAAATTTTAGCTGGTTTCACTTTTTCACGTGTAAGAAAATTAAGAAACGCTGCTATGCACCTCCAATGGATGGACAAGCTACATTTACAAAATTAATTCAGGTACAGTCATTCAAAGATGTTCACAAACTGCATAAAATATATAAAATCTGTGAAATGAGCTAAGTTTATGTATAAAACTAGAAAGATAATTAAAGACTATCAATAAATCAAGTAATTTAATGTAAACATGAAAACCAAAAACGAAAACTGTTGGTGTAGCATAGTCCAAAAGTGAGCCTTATCACCCTGTTCCTTCGCCTAGATTATTAAGATAAAGGGACTAACTTCTTACCCCAATTAACCACGAGACTTTTTGAAAGACTTGATTAAATACTATATCTAAGCGTAATACACAGCTTATACAATACAAGCTTATCATACCAACCTATCATTGTATCATTAAAATAAATATATGAAGAGAAAATTGATAGAAAGTATTTATCATACTAATGAATATTCTGGAAAAAAAATAAATAAAAAATAAATAAATAATAGGAGCTAAACTTAGCTATCTTTTCACTAGTTTTTATTGATTCCTCGCCATATTTCACAATAATTTTGCCAATCAAACTTTAGAAAACTAAGAAAGTCCAACATTAAAATATTTTAAATCTTTAGAAGTGCTTCTATAATATAGCTTTTTGTAACAACAAAAATATATTGAGAATTTCAAGAAGAATAACGCATAAATTTCTCATACGTGATGGGTGACATGTTTATTTCGTGTCACGTCTAAACACAGTGAAATGGAATAGGTAAAGAAATGATTTTTCCAAGCAGCAATGCTCAACAAGAATAATTTATGACTTTGTAAAGTACACATCTAGTAGAAATTTGTTCTGAACGCCACCTGTGGCTTCTCGATCTTTTGATGTTAGATAGATTTTGGCAATCAGAAAGCAAATTGTGCGGAAAATTTCCAGAAATCTCCGGAACGTAACACATGGGCTGAAAACTCCCGAATCTAACAAATAGATGGCGGTAGTTTTATTGCATTAACCTCTTTTTCAGTTAGTACTAACCTTCAAAAGGCAGCTGTTAAAATTTCATGATATTCTATTCATTAGTTTGTGAGTTATTGTGCTAAGAGTGACATTATCTAGCTACTTTTGTTATTTTCAAAACAATGGATCAAAAACAATTTCGTGTTTTAATTTTACACTGCTTCTTGATGGAAAAAAATACTGCTCAAACGAAGCAATGGCTTCAAAAGTGTTATGGAGACTCCACTCCATCGGAAATAACCGAAACAAAATAAAACGTTGGTTTGCTGACTTCAAACGTGGTCGTAGGACACTGATGAAGCAGTGATGAAAGCAGTGGAAGTCAAATGAGGCGGTTACACCTAAAAACATTAAAAAATCCACAAAATCGTTTTGAATGATCGAAAAGTGAAATTGCGTGAGTTAGCTGACATCGTAAAGATATCAAACGAACGTTTTGGTCTTATATTGATACTGCATGAGCATTTGACTATGAGAAAACTAAAGCTGTTCAATGTGGGTGCCACGTCTGCTCAATGTTGACCAAAAACAGGAACGTGTTGATGATTCGGAGCAGTGTTTGGCCATATTACAATACCATGTAACGAACTGGAATTTTTGCGTCGATATCTGACAATGGATGAAACATGGATCCGTCACTTCACTTCGGAATCAAAACGATCGTCATCTGAACGAACAACACAACAATCGGCTGGAAAGGTTATGGTCTCAGTATTTTGGGATGTACATGGTTCATCGTGCGCGATTCATCGACTATCTTGAAAATGGAAATACCACCAACAGTGAATTTTAGTAATTATATAGCGTTATTGGAGTGTTTGAAGGTCGAAATTGCAAAGAAACGACTTTATATGGCAAAGAAAAAAATTTGTGTCATCAAGACAACGCACCGTGTCACAAGTCAATCAAAACAATGGCAGAACCACATGAATTGAACTTCGAATTGCTCCAACATCCACCGTATTCTCCAGATTTGGAGACTACTACCAGCGACTACTGGCTGTTTGCATACCTCAAAAAAATGCTCACCGTAAATAAATTTCGCTTGAATGAAGAGGTTATCGCTGAAGCTGAAGCCTATCGTCAGGTAAAAGGTAAATTGTTCTACAAAAGTGATATTGAAATGTTAGAGCGGCGCTGGAATGATTGTGTTGCTCTTGATGGAGATTATGTTGATGAATAAAGCCAATTTTAAACAAAAAAAACAAAACGTGTTTTCTTTGTTAGGCCCGGGGCTTTTCAGCCCATGTGTTATTATCCGCTGTATCCAGCTCCTCACTGAAATTGCATACAGATTATTACTTCTTTACTTACTGCCAACTATATCGAGTCTACATTAAAATTTCATTAATAGTTTGTGAAAGTTGGTTAACTACATTTCATAAACAACTGCGCTATACTAAACCCTTCGAATCCGAAATTGAGATGATTAAAATTGAAGGTTATGCACTTTATCAAATAAATTTGCATTAAAATAATCTTTAATTAAATAAATAAAAGAGAAATTCGATACGATTAAGGTACGACGCGACTAAACAAGTTTTAGTCCGTCTTCTATTCTTGTGGAGACAAATTTAAAAGAATTTTCATTTTGGAATTTAATTTCAAAGACAATACTCTGCCTTGATTGAAAAAATCCTCTAAAGAATGTATTAAGACAAGTCAGCTATTCTCCTTATTCCAAATGAAGGAAGAGAAGTCATTGAAAATCCTTAACAAAACCATTTTGAAATAAAAATAAATAAAAACCTTTCAAGTTGAATGAACAAGAAAATAATTGTGAACATCTATAAAGGTTTCTCTTGAGTATACAAAATAGCTTAGAAGTTTTAAAGTTTCTCATTAATGTACTTTTCAATGATAAGAATGGTACCATATCAATGCATTTATTTTAGGAAACACACTCTAATAAAAAACTTGTATAAAAGACAATGTAATCAAATTATACAATTATTACTTAAATGAAGAAGGGAAATTTTAAGAAAGACGCCAACGTTTCTAATTAACAAAATAAACTTGTATAAAAAATGGGAATTAAGATTTCCTTGTTTCAATTGTTAGATTTTATGGTTTCTAAGAGAATAAAGACTACAAAAACAGAAGCTGTATTATGAATCGCTAAAACTTGAAACAAAATACACATTAATTTATCAAAGAATAAATTTCATATTCTAAAATATTCACGGCTTAATTAAAAATGTTAGGGATACCTCTCAATATCTCATAGAATGAAGGTAAAATTTCTTTTCTTTCCTTGTCTGGTGTTATAGTACTTAACATAAATGTGTGTTAAGGAACACGAACCTTATTTTGTGTAATACCGACACAGGAATTTTATGCCATAAACATTTTGGTATTTTCATATCCTTTTAGAGTAAGGTTTATTGTCATTGGCTTATATTGTTATTGTACTTATAAAAATATTTCCGAAATCTACTGACACGTAGGCAAATTCTTAGAAGCACAGATGAGGGTTTGTCCCATCGTTATCATGTTGTGCATCAATAATATTGTTGTTGGAAGGGATAATTTGTTGATTTCAGAGTCTACTTTACAAAAATTTCGATTTGACAGTTCTTTGTAGACTCACTGAGAAAAAAAAACGTTTTTGTGTTTCATTCCCATCAGCTTACTCGTGCTGGTGGGTGGGCAGTCCCTCCGACCTACACTGTAGTGCAAAGCCGGAGGGTAGGGCGTAAGGCCCTCTTCAGCCTCCTTGCAAGAATCGTGGGAATGGATGGATGATATGGTTAGATGAGACGGACGAAATGGAGACAGAAGAGAAGTGAAAGATTATCTGTGCTTGCTTATTTTCATAAGACACAAATAAAATTCAAATCGTAATATTTATAATAAATTAGAATAGTTCGTAATTGTAATGTGTATAATAAATTCTTTATATTTACAACTCGGAGTTTTCTATGGTCCTTCGAGTAATAATATGTGGTACAATTGTACAAAAGGTTTGAAGCAATAATCTGAAAATTTCAAACGTAAAAAACAATGTGTTCATAGTTTTATTGGTCTTAGGTTAATTTTAAGAGGATTTTTCCTCTTACACACTTAATGCAAGGTGAACTGTGTAATCGGTTAGTGTATATACTATTTTTATTTTATTTAACAAACAAACTATAAATAAGTCAATCGTTAATTTGTGGTGTTTCTTATTAGGGATCAGACATTAACCAAAAGGAAAAGGAAAATAATCACATACATAAGAAATTCCAATGATAAAATTTTTAGCCATCGTTTGATGCATAATTTTAATGAAATAGGCATTTGAATTTTAAATTTCTACCCTTAGAAAATGTCTTCAGTTATCTTAGTGGCATTGTCTTACAGTTTTACACTGTAAAATACATATAGATGATAATGCCTTTAGAATAATATTATCCTCTAAAGGATTATTATCTAAATTCCTATTTAGTTTTTGCTGCAATGTCTTTATAAAAGTATCAAAATTATATAAGACAATTTTTAGATGGATTTTAAAATACTGAATTTTCCTTTGCTATTTCTTAGTTATCTTCTTAATGTTGTATTTTAAGAACTGGACCATTTTTCGTATGTCATAAATGTTGCTTCTGACATAAACGACCTATTTTTTATTATTTTTGAATTTTACGAATCTAAATTAATCTATCCCCGCCCTAAAGGGGCTATGCTTTGCTAGTGCGCATCCGATGATTTATGGCTTTTGAATCTCCTTAGGTGCTGGGCACTGTAGGTAGGTAGAATTTCTCGTAAGCTTTCACGGCCGGTATTAGATGAAACGGGTCGAGTTTGTGGGTAGTGTTGCAGTGTGGTGTCCTTCGTTTTACTGCTTTCGTACGAGATGACAGTCTCTCAAACTTGGAAACATTCCTTCGACTTTATTCCAAACAATTAGGCGCCAGTTCTGTGCAAATTGAAAAGTTCAGGGCTGACCTCACCCAGATTCCACCTAATGACTCCCTCACAGACTACTCTTGCTAAAGCCGCTTAGATATAAGGATGTACCACCAAATATTCAGACAATCGAGTAAAGAAGGCGAAGGTGTATTACAATTTATTGTAATATAATCAATGCTGTGGAGGGTGCACGTATTATAAAACATATTTTTAATAACGAAAAATAAAAAAGACACTGAGGATAGTTTCACCAAATTTTATTGAAAACTTCCTAACAAGTTTCGGTCAGCTCATTCATTATCAAAGGATGTAGAGTAATACTATACTAAAGCCTAAAACTAATACAGCTCTACTTATAGTTAAATATTGACAAGAAGTAGTGGGAAGTCAGTGAAACATAATCTGATTATCTACAATGTTCTTATTCTGAAAAATAAGCTGTTCCTCAGAATAAGAACATTGTAAATAATCAGGTAGAATTATGTTTCTCTGACTCCCCACTACTTCTTGTTATATTTAAATATAAGTAGAGCTGTATGAGTTTTAGGCTTTAGGTGTGGTCTAGTGCTCCAGATCATTGCTCAGCATTCGGGAGGTCACCGGTTCGAACCTGGGTCCGGCTGCTCTGGTCCAAGTTTTCTGTGGTTTCCTTGGATCATTTAGACAAATGCTGGGGCAGTAATATTCCACAGATAATCTAATCTTTCACTTCTCTTCTGTCTTCATTTCGTCCATCTCATCTTTCTCTCCCTAACTACACCACCCACCCATTCCCACGATTCCTGAAAGGTGGCTGAAGAGGGCCTTACGCCCTACCCTCCGTCTTTGCACTACAGTATAGGTCGAAGGGACTGTCCGCCCATCAGCACGAGTAGCTGGTGGGAATGAAACACATAAAAGTTTTTTTTAGGTTTTAGTATAGTATCACTATACATCCTTAATGGTCGCGCTGACTGAAACTTGTTAGGAAGTTTTCAACAAAATTTGGTGAAACTATCCTCAGTGTTTTTTATTTATTTTTCATTGTTAATTTATTGTATAACTTCACGGCCAGTATTTGATTAAACGGTTTGAATCTCTGAGTTTAACTGCTATTTCAATTGTAGATACGTAAGTATGTTTATTAACTACATTAATCATAAACAACAATATTTACAAACAATTAGATGGATTACCAATGGGATCACCTTTATCTCCGCTATTCGCAGAAATATATATGTCATTTTTTGAAAACTCTTTATTTTCGGACAAAAATAACAAATTACTGAAAAATATCTTCCATTGGTCACGATACGTTGACGACATTTTATGTATATGGTTGGGCACCTTAAGACAGTTAGAACAGTTCCTTAATTTTCTTAACAAAGTAAATAAAAAAATACAGTTCACCATAGAAACAGGTAATGAAAAAGGCCTTAACTTTTTAGATGTAAATATTCAAATAAACAATCAAAAATTAAATTACGATATTTACAGGAAACCAACTTTTACTGGCACTATTATACATAACCAAGCAAGACAATCAAAACAAATTAAACTTTCGGCCTTCCATAGCCTGTTACACCGTCTCTTAGAATTCCCTTTGAATCAGGATAATTACAATAAGGAACTTTCGATCATTAAACTAATAGCCACAAACAATGGTTACAAAACAAAACTAATAGATGACCTAATAAGAACAAAAAACAATAGGAAAATTAAAAAACAATTATATGCAGGATCAAATTTAAGTAACGAAACAAATTTTAAATTCATCAATTATATGCCCAATATAAGTAGTAGGATTTGTAATCAACTTAGCAAATTAGGAATTAAAACAATTCATGTAAATAAAAATAATCTAGGGAAAATGTTAGTAAACAACAAATCAAAATTGACATACTAGATAAAAATGGAGTTTATAAATTGAAATGTGGTAATTGTGACGCATATTATATAGGCCAAGCGGGTAGAAACCTAAGAACCAGATTTGACGAACACAAAAAGGCTATTTTAAAAAACATTTGTAACACAGGATTAAGTACGCATTGTATCGACCTCAATCATTGTGTAGATATTAATAACATTACTTTGTTACACTTTTAAACAAAGGAAAAAGACTTAATCTTTTGGAACAGATGGAAATTAAAAAAGCCTTTTTAAGAAAAGATCATATCACTAACGATCAACTAGACTTTCAAAATAATTTAATTATAGATAAGTACTTAGGCTTCCACCCCCCCCCCTACCTTGTACTAGTATTTAAGGCAATATTATAGATTGTAACTTTAGTGTAATATCTTACTCTCTTGATAAAGGCTTCAGCAGCCGAAACAATTGTCGAGCATTAAACTCTCAGTGTGAAACAAAAAAGCAGTATTTTTCTTTTCCTTTCCTTTTTTTAAAATGTTTCACAAAAAACCATCTGCTTATACTATTCAAACTATTAATCTATAATAAATTAAACGTTAAAAACAAATAAAAGGTCCATAAAATATTTACTGCATATTTATGAGATACGGACAAAGCACGCTAAATATGGAACATTCATAATTTATTCAAATTTCTCCCGCTTCAGAAGCATTTAGCATGAATATACTTAAAGACATTTTTTTTCCTTTACGACAAGTCTTTTAAATTTTCCTTCTCAATTTTTAATTCGTTCACGAAATGAATACCAATGTACCATAATGGGGAAAGTGTCCGAATGAGTAAACTGAAAGCTGAATGTACATGACCCGCTTGTAGGTATTAAAACAATACCTGCTTTTACACGCTAACATTTACTCACTCGTATTGATCCTCTCGGGTCTACCTGCTAGAGTTCAAATAAATATTTAATGCATAATGGCTACGTGAAAGTTAAATTGAAATGGACATATTGTCCATTCGAAAATAATTGTCTGCTTTCATTCTTAAGTATTATGTATCTGCAATGTAAAACACCGATACAAAAACCATGTATTAGTAAATAAAAGAGATAGTTTACATGTTATGTACTTATGTACACGTGGTAGAATACCTCCATGTTTCTATTCTGTAAGGGTTTACCTGAATAACAAATAAATAATTGTAAACAATTTGAAATAAATACACAGTTGATAACTTCCACAATTTATTAAATAAACTTAACACGTGTTTCGCCAACACTTGGGTTTCTTCAAACCAGGCATATATCAACTCAATTGAGTTTCTTACTCAAAAATTTATATAGGTCAGACGGGAAGAAATTTTAAAATTTAGATCTAAAAATTTTACACATTGAAAATAAAAGTTTAAAACTTACACTATTAGAATCTAAAGAAATTAACAAATATAAAAATACAGATTTATTACTTAATGACCTCGCCACTATTAAATTTTTTCCCTCACTCTAATGAAGATGCACCACACTATTTATAGACATCTACTCTTAGGTAGTTTTAAGTAAATTTTGTACTTCTGAAAAAGCCACAGTGTTGGCGAAACGCGTGTTAAGTTTATTTAATAAATTGTGGAAGTTATCAACTGTGTATTTATTTCAATATGTTAGACTTCCATCAAGTTTCCGCTAATTCAATACAATTAATTGTAAACAATACTATTACCCAGATTACTATAATTACTATATACTCAAAAAATTATTGAGTATTCAAAAGAAATAAATTAAAAGGAGTATATGAAGTAACTACATGCTTAACATATATTTCAATTACTTCAAGACTATAGTCCACCGTTTGGCAATAATTAAAGAATTTTTTTTATCACAACTGGACCATCCAACACGGTTCTGTCGCAACAAGAAAATATATTTTCTTTATTTTCCATACGAACCCATTAAGTACTTACTATTTTTATTCTTCAGTAACTTTGTAACATCTCTACAGAGCAGATAATAACTTAAAACATAAAAGAAGAAATGATTCACTTGATAAACTTTCACAAAATATTTATTATCAATCTGTCATCGACCATTGCTCGGTCATAAAAGCGGAACATATTTATAAATATGACAAACTAAATAACAAGCAAATAAAAATGATATTAATTAAGACCTCAGAGGGTGGTTAATAGTAGTGAGATATTATCTAAATATAATTCTGTTTGGTTATTGACAAGATTCTTATTTTGTTTAGGTGCTTTCCTAATTTCCAAATTTTCTTTTTCTATTGAGTATGTAAAAATTTTATGTTTGATTTTATATCAAACATAAATAATAATTTCCTCTTTTATTATGTCGTTTCACACATGTTGCACCGTCAAATCGTTAAATTCAGTCTAAAATATACCTCTTACTAACGCCAACGTTATATAGTTTATTTGAAATCTCAAAATGAAACATTTCCTTTGGCTTTCTTTACATTTATAGAAGTTTAAAATTAATAATTAAATAATTAAACACTTGGGGTTGTTTCACAATTTTTTATTAATACACTCTATGTATATTTCGCCTTATTAGGGCATCATCAGGAGTATAGACAGTACACTAAAACTAAATTATAATGTTACGACAGTATATATCTAATTTTTCAGTCATTAACTAGTTCAGGATTTAAGAGAGGTTTGTTTGCAAAATCAAACTGGTCATTGGTTAAAATTTTATTGATCAAAATGGCTTTTTTTATTTCTAAAATTTCATAGTTATCTAAAATTTTTCCACCTCTTTGGCGATTTAATATTTTAACATTATTTTTATTAAAAAAATGATTTAAATTTATACAATGAGTCGCCAAACGTGTGGATTGTTTGTTCGACTGAAAAATTATATATATACTGTCGTAACATTTAGCTTTAGTGTACTGCATATACTCCTGATGATGCCCTAATAAGGCGAAATGTATATAGAGTTTACTAATAAAGATTGTGAAACAACTCCAAGGGTTTAATTATTTAATTATTAATTATGTTTCACCAAGAGCTAACGACGTCTTCTTTCTTAAAGAAGTTTAAAGTATTGCTTCTAAGCGCTATGAAGAAAATGGAAATTTATTAAATTTCGAAATAACGTTAATAAAATTACTTTATTATGAATATATAAATGATAATTCTCCGTTAAAATTAAATATTTCTTTACAGACCAGCATGTCCTAGTTCATTATTCCATGTATGGGAGACTCTTCTTCAAGAAGTGGAGATTGACTCCCAGGGACTGGGCGATATAGCATCTATTTTGGGTAGACAAGTATCCAGGTCATTGCTTGAAAAGTCCTTTTTTAGAAAAATCCAATCCAGAAAAGTATTCACTCATAGGGACAGTTATGAAACAATTATTAGTAAAACAGAGGAAAAACTATCAAAGGTATGATTTTTTCACATTATTTACTTCATCCAAAACCAGAAATCGTGTTGAAATTTTAAATTAATAATATTTTCCAAGCATATAATTTTTTAAAATTCAATTGAAAACATATTAATTTGAATATTGGATAATAACTTATTTAATGACATGGTTTATTAAAACAGAAACAAAAATTTAAAATACTCTCATGAAAAATATCACGAAGTCACGTACATTAAATTGAATTTGTTCAGCAACGGTTCACCCTCAATTTATAATTAGCAACATATAAAAGTCAAAATATTTAGCTTACGTAAATTGTAATTTACCTACATAGAATACGAAAATAAATTTGCTGCAGTGTATTACACTATAATCTGGTAAAATTAAATTAAATAACCGTATATTAAGGTACTACCTTAATTACTAACATTTATAAAGTTAATAGACACATTTAATACTTTTTACAGTGTTTCTGGCATTTATATGTTAAAAATAATGAAACAGGAATATTGATTGTACTGGAATACGTTCGTACTTTATAATTTTGGTATGAACATTCCCAAAAACGAAAATTATATATCTTCAAAAATAGCAAAGATAGAAGACTATAACAGTTACTGAACATTGACATCGCTGCACCGAACAACGTGGTCTAGTGCTCTAGATCATTGCTTAACATTCGGGAGGTCACCGGTTCGAAGCCGGGTCCGGCTGCTCTGGTCCAAGTTTTCTTGGATCATTTAGGCAAATGTTGGGACACTAATATTCCACAGATAATCATTCACTTCTCTTCTGTCTTCACTTTTTCTTCTTCAACTTTCTCTCTCTATCCACACCATCCACCCATTCCCACGATTCCTACAAGGAGGCTGAAGAGGGCCTTACGCCCGTAAGCCGAAGGGACTGCCCGCCCACCAGCACGAGTAGCTGGTGAGAATGAAACACAGAAAAAGTTGTTATTTTTGACATCGCTCTTATGTATTACTATTACCATAAAATCGTGTGAGAAAGACAGAGATAGCAACAGTTTTTTTTTTAATCTACATAATAATTGTATTTTTCATTTGATTTAATTTTTTTAAATGTCTTCATTAGTTTTCATATTTAACTTATTAAATACATTCATTTGAATTAGTGCTATATACTCAACTCACAGGTTTACATAATTGCCAAATAAAATCCTCCAGGAGGAATTTACAAGTGACAGGATTAAATTTCTAAACAGGACGACTGTAAATCATGATATCTTTGCGATAGAAAGTTTATTTTAACGTTCCAAAACGGACATTAAAGGAAAAGAATTGTATATTCCGATAGTATGATAAGTTATCAGATCGTTAAAATTCTCTGAAAATGTAACCCCTTTGTTTTTGTTTCTTCAATATCTGCAGACTTATGATTATTCAAATTTTATATTCAGAAATAATAAATAATTAAATGAATAAAACAATTATTTTTAACGAATGATTTCCAATTTTCTGGCTGATAAGGTGAAAATGTATCCTCGAGTCAATTAACAATTTTCCAAAAGCGACCGGAGTTAATGATCCCCCATCTATTCTTCCATGGCCATTATCGTTACAAAACATGGCATGTAGGTACACTTGAAAAAAGAAAAGGGAAAAGGACCGTTACCAGCAATTTTCCAGCTAACGAAACAATACTACCAAAGCGAATTTAATAATAATTATCCCTAACGACCACTTGGCGCTTCCCTTTCTTTTCAAGCTGAAGACCGTCTACATTATGTAACACACTTCAGGCCTTTTGTCATCCGCCGTTGTTCGCTCTGGAATTCCGAAGCATAAACTATGATAAACAAATCTTACATTCTCCTAGTACAACTTTAACTTAATTGAAGGCAGAAGGTTGTACAGAAATGTACAAAGTTAGGACCTGCTTATACTATTATTGCTTAACAACAGCTAAAAAGTTTTCTAATTAATTTGTACTAAGCCAGTAAGTGCAGCATATGTAGATAAAACAAAATAACCTCCAAAAAATAATTTACTACATTAGATTGGGTTAAGTTAGGTTAGGTTCGTTTCTTTTCTAAAATTTGATTTTTCATCTTCACCTCCTACACCTCATCTTTGATAGTCGTTAAAATAGGGTCAATACTGTTAAAGTAACAACGGCAAACGTACTTACTAAGTCACACAATTATCGAAATTAATATATTTTATTATTACTCATTACTGCTGTCGTCTCACGTAGCCTAGAGGTGAGAACATTGGCGCGTAAATCTAACGGTCCCGGATTCGATTCCCGCCATAACACCAGTAACACATTTTCATCATTAATTTGAGGTAATCTGTAGTGGGTACAAATTAATTCATTAATTGATATAACATCGATGTATTTACAATTTACCTCTACTGAAAATTCTTCAGAATATTTCATTATCAAGTAAATTTTACATGAATAACTAGAACAAAAGCTATTATACAGAGTTACTCATTAGTGCGTCAAAGTCCAATATAGACTTTATTAAATGAAGTTAAAGAAATTTATTTTTATGAAAATGATGCAGTATCGAAAAACGCATATTTTAAAAATAATTTGACATATACAGGGTGATCCGCTAAACCGCGCCACGTCCCAAGACACTTTTTTTAAATGGAATACCCTGTACATATTTTGTTTTTTATAATCTACTTAAAATTCTCTTTTCAACGATCCCTTGGTTTTTGTATATCTAATCAAACAATTTTATTTTTAAAAACACACGACTATATTGTCAAGTTAAGTTTTTGCTCTGTTTATTCGTCATGATTAACTGGTCACGAAGTAACGGCTTTAGCAGTTCAATTTTTCAATTTTACATTTTGTAGATAAATAATTGTACTTTTATTCATTTTCTATCTAATTCCTTTTGTTTCCATATGTTACACACCTGTGTGCAAAAACTAATCAGCCAGTCCTGGTATCGTATTGAATAAGGTTTCTGATGTATTAATTCAGATGATCAATAAGCTGGTCGATTAATTTGCATACTCTAAACTAACCTTATTGGCAATGTAATTTTAAGCTTATCACGTAAATTACTAACGCCTGGCAGGAAGGATAATTTGCACACCAAAATGATATCAAAACCCTCTCAAATGATGACGTCCCACTTTTGAATAAATCAATAATCAAATTCTTTTATGAGTAGTTACCCTCATTCGAATTTATATAAATATTAAATTGAGTCATATAGATATCCAAAACAAAAGAAGGAATTAAAATCCTTACTCGTCTAAATATTAATGAACACAGGTCCCACATTTGAAACGCGTCCTACACAGTAGGCACAGCGCACCGAAAGCACGCGTTCCAAATGTGGGACCTGTGATCATTAATATTTAGACGAGTAAAGGTTTTAATTCCTTATTTTTTTTGATGTCCTTTGTACCTTTATCTAAGAATCTTTCGCAATCAACAGTGTAATTCAATGCCAGTAGGAGTGTTAGCTCTCGGAGTAGTTGTTTCTGTTGATTCCATATTTATATTTATTTGAGTCATATAGTTTTACAATATAAATTGAACATGTTAACTACTATAATAATTTACTAGTATTAATGAGGCATCCCAATCATAGTCTGATTCTTCATTAACAATCAAAAAAGTATGCTACCCGGTAAATATATTTTTTTATTAAAAATAACGATCGATGAAATAACTCAGCAAGATGTTTGATTAAGTTACTACAGGGTGCAATATCTGTCACGAATTCCACCCTTCTGTCGTAAATTCGAAAAATCAGGTAATCATACGCAATTTTCACAACACGTGCCTGTGTAACTTCCTTTATTTAAACTCGTATTTCGTAGAGTATTATAAGTAACCATCGCAAAAGTTTTGGGGCAGAAAGTTAATTCGCTATAAAATTTATGACTCCGAAAGGTTCATTTCAGGGAACTTTTGACAGAGTTTACGATACGTTACTTGATATAATAATTCTCCGGGGGTTACTTCTCAGTCGACATGTAAACGTATTAGATACTTAAAGTGACATAAATTGAAGGAAAACAAAGGAATGCTGTTTAATATTTCACAAGCTTCATTACAACTCTGCAATTATATCGGCAGATTATGCCTTTATCAAGGGTACAAGATGAATACGAATATGTATGAACCAGAGCTGGGCGGAGAACTGATCAAATACTTTAAGTGTTTTGGCACTTGCAGCCCAAATAACATTTTAAAATCCACGATCCTCGAGTAACTAATTATTTTGAAAAGTGATTATGTTCAAAGCCCTAATAACTTTGAGAACATTATAAAGACTTTAAATACATGAAAATGATTCAAGTAGTTAACAAAGGGCTTTAGGTACAGTGTTTCTAAACCTTGAAAAGACTGGAAGCACATTTTCAAGCACAAAGCACCAAAGCTTTGCTCAGAACTACCCTACAAAGTAATCATAATATACAAATATAATCAATATAATCAGTAATCAAAACTTAAATATTATGAATAGATGAAATTGAATCGGCTTTTACTTGGTGAAAGTTACTCATCATCACAAAACGATACTTTCACAAAATTTATTTGACAACAATTTTTTCGCTAACATAGTATCTTCTTCAGTTTGAGTGTGGTACAAACTATAGATATTGGTTATTTATAGACAGATAGAAACAGTGGGGGGGGGGAAAGAATTAAACATATAACAGGGGACAAAATACAATAAGATAAAAATATACAATGACTAAAAATATTACAATTAAAATTTTTTTTTAACATATTAAAAAAGATTAAAATAACAGAATATTGGGTAAATACCTAAAATGAGAGATGGAATAAACAAACATATAACAATAGAAGAAATTCAATGTAACAATAGAAAAAATTCAATGAAATAAGTATGCAATAACTAAAATAATAAAAATTATAAGTTTAAATTAATTAATGGAGAAAAGTTAACATCTCGTTGTTAATTTAATAATAATAAATAAGACTTGTTTATTAATTTCTAATGACTCCAATAAATTTAATTTTGGCACATTTTCCGAAATGTGTAAAATTTCATAATTAAAATATGGTTAGTTTCAATTAAATGATTGTCATAATTAGAATTTAGTTTTTTATCAATGAACGACTTATTATGTTCTGAAATTTTGGTCTTAAAATTTCTACCTGTAAGGCCAATATAAAATTTATTGCGAGTACCGCAATTTAATTTGTATACTCCACTTTTATTGTCTTTATTTGTTTTGTCTTTTGCAAAGCTTGTAAGGCTACATTAATACTTTTTTATAAGACTAGAAGGTTTACCTATAAAAGTTAAGGTTCTAAAACGGGTTTAAGTATGAATCTGTTGAGGGTAAATTAGTTTTAAAGCTTTTTTTTATAATTTCTGATTTAATAATTTGTCTATTAATGTCAACTGCAATTTGTTTTATTATATTAAGTTCGATATCAAAATGTTCTTTATTTAAAGGTATATTGACTAATCTATGAAGCATAGAGTGATAGGCTGCTAATTTATGTTGGATAGGGTGTGTTGATTTTGCATGTATAGTAGTGTCAGTATGTGATGGTTTTCTAAATATTTTGAATTTGTGTCTATTATTTTCTTTAAAACTACATAAATCTAGGAAAATATGCTATTACAAACTTCTTCTTCTGTGGTGAACTTTATGTTAATAAATTGGATAAATGATTGAAGTTGTCTATTTAAATATGAAATGGTCAAACTAATAATTTTAATGGAGCCATTTAATATACCATTGTATCAAGTGTTATTAAAAAATGTCTTTTCAGTTAAAGATATCGAAAGAGACATCCAACAAACTTTAGCTTTCTTTTTTATAGACCGTTTCTTCCACTTTGACTGCGATTTTATGGTATTGGCTTGTTCAGTAATAATCCGAATACGACGTTGTCACCTGCCGTAAAAATTATTTCCTTTGTGGAAAATGTCCATAATAACTTTTATCCCTTCCTGGACCAAAGATAATAATTTTAACGTGTTATAACCAGTTCATCGTGGATTAACTAAACGCTTTACGTAGGTACCTATATCGTTATGAACAAGCGGTTTTGTGTGCGAGATTTACGCCTAAATAAAATTTATTGGCTCCACCAGCTCCCTCTTGATTAAAAGGGGAGAAATCAGGAGCTTTTTATTACCGTAGGATCTGTAAATATTTATGATCAGCTCATTTTAACCCTCGATAGTAATAACAACAACATCGGAATGCTAGCAAATCATTCCTGGCAATTAAATTCAATTAAGAAAAAACTTCGAGAGCCGCCTTTTCAGAAACAACTACATTAATGATAAATAAAATCAAATATGTAACAGCGTGATGAATAAACCACACTTATATTCCTAAAATATAATAGATTATTAATAGATATAATGTTTTATTAATAAACTAAGGTCATGGACATTAAAATTTTACACTAAGGATAATCCAATAATTAATTGTTTCAGCCTTTACTATATGGAAATTGGTGTTCATTTTGAATAGTAAAATAATTACACAAATTTCTACTATAACTTTTGCTCTTTCCAATTGTTTCACCCTAACAGGGCATCTTCAGAAAAAATATTGACATCAATTGTTACATTAGTTCTTATTACTATTAGTACCTTATCTAAAATTATTGAACTGTAAGTATTTTCGATTTTATTTAAAATAACTGTGTTGATTTTGATATGTTTTTTAATTTCTAAAGATTCTAGTATGTCCAGTCTTTTCCCTTTTTCTTGTCTGTGTAAATTTTTGAAATTATTATTTAAATTAAAATCATGTTTATTGTGTTTAATAGGTTTCATGATTTTTTATGTGGCCCTGTATTCTTTCTTTAAACGATCTTCCTGGCTGTCCAATGTATCGTGCCTTACAAGTATCACAATCTGATTTATAGACACCACATGAATTTCGTTTTTCAGTTTTGTCCTTATTATTGATTATGTGTTTCGATATATTGTTGTTTGTTTTAAATCATATAGATAAATTATTATTGTTCTTTTTTAATTTTTTGACAATTACGTTTAATCTGTTCTATGTATTCCATTGATTTGTAATTTATTTGTTGTTTTTTGTTTTCTACTGTAGATGCAGATTAATGGCGCCTTAATTTTTGTTTTTATTAATTAAATCATCTATTGACTTTGGAGAGTATCCATTGATTTTTTTAATAGTGTTTAATTTTAGATAAGGTAATTGAAATCTTCCCACTTTTAGAATAAATACTAGTAATAGATATAAATAAGAAAGGATGTAACAACCGATGTCTATAATTTTTCAAAAGGTGCCTCGGTAGGGTGAAACAATTGTAATAATAAAAATAATATTATAGTGGAAATTTTTGTTATTATTTTACTATCAATAATAATATTCCAAATACATTGTACGTTCTTCTTAATATTCCTTAATTGATAAAACCATGACGTTTAACCTAATTATGTATGTATACGGTACATACTTTGCTACTTACCATCGTACAAGCCAATTAACTATATCGTCTGCTCCACATATTGGGCCTTAAATTAATTAACATTTTACAGACAGACTGACCCCATATGCAGGTTCTACTTTGATACCAACTCCTTATGACTCTATTTATTAGCAATAATGAAAGCCATAATCTGATTAATGCTATTAAAATAGAAGTCCTTCGAAGGAGATGTATTTACCTACCTACCTATTATGTTTCTAAAAGAAGTGTTTCCTACTGTAAACATTTGAAAACCAAGTTAATATTTTTTCCCTATTGTTTCAGTGTCGTCAGGACTACAAGAACGCCTACTTAGCATATTTAACAAATCCTACTACAGACAGTTTAAGTTCATATTTTAACACCCATAACGCATACGTCCAACAATTACATGCAACCAATGGGATGTTAGACGAGTACACTAAGGAAACATTACCTCTGCTTTTAAAGGTATCTATATAAATTTTAATATAATGTATAGTTCATAAGTATTATTCAATCTGTATTTTCTTAAGAATGCCGAAAGGTATTTTGATTATGCCTTCGAATATTTATAATTTAACGTTGTGCAAATTCCATATACAACGCGTTTAGACATCCAAGGTGTCGTCCTCTTAGAAACTGAGGCCTATCAATTCGACAGGACTTCTTGTATTAAATTTTTTGGGATAACATTAATTTAATAATAAGTAACTGAATAAGTTTAACGAAGAGAAAGACAATGTTTGAATTACAAAGCAGTTTATTAATGATCATTCTAATCATTTCAACACACAATGGCTTCTTAAGGTGGAAGAAATACTAATGGAGTATTATGTTCTTATTAATTTAGTTTACTTGCTTATTATAAATAGAAGCTGTGTCGTCGATTCAGTTGGGCATGTAGATACCATAGATACTTTAATTATCGGCAGATACCAGATACGCTTCCATAAATAGATCAACTTCGATTTGGTCGATGATTTATCGAGACTGACCATGTCGTGTTGATAAGATTTAATAAGATCGAGATTTCATTCCATAACTGGTAACTGTCCAATAACTACTACCGTTCTTATCAGTTAAAGAGAACTAAGTAAGTGAAGGCGACGAAACGTTGTATAAGATTAGTATTACATTATCCTTGATGTTAATTACTCCGAGATTTAATCTAAAATACTTGGACGTTCATAGATTAACGTAAGAACGTAAATTCTTCATACCGTCTCTCTGTCATGATTGTGTTCATTCGTTTATTCTCAACTTTACATTTACACTGGTATTATTACAATAATAACAAAAGCTGCACAATATGACAGTTCAACTGTTACAGCTCGTAATATCTTCTCATTTCAAATAACAGTTATGAATAAATTGCTACAATGTTAGCTTGATACAAAATTTATCTACCTATATGCACATATAAATAAAATTGAAGTGTCTGTCTGTAATTTCGAAATGACTGCCTTCTTTTAAGCTTATTTGGTATTTGTTTACTACTAAGACACGAACAACCCTTAACAAAACATTGTCTGTTTGTACTGGCTAATCTTCAAAACGGCTGGATCGATTTTAATGAGACTTTACAGACATGAAGAGAAAATGGTCTGAAGTGATCTAGACTAATTTTATGAATGAGAGCGAGATTGTGGGTTAAAAGCTAATTTTGTATAAAGTCAATGCTACAAAAACTTGACAAAAAAGACACAAGACACTTAGTTCTCTTTTTGTGAATAGACTTAAAAAAGGTACTTTTATTTTTCGAAATAAATAATATGTTTTCTCTGTAATTTTACATGTAAATTTTAAGTAATATTCTCCATCTTGCTCTGTCTGTCTTTATTGAAAACCACCCACCTAAAGCCTTTAAATACTTTTTCTCCTTGGAAAATAAACATATAAATGAGATAGAAGGTTTACTAAATAAGGGTGTAGATAAACTAAAGAACAAAGCAAAAGAGAATGAATAGGAAGCGATCATGAAGTCGTCGTTTAATAACAAGTACAAAGAACTCATACCGGGTGGTAAGGGGGCTGCATACTTAAATAAAAGATGTAAAAATAAGACGTGCATAGGAAGGGCATGAATGAAAGACTTTAAGGAGTGGGTGTGTCAATTGTATTATTGGGAAAATGAGACTTTTGGGTACTTAATGTGTTGTAAAAATGCAATGAAGGATCAAAAAAAAAAAATTATAGATTTTATTAAGGAGTGGAGAAGTGGGGGAGATGATGTAGACCTTGAGGAATTACTAAAAGAGTTTTTAAAAGGTGACGCTATACCGGAATTATGTGATTATTTCCACCAGGTTGAAATAAATCTAAGGGAATGCAAGTATTAGCAAAGGAATTATTGCTAGTGAATTGAAATTAGTAAATGTAAATAAGATTTGTAACCAGAATGATGGAAGCAAACTGCAAAAACTCCATGTAAAGGGGCATGTAATGAAAATAATAAATAAAATAAAAATAAAATATTTTTTCTCCTTGGCATCAAAAATAATAACAATCTACAAACCCTTCTCCTAAAAGCAAAAGGGCGAAATATATAAATAACCCATGACACTTGCGTAATTAATAAATAAAATAATTCGTGAATTATCCTAGGTCATACAACATTTAACATTTGTTCAGATTGTACCTCTTAAGTTAATTAATTACTCTCACTGAACTCATTCTCAAAACCAACTAAAACCATGGGTAACAAATCGTCAAACTAGCAAATTTTAATTTAAAAACTTTCGAGTTAATTCCCAAAAAATATCCAAATATAAATATTAATTGCCTATTTTTTATATCCAGCTTTTACGTACAAATACACAATTTCATTAAATACAGTTTGTTGAAGAGAAATAAGAAATATAGAAAATAAGAAGCAATTAAATAACTTAATAATACGTTTTGTTTTTCAGTTGTAACGAACAGTTCAGCCTATCTAATGGGTTTCATAATTTTTTTGTTGTATGCCTTTGTGATTTTATCGTAACTCCTTTCCTTTTGTGTAAAACTTAAATAGCGGTCTCGGAGTTCATCGGGAGGGCGTGATAAAAACTCAACGTCTTGACGGCTCGGCGATATGAAAAATGAAATGCTCTATTATCCATTCTCATTTATTTTTTTCCACTGCAAACGCCTGCCACAAAATTGTTCATGTAAAATTCTTATCAATATTTCATTTTGTCGTCTTCAATATCAATTGTCCATCGTATCTTTTTAAGTAAATTAGATTTTATTTTTAGAATCGAATCCTCCTTATAGTGCTTACCCCTTCAATATTGATCACGAGTAATCAGTCAGTATGTCCAATTCAATCATCATAATCAAAGAAAAAAATGGAGATTGTATTCATGTATTATATGTTAAAGTTTCGAAAATTTACTTTGTCCGATGTATTAGTCATTTCAAAAATTTATAAGGAAAATTTTCTATCTGTAAACCGTTGCAGAGGCTTTAAAAGTTTTTTTCTAAATGGATCAGGAAATAGATACAGGCTTATAATGTTGAATTTCCTTCAAAAATTTTCAAATTCTTATACGTAAAATTTTTAAAAACTTTTTTTGTCTAGTTTTAAAGAAAATAATATGCTGGATACGTTTCACCACATTATTATAAATCAAACAATTATTTTGGTAAATTACTGTTATCAAAGATGAGGGTAACAAGTGTACACTTCTGTAAAGGTTTAATCACGTTTGTTTATTTAAACCTTCTTGAGTATTGTGAAATATTTTTTGTCGATTTCATAGAAACAATAAAGCCTGCTTATGCTTTTTCGATGTGAAATTAAAAAGAACATTTGTTTATTTTATCAGTACAACTAAATTTTCAAAATCCAAAATTTCTAAATTAAAAATTAAAATTTAAATCAAACTTGGGAATTTCACCTAAAACTTTATTAAAAACTACATACGTATTTCGCCTTATAAGGGCATCTTCAGGAATAACAAAAATATACTAAGTAACAAACAGCAAATAGATTAATTTATAGTACATCCTAAGAGGGTGGGGATTGTTCAATACTTGGGTCCAATAGGGGATTGTTGCCAAAGTCTAGTTGCTCGTTGGTGATATTTTTATTTTCTTTTTTAGCTTTTTCTATTTCTAAAATTTCATACCTATCTAGTATTGGACCTCCTTTTAAATGATGTAGTAATTTTATATTGTTTTTATTTATGCTATGGTTATTTTCAACTAGATGAGTGGCTTAACCTGAGGCATGTTCAAAAGTTCAATAAACATGAACGTGCCTCAGGTTTAGCCACTCATCTAATTGAAAATAACCATAGCATAAATAAAAGCAATATAAAATTATTACATCGTTTAATACGAGGTCCAATACTAGAAGGGCATGAAATTTTAGAAATAGAAAAAGCTAAAAAAGAAAATAAAAATAACGAGCAACTAGATTTTAGCAACAATCCCCTAATAGACCGAAACATATTTGTTTACTGTTTGTTACTTAGTATATTTTTCTTACTCCTGAAGACGCCCTTATAAGGCGAAATACGTATCGAGTTTTTTATAATGTTTTAAGTGAAATTTCCGAGTTTGTCTGATTTAAATTTTAATTTTTAATTTTGAATCATGTTTCACCAAGTAATAACGGCAGATACCCTTAAGTTATACAAAAAGTCAATTCTAATAGAGTTGATGTTGTCCTTCTTCGGGTGTACAGGCCGTCGTCGGTTGGAATTGCTTCCTAACGTTTCGCTAGCACGAGTGGCGAGCTTCTTCAGAGGTCTATCCATTTTCGCTGTTCGTCAACTGGCCGCGAAAGCCTTAATCTAATAGAGTTGTTGAGTATCAATATGGTTTTCAGATTCAATTACACCGAACTATTCATTTATGTTCTAGTGTCCAATAATAATAAAGGATTATTCAGTTCATTTCGATTTTCTTGTATCGCCGTGTAAATTTTATCATACCTTCGTTAGTTCCTTAACTGATTCAAATAATCTTTATGTTTTATTTTTTCGATATATCTTACACTTTGTAAACGAAAATTTATTTAACAAGAAGAATATGTTTATCTTCTACACAGTGAGTTTGCAAAATTTATCCCTAAAATAGATTTTAATCCTTTTACGATGTGAAATCACTTGTAACATGTAAACCATCTTGCGCCATCCACGCTATATTGATAACAAAGACAGGAGAAAATCCGGATTCTCCAAAATGATTTCCATCTTTGCTTACAAATCAAATATTGACATTTTCAAAACTAAGTAATATATCAATATCAAATACAAACAGGTATACAGCTCAATACTCGTCAAAACAGTCAAAACATATTTTAATATCGTTTTGGGTTTTTCTTTACATATTTTAATAAAATACAAAGAAAGTTTCAACAATAAGGTTTATTAAACTCTTACAATTGTTTCGGCCAACGGGCCATTTTCAAAGAGGACAGATTTGTTACTAAAATTAAAGCAATGCAGCCGATCAATATAAAGGGATGAGTGTAATACGGATATTCGTATATGCAGGTACCTACTCTGGTAAAACCAGTTACAATTTGTATAAAACTAAAGGTGAATTGCTGGTCTCTAATTCAGTGTGGTTATTAACTAATAATTTATTATTATTCAGCGCTTTTTTAATTTACAAATTTTCGAGAAGGCTTAGTTTCTTACTTTTTACACAATTATGTAGCAGTTTTACCTTTTTATCATCTAGATAGTGATTATTGGTTATGCATTGCTCCGAAAAACCGGTCGACATTATATTGTATTTAATTGATCTTTTATGTTCGTCTAATCTGTTTTTTAGGGCCCGGCCAGTCTGCCCTATATAAATAGCATCGCTGCTATTACATTTTAATTCGTATATGCCATTTTTTGAATGTTTATTTGCTTTTTGCTTGTTGTTAACTAGAAGGGACTTAAGGTTCTTTTTATTTGCTTCGATCACTTTTAAGTTGTTTGTTTTCTTTACGTATTGAAAACTTGATTATTTTTTTTAAATAACTTGCTTAAGATAAGGTACCTACTTAATTTGTAATTATACGTAAGGAAAAGTAAATACTAGTTTCTCCACCATAAGTTCCTGAATCCAATTTTCAAAAGAACTTCTACGTGTTTCTTTGGTTGTAGAAATTTAAGACTGGTAAAAGAAATAATAAATGAAGAGATACCCAAATTACCACATACATATTTCGCCCACTTTTAATGTGGACTTCATCAACGCAAGACTTGTTCCTAAAAAGTGCAGTAAATGACCTCTATTTTTCAGGAATTGGAAGAAATATATTGTGATCTATGCTCAACGGTGTCTGACGCTATTGTACAAGAAGCAGAAGCTGTATCAGTTAAGGTAAGTTATAATTTTTTATTATTATTATAGAAATAAAAACGCCAAAAAGGTAGATTTTCACAAACTTTATTTAACAAAATATAATAAATGACATGTTTCGCAAAACCTTGTCTTCTTCTGACATAAATACGTACTACTACTGAATAAAGTTTGTGAAAATCAACGTTTTTTTGATTTTTTTTATTCCTGGATTATCGATTTTCATCAAGTAAAGGTCGAAACTATTCAATAATATTCAATATTATTGAATAGTTGCGAAGAAGTATTGGTACAAATTTTTGATTGCACTACTTCTTAAATACTATCACATTCATGGTGGGGATATAGCTACTAATTTATCCATAATTATTGAGATATAGACATTTTCAATTTCATTTAATAATACTAGGTTACTATTTTCATATGTTTTTTTGATTTCTAAGGTTTCCAAAATATCTAACTTTTTAAAATTCTTCTCTTTATGTAAGATCTTGAAATTTTCTTCTAAAATAAATTTATACATGCATAAATGATGAGTTTTCATTGTAAATTTTCGAATGTTCTTGAATTCTTTCTTTGAACGCTCTTCCAGTTTGTTCTCTCTCTCTCTCTCTCTATATATATATATATATATATCCTGCATTGTAACTATTGCAATTTAATTTTTACACTCCATTTGAATTTATTTTATCGTTTTTATCTTTGCTATTAATTAAATAATTGGAAAAATTATTTGCATATTCGAATGAAATTCAAAACTCATTGTTAAGTGTGTTTTATTCATTTATTTTGTTAAATATGCATATATATATATTATTTTATTTTGGTTCTTTAGCCAAATGGGAAAACTACTAAATACTTAAAATTTTGGTTAGTCATTTTGCGTATCTCACCCTTGTAGCTTTTTTATTTATTCTCCAATTATTAACTTTTTGATTGTTAAAACCATAAAAAAATAATATGCTAGTACCTTTAATGAAGAAATAAAAGCATAAAACTAAAACTATTCGCCCTTTCTTGTCTTTACAATATAAACGCACTGTAACTTTTTATCTACTTTTGTTATATGATTATATAATTCAATAATATATAATAAACCAAAAGCTTCTTCTATATTTTACGCACTGTTAGTAAACGAAATTCCATTTTATAAATAGCGATACTCTATTATTAATCAAAAAAAATCCAAATAATGTATTTCTATAGCACTAACTTTGATTAAATGTCTTAAAGGAGCCCCTGCGATTTACCCTATTGGTCCTAGCTTTACATTTCTGGCCAATAAAGAAAATCATTAAAAGGCGACATCGCATTATATGACGAAAATTAATTGGACATTTTCTCCTTCAAATTCATTTTCAATGTTACAGGGTATAGCCAACAACTTGAATAACTTTTCACTTGTATTGATTAAAATAATATTTTCTATATTAGGCAGTAGTAGATAATATGTAGAAATAATATCCATTAGTAAATATAAAGGTTTGTACAATAGTTATGCCAATGCCCTTCCAAATTTACATTTTTTTTAACAAGTTGTTGTCAGATGATGCCAGATCAGATGAGTACGGTAGATGCGATAAAGCTATAGTGTCAGGAACCTGGAGCTTATACATCGTCCTTAAAGCCACTTAAGACTTAGCATTGTCATATTGGATGACAACAATTTTTCGATTGTACACTACTGCACGAAGTTTACGTATTTTTGTATCCAATTGGGTTAGTTGATCACAGTATAGGTCTGCTGTTACAGTTTGGTCTCGTTACACAGTTGCTAGTCGACACACCCTATTTGTCAAAATTTAATAATAAAAACCCACCAGTTATAATATCAAAAATCAAAACGTTGAAATACTAGCTTCCGATTAATTCCACAATTGACTAAAATCACACAAAAAACACCGAAGTAATAAACCTTATTATTGGAACAACTTAATTACAATATAATAAATATACAATTAATCTTTAAAAAGAAACGCAGTAAATGTTAAAACAAATCATACGTTTTCAAGACTAATAAAATCGTGTTTTAAATAAAAGAATATTTCTTTTCTTATTAGGCCTAATCAAAGCCTACTTAGAATAATGAGAATATCTTCAATTTAAATTTGATAAAGATGGCAGTTTTTTTATTTAGATTTCAATCAAAAGATTTGCATCAGTTGATTAGCTTTAAACGTGCAAAAATCTGTAGAAACAACTTCAACTTAAACTTCTCTCAGATTTTCTTTTCGCTTAGTGCTATTTATAGATTTAATGGTTTGATTCAATGGAATACGCTCTAGAAAATTTAATTATTATGTTTGTGTAGATCGAATACAGAGAACAACCAATTAAACTGTTCAACTGTATTAAGTTACAAATAAACAGAACTTTATTATATAAGGAAGCTTTACCAGACAATTCAAAATATCTGTGTGTATCATATTAAAAATCAAACCATTTAAACTTTTAATTGATTCGTAAAATTTTTGAAAAATAAATGTAGAAGTTGCAAACTGAAATGAAAGGAAATGACAGTAGTTAAGTTTTTAATAAATATTCTATAATAACCCTTAAAACAACGGTTAATTTTGTTTATGGTTTGTTAATTTATATTATTTCGAAAACTTACTTACTGCTGGCATTTATATTAATTAGTAGGGCATAGTTCACCAAACAGCCACACCGGATTGGTCTTGTTTACAAACAGTTGAAGTTCGAAGTTTTAGGTAACTAGATTAAGGTAATAACTAGATCCTTGCACTTCACCTTCACTGACAAAGTTATCTAGTGCTTAAACGTTTGCATTTGCAAGTGGTTTAACATAACAGCGATATCCAAACTTACGGAAGTAAGTTTAGTTTATCATTTAGTAATTATTATTAGTGACAGCTGGTGTATTAGGTCGCAAAAGTTCGAGCAATGGCAAAAAGAATAACATTAAATTTTGATAAATATAATAATAGTTTTCGATAACACCACAAATATCTTTAATTCGGGAAGTCCTCGGGGAAAAACACACTTGTATAGTTGACCGCTATTAGCAGACATGAAGATCGATAAAATTACATTAAATACGGTCACGTAATATCAGTTGCCCCCAAGACGAACAATCCATTTATGTAAGAGTGACCCATTTCTACTGGCTATTTCATTTTCGGTTCTGTATAATATTTTACCTGATTTGAACATATTAAGAAACCTTTTGATGATTATTATATTGGTATTATTACAAATTTTCCAAAAATCCCTAAGAAATTGCAAAGACGTTTAATATAATTTATGAAAACAGATAATTTTTTTTCTCACAAATTTGTATTTTGACTACGTCGTTACTTTTTACGATCGTTGATTTCCTCCTTCCTTATAAGCCAAAAAACCTAAAAATTTAAAAAGTTCTTTATAATGCTTGGTAGATGAAACATTTGTATTTAACAAAAATATATATATTCGAACGTTTCAACACTACTTATTAATAATTGAAATAGTAGACTCGCTTGGCACTTGGTGAAACATTATTAAATAAAAACTTTGAAAATTTTCAAAAAGAACACTTGGCATGTTTCACAGATTTTATAATTTCTCAAACGATCGTTTCGGTTACAAGGGCGAAACACGTGAAGAGTTTGTTAATAAATTTAAGTGAAATATTTCCAATTTCTTCTATTAAAATATTGTTTATTAAACATGTTTCACCAAGTGTTAACGGCAGAGAGTTTCAATTTATTAATGTTTTTTTTTGTATATACCTATAGAAACTTTTATTTACTGAGTACTTATGTAATTAAGTAAATACTTTTGATTTTATCGAAATAGAATGTGCGATCAGGGAATTGCTTGCATTTTAGTTTATCATTTTCTTTGCAGGCTATAGAACAACACAAGAGGTATGAATCGTTAGCATCTCAGTGTCGGAATATCTCAGGCGCATCAGATTTATCACACCTCGCGAGAAGTCTACCTCCTGCACAAGGAAGAGGATTAATAGTGAAGCGAATATTCGTCCCTCCTCAACCACCCCCAGAACTCGTCGAAGGAGCAGAAGGCCAAGAAATGCAAAACGTATGAATAGAGTAAGATTAGATGTTAAGCTATTAGGGGCAAGTGCAATTTTCCATTAAAAATCTGAAAAGACGTCTGTGATTAAAAAAGTATTTAGGAAACGCAACGTTGAATACACAAAGCCTGTCTCAACGAAGTTGATCCAACCAATTAAAGTATGTTCGCTTCTTGGAAATATCTCTTGTTAAAGAAACTTTAATGAAAATGAATACAGTGTCATAATAACCTGGCAATTGAATGAATACATAGTGAACGCAATCTGTATAAGTTTGCTGCTTATTGTGGGATTCAATAATGTTAATCAGGAAACCCCCAAGCTTCAGTTTAACAATAGATTTCCTTGTTAGAAAAGGATCTTGTTTAACATTATTAATTTCCACAATAAGTAGTAAATATATGTAGGTAGCATTCACATACCATGATACACTTAGATTCCATATAAAAAGTCCCGAAATCAAACATATTTTCAATTTTTTTCATTATTATCATATAATTAAATTTAAACTATAGAGGGTGCATTTTTTGTGAAACATGGTCTGAATATATTTAGTCAAATAAAACACACTATGGTAAGTTTCACAAACTTTATTATTGTTCTCGACAATATTGTTTCGAGCTATGTGCTCATTATCAAGAGTAACATTATACTGACAATACGAATCTTACATTCTCATTTATAGATAGCTTAAAATAAGAGGGGATGAAAAACTGCCTAGTTCTAACTGACTATTTACATTTTCTGATTTTCTTAAGGCTTTATCTATTTCCAAATATTCATACAGAGATAATTTTTTACTTTTAGATATGTTTACATGTAGGTATTTGGTATTTTCTAAATTTAAATGATGGTTTAAGGTAATACAATGTTCACTAATTCCTGATTTAACATCTTTTTTAGAAACCGATTTTACATGCTTGCTTATCCTAGTTTCAAAGTGAGTGTAACAATAAGGATTTAAAGATTTTACAAATTAACAACAAAACAAAAACAAATATAAACCGAAATAATGGCATATATAAATTATTTTGTAATGAATGTGACGCTGTCTATATAGGACAAACAGGTCGACCCTTTGAAACTAGGATAGATGAGCATTTAAAATTGATTTCTAAAAAAGATGTTAAATCAGGTATTAGTGAACATTGTATTAGCTTAAACCATCATTTAAATTTAGAAAATACCAAACACCTACATGTATGCACATCTAAAAGTAGAAAATTATCTCTGTATGAATATTTGGAAATAGATAACGCCTTAAGAAAATCAGAAAATGGTCTAAATAATCAGTTAGAACTAGGCAGTTTTCCATCCCCCTTATCTTAAGCTATCTAGAAATGAGCATGTAAGATTCGTATTGTCAGTATAACGTTACTCTTGATAACGAGCACATAGATCGAAACAATATTGTCGAGAACAATAATAAAGTTTGTGAAACTTACCATACTGTGTTTTATTTGACTAAATATTATCATATAAACCCATAGATCTCTATTTCAAGCAGCTAGACATAGTTCATAAGTACGAAATAGAAATGAGAATTTTGAAATTAAACTTTCCAAACCCTACGGCTAAGAATAACATTTACAAGGTTTTGTTGTTTTTCTTAATATTGCATTTATATATAGATTAAAATAATTATTAAATTCTTAAATTAAACGTAAACAAAAAATATAATAACGTAAGAGATCTTCTGTTAAGGAAATTATTAAAAAGAAAGTATCTTCTATTAGATGAGGTTAAAGGTCACAACATTTTCTACAAAATAAAAGTAACATGATAACTTTTACAACAAAACAAATTACCTTCCTAAACTTATCAAATTTCCGTTTTTAAAGGTACTTCCTAGTATTCTTAAACCACGAATTCACAACTGACTTTTTTAAAGTACTCACGGACTTGACTAAGGCAATATTGGAAAACTCAATTAAAAATTTCTTTGAAGTCAGTTATTCTGCTGTTGGTTAATCGCCAATTTACGAAAACCTTTTTGTTATACCTATTTAAAACTTAAGTTGACGAATAACGTCACAAATTCTTCTTCATTGTTGATAGAAACTAATTAAGAACTTAACAATTTCACACTTCTAGACAGGAAATTTTTAGCTGACCATGACAATCTTTCGCTGATCAAATATAGTAATTGAACACAAAATACTTCAAAAAAATGCTTACAGTGGGTACTTTACGTCCTTATTAAAGAATAATGTGATCAGCACATAAAAGTTCCATACACAATTTCTTAAATAAAAGACTCCTTGCTCTAATTTCAGGTTAAACCAGTGCCAACTTTATAAAAAATTCCCTTAATTAAAATTGAGCAAATATGCTGAAAATGCATGAGCTAAGTGTTCATCGAGTAAGCTGCGAAAAATGGTTTTTAACGGTCTGGCACAATTTGTGCTGTAAATTTTAGAAAGGCTTACCGATGTAAAGGACGAGCTATAAACGTCAGAAACCCAATTTTATATGTAAAGCAACACTTTTTATTTCAACAGAAGGCTTTACTTTTTGCTACTATCTCTATAATAAGGGTTTTATTTATGAAAGGGTTAAAAACTGACGAAAGATTACAAAAAAACTTAATAATGTAAGTAAGTACAAATTAAATGTCTTGAATTTTTTTTAATATTTCCGTCCTATATTTGGGGTTTTGTGGCCAAATGGCAAAACGAAGCTCTTGTACCTTTATCATATCCATCCGCCTTCCTTCAACCCATGTAAAATAATTCATGAAATAATTAACAGTTGGTTTTGTTTCACTATTTTTATTTTTTAAATACTCAAACCTATGTTTCGGCTATTATGCCATTATCAAACAGTTATACTGTAACTACATTAAATTGGTAACATTTCTTCTTTTAAATAGAACGAACTACTCAGATGCTTTTAATATTATTAGTCTGAATCTCTTCGACAACTTCTGTAACAACTTTTAATAATGGGGAAACCCCGAAATCTATTTGGTCGTTCAATAAAGTTTTGTTATTTTTGCTTGCTCTTATAATTTCTGGTATTTGTAATAAATCTAATCTTTTTCCTTTACTTTGTGTATGTAACAATTTGAAATTGTTTATATCTAATGAATGGTTGTTTTGTATGAAATGGTTAATAATAATTTATTTTGTTCCACCAAGAGCTAATCAGAGCCTGATTAGTGTCGTAAGTTTTGTCTAAATTAAAAACCGACTTTAACGTATTACCTCTTGTTGTGCGCCTTTTTCAAGGTATGTTTTAAGCCTTTCAACAAGAGAGGTAAATTAAATACCTTACAATCCTCATCTAGCTCTGATTTTTACACATTCTAAATTAAGGAAACCAAATGGAAAAACTACGTAATTAAAATTATTCTTTTGGATACTTCAATACAGAGATTTCATTTTATGTGTACCTTTTTTTTTAATTTTTGAGGTACTTTTACCCTTTACAATGAGATGAAAATGAAAAATAAAACATACTTTGCACCTACCCCGGTGTAGAGGGAGAGTATAACATTAAAAAGCTATTAAAGAGTGAATTAATGGATTCATTTACAACTTTTTATTTTATATCCAAGTGTTGACGGCAATTTCTTTCAACCATCTCCTTCCGAGGGGATATTCGAACCTCGCCGTTATATTTTAAAAATAAATAAATATATCAAAAATGACACTGTACCTAACAATTAAATTCTATTAGAACTCACTATTGACGTGTTCTGATGAAACATATTTAAATATGAATATAGAATAACAGTGTAATGTATTGTTTACCAAGCCTTACATTTTTATGTAGTTAAGTTTCTTCTATTCGTCTCCTCTTCATAATTATGTATCAGAACATAATCCCATATTAAAGGAACTCCGTCAAGATCGCCCTTAGTTTTTAAAAATGCTTTACAATTATGCTGCCTACATTTCCACCGCGAACTATCATCTGTTAACTTTTTATAAAAATTTAATTTAAAATGATTTACAACTATTGACACCTTATTTCTTACCGTAAACCCCTTTCTGAAACCGGTTCCTATTGCCGATAGGGCATATCAATAATCGACAATTATAATTATCCAATAAAATGTTGTTATTTATTTTACTCCTTCTTGAGAATGGGAAACAACAACAAATGTATAAATACCTTTATTTTTGTCAAACTTCTAACAACATTTTTTAGTAAATGCAGTTTATTTTATAAAAGTATCCTTCTAAAAGTCTTTCAGAACTTCAAAGAATTGGAAAATGTTAGGGTGGACCGAATAAAATTGAATTCAGATATGGCAACGCTGCCATCGTTTTCTGGGTAATAGCGCGTAAACCATGGGAGCCAATTCGTGTATAATTAAGAAAGGATTGCTTTTCGAACGGGGACGAATTCGTGTTGCTTATAAGGGCTAATTACCTCCTGGGGACGAATCCGAGTGTACCGATGATTGTACTATTTAAAAAAAATGGCAGTCTAAAAGTATAAATTTAGATTATGTTTGGTAGATCTTGAAAATACTTTTAATGGAAATTAGTGACATTAGTCAGTTGTGAAGTAATTCAGTGAAAATTCTATCCTTAATTAAGCTTTTGTTTTCTTCATAGCATGATTGATTACACTCACCTAAGAAATATTGTTTGAGTTATTTATATATTATATGTTAGAAGAAGATGATGTTTAAAAAGACCAGCAGACTGGCAAGAATGAAGTTAACTGTAGATGTTATTTTTAGCGGCTTTTAGAGTAAAATGTAACTTTATTATCTAGAAATAGCACGCGATTGAGCGTTTCTCATAAATAAAAGTATGAAAATAATCTAATATCACTGAAATATATTTTAGGTAAAAGTGACATCTTTCTTTGTATTTTGTGAAATTTTCTTAAAAGAAATTGATTTCCTTTTCCTACCTTTTAGTGAAACCGTCAATATAATCGAAGTAACTTAATTTTAATGTTTCCGACATCAAATGCTCAGCACACTTGATTACATCGTCTCCTTTTATCTAAACATCGCCCTCACAAAGAACACCTATCTGCCGTAAAAGCTTTAAAATTTCGTCCTCCAAGGAGTTCGATACGAAAACGTTTTAAAGCTGCTGTTCCGATTCCTGGAATAATTGCGCGAAATTGGAATGAAGCACTTCGCAATATGCAGCCGTAAATGGGCTCTATAAGAACATCGATAACTCTTCAAAACGCGAACCACAAACATCGCGTTTCTCAACTCACTTCCACCGTTATATTATGCTGCTCAGTTATTTCCGCCAAAAACCGTAACGGAAATTAGAACGAGTATCATAATAGCGAAACTGTAGCTTATTATTAGTATCTTTCATTAATCTCTCAAAAACCGTATTGTTATTAAACAATTAAAGTAGGTAATACTAACTAAAGTTTCAACAGTGCAATCGTTGTGAAAAGACATGATTAAAACCCAAAAAATTAATAGAACACGGTAATTTTTTCACAAAGGCTATAGCAGGATAAGGTAGTGAAAATTGCCCCATGCTCGATTGTAATTTCGAATTGGCCATTCGAAAAGACATAATTGAAAACTCCTTCAGCTAAATTTTCAGCCCTCTAAGTGGTGACAGGGTGGCGCTATCGTTAAAAATGTGTTTTTTCGAAATTAATTTCTCCTGCCTCACTGTTTACTTTAAAAAATCTGAAAAAGTTAATGAAGGTTAGTTATTGAGAAGGAGACTAGCCTGTTTTATTTACGTATATTTTAAAATTTTAATGCCTAAATGGCTATTTAATTTCAAGATTAAGGCCCAAAATTATCGAAAAAATGCAAAAAATGGCGGCTTTCCTCATTTTTAGGCATGTTCCAGTCTAAAAATGAAAATATACTTACCGGCATCGTGAAGTACAGAGAAAAATACATGAAAAACTGTTATATTTATTTCTGCCAAATGGAACCTTCGTGTCCTAAGAAGCTATTGAAAAATTAAAATATTTTTCCTAGCTTTAGTATTTTTTATTGGCTACAGAGGCTCTGATATCAGTCTTTTAAGTCTTCATTTTATTCTTAAAATTACTAAGTGTTACACTAATTTTTTGGATTTTAATTAAAGTAATATTGTGTTACGGTGATTGGACAGGCACCACCTTAAAGGTTTCGAACATTTTAGAAGTTCCATTCAAATTTTTATTGATTAAATCTTAATTCTGATTCTAATTCTGAACTACTTACGTCAACGTCAACAATGTCAGAATTCCACAAAATTTAGAACAGGAGAACTCAACAGGGACCGTAAATCCCTAAGAATTCTAATACAAGTAATATACCATGAATAGTGGGTATTAAATTCTCACCGGTTATTGAATATTTTACCTAAAATCTGGTGATGATGCATATATTCTCTGTATTTAGAACATTTTTCGGCAGAGTAGTTAATTTCACCATAAAAACGGCACATATTTTATGGTTGAAACCGCAAAAGCTGTAGGTCTAGCCCTAATATTAACGATTCATTTTTTTATAGGGATGGAGGCCGATAATTTTGTGACAGAAAAATAGCTAGGCAAGAAAATAGGACATTGAGTCTTTTGCAGTTTTGTAAATTTTTTCTACAGATAGTCCTTTATAATGGATAGTTGAAAGCGCTTCGTACTTTCGTTAATATTAATTTAAAATTTAAATTTAATAACACAAAAAGGTTTCGTAGAAATTATCTATTGTACACTACAATATTGTTTCACCACACTGTGGCTTCATCAGGTGTATTTACATTATACAAACCTACAGTCACTTAAATACTAACTTAGGTGGTAAATTTAGATTAAGGAGAGGGGAAATGTTTCCCTCTAATTGGTCATTCAATATAGTTTCGTTTTTAGATATCTATTTATTTCTAATTGTTCTAACAAATTAAGTTTCCTGCTATTATTATCAGTATGAAGACTTTTAAATAATATAATAATAAATCCAGGAAACTTAATTTGTTAGAACAATTGGAAATAAATAGATTTCTAAAAGCGAGCACTATATTGAATGACCAATTAGAGGGAAATATTTCCCCTCTCCTTAGTCTAAATTTACCACCTAAGTTAGCATTTAAGTAACTATAAGTTTGTAGAATGTACCGAGAAGCGTGGTCTAGTGTTATGGATCATTCCTTAGCATTCGGGAGGTCCAAGTTTCCTGTGGTTTCCTAGGATCAGTTAGGCAAATGCTGGGACAGTAATATTCCACAGATAATCTTTCACTTCTATTCTGTCTTCACTTCGTCCGTTTCATCTTTCTCTTCCTAACCACACCACCCACCCACTCCCATGATTCCTGAAAGGAGGCTGAAGAGGGCCTTACGCCCTACCCTCCGGCTTTGCACTACAGTGTAGGTCGGAGGGACTGCCCGGCCACCAGCACGACTAGCTTGTGGGAATGAAACACAAAAAAGTTTTTTTTTTGTAGAATGTATATATACCTGATGAAGCCACAGTGTGATGAAACAATATTGTAGTGTACAATAAATAATTTCTTCGAACCCTTTTTGTTTTATTAAATTTAAATTTTAAATTATGTTTGAGTTTCGACAAATAACTGCCGCATCAGTGAAATATTTCTTTAATATAATCTATGCACACTATCACTATAAAATCTTACGAAAAGCCCATTAATCGGGCGACTCATAGAGCTTTCCAAAGGTATTTCCGCATGAACTTAAAGAAAAATTTAAAAACATTCTCAACAGTAAACCAGACTTTGAACCTTTATTAATGGAACAGGCTAACTCTTGCCAAAACAATAAGTGCTAACATGGCACCCAAATTCAAATACTGCCTAATTACTCGTAGCTCACCGATAAAAATTTTTGGGTGATCAAGAAAACATACTATGATTACAAGAGTGATTAGTTATTTTTGGAAATTTATTAGTTGTATGCTAATTTTGAGTTATAAAAGCTAAAATTTACTATACTTTATTAAGTTTGCTTTTCGATCTGATTATAATAATTATTTTCTGATACGGTCCGAAAAGTGTTAGATTACCTACAGGATAATCCGCCACCTTTCATTTTTATTTTATAAAGACCTTAAAAGAAATAAACGTTTCAGAAATACCTACATGAAACGAAAATATATGAATATTATTTTGGAAACTCACTGATATGAAGTATACCTACACCTGTCACTTAGTTGCCACCCTCATACGAAGTTTTTAACTTTAACAGGATATTATATTTTTCTCTCCATTCACTTTAATTTAATTAATTTAATCAAATTAAAATTTAATTATTTTCCATAATTGTTTCACTTTTTATAAAACACCCTAATCAGTATCATACAAAGAAATACCTTGTTGTTTATTATATTATAAACAAACGAACATTAAATATATTTTAGTAGCATTTCAGAAATATGCTTTTTAAAAGTATCAATTACATATCTACATTAATTTCAGAGTTTGTTAGTAGCTGTTTTACAAATAAATATATTTCTCGAATAAAGCAAAATTGAAAGACCACTCACATCTCAACAATCAGTTACATTAGTATGTTAAACGAAACTGTTTTCCATTTGTTTTATCCTTTATAAAGCGAGCAAGATGTATGGAGACAATTTCGGGGGTCCCCCTTAGTTTACTTATATTTCCTTTGGGATATTTACCTAAAGAATTCTCATGTAGAAATGATATCTTTTCATATCACGAAATTTTTCATTTCTCAATTTTATGAAGTGGTTAAATTTCGGGAGAGGTGGAAGCTTTGCCTACCAGATTGCAAAGCAAATATTAAACGATACGTTACATAGAACAGGAAATTAATTGACCAAATGTAATACAATTGAAACAACTGCAAACGGCATAGTAAATTCCATCTGTATAAATTTACCACTAATTGTGATTAATTAATTAATGTTCCGCAAAGTCCTTTTCTAATAATTATATCAATTTTTAAAACTGAACCGACGGCTGTCCTTAATCAAAGAAGATCTTATCAAACATTAAATAATTCACATTTAGTGGAAGATTTCTACAGATGGCGTTCACCACACAGCCTGAAGTTGTTTGTTAAACACCGCTTCAAGGTAGCAAGGGAATTGGTCGATGTTCTGTCAGAACTGTTGTACTGACAAAAACCAAAGAGGTCAAAATCGTGATCCACGTATGACAGATCGACAGATCACTAACCAAGTCCTCATGTTCTGATAAACAAACAGAATAATTATAATTTGCTAAATTTCATTAACATATCGACCAAACTGTATTTTAATCTAAGAAAGGCTGTTCATGATGCAGTCTTGATGAAACATGTTAAATAAATAAAATGACGAAAAATTCATTTTGTTTCAACTGTTTATTATAAGAAACTCTTACAATTGTTTCGATCAACAGATCATTTTAAGTAGAAAAACTAAGATTAGAAGTTATTACACGAGTATATATACTTAATCTACCTTACGACTACCTGATATGGAATTGAATTTCTAAATATTCTAAAAGGTTAATCAATCTGCCTTTGTTTTAAAAATATAGTACCTTGGTGTTGTCTTCATCTAATACATGAGAATGAGAATGTTCATGCATCCGACCGCAGCTTTTTATGGCTCTTCCGGACTGACCAATATATGTGGCATTACAATTTTTACAGAATAGTTTATAAATCCCACTTTTTGAAAATGTATCTACTCTTTCTTTAGTAGAGTAGCATTCGGGAGGTCACCGGTTCGAATCCGAGACCGGCTGCTCTGGTCCAAGTTTTCTGTGGTTTGCTTGGATCAATTAGGCAAATGCTCGGGCTGTAATTATTCCACAGACAATCTTTCACTTCTCTTCTGTCTTCATTTCGTCCGTCTCATCTTTCTCTCCCTAACCACACCATCCACTCATTCCCACGATTCCTGAAAGGAGGCTGAAGAGGGCCTTACGCCCTACCCTCCGGCTTTGCACTATAGTGTAAGTCGGAGGGACTGCCCGTCCACCAGCGCGAGAAGCTGGTGGGAATTAAACACAAAAAAGGTTTTTTTTATCTTAGCATTTCAATTTAAAACTGTCTCTTTGATAATGATCTGTTGATCGAAACAATTGTAAGAGTTTGTTATAATAAACAGTTGAAACAAAACGAAGTTTTCGTCGTTATTTTATTTGCATTTTAATCACCTATTAACATACTATGTTGGTGTTTTTTTAACCCACACTTACCATATGTTTTACTGCAGAGAACAGAATGTAATGTAATTGTAGGAAGCCGTCCGTGCAAATACATGAAAACGTGGAAAATCCCCTACAAACGTAAACAAATTTGCGTTATCTCACCGTTGTCTCTATAATAAATTTATAACTGCTGTTTTAAAATTTCATTCGTTTTCATTTATTCGGAAGCAAAACACACCTATCTGTATGCTTCATCTTTTTTTTTTCTTTTTTGTACAATCTATATTAAAGAATAAGAGCGCATGATTTACTTGAATTGTTAGAGTACAATTATATTTCGAATATTTTAGCTACATATTATTTTAGTATGAAATGTGATGAATTTTTATATTTTATAGGTAAAAATGTTAGGAAAACAACTATTAAAAAACTACTTAAAGAAATCTGAGATTTTCGAGACGAATCAGGTTTACACAAATGGGTTTGTGGAATCAACAAATTTCACCACCTGTTTCAATATTATTTGTCTATAATTAGTTTAATTTGCAATAATTTATTTAGTTATCTGCTTTTCAACTTATTTAAAATAAGTAAATTCCTGTCTGGAAGCTTTAAATCATAAAAAATACTTCAAACTTTTAAATTACATACAATCCATACACGTTTTCCAGTAAAATCAATTTTTAAATACAAAATAGAATTTACGTTCGCGTCCTGATTGACTAAGTGATACATTTTTAACTCTTACTCAAATTTCAATTTTTAAAAGTTAATTTTGTTGGTTTGGTTGTAAAAATCATTAATTAACTAAATATCACGTTAGGCATCAATTTTCGAAGAAATTCAGTAATTAAACGATTCTGTTTGACATTAAACATAAAATCCCCTGTAGCGTGATTACGTATAACACATTTAAGGTTTGTCAAAGTGGGAAGTAAGAGTTTACAGCTGTCGAGATCATTTCAAAACAAATATACAACATGATGACATTTTAAACTCCTTTGTGATGTAACTCGAGCAATAAATTTTGTTCCTTTGTGGAAAGGGAAAATTTAAACGGTTTTCCAAGAGCAACACAACGGTTAAAGTTAAAACCGAACAACACAGAATTAGCTAATTAAGTGTTTTAAAAACGTAAATAGACATAATTTACAATTAAATCGCTTAAAAAAGCACGAACAAAACAATATTTCAGAATAATTCACTGTTTTCATGTCAAAAGGCTGCTAAAAACCATTTTGGCCCCTGCTAAAGTCGAAAAAAATATTACCCTAAAGCTGTATTGATCAACTTTTATAATAATTCGAAATATATGGTTACTTACGCGAGATTTACAGCATTTTTAGTAAACTTACAAGTGATGTTTTTATTGTAAAAACTATAAATTATATAAAATATAATTATAATTAAATAATTATAATAGATATATAAATAGTATAAATTTTCTTTTATAGAAGTCTGTAACGTTCTGCCAGTCTAACCTACATAGACTTTAGATCAATCTATACAATTGAACAGGTAAACTTCTGAACCTAGATGTTTAGGAGTTTTACATTTATTGTTTAAACGAATAGCGTTAGGTAGATATAGATAGATATTAGAAAATATACGGAAAACTCCTAAACATCTAGTTTCAGATGTATACCTGTTAAATTGTAAAGATTGTTCTAAAGTCTATGTAGGACAGACAGCAAGACTCGAATAAAAGAGCACTTTAATTTTTGTTTTTCCAATAAAAAAGTAGACTCCATCTAGGCAGAACATTTACTAGACAAAGAAAGGTTACAAATCAAATTTACTAAAAAAAATAGAAATTAATAGATGCCTATCATAGGAAGAGGTTATTTGAGGGCAATAATTTACCTCTGCTAAACATTCATTTTAGTAAACATAGGGACTACCCTCACCATAAATGTAAATCAAACTAGCTTGTAGATTCATCATTTGATGATGCCACTGTGTGGAGCAACAATATTGTTATATCAAAGAAAAAAGAAGGAATTAAAATCCTTTTTCGTCTAATTACAAAGGATCACAGATGCCACATTTTGAATGCGTCCTATACAGTAAGCACAAGTCGAAACCGGTCATGGGATATGGCTTTCAGTGCGTTGTGCCTTCTGTGTAGGACGCGTTCCAAATGTGGGATCTGTGATCCTTTGTAATTAGACGAAAAAGGATTTTAATTCCTTCTTTTTTTTTTGGATTGTTATCTTCGTCTAATAATCGTTCGAAATGCCGGTAAGGGTATTAGCCCTCGGAGTAGTTGTTTCTTTTGATTCCATATTTATATTTGTTATATTGTATACTTTTCTCATGTGTACTGTAAAATTAAATAAAAAGTATTTAATTACAAATAGAGATACTTTTATTAAATGCATATTTAAATGTATTTCAAATACTACAGCTTATTATAGTTGCTTAAGATACAAGAAAAAGTATTTAAATGCCAATTAATCATTTTAGAGAAAATTTATAATGATGTCATTTCAAAACTGATCAAGTATTTAAATAATGTTTGAAACACCATCGAAAAAAATATTTAAATATGTATTCCAAATACTTTTATTTCAAATAATTACCAAGTATGACTTTTCTTAAAACATCTTGTGTTTTCATTTTGTGAAAAGATTTTTTTTTCTTTCGAGGTCGACGTGAAAATATTTATTTATTGATTGATTTCCAAACACACCACCAATGTCTCATCAATCCTTGTTATTTTCAGGATAACACTCCACCCCCGCTGAAGAATTCACTGGTAATAGATCGTCTTTCAGCGGTACAAGTATTACCAGCCCATGATGCACTCTCAAAGGAGGCAGCAGATTTAGAATCACAAATCAGGCAGATACAGGACTCCCTGGACACTTTGCAAAGGATACAAGTGCGATCTCTAGAGTCAGCACTATACAACAAAGCCAACGAATTACAGGAAGATATTTCCATGAAGAAATTCGACCTCCGAGTGGCCCAAATGCATCTCAGTGCCATAAACTCTCAGGTAACAAAAATAAATAACATTACAGTAATAAAGTAAAAATATTTTTCCTTATCATCACCGACGCTATCACAATATACGCATACAATTCCACTCAGCTACAAGGTAGATTATACATATCTACCAATCAATAAGGGAAAATAAATTTGATAAGTTTATAAATAAATTATAAAGAGATTCATCTTAACTACCACTAAAAGTTTGTCATGCGGACACGTGTTTCGCCCAGTATTAACGCGATACTAAAAAAAACTACTTTTTGGGTACTTTATTTCCACCAGTGCAAAGCCGGAGGGAAGGGAGCAACGCCCTCTTCAGACTCCTTTTTATGAATCGTGAGAGTGGTTAGATGGTGGTTAAGGAGTTAAGATTATCTGTGGAATATTACTGCCCCCATTTGCCTAAATGCTCCAACAAAATCACAGAAAACTTGGATCAGAGCAAGCGAACCCGAAATTGAACCGGTGACCTCCCGAGTTTTCTGGCATAACTACCAATAACTGATTTTGGACGACCTTCACGACTTTCGTCCCTGAGCGAACTGCGTCCACGATTAAATTCGTTATACCAACGTTTCACAGTGTCCAAGGATGGGGTTTCACCACCAAAAGTCGAAAATCGTAAAAATTATCGCACGAAAATGTTCACGAGTTAATTCCATTTTTTCGCTGAGACAAAATTTTCAAGTCACTGTACATAAACAACATAAGTTGTGCTCAAATGACAAAAAGTTATGAAAATGATTATGATTAAGAAGGTCAAACGTTCAATTAGAAACGTCCGATGGTGCCTGTAAACAGGTCTGATGGTATTGCCAAGGCCGAAAATATAAATAGCAATCGACGTATTTTTCGTGTTGAGGAACGGAACCTTAATATTGTAATTAAATTTCTCCACCTAACAGGCGGGCTGAAAAGTTCGTAGGCTGACCCATAGATGGCGCTACTAGTATCAAATCCATATGATTTTTAGTTAGCTCTAACCTTCAAAAGACGCGTGTATAAATTTGACAGCTGTTGCACTATTAATATCTGAGTTATAGCATTTTTTTTTAAAGAACTTTTGTTACTTTGAAAAAAAATTATAAAAAGGAGTTTCGTGTGTTAATAAAGCATTGCTTTTTGGCGAAAAAAAATACTGTTGAAACCAAGGCTTGGCTTGGCATCGAAAAATTGTATGACCACTATAATCGTTCCCTCGAAGGGAACTATATTGAATAATAAAATCAAATTCTATCAAAAAAAAAAAAATTTTTTCTATGCTAGCCTACGAACTTTTTAGTCCACCTATTATTTATGTTATACTATTTGTTGGTTTAAACATCAAAACAATTCGAAGTCAGTACATTATTCATATGTAGCAATGCGCCTCTATAACTCTAAATTATGTAAAATAAAGTTAGAATACGTGTAGAACAACTTTAACCAGAAAGTTTGTGAAATCATTTTTCAAACCCGAGTCTTCCAAGGCAAAACATACCGTGCATTTGTCATCGGTAAAAGTTCATTTCGACTTTTCGAAATCCAAACTCAGATATGATGTGTTGTTGACAGAATATAATGAAATCAAATTTAAACTAAATCTTATATACATAAGTCTGAATTTCGTATCTAATCGGAAAATACCATTTATACTTTTCGAAAATTTCTTATAATAATTGCCTCTAATGTAATTAAGCGTAATTCCCTACCTGGACAAATCATAAAATACTATAAACAGTATCTTGATCATTATACGATAAACAATAACGCATATTTAGAACATTTCTTAAAACACTCATTTATATTGATTATGAAAATGCTGGCCGGTATTCCTTTTATCTTCATTTTGAAATTTTAAAGGCGAAGCAAGTTAATAATTAAGAAAAATTGAACCTTGTAAATAATATTGATGTGCATCTTCTACGATAAGATGAATTAATAATACCTACGCCAGAGATAAAAGCATTCTAAAATTCTTCATCTTTAATATAATATTTTATAAAGTTCATCGCAGGTCGTTAACTAGAACAGTTAAGAAATTTTCATTCGAAGTTCTCGTATAAAGAATTTTATCCACATGCGAAACTAAATAATCCTGAGCATTTACTAACGTTCAATAAAATCCAACGTTGAGCTATACATGATACATCTGTTAAAAACGTTCAAAAATGCGCAATTTTACATTATGAAGTAAAAACATTAGACCAACAACTTCACCAGTAAAATAATCAGATAATGGGGCCGTTTCAATATGGTTTAATAATGTATAAAACCAGCATAAATCCTTTGTAAACAATGGAAATAGTGTACTTCTTAGCTGGTCTTAGCGATTATTAACTTTAACAATCGATTATCGATTTGTTTTTAATGGACTAAGAATCGATTTCTAACTACTACTTCGAATTAATCTGTATTATTCATTTGGGTTTGTTTGGATAATCGATTATTGAAAAAAAAACTATAGATAATCGATTAATGGAATAATTCGCGCAGATCTATCTCCAACGCGCTCATTAAGACACAAAAAATAAAAATAATAAAAAATAAATAAACAACGTAAACTCATTGAGATTAAACTGTACAACGGTCTCCTTCCTGATTTAGTTCCTGAAAATTAGATATGCCTTTATTAACTATGTAGAAGATGTCGGAAACAAAATTAAACACCTTCTAATCAAGTTGCATATTACACCAATTTTAGTCAACAAAATTAATTGAAAAAATCTGTTAGTTAACGACAAAAATAAAGCAAATTCAATAGATAAAAGCGACGTTTACAAATTGTACTGTAAAGATTGCACACGCCTTTTACCTGGGGCAGACAGGTAGAACCATAAAAACTTGGCTTAAAGAACATGTGCTTTCCATACGGAATAAAAAGAATAATACAGGAATAGCTCAACATTGCTCTGATTTCAAACATAATTTAGACAATAATTTGATTGAACTTTTACGTTCTGCACAAAACGGTCATAAATTGAGTTTGTTCGAATCTTTAAAAATTAAAAAAGCCATTAATAATAAGCAAAATATTGTAAATAATCAAATTGAAATGTTCACTTTTGATTCTCCGCTGTTATTGGACCTTCCAAATAGATAACCACTATCTACAGTTAATTTGTCTCATTGCTTATTTCCATCCGTTTATATAAGTCTGTTACATTATTTACATCTTTAGTAACACCATAGCTAGTGATAATTACCCGCAAGGGTTGAAACAATATTGTAGATAAGAATAAATAATTTTTTTCGTGAAACATAACCCAGTGTTTGTTTGTTACTCAAAATACCCATATTTAATTTTAATGGAAACATTTATACAACTCTTCCAATATAACATAACATAATATACTTTAACCAGTATAGTTAACTTTTCAAAGAAAAGCTGGGACATTTCTGTCAGTGCAAGAGATAAAACAAAATTATTTCAAGCATTTCCTTGTGCTTTTTGGCTTTAATTGCGATTGTAATTCTTCGAATACCCGTGAAGTTTAAAACGATTTTACATTGATTTTCCTACGGTCCGCTTCATTCTGTAATCCAAGCTATTAAAAGGTTTTTTTTTCGAACGAATTGCAATTTTGATGGAATTTTTTTATTTTCATAGTAAAAGCAAAAATAAAAAGGAATGAAACCAGTGAATGGCTAATTTCTAACCAATTATTCAGTTTTTCAAATATTATTTATTAAATTTTGTTTATTTTCTCTTCCACGTGATAATTTGTTGGTGAACCTTTCTAATGTTACGTATTTTCTCATGACTATCCATAATTATGAACTTAATAGGGAGAATCCTCTGTAGTATTAGATTTACTCGCTAATCGGGGTAATCAAGTGTTATATCACAGTTATTAAGTTTACGACCAAATTTAATAAACTCCACAGTTCTTACCGGAATACCTACCTGACTATCGATTTCACCGGGAGAATATCATAGAATATGGAAATCACGTCAATTGTTTTCACCTACTGACATAATATTATATAAAATTACAGACTGGATTTTGGATATTGTTGAATATAATAGCAGTGACAGCGCGTGTTACAACTCTAAAACCGTCGTAGAATAATATAATTCAATTAATAAAAGATTGTTCATAAAAGAATGATATATAATTTGAACAATTATTACAGCATCGTAGAGAAGTAAATATTAACTTTTAAACAATATATCGGAGATGCAAATAATATTATTAAAGATAGAACAGCTTCAGGGATAAATATACATGAACAAAAGAATAACATGCTTATGTTAGATATACTAGCATCTAGTAGGGGGGAATTAAACAAACTGGAAGCGGTATTAACAGTAGAGCATCGAATAAAAATTAATAAAAATAAAAGAAAATATTGGTATGCAGTAGACGTGATCGTAAGGTTAGGACTAATATACAAATTAAAGACGAAACACTAGAAAAAGTCGCCGATGTTCGATATCTAAAATAACTCTCTGCGGTAGAGACATAATAAAGTGCTCTCGATCGGTTAATTTATAAATTCGTGGAAAAGAAAAGTTTGAGATGTGGTGTTATAGGTGACTGTTGAAAATACCGTAGATAAAATTGATTACAAATGAAAAAGCATTAAAAAAATAAGAGATAGTATGGTAGGACACCTACTAAGGCATAAAGGGTTTGTTAGAAACATATTGGAAGCAGAAATAGGAGTGTTCTTCGGATTATTATTGCAATGATGACACCTTTATTAAGAGTAAATAACTAATACAAAAATTTTGACAATGCACAACAGTCTTAAACAACAACATAAACATGTACTAAATACGATTAACACAGAAGACAAATATATATCCAGTCACAGGTGAGATAATCTTAAAATCAGACCACAGATTAGTGACTGGTGTGCCTATTATAATTACGTTTAAAAACTTTCTTAGTTCCTATTTCTCCCGACAAACTAGTTTAGCGTTTTATTTAAACTTGCAATTGTTTCCACCAAGTTTGTTCATTTAATGAAGAATGGTCGCGTTCTATAAGGTTGATCTAACTGTCGGAAATCGAAATTAAAATTACCCACTACTATTCTCGAAACTTTCTCGGCGGAATAGGTACAAGATCGAAGACTAAACAATCGTTTACGGAGAATTTATTAACACCAAGGTGTATGTAGTATAATTGATAATAAATCATTTAAAATAACTTGTATGAACCGAAAATCGCTTTAGGTTGTCACAATAAATAGTGTTTATTAGTTGATGAAATAAGATTATTTCAGCGGTGCATAGATGTGTCACTTTTTTTTATTCCTATGGGGGAATCGATGTAATAAACGGACTTTGTGTTTTAAATGTTTATTATACCCAAACTATTTACAACTATATACACTAATTTTATTGTACGCCGTGATTACTACTTATTTTTACAAAAATATTAAATGACTATAGATTATGATTTATTGTATGAAACTATATGTTATTAAATACTATATGTTTAGAGAGATCTTGATGTGATTGGTGCTATATATTAATGTACTAAAATGATCTCTGCTAAAAATGTTTGATGTTTTTATGGTTTGAATCTAATATGATTGAATGAGGAATTGATTCAGCAATTGAATGTAAAAGTACTTATTTTAACAAGAATTTAAGAACTGCTCCCCAGAGGAGGGGGTGGTCCCGATGTACCGACACTTGAAACAACAAAAAAAAGGAAGGGAAACGTAAATATACAAAAATGTAACATTGCAAGCTATGCGTCGGTGCATCATCTACGTCCTGGAAATCTACCGATAGGTCAAAAAATTACCCCCAATAAATCTATCGACTACCGTAACTCTAAAAGAATATTTGGAAACCAAGAAAATATAATACAATATGACACATACAAAAACATAAATTGAAAAAGAAAGGAACAGACACCAAATGCACATGACAATACAAAAATTACAAAAATCCGAGAAGTAAAAAGCGCATGACTAATAAGTCTAATATATTACAAAGATAAAAAATAAAAAAATGAATATATGGGAACAAATAGACTAGTGTCATAATTTCTCCGAGCATTCCCGAAATCAGTGACCTCTCGAGCCTATTACCAAAGATCCATAAAGTAAAATTAAGTAATACTCTTAATATATTTATATTTTCAAGATATCAGTTCTTTTTACCTTTGTTATCAACCGCTACTGATTTGGAAACATTCTTTGTTCTTCTACGACTGAAAACAGAAGTGTCACACTACATTACTACATCTGTCTGCTAATGTACAGATAAATCTACTAAATTATTTTCCAGCCCTCTTCAACTTATTCTATTTATTATTCAGGAAGCAGGTCAACTATAAGTAGAAGATGAATTTCTCTAAGGTTTCCGTTCATTTTCCAAGTTAAATATCCGAAAATCTACATGAATTTCCTATGGGAGCTCATCTGTAATCCTTGCCTCTAACTTTTATTACCTTCAGATTAATGTTCAATCTACAGAAGTACACGTGCGTAGAAGAATTATTGAGGCTTTCAAACCAGCCCTTTTACGTTTAAGTGCCTTTTAGCCATTGCCTATTTAACGCATTCAATCACCATTAACGATTCGTAGAAGATGTGGGAAACTACACTATGTTAATTGAAATAATTTATGTAGAAAACAAAACATACTGCAGGATAATCGTCAAAACTAAAAGATTGTATTCCAACAAACTAAATTAAAATTAACACTAAAGAATTAATTGTATAATTTCCACTATAATTTTATTTGTCTCTACAATTGTTTCACCCTACTAGGGCATCTTCGGGAGAAGTATTTACATCAAATGTTACAATTTTTGCCTTTTATGTATTACTATTATCTTAGTCTAAAGGGTGGGGAGAAATTTCTACTATTGTTTGGGTGTTCGATTTTTTGGCGGTATCCCGCCGAAGGTTCTTTTGGTTAAATATGATAAAATGGACTGCTTTTCCTAATATACACTTTATTATTCACTATTTACACTTATTTGAATTTGTTGTTTTGATTGATTTGGATATAATTATGATTTTGATTTGAATTGAATAGAATGTAATGTAGTTTGATTGAATCTACAAGTGAAATTCTCGAATTGAATAGAATGTAATGTAGTTTGATTGAATCTACAAGTGGAATTCTCCGTGATTTTTTGCTTATTTCTACTTAAATAGTGTGAAAAAATAGACAACGCCCCAAAGTGAAAAATATCCCCCTCTTGAAGCTAAACACCCCCAAGCGTAATTCACAAAACCGTTGGTGGTGTTCTCAAGGCTGATGACCGATGCGTAAAGTATTTACAAGGGGTATCATAAAGGGGCCAGAATCTATTTTTGGAATTTTTTAACGTATTTACAATTGATGGGCACAAAAGATGCCAATATACAAAGAGAATAATAAATACCTAGAAACTAAACTTAACAGATGTATATATATAAAACAGACGAAATATTTTTAATATTTACAGGCACTTAACAACTATTTTGTCTAAAATTATTGAATTGTGGATATTTTCAATTTCATTAAGAATTCTTGAGTTATTGTAATCTGTTTTTTAATTTCTAGAGTTTCTAAAATGTCTAGTTTTTTACTTTTACTGTGTTTGTGTAAAATGTTGAAATTTTGTTCTAAATTAAATTCATGTTTGTTGTCTTCAATGTGGTAATAAAAGTAAAAAACTAGACATTTTAGAAACTTTAGAAATTAAAAAAACACAAGAACATATTAAGAACTACAATAAAAAATCAACATTCTTAAACCACATTGAAGCTAGAGATGGTTAGTCTAGACGGTATTTACTGTAATTTGTACTTTATTTTGTGGTTGGCTTATTCGTATAATATGCTGATAATGCACTTTATGATCCTCTGCAACCTTAGGCATTAGGTACTAATATTTCGAAGCGAGAAATTCCATATTTAGGTCAGTAGGTGGTAATAAAATATCTTATACTGTACCAGAGCATGATTGTTCTACTAATAAAGGTACTTTTAGACATGACATCTCACGTTACCAACATAATCAACAAATATACGAATTTACGTTTTGGATTATGAAGACCTTTTAATCCAATTTGATTATTTCTAACGACCACATTCCTTTTCCATTGCATCTTTTGTCGCACTAGCTAGTCTAAAGAGGCGAACGGGCTTCGAGGCCTTAGCTCCTTCCCTCAAAATCAAAGAAAATCTGAAACAATTTCTGAACTTCTAACATAGCAAAGAAAATTATGAATTCGCAATGTATTCCTTCAAGACAGTAACTACAATTTCTGGAAGACCCTCTTTAATAATAATTATTACCGACGTAGATAAGTTAAACGGAAAAATAGAGGAACGAGTAAACAAAGAAGATCGTTACCGCAATCCAAACTATAAAAAATCATAATTTCCATAAAAATGACATAGAGTGTTAACATTTTTACTAGTTTTAGTCAATATTTAAGGATAACGTCTTACCAAAATTAAGCTTCATAGTTTATGCAAAGCGTTGAGATGTCCCTTACTGAACATCATCCCTGTGCATATCCCCACCCCCTCAAATAATATTTAAGGACAATAAGATATATTAGCTCTTAGGTATCTTTATATTCTTCCGAAGAAGTCACAGTGTGGCGAAACAATTGTTATGAATAATGATAAAAATTATTGCGATTTACAAAATTGTGCTTTCATTTTTTCATCATTATTAATCTCAGTCAAGCATCAGTAGACTACATCGTATAAATAATACATAGGTTGACGCAGTAGAACTCTTGAAATACTCACTACGCTATGTCCGGAAAATCTTTTATAATAATTCGAAAAGTTCATATATTCACCTGCATTCACGAGACGCCGGCGCACTATCGTCGCTTTTGCGCAATCGACCAGTCGATATCACCCACACCCCGAGACCAGTTTATCCCATGCAACATCACGAGAGAATTTTTCGTATCATATTCCGACCGATTAAAATCAAATAAAATATATTTAAAAAGTACAGAGAAGCTCTAAATAGCCACGATGGGTTGGCTAACATTACGGATGCAACTAGTAAGTGAAATTAAAGCTCTGTATATTGTATTGTTATCTCATTGTGTCACTTTTGAAAATATTGTTGCAAACATCTCGTTGAATATGCTCTAGTTTCTAGACGGTCTATTTTTAGAACCTAGGTAGATGTGGGTACCTACCCAGCCTTTTTAATCAAATAAAGGAACCTATTAATTAAATAATTGAAGGAATTAAAATCACTTAAATGTTTCAAAATATTTTATGAGTAAAAAAAATATTGTAAATTCTACAATATTGTTTCGACGAAATTTTTTTTCTCAGAAAATCTATTACTCTTGTGAAGGACATTGTTATGTCCAAACAATATTGTAGAATTTACAATAAAATATTTTGAAAAGTTTAAAAGTGATTTTAATTCCTTCAGTTATTAAAATATTGTTTCACAAGGATCCGACCAGTTCAACAATTGATTATCTATTAATTAAATATTAAACTTTTAACAAATAGTATAATATTTTACTTATAGATTTATGTAGGGGATTTAATTAAATTTTTTATCGTAAACCAATATTAATTATTAATTAGCAAACTTACAGTGAAATTGTTAAGGAAGTGTAATTAGTTTATTGTATATCCAAAAACAATACCACGTTACTTCTTGCTATACACTTGCAATTAAAACTTATAATTAAGAGTAATGTATTATTGTAGATATTTTTGTCACCCACTTATTACAAAATGAATTTTTGAATATTTCCTTGTCTTGTTTACAGAAAGAGCTTTTTTCTCATAAGCTCGAAGCTTCAGATACGTGTCGCGAAAGGAAAATGTCATCGTCATCGACGGGCAGTATGAAAACAAAGTGGTTGAAAGCCTTTAAAAGCTTGAAAACGCCACCACCCGTCAAAGATGCTGAAAAGTAAGTGCTATTTTTAATGTACAAAGCGGGAAAATTATTTTATATATCTACAATTGTACGTGTACCTTTCTTAACATGTAAATAATACAAGGAAAAGTATGTTGATAAATTAGTAAATAGATTCAACAACTTGTCAGCTATTCTTAATTGTCAAATAAATAATTGTTTCAATCTTTATTTTATACAAATTAACATTCATATTGAAATTGAATAGTAAAATAATAACACAAATTTCCACTATTCTTTCATTTTATTTATTATTTATTATTTTCTGGTAACTTGTATTCCTCATAAGAGTGTTACATACACTCTAGAGAAGTTACAGTGTTGCTATCCTATTTCAAAATTTTCATTTTATGTCTTCGTTATAGCTTCAAAATAATGGACGCAGAACAAGTCCGCCACCCACCTTTTTTCAAACCAAGTCAAGAACTTATCTTAAATCTAACATCTTGGCGTATATATTTGCACATTTTTTATTTGTATTCAAAAACCCGAGTTGCAACCACCCGCACAAAAACTTCGAACTCTATATTATCATTTTCACCTTTTTCCATTTCATCAGCATACATTTTAAACTCTCCTTCACCAGGATAGTGTATAGTGGATAGTAGCCCAATGAACGGATCACAACTCCCATTGGTTTGAGATTATTTTACCATCACAATCATTACCTGTTATATTAAATCCGAATAATTATTTAACTTAACAAAAAAAGGTGCTAAACCGCATTGCAAACATCAGATAATTTCTTCAGAAAGTAAATAATTAAAATTAACTATTTTTAGACAACGATTTTGACACCTAAAGCAACCTACCAGGACATCTTTAGAAGAAGACATTATTTTACTATTCAATATGAATGTTAATTTCCATAAATTTTAGTTGAAATATTTCGAAATAGCAGACAAGGCCAAGTGGTTTTTTAAACTAAGTTTGAATGTGCGAATTTTGTGTCAAAACATTTGGTTCAACCAACAATGTAAAGAAAATAAGGTGTTGCAGCAATTGATAAAGAGGACGTATTCACTCTCTTTATTATCATTTTCCACCTCCATTACCTCACCTGGGTCACAAATTGAAAACGCCCTTAGAACTAAACGTACATCATTTTTATAGATCATGTAAAGTTGACGTTAATAATAAATATAATCAAATTTATTAGTCTACTCGACAATTGTTTCGGTGGATACTACTATTATCAAGAGTATTTATTTAATACTAAAGTTTAAAAAGTGTGGCTTTTAATTTATACTTGCTACTTACCACCCATATAGGAGGAGGGAGGAACGTATCGAGTCAAGTTCTGTTCGATTGTTTACTAAATTTAATTTTGCATCTTTGGCTTTCTTAATTTCTAGATTTTATGGTAAAGTTAGTTTTCTGCCTTTATTAATATTTTAGTGTGGTCTATATCTAAATTATGGTGGGAAGTTATACAATGGTTAGCAATTCTTGTTTTTTGTTCTCTTTTATTAATACCGTATAGATGCTCTTTTAGGCGTGTTTCTATTGCCCCTCCACTCTGTCCTATATAGGGAGCATTACATGACTGACAAAATAAATGATATATACCGCTCTTTTCTCTTATATCTTTTTTGGGTTTATAGCTAACTAGGACATTTTTTAGGATTTTTGTATTGGTTTCTACTGGCTGTAAGTTGAATTTCTTTAGTCTGTTCTTTATTTTGAATGTTAAATTGTTAACAAAGTTTAGCGAACGATACATCCGTTGCTTTGTTTTTGTTTCCAGGCTGTTATTATATAATAACGTTGACACTATTTTTTGTTTTTTACTATTTATTATCTTATCTATTAAAGACATATTGAAACCATTATTTTTGGCTATGGTTTTTATTATGCTTAGTTCTGTTTTAAAATCTTTGTCTGATAATGGCACATTTAAAAGTCTGTGAATGAGGGAATGAGAGACTGCCTGTTTTGTTTGTTTAGGATGATAAAAATCAAAAGATATGACAGTATCTGTATAAGTTGGTTTCCTAAATATTTTGAAATTTAAAGTATTATTATAATGCATAATATCTAAGCTCAAATAGTTTTTCTCTTTCTTTTTCTATAGTAAAATTAATATTATTATCTAAGGAATTTATAAATTTCAGGAATAGATCCAATTGTCTATTACTGTCAGTCCAAATACAATATATATCATCGACATATCGATGCTAAGAAAATACAATGAGACATATAAATTTCTGCCAATATAGGGGATAATGGCGATCCCATAGGGTTTATATGTCACATTTTGAACAAGAATTATTCTCTTCTGGTAATCATTTAATTACTCCATTCCAATATTAATAAAAGCAGAAAACTAACCTTACTAGAAAATTTAGAAATTAAGAAAGCCAAAGATGCAAAATTAAATTTAGTAAACAACCGAACAGAACTTGACTCGATACATTCCCTACTCCTCTTATATAGGTGGTAAGTAGCAAGTATAAATTAAAAGCCACACTTTGTAAACTTTACCTAGCGGCGTAGTCTAGTGCTCTAGATCATTGCATAGCATTCGGGAGGTCACCGGTTCGAACCCGGGTCCAGCTAATCTGATCCAAGTTTTCTGTGGTTTCCTTGGGTCATTTACGCAAATGCTGGAGCAGTAATATTCCACAGATAATCTTTCACTTCTCTTCTGTCTTCATTTCGTCCGTCTCTACTTTCTCTCCCTAATCACACCACCCACCCATTCCTACGATTCCTGAAAGGAGGCTGAAGAGGGCTTTATACCCTACCCTCCGGCTTTGCACTACAGTGTAAGTCGGAGGGACTGCCCGCCCACCAGCACTAGTACCTTTAACTTGTTAACTTTAGTATTAAGTAAATACTCTTGATAATGGTAGTATCTACCGAAACAATTGCCGAGTAGTCCAATAAATTGGTGTAAACATTACTTTGTTTTATTTCTTAATTTCTTAATAAGTTATATACTATGTTTCACAAAAAGTGCACCGTATAAAGTTTATATATAATCAAATTACTTTGAAATTTGCCTCATTTTGTGGGTGACCCTGCCCGATCATTATTTTCCATTATTTACTATTTTATTTTAATACCCACGACCTACCACTACTTTACAATGCGTAGATTTATACCGATATAATATAAATGCCTACCATTGTTTAGCAAATGTTTTGCGACGGTGTATTAACATACTTTTCTTTGTCTACGAATATAACTTTTGTATAAATTAAATTCTGATAACATGCATGTTTAACAAACTATTTTCTACCTACATTGCAAACTCTGCAGAAAAAATCAAATGTACCATGCTGTATCAACGGTAATAGCGATGAGGTAAACTATCAGTATCAAATATGTAAAAACCCTTAAGAAATAGTATAGTAATATTTAATCTTTCCTCTGTGTAGAAGTCTTTAAATGTGACCTTTTATGCTAAACACAATATTGCACAGCTTCTCGTTAACCATCACCCATAGATATTTTACCAACTTCACAATGTTTAATACACACAAGATAATTACTCGTTAAATTTGGGCTTAGAATTGATCATGAAGTTTCTTTAACTAATAAAAGGACTTGTTTATAAATTGTTTAAGTTTTGAAGTATATACAGGGATAAAATAGTAAGGTAAAGAAAACACTCGGTAGTTTCACAATATTTATTAAAATTAATATTATTAACTTTACCTCTAAACAAATATAACTTTAATAAAGAAATTCAATTCTTAGAAACTTTAGCCAGAAATAATGGGCATAATGAAAATATTATAGACATTCTTATAAAGAAAAAACAAAAGAAATTACTTCTAAAACATTTTTATACCATGCCAAGCACAAAAGATAGAATACGTTACCATTACATTAATTACATTCCAAATTTAACCAATAGTATTAGTAATAAATTAAAAGTGTAAATAAAATCAATTTAAGTACGTTATTAGTGAATAACAAAGAAAAAACTGAACTATTAAAAAAGAGTGGGGTTTACCAAATATCTTGTAAAAATTGCCCAGCTATTTACATAGGACAGACTGGTAGAGCTCTAGGAGTTACGATGAAAGAACATCTTAAATCAATTTTCCAAAAAAAATCTTTGTAGCGGCTTCGCAGAACATTGTATTGTAAATAATCATACGTTAAACCAAGATAATAACAAATTAATTCACAACACACATAAGCGCAGATTGTTAAATTTACTAGAAATGGTCGAAATTAATAAAGCACTGTTTAATAACAAATTAGTAACAAATGACTAAACAGAATTCCATTTATCCCCACTTTTAAGAGCTAGCATAAACCCTAGTATTTAAAACCTAAATGTGGTAATTAATAGTTAGTATACATTGGTACTCTTTTGTTTGAGAATGGTGTAACAACCGAAACGACTGTCGTCAAGGACTCAATTTGAATAAATATTTTGAAACTACCGAGTGTTTTCTTTACTATACTATTTTATTTTGAAAATGTTTCACCAAGTGGCCAACAACCGCAGTATCTCGATTATATACAGGGTTATTTAAATTGAGTGGTATATTAGACGTTTTAGGAAATCTAAACATGTTAGAGATTTGAAAATTTGGAAGTACCAAGTATGATCTTTTTATCTACAATAATTTCAACTGTCTGCCACTTCCGATTATACCGGAAGTTGATTTCTACTTTTTTATTTTAAATGGAATAGTATATTTTTTACAACGAATTCGTATGTAGCATAAAATTTTAAGGTACCTTTGATAACCAACATGTATGCCTACGATGGAAAAGAAATCGCTACCACAACCCAAACTATAAAAAATCATAACTTCCATTAAAAACGACTTAGAGTGTTGAAATTTTTGCTAGTTATAGTCATGTCTTAAGGCTAACGTAATGCCAAAATTAAGCTTCATAAATTATACAGAGCGTTCAGAACAAAAAGACAAAATTTAAAAACGTCAAACAAGAATAACTTCATCTTTCCAAATGATATCTACCATATTGTTTTTATCATTCGATTCCTTTTTTATCCTCTTTCGATACATTTGGATGTTTCCCATTGTTTTATTTGGAAGAAATCCAAAATTATTTAAAAATTTTAAATCTCTAACACACTTCATTTTCCTAAAACGTCTTATGTACAACTTCTGTTTGCATAACGCTGTTTAGTAACATAATGAATTATTACATGTAAACCAATTATTGAACGATATACGGAACGCATTCTATCTTTTGCATTACAACAGGCCAATAAAATGGAACGTATGTTATGCAGCATTTTTAGCAATGCTCGTAATTATGACATATCAGGAATTGATAATAAAAACAATAAAAGAATAATAATTTATAACGTTGTACCCAAATCTTGCTTCAGGATGTCATGATTTATAAGTATGGTAATAAGGATATCTCAAAACTTGAATGTGCTACAGTAATTTTGGAGACAAATTCGAATTCGCCTTCGAAAAATACAGCAGAAGTGATTATTTTTCTCATGTTTTTTTTTCTTTTCAACCCTCCATTGTAGTGCCATCTTACTCGAGGGATCTTTTGATTACCAGATCACTACTATGGAGATCTAGAAAAAAGAATCTGTGAAGAAGATAATAATTTTCGATGTTTTCTGTGCCGGGGAACTTGAATCTGTCCCCAGAGTTGCCTAGCGCATTGAAATTCATAAAAATCATAATATCTAAACCAAACAATCGAAAGTAGCAAGCATCATTCGGATTTTGAAGTGGACACATCAAAATCTAGATCTAGGCAACTCTAAAGCCAGATTCTGATTCAACAACCAAATGTTGATCAGAAATAACTACTTTTAATAAGATTTATGGAGGATGTGGTAGGAAAATTGTAAAACATGTTAAAAATGATATATCAAACAAACACTGTTGGAAGGTTTTACAAAATTTTTAATAAGACTTCTCTTACACTACGGCTTATCAGGCCATCATCAGTTATGTAAATAGTGTAAAATATATAGTGACGTTTCTTTAGATTAAGTTAGTTTCTACTCAACTCTTTGATAATGGCCTCATAAGCCGAAACAAGTTAAGACAAGTCTTATTAAAAATTTTCTAAAACCTTACAACAGTGATTGTTTGATTTCTATCATTAGAAATAACTACTCCCTTTGTTATTTTGTATGTTTTGGAATTTGGTGATAGAATATCTCGAAATATTGCGTCACAAATTAGATCGTAAATGATATCTCTGGTCTTTGTTTCCTGATCCACGTTGACCTGTGCTATCTCAAACAGGATACACAATTTACCTTCTTTTTATGATTACTCTACTAAAGTACTTAAATAAACTTAAACAGCAATCTTTTACTAATTATAACCATAAGTATCTATTCATCAAACTATTATATAACATATTTAATTAAAATACGTGAGCAAAACTTGTTTGTAAATTAATAAATCTCAATTCTAAACCCAAATGTTTGCAGGATATACTCTGAAACTTCTGAATTATTTTGACGTCAATTTAACGTATAGTTCAGCAGTTTCACGATATATATATAAACGCAAAAACGTTCATTTAAAACTAATTAATTAAAACGGTTTCATTAGGTGTATTTAACTAGCAGAGCAGGATTTGTTTTTTTGTTTTTTCGCTCTCTAGTGATAAATTTTATTAAATGAAATTAGTTATTACTTACATTACTTAATAAATGAACGTTATTACGAACGAATAGTGTGCATATTACATTAGTTCGTTATCACTGGTACTAATAATGTAAAGTAAATATTTCAAAATGGTTCTTTTTTCTCTCAGGAAAAATGGTACCAATGCTGGTAGGGAAATGCCAAGAACTGAGCCAGATGTACACAGCTTTCAAGAATACACTTACAAGAAAATAACGCCATGTGACGTTTGTTCTCAAATTTTGAGAGGTAAGATATATTTATACTAGTTAATAAATAAATACAGACAGCGTATTGAACGCCATCTATGGAGATTTGCTGCGCCGTGGGTTTAATTTAACAAGTCGATTTCCTTATTTGAAAAGGATCTTGTTTAACATTACTGACTCCCACAAATCTGTTGCAAATATCTACAGATGGCGCTCACGACGCTGTCTGTATTTGTTTATTAATCGCTGCTTATAGGCAGCATCTAACAGTTTCGGCAAAACGCTTATCAAGAGCATATTTTTGGTTTTCTTTTTTGAACTAGTTAATATTATGAAAGAGTAATATTTATTTATTTGATTGTTCAGAATTATCCCTAATAAAATAGGGAGGTGGATTATCAAATGTGTTCTTATAAGAAACCCTAACTTCTGTTAAAGTTTTAGACAAATAAAACTTTTCAGTTATGATTTTATTTGTTAAAAATAGAATTGTTCCTTGTCCAAACGTTTTTCGCTTATAAGAATTTATTTAGTAGATCCATCTACAAAGCTACACGTAAAAGTAAATTTTCACAAAGGAAACCGTTCTTCTGTGAGATTTCTTTCAGTCTGTGAAATTACATTTTATTGCGCTCCGAGCTTAACGTCTTTACAACACATATAACAGTCTACATGTCGACAACTTATGAGAAGCAATTTTTTTGAAAAGCGACGACTTTACTTAATATCCAGACAACAGATCATTTTCTTGTGGAGAAATTACTGAATTTTTATGTAGTGTATATATGACAATCAAAATTTATAGAAAAATAAATGACAGAGATACATTTTCTGAAGTAAAATGTAAAATTTTTCTATATAATCAATCATTTAATGAAACAACTTAGATAAATTTAAACATTTCCCTGATTCATAAAACAAATATAAAATATTTATTAAACTAGTTTTGATGCATATTTCATGAAACATGATAAATAATAAAAATTATATGAAAAGTTTCATACGTCGAAAATGTTTTTTGTTCCATTAATTTCATAAAAAATGTAACCAATAAAATTAAACTAAAGGTTAAAAACATTGAATATAAAAACAATAGAAGTTAATAAAACTAATTTAAAAACTGTACTAGTACACAATAAAGATAAAACAGACTTTAATTGTAAAAGTGGTGTCTATGAATTAAATTGTAACCAGTGCGATGCTATATACATAGGCCAATGTGGCAGAGCCTTAAAACATAGAATAAAAGAACATGTAAATTGCATAAAAACCATGTAAATTCTACGGCCTTTTCTGAACATTGTAATATCAACGGACATACATTAAATTTAGATAACATTAAATTAATTCACCTCGGACAAAAAAGCAAAAGATTAAATTTACTCGAAAATCTTGAAGTTAAAAAAGCTTTATCGGATGGAAAAAATGTAGTAAATAACCAGAAAGAATTATGCTCAAATAATACACCCTTACTGTTACCTAGAATACAATAGCTTTATTGTGAGTTGATATTATGATGTTCGAAAATTCCATGTAGGCTAGTAGTTGTAATTATTACGGATATGTTTATGTATGTATGTTTGTACATCTTGTCAATAGATATTTAACCGGTTAATTTTAACTTTTAATTTAGTTTGTTTACCTACTCATTGATAATAACGGTCTCGTCGAAACAATTGTAAGATGTTTTCTTTAAATACATTGTTGAAACTTTTCATATTATTTCTATTAAATATAAAATTTTCAATTTTGTCTAGTACCTTTTGTTAAACATATGAAATATCACAGTTTACAATAAATATCGCTGGATGGTTACATACTGCCTCTAATACGATATTAAATCAACTTCGTCTTACGAAACAACTTATCGGTAATAATGAGATCTAATAAAATCGAAATCACGATTCACATCCGGTAATTTCAATTAATTTTGACCAAGAACTAAATGATCTTTAATAAATATAAAATATTTACTACATTTAAGTATAACACTCATTATTCGTTGAATGATTGTTACGCAGGACATACGAAACAAGGACTAAAATGCCGGTCATGTAAGATGAACGTTCATTTAGACTGCCAAGAAAAAGCCCCAAAATGTCAACCAAAATCCAGGCTTCTCCGAAGACAAAAGTCTACATCAGAAATTGAATCACGTGTACCCGAACCAACACTTGAAGAAGAAAGTAAGTGATCTTTTTTACATTTCCTTAAATTGGTTATATTTATTCGTTATTGTTGAATAGAAGAGGCAAAAATTTATGCCGCTATTTTAAATGAAGAAACTCGTACTACGTCTACGAATATACAAATAAACATTTCTCATGTATAATAGAAAACTCAAAATAATCTCTGATTAAAACTGTCATTGAAAATTAAAATGTATTTTCACACCTCGTTTTCTATCATTTATTACCAAACCACAAATACTAGAAATGTAGGTCTTTATGTAAAACAAATTTCAGTATTTGCCGTTTCTTAAAACAAATGAAATAATTTATATAATTTATTTAAAATTCCATTTTTTTATTATTTAAATATGAAAAAATGTAGAAACATTAACTGAGTAAACTTGCCGAAACATTGTAAACTAGCAAGGTATTCAAAAAAAAAACACTTGGAAAGTTTCACAATTATTTAGTATCAACTCAATACGTATTTTTTGCATTTGGTTGGGCACAGAATGAATGTATCAATTTTTGGAGATAGATAGATTCAAAAATAAAATTTGCTGTAGAAATAGGTAATAAAATATTAAATTTCTTAGATATACAAATATGTATCAAAGAAAATAATAGTTTAGATTTCAAAATATTTGGAAAAGAAACCTACACAGACTGTGTCATACCTAGCGATTCAAACCACCCGAATAATATAAAACTAGCTGCGTTTCATTCCATATTAGATAGGCAAATTAATATTCCATTAAACAAGGATAATTATAGTCTAGAATTAAAAGTCATAAAAACTATAGCTAAGAACAACGGCTATAAGACAGAGGTTATAGAAACCCTTTTAGCTAAAAAATTAAGACTGAACGCTAATAAATTAATTTTTCCGATCAACACAAAAAAGGAAAATAAAAAAATTTGGCAAAAAATTCCATATTTAGGTTATATTAGCAATAAAATAGGTAATAATTTAAGAAAATATAATGTAAATCCTGCTTATTTCAACAATTTTACGTTAGGAAAAATATTAATGAACAATAAATTATTAAATAATACAGACAATTACGATAAAAGTGGTGTTTACGAGATAAGATGCTCGGATTTTCCGGCTATTTATATTGGAAAGTCCAGGAGGGATATATTACCTAGATTCCGTAAACACGTTAATTACGCAAGGTATAGTAAACATTCATCAGGACTTTCAAGCCACTTAATTTCAAATAATCATACCATTCATAGAGATAATTTAAAACTTTTACATCACCGAAAAGGTGGTCCCATCCTAGACAGGTATGAAATTGTTGAAATAAAGAGAGCATTAGCAGAAAATAAAGTACTAACCAATGATTAGTTGGAATTTGGCCCCAACCCTTTATTAAACCTTAATATTGCAAAAAATGTATAAACCATTAGGTTATTATCCCCTTCCACCTATGTCTTTGGTCCGTATTTAAATGTGATAATTGTATAATAAGTAGTATTCTTACTCCTGAAGATGCCTTAAGCAGGCGAAATACGTATAGAGTTGATAATAAATAATAGTGAAACTTTCCAAGTGTTTGTTTTTTTTTAATACCTTGCCCCCTTCTAAAATAGTCAAATATTTTCGTCAAAATAAAAACAGCAATGAAAAAAGGACATCTATGTTAATTATAGGTCTCGGTTATTTTTATGTTTTGCGGATTAAATTATTATATTTGTACTATTATATATATTTGTTTATCAATTGTTTTTTTTTAACTTCAAAGTGATATAATATTTTTATCGTATAAATATAAGCAAATAATTATCTAAAGACCATCGCGTAATCACGTCATGTAGCTCATTTTTCTTAACATCCAATCCAATCTTCAATCTAAAAACTTTTGTACTCAACTTTGAAAACAATTAAAGCTGAAACAAAAACTATAACCAAAGTATAAAATATACATCTACTATCTATTCATCAACATATAAAAATTAAACTATGAAGAAATATTTCAAAACGTAAGTATTTTAATAATGGTATCAATAAGTAGTCATTTGAAAATCAGACTAATATTTTTTATATTATCTGCATTAACTTGTCTTATAATAAGTATTTTTATATCCAAGATCTAAGAGAGAGCGATAGATATCCCAGCATGACCACCTTCAATCGACAATTGTCATTTAGAAATAGCCATACACCGACAAACAGCCCAGATTCTACAAGTTTAGGTACAAGACAAGCTTGCTTATCTTGTAATTAACCTACCACCTATTTTTTATTTTTAGTTTTTTATATTAACTACGGCTCGGTTTTCGCCAGACAATTTTATGTTTGTGCATTTTTCTTTTTTCATACAGCTTACACAAAACAGTGTATCTACCATATTATCAGGCTTTTTGTACAACCAATTTGTCGTATTTTTTAAATAGGTTTAATATTATAGTTCCTCTTTTCAATTAAAAAGAGGAAATAATTTTTATCTTTTTTTTAATTGGTACGTATGTCGATTTACTTATTTATGTTACGAGCGATAGGTTTTAAAACTTAAATCCAATTTGTCTAAAACGCTAAGTAATTAAAATAATTTAGAGTTCGATTCTCACGATTCGTTCATTTGAACGACGATGGTTCTGGGAGCTTGTGCTCTGCACAATTCACTATAACAATTCATTTTACGAGCTACACCGTAAGTAGTGAATTGATTCATCCAATTGCTTTTTAGGAGTCGTTTTCGAACTCGTTAGACCAACCTACCTGATAGAACAGTTACCAGGAACAAATTTTTATTTTTGTTCATCTGGTTATGTACGAGGATAAATCAAATATGAACGGTAATTTTGTAAAATAAATTTATTGATTAATGGTACACACAAACTGAACACTTAACATTTATCAATGTAGCCACCTCCGTGCTCTACACACTTTTGCCACCGATTTGGAAGCTTGAATATTCCTTCTTCATAAAAAGTTTGAGGTGTTGTTTGCGAGTTGTCAGCCAATTGCGCACATATTCCTCTACTTCTTCACAGGGTGACAAGTCAGGGCTATAACAATGATATAATGATGCTCGAGGGTTTCCCAGCCCATTTCTTCCAATTTGTTCCTTGAAGGAGGATGACGTCTAGACGTCTCGAATGAGCATACCCCGTCGTTTGCTCCGATACGCGATTTTTGTCGACTGTAACAACTCAGAATAGTAAGCCGCATTCACTGTTCGTTGATCGTAAAGAAAATCAATGATAAAACTCCCCTTGAATCAAAGAACCACAGCACAGTCGCAAGCACTTTTCCGGCTGAGAGACGGCTTTTGATTTTAACAGCCAAAAGGGCAGCCTTCGTCCTTTCTTCGCCACTCCTTACTCGCCATTTTTGATTCGGGAGTGTAGTGGTGGACCCACGTCTCGTAACAAATGACGATACGCCTCAAAAATCTCCCCTTCTTGTCGAAATCGATTCAGAAGTCTTTCACTGATCTCCGACCTGACCTGTTTATTTGTTTATTTTCGGTCAACAACCTTGGAACCCAGTGAGCACTAATTTTTCTAAAGCCAAGTTTATCAGTGATGATGGATTGAATAGTTCCATAGCTCTCGAACAGCACGGATGTTGTCATTTGTGAGACTTGTTCTTGGGCGTCGATCATGAATTTAATTTTCGACACGACACGTTCTCGCCCATCCCTGAATTCTTTGACCCACGTATACACTAGATTCTGAGATAGTGTAGCATCCCTGTACATCAACTGTGCCTTCAAACGAGTCAAAATTTCCGATGGTTTAATGCCTTCATTAGTTAAAAACTTTATGATGATGCGAATTGTGATTGCGCTCACTCATGGCTGTACAGTGGACAGAACCGAGCGCAGCTGCTACCTAAGTCAATTTCCCCCTCCTCATAACCCAAACAACACTCGAGTTCGGATCCTCTAGATCGGAATTACGTACTAAGCTAAATTGTAAAATTACAGTTTGTATTTGATTAACCCTCGTACCTACTGAAATCAATCAGCGTAAATACGAAACACGATAACTTTATAAGTATGAAAGTTACTCAACTCTCTTGCTTGCACCGTTATACCTTTCATTTTGCGACTGCCATACCAAATAAAAATCTTCATTCAACCGGTGGTTTAAACACAAGGTATTAATTTTTACATTTAATATTCATTTACTTATTCCAATACGGTAATGTCCATCATAATAAAAATTTAATACAAAATAAATAAAGATAATGCTTCAAATAACCCATACGGCAAACAGTTTTCATACCTGCTCCTCAACTGCTTTGGTCACTATCTGCACATACGGAGAACAATACGTTGGCAGTGGCGTAGGTAGGGAGTTTTACTAGGGGAAAGCAGGTCAGTTAATTTACCACCGTGTCAATTACAATAAATGTTAGTAAATTGGAGTTCTCAGGGATAATGAAATAACCTTACGAAGAATGGTAGTAAGTATTTTTCTCAGTGCCCACCCCTAGCCTCTCCCTAACTACACCCGTGCGCGCCGATCGTCCGAATTATTATTTTTGGGAAACTGGTTTGAAAGTGGATATTCTTTTCCATATTAATATTCTTTTATGAAAGGGTTTGAACTGATAATTGCCATTTTTGGCCCATTCTAATCTCGAAAAAGAAATATTATTCTAAAGCGGGACTAACTACCTTTTATAATATTATAATGCAACATATGTAGTTTTTTACTCAAGACTCATAATATTTTCCGTGTAAAAGTAAATTACTGAAAAATCTCATAAAACTATGTTGGAAAGCATTTTTTGAAGATGTTAGTGTTTTTTGAGTGTTTTGATTTTTTTTAAATAACAAGTTCACGGGGTAGGTACCAGTTTTATTTTTCTTTTATTTGAAAGAATGGTTATTAATATTTTTAAAAATTACAGTGGTAAATACCGACACCTTGTGGCCTTCATATCTTAAAAAATGCAGAAACTCAAAATATGTTAATAAATCGTCCAAAAAATGGATTTCGATTTGCGTTTGTATAAATTTTTCAGTAATTACTTTTCTTATGCGAGAGGTGTAAGAAAAAGTATGATGAATTTCACCTTTAGAATATTATTTTTATAGAATAGACCAAAAATAGCACCTATCAGCCCATTTTCTTTTCTTAAAACTATAAAATTTTAAAATAAACAGCAGCACTTAGAATAATTGCAATTTTGTTAAAAAGGTTTTTCGAGTGTATTGCTACAAAAAAGTAATATTCATTTATAACATATTCTTGAAATAACAAAATATCAAATCAAACACTTGGCTTATGTTTTCACTAAAGTTTTTATTAAAAACCAATAGATCAACAATTGTTTCTTCCAAAGGCCACTTTCAAGAGTAAGTTATAACAATATTAAGGGTATAATTAACCTAAAGAACTCTTTATAGTTGTCCATACATAGAAAGGCATTCAAGGATCAGGATACGTTACTTGAAAATCTTGAGATAAAGAAAAAAGCAATCCATAACAAAAAAGTTTTGGTGAATAACCAAACCGAATTATATTCAACAAATTCCCCTTTATTATTATTAACCTTCCAATAATCTCTTTATTTTTGTCACATTCAAGCATGTTTGCTCTCTTTTAAAATCCAATTATTAGTATTTTCTTAGAATATAATTGATATAATTACATAAATCAAATCACTGTGTGCCTTTCTATGTATGTAAGACTATAAATAGTTTTTTAGTGTAATTACACTGTTAGTATTGTTTAAATTTACTCTTGAAAGTGACCTTTGGACGTAACAATTGTTAAGTTGTTTTTTTTTTTAATAAAAACCTTATTAAAAACATAAGCCAAGTGTTTTATTTGATATTTCGTTATTTAATCATGTTTCACGATGAATTCACCATACAAACATAGGAAATTATTCTTGAAATGTTTTATAATTCAAAAAAACTTGCGTTCTATATTTTACACCAACTATTTAATAGAACATTTTACAATAGTAACATAGAGGCAATTGTTGCCATCTAGCGGAATTTAACTGCTACAGAAGATATTAAACCGGACAAGGCCTCACTGAGGTATTTAAACTTGTGAAGTAGAATTAACAACGCAGCATACATACGTGAATTCACGTAAAGCTTATCAAAAACAATTATTAAGTTTTTGGTCAGAAATTTATCGAGACCACCAGACACGTGTCTCAGTGAGGCCTTGTCCAGTTTAATATCTTCTGTAGCAGCTAAAATCCGCTAGATGGCAACAATTGCCTCTATGTTACTATTATATTAATTGTTCTTTACGGAACATTACACCTTGGTCAGTAATTTATCGAAACTGCCTATGACACGCTGATGAGTTTCTAACAAGAGCGAAATCGCGATCCGTGTCTGGTGGTCTCTATAAATTTCTGACCAAAAACTTTTAGTAATTGTTTTTGAGAACATTTTACATTTTCATAACGAGACAATGTAATCGTATCATTTTCAATTAACATCAGTCATCATTCTCATAGTTCATTTCACTATAACCCCGAGCTTTCTCAGATAGTACCGAAGTGGATCGGATCTATCAGGTCCTAAAACAGGCAACAGAGATATCAAACAAGCCCCGGTTTAACCTGGAGCCTCCATACGCAGAAAGAACGACCATTCCTGCCTCAGTAAGCTCAGGCAGTTCTGGTCAGAGCATAAACCGGCGTAGTGGCTTGCCGGCTACACAGGGCTCCTCAAATGCATCCACGCTTACTGTTAACAATCCTGTACCCTCTACCACTAGTTCAGGTGTGTTCCCGAAATCAATAGGCTGCGCTGTTAACGCTATGGCTGCTATAACCGCACGCACTATAAATTCCGTAGATATTTTCAGCGATTACTGTAAGAGGTCCGTACCCAGGTCCGATTTTGATACAGGAAAAATAATAAGTGGTTATTTATAGGAAACAGTTTTAGAAAATCTCACCAACATAAACCGCAAACGGCGTCATAATTTCAATTATAGGTAACTAGTTACGGTGGCCGACCAGAATTTAAAATTATACGATAAATATTTCATATAAAATTGAACTTTCTATTTTATTTTTTCTCCCTAGTATATATAATGATATTACAACAATAAAAGCAGCGTTCACGAGGTAGCTTTTAAAATCGCAGCATAACTCGAATTATGACGCCACTTTTGATTTGCACGCTAAGGGGATCGTAAAACTATTCCCTAAATATAAATAATTTACTCTTTGTTCTGCATTTTGGTTGCCTTTATTATTACTATTAAGTGGCATATGGTCTCTACCTGTACGTTTATAGTAGAGTTGGTATAAATTACAATTAGACAAAATTTAACGAAATTTTGATAAAATTGAAGTAAAATTTTGCCAGCATATTTATGATATTCTATACCCTAGATCTTAAATGTTTTTAAATTTGCTATTTTTAACTACTTTCAGGAAGAGTAATTGCAGTAAACGGTTCTGAAAGGCTGTACAAGCAAATTATAAATATAGTAATTTTCATTTAACAACATTAAGGAAAAAAGACATTGAGAGAATATCGTGTCAATGATTTTTAATTAAGAAAACATAGACACTTGCTATTTTTTTGTTTTCCAAAACAATACAACTTTCATGTTTTATAATGCTTCACCTTGTTGAAAAATTGGAAATAACAAATTTATAATCCAGACAAATTACCGTTCACTTTCTTCCATAAAAAGAAACAATCCATTCAGTGTTTCTGCCGAAAAACAAACACAGAAAATTGAACTAAGGAAATTAAAACTTGCATAGTCTGGAAAAATTATTATAGAAATTAAGACAAGCAATCTATATTTCAATTACGAAGAAAAATTGAAAATGCGTAGTATTTTTTCATATAACTTCATAGATAATAGTAACGAAGCTTTATTCTTCTAAAAATTTACTGCATGTGCATGGCTGCTTTGTTTCTTCAAGGGCCGTTTTAATTCGTGAATACTCCAAAGTACTTTTCTTAATATATAATAATCTTAAAATAAATATGGGAACTAAGTAAGGTAAGTACGGTTTACTGTTGAATTATGCGTTCATCAAAAAGTGTTTATTTCAATAGGTATTCTGTACCTTTTGGAGTGATTAGATTTACATATATGTATAGTAAGATAATAAACGATGTTATTAGCCAAAGTAGATCATGTAAATATTAGTAAATCATTTGATTATCTAATAAGCCTGATAAATAATTTTGTACATAGGTTTCACAAAAAAAATCAAATCCCATCTTTTTTTATTGAAGCTTACTAACATTTTATCATTAACATACTTATTCCTGTATAAATTAAGATATCGTAACTATCTAATATACGCCGTGCACTTCAAGGTGTTTTTTTGTATTATCCTTTTTTATAATTTATATACAGAAACGAGCCTAGGCTCAGTGAAGTTGATCGATATATTTAAAATACAGAATTTATGGATTTTAATTGCTTTAAGCTAACATTTTATATTAAACAATTACAAATATCGCATGGTAAGCTGTACAAATTTATTTACATTCGAAAACAAAAATTCCTTTTAACATGACAGATTTTCTTTAGTTGGTCCACTTCACTAAGGCAGGACTCGTATTTAGAAAAAGTTATTACATTAAAACTGTATTATGTTGTACTTATTTTATTAAAAAAACATCTAATGGTGACATGCTTTAAAATAACATCAAAATAGTGGCTAGTAAAGAAAAGAATTGCACATGTCTACATTTACCTATTTCTTTTTTTAACATGGAAAGAATAGGTAATCTATAAATTGTTGAAAAGTTGCAAAAATGAAAATAAATTAAAAATTACAAGCATATTGATATTTGATATTAAGTACATTCCCAAAAAGAAAGAAGTTCTTAAGATCACCTCCAAAATTTATTTATCTGAGAGAAACATCTCAGTACTGGTCAACTAATCCTTACAGTACGAATGGTAATTTACGAAGGCAAAACTGTTTGAGTACCGCTGACGTCCTTAAAGATATTTATCTAAAATTTCAGTAATAATTTCAAACAACGGTTGCAAATTGATTTATAAATAAATATGAAAAGAATATGTCTGGAAATATTTAGATTGAGATGTTAATTCGGCACTGTTTGTCACGATTTCATACTGCTGAATGTACTTCTTAAATAAATATTTTCGTATAAGACTTACGTCAACAATTACTACTTTTCTGATTCTTGAAAAATTGACTAAGATGGTCTCTACTATATGAAAATTAATCATACTGATATTTCTTGTAAAAAAATACAGTTGAAAACTTTACACTAAATTTTACTAAAAATCTTAACAAATTGTTTCAACCTACAATGACATCTTCGGAAGAAGGTAGTAAAACACAAAAATAATATTAATATTTGAAAAATATACGTAGACGATGTTTCTGTTGCATGGAGTGGCACAAATAGGCAGTTAAATATATTTCCAGAATACCTAAATAGCTTACATAGAAGGATTAAGTTCACGATTGAAATAGAAGAATGAACAAAGACGTTGGATCCGGGCTGATAGGCCGTGGTCGAAAACAACTTGTAGATCCAAACGTTTCGACTGCAATTTCGGCAGTCATCTTCAGTGGACAGCTTGATTCCTAGGTCGAAGATTGTACCCCTGAAACATTCACATGACTGCCGAAGTTGCAGTCGAAACGTTTGGATCTACAAGTTCTTTCGTTTTGTTCATTCGATTCCGGCCGTGAATGCCTACGCCATTACATTGAAATAGAAGAATTTAGGTATATCGAAAGCCAATCCACACAGAGATAACAATACATAAAAAATCCTGCCACCCAAATAACAAAACATTTCAGCCTACAATAGTATGGTAGATAGATTGCGCAAATTACCATTCAATAAAAATAATATTGATAAGGAAGTCTCAATTATAAAGCAGATTGCTTACAATAATGGGTATGAAACTAAACTTATCGATGACTTAATTTGTAAAAAACAGAGGAAATTATGTTAAAACTATATGTATCCTAATGTACGTAACATATAAGAAACTGTAAATTTAGCACTATAACATTTTTAGGTTATATAGGTAACGTATTAAGAAACGAAACCGTTAAATTTTCTTTTAAAACCATAAATAACCTTTTTAATTTTATTAATTGTAGGAAAGATAAAACACAATTATTTCAAAAATGTGGTGTGCACAAATTATACAGTGATTTGTGCAATATAGTCTATATAAGCCAAACAGGCAGAACTTTTAAAGAAAGAAAATTTGAAAATAGCAATAGCTATAATAGTAAGTCTACCTTCAGGATCACATTGTAGAAATGAGACATAATTTTAACAATAAAGAAAATGTCAATATTTTTCATGCAAAAGATACAGGTAAAAAACTGAAGCTGTTAGAACCAGAAACATTTAACTTTTAGTCTAGAAAATGTTATAAATGAAATTGAGAATGTCACTGATTCCCCAATTGTAAATATATCTGCCCCATCCTTATATATATTTAATACTATATAGGATCGAAAATTTGAAGAACTCAGTTATAATTCCTTCTTCTGAAAATGTCGTTGTAGGTCGAAACAGTTTGCCAAGATTTTTAATAAAATTTAGTGAAAGTTTTCAGGTGTTTTTTCCCACAAAAAAATATCAGTACTTTTCTGATAATTCTACAGGTCTAAAAAAAGTGTTGTAGTCGTAGTCAAAATAACACTCGTATTTTAACCAATAAGCTACAGCACAGCGTAGTGTAATAAATACATTAGATCTTTGAGCGTAGACAAATGGACTTTTAATTATAATAGTAGAATGATGATTCGGGCTTGTAGGCCATGGTCGATATGAACGGTTTCGTCCAGACGTTTCGTCGGCGACTGCGGCTGACATCTTCAGTGGGTGCTGTGTTGACTACGTGTGCGAAGATTATACCTCGAAGTGAAGTGAGTTCCTGCCGCAGTTGCCAACGAAACGTCTGGACGAAACCGTTCACATCGACCACGGCCTACAAGCCCGAATCATCATTCTACTATGGACTTTTAATAATTTCTTGCTAGCCACTATACCTTCCCTTAACACTAACAAAAAGTAATAAACTATATAAACCATTATCCTGAATTTAGAACGCAAACATGCCTCGTCTTCGGCAACATCAACGACAACCTCGTCACCTATGGACAGCATCTCAATGCGAAGAAGGCTCTTTGCTGGAATGAAAAGCTTGACCGGATTCGGATCAAGATATAGGCGCTCGTCGCCTGGCCATCGGTCCATCTCATTACCAGAAAGTACGCGACTTTGTTGTATATACATTTATATATATATACATATATAATTATTTATATATACTTTTGCAACATCTAAATGTTTTTTGTCGCCACATTTATCGATCATCGTGCAAAGTAACGCTATCGATGTTTTTCGGATGGCACATTGACGCTCTTTGGAGTTTTTATCGCCATGTTCTAAATGTTTTGTATATATTTTTTTTTTATATATTCACAGTTAATTTACTGTTTGTGCTTTTTGATAGTTACATTCACAACCAAACAGAGAGGGAAATATAAATTTAATTTAAACTGTCGAGGGTGCACTTACTGTGAAACATGGTTTGAATGTAAATTAAAAAATAAAACCATTATGGTATGTTTCACCGACTTATTATTGTACTTAACAATTGTTTCGATCGGCGTGATTCTGTACAATAAGGATACAAGATATCAACATATTAATATATCCAAAAGTAGAAAATTTTCATTGTTAGAATGCTTTGAAATAAACGATTTTCATCCCCACTTATTTAACGTATCTATAAATTAGCAGTAAGAATTTTATAGTATCAGTGCAGCGTGGTCTAGTGCTCTAGATCATTGCTTAGCATTCGGGAGGTCACGGGTTCGAACCCGGGTCCGACTGCTCGGGTCCAAGTTTTCTGTGGTTTCCTTGGATCAGGCAAATGCTGGGGCAGTAATATTCCACAAATAATCTTTCACTTCTCTTCTGTCTTCATTTCATCCGTCTCTACTTTCTCTCCCTAATCACACCACCCACCCATTCCCACAATTCCTGCAAGGAGGCTGATGAGAGCCTTACACCCTACACTTCGGCTTTGCACTACAGCGTAAGTCTGAGGGACTGCCTGCCTACCAGCACGAGTAGCTGGTGGGAATGAATGAATGAATTTTTTTATAGTATCAGTAGAAATATTTACACTTAAGAATGATCACTCCGATTGAAACAATTGTTGATGATACATACCATAGTGTGTTTATTTTTTCAATTTATAAATATAAATATTATTTTATGTTTTTAGAATAATATCTCTCTTTGATTGGGTTTTGGATGAGTCCTTCAATTTAAAAATTCCAAAGACAAAGGTTTGCTCCGTTGTAAATATACTTATATGACTAAATACGACTTGTAATTAACTCATTGCTTCTAAAATACTAGATACTACATATTACACTGAAATACTGCGAATGCGTTCAAAGGCGCCTCTATTACAATTGAAAAAATATTTTATTTTAATAAAAATTAGGAGATTACTAACAACATTTAAATATTGGACAATTTTGGGAGTATAATTTCCCTTTTAAAATAGAACCAGTATCAAGTTACTATAATAGCTGGATAATTCTCAATTTAAATTCAGATTGTGGTGTTGTCACTTATCCCTAAATCGCTTAATGGATAGGATAAAGTGCCATCAATACCGAAACTATTGTTGATTATTAATTAGAATTTTCAAAACGTTTCTTTTTAACTGTTTATTCACATTAGATCGTTAAAATTCGTGATCACGAATTGTCCCTTGAAACTGTAATAAATTAAAACTTACGTGATCGTATCTTTCATGTCTTTTCAACATAAACAAAGCTTATAACTAACAAACACAGGATTTGTGACAGTTAATTGAATTCAACTCTAATTTTAATTGCCCTTCACATGCATTCACTGCTTTACAACAGTAATCCTCGATACTTCTGCTTTCCAAACAATCCCACACGTGATTTTTTTTCTGTCTCATTGCTTTTTTATTCTTTTTAGAAAAGCAATGACAAACCACCGAACTACCTGTTAAAGTTGTAATTAAACTTATTTAATTAATTATTAGATAATTATAAATTAATTAACCCCTTAACACTTCATAACAAATTCATCACGCATACGTACATATTACTAGGCTTACTGTGATAATACAAATAAACATAAACAAATACATATTGGCATTATGTATTCTCAATTATTTTAATGCTTTTTTCGTATGACGTCTATTTTTTTTTTATTCTACACTTTTTAATACTGTATGTTTCTCATCCATGTTTTAGATTATAAATAACATTAATTTTTATTTCTACGGTCGTAATTACGTTACTTTATTTTTATTTTTGTTTTGCTTACACAAGTACAAGAAGTACATTTAGTTTTCCAAAGAGTGACTTAAAAAAGGTGAATTAATTTAAAATTTTCATTTAGTACAATTTAATCAATAATTGTTGTACACAATATGATTAATTACATAAATCAACAAGGCCACAATCAGTCCATATTACTTTTCCAAATGCATTCTTAATCTTGACTGTTTTTAGAAATCCTAGAAATGATTTAATATTTTAAATTGCAGCTTCTTAATGGAATAATTTTGCTGGATGTTTAGTACGTTCAGAAATCTTAACAAAAAAGTATATCCATAAATTTTCTTATTTTTTATTTTGTTGTTAGGTAACAAATCAGTCATACACTAATAAACAATATTTTATGCTATAAAAATTGTCGCAATTATGCAGATATAATTGATGTTTTTCACTTTTAATTTAGAATAGATACATATAAATGTTAGGAATTTTGATAATATTATTTGCATACGCAATATATCTAATAATAGTGTTCTTCTACATAGAGAATTTTCATGACTGCACCTGATACCAAAATGATCTTCCTACAAACGATACCTCATTATAGAAGCACAGTAATTAACTCTTCTCTTACAAGTTACCTCATTGCAATTAGTAATTAATTACCTTAAAAGCAGCTAATTCCGTTCGAGGCGATGTAGTAACTAAATAAGTAATTCTTCGTAAAACTATATAAATATAACTTAATATAATAGTATCATATTGGTGTATATTGAACAAATATAAAAACAAAAAAATTGAACAAATATAGAAACAAACTTCTTCGGCTCAGATATGATGTATATATAGAATGTCAGTATCAGCCGAAACAACATTGTCAAGACAATAAAATATCTGTGAAAACATTCTTCTGTTTCTTTGTTTAAATTTGATTATTAAATGTGTTTCATAATTACTGCACCATCAAAAGTTTGAAAATGTCAACTGCTTAATTTCGGTTCGCATCACTATTGACCGTCGACTGTATGTAAAACCCGAAAGCAATAATTAAGTTTAACTTATAAAAATAAAATAAAACAAATAACGTTTCACCAAATTTATTATACTCGACCTAAGTTTCGATCGATAGCGATCATTATCATTAGTGTACTTAAACTAAAATTAAAAGCTAATGCAAATTACAAAAGGAGTAGTGGGGAGTTCGATGTATTTAATTCAGTTTAAAAATTGAATAAGTTTATTTTTTTGCTTATGGCTTTTTTGATTTCTAGATTCTCTAGCATGGTTAATTTCCTAATATTCGAGTGTAAAATTTAATCTCAAAGCCATAGAAACGAATAAAAATAACTTTAAAACACTTTTAGTTAAGAATAAACCATCTCAACCACCCGAAGCAAAGAGTGGTATTTACAAAATTCATTGCAATAATTGTGATGCAATTAACATCGGAAAAAAGTGGGAGAGCTATTGTAACCAGATTTAAAGAACATTATTATTCAATAGATAAAAAAACTTAGTAAAACAGCTCTCGCGGAGCATTGCATCAATTCTAATCATTCGATCAAAATTGAAAATACAAAAATTTTACACTCGAATATTAATAACAATTGAAAATTAACCATGCTCGAGAATCTATAAATCAAAAAAACCATAACCAAAAAATTCAACTTACTCAATTTTCAAACTGAATTAAATGCATCGAACTCCCCATTACTCCTTTGTAATTTATAATTTGTATATAAATTGTTAGCATTAGTTCTTAATTTTAGTTTAAGTACACTCTTGGTAATGATCGCTATCGATCGAAACTTAAGTCGAGTATAATAAATTTGGTGAAACGTTATTTGTTTTATTTTATTTTTAAAAGTTTCATGATGTTTCACAAATGTTGCACTATCGAAAGTATTAAAGAAGTTTAATTTAGATATATACTTAATACAATAAAAAAGCAAACCAGTAAAACGATACGTAAGCAAAGATAAATTCTGAAAACAGAAAATTGAAATAGTTTTTTTTTGTAAATATTATACTAAATAACTAGTGTAGAATCTACTAAAAACTAATATTAATTTACATTTGAACAATTACGTTAGCTGGAAAATCCGGTAGACTTTTCATTCCAGCATGGAGTTGAATTATCGTCTCACGTAAATGCTAAAGGTCAATAAAGTTTCACTAAGTAAGCATGTCCCTTAATGTTTCCAGAACGAAGTTCTCAAGACGCTTCGGGTACGAGGCCCTTTGGAGAGCCATTATACCTTATTCACAACGTCGAAAATGGCGACGATGAAGACCTGCGACCCATTACAACGTCCCGGGAAAGATCGAAACACATAAATAAACGAATTAGTTTTCGTAACAAAAAATGACGCGAAATTAAAATCGGATCGAAATGAAATTTATTTTAAATTTGATCAATACGTCGCTGTCAAAATTTGTTCGGTTACAACAACTCCATCTTGTCCAATTGATCTTTTTTTCTTAGGAAAGTTAAGTTTGGAAAACGTATTTTAAGGAGGTTCGGGAGTTACGTTGTTAAAAAATATTAGTTTTACAAAAAACAAATAGTAACTAATTATACGAGACACACACAAAATTTGTTTTGGTGACTGTTCACAATTAGAAATGAAAAGAAATAGATGCTAAATATTAAAAATTAGATAAAACATACTTTTTAAAGAGGGAAACTTTTTAAATTTTCAACTAATTTTTAACGTCTATCTTGTTTCATTGCCAAGGTTTAATAGATTCAAACAAATTAAATGTTTAAGATGTGTCTCGTGTAATTATTTTTTACTATATTTTGTGCAAAATTCTCTTTTTAACGCTGTAACTCAAAGTGAATGTAGGTAGATACAATGATATTAAAAGAAGTAAAATAACGAAAGATTCTTTTACCGTTATGAACAAAGAAACTGTTAAATATATAAATGGGAAACAGATACATACAGGTTCATTCAAACTGAGTGGTACATTAGACGTTTTAAGGAAACTAAGAATGACATTAAAGATTTAAAAATTTGAGAGTAGAGAGTAGGGGTTATCAAAGATGATCTATTTAACTAAAATAATTTCAACTGTTGGGCACTTCCGGTTATACCGGAGGTTGATGTTAACTTTCTTATTTTAAATGGAATGGTATATTTATATATTAAATGAAGTTATTCGTGTTTGAAGTTTCTAAACTTCTGAACGCCCTGTACAAATTATATTACTTAGTTTTAGCATGATGTTAGCTATCACTTGACTATCACTAGTAAAAAATTCAACATTCAATTCATTTTTTAATGGAAGTTATGATTTTTTATAATTTGGGTTGCGGTGCAATTTTTTTTTCCAAAAAATTAAATTATCTCGGAAACTATTTTACATCGTAGGCATCTAGGCATACAAGTTGGTTATCAAAATCACCTTAAAATTTTGTGTTTCATACGAATTCATCGCAAAAAATATACCATTCCACTTAAAATAAGAAAGTTGACATCAACTTCCGGTATAACTCGTAGTGCCCGACAGTTCAAATTATTTTACGTAAATAGATAATCCTTGATAACCCCTATTCCCAAATTTTCGAATCTGTAACATGCTTAGTTTCCCTAAAACGTCTAATGTACTACTCAGTTTGAATTACCCTGTATATAAACAAAAAGTTATATAGCATAAGATATTCTATAAAGAAATTATTTATATTTAAGGAAACGCAAATAATTTTCCTTCTTCGAAAGATAGAAGAACTACTTCTACTACTACTACCTACTTATTTATTAGCTGTTTAAATTGTTTTCGTTCACGAAAGAATGATTTTCTGGAGCAATTGATAACGTTAAGGATTTTTATAAAAAAAGAAAATAATACACTATCTGTTGATACCTTAAAATAATGAAAAATTACGTTCAATTTCTAAAACTAACGGAACATTATTGCTGCTTATAAATAAAAATACAAAATTAATTAATCAGTTATCGGTAAAAAATTGTGGACTACAAACTGTAGCATGAACCCCTTTTACACACACCCCACACTGTTGAATATACATATAATTATAATAAATTAAATTTTAATTCCATTTCGGAATTTACTGTACCTAATACTCGTTGTTAATGTTTACACCTCCAACCTAAACTGTGATGTTACAAATATAAGAGTACAATTATTTCGTCTGTTTTTTTGTTTATTCAATAAAAGAACCGAAAATCGAATTCTGCAATTATGCCACTACGTTTAGTATTCAATAAATTGTAAGTTTGATTTTGATGAGTGTGAAGCTTAATTTTTTGCTAAGATATCAGGATAACAATTTTTATTAAGCCTCTCATTTTATCACTCATCGACTACAACTAAGGAATACGTTTATCTTTATTTTATCATTGAAATATTGCTTGTATATAAATTCATAACCATTTTATTTTCATTGTTTGTAAATGGTATAAAACACATTTGTCAGATTCATCTATATAAATCGATTCCCTTCATTGTTTTAACAAAAACAGTGAAAGCAATCAAATTATATAAATACCATTTCTAACACTCATAAACCGATTAATAAACAAACAATTTATAGGACAAAAACGACCAAAGTACTTTTGCACTTTTAAAGTGTTGTTAATTTGGAGCACAATTTCCTTCTTTACTTTCTGATCTGTATGCTTGTAATGGAGTTTCAGCTTCGCCAAAAGCTTCGGCTTGCTTTTATCTTAGAGAAATTTCCCTAGTTGGGCTGCATGCTTATGCATTTTGTAATTTTATTCAAAGCAACGAAACCCGGAAATAACTTTTTTTTATGTTATTCAGCTCCTCATTCCCCAAGGCGTCAGAAGTTGAACATTAGAATGAAAAGTTTGTCGTTGGACTCTCCAGAGAGCACTGAATATGTTCAAAAAAGAAGACATCACGGAGCTGCTACCAGCGAACCGCATTCAAAGGACAGCTCTTCGTCCAGAATAGATTGTAAGTAAATTAAAACATCCATCTACAGTTTATCTACTTAATTAGATATGTGCTAGATATATTGATTTCTTTAATTGTATTGTGACCAGCAGATATTGCTCTTAATATGCTTTCTACTTTGAACTTTTGTTCCTTCGGTAGCTCCATCGAGTCCTGTCCATAATCGACGGCTGCTTTCAGCGAAAAATATGAGAATGTCATCCGTTGAACTTCCTGATGATAACGAAAAGAGTCATTCCTCTGCAAGTGCATCTCCTTGTCCAAGTCCCGTAGGTGGCAAGGTAATCCCTAAATAATCCGTTATTCATAATAATCTTGTTACAAACATATATCTATTTCATCTAGGTACACATTATTATAAAATGTTTGATTTTTTTTATCTAAACAATGTTTTTATTTATTTATTTGCTAGTTAACATACTTGCTTTTTAACATTTTATAAATAAGTTCTTATATTAATTAGTGTCTGACTTTGCAATGTATTTTTGCATTTTTTTCAATTTATACACCGATATCTCCATAAAAATTGTGAAATTTTAGTGAAAACCGCATCGAAATCGGTTAAGAAACGCCTGAGTTATTATTTTTTAAGTTTAGGATCTTTAAAAAATATGTAACTCGGATATGATGGCGCTTGTAAAGGTCAATGAACTACCTTCACCTACATTCTTTGCATACCAACTCTAAGGGCCACCAGCCGATCAGCTGTGATTTGACCTAATTTCTTATTGGCTCCTAAAATGCGCAAAGTGCAATAACCAATAAAAAATATCAGCACGGTTGTAAACAATCACATTCGCATTCCTAAGTTAGTAACTCTCGGTGCTTTATAAGGTGTACATCATTCTGTCATTTTTTTTTTACGTAAAGTACTGTTATGCTATTTTTAATATTATAGGTATTTAATAAATACGGTATAGTATACACTATATTACTAAATTCAGTATATTTTAATATTTAGACCAAAAATTATTGTACAGTGAGTGTGAATTATAAAAAAATTCAAATTAACCTAACCTAACCTAAAAGTTGTTGTAATGTATTTATAGAATATACATTATCACATTAACTAAAACATACCTGTTAGTTGTGAAAATATTACTAAGTATGTATTATTAATTAACTATATGTCTTATATGCCAATATATTGAAATACTTCAACCTTAAAAATAAATAATTAAGGCGTTTCTAAACTGTATTTAACTTTAACGAATTTAAGAGCTTTATAGTATTACTCATTAAAACCACACGAAATCATTTTTCTTGTTAGTTATGTTAACTAATTGACTTTATCGCTTTATTATTCCTTTAGAAGTCCCATAGACTTTTACCAACAAATCTGTACGTCATTCTGTACAATTTCAAAGCCCGACATCAGGATGAGCTTGATCTTAAAGCAGGCGATAAAGTAACTGTAATCGACTTTTCTGATCCTGACTGGTGGAAAGGAAAGTGTTTGGGGCGAATCGGATATTTTCCTTCTAAGTATTGTTCCAAGCTCTCAGCCGGAGAAAAGGCTCTACAGGTACTAAAGCACTTTCCCGTTTCACTAAATTCTATAAATAAATCTTTTTTACTCAGGTCACCCACAATTTGCAACTGTCTGATGGAGATAACGGACTCATGTTATTGAGGGACCAAATCGTCATTCAAATTGGCGAAGAAGTTGATGGTGTTGTAATGATTCGATCCGGAGACAACCGACAGGGCGTGTGCCCGATAAAGTTCCTTCAGGAAGTGTGACAGAGAAATCCATCGATAAACGAAATGTGCTATCGAAAAAATGACCTGAATAAGAAGCCCGTCTTGAACAAAATCTACTACCAATATCCTAAAGAAACTGCCACTTATAAAAGCAACAACATCACCAACAAACAGAGCTGTTACCGAAGAAACAATTTTACTCAATATTATTACAACAATTTCAACAGCGACGCTATGATGAACAACTACATGTATCTCCCGAAACAAAAGAATATCAATAACATTAATAATATTTTCGCTATGTCCAAAATACAGTATAGATTTGAAACGAAGAAGACCACGTACAAGGCGCCATTCTCTTCGTCTAAACGACCCCTTTCCATTAAACTTTCAACACCTAAACATGTTGCTAACTTTATCAGTCGAACCTTCCATTCAGATTCTCAAAAAAGACCCCTTCTTCTTAACACTAACACATCTCTAAACAATGTAAACGATTATCAGAGTACCTGTCCTGTTGATAAAAATTTCAATTTACCTTCATCCGTCTACACAATCAGTCAAAATGTTGAAAAAATTACCGCAAAGAGTTCGTTTTATCCAAAAAGAAACTTCTTCATTACATCGAGTAGTAGGCCTCTTTTCGTTAGAAAATAGATAGCAATTAAAGACTATGTTGTTGTTATTTAATGATGTCTATTATTGTTGCACCGTTAGCTTTACAAATATTTAAATCGAGCTTAATCAATTTACAGGGCGTTTAAAAATTTTAAATTAATATTTATTCATAACAAAGTACCTTTAACGTAAATAAATTTTTGTTTGTATACTCATTTAAACATACCTACTTTACAAAATAAATATAGTGTTGTATAATTTAATAATTTTGAAATTTGTATAATGTACAAAGATATTAAAACGCCCTGTTCCTTTCCCCTCACTGTCAGTGTTAGTGAAATTGCAAAAAGATAACTAACTATTGATTATTAAAAATTTAATGTTGAATTTTCTGAGTGATTTAGTAATATTCACCTATCACTTACTTACCTACTAAAAACATTTCAGGTAAACTTTCAAAAACAATTTCTAATAGAGGTGGTTGATAAATAATACTTACATTCTATATAATTAAATTCCAAGGTCCATTGTTTAGAAAATCAATAAATAAACAAAAAAATAATATAGTTAACAAAAAATATAAGTAATTGAACTTTTTACTCTTTTTTAACATTTATAAAACTTCAGAAAATAATACAACAGCCCTCTGATACACTTACTATTACACATATTAATGAATTTTTAAAGATCTGCTACATTTATGAAATAAAACTGTTATTTACTTGTTAGTTTTAAAGCATTTAGTTCCACGGAATATATTGAACGTTCTTCACGTTGATGTTAATGTTTCATCCAAAAGTTTATTTTAGTTTAACTATACAATCAAGCAACTATATGTGATATTTTTAACTAAACCTTCTATCTATAATTGTATACGACCAACATTAACCAACCACATGAAAATTAACATTATTATACTACTTAGTCTCTATCCCACCAATTTTATTGTAATTAATAAGTACAGTAGACAATATAAATTATTAATTAACCACGCCCTTTGTGATACTACTTATTATTTGTTAATTTTCATGAACACAGATACAAGACTTGAAAATTAAAATAGCCAACTAAAATTTCAACTCCATCCCATAATTGTAATTCAATTACTAATTATTTATAACTGTATTCAAATATATGACTTTATTTTTAATAGGCAAAAATGAATATGAAAGTTACTTCTTGATGTGTATATTGTGTTAATTATCACCTTACTCATATGTATATATAGTCGACATAGAAATAATAATCAGCTTACAACTAAATTATGTTATTTATAACTGCTATCTTTTAATTAGAATAGATTATTGTAACCCATATTACACAAGTAATTAGTTAGGAACTGTCTAATTTACTTAAAATCTATGAAAATCTTATGTACCTTTAATTTCAAAAACATCCAGACAAACTGCATTGTTTTTTAGTATTATAAGTTAACACAATTACATTTTAAATTACTTAAAAAATGTTTTACAAAAGTGTATTAGATTGTACTGGAAATAGAAAATAGTTATCAAAAACTTGTATAAACACTACATTGCATTAAAATCTAAACAATTTTAAGTTCCAATAACAAGTAATAGGGATGAGCTAAGTATGTATAAAACTATAGAAAATAGTCCTCACAATATGTACAATATTTCACTAATAAATGTTAAAAATATATAAATGATTTTGTGTTATTTAAATAACAGACCTTTAGAAATAAATTTCTGGAATCTAGAAAAATAATTAATTTTTTAGTACCACTAGCGCCATCGTATAGTTACTAGCTCAACTATAGAAGTAATAGAGGTAGAGAACTGTAGCGTCTTTACCTAACGTCTGTCTGGCACTGACGATGTGAACCCAGCAAAGATCCGAACCAACTTCTGCTCTCCTGATACAATAGGCCGAAATTTTGAAATTTTCGACTAAAGTTTGTTTTATTCAAATAATTCCAGATTTTGTACTTTTGTATTAGGAGAGCATAAATAGTTTATAATATTTTTCTGGGTTCAGTTTTGTATGATACAAACTTACATACAGACGGTACAATTTCTCCACCGCTAATGCTTCTGTAGTTCAGCTAGTAACTATACGATGGCGCCAGTAGTATTAAAGAAAATTTAATTCGATCTACTACAATTATATATATTTATTAATTGAGAAAATAAAATTACTTTTAACTTTATACATTTATTATTGGAGCTCTTATAAAATTACAATAGCATATGAATTATACAAGTGGGTAAACCTAAACTAAGAAATTAAAAGTTTGTAAAATAAACTGTAATAAGCCACTTTCAAAATATTATCTTGCTCATGTTTATATTAATACAAAACTACACCTTAAGAATAAATTGACTGAACTGATTACAAAGTTTTAAATACATCTGTTTCACTTAAACAATTTTAGATAGCAGTATTACATCAACAGACTTACTCATCCTTAACAGAAGAACTTATACCACATACGCTTAAGTTAAAGAAGACACTACTATTTTCTTAATGTTTTTAATTATTTACAATACATTGTATTTAAAATCATTAAAGAATATTATTTCCTTATATACCAAATACATTCCAATGAGTATTACTCACTTAATAATACAACCATTAAATTTTTATAAATTAACAACAAAACTATAAAATAACAGATCGTCTATAAAAGTTACCAACATATATTCCATTCTGAATGAGGTTTAAAAGGTCTTATATAATTAATTATAGAACTGGGCTGTTATTTATTTACTTATCTAAATACATCCTGCCTAACATTCGACAAATGTACACCGACTGTTTCAACAAAAAATTTAGAACACGTTACGCATTACACCTTTTACTTCTAGCGACACATGTACCATCAACACATGGTAATAAAAAATACTACTAGCATTAACATTAATAATATGAAAAATACAAATTACTTAATCCCTGACAGATATCGCAACAAATTACATTATTATGTTGTTTTTCTTTTAAAAGCATAACGCTTCCACAAATAATTATAATTATTTATTAGCAGAGATGATGATCATGATCATATTTGAGCAAGTAGTAGTAGTAGTATTATTGAAATTTGTGATCTGATAAACGTATAACATACAAACTTTTTTTATTTTTAATAAGAGGAATTTTTTATGATAACAATTTGTACTACTGCAAAAATACGTACGAAATTAAAACCGAATATTCTATTTAAAGTACCAACTATTTCTAAATGTTTTGAAAGTACTAAAATAGCGTCAATGTCTTTTACAGCTTCTTATGGAATTAATAAAAATGGGATCACTCTGAAGCAAGTAATACAAAGTAAGCAGTTCTATTCCTCACTAAAATGATTAACAAATAAATAATTTATGGCATTTTCTTTCATAAAGCTTTTTCAGTTGGCTTAAAATGATGACTACACTAATCTGTAAACTCCTCATCGCTGCTGATTGACTAAAAACAAAAAAAAAGTTTACCTACTATCTCATACTTATGTATTTCACTTTTTTTTGTAAAATAACGATTTGAAAATCTAACCTGATATTCTGGAATGTTTTTGTAAATCTCGTCAATTCCGGTAATTTTCTCCAGAAGTTTAGAACTGTTAAAAATATCCAGAAGAAATTCATGTCCCCTAGTTTTGTATTCATTGAGAATGACATCTGAACAAGCAATGCATTGCTTATAACGTTGAGTAGCTGGCAAAACTTGAGAAAATGTCGACAAGAATCCTCTAATTGAATGAGGCAGAATCCCCAGTAAACTTTCGTCAGGGATATCTGAAGAAAACACTTCGACATTTTCTGTCTTATAATATGCAGCAGCACGACCACTGCAATTATAATCAGATTAAAATTTAATACATAAACTATAAAAATGTAATTTGTGTACTTGCCCATCTTTATGTTGTAAAACAGAAATTGCCAATTCAACAGCCAAAGCTCCAGCTATCATAGACACTCCAGGTCTCGTGATTGTACACTGTTGGTCCAAAGTACGATTATGCAATGACTGAAATAAAAACAATAAATAAAAATGGTAAAGTACACTAATGAATCTTACATCTCCTGGGGCTGTAACGTCGTTGCAAAAGTAACATCCTAAATTTTCTCCAGATATTCTTTTGATGCCTTTTCCGTAATTATCCTCCATAGGTATAGTATCAGGACCAGGGAATTGCCTCACACCATGACGCATTACCAAATATGAGTCAAATCCTAAAGCTGCATTTATAACAATCTGAAAAATTAATTAAAAAAAATTCTTAAAACTATTAAGCATATGTTTGAATTTTATATCATACTTTTCCATAATAATTTCCCAAAACTGTAGGTAACCAACGACTTTCTCTTGAATCAGTGAGCAAAAAAATTACATCAGTTTCTTTCACAAGTTTTTCAACTTCCTCCACGGTTTCCATCGTCTGTTTTAAGAGACTTTCACCTATGGGATGTCCAGGCATGGGTACGAATAAAGAAAAACCGTGGGCGTCCTTATAAACAGAAAAATAATACTAATAATTTTTGTAATACATAATTTTTTAAGTACTTACCACCAACGGGTAGATTTCCTTCAAGTTTTTAACTGCTGCGGCACTCTTTGGAATTCCCTTTAAACTATCCTCATAAGTGTACAAACATTGCCTTACAGGGTTGGAAAAAGAGACTTTACCACCATCAATTAAAGTTATACTTTTTACACCCCAACTCTAAAAAGTATTATTTAAAAATAACAGACATAATTGTTCTGAATAATAATATTTACTATTAACGACCTAGATACTGCACATCCCAAAGTTCCTGCCCCAAATAAAAGACATTTTGTACTATGATTTCGTTCCAAATCTAAATTTGGCACCAAATTCCATTTCATCAGTTTCAAATTTAATTCAGCTGATGATTGAGTTAAACTGTGGACATAAAATAAAATTTCCATAATTTTTTATTTATGTTTTAAAATAATTACCCCACAGGATCCAATGATCCTCTCATGTTTGAAAATTTTGGACCAAAATTTCCTTTTTCGTTTCTTTCCCATCCTATCCAGGAATCCTTCTCATTAACAAAATCTTCAAGTGAACCAATATCATTAGAAATTCGAACAGTAAAAATGATACTGTTATCACATAATGTTTGAGATTCTTGTCTACGTATTCGGAAAGATAGTATATTTATTGATTTTCCTGCTATTTGTGGGCTGAAATGAAAGTATCATTAACAATTTTAATTCTTAACAATTTCAAATAAGTCCAACTACATATTTCTCTACAAATGATTAGCCAATTTTTTGGACCTTACTTGCTATATATTTACCAATAGTAGAGTAGGAATAGAATATAATTCCGTAGAGGCCATCCTGAATATGTATCAGTCATGCAGGGATCCGAGAAGCAGAAGAAATAATCATCTTGACTTATTAAATTATTTTCTTCGGTTTTAATAGAAAAACATGAATTTAATGTTTGTACTTTTAAATCAGATCTTTTTATCAGGAAGAACTGTTTTTGCTTGCTGTCCAGTTTCAAATAGTCTTCCAACAACCCATTAAGCTATAAGATATTATTTATTTTAAATGTGGAAGAAGGTCACGAACTTTATATATTAACTTACAAGGACATGGTCATTAAAGCGGTCACAATCTTTCAGTTTGGTGATAGTTGTTACATCTACTTTCAACTTTGATATACAAGGGTAAAGACACCAATAATAAAAATGATATTTTTTTAACTCCTGAAAAGAAATTGGATTAAAAGAACATCAAAGAGGATATACATTTTCTCAACTTACTGCAAATGCTACAATAAAAAATTTGTTCAATAAAGAAGGATTATTTAATACTTCTCCAGACATGATATCTTGCCAAATTTTTATTCCCTCATTATGCAAAATTTGAGCTTTATCACATTCTTTAAAACTTTCAATAGTGTTCTTATTGACAATGTGTCCTTTAATGTACAATGAACCAACAGCTTCTGGACATGTCCTACAAAAATTATTTTTTCTATTATTATTATTAATAGAAACATAAGTACTCACAAATTGAAAGATGTACTATCTATTTCTAATAAAGGGGTGGAATATGTGTTGCTATCAACATTTGTGAAGAATCCCCAAATGGGTCTGTAACTTTCCTGCAGTTTGTCAACATCAAGTTTAATTTGAACAACTTTACTCCAGAAACTCGGATTAATAACAGACGAATACGGCACAAACTCCAGAACCTTTCCACTCATTTTGTGTTAAAATTTTGATAAAATCTTTCTCAAATTTCGTTCTTTTAAACTTGACCTTGTCACTTGGGTGAATACGTGACAACTGACAACGTACTTCGCAATTGCACACGCGAAGTTTTGTTTACTTTACAACCAATACTAAATATAAATGCTGAAACAATGCACGAGCTCTTGAATACCTTCATATCTGCGAACTTTCGAGAAAAACAAGGGAAGCCATACGCTATTAGTTATCACTGTCATTATAATTGGCAGAGAACAGACGAAAACTGACGTTAAAATTTCAAAAGCAAGTATTTATCCATTCGCTTAGCTACAATGTAATAAGTTTTAATTTATCATTTCCCTTAATATAAACAAGATGAATCTCTACATTTCACTTAACAATTGTTAAACATATAACAATATGTCGCGTTATTAAAAACATTTTAAAAATTTGAGCAACCCACAATACAGCACTGTTGTTATTGAGTCGAACTAGAAATAATTTTTGTAAGAATTGAAAACATTTAAACATTTTTAATACATAAAATTACATTATTTCGCTTTATTAGATCAATGTTATAACCCAGAACTGAAATATTTTTATTAACAATATAATTATTAAAACATTTCTGGGCATATGTAACCCATTATACAATATTAACAAGTGTCTTTCGGCTAGGGATTCTTTTTATAGCAGTATCGAAACTATTTTCCTTCGTAACAATCGTTAATTCAACGCGAAAATTGCACCAATTGAGTCGAAGCATTTTGTACAAGCCACGTTCACACAAGAGAAATAAGCAACAACTATTTATTATTATCTTGTACGTTCTGTAACATATTTTTTATAAAAATAGCATGCATTACATTAATAAGCACAATTAATTTTATGTGCTTGGTAATAAGTACAAATAAATGAAATTGTCACGTGATTCACAGAATAGTTATTACTCTGTGTGAATCTGGCTTTTTAGTTCCAACTTTTTCCTACAGAAGGCTGTGTAAATATTTGAAATTCCTGGCATACCGTACTCGCAGGTTTGACCGAAATGTCAAATTCTTTGCACAGTTTGCTTATTAGTATTTTAAACAGTGTCATACAAAACAATTGAAACGTAAATTGTGCTTCCTTATTAATACATTAGTGAACTAAAAACTTATTTGTTAAGGTAAGTACCAAATTTACTATCAATATTCCTAAATTTGGTTATTATTGATTTTTAAGGCCAATGTTTTTTCAAGTTTTCATTGCAAAATTGATAAATCGTGTTTTTATTTATAGTTTAGGTAAACTATTTAGTATAAAGATGTTTACTTTTACTTATTTCTTAATAAGTTTCAATCTTCAAATTTTTTTCGTTCAAATTTTCAAAAATTTAAAATTAAATTTTGTACTATTTCAATTAATGTTATCTACTTATTAACAGCGTAATTTGGTTTGTAATTTTTGTAATCCCACTTAAATTGGATATCCAAATTATTTTTTGTTAAAAAATAGTGATGTTTTAAGTTAATTTTTGTAGTTGCTTTTATTAACAAATACAATTACAACTATAAAAATACGTAGGTGGGAGTTAATTATATATAGGTACTTAATATCTGTAATAAATAGCAAAGAATTCGCATGATCATCAAGTAATCACTTCCGTTAAATAACTATTCATTAGTTTTTTTAATATTATTGCGTTTAGTTTATAAAACATTTGAAATCCTGTATAGAAATCACTTCATAGTTATAAACTTATAATCAAATATTTACGTAAACTCAGTATGTTTGTTTGTATGTACAATTGATATAACTAAATCATTTAATTACTGTGTGAAGTATGTTACGTAGATGCATCTCGCACTTACTCCGCATTCTTTACATTTTATTTTATTTTCAAAGCGAAATCAATAAAAATATTCTAAAATTTAGTCGGTCAATAAATAATCATGTATACTTTCTCATGACGATCTAAATAATGGATAATATGTAACATGTTAAATATATACAAAATACATATTTATTTTATTCATATACAGAGTGTTTTAGTTAACTTTTCCACGTGAGATAAACGACTGCTCTACATTACGTCCGTGTTATATTAATTAGAGGGACTCGATTTAAACTTTAAGTAGTAAAAACAACAAAAATTCCCCTGAAGTTTTCTGTGTTTAATAACCACTGCCTTTTTCCGCTTTATGAGTAGATGACGAGTAAGTTCAAGTTTAATAACTCGAACTTGTCTAAAAATTACCGTTTGGATGAATTTTATAATAATTGTAATAATAAAAAACCGTATGCTACATTCTACAAGACATTAAAATTGTTCACTTCGTTGACTAAAATTATACGGACCGTAAAATGATTTCATACACGTAAGATGAGCATTTTTTTTGTAATCACATGTAGTACCATTTTTTAGCCATACCCATTTATAAAAAAAGATAGTAACTAAGATAAAAAATAATTTTAATGAATAATTGATAGACTCTTGTTCGATTTGTTCATATAAATATTGCAAAAAGATTAATTATTGTTACAGAAAGTAACCAAGTATTGCAAGTATTGCAAGTGATTTAGATACATTCCCGTAGTGTTTTAAATAAGAAATGGAAACTCCCTTAGATGTACTATCAAGAGCTGCTACAATGTTACAAGAAACTCTAAATCAACCAACAATCGCAGGTAATAAAAGAATTATATAATTAGTTAATTTTTATAAAAACTAGAGTCACACAAAAGCAATATTCGTTATCAACTAATATATATTTTCAAAATGAGCATGCTTGGGGTTAGGTTAGGTAAGGTTAAGATAGGTTAGGTTAATTTATAATAGGTTAGGTTGGATTAGGTTAGGTTATGAAATTTATGAAGTTTTATTTGAATTTCTTTCAAAAATGGAGGAGCTAACCTATTTTTGAAAACATTTTTGTTGATAACGAATTTTGCGAAGCAGCATATTAGAGCACAATTCAACACAACTCATTGTTTTATTTTCGCAAATATGTTCACTGGACTCATTTTCAACTTAAATTAAAGATACGCCATTGGTATACTATATTACCTTCAACCCAATAGTGTATCTTTTATTTTAGTTATAGACATACCCATATTTCTTGAAAATGGCCCATTTGACCGAAACAGTTGTTATATAATTAAATAAATATTTTCGTTAACACATTACTTTGTTTCATACTTTAACATGTTTCGTCGTAATTGCAATATAGACAGTTTAAATAACATATTTTTTTTTTGTCAGATCGCTGAAAGTAACTAAAAAAACACGAAAATATTTCGCGATAAATTATTTATCTGTTCGAGCACATTTAATGCAAATATTAGTACAACTTATTATCTTCATGCAAAGTTTGATTTGCTGGCTGAAGTTCCGATATGATGGTGGCCTTTTCCAACATATTCTTTGAAATTCATTTTATGTTATTTTCAATCAAATTAAAATTCAAAAACTCATAAGATATATAATATTTTCACTCCGATTTTTTAGCACTGTACAGGTAAGCTTTTTGTAGTAAAGTAGAAATTGTAGAAATAAGACAAGACCCATGCCCACATACGATAACAACCTTACGTTTAACGAATTTTAATAGTGACCTAAAAATAACAACCACAAATCACCTTTAATAAAAGTTTCTTACATATATTATTACAGTATTTTACTGTAACATGGCTCATTTAAATTTTATTTATTTATTTTTTCGTTTAACTGCCTATGTACTTTTTACAAAACAAGAGATGTAGTTTTTACACAGCAATAAAAATTATTACCTATTTTTGTTTGTAAAAATAATAACTCTCTTAAATATATTAGTTATTCTGATGCAAGTTATGTCTGCACCCGTAAAGAGTTTGATTATTGTTCGAAAGTTTTTAATTTTGTATAATATGTTCACTTTCCTCGAAACTAAATGGAATGTCGCTTTTTATGTGGCTTGTATACAAATTCCTTAGAAAGTGAAATGGCACATTTACTTTTCCATACAATCACTCCGTTTTTGCCATTACTTTATATAATAATATATATTTTAAAATATATAGTATCTATCATATATATTAAACAAACCATTATTACGTTTTATGGTGAAGAAATAAAATTGAATTCATCGCACCCACAAAGTATAGAAACCTTTTCCCTTTATAAAGTCAGTCAGTCTTGTTTTTCTTGAAAATTAATACACACATTTTTTTAAATTTTCTTATTATTAACTTCGGAGTGAATATGTACAAGGAACAATAAAAAATAAGTAAACTCCATAAATACTCTTATTTGACATAGTCTTTTGAAACAGTATATATTAATTAAGCATATTGACTAATTATTTAATAAATATTTAAATTTTAAGTTGTAATAAGTTGTGTAGAATAAATAATTTTTCATAATTATGTACGTAGGATGTAGTCTAGTAACAAGGACTCAAAAATAATTTTTTCAAAATTTAAGACGTCATATTTTCAAAGTGAGAAGATACTCCAAAAACATGCTTCCCTCGTCCTATTTCCGAAATTACTGAAAACAAAATTAAACGAAAGTTCAGGTTTAATACCAAAATTATATATAAGCTTTATTGAAATTATTGAAAAACGACGGATATTAGATTGTTTGATTTGATAGTTTTTAAATAATTAACAAAAAATAAAAATAAAATGAATATAAATACAAATGAAATAAAAATTAAATAAATTATTTGACATGCGACAAAAAATCATCGAAATTTACAAACTGATAATCTTAAACCACTTTACGCAGATAAAGTTTTATAAATATCACTGAAAAAAAAGTGTTGTCTCTAACATTTATGGTTTCGAAGGAAAATAAAATGATTGTACTATTTTAATCAATGCAAACGATTAAAGACATGTTTTTGAAGGTACAGAGCGCAGAACAATAGGCACGTCTAAAAAGGTCTCAACTATTACATTTATAATTAAAGTGACAATGATCACGATGATTTATAGAAAACCTCACAAAAGCATGTGCCACTATTAATATATATTGCAGTTGCAAGATGCGATGAGAATAAAAACACGCCATTCTTCAAATGTTTTTTAAGTATAGGTCACATGTTTAAATTTGAAACTATTTCAAAAATTGGCACACACATGTGTGTGTATAGTTTGTGTATTTGTCCCGTACACATGTGTACAATATTATGTGCTATATAAAATGCATGCCGGTAGTGACCCAACCGCATACCAAGGATGGAATTCTCTTTGCTTGTTCTCTTGGAGCAAGACTTCAACCTCCGACACATCTGCCCCGTGGTTATTATTATTGCTACGGTCCGACTGGACATTGTACTTGTTCCGACGATTATTATTATTATTATTATTATTATTAATCGTTTGCTTTAAATAACTTTAAAAAACAAGTTTGTGTTATTTTAGTACACGCAAAATTATTTTAAAATACCTACTTCAAATTTGACGTGATTGGGAGAATAAAATTGTTTTCGAACATTTTTGGAAATTGCTAAATGACAATAAATATTCTTTTGTCTTGGTATATATGATAACTCGCATGTGTTCGCTAAAAACTGAACATAAAATTTATAAATCTTGCATAGTTTGAACTGAAATAAATAAAGTATTAACAATTTAGAAATATTTATAGGAAAAATTTAGAAAAGTATAGCCCTTTCTTGAAACATTTTAATTTTATATTATTTTGTTTTTATTTTTACGTTTTGTTTGTTGTTAAGCCATTGAAATGTAATTTACGTAATTAGGACGAAAACAGTTGAAATTAACGTCAATTAATTGCGGCCGAAACGACCATTACGAATGATCTAAGTAGCTTATGGCAGCAACTGAGCCGTGTGTGCCAAATAATGCTGTAAGTTAAATAACAATGAGATTTATTATAGTTCTCAATTTTTTACGAGCCCGGCTTCGTAACGCAAGAAGAAATGAGTATTTTTCACGCTGTCGTCAGCATTCTTAGAATTCTTCTGACATTGACGAATCCAGTAATCATTAACCTTCAAAGTTCATCATTCTGCCAGTCTTTCAGTCATTCTTGATTAATAATATTGTACGCCACGAAATCGTAAAAGAAACGCCCCAAGATAATATGAACAATAAAAAACATTTATTTTATTGATAACTTACTTCTGTACCTACAAAAAGTTCGCAGAATTAATTACACTTGAGCCGAATTTACAAATGTTTTAAAAACTCTTGTGTTCCTTCGTATATGCATGTACTCAACTTTTTCATTGGAAAAAATTGAATTGTTTATTGTTTCTGTGTCGTTGTAAAAGATTGAGCACTTTGTGATTTTTTTAAGGACCGAATGTCCTTTTTAATAAATAATGACTCACTCACAATTAAGATTTACTTTCGAAATAACTAAAAAGTTGAAGGCTAAAAAATGAAGACTATGTCAAGGTGCATCCAATATTACTGATATAATTATACCCATGTGTGTAGTAGTTCAAAAATCAAATGCAAAATTTAATTAAACATCTAACGTAATAAGGTAGTTAGTTATTTAAATGTAAAATAGGTACATGTATTTATAAGTCAATTTTTATGAGCGAACCTAGCCATATGTGCATGCATGTAAAAAGCATTTTAAGGTTACAAAAATATACCTAATGTAATGTGTGTTCGTTAAAAAGTGTTATTGAAAAGATAATAAGAAAACATGTTGACAGCTACAAATAAATGTTAAATTCCTTGTCGACATTCTTATTAAATTGCTTACAGAACTTGTTTTGTTAAAGGAAATTAATAAAATATCCACGTAATTATCATCATTTGGAGCACCACATTAATTTTGACCTACAAATGAAATTTCAAAACGGAAGAAATATTAAATTAACTACATTTGCCTAACAGAATAATAGAAATACAGAATTAAAAAATGCTAGGCTATATCATCAGTCTATTCCAAAATCAATTATTCGTTTCAGCCTCAGAGATTCATTACCAATAAATAAATAAAAATAAAACAACCTAATTGCCGAATTGTCTTCGGAAAACTTGAATATAAATATAATCTGTATCATCTTTTACATACCTTTTAATCTGAATTACTATTGAAGGTGGGGAATTTCCTTTTGTATAATCGTAAATAAAGTACGTAATAGTCAAAATTTCACCCCCAAAACTAATTTAAGTTACTGCCATGGTAGGTAAGTACATTAACTGGACATCAAATTCAATTTTTTTGAATTGCTCTGGGATCATTTAGGTTATCTTATATTAACGGGATACCCGGTGTATTTTACTGATATAATTAAATATTCCATAATTAAATTATTATAAGTCGAAACCAAAAAAGAATATATTCAATAACATATTGAACACCCTTTATTACGTAAGTATATTTAATATTTCCCAATGTAGAATATCGAACTTAAGATAATAATAAGAAAATCGTATTGTGCAAAAGTTTCTGGAGAAACGTCTTTATTTGCAATAAATAACAACAATAAGAAAACAACAATTTCTTTTGCACAAGTTTCCTGGAGGAAACGTGAATCTTTCTCAGATTTCATACTATTTCGCAAAAAATTATTGATGACTACAAAGTTTTGAAAAACTGTATTGCACCTAACGATAACAATGTGAATGGTTTTCAGTACAGTAAATGACAAAAGTAACAGAAAACATTATATGAAAGTTTTTAACGATTTAGTGTCTTTAATTAATATCTTAACCTTCAATAATTTAATAAAAATCAACAAACATAAATTTAAGCCCCTAATTCTAATCGGCACAAATCAGTCCCTAAAAAGCACCTAATTTGGGTATTTTTGAAATTCATTTTAGCCACTTTATTGTACCAACTTCATGATCATGAGGAATTTATATTAATACGTGAAAGTCGAAACTATTGGTACATTTTTTTCAGTATTTATCAAAAGTAGAAAGAAAATAAAATTATATCATTCGAAAAGTACTGTATCATAGATGAGTACAAGATAAAAAAAAATTATGTATGTGATAAAAATACACCATGCCCATGCCGTTGGTGGTTGATTTTTTATTCTACATTTACTTTCTCGTTTTATAAATAGGTGGATAGGTACGTAGGCAATTAAAAAAGACAACAGAAGATATTAAATTTGAATGTAAGTATAATTTTGATTTTATTTGGCCTCTGGTGCAACTTTTTTCATTTACTGTACATTTTTTAATCATTTCCCATGTCTCTTATTACACCGCGGCCTTCACGTCCTTGTCGGTCATTAAACAATCGTCTTCGAACGTCCTTGTATGTCGCTCGTATAGGTTAGCTATACATACCCCTCTCGGCTTCATTCAATCGAAGAACTTTTTCCGAAAATACGACCGGTGAAGAAGAGAAGTAAAGCCACGATGGACCGGTTTTGTCGGCACCGTTGCAACGTATAAGACAAAGAGGGGTTCGTTCATAAGGAATACCTGGTAAAGACAAAGCTCGCGGAAGTCGAAAACAAAAAAAGACCGGAACGGAAGACGCGATTAAGGACCGTATTATTCCCGTATATTGGGCCCAAAGTTGTTTGCGACAATTCAAAATTAATTTCAACTTGTATTTAGCCGACTACCTGGATCGTTTTCGTTTATGAATGAAACGCGACCAGGTGCTACTATTCTTTTGAAGTTTCAATCTAGCGCGTTGAATATAGGAAATTTTCGTCGTTTTATATAAATATTTTATTAATTACTCCGAACCGTCATTTAAATATTAGTGAAAGTAATTCATTCGACTGGGTCTTCAGAGAACAAGTATATCATGGAGTTTCCCCCTTTTTTGAAAGAACTAACGTTTTTGCTATTTCCCGATGTAGGATATTTCGGAAATGGTTTTAAGGGACAGACCAAACAAGTTTTTTGGCAACCGTGGCTAGATCAAGGTAAACGATACTTAATTTAAATAGTTTTATTTTATATAAATCTCAATGTCTTAGATATAAACAATGAGGTGAGGGGTAGAACATTAAAATCGAAATGGTACGTAGGTAGTAGTTTATTAAATTTTCCCAGGTTCGAACGGGAATTTTTCTAATTAATTAATAGTTTCTTATTATTTGGGCGTAGAACTCTTTTATATTTATATTTGTTTGTTATAAAATTTGAAGTATTTAAGTAACTGGATACAAAATTATAATACTTACATAAAATGGATTTTTATCCCCCTTGAAATTAAAAATAACATACATTCGTACCACCGGGCGTAGCCGAAATTGCCACCAAATTATACCTGACCAAAAAAGTTACAACCGATCTTGCCACTGACCAAAAATGGTCTTTGAAAAGGTACAACCGATTGTGCCACTAACACCTAATAGGTAGAAATTATTCTAATGAGAAAAGAACATACTTTATTGATATTTTATGGCATTTGCTTAACAGCAATTAATAAGGATAGAAGTTTAAATTAAAATCCTTTAAATTTTGGATTTTAACAGATTAAATTTTTTTCGTATGTTTGTGATTGTTCATATTCATATACATAACCTGGTGGCAAGATTGCTTGTTTACTTTTAAAACCCCAATTTTTTAGCAGGTAGATCATTATTTTTAGTGGCAACTTCGGTCCCACCTCTTCCCGTGGACATGCATATAGTAATAGTTAAATTAGTCCTTTACCATATCGAAGGGATTATAAAAAATAATAAATTTTACCAGAGAAAAAGTTCTAACTGTAAATAATTTTTTCAAAAGGAGATTTTAAATATCTATAATGGACGAAACTTTCGCATCTGCCAGCCATTACATTTGAAATCAAAATATTTCATCATCTTTTAGAAGTGTCCTTTTTACTAAAACTACGCTTTCAGAATTCAAAGTGAATACGATTTTCTTTTCCATTAGCATACACCAACCATATTATTGCTACACTATGGACGAGTTTAGGAATTCGCTTAGACATGTTCGGAATTAATTAGAAAATCGCGTCGGTCATTACTGAAATATGCATGCAAACACATCTATAACATGTCTAATTCGAAACATCTAATCGGGAACGTAAGGAGGAATAAATGTATGATATATTTATGTTATAGTTTGTCACACATTGTTCGTAATTAAATTTACTTATAATTAAAATTACAATTACATAGTTTTTAACTTTTGCGTATGTTATTAATTATATTAACTAGATGTGTTAGAGATTTGAAAATTTGGAAGTAGGATGGTCTTTTTATATAAATTAATTTTAACTGTCTCCAGCTTCTGGTGAAAGAGGATAAAAAATTGAACCGGATAATAAAATAAAATATGGCAAGTACCATTTGAAAAATGAAGCTATTCGTGTTTACAATTTTTTAACTTTGTTTTTTCTTTCTGAACGCCCTGTATAAATTATGAAATTTAATTTTGGCATGAAGTTAGCCTTAAGACTTGCTATGCCTATGCATACAAGTTGGTTATCAAAGTTACCTTAAAAGGTTATGCTTTTTACGAATTCGTCGTAAAAATATATATAATTCCAATAACAAAGTTGACATCAATTTCCGGTTTAACTGGAAGTGGCAAACTATTCAAATTATTTTAGATAAAAATATCATCACTTCCAAATTTTCAAATCTCTAACAAGCTTGCTTTGTTTTCCTAAAACGTCTAATGTACCACTCAGTTTGAGTTACCCGGTATATGAAAATCAGTATATTATGGTTTTTAAAAGTTTATTGGTTGTAAAACCACACCAACGTTTTGCCTACTATTACGAAACTTAAAAAGTTTTTAAAAAATATCTTGATAAAGCCTGGTCACAACATTTTCTTGAATATCTTTTATTCAATCCATAAAAGAAATTTGTAATAATAATAAGAAATATTAGAAATTTATTCATAGTCGAAGGTTTTATACAAACCTCCCTTCGAATTTCATTTTCAATATATATTATAACAACCTTGTCTTTCCTTTTATAAAATATTCTACATCAGTTGAACATTTCATAAATTTCCTAGGGATTGTATGAAATTCCTGATTTATTACATTTCTGATAATATAAAAACCTGTATACCTTTTGTACATGTTTTCTTATTTTATCCATGAAATACTGTTCGTTGTTTAATAAAAAGTGAAAAAATATTTTCTTACCGACAGTTTTGTGGGTCTAACTAATGTACCTACATTATTATTTAGCAGGTATTATAATGTTAAATTTTTGTATTCTATTTGTCTAGTAATTTATTACGATCTTATCCTTTTACGGTGTATTCATAATGCGTAAACTACAAGTTCACTGCAATATTGGTAATTCATCAGGCATCGCATCACAGTTGTTTAACGATAATGCGACCCAGTTTTGATAATAAATATGTAAGTAAGGCGACTGATTATTAAAACAGGTTATCGCAAAATAACCATACGTTCTAAAGGATATAAACTTTAATAAAGAAAACATTTTAGAGACTAATATATAGTACGTAATATTTCCTTTATTAAATATCTTAATAACGATATATTACTTGTTAAAAATATGAAACTTAACACACATAAACGTGGCGCGGTGGAAAAGAAAACTATAGATGCGTTTCAAATGTGGTGTTATAGGCGGATGTTGAAAATACCGTAGATAAAGTAGAACAACAATTTGTAATTGTAAAATGGAAGTCAACAATGAATATGTTGGTAGGACATGCTATGGTACATAAAGGGCTAGTTAAACATATTAGAGGCAGAAATAGGAGTATAAAGAGGCAGACATTAAATTGCTGTTCTCAAACAACTAGGAGATTGGCTCAGAGTATAGATGGAAGTGCATGTCCAACTATGATGAATAATTATAATAGATATAATTAATTAATATAGCGTTTCGTTCTAATATTATTGTCAACTACTTTCTGTTCAATAATTTTAGATTAAAATTTCGACAACCACAAATAAAACTTGTCACAGTGTCTTCCTTAATGTCTGTACAAGTTACAACAAAAAAAATGTTATTTATTCGTTTATTATTTCTGTAATTAACGTCAATCAGTATTTAAAAAATGTATCAGGCTAATTATGCGAGTAATTACTACAAAATTATAATTTATCATACATAATATATCTATTGTATATGCTTTAAACAAATTTAATTATAATTATTTTTCTTAAAAGTAATCAAATCAATTTCAATTTGGTAATGACAATTTTTATCTATTGTATCTTTACGATTTTTATTGAAAACGGAAAGAGCCGATTAATAGCCGATAGTTATATATTCAAAGTAAAATATTGTATGTAAATTTTCTGTCTTAACAATGAAAATTTAAATGTATTTGTTTGCAAAGTGCATTGCCATTAAGTTAGTTAAGTTATACTGCTCTCAAGATGTCAATAACAATAATGTAGTGTTTCCTAAGTTTCCTATTATAGGTCCTTATCGCAATTTGACTGAAATTTTTGTCGATATTCCTGATTTCACTATTAAGGCATGTTGTAAGAGAGAACAACTAACTGTACGAGATTCTTTCGATAGAATTAACAAACGTAGAATAGAACACGATTCCTTTTGTTGTTGTCTCTTACGATGCGGTTGTTGAAAAATACTTATAACCTCGCATGCCCGTTTAATGAGGTCATAAATTAAGAATTTGTGGTCGGAATAGTTATCCACAAACAAAAAAAAATCGTGTTATGTTATAACACATATAATATTTATAACATTCCACCAGCTTATCATCATTCCTTGAATATTTCCGGATGACTCTGCTGATGGTCTGGTTTTATAATATGTTTCGACGATAGTACACGAAATTTCGAATTAAGCAATCATAAAAGCATTTCAATGGAATCCAAGATGACCGAACTTCTTTTCGGCAGAAAATTACAACATTCTTTTCACATAATTTCAAATAATTACGCAACATAATGCTTTCAAACAAAACGGGCAAAGCGCGAAAAGATTTATTAAATTGAATTAAAATTGTTATTTAGATGACAATAAGAAGTGTTGCTTCATCGCAACTACTTCCGTTTATACCGGAAGTCGACCAAGTTTCGTTCTTATGAATCAGGCATCCTGTACTTTATACAATACCGTAAAAAAATAACAATACCGATGATAATAACATTATAAAAGTTGCGTAATTCGAAAAAAACAAAGCGTAATCCGTCACATACAGGGTGTCCAAAATTAATTAGTTTGTTAATAAATACGTACTTAAACTAATTAATCGAATACGAATACCTTATAAAATCATACTGATTAGAAAAATTAAGTAGTTTTATTAGATTTTGCAACACACGTCGGTTCGGAATCTTATCAAATTCGTTATTAAGTATAACGATTTCGAAAACGTAATTCTTAATCTCTTTAATCTACTGCATTAAATTTAATATATTTTGTTTTGACCCACATATTCTTCGTAAATAAATCGGAAAGAAATTAACAGTTTTTTTTTACTTAGTTTACATTGTATTTTTTCCATAATCTGTATAAATATCAGAAACATCATTTTGTCTTTCTCATAAATTTTACAAAACTGGAAGAATTATTAATTATATCAGACTCTACTTTATGGAAATTTAAATACATATTGAAATTTTAAATTAATAAAACACAATTTCCATTATAATTTCATTTTTCTCTACAATTGTTTCACCCTACTAGGACATCTTCGGGAGAAGTATTTACATCGAATGTTAAAATTTTTGCCTTATATGTATTACTACTATCTGAGTCTAAAGGGTGGGGAGAAATTTCTACTATTTTGTCTAAAATTATTGAATTGTGGATATTTTCAATTTCATTAAGAATTTTTGTGTTATTTCTAATCTGCTTTTTAATTTCTAAAGTTTCTAAAATGTCTAGTTTTTTACTTTTATTATGTTTGTGTAAAATTTTGAAATGTTGTTCTAAATTAAATTCATGTTTGTTGTCTTCAATGTGTTCATGAATGTTGATTTTTTATTGTAGTTCTTAATATGTTCTTGAGTTCTTTCTTTGAACGATCTCCCTGTCTGACCAATATATAGCGCATTACAAGTGTTGCAATTTAACTTGTATACTCCACATGAATTAATTTTTTCTGTTTTGTCCTTATTGTTAATTATATACTTCGATAGATTATTATTTGTTTTAAATGATATTAAAAATTTATTGTTTTTTTTTTAATTTTATTTGCTGTTGTATTTGAAGTATGTCCTAAATATACCATTGATTTGTAGTTATAAGGTGTTTTAATAATTTTTGTATATAATAATTTTAGACAAAATAGTAGAAATTTCTCCCCACCCTTTAGACTAAGATAGTACTAATACATATAAGGCAAAAATTGAAACATTTGATGTAAATACTTCTCCCGAAGATGCCCTAGTGGGGTGAAACAATTGTAGAGAAAAATAAAATTGTAGTGGAAATTGTTTTATTAATTTAAAATTTCAATATGGAAGAATTATTTCAAAATTTTATCCTTGCAAATTTTTTAGATAGGTAGGCGTGATATTTTTGAGTGCGTTTTACAAATACACCTTTTTTTGTAATTACTGTGATAATTGTGACACATAGACTGACGGATGAACACCGAAATTCCTTGTGGGAAACCCTAAAACCGTCCTCATTTCCACCCGAATTCAGCCTAATTAATTATTTATTACTTAAATTTCAGACGATCTCAAGTCTCAAAATACAACAAAACAATTGCCCACGTCAAAATGGAAGCGAGATCGCCGAACTCGCGCGGAGTATACCCGAAAATCGGATCCTAAACTTCCGGAATCGTTTGTACAAAATTTAGAACAATCAGGCTCCGAAAAACAGGATCAGAACAACAGTAGCACTGTTACGAACACGTCATCAACGAACGGATGTAGCACTTCTGACACCCCTATCGACATGAGCATCCGACAGAGGGGACAACCACCCTCATACGATCAGACCATAAGCAATCCAAATTTCAGATCCAACTACAGAGCCTCAGTTATCATGCACAACGGAAGTCAAGGAAAAGAAGACATACCATCAGGTACATAATTTTAATTTTTATTTCAAACAACAATTCTAAATATACTAAAAATAAATACCAAGTTAATTTTTATAATCTGAAGGAATAAAAAGAAATTTAAATATTTAATGTACCTACATTAATTTTTTCTTAACAGTTTTAGTTTAAGTACACTCTTGATAATGATCGCTATCGATCGAAACTTAAGTCGAGTTTAATGAATTTTGGTGAAACGTTTAATTTGTTTTATTTTATTTACAAGTTAACAGTTTTGTTCATACAATAAAAAATACCTACATAATATAATTCAATTATTTTAATGTAATGATAAATCAATAAAATTTACGTTTTTAAGTATTTTGAACTGAAATAAATTTGAAATTCAAATTCTAGCGTTATTGTTTTATGTAATGTACCACACACTTATAAATTCTCATATTTCAACAGGTGATCCAAGTAGATTAATACGTTAATATAATTCATCGCCAGTCAGACATGTAAAAATAGTTTGGCATGAATTACCATTATTACCATAATAATTATTGTTATTATTCAAAGTGGTTTGGCAGTTCATTTTCCACTTGAAAACCTCGAATATAGAAATTACTAATCTTTATTTTCCAATAAATCAAACATTTTTCTTCTAAATTATTCAAAATTGTATTTAAAATTAATCTGCAGAAAATGGTCAACTGAAGTAAAAGAAATAGAATTGTAATGTATTTTATAAACGTGTTTGATTTATAATCTTTTTTATTTGCAGGTATGTCAATGTGCGATCCCATAATAGACGAACACTTCAGGCGATCATTGGGCAAAGACTACGTCAAAATATTTTCAAATGGGGAAACGTCGTCCAAAGAGGACAAACCCGTGAAGAAATCAACAATTGTAAAAAACCAGGACAGTATTGTAGAATTAATGGACAACTCGGGCCTAACGGTTGATGACCACTTTGCAAAGGCTCTCGGAGACACATGGTTAAAACTGAACAAAAAAGATTCTAATTCAGCAGATAAGGGAACTGTACTCTCTGTCTGAGATTGATTGTAAAAGAAAAAATAAATGTGAAACTGTGAATCTTGGTCATAAACATCCATCTGCATGCTGCACATATTATAGTTTCAATTTAAAAGAAAATAATGAAATTAAATTTCCTCCAATTGAACGTAACATTGCAATTACAAGATGTCAGCAACACCCATTAATTATCAAAGAAATTAATTTAAATTTCAGCACAACTTTCTAGAATGTGTAACCGGTGAAATGAAGAAAATAATTCCCTGGTGGAAAATATGACCAACAATTACCCCATTAATATGTTCCGTGTCTATAAATGTTGATGTATATAGTGACGAGAATATTTTGTATGCCTTTTACCTATTAGTTGTAAGTTGCTTAAAACAAAACGTTATTGTAAGAATGTTGTTAATGACATGTTAAATTGATGTCCTTCTGTAGATGTACGTATTTATTTTGTCTAGTGTTAATAAGCCTTCATGTGGAATTAGATAATTAGATGCATGGTTATGAAAATGTAACATTATTTTGAAAGTAAAGAAAAATTATCCTTAGGAAAAGTGAAAAAGTTGTTTTGTTTTTATTTTACATTACTAAATAGCTATTTCTGAAAAAATTATTTCACAAAATATTTATCTTGATACTACTACTACAAACTTTCGTGCCTCAATTCACCTTTATTTGATCAAATGGCTAGTTAATACAATACACCATATCCAAGCGAAATGATATTTATGATTATAAATAATTAATTATGGCTTTATCAATTTCAAACAACTTTTATAAAATCAATAACATACATCATTTTTTCAAAAATTCTACGTATTTATTCAAAATCTTTACAAATTGTTGACTTTTTTATAACTTTTAATAATACAATACGACTGAACAAGTTTTAAAAGTAAAAATTTTAATATGATTAAGAGAGAACAAGACAACGTTGTTACTTTGAGAAAATTCATTATAAATTGTTTTTCAAGTTCTTAAAGTTAGTGTATTAGTTTGTAAATTACGTGAAGTTTAAAAAGTTATATAAAACAGACAACAATTATAACGAATTTTTACAAATTAACAGCGTTCTCTTGTTCTCTATTAATTATATTACAGTTTTTACCTTTATTAGACCGTTGGTATTTCATTTGATTAACTAATCATATGTATTTTAAAACTGAAGAACGAATAATACTTAATTTTATTCGAATCTATTATTTTCACGCCCGTTGTTTTTATAAATAAAAGAAAAACAATTAAAATGTATATATCGTATTAAGATGCTCTTGAGAGCTACAGAAATATTTAACGTTTCTTACAAAACGTATTACCTAGAAAATAATTATTTCCCAGCATATAAGCTTTTTGAAACATAATATTATTGCTATAATTCAACTACAATTAATTCAGAAAACTGTTTACTTGTATCTTGTACTTTAGACTTATTATAATATAATTTAATACTTTGGGTACCATCTACGGTTAGCTTAAGAAACTAAATATATATGTTTTGTTGCCTTAGAAGGGGTTTCCTTGAATGTGACCATAAAAATAAGATATTTCGTATTTGAACAAGAAGAAACCTGATTAATTAATAAATTACAATTGTGGGTTGCTGTGTATTTTTTCTCAAAAAAAAAAAAAATAATATCCAAATTCATAGCAAATAAGTGTGTTAATGTTAATTAAATTTAAAATAATGTAAAATCGTAGTAAATGTACCCTTACATAAAATACCTTCCAAAAATTAACAGACTTCCATTAAAAAGGACCGTTATTCAATGAAAATTGAAGCTATTGTAAATGGATGCAAACGTTACCCTTATACGAGGGTAGTTCAATAAATCAACTTAAAACAAACGATAAATTAAAAACAAAATATTTTATTATTATCTACTTGTTAAAAATTTTCATTTAGCATAGCTATATATTCATTTTATTACAAATTTACAATTATTGATTAAATTAATTGATTGACAGATTGACAACTAGAGAAAAGAAACTTTATAATACAGATATAAACAATTATCCTGCCAACATAAATTACAAAGAGCCCAGAATAATAAGATAAAACGGGAATTTTAATTTTCAAAAACAGGAAATTGTGTTTCTTATGTTAAAAAATATTTAAAAAGACTGTTATTAACATATATTTATACGATCAGTTATTTCAAATAAAAATTAAATAATTTAGTTTAATAGGTAAAATTACCCTCAAAATTCAGTTAAAAGTTAAGTTTTGAAAAGTTTTATTTCGAATCAATCCCGTATAAAGACGCTTATTTCAAAACAACAGTTAACTACCCTTCGGGGTGCATCGTGCACAAGACAATGTACTGCTGCCCGTTTCAGTTCTACACCCCACGTAAAAAAACTCTTATTACAAGCAGGGAACCCCTCAAAACATTGCCAAAAGAAGGACATGCAGAAGAAGAGAGACGACCGATAATGTGCAAGGGATGAAACGGCTGGGGATCGTACCCCCTCCCTCTTGGCGATGCAACGAACGCATCGTCTCCTGTTCAGAAATCAGTTACAAACACGTGAGTCATAATAATCAATCAAAATATAAAAGCTTCCCGCCGATATTACGGATCGTGACAATTTTGATAATATATTAATATGTATTTATAATTTGTAACATACTCGACTTATATTACTTAAGTTTATTTAATTCTACACGGATTTTATGAACCGTTAAGTTTCAGTTATATGTTTGTGAACTAAAAGTGCAATATTAGGAAGTGTGTTGTAAAGGGGTTGCAAATTGCAAGAATTACGCTTGGTAGAAGACAACAGCTTATTGTTTAGTACAAGGGTAAAACTGAGAAATCAGATCCAATCCATGAACGATAATATAACGAGAATTTAAAATAATATCATAGTTAACTTATTTGTTACAAATATCATTTTATATAAATTAAAACCAGTGATTACTATTTAAGGAATCAAAACTTGAAATTAAAAAATAATCAAACAGTACACTATAATTTCCTGAGATATCGCAATACAACTCTTCTACATTAATTGAAGATAATTAATTGTTATTAAACATCTCAACGTTATTCTCATACATATGGATAAATCGAAAATTCTCCAACAAACTGCTAAACATTTTTCTTACTGTTCAATATCTGATCTATTATTTAAAACACAATTTTTAAATAAAAAATATTTTTCGTTAGTTTTTATCGTTGAAAAACAACTTTTTAGAAAATACAAAATATTATTGCAACAATTCAGCTAACATTAATTCAGCAAAGCCATTAGTTCGTGCAAAAATTGTAAAATGATGGAAATTGTTGTTAATTGAATCAGCACATTAAACACATTAGCAATTATGGGTATTAAAAAATATTCTTAACATTTATCACTTTTAAAATCAATGTTGATTAACAACATGTTAGTTTTGTAATCACATTTTTATGGTTACCATAAAACGTATAAGAATAAATAAAATAATAAGAGTAATGCAGGCAAAAAATGGTCATTTTTATCATTCGAGTTCGATTTTTGTTGAAGATAATAAAACCAGTCCCTAAGCGTATACGTACGTTCAATAAAGTAAGCTAATTAACAACTAAAAACAAAAATCAGTGATAAGCTTTAGATATGTTTAAGGGAAGTTTAAATGTGAAAACAGTTTTTAGTTCTTTTGGCTATTTATTTCAGTCTAAACTTAAGGAAAGAAAATTTTGAACAATTTTTTATCGAACAACTGTACTTTACAGTATGGCAAAATAATAAATGTAGTAGAACTGAAAATCAAATGTGTTGCTCCTTATTTGGTCCTTTTATTCTGGCTAAATTGAAGGGAAGAAGTAGGGGCTTCCCCAAAATTTGATTTGGACGGATTTGCAAACGCGAACAAGATTCGTGCAGGAAAACTCGAAAAAAGGAAAGGTAACAAAGAATTGATCAATTTTGCCAGCACCACGCAAATAAGTTTGGTAGAATATATTATGCACCGGTTTTCCGTTGCAACATAAACATCCGATACTTGAAGAATATATTAGATTACGTGTTACGCAGCCATGCAGGGTAGTAAAAACAAAGAACTCAAATTTCTCCATTGTTGCCTGCTGCTGGTCCCAGCAATACAGGACCAACTTGTAGTACGTGGTACCCATACTTGTATGTATATGGGAGATCGAGGCGTACTTGTACGACAAAAAAATATTCCTGCAAAACCGAGAACTCGATATCTGCGGGAAATTTAATATGTCTATATGACGGAAAGGGGCCGTTTGGTTAAAAAAAAATGAGAAAAGACAGTATTGAGTTGCTGTCGAACGGCTATGTTACTATTACTATTACCGCTAACAAAACTATCCTTTTTTTATATTACTACATACATAATGTATCTACATAACACATACATTACACCATTTGTCTATGTAAGTGAATATCTATTTTGTATTAAGGTACTGAGTGTGACATCAACTTAATACTTAAGACAGGTGCCTCGATCTGAACGACGAAGTATTTTTACGACTGTAAAAGTGTACATGCACCCCAAATTATTTTGGTACTGGGGGCTGTTTTCCTGTGGTGGAGAGATGCTTTTATTTTCTAGCACCATATGAAATCAGTTCTTAATGCCATTTAGCATCAGTAATCCGAAAAGACGAAAAACCATCGCGAATTTATTCATTACAAGCTGCAGGTACTTCCCAGAACAGGTACGTACTTATTTAACACAGAAAATGTTAAACTTAAATATTTGATCACAATTAGTAATTAGTATAGTGAAGAAAAATAAAATAAATAGATAAATATATTTTAATATTTAGTTAATCAAATACGAACCGCATGATTTTGTAATTTATATATTCCTAAGTTTAGCTTTCATTTCATCTTTACAATAATGGTTTTTCTATATTTAAGAAAATGGGTACCTCTTTATAACAGTACTACCCAACAAATCTACAAATATTTCTTATAACATCAATTAACCTAGATTAATGCGCTGTCCTAGCCATCTTCCAATTAAGGAAAATATTTTTTTACGAAAATACGATGGGTGCCTTCAAATGGCACTATAAAATGACATTACCAACAATGTCGTTTTACAAATATTATTTAATAAACAAATGTTATGGAGATAAGTTACAAGGATAGCTTTAAAGATGGATATACATTTAAATACTGATAATATTCAAATAGAATAAGCGATATTAATAATATTGAAGTTCATTCAAAACTTACCACCAATGCAAGTAAATATGTCGTTAAAACTACTTGAAAACGCACTTATGTGATTATCCATTAATTTAAAATCACTATTTATTAGTAAACAACACACCCTTTATATACCAGAACTTGTACTTCCATTTTTATTATAACCATATTCATACCACATTATTATAAGTTTTAATAAAGGAGAGTGGTTCTTATTTTTGTTCCAAAGGCCAGGGAATTTATTTAGCCATACTGTACTTTATACATGCTTATCGTCTTTTTATTTAAATCATATATTTAAAAACAAACAGTTTAATAAATTCTTTTGAATTAAATTGGCGTTATGATTTATTCATTATATTTAAGAGAAATTGTTTTAAATGGATCATTAGAAATTCGGCAACACAACATACACCTTAAAGTAGCATAATGCTAAAAATATAAATATATAAATAATTATTAATCATTTGCCAATAAATTGTATTTCATATAGTTTGGAAATTACGTCAACAGCTTGTACCTATCGTAATCACGAGATTACATAAAATATCATGTATGTGTTTTGTATTATTTACAATTATTTTATATATAATCTGAAGTGTTTTCTTTTTCGATAAATTTGCATTCAGCAAATTCTAATGAGTAATTTCGTTCTTTTAAATATTTAAAACTTATCTATATCGTGCAGTTATCTTAAAATTGGTTTGTATTTTAAAATTCCAAAATGATCTTTGTAATCAAATAGAAATACAGTACATACGAAAATAAATTAATATTTTTCCGTTTATCTATATAAAAACTTTTGGAATAAAAAAAATCGATATTATCAATCTATTTAAAAAACATTTTTTATTTCGATCCTTAATAAACATGATAAAAAAGTAAGTAAGGACCAGTGAAAAGTTTTATTTAACATTGTTTTACATATCCATAATCATAAAAATAAAAATACTCAGTTTGTAAACTTAAACTAACGATACTTTCGCTGTCAAACTTAACTTTAAATCACATTTTTTTTTAATTATATTAATCATTTAAACATAGAAAAATTCACCCCCTTACTTTCATCCCCCAAATACTGGAACGTTTAGGCCCCACCGTTGGCCTAGCTACAGAACTAAATTTGAACTTATTTATTGTAACATGAGGACCTAAGGCATTTTGAACTACTTCCAGTTCTTTAGCATCAATATAACCGCCGTGGACATCCAAAAACTGAAGAGAAGTCATTAACTTCAATTGTCTATAAATAACAAAACTGAATTAAATTAATTCCACAATTAAAACATTCACAACAACCAATCATTTTGAAATAAATTGGTATCGTCCAAATCCTAATAACAAATTAAAACACACTTACAATAATGCTCTATAAGGAATGAGATAACAGCGTGACAAAGCTAAGAAATTTAAATCTTCTAGTCGAACAATATGTTTAACAGCATTGCCTGTAATACCTGTACAGTCGGAAAAATCTAATTCCCTTAAATGCGGACAGTTTATAACTAAATCCATAACATCTAAAATTGAAACAAAATTATTAGCAAAATTTCATCTTTATCATTTTTTAATTATTAATTACTTTCATCATTTAACAATTTTCTGCAACCAGAAAAATTTAACCTATCAAGACTAGAAGGAAGGTTGCAGCAAATATAGGTAATACAAGGTGAATCCAGATAAGTCCAAGCAATATTTAATTCCCGTAATCTGAAAAAAATGTGCATTTTTTAATATCATAAAATAATTTCTATTCCTACATTTAGGGAAACAAAATATTTTTTCACTTACTTCTGGCAGCTAGAAAGAAGATATTTGAGTCCATCAAGTTGAAGACCTTCAACCATTGCTAAATTAAGAATTTCGAGGTCTGTATTCAATGATAAAGCTAACATGACATCATCATTAACCTGAACATGTTCTAAACTCAATTTTTTCAAACGATAACACCTACTAAACAACATAACAAGGCTGTCTGTTGATATGTGAACCATACTTAAGTCTAAATACAACAAACGGGCTCGGAAATCTGATAAAGCTGCCTTGACACCAGACAAAATCGGAGGGAAGGCAATCTTACTCAAAAAAGTATTAATTAGACATATGTACTATATGTGTATCAAAAGATAGAGACAAACTTACTTCAGACTGAGCAAGTCTTAATATTAAAACTTGTCTACTGAGGATGTGACCTATGGCTCCTATAGGTAAATTTCTACTAGAAACATCCATTCTGCTCCAGAGGCTTTCGTCTTGAGATAATCGATGCCACCTTTTACATACTAATGCTGTATCAGTAAGGAATCTTTTAGGAAGCCAATGAAATATGTGCAGAATAACCTCATCAGATAAAGACTCAAAATAATCTAAAATGCATAGGTAATTACCTACTAAAAAAAGTAGTAATACAGGTGTTATTACTTGTGTCATCTGTAATATTTCTATTAGGTTCTCTAGTTAATAAATTATGCCATTCACCACTAGAAATCTTCTGGAGTGTTTCTCTGGGCAGTGTTGACTCCAGTAAAGCAATCTATAAGGGTTTAATGGAATTTTTAAATCATAATTGAATATAATGACAATAAGACAATACTATACAAAATAAACTATATAAAATATTTAAATATACAAAATATTATAAAATGGAGAAAACACAGAAAGAACAATGAAACATGACTAGTTAGAAGATATAAAGTTATGCATATCGAAATGATGATGTACATAAAGAATATCATAAGAAAAACACATATTATAACACATTCCTAATCACTCACATACAAAGTAATTTAAACAATACAGCTCTTAATGTATAATTAAGACATTACCTCTTTCAAACGTTCTTCTTCAGTCAAATCAACAGAACTACAGGAAACATCAATAGAACTCGAATTAGTGTCCCATTGCTTTCCTCCAGCCAAAGAAGCAACTGATTCAGCACCCAAATGTGCTACACCATAATCAAATATTTCATCTAAATTTACATCCTTTTTTTGTAAACTCCATTTTTCAACAGAAGTGTATTCTGTTTCAGAGTCATATCTTGCACGTTTTCTGAAAAAAAAATAAAAATTTATTTAAATACCTAACCTCACTTACACACACGTATAACATATATGTAATTTTAAATAGCTCCTCACCGCGGAGGCGATTTTTCCATTCTATATAAATTATCATGAGCAATTTTCAATAAATCGTCTTGTTCAATTTTCATTATTTTCATACAATCGTTCTAAACTTTTATTAAAATCAACGATCGAACATGTAACCAAGACAACACAACTTCCCTCCCATGTTTCTATGGAAAGGAAAAATGAAGGTAACAATAAGATAAGCAAAGATAAATAACATTCAAAAATACTTTTATCAACTTTCTACAATAAAGATTTTAAATATAAGTATAATATAATTTATAGCATTTTACACAATATTATACGAGTAGTAACATTAATGTTTATTATAATTCGTATTTAATATTTCTGGCAACGACCTTCTACGCAAATTAGTCCTTTTCGACACTCAGCTTTCCCAGGTGGCGATCCTAACAACGCAATAGAACAGGGTTGACTTTCATCTAAATGTTTTAATTATTTAAAAAGAAATAAAAATACACACCTGTATACATATTTTGTATAACGTTTAGTATTTCTTACCCAATAAATCTACACATATATGACAACATCCGCAAACACCTTCTGTTTGTAGCTGATTTTTTTTACATTGTATGTTTGCGCATCTAACTGTGGAGCAATGATCTGGAAGACAAACAAAACCTTCCACAATTGAAATAAGTAAAATATAACAAATAATTAAAAATACCAAAATCTTCATTATTATATATATATTTATGATTTTTTTAAATTCTATAGTGACAACAGATAATTAACTAGAATATATAATGTTGCACTGATTCCTTATATACTATCCATTTTGCAACGAAAACTATCAATCTTTAATGTATATGTAAGAGATACTAATAACATGTTTAAATAAAAGTCAATTAGTAAATCACTATAAATAGATGTACATTCATTAAATATTTTTTGCTATGCTATTATCAAGGAATACCCGTACAAAAGTTTATTATGTGGTAAACATTAATAAATAATACGATATAATAATAAAAAGAACAGATAGCTTAATCAGAAGTGCTACCTAACCGTTCTTCTTTTTCTTTGAAGTCTGTTCTATTTTTTATCAATTTTATACTTTCATTTTCAATTTTTTTAGACAAATATATTCCCACCATTAATTCAAACAAATAGTTCACTAAATGTTTAACAGATGGCAGGAAAACACTGCATACTCCTTTATTTCTCCAATACCATTGAATCCCATAGATAACCTAACCTCCAATAACCTCTTAAAATTTGCATTGACAATTTACTTGTGGCTTGTCTTTTTTTATTAGATAATTTACTTACTCGTAATATTGTTAATAACTTATTAATTATGCCTGTTGCTGAAGAAATAAAGTCAAGTTGGGCAGATGAAGTCGAATTAGAAGGTGGAACTCTTCAACCTACCACTGAAATACGTGAAAATGGATTGAAGATCATTACCGAATACAAGTACAATGATGACGGCAAGAAGATGAAAATTGTGCGAACATACAAAATTGAAAAGCGTGTTGTTTCCAAAAGCATTGCTAAACGAAAGACTTGGGCTAAATTTGGAGAAGCTGCTGGTGATAAACCTGGACCAGATCCAGCCACCACAATAGTTGGTGAAGATGTCTATATGCAGTATGTTACCAGCAAAGAAGACGAGAATAAGGTTGAAGATGAATCAGGCATAGATAAATTAAAAGGTAATATATTACAAAACAAATATTCAGATTAAACGAAAAAAGTCCAAATTATTTAAAAATAGACAATGTTTAGTTTCCTTAACTGTGGTTTGATGAGAATTGTTTTGGTTAGTCAACTGAGTATTATAAGTTACATATAATATCTGATATGTACACTTTGTTTTTTTATTTTAATAAATATATAGAGTAATAAGTGCTTGAAAGTCAATTTGCAATGTTAAGTGCATTCTAAATGTTTATTTTATAAAAACCTTTGATTAGCCAAAATCACTTTGGTTCACATAATTTCAGATAATAGAGATTTTACTGTAGTTATTTGTATATTTGATAAGATTACTTTTTTATGTATTTGTGTTATTAGCTATGGGTGATAAAAATATGGTAAAATGTCGTACATGTAGTGGTGAACATTGGACTTCAAAATGTCCATGGAAAGATACAGTTCTTCAAGGTGGTAAACTTCCTGGAGAAGCAGAGAAGAAGCCAGCAGCTGTTGATAGTGCAAAATCATCTGCAAGTGGACCCGGTGGAACCAGTGGTTCAAAATACATTCCTCCAAGTATGAGAGATGGTGGAGCAAGAAGAACAGAAGGAAGCACAATGAATCGTAGTCGTGATGATGCTTCTGCAATAAGAATATCAAATCTCAGTGAGTCAACAACAGAAACTGATCTTGAAGAACTGGTTAAACCATTTGGCCCAATCCAAAAACTGTATTTGGCAAAAGATAAAGTCACTGGACAATGCAAAGGATTTGCATATATTCACTTTAAATTTCGTAATGATGCTGCAAAGGCTATAGCTACTTTAAATGGCTATGGTTATGATTATCTTATTTTGAATGTTGATTGGTCAAAACCACCAACACATTCAAATCAATAAATTTATGAAATATAAAAATACACTCAAATGTAAGTTTTATGAGTTATTGTGTGAATAAAATATTAAAACAAGTGTGTCTACTTGAATAGAATATTTTTATCAATAAATACCTAATGAAAATAAAAACTGTGAAACTAGGGTTTAGAAGAGACTTGTTTGTAATCTTTAATATTTTTTATTAACTTATTCCAAATTGAAATTAAAAAAAAAAACTAATAAATTGAAGGTACATTTAAGCCATAACTAGAAGCAGAGGAGTAGTGGAATCTGGTTTTAAATAAATATGGAGATGTTTGTTCAACCCAAAGACATATCTTGGTAGTTTAATAAATGTGTTTAATAATTGGTATTCATTTACTACAGAGAAAGTTCCACATGATATTTCAGATAAAGGTTTAAAGGATCTTGGGGAAAAGTTTACCTGTTGTTACCTTTAAGTGTTCCCTTCAATATTAAACAAGAAAATTGGGTTTTATAAATATATTAATATGATATTCATTTTTGAATTAATTTGTACCCACTACAGATTAACTCAAATTAATGAGGAAAATTTTGTTACTGCAGTCATGCCCCCGCTGTAAAAATTAATTCAGAAATGAATATCATATTAATGTATTTAAATTTGTCCAATAAAAAAAATTCTCCAAACTATTTTATTATTAATGGATTTTATAATATAAAACTAACTGTTGTAGTGTATTTATGGAACATGTTAAATCTGCATAAATAAAGGTGTTTTTCTTTATTTCTACAAATAAAGTTTTGAAGGGTGTTTTCATTATTGGGGCAGAATAAATATAGCCGAATAATTTTATTTATTTATATAATTTTTTTACTTACTTTTGTTTATTTATAAAGTCTATGATAACGCTTCTGAATCATTTCTCTGCCCCGTATTTTATTTATTGAGCACCAATTTTTTTGATTTATTTAAAAATTAATTTTGTAAGCTTTTTGTTTTTGTTAATAGTTGAAATAGACACTCAAAAATGAGTCTCAATATGTCTATGTCATATTGTCCTTAATTATAATTGATTAACATTTTCTGCACATAACTTCTCTATTTAGTTGCCACTTAAGAATAAAATAAGTATTTGATTACACTAATTTGTTTGCATTTAATATTAATAAGTTTTCACAAAACAACTTATCCACAAAACTTCTTATAAATCCAAATTATTTTTTATTTATTCAAAAAAGAAGGAATTAAAATTAAATGTTTTATTTATCTGACAATTAGTAATATTAATATTTCAATAACTGTTCAATAATTATCATTTTGCATAGGTTTTTAATTTGTTATTGTCTAAAATTGTATTGCTAATTCATTGTCTTTTTCTGTTTAAAGTTTGATCAGTAAATGACCACACATCAGGTTTAGGTCTCTTCCAGTTATTGGACTGACAAAACAATCAGTAGGGGAAGTTTTGTTTTTTTATTTAGAAAAATTACCGGGCATTTAGCCTCGAATAAATATAATTAAAAAATATGTGAGATATATTGTGTGAATAAAGTTTTACAACAAAGTCAAGTTTGTTTTACTTTAATAGTCTTACTTTTTAAAAATTATCTTTCGTAGTATACTGTTTTATGGAAAAATACTTTAAGAAAATAGAGGATTGTGATAAGGAATTAGAGGATTTCTATAATCTATAATAATTACATTTTAAATAAGTTAACAATATGATACTGCAATTGATTAAAAAAAAAAACAATGAACAAGGTAATTTTAATTAAATATAGAGAAATATATTCGGAAAAGTAATGGTAAATATCTAATAATTAAATGTGGTGCCTTGCAGATATTTCTCTTTCAGTTGAGTGTTTCAAAACACCCTGTATAATATTCTAACCTGCTTTTCAAAACGTGACAGTTAACCTTACTTTTTAAAGTACTTTAATAAAAAAAAAGTTTGCTATTAATTTTTTTATATAGTATATTTGTGAAATTTTTCAGAAGTTAATAAATTTGTATAATATTCTCTTGTGCAACGTAAATTTATAGTAGTAAATACTAAAACAATGGCAAAGTTTACATTGAGTAAGTTTGAAGTCATTAATTAATATTTTAGCTTCTATAAATATTACAAAATATTTTAAGAGACTAGTATAAACATTATAGTTTTTTCCTTCCAGAAAAGAAATCGAAACGTCAACCTGCTAGATTAAGATATAAAATTGAGAAAAAGGTTCGTGAACATAACCGGAAACTGAAAAAAGAAGCTAAGAAAAAGGGCCCTGGGAAACAGAAACTAATACAGGTGCCGAATATTTGTCCATTTAAGGAAGATATATTGAAGGAAGTTGAGGCAATGAAAAAAAGGAAGGAAGAGGAGAAGCAAAAATTAAGAGAAGCTGCTAAGTTGGAAAAGGCTAAACAAAAAGACCAACAAAAGTCAAAGCCTCTTGCAACTGGAAATTTAGAAAATCTTGTAATATTCAAAAGTTAATTGTTGGGAGAATACTATTTTGAAACAGTATGTTGTAGGTATCTAAAGTTCAAATGAAAAACAAAATTCATGAGAAGTTATCAGTTGGGTCAGTTAATCTAGAAAAAAACTACAATCAGCCAAAAGAAAATTCACTTAAGGCTTATTACAAGGAATTTAGGAAGGTTGTTGAAGCTGCTGACATTATATTAGAAATTGTAGATGCAAGAGATCCAATAGGAACGAGATGTTTACAAGTGGAGGAAGCAGTAAAAGAAGCCAATAAAAGACTAGTTGTAATTTTAAACAAAGCAGGTGAATGCTTAATATTTACAATTTAATGAGTTTTATAATCAGTTGTCTTCTACTACAGATTTAGTTCCTCGTGAAATTTTGAATAAATGGTTGAAGTATCTTAGAAAAACAACACCTGTTGTTGCCTTTAAGTGTTCCACTCAAAATCAAACAAGAAAATTGGGCCAAAAGAAGTTCTTTTATACAAAAACTTCGAATAAAGTTTTGCAAGGTTCTTCCAGTGTTGGGGCAGAATTATTGATGTCTTTACTAGCAAATTACTGTAGGAACAAAGAAATTAAAACGTCTATTACTGTAGGAGTGGTGGGATTACCTAATGTTGGTAAAAGTTCACTTATTAACAGCTTAAAAAGATCGAGGGCCTGCAGTGTTGGAGCAACTCCAGGAGTTACAAAGTAAGTATATTTTTATTTTATATTTAATAATTGCAATTCTTCACATACATATTTTCTATTATAAAAAAGCAACTTTAAAAAACAATAAAAGCAAACAAGCATAAATATTTCAAAGATAATTGTATTGATTTTGGATTTCCTTATCACGTTCCATATAATCTCTTTCTATTAACGATTCGATTCTTTTTTTCAAGTCAGCCAACTAAAATAAATGTTTATAACGATTTATTTAATCTTATTTAAATTTCACTTACTGTAACTGGAAACTTTAACTGCAAGCACAATTCACTAACTAGAGTATTATGACTTAACAGTTTATGTGTTTTCATTATTCTTACAATCGCAGCGTCAATTTGATATTGGCGATCTTGGAAAACTCTTTCTTCAGTTGCTTTTTGCTCTTCTGTCTATAAATATTTCACTGTCTTATTTAAATACCCTTACTTAAGTAAGATATAATACAGAACAGGCATTTCAACAAGAGTGTATTGTGATAAAAAAGTGATATTGAAATTACCGTTTCTTTCATTTGAATTTGATTAACTGTCACCCTGAACAGCTTGTGATTAAAATCAGCATTATACATAAAGTAGTCAGTGTCTTCTACATCTCTTCCTTTTGGCCTTTTTAATAAAACTCGCGTCTTACCGCATGCCAGTGATTGTAGAGTTCTTTTAAGTTCCAAATCTTCAATGTTACTTGCTCCTTTTATATATTCGTAGGACAATTCGTCTTTTCCATTAAATAGAAGTAGCACCAGAGTTTGTAACAAAGAGACTAACAGTTCTTTTATTCCTACCTTGAATTGTGCCCTTACAACACAATATCCTAAAGTTGGCTGCCACGCAAGTTTTCTACCACTGTGTTTACTTAGGTAAAAATTATTAAAAATCTCCTGGTAACGTAACATTTCTTCAGGTAAAACTACGTTCATAATGGGATATGTTGGCCAATACCCCATCGTTAATGTGTTAACAGTCATATCGAGAGGGGTAAATTCTGTGTCTTGGGTATTACTCAAACTGTGTAACAGGTGTTGTTTGAATGCTCCATTGATATCTTTACTTAATTCCATGTCTTTAAACATTCCCTCGAGTTTTGATGTAAATCCTCCACCACATTCTTCTTTAAGTTTGCTTAACATACTCTTTTCGTAATCCACGCTCGCAGATTTGCCAAACAGAAGACGTTTTGCAAGGTCCTTTTTGTAAAATGCTTCAAACACATCTTTGCCATGAATGAAACGGAAAAGAACCATAATTTTATCAAGGAGAATTTCAAGTTCCTCGTCAGTGGATTCTTTATTTCCAATCCGTAACTTCGAATCGATGAATTTCGCTACAGGTTAAATTTATTAACGGTATATCTAATTACTTTTATTCAAATATCTCTTACCAACAAGTTCAGCAGGCGCATTAATTCTCAAATTAATAAAATATTCAAATGCTTCCTTCAGAGAATTTGTGAACTTTTCGTTCTTTTTAAAACATTTAGCAACTGCATCATCCATTGCATCTTTAAAGTCCAAAAGTATTTTTACCATGTTTTTATCGTTCTCGGGATGAATTACAATATTTCGTCCATACTGCTTCATGTAGCCGTTGAAACCTGCACAAAGCTCTGCATGTCCACTTTTTACTCTCCCAAAAAGAATATATAGCAGTGATAAATTTTGGTGGTCTCTTGAATCTAGTAATTTGTTCAATCCCTTCTCTAAACACTTTTGAATTTGGTCGGCAATAAAGTTTTTCTCAATAATGCTAATCAGTCGGGGCATCGTTCCTGAATCTAAATATTGAGTACCTCTGTCATATTCTTCCTTAAATCTTTTTTTTACATGAAATAGGTATTCGGGTAGATCGAAATTTTCAATGCAATATTTTGCCTCTGCAGCATACATATTTTCGCTTTCAGTGTAAAATTTTTCTTCAAACACAGGTTTATAAATTTGTAGAATGGTCAACATGCGTATTATTGATCTAATTAGATCACGATCGATTGTATTGGCGTCTCTTTCTTGTTTGATCAATAATAAAAGAGCATCAGTAATCTTCGTTTTAACCAAGCAATTTCTGATAATATATTGACGAAATAAATCCAAACCCATGTCCCAAACCGATGCTGTCTGAGCGTTATGCAGTACATAGGTGCGATCCAAATAAAGGAAAATATTACGTATTGTCAACATTTGTTTGCAATGGGTTACCCAAGTGTTATTTATAACAGTTAAAAATTCTTGAGGATCATTAAATGAGTCGCTCAAAAAAGATGAAATGCTATTTCCCACATGATTTTCTACGAGATAATAAAGATTGTCGTAGAGAAAGTGAGACATGTTGTGGATACACATGCTTTCTACGTCCCCATAAAGTTCTTCTAGAGAATACTTTAAGGTACTGGAGTTCTGAATTGATATTATGGCATCACGTAGTTTATTCCATGTATTTTCATAATAATTAGGTGGAAGCACAGGATCACCTATATCATTAAAATATGAATAAAACAAATTGTAGAATCAGAGTTTTATATCTTACCTCGAAAATCTTTTATAAAAATTTTTTTCATATCATTACTTCTGTTAAAGTTTTTTAGGTTTACTTTATTCGTTCCGAAAATAGATATTGGTGTTGAAGATCTATTCATTTTGGATTGTTTGTTTGGTAGTTTTAATTATAAATAATTACTTGACATTAAATTAGCTTATTTTACAAAGCTATCTAAGATGATTTTTAATTGTTTATATTTGTAAATAAAATTAATCCTATTATTAGCAAGTTTTAATTATATTTTTCTGTCAAGAGCTATGCAAGAAGTCCAGCTGGATTCGAAAATTAAATTATTGGACTCGCCTGGTATAGTTTTTGCTAGTGGTTCTGACAGTAGTTCGTGTTTACGAAATGCCGTAAAAGTTTCTTCCGTAAGTGATCCCATTACTCCTGCAAACGCAATTTTGCAAAGAATTTCTAAACAACAACTGATGGAATTGTACGATATAAACGAATTTGATACACCTGAGGTAACGTCTTTCGAATGTGCATTTGGCTGTTTTATACGTGATAAATATTTCAGGAATTCTATTGTTTAAAAGCTGCTAGAATGGGACGATACAGAAAAAGAGGAATACCTGATTCTCTAGCTGCAGCTAGAAGTTTATTGGAAGATTGGAATAGGTGGGTTATTTCAAAATTGTGGGTAGTTGTTATTAATGATTAATAATTTATTTACAGGGGAAAAATACGATACTATACAGTTCCTCCTGAAGATGAAAATAATGTTCATATAAGTAGTGAAATAGTTACTGAAATAGCAAAGGAATTTGATTTAGACAACTTTGAAAAAATGGAGACCGAAGTTCTCGACAATTTAGAAAAACAAGGCGAATCCAAAGATACTTCATTTGAAATTGAAGCCCTTCAATCAGTTAAACAAAAAATTGACGACGAAATGGAAATAGATCAACCAATTGTAAGTAAAAATAATAAATGTTATTTAATTTGTAACTATTTATATCAATTGTTCTTCACAGTTGGGAGATGTAAAAGTTGAAGTATCTAAAAGGAATAAAGAAAAATCAAAAAAAGAAACCAATTTAGAAAAGGTGAACTCTGAAATGAATTTAGAAGGTAATAAAGCACTTAACAAAGTTATAAAACTACAATTCAAGAAGCAGAAAAAACAGGAAAAAAGAAAGCAGAAAGTCGAACTTCAATTAGCAGCGGGGCTAGAAAACTTCGACCTGTCAGATAAAACAAATGATAATTACAATTTTAAAACAGACTATATGGAAAACGCTTAATTATAATTGTGTTGTAAACCTCCCTAGATGTTCATTTATATTTTACAAACAATAATAAAAATTGTTTTTGTCATGAACGAAATAGCGTTTAATTACATGTTTTATAACATATTTTAAAAGATTATACATTTTGGGTAACAATAATATCGCAAGAATAATATACAGGGTCTCCTATCTCTATTTTGTCTTCTATAAAGAAAACAGAAACAAAGACAGCATTTATTTGCAATTAATAAGTAATATATTTTTTTCTGACGAAATTAAAATAGATTTTGAATGCCTTTTATAATGATACTAACATTAAACTCTTTTTTATTATTCGTTAATCATTAGGAACTTTATAGTCCGGAACTATTTCCCAAACTTTTTCCCTCCACTTTCGTTTCTTTTCTTCCTTTGCCCTTTCCAAGTGTAAAACAGCTGGCAAAGTTCTCCAAAGATAAAAATAATGTACTAACATTCGCCTAAAACATGCCATTAGCATTTGCGTTTTGGGTAAAACATTTGCACTTTTACCTTCTGCAATGTCGGTGAGCTTTTTGCAAATTGGTGACGTTAATAACGTACATTTTGCAAGAATAATCAAGTAATATTTTAAAAGCTTTAGCTTGTAGTTTATAGTCGTAATAATCTTCAGCAACTTGCATGTTTTGTATACTCAAATGATACACCTTAAAGAAGAAGATTTTTATGGTCCCAAAATATTAAAGTATATATTTACATATAATAATTATTGTAGACTTATCTTACAATAAATTAACTTTAAATGAAATTTCTCCGCCATATTGTTATTCGAGAAATGAGTAAATAAAATGGAGTTTAAAGTTCTTGAGAAATTCACAAGAATATATATTTTTTATTGTTTCTTACCCTGCGCCAATTTCCGAAAGATCTCTGCAATAGCTTGTTTTGATAAAGCTGACGTGCTACTTGGCTTTTTTCCAAGTCTCGTTCGTAAACGAATTTTTTCCATCTTTTCCAAGTATTTCGTAAAAGAATTTTCTTATAAAACGTTTTACTTTTCATATTGTTGTCATTTTTAATTATTATTAGTTTTTTAAAACATTCTACACCAAACATGAGCAATTTTCTTTTATGGCAATCTTCTGCTATTTTTAATTTACTTAAATACAATTCTTTGTTTTTTTGTCTTCTTTTTTGGATTTCCAAATCACGTTTCCTTTGTTCTTTAATTATTTCTAAATTTTTTCTTCGTGCCTCTTCGTCTTGAGCTTTTTTGTTTTCTATTTCTAATTGTTTAAATCGTATCCTTTCTTCGTCAAGCATTTTTTTCTTTTCTAATATAAACTCCCTTTTCACGGCTCTTTCAAACGCTCTCTTTTCCATTTCTTTTATTATTTTCGGTGCTTTGCTAGAGACTAAGTCAAATTTACAAATAGTTTTGTGATTCTCATCGAATATTATCGGCGCTACTTTACATTTAATTTTAGTACTGCACTTGCTAAATATCTCTCTAATGTTAATTTTTGTTGTGTCGAGCGATTTTTGAAGTTCCTCTTCCAATTTTCCTAATTTAAGAGCTTCTATTAGTTTTGCCTGTTCTTGTAGTTTCATTTTTTGCGTTTCAATTATTTCCTTTTGAGCTTTAAATCGGTGGCCAAAAGAATTTGCTTCTGCACCTTTAAAATAATGTAACTATGACTATTTAAATTATAAATAAAACTATTGCTGGAATACCTTGATTTTGTTTTACAATTTGATCATTTACTTTCTGCGATTCTTTATATTTCACTTCTACCAGTGGTTTATTACAGAATTTATTCTCGTTTTTTTTCTTCTCGAGATTATTTATAAACTCATTTAGTTTAGCTTTTCGATTATTTCGTTGATTTAATTTTTCAATTTTTTCCTTTTTATCTAATAAAATTTTCCGCCAAACATTAAAATACTTTTTTAAATTATGTTTTTGACTATTACAATTACTTTTACATATTTCCTCTTTAGGTGTTGCGACACATTTCTGAATACTCTGTATTTTAAAGGAATTTATTTTACAAATATTTGAAGTAGTTGTCGGACATTGAGGTAACGTTTTGTAAGACTTATTAAATAGTTTAATACTATTTAATGTTTCTTTAGGATTGGGTAAATTTTTCCAAAATTCGTCATCGTCCCATTTAATGTTTTGTTGAAATTTTACGCATCTTTGTCGCTTATTGAAAATCGTTTCTTTTTCACCATAACTAGTTATAATTTCACTCGCGTAATTGTCAGCTCTGTCATTAGAGATCATCCTACAATTATGTTTTATTTACACTATGATTGTTTAGAATTGAAATTAACTGTGTATATTTACCGATCTTCTATATAATTTTTCTGTTGCTGAAAGGAGTTTATCATTTCACACGGTATATTACAACACATAAACCGAAAGATATAACTTAAAATAGTAAAAAAGTATTATTTTTTATATACTTACACTATTTGCATCTGGAGACATAAGGTCTAATGGAATATTATACTTTTTAAAAAGGTTTATTTTATCAAAAGAAAGCATTTTGAAGCTTAATACATCTTTTTTTTACTGTTTGTACTCCCTACATAATAATTAATTAAATTGGTTACTTAGAAACGGAAAACTAATTAGTATTTTGTCACTTACGTTCATTTATGTATGTCCATTATATTCATTAATATAATAATGTACCTTCGAAAAATAAACAATGTATTTTAATTAAAAGTTATACTTTTTTATAGTTTAATATTAAATTATTTTAAAGTACCGCTTATTTCTTTAAGTGTAATATACGCATGCGTGAAAATGTAACCGCAACAAATATGGCGTTTACTGATAACCTGAGTGATAAAACCCAAGAAATGCAAATATTTATTGTTTTGTAAAGTTTTTATGTGTTTACCATCGAAAAATGTAACTTTGGAAGTGTTAAAAATGCTCGTCTGTTTCGTTTTATGAATATTCAAGTGTAATATTTTTTTGCTATTCTACAAAATTTATTAATCTTAAACTACTTGTTTGTTTGTTTTATTTCGATTTTAAGTAGTTTTTAAAAAAATAACTAAAATGAGTCGATGTCTTGAAGCAGCTCCTAATTCAGGGAGCTTAAACGATAATTTTTCTGCTACGATTCCTACAACTTGGTCTTCACAATCGACCACAACAAATACTTCAAATACGCTGTTACTCATTGCAGTAAGTTTAAAATTATTTTGTACAAATTATATTAAACTTAGAAAAATTAAAATATGAATATAGTCTAGGAATAAAGACGTTTGTGAGTTTTTGGGGTTATGTTTTTTATAGCAGTTTTATTATTTTTGTAAATAAATTCACTTAGTAGTTTATAATTTCTAGGTAGAATATGTTAAGGACAACGAATTTAAATTTCACGCTACTGACACTGCTTTTGGTGGTCACACAATTGATTCGTCACCTATATTTGAACAGGAAGTCAGTCCATTAGATCCAAATATGAGCTCTGCAGCTCAGTATAGTCCTGAAAGCCCTTCTTATCCAGATGAGCCCAATTCTCTATCAAATCCCACAGTGGTTGAGCAATTGATTTCAAGAAGTCAACATACAGTTGAAAATAGATGTGGTGTTAACAATTTTATTTGTTCAGATGGACAAAATGCTGGATCTGTTCTTGCAGATAGTGGTCATCTTTTAAAGGATGTTACCACTGACCAGCTACTGCTAAGTCAAAATGGAGTTGCTAGTACAATTGGTGATGATGGATTGGCTTTAGTTTCAGATCCTGAGCAAGAAGTGGAATTGTTAATAACAGACCAAGCAACAGGTACCTTTTTATTATAATGCTCTGCTGTTTTGGTTCTTTAACATTTTCTAATTTCTTTGTAGGGATTTCTTATAGTGTCAGTGCTCAAGAATATTTGGTGGAGAGATCTTTGGCTGATGATCAACAACTTTTAGATGTTTTGACTCCAGATCCACTGTTAGACACAGATTTTTTGGCTTTGGATGAGTCAACATTAAAATGTGAATTGAAAGATATTGATGTTTCAAATGGAAATATTTTGGGCACCGAAGATGGTGTTTTAAATGGGTCTGATGTTAATTTAGGATTGGGGGATACTGATGGTTTAGAGGGCGCTCTTGTGACAAAAAATTTGGATAGTGCTAATGAAAAAGATGTCTTATTAAGGAGATCACTAAGGCAAAATGAAACCAACTTAATTGAGAATGAAGAATCACTTTGTAAGACTAAAAAATATTCACAAAAATATTTTAAAAATATTTGTCTTTCAGTATCAAGGGTTCACACGATTAGTGATAAACCTGTTCCCACTCGTGCAAGAGCTTCTTTACCTGCCTCCTACCTTGTTATCAATAAAAAAGCAAATGATGGTAAAAAATTAAAACATTTTGTTTATAGAATAATTAAGATGCTTTTTTTCAGAGTATGGAGTGTTTGCAAGAAAAGTTATACCAAAGAGGACCCAGTTTGGTCCATTAGAGGGAAAACTTATACCTGTAGAGAAAGTTAAAAAAGAAGATCAACTATGTTTGCTATTAGAAATGGAGGAAGAAAAAATAATGCAGTTGGATGTCTCAGATGAAAGTAAGTGTTACAAAATTAAACTTTTTAGATGATTTATTATTATTTTCTTTTATAGACATTGCAAATTGGATGTGTTTTGTTCGAAAAGCCAATAATTCTAATGAACAAAATTTGGTTGTTAGTCAACAAGGGTCTTCACTATATTATACAACTACCAAGTGTATTTTTCCTAAACAGGAACTTCTAGTAATACATTTTAGTTTTTTTTTTAATTTATATAAATGAGTTAAATATTATTTACCTTACTTTAAATACCCATAAGATAGTTTGTTTGGTTTTTATGTAAAAATATATTTTTTAGGTTGGTTATAGTCGTTCTTATGCTACAAAACATGGCTTTGCAACATTACAATCATCTTTGGAAGACGCAAAAGAATGGCCTTGTTTTGAATGTGGTGAAAGTTTTCGAACTTGGAGTGAATTAAACATTCATGATGAGGTCCATGATGTAAATATAAAGCAACTAAAGAAACCTCACAAGCCTAAAGTAAGGGTTAGAAGAACTCAGCGGCCTCGTATTTTGGAATGCAAAGCTTGTCGAGCTACATTTCCAAATTTCAAATTTAATGTTTTCCTTACCCACCTGAGACAACACGGCATTGACGAAAGGGAAAGTACAGATAATAAAAAAATTAAAGTGTCGTAAGTATGGAGAACTTTAATAACTTTGTTTGGAAATTATTGTTTTTAATACAACGTTCTATTCCATTTTCAGGGTCTGTGATACTTGCGAGCTTCTTTTTCCTAGCACCGACGTATTAGCAATTCATCAACTAGATCACAAGAAGGACTTTGTAACGGAATTAATTCCCTTAGAGTGTCCTTATTGTTTCGAAACTTTTTCACAGCTGAGTCAGCTGATTTCTCATGTTAATACACACACAGTCGGTATGATAGTACAGCAGGCACAGATGAAGGGTTACAGGTGTCCAATATGTTACAAAATTTTTGCATCTAGAGAAAGGATACAGGTGAGATATGAATACATGGCAGAAGGTATTTGCCGAAAAAAAAAAAAAAAATTAATAGATATTTCGATTTATTTTCGAAGTTCAAGAGATGAAAACTAAAAATTAAACTAAATACTTTTATTTTAGCGTCATATGTTAGTTCATGGATCGGAGGAATCAAAACCTTTGAAATGCGATACTTGCGGTAAACGTTTTCTTAACAATTCAGCTCTTGCTTGTCACGTTAAAACTCACGGTGATGGCAGGTGCATGTTTGAATGTCCCATTTGTAAGGAACAATTTCGACACGTACTACAACTCAAATTGCACGTCCCCAAACACAAAGAGGATGGTAAATATCCTTGCCCTCATTGTGACAAAATTTTCAAAGAATATTGCATTATTCGTAAACATATTCGTGCTTTTCATTGCGAACGTAAACATGGTTGTCCTCATTGTTCAAAACTTTTTCCAACCTTGGACAAATTAAAGATGCATCTTCTAAGGCACTCGGATCACAGAGAATTTTTATGTGCGGATTGTGGAAAGCAGTTTAAGAGAAAGGACAAATTAAATGAACATACAAGAAGAATGCATACAGAGGAAAGGGAAAATGCGATCCCTAGACTTCCAAAAATGGTGCATCAGTCGAAGAAGTTTACCCCCAAAGTACAGCCTACCGACTATCATCGTTTTATTTATAAATGTCACTCATGTCTTGTTGGATTCAAAAGAAGGGGTAAGTAATATGTTCAACAAAAAAATATATATAAAATGTAATTTTGTCGTTATTTAACAATTGGTTATAAAAGTAATCTTCAGTCAGTAAAACTGTATTATTAAACAGGCATGCTAGTTAATCATCTTGCAAAACGACATCCGGATATAAGCCCCGACTCAGTTCCTGAATTGAACTTACCAATCCTAAGAACTACTCGCGATTATTACTGTCAGTATTGCGATAAAGTTTACAAGAGTAGTTCAAAACGTAAAGCGCATATCTTGAAGAATCACCCCGGTCAGGAATTACCATTGAGCAACAGAAAGGTTGGAAATTTTCCAGAAATACCCGGGCTTCCTAATCCAACGTTTTCACAAACTGTCGGCAGTGTGACGACAAGACCTCAGGCTTGTCAGTGGTGCCACAAGCAGTATGCAAGTAAGGCTAAATTGCTTCAACATCAGCGAAAGAAACACCCCGAACGTGTAGTCGATGGAAGCAATAATGGGTCGGATAGAAATGGTAATAAGGGAGGGAAATTGACCAGTACTCATCGAGGGACAGTTGTTCAGAGGGATGAAGTTTTAGGAATTGTAATTGATGATAGCAGGGCTTGTTTTAAAAGAGACTTGGAGGTGAGTAAATTATTCATAAAAAAAAATTGTATTATTTTAAATAACATAATTAGGTAACAGATGATGAACTTTTTACTGAAGTTGTGACATTGGGAGGTGATAAAGGTGACAGTCAATTTTACCATGTTATCACTGTACCAACTACAAATGCTTCCGCAAACATGAACAACAATAATAATGATCCTAACAGCTATTATTCTAGGATTTACAGGTCATTAGCCACAACAGGTTAGTGTTTATCATATTAAATTAGAAAACAAAAAGGTATTTGTTTTTCTCGTTTTATTACAGTGAATTTTGTTCCACCTCGTTGAGGAATGAGTGGAATAAAAACGGGAATCCTAATCTTATTTGGTGGTTTCCTAGTGGAGACCTTTTTACTTGTCGTACTGTTTAAAACGACAATTTGACTTTGAGTCTTTGCCGTGGGTTGAAACCTGCGATATTATAATAATGGAGGGGATTTGGAGTAACTACCTTCCTTAATATTATTATACTATTAAGTAAATAACTAAACGAATGGTTTCTTAACAGGATTCTTAGGGTTTTCGGTTAGCTCTCTCGATGTACGTTTAACTGTACACATAGAATATTACGTTGGAACGTAAAAACTTGCTTTGTTTAATTTTTTCTCGAAAAGGCATTTAAAAATGATTAAAGGCAATTTGTAATCACGAACTTATAACAGCATTCGTAATTGACGAATGTATGTAGTATGTTTTCTGAGTGATAGTTTAACAATTGAAGAAAGCATTTTAACTAGAACTCAAAATGTGGATGTAGAATTTGAAAAATTAAAAGTTGTATTTATTGTATAGTAGAAACGTAGAAATTCCTCAATTTAATTTAATATTTGTTATAAAATAAAACAGCACTAACTTAATAAATACATACCTGATTCGACAAAAAAAATTAGAATGCTTCTGAATAATATAAAATAGAACGAGAGGGCTGAAATTTGTTTTGAATTAAGTAATTAACATGGTTTTAAAGGATAAGAAGTTATTTATAGATATTTTTAAAATAAAATGTTGAATTGCATTAAAATTTGTGATAGATAGATAGTAGGATTTACAAAAGGGCCACAAACTTTTTAAAATAGAAATAGTAAAACTTTTTCTACTTTGTGCTTATAAAAATGATATTGATACTATTATAGTTGTATTTTTTCCAAAATTGGAAATTTTTGAAATTTTTATGTATTTATGTAGTTATTTTAACCCCTAAACGTTTTGTAATTGAATTTACATAAGATTTGAACAATTTTGTATTTCATTTTAAAAGTAAAATTCAGTGTGATATAAGAATTAACTGTGTTTGCATATCAAAAACAAATACTAGTTTAACAAATAATTGATTGTGGATGTTACTTTATATACCTTATGATGTTACTTTTTTTTTAAAGTACATATTATATATAACGGTTAATTGTATGTTTTTTGTATATTTTGTATAAAGAATGTATTGTACAGTATTTATTACCATTTGTTAATGTTGTGACTAATTTTGTGGAATGGAGATAATTAATAAATAAAAAGAATTGTCGTATATATTTTGTCAGCTAATAAAAGTTTTCACATTTCTTCAATATTTTATTCACAAAAATTAAAATATTTTTATTTGATAAGGCGTACCATCACGAAGTCGAGGAAAAGGTAAGTTGACAAGTATTCATTAATTAATAATTTAAGTTAGAATTGTTCTGCTTTTGTAATTTAGTAACAAATGAAAATAGAAAAGGAATCTTTTATAAAGCGTTCAATTGCTAAACCACCCCTAAATATGTCAATGAAACGTATGGGGACAACGTCGGTTTATATGTTACCTTAAAATATTGAAAATCATACAAATTACTTACTACTTATCTGCATTCAGCATCTGAAATAAAAAAAATATATATTAAAATCAGATATTAACTAATTAAGAAAACAAAATGTTTTACAATCAGACAACCGTCAATTGTTTATGAACAGTATCACTTTGAAATTCAACGAGTTGTAGTTATAACAGTTAATATAAATGAAAATTTTGAATTGAATTAACCATAAATTAAATCCATTTTTTTTTTAAATATATTTACTAACGCTACCTTTATGGTGTTGCTGTAATCACTTTGAATCCACAAAAACACTTCCGGAAAAGAATGGTAACTATACCTACACGGCATTACGATGCTACATGGCTTCATCTCGGAAATATACTGAGGAAAATTGGCAAAATATTTGGTATCATCCTGTGCCCGTATCTGTAAAAGTGTTACGATAAATTATATTAAATTATTTTTATTACTTCTAATACAGTTTGTCACAAGAGAATCGTATATATTAAATTATAAATTTAATACTAAAAAAACATTATGCATATATATGTAATCGTTTATATTTAACAATTTAAAACATACCATAGTTTTTTCAAACGATATTTACTCTCTTCCTATGATCTACTATACATTAAAGTTGAAATTTGTTAAGACAATTTTATTATTAGGTACTTTCTAAAAAAATCACTTGACCAAATTTAAAATTAAAAATTTATCTTTGTGTTATTGAAATATTGGTAGTATAAAAATTTAATACATTTTCATACTTTTTTATCTGCTTAAAAAGTATTTGTTTTAATATTATTTACCTTTTACATTTTTTAACATTAGTGGTTTTTACTTACCAGGGTCGCTTGTTAAATAAAAAAGTAATATATCGCTTTTTCGTGACCGGTTTGATCCAGTTATTTTGATAAACAACCTATAATATTATACACTGTTATTTATTCTGTTCACCTTCCTATGTCATTTGACTCCTTTGTCCTTTCATTAGAATGGTACGGATAAGAAATATATTCTACAATTTTAGTCACAGCTTGATTGTGAAATTGGTCTAAGCATGTTTTGCAACGACGTTTGTTTAAGAAAAATGTGTTAAAATTATAAGGATGCGGTAATCTATAATCCTGTTCTATATTCAAACTTACCAGAAGCATCCAAGTGAACTAGGACAATAAGGGTAAGAGATTATTTTTAAATAAAATAAAATATTTTATTAATAAACATTGAATTAACCAATATAATAATTTTAAAAAAAACACATGCTATTAGCTGTTATTTGTTGTACTTCTCAAAGTTACACTCTTTTTTATTTAACATTTGTGCAAATAAATAACATACTATTTGTTTACAAACACTAAATTAATTTTTAGGATTTACTTAGGAATTTTTTCCGAAATATTGTACTAATACTATTTCGCATGTCACCAAAGCATTAGCAATCTGAAACAGAATTTATTTTAATATTCTAAGTCTAATGCATTTGTGTATATTTATGTAAAATAAAGTAATATTAATTACGAATTTTTTAGGAATTCGCCCTAGTATAAAATAATAATGTCTTAGATGTCTTTCACAGGTGATATTATTGGCTTACTGTTACTTACATCTAACAGAATTCCTCTTCTGATATTAAAAAAGTTTTTGCCAGTGATGTAAACAGTATCCGAACCAATTAAGCGAATTAGTCTTTCTACCTACAATGTGATTTCATTTAAAAGGGAAACCAAGTATAATTGCTTATTAATAAAATATCAAATTCAAAAATTAATTAATTAAAACTATCTGTACCTACTTCAATATTATAAATATCAGGTTCAATTCTACATAATGCTTTTAAAGGTTTAGTGCTTTCCAAATTAACAGAAGCTGAAAACAGGTAAACACAAATAGTTCTCGTAACGGATAACGTGAATGAAAATATAAAGCATATTTTAAGACCATAATGTTGCATATCCCTTAAAAAAATACAACTGATATAATAATCAAAAATGTTATTTTTGTATTAATTGCATTTCTTAATCTAAATTATTTGATTATATTAAAATTAAGATAACTGAGTAGATCGAAAACGTAAGTATGCTACTTAAAGAAATAAAATTTAGATACTAAAGAATTTAAAGTTAAGACCAATTAGTTTTATATATGTAGGCTTACAATTTTATAACTTAATTTAACTCAAATGATGTAATAAAGCTATTTTGTTATAATGATACGTAATTTCCCTCTAGGAATAAGGTTTACCCTGTATTTCTTAAATGTCCTTTATTAAACTTAAAGTTTGTGTTATATTTTCTAAAATATAAAGCAGAAGAAATTCAATTTAGTGTTTATTTGTTATAAAATTCAAAATTTCGGTTGGAAGGTACGATGTTTATTAATTGTACCAGGCGCATTTTATCAACTCAAAATTAACTTAAATAAATAAAATAACGACGAAAAATTCGTTTTGTTACAACTCTTTCTTTAGTAGAATAGATACATTTTCGAAAAGTGGGATTTATAAACTATTCTGTAAAAATTGTAATGCCACATATATTGGTCAGTCCGGGAGAGCCATAAAAAGCCGCGTTCGGGAGCATGAACATTCCATAAAAAACAAAATTAGCAGTACGAGTTTCTCAGAACGTTGCATTTCTCATAGTCATGTATTAGATAAATACAACACCAAGGTACTACATTTTCAAAACAAAAGCAGATTGCTTAACCTTTTAGAAAATTTAAAAATTCAAAAAGCCTTGAAGAATTAGAAAGATAACTTAGTAAATAATCAAACCGAAATATATTCGCACAATACACCCTTGTTGTTGTCGTCATTATAGATAAGTAAAGGTTTTTCCGTATCAGGTAATCGTAAAATAGATTAGGTGTATATACTTAGCATTTCTACTTAAAAACTGTCTCTTTGATAATGATCTGTTGATCGAAACAATTGTAAGAGTTTCTTATAATAAACAGTTGAAACAAAACAATTTTTTCGTCGTTATTTTATTTACTTAACATGTTTCATCAAGACTGCACCATGAACAGCTTTTCTTATATCAAAATTAACTTGTCTACTTACTGTACGTTGTAGAAGCGTTGGGAAAGGATGTAGTAGAAATTATTTACCGAAGTAAGCAAAACCAAATTGGACAAATAATTGTCCACAGTTTTTGTTAAAATGCATAGATCGAAATAATCTTCTCGTATAATTTTCCAAAGATACAAATCAGACACCTAAAATGTTTGTTGTATTTAGATAGAAATATATTATGCCCAGACAAAACCGACACAATTTAAATAAAATTTGTATAAGATAAAACAAAATCTACCTCCATTTGAACGTATTGGTGTATTTTAAATGAAATTTGTTTAAATTTTGACGATAAGGCGATCCCATTGACCATTATAAAAATATCTACATACGCCCAACAAAATGATCCAATAAAATTAAAGGTCTGAAAACAAATTATTAGTTATTATGTTTTAATTACATGGATCAAGGATTTTCAGGATGTACATATATATACTTTAATTTACGAACTTTTACAGGAAAGGTAAAATCAACACGTTTCTGATCTAATAAACTTTTTACAATTTTAGGAAATTATTATTAAGTATTTATTAATTATGCAGAGTAATACTATATTGCAGAATAAAATTTATTGAAATTCAAGTGAATTGTCTTTTTTATTTTAATTGTCTTTAAAAATGTAATTAAGTAAGGAAAAGTAGATTTCAATAATTTGTAATACAGCTTTTATATTGTTTTTATTTCTAGGTTTCAACGTATTTTTCGTTGATTAAATATTATCAAAACCTGACCTATTTCTTTAATTTAAATAAAATATTTACCTCTATAACAGCTGCTTTCCAAAATGAATATGGGGTCATTTGGAAAAAGAATGGAAGTCTCAAGGTGGTAAAGAAATATTCAAATACTTCTACATCCGCTTTTTTCATTAATGCAATTGAAAATTGAACCGCTGTATTTGATGCGCTATCCACTATGTTAATAAAATAGAAAAAAAAAATATTTTTTATTAATTACTTAACTAAACTTGGAAAGATACATGACTTTTTTAAATTCATTAAGTACTTTTTGAAATAAATTCTAATAACAATTTCAAGACGTTTTGTTTTATGATATTTTTTTTATTATTTATTTTATTTAAATTTACTTGTTTACAGGATTTACCTATTACAAGGAAAAAAGTTGTATCTTATAACTAGGTTGCACAGATAGCGAACGATCAAAAACTAAGCAAACATGTTCCAATCTTATTTAAAATTTACATTCCCTTATTTAAAAGCATTATTCACTTAAACAAAACGCTCGCAGCTTGATCAGTGAACTAAAATAGTAGAAAATTGATCTTGTCTCTTCTAAGCTGGAAATCACCAGCACATTAGGAAAGCCCCGCTCCCTAATTTTCTTGCCCTGCGAACATTGACTATAGTGGGCACAACCCGTCAAAAGATGTTCCAGTGTCTCAGCGGATTGGTCGTTACAAAGTAAACATAGTTCGGTCTCGTTAGTCGAAAACCACAAACTGGGATTTACTCTAATTTTGAGGTACTTTTTGCCCGCCAGCCTAGCCTGGGCAACCACTCTAATAAAATTTAGGCTTATTTTTTGTTTGAGATAGGACTCTTCTTGCAAAATGTCCAAATCTTTGATCGATTTGTATATTGTACTATAACTAGAGTTTAATGCTCTTTGTTTGTCAGCTAGGAAGTTTTTTTCATCGATTTTTTGTGTAATTAGGTCTAGTTCCCTTCTTATCGTCCTACTGTCAGTGTCTAAAATATGGGCATAACCTACAGGTTCTAGTTTGTTCTTTAAAATACTGTACCAGTTGTATTTGTTCATTGTTGCTTCTGACCTGTGGTCTTTCAATCTATCTAGACATCTACGTGGAAATCGTTCTGGATCCATACTCAGAATCTTTGCTAAATAGGACAGAGCTCTTCTTATCACCTTAGACTCCATCTTAGATCTTCCAGTTTCTAGTCTAACTAAGTAGCCCGGTGTTGACCTTGGGAGCGATAGAAGTAATTTGAAGAAAGAAGTTTGAGTTTTTTCTATTTCATCACAATGGTTCAGTCCCCACAGTCCAGAGGCATACAGTAGCGATGATTCCACCACAGCTTCAAAGAGCTTTATTCTGCTATCCCAACATTCTATTTTTGACCCCAAAAAGGTTTTCCATATGGTACCCAATGCTACCCTAGCCCTTTTTCCAAAGTACGTAGCCGCATGGTTATAGAGGCCCGAGGAGAAGAGCGGGACACCCAAATATGTGAAGTCTTTGACTTTTTCTAGTTCGGAGCCATTATATTTTATTTCCCGCAGTTTTTTTGATCTACCTGCTTTTTTAAAGATCATTATCTTTGTTTTGTTAGTATTTACCCGCAAGTTGTTCAGTTCACAGTATCTTTCCAGTGTATTTACTTTTTTCTGTAGGTCTAGTATATCATGCGCAAGAATCGCCATGTCGTCCGCGAAGAGAAGCATTTCCATATTTGATGTAATCCTGTCATGTCCGTTTTCTATGAAAAAGGTGTCAATATCGTGTAGGAAGAGCGAGAACAGGGTCGGGCTCAAAGAATCACCCTGTAAGACACCCTCCGTGACCTCAATTATATCTGTTTTGTCCATTGTTCCTACTTTGACCGTCATAACGGCTTTTTCATATAGACTTTTTATTAATTTAATAAGGCGTGAACTGACGCCCGCCTTATACAGTTTTTGCCATAGATGCATATGAGATATAGAGTCAAATGCCCGTCTAAAGTCTACAAATGCCACGTAAAGGTTTCTGGTTCTTTCGCGAAATGCAAACTCGATCTTGGAAGCAATAGTGAAGATGCAGTCCTCACAGGAACGTTTTCTCCTGAACCCCATTTGGCACTCGGGCAGGATTTTAAGATCCTCGCCCCAATCATTAAGTCTGTTAGTAAGTACGGTTGTGAAGATTTTCAATATTGTATTTGCAAGGGTAATTCCTCTATAGTTTATGGGGTCTTCGCGATCTCCCTTCTTATATAGGAGAATCTGGTCGAACCGGGTCCACGCGCTTGGAATTACATTATCTTCCAAAATTTTATTAAATAAATTTGTTACAAACATGATACCTTTGTCCGCCAAAGCCTTGTAGAATATATTCTGGACGCCATCCGGGCCCGGCGCCGTAGTGGGTTTAATTTTATTTAGAACTGTTTTAACTTCCTCCGTGGTGATGCATTGGTCCAGGTACGGGTGCCGAGCGTCCCAGAACATTCTAACGTCCAGCACTCTTGGCGGGTAGATATTATCGTAGAAGGATTTAATTGCAGCAGGTGTTAGTACTGTTTTTTCTTGTAGTTTAGGAGTTACTTTCTTTACCGTTTTCCAGAAGGTTGTACTATCTTTTACATTACTTAACTTTTCTCGAAGATCATCATAATATTTTGTTTTTTCTTGCTTAACTATTTCCACATATAATTTCCTTGCTTCCACGTACTGTATTCTGTGGGTTTCGTCCCCCTTTGAAGCAGTCCATTTTCTGAAGCATTTCCTTGTGCTTTTCTTTAACTGAACACATTCTTGTGTGTACCAAGCCTTGTTCTTAGGGCGGGTCACCCTTGAAGTTCTTATCTCCTTTACCATCCCTGTTTCTTTTGCAGCCTTATTAATACTTGTATGTAATAATTCAGGAGTAACATCGACAGGCCCTTGCAATTCTTGTTCTATATATTCTGTAAACCTTGCTTTGGTAAGAGGGTCCCAGACCAATTTTTCCACAGTCGAGTTACCATTCGAAAACTCCATGATTTTTCCCATGTTTTCCCCTTCCATACTAATAGCTATTGGCAGGTGGTCTGACGTTCCCATATCAAGAACCTCCAAATCCGTTATAATTCCTAGTCCCCCTAGATCCGTCCAGGCTAAGTCTATAGCACTAGCTCCTTTTTTGTCCAAGAACGTGTAGTTGCCTTCTGAATCTGATTCCGAACGTCCATTTAAGCAGATAAATCCCATGCCCTCAAAGGATTCACACAATACGCTTCCCAGTTTGTTAACTGTTTTGTCCATACTTTTCCTGGATGTCTCGAATCTGGTTGAATCCATAATATCGACATCAAAGTTGTTGAGAATCCCGATACGTGCATTGAAATCTCCCAAAACTAAGATCGGACTATCATAGACCTCCTTTAGTTCCCTCACAAGATCACTCAACATGTAGATTCTTTCTAAGCCATACCTAGGCCTAATATAAACATTAATTAAAATAATATTATACCCCCCAATTAAACCCCTAATAGCTAACCATGAAGTCGACTTATCTAACACTTTCACATTTTTAACAGTGTCCTTATCGTAAATTATGCTTAAACCTCCACTAGCTCTTCCCAGTTCTTTTTCTTTTTCACCATCAACATTTACACTTATATAGTTACTAAATTCGATGGGGAGAACGACTTTGCCCGACCAATGCCAAGTTTCTGACAGACATATTACACTAAAGTTTGTAACTATCTCCTGGATTTCTTCTGAATTTAAAGTGTGTAGATTCTTGAAACCATGAACGTTCCACTGGCATATCTTGTTTTTAATCTTTGGGCAGCCCCCCACCCCCCGATTAGTGGCGAAAAAAGTGCCCATTGGATGTAATGGCGTGCTCATCAGATTGATCCACATTAAGCAGTTCACTGTTGTCCGGTTCAATCAGTTGGTCTTCAATTTCATTCGGTCGAGGCTGGGAGAAACTTCCCCCCGCACTGTGATTAGGCTGCTTTATTAGGGTGTTTTTTTCTGCATCCCAAGTCCATGTTTCATTCCCTACATATAGTTTTTTATAGGCTATATGGACCCTTTTGCCTAAATTCCTTTTCTCTTCCGCAATTTTTTTGATCTGTTGTTGAATCATGTTCTCCTGTTTCGTGTAGTCGTCATTTATATAAATGTTTTGTCCTCGAAGAGATTTTTTCTTTTTTAACAATTCTTTTTTCTCAGTCCAGCTATCTAGTTTTGCTTTGATGATACTGGGACCCTTTCTGGTTTTTATTTTATACACCTCTCTAACCCTGCAATTTAGTTGGAGTTTATTTTTGAAGAGATTCGTAACAGCTTGGTATATGTTAACATGTGTGTTAGTTATTAACCCATGTATTAAAACATTATTTCTCCTTTCCTTCCTTTCCCTATTCTCTTCACGAAGCTCGAGTTCTTTGAGTCTTTGGTTGAGATGTTCGTTTTCCATATTCCAGGTTTTCTCTCTATCCAAGATCCAACCTTTGATGTCCTTAATCTCTTCTCTTAATTCTTTTCCAAGGGTTTTGAGTTCGTTCATTATCTCAGAGTTGTTGGAGTTACTTTCCTTGTTGTTGTCTCTAATTTCTTTAGAGAGCAAATCGAATTTTTCATAGATTTGACTTAATTGGTTAGTACTCGAGGTAACATTGTCTTTCGATAAGTTGCTCAACTGTTCTGTCGTACTGGTCATACTACCGTCAGTTGCACTACTGAACATGCTAGAGATTTTCCTAACCCCTTGTTTTCCCTTCTCTTCTGAACGTAGTTTAGGTGGCCTACCCCTGGTGCCCATTTTGCCGGTATAATGTATCTATGATGTATCTTGTGTTGTGTATTGTCCAAGGTAACCTCACTTCTCAATTTATTCCAAACTATAAATGACTTACTTTTTCTTAATTACTTTTGATTATGAAGCCAATTATCACAATCGATTCCGGATATTTAATATTAATAGGGTTACACAACACGATCAATTTTATTTCAAAATTCCACACTAAATCAAACAAAATCACGGACCACCGACCTACACCCAACAAACAGACACCGTTTTATGATATCAGCCGATACGAAGGAATCAATATAAATGTATATTCGTAAAAGACCTTCCTGAGTTTCCATGCCCTAAGTCCAAAGCCCTTACCAAAAGTGCTTTGGTCCTTCAAGCCCCAATTACATTTTAAAATCCAAATATTTCGAATTACTAGCTACTTCGAAAGGGCTTTAAGCACTTCTAAAACATTAATTCCTTTTTGATGTTTTAACTATGTTCTAAATTGTTTTTATTTTTTTATTGCTTAATTTCAAATTTAAAAAGAGAGCTTAATGCCTTTGAAAGGGCATTTATAAAATAATTCGTTTGCCATGAAAAAACTTGAAATACAATGCTTCTAAGCCCTTAACGGACTGGAAGCATATTTCAAACACAAATCTAAAGTTGTGTAGGCTTTCACGGCCGGCGTCAATTAAACTATTGTAGGTTTCCGGGCTTTGTGGCCGTGGTCTATAGGCTGGATTGTTGCCTAACGTTTCGCCGACTTCTGCGGTCGGCATCCTCAGAGTTGTGTCACACGACAGCAGACAGCCGAAGAGAACTCTACGCGACAGAACTCTACTCCGCCGTCCACAACGCCTCTGAAATGCCGACCGCAGAAGTCGGCGAAACGTTAGGCAACAATCCAGCCTATAGACCACGGCCACAAAGCCCGGAAACCTACAATAGTTTAACAAATCTAATGCTTTGTCTAGCTCTACAAACAGGTGCTGTTCGATATATTTTTCGTACGAATTTTTATTAAACAAAAATAAAATGTAAAAAAATCAGTTTTGTTTCTTACCTATAGTTAAAACTAAGAACACCGTAGAAATTAAGAGAATTTTTCTTTTCATTTTTACCTCATATCTACAAGTTACTTTGTTAATTCGTTGTTCTAATCGTTTCCATCCATCAAGAACAACAAACCAATCTTTCGATAAAATTAAAAATAATAAATACGATGCAAAGCAATTAAGGAAAAAGCCAGCACTTGCTAGAAATAAATAGATAACATCTATATTGGTTTAGATTATTACAATTAACGGAAATATTTTTTAAGGAACTTATGAAGGTTTGGGAGTTGTATAACTCCTTAACTTAATGAATAGTAGAGGTTTTTACTTGTTGAAAATCCATATTTAAGAATAATTATAAACGCACTGTTTTTGAATTTCAAAATTTATATTTATAGTTCCACAACTATTGTTTCACCAAACTGTGCCTTCATCAGGTGGATGAAGAAATGATACAATTAAATTACAAAATCGTCTTAAATACTATGTGTTAGAAAGAGAAATAGTGGGGAAATGTAGGTTTAGTAAAGGTGAATAGGTTACTTCTATTTGATCATTTAATAGAATTTTTAATTTATTATGTTTATTTATTTGTAATGATTCTAGCAAATTTAGTTTTTTGCTTTTGTTGATAACACGCAATATGTTATATTTTGGATTAATTTTATGTTTGTAATCTATTAGATGTTCTGCATAACTGGAGTCCGTTTTTTCGGATTCGTAACCATTTGTAAGTTCCTTTATTCGTTGTTTGAATGTTCTCCCAGTCTGCCCAATATATACTTTATTGCAATCTCCACATTTTAACTTATAGACCCCTGATTTTGATCCTTTATCCAATTTATCTTTGTTATTTTTTAGGAAACTTAATAGGGAGTTGTTAGTTTTAAAAGATATTTGACTTTTATTAATTTTGTTTAGTTCTTTACGTAGTTTTATAAAAATATCTCCTATATTGTTTACATTATTTGTAGGATAAATGGAATTTAATAACTTTTTTGAATTTTATTGTTTAATAAGTTTTGAATTAAGTTTTTAGGATATCCGTTATTTTTGGCTACACAATAGATTCTATTAAGTTCAATATTAAAGTTTATTTTTGAAAGGGGGATGATTAAAAGTCTGAAGAGCATCGAATGAAAATAAGCTAATTTTTGTGTGAAAAGATGAAATGAAGTTGAATATCTGTTTGAGTTGGCAAACAAAAGCAAAAAACTAAATTTGCTAGAATCATTACAAATAAATAAACATAATAAATTAAAAATTCTATTAAATGATCAAATAGAAGTAAAATATTCACCTTTACTAAACCTAAATTTCCCCACTATTTCTCTTTCTAACTCATAGTATTTAAGACGATATTGTAATTTAATTGTATCATTTCTTCATTCACCTGATGAAGGCCACAGTGTGGTGAAACTATAGTTCTGGAACTATAAATATAAATTTTGAATCTCCTTAACTGCTTCATTATAATGTTTATATCATTAAAATAACAGTCATATTACTAAAAGTAAATAGAATTCTTAACTATAACCACCACCAACGTTTCGCGATAGTAACCTACACCAACTGCAATAAAAAATGTACATTGAAAAAGCCTGTGCACGAAATGGCGAAATGTTGATGTGGGCTTAAGCAATAAATTCTTTTTGTCCTCACATTGGTTTTAATTCTACACATACTCTAGAATAAGGGGAAATTTAATAAAACTGTAAACCCGAAATTATTAAATAAAAATTATAATATTATATATTCAAATATACGGTTTTCCATTTTTGAAATACAAAAGATTTTCGACGGTTTTCTTACCAAAAGAACTTATGTTGAATCCCCATTTGATCATTGCATATGTAAAAACAGTTGCTAATACGAAATCCATAATAGTTATAAATATATTAACAAATGTTCTCCAATACAGCCATCGGAATTTTATTAGTGATAAATTATCTTGAAATAAATCTTTTAAAGGTATAGCACAGATATAATAACCAATCAATACAAGCAATTTCATTGAATCGAAAAATGTATCCCCAATAACACATTCAGGCATTTTTGCAAAATGTTATAAATGTCTGTAGCTACCTGATTTTCAAAGAGTGGAAAATTTATTACTTTGTTGGATTGCCTTGACAAGAGAAAATGAATGAAAAATTACATGTACAAGACATATTCAATAAATTCCTTACACCTTGGTGTAAAATACATATTTTTATTAAAAATTCAATTTTCCTACTAAGTTAACAGATCTAATGGCTTAAATATGTGGATTGAACAGAATGAATACCAAAATTTCTTTTTAACTTTTTGAAAAACATTTCCCATGTCTTTTGCTTAGTATTGCTGTTTGATCCCGGTATATTAGTGTAAATTTACCTTTTACAATTCAGAAATGGCAAATAAATTATTTTCTATAAAACACTAAAATCAATAACGAAAGGTTAAGTTTATACGCATTGCAGTTTTGCAATTTTTTATGAACTATGTTACCATTCCATCATAAATTATTTTAAAGGGTTATTGTTTTCCAATGATTACCGAAAAACTTTTTGTTTGTATGTATATCAATAAATGATGACTTCATTTTTTAGTACTATTTCGATCATATACATATATAATTTACTATTTTCTTTACCTGTTTCAGAATTATCAATAAAAATATTAATTCTCGCAGTTTGAGGTACATATATAGGAGAATGTTGAAAAGAAGAGTGTACTGAAAATATTTCGAAAACTAAGTGTTTTGTAAACTTTTAAATAAAAGTATATTATCTAATGAAATACGTAGTTTTTGTATATTTCTTAATCAAATAAATAATATGTTTTAACTTTGTTTTATTTTTTAATAAAAATAAACATACAATCGACAATAAGAAGAATTTATTGTATTATTTATACATTTTTACTTATGCATAATTTGATAAGAACTTATATATAAATGTTTCAGAAATTTTGCGGTTCTTCTTTGGTAAATTGAACAATAACGAGTTCGTAAGTTACCAAAGCGCCGGCAAGCTAAAAGGGGAAAAAACGGTAACATAATTAATTACTTGATCCTATAAAAATTTTACTTACATCTAATAAGAGATGACGTTTAATATTGAAGAAATTTTTACCTGTGATACATACAGAATCCAAAGCTATGTAACGTATCAATCTTTTAACCTGTAATTTGATGTTTGAATTAAAAGCGTTTGTTTATTAATGATAAGGGGCCACCTACTTCTATATTGTACATATGAGATTTTACAATATATAATGTTTTTAACGGTTTCAAACTTTCCAGATTTACCGATGCTGCAATCATATAAACGCATACTGTCCTTATGATAACGAATGCAAACGAATAAATGAAATATAATTTTAAACCGCTATCGTTGGCATTCCTAGAAGAAAATACATCAAACATTATACAGGGTGAGCCATTTTAATCGATAAATGTATATATTTCCTAAAACACGTTTTTTTTGTGTTTCATTCCCAGCTACTCGTGCTGGTGGGCGGACAGTCCCTCCGATCTACACTGTAGTGCAAAGCCGGAGGGTAGGGCGTAAGGCCCTCTTCAGCCTCCTTGCAGGAATCGTGGGAATGGGTGGATGGTGTAGTTAGAGAGAAAAAGATGAAATGGATGAAATGAAGACAGAAGAGAAGTGAAAGATTATCTGTGGAATATTACTGCTCCAGCATTTGCCTAAATGATCCAAGGAAACCACAGAAAATTTGGACCAGAGCAGCCGGACACGGGTTCGAACCGGTGACCTCCCGACTGCTAAGCAATGATCTAGGGCACTAGACCATCGCTCAGTGGTTCACGATAAAGAGGGACTACTATCTGTATCATTTACTTGGAATGGGAACCCTTAATTTTGATTCAATATTCTGAAAGTGAGGGAAATTTTACGTTTAGAATAGTATTTAATGACTTCCTGTTAATTATGTCTAAAACGTTTAACCATTATATGACCTTTGGATGGTAATGAGTCGTAGTTTTAAATACTATTCTCGCTCTTTCAGAATCTGGAATTAAAATTAAGGGTTCAGATTTAAAAAATAATCATATTTTATTTTGTATGTACATAACTTATTCCAATTACCAAATATTACGTCTATGTTGTGATCTCATTAAAATTTTCTTTCTTTGATAGTGTTTTATTTTAGACCTTTTAGATCTTACCTTAAACTTTGAAAACATTGAGAAAGTATAAAGTACAAATTGTTAGCAGATGACAGCAATATCAAATACGATAATTTTGCGTCCATTACTTTTGTTAGAAGACACATTTGACAGTAGTCTTCGCGCACAATTTTCCAAAGATAAATGTCACATACCTGAAATAATTTAATTTAGTATTTAGTGATTATTTTATAATTTATTTATTTTATTTATTTTGAAATTATTACATCTCTTCGAACGTATTGTTCTATTCTAAAGGTCATTTCTTTAAATTTTGACGACAACGCTATGCTAACAGCCATTATAAAAACATCAACGTACGTCCAGGAAAAAACTCCAATAAAGTTTAAAATCTACAAATGTGGACAAGATAAAAGATGGAAAAAACAATATAGAAAGATGGTATTCATAGAAAGTGTTATATATATATATAATATGCAATAAAAGAAATAATTTATTTTTGTCTGCAGAAAATTAAATTAATCTCATCACTTGTTTTGTTTTCTTTTAAACAGATTACTTCATAACATATTTTGATCATTTATTATCATTCTCAGATTTTTGTTTAGGAACTACACTATTAAGTGAATTAGTTTTGAACAAAAATAGTGAATAACTAATTGTACGAAACATATGTGCAGTATTTGATTTGGTGAAGTTTTTCAAAATTAGGAATGGAACAAAATAGGCGGTAAATATTAAAAATTAGATTAATAATCAAGGTTTGTAGATGTGTCTCGTAATTAGTTATTTAATATTTTTTGTTAAAAACTGATTATTTTAACAGGATAACTCTCTAAACTTTATAAAAAGATACAATTCGTTTATTTAAGTAGTTAACTTACTTCAGCTACTATTCCTTTCCATAATGCGTAAGATGTTATTTGAAAAATTCCCGGATAACTGATTACAACGAAAAAATACTGGAAAAAATCTGAATCCTTCCTGTAGGTTACAGTTCTTATGACTTTTGATACTACATTTGATATATTGTCAACTATAAGAAAACGTTAACTAATTTAATGTATTTGTTATTTTGTCTTTCTATTTTATTTATCAAGAACGAATTTTTGACCTATTATTAGTTGAATGGATTCGACTCCTGCTTGATGAAAATCGAACATCATTAATAAAACACTTGAGTATAGATTTTCACAACTTTATTGTTACTAGTGACGATCGTTTCGCCAAAGCGTAGGCTTCTTCAGACTAGGAGTATTTGCTTCTAAAGATTATTACAGTCAAAGTTCTTATATATAATAAGGAGTTCATAACAAGTTTAAGAGGGAGAAATTATTACATTCAGTGAAATGCCTAACTCTTATAATTATTAATCTCTAAAGCTTCTAGTAAGGTTACTTTTGTTCCTTTGTTTTCTAAATGTAAGATATCTAATTTATTATTAAGCTGATGAGCTTTTGTGGTTATATAATTTGCATAAATAGATAAATAGAACCTTTATCATTTTTTATATAACTATTTCTGTGTTCTGACAAGCGCTATTGAATTTTCTTCCTGTTTGTCCAATGTAATTTTTTTGGCAAGACTTATAAACTCCTGACTAGTATTCTTTGATTATTTTATTTTTATTATTTTTTATAATTTTTTCTAATGAAGAATTCGTTTTAAATGCAATATTCAGACCGCATTTTTGTAAATAATTCACTATTTTATTCGTAAATGGGCCCAGATATATGTTATACAATTATATTTGATTTCATTATTTATTGAAAAATGTGAATAGACTGATTGTAATGCTATTTTTTGTTGTTTTTTATGTATTATATTAGCCAATAAAATAAAAACAAAACTTCTGTGTGTTTCATTCACCCCAGCTACTCGTGCTCGTGGGCGGGCAGTCCCTCCGACCTACACTGTAGTGCAAAGCCGGAGGGCAGGGCGTGGGAATGGGTGGATAGTGTAGTTAGGGAGAGAAAGATGAAATGGACGAAATGAAGACAGAAGAGAAGTGAAAGATTATCTGTGAAATATTGCTGCTCCAGCATTTGCTTAAATTATCCAAGGAAACCACAGAAAACTTGGACCAGAGCAGCTGGACGCGGGTTCGAACCAGTGACCTCCCGAATACTAAGCAATGATCTAGAGCACTAGACCACGCCGCTCGGTAAATTTATTAGCCAATATTGTATGCAATTTGTTTAATTATGTTTAGTTCCTTTATGTAATTGTTTTCGGACGTAGGAATCTTAATAGTGGCATCAGAGATTAATAATTACAAAAAGAGTTGGGCATTTCACTGAATGACCAAATTGAATGTAACAATTCCTCCCTTTTAAACTTGTTATAAACTCCTTATTGTAGTATATAAGAACTTTTACTGTAATATATCTTTAGTAGCAAATACTCCTAGTCTGAAGAAGACAATGTCTTGGCGAAACGATCGTCACCAATGATAATAAAGGTGTGAAAATCTATACTCAAACGTTTCATTAATACTATTATTAATTGATATCATAATCGAGTACGGTATCATAATGGGTTATTCAAACTAAGTGGTTGGTATATTAGACGTTTTTGGAAAACTAAGTTGTTAGAGATTCGAAAATTTGGGAATAGGGGTTATTAAAGATGATATTTTTATAAAAAATGTAATACTCAGTTTGAATAACCCTGGATTATATTTAGACAACCTCAAAAAAAAATATTTCTCAAACTGGTAAGCCAAAAAATCTAAAATAATTTAGTTTTAAATATTACAGAAAAAAATGTCATATTTATAGTTCTGAAAAAAAAATGTAAGTTAATTTTTGTCCCTGCTTTCTTTCTTATTTTCTTATCATTTTACACTAAGGCATTTCTATTGATTTTTGCTTACAAACAAAACTCACTTAGAGCTAATATTAGAAATGTAATTGTTATAAATAATATTTTTCTTCGCATATTTGTCTCATATTTGTAGGTGTGTTTGTTAAAGCGTTTCTCTAATTTTTCCCATTTCTTCAGGATTAGAACCCAATCCTTTGAAAGTAATAGAAAGAATACGAACGATAGGAAGCAATTTGCAAAAAAAACTACGGTTGCTGAAAATTAATTACTTATTACTGTAAACAAAAAGATCATCATTATCAACTACTAAATAAATATAAATAATAAATTTGGTGGATATGAGTGATAAAAGTTATTTTCTTACCTAAGTAATTTATTCGAAAACCATTATAAACCAAAAGATATACATACCAAATCACCATGAATATTTGGGTAACTGTTATAAAAATATTTACCAAAGTTTTCCAATATATCCATTTGAATTTAATTTGATTGATATCATCTCCGTCCAAACCCTGTAATGGTATAGCGCAGAAATAATTTCCTATAATTGCCAAAAATTTCATGGATTTAAAGAAACTGTCGCCTTGCTTACGATTATTAACATTAACTTTTGTGTTTTGTACCATTTTTTTAAAACTAAAATGGAAAAATGTAGCAACGTGTTTTTATCCTAAAAAAAAAGAAATAAGGAAATGTATGTATGAACATGAATAATACGATTTATCGTTCTTTTTGATTGATCAATCAAAAGTTTGCATCAAATTAAGAGAAGGAAATAACAAAAATCTACCAGATTTGTTACAAAATTTTTGTGATAAGTGTAAAGCAAACACGTAGATACTATATAAATTAACGATATTATAAAATACTTATTATGGAAACTAAAATACTTTCATACGAGAAAAAACACTATTAAAATATTGCATATTCAGAAATATCCTTATTTTGATTTTTTTTGACGAAGATAGAAAAGAATGAGATTATTTTTGTTAAATATTTTACACACTTGTTTTATTTTTATTAAAATAATAATCCGTGCATGTTGTATTATTTAATTAGAGAAATTGGGGTTTTGGTAGTTCCAAAAAAAGTTTTAGTGGTAAGTTTTTATTCGTGTATTTAATAACATTAGTAGTATTGACACCCAAAGTTAGAGTTAGGGTGGTCTTTTGTTTAGTTTTACGTGATTACGCCTTGTAGAAATTGTTGAATACTTGCGGAATTATTAATTTGTTTTGAACGGCATACTTAGTACCTGGAAATGGTAAACAAATTAGAATATTATTCGCTAAAATCAATACCTCGAAGTTGGTAATAGTTATCACGAATGTAAAATGAAACATGAAATTGAAATAATTTTGTACTCCATAAACTTTTTAAATTGTGAAATGTAAAACAGTGCGAATTTTATTCTGCACTAGCAGAAATCGGAATTCTATAATATTTCTTTGTTTTACGTCATAAGTACGTATTTTGATTACTAGTAATGAGCACATCAGGAGTATAATAGAGGGGTTGTATGCATCGTGATCAATCTGAATAGTCAAAAGTTACACTAGAAATGATGACGAAATATGAATCTTATTTGTAAGAAGTAGAATAAATTAGGTGTTCAGCTGGACAGAATAAGATTTTTAAAAGTGTATTTAACAAAAAAATAAAATAAAAACGATGAGCAAAGTAAACCGCCCCACAAAAACAAGTTTGTGACATTTCTTTTATTTATAGTGGACACAAATATTTCTTTGATAATGCTGTAAGAAACGAAACAATTATCAGGTCTTATAATAAATAATAAATTTGTGAAATATACACCAACTGTTTTTTATTTTGTTTAATTAATTTGTGATAAAGTTCATCATCTAAATATATGTTTCACATTTTTTTATATTAAGAAACGTTTGAACTTATTTGATTTTTGTTTTTTATATTCAAAGTACTTAAAATATACAAAAGTAAATAAAATAACGTAGAATGTTTCACCGATTTAATATATATCCTAACTAGTTTCGATCACACGACCATTATCAAAGGATTAGAGTAAAATCTTACACTAAATTTTAAAAGCTAGTGCGACAGAATATATAATTAATCTTTATTGCCTAAAATGACTGGGGAGTTTACAAAATCTAACTCCATATGGTTATTGACTAAATTAAGATTTTGGGACAGGGCTTTTGTAATCTCTAGCGCTTCTAAGAGTGACAATTTTTTGTTTTTTCTGATACCACTATAGAGTACAGTAACATTTTTTATGTCCAAATGGTGGTTAGATAAGACACAATGTTCTGAAAAGCCCGTTTTTGTATCCTTTTTGACTATACATTTTACATGCTCAGATATTCTAACGTTGATTGCCCTACCACTTTGTCCAATATAGCAAGCATCGCAACTTTTACAATGTATATTATAAATGCCACTTTTATCCAATACATTTGGTTTTGGTGTGGTTTTTAAAAGTATTGACCTTAAGTTGCGTTTGTTATTTTCGACAAGTGTTACATTTGTTAAATACATTTTTAAACTTAATGTTCTAATAAAATTGATAGACGTGTACATTTTGTTATTTACAATTGAAGACGACATACTGTTATAAAGAAGCCGAGATGAGATTTTCTTCTGTTTTTTACTAAGTAGGTTATCTATTGTCATTGGATTGAATAAATTGTTCACAGCGATGTGTTTAATAATATTAAGTTCTAAGTTAAAATCAGAAACGGATAGAGGTATACTTAAAAGGTGATTTATTAATGAATGGAAAACAGCTAATTTTGTTTGTATGGGGTGATTATAATCCACAGAAACTTAAAATGTTCGGTTATTCTAGTTTCAATTGATCTACCAGTCTATTTAATGCAACTTTTATCATATGGGACCAAAAATTAGTTTATAAATGCCCCATTACCTATGTAGAATTTGTAGGTATACCTTTGTGGTTTTTAATAAGTTTACCTTATTAGTAAGTGGTGTTTTATTTTCCTAAAATAAATAACATAAGGGGTAGTAGAATTGTCATAATTCTGCAAAACAATTTAGTAGATATAATATATATAATATACACCTTTGCACGTATTATTTCGCCGTATGCAATGAAGTAATATATTTTAAATATCTTATATAGGATATACTGTTTAAAAGTAAAATTATTTTGTTGCTAAAACAAAACGGATAATAAGTACGTGCGTAATGTAGCCATTTAAAGATTATGGTGTTTGACGTTATCAATCGAAAACTAAGTCCTTATTTTCTGATACAATAGTATTATACAGATATTTATTTATCTATAAAAGGAAAGTAAAAGTTGTAACATTGTATTTTATTTATTGAAATGAGTCTCGCTGTTTAATAGAAAATTGAAGAGTGACCTAATAATAAGTGTAAAGGTGTTAATAACAAAAATGTGGAGACTTTTCGGCATACTATTTGTACTGGCTACAGGGATATTTTCAGTTAAAGTAAGTCTTCGAAGATTTTAAAAGTAAAATTTAAAAATGTAACTTACTTTATTTTAATTAAATAAAAAAAGACTCACCCTAATTACCACTAACTAACTAAATTTTATATGAGCGGACAGGTGTTTCGCCCACTTCACACGTGGGCATTATCAACCCGAGACTGAATATAGCATATAAAATTTAATTAGTGGTAATTAGAGTGAGTCTTTCTTTATTTAATTATTCTTTTACTACAGTCTCCTATTTTCTACTTTTATTTACTTTATTTCTTAAATAAACTGGTATACGATTCGGAAAATGTTTGATAAATATGTCTTGTAGATTAAAGAAATTATTTCCATACAATAGAATAATGTAGATTGGTTTGAATCAATTACAATATCGCAATTTCATTTATGTGAAAATCTTAAATTATTCCAAAATTTTCAAAAATTGAGTGTTGGCGTATATGATAACATAATTTACTAAAATTTTGGTACAACTTTTGTGAAACTACATGATTTCATGCATTTAGTAAAAAAGAAAACAAGAAAAATTTCACACATTTTAATAATCACTCGACAAATTTGTTTCGTCCAATGCGGCCATTTACAAGAGTATAACAGATTAATTAGTAATCAATAAATTTGTTGTGTGATTATTAAATTGGTGTGAAATTTTCCCTGTTTTATTTTTTACTAAATGTTTGAAAACATAATTTACATTTAAATAAGAAATACAAGCTACTGATTAGGCAAATGCTGGGGCAGTAATATTCCACATTCCTGAAAAGAGGCTGAAGAGGGCCTTACGCCCTACCCTCCCGCTTTGCACTACAGTGTAGGTCGGAGGGACTGCCCGTCCACCAGAACGATTATCTGGTGGGAATGAAACACAAAAAAGTTACTAATAAACTATCAATAAATGTAAATTATGATGATTTTCCGGGCTTAAGGGCCGTGGTCTAATGACTGAATTGTTCTTTGACGTTTCGTCAGCGGCTGCGGGTGACACCTTCAGAGGAAATACTTCGGACGTTGAAGAAGCTTTCTATCTCGTAGTTGTCTTCCCGGCTGTCTGATATCGTCTGTTAATTGATTAAAGAATAATAAATTTACAATTAGTTATAGAGTAGGTATATAATACATTTTGATATAATAAATATTATGCGCAATAGTTAAGCTTATCAAAAACTAAAAAACGCAGCATTAAAAAAACGTTAATCTTGATTAAGAAGATTCACCAGCATAATCCAAAAAGTCGCTGTAGATATGAGATATCGTTGAAAATTTATGATAGTCGTACCATTTATCGGCAAAAATCGTTAATGTAGCAAAAGTTAATCTTTCTATCACACGAAAGTAAATAAAACTTCTTACGATGAGTGTAGTAGAGTAGAGACCAATATGAAAATTCATTTTAATCCATTTAACAAAATATAAATAAACATTAAATAAGTTTTCTTATATTTAGTAATAATACTAATGGATAATTACGTAAAATGTAGTCAAAGAAATAGAAATACTGTAGTGATATGTTTTCAAATGTATATAGATACTTTTCATTTATTTACTAAATAAGGGTGTAGATAAACAAAAGAACAAAGCAAAAGGGAATGAATGGGAAGCGATCTTGAAGTCGTCGTTTAATAACACGTACAAAGAACTTATACCGGGTGATGAGGGCGCTGCGTACTTAAATAAAAGATGTAAAAATAGGACGCACAAAAAATTTTGGGCAAGGGTTAGATGCGGAAATATAGGCAGGGCAGGAAAGAAGGGCTTTAAGGAGTGGGTGTGTCGATTGTGTTATTGGGAAAATAAGACTTTAGGGCACTTAACGTACTGTAAAAATGCAATGAAGGATCAAAAACAAAAAATTATAGACTTTATTATGGGGTGAAGAAGCGGGGAGATGATGTAGACCTTGAGGAATTAATAAAAAAAGTTTTAAAAGGTGACGTGATACCGGAATTATGTGATTATTTCCACCAGGTTGAAATAAATCTAAGGGAATGTAAGTGTTAGCATGTAAGGTAATTATTGCTAGTGAATTTAAATTGGTTAATGTAAATAGAATTTGTAACTAGAATGATGGAAGCAAATTGCAAAAACTTCATGTAAAGGGGCATGTAATGAAAATAATAAATAAATACTTTTCATTTATTTTTAGTGTTAAGTGGATTGGTTAATGTTATAAACTATTAATTTATGTGCCTTAAACTTAAAAGCTAAAAAGTAATAACTATTAAATTATAATCATAACTAAAAAAATATCACCTGAATATTTAACAAAACATAACAATAACTAAATAGGATTATTACCAAAAAATACTTTCTGTTGATCACTGAATCTATTTCTCTGATCACTATCGCAACGAATCTAATTACAGAAATACATAAATTCCTTTATTTAGGGCGAATTATTATTTATCCGTCATGGAATTCCGCCGGCCAGGGAACCTGAAACTAGGAATGAACCGGTATGGGGTACAATTACTCAAAGAGTTGATCATTTCAACCCCGCCGACAACAGAACGTGGGAAATGGTAAATGTTTTCTAGATTTTTAAATACATGAGTAAAAGAAATTTATTTTCTAATTGTTATATACATATGCGAATCTAGAAATATTTTTTAAGGGGGCAATAGTAAAAAGAGAGTATAAAAACATTTAAAAATTAAACCCCTTAACCTAAACCATAAATACTCCTATAAGTCCACAACTACAAGTTGACCCTGTAGAGTAAGCTTTTTAAACCCCCTAACGCGGAAAACCGCGAGTTAATGATTTTCAATATTTAATTGATATGTAAATAAATTACAAATCTAAATAACAACGGTTAAGAAAATAGTAATAATTATTATTTTTTTAAATGTCGCTGTTCAGAATTTCAATAAATGTTGACGGTAAAATGTGAAAATATTAGAAATTATTTTTATTTTTAATATAAAACTTTGTTTAGAGATATATACAAAATAACGTCTTTTATGAAGAAGGTGGTCCCATATTCGTATTTATAGGAGGAGAATGGACTATTTCAACAGGCTGGCTTACAACAGGGCTTTTCTATGACATAGCTGAATTGCATAATGCAACTTTATTCTATACAGAACATAGATTTTATGGTGAAAGTTATCCAATAAAGTAAGTAATATCAAAAATTCACAAAAAAGTTTGCCCTATGCTCCCTATTGTATCATACGTCAGTGCATCAGCGTACAAAGTATCTAAAGAAATCATTAAAGTATTACCTTATCTTATCTTTTAAAATTTTATCCAGTATACTACATAAAAAATCCTTACAATTAGTTGCAAAAAAAATAAAAGATAGAAATTTTACCCGAGTACAAATTGGTTTCTTTTGACATAATAAACTTGTTTCTTTCCATACCCAAAACTGAGCTTTTACGAATTTGCAAATTACACTTGGATAATAATTCAATTAATGATAATTAAAAAAAAAACACAGAAATCATATTCCTACCCAAAGTCTGTCTTAATCACAGTTATTTCAAATTTAATGAGAAACATAAATCCAACATTCGACGGTGCAGTAATTGTGAAACATATTTAATAATTAAATTTAGACATAGAAACACAAGAATGTTGTTCGGCTGAGACCGCCATTCCCAAGAGTCAAATTGCATTAATAAAGTTACTATTTATACTATATTGCAAAAGGGGAAAAGAAGGGGATGTGTAAGTGTACAGTATTAGAAGAGTTTATACAGAATAAGCGGAGAATTTGAAGTATCTAATTCTAGTTGATTATTAACTAAATTTACTTTATTTTGTAATAAAGGTAATTTCCCGTTTTGTGAAATGTTGGAATTGAAAATTTTTGATTTATCAAGATGTATTGAATGATTAAAAGTGGTACAATGTTTTGCAAAGCCAGTATTTTTGTCATTCTTTTTAATGTAATACATATGTTCAGAAATACGTTTTTTGACCGTTTTTTTCTCTAAAAAATACAGTTACTTAAATTATAAGAAAAATGGAAGTTATAAAATACAAAATAGGCTCAGAAAATTACGACTAACCCCCATTAGCAGTAATAAAATTAATTTAGAGACTCTTATAATTAATAACAAAGACAAACAAAATATTAAGCGAAAAAATGAAGTGTATGAAATAAAATGTGCAGATTGTGACGTAATTTACATTGGGCAGACGGGACGGAGTCTAAGTAAAGGCATAATCGAACACAAAAAATCTAACAAAAATAATATAAACGCGGTGGCGTTAAAATCTCAAATTTCGAACCGAAAGATGATCAGTTAAACTATTTAGAAATTAACAATTAGACTATAAGTAAATTCCACTTATTAAACTAATTAGCTGAATTACAATAGATACATTTAACATCCTGAAGCATTCGCAGTCTTGAGAGTGATATAACAATCGAAACAGCTGTCGACGCTCATTAAACAAAATTTGTAAAATTTTACCAAGTGTATTTATTTAATCTAATAGTACGCTTTCTAGATTACATCGTATTTAAATTATGGTGAAAATTTGTGTAGACAAATCTATTATAATTTATTGTTTATTTCGTAGCGATTTGACAAGCGACAGTTTAAAATACTTGTCTGCCGATCAAGCCCTAGCAGACCTTATGTATTTCATTGAGTACCAAAAACAAAATACACCGGGGCTTCAAAACAGTACGGTAAGTAACCAGCAAAAATATCAGTACAACTATGTACTCAGTCTATAACAGAAACGTCTTTAAGTTGTGTTCGCCTGTATCAAAAAAAAAAAAAAATTAAAAAAATTAGTTTTGGAATAATTTTTAGGTGGTAGTTGCTGGTTCATCATATGCAGGAACTTTAGCAACATGGGCAAGGGTAAAATATCCTCATTTAATAAACATTGCTTATTCTTCCAGTGCCCCTTTACATGCCAAAGCTGATTTCACAGGTAAAAATAGATTATCAACATATAAATGTATATTGAAAATTATTCGATGAAAACGGCCGAAATACTGAAAAATAAAATTTTCAGTATAACTTATTTCCTGTTTTGTATGCATACAGTTTTTGATTAAAATGTTTTATTCATTTCCAAAATATATATTTTGTCCAATATAAAAACTAATTGTAACAAACATTGAACTATTTACGAAATATACGTTTTCAGAATTAATGTTTAGAAAAGGGCATTTGAAATAGAAAATAGAAATAGGTATTTGAAGTTTTGTATTTGTATATTAAATACAAGTATTTAAAAAAAAAAAAAAATTGAATATGGGCATTTTGAATAACAAACACGTTTGACGAAAAAAATTATTTATTGTTTCAACCCTTGCGGGTCATTATCAGAGCTATGGTGTTACTAAAATTGCAAATAATGTAACAGACTTATATAAACGGATGACAATAAGCAATGGGACAAATAAACTGCAGGTGGTGGTTATCTATTTGGAAGGTCTAATAACAGCGGAGAATCCAAAGTGATTATTTCAATTTGATTATTTACAATATTTTGCTTATTATTAATGGCTTTATTAATTTCCAAAGATTCGAGCAAACTCAATTTACGACCTTTTTGTGCAGAATGTAAAAGTTCAATCGAATTAGTGTCTAAGTTATGTTTGAAATCTAAGCAATGTTGAGCTATTCCTGTATTATTCTTTTTATTCCGTATGGAATATTTGGACCTTCCAAATAGATAACCACTACCTGCACTTAATTTGTCCCATTGTTTATTGTCATCCCTTTATATAACATACGTCTGTTACATTATTTGCATCTTTAGTAACCCATAGCTCTTGATAATGACCCGCAAGGGTTGAAACAATATTGTAGAGAAGAATAAATAATTTTTTTCGTGAAACATAACCCAGTGTTTGTTTGTTACTCAAAATACCCATATTCAATTTTATTTAAAATGTTTCATAAAGAATGCGATACGCAATCTACCAACTTTAAAAGTATTTCACATAAAGCGCATTTTGAAAATAAGTAATATAGAAGTTATGAAACAATTGCCATCTTTTCGTAGAATATTATGAGGTTGTGGAAGAAAATCTACGTCTTGCCTCCCCCACTTGTCCGGAACTAATCAGAAGGGCCATGGCTGAAGTAGTGGAAATGCTAAAAACTCCAGAGGGCTCTGCTAACGTATCAGACTTGTTTAGGTGGGCCTCCCTTCTGTTTATGTGTACTTACATAAATACAGTACCTTTAGATAAACTTTATTATTTGAAAGGAGCACATAAATAATATTTTTTAACTTCTATTTTCAGTACTTGTGAGCATGTAAATGGTTCAATAGAACCAGATAGATCTTATTTTCTTAGCGCCCTTTCATCCCCTTTTGCTAGCGCAGTTCAATATGCCCAATCTGGCACTTTGGTAACCGTCTGTAATTTACTCGAAGACCAAACAGGATCTGATATAGAAAAATTAGCTAATTATGTAGCACCAACCTCAGGATGTATATCATCTTATGATTATTTTAAAGAATATTATTCTTCAACACAAATCCTAGGAACAAACGTTAGTAAGTATTCATCAACTGATTGATGCAAACAGAAAGCATACCCTTCCATACCACAACGCGATTACAATTTTCTTTTATTCGTCCTTACAACCCCTATATCTCTACAGTTTTATTCAATTCATTGTTTTATTATCACTTTTAATAAGTGGTGTGATAATTGTAGATGAATGAGATAAAATAGAATTGAAATGTCTTAATGTACAGAGTTACACTAGTTTTTCACAGGACAGAAATTTTGTAATATGGCGAAGCAAAAAGTTTCAAGTAGAAATCGCCGACTTTCGTGGTCAAAATTTTATCGGCAGTTTTTGTTAGTAATAAGAAACAGTAAGATATTTCAGTAGGTCTTACACATCTTTTTTTATGATATTCTTGGAAATTTTTCTGTATACAGCAACAATTTTTCCTCATTAGTTGGACGTAATTTGTAATTGGTAAAATTTATTCAAAAATTACACATTGCTTACTATGTAATTAATCCGAATAGAAAAATTTATTGAATATGATCAGGCCTGGTCGGTCATGCCTCATATGCACGATCAGAATGAAGTAACACAGATAATTACTGAGGAACTAGTCAGGAAAATCTGATTTGGAACTGATTATGTTTCCTGGCCAGGATTTCCTGATTTGTAACTGATTATGTTTCCTGCTCAGGATTTCCTGATGTCTAACTGACAATGTTTTCCTGGCCAGAATTTCCTGATTTGGAACTGATTATGTTTTCCTGGCCAGGATTTCCTGATTTGGAACTGGTAAAATTATCCTGATAAATTCCTAGCGTTTCCAAAAACCTGATATAATTAAAAATAATAATGCATTTATATAAAATGTCCTTTTTATTTATTACATAATGAAATGAGATTTACATTTAATTTAATACATAATCTACTAACATATTATACAAGGTTTTTAAATCGAAGGACTCTGGCAGTGACCATCATTTGCATTGCAAAGTGTATGTAGTTGATAATGCTCTTAAAATAATGTTGGTTCCAAAGAATTATCTAGATTGCTATATAGTTTTCACCACAATGCCTCTGTAAAAGAATCAAAATTAAATAAGAATGTTTGACTGCATCTTAAAAAACATCTTTCACAAAATGGGTAACTGTTTTTTGACCCTTTTTTGCTTGTCTTTAATGCCGTATTTTAAGAATTGGACAATGTTCCATATTGCTTTTTTTTTGGAGTTATATAGACTGGTGACTGGTGACGACTCACTCTAAACTGTAATACTATATTTTGGACGGTTTAGATGTGATAAACTTTTTTCTAAACCTAAAATCTTCTAAATCAAATATATCGCTTCCGATATAAATGACCTACATTTTTTTATCATTTTTGTGTCGTTTCTGGACTTACTTATGGTTGTAGAATTCAAAAATGAAAAAACAGTTATACTTCATTTATGTCGGAAGCGAGATATTTGACAGATTTTTTTAACATTATTGATATTGCAGAAATTCGAAAAAAAGTTCATCAAATCTAAACCGTCTAAAACAGATCATTGCTGTTTGGAGTGAGTCTTCACCAGACATCAGTTTATATAACTCCTAAAAAGCGCAATATGGAACATTATCCATATCCAGTTCTTAAAATACGACATTCAAAAGATAAACAAAAAAGGCTCAAAAAATAGTTACCCATTTTGTGAAAGATGTTTTTTAACATTTGGTCAAGCATTCTTATTTAATTTTGTTTCTTTTACAGAGCCATTGCGGCAAAAACTTAATGGCAATATAGATAATCCTTTCGAGAACAAAATTATTTTAAATGCATTATCATCTACATATACTTGGGATAATCTGTGGTTGAGAAGCGTAGTCTAGTTCTCTAGATCATAGTTTAGCATTCGGGAGGTCACCGGCTCGAACCCGGGTCCGACTGCTCTGATCCAAGTTTTCTGTGGTTTCCTTGGATCATTTAGGCAAATGCTGGGGCAATAATATTCCACAGATAATCTTTCACTTCTCTTCTGTCTTCATTTCGTCCGTCTCATCTTTCTCTCCCTAACTACACCATCCACCTATTCCCACGATTCCTGCAAGGAGGCTGAAGAGGGCCTTACGCCCTACCCTCCGGCTTTGCACTACAGTGTATGTCGGAGGGACTCCTCGCCCACCAGCACGAGTAGCTGGTGGGAATGAAAGACAAAAATATATATATTTTTTGTGGTTGATTAAAAATTAATTCACCTTAATGTACTTTTTTATTCAAGTGCGTCAGTGGTTATATCAAACATGTACTGAATATGGTTGGTACCAAACACAAGCTTTTGGCGACACATTTTCCGTAGATCTGTATTATCAAGTTTGCAGCGACCTTTATGGAGAAGAGTAAGTATAAGCTTTTCATAATTGTGAATTATCATTATCATCCTGTACAATTAGCTTTCTTTTACGATAGTGATTTCTGCTGGGGAAAACATTTTGAATTTTGATTTTGCAGTTAAAACAATAAATTATAAATTAGATTCTAATTTAAGTAACTTTTAGATTTGGCTCTTCCGCACTCCACACTGGAATTGAACGAACAAATTTGTTTTATGGTAGCATAGAACCGGAAATAACACGACTTATTACATGCCATGGTACTGGAGATCCGTGGTACACGATGGGTCTATTGAATGATTTAAATGATAATGCAATTACAATTATTGTTAACGGCACCTCTCATTCTGCTGATCTATACTCGATTAGCGATACAGATTCCGAGGAGATGAAAGAGGCTAAAACTAGGATTATGAACTCAATAAGTACCTGGATAAATGAAATAAATGGAGACGGTGAATCAACAACAACAATTCCAATAACGAGTACAACACAACCACCAACTGGTAGTGAAGACGATAATGATAGTAATGATAATGGTACGGATAATTTTGCTATATCAAATGCACCAACGATGATCAGTTTCCTTGGTATTTTATTTATAATACTCACATCTTGAATAATTTAATTCTTTAGGAATAAAATGTTTTTTTTTTGTTACTATACAATTTATTTCTGTTAAGATGTATAATGTTAATGTAGATATGTAATATATTTATTTATTAAATTTTAAACGAATAAGTTTATCCTACAAGAACTTTACAAAGTTTAGAATTGCTAGGTCTAAGTGCTCTTAACCGCGATATGCATATACATTAATACATTCCCTTAAATCTACTAATACTACCTACGGTTCTTTTCTTTTGGTGATCAGGGTAATAAATTTAATTCGCTTCAGTTCCTTTTAAAAGGGCGAATATTTAAAGAATAATAACGTAAAAATATTCTTTTACAAAGTACAAATTTTTAATGTAGAAGCTTCCTCATCATCGAATATATTTTTTTACATGTTGGAATTGTTTTTTTGTTGTAATTAATGTTGATCTATGACGAGCGATTCTCGAAAAAAAGCGCCTTGACAAACTGTTTAAAAGACATTGCTTTCTGCTCCGTTACGATGAATTTATCTTTTGCTTATATTTGATTATTGTCATATTTTTGTTTTTCTTTTGTGGTGTTGCGGGTGATTATTTAATACTACATTTATTTAAATAAAACTTGATGATGGTTGATTGATGGTGTTTAATTTACAGACGGTTAGTAGTGAAAATGATGAAAGAATAGAAATTAATTTAATATTGAATGGTACAAATGAGCAAATGGTTGTGACGAGTATTATCTGTAGCGGTTGGTGAAGAAGTGTCGATTTAAAAATATAGAAAGTTAGTATTCAACGGTAAAAGTTATTTATTGGACGCATGCCGAGGGTAGCGAAACAAGAAGCGGTAGTTTTATTAGGGATCGGCAACGGTACTTTTTATGATTGACCGTTGCAAGCGATCGGTGACAAGGGACAGGAATTTTGGATTGTGTATGAAAGATAGACAAGAAAAGAAAGCTGTTTCTCAGAATTAAAAAAGGCAAGACAGTAGAAAACATGTTTGAGAAAAGGCATGCTCAAGGGTGTTAGTAATTTTATACAAAATATTTACAGAAGACAATTTATACAACGTTAAGAATTTTTATGTACAAAAATGTTTTTACAATAGTCCCCACACTTTTCTCTTGTAAATGGGATTTCATTCCGTAAATTCTAAACAAATAAATGATTATTTTAGATGGATATCAAATTTTTGTATACATAACATTATGTGCTTAAAAGCCATTAGCGTTATCGAAAATATTATAACAAGCGGAGTATGTGAGACTCATTCTGATTAATAACACCCTGTATAGAGAATTGGCTGAAAGGAACTGGAATTGAAGAACGACCAAGAGAACAAAAATAAAATCAAACGAATTTGAAGTGTGAGGTTATGAGACCTTTTAAAATTTGTTTTTTCGTAATTAGGTATATTTGTATGAACTAGATATGCCAGAAGATTTGTTAGTTTGTGTTCCCGGACAAAGACTTTGTCTCTTAGATAAAGGTCATATTGCTGGACAGGGAACATACGAAAGAGGGGGCTATATATATTCTACTTTAGCTGGTTTGGTTGATGTTGTTGATAATGAAGGAGTAAAACTGGCTCATTCTATTTTGTTTTAGTTTAATATCCATGTAACTTTTAGGTAAAAGTAATAGAAGTCCATAGTTGCGGAGAACAAACATTGGTACCTGCTCAGGGAGATATTGTTACTGCCCAGGTTACAATAATAACTCAGCAGTTTTGTAAATGTATTATAAAATGTATTGGGGATACCGTTTTAAGTAGACCTCATCGTGGTATTTTAAGAAGAGAAGATATTAGAGCTACAGAAAAGGATCGTATTGAAATATATAAATGTTTTAGGCCAGGTGATATAATTTTAGCAAGAGTTGTATCCTTTACAAGATTGTTAGCTTTTAAAAAGTAAGTTAGCTTTTGTAAAGCGTTTTCCTGAACTATTTCTAGCTCCCTATAACAGAAGCCCACTCTTATCAGCTTTCAACTGCTGAAAATGAATTGGGGGTTGTTATTGCTCATTCAGAAAATGGTCACCCCATGGTTCCTATTAGCTGGACAGAAATGCAATGTGTGAAAACATTTGTCAAAGCTCCTAGAAAAGTAGCAAAAGTTGTTCCAGAAAATTTTAAATTGGACTCAGATGAAACGTAAGACTAATTCTATTAAAAATTGACATTGTAAACAGATCTGTTTACTGTTATACATAATAATAAATATATATGCAGAGAAGAAAATGTTTTATTTGTTTATTTTATGTTTTGTTGCATGTAATCGGTATTATTATTAACGTTTGTGTACTTTTATTATCCTTGTATTTTCAACGTGAAAATTTATAGGTTAGATTGGTGTTGAGGTTATGTGCGTAAATGCAAGAGAAACACACGTCTAATGTGTTTAGTTTTTCGTTTAGATTAGTTATTAATCTATTTTGTAAGTACTGAATACTTATTTTAATATGGATAGCAATTCTAGTGAATCAGAGTATAGCGATAGCGATGCAGAGGTAATTTTTATCTGTTCTATTAGTAGCACCAAGTAATACATTCTGCATGTACATTTTGTTTTAGTTGCAAGAAGCATTTTCAAAGGGCCTCTTAAAGCCTGGATTAAACATAGTTGAAAAGGCTCCTAAAACTTTTGTAAATAATGTTGTAAGTACCTTCCTTTTCGTCAGATTTTTGTGAAGATTTATGTATATTAAATTGTAGAGCGGATTGAAACAAAAGTTAAATGAAATTAAATTAAACTATAATTGGATTGAAAGGTTAGATTGTACCAACAAAGAAGCTCCTTTGGCTCCAGAGTTAGCTGCACAAATATTACAACAAGAGCAGAAGAGAGAAAATGAAATAAGAAATAACAAAAAATTGCCCCAAGTTCCACTTAGTGAAGATCCTATTCTAAATGATTTTAAAAGAGAAATGATGTTTTTCAGACAAGGTCAAGCTACAGTGTTGGAAGCTATTCCTCGTTTAAAAGCACTTAATATTCCAACTAAAAGGTATCTTTTTTTACTGGACTTGTAATTGTTATAATAATTTGAAATTTTGTAAACTTAAGCAATTCTGGTGGTAATATAATATTTTAGTTTTAAACTTTACTCTTTATGTATGACTAAAAAGTAATAAATGATGCATCCTTCAGAGAAACAAAAAAAATTATTTAATTTTGCACTTGTAATATTTGATTTATAGTTTTTAAAAACTATAAATTCTGTTAGTAAGTCTTAAATTATTTTTCGTTTTATAGACCAGATGATTATTTTGCTGAAATGGCCAAAACAGATGAGCACATGCAGAGAATTCGTGAAAACTTAATGAAAAAACAAGTACAACAACAGAGAAGTGAGAAGGTCAAACAGTTGAGGTCTCAAAAGAAGGAAGGCAAAGCTCTTCAGGTTCAAGCAAAATTGCAAAGGCAGGAAAGAAAAAAGCACATTTTAGAACATGTTAAGAAAGTCCGTAAAGGTGTTCTTAAAGATTTAGATTTTGATGATAATAAAAAGAATAATACGAACCACAAAAGTAATGTGAACAGTAAAAGAAAATATAAGGACCTCAAATATGGTAACAAAAGAGGAAATAATAATATGAAAAACACAAAAAAAGTATTTTATAAAAAACGAAAGAACAAAAATAAAAAGCAGAAGTAGTTTTTTTCTCATGTATTTTCTTTAATCAATAAAATAATTTTACATTTATTAATAACGAATCTATCTTATTTACATAAAAATTATGGCAGTTTATTTTATAGCATTAAAATTATTTTGTAATTATTTAAGTTTTTGGAATTCCTTATTTATGAAATTCAATAGCTTCTCTTCATAAATTTGTCTCTGTATATATGAGGCAGCCTCCTGTAAACAGTCGAGCATTATAATCTTAAAATTACCAATGTGGATAAGAACTTACTGGTCTTGGGGTAAAAAAATAATCCTCAACTTCTGGTAATTCAAGATAATAATTCATATTTGAACGCATTACTTGATTATCAGGAAAGAAGAGTAAATAACTTGCAACAGCTGCACAAGCTGCTTGGTAGTTTTTCTCTAAAAAATGAACACAATATGTAATAGTAACAAGAAAATTTAGACTTAAAATAATTTATTTACCTTTAAAATATGAATATTGTAAATAGTCATAGTGACTTGGCAAAAAGTCAACTTGTTTCTCCCCATTTAAAGAGTTTAATATATTTCTACAATTTCTTTTACACTTTAAAACAAATGTGAAATGATCTGAAAAAGGAATTTTAATTAAAAAAATATTTTTTGTAATGTGACATATTCTCATACTTGCAATTGCTGGCATAAAATCTGGATACCATCCATTGTGACCAAATGGTCCTTCACATTGAGCTCTACATTCTTCTTCTGATTGTATATAAGATGACAGAGATTCCTCCATGTATGCAATTGCTGCTATCCAATCTTTCTTGTTATATACATCAACACCCAGGGCATAAAAAGCAACATAGTCCTAAAACAAAATTTTAATTGATCAACAGCGATGCACATTATTATCTATAAAAATAATAGTAGGTATAATACTTTTGCTTCATAGTTGACAATCTCATTCTGGGAAACTTGTGGAAGGGTCAAATAGTGTTTCAAACTTATTCTGGTTGTGGTATCATTTGGGTTGGTCACTAAATATGTAAAAGCAGCTGAGGCAGCCTTTTGATAGTCTTTGTTCTGCAATAAAAATTTCTGTATATGTAGTAAGTTCAGAAGTGTAATGAAGTAGTTATTAAATAGATTATTTTCTTACTTGAAAATAGCACAAGTGCAAATATTCATAAGGGATTTTATTAAGGAATTTCTTTTCAATTTCCACAGGAATGTTATTGAACTCTATTAAGTCTGGATGTTCATTTCTACATTGCATTATACAAAGTGTATTTCGAACGGCTTTTTCAAAAAACCGTAAGTTGTTAATATCTAAGGAATACAAAGGGACTGAATCTTCAACTTCTTTGGTACATTCTAATCTACAGTTTTGAAGTTGTTTTGAAAGAATATTGTATCTTTCAATAGCTTTCTCTAATTTTTCTATACATCCTTTAAAATTATTTTCCAAATAAGAATTAATGCCTTCTTGTATGAGCACTTCACAAGATTCACTTTCCTCCTTTTGCTTTACGTCATTACAAAGTATTACATTTAATAACAATAATTTAATAATTATGTACATAAGAAGGAACTGTTTACTGTAAGGCATGTTGACCCAAACGTTTAATAAAGGTATGAGCAAAATTTACTAAAGATATTATACATTTATAACCAATGAAACTGAATTAAACATCCTGCTGATACAGGATATTCGACTTTGATGATACTCTGTACTGTGATTTTCCTTGAAATATAACATACACACATCTCAAATGTCTTATTTACTACGATGAAAGTATATATGTATGTGAAACTCCTACACGCATGTATTACTTAGTATATTTAAGCTTGACCTAAACTCGTCGAGTTGACTATAATATATAATGCTTATATATATATATATCCTTACGTAACAGATTGTAATTTTATTAATGAATACATTAGATAAAACCTTCCATCTAAGCATCACTTTATATTATATAACAAATGTGACAGTATTTATCTAGTATAAGAAATATATTTTGAATGGATTTAATTAATTGAAAAAACAAAATGAAAGAAATACCTAACATTCTGAAATCAAAACTCATACAGTATAAGAAACGAATTCAATTAGCTCACTGAATTTAATATTAAAAAGTATCTTATGAACTACAGCTTTTAATAAGAACAACTACATTTTGGTGAAATTTTTTTAATATGGTGTCAAAAAAGGTAACGAAAACTTCTGAACTGGATCCCAAAATTTACAAATTGAATTAGGTACGTTATTTTTCCCACATGAACCTCAAAATTCTATTCCTCCAATAAATATATACATTATCCATATTTTTAGAAGAAGGAAGGAAATTATAATCTCGTGCTAATCATTTTCCATGTCTAGACGTTCTTTATTTATACGAATTCATATTATTTACTTTGTACCTAAATATGGTACAGATTTATTTTCATTCAAATCTTGAATAAATAATAAAGTATTTCGATATCTGAACACAATCGTAATTAAGGAATTGCAAAACATATACCTACAGGTTCTTTAATAATTGGATTTTTCCCTTTTGTGGAAATTTCGTATTTCTTATCAAATGTTTTTGTGGTGAAATAAAATACCCTTTACCTCTTAGATTATAATAAAAGAATCTTTGTTAATTCGTATTTAAAATAAATAAAAAATTGCAATGGTTCCTAAAACTGCAATGATAATAAATGACAGTACAAACACCATTTAAAATTTTAAGGAAAGGTACAACAATAGATTCATAAATAAAGCTTTTAATTTGAAACAAAGTGGTTTGTTTCTACTTTAGTTGCTATAAAACGAAATGACGCTTTGGTTTTCAGATTGCATTTTACTTATAAACAATTTACACAGATTAGATTACAATCAGCGCAATTCAAATTAAAAAGGAATTTGTACTTTCCCAGTAAAGATTACTAACAAATATTTTACTCACTTGCATAATTAAAAATTATTTTTAAAACCCTTCAAAGAAACTTAAATTGTTTTCAGTACCTGTTCCAAAACTTTAAAAAATTGCAAAAAACAGTTTCTGTTTTGCATACAATTCAAGTGTTTTAGATCATTTTTTGTTTATCTTCATTTCATATTCTTTTTTCAAAATATGAATAATCGTATACATCAAAATTAAAATGAAAACGAAAACAGTTTTTGGTGTAATTCTTTTTTTAAACAACACAGTTTTGTGTTTATATAGGTATGTTTACCAAATCATTATAAGAAGGTACCTAAAAATGGCACTGAGTTAATTAACAGTTATTTTTTGCAGTTTATGATAAGTATTTAAAACAAAATTTAACTTTATAAATCTACTTTACTATCTTACAAACTGAATCAATTTCCTGACTAATAAAAATATATATTTCATTTTTTTTAGACGCATTTGACACAAAGTACTCTTTTCAAGTGTAATAGGTATCAGCAGTCATAAAAATTGTTATAAACAACTGATAATATTTTTAAAAAATATGCCCATAAAATGTACAAGTGCATTACAAAGATAATAGTCTATTTGTTTAATGTAAAATATTTTTTACCTTTCAAGTGATACCGAGATGTTTATAATTTTTGAAATTTACGTTCTATCGGTATTCTAATAGCTTATGAAAAATTCTACAGTAATAAATTTAATGAAGAATAATTCATGTGTTAGTTAGTTCACCGGTGGCATGGAAATGTTTTCAGTTTATAATGTAAAACAATAAACAATATTAACATTTAACACAAACATATGATAATGAAAAATTCAGGAAATAAAACTTAAATGATACTGTTGTCTATACATATTTACAGATTGTCTCTCACTTTGATCCCTTCGCAGCGCAGGAAAAAAAATTAAAAAAGGGTAGTGAAAATTTTTCGTTATAATGTTTTCTACAAAAATCAAGCAATGTTTTCTATTTGTAATCTTGACAGAATGAAGTTACAGCAAAAAATAATTTCTTTATAACTCATTATTAAAGTTGCGACAAAAATTTCCCATATGAAACTGTACAGAAGTCAATTTTTTTGCAGAAAACCTTAATGCAATTTTTTACGATGCAAAGAATATATATTAGGGTAAAAACTGTTTACACTTATTCCCCAAGGTTCAGTCCTCGGGCCACTTCTATTCAACTTGTACATGGCAGACATCCCCAACAATATCACAGTAAAAATTGCTCAATACGCAGACGACACAGCACTCTACGCAACTCACACTACTAACTAACCAACATTACCAAACTACTATAAAAAGACACCACCATCATCAAAAAATGGCTAACCAGATGGAGAAGACCCAAACACCAATCCACCACACTAATAATAGATAAAATCATCCCATGGAAGAAAGAAATCAAATATCTCGTCATTACAATAGATAAGCAGCTCACATTCAACAACCACATAAAAAAACAGCATAAAACCATTCAAACAAAAGAAAGCTCAGATGTATCCTCTAATCAACCCCCATAGCAAACTATCTCTCTTAGGTACAAAATCCACCTTCTAAAGGCCATCATAATCCCAACTATCATCTACGGTTGCCAGATTTGGAGAATATGACAGAAAGGTGAACTCGACAAACTTCAAAGATAGCTATACTGGACCTTTCGAACAACCACAGGAGCTCCGTACTACTTAACTAATGACCATCTTCGCAGAGACCTGAACTTTCCTCTGCTATCCGACCTACTCACCGAAAGAACACAAAAACTACGGGAAAACTTCATAAATCACAGCAATCCTCTCATTAGCTTCAAAGCTGAACCCATAATTCGCAAGACGGATAAAAGAAAATATATTATGGACATTCCATAATATACCATTTGTACCAGAACACAAAGAAAATAAAGACCGACTAAAGGTTAAAGAAACTCAATAATTAGCCCTTCCAATACAACGAAAAAGAAACCCTTACTCTCCCATAAATATTGCTCTATCTGTAATTAAAATTTAAATGGACTGTTTATTGTTTGTAAATTTTCCAGCAATTAACTACTTATTCTTTGTATTTAATGTTGCTGAGACTATATTATAAATTTAATTGGTTTATACATATTAAATACCAGGAAAATAAACAGAAATGCCAATGAATTACACATCTTAACTATAAATTCTTTATAATTACAAATTAATGGTTACCTTCAACGAAATTATCTAATTGATCAATAAAAATAAATGGAAAACTAGTATCTATATACGTTCATTGTTTATATTTTTACGGAAACTGCTTATTATATTCATAAAGGTATGCATGATGCTATATATTTTCAACATTTCAAACCAACAAGTCCTTAATAGTTAATAATAATAAAAACGTCTCTTTTATAAACATGAAAATTGTAGGAAATAATTTAAATGCCTAACGCTTTAGTTTAAACGTGAAGTTTACTCGTGTTTTTCGTGATTTCGTGGTTGATAATAAAAAACGCTTTATTGTTTTTTGAATATTAAAATTATTTAAATGGCAGACATTTGCTTAAAATATTTTTTATAAATGAAATATATGCTAAAGGAAGTAGTGAACTGTAGTAGCAAACTGAAATTGTAACTATTGTAAGTAGAATGAAGAGTCAGACGACACCATATTTGTTAACAGGTATGTTTAACATAGAAACTAATTTTGTTGTTAACAAAACAACTAATTGAACATTTGCAATTGTGATAAATTTCAATATTTACAAAGTCATTTTTTATTTTTAAGATCGAATTATATCAGCTTATATATAATCGATTTTGTTGAAACTATAGACAACGTACAATTTCTTTAAACATTGTTAGATTTTCGTCTCATTATTATTTAATGTAATTAATGCTGTTTATTCTGCATTCACTGTGAAAAATTTTAGTAATATTTGGGTTAATTTATTCATTAACCCAAATACTATTTAATATATCATTCCTCTTAACTCAATTCTTTTGTGTGGTTTTGTGTAAAATTACGATTTTAGATATTATTTCCTTTAAAGTTACATTTAAGATAAATAATAAAAGAAATTTCGGTTATGATTTAATGAAATATTATTTAAATGAATGAATAAAATGATATTAATTGTAATTTGGCTAAGCTCTTGGTGAAGCATTATTCAAAATAATTCAAGAAATAACTAACACTTGGTTTTGTTTCACTATTTTTATTTTTTTAAATACTCTAACATATGTTTCGGCTATTATGACATTATCAAAAAGTTATACTGTAACTAAATTAAATGGGTAACATTTCATATTTTAAATACAACGAACTACCTAGATGCTTTTGATATTATTAGTCTGAATCTCTTCTACAATTTCTGTAACAACCTTATCGAGCAAATGATAAACAAATAACTGAAAAAAAGTATTATGTAATCAACTTTATCCTAATACAACAAGTAAAACTGACAACAAATTCTGTTTTATTAATTATATACCTGAAGTGAGCATTAAAATTCTAAATAGATTACAAAACATAATATCAGACACGGTTGGTCGAACATGAAAACACAATAACACAACACTCAAAAAATACAAATTTAGTAAACCATTTCATTCAAAACAACCATTCATAGATATAAATAATTTCCAATTGCTACATACACAAAGTAAAGGAAAAATATTAGATTTACTAAAAATACTAGAAATTATAAGAGCAAGCAACAATAACAAAACTTTATTGAACGACCAAATAGATTTCGGGGTTTTCGCATTATTAAAAGTTGCTACAGAAGTTGTTGAAGAGATTCAGACTAATAATATCAATAGCATTCGGGTAGTTCGTTCTATTTAAAAGAAGAAATTTTACCCATTTGATTTAGTTACAGTATAACACTTTGATAATGTCATAATTGCCGAAACATATGTTAGAGTATTTAAAAAATAAAAATAGTGAAACAAAACCAACTGTTAGTTATTTAAGTGCAGGCTTAGTTAGTTATATCTTGAATTATTTTAAATAAAATGAACTAAAAGCTTTTAAATGTTTCAAACATTTCATAAATAATCATTATTGCTTTATATTAGTAGTCTTTTTTACAGGCATTCTGCTCCTTATCCAGAATACCAAAAGTGTCGAAATATCACAAAAAATAACCCCAGAAATTATCAAAGAAGCTATAAGCATAGTTTATGGTAATCCAGTATTCAGAAAAACTATTTGTTCTGAAGTAAAAAGCAGTAAACTTAACTACTACTTGTACACCCCAGAAAACCATAAAATTGGGACACGCTTGGATCCAGAAGGACAAGCTAATAACTTGACAAGTTTCAATCCTTCTTTGGAAACAAAATTTATAACTCATGGTTGGTGGGGAAAAGCTATTGGATCATGGCCAGAAGATATCAAAGATACGTATTTAATGGAAGGAAATTATAACGTTATTCTCCTTGACTGGTCAGAATATGCAACTGAGTTGTATTCTAAATCTGCTTGTTATGTAACCAAAGTAGCTAACATAACAGCCTTATTGATAGTTCAGTTGAAAAAAGATTTGCATTTAGATTTAAATAAAACACATTTGATTGGACATTCTTTGGGGGGACAAATGGTTGGAATCACCGGTCAGTTTATTCAGAAGTTTAGCAATGGTGAGTAAAATTTTCAGTTATTGAAGAAGGTGAGATGAAACAAGTTAGGCACGATAAATTACATAAATACTTTCACACCTAATACAGGTAACATTAAACTTTAATTTGTAGTAATAAGTTTATTGCAATATTTTTTAACATTATCTGACGTATTTAAATTTGAATACGTTGTGTATTTTCATTTGCGAAAATAAAAACAGCTTTCCACTTTAAACACTTTTGACATATATTTTTTTTTATAAATTTTTAATTACATTGAGATACATTACTGTTTAAACAAGGTACATATAAAGTTACGACGATAGTTAAAAATACAAAAACAACAACATCAAAAAAAGTTATTAGATTGTGTGTCGCACTCATTGTAAAACATGATGAATATCTTGTTGATCAAGACAAAACCACTTTCAGTTTAGTTTCCAAGATGTATCAACAAAACATCAAAATATATGTATCATCTGCGTCTCGAAATTAAATTACTTTATAACTTTTTATTAAATTTTCGTGTTATATTTACTTAAAGGTTCATTTATTATTATTATTCTGATTAAATGTCTGTTAATGTTTAACATTCTTGTATGAATAATCTGCATGTACATTGTACATACATTTGTGTGATTATGTATCAAAGAGATGTAATTTTTAGGTGAAAAAGTCAAAAGAGTGACCGGCCTTGATGCAGCTGGACCATTATTTTGTCATCCAAAGGTAAAAGATGATGACAAACGAATAACTGCAGATGATGCACAATTTGTTGATGGAATACACACCAATGATGGTCAATATGGTTGTAGCATTCAGTACGCTCAGTCTAACTTTTACCCAAATTGTGGAAAAAAACAAAATGGCTGCAATAAAGTCAATTTATCTCTTACAAACATCACAGGATCTCTTATGAAGTACTTTACCGAACGTATGAATTTTCTTAACAGCTTTATCTTTATCGTTAAAGAAACGCATCTAATATTTAGATGATAAATCATTATAAACGACAAAATGATGATAGTAATTAATCTCTCTTGAATATAAAATTCTCCATGTACAGCATTATACTAATTTTTTAAAAAATCATGCACTCTGTTTTTAGTTTCATGCAGTCACAGAAGAGCTTATCAATTTTGGAAAGAAAGCATATTAGAAAACGATTTTTCATCTCGCTCTTGCAGTTCTTGTTTATTATTTAAACTGAAAATGTGTTCTACCAATTTGGAAAATAAGATGGGTGAATATACTACGTTTTCTAAGAATGGAGACTATTACTTGAACACCAATAGCAAGGAGCCTTATGGTCTTGGATAAAAAGAAATAGTTTAAATTTTTTAAATGTAATATATAAAATAAAAGTTATTAATTACGACAAGGATGTTTTTACAACCTTTAAATATTTCAAAATTTATTTGAACAATTACCTTACATTTATTAGATGCCAGTGGCACGAAGACGTGTTTTCTTTTCTTTTAAAAGGTACCTTACGTCAGTATTTACTATTTAACAAATATTAATATTATATACATGATAACAAATGTCATAAAAGTTGCAAAAATGAAATGACAATAGAATTCCTGAGTAAAATGGTAATTTTAATGCATACATTTTAAGGACATAGAATAGTTACTGTAGTTACAATTACATTAGTAGACAATATCATACAAATCAATTAACTACTTCCGCATTAGATTATATTTTACACAACTAAAATTTATTACATTTTGTACATCACTGATAATCTTCTTGCGAAACATTTTTAAATATGCCTAACTAAAAATAAAATACTTTATAATGTTTTTAATAAGTTTTTAATATTGTTATCAAGAGTAATCATTATGTATTCTTTTTATGTACTTTTGATAATGATCTAAACAATCAGAACAATAAGTTTTAAGTTAAGTTTTCAGAATGAATAATATAAATCACTTTATTTTTTACGCAGTTGCTTAAATTTTTGTTCGGTATTTAGCTGAACAGACATCATTAGGACATTTGAAAAATATTGACAATAAATAAATATTAAGCTTCAACTTAAAATAGCACAACTAGATCTTCACAAAATATTATTTCCTACTGAAAATATTCTAATAACTCTTGAGCGAAATTTGGTGAATATTAGGGATGGGAAAACTGCTATATTTAAATAACAGTTGTAGCAGCTTCTGTTATTCACAAATAACAGTTTGTACAACTGACCAATGAAAAAAAAACTTTTTTGTGTTTCGTGCTGGTAGGCGACATACACTGTAGTGCAAAGCCGGAGGGTAGGGCGTAAGGCTCTCTTCAGCCTCCTTTCAGGAATCGTGGGAATGGGTGGGTGGTGTGGTTAGGGAGAGAAAGATGAGACGGACGAAATGAAGACAGAAGAGAAGTGAAAGGTTATCTGTGAAATAATTACTACTCCAGCATTTGCCTAAATGATCCAAGGAAACCACATAAAACTTGGACCAGAGCAGCCGGACCCGGGTTCGAACCAAGCGGTCAGTCATAAAAACAACCCCTTTTACAAAAACTACTGCTTCTTGCTTCGGTCCCTTCCACTTTTTCTAAGAAATAACATGCACTGTCTGATATATTATACTTTATTTTCCATCGTTTATTCACTTTCAAAATTTCATTTATCTTTAAATATAATATGTAATATTTCAGTTTTCAATCTAAAAAACTTTTAAAATACTGAAATGTTTAGGATAATGACAATACGCAGGGATCACGTCTTAATCGCTGTCTCTATTTCTGTTGTCGGTTATCACCGGTCGCGTTGAACCAGTCGAAGCAAGAAAGAAAACAAGCTAAAAAGCAGAAGCTGTTATTTTTTAAATCAAATAACAGTTAAAAGCAGCTTCGACCAAAAAGCAGTTAAAAAATAACAGTTTCCGAAATAACAACCCATCTTTAGTGTATATTAATGCGTATCTAAGAGAATAAAAACATGGAGACAGCATTTAATATTATACAATAAGTGATCCTGAAATAGGAAATAATTGTGGTTCAACTTTCTCGCTCTAAAGCGGCTTGATTGGTAGAGAGAGCTACTGGTAGAGAAGAGGCAGCCAATCAGGCCGCGCTAGAACAAGAAAAGCGAACCTCAATTATTTTCTATTTCAGGATCACTGCTATAGTATTAAATGTTGTAAATGTTCTAAGGTGAGTATCACTATTTGAAAACAAAAAAGTACAAACAATGCCTACAAATATTACATTGAAAGTTGTTGAACTAAAACAATTGTGAACGTCTAAAAGTTTAAATTGTAAACTTGTTGTGGGCAATGTAATGAGTAATAAGAAAGATAGCACGTATTAAAATACATTGTAATTGAATAAGTAAATAACCAGATGGGAGTACGTGGAAGTATGTGATAACGATATTTATAAAGATGTGAATTTTTGTGAAATAGAAACATTATCGTACAAAAAATCGAATTACAAAAGTGTCTAGTCGAAAGAAAAATTCGATGATGAAGTTTTTTATTTCTTTGATAGTTTTGTTAACGCTAACAACTGAAAACAGTGACGCTGTTATAGAAGTTGACGAAACTCTCCTTCAGGATATATTAGCCGATATTTTAAATATACTTTATGGTATTTCGATTTTCGAAAAAATAACCTGTGATTCAATCAACAATAGTTTAATAAATTTCGATTTGTATACCCCTCAAAACAAGGAAGTACCGGTTATCCTTAAAGCAGGTGAAACCAATAATTTAACTCAATTTAATCCATCATTGGAAACGAAACTTTTAATACACGGCTGGACAGGAAATGTGACGGATTGGTTAGAATCAGCAAAAGATGAGTATTTGGAAAGTGGTAATTATAATATAATTTTGCTGGACTGGTCTGTATACGCATTAAAAGTGTATTCTGAGAGCGCTTGTTTTCTTAAAAAAGTTGCTGTAAGTGCGGCTGATTTATTGGTTCAGATTAGGGATGAAGCTGATCTTGACTTAAATATGACGCACGTGATTGGTCATTCCTTAGGCGGGCAAATGGCAGGACTAATTGGACAGAATATTCAAAGCCTTACAGGAGGTAATCATTTTATCTGTTAATCATATTGTTAGAGAATAAATACAAGCAGTAATGCTAAAGAAGGTCCTTTCTTATTAAGGATTTCGACTTGTTAAACTGAACCCACGGTGTAGCTAACTACGTGGTAGGCACGCAACCATACCGTTAAAATTTTACGTGATTGTCATTGTTTTATTAATTTTGTTTGAACTGTTAATTAGACTATAATATTACGCATAAAGATAAAGAAACTCAAAGGAAAGTCTACGTTGAACTTTATCAGTATTTCTATAACACCACGTCTTTCTGGAATGGTAGTTTGTTAGGTACTTAATAATGATATCTCAATTACTTGTAAAGATTGTGTGGTGGGATAACTATGGAACATTTTAAATAATATAAAGGAAAAAAAATTGTTTTGTAATGTTTCAAAAAGAGATCTTTATCAAAAGTACTTAGATAATACTAGAGTTTAATAGTGCGTAAAGTCTTAAATACTATGCAAACAATAACATACCTATAGATAACATACTATATATTATTGACGGGAAACCCTAAATATGTGTCTATGAATATATTAATTTAATTAAATCAAAACACAAACGAACTTCAACAGGTATATTTCAATAATCCTCAACAATTGTTTCGACATATTTCCACTCGAAGAACAAGACTACCTTTCAGAACTAAATATAATAAAACACATCGCTGTAAATAATGGTTATTGCCAAAACATAGTTGAAAAATTATTGTCGAGTAAAATACGCAAACAAATCTTTATAAAACCAATAAAAAGACTGCCAATTCAGATATCCTTTGCTCTATAAATTATATCAAAAATTCCAGCAACAAAATCAAAAACCGTCTGAGCAAATTCAACATAACTACAACAGAAATCAATAAATTAAATTTAGGCCCCTTCTTAATCAACAACAAAAGAAAATTAGATAACAAACAAAAAAGCGGTGTTTACCAACTAAAATGCCAAGATTGCGATGCTTTATACATTGGACAAACTGGTTCGGTCTTTAGAAGTTCGTTTTAAAGAACACCTAGCGAGTATCAAGAATAAAAAACTTATAACGGGCCTGACAGAACACTGTCTATAAAATAACCATCAATTAAACATCGACAATTTGAAATTGCTCCATTGTCAATCTAAAAGTAGGAAATTAACCTTATTATAGTTTTTAGAAATAAAAAGGCTTTGACAAATAACAAGAATATTGTAAATAATCAAAAAAAATATATAAACTGTAATTTTCACATTTTAAAATTAGTATAGTGTATTACTCTAGATAATGGCTATTTAGCCGAAACAATTGTTGAGGATTATGGAAATATACCTCTTGAAGTTCGTTTGTGTTTTGATTTAATTAAATCATTAAACATGCTTCATCATCCATGCACCGTCCTAAGTTTAAATTCTATTAATATATTATTCTTAAAATCTGAGTGTACATTGGTAATGTTTTCTTTTCGTTTAATTGATCTCTTAATTTCGAATTCTTCTAACAGATTAAGTCTTTTGCCTTTCTTTTCTTGATGTACAGAGTTTGAGGGGGGCGGTTAAAATTTTTCGAAAACTGCGTTACATAAAACTCGAACGGCTCCTTTTCGATTTAATTCAAGAATTCTTTTTTAGGTGAAAAGTTATACAGGATAACTGGTCTTGACGCTGCAGGACCATTGTTTTGTCATCCTGATATAGAAAATGATGATGAACGAATAACATCAGATGACGCTTATTTCGTCGATGGAATTCACACTTCCGAAGACGATTTTGGATGCGAAGCTCCTTATGGGCATGTAGATTTTTACCCTAATTGTGGTCATACTCAAGCCGGATGTGAAACTGCCAATTTTACTTTGTTAAACATTACTGGAAGTTTAGAAACCATTTTTGATGAAGGTAAGACAACTTTTTCGTAATTCCCTCTTTTTAAATTATTTTTATACTACAAATATGTTTATTCCGCAGTTGGTTGCAGTCATAATAGGGCACCTGCTTACTGGATTGAAAGTATTAATTCTGATGGTTTTGTGTCTGTACCATGCAGTACATGCCTACCATACATTTTAGGATTGTGCGAAAATAATATTCCTACAGATATTATGGGAGAGAATACATCACTATCTGCTAAAGGACCATATTATTTAAGCACAAGCTCAACGTCGCCATATGCATTAAATGATTGATAATCGTTTCTTCAATACTGTTAACTTATTACTTATTATATTGTATATCGATGTGTTCTTTGTAGACGTCTAATTACTGAATACTGTATTTCTGTAAATAAATATCTTTAAGTATGTACGGTTAAACCCCATTCCTTTAATCTACATTATATACGATAAGACTAAAGAACCACTTGACAATTACGATGTAATTTTATCATCTAAGGTTCATAATTTTTGTTTCAAGATCATCAATCTTCATCACATCAAGGGCGATAAATAATTGGTTGTTTTTTACGAATAACAGCTTTTGTTCTATAACTGAACAACAACCCGACAAATATTTCGCGGGTATTGACTGTATAAAAAACAATTTAAAATATTATATTCAAAATTAGGACCAAACTCAAGGTACGCATAAAAACTAGGTATATTGTTTATTTAGATTTAATAAAGCACGAAAGAAATTACTTAATGTGAGCTAATCATGCTAAATGTTGGTGGATAATTTTTAACAAAAAAAGAGAATTATTGGCATTCAGTACTTGGTAAAAAAAAGAGAGATAAGCGATATGTCTACATTTCGTAACATAAAGGTAATATTTAAAAGATTGATCTGAAATAAGGACGTAACTTGAATTGAACGACATACCAAAGATAACTAGAAGTATAAATACAGAAGTTTCGAGTACTTTTAGGTTTAAGTGAATAGTTTAAATGTCGGTGGTCAAAAACAGAGTTCAAAATGAGATATTTAGGTTTTCTAACCATTTTTTTAATCGTGCTGCTACAAAAAAATAAAGCAAACATAATAGTTGGAGAAGGGGAGGTTCAAGAGATAGTAAGAGAATTTTTACAAATCATTTATGGTATAGCGCGATTCGAAAATGTAACTTGCCGTAACATTAACACTAATTTAGTAAAATTTTACCTCTACACCCCAAGAAACAAACAAGAAGCAGTTCTATTAAAAGCGGATAAACAAAATGATTTAAGTTTGTTCGATCCATCATTGGAAACGAAGATAATAATCCATGGTTGGACTGATAGCAGTGGCAGTTGGTCAACGGTAGCAAAAAATGAATATTTAACGATTGGCGATTACAATATCATTTTGCTCGACTGGTCAATTTATGCTTTAAATATATATTCCAAAAGCGTATGCTATCTAAAAAAAATAGCGGAAACTGCGGCCAATTTGCTAATTCATATCAGAAACGAAGCTAATCTTGATTTTAAGAAGACGCATGTGATCGGACACTCACTTGGAGGGCAAATGGCTGGACTAATAGGGCAAAACGTTCAAAAACATACAAGAGGTAAATTATTATTTCCACAGCCTTCTTTAAGAAAAAAGCATATATAGATATTTAAAACATATTTTCTTTAACCGATTAATTAAGTGATTATATACTAAAGAAACGGCAAAAAAGCGCGCTAAAAATTGAATGATATATTTTTCTTACAAAATTTTCTTGATTTCTTCGTGATATCTACTCAGTTAAACTACAGGGAAGAAAGTATTAAATAAATCATTATTTTATTTCTACAAAAGAAAAAATTAGTTATCTTTATTTATTTTTTATATCAACAGAAGTTGACTCTTTCAAAACTAAATAAGAAAAGTAAATAAATATTTTCAAATAAACCTGAGATAAGAAGCGTAAAGTAGTTATCAAAGTTTTAAACTTTTCCTTTATGCAGTAATCAACGAAATGTCTGTTTGCTTTGTATTATTTATTTAGTATTAGGTAGTTTGTTAATGTTTCAGAATACAAGAAATTCAAATCTAGTTAAAATTGAATATGTGTATTTTGAGTAACAAACAAAAACTGGGTGACGTTTCACGAAACATTTATTCATTCTTCTCTACAATATTGTTTCAACTCTTGCAGGTCATTATCAAGAGCTATGGTGTTACTGAAAATACACATATTCATTTCTGTTTAAAATGTTTCACAAAGATTGCAATACGCAATCTATCAACTTTACCAAATCTAGTTATTTTAGGAATAGAAATATAAACAAAATGAATCAAAATTTTAATTGAGATTCATCTTCAGGTGAAAAACTTCATAGAGTTACTGGACTTGACTCTGCAGGCCCTATGTTTTGCTACCCTTTTGTGGCAAACGATGATGAAAGAATAACTGCAGACGATGCTGATTATGTAGATGCGATACATACTTCTAACACAGACTTTGGATGTAATGTTTCATATGGAGATGCTAATTTTTTCCCTAATTGTGGTAAAGTTCAAAATGGATGTGAAACCGTTAATTTGACAATGGCAAATATAACAGGAAGTATTCAAGCTTATATTCTCCACGGTATGAAGTATTTTAAATATGTGTATAAAAAATATAACATCATAGACTGGATAATATATACAAGTACATATTGGATTCGTTTTTTGCAGGAAGTTGTAGTCATTTAAGAGCTCAAGAATATTGGCTAGAAAGTATCAACTCTGATGATTTTATATCAGCACCTTGCGAAATTTGCGACACAAATGTTCCAATTTCGTGTGAAAAAACTAACTCAGAAGTTATGGGAGAACATTCATCACCACTGGCAACAGGAGATTATCACCTAACTACCAAATCCTCATCGCCCTATGCAGAAGGATGACAACGTTCTAAAAGTCAGATTCTGTTACTTAATTACCAAAATATTTGATAAATTACAGTATAATCCAATAAATGTTGATGGCATTTTTAAGAAAATACCTTGTTTTTCCTAAAATTTTAATTGTACGTCAAGGATGCAATTCATATTTTGGATAATAAGTAGGTATGCTAAATGCTGATAAAATGAGACATTCCTTCCAGCATAAGAGCTGATTTTTCTTATTTAATAATGCACGAAAGAATATATACAACTAAAGAAATTAATGTTTACTGATTTATTCAGAAACTCGACGTACGTTTCGGGTATTGCCCATTATCAAGTTTTGTTGTACTTCAATAGGTTTTCATAATATGCGCTCGTACAGTTTAGCTAATAGACGAAATTTTTGAATAAACTTTTATTTTAATTCTACCAAGGATGAGAGGAACGTCTGATAAAAGGAGTTTATGAGGAAATACAATAATATATAATTTTATTACTATTTATAGTTATCTTTATGTATTTTCAATCTCAACATAAATTGACACCTTCAAAATCAAAGTACTGTATTATTAGAAGAATAAATATTCTTAAATAAAAAATTAACCGGAGATAAGAAAGAGCAAAGTAGCAGTCGGGTAAGATTCTTCTATTTGCAGTAGTTAATCATGTATTTGTTTTGTATTATTTGTCATTATATAGTTCATTAATTTTTTAACATAGGTATTTTGAGATTAGAAAAATAAACACGAGAAGTCAACATTTTAATTGAGAGATTTCTTTTTAGGCGGAAACAGTATAGAATTAGCGGACTTGACTCTGCTCTGGCCCTTTACTTTGCTACCATATTGTAACAACCAATAACTAAATTATAACTGCAGATGATGCTGCTTACATAGACGCAATTCATACTTTTAATACAGACCATGGATGTGATATTTCATTTGCAGGTGCTTCTTTTCCATAAACATGGTAAAATTCAAGCTGGAGGTGGAACTTGCAATTTGACAATAGCAAATATAACAGAATTTTTTAAGGCTATTATTTTCCTGTTCTCCAAGGTATGAGGTATTTTAAATATGTATATATAAAAGAGAATAGCATAGAATGGGTAGTATATATAACTGCTATATATATATATATATACACCTATCGAATTCATTTTTTGCAGGAACTTGTAGTTATTTAGAAGCAGTTAAATATTGAATCGAAAGTATTAATTTTGATAGTTTCATAGAAGCAGTTCACAGTTGACTGCGACAAATGGATTTCGTGTACAAAAAGTAGCTCAGAAATTATGGGAGAACATTTATCACCACTGGTAACAAGCAATTAGTACCTAACTACACCCTTTACAAAAAGATGAGAGCATTCTAGAACACAGATTCTTAGATAAGTTGAAGTATTACCCCATAAATTTTGATTGAATTAGACTTTGTTTTTCCTAAAATGTTCGTTGAACTGTACATAAACACTGTTGACATTACAAAAATATTGAGGTTATAAATGCGTAGGACAAAGAATGTCAAAAAAGATCAACAAACCAAATTGATGCAAACTGTTGCAAACTAAAGCAACGTAGAATACCCTAAATAAAAAGTCGTATTCTTCTGTCCACTGCACTTTTATTTTTTATTTTTTTTTTATATAAACCAACTACTTTTTTAAAACCTAAATTTAAAATTGAAACTTAATGAACTTTAAAGTTAAAGAAATATACTTTCTTAACATCTAAAATTGTCGTTTGAAACAAAACTTACTACAGTATATTCAACATTAACACTTAAATAAATTAAATTATATTTTCAAAATAGGCATTATCATACAATCATTTTCTGTTTTTATTGTGTTTGAGAAAGAATGATAATTTTAGGATTTTCTCTTTTTGGTACTTTAATGTTAGAATTCCAACTTGCAGGGTCTTTAGAAAAAAATAGTATTGGTAGTATTGCTCATGGAATTAAAAATGTCGTCACGAATTTACACATGTGCAAACTTTTGGTTTTATTGAATACCAGGGGGTATTCACTCTGTCAATTGCAAAATAGGTGATACTCCGAGTCAAAGATAGCTCTGTAGTACAACGTGACATGGGTTGCATAAGAGAAAAAGTATTTTATAATTAAATTTTGTTTTGCAAGGTTTACGTAATGAGGGTTGTCTATTAAGTAGGAAGCATTTTAGAAATAAAAATTGTGATATCGATATTGTGCTGTTGATGCTTTGCTACTCCTATTAATGCTGTTGTAATTTGTATATAAACAGATATTACAATATATATATAATGTTGCGGGGAAACCCTCTTACAAATTGTATATAGTTGATGCCGGTAAATAAGCAAAATCTGTAATAATTCGTTTTTATTATTATTTATTGTTAAATCGGTGAAATATGTGACAAAGTGTTTAGACTTTATTCGAAAGAAAAAATGAAGAATGTGGATAAGGAAAAGGTATGTAAAAAACGATAAAATAAAAAAGAAACGGTAACATATAAATGTACATACTTTTATTTTTTTGTATTTATGAATGAAAGTTGTTGAGATATTTGAAGAAATGCACTATTTATTGCCATTAGAAGAAAAAAGGCGGAATCGTGATATGAAAAACAATTAAAATTGCAAAAGTAAGTAAACAGGTTATGAAAACAAGTACAGTTTGGTAAAGATCTGGGTAGCTAACCACAATATAGGTACATTTAGCAAAAAATAATAGAACATTGGTTACATATAGGTACATACTTTTTATATATGAAACAATACATGTACAGTGTGAAAGGAGTTGAATCAATTAATGGAGAATTAATAAATTAATTTAATAAATTTCAGTTGAAATTTTTGTACAATAATTAGAGGTACGGGGTATCGAGTGACTTGTAGTGTGAATTATATAAAAAATACATTTAAACGCCTTATAACACTACAATGTTTATTGGTACAACCAAATGTACCTATACATTTCGACTACGAGGTAGTCATTTTCAACTGTAAACTGTTTACCACCTGTTTACTATTACCATTGAAAATGATTACTTCGTACTCGAAATGTATACATTTGGTTGTACCAATAAAGATTGTTTGTAGTGTTATAAGGCGTTCGAATATATATATTATATATTTTTGTACAATTTAACAATATGAAAAGAAACTTTCATTATGAATTGAAAAAATATCAATGAAAAACATACTGTACACGATGTCAGGTTTGGCGGTCCTGATGGCCGCATATCTGGGAAGGTTGTTTATATTACGGATAGACACCAGATATCTGTTAATGTAAACAACGGCGGAGGAAGGAATCCTCTTACTTATGAAACATTTTTAGGGCATTATGATAATACGTGTTAGCTGTCGGGAATGGAAGGTAACGTCAACTAGCCGAATTGCGGGAAATATTAATAGTAAAATAAAAACAACACGATTTGGCGACGAAGTTTACAAACATAAAAGAGATTACACAAATAAAATATCATCCACCAGAAATATACTTTCTAGTAAATGGTGATCTTTAGAAAAGTTCAATCAGTAGCTATTTTATCATGATAAGGACGTATATTTTTGTTATATACTTTCTTTATTTAACACATATTACCTATGGAGGAACGTTTTTCACAGATTAGCAACTATTGCTCGTTGCTCCGTTTGTTGAGTATTTTCATTGGTTCCCCACCCGCACAGTGTAGTTTGCCACCCTTCTGTTAACGACATAACTAGTTACTGTATATTCTTATTGGTTATGATTATTTCCTGAAAAATGGAAAATGTTATAAAAGTGCACCACCGATTCCTTTACTGCAATACATGTGCTACGTAAGTGCGTTCTGTTGTTCTTATCTAGCATTTTGTGTTTTATCTTCCGATAGCATTAGCGAAGCTTGACTTTCCAAATAAATCTATAATTGCATTTATGCAATAGTTTTGTATAACTGTTTCATATTTTTTTAGTTAACCATTGCGAAAGTTGTTTTTTTGTTTATCGCTTTGAAGTAGCATTCGTAAGTAAATAGTTTTAAATTTATAGTTTGATTAAAAAGTAATTCTTAAAGTAGTTTATTCGTAGGTGGTATATTTTTGATCTCCTTAGCGCAAGTTAATTTTTTTTTCGCTTTTAAGTAGCATTTGTAAGTAAATAGTTTTAAATTTTTAATTTGATTCATTAGTAATCCTTAAAGTAGTTTATTCGGTTTATTCGTAGATAGTATATTTGTGTACAGTTCTACTTTCGTCGTTTTTGTTTGTGTTACTACCCTTCGTGAACGAAAGGTTGTTGTTTGCAAGTGCGTGCAAGTATTGTGTCAGTTGGTGTTACAATGGTGCATGTGTGTTGTGTAGGGAGTTGTTCCAACACCTGTAAAACAACTTCTTTGCATAGATTTCCCAAAGATGAAGTGCTAAGAAAGTCAAACGATTGTACATTTCCAGAAGATAAGATGCAACGTGGTTATGTCATTATATATTTTTAATAAATATTTTCCGTTATTACAATTTTTCTTTGAATGATACCACCTTTCTTCATTTGGTATAACTTAAAAAAGTAAATTCTATATTTATTTCCCTAATGTCATTCACATTGTGTAACAGAAGTGCACCATGTAGTGTATTTTCTTATAGCTTTATCGAGAATGGACTTACTTGAAAAACCTATGGATCAAGTAAGAGAATCATATTGAGTATGTAATGTCCATTTTGGTCCTGATGCTGCTTACGTTGGTTTGTGGCATAAATCTTCAATCCACCGAGATGCTGTGCCAACTTTATTTTTGCATAATAATGCTGCAGAAACAGGTATTGCTTCAATGCTTTTAATTATTACTTTTAGTACATTTTCTGCACGTGCCCTTGATTCAACAGTTCCCCCTGGTTTTGTATCGATATAGCGAACAGTAATATATTCCATTTGCAATTACTACCTATACTATTTTACTGCATTTTACTCTTTCCGTAAGTACTATGTTAATGGTAGTTAATTTTGTTTTACCTAGAAATCGCATGTTCGACTGCATTGACGTCAAGCCACGACGCTGAAGCATCTACTTCTCGGGCCACAAATGTCCGTAAGTGTAACTGTCTCATTAAATAGAACCCTCCTTAAAAGTAATTACTACACCGCGATCACTGTTGTTTCTTATTATATTATTATTTGTATTCGTTGATGTAGCAGGATTAGGCTCTTTACTTTCCTCCGTAGTTTAGATAATTCCTTAAATTAATTATATATATTTTTATATTCTTATGTAATTGTGATAACAAACCCGTAATTTTAAGATAAATAAATAAATTTGTTTTCTCAGATTTTCCGTCTGATAAGACCCGTACGGAAGCATCCACCAAGGGAAAAGGCTCGCGTAAAACTTCAATCAATAAACACTCCAGTAAGAGTCGTGCAACAATTTCAATGTGGTAATTTGTACAATTTTCCTAATTTTTAGATATTATCCGCTCATTACAAACATCGTCCGATTCTATTAAAGTGTACGCTGCGAAGAAACACGCGATTCGTAAGAAGTTTTTACAGAAGTAAACGTGCTATATTGTAAACCACCAGGTCAATTTTCAACTTCATTACCTCCCGTAAGTTTCTTAGCTGTATACTGTTTTGTAACATTAATTCAAACAATTGAACTATCTATTGTTAATCTGGTTTTATGTGTCACGAATTCATGTCAGTAATTTTTTTCTTTTTATTGGCAGATTTCCAGATTGAAGGAAAAATTGCAGCACTACACCTTTACATCTGACAACAGCGGTAGCACTCCACCTCCTTCCTGATAACATTTTACATCTAGGTCTCACTTAATGATGTCCATTTTCGAATTCATTACCTCTCGTAAGTTTTTAACTATATAATGTCCTTTATTAAATTAATTCTTACAATGTAATTACTGTTTTTCTTTTGTGTGTGTTACACAGTTCCGTCAGTAATTTTTTCTATTTATTGGCAGGTTTTCAGATTGAAAGTGTGCAGGCAATTGCAACACTACACCGTGTAGCTGATAACAGCGGTAGCACTCCTTCCTGATACCATTTTGCATCTACGTCTCACTTAATGATGTCCATTTTCGAGTTCATTACCTCTCGTAAGTTTTTAACTATATGCTGTCCTTTGTTAAATTAATTCATACATTTAATTATTGTTTTTCTTTTGTATGTGTCGTGGTACGTCAGTGAATTTTTTCTTTTTATTGGCAGATTTCTACATTCAAGGCATACAGAGAATGCAGTACTACACCTTCTACCTTCTCATAGAACAACGGCACTACAGTTTCTTGTTAGTGCTATTGTTAACACTACATCTTCTTGGTAGTTACTCCAACAGTACACTTTCCTCATGGTACTAACGGCAACACTACATCTTCTTCATAATAACGGCAACACTACACCTTCTTCTTAGTACATAATCATAGCAGATAAGTAAATATACCACTTCCATGGTCACATTCCTGTTTTTTGTACGGCATCTCTAAGTGGATCGAGTAGCTTAGTTGTGCTGATATATAAATATGTTAATTGTTTACAGTGACTACGGAATTGTTAATTTATTTTGCAATTGTTTCATTCCTATGTAATTTTGTAATTATTACAGTAGAACTGTTAACCTTTCTGGGATTATCAGCCTAGTTAAAAATGGTCTGAGGGGGAGAGGTTTTAGTCGGTAGGTTCGAGGACACCTTCCTCGGGAATCCGACACTACCAAATCGCACGGGCGGCTGGGTGTCTTTAGAAGATTTCCTCTCCTCCCCGAAAACAAAAACAAAAAAGAAAAAAAATTGACGTTTATAGTTGGCGTATCGCATTCTTTGTGAGACATGTTGAATAATATTGAATATGGGTATTTTGAGTAAGAAACATTGGGTTACGTTTCACGAAAAAAAAATTATTTATTCTTGTCTACAGTATATACAATATCAGTAACACCACAGCTCTTGATAATGACCCGCAACGGTCGAAACAATATTGTAGAGAAGAATAAATTAAATTTTTTCGTGAAACGTAACCCAGTGTTTGTTTGTTACTCAAAATAGCCATATTCAGCTTAAAAAAATAATAATTTTTCAAAAAATTACTTTGCTGTTATTGTTAATTTGTACAGTACATACCTATTTTATCTTTTTCAATGTTTTCAAATTCTTCATCAAATCTGAACATACATATTATTTGCATCATAAACCAGATAATTGAGTGAAACACACTTAATTTATTGATACTTGATCGATACTTCTTCTGAAGATACCCTTGTAGGGTAAAACGATCGGGAGAGTTTAATAAATGTATTAAGTGGAAATTAAGTGTGTTTCACTCAATTATTTGATTCAATATGGTTCCTAATTTCCATAAAGTACAGGCAGAAACAATTAGTTATCATAAAACAGTGTTATTTTATATTTCTGTTAACATTTCCCTTTGAAATAGCTAAAGTGATCGGTTAAGAGGGGTTCTACTGTAACTAAATTGTGAGTGTATTTGTTAATTGTAAACGCAATTTATACAATAAAATATTTTATTAGCCATATTCAATCTTTTGCATTATGTATCCTCTGCATTATTTTGATGAAATTAGAATTTAACATGTAACAATCTACCAACTAAAAGAATATTTTATGGTTTATTATATTCTTTTGGAAAATAGATTGTTACATGTTAAATTCTAATTTCATTACTTAAGAAAAACTTGAAAACTGAAAACGAAATTACGACCTGTTTAAATTCCCCGCCTTTTCCGTTTTAGTGTGAACTCCAAGTTATAGACGGCGTTTATCGACTGAATCATCTATAAACCTCTCTAATCTGTGTTGAATACCTATGACGCATTTAATCTGTGATAAGATAACGTGTAGGATAATTTTTAATTACAAAGAATTTGTAAATATTTTTGTGTCTATGATATAGTGTTATCTGAGTGCTAATATTCGTTTACCCTAGTACCTCTACGTTAGTGAAATTAATTGATTAGATATCATATCGGAGATAATATCTCCATTCGACTAATCAGAAATGATAAGATGTATATAAAGGAAGCAGATATTGGATGAGTAACTTAATATCAGGCAAGTATTTGGTGGTCATAGTCTGGCATAAAGCCAATGAATCAGAATTTTGTAGCACACCCACAAACACCTGCTCGTAGTTGAAGATTGTTTTTGTTGTAATCATTATGTGAATATTACAAATTGTTTTAATTGTCACTCTAATTTGTGTAAAATATTAAGGCAACATAACAATTCAAAATTTTGCTTGTGTCAAAATAACATGGAAATACCTTTAGGGAGAAAAATAGATTCTATTTTTACTTGATAGGCATGCCAAATTATCTTGACCCATTACCTTAAATACCATCAGGGTAATTATCTTCTTTTGAATTCTCTCAAATGTAGTGTTCATGAAATTTGTTTTATTTTGAATTTTCTGTTAATCGATACATTAGGTAAAAAATGAAATGAAGTAGATAATGGGTGTAATAGTTTAAAACTGCTAATTGTTTGGGTATGAAATATAAGTTATAAAAGAAAACCACTCATGAACTAATAGGATTAACAATATTCTAAGAATATTCACGAATCATCTGAAAAGGAAAAAATATTCAGCTTTTAATTAAAAATTATGTCAATATTGTTTTATGGCATACGTACTATTATTTAAATAGTAATTCCTATAAAACTATTGCTTGTATGAACAATAAGTCTGTACCTGTCCAACATGAGATGTTGAATTTGAATAATAGAACTACTTAAACAAAATTCTATGATAATATCATATACTTTTCTATAATGTTGATGTGTTTATATTATCTAAATATAAATAGGTGTTTTAGGATTATTTTTAACTTACATGTATAACATTAAGTAAATTTATGATGGATGGATATAATTTTGTAACTATTATATTTTAGCCCCTTCAAAGAGCTAACAAAAATAAAAATATGCTCTAATTTTTCGATTAACAACAGGAATGTTATTACTTGTATGCATATTTTAAAACTAATTTAATTTTGAGAGATCACTTTATATGAATGCACACCTGTACAGATTTTAAATGGCTTTTTTTAAAGCAAACTAAGCAAAATATTTCTGGAATCACCTGTTAGTTATTTAACAAATACAAAACTTCTAAAGAATACTGACTTGTTTTTAAGCTTAATTTTTGTAATGATTGTTTTTTAAGGTGATGGAGTTTTTGTAATGATTGTTTTTTAAGGTGATGGAGTTTTTGTTTGTATTTTATTGTTATTATACTCAATGTTGTTTTGTGATAATGTTGTTTCGTTGCTATGTTTGTGACATGTGTGTCTGTGTTACCCGCAGGTGTGTTTCGGGTGTATCTTTCTTGGCCATGGATGGAGGTGGTGGACGCAGAAGAATTAATCCAAAAACTTCTGCTGAAGATCAGGCTCTCGACCAGATTGCTAAAGAGGTGAGTGCATACGTTTTTGTCACTTATTAAGAGTCAGTTATCGATATTTACGTTAATAAAGTTAGTTATTAGGGCCAAATGGGTCTTTTTGTCATTATGGTAAGAGCAGTATTAAATAAAATTGAATTTTGAATAGAACTATTAACTGATTTTTTTTTTTGAAGAGTTAGTGTTATAGTAGTTATTATAAATAATCGTTCTTTTTATGGTAAGAACAGTATTAAATAAAACTGACTTTTGTAGCCCTTTTCATATGTTACTTTTAATTTCTCCAATAACAGTATAAACAAAACTGTTTTAAATGCAACTATACTTTTTACACTGATTTTGCACAAGATAAATTAAACCTTTTAAAAGACTGTTAAACTTTAAAATTGAAAACACAAATAAGTTTTAATATGTCTTCAATGTTTTTTGTGTTTTTCAATTTTGAATTATGACCTGTTTCAACAAGTGGAGACTTCTACAATCAACAATTTAGACTGCTAAAAGTTGTACTTAAATTTTAGTATCAATTAAAACTCAGTTTTTGAAAAGTATTATTAAAAATAGATATATTTTTGTCTATTATGTAAAAAAAAACTCTGCCGTAAATTTTATTTTGTGGAGCTAAGTAAACATACAGCGATTTTTTTTCTTTTTGCTGTTGACTTTTAAATGGGCACATAATAATATCATGCATAATACCGTCTCTCGATAAGGAAAATAAAGTTTTAAAAACACCGTGAAAACTGTAGGGTGTACCAGGAAATGGGTGTTACGACTAAGTTCACTTTAAAACGGAAGAACGTTGTATCAAGTTTCCGTTCTTATAGGCAGCGAAAAGAAAATAAAACTTGAACCTGTTCCGGTAATAAAACAGAGTAAAACCAAGAAGCTTTTGCGTTATCAATTAGATACTCACAAAATATGTACTAAGACTAGACCATTATTAAATTTAGGAATTGGTTATCAGTCATTATTACGATTAATCTAAGTAATCGATTATTAGGGAAATAATCGTTTGAAAATATTTGAAAGCAACATAAATCTATTCTAGAGTTTCAAGAACATTCGTGTTTTATTCTTTATTTGGATGAAGCATAACAACACAAAAATAAATGTTTTAATAATATAAAAAAATAACAGTTGTTTTCTCAAAAACAAAATACGGAAAGAATATAAAAATTTACAAAGACCAATATTCTTACAAATATTCTTTATTGGTTGCCAGAAATATTAATTGCACGGCATGATCTCCGACAATCGGTCACAATATTGTCAACGTTTAATTGGACTCGATCTATTTCTGACTGCTCCGATAAATATGTATTAATTACGAGGGTAAATCAAATATAAACGGTAATTTTGTAAAATAAATTTATTGATTAATGGTACACACAAACTAAACATTTAACATTTTTCAATGTAGTTACCTCTGTGCTCTACCGATTTGGAAGCTTGAATATTCCTTTTTCATAAAAAGTTTGAGGGCGAGTTGTGCACATAGCACAATTGCGCACATACTCCTTTACTTCTTCATTGCTTTCAAATCTTTTGCCTCCTCCAAGTGACTCTTTCAAGGGCGCGAACAAAAAATAATCACAGGATGATAAGTCAGGACTATAAGGAGGATGTTCGAGGGTTTCCCAGCCCATTTCTTCCAATTTATTCCTTGTCAAAACTGCGGTGTGTGGCCTGGCGTTGTCATGAAGGAGGATGACGTCTCGAATGGACATACCCCGTCGTTTACTTCGATACGCGATTTTTGCCGACTGTAACAACTCAGAATAGTAAGCCGCATTCACTGTTCGTTGATCGTGATGAAAATCAATGAGTAAAATTCCCATTGAATTAAAGAAAACAGTCGCAAGCACTTTTCCGGCTGAGAGACGGGTTTTGGTTTTGGCTTTGACAGAACAACCTTCATCCTTTCTTCACCACTCCTTACTCCTTAGTCGCCATTTTTGATTTGGGAGTGTAGTGGTGGATCCACGTCTCATCACAAGTGAAGAAGTCTTTCTGATACTGATCTCCGACCTAACCTGTCTTTGATTTTCGGTCAACAACCTTGGAACCCAGAGAGCACTAATTTTTCTTAAGCCAAGTTCATCAGTGATGATGGATTGAACATTCCCATACTCTCATAGCTGATACCCACTTCTGATGAGATTTGTTCAATAGTTAACCGGCTGATGGTAATCACCTTCAACAAGCTCTCGAACAGCACGAATGTTGTTATTTGTGAGACTTGTTCTTGGGCGTCTATCATGAGTTTCATTTTCCACACGTTCTTGCCCATCCCTGAATTCTCTGACCCTTGTATACACTCGATTCTGAGATAGTGTAGCATCCCCAAAGTGTGCCTTCAAACGATTGAAAATTTCCGATGGTTTAACCTAACCGCCTTCATTGGTTAAAAACTTTATGATAACAGACGAAGGTACCTTACGCTCAGTCATGGTATGATAACAGACGAAGGTACCTTACGCTCAGTCATGGCTGTACTGCGGACAGAACCGAGCGCAGCTGCTACTTAAACCGATTTCCCCGTTCTCATATACTAAACACTCGAGCATCGAATCCTCTAGATCGGAATTACATGCTAAGCTAAATAGTAAAATTACCGTTTATATTTGATTTACCCTCGTATTTTCAATTAATCGATTTGTTAAAAAAACAGAAAATAATCGATTTGTAATCGATTATAAATCGATTAATCAGACAATTTGCCAACCATAACATGTTCACATCTCAAGTATTGTAATCAGTGGAAATAAAAAGACCCTTTGATGATAATAATAATCACGAAGGACCTCTAAAATTTATAATTAGTATTCGTATAAATTAGATTGTAAAAACAATAAGCAATTATTTTCTCCAGGAATTTCATTGAGGTGTAACTAAAAATTTTTTCTACAAATCTTTTACGTTTCTAGAATTTAAGATGTTCCACTTAAGAATTGGTTTGTAAATAAGCATTTCAGTACGAAAATGTGTATATTGTACGAAAAGTGGGGCAACATACTGCGAATACGTAAAATATACGAAAATACCGTATTCTACTTTTAAGTTCGATCTGTCGTAAAAAAAATTCCCGTGCAGAAATTGTAGACTCGTGTTCAAAAAATTATGGAACGCCAAAAAATAATATTTATTTGGAATAGAATTATTATTAATACCTACTTGGTATTTAGATTGTAATAAATGAGAAAAGAAACTTGAGGACGGTTTATGTTAATAATTAAATGATCAATTTAATTTCCGTTAAACAGTATGTGTTTTGAAGCAAAACATTTTATATCTCGGAAACTGTTGGGTTTGTTTATAATAATGATTCTCCGACTAATTTTCTAGAGAATTTGGAAAATGCTCTTGAACGTTAATTATAAATATAAGCAATTATAGCATATAACAGATTCATATATGTTAAATGTTTTTTTTTTAATTCCAAAATTTATATCTCAACAATTATGGATTTCATAAGTTGGGTCTCTTTAACAATTTTGTAAAGAATTCAATATCCCTAAAGCCTACACACAATGACCATTAGTATGTAGAATGTCTTAAAGTTTTAAATGAAACGATAATTTTTAATTTTGACAACCGTAAAATTTGATCAGACGCGTATTAATCAGAGCTCATCTTTGGATATTTTTTTTTCTTGACATACCTGCAATATGTCAATTATTTATCGAATTGGAATAAGAAAACTTACTTTATGACTTATTTCTCTTCGCTTCAGAATGGATTCAATTTTAAAAATTCAGTAGATGTCTAGAGATCTACTTGAATGTCTCTTTGATAGTCACCTGTCGGTCAAAACAATTGTAAGAGTTTGTTGAATGTATAGTTGAAATAAATAAGTTATATAAATGTAATAAATAAAACACAAGTTTTTGGATGTTTCAACAATAATTTAATGTACTCAACAATATTGTTTCGACCCACATGTGGTCATTATATAACTAACCACAAAATAGATTCTTTTTTCAAAAAATTCAATATCCATGTAATTTCCTCCAATTAAAACAACATTAAATCCTTTATAGTAAATAACAAACCCAAATTATACCCACTACAAAAAAGTGGTGTCTATTCGTTAAATTGTGTCGATTGCAATACGATATACATAGGTCAAAGTGGACGTTCGATTGGTATTAGGCTAAAAGAACATTTATACCCTATAAAGAATAAAATACTAAGCACAGAAATGGCAGAACATTGTGTAGTCAACAACCATAAATTAGATACATTTATTAAAATATGTTTAATCAAATGGTCACTATTGATAGTTTAAATAAGTTAGATAGTTGTTTTATTTGCCTATTAAACATGTTTCATCATGAATGCACCATGAAGAAGCATTCTTACAGCATAAATTTCGTAAAGAATCAAATTCGCGGATCATTTATGAGAAACTCTATATGTTATAAGAATGATTTTCTGGGTTTGATGCTTTTCTGCTTGACGTTTCGTCAGTGACTGCGGCTGACATCTTCAGAGGTATTGAGGTCGTCGAAGTACTCTTCTCGGCGGCCCGCTATTGTGTGTGCTAGCTACTACAAGCCACTTCGACGATCTCAATACCTCTGAAGATGTCAGCCGCAGTCGCTGACGAAACGTCAGGTATAAAACAAAGCTTTCAGACCACGGCCATCAAACCCGGAAAATCATTCTTATAACAACGCCGGCCGTGAAATCCTACACACTTTAACTCTATATGTTATTATTTTTTTCGTACTGTAATCCCAATGTTTGTGGCCCAGAGTGTACCCTAATATTGTAAAATACACACGTTCATACACCGGTCGGCTTTTCTTCCGGTGCACGTGTTTATTTTCGTTCCCTTTTTAATGAACCCGCATGAACAGCGACGCCATGCCATCGTCGTCGGTGGGTTTTTAGCGCTATGAAATTCTGGGGGAATGAACTGTCGCCTTGTGCGCCGCGACGCCCGTCTGGACGCCGGTCGCGTCGTCATAGTTTGCATGTGCACATCTCGTTTGTCGGGTTTTCCTTCCTCTCATGTGTACCGTTTGAGGTGGACATCGTCTTCTACGAACAAATTCTCCAGGTCGTAATCAGCTGCCGTCTTCGTTGATACAACCAACAGTAGACCTCGAGGTTGCTCTTAACATTTCCAAAAACGTGTTTTTTTTGTGCCCCACGTGTAATCTTAATAATTATTTCGATAGTTTGATGGGAATTTTCGATCGTAGAATGTCGGTTGCCCTTGGTGATGAACTTTTGTGACCTGTGCGATGTCATCTGTTTGAACGTGAAACGTGGAATATAGGCAGAATACTTATTTGCGGTTTACGCCCCTTGGTTTTATTAAACATCGTAACAAACTGTTAAATTTTATAGACACAGTAAAGGAATTTTGTTTAATATACTGCAGTATCATTGGAAACTCAAAAAAATACTTTAAAAGAACGATTGACTGGATTTACATTGATGTCAGTTTTTGGTATTTTTTTTAAATTTAATTAGCCAATCAGTGCTTCAATGAGAAATTGAGCCTTTAAATTATTTGTATTAATAAAATGTGGGGGTAACAATATAACTTTTCATCGAAAAGTCTCTGAATGTGTGTGAACAATTTTCGTGTGCAATATTAGGAAAAGTGAGTGAGGTATTTACCCAAAGTGCAGTAGTATCTTATGGTCACAGTAGTTTATTTTAGACTCGACCAAAAGGAAATCGTTACCCACACTTATGCATTTTTCATTCAGTTTAAACGTGTTCCTGGTTAAGACAAGTTTATTTTATCTCATGTTAAAATATTTGAGTAGTTAGCTAATGACATTCAGTTCAATTGTTTGTTTATTTTTGTTTTGTTTTAACATTGTAAATGTGAGTAATACAACAGTTGCAAAAATGCTTTACGTTGAGAAACTGTCTTTGAATTTTCATGGTGATTAAAAACTCTTATTGCTAGCAGTTTTTCCGAGATAAAATGATAATTACCGCAATTAACGGTTGTTCGTATTTCAAACATTTAACACATGACAATGGCAAAATCGCGGAAATATTTTTATACCGGTGTTTCAATTGTTTTACAAACAGTGTCTATCAAAACATATACAAAGCGACTGTCTTCAATCGGAATGTGTAAACGATAAACATAACAAGTTTTTCATTATACGAACAAAAACAATAATCTGCCTTCTTGTATGAGTGACCTTACCGGTGGTGTATGTCATATGAATATCTATCTATTTGCATACCGTGGAAACTGAGAAACAGTCGACTGACTAGTTAACATCCTGAAAGATGGTTTTTGGACCGAAAGTAAACGGTTACCATTTGGATTTTCTGAAACGGTTTCAAAGAGAACCTTCAATAACTGACTGTTTGGATGAAACGAAAAATGAAATATCGAATAACGTTCTTCATTGCTCTGGACTACTACAGAAAAGGAAAAACGTAAGTTTAACTATGAACCTGTTCATTATCATTCTTTACTAATTAAGTGCATAGGTACACATGAATTTATGTTTACCCTTCCTTCCGAAAATAGCCTTATTATAAGGGGTAAAAATACGCTTCCTTAAAAATTCCTAAATATACGTGGTTGTTTTTTGTTATTAAGAAAACCTTTTCCTACAAATATTAACATTTTACTTAATTGTATTTAGGAAAAGCCAATGAGGTTTTATAACTAATTATATCCCACGTTCAACTTTTTTAAACGATTGTTTATTGGAAAAAACTTGCCACTTTTCTTTCAGAAACATTGGCTATGTTAAACTTATAAAATATAGAATACACTGTTTGTGATAAGTTTTCATTAGAATTGCTATGTTTACAAAACAACGCCATTAATATAAATGTTTCTCCATTGTTTTAGGTTTATTATAAGCAATTCAATTGTTTACAAAAAAAACCGAAACGATTTACACCATCATAACAATTTTATTAAAGTTTGTTTCAATTTAAGTTTTTCAGTAACTTCCAAGTAAATTTTTTCCTTTCGTTCTATTCAATTCATTTGTTATTGGTTTTTTATCTGTTATTTATTTAAGTATTCAAACAGTAGGAAAACGGAATGCTAATAAAGACCGATGTAAATATACGCGTATTTCCACGCATTTTGAATCAATGTAGTAATTGAAATATTCTTGAAATATTTCATTATAAATTATTTTTATGAATGTTTTCAGAAATACGCGATTTTTGCAATAGTAAATTCCTTTAGGTATACTCGAAAAAATGTGATTATATTTATTTACTTTTGTTGTTTTAATAGCTGCGAGAAATAGGTATTTTAAAATAAAATACGTTAACGATATTAAACACTCCAATTACATATGTTCCTAATTTTGAAAATTTAATAATAAACAGATTTATTTAATTTAAAGTGAATTTTATAGACTTTTTCCGGTTTACGTAGCTGCCTGTTTAAATAAACCGGAAAAATTGTATCGTAACTTCCGTTATGGTTTCCTTAAACATTAAAAAACAAATCATTATAGTAATTATAAGACGACTGCAAGGTGATTAGTTAGGTAGGGAGTTCTTTTTCGTAAATCCGTGTCTTAATTATTAGTAAAAAGTAAATAGCATAGCCAAACTTGTACATCCAATTTTGAAGTTCCTTATTAAAAATCTTTAGGTAAGTAATTTTATAAATGTGGTTAATAAAATACAATAGAGTATATATAATACTTAATAAATAACATAATGCTGTCCTGGCTGTAGAAAAAAGAGTTTTAATATGTTTAGAAGTTAATGGACAACAATTCGAACAATTGTTGTAGAATAATTTTGTCATTGGTTAAATAAACTTATTTGTAAAAATAAAAAATTGTATTAAATCAGTTTTTTTCAATTTTTCTCACAAGATATCAATAGTATCTTATACTTTTTTATTGAGAATTAAGCGGTTGATGTAACTGTATAAAAAAAATGGGCTGCTATTTAAAAAAAAGATTTTTTTTTATTTCTAGTTTATGATATTCAACACATGTTTTGACTCCATTTTTGATTGTTTTATTCAAAAATTTTTGGATGAATTAATACCTTACTAAAACATTAAGAACATGTCGACAAATTATTAAATACCAACAATTACTTTTGAAGTTAACCGTGATAAAAGTAAATGCGGCAAACGGAATAATTAATAAAAAATAGAATAACTCAAAAACCGTTTAGAATAAAGGTAGGGTTGTATTATCAAATGTACCGTTATTTCTGATGGGGAATCCAGAAATGTAAAAACAATAAGGGGCTTCCATTTAAAATAACAAAGTTGAAGTCTACTTCCGGTATAACCGGAAGTGATAGAAATACGAAAATATTTCAAAATAGTAGGCGTTCTGTGAAAACTCATTCAACCAAAATTTCAAAACGATATTCCAATTCAGTTCGAAGATAGTCTAGGGGTCACGTTGAAAACGTACATCCTGTATAAAACAAGCTCAAGAAATTAAATTAAAATGTAATCATTACTAACAAAAAAAAATTAAATACCATTCTTAGGGACAATAAAATTAAAAAAGATAAATTTGATCATACTGAATTGCAATAACTGAAACGTTATTTACATAGGCAGTGTGGTAGAACAATAAAAACGTGATTACTGAACACTACAATTACATTTCGAAAAAATCAGCATACCTAGCAGACCATTGTATTTTGAATAATCAGTTTTAGAGATGAAAATTTTATTTAAAAAAATAATTCTACTTGAGAGCAGAGCTTTTTACCTCAAATGGCATTTGGCCGAAACATATCGAGCCCCTTTTTGAGTTTAACATATTGAAACTTAGTCAATTCCATCGGTTATAAAAATATTTCACAATAAATTAACCATTGAAAGTTCTAAACTAATTAAAATTGTTCTATACGTTTTTTTTTTTCAAAGCAGTGAATTAAGGAAACTTAAGTTTTCAAATTCATTATCTATAACAAGGTGGAGATGCTAATCAACGCCGGACCTGTCCGGTTTTTATTTTCTGTTACAAATACCGGAAAAAAAACAAATTCCTTGAATTTAATTAAACCGATTGTTGTTACAACTGCATTTTAAAGACCTTCCATCTTTTATTATCCATCTGGTTTGGTGTGTTTAGAACGGAATTGGGATACGGCAAATGATGTCATGCATTTTCCATGACATCACCTCTAAATATTGTACTATCTAACCGAAAGACTTGTGCAAACCCACTGCATTACTTACTACCATTACATTATCGTTTGTTTTGATTTAAGCAAATTTACAGACACTTAGCATCTCAGCAAACTTTTTATTTGAACTTTTAGAAGCATTTGCTGAATAAGAGACTATTAGAAAACGTTTATTTCTATTTATAGCTTAATTAAGATGCCCATACATATCTGCTTTGTTTTTTAAAATAATACAATTATTTTATGTGCATTGTCGTCTTCTAGGGGGGCTTAGGGAGCTGCAGCCCTGGGCCTCATAGATAAAGGGGCCTCGTTTTAATGAGACTATTTTTTTTTCTAATACTGAAAATTAAACACTTTTGTAAACACTAAAAACTAATAAGTAATTAATATAAAAATGGTTTGAGAAAAATTGTTTTCGTGGTCGACACTATATTAACAAAAAAAATGTTTTAAAATGTTATCTATGCTATGTTATATCGGTTTGTTTTCCTTGATTTTTGTGCTAAATTTAGACGTTTACTTATCGTTTCGCAGTAAAATAAGAAATAAAAAACAATGTAAATATGTATAGTGATGTGAATATTTCATGTATTCACATTACTACACACCAGGCTCAAATAAAGTAGGCTTACTCTCTCTTACAAATAAAACGAAACTTTTATAGTATCATTTCGTTGTATGTCTGTCTGTCCTTGAAAAGTATCACTGGCGATCAAAATCGATAGGTCATTTCTATAAACGAAGGAAGATCTTATGGTAGAAACTGTGTTCCCCTAATATTAAGCTTTTCAATTATATGATTCCCTCCCAGATGCGTATGGTATGCCCTAAATACTGAACCGCTACCAGTTCATAATTTTATATAGGTTGTCTAGGTTATGTAAGGTTAGGTTAGGTTAAGATTAGGTTAGATTATTATGACGAACAAAGGCTTTCACGGTCGGAATCCATAGTAGAATAAATATTCGAGCTGTAGGGCCGTGGTCTAAATAAACTATTAAGTCCAGATGTTTCGTCGGCTACTGCGGCTGACGGCTGGGAACGCTGCCCCAGTCGCTACCGAGACTTCGAGATACACTCTACGTTCACGTTGTCAACGCAGCACTACCACTGAGGTTGTCAGCCACAGTAGCCAACGAAACGTCTGGACTTAATAGTTCACTTAGACCACTATGTATCTAACACACAAATAGTAGATACATAGTAGTTTTTGTTTTATTTATTCATCATGGTTAACTATAACTATCGCGAAGTAACCGCATTATCAGTTCAATTTTTTGTTTTAATTTCCCTCTGTGACGTTTTTGTGCATTGAAAAGTCTCATATTGTGTTCCTCTATTCATGACCTATCCCTTCGGGAGCGTGCCATACATTTTTTTTTTGTTTTTTTTCGAGACACTAAATAATGTACTTGGTGAGGTACGGAATTCTCTGAGCGCAAGTCAGTCTCGTACTTGTCAATTTTTTGTTTTAATTATTATTACTCCTATTCAATTTTCTCGATAAATATGGGAATAGTTGCAAAGTGAAATCATTCGTACAAATAAACAAACACTCGCCCAATTACATATACGTACGAACGTATGTATGTATGTACATTAACTGATAAGATACGGTAACGGTAATAGGTACAATATTCTCAGTTCTTTACCGTTTTTGTTATATTCTACACGTTTACTTTCGCCAAGTTTTGCTTCGACAAATCAGTCGACTCTTTCTCTATTTCTTTCGAAAATACGAAATATGTACAAAAACCAACAGCAAATAGACAACACCTGCTAAAATGTGCGACGACGACTGTATTAAGTTAACAGAACTCAAGGACGATAGCGATAGTTGCTGCGGTTTAAGTGGGAGCCATGGAAGTCTGGACTCATTAGTCGATATACTCAATTCACTTGATTCGGACGAAGAAAATACAGACCAGCACACTCAGAAAATCGAAAAAGTCCGTTATGAAAGTTTAATAAGTTCGGGGAAAGAAGCAGAAAGATCAGCTGCCAGTGGAGCAGTAGTAGATAACACGAAAGAAGGATCATGTGATGAACAAAATTATCGGTTAGAAGTTTCTCTAATATCTACATCAGAGGAAAGCAGTCTTGTGAAAGACCGTAACAACCAAGGCAAGCAAGAAATGGATCACGAACCCACGAAATTAGAGTCGGTGGAAACCAAGGATGCTTTCCCTGCTTCCAGAGAGACAGTTGTCCCTTCTTCCAATATTACTGAAGAGCCAACAAGTGGAATGACAAACGGTGATCTTCACGAACAGTCTGACAGTGTAATTGGTGTTAATATAAAATTTGACATTAGCGGAGTGACTGAAGATGAGTCCAATGAGGACAGTAAAGAGTCAGATAAACAGTTTAAAATTAAAGGTGTTACTGAAGACGAGTCCAATGATAATATCAATGATTTAAATAATAGTGGTGGAAAATTCAAAATTGGTGGTGTTACTGAGGACGAAACGTGTGATCATTTCGTGCCAGTGAAAAGAACACGTAAAGGAAGCCACGGATCAGAGTACGAAGGACGTGATAGTCCAGTGCAAAGAAAACTGAGCAGGAGTCACAGTGTTGTTTCTGACCACGACGATTCCATCATTATTTCCCAATATTTGGGACAAAGTTGTGACGAAGTAGGTGTTTTTATTGTAGGGTATATGTAAAATACATTCATTTATTGACAGATAAAATTTGTTACGAAGGGTAAAGTAGATAACTGAGGATAATCATAATGGGTTTGTTAGAAGATTTATTTTATTTTGGTTGTTTCTATGTTACATTCGGTGATGAATATTTTTAACCTCATGAATTTTTAATGATGCGTTCCTATATGTATATCGATGCTAATTAATTTATTAGTCATTTGTTTTTATGAGATGTGACAAATATATTATAGTATACTTCGTCTTTTTTGTATCACTATTAAAAAAAAAGTTTAATACTTCGATCTTGTTGTATACTGTTAAGTATAATAATTTTCATATATCCTTAAAAAAGCTTTTCTAAAGTATTTACATTGAAACGAAGCCCATTAAAATATATGGAAATATTTTATTTTTTATGTCACATCTTATTCACATCTATTCACCTTGGCAATGTATTCCACTATGTTCATAAAATCAGTTATCTGATTCATTACAAAAAAATGCATTTTTATTTTAATCGCCACTTTCTCCTTTTACTATATTTGGAAACCATTATTACACTCCTAACTATTTACTTTGTTTTAAAGCTTTTTTCCGACAAGAGCCTCAAGATACGTCATTAAATTTAGTAGGTACTTCGTTTTACATTAAATGATATTTTCAATATTGTCGCATTCTTGGTAGTCAGGAGTTTTTAATAAAAGAAGATGTTTGTTTCCTGCTTAATCGTTCATTTTTTTTTACTAGTACATATTATAATATTAGTCGTTCTACAAAAGTATATATGTAACTAGAATGCTGTTTCACATTAAATAACAACGATTGCTATTTCATTTGCTGATTGATTATTATTTGTTATAGAAAAGGCATTGTAATCGATTGTAACTGTTTAGTCAAATATTTTACTATTGCATTATTACATTTCAGTTTATTACGAATTAAAATACATTGATGAAAAAAATTATCTTAGCAATTATGTATAAATCATTAATTGTAGTTTGATTGTATTCCACATATAGTATTGATTAATATTGTCCAGAATTATTTTTAAGTGGCATATTTTTTAAAGTCAAATTTTATACTGTCAATTTGCACAGTGCCAGAAACATTTTTAAACAAAGTAATTATACGATGTATTTTGAATCCATTTTATTGAAGTTTATATGCCGATTTATTGACATGGTTATTTCTGTAAAGGTATTTTTCAGAACAATGAAATACAACGATTTCTATTAAACATAGATTAACTAAGCAGACAAGAAAATTGTCAAAAATTTTGTATAAAGTTTCAAATTTGCACGATTTATTTTGTACAATCAGGATTTTGATAACTTTCTACTTATTTATACTTTATTGTTATTTGTTTATTTTTTAGGCCGAGGCTCGTCTCCTTGCCCGTAGGCAAGCGAGGGCTGAAGCAAGAGAGATACGTATGCGTGAACTTGAACGACAACAGAAAGAGCAAGAGGAAAACGCTGATCGACAGTATGACATGATCGAAGCTTCAAGTCGATCGACTCGAACGGTCGGCAGTAGGTATTTGTCGAGCAGAAGGAGCTCTGAGGACTCGCTTGAAGATGGAGGAAGCCTCAGGGAACTTAGAGTGAGTGCCTATCACATCCATTAATCGATAAAGTAAATCAATATTTCGAAATCTATTGGCATACAGCATTATCGAAAACTGCATACATAGGCAACAAAATTCTCGCCTACATTCTTTACTGTCAGAAGCGATTAAATTTTTTAATTTTCTGTGGAAAATTGTTCATAATTATGTTTCATGAAATGCGTACTTTTCTAATGTTTTTAGATGTAGGCCTTGTTCTATTAAAAAAATAATATTTTAATCTGTAATTGTTGAAAGTAAGCCAAACTTGTATCCTTTATCGCACCTCAACGTTGCTAATGCCGTTAGTTACTTAACAATTAGACAAATAAATTGATCTTAACAGTAAAAAGTGATTTAGTTAACATAAGTAGTACAAAATGAGTGGAATATTATCTCGTTTATGGGAATGCTTCTATTTGCAGCACGAGCTGAAGGAACTTGAAGAAAAATTTCGAAAGGCTATGATAGCTAATGCTCAGCTTGACAACGAGAAAGCTGCACAAACGTATCAATTAGAATTGTTAAAAGATAGGTAAGTTAATTAGAATTTTGTAATTTTATATAATTGCTAAAATTAGTGTTTTTCTTCAGGATAGAGGAAATTGAAGATGAATTGTCACGTTTGAAACGTGAACATAGGGATAAGTGTAGGGAACATGACCAGCTAAAGAGGCTGTCTGCTCGTCTAAAAGACGACTTGGCTGTGACACGTAGCGAATTGGATGAAAGGGATCGGCTAATATGCGAGAAAGGACTGGTAATTGTCATCGAAGAGGAAGAACCGCCTCTGACGGACGGTACCGTGAATGGTGAAGTTATAGCGACCCCCAAAAAAGTGCTAGTCACCGCAGAAAATGCCCAGCTGCTAGAGTCCGCGGGCGAGGGGAGTCTAGGTATTTACATTAAATTCAGGAGCTTATACAGGGGGGAAGTCCTGGGGTCGAAATTTTACTGTATACGCACCTGACAGTAAATATAATCTCCGATGAACCTATATTAAATCATCCTTTTTTATAGACGTTCGATTAGGAAAATTCGTAGCTGAGAAGAAGGATCTTCAGGATCAAATAAATCATCTTCGATTAGAATTAGAAGAAGAAAGAAATAAAAGAAGAAAATCCAGTGGTATTTCAAACGGACCAACGTCTGACGATTACGATTTGGACGACATACAAAGTAAGCAATTAAAATATCTATTTTAATAATACTATATTAGAATATATTAACTTCTACTTGATGAGTATTCATATTCAAGAAGTATACTGTTAAAATATTTAATTGTAAAATGATAAACGTTTTGTTCCAGGAGATGTAGTTAGACAGTTGGCCGACTTTAAATTTAGGGCTCAAAAAGCAGAACAAGACGTAGCTACCTTGCAGGCTACGGTGGCACGCCTTGAGAGTCAGGTGATAAGGTATAAGTCGGCAGCCGAGATGTACGAGAAGTCAGAGGAGGCCTTAAAACAAGAGAAAAGGAAACTCCAAAGAGAGGTACTTAAATAAACTTATTGTCATAAAATAAGTAATTAAAACAGAGGTTAAAGAAGACGTGTGGTTGATGAAAAAATACCGTGGATAGAAAAGGTTAGAAATGGGGAGGTATTACAAGGGGTAAAAGAAAAAAAGGCTATGGAAGTCAATAAAAAAAAGGAGAAATAAGATGGTAGGACACCTTCCGAGACATGAAGGGCTAGTTAGAGAATTATTAGAAACAGAAACAGAAGTAAAAAGGGTTATAGCTAGACCTAGAGTAGTTACTCTACCCAAGGGTGTAAGATGTTCTAATTTTAAGCAAATATTGGCTTTGAATAGGGAGGAATAGAGGTGGAGGTGCATGTCCAACCGTTCTTCGGACTGAGAATCCTATGATGATGATGAAGGAAGATGAAGGGGAATTGTTATTAATGCATATTTGGATATGATTCTTCAATATTATTGTTGCTTTTTAATTTTAGCAATGATGAAATGAGTAATCAGGGTTATAAATAATCAGCAGCAACAATATTGTTACTTTACATTAAATACATGTTATAAGTAATTTTCATTTTAAATTCTACTGGGATATTTAAAATTAATGATTTTTTTATTGCTTTTTAATGGCTCGTGTTTCTTCACGGTCATCATAATTGTTCTCTTTGCCGTAACACAAATGTGTCTTATGTATTTTATAGTTCTTAGAAATATGTAAAAATATTTGTTATTTCATTGCTGATAACAGAAAATTTTATTTCAAAGATGAGCAGAATATTGTTTTTGTATGTTTAAATGAATTTGTGTTTTATTTTTAAATTCATAACGTCTTCTTTTATTTAAAAAAATAAACTTTCGCTGTTAGCTTGTATAGGTATGTTTTTGCTTCTTGTTTTTTCAGGAAAATGGTAATTTTTGGGATAGTAATAGTGATGTCGATGATAGCGAAGGTATATTTTGAGTTAAAGTTTTACATTGTTGTCTTTATACCCCACAAACGATTGATTTTTAAATTGTAAATCATTAGCATTAATTAACTATAAAACAGAATTTATTCGGGTTCTTTAATTAATTAGAGAAATTAATATACACTTTAATTAGCAGATGATGAACCTATTATAAGTGTGTGTGCATGATTCCTTTTTTTTTCGCCCTAATCATCCCATAATTCTATTTTACTTCACTAAAAATTACTGTATTCCAATTTATGACATTTTTTGGAATATGATATAAAAAACGAAGTTTTAGGTATGTATATATTGGTGTTTGAGTTTTATTTTTTTTTAGGCGAGAGAAGCTCAGAATAGAGCAGAAGAATTGGAAACCTCAAACACTCACCTCCTCAAACGACTCGACAAACTGAAGAATGCCAAATCAGCCCTCCTCAAGGACCTCTGACGACCTTTTTAGACTCATAGCCTTTATAATACCGTCGCGGGTGTTACGGTTACATGACAACTGATTGGATCGAGAACTGATTAAAAAAAGATAAGAAAACAACGTAAACAATTAGTACATGCTCAGTCGTATTAATTACTAATTAATAAGCTTTTCATTAGAGCTCTTAATTTATACTAAATCTTAACATTAACCACATCAAGCTTTTATTGTTTAATAGTAATAATTTAAAAAAATAAATGCCTTGTAGGCAGTACATACATCACATTTGTCTCCCCCTTTTAGAGTTTTTGTTCGAAAGTTCGTACGTAAATTCGTATAATTGTATAAAAAATGAGAACAGGTGCAATTGATTAATTGAAAGGACTGTTTACTTAAGATTTTTAGGGAACAATGTTTGTCTAACTACCTCTTTATTAAAAAAAAACTTTTTGTTCTTTAAATCAATGCATGTAGATAATTTATAATTTTTTTATTTCTTAAAAAACTACTTAAAACAATGTCTCAATAAGTTAAAGACGTATTCCCATCGTTACGTTTAAGAGCATTAGAATTTCAATTTTTTACGAGTATCTATATTAGCCTCGTCTCTAAATGGCTTCTGTTCCTTTTTTACCAAGTGTGATTTGCAACGTGTGAGAAAAGTAAAAGACGTACTTCGGTGAATAATAATTGACACGTTGGCACTAACAGTGATAAGAAACGATTTGCTTCCAGTGTAATAAATACTAAATTTAAATAGTTTAACGCTAAAAAGCAATCATGAACTGTTGATAGTCAATATTGATAATTTTTTGCAAGTTTAGTTTAAGTAAAAATCTTTTAAATATGTAGTTTATTTTCCTAGCAAGTATTTTTCGGGAGATTAAGACAGTAGAGGTAATATTAAACCTCGATTCTTACCTAAAGAAAATTGCGCAAACATGGTTATCAATGGTGTACTACTATAATTATTATACTAGCTGTAATAATTTATTTCCAAGCAGGATATAATAATATCGGGACACCTTTTCGTTATTACTTATCTTGTATTTTTCCTGCAATATACCTTCCGATATATTTGTTATTTAAAACATAATTTATTATGTATCTATTGTTTATATTTGTGTACAGTTTTTATTTGTAATTAATGTGAGAAAAAAGGAATAACTATTATTGTACTATATATATTTAATAGAGTGTTTGCCAATTCGCAATTTTTTATTTGAAAAAAGACCTCGGTTGTTGTGTAAATAGAATGCGATTTAACGTGTAACTAATTAAGTACTGATTGGTAATGGCTCCAGAATAAACTAATCTTTACTCAACTCCTTTGTTATTATTGTATTATTTAATTGCCGAATGCTCCATTTAACAAATAATAAATATTTGATTATATTAACTAAGTTAACTTTGTGAATGTGGTACAATTGCTAATTGAACATGAATAAATTTTAGAACGATTAGATGTCGTTCAAGTATTACGTAACGTAGTTGGGGGAGGGTTGTAAAACGTTACAGGGCGGAAGAGAAGGTCAAACAACTCGTTACGTGACATTATTTTAGTGATTTTGCGCAACATAATTGATGTTTATAGGTAAAGATGGTCACTTAGGTGTTGTATAACGCTTATGGTAAACTGAAACCTTGCGGCGCTTTACAAAGAGGGGTGGGGGTCAAAAATCTTCAGAAACTGCGTTACGTAATAAATATTAATTCAGAATTCATCTAATATGTATATTAATTAAAATATGTTTCTGTAACATCCTGTGTATGTGAGGATGTCATAGTTCAAATTACGTTTTTTCATTAGACATATTTTATAAAAAAAGAAAGTTAAATGTTTCATGATATTGAATTAAGTTATTAAGAAGTATAAGTTCGCGGAGTTTTTACATATACCATATTAATGGACACCCTGTATATAAAAATGATTTTCCTTTGTCACCATTGGTCACCATTTTTACTATTAATGTTTGTATTCTTGATCGTTGTCGTTGGTTGGTGTTACTTCAAATAACAATATTTTAGAAAGTATTAAGTGCTAGCCATCAATTAAAAGGCAATTATCTTTGTTTCTAATCGAATTAAATTAAGTTTATATGGTATTAGCATTTTTTTAAATATATTTACAAGGTGAAGTTAGCGTTTGTGCAACAAAAATTTGACACATGTTTACATGAAAACATAAATCGATGTGGTGCACAACGAAATAAAAACAAGTAGTAGGGGCATTGTAGGTAATCAAAGAAGTGTTCTAGTTTCTGTGTTGTGATTCATCAATTACAATTAATTAAGTAATTTTAAGGCAAGGTACAGTGACAATATTGTCGTATTTACAAAAAATCGGGTTTACGTTCGAGCTGAAAATTTCAACGTTTTGTTTTGATCTTGTCCATATTTTTAATCAAAAATGGTGTCTGGTGGAATGACGTGTATTAAATATTTATTATTTTGCTTCAATTTGGTTTTTGCGGTAAGTTTATGTTTAACATTATTGGACATTTTATTACTAACATGATTTGTACAGGTTTCAGGCATAGCAGTTCTTACAGCAGGTGCTGTAATACATGCTCTTTACTTTCATTACTCTGAGTTTGTGTATGAAAGCTATGAATCTATACCAGTCATTTTAATTATTGTTGGAGTTATTGTTTTTATAATTGCCTTTTTTGGCTGTTGTGGAGCAGTTCGTGAAAACCATTGCATGATAGTTACCGTAAGTTTTTATTCTATATCATTCTTTGATACATTTGTAATTAATTATCTTGTAGTTTTCAATATTTTTGGTGGGTATATTTTGTCTGGAGTTAACAACTGGAATAATTGGTTATGTTAAGAGGAGTGAAATTGAAGGAATGTTGGAAAATAAGATGAATTCAACCATGTACAAATATTACAATACTTCTCAAGTGCAGAATTCATGGGACATTTTACAACATGAAGTAATTACTTTTTTTGTTTGTATTTCCATATATATATAAGTAAAGTTTATAAGAAAAATTGTGGTAGGTAAAATGCTGTGGCATGAACGGACCTGAAGATTGGACTCTGGTAAATCATTTCAATAATTCTTTGCCACATACTTGCTGCCCCAATTCTTCAAAAGATGACAGTTGCACAATTAACTCACCAGATAAATATAATAAGTCTTGCTTGGAGGGTCTGAAAGAAAAGCTTCAAAGCTATGCAGCAATTTTGGGAGGAATTGGTATTGGAGTTGCTTGTGTGCAGGTAAATTGACTGCTATTTATAAATTACAAATTTTGATTCATAACAGCAAATGCTGATAATTAATTGAATACAGTTCTGCTATAATGTCAGAATTTTTACTTCAAACATATTAAAGGAAATTTCTTTTTCAAATCTCATTTTGTTTGTCAAAATTTACTAGTGTTTTCATCCTATCAAAAATACAAAATATTACTCCACAAATAAATAATTCAGTCTCACAAAAATTGTACCAAATAAATTTTAAGAACAAAAAAATTTTCATACATTGTCTGTTTTACTTAAAATTGTACAATAATTATACAATTCTACCTTACTTTTTGAAAGAAGTATATAATGTCATGCCATTTTTTACATCTTAAATTAAAATTAAAGGACTTTTATTCGATAAAATCATATAGTACCTAATTTTAAATTTGGTACAATTTTTAATCCTTTTATACAAATAACCACAATTAATTTTCTTATATTTTATGTTCATTTTCAAAATTTATTGTATCATTTCAATTGTTAATACTGTTTAAATTATCTAAGGTAAACAAAAGTACTGATTACTTATTAATATTTATTAATACTAATTTTTAATTTAGCTGTTTGGTATTATTTTTGCCTGTTGTTTGGCCCGTTCCATAAGAAAAGAATATGAGACAGTTTAAAAAGAAACGTATGGCTCTTTGTCGCTGAAATTGCACCATTCTATGAAGATAATACAATATTCTATTGTTCACTGCGTTTACCTCACTGTTCTGTTTGCCCTTTAATTATTTTTATTATTATTTTATGTTGTTCTGATTTAAAAGTATCTGGCTACGAATCTCTTCAACTTAATAATTGTTGTATCGCGTTTATTATTCACAAGTTTGATATTTTTTTGTATTATAGGGATATGTCTGTCTTACGTTAATTCTCACAAAAATAATGTTCAATTTGGTAATTTCAAATTATGATGTCTATATCGTAATTAGTTAATGCAAAGGAAATGTTTGGGTTTTTTATGTTCAGATAATTATTTTAGAATTTTCTGTGTCAAAAAAGTTGAATAATATTTGCACATATTAGGATCTTAGAGTTTTTTATCGGCATTAAATAGAGTTTAGTTTTGTTCATATACACATTAAATGCCAAAAATGTGTTTTTAGAAATTCCAAGTCTCAATTTATTGTTATTTACTCAAATTCACAGACTGATTGTTAACAATATTCTTATAATATTATTTACAAGTCGAATATTTTATATAGATGTTAGAGTAGTATATTATGCACTCCCTGTTGATGAATATAACGTCGAACATAAACATTAAAAAATTAGCAAAACATATTTATCAACATTTCTTGGTGTTATTATTAACACAACGAATTCATCTGCCAAAGTATAATTAAAAGCTAATTACCATTTTGTTTGTTCGACGTTATAAATAGATGTTAATATATTATGTTGTTAAAAATATACTACTGAAACTTATTATGTATAACAATTTACTTTAAATTGCGTTATTTTGTATATTTAAAAATTACACTGAAAATAACGAAAATTCTGATTGAAATCGAATCTGAACTTATTTGATCAATCAAGAGACTGCTTATAAGGCTAATTTATTATTTGAAACTAATTTTACTACTGTATTGGATACTATAAATCTCAATTGAAAATTTTTATTACTTATAAGGCAATTTTAACGTTGTAAATGTATTTTCCTAAACGTTTACACTTTCTAAAATAATTTTTCGAGAATGCTACAAAAAAAATGTGGAATTTATTTAATGGATTTTAAAATCATATATGAGTATTAATAGACAACCTTCGTTTACATTCCTATTTTTATAAGAACCAATTTAAAAAATTAATCATGTAATCAATATTTTGATAAACTTTGCAAAACGTGTGTGAAGCTTACAAATGCTTTCTTTTTTTCGCATTCTATTTTAGATGTTTTCATATTTGAATGTAGGCACTCTAAGGTAGAACAAAATTTGTTTGGTTATTATTTCAGCTTGTATCATTTGATGTTGGTGTTCGTGATGTAATTCTTCTTTTTAAGTGTATTGTATGGTTGCCACATTACTTATTAGAAAAAAAAGCGGTCGTTTCTGTCTATGAAAACCATTATTAAAGTTAATTCTATTAAAAGTATATTTTATTTATGGGTACAGTAATGATAAACTTATAAGCTTAGCAAATGGTCTAATTTTATCACTTACAATCGTATATGATGTCAATATTTTTAAGTAATTCTCTATAAAGGTTTCTTGTGAGTGTTCACTGTTTTACTTGTAACTATGTATTGCAAATAAATAATAAATTTTTATTAATGATAACAGCATTAGACCTACATATGCATAAAGATATTCTTATGTAAAATGTACACAGCTATACTTTAAAGCCAGGGTCTAAATAATAAAGCATAACTTCCTAGAAAAAGGAAATAGCAATTTTGAGAAGGATATATTAATTATTAATTGAATTGTTTCTTGTATTTTACTTTTTAATCGTGCCTTTTACACACGAATATTCACGTTCGATGTTATTTAGACGCTGTGCTGATACTATTTATTAAAAAAGACAAAACAACTTGAGAATACTGTTTTGATACCTTCACATACTGTTTATAGTTCAATATTGTCGTGAATTAAACATGTCTCAGTTTATCTGGAACCTGAATAATTAAACTAATCAAATATACAATAGATTGAGTAATTTATAAGTTTATGATGGAATGAAATGTTACATCTCCAACTCTGCGTGCGATTGATTTTCGTTTAAAGGTAACAAATATTTATAAAGTAGATTGAAATGTGCTACATATAGCCTGATAACGAATTGGCCCCTGTAAAATATTAAGTAATGGTAATGTAAGTCCCAATTTAAGAACACATTTGATCAATACAATTATTTTTATGAATCATAATATAAAAATAATGCAATGAAATAAAACTAGGTGTTATAAAAACTTTTATGTAACTATTTCATGATAAACTATTGTTTTTGAATATATATAACAAAATGTATTGATTTTAAACTATTATATCAAATCTTAATTCTACTTATAACTTTAATTATGTAAGACAAATCACAGTTTCGTCTATAACAACATTCCTAATTTTATATATGATTTTATAACAATATAAACACTATTCCATATAAAAAAAATACTAGTATTATGTGGTTTAGATCTGCATGCAAATTTAAGTAAAATAAAACAATTGGTAGGCATATTCAAAAAGGAAGGAATTAAAATCCTTATTATTAATAGGCAGTTAGACACTATTTGTAGTTCACATTGAAACATTTATACGATACAAATACTTTAACAAATGTAAATGATGCATAAGATATCAATTTATAAGCTGATGGGTATTTAGACACCAAATTATGAATCTTTATGATATAAATACTAGTACCATGTTATTGGATATACTTTTAGAATTAAGATACTTCATGTTATTTATGTATAATTCATTACTATTCATGTGATAGGAAATGTAGCGAAATCTGTATGTTATGTTGCAGAAGAGCTAACAAAAATAACATATTACCTGTGCTATATTGATTGTTAGATTATAAGGTGTTACTTATGTTTTGTATTTATATTAAAATACTCATAAAATTAGGGCGATAGATGTTTATTACTGGACATGGCATAGTTCATCGTGTCTTTCATACGTAAAATTGGCTTCAACCGTTCATACATTTCCATCTTATTAATTTCTTCGAGGTCATTGTAAAATGCATGATAAACTTCAATCTAGTCAAAGGTTTTCGACTGGCCCGTTTTATCAACAGTCTATTGATTGACCATGTCGTACGAGTATTAGAGGAGACCACCAACAGGAAGGAGTAATTACAGGTATGTAAAATACATTTTAACTTAAACTCGTCAGTTTATATTCAAATATTCATTTTGGGTGAAATACATTCTTATTTCTGTTCAACGGAATCATTCTTTCTTAAAATACCTGATAATATGATTCAACAAATTAATGTGTAAACAAACGATAGCAATTTCTTTTACAGCGTTCGATAATACCATGTATTTGCAATTTTTTAAATTTATTTATATTGAATAATTTACTTCAAAATTAATTATTACCTAGTAGTATTCAATATTTCAACCTTTATTTCTGCAATCACGATTAATTTAGAGGTAATTAAGTGCTTATTATCATTTCGGATCAATTCTGAAATTACAATTTAATATAAAGTAGACTATCTGAACGCTTCTTTACTTAAAACAGTAATAATAACACTAAATTTAAGGAGAACCGCGCGATTTGCGCAAAACGTCTTGCACTGCTTATGTTCTCCTGATACAAAATCTCGAATTTTCAAAGCGCACACAAATTTCTTAACGATGTCCGGCGCCTTCACCATTTTTATAACTTTTCATAATGATGCCCAGCGCCTTCACCATTTTTTATTATTACTATATTAACACTATATTCACTAATTTTTTATTTCTTTAATGCTATGATGTTTAGCATCTTCTCCATTTTTAAAACAAATTTTAGTTTTAATCACTTTTAATAAACAAACCGTACGTATTAATATAAAAAGACTGTTTTTTTTACTAACTGTATTTATAAGATAGGTAAATAAATAAAATAGGGAAATATTTTATATGATGTTTAATTACAGACATAATAAACATTATAAATACAAAGCACGATCTGAAAAAATGTAAAATTATATATGGATTTATGACTAGTACTGTAGTAAAAACTTAAACTAAAAAATACTTTGAATAGTAATACAAAAATTGGATACAAAATGTAATTATCTCCTAGCACCAACAAGATAACTTAAGACGTATGTATGTTTGTTCATACATCTATTAATATTACAATAATTATTATTTGCTGAAATATACAGGCTATACTTGGCACTTAACAGATAATTTGTTTATCTTGAAAATACATTTCACTAACAAAAATCAGAACTACAATAAAAATTTCAGTTTGTTTGAAAATTTAAATGAAATTAATAAACACAATTCTATTATTATCATTCTTAGAAAAAAGAAACTTAGTCCAAAATAGGACCGAAATTGCTGAAAAGGTGGGAAAATTTTAAATACGATAAAAAGGGAAGCTAAGGCGAAGAACGAGAGAAATTACGTAGCTGATATCAACCAAAAAGTGTTTGAATTATATTAAAACTGGCTCTAATTTCCTTCATGATTAATTAATAAATAGATAATAATTATATTCAAAATAATAAAATAGATTTTTAATGAATATTAATACTTCAGATATTACAGCATTTTTTTAAGTTTGGAATTTTTATAAATTATCAATTAAAATTAACATTATGGATACCTAATTAGTTTTGTTTTATGATATATTATATTATTAATACTGTCTTACTGTTAGTTTAGGATGGTATACAAAAATAAATTTCAGTAGTGAATATTTAGCATTTCTTAATGAGAAGATAAGGGAAATTAATATGTTTTAATTTGACCCGCGAAGTCCTGTTAGTGCTGTTTCTTATTTTAATTTCAAATGTTATTTTTGAGCAAGAAATAACTTATTTGTAATATGTAAATCTTAACTTAAATTTGCGTTATTTCGACGTCTTAAGAGTTGTAAATTAATTGGACCCACAAGTTATTCAAAATTAAATTTTAGTTTAAGACAAATAGTCGCAATTATTACAATAATTATTATTAATCATGCCTACAATGACACATCTAATTCTACTAAAATCTAATTAGTCCTTTTCTTAATTTGCTAATTCACTAAAATTAAATGGTATCGATGTTTACACACATATAACAAACAAGAGAAACTTAAAAATCAAATGACAAATATGTATCACGAAAATTTTAAATACCTTGTATCTCACTAAGTTGTTTTTGAGAAAAACAATTTGGCATTCCTTTTTGGTATATCTTACAAAAAATTCAATTTTTGATTGCCCATTGACAAAAAACGTTGAATTTTAAAACATCAAATTGATTATTAATGAAACATTAAATAAATTAAAGTTTAAATGGAAATCGAAAGAGATGAAAATGATTCTTCAATAACGTATAATACAGGGTGGTGAGTTTTATGTATTTGTTAAGTTTGTTATGTATACATCGATTATTATCGACATTCCCTTTTTATTATCTATACAGAAGGAACAATTTGTTTTTTTCTGAGAAAGTTGGAAAACAATTATTTATCTCTATTGTCTAGAAAAGACAATGTTATATTCAATTTTACCTATAGTTATGTATAAAAAGAGCATTATACAGGTAAACCTGAAAATCCGTTTCTTACTAACAAAATTCTTCGTTGTTTTCGCTTTGAAGCCTTTCCCCTTGCAATTTGGGGACGGAGTAGTTTTCGACCACTTCTACACCGCTTTCCCTTTTCTCCTGAGAATTTCCTTCGGAATTAGAATTGTTCAAGGGAACGTTAACTTTAGGTGGGATAGGGGGTGGACCATCGGGTCCTTCTTCCTGTGCACACGATGTACCAGGATTGATGTTAAGTTCCTGCTGTTGCTGACGAACTCGCAGGTCGAAATATTCGTAACAGGAGCTATTAAAGTTATTTAAATGATTAGAGGGACCATCTGACATACTTATGCCTGAATCTCGAAGCTCATGATTCGTTTCCGTAGATTCAACTACAGTGGAAGTGGATATTCGGACAACCCCATTACCATCATGATTTGGGTCATCTAATGATATGTCTACAATAGAATCGATACTGAAGATGGACGAAGGTGATTGTTTCTTTTGACCACGTTTTGGAACATTTGGAGGAGGAATGTCTGGTCGCTTGTCGGGAGCTGAAATAATTTTTTAATTTAATCTTTTTATTTTTATCACAATGTAGCAGCGATTTAAGTCTCTTTTCGACGAGCAGAAGGATATTATTAAAAAAAAAAGACTTACTGTGAGATCTAGGTGGTAAAGGTGGTGCTTCGTCAATACCAGAATCAGGCCATGAATTTCTGGTTTGAATACACCCTTCTGTAGGCGTTGACATGGAGTGTCTCAACAGTCTTGGTGAAGGGGGTTTCGTCAGCGATCTCTCTCTTGAGTGGGTTGGTTTTGGAGGTAAAGGAATATCGCAAATATCACTATAAAAACATAAATTGAAAAAATATTATATTATGTATATAACCATTTTAAATAAATAATATTTACCTTGATTTTAATGACGGTAAACTGTTGTAATCGACGTTACCTCTGGTGGGTGTTCTTACACATTCTGCTGAACTTGTAGGTGTCATGCTGTATCCCTGAGAACGAGGCCGATTTTCCCTTTGAGGAATTGGAGGAGCACTATCATTATTATTGAATACCATTGGTAGCGTTAAATTTTCGCGACTAGGACCTATTTTATCCAAAAATTCCTAAAACAAAACAGAAAATGAATCCTCAAAAAAAAAAAAGATTGCATCTCTGATAACTAAATTAACAATATTCTCTGTACAAAAATTGTCTCAGACACTCAATCATGACATTTATCTCACGAGTTTCACAAAAACTTACTACGGGTTTTGTGTATATATCATCATACTCCAAAATTCCTTGATCACCATAGAATCCATTTGTGCCGGATAGTCGATTACCGTAATATTCCGAACCGTACAATTTCTTGTCTATGGGCAAAGGAGGTAGAGGAGTGCTAGAATTTTTTTTGTTAACCACAAATAACTTCAAATAAAAAAAACCTATCTTACTTAACAATACTCTCAGACTGTTGCCGTTTTAAACGAGCTATGGCACCCAAACTTTGACGCAACTGAGCGAACCTTTCAAGAAGCCTTTGGTGCAAGGGTTGAACACCGGCAGGAGCTAATCTTCCATGTAATACTAATGCTGACTCCAAAACCTTTAATAACAAAACGTAGTTATTATCACAGTCGTATTGATAATGGAAAAGGCTAAATTACTAAATTACTTTAAATGATTATGAAAGAATAACTAAAAGTATTCTTACTTGCATTGCATCCAATATCAAATTTTTTAATCGATACACATGACTCATATGTTCGGGATTTAATTTGGCAAATTCCTGTGTGAAAAAGGCTTGCTGGTATTTACTTATACCACCCTGCACATTTGCATCTATAATTCCTTGCAACCTCATGGTAAACGGATTTAGATTTCTTTTTGGTTCGACAGTATAAACCATGATTAAGTGACGAACTTCTTTTTCAACGGATTCCATCGTTTCACAGGCATATTGTACCGGTGCTATTTCTTCTGTCTGTTTATGTACCACCTCAAACCATCTGAGTATTCCTGGAAGAGGACTTTCGATCTCGAAAATTGTCCTTTCAATCCATAAAGTCTAACAACAATGGATAAGAAGTTTAAAAAATTTAAAGCAAGAGCAATATTTTATATACAAACCTTAATCTCATTGTCTTTGTCAACGATCCCTTTGTGAACAGGTCTATCATATTGAAATCGTTTAACGTCGTTGTAGTGGTAGAAACGGGATATTTTTTCAGGAACATTAGGAGTCCTAATTATAGGATTAGGTTCCGGTATAGGCTTGACATTGCTTATTTGGATAACTAACTTTTGTTAAAGAAAACATGAATGAAATTTTCCATTATTTTGCAAAAACAATGATATCAATATATACATAATAATAATAAAGGATACACTGTCCATCAGAATTAATGGTCGCTTCATCAGGTGGTGTGTTCTTCATCAACATCTGTGCTGATGGAAATTCAGTCTGTAATCTCTGCGTGAAAGCACCAATTCTTTCGAATTCAAGTCCTCTGTAGATGAATTGCTTATTCTGAGAAAAAAATATTAACAAAAAGTGCTGAAATAATTCTATTATTTATAGCCTTTACCCTGACAAAAAGGGGAAAACCCAGCCCGTAAAATCCTACACGGAAGTATTCCGGCTCTGGACGGAGCTGTGTAAGAATATTGTCATAAAATTTGGCCTGGTACTTTAAAATATCACTGAGAGCCTTGTAATTGAAGAGCTTATTTTCATACAAATTGGCTAATTCTTTTAATAATGGCACACCTTTTTCCCAACACTGAAACAAATGCCATTTTCAAACAGAAGTCATTACATTTTCGAAAAAAAGCCACTAACCTTTCCTTTATCAAAATGACTGATAATCAAATGATACAATTTTTCTTTGACTTCGCTTTCTTTTATATTATTATAATTCGGATCCATTACAACGGAGTCATTATTCCAAGACAACTGATCTGCATAAAGTTTCATTGTAAATCCAGCTTCTGTGAAGTTTTCAGCTGACAAATGTAGGTCGTGCAACTTGTATATGTAACGCAAGTACATTTCTTTTCTGTTGAATTCGTTTTTGTAAAAATTCTAAAAGAGTAATAAAACATCAAAGAAGCAGCTCCTATTTTTAAGTCGAGTTGGAAACGTACAAGTAAGTTGAAAGTGCATGACATCCTTTTATCCCTGTTTTCGTCGCCTTGTATCACGTTTCTGTAGTCGAGAAGCCTTTCCAATAAACGCGTAACTGAACTAATAAAAGCAGCTCCGCTATCTTTCCAAGTCGGGTCTTCCGATTGAACACGGTCTAGTAGACTGAATACATAAAGTCTTATTCATTCTACTTCTAATTTTCACACAATTCTTTGTTAGAGAAGCCACACCAAGAATGCAACAAAATCAAATTATACTCATTTTTCAAAGTATGTTACTGACTGACTTCAATCTCTAGGTGCATGAAATATACACAGTGTTCCGAAAATATTAGAAGAAAATAAGTACATTTCTTATTTATTAATTAATTTTTACCATTAGTTTGAAATAGTGTCTAATAACTCTTTAGAATACCATGTATATAATAACACTGAAATACCATAAAAAATGAACTACATATATATATTGTAGGTCAATATATTCAATAAAAATAATACTGTTCATGTTAATTATTAATTCTACAAAAAAAAGTGATCAGAATTACACTAAAGCTACACATTAGTCTAAATATCATCTGTTACAAAAAAACAAAATAATAATAAGTATTACTATTAACTTCTACTATTATTCAATCATATTTAAAAAAACTTACACTGAACTGAGATGCTCCCTTGGAAGTATTAAAAGTACAACTTTTAGTTAGTTAAATAGAAGTTGAAAACGGATAATTTAAAGAATTTATTGAACTTGAGTCAATTACTTCAAAAATAAGAATAAATAACATAAGTTACTTACATGGTGTTGAATAATCTTCTGTATTCATCATCACCCTTATTTTCCGAAATGAGAATATCCAACTTGTCGATCAGCTCACTTTCGACTTGTCTAAAATTCCCACGCACTCTCTGTTCACACTCCATCATGTCAAAAAAGATATGCAACGTTGCCTTACGTAATTCTATTTCAGGTACCAAAGTTACTTCCAGAAATGGCCCGACCATGGCAGGAATAAAGTGCAATTTGTGTTCACCTAAAATTCAAATCAAAATTGGTATATTATCATTATAACTACAACAGATGATTTGTACCTACCCAACTGAGACCACATGGACAAAATTTGGAAACCCATTAACACCCTCATATCTCCATACCTTTCTATGACTTTTTCCCTTTTTACGTCAGAAAATTGCTCCAATTGTAACGACTCTTGAGTTAAGTAGTCAACAGCTAGATTAAAATAACTCGTCCATAGCTATGAAAAAATATTATTCATTACAAACAACAAATATAAAATAGTTCAAATAAATAAATACTTCTTTGTCAAAGTAACCTCCAGTTCTACTGTCCAAGAATTTAAAGGCCAGAGGTTGCGCGAGTTCTTGGAGAGCCTTCAAAATAACGTTATTTGTGACCATTTTGATAACAAGCCAATCTGGAGGGAACACCTCTTGCTTCACAAGCTCTCTAAATACCAAAAATACTCGCATTAAAAAGTCTTTTAAGGGTTTACGATCAAAATTTGGTCCCATCAGTGTTTCCCATAATCTTTTGTAATGGAATTCGTCCAAAAGTTGTAGAAGGCCTATTAGACATCCCACTAGTCTACCCTAGATAATTAAACAAATAAAATGACTACATTGGTAATTATGAAAAAATATTAACTTACTATTACTGTGGTATTTTTATCAATGATAACCAAGACGGTTTGTATTAAAACATTGAAGATGTTGGTACATAAGGTGTCAACGTCGTGATGAATACAATTATTTATTTTACCTTGTTCATCAGACGACTTACGTAACTTATAAAGATAACTCATAATTTCGCCTAAAATCTCTGTACATAGCCTAAGTTCGTCCCTGTGCGCTAAATGGTAACGCACATGTTTACAAGCGTTACAAAGTAGGGCATTTCTAGTTTCTGGAAGGTGAAATATAAACGTAATATAAATAGGAGAAAAACTAAATAATTAAGTCTTACCATCGTTATGAAAAAGTTTACCCATTATCAAATTCTTAATAGCTGTAAGCTTTGCCTGAATGACTTGAGCGGGCAATTCAACGGGTAAAGAATCAACCATGATAACTGCTAGTTTTGCAACTTCTGAAGTGGACAAAACGTCCACCAAGAGTTCAAATACAGCACTAATTGAATATAATAAAGAAACCTGGAGGAATAAAAAATAAAATTAATTCATTTAATTTTATATTGAAAACGAAATTTTCAAACACATTACCTGCGTTTCGATTATAGTTGACATCGAAATACCCAACATGTTGTTTAATGAAGTAAAAACATTATACAAATCACGTTTAAAACTGTCTTCGTATTGGCCACCTGTTGCTCTAGCAAACAACATACGACTCTGGATTATCAATTTAAAGATGTATTCTAAACTTTTGAAACATTTCTGGATCGGTTCCTGCTTATCAGTGGATGTCACCCAGTCTGCACAGTGTTGGACACTGGTTAAAAGGCCCCTGTAGGAATATTAATTTAAAAAATAATTCGCAACAAACAATATTCCGTCTTATCAAATTATTAAAAACAAAAGTTTTAGGAGTCAACATATAACTAAGAGCTAACACAATTTACCTTTGTCTAACGATAGTAATTGAGAATAATGCATACTATAACTACTAGTAATTAAACAATATAATTATTCTGATGGTATTAAAAACTGTTTGCCAGTATTTTAAATCTTATCTCAACATAAATTTTTAAACAAATTATTTTGTAGCTGAAAATCATCAATCATTTGAGCTCAACCATTTTTTTAAAGTATCAAATTTCCTTATAATATCCAGTGTAAGTATTTAATTTTTGGAGGGTGGAGGAGTTATTAGTCCTAGGACCTACTCCCTTGAGTAAACTTCTGATTGTTTTCAAAAAGGTACATTAGAACCTAATTGTAATGTATCAATTATATTGAAATTGAATTATTAGCTATTAGAGATAATAATATAAATTGTAATTTTACTTACTTGTAAACAAGAGCTGCTGCAAAATGTTCCTTGATATAAGCATCCAAAACGGGTTTAAAATGTTGGAATTTGGATTCGTCCAAAAGGCTAAATATAGAAACAAGGACATGAAACACCAGACCACTATGAACTGTTGAGTTACCATCTTCGGTTGAAAATAAGGCAAAAAGAGCGTCCAGAACATCTTGTAGAAACTTAACCAATTCCTCGTCTCCTAAATTCAACACTTTCGAAAGGGACGAATGAATCGGTTCAGGGTGTGATTTCCATCTTAATAAAGAAAGGAGATCATCTGAAAGAAATATATGATATAAATAAACATTGGGTACTTATTTAAATAAAGACATTTACCGTTCTGAGTTAGTTTTGTAGAACATAGCAAAGATCGAACAAAAATAGCTTCCCTATGACTTTTAGAAAATGCACCACTAAGTTCGTGATTGCCCTCTTTGTCTTTGCTTGAATATGGAAAAGAGAGATAGCCACAATTCGTCAATTTGTCGACATCCTCGCATTTGTAAATGTAAAGTTCGTGCAAATCGTCTTGTACAGCAGCACCTTTTTTATCCATTAACCGAATAAATGAAAATCCGAAAAGCTTTTTATCATTCTTCTCTCGAGCTACAGAAAAAAAATGTGATGCAAAGATGCAACATTAATACAATATTTTTCTTTTGTTCTACTTACTAGAGCAATGTCTATATTCAAATCTGACGTGAGCCCCTGCAAATTTATCGATAGGCAGCGTAATACGAATATTTTCCATCCATGTGGGAGAATTGTGATGATATATTATCATTGAATTATATTCTGTTGTACCCTCATTGCCCGCACCACCCCAAATACAGTTCTAATAAAAATTATAAAAGACGTGCAACATACAAAGAAAAACCAATACTTAATTCTATTCTTACCTTCACGATATTTTTCTCGCCATCTAATACTAATACGGTGACTTCGATATTTTTGCCTGTGGACTTCCCACCCCTTTCAAACTCACCCTTTTCCAATAAAATGTATAAATCATTGCGAACGTCACCGGGCATTATAACGTCTGGGAACCCTAATTTTTTAGTCAGACTTATGTTTTTAAACAATAAAGGATTTTCTTCTTTGATCTGCTTTAGTTGACCATGTAACATTTTTAAAGAAACCACAATCCCTAAAAAGACGCCATTATTATTAGATAAGAAAATGTTGCTACAACTACAAATTCATAATTAAAAAAAACTTGCCATAGTTTGGTTGGGAAGAGATTGTACTGTATTTTCCGGACTGTCTTATTAAAAATTCGTGCAATTGGTGATAATCTTTTTCTTCAGTTTGATAAACCTGTAGAGATTAATTAGTTAAAAGTTATTGACTTTAACGTGAAGTGACTATAAACAAACCTTCATGGAAAACTCCTTTTCATCAGTTTCAGAATCTTTACCAACAACGTCACACAAATTTTGCACAGCAATGCCGTAAGGACGTTTGAAAATTTGGTTTGTAAGTGTGCCGCTTTTCTCACTTTTCCTTGAACTTTCCGAATATAACATTTTACCAATTCGCATAACATGAGCAATTAAATAAATTTCTTTTGTGAGATCAGCGTTTCCCAAGTTCTAAAAAATCAGGTTACTAGTATGATTGATAACGAACGTTCAGTTATTGGTCACCAATTTACCGAAATTAGGAGATGCGGATCGCGATTTCGATAAATAACTGACCAAACCGAAGTTGTTCCGTAAAATGAAGTTGATTTAATTTCCTATTATGATAATATAATTAATTGACTTACTGTGAATACTGTACAGTTACTGTGCATTTTCTCTACATAATTCGAAAAGTTTTCTTTGGAAATTTTGACTAGGAATCGTTCTGAAATATATTTTTGCTTTTTAGCGTCGTAAAGGGAGAAATATATTTCCGTATCTTCTCCAACATGATGGCCGAAATCTCTCATACAAAAATACAAATGGTGAGTGAGAATTTTCTTTAGTTCTCTTTTCCGCAGGGTTCCTCGCGCCTAAAATTAAAGTTGCACTGCAATAACCTAAATTATCAATGATGAAAAGAGAACTTTACCGACGCTCCTTGCGAATTCTCTGCACTTTGAAGATGAACTTGATAAAGCTCGATTACCGATACTGATTCGGGCTCTACCATTTCAGCTCCTTGTCTTGGAACCAAATCAAGTCCCAATTTTCTGCAATATTTTTTTTCCTCAACATTTATGTACTGCACTAATTGCAGAATTAGTCTACTTTTATTACACATTTAGGAACCAAAACACGAATTCGACTCAATTCAATTTCGTACATCAAAAGGAAAAATTGAACTCGTATTATAGGATGTCTGCTACAATCCATTATCTCAAAAACTATTTTATCAAGAAAACTAAAATTTATCTCAAGGGATTAAGAGACTGATTCAATTTTTTTTGTGGGCAATTGGGTACCTATCATTTTAAAGATTTTAACACAGACTTTCTTTAGAAATACTGTCGAGAATGTGCGTAAAAAGTATGTTAAGGTTAGCAGAAGTTTTCCTAAATCTTGCAGGCAAACTATAGCTTTATAATAATAGTTTTATATATGATCATTATAGAATAAATCAAGGGATTTTTTACAAAAGTATCATTAATCAATTAGCACCATTTAAAAGGTTTGTTGGCTTTACAATGGTACTTAAAAGTCATCTTTGTTTAGACCTTAGTAAAACTACTCATTTTTCCTTTATTCTAAATATATTTAAATGGTGATAGGAAATTCCATTTTATAATAAATAATTGGGGTGAACGTTTTGTTTCTCTTAGTGTATGTGATCAACAGGTAGCAGTGGCAACATCAGCAGCTCACATGTACCAGGCAGTTCAACAGCCTCCAGGACGACGTGCGTGCCAACACTTAAGAAATCGCGCTGAATAATACGACGTTGCGCTGGAGTTGAAATGAAATATCAGCGTAATATAAACACACAAATTCACTTTTCATAACGAATTAGACCTCATTATTATAATGATTTATTTATTATTGTATTCGCGTTGTCCATCGCCTTTTGCGAAATTTTTAAAATGACATGGCTTTTTATTTGTCTAAAAGTAAATTCGACATTTTATTGTTTGTTCAGTGATTAAAATATGATGAAATCACTAGTATGATCCATTAAATAACTCAAGATCTACAAACCGAAGGTTCCATACCTAACAATTACGTTGTACAAGTAGAATAATTTCGAAAATGTTACATATTTTATTGTAGAATAGTATCTATAAATTCATAAACACTAAAAAGCATTTGGTATACAAAAAATTATAATAATTTCAATTAGTATTATTATTATTATTATATTATATTCTGTAAAAGTGTATTGAACTTTTGTATTCTAATAATATTTGGGATTCGAAATTGTTAATATCAAAACAAAAACAGTTTCAAATGGTGAAAGGTAAAAAGAAACATGTTAATGTTCTTTTACTTTTACTCTTTATTGCTGGCCTACCGAACCGTGACTTAAAACAACGAAACAAAAGAAAAAATGTACGTACAAGGTAACAGTCATTAACTAAATATTTAGACATTGATCAAAGATGACCTTAATCAACCGCAACTAGTACGTGAAATTAAATGCGTATACGTATATAATGAATTATGTGGTTTAGAGAATCAATTTTAAGAAAATTCATTATAATCGATGGGAATTTAAGATCAGGACAGCGAGCAAACCGCTTTTTGCTTCCAGTTACGAAGCGACACAACACCGTCCCTAGACTTCTGCCCATATCCTGTGCGCCTCTAGGGTCGATAATAGCTAGAAAAGTCATTTCGAAAAAGTAAAAATCGAACCGTTTTAGCAAATGCTGCCGTATAGCAAGCAAACAGCAACCAGTGGCTGTTACTGACGAAAACTTCTTCGGTGAAACGAAGAAACGAATACATGTTTTAAACAAGCTAGACGAGCGCCGAAACATTCCAATCCTCCACCTCCTTCTTCTTCATCGGCTAACAACAGTTCTTAAGAATAAACTAAGGTTAAGAAGACAAAGTTTGGAGTGGAGGGACGGACTGCAGACAACACCAGTTGGCTTCTGGTAACTGTAAATGCGAGGCGTGAATCGAAATTCAAAAATGTGATTCAAACCGTTCCTAAAGTGCTGTGATATTTTCGATTTTTAGTGCGTGCACAATAATATAACCGCATTTCCTACGAAATAAATCGATAATATCGATCTCAAACGATCTATCCGTTTCTATTGTAAAAGGTAAATCTATACAATACCAGCTACTGTAAGAGAGAATACTATTAAGATTTATGATTCCATTTCGCTTTGTAAACCTGAATTGTTCATTAGTCATGCACATATTTAAAACTATACATACAAGACTTATACAAGAAAAAAAACACTTGAAACATTCGTTGTAACGTCAAAAAACGAAATGAAGCAACATTTAGAAGTTAATACCTAATAAAAAATAAAAAAATTATTTTCAATCAATTTTTTAAAATTTAATAAACGAAAATATTTATAATTGGTGATGGCACAATTTCTTGAGAGAGGATATAAATTCGAAAATATATCTTAGGGGATGAGTGTATTTTAGCTTCTTCAGGAAATAATATCAATTTTTTCAGAAACGTTTATAATATTTTATAATATTAGTTCTTTAAGGTGAATGTTAAATTTTATTTTATTACGTAGTATTTAATAACATTAATGCTTTTATTCCGGAATTTGGGGAAGTGCTTTGTTAAGGGTAGATATATTTTGAAGAATTTGGGGTGAATTGGTTGCTATTTTGAATCCGGTTAAGCTCATCCCAGCCACTACCCTCTCTCTTTTCAACGACAGGTATACATAAATACACAAACATTTTCTAAAATGAAAATAATTACGAGTAAAATATATAATAAACACTTTATGAATTATGCAAATGATAAATAAAACAGGAAAAAAGGTTGAAAACAGTAATTTTTGTTTTAAAAAATGTACTTGATAAATTTTCAACAGCCCTCGTTATTTTGAAATATAGTGAAAACTCTTTATAACGTAGATATTATTTGAGCTTAGTTGGTTTTCTTTATAGCCAATATACTGTAACAAAACAGCTATTCTCTGTAACGAAACAATACGCTACATTTAAACCTAAAATTCCACATAAAAACGATTAAAAAAACTAAAACGCGTTTCGACACCCACGGTTCCATCCTCAGTTAGAGTATCTCACTCATTTTTTATTATAATATTTACGATAACTTCATATAAACATTTGAATTTATTTAACATTTATGTGGATAAATATTAGAAAAATTGACATTCAAATTGTAATAAAATGTTATGGATCCAGTTTTAAGAGCCCCTGTGTATATACCTAAATAAAAATAAATTTGAGTTCAATACAAAATGGCATGCTATGATTGAAATTGAATGTAATTAAAGCGCAATTAATACACTGTTTACATTAATTGTACAGAACATTAACTTTAAATTATGGAGAAACTGAAATTCTAAAAATTTAGGCAAATATCACATTTGAAATTCTGAAAATATTCAGTCCTCAAAACGATTTATTAATGTAATTTTCGATGTATTCAATTTGCCATCTATCTTTATTGATAGAATTAAATAAATTGAACTATATAAAAACCTATCACTTCCTCCCAAGTCCTTCCTTGGTGACTATCGTATTTTACCGAGATAAGAAATTGCAATGTATTACGAACACTCATGGTAGAAGTCGTTGAATTGTTAAATAGGTTAAAAAATTTATACCACATTGAAAACACAATATTCAGTTTCCAAAGTTATTGTTTTGTTTTCACGATAAACGTAAGTAACGATCTAAAAATAAACTATATAGGTAGGTACGTAGATAATGATATTGCGATAGGATTAAACACAATAGTTTTTTTAAATTTTGTTTAATTCAATAAATTGTTTTTACAAAAATTATTTTTTGACTCAATAAGACACATTGAAACTAAACACCTACATATAAGGTAAAAAAATTGGCAATATTTGTCGTTAACAATAATATTTATTGATTGTAAAATGTTTTAAATAAATAACTTTTTAGGTACTACCGTGTAAATAAAGATGTCGGTATACGGAATTGCGTTATCAGTCGTGGGATTCTTAAGAAAACGTTTTCCAAACATAGATAATTTAGTATTCACATTACATTATAGACTGACAACGGCCTTATTGTTTTTATTTTGCATTGTAGTTACAGCAAACAGTTTAATTGGTAAGTAATTTTTTTTATTATAGATATCTGTTCGACACAAACAATATTATGCATTCAGAATATAGAAAATGTATCATATCATAATTAAGAGAGAATGTCTTTTTGTCTTATAATATTTACGATTTTTAAATTAATATGAAACATTTAAACGTAAATAATATAATCGATGATGCTTTCAAATGTAGGAACTCCATATTCAAAGTCACGAAAACAAACACAATGTTTTGTTACAAATATCTATTACTCACTTATACACATTAGTAATCCATAATAATTATTTCGTACCTAGTGGCAAAATTAAAAAAATACCTTGTTTGTTTTCGTATTTTTGAAAATTAAAATGTACTAATCAGAAATATATTTTTCTTATATTAAATTATTCTTTACTCTTTTCTGTTTATGTGCAGAAATTTTACAGTTGTGTATATTTTGTTTTTACATAACAATAAAACATCAACGTCTCTATAATAACACCTTTTAATGATTTAGAGTAATTACCTATGCAATTTATGTTGACCTTCGTTTCAAGGAATAAATACACTTATACCTATTGTGTCAATTTTGTGAAAGTTTCAAGATAGGCAATTGAATATTTGAAGGATTTTTTTACGTTGTACTAGGTATCACAAAAATGTACGATACATTTGTGAAATTGTAAAAATATTTTCAAGGGGCGCCAATTCAATGTGTTGCTGATAGAGGGGTACCACTTCACGTAATAAACACCTACTGTTGGATTACCCACACGTTTACATTACCCCACGAACAAGGCAAACAGCTTGGTACGGAAGCTGCCCATCCTGGTCTTGGAAATGACAACCAAGAGAAAACGCACCATAGTTACTACCAATGGGTCCCTTTCATGTTATTCTTTCAGGTGATTACAGTACTAATGTCTCATAGTTTTTTATCATCTCATACTAAAATTGTGTAAGTTCTCCGAGAAAAGAGAAAATAAATTTTATGGTTTTAGGGAATTTTGTTTTATGTGCCGAGATGGATTTGGAAAAATTGGGAAGATGGCCGAATACGTACAATTTTACAATGGTACTATTCCAGCAGTAAAATACCAAGGACTGAGAGACAATCCCAAATAGTGCAATATCTGATGGAATCTCACGACACCTATAACCCTTATGCCATTGGTTTTATTTTTTGCGAGGCACTGAATTTCATAAATGTGGTAAGTGACAATAAATACAGAATACGAAATTCCAAACAATTGATGAATATTTATATAAATTTACACTGTATTTTTTTAATGTTTATAGATCGGGAATATATTTTTTACTGACCGATTCTTAGGAGGTGTTTTTTTGACTTACGGTTCGGAAGTGGTGGCATTTTCGAATATGAATCAAGAAAATAGGACCGACCCGATGGTTGCCATTTTTCCAAGAGTGACTAAATGTACTTTTCACAAATTTGGTCCTTCCGGATCAATTCAAAAACACGACGCGTTGTGCATTCTGGCGTTAAACATTCTGAACGAAAAAATTTACATATTCCTGTGGTTTTGGTTCATCATTTTGGCAATCGTATCCGGAATTTCTTTAATCAACACGATAGCGATATTCCTATCGCCAGGGGTAAGGACTTTTATACTCAAAAGAAAGATGAGATTTTCTACCCCTGGTGCTGCCGACACAATTTCTAGGAAAACGCAAGTAAGTAAAATACTTTCATTATAAACAGATTTCTATATATATATATATATAGTATCTTTCCATTTGTAAGTTACCCTTTTGTGAATAAATTAACTTTTCCAGAAAATTTAATATTAAATCGCATTTTTACTATTGTTTTTTTATACGGTATTTAATAACGTATTATTAATTACATGATATAAAAAGAATTGGTAAACAATTACCTTAAGGAAATTTAGTAGATTAAAAATTTTGTAAACAAATAATTAAAAAATAAAGACCCTTTGATGTAATTGGTTAATTTTGATTTCAGATTGGCGTGTATGTTTTACTACATTTCCTGGGCAAAAATTTAGACATTGCCGTTTATAGTGAAATGTTAGATGAACTGGCAACACGACTAAATTACGGTAATAATAGTAATTCTCCCTCGGCACCATCGACAGTGGAGATGAGCCCCATGTACTCAGAAATCGAAAAATATGGTAAAGACACGGAAATATGAGACAATTTCACAAAAAAAATGTTTCTTTAAAAGAAGAATAATATTTTCCCTGTCTCGTCTTAATACAAAAGACGTCAATATTTGCTTACGAACTGAAACTGCTGTGCTTGACAATTAAATTGCTGCAATTACAGCAAAATATGAAACAGTAGATAACGTATTCATTTGTATTAAATTGTGATTATTTAAAAAATTAAAATAAGTATTTTATTTTTTTACTATTAGTAATTTTAATAAGTGTGACTGTTGTGTAGCATCATATAATTAATGCATTTTTTTGAATGTAGAATAAACTTTTTTAAATTCTTTGATACTTAATACAATTCCTAGACAAATGTTGCCTATCCCATTATTTCACATTTTTTGGTCCACTGGATGAAAACAAATAGTAAAATTTTATTATTTTCCACAACCATAAAAACTATCAATTTGTATTTCCTTGGGAATTAATAAAATTAATATATTAAAGAAATCATTTTATTTTTCTTGTAATATTTACGAAATTATCTGCAAAAATTATATTATATTTCACGCATTGAAAATTTTAGAAATAGGGATATGATTGTGTATTTGGGACGTAATAAAGTTTAGGAATATGTCAGCAGAATATTTTTATACTTTACTGATAACCACTCTCGACCCTAATATACCACGTTTAAATTTCGATAGCATTAGTTGCTGAAATATTCAAACACACTGATATCCCAACATAAGGGTTTTGATATAGAAGTACAGGAATGTAATTCGAATGGCCGCTATCTAGTCGTGGGTTAAATAAGTCTTTTTCTAATCAATTTTTATAGTCATTTAATGAACCTCATTATGGCTAATGCACGACAAAAATCTAAAAAAACCTGCAATTTTACCAAGAAGATATTCATTGGTTATCCAATAAAATGACAATTGTAATTATTTTCTCACGAGTTACCCACATATTTTTTATTTTTAGAATTTTTTCTTGTTAACTTAATCTGGTTGTCCCAAAGGACCCATCAGTAAAATTACACAAAAATATACTGATATAAAAACTTCCTATTAAACATTTTAATCTAATGGAAATGTCTAACATTCACCACAGTTATTAGGCTACAAAAAGTGCAATAAACAATTATTGATCATTTATAATGTCATAAGGTGTTACAATTGTATTTAGGAATTCAACTGTTTATTTTAAAAAGTCAGTTTTTCAAGAAAAATTTATGAATCATTCCCCTATTTGTTATATCCGTTATATACATTTTAATGGTACACGTTATCTCGCAGTATTTTAATACTTTCTATCACAATGTGTAGCGTGCATAAGTATAGAATAAATATTGACAATGTTGTGTTGTTTCTTTGTTTTTCCATATTACGAATTTTTGTTAAAATTTTTGGTTTGCTGTCAGCTGTCGCAAACCAAAAATTTTAACAAAAATTCGTAATATGGTAAAACAAAGAAACAACACAACATTATCATCAACGGATTTGGGAAATCCCTACATCAAATAAATATTGACCCTTCATTTCAGTAAACATGAGTGTTTTTTTTTATATGTCACCTCTAGTTTGTTCTATAGTTACGAAAATATCGATTATAAAATTAGCTTTACTTTCTATAAAAACAGTCATAAACGTTTATTTTAGTGTTTATTTTAACTGTTTTATTACTATTGAGGTCACATGAATTTTTAAATGTTATTCTGCGATAATTTCTTCTTACAAAAAATAGGTAATATACAAAATCTGAAATAATCATGATTTCTTTTTATATAATGCCTTGTTTTACTTGATAAAAATAATGCTTTTTAGTTTATATTCTTTCTTTTTGGTTGGGTAGCTTAAAATTGTTAGTTATGCAGTCCTTTATGAAGACAGCAGAAAAATCACACAATTCTAATAACTATAAATTCATGAATAATATTATTATTATTTTAAAACTCACCGATTGCCCCAATCTATTTTGCCCGTTATCTCCAGTTTTAGTTCCCTAGTTTGATCTTGAGTTAACGTTTCTGATACCAACTGTCTTCTCCACTCTAAAAGATCGCGCATCACTTTTCCAACACAGTCGAATTTGTAACCTTCTCTATTCTGAAACAAAAATTACAAATCCTCAGAACATTTTCAACCATATGGTATTGCCTGCTTGGGTAGGAAGTGAATAAACTTTACTTTAAAGAATGCATCAAGACTTGCGGTTTTTCGATTTTTATTCCATACAATCTTTGTCGGTTTAGCATATATGGTTGTGAGAATTATATGGGCAAAGAGAACAGAAATGTCAAAATGGAAACCGATATAATCTCGGATGCATTGGGTTACATATTTAAATAGTTTGAAAATAAAATTTGTCTAAAGTTTTCATTTTGCTACTTTTTTGGCCAGTTATTTTTCCTGACATACGTATTCTACTAATTAATTAATTTAAAGGGATTCCAGAATTGTCTTTAAAATAATTATGTAATTGCAAGATATAACTGTTTAAAATTAGTACGAAAACAAATGTGCGTGCCAGCTCAACAAACGATTACTTTATTCAATTAGCTTAATTAAGAAGGGATGAATTGTAGGGGAAACTGGGAACACCTAACAAAAATTATACAAAAAAAGCAGAGAATTACATAGAATTATGAAAATAAAAATAATATGATGTCTTATATGGATATTAGTCATTAATTTTTATACATTATCTGAAAGATTACTAGTGATAACAATGGATTACTTACTAGGTAATCATATTAGAAATTATTTAATACCGTTTTTGCAATTTCACTTGTAGTAACTGTCCAAAAATTTTTTTTTCTGGACAACTATTTAATTCTTCATAAAAAATACAATTATGCTTACCACATAAAGTCTTTTCCAAATCTCTCCCCACTCTCTGAGTACCATGGTGACTTCCCGAACGACGGGATCATCTACAGGAATGACACTTTCGAAAAGACCCTCGTTTTCCACCTTGCATACTTTTAAGTGAATGTAATTTTGAGGGAAAATCCCTTTTACAGAACGGTTCTTTGTGGAAAAACCTCTGTACCACCCCGGACATTCTTCAAGAATTTGTAAAGTTTCTCCTATCTCAAGAGGTAAACCAAACTTCGTATCACCTCGCCAGTTATAGACCGCTGTAACAAAGAAAAAAATTATTTATTAACAATGAATCTTTTAATTTTATTCAAATTTGATATGTTAGGAATTTAGATCTTATAGATTATGTAGTAGTTTATCGTTCTTTTCCATAAGTTTGCATAAAATGGTTAGTTACACTATAATTTAATTTTTATTTCCATAAAGTATATTAGATAATCTTTATATAAATAAATAAACTTTTGGGTTAATTTTAAGGTTTTTATTGAAAAATTGAACTGAACTAACTAATATATGTCTTACCGGTAATTTAAAAAAAAATCAATTTTTCAAGAGTCACCCTGTAGGTACATTATTTTCAGGCCAGATATTTCTAATGTTATTAGACACTTTCGCATTTTGCTAATGAACTTTATTCTCATTTTCAGATAATTTTAATTGCAAAACTACCATTAAGTGCATGCAGTTGATAAGTTTTTATTATATGTGTATATATTATTTCATAATAAGCACATAGGAGAACAGCTTTGTGTATTACTTACAATTAGTTTATGAATATTTACTGCATAAGCAGCATTTAAGTTACGAAAACAATGATACCTATTTAACGAATATAGTTTTTAGTACCTATTACGTTTTAACACCACATGAAACAAACTACAGGTATTAATTAATCTCTCTTATAATGAAAATTACAACGCTTAGTAATTGTTTTATACTTCTCAATATCTAAGTAATACCTTAAACTCTGTTAATGATAAATTCGTAGTTTTTTTTTATATAAAATTAAACAGTCAAATATAAATATTCTGATAAGATTTGGGAATTTACTTACGAAGGCTATACCTAATTAAAATGAACAAAACATGATATCTAAAAGTTCATTTTTGAAAGAGGAAATTAAAAATTAAACATTAAAGAAATAATGTTTGAAGATATTAATACTTAATAATGACGCACGTAATTTAGTGAGACACCCTGTATACGAATAAAAATAACAGCAGCGTAATCAACAACCTATAATAGATTTTTTTGCTGCTCTTTTGATAAATGTAATAATATGCCAAGAATAAAGCACCTGGATACTAAGTAATCAAATTGCTTGTATACATAATGACAATATAGCTTGAGCAATTCTCTCAACAGCCTTAATTATATATTCTCGTTGAGTTTTCAAAAGGAAATAACCCTTGAAATGCGACTCTACATTCGTTCACACAGGAAGCGGCCGCTTTAAATATAAATTTGTTTGTTAGACTGTGATTTTGGAGACATTATTAATAACAATATTGTTTTAATTCTGTTTGATAATATAAAGTGCATTGTTCCATTTTCAAATGTTTATTATCAAAAGGTACACATAAGTAATTATTGCACCTTCTATTATGCTTACATAAAAAAGATGCTCGTACAAAGTTATGTTTTATATAAAAAAATATTGATGTAACAATCAAAAAGTGTAAATCAAGACGACAAACATTGTAAACGCAGTCGTAAAAAAGATTTCAAATTCTCCTCCAAAATAAATAGTTCTTAAACATTGTTTCAAAAAATATGAATAATTTATTATAATAATACGTTAAAGTTACTCACCGACACCGTATTTTTTTGACTTAGTAGGAACCCACATGTTTTTTACTTTTCTTATACACTGTTTACATGACTTTACCGTAAGTGTACTGTTAAACACACACTTTAATCAATAGAAACCATTTCATTTGCAGCCATTGTTTTTTACGATTTTTACTATAGCTGTCATAATCAAAATAATACAGATTCCTAATTTATGCAACCCAATCTGCAGTGACTTAAATAAAAGTCAATCTACTTAAGCACTTACTTCAAAGATAGCAGCACATGTTACCATTTCCGCGAAATATTTAAATTCAAATAATGGAAGGTACTTTTAATAAACATAAATTTAAATAATTGTTTTTTTTTTTAATTAATCGATATTATTGGAATTAAATATAATATGAACAATTAATCTAGCATTTCTTATAATTGAAAAATTACTCTTTTAATGGCTTTTAATTGGTTAGTGGTAATTAGGGTGAGTTTTTCTTTATTTGATGACTCTTTTAATGCATAATAGTTTACGAAATTGTTGGTTTTTTAATATTGGCGATAAACATTCTTCTTATTCTAAATAAAAATAAATGCTTTTGCCGAGGCATTTTTATAATGTATTAGCATTAATTATCAGCTTTTAAAAACACTACTTGTGCTAATTGGCAATCAGTTAACAGTGTTTAAATTATCGTAGATATGCATTAAACAACTATTGTCTGTTTTAGCAATCTACACACACACACACACATATATAATAAAATAATTCTTGATATAATATACTGTTCAGTAAATCTTATTTAAAAACTTGAATTTTAAGTGATTTTATAATTTTTCGGAAGAAGTTTTTAAGGTTTGCATTTTAATATTATTTCAACTATTTTCATTTTTAATTATTGATTGGATTGTAAAATTAAATGTACCTATATTTAATTTATGTACGTTCAGAATTGCATACAGTTTTAGAAAACGTAATTCACCTTGTTTAGGGAAAGTTTATAAAAGGAAAAAGTAAATAAGTTTGTAAAAATATTTAATTATTATTAATAAATAGTGAAAATTAATACAACGTGTTATTTATTGTTAATTATGGATTTCCATAAAGCAAAGGCAGAATCAATTAATTATTACAACTATGAAAACAAATAAAATATTTTTACTTTTTCTAGAAATTCATTTTATGGTTTTTGCATGTACATACAAGTTCTCATGTGGGAAATGTTAAAAACAAAAACCCGCATAAAATCATTTCTCTTACGAGTAAGTAATGATTAGAATTTTAATTGTACATATATATACATGTGTTAGCACACTCAATTGTTGCATATAAATCGTGCAATTTCTCGCAAAAGTTGTTGAATTACATACTTATGTATTGTGTGTGGTTAATACTTGCAAAACTTGAATACCGTACTCTTCTTAGAAACTGCCACAAAGCAAGTCTTTCCAAATGTCCAGAACAAAGAACACAGCATGTGGTTTGAGGAGGTTTAACAAAATAATATACAATGAATTGTAAGAAACACATTTGCAAAATTTGATTTTGTAAAGCTGTTAAAAATTAGTAATGAAACAAAATAAATGTTAAATATAAAAATCATATGAAAATGAATGTTTCATCATCTTTTAAAACAATCAAAAGCACCTTGGGTACTTCTAAAATGCTAAAAAAAATATTTTTCATCTGATTTTTAATATTTAACTTCATTTTGTTTTATATCTAATCTTTAACAGTTCCGCCAAATCAAGATGTGTCTTACAATTAGTTATTTATTAGTGTTTTTGTACAAAATTATTTTTTTAACAGTATAATTTCTGAACCTCCTTCGATATTGAACAATTCGAAACAACTAATTGAAAAACGCATAATACATAACTAATTTGATTTACCACCATAGCTGATTAAAGAGAAACGAAAATAATGTATGAAAATGGAATAAACATTTTAGTTAAAAAACTCTTTCTGTGTTGATAATTTCGGATGTTCTATTATAACGTACAATTTATTTTGGTATGAATTTTTATTTATATTCATACAAGAACTACAAAATTTTGAAAAAGTTATTGTGTCTACACATTTACTAAAATTCTCAAATGTAAAAATAGTTTGATTCTTTTAATATTCTTGATAATTTAAATAGAAAGTAAATAACATTAACTATTAATAGATATACTAGATAGTAAGCTGAAGAATAAACGAATATAGAACTTTTGATTATAAAAGAAAACGCTTCATAATCACTAAGTAAATAACTACATGTAATACTGACTGCTAAATAGTCACGTATCAGTTGAAAATATATTTTCCTTACTTAACAAAATATTTTAAGAAATTTTTAGTACAATTTCTTATGTTTCAATTTCAATTTCTCCGTTTAATAAAGCCTTTATTTTTTAATACAAAAACTTAAAAATTCTCCAAACAACCCATTATTGTTAAATCTTATTACAAAAATCTCTGAACCTCATGAAATATGGTATTCGTTTAAACTAGAATTTTCTTAAAGTTTTGGGCTGGACTATTTCCCTAATGAACGATTTAATTAATCGATTATCTAATTATTCTCTAATAATCGGTAATCGATTGTCAAATTTACTAAAAGAGATTGATTCATCGGTAATGTATTTGTGAAATATTTTAGAAATAATGAAAAAATACAAAAGAACTGCTTTTAAATGTTTCAAAGTTACTGAGTAACGCATTACTCTTGAGAAAGGGCTAATCACCCGAAACATATATAGAGTTAATACAATAAAACTTTGAAACATTTAAAAGCGGTTCTTTTGTATTTTTTCATTATTTCTAAAATGTTTCACAAATACATCACCGATGAATCAATCTCTTTTAGTAAATTTGACAATCGATTACCGATTATTAGAGAATAATTAGATAATCGATTAATTAAATCGTTCATTAGGGAAATAGTCACAATTGAAGATAATAAAATTTCTAGATAAGATTGTCGTAAACCCTTTATTTGAAAGGAAACATAAAGCTACTTTAGAATTATAGGAACGTTTGTATTTCTATTCTTTGTTTGGCTGAAACCCCACATAAAAAAACATTTTTATAATACAGAAAAATAACAGTTGTTGTTATCCATTTTGATGAAGACATAGTAATAATATTAAATAAATGAAATTATGTAAGTTTGGATCAGTAGAAATGGGACAACACTACATACAAAATTATACATAATCTACACATAGTTCTAGACGATTTTGTCCTTCTTTTTTTATGTTAAAACATTACTTATTGCTTTTGCGTATAATCGTTTTCTTATGCTGATTTGCAGCGTGCAAATAGGCAAACAAAAAACTAATCATTGTCTGACAGCTTTTTATTTCCTATTATTTATCGTTGCATTTCCTTGAGCTGACAAACTGTAAAGAAATTTCTTTTGTTTACCAATACGATAGATAATAAGGTTGCAAGATTAGTTACGGGCTAAACTTTCAGAAAATTTTTGAAATATCTTGATACATACGTAGCTACTTAATGAATTTTATGGTGGTATACGTAAAAAGTAGAAAATGGTAATTATATATTTTATCGAAAGTTCAAAGTCCCCAATAGTGTAATAAATTGTACTAATTTTTTAATGCAGTGGATTAAAGAAATTAAGGAAGATGTTTTAGAAATTGTTATATGTATTTTATATATGTCCGATATTTATTTCTATAATTACTTAATTAACTAAGTTGTTTCTTTATTGGCGTCTACATCAAAAATTCTGTTTTATTGCACTCTCATTTTCTTCTTTTACCTGTACATAGTAAGTAATAAGATATTATAAAAAAGGCTGCATGGGATATTGTCTGTTCAACCTTTGTTGCTATAGGAATGTTGTATTACTAATTTATTACAATGTGCTTGACGAAGACAGAAAATTTACAGAAAAGAGCGAAGGAGGCAGTCGCTGGCCCCACCAAAACCCAGTGAATGTTAGTGTGTACTGTGTGGGTAAACGTGTATGCATTTGTATTTGTCGAGGAGTTAAACAATTTTGTATGCTTCTGTAAAAGCATACGGTCAGTGGTGATGTGTTTATGAGAAATTGTTTTGTTTCGAGTGTAATTTGTGAAAATAAAACTCCAATTTCCTCACCAAGGACATTAGAAAGGATACCTTTACAATTTTCCTTATCGTTGTGTGAAAGTAAAGTAAGTTTGAATTATCAAAAGGTTCGTTTCTTGTTGTTGGGTAGAACCTGTTGCATCAAGGAAGAATCAGTGTTCGAAACCGGTTTACATTATATATTATTATAATTTCGAAATGCTAAAGAAATGACTAATTTACATGGAAACATTATTAATTGAATAATTTGTCCAATGTCCTCAAAACTTTTAACTGTTTTTCGTTATTTACTTCAGGGTCACTTAAATGTCTTGAACCGTTTCCTAAATAGATAATTTTCGTAAATAGGTAACGAACAAATTCACTTAATTTGTGTGCGCTAAAGACTGAAAAAATTATGATCAATGCTTCAGAAATTTGTATTGTTTTTTAAAGTACCTAATAGATTCATAGTTCAACAATTTAGAACACCAAAGTAGAGCAAGTGTTTTTATTGTTAGACGATAATAGATATACTGAATATAAGTACATATATCTATTTATTATGTCGATAATGTAGCAATAGTCAACTTTCAATCAAATTACCACATTAATAATTGTTGTAAAATAAGAAACATTGATTAACTACCATGTTATTAGTGGAGTATCCCATCGCCCCATTACTTACATACTAAACAAATAAACAAATAAGTAATAAATTAATTAATCATCCCATGATTTTTATAATCCTGGAATTTATCTATAAATACATACGTTGAATGTTGTTAAGTGATTTCCATAAATAAATAAATAAAAACCCATACTTTTATTAAGTATTCCTATTTCAATTGTTTTTTAACCATGGTCAGTTACACTTTCGCTTGTAGAAATAGTCATCAATTCATCGTACTTATTTACCTAATTACCGTGAAGGTAACGAACCATTTTATTAATTAACAAAACCACAGTAATGAAAAGGTACTATAATAGGTAACTGGTTGAATTTTCATAAATAGAAGTAAGGTATTTCGTAGAATTCGGGAATTAATTGAATTTCTTATTTATTAAATCGTTGGAATCATTTTAATCAACATTGAATCATAAAATAAACGATTAAAATATACGTTATGGACTTTTTAATGGTAGAAACAGCACGAATGTTCTTATAATAATTATTTCTTATTTTGGTGAATCTGAAAGAGTTTTACTTATAATAGAACTCTTTGATAATATTTCTTATTTTGTTTCTTTTTATAATTACTTTGTTCTGTATTTTACTTATATTAACAACTAAATGTGAAGTGTTAATTTTAAAGTGCCACGAAAAAAAAAACGTCATTATAAAACTTTTAACGTGTATTAAAAACTTAAACCGACTTTGTAGTTCTTATCTTACCTATGGTTGGTACTTAAGTCATTCTAGTGGTTATTAATTAATCTATCATATTATAATAACCTTCAAGTGACAAATTCAAACCGTTTTCCAACCTAATTTTTCCTTTAGGTATAGGTACTATTTATAACTTTTCCTAATATCCCCATTAAACTGTGTATGTAACTGCAAGTGCAATTGAAGTCTCATTTTCTAATTAAATTTTATTGTTGGTAGCTCCTATCAATGAATTGGTTAATGAGATTCTTTAAAATTAATTAGGAGGATGAAAATACACATATTCAAACCTACTAAAAATATGGAAATTATATTGAAATTTTAAATTAATAAAACACAATTTCCACTATAATTTTATTTTTCTCTACAATTGTTTTATCCTACTAGGGCATCTTCGGGGGAAGTATTTACATCGAATGTTACAATTTTTGCCTTATATGTATTACGACTATCTTAGTCTAAAGGGTGGGGAGAAATTTCTACTATGTTGTCAAAAATTATTGAATTGTGGATATTTTCAATTTCATTAAGAATTCATGTGTTATTTTCAATCTGTTTTTTAATTTCTAAAGTTTCTCAAATGTCTAGTTTTTTACTTTTATTATGTTTGTGTAAAATTTTGAAATTTTGTTCTAAATTAAATTCATGTTTGTCTTCAATGTGGTTCATGAATGTTGATTTTGAACTCGTTGAAGACAACAAACATGAATTTAATTTAGAACAAAATTTCAAAATTTTACACAAACATAATAAAAGTAAAAAATTAGACATTTTAGAAACTTTAGAAATTAAAAAACTGATTAAAAATAACACAAGAATTCTTAATGAAATTGAAAATATCCACAATTTAATAATTTTAGACCAAATAGTAGAAATTCCTCCTCACCCTTTAGACTAAGATAGTAGTAACACATATAAGGCAAAAATTGTAACATTCGATGTAAATACATCTTCCGAAGATGCCCTAGTAGAGTGAAACAATTGTAGAGAAAAATAAAATTATAGTGGAAATTGGGTTTAATTAATTTAAAATTTCAATATGTATTTAAATTTCCACAAAATAGAGGCTGATACAATTAATTAATAGAAATTATAGATGCTTAGGTATCTAACTTTTTTATTAATTTTAAGACTTTCGGTACCTTATGCTTACATAATGTGAATATTATACACTGTACATATGACTTAATTGACAATTTATTGTGTGACGTAATTCCTTCAATGCTAATTTTACTCGACTTAAGCTGTTTAGTTCCTTATATTATACGATTACAAAAAAAATGTTTTTATTATTAGTATACCTATTTCTGCCTATATATGTGTTTATGTTTAATAGCCATATACAAAAAATTAAATGTTGCCTATATTTTTTTATTTCTTAGAAAAATTACACTTCAGTACAATGCGTTTATGGGGTAAATTTTTTGAGACAATTTTCCAAATAGAAATCTATAGGATTGTCAGCAAAAAATATTTGAGAATTTGCAATATGTATTTTCAATTTATTTATTCTTCCTGTTCATAAAACATTCTTTTAACTGATTAGAGTGACAATATTATAATAAGTGATGTCTTGTTTGTTTCTAAACAATGGAACAACGATGTAACTACCTGTTTGTATACGAAAACAAACAAACAAATAAATTGTTTGTTTTGTTGTTTCAGAAAAAAATAAACAAAAATGTCAGTGTTTGGTATGGTGTCCGCAGTTGCGGGCTTTGTAAAAGTACGTTACCTTGTTGACAAAGCCATAATCGATAACGTAATTTTTCGATCGCATTATCGAATTACATCTGCCATCCTTTTCCTCTGCTGTATTATAGTTACAGCAAACAATTTAATTGGTAAGTAAACTTTTGTTACAGTTATAATAAAAAAAAGTGAAATGCTTCATTCATTTTCTAAAATTATTTTTAAATATTTAATTTAATTTCAAAAGATAAAATAAATAAAAGAATGGAAAAGTATCACCAATTGTTTATTGTACTCGACAATATCGTTTCGATCTACGTGATCATTATCAAGTGTATTACTAATTACTAATACTCTTGATAATGATCATGTAGATCGAAACGAAATTGTCGAATACAATAAACAATTGGTGAAACTTTTTCCATTCTTTTATTTATTTTATCTTTTGAAGTCAAAAATGTTTCACAGTAAGTGCACCCTAGAAAGTTTAATTTAATTTAATTTTTAGGTGATCCAATTCAATGTATCAATGATGGAGGGGTTCCAGGGCACGTTATTAATACTTATTGTTGGATTACGTATACATTTACTTTACCCCACGAACACGACAAAGCTGTGGGTACACATGTCGCACATCCCGGTCTGGGAAATGAAAACCAGGAGAAAATGTACCATAGCTACTACCAATGGGTTCCCTTTTTCCTTTTCTTCCAGGTGTGGAAATAATTTCCTTATTATTTTCTGCATAAAATTTGCTTTAGCTGCGATAAAATTATTTTAAAGTATATAAATTTGGATGGTTCCAACCTGTAGCTATTTAAAAACACTGGAATCATTTATTTATACGAGGGTGTGTCAAATAGTAATGTTATATTTTTTAATATTTTAGGGAATTCTATTCTATGTTCCACATTGGGTTTGGAAGAATTGGGAAGAAGGAAAAGTGAGGATGATTACTGATGGAATGCGAGGATGTTTGGTGGGTGCTAAAGAAGAAAGAAGCCATCGACAGTCGCGTCTTGTTCAATATCTCATCGAAACTCTTCACATGCATAACACATACGCATTTGGATTTTTCTTATGTGAAGGACTTAATTTTGTTAATGTCGTAAGTATTTATAACGCAAACAACTTTATCAACTACTATGCTTATGCTGTTATCAACAACGCGTATTATTTAAAGAAAAAGTTAAACAAAATTATGTAGATACGAGATTACAATATGGCCGTCTGTCTGTAGTTTTATTTTATTGTATTTGATGATAACTAATAATAATAATAATAATGATGATGTTAAGGACTAGTAAACAATGAGAAAACAGTACAAAGGAATTTGTTAGTCGTTTTTGAAGCCTTAAAAGAATAAACAAATTTGAGAAAAAATAAGATCGAAAACCAAAACGAACAAACTAAGAGGGTGGATGGATATGTTTTTGATTATGTTTGAATTTAATTTCAGCTTTTCAATATATTTTTCACGGACAAATTTTTGGGCGGAACGTTCTTAAAGTATGGTTCGGATGTGATATCGTTTTCAAATATGGACCAAGAAAATAGGACCGATCCGATGGTTCGCATATTCCCCAGAGTTACAAAATGTACATTCCACAAATTCGGTCCATCCGGATCTATACAGAAACACGACGCGTTGTGCGTTTTGGCGCTGAACATTTTAAACGAAAAAATATACATCTTCTTATGGTTCTGGTTCATACTTTTAGCTGTTTTGTCCGGATTGGCTTTAGTTTATTCTGCTGCAGTGGTGTTATTACCCAATACGAGAGAATTTATCTTAAGAAGAAGATTTAGATTCGGAACATCCGATGCAGTGGAAACAATTGTTAGGAAAACTCAGGTAAGATATCCGAACAAATCAAAATGACAATTGCAAAACTGAAGTTTCTATCTGTTCTTCCATTGTTTCAAAATTTAAATGTTTCTTTGAAGTGATCTTTTTTTGTTTAGGTTGGTGATTTCTTATTACTACACTTGCTGGGCCAAAATATGAATCTAATGGTGTTTGGAGAAATATTAGATGAGTTCGTACGACGCTTAAATTTTGGAAGTAATAGTAATTTGCCTTCGGCCCCTTCGACTTTGGAAATGAGTCCCATATATCCTGAGATAGAAAAATATGGAAAAGAAACAGAAACATAAATAGTCTAATTAACAAGAAACAGACAATATGCTTACTTCTCTCCTCGCAGCATCACTGCAGAAATTGCATATAATAAGTTTTATGAAATGAACAAAAGAAAATGTTGAAATTTTCAAAATCATATGCCATTTTAGTTCGACGATCTCATTTTGGTTTGTTATTTGTGACGTTCTTCGAAATATATATTTTTTAATTATTAATAGTGAAATATTTAAGTGTGCTAAGTAATTCCTTGTGCTTTTTTTAATGAAAATCTTATTTTTTTATGTATGTATAAGTTTATATTGATAACGAATTGCGAATTGTTTTAAATGTGCTTATAATAATTATACCACTATTTTTTGTTCCAAAAAGAGACTGCATTACGAATGATAATAATATTTTCAATTTTGCGGTGTACTTTTATATATAATATAAATAAAGACTTTAAATTAATAAACATATCATTTTTTAAATGTCCACTTATATTAACTACAATATCCTTTTATGGACGCCCTGTATATGGTTTCAAGAGCATTCCTTATGCAACACATTGAACGTCAACGATTTGAAGACGTATGCATATAAGCGCATGTGTAAGTTATTTTATTCGTGTTTACCTAACCTAGAATTGTGACAGTTGTATTTATTTTTTAAAGTGTTTATCTTTATTTTTTTATTATCGTGTATAGGAAAATTATGAATAAAAAATATTACGTAAATACATTTAAAATTACGATTTAAAGAACTTTTGACATGTCTGCAAAGTTGGAAATCGAGTGGACTCAAATTGCAAACAAGTTCATTACATGGGGCTCAGAAATATGCCTTTATGAAACAGAATTTTTAAAAGACAAAACCATACCTTGTAAGTAAATAAACAATATCCTTTAAAAAGCTAAGTAACAATCCTTTTTATTATAGGTATGAAAATATCAAACAACTTAGCTGCCTTTCTCCTAACCACTAATCCAAACTATCATTACATAAAGTGCCTGGACATTTACCCCAAATCTAACGATATTTTACTGGCAGTTGGTCAAGGAAATGGTAAAGTATCTCTTGTTACATTTGGGCCGTCACAATTTGATTCTCAGGGTTTACCAGGAAAAGAATTTGGTTTGTTGTGTTATTCAATTTTTGAACAAATTTTTACAATTATTATTACTTTTAGTACCTAGACATCCTCGTCAATGCAACACTGTTGCATGGAATCGTATTGATTCCAATTTAATAGCAGTTGGTTTAGATAAATATAGATCAGACCATTCTGTTCTATTATGGGATATAGTAAAATGTCCATTTTCTCCAGACTCAAATGGAGCCCCGAAACCATTAATTAGTCCTATGACTTCTAGTATAGAGATTTCCAAACCAATTGCTGAATTTGGAATGTCTGATATGACAGCTAGTTTGACATGGTTTAATACAAATAGCAAAACTATGGCAGTAGGCATGAACTTGAAAAATATAAGAATTGTTGACTTCAGGGGTATGCAAGAAAAAAATTCTTTTCTAGATATGATGTTTCTGTTGTTATTTATTACTTTAATTTATAGATAGTGTTAAAGTTGTGACATCTACTCCTACAAAAGCTGTTTTTGGTTTGTGTATGGAGCCCCATTTAGACAGACATTTAGCATCATATTGTGAAAATCAAGTATGTATCTGGGATGTTAGAAACTTTGAAAAGCCACTCATAACTCTCACACACCCCAAGCCTACATTAAAAATTGGATGGTGCCCAACAAGGTCCATATTTATTAATCTGAAATGAACTATTAATGCTTATACTAATTTTAGGCACAATTTGTTAGCTTCTTTACAACGGGACAGCTCTCTCATTAATTTATATGACATTCAACAGACAATTGTAGGTAATGAAGAAGTAGAACCATCAATTTTAGAGAGAGTTGTGGCACCAAATTATAGTCAAAATATCACATCCTTTTCCTGGCACCCCACTGAGGAAAATCGCCTTTTGTCTATCACCTTAACAGGTTAATTGACATTGATTTATAATATTTATATCATTAAACCAGTAATAATGAATAATGAGTAATTTTACAGGAACAATATCAGACTATGTTGTATATGATAGGATAACATTGAATTGGGCACCAAACTCTAATGTAGTATGGACTTTTGGTAGAAAAACTATGAAAATTTTAAACGAAAATAGTAGTTTGTATGATCCGCTCAAAGATATTTCACATAAAATTAAACAGAGAGCTTTGGACGGTTATGGTCTTAAAGTGAGTTTGAATTAATATTTTAATGAAACGGTATTGAAAGATTTTTTAAGGAAGAACTTTCTAAAAACGGAGACATGGTAGATGACGTTCTGATAAAAAACGCATGGAAATGGCTGCAACTTAGCCGCAAGTTATCTGATGAAGGTATCTTGAGAGGATACAATGCAAAACATCCAGGGATAAGAACAGTCTTGAAAATTGACGGTGTTAACGTTAAATCCGACACAATATCCATATCTTGGTCAGATTTAGGAAATAATAATTGTCATAGTTCCGCAAAAATATACAGGTAAATTTATAAAATGCGCTATTAATGTAAAACAACATCTTTAAATAGTCTTTAACTTTATTTACCTTAGACATGAAGACCGAGATAAAGCTTTGTACTTGTGTGGATGGAAGTTTGATAAAGATAACACACTTTCAAAATTATTGGATCGATTAGAAAAAGAACATGCTTTCTCTAGAGCTGCTGCAATTGCAGTTTTCAATCTTAAAATTAAACAGGCGTTAGAGATATTAAGTAGGGGGGCTGAAAGTAGTTTCGAAAATTCAAATTTGAATATAGTAGCAATGGCTCTAGCAGGTTTTTCAGACGATAAAAACAGCGTATGGAAGCAAATGTGTGCAGGTACAAGAGCACAAATAGGAGACCCGTATTTAAGAGCCATGTTTGCTTTCTTAACCGCTGAAAACCATAATTACGATGCTGTCTTGGTAATTTTCATTTATAACAAAGTTTTTTTGTGTTAAAAATTATACTAATCATTTTTCTAGAACGAAGACGGTATGCTAGTAGAAGACAGGGTAGCTTTTGCTTGTACATTTTTGTCAGATGGAAAGCTTTTAGACTATTTAAAGGCATTAGCCGTAGAACTTACCGAAGAAGGAAATTTGGACGGTTTATTACTTACAGGTGAGTAAGAAGACACTACCTTCTGTTTGGATGTAAATGACAATTTCGACCACTAGGTAATAATAGCGATGGTATGCAATTACTTCAACAATATTTAGACGTAACAGGAGACATTCAAACTACTGCCTTGATAGTTGTGAAAGCCTTTCCTATTGAATCATATAGGGAAAAGTCAAAAGAATGGGTTACCAGGTAATCAAAATTAAACAAATCAGTATTTTTTTTATAATAAAAGTTATTTTATTTTTAGTTATCGTAATCTTTTGGATGTTTGGCAATTATGGAACGAAAGGGCACATTTTGATATAATGTTAAACAGTTACAAACCTACAGAGAAACCGCCACAACAAGTTTATGTTTCGTGTAATTTTTGTGGTAAAAGCATATCGGCTTATATGCAAGGGTTGAATAGGGGACGTGGTCCGTTCTCTCGAATGGGCAGCACTGCAAATAAGCTAAAGGTATTAGCAATGCATGCAGCTTCACTCGTTTCCGTTTCATTCTCTGTAATATTTATATTTATTTGTAATAGATGTCTTCATGCCCTAACTGTCGCAAACCTCTACCACGTTGTGCGATATGTTTGATGCATATGGGAACAACCATGGGGAAACATATAAACGGCGATATTGATTCTAACAAATTAGTAGAATTTTCTCATTGGTTCACATGGTGTCAGTCATGCAGACATGGAGGACATGCCTCTCACATGATCCATTGGTTTAGGTAAGGATAAGGAGAAAAATTATTCATGAAATAATAAATATACAAACGTGTTACAGGAATCATTCTGAATGTCCTGTTACCCCTTGTTCTTGCAGATGTTTTGCTATAGATTCTTGGAGTAATGAAGATGTGTGATACAACGCAATTATGAATCTAATAAGTGTAAATAGGAATAGTTATGTAAGAGCATTAAAAAAGGTTCTAAGTAATTTTTAAAAAGACTGGAAGCGAAATTTTTGTTTTATATTTTGTAAGTAATTTTTAGTTGAAACTTTTAATAAATAATTGTACTTTAAATAATACGTTTCATTAATTATTACATTTAGTTAATAAATACATGAATAAGAAATATCAGTTACGGTAAAACTAATAAATTAAAGTCCTTGATAACAGTGATATCAACACTTTTATTGACATTTAAAAAGCATCACATATATAAAACATTAAATATATAAAAATTAAAAATATCAAATATGCTCTTGTCAACGTACGTCATGCAACTCATTGTTTATTGTCCAGCTTGTCAAGAAAAAAAGTAATTAAGAAAGGTAATGATTAAGTGTTACGTATATATAAAATTAAACAGAAAAAAAACTATTTTGTTTAAGTTACCTCAATTCTACGTAAATGATTCAAAACGATGGTATCACAAAGGTAATACTTATAAATTAATTGATTAGTATAAGTTGGTAATCATTGAGCCGTTATCAAACGTTTTAAAGTTTATGCATATTAAAAAATTATTAATTTGTAAAATAAAATTAGGAAACGATTTTGTTGCAAGTTAATGATCGAATAAATCATTATTAAAATAGTGTTATTTTAAGTATTTAATTTTTAAAAAAGAACAGGTAATGATTTTAGCAAGTATTATATACTACTTTGTGAAACTCGATAAGGTAAAAACAGGTACTTTAACCACATTTAAGTGCTTTTTTATTAGAAATTAGTGTTTAGTATTGAAGTTAATAATTTTGTTTCACTAGTAAGTTAATTTATTTTATTTTATGGTGTGCTGCAATAGAAACAACGTCTGTGAACTTAAAATAATATAATAAAAAATTATATACCTAATCATAATTAGATGAATACTAGTTGTGTAATTGTTTTATACCTTATTAAAAAATAGATTTTCAAAACTAGACAAATATGCGCTTTGTAAAAAAATTGCCAACCAAACCGACTTTTTTGTGTTACATAACATCCATACCTACAACTAATCACAAATAAAACATCACATATATAAACATCTTTAAATAAGAACACATTTGAATTTTTGTAGCTTCTTACGCTTTTTCTTTTCATCAATTTGTGGCTGATTTCGTATTATTCTTACAACCTTAAAGAAAATAAGTAAAATATGTATTTTAAATACAATATGAAAGGCAATTGCTAGGTATGCATGAGTTAACTACTTCTACAGCTACAGATACTTCTACTACAAGTGCTCAATTATTTTAAATTGTAGTAAAAGATGCATTTAAAACTGATTTAAACATAAAAACGAATAATAAATAAATACAACATTTCATCCCCATGCTCACATCCTTAAGGAGTTTCATTTCAAAAAATCCTTTCTTAGTTAGCACTTAAGATCCAAGCAAACATATACAACTAATTTCAGGTTTGTAAACCATCCTAGTTCTAGAAATTTTGTGATGAGCATGTTAGTGAATATATATGTATATCCTATTGGTGTTTTACAAGTGAAAATGAATTATAAATTGAAATTTCTTTTTTACTCATGAACAGTGCAATGTGGCCTAATATTGTAGGGGTATAAAAGAATGACTACATAAAAAAATGGGTAAATATTTAAAAAAAATTATTGCTTACCTCATGAAAGCAAGCATCAATATTTAGAGGAGGATCTTTAGCACTGGTTTCAATGTAAGGTATCCCCAATTTGTTGGCGAGTTCACGACCTTGATCTTCAGTAACTTTGCGTAAATGGACTAAATCTACTTTGTTGGCCACCAGAAGCATAGGGTAAGTATCCCTATAAGAAATAGTGCAATATTAATATAGAAAATTGAAATGTAATGTTAAACTCAGTATAAATGCATTTTATTAATATTTAGAGAAAATTATAATAATCATACCTGTCTTTTACCCTGAGAATTTGAGTGTGAAAATTAACAATATTCTCATAACTGTTTTTGTCTGTCACAGAATAAACCAAGAGAAATCCATCCCCTTTTCTCATATATTGCTCTCTCATAGCACTGAATTCTTCCTGACCGGCAGTATCTAGCACTAAAATTGTAATTGTAATTAGAAATCCTATTTAACACGAATTGGGGTTATGTGCTTGTGTTAAGTTTTTAATTTTTATAAAATACTATTGCATATTTGATTTAATTGTGTAGTTACCATCTAAAATACACCACTGTCCATCTACTTCTACATGTTGCAAATAACTGTCTTCAATAGTTGGGTCATAGTCAGTTACAAACAACTTCTGAAAGAACTGTATAGTAATGGCACTTTTCCCAACACCACCATCTCCAACTACAACGAGTTTAATTGTGGGAAGATTTTCGTTCGGTGGCCTCGTCATTGCACCCCTCGTGCTGAACTTTCTACCTTTGCTACCTATTGTGCTTTATAGCCCTTACCAGTTTGTCCTAATAGCTAAGTTGTCTGGAAATACACGTGATATTATTTACTAACTAGTTAATTATTATTTAATTTTATAAATCATACAACATGTACAAACAGAAAAAAGTTAAGATAAAAACAGTAGGTACAATACGTGCACTAACTACCACAATAAATAAGTCAATTACAATGCCAGAGATGAGACGTAATAAGCAAATTTATTGCACTTACCGCTGTAACATGGCTCTAATAATTTTATTTAGGTTGTCTTATGACATCGGCTTATTTTTAGAATTTACATTCTTCCCTTGTAAAGACAACAAAAACAAACTGCTCCCCTGACCATCTCTTTTATTCACTCCGTAGATTACTTAAAGTTACTATTATTAATACTTGTCGATGTTGCCATGTTGTATAAATTTCCGATATTAAAAAGGTAAAGTGTTAAGTTTGTATACAATAGCTATAATAACATATGGCAACGTTGGCATTGATTGTTCGCTTTTTAGTTTTTCGTTATGTCCACAGATTAGAGAGGTTTATGTCGTTTACTGTGACATGTATTCATTGCTGTTCGTGGTAGATCATAAATTTAAAAAGTTAGAATTGTGTATTTTTTGAGTTTTTGGAAATTAATGTTATGCTTCTTTGTGTACAAGGTATTTATATAAGTAGTTGTTTCTGTCGATTCCATATTTATATTTATATTTATTTTATTTTTGGCTATGCTAAATTCATTGAATAATTATTTTATTTTCTATTACTATTGAGGTTGTTGTATATTGAAGAGTAAGTTATTGCCCTTCGTTTTTTATTATGGATGTTGGTTACTAGTCTTCAATTGATACAAACTGTCTGATTGGTGTTATCTGTTGTCTTCAAAATTGAGGTATACTAACGCAAATATTTTCAATATCTACAACTACGCTTTTGCTTTCATCTTGCACATAACGATTTTCAAGAACTATCGAGTACTTTTTAAACATTCTATTAAGTTCCAATCTCAAAACAAAAGTAAGGAAGAACTCGCTATCCTAGCTCTCGATTGTATTAAACAGCATGCAATCGTCTGTATAACTAAAAACAAAAGCTGTGTATCTTTTGTTATTTTCGAGTCGATCGAGAATAAACGAATTTTGACGAATTAAAGCTACCAAAAGCAAAACGTAATTATGTCTAGATATGAATACGTAGTACTAATACGGAAAGTATAAATAATAGTAAGCGCGAGTGGTGAACACTTTGTCTGTGTTGTAGTAAATGTGAAATTTCATTTCTCCGCTATTCAAACAAATGAAAAAGGTAACTTTTCAAAATTAATATAATAATTTACAGTAGTATATAAACAATTTAACAGAACAATATATATAATATATTTAAGGTTAGCAATATAGGAATATTATGTGATGTGTTAAAATCATACAGTAACGTTTGAGTGAAAAAGTCATTTTTTCCATGTTTCCATTTGCGTCGTTCACAGGTGTGATCTACAAAGCTGAAGTTTTAGGAGAATATTTTAAGATACTTTTGCTAAATTGACTAATGGAAACGAAAAGAGCGTCTTAATTAATTCTACATATGTAAATGTAAAATATTTTTAAAAACAAGAACTTTTATTTTTAACATAACTCTTTGGCCTGATAAAACTAATTGAAGTGTACGTTGAAAAAGTGAATTACATGTAAAAATGCATATCTATAATTTTGAAAAACAAAAAAACACACAGTAAATAGCAGTAATGTCCAATATAAACGAATAAACAACATTTACAACAACAAAACAAAATATAAACAAATCAAAGAAATATAATACTGATAAATTTAACAGTAAAACTTATTAATTACTTTAAGATGCAAAAACAAAATACACAGTACTCAAATAAAGGGTAATAATAAAAAATACGACCTATAAATAAACAACTTAAGAATACCTCACATCGGTGGTACGAAATATATTATTATAAACAAAAATACAAGAGAAACAAAAACTTACCTACTAGGTATTTTATACACACTAAACAAAAAGCAAAACTTATCAGTCTTTGCACCTTCACACTTCGAAGATTGTTTTTCGAATGCCCTCGCTCCTCGCGTCTATAGTTTTTAATGCCGAATATTTAATTAAAAAAAAGTACTCACTCAAAGAAGCTATTCATAAATATTTTTGTTTAGAATCAAGGGCTTTCTTGTCGTATCGGGGTCGATGTATTAGTAACTCCTAAATAAATTGTGACCTACGATGCACACGAGAATAACCACCGTCCCAGAACCGTTTATGTAAACATTTTTTATTTAAATTATGACTAAAATAAATCAAGCTACAAAAAGAAAATAATAATAGTTTCTTATTTTGAGATTTATTAATATTTAAAAAAAATAACTAGGTATGATCCCTTCAGTACCCAACATTATTTGGTTGACTTTTGGGAAAAAATAGTTTTAATTGTAATTAACATAACTCTTAACAATTATTGTAAGTCTGTTAATAACAAAACGTTTGAGAGTGCTCGTTTAAAACTTACCGAAAAGAAAAAGAGAAAATTGGCCACGTTAGTTAATAAACCGAAGTAAAAATAGCGCATCCAAATTAAGTCACAATAAAAGTACAAATAGCAGTATACACATCATGAATTTAATTCCAAAACATTCTTAAATACGTTTTCATTTCATTTATATACTTCTAACTAATTCAAATATACTTCAATATCTACTTAGGTACTCGTATATTTTCCATTGTACGTTAATACAATCCATAGCATTTCTAATTTGTTTTAAACGTGTGGTTTCAACGAAAATTTCGTTGATTCTAAGTGGATATATCTTTTGGTGTACACGTCATTACTACTCGTTTATTTGTCTTCGACAATTTAAGGTAATTTATTAAATTCATTTCTAGTTTATATTTATTTATAAAATATGGGAGTAGGGCTACTGGCGAGACCCAGTGGCGGATTTACCAGTAGGCTGGAGCCTAGGGCGGCAAATTTGGCCCAATTGTTTTTATCTTACAGAAATAAAAAAAAACATTATTATACACACAAACAAACGAGTGACAAAAATTTTAATATTTTAGTAATGCACAGTATACTGAACACTTACGTCCGTAATCCGTATAAAAAAGATTACTAAAAACGCACTGTAAAATATAGGTACTTATGCGATCAGGAATTTTAAAAATATTCCAATAGCGTTTCAATATTAATTACAATTTAAATTTAGTAACTTTTACCCATTTTTTAAATTAATTGGGTAAAATCTTAAACTATAAAAATGATATTTAACGTGTAATATGCTTCAACATTTAAATATTTCTTTTCTACCATCGACCCTGACGGAAAAAGCCATTTCGTTGGAAAAAATGTATCCTAATGATTTAGAAACTGATTTAGTTCAAGAATGCGTACACTTTCAATGCCACCTTTCTTCTCAAAGAATTTTGATAAAACCAGATTCTGGAAAAAGTCTATCTTTGTTCCTGCGAAATTAGAATTTGGAGAACATTTATCCAATCCTTATCCTTGGATATAGCACTTCGCATGGCTCTATGTACACCAGTGACAAATTATTCAGGTGAGAGAAGCTTTTCTTGCTTAAAGCGGGTAAAAAACTATCTACGATCTACTTTAAGTCAAGAAAAGATTAACGCCTTATCTCTTTTGTGCATAGAGTCAGAACTAATGAACAAGATTTCATACGACCATATAATTAATGATTTTGGAAATTTAAAATTTCTCAAAAAGATAATGTAAAACTTAATTGATTTCATTATCATCATTAACCGGATTGTTAAGAGATTATTTAATAGAAATTGTTCGTATTATTTTTAAATTGTAAGTGTAATAAAAAATATTTAACAAAAACAACGTTTACCGACTACACGTTATTTTGTATAAGCTGTGTTTATATGGTGTAAATATTTTTAAGGCATACCTTTTCCTATCTTATAATTTAAATTGTATATTTTTCATTTCTATTCCGATCCGCAATGTTTTTACTTGCATGTGAACGTATCGCTTAAGTACCGGTGTCTCACATCGGCCCGAATGGCTGACGTCATATTTTGGTTGTCGGGCCTTGTAAAGGTGTTGACAAAAGTCCCTCTGTGTAATTTCTATACTAACGGTTGAAGTTTGGAAAAAGTTAAATTTAACATATAGTTGGTAATTTTAATGAAAATTATAATAAACACTATAAAAAGTAGTTTTTTTTAAAATAAAATGCAATAAACTATATTTTACGTTATCTAGGTTCGTTCGAAGAAGGAAACGCGAGCTGGGGAATGGCCGAGTGTATCAAAGCATTAGAGGCAGTGTCACAGAGTGCCGAGCTTGGTTTACACAACTGCAACTTAACAAAGATGAACCTGAAGTAGTAAGTCTTTCAAAAAATAATTATTATTGTTGTTGTTATTGCTGTTGGTTGATGACTTAAAACATTGTAGAATAACCGTATAACAAAGTAATAAACAGTATAACTTTAATGATTTTAATAAACAGAATAAACCTGTTGTTTATTGTTTAGTCTCGAATCGTTCAGCATTGCACCGCGCCACAAGCATGCTGCTATTCTTACAACAATTGCTATAAACATCCTATCAAATAAAATATAATCCTACTATTCGTGGTCAGTAAAGTAATAAAAAGGCGCATGAAGTGTGCATAAATCACGCTCTAAAGCATTGTTTTGATGATTTTGGATATTTACTAAAACAAAACACGTGCAAAATTGTCTCTGAAAATAAAACGCTTGCATTTAAACTTTTTAATTGCAAAAATTTAGTTAATTATTTATTAAAATAATCTTTCAAAATCCTTTTTTAGTATACCACTTCCACAAAAATCTAAGTAAAAATGTAAATGCAAAATGGTTTTTAGAATAATTTAATTTATACGTATTTCTTAAATTTATTTAAAGTAGAAATTGTTTCGTGTTATATAACAGTAAATTCATATAGAGAAATCTCTTATCATATCAGCTTTAACGGTCACAAAAAATCTCGGTCTATTTTTGTAACTGCCAACATCCTGGAGGTCAAATAAAGGTACAGCAGAGATACACGATACACAAATACAATAATATTATAAAATCGAACGAATTTCTTTATGTTAGAAAATATTTAATTTAATTGATATATTCTCTCGTCTGGTTAAAAATACACTGTGTTCCCTTTTTAATTAATCTACACCTTATTCATCATGCAATACATAAGTAAAATGCCAAACTATATACAATAAACAATATTCTTCAGGTGCGACAATATCGAACGTATAAAGATCAACATTGATACAAGAGTATATATACATGCGATAGCCTTGAACGTTTTCCGGCAAAAATGCCCGACTGACTAGTCTAAATTGCCGTCTTCTGTTCCACCAATTCATGTACTGGGTGTTTTCTAACCCGAACCTAACATTTATGGAAAATTTTAAATGTTCTCAACTGTTAGAAACGAGTGTACATAATTTTATTATTATTTGTTATCGAACATTTTTAATTCGTTCTTATAAGCAGTTTCAATTAAAAACCTATCTTCAAATCAAACTTTTTTCCATTTAATATTACACATACATGACAACACGTTTATTCTCCTAAAACTTCGATATTAATTTACCGTGCTCATGTTCGCGATGGTTTTAACACATATTTCTAATTAGAACTTAAAGTTACGAACTGTAGGTATCAAACAAAATTCAAATTTTCGCGCGGCTTTTTGGCATAGTTAGAAATTTTATTCTGGAAATTCGAACAGGTCGTTGTATGTATCAAAGTCTGCTCTTTATATTGGATTAATCAGATTTTAATTCTGAGTTTAAATTAAGGAGCTACGGTCCAGCAAGATTTAGGGGTTTCGAAAATAGTGTTCCATGCATTAAGATCAACTCTTTTCGATAGGTAAAATAAAATTGTAAAATAAATTTGAAATAATAAACTATCAACATCGTCAAAAAGTGACGCTTGTTTTTATTAATTTATTGTAATGTCTGCTTTTTCCCGATAGTCAAGGCGGATTTTATGTTAAACCTCAAATAAACTAGAAACATGTGACAATGTGACGTCTGTTTTCATGAATTTGAAAATACATAAAATCTTAATTTCTTTTGAATTTATATTTATATTTCGCGGCAGTCTAGAAACGCGCTCCCTTCCGTCAACTTCGATAACGTTCGGATAGTTTCATACGTGATTATTAAGATACAAAAATGTCTTGTTTTATCTAATTATAGTATTAATTAGTTATAGTGGATGTATTTAAATTTTATCGACGTATTTTTTAAAATCATTATTTACTGGAACCAACGACAATTTATCAAAAGAATCTGTTAGACCTTATGTTGATTAATGTCGTGTATGACGTACTTCCTTCTTGTTCGCTGCTTAGTTCGTGCTTTGTATCTGCTGTTTAGTTTGTGGCTGGTGTGTTATTTTGTCGGCGTTTTTGATTAAATTTTTTGGAAAAAAACTAATAGTACATATAAAATTTGTATCACGATAAATTCCGAAATTACAGTTATATATGTGGTATGTTTTTTTTATTGGGGTGTAGTTTTATTTGTACGATTTACTTTAATTAAGTAAACAACCAGTTCCTGCTTCACTACACCATATTTAATAATCTAGGAAAAGCTTAAACCTTATTTTCATATATTGATCGATTTTATGAAAAATAATAGTCATCAGTTCTATATTAACAAATTGATTGTATGAAATAATTCACTATTTTATTTTGGTAACTAAATAATTACTGTTTTAATTTATTAGTATTATTGGCTTTCATTTGTTCTTTTCTTTTTACAGATACATTTCGGAATGCATTATTTCTTACCCTTGCCAAACGAATTCTCCTTTAGTTAGACCTACACAGACAGTGTATTTCCTTCTTAAGTCTTAAAGGACCTTAATTGTCGCAAGGTAAGATGAGTTTGAAATTAAGTACCTACATAGGTATGGGTTTTTTTTATGGAACATCCTGATCAACTTCTTAAGCGGTTGTGTAATGTTTTAATGAAATATACGTTATTGCTTTAAATATAAGTAAAATTAATTCAAGTGAAACAAGTACACAGTTATTATAAAATAATTTAAATATTTGTTGTTTTTCTACAGACTTCACAATATCAAGAGGTATGGAACTGTTCTAAATAAAAGTACTAATATAATGAAGACATTTCCTTTGGACGCAGTATTTGGGATATGGAAAAAAAAATCCGGACATCCTGTGCCTGTTTTATTCTGTGAAGAGATAAGATATGGTAAGAATGTGATACATTGGTAACTTAACAACAAAGAAGAAAGTAAGAAGGAACTTTAAGAATCTCTAGTCTTTAATACAAAATTCAAGAATCTGTAATGATAGTATTGTTATCAGTTTCTTAATTAAGAATTAGTTAGTTCAATGAGATACGAATAAGGGTTTTTGTTTTTTATTGAATTTTTTTTCACATGCTGTTTAAATTACAAGTTTTTGCTCATTTGTAATAAGAACGTGTATGACATTTATTTAATATTACCTTTCAATGTTATGTTATCAGATCAGGATCACGTTCGTTAATTTCATTTACTTGTCTCATACTAGTAAAGACAACTATTGCATGTGCGAAACATAGCTGAAGGGTGCACAAATCCCTTTAAAAAATACATACTTTATTTGTTCAGGGCAATTAAATTCGATCTAGGTAGGTGGTTTAAATAAAATTGACACTAATTAATAATAGGATTGATTATATTTCGCTACAAAAGCCATTCAAATATCATGTATTTTTTAAAAATGGATGCTACCATTATAAGACGCTTTTAAGTTAATGCAATTTTGTATTTGTAGAATATGAGAGCTACAAAAGTACAATATATTACTTATGCTTACTATAATATAAAATTATGTCAGCCATCAATTTGTATTATATTGCAGGTGTTTGGTCTGGACGAGCAGTCTTATTATTGCAAAATAAGTTCTGTCTATGTTTCATTATCTGCATGTACTGCACTGAACATCTTGTAATAACCAGACGTAAGTTTATATAATTTAAATTACATATTTTGATCGCTACACTTAATAATCACGTCGAGTCAGTCTTCTCAGTAATGAAACGTATGTTGAGATTAAACACCTGAATTTCATTATTATACTAACCAGCTAAAAACAACCACTATTACTACAATTTATTTTATTATTTTCCTTACAATTCACCCTTCAGAAATACTTGTCTTTACTAAAAATCCAAAAACAATCATATTACTGATTAACATTTCAGAATTATATTCGTTAAATTAAACACTTCGAACCTTCCTTTTTTTATTAAATATTTAATCAAAAGTATATTTCAATTAGCCAATAGTATAAGTAGTAACATATTTATTGTCTCATTACAGTACTAGATAGGTGTATTTATTTTGTAACATATTTCACACTTTATACTTATTAATTATCTACCTGTCAGATAACCGAAGTGCGTAATAATTTAATTATTGGTAGTTATCAACTTAAAAATGTGAAAGGCTTAAATTTAATTGAATTACAGTTGATGCCAAATCAAAGAGATCAGTAAAGGAGTAGATACTTGTGTCACATAAATCATTAGCATATGATGACGTTAACGCCTACATCTATCTCTGTGCTGAAACTCTTGTCAAGAATAACGATATGTTCGTCTTTATAATTACAAAATTATGTTACCCATTAAAATGTGCTTCTCAGCACAATGACACAGCTTAACATATTGCTTTTTGTTTTTTGCATCTTATCTTTTTAATAATAATATTAATTGTAAATAAATTAAATTATATATGAATGTTGTTTAATGTAACAAAACATTTTACAGAAACATTACACAAATTCTGGACACCACATCTTGTGGGGCATTTGTTGTAGCAGTCTTCTCTTACTTCAGATGTTGCTTGCTGTACCTGAAAGAAGCGGGAAGCGGAAAAAGCCAGTTTTTTTCCACTGGAAACAGACGCTGTGTGTTACTATATTGCTATTGTTAAAGGAAGGATTTATGACAATGAATTGGTAAGTAAAAACATTTAATAAAGTTAGTAGTTATATTTTAATTAAATTATCCCAAAAACCTCTAGACATTTATAACCAAGCTACATACTTTCAATGTTAAGTTTTAAGTATCATTTCAAAAATGTCAAAAACAAAACATCAAAATTAAAGTAGAACTCCGTTCTTTTCAGCAATACTAAAGTCATAAAGAACTTGTCACTTTTGTTAATTAAAAACAATTTCTCAGGGAATAGAAAAAGATCTATGTTCATTTTGGAAATAATTGTTTAAGGGGATTTATTATAAATAATCTGACTTGTGCATAAGGTGAATAATTGAATAAGTTTTCGCTAAAAAAATGATTCAAATGATTCCCATTTTTTCTGTTCGTTTCTGGCATCACTATAATTAAATATAAGGTAATGTATTACTCACAAATTTTAATTTTTTTTTTATTATTTATATTTAAGTTTATTTATTATCAAATACACTCGACACTTTCAGAAATTCCACTTTTTACATTCAGTTTTCTTTCTACAATGTCATCGAATACATAATGGGCATATTAATTTTGGTAACCTATATGTATATGTAACGTAAATCTAATCTTAGAAATAAAATATTGCTTGCGACATTAATAATTCTTCAATTGCACAATGTCACAGCCAGTTTTATAACTGATGTCATAAGTGCTATCATTGTTCTTAAATTAAAATAATGTTATTATTTTATTATCCATTTAGCACCAAAGAAGGGTATTGGAAATGGCCTTTTCTCACCTCGATATAAGGATCACAACGTCCAGTCTATTGCTGAAGAATGAATTATTTGCTACATGGAATTGGTTACCACATGAATACCCCAGGAGCTTGTAATACCAGAAGGTAAGAAAGATCATTTATGAATATTTTTGGTACTTGAGTTTGTTCGTTAAACAATCCCAAACGATTAATAGTTTTAGTTTTAATATATATTTGTGTTCTTGAATTTAGCTGAATTGTTTAGCAAATAATCTTCCTCAATCGATTTGTAAAATAATTATTATAATACTTTGATTAAAAGTAAAGTTGAAAGGATAATTATTACTCACAAGTTTTAAATTTCTTTAATCGTTTGTATTAAAGTTTCTTTATTATCAAATACTCTCGACACTTTCAGAAATTCCACTTTTTACATTCAGTTTTCTTTCTACAATGTCATTGAATACATAATGTGCATATTAATTTAGGGTCCTATATATGTAATGTAAATCTAATATAAGAAATAAAATATTGCCTGGGAGATTAATAATTCTTCAATCGCACAATGTCACAGCTAGTTTTATAATTGATATAATTGCCTATCATTGTTCTTAAATTAAAATAATGTTGTTATTTTATTATCCATTTAGCACCAAAGAAGGGTATTGGAAATGGCCTTTTCTCACCTCGATATAAGAATCACAACGTCCAGTCTATTGCTGAAGAATGAATTATTTGCTACATGGAATTGGTTACCACATGAATACCCCAGGAGCTTGTAATACCAGAAGGTAAGAAAGATCATTTATGAATATTTTTGGTACTTGAGTTTGTTCGTTAAACAATCCCAAACGATTAATAGTTTTAGTTTTAATATATTTTTGTGTTCCTGAATATAATCGATTTGTAAAATAATTATTGTAATACATTGATTAAAGGTAAAGTTGAAAGGATAATTATTACTCGCAAGTTTTAAATTTCTTTAATCGTTTGTATTAAAGTTTCTTTATTATCAAATACTCTCGACACTCAGAAATTCCACTTTTTACATTCAGTTTTCTTTCTACAATGTCATTGAATACATAATGTGCATATTAATGTAGGGTCCTATATATGTAATGTAAATCTAATATAAGAAATACAATATTGCCTGGGAGATTAATAATTCTTCAATCGCACAGTGTCACAGCTAGTTTTATAATTGATATAATTGCCTATCATTGTTCTTAAATTAAAATAATGTTGTTATTTTATTATCCATTTAGCACCAAAGAAGGGTATTGGAAATGGCCTTTTCTCACCTCGATATAAGGATCACAATGTCCAGTCTATTGCTGAAGAATGAATTATTTGCTACATGGAATTGGTTACTACATGAATACCCCAGGAGCTTGTAATACGAGAAGGTAAGAAAGATCATTTATGAATATTTTTGGTACTTGAGTTTGTTCGTTAAACAATCCCAAACGATTAATAGTTTTAGTTTTAATATATATTTGTGTTCTTGAATTCAGCTGAATTGTTTAGAAAATAATCTTCCTTAATCGATTTGTAAAATAACTATTATAATACATTGATTAAAAGTATAGTTGAAAGGATAATTATTACTCGCAAGTTTTAAATTTCTTTAATCGTTTGTATTAAAGTTTCTTTATTATCAAATACTCTCAGCACTTTCAGAAATTCCACTTTTTACATTCAGTTTTCTTTCTACAATGTCATTGAATACATAATGTGGATATTAATTTAGGTGTCCTATATATGTAATGTAAATCTAATATGAGAAATAAAATATTGCCTGCGACATTAATGATTCTTGAATTGTACAATGTCACAGCCAATTTTATAACTGATGTCATAATTGCTATCATTGTTCTTAAATTAAAATAATGTTCATATTTTATTATCCATTCAACAGCAAAGATGGGTATTGGAAATGCCCTTTTCTCACCTCGATATAAGGATCACACCGGCCAGTCTGTTGCTAAAGAAGGAATTGTTTGATACGTGGAATCGGTTATCACATGAAAACCCCAGGAGCTTGTAATACCAGAAGGTAAGAAAGATCATTTATGAATATTTTTGGTACTTGAGTTTGTTCGTTAAACGATCCCAAACGATTAATAGTTTTAGTTATAATATATATTTGTGTTGCTGAATATAATCGATTTGTAAAATAATTATTGTAATACATTGATTAAAGGTAAAGTTGAAAGGATAATTATTACTCGCAAGTTTTAAATTTCTTTAATCGTTTGTATTAAAGTTTCTTTATTATCAAATACTCTCGACACTTTCAGAAATTCCACTTTTTACATTCAGTTTTCTTTCTACAATGTCATTGAATACACAATGTGCATATTAATTTAGGATCCTATATATGTAGTGTAAATCTAATATAAGAAATAAAATATTGCCTGGGAGATTAATAATTCTTCAATCGCACAATGTCACAGCTAGTTTTATAATTGATATAATTGATATAATTGCCTATTATGTTCTTAAATTAAAATAATGTTTTTTATTTATTATCCATTCAGCACCAAAGAAGGGTGTTGAAAATGCGTTTTTCTACCCTGGATATATGATTATTTGTTACCATAATGTAATGTAGTGGACCGGTCTGGTTACTATGAAAGAATAATGAAGAGAAATTGTGTTTATTGTTTTTTAAAATGATCGTGTTAAGAAGTTTGATATAAAAAAATTAGGAAGTATTAATTATAGTAACAATAAATTAAGAAAACGTAAATACTTAATACATTCAATAACGAGCAACTTGTTAGTGCAAAAATTGCTTAGTGAATTTTTATTAATGTTTTCAATAATTATTCGTAGGGAATTTTTCATAAACAAACTCACATTTTTAACTATTGCAATAAATAGGTTCAGCGTAAATACTTCAAAATTCAAACCGGTGTATTGCTTCAGAAAATATATATAAAAACTTTTGTTAATGTTTCAATGAATTATTTGAGTAATTCATTATTAATACTGATTTTCTTTTAGTGTTTAGTTTTGTTCAGTAGTATGATAGATGTGGTACTGCTTCTCAGACTATTTTATTGTTGTTAATTTATTAATACTTTATAGTGCTGATTATTATTGTTTTTCAACTTGGAATTTGTTACAAACGGAGATTATTCGTTCTTGATATAATAACATTGAAATATATTTGTATGGAATAATTGTTTTATGTTAGTTTTGGTTATTAGTTTCCATTTACTAGTTTAATAAGCAGTCCTTATTTCTTAAACAAGCCTAGAGAAAATTCGTTCATTATTTTTATCTTATCATGCATCAACGTTCTGCTTTGACGTTTTCTTAATTCTATTCAACAATCCAATCAAAAGTCGATTAAAAATACATAAATATTTTATTTTAATTATTTTACTAGTTATGTTTACATTTTATTCTTACACCTCGATTTTTGTGTATTCTACGTGTTCGAACCTGCCATGAATATTTCTGACAAGCTGTTCTTAAATGTAGTTTTATCTTCGTGGGATTTTTTGGTTCTTCTCAGCCACGTCTTCCACCTTGATGACGAGAAAGACTGCAGTGGATCTGACGACGATTTCCAGTGAGAAGTTCTAGTGATTGGCCGAGTACTCTTAAGATAGAATTGACTGGATTATAAATGGTCAACTACTGTGGTACGTTCCTTCCTGCACTCAGTTAGCTGATTATTTTACTACGAACATCTTCGCCTTTGGAACAGTAGATTCTGCACTTAACTAAGGTGAGAATAAATTAAAAGTAAATTAAAATTTTCACGTTACTAATCTGTTACCACCCTATCTGTTTCAGGTCACCAGTGGAGAAGACAAAGAAGACCGTAGTTAGAATGCTTTATTATTTTATTTCAGTAGATTCATTATTTTTTATGTTAGTTCATTTTAATATAATTCATATTTTATTTTGCTTGTTATTTGGTTCATTTTATTTTAATTCGTTTTTTGTTTTGCATATTTAGTTCATTTTAATTGAATTCGTTTTTATTTTGCATGTGTTTTTTTATTTTGCATGTTTCTTGCTTACCTCTTCGCTTTGCTTACTGCACATTCTTACTATTTTGCTTCGCATTTACACTACGACGTCCACATGATTCAACGTTTCGTTATCGTGTTCAATTCTCTTCTCAGCTTTGTGGGCCGAGGGAGGGCCTCCCCGAACGAATCCCCTTAGCCTTAGCTTTTTAGTTGTTCTTTGAAAGTATCTTAGGTACTTTCCCGCGGTCTACTCTAACTTTATTTCATTTCAGACAGGGTACAGCGGAGTTATCTGGAATAGAAGGAATAGCCGACTGCCTGGCTTGCCTTGACGAAATCTGTCCGATCTTTTCTACCAATCTATTAGTTTTTGTCGTTAGTCCTGCTTAATGCTCTATTCGCTTTCAGATAATATGGTATTCCTAAGAAGACTGAAGACATCGTATTTGTTTCTTTTTGTTGTATTTCCTTTGTTTTCTTGTATTTCTCTTACAGGTATTTTGTTCTTTTTACTTTATAATCTGTTATATTAATATAATCGTAATTTAAACTGATAATTAGCTTTTCCAAATTCAGTTTTTGCCATAATTGTTAAAATCAAGTTGAATTTTAGTAGTAATTTTAATCATCAGAAGTAATATGGGTGGATAGGGTGGCTATAAGGGGAGATGTGAAGGCCACAGGGTGTTCGGGGGGCCTTTTTGTCCCAAATATAATATTTGAATATTAATATAACAGCTTATAAACAACATATTGTACATAATTTTGTCTTTCTCTTACAGGTATTTTATTCTTTTTATTTTATGAACTGTTATACTAATATAATCGTAATATAATCTGATAATTAGCTTTTCCAAATTCAATTTTTGTCATTGTTCAAACCAAACACAATTTTATTAGTAATTTTAATTATTAGAAGTAATTTGGGTGGATAGGGTGGCTATAAGGGGAGATGCGGAGGCCACAGAGTGTTAGGGGTGCTTTTTGCCCCAAACATAATGTTTGAATATTAATATAACAGCCTATAAACAATAAATTGTACAAAATTTTGTCTCTCTTACAGGTATTTTGTTTTTACTTTATAAACTGTTATATTCAAATAATCGTAATTTAAACTGATTGTTAACTTTTCCAAATCCAGTTTTTGCTGTTATTGTTAAAACCAAATTGAATTTTATTAGTAATTTTAATAATTAGAAGCAGTTTGGATGGATAGGGTGGCTATAAGGGGAGATGCGAAGGCCACAGACTGTTAGGGGTGCCTTTTTGTCCCAAAAATAGTATTTAAATATTAGTATAACAGTTTATAAAGTATAAAATCTAAGTAGTTATTGCATTTAATTGTAGTAAACTCGTTTCAATTTGTACTAAAGATGTATTCGAAGTTAATTATACTATCTGTGTATTGTTTGTAAATCAAGCTAGATTGTATCCAGTATATTTTGTATTAAATAAATCAATTAATCTATTAGTGGTTTTATGTAAATCTAAACAATTGTATTGTATTTTCTTAAGAGTGATTTTTAATAAATGTGTTAAGATTAGAAATTGTCTTATTTTCTCATTAACCAACACTTTAAATTCAATAAAGTAAATTGATAAAGTTGTTGACTTATCTTATGCTAGTTCGGAATTTTTGACAACGATATGTAAGATGTTTAATTTAAATTCTATAAATTAATCTAAAGTAACTTTGCTTTCCTGATACAAATGTCGAATTTTTTTCAAAATTTTGAATGTGTTAGCTTACGAGGTCTGGTCAACAAATAGTTTGACAAGTAAATTTCGGTTTTACAGAATTTTTTTGTCAAACTATTTGTTGACTAGACCTCGTATGTGATTAAAAATGAGAATTTTGAATTTTTTTTTTACATTTGCATCAGGAGAGCATAAGTCCAAAGAATTATTTCTTTAAATATAATTTATTCGTGGGATCGCTTTTGTTCAAAAGAAAAAGTAACTGAAGTTATGTCATACAACTGTTACGAAGTAAAAGCCATAATTTTCCTTCATTTTTATTAATCAGATTAGTAATGGGTATAGAGTAGAACAAATACAAGCCATAATTTTGATTTATTTATTAATTAGAGTAATGTACATGAAGTAGAATATATTTATTTTAAATTACTATACAAAATAACATTTATTTATTGATACACCTATTTATTCACAAATCATTTATGTACATTATTTAATCATATACATGTTACCATTGTGTTATCAATCCAGAATAAATACATTTCAACAAAATTTTATTATAATTACAACAAAATTATGCACAATATATTGTTTATAAGCTGTTATATTAATATTCAGACATTATGTTTGGGGCAAAAAGCACCCCTAACACTCTGTGGCCTCCGCATCTCCCCTTATAGCCACCCTATCCACCCAAATTACTTCTAATAATTAAAATTACTAATAAAATTGTGTTTGGTTTGAACAATGACAAAAATTGAATTTGGAAAAGCTAATTATCAGATTATATTACGATTATATTAGTATAACAGTTCATAAAATAAAAAGAATAAAATACCTGTAAGAGAAAGACAAAATTATGTACAATATGTTGTTTATAAGCTGTTATATTAATATTCAAATATTATATTTGGGACAAAAAGGCCCCCCGAACACCCTGTGGCCTCCACATCTCCCCTTATAGCCACCCTATCCACCCATATTACTTCTGATGATTAAAATTACTACTAAAATTCAACTTGATTTTAACAATTATGGCAAAAACTGAATTTGGAAAAGCTAATTATCAGTTTAAATTACGATTATATTAATATAACAGATTATAAAGTAAAAAGAACAAAATACCTGTAAGAGAAATACAAGAAAACAAAGGAAATACAACAAAAAGAAACAAATACGATGTCTTCAGTCTTCTTAGGAATACCATATTATCTGAAAGCGAATAGAGCATTAAGCAGGACTAACGACAAAAACTAATAGATTGGTAGAAAAGATCGGACAGATTTCGTCAAGGCAAGCCAGGCAGTCGGCTATTCCTTCTATTCCAGATAACTCCGCTGTACCCTGTCTGAAATGAAATAAAGTTAGAGTAGACCGCGGGAAAGTACCTAAGATACTTTCAAAGAACAACTAAAAAGCTAAGGCTAAGGGGATTCGTTCGGGGAGGCCCTCCCTCGGCCCACAAAGCTGAGAAGAGAATTGAACACGATAACGAAACGTTGAATCATGTGGACGTCGTAGTGTAAATGCGAAGCAAAATAGTAAGAATGTGCAGTAAGCAAAGCGAAGAGGTAAGCAAGAAACATGCAAAATAAAAAAACACATGCAAAATAAAAACGAATTCAATTAAAATGAACTAAATATGCAAAACAAAAAACGAATTAAAATAAAATGAACCAAATAACAAGCAAAATAAAATATGAATTATATTAAAATGAACTAACATAAAAAATAATGAATCTACTGAAATAAAATAATAAAGCATTCTAACTACGGTCTTCTTTGTCTTCTCCACTGGTGACCTGAAACAGATAGGGTGGTAACAGATTAGTAACGTGAAAATTTTAATTTACTTTTAATTTATTCTCACCTTAGTTAAGTGCAGAATCTACTGTTCCAAAGGCGAAGATGTTCGTAGTAAAATAATCAGCTAACTGAGTGCAGGAAGGAACGTACCACAGTAGTTGACCATTTATAATCCAGTCAATTCTATCTTAAGAGTACTCGGCCAATCACTAGAACTTCTCACTGGAAATCGTCGTCAGATCCACTGCAGTCTTTCTCGTCATCAAGGTGGAAGACGTGGCTGAGAAGAACCAAAAAATCCCACGAAGATAAAACTACATTTAAGAACAGCTTGTCAGAAATATTCATGGCAGGTTCGAACACGTAGAATACACAAAAATCGAGGTGTAAGAATAAAATGTAAACATAACTAGTAAAATAATTAAAATAAAATATTTATGTATTTTTAATCGACTTTTGATTGGATTGTTGAATAGAATTAAGAAAACGTCAAAGCAGAACGTTGATGCATGATAAGATAAAAATAATGAACGAATTTTCTCTAGGCTTGTTTAAGAAATAAGGACTGCTTATTAAACTAGTAAATGGAAACTAATAACCAAAACTAACATAAAACAATTATTCCATACAAATATATTTCAATGTTATTATATCAAGAACGAATAATCTCCGTTTGTAACAAATTCCAAGTTGAAAAACAATAATAATCAGCACTATAAAGTATTAATAAATTAACAACAATAAAATAGTCTGAGAAGCAGTACCACATCTATCATACTACTGAACAAAACTAAACACTAAAAGAAAATCAGTATTAATAATGAATTACTCAAATAATTCATTGAAACATTAACAAAAGTTTTTATATATATTTTCTGAAGCAATACACCGGTTTGAATTTTGAAGTATTTACGCTGAACCTATTTATTGCAATAGTTAAAAATGTGAGTTTGTTTATGAAAAATTCCCTACGAATAATTATTGAAAACATTAATAAAAATTCACTAAGCAATTTTTGCACTAACAAGTTGCTCGTTATTGAATGTATTAAGTATTTACGTTTTCTTAATTTATTGTTACTATAATTAATACTTCCTAATTTTTTTATATCAAACTTCTTAACACGATCATTTTAAAAAACAATAAACACAATTTCTCTTCATTATTCTTTCATAGTAACCAGACCGGTCCACTACATTACATTATGGTAACAAATAATCATATATCCAGGGTAGAAAAACGCATTTTCAACACCCTTCTTTGGTGCTGAATGGATAATAAATAAAAAACATTATTTTAATTTAAGAACATAATAGGCAATTATATCAATTATATCAATTATAAAACTAGCTGTGACATTGTGCGATTGAAGAATTATTAATCTCCCAGGCAATATTTTATTTCTTATATTAGATTTACACTACATATATAGGATCCTAAATTAATATGCACATTGTGTATTCAATGACATTGTAGAAAGAAAACTGAATGTAAAAAGTGGAATTTCTGAAAGTGTCGAGAGTATTTGATAATAAAGAAACTTTAATACAAACGATTAAAGAAATTTAAAACTTGCGAGTAATAATTATCCTTTCAACTTTACCTTTAATCAATGTATTACAATAATTATTTTACAAATCGATTATATTCAGCAACACAAATATATATTATAACTAAAACTATTAATCGTTTGGGATCGTTTAACGAACAAACTCAAGTACCAAAAATATTCATAAATGATCTTTCTTACCTTCTGGTATTACAAGCTCCTGGGGTTTTCATGTGATAACCGATTCCACGTATCAAACAATTCCTTCTTTAGCAACAGACTGGCCGGTGTGATCCTTATATCGAGGTGAGAAAAGGGCATTTCCAATACCCATCTTTGCTGTTGAATGGATAATAAAATATGAACATTATTTTAATTTAAGAACAATGATAGCAATTATGACATCAGTTATAAAATTGGCTGTGACATTGTACAATTCAAGAATCATTAATGTCGCAGGCAATATTTTATTTCTCATATTAGATTTACATTACATATATAGGACACCTAAATTAATATCCACATTATGTATTCAATGACATTGTAGAAAGAAAACTGAATGTAAAAAGTGGAATTTCTGAAAGTGCTGAGAGTATTTGATAATAAAGAAACTTTAATACAAACGATTAAAGAAATTTAAAACTTGCGAGTAATAATTATCCTTTCAACTATACTTTTAATCAATGTATTATAATAGTTATTTTACAAATCGATTAAGGAAGATTATTTTCTAAACAATTCAGCTGAATTCAAGAACACAAATATATATTAAAACTAAAACTATTAATCGTTTGGGATTGTTTAACGAACAAACTCAAGTACCAAAAATATTCATAAATGATCTTTCTTACCTTCTCGTATTACAAGCTCCTGGGGTATTCATGTAGTAACCAATTCCATGTAGCAAATAATTCATTCTTCAGCAATAGACTGGACATTGTGATCCTTATATCGAGGTGAGAAAAGGCCATTTCCAATACCCTTCTTTGGTGCTAAATGGATAATAAAATAACAACATTATTTTAATTTAAGAACAATGATAGGCAATTATATCAATTATAAAACTAGCTGTGACACTGTGCGATTGAAGAATTATTAATCTCCCAGGCAATATTGTATTTCTTATATTAGATTTACATTACATATATAGGACCCTACATTAATATGCACATTATGTATTCAATGACATTGTAGAAAGAAAACTGAATGTAAAAAGTGGAATTTCTGAGTGTCGAGAGTATTTGATAATAAAGAAACTTTAATACAAACGATTAAAGAAATTTAAAACTTGCGAGTAATAATTATCCTTTCAACTTTACCTTTAATCAATGTATTACAATAATTATTTTACAAATCGATTATATTCAGGAACACAAAAATATATTAAAACTAAAACTATTAATCGTTTGGGATTGTTTAACGAACAAACTCAAGTACCAAAAATATTCATAAATGATCTTTCTTACCTTCTGGTATTACAAGCTCCTGGGGTATTCATGTGGTAACCAATTCCATGTAGCAAATAATTCATTCTTCAGCAATAGACTGGACGTTGTGATTCTTATATCGAGGTGAGAAAAGGCCATTTCCAATACCCTTCTTTGGTGCTAAATGGATAATAAAATAACAACATTATTTTAATTTAAGAACAATGATAGGCAATTATATCAATTATAAAACTAGCTGTGACATTGTGCGATTGAAGAATTATTAATCTCCCAGGCAATATTTTATTTCTTATATTAGATTTACATTACATATATAGGACCCTAAATTAATATGCACATTATGTATTCAATGACATTGTAGAAAGAAAACTGAATGTAAAAAGTGGAATTTCTGAAAGTGTCGAGAGTATTTGATAATAAAGAAACTTTAATACAAACGATTAAAGAAATTTAAAACTTGTGAGTAATAATTATCCTTTCAACTTTACTTTTAATCAAAGTATTATAATAATTATTTTACAAATCGATTGAGGAAGATTATTTGCTAAACAATTCAGCTAAATTCAAGAACACAAATATATATTAAAACTAAAACTATTAATCGTTTGGGATTGTTTAACGAACAAACTCAAGTACCAAAAATATTCATAAATGATCTTTCTTACCTTCTGGTATTACAAGCTCCTGGGGTATTCATGTGGTAACCAATTCCATGTAGCAAATAATTCATTCTTCAGCAATAGACTGGACGTTGTGATCCTTATATCGAGGTGAGAAAAGGCCATTTCCAATACCCTTCTTTGGTGCTAAATGGATAATAAAATAATAACATTATTTTAATTTAAGAACAATGATAGCACTTATGACATCAGTTATAAAACTGGCTGTGACATTGTGCAATTGAAGAATTATTAATGTCGCAAGCAATATTTTATTTCTAAGATTAGATTTACGTTACATATACATATAGGTTACCAAAATTAATATGCCCATTATGTATTCGATGACATTGTAGAAAGAAAACTGAATGTAAAAAGTGGAATTTCTGAAAGTGTCGAGTGTATTTGATAATAAATAAACTTAAATATAAATAATAAAAAAAAAATTAAAATTTGTGAGTAATACATTACCTTATATTTAATTATAGTGATGCCAGAAACGAACAGAAAAAATGGGAATCATTTGAATCATTTTTTTAGCGAAAACTTATTCAATTATTCACCTTATGCACAAGTCAGATTATTTATAATAAATCCCCTTAAACAATTATTTCCAAAATGAACATAGATCTTTTTCTATTCCCTGAGAAATTGTTTTTAATTAACAAAAGTGACAAGTTCTTTATGACTTTAGTATTGCTGAAAAGAACGGAGTTCTACTTTAATTTTGATGTTTTGTTTTTGACATTTTTGAAATGATACTTAAAACTTAACATTGAAAGTATGTAGCTTGGTTATAAATGTCTAGAGGTTTTTGGGATAATTTAATTAAAATATAACTACTAACTTTATTAAATGTTTTTACTTACCAATTCATTGTCATAAATCCTTCCTTTAACAATAGCAATATAGTAACACACAGCGTCTGTTTCCAGTGGAAAAAAACTGGCTTTTTCCGCTTCCCGCTTCTTTCAGGTACAGCAAGCAACATCTGAAGTAAGAGAAGACTGCTACAACAAATGCCCCACAAGATGTGGTGTCCAGAATTTGTGTAATGTTTCTGTAAAATGTTTTGTTACATTAAACAACATTCATATATAATTTAATTTATTTACAATTAATATTATTATTAAAAAGATAAGATGCAAAAAACAAAAAGCAATATGTTAAGCTGTGTCATTGTGCTGAGAAGCACATTTTAATGGGTAACATAATTTTGTAATTATAAAGACGAACATATCGTTATTCTTGACAAGAGTTTCAGCACAGAGATAGATGTAGGCGTTAACGTCATCATATGCTAATGATTTATGTGACACAAGTATCTACTCCTTTACTGATCTCTTTGATTTGGCATCAACTGTAATTCAATTAAATTTAAGCCTTTCACATTTTTAAGTTGATAACTACCAATAATTAAATTATTACGCACTTCGGTTATCTGACAGGTAGATAATTAATAAGTATAAAGTGTGAAATATGTTACAAAATAAATACACCTATCTAGTACTGTAATGAGACAATAAATATGTTACTACTTATACTATTGGCTAATTGAAATATACTTTTGATTAAATATTTAATAAAAAAAGGAAGGTTCGAAGTGTTTAATTTAACGAATATAATTCTGAAATGTTAATCAGTAATATGATTGTTTTTGGATTTTTAGTAAAGACAAGTATTTCTGAAGGGTGAATTGTAAGGAAAATAATAAAATAAATTGTAGTAATAGTGGTTGTTTTTAGCTGGTTAGTATAATAATGAAATTCAGGTGTTTAATCTCAACATACGTTTCATTACTGAGAAGACTGACTCGACGTGATTATTAAGTGTAGCGATCAAAATATGTAATTTAAATTATATAAACTTACGTCTGGTTATTACAAGATGTTCAGTGCAGTACATGCAGATAATGAAACATAGACAGAACTTATTTTGCAATAATAAGACTGCTCGTCCAGACCAAACACCTGCAATATAATACAAATTGATGGCTGACATAATTTTATATTATAGTAAGCATAAGTAATATATTGTACTTTTGTAGCTCTCATATTCTACAAATACAAAATTGCATTAACTTAAAAGCGTCTTATAATGGTAGCATCCATTTTTAAAAAATACATGATATTTGAATGGCTTTTGTAGCGAAATATAATCAATCCTATTATTAATTAGTGTCAATTTTATTTAAACCACCTACCTAGATCGAATTTAATTGCCCTGAACAAATAAAGTATGTATTTTTTAAAGGGATTTGTGCACCCTTCAGCTATGTTTTGCACATGCAATAGTTGTCTTTACTAGTATGAGACAAGTAAATGAAATTAACGAACGTGATCCTGATCTGATAACATAACATTGAAAGGTAATATTAAATAAATGTCATACACGTTCTTATTACAAATGAGCAAAAACTTGTAATTTAAACAGCATGTGAAAAAAAATTCAATAAAAAACAAAAACCCTTATTCGTATCTCATTGAACTAACTAATTCTTAATTAAGAAACTGATAACAATACTATCATTACAAATTCTTGAATTTTGTATTAAAGACTAGAGATTCTTAAAGTTCCTTCTTACTTTCTTCTTTGTTGTTAAGTTACCAATGTATCACATTCTTACCATATCTTATCTCTTCACAGAATAAAACAGGCACAGGATGTCCGGATTTTTTTTTCCATATCCCAAATACTGCGTCCAAAGGAAATGTCTTCATTATATTAGTACTTTTATTTAGAACAGTTCCATACCTCTTGATATTGTGAAGTCTGTAGAAAAACAACAAATATTTAAATTATTTTATAATAACTGTGTACTTGTTTCACTTGAATTAATTTTACTTATATTTAAAGCAATAACGTATATTTCATTAAAACATTACACAACCGCTGAAGAAGTTGATCAGGATGTTCCATAAAAAAAACCCATACCTATGTAGGTACTTAATTTCAAACTCATCTTACCTTGCGACAATTAAGGTCCTTTAAGACTTAAGAAGGAAATACACTGTCTGTGTAGGTCTAACTAAAGGAGAATTCGTTTGGCAAGGGTAAGAAATAATGCATTCCGAAATGTATCTGTAAAAAGAAAAGAACAAATGAAAGCCAATAATACTAATAAATTAAAACAGTAATTATTTAGTTACCAAAATAAAATAGTGAATTATTTCATACAATCAATTTGTTAATATAGAACTGATGACTTTTATTTTTCATAAAATCGATCAATATATGAAAATAAGTTTTAAGCTTTTCCTAGATTATTAAATATGGCGTAGTGAAGCAGGAACTGGTTGTTTACTTAATTAAAGTAAATCGTACAAATAAAACTATACCCCAATAAAAAAAACATACCACATATATAACTGTAATTTCGGAATTTATCGTGATACAAATTTTATATGTACTATTAGTTTTTTTCCAAAAAATTTAATCAAAAACGCCGACAAAATAACACACCAGCCACAAACTAAACAGCAGATACAAAGCACGAACTAAGCAGCGAGCAAGAAGGAAGTACGTCATACACGACATTAATCAACATAAGGTCTAACAGATTCTTTTGATAAATTGTCGTTGGTTCTAGTAAATAATGATTTTAAAAAATACGTCGATAAAATTTAAATACATCCACTATAACTAATTAATACTATAATTAGATAAAACAAGACATTTTTGTATCTTAATAATCACGTATGAAACTATCCGAACGTTATCGAAGTTGACGGAAGGGAGCGCGTTTCTAGACTGCCGCGAAATATAAATATAAATTCAAAAGAAATTAAGATTTTATGTATTTTCAAATTCATGAAAACAGACGTCACATTGTCACATGTTTCTAGTTTTTTTGAGGTTTAACATAAAATCCGCCTTGACTATCGGGAAAAAGCAGACATTACAATAAATTAATAAAAACAAACGTCACTTTTTGACGATGTTGATAGTTTATTATTTCAAATTTATTTTACAATTTTATTTTACCTATCGAAAAGAGTTGATCTTAATGCATGGAACACTATTTTCGAAACCCCTAAATCTTGCTGGACCGTAGCTCCTTAATTTAAAGTCAAAATTAAAATCTGTATAAACTATCCTACCATTTAAAAATAAAGTTTGTAACTATGTCAAAAATGCCCGCGAATATTGAAAAGAAAAAAAAAAAGGAAGGCAAAAATTTCGATTATATAAAAACAAACACTGCAGGGACGTATGTATATGTATTATAATAAAAAGTATACAATAAATGTTTTGTTCGTTGTTTTCAAGAACCCCAAAGTTCGATAACTATTTCATAACTGATGGAATAAAAAGGAAACAAGTAGTTTACCTTTCTAAGTTATACAATATTTTAATGATTAAACTAGAAATCTATATGGAAAATATACCTAAAAAAAATTAAAACCAATTGTTCAACGGTAGTGTTATATGAAAAACAGTAAATCACGAAGTACAAAAATCCATAGACGTAGATAATTTTTAACAGCAGCAGTCGTAATCGCAGTTTTTGTAATATTTGTTGAAAAACGAATATTTTTATGAATTTTCAAAGTATTAGTATCGCGAAGTGTATTTACAGTAGACATTACTTTTCTCTACAGGCGAGTACGTACGTGAGTAAGTAAATAAATACACTGCTGCACGATTTATGCGCTAATCTGTTAACTAAATAACTGTATCAGTATAACAGTATCTGAGTTATAGCATTTTTAGTGAAAGAACTTTTGTTACTTTGAAAAAATTAATGAAAAGGAATTTGGTGTGTTAATGAAGCATTGCTTTTTGGTGAATATCAATACTGTTGAAACCAAGGCTTGGCTTGATAAACATTATTCGGACTTTGCACCAGGAAAGTCAACCGTAGAAAAGTGGTTAGCTAAATTTACGAGGCGAATTGAGCACCGAGGACCCGAGGACCCGAGGACGATGCACGCAGTGGACGCCCCAAAGAGGCTGTTACCGACGAAAACATCAAAAAAGTCCACAAAATAATTTCTGATAACCTTAAAGTGAAGTTTATTGGGATAGCTGAGACCCTAAAGATATCAAAGGAACGTGTTGGTCATGAATGGTTGTGAATGAATATTTGGATATGCGAAAGCTCTGTACAAAGTGGGTGCCGCGCGATCTCACAATCGACCAAAAACAACAACAGATCGAATCGATGATTCTAAGCAGTGTTTGGAGCAGGGAGCTGTTCAATCGTAATAAATCCGAATTTTTGCGTTTGCGTCGATATGTGACGATGGATGAAACATGGCTCCATGGCTCCATCATTTCACACCGGAGTTCAATCGACAGTCAGTAGAGTCAAGTGGACTGCACGTCATGAACCGACTCCAAAGCGTGGAAAGACGCAAAAGTCGGCTGGCAGAGTTATGACATCAGTATTCTGGGATGCTCATGGTTTATGGTATAATATTCATTGACTATCTTAAAAAGGTGAAAACCATAAACAACGACTATTACGTAGCGTTATTGGAGCGTTTAAAAGACGAAATCGGGGAAAAGCGGCCTCATTTGAAGAAAAAGAAGGTGCTGTGTCACAATCAATGAAATCGATGAATTGGGCTTCGAATTGCTTTCGCATTCACCGTACTCCCCATATACGGCCCCCAACGACTTTTTTCTGTTCTAAGACCTTAAGAGGATGCTCCCTGGACAGAAATTTCGTTCCGATGAAGAGGTAATCGCCGAAACTGAAGTCTATTTTGAGGCTAAAGACAAATCGTATTATAAAAATGGTATCGAAAAATTGTATGACCGCTATAATCGTTAATCGTTGTATCGCCCTCGAAGGGAACTATATTAAATAATAAAATCAAATTCTATCAAAAAAATATTTTTTTCTATGCTAGCCTACGAACTTTTCAGCCCGCCTGCTATATGCCACATCTAATTATTAGTTTCTATTCTAATAAAATACGCAAAAATTACGCATCTTGCATGGTTCCGCCAGTGTTTCAAAGTAATATCCGCTTTCTTCTGAATTTTCGTCAGTTCCATTTGCATTATTTGTCATTGTTCCACCTTGTAGGACTAAAGGGATTATATTTGTATAATACAATTGTAGTGGTGGTTAATCCATTTGTACTCTGGTGCCATTTTTACCGGAAAGTTCGTTACATTGCCGACAAATGTTTGAAGTGAATTAGAAAACCTAACGGTATTGTGTTAACTGGGGGAATTTAAAATCACTAGACTATATAGAACTATCCCTGCAGGTAATTCTGTTTCAGGAAATATACATGTACAATTTGTACGTATGCAATGGTAATTTGAATAAAACATCAGTAGTAATCAATTAGTGATTTTAAAGAGTCGAGAATGGAACTGAAAAACCGACCAGTAGGTAGTTAGGGGTTGTTGCTTTTATTCCACCCTAGTTTTTGAACAAATTGAAAGTGGCGGCACACTTGCGCCCATCTCGTTGCGGTCAGACCGTCGCCGTTTCCCGTACCGTGCCGCTTCCCTGTCCATTCCGGGGGTTTATTTTCGGTACAAGGGGTTGTAAATCGTGATCAATATGGGTACGAAGACCTCGATGTTGGTCGGGAGTGTGCGCAGACGGTTCCGCTAAAAGGCATGCGCTCAATTACAGCAAAACAATGCGATTTTTTTTCCGGACAATATTCGAATAACTGGAAAAGTGTGACGTAAATGTAAATGCATCCGTGGAGTTTTACGTGTGAGAGGGTGACAGGTGCAAGGATTGGCAGTGGAGGTATGTAATTGTCGAGTTTTTGTGAGCTACGAGAAAGGGAGCGATTCTTTAACAAAAAAAATCTTTGGTGATTATGTAATTCAGTTTCAGCAATAATTACGTAAATTAACCTTTATTTAACTAGATGTTTTGTTAGAAAGGTTACAGGAAAATCTTTCAGAAATTCTTTTGAAAATAGGCCTCGAAAATAATAATTAAATATTCTTTGTTTTTGGTATTGTTTTAATTAAAAAAGTACTTTTTTGTTATCGTCCATCTTTCAAATTAGTAATTAGTACTTACAGTAGATGCATAATTTTCTTTAATTAATGGTCTATTAAGAAAGTAGGGCACATATCATTACAGCCTAGCAGGAATTAATAATTCTTCTTTATATGTTCTCATGTGTATAATGTATATATAGGTTTGTGTTGTTGTTACGTTTATTATTTGTAATTAGTCATTTTGGTCAAAAATTTATTTAGAATACTAATTAAAGACAGATTACTATTGTGAATCCAAATAAAGATTTTGGGTGTAATTAATGATTGTGTTTATATTGTTACGATATTTTGCAGATCTAAACTATTCAGGAGTAAATTTCAAATAAATTAGAAAAACTATAATTAGTATTAGCATTTGGAAGTTTATCCTAACTACGTTGATTAAAACCTATTGATAAAGATAATGGACTACTAAAATTGGAATATAATGTGCTAAATAAAATTTTATGAGTGTGTTTATGTGAAACAAAATTTTAAAAAAAGTGCAATAGAAATTATTGAAGAAAATAGACAACTTTTGTCGTAAGTACTATTTAAAATTAAGTACACAAGCAAAAAGTATATTAATAGTGTTTCTAAAATAATATACAATTTGGAATTTAGATAAAATATTGAGATGTAGTTGTCTATCAACAAAATTCAATAAATAATTTAAATCTTTGAATATAAAAGAAAAATGAAAATATTAAAGTAAGCCAATGTGTTGTGTAGAAAATATTAGATTGTTGTGTATAATTTTTCGTTTTATAAAGTCAATAAAAAAATCAATAGGAGACGTATTTCTTGTTCAAACAGTTCCAGAAGAAAGAAAGTAGTGAATACTGTTCAGGGGGAATTTGCACTCTTTATTGTTTTGCATTTTTGTCATTATCTCTTTCAACAGTGAGTCCCGTCGTTTGTGTGAAAGTAATATCAACACCACGCATTCATTTAAGGACACTTCGGGATTCAACAGGGTATGAGGGCATTAGAGTACGGAGGATTAAATTGTGGAGGGTGTAGAGAGAGAATTGCTCTCAAACAAACGTTATGTGGTTATATCTGTATATGAAGTACCATAAAAATCCTCTTTAGCCTCCAATTGTAGTTCTAGCTCCTAAATCAAAATATACAAAAATCAATAACTAATAATTATTAGATTTTTGTTGAATTGATGATAATGACCTCAAATGAGTTCATACCTAATTGAAAATGGTATCAACCTAATATAGGGTACAGTATGGTAAATTTTCTTCTTATTTTATCAACAGGTGTTTCACATTATGACAAAGAAGTACATGATAATTTTTTATTTTTGCTTAATGAAATTTAAGGTAGAAGTGGTGCATATATAAGTACAAGAAAGAAAATAAAAGGACAAGTTTCACTAGTTTATTTGTCAACTCGACAAATTTGTTTCGGCCTAATAAGGCCATTTACAAGAGAAATACAGATGATTACTAAAATTAAGAACTACTCGCTGCTATTTAAGTAATTGCAAATTGAAAAGTAGAAGGGGGGGGGAGTTATAGGTGGTTAGTTCTAATTGATTGTTAACTAAGTTAAGGTTACGTAATATAGATTTATTAATTTCATAATTTTCTAAAGAGACAATTTTCTTGATTTGGGAATGTTTGAATGTAGAATATTGAAATTATTTACATCTAGAGAATGACCTAACTCAATACAATGTTCAGCTATCCACTGGAATTACATTTTTTGTTTCTTATAGCCGCATCATGTTCTGAAATGCGTTTACCGATAGGCCTGCCTGATTGTCCAATGTATGTAGCGTCATAATTGTTACAAAAAACTTGATAGATACCCGATTTTTTAGACTGAGGAACAATAACTTTAAAATTACATATCATTAAACTAAGATTAGTGGAGTTAGTTTCGGTTATATTACAGTTGAACTTATTTTGTAAAAGAAACTTGTATTCATAGCTAAAATTATTAACATATTTGACTGGGCAAAAGATAGTTTTTTGTTGACAAAGGGAAGAACTGTTGTACAATATGGTAGAAACTTTTTATTTAGTAATTTATCAATAGTTGGGGGGGTGGGGGGAATAACCATTGGCAAAACTAATATATTTAATAGTTGATAACTCTAAATTGAAATCTGTACTTGATAAAGGTATGTTAATCAGTCTATTTAGTAGGGAATGAAATACTGAACGCTTTACTTGTTTGGGATGTGAAGAATTTGCCGGAATAACTGTGTCCGTTGTAGTAGGTTTACGAAAGATATTAAAAACAAATTTATTTGATTCTTTTTTCAAAGATATGTCGAAGAAATTGATACTATTGTTGATCTCTTGAGATGTTGTTGTTCAAAGAAGTAAAACGAAATTATCTAATTGACGTTCTGTACTTTTCCATACACAGAAGATATCATCAACATATTTTTGCTTACAATTAGACGTGTAGGGGGGAATATATTTAGAAAACTTGATGTAAAGGTCTAAGAAGTGAAAAACTGAAGAATCAATAATTTACATAGTATTGACTAACGACTTTCAGTAACGAAAGAATTGAGAATTTCACAAATAAGAGAGAAAATATTTTTTCGTTGTAAATAAGAAATAAGAAATCCTCTTTTCACGACTTTTGAATAATGTATAACCATTGCGTGCGTTTGATGGTGTTGTTTTTTTTTTTTTTGTGAAATAGGTACATAGCAGTTTTCTAATAAAAAGTGAACATCAAAACATAACGAACTTCATGTTTCTACGAAATGTGTTTCATATAGATTGAGTAATTGTTCGGTATAAATTGTCGAATTGAGAAGTTTAACAAATACTGCCTACTATAACAATGCACTGAAATAATAGTAGGAAAATAAATTAAAAAGGAAGTAACTTTGTTTAATTTAGGAATTGTATTTTAAGGAAACTTTCCCTTTTCTGAATTAAAAACTTTTTAAACAATTTGACCTTTGCTGGTTTCACATAGATGCGTGCCAACCATTTTACTGGCAAACAAGAAACGCGGTTTTGAAAGAAAGTCACGAAAGCTTTCCGAAAGAAACACTGACATTCAACAAATTGCGTTGACTTCCAAAAGAAAGTGAAAGCGTTAGAGTTGAATGACGAGGGTTGGAGTAACATGTTATTTACTAGTCACGAAGGGTGAAAACCTTCATCCTTAAAAGGGTGTAAGCATTTTGAAACATTAAGGTCTAATAAAAAATAAAGAAAGTTTTGTGATTCATGATCTATCTAAAAAGGTTATTATCTATCTGTTTGTTCTTGTCAGTTTTGTGAAACTTTTCTTTGTAATTAATGATTTAATTAATTTTAAAAAATACTTGAGTGCAATAATTTAATTATCAATTATTTTGCTATTATCTTTCGAATAAATGTAAAACATAATTAAAGATATCATGTGTAAATTCATAAATTACAATTTAAAAAGTAAATAACCATAACTTTCTAAACAAAGAAGACGTTTTGTAGTGTTTTAAAAGGTTTAATATGAAACTATACAATTGTTTCGATGTATTCAGTTTTTTTCAATCAAACTACGTCAAAGTACGGTTCCGCAACAATTGTAGGGTTTTTATATAAAATATTTTGAAACATTACAAAGTGTCTACATTATTTAAATATTTAAAAATTGTTTCACAAGATGTTCAACAGCGATATAGTGAAATTTATTGTAATTTTGTTAATGTATAAAAAACCAACATAACATAAGTATTGCCTTTTTAGAGAAATGACGGCTATAATAAACTCAATATTAAATTAAAGACGATTGACACAAATATTTTAAACTTCTAACATTTTTGTCCCATAGTTATAATTTTTCGATGCTTTTATAAAATTGATATAGAATTGGTTTGGACTAGGGCCTGTACAATGTACTTTGCCCTAAATACATATATAGCATCACAATGCTTACATGTAAGCTTGTAAACCCCTGACTTTTTAAGTAGATAAATTTTATCAATTTTGTTAGTGAGATATTTATATTGCTATTATACTTATGGAGTTTTTTATTTGTATTTGCATTAATTTGTGGACTAACATTTTTATAAAAAGTAATTAGAAACCATTTTTCATTTTTAATTTGATTGGATCGATAAAGTTGTTACATAATTTGTTTTTTATGTAGTAATTTATCTGTTAGTACCGGATTATATCAATCATTTGTTCCTGTTGTTTTTTTAAATAAAGTTAAATTCTTTTTCATAATTTTGTTGATATAGTGGAAGATTAATTAATGTAGGTATGTAATAAACTATGAAATGCAGATTAATTGAATCACATGAGATAATAGTTTCGGATAAAGTTTGTTTTCTAAACATATCATATTTTATTCCTCCCAAATTAATAGATTATAAATTGCATGCACTTTTTAATTTTAAATTAGTTTATAATATAACTCTCTGAAGATGATTAATTGTCGAAATAATCGTTAGTCTTCTAATTGCTAATAAAAAGTGTAAAATTCCAATTTGTATTTTTTTTAGATTATCGTTTAATTTTAGTTAAAACTATGGATCCTGATAATAGTTCCTTGGTTAAAACAATTATGTAGCATTATTAATAAAGATTCTAGTTAAATCTATGTTTACTCTTTAAAAAATTCTTATATTGTGATTGTTTTTAGTTGTGAGAAATATATGAAATAGTGAAAGATTTCTTTCTGTTATTGTTACGTTAAACGCCAAAGAAAAAGCGAGTAAACTAGTTAAAAAAAATAATGAAGTTGATTGTAAAGTTTGAATGGTCATCACTTTATATTAACTTAATATAACATAACAAAATTGATAATAAAAAACTTGATACACTAATATTAAGGGTAGCTCTATAGAGAAATTAGCATTACGAATTATAAGCGAATTATTTTTTGAAGATTCTTATATGTTTGAATTGAATTACGTAGGATATGATTTTTTAGATTGAGTGTTGAGATTGTTTAGATTGAATTTCTTCTGGTTATTGTTGTGTAAGAGTTTAAAGAATTTCTAAAGTGGGCATTAATAAAAGTCCAACTAGTATACATAAGAGTGCAGGACCCATGTAATACGGTTATTACACCCTTCTAGGTAACGATACCAAAAACATTGCTCTTGTTACGTGAGTGTCGTCCTATTTGCGACCAGTCCATCGAGCGGTCAGTGGATTTTTCGGTCAAATCTTTCTTGAATGTAAAAATGGAGGAAGGGTAAAATTTACCTGTCGATTTTGCGGTCAAAAAAGCGTTTCACGTGTATAATGAATAAATCTTTATTTTTGAAAACAAATTGGTTAGGTTAGGTTAGGATAGGTAGTGGTATCCATAATAAAGGATATGAGTCTGTCACTCGTGTGCTTCGGTGTAGATGTAAGCTCAGGGAGTCCAAAAAGAACCATCATCTCGAGGAGAAATCGACATATTTAAATGAGATGGAAAAATTAACCGCTCAATCTACAATTTTTACGTTTTACCGCAAATTACACGACCGCTCGATCCATACAACCGTTACGTGAAGTTTGAATGCGAGTTTATATAAATAATACAATAATAGTATAATAAATTGAATAACACCGTAATTTGAAAGTATTGAATTTTCTGTTTAAATTTGAATAAACTAAATAATGGAATATATTTCTATGAAATTATGTTGCAACTTAATTGTTATTGTATGAGGTGCAACGGTGTTAAATAAGTACAGTTTATTAATGTAGGTTTTTATTTAAAGATTTTTGATGAGAAGCAGCAACGTGAAGAGAGAGAAAAAGGTTTGACGGTTCTGACAATGTGGAGTTCAGTAATTCCCCAAGACGTGGAAAGTGCCTCTCCTTCGGCGAGGTCTAAACATAGCGCTACCTTGGTTGGAAATTACGTTTATGTATTAGGTGGAAGGAATGGCAATTTACCGATGAAGGACTTTTGGAAATACAATTTAGGTGAGCGAGCAAACATAATAAACTTAGCCTTACCTCAAGTAGGTAGGTAATAAATTTATATGAATCCTCAGGCATGTGGTCGAAGAGAAGGTTCAAGGGGTTTGGACCTGATAGAAAGGGTTAGTGTAAGGTTTTCAGTACAATAAATAATTTAATTAAAAAAATTGTGTACAAGGGCGGATCTAGAAGTCTTCCTTTTGGAGGGGGGTAAAGGGAAGGTATATATACATACAGCCCACAGGGTTAACTCGCTTGAGGGAGACAGGACCTTGTGTGTTTCGTAATTGATTCCGTTCTTAAATCCAGTACCCAAACTCTCGCAAAACTTAGAAACCCAATAACCCAAAACATTAAATCCCGTAAGTGTATTAACTTTTTAACCCCTTAACTTAAAATATTAATATCTCCCATAAATCCATAACTTGACCTCATTATCCTATAACTTAAGCCTTTCAAACTTAAAATCTATAAAGAATTAATGCTGGTACAGTTTTTTTAAACAATTTAAACTGTTGGTAGAATGTTAATAAATAATGAACTGGCCAGCAAACCAAATCATTCTAATAAAAGTGCAGTTTATGAAATAATATGTTTATATTATGAAGACATAAAGTTGAAAATAGACTACGATGAACTGGGGGTTTCAATATTAATAATTTCAAATTACGAGAAAATTTCAGTTCATTTTTAAACCAATAGAGAAATATTGATGACGGATTTGTAATTTAGTTTAGTAATTCTATTTCGTTAGAGTTAGCGTGGTATCATTGTTTTTCATCCCTTCATGTCACTGTTAATTTTGCAGTGACTGGAAAATGGCAACAATTGAAACCGAGCGGGGATAAATTACCCTGTTTGCAAGAACACTCGGCGGTCGTGTATAAAGACTGCATTTACGTGTTTGGAGGAGAAGTAAGCTTTTCAGCCGGGGGCGAAACACCCTTATGGATGTACGACATTAAGAGTAATAGCTGGAAGAAGATACAATCAAAAAACGGTAAGAAAGAATTACGACTTTAACATAAAAGTTTTTTAATTTTATTATAATTAAAATAGAAATTCCTTTTAATTACATTATTAATTGTGATGTCCAATTGCAAATATGAATTGCTAAAAAGTCATTGTCTCTTGTTGCTTTAGGAACGGCTAGCCCTAAGGGCCGTAGGGGACATAGTGCACTGGTACATAAAGGGAAAATGTTTATTTATGGTGGTTATCAAGATTTACGGGGATCATGTAGCGAATTGTGGACTTTCAACTTTGGTAAGAGACTTTAGCTTTGATTATAATATTTTCCATTTAATTGATGCGGTTGCCTACATAAAAACTATTTCAAAGGAATTAAATCGAAATAGATGGTAGAGGTAGTAGCGATGTGACGTTCTTTTGTAAATTCGTTGGAACAAAAATATGGGTAACATAACACGACTAACCATGTATATCCTTTTTAATGATTAGTAGCAAGTCAACCCTTTCAAATGTGTTGAAAATGCTTACCTTTCAACACCTCTTGTCCTACTTTTTATAAATCGATACGTTCGTTTAATCAGAAGCCGCTAAACAAGCATAGGTAGAACAAAAAAAATCCTCTTAAAGTCTGAAACAATTGCAAAGGCATTTAAAGCAACATTAAGACTTCATACACTGAGATTTTTACACAAGAACAATAATATTAAGCTGAAACTAAATACTAAATCGGTGTTGTATTATAAGAATAATAAAAATTGAAATCTTGATTATGTAGAATTTTTAGTATCCAAAAAGTTAACAAAAATCATTCATCAATTCGTATCATTTAAACAGTTCGACTTTTCTAAATTCTAGTTTTGTTTTAGAAACACATTCATGGCATCTTCTCTCAAGTTCATCACCGAAAAAATATAACACTGACACCTGTCCACCAGGAAGGCATAAACATTCTGCTGTGCTACATAACGACTGTATTTGGATATATGGTGGAATGACTGATTTACAGGAAAGGGCTGACTTTTGGAAATGGGACACTACTGTGAACAACTGGACATGTATCAAAACAAAAATTAGTCCGGGACCATTGCATAGCCATGCTGCTTGCAGATTACCTTCTTCGATGATTATATTTGGAGGTGAAAGGGATGGTCACCCAACCAATGATCTTTGGAAATATACCTTTTGTAAGTAATGAAATCAACTGCCAAAATATCGATTGTTCATTTATTAAAAATTATCCATAATGAAATTAATCAGTAGATACAATTAGTAAAATATTCAAAAAAAGAAGGTTTCAAAATCCTCTTTCGTCTAAATTTTAAGGATCACAGATCCGACATTTCGAACGCGTCCTACAAAGTAAGCACAGCGTACGAAAAGCCATACCCACGACCGGCCTCGACTTATCGGGTCTCATAGGTGGGCGCTGGCAGAAAGGCCCTTACAGGCTATATGATACATATAAATATAAATATGGAATCAACAAAAACAACTACTCCGAAGGCTAATACGCTTACCGGCATTAAAGTACTCTGTCGAATCCTACTGTGTAGGACACGTTCGAAATGAGGGATCTGTGATCCTTAAAATTTAGAGGAAAGAGGATTTTAAAGCCTTCTTTTTTTGAATATGTTATATCTTCGTTTAAGGATCCATTGGAATCAACAGTGTAATTCAATACCGGTAGGGGTATTAGCCTTCGGAGTAATTGTTTCTGTTGATTCCATATTTACAATTAGTAAAAGTAAAGAAAATTGTAACACTGCAATATTGATTCGCTTTAAACTATCATTATATTCACCTGAAGAAACTATTGTATAGCGAAACAATATTGCAGTGCTAAAATTAAATTTTTCTTGCATCTTCTACTAATTGTATCTACTGTTTAATTTCATTAATAGTTCAAATATTTGAAAGCGCATTTTCTTTCAAAAAATGAATAAACAACTGTTATCATTTGCAAACGTACATTGCATTGCAATTGATAACGTCTATAAACATGATTATTTTGAAATCATCGATTTTTTAAGAGACATATTTTTTATTAGGTAAGAATATCACTCGCAAATGCTATTATTTTTGTGGAGACGATCTTTTACATTATTAAGTTTCTTAATGCAAAACAGTTATATGGAATTTTAAGTTTCTAATTGTCTTACATGGTTTCTATTGTATTTATTCTTTGCATAGCCTCCAGTTACCACAAAAGGTGTTAAGAAAATAGGAATTGTATGATGTTCTATAGGTTACGTATCCAATTAATTCGCTTTCCTCTATATATGTAAAATTTTAATTTGTGTAGGTACGGAAACTTGGGAGAAGATAATAATTTCCGGTGTTAAACCTCAGCCACGGGCAGAAACTGTAGCGTTTGCGGTTTCAGAATTCCTATTGGAAAACAAAAAGACCATTCCGACAGATCACCAGAGTTCAGTCAGGCACCGTCCCAGAACCTGCAATTCGGTGGACAGGAACAACAGGCATTCCTCTTACATCCCGAACAACAAGGTAGACACGATCGAAAAGACTTACACCTTTAAAGAAACAGAGTCGAATTATGTGGACGGTAGTCAGAATGGGACCATAATGGATAAATCATCCCGTTACAGTAAAAACAGTTTCCTAGATGAAATAACAAAGCTGTCGCAACTGAACATTCCTAAACTTAATACTAAATGCAACTATACCGTCCTGGGATGCAACAAAACTGAAAGCACAGAAAGTCTTCTGAGACAATTTGCATCACCTACAGTTGGTTTTGATAACGATGTTGACGATAGCGAAATTACAACACCCACAAGAGGAACCATGGTAAAATCCAAATCAGCATTCGTCATTAAACGAAAAGACATTAGTCCCATCTCCCCAGAAGACGACAAAATTGTACAGAGGATTCCTAAACATGTTGAGTTTGCAAGTGGTTCAAACAAGATACCCAGAGAACCGATATCGGTACCAAACTTCACTTTACTCACGCTTCCAACACCGTCATTAACACCAGTGGAAGCAGCTCGTCTGGTTTTTCTGGATACAGATGATGATGAAAGTGATAACGAATTTGTGCCGCCAAAACTACAAGAACCTCCCCACCCTGACTCTAACATTCCCAAAGATAACGCCCTTCAAACCCTTCAGCCTGATAAGAGAGAGGGAAGCTACAATTCCCACTTAAGTTACGCTGACAACCCTCTTTATCAACACATAATTGAAGGCAAAAAATTCCAGAGTTTTAATGACGGTAACGAAAATGTTTCTGCAACATCAGATTATTCAAGTATTGAAACGGTTAATAGATTGTCGTCGGCAAGTTGCTACAGTGTCAAAGTTCAAGCTCATATAGAATCGTCCAAGTTTAATAAGAAAGATGACCGTTTTGGGTTTTGCAACCCTAATTACATGGGACCAGATATAAAAACTATAACCAACACTGAAAAAATCCAAATTTGCAAGATGCTCAATACACCAGATAGTCTATTGGAAGAATCGAAACAAGGGGAAGCAACAAATACCAATGCTCATAAAGAAGAAGTAGAATTTCAAGAATTAGATGGAAAAATCAACAAAGTTGTTTATAAGAACGCGTCCTGTAAAAGTCCATTACCTCCAAAGTCATTGCCCTTAGAAAAGACATACCCTCAAACAAAAGACAACACGAAACTCAGAGCTAATAGTGCAAGTCGGGTGGAGAAACAAATGAATAAAATTGAGACCGTCAAAAAAGTAAATGCCAATGTTCGTGTCCGTCCTATAAAAGATGATTTCATCCCCTTGTACGTGTTCATAGTTGGCGGAAAAGAACAGGGCCAGGTGACTGTCTTCAAAAGACCGCTGTCGATCTGGAAGCTCAAGTTATACTAGAAGTACTGACGTAGGAAATAAAATCAAAAATATTAGAACATCAGGTCAGATTCTCAAATGTTAAATATTTAAATACCGTGCCAAAAGTTTTATAGTGTCAGTTGTAGATAGTCACATTTTAAATAAAATAAGTATTATTAGAATAAAGGTTGTTATGCATTGCATCACGTTTTTTATTTATTCAATAAAAAAAATTTTCTTCTTTTCTTTGACCGCAATTCGTATTAAAAGTTTGTCCGTAATGTAAATTAAAAACTAAAAAATAGAAAATCTCACTCCAGAAGTAGTTATATATATAGGAATCGTGGAAATGGATGGATGGTGTGGTTATGGAGAGAAAGATGAAAAGGACAAAACGAAGACAGAAGGGAAGTGAAATCCAGATCTGTGGTATATTACTGACCTAGAATTTGCCATATGATCAAAAGAAAGAAATATACGAGTGAATATGATCATTATTAAGTATATTAAATTTGAACCCTCTACGTCATACAGTCCTTGAGAAAAACAGCTAGATACACACATGAATGAGGAATCAGGTTTTTTAATGTAAACTACATTAAAAATTGAATAATATATTTCTCTTATAATATACGTCTATAGAAAATTAATTACGCTATCATAGTTAAACGAACATGACTACTTACTTAATTTACTCCAATTTTGTTTATTTATTTAAATATATATCTTTGGAAACTGATGCGACGAAATATTAATTAAATTTGAACAATTATTCATTTTGTTAAACAAATGGCTTCAATCTCAAAACTCATTGTCGTTTTTTTTAATGAAATCTCATATTTTTCAAAGAACAAATGTACCTACCTATTACTTTTGTAATTTGCGTTAAAAATAATACTACACTGAGAGAAAAAAAATGGTAAGTTAACCAAAAATCAGCTAATTCAACTTTTTTTTTGTGTTAACTCCATCAATGCAACAAGTACATTGCACGAACGGTAAAAAAGTTTTAAAATAGAATTACTTGAACAAAAACAGGAAACATTCGTAGAAACAACATCGTCTTTATTTTACATTAAACTACATACTAATACAATATAGATAATAAAATCTAAACTGTTTTTGGTACAATTTTTGTGAAACTGCATTGTAAATTCAAAAGTAATAATAGTAATCATCTGTATTTCTCTAGTTAATGGCCGCTAGGGCCTAAACAAATTTGTCGAGATTGACTTTAATATACTGTGAAACGTTTTCCGTTGTTGTTTATTTATTTTTGAATTTACAATATAGATGTTGTGTATATTTTCTATTGGTTAATTCTTCTAGGCAAGTTTGTTAAATGAAACCAAAAGTAAATGGTTTAATTAATATTTGGCATAGGTCCATTTAACTATCTTGAATGCTTCGAATAATAATCAATTATAAGTTGTTTCAACTATAAAACAAAATTTTAAATAGAAGAAGAACAACATTAAATGAAGCAATTTTGATACTTATTTATTTATCGTTTACAAACCAGAATCGTAATATTGATGCATATACGCTATTGAATTAACAAATACAAAAATAGAAACTTTTCAATGCATGCTGAACCATTATCAGATGTTTCAGTATTAACTAATCTAAAAAAACGTTCATTTTTACATGCTAAAATTTAAAAGTGCAATATTTGTTGTTTAAAAGAATTCCTTTTTCTCGATTTAGAAGCAGAAGAATTCATTGCGTGAGTGGTAAGGCGGTCTTTAAAAAAAATATATTTTTATAATTCACTATTGTTTGTTATTTGAATGAAATAATTTTGCAAATGCCCAAGCTCTAGTTGCTAGTTCATTTAAATGAAGTAAAGCTAATGAATTCGTTTTGTTTCGGTATCTCAAAGGATTCCGCAGAAATAGTGGAAAGATGTCATACATTGTCAACATAATAATCAGTTTGTGAGGGTGAGTATAGAGGTATTTGATTAAAGAAAATTAGTTTAAATTAAAAAATTCTTCATCTAATAATGTAAAATCAATACAAATGACAATTTTATTTTTAATTTAAAAACTTTGTTTGTCACATATTTATTAGGTAATAATAACAATACTTGAATTATGTATGCCTTAATGAAAATATGATTCCAGTTTGTTAATTAACATTTGTTTCACACTAGAACTTGTAAAGTGGTGGAATGGTGGCGAGAAATAGTAGAAATTTAGGGGAAATTAAAGCAGTATCTAGCCGAAACAGTTCGATAAAACCGCAGATTGTTCCTAAAGTAGTGGGTCTCAGATTTTATCTGAAAACATCCCCTGGGTACAATTTTAGTTGAACCAAGTTAGGGGATTCCAGTTGAAATTACTTTTTGCTAATACAACAAGATAAACGTGTGGTCTCAACACAGAATTCTGAAGAATTATAGTTACCCAAATGTGTGTTTTTATGTCAAGGGCCATTAGTTTTTGTTGTGTTATGGGGAGGGATGATGATTAGATCCGAAAATGAAAATACAACATTATGTTATATCGTAGCAAAACATGTAGTGAATCATTACGTTAGGTAAAATTAGTTGCCTCAAGGCGAGACGATAGGATAGTTTTTAAAATATCGGCTTGTTATCGAAAAATAATGAAGATTCAAAAGTTGCCTTGTTGTTGTTCATTCTTGCATACGTGATCTTGATATCATCTTGATTTATTTTAATCTTACCTTAAGAAATATTGATCTTATCTTTGAATATCTGAAGTATTAATATTTTAAATGTCAGGCCATTTACATCGGCTAGACAGATAGAGCTCTAATGTATAGGCTAAAAGAAGATAAAAGGTCAATTTTACACAAAAATAATTGCACAGGAATTTCTGACCATTGTATATCAAATAACCACCATTTAGATATTGATAATCCCAAAATTTAGTATAATGTTAAAACTAGACCTTTTCGAAATATCCGAAATAACAAATGCAAAATATAATAATTTTATGGTCACTAATGACCAAATTGAATTCACTTTGTCTCCCCTCTTAAAATCTACCTTCTGATTACCCATTTAAGCACAAATTCTGCAATATCCTTTTAGTATCTATTGTACACCTATCTTTTTAAAATTGTTAAGTTTTAAACAATAAATTGTGAAACAAAATACCAAGTGTATTTTATTCGACTTATTATTTAAAAATGTTTCACCATGAGATAAGCAACTGCTCAACATCACCTATTTTAAATTTAAATAACTTTAATTACAATTCTGATAGAAAATACCTAAGTGACTGAAGGATTAAAATTAAAGGAACCTATGACATTGAATGAGGCAAGTGAAAATAATTTTCAGTATACTTTTCAACAACTGAAAGGGAATCCAAAACAATGTTTTCCAAAAATCCTATCATTTAGTAATTCGACATTGACTTTTACATTTTTGTAGATACTTTTTATTCAATGGCTATTTCGATCATTGAAACTGTATTTTCCTTAAATAAAATTCTAGATACCTGTTGAATAAGAAATAAAGAGTACCCTACCCATAACCGTAAAAATCAGTTTTAAAGGTCTTGATTGCAATAAAGTTGCGCTTTCTGTTTCGTGACTGATAGGTAGCCAGGTTAAAGTAACTATAAGGATAAGGTACAATGCAAGTTCTCTTTTTCGCCTTTTATCTTTCTCGTGGTATCCGTCTTTCTTTTTTCCCATGCTCTCCGTTCTTTATTGGTCATAAAAGCGATCGAATCAAGCGAAATAATAGAAGCGGTTGCGATAAAGGCTATTACATTGTAACACCACCACCACCAACTTAATTTAACGATTCGTGATTGGCGATATTGACCATTGCTACCTAACTATACTACTATGAATGATATAAAATCTTAAACGGTTCTTAAAAGGGTAGTTTAAAATGAAAATTAAAATGGGCCATCAAAGGTCTAGATAGTATTCAAATTAAAAATTAGAATGTAAAGGAATGAGTTAAAATAGCCAGTAAGCATATGTATAGGTTTCATTGATGTATAGAGGAATATATCCAGATTGGGTGGGTACATAGGCAATTTTATTTTTGATAGTGTAAAGGCAGTGATAGATTTTTACATTAAATCAGGCTGGGAAAACGTTCAGAGACATTAAACAAAGAAATGAGCAGCGTCGAGTCGCATATATATAAAGAGTAGACAAGAATTACTGTTAGAGTAAGTAAGAGTAATTCTGGTTTACTCTTTGAGAATGGCTGTCTCGTAGAAACGATTGTAGGAATCTTTCTGTTAAATAAATTTTGTTGAAACTTTTCGTTGAATATTATTATTATTAATTATGTTTTTCAAGTTTGTACCAAAACTGTTTTTTTAGAGGAAGATAGTTGGAGATATGGGTGATAACTGCATCAATTATTTCACCAAAGCTGACCATAAATCATTGAGTTTTCGCCTACACATTGAAAACTCCTTAATAAATTTTCTGATAGCATTTTTATTGAGATAAATAAAAATTTGAAGGCGACTGAGGGAATAGAATCAGAATCAACTAGTTAAAGCCATGTGTGAAATCACAGGCATTTACAAAGCATCTTTACTGCAGGTTGCATAATAGCACACGCGTTGAATTAACAAGATGTGGAGTATTAATTCTTTTTTTAAAGGAAGGTAGTGATAATAAACCTCCTTTAGAACAACTATATTTTACAAATTAATAATGTTATTCGTCGGTACACTATCATAAGACATGCGGTAAAACAATAAGTTCGATTATCTGGAACAGCAGAAAAATGGGGGGTTGGTCTATATAGCCCCCTTCAGGGGGTGTCTATGCAAGGTTTTCCCACCTCGAGTTAATTCTAAACAAAAAAACAAAGATAAAGCGAGCGGACTCCGACGAACCACGGTACCGCAAAGAATATTCTAAGAAGAGAATGATTGTTACGAATATAACAATATCTAAACTGTATTACTACTTATTGTTGCCATGCAACCCTACTAAAAACAGGTAACAATAATAAAAGTCTGAAACCATTTACAAATTTAAACACCATGTATTTCAAAAATTATTTTATAACAGGATAGCTTCATTGTTATTAAAGAAAGAAAATTTTTACTTTAAACGATAAGTTTAATAGAACAACGATAATCGGACTCAAAGGATTTCCTCTGTGCTTCCAGGACGTTAGACTTGTTGCGTCCTGTTTGGATTCGGCCCAGAAACGGTCTACATTCTTTCCTTTCGAATAAATAAAATGATAATAATGGAATGTGTGCGCTAGTATCACGAAAACATTTTCAACAAATTAAAAAAGTTAAAACGTTCGTTCGTCCACATGTCTGTATGTATCTTCTGTTTGTATATGATAATAATTCTGTTGGTGAAATAGCAATAATCTAGTTAGTTCATTGTCTATTATTATGTATGTATGTAGGAGTCAGAAAAAGGTGTCACAGTTTTATCTAACGACATGTCTTTTTACAAAACTGTAAAAGTTTATTATAACATCGTGAGTATTTTATAACCCGGTTATGTCTTTATTCCTACTTCCCGAAATGTGTGAGATGTTTATTTCAAAAGGTGGTTATTTCGTATAACATACATCTTAAGATTATTATTCAAGCAGTTCACACCACAAGATTCACAATTTAAAAAGTCTTTATTAGGTATATTACTATACATGTAAATATGAAACGCGTTTAGAAAATAATTTGATTCTTTTTTGATTTTTGACTTAAATTGAAGATTTTGACTTCCGCTACAGTTTTATTTCAACTGAATCGTTAAGTAATTGGTATAAAAATTTCGAACTTCTGGGATGACTGGAAAAGATGGGTAAATGGGGTTAAACGTGCCTACTTTATGTTGTTGTTGCTGCCTTGGCAATTTTGTAGGTTCGAAATCCATTTATATTAATTCTAAAGAGACAGTAGAGAAGATAAACCTGCAAAATGAATTAAGATAAAAGATACACCTAATAACAAGAGCACAGAGTTGAGAACTAAAAGCCTTATCACAATATTGCCGTTTTCAAAATTGAGAAAGATAAATTATAGGTGCGAAATTGATGTGGTGTGATACGTAGCAAAAGGAAAACATTCAGTTGTTACCTTATCAGTTGTGTCAAACGCGAACCATTTTCTACCCTGTATAACTCAGTTTGATGATCTTTTGTTCCCTAAGGAAAAACATCTGAGCGTAAGGGTACAAAAGATCCCTTTTTGAGATTTCTGTACCTACGCATATGGTACAGTTAATTATTTCCACATTTACAACGGTTGCTATCTATATTTTGAGCCTTGACAATACCGTTTACAGGCGTTATCTGACGTTTTTAATTGAAATTTTGACCTATTTAACCATTACCCTCTTCAGAACATTTCGTCATTTGAGCACAACTTATGTTGTGTTCAGCGATAATTTTTTACCACCTTCAACGTGGATTATCAAGACAGAAGTGTATAGATGAACATACTTCATCTTTGACCACTGTGAAATGCTGGTGTAACGAATTTAATCGTGGTCATAGTTCGGTCAGGCACGAAAGTCATGAAGGAGTTATTGTACCAAAAAAAATTGATGCTCTGCGCGAACTGATATTGCAAGATAGTCACGTGAGATTGAGTCATCCTTGGGCGTTAGTATGACGAGCATCAATAAGATATTGCATGAACATTTATCTATGAAAAAGATTTGTTCGCGTTTATCCTGAATAATTTGACAGAAGCTCAAAAAGATGCTCATGTCAATTGGTGCACAAAAGAAACGGCAACGAAGAATCATTCTTCGTCATGACAATGAAAGCTCTTACACATCGGCTTAAACAACCACCTATTTGACTAGCCAAGACGTCGAATTAATGGGTCATGCTCCGTACGGCCCTGATTTGTCACCAAATGACTCTTTCTTGTTCCCGCATATCAAGAATAAATTGCATTCAAAAACCATGTTTTGGAGGTACCTCAATTGTAATGGAAAGCGTTACGAAAATTGGTTCGAGAAATTACTATCTTCTCATTATTATGTATAATGCTACTATGATACGAATATTTTAAAAAATATTCATTTTACATTCATCGAATGAGGTCCAAATTAATAACCTAAAAATTTAAAAGTGAGAAACCATTGTGAGTAGGAAGGGGGTTTTCATATTTATGAAAGAGATTTACATACGCATTCTTAAACTTTTACAAACACATTCTTAAACAGCGGGTCGTTAGAAGTTTTTTAAGTATAAAATCCATAGAAGAAATAAGATTTGTAGGTTAATTTTGAGAAGATTTTCAAAAACAACTGAACAAATTAAAATGTACCAAATGTAGCTACATTCAATCTTTCCTTTTCAGTTGTGATTTACAATTTATGTTTCAGTGATATCTTATTTCTAGTCGATTTTTAAACGTTAAGCCCTCTACTTTAGTGTCAACAACGTGCTTACTAGAAATTGTCGGAATTTTATGGAAATGTTTTGGAATTAGGTGTGTTAGCCTGGCAGGAATTTTTTTTTAAGAACTCTATAAATAGACTGAAACAATATGTTGCACGCGAGCACGAAAAACATGTTGTCCAATGAACAACATAAATTGTGTAATATACGCACAATCAATTTGTTAATATAACTGCATAAAAAAAGAACGAAAAAGATAAAAAAAAGAGTTTATAGTGAGTGATTATAATACCTATATATTACAAGTTGCTAAAGCACTTTGTCGTTTTTAATATAACTTTATTTATAATGGAAAAATATTTTAAACAGACTAAAATAAATGAAATAAAATTGCACAGGTGCAATCAATTGCAAACTGAAATGCTATATTGTATTCGACTTATTAAAACTGGATTCGAATAGTTTTCAGATAAAATAGAATATCACAATATAGTTTAATGATAACATTCGAAATATTTTAGTTTCATTCATGTGAAACGAGGTACTTACAGAGTTTGAGGATTCTATTTCATTAAATGTAAATATCAACACACACGTCTGTTAATTTACTCAAATCTTCTAAAACAGACATAAATAATCGTTATAATAATAAAGATTTGCATTTATGTACATTTACATCCATAATTTAAGAAATGTTTACTTGTATTATGTTGTTGAATGTTAATAATATTTGATGTTAAAGTTAAACTACATATATCTATACTAGTAAACAAAAAAGGCTCATGTATTTACGTTGTAAGTGTTAATGTTTCCATTGTGCTAAAAGAAAAAAAGATCACATAAGACGGGTATTTATTAATAACCTCCACTGTTCTATTCCGTAAAACAAATATTTACTTAAGCTTTGAATTACTTCACAGCCCAATGATCAGAAAAATTAAAATTAAAATTTTGTTGATAAATAACATCGGACGACATAATAAAATAGAAAAAAGTGATGTTTACGAAGTAAATGACGATCTTGTAGCTATGTATTTGGGTCAAATAGGACGTTCAGTTAAAAAAAGACCTTAAAGCATAACAGCTCTATAAACTACTATTTAAAAAAAGTTTAGATAATAACAATTCTTTAGATCGAGAGAATTTCAAATTGCTCCATAAAGGTGAAACGATAGACTTTTTGGAAATAATAAGTTTTATTGAACGATCAAATAGACATCTGAACTTTTAATAAAAGCCGTTAAGAATAATAAAACTGTAAACAAGCAAGTGTGTAGTATAAATTTTCGAGAATCGCTTAATAGCTGAACCAGTTGTCGGATTTTTCGAAATAAATTTGTGAAACACACCAAGTGTCTTTCGTCATTTTTGAAACATGTGATACAAAACAGAATCCTTCTCGCAAACCCTCAAAGCTTTGCACATGGACGCTTTAGATGGGAATCTCATATTATACGTAGTAAAACCAACTATTTTTTTATATGTTAATTACAAAAAAACGCTTTTAAATGTTTCAATTAGTTTATTTAAACACTCGACATATTTTTCGACTTATTTTTTAAATATAATTCCAACATAACTAATGATAAATCTGAATTCAAAGAGACACCAATTATTGACCAATATTTAAGGAACACAATCTAATACGGTGGGACCGAACTTGCCACTAAAAATAAAGATCTACCTGCTACAAAATTGGGGTTTCAAAAGTAAACAATCAATCTTGCCACCAGATAAAAGGGTGCTCACCTACCTGATAAGGTAGTGGTAAGGAGTGTGGTCCTTGTGTTACGAAAACGACAAACGCGTGTGAATCATTTCACTCAAAATTTAATGAATCTTTTTACACAGCTCATCCATCAATATATATAATATATATTTGTCGAGAAGTTAATAGAATTTCAAATTGACATTTATGTCAAGATTCAAAGTTTAAAAACACCTTTCAAAATTAAGGATGCCTCTGTGAGAAGTAAAGTGAAAACTATCATGGAATTGTGTGAAAAATATAAAAACAAAACAATATCGAACATCGACTAAATAAATTTTTTATCATATTTACGTTGAAAAAATTGTGGACTGATACATGTATAAGTATGTATTTATAATGCCTTATTAATTACTGGTAAATAAATGCCATAAAATATCAATAAAGTATTTTCCTTTCTCATTAGAATAATTTCTACCTATTAGGCGTCAGTGGCACAATCGGTTGTACCTTTTCAAAGACCCTTTTTGGTCAGTGGCAAGATCGGTTGTACCTTTTTTGGTCAAGTATAATTTGGTGGCATCTTCGGCTACGCCCATCTAATAGAGGGTTTCTGCAAAATATTGTATTTGTACCTCCGTGTACCTGAATTACCTTTACCTATAAATGTAAAAGATTATTACACCTCAACTTTAGTAAGAAAATTACTCTTGAAAAAGATCCAATTAGTCGAAACATGTCGAGTGTTTAAAAAAACTAATTGAAACATTTAAAAGCGTTTTTTTCTGATTAACATATTTAAAAGATGTTTCAAAAATTTCCAACCGCAAGTTCTATTGATAGTATTAACTATTTTTGCTTTTATCTTTAAAAATATCCCTCTCTCTATGGCGAAAAGGAAATGAAAATGTAGGATAGTAAACATTACAAAAAACAAACAACGAAAATTAATTGTTAATCAACTTTACAACAATCTAACCCACTCCAGTACTATACCTGATACAAGCAAGTACATTACATTAAAGAAATTGGTTACAAAATCAACAATCATCTTCTCAAATTTATCATCAAGCCTCAACAAAGTTAACTTAAAAAGTTTTTTAGTCAACAATAAAACAAAAATAAATAAATGAGACAAATGTGAGGTATACAAAATTTCTTGTTAAAACTGTCCTGTTTTCTATTTAGGACAATCTGGCAGAGCGATTAATATCAGACTAAAAGAACATTTACTATCAATAAAAAACAAAAAGAATACTACAGAAATTGCTCAACACTGTATAGACAATAATCATAGCCCAGATACAGAATCCTTAAAATTATTACATAATGTTCAGAAAAGTTTCAAATTAAATTTACTTGAATCTTTAGAAATCAAAAAAGCTGTCAACAACAAACAATATCGCAAATAATCAATTAGAATTGTTTAGTGAAGAATCACCCTTATTATTAGTGGATTTTTCTTATACCTAATTTTGTTATAATAATTCATAATTCCTGTTTAGCATAGAACCAATAAGTGTATATATAAGTTTGTTTATTTACGTTAGAATTAGTTACAGAATTTCTCTCTTGAGAAGGTCGAAACAATATTGTAGAGGTTCAATATAATTTTAGTGAAACATACTCAGTGTTTTCTGTTTCTCATCCTTTCCTTTTATTATTTAACCATGTTTCACAAAGAATGCGATTCAAACACTATCAAATTTAACTTAAAAACTAGTTAGAAGTATCGTTTACCATCTGGCGTCCTGACATATTCAAATAGGACCATCTAAAAATCTTGTATGAAACTTTTAATGAGAACCTACTTTGAATTAAAACTATTTCCAGTATATACCCGCATCGTATATATTTTGGTACAATCATTAACCAATGATTTGATCTTAAGCGCTTTTGTTATAATTTATTTTATTGTACGTCGTGAAGGCATTTTTTCATAATGAAATTGAAGAATTAAAAAAATAAAAATATGTACGTGCGTGTTAAGATTAACTCAGATACATTTTCGTTTTGATTGTTTGGCGCATCCGCGAGTTTACTTCGAACGTCCGCGACGTCTTCTTTGGCAAGTTTAGTCGGTGCGGGATTCTATAACGACGCTAGCACGCGTCTCTGTCCGGACTAAAAAGTGCGAACGACGCTCATAACGAAACTTAGTTAGTTACGCGTTCTAAACAAACTACAAAGATGAAATTTGTATTTGAGTAAACTACTGTGTAAACATTCGAAGTTAAATACACAAACTGTGTTTTTAATGAAAACAGTTCATAAAAGAAGATACACGCAACAGGTAATATGTATTAACTATGTAGATGCTTGTCGGAATCTTTTATATACCGAAAACATGGGATGAAAAATTGTAAAAAATGTATTTTAAAGTAAAATTCTTGTAACTAACAAAAACCAAAAGAATTACTTTAGTTGATAAATTAAAAAAAAATCCAAAAAATCTTTTTATTTGATAAATTAAAATATTGCAAAAACTATGTAATTTGTTAATATTGTAGTATGTAATTGTAGTGCTAAAAAATTTACGTGTCCATAGTAAATAGAATCGTGAAAGGTCGAGTTCTTAGGAAAAGAAAGTAAAACTAGTGAGAAGTTTCTACAGGAAAATAACATAAAGGTGTTTTTGTATTATATTGGAATTTTACTGTTTAGTTAAACAACGTTTTTCTTATTCAATAAATTAAAAATTTGCAAAGAATACCACAGAACATTGCAAATAAAATTAAATGTTACCTTAATGTTTATAACATAAGTATCAAAATCAAAAAAACTGTACACAAAACTAGAAACTTGTTAATCGCATGAACATGAAATAAATTCAAACTTTTCTTTTAAACGATGAAATAGAATCAGCCTTTACTTGGTGAAAATTATTCCTGGTAAATATAATAAAAAAATACAAAAACTTTCACAAAATTATTTAATTCAACAATTGCTTCGCTAACACTGTAGCTTCTTCAGGTTAACAATAGCAGTGTTAGCGAAACAATTGTTATTGAATTAAATAATTTTGTGAAAGTTTTTGTGTTTTCTTTTCCTTTAAACATTTACATACGGTTTTAATAATTTTGTTTCAAAAATTTGATTGATTAGTAACAATACTCCACGGGTTAGTTTACAAATAAGATACTTTAGAAAATTGAAGAACCTAATCAGTTGTTTAGTAAGCTATTACAGTAATACCTTTGTACGCTAAGGATTAGTTGATAACATAAACAGAATTTAGATTTTCTAATTTCTATGGCTAATAAGTATAGTATTGGATTAACATAGGTACCAACTAGACAATTTTCTACTTGAATATGAATTAACCTGTGTCATTTATGATTATTAAAAATAAGTACTAATTGCTTTTTAAAAAATGTCAGAACATTTTTGGTTTGTTAATAACAACTGCAGTATTGCACATCTATACTTTTACGCAACAAATACTTGAAGGGAGCCCATGAAACAAATTACTACGTTAAGATACGTAGGTATATATTCGTTTCACTCGAAATGGCGTCGTTTATTTTTAATTGTCAGGAGTGCTTGCAGGCGTAAAATTTTTTACAACAGATAATAAAAATTGTTAGGTGAAACTAAAAGAGAAAATTTTTATTACTTGAATACACAGAATTTACGGTCCTTTTTACATAGTGTCTATGCCAGTTCTTATCTGCTTACATAATACATGCAAAAAACAAATTAATGAATTAGCTACTTCATGTTGAAAAGCAATAAAATTTGTAACACATTGTTTTTGTTTAACACATCAATGACAGACATGACTGAAAGCTGCACAATACTTTTAGTTCGTTTAACATAAAAATTAATTAATGTGGTCTAGTATAATGTTATTCTGGTGAATTTAATTATTATTCCTAATTAACTAATAACAATGCTAACATTATTGCGCAAAGTTTTTATGTATCTACCTACCTACAAAAAAATAACTCATTTATTTAACTAAATATCAAAGAAGAAGGTAAGTGTATAAAAAAATATTAAGAAATGTGAATAATGAATGTACTGATGTTAGAATTTTAAAATCATTTTCTAAAAATTTTACGTTTATAACTTTTTATTTCAAATCTCAATTTTAGGAATTTAAACATTTAATACAAAAAGTCTTAAAAAGTTTAATAAGACGACAATCTAATCATCTTCGACATTGTATTACTTTTCATCAAAGTTTCTTTTCCAGACGCATTAAATATATGACTAACTTTTTCTACACTCACTTGATCGAAACTCATTATAATATAAGGTGAGTAATAATACAAACAGTTTCCACAAAATTTATATTGTATTTTACAATTGTTACTTAGGCTTTTCCAGAAGTAATACAATAAACTTACTTAAGCTATATATGTTATATAGTTTTGAGTTAAGGTCGGGGGTGAACGAAAAAATGGTCATTTATTAAGGTCTATCTGGTCATTTAAAAGTGTGTTTGTATTTTTATATTTGTTAACTTCTATGGTTTCAAGTAGGGACAATCTAAGGTTTTTATTTTCTACATGTAGTATATCGAACTTATCATTAAAAGTATGTTTTTCTTCAATTAAATGTTTAGCATAATTTGAATTTAATTTATTGTTTTCGTATGACTTTTTATGCTCATCAAGCCGTTTTTTAAAAGCGCGTCCAGTTTGACCAATATAAATACAATTGCAAGTGTTACAGGTTAATTTATGGACCCCTGATAGATTTTCTTTATTGGTTTTATCTTTATTGTTTTTTGTATGTTTACTTAGGGTATTTTGTGTGTATTTTAGATTGTCTTTCCGTTCAGCCCCCCACCTTAACTCAAAACTATATAAAATAAGTAGCTTAAGTAAGTTTATTGTATTACTTCTGAAGAAGCCTAAGTTAGGCGTAACAATTGTAAAGTACAATATAAATTTTGTAGAAACTGTTTGTTTTATTGCTTATTTTATACATTAAATATAATTAAATCCTTTCCTAAAGATGTTTCAAAAAAACATATTTTTTTGGTCAGTAACTGTTTTTACAAATAAACCTCGGGTACTGTCATGGGATCACCATTGTCATATACTATTATTGAATCTTCATGAAAAACTTGGAAACATAAATAATGAAAAAGAAACACAAAAGGCTAGACGGTTGATTAAGAAACGTACGTGATAATTTCTTAAATTGGAAACGTGAATCCAAGAAATTCTTGTACTTCATCAAGAAACTGCACTTCAACACAAAATGAACTATGGAAATCAAAACAAAAAAAGGAAAAATACCCTTTCTAGACGTAAACAACACCCTAAGATACAGTGTGTGTTGGAAATCAACTCATACCAACTGTTCGGATTTATCTTTTTATTTTTGTTTGTAATTTATTGGCCTGGTCGGTCACGCATTTTTTACGTCTCAAAATTTTGTTGTATTGTCAGGTATATTTGCTATCCGTTTCTTTCTTTGGCTATTTATGGTTTTATAATAGTATGTATCGTATTTTTTCCCTTTTTAGTATTGCCGTCTCCCATTGTATTATTTTTTTCTTTGTGTTCAAATGTGCATCTAGAGTTTAAGTTAGTTTATACATTTATTAGGGGTAATTGACCCATCGGTCCATTTCAAGGACGTAGATGATGCACCGACACATAGATTACAATGTTGCACTTTTTGTATTTACGGTTTTCCATCCTTTTTGTTTGTTTTGTTGTTTCAAGTGTCGGTGCATCGGAACCACCCCTCCTCTAGGGGCGGTTCTTAAATTCATATATAATATAATAACTTAATACAGTTAGAACAATTCATTCATTCAAATACAGTTAATACAGTTCCAATCAGTTCATTCATTAAAATACAGTAAAAACAGTTCAATCAGTTCATTCATTCAAATACAGTAAATACAGTTAGATCAGTTCAATCAATTCATTCAGTCAGATCAGTTCATTCATTCAACATATTAGATAAAAATATCAAACGTTTATAAGAGATCATCTTTAGTACGTTTTAACATATAGCAACAATTACAGCAAAATCTCTATAAACGTAAAGTAGCAATAACATATAGTTCAATCAATTCGTCATAATCAATTAATCTTCGTAAATAGGTAGCCTTCACGACGTTCCATAATATTAGTGTATATAGTTTGTAAATAGTTGGGTGTAATAAACAATTAAAACACGAAGTCCGTTTATTGCACCGATTCCCCCATAGGAATCAAAAGAAGTGGCACATCTGTGCACCGATGAAATAATTCATTTCACCATCTAATTAAACACCAACAGCTACTTACATACTACATAACCAGCACAAAAAAATTGGCGAGAAACTCATTAATCCACTATTAAAAAATTAATTCACAACTAGCTAAACATGACTTAAATTTGAAATGATGAAAATCCCCCAAATCCATTTTTTGTTACTACTAGAAACTAATATAATATCCGTAATTATTTTGTATTAATTTTCTTCTTCTTCGTACAAACTTATGACTTTGTAATTATCTTTTAATGTATTACAAAAGCCAGTAAGTGTAACAATTAGCTTTATCTTCTATGTAAATGGTATTAAGCAGTTTACCGTTTAGTTTATGTTTATAACAATTAACGGTGGTTAGATGTGATTACACAAGATTTTCAAGATAAGGATGTAGTAACGTACAAATATACATTTATACTTGTTAAGTACTTGCTAACAATGTGCAAATAGTAAGTAAACATAATTAATAATTTTGAGGATGAGTGTCGTTATGTATACAGACATATAAATTAAAAATAAGTAAATACATACATGTTGTCTAAACTTGCTATTACTAACACACTTTGCTTGTTAACTGTGCTAAAGTGTTTAGAAAGTTAAATAGAAATTGAATTATGTAGAGATGAATATTTCAATCATCGAATGGGTACAAGTACATATATCGTGAGAGTAGTAGACGAAGATTTCAATTTTATTGAGAGATTCGTTCAGATTTAACAGAATCAGAGATTAACGGTTTCAGTTACACAATAAACTAAAGATTTACTTACCTTTTGAGAAATTCGTTCTGTTTTTCAAGGTTCGACATTAAGTTTTTTCGTCTTTTTCGCTTTGAATTTTGATCCATTTGGAATCTGCGAAAAAAAAGAAATAAATAAACCGAGAGGTAATATTAACCTTTATTTACATACGTACATATTACATTTATACCAATTCAAAAGCATGTGTATCGTTATTTTTAACGCAAACAGAAATACATAATAATAATCTTAAAGTTGATACCTATGGGTTCTCCTTTATCACCCCTCCTTGCTGAAATTTTTATAGCCTCTTTTGAAAATTCACTTTTTAAACTTAACTCAAAACTTATCAAGCTTGTTACCCTTTGGAGACGTTATGTTGATGACGTTTTTTGTATTTGGAAGGGAAGTTTAAGACAATTAGACAACTTTCACAAATTATTAAATTCCATAGATTCGAACATTCAATTTACGATGGAAATCGAAACAGACAATAAGTTAAACTTTTTGGATCTTACTTTAATCAAAAATAACAAAGAAATTATGTTTGAAATTTATAGGAAACCTACGACCACACCGATACGGTAATTCCCTTTGACTCCAACCAAACTTTTAACATCAAAATGGCAGCTTTTAATAGTTTTTTACACAGGTTAATAATGTTACCCCTTTCTAAAATCAACCTTGAAAAAGAATTGAAAATTATAAAACAGATTTCCATCAATGACGGATATAATCCCAACTCGATTGACAAAATGTTAAAAAATAAACAACGTAAACTCATTGAAATTAAACTGTACACCGGTTTCCTTCCCGATTTAATTCCTGAAAATAAGAAATATACCTTTATTAACTATGTAAAAGAAGTCGGATACAAAATTAAACACCAAGTTGCATATTACACCAATTTTAGTCGACAAAATTAATTTAAAAAGTCTGTTAGTTAACAACAAAAATAAAACAAATTCAATAGACAAAATCGGCGTTTACAAATTGTACTGTAAAGATTGCACAGCCTTTTACCTAGGACAGACAGGTAGAGCCATAAAAACTCGGCTTAAAGAACATGTGCTTTCCATACGGAATAAAAAGAATAATACAGGAATGGCTCAACATTGATTATATTTCAAACATAATGACCCGCAAGGGTTGAAACAAAATTGTAGAGAAGAATAAATATTTTTTTTCGTGAAACGTAACCCAGTGTTTGTTTGTTACTCAAAATACCCATATTCAATTATAATAATCTTAAACAAACTGTCAACAGTCAAAAGATATAAGTAAAGTTTAGTTGCTTCAAACAACCTGGAATATTTAATAACTTTTTTACTGCAAGGTACTTAAGGGCAAATTACAAATGAATTATAGAGGTAACAATAAAATAGATAAATAAGTAATGATTCCAGCGAAGCAAAAATGGTAACGTGTCTTTCAAGCTTCGCATTAATCCTGTAAACACGAAGTAAGTGAGAAGTGTCACAGATAAGAAAATTGAATTGTCCTACCACATGCTGAGGAATAAATAGGTATAAATAATAAATTTACAAAAAACATAACAAATTGATTATTCGTTTGCCATTTGGAATGTTTCTAATACGTACCATTTAGGTTAGCAAATATTTAAATAAATATATTAAAAAAAAAGAAGGAATTACAATCCTTATTCGTCTAAATTTTAATATCAAAGATCTCACATTTGGAACGCGTCCTACCAAGTAGGCACAGCGAACCAAAAGCCATATCCCACGACCGGTTTCGACCTATCGGGTCTCATTAGGTGGGCGCTGACAGAAGGGCCTTTACAGGCTACATGATAAATGTAAATATAAATGTGGAATCAATATAAACAACTACTCCGAGGGCTAACACTGTAACTCAATGTAGGTAGGGGTATTAGCTCTCGAAGTAGTTGTTTCTGTTGATTCCACATTTATATTTATTTTTATTTAAATAAGTATTTGAAATTGATTAAATTGATAGCAAAATGTAAAAGTCGATTTAATATTTACATTTACAGGCATATTAAAGAAGATCTCATAATCAAATACGTAACTCAAAGGATAATGCATTTTTTACTTAATTTGTATGCTAAATACATAGTTATTATGGATTAAATTTAAGTGAGAACCTCTTAAGAACAACATCTGTTTAATCAATAACCAAAATAAAATAAAATTCCAAGGCTCTCAAGATTATTTTTTTAAAGGTTAATGCATAAAAGCAAATTGTTTAAAAAATATCTGAAATATTTCATTAATAGCTTAAGTCAGAGGCGGCTGGTATCTAAAGTCACAGGGGCGCATAAAAACATGGATACAGTATTTAGTAATATGGTAGTGATCCTGAAAATAATACAATTAGTAGAACTGTTTTTAAATAAATTACGTATGCACTTCGTAGTTAACTGTGGACGTAAATGATTTACTTATTTGTATTTTTGAATGAAAATGATATCGTGATTTATGGTTTTATTCCTATTAGAAAGGAAATTACCGATTCCAAGGAAAGTCAAAGCTTTATCTTTTGTACTTCCGGATATCTTCTAAATTTTATTAAAACTTAGAAGGGATACTACCATCTATATAGGCACAGTCATAAAGTAATATGCAATGTTTTTCGAAGGGTCGCACCACCAAAAGGAATTTAGGAATAAAAATTGGCTTATTATGATTATTTCAGTAAACCACACTACACCAATTTCAAATGATGTGTTTACTTATAAAAGTAAAACAATGGGTGAATAGTTTTGTTAATTAATTTTTTATAAAAGAGTAAATAGTTACTCAATAACTTTTCGTTTTCTATTTTTTGTTAAGATCAATTTCTATTTTTACTATGCGAGTCCACATTGCACGCTTTATTATTTGCAATAAATGTTTTGTTCTTTTGGACGTGTGCACATATAAAAACTTGTATCATTTGATACTCCTTATATTTATACACGATACGATAAAATGTATGTCGTATCGCACTCTTTGGTAATGAACGTAGAATGTAGAGATCTTTAATTTGATACGTGTTAGGTACATGTAGCTTATATTTGACTTTTCGTAAATAAACAAAGATGGTAAAACATTAATTCAATTTAGAAGAAGTAAAATACGGTATTTATCAAGAAAATCTGAATAATTAAATTCGTTGAAGTTGGCTGGGTAAAAATATATTTCACATGTGAGTTTTCTGTAAAATTTACAATCTTATAAGAGGACAAAATTAAATTACCTTTGCTCAGTAAAAATGTATGTCTTGAAACCTTCTAAATCACCACTAAGAGAATTTATTTGAGAGGAAACCTTTGCTTTTGAAATTAGATCTTACGTGTATTTAAATCTAACTAGCTTTATCTCGCTTTGATAATGTCCACGTTTGAAGTGGGCGAAACACGTGTCCGCTCAGTAAAATTGTGTTAGTGGTAATTGAGGTGAGTCTCTTATCTTACGAGGGTGGATCAAATGTAAACGAGCCTTTTTAAATTACACGCCACGCCTCGCCACTGTCTTGATATATCTAGTGAACTCGGCATCAGGTATGGGAGTATCCACACAATCAGTGAAGCCGAAAACACGTCTGTCTGTAGGAAAAGTTTTAGCGACGGTTTTTTGGAACTGGAGAGAGGTGCTGTTGGTCGATTTCTTGCACGAGCGAAGAACCATTAATGCGGCTTACTACTTCTACTTCTACAACTACTTTTCAGTCAGATAAAACTTGCTTATCGCCGAAAAAGGAGGACGCACCCCATTCGTGACGTATTACTCTTGCACGATAACTCTAGGCCTCATATCAGAGCTTTAACGCAGGCCCAAATCGGTGAAACGCACTGGACTCAGCTGGAACACCCTCCATATATCCCAGACCTATCCCCTTGTGATTTCCACATGTTTGGACCCCTCAAAGAATCACTAGGAGGCGATCGATTTCAGACCGATGAACAGGTGGAAGCGGTTGTGCGCAACTGGATAGACACCCGCCCTGTTTCTTTTTATGAAAACAAAACAATACCCCTTGTTGTCGAAAAATAGAGAAATTTGTGTTTTTGTGAAACTTTTCAAAATAAATGTTTTATGAACGCATGCTCGTTTATATTTGATCCATCCTCGTATTAATTTACCTCAGTCTCCTTTTCTATATTTTGGTTTGCTAACGCAAAAAAAATAATGGTAAAGTAAAGATAGAAAAGGATATACACTAGCGGATGTCGTTTTAGGAAAAATTTAATTGTCGTCAAGGGCAAGGATTTTGGACAATACAGCAATAAAAAAAAATCGAAAATGATTGACAAGAAATTTATGATAATGGAAAGAGTAATTTCAGGGAAATCAAAAATGGGTTCATGGGTGTTTCCTATTATACCTTAACAATAGCAGTAGTCATTTTTATAAACCGTAAAAATAAATAAAAATAAACTAAATAATTGGACGTAAAAAAATATTATTTTTTTAAAAAGCTTGATGAACGCAACAGTCTTGTCTTTCAAAAAATCTTTTAACCGATTTTTCTTGAGCTTTAACTTCGTGTACAACAAAAGGATGTTTTCGCTAATTTAAAGGTCTTCGTATTATATGCATATAACACATTTGAAAAAATGAATTTATTTTGTATATTTTCTCCTTTTTCTGCTCATTCACTAGGATAAATTTTATTTTTATAAAACATAGATAGATAAACATACCTCTATATTTAAGAGGTTGAAAATGAAAATGTTTGCAAAACGTTGGTGTCTTACTACTGTTATCTGTAAATAATCAATAACTATAGTAAAAAATTATCGTTCATATCGGCAATTGCAATTTATGTAATTTGTACGATAAAGAAAATTGAATTTTCGGTGATTGTATTATGAAAAATTGTCGATACTGATTACAATTAGTAAACAATTACTCTTGACAAAGGGCTAAACACCCGAAACGATTGTAGAGTTTAATAAATTACCTTGAAACATTAAAAAGCAATTTTCTTCTTTAATTTGTACGATACTTAAATTAAAATCTATTTCATTTATTTACTAAAACACAATATTCTATAAACTTTTACATTTCAATTAGGTGATCAGAATTTTTTTATACATATCCAATTATTATAAGTATTTTTCCTGGTTTTCAGACCGTAGTAAACACTCGACCTTAAGAAATTGATTTGAAAAATTGCGTTAAATTTAAAGTTTGTATGGGCTCCTGCACATAAAACGGTTCGGGTGAACGTTTTGAGAAAAGCATTCGTAAATAAGGGATGGGGATTTCGGATTAAAACGAGATTGCTTCTACACATCAACGCGTTAATATTCTATAAGCTTGAACAAACCCGAGCCATAAGCACCTTTAAATTAGAAATAAAGTCCCTCTTGTGAACGAGATGCCCGTTGTGCTATGTTGTGTACGATTTATTAAAATTAGAAAGAAACACACACTGCTCCGAAAGATTAAAATTAAGTTAAGCGGAAATCAATTAATTAAAAATAAGAATAAAAGACAAAAGAATCTATTTCGAAAAACTCGACATATGTTTCGACCAGGTGGTCTTTATCAAGAGTAAATTAATACTAAATTATACATTAAACGTTCAAACCTTAAATAGTAAATTGCAGTTTACATACATGAGATAAGTTAAAAACAAGTTAATATACATTAATTGGGGAAATTGACTCATTAGGAACTTTTTATTATAAATCGGTTATTAACAATGGGGTGTTGTTTGTCAATATTTCAATTATGTTGTTTTTATTTGAAACAAAAAAGCGGAATCTACAAGTTATCGTGGAAGGATTGTGACGCCATTTACATTGGACAAAGTGGTAGGGCTCTCAAAAATCGTATTTGTGAACATGAGCGCTCAATTAAAAACAAAACTTGCTCAACAGGTTTTGCTGAACATTGTATTCAAAATAACCATAATCTTGACAAAAAGTTATCTGTTTTTTAATTTCTAATGTTTCTAAAATGTCTAGTTTTTTACTTTTATTATGTTTGTGTAAAATTTTGAAGTATACAAGTTAAATTGCAATACTTGTAATGCGCTATATATTGGTCAGACAGGGAAATCGTTCAAAGAAAGAACTCAAGAACATATTAAGAACTACAATAAAAAATAAACATTCATGAACTACATTGAAGACAACAAACATGAATTTAATTTAGAATAAAATTTCAAAATTTTACACAAACATAATAAATGTAAAAAACTAGAAATTTCAGAAACTTTAGAAATTAAAAATCAGATTAAAAATAACATAAATTAATTATTAGAAATACGTAAAAGAAATCCTGTAAAGTCGTAGCTGTAATTTTAAAACAAACTTAAGGCTCACAATTTTTAGCACTGGAATTGAACTACGTATACATATATGCATATCTGAATCTATTCATTCAATTAACATCAAGGATATTGGACTTCATTAAACATACATTTAAACAATTTACACGCTATATAGATATCCAAATGCCGCATACGTTCCTTAATAGAATTAGAAACATTGTCGTTATTAAGAATTGAAATTGTCTAATTATAGTAACGAACACCTTATCATATATTTCATAACATCAACAAATATTTTTCCATAATAAACATTTAATACTCGTACAATCTACAACAGGATACTTTAAGTATATTCTTTGTAAAATTTAACACCTTACGGTAATATTTCCTTAAATTAATCTAAAGTTTCATGCTCGATGAAAGCGATTGGAAGGAACAGTTAAAATCTTATATTTATTATCATATTGAAATTTTAAATTAATAAAACACAATTTCCACTATAATTTTATTTTTTCTCTACAATTGTTTCACCCTACTAGGACATCTTCGGGAGAAGTATTTACATCGAATGTTACAATTTTTGCCTTATATGTATTACTACTATCTTAGTCTAGAGGGTGGGGAGAAATATCTACTATTTTGTCTAAAATTATTGAATTGTGGATATTTTCCATTTAATTAAGAATTCTTGTGTTATTTTTAATCTGCTTTTTAATTTCTAAAGCTTCTAAAATGTATAGTTTTTTACATTTATTATGTTTGTGTAAAATTTTGAAATTTTGTTCTAAATTAAATTCATGTTTGTTGTCTTCAATGTAGTTCATGAATGTTTATTTTTTATTGTAGTTGTTAATATGTTCTTGAGTTCTTTCTTTGAACGATCTCCCTATCTGATTAATACATAGCGCATTATAAGTGTTCTAATTTAGCTTGTATACTCCACACGAATCCATTTTTGTCGTCCTTATTGTTAATTATATAATTATAAAAATAAATTTAAAAATTTAAAAAAATTATAATGATGCCCTAGTAGGGTGAAACAATTGTAGAGAAAAAATAAAATCATAGTGGAAATTGTGTTTTATTAATTTAAAATCTCAATATGTATTTAAATTTCCATAGTGTAAAGGCTGATACAATTAATTATTTATTATCATGTTGTTAAAATTAAGAGCAGTGCTTTGGTATTTAAAACTTTCCTTCAAGTAAGCGTACAATGCCCTTGCGATGTGGAACTAAATCTAAATTGGCAACGGATCAAACTTTTAAAGCAAACGTTGTGGTTTCACTTTCAACCGGGAGCGTACGACGATGAGTTACCAAAAACAAATGTTCGCATTACAAACTCGAAACATTTGCATTCCTTTTAAAAGCAAAGTTTACTTTCCTTTGAAAGCTTCGACAACCACCTACCGCTTGTACGTACTCCCTAAATAGATTTTTCCGTACCCTTATTAGGAATGATTTCAAAGACCCCAATTAACTGGACAAAATAATAATTTTTTGTAGAAACAAATATTAATAATTACATACATTCATATGAGAAAATCATCATCGTATGTTTTCAGAATGAATAGTAGGTAAATTATACAAGCATCAAAAAGTGCACCCGTTCATTCAGTGTTAACATATTTTGTCATATCAGCAAAGTAAAGTCTAATTTGAGCATTTTGCAATTTTGTGAATGTTATTCTTTTCTTAATCTAACTATTATAACAAGTAGTACTCATCATTATAAAAACATTGGCTTGGAAAGTTGAAGTAATAATCGGTAGATGGCAATATACTGCCATAACAAGATATTACAAGATTTTGGCTTTAAAGAGTTTCTTCGAATTGGTTATCCTGTTCTTACAAAAATGGCGCTATTAGTATCAAATCCATATGATTTTTAGTTAGCCCTAACCTTCAAAAGACGCATGTATAAATTTGACAGTTGTTGCACTATTAGTATCTGCGTTATAGCATTTTTAGTGAAAGAACTTTTGTTACTTTGAAAAAATGGATAAAAAGGAATTTTGTGTGTTAATAAAGCATTGGTTTTTGGTAAAAAAAATACTGTTGAAATCAAGGCTTGGCTTGATAAACATTATTCGGACTTTGCACCAGGAAAATCAACCGTAGAAAAATAGTTTGCTCAATATAAACGATGCGAAATGAGCACTGAGGACGATGTCCGCAGTGCACGCTGCTACCGACGAAAACATCAAAAAATTCCATAAAATAATTTTTGATAACTGTAAAGTGAAGTTGAATGAGATAGCTATAGCTGAGACCCTAAAGATATCAAAGGAACCTGTTGGTCATGGTCATATCGTGAATGAATATTTGGATATGCGAAAGCTCTGTACAAAGTGGGTGCCGCGCGAGCTCACAATCGACCAAAAATAACAACGGATCGATGATTTTAAGCAGTTTGAAGCTGGGAGCTGTTCAATCGTAATAAATCTGACAAGAACGGTTATGGCATCAGTATTCTGGGATTCTCATGGTATAATATTCATTGACTATCGACTATATTAAAAAGGGGAAAACCATAAACAGCGATTATTAAGTAGCGTTATTGGAGCGCTTAAAAGATGAAATCGCGGAAGTGCTGTTTCATTAAGACAATGAACCGTATCGCAAATCAATGAAATCGATGGCAAAATTCATGAATTGGGCTTCGAATTGCTTCCGCATGCACCGTGCTCTCCAGATCTGGCCCCCAGCGACTTTTTGCTGTTCTCAGACCTCAAGAGGATGCTCGCTGGACAGAAGTTTCACGCCGATGAAGAGGTAATCGCCTGAACTGAACTAAAGTCTATTTTGAGGCTAAAGACAAATCGTATTATAAAAATGGTATCGAAAAATTGTATGACCGCTATAATCGTTAATCGTTGTACCGGCCTCGAAGAGAACTATATTGAATAATAAAATCAAATTCTATCAAAAAAATTTTTTTTTCTATGCTAGCCTACGAACTTTTCAGCCCGCCTGTTATGTATGTATATTAAAGAAGTGAAAGGTTTTAATTTGTCGTGTTATGTTAATGAAATTAAAATTTAATAGAAAACAATTGCTTTTCTCGTTAAAGGAAAAAAGAGTATGTTCGAGCACATGTGAGTATGTAACCTTCTGGTTATGGAAAGATAAACTGGAAGTATTCATCTTGTTAGCATATATGGAAGGGAAACATGCAAACTACAAATTGACCGGCAATTTGTCTTTCTCAACTTCTGTTTATTAAATGAACAAGTGAAGTTTTAATTTCCTTTTTTGCACGTTGTTGTTTTACGGTGTTAGATTAATAACGGCTTTGGTAATTAAATTTTAAATAGGATGATTTCGAGATAAATCTACCTACCGAGAATTAATCTAATATCTAAACAAGAGTGAAATTAAGCTACATCAACTCCATATCAATCATTCATTTTTACACTTTAACTTCACAAATCTGTTTATTCGCAAACATTAATCATATAATTAAAGTAAAGTAATTAAATTATTACACCGAACAACGAAGAGAAAATGGTTGTAGGTAGTCTACGCCACGTGAAGGAAAAAAGTTTGTAAAAGTTAAAAAAAATATTAAAGCTAACTTAATACTCCTTTAACTTAAAGAAGTGGACCACAACGTTCTCTTCGGATGCAAATTATAAAACTTTTCTAATTTCACAACTAAACGATTCAAGTAGCTACGGTTTAGCTACCAACCACCATAAGTTGCGATTCGTTCCGGCAATCCTCAAATTTTAGATGTATAAAAGTAGGTTTTCTCCGGCAATATAGGGGATTAAATGTGGTTACAAAAACGTGTACATGTTGGGTTTTAAATGGTTGCAATTTCCTAAAATAAATTTCCTGTAAAATGGTGTGGGACAGAACGATCTAAATTTTGACGCATGAATTGTTTGTTGTCTGAGCAATTCATGATTGGACACCCCAACGGCAATAACTAGTAAATAACTAATTTCAACATTCTAAGTCATTTCATTTTTTATGGAAGTTATGATTTTTTATAGTTTGTGTTGCGGTGCAATCTTTTTTCCAATAAATTAAATTATCTCAGAAACTATTCATCGTAGGCATACAAGTTACAAGTTGGTTATCAAAGTCACTTTAAAATTGTATGTTTCATACGAATTCATCGTAAAAAATATACCATTCCATTTAAAATAAGAAAGTTGACATCAACTTCCGGTATAGCCGGAAGTGCCCGACAGTTGAAATTTTTTTAGTTAAATAGATCAACCTTGATAACCCCTACTCCCACATTTTCAAATCTTTAACATGCTTAGATTCCCTAAGACGTCTAACGTGGTTGTATGGATCGAGCGGCCGTGCAATTTGTTGTAAAACGTAAAAATTGTAGATTGAGTGGTCACTTTTTCCATCTCATTTAAATATGTCGGTTTTGCAGTCAAGGTAACATAAGACTGTGGAATATGCGGTCATAAATTCGAATACCAATAAAACACAACTAACATCATGGAATTATTTTGTCAATATTTATTTATAAAAATATACATACATAAATACATTGTTATAAAAAATATAAGAAAAATAAAGAAGTATACATTATACACGTGAAACGGTTTTATAAATACATTGTTGATCTTAATCTATTCTAATAATATAAAACATTTTCTTTAGAAATAATAATAACTTTTCTTCTCTTGAACCGTTGTCATCGTCTTCATACCACTTTGTCACCTTTTCAATCCTCTCATCCAGGTGGATGTATTTTCTTTTTCGCTTTTTTCGGTCTAAATTAATTCCAACCTTATTATTTTTTGATCAGCTCCTTCGGCTACTACCATAAGTGTTTGAAGAATGGTTTTGAATTTCGGATTTCTTCTTCCGATTTTGGAGTTTATTTCGTGATTTACACCTTCAGCTGCACCAATAGCCTAATCTAACCAATTTGTTTTCAAAAATAAAGCTGTATACACGTGAAACGCTTTTTGGATCGCAAAATCGACAGGTAAATTTTACTCTTTCTCAATTTTTACATTCAAGAAAGATTTGACCGAAAAATCCACTGACCGCTCGATGGACTGACCGCAAATAGGATGTACCATTCTTCTCCAATATTTTTTCTTAAACTAACATTGAGTGTATAAAACACTACAAAGTAAAACTTATGCAGCTTCATCGATCATGATATTCTTCTTTCTATATTTAAATTTAATTTTATCCCTACAGTTGAATTTTGTTTTCTGATAAAACATTTTAGTAAACATATTGAGAATAAGAAAAATGCTTATTGATAGAGAAAATATAACCCATTTTTTAAAAGATGACTAGCACGAGCTTTGAGAGCCTTTGGTTATATTTTATAGTCCTTGGAAAATTCCAAAAACTAAAATGTTTTGACAAATATAATTTAGAATAAATTTCCTTTGATGCAAAACAAATACTGATCCAGTTAAAACTGATTTACCCACCTTTTACTAGAACATCCAAAAATACAGTAGTTTGTTTCAGCACACATAAATGACGACCTCATCTTTTTAGATTACTTTATCTTGTTTTTCAAAAACTTCATCGTTTGTATAAAAACAATCTTGGATTTATATATGCAAGTATTATGTGATAGTAGATATAGGTATGGCGTATTAAAAAAAGATATGTGGGCCATCTGAATCACTTACATCCAGATTATTAGGATGTTAAACCGACTTTTTTACATAAAATGTTTTGCACGAACTCAAGATATTTAGAAAGAAATATAAAGAAAATATTTTCTTTATTTATTTCTCACGCAAAGAGTAACTAAATGGTTAAGATAACATTGTTGTTGATTCATGTAGGTTTTGCATAGATACGTATATTATCCAGAAACAAATTTATTGCGTAAGTAATTTCAGAAAATATTTTTTGTAAAAGGAAGAACACTGTAACTACATATTTAAAAAGAAGAAGGAATTAAAATCCTTATTCGTCTAAATAATAAGATCAAGGATCTCATATTTGGAACGCGACCTACCAAGTAGGCACAACGAACCGAAAGCCATATTCCACGACCGGTTTCGACCTGTCGGGTCTCATCAGGTGGGCGCTGGCAGAAAGGCTTTTACAAGCCATATAATAAATATAAATGTAAACATGGAATCAAGAGAAACAACTACTCCGACGGCTAATACTCCTACCGGCATTGAATTACACTGTTGATTCCGATGGATTCTTATACGAAAATATAACATATTCAAAAAAGAAGGAATTAAAATCCTTATTCGTCTAAATATTTATAATATAGCCTGTAAAGGCCTTTCTGCCAGCGCCCACCTGATGAGACCCGATAGGTCGAAACCGGTCGTGGGATATGGTTTTCGGTTTCTTGTGCCTACTTGGTAGGACGCGTTCCAAATGTGAGATCTTTGATCTTAATATTTAGACGAATAAGGATTTTAATTCCATCTTTTTTGAATATGTTATATCATCGTATAAGAATCCATCGGAATCAACAGTGTAATTCAATGCCGGTAGGAGTATTAGCCCTCGGAGTAGTTGTTTCTCTTGATTCCATGTTTACATTTATATTTATTATATAACTGTAACTACATTGCAGGTACATTGTGCATACAGATCACAAAAAAAAAATTAAATATCTGAAATGGTTCTGAAAATAGTTTTTATGCTGTGGCCATTTCTGCTTCAAATATTCATGAGAATGATTACTGTTGAAATTTTTAGTTTTTAGTATTTCTAAAAATGAACAAATTACCTCGTGAATATTGAAAACTTTCCGAAAGAATACTTGATCAAATACCTGAAATAAAATCCGAAGGAATGGCAAACCGTGGGAGTATTTGATGTTTCCCAATTAACAAAACATATTTTTTCCACAATAAAAACAACAATAAGAAACCATAGCGAATAATTTGAATTAGTATGGTTACTTCTTATGAAAGACAAGTATGGTGATGTAAATACTACAGCTGACAAAGTTTATAGACTTTTAATATTTGGATTTATTTTGAATTTGTCCAAAAATCCGATGATTTTTCATATTTTATTTTTTTATAATTACAATTTTACTTTTCTTTAATTTGACTGTATATACATTTGCCGCAAAAATTCTATTTTTGATTATTTTCTTAATGCTGTAAAAAAACAGTGGAGCCATTAGTACTAAAAGGAAACGTTAGTTATAAAAATAAGCTCGACAATCCTTGAAAAGCTCTCGTGGATATGCCACTCGTTGCCGTACATTAGAAACGTTCGTCTTTAACGTACTTTAAAAAAAAACATAGGGATAGCTTTAATCCATCGTAAGAACTTCCAGCTTTTCTGTAATATAATAGTTTTCACAATTATAAATGCCTATTAATAAAGAATATTGTGCAAAGTTAACGTGACAAATTAGGAGTAAACGCAGGACTTTTCGTTTATTGTGAATTGGAACTGGGATAAAGGGCAAAGATTAGTGCGTTACAAGTATTTAAATGTCGGATGGGAGTGGGAAGAAACTACTAATATTCATTTAAAAATTATAAATTAAAAACTTGGAAATTTAACAAATTTTTTATTGTCTAGTTTACATACATATGTTTCACTACTTTGTGTCTCTTTTAGAACTTAGCACACATAGTAATTTCTGTAAGTTCTGAAGAAGCCACGTGTGGTGAGACATGTATTAAGCGAACAATAAAACTTTTGTGCAAATTACAATTGTTTTTAATTTATAATTTACAATGATTTTCCAGCATAAAAATAGATAAAATAGTAAGGTAAAGAAAACACACGGAGTTTCACAATATTTATTCAAATTGAGTCCTTGACGACAGTCGTTTCGGTTGTTACACCATTCTCAAACAAAAGAGTACCAATGTATACTAACTATCAATTACTACATCTAGGTTTTAAATATTAGGGTTTATTCTAGCTCTTAAAAGTGGAGATAAATGGAATTCTATTTGGTCATTTGTTACTAATTTCTTATTAAACAGTGCTTTATTAATTTAATAACAAATTAGTAACAAATGACCAAACAGAATTCCATTTATCCCCACTTTTAAGAGCTAGCATAAACCCTAGTATTTAAAACCTAGATGTAGTAATTAATAGTTAGTATACATTGGTACTCTTTTGTTTGAGAATGGTGTAACAACCGAAACGACTGTCGTCAAGGACTCAATTTGAATAAATATTGTGAAACTACCGAGTGTTTTCTTTACCTCACTATTTTATTTTGAAAATGTTTCACCAAGTGGTCAACATCATAAAAATAGAAACTTAAAACAAAAATATCAGCTCTCATTATCATCAATAAAGTTTTGGGTATATAACCTTTAGTTACCTCTTACTTTTTCAAGGATTAAAAACATTTAGCAGCATCAACACTTGTTTATATATTTAACACCTATTGAAATGCACCTTTTATTTCAGATTGTGGACGAATTCTCATGTTTGCGCCAAATGAAGAAGTTGAAACATCGTCGGTCAATTAGTTGAGTTATCCAAAAATAACCACCATCTGATCCAGTTAAATTTATGAAATGTTCTGTAATTATTCTAAGAACTGAGAACTTCAGGTTGCAAGAGATTGACTTTTTGTTTTTACAAGTGACTGTGAAATATTAGTGCATTTAATATGTCTACTCAACCCTCTGAACTTTCGTTATCCGAAATTATACGGTCGAAAGAAGAGCATTGCAATTCAACTTTAAATTCAACAGACATTAAAACGGACGGTAAGCAAACCATTTTTAGTTTCTTCTTAACATTTGTACGAAATGTAAACAATTTAATTAATTGCTGGGAAGGTACGCAGTATCATTATTTCCAGTAAGTACTTGAAATAAAACAAAGTAAAATTAGAAATATTAACACGCAACTTCTAAACCACTTTAATATACCCATAATAAAGAAATAAAACACTGGAATGTTTACACAGAATTGTATTTAAAATACTCTACAATATTGTGTCGAGTAACAAATGGATCATACTAAAGTCTGAAGAATGCTTAATTATTATTTATACTTAGAACTATTTGAGTAAGGGTGGTCGATGGCAAGTTTTACTATGGTTTGTATAATATGAGGGGTGAATTCTATATATTATACAAACTATAGTAAAAATTGCCATCCACCACACTTACTCAAATAATTCTAAGAATAAATAGTAGTTAAACATTCTTTAGACTTACCGAGCGGTGCGATCTAGTGCTCTAGATCATTGTTTAGCATTCGGGAGGTCACCGGTTCGACTCGGGTCCGGCTGCTCTGATCCAAGTTTTCTGTGGTTTCTTTGGATCAGTTAGGCAAATGCTGGAGCAGTAATATTCCACAGATAATATTTCACTTCTCTTCTGTCTTCGTTTCGTCCATCTCATCTTTCTTTTCATAACCACACCACCCACCCATTCCCACGATTCCTGAAAGGAGGCTGAAGAGGGCCTTACGCCCTACCCACCGGCTTTGCACTCCAGTGTAGGTCGGAGGGACTGCCCGCCCACCAGCACGAGTAGCTAGTGGGAATTAAACACAAAAAAGTTTTTTTCTTTAGACTTTAGTATAATCCATTTGATACTCACGAGAATGACCGCATCGGTCGAAACAATGTTTTAGAGTATTTTAAAAACAATTCTGTGTAAACATTCCAGTGTTTTATTTCTTTATTATTGGTATTCAATATGTTTAAAAAGTACTTTAATATAAATATTGAATTGTTTCAGCCGTTAATTTGTGATAATTCATCTTAACGATAAACACAAAAAAACTACTTTGTTTACTATCACTTTTATTTACAATAATTGTAACTACAGTTTCGACAAATTATTCTGGAAATATTTAAAGCCTCAAAAATTAATACAAATAATATTTTTAATGACCAAATAGAATTGTATTATTCACAACTATTTACGACATTTAGGTAACCAGCGGCAATACCAAATTGTTATCTTAAATATATACCTGGGTACCTTCTGTTCTTTATTCATTCAATTTGAATCGCTTGTTTGAAAATGATAGTATAATCTGTCGAAACTATAGTTACAATTATTGTAAATAAAAGTGATAATAAACAAAGTAGTTTAAAATATTTTTTAGTGGTGGTCGAACCAAATGTGATTTTCAAAAAAAAAATATATAATTCTTGACTTTCTAAGAAGTATAAATTACTGACATTGTGCCACAACATCCAAAAAAAGGGTAACAATATTCCTGAGTGCTGATCATTGGTAAAATTATTTACTTTCAAAAAAACGAGTTATGACAGGTTTTGCATAAGCTCCGGTTTTATTATTGAATTACAGACCCACAAAAAGATGAAAAAAAGTATTTTTCAAAAAAAAAAAGTCTTTATCAAAGTTCGTATTATTATCATTTTTTGTTTGACAACAGAAAGAAATGAAAGTTCCCAACTCAAATTGATTTATTCCCTATAACAACATTTGCTTTATCCAAAGATACTTTTCAGACACTTACACAAACAAATACAAAATAAGTTTTGTTTGATTGGGAATATTGGTATCATTATATAAATGTTATGTTATTATGTTTTCGTTATTCGTAGCGCACTTCACGCAGTTCAATAAGCAGGTTGTAATTGGAAATGTTCTCTTCTGTTAATCTCAAATAAATGAGATAAAAATAACAATTAATTACTACAAATTAATATTTTTTTCAAATACATATGCTATACTGATTTGAGTTAACATATAACCTTTTCAATTAGTTATTCTGGTCTGTTTTTAGAAACCAAACAAATTCATTTTCAATGCCGACTTTGCGTCAGCTCTCTGAAGATAACAGCGAAAATGATTTTGTTATTATAATAAAACAGATAGTCGTAAATTATATTGAACAACTATACATAATAATGGTCGGTCGTAAATGTGTTTTTATCGCCCTATATAATCGTAAATATTGTATAGGCAAGTACGTCATTTTTCTATAAGTCTATCCTCCCAGTTTTTCTAGCTTTTGAAAAATTTCTGTTATCGTTTTGGTGCACTCGGATTCGTCCCCAAGAGGTAATTAGCGTTTATCAGCAACACGAATTCGTCCCCGTTCGAAAAGCAATCCTTTCTTAATTATACACGAATTGGTTCCCATGGTTTATGGTAAATTTAATGGGTCGTTTTATTCAGTCCACCTTAACATTTACCAATTTCTCGAGGTTCTGAAATTTTTTGAGAAAGATACGTACATAAAATTAAACAGCATTAGTTTAAAGAAGGCTGTTAGAAGTTAATTTTATTAAAAAAAAATAATAATAACAGAACTTGACTCGGGAACGATTACCCGTTTCGATTATGTTTAATCAGAATCGTTAAGAAACTTACCTACTTAAAACTGTAAGGCTTGGTAAGGCTTAATTGTGGCTGTATGCTGTGATTTCTGACATTTATTTAATATTATTGTTACCTCATTTTTACATTTTGACATAATAAAATTTATATATGATATTTACCACTGTTTTTTTATTCCAACTTACAAAAGTATTACAAGAAGAAATATACTTCGCTGATACATGGCAACCATGTACGTTATTCTGCTTTATTTTGTGCTTTTCTGGGAATTTCCAATAAAACTGTCGCGGGTACGAATTCGTGTATTTACTTTTCATAATTACAAACCGTTTCCAGCAGTACCTACTTTGTGGGGACGAATTCGAGTGCAGCCTATCATCTATTAATTTGTTTTCGGTACCCTTCCAAGAATTTATTTATTGAAGGTTTACTTTTTAAGCTAGGTTTATACCTGAGCGTCTTTTGTTGCCTGATGTTTCTCCTAGTTACAAGGAGTACAAAATTTTGAGTACACTTAGTTTTCCTTCAAGCAACTCAAATTGTCTGTAGTCGAATGTGCGCACTAGAGAACGCGAATAATAGTAGGCGGGAATGTGGAGGTTGGTAAAAATGAAGTGTGGTATACACAGTGATGTAATCAAGAAAGCAAAAACGTACTCGATTAAGCCAAGCCATAAACTTTCAGGAACAGAATCAGGACGGTGTGTCTGACAGAGTATATGTTAGATATAAGTATTTCATGAACTAATATCGATAAGACAATATTAGTCTTTCTCATAGACTTTAGTACGTAAATAGCCATAGTCCAGCGATAATGGCTTGTCGTTATCGGGGTAAGAAATTATAAATATTGATGCAGGGACACTCATCCCTCAGATGTGTTTTTATTTCTAATAAAAGTAGGTTATTTTTATTTGGTTGTTTCATTCAGAAGTTAATCATTTTTAATTTAAATAAGTTGAATTCTGATAACCAGCACGACGATAATTGCATTTCCGAATTATTAAGATTTAATTTTTAACAATGCAACGTATCGACCAACAAGCTCGAGAGTATTTCTTGTAACATAAACAAAGATTAGTTCTGCTACAGAAATCTATGTTACATTTTAAATAACCCTAATACAAAAACACAAAGTTTGTAGGTTTGTATACTTAAAATATTTCACATTAACTGCACCTTAGGTGGTTTATTATCAAAAGAAAGATAATTTAAGTCAAGTTGTTCCCAGAGCTACAAACGGGGATATAAATTATAGACCAGCTGTTTCAAGTTGCATCATTATAAAGATATTTTTAGGAATTTTGTGAAATATTTTCAGGAATTTTTTAAATTTCCCTTTAGACTCTACTTCTGCCAATGGCAATGGCAATATGCCACTGTGTCCCTTGTTGTCAAAAATGAACATCAATATGCAGAATAATATTTGTATTATCCACAACGAAGTTTATCTTAGAATTATTTGAGTTTGACGTAATTCAAAGACCTGACGGTTTATTAGCATTTCATAAAGCGTAGTCTTGCATTCATTAAACTTAATGGAGGATAATTTTATTGATTCTTTTCCGTCAGATAGCTTTGCTATAAACATTCCTTTGTTTTCGAGGAGATTTGTTTAGGCAAAACCTGATATTTTGGTTTTGCCTTTCGGCGAATTAATTAACGTACCACAATGGATGGAATTAATTGAAACTGTTCGAATAACACTAACTAATACCAGTGCATTAACGTTTTGCAACAAAAGCATCTTCTTGAAGTAAATAATTGCCGAATTATGTATTACCGAACCGTTCCAAAAACAATTTCTGATCAAGGGCAATATATACTTAGTAAAAAATAAATTAAAAAAACATATCTTAAGATCAATATACCCTATACAAAAAGAGGTACAAAATTATTCTAGTTTTACATATTTTGGTAAACTTACAGAAGAAATTTCAAAAAAACTTGAGAAACTTAACATCCAAACCGCCTTTAAATCTAATAATACTTTGGGAAACTTACTTAAAAATAACAAGGATACTAGTGTTAGAAAATAAGAAATAAAATCGTTGGAAATTAATAAAGAACGCAAGTTATAGTCATATAGATGTAAAATGTTTATAAAAATACAAATAATGAAATACATGTTAAAATAGTTCCTAGCATGAGATTATAACGTGTCGCTACCAAGTCGACAACGAGTGTGTATTGGACATTAAGATAAAGAATTATAAACACATGAAATCACCAGGACCGTGGGACCTTATTATGATTTTATGTAACAAAGGATTATTGATTGTTAAGCTGTTGAATGAACAGTCGATACCTAAGTATATGTTCTTAAAAGATAATAAACCAACGACGCAAGTTAAAAAGTGTTTCATTAAAATTACCCGTTAGAATTTCTTATACTAGTGATAAGACATCGGATTCAGGGGTTTATTTGCTTAATTGTGGGAGTTACCAGAAAGTCTATATTGGTCAGACAGGAAGGAAGTTTTGCGAAAGGATAAAAGAACATGAAGATTCCTTTACTAAAAGTAGAAATACTTCCACTTATGCCAACCACCTATTCGAAGAAAAACATCAACCCAATTTTGAATTTAAGATTTTACACAAACAAAATAAAGGTTATAAATTAAATCTTCTCGAATCTTTCGAAATTAATAAATATAACCATTCTAAATTTATTCTTAATGACCAGTTAGACATCAACAATTCTCCCCTATTAAATATTTTCCCCCCCACTCTTCGATTGTATAATTGTATATATTACTGGAATTTTCTTATTTTTGTACATTTCATCACCTGATAAAGCCTTTGTAAGGTGAAACGATTCGTCGTGATATATTAAAAGTTTTCTGTTAAACTCGAATATATTTAGTAGTTATAAAATGGGAACCGATTCCTTTAAGATTTGAATTAAACGTGATTACTCGCTTAATTGTATAAAATAGATAATTAACCGAAAATTGGGATCCTTCGTGTTCAATAAGTACATTCTTGTACAGTAAAGTTGTTTAGAAATAACCGCAAAGTATTTCGGTTAATAAAGGTCAAGTGTATATTGTATTGTATTTTGTTGTTGATTTTACTATGTAATTTTTGTAACACATAAAGTCGTCAATTAAATTTAACAAGACCAATTTTTGTTGAAAGTACTTAACAAATTCTATTATATAAAATGATTGTTATACATGGCCCTAACCGAGTCAACCAATGAGGTACAAAAAAAGCTGTTTTTTCACTTTCACTTTATTTATTTTGGAAGGAACTTTTATGCAATTCTGAATGTCGAATTCAACGCAATAACAGAAAGTATACCGAAGTCGTTTGTTTGTTTTGCAAATAAAACAGTATATGTTCTTGATCAGTAAATTGTCGAAACTACCAGACGTGAATCGCGATTTCGAGCTTATTAGATCTCATCATTAAGCCATAGATAGCCTTATAAAATCACCGACGAAATCGAAGGAGTATTTTAAAATAAAGTTAATATAATAGTTAGTTAGAGCAGTATGTCGCCATCTGTTGATTTTTGCGGCGGACTGATTTATTTCATTTGTTAGACAAGACTATTAAGATATCTACTTGTCCAATGGAATCGACGATGCAGCTTATACATGCGATAGGCACGTAAATGAAATAAATATTTGCAGCGAGTAGCCAGTCGGTTGATTCTTACGTTATCAAGTAAATGTTTTACTTTTTAAGAACAATTGTCCCGGTTTCTACTTTGTGACAATCGATATTAGAAAAAATAAGTAAAACTACTATCATTGCACTGTCATTATTTTTATTATAAAGACCTGGACATGTTTCAACTTATAAACGTACAACTTACAACTTCTTTGATATTGCCTTCGTAAGTTGAAATCGGTCCAGGGCTGTATAATAAACATATTTGTAGTGCAAAGACAGCGGTTTTATTCATTTTTTGTATCTAAATATTTTACTTAAAGAACATTAATGTTATTGATCAGAAATTTGGGGGAACCCCCAAATAAGGATCATGATTTCTAACTTTTTGGTTCTCATCACTGAAAAAAAAAACTTTTTTGTGTTTCATTCCCACCAGCTACACGTGCTAGTGAGCGGGCAGTCCCTCCGACCTATACTGTAGTGAAAGGGCGTAAGGCCCTCTTCAGCTTCCTTGCAGGAATCGTGGGAATGGGTGGGTGGTGTGGTTAGGGAGAGAAAGATGAGACGGACGAAATGAAGACAGAAGAGAACTGAATTATTATATTATCTGTGGAATATTACTATCCTAGCATTTGCCTAAATGATCCAAGGAAACCACAGAACTTAGATCAGAACAGCCAGACCCGGGTTCGAACCGGTGACCTCCCGAATGCTAAACAATGATCTAGAGCACTAGACCACGCCGCTCGGTCTCATCACTGACCAAACCGAAATTGCTCGATGCAAGCAAGTAGATTAATATCAAGTAAGTGCAAATGTATCGCCATCTGTAGATATTTATTATTAACTGTTAGTGGAGACCTTAGTAGCCAAACTGAATATACTACGCAGCTGATGAGAACGAATAAATTCAAAATCGCGATCCACTTCTGGTATTTTATTACTGCCAATTTAACAAAAAAATCTGTACATTCAATTAGGCGTTTGTTATTATTTTACTTCCTGTACTTGGTTTAGGAGTTTTTGAAATACTGTCGGTCAAGTATCGTTAAAATTGGCACTTTTTAGGGTAAGTACCCTTATATGGAAAATAAAAATTTATATATTTTTATCATTTGTAAGATTCACATCAAAATAACACTTAATCTGTGAAAATAGGTTTCGACTTTACTGATTTGACATTGACATAAATAATTGTGACAGTCAAACGTAGTAGACTCAGTAATAGGGTCCTGTTGCCATTGGTTACGGAATCGTAAGAATGAGGGTATTATTTTATCGGGTAGTGGAACGCAAGCAGATTGATATTCATAAGGATTTCTAGTAGCAGCACAGATCCCTAAAAATTGTTCACGTTGATTTTTATTTAACAACTAGCGATGCGGTAGTATGAAGTTTATGAACCAATTTAAAAAAGTTTTAAAATTGTTCCGTAACGACACATAAGTAAGGCAATCAGTCTTGCAATGCTCCGTGAGGTGTTAAGCCAGGCATTTATTTATCGAGCTTTACGAGGAATGATCTTCTGTTCAATTTCTTCGAGTTCGTATTTGTGAAAAATTATCGTCAATTCACTACTGTGGAACTTGAATTGAATAAATATAGTTTTAAGAAAAGTTGTGGCTACATAACTCGTTCTGAGACATTTTATGGGAAAAGGAATATGTTGAAACGGTAAAAGCCAATTTATCACTGCCTGCCCGTATATCTTTTAGATACGAACATTGTCTGACTAAAATGGTCCTTCATTAACCGGTGATTCTTTTTCATTCTTTTCTTGCCTTTCTTCACGTTCGAAAACAATTTCAACACACGTTTCCCCGAAATCAACAAAACGTCAACCAATTTTCTTTTTATAGTAGGCAGTCTTCTTTTAATGCAAGTAAAAATAATATATAATAGCAACATTGTTGAGATTTGTACAATTCCATACTCATAAAGATAAAAAAGTTCCCTTACAATGTGAAACCTGAATTTCGCAAAGAAAAAACACATTTAGAAATGTTTTATTTTCATTGTAAAAAGGATCAAAAGTGAGGAACTCAATAGAGACGAGTATGTTTTCAAGAAAATAATAAGAATAATAATTACATGGTGTTTGTGTCATATGTCAAAAAAATGATCAAATATTATTCTGGTTTATACTGAATCGATGAAGCTGTTAATTCTTGTAACTCCATATTAAAGTTAAACACAAAACGGTTGGTTACAATTTTTTTTATTGTTATATATTATAATAAATATTAAATATTATATATTATATTTCCACCTGAGGAAGCCACTGTGTGGTGAAATAATATTATTGTGGATAACAATAAAAAGTTTTGTAATCAACTGTTTTGTGAATTGTATTGAATTAGCGGATACTTGATGGAAGTCTAACATATTGAAATAAATACACAGTTGATACCTTCCACAATTTATTAAATAAACTTAACATGTATTTCGCCAACACTGTGGCTTCTTCAGAAGTACAAAATTTACTTAAAACTACCTATAGACATAGACATCTACTCTTAGGTAGTTTTAAGTAAATTTTGTACTTCTGAAGAAGCCACAGTGTTGGCGAAACACGTGTTAAGTTTATTTAATAAATCGTGGAAGTTATCAACTGTGTATTTATGTCAAGTGTTTTGTGTTTAATTTTAATTTTGGTTTGTACTCGAAGTTTACAGACAGAAATATTTAAAATAACTTACGCTAATACAAAGGTTTGTAAATATTAGAGGAAAGATAAAATGATACATAAGTACCTCTGATTTTATGATTCTGAAGAGAAATAAAGCGATTAATTTTTATTTCAACTTTACCTTCGAAGATTTTATTAAAAACCGACTTTAGGCGTACCAATAAATTGTTACTAGAATCATAAAACCTACTCGTATTTTGGCTGTAACTATTTTTTGTATCACTCTTCAATTTTTGGTTAGTTTTTTCGCATGAACATTAAAAAATTGAATTAAGTCGGACATATCTCACACACGACGAGCAATGTGCCTTTATGAACCTATATAGATTAATTTTTTATTAGCAATAAGAAGCAAGGGTTGCAATAGATAATAATTTGTGAACGTGTCTGGTAATTGAGATTTCTCATGTAAGGTCATTTTTGAATTAGTAATTAAATCGCCAACCAGCCGGATTTGCGCATTGAGATCCGGTGGGTTTTAATGGTTCATTACAAGAAATTCATTAAATTATGCTCATCTATGTTTACAGTGTAAAAGTACAAAGTGTATGTTGTATTATGTATTGCATATAGTAGTTCATAAAAATTAACAGATTAACGAGAATGTTACTGTAATATAAAAGTTGTACTTCTAAATTAAATTAAAAATAGACATATAGACATCTCATTCGTTGAGTGTAACAATAAGGATTTATTAACAACAAAATAAAAACAAATATAAACCGAAATAATGGCATCTATAAATTATTTTGTAATGAATGTAACGCTATCTACATAGGACAGACAGGTGGAGCCTTTGAAACTAGGATAAGTGAGCATGTAAAATCGATTTCTAAAAAAGATATTAAATTAGGAATTAGTAAACATTGTATTAGCTTAAACCATCATTTAAATTTAGAAAATACCAAATACCTACATGTAAACACATCTAAAAGTAGAAAATTATCTCTGTATGAATATTTGGAAATAGATAAAGCCTTAAGAAAATCAGAAAATTTTGTAAATAATCAGTTAGAACTAGGCAGTTTTTCTCCCCACTTATCTTAAGCTATCTATAAATGAGTATTGTCAGTATAACGTTACTCTTGTTAATGAGTACATAGCTCGAAACAATATTGTCGAGAACAATAATAATGTTGGTGAAATTTACCAAATACCTACATGTAAACACATCTAAAAGTAGAAAATTATCTCTGTATGAATATTTGGAAATAGATAAAGCCTTAAGAAAATCAGAAAATTTTGTAAATAATCAGTTAGAACTAGGCAGTTTTTCTCCCCACTTATCTTAAGCTATCTATAAATGAGTATTGTCAGTATAACGTTACTCTTGTTAATGAGCACATAGCTTGAAACAATATTGTCGAGAACAATAATAATGTTGGTGAAATTTACCATAGTGTGTTTTATTTGACTAAATGTACTTCTAAACTTAATAAAACAGTTATTGTTTCTGTCCAGTTACTTAAATATGGATGTGTATTCATATAGTCAACCATATTAAGAGCGAATAGGACAGAGAATTCAGCATATACATAGAAAAAGGGGGAATTTTATTTATGCCTATAAATATTTTGTTGTTAAAGTGTGGACTTATAAATTTCAAAAAAGAAACCTAAATAAACAATTTTCCTACAAGGGTGAACAGTTCCCTTTTGGAGAGTTGTCCCTTTTGCCTTTTTTTAACCAATAGAAGCGGACAAAGGATGTTTGACTGTCTATTGAATTCTATTTGATGAAAATTCCTATTTAGGAAATACAACAAATATTTACAAATTTTATTAAATATGCTACTAGATTTCATCGAATCGAAATAATCTACCCAAAATAATAATTAATAAGATATATAATATACCAAAACTATACACAGGGATGAAATGAAACGTGAATTTAGTATATGAAAAGTTTTGAAATAGGTACCTAATTACTTACGTAATACTTTATTTTATAGAGATATAACTATATATCTTCACCTGAAGAACCTTAAGTTAAACGAAACATTGTAGTGAATATAAATATAAAGCTTGCAATTTTTTGTGTTTTTCAATTTTTAAAATTATGAACCAGCTTCAACAGGTTAAGTTTTCCACAATCAACAAACTATTACATTAATGTAGAAAACAATTTAAATTGGAAATAAAAAGAAACGATGGGTCATAGTCGTTTCATGTTATGCGGATTGTTAGTGCAATTAAATTCTACAAATAGGTTGATATCATAGCTGACAAGTACCGGTTGGAAAATTTTTAGCAAAGAGGTTACAAGATATTTTAAAAATTGCGTTCAAAGAACTATTGTCACATTTAAAGTATAAAATGGAGGGAACATTTTAAAACATCGTGTATGTATGTTATAGTTATGTGATATGTTATTGTTTAAGTGTATGGCTATTTTATTATACAGAAAAGGTATAACGATATCGAGAGGTATCTTCTAGTAAGTTTACGTTTAAAGCAGACCGCTTGGGGCAAAGGATGGCAACTGTAAAAGCTTATCGGGATGTATGACATGTTCCCATGAAATTTTTGCTCTATTTTATCGGCACCGCTCGGAATATCTATTTTATTCGATCCAAAAAGGAAAAATTCAATTTACACGTGAAAAAGCTACTCATGCGTTTATGTTAAAACCGATTATAAAAAAAAAATATTATAAGTATATGAAGAATAATTAGGTATACTTTTTGAAAATGTTTCGTCTGGTATAAGATTCAGTTAAAGAAAATTCTTTAACAAACTTGATTGACTGTATTCATTTTGTCTAGATAAAAGTGTATTGATTGCTACTACAGATATTTTTATTGTGACTTTTGTTATAACAAACCCCTTTCATTAGTTCTGCTACCAAATACACTTATTACATGTTTATAGAGGTATATAATATTTAGATGTGTTGTATGTAATCTAAAATACGTAGCTATAATAAATATTTAGTAAGTTGAAATTAAAACTTTTTTTAAACTTATAAATCCTTTTAATACTGTGCTAATTAATTAGGTATTCCAGGAACTTCAGATATTTACAACCATTCAGTGATAAAATAATACTTTAAACAAGTATAGGGATTGGTGCAGAAGGTGAGGGTAGCAGAAGAAAAAGGTCAATTTCCTAATATAATAACGTTAAAATTCTGATAAATCAAACCTTAAATAAAAATACTGTAACGATTTTTTTAATACACATAAGTAATTTATTTTGCACGTAAACATACTGTATATAGATATTTATCTGATAATCGCTTATTTATATCACTGTTGAGTTATCTCACTGTTTAGTTCTCTCGTTTATGCAGTATTTGTATTTTCATTTCTCATGTATCGACTCTTCTCCGTCGGATGCTGGGCACTTATTTATATACGGTAATGGAATATTTTTGATTATTTTCGGTAATTTCTCGTAATTTACTTTTGTCATTTGCGGCATTTGTTCATAACAATGCTCTAAAGATCTTCACATTTTACTGTATGGATTTTTAGTAAGTAGACAGACATATGTACACATATCTATGTCTTTGTTATATGATTACTTTTTTGTGTAAACTTGCGAAAGACTTTGAGAAGCATATGAATAAAGGGAATGTTATACGTATCCTTGGGATTAAAAAATTATTACTACGAGAGGCTGGCAAATAACATTAATAAAGTAGCATTCATTGATGAAAATGTTTACCCAGTTTTTGGAGTTATTTGAGCATCGTTCGGGTACGGCTATTTTTATTGGTTTTAGAGGCTTATTTTTGCTTCAGCGCCGGTAATTGATGGGTTACGACGGTGAATCATTCTGTGATGTTGATGTTCATCGTCTGCAAAAGCTCCGGGTAGACACGAATAAATTTGGTTTTCATTATAAATCACACAACGAATGTTACACATTGGCGAACACTAATGAGCGGCCTTCGATGAATTCATGTTTTCAATAGCAATTAGCACATCAGTTTGCTTAGGTTAAGCATGAGTTTATTTTTTACTAAAACTTGTTCCGGAAAAAATAACAGAAATTTTGATGAAAATTCCTATTTAATCAATCAATACCATCTCAGCCAAACCAATCCATAAACAACTCAAATATCAAACCACTAAAAGAAAACCATTAAGTCGATGTGTAGGACAATTAACAGGATTCAAAGCCAATTTTTGGGCACTCTGGTTGTCGTTATGTATCATAACACTATCTTTAAAATCCACTAATGTATTAATGGATAACTGTATATGTCAGCTAATTTTTAGTTTGTTAAATACATATTACAGATATTTAAATAACAGGCAAACAAGTGAAAATTTAAAATTCGCAAATCACCGAAAGAATCGCTTTTGTGCAGATTTAAATACATAAAAAAAGAGCTAATAAAAGAAGCGATTCCTTGCATTAAAGAAATGGATCCCATTATTCTAAACACATTAAACACGGATCAATAGGTCACCTTTGCGCGTTGTGTTGTTAAAGGACATGTTATGCGCTTTTCTCGACGTTTAATTTCTAATATTGACTCCAGTCACGAAGACCGTGCCTTTTTCTATGTTTTCCTCAGTAGCTAAAAGCTTAACGAACCTTTACATACTTAGGTATATTCAAATGAAGGTAAAGATTGCAATTTTTAGGAATAAATTTTAGGAAAACGCAATAAATGTACAAGAAAAGAATTTTGTAGCAAATACCCATAGCGAAAGTCAATGTGATCAGAAATAACTTTACATCTAGGTAATTATAACGCGCTAAGTCAAATTCAATACTTTGAACCAATTTTTAATTATATGTCTGCATATTAATCACGTACATACCTGATTTGAAAATAAATACAAAGGGAGGCGCAGGTTTATTTTCTTTATACGAGCCATGCTTTTAAGTACGTACCATTTTGAAATTAATACAAAACGTGCAAATTTATCTTAATAATTTTATTTCTACATGAGAGCCTGTACCTTAATCTACCTTTTTACATAATTTCCTTCAATATTGAGACACTTGTCATAACGTTTGACCAGTGACCAGTTTTTGAATACCCTTCTCATAGAACTCTGCCGCCTGACTTGTCCACTTCACCACTGCATCACAACTGTTTTGACTTCGTCATCGTCTTGAAGACGCTGACCGCCCAGATGTTTCTTCAAGTGCAGGAACAAATTGCAGTCACTGGGCGCCAGATTAGAACTGTACGGAGGATGATCTAGAGTCTCCCAGTAAAAAGATGTTATGATATCTTTGGTCCGATTAGCCACATGCGGACGGACATTGTCATGCACATTTTTGCGACCATCCTTAAATGCTCTCACCCACTTCCTTACCATTCCATTACTAATAATGTTTTGTCCGTAAACTGCACAGATCTCACGATGAATATTAATCGGTTTTAGTCATTTAGCACTAAGGAATTGTATAACAGCCCAGACTTCACAGTCGGCGGGACTCACAGTTATCGGAGGCATCTTAAACACTCAGTAAACAACGTAAACAAGGGCAAATCAGACTGTAATGGCATCAGTGCGTTGGTGAGAGATGTAGATACGCTGATTGCAGCGCTGCGGCGGCAAAATTTCAAAACGGTACTTACTTAATAAACGTGCCTCGTAACCTGAAGATTTGTTTTTGAGTGTTTTGTGACAAGTAAAAAATGAATTATTCTTTTAGATTTCCAAGCCACATTTGTGAATCCTTTGAAATGGTACCGTAGGTGTTGATGGTGATGCACACTGTATAGTTCCTTTCTGCAAGAACAGTGTGTATCACGGGTCATATCAAGTACCATATAATTTAAGAAATTGTAAAAGCTAACAGAATCGAGATAAAAAAAATAATTACACAATTAATACTAAGAATATAAAAAGAGTAGTCTGGTTAAATCGGAATCACCGGCGATACACACAAGAAGAAAAAATACATATAAAATTTTATTTAACTTTGTTTTAAGCAAAAGGCCAACAATGCTCGGAATATTTACTTTTAATTTAAATTTACTCCTATTTTATATAGAATAGAATTTTATTATCTTGCAAAACCACCTTAAAACTTTGACTTCTTGCTTATTATCTAATATAAAGTATAATACGCTTAGAAAACCAACTAATCACATGTTTGAAATAAATAAACCTCTAACATACAGGACGAACAGTGTGACAATACGTACGAGGATTTCTGTGATTCCCCTCTGCACCATATACTTATCACCGGTGATCACTTAATACATAACAAAAACAGCTTTGCAGCTCACTTCATACTATACTACACAAAAGACAAAACAATGCGTATTACATGTTAATCGTAGATATTAAAACTATTCAATTATTATAAATTTAAATATAAATATGGAATCAACAGAAACAACTACTCCGAGGACTAATACCCCAACCGGAATTGAATTACACTGTTTATTCCGATGGATTCTTAGACGAAGATATAACATATTCAAAAAGAAGGAATTAAAATTTAAATATTAAGATCAAAGATCTCACATTTGATCTTAATATTTAGACGAATAAGGATTTTAATTCCTTCTTTTTGAATATTCAATTATTGTTATGTTTATCGTTACGGGTCTAAAAGCATACTGTAGTGAAAAGAAACAAATATTTTTTTTATAGAATTGCTTGTTTCTCCATCGATTCTCTTAAGAAAAGGTTTGTAGAATTAAACTCCACAACTATTTTTCGGATAGAATGATGATAGGATTCGATGACGAAATTTATTGGAAATTAGTTCTAGTTTCTAGTAAAACGTATGGAACTTCCAATCACCCCCACATGCTGCAATTAACAACATTTGTAGGTAGTGTAAATGGATTATTTCCCTATCTCCTACGAATAATAAATAATTACTTAATAAAGTTGATAGATCTTTGGAAATTAAGAAAGCCATTAATAATAAGCAAAATATTGTAAATAATCAAATTGAAATGTTCACTTTGGATTCTCCGCTGTTATTGGACCTTTCAAATAGATAACCACTACCTGCAGTTAATTTGTCCCATTGCTATCGTCATCCGTTTGTATAAATCTGTTACATTATTTATATCTTTAGTGAATGAAGTTTCATGGATATTTATATACTGTACTCGCTTAATGTGTTTACATGCACGTTCAATCACATTAAAAATGTCAACATGTTAAAATTGAAAAATTGAACGTAATGTGTATTAACTTTGTTGCAAATGACAAGTAGAAATTTGTATGCAATTGGCGATGTCTTCTCGTTGCAAGTTTTTTCATTTACAAAGTTTAAAGAGTCTCCGAAGAATAATTAAAGTAATTACTGAGAAGTTCGTTATTCTCGCAACTTTTCAATGTACTTTGTATAAATGTTTCTCGAAACATCCACAGAGCTTATATTCAATTCATTTATCTCCCCATTATCGTTCAAAGGTCCTTAGTATTTTTATATAAACAGAACGAATAAAGAATTGAACGAACAAACAAAATGAGATATAGAAATTTGCTGGAGGATACTATACAATAAATAAACATATATATATATATATATGGAAACGATATGGAAGAATTATATTCTAAAGGAATATGAAAACATTTTTCCCTACAAAACCGTCACTAAACATGCTTTGATACGAGACTCTTATTCCTTGTCAATATTCCCACAGTAATCAATCTCAATTTTAAGAATCGATTGCATATTGGAAAGGAAGACAAAATAAGACCATTTTTTATTTATTTTTATTACTACTATTTTATAATCGTTAGACTGTTTATAACATTCTTTGTTAAACATTTTTTAAATAAAATTTAAATGTTTGAGTAACAAAACGCTGGGAATTGTTCCACTATAGATTTATTAACCTCAACAATTTTATTTCAACCCTTGCGGATCATTCTCAAAGCAAGGATTATTACTAAAGTACAAATTATTATAAACTAATTAAATAATTCCGGGTAAATTAGCAATAAGAATATAATTTCATTATTATTTTATTTTTTGGCTCTATTAAATTTGTAAATAATTGTAGTTCTGAAATTAAATTTTTACTCCAAAATAATTTTAAATGTAATATAATTGAATGTGGCTCAGTTAATCTTGGTTCACTGCTTATCAACTAGAAACATAAAACACCCCAACTGATAAATGGGGTATTTACCAATCTTTTTGTTGCAACTGTGACGCCACATTTATAGGACAATAGGAAATGGCAATTTCAAAACGGCTATCTGAATATGTAGCAGCTAGTAAAAACAAAAGAACTAATTCTAGTGGTACGTAACATTTCAAAATCGAGAAAACAATTACTTCTGGAAAATTTTGAAATTTAGTTAATAATCAAATTGAATTGCCCATTCTTCTCTTCTACGGGTTGTAAATTTGTTTAGCAATTTGTTACAGGCAGCAACCCTCTATTTTCCTTTCCATAATCCGTAACAGTTTAAATAGTGAACCCTTCGTCTTAAATTTTAGCAATAATACGTATTTCTCCAGTAAATGAAAAAGAAATTGCACCAAAGTTACCTTGTTACCTTAAGTTTATTTTTTTTTTAATTAAAGGTATTTGTCGTTATCTTTTGATGAAACATTATTATTATACGAGGCTGGATCAAATATAATGTAGCCTTTTTAAATTGTGCGCTGGATAGTTGTTTAAGGCACATCAGGGCGTTAGGAACTTGAAGTGGGGATATTAAGTGGCACGGAAACGACGCGTCGTGTTGCTGCGTTTGCGTGGTTAATAGCTATCACAATGAATGACAAAGAGGCGCATAGCAGCGTTGCGCAACGAATTATTATTGAGTTTGTTACACGTGAAAACGTGAAACCAGCTGAAATTTTGCGCAGATTGCAAGTACAATTCAGAAATGAAACGCTTTCGTGGCCACGTGTAAAAGTTTGGTACAAGGAATTTAACGATAGGCGTAATCGTGTCGAAAATGTAAATCATCTTTGTCGTCCGCGCACCAGCATTTTTCCGGTTAACATTGCACGCATTAGAAACCTTATTGAAGGGGACCACCAGGCCACGCCACGCCACGCCACTGTGCTTCAGATATTTGGTGAACTCGGCATCAGCTATGGAAATGTCCACACAATCATAACGAAAAACTTGGGATTCCGAAAAATTTCAGTTTGTTGGGTTCCAAAGTTGCTGAGTGAAGATCAAAAAGCTGCTCGAGTAGTCATCTCTTAGGCGCTAATCACTCGATTTATAGAGGAAGGTGATTTTTTTTGCATAAAATTATAACCTGCGATGAGACGTGGGTACACCATTACACTCCAACATCAAAACGAGCAAGCATGGAGTGGCGGAGCAAAAATGAATCAAACCCAGTGAAGGCGAAAACACGTCTGTCTGCAGGCAAAGTTTTAGCCACGGTTTTTTGGGACTGGAGAGTGGTGCTGTTGGTCGACTTTGAACCATTAATGCAGCCTACTACTTCTACTTCTACAACTACTTCTGAGTCAGGTAAAACTTTCTTTTCTTTAACGCAGGCCCAAATCGGTGAAACGCACTGGACTCAGCTGGAACACCCTCCATATATCCCAGACCTATCCCCTTGTGATTTCCACATGTTTGGACCCCTCAAAGAATCACTAGGAGGCGATCGATTTCAGACCGATGAACAGGTGGAAGCGGTTGTGCGCAACTGGATAGACACCCGCCCTGTTTCTTTTTATAAAAACAAAACAAGGGGAATATGTCGAAAAATAGAGAAATTTGTGTTTTGGTGAAACTTTTCAAAATAAATGTTTTATGAACGCATGCTCGTTTATATTTGATCCATCCTCGTATAACAGAGTAGGAATACAGACGCTTTTCTGGAAATTTTCACTCATTTATTTGCTTACTCGATACGAATTTCGGCTTATTAAGGCATTATCAGGAGCTTATAGTAAACTACATTATCTCTATGTATTTTTTTTATTTAGTTTACCTATTTTATGTTAGAGTGATATATATTTATACCTATCATTTTGAAATTTCGAATGTCACGGTTAGATTTAGTAACATTGCAAAATTAATTTAATGAGGTATTCCTTCTGTTTCAGACATTTACTGTCGAGGAGTATTTGATGGATGGGCCTGTTGGCCTGACACTCCTGCAGGTATAGCTGCTAGTTTGCCTTGTCCAGAATTCATTGTTGGATTTGATCCTGAACGTAAGTGGGTAGAACATATATAATGTTATAAAATTGAAGCAGGGTTTATCGCATAAGATTCCTGTTTTCCCAAAAACACGTTTGGGATATTATAGAGAGCCATTACTCTCAGCCTCTTTGAAGGAATATTGAAATCAGTGACCTGATTTAAATACAATTTTTCGTTGAGGTAATGACCCATGTAAGTGGCACTCAAATTGATTAGTCAAGGTAGTAAACATCCAGGAACCTTTTTAATATGGTGACTTTGATAGAATAGACAAGCTGTAAGCTTTAAAAGAGAAGGGAAAACTGTCGAAAGTTTCAAAATTTTATTGAAAACACGTTGGATTATTTAAAAGATGAAGAAAAATAAGTCGTAAGATTGTATTTTGTTTGTCTTTCTTTAGCCCTAACAGATTCTCGAAAATTAAACTTTTAACACCAGCAATTGTTGTTGAAGATAAAGGGATTTGTTATTTATGTTTATTAAAAACTTACAAAACTAAATTATTTCTATTCCTATTCTTCATATTAATCACCCCGTTTCTCCTATTCCGTCTGAATAAAATTTCAGGAAAAATAAAGATATGAAACATAAGAATGGAAGGTCCTGTTTCACTCTAATGTATCTTTGCGCAATTACAGATTTATTGTATTCTGAACAGAAAGAAATAAATTTTCAAGCCCTGAAATGATATCAATTTTCACAAGAATTCCAATAATTTCTCCTGGTTTACTGATATCTTCTATCAGTTCTTTCATCTCATTCAAATTAATTTTCAGGATTTTCTCGGTAGTTCGACTAAAATAATTCCGAAAATAAAATGATAATCATGTTCGGTATTATCAACGAATTAACGTTTTAATCTATTTAAGCCATAAATGTAATTAGTAGAAAATTATAAATAATTCAATTTTTACACTTCAAGAGAAAAAGGATTCCATATATTAAATACTTTTACAATATTTATTTGAATTGATTGAATAAAAAAATGTAGGACCCGTAAAACAATATACAAATAGCCTCGCCTTTTCAAATTAAAATTTCCAAATCTACTTAGTGTTAGATTGTAAAGAGAAACGGAAAAGTTCCGGTGTTAACCAGAGTTTGAATCTAATTAATTCGAATTTAGCAGCTCCTCTGTTCCTCGTTAAACTATAAGGCATTCATTAATTACATAATAAATGAAATTTCTGTATCAACAAAACATTTTGAAAGAGCCTATCTGCCTACATCATAATTTCGATTTATCTGTAATTATTTCTTCAATATATATGTAGTGGATTTCACAATACACAACATTCTTAAAAATAAAAAATAAGCGGATATTGTTTTCGAAAATATTCCTACTTCTACTTCTCATTGGTACGTTCCTAGATTTTTTTCAGAAAAAATTAAACTTAACAAACCAAATCAGTAAAGAACATTTAAACCGTTCGTTACACTTTGGTTGTTTAAAGGACTTAACAGGCGGGCTGAAAAATTCGTAGGCTAGCATAGAAAAATTTATTTTTCTTTTATAGAATTTGATTTTATTATTCAATATAGTACCTTCTAGGGTGATATAACGATTATAGCGGTCACACCATTTTTCGATACCATTTTTATAATACGATTTGTCTTTAGCCTCAAAATAGGCTTCAGTTTCGGCGATTACCTCTTCATCGGCGTGAAATTTCTGTCCAGCGAGGTCTGAGAACAGAAAAAAGTCGCTGGGGGCCAAATCTGGAGAGTATGGTGGATGCGGAAGCAATTCGAAGCCCAATTCATGGAATTTTGCCATCGATTTCATTGATTTGTGACCCGGTGCATCGTATTGATGAAACAGCACTTTTTTTTCAAATGAGGCCGCTTTTTCGCGATTTCGTCTTTTAAAAGCTCCAATAACGCTACGTAATATAATAGTCGCTGTTTATGGTTTTCCCCTTTTCAAGATAGTCAATGAATATTGTACCATGAGCATCCCAGAATACAGAATACTGATGCCGTAACCTTGCCAGCCGACGCCGACTTTTGCGTCTTTCCACGCTTTGGAGTCGGTTCATCACGTGCAGTCCATTCGACTCGACTGACTGTTGATTGATCTCCGGTGTGAAATGATAGGGCCATGTTTCATCCATCATCACATATCGACGAAAACGCAAAAATTCGGATTTATTACGATTGAACAGCTCCCAGCTCCAAGCACTGCTTAGAATCATCGATTCGATCCATTGTTGTTTTTGGTCGATTGTGAGCTCGCGCGACACCCATTTTGTATAGAGCTTTCGCATATCTAAATATTAATTCACATTCACGATATGACCAACACGTTCCTTTGATATCTTTAGCGTCTCAGCTATCAAAATCAACTTCACCTTACGGTTATCAGAAATTATTTTGTGGACTTTTTTTATGTTTTCGTCGGTAACAGCCTCTTTGGGGCGTCCACTGCGTGCATCGTCCTCGGTGCTCATTTCGCCTCGTTTAAATTTAGCAAACCACTTTTCTACGGTTGATTTTCCTGGTGCAAAGTCCGAATAATGTTTATCAAGTCAAGCCTTGGTTTCAACAGTATTTTTTTTTCGCTAAATAGCAATGCTTTATTAACACACGAAATTCCTTTTTATCTATTTTTTCAAAATAACAAAAGTTCTTTCACTAAAAATTCTATAACTCAGATACTAATAGTGCAACAACTGTCAATTTTATATACGCATCTTTTGAAGGTTAGGGCTAACTAAAAATCATATGGATTTGATACTAGTAGCGCCATCTATGGGTCAGCCGAATGATTTACCAATTTGACCAACATAAAACTTAATATTTTACGTTCGGGTATATTTCAAAGCTTCCTTTAAAAATTAAGTTTTCCTTTCCTTAAACGTGCCTTTTTAAATAAAATTTCCGTGAAACTGTGTTAGTTTTAGAGATAGGATGGTGTAGAATTGCTTTATTCTGTACGTAATTTATTCCGCAGTTGTGTCGTAGAAGCCGTTGCAATTTTAGGATTCCACTTTGTATTGTGTACTTATGACAAGCTGAATACATACACGTGAAGAACGACGGAAGGACAAAGACGGAATGTAAAGTGAATTTAGATGTGTGGTTGTTCATGCGATAATTGCGTTTTAATTAACACACAAAGTAAATGTTACGGGGTGGAGTATATAGAAACGAAGGATCTGAAATTATGAAAAATAACAGATAGATATCTCGCTTTGAACAAAACAAAATACTAACAATGGTGTATATCTGCAGTGATATACCTTTTGTGAATCAAAGAGACATCATTTTCATTACTACAAATGACATTTTCATTTTTACTGTGAAAATGACAACAAAAGTATAAACGAAGCTGTATAGGATTTTGCTATGTTAGTTAATTAGGTACATACTCGTTAGTTTTTCTAACGACTAAAAATCATCACCGTATTTCAACAACGAAACAGAAAAAAAATGATCGACTAACAATTCTGACTATAAAATCACAATTTTTTTAACACATTATCACAAGGTTGTCAGTCTGAAGAACTGTTAAACACGCATCTCTACCTATATTCCTTCCTATTCGAAGCCAATATTCATATTTGCAAGAAAACATCCCCTAACTATTGGCGAACAGTACTCTTTTCCAGGTTGTTTTCTTTCCCCCTTTACTCCTATTACTGCTTTATAATGACTCTAATTAACCCTTAATATCTCAGAGGGTAACCTACCAACGTATCTCTCTTTTGTCGACATTGTATAGATAGGGAGTTGTATTATTATTTAAACAAATTAAATAAAAAGTTTTTCCAGTTGCAAATAATTTAATGAACATAATAATTATTTCAACATTACAGTGTCTTCTTCAGGTGGAAGCTTAATAAATTAACAAGTTGTACATCATCCTTATGTACTATTTTATTGTCTAAGGGATAAGAAGCGGGAATTAATATTATGGATTTACAACTAGATATTAAATAGGGGGAATTACATACTTCAATCTGGTCATTTAAGGCAGTACCTTTTTTATTTGTAGATTTTCATTGTTTATAATAATAAAATACTTCACTTAGAAAATAAAGGACTAAAACTAAATTTATTAGAAAGAATGGAAATCAACAAAATAAATAGAAAAGGCATTGTTCTAAATAACTAAATTGAAGTATTTAATTTCCCCTAATTAACATCTACTTGTAGATCCATAAGAAAAAATTCCCCTTTCCAACCCTTAGACAATAAATTAGTATATAAGGATGATGTACAACTTATTAGTTTATTATGCTTCCAACTGAAGAGCATACTGTGGTGTTGAAATAATTATTGTGTCAATTAAATTATTTGCAACTGGAAAACTTGTTATTTTATTTAACTCTCTTTTTGTTATTGATTTCCGTGGGGTCTTTGTTCTCCTGCTTTTTCTAATACTTTTTATCATTCATTTTTGTTTAATACAGATGCAACTTCTTATGGCCGAAGTTTATAAATAGCATTTTGTATCATTTGATAATTAAATATATCATTTTAAAATGAAGTTATTCGTGTTTGAACTTTGGATTTTTGTTCTGAACGCCCTGTAAACATTATAAAGGTTATTCAAAAACGAAGGAATTAAAATCCTTATTCATCTAAATTTTATGATCAAAGATCTCACATTTTGAACGTCTAGGAGTCCATCGGAATCAACAGTGTAATTTAATGCCGGTAGGGGTATTAGTCCTCGGAGTAGTAATTTCTGTTGATTCCATATTTATATTTATATTTATTATAAAGCTTAGTTTTAGCATGACGTTAGCCTTATGATTTGGCTAAAACAGGCAAAAATTTCAACATTTTAAGTCATTTTGTTTGGAAGTTACGATTTTTTATTGTTTTATATCGTAGGCATATAGGCATTCAAGTTGGTTAACAAAGTCACCTTAAATTTTTAAAATATACCATTCCATTTAAAATAAGAAAGTTGATATCAACTTCCGGTATAACCGTAAGTGCCCGACAGTTGAAATTATTTTAGTTAAATAGACCATCCTTGGTAACCCCTACTCCCAAATTTTCAAATCTGTAACATACTTAGTTACCCTAAAAAGTCTAATGTACCACTCAGTGTGAATGACCCTGTATATGCGTGTGACGAAAAAGTTTTAGTGTATGGGTTTTATTCCAATTAAAAATTCAACTATGTTTAATCCATTCACTTTTTTAAAAAATTTCTTGAATAATCTCAGACAATGAAACTAGGAACAATGAGACTTACCCAGTATCTCACATCCAAATAATTCATATGATATGATTTGTGGTTTCACGACTTAGGACACCTCTGGAGATATAGCAAGCCATTAGAGACACTGAAAGAACAGAAGAATTACTCTTTTTTAAGAACATTACTTACATTTTACAACTGCTCAGGGGTATTCCACAAATTACCCCAATTTATTTTTACCCACATACACAATGTCACACATATTTTACACAGTTTAAATTTATTGTTAAGACAGAGATCTAATTTTGAAAAGTTCAACATTGGTTAACTACTCTGCCATTAATTTAAAAATAAAATTGTATAAATAAATGTTCAACTTTGAAACGGGCGAAACTGTATATGTGCAGTGTATGTCATTGGTGTAGAACATAGTCTTGAACGACATTCTTTATCTGACAACACTAAATGATTCTTAAGAACATCAACTATACTTATTTAATACATTAATGTTGGTATTAATTTTTGAATATTTTCCGAACCCGGGATCTTTGACTTTACGCGCCAATACTCTTACCACTAAGCTACGAGAGGTGACAACGTATTTACAAAGTCACAGAATCGTGGAAATTAATGCATATTACTATTGATTATTAATAATGAAACATTTTGGAGATTTTTTTTTTAGTATAGGTTAATTTTAATACATTAATGTTGAAATTATTTTCTTTTCTTTCTACAATTACCTCAAATTAATAAGGAAAAACCTGTTACTTCAAAATTAGTCATTACTTATACTTATTTAGTTTAACTACCAATATTTACTACTTGTGATATAGATAATGGTTGTGGGGATATACAGATAGTAATAGTTGCCTGTAAAATTTATTTGTTTCAGGTATTGCGTACCGCAAGTGTGAAGATAATGGCGACTGGTTTGTTCATCCTGTTTACAACAAAACGTGGTCCAACTACACAACCTGTGTTAATTTAGAAGAACTATCTGTAAGTATCATAGATGAAATAACACTATTGGAGGTTAAACCAGATATAATACTATAAATCGATTGATATCATACTTATATTGATAGAATCTAGTGCTACTTGGTTTAAAATTCTACTGAATAAAGAAAAAGATTTGATTATGCATGAATAAATACAGACAGCGTAGCGAACGACATCTGTAAACATTTACTACTTATTGTGGGATGTCGACTTGTTAAAATGAACACACGGTGTAGTTACTGCCTACGTGGTAGGCACGTAACCAGATAGAACAAAAATAAAAACATGCTTTTGGTTAGCGATGATGTTCAAATTTTACATAGAGAAAATAAAGGCAGAAAACAGAATATTGTAGAATAACTTGAAATCAAAAACACTTTTAAACGTAAACTCAACATAAACAATGATCAGACAGATTTAAAAAACAACCCATTTATCTAGTATTTAAGAACGCATTGTAAACAGGTACATTCAGTAATTAATTACGCTTGATAAAAGACCTAATCGGTCGAAAAAACTGTGGAGTGCCATAATAACGCAATTTTTGAAACGTTTAAAAGCAATTTTATTTTTTAATTAATATTTCCGAAATGTTTCATTAAATACCAACTGCTACATGTATCCAAATTATTAAAACACAAGTAATAATGTTTCAATAAAATATCTAGAACTACGTTTTATTTTTCTAATAGAATTATTTACAAAATGTGTCATTAAATGTACATCGTAGAGGTTTATTAACAATCTCGATAGATACGTGCTGTTGATGGAATCGAAATGAGTGAATTATGGGAGACAGTTTTTTTTTTTTTTTTGAAATAAACCATCCCCAGTTAAGTTCGTTAAAGTGTGGTAGCCGGAGGCAGGTTAATAAAACAGACGTGTTTTCGTTTTCAGTTTCGTCAGCAGATAAACATTGTTTACTCCGTTGGCTACAGCATTTCCCTCGTGGCATTGGTCATTTCCTTGGCGATCCTGACGTATTTCAAGTGAGTATACAGAATAAGGTGGTTATTTCAACCCTACAAACCCCTTTTACCCTATCAAATACATTCACGCTCTCTAGGCAAGTTTGTTCTCTAGGAAAACAAATGAAACTACGTGGCTTGACCATATTTTACATAAATTGCAAGGCAAAAAAATTATAAATACGTTCTCGATTATAAAGTAGCTTGTGAGCAGTTTATAAAATATCACAGGAATTGTTGACTAACAAATAAATATGTAAAATTGAAGTGTCTGTCTGCAACAATATCGAAATAACCGTCTTTTTTAACATTATATGCTTATTAATATGCTTTTAAAACATATTTGATCCTTAAACAAAATGTTTGTCTATCTCTAAGGGTTAATCTAGAGTAATCTAGGTTACTTTTCTTTTCACGCGAACCAAGTCGTGAGGTAAAAGCTAATAGTAAATGAAACTCTATAGCCCAAAATTTTCGTATCTGCCGTCTACGGTTAGACCTTCGGTAAATGTAAGGAGTATATAGCTTGAGTTGTTTCGAATGTAATAAGGTCTATGTTGGACAGACAGTCTTTCAAAACTTGAATAAAGGAACATTACAATAGTTTTATTAATAAAAAAAATGATTCAGCTATGCTGAACATTTAAACAGTGAAAATCATAATTTCAAATTACAATTTAAAATTTTACATATTTGTAATAAAAGTCATAGTTAAATTACCAAATCGATTATAACAATTCACCGTTATTAAATATATTTTAATTTACTCCCCGCCTTCTGCGACTAGGATCATTATATATATACTGCTTGTTATTCTGAAGTTTGTAAGTCATCACCTGATGAAGCCACTGTGTGGCGAAACTATTGTTGTATGTCACAAATTTTTTCTTGCAACTAAGCGTTTTATTTTTGTTAAAGTTTTCAGTTGTTCAAAATCTCAATATTTGTTACTTAAGTGCCTTAATACACAGTAAATTGTTCCTATTCTGTAATCAATTTTACTCTTTCATAAGTCTATATTGTTAAAGATGAAAATGTGTCATTATTGTTGTATTACAAAGATTCGAATGTCTTGTTAGTAAGAAAGTAGTACGTAAATCAATATTCAGCGAGGTACAAATTACAGGACTAATAACAAAAGTATTTCAATTAATTTTCTGTGTTGTGCTTTTATTAAAAATCTTCAGATGATAAAGTTTCCATGCTTTGCGCAATAAAAAACGAAAATGAACAATAGAGCACATAATAGCGTTTGTTAAAGCTACGCAGATGATACAAACAAGTGAAATCCGAATGAGTTTTTTATTCAATTCTCTTTGAAATGTTTAAGTTAAATATAAACAATTCTGTAATAACAAACGACATTATCAGCCCGCTTTAGTCATACTGTTTTGAAAAAAATCCCATGTGAATAGGTTTTTTTTGTATTGTGGACTAGTACCTTTAATTTGGAGAAGTGTATTGCATGACCTATCTAAATACGAAAATATTAAAACATTTAAGCTCATGAAAAACAGTAATCGACGCAAACATTTACTTTGTCTCAATTAATCGGTCACCTGTTAATTAAATTCATTCGTTATACAAGGTTCTTTAGAAATATACAAAAAAAATTCGCTGACCTAGTTATTAGTATCCGTTTATGTTCAATTTTATCAATGTGTAAAATTTTTTGTTTTTAATATATATGTTTAGGTATGAGTTTATTTTTTATACTTATCTATATAATTTAATTTTATTAATATTATTATTTATTATTTTCATTACATGCCCCTTTAAATGCAGTTTTTGCATACTTCTATCATTCTGGTTACAAATTGTATTTACATTTACTAATTTCAATTTTTTAGCAATAATTCCCTTACATGCTAACACTTGCATTCCTTTAGATTTATTTCAACCTGGTGAAAATAATCACATAATTCCGGGATCACGTCACCTTTTAAAGACTCTTTCATTAATTCTTTAAGGTCTACATCGTCTCCCCCACTTCTCCACTCCTTCATAAAATGTATAATTTTTTGTTTTTGATCCTTCATTGCATTTTTACAACACATTAAGTGCCATAAAGTCTCATTTTCCGAATAACACAATCGACACACCCACTCCTTAAAGCCTTTCTATCCTGCCCTGCCTATGTTTCCGCATCTAGCTCTTATCCAAATTTCTTTATGCGTCTTATTTTTACATCTTTTGTTTAAGTATGCAGCTTTGTTCTTTAGTTTATCTACACCCTTATTTAGTAAACCTTCTATCTCAACTATATGTTTATTCTCCCACATCATTTTAAAAACTTCACCTATATTAATTTCGAATATCACTTCCCTTAATTCTTTGTCCGATTTTGACGGCACATCATTCAGTATTGCCCTACATTCCTCTAGGAGGCAAATTTTAGGCCACCTGTCGTTGCTCAATCTGAGCACCTCACACAAATATTTACACGCCCTTTCTATGATAGTTAACCTTATACAATTAACCCCTATCTCAGGTCTCCATGTATATTTTGCAGTGTTCTTAGATACCCCCAAGGCCATTTCACATAATTTCGCTTGAAGTTTGCACATCTCTCTTAAATTTCCCCACCCCCAAATTTCCACTCCATATAAAGCTATTGTCCTTACTAACGAACTCATTAAATACATTCTTTCGGTCATATTATCCCTCCCTGCCCGTTTGAAAATTCCCCACGTTTCGCCACTTATTTTTGCCTTTCCTAGCATCGTCCTCGTATGTTTCTCCATACAATTTCTTGCATTAAACCAGAATCCCAAATATTTAAATTCGTTAACCACCTCTACATCTTTATTACATAGTTTACAACTTGTATCCTTTTTTTTCCTCCCCCCATTTCTAAACACCATTATTTTTGTTTTGCCGACATTAATGGTTAAAACCCCATTCTGTTGTACATATTATTTTAGCGATCTTAGCATACCGTTTAGTTCTACATTACTTTCAGCAATTATTGCAATATCGTCCGCATATTTGTGTCCTTATTTTTGCTTTACCTATTACCGTCCCTCCCTGCTCCTGTCTTTCCCACATTTCAACAATGGCATCTATGTACATATCGAATAGCACTGAGCTTAAAGCACAACCTTGTTGGACTCCTATCCTTGTCTCAAGTTCATTTGTTTCATGATTACCTATCCACACCTCCGCACTTGTGTACCCGTAAATTTCTCTAATAAATTTGTGCATTCTTCCTCTTATCCCGATAGACCATATCTTTTTTAACAATATTTCTCGATCAATAGTATCAAAAGCCGCTTTAAAATCAATAAAAGCCACATTTAGTTTGCCTCTTTTTCTCTTTAGTCTATTATTTATTATTAAGTTAAGAACAAAAATATGTTCTTTACATCCACGTTTTATCCTGAATCCTGCCTGACTTTCTTTCAGTTTGTTTTCTTTTTCTATCCATTCATTAATCCTTCGTGCTAGAATATTGGAATAGAATTAGAATCTAACAAAGATATGCCTCTGTAATTGCTTACACTTTCGACATAACCTTCTTTATAAATTGGTACTACCTTTGCTTTTTCCCATCCCTCTGTCAGCCTTCCCTTTCGGCATACTTCATTTAACGCATCCAAAACCCATTCTTCGCATTCATTATACAACTCTTATGCACTCAATTGGTATACCTTCCTCACCCGTTGCCTTTCCGTTGGCCATCTTACCTAAGACGCAGGTTATTTCGTTAACGTTGATATTCTCATCTAACTTTGGATCACTTGATTTTGAACATATCCCCTCTGTATTACTCCAAAGCCTCTTTTCCCCTTTTTGTTTATTCTCATGGCAGTTACCCCTGAGCACTGCATAAAAGTATTCAAATCATTGCTTATGATAAACATTGTTCGCTGTTTTGCTTTTTATTCGGCCTAATTGAATCCGTTCAAGTTTGGACGGATGGTACCGCTGTAAATGGTGCATATCATTTACATATTAATCATAGCGTTACTCTTTAAAATAATCTATCGATTACGTTGGTGGGCCTTTAGCCACAATCGCTACCACATACTATCTATGACCACTCGATGACTGAATTAGAATACTAACATTTCAACACATCAAAGCTTTGGTGATGTTTAATTAAATATTCCGGTTGAAAGACAACATTATGGATATCGAAAGTAGTTAATTAATTCCATTATTTCATCCACAATTTTATATTATGAGGTTAGGTAGTATCATAAAATTACCTTAGTAACCTACCTATACATTAACACCGTAGATACGTAGAACATTATTATACAGGGTTAATCAAACTGAGTGGTACATTAGACGTTTTAGGGAAACTAACCATGTTAGAGATTTGAGAATAGATGTTATCAAGGATGATATTTGTATCTAAAATAATTTCAACTGTCTGCCATTTTCGGTTAAACCGGATATTGATGTCAACATTATTATTTTAAATGGAATTGTATAATTTTTACGACGAATTTGAATGAAGCATAAAATTTTAAGACTTTGATAACCAACTTGTATAACTATGATGAATAGTTTCTGAGACAATTAATTAGATAGGTCATGCAATACACTTCTCCAAATTTATATAAAAAAGATCGCTACCGCAATCCAAACCATAAAACATCATGACTACCATAACGACTTAGAGGGTTGAAACTTATATTAGTTATAGTCAAGACGTTAGCCTTAACGTCATACCAAAATTAAACTTCATAATTTATACAGAGCGTTAAGAAAAGAATCAAAATTTAAAAAGTTCAAATATGAATAAACTCATTTTTTCAAATGGCACTTACCATATTTTATTTTGTCATTCGATTCCTTTTATTATTCTCTTCCGATAATTTCAAATCTCTAACACGTTTAGCTTTCCTAAAACGTCTAATATACCACTCAATTTAAATAACACTGTATAGTGATTTTTGATAATAATATAACTGCCTACAGAATTTTGAAATTATGTACGCATAACTTTTTCCTGAATTGTAATAAATCCTTTATTCCTTAACAAATAATCATGGTATAAGTAGTTTCATAAATAAAATGTTTGTAACATATGTACATATTTTTCTGTATAAAGATGATAGTTATTATATTTTTGTATATACTTAGAAATTAGATTTTTACAATAGCGTTTCCAAATAAAAATCAATTACGGTTTATTCAAGTAAACTTTTTGCATTAAACAAACAAACAAATTGTATTTTTAAAGCAGCGATGATCTGATCGCATCAGAAAGACCAATAGTTGTATTCATTGTTTCTTTTTTTAGCAAGTTTTGTGGCAATGGAGCTTCGAAATAGTTCTTGTTAACTTCTAAATTTATTTTACTCCGAATCAAAATAATCGCCAAAGTGGCTGTTAAGAGTAACAGCTAAGCTTTAGGGTTCGTACGTTATTATGGGTGTTATGAGATGAGTTTTTTTATTGGTATTCTTTGTAACATATTAACGCCGGAAAACTTATTGTAACAGATGTTTCTCCGTGGATATATTTAGATACATCAATAAATAGTGTTTTGTAAAGAAAAGAACTCACGTACACTGTTATCGTCAGCATACCTACACAATAATTCGTACATACGCCTATCATTCGTTGTTTAAGATGAGTCAATACATTGCGGAAGTATTTAGTCTATATTATATATCCTGTGATCTTTGGGGGTTAAGCGGAGATAAAAATGGCAAAAGAAATCCAAAACTAAACTAATTTACGGATTTCAAATAAGAATAAATGAATACAAAATTATTATTTCTATTTATATAAAGATCGGACAGATAATGTCGAAAAGCGAACATTATTTTTAGTTCAAATCCGTTCGATCACAAACAAAACCGATTCGTTAAACGAGTTCGTCCTTTGTCTCATCGGTGAAATCGGGATTTTTCACCAAGAATAATCGAACCACCGAAAATGCAAATGCGACCTCTAGAGAGTGAGCGACAAAAGCAAGTAAAATTGAAGGATTTTCTTCAATCCTCCTCCAGTTGCAATCTAAAAGTATATAGGACCGGAATCAGCGGCTAGGATTTGCTTTTTATTACTGCTCTTTTTTTTTCGATTGACTTTTCAACGAGTTTCTAGCAGTTTTGATTTCCACGGAGGCATTGTTTCGTTCGTTAACTTTACTGGAAAATATTTTCCAACATTTAAAGATCAAAACGAAAGCTGTTGGATCGCAGCTACATGATAAATTTGTTTTATTTCCTGAAAATAAGGTAAATTATTTGTCAATATTACAATTAAACCTTTTAAAGTTTTCCATACAAGTTTTAATACAGCAGAGTGTACGAAATCTAAAGAGCTAATAAATGAAAGAAGACATTGAATTTATGTAACGGTTTTTGAGTTATTCCATTTTTTTTAAAATTATTCCGTTTGCTGCATTTACTTTTATCGAGGTTATCTTCAAAAATAATTCATGGTATTTAATAATTAGTCGACATGTTCTTAATGCTTTAATAAGGTATTAATACGTCCAAAAATTTTTGAAAAAAACTCAAAAATGGAAACAAAACATAAACTAGAAATAAAAAAAAACTCTTTTTTTTAATAGTTAAATTGTTTTATACAGTTACATCAACCGCTTACTCATCAATAAAAAAGTATAAGACACTGCGCATTTAAAATTGATATCTTGTGATAAAAACAATTTAATACAATTTTTTTATTTTTACAAATAAGTTTATTTAACCAATGACAAAATTATTCTACAACAATTGTTCGAATTGTTGTCCATTAACTTCTAAACATTTTAAAACTGTTTTTTCTACAGCCAGGACAGCATTAAGGATTTATTCAGGATGAATCTCTCCCATTGCTGTAGTGATTCATTCCTGCAAATGTTCAATATTTTCTACTGGCGTTTCATAAATTGCGGCTTTTAAACTACCCCTGTCCTGGCTGTAGAAAAAGAGTTGTTTTAAAATGTTTAGAAGTTAATGGAAAACAATTCGAACAATTATTGTAGAATAATTTTGTCATTGGTTAAATAAACTTATTTGTAAAAATAAAAGAATTGAATTAAATCAGTTTTTTTAAATTTTCTCACAAGATATCAATTTTAGATGCATAGTGTCTTATACTTTTTTATTGAGGATGAAGCGGTTGATGTAACTGTATAAAAAAATATGGGCTGCTATTTAAAAAAAGAGTTTTTTTATTTCTAATTTATGTTTTGACTCCATTTTGGATTTTTTTTTGACGAATTAATACCTTACTTGTCGACAAATCATTAAATACCATCAATTACTTTTGAAGATAACCGCGTTAAAAGTAAATGCGGCAAACGGAATGATTAAAAAAATGGAATAACTCAAAACCCGTTTAGAATAAAGGTAGGGTTGTATCATCAAATATACCCTTATTTCTGATGGGGAATCCAGAAATGTAAAAAATAAGGGGATTCCATTTAAAATAACAAAGTTGAAGTCAACTTTCGGTATAACCGGAAGTGATAGAAATTCGAAAATATTTTAAAATGGTAGGCCTTCTGTGAAAACTCATTCAGAAAAAATTTCAAAACGATATTCCAATTCAGTCCGAAGATAGTCTAGGGGTCAGGTTGAAAACGTACACCCTGTATATAATTCAATCATGGATCCTTACACCGTATTAGACACGTATTGCAACTAATTATTTTCGTTCTTGAGGTACTTGTATTTAAGAAATAAAAATGATTTTTGAATTTGATACAAACTAAGACTTCAAAAAATAAAAATGATTTGGAATAGTTTTGAAAGAACTAATTACATTTATAAAAGTGTTTGAATGTATATTGCATTCGTTGTCAACATTTTATAAATTATAAAATATATTTTGTGCAACGAAACCCAGTGTTTTTCTTCTACTTATCTTATTTTAGAATTACTTTTATTTTGATCTGTTTACAAAAAATATTTCGGTGGTTCTATCAGTACAATTTTACAGTAGCTTTATTTGTTATTCGGCTTTAGTCAGCATTAAGTTGTTTTCCCAGCAATTACTCGTACGAGATAACTGCCGATTTAGCGTTAATAGTTAGCTTAGAGTGCCTGCACAGGTATAGGAATAATGGCATTTAAATCCTCTTTATATTGATATAGCTGTTTCTGTCGTCAATTTACGCTTTTTATACACCCACATTTAACAACGTAACCGTAAATTATTTCCAGCTTATGCGATTTTTACCTTATTACTTTCCATTATACTATCAAATCAAAAATTATGACGAAATTCATTGCATTACGACATCCAGTTTTGTTTTGAAGGAACTTCTTCCAAATGGCGAAACGTCGGTGTAGGTTGTTATAATAAAATATCCTTTTGCCCTTTAATTTTTATAATAATTTCCGGAGAAGGAGAAAAATATAAATTAAACCGATTATTTTCCTTCGTTTTATGGAGCTTTCGAATAACAAAATAACAGAATTTTTAAAATTAAATTCAAATGTGGCGATTGTTTCGTCACCAACAATTAGTCAGCGTATGAGTCATAAGGCGAGCTTACAACTAATGTCTACTTTATAAGGAGTTTTTAGCATTAGAGAGTTTTGTTATAGCAGATGGTATTTTGTTTTACTGATCTAAAGAAACGTGCAACTTTTAAGAACTCTCACGGGTTTTATTGTGTGAAACAACAGCGGTTGATATAACACAGGTCAACCAAATCAGGGACTGAAAATGAAAGCCACAAAGGGGTGGTCAATTGCGACATAATTTACGACGGGTCTGAATATGGCCTCAGATTTTAAGATCTCCTAACCCCAAAAATCAATAAAATATACGTTTTGGCTTAAAAGTAATACTACATCAGTAAAAGGAAAAAAGAACTAAAACAGTCATTTCTAATGTATTTTTTTCTGCTGAATTGGAATATGGTCTTAAAATTGTCTCAATACATCAATATATTGAAGTACGAGGGTAAATCAAATATAAACGGTAATTTTGTAATATAAATTAATTGATTAATGGAACACGCAAACATTTAAACATTTAATATTTTTCAATGTAGTCACCTCCGTGGTCTATACACTTTTGCCACCGATTTGGAAGCTTAAATATTCCTTCTTCATAAAAAGTTTGAGGGCGAGTTGTGCACATAGCACAATTGCGCACATATGGCTCTACTTCTTCATTGCTTTCAAATCTTTTGCCTCCTTGTGATTCTATCAAGGGCGTGAACAAAAAATAATCACAGGGTGACAAGTCAGGGCTATAAAGAGGATTATAGAGGCTCGAGGGTTTCCCAAGCCATTTCTTCCAATTTATTCCTTTTCAAAACTGCGGTGTATGGCCTGGCGTTGTCATGAAGAAGGATGACATTTCGAATGGGCATACCCCGTCGTTTGCTTCGATTCGATTTGCGATTTTTGTCGACTGTAACAACTCATACTCAACAATAGTAAGCCGCACTCGCTGTTCGTTGGTCGTCAAAGAAGTCGTAAACAGTCGCAAACACTTTTGCTGCTGAGAGATGGGTTTTGGTTTTGGCTTTGACAGGGTAGCTTTAATCCTTTTTTCGCCACTCCTTACTCGCTATTTTTGATTCGGGAGTGCAGTGGTGGACTCACGTTTCATTACAAGTGACGATACCCCTCATAAAAACCTCCCCTTCTTGTGGAAATCGATTCTGAAGTCTTTCACTGATCTCCGACTTGATTTGTTTTTTATTTTCGGTCAACAATCAGTTCTAAGGTTGTCCAGCGAGCACTAATTTTGCTAAAGACAAGTTCATCAATGATGATGGATTGAACACTCCCATAGCTGATACCCTCATACCCATTTCTGAAGAGATTTGTCCAATAGTTAACCGGCTGATGGTGATCACTTTCAACAAGCTCTCGAATAGCACGGATGTTGTCATTTGTGAGACTCATGAGTGCGTTCTTGGGCGTCGATCATGACTTTCATTTTCGTCACGTTCCACGTTCTCGCCCATTCCTGAATTCTCTGTTCTCTGACCTACGTATACACTCGATTCTAAGACGTGAGACTATGTGTAGCATCTCCAAACTGTGCCTTCAAACGAGTGAAAATTTCCGATGGTTTAACACCTTCATTGGTTAAAAACTTTATGATGATGCGAATTGTGATTGTGCAACAGACTAAAGTACCGGTTCCTTGCGTTCAGTCATGGCTGTACTGCGGAGAGAACCGAGTGCAGCTGCTACCTAAGCCGGTTTCCCCCTCCTCATAAACCAAACAACACTCGAGCATCGAATCCTCTAGATCGGAATTACATGCTTAACTAAATAGTAAAATTACCGTTTATATTTGAATTAGCCTCGTATCTTAATCTCAAACTTCTGGGGTAACTCTGAGGCCTTTTGTCCTTCTATTTCACGTAGTAATGGAGTTAAAAGAGACTCACTCCTAATTACGACAAACTTGTTTTTAGAAGAGTCTCGCATTGATAATGTCCACAAACAAAGTGAACCAAACTTGTATCCGATTTAAAAAGTAAAAATTGCCATCTACCACCACCCTTACTCAAATAGTTTTAAGTATAAATAGTAGCATTCTTTAGACTTTAGTATAATCCATTTGTTACTCCTGAGAATGACCGCGTCGGTCGAAACAATATTGTAGAGTATTTTAAATACAATTCTGTGTAAACATCCCAGTGTTTTATTTTTTTATCAGTGATATAAACCACATCGGAACTGACATCTCTGGTCTTACCTTCCTGATCCACGTTGACCTCTATAATTAGCGTAGAGAACATCAATATAACGTTTGACATACCGTGCAAAACCACAAAATTTACATAAATACCATCGCGATGTAATACCATTACTTCGTTACTATGATGGCAACCGACGATACTTCGTTTCAATTATCGGATCAATTTTAGCTAACTACTAATATGGACCCAAACTCCCTTATGTAAAGCATATTATAGTGACAACAATATAGCGGAATTCAATAGGAAATGGAATTACTGTTTCACATTTATGTAGTCCCATCGAACGCGACCTAAAATTATCCCCATAGTACCTCTTAAGAATATTGACAAGCTAACTTTTAAGAATCATCAGAAATGTTGACACCTAATGAAAAAAGGAATTTATTTTATCGCAATTAATTAATTTTATTGCGACTAATTGTACTACTGTGGTCTGTTTAAAATAACTTAAATGCAATTAAGCAAAGAGAACGACAACACTACTCACAAACTCAACCTGTGAAATCCCAGCAAATCATAAACTGTTATAACGAACATATAAACCTTCGAATATTTTATTCCCTTTTTATTTGCAGATCTTTACGATGTGCTCGTATCACAGTTCACATGAATTTATTCGCATCCTTTGCAATGAACAATTTATTGTGGCTGATGTGGTATAACATAGTAATTGGAAACCCCGAAGTAGTTTCCACGAATAAGGTAAATTGTAGTTATAATTTTACACCAGTATTAGTATTGAAATGCTTACGTTTAACAATTTATTATCATTTTAAAATTAGATATTTAACTGTTTAAAGTTATATTCAGGACTTACATTGTCTTTGTTTGTTGTTGTTTGATTAGTCGATGATTTTTAACAATTGAAATTCAATTTATAAACGATAACTTGCTCAACCCTTTTGTCTAACCATAATATTGATAATTAATGATGTTGATCGATTCAGCGGTGGGATGATTGTAAAACATTTTTTAATATTTTTCAAACTATAGAAACACAAAGTTAATGTTATACACTTTTTATTAGAAACTCTAACAATTGTTTCGACTTATGCAGTCATCTTCAGAGAGTATTATTACAACAATAATAATACTGTGGCTGCAATAATTCGCCACAAAAGTTTACATTTTTTGTATTAATTTTATATTCGAATATTTTACATTCTAAGTATCTTTTCGAATTCTTTTCTGTATTCTTATCTTTTCTATTATTCTATTATTGTTCCTATGTAAATATCTGTTTCAACTTTTCTACATAAATCTTTCGTATCTGCACCTGTCTATTGGATCCCTACTTTTATCTTTCTAGTCCTTACTCCCCTCTAACTGTCTTCCTATCATTTTCATTTCCAAAATCTATACACTTCCGATCTGCTCTTCAAGTCTTCTACTTAACTTTAATTCTACATTTTCGATTAGTGTTCTTTGTAAATATATATTCATAGTTATCAAAGTGCATTATTTCATTTATTTATTTATCATTATATTTAACAATCAAAATTGGTGCCCCGTCAACAACTATCTAAAGTGGTGAACAACTGCATATCACCAAAATACTCTCTGTGATGACTGCATAAGTCGAAACAGTTGTTAGAGTTTCTAATAAAAAGTGTATAACATTAACTTTGTGTTTCTATAGTTTTGATAACATTGATAATTATTTAACGTATGCACATAGATACGACACAACTTTTGCTCTAAGATTCTTAACTTTGGATTATGACTCAATCTCATAGAAATGAAATCGTTCTGTAACTACTACTGTAGATGTTACTATAATTATAAAATTTATATTATAACTTAGACATTTGTGATATCAAATTGAAAAATTTATCCATTTCTTGGACAAAAGCGGATTAACCTACGGATGAACGACTCTATTGTACGAATAAAAATAGAAAATTTACTAATGGAAAATGAACAAAAAATGTACTACGTTTGCCGAAGGAATCATTAATTATGAGCCTATGAAAGACGACGATGACATTAACAACTAAATACTACAAAAAAAGGAACATATTTTTTTTATTTTGACAAAAGCAAAAGTTGAACTTTTCTACGAGAAAAGATTATTATTAGAGATTAAGGGTAAATTAACTATCAGTAAAAGGACAACAAGAATGACAACAACTAAACCCATTTCTGAAAAATATCGAATGAAAATTTGAAAAGCTTCATTCAAATTCACGTAAACGAATGTTCGCTATTTGCACTATGTTTTTAAGACGTTGATATGGCAGTACGTCGCCATCCTTTTTGTCTTTGCTGCTATTTCCGTATTATGTAAACTAATTTAATAAGAACAAAAATAAGTTCTTGGTCAAGTAATTTATCGAAGCTACCAGACGTTGATCGCGATTTCGATCTTATTAGATCTCATCAGCACATTATAGGCAGATTCGATAAATTACTGACCAAATCGCTGGAGCTCGATGTAAAGCGGATTTAAATAAGACGTTGATATGGCAGTGCGTCGCCATCTACCTGTCTTTGCTGTTATTGCGATTTGGTCAGTAATTTATCGAACCTGCCTATGGCGTGCTGATGAGATCTAATGAAATCGAAATCGCGATCCACGTCTGGTAGCTTCGATAAATTACTTGACCAAGAACTTATTTTTGTTCTTACTATTTTTTTTGTTGTATTATATTTGAAGTGAAACGCATCACTCATAATTAACACTTATTTTCCTTTTTAGTGGTGGTGTCGTATCCTGCACATAGTCCTCTTCTGTTTCCTATTATCAAATTATTCGTGGATGCTTTGTGAAGGCGTTTATCTGCACACGGTACTTGTGTCAGCTTTCATTTCTGAATCTCGGCTGTTAAAATACATGTACCTTCTGGGCTGGGGAATGCCAGGTTTCACAATTGTTATCTACGCACTTACAAGGCATTTTGACGGAGACTTGACAGACACATCCGAGTAAGTTTATCAAAACAAATACGTTTATATTTTGTATAATGTTTAATATTTTAATAATTTAATGTTTAGGATTTTTTTATTACTTAAATAAAGTAATTTATTAATAAAGTTCCACGCTTTTCGTTGTAAATGTTTGAAATTTTCTTAGAAATAAATGCTTAAGGTAGCTAATTTAGAAGTAAAATTATGTAATGGGATTTTTGCTAAATTATTCAAAGGGTGGTTTAAGAAATACAATAGAAACGTCAGAAGTCGACGACTTCCCTCAAAAAAAGTAACAGAAAGGTAGACCATTCATTTTAAGGGTCTTAACGAGCCCGAGATTGATTAAAAAGATAAGGAAACAGTTGCCTCCAACAGAAAAGAACAATAGGAAGAATGACTCGTTAGAGCCAGATTAAGTAATAGGTTGGCAAAGTATAGAGATTTAGAAAACTGAATTAATGTAACTAACAACTTCTTTTTACTCTTCAAATATTTATATTTAAGCACTTTTATTAATGACCAAAAATGTGTCAATTAATTACCTTTCCTTATTTTCAAAATTTGAAAAGTCTAAAGTACTTAATTAATCCAAACAGAAAGTCTTACAAATATAATATAGTTTCTAAGAATTAACGTGTTGCCCTTTTTAATTTTATTTTTTATATAAATTTTCGAAATTGTTCTACTAAACAATTTAGTAGGTGTGTTACAGCACCGTAGATAGGAGCTTATCTGCTTATTGCTTATAACTGCTTAGAATATAATGAATAACAACCCTCTTTCAAATTTGGCCTTCCTAAATTAATCCGAATACAACATATAATCATCTTAATTAATTTAATTATAGTAACAACGAAAACTCATCATAATCTAATATAGCTTCAAATACTTATTTCTTCCTCAAAAATTGTCGTATCTGGATTTTTTTATTTTCTACAATAGGTAGTCGAAGTAAAGAATCTGTTCATATAAATTTATAAATATAGCTGGAAAGCACGAAATTTTCAAAGTTATTTGAAAAACGGTAAAGATTTTCACGTTTTTTCTTGTTACTGCAAACGTTAGCGTCATCCGATGTGTACCATGAGGTGTTATTCGTCAGATTTACAACTACCCATTAAATCGAACCTTTTTAGGGCCACATGGTGTGTTAAATCCGAACAGTAACCTCCATGTGGTGCACATTGAATAACGCTGATGGTAGCAGTTAATCCGCAAAAACGAAAAAAGATTCGAGACGCCATTGTTCAAAAAATAACGTATTTTTAGTTCTATTTACGGATTTATAAGAAAAGATATCCCTTTCAATTACATTAATACGATATTAACTATTGAATTAATTTATACCCACTACCGATTACCTTATACAATGAGGGTAAAATTTGTTACTGTTGTCACGCCCCCACCGGGACTCGATCGCGGGATCTTGACCTTACGCGCCAATACTTTTGCTACTAAGCTACGAGAGGTGACAACATAACAAATTTTACCCTCATTGTATGATGTAATCTGTAGTGGGTATAAATCAATTCAATAATTATTATCGTATTAATTATAAATTTAACATTTACCCCTACTAAAAATTCTTCAAATATTTCATCCCTTTTAACTGCCGTTTGTCAAACTGAGCAAATATTTGTCAAATAATAACACTCCGAATGTTATGCCGCCTAAAACATGTATAAGGATAAAGATAAATCATGATTTACACATAATATGTTATATGGTATAACAATGTCCTGGATGGATTCTTGAAGAAGTTACGATCATTTGAGGATATGTTAAATTTTAACAATCCTTCTTCTTTGTTGTGATAATTTTATTGAGTAGTGTGTATTTAATACATTGTTACCAAAAGTTGTTCAAACTTTACGTAATCGTATCTAAGGGTAAAGTGGAAAGTTTGTATTTTAGTTACGCAAAAAGTTAATGGTGTGTTACCTATATACTTGTAAAAGCTTTCAGTATAATGTTCTATTTATTACCGAAAATACGAAAGCTTGTAAAAAACTGACATTTAACTGATGCTACTTTCTCTAAAGCAATTTGCACTGCATTATCGAGTTAAACACTAACAAGAATCGCTCGTTAATCATATGCCAAATTTCTCGTAAAAATAAAATCTCCTACCAGACCATACATTATGTTTATCATATCCATATAAGTATATACTGAAGCAGCTGTTCAATCAAAAAATATTAGTAATCGTAATCACTGCAAGCTTCATTGAACCTTTTAAGAGCAGTTCATGGAAACATCTTTTAATAATAACTTTTATTGCAACTATTGCAAAACTAAATAATAATAGTTGTTGAATTTTACATTGAATATAATGAAATTTCGAATAACGCTTCAGTGTTTCGTAAAATAACCCGAAACTATTTTGGAATAAATGAAAAAAATACAATTTTAATATAATAATAATAACAACAATAATAGTCGGTAATAAATTTCTCTGAAAACGCAATTGAACCTTAAAATGTCAAGATAACCCTTTAAGATGGACTAAGCAGAAATTGTCCAATACTCATTACGTTTATACGTATAACATATAAGGACATATGTTGTCTATTGCTATTTAAGATATTTTTTTTTTGTATTAGAAACAAAGGTTGCTTTCACTGGTATGCATAATTTTGTAAAGAATAAGTATTTCATCCTCGAATTAAATTTGTTTAGGGTAAGCTTTAATTGAAATTCATAAATAGTCATACTCCGGTATAAATATAACGGTGTCGTCCTATTTGCGGTCAGTCCATCGAGCGGTCAGTGGATTTTTCAGTCAAATCATTCTTGAATGTAAAAATGAACGAAGGGTAAAATTTACCTGTCGATTTTGCGGTCAAAAAAGCGTTTCACGTGTATAATGTATACACCTTTATTTTTGAAAACAAATTGGTTAGGTTAGGTTAGGTTAGGTTAGGTAAGGTTAGGTTAGGTTGGGTTAGGTTAAGTTAGGTTAGGTTAGGTAGTGTCAGCTTTAAAACGTATTTGTCCGTGTGTTCATCTTCATGGATGCTTCTTCCATTTTTCGCAATGTATTTGGCGAAAAATTCAAGAATTGGGACTCGTTGCCTATTATAAAGATGATTATACACTGAAATAAGAAATCTTATAAGAATGTGCATTTCCTTGGCTTTTTTAAAAATTGGGGACGTTGAAAACGGATTTCTTCAGATTATCAGCCAAGCACCTGAACTTTCTGATTGCCCTTTAACAAAAATTTTCGATTATTTTACCAGTCTTATGTTACCTTCACCGCAAAATCGACATAGGTATTTAAGTGAGATGGAAAAAGTGACCGCTCAATCTAAAATTTTTACGTTTTACCGCAAATTACACGACCGCTCGATCCATACAACCAAATATGACCAAGAAATAACGATCTATGCGCTTAATTTTATGAATATTGCTCGGTCCATTCTAGCGCGTATTCAAAGGGCGAGGGTGACTACCCTAATCAGAATGAAAACGACGTTTTCAAGATGCGTTTATTCCTAATTGTTTTAAAATAAAAAATCCAACTTACAAAATTATAAATTGCAAACGTTAAACTATAAAATAAAATCTAATTTATAATTTTTTTTTGCGGTGAACCGATCGATGACACCATCCACTGATCTATCTACATCTCTATAAGTATGAAAAGCTCCAGTCCAACCATACAGTCTTGCGTCATGGTGGAACGAATCCATGTTTTCAATCTTTTCAATGCCGAGAAGCTGCGTTCGCCGGTAGCCACGCTGGCGGGTAAATTTAATGGAATTGAAAACGCCTTTTTCATTTTAAGAAATACTCCTTCATCGCATTAATTGTACGCAGACATCAACGAATCAGCTGGGTTAGAGTCATTATTGCATTTCATTTTCCAATTATCTACCTCTGCCCTGAATAATGATAATATTATTTCTTCATTTTCATGTCCAGTTTACTCAACTAATTTGCGACGTTTTTTTTGTGGCTTTTGATTTGCTTAGAATTTTAAGTTTGTCCTCATCGGTAATCGTCACAACATGATCCAAAATGAAATTTCCAACGCTGACATTTAAACCATCAATTTTACATATCTTCTGTCTTCATTTGGACGGTCTCATCTTTCTCTCTTCATCCACCTATCACTCACTCCTACGATTCGTTAATGGAATCTGAAGAAGGCCTTCCGTCCTAACCCTTTGACCTCAGAACCAGGGTTTAGGACGGAGAAACTGCCCGCTCATCCGTGTAAGCAGCTTATATGTTTCGTCATTTTAAGTGTAGTCAAGTTTGCTGAACGTAAGTCGTAACTAACAAATATGTTACATACGTTTCTGTTTATTTGCCCGTTGTAATATGAAGCAGTACCAAAGGGAAGAAACGTAATTGATGCACACGAAAACTCTCAATGAGTTCTGCCAGAACTTTATAGTTTTAATACAGTTCCTCGAACAATGTTGGCTTTTTTCAATCGCGACGAGTAATAATAACCGAGCATTTCGCTCATTTATTGTGCTATACTTGCTGCGAATGACTAAAACTTTTAATTCGGTCCATGCATGGGTTATTATTTCCCAGCAAAGCGGACGATAAAAGCGTCTTATGCCTCGGAGGGAGAGCAATCTCCGTTCCGGAAGTTTTACTACACAGCTAAGTCCGATTATATTAGGTATAGTTCGTTGACGATGCCCGCGTCCGCGCCGGTTATTAACAATAACACCAGCGACTTTCCGGACAGCTTTTACCGGACTAAAATGTTTCAAACTAATTTTGTTTTACGTTTCACATCGGGAAAATTAATGCGCATCCGTTTACATGTCGCACCACTGGAACACACCGAGAGTTCCGTACTATGGAAAAGCCTAAAAATACAAACTACTTTTATAATCTAAGGACCAATAATAATTAAACTTCAATTATTTATAAATATAAATATAAATATGGAATCAACAGAAACAACTACTCTGAGGGCTAATACCCTTACCGCCATTGAATTACACTGTTGATTCCGATGGATTGTTAGACGAAGATCAAGATATTCAAAAAAGAAGGAATTAAAATCCTAATTCGTCTAAATATTAAGATCAAAGATTTTACATTTGGAACGCGTCCCACCAAGTAGGCACAACGAATCAAAAGCCATATCCCACGACCGGTTTCGACCTATCGGGTCTCATTAGGTGGGCGCTGGCAGAACAAGTGGCAAAGGCTACCCTGTCAAAGTCAAAACTAAAGTCGATCTCTCAGCCGGAAAAGTGCTTGCAACTGTTTGCGACTTATTTGACTCAAGGGGAGTTTTACTCATTAATTTTCTTCACGACCAACGAACAGTCAGTGCGGCTTACTATTGTTGAGTATGAGTTGTTACAGTCGACAAAAATCGCAAATCGTATCGAAGCAAACGACGGGATATGCCCATTCAAGACGTCATCCTCCTTCATGACAACGCTAGGTCACATACGGCAGTTTTGATAAGGAATAAATTAGAAGAAATGGGCTGGGAAACCCTCGAGCCTCTATAATCCACCTTATAGTCCTGACTTGTCACCCTGTGATTACTTTTTGTTCGCGCCCTTGAAAGAACCACAAGGAGGCAAAAGATATAAAAGCAATGAAGAAGTAGAGGCGTATGTACGCAATTGTGCTATGTGCACAACTCGCGTTCAAACTTTTTATGATGAAGGAATATTAAAGCTTACAAATCGGTGGAAAAAGTGTATAGACCACGGAGGTGACTACATTGAAAAATGTTAAATGTTTAAATGTTTGTATGCACCATTAATCAATAAATTTATTTTATAAAATTACCGTTTATATTTGATTTACCCACGTACATGAAATGTAAAAAGAACTCCATGATGTACATGAAAATTTATTTAAAAGATGCACAATTAGAAACGAAATTTTATCTGTTAGTACGTTTTCCAGACAATCAATGATGAATTTGGCAAACTTTTTTGATTTCATTGTCTATTTTTGTAATTAACTATGAGAATAGAACAAAGTGAAAAGTGAGATTAGACATCTACAGTTGTGCAAACAAAAGCGAATTTTTCATTATTTAACCGTCAAAAAGATTTCAATGTCATAGACTAAAAAGTTTTCCTTTGAAAGATTCCACTCTTCTTCTAAGTTTCAGGGCACAAGGTCCTGTTATTTTTAAACGGTCAACTGATACTTTTCCAGTCTGTGACAAAGATGCCAATTTTGGCGTTGAACTTTTTGTTCTTCAAAAACATTTCTAATTTCATCTACCCTCATTCTTATATATATATATATTGTGCACATTGAAAACTGACAATATAATATTATATCCACTAAAAAAGAAACTTGCAAAATATTTTTTTAGGGAATGCCAATTTATAAAAGACAATTAAATTATATAAAACCTTCTTAAGTATAGAAATTATGAAATTAAAAAGAGAGACTTCCATTCGGTCGATCTTGTACAGAGAGTATATAATATAAGAACATAAACTTTCACGGCCGGAATTCATAGTGGAATGATGGTTCGGGCTTGTAGACCGTGGTCGATGTGAACGGTTTCGTCCAGACGTTTCGTCAGCAACTGCGGCTGACATCCTCAGTGGTATAATCTTCGCCCGCGTAGTCAACACAGCACCCACTGAAGATGTCAGCCGCTTGCCGACGAAACGTCTGAACGAAACCGTTCACATCGACCACGGCCTACAAGCCCGAACCATCATTCTACTAGAGAGTATATAATTCATCTAAATTAAGAAAACACTTGATGTGTGTTTCACATATTTAATCAGAACATTTGAGAATTGTTTCGGCTTTTACATCGTTTTCAAAAACATTTTGTACTCTTTTTACTTGCCGAAACGATTGTCAGATCTTCTGATTAAATATATGAAACTGAAATCTAGTGTTTTCTATATTCATCTAGTTGTAGTTGACCTCTATAATCACCTTTGTAAAAGCGTTTGTCAGAGGATGTACCGTGTATCACAATTTCTTTCATCAATATTAATAATGGTGCTTGCTCAGTTGCTGTCATATTCAACATAAGTGAGCAGATTGAGGCAACGTTCATTAATAACGTTGGAGTAGAAGGTTAAAGGTAATACCGACACGTTTTCCGTAAATTTCATAATTAAATACTTTCTTCTTACCCTTCTCGTAAATTTTCCTAAACCCTAAAGGGCAACTAATAACAAACTTGTCCAAGCATCAATTAAACGTTTAAGATGCGGTACTTGTGAAACGTTTAAAACGGTTTACGTCAACTTTAAACTATTCAAAATTATTAGAAGACATTCTCATAAAACCACAGAGGAAATAAACGGTTTTTGATATAATTTTTTTGTATCGGATCTTACATACATTTAATTGCTTATTAGTTTTCCGTCATTTCCGAGATAACTATTGGCAAATTATTAAATTTGAGGAAAAATTCAATAGTCATATTTACTTAAAATACATCATGTAAAGTGTCTGTTCGTGTACAATCACTTTTCTCTGCAATTATCTACTGTCCCTTGGACTCCCCTGTTAATAAAAGAGTTTGGTAGCAGTATCTGAGCGAGGGTGGGAGTGGGTGGTGAAAAATCTCCTTTCAACATTTGTTTCTCATGAGAAGTTCGAAAATGATTTAGGATGTTTTATAATAAACTCACTAACTGAATAGCAAAATAAACCCGAAGGAATTGCACTAATTTTGAATAAAACACTGTTTTATAAATTTCAACAGATTTAATTATCACTTGACAATTGTTTCGCCAAATTTTGGCTTCTTCGGAAGATATATTTGAACTTAAATTAATTTAACAACACATTAGCTTATATGCCAGTTGTGGGAAGGGGTAGAGGAAAAAGATATAGTAGTGGGAAAGTACTTAATTCTATTTGTTTGTTTATTAGAATATCGCTATTTTTAAATTTATTAATTTCTAAAATTTCTAGAAGAGACAGTTTTAGTTTATTATTTTCTATATGTAATATTTTAAAATCTTCATTAATTGATGATTATGAAACTGATTAGGTGGTTTGCATAATTGGAACAATCAATGTTTTTGTTATAAAAAGCACTCTTGAGTTCACTAATTCTTGTTTTAAAATTTCTACATGTTTTTCCCTCTACCCCTTCACTCAACTAGCATGTAAGCATTTTACCCGAACAACGCTGGGCATAACTATTATTTCACATTTAACATTTTACAAAAAAAATTACAATTCTGGCTAGTAAATGGAATCAAATATTAATAAAAGCGTACAAAATTGATCATAAATGCTGAACTGTTAGAAAAAATATAACTATACACACCACCTAGGAACTTGCAACCATGACGTCAGGTATTCAATTTCAATTCAGCATTAGTTCATAAATCATTAATTAATAGAAGTCTTTCTAAAGGTAGTTGTAATGGTCTGACGGAGGGTTGGTTTACTGATTCATATCATCAGTTTAAGTTGAAAGCCAAAGATTTCTTTTTAAAGAAGATATGTGCGTTCATTTAATAGCTATAATAATTTATAAACTGTTATTTTGTTTGTTATTTTTTATTATTTATTATACTTCTAATTTTGTTTATTTAGTTATAAATGCTTATGCTACTACCTGCACCAATGCTTTATTGAATTAAACAATACACCTATCAAACTTTGTTAAATATTTTGTTTCAATAAATAAATATATAACTAAATAAATAAATATTTTGACAATATCCAGAAAATGCTAACAAAAATTATGGTTTTTACAGATGCTGGATGAATGACGGCAAATATAATATAATCCTTCAAATACCAGTGTGTGCTACCGTCTGCCTCAACGTTATATTCCTCATTAATATAGTGCGAGTGCTGCTAATAAAACTTAGGAATGGACCTCATTTGCAGAGGAACAATTCTGGCTCAACGAGGACTTCAATACAAGCCCTAAGGTAAGATCCCTAATACGAAATATGTTTAGTTACTACGATCCCATTCTCGTCATTAAACTTGCACAGCTCTGAATTATTTTACAATTAAGCAATTAATTAACCACTATACCTCTATGTATGTGTGTACTGGGTGGATTGTTAATTATATTTGAAAGTTAAATTGAGTTTACCGATAATGACTGTGAGCAATGGTCTGAATCATTTAACTAACTCCCGAAAAGGATAATAGATTTATATAGTTGATTGTATTTATGGCAATATCAAGTATAACCATTATAATGTCCTTCCGGTTATAGCGACGGTAATATCTGTCATATTAGTTTAGAAATTGTTTTAGGAAATTTTTCGGGTATAGTGACTTCAAATCCATTCGAATTCGCCTATAGCGACTGATTTTCTGACAAATTTCGAGACATTCCTTGATGTTATTCCTACCAAACTGGCACAAACACAAACTTTCTTATCTTTTAATCACGTTTGCGTGTAATCATATTCTTTTGGTTGTATTACTATAGTAATACTTAACTATAAAGCCGAAGAAAAATTAATTAAAATAATAAATTCGCTTAAATCGACTTTCTATTAAAATAGCCTAATATATTGTAGATTATACATTGTCATTATAACTGAAAACCCATTGTATATCAAAAACAAAATAACATTGACAACTTAAATATCAAATATACAAATTTTATTTTAAAATAGTTTATCTACTAAGATTTTAACTGGGTTCTCATTTCGTTGATCAAACTAATGATAATATAAGTAATATAGCAAATAAGTTTGACCTAGACTAATACTCCCATAAACTCAGTTACACTCTAATAAGATTTTGTGTCTGATTAATTAACCGCCGTTGTAAACATGGTTTTGCATCCTATCTAAACGCGTACAAGTTTGTGAATCAATTTAGTAACCTGGGTAATTAGATTGTTCTTAATAACCTCAACTACTAAATGTAAAAGACTGCTAAAAGCTAATAACTTTCGTGGTTATGAATTTTCACGTTCGCAATCTGCTATTTATGGATTTTATAATAATTTAATAACATATAAAATACAAGACTGTTGAAAATTTTTACATTTATCTATCACAAGTTTCGACGTATCTATTTAATTCTATAAATAAACAGTAGGGTAGCCTAATTTTCAGCTTACATATCATTGCAACAATTAAGCGATTTTGATGTCATAAACACATTTTAAAGCTGGTATCCTTTAAGACACAACTTTAGTATCGTCGACCCTACAAAATAAATTAAAAATTTATCAAAATATGAAGAATTGCCCTTTTTTAATTTCTCATGGGGTAGTAGAGGGTGACATAAAAGCCCGAGTGCAAACCTCGATTAAATTCTTAAATTTTGGAAGATACAATAAAAAAATTATCAAGTCCATTAATTAAGGATTACCTTGATAAAATAGCAGTGGTAGATAATAATTTAGAAACGAATTGCAAAAATCTAATGTTCAACAGTAACTGTGCCTCCTACGAAAATTATTGAGTCGTAAAAAACGCAGTAAATGCAAAAAGGTGTCGATAAAATGGCATTACATGAAAGCTGCTAACGGATGTCTATGACAAACTTACGAAATAATTTGACATCCAACTCTGAAAGCATTTAGTTGTTAAAAATTATCTGACTTTTGGCCGCACACAATAAATTCATGAAAAACAAGAAATTATGTAGAACTTTCACATTCGATATCTCACCTTTTTCATCTTTAATTTAATTATTTATCAAATTATTTTTGTACCCTCAGATTGCGATCATTTCATGAATAATTTCCTGATTGAACAGTATTCTACATTATAATAAAGCAAATCACTTAAATGCGAGTATGACTCGCCCCCGCATGGTTCCGTACTTTATCAAATTACTTATGTATTTATTCGATTATATAGTAAAATACTTTTAGTATTCGAATTTAAACTTAAGCAATAAATATAAAAATAAATTACAAAAACTAGGTTTAACCATTGTAGAAAATAATAATGTTACCTTAAAAACCTTGTTAGTAAAAAATAAAAAGAAAACAAACTCCCTTGACAAAAGTGGTATTTACCAATTGACATGAAATTCATGTGATACAATATATATCGGTCAATATGGCAGAGCTATCTCTACTAGGATAAAAGAACATTCAAACAACATAAACAAAAATAGTTTACAAACCAGAATTTCAGAGCATTGCACTTTGTTTAAACATAATATCGATAATGTTAGAAAATTTAGAAATAAAGAAATGTCTTCACAATAAACAGAACATTGTAAATAACCAATTAGAACTAGGACAAACTTCATCCCCTCTTTTACTTTGTGAACTGTAAATGTATTCGTCACACTTTAACTTTAGTAATTATACTCTTGATATTGGGCTATGCTCGAAACAATTGTCGAGGAATTTTAAATAAATTAGTGAACATTTGAACTGTGTGTTTTATTAACTTTTAGTATTGTTATTTGTGTAGGTATAGTATATAATTTTCAGTTTTCCGGCTAAAGCCATTTTAACCTGATAAATAACAGAATATTTCTAAAAGCCATAATTTTGATGTAGTGTTAATTTAAATAAAATATACATTTGTGTTCTGCTTGCAAAACTGTTTTAAACGATCCCATAAGCACAGGCAGATTTATTCTTTTACCCCTCCTTGCGTGTCTCCGCATTAGATAGAGTTTTTATAATCTTACTTACGATAATAGCCTCTGGGCCGAGGATTTAAATACTATTTCTTAATTTCAAGTCAATATCTAATTTCGGAAGAAGATTATCATAATTTATAAATTACATTCAAAATAATTCAGTATAGATATGTCAAACTGATCTATCATAATTTAAATTTTGGGAAAGAACAATTTACTCAAAATTTCAGTGAAAATTTAATCAAAAATTTTTTTAAATTATTCGGATTTAATATAACAGATAAATATTATGATGGTAAAATAACCTCAAAGCAATGGGAGTTGTGATCCGTTCATTGGGCTACTGTCCACTATCCACTATCCTGGAGAAGGAGAGTTTAAAATGTATGCTGATGAAATGGAAAAAGGTGAAAATGATTATATAGAGTTCGAAGTTTTTGTGCGGGTGGTTGCAACTCGGGTTTTTGAATACCAATAAAAAAATGTGCAAATATATCCGCCAAGATGTTAGATTTAAGATAAGTTCTTGGCTTGGTTTGAAATAAGGTGGGTGGCGGACTTGTTCTGCGTCCGTTATTTTGAAGCTAAAACGAAGACATAAAATGAAATTTTTTAAATAGGATAGCAACACTGTAACTCCTCTAGAGTGATTGTATGTAACACTCTTATGAGGAATACAAGTTACCAGCAAATAATAAATAATGATAATAAATAATAAATAATAATAATAATAATCATTCAGGAAGCAAGTTGATATAATATCTGTTTATGGCAGTATACCGCTATCCATTAACAAACTTAAATCAAATAGTTGTAGTTGAATGTGTTATTTCAGACGGTTTACATGTTATGAATATTTTTTCGAACCCCTGCAGAACGGATAACGATAAAAAAACTCCAAGTAAAACACCTCGCTTCTGACATAAATGACCTACATTTCTTAGTCTAGACAAATCTATTCAGCAAAATCATGGAGCAAAAAGTATTTTGTAATTTTTTGAAATTTTGACGTTTCAAAAAATTTCTAAGAAAACTTTTTGTTCCATTTTGCTGAAAAGTTGTTTCTAGACTAATTTGGGATCATAGAATTCAAAAATGACAGAAAGCAATACGTAGTTGACTTTTTTACTTATTTTCGGAATGCCGTATTTTAAGAACTAGCCAATGGCTCATATTGCGCTTTTTAGGGATTATAGACTAATATCTGGTGAAGAGTCATTCCAAATCGCTTGCTGTATTTTGGACGGTTTAGATTTTATGATAACGCGTAACGATAAAGCCTGTCGGTTATAGATGCAGCGTCGTCGTATCAGTTGGACAACTAGATACCTCGCTAATATCCTTGTTCTTAATACAATATTTCTATAACATTGCTCACAATGTTGTATTGAAGAAAAACAAATTAAGTCTCCGGTAATTGTATGACAAATATAAGCTTATTAATCAGTTCTGGTTCACAATTTCTTAGCGTTTCTCGTTGTATCATTTAATCGTTTGGCTGTTGTTGTCGCTTTTAAATGCACTTTGTAGTTTAATTGCTCATAATATTTTGCAGTCAGATGCCGAGTGTTTAACTGACATTTCAGTGGGGTAATTAAAATTGCAGACAACTTTCATGTTCTGAAATGTTTAATTGTTCGTGACTGACTCAAAATTACGATAATTTATTTCCCGTTTCCTATTTACGGCTCATAGATTCCGATTAGATTGTGAATACCATCAAACTTAAATAAAACAGCTATATTTTCATATGGCTACTAAGGTACGAAGTTACAACTATAAACATCTACATATATATCGCTATTACAGTGTTATCATTTATTGAAAAAAACTAAAAATGTCCATTTTGTGTGCTTTTAAAATCTACTACTTTTCATTAACTTGCTCATTTTAGTTTCTTGATAAACCGAACCTTTGGGCTTCTTGAACGACTTCTATATACAAAGTTTAACCCTGAATTTGAAATACACACATACATATACAGGGTTCTTCAAGTTGATGGGCTTCCAGACGCACAATTTTGAATTATTGCAATAATGCATAAAATATTTTAAATTTATTTTATTTACATGGTGAATGTGGAAAAATTACAGAAATAACTTGTGTACTTTTTAATGAACGTTGTCCAAACAAACCGAGAATGATTATCTTCTCTGTCTACAATTGGTTTCGTGTGATTGTTTTGTTTTCCGATAGCATTTTGTAGAAAATTTAATTCAATTCTTGTAATTTTTTTCCAGCCATTCTCGGTGTGTTTGGAAGACGTTCATTAAATGCACCACTTCTACCTTAAACTTCATTAAAAAGTCTGCAAGTTCTTTCTGTAATTTTTCCACATTCACCATGCAAATAAAATAAATTTAATATACCTTTATTGTTGTAGTAGTAGTAATCTAAATTATTCATTGTGGATGCTTTATTGCAATAATTCAAAATTGTGGGTCTGGAAGAAGGCATGCGCTTTCTGACACTTAACAACAATTGATTGTTCAATTGTTTCGAAATCACAGCACACTGCTTTCATTAATGCAGTGTAAAAAGGCAAAATCTTCACAAACTGTAAATTTTCTCAAAAAGTATAAACAAAGGTATACGTTAGTCCCATATCAATAGACGTCAAATTCAATGAGGAATTGGAAAATGCAGTCAAAACTGGGTCATTAAAAAAATTGACTTTGAAGTTAACCAACTTTGACCACAAAATTTGAACACCCTGTAAATTTTAGTTAAAAACCACATTTTTTTTTCGATAATGTAAATAGTTATAGATAAGTATTACGAGTTATATAGCAAAATCTCAAAAATTAACTGAATTACGGTTTTTTTTAATGTTAACGTGCAAATGTTAAAAATTTTGAAAAAAATTAAATAACTCAAAATCCATCAATATTTTCGAAGTAGTGCCTCCTATAAAATATACATGAATTCAGGTTTTCCATCGGAAAATGTAAAAAAAGTATATCATTCCATTTAAAAAAAAAAAGTTAATATCGACTTCCGATATAACCGGATGTAAATCCAACTTAACAATATTTTTAAAATAATCGGTATAAACAATAACTAAATGAGCCTAAGCCCAAGGTTCAGAATTGAATTCATTCTACTACTTCATATACTTCTAATAGCCCATCAACTTGAAAGACTGTGTATATGTATATACATTTACATTACGGGTTTTCTAGTCTTAAAATGTTATATAACGATTATCCAGGCGAATTGTTTATCCAACAGAATTGACATTTTTCACCAATTTAAGTACCCCGCAAATGACATAAATTTGGCGAGCAGCGGTTTTGATGATATTCGACGTTTTACAGTCGACATTCAGCATAAATCATATTTTATGTTTTTAACACTTGCAATACAATATGACTACATTCTTTGTGTTGACGAAAGATTTGTTCAAATTGGTGCACTGTTCATGAAACGACATTATCGAATAAAATTAGAAAAATTACTTGCAAATCTTCACAAAATTGGTGTTGCCAAAGACTCAAGATTGAGTTCATATTATTTGTTTTTACGTAGAATATGGAACAAAGGAGTTTTTTGGAACTTCCTGTATATCTTTGTCATTACTAACCAAGAGAAAATCCCTCAGGATAAACGACAATCTTAGACAATGTCCGTAGGATTTCGAAGGAGAATGTTACTCTGGATGAATACGTGGATTATAACAAAATGAGGTGATTTCAGCTGACTCTACTTCCTTTTGCACTAATAATACCAACGAGTTCAAATAATATTCTACGGAAGTCCATAATTTTCTATCACAAAAGACACATCCTCCATAATACATTTCTTTTTTATACAACTTTCGTTCTTGTATTTAGTATGGATTCAGCGTTATTAAATTTAAGAAAATATGAAACTTCAAGCTTTTATGTTCCTTGTTACACAGGCTACTAATCTTCTTAAAGTAAAATGCACCAAACACCTCTTAAATATCAAAATAATGTATTAAAAAAAAGAAGGCATTAGAATCCTTTTTTCGTCTAAATTTTAAGGATCACAGATCCCACATTTCGAATGCGTGCTACACAGTAGGCACAGCGTACCGAAAGCCATATCCCACGACCGGTTTCAACCTATCGGGTCTCATCAGGTGGGCGCTGGCAGAAAGGCCTTTGCAGGCTATATGATAAATAAAGGATTTTCCAATTAGAACGTCAGAACTTTGATGCCAAAAACAAGATGGCTTTGGAACGCAAATCTCAAATTTTGCAAAGAAATGAATTCAGTATATTGTGGTAAGTTAATATGGATAGATTAACGATTCAACAGCGCTTAGAAATAATTCGTATTTATCAACAAAATGAGTGTTCCGTTCGCTGAACATTTCGCGCGTTGCAGGAAGTCTACGGTAAGCATAGTCGACCAACCGAACGATATCTTTATCGTTTGGTTAAAAAGTTTGAAGAAACTGGTTTAGTTGCAGATAATTCAATATTTGTGCGTAATCGGGGTGCCCGATCGGAGGTTAATATTGCTGCTGTAAGCCAAAGTGTAAGAGATGATCCGAAACTTTCAATTCCACGTCGCTCTCAAGAACTCGGCCTCTCTCAGGCGACTACGTGAAGAATTTTGCATAAAGATCTCCAACTCAAGGCTTATAAAGTTCAAATCATTCAAGAACTAAAGCCAAATGATCGTCGTTTGCGTCGAAATTTTGTAGACTGGGCCTTCGAGCAGTTGGAAGCTGATCCACATCTTGCAGAAAGGGTACTGTTTTCCGATGAAGCCCATTTCTGGCTCAATGGGTTTGTAAACAAGCATAACTGTAGGATTTGGGCTGATGCAAATCCTCAAGCCATTCAAGAAACATCTCATAATCCTGAGAAGGTTACAGTTTGGTGCGGTTTCTGGGCTCGAAGCGTGATTGGACTTTATTTTTTTGAAGACGAAGATGGAAATCCTATTACTGTAAATGGTGAGCGGTATAGGAATATGCTAACGGAATATCTTTGGCCAGAACTCAGAAATACTGACATAAACAATGTTTTCTTTCAACAAAACGGGGCAGCGTGTAACACATCTCGGCCGACACTTGATTTATTGGAACATCAATTTCCTGGTCGCGTTATTTCAAGAAATGGTTATGTAAATTGGCCACCAAGATCATGTGATATCACACCCTTGGATTTTTTCCTTTGGGGTCATGTTAAAACTCTCGTGTACAAAAATAAGCCACGAGAAATTCCCAACCTTAAGAGAAACATTCACGCATCATTAGGAATATACCACGCGATATGTGGTTGTTATTGTGTCTCATTTGAAACTTCTGACGCGCTAATTGGAAAACCCTTTATAAATATAAATATGGAATCAACAGAAACAACCTCTTTTTTTGAATATGTTATATCTTCGTCTAAGAATCCATCGGAATCAACAGTGTAATTCAATGCCGGTAGGGGTGTTAGCCCTCGGAGTAGTTGTTTCTGTTGATTCAATATTTATATTTATATTTATCAAAATAAAGTGATAGATTTCATTATGGGTTTCGCAGTTTATGGTGGTGTATTATTATATAAGAAATGAGGCTAATAAATACACTTTCGTTGAATGTTCAATGCTCTGAGACTGTGACTGTCTGAGTATATACATAGAGTCATATATTCGTAAATAATATTCGTTTCTCTAAGTGTATTTACCCATTTATCGTTTCACGTTTCCAAATGACAACTCTATTAACGTAAGTAATAAGCTAATAAGGATAACTGAGCGTTAAAGGCGAATATCGTCGAACTTAACTAATGGTACTATTTAAATAATATATACATTAATATACGTACGTATATAGCAAATGATGAATTAACTAATTAAATCAAAAGGTTCTCGACTATCTTTCCCATTTGATATGCAAAACTTTTTAGGAAAATTTTAAAAAACTGTTTTATTATCCCAACTAACCTAACCCGTCCAAATTTAAACGGGTATGTACCGTTACCAGTGGTGCATAGCACTTTTAAATTTTCACCGTGGCGGGTGCTTAACCACTGCCACTGCCATATTCTGTATGTCGCCCTACGACGTAACGATCGAATATTAACACTTTAACAAGCTCAACACGCTAAAACGTTGGTTTTGGATTTTTAATTAATTTTTCCGATTAAACGACAACATGGATATCGAAAGTAGGCTTTATATTACGAGAAGAGATAGCTCCACAAAATTACCTTACAAGCCTATCTATACGCCGGCACCATAGATACGTAGAAGACTATTAAATAGAGACTAAGAATTCCTGCAAGCTTGGATGGATGTGTAACACTGTCAATGGTTACATTTCCACTGTTTAGTGTGTAGACTCAGCTACACTGCGTTTTAGTAATTAAATATAAAACGCCTAGTTGATAAAATTTTTGAATAACTCATGCTCGGGAAATATATACATTTAATTTAAAATCAACTAAGTATACAAAAATTTACATGTGAAACATCTAAAGTGACGTAAAAAGATTTGAATTTTTAAAAACGAAATGAATGAAATCGACCTCCATGTCTTATAAGGATCTAACTTAAAGCTAACAAACAAAATTTTTACTGCTTCGGTAGGCGTGAACAAGAATGCATATATACTAGTACAATTAACATTAAGACGGAGCGAGAAAAACTTTTAAAAGTGACAAGTCAATTTATTGTTGACTGCCATAAATTTGTAATATCTAGAGCCACCGCCCTTGGTAGTCGTCGAGTACCCAAACAGCGGGTGGTTACTTAACTTAAGTAGACCAACCCTGTTATAGGCATGAATGTGGATAAGAAAGAAAAGAATAAAGAAACGTATAAATCAGTCTAACTCATTACTAAATCGGAACATCCACCATCAGTATTCTCATCACTAATATCATTATTATCACTTTACTATATAATAATTTTCAATTATCTATGGTGCTATCGTAGGTGGGTACAATGTCTACAGAAAACTTTAAAACAACATTTCCTAAATAAAGCTTTACGGTCTTAATCGTGTTTTATATGGGGTGACAAAAATTATTGTTGGCACATTCAAACTGTCGCGAATTGTAGAAAAAAGAATAGAAAATTCATACAGTTGCAAGATTTAATTTCAATACATTAATGTGTAGTATGCAGTGTATAAATTTTTAATTGTTGATTGTAGAAGCCTAGACTTGTTGAAACTAGTTTATAATTTAAAAAAATGAAAAAACACAAAACGTTTCAAGAAATATATTTAATACACGACTAAATATATAATATATCTTCACCTGAAGAAGCTTATGTTAAGTGAAACAATTGTCGTGTATTAAATATATTTCTTGAAACGTTTTGTGTTTTTTCATTTTTATAAAATTTAAAATTTTAAATTTGTCGGCATTAGGATACCTGAAAGTGGCTCATTCCAAACATCAAGGTACACGTACTAGCATCTTGCATGTACATCGTTAGATAGTCAGTTGACAAATTATAACAGTAGGGATAAGTTGTTCTCCCGCTAGCCCTCTCGTTTTCTTAACATTTTTGTTATTTTGTCTTATTTTAATAAACAATTAAAACACAGGCAATTAAATTATTTTTTTTCATTCCTGAATTCCATAAATGAAAAAATTAAATTTACCATGGAGATCGAGGAGAACACTAGTATTAACTTTTTAGATTTAAATATCTCTAGGAATAAGGACGGTTTTTTAAGTTCCGACATATACCGGAAACCAACCACGACTGACGCCACAATCCCGGCTACCTCTAATCAATCATTTAATATTAAAATGTCCGTTTTTCATAGTCTAATCCATAGGTTAGTCAACATTCTTTTATCTGAACAAAACTTCTCTAAAGAACTTAACATTATCAAACATATTGCTATAAATAACGGCTACAAAACTGAAGTTGTTGATAATATCCTAGGAATATGTTGGTTAATGGTTTGAAAGTTAAAGACGATAAACCTTTTTGTGTCATCAATTTTATTAAAAATGTAAGCTCCAAAATTTCAACTAGATTAAGAAGATTAGATTTTAAAGTGTTAGAAGTCAATAGATTAAAGCTATGCAATATCACAGTTAATAATAAACCAAAACAAGACAAATTACAAAAAAGCGGAATCTACAAATTATCATGCAAAGATTGTGCCGCCATTTACATTGGACAATATGGTAGGGCTCTAAAGAATCGTATTTGTGAACGTGAGCGCTCAATTAAGAACAAAACTTGCTCAACAGGTTTTGCTGAACATTGTGTTCAAAATAACCATAATCTTGACAAAGAAAGTATTAAATTATTACAAATTTCAGAAAAATCTAGAAAGCTCACACTTTTGGAGTATTTAGAAATCAAATTAGCAATTTCAAATAAAAACAATATAGTGAATAATCAAATAATATATTGACAAATAACACCCCACTGTTAATAACCGATTTATAATGAAAAGATCTTAATGAGTCAATTTCCCCAATTAATGTATGTTAACTTGTTTTTAATTTGTCTCATGTATGTAAACTGCAATTTACTATTTAAGGTTTGAACGTTTAATGTATAATTTAGTATTAATCTACTCTTGATAAAGACCGCCCGGTCGAAACATATGTCGAGTTTTTCGAAATAGATTTGTTGAAACATTCTTTTGTCTTTTATTCTTATCTTTAAGTAATTAATTAATTAAAACTCACATTAATCTATATATATATATCCTATATTACTTTATATTATAGGAAGACAGTTTTATCTTTCAAGTACAAAATCATAAAAACAATGAGTTTGTTACAGTCTTCTTGTAAAGAACAGTTTACTAGAAAAGGAAAATGTTTTTCTAATTTATAAATACTGATTAGTTTAGTTTATGGTTATCGATATTCAATAAAGGGAAGGCGCGACTTGAACCACCCTGCACACACTGTAAGTTTACAAGAAGACAAAAAAGTTTATCCATTTCGCTGGTTCTAGCTATTCGGAAACAAACTTGTGTATCCGTTTCGTAAAATGAAGTCAGATAAGGAAAAAAAAAACATGCTTTGTAAACTTTTTTCACGTTAGCTTGAACGTCATTATTTAAAAAATGTTCTCTTTTTTTTCAGGGCCACGTTGTTACTTGTCCCGTTGCTGGGACTCAACTTTCTCCTAACGCCTTTTAGACCGGAGGAAAAACACCCGTGGGAACACGCATACGAAATCCTTTTAGCCATTACCGCTTCACTTCAGGTTCGTTATTATATTCTGTCTCCTTGGAAACCGAACGATTTCAATAGAATAATATAAAAAGCGTAATCTTCTTATTTCTTTGACTTCTCTACTCAAAAAAACAGCTCGGTTCAGAAGCCACCAGATTTTCTCAATTACCTTAACAGATTTCTAACTCTAAAGAACAACATTTTTCATGAAGTGATCAAAATTTCAACATAATCTAAACGTTATTCTCAATCGTCATAAGCTTCATATACGGACAGCAAAACTATAAAATAACTGTAAATGAAAAATAATAATAATACAAAAATACTCTTAGTAGATTTTTTGTTATATATATATAACTCACACATAACCGAAGTGGTCGATCAGAAGTTTACAAAAACTATATTTCTTCCTTAGATTTGTAGTTATATTACGTAACTGTCCTTGCGGTTGATAAAGAACTTAGCTACAGATTTTATAAATACAGACAGAGAGCTGAGACATGCCCCTGGTATATGTAGAATCATGAGGTAAACAAATGGAATTAGATAGCGCGATGAACGCCATCTGTAGGAAGTTGCTACTTATTATTGTGGGATTCAGTAATGTTCAACAAGGTATTTTTCTAATTGATGGTGGACGCTTTCACTTGTTGAAACACAGAAAACATAATTAAAGAATTAAAAATACACATGGTTTCAAAATATTATATTTGTAGACACTACAATTGTTTCAGCAAACATTGCCTTCATCAGGTATGATGATTTAAACAAGCTACGAATCGTTACAGCTATTTATACTAACAACTAAGGGGTGGGGTGTAATTTAATTGAATATATTTAGCAAAGGTAAATTTTTACATTCGATTTGGTCGTTTAATGCTAAGTTTTTACAAACTTTTATTTCGCACCTGTAAAATTTTGATTAAATTGTTTAGACTGTGACAAAGTTTATTTAGGACAGACAGGAAGGTCTTTTAAAGTTCGTATCAAAGAACATTGGGCTAGTTTTACAAATAAATAACCTGATTCTACGTATGCCAAACATTTATTAAAAGAAAACCATAATTTTAATCAAGACTACAAAATTTTACAGGTGCAAAATAAAAGTTTGAAATTAAACCTGTTAGAAACATTAGAAATTAATAGATATTTTTGTAAAAACCTAGCATTAAACGACCAAATCGAATATAAAAATTCACCTTTGTTAAATATATTCAATTAAATTACACCCCACCCCTTAGTTGTTAGTGTAAATAGCTGTAACGATTCGTAGTTTGTTTAAATCATCACACCTGATGAAGGCAATGTTTGATGAAACAATTGTAGTATCTACAAATATAATATTTTGAAATCAAGTGTATGTTTAATTCTCTAATTAAGGTATTTTTCTGATACGGATATCGAATTCTGCGTAATAGTAACGTAACCAAATAGAATAGAAAAGTCCTTGATGGTCAGGTCAGTATTTTGTCGAATCTGTCAGAGGCGGATTGCGATTTTGAACTCTTTGATTCTCATCAGTATTCCGTAGACAATTTCGACGAATTAACCTGCAGACAGGGTTGTGAACGTCTTAGTAGGTTCAGTTGAAAAGTCGATATTGAATCACACATATAACAAAAGTAACAAATTTCGATAGATGGCGTTCACTGCGCTGTTTGTATTTGTTCATCGAACGCTCGTTAATGGCAGTAGATATGTTGGCCGGTATTGTGTCGCGGCTGTCTAGAATTGAAGAGTTTGAAATCGCAATCCACGTCCAATAATTTTGACAGAATACCGATCACCAAGAATATTTTTAACAGTTGCTACATACAAATATGAAATTTTTGGAAAGACATTGCGCTTACAGAATGATATTTTTGCTTCAAAAATATGACGTTACCATGAATATGCATATTACATACTACGTGACAGCAGTCAGTTGAACGGCATAAATACGAAAAAGAATAAATAGAAAACAGGGACAGACGCATGTTAATGCCATTATGCGCCATTAGATCGTACATCGTATGCATACCATACAACAAAGCAGTCTGAATCCACTGCTATCCACTGTCCGAAAAGAGCCATTTTTCCAACAAAAAAAAGAACACAGCACAACCGTTGTGCTGGTAGCGACCTGCATATAATAACAGTAAATATAACAGAGCGTTAGTTACAAAATGCCATCACATCAGCTGAATAGTCTTTTTTATACGTGCAATTCCATATTTTAACGGTTCAATTTGCCAACATCAGTTTTTGTACAATGCTAATATATTTATTTTTACGCCTTTTGGTAATTTATAATTTAGATGTGTCTTGTATCTGCGTATGATTATTAAATGCAATTTCGAAATAATATATAAATAGTGGCATTTGAAAATAAAGTTAAAATTATTACTATCATCACCCTAGAGTCGTTAGTCCAAAGCATTTCTCTAAAACTAAAACATTTTACGTAACCTAACTATTTGCGAAAAGTAATCTAATTTAGGTCTTCTTTTGCTTCTTTCCATTTCTATTACTGCCTCCAATATGTCTCTAATTAGGCTTTTATACCTCAGAAGGTGTCCTATTAATCTATCCCTCCTTTTCCTTACTGACTTCAATAGCGCCATTTATTGTCCCACTCTTTCTAATGCCTCTTCATTTCTAACTTTTTCTTGACACGATATTTTTACCATTTCCGCCGCGTCTATTGTCCACGTTTCGCAACCTTTACAGAGTCGTGTTTCAAACATAGACTTTTAGTAATATTTTTCAAATTACAAAATTAAAACACATAATTTCTTTTTGTTAAAGCTACTCGATACTGGGCTATCCTTTGTTTTATGTCTATACCGCGTTTTCCATCCTCACCGATCTTAACAGGTGGACTGAAAAGTTCGTAGGCTAGCACAGAAAAAAAATTTTTTTTTTATAGAATTTGATTTTCTTATTCAATTTAGTTCCCTTCGAGGGCGATACAACGGTTATGGCGGTGATACAATTTTTCGATACCATTTTTATAATACGATTTGTCTTTAGCCTCAAAATATGCTTCAGTTTCCGCGATTACGATTACCTCTTCATCGGCGAGAAATGTCTGTCCGGAGAGCATATTCTTGAGGTCTGAGAACAGAAACAAGTCACTGGGGGCCATTGTCTTGATGAAACAGCACTTTCGTTTTCTTCAGATGAGGCCGCTTTTCCACGATTCCGTCTTTTAAACGCTCCAATAATGGTTTTCCCCTTTTTAAGATAGTCAATGAATATTATACCATAAGCATCCCAGAATACTGATGCATGATGTCATAACTTTGCCAGTTGACTTTTGCGTCTTTCCACGCTTTGGAGTCGGTTCATCATGTGCAGTCCACTCGGCATACTGTCGATTGGACTCTGGTGTGAAATGATGGAGCCATGTTTCATTTATCGTCACATCGTCACATATCGACGCAAAAATTCGGATTTATTACGATTGAACAGCTCCCAGCTCCAAACTGCTTAAAATCATCGATCCGTTGTTGTTTTTGGACGATTATGAGTTCGCACGGCACCCACTTTGTACAGACCTTTCGCATATCCAAATATTCATTCACATTCACGATATGACCAACACGTTCCTTTGATATCTTTTGGGTCGGGTCTCAGCTATCTCAATCAACATCCACTGCGTGCATCGTCCTCGGTATTCATTTCGCCTCGTTTGAATTTTCCACTTTTCTACGGTTGATTTTCCTGGTGCAAAGTCCGAATAATGTTTATCAAGCCAAGCCTTGGTTGGTTTCAACAGTATTCTTTTTCGTCAAAATGCAATGCTTTATTTTTATATTAATTCTAACCCTACTTTCAATGCATTCGTTTTATTTATTTTTATTTTCATTTCATGCTCTACAATACCGTTTCCATTACATTTAAGGCTATTTCTAACTCTCATTTGTTAGACGCTACATATTTCTACTGTATCATCCGTAAATCCAAGCATGATAATCTTTTGCTCCTCTATATCTATTCCTGAAGTTGCCCTGCCCTTAATAATGTTAATCGATAAATATATATGTAAATCCCTGTCTAACCTCCTTCCTAATATTTATTTACTTCCCTTAGTTGCGGCCCAATTCTATAACTACCTGTTGCTCTTATACAAACTATATATTACTTTTGTATCCTTATTTACTGTAAATTATAGTTAAAATATTTAGGAAGTTTTGTTCTATTATTTAACAAATTAAAGTCTATTCTTAATGAAAAATTACATTTCTACATATTTTACGAAAGCTGTATTGCAATTTCCGTTCAAAATTGAATCAATGTTGGTACTTTACAATGATACTCTACCACGGAGCTGCTAATAAAAGCCTTGGGGTTGATAACCCGACAACGTTGATATTTATATCGTTGTGATTTCCACCTTTAATAACAGAGCGAGTAAAAATTACTCTTTTCTCTGCAGAATAACGTACGGTTAGTTGTGACCTTTTAAAACCAGCCGAGTTTTCTCTAAACAAAAAGCTTTGGAAATAAACTATCGAGAAACGCAAGTGTTCTTTGAATAATACACCAAAAAGCCTGATTCGCCTCGCAAATGGAGTATTCGTGTTACTTTTCTGTTTGGCTGTGTTCTATGTATACTCTACAAACATTTACCATTCAACTCGAATAAAAATTTCATTGCCTGTTTATTCGATATCTGCGCTCATGCAATACTGTATTAATGCGCTGACGGTCGTGTTTTCATAATTGCATCAACAAGGTAATTGAACTAGGAGACTATATAGCACTTACCGACCTTTAAATAACAAAATTGGCTAAAAACAATTCACAAATTATTCGGGAAAACTTGACACTATTTTTGAATCATTCAATAAAATACACACTGTCATCGTTTATCAATTTTATCTAATCAAGTTAGGATATAAAAGTAACAACTTGTTTTATTTACGTTTAATAAAGTTATAAGAGATATGAACATTGAACATAGATGCAATTTTACAAAAGTGGGAGTACTGTTTTTTAAAAGGCACTGAAGTCTATATACTTGAATGAACCCTGGTTCTCACTTTTATAAGAAAAGGACTTCCAATGTTTCTCACAATTATATTCAGGTTTCTAGGTCAATTTGCCTGTTCCCGATTATTCGTCCTTATTTTATTCTTCACGACTGTCTCTACATAGATATATTATATATTTGTTTATATGGGTTATCTGTACTAGATAATCTATGTACACAGGAAAAGCCCTGAAAATGTACTGTATAATCGAAGGCAAAATCTCGGTAAAAGAGAAGTTAACATACTTGACAGATTCAATGTACAAACTATATAATATTTCTTACAATTTTAATATTAGTAGAATGATTGTTCGGGCTTGTAGGCCATGGTCGATGTAAACGGTTTCGTCCAGACGTTTCGTCAGCAACTGCGGCTGACATCCTCAGTGGGTGCTACGTTGACTACGCGGGCGAAGATTATACCACTGAGGATGTCAGCCGCAGTTGCTGACGAAACGTCTGGACGAAACCGTTCACATCGACCACGGCCTACAAGCCCGAACCATCATTCTACTATGAATTCCGGCCGTGAAAGCTTATGTTCTTATAGTTTTAATATTATTTCTCTATATTTACTGCCCTTAATTATATAAACAAAATATAATACAAACGATTTTAAATGTTTCAAATGTATATTCGAAAAACATGTTCAGGTCTTATATATCTACGGAGGGTTGTTAATATGGGAAATACCCAAATACAGGTCTAATACAGGAGTGTCTTTAAAATCTACCTGGTCGTTCGTTATATTTAATTTTTGAAGTGAAGCTCTTTTTATTCCAATTGTTCTAATAATGTCAATCTAGTGCCTTTGTTTTCTGAATGTAATAGTTTTAAATAATCTATATTTAAATTGTGATTGACGTCTAAACAATGTGCGCTAATGCCTGTGGATATTTTTAAGTTTTCTACACTTTTTACATGTTCGTTTGCTCAAGTCTTTAAATTCCTGCCCGTCTGCCCTATATAGAAAGCATCGCAATCTTTACAATTTATTTTGTAAACTCCACTCTTTTATACATGTTTTTTTTTTGTTATTAACTAATATTTTCCCAATGTTACATTTATTGACAAACACACTGCTTATACCCAGTTTATTAAGGTTATTACATATTTTGTTACTAAACTTGCCACAATAATTAATTGAGTTATAATGAGTGGTTGCTTTATTGGATCCAGCATAAATTTCCTTCATAATCAAATTTCTTTTCGTCTTTTTTAAGACTGTCTACGATTATAGAGTTGTAATCGTTATTAATGGCGATTTGTTTTATTAAGTTGAGCTCTTTATTGATGTTAGATTTATTTAGAGGAAATTTTAATAGTCTGTAGATGAAACAGCAGAAACTCGCTAATTTTATTTCGAATTGACTATTGTGTCTGTCTATGATTGCGATGCTTTCTATATAGGGCAGACGGGCAGGAATTTAAAGACTTGAGCAAACGAACATGTAAAAAGTGTAGAAAACTTAAAAATATCCACAGGCATTAGCGCACATTGTTTAGACTTCAATCACAATTTAAATATAGATTATTTAAAACTATTACATTCAGAAAACAAAGGCACTAGATTGACATTATTAGAACAATTGGAATAAAAAGAGCTTCACTTCAAAAATTAAATATAACGAACGACCAGGTAGATTTTAAACACTCCTGTATTAGACCTGTATTTGGGTATTTCCCATATTAACAACCCTCTGTAGATATATAAGACCTGAACATGTTTTAAATTTTAGTATTATCTTATATACTCTTTCTAGTATACATTTGAAACATTTAAAAGCGTTTTTATTATATTTTGTTTATTTCATAATGTTTCATAATTCAATCACCGACCAAACCATTTCTCTTAATTATATGTACAAGTAAGTAAAATAGTCATATTTCCATGTTTATTAATAGAACGTTACTTCTATCGTTCTATGAGCGACAAGTCCATACTTTTGGGAAAGGTCTCCTTTTACGCTAAATTAATGTATTAACCATTGGGGGCAAATAAAAAATTTACAAAATGAAGAACCTGTGTAACGTTATCTACCATTGAAGTAAATGTGTTGTCTTTAAACTTTCTTAAATTAGAATACATGACTTCATTTATTTATTTGCCTAAAAGTATTGGTTTATTTACAGTAGTTAGGTACATCCAACTACATTTTTATAGTATTCTAAATTAGCATCGAGGCACGCATCCAAACTAATTATTCGAAAAGATCTATACAAAAAGAGAAATAATAAACACAAACTATTACTATCTCTAAAGGTGCACTTTAAACATTCGAATTTTGCAATAACCATATAATAATATGCTAATATCTATGGTATTAGAGTAGATAGGTTTGTAAATCAAATCGGTGTAGCTATCTCGTCCGAAGATTCAATACTTAAAGGGTGGAACTAGCTACTTTAGATATAGGCGTCGTTTAATCGATTTTTTTATTTATAGTTCGTAAATTTTCGACATGTTGGACATGTTTAAATGTCAATTTTCGGTCATGGTGACCATAGATAGACAATGGTAGTGGTTATGACTAAAGGCCTACCGGAGGAATTCCGTCATGACAGCGGTATATATCTGTCCGAACTAGGATAGGTTGAACTACTAAACAAATATTAAGGTATTAAAAGAACCTAGGGTTCATTGTCTAAGAGCTCATTGAATCTATATATGTCTAACGAAAGGTATTACATTATGATCCCTTTTGATGTGTTCAGATGCTTGTAGTACCACCCTATCCATTATATTCTATTTAAACCTCGTTAATCATTCATATTCATTATTTATTTTGTTATTCTGATTTTTCAAACAAACCTAAGAGAAAGAAATAAATTAGAGAATCAAGATTATTCCAGTCGGTGTTCGAGAATAAATTAAACCTTAATCGTAAGTAAAACAGGCCCCCTTATTTCTGGTTCAAGGGAAGGCCCTCAAACAAATGGAAAACTATTTCATTAAAGTGCCTTCAGGTTACGCTTCTGACATATAAATCTAATAACTGTCTGTTCAATTTGAAAAAGTGCTGTCAATTTTTCACGATAACTGATACTGTAATAAGAAACTGAGCTTTAAGAAAACAAGAAAAAGTATTGAGTACGTTCAATGTATACTAATGATAAGTAATGTGACTTATATTATAAAAATAAACGAGTTATATTGTTATTATTATTATTTTTTTATTTCCAGGGATTTTGTGTCGCCATTTTGTTCTGCTTCTGCAATGGGGAGGTAAGTTTTAAAAATACTATTACAAAGTTAAACATTGATTACATTTTATCGAGAATTAGGATAAATGATTAATTTAAATAAATTTGTACCTTTTGAAAAGAAAGAGAATACGAATCGTAATAAAACTCATTTTGAATAAAGGAAATTTGCGAAAGGTCATTAAACTAAATTCCATTTATCCTTTCCCTTAACATACAAGGTGTGTTCAAAAAATAAGCAGCGTCCAGTAATACAATTATTGTTATCACAGTAAAAAAAAATGAATGATTTAGAAGAACAGCGTGTGTGTGTTAATTCAATAAACCTTTTGGGATGATTCAATTAACAAGTTGCAGCATTTTGATTGGTACAATATACGCTAAATTGAGAATATCAACAAATTGTATCAAGGGTTTAAAAAGCTTTCGAAAGGTGGAACAGCCTTTGGGAGCTATAGTCAGCCAAAGGGAGTACTTTGAAGGAAGCAAACAAATGTAAGAAATACCCCTACTGAAATAAATTTTCAATACCAATAATCCGGTCTACTTTTGAACGCACCTTATACATTGCATGACGATCCGTATTTAGATATTGGACAGATAAAAGAATTTCGTCGTTTGTCATTTTTCTCATTTTCATCCTTCTAGGGTTGGCAGAATTAATTTTATTAAGTTAATGTAGAGTTCCAGAATTTAGGAAGGGTCGTCCCTTATGGGATTACTGCAGATAAAAGTTGATATGTCATCATAACGAACTATAAAAAACCATTTGTTTTTCACTCTGCTTCTCGAAATTTGAAAATTATATTGAAATGTATGGTAAAACCAATACCAACACACGTAAACTAACTTAATAATAATAATTATTATTATGATGATCAATATCTTTGATTGATTAATAATCATTTCAAATAAACTTTGCTTTAGCCATATCTAGCATACAACCGTATAATAATTGTTGAGGCACTTAATTTTTGAAATTACATATTAATAATAATAATGACCTTCCAGTTTGGTAATTTTCAAATGATTTATTTTGCTTTCGCTACAATTGTTTCGTTACAGAGTAACTTCATCAGGCGAGATGACAAACTAACTTATAAGATATTTTATGTTACTTAAATTGGTACTAAATCTAGGGTGGGATATGTTTTTATTTACAATTAAGACTATGTAAGGGTGTGTTACCAATTTCTATTTGATCATTTAAGATAATGTTACTTTTGTTATGTTTGTTATCATCAATTCGACAAAAATTCTGAAATTCTTCATACTATTAATAAAGGTCAAAAATAATTTTTTTTTTGAGATATTAGAAATTAACAAACATAATAAGTATCATTATCTTAAATTATCAAATAGAAGTTAGTAACACACCCTTACTTAATCTTAATTGTAAATAAAAACATACCCCACCCTAGATTTAGTACCTATTAAGGTAACGTAAAATATCTTATAAGTTAGTTTGTCATCTCGCCTGATGAAGTTACTGTGTAACGAAACAATTTTTAACGAAAACAAAATAAATCATTTGAAAATTACAAAACCGGAATGTCATTATTATACTACTGCATACTTAAGTAGTAACCAAAGGAACAGAAATTTTATTTTAAATTTTTTGGATATAATTCTGACAAAAACTGTTCTTACTGATCCTTCCTTAACACAATGGATTACCATACGATCATGATCAGTTAAGCACTAATTCATACAATGGACATCTTGACAATTTGATAAAGATTTCGTTCAAGTTTCCACATCCTCTTGGTACGTAAAGTTGTGAAGTCCAACAAACTTCGTTATTGAGTTTACACTGTCAGTGTGTTTCACGGAGATCGAATTGTTTGGTTTGTTGAGGTACCACATACGATGCGTCCGTATAGAATTGAATTATTTCAAGTTGTTTACTGAAAATTGCTTCTTCGATAAGTTTTCTCAAAGTTGCAACAATTTACAGAGAATTTCGATTATTACAGAATGAGAAAAGGCATTTTTCTTTATATATTTTTTGGACGAAGGTGTTAGGTACAAGACCATATTAATTTATCCAGGATGGGTGGAAAGGGGCAATGTAGTGTTGAACATTTAACATAGCTACCGGCGAAACGTTGTGTTGACGAAAAGTAAAACAGTTAGCTAACCTTGATAGCTTGAATTATCCCATAAGACAAGGTAATTAGAAGTCAGGTAATTAAAAATTTATATTTTATATAGAGATTTGAGTTTCGTTTATACCAGTCTTAGTGAGGGCAAAAAGGAATTTGGATTATTTTGTACTTGTTTTATATAATGAATGACAGCAGTTTCGTAGTTGTTATGAATTTTTAATTAGGTAGGTACTTGGTAATTAAAAGTTTCTTCTGAACGTAACAATGATAACAAGGAGAAGGTAAATGTAAATAAACTCAGGTTTGAGTTTCGATAAAATTCTCCAAACTCTTTGAAATAATGTGCAGAGTTATACGAGATATTTTACGTCGTCAAATAATACTTGTTTAAAAAAATAGAAATATCTTTTAACTACACTTATACTGTACCATCTGTTTACATTTTCAGGTTATAGCTCAAATAAAACGGAAATGGAACCTGGTAATGTTCCGGCCAAGAGCAAATTCATGTACGGTTACCACGGTTTCGGTACGTAAGGTAGATATTTTTTATTTCAATTTTTATTCGTTTCTAATCTTATCGTAATCATAACATTTAAAAATTAACGATCATTTAAAAAAATGCAATTTACTACCTATCATCAGCTAGTTATATGCCCATAAAAATTATTTTAGTTTTTATAGGGGGTGTCCGTTTACTAAACGATAAACTAACGCTGTTAGTTAAGCCAAATTATTAACTGACTAAAAATACACTAAAATATCAAATATTGAATTGACCCTGTGCTTAGTTTGTGATCATTTACAGTGACGGTAAATTAAATAACACTAGAATTAAGATAACTTACCGGGCTTTTGGGTCGTGGTCTATAGGCTTCTTTGTTGCCTGACGTTTCGTCAGCGGCTGCGACTGACATCTTCAGAAGCGTTTGTGGTATGGTCGTTATAACAGCTTTCAATTTCGACCCAAAAGCCCGGTATGTTATCTTAATTCTATTGACGCCGGTCGTGAAAGCATTCATACTATAATTAAATAACACTTACCATATATAAGAATAACACTTTAAATTGTAACAAAGATATAGGTAGTAATTTGTGTAATATTGTGGAAACATTACCTACTTACAATACTTAATTTAATAATTTATTTTGAAATATCCGAAACTATTCAAAGTTTGAATTTATATGTTTGCAAAAAATTTATTGCATATTATATAATTGTTTATTATTTCTGCATGTTGTATCTATTGTTTGAAAAGAAACCAAGATAGGAAGTTATGCCGAGTTTATTTTATTTTTTAGTTTATTCGATCGCCAGGTTTGCCACATCCCGATGAAGACAAGGTATGACTAGGAAAAAGAAAATTTTCTGAATGGTCGGTGACAAAAAAAGACTGTTACATCACAGAAGTGACACCAATACAAAACGTTTGAAACTAGCATACGTCAAACATAATAATTTACCTATGTCTGTTCCAGTCCATAATGCACATAATATGATGCTTGTTATTCTTTATCTGTCTATATCGAACACTATTTCAAATTTAACAAAATATTGTCTATATCTTCACCTTTCTCTCAAGCTGAAAAACGGATTCTAAACGAATGCTGAAACTGTAAAACACACAATAAATAAAAATGATAACACAGGTCATATGAGATATACCAACCTCAAGTTCCAAAAGCTTTTTTACGTGAAATAACACGACGAAAAATTACAGTCTGTCCTCAGAATTGCTCCAATTTAGTTTTTGATATACTTATACACTTATCTCAATTTAAAAATTCGAATAATACTAATTTGGCTTGTATGGTTTTGGGACGAAGATTTCTCAAAACTGCATATAACTCCATATCTTTTCTTGACTTCGCTATCGAATAATACATCAGATATCATTACTTTCTTTTCCGATTCTTTTTTAAATTATCCATAATCATGTCCTTGAAAAAGAGAGGAAACTCGAACAAGAAGCAACTAGGTACTGTAGCGGGTTGAAAATAGGGAATTGTTTGGGAATATGGGAAATGTTTCAAAAGCTGGTTCTGATTTGGCTCCAGAATTTTGAGATACCCTAATGTGAAATATAAAATAGCCAAATTAACAAAATTTGGATTTTGGAGTTAAAATATTTTAAAATCTTGATGTGCTGATGAAATTATTGCCAGATTCTAATTGAGCGATAAATGATATCTCCGAAATGGCTATCCTCTTGGTTGTTACGTCCATTTATTTCACGCAAAAAGGCACAAAACTGAGTTTTGGGATGAGCATATCTTAATATCCTGACTTGCTGAGGCAAGTCTAAAGCGATATTTCGACTCATGATTGTAAACTGCGTCTTGTTGTTTTTGTTTTCAATTCCTGATTTTGTTGACCTGTGTTATCAAACAGCTTTGCTTGCCATAATTATGTGCTTCAGCAATGTACCAAATGTAAAATATCAAGATTTACAAATAGCATTTCTATGTGGATGTTCGGTTGCATGCATGTGTGTTTCCACGAATTAATTAAGCGATAAACGTATATAAATGTTAAAAAAAATGATCAAAAAAACTGGGATTGGAATTCTTGTCTATGAACCAAATGTCACAATTTTGTATTATTTATTTGCTATTACCTAATTTTGTGAAAGAAATTTAAATTTATATATTTAAATACACGAATTTAAAAAACTTTTTGGTAAAATTCAAAATATTGTATGATAATCATCGAAATTGCTAAAAGTTCGTGGACAGATTTATTTTTCTCTCTGAATTGTATAGTAGTAGTAAATTACGATAATGTACAGATTATTTCATTTTTCAATCAACGGATTCCTTCACTACGAAGTAAAATCTTTTCACAGATTAAAAAATAATATAACACTTGTAATTTCCATAAAATTATTTATTTCACTTGACATATGTTTCACTACGATGTAGCTTCTTCAGAAGTTAACAAATATACTTAAAGTGACGAAGACAATTTTTTGTATTTATACATTAAGTAGTTAAGGGTGGGTTTTTGTGTGGATACAAATTCAATAGCGGAGAATTTCTTATGTCTAACTGGTCATTAAGTAATAGATTAGTATTTTTATATTTATTAATTTCCATGCCTTTACTTTCCGTATGTAGAATTTTGCAATCTGAATTTAAATTATGTTTTTCTGTAATTAGGTGTGTAGCGTAATTGGAATTGGTTCTTCGGCATTTGAATGAATTAACATGTTCTTTGATACGTTTACTGCATCAGATACTAAACGTATCAAAGAACATGTTAATTCATTACAGAAAAACATAATTTAAATTCAGATTGCAAAATTCTACATACGGAAAGTAAAGGCATGGAAATTAATAAATATAAAAATACTAATCTATTACTTAATGACCAATTAGACATAAGCAATTCTCTGCCATTGAATTTGTATCCACACAACAACCCACCCTTAACTACTTAATGTATAAGTATAAATACAGAAAATTGTCTTCGTCAATTACAAGTATTATATTATTTTCTAATTTTACAATAAATTCCCATCAAGTAAATGTACATTCGATTAATTCTTTTCATAGATGACGTTATTAATATAATAAAATTAAATAAACTAGTTTTATTTATTATTAAATAATTATCATCGTTTGTGATACATGCTGTCAACGAATGTGAAATTAAGTTGATATGATACCTACTAACGTATCTCATATTCGTATTGGCACTGAAATAACTTATCGATTTATTCATAAAATATGCATATATTTTTGTATATTTATTTTAAAAGTGTAAATAAATTGGTATAATATAAATTGAAACGTTTTTTTTTTAATTTATGCCATATCACCGTTTTTAAATATAAAAAAAAATAAAATAAAAATACTAAGTGTCTTTTATAGTATTTTGATTATTCAGCCAAGAGTTTTTCTACAAACTAAGAATTGAGTAACTGCCGGAACAGTTGTCAGAGTTATTTTTTTAATAAAGTGAAAAACCCGTGTTTTCCTGTGTCTAAATATATCTCACTAAGTAGTCACCACTACTATTTTTGTTGACGTTCAAGTTCGTGAATCGCTATTAAAAGAAAAAATAGAAGTAACAATTTTTTGCCTTGAAAATTCTCTTTTATAATAATTGGAATATTTACTTAAAATAAAAAAAAAATCTTTCAACAGAATAAGGTAAAGAATTGAAGTTTGACAGCAGAGCGGGATTAGAGGTGATCGTGGAAAATCAGATTTTCAACAACAGTGCTTCTTAAAGCCCTTTGGGAAATGGCAAAAGGACTTGATATTGTTCCCATCCATTCAATGTTTTCAACTATCTATGATCAGTTTCATATATCCATTCTACCTTCCCTCTGTTACACGAGAAAGAAAAGTTTGGTAAGAAAAATCGAAAACATCAAAAACGAGTTAGACACCTCAGTGGAAGATAAGAGTAAAATGAAATTGATCTGGACAGGTGAGAAGAGGGGTTCTACAAATAGTAGCAAAACACTGCCGTTTGAAATATTACTTTTTAGTGTAGGTGGAAAAAGGAAATTAAATAAAAAAGCTGAAAACATTTTTTGCAAAATGTTTAGAAACAATATAATTTCTTTATTGAGAAAGAAAATTAAGTGTTTGATATAATATTCTATTTGCGGCAAGATAAAAGAAAAAAGTGGACAAAAATAATTAAATACCCATCAGCAATTTAGTCATGAGTTCGAAGACACACACCTTCATCCCTTCCTTGAGCCTATCTTCGCATTTCTTTAAAGCTAGACCATTCAATACCTTTAACTATTTGCGAACAGTAATCAAATTCAGGCATTCCTCTGTTTCTGTTTACTCCGTCTGAAAAGGTATCTTATCAACCTATCTCTCCTATTATTTATTGATTTTCATAGCGCTCTTTGTTCTCCTACTCTTTTTAATAACTATAAATCACTCCTAAAGATGTACCATTTGTAGCAAAGAGTACAAAATTACTATGTAAAGAGCAAGTATGACGGTAAGAAAAAGAAATTGTTTATTTTAGCTGTTCATCTATACAGATAAATAAAATTGGAGTGTCTGTTTGTAATATTAAATTAGTCACTTTTTAATAAATGCAAATGAATTTATACACGGTACATATATCAAAATAACATTTTTTTAAAATTTTTGTCTGTCTGTTTGTTCCGGCTAATCTCTGAAACGGCTGGACCGATTTTGACGGGACTTTCACTAGCAAATAGCTAATGTAATAGGGAATGACTTATGCTACTCTTATTTTATTTTAACAATAATTTATTTTAGAAATACGAAAAAAAATCTGTATAGATAAATAAAATTGTAGTGTCTGTTTGTAATATTAAAATAACTACTGTTTACTAAATGCAAATTTTGGGAGTAGTGCCGTTGCAAAGAAACGTTATAGAGGGTCATATAATATCCGGATGCGGAAAAGGTGAGATAGTATTTATACCACGGATTTCTAAAATACCGTCGAATTTTCCATTAGATTTCAAAAGATTGTAATTCCCTATCAATGTCAGTTTTGCTATGACAATCAACAAGTCACAAGGACAAAACGTTAAGCAAAGCTGGTATTGATTTAACTAAGGGTTGCTTTACCCATGGGTAACTATACTTGACATGTTCATGTCCGAGGAATTCCAGTAGTGTTGTTTTAGCCCAAGAAAATCGTACACCAAAGAAAATTTTCAATAAAGCTAATACGAAAAACTGAAAATAAATAATAATTAAACTAAAACTGCAAAAACGAAAAAAAGAACTAAATGGAGAAATATGTATAAAAACAAATATCGATTCACAAAATAGAAGAATTTCATTAAAATTAGCATAAGTATTTCTATACGCGAAATATAGAATTAATAAGTTATCGTAAACTCTGCAAACTGAACAAAACTTTTTTGTTAAATTCCACGCGGACAAAGTCGCGGGCACAGCTAGTGCCTAAATAAGACAGCAGTTTTGTTGATTAACACTAAAATTAAATTTTGTTAACTTCTTTCATTTATTATCATTATTCATTGGCAACGTCGATTAAATTTCAGGTAAGTAGTTCCAGATAATCATGGTTTTTGTTGCCGTTCAATCTGTCCTCACGTTTCTCTAGCCACTATCCTAAATTTTCCAAATAACCGTCTATTGATCTGACTTTAAAGTTTAGACCATGGGCGTTTTGTAATTTAAACATTTTCCAATGGACTCTTAATTGCGATGAGTCTGAATCATGTTTAGATCGCAAGAGATAAATGTCAAGGTATTTTAGTCCTTCCTAAATAATATTCCTTATTCCGATAGTGATCGTATTTGCAAAGGCATCCTTAGCATTAACTGGGTAGAAGAATTAATTACATTTGCCACCACAGCAAATTGGTGATATTTCGATGCTACGACCTACTAAAATCCTCACACTTCTTGTTACTCACACCAATTCCGCATTCCGGTATAATTTCGATCCATATCTTTAACCCTACAATGTTAAATATTTACTTAGCCACAACCTGCCTACCCAACTCTTTACAGTTCGTTTAAGAATTGCGTTGTCAGAATTCACATTAATAAACTGACTAGGTATATATCTGTGAAAACTGAGATGACATTCTCAGTTCGTCAAGGAAATGTTAGGTAAGACGAAGTAAACAAGTCTGCTTCCCTAGATACTTGTCAAACCTTCAACAGACGACACAAAAGGGAGAATAAAACGTACTTGACGATAGGTATCAAAGTCGGCTTTGGTATTACGAATTTAAGTAACTCCCATATTACGAAATACAGCGAATTTCGTTACATTTACTAACCGTATAGGTGAAATCTCAAGTGGCTGCCATACCAACTAACAATTCATAATATCTCTAATACTCTCCTTTTCTCATGAGACTCGAATGTGCAAGATAGTGAAAACAATACTTTGGAATGGACCTCTAGTTATTTGAAACGACGAATAAATTAGAGAACAAATTACCATACACTTTCTTTGTTTACTAATTTCACTTGTAATTATTTTTAGACTTAGTTTCAAGATATCTTGATATTAAACTGAATTTACGAATTAGTAATTTAACAAAGATATAGAAATGAATTTGAATTAGAACTACTTTTATGAAATAGTAAATAGATTAGCTTGACTTGACTGTTCTGATTCTGTCCCTAATTGTGCTTGTGAAGTGATAACGAGGGTGTATCAAATATAAACGGGACTGATTTTTTTTAATTACGGAGAGGTCAGTACCGCTAGGGAGAAGGGAGAGCCAACCGTAATTCGCTCGAGTCGCTTCAGTACGCAAAGAAACAGTGAGCGAGACAGAAGTGCATGTCTCCGTGGAGCAAGGGATTATTATTAACTTTTTGGCTAAGGAGGGGATGAACCCAACCGCAATTTTGCGGCGATTACAGACAGAGTTCGGGGACAACACCCTGTCAAGAACTCGGGTATTTGAATGGCACCAAGAATTCTCTGAAGGCCGTGAAAAGGTCAAGAACGAGAGCCATGTTCGCCACCCAAGAACAAGTGTGATTGAAGCCAACATTGAGGCGGTCCGAAATCTCATTGAGGGAAATAGATGCATAACTCTCTGGGAAATCGTTGATGAATTAACTATCAGTTACGGGGGTGTCCATGGGATCGTGACAGATGATGGGTTCGGATTCCTCAATTGTTATCGGACGATTAGAAGCAACATCGACTGAATATTTCGCAGCGACACTTCAATCGATTCCAGCTAGAGGGAGAATAATTTTTTAATCGCGTCGCCACCTGTGACGAAACATGGGTGCATCACTACACACCCGAGTCGAAACGGAGAAAAAGCGGCGAGAGGGAACCAATGAAGACAAAGACGCGCTTGTTGGCTGGAAACGTAATGGTAACAGTGTTTTTTGATCGGCAAGGTGCTTTTCACGTTGACATTCTCCATAATCTACGCACGATTTATTCGCAATATTATCGTAATCTACTGGATGCCGCGAAATTGTCATTTCGAAGGAAAAGGAAGCAATCGGTCTGGAGTGTCATTCTTTTGCATGACAACACCAGGCCTCATATGGCCAATGCCACAAGGCAAAAATTCAATGCATTAGGCTGGGACTTGTCCCCTTGTGACTTCCACATTATTTTTAGGACCCTGAAAGATGCGCTTGGAGGCCAATGTTGCCACGAGAACAACGCAGTTTCTACGATGATGGCATAAAAAAGTTCTCAATCCGAAGGGAAATTTGAATTTCTAGAGCGGGAGACTATGAAGGAAAATAGTATATGTATCGAAGTCTAATAAATATAGTTCGATTTTTTTACAAAACCAATCCCATTTACATTTGATACACCCTCGTATATTAACTTGGTTTGTGATGTATTGACCAATTGTTTAGTTAATAACCTTCATATGGAACCTTTTCCATTTACTAATCCCAAGAGAAATGTGCCCATTATCAATAAAAATACAAATATTGGAAATAAAAAGAATGATTACATTGAGCTGGTAATAGTTAATCAATTTTATGTTTAAAGTTTTAAAAAATTGCAAACCATTTTTAAACAATAACTCCAACATAATTATTTTTACTAAGTGTTTGTGGAAACTAATTGTTTAGAAGATTTAATATAATACCTTACAACTGCCAATTAACGTAGATTAACGAAATTACAGTTTTTATTATTTTTTAATTCACTTTTTTAATCCGGTCTGTCCAAAATTAGTAGGTAAGAAGTTTTCGAGTGTACATAGGCGTGCGTGTATAAGTACAAAAGATGTTTTAAGAATTTGCTTGTCCGGGAGGAAGAGAGAATCAGTAAACCATGAAAATTTACTGTTTTTATACGGATCTGTATAGCGGAAGTTCTTTTAAGGCTAATGTAGTAAAAAAGAAAGAAGAAAACAGTAAACCTTAACAGCTCTAATGGCCTTTTCTTTGCGAGTTTTGTTACGATTTAAACAATCCCAAGATATAAATGAAGAATAAAACAGAAGAAATTTCATTATTAATACGTCTAGGTATAACATTAACATTGATGTTATAAAAACCCTTTTGAATATTAGATAGATAGATATCTTTTGCCTATATAAAGAAAATGGTAACTAGATTCGTCGATGTGCATGCATCACGCAAAAACTACTGAGTAGATTGTGATCAAATATGGTTACCTTAGACTCTTAGACTTTATCTCTAATAAACATTATCACGATTTTTCTATTTAATACCAAGTAAATAATTTATAAGTTATCATAAACGTTGGCCTGAACAGCCCAACTGTGCGTACCCTCTTATTTATCTACTTCTGCTTGATCTAAAAAAAAAAAACTTTTATGTGTTTCATTCCCACCAGCTACTCGTGCTGGTGGGCTGACAGTCCCTCCGACCTACACTGTAGTGCAAAGCCGGAGGGTAGGGCGTAAGGTCCTCTTCAGCCTCCTTGCAGGAATCGGGGGAATGAGTGGGTGGTGTGGTTACGGAGAGAAAGGTGAGACGGACGAAATGAAGACAGAAGAGAAGTGAAAAATTATCTGTGGAATATTACTGTCCCAGCATTAGCCTAAATGATCCAAGGAAAACACTTAAAACTTGGACCAGAGCAGCCGATCCCAGGTTCGAACCGGTGACCTCCCGAATGCTAAGGAATGATCTAGAGCACTAGACCACGCCTCTCAGTCTGCTTGATCTAATTTATGCATCCTCAACGGTTGCGCCAATATTTACAACTAATTATCCAGGACAATATGTTCGTCATTACGCCGTTTAATTTTCAAGGACTTCTTTTATTTGTTTACCTAATTGTTCTGTGCTAAGTATAGATCCTAGCGTGATGGTTCATGCATAGTTTAAAAATTTCATTGAAGTATGCATTTTTTGAGGAAAAAACAGTTTTAAAAATGAGACTTATCGTTCCAGAGGACAATAAAACAAACAAATAAATAAATAAATTTAACCCTTAAGTATATTATATGGATTTTAATCACAATATTACATCTTTGGTAATTATTTAAAAATGTATAATTAGATTTTAGATATAGTTTTCAAACTCTAACGAATCCTTAATTGTATTTGCTCATGAATAAATATATCTTTGTAATTCTTCAAAAGAGTAATGAAAAGTTTTAAGAATTCAATGTAAGATGAACACTTTTTTATATTTCTCGTTGAAGGTAAACATCGCGTTCTTGATATTTCGCGTTATTTCTTGGTGACATGGTTTTCACGCACCATAACATTAACGATCACCCTGGATTTCCTTATTACGATTATTACGGAATGTATCTAGGGACAATGTCACATTCTAAACCCTACTACATTTCGAAAAGGTCTTTGCGAATGTATGAACGACCCAAGGGACACAGAAAATACTTTTCTTTTGGATGACAGGCAATTTTAAAAACGGTCCTAGGAGTAATAAAATTATTGTTTTTCTTGATACGCTTTATATAAAAATAGAAAAGTATTACAAGAAATAACTGTGAATATTTTCTTAATAATGGTGTATTTACTAACCAAGTTTTCTTAACTATTTACTTTGATTAACTACACAAATGTCTTAAATACCCTAAACTAACGCTAATATAAACTTTGTGTAAAAATTCGAAAAAACATTGAATGTTTTTATAGAAAGATTCTCTTACAAAGCGAAGTTTAAAACTACAAATCGTACTAAAACTAATACTTTTTCGTGTTTCATTCCCACCAGCTACTTGTGCTGGTAGGCGAGTAGTCCCTCCGACCTACACTGTAGTGCAAAGCCGGTGGTAAGGCGTAAAGGAATCGTGGCCATGGGTAGGTGGGTGGAGTGGTTAGGGGGAGAAATATAAGACGAACGAAATGAAGGCTGAAGAGAAGTGAAAGATTATATGTGAAATATTACTGACCCAGCATTTGTCTAAATGATCCAAGGAAACCACAGAAAACTTGGACCTCCCGAATGATAAGCAATGATCTAGAGCACTAGACCACGCCGCTAAAAAAATTGTACTGGTCTGAACTAGTTTTATGTACCAAAAGTATCTGTCTGTTTAAACCAAGAGTATTGTTAATTATAGCATAGGTTATATTGTTATCGGTCCCTTCTTCGAATTTCTTGGTCAAGGAAAAAGTGGGCTGCTCTATACACAACCATAAAAAAGGGCCTTAGGTATTTGGGTTTAACAAGTCTTTGATTTCAAAAATGAAATTGTCACATAAGCGAGTTATAAATTCCACAAAACTTTCCATTACAGTGAGTCTTGTACCTACAGGTACTCCATTTTATTTTTCAGAGCGTTATATGTTACCTACCTCAAAAATATCATTCGTCAATCTGTTCATCACTACCGTCGTTTTAAGAAACCAATAGTAACCCAAATATTTCCCACTTGTGAGCATTTAAAAAAAAATTATGGGATTTGTCGAAATATACTAAGCTTTACAAGAAAACTGTAGTAAAAATTTTAGCGTTAAACTTTTTTAGAAATTTAATTTAATTTGCATTAGATTTCACGTTTAAGAACTGATCATGCATGATTTATTAAAATAAGAAGGCATTAAAATCCCCACTCGTCTAACTATAAAAGATCACAGATCCCTCATTTCGAACGCGTCCTACACAGTAGGCACAGCGTACCGAAAGCCATATCCCATGACCGGAATTGAATTACACTTTTGATTCCGATGATGAGACCCGATAGGTCGAAACCGGTCGTTGGATATGGCTTTCGGTACGCTGTGCCTACTGTGTAGGACGCGTTCCAAATGTGGGATCTGTGATCCTTTATAGTTACACGAGTGCCTTCTTTTTTGATTATGTTATGTCTTCGTCTAAGAATCCATCGGAATCAACAGTGTAATTCAATTCCGGTAGGGTTATTAGCCCTCGGAGTAGTTGTTTCTGTTGATTCCATATTAATATTTTTATTTATGCATGATTTATTGAACACAGGCTACACAATATGTTCAGGATTCCAACAGGATGCTTATAAAAGCGTAGCCTTTACCCCGACCAGTTAAGCCAGACATGTCGGAAGAATTAAAATTTAATGTACAAGGTGGATGGTACACTACCTCAGTCTTTCTTCCTCCTTCCCTTATTAATAAGCTGCACTTCGCCTCGAAAAATTAAATTTCCTTCCAAGACGTGAAAGGCGGCTCGGAAAGCGCTATATTGTAGCTGCTATGCATTTTTATTTCACCATAAATAAATTCTTTTTATATGCAGACGTGTGCGTACAACTCTAGAGCACTTACACTCTCAATGTGATGCTACAATAAAATTCAACACAGGCAGATTTAATACTGTTTCCTTGAGCGTGCATTTTAAATTTGCTTTCTGGGATGAAATTATCTTTTTTGGGCTTTTACAAAGTGCTTCTACAGCAATGTGTGGGTAATAGTGATAACTTTATCGAATGCTGTATGTGTGATAAAGAAACACAAATCACGGAATTCACCCTTTCCTTTAAACCAATGTATACTCTCTTCCTGAATAAAGATAAATAAACTGTAACGTACTGTTGTTTAATATATGTTCTTGGTTACTATTCTGGTGAAACTGTCACCCTTTTTTGGGTGTTTCATTTCCAACAGCCACTTATACTGAAGAGTGGACAGTCTTACACTGTAGTGCAAAGCCAAAGGATAGGGCGTATGACCCTCTTCAGCCTCCTGTTAGCAACATGGCAGTGGGTGGGTGCTGGTTAGAAAGAGAAATATGAGCTAGCTAGCTACCTGGCGAAACGAAGACAGAAGAAAAATGAAAGATTATCGGTGGAAATATTACTGCTCTAATTTGCTTAGAAGAAAACCACAGATAACTTGCACCAGAGCAAGCAGACTCCGAATCGAATCGATGACCTCCTGAATATTAAGCAATTATCTAAACCATCAGACCACGCCGCTCGGTAGAACACGTCATCTAACCTACTTACTACCATTAAACTGTGTTCAATTAATAATGGCATATAGCCTGTGAACGCCACCTGTCTGTCGTCGAGGTACCGATGAGAACCAAACAATTCGAAATCGTTATCCACGTCTGACAATTCCAAGAATATATTTTGTTCCATTTAGAAGGTTTAAATATCTGTAATTATTACACCCTTTAGACGGAAAATATTGAAATGAATTATGTCTGAACTGCGAAAAAATTTATTAACAGATTCTTATACAACGAATGTGACAAATTGTTAAATTTATTGATAAGGCAATTACGTTATGTGATTTAAAAATTATTCTAAATTTCGACGGTATCCTCTTTACTTAAATAACTAATCTCATCATTTCTTGGTTAGAAATAAGGAGGACAATACGTTAAATTTATTGGTAGGGTGACGATCAGAGATTCATGTATCAAGTATACATTTAGTTTATTTACAATGTTGAACAGGCGCATTCAATCCAATAGTACATCCGAGCGACCTCTCTTGCAAATTAACTTACACTAGTCGTGGTTTACAGCCCCAATTAACTATAAGTATAAACATCCGGGTTTAGCATACGCGTTAAGTTGTTAAAACACAAATGTAACCTCAAAGATCTTACAAATAATTTGCATTTGAATTTTTGTCGTAAAACGTATCAAGGGAATTCCGAAACGACAGGATAGAATTGTTCTGGGACCACCAAGTTATCACATTTTGAAAGTTTTCAATTAATCTCTATCTCCATTAGGTATTTGATCCAAATATCTATTACACTATTTTATTGCTTCGCCAGCTTAGAAAATATGTAAAAAGAATTATATGTTATTTTTACTGAGTAGAAGTTGATGACTCAACTAGAATATTTATTAAAAGCTCTCTAAATTTTTTTACGCCGAAGGATTATTTTATAAATTGGTGTTTTCAATAAATCTTCCAGTTGAAATATTAATTTTTATTTTTCATTTCCTTTTCTATTACCTATTATTTGAACCCTTGTTTTTATGTAAATATCATGGAATGCTTTTATCGAAAACGAATCAGTTATAATTCATATTTCTGTAATGTATATTTCTGACCAATCTATTTTTACAAATTGAATACAAATATTGTTTTTTAATTTGCTTTTGGGCACAAATTATCTGAAATGAAATAGGTATAAAAATTCAAATAACGGTATACATAAATGGATTCGGTTAAAAAATCACAAAGACCTATATTCATAAATAAAAAATGGCACGGATCGACGTGGATCAGAAAGCTGAGACTAGAAATATCATTTACGACTGACTTACTTTGACATTGCTCATTTCGAATAAGGCTTCAGAATTGCCACAACATGTCTGAATTTTGAAATCTCAATATTTAAGCATTACTAAGTAAAAGCAAAGAAAAGAAACACGAAAAATCTGGTCTCATAATTGTCCTAGTATATTTAAATTAAAATGTATCTAAATGTAAAAATTCGAATTATCTTAATAGGGATTGTTTGGATTTGATATTAAAGTTGCTCGAAGTTGAAAAGTGCTAAAGCTTCTCTGGGGTCATATTTGAGTTGTGTCCTCGAAAAAGAACGCACTACTGTAATGGTGATAGAAATCAAACAAACACTGTTGTAAGGTTTTACAAAATTTTTAATAAGACTTCTCTTACACTGTTTCGGCTTATCAGGCCATTATCAAAGAGTTGATTAGAAACTAACTTAATCTAAAGAAACGTCACTGTATATACATATTTAAGTAAGTGAGGGTAAAATCAAATCATATTATTGCAACCGGGCTAAAAATATAGGACTTTAATGTCCTTCACATTGTTCATTTGTAATATTTGTATTATTAAAAAAGTCATTTTGCATTTCTAATTTCTCTAACAGGTTTAACCTTTTACATTTATTTATTCAGTGCAAAATCTTAAAATCATCTTCACTAAAGTTATGATTATTTACAAAACAATGTTGGGCAAAACCAGTATTACATTTTTTATCAATAATAGACTTTTTATGCTACTTAAGTCCAGTTTTAAAGGATCTACCTGTCTGTCCTACATAGATGGCATCACAGTCTGATCATTGAATCTCATAGACACCTGATTTTTGAAGTTTGTATGTTGTTGAGATTTTATTATTAATTAGAATTTTGCCTAAATTTGTTTTATTAGAACATATACTATTGATGCCTAACTTATTTAACTTTTGCAAATTGTTGTACTTATATTTTTATAATGATTTATAAAGGTCTAGTTTATACTTTCTTTATCGAAACTTTTTCCATTATATTTATGATTAAATGTATAATTTTTGAATTTTTTATCTACTATATTAGGGTTGCATACAAGTAAAAGATTAAACCTGTTAGAGAAATTAGAAATTCAAAATGTCTTTCTTCTTAATAAAAATATTACAAATAAATAATGTGAATTGATGATTTGTTTTTACCCCTACTTATTTAAATATGTATATATGGTGACGTTTCTTTAGATTAAATTAGTTTCTACTCAACTCTTTGATAATGGCCTGATAAGCCGAAACAGTGTAAGAGAAATCTTATTAAAAATTTTGTAAAACCTTACAACAGTGTTTGTTTGGTTTCTGTCATTATTAACATGTTTTACAATTTTCCAACCGAATCCACCCTAAATCCTACTATAATGGATTGAAAATGAAAAAATTGATACAACGAGGGTAATCACTTTCGATATATTTTTTAAAGGCGAACTCGAATATGGTGGTAGAATTGCTTTAGAACGTTGAATGTTTAATAACCCTAATCTCAAATACAAAAAAGTCGGATTGGCAACATTTGAATTTTAAATTATGAGGTCAGATTCTTATTCAGCAACAAAAGATACTTTGTAAATAATTACTCTAGTGGTTATTTTATACTTTTATTCTACATTGTAGTCATCTCAAACTGGCCAAAAACTCTTTAAGTTAGCATATCTTGAAACCTTGACGTGCTGAGCCGATTCTGAGACCAGATTTGAATTGAAATACATCATAAAAATGAATTCCCTTTTGTTGTTTCCTTTTCAATTTAGAAGATTGAGTACCGAATGGTTCATTGGAATAAAAAAGAAATAATATGAAAGCAACTTACTGCAATGCAACGTAACGTAACACAAACAAACACTAAAGAATGTTTAGCAAGTTGGCGTGTTTCGCAAGAATAACTAAAAACAAAAACGGATCTGATTAAAGGTTTGCGCAGTTTCAAAATGATTTCTTAGATGTAAATAAAAATTTAAAAACAGACGAAATGTCACAACACTAATTACTGGTGAAGTGTTAATTAACGTGATTCGTTAATTTGAAATACAAAACAAGGGAAATCTTCCTTCTAATACTGCAAACAAAAAATTACTTTTTGTGCATAGACTTTTATATTTCAGATCCACTTTAAACCCTTGTCGAAGGGAGAATAAACGACGAATTCAAATATATCTGGGTGTCAAAGTTAAGGAATTCAATTTAGTAAATATTAGACATCAGAGAACGACTTCAATTTTAGAACAAGTATCGTAACCCCAAGGATGATAATAAAACTTTTTTAAAGGGTATATAAACCCCGTATCAGTTCAGCAGACACTTTGTGCCCTAAAAGTCAATAAAAAACAATTCTCACCACAGTAGACACAAAATAAAAGAGGATCAGCTTCAGAATTTGCGAACTTGACCACAAAGTGTCTATAATTGAGATATAAAGTATAAAATATCTCTAACAAAGTAGAAAGAGCGAAAGAGAGAGAGAAAGAGAGAGAGAGAGAGAAATTTAAAGGTAATAAAGGTAAATGTTACTATTGAATAGAATCGTCTGTCATTATAATCCCACCTCTTCTTAGAAAATGCTTGCGATATCGAAGTGAGTTGTCTGATGATAAATAGTATCTGATGACATTATTTTTACCTTTAAATAGGTACGTTACCCCACGATGATTAGAAGATCACATCGTTCCATGGTTATTGACTACCCGCCTTAATCATGTCGTGTTCCATCAATCATGTCACACGTTAACCTTAGGTCGTATTATTAGTTCGAATATATCGTACACTGTCGTCACCTGATTATCATAAACTCATAATGGCATTGAAGCAGTGTCAGGTAAGCTGATCCATGATAATGTGATATGCGCCTTTGTGGATCCAATTTCAGAATTGCATGAATACGTTATAGATATTCAAGATCAATTTATTCCAAAAAAATAATGTGATAAGGATAAAAAATTAATTTAGTATGTTTCTTGAGGCAAAGTGGTTGTAGGGTTTTGAAAGATATCTTTCTGGTATCCTCAAGTCGCACGCTAAATTAATGGCGAACGACTGTTGTTTTGTTGTTTGTTTGTTGGAAAAGAAAATTGCACTTTTTAGCTATTTATTTACAATTTAACAATTATGTACAAATTGGGCAAAAAGGCTTGTGATTAAATAATTTTAAATAACTAGCAAACGAATAAATCTTTTGTTACAAGGAAGTTCAGTCAAAATCTCTTTTTAAATCTCTGTTTAGAATCTCTCCGTTTCTTTCTATCATTACCCCTAATTTTATAAGTTTCTGTGAGGGTGTGGTTTCAATTGGGAGGTTTTGCAGTGGGTACGTCCCCCAATATTTTACTTTTACCCAAGAAAGTGACCAACCCTTCACATTAACAATGGTACCATATGGCTCTCGCACTTAGAAGAGCTGTACCCTAATAAAACAATAAATTTCTCCACTAGCATTTGGCTTTCCTTTGTCCGGGTAATAATTCACTCAAAAGTTACAAACCTGGAAGACGGAACGAATCAAGATTTCTTAAATGACAAACCATTAAGTGAACAAAGCTTACCATAAATTAAAAGAATTGAATGATACTTCCAAACAAAATGTACTTGAAGTACAAAAGAACAAATATTGACCATTTTGGAGCATTTTGTATAAAAGATATAAATAATATACATGCTATAAATAATTGCAACACTAAAACTAAAACTTAAATGTAACATGCTTATTGTAAAGACCGAACATAGTACATTACTATAAAGAATATAGATAACAAGAATGTTTATAAATTCACCCAGTCGTTATTACAGCAGGCATTTCAGAAATACCCAAATGTCTTTTCTATTTGAATCTGCCATAAAAACAGGCTTTATCTCGTTTCTTTGATGGAATTTTTATATCTTTATTTTCTATTTTATCCCTTTAATACTACGTATGGATGGCATTTAGGAAATTTCCTTTACCAAGGTATTTCTTAAGAGGTTAATAAACTTACGGAATTGTTTCCTTCCAAAAAGTACGATTGGCCAAATAACCTCTACAACGAAAATCACTAAACAGTGGGTACGGTGAATAAAGACAGACACTAATAGACACTTACATATACAATACGAATAACTGCGTAAATCCCGATACGAGTCACGATAAAACAAAATATTTATTTATTTAATCATTAAAATACAAATTTCCTCGCTCTGTACTTACCGAATATTGCATTTTCCGAGGCTTAAGCGTTCAGTGAACTTTTAAAAACTATATTTATTTTACGACCAGTTTAAGTTTTATGTGGCAATGATAAAGTGGTTAAAGTGGAAGTCATTTTGCGTTCGTTATAAAATCGTTACTTACGAATACTAAGACATGCAACAAATTAAGCTGTGAACAGAGAGTATTTTCCTTGTTAGATTCGAGATAAAGATAATTGCCCAAACAGTTCAAAGAGCTGCCCGAAGGTGCCTGTTTCAAATGAGTGCAATAAAAATTGTTAATGAGCACTGAAACAATTTAATGTATTGTAGAAAAAGATATTGCAGTTTCACTGGCAAAGAAGTAGAAATTTAATAGCACAATAAATGTTGACGACTTAAAAATCGTTTAATGTTGTTACAATTTGCATTTGAAACAAGTAAAAAAGCAAAACAATTCAGCTTGTATTTTAAATAAATATTACTTTATAATAGTTATTTAAACGTCCTGTGTCGGATGTAATAGCTTTCTTAGATCCTAAAAGCATAGACACAGCATTTAATACTGTAGCAGTCAGTGAACGTGAAATAGGAAATAATTGTGGTCTGACTTTCTCCTTCTAACGCGGCCTGATTGGAAAAGATAGCTAATGGGGCTGCGTTAGAGTAAGAAAGGTCAACTAGAATTACCTCCTATTTCAGGATCGCTGCTAACATATGGGGTGAAAAGTCCCGGGCCTAACACATAGATTGCATTCACCTCTTTTTCAGTTAGTACTAACCTTCAAAAGACAGCTGTTAAAATTTCATGATATTCTATTCATTAGTTTGTGAGTTATTGTGCTTATTATTATTAAGAGTGACTTTATCTAGCTACTTTTGTTATTTTCAAAACAATGGATCAAAAACAATTTCGTGTTTTAATTTTACACTGCTTCTTGATGGGAAAAAATACCGTTCAAGTGAAACAGTGAGCAATGGCTTTTATGAAGACTTCGCTCCATCGGAAACAATCGAATCAAAATGAAATGTTGGTTTGTTGACTTCAAACGTTGTCGTAGAGACAGAGACAATAATGATGCAGAACGTAGTAGACGTCAGCAGCCAAATGAGGCGCTAACACCAGAAAACATAAAAAAAATCGTTTTGAATGATCGAAAAGTGAAATTGCGTGAGTTAGCAGACATCGTAAAGGTATCAAGATATCAAAAGAACGTGTTGGCTTTATGTTTTATTGCATGAGCATTTGACTATGCGCTGTTCAAAGTGGGTGCTGCGTTTGCTCACTGTTGACCAAAAAAAAAAGAACGTGTTAATGATTCTGAGCAGTCTGAGTGTTTGGCCAGTGTTTGGTTTAAACGTTACAAACCGGAATTTTTGCGACGATATGTGACAATGGATGAAACATGGATACTTCACTCCGGAATCAAAACGATCGTCATCGAAAGCACAACAACAACAATCGGCTGGAAAGGTCATGGCCTCAGTATTTTGGGATGTGCGTGGTGTAATATCCATCAACTATCTTGAGAAGGGAAATACCATCAACAGTGAATTGTAGTAATTATATAGCTTTATTGAATATTATTAGCCGAAATTGCAATGAAACGACCGTATATGGCAAAGAAAAAGACTTTGTTTCATCAAGACAAAGCACCGTGTCACAGGTCAATTAAAACAATGGCAAAACTACGTGAATTGAACTTAGAATTGCTCCTACATCCACCGTATTCTCCCAATCCATCATTTGGCTCCCAGCGACTACTGGTTGTTCGCAGACCTAAAGGAAATGCTCGCCGGCAAGAAATTTCGCTCGAATGAAGAGGTTATCGCTGAAGCTGATGCCTATTTGAGGGAAAAGATAAATTGTTCTACAAAAGTGGTATTGAAATGTTAGAGCGGCGCTGGAATGATTGTGTTGCTCTTGATGGAGGTTACGTTGATAAATAAAGCCAATTTTGAACAAAAAAAAGTGTTTTCTTTGTTAGGTCCGGGACTTTTAAGCCCACGTTATAGTATCAAAAGCTGTCTCTACGTGATTGGTAATAGAAATTTTATCAACACAAGAAAACAAAAGAAAATGTTTAAATATTTTATTCTAAAACTCGACATATATGCTGTTTAGTATATTAAATCTTTTCTATTATTTTCTTGTGTTGATAACCAATATGCAGTTTCAAAAGTTGCACCGTAATTAGTTTATATTTTATTAAATAGAAATATATTTCATAAGTAATATGCTGAAGGGAAGAATATTAACAAATAACTAGCGAATATTTTCAATTTATTTTTATGAAAATTCAATGGGGAATCATTTTTACATCAGAACCATTCTTTCTGATAGAACGATCACAGTCATTTTATTCGTTACTTTCTTCCTTTACATTAAATTTTATTTCGGTTTGATTTTATACTTATAGAGTATTTTCTTCTATGTTTCTTCTGAATTTGGTTTTTGTCTTCCGTTGGATTTGCTTTAATGACAATAACGAAAAAAAAAAGGTTTAAAAGTTTAAAAAAGTTGTAATGTATTAATAATCATTGAAGTTATTATTCTATTTATTATAAATATAAGCAAAATACTTTCACACGTGCAACTTTGAACTTGTTTTTTGTCTTATTTTACAAAAATGGGTGCAAAAATTCCTCATATGAAGAAAATATTAACCACGCAAAAGAAGCAATAAATCTAACTTGTAGAAGATTAATTTGAATTTTGGACATTTACGTGTTTTATTAAGTTAGTAAAACGGCCATAAATTTTCAAACAGTTTAAATTAACTAAAAATGTGTAAGTTATAAAGCAGGAAAGAGAAACGAAGTAAAAGCACTGAGGAGCAGTAATTTAATTTAATATATGAATGTACAGACGTAGATTACCATTTTCAAAAGAAGACTATTTAAAAATTTTGAGAAAATCTCGGAGGTACCACTAATTAAGTTGACATGAAGAAACAAAAGTGATTGATTAACTTTAACCCCCTTCTTGTTTGTATTTAATAACTATTACCGATCTGAATGTACAAAATAAAAAGTTGTATTCTTTTGACCAACTATTCTCGAAGAACAATCCGACCATTGGAAAATTATTTTTTTATGGCTATGCAATGCTAATTTCATAACTTTAGATACTATTATTAATAAAAGTTTGTATAAGTTCAATGTATGTTTAATAAGACATCTATTCACCAAATCCTAAATAAACCAACTAGTAAATATAAATATGGAATCAACAGAAACAACTACTCCGATAGGTCGAAACCGGTCGTGGGATATGGCTTTCAGTACGCTGTGCCTACTGTGTAGGACGCTTTCCAAATCTAGGATCTGTGATCCTTTATAATCAGACGAAATAGGATTTTGATACCGTCTTTTTTTGATTGAATAAACTAGTTACCAAAAACAAAAATGGGAACAAGGATCTTCTTTCAACCCCACAGTGGTGTTCCCCATTAAGAACGTGTATATATATATATATATATATACATATGTATGTGTGTGTGTGTGTACTATTATTAACGGCAGTTAATTTATGATTTTATAGTGCCGAATAATTGACGACATCATGGTACTAAAATCGCCACTTCGTGCTCTTAACCATCACGGTATTATTAACAAAATAGAGCATGTACGGAAGCTTTTCGCTGTAAATCGATTTTTGTATATAAGTAATATAAAGACCGATGCAGAAACGAGAGAGAGCTTATAATAAGCGGGTACGTACATTCCCTCATAAAACGTTATTACATACATTAATGTATGAATTTTGTATAATATATTAATTTAAATTAAATGACTTCTGCTATCGTGCAATCATAAACCGAAGTGCAGTCTCATCAGATTCAGTCATTACCTATCATATACGATTAAATCATAATTTCAACATAAATTACAAAATTTCAGCTACCTTAAATAAAGGGAAAAACTTAATACGTAAGTCTCTCTAGAAATAAATAAAATAAAAAACAAACACTCAGAGTTATTATTAAACGACCAATTAGAACTAAATATTTCACATGATTACTTCTTTCTACATTCACTTGATAGAATCTCATTTTAATACTTAATAAGAAATAAAACACCAGAAATTTCCACAAAATTTGTTTAATAAACTTAACAATTGTTTCGCCTAACTTAGGTTTCTTCAGAAGTAATACATTTAAGCTAAAATAAAAATAAACTAAGCTAAGCTACTTATATATAGTTTAAGAATTAAGGCGAATAAAGAGGTTAAGTAGTGGTGAATTATTGAGGTCAATTTGACCATTCAGAATAATATTGGTATTTTTAAACTTATTAATTTCCAGAGATTCTAATTAGGATAGTCTAGGATTTTTATTTTCCACATGTAAGATTTCAAAATTATCATTAAAAATATGTTCCTCTTCATTAACGTGTTTAGCGTAGTTCGAGTTTAATTTAGTATTAATAGGATTTTTTATGTTCATTTATTCGTTTTTTGAATGATCTTCCCGTTTGACCAATATATATCTATATATTACAAGTTAATTTAGAAAGATAAAGGGGATAAGTCAGGGGTGTATAAATTAACTTGTAACTCTTGTAACTATATACACATTGGTCAAACGGGAAGATCATTCAGAAAACGAAATAATGAACATAAAAAATCCTATGATAATAATAAATTAAACTCAAACTATGCCAAACACCTTAATGAAGAGGAAGATATTTTTAATGATAATTTTGATATCTTACATGTAGAAAATAAAAATCTTAGACTATCCTTATTAGAATCTCTAGAAATTAATATGTTTAAAATACCAATATTCTTCTGAACGATCAAATTAATCTCAATAATTCACCACTACTTAACCTCTTTATTCACCCCCGCCTTAATATAAACTTTATATAAATAGTAGAATGATGGTTCGGGCTTGTAGGCCTTGATCGATTTAAACGGTTTCGTCCAGACGTTTCGTCAGCAACTGCGGCTAACATCCTCAGTGGGTACTGCGTTGACTACGCGGGCGAAGATTATACCTCGAAGTATATATAGTCAGTCGCTGCCGAGACTTCGAGGTATAATCTTCGCCCGCGTAGTCAACGCAGCACCCACTGAGGATGTCAGCCGCAGTTGCTGACGAAACGTCTGGCCGAAACCGTTCACATAGACCGCGGCCTACAAGCCCGAACCATCATTCTACTATAAGATCCGGCCGTGAAAGCTTATGTTCTTACATTATGTATAAGTAGCTTAACAGCGAAACAATTGTTAAGTTTTTTAAACAAATTTTGTGGAAATTTCTAGTGTTTTATTTCTTATTAAGTATTAAATATTTCAACTGTATTAAATCTGTAATACTGTAATACAAACTCTATTTTCATTAAGGGTATATAAAAGACGTTGCTTTATTTACTTAATAGTGTAACAATCCACTTGAAAAAGCTACTGTGTTTGGAAACGATTGTCGTGGAATGAGCAAAATTTTACTTTCTCGTTTTATTTGTACAAATTGAACTTTTATCCTCTTGTGTAGCACAGAGGTCATATTATAATTTAGGAACATTCTCTATATAAAATGAAGTGTCTTTGTTGCTATAGCTGTATACTAATTGAGATTGAAAAATAAATTCGTTAGATTAACTATTCAACGTGTTTTTAATTATCCCCGTTTTAGCTCTTGTAAAAGTGAAAAAGATGTTTGTTTGGATTAAAGATATACTCAACTAACTTCGCTAAAGAAGCTCTAAAAGCTAAACAATATAGAAAACTTTCTTTTTCATTAGGTTTTTTTTGGATAGGTATCACTGCTCAATTTGCTCTTCTTCATTTTAGCCACTTTTTTGTTGAACGGCTTCAATTAGTACGTCAACTTGAGCAGAGTTTTAACTTTACTTTTTATTCTTTCTTTTTCCTTCCCATTTTATCTATATAAGTTTGTATTAATTAATAAACGTTCATTGAAAATATAATGAGCTGTAGGATTTCGAATTAAAATTAATCTCACCAGTTTCACGTTACAGATTATGCTTTATTTTAATTTACATATATAGAATAACAACAAAAGTCACACATAAACAAACAATAACAATCTTGAGAGACTATTTTTGAAAAAAGTTACTTTATTAAAGACGTGTGTATTTATTTCTTTATTCTAACCGTAACTACCTAGACTTATTTTAAACAATTTGGAAACGATTATCACCGTTATTTAAATTTGAGGCCTTAGTATTTTTGATGCGATTGTTGTTTCACATTATATTAGTCTGTTTTAGTCACGTAATGACACGTTTTTATTGGTAATCACCTGTTCGTTCCACACATGAGACTTGTTCCCAAAAGAAATAGAAGATACTGCCTCTACAAACTGAGTTAAAAAGAAAAACTCCGCGTCCAATTCTCACCTAACCTTGTTACAAAACTAAGTTAAAGAACGAAAACTTTCAAATGTTCAATAGCTCAATCTTCATGCCGTTGTAAAGGAATCTGTGCATTCATGTGAATGTAATAAACTGTAGAAAATTGGAAAATATAGACTCATTCTAAAAGAATTCCGTAATACATTTAAATATATATATACGGAGTCATTCAAACTGAGTGGTACATTAGACGTTTTAGGGAAACTAAGCATGTTACAGATTTGAAAATTTGGGAGTAGGAAGTAGGGGTTTTTGTTGTCAACTTTCTTATTTTAAATGGAATGGTATATTTTTGACGATAAATTCGTAATTGTAAGGTGACTTTGATAACCAACTTGTATGCCTACGATGTAAAATAGTCTCTGAGATAATTTAATCATAACTTCTATAAAAAATGACTTAGAATGTTGAAATTTTTAAAATGGAATCGAATGACAAAATAAAATATGCTAGGTGTTATTTGAAAAAATGAAGTTATTCGTGTTTGAAGTTTTTAAACTTTGGATTTTTTTCTGAATGCCCTGTAAAAATTATAAAGCTTAGTTTTGGCATGACGTTAGCCTTATGACTTGGCTATAACTAGTAAATAACTAATTTCAACATTTTAAGTCATTTTTTATGGAAGTTATGATTTTTTATAGTTTGGGTTGCAATGCAATCTTTTTTCCAATAAATTAAAATATCTCAGAAACTATTCACCGTAGGCATACATGTTGGTTATCAAAGTCACCTTAAAATTTTATGTTTCATACGAATTCATCATAAAAAATATACCATTCCATTTAAAATAAAAAAGTTGACATCAACCTCTGGTATAACTGGCAGTTCACGACAGTTGAAATTATTTTAGTTAAATAGATCATCCTTGATAACCCCGACTCCCAATTCAATTCAATTCTGTAGCATTTATTTAAATACAAATGTAAACCTATCAACCACTATGTGGCCATCTCCAGTGTAACGAAATCTTACAACAATTTTTCCTAAATATAACTGGTTATTTAGGGGTGACAGCCCCCTTCAGCCTCCTTTGAGGAATCGTGGGAATAGGTAGGTGGTGTGGTTAGGGAGAGAAAGATGAAACGGAAGAAATGAAGACAGAAGAGAAGTGAAAGATTATCTGTGGAATATTACTGCCCCAGTATTTTCCTAAACGATCAAAGGAAACCACAAAAAACTTAGACCAGAGCAGCCGGACCCGGGTTCGAATGGATGACCTCCCGAATGCTAAGCAGTGATTTAAAGCATTAGACCACGCCGCTTTGTAAAGGTACTGTAGTCTTGTCTTTGTAACCATCTATAAATGCTGCATGACCATCTAATTTTCCGGCTTTTAAGTTTGAATAGCATAGTTTAATCTACATGGTGTATAATATACTACAGTGTTGCCAGGACGAAAATATAAAGGTGCAATATTTTATTCCCTAATAAAAAAGTTACTAAATATATTAATGTATCTGATAGGTTCATTTTGCACTCTTTTACAGCCTGAATGCGAAAAACGTGAACAGATCACCGCATTAAAGCTGTGTATTTTCATTAAATAAATGAAGATTAACAGAACATCACAATTATTTCTCTGACGTTTATATGGGGAAAGACGGGAGTCGTAACGTTTTATCTTTACGATGTTTTACATGAGCTCGCTTTAATACATGGCGATAAAGTACCGCATCTGTCACACATGACTTCTATTAAGTCACCAATATTACATTCGGTCCTCTACATTTCAAAATTGAATCGTAAAATTTTACATGTTCCACAAAATTTGACATTTTTAATAGAAATCATTGGTAAAATACTGACTCAGTTTCGTGGAAATTGTTTTTTATATGCGTACATACCATCCTGTATTAACACTTCGCACAAATAATTACGAAAACAGATGATGGAAACATTCAAAATCTTTATACCACTAAATTAAGCATAACTAACAGGCGGGCCGAAAAGTTCGAAGGCAAACAGAAAAAATAATTTTTTTTAATAGAATTTGATTTTTTTATTCAATATAGTTCGCTTCGAGGGCAATACAACGATTATAGCGGTCATAAAATTTTTCGATACCATTTTTATAATACAATTTGTCTTTAGCCTCAAAATAGGCTTCAGTTTTGGAGATTACGATTACCTATTCATGGAATTTTGTCATCGATTTCATTGATTTGTGACACGGTGCATTGTCTTGATGAAACAGCACTTTCATTTTGTTTATGTTTATGGTTTTCCTCTTTTCAAGATAGCCAATGAATATTATACCATGAGCATCCCAGAATAATGATGCCATAACCTTGCCTTGCCAGCCGACTTTTGCGTCTTTCCACGCTTTGGAGTCGGTTCATCACGTGCAGTCCACAGTCCACTCGGCTGACTGTCGATTAGACTCCGATGTGAAATGATGGAGCCATGTACATGTATGGATTTATTACGATTGGACAGCTCCAAACACTGCTTAGAATCATCGATCCGTTGTTGTCTTTGGTCAATTGTGAGCTCCCGCGACATCCACTTTGTACAGAGCTTGAGCTTTCGCATATCCAAATATTCATTCACGATATGACCAACACGTTCCTCTGATATCTTTAGGGTCGGGTCTCAGCTATCTCAATCAACTTCACTTTACGGTTATCAAAAATTATTTTGTGTACTCTTTTGATGTTTTCGTCGGTAACAGCCAACAGCCTTTTTGGGGCGTCCACTGCGTGCATCATCCTCAGTGCTCATTTCGCCTCGTTTAAATTTAGCAAACCACTTTTCTACGGTTGATTTTCCTGGTGCAAAGTCCGAATAATGTTTATCAAGCCAAGCCTTGGTTGGTTTCAACAGTATTTCTTTTTTCGCCAAAAAGCAATACTTTATTAACACACGAAATTCCTTTTTATCAATTTTTTCAAAGTAACAAAAGTTCTTTCACTAAAAATGCTATAACTCAGATACTAATAGTGCAACGGCTGTCAAATTTATAAACGCGTCTTTAGAAGTTTAGGGCTAACTAAAAATAAATTGTATTTGATACTAGTAGTACCATCTATGGGTCAGCCTACGAACTTTTCAGCCCGCCTGTTAATTGTTACGACTAAGACAGACAAGGGTTTCCTCCTTAATAGACGCCAAGAATTAAAAAATATATATTTTCTTCAATTTATCAGAATAAAACATCAACATTACATGTAGACTTTAAGAAACACAACGACAAAATCTATTGGTATGTTTATCTCATCGTCAAACAACGGGCTTTATCGTTAAAAATCCATGAAAAAATAATTGTAATATTACTAACGATAAATCCGAATTTAAAGCTACCCCAATAATTGACTAATACGAGAGAAGTACAATGTAATAGATAGTTTTTCAAAAATACCTACATTGCACCTGAACTACCTGTACCTATAAATGTCAAACTATTGAACTGTACCTTTAGTAAGTAAATTATTCTTGACAAATACTTCATAGTACGAAACATACGATATGTAGTGTTTCCAATAAAACTTATTTGTTTGTTTGTTTAAGTGTTTAAATTTTAAATATATTTTTGTTACTTTAAAGCAGTTCAGTTATAACAACTAGCAGCCTTATGTTTAAAATGTAATAGGAGATTTGTTTTTCAAATTGAAAATAATAACCGGTATTTGTTTTAGTTACACTTGTGTTCACCTTAAAGCTACACACAACGAATAAAAGATTTGTGTACTTGAGATTTTTCGAATAAAATAAAAGAATATCAACGAACTCGTGAAACCATTTGGACAAAATTAATGGCTTTTTGCGGAAACTAACATGGCTATAACGTTGTTGTAATCTTTGCGAGAGTAATAAATGTCTGACAGATGAATATAAAGGCTACACGGTGTAGCCTGTGTATGAACATGAAATAACTTCCCCGACAACAATAGCAAGTAATTATTCATTAGACAGGGTTAAAGCTATAAATTATCTTTTCTACCAAAATAAAATAACAGTAATGATAATAATATACAAATTACTTTTTAATTGTGGTATACAGAAGTTATGCAGATGAAAAGGTTAAATTACTGACTGCGAGCTAGGGTTGCCGCAAGAATCAAGAATATGCCGATCTTGTCTTGAAAACCAATACAATATCGAAAACAAGATGCTCATATGATGAAGTAGTTGAGATACGTATCTTGTCAAGACCATCCGCTGAAGATACCAAAAGATAAAGAGACTTCATTGCTTTCACGTGAATATATTGTGGGATCAAGTAATAAAACCGATGATTCGATGATTTAATATAAAATTTAATAAAAAAGGAAGGTATTAAAGGCCTTTTTCGTCTAATTATAAAGGATCACATATCCCACATTCGAATGCGTTCTATACAGTAGGCACAGCGCACCGAAAGCCATATCGCACGACCGGTTTCGACTTATCGGGTCTCATCAGGTGGGCGCTGGCAGAAAAGCTTTTACAAGATATATAATAAATATGGAATCAACAGAAACAACCTCTCCGATGGCTAATACCTCTACCGGCATCGAATTACAATGTTGATTCCGAACGATTATTAGATTTTTTTAAATTGTTATCTACGTCTAGTAATCGTTCAGAATCAACAGTGTAATTCAATGCCGGTAGGAGTATTAGCCATCGGAGTAGTTGTTTCTGTTGATTCCACATTTCTATTTATTATGAAATTTAAATGGCAATAAAACAAACACGAAAATGGAATTAACAAATAAAGATAAAATAAATGATAATAACAAATAATTTAAATGAAAATAAATTTAAAAAATGTTCAACCACGTCTACGCACGAACTCGTCTAATTCTCCATTTTCTCATAATATAACGATTACTCTTCTAGGGCGGTATGCCCCATAGATCGCGCGGTACCACACACATACGCATGCATTCACAACCCTTTCCCTTTATTCTTGCCATCTCACTCTTACTTTTGCACTCACCGTTTCCTTTCACACTTGAATCTTTTCATCTCTATCGCCCACACTTGCATTCCTACAATATTTTCATTCTTCTGTAGATGTTTAAAGACGAGATTAAGATTTCTTGAGGTACGACTAAAAATAAATTAAGACAATATACAAGAACAATACAAGAAGACAAGATCTGAATTTTTATAATTTTTCGATATTGTAATGAAAAATATCGTAATATCTTGTTTTGCGACAATATTTTTGAACGAGTCCTTGACAAGAAAGAACGAAGTCCTTCAAACATACAGCATAAAAGAATGGCTACCATTTATTTTGCTTATTCTTGTTATGCTTATTTAATTTTATGAGTAAAAATACCCATCAAAAACTCAAAATATTTTTTTTCTTTGCTTATTTACTTTTTATAGAATACTCTCATTTTTACCGAAATTTCCAGATCGTGTTGATAACGAGCATTAACACCAAGAGGATCATGTATATTTTTTCAACTAACATTTCGTACTTTCAAACTGCCCAAATCAGTAGGAAGCAATATGGATTTTATTTATCACAGCGCACTGTTCGTCTATTATTAGAATTTCGTTTGATTTTCTGGTTTCCGCAGCTGTTGATACAAATTGCAAAAACTAATTACTTTACTATTGGGAGACTCTTGACTGATTCTTTCAGCCATATGAACGCAAATATTTTAACGGCTGCAAAAATGAAAAACCCTTTGTAAATAAACAATCATTATTTTGAATTTTATACATCCTCAAAACACAACAGTTTCAGTAATAAATCAACAAGGCAACAGAAGTTTTATTAATGAAGAATTTTTTTTCTCGTCTCGATTAATTTATAGCAGTTAATTGTACCGATAAATTTCAATTTTCTGTGCAGACCTCTAACAAATAACAAAAGATTCTGACGGAGTTACATACTAAACTCGAATATATCTTCATTATAGGGTTGTCTGTTACTGATTGAAATGATATTATACTACAGTATAAGTTACTGTACAGTCTTAAACTCTTAAACGTTTTGGTTTAGTAAGGTTATTCTGAAACATGAATCCCAACGGAAAATAAACTCGAATTAAAGACGGAAACCACAGAAAATACTTATTTGATAATGAATTTGTTAATGAATAGAGAAACACTTTGAGTTCAGTTTCAAAGATATTTTTATTAAAACTTTACAAATTTGTTTCGGCATTTACGCCATTATTCAAAAGTATTGGTTTCTGTATTAATGGTACAATGGTTGGTTATCCCTATTTATACAATTTATACCTGCAAGTTTGTAGGCAGGTCGGGTCGTTTGGAAATTCCGGTCATAATCAAGGGTGAACCATTTGTTATGAGCTCCGTTTGGCTGTTTACAATATTATAAGTTTTCGCAATCAATCTTTTTATTTCTATATTTTCAAAAAGTGTAAGTTTTTTGCCTTTTGGTGCTAAATATAAAATTTCGATATTGTCCGTATTTATATTGTGACTAAGACTAATACAGTGTTTGGCAATGCCTGTATTTTAATGGCTCTTCAAAATTTTGTTTTGACAAAGGAATATTTATCAATCTGTGTAAGATTGATTAGATGAAAATGGAATTACTGTATCTGTAGTAGACGGTCTTCTGTAGATGTCGAATGTTGTTGTGTTATTATCACTCCTTATGACTTTTAAATCGAGAAAAAATCTATTAACTATACTGAAAAAACTTATGTTTGCGTCTGTTAGTAACAGCTGTTTTATTTACATTTTTTTGACGAAAATACTTGAAATTCGGCATATTTATACGTAAAATTCACTCGCATAATTAACAACAGTGACCATTCAAAAATATTTGTATTAAATTTCGAGAGGTGGATGATGGTGCACAAATTTTCTTTTTAGTTTTTATGTATAAATGACATTTCGTTAGAAAGAACCCTTTACAGCGAGTTTCATGAATTTTTTAATTTCATATACAGAGATATTGCCAGAAAGATACTCTTAAAACGTGTTTCCACCTTTTAACTGTAAAACCGCTGAAGCTAAAATATTAAAAATCCAGGGTTTCTGAAAGTTTAACTAAGATTTACACGTGAAGATTATAGGTTTAATAGTTCTTGAACTTAATGTTGTCCATAAGAAATAAAATAATCAAGAAAAGGACAATAAGAAATACCCACTACGTTTATTTCGCTTTCTAATCCTATTTCTAAGAGCTAGGTAGATACTATATTGATAGTACGGGCAATATATTGTCACCTACTGGTATATATTGCTAACTGTAGTGCTTCATATGTTGGACAAGACAATTATCGGATGTGGATCGCAATTTTGCCATTTTTAGTTCTCAGCAGTCCACGATAGATAGTCTCGATAAAGAAATGATCAAACCAATTCTTCATCCACCTGATGAAACTATAGTCGTAGAATTATATTAAATAAATTTTGAAACTCAAAAAAGTGTATCCTTTATTTTATTATATCAAACCAATGTTGTTCCGGAAAAGGAGGTTGATATAATATAATATTACAGGAAGTATCTACTGATTTTATATTATCAACTACTTTTTATGGAACAACTTCGGTTTGGTCTGGTATGTAGATAAATTTCTGACAAAGAACCAAATGTCCTTCACCGTACTCATGTTCTTTAACTTTTGTTTTTATAGCTCTACCACTTTGTCCAACGTTGATTGTTTAGATGTTTATTGGTAGAAATGATAAAATGAAACAGTTTTAGTTTCCTATCTAGATTGAGTAGGTAAATTTGAATAAACTGAGCTGTCGATATTTTCTTAACCAATTAATGATACAAAGCAGGTAGGATTTCCAAAAGGCTCCCTGGGTGTATAACCACTCGCGATCCCCGTTAACGAAGACGTAATTTTACTACAACGAACACAGTTCTATGGTTAATTGCTCTTATGTCGACCGAGTATTCGCAATTAGCGACAGAACAGGTGGCTTTTGATAAGAGTCACGAGAGTCGCATCCTTGCGCGGTTACGCACATCCCAAGTGTGCATTTACTTCTGGGGGTTGTAAATGTGGAAACGAAGGGAAACTCTCGGAGCATCGAGTCAAGAGGGCACCGGTTCCAAAAGACTAAGTGCAACACTCGAAACAACATCACGTTGAGCTGAAAGGGCGCTCGACAACTTTAACTAAAACTCGAACCCACCAAATGTCTGCCTCTTATTTTGGACGCGCGACGGGAACAATTCATTTTGTCATAAACCGGGAAAGGTTCAACACTCGGATAATGCTTCGGGATGAGACGAAAGGATAAAAGGAGACACCGAGTTTACATTAGAAAAGACGTAAAAATGGACGAAAATGTCAAGCAAGCACATTGTTGAATGTAAGTTAACCAATTTTCAGACGGGAAACGCGTCTAATAATATAAAGGATTTTATTCAGCCCTTTCATTTTGATTACACCAATTCCCTAGAACTTGATAAGTCTGATAAACACAAAATGAAATGGGAACCAATTTACGATAATGCGTACGAAGTTTCTTCAAAACTACTATTTATATACACTGACCTTTATGAAATAGTGTTATGACCATTTTATCAAAACACTTTTAATTTATAAAGAACATTATCTTCAATCCCCGAGTAATTTCTTACACTTCAAGAATTGATCACTTCTTAGTGAAATAAGAGCATAAGAATAAATTAAAGCAACAATACACAGAATCAAAAACTACGGGCCATTTCATATAGGACCATATTTAAGACTCTTCTTCTATTTAAATGGGTTATCCTTTATTAACCCTCTTTATAAATTATGATCACCATTTACATATATTATTATAATAAGCATTTACTCCTTTTAACCAAAAACAGGCAATAAATTTAGGATCCTTATATAAATTATTGAACAATTGTTAAATTAAATTTCTGCATTATTATTGAATTTCTTTGTTATGCAGCTATCTACCAGTACTTACATGTATGTACCGGGTAGATAATATAAGTAGAATCCCACAGCGGCTATTTCGTTAGTACCCCGTGTTTAGACTGATGTCTGTTCTATTTTGTAAATTTGTTAATAACTTAGGTGTTTTTTTTTTTGTTGTGACGATGTTTGTCATCGGTAAGTTTTCATAAGCCGTGCGATAGGAATAGTAGGGCAATGGGGGTCTGTATGGCCTGTCTGGCAAGATAAAGCGGGCAGATCCTGATGAACCACGGTACCGCAAGGAACACTTTGTATACTAACTTAAAATGAACATATTTAATTTGAATCTTACGACTTTACACAATTTCACACAAAGTTAAGTCGGCGTGTGAACTGCGCGTTACAATATGCACAAAACACCCCGAGCGTCTTAGCACTATAGTAACCCCGACCACAGATGTCGCAGCAGTGTGCTTACGCGGTAGGATAAATTGTAAATCTAAGATCGATCGATTGATATGTCCACGAAATTGTGCAGTAAACACCAAAAAGGTATCAAAAGTCATACAACAGTGATAATAAACGTACCAACTCGCTTTTACTGTACATTTTTCTCTCATTTTCAATTAATATTTAATGAACATAATAATTACCATATTAATTTACTTCTTTCAACATCAAACATCTTAGCAAATAGTTATTTATACTTTAACAGGATTGTTTGTATATAGGAGCATATTGTAACGACGGACGAACGATAAATTAGTTTGTTGTAATTTGTTGACAGTTTGTTCAAATATTTAATTGTCGCGCGTTATTCTAAAATTACAAGCACAATGTAGTTCAACATAAACCATCACACCATTGGCAATATCTAACTTTGTTGCTGTCAGCATTTCGCGCAATATATCGTAAGCACTTGTTACAAAGGGCTATATTATGAACCACTGGTACAGCTGCCGCCTCCAATTTGTTTTGACAAAGGTATAGTAGTAGTACATAGGAGTAGATTACCTTTCATGTTACATTAACTAAATTGTAAATTTACTTATTTACTGTGACATGTGGACGCATGAGTGTTCTCAATACGGTTGCTAATCTATTGTTACATTTTCTTTTCCATGCCGTTTCTCATATTTGTGAATCTTCTCATCATCGGATTTTTTGTATCGAAAGATTTCAATACATAAGAAAACGTGCTCATCCAATAGCTTCTAAACGTCTAAACAAAGGCAAAGTAACCTAAAGCCTCTTAAGCGTTTCAAACAGACTCTTTTCTTTAGATAATACGAAACATTTACGCAGAAGTAACAAAAAAACGAAGGATTTCCAAGTCACCCAAATAATGAAAAAATAATCCTTGCAAAGTAATATTTACATACGTAAAAGAATATTAAACTAAATAATAAAAATAAGCAGAACCTTTTTATGCAATTTTATATATAATCAAATTATAAAATCAAAAGCATTACTTACATTTTTGGTCAGGATGAAGTGTCCATTAAAATCTCCATGCTGAAGCTGAAAATAATTTTTTACTATTAGAACAAAATTTTTATTGAAATAAAATCGTTTAGAAATACGCAATTCATTTAATACTAGTAGTTACTCCATTTTAATTTAATAAATCACAGTTCTAATTAAAAATTAAAAACTGATTTTATGCAACTAGAAATATTCAGATAAGAAAACTAAAGACATAAAGTTAGTTTTAGAATTGTACAGTACGTATTGGGTTAGTTAAAGTTTAGAAGTTGGAACATCGAATTTAACGTTTTAATCAAATTTAATTTATCATCATTAAAAAGTCAGTCGATACAGATAGCATTTCTATTGTTATGGAGTATTTAGCAGATAGACAAAGTTGTATGTTTCTGAGTGTAACAACTTTGCGCGCGAGATACAAACAATTTGTGAGACTACGTTAAGTGTTGTTATTTCATTTTTCTTTCAAATTTTCATAAATATATAGTATTTTTATAATTTTCCTACTAATAGTTAGAAATTTTCATTATATACCTAGTAGTTTCCTAAAATATTCAAGATAATAATACAAATTTTTCTTTAAGGTTGCATTCTTTGTAAGATTTTACGAGCTTGTGGTTGTTTACTGTGACTGGCATTTCTGTGGCAACGTAACGCTCAATTCTAACAAATCACCGAAACGTGCACTTACTAGCGAAAATATGGCTTTCGATTAAAGTCTTTTTGACGAAAACCACCCTTCAAGATTGCTTTTATCGACCACTCCCCCATCCCCGCGTATGATTGGTAATGTACAATCCCAGGAGAAATTGACATGTCTACGATTCTCTCTGTATTATAAATATTATCAAACACTTGTCTACCTACAACCACATACCAGAGCTTCTAAACAATAAACCCTTCTTAAGGGGATGTTTTAAAGTATAGCTCTTTCCCTTGTAACAGGCAATTTCCTGTTTGAGAAAATTACGCGGTTTTTTTAATATATTGGTTTATCACAAGTACCTGTAGGTGATTCTCATCTTGAATCTTCAAAAGAACGAAGATTAAGTAAATTAAATTAACATTGTGTTTAATTTCGTTTTTAAAGATTATTACTAGATAACAAAAATTAAAATAATTTGAATGGAGTTTAAGGTCGGTTCCTTGTGAAACATTTTAATTATTTACGAAAGAATAAAGTAAATTGCTTTTAAATGTTTCAAATATATATTTGTAAAATCTCTGCAATTGTTTCGGCTTAGTAATGCCTTTTTTTTCAAAATTAATAATAATATTGGTATTTCCTTCAATTACCTTATCCTAAATTATATATTGTTCATTTCAAAGTATTTCTATTAAATCGGATCAATTCTTTATTTCCTTCTAGCACATCCTCTTTTTTTACTAACAGTCCTGTCCTATAAATATTCATAAAAATTCTTATCTAAACACCGAGCGGCGTGGTCTAGTGCTCTAGATCATTGCTTAGCATTCGGAAAGTCACCGGTTCGAACCCTGGTCCGGTTGCTCTGACCCAAGTTTTCTGTAGTTTCCTTGGATCATTTAGGCAAATGCTGGGGCAGTAATATTCCACAGATAGTCTATCACTTGTTTTCTGTCTTCATTGCGTCCATCTCATCTTTTTCTCCCTAACCACACTACCCACCCATTTCCACGATTCCTGCAAGGAGGCTGAAGAGGGCCTTACGCCCTACCCTCCGGCTTTGCACTACAGTGTAGCTCGGAGGGACTGCCCGCCCACCAGCACGAGTAGCTGGTGGGAATGAAACACAAATTTTTTTTATGTTCTTATCTAAACAGTCCATCCCAGCTCGCCACAGCATCTTCTTGTCAGTAAGTTGTCATCAGCATTATTATTGTTCTTTTATTGTATCGTTTCTTGTGTTGTTTGTTGTTTCATCTTCTGTATATATATTTGTTCTTTTTTTTCATTTGTGGTTTCGTGTTGTGTTATTTTTGTATATATAAACTTTCGTAATTAGAAAAATTAGTGTGTTATTATTTATTAAACTTTCCACCGATAAAACCTCGAAATTATAAATTATAATACACAATATCATATGTTTACTTTGACTTTTAACATTTCGGAATCTGTGCATTCAATAAGATTCTCCAGAGTCTGCATCTGCAAGATCGTTTATTACACATACTAAATATGCATCTGTTTGTTTATCTACACGGAAAGGCGATCATTCTGTAAAAAATTAATTACCTTACAAGTGGCAGGTGCATGTGCGAAGTAGCTTGTTTAGCAGATATTCGTTACTATTTTCGTCGTGAAAATGTAGATTACTTAGAGTATAGAAGACAGACACGCATAATTAATGGACGTCCAGTAAAAGTAGCAATGTGTTTCTAATACATTAACTGTAGGTCATTGGACACAGAAAGGAAACATTACACATATTTAAAAAAAAAACTGGTAAGTTTAGATAAGATATAAACAGAAGTACACTTCTATTAAGCGCGAACAGAATTTCCTATTTTTACATATTAGTAACTAATTAATAATTCATTTTCATAATACAATACCGTTGGTGGCAGAATAGTTGAAAGTGTACAATTAACGAACTATTTATCTCATCAAATAATCGATTAAATAGAGAAACAAACAAGACAGGTTGGGGTGCTGTATCTGTTTTGACCTAATTAACCAAACATTAATACATTAAACTCAGAATTGTTTTAACTAAAATCATTCATAAGAACCAATCGCCAAGATCTTTTCAAATATTTTACGATTCCCAGAAAGTTAAATAGAAGTTACATACTTCTATATTTCTCATAGACTATATTCAAAAAAGAAGGAATTAAAATCCTTATTCGTCTAAATTTTAAGATCAAAGATCTCACATTTGTAACAGTGTTTCTTATCATTTTCTTTGAAACCTCTGACCAAAGTTTACATTTCATCATAACTTATATAGAAAAATAAAGGATGGGAAAACTGTAGCATACAAATGGACAGACAGATGGGGGAAAGACCAAACAAACCGAAATTATAAAGGTACATGTTGATGTAATCCTTAAATAGTTTTTCATCATACCAAATTGTGAGTCGATGGTGTAGCCGTAGATTTTGATTTTTATTCTGAACGACAGACATAATGTAAAAACACACACAAGATATTGTTTTACACTATTTTATTAGGACTACTCTAACAATTGTTTCGACTGATTAGGTCATCATCTGAGAGTTGTAAAGAAACTAACTTAAGAATAAACAGTAAGGTCTATTTATGCTACCCCTTCTAATTAGCTAATGTCTGTGATAGATTAGTCCTATATCTATTTAGCCCTTCCGTTAAATCATTTGTGATATTTAAGTTTGAATTTATCGCTTTTAGAATTTCAATTTTTTCCAAATAGTTTAATTTACATCCTTTATTTTCTAAGTGAATAACCGATAATTTATTATTATTAATAATTGTAAACAAATTATCCACTGGTCTGTCACAACATTGTATTACATTGAAATACTATATTAATAATAATAAATTATCGGTTATTCACTTATCGAAACTTTTTCCATAATATATATGATTAAGTGTATAATTTTTGAGTTTTTTAGCCAAAATTTGGTCTACTATGTTAGAGTTGTAGCCGTTATTAGATGCGATGACTTTTAATAACTGTATTTCTTTTTCATAATTTTCATCACTTAGTGGAAGAGAAATAAGTCTATGAATGAAGCTATTAAAAGTTGACATTTTAATATTATAATTTTGGTTTGAAGAGGCTGGGATAATTACGTCTGGAAAGGTGTTTAAAGTATTATGTGATTCTATCTCAACTGTAAATTGTATTTTTGTATTGATGGAATTTAAATATAACAGGAAATTTTGTAATTATCTTCTGGTACCTATCCAAATACAGAAAATGTCGTCGACATAACTGATCCACTTAAAGACATTATTTATTAGAGAAGTTTGGGTATTAAATAAATTCTTTTCAAATTGGTCCATATAAATTTCTGACAATAACAGAGACAATGGAGACTCCATAGGGAGACCATCTTTCTGTTCATAAATTTTATCATTAAACGAAAAGTAATTTTGTTCTAGGCAAACATCTATTAGGGAAAGACAAAGTGGGTTATCTTTTAAATTATTCTTAAGAATATTTCCCAATTCATTAGTCGGGATTTATGTAAATAGGCTTTTAATATCGAAAGAAATCAACAAACTATTACTGGGAATAGTCAAATCCTTTAATAAATTCACAAAATCATAAGAATTTTTTATTGAATATTTAGGTTGGAAATTCAGAATAAACGGTCGTTCTTTACTGAGTTTTTTGCACAATTTATAAGTAGGGGCTGCTGGTTTTGCCCAACATTGATTTGTATATAATCATAACTTTAGTGAAGATAATTTTAATATTTTGCATTGTATAAATAAAAGTAAAAGATTAAACCTGTTAGAGAAATTAGAAATTCAAAATGCCTTTTTTCATAATAAAAATATTACAAATGAACAATGTGAAAGACATAAGAGACCTATATTTTTAGCCCGGTTTCAATAATATGATTTACTTTTACCCCCACTTACTTAAATATGTATATATAGTGACGTTTGATAATGACCTGATAAGCCGAAACAGTGAAAGAGAAGTGTTATTAAAAACTTTATAAAACCTTACAACAGTGTTTGTTTGATTTCTATCATTATTAATTGAAATGTATATAACTAATTATGTACTGAAGGAAACAAATGCAGTAGAAGAAATTTGATTTTGATATTTAATCATAACAGTAACAGCGTTTCTTTACATAATAATGTTTCTTATGATACTCGTATTATTAAATATAATTACATTCTCGTGCTTTCCATCCACTATTCTCGTACTTCAGACCCGAGCTATTGTTGTAATCCTATAATAATCTTCGACTTAGGTTAGTGTGAAAATAGCATGGATATTACAATTATAACATAGTTTCTATTCCGAATTTAGATGCGTAAGACTAAAATTTAGTTGTGCCTAAAGGATTACATCCTACTTTGTACACCCCAAAGCAGGATTTGCGAAGCACAATTAAACAAATGTTTTCTCTAATTAAAACTATTATGTGCGACAATATTCTTATTGTACTGCTATTTTGACGAATGCGAAACAGGGGGAATATGGCATTACATGATTAAAAATTGTGCCTCTTTTTATTTGCTATTTCGTAATTCTCTTTTTTCAGCTATAAACATAATTTTTAAATTGCTGTATAAAAACAATCAAAATGTATTACATTTGGGACCATAAAATTTTACAATGAGAGTTAGTTAAATCGTTAGCATTTTTCTCCGAAATCCACATACACAGTATTTTTATTGTATGAGAAGGAGTATGTTTTTGACAGCATTTCACAGAATATTGTTCGATTACGTGTTGTCCACTTTTAGCGATTAAAATTGCATGAAATAATAAAATAGCGTAAAATGTCACGCTCAAAATTGGGGTAATTCATAACGATGATTACCAGTGAAAAGCAAGTCTATGTCATATACTCTAATACAGGATTAGTTACAATAAAATTAAGATGAATTATCTGTAGAGGAAAAATTTCAGTTAACTACGAGGCATATTTTTTAAATAAGTACCGTTTTGAAATTAATAAAAAACGTGCAAAGATATCTTAATAATTTTGTTATTACATTTAAGCCTGTACCTTAATCTACATTTCTACATAATTTCCTTCGCAATTGAGGTACTTATCATAACGTTTGACCAGTGACCAATTTTTGAATACTCTTCCCATAGAACTCTGCCGCCTGACTTGTTAACTGTTAACCACTGCATCACAACTGTTCTGACTTCGTCATCGTCTTGAAGACGCTGACCGCCCAGATGTTTCTTCAAGTGCAGGAACAAATGGTAGTCACTGGGCGCCAGATTATGGCTGTACGGAGGATGATTTAGGGTTCCAGTGAAAAGATCTTTGGTCCGATTAGCCACATGCAGATGGGCATTGTCATCTACATTTGTGCGGCCATCTTTAAATGCTCTCACCCACTTCCTTTCCATTCTATCACTCATGATATTTTGTCCGTAAACTGTACAGATCTCACGATTAATATCAATCGGTTTTGGTCCTTCACAGTCGGCGGGACTCACGATTATCGGAGGCATTTTACAACGTAAACAAGAGCGAATGAGAAGGTAAAGCGTCAGAGCGTGCGTGAGAAATGTAGATACTCAGTGCGCATGCGCGAAACACTAATCGCGACGCTGCGGAGGCAGAATTTCAAAACGGTACTTCCTTAAAAAACATGCCTCGTATATCCAATTGAGGATTAAGTTCTACGTTAGTTGATGAACGTAAAGAAAATATCAGTCAGCCTTACTTTCGTTTCAAAAACGAATTTTGCACACGAGAAGCATTGTATAGCATAAAAAGTAAACAACTAAATGTATTAGAAGCTATAGAAATAAAGTGGCATTTAAACTCCAAAAAGGAAAGAAGCAATGTGAAACGAAATAGAAAATGTATACAGTTCACCAGTAATAAACACATATATAACAACCCCTATTTAACAATAAATAGTAGTCAAGTACTTCACTGTTACGCATACTTTTAAACATCCTTCCGCTTTTAAAAAAGCCTCTGTGATATTAAACAACGTTGTAAGTCAGTGTTTTTTCAAATTAATTTGTGAAAGTTTAAAGTATTTGATTTTTATTTATATATGGAAATTAACCTTCTGCAAATAAAGGGCATTAGAATCAACTATCTGAAGAATTGTACAAAGATGTTAAGATGGAAATATTGACGTCAAAGTTTTTAGTTAAGCCCAGCCCAAAATGACAGGACAGGAAATATACTATAAATCAAGAACAAAAATAAGTTCTTGGTCAAGTAATTTATCGAAGCTACCAGACGTGGATCGCAATTTCGATCTTATTAGATCAGCACGCCATAGGCAGGTTCGATAAATTACTAACCAAATCGCTGGAGCTCGGACAATGGCAACAAAAGCAGGTAGATGGCGATGTACTGCATTATCAGTGTTTTATATTATTATAATCAATCGTATCATTATTAACAACCTTAAACACAGTCCTAATACAAGCAAGTAAGATTACTTATAAGCACTTCTAACAACAACTGTGATGGATCATAGTCAACTAATGGGTTTATTTAAAAAAATGTTCAAAATCAAATGTAAAGTCATTTGCAAAACCAAAGTGGGTATCATTACAGAGGTCAGAATAAATGGCAAAATTGTATAACAACCTTACAAATATTTGGGATGCTGGTTGAATGAAAAATAAATCTTTTGTCAAGAGACCATAAGCAGAATAAAGCAAGTAAGAACATCATTTATGAAAGTGCAGAGGTATTGACAAATAGAGCTCTAAAAATAGGCTTAAGAATTCAGTATTCTGTTCAATGGGATGGAGGGTTAGACCCTCATGGAAACCATGTGCAAGAAGATTGAATCTTACGAGATGTTGGCATATATCTTATCTAGATAGAGTAGCTAATTAATTAATTTTACATTATATGAATATAGATAATACCTTTATATAATAAGCAACAATCTTGAATTTTAATGTTGGCTTTTGCATTTAGATATCTCTGTTTTTTAAATATGCATCAGCATATTTTATTGTTAACATTCCCTTAAAGATAATCTTATATATAATATTCTACTCAAAAACCATAAACTATGTTTTAATGCGCTATGAATCGTCCTGGACTGCAACTTGATGGTCCAGGAATTTGTATTGAATCTTGATTGAAGTAGCGTTTGTAAGTCGTTTGAATTAATGTCTTTGAGCAGCTTTTATACACATATATTTACACTTTTTACAACGGACAATACTAGTAGCAACTACCAGGAAGCGTGACGTCACGTTTGAGTTGTCGCTTAAAAATGATTAATTAATTAGACTTGGTGGTTGATATAAATTAAATATAGCTGATAGACAGATAGTTTAATATGAATTGATATTGCTTGTGATGATCTCTTTTTCGAAAAAAGTTATTTATGGATTTTAGAATAAGTTGGAAAGGGATGGAGGTGTGGTTAAATTTGATGAGAACAATGATGATGGGTGTTAAAAGTGAGGAAAGTTGGATTTGAAACTTGTTGTAACGTATTGGTGTATGGTTATAAATGTGACAGAAATTTGATACAAATTGATGGACGTTAGGATTAGGGGATTGACAGTTACAGCTAGAAAAAATATTGGAATTTATGGGCGATTTATGGTAGGAAAGGATTCGTGACTAAATTGACAAAGGAAAGGAACTGGTAATGAAATAACAAAGGAGCCAAAAGTCAGAATTTAGAAAGTCAGCGTAAAAACGTTAAGCATCTTGCAAATAATAAAGCAGTTGGTGGTCCAAGGGACGCAAAAAACTATAACAGAATTTTTAACAAATTTCTTTTTACCTTATGTAAATTTATTTCATATTTCCCTTTGTTTAAATTTACAAACATAAATAAAATGGTTTCCGTATTTGTTTTAACGAAAACAATAATTGTAAAATAGTGACACCTTTTTGTCGGTATTTTATCATGAATTGCCACATAAAAACCCAAATTCTATTTCTTTTTTTCCTCAATCTTTAAATTGATTCCCACTCGGCAGTTCAACCTTTTATCCTTCCATTATCTACTTCTCCTTAAATTAAAAACTAAACTTCTTCTTTGCTGAAGCACTATCCTAATCTAATTCTTCTCTAAGTTTCATCAGCTTAACGTTAGATCCTTTAGACTGTACCATATGTCGCATAGAATCAGGTCTAACTTCTTTCTAAAGTAATTTGCTCTACTTCTAATTACTTTCAAAAACACCATTCTACCGCAGCTGCTTGTCACTTTCAAAGCTTTTAAGAATATTATTTCATACCGTTTTCTTACCCTTTTAATTAAACGGTCATAAACGTCTCACCATTAAGTTCATTAAAACTGTTGCAAATATTTATACGGTTCACACAAATTACTATCAAAATAGTAACTATATAAGGACATAAGCTTTCACAGCCGGAATTCATAGTAGAATGATGGTTCGGGCTTGTAGGCCGTGGTCGATTTGAACTGTTTCGTCAGCAACTGCAGCTGACATCCTCAGTGGGTGCTGCGTTGACTACGCGGGAGAAGATTATATATTATTATATTATAAGGTATAATCTTCGCCCGCGTAGTCAACGCAGCACCCACTGAGGATGTCAGCCGCAGTTGCTGACGAAACAGTTCAAATCGACCACGGCCTACAAGCCCGAACCATCATTCTACTACTAAAATAGTAACTAGTTAAAAAATTCCTCCCCTATCCATTATCCATTATCATCCACTAAAGATGTTGCCAGCGATGAGTAACGAAACGTTTAAAATAGAAGGTCGCCCTGGGCCACGGAAAAACATCCCGGAAAATAAACGTCTCCGTAAATTCTTTAATTAATTTCTCATTTATTCCATTAAAATGTGCTCGGCTCATGATGTCTCTTATAGAATAACCTATTTCCCCGAATTTCCTTTTCACTGTCATTTACTTGATTGTTTCAGAATAAAGAACGTAAGGTAAGGCAGCGAACGTCTTTTACAATATAAAACAGGTATCCAATTTTTCTCTTTAATTCTAAAAAATCAAGGCAATTCAGTTTAAATTCAGTACAATTCCAAGGAAGGCATTAGAAAGAGATTATACAGTTTCTTTCTGTGTCAGTGCCCCAATTACCTCCTCAATTTTCCGAATCATTCCATCGGTAGCGGTTCCGCAATCTGCGTCACATCTGATGTACAGCAAGATAAGCTTTTATCCCTGATTAGATGGGGAAGCATTTTATGAACAAAGTTCACATGATTTCCTTGTGTACTCGGAAACAATTTAGTCCGTATTACGTGTTTCTGCATGCAGATGCACGCTTAATCTGAGCTCTTTTCTGCGGATTTTGTTTGTCGTTGCACAATAATGAATAAAGTGGTTGAAGCTAATCTATTCAACTAATTCCCGAGAAGGAGAATCACTTCATAAAATATTTAACGAATATTTACATCATTCTAAGGAACATACAAGATGGTCACATAATTGCATTTTGGGACACGGTTTTACATGAAAAATTATGAAATACATAATAAATTACCTTGATATTTGTTACTAATTAATACTAGAGGTTTCCGATACCTCACTGAATACTTTTAAACAAAACATTCCTGTACTTTTAGTTACGTGTACAGTGCCTTTTGATGCTTTTATTTAGCAAATAAAAAATAAATAAACACGATTCCTTTTTTTAATGTAAGTTTTAAATGTAAGAGTGGATACATTTCCCTTTTGCAACCTTGTGTATCACCCACCGCTGGTTATTTTCGTTGGATTTTCATCACTCTTTCTTGTAGAAGATGCTTCAAAGTAATTACATTCCAGATGGACTTAATTTTATTAAAATTGTTTCTTGATAAAATTAAACGTATTTTCAGATAATTTCCGAGAGGGCTTGAGATTTGGAGTGCCTACAACCCTTCTCGGGCTTAACTTCCCCCTGTTCTCAGAAAATTAAAAAATGAAAAAGTTTGTACTTCATTGTAGTATTAAATAAGGAAGTTTCTCATTTTTTTTATTTTTATTTATGCCACATCCTCTGTTTCTCATTATAAAGAACCTTAACTAAAAACGATTTTCCCTTTTTGCTTAATTTAAACGAATTCTTAAGTTGGAACTATACACGTATCGTATACAATCACCTTATCGATTTACTAAAATTGAGTCGTGATTGAAAAAATGTGTAGCCAAATCGAAGAAATTTGAATAGGGGTTTCGGTCATCATTTGCAATTCAAATGGATTTCTTTAATTGCCATTTTGAAAGTGAGAGGTCACGTAACCCAATAAATGTCAATCTTTGAAATAACGCCCCATTGTTCGTTCATCTCAAGGATATTAAGGTACTTTGAACTGGACTTAGACACTAAGGAATCAATTAAGGATAAAGAAAAGATTTTAAAGCAGGAATTTTTATTTAATTTTTTAATAACAGGGTCTCTGGAAGATCTCCTTATTATATTTTTTATCGGGAGGGAATAATTTTATATTATGTTTGCAAATAAATGTAAAAATAGTGTTTATAATGAATACATAATAACATAATTTATGAAAATAAAATTCATTACACATTTAGTTACACAAAATTTGAAGTTGTTATGGTAATAAGTATTTTATCATAAATTTATTGTAACAAAATACTTTGACAATTTGAACCTACATTAAACAGGGCTAGTGTTACGTCTAGACGTCTAAAAAATGTGCTCAAATCTAAATTCCTATTTTTATCTTCAGTAATATTTATCATCAAATGATGTAACAATAAACCTATTTAAAATAAATTTTAAAATTAACTGTGACACTTGAGATACCTACTACTAAACAAATTTTCCAGCATAAAATTGTCTTTAAGTGTACTTACAACTCCTACCCTGTTTTTTATTGTATTTTTACATTAACCCTTATGCTTGGTATTTCGTGCTACATAGGTCACTGATAATAAGATTACTAGCGTGTCTGTCAGTCGTAAACACCTTAAATACCATTTTTTAGAAATTTATTACCACATTAATTATAAAGGAATAACTAATTTATAGAAAAGAGGATTAGTAGCAAACGTAAATTTTTTTGAACGCTTTATAAACTATTGTACTTTCATATGAAGGCAGTATATGGTATCAATATCTACTGATACTGCTAACTGTGCTATTTCATATGTTTGACAAGGCCTTACGAAGGTATCTACCTGACAAACTGAATCGACGACGCTGCTTGGTGTGCTGATGAAATTTAATACGATCGAAATCGTGATTTACATGTGATAACTTCGATAAATTTCTGACCAATTTGCAAACTTTTAAAACAAACTCGTTTTAGTTGCAAAATATTTTTATTTTAACTACTATGATCATTTCGGCACACATTGTCTTCTTCAGGTAGAAGATTTACAAATATATTTTTACAAGTCCTTATATACCAACTTACTCATCTAAGGGTTGGGGTACATACTTCTAATTAGTCGTTTAGAGCCAAACTTTTTTATAAAGTTTATTTATTTCTAATCTTTCCAACAAATTAAGTTTCATTCCTTTGTTTTCTGTATGGAAAAGTATGTTTTTGTTCTTGCAGATGTCCAGCATAGGTAGATTTAGTATTTTGTTTGTTAAAACTGTTTAAATGTTCTTTAATTCTCTCTTTAAATGGTCTCCCAGTTTGTACTATATACGATTTCTCGCAACTTCCACACTTTAGTAAATAAATTCCTGATTTTTCCGCTTTATTTTTTTCATCTTTATTATTTTTTATAATGTTTTCTAAAGAACTATTTGTTTTGAACCAAATTTTTGCTCCTGTAAATTTTGAAATTTGCTTTCCTATTTTTTTTTTTTAATATTTCCTATAATAGTCAATGACGAATATTTTGAGACTGGTTTTGAATGTGCATAAACTAAGTTTAAGATTTTTTTATCAAGTTTTTTCATTAATATTTTTTTTTGTAAATCTTCTACCTGAAGAGAAAGTACTGTGTGCTGAAATGATCATAGTAGTGAAAATAAAAATATTTTGCAACCAAAACGAGTTTGTTTTAATAGTTATTATGGAGTTGCAAGAGTTAAAAGCCTCACCGATACAACAATTTGCAAACCTTATTTGCAGTATCAAAACAGGAATATTATGTCTAAAAAAATCAAATGAAACAAAAATTTATTATAAGAGAAACAGAAATGTCTTTGGTATTTTTTAAGTGAACAAGCATCCTCAATAAATTCGATAGCTCCCTTCCCCAAAAAAACTGATTTGTATCATTTTCTTGTTATGTTCGAAACGATTGCTGTTATCTAAGGTCTCTCTTTTGATTCTCTTAATTATCACGTCTTCACGGTCTCCAAGTGTAAGTAGCTGCATTAAAACTTGCAATACACTGCTCTTATCATTACCGAGAATGGAGTGCAAATGACTAGTAATAGCTGATGTTTAAAGCACCAGCATTTATGACGCCTTCAACAGCATTAAAGTTTAGAGGCTCGTGTGTCATTTAATGTCTCATTACCGTCTTCTTGATTAATAGACAAAGCGCATCAGAAGTTTATATCCCGTAAACCAACTACACATTAGAACTTCCAAAATTCGACAAGAAACTATTAATCTCCTGAATACTTATGTCAGCTGGCACTCGAGGGTGTCGTAATCGCAATATTTCACCTGAAATTTCCGGTTATTAGTATAACGAAACAAACTAGTTAGATGAAATAATGACTAATCAAAATAACTTTAAATTTCGAAAAGTTGGGCGATTCGGCTTCAGGTACATCTATCAAATTGCAGTTTGACATTACACTTTGTTCTAAAATCTGCTTAACCTTGCTATTTCACTTATGCTACCAGTTTTCTACATCTTGTCGCTTTCAGGTTTGGCGAATATTGGTCCAAGTATATAACGGTTTCTACTGAGAAAAAAGTAATTGAAGATATTTTACAATATGTCGAAAATCTTTAGGCATGAATAAATTGTTGCTAATATTTTGCCACTATTGGTGGACCTCCACTATTAAAACCCGCATCGAAGTTGCTTTCATTATTACTGCAGTGCCAAAATGGTGTCCTTATAGGTTCCTCCAAGAGAAAGAAAATGAGCCAGGCAACGTTTTGTTTTGAACCAAATTGACGAGAACTTAATAAAGAATATCAATTTTTGTTCGATCTGGTTACGTGCCTACCATGTAGTTCAGTTTAACAAGTCGAAATTATTATTAGAAGAGGGCCTTGTTTAACATTACTGAATCCCACAAAACAGTAGTAAATTTCTACAGATGGTGTCTGTGTTTGAATATCAAGTTCCTTATTAGTAATTTATTTAAACAGATGTAGATCGCGATTGGTTCTGATCCCGTAGGTAGTTTCGATTAATCTGTAACCATATCGAATTTACTTAAAGAAAACAAAATAATTTTCATCAAGTAGCACTTACTATCTACAGATGACGATACACTGTCAGTAACTTGATATTGACCTTCTAGATTGGCCAAAGCCTGATACGATGCACAAGAAAGACAATAAAAGGACAGGTTTCACTAGTTTGTTTATCAACTCAACAAATTTGTTTCGGTCTAATAAGGCCATTTACAAGAGAAATACAGATGATTACTAAAATTAAGAACTACTCACTGTTAGTTCTAAATGATTGTTAACTAAGTTAAGGTTATTTAATATAGCTTTATTGATTTCATAATTTTCTAAAAGAGACAATTTTCTTGATTTGGGAATGTTTGAATGTAGAAGTTTGAAATTATTTAGATCTAGAGAATGACATAACTCAATACAATGTTCAGCTATCCCACTGGAATTACATTTTTTGTTTCTTATAGCTGCATCATGTTCTGAAATGCGTTTGCCGATAGCCCTGCCTGATTGTCCAATGTATGTGGCGTCACAATTGTTACAAAAAACTTGATAGATACCCGATTTTTTAGACTCGGGAACACTAACTTTAAGATTACATATCATTAAACTAAGATTAGTGGAGTTAGTTTCGATTATAATACAGTTGAACTTATTTTGTGAAAGAAACTTGTATTCATAGCTAAAATTATTAACATATTTGACAGGACAAAAGATAGTTTTTTGTTGACAAAGGGAGGAACTGTTGTACAATATGGTAGAAACTTGTTCTTTCAACTTTTTATTTAATAATTTATCAATAGTCCATTGGCAAAAGCAATATACTTAATAGTTGATAACTCTCTATTGAAATCTGTATTTGATAAAGGTATGTTAATCAATCTATTTAGTAGGGAATGAAATACTGAATGCTTTACTTGTTTGGGATGTGAAGAATTTGCCGGAATAACTGTGTCAGTTGTAGTACGTTTACGAAAGATATTAAAAACAAATTTATTTGATTCTTTTTGCAAAGATATGTCCAAGAAATTGATACTATTGTTGATTTCTTTTTCGATCGTAAAAGATATGTTGTTCAAAGAATTTAGAAGTAAAAGGAAAGCCTGATACTTCCTCAGTTGGATGGTTAACTGAGCATTCGGTAAGTTTCCTTGGATCAAACATTGAAAATACTACCTACAGATGACGATACACTGGCTGTAACTAGAACTTAATGTTCAATTTAGAAGGATTTGGTGTAAGTTCTTTAATTTTTACAATATATGTTTCTGTTTAAAAAACTACATAAAATAATTGAATTTTTTAGAATTAAGATTTACAATTTTTGCTGCTGTATTATGTTCAATGAAATAGACCTCATATTTAGGTATGGGCTCGTATAGCCAAGATTAAACATAGTTGAAGAGTTTTACAAAATTCCTCCCGTGAAATATTTACCGAAAACGGAATGAGGAGACGTTGCTTATTTAAAAGGAATTCCGTAGCAAAATGTACGATTAACACAACATAAAAGGAATGGCTTTGAAGCAAGACAATAAAGATGTATTAATCAAAGTAACTGCTGAATAGAAACTCATCAGCCCTTTTGTTGTGTTTTCTTCTGGATTAGTAATAGCAAAACATACAATTTGTCCCCTGTCAAGTAGCAAAATAAACGATCCAGATTTGAAAAAGGAATTTCATCAGATAATCACCACAGATTTAAATTGAGTGCAGCAAAAAACGGAATTAAAATTTCAGATGTCTCCATAAAGTTGATGACACTACAGAAAATTCTTCGTGTGTAAATTAATACGTAAAAACATTGAAAATTCAGTTACATTATAAGTTAGTCTAATCATAGATAGACTTTAAAATTATAAATTTAAATGAAATGTTGAACTAAAGAGTAGCCACAAAGCAAGAAGGTTATTGAGTCCCTTTTGAGATCTAGAAGTTATTAACTGATTTTTAGTTTAAATTATGCCTTGTAATAAGATATCAATCACATCTTGAAAGGTTTCAAGGATACAAATTATAAAACCGATTGAAAACACAGGAAGCATCTAATACTATCACATATTAATGAAATTTAAGGTAGAAGTGGTGCATATTTTGTGAAACTGCATTTTTAAGAAGCACAAGAAAGAAAATACACTAGAATATTTATCAACTCGACAAATTTGTTTCGGCCTAATAAGGCTATTTACAAGAGAAATACAAATGATTACTAAAATTAAGAACTACTCTCTGCTATTTAAGTAATTACAAATTGAAAAGTAGAAGGCGGAAGTTATAGGTGGTTATTTCTAATTGATTGTTAAATAAGTTAAGATTATTTAATATAGCTTTCTTAATTTCATAATTTTCTAAAAGAGACAATTTTCTTGGAATGTTTGAATGTAGAATATTGAAATTATTTACATCTAGAGAATGACCTAACTCAATACAATGTTCAGCTATCCACTGGAATTACATTTTTTGTTTCTTATAGCCGCATCATGTTCTGAAATGCGTTTACCGATAGCCCTGCCTGATTGTCCAATGTATGTAGCACACACAGGTGTTACAAAAAACTTGTTAGATACTCGATTTTTTAGACTGGGGAACACCAACTTTAAGATCATTAAACTAAGATTAGTGGAGTTAGTTTTGATTATATTACAGTTGAACCTATTTTGTAAAAGAAACTTGTTTTCATAGCTAAAATATATATAACATATATGATAGGACAAAATGAACGAATTAATGATAATTATAAAATAAAAATTGTATACGACTCAATCAAACTTTCTAACTTATTTATGTCACATAAAAATCTTATACATCACAAATCTAAAGAAATGTTGACGTTATTCTAAGACTATTGCAATAAATGCTCACATTAAAACAAAAAACAGCTGTTTGCAGTTGAAAGTTAAATAAGTAATTATATACATATGTGTAGTTAGTTTAAGTATTATTTGAAGGACGATACAAGACCGTTTCTATTTTTATGCTTTTTTAGGGAATAAATCTCTGAAATAAGGTTGATGGTTAGTATATTTTTATTCTCGTAAATTTTTTCGGCATTCAAACAAAAAATAAAAGTTCACACTATATTACGTCCTGTCAGTATTGAAAATAAACGAAATGGGAAGAGTAATGGAAATATAATTCGTAAAATATTCCCATCAAATATAAATTAAGAGACTGCCACATTTAGAAATGAAAAGGGGCACAATTTTATTGAATATTATATTAAACTGTCAAGTATAATATAAACACAATACAATAATGTACGTGACCAATCAAGGGTAATTATTTTACAGGAAAATTGAAAGCATCATATTAAACATTTGCAATATTAAAAACAATTGCAAATCACAACGCCCTAACGATATATAACACGTTTTATAATAATTTTATTAAACGGTCGTTATGAAAATACGTGTTTGTACCTACACATACGTGTATCAGTATTTAAGCTTGTTCTGCAAACATGTAACATTAAAACCGAAATAAATCAACGTGAACATCGGTGAATTTAGCAATTAAATTAGGAAAGTTTATTGGCCAATAAACCATCGGATTGATAGGTACTATGTGACGCTACTTTAAAGTGCTCCTCGAATTTATTCGTATTACAAAAACACTTTAATATAACTTCTCATATTATTTTTAAATCTATTTTTTCCGATATTAATAAAAATATTATCCCCTCATTCATAAATTACAACTGTAGTATTTTGAGAATGTAAAAAATACATGAGTAGTATTATTTAGTTCAGTATTTGCTGCTGTCGATAGCAATATGGAAATAAATATACCAAAGAAAGAAGTAAGAGTTTACCATTTACTCTAAATTACCTCATGTCCACTATCTAATAAAAAAGCTGAAAAGAATAGATACAGATTGAAAAGGAAAGCTATTAAATTAGGGTGAACAAAAGAAAAGTGAAATCTGTAAACTACGAAAGGGTCGTATTGGATAGTTGAAAGGAACAGTACAGATGTAAGAAGCAGTAAAGATCGAAAAATAGGGATTCTTTAATAGGTGTGAAAAACAGTATAAAAGAAGTAGAATTTAGAAAGTGAAGATGTAGAAATAGAATTAGACACGGAAGATAAAAGATAAAAGACAAAAGAAGAGAAACGTACATACACAAAAGGCATTCAAGATATTTACAACAAATATATATATATACAAAAATTTACACACAAAATATATACAACACTGGCGGAGGCGAGTGTGGCAATAAATGTCACGCCACATAGTCATTATATATAGTAACATAATTGTTTTAGGCAATTACAAACATTTTAAACCTCAAGTTTTACTTAAATTTTAATGGAATATCGAAAGGTACATTTATATGTTATTATTAGACTACATTAAGCTACATTTCTAATAAACTCACTATTCTAAGATTACTATTTTAGAAGAAATAAGCTTTTAAAGTGTGATATGTTTTTGTTGTCACAGTTAACCCCCATGCCCCAGGGGAAAGGTAGGTCTGCGTCAAAAAAAGTGTTCCCTCCAATAAGACTAACTTTCTCCGAGTTGTCGGATTCAAAGGGATGACGAATCAGTTCGCAAAACGCCACTTTCTGAACATTAATACTTATTTAATACACAGTAAGTAAATTATGCAAATGTGTCTCCCGTTTAATCAATTAATTAATTCATTGTTGTACCAATACAAATGAACTTGAATCGTATTCGTTATGCCTTCTAATGACGTCAATTTTAAATCATGCTTGATCACACTGTATAAGTAGGCGCAAAATAAAATTCAGTCGAAGGGGTTGTCTTCGAATTATTATCAAACCTTTCGAAGCGTCAAGTGCAACGACTCGGAAATAATCACCCCGGCATTAAATTTAATGGATAATCAATTTTCCTAAATAAAATTCCCTGGCAGATGTTCTTCACGTTAATATTATCATCATCAGTATCGGATAAGTTTTTTATCGTAAAATAAATACATTAGATATATAAGCAATCTTCCTCAAAAGGTGGCGTCTATGTCGTTACTTTCAGGGGCTGCTAGACAATTTTGAAAGCGGAATGAATTCTCAATTGAAACGTTAATGTAGGGGAAGTCGGGGTAAAGTCAAATAGCGGGGCAATGTGGAAATTCAATTTAAAAAAATGTATGTCGACAGATCACAAAGTATTATTTTCGAGTGGTTGTTCTAGACCAGAGGTCGATTCTGACGTATTGAGTATGGCTTTAATGCTACGATAACAGATTTGAAATTTTCTCCTTTCGGCATTGACATTAGTAACTTTGAAATGCAATTGTTGAATTTGAAAAACAAGGAAATATGGAGCTCTAAATTTGAACGTCTTTGTGTTGATTTGGAAATATTAGAGAAGAATAAATGTAAACTAAGTTCTCAACACAAGTGCTCTGCTTTGGAAGACCTGGAGAAGAAGACATGAACATGTTCAATGCCTGGTATAGTATTCCGGACGCTTACGATCAGCTGAAAAAACTCACGTTTGCTGTTCTTTCCCTTTTCGGTCCAACGTATTCATGCGAACAATCATTTTCGAGTATGACTATTATTAAAACTAAACTGAGAAGTCGACTCATTGATGAGAACTTCGAAATGTTTTTAAAATTAATAACAACAACCTACAAACCGAACTTGAACAAACTATGGAAGGAAATGCAAGAACATTCTTCGCATTAAGTAGTGTTTTTAGGGATACTTTATTATAAAATTATTTTTTATCAATGAATAAAGTCCTTATTAAATACGAAATCAAGTTTTATTCAGTGTATCTATAATTTAATGAATGTCTAAAATTGTGATAAAGATTTACTACATTTACAAACAGATTTGGCTCTCAATCTTTTTAAATCATTTTAATTTCCATATTTAGCTCTCTGGCTAATAAGTTTACCGACCACTATTCTAGACCATTAGCTATACGAAACTCCCGCTCTGTAAAGTCAAACATGTGTGTCCCCATTTTCAATGTATTATTACAAGGTAGGGAATATTCTCCAAATGCCTTTAATCCTTCTTTTATATTAATGTTTGTATGTCGAGAGCTATAGTATTCAGGGTTATTGTCACTTAATTATAATTTTAAATTTTTGTTTTGATTATTTTTGACGCCATTTTGTTTGCTCTTGTACACGTTGGGGTAAAGTAAAACAGGGCGAATGTGGATTTTTTTTGAGGTGGTCTAATGGAAAAATACAATTTTCCCCCTTGCGCAATTTAGATCTGCGACGAAACGGGAATTGAATTCTCAAATTATACCTGAAGAGCTTTTTGAACTTTCAGAAACTACAATAGAGAGATTGTGGATATCAAAGGTATTACGCTTGAACATAAATGCCATCATCCTCTGAAAATATAGAACAAGTTTCGAAAATTGCTCCACAGGCTAGCACCTGTTCTAGTCTATCGACATCGCAAGTTTTAACCGATCTATTAAACAAACAGACTAACATTTTAACTGAAAAACAGACATGAGCAGTCTCCCCAGTTCCTGGTCCAACGAGAATTGATCAAGAAACTCCCTAAAAATTATACTTCTCCCCGGCATAATTACTATCTATACCAAGGATTTTGCAATCTAAAACGATTACCAGAGAAAGTAGTAAAACCATAATTATTACTTCTTCTCCATATTTACAACGACTCAAACTTCAAATGTTTAGGAAATCCACTTCTGTATAAAAATGAACCATAATACAATTGAATCGATGAAGCCTTCAAATATTGTAACTCCATAAACACATTTAATAAAACACAATAAAACACTGATGAGTTACAGAAACTTTTTATTGATACTACAATAATATTATTTCGACATACAATGTCTTCTTCAGGTGGTGAAGTCATCTAAACTTAAACTAATTACAAGTCGACATAAATACTAAATTATAAGGGTGGGGCTGAAAAGTTTAAACGTTTAGTAGAGAAGAATTGTTCAAATCTGTTTGGTTAATTAATATTAATCCAAATTTATTTAATACCTTCAATTAGCTTGAAAGGAAGTCCCTCTTCTTGTATAAACTCTTTAGAGATTCATTAATGCCGGATCATTTTTCTATCAAATGTAACCAAAAGGGCCCTGCAGCAAACACCATCATGAAGGCCCAAAAAATTTGGATATAAGAATCTCTAAAAAGTTTATACAAGAAGAGGGACATCCTTTCAAGCTACTTGAAGGTATTAAATTAATTAAATAAATTAGGATTAATTTTAAATGACCAAACAGATTTGAACAATTCTCCTCTACTAAACATTTAAACTTTTCACCCCACCCTTATAATTTAGTATTTATGTCGACTTGTAATTAGTTTAAGTTTAGATTACTTCACCATCTGAAGAAGACATTATATGTCGAAATAATATTATTGTGGTATCAATAAAAACTTTCTGTAACTCATCTGTGTTTTATTAAATACAATTATTTTTTGAATTGAAAATCTTCCATATTTAGGTATACTTTTATGAACTATTGATTAAATGGAACTACATATATTTTTTTTTTAATAAATTGAACATTTGTGACAATTGCATCTGCATATTAGTTAGTTGTTCTTAAAAATAACCCAGAAAAAATTAATATAAAAATGATATGTGCTACAATAATTATCGGGAATAGATACAAAATATCGGGTGAATCGGTTTGTATGTTTCAATGATTTAAGGAACCGCATCATAGATTCAATCACTATGAAGGGGTCCTTAATGAATAACCAGACTAAAACAAGTCTCTAAAAAAGGGAGCAGCTCATTCAATACTCAGGGTGGTATATATATACGCCGCAATCCGATTGGATGGCAACGGAAAACCATCACATTATGTTTTCCCGAAGTCAAATGATGGCGTCCCATAAAATAAAGCGTTCCGGAGATGAGATAATCCGCTACTCGGATCTCGGGGTCTATCTCAGAGGATATCAGCATTAGGTGTAATTTTAGGGTTAATTTTATTAAATGCAACATTTGATTAGTTGGATCCAAGAAGGGAAATTATACAATTAAAAAATGGTAATGGATAGGCTAGAATTAAAAACGTAGTTCGCTGGCCAAAAGCAAAGACTTTAGAAGGTGGACGGTGGGCGTGACGAAAAATAAAAAATTATAAGCGTTTGAAATGTGGTGTTATAGGCAGATGATGAAAATACCGTAGCTAGAAAACGTTAGAAGTGAGGAGGTTTTGCTAACAATAGGGGAACAACTTGTCCCAAATAGTCTCAAAATCAGTACTAATAAAACTTGACGTCCAATGAAACGTTGTAAAACAAACTACAAAAGCGGCATGAGGGTTGGCTTACAATTAGAGATAAAACTTGTTAAAATCTTTTGCACGAAAAGTGTATTATTTTTTATTTTTAGAAAGATGGTAACGGTCGATAAGTATGGTACACACATTCGCGAATGTAATAAATGTACACACAGTATCAAGTCGCTTTACGTTCCATTCACGTAAGCGTCTTGGAGAAAATTCATGGTGGAAATCTTGCATTCTAGAATACAATGCCGAGACTTGCATGATGCATGGATTCTTTAAACTGAATGTGCACAGTTTATTCAAAATCAACATCTATTGAATTCAATTTCCGTTTGTACAGAATACATTGATAACATGTGTGATGATAGCAAAAAGAACTGATTTATACGTATACTATTCCCGCCGGTTTAGTATATCGATTTACTGTTTCAATATAGTGTCTGAATATAACGAAAGCAACTTTTAAAAATACACATTAAAAAGTTCAAAACTGATTATTTCAAAATTTAATAAACTCGAAACTCATTATAAAGTCTAGTTTACAATTCTTTCAGCTTTAATTATCGGGGATGTTCCAAAAGAATAACTCTAGTTGTTCATATAGGCACATGAAAAATATATTTCTTTTATAAATCCTTTTTAGGAGACTTTCAATAATTAATTCATTTAGAGAATTTTCTAGAACAAACGCGATATTCACTTCACTGGCACAAGTTCCTACGTATATCATTTACATTTATATTCCATGTATGGTATAAACAAATGTAGGAAAATTTTACATTTCTCAGAATGTCAAGCTTCAAATACGAAGAAATAAAAGCTTGTACGACAAGTGCGTTTTATCATATCAAAACTTTCCAGACGTGTTTTGACTTTTTCTCAAACTGGGCGCAATATAAGTAAGTAAAAGATCGAATACGAAAAATAATTTAACTTGATCACACACCTTTATCAAAATTACACAAGACGCATAATACACAGATCACCAATTGATTGATTTGTCTGTTTCTCGATGAAAATTCATAAAAATAACTGACATAAAAATTTGAGAAACCAAAATCTTACGATTGAGAAGCTTCTAATAAAATTAAATATACGTATATTATTGTTGACAATAAACAAAAAATAGACAATATGTTAAAAAGTGGAGTATACCAGTATACCAGTTGTATTGTAATGTAGTAAACATATTACTAACATAAAAAAGCACAATAATTCTACCGGCTTTTCCGAACATTGTGCTAATAATAACCACAGCTTAAATTTAAATAACATCAAAATTTTACATATTGAAAATAAAATAATATACTTAGGATGTTAGAAAACCTAGAAATTAAAAAAGCTCAAAAGAATTAAAATAATATTTTAGAGAATAATCAAATAGAATTATTTTCAAACCCCACCCCCTTACTACTTTCTAATTTATGACGTCACCATAGCTCTAGACATACATATAAGGGACGTAACTGTTTTGTATCTTCAGTATAATTATACATTACTCTTTGATAATGACCTATTGGTTGAAACAATTGTGGGAGTTTTCTTAAATATACGTTGAAACAAAAGTGACTGTGTTTTTTATTCATTATGTTTCTTCAAGATTGCACCAGTGATAGTTATTCTGAAATCACTTCTGTGTTCACGATCAGTTAATTTAGAAACTCGAAGAAGATTATTTATTATGTTTGAAGCCCAGCAGTCCGTATGGGTGCGGCGGAAAAAAGAAGATAAAGCGTTTGAGATATGAAAATAGAAATTATCAAGCACAACAGAGAAATATGGAAAGTACAGCAATTAAATTCCAGTACAATATATATATAATATTTTGCGTTTACAAAGATGATGGTAATACTCCAAGTAATATTAAAACTAGCCCTATTGTTACCAAGAATTCCAAAATTACATCTGCTTACGAATCTACAAGTACAATGAAAGATATTTTATATTCAAAATAAAATGTAGCACCTAACAAAGAGTTACCGTTCATGTATCATCATGAAGCAGAATTGTCTCTTTCACAAACGTCGATATTAAAACGAACCCAAAAAAGTTACCCTAACTTCTTAATATGCTTGAACTTAGACTGCTACCATTTGTTATTTATCGAAGTATTGATCCAAATGCATGATACACAATCACTAACAGTAAGTTTTGAAGTCGATATATCATCGAGATAATATGTAAAGTACATTTTTATTTTAGAAGGTTTGAATAACTCTGAAAAGGAACACCAGATTTACTAAAAATAAAAGAAAACGTATAGTCTAAAAGTTTTAGACAGCTCAATTTATATGCTAACGAAAAAATTGTTTATCAGGCTAAGAAGCTTGGCATTTTTCTCAATATCGGAAACCAATGCTCGCTGAAACGTAAAGCAACAAATCGATTAACTATAAAAGCGTACATACATTAGATTTTGTGGAAATGTAGGTAAGTATCTTTATAGGACGTTATTTAAGATCAAACAATATAAACTCAGCATATTTCAAGAATAGAACGATAGGTAGAATTGTCATCAATAATAAACTAGATAATAAGACGGATAACCTAAAACGCAGCGGTAGTTACGAGATATCCTGCAGAAATATACAATTTTCTCGGAACAAGTGTATAACATAAATTACAACAACTATACAACGGGACCAGCTTCACACTTTATTAATAACAATCACTTTTTTAACAATGTAAAAATATTATCACGACAAAGGGAAGCTAAGGTATAAATATGGAATCAACAGAAACAACTACTCTGAGAGCTAATACCCCTACCGGCACTGAATCACACTGTTGATTCCGAAAGATTCTTAGACGAAGATAACATATCCAAAAAAGAAGGTACTAAAATCCTTATTCGTCTAAATACTAGGTATCAAAGACCCCACATTTGAAACGCGTCCTACCAAGTAGGAACTACGAACCGAAAGCCAAATCCCACTACTTGGGTCTCATCAGGTGGGCGCTGGCAGAAAGGCTTTTACAAGTGATATAATAAATAAAAATATGGAATCAACAGAACTAACTACTCCGAGGGCTAATACCCCTACCGGCATTGAATTATACTGTTAATTCGGAAGCATTCTTAGACGAACATACGAAAGATATCCAAAAAATAAGGAATTAAAATCCTTATTCATCTAAATATTAAGGATCAAAGATCCTACATTTAAAATCCGTCCTACCAAGTAGGCACTGCGAACCAAAAGCCTTTTCTTTCGTATCTTCGTCTAAGAATCTTTCCGAATCAACCGTGTAATTCAATGCCGGTAGAGCATTAGCATTAGCCCTCGGAGTAGTTGTTTTTGTTGATTCCATATTTATACTTCTTCATACAATATAATATAATTTAACTTTATTGTGTATACTTTTAGGTTATATTTAATATTATGGCAAAAATTAGTTGTTATTTTCTTATAGATCTTGCTTGAAAACAATCTGAGGATTAAGGAGATTAACAAATTATTTGTAAAACGTATGTATATACATATGTGTGTGTATACAAATTGTTGTTTCGGTAGATTATACAAAGCAGATTATACTTTCACTGTACTATACACCATTTAATTAATTCGAAAATTTGCTTTAATTATTTCTAATCGCTTCAGTTTTGTTGTTAGAGTTTTAGTGTTCTTTTAAAAGGAACAGCTATTAAAAAAATCTGCTTTCTTAGCAAACTTGACGAAAGAATATAAAACAGTTTCTAAAAGTTATATTATTTGTAAAAGTGAGTCACGTCTTTTAATTCTAGGGAAGGCGGGAACAACGAGAAGCAGTTCAGCTTCGGTGGTTAATTACTTTCTGCCTTAGTAATGATAGCGAAGTTTTGGTGAAGTATGCGGACGAGCTGTGTCACAGAACACTTTATGGACTGTGGAATCTTATATGCAAATTTTAATAGCCGTTTAATCCACACCAAAATTACGATGAATAAACTATCTACTTAGGTCGCTTGAAAAATTACTGAGTTACACATTATGCAAATTTCGAGTCATTCAATTTGTTATAGCGGTAGTCCATATTTTCTTCATTAGTTTCATGTCTTTCTCCCCACAGAATAATTTCATTCACAAAAAAAATCTAAGCAAATAAGTTTTTCTTTGTTCCCCTGTCTCATAAATATATTCGTTTAAACACAACAGAATTTCAGTATTTTAATTTTTAGAGTCTCGTATCTCGAAATAAGAAAACGATCCGTTTTATTGGACAAACGTGTCACTACGGACTGATCATCAAATCGTATAGGGTATTTTCTGTTGACCTAGAATCTTGAAATCTCAAAGGGCATGTAAAGGAAAAATATATAACGGTACGGAGCCATTAGGGTGCCAGTCCTATTCGAACCGTAAAAATTTAACTTATTTTACGTATCCATATTAGGGATGGCAAAAAGTAATTCCGATTTACGCAAACAGGTAGCATTACGCTTGTTTTGTTATTCTACTGTTAAAATAATTTTCTTTTTTTAAGATTTAGTAGTTGACACTTTTAGGTTAGTATAGAAGCAAATTCCGTATAATTTTGTTTACGGCCCGTTTTAACATTTAATACATAAAAAAACATATTCTATATGCGGTGTCATTCTTATAAAGGCAAAAAAGAGGCTGAGGTTCACAAAAAGATATGTGAAACTTATGGGGTTGATTGTTTATCAGACTCAAAAATAGCCAACGTTCTGGTCAACCGTTTCAAGTTGACGATGACAAAATGAAAGACATAATTCACATAAGATGACTGATTTGGATTGGACTGAAATTCACTAAACACAACGAATAAATATTTGCGATATGCATTTGAAACTTAATTAACATATATTGACGCATTTTTATTTTTAGTTTAGTTTCTATTTATAACTCTTTGATAATGGCCTTACAAGCCGAAACATTGTAAGAGAAATCTTATTAAATTTTTTGCAAAACCTTTACATATTGTTTGTTTGAATTTTATTATTAAAAATGTTTTACAATTTCTCAACCGCGTCTTCGTTAAATATTATTAAAAGATGATATTTCGTACTGGGTTTTGCGTACGTCTAGGTGTGCAAACTGAAGTATTTCTCAATTAAGCGGGTTTTATTAACAAACACCCTGTATGCGAAGTGACACATCGATACGTTCATGTACTTAGAAACATTATCGTTTACAATTTTTGTTTGAAAACCTAGGATAACCTCGAAAATTTTAATATGCCACATTCTAAACATATTTCGCTATTAAAGATAAACTGTATGGTTTATTAAATTATTTTTGATTCGAAATATAATAAATTTATAGGGCTATAAATCTAAAGATTTAGTTAAGGAAACATTTTCTTTAGACTTTTGCTTGCCACAAAAATATAAATTACATTTACATTTCCGCTGTAAGTTTTAAAAGTTTGTAACTTTTTCATTCGGCAAACCATATACGTGAAGATATTTTTTTTTTATAATAGCAATATCCGCTAGTCTGAAAACATCGATAAAAAAATTCACCCAAAAGAATTAAATTGAATAAAACATTTAGTTCTACTTCAGTAAATGGCGTGTAATGCTTCATTGATTTATAATAATTTTAAGGAAATCCCTTCTTGATAAAATCAAAGTAAGAGCTCTTGAGCATAATTAGAGAAGAAAATTTCTCGTAATTTTGCAGAAAAATAATTATTAACTTTGGTCGTCTAAGCCATTCTATACATTAAACTTCCTGCTTCTTGGAAAAATTTAATAAATTAGATCTTTAAAAGTTAAACGACGGCTGCCTTTAAAATTCTTATTTAGACACCTAATAACTTTGTACCTAAGAATATTTCCGCGAAAAGGGGTGAAAATGTACAAATTCTACCCTTTTGCTAAACACGTTCTCATAAAATTCACAGACTCCTTGGTTACGTATATATAAGAAAACATCCTTTTTACGACACTAGTCCAGGTTTTTATTTTTACTAGAAAACGTTCGAATTTTAACGGAACTTTAATAACAGAAGTCTAGTAGAAATAGTTTCAAAACGGGGTTGGATAACAAAATGGTAGATGGAATTCTTATCCCAGTCGTCTAATCTGTATGTCAAAATTGATTATCACGACTAATACTAATCCTATTAATTTGAAATTTTCAAACCGACAAAACTAAAATAAAGGATTTGGTAAATATTTTGTTCTGTATTTATAGTTCTAAAGAAAAAAGTCATAGCAATTTACTTCAATTCATATATCTAAGTTAATATCCATTTTCAAAGAACAATTATATAACAGTCAATTAGGAGAAACGAAAAGCAAAGATTTAATTATATTACTAGAACTTTGCCTAAATCAAAACTACTTTCAATTTGAAAACAACCCTATGGGTTCTCCCTTATCACCCGTATTAGCCGAAGTATATATGTCAGCTTTTGAACATAACTTATTTAACAGTAAAAATCCACTTATTAAATTTATTCATTCTTGGAATCGTTATGGAGATGATGTGTTCTGTATTTGGTCAGGCACAAATAAATAAGTAGATACTTTTCTAAATTATATTAATACTTTAGACAATAACATCAAATTTACTATAGAAAAAGAAATCAATAACAATTTAAATTTTTTGGATCTGAATATTACAAAAAACAAAGACAGGCTTAATTTCAATATTTATCGCAAACCCACAACCACCGATATAACCATCCCGTCGGATTCAAATCACCCCATAAGAACAAAATTAGCTGCTTACAGCTCTTTCTTAGAAAAATTAATAACCTTACCGTTATCTACTGAAAATTTTAACATTGAGCTGAATATCATAAAAAGAATTGCTATTAATAATGGTTTTAGCACTCACATGATTGATAAATTATTAAAAAATTGATTAGATGAAAAAGTAACAAGAATGTTGTACAATAATAGTCAGGCATCTCAAAATAACATCTTTTGTTCTCTACCTTATATAAAAAATGCTAGTTTTAAGTTCAAAAACATCTCCGCCGTTGAGTGTAACAATAACGATTTAAAGAGTTTACTAATTAACAACAAAACAAAAACAAATATAAACTGAAATAATGGCATATATAAATTATTTTGTAATGAATGTAACGCTGTCTATATAGGACAGACAGATCGAGCCTTTGAAACTAGGATAAGTGAGCATATAAAATCGATTTCTAAAAAAGATGTTAAATCAGGAATTAGTGAACATTGTATTAGCTTAAACAATCTTTTAAATTTAGAAAATACCAAATACCTACATGTAAACATATCTAAAAGTAGAAAACTATCTCTGTATGAATATTTGGAAATAGATAACGCCGTATGAAAATCAGAAAATTTTGTAAATAATCAGTTAGAATTAGGCAGTTTTTCATCCCCCCTTATCTGAAGCTATCTATAAATGAGCATGTAAGATTCGTGTTGTCAGTATAACGTTACTCTTGATAATAAGCACATAGATCGAAACAATATTGTCGAGAACAACAATAAAGTTGGTGAAACTTACCATAGTGTGTTTTATTTGACTAAATATATTCATTTCTATTTATCTGTGATGAATTTGAACCATCATACGAAAATTGTTCATGTTTCTTATTTCAATATTTAAATCAGGGATTTCTAAACTTTTTAGTGTAGGGACCACATTGACTGCTTTATTAAGTCCCAAGGGCCAAGACATAGCTATCTCATCATACCAACGTACTGTAGTTTGGAATTATACGCAAATTTTCATATTGGGTCTAGATGGTGAGTGTGATATTTATAGAGCAGGGCACGAGGATGAACTCTATCCTACATTCGCAATTTGTGTGAGTAACAGTTTCCGGTATATTTCGCAATTGAAGCTTTGTATGCTTTAGAAATAATAATAAAATTTGAGTCTCGTTTTTTAGATTTTGATGCAATTGCAAACGATACCAAAAAAAAATATAAACTTTTTAACGCCGATATAGAAACACTTACTTCAAAACTTTAAATAAAAATAATTGATTTGCAGTGAAGGGGTATTTTTAAAGCAAAACTTCTAATGAAAAACCATTAATTAAACCTATAATTTCCACTAACAAACTTAATTCACGAATGCAAACAGTTGTCAAATAAAAACATTTATTATTATTTTGTACTACAATATTTACTTAGGCTGTATATATTATAGAATAATTAAAACAAACTATAACTTGACACGTCCAATATTTTTTTGTTTCGTGTTATATCAATCTACCAATACATAAATGGTTCCAGACATGTGTAGATTATGACAGAAATAAATCATTGCTAATAGAGGACGGACTGGGCCTCTAGATCACTTTTCCATCAATAAAGGCTCGGAAAATTATCCATTTATGTATGCATATGTATATACAGAATGAACAACACATGTGTTTTCCGAGATATGTATTATGTCTGCGTAGGCATAGGTACTACGACATATGTGAATGATTTACATAATGTGTCATATCAAATAAATTGCATGACATCCGACATAGGACTCGGACATCCAGCACCCTTTATCCCCAACACGAACAAAAACATACGCCACGTTTATGAAAACGTTCGAGTAATACGGATTCAAGAAAATTTTGATATTTTCATACAAAAGTACGAAATATTTTATAAAATTACAGCAAGAATATAGAAGTTGAATAATGATCGACATATCTAATTCAAGGATTAATAATATTGCTTGACATTAATCCAAACATTATCCTATACAGAAAAAAAAAACGGCTACGGTGCAGTATCTAGGCCACGAGCCTGAAGGTCGTCTCAATGTTACAGACAGAAATTAAAATCCGAATCTTACCCTAACCTAACCCATCCTATCCCAACCTAACAAAACCTAAACCACCAAACGACGGGGCCATAATAGGAGGACTTTCAATGAGCTATAATGTGACATTTTTACATATGGTAAAGTCCTTACCTAATCTAACCTAACTTAACCTAACCCAATGTATTCTAAACTATACCAAAAATTGAAATTGAATGAAAAACAATATATTTTTAAATAATATGATTTAATGATGCACTAGGAGTATTATGAAACATTTTACCAAATAACTTTTTTCAAAGTGTAATAATTTGACGTTATCCAAATCTATACTATTCAAATACAAGAAACATAAGATGCTCCTAAACAAAATCTATCCGCAACTTAAATTAGAAGATAAAAAATATAATTATATTTATTACGTATGCAAAATAAGTAACATATTTGAAACCAATTAAATAAATTAGACATTAGTACGATATTAGTTAATAAAAGTAACATAGGTAAAATATTAAGTAACAATAAATAAAAAATTAGTGAGAACAAGAAAAGTGGTATGTATAGATTGGATTTTAAAGATTATGAAGCTACGTACATAGGTCAGACAGGACGCGATTTAGAAATTAGGAGTAAGGAACACTTGAGAGATATATCGCTCAAGATAAGTGAACATTCTATTTCACATAGTCGTACTATAGAATTGGATAACGTCAAACTATTGCACTTTTAAAATAAAGGTAAGAAACTAAATCTGTTAGAACAATTAGAAATTAAGAAACACATTTTGAATAAGCATGGATTGCAAATGTATTACGGTAATTGACTGCTACCTAGAATTTCCCAGTAGTCACACAATTAAGTAGATAAATATAGTAGCAACGACTTTCTGGACTTTAGTAGAGCATTGTAATCTTGACGTAAGACGTCGAAACAATTGTAGAGGTTCTTTGGTCACGTGCCATAAATACCGAACTACCATCAAAAAAACTGTATAAAACTCATTGACATATCGTACACAACTTTATACGTGTACTTGGGCCAATTTTGAATGGCAAAGTCTACAATTAAATAATTGACTTTAGCGTAAAAGTAAAAGTCTTTCTACTAGCGCCCACCTAATGAGACCTGATAGGTCGAAACCGGTCGTGGGATATGGCTTTCGGTTCGCAGTGCCTACTTAGTAGGACGCGTTCCAAATGTGGGATCTGTGATTTTTAATATTTAGACGAATAAGGATTTTAATTCCTTCTTTCTTGGATATCTAATATATATAACGTTGTATTTTTCAATTCAAAACAATATATTTATACCTATAACGTTGTATTTTTCAATAATATCCCAGAAATAAACTTTACTATTGCAACAATAAGGACATATACGTATTAGTTTGTTTTGCGCTTACGTTCAATTGTTTACTACGTACGTTTCACTGCCAGCATTTGTATTTTTGCCTTTGAGCACCGTATATGTGCTAGGGGAGCGAAACAAAGGACCGTTTTTGCCAGCACCAGATTAGCTCCATTGTAAAAGAGCACGCGAAAATGAACTTAACCAACAAACTCCTTCTTCGTTATGCCTACGTACGTTTTACAACAAGAGACTACCCGCTCTCGAATTTTGTGTGGTCTTTCCTCCAAAAATGTTCAACGTAAGGTTAGTTTTAAAACAACAAGCAAACAAACAAAATGAACGAGCAGATTTCAGACAAATACAAAAAAGTTACCAATATGCTTGCAATTATCAAGCGTCGAGCAAGTTTTTAATTGAAAACAACATACGAAATTCAACATTTGTATGCTTACAACACTGGTCTGAAAATTAGTTATGAATTGCCGGTTACTTATTCAAAACTCAAATATAAACAATGTAAATTTATCATAGGCGTACATAGGCACCAAGCCTTTTTTGTAAATTACTTACTAAAACGTACTTATCTACAGACCTACCCTTAACCCCAAGGAAAAAAGGGTAATAGGTCGCCTTTTAGGGTAGCAATTTCATTGAACTGTCAATTGTGGAAGCCCTTACGTGTTGAAATTCATATATAGTAGGTAATAGACAATAGAAACAGTATAGTTTCACGAAGTATATTAATTACAATCACTACAAATTTGTTTCGTAAAACATTAGCTTCTTCAAGTAAATCTTGTAAACAATATACTTCTTGAGACTATAGTGTCATATTATTTATCAATCTTATTTGAGTTTTGTATTTTTTATTTATTTATTGGTAATATATTGAATTTTATAATTCTGAAGCTTTTATACGCCTTGACTGATCATCCCTATTCCTCTCCCCCCTCCCCCTCCCCCTCCCCCCTTCCCGTGTTACTATCGTTGGTCTCCCTGTGGTACATCGGATAAAGTAAAGCCCAATAACCTTATTTTTTCTAATAATAATTATTTTAACAATTTTACGACTTTTATTCACCATTTCGGTCAACACTTTGTACATAGTTTTTAAAAATACTTTTTTGATTTTTGGAAATAGCTATAGATTATCCAATATCGCTGAGATATAACTAAAAACGTTCAATTTCGGTGTAGATTTTGGTGTTCCTTAAAATGCTTCATTTAGAGGCGACAATTGAACTATGAATCCTTCTTCTGAAAGCTCTCGCATTACTTTACGTTTATATTTTTTTGGGACGATCAATGAAATTGCCTGTTTCTAAAGACCTTTTAGATCTGTCTCAATTATGACTCGACTAGAACGCTCAGAATTGTACTGTACTATTCTGCTTATTTGGATTATTATAGACGATCAACGTTGTAATGTAAATTATGTTAGTTCGCTTAACCCGGTTATAAGTAAACCGTATCAATTCGTATATAACCATGTTTCCACTGTTGATCGTGGGGGTCAATATGTATGTAAATAAACACAACATCGCACGGCTGGGAACTTCGATAGTCCATAAATATTCATGTAGGTACACTGTCCAAGCGAATTACAAACTCCTTCAATATGCAAATCAATTACATTTGGCTGCTTGTAACTAAGCACTCATCTCGGTCTTCGACAACACCCTTACAAATTCAATTTAATTCGGAAACTGCAAAATTAGAATTTGTTCCAATAACGCGTACGACATTGTTTATATTGGAATATCCCGCAATAAATTATCGATTACCTATCATTGCAATCAGAGACAATCTAATCATTAGGATTGCGAAATACGTGGTTAATGTAACAGGAGAAGATTCAATCATAAATAAATAATTGAATGCTATTGATAATAAATAATTTTAAAACTAACCAAGAACGTTAACGTATTCTAAATACACAAATTAAAAAACAGTAACAAATTTATTAAATTATTATATCCTTGGAGACTGGCTGCTTTCCAGATAACTGGAAAAAACAATGGTAACACCAATTAGAAAAATTACAAATACAAAGAAATGCGAGGAATATCGACCTATTAACACCCTAAAAACTTGTGAAAAGATATTGGAAACAGTTGTGAAAATACAATTGGAGAGATATATAGAGGAACATAATATACTATCTAAATATCAATCAGGGTTCCGTAAAAAACACTCATGTGAGACAACTGTTAACTATGTCATTAGTAAATGGAAAGACATAGGAAACGATAAGAAATTAATAGCGATTTTTCTTGACTTCAAAAGAGCATTTGAAACCATTGATATGAATAAGAGGATAAGAGCTGAATTGGTTTAAATCGTACATGGAGAACAGAAAACAGACAACGAAGGTAAATAATTTAGTATCGGAAGAAATAATGAACGACTTCGGAGTTCCACAGGGCTCCATACTAGGCGCACTGCTGTTTATTATATATATATTAATGACTTACCAAATATATTAGAAAGATGTAACATAGTACTATACGCAGATGATACCTTAATATACACCACTGGAGAACAGGAAGAAGAATGTCGAGAAAATATGAGCTATAACATAAATAAAATAAATAACTGGTTAAAAATGAATAAAATTAAACTTAACGAAAACAAAACAAAAATGATAGAAATTAACATCAACTCGAACGAAACATTTGAAATAAATAACTCGGTAATAGAAAAAGTCGATCATATAAAATATCTCGGGTTTATAATTGATAAGAAACTAAAATTAATGAACATATTGAGCACATATGCAAAAATCGGTAAAAAAATCAGTTTTCTTGGAAGAATCAGAAAAAAAATATCAAAAACTACGGCAATAAATATATATAACACCGTACGGGTCCACTATTTTATATACATGCAGCAACACAATCCATTTAGCAAGAATGCAGAAACTTCAAAATAAAGCGATGAGGATAATATTAAAATGTAAAAGATACACGGACATAAATACAATGTTCGATAACCTGAAATGGTTAAGCGTTAAACAAAGACTTCAATTTAATACGCTCAGATTTATTAAAAAGATGAAACAAGGCGATGCACCGAGATACCTTTGTGAGCAAATGAGATTTGTAGGAGAAAACCAACCTTACGGGCTAAGAAATGTGAACGATTTTCGATTGAACATGGTGATGTCAACACAGATGCAGAGATCACTTTTTTACAAAGGACTACAATTGTATAATACACTACCAAATAACATGAAGAATGAAAATAATGATAATGTATTTAGAAGAAAATGTATTAACTTTGTAAGATTTAATGTTAATTAAATCAATTAAACATGTATATGGTAAAAAAAGTATTGTAATACTAATAATAAAGTAAAAAATAAAGTACAATATTTAACAATTTTTTCGGCTAAAGGGCCATTTTCAAGAGTGTAACTGAGAGTGTTGTTGCAAGGATGTAAATTTGTTGAAGTTGTTGTGTTTTTACGTATTTATTTAATAAAATACTCAACAATTCTTCCGACTAAAAGTCATTATCAAGGGTACAGACACCATTGTAAACTAATAATTTTATCAATTTGTTTTAATGAAGCAAGTTTTCTTCTTTATTAAAAGTTAATTGTTATTTATAATAAGGCTCTTGACACATAAAACAATAGAATAAATAAAGCGTTACATTTCAAAAATGAATCCACCACATTGAGAAGTAGGTAATTGTAAAAAATTTGACAAAAATATTGAAAACAAATTTGAAAATCAAATGTTGGAACTTTTTAAAAAATACAAACATAGTGAATATTACGTATTAATATTTTTAAAAGTTACTGTCATAAATTACAATAATAAAATTTAAAATGATCTGTGATTTAACCATACAAGTTGATAATTTGGTATGAATACCAATTTTCGTTCTTTTCTCACAGTTTTGTAAGTAAAACTTGATTAAATGGAACATAAATAATATGTATCTATCCTGTATATTAATATAAACGTTTTCTGCTTATATAAGACGTTTAAATTCAATATTTTAAAAGACGCACGATCGTAAATCGCCAATAACACATATTTTACGAACCAATATAAGTACTGACTTGCCACTGTCACTCATAAAGTTAAGAGCAGTAAAAATACTTTTAAGAAATACGAACCGAACGATCGCTTTTGTAAAATTAAAAACAAAGAAAGTTTTCACAACTACAATGATATTATCCAAATTGTAATGAAGCAAACGACGTCAAGTCTCTAAACCTTCAACGAATTTTCGGTTGCCTGAAAGAATACCAAGTAACTTTGATGTGTGAAATGTTAAAAAAGGTGTTTTATTAACTAAAAAGGTTTATATAATATCTAGTTATGATGAAATTTAAAAACTCGGTAGTCAGAAATTTATGAAACATAATGAAAATAATACTGAAAACAAAAAGTAGCTTTTATATGTTACAAAAATTTATTTTCTTTTATTATTAACTCTATAATTGTTTCGGCATATGATGGCTTTATCAAGAATACTACTATAATACTAGGTAAGTATTATAGTACTAAGTAAGTATTATAGTAGTATTCTTGATAAAGGCATCATATGCCGAAACAATTGTAGGGTTAATAATAAAATAAAATATTATTCTAGTTATGGTAGTGTATCGCCATCTACCGATATCTTCGGTGTCGTTGTTTGAAAATCTAACATGAGAGAATTAGTTATGATGAAAAAATACAAAAGAACTGCTTTTAAATGTTTCAAAGTTTTATTGTATAAACTCTACATATGTTTCGGGTGATTAGCCCTTTCTCAAGAGTAATGTGTTACTAAAGATGACAATTGGAAGTAGGTCTTATATATACAAACAAGTCTACACATTAATACGTATGTGTGCGATCATTATAAGTGATTCCTAAATATTGGTTTATGACAGAAGTTTCCTTAAATTCTAGCTGATCATTAGTGATGTTACAATTTTTTAACAATGCTCTTTTTATTTCTAGGTGTTCTAGTAAATTTAATATTCTCCCTTTGTTCTCATGATGTAATAATTCTGTTTTCTCTGTATCTATATTATGTTGATTGCTATAAAAAACATAAAAGACGGTAAAAAGTGCACAGGTATGAGCACTCATTGCATAGACAATTACTCTTGAGAAAGGGCTAATCACCCGAAACATATGTAGAGTTTATACAATAAAACTTTGAAACATTTAAAAGCAGTTCTTTTGTATTTTTTCATTATTTCTAAAATGTTTCACAAATACATCACCGATGAACCAATCTCTTTTATTAAAAGAGAATTAGTTAGTTGTCCTGACGATAAACTTTCGTTATAGACATTCTCATTCTTACCATGACCTATAGCGTTTTATGATTTCCATAGTTCAATCAAATATAAGAATGATAGGTATATAGGTAGGTGTACGTGTGTCTATTTCAGATGAATTAATCATACAATGTGCCCGATAGAAAGGAACGTAAAAACCGTCTCTATGGCATATTCGACGATGATATCGTGCACTGTATTAAAAATTCTAATCTAAAGCGGCGATCGTTAGGAGTAGAATTTTGTAAATTAGATAGCGACGGATTTGCATGAGAGCCGAAAGCCGAAAGCTCGTAAATTGTTTACTTCATGCTTCCCCAAGCAATTACGTTTCACAATATGATTATAATTGTCTGCAATTACATCGTAAAATGCCGGAGAAACCGTGAAAAGCGATTGTTAAAACGCATTTGTAACAAACGGAAGAGAAAACACAAAAAGAAGAACGAAATCGTATAATCTAACCAAGCATTATTAGAAACGAACGCCTACAATATTATTTACACTTTATAATCTCATTTAAAGAAACATGTGATAAAAAATACCTAAAGTCATAAACGATCTATAGTTTCTTGTCATTTTTTGGTTTGTTCGGCCAGTCCAGTAATTTTTTGAAACTTTGGAAACTTTTCGTCCATGCTTTTGCTGAAAATTTGTTTCTGGGATATTTTTGAGCCGTAGAATTCACAAATGACAAAATAAAATAGGTATTTTAGCACATGGGCTAAAAATTCCTGGGCCTAATAAAAAAACACGTTTTTTTTTGTTCAAAATTGGCTTTATTCATCAACGTAATCTCCATCAAGAGCAACACAATCATTCCAGCGCCGCTCTAACATTTCAATACCACTTTCGTAGAACAATTTATCTTTTTCCTCAAATAGGCATCAGCTTCAGCGATAACCTCTTCTTTCTTGCCGACTAGCATTTTTTTGAGGTCCGTGAGCAGCCAGTACTCGCTGGGAGCCAAATCTGGAGAATACAGTGGATGTGGGAGCAATTCAAAGTTCAATTCATGTCCCGCCAGTTTTGCCATTGTTTTGATTGACGTGTGACACAGTCCATTGTGTTGATGAACAAACTTTTTTTGCAATTTCGGTCTTCAAACGCTAATAATATTCAATAACGCTATATAATTACTACATTTCACTGTTGATGGTATTTCCCTTCTCAAGATATTCGATGTACATTACACCACGCACATCACATCCCAAAGTATCAAGGCCGTAACCTTTTCAGCCGATTTTTGTGCTTTCGACGAGCTTCTGCGTTTTGGACGAGGTTCACCAGCTGCTGTCCACTCAGATGACGAACGTTTTGATTCCGGAGTGAAGTGATGGATTCATGTTTCATCCATTGTTACATATCCACGCAAAAATTCCGGTTTGATACGTTTAAACCAAACACTATCCAAACACTCAGAATCATCAACACGTTCTTGTTTTTGGTTAAGAGTAAGCAAACGCAACACAAAATAATCATTATCGATGTATTCTCAAATATGGACCCAAAAGAACTTTATCACTTTGCAGTTTCAAAAAAGCCAAATTATAATCGTTCGAATGTTTAAGTTAGGATGTGATCAACGTCGCAAAATACGTCGCAAATGATATATCTGACCTTAGTTTCCTGATCTACGTTGACCTCTGTTATCCTTTACAAAATAAGTCATTATTAAAACAAATTTCAGTGGTGTATCATAATGATATAAAATAATCTAACTCAATATATTTTGGATTAGTATATCAGCAAATTGCCGTCTATCTAAATATGAATATTAAAATAAAATTGTTAAAAATTAAAACAATTGTGAAACAACCCCAAGTGTTTAATTATTATTTATGTTTCACCAAGAGTTTCTTTCTTAAAAGTAGTTGTCGATTTTAGGCAACCTGAATATCTACTATTTAATGCAGGCGATTATTGTCTCCAAAATAGCCAAATTGAGATCTACAGTTAATTAGTTTACTGTAAAATTTAGTTAGAAACCTAATTGTATTTTTCAAATAATTAAAACTATTTACGTTTGTATTAAAAACTTCGTACGTCTAGGGTGGTTCGTTCAGAGGTGATACGATACGACGCGATGCGAGGTTGGTTGTGTCGAATCGAATTATATTTTTATAAAAGACCAAATAAGCTATTCGAATCTAACTCCCCCAGTGCACACAAACATTTAATCCAATCAAGAGCTCATCGTACGCTTTTAAGATGAACACTTCCATTCCTTCTTTTACTTAAATAATAACATTCCCGTTCTGTATCCCTCTTTTCTTCGCCCTTGTTAACTAATGACACGAGAGTTGCAAATTGTCAGGAAAAGGTCCTTCCATTGAAAACATTCTCCTTTCCTATTTCCACCGACGACTTATTTTCAATTAGTCGACATTTAAAACAAGAACCGCAGGCGAATAATAAGAACTTCGACTCGCCGTTGTTCCTTTAAATTTAATTTCCGCAGAGACTAGCTCTTGAAAAGACTTAGTTCAAAACCTATTCGTTAGTTAATTCGTACTCTGTTTTTTAGTTACCTATTTTTTACCTTAAACCGTTTCAAACTAGATTTGAATTAATGAATAATTAATTTAACAAAAGGTTCGAGAAGTAGGCAACACATCTTACAATTCGTTGTGAGGTTTTTCCATAAGTCCGGTTTGAAATACAGCAGACTATACATGAAAACATTGGAATCAAAAGGACACTTATAAATTTTTAAATTCTCAAAAAATAATTTTGGAATAAATAATAGTGTACAAACAAAAAGCTTTCGTAATTTTTTGACCTCATCAACAATTAATTAGAAAGGGACTCAGTCTCGCGTTGATAATGCTCACTTTAGAAATGGGCGATATACGGGTTCACTTAAAACAATTACAGTCGTAAAGGATAATTTTTAAACGGTTATATAAACATAGTGCAGCTATCAAAAATAAAAAAGAAAACTAATTCTAGTGGTATAGCTGAGATTTGTATCAATCTGAGCTATTCCTTCGACTTAAATAAAGTTAAACTTTTACACAGTAATATTCCAAAATCGAGAAAAGTATCATTCCTAGAGAATTTCGAAATTAAGCAAGCCTGTTTAACAACAGTAATTTGTTCAAAAAAGAAGGAATTAAAATCCTTATTCGTCTAAATTTTAATTCAATGCCGGTAGGGGTATTAGCACTCGGAGTAGTTGTTTCTATTGATTCCATATTTATATTTAACAGTAATTTGGTTAGTTAATAATCAAACTGAATTGACCATATACAATTTTTTCTCTTCTTATCTATGATTTTCAAAACAACCATAAAACCTACAACCCCCTCTTTTCCTTTTTATAATCTGTAATAATTTAAACAGTGAACCCTTAGTTTTATATTTATCAGGATAGACCAAAATAAGCAGTGAAAATTATCGTTTACTTTATTTTTACAATTTTGTATTTGTGAAGATGCAGTTTCACAGAAATTGCGCCAAAATTAGTTTTATATGTATACTTGTATATAGGAGAAGTATTTTTAATAAAACTAATAGACGTTCCTATCCTAAGAAGAGCATGGTGGCAAAGCCGAAACTATACGTATATAAATAATGCTAGGCACCCTACTTTTACTGGATGGTTTTTGTGGTCGAGGATACCCCTTGGGAGTGCTGCAACATACGAGTAACAACTGGTCCAAATGGCGCACAACACTTACGATTGAGAGACCGTTTGGGAAAACAACAGAATAAAACATATTAAAAGCAATAAAAAGTTTAACACTTGTGGCAGTTCCGTTAATATAAATAAAAATATAAATAAAACAGGTTGTTAAGGAAATTGCTTTGCTGCCAAAAAGAAATCCGGAAGTAGATAGGTAATCATTACATTAACAAAAATGTCAATTTTTTAAATTGAAAATGCTGAAAATTTTGATTAAAAAAAATACACTGTACAGAAGTCAAATAAAGAACGAACTAAAAAAACAGTATAAAAAATAGATTCAAACGCCTTATAACCCTACAAACAATGTTTATTGGTACCAATAAACATTGTTTATAGTGTTATAAGGCGTTTTCATCTATTTTTTATATTATTCACTTATCCGTACCTCTAATTAATTAATTATAAAAAAAAACAGGATAATCACTGATTTTAGAGTAACACATTATTACGTAAACATTAAATGTTTATAAGGTAGTTCTGAATATAATACTAAAATATTTGTTGAAATGGTATTCATGAGGTGTGCAACAAAAGAAAGAAAAAACGAACTATTAAGCTAATTTAAATTTCTTTTGAGGTCGCAGAACTTGGACGGTTCAATGTCTAGCTTTCTTCTTTCGCTAGTGTTAGTAGGTAACAACGGAGTTGAAACTCATTTATCCGGAATCAAAACAGTTAGTGCTGAAATGTGAATGTAATCATTCATTTCTATAACGTTAGTGCTTTATAGTGACAGGTGTGAAATTTCAACCCGTTTTATGAATTTTTAAAGGGTAAGAAGTCTCAATGTTAATCAATCACACTTATTAAACAAATGAACATATTGTAAACTGGTTAAAACACGTAACAAACCTAAAAAGGCACTTAATTTCGATGGCAACAGATAAGTACCTAATGAAGACTTTTAAATGTAGATGTTTTTAATTCAATACTTAAAATTAAAATCTCTTTATGGTAATATTAAATACTACTTTTATTTTATATACCTGCTCAGTGACGTTAACAACTATGTCATCAACCTTAATAAGGTAATTAAAAAAGGTAATTAAAATAACTATAAACCCATAACTATTTATAATCAATTATTATATCCTGACTCTATAATTCTATCTAATTAAACAATTTTTTTAATTGTTCATAGAATAGCAATTATCATGAATAAATGGACTTGTTTTCAAAGTTGATTGATGATCTATCGTATCGCGTAAAAACAGTGTAATACTGCAAATAGTAATTTTGTATTTACATGTATAAAATATCAAAGCTGATTGATATAAATTTTATTAAGTATGTATAACCCTAATTCCACATACATATAATACATGTTAACATGTTGTAGATAGTACGATTCAACTACACATGTATATAAAATAATAATTTCATCTTAAATTAGGTGAATTTCTACAACAATAAATCACTCATTAAAAATTATTTGCATACTGTTGCATTGATAGATACACATGTACAGTGGCCGGCACGTAAGGCAGATTGACAGGTAGGTAGGCGGAGACTTTTAGCATAACAATAAATGAAAGAGCCAATAAGAATATAGCTGGACCGAAACGTCATCTTGTAGTTCAGCGGCGCGTATCACTGAGAGAAAAAGTACTGAATACGGAACACAAGTGAATTCATTCAACTGATTTACTTACCCTAATGGGGTTTTAATAATGAATGCGAAGTGAACAATTAAAATTTCACTATCATCATGCACACAAGGAGAAAATCACGGTTATAAGTACGTAATTATATAAATCTAGGAATAATAGCTAATTTAAAGATTATTAGGTACGCATAGAAATAAGTTGTTGACAAACAAAATAAAGTCGAATGAAAAAAACTTGATATTATGAATTATGTAGTGGATCTTACCCAGGTCTATTTGTTAAGGCGTTTGTTAAAAAACTTAGTTTGTGCAATCGATCTTTATATTTGTTATTTTTATATTTTGTAGTTTCGTTTATAGTTGTACGATTTGTGCATGTACCAGATATACTAAATAATGTTGTTTAGTCTGGGTATCAGATTCGCTGTCGGCGCTAGAAGAATATCGTGGTTAGTAGTTGTAGGTATATTATTTCTTTACAAGCAACTACTTCTCTACTCTGTTAATTTGCAACTGTTTGCCACTACGCTACTGAACTTTTGCTGAGCCTACCGGTCGATTAACCCCGCCCTAAAGGGGCTAGACTTTGCCACTGCGCATCCGATGATTGATGGCTTTTGAATCTCCTTACGTGCCGGCCACTGTATTTCCTTGCATATTAAGTGCACATATTAATTAGAAAATCGTAAACGTAAATAAAAGAGAAATTTCGAAAGCAACAAGTATACCACAAACACTTGCATAAGTATACAAAATATAAAGTATTCATATTTGAAAACAACATAAATACCCTGTCTTGTTAGAAAATGCATTTTTTAGTTGGACATGGTTTCAATTGAAAATTAGCATTATAGACACCCCTTTACCTTCATCGTTTCATACCAAATAATTGCAAACAAGGAGATTGATTACCTATAAGATTCCGTTTTCTTTATATATATATATATATAAAAGATTAAAAATATGTGTATTAATAAAAATAGGTAGGTACATTAAGTAAGCGTTTAAAGCACACTTAAACTGCAATCTAAAAAACTATCCAATTACCTACCTATCTATTTACTATAAGTATTATTAAAAATATTGAATAAAATAGCATTCTCCCATTCATATTTTCAACGTAAGATACAAATAGAAAGTATTTACCATGGAGTATCATTAAGTAAAAACCACAAATTAAAGTTGTGTCAAACATGCTAGTTTTACATAAATCTCTTACCCATTTATATTAACACTGCCAATTTATATTTTATAGCACATAATGTTTTCAAACAATAGGACACTTACAGCAAATTGGCAATTACCCGAAAACAACATAGTTCATTTTCTTAAAACCGTTTTTAAATTAACTTATTACAAAACGATACTTCGCACGTTTATATTACTCTGATTCTCTCGATATACTGTCGAATAAAGATTAAAGATTACAGAAGTTCTGTTCGTGTTTGTCCAATATTTGTTCCGTTTTTTGTCCTCGGTTTAAGAGATAAGGTTTTTACACGCATTCCTAACAAGCATAATACATTCGTAAATAGATATTTAGAGGTGACCTTTAATGGCCAAACACTGATGTTCATTATGAGAATAAAAAAGTCATTATGATATTATGTACCCATATCTTGGAAGGTTTGAACGTGTTATCATCTTTAAAAGAAACTTGTCGAACATTTCATTTATGAAAAGTTTGTTATTTAATTTACAATTTTTACATAATTTATTAAAATACATCGCTATTGGAAAACACCTTTTTTTAATAAATACTTACCTAACAAACTAATTAAAAATAATTTATGGTCAACTTTTCATGTAAAAATTAATTGAAGGACAACATATGTGGGTATATGTGTCGAAGACCATCGTCTTTAGTTGTTTTGTTCTAAAGGGTCAAAGTACAATACAAATCCTAATTACTGTAAACACGTTAATTGAGACCGAAAAATCCGTATATTGAAAAACCGGTTTTTGATGACCCCACACGCTCAAGTTTACAACATGCCCACAACCTTGGTATGAAGAACATACCAAGAAGAGTTACAAACGTCCGAGGTTGAAGAAATCGACAATGTCATTGTAAATCAATTTTTATTCGTTCCCAGTACGATGTTTCTTAACCACGAGCTCTGTCCTCAACTCATCAAATACGCCGTTATCGGTGTCACAGTTGTTGTCTTCGTTGTGCTCTTAGTTCTTAAAATTTACGTTTACATTTCTTGTGGTAATTGTAAGAGTAACGCGAAAATGAATGGGAAAACAGTTATAGTTACCGGACCGACTGGAGGGATTGGTAAAGAAACTGCAAGGGAATTGGCCAAGAGAAATGCCAGGGTCATCTTGGCCTGCCGAAATGTCGAAAGTGGCAAAAAAGTACGAGGTAAGTCAACATATCTTGTAGTTAGTTTTCGATTTATTTTCACAAAAAAGTCGAAAAATCAATGAGAAAGCAAAATTTTGTTCGTATCGACGGTTGAAGTTACAATTATTTATGGCATGACAGCCATGTGATTAGGGATTTTAATAACGTCTACAACAGTTTCTAAAATGTCAGCGTCGTGCTGACATCCATGAGGTTAGCGTACCTAACGTGGAATAAAAGAACAGTTCACCCTTCCAGATGAAGGTTCTTTCCCCAAAAAGTTTAGAAGTTAGGGAAGAGAAAATATTGATTTGTCTAAAGCTCTAAACCACGGTCAGCTTCACTCAAATAGCATTACCACCTTTCCAAAACATTTTATCCTGTTATAGGCATTCATTTCTTAATATTTTTAATTTCAAAATCGCAAATCTAAATAATTATCATCAAAAGATAATTTTTATTGTAAAAATTAATGTATGTTATTTGCATATATTGGCATACAGGGATAAACGACATTGTTGCTTCGTTACGTTGAAATTAATTATCAATTATAGTAATTTGTTTGTGTTAACTGACATCGATTCTTTAATCGCTGTTGTCATTAGAGCTAGTTTTTCTCATCACAAATAAATTCTCATAACTTTCAAATAAAAACGAAAGTGTATCTAAATTAACCGGCTTGTACATGATTTGCAATACTTTTGTTTACAATAAAACTCAGTCACTTTTGTTTCAACATATATTTAAGAAAAACTATAACAATTGTTTCTACCAAAAGGTCACGTACAGTCACCCTAGTATTAGACTTACATATAAGGAATGTTACCTGTTTTGTATCCTCAATATAATTATATATTTATCACTCTTTGATAATGAACTTTTGGTAGAAACAATTGTTATAGTTTTTCTTAAATATATGTTGAAACAAAAGTGACTTTGTGTTTTAGTAGTTATGTTTCTTCAAAATTGCACCAGTGTTAGTTACTTTTGTTTACATTGTATTTTATTATAAAATATATTGTGACCCATAATTCCTTGAATTTGTTAAATCAGTATCCGCGTTAAAATCAAATAATTACTTATGAGCTGATGAGGTAAACTGCTATTGATATTCATTATAATTAAAATAAAATTATTAGCAAAAGAATTATCAATACGTTTCTCTGAAGATTAAAAAATACATTTATAGATTGTGCTTTTTTATTCTTAATTTTAGACGAATTAGCAAATTCAACTGGAAATCAAGATATTGTAGTGAAAAAATTAGATTTATCATCGCAGAAATCCATTAGGGAATTTGCAGCAGATATAAACAGAACCGAACCGAAATTGAACGTTTTGATTCACAATGCTGGCACGGCAGAATCAAAATTAAAAGTTACAGAAGATGGAGTGGAATTAACCATGGCCACAAACCACTTCGGCCCCTTTTTACTGACACATTTATTAATTGGTAAGTTTAAAAAAAAAATAATAACATGTAATAATACAATCATAAAACTCATATGCTCCAATTATAAAGAACAAAATAACTTTAGTACAGATCCCTCAAAAATTAATTAAAGAGCCGATTTGCATAACTTATCGATAATTACTTGTTGTCCTTTTCCAGATTTACTTAAACGATCAAAACCAAGCCGAATTGTTATTGTAGCTTCGGAACTTTACCGCTTTTCATCCCTAAACTTAAACAAGCTCAACCCGACAGATACATGGTTTCCTGTCTACTATTACTATGTATCAAAATATGCCAATATTTGTTTTACAAGAGAATTAGCTCGAAGATTGGAAGGGTCAGGTGTTACGGCAAACTGTTTACATCCAGGGATGATAGACTCCGGAATCTGGAGGAATGTTCCGGTACCGCTCAATTGGCCTCTGAAGCTTATAATTAAGGGCTTTTTCAAAACACCAGAACAAGGTTGCCAAACCACCGTTCATTTAGCTGTATCGGAAGAAGTTGAGGGTGTTAATGGGAAATATTTTATGGATTGTAAAGAAAGAGGTCTAAGTCAGGGTGCCATGGACGATGCCAAAGCCAAGAAGCTTTGGGAATTGTCAGAGAAAATAGTTAACTTGAATGAAACAGAACCAAAAATTTAAAGGCATTTGTGTTTTGGTTTCTACAGGTTTCAAATATTTTTTAAGGCTAAGCGTACATGCGCGTGTTATGAATGTTATTTTACGTAAATTTTAACTCTTAATAATTACTTTTTGTGCCCACTTTAACGACATTAAAATAAACAATTTTTACAATTAAAAATGCCTTGTTACTTATTTTAACATATCATAATTAATACATTACCTGCAAAGGCATTTAATAAAGAAGAAGAAAATATAAAGCATCACTCACCCTTCAATCCATTATATGTACAGGAACCCATTACACTTTATCTTAAATTGCACTTAAAACCACATTTTTTAAACAATATCAGTCATTTGTTTGTAGTATAACAATTCCGACTCGCGACTGTCACATAGACATGGCACACTGGATACTTATATAAGAGGACGACACTTTTCGTATGAAAAATAGTTCAGTTTAAAATTAAATAAGTACTTAATTTGAATAAAATAAAATAAGTTCTTATATTAGACTTAGAAAACTTACAGTCACCGTGCCATTATACTATAATCTTTGTTAAAGCTGAAAGAAACTTTGTAACCTACGTTTGCAGATTAATATGAAGCACGACCCACCCTCAAACTCATTATTTATATAGCACTTATTAAAAACAGTTTCGTAATACTGTCGTTCATTTGTTTTTAATGACAAGTACCTACTCACAACTGTCACTCTTACACATGGCACACTACACATTATTAGTAGGAAAAATAACTCAAATTAAAATTAAATAGGTACTTAATTTGACTATTATCTTAAAACATGTTAATATAAATGAATCTCTGTTACATTTAAAATTATTTCTCCACGTTAAACTGGATATACGTATATCATAAATTGGTTAAACTAAAAAAAATAAATAAAGTAAGATTCCGTAGACACACAGCAAACTTAAAATAAACGTGATAATATATCATAGACCTTGTAAAAGTTTTAAGAAGTTTAAAGTTTGCAGATTAATATAAAGTACAACCCATCCCAAACTCATTATTTATATAGCACTTATTAAAAACACTTTCGCTCATTTGTTTTTAATGACAAGTATCGACTCGCAACTGTCACTCTCACATGGCACACTGCACACTTTATTAGTAAGAATAATAATTTAGTTTAAAATATACTAAATAAAATAACCTTATTTAAAAGCCTCTTAAGGGAGGTAGCGCTACAGTGAGGGGTTGAAAAAAGGCCGTTTTCCCGATTTATTTTTTAATTAGTAGAATATTTATTTAAAATTTGGGGAAAATATATGGTATTAAGCATACTTTGAACTTATATTAAACAAATTTTTGTCGATTTTTTTATGTTAACATTAAAGCGTTCTAAAAAATCAATAAAAATGGGTAGTCTACATAACTAGTTTTCGCTAGTCGAAGCCGTTTTTTAAAAAGCAGTAAATGGCTGCAACTTACTTTTTCTACATGTTTTTTAAAATAGGTACTTTCAGAAAGTATAAAAAACTCGCTGTCACATTCAAAATTATTTCCCAATTTAAATGGTAATTTATCGTTAATTACTCTACATATGCTACAGAAAGAGTGTATTAGTACTTTTAATTAACTACGATAAGCTCCAATTATAATGTTATTTTTTGGATTATTGAACTAAATAACTACTTTAAAATTAAGTAAATTTTATTATCCAAACTACATACACCTAGAAAAATATCTTATTAATTACTTATAAGGATTAGTTAAAATATAAATTATGTGGCAATGATATATTATAAATTCGAACTGCATTATCTGCTCCACAACTTGCAAGTTGTATCACATCTTTATCAATTTTATCACCAACGGTACCTTTTAAAGGCCTAAATCGTAATCTTCTTACAGTCAAATGATGAGACATCCTAAAATTAAATATTAATCGGTTTAATCTTACATTAGATAAACTACAAAATGTAATAATTTGTTTTTCTTTCATTTTAATTAATTATTATTTTATTCAAATGAAGTTAATATAAAAACAGAATTCAGTACACAATCTTTTTTGATATTTGTTTTTTACCTGTTTTCCATTTGTATATAATCCCTAAAATCGTCCTTGGGTCTCCAAAAATGAACTGAAATAACTCCAGTTTCAAAACCTATAGCAATAATATAAAAATTGTGGACTAAAACAGGTGCGAAGGCAACCGCAGTCACAGACTCCCCTTTAAATTCCTTTATCATCACATGTTCATATTGTCCTAAAATATTATCCCCTGGTTTGTCAACATTTTTACCCCAAATAACAATTTTTCCATCACGAGATCCAGTAGCAAAGTATTTCGAATCGAAAGTCCATGAACAACACCAAATAATTCGTGTATGAATCCCAGTTTTCTTATCAGTACTTGCAACTAATTCGAATTTGTTTGAAGAAGTACTACGTGTAAATAAAGACCACCTACGGTCTCGAGAAACTGATAAGAGATGTTGGCAATTAGGAGAAAACTCCATTTGAACTACGGTTAATGAATGGGAATGAAGCTTTTGACTTTGCGTCCACGTAGAAGTATCCCTAGAATAATTACACACCATTAAAACGCTAGTTAATACGATCAATTAATTATTTAAAAACTTGTTCTATACCATAATAGAATAGCTGCATGTTCTTGAGAATTGGCTTTACATGCTGAAGCTAAAATGCTTCCATCAGGAGGAGAAGATAAAGAATATATTTCATATCCATGTCCATACAACTTTTGAACTTCAGGCCACAGTGTGTTTTGAAGCAAAGTTTCTTCTGTTGGGGGTTCTAAAAATATTACCATTTCAGTATACATTATAAAACAAACTAACATGGTTACCATTTAAAATTACAGCTGTAAAATGCGATTCCTGAGGATAAGGGTCCTTTTTAGAATCACCTTTAACATCTTCTATGTTGTCTTCATCATAAACGGCTTTATTTGATAGTCCCAAAGAAGGTACCGCAGCTCCTTGGGGTCTTTCTTCTGTAACTATTAAGGCAAATTATGAAAACAGTTTATACATCTACTATTACACAAAAAAAATTAGCTGATCACTTACATAGAATTTTGTCACCTTCCTGGTCTCCTTCGATTCTACACAATCTTCTAAAATTCTCCACAAAATTTTTGGGAGCTTTAAACGTCCTAATAACTTTTTCATCAGCTCCAGAGGCAAAGCTATACCTTGATAACATAGTCAAACTATTAATATCATAGCCATGCACTTGAGGCCTTGCAATTTCATGCCAACTCTACAAAATAAAATTTCTTTTTTAGATACTAAAAATTATACTACACATATTTAGGTTTCTATTACCGTTTTTCCACCTTTTATGGTCCAAGGTGCGTGAATTCTAGTAGTTTGATCATATGAAACACTAACAAGAAATTCCCCTTGAGATTCCCATGCTAAATCAGAGACTTCTTTAAAGTGCCCGCCAACTGTAACTCTAGGCTCCCAAGTATTTGACTCCTATAAATTATTTTCTTTTTATAAATTTAAATGCAAAAATGAAGAATCATTCTTTAAAAATTACACCTCAGAATATTGCCAAATATGGAAAGCACCATGGTATCCATGTGCCATGAAGCTATTTCCAGATGGTCCAAACATTCCACCATAAAAACCTAATGTGTTTCCTCCAATTTCACCAACCCTCACGTTTTCTACCCACAAATTGCTCTCTTTATCCCATTTCCAAATAATCATTGATTTGTCTATTGAAGCAGAAAGAAAAGTTATATCTTCAGGATGCCAATTAACTGAATACACCCATCCTTCATGTCCTCCAAGCACAGATTCTAATGATATAACATATTTCTCTTTTAATGTTACTATTTCTTTTCGTTTCATTACAAAATCAAATTGCTCAATGCATTCAATATGGGATTTTAAATCTATTTCTTTTTGTTTTGCTTCTGGTGAGATTTTCCATAATCTTATAAAATGATCTTGGGCACAAGACACCATAAATAAATCTCCATCTTCAAATAAAGATATTGGTAAATTTAAAAGTAAAACAAATGTTAACAGCAGTTACAAACCATTGATTCTGAAGTCTAAACCACGTACCCAGTTATCATGTCCTTCTAGTTTCTGGCAATGTTGGAATTTAAATGGAAAATCATTTGACTTTTCCTCATCTTCTACATATAAATGTATATTGGAATCATCTAAACCTGCTGCTAATATAATTAACTCTTGGTTGGGTAAATATGACAGCTTCAAAGATAATGATACTCCATAATTTAAATTTATTACTTGTGTTTGACAAAAACCTCCTACAAGTTTCCAAGCTATTAGTTAATCGATCAATCTTTTAAAGAAATAATTACCTCCCATTATTTCTCTAAGCCATATCCTTATTGTCGAGTCAGTAGAAGTAGTTATAACAACAGTTGAAAATTTCTTTGTACACATACTTTCTACAACATTTACATTGCCCTCGTGGCCTTTCAAAATGAACGAGGTATAATTATTATCATGAAGAGTCCATACAATTGCTGTTCCATCAGCAGAGCCTGACACCAACTCCGACTCATGGTTGGAGCCAGTAATCCACTGTACAGAATTCACTCGTTTTTTGTGACCACAAAGAGTGTGAATAATTTTTCCTCCACTTCCATGCTACACAATGAACCATTAAACAAACAATTAATACAAAAAAACGTATAAGAATACTTACGTTAATGTCATAAATAAAAACTACGTTACTGGACGCATAACATATAAGATTGTTTCTTCCCCAATGTGCAGATGTTGGAGTTTGATTGCAAGCAGAAGAAACATATAAAACATCACACATTCTTTTTAATTTAAGTAATTTTAATAATAATTCAATCTCGAACTTTATTTTTAACCTATATAACCTATCATCTTCAAAATCTTTTTATTGTTCTCGTTCTTCGTTGATTTTTGAAATGACTGTCATTCATATGTTCATCTAAAATACATAATTCGTTAGACCTCTGGAATTTGTAAATTTAATTTAAAAAAATAAACAAATGAATAAGTTATAAAGTGCACCTATTGTATAAATACATAGTTCTTTGTTTTTGGTACTTCTTGCGAGAATTTGACCAAAATATGTACTCATTTCCTTACACTTTTTATAGACACTTTGGCGTTCGAAATCGCGAAAACAATCAAAATCCATAAACTGTTCAGGTGTCGCTTGTCGGTCTTGTGCATAACGAGAAAATAATTTATTTAAAAGTTTGAACAGTTCTAAGTGTTAATTATTATTTATTTATATATTATGTTTATAGTTTGATTATTAACTAACATCTGTATTAATAAGGTATGTTTTACTTTACTTTTTTTGATAAGCTGTACTATGTAAACCTAAACCAACAATCATAACGTTTGTCAAGCGATTTGTTATCAATTCATTTAAATGAAAAATAAGCATAGTTTATACTGATTTTCAAAAATTTTCGTACCTTTTATTAGCACATAAAGTAGAATTTAAATTCATACCTGCATATGAATTACGTTATATTTACATATCTAAATAGGGCTTATAGTATAACATACGAAATATATACATTTTATTTGGTATTATCTGCAATTACGATCTTTTTGCGTCAATTATTTGAATTGATTGTGTATGATATTAAAAATAAAAATGAATATCATGACCATTTACCGCGCAAATTGTTCGCGCATTATACTATCATCAATAAATTTGAAATAATTTTGGCGCGAATATCAATGCTTTTTCACTAATTATGAAAAGGAATTGTAAAGTGCAAACGTTGAAGCAAATAATGGAAACGCCCATTACTATGATCACCCAGCCTCCTGTTGTCCACAACAGCCACCCAAGAAAGAAGCCAGGACGAACAACCATTCATGCCATGTTATCAGAGAGATTGTCCTTAGGAGAAGCTGCTAAACTGGTTAGTTTCATTGCTAAGAATTTGAAAAAAATGAATCATTATTTTATCCTGTAGGAAATGAGATCCCTTCACACCAAAACACCTGTTTCTGTTTTACAAGAACTCCTTAGTCGTCGAGGTATTACTCCCAAATATGAACTTGTTCAGATTGAAGGGGCTATTCACGAACCTATATTTAGATACAGGGTGTTTTTAAGCAATGAATTTGTAGCAACAGGTACTGGCAGATCAAAAAAAGAAGCTAAACATGCAGCAGCTAAAAATCTCCTCGAATTATTGGTGGGAAATCAAACTCCTGAACAAGCTAATGCTACCAATGGGACCCCAACAAATACGTCAACAACTGATGTGTAAGTTTAGAATTGTGTATTATGTTTAAATAACTTCTGATTTCTTTATTAGGACAAACCAGGTGGTATCTCCTTATGATGATAAAGTAATGGGAAATCCGATTGGATGGTTACAGGAGATGTGCATGTCTCGGCGATGGCCTCCACCTTCGTACGAAATGATTCATGAAGAAGGTTTGCCTCATGAAAGACAATTTACCATTGCTTGTGAAGTCCTAAAACATAGGGAGTTGGGTATGGGAAAATCAAAGAAATTGGCCAAAAGAATGGCTGCCCATAAAATGTGGCAAGCTCTCCAGGACATGCCGATGGAAGGAAGCAATATACCTCAAGGTTTTGAAGACGATGACGAGGTAAAAAATTTTTTGTAAAGTTTTGCTTTCGAAGTCGGCATTTTTACTATCTTTCGGTTGCATTTATTTCGACTAAAAATACAAAATTGAAATGACAAAGAAATACTACGAAAGAGAGTAAAAATATTGATTTCGGTTCGGATAGATAATTAGTTTATTAAATTCATTTCAATTATGTATTTTTAGTTGAGCGCCAAAGTACAAAACCGTTACACCAGCCTGAAAGATAGTAAAATACAAACCCTTACATCGACCCATTCGTGTAAAGTCTCGCAGTTTCATAAAAACTTGAAACAATCTACAGGAGAAAAACTTAATGAACTCCAGGTAGTAATCACTTAACAAAGATCTGATTTTATTTTATAAACACTCAATCGATTTTCTGTTTCAGAACGTGAACTTAAACATAAAGGATTTCAATTTTGTCGAGTTCCTTCAAGAAATAGCAGCAGAACAACAGTTTGAAGTCACCTATGTGGACGTCGAGGAAAAGTCGATAAGTGGCAAGAGTCAGTGTCTGGTACAACTATCAACACTTCCTGTTGCGGTTTGTTATGGTTCAGGTTTGACATCGAAGGATGCGCAGGCAAACGCAGCACACAATGCTCTTGAATACCTCAAGATAATGACGAAGAAATAAGAAAAAAGAAACAGAGAAGTCAACAAAAAATTCCTAAATCTCTCGCATCTCTAAGCAGTTGTCGTCGTCGCACTGAGAGAAGATCCTTGTCCGCATCACTGCAGCTTCTTATACTGATAAGTAATTATACAACACGGAAAAAAAATGTGAACGCCTTCTAAATATAGATTAATTAGTTTTAAGTTTAATGAATCGCCCCCTATAAGATATTTTACTCACATTTTTAAAATAAACAGGTACTATGAAAATACTAAAATTATCAAGAATATTGTTTTTTTCTGGACTAGCTTTCATAAACATATTGAGGTAACTTTTTATTTCTCGGAAACCAATTAACTTTACGATTAGAGATCCACAACAGTAATTTTATTATTTGTTAGTACCTAGTATTCTAAAAAATATATGTGATATATTCAGTATGTAAATTATCCTATAGCCTTTGAGATTTTCCTTTAAAGGAAGGAAGAAGAAACAAAAGCTTTTTTGGATTTTGTCCATTAATGAATTATAAAAACCGACAGTATTAATTGAACTATATTACATATTAGGCCACATTTTTCATCTGTTTTAACAGAAAAAATATGTGCAGGAGCTGCAGTGAGATGATGTCCATTATTATCTTTTTTTAAATAATTTTTAAATGCATTTTTAATTCATTTTATTCTTAAATAAAGTTAGTACAAAACTTGGATAAAGAAAGATTAAATTATTGTATTTATTAAAATTATATATTTTTTCTTCTAATTAGATATTAATTACAATTTAAAATGTTGGACGTACTTAAAATATTTTTCATTAATTCTTGAAGGGTAATTTTTAAAATTTACTTCAAATAATTTTAATTGTGGATATATGTTTTTTGTTCCTTGGAAAAGTTAATAATAGGACATCATCAGGTCCGACGAGCGAGTCGTGTCAAGTGACTTACAAGCTATACTTTGCATAGAATTAGTGGTTTTTTCAATTTTATGTAAAAGTGCAAAAAGAAAACGAAAACATAGGAGTATTTTTTTACGTGCTCCGACTGCTTATAATCTGTGTATTATTCGTAAGGAAAGTGTACCATAATTAATTGTTTCATCGTTATTCGTAGTTATTAGAAGTAACTATTATTATTGTAAAGTAATAAAAGCCTAACGAATTACCCTAAAAAATTTATCCAGTTTTTCTTTTTGGGGTGATTTAGTTGATTCTGTTCAATTTTAAAATTTTCGCATTTTTATGCATATCTAGTTATGTATTTATTGTGGTCGAATAATAATCGTAAACATTTATGTAAATGTATACATTAGGTAATATCGATATAGTTTTTGCCCTAATGTATATGGGAAAAGGGCATTTATTTAATGCAAAGTATAGAGGTTGTACCATTTGTTGTTTTATTTTCCAAAATTACCATAAATATTTTATTTTGTAATGTTCGATTAGCATACGTATCAATAGTAATTAGTCTGACATATTTATTTATACATTACTAATTTATTTTTATTATAAGCGAGTGTTATTTGTATGTATTATGTGCCTGTATTTGTATAATTGCTTTGTCTTTCTTTTTTATTTATATCTCTAATTTTAATTGTTTAGTAGCACATTCCTGAATTGACTCGAGTGGTGTGGTTGATATGTATGTTAATTAACTTTTCAAATAAATATTATGCTTAATTACTTCTTTTAAGTACCCTCCAACTAGAAAAAAATATTATTAAATAAACAAAAATCTCACCTCATGTATTGACGAGCATACCTTCCGAAAAACCACCGATTTCTAAATTTCTTAATAGCCAAGCTGATTATAAAATATAAAATTGACAGCATAAATAAGAAAAATAATTTTTGACAAATTTTAAGTTAAAACAATGTCGGCATTATTAAAAATTTTGAATAGAAACGGAAAATATTTTAAACTATCTAGATTTAATAGAAATTTAATCAGAAATTATGGCAAAGAAGTTAAAGTAACTGTGTGTGGTGCTGCAGGTTTGTTGTAACAACTTCACTTACTAATTTTAATTAAGGGATACATCTGAATCGTTACGTAGGTGCAGTGGGACAACCTCTTGCCCTTTTATTAAAACAATCCCCATTAATAGAAAACTTATGTTTGTACGATGTTGTTGGTGTAAATGGTTTTGCTTATGAACTGGGATACATTGATACCACTGGCAAAGTTTCTGCTGCCAAGGGAGAAGAAAATTTGGGAGATGCTCTTAGTGTAAAATATTTTTAATTTTTAAATAAGTACATTAATATCTTTATTCCTCTTCTTTTTGAAACTAATTGTTACGGAAAAGAGAAGAAATAATTCGAACTAATTCTTTTGTGACAGGGTTCAAATGTAGTAATAATTTGTGCTTCACGCAAAGGACCTTCAGATGTGATATCGAACACTTTCCAAGAAAATGCAAAAATTGTTGTAAATCTTTGCGAAAATATTGCAAAATATTGTCCTTTGGTAACTATTCCATATAAACCTAATTCTACCCTTATTCTAAGAATATGAAGTAGCTTTTCGTTTTTATTACGATTCGTGAATGCATTATATACTGTCTCATTATGTGTTCAATTTGCAGGCTCTGATCGTAATAGTTACGAATCCCGTGAACAGTTTAGTCCCCTTAGCATATAATGTTCTTAAATGTAAGGGGGTTGATAGTGCAACAAAATTATTCGGATTGGCTACATTAAATAATGTAAGAACAAACACTTTCGTAGCAGAAGCACTAGGTATCGAACCCGAATGTGTACTTACACCCGTTGTCGGCGGGGTTTCAGATAAAACTGTGGTCCCTGTTTTATCATGTTCAAGTCCGTGCAACGAATTTACTGAGGTATACAAATATTTGATATGGGTATCATTCGATTTATTGTGAAAAACTAATACCGTGTACAATTTTCGAGTACCTAATTATAAAAATCGAAGACGCGCACTTTTTAATGTAACAATTTCCAGGAACAAATGCAATTAATTACCCGAAAGGTGAAATCGGCATCTCAAGATACCATGGGAACAACTCCAGCTCTTTCTTGTGCCTTTGCAGCTGCACGTTTTGTTGCTACTTTAGCAAAAGGTCTGCACGGAAAACAAGAACTGGTAGCCTGCGCATATGTTAAATCAAACATTTGTCCGTTGGTTGATTATCTAACTACACCAATAAGTTTCGGGATCCGTAGGTTAAATTTTGTTAAAAAGACATTTTGATGATGATTTTTATTTTATCAGAGGGAATATCTAAAAATTTGGGCTTGCCAGATATGACAGAGTATGAAAGCTGCCTATTGGATCAAGCTATTCCCTATTTAGTCGAAGATATACAAAAGGGTGTAGCTTTTTACGCATCCCCACCCCCAGATGACGACTGCTCAAATATTTTACGACAAAACAAGGGATGTCAGTCCAAAGAAAATATCTGTTCTACTCATTAAAATCGCATAACATCGACTGTGTACCAAAATTTAAGTAATTTTTAATATAAGTAAAAATCCTTACGAATGGTACCTATGAAGTGTTCTATTTTTAAATAAAAATATAAAATATTGTTTTTAATATCCTACTGTATTAATTTTGAAAAGAGAAGCATATAATAAAAACTTACTTTTGTGCGTTCCTTTTGTCAATGTTTAAGACCGCTTCCTACAAAAAGAAAAATTATACTTTTAGGTAAGTCGTCAGGGATTTTAGGTGAGTACATGCCAATTTAATATTTTCGTCAAAAGACAAAAAATACATCTTAGAAATTTATTTCTATACATAGTTTTTTACAATACATAATATTACTCCATAATTTAATGGCACAAAAAACATTATATTACAAAAGAAACTTCTTTTCCTGACATTTTCCATAGATTATATAATATAGTTTATTTTCACAGCCATATATGTATAATAATCACCGATTGTAAGTTTTTTACAATAAAATTTGTAGCTTTCTATGCGTAAACATAATATGTATTAACAGTTTTCAACTAATAACGTAACTTCTGAAACTAACAATACCTTCCTTGACCTGAACCAAGAAATCACCGTAATAAATGCACATAAAGTAAAAAAACCAATTCCAACCATTCCTTGCAGACAAGGAAATAAGTTTAAATAAAATAAATTTCATTAAGTGATTTTTTTCTCCAAGGACATTCTTACACTCCCCAAAAGAACAATAGATACTAAACCAGGACATACGACGTTTCGTGTAGGCATATCTAAATATTATGTAGAAAGGAGAAACTAAAGCTTCGAAAAATACATATTGTATGGAGACAACGATTCAAAATACACATTGTAAATATTATTTTAAACATCAACCACTAAAAATGTGAAAAAGTGATTTTTATTTTAAGACATGACATTCCACGCAACAATTTTTTCTTCGTCTCTTCTCTCCTTCCTTGCTTCAGCAATGTTCGCAAAAATCGTTCTGAGAAATGTTTCAAGACGCGTTTCATCGGTTTCTTTTTTTTTATTAAATAAATTTCTAAAACCCGTATATAAAGTGATGCATAGACTTGCTGAAAATCGCCTCAAAAGAATTCTCTTAAATTAAATTGACGAAAATTGCTAGAGAAGAAATTCACAATTCAAACGGAAGCTGTACCTTGATTATTCGTAGAAACTAAACTATGCTCTCCTTTTCAGCCTGAAGATTATTATAATCTGGCATAACTGCTTTTCCTAAAGACGCATTACTGGATCTTAGGCCATTTCCATTAAAAATACCTGCTAGCCACGTTCTAATAGAATTTCTAGGAAGAAGTTTCTTCTTATTGTTATCAGCAGAGATTTGTTCTCCACTAGCAGGTACAGTTTCTAAAGATCGCCACTTCTTTTGCAACTGCTCATTTCCCGTATCATTGGGTTTCCTCCTATGCAAAATTGTTGTATTTGGATTCGATTGCAACAGGGGTTCTTTTACGTCCTCTTTGAGACAGAAATCTTCCTCTTGTTGCGGATTCAAAACATTACCATTGGGAAAATTGTTATTAACAAGTCTGTCTTCTGGAATTGCTATTATCTGCACCTCACCGAACTTATCACAATTTTCGAGCGACCTTGTACTTCTTCTAAGCGCCTCAATAAATTGGCTAGACAGTTCTTTCTGTTTTGTTTTGACTAAGGGTAGAGGGTCCAGTGATCGGGATTCCCTAATTTTATTCAAGAAACCTTGACTCTTGACGGGTTCATCACAACTCGATGCTATACTGGACAAAACTCTTCTCGGACGTATTCCTCTTCTTCCACCAAGTTGTTCCGGATTTTCGAAAGCTTGACTAATTGCACTATTTATTGTTAAACGGGATCCACTATCTGGAATCTGCAACGCTAAACGGTTCGAAGCTTTGAAGGACGAAAAACGTGAAGGTACTGGACTAGCGTTGTGCACCGTGGAAGTGCTATCAATACTCGTCCCTATTGGAGATAATAATAGTTTAGAATTAAAAAACTTGGTTTTATCGAAGTACATACCTCTTGGCACACTAGAATGTCTTCGACTTCCAAATCCGGTAAATCCGAGCGCGCCACATATAGACGCTTGTCTAGATTCATTATTTAATTTGGGGCTTTTTCTAGGCCGACAGAAAAGAGGAGGCAGATCTCCAATATCTACTTCTCGTCGTTGTATTGCTTTATCTGTTGCTCCTAAAAGCCAATAAGTAAGAACTTCTCCTTTACCTTTCATATAAACTTGGCCCCTTTCTTCGACAACGTAACCCCCTAATTTTTCTAACGCTTCCTTGCACGGTACGCTGATATGTATTTTTAAAGGTTCGCCGTTACTTTCCATCCTTGACGCTGTATTAACGGTGTCTCCGAAAAGACAATAACGAGGCATTGTCAAGCCAACCACTCCAGCTACAACTGGGCCTATAAAAAAAACACATGAAAAAAAACAATTGAATTGTTATTAAATTCGTTTATTTACCAGTATGAATTCCTATTCTAAGCTTCAGAGTATCTTTTGGCCGATGTGCTATCGAATAGTTTCTCACAGCGTTCAAAAGGTCCAAAGACATTGATGCGATTTCTCCTGCATGCTTGTCTCCATTTCGAAGGGGAAGTCCCGAAACCACCATATACGCATCTCCGATAGTTTCGACCTTATAAACATCGTAACCTTTGATTATGCGATCGAACACTGTGTAAAGATCGTTCAAGAAGTTAACAACCTAAAAACAAAAATTAAATTTTAAATAGACACAATCTAGTTAGCTAATTTAATAATAATGTTTAACTTACTTGTAAAGGAGTACTTTCTGCAGACATAGATGTAAAACCGACAATGTCGCTGAAATAAATCGTCACTTGGTCGAACGATTCGGGTTCTACACCGTAACCCATTGTAAGTCTATTGGCTACAGGTCTTAAAAAGTAAATTTCAGTTTAGAATGTTCTTATTCATATATTTTAAAAAAATACAACTTACTTTGGTAACATACGATGCAGAAGGTCTTCAGTTTTCTTCTTCTCTTCGTCCAATAGTCTGGTTCGTTCAGTGACAAGATCTTCTAAATTGTTCGCATACTTTTCCATCATGTCCATCATTTGGTCCATAATATTCCTATTCCTAAAAAAATATTATTATCAATATTTTTCAATAAATAAATACCAAGAATATGTTCTTACTTTCCGTCTTTCATTCGTTTCAATCTACTTCTAACAGAAGCAAAATCGGGTCTGTTATCGGGATTTTCAGCCCAACAATCCTTAACGCATTGTAAAACGTAATCTTCTCTGCCCATTTCTGTATCCAACAAAGCGTCCAAATTAGGCCTAAATGGCTCATCGCAGTCTTCTCCAGAATTTTTCACAAATTCTATTATCTCTGGAATAAAAATATTTATAATTAAATAATTATATTGAGGCAATAGAAATTATCCACCTTTCGGTTCGTAACCTGTGGCGCCAAATGGACCCTTACGTCCAATAATTTCATAAAGAATTATGGCAAAGGCATACACATCTCCTTTTTGGGTTCCTCTAATGTAACCCTGAGGATTTCTAAGTATTTCAGGGGCTTTCCAAAATAAACCTACAATAAATGATGAAGAAAATGACAATTCTAATACATATAATGATACGATAATATCCAATCACCAAAGTCTAAAAATGGTAAGAAATATTTACTTCTATAATATTGATGTTCTCCAATGCTATCATTTTCTGCACAGGCTCTCATTTCAGCTAATCCAAAATCTGTAACTTGCAACACCCACCTGCTTGTTACGACACAATTTGAAGATTTAAGATTTCCATGGCAAATCAACATGGAATTATGTATATATAACATGCCCTACAATTTATAATTAATTAACATTCGGGATATTTTCATTTGTAATTAATTTATTCTAAGCAGTAGTAAGTACTAACTTTAATGAGATCATGGACTAGTGAAGCTATAAACATTTTATCCAGTTTTATATCTTCATTCTCAATAATATCCTAAAAAATAATTATTATTATTAGTTTTTATTGTTAAATTTTATGTTTAACACTATCCAAAGTAACATACAGAGTAACAGAATTTTAAAGTGTAGGTACATTTTTACATAAAAATTGATTTAGCAGAGCTCTTTAAATACAACTTTTCGAAAACATTTAATCGTTGTTGTGACCAGAAACCCCGAGGGGTTTCGGCCTAATACTTTAAGCAATTTTTTTGTACCACATATTCCTTTAAAACATGTACAGCTTATCATAGTGTTGGATCTAATTTTATACGAAATACATACATATAAACTTCCTTTGGCACAATAATCAGTGACTAGTAATAAAGCCATCGGTTCAACACAGGCACCTATGAAAGAGTTTATGTTATCGTGTCTCAGTTCCCTCAATAAACGCATTTCTTTCATCACATCCCTAGAAATATCTTTTTTCCGGGAAAACGATAATTCCTTTATTCTGACAATCACCCCTCGGTATGTAGCAGTTGTCGCAAACACCTGCGCACCCCCATGCGATTCAAATGAAGTTGCACTTGCACTGTAAAGACTTGCCTAGTAGGAAACAGAAAATTTAAATTCCAATTTCCGTTTTTTTTTTTTTTGAATTTGAAGAATAAGTTTTCTTACTTTGCTTGGAGATTGCACTATGTCGTGCTCATAATAATCACGAATTTCATTGGGATCGATTTTCCAAAGTAAACCCTCAATTTCTTGCTCGATTTTCCATTTTCGATAAATGCTCATCGTTATGACTCCCGCACAAAATAGCATAATAGCCAAAGTTCCAGCAGCGATAATACTATTTAAATGTGTGTCATTTTTGGGGCACATTTCGTTATTAAACCCACAGCTCGGCTCATCATCTGGCTTTACACCTCCTGGCCAATCTATTTGCCGATTTATTTTGTACTTCTATAAGAATTAGTCGGTTTAAATCCAATATTTGCTTTTAAATTCGATCACTACTCGCATCCGTTCTTTTAATTTGAATTGACACCCATTGAAGGAAGTAGTTCTTTTTTACATTAAAGGAGATGTACTTATTATGTTTCAATTTCAATTGTAAATGGTTGTATAGTAGAATAAAATTTGTCATTATGTTTAATAATTGAAAAGTATCAAATAACAAGAATAATGTTTGCACCGATTCATATTAAAAGAGTAACACATTTTAAATGGAATAGAAACATTCACGAAATAACTCACTCACTGGAAAATCCCCTTGCTGAAACTGGCCAACTGGTACCATCTGAAAATGACAGGTAAAATTGGATCGAACGTGGGACTGACTATCGGGAACCTTTTTCAAAGCCAAAACAGAAAAATTACCCTCTGAATCTCCATTTTTATCTAGTCTCATCGTTGCTCCAGTTATACCTTCGACAATTCAAAATGATTCACAGGAACTTTATTAATATTTATTATATTTTCTTTCTAAAACCACTCACTCTGATATGTTCCCGATTCAATAATAGTTTGTATAATTCTAGTGCCGTTGCTGGCTATCTCTTCAATTATACTATCATTCAAATTTTTCTCTTCACTTAACAATTTATGTAAAGCTTTTGCATATAGTTTCACGGAATCATAAAGATATGCGGCATAAATGGACACATGCTAAAATCGTGAATATTATCATGCAAGTTGTTTAAAACGTTCTTAAAAGACATTACTTTGGAATAATTACGAAGTGCGAATTTGTCGGGCACATCAAACCCAAAAGGTTCCCTTTTATTATATTCGTTGACCCTATTCGCGAATTCCTGAAAATCTTGAGAGGGTTGTGTGGAAACGACTACTAAGAGGGATCTGCCTCTCTTTAAAAAATCTTTTTGGTGGGAAATACAGTTGCTATATTTGGTAAACGTTTCAGGTTCTACAATAAAAAGGACATGCGTTACGTGTAAACACTTGAGTAATCAATCATAAACCATCAAATAATTGACTTACTCCAAAGATACTTAAGAGCTTCTTTGGAAGAGTATGTGTTCATATCAACATATATAACCATATACTCTCCCTTATCAAATAGTTGAGCTGTTTGCATTGTATTCATGAGATCGATTAAAGCCATGGACGTCCCTAGGAAAATGTAAACTAGAAGAGAATTTTATCGTATCAGAAAAAAATACTAAAAGATTGATGATTGCAGAAAATGTAAATATGATCGATATGAACCTGCATTATATGTATATATATACAGCGCATGTTTCTTAAGTAAGTACCGTTTTGAAATTAATAAAAAACGTGCAAAGATATCTTAATAATTTTATTTTTACATGAAACCCTATCACTTAATCTACTTTTCTACATAATTTCCTTCAATATTGAGGCACTTGTCATAACGTTAGATCAGTGACCAGTTTTTGAATACCCTTCTCATAGAACTCTGCCGCCTGACTTGTTAACTGTTACCCACTGCATCGCAACTGTTTTGATTTCGTCATCGTCTTGAAGACGCTGACCGCGCAGACGTTTCTTCAAGTGCAGGAACAAATGGTAGTCACTGGGCGCCAGATCAGGACTGTACGGAGGATGATCTAGAGTTTTCCAGTGAAAAGATGTGATGAGATCTTTGGTCCGATTAGCCACATGCAGACGGGCATTGTCATGCAGCAAAACGATGTCCTTGCTCAACTTGCTACGTTTTTGTTCTGGATTGCACGGCGCAGATTGTTCATTGTTTCACAATAAGCTGCCACATTGATTGTCTCATTACGGGCAGAAACTCCAAAAGCAATACTCCTTTTCCTCTTTTTCTGTCCCAAAAAATTGTGAACGTGATTTTCCTGGCAGAAATTGTTTGCTTAAACTTCACTTGTGTGGATGAATTTGAATGCCGCCATTCCATGGACTGTTGCTTTGATTCTAGTGTAACGTAGGCCACCCACGTTTCATTACCCGTAACAATTTGGCTTAAGAAATCATCACCTTCGTTGTGGTACCGCTCATGGAAAGTCAATGCACTGCCTAAACGTTTGGTTTTGTGCACATTCGTCAACATTTCCGGTACCCAACGTGCGCACAATTTTCGGTAATTCAAGTTCTCAGTCACAATGCGAGAAACTTGAGGAAAGTCATCACACAAAGAGGAAATCGTAAAGCGTCTGTTTTCTCGCACCTTTTCGTCCATTTTCTGCACCAAATCTTCATTAACGATAGGACGCCCACTTCGTTGTTCATCATTTACATTTGTGCAGCCATCTTTAAATGCTCTCAGCCACTTCCTTACCATTTCATCACTCATAATGTTTTGTCCGTAAACTGCACAAATCTCAGATCTCACGATAAATATCAATCGGTTTTAGTCCTTTAGCACCAAGGAATCGACTTCACAGTCAACGGATCACGATTATCGGAGGCATCTTAATCACTCAGTAAACAACGTAAACAAGAGCGAATCAGACTGTAATGGCGTCAGTGCGTAGTTGAGAGATGTAGGTACTCAGTGCGCATTCGCGGAACGTTGACCACAGTGCTGCGGCGGCAGAATTTCAAAACTGTATTTACTTAGAAAACATGCCTCGTATATATATATATAAGATATTAAATTATTTATGGCGAAGATGACACGTGTTGTGAGAAAATACGGACTTACTTCTTGTCCTGTTTTTTGTATCCTGTATAAATTGGTACCAATAGCTACTAGAACAACATGGAAGTTTTCTTTCACAGCATTCGTGGTTGTCACCTACACTTTTCTTAACGTTTATAGTCATATTCTTCTTTACAGCTTGATCTACAAGCGACTCTGCAACCGTTTCCCAAGTCTGGTCATAAATAATGGAAAATTTTTGCCAACCATAATAACTTAGTAAGGCTATCACAGATTTTGTAACCTACAATTATTACCAAATCAATATCAATGACTTTCCGTCCTATTTCCAAATTTTTATTGTTCTTTTTCTTTAAATCTAATTTATGGAAGATTTTTTGAAGATCTAATATTCTTGAGATTTTGCTCTATCAAATTTCTCTAGTAGAAGATTTTCAGGTAATATAATAACAAAGTCGTTTAGTAAATAACATGTCATATAAAAGTGACGAGGAAATTTAATTGAAATTGTGATGCAATTAAAGTTGCATTTAAAAATAAATCCTAATGTATACGTATTTGAACAATTTTTTTATTGATTTTCGAGACTTTCCACTACATTTTTGTTAAAAACTGCTGTTTACATTACATTATTTTAATTTTGTTGGAAAATGAACTTTATAATTAACTTACTTGGGTATTGGGAGGTTCAGTTCTAGCAAAAGTCGGAACTCTTGAAGCTGTATGGTCAGAACATTTCTAAAAAAATATTCACTTTCGTTAACCAAAATTGAAAAAATATTGCATTTGTGTTACAAGCAGTCTTACATAGCTTATCATTGGTATATTTCGAGACTGTGCCACAATGGCTTCAACATGACAGGAACCCTCAGGTCCAAAAAAAGCGGTAACTCCATCACAGATCATGTCAGTCATAGCTCTGGTTGCTAGAACAGTGTCTCCCCTTGTGTCATACCAACGATAAACGAGGGTCACATTTGGTAAAAGGTTTGGATCGTTGTTAATCTATAATAATTTGACAACTGCTCATCATTAGTGTCAAAAAGGACAAGTTAGACAATCAAAAGAGCGTACATTACATGACGAGCTCCCAATGTTTTTAATTTATTTAGAAATAGTTAACGAGTCAAAACTGTCTTGAACATTCTCATGGATACTAACGTACGTTTTTAGCTTTAGGAATTGTATTTTCAGAATTATTATAATGGAAGAAGCTACAAGTTAAATGAAAGGATCATTGGACTCTATTACAAAAGATTTTGTGGCGCCAATATAAAAAGGCAGTAGCTTATAATAATGGGCACATAAAAATCAGGAAGGTAATTCTCCTACGATTGGCTATTTAGAATATTCTGACACTAAAAAGTGTGTGTTAGGAATTCTTAATAATCGACGATTCAGAAGTGCGCAGTAAAAGATATATAAACTATGATCAGCAACAGCTAATAAACATATATAATTATTGTTATTTCCTTTTGAATTTCATTAACTTAAAAATAAATTTAGAATACTCATAGCATATTTAAAACAACTAACGTCGAAATAAATTCGTGTTTAGTATGAGCAACGTTAAAAAGATCTTTCGTTAGGGATACAATTTTATGGAGCTTCAAAGAATAACAACGAAGCTATTAAAAAAAAAAAAAACGTAAACGTATTTTAGATTAATTTTAGAAATACAACTTACTTCTTCAAGGGCCATGGTGAAAGCGCCTGAGATAAGCAAGCCCTGTCTTTCCTTTAAGTCGCCCTTTGCTGCTGTTAAGTAACCTACAGTAATATTCTTTTTCTTGTATAGGGGCGCAACCTTAAGGTTTTCCACAGTGAGACTTGGTTTATTTGTATTGTTAGATACATTTTGGTACCTAATGTCCAAACCTTCATCGTCGAAAGATTTTGACCGATTACTGGTGATGTTTCCTCGAATGTGAAGGACATTCTTAAAAATAATTTAAGAATTTGGTCTTTCGCCTTGTAATCAGAATACAATAGTAGCAATGTTTCGATCATATTCTTATTTATTCTTTTGCGAATAAATAAAAATACATTATACTTATCTCTAACAATACCTACGTAATCTGTTTCTCAATTACAAAAAAGACTGGCAATTCTTTCTTCTATTGTGGTTGATTGATAAACATGTATTTACGAATACAATAGAAGAGATCGATGCTTATTTCTATCAAAACAAGAAATCATTTCATCTGTTATTAGAGCTTGTTTGCATTCCTTTTACATGTTCGGAAGCGTAAAATTGATAAACAGGAATTGAACGGTATCTCAACTTAATTTTATCAGAACGCAAATTCTGTTATAAACAGTTAATGTTTCCTTTTAAATATTGACGGAAAATATTTTGCAATGAAACAAACTTTTAATTTTCTTTTTTTTTAATATTCGCCGTGAAACATATTACAAAATTTAAATAAAACAACTTTGAAAACTTTCACTGTAAATAATTAACTAAACTCTATACGTATTTCGCCTTATAAGGGCATCGTCAGGAGTATCAATTATGCTGTATTATAAGTATATAAGGTGAAATACGTATAGAGTTTAGTTAATAATTTACAGTGAAAGTTTTCAAAGTTGTTTTATTTCAAATTTTTAATTTTCTTTAAAAAGGTATATTCCTGATAAATTATTTAGCTACTACCCTAGTCATTGTTTTTCCAATTGTGGAAGTCGTTACATGTTGAAAATTAAACATGTTGAAAAAATAATAAAAATACTCAAATTTCAAGAAATATATTGATAACATTCACTATTATTTGTTCCGCTCAATCTTAACTTCTTCAGATGAAGATTAATGTCAGCTTTAGTGAAAATGATATTATTCTCTAAAGCTTTATTAGTAATGGATCTAGCAATACGGTTTTCAAAGTTAAAATAATTCATGGGGACATATAGTATTTTTCTATAATAGTCTTGAATTTGAATTTTTCCCTTATGTGAGCATTCTTTAAGGCAATTTCTGAGTCTACAGCTAAGTTTTCTAAATGAGAGTTGTTGATTTTATATTAATTTTAATCTTTACCTAAAGAGCATGTTATCAATACATTTATTGAAACATTTTCACCCTAAGAATTAAGATGATTTTTCGGGCTTGTGGGCCGTGGTCTATAGACTTTTTGGTTGCCTGACGTCAACGAGATCGAAAGCTGCTACAACGACCAAACCACCAACGCTTCTGAAGATGTCAGCCACAGCCGCTGACGAAACGTCAGGCAACCAAGACTACGGCCCACAAGCCCAGAAAATCATCTTAATTCGATTAACGCCGGCCGTAAAAGCCTATATACTACAATTTTCATCCTAGTCATTTTTCTTATATTTTGATTTTTATCACTAAAATTTACAATTTTCAGTCTTCTGCTTTTTCCCTTTTATTAACGTTTCCTAAGTATTCATTTGTTTATTTTTTTAAGTTTTGAATTTTACGAAATTTCGCGAATAAAAACAAATAAACCGCCACGAAATCATTTATTATTTAAGAAAACATATGTTGTTGCCACTTCTCTGTTAGCAAAAACATACAAAGTTAAAAAAAATAATTTAAACACGTTATAGAAAGTAAAATTTGAATTGGCCTGTTTTTAAGAAGATATCTTACTTGTTTATCTGTAAAGGGTATGGAATTGACCGGATTAGGAGTTTTTGAAAATCCATTTGATGACTTCGGTGCGATATGTGAAGAAATTGTATTAAATCCTGATGGCACTCCGATTTCCGACGACGATGCCGATTCATTTTCCAATGAAGTATTCGAAAGTACGGCCCTGGCTATGATAGGAAGTAGCAGCGCCACCAGCAGGGCCGGGCCGAGGCGCATGGCCAGATTGCACTTTCAAGATTCGTTGTGGATCACCTGAAACAAACAAATAACGACTCTGTTAAATGATATCGCAATTGAGTACCAAATTATTAATATTATTATAAAGACACAGGGTAAATATTCACAGATATTAGGACAGGGTCACAAAGCAGTAGAATCTTTTAGACAGTAGTTCTATTCCTCGTTTTTACTTAATGGGGACGAACTAAGAGAAGGGTCTCAGAACATAGCCCCCCCCCACAAAAAAAAAACACAAAAACAAGTAAAATACTAATTGTAAGACTGTACAAGAACAATTTCCTATTTAATCTAATTAATTTTTCACAAACTTGACTGTGATTACGAATTAGTGAACTTACAAAGCAAAAATCACGAAACAACACGTTAGTATTACCACAATGATTAAAAAGTTCACTTCATGAAATATTTTCTACTCTATAAGTTTATGGTGGTTTGACAAACGTCTCTCGATTGTGTCCAAGCTACAGATTCAGGGTAAACCTAAAACCCTATATAGAGACAGAAATAAAGTGACCATTATTTAATAAGGATTTTTGGATTTTATCCGCATCAAACGATTAAAAGATCCTCATGATTCAACTGAAATAGAACGAAGGTTTGAGTTTGGCACATCGGTTTATTTAACTTACGACATATCTCATTAAGGGATATTTAACTAATATATTCGGAGAATTATATCTGTTAAAACGACCAGCTGTATTGTAAACAATTTGAGTAGGTAACAGTATCCAACATCTGGCATAGTATAATGGTCAATGGTTATTATGATCGCAATTGTAACCAAAAACGTGTCGAGTTTAGGGTCCTTTGTAATTCTCAGAAATAAAATATATCTGTTCAGTCAGTTTGTTACTTATCGGTACACAAGACTCACCAGAGCATATTATTCATTTAAATAATTAAACACCTGGAGTTGTTTAGAACTTTAGGTAAAACCCTTGTCAACAACAAATTAGATAACCAGGTAGATGATTTAAATTGCAGCGGTGTCTATGCGATAACATGTGCAGACTGCCAGGCAATCTTTATGGGAAAATCCAAAAGGGATACCGGCACACGTTTCGCAGAACATATAAGAAATATAAAATACAACAAACAAACCACAGGTTTGGCTACTCATTGTATAAATTTAAATCATTTGTTTAATATAAATAATGTTAAAATTTTAAATCGCCAAAAAGGTGGAAAAATTTTAGTTAATTATGAAATTTTAGAAATAAAAAAGCTGTTTTGAACAATAAAATTTTAACCAATGACCAGCTTGATTTTGGAAACAAGCCCCTCTTAAATCCCGAACTAGTTCATTACTGAAAGATTAGATATATACTGAAGTAACATTATAATTTAGCTTTAGTGTACTGTTTATACTCCTGATGATTCCCTAATAAGGCGAAATGTATATAGAGTTTACTAAATAAAAATTGTGAAACAACTCCAAGTGTTTAATTATTTAATTATTAATTATGTTTCACCAAGAGCTAACGGCGTCTTATTTCTTAAATTATTCAGTTATTTGTGAAATTTTCAACATGTCGCAAAGAAAAGGAAAACAGATTAATGTCGAAGACAAGCGAGAGGAGCGGAATTTTAAACAAAGACTTGGCAAAGGAATATGATGTATCAAACTCGGTAATTTTAACCATTTTGAAAAGGAGAGAGAAAAAACACTTTTTGACACTAATTTTTTGAAAATTAAAGAAACTAGAAAGAACAACGAATCAAACGAAGAATGAGGAAGCTTTGTTAAAGCATTACCGCTTGTTATGACTATCGGTTTTTACGGCCAAATATCAGTAGTGCCTCCGATGTCGTTATAACAGTTAGTTACTGTATTAACGTAGGTCGAAACAATAATTAGAGAGAACTTCGAAATTAAAGCGTAAAACTACTTTCAATTTTAAGGAAACGCCAGCTTTCTTTTGAGTTGATTGTCCTCAAAATGTCTTGTGAATCCGGTAACAATAATGGTCAACAGTATCTTGTAAACAAGTGGCGCGGAATACTACCCAATTCGATGGACAATGGCCGCGGAAGCCTGCGCTTATAAAAATACATATTGTTTTTTTTTTTAGAACGGATTGTCATGAGCTAAGTGCGGTCTTGTTTTCGACTTTCGAGATTGGTTCGTTTACACAATCGAGTTTGTAATATTCTTACATTACGTATACACAAATCTACATATTAATATGTAGATATACATAAATGCCAGGTACGGAGTGTATACATACGTAAGTATGTGTAGGTATATCAGTTAACATACAGTTTAACAAACGATCTAAAAATAGCTCGAGTTCGAGACGTTTTACAACGTGAAGGCCAGTCGAATGCCTTCACGTTTAGCATTCGATCGTATCAGCGAATTTTTTAATTCATTAATTAAAATTGTAATAGTATGTTCGAATAGGAATGATTCACTCACTATCCGTCCCAAACAGTTTTTCTTTACACCCATGCGAGAATTGCAAATGTAAAATATGCTTTTTCAGCAACAGGAAGAATCGTAGCAATAAACTGTCTTAACTCATCCACATAACTGACTTCCTTATTGGTCTGTACAAAAATAAACTATCAACTAGACGGTTGCCCTAAGCAGAGAATATCACGATCTCTATTCATTAAAACAGAAAAAAAGTATATGGTCGACACCAAAACCAATTCGCGCTCATATACTATACTTTATGTATATATTTACATACCTACTCATATTTTAAAAGAGAAATTTATGAATATGGACGGTACAGGTATGTATAAACAACCATATTATTTGGACAATTATTCTTTAGTATCCCATATTGTGTTCACAAATTATACTTTTTATTTTCAATGGAATCCTTTTTGGCTATAAAAATATATTTTTTAAATTTCATATTATAGGTAGTAGGTACTTCCACAGTCCATCCAACTGTAGCATATCGTTACTATCGTAGATACCTACCTACTAGTAAATAAAATAAAAACCGGTTTAATGGCAACATTTTAATAAATTTTAATTTTGCAACTAACAATAAATAACAAAAACGAAAATTTAACACAAGTGGAAGAATATCGTATTGTTAGATGCCGGTGATGTCATTTGTTGATGTTTATGTCGTCGGTCTTCGAGCTCAAGCCGAGAACTTGCCCCATCTGAAGGGGTGGTGTATTCCTCTTGCAGCATTCGGGCCTGGAGTATTATACTTAAGCTTGAACCTATTTTTTATTATTTTAAATATCCAAGTTATTTACTGTTTATAATTTAGGTGGTCGAGGCTTTTAAGGCACCTTAATTTTGCTTATTAAAAAGAATTAAAAGAAATGGAATTTGTATTCTATTTATTAAATTTAGAAATGCATGTGTAATGTACAACGAGTGCTTATATACTGTCGTGAATTGTTTAGGCAGCTAAAGAGACAAATTATAAATGTAACATGAAATACAGGGTGTTGCACCTACAATATCAATAATAATAATTTTGTAGTAGTGGTGTCTTAATTGTAAAGGAGGACCTAAATCATACAGTATTATATTACACCAGTGATGCTATTTTATTCATTTTACAACTAACAATAAAATGTAGTGCAAAGCTGGAAAGTAGGGCATAAGGCCCTCTTCAGCCTCCTTTCAGGAAACGTGGGAATAAGAGGGTGGTGTGGTTAGGGAGAGAAAGGTGAGACGGACGCAATGAAGACAGAAGGGAAGTGAAAGATTATCTGTGGAATATTACTGCCCCAGCATAAGTGGTCCAAGGAAACTATATAATTTATATAGTTGGAATAGTATTTAATCGATTTCATATGTTTATTTATACGCATTATAAATGATCTACCTGTTTAAAAACTAAAAATTCTAATTATACTAACCATCTGATTTCAGAAAAACATGAATTCAATTCAAATTTAAAAATGATGTTTTCTGATGGTAAAAGCCACAATGTTTATCTTCTAGAAAGTCTAGATATAAACAATAATAAAAACAACCATGTATCATCAAACGACCAATTAGATTTAAATAAGTCCCCATTACTAAACCTTTTGCCAAATCCTTCATCCCTACCAGAGTTAACAGCCTATGAATAAAATCAATAGTTAAATTTAATTTTAGGTAAATCATTGTACCTTCTGATGAGGCCACAAGGTGGTAAAACAATTGTTAATAATAAATAAGACTGTGGAAATAGTTAATTCTGTGTTATTTAACATACACATATATACATATACATTTATCCGACACTATTACCTAATCTAGAAGGTGATCGTCAATGAGAAAAGAAATTGACATTTATATTTATTATTTATATCAAGAGGTCGTTTATGGATATAGTATGTTTTAAAATTATTCTTACGCGCATTTTGCATTATCAGCTATCTATTTATAAAATGAAAAAAAAAAAACGTTAAAAGTTAATTTCACTTGTTTCTAGAATTTTTTAAACGCGATACATAATTAAATAACCTAGTCCGGAGATAATTTGCGGTCGTTTTATGTTATAATACAACAGCAACAAGTAACTCAGGGTCAGGGGCTTTCTATAAATAGTAAAGGTATTTTGCTTATGCCATTCCATGGTAAGTACCAACACATATCGAGGTAGAATTATTGTACGTACAGTTGTACTGTTTGTTGTACTGTAACTATGAACATAATGCACATATTAAATACATACACATAAAAAGCATATTATATTCTTATCGAATCAGATCATTTGCCACTCGTACAAAATATACTATTATTCTATTGGTTGTTATTTTTAATAGTTGCTTACGTAAGCTCTTGCCAAATTACACGGTAACAACAACAAAAATTTTATCTTGATAAGTTCAACCAGTTCACGAAAAAACGCCGTTGTTTAGCGGTCATACAATCACTTTTTTCAGCTATTAGCAGAAAAACAATAAAGATTTTTGTTTCAATTGGTAGTAACTTATTTCTATCAAAACATTAGAGATATACCTATATCTAGTGCCATCCAGGAATTGAAATAATTCGAAAAATATAAAAATATTCAAATTTTTTCTTCTTCCTTAAATAACTCAAGTGTTTGAGTATTGCTTAATAACTAATTTATACACTGGTTATATTAATGTTGGTAATATCTAAAATATTAAGCGCGTTAGTTAGTTTACATCCATTAATAAGACATTTTTATAGTCATAAATTTGTATCAGGAGAGGAGATAGCTACATAAAATTACTTTACAAACCTACCTAAACAAATACACCATACATACGAAGCACATTATTATATAGTGATAATACATCATCATCGAGAATCCGACACTACCCAGTCGTACGGACAGCTGGGGTCTTTCGAAGATTTCCCCTCTACGCCGAAAATTAAAAAAAACATCATTCGAAAAAAAAACAAATTATCCGTGTTTGAAATGTACTACTAATATAAAGATGAGATTGTAAATATCTGGTTTTTTGGTCCAAATAACTCAACTTGATTATATAAAAAATAAGCATTCTGAAACTGATGCTTTTATTAATTAATCACTCACATCGACATCATTAAGATTGCAATTTTCTTTTTCCTACATAGCAAACAAGTTTTTTTTTATTACAGAAAGGATTTATTGATTTTAAAGATAACACTCATCGTTATTTTTAAATCTGCCTATATAAACATATACAACACATATAATAAATTAAAAAATAAACATAATTTAATGTTGGTATCAACATTATCAATGGTCCTAAATTTTTCGTTTCATCGTTTTATTATTACCGTATCTACTACAACAGCTTGCTGGCGATGAAATATTAAAAATAAAATTCTCTCGATGCAAAGGCCTCGAGAGTGCCTAAAAATAACCAACCCAACACCACAAACCGCTAACAAATAATGTATCATTATTATTTTTTACAGCGAGAAATATTATTATACAAAGTAGAGATGTATGTTAAAGTATCAACTCTAGTAAGAATCGCTTGCTTCAAAATCTCGCGTTCCATCTCTTTAAACAGTCATAAAGACAGACAGAGGGTCAATTAGACTCTAATTAAAGAAATAAGTGAAATGCACGCACTAACGCAATGATCTCAATTCGCCAGTTGGGTACATACAAATTTAGAAACGTTTATAACTCCCACAGATAAGACAATAATAGCGAAGTTGCTTTATAAGTCGTTGCTTTACTCAATACGCAACAGTGGAACCTCATTAAAACAGATGACAAGAAAGTTAACAGTTTATTTGGTCATTACATTGTTTGCTTCAGTACATAAAATATCCCAAGAACAAACAAAGAATAATAATAAATAAGAAAATATTAAAGGATATTCTATATTCTCTCTTGTCATACGACAGGCACACAGTACGAATATGGAATTGAAGTGACACTTTGAAATGAATAAAGATAACATAATATGCGAAGGACCTTGCGTAATGGTATGTCGTAAAATAATGTACTTTATAACTCGACACAAAACAGGCAATAGACGTGTATTATTTCGAAAACAGCAAACAACACTGACTTTTGCTGTATAACATGTAATTAAGATAGGAAACTTGAAAAAAAGTTAGATCAAAAAACGAAAATAACAAATACAAAAATTAGGAATATCAAACAATACCTATATTCCAAGAGCAAGTTCAAAGTACGGCCAACGTTAAATTTAAAGGTTTAAGTATCTTAACAAGTATTTAACTTTGACATAGTTTGGGGTTATACGAAGTAAGGATACCAGGAATTTAATGAAAGTGACCACAATTAAGGCCATAAACGTAAAAAGGTGATAATGGACAAGATGCAGAGAAGGGTCGCTTTCTACTGGCGAGAGTAAATAAAAAACTTTTTTGTGTTTCATTCCCACCAGCTACTCGTGCTAGTGGGCGGGCAGTCCCTCCGACCTACACTGTAGTGCAAAGCCGGAGGGTAGGGCGTATGGCCCTCTTCAGCCTCCTTGCAGGAATCGTGGGAATGGGTAGGTGGTGTGGTTAGGGAGAGAGAGATGAGACGAACGAAATGAAGACAGAAGAAAAATGAAAGATTATCTGTAGAATATTACTGCCCTAGCATTTGTCTAAATAATCTAAGGAAACCATAGAAAACTTGTACCAGAGCAGTCGGATCCCGGTTCGAACCGGTGACCTCCCGAATACTAAACGCTGCTCGGTGAGAGTAAATAAGTAAATCGTACCTCAAAATAGGCCCAAACAAATTTGTCGGGATAGACCAAAATATACAGTGAAACGTTATCGTTTGTTTTATTTTTGCAATTTGGTATTTGTAAACATGCAGTTTTACAAAGATTACACCAAAATTAGCTTGTTTTATTAAAGAAATTCAAGAAATGGACATGCCAAATAAAATAGAAATACATACAAAATATATTTAGAAATGTACAAAAATTGAAAATCCCTGGCAGAGTCGAGTGTGGCAATAAACGCCACACATGAACCCCCTTTTTATTTATTACTTACCTTTAAAGCGACTTGAATCCAATTTAGATTTTTGCAGACAAGTTATATCTCGTGGTATACTTAACTAATTTTACCGAACCAAGCTTAAAATACCTATTTTATGGCACTAAAATACACTAAACGTTTTAAAACCTAAACATACAAATACATAAAAAAAAAAACTAAAAATTGTGGATTTCACCTGAGAAATGTCTAATATTAGCCAGTCTTTATTTTTATCAGCTTACGATGAGATTTTCTCTCATATCATACAGACTTTTTTGTTATACAAGTTAGTTTCATTAATTAATTGATTTAAAATTATTATCTGATGTTATTACTTTATATAACATATATATATATATGGAAATATGTAATTGTAGTTTAGTAGTTACGTATTTTGAGCAATTAGGTGAGGAATTGCAATTGTCGCAAATACGAGTAACAACTGAACTAACTGATATCGACTGTTTACTTTCGCTCCCGTTGCTTTATTACTCATTTGCATCACTTCTAAGTGTAGATAGACAATTGCCTGTATATTGGAACGGAGTACATTACATTAATTATTCCTAATAATATAAATGTTTTCACAAGACAACTTCCTTTTGAATAACATAACTAAAATATTATTTTTGATAAAACTTAACACCAAATAAAATTAACTTCCAAATGCTTTTATTTTTGTAAAATGTGCCATATACTTCGGATCAACTTAACTTTACCCTTTAATTAAATCAGTATAACAAAACGTACTTGATTGTTATTGTTTAACTTATGAATATTTGCTCAATATGAAACAATAAAATTATTCGAGGAGATTTGGGCAATAGCTTTCCTTTTTCATCCTCAACGTTTGTACAGTAACATGATTTATGATTAGTTATTTAGGCGATATTATTACCTATTGTTTATCAAAATTTAAATGAGTAGTCAACTTGAAAGTGAACTTGCAATCCAAGTCAAATTGTAGCCGTGGGATAATCAATGACTCAATCTTTACAGAACGACGAATAAGTGTAGACAGGTTTAGATGAATGCACAATAAGGAATATGACAGTAAAATGAAATGGTTCTGTATTTGGTGATTGGAATAACGGAATAGATGGGGAATGAAAACGGATGAGTTTTTATTTCATTATTGTGACGTCACAATTCAAAATCGGCTAACGATAAATTGAGTAACTAGTTCAAATGCAACAAAAAGCACGTTTTTATAATGTTGTCATAATACATAGACAAAGGCATTATGCACACACCATAAATAGACATCATGTCGGACAAGCTATTGCGTCAGAGATTTGGATAGGTACAATAGATAGTGCAAGGAAAACAGAAATGTAAATTTATTGTTACATTATCTTAAAAAGAGCACACCTCACACTGTCTACTCTTAATTTTCCTTTTGCAGACAATATTTGTATTATAATTTTTTGTTATACTATTCTATTCCTGTTAATTTATTTACATCTAATTCTTACAGATTAGCTACACGCTGTTTTGTGTTCACTTTGGTTTTAAGATCATTATGGTGAAGGTCTTCACTTGGAGTTTAAGCAATAATTAAACTAATTACTGAAGTTTCAGGTGATGAAATTTAATGTAATAGATAGGAGACCAGATACCTATAAGTATTCAAATTCAAATATTTACCAGATTTTCGATAATTGTTTTAAAATCAATATTTATAAAAGGTAATTACAGAAATATTTTACGCGAATTTAAAAATAATTAACATTTTTTCGTAATTTTATTTAAGTGGTGTACTTGATTGATAGATACCCATAAATTAACCACTTGTTTTTAAATGATCACTTCAGATTTATTTACTTTCATTTTTATTTAATTACGATTTGATGTTAGATAATGAAAACATGAAAATATAATTGTCGTTGCAAACGTCTTTGTTGAGATTAACATTTACAGTAGTAATGACGTACTTGAATAACAAACAACTTAAAGTGAAAACTTACCGAGTGCTTGCGCTATTATCAGTCCTAAATTTAGCCTCACTTGGCAAAACCGATAAGATAACAGACTTTTTATGCAAACATGTCGGATAGAAAGTGCCAACCTCAGTATTTCATTGCTATGTCATATTTTTATTCGTACCTATTCTCTTAAATATTCAAATTTATTAATTTAAAAACAAAAATATTATGCTTTAAACAAAGAAATTTCGATGAATGCTAGTTAGTCTCGTATCCAACGCCTACAACAAATAATACAAAAACCTAAACGGATAGAACTTTTATTTAATGGGCATCGTAATATAGATTTGAAGATGTCTACCACTTTTGCTTACCTCTTTGAATAGATCATAGATTTATTTTGGCGGCTTCAAACTGACTGTTAACCAGTTATATTAAACATTACACTTACTAAATTGATATTGAAATTTAATCCCAAAAATTGGTACCTATCATTGTTTTATGGTTAAAGGATTTCAAATATTGCTGTAAAATATTAAGTAGATCTCAATATATCAGCTAACAATTAAGGCGCATTGCCCATGGGATAGGTGGATGTTTAAATTCCCATCCTAATGGTGGTAGTGTTTCAAAATGCAACCCAACTTGATTCTTTGGACAAATAGAATTCTTGACACAAACTATAAGCTAAAGATAATTCGACTTTAGAAAGTGCATTAGTCCCTTAAGTATTCGTTTCTGAAACAACTCAAGTTAAAATATGACACGATCGCGCCATGGGTGGTGGAACAAACAATTTTCGTACAACAGAAACATGGAAAATGAGAATGAGAAGGCATCTTTGTCAGTTACTGTAAAGTTATATTAGTGGAAGAGATCTAAAGAACCAATTAAACCGTCTAGTTCGTATGTAGTTGGTTGGATTATTGTAAAAGCCCCTACAACAGGCAAGCTGTATTAACAATTAGTTAACTTTTATTTTGCTGCTCGACTCGTTCGTTTATTGCTTCAATTAGTGCTCAGTAAGCTATTTTTAACTGCAACGAAACACCGTCGCTAAGCCGACTATATCATACTTAAGCCAGAATTGTACAATACCGCTCCAAAGTCTTTAAATGTTAAGTCAACCATTTATAAAGGAACAGTGCAATGTTAACATTCTCTTTATTTAATATTAACAATGTATATACAAAGCTTTATAGTGAATAACACTTTCAATAATTCGTATTTTTAAAATTGTAAACATCATTAAGTGGTTAGTCAGTAATATATTGAAACTACCAGACGTGAACCGCGATTTCGAACTTTTTAGTTCTCATCAGCTTGCCATAAGCAGTTTCGATTAATCACTAAAAGCAAAACGGCGTTCAAGTATTAAGTAACGCTGTTTGCGGTTGAGGAGTGAAGGAGGCGGGAAGGTTGAAAAACCTTCCAAAACTGAGTTACGTAATATTTGAACGCCCCTTAAATGCAAATTGATGTAATATCACATTGCAGGCAGTACGTGACATCTACTGATATTTACCACTAACTGTACTTGACAAACTGAATTAATTTGATTTACGTAAGCTGTGTCGTGAGGGTGGTAATTTCAGTAGGTAGCTATGATACAAACGTCTTGGATTCAATCTTATCTACAAATGATAACGACGTTTTAGGTTATACATATAATCAACAATAGTACGTGACCACGCTAATATAACCTAGTGCCAAGCTTGGCTTGGCATCTAATATTTTCCATTTTACTCCTCAAATAGGCGAGGCTCAGTCAAAGTGCCCCATAGATGTTTTACTTCAAAAATATTGTAACAGAATGATATAAACGTCAAACTATGGTATTGAATAATGTTCCAAATTTAGTATAGAATATAGTGTCATTTTCTTCATGATTACTCAATAACCTCATTGGATTTTCTATATATATGTACATACAAATGTAGAACGTGTTTTATTGTAATGAAGTTTGAGAATTTGGGGAAATCCCCGAGGCGTGGCAAAAATGATTAAAAACGAATATTAATTCAGTTAATATTTCTCGTCATTTCTATATTTCATTTTGGTTTATTCTTTAATTAAAATTGTATTAATATGAAAATAATTTCTTAGTCAATACAAAACAGTGCATTTCTTTTAAACATAAACAAATATAGAAAATAAAACATAGGTGAATTTCAAATCGAAAACAAAACTGGTACAAAATATTATTTTACAAATATGTATGTAAATATTATTATTTACAAAAGTAACTTTACTAAATCACACGTGGGTACAACTATAAAATCTACAAATTTGCCAAAAAATCTAGTAATAACAGCTTTTGCTCGGTTGAAATGCCGATGTTAAAAATAAATTTTATAGAACAACAAGAGCTAGAAAATGTAGCATGGGAAAAACTATTTCTAATAATATTTCTCAATTTTATTTTGGTGCTAACTCATTCGGACGTCTTACTCTACAGTGTTTATAAATTAATTGCCTATAAACAACAACAAAATGTTTTATAAACTGAGTAAGGTTGATTTAAAGTATGGATGCATATATTTACTAATTTATAAAACAAAAGGATGTTTGTATCCTTGTAGTTAATTAAAATAAATGGTGAATGTTACGTAAATATCATATTTTCTCTGATACAGCCTAATGTATTTCAATTAAATGATAATAATGTCATATGACACAATCTTCTCTGCTATTTTACATCGAAGCCCTTTCGTAACCAAAAGATAAATGAAATTTTCCTGTCTAAGGGGATTTGCAATCATCAAAATAAGCTCTCAGTGCCTGCTTGTCTTGAATTAATAACTTTAGTTGGATATGTTGAACTTCACTGTTAAACTACAACGTATATTAAAAATTACAAAGCATATTCTTCAAATTTAATATTTTAACTATTATAAGAACGAAGTATATAACTCCTTACTTTATATTTCATATCCCAAAGAGCCCAAAAAGAAAAAAGAAACGGAAGATTGATTCGTTTTGATAGCTCCGTACATTTTATGAAACATAAACATAATAATTTAAATCGCTGCACCAAGATAAATAAATAATACAACAATATTTTGGCATACAATCTTTTAAAACACGTTTATTTATTGTCTCAAGAACGATAAATTTCAGAAACTATGTAAATCACATAAGTATTTTCGGCTCATATTTTGGAGATAATATACGAAAATTTTAGGGACAAACTGTGGTACGACCTGCGTGCGCTTTTTGTTCATGTAACACCACATCAGTGGAAATGCATTCTATTTTTTTTATTTGGGATAGCCCGATGAGATACTTCAAGAATTGTGATGCGTCAAAAACAGAAATATATCTAAATTTCAGATGAACCCCACGTGCTCTTTTATACTTTTTGAGATATTCATAATATTCTGCTACTCTGAGCCCTGTGCTCTAGATAATTACTTAGCATTCAGGAGGTTACCGCTTCGACCCCGGGTCCGACTGCTCTAGTCCAAGTTTTCTGTGGTTTCATTAGAACATTTAGGCAAATAATATTCCACAGATTATCTTTCACTTCTCTTCTGTCTTCATTTCGCCCGTCACATCATTCTCTCCATAACCACACCACCCACCCATTCCCACGATTCCTGAAAGGAGGTTGAAGAGGGCCTTACGCCCTACCTTCCGGCTTTGCACTACAGTGTAGGTCGGCGGGACCGCCCGCCCACCAGCACGAGTAGCTGGTGGGAATGAAACACAAATAAGTTTTTTAAAGTTTTTCTGCTACTAGCAGTGGGAGAAAAGTTAGACATATGTTCTTTTGTTCACAACTTCGGTGATATTTTTTGAAAAATTATACGTAAGAAAATATCTGTATTTCAATAAACGCTAGTAATGTATGTACTAAAAAAACAAAAACGAAAGTCAAATGTACTTAACTTACTTATATTTGCTATTTGCGAAAACGATATAACAAATGACAATTTAAACTTCCGAGATAACCTCCGCGTCTGTACTTGATATCGTATCAATTTTTCTCAATTTCTACTGTACAGACGTTAGATATATATACAACATGTTGGCCAAAGCACTTTCCATAGAAATTGCACCAGCTGTATCCTTTGGCATTGGTCCAAAATTACATAACAACTCGGAAAACTTTATTAATCAAACTATTAATCGCAATGAAAACAAAATTAAACAAAAACAAAGTAAATTTTGCTTTCCCAAACATGCATAAATATAGATGATCGCAGACAGATGGTTTCTTATAAACAGCTAATGTAAATGTCGAAGCCAATCTGTAAATATCGACACTTTAGAACAAGACTAAACACTTATGAAAACAGAGCCATTTTATTCAGCGAATAACTTAAGCGTTCAGTCGAATTGTCAAATAAGTATTACATTTGGCATTAGCGTAGTTGACGTTTAATTATACTGTGAAGAAAGTAAGGAAGTAAATCAGAGACGTGATTATAACTAGACTGCGCCTTACGTTTATAAAGTGATACCATTTGGGTAGGCAACACATTTTGCGACTTATGGGACAAAAACGCGAGAATTATTAAGAACGTTCGTAACATCACTCAGAAAGTTTGAGGCAGTTGAAGTGTTAAGTGTAGTTATTTCAAATAAATGTTGTGCGACACTATTTTTCTTGTACATAGGCTTTTGTGAACACTTTTATGAACTATTTTTTGTTAAAGTAGTATAAAACTAGTTTAATATTAGAACAATATGGTTACATATTGTTGTGCATACGGTTGCCGTGAAAAGAGTTCTAAAGGTTCTTCCATTTCATTTCATGTGTAAGTACAATTTAAACATAAGTAACACTGATACATTTGTAATTTCTTTAATTTTATTTTCACTTATAGTACATATATTATTGTAAATAACAGTATTATTCTTTTTTTAAAGAAGTTTAATTATGTTTTCAATATATTTGGTTTGTATGTTAAGTGCTATTGTAAATGATTTTCAATCATTAAAGTCCGTAAATTTCCGTTTAGCGCATGAGAAACTTAAATATATGTTCCTGAATGTGCATTGTTGGTTGCATACCCAAAGTATATCATTTTCTAGTACAGAGAATATTGCTTACGCTTCGGTCCATATTATAATCACGTCTCTGAAGTAAATACAGTTAAAAGAAATTGGTTGAACTACCACACCCAAGTAATTAAAATTATGTATTCTATTATTCTAAAACACTATTCACAAATTCATTTGAAATTATAACACTAAATTCCCCTAAACATTCAGTTAACTGTAGCGCATATTTCCTAGTTGTTTAGCGGTTTTAGAAAATGCAAGATTACTGAAACTTGTTGCAGTATAACATAAAGATATTTTCAAATGTTAAACTTTGACATTTTATTTTTGCGTTTATTTATAGATACGAAGTACATTATGTTCGCCAAACAAGAATTAACTTTTCCAGTCGGGCAAACGATAATTTAATTGGTAACGCTGAAGCAAATTCCTAAAAATGTTTAGTCAAGAAAACTCTCTCTTAAACAGTTTAAGATGGAATATTTACAACATGGAACGTTCACCATGAAAAAAAACAGAAATACCTCTGGAGTATACCATCCTACTTTTGAATATTTACTTTATTTATATGCCAATTTTATTGATTTAACAAATTTCGATAAAAAATAAAAAATATATGAATCATTGGCCAGCTTTGGAGAAAACATTCCATAAATATATATCAACAATTGATAAATTTTACGATGTTAACATAAAATAGTTCAAAAGCTCGCAATTTGTTTTTTATTTACTTGATTTATTATAAAAAAGAAGCCAAATAAACTTGATAAAGTCATTTTAACAATAACTGATATGTTTTCCTAATAAAAGTTCAAGATAGTTTTTGAACACAAAACACCGGTATTGTCAATTTTGTATCTATTTTGCATTTGTGTATTTTAAATACATAAAAATCCTACAAATTTTTAAGACGTTTAAAATTATAAGTAGAAATTTGGAAATTCGACAAACATAGTAAACTGAAAACAAAATGTTGAAAAACGAAAATTAAGACAATATTTTTATGTACAAGTTTCTTTATTAAAAGTTTAATATAGTTTTAATGATTACGTAGGCACATGAGTATAAATCTAAGTTTGCATAAAGTACTTATTTGAACTTGACCGCGTTTTTTAAAACTACATAATTACTTTTCCATGTGCTGTCGTAATTATTATGGTATGCTATAAATAAAACAGGACCTTTCATGGCTATATAATTACAATACCTGCGTCTGTATAACATTTTGAACATATTTTGGAACATTTTACAGGTAAAAAATTTTATATACAGGGTCATTCAAACTGAGTGGTACATTAGACGTTTTAGGGAAACTAAGCATGTTACAGATTTGAATATTTGGGAGTAGGGGTTATCAAGGATGATCTATTTAACTAAAATAATTTTAACTGTCGGGCACTTCCGGTTATCCTGGAAGTTAATGTCAACTTTCTTATTTTAAATGGAATGGTATATTTTTTACGATGAATTCGTATGAAACTAAATTTTAAGATGACTTTGATAACCAACTTGTAACTTGTATGCCTACGATGAATAGTTTCTGAGATAATTTAATTTATTGGAGAAAAGATTGCACCGCAACCCAAACTATAAAAAATCATAACCTCCATAAAAAATGACTTAGAATGTTGAAATTAGCTATTTTCTAGTTATAGCCAAGTCATAAGGCTAATGTCATGCCGAAACTAAGCGTTACAATTTGTACAGGGCGTTCAGAAAAAAAATCCAAAGTTTAAAAACTTCAAATACGAATAACTTCATTTTTTCAAATTGCACCAGCAAATTTTATTTTGTCATTCGATTCCTTTTTTATCATCTTTCGATCCATTTTGATATTTCCTAATGTTATGAAATTTTTGAATAATTTTGGATTTTTTTTAAATAAAGAATGGAAAACATTCAATGTATCGAAACTATTCATTGTAGGTATACAAGTTGATTAGTTATCAAAGTCACCTTAAAATTTTATGTTTCATACGAATTCATCGTAAAAAATATACCATTTAAAACAACTCCCAATTTTTCAAATTTGTAACATGCTTAGTTTCCCTAAAACGTCTAATGTACCACTCACTCAGTTTGTATGACCCTGTATATACTCAGACAATTTATATCTGTATATACTTAGACAAGAAATAAAAGAGAAACAAAGACTGTTCAAATGTATCAACAAGTAGGTACTGAAGCCACAAAACAACAAATTCTGTATTAAAGTTTCTTAGTGCGGTATCTTCACGTTTTCTTCTACATTTTATATTATCGTATTAAAAACATAGAAGGACGGTTTCCTCAATTTGCTATCTCTCGTATACGTGTTCTTCATTATATATAATCCGTAAATATCTGAGTTAGGCACGTTCGTAATCAATCAATAATTAGTATACCTATATTCAGATAGGCATCAATCTGCCATCAGTTTGAAGAGCTAGTAATCGACAATATTGCAATATTGATGTATTGAAGGACTGGAACACAAGAGTAAATGAATACTCACAATAAGTTAGTATTAACCCTTCTATTACAGATACATTAATTATATAAACCAAAAGAAAAGGAGAGATATATAAACCACTTAGTAATATAATTTCAGATTTTCAATTTACTTTGTGTAGAAAGCAACGAAAAGTCATTTAAAAATGATCAGTCATGAAAGCTTATAAAATACATAATTGTTTTAATATTCTTTTAAAATCACCCTGTAAATGTATGCATTAGAGAAGCCTTTGTAATATCCAATAAAGAATAATGCAAACATGGTTTTTATAACGCAAAATTGCACATGCAGGTCGAAAAGTTTTAGAAAAGCTCTAACCTACGATTAATTAAGGGATGAAGGTATTCGGAGGGAAAAAGATGACAGGTACACGCCCACGTTCTCTATGCACCGGCAGTGATTGAAAGCGAATTATTTGCAGGGGGAAGAAATAAGAAATAGTTTTTGAATTGCACATATTTTTTAAAAAACATTTGCGATAATTTTTTTTTCAGGTAAAATATAAAATCACTTACGACATTAATTACTTGGTATGATAGAATGGCTGTCTGTGCTAGCTTAATATGCCTGGAGATAAGTGTTATCTACTGCGTATCTATGGGCACTTACGCTAGTTTTGCTGTGGTATATTTGAAAATGTTTATTTTGTGAAAATGCCAACTTACTCTATCAACATATTAAATCCCATTGCCGCAAAAAGTAATGTTTTGCATTGGCATGTCAAGATACTATGCTGTATGTACATCCAATACATATTTATGTCTAAATCTGCTTACATAGATATATATTTACTTCTGCAGTAAGTATATTTTGGCAGCCAGAGATAAACGAAGTGTAATATGCATATGTGTTTATTAAATAAATAATTGGAGTGAATTTTAATTAGCTACAACAAGCAAATGGCGCTTCAAATTCAGGTCAATGTAATAGGATATAAAGACGAGTTTTATTTTTAAACGCCAGCAACAGTTTTGATAAGTTGACACTTTTTAAACTGCTGAGTTTATGATTGTAATAATTTATTTTATGATTTGCGTGAGAAGCTCATTTTCATTATCGTTTCATTATTAAGTACCCCGATATGTGATTTATTTGAAATAGTTGTATTTAAAATACAAAATACGTATTTCTAGTTTCTAAATAATACTAACATTTGATTTTCTGTTTTGAAAATATTAAATGAACGCAGGCAGTCAGTACACCACACATAGGCAGCATCAATAAATTACTGACCAAAAAGAAGTTGATTTAATATCGTATTACAGGCAGTATGTCACCATCTATCGGATATTTACTGCTAGCAGTGGTAGGTGGCGACATACTGCTTATAATAAATACTATTTTAAATTAACCTCTTTTTTGTCAGAAATGCTATCTATGGCGTGTTGATGAGATATACTATGATGAAAGTCGTGATCGACATGTGATAATTTCGATAAATTTCTAACCACGAACTAAGTGATCTTTGTTATATTGTATTAATATCAATATAGTCGTATAAAGTTGAAGCTTTCCCACAAGCGCGTTCTTTACAAATGAATGGCAAAATTCTGATTGGATAAAACGATTAGCAGAAACAATTTTATTAAACCTTAGTTTCTGTTATAATAAACGTGAATATGCTTGGCTTGTTTTACGATTTTTTTTAAAGACAATAAGAAATAAATATGGAATTCGGGGAAACCGCTTAGTATATATATTTTTTGTCAAATGAATAATTATCGCAAAAATAAAACATATCCTATGAATTTTGTTTAAAGTCGGCACTTTGATGAACAGCCAAAACTCATTTAAAAATAAATTACAATACATAGAGAAATGTCATATCACTTCGCAGAAAATGTACTATTAAATTAGTATATGCCCCTTCCTATTTAAAAGTTTGCCCACCTAATGACACCATTAAAAAAAACAAAGAGTACATTTTTCTTTAGGTGTCAAATTAATTAACAAGGCATATATAACAATAATTAATAAAATGTATCAACTTTCTTATTTGGTTTTAAAGTTCTTAGCAAACACATAAAAATTCTTAGGAAATATGTAATAGTATGGCCCAGTAATATTTCGGTATCTCATAAAAAATAATGGGTATATTATCCATTGGTAAACACTGAAGTATCTTTTTATTGATATTACATTTGTTTAGATTTTTTCTAAATTATCGATTTTATTCAGTTAATAGGTATTTATTTCGAGGAAAAGATGCCAAAGATGTTACATACATAAAAAAAATTTAAGTTCATGAAATATTTTAGCTTCTCGAATACCGGTTTCTAATAAATCCTACTGTGATGGGTCAACTTAAATATATAGGAGCTCGTAATATTGTCAAATTGACAGATAACATACTATAACAAAAATAAAACCATGTAATGTACTGTTCAATTTTTATAATTTGTACGAAAAAAAGACATAGTTAATAAATATATAATAAAACAGTTAATTTCTGTCCCTTTTTATATCCTAAGATTGTGGTCCAAAATCAAATTCATAAATGTATAGCAGTTTAAATAAAGTATATGTATTTTCAAATTTTTAGAGTGGACAATGTTTTAGATAGGTATGTAACATTCAATATTTCAGATGTCCCTCAGTATAACCAGTGACCAGTAGCACATGATGTCTTTCGCAAACTATGACCTCCGTTTTAATTAAATCTCACATATCATCTCTAATATGTTTTCAAGTGAACAGTGGCTTCTGGCATTGTTAACAAGTGAATGGTTTAGCTGTCGCAATAAACTAATTTTGCGCCAACAAAACATCTATGTATATTAGTCCAAGTCTCACGCTTACTCCTCTACTATTGCATAGTTTACATTTCAGTTACAAAACAAAACTACTCATTAAATGGTTTTAATTAACTAATGGATTCCTGAAGAAATAACGACCCGACTAGAATTTACTTCGGACACAGCCTGAGAATATATCAGAACCCTTTCAGGGTTGATATGGCATGCTACTAAAGGTAAGTTTTCACTGGATATCAGTTTATTATTCCTAAACAGCGCAATATGAAATTTTTGTCAATTCTTAAAGTTCGGCATTCAGAAAACAAGCAAACAAGGGATCAAAAAAACAGTTACCTTTTTTGTAAATAGCGCATTTTAAGATCCAGCCAAGCATTCTTACTTAATTTCGATTTTTTTACAGAAATATAAATAATCAATTATTTTAAAGGCATCATCATCTACATATACTTTGCAACGCAAACGATGGGACAGCCAGAGTCCTTTGATTAAAGAAAAACCATATTTAATATGTTAGCAGATTTGTATTAGATATATATCTCATTTCATTATGTAATAATTAAAAATGCTATGTTATATAAACGCATTATTATTTTAATTATATCAAGTGTTTGAAAAGGCTAGGTATTTATAGGGAAAAATTCACTAGTTTAAAATCAAGAAATCTTGGCCAGTTCCATATCAGGAATTCCCGACTAATTTCTCAGTATTCACCTACGTTACATGCCTTACTTCATCCTGATCGGGCACGCAAGGCATGCCTGACCAGGTCCTAATCTTATTCAAACAAATTTTTCTAGTTGGAGTACAATTATGTTTGTTAGTTTATCGACGTGTATTTTAAAAATTTTCAAATCGACAAATAATTTGAATCTAATACTACCCAGTTGTACGTCGACTGTGTGTTTTCCATCATCCACAGAAACAAAAAAAAATTAAACTTTAATGATCTTCTGTATGCTCTCGTAAATAGTCACATAATAAATTTGTTTAGTTTTTGATTAAACATTTATAGTGAAACTTTCCGTCTGATTTTGCTCGAATATTGTACGCCTGACTCGAGCTCCGGTCAGTCGAAAAGAATTCTCAACCAGAGTGTTATTGAACATGTCCCGACTAATACTGATAGTGTGAACAATTTTGCAGTCTGACTTCGATGATTTGTGCAGCTACAGTACAACGTAATAGTATAAAATGGATCAAATACATTTTCCATCTGAAAAATATGACCACACTTTTCCTTCCGTACTTGCTTTCTTCTCGGTAAGCTAGTCTAAACACCAATGCCTTCATATAAAGTAGGTAAAGCTGTAAGTTCTACAGAATCCCTCATTGATTCACGTTGTAGAATAATTACGACCTTTTCCCGAAAAAACGATACTTTAAACTAGCAAACTTAAGTTAAAGTACCTCTTTCCAAAGCGTTTTCAAGTTCTTTTCAGCTCCAATGGAAACATTTTAAATTTTATTTTAAAGGTCCTATAATTCCCTTCATATCTCATTAGGGTATTACAATTACTCTGATAGTTTTCGAGATAAATTCGAAACATGAGATAAAATTTCAAATTGCAATGTTTAAACATTGTTTAAAAAAAGACTGATAACTTTTGTTTGGACTATATTAAATATTTTACTCCCTGGAATAAACCTACTTTACTCGGATTACTGTTAAAAATTTTGACAAAAACTAAATACTTTTGTGACAATGATTGGGGCTAGGTTTTTTTTTCATCTTCATTTAAAGCAAGAGCTGCTTATTAAGCAACAGTTAGTTTTTCAATTAAAATATTAACAAATGATATTTTTTAACTAGGTAATATACAAAGGTTCTACTCGATGAAAACTGATAGAGAAGTATTTCTTTCTTATATATAGAATTTATATTGGTCTAATTTAATACGATAGTAACCAACATCAAATTAAAAAATACAACAACATTAAAATTCCTTCTGCTTGAATTATATAAACGACTGCTCATGTGATGTCTTGCGCAAAATACACATACATAAATATTTGTTGTCCATTACGTCGTTAATACTTACTTAAATCATTGACACTCTACTAAGTTGTTTTTGTTCTCTGTACATTTTAAATATGGAAAACATGTAAATGATTGTGGTCTCGATTGGCTCAAAGAATATTGTGAAAATAATAGGCATTGAAAATATAACAAAAGACGTTCGAAATAAAATATATGAATGTAGAAATACGTTAAAATGGGTTTAGAGTAAGACAAGAACATATTTTTATTTTTGTTCTATCTGGTTACTTACCTACAACATACGTAGATGGCTACCCTATCGGTTCAACTTGACAAGTCAATAGATATCTTTATTAGAACCTTGTTGAACATTACTCAACCCCCAAACAAGTAGCAAATTTCTACAAATGGTGTTTACCACTGCGTTAGGTTAGGTTATTTACCTTCAACATCTAGATGTAGTTTTTTTTTGGGAAAAAAGATACATGTGTAGAAGTAAAAAAATGCAACCTTTGTTTGTGCTTTGTACAAGTCGTCATTCTTACATATATACATTGGTCAAGAATTTCTAGTAAATTACTTCTAGATCCGTATTTTATTTATATATAAAAGAAGCTTAATTTCTATTGTATCGAATGCAAAGGTCAACTCTGAAAACGGAATCATGTATGATTATGTATTTATTATTTTACATAAATATTACACCTATACGTGGCATGCAAGTTTGTAATTTAATAATAATAGTTGTTCGTAGTTTTTTTTTCGCACGATTTATTGCAATTTATATAAAGGTCATCACTTGTCAGCGTTCAACTGAAATGGGACTTCATTTACATCAAACTGAAGGCATTATAACTGTAATAGCTCGTAACGTTCTCTAGAAGTTTGTAAAAATGTCGTCTTCATGCAAATTTCATCGACTGTTTGTTCTCTCGAAGGAAAGGACGTCGCGTTGTCTATACATTGTTTTCTTTTTAAAACAAAATAACGGCATCAAGTAAGAATATTATTATATGGGTCGTATTATGTTCCTTTTCCCGATTTATTTTAAATTACTTATTATTTTCACTTTATAGAAACTGAATAAATACAGACGACGTATTAGTGAACACTATCCGTAAAAAAAATTCTGCTAATTGCCGGATTCAATAATGTTCTTTTTTTGTAAGATCCTTTTCAATTAAGGATATCGACTTGTCAAACAGGACCATCGGTGCAGGTATCTACTTGATGGGCACGTACACCTAGTAGAACGTAGAGACCTTGGCAAGTAATCTGTCGGTCGAAACTGTCAGATGTGGATTGCAATTTGAACTCATTACTGAATGCCATTATTAGTGGTAAATATTCTACAAACGGGGCTCGTTATGGTGATAAGAACCAACCAGTTCCAAATCGCGATCCACGTCTGACTGACAGTTTTGAAATTATTAAGAAAAAACCTAAAATAAAACTCATTTTTCTCAAAAATGAAAGCCATGCTATGGGGAATTATTTTCGATGTACGAGGCATGTTTTCTAAGTAAGTACAGTTTTGAAATTCTTCCGCCGCAGCGCTGCGGTTAGCGTTCCACGCATGCGCACTGAGCGCTTACATCTCTCACCTACGCACTGACGCCATTACAGTCTGATTCGCATTTGTTCACGTTGTTTACTGAGTGTTTAAGATACCTCCGATAATCGCAAGACTGTGAAGTCCGGGCTGTTATACGATTCCTTAGTACTAAAGGACTAAAACCGATTAATATTCATCGTGAGATCTGTGCAGTTTACGAAAAAAACATTAGGAGTGATGGAATGGTAAGGAAGTGAGTGAGAGCATTTAAAGATGACAGCACAAATGTGCATGACAATCCCCGTACGCATGTAGCTAATCGGACCAAAGATCTCATCACATCTTTTCACTGGGAAACTCTAGATCATCCTCCGTATAGCTCTGATCTGGTGCCCAGTGATTGCCATTTGTTCCTGCACTTGAAGAAACATTTAGGCGGTCAGCATCTTCAAGACGATGACGAAGTCAAAACAGTTGTGATGCTGTGGTTAACAGTTAACATCACAAATCAGGCGGCAGAGTTCTATGAGAAGGGTATTCAAAAACTGGTCACTGGTCAAACGTTATGACAAGTGCCTCAATATTGAAGGAAATTATGCAGAAAAGTAGATTAAGATTACTAATAGATTTTGGTATGGCTTAAAGTTGTTACATAGAGTATTACTTTCAGATGGTTATATTTGATTCAACATCGTCGTTTTCACCAAGAGTAATGAAATATGATAATTTTTGAGAAAACAATATTTGCCTATAACGCAGGAATTGCTTCCCTGAAAGGAATTTCAAAAACGGCATGAAGACAAGGGACGGACATGGAATAAACTTTTGCATTTTTCATTTCCACTAGTTACAAATATAAGAATTGTGAAAATAGGTGAGTGATGGTTGGGGAGAGAAAGGTGAAACGGACGAAATACAGACAGAAGTAAAAGATTCTCTGTTAAATATTAATACCCCAGCATTTGCCTAAATGATCCAAAACAAATAACACAAAAAGACTTGAAGAGAACAGGTGGACCCGTAATGGAACCGGTGAGTGTCCTCCCGAATATTAGATATGATCCAGACGTATACATAATGTAGGAAAGAAAACTGAATTCGGTAATACAATAAAAAGTTATAAAGGATAAGAGGATCATAAAAGATTAGTAATTGTATATTACTAATAAATAGTCGTCATTGTTATGGTTTTGATTTTCAATCGGGCATCACATCCATTTTCTTCCGTCGTGACAGTAAAACCGGCTCGTTTAGGTGAGGGTCGTCTTCAATGGCTGTCCTTTTAAATTTACTTGACCACTTCTAAACAGTAGCTAACGAAGGTGCAGACTTTTTTTAAAAGGCTGCCGTCTGACTGTGATTAATGTTTTTATTTTTCCTTGTTTTATAAGAAACTTCTTTACAACGCCATTCTCATCATTATGGTCGTCTTTCACTAAGGACTACTGGAGATCTAACGATGACTTAGTTGAAATTTTGTATATGTGCCCTTAAATAGCATTATTAGATGATAAAATATGTAATTAAATTACTTCCATCAGTAGCAAAACACCCCTATGCCGAGAATACATTGATGAACGCTCCTCGCATGAGCAGTCGTTGGAAGATTAAACTAGTTCTTGTTAATATTTTATATATTTTATTTCCCTCTTTACTACAAAACCCTTTCGTTCAAAATCTGTAAATGACACGTTAATATCTATATCCAAAAATGTAATTTTAGATTTCGCGGATAAAAATTATTATAATAAACAATTTCGGTTGCAATGATTTTTAAGTTTTATTAATATGAAGGACCTTCTACCCCCATAGTATCTTCATACCTTACATTTACCGGTAGGTCGCCTGTTTTAAAGTGTAATTTGTAATTAAGGCCATACCATAATACATCTCTTCCCCTTGGAAATGAAGGCTTGGAATTCAGGGTAATTTAGAACGACATTAATTCTCCTAATGAGGGAAGATGGGGCACAGAGTAAAACGAAAACCCCTTATTACGTTGCATAGTTACCTACGTAGCTTTTAAACACGTATCAACCCTCCGCTAATTAAAAGCATTAATAATATAATTAAATTTCCATTCTCCTATTCTCAAATCAAAACATTTTCGAAACGTTTGGAAAAAATTCAGGTTAATTATTTTATATATAATTATATTAATGTTGTCATATTTTCATTTGATAAGGTAAGGTGTAGGGTATGCATCCAAAATTTATAATAAGAATAAAAGCAATCTTTATAAAATTATAAATTCTTTTCAAGTAGCTAGAAAGAATACTTAATATAACCTTCTAAATTCAAGTGTTATGTCCTTATTACACTAATTTTTAATTCAATTTATTCCTTTGTGCTTTAAAGAATCATTACCTTTTCACTTCTCGTGCTTCAAGAGTAATTGTAATTATTCTGAAACATTAATTTATTACTGAATTGCATTAAATTATTCACAAACTGAATACAAGACCTCCTGATGTGTTACAACTTTGGAAAGGTCATGGACAAGGACATTTAAAAATAAAATACTATACTAAGTGTACCTACTGTCAAAAAAATTGTATGGGGAACATTATTAGACCTGTTTGTCATACTTCTAAACTTAACAAAAAAAAAAAAACGCAGTTATTAATAAAACATTATACATGACTGTAAAAATTAGTAAAAGTACCTGGTCAATTTTTGTACGCAACTATTTAAGCAGAAGGTCAAGTAATCGGAAAAATTGGTACCTTCAGAAAAAATATTAATTACAGGTAGAATTTTTTTAAAGATTTGATAGTTTCGACCTTTACTTGATGAAAATCCGTTTTAATTAGGAAAAACAAAACTAAAGATTTTCACACACTTTAGTAGCATATGTTTCGCCAAACTTTGGCTTCCTCAGACGTGAGTACTTACTAATTCACGTTTAGTAGTTCAGTAGGAAGTACTCACGTCTGAGGAAGCCAAAGTTTGGCGAAACATATGTTACGAATAGTAAATAAAGTGTTTTGTTTTTCCTAATTACAGGTAGAATGTCGCCATATACTGATATTTACTGGTCAATAGCTTATCGTGTGTTAATGAGATATAATAATAAGATCTAACTCGCGGTCCATATGTGGTAATTTTAATAATTTTTTACTAAGAACTAAATGTTCTTTAAAATACATTTATTATCCTAAACAACAAACTGTATTATGTCAATTTTGAAATCCGCTTTACATATCGTATGCAAATATTAAATAAAACAGCTCTGGATCGAGATAAACACAGACTATAAATAGAATACTGGTATACGGTGTGTACAGCATCAGTTTAACCTCAATATCATTGAGAAAACGTGAATGTGTTGCAGAAAGGCAGGGTTGTTTTATAAATAAAACTGAAACCCGTTCTCACCAAAAACCGGATCAGTCAGAGTTATAAATAGACTATTGTCAGGTATTTATAAGAACTTACTTTGCGCTTTCTGTGTGGGTATAATATTGTATACCTCTTATCGTGACATTCTTTCAATCCTTCACAACTATTCACATAGTTAAACACCCACAAAACAATCTTACAGGACCTTGCCGAGGTCACATTTAATTTATTGCAATGTACCAATCCTATTGCTTGAAATACAGTCACTCTAACATAAGTATCCTTTCTGATTAAATTCAGCTTAATTATTATAATTGCTACAATCTATAGTTATACCCATATTTGTTTGGAATAAAATTTACGATCCTTACATGTAAATCACAAATCTTTTCACTCATTTCAAGGAAAGTACTTTACGAGTTTAAATAATTGTTAGTACTTACTTCGTAAACAGTGACAATTCAAATACAGACACTTTAATCTAATACTGTAAAATATAGCAGGAACTATAAACAGTTATTTTTTGTGTTGACATTTGGAATCAGAGTTTAATTAATATATTACAGTTATAATTTTATATACGTACTTATGTTTGGAAAATGGTGGTTAAAAAATTGTAGAAAATAACAGCAATATGTATATGTGTTATGAATTAAATTATATTTTTAAGAAAAGCGACAAAGAGATTGTAATAAACACAGTGAATTAATAATATTAGAATAACTGATGAAAAAACAGGCACCATACGACGATTAAAATATTGTTTTAACTGTCACTAGAGATATTTACATATAAATACATATTTAATTACCATAATTGCCTTGAAAGAACATACAAACGGGTATAGGTATAAGTACGATCCAAAAACAGAATTTTTATTACCTTTAGATAAACAAATACTTATTCATATACTTATCTAAATGACACTTAAAGTTTTAAAATAGAATTTCTGATTATTTTTTATGATACCACCACATCTGAATGGTTAATATTATGTAATATCGCACTGTCATACTTATAATATACATTCAATATATCAAAATAGTTTAAAAAATATTTAACGGACAATACTAGAGCTGGACAGAGCCCTTATCAAAAGAGCTTCATGTCCTAAGTCCAAAGTCCCTACTTAATGTGCCTTCATCTTTGAAGTCCCAAATATATTTTTAAATTTAAAAACTTTTAATTACTATATTCAAAAAAGAAGGAATTAAAATCCTTATACGTCTAAATATTAAGATCAAGGATCTCACATTTGGAACGCGTCCTATCAAGTAGGCACAACGAACCGAAAGCCATATCCCACGACCAGTTTCGACCTATCGGCTCTCATCAGGTGGGCACTGGCAGAAAGGCCTTTACAGGCTATATTATAAAGTAGTTGTTTCTGTTGATTCCATATTTATACTTATATTTATATTAATTACTAATTACTTCCAATAGTTTGAAAAAGCTTGAATACAGATTACAAAAAATTCCGGTAAAGTAATTTGTTTATCAAGAAAAGGGCTGAAGTACAGTGCTTCTAACCGTTGAAAGCACAAAGAACTAAAGCTTTACCCAGCTCTAAACGATATAGCAACACTAACGTACTAATTATATACACCCAGATTTCACCTTATTTCTTTCTTCTGTCTTCATTTACGCACTTTATTGTAATTTATGACCTACTTACATATATTTAATAGCTTTTTTAATAGTCAACAGTTATTATCACACATATAAATTTAATAGTATATGTAATATATTATAAAACCCTATCTCGCTTGGAAAATTAAAAATAGTAAAAATTACCAGTTCCATCAGTAGCAGTCCGTGGATATTTTAAGGCGCAATTAGTAAACTAGAAAATAGACAGATAGGTGTAATGTTCCTTTTTTGAAGAATTTAATAATTTCCATTCTTCGCTTCTAAGTAAATAGCACTTTTGGTCAACAGAATCAACTGCATTCAATTTAACATTAATAAAATCGTAGACCATAATTCCAGCACACCTTTATCACCATCAGTCATTCAGTCCCTGAAAAGATGACCTAGTGAACCTTGACCCATACGATAAAACAGTGACCTGTAGTACAGGGTGAGCCAAAAGTCCATTAACATTCAAAATGGTTATAAACAATACGTAAGGTACATAATTGGAGAGCTGTTTATTGAATATTAAAGTATATACTCAAATATTATTCTTTTTAATTTTGACACTGATGTATAATCTGAATCGAAAATTTTGCTTGATCGACTAAAAAAAAACATTATTTTTAAAATAGTCCATTAAGGACAAATCCGAGCTGAGTTAAAATCAGCTCTTTTGAATATGACAATTTAGCAATATATTCCACGAACTGCAGCATGATCTTCGATTAAAACCTGAGAAGTGTTGCCTGTCTCATTGTCACTGTTTTGTATAAATATATAAGTATAAAAACATAAGCGCGACTGTGACAATTTACATCTCTTTCATGAATTTATCTACCCCTCGACTTGGCCATCAATAACAACTGTAGTTGTTTGCGACCACAAATAACTGGTACAAAATAACACAACGTAAAAATGTTCACTAATTTATTAATCGATAACTAGACATATGTTTCGGGGATAGTCAGTCCATTATCAAGAGTATTGCATTTACTGAAGTACAAATGTGGTTACATGTTTATATATAGAGAGAATTATTGTAAAGCAATAAATAGTAGTGGGGATGACAAATTGCCCATTTCTAATTGATTATTTACATTTTTTGAATAAAGCCTTTTTGATCTCAAGGTTCTCGAGCATGGTTAATTTTCTACTTTTTGGTATGTTTGAGTGAAGAATTTTAACATTATCTATATTGATTTTGTGATTATTTACCGTACAATGCTCTGAGATCCCTTTTTTTGACACTTTTTACTGATGTTATTTACATGTTCCTTTATTCTAGTAGAAATAGATCTACCAGACTGGCCTATGTATTTAGCAGTACACGTGTTACAAGCCAGTTGGTAAATTCCACTTGTTTTCATTGGTTTAGTTTTCTTTTTATTATTTACTAACATCGTTTTTAAATTTAATTTATTATTTTCGATAACCGTTAATCCTAATTTTTCTAATTTGTGTTTAAATTTATAGCTTACAGAGTTTACCAAGTGAACAAATGCAAATTGTTTATTATTAGTAGAATTAAAACTGAGGTCTGTATTATGTAACAGTTTTTTGAGTTATCGATTAATAAATTAGTGAACATTTTTTCGTTGTGTTATTTTGTATTAATTATGTTTCACAATAATTGACACCGTTGATAGCTTATTAACAAATAACTGGGTTCAGTAATAAAAAATACATTCCTGCCATCCTGAGTATAAATCCGATTCGAATTCAAGTTCATAGATCTCGTCCATTAAACACATCGTCAGTAATGATCATCTTCTATACAAGTTCAACAATTTTCTCTTCAGAAATATACTTATCAATAGGGTTCTCATCGTTTCTTAAAGTACCCGTCACGTAGGTTTGTTTGTTTCTCTCCTTGAAGTCCATTTCATAGAATTCGAATCATCATTTACAACATTTTTCTTCTGTCACGTCACAGTACCTTAAATCAACCTTCTTTCTATGGGGATGCCATTGCACGGTTATATTATTTAAAGACATTGTTTAAATTTATTTACTGGCTAGATCATTAACACATACCATCTTCTGGTTTCATTTATTGATATGCTTGACATATTGTAGATCTTTAACATGTAACAAATTCCTGAAATGGACTACAATTAAAAGTGAATCTTAAGTTAATGTTTTTGACTGCTTAATCGTTATTTTATGGGCGTACGTTTCCAAATCTATTGCAACAAGTACTTATCTACATGAATGTATTATACATAAGCACATTTACATCATATGTTGTCTGGATACATCACTTAAATAAACAAATAATCGACATACTTGTATCATTCTAAAAAGGAAAATCTATTTTTAGTCAAGTACCTGGTAAGACGTAATAAAACACTTGGATAATTATAATTACATATTTACAACAAGCACATAAAATTAGACAATAAATAGTAAGTAATTATTTTAGATGTCACTGAACAAAGAACATGAAAAACGACCTTAACTTGCGGTTGTAATTGGTTATGAAATATGCCGTTCATAATAATGGTAGAATATTCTGAATAAATTGCAACCGTCATTACTAGAAAACTGATTTAATTTTTGTTATACAGATATTTAGTTTCGTCCGTTCAAGTCATTCTCGAATATCAATTGCGTGAGACTAAGCAGAGATATTAGAGATAGAATGGATGCAAAAGTCAATACAATCAATATATATAAATATATATATAATTCCATTCATTTTGTTCATTATGAATCAACATAAAGCCTAAAAAACCTGTATCGCCTTTTATTTACAAGATTTTGTACAGGAGAAAATGACAACGTACATTTATAACAGCGGGCAGTCGCTGGGGGCCAGATCTGGAGAGTACGGTGGATGTGGAAGCAATTCGAAGCCCAATTCATGGAATTTTGCCATCGATTTCATTGAATTGTGACACGGTGCATTGTCTTGACAGCACCTTCTTTTTCTTCAATTGAGGCCACTTTTCCGCGATTTCGTCTTTTAAACGCTTCAATAACGCTACGTAATAATCGCTGTTTATGGTTTTCCCCTTTTTAAGATAGTCAATAAATATTATACCTTGGTTTCAACAGTATTTTTTTCGCCAAAAAGCCAAAAAGTAATGCTTTATTAACACACGAAATTCCTTTTTATCCATTTTTCCAAAGTAACAAAAGTTCTTTCACTAAAAATGCCATTACTCAGATAGTAATAGTGCAACAGCTGTCAAATTTATACACGCTACGCGCGGCTTTTGAAGGTTAGGGCTAACTAAAAATCATATGGATTTGATACTAGTAGCGCCATCTATGGGTCAGCCTACGAACTTTTCAACCCGCCTGTTATATACACACGATTATTTTCAAAAATAGTCTAAACATACTGCAGTGACCTTGCCATTTCTATTTTCCTGCACACCACAAAAACGTCCACATTTTTAATTTGGAAGTTAATATGACCCAAATTAATGTCATAATGTTTTTGAAATATTCGCTTTCTAATTTTTTAGAAAACAAATTTTGAGTCGGTTAAATCAACCCACATTTAATTGATAAATCTTTTAATGATATGAAAAAAGTAATTGTTTATTAATTTAATAATCCAAAATGTATTATCTAAAAAAACACAGATTAAAAATGTTGGATTTTTATTTTACTGTTCTACTCATCAATGAAAAAAAATCGGAACACTCTGTACAATTTGTATAGAAAAAGCTGTAGAACATTTCCTACAATAACAAATTTTATTGCAAGATTTTGTAGAAGCGTCAGTTATATCTTTTGTACCTATTGACAACGTGAGAATAATTCAACAACGCATTCACGTTGCTTGCTAATGTTTTTCGGAGACAATTTCATTTTATTGTCGCTTTTAAAATTGAAGTATAAAACAAGAAATTAAATTCGAGAAATCAAAAGTAGATACAATATTATTATTCGTACCTGTGCGCTTAACTTATTTGTCGGCAGCAATAAAATAGTGAACATGTAGACCTTTTTATTGCGTATACACCGTAGGTACATAAAGCGTAAGCATTTATTTTATTTGCAAATGTTGAACGGAGTAGCTTACATTCGTTGAGCACAATAAACATAATAGGTCATCTATTTTTGTCAAGGAAACAGTGATAAAGTTTAACAATGCAATTTTTGTACCAATAGCGGAGTTTCGTTAAAGTGTGCAAACCGTAATTTAAAAATAGAAACCTTTCTTCGTCCTTTTTACAAACACAGACTTCTACAACACATAAAAACAAACACAAACATGCTCTCAATACATAAAAATCTAAGCACACAAACATGCTCTATTTAATTATCATATTTATACAGAAATACTTACACACCTCCCTCTGTTATAAATATGTAAATATATATATTATTATTATTATTTATTATTTGCTGGTAATTTGTGCTTCTCATAAAAGTGTCACATACACTCACTCTAGAGGAGTTACAGTGTTGCTATCCTATTTCAAAATTTTCATTTTATGACTTCGTTATAGCTTCAAAATAACGGACACAGAACAAGTCCGCCACCTACCTTACTTCAAACCAAGCCAAGAACTTATCTTAAATCTAACATCTTGGCGGATATATTTGCACATTTTTTATTCGTATTCACCACTCGCACAAAAACTCTATATTATCATTTTCACCTTTTTCCATTTCATCAGCGTACATTTTAAACTCTCCTTCTCCAGGATAGTGGATAGTGGACAGTAGCCCAATGAACGGATCACAACTCCCATTGGTTTGAGGTTATTTTACCATCACAATCTTTATCTGTTTTATTAAATCCGAATAATTTTTGATTACCACCATTATGACACAGAATCCTATGTTATTTGAACAGTTCTGTGAAAACGCCAAACAAAATATTTTTAGTTGTTGCAGGATTCCTAGTAGCCAACAGGATCTGTTAATCTATTCCATTTAGCAAACAAGTCTCTACATTGAACTTTTTAATACAGTGAGTGTACATTCTCCAATGAAGAAATTCTATTGCAAAAGAACTCCCTTATAATATTTGGTATACTCTGCGCCCGAGTATTGTGCACCGGTATGGATGAATAGCGCACATACCAAGAAAATGGACACTCAGCTTAATATAGCAATGGGAACGATTAGTAGCTGCATCAGAACTACTCCAGCCTACATTCTCCCAACACTAAGCCACTTACCTCCACCTGCCCCAGGAAGACAAGACGCCCTGATAAAAATATAAGAAAATAATTAATAACACGCAACTCCCCATCCATGAGGATATCCCGGATCTAGCAATAAACTGGCTTCAATCTAGGAAACCGCCAATGTTATGAGCGCAACAACTTATACCATAAACTCCGCATGGCTGACACTCTGGACTGAAAATGCCCCACCTGATGTACGAAATCTCATTGACCCAGCTGTAAAACTGTATGGCTTCGACCAACCACGACATATATGGAAGACCTTAAACCGTATCAGAACAGGACATGGTATGTGTGCCCATAACCTCCATAAATGGGGAAAATGACCCAACCCAGGTTACGACTGCGGCGACCCAAACCAAACAATTGGCCACATAGTGACAGTGTAGATTGAGGGCATATCAAGGAGATATGAAGGACTTCTTCAACGCTACACATTCAAGCCTTGAATGGATAGCTGAACTAGATCTTTTAATATAACAGTTTTATATTTACCTATATATCTGTTTGTAACTCGTATATTTTTATTTTTATTATTTTTATTATAATTTACTATGTGTTGTGCCATACGTTAAATAAATAAATCCTTATAACATAGACATTACTTTAGCTTAGTGCTTGTCTTATAACCCCATAAACTGACAGACTCTCACCGTTATGAAACGGCCATTCCCTATAATTCTATTTTCGTGCCGACATTAGGAATTTTATTCGTTAAATTCAGAAAGTTCTTTTATACTTTATAGAACAAAAACTCGCTGTAATGAAAGAAAATGCTCGGTTCCTTGAGTTTCGTAATAAAGTTGACACTGAAACTAGAAACTTATATTGCCTTGGAACGAAATCCTTTTTGTTGAGGAATCCTAACAAAATTTACAATATTATTAAGTATTTTCAGGACGTCTATGTACTGGACATTATTGTGTATGGATGTCACGAATCGTGTTCATTCATATTTTTGTATATAATTTTGCATAAAGTACGTATAACAAAAATATGTCTAATTCTGATCAGCACCTACTAGGGTTGGAAAAAAAACAGATTTTTATTAAATTTATAAAATAAACAATTCAAATGTTTTAAACAGTTTTTTTTTTCGTTTATTTTGAATAAATTTATTTTTTATCAGTGACGATTAATTATTGTTGCAATAGGAACTTTGTAATAAAGACTACATTAGAGAACAATAAGAAAGTGGATCTGCAATTATCACGTTTTATATACGCCACAAACATTCCCTTCACTCATGTAGAACATCTAGAATTTTTAAAACTTGTAGAAATGCTTCGTCTAGGATATAAACCACCAAACACAAAACAAATTGGACGTAATCGGCTGGACGAAGTCTACAATTCGACTCAGGACAGACTACGAGATGAACTAAGAGGAAAAGTACTCTACATGTCTCTTGATGAATGGAGCAATGTACGTAATTATTCTATTATTTGTGTTTATGTTTCTGAAGTTCTACTGAAAAGAAGTTATTTGATTGATACAATTGATACTGGAGCTGAGAGTCACACAGGAGATTTTCTGTTATAGATTACTACTGAGTTTATTATGAAATGAGAAGAATTTCAACGTAGAGTTCCAAGTTTCGTCGCAGACAATGCAGTAAACATGAATAAAATGCGCGAATGTTTAGCTCAACAGAACAAATAGCCGATTATCCAGACATTATTACATATGGAAGTTTTTTTTCGTGTTTTTCTTTTCATATTTTTAGTAATGTTCTGTGTCAAGCATTTTAATAAATAAACGATGTTTCTTCTTATCATTTATTAATGAGATGTTTTCTTTATTTTGTATAGTACGTATAATCAATACTTTTACTGTAGCTGAAACAATTTAAATCATATTGTGTTTTACTTTTCACAAAAATTTTTATTTTCACTACTATAGTTTCACTACACTGTAGCTTTTTTAAGTGAGTAATACATAGTACTATGTAGCGAAACTGTAGTAGTGAAAATAAAAAATTTTGTGAAAATTTTAATTGTGGTTTACTCAATATGGATTCAAACTTTCACCAAGTAACAGCCAACGCAATCAATAATTTATATCACGTTTAATATGTTATGTTTTTTTGTTTTATACATGGTTTGGCATACTGTTTAAAACAAGTTTCATTAAGATCGTGTTTGATATAGCTTTTTAAGCGCTTTAAACACGCCAACAATGGCTTTTCTTTTGTTTTTAGATTATCCTCAAGGAAGGGAAATATTCAAGACATGGATGGAGTTGGAGCCAATCCTGGCACGTACCTACCTGCTGCCATTAGTTATGTTTTTTTGTTTTATACATAGTTTAGCACACTGTTTAAAATACGTTTTATTAAGATCGTGTTTTTTACAGCGTTTAAAGCACTTTAAACACGCCAACGATAGCTTTTCCTCTGTTTTTAGATTATCCTCAAGGAAGGGAAATTTTCAAAAGACACCCCCCGAAGGGGGGATGGAGTTGGAGCCAATCCTGGCACCTACCTATCTGCTGCCATTAAACAGGGTTTGATGAGGATATATAGACAGTGCAGTGTACGCCACCTGTAGAAATTTGATACTTATCTTGGGATTTTATTTCTACAGATTTCTAAAGGGTAAGTGGGTGAGTGTTCTGTTCACGTTGCTTACGACGTGTTGATGAGGTTTAGAGGGTTCAAACAATTTCGACAGAATACTAACCAAAACCATATTTTTCTTCTATTTAATTGTGTGTCTATCACGTAGATAAATAACTACCTGTGGATTGAGTTTAACAAGTCAATATCCTTATTAGTCAAAAGACCTTGTTGAATATTACTGACAATAGAAATACTTAATAAAATTATTTGGCTATTTGTAACATAATTAACTGATTAACTAGAGTAAATACAAAATATTCTCAAAAATTTAGAAAAAATGAGTGTCAGTATCGGGAGAGGGGGGTCTGACATAAATGAACGGACGGAATAATGTACGCATCTTCTTATTGAATAAAATTTAAATTTACCAATTTATTTCTGTAAGGTGTATATTTTAATCAGCAGCGAGCTTGCCGAAATCTGTTTGTTTGTATTATAAATAAAAACATGTTTCGACCGACGCGAATTCGAACGTGAATTTTTTTACAGTAACAACGATACCATTGTGAACTATATTTAGTCAGGGATTCCCAACAGGACAATTTCATTTATTAAATTATTATTCTTTGAGACAATTGAGTTTTGTGGGTGTGCTGTTGTTACATTTTTATTATTTAAGTGTGTTATTCCAAATATATGAAATTATTGGATTCAGGTGAGTTGTTGGCTGCGGTGACACAGTTATTATTAATATTAGGGGCTGAGGTTTTAGGGCGCTGCGGTGCAATGAGGACTGTAGGCTGCGGTTGTACAATTATCTAACTCATTAATGACCTCAGTCCAGTTTTTGGACATAGAAATCTGTCTTGAAGAGGTAGTGCGGGAGCAGGGTGCTTGCCTTTTCCCAAGAGTAGGATTACAGCATCATAAATGTAAAGTAGATGATCACAGTAATGATTGGCTGCGGTCAATGTATTTCTTTCATACTTATTTATATTGCAGTAAGGCCTTATTTAGAGTTCAATGCATAATAAAAGCTAAGTAAAGGTATGCTTGAGTGCTCACACATATTTCCTTTTATATTTTGATAAAGGTGCTTGTTATTTATATATTCAAGTGAGTGAGTGTTACATTATTCAATTTTTGTTTGTTAGATTGATATCAACTTATATTATTGTTGCCCTCGGTTTTCCACAGCTTAACATTTCCAACTCAATTTTATGTAGTGATATTTTTCTCTAATAAAGTTTGTTGTTTTGTTTCTCGGAAAATGTTTTAAAACTGAACTTTAAATGTACACTGTATAAATCCAATCAGTCAGTCGTTCCTCATGGAATTTATATATTACACACAGATATGGGCATATAAAGGGCAATTACTGGAACTCCATGGTGACTACCCGATCCCACGCAATTTTATACGCAAACGATAAGCAAGGAAAGCAGTAGCTATTAATAACTAGCTGCTGCACTACTTGATACAACCGTCCGCCCATACACATATATTCGATATACCTACACTTCTCATATAACAAACAAGCCAGTTACATAAATATTGTGTATTACATACATATACCCGAAGCAATTTGTAATATTTATATTTTATCGTTTTGTAAATGTCGAGTATTTAACGGTAAGTACGTTTGGTTAACATCGGAAACACTCGCAGAATTTCAAGCTGAGGGGTAGCTAGCTGACAAAACATGCATATAAAATAATTTTTATGGTTTCGAATATCTAACGAATAACTAACTTCATACATGTCATAAAAGCCTTCATTGATAACACCAATTGTACAATAATATTTTAGGTGTATTAAAATATATTATCTAAACTAACTTTGAAATGACGTTTTTTTTTTTAAAGAAGAACTTGTTAGGATGTGAAAAACCGAGCGCAACAATAATATAAGTTGATATCAATCCAACAAACATAAATTGAACAATGTAACACTCACTCACTTGAATATATAAATAACAAATATTCACTAAATCAATCAATAGATGCCAATCACTATGATGATCACTCGCTAGATATTCCTTTTATTTTTCAGCACCTTTATCAAAATATAAAAAGAAATATGTGTGAGCACTCAAGCATACCTTTACTTAGCTTTTATTATGCATTGAACTCTAAATAAGGCCTTACTGCAATATAAATAAGTATGAAAGAAATACATTGACCGCAGCCAATCATTACTGTGATCATCTACTTTATATTTATGATGCTGTAATCCTACTCTTGGGAAAGGGCAAGCAATCTGCTCCCGCACTACCTCTGCAAGACAGATTTCTCTGTCCAAAAACTGGACTGAGGTCATTAATGAGTTAGATAATTGTACAACCGCAGCCTACAGTCCTCATTGCATCGCAGCGCCCTAAAACCTCAGCCCCTAATATTAATAATAACTTTGTCATCGCAGCTAACAGTCTAAGTAGCGTCCCTGTATATATTTTCATTAATTACTTTTGAATCAATATAAAATCAATTAGCACCATTTCACAAATCAATCAGTTACGTAAATAATTATTAAAAATGAAAATGCTTGAAGTACTCAGTGAACAATTCACCCGAATCCAATAATTTCATATATTTGGAATAACACACTTAAACAATAAAAATGTAACAACGGCACACCCACAAAACTCAATTGTCACACAGAATAATAATTTAAGAATGAAATTGTCCCATTGGGAATCCCCTACTAAATATAGTTCAAAATGGTATCATTGTTAGGTACTGTAAAGAAATTCACGTTCGAACTCGCGTCGATCGAAACATGTTTTTATTTATAATAGAAACAAACAGATTTCGGCAAACTCGCTACTGATTAAAATATACACCTTACAAACTTTACAGTAGAAACGCGATAATGTGAATCGAAAAAATCAACAGTTGTTCACATTATCGATTTATCACGTTAACGAATGTTACATTTAAAATTTAATAAACCTATATAAGACAAATCAACGTGGACCAAGAAGCTAAGACCAGAAAAATCATTTCCGATGAAGATTTTGATATAATTAAATTTAAAATTTCGAATGACGTTAATTTGATTTGTTGGTTTTGAGGCTAGGCTGGCGGGCTCGAATGTGGCTCTAGAATTGTCTTACATTTAAATATATCCTAATTTCAAATCCACGTAACCTAGATTGGCAATTGAATTTGGATTTTCGAGTTAAAATATTTTAAAATCTTGAACTGGGGATGGATATAATGAGACCAGATTCTAATTCAGAGATAAAAGATACTTTCCTTTTATTTCCCGTTGTAATCTTTTCAAAAAGGGCAAAAATTGCATTTTTGTGTTCTGAGATTAGGATATCATGACGTCTTGAGCGAATTCTGAGGAGATATGAACTTCAGAGCGTAGCAAATGACTAACCTTTTTGTTCTTTGTTTTCAATCCCTGATTTGGTTGACCTGTGTAATTAAGAAAATAAATATACATAAAACAGTAAGTTGTTTACCATCTTTACTTGTTTGTGAATGGACTAGTTTTGCGTTTTACTTGATTATTTCGCAACTCAGAATAAAATTTTGATTTCGTTGATCAATAAACCACTGATACAATTGTTTTTCCATTCTGGAAAACCTTTTTGGCTGAATTTTGCATTTATCACAAAAATGTGGAATACAGTGAGAAATGTAAATTAACATATTGTCTTTCTTTGGTTTGAATTTTACACATAAGTATAACTTTACATGGTTATCACGTTTATAATACAAGTTAATATAATAGATGATTATATTGTAGTACATTCAATTTTAAATTTTCAAAACAGTCACAGACTGTAGTGCGGATTATTCATTATACATACCTATTGTATGGAATTAATTTTTCAAACAGTCCGAACCCCTGAGATTAGACATACTTAATAAAACAATGTAAATTATTGTACATTGATTTACGATTAGTATTCATGTAAACAAACCTTCGGAAATGAGATGATACCCGACTGATGATGAGCCCATAAATCCACTGCGGTGTTCACAGTTATTAGCCTAATTAAGCGTATGTTGTGTACATGAATATATGAATATGTTGTTTAGGAAGACATTCCAATCCATTTAGTCCAAATGCAGGAATTAATTGGACTTGATCTTTAAATTTAAATGTTAGGTCAAACCTCCCAGCTCGAAAAAGTCTATTAGTTTGTTTTTGTTTGTAATATAAACAGGCCGTATCATATTACGCTGTTCACAGTTCAAAAAAAAATCGGACAATTTTTTTAATATTACCTGCTTACATTTATTACGTGAAAATTCTAACTAATTAATTTTCGGACTCGCGCACGAAGGGTTTCGTCAATGAGTCCCCTTAAATATTTATTTTATTCTGTTTTTAATATTTCTTGTTATAGCGGCAATAGAAATAGACCATCTGTGAAAATTTCAACTGTCTAACTATCACGGTTCATGATATACAGCCTGGTGACAGACGGACTGCAGAGTCATAGTAATAGAGTCCCATTTTACTCTTTGGGTACGGAACCCTAAAAATATAGAGGCCATTTTTACTTTCAAACAATAAAAACGTTGGTTGTAAATTTCAACAGATTGTTAATTTTTAACAATTAGAAGTTCATTTAGGCTTTCACTGCTGTCGTCTGAAGACAATGGATTATCAATCGGATTTGGATTTTTCCGGATTCTAACCGTGTCTTTTTGATGAAATCCCTATGGCGTTGGAGACCTTACATCGACGACGTGAAGTTCCTGAAGATGTCCTTTTCTATAGACGAAATGTCGAACACTATTGACGTCACCATGGTCCGCCATGGGAATTTCATTAAAAAGACACGGTTATAATCCGGAAATTCAATTTTATTAACTTAACAATTGTTTCGCCAAACTTTGCCTTCTTCAGAAGTTTTATGGCTTACTTTAACCTAAAATAATTATGGATTTCTTATATACTGTTTCTAATGATGGTGAATGGGAATATATTGATCCAGAACCAACACTCAAAATATTTGGTTCTTTAACTAGTGTTTAGTACAATGTGTTTCCTAAATACGTCAACTTGAAAACCAACAATAGTCACACAGCTAGGATGGGGGGAAAACATGAAATTGTAAATTATTAATGAACAAATAGAATTAAGTCAATCCCCATTACTCAATATTTTCTTTATCTCGCCATTACAAATAGTTTATAAGAAATCCATAATTACATTAGATTTAAAATATCCATACAACTACTGAAGACGTCAAAGTTTGGCAAAACAATTGTTATGTTAAAAATTAAAAAATCTGCTGAAATATACCAGTGCTTTAATTGTTTCAAAATTATATTGAATTTCAATGGAGTAATGTGTATTACGTCATGTTCTGATGCTAATATAAAAATGGTTACTTATTTTTTGCAACAAAATCCTTAATACGAAAGCTATTCCTTTGTAGTCTATTTGTCAGGAAGCTCGCTGCATCAAGCAGCACGGTCTAATTAAAACCGGGCTTTAATCTTTACCGCAAATCAAAGATAAGGTATGCATCGAGAGACCACAACCATTTCGCATTAACCACCTTATTAGTAGCACTGCTGCATTTCAAAAGCTTTGAAACATATGCAAATTGCTAAAGACAGGTGTGGGCCAAATAACTATGAATTTATAAATAGTAGGTATCTAATATATGGATATGGATATAAATACTGTTATGAGAAGAACGTTATTCTAATTGTAAGACTAAGTTGTTTAATTTGATTTCTTGTAAAAGTAAGTAAAAGTAAATTTACTCACAGATAATAGGTGAGAATGCCATAGAATTACTTTACGGAATTGTAGATGAAATACTACCTTTTTATTGAATAACGTTTTCACAGTTAAACTAAAAGTTTTTGTTTGTAACTTGCAACTTTAATAAAACGAAATTTTTGTATTGTTTTTCCAATAACAACATTTTTCTTAAAGCACATGCATTCAAACAAGTTTTGCTACCTAAACTAGCCAAAAATATAATTAATACGTTCAAAAAATTCATTGGAATATACATATTCTACTAAAAACTACAATACTGTATACTATCTTAGCGATTATAGTTTAATAGCTAGCTAAGTCATTAAACAAATACTTTTGAAAATTGAATCGATGAAGCCTTCAAATATTCCATAGACTGTTAAATATACCTATGTCACAAGAAGACTACGACACTGAATTAAATAGAATACATATTATTGCAATCAACAACGGCTACACAACTTCAATGGTCACAAACTTACTGAATAAAAAACTTAATAAAAAAAACCTTAACTCAGTTTATCCCCCGATAGTAAAAAATAAATCACTTTTTAACTCGCTAACATATCAAGCTAATATTTCCCTCACTCTAGGTAAACATATTGCAAAATTTGCAGACTGCTTCGTATCATTCAAAACGGATAATTCTTCAGGCAAATTTATTAAAAACAACAAAGACCCCATCAAAAAAGAAAATAAATCTGAAATTTATAAGTTAGATTGCGGTGGTTACAATAAATCTTACATTGGACAGACTGGAAGAGCTTTTAAAGATGGTATAAAAGAACACAAGAAATGTTTTGAAAACAAAAATGATCAGTCTACTTATGCTAATTACTTAATTTCTAACTCACATAACTTTAATGATAACTTTAAGATACTACATTCTGAAGCTAAAGGTATTAAATTGAACTTACTAGAAACCATGGAAATAAATAAATTAGGATTAGTTTTAAATGACCAAACAGATTTGAACAATTCTCCTCTACTAAACATTTAAACTTTACACACCGACCCTTATAATTTAGTATTTGATTCCACTTGTAATTAGTTTAAATTCAGATTACTTCACCATCTGAAGAAGATATTGTATGTCGAAATAATATTATTGTGGTATCAATAAAAACTTTTTGTAACTCATCTGTGTTTTATTAAATGTTAAATACTTTTGACTGTTTCACGCCCACTAAGTACTAATATTGGTGCACGGGAAGTTTCTCCGAGATACACTGTAGTCCAAAGCCGGAGGAAAGGGCGGAACTTATTTTCAGCCTCATGTTAGGAATCGTCGAAGTGGTTAGCTTGTGGTGCGGGAGAGACAGACGAGACGGGCGAAATGAAGGCAGAAGAAAAATGAAAGATTATCAATGGATAAGTTTATTTGCCTAAATGATCCAAGGAAACTACAGAAAATTTGTACCAGAGCAGCCGGACCCGGAATCGAACCGGTGACCTCCCGAATATTAAGCAATGGTTTTAACCACTAGACCACGTCTTTAAGTTATACTACACGTACAAATATATAGTCTACAGATGTAAGCGTTGCAGTTTCGGAAATATGTATTAGGTAAGCAAGAGTCATCTAACGGTTTAAACAGCACACATGCATACTCTGACAGACAGTATTATCTCAAATATATATATATACGTCAATGTATTTATTTTAATTATGTTTTGTTTATCCTGTTAATTCTTTTACCTAACTGTTATTTTATATTAATAAAAACGAATTTCTTGAGTAGTTTCAAGAATTTTAATGCAATTGTTTTACTAAACAATGGCTTCATCTCATCATATAGGTAGGTAACCATCAATATATTGTAAAAAGTTCGATTAAAATAATTCTACACAATAGTCAAATCTCATTTAATAATATGTCAACAATGTGTCTGCCTATATGTTACAACCATTATGCAGGTCGGTGTTGTTAAGGATGAGTTTATCTTTTAGTTCTAGCCGCTATCGGCCTGAAACAACTGCTGCTAACACGATTCATTTTTATTCTTGTTTACATTAGTCCGATATTAAACTTTAATCAAAGGATAATTTATTGATGGCTTCTACTTGATAACCCATTCTCTGCTCCCTCTCTCTGTATAAATAGTTTTCCATTAACGAACGGAATATTAAGGGATGAAAATCATCGTTTCTTGTTCAGGTCTCAGGTGGAGATCAATTTTTATTGAATTGATTTTGTTGGGGCCATTACTTTACGAAACTTGAAATTGAAGTAGGTAACTTTAAGGAAAATTATTTTATCTGAAAAGTGTTCCGTGAAAGTTTGATAGTTTCATTTAAGTTGATCTGAATACTACTGTTTATAAATGCTTTAAACAAATACACTCTTTTATTAAAAAAGTTATTATTGCTAGTATGGGTAAGTGTTTGAAAAATAGTGATAATTTTTGTAAAACCATTCGTAATATTTTTATGCACCATTTTAAAACAAGAAAACTACAAACGTCTGTTGTCTACCAACTTAAAGTAAACAATGATAAGATAAAATTTCGTTCCGAATTGCTAGAAATATTTTAACCTGCAATCAATGTTTAAAATAACATACTGCGGATATTTTGAACGAAGGAGAACGAACATAAATGTTTTTAAGGTATTCAATTATTATTAGATTAACGACATACAGCACACTACTGATAAGATAAAATGTCTCGGTTTTTATTTATCCTTCCCCGTCTATGATAAAAGTCGAAAATTAGTTAGGACAAACAAAAATTACAATTAATAACTAAAAAAAAAACAATTAACTCTAGTGTTGTTTTGTGTAGGTTGTCGAGGTATAATTGCATGAAGAATTAAAAAGCAAGTTTGTCACATTTCTCAAGAATAAATTTCTTTAAATTTTTGATTTAAAATTTGTAACCATGATCGTATTTAGGCTAATTTCTTGGTGAAACATCTTGTAATAATATAAGTTAATTATAAAAAGACACTTGGTATTGTTTCACTATTTTTATTTAAAAAGCTCTAACATGTTTCGGCTATGAAGCCATTATCAAAGAGTTAAATGCAGATAATAACTCTTTGATAATGGGTTCATAGCCGAAACATGTTAGAGCTTTTTAAATAAAAATAATGAAACAATACCAAGTGTCTTCTTATAATTAACTTATATTATTAAAATTTATGATTTAATTCTGTCTGTTCCATACTCTTATTATTTTATTTTGTTTACCTCACCGTCATCTTCTTAAATAAAATATAAAACTTGAGGCGAAATGCGACAACCATATTTATTTTGGAATCTTCCGTTCTCATTTACACAAAAAATAACAAAAGGTTAGACGTGTGACAGAATTAGGAAATTTATTTGCCCAAGAACCGCCAACGAGCTAAAACGTAAAAACGAAATTATTTCCAGAAAGTACAGAAACATCTTGTTCATGTGATTAAAGAGCTCCACGAAGAATAGAATTTCGTGGAACTGACTTGTTTCGTAATTTTATTTATCCAAATCACTTTTCAATTACCTAATTCATTTGCATTTGTCGATTCTTATTCTCAGAAACTGTATCTAACATTTTCCTTAATATCTACATATGAAAATATCTTATTTAAATATGGAGAACGTGACGCATATTAAAAATACTCAAATTTATAGACGGAAGGTATTAAAATCTTTTTTGGAACGCATCCTACACAGTAGGCACAGCGCACCGAAAGTCATGCTAAATGTGGGATCTGTGATCCTTTGTAATTAGACGAAAAAGGATTTTAATGCATTCCTTTTTTTGGATTGGTATCTTTGTCTAAGAATCCATCGGAATCAACAGTGTAATTTAATGCCGGTAGGGGTATTATCCCTCGGAGTAGTTGTTTCTGTTGATTCCATATTTATATTTACTGTTGAAGTAAAATATAAAATTAAAATAAATTTTTAAATATCAGTGTAAAAGTTGCGATATAATTAATAAAAAGCTCATAAAAGAGGGCATATTATCGCATCGTAGGTAAATTCAAGGGAAGAATTGGAAACATTATTCTCACGTATAAATAAAATGGTTAAGTATAAAAAAGGTTCATCTATTGTATGTTATTTTATTTTATATCTGCTATATTTATTCTCTGACATGCGTTACGTACAACTAAAGTCAGTTAGCTATAATAAAGTCAAAAGTAGGGCAGAACGTAAAGATAAATCGTGCTTTTTATTGTAGACAGTTCGCATAAAGGTGTAAGAAATATTGGCATAGGGCGAGTCAATTAAGGCAAGCCAAACCCTTATGTCAAATGTAACTGAATCAGAAACGGCCGCTAGAAGAAATGTTTGCAGGAGATATTTAACGGGTACACTTCAAAAATACCACAATTCATTTCTCCTTAAATCATTTTCTTTGTTATTTGTCTTCACATTAACCCTGTTAACCGTTGAATGTTTCGTATTCCTGTACACTTGAAAAAATCAACTTCAATTTACGATGCTATTAAAACGAATACGTTGATTCATATTAATAAGATAACCAGCTTGAAGTAATATCAATAAATTATGCTAAATTTGCAAAAATTACATATGTATGTTCCAAAAATCTCTACGATAAAAACTTTAGAAAAAAATCTGACATGTTTCACTAACTATATTAGCATCTTCAACCGTTCTTTAATCTTCTTGGAAAATATCTATTTTTATATAGTTTAGCAGATAATTGCATGGCAGATTCCGCATTTATATTTTTAAATTTTGGAAGTATATCAAAGGAAAATCAAGTTGCCTTATTCAGTATTCACCCGAAGCTACCGTCAAAAACAATTGGATATGCAATAACATTCTGGTTTTCTCAACTTAAAACTTCTCAAACCTCAAACTAGGAAAAACAAAACGTTGAGGGAAAAAATAAAATTCCACAAGATAATAATGTCTTAACAAATACTCTGAAAATGTTTCGATCGGTTTAAATATTTATCAAGTCGTTAAATTCGTTGAAACATTACCGTGTGGATTTTTACTCTCCTTACAATTAGTTTAATATGTTTCATCATAAGTGCATCGATAAAAGCTTTTTCAATAATAAAAAGTGCCTCTACAAATCAGTGGTATAAAGAAAAATACAACATGTTAAATAAAAAAATTCATAACGGTTAAATATTGCAGATAATAAAAACATTTTAGAAGCTAACACCGAAATGGCGGTTGTGAAAACGTAACTAAATATTGTACACTTCAAAATTTAAAAGCTTAAACAGGAACACAGAAGATTCAAGTTACTTTTAATTAAAAAAAAAACATGAATATATTGTACATTTTGTCACAAATAAAACAAATACAGTTCCACTTTAAATAATTTTTATTCTTCATAAAGGTTTACTAATTAACAATCACAATTAATACTTCTTCTGAAGATGATTATGTTTAAGTGAAACAATTATAAAGAATAAAAGTGATTTAAGGTGGAACTGTATTTGTTTTATTTGTGACAAAATATTCATGAATATGAAGTTCCATAAAGTAGATGCCTATACAATTCAATATTTGAAATACTATTGTGGACAGTCTCTAAGCGTGTACAAAATAAGTCCAAACTGTAAGATGTGAAAACCGATTTCGACCTTTTTAGTCTCATCAGCATGCTGTAGAAAGATCACTGGGTTCATTTTGGGAAGTCGATATCCTTGATCGTAAAACCCCCAACGACGTTGATTACACCGTCTATAGTTATTTAACTTGTAGAAAGTTGTAATTTGTAATATGATTATAAAACAAGAACAAATATGTGTTAGTAGCTAAATTATCATCTACTATGATTTTTTATGTAATCACGGTTAGATTTGCTAGCAATAATAATAAGAGTTTATCCAACAAAATATTTCTAAAACTATCCTAATCGTGTGTGTTATATTAAACCGCTTTGATGTTTTATTTTTAAAGTTATGAATCAAATAATCTACCGAAAGGAATATTGAGAAACATGAAAAATGTTTCAACTTCAAACGAAACTCCCTTCTTTGTAATATTCACAATAATAATATAATGCCGCAATCACATTTTCTGATAATGCTTGAGACTTCGACCCGTCGACATTATCTACAACGTAACAATATGTACATACATATACATAGATTATATAAAAAGCATTGTACAATAAAACTATGTTAAATTGAAATAAAATATATTTACGATTACCATAAAACTAATATATAGTAAGTATTTAGTGTAGTCCGAAGAAAACATTTAAAAATGGTTTAAAAATCACCAATTCATTTTTAGTAGGTATTATTAACATTTAATATTAATAACATATTATACATAGAACCGCTTATTTTTTTACAATTAGCGAAAGAAATTAATAAAACCTGTTTATGCCGTATTGATATTTTAAATTAATAAAACACAATTTCCACAATAATTTTATTTTTCTCTACTAGGACATCTTCGGGAAAAGTATTTTCATCGAATGTTACAATTTTTGCCTTATATGTATTACTACTATTTTAGTCTAAATGATTGGGAGAAATTTCTGCTATTTTGTCTAAAATTGTTGAATTGTGAATATTTTCAATATCATTAAGAATTCTTGTATTATTTTTACACTGTTTTTTAATTTCTAAAGTTTCTAAAATGTCTAGTTTTTTACTTTTATTATGTTTGTGTAAAACTTTAAAAATTTTGTTCTAAATTAAATTCATGTTTGTTGTCTTCAATGTGGTTCATGAATGTTGGTTTTTTATTGTAGTTTTTAATATGTTCTTGAGTTCTTTCTTTGAACGATCTCCCTGTCTGACCAATATATAGCGCATTACAAGTATTGCAATTTAACTTGTATACTCCACACGAATTCATTTTTTCTGATTTGTTATTATTGTTAATTATATACTTCGATAGATTATTATTTGTTTTAAATGATATTGTTCTTTTTTATTTTATTTGTTACTGTATTTGAAGTATGTCTTAAATATACTATTGATTTGATCAAAATTATAGTGGAAATTGTGTTTTATTAATTTAAAATTTCAATATGTATATAGATATCTATAAAGTAGAGGCTGATACAATTAATTATTTATTTACATCGTATGTTACATAAAAAACGTAACTGTTAAATAGGGATGAAACACCTTGTTGTTTTATTAGCTTTCTTGAGAAAACTTTGACATGTTTTAGAAACTACAAACGCTAGAAAAAAGACAATTTTTGGATTTCTATTGCACACATCAAAAAAGTGTTATCTGGTAGAGCCAAAAACAATTAAAATTAAGGCTTTTCATTAAATTATAAAATCACACATTATTTATGTTTCTGAATCAGTTCAAATTAAAGATCATGAGTTTTCTAAATAAGTATTAGTTACTGTTGATTTAGACAATTTTGATTATGACTCTATGTCGATTAAGTACAAATTAATTAAAATATTCATGGCTATTTATAATAAAACGTTTACCATTATTTTTACTCTACCTGAAAACTTTCTTTTGAACATACAGTTAATTAATGTTACGTAGCTGTTCTGATTTCTTGTTTTTCGACCGTAATTACACAGGTGCCAGCTCAAATCGATGATAAAAACTAACGCAAATACGTACATGTGTATACAGAAAAGTAGTTTTCGTCGTTTAACGTAAGGAATAGAATGATCAATTTGTAAATTTTGGTGCCAGCGGTAAACTGTTTAATAGAAATTCCAAACATACCTTCATAACACATTATTTGTTTTAAAGTAGTATGAGAACTTATTATAAAACAATTTCTTATCCATAATATGAATTTAACGGCCCCTTCAATTAACGGACGTTTTCCAGAACAATTCTATAATTTTACTTCCAAATTGCTTAAATAAATATAATTGAAGAATATTTAAAGACAACCAATAATAATACGAGGCATGTTTTTTAAGTAAGTACAGTTTTGAAATTCTGCTGCCGTAGCACTGCGGTCAGCGTTCCGCGCATGTGCATTGAGTACCTACATCTCTCACCTACGCACTGACGCCATTACAGTCTGATTCGCCCTTGTTTACGTTGTTTACTGAGTGTTTAAGATGCCTTCGATAATCGTGTGTCCCGCTGACTGTGAAGTCCGGAGTCCGGGCTGTTATACGATTCCTTAGTGCTAAAGGACTAAAACCGATTGATATTCATCGTGAAATCTGAAATCTGTGCAGTTTACGGACAAAACATTATGAGTGATGGCATGGTAAGGAAGTGGGTGAGAGCATTTAAAGATGGCCGCACAAATGTGCATGACAATGCCCGTCTGCATGCGGCTAATCGGACCAAAGATCTCATAACATCTTTTCACTGGGAAACTCTAGATCATCCTCCGTACAGCCCTGATCTGGTGCCCAGTGACTGCCATTTGTTTCTGCACTTGAAGAAACATTTAGGCGGTCAGCATCTTCAAGACGATGACGAAGTCAAAACAGTTGTGATGCTGTGGTTAACAGTTAACATCACAAATCAGGCGGCAGAGTTCTATGAGAAGGGTATTCAAAAACTGGTCACTGGTCAAACGTTATGACAAGTGCCTCAATATAGAAGGAAATTATGTAGAAAAGTAGATTAAGGTACAGGGTCTTTCATGTAAAAATAAAATTATTAAGATATCTTTGCACGTTTGTTATTATTATAATTTCAAAACGGTACTTCTTAAGAAACATGCCTCGTAATAAAATCCATGTATTAATTTATTTAATTTTATCGGTTTAACGTCTGTGGTAGTTTCAACGGTATAAATATAGTTTTTTATCTTACGAAGATAAAATTAAAACAAAAGGAACAACACCAGAACTAAATTTTAAACTGAGACTAGGTAATTATTAACATTTACACATTTTCTTTACAAGTACCAAACTGAATTGTAGTTTACACTACATTTTTCACAATGTATCTTCTCAGTTTCTCAATTACCTCGTTAAGTAAGTCACACCTGGTAATTTTGCTGTTGAGAATATAAACAAGAATGCGAGAGTGCCTCCCTAATGATACATTCTTCGTAAAAACTCCTGATGGGGAGAATCACCACCTAATAATACTACAAATTTCTTGTATTTAAGTAGGTTTGTTGAGCTTCCTCTTTGAGAAATAGAAGGATATGAAAATTCCTGAAAACATGTCCTTCACATTCTTCAAGTTTTAAAATTTAATTTCATATCTCCCTGAAAAAGTTGCACAGGTGTTTTTATTTGAATCGAACCAGACAAATTAAAAATCAGGTAATCATTTAAATGTACGTATTAAATCTCACCGATTTAACCATGACAACCATGCAATTATGATAATTTTAAAAGCTATCGAACACCTGTTGTTCATTAAAGGTTGAAGAACTTTATTCAAATGAAAATCGTCTTGAAACGAAAACTTGCGTCTTCAGGAATGTCACCGTGTGTTCATTAGACCTGCGTTGATTTACACTACATCACAACGATATTGAAATCGAAAGTAATCCGTTTTCGAAACATTAATCGCTTTGTTTATAATAAAAGTCTCTAGTTTATGCTTTTATTACAGGTAAGTGTATGTAATTCAGGTCAAGGTTAATTCGTGGACTCTTACCATTGCTGACCATGGAAATAGATGATCGGATTACAACATAAAACATTTAAATATAGTAATTTGATATATAAACACGCCATTATAAAGTATTAATATCTTAAAAAAACATCAATTGTAGCTTAACCCGTAAAAGACGAAAAAACTAATTAAAAATAAAATCTGCTAATTTTTCCGTTCATTTTTTATTTATTTCTATCAAAAGAAACCTTAACATCATACTTTTTTTCTTTAGAATAATAACCCTATGCGCTGGTCACTGGCTATCGATATTTTTAATAACAATTATTAGGAAAAATTAAAAAACAAATTAAAAAAGGAAACTAATATGTCTCCTCTAGTAACAGAAACAAAGACATAGTAAAATAATTACAGAAATTGATTTTATTCTGTCTACGTCTATGCAGGAATCCTCGTAACATTTTTGTTACTTGGTAACTAATGTTAACTACAGTTTTGAAAATTTACCAATTCCCTGAAAATTTTACAATGTGAAAGTGTAAAAATTACACAAGTCGTATTAAATAAATGTAAAGGAAAGTAACAAAATCAGTATTGTAGTTTTCTTATTCTTTATATTACATCATCTTTAATAAAATTAAAAAAAACTTACTATAATAGTTTATTCAAAAAAAAGAAGGCATTAAAATCCTTTTTCGCCTAAATTTTAAAAATCACAGATCCCACATCCTAGTAATTTAGACGAAAAAGGATTTTAATACCTTCCTTTTTTTGGATTTTTATCTTCGTCTAAGAATCCATCGGAATCAGCAGTGTAATTCAATGGCGGTAGAGGTATTAGCCCTCGGAGTAGTTGTTTCTGTTGATTCCATATTTATATTAATATTTACTATAATAATTAATTAAGTAAATTTAATAACAAGCCCTAATGATGAAATTTTGTTGTGCTGCTTTATTGCGATAGTAAAGTCAAAAATAACGATTTAAAATCAAATTTTAAAATTTAAAAAGAGAAAACAAATATATTTTTCATCATAAAGTCCCTTCTACATCAGTTTTCACATTGCTACAATAGCATGCCTATAATTTTAAATAGGTTACAAAGAGGTATTTTTGTAAATAGTACCGATTTTTTTTTCGTGCACCAGCGAATTGGTATTCGGGCTATTCCAATCAGATCTTTTTTAACTTCCAAGCTTGCTTTGCATAATCGAAAATTCAGTCAACTGTTTTATTCGCAGATTGCGTATAAACTGTTAAGTACCTTTTATAGTAAATATCAGAATAGTAATACCCCAGATTAGCATACAATGAAATAAATAAACTTCCTGCTTGTCTTCCACAAAGTAACGAAATTGAAAACTTTTGCAATAATAACAGTCCGACGAAACGATAAGTTTTGTTTTTATTTCGGCGATGATGATCTGCGATGGGATACCTAATCTTTATTTATAACCTGGCCAGGCATCGGATTTTTACGGTTGGCCAAAGAAATCTCGACATCAAGGTCAAGTTCATAATGTGACCATCTACAAATTATTTAGTACTCCTTCACCAAGCAGTCTTTTTTGATCTTTCTAATAGATTTTTGCTACTTACCATTACCATTGGGCACTTGTCAACGAATATCAATGTTTTAGAGTTCGTATGTGACGGAATAATTCGCGATATGATCGAAAATTGCTAAAGAACAAAACGTTGATACATGTACAGGTATGAAATTCTCTGGAATTAAAACAAAAAAAGGGTTTTGTACTTTATCAAACAACATGTATATACATATAAAGATTATGAAAAATAAAATACAATAAATTTTATTTTGGCCCACAAAAATTTACAGAGAAAAATGGGGACGAAAATAAAAAATATAGTATCATAATCCAAACCAAGATGGGGACAAAGAATTGTTTATTTAATAAACTAACACCGACGTTTCCCTTTTTTGTGCAAACCTTTATCATGATCAGGTTTTTAAACTCATAATCAGTGTGACTATTATTTATTTATTTATTACTTTATTTATACACATTAGTAAAGCCTTGCATCGAAAAACAAAATGTCGGTGTTAATAGTTTATTAAATAAATTGTGTTTTGCTCTCAACCTGACGTTGATTTTGAAACTGTATTCATAAAGTAATACGGACAAACGGAAATGGAAACACAAATTAAAAAATAAATATCAAACGTACATTTCCTATTATATCTACAAAACTTTCTATATGCATAAATTATTTTAAATAAAAGGATAGAACGCGGAAGCAACAACATAAGGGTTCTGGCCTTCCTTGTTAAGCACGGAATTCATAAAACGATTTTTGAACTAAACAATACTGAAATTATTTGAAAAGAAATAAAATAAAAATGCTCATTATACAACCTATAAATGATACTAAAAATAAAGAAATGAAATTTGTTTTTCAATACTAAAATAACTATGTCAAAATAAAGAGTAAATTCCAAACAAAATTTATAATTAATTTATTACATAATAATGAACATTTACATACGTATAATATACGAGTATGTATATATAAATAATCACCTTTTAGGTCCATTACTAAAAATAAACCATAAATCATCAAATATCCGCACACTTTAATACAGTTAGTTATGATCCTACAGTAAAAGTGTAAACAAGGAATTTCCAACATCTGCCGGAATTCGAAAACAACAAAATTAAAATCACTATATGTACATAACCTATACATATTTTATTAAATTGAAATTGCATAATGAACATTTGTTTGTTTTGCTGTTTGTACGAGAATACTCCATACATGCAGTTAATTCTCGCGAAAAAGATTATTCGTATTTATAAACGGCGATTATTAACATTTGTATAAAAAACGTCTACATTTTGTTATAATTTGATATCGCTACAAATATGTACAATTCGATTAATATGTTAAACAAAACGGTAACTCTGTTAGCAAATTTTATTTTTATAAATAAATAAAATGAACCAAAATCTTTTAAATGTTTTAAAGGGTTTTTATTAAATCTCTACAATTGTTTCGGGTGATGACCTTTATCAACTAACATATTATTCTTTATAAAGGGCTAACCCCTCGAAACAATTGTAGAGATTTAACAAATCCTTTGAAACATTTAAAATCTTTTATTTCATTTTAAACAATGTTTCATAAAACCATAACGGAAATTTCCATTTTTTTATTAATTTTATTTTTAATCATTTAAAAATAAATTTCTATAAAATATATATGTATACAGTTCTTGTTTTGCTCAAAACAAAACTTTTAATTGTTTAATGTTAATTTTCAGGGTGTAGCGGTAGATACGGAAGTATTCGATATGTAAACCGCGTAAATGCATGAACACGACTGCCAAAACGTCAAGTAACCTTGCTAATCGACACTATTTAGAACACAAAGGCTTTTGTTTTAAACTTGAACTTAAACGTTAAAAGAAAATTGGCAATCAAGTATTTTTGTTCGGGATTTTCAGAAGCCAATCGTTCGTCTTCATTTTTTTGTATTCTTTCGACATTTAGTATCTTTACTGGAAAACTTCATGAAAATGCTCTTGACAAAATGTGGAAAAAATTAGTTCTTTAGAACGATACGACGCAACAGCTTCTATAAAAACTTTTACTGAACATGGTCAGCGACGAAACTATTACACAAATCATTCTAAAACATTTTTTTAAACGCTGTATTTACGAATATGAAACAGATTATGCCTTAAACTTCTAAAAAAATCACAATTGCAAGTCCAATACTGAATTATTAGTTAAAATTGTTTTATGTTCTTTCGAATAAAGCCACTATTTTAGCTAAGCCAGCTTTATGAAATTATGTTCAAAATAAGAAGGCATTAAAATCCTTTTTTCGTTTAAATTTTAAGGATCACAGATCCCACATTTCGAACGCGTCCTGCACAGTAGACACAACGTACCGAAAGCCATATTCCACGACCGGTTTCGACCTATCGGGTCTTATGATCCTTAAAATTTAGACAAAAAAAGCATTTTAATGCCTTCTTATTTTGAATATGTAATATCTTCGTCTAAGAATTCATCGGAATCAACAGTGTAATTCAATGCCGGTAGGGGTTTTACCCCTTGAAGTAGTTGTTTCTGTTGATTCCATATTTATATTTATGAAATTAGTTTGCAAATTATTTATGATAAGATTTCTAAACTTCATCAGGATAATGTAATGTAGAGTACCTACTCCCAACAAATTCGATTTTTCATAAAAATTCTAATTCACAGTGTCGGTTTATGATATTTATAAATAATAATAAAACAGATAAGCAACATTGTTAAACCCTCAGCATATAATGAACATGCTATCTCTATAACAAAATTGATTTTGTAGCCTTTCTTGTAGGTCTTATCGTAATTTATTCAGATTCGTTCGTATAAAAGATTTCTGCGTTTTCATTTCCATTACCTTTTTCAAAACCCCATCTCTTATATGCATAAACGTATTACTTGAAGATATTGTTAAAGATGAAACCATGCCTTGAGCTACTTTTAATCCAGCATTGTCACCTCGAAGCTATATAAAGCCGTAAACGAAATTATTTTAATCCCCATTGTTATCCTTCGCTTTTAGTAAGGCAGAGAAATCATCTACATACTTAATCTTGCATTTTTAAAGTTCAAAACTGAGACTTTATGCATACATGAAATAAAATGTCAAATTTATTTAACAGTGAAGTAATGTTAGTATAGATGCTGTATAACTAAATTTTTTGGTTTTAGATAAAAGAAGACCTTTTTAATTAGTGTCGTCACTGTGTTACTAAAAATTAAAATATAAGTTACAACACCCAGACTTAAATATTCGTTGTCTTTAAATGATGTTAGGTATTAGAAAATTGCAAAACTGAAAACATGTTAAAAATAGAAGATACAGTCAAGGGTTATAGAGTTTAACGATATCAACTAATAAATTGTATAGGATATATATACAAAAAAAACAACAAATTTTTGTTTAAGAAATATATAATTTTTGTTTAAGAAATATATATATATAAATATATGTATTTATTGTAAACATTTTTCAATAAAATTCTGATTTACGACTAATATCTTTATAGGATATATAGTACAACTATTAATTATTTATTTATTAAGCTCTTCCCATAAAATTCCTCACAAATGAATTCAAACAGCGATCATTATAGAAAATTATCTTGAATGTGATTGGTTGATTGTCTGGGAAATCCAAACTACTTAGATTAAAGAGTTGTTTATGAAATTTTAAAAAGCAATTTTGTTTTTTTACTTTCTGGAACTTATTAACAATAAATAAGAAATGTAAATAATTCGTGTTTACTGTAGTTCATTTATATATATATATATACAAGTCAAATGTGGAATTTTTCTTTTTTGATGATACAGAATTTTGGGTCAGTTTATCTTATGGTTACATGTAAGTATTTCATTTCCTGGACTTATATCAGTAGGCATGCACCGCTGTATTATATAAGGGACCAGAAATGGCAACTAAATAGTCTAATGAGGGTTTCTTATTAGATTTAAAGCTTTCAGTTGTTCAATTTGCTAATTTGCATTACAAAATTATATTTAAACTTGCAACTTCATTTAAATGTGCTTGCATGCAGAGGTGGAAATGTAATTAAACGAATAGGGTGTATAAATGATGTTGTGTTTGGTTATTAACGTTCTGCGCTACCCATTTGCGTTAATATTTTACAGAAATCATCGTTGGCATTGCGAATGGTTGAGTCTTCGTTTGCTATAGTGGCCTACCGTTATTATCCACCCCCATTCGTTCGTTTGTAGGGTTCTCAGTCAGCTGATTTGAAATGCATGAAATTTTCGAACGTACATGCTTTAACGAAGAAACAAACAGCAGTTTCGGTTACAACAAATCTTGCTCTTTTCGTTACGGATACTTTCGAAGAACACAATTAGGCGTGAAGGACGCCTTTGTATATTTTTCTGACAAAGTACGTAAAAAAAAGGAATAAAACTAACTGGCAGAAAGAATGAAAAAACAGACTCGCTACAAGAAGCAGGTAGAAAAGAAATAATTCAATGACAAATTAGCGAAATTAAAATTTGTGACAAATATGTACGTATCGATTAAACTATTAATTTAATTTACTATAGAACTGATATTTTTGGATAGTTATACTATTTTTTTTCTGCAAAAGGTATTACATAATTAAATACCAATTAAATGATATTCTAACAAAATTTTATATGAAGAACATTACTAACATAGATAGTTGCTTTCACTTAGAGTTTAAAATAGTTTAAATAAGCATTTAAATAATCAACGACTAAACTTATTTTTTTTTTAAATACCATCCTACAAAAAGTAGTTATTAAATTCTACTAATATTTAAGTGCAATCATAATATTGCTAATTACTGTCAGTTGTTTGTCGTTGAACTGCGTAAGTAATAAATATTTTCGAAAACGGTATACGTAGGTAAAAATCAAATTTAAGTTGTAAATATCTATTTACAATAGTTCTTAATGTAACATGACCTTGAATTAAAATGGAATTGGCTTTAAAAAAACAAGAAGTTTGGGTGTAGAAACGATAGATTATCAATCGTATATCGGTAAGCATCTTAACCATCCATATATATTTTACAATTGATAGGTGTTAACTAATACGATTTGGTTACGACTAAAATAGAACGTTTACGTATATAGCGTTGGTACCAACGATGTGATCTGATTGTTAATAATTTAGATGTACATATTTGTTAATCGTTTGTCAACAATGTATTATATATGCATGTTTAAAACAAGCCATTAGATGTAATTACAAGTGTTTGTGCTTGTATCAGATAAACGTGATTTTAAGAAAGGATTTGACAATAAAATTAATCATAATAAGATGACACAAAACGACTTTACCAAAATTAGATTAGCAAACCTCAATAAATATACATATTTATAAGGTTCCTTCTTCTAATTAATCATTACAAGCTGTAATGCACAAAATAATTTACTTACTAACTTAGAAGTTGAGACATGATTCATTTGAAATGGTCCACATTTAAAATTCAAACACAATACGAAAATCTTTTTAAGACGTGTTTTGATGAAAAATGTTTAAAATAGAAAAATTAAAAACAGTAGAATGATTCAACGAAAATTTATTGACTACTGAACATTCTACTGTTTCATAATCTGTTTGTTCTATTTTAAATGTATTTTTCTAAATACTAATTTGTAATTAGAGAGGTAGTTCGTTTTTAAATCTATTTTCCATTTTGAATATATTAAATTGATGCAGACTTGCTACAGTCAATTCGCTGCTATATTATAGTGTTTTTATAAATTTTATTTTACTTATTTATTCACGGGCTGAAACACCCATCATATCATTTTGATAACTAAATTTCTCTGGGCCCGTTGGTGAAAATACAGCCATTGTCGAATAGGACTTTTTAAGATAACGATTAATTAATAATATGATTAATATAAAATTTTTCTTTTCTACCAAATACTTAAATTGTTGTCACTGTATAGAAAAATACAATAGTAAATACAATAAATAGATTCCGAAATATAAATAGCTCGTTATTTTTAAGTAGCTGTATGAATTTTGTCACCTATAAAATCAAATTGTCCCATTTTTCCCTATATAAATCAATAGTAAAAACAACATAACAAATTTACAAACTTAGTTTCGAAAATAGGCGAAAACTACCCGACTCTGAGAATGGTTTCCGGTAACATATGTGAGTATTTATATTGTTAAGTGTGCAAGTTCAAAAAAGTGTAGTATTTTTTGTTAGGTAAAAATTAACGTTGTGTGTAATCTGTAATTTTTTATAAGTAGTTATTTTATTGTATTTTCTTGTCGGGTGTATTATATTCCAAAATCTATTTAAATTAAAAACGATATAAACAATTTAAGTAGATAAATTTTGTAGTACACATATGGTGTAGTTTTTTAATGAACAAACAAATATATGTACATTGTACATACATACAACATTCCAGAGTCCGTTTTTCTTTATTTATTCGACAGAGGTATGCAGTTATAGATTGATTTACAAAAGTAAACGAGAACTTTTTTACGGGTAGATGTATAGATAGGTATTGTCAAAATGTCTCCACAGAAATAATACATTACGTAAACACGTAGGTGGTATGTAATACAATTACATAAATATACGAGTCTATTTCATACATAGCTGAAATATGTCGGAGCCGATTTTATCTCTTATACAAATAAAATAAATTTAATCCAATGGTTTACACTGCAACACGAAAAGAGCATAATATAATAAAATATAGTATATATACACATTGCGCAACAATAACAGCCAGCGTACAATAATAATAATACATTGGAGCGCTATTTATAGTAATAACAAATATTTGCTTTGCCAAGCCGAATTACTTTGCAAATGACAACCTTTCATGTAAGTAACACGTGCCCAAGCATCAGTAACGGAAAAAGTGAGAAAAACGGTCGCAACGGCGCAACTGACCGATAAGACTTAAGTAAGTGAGAGGAAGGGTAGTGTTGTTGACCTTGAATACAAAAATAATTGTTGACTTACCATGTGTAGGGGCACCCAATATTGTAACTATTTCTTTCGGCAAACAACCGCAGCAGCTAGGCCACACCGAAAAAAACTAACAAAACACTTACAAAATACATCTCTGCTCTCCGTACTAAATATACGTAAAACCGAATATATTGTATCGTTTTTTTTTTCCGGCCGATTTAAAAAACAACTTTTATATTACACAACCGGACAAGAGAACTAGTCGAACTGTGACGCAGAAGATAAATATGTACGAACGCGTTTATGTATAGAATAGAAAATAAAATAAAATGTCTTCAACACTTTAACACACCAGCGACACTTCTCCTATCTAATAAAGCTGCTACTTAAATTTAAATTAAGTAAACCTTTTGGTTGATAAATAGCTACGTATTCAAAGTTTTATTTTTCGGTTGAACAAGATGATGTTATGAATAATACTTCTTATAACGTATAATATTTGTAACAAAGTTCACGTTTATTTCCTTTTACTTTGTCGCGAAAAATATTGCACACATTCCGCGTCTGGTTTTGCGATAACGTTACCTACGGGTTAGTTTTGAAAGTCGTACGAAAATTTCGGAACCTCTCGTTCACTGCGCGTACGAATGCAACTACTACAGTCGAAAGCTCGGAACCACGGAACAATCTTCACACGAGTTGTGCGCTAAAAAGTTATTTATTCTGAGCCCGAGGAACAACGCAACCTTTTGCCTGTTATTACAGACGCTAACAACTGAATTCTGACACTGCAGCGCCATCCCGCGGTAATCTTCGCATTCTATCAGAGTTTTCTATTACAAAATAAATAAACATTTTTGAATTAGGTTCTTTCGCAGTTATTTGATAAAAGAACAGTATATATTTTATAAAATCAAATATTAAAAAATGAGGCAACGGAAACTTAAAAACAATTTTGTTGTTATTAATTGTTAATATTTATGGTAGATGTCGTATACATTCACATTCTACGCGTAAAATACTTACTATTGTTAAATTGTAGTGACTAACTAAAAATTGGCACAGTCCGCCATTTTGGTCCCTGATGTGCGAATTTAATAACTGATTTGATAAATGAAGAAGACATTTAACTTTACAATAAGAGAATCTCATTCTAAATTGTCATTTAATATAGTTATAGTTACTATGTTGCAAAAAGTTACTGCTCTTATGAGATTTAATCCCGTAAAAAGTTTAAAGTTCTAATCTAATATAAGAAATCGGCGACAAAACGAAAACTTGGATGTATTTAATTATTAAGATATTAAGGACCAATAAATTAACAAATATCTAAAATTCATGATTATTGATTTATTACCTAAAATATACCAACGAACTTTAAATGCAACGAATCTGCAAATTAAAAAAAAAATGTAAAAAATTTATAGAACCTAAAATATCCACTTTAGCATTCATATATAGCGCGTGTTTCAACTACTATAAACTCTTGAAATAACCTATTCAAACATTAAATTACCACTCGTAATATATGTTAAACTGATCTGTCAAAATTTTAGTGAAAATTTAAACAAAAAATTCTCAAAATTATTCAGATTTAATATAACAGATAGAGACAGTAATGGTAAAATAACCTCAAAGCAATGGGAGTTCTGATCCGTTCATTAGGCTACTATCCTGATGAAGAAGAGGTTAAAATATATGCTGGTGAAATGAAAAAAGATGAAAATAATTAATTGATAACATAGTGTTCGAAAGTTTTATGCGGGTGGTTGCAACTCGGGTTTTTGAATACGAAAAAGAAAATGTGCAAATATATCCGCCAAGATGTTAGATTTAAGATGCCGTAACCAGTCTCACAAACAGATAACTGTGTTTATCTCTGTGGAAATATGCTGCGAATTCCCAGCAAAAATATGTATGTAAACATATGTTTAAATAAATAAATATATATGTGTATTATTTTGGGTTCCAGCTACCACAACTGTTTCAAAAAAAAAAGGCAATGACATCATGTGCTTTACAAAAATTGTTTTCGTTTATTGTTTAATTAGTTTTACAGTAGCTTATTTTACGAGAAAGTTTTTTTAAGTACATCATATCAGTGGACATCAATGAAATTAATATTTGTAAAATTGTTTTAAGCGTTTGAATAAATAATAAACACTAATATAATACTTACAGTATTAGATGATAATAGTTAATAAATATGTTTACACATCACGTAAATAGTTCTGTATCATCTGCTGTGGTAACTTTTAATAATGGCGTTGAATCGTTGGTATGTAAATGATCATTGGATTTTTGGAGTAACAAATCGGAAGTGTGATGTTTTTTGGGACTTGTTGGAGCTGACAGGGCTTGTTCTTTATGAACTTGTGAGAGCGAAAGACATAATGTTGGAACGCTATAGCACATCGGTCTATCCAATTTATTATTCATCGTGTCAGGACTTAAATAAACTGACAGTTGGGAATTAATAAGGATGGTTCCGGAACCAGACAAGTTTTCTATACACGGACAGGAAACACTGGTGGATTTTAGCGTCGATTTATTACAACAACTGGGAGATGCACCTGGTGAAATACTCGGAAAGTTTAAGTCGTTTTCCGTCAGTATTTTTAACTGTAGCTGGGAATTTTTGTGATTTGTTAATTTTTCTCCACTGGCAAATCGGATCTTCTTGGTCGATTCAAAACTAGAACAACGGGGCAAGACATTATGATTTCTCGATTTGTGTTTATTTTTGAGTGAACTCTTCGGAATGAAATGAGATTTATTCGATTCTAACGTTTGTTGAAACGACGCTGCCCTTTGTCTTTCTCGTTCCGAGTTTCTTAATTGGCTGGCTTTTGGAGTTTCGCCTAAAAGCCAAAACGTCTTTTGTTCTCCTTTTCCTTTAATAGGTATCAAGCCTCTTTCAATCAAATAGTATCCACCGATGTCTTTCAGGATCTCAGTACATTGTTTACTACAATGAATCTTCAAAGCTAGAATGGAAATCAATGCTCATAAAACATTTTAATCAATATAGATACTTAAACTTCTTTTTACGCGCTGAAAGAACTACCGACTGTATAGTAATAATCTTCACTTATTTTTAAATCTGAAATATATGTAAGCTAAATATTTACTGGAAAAAATTAACATTAAGTTGTATATAATCATAAACTTTTAATAAAAAACACATTCACATAATGAATTTTAATAGGTAGGTTATCATAAAAAAGTTATAGTTTTTTATATGCCGTCAGTTATGTAATTGTATAACGTATATTTTTATTTTGTATTAAATTAACGGATAGTTGATGGAAGTCTAACATATTGAATCGAAAATAAAAAACAATACGTATACTTTATTAATGCACTTTACATATGTTTCACCACCACAGTAGCTTCTTCAGAAGTATAATTTAAACTTAAAACAACTTCCCGATTATTGCATATAAATAGTTTTCTTAAGGTGGTAGGTCATGAATAGGGTGAGGTGTGATAGTTTGTCGGTTTTGCCTTTATTATTTGTTATGTTTAAGAATAATAAAGATAAAATCTGCCATATACCAACTTAGTTGTGGATATTGTCCAAAAATTTATATAGGTCAGACGGGAAGAAATTTTAATATCCATTTGAACGAACATTAAACCAGTCACCATTGTTAAACCATTTCCCTCACTCTATTTATTATCTACCACCTTACGAAGACTATTTATAATCAATTATCGGGAAGTAGTGTTAAGTATAAATTGCACTTGTGAAGAAGCCACAGTGGTGGTGAAACATATGTTTGTTATGTAAAGTGTGCTAATAAAATGTGGAAGTTACAACTTAGTGTTTTTTATTTTCGATTCAATATTCTTTTATTATTTGAAACAAAAATACGATTTTATAAAATATTGTCTTAATCTCAACTTTAAGTTAGTTAATGAGTAAAATTGAATGAATGTCGAGTAGGTAAACCAAATGCTTTAGATATTCCAAATCACGTAACTTCGACTTTGCGTACAAAAATTGCATACAAAGTAGTTTATATTTGAATTTAACTTATTATAAAAACTTACGGATTCCAGTTGATTCCATTCTACTGGCTGTATTAACAGTATCTCCAAATAGACAATATCTTGGCCTCTTCAAACCAACTACTCCAGCACAAACTGGACCTAAACAAGTTTTATTTATAAAAAAAAATAAATGCGCACGGTATACATATTGTTTAATTAGGTAGATGAAATGAATTATTTCATCGGTGCACAGATGTGCCACTTCTTTTGATTCCTATGGGGGAATCGGTGCAATAAACGGACTTCGTGTTTTAATTGTTTATTACACCCAACTATTTACAAACTATATACACTAATTTTATGGAACGTCGTGAAGGCTACTTATATACGAAGATTAATTGATTATGATAGATTGATTGAACTATATGTTATTGCTAGTTTATAGAGATCTTGCTGTAATTGTTGCTATATGTTAAAATGTACTAAAAATGATCTCTTATAAACGTTTGATGTTTTTATCTAATGTGTTGAATGAATGAACTGATCTGACTGAATGAATTGATTGAACTGATCGAACTGTATTTGAATGAATGAACTGTTCTAACTGTATTTACTGTATTAAGTTAACTATATTATATATGAATTTAAGAACCGCCCCTAGAGGAGGGGTGGTTCCGATGCACCGACACTTGACACAACAAAACAAACAAAAAGGATGGAAAACCGTAAATACAAAAAGTGCAACATTGTAATCTATGTGTCGGTGCATCATCTACGTCCTCGAAATGGACCGATGGGTCAATTACCCCTAATAAATGTATAAACTAACTTAAACTCTAGATGCACATTTGAACACAAAGAAAAAATAATACAATGGGAGACGGAAATACTAAAAAGGGAAAAAATACGATACATACTATTATAAAACCATAAATAGCCAAAGAAAGAAACGGATAGCAAATATACATGACAATACAACAAAATTTTGAGACGTAAAAAATGCGTGACCAACCAGGCCAATAAATTACAAACAAAAATGAAAAGATAAATCCGAACACATATTTTCTTCCGTATTCGTTTTCGTATCAACAAAAATATATTTCTTGAATTATCGATTCAATAATAAGTATCTTTTTTATTACCTGAATGTATTCCTATTCGAAGCAACAATTTATCGTTGGGTCTATGCCGAATTTTAAACTGTTTGATTTCCTGTAACAGTTTTAACGACATACTGGCTATTTCTGATGCATGGTTCATATTGTTTCGTAACGGAAGACCGCTTACCTGTACTTGTAACACAATTTTTAGTACATTTTGCATTTTATTATTCCATTAAAGAAACTTACCACCATATACGCATCCCCTATAGTCTCAACTTTGTAAACATCAAAATTTTCTATGACTGAATCGAAGCAAGTGTACAAATCGTTTAAAAAATCTACAACCTAAAAATCACATTATTTATCCATATTCTTAATCGACATTCAAAAGTATTGGTGCAGGTACATGTGTGCCTATCATATATCTAAAAAAGAGTGCGAGACAACTGGGTACACGGTTCAAATTTCTTTAAATGAATGTTGTATGTATAAAAAACTCCAAAATATCGAAAAAGTTCATCATGGCACTATCAAGATGACTAATAGTACGGAGAAGTTTTAAGTACATTTGTTGACTGATATCTAGTTATTATTTATTTTATTTTTATCAAGAGTAAAATGTGTTAAAAAAGTTTAATTAAAAAATTTCACTACCAACACTTTTAGATTTTATTAAAGAAAGGCGTCTAGCGCGTTAAAGTTTATGTTTGAACCAATGTGTCCTTGTAAGAACGTAAGGGGTGGTATAATCCGATTGAACAAAAGTAATAACAATAAATACCTGAAGAGGAGTGCTCTCTGCTGACATCGCAGTGAATCCTACGATGTCACTGAAATAAATTGTAACACAGTCGAAACCTTCGGCTTCAATTTTTCCGCCAATTTTAAGCTGATCTGCCACAGGTTTTGGAAGCATTTCATACAGAAGGGCTTCTAAAATTTGTATATACATATAAGCATTTTTTAAAGACAGTTTGTTTTTGTTAATGTCAAGGGAAGTAAATTAGCCATTTGCCAGTTTACTGTTTTAAAATCATAAAATAAGTCATCAGCCCAGTGGCGGATTTACAAATTTGCCGCTAGTAGGCTATTCAATTTTTGCCGCCCTTACTGATCTTTGAAATTCAATACGCTTAGTTTTTTTATTCTGAAATTGCAACTTTATGATTTGTGTTCTATCGTCCTCATTACGTCGGCTTTTTCCCGTTATTAGTATGATTGTGAACTAGGGGATAGTTGTATCAGTTTCTAGATAATTTTTGCAACCCACGATTTAGTGAAGGGTATACTGTTGACTTAAAAACAGCAGCATGTACTAATTATAAGGTGGGGAAAGGTATGCCTTAAAAATACTTACAGCATATGAACACAGCTTATACAAAATAATGTGTAGTCGGTAAACGTTGTTTATTTAAATATTTTTTATTGCACTTAGTTTAAAAAAATACGAACAATTTCTATTAAATAATCTATTAACAATCCAGCTAATGGTGACAATGAAATCAATTAAGTTTTACATTATCTTTTTGCGAGATTTTAAATTCGCAAAATCATTAATTTTATCGTCGTATGAAATCTTGTTCATTAGTTCTGACTCTATGCACAAAAGAGATAGGGCGTTAATCTTTTCTTGACTTAAAATAGATCGTAGATAGTTTTTTACCCGCTTTAAGCAAGAAAAGATTCTCTCACCTGAACAATTTGTTACTGGTGTACATAGAGCCATGCAAAGTGCTATATCCGAGTTTTTATTTAAAAAATGGGTAAAAGTTACTAAATTTAAATTGTAATTAATATTAAAACGCTATTGGAATATTTTAAAAGTTCATGATCGCGTAAGTACCTATATTTTACAGTGCGTTTAATAATCTTTTATATATGGATTACGGACGTAAGAGTGTTCAGTATACTGTGCATTACTAAAATATTATAATTTTTGTCACTCGTTTCTTTGTGTATATAATAATGTTTCTTTTTTATTTCTGTAAGATAAAAAAAAATTTGGGCCAAATTTGCCACCCCCTAAAATCTGTCGCCCTAGGCACCAGCCTACTCAGCCTACTGGTAAATCCGCCGCTGCATCAGCCTACTCTATTACGATTGATTTCACTATTTAAACGTAGTTGAGTATAAATAATGTGTGAATTTGCTAATAAGGAAGGTTTATTTAAGATTTACATTAGTACATCTTTGCTCACCTGTTTTTTTCTTTTCTTCTTGAAGTTGGCACGTCCGTTCATCAACCAGAACTTCCAAGTTGTTTGCATATTTCTCCATCATGGCCATCATATTGTCGAATATATTGGGTTTACTTAAATAAACCCAACGATTATCATCTAATTAGTATTAGTTTTATGTTTGTCATAACGATGAATTTTTAAATTAGTTATTATCTATGAATCACAAAATTTAATGCACTAGAAAAATTCAAAATATTTTCCTTTTTCTGATAAACGGTTCTCCGGGCCGATGGTCCGTGGTCTGTTTTGATTTACTCCTAACGTTTTGTCTGCAACTGCGGCAGACATCTTCAGAGGCGGTGTGGTAGTCGTCTAAGTGTTCGCTGTGGTGGTTCTCAACGACGACTACCACACCGCCTCTGAATATGTCTGCTGCAGTTGCAGACGAAACGTTAGGAGTAAATCAAAACAGACCACGGACCATCAGCCAGGAGAACCATCCGGCCGTGAAAGCCTACATTCTTCAATATTTTCCTTTGTTTTATAGGAAAATTTGACTTCAACGAAAAAAAGATAATGAAAGAATCCATTGAATTCGATAAAACATTCAATTAATTTTTATTTCAATGGAGTTACTTTTATTTAAAATAAATAACATGTTTTAATGAGCAAGTTATTTGATGTACTTACAGCCGATAACAAAATAGCTGAGAAAAATAAACAAAATTATTTTCAATTGGAATTTAATGAATGAACCGATTTTTATATAAAGTAGAAATAATGTCTTACATTCCTTTCCGTAACGGTCTTAATTTCACTCTTATTGTTTTGAAGTCAGGCCTCGAGTCTGAATCTTCTGCCCAACATTCTTTTAAACAATCTTTAACGAAATCGAAAATATTCTCGCTTCCTTCAAGTGAGGGCCTTAAAATAAAAATTTAAAGGATAACAAAAATCTATTTCCTTTCAGAAAATTAATTTCTTTTTTCCTCCATTCCTCAATGTACAAAAAATACAGGACAAAAGCACCAAACGTTTATTTACGAAACATTTTACCTGCGTGAATTCTTTCAGTTTTTTCAGTTAGTAAAATTTGAAGGCAATAGGGTGGAGAATGGCTTGATTCCAAAAATTTTATGTGAAATTCCTAGATTATGTCCCAAATAAATTTCTCACTGTCTTTTTGATAAGGAACCGTAATTAGAGAAGAGCACAAGAATTACCTACCTGAAAGGTGGTGAAGATAGATTCATAATTCTTTGCAAAATCTCCGTAAAAGAGAAATTCGTGTTCCCAAAAGGTCCGTTCCTGTAATAAAATTCATGCAGGATTATGCTAAAGGAATATACGTCAGCTTTCGGAGTTCCAATTGTATCATCTTCTTCAAAAAGGGAATTCATGGCCCGTAAAACTTCTGGGGCACGATATATTAGTTCTAGAAAAATAATGGTTTAAAGTAGAAAATAGGAGACTGTGGTAAAAAAATAATTAAATAAAGAAAAAGTCCACGTGTGAAGTGGGCGAAACACTTGTCCGCTCATATCAAATTCAGTTAGTGGTAATTAGGGTGTCTTTCATTATTTAATGGTTTAAAGTGATTATGTGATAGAAGTAATGATAGTATCAAAAGAATAAACTGATTTTGTAGAGAGAATATTTTTATATTTATGAATGATTAATGTCAGTCCAAAAATTGAAAAGGACAATATTGGAGAACAATAAATATATAAATAACAATTTGTTTTTAAGAAATAACTTACTTCGGCATTTTTCGAGTACTTTATATGGATCTTTGGAAGATGGATCTTCTGAACCTTTCATAAATTCTCTCAGACCGAAGTCTGACAATTTGACAACCCATCGTGAATCTACCAGACAGTTTCCTGTGTGAAGGTTTCCATGAAATCGAACCGGTGATTCGTGTAAATAAATCATTCCCTACAACAAATACGTCATGACACTAAAACAATAAAAAATAAAATTCAGATTCATTGTTTTACTCGACAAAATACAAAAAAAGAACGGAAAAAAGTTCCTGATTTTTTTTTAGTAAAAAGATCAAATAGTTCTGATACTGTACCCTTAGAATATCACCAACAAGGGATGCAATAAACATGCTGTCTAATTTTACATCTTCGTTTTCCAATATGTCCTGGAAAAAGTGAAAGCCCTTTTACTTTTCATATATTTTCATTTCACAACTAAAGCTGTACTTTCTTTTTATTAGATTTATTTGTGAAATTTATTTTTGGTTATATTTACTAAATATGGTAAGTACAACTTCTTAGTGTATTTAATCGCGTTAAACAAATAATACAACGTTGAATCTAGTAGAACAAAAGAAGCGTGAAATTAGATATTGAGGACATTTGTTGAGGAAGTATTGTGAGGATTAACTTCAGGAACGCTGTTTACACTCACCCTCAGACTTCCCCTGGAGCAATACTCAGTAACAATGCAAATATTTGAAGGGTCGGTACAAGCACCGATAAAAGCATTTAGATTATCGTGCCGCAAATCTCTCAACTGAAATAATATAATGTGTTTGTTAATAGGGTGTAAAAAGCAATGGCTTTTGTTTCGACGTTTAGTAAATAACGAATGACTTGTTTAACATTTGATTTTGCACTTTTTTACATACGTAATTACCATCTGTTGTATTCCTTAATTAAAAATGGTTACTTACCACTTTCAGTTCTTTTTTCACAGTACGAGTAAGATCGATGTATTTTTTGTGAACCTTTTTAACTGCATATAATCGTCCTCTGTATAAACCTACTTGAGTAAAAATAGTCGAATATCTTAGTTCATTATCCAGATTCGAACTCAGCGATACTTGACTTGTCCGTACCAAGGGATGAATTGTCTAAGGAAAAGTTGACAGACAAAATCATTGAATATTATCTACCAACCGAAACTTTACTTTAGTATCTTTCAAATTTGCATTCTCTTCGAATTTTATTTGTATCTCTCGAAAGTCAATCTTCCATAATAAGCTGTCTAATTCCTGCTCGTACTTCCAGTTACGATATAAAAACAGAACAGCAAATAAAACAATCAAAGCTATGCTTCCTGTTATGCCACTAATAATTTCTAACGTATTATCTGCAATAAATAAAAGTTTGAAGTACGAAAAATGATTCCGTGATGGAATTTTCAATTTACTCAAGCAGTTTTCCCCGTTAAAACCGCATACTGGTACAGAAATAGGGTGACCCTCCCCTATCCATTCTATATCATCCAGGAGACGTAAAACCTACAACAACACTTCTACATTTTCCCTTACATATATATATATATATATATTATTAAAAAAATAATACCGGCAAAGGCGAGACATGGTCGGTAAAAATGAAAACACCAACAGGAAATAACCCGTACCCCAGATTATTTTCTTTCATCGGCTTTCGAGCAACGAGGGTATAATTTCCCTCTGCATCTGCATTTTCGTCTATATACACTAGATAACTAAAAATATAATTAAAATAGTTAAAAACAATAAGAAAATAGGCAACAATAGAACGCTATAGTTTCTACCCCTAGTCATTAGTAATTATTTGAAATGGATTCAAAAAATTTTGTTTCATCAAGACACCGTGTCACAAGTCATTTGTCATCAAAACAATGGCAAAACTGGAAAAACATGAATTGAACTTCAAATTGCTCACATATGCTCCCAGCGACCAGACCTCAAAAAAATACTCGTCGGCAAGAAATTTCGCTCGAATGAAGAGGTTATTGCTGAAGCTGAAGCCTATTTTGAGGAAAAAGATAAATTGTTCTACAAAAGTGATACTGCAGTGTTAGAGCGGTGCTGGAATGATTGTGTTGCTCTTGATGGAGATTACGTTGATGACTAAAGCCAATTTTGAACAAAAAAAAATCGTGTTTTCTTTGTTAGGCCCGGAATTTTTCAGCTCATATGATAGATGGATTACTTTATCTTTAAGTTAGTATCTATGTAATTTAACCGAAAGGTTAAAATAACTAATAGTGTTAGGGGTTTGTAAAATAAAGTATAAAACTACCTCATTGTATTCTTTTCTTTGTTACATAGAAGTATGTTTGTCATTTTATTGCACAAAGTTGATAAAAATTCTGCAATTGTTACCTTCTACAAGTTCTATAAAATTAATCAGAAAATGAAAATTCGTCTTACCCCATTGCACTTTTATAATAACTTTTCTTAATGTAGTTTATTATTTCTGTCCCGTTCCTTGGGTTCTTCTCGGCATCCAAAGCTTTTATTAAAGCTCTGACGTATAAATGAACGGCGTCATAAAGATAAGCGGCTTCGGCCCGGATTTGCTGAGGGAAAGAAAGAAAAAGTTGGAGATCTGTTTTTATATTCTTTGTTTTATTTGATATAAACAAGCCAAACAATGATTGCAGTCATTACTGCGTTTTGCACGTCTTTAAGAAGCTATTGATAAACATCGTTGTACCTTTTTTTAAATCAAAGTAATATATTTGATTATTTTTCAAATTATTCTACTACTAACTATATGCTTTAAGGGTAGAATAGATAATTTGAAAGTTAGTAAGTTATTGAGTAGTTTAGAACCATTAAAAATGTTTTTTGTTTATGTTTGTAAGAAAATAATTGTGGAAATGAAATTTGACAATAATAAATGTTGATACCCTGCGGCCACCCCCAAGATAATTAAGAGGGTTGGGGTAGTTAAAGGGTGGTCGTTCCATATAAGCATTCACTAGAGTGGAAAAATTGTCGAAACCGACAGGACTACTTGGAAACACTCCAAAGTAGGACCGGAATGCTTTTTCAGCTACGGGGTCTTTATCTTCCTTGAGAAGACCCTTTAAATATTTCTCGGGATATTTTTCATCGTACTGCTCGATATCTACTCCGATTACGAAGTATTCTCCTGTCAACGAAACGAAAGAATATTTATGAAACATATTAATTGTAAGGCATTTCTAAAAGGAACTTTTAGCCAAAATTCTTTTCTTCTCAAAAAAATACAATACATTTAACATTAAGTGAGTAAGAAATGGTGAATGTTTTCCTTTTAGATATTACAATAATAACGGAAAACAATCAAAAATAACTCCCCTCCCATGATTATTGATTTTGAACAAAATGTGAATTTCTTATTGACACCATTTAACATAACATCTAAAAACGTTTTCACATTTGAAATTATTACTCAGAAACCAACCAAATCGTCCAAGCAAAATAATGGAAATTCTTTTGTATATTTTCATGTATGTTATGCACAGAATTTAATATGCAACTTTTTAAACTTACCCTTCTCCAGAAGACCCATGTGCTGCATAGCAATTAAAAGACCCATGTGTTCGTAGTAATGTCCCACAACGACATATACTAAATAAAAATACAATTAAAAATGAGGAATATATAAATATAGTTGATATCGCATTCTTTGTGAAACATTTTAAATAAAATTGAATATGGGTATTTTGAGTAACACTGGGTTACGTTTCACGAAAAAAATATTTATTCTTCTTTACAATATTGTATCAACCCTTAAGGGTCATCAGTCTTCGCCCTCACCACCTTGTAGTGATAATTATTTTTATGGTTTCAAATACTGAGTTTCCATTTTCAGAAACTTTCTTTTAAACCCAACATGTATATTGTTATTAATTACAGTAGACAAACCGAACTAACAAAAATAGTAGAAAAAATAAACTATCAACAATATTCATGTAATATCTTCATAAGGTTCTATAACAGTAACACCATAGCTCTTGATAATGACCCGCAAGCGTTGAAACAATATTGTAGAGAAGAATAAATAATTTTTTTCGTGAAACGTAATAAACTGTTTGTTTGTTACTCAAAATACCCATATTCAATTTTATGTATAAATATATTTTATTATATATATATATATTTATTAATGTTTTATTAAGGACAGGACAGTTATAGGGATAGATATACAGGGTCAAAAGATTAGCATGCTTATTGTTAGATATGAGGATGATATAGCAGTGCTAGCATAACAGAAAAAAGAGCACAGACAGCCTTAAATAAAAAGGAAGCGATATTGATAGAAGAGTATGGAATGAAAATCAACAAAACAAAACAAAATGATTAAGTAAGGAAGGTTAACGTATTGTTAGAGCTGCGTAATGTATAAATTGGAGGCGAAAACCAAGAAGTCGCTGATTTCCGATATCTAGGTACTACGATAGGTCAGGATGGAGAAAGCAGTAGAGATACAAAACAAAAATAATGGCACAGGGTTGACTCGCCTTTAACAAAATTAAATCACTTCTGAATTCTCGAATAGTCAGTTTGGATATTCTAAAAATACTGTTAAAAGTGTATGTTTGTAGAACAGTAGGCGCGGCGTAAAAGAAAAAGTTAGAAACGTTTAAGATGTGGTGTAATAGGCAGATGAAGAAAATACTGTGGATGGAAAAGGTTAGAAATGAAGAGATATTGGAAAAAGTGGAAGAAGAGGGGACGTTGTTGAAGTTAATAAGGAAGATGAGAAATAGAATAGTAAGACACCCTCTATCCATCATATTAGAACATTTTAGAGACAGAGGAAAAGGAGTAAGGAGCGGCAGAGATTAGATTAGTGTTCACAAATGGTTAATGATGTAAGTTTCCGGGAAATGCGAATATTGTCCAGGATAGGAAAGAATGGAAATGAGTGACCAACCTGTCTTCGGTCTGACCACCTTGTGGTGATAATGACTTCTATAGTTTCAAATGTTGAGTTACCATTTTCAGAAAATTTCTTTTAATTATTAATTACAGTAGACAAACTGAACTAACAAAAATAGTAGAAAAAATAAAGTATCAATAGTATTCATGTAATACCTTCATAAGGTTCTATAATTTATGATGATAAATAAAATAAAACTTGCCCTCAGAGGAGTTCAAATTTTCAGTATTTTGTGGTGATGTTGACAATTAAAGTTGTATTCAAATTCAAAGGTCTAGATGACGCCTAGTCTTAATAATATTATTTTATTTTTACTTTTCGCTAAGGTGAACCAGTTTTACTTTCGTAAATTTTGGTTCCAGACCAGAGTGTCTCGATATTTTATTTTCTTCTTCTTCATTTTCTGTTTGCATTACTTACTTCTTGTTTTTTCGTACGTCTGTTTAACCAATTTGTAGAAAGGATTATCAGTGTAGCCATAATGATAAGGTGTGTCCCAATAACTGGTGTGCGCAACGTTGACGCCTGAAGACGCTAACCATTCCAAGATCGTCATTGCAACTTTAGAAAACTCGGAGTCGGTCGAGTTGAGATAAAATAGAACGACCTGTCAGTAAAATTTATGGTCCACTACATATATTCACGAAAAAATAATCGGACACACATCCCTTTCTTAACAGACTAGTCCATAAGGTTTAGAGAGAGATCAACGAATAAAATAATAAATTGAAACAAGGAAAGTAATATATGCAGACGACACTTTAGTGAATGACTTACTTCTGCTTCGTCGACTGAAACATTCAGTTCAACGGCCGTTGTTTATAGTTTAGAAGATGGAAATTTAGAGGTTCGTATTTTACTTTATTTAATCGCTACCGAAAAGCCAAAGGAAAACTCTATATATGTATATATTAAAGCATTAAAAAGGAGAAAAGGAAACATAATGGTTGTCCTTATTGTATTGTGCTCTTTGGCCCTACTGAAAAGAATAGCCCAATGATTTTTTTCTAGCTATTGTGTATAAATGTTTAGTCAGAAATGTCGCCAAAGTTTTTGCATCAGTGATAGAATGAAATAATATGTTTCGAAAACAGAAAACAGAAAAATATAATGTTGTCGTGGTTGTTCGGGATTTCTGGCCGTTAGTAGATATCTGCAGATCTGCAGACTACAGCAGCAGTAATATATCCTGAAGATGTCGTCCATGCGTGGCGACGAAACATCGAGGATAAATCTTGGAAGACGATGGCCAGAAAGTCCGAACAACCACGACAACATTAACGATGGCCGCGAAAGCTTGAACCAAATAGAAAAAGATAATTTTAATAAAATAATGCTTACCGTATTTGAATATTTCACTAATAATATTTATAATGTAATTAATACGGTTCATGGTGCATTCACTTGGAAACATTTTACAAAAACTCACTGGATATGTTTCACAAAGTTTATTGATGTGTTCTGAGGACCGCTTCGGCTGTTATATTGTAATACAAAAATTCTGTATTTTTGATAATGGTCTAACAACCGAAACGGTCTCAAAACATATCCAGTGAGTTTTTGTATTCATTAACCCGAATATTATTAATATTTATATCTGCTTCATATAAAATTAGTACTAAAAAAGGTCTTCAGCAACTTACGTGCTTCCATTCGAAATAAGTTAAAAGGGAAACCACAGATTTTGAAATCTGGGTGTCCGGTGGTCTAGTTCGTGCAAAAGTTGGAAACTTCTTTTTATCCGATGTCTCATAATGGGTACAAAACTGCAACAAGAATATGAAAACCCTAATCATCTTTTAGTAACTAAGGCGCTTATTAAATTTAATTGTTTTTTATAGTCCAATTTTAACAGTTAAATGATTACTAATTTCATTAAAAAATTCAATCATTAATACGTTAGGATTTAGGTTTTATGTAACCATCCTATAATAACAATTAGTTTTTATGCAAAACTTATAAAATAGTTTTTGTAAATTACATCATTAATAATAATCATACACATGTATGCTCATTTAACAGTATTTACATTTTGTTCCCAATTTACATTTATTGCACTTATCTTAATTTTTAATATATTCTATATTAACAATAACCTTCATTCTCTCTAATTTTTGTCTCAGTTACTCTTATATATTCACATACTTCCTCGCATACCTTCCCTTTTGATGTCTGTACAATCAACCCATCCATGCCATTCTCCAACCTGCCACTTTTCCATTCTATCACAAATTGCCTTACTTTATTTGCCTGGATTTGCATGTATATTCTACAACAGAACAGGTGAGCTAATATTTCCTCAATTCCTCCACATAGTCTACATTCCCATTCTCTAAAATCCTTTCTTATATTCTCTCCCAGTATTACCACATCTGATTCTAGCCCATATTTCCTTATTCTCTTTCTTATTACATCTTTTATTTAAATACTCTGCGTCATTAGAACCTGTGATAATTTCCCTGTATATTCTATTGTAAGAAGAACCTAATATTGCCATCCACTCTGTCTCTAGTTTTTTACTCCACCACACATTCAAGCCCTAAACTTCCTTTCCGCTCCTTCTCTCCCATATCATTCTACACACATCCGTTATTTCCATTTCACCAAACATTTCCCACGCAGCTTTTCCTCATTTTGAAGGGTTTTTATTTAGTATATCCCTCATTTCCTCTAGTAAACAAATCTTGGACCACCTCTACCACTGCTTTTATATACCAACACTCGCGTTCTCTAATTGTATATTCTATATCCTCTACCCCTAATTCGTTCCTCCATATGTATTTTGGTAAACTACATCATTAAATTAATTAGTATTTTGGCGATAACCTATTACCTATAATAGGACTCGTAAGTTAATATTATTTTTTCGAATAAGGGTTTTAGGGTCCCAGAATCCCTTATATACCAAAACAATACTTTACAGTACCTGCAATGTGAAAAAAAATTTTTGCTTAAATGTTTTTGAACTTTTTCAAAAATTTTTTTTTTAATGTTTCTCCAGTGAAATATATCGTCTGATTCCTTTAATGGGAGTTCGATACTTTTTTATATATCTCTTCAAAATATACTAACTAAGAAATTTTCAAAATAAGGCCACATTAAATTTAGTTTACGTTAACCATCCTAATTGATATATTATACAATTAACATTGGTACCTAGATCTATTACATTTAGGAATTAATATCATTTCGCTGTTTCATTATATTTGAGTGTTAAATTAACAGTATGGGACCTTCTGCGGACGAACCACATACAATCAATTGGCCGTTAATTATTTCAATAAAAATGGGAATTATTGTGAGTACACCATTTTTAATGTATTATGATTGGTACGTTTACCTAATGTTATCTGAACCGATTGATACGCAATCCTAGTTTTCTTGCATTTGCGGAAGAACATTGCACAGTTTAGGTAGTAAAAGCACGTGTTCGTTTTCCGTTCTTTCATCTAAGCTGAATATCAATTAGAAAGCGGGCAAAGATTTATGACATTCACATGGCGTTCTAGGTATTGAAATAACCAACTCTTGCATGTATGCACCTGTGTCGTACATTACATTTTGTTCAAGTGTAAATGTGTTTATCGTAAATATGTTATATTAGTACTACGAAACATACCGAATAAAATTATTTCTATCATTTGGTTCCTCTACAGTAAATCATTTTTAGAAAACATGCATAAACGTGTAAATAGACGTTTCAAAATCGTTTTTCTATTATTTTTAAAATTCCATCCACATATTTTTTGAAAGGGAACACCAGGTATACAAGAAGGTGTCGTTGACACACAGGTACACTTAATATTAACACATGTCTATGTAATTAATCCAAAAACATGTGGGCCGTTGGCGCCCCACTTTGATAAGAACAACGTGGGTATATCTGTAATACAATCGTAAATAAATAAACTGTTAAAAACATTTTTTGAATATCAATTACAAGTAATTACACCCTGCAGAGTTCATTTCTTATGTGACATACTGTCTATAGTAACATTACTCAACGACATTTGTTGAAACAGAAAAATAAACTGGAAAAAAATCGATTGTTTTAGCCTTTACTGTATGGAAATCGGGATTCATAATGAACAAACTAACTGTTTATAATAATGGACATACAAAATTTTCACAAATACATTTATTTTTCTTAACAATTGTTTTACCATACAAGGGCATCCTCAGAAGAAATGTTATTACAATTCCATACAGACTATCTACTATCTATAGTAAATTGAAGCCTAAACTAAGGGTGGGGCTATTTCGATTAATTTATCTGTAATAAGGTAACTATATAAATTTTTAATTTCATTTACTATTCTTACATTATTTTCAATATGTTTTTTTTTAATTTCTTTCTAGTGCTTCTAATTTATCCAATCGTTTTAGTTTTTTTTGTTTATGTAATTATTTTATGTTAACACCCATATCACATGCATGTCTATTGTTTTAATATGATTCAAAAAATTACATTTTTCATTATAGCCTTTTACATGTTCTTAAATTGTTTTTTTAAAGGAACGGCCTGTTTGTCCTATGTACAAACCTACAAGAACATCCTCAGAAGAAGTGATAATACTCTTTTTTTGAGTAGGAAACGGAATATCTACAGAATATTCATTATATTCAAGAACTTTATGTTTGTATTTTCGCGCCAAATTATGATTTGACAAGCTTAAAGTTTTAAGAAAATTATTGCCAACCATTTTCCCATAATAATGTATATTTCGTTCTGGGTAATAGAATCGCGAATGAATAGTTAATAGGCGTCTCATAAAACGTTTATTAACTTGTTTCATCAGTAATAAAAAGTTTTGACGATTCATTTAATGGTCTGTGCTTATTACACCAAACAAACAAACAAACAAACTGGAATATGTCCAACAATAAAGGCTAATTGGTAAGAATGTTCAGTTTCAGTGTATATCTACATCGTAGCAAATCTTTCTGTAATAGTTTCAATTTGATCTTAGTTGCAACTTAAAAACAAACAAGTAGTAAATGAATCGTTTCTTCTGTTTTTGAGAAATGTACCAATACGTCATTTCCAAAAATGTAATCAGTCACTCAATCTCCCAAAATACTTGGAACAGTAGATAATACGATTGTTTCTAAAGTAATATTTAATTACAAAATAAATGAGAAAAACTGAAAAGCAGAAGATAGAAGCATATCAACAAAATGAATAAGTTGTTCTTTAGTAGCTGAACTTGAATTTAAATTTCTCAATAATGTTTTAGACATATGTACTATGACAAATTGTATTAATAAACGTAACTCAATTTTATCAATTTTTGTACGTTTTGTTAGAACATTTTATGCCAATATTAACCATATATATTTTTTACGAAATTAAAAAAGCCGTTGTCTTGTCTGTAGACATATTGTTTGAATTAATTTTTGTCGAATGTCCAAAATGAGACTACTACATGATATTTAACTTTTGTTTCCGGCCTATACGAATTTCTCCACTATAAATAATATTTTACTCTCCGAAGGAGCATCTGTTTTATTTTGAAGAAATTTATTTGAATCGTAATCTATATTTATGTTGCCAAAAACATAGTATCGCAGCAGGCTAAGTAAAAAAAATACAAATAACTATTGTCGTCAACTGTCTAGTTGTTGAAGATGTCATCTTAACTTTAATTTTCTCTTTTAACGTGTGACAACGGCAGACCGGTTCAGATTATTTTTTTCCGGTTTTTGTAAGAATATCTTACAATCCGTATCTACTACTACAAAAACAATAATTTATTACAAAGAATTAAAAGGAATAAATATCACGATGTACTCGAATATTTATTTATTAATTTATTAACAGCTGACATTAATGATTCTAGTTTGAAAACGCCGAAAGGCAAAACAACAAAATTCGTAAAATTGACAAACAAAACATCAACCCAGCTAATAATACATAAGAGGTAATACAATTACAGCAAATATTTAAATGTATATACAAGAAATATGGATAAAATTTACTAGATTTCAAATATTATGTATTTAAGACTTACAAAAATGTATGTTATTGTAACAATGTTTTAAAAAAATTAAATAATTCAGAATCATATCCTTTTCATATATAAAACATTTGCGATTTTCTCTTACCGGCAAACTTTTAATGTTGATGTTAGTAATTTAAAAAAACTATGGTACAAAATTAAGACCAGAACTCTTGCTTAATCCAAAGAATAAACGATATCTTTATTGTTACAAATTAAAATTAACTTCCGGACTTGTAGATCGTGGTCCAGAGTCTTTGTAACTACCTGTTACAACACCGGTCGTGAAAGCCTACATAATTTTATGATATCCTTATTATTTAGGTACTTACATATGAAATCATGGGTAAATTAAATGCTGCAGCCATATAAGCTTCATGGGTGCACGTTTCTTGAGGACCAATATAAGCCGACACATTTTTCGTCCAAAGCTCAGCAGTCCTCTGGACGCTGGTGACTTCTTCACCAAAAGTTTCAGCGACAATAAAGTCAAGTCGATGACCTCTTTGCCCAAGAATTCCTTTATTAACTTCCTCTACAGCCAGAGAAATCGCTCCAGATATCATAATACCCGGTCTGGAGTATTCTAGATCGCCTCGTTTCCTTTGCGTTCCTGTTATATAGCCTATTGTGAACGTATCTGTCCGGGATGTCTTCAGAATTGACAAGAAGGTAAGGAATATCATAAAGGTTATTGATGATGATTTTCTCCAGATTGGGCTCTGATAAAGATAATCAAATCATGTTTTTATTGTAGATGGAAGGAAGGTATTTGTTTATAAAATAATAATATTTATATATATTTGGCTTTAACCTCAATTTAGCCGGGTCTATTGTAAAATTATTGGAAAACGATATAACGATAACGATAAACTTTAACATCGACGGAGTTCATGGATTTTGTACATAATAATTAAACCAAACTAATTAATGTGGTTCGACTTATAAACTCATATAATGTAGCATTTCTTCAGCTTCTTAATTCGACAATTAAGTTTTAGAAAATGATTTGTTTGAAAAAGTTAAAACATGTAAAACCTACCCATATCGGTGTAGTGATAATTAGTAACAAATATTTACACATTAGGAGAAAGGTATAGTTTCTACGAATTTAATCTACAATCACTGGGTATTTGTCGTTATATTGACCACAGTTTAGCGTTTTTCGCGTTGTAAGAGGTAGCCGGTGCAACGGAACACTGAACTAAACTTTTCACAACATCGAGCGTGTCTTGAACGGCAACAAAAGCGACGCGTAAAGTTATAGCGCCTCGACGCGCTGGACGCATTCCTAAATGAACGTAACACAAGACAAAATCGGCTATATACGCTATTCTCATATACAGAGTGATTCATAAAAGGACCGATAATAGGAAATAAAATACGGATATTGTGTAAACGTTGTTTTTTTGCTTTATTTGCGTCGCGAAAATGTTCGGTTTAATCGGTGATGAAATGTTGGCATTATTTAAATACAATGCCAAAAGAGTGTGCTTGTTACAAAATACCGTTTTGAAATTCTAGCACCGCAGCGCTGCGGTCAACGTTCCGCGCATGCGCACTGAGTACCTGCATCTCCCATCTACGCACTGACGCCATTACAATCTGATTCGCTCTTGTTTACGTTGTTTACTGAGTGTTTAAGATGCCTCCGATAATTGTGAGTCCCGTCGACTGTGTATTATACGATTCCCTAGTGCTAAAGGACTAAAGCCGATTGATATTTATCTTGAGATATGTGCAGTTAACGAACAAAACATTAGGAGTGATGGAATGGTTGGAAAGTGGGTGAGAGCATTTAAAGATGTGGCTAATCGGACCAAAGGTCTCATCACATCTTTCACTGGGAAACTCTAGATCATCCTCCGTACAGCCCTGATCTGGCGCCCAGTGACTACCATTTGTTCCTGCACTTGAAGAAACATCTGGGCGGTCAGCGTCTTGAAGACGATGACGAAGTCAAAACAGTTGTGATGCAGTGGTTAATAGTTAACAAGTCAGGCGGCAGAGTTGTATGAGAAGGGTATTTAAAAACTGGTCACTGGTCAAACGTTATGACAAGTGCCTCAATATTGAAAGAAATTATGTAGAAAAGTAGATTAAGGTACAGGCTTTCATATAAAAATAAAATTATTATGATATCTTTACACGTTTTTTATTAATTTCAAAACTGTACATGCTTCGTATATGCAATTGCTCGTTTAGAATGAAAGTTTATTTGAGGTGCAGTATAACAGTATTGCAAATAAAATTTGCTCGTTGTTATAAACGCCGGGTTCGTTAAAGCCAAATTCAGTTTGTATAATATAATAATTAATTTCTTAGACTTATGCAGTATCAAAAATAATAATAAACACCAATATTAAATATACTATAAACCTTCTTACACAGTTATTACTATTCATGCCACATCTGCACATCCCATCCAACAAAAACTTGCTGCATACCATAGTATGATACATAGACTTATTACTACACCGTTAGATAATGAAAATTTTGAATTAGAACTGAACATTATCAAACAAATTGCGAATAACAACGGTTATAATAGTAGAATAATTGATAATATATTAAACAAAAAACTATATAAAATAACTTCAATCTTAATCTTTCCTACAGTCACACAAAAGAAAACATCATTTAAAACACTAACTTTCATTGGTTATAATGTCAATATCTCCTTTAAAACAAATAATAATTTAAGTTGGTTGATCAAAAACAATAAGGATAAAGCAGATAAAGATAATAGAAGCGGTGTTTATAGATTAAACTGTGGCTTGTGCAATAGATTTTATATAGGCCCAACCGGTCGAAATTTTAAAACTAGAATTTATGAGCATGCTAAGTCATTCCAGGATAAAAAATCAAATTCAAATTACGCTTCACTCTTATTAGAGTCTAATCATAAATCTAATTTTAATTATAATATTGTACACATTTCGGAAAAAAGCTTCAAATTAAATCTGTTAGAAGCTTTAGAAATTAAGTCCTCATCAATGTTTCTTAATGACCAAGTGGATGTCAATTTTTCTCCACTACTTAATTTACATCTCTAATATCTTTGTTTCTACTAGGGATAATGTTAGTTCTAAGTAAATATAAATATAAAAATAAATATGGAATAAACAGAAACAACTACTCCGAGGGCTAATACCTCTACCGGCATTGAATTACACTGTTGATTCCGATGGATTCTTAGACGAAGATATAACATATTCAAAAAAGAAGGAATTAAAATCCTTATTCGTCTTTGATCTTAATATTTAGACGAATAAGGATTTTAATTAGTTCTAAGTATTACTTTTGATGTTATTCTGTACTTAAGCTTATTTTCCTGCCACATTGTTTGTATGTTTAGGTTTATATATATATATATATATGGCTCAAATGTTACAATATCATTATTCACCTGCAGATGCTACAGTGCTAGCGAAACAATTGTCGTGTTATCAATGAATACAGTGTTTCTGTTTTATTTTTTACGATGAATTTGTATAACGTTAAATGAATGGTCGTGTGTAGTTAATTCTCTTATGGTGAACATCAGTTAAAAATGAATATATATTTAAATAAAGAAAGGAAATAAATAAGACTATTGTTTTGTTTCACACTTGAAAGTGCCTTTTTATTTATAAAGTGTTTTACAAAAAACCAACTGCGTATAATATTCAAACGATTATATATTGTTTTTATAGCAGCTCATGTCTTTATAAGCAAGTGTAAGTATTTTTGGATTCTTTAAACGGATTTTGTTGTGAATGGGCTTTTTTTTATTATTATATATGAAATTAACTACGAGATCGGTAACATTAAACGGTAAAGATTTTTGAACCCCTTGGTAAAATTTTTTGCCCTGCAAGTATCCGCCAACTAATTATTTATTAGAGTAGACTTGTTTACTGCTACAACAGACTAAAATATTAAATTTCATTAACAAATTACTTTGACTAGGATTACGTAGCAAATCTGGAATGAAAACCATTTACAACTGAGACGGAGATAAAATAAATTCGTAGAGTTGAAATTACATGATTACAGAATATAAAAATAGAATTTTCATTTTTCATTAATTAAAATGTCCTTATTATATGATCAAGTGTAGTGAGTATCTCTATTTACCGCCAAAATATAATCAACTGTTTAATATCCATTTCTTACTTTTTGTAAGACGTTATTATAAGAATCTACGCCAAGAAAGGGGCAAAAACAATTCACTCCTAGATAACCAACATAGACGTTTTGTCCTTCCTCAAAGTAAACTGTAAATGTTTATGCATTTTATTATTTTTGTTGTGTTCACTACGTCCATGAACTGCATGCAAGTAAGCGGCGCTGTGCCTTTGGTGGCATCACTATCATGAGAACGCTATTAGTGTGAACATCTATCTATAATGATCAATATCTGAGAGCACGTGTTTATAGTAGAATTGCCTGTAAAATGTGATTTATAGTTATGTCTTTTAATAGTCCTTTAATAAATTAATGTGTTAACTTCGATTAGTGCATTTCTCGACGTTATTTATAAACAAACACAAAAATACAGTCCACTAACACGATTGCTACAACAACCCCAAAACAGTAAAAGTCAATTATTCTTTGTAAGATCATCTACTTTTAAGCGATAAGTGATTTTACAACCTACATTGAGAATGATCTAAAGGAAGAAACGTCTATATTGGTTTACGTAGATACTTACTTAGATTAATTGCACGTACATGTTTGCAAATGATTTCCTTCTTTTATTTGTACTAAGCAGATGCTATAAAATCTTGAACTTTTTTGACATGTCAATATCAAACGGTGAAATGGTATTTCTATAATTCATTGTAACTGTAATTTATTTAGCTTGAAATTGCTTTGTTTTTGATGACAGAACCATAAATTTCTCTGTATTTATTACGAACGCGATAAAATTCTGTACGTATATTTTAAAGGCAGCGACAACGGAAATGGAATTGAGAAGAATTCTTATCAGTAAAACTTTCAGAGTTGTAACAAGTGCATTTTTTGTGTGAGGTTTGCAAAAACAAATTTTCAGTTAAACCACAAACTTCATAAATAAATCTTTATTCCTTTGGAAATGCACGTAAACATGATAATCATAATAATATAAACATTATTACTACAAAATCGTAATTTACATATATTAGAGAAATAAATTACAATGTAATACTGAACTGTTGTTTATTGTTATTATTTACCATTTCTGATAATTCGTAGGATTATTTGAAAACAATTACTGCATCATAGATAATACTTGCTAATGTTCTCCCTGATAAAATAAAAGCAAGGCTACAGTATTCATAACAGAATCCTACAGTCAAGAAGGAACAGTGTTTAAGATGAAAGCTCAAGTTTTATTTTTGATTTTTGGACTTATAGGTAAGATATTTTTATATAAAACTGTTGTAGGTAAATATTATTTTATCTTCAGCATTAGCTGCGACTCATCAACCATTTCATTTACTTTTAATTCCTTATCGAATTTATCAATCAATTTTAATTTTACTGGAAGAGATCAATAATGATAAATTGGTAGCTTTTGAATATAAACAACTAAGGATGAAGAATCTGTCGACTGAGAAATTAAAGGAACGTTGTGTTAAAAATAAAGGAGAGAATACTTGGCGAGAATACGAGGTAAATTGTTGGGAATAGTAGGGAATAGTAGTATTAGTTAATATGTAAAAGGATAATATAATGAATGTTTATTTTCATTTTCCTATTATCGAATTTTTTATATAGGGATTATTTAAACTGAGTGGTACATTTGACGTTTTACGAATACTAAGGGTGTTAGAATTTTGAAAATTTGTGATTTGGGATTATCAAGGATGATGCTTTTGATCAAAAATAATTTCAACTGTCTGCCACTTCCGGTTATACTGGAAGTTGATGTCTATTCTATTATTTTAACTAGATATGGTATATGTTTTACGACGAATCTTATGAAGAAAAAATGTTATGGAAACTTAATTTTTGAGATAATATAATTTATAGAAAAAAGATCGCCATCGCAACCCAAACTATAAAAAATCATAACATCCATAACAAGTGACGAAGAGCGTTGAAATTTTTACTAGTATCGTCAAGTTTTAAGGCTAGCGTCATGCCAAAATTAAGCTCCATAATTTATACATTGCGTTCAAAAATAAAAGAGACATTAAAACTTAATTTTTTCATATTTCTTTTTCATCCACTTTCGAATGTATGAATTCGAGGATAAAAAACGAATGGAATGACAAAATAAAATACGGGAGGTTCACTTTTTTTCTGAACGCCCTTTATAAATTATGAAGTTGAATTTTGGCGTGACATTACCCTTAAAACTTGACTATAACTAGTAAAAATGTCAACGCTTTCCGTCATTTGTTATGGAAGTTATTTGTTTTTTTTTTTAGTTTGGGTTGCGTTGGCGATCTTTTTCATATAAATTATATTATCTCTGAAATTAAGTTACCATAACATTTTTGCTTAATAGAAATAAAAGATAACGAATGCTGTTTTATGTTTCAAAAAAGTATATTAAGTCTACAATACTGTTTCGGCATATTATGCCTTTTTCGAGAATATAGATAAATACTAAAATCTAAAAGTGTGCAGAGGCCTTAAATACTTACAATAAATCTAACTACTAATGCAAACATACATACAAACTAATGAGACACATACTATATGTTATTAACGGAAAACCCTAAGTAAGCATCTATTATTAAATTGTTTTTAAATTCGGACTGTAAGTTTGTAACATTGTCTGTAATGGATTTGAATGCTTTTTTTTCTTCATAATAAATCGTCGTAAAACATATACCATTCCAAATAAGATAACAAAGTTGGCATCAACTTTGTTGAAATTATTTTATATAAAAAGGTCATCCTTGATAACCTCTACTAACAAATTTAAAAATTTTCAAATTTCTAATACTCTTAGTTTCCCTAAAACGTCTGATGTACCCTATGTAATAATTGCAACAAAAATTCAATGGAATGCTTTAAACAATACTCATCTCATTTTTTTATTTGTAAACGTTTTAGGAAAACTTTCTTAATTTTACCATGTGTCTTAACGATCCTTTTAATGCGTGGCAATTTTGTGAAAATTATCAACCTAATTTACACGCATGCTTGAAAACTTATTTGAAGAAACTTTCAATTTGTGAAGAAGATGAAAGAAAAGATTTGTTTTCATTACACATCAATTCCACCACTAAAATGGCTGATTATATTTGCGAAGCACATCCCTATTTGCAATATCCAAATAGTAAGTAAAAATAGTAACTTGAGGCAGAATTTATTTATAGATCGTTATCGTTACTTTCATAAAAATGTAAATATCAGGAAATAATAACAGCATTCATTAGTTACTTTAATCATCATGTTTCAGTCCTTCACAACAAAAACGCAAATTGTTTACTAGAATTTGCCGAGTACATGATTAAAAAGGATGCAGAAGATAAATTACAGGATGTGAGAAGGTGTATAAAAGAAAAACAGGCTTCTAATACAGAAGAAGATCAAACAAAAAGTTACTGCAAGTAAGAGAGAAATGGAAGCTTCGTTATTATATAAAAATATTTGTGTATAATTTGATTTTCTTTTTAGCTCCCAAGTATTTTTAAATGAATGTGTTTTGAAGAAAGTTAATATTTACTGTGATGGTTCAGGTCCTGTATCAAATATTGTAGAAGACATATTCTTTAATGCAACGTTTACTTTCTGTAAAAATAAGTATAATTTTACGTTGACATAATTTAATCAAATTTTGTTTGTAATTTCACTAAAAACATATTCTTGAGGTGTCTTACAATAATAACTTTACGTAAATCCGCTACAGAGCTTAAATAGCTTTCGTCAAAAAAAACAAAGATAAATTTTGTAAATTGACCAAGCTGCAAGGACCTTTCGAGTTAACTAAAGCGTAAGGGTAGGTTATTATCATTGTTATGTTCAAAAGTGGGCAACATTTTTGTGTTTTTGTTATATTTAAAAGACTCTTAATGTCTATTCCCATTTTACAAAATTGAAATTGTCAGAAAATTTTTTGATACCTTTTAATACTTATTTTTATCGTGTAATGTTTCCCTTAAAAACTACATAATATTGTAGATCTTGAGGGTTTGTAAATTTTACGGTAAAAGCTATCCGATTATCATTATAATCTCCATTAGGGGGTGAGAGCTTACCAGGTTTTTGTTCGTTTGGAGTAGATTCTTATCAGCTAACGAAAGCCGTTTTTGCGTTCTCTTTGCCAAGAACTTATAAATGTTCGCACTGCGGGCTATCACTTTTCTCACCGTTTGAAACTGCAGAAGTGTCAATGAACTTGATAAAATAGAACGCAATATTCGTCGATAAATGCAGATATAAAAGAGAGTGAGCAGATATTTGTAATGCATAAGTATAAAAGTTTAAACAAGTAAAAATATTTCGAGTTTAATTTTCGGTACTGCTTGTCCAGCGACAATCGTTACAAATTTAGAAACTTATAAAAAAAACAAGAAAAAAACTTCTCCTCATTATATATATGCTAAAAAGTAAAAGAACAGATAGTACAAATTTTTGAACGGACCCGGGATAAAACGACATTCGAAGTAAAAACAATGCCTATCAAACAAGGAAAGCACTTCCAGAGGACAATGTTCCCAAAAATCCTGTTGGTTCACACTCCGGGCTATCATTTTCTCGCTGTTTGAATTTGTGTCGATGAACTTAATAGAGTATGGACAAGAAGATTGCGATTTCCCATTTTAAGTTATTGACATTTTCAACATTTCTTTTATCTATAAAGTGGAACTACGTTTACTTGTATTTATTGTTAATAATTATAATGGCGCAAATTTCACATTTTGGAAGAAGAAGCCACGGTGTGGCGAAATGATCATTGTGGTCAATAAATCATTTTGTAACTTAACACTTGGTGTTTTATTTGTATTTGTGAATATGGAGTCAACAATTAAAGGCTTCCTCGATTGAATATTGAGATATTTTTTAGTTAATTCTTAAAAGGAACAAATAAAAAATTTAAAATAACAAATGTTTAGAATGGTTAAATTCTTAAAAAAGCATTTGCTATTATTTATTAATTTAATGTCTCAATTTATTCAGCAGTTTTGTAGCATGTAACGAAATGGTGGATTTGTTGGGAAACTTTTGGTTTTGATTTTCTCTTATTTTATTGTGATATACGATTTTACGATTAATAACTGCTGATACTTAAAAGTATATTAGTTGTTTCAGTTAGGCATCAGCTTTTTCACTCATAAAAAATAAGTACTTCCCATAAAACATGTTCCAAATTGTTTGATTTGATTTCCCTTTCCTTGCAGAAAAATATGTAAATGGTAAAAATGTATTCAATTTCATTCCTTTATGAAAGTTCTTAAAATTGATAAATACTATTCTTCTAATTGTTGATGATATTCATGAATAATTAACTAAATTTTGTAGCATTTTTTTTAAATGAAATTTCATTTATTTAAATGTACCCTGTAATAAATTAATAACTGTTTATTGAAGTGTGTTCGACATCTACTGTGGTTTCAATGAGTTTTGCGGGGTAAAATCTTTAAAGGATTGAAAGCGATAAAGGAAAATTATGCTGTGAAGCGAGAGCTTCTGGTTCAAACCACAAGATGTAGCTCGATGTATTTTCCAACGGGAATATTTCGAAATCTACAGTATTTATTAAAATAATTATTAATAAAAAATAAAAACGACAAAAACTCCTGTATAAAAATTGGCTTTGTCTTGGGTAATCTGAAATTTTTATTAAATATGAAACAGCATAATATTTTTATTATTAATTTGGTGTGCTCGTAGATACAACAAGATTATTGGTTTGTCATGTTTATAAATTAGGATTTACGTTTCATATTTTACTGAATCTCTAAACGTTTTGGTTCTTTTAATTACTGTTTGTATTTGAAACATAGATCTTGATGAATTGATGTTTTATATAACATTTGCAGTAAATATTTCGATAACAGAAAAAAATGTGCCTGTAGGAATAATCGATCTATTCAATTTTATTTATTCTCAGTAATAATTCTGGAAGTGACGCATTTGAACTGTTACCTTTTTTAAATCGTTTGTATTTTGTTTGTGAATTTTTCCCCGAATTTCACTAGCAGATATAAATAGCATTTATAGTTATCATTTTTTTTCAATAATCTAAACAATCTTCTTATCTGTTCAGCAGCTTAAATTGTTTGTATAACCATATGAAATCCTGCTTTCAATATTTCATGCAAATGAGTCGTATAATTTGGCTATAATCAATAATATATTTTGTATGTTGTTGTTTAATTTTGATTTATAATATTATTATTGTTTGAAGCCGATCAATGCTAACGTAGGTACATTTATAAATAATAAAAAATTAGTAAATTTTTGACTGATCAATCATATTCAACAGTTGTAGAATTCCATTGAAATAGAACAAAGGCGATTATTTCCAAAATATCCTCTTTCTATAAAAATAAGAACACTCAGAATAGTTTCATATATCTTTTAATTAAAAGTATCGGTCTACATTTCGCTTTACATCTTCAGGAGTATACATTCTGCTTTTTCAATCACTACTGGTCTCAATACGCTCAAAAGAAGCTGTTTATACCATTTTTGGGAATTGTAACCATAAAGACGTAAATAAAGCCTTAAACTTTAATTCTTTGGTACAGTTTTAAAGCTCATCTTTTTCAGATGAAATGTGGGAATATTGTGTCGAGTGGGGGAAGGAGACAGATATATAATATGGTAAGGGTTTGTCTAGACAACTCTAGATTAATTTTAATCTTATTCACTGTATTAGCGCATACCTGTTGAAACACCATGTTAAAATTAAGCAATCAAGGAAAACACTTTTGAGAGTTTCAAAAATTATTTTGGCTCCATCAGGTGGATGAATTACAATACATAAACTTATAATTTCAAACCTTATATATATCTCTAAGTCTACTTAACCTAAAGGGTGGGAGTACAGAGTTTTAAATTTAGTAGGAGTGAGTTGTTTACTTCAGTCTGGTTATTTATTAAAATTCCTAAATTGTTATAATTTATTAATCTCTAAACATTCTAAAAGATTTAACTTTTGACTTTTATTTGCAAAATGTAAAATTTCATAATTTTCATTACATGTGTGATTTAAATTTATTAAATGTTCTGCATATGCAGATGTACATTTTTAATTTTCAAAACATTTTTAATGTTCTTTGACACGTTCTTGAAATGAATGACCAGTTTGCCTTATATACACCACATTTTAATTTATATACAACAGATTTCAGTTTATATCTATTTATATCTATTTTACTTTTATCATTAGTAATAAGTGAACCTACAGAACAATTTGTTTTAAATAACACATAATTATTAGGGATGTATTTACTGATTTTTGTAGCAATATTTCTTAAAAATGAAAACGTACTAAATGTGCTTGATTTTGATTTTATTACAGGGTATATTGAATTTACGTTTGTTTTTCTTTATAAAGCTTTCTATTAAGAAGTTGTAATACCATTGTTTTATTATAACCATTATTTAGTGCTATATGAATAATCCTATTTACTTCTAGATCAAAATTAGCTTTAGAAATAGGAACGTTTAAGAGCCTATGTAGCATGGAGTGAAAAAATGATAATCATTATGTATTATTATGTTGGTGTGCGTTGCTTTATCGTAGTTTATGGTTAAGTAGACTTATACTATATAAGGTTTGAAATTATAAGTTTATGTATTGTAATTGATCCACCTAATGAAACCACGGTGTGGTGGTAAATAAAAATAATTTTTGAAACTCTCAATACTGATTTCTTTAATTGCTTAATTTTAATCTTGATAGAGACCTATTAATTTGATGCTGAAATTCTATCACTCCTCCCCTATCTTCGAAATTTCATTATTGTCATGGAATCGTCAGCCCGAAGACTAGAGTCCCTCTATGTTTAGTCAACCCTACATTCCTAACTATTTGTAGACAGTAATCTAATCTAGGTCTTCCACTGGCTCTCTTTACGCTTATTTCTGCTTCTTAGATATAACACCACACGTTAAATGCTTCCAACGTTTCCTTTTCCTTCGCACGAAGTTGTGCTCCAAATATACACTCATCACACATCATTTTCGAGTTTCCGAATTAGCGACTCGGCCCTGCAATATCGTTTGTTTTATGTCTTCACTGCTTTTTTAATCAAATCAACTTAACTTACTTCTTAGATACTTAGTGAATATCGGTGACTTCTTTAATATAAATCAGGATCTTGAAGATATTACTGCGCAGTTCCGAAGAAAAACTATTAATCTTGATAACAACAGTATTACAAACGATATAGGAGCCGTATTAAAAAAGTAATAACTGTAATAATATGCGTGACAGAAATCGGGATAATAGTGAAAATGGATGGCGTTATGGTGGGGTTTCTTTGGATCACATTTTAATTCATTTCCGAGTGACATGACAGACGCAGTCGTCCACCAAATTGGGACATTAACGACGCTTTCTGACGCCGGGGTGTCGGCGTTTTATGAAGTTAATTCAATTAAGGTAAATACGCCCTTATTTCCAGCCAGCCGAGACTCAGTCATTTTGAAGGGAAGTGGTAGTGGAATCTAATGAAACCTGACTGAGGGAAACATTTTACAACAACCTCTGCCGTACGTTTTAGGCCCAAGGTGTAAACACAAACGGACTGGATCAATGGCGTAAATGTAAATAAACACCGTTATAATCATGATTAGCGGATTTCGTTTAGCATCTGTTTGTTGTTGGTAGTGATAATTAATTTTGTGACGGAATCGGTTTCAACGGAAATTGTCCTAGTTTATACTGTCAAACGCTGGCAGTGGTACACTGAATACGGTTCACTTTGAACTTTAACATGTAACTTATGTAATAGCATTTAGGATATTAACATTATTCCTCTTTCTCTCCGACATGTCATATTCTATTGTATGTAAGTTTGATAAAGAACTTAATACAACTGTGGTTATGAATGTTCTTTATGTTACTTTGTGTCCTTTAACTAAAATTTTCTTTGCTTTCTCTTAAATTAATAATTTATGAAAATCGGAATATCGTTTTGGTCGGTAGCGATCATTTTTATGAGATTGAATGGATGAGGTTTTCAACTCTTGCAACTCCATAATAATTAATGAAACACACACGTTTTGGTTGCAAATTATTTATTAACTACTATGACCATTTTGGCACAAAGTGCCTTCTTCAGTTATTTAACTATTCAGCTATTATTTAATTTTTTAATTAATTAAGGTTAATCTGTTACCTTAAGAAGGCACTTTGTGCCAAAATGGTCATAGTAGTTAATAAATAATTTGTAACCAAAACGTGTGTATGCCATTAATTATTTTCAAGAGAAATACAATGATTCCTCATAGAAGTTAATAATTAAAATAAGTGTGTAAGAACTCAAATTATTTTAAACTAATATGTATCAAATACCTAACGTTAAGAAATAAATACCAAGCAATGCCAACTTGTTCGGAAATATTTTATGCCCATTGCACAGTTGTTTAGCTAAGACGGACTTAAGTAAGTAATGCTTAAACATAAGCCTCAGTTAATTTGTTTGCACTGTACGCTGTCTACACACTTCTTAAGTAAGTATTGCTCAGTTGTTGAAGGTTTGACAACAATGCTAAACTTTAATAGTTTAAGCTTAAGCCCGAGACAATCAATCTCTGCTTAAAGTTAAGCATCTCCTCCGATTCTTAAATGCGACTTAACTTGCTGTGCAAACCGTTACCGTTCTTTAAGAACGTAGGCTCATTTGTTTAGATTAACATAACGTTTCTCATTGACCGTCCCTAGATTATTGTGAATCTACAGGAACCTTTTGCAAACCCATATTGTTTATATTTCAACGATACTAGGTTACCAATACAATAGTTTTCATAAATAGTTCAGTATATTGAAGACTACTTTTTTGTGTGAATGTGTCTGTCCTGTGTTGATTTCAGAAAATAGTGAGTTTATTTACTGAGCGTTCTTTTAATCATTGTTGCCCGACATATGAACTATTTGCTAAATTAACATTTTGCACGAATAATATTATTTATAATTATTCAATGTAGGTAATTGTATGGGCGTAGCTATTGTATTTGCCAATTGGAGAAGACACATTGCGGGTCTGTCCCTTGTGATCATTGCACCCCTCAGTACCGATGATCTCAAGTAAATATTCAACAGTAATATCTGGAAAGAGCACATCGCGAGTTCAGCTCATTACACATCATAATAGTAATTGTAATGCGAATAAATAATAATAATTAAATTATAGTGAAAATCGCTTTCAAATCCGTCGATTTATACATGTATATACTTTATATTTCTGTAGTAATTCATAAATAAATAAATTACACGAATTATCACTAATTAAATAAATATATTTTGTTAAGTTGTCGTCCCTATATTAAAATAATTATCAAGGTCAAACATGCGCTTTATATTACATACTGTCTTCTGAGGTTAGAAAGGTGTTTAAGCCTATTTTACAGCGCGCATGCGTCGTTTTCCTGGTTGCCTTGGCAACGTCTAATATTATAGTAATTTTATATTCCTCAGTTGGTTTCTTTGCGGGACCATGTAATTGATCGGTCGGCTTGTGTGTAAACGCGATTAGTGTTTAGCTATCAAAAACTATGTTATATTAAGACTACAATGTTTCCCATGTGCTTAATTGTTTGAAAGGTGCAACTTAGAAGAATTTGTTGTAAATTTACTCTTGAAGACGCTGTTTTCTTGGTTGCATCTAAATACAAGGTACGTGTGTGTCTAGGTTAGGTGTTAGGCAAACAACTTGTAGCTTACTTTATTATTATGCTGAAGGAATATTTAATCCTCATTAATGCATTACTACACGAAAAGAAAAAAAACAATATTCGCAGATTAAGGATATTTTTTTGTTAATTTCGATTTGCTCTAGATATTCCTACGTAAAAATTAAATATGTTCTTCAACGTAAATTAGCAGCACATAACGCAACGATACATCTACTGTTACCATTAATTGTAGTGCGGATATGAGTAGATAGATATACATATAATTAAAATTAAAGCTTTATGATTTAGAATTTCATACATACGTATCTGTATTTTAAACTTCATAAGCATAATAACGAAAATAATTCAAAATTTATTTGTAAACGAATGTTTTACCTGATTTAAGAATTTATAAGCAAGAATAAAAAAATTCAACGATGTTACTTAAAATATTCCTAATCCTTGGAAATTAGCTATGTATTATAAAAATACTGACCAAGTGCGCCGAGGACCCGTACTGTATCAAATACACATTTATTTAAATATAACAATCTGAAAAACATAATTTCTTTTATCTACTGCAACGGTTTATAAAAGAGAATTAAAAGTGTTGAAAATCAGAATACATTAAACTCACAAAAACATACATTTGTCAAAATACATTATATTATGATGTTTTCTGTAAGTAATATTTATTTGATTAAATGGGTGCATCTATTTTCTGAAAACCAGAATTTATTACCTTAAGCATATCGATTTTCGCAACGCTTCTCGCTTGTTTTTCGCCTTTTTCAACTGTTTGCAATCATTTTTTATAATTTCACAACCCCCGGTGATGGCTATGCACTATAGTTTAATATAAATAAAACAATTTTGTTTTGACATACAATCTTCGTAGATCTTTAATAAACTCGCTAATGTGTTGAATTACATGAAAATTTAATTTAACAAATTGATGTAGGTAGTAATTATTATATCAACTTTAATTGCCGGTTCTGTAGAATTTATGTTGACAATCATAAAGTTTATTACTGAACTGATTTAAAATTAATGGAAAATCTACTATAGTAACAAAATCTATGCGAAAGGAGTATAAATAGTGGCTGTTATGTTTATTGTCGATTTAATAAAATATAACATTTTATTGCTCGTAACAGAGTTTAGGTATTTCGAATTGTCATGTAATAATTAAACCGGATAATGTATTATCATGGTAAATTTAATATTTACCTCGTACATAATTTTGCTATAAAGTAGGAAACATTACTGAGACCTTGCCCTAAGCAATTCAAACAACTTTATGTCAAACCCTCTCTGTTGGTTGTATCATGACGATAATTGTATGAAAGGGAAACGTAAATGATAAATTACGAGGTTAAACAGTTAAATAAAAATATATAAACAAACTCTATGAACTACTGATTAGCGATTTTCTAGAAAATGTGTACCTATGCTATGATCAAAAAGGGTATTGCATTTCCACCAAAACTTAGGGTTGTATTCTATTGGCCAGTAGTTTAATATTGCTGAACTTAATTTGATTATTTAATTTGTTGTTATTTAACTCTACTTAACACTAATAAGAAATAGAAAACCTTTATTTACAAATATTCGACTAAAAAAATTTGTTCTACATTTTACTGTAGTAGGGTTATATTAGGTAAATGTAAACTTCATACTTTAGTGAGTAACCATGCAAGGTTGGAATAAACACACAGTTGATAACTTCCACAATTTATTAAATAAACTTGACATGTGTTTCGGCAACACTGTGGCTTCTTCAAGTACAAATTCGCCAGGAAACTTGTAGAAGTTTCTTTAGTCAATTGTTTTGAATTAGCGGATATTTAATGTTAGACTTACATTAAGTATCCGCTAATTCAATACAATTAACTATGCAAGGATTCGATGTAAAATTATTATTATCACGACTAAATATTAGTAGATGTCGGTACATCCAATTATCATCAAAGTATTAGTATTTTGAAAGATTAAGGCACAAATCGTGGCTTAAATAATAAATATGTTTGCTTGTTGTATGAATAAGCAAATAAGTACATACTGGTAGCAATTGATCCATAACGATTTCATCTACTTTGTCTAAAAATTGTATTTACGAATTACTTCAATCAATCGTAAGTTCTTCATATTTTTACGTATATGTGCTGATTTATAAATAGTTTCGTAGTTTTTCACCATTTCACAGTTAGTTAACTTCGTTTTCTAGATACTTTTTTGTTAGATGTTGTTTTTTAGTTAAGATGTGCTGAGACTACGAGTGATGTAAACCTTTAGAACTTTTGCGGGGTGGGTTCGATATGAAAACCGCAATGATAGACTCTGAAATCATCGTTTTCTTACTAGCTATGCTAAGCGTTATCTCAATTTCAATATTTACGTAGAATTTGAAATGTACAATGGTTTTGGTTTTGAATGAATGTAAATGTTGTGGCATTAGTCACTTTTATTTGCGTCACCGATAGAAATTCTTCCTAAATGTGAAAAATCATTCTGAAACTGTCAAAAATCGCTCCTAAGGTGCTTCCGTGCCAATTAGCTATTTCAATTAACAAATGCCCAAAACTTCTTTCTTCCATTAAATGAACATTTCTCCACGAATTAATGAATAGATGATAATAATAAGAAGAAGCTTGTTGTTAAAACCCTTCTCTCGCTACTTTCGTTCATAATTATACCTGTTTATTTTATTTTGTCTTTATTTAGTGTCAAAATTTAAATCTCTTACTCGTAATTTTCTCAAAGTTTTAATCCCACCTTTCTCTTCTATTGAATTATTTACTAATTCTTTAAGTAGAGCTCACACTTTTGTTTCGTCCTTTGTACCTTCCTTTCTAATTAGTTGTTGTTATGTATTGTATTCTCTCTCGCCTTTGAGTTTTTTTGTTGTTTACATTATTTTCACTACTTATTAGCATTTCGTACTAAACATCGTAACAATATAACCCTTATAAAGGCGTAATTTTTGACTACAGGTTTTTTTATCATTTTCATAAAAAGCTACTTTTAATTACAATTTTCAGACGAAAGCCGGTTTATTTTCGTTAGTTAAGAGCCGTTTTGAGAATAGTTGTTCACAAAAACGTTTTCAACCAGATATGCCGTTCTTGTTCTTTGGAACACTTGTCGTTAAACATGTCTACCCTCAACATAAAAGCTATATAAAACACATGCATGTAGGTAACTCGTAAAATGTACGTACTTAAAATCTTTCTGTGTATGAATCTTATACGGTTTTATCTCCGAAATTGCGCTTAGATTTTCTGTGACGATTATTTAACATAAATAATTAAAAGTGGATCGATTTTTCAGATATAAGCCATTTCCAAAATGGTATGAGTACATTAACATTAATTTGTTGAATGCAAGACATTGTTTTACTTTAAACTTTTTGCTATTTTAAAATTAAAATAAACTTATCACATTTATTAGTCTAGATGGTTTAGGTCATTGCTTTCATTCAGGAGGTCACCGGTTGGTGACAGATAATCTTTCATTTTTCTTCTGTCTTCATTTCGTCCGTCTCATCTTTCTCTCCTTAACCCCACGACCCACCCATTCCCACGATTCCTGCAAGGAGGCTGAAGAGGGCGTTACACTCTACCCTCCGGCTTTGCACTACATTGTAGGTCGGAGGGACTGTCCGTCCACCAGTATGAGTAGCTGGTTGTTAAAGCAGTATCTAGTGAAGATGTCAGGCGCAATTGCTGAAGAAACGTCTGTATTTACTCGTTTATTGCCAGCATTTTCCACCTGCTCGAATCTTAATTCTACTAATATTGTCGTAGTTCTTGGTATATTGACTCATGCTGATTGCAAAAATAGAGTGGAGTTTGCCCATGCCGAGTTCTAGAAAAACCGAGACAACTACTGGATCATTCGATTTGGTTCGAGAGTAACCTAGCAACGTCCATTAAACTATATAAGCGACAGCGATAGACGACTTAGGTTGACGGAGAATAGTTGACAGGTGACGGAGAACAGAAAGAGAAGTTTATCGACGAAAAGTGTTTACGAGGGTTGTAGAACCGATGTTGTATCAAATAGTTAAGTTTAGTTGAGAGAGAGTTAATAAATCAGTTTTGAAGCAAATGTAACAGTATCCTAGACATAACAGAAAGTAGTAAAATTCACAATATAAGCGTTAAAGCTGACATTATTAGTTTGAAATTTAAATGAAATGAGATAAAATGTAATATCGAGGATGCTTGTCGAAACAGGTGTGGGGGAGGCGGAAACTCTTGTAGTTGACTCCTTGTACTATATACTGTTACATCTAAGATGAACAACAGATTAGACAATTTCCAGTGTACTGGTTAGGTTAGGTTGAGGTTTAACCCCAAAAGCAAATAAGCCAAATTATCGTTATAATGAGGTTTTGAGGTTGAGATATGTCAAAATCTTGATGATGGCTCCCTTGGTTATTTTTACTCTTTACTATCTCAAAAAGAAGAAGACCGAACATTGGATATTGAGTAAAAGATATCTCGAAATCTTAACGTGCGAAAGCTACTTTGAGGTCAGATCGAATTTGAGTTACGTAAAAAAATGAAATATCTGAACAAAAATATGTTCTCGGTCAAATAATTTATCGAAGCTATCAGACGTGGATCGCGATTTCGATCATATTAGATCTCATCAGCACGCCATGGGCAGATTCGATAAATTACTGACCAAATCGTTGGAGCTCGGTGTAAAGCGGATTGAAATAACATATTTTTGTTAATATTAATTTGGTTTACATGTCCTAGCACGTAACATATATAAGCTGCGCCGCCGATTCAGTTAGACAAGATGACATCTCTGATTTTTGTACATTGATCCTTTTACGAGACATATTAAATTTTCTCGTTTGGAAGGTCTCTTTGTCTATCGAGAAAACTCCTTATACTTATCTGAATATCTTCTGTCGCTTACAAAAAGGGTAGTCTTTATTTTAATAAAGAAATCCACTAGAGCACATTACGAAATTTATTACGTTGAATTCCTTCAAGGGTTTGCGGGTTAAAAGTCTTGGCTCGGTTTGCCTGAAGAGCACTGGGACAGTTATTCGCATTCTTTATGTAGTTCACGAACCACGGTGCTTGTTGTATGTTCTTGGATTGCAGTCATTCCACTGAAAGAAAATCCTGATTATGGAAAATCACCTGGGCCATTTAGACTATCTCGAAAAATAAATATCGGGGTGGTTAAAACACTTGCTGATTTTATTCTATCGACATTTTATAAGAAATTTTTGTGAAATAACATTAAACTTCATCATCAATGGTTGGTAGAATTTTATTTTTATTTTTAATTCAATTTAAAGAGATAAATGGAAGCACAGAAAATATATTTTAGAGAATTTTGATTGAATGTAAAGTACCATTTCTCTGGGAATTAAATAGGTTCTGGTTGTTCCTAATATTTTTACGAACAATTTTTGAACAATTGCGAATTTTACAAAATAAATATTGAATCATACTAAAATATGTTACCCTAATACATTTATCATTATTTGATGTGAATAAAATAAATGTTTTTTCAAAAAAGAAGGAATTAAAATTCTTAAGATCAATGATCTCACATTTGGAACGCGTCCTACCAAGTAGGCACAACGAACCGAAAGCCATATACCACAACCGGTTTCGACCTATCGGGTCTCATCAGGTGGACGCTGGCAGAAAGGTCTTTATAGGCTATATGATAAATATAAATATAAATATGGAATCAACAGAAACAACTACTCCGAGGAAATGTTATATCTTCGTCTAAGAATCCATCGGAATCGACAGAGTAATTCAATGGTGGTGGGGGTATTAGCCCTCGGAATAGTTGTTTCTGTTGATTCTATATTTATATTTAAATGTTTTTTTGTATGTAGGTTTATCTTCACATACATGTTTGTGAATGTAGATTTTAGATACGTTCCTAGCAAGGACTATTGCAATGAAGGAAATTATGGCTTCTCTTTGTAGACGGAATGCACGTATATAAGATATATTTTTACAGCACTGCAAAATATTCCTTAGCTGTGTATGTAAACCTTTTATTTTTATTTGGGAAAATTCCTTTATTTTCTCTCGCATTATATAAGCAAGCAAAAAGCATAGAGTTTTCCTGAAGGAAAACTAAAAATTACTTTTATACACATGTGTACCTATTTCAAAAGAATCTAAATGACTGGTTTTTCTCATTCGTATCAAAATAAAATTGGAATTTTCCTATTACCTCTTCTGTAATTTTTATATAAAATAGCATAATAGAATTGTAATTAATGTTTACAACGTCCTTTTACAAAAGTGTTTTAATTTTGATGTCGGTATCCACTGTAATTAAATTCCTTTATTTATTACTCAACGTCAAGCATTCCATCGTTAATAAATAATTGTAAGCAGACACAAGATTTATTGAACAGGTGAATTTAGAAATTTGAAGCCGTGAAAGGGCTCCTTTAAATCTTCATTTTCCATAGTGCAAGGTTATATGCAATGAAATAAGATTGCATTGAAGATAGAGACAGACTCAAATCATAAATCATGCCACGATTTCCGAGATTACCCTTGTGTATGCTATGTTACATGTAGTTGGTAGAGTATCGTTAGAAAGTTTTGGAGAACTTATTTGATTTTAAAATAACAACTATTTATTATTAACGACGAACGCGGATATATTGTACATCGTTACTAGATCTGATAGGAATGGGAAGAAATGGGCATAATAAAATATTACAGGCCTACAAAATGGGTGGTCGAAAAGGGTGGGCATTTTCGACGTAATTTACGACGATGAGGTGGAATCTGGTCTCGAAACAGCTTCGGTAGGTACATCAGGATTTTGAGATATAAACAAGATAGATTCAAAATCAGCGACAAAATATACCTTGGAAATGACAACTTTCTTAGTTGTTTTGTGTTTTCTCCATCATGAAATAGTACTTTCAAAAAGTCCAAAAATTGCATTTTTTTTGATAAAATATATAAAAGCCAAGGAATGACAAAAATGTCCATGCCAATGTCATTTTTATAGTAAAAATTAGTAGGTAACCCTTTCCTGTAAAATTTTTAATGAGTATTAGTCATTTTTATATACTAACTCGAAACGTTATCACAGTACTGTATCCATCTTTCCCATTAAAGGATATAAATATTATTATGTGGTGAGTTATGTACAGTTTTTTTAAAACTACGTTTTGATGTAAAAATTTTAAGTTGGGCGCTAGACATTCGTAATTTTAGTGTCGAAATCCTTGATCTAATTGAATCAAAAAAAAAAATAATTAAAAATCAAATAAATTTTAAAAATACTTATATTAAGACCAACAATTAGTTAAAAAAAGCAAAATACCTGTAAATTAAAAAAAATATATATCTAGTTATTAAATATATATTTTTAATTATAAATCAGTTACATCAATAAAATGTTCATTAATTTTATTTTATTTCTTTTTATATGAATTAATACTTTTAATACCATTAATTAGTAAATGTATTAAATAGTACTGAGTGGTACAAATCTACCTAGTCATTTAACAAATTATTTTATGAAATTTTTGATGCTTTATATACTTCTAATGATTCTAAAATATTATGTTTAAAGCCTTTATTAATGGTATTTCTAAAAAATGTATATCAACACTACTGTACATCTGTTTACATTTATTCAATTTGTAATCATTTGTTTTGACAAATCTGTTTATATTGTAAATAAAAAGTGATAATAAACAAAGTAATGTTTATTCATTTATCGTAAATATATAGATATATAGATTGATTATCCTATTTCTAAATTTATAGATAAATAATCAATTTTGAAGAGGTAATATTAGTTAGAGGTCATTAGTTTTTTCTCCGGTTTAAAATTTTATGATAAACTCTACCGATGAAGACCAAAAGGCTTGATTAAATTTCGTCAATTTTTCGACGCAAAAGATTAAACAATCGATTTATTTTGAAAGATTTAAAAAATCGAATAGTAAAGAAACTCCGGCTCACAGATGACGTGGAATAATGTAGACGAATGTTAATCCATAAGCAACTTGACGTATACGTTTACGAAATGTATGGCTATCCTCGGTTAGCGTTGATGGACCACCTTGACGTTCACAGAAGGGATTTCAAACATAAATCAAAGGGAAGTTAACCAGTCCTTGTACAAACTTGAGAACGTTTGCCAATTGGTCCTCACTTAATTTAGTCAGGAACCTAGAACCTTTCTATAGTTCTCGTAAGTCATGTTGACCTAACAAACTTTAAATACACAAACAGTAAGGGTAGGAGCGATTAACTAAAAGAGTGAGATCACTTCAACAAGGTAAGCATTGGATCAGAAAACAAATGGCAACAATTAAACCATTCAAACTGACAATGACTACAATTACTTATAGGCACCACTATTTTGTAGAAATATTGATTTCCCTTCTTCAGAGAAATCAATTTTTAGCGTAGGTCGTAATGATATACGTACAATGTTATTCAAACTGAGTGGTACATTAGACGTTTTAGGGAAACTAAGCATGTTACAGATTTGAATATTTGGGAGTAGGGGTTATCAAGGATGATCTATTTAACTAAAATAATTTCAACTGTCAGCCACTTCCGGTTACACCGGAACTTTCTTATTTTAAATTGAATGCTATATTTTTTACGATGAAATCATATGAAACATAAAATTTTAAGGTGACTTTGATAATCAACTTGTAACTTGTATACCTACGATGAATAGTTTCCGAGATAATTTAATTTATTGGAAAAAAGATTGCAACTTCCATAAAAAATGAAATGACTTAGAATGCCAAAACAGCTTTATAATTTGTGCAGGATGTAAAAAATAAAAGTTTAAAAACTTCAAACACGAATAACTTCATTTTTTCAAATGGCATCTACCCTAGTTTATTTTGTCATTCGATTCCATTTTTTATCCTCTTTCGATCTATCTGGGTATTTCCTACTGTTTTATTTGAAAATTTTTGAATAATTTTGGATTCTTTTTAAACAAAGAATGGAAAACATCCAATGTATCGAATGAGGATCAAAAATGCAATCAAATGACAAAGTAAAATATGTTAGGTGCCATTTGAAAATGAAGTGTTTGAAGTTTTTAAATTCTGGATTTTTTTTTCTGAACGTCCTGTACAAATTATAAAGCTTAGTTTTGGCATAACGTTAGTCTTATAACTTGGCTATAACTAGTAAAAATTTCAACATTCTAAGTAATTGTTTATGGAAGTTATGATTTTTTATAATTTGAGTTGCGGTGCAAGCTTTTTTCCAATAGATTAAATTATCTCAGAAACTATTCATCGTAGCCAACAAGTTGGTCATCTAATTCACCTTAAAATTTTATGTTTCATACGAATTTATCGTAAAAATGTACCATTCAATTTAAAATAAGACAGTTGATATCAACTTCATCAACGGTGTAACCGGAAGTAGCCGACAGTTGAAATTATTTTAGTTAAATAGATAATCCTTGATAACCCTTACTTCCAAATTTTCAAATCTGTAACATGCTTAGTTTCCCTAAAACGTCTAATATACCACTCAGTTTGAATGACCCTGTGTATAATGTGGAACAATTTACGAAAACATTTAAAAGTCGGCGTTGGTCGCATTTGGACCTCTCTGTATTTTATTTATTCCGTAGTAGGTGGAAATTTACATGAAATATTATCCAAAGAATGAACAGCAGTACCTACCTATATTTCGTCTTCCGGAATTGAGCTCCTGCTCAAGTCATAAATATGAATGAGAAATATATGAACAAGAAATAATAAGGACAGATGCATATGCATATTTGTCAAAGGAAAGGTATACAATGCAATCCAATTATAATGTAGATGAACGGTAATGGATTTGTAACAAAGCATCAATACGGAGAAGGCACCCACAGCAAAAAGAGATTTTTTTTGTTTTTCTGTTTCGGTTATTAGACTTCTGATTACTAATTACATCTTCGTACAAGACATTACAGCATCTACGATCACTTTATTATGGCTTCAGCACTTTTTAATTGTAAGAGTTATAATAGAAACTTATTGCAATATTTGTGCATCTGGGTGAGAACCGTATTTTCTAATTGAAATGCTATTACCAATAGACTGCATTTTATTATATATTTTACATAAGCTTCAAGTTTAAGGTGTATTTTATGGGAGAAATAGCAATAAATGAACCTCCCGCCATTACAAAAGCATTAATATTTATTTAGTTGAAAATTTAGCGATCCGTAAATTTGCGTATTCTTCTTGTTGAGTTTGATGGTAGGAAATTGATCCCTAGAAAGGTCATTCTCACAACTAAAGCGATTAAAAAGTATTTGTCAGCGAAATCCGCTTTGCGAGGTGAATAAATTGAATGGTGAAATTCATCACTATCATAAAAATAATTAATTTGGAAAATTAAGAAACAAAACCCGTCCCTTTCTTCTCGCTTTTCGAGTAAAACTCCACAAAACTCTACAAAAGATTTGATAAGTAGATGTAAATGAGTCTGGGAATCCTATATATTTTTTGGCCTGGATATGAATCCTTTGACTGGGTAATCCTATAATTATTGGTGTTGCGAGAATGCCAGAGGACTCTGGATAAATGCTACTTATTCGTACGATTTTTTTTGTGAGGCTTCCTAGGGTGCGAGGCTACGCTACGACACTGGTCTTTGTCGAACTATGATGACGCAGGAAAGATCGAATGCTTTATCACTACTTTACATCGAAATTGATTTGTTATTTGATTTCGCAATTAGAAAGTTGAAAAAACAATATATCAACCACTAAATATTCGTAAATTAACAACTATTTCACTTTGAAAAAACCACCGATATAAATGATTATTTGTCTTACCTATACGAATTAATTATAATTTATTTTTAAATATAAATATGGAATCAACAGAAACAACAACTACTCCGAGGGCTAATACCCCTACCGGCATTGAATTACACTGTTGATTCCGATGGATTCTTAGACGAAAATATAACATATTCAAAAAAGAAGGAATTAAAATCCTTATTCGTCTAAATATTAAGATCAAAGATCTCACATTTGGAACGTGTCCTACCAAGTAGGCACAACGAACCGAAGGCCATATCCCACGACCGGTTTCGACCTATCCGGTCTCATCAGGTGGGCGCTGGCAGAAAGGCCTTTACAGGCTATATTATAAATATAAATATAAATACGGTTCGTTGTGCCTACTTGGTAGGACACGTTCCAAATGTGAGATCGTTGATCTTAATATTTAGACGAATAAGGATTTTAATTCCTTCTTTTTTGAATATGTTATATTTTCGTCTAAGAATCCATCGGAATCAACAGTGTAATTCAATGCCGGTAGGGGTATTAGCCCTCGGAGTAGTTGTTGTTTCTGTTGATTCCATATTTATATTTAAAAATAAATTATAATTAATTCGTATAGGTAAGACAAATAATCATTTATATCGGTGGTTTTTTCAAAGTGAAATAGTTGTTAATTTACGAATATTTAGTGGTTGATATATTGTTTTTTCAACTTTCTAATTGCGAAATCAAATAACAAATCAATTTCGATGTAAAGTAGTGATAAAGCATTCGATCTTTCCTGCGTCATCATAATTCGGCAAAGACTAGTGTCGTAGCGTAGCCTCGCACCCTAGGAAGCCTCACAAAAAAAATCGTACGAATAAGTAGCATTTATCCAGAGTCCTCTGGCATTCTCGCAACACCAATAGTTATAGTTCTTTTTTGAATATATAATTTCTTTTTGTTCTGTTATGTTCTATGTGAATAAATGGTGCCATCTATTCGTTAGAAGAGCAAAACTAGGGCACCTGGGGAACCAATAAGTTAAATCCAGTTCTGATATGAAGTATTCATTTGTATTATAATAAAATAGCTAACCAGTTAGCGTTTACTTCTGGAGTTTATTTTCCAAAACTGAATTTGGCAATGGAATTAGATATGATTTTATTGATTAGCTGTGTATAGTCCATAAATTTTTACATTTTCCTGTTATAGAATGCACTTTTTGGGAAAGAAAAATCTCTCAATTGTAGAGAAGCATTAATCGATAGACACTTTAAAGGCGTTTTGTGAAAATGAAGCCCCGAAAGTTCAGACGAGCTAGTCAATGATCTCAGTTTACTCAACCATCGCATGCAGACTGTCACAGACAGGAGCATTAAGCAATCCGGTAAAGCGCTGTGAAGTAGTCGTATTATGTGTGCAGTGAATGCTGTACTTTTATCACTTTGATTAAACTGAAAAAATGGAGAACCACTGGAGGGTTAATTAAAAGAATATCTACTGAAATCACCGCCAAATGCTTAAGTATATTGAACAGTCCTTTGCAGCCCCTTCGTGATACTGTGGAACGGGACTGTAAATATAAGTTATATTGGTCAAACAGGCAGGAATTTTGGAACACGTTTAAAAGGGCATGAAAATGATATAAAAAATAAAAAATCAATCACAGGAATAAGTTTACATTACTTAGAAAACAATCATAAAATTGACATGGATAAATTAAATATTCTCCACACTGAAAATAAAGTCCGACGTCTTAACATTCTTGAACAATTTGGAATTAAAAAGGTTTTCAAAAATAATCATAATATCACTAACCATAAATTTGAATTCAAAAACACCCCAATAATTGACGAATATCTGAGGAGTACAATCTAATTGATGGTTTTTCCAAAATGCCTGTATTGTACATAAACTACTTGTACCTATAAATGTAAAACTATCCTACTTTACCTTTACCGAGCGGCATGGTCTAGTGCTCTAGATCATTATTTAGCTTTTGGGAGGTCACCGGTTCGAACCCGGGTCCGGCTGCTCTGATCCAAGTTTTCTGTAATTTCCTTGGATCATTTAGGCAAATGCTGGAGCGGTAATAATCTTTCACTTCTCTTCTGTCTTCGTTTCCTCCGTCTCATATTTCTCTCCCTAATCACACCACCCACCCATTCTTGAATTGATGATTCCTGAAAGGAGGCTGAAGAGGGTCTTACGCCCTACCCTCCGGCTTTGCACTAAAGTGTATGTCGGAGTGACTGCCCGCCCACCAGCACCAGTAGCTGGTGGGAATGAAACACAAAAACTTTTTAAACTTTACCTTTACTAAGTAAATTACTCTTGACAAACATATGTAGAGTGTTTCTAATAAAACGTATTGTAACATCTAAAAGCGCTTATTTTGTGTTTAAATTCTTTTTTTCCAACAATTTTAATAGGTACTAATTTAAACTAAATTACAGATGTTTCAAATCTACATTTGTGCCTTTACATCTGCTTACTTTGTAAAACCTAAACTTTTACGTATTTATCTTGTGTCAGAATCTTTATAATTTACTTAAAATTGGTATATTACCTACCCCGACTTTTATAAAATAAAAAATTATTAGGATAGCTTGGTTTTCTAGATATTTTTTCTTATTGCCTATCACAGAACTGTCTATGGCATATTGTTGAGGCCAAAAAGGTTAGAAATTGCGACCGACATCTAATAGTTTCCACAGAATACTGGCCAATAAATTATTTTCCTTTTAAAACATTAGATAATAAGCGGGCTATAGTCAAAAGAGGTCTTCAGGCATGCCTCCTGTCACATAAAGACTGTTTTAGTGCATTTGGTGCATAATAAATGAGTTTGTATTCGGCGCACTCCTCCTGCTAAACAAATGCCGGTAGTTTTTTGGTAGTAATAAATGCTACATTATCGTAACTCTCAGGGAGCTCTTTTGCATGAATAAATTTCACCTTTGTAAAAGAAAAACATCATTCGCAGCAACATAATCGCAAGTGTATTGGTATAAATTTGTGTATTTAGACGTTATATTAACAAGAGAGTTCCATAGTCGACAGTTGGAACTTTACACGAAGGAGAACTTCCTGTACACTGTACTTTAACAGGATATTCCAACCAGAGGTGACTGCTGCTCGTAACTATGAAACATATGCAGGTACGTACGTACATTCAAGTCGCTAATTCAACAACAACTTTGTCGAGAACCTTGTGCCTCATGTGTAGAGCTCGCAATTGTCTCTACGTAAAGGAAAACTTTGCCATTAACGTCTCGTAGTGTATGATATTGTTGAGTGTTGTCCGGTACGAGAAATATTTTTTCTCTAAAGTTCAGTTTGTATCGACTTCATAATAACGTAATTAAAGATGCACTAAAGAGGAATACGTACAAGAAACTTCTAATGTTGTACGTCGAAAAAAATTGAAAGTACTTTTTCCTATTAGATATAAAAAACGCTTTCAAATCCAAAACATGTTATACAATACAACTAGTAATAAGAATAATAAATTAAGTAGTAGTATTACTCAATTAATTATATTTATTACATAAGTAATAGATAAGGAAATACAGTATTTTAGAAGATTCAATAAAATTTTGGATAATATATCTAAAAGTAAAGCATTAAACTTATACGAAACGTTAGAGACCAAGAAATGTCCAAAAGACAATGTTAATCTTTTAAATAACCAAATAGAGATCAATACTAACAACTCACACCTGCTACTGGTTAACTTCCCGCTTTCCCAACTTACAAACCTAAGAACATTACCATATATACCACTAGCTTCGTTGTTAAGTTAACCGAGCGGCGTGGTCTAGTGCTCTAGATTATTGCTTAGCATTCGGGAGGTCACCGGTTCGAACCCGGATGCGACTACTCTGGTTCATGTTTTCTCTGGTTTCCTTGGATCATTTAGGCAAATGCTGGGGCAGTAATATTCCATAGATAATCTTTCACTTCTCTTCTGTTTTCATTTCGTCCGTCTCATCTTTCTCTCCCTAACCACACCCCTACCCTCCGGTTTCGCACTGCAGTGTAGGTCTGATGGACTGCCCGCCCACCAGCACGAGTAGCTGGTGGGAATGAAACACAGAAAAAAAATTAGTATCTTTTGAAACGGTCATCAAGAATCTGAAATAAAAATTTGTGAAATAATTCCAGCATTTTCTTGTATTCAGAAAACCAAATTTCTATAAATATTTATCTGAAATCGAAAAGAAGTTAGGACAAAGTTGATATTTGATTTTACAGAAGGATTCAAAAAATTTAAACGTGTGTTATATAATTCGACTAAATACGTGCATCAATTAGTATGTTAGTAGGGTGGTAATTTTAAATGTTTGGCAATCTCGCTCGAACATCTTCATCTTACCAATGTCCCTATGATAGTTTTCATTAAACTTTACATTTTTACTTTATAAAATCGCTTTATCATGAAGTTTTCAGCCTCCTTTAAGATTTATTATATAAGTAGAAAAACTACTTGAGTATTCATCTGAAGTTTTTTCTACTTTCCCAAACTATTGTATGGTTCAACTATGAAAATATATAAAAATGTAAGTATACGCATGTCGGCAGTCTGAAATTTGTAAGATTAATGAATCTATCCTTTACTAGAGCATTGTCGTATTGTTACGTAAAAGCTTTGTAGAAATCGCTCTCTGGTGTGCGTCATCGATCATAGTGACCAAAGCTGTGCTTGCGACAGGTAATGATGGAAAATGACGGCAGGACGCGGGGTAGTTATTTGCTTTCTGACGTTTCACACCGCGTCGGGTGTCGGTTCTTTAAAATGACATTTTGAAATTACTCTTAAAATGGTCTCTTTCAATGAATTAGAATTTGCAAAGTACTTTTCTTAAAATTTTATTACAATAGGATTATAGTATATTTCTAGTGCATGTTTCGTTCTGAAAACTGTTAGATTTGTATAAAAGAGAAGTGAAAAAGTAAAAAACCAAATAGTATTAAAATGAACTTCCTGAACTTATTGAAAAGAAAAGCTACAGTTGCTTCCTCCATTTACATAAAGACCGGAAGTGTGTAAATAGATAGGATATTACCAGCGAACGAGATCAAAATAGTAATTAGTTGTAAAAATAATCTGTCAATATTAGGAACTAATTTGAAAGGTTCAAAATACAAATACTTTCAAATTAAGAGATTCTTCAAACAGTTGAATGCGTTGGACTTTGATCGATGAAAATTAATTTCCATATTGATTTAAAAAGAAACAGTATTAACAATATTTGAAAACATTTGAGAACTAATTTGAAAATTTCAAAATACAAATAATTTCAAATAATAGATTCTTCTAATAGTTGAATGCGTTGGTTTTGATCGTTGAAAATTAATTTCCAAATTTATTTAGAAAGAAACAATATATATTAACAATATTTGAAAACATTTCTTTACAATATTATTTTACCTGATAGATGCATTTTCAGAACTGAAAGGTGTTTAAAATTAAATTTAACAGTAGAATTCTTATAATCCATTATCAAGCAATCTCGCTAACAAAATAAATTCGTTTTTTAGTTTTGGACTATATTATGGTGATTTCTATTGTGCATTATTACTATTCTTATCATTCATCTAAAATAACATCTTCATTAAATGTCAAGGTAGAATTCTATTTTGCAACTGAAATCAATCGCTACTTTTATGACTCAATTAATAGCTATTACAGGGTAGAAGAGACACTGAAGGGGTGACTTTATTTATTTTGACAATAGAATTAACACTCAATTAAGCCAGGCAAATTTAGATTTACTTGAAATGGAAAAGAAAATAAACTCCTCCACCGTTAAGCATAATTTCAAACACCATTCAGCTTCTGAAGATGCCTCTGTGAGGTGAAACAATATTGTAAAGCAAATTTGTAAAGTCAATTAAGGGAAGAATTTCAATTTCTCTCCCAGCAAGATGAACTAATAACTTTAATTAATTGCATAATTTGCAAGGGAAAAGCGTTGATACTATTGTAAAAGTAAATGATGTCGCCCCCATCTCTACCTTGTAAACAATTGGTTATAGTTAAAAAACAACAACTGAGCCTGAATTCTATCTTGACACGTAGTGATGATCTTTATATTGTTTTAAATGTTGAATGATAACAAATATAATAAAACACAATAGAAATCAACATAAATGTTTTGAGTTGTCCTGGACTACAACTTCATGTAAGCGAGAAGATTATTTTATGTTATAATTAAACTCGGTGGTTCGTTTTATACATATATTTACACTATGTACAATTTATTTATGATAATTAGAAATAACCTTTGCCGAGAAGGTATTGCGTTTCATTATTAGATGATGATAGTTATAGATAATTGATATTGTTGAAGTGACTCTTGATAGATATACCTCGAACTGAATTTGAATGTTGAATTTTTGATTTAAATTGCTTGATTTGATTGGTTGAACTCCTAATTTTGACTCTTTGATTGAACTAGTTTAACTCTCATTTCTTTGATTAGAAGGATAATTTATGCACTAGTTGGTAAGATGGAAAGGGTTTGGGGGGGGGGCTGTGATTTAGATAAAACAGAAGAGTGATGAATGGTAAAAAGTGACGGAGGTAGAGATTTGGAAATTGAAACGAAGTAATGTTCACCAACTTATTTATTTGAAGCTTAACAGTTTTTTCGGGCTTACAATACTTTTACTTACTTACTTTCGAGTAATACAATACTACTACTACTACGATTAGTATTGTATTACTCTTGATAATGGACAAAGCCCGAAACAAGTGTCGAGTTTCAAATAAATAAATTGATGAACATTACTTCGTTTCTCTTTCTTCGTTTATTCAACAATGTTTCACAAAAAGTGGACCATAGATAGTTTGAATTTGATTTAGAAATAGTTGGTGTGTCTGTACAGGATTGTAAAAGTAATCGGGATTCGGAATAAATTGACGTACGTTAGGGCATACGGTTAACATTTACACTAATAAAGTTTACTGCCATTTTTATGGAAGGTTTACAGGGGTGCAATTAAAAAAGGACTCGAGGGATGACTGCAATTGAAAAGGAGCGGAAAATGATAATAAAGCAATATTAATAAAAATAAACAGACGTAGCAGCTGACCAAAAGTAAAGTTTTGACTTTCACAGAAAAGCGTGGGGAAAAAAAGACGCAACAATAGTGTAGTTTTGTCCGGTACAATGTAAAATTTCGTTGCTTATTTCTACGTTTTACATTTTTTCTAAAAGCTTCGATGTTTTATGAAATGTCTATGAAATATATACTTCATAATATATATAGGCATAAAATTATCTTGTTGCAACACTTAAAACGACTTCATATTATGGTGGTTGATAAACGGTAACAAAACGAGGAATTTGTCTTCAAGGGGTTCATTTTACCTTTATAATAAGCTATAATATGCCCCACGATAATTCCCAGGCTGATACGATTTAAGATATTATTTACGTACAAGGGGAAGTGGAATTCAAAGATTTCACAAATATGTATAATTACAAAATGCCTTTCGCCAAGTATTTCATAAATAAGGTAAACTTTGGCAGAAATATTTAACACTTATTTAAAACAGTATATTTTAAATGGAATTATCTGATACATTTCAAATTTTGTTTGATGTACACTTTGTGAAACATGTATTAAAACTAATAAGACAAAATAAATCACATTGAAAAGCTTGTAGAATTAAGATTCTGGTTAAAGGGTTGTGGTTTAAATGGTCGCTTAGCTCCAGACGTTTCGTTGGAAACTGCGGGGCTGACATCATCAGATAGACATAGTCGTAGCCAAACCTTCGAGCCAACTTTCACATTGGAAAAGTTGTAGAAATTACTAATATGGTTTGTTTAGTTTTAAGATTAAATTTCAATGAGCTAAAGCTTCTCTGGGGCCAGATTTAATTCGCCAGCAAGGAGTATATCGGCTATTTTCTTAATCTCTTTTCCAACTCCTTATAATAGTGCTCTCGAAAATGAGAGGTCTTTCAAAAATGGGAACCATGCTATGGCGTATAGAAAGAAGAATACGAAGAAGGGAATTATTTTCGATGTATGATTCGAAGACGAACTCGAATCTAATTGTAGAAAAGCTCTGACTATCTTAATTTTAAAGCTACATAAGCCAGATTTGGTTAATTTAGATTTTGGGTTTGACATTGTTATATTATATTGATGTGTAAGGGCAATTCTGAGATCAGATTCTTATTCAGCGATAAAATATACATAGGAAATGAGTACTTCACTGTTTCAACTTTTATCATTAAATAGTTTTGAGGATAGGATATCTCAAAATATTGAGTGCAATTCCACGTCGCAAACTACCTCGGAAATGATATATTTGGTCTTAGTTTTCTGATCCATCTCAACATTTAAAAATATTCAGTTTAAGGTTTCTTCACCAATCCCAATCTTGGCCTGCTATATCGTTCTACTATAAAATTATGTTGCCTGTCAAATAAATACAATTTTAAGTCCTTATTGTCAAAAATATCTGAAACAGCTTCATTTTACTCGATGACCCGTAGAATGGAGTTCATTGTCTCCGGAAAATTTCTTGTTCAGTTAGTAGCAATTATAAGACGGACAAAGTTCTGCGTTACATGATCCTTCCACTAAATAATCCGTTTGTTTTTCTTCTATGTAGGTATTTAATCCATTGTGAGAAGAGAACCAAACAGATGGTGTATTTAACTGGAGTTATTACACAAAAAGCAACTCCTGGGGCGAAAATTACACACTTTCCTAATTGAATCATCCCAGTCGACTGTAATCTCTTTGAAAGTAAGATTCATTTGTTGTCGTTGTCTTCGCGTTTTTTCTTTAAGTTATGAATAAACAAAACTTAGATTACGAGATGGTTGGGAGGGTGAATTTTCTTTCGGAAATTTACTTTCATTGAAACCCGAACGTGATTATTGTGTATCTAACGTTGCTCTTGTGTAACGTACCGTGATGGTAAAAAATGGAGCGTAACTGTTCAATGTACCGTCAAACTTGCTGCGGTTCTGGCAATATTCCAACAATGTGATACCTATAATTTGATATACAAGTGTGACGACTAGAAGACTGTCCGAATCGAATTTGTTCGAAATGAATGTTGTCATTTCTATTTTAAAGTTGGTAGTAAATACGAGACAGACATTTTCATTTATATAAACCACCTGTTTGAATACGTGGGTCCTAATGATAAGTAATTGCAAAAGTGATATATCACTTTTATAAATGAACTTCCTGAACTACGTATCCAAAGCAAAACATCGGTTTTATTTTAAACTTGGTAACTTTTCATCAATACTGATTAGCTTTGAGATTTTCACGTGATTTGTGTGTCCACACATTGAAACTCTTTACTTAAGCAACGAACTCAAAACCCATTAAAACGACTTTTATAGATACTTCTGGTATTTACGATAAATTAGGGAAGATTTGTAAAACAATCTCAACCTGTTTCTTTAATTATCAACAAAGTTAGGTTTTATCGTGTTTCACAGTGAGTGGTCTATTTAAGGAAGTACTAATCGAGGCGAGCAGTACAGGTTTCCTTGATAAAATTTCATTTCCTAGATTTTACCTAAGGAAAAATTCCGATATAATATAACAAAATATTACAATAGAATAGGAACACCCTGTATATAACTTCTTTATGTAAATATGTATAAAATGTCATTTATTCTTACTTAAACATCTGCATCTATTCTTTTCTTTACAACTAACAATATTACTTCGACATCTATTTTTCTCTTTACAAATTACTTTATTACCATTAATTGGTGAAGTGAGTACAAAAACACCTTTTGGGATATTTCACAAAACTTTATTGAACTTTTCTGACGTACGTTTCGGCTATTCGGCCATTATCAATTTTAATAAAGTTTTGTGAAATATCCCAAAAGGTGTTTTTGTACTCACTTCACCAATTAATTGTAAAAAATGTTTCACAATGAATGCACCACAAACAGCATTAATTACTTTATTACCTCTGTACTTTCCTGTAATCCTTTGCAATATTTGTATTCTATTTATTAACTGCAAAACGCCTGTGACTCTATACCTGTCCTAATTACTTTCTAATAGTGGGTTTCTTCGGTGCTTTAGGTTCAACTAGAAATTCTATCTCTTTTTTCAAAGTATGCTTTCTTACTAATAGTCCCCTACTTTTATTTAACAACCCTTACCTCCGCCTTCATAAATTTCCTAAATTATTTTAAACTCAAAATACTAACAGTTCTGATTAAACTTTCATTTCATCAACTTTACGGTCCAGTGTTAAATAAATGTTTGTTTTATAAAATGTAATTGTTGCTAATATTGAACACGCATACATCAAACCTGTAACAACTTTTATTTTTTCCGATAAAGGGGTAGGTGTGGATTGTGAATAAAGTCATAAATAGGATCAGGTTGTTCCTAAAAAAATCCTTTGCTTTATTAGTGTGGCAGGTCCTAATTTACTATTAGCATAAGATTTTCTTGCATCTAATATTAATGAAATAGAATTCTGGCTTGACTCTTGATGAAGTATATTTAAATAATATGAGAATATAAACACTTGTTGCACAAATTTATTTTATTATAATAAACTAACAATATTGTATCAGCTGCTATATCATTTTCAAAGTGGCATTTTAATAATACCAAGTGTTTAGTTTTCATTAGTTATTTATTGTATTAGACGAAAATTTTCATATAAGAAAGGCTGTTCATGGTGCAGTCTTGATTAAACATGTTAAATAAATAAAATAACGACGAAAAATTCGTTTTCTTTCAACTGCTTATTATAAGAAACTCTTACAATTGTTTCGATGAACAGATCATTATCAAAGAGACAGTTTTAAGTAGAAATGCTAAGATTAGAAGGTTATTACATGAGTATATATACCTAATCTAACTTACGACTACCTGATATGAAAAAACATTTACTTAACTATAATGACGACAACAACAAGGATGTATTGTGCGAATATATTTCGGATTGATTATGTACTAAGTTACGTTTCTTAATCTTCAAGGCCTTAACGTTATTAAGCAATCTGCCTTTGTTTCGAAAATGTAGTACCTTGGTGTTGTCTTCATCTAATACATGACTATGAGAAATACAATATTCTGAGAAACCCCTACTGCTAATTTTGTTTTTTATGGAATGTTCATTCTCCCGAACGCGGCTTTTTATGGCTATATGTGGCATTACAATTTTTACAGAACAGTTTATAAATACCACTTTTTGAAAATGTATCTACTCTTTCTTTATTATTGACTAACAGATTCCCTAAATTGACTTTGTTGGCTTCACAATCAGGGTTTGATTTTTTCAATTGATTTTTAATTCTGTAGCTACAGCCTTGGATGTAATTTAAGATACAAAAAGAAGGTTCTTCCTGTTTGTTTGGGACATTTTTGAAAAGAAAATTTCGGGTTTTAATTTTGATTTTCTTATTTAATGATTAGATTGCGATCATAAACATTGTTATGTGCGATTTGTTTTATGATGGCTAATTCACCTTTATGTCGGTGAATTTTTGCACACTTACGTTATATTAGTTATAAAAGCAAACAGGTGGTTGTTTATTGGTTATGGCATTCAGGAACTGGAGCGGAAAGAAATTAATATTCTGGATCGAGACTGATGTGGGCAAAAGAAACTTAAACCGATCGAAGTATGGGCAAAACACTTCTCAGTAATGTAATTGTTCACTTAAAATAATTAGATTCTATTTACGCGTTTCGTTTTCATCTGCAGGACATGGGCTTTTAGCTATCAACTGAACTAATATTTTTTGAAACACAAAACGTTGTTCATTAATTAAATCTATATTTACAGTTACTGTTTATTAAAAGTCTATGTTAATATTATTATTATTAGACATTTTAGTGGGTATGGCGACGATTATCTTCTTTAATATCTTCAACTGATTAGCAGCTTATTTAATTGACGTATTATTATCACTGTTGTACCATTTTTAATAACTTTTGGTTAGTTACGATCACATCAACGCCATTCAAGACTTACAACGTCGAATAATTGTTCATTCATTGTGTCATCTATGGTTGGAGTTATTACAGTACTAAGACGCTCGGGGTATTGTCGAAATAACCGCTTTTCAATTTTGTTATTTCTTTATTATTTAATAATATAGAAGATGGCTCACTAAAGTTAACATTTGTTTTTGGTAATGAAAATCTTGAATAATTGAATAGATGAGACTTTTAACTTCTTAGTTACAAAATTATTTTTAATTTTAAAAAAGATCCAACCTTAACTTAATAAAAAGAATTAAAAATAAGAGTAAAAAATTGTTACGGTGTAATTAATGATAAACAAAAATTTAGCTTAACAAACATTAATCCACAACCCATCAAAACTTTATGGACTTACAATATTTACACGAATGTAAACACAATTTTAACGAAAATTTAAAATTATTCGTTTAAAAAACAAATGCGTAAAATTGAATTTATTAGAAAAAATATAAATTAACCAATTAAATAAAAAGGTATTGCCCTATACAACTAATTGCAAGTTTGTAATTCTCCAGCTCTAAATATCTAGATGTATTATCTAAATGTAAAATTCCCCTCTCTTGCCCTTTATTTGTACGTTAGTATATACCTTTGTATGTTTATACTTAGTTTATTAATCTTCACCTGAAGAAGACTGTGGGAATTGAAATAATTGTTGTGCTATCAATGTTGTTGGTGGTGATCGGAAGATAAAAATTATTTCAACACGTATATAATTTCTCGACAAATCGTTTCATTATCAAGAGTACTTGTTATACTAACAGTAAGAAAGTCTAATAGGTAATATATAATTACAACTGGATCGTCTCGAAGAGAGGAAAAGGAGAAGGGGGTGAAAGCCATGAAGTTATAAGTTGCTTAGCAACAAAGGTGTATTGCTTGTTGATAATTCAATTTGGTTATTTATTAAATTTGACTTTGAAAACAATGCTTTTTTGATTTCTAAATTTTCTACTTTTGGGTTGAATATGTAATATTTTTACGTTATCTATATCAATTTCATGGTTTTCACCTTCACACAGTTTTCTCTTAATGCTACTTACATGTTCTTTCAGTCTAACATTAAAGGCACGGCCACTCTGGCCGATATAAATAGCGTTGCAATTTTTGCAGTTGATTTGATAAACTCCGTTTGTTTTCATTATTTCCATTTTTTGTTTGTTATTAACCAATAAACGACCTAAATTGTTTTTATTGGTTACCACTGGGTAAAGATCGAGTTTCTTTAAACGTGTTACTATTTTGTTCGTAGCAGTCTTAATTAAATTAATAGAACAATAATTAATCGTATTTTTGTTAGTGGTAGGATTACTAATATAAATGGAAGACCTGATTTTTGTTTTCAGTTTTTTACTAAGTATACTGGTAACTATAGATGGATCGAAACCATTGTTCACAGCTATATGTTTTACCGTGTTTAATTATCGGTTTCTGAGAGTGGTATATTAGTAAGTCTATGGATCAAGCTATGAAAAGAAGCGAGTTTTATTTTATGGGATTGGTTAGAATTTGCTGGAATGATGGTATCAGTTGTGGAAGTGTTTCTGTAAATTTTATAATGCCATTTGTTATTTGTATGACTAACTGTTAAATCTAAGAAGTTTAATGAATTATTACTTTCAATTTCATGGGTAAATTTAATCTTGTCGTTAATTTTATTTAAAAGGCCTAGGAACTTATTTAGTAGACAGTGCGTACATAACCAGATACAAAATACTCTTGATAATGACCGTTTTGGTCACAACGATTCGTCGAGAAAATATATATGTGTTGAAACAATTTTTATTTTATTTCTTCTATATAATTATTGTGTATTAAAACTAATTTTGTAGGTGGTTTAGTTCTTTATGAAAATTTTGGTTGGAACTTATCCAATCGTACGGATTATTTTCTTCTTGTAGACAACTATTTGTCCATTTAAAGTTATTTTTCACCCTTTACACAAAACAATTTTGTTTAAAGAACTTTAATATAAAAATTGTGTTTCTTGCTTTATTGAGTTTGTGTCATGTGGAACGTGAAAATCATAAAACACTGTCGAATTTTAACTCACTTTCTCCCTCGTTGCAATAACTCAAGCGAAATCTTATATGCAGTTCCTTCAGGAGTTGCCGAAATTGTCCTGCAAGTCAAATGGCGGTCCTGACATAAAGTTTTTATTTCTGCGATCATTTTTATCGGCTATCACATTGAAAACAGACAGGATGCATTTTATTAACTACCAGAAAGGAAGCGTTGAACCCTAAAGCGAGAGGGTCAAAGAATCCATCCGATCCGAACACGTTTTAAATACAGTACATTAGTCCGGAACCGAGAAAAAATGAACCAAAATTAGTCAGACTGTCCGAAATTTTTCTCATAGCCACGTATTTGTTTTCCGTTAAATGCCTTTGTTGGAGGCATAAATCAGCGAAAATGGACGTAGTATTTACCTTAAAACCACCCCAAGCTATCAGTTGCAGACCTGAGAGAAAGTGCCACGATTTATTTTAATCCTGTAAATCGTTAAACTCTCTTGAATAAAATTTCGAATCAGTCTGTATACATTTCTCTTTCCGTTTTGAAGGAGTTGGTATAGAGTAGAAAATGATCATAATAGATCAAACGTATCGATCAGTTATAAAAAATAATTAAGACCCTTCTAAATTTTCTCCTTTGCTTCAACTTTTTCGACAATTTGATACCAAAGTTATCTTAAAAAAAAAGACATTTTAGGTGGTGTCTATCAAAAACTTGAACATTTGTAAAAAGCAGCCCACGTCTTCTAAAAATGTGCTCGCTAATACTAATCTTTGAAAGTCAAAATGTGAAATTAAAATCCCTTTTGCAGTTATTGAAAGGTAAATCCCTGATGGAATCTGCCTAACGTTGATTACGAGGTAAGAGATTTTCGTTGGAGGCTTTCACATCTTTTTCATTTATTTTCAATAAACCCGCATTATATGTGACGTGCACGCCTAATCACATTTCAGCCAGAAAATTTTAAAGAATGATAGTAAAATCATAAGTTATATCTAAAACCCTATGTAGAATAAAATTAATCTTCATCTTCAGAAATTAATATCCTTTATTTCATTATTAATTGATAATATTTCTATTTGGGATTACGATAAATAAATAAAAATATGTGAATAAAATCAAACACAATACTTTTTACAAAGTCATTATCATCATTATACATTAAACGTTCAAACCTTAAATAGTAAATTGCAGTTTACATACATGAGACAAGTTAAAAACAAGTTAATATACATTAATTGGGGAAATTGACTCATTAAGAACTTTTCATCATAAATCGGTTATTAATAGTAGGGTGTTGTTTGTCAATATTTCAATTTGATTATTCACTATGTTGTTTTTATTTGAAACAAAAAAGCGGAATCTACAAGGATTGTGACGCCATTTACATTGGACAATGTGGTAGGGCTCTAAAAAATCGTATTTGTGAACATGAGCGCTCAATTAAAAACAAAACTTGCTCAACAGATTTTGCCGAACATTGTATTCAAAATAACCATAATCTTGACAAAGAAAACATTAAATTATTACATAATTCAGAAAAATCTAGAAAGCTGACACTTTTGGAGCATTTAGAAATCAAATTAGCAATTTCAAATAAAAACAACATAGTGAATAATCAAATTGAAATACTGACAAACAACACCCTACTATTAATAACCGATTTATGATGAAAAGTTCTTAATGAGTCAATTTCCCCAATTAATGTATATTAACTTGTTTTTAACTTGTCTCATGTATGTAAACTGCAATTTACTATTTAAGGTTTGAACGTTTAATGTGTAATTTAGTTTTAATCTACTCTTGATAAAGACCGCCCGGTTGAAACATATGTGGAGTTTTTCGAAATATATTCGTTGAAACATTCTTTTGTCTTTTATTCTTATCTTTATTTTTTTAAAAAAATGTGACGAACTTTAAGGCAACACCTAGTAAGAAAAATATAGAAGGAGATAGGTTATAGAGAAAACTTAACAAAAAGTATGGAATATAAGCTTATTAACAATACATTCCATGTTATCAGCAGAATAGCCATTATTTATATCATTTTTTTATTATGTATATTGCAAGTTATCTCCTTTGACTTTCCCTTAAAGTTACGCAGTTTATGAAGAGGGCGATTACTGTAATCGCTCGAAACTGCGTTAGTATTCGAAGGGTTTCTTTTGAAACTGCTTAGGGGATATAGTATTTATAAGACCTGGTCGTTTTGAAGAGGGAGTCGCAAATCCTTTTTGCTCCTTTTTCTCCTGTTTTATCGCCTAGTATAGTGGTACTAACACCGGACAATCGGAGACAAGAGACGGTCGTTGGTGGCGTCCGTCGTCTATTTTACGGGACCGGACGGGACGCATGTCTGATAGAAGCACGTCGCGACGCGATCTCAGCAACGGCGTGCGTTCACTGTCAGTTTCGCTCTTATCAGCGTCCTGCTGAGTTGACGATTTTGAATTGAAGAGCGCGCGGTAATGGTGCCGAAGTTTACGTAGAATCGCGGAAAGATTAAAAACCACTTTCTACTTCTTCTCAGAGGGGAACCAGAAGCAACAGTACACCAATTCCTTAGGTAGGATTTTATGTCCATAAATATTTAATTTATTATTAAACATATAGTTAAATACGTTTTCTCTTTTTATACCGATACAATAAAAATTTCTAAGTTCATTTCTACTGACGTTTCGGCATCTATGGTAGGGCTTCTTCAGAGGTTATTAATAAAGCTACTTAGTAGGTTTTTGACCAAGTCAATATTATGCAAAATATATACATTTTATTGTTTTACACTATTTTATTAGAACTACTCTAACAATTGTTTCTTTATAACTCTCAAATGATGACCTAATCAGTTGAAACAATTGTTAGAGTAGTTCTAATAAAATAGTGTAAAACAATATCTTGTGTGTGGTTTTACTTTATTGATGATGTTTTACAATTGTCCAACCGCGTAATCAATTAATATTATATGTATATATTTTGTCAGTTAATTAAAATCTTTAAAAATTTGGAGTAATTATTATAATTTTAATTAGTTACAAAGGGCAAGGAATGTAGAAATAATATAATTCTAGTAGATCGCAAAACCACCCTTATAATTTTAACGATGCATAAAAAAATTGTAATTGATTCAATTCATATATATTAAGTTAAAAAAAGAAGTAGATACTGTAGTTGAAAGAAGTATTCATGTGGCTAATTTTAAATGTGATAAGAAAATAATTTTACATTTTTTCATAAAGGATAAAACTGTAAAAAAAATAACAGTAACGACTTCAAGCACAAGATTTATTTCCAGAGAACGAGGAAACTTTAACTGATATTTAGTGACTGGCTCCATTATCTTGTTAATTACAGTAATTAAGTTTATAAAATATATACAAGTTGTATATTTATTATTTTTATTTCGCTTAAGAAGTAAAAATGGTCCAAGGTGTCTGAATATTATTGCTTTTAAAGTTTTAACTGAAAATTAATTGATGAAAACATAAATCACATTTAACTGAACAATTAATTGGTTAATTAACATTATAAATATTATTTCATGCCTTTGAAATTTGCTTGAAATAAGTATGTAATAGATAAAGAAAACATACCTAAAATAATATCTGCTTATTTTTTCTATAAACAGAATCTTAATTGTTGGTCTGGGTTGATTCGGAAAATTTCTTTTAAAGATATTTGCTTCATATAACGTAATAATGTTTATTATTTAATTGAATTTCTGTAAACATGTTAGCCTCACCTGAATTAAATTTCATTTTATTTAAAATTTATAAGTGTATTGCTTTAGATTTTCCTTTCTGATTAAAATATTTTTAATTAGTAAGACGAAACATTCTATCAATTTAAGGAAATACGTCGATTTAAAGATGTCGTAAACTTAAGTACTGCTTATCTTTATAATAAAAAATACTACTTAAATGTAACAATCGTTTCTTTTCAGCTGGTAGCTAGTTTAATAAAATTTCCCCTCATTTAAAGAATTACCAACACATATATTAATATACGATAAGGAGGCCATCCTTTCCAAACAGGCAATATTTATTGTATGATAATAGTAACGATTGATTTCTTTTTTGCCAAAATATAAGTATACAGTTTTTTTAAGACAATGAACTTCAATTGTTTGCAGCAACTTTCAATTGATCTTCATACTGTTGAATACGTTACCGTTAATGTCAAAAATATACAGGCACTACGTCTATTGGAATGTTCACATATACTCAGTTTTTACTAGTCAAAATTTAGGGGGTAAAAACGAGCTGATGCCAAAGAACATCCCTTATATTTTCTGAATGCCTTGTATCTATTTCACCTACTGTTTTCTATGAAATGGTGTATGTAACAATGGTGCTAACAAATTGCTAATATTCTTATTTTTATAATTGTTATTGAATTTATTACTTCGAATTGACTATCTATAGTAATTAAAGTGTGTAGGCTTTCACGGCCAGCGTTCTTATAAGAATGATTTTCCGGGTTTGATGGCTGTGGTCTAAAGGCTTGTTTTCTGCCTGACGTTTCGTCAGCGACTTCGGCTGACATCTTCAGAGGTATTGAGGTTGTCGAAGTAACTTCCTGTCTCGAAGTTCTCTTCTCGGCGGCCCGCTCTCGTGTGTGAGAGGAATCATTTTTATGGTATCTATACTGTCAGTCGGAGTTAAACCTGTCCAGTTATTTTAAATCACCAACAAAATTAACTGTAAGGACTCGTTAAAGCTAAAAGACAAATTTTATCACTTTAATGATAATAAGTACGTATATATATATATATATATATATAAAGGGGTACATTATGATTTTACCATCAACTTTGTAAAATGATAATTTTTTGCTGTCATGAGCCAGTATGCTGGGAATGGCATCTGTTATATAATCTCCATACAGATCGCTTGCCAAAGCTATAATTTGTCAATTTAGCTATATTATGTATATATACGTCAGATACACAGTTACGAAAATCCTGCTGAATCAAACCTTTCCGCAGGTTTTGTCACGTAGTGAGTCAAAACCGTTGCAAAATTTGCTAAACTATATCTGTTAGATGCACTAGTAGAAGATGCAGATTGAGTGCATGAATTTAACTATTACCGACGTGTCATCCATTCTTGTTCATTTTATTATTGTTCTGGTACAATTGCACTACTTTAGCTATAATTATACCAACATACTGCAAATTAATGTCCTCTTGTATTTCCAGTCTTCGCATTTTATGTTCAACTAGTTAAACCCATTCAAACTCAGCGTGCCTGCTGAAAATTACATTAAAATTCCACTTCACTAGTTCAAACTATCTGTGCTGCTTTATTTATGTCTTCAAAAATATTGTTTCGACACATATGTTGTAGTTATTCTCTTGAGAATTTTGTAATTATAATGTTTTTAAATAAGTGTATGTTCAATCCATTTAAAATATTAGTAAATAACTGACTAGTTGGGAGAACTGGAAACCCCATGCATTCGGCGAGCAAAATCGTAGTCCCATGTTTAGCCTCTAGTCAAGTGAAGCCAGAGACGTGTGATTATAACTATGCTGCGCCTTGCGTTTATAAAGTGATACCATTTGGGTAGGCAACACATTTTGCGAATTATGGGACAGAAACGCGAGATTTATTAAGAATGCTCTTAAAATCACTCAGAATATTTGAGGCAGTTGAAGTGTTAAGAGTAGTTATTTCAAATAAATGTTGTGCGACACTATTTTTCTTGTACATAGAGTTTTGTGAACACTTTTATGAAGTATTTTTTATTAAAGTAATATAAAACTAGTTTAATATTAGAACAATATAGTTACATATTGTTGTGCATACGGTTGCCGTGAAAAGAGTTCTAAAGGTTCTTCCATTTCATTTCATGTGTAAGTACAATTTAAACATAAAACACACTTACACATTTGTAATTTCTTCGAAGGTTCCCTAAGGATCCTGAATTAAAGAAAAAATAGTTGAACGCAATAAGGCGTGAAAGTTTTACACTGTCAAAATATTCAATTGTTTGCAGCAAACATTTTGAAGAAAATAACTTTTTAATATCCGTGGGAAAAAGAAAATTAAAGCAAAATTCTGTACCTAGCGTTTTTGATTTTCCTCAGTATTTAATTAAAACATCGATACAAGAAACGAAGTATTTTGTCACAGGAGCAAAAGTAAGCAAGTAATTGAATAAGCAATATTAAGATAAAGAGTTAATTTAATTTTATTCTGAAATAGTACCATAAATACGGAGTTGCCGTTAATCGCGTCAACTTCAAAGTACATCCTGAAAGGTAAATTCTGATTTTGCTAAAAATCAGTAAGGCGTTTATTTACCTATTAATTTAGTTTTTAACCATTATTATTATCGCTTAGGTTTTAATGTTCTATATTTTGAAATTTTTACGTAACTCTAGGCAGCAAGCAGGTCGAATGTAGATATTTTTATTAATTAATATTTATATTTTTGTATGTTAGATATATTCAAAAATTTCTACTTTATTTATTTTAGCTAGAAAATATATACAATAAATATTGCCTGTTTATTTTTGTTGCTTATTATATTTTGTGTATTATTAGTCATAGTTCAGATTTACTTAGATACATAATTCATAAACATCTGTTTTAGGTTCTCATATATAACATATATCTATACTTAATTTTTGTTCAATCTTATCGCTTAAAACGTTTTTATTGTATATCCGTCACCCTGCTTATTATACCTAACCACCTACCCATGTCAATTGACACCTCTCGCATATCTTTCTCTAACTTACATCTTTTCATACTTCTTTTCTTCTCATTATTAACATACTGTTTTTCTAACATTATTAACATACTATTTTTCTAACTTTCCATACCTTAGATTTTTTTACTAACAAAAACTTACGAAACATATTTTATCAAATTTAGTATTTACCAATTATTATTTAAACCATAAAATCAGACTTTGTAAAATACATGTAAATAGTAGTAGTAGTACAGTTAATATACATCATTTTAATCACAGTCATCACATCTTTTTCATCAACTTCATACATCAATCATTCACACAACGAGAAATCTACTTGCGTTACTAATTAACTTTATTTTCACTTATAGCACATATATTATTGTAAACAACAGTATTATTCTTTTTTTAAAGAAGTTTAATTATGTTTTCATTATATTTGGTTTGTATGTTAAATGCTATTGTAAATAATTTTCAATCTTTAAAGTCCGTAAGTTTCCGTTTAGCGCATGGGAAACTTAAATATGTGTCCCCGAATGTGCATTGTTGGTTGCATACCCAAAGTACATCATTTTCTAGTACAGAGAATATTGCTTACGATCGATCCATATTATATATAATCACGTCTCTGAGTGAAGCGGTGAACGTGTCGTGCGATTTACACCGTCTTGCCATGTACAGAGCCTTGCCATGTACATCGTCTTGTCATGTACAGACTTGTGCCATGTACAGAAGAGACTTGCCATGCACAACGCCTTGTTATGTACAGACTCATAGCATGTACAGAGTCTTACCACTCACAGCGTATTGCCATATTGAAACACCTTCCTTTTGCTGGTGTTCACGCTTCTTGGAAATCTTATACACTTCGTACATATTAGAGTTACCAATTTAAGGCCGCAATGTGCTCTTTTATTTATTTAATCGACCACCCGTTGTGAGTTGAACCCATGTTATTTTAGAATTGTAGGCAGTTATTACAAATGCAAGCTCTGTCGACCTTTTCAAAGTGAAAGTTTCGTTATTAAAAGTTTTAAAATACCACGGCTAACGTTTTTTTGTGCTATTTTTACGTATCTAATATCTTTGTAAAACCTTTTATGTACATTTCTTTTTTGTTCAACATTTATCGAAAACCGTAGAAATGAATAGGGAAAATCACGTGCACTGATTCGAGTCTCATTCCATCGTAAACTTTTATTGTTCTACAGGTAGCTTCTCGTTATATGACCTGTTTTTATGGCAGAGAAGTTTCATAAACGTCAGTTTTTGATGACAATTCTTTGCTTTTGTTGTCGCAGTAACATTTTATTAAAGTAGTTTTCATCTAAGCGCTGGATGTATGTACCAACGAAGGGTATGAGATTTTACCTTGTTGCACCCTTGCATAAACGAGATTATCCCATTAGAAAGCTACAATGTCGGTAATATCGCATAAAACCAAAACTACGCCTTTCGTGTAAATAATGAGATAATCATTAGGACGACATCGCATCTTCTATCTATGTTCTATGTACAATGTTTATGTCTTATTCAATTTCGTGATCACATTTTCGAGCAGATTTCTGATACAATAACAGTGTCATTTAATATTCCTATTGACTACAAGAAGCTATTTAAATCAGTCCACTACCTCATGTGAACTTTTTCTAAATTTCTTCTATTTACTACCATCATCAAATATATTGAATAATATCCAAAAAAGAAGGCATTAAAACCCTTTTTCGCCTAAATATTAAGAATCACAAATCCCACACTTGGAACGCGTCCCACAAAGCAGCCATCACGAACCGAAAGCCAAATCCCACATCCTCATCAGGTGAGCGCTGGCAGAAAGGCCTTTACAGGCTATATAGTAAGTGTAAATATAAATATCTCCGAGGGCTAATACCCTTACCTACCGAGCGGCGTGGTCTAGTGCTCTAGATCATTGCTTAGCATTCGGGAGGTCACCGGTTCGAACCCGGGTCCGGCTGCTCTGGTTCAAGTTATCTGTGGTCTCCTTGGATCATTTAAGCAAATGCTGGGGCAGTAATATTCCACAGATAATCTTTCACTTCTCTTTTGTCTTCATTTCGTCCGTCTTATCTTCCTCTCCCTAACCACATCACCCATCCATTCCCATGATTCCTGCAAGGAGGCTGAAGAGGGCCTTACTCCCTACCCTTCGGCTTTGCACATCGGTGTAGGTCTGAGGGACTGCCCGCCCACCAGCAGGAGTAGCTGGTAGGAATAAAATACAAAAAAGCTTTTTTTCTTGGTGGGACGCGTTCCATGTGTGGGATCTGTGATCCTTAATATTTAGACGAAGAAGAATTTTAATGCCTTCGGTTTTGGATATGTTGTGTTCGTCTAAGGGTTTTTCGAAATTAATAGTGTGCTTCAATGCCGGTAGGGGTATTAGCCCTCGGCGTAGTTATTTATGTTGATTCCGTATTTATATTTATATTAGTGTTGAATAATATTGGATAAACAAACAATTTATTAAGTTACATTTTACTTTAAACAAAAACTCTGGCATGTGTTTCATTATTAGTTTTCTTTTGATTTATTAAGTATATATATATATATATATATATATATTATCGAGAAAACCTTAATATCATTAGGCTACCTTTACGTGTTCCTTTTATAAAAGGATTTTCTTTGTCCTTTGAAAATTTTTAAGGATAAAAGAACAACCAAATCAGCTTATTTTACCGGTTCCTATTTGAATTGTTTACAGAATTGATTCCAATTATTTGCCTGAGCTTACGGTCGTTCTAAAGCTAAAGGCCAAGAATTTGCTTTGCCCGATGTGAATTATTTTGGTTTTCTTTGCTAACAATTATTTGAGTTGCTCTTTCCTTTGTTGGGATGCCATTGAAGTAATTCTATCTCTTACAAAGAGAAGACCATTCACTCGGTTCACTTGAATTTCGTTTTGTTTTTTGTTCGATTGTGGTATTTATAAAACCAAGCCTGTTTGAATAATTCTTCCTCTTTTTAGAATAATTTCCGAGAGAAAAATTGATTGATACAATAACGAAGATAGAAAAAGTTCGTATCTTATCAAAAGTAGAAAATTCAATCCAAGGTTGTTTTCCTTATTACTACTAGCATCTCTTACAGATTCCGTGAAACCCCGCGGGGAAATGCAATTTGATCTATCTTATACGTATCGTACATAACTTCTCAGATAAAATTAGAGATCAAGTATTGCACTTCATACGACATTCTGATTTTGTAACATTTGATGCAGATTAGAAAAACGTAACGTTAAAACAGATACAAATGATGTATTTAATGCGATATCTGGATTACTTATAAAGGAAAATTATAATAAATTAAAATTCCCAAAGATTGAGAATGAAAAAGAAATATGTGTCATTAACATATATAGGCTAGCCTTCTGAAATAATTAAAAAAATATTAAGTAAAAACAATATTAATGTAGCTTTCAAGACAAATAATTTAGTTTCTAGGTTGTTAAAAAATAATAAAGGTAAGTACGATAATGATTTACGATCAGAAATTCATAAATTGAACTGTGGATCAAGCCTTTCTGCCAGCGCTTACCTGATGAGACCCGATAGGTCAAAACCGGTCGTAGGATATGTCTTTCAGTTCGTTGTGCCTACTTGGTAGGACGCGTTCCAAATGTGAGATCTTTGATCTTAAAATTTAGACGAATAAGGATTTTAATTCCTTCTTTTTTGAATACTTTTGTTTTTATTTTGATAATTTATTAAAAGGGTGTCCTATTTCATTTCTCCTTCTACGTACTTCTTTAAGGAGTTAACATTTAATTTGCATACTTTAGGTCAAATTAAAAATTATTAAAAGAAACGATCAAAACGACACTGCTCGTAACTTAATTACATTTTAATTGATGAACACGTCTATTTTCTCCGTCACCCTTAAATTTTCACGTTACCCGATACTTGTATTTTACACCAAGTAAGTTTTAAAATCATAATTACTAATGCGGGAAGTACTTTGGCGTTATTAAGATAGTATATTTCCGCTTTCAACGATGTCGCCACCATAACACTTAACCAATAAGCACTTTTTTAACGATTGGCCTAGATTTTTATTTACGTCGTCAAGTCCTTATTGTCTCATTTGCACTAGTGTTTTTCACTGATTTGCCAATAGGGGGAGAGGTGAATCATAAGAACTGCGAAGCTGCAGAACACATACAAAACCAAATAAATACAATAGTAATTTTAATGGTATCCGCGGTGAAGTGACTTTAAAATATCGAATAAAATTGAAAAAAACGCAAGTTGGTAGTATTATGCTTCTATTTAGAAGTTCTGTAACAATCGTTGGACACATCCCCTCTGTTGTTATAGGTATTGTTTTTTATTTTGTTTAGTTTAACCTCGAGAAGGGGAAATCTTCTAAAGACACCTCCCAATTAGGGAGGTAGTGTCAGATTATCTCTGAGAACGTCTATCGACTAAAACCCCTCCTCGAATTTGTAGATCAACCTGACGGTCGACAACTGACCACCGAGGAGATATGAGGGATGGTGGGGGGAGGAAATAGGGTTCAGTAGGAGAGGGGGGAGAGTGATGAAGAGGAGACGTTGGGAAGATGTACTGTGAAGTGTGTGGCCCGTCTCTGGAAATATAGGTAGCGGTAATTTTTTGAATATAGGGCTAACGACACCCAACACATGGGCTGAAATGTTCCGGGCCTATTACATAGATGGCGCTAGTTTTATTCCATTCTCCTCTTTTTAAGTTAGTACTAACCTTGAAAAAACAGCCGTTAGAATTTCATGATATTCTACTCATTAGTTTGTGAGTTGTTGTGCTGACGCTAGAGAGTGACGCTACTTTTTTTATTTTCATGTTTTAATTTTACACTGCTTCTTGATGGGAAAAAATACCGTTCAAGCGATGCAATGAAAGTAAGCTTGAAAAGTGTTATGGAGACACCGTTCCATCGGAAATAATCGAATCAAAATAAACCATTGGTTTGCTGACTTCAAACGTGGTCTTAGAGACAGGCACACTCATGATGCAGAACGCAGTAGAAGTCAGCAGCCAAATGAGGCGCTTACACTAGAAAACATCATAAAAATCCACAAAATCGTTTTAAATGTACGTAAAGTGAAATTGCGTGAGTTAGCTGACATTGTAAAGATATCAAAAGAACGTGATGGCTTTATATTGCATGAGCATTTGACTATGAGAAAGATCTGTTCAAAGTGGGTGCTGCGTTTGCCCACTCTTGACCAAAAACAAGAACGTGTTGATGATTCTGATCAGTGTTTGGCCATGTTTAAACGTAACAAACTGGAATTTTTACGCCGATATGTGATATATCGAATAGATGAAACATAGATCCATCACTTCACTCCGGAATCAAAACGATTGTCATCTGAGTGTCCAAAGCGCAAAAGCTCGTCAAAATCACAACAATCGGCCGGAAAGGTTATGGCCTCGGTAGTTTGGGATGTGATGTGCGTGGTGTAATATTCATCTACTAGTTTGAGAAGGGAAATACCATCACAGTGAATTGTAATAATTATATAGCGTTAAACGCTTCAAGATTTTGAAGGCTGAAATTGCAATGAAACGACCGCATATGGCAAACCAAAGAATTTGTTTCATCAAGACAACGCAGCGTGTCACAAGTCAATCAAAACAAAGGAAAAACCACATGAATTGAACATCGAATTGCTCCCACATTCACCGTCTTCTCCAGGTTTGGCTCCCAGCGACTACTGACTGTTCGCAGACCTCACAAAAATGCTTGCTGGCAAGAAGTTTCGCTCGAATGAAGAGGTTATCGCTGAAGCTGAGGCCTATTGAGATTTTGAAGCAAAAGATAAATTGTTCTACAAAAGTGGTATTGAAATGTTAGAGCGGCGCTGGAATGATTGTGTTGCTCTTGGTGGAGATTACGTTGATGAATAAAGCCAATTTTAAACAAAAGAACGTGTTTTCTTTGTTATTCCCGGGACTTTTCAGCCCATGTGTTACGTTATTATTGGTTTAGTTTCTGTATTAACTCTAACTAACTTCTGACCGAATAACATGACAAAGGAAGAACACGCTTCGTATGTCGTTGAATGTTGGATCCACACGCAACCTCTTAAAAATGTTACTAAAGCTAATCTAAAGTAAGAACAGCGAATAGATTAATTTCTTCGTTATTAAATGGTATTTTTCGTGTCGGTTACCGTGTGGGGAAAAGTGAAAGTTTATTAGTTTTAAAATGAATAGCGTTTTATTTCTTCAACAAAATAAACATTGTTCTTTACTGTTCAATTAAAGTAGTAAACAAACACGAATTATCAATATCAAACAGGGGTAACATAGGATGTAAAGTAAGGGCATGTCTATGTAATCCATAGCTGTGAGATATGAAATAATGTTTATGGATCGTAAATGTAAATATTCACGCGTTGCCTTTGGGTGAATCACTAAAAACTTGTGTAGATTTTTGATCCTTAATCTACGTAGAACTTTGAAAATAACAGAATTAAATGTAACTAATTGGGATATGTTCATTGATTTTACTTGTGTTACAGTTTCAGCCAATCAAATATGGAAACCGCATTAACGATTCCAAACTAGTTTATCCCAATACAACCAATGCTAACGTAATCTAACCATCCATTAAGCTTCATATCCAATATATAATTTGATTTTAAAATTTCTGCATATATTATTGGGATTGAAGTTATATATAATCGATTTCTATTTTCATTTTCGTAACTTGTGTAGTTTGAATGGTCATGTTCATTATTTTCAAGTTTCTACTTCACCGAAATCGCGCTGGCTATTTCTACCCTGTTGAACAATTCTACACAATGAATTTATCACCATATGTAATATATGCAATTCGTAATCGGTGTTATGTAATTGTATACGCTACTATTTCGTAGGTTTCTATTGGTAATGTATGAATTTTCAACTGAAACGACACAATAGATCCTGTTCGTGAATACGAATGAATAGGTTTTATTTCAGTTTGGAAGCATACTTTAGGGACACTTCAAAAATCAATTAAAACTTTTACTACACACTACTACGAATTTTCACAAAATAAGACTCGAGAATCATTGAATTAATTTTCATCATCACCCGACTATATAATAATGTGTTAATAGCTGTGGTGTTAGCGTACGTAGGTTTGTAAAGTAAATCGGTGGAGCTATCTCATCCGGAGATACAATATTCTGTAACCAGCTAATCATTCCAATATCCAGGATGTTACCGTTTAGTCAGAATATTTAATTAAAAATCGGTTAAACTTTGACATGTGAGCGTGTTTAAATGTTAATATTAGGTCATAACTGTCATAGATATACCGTAAGAGGGGCTGTAGTTAAACGTCCTCCGGTGGTTGAAATGTAAGTGGTATGCACCATTGACCGATGGGTATCGGTCCAAACTTTTATTTATTCTGTTGAACCATCTGAGGCAGTCAAAGTTGTTATTGTTTCTGTCTTGCAACAAGACAAAGTTAAATAAAAAAATAATAAGTTTTTTACTATGGATTTCATCATGTAAGGATGGAGTTCTAAAGTTATTTTGATTACTTGTGTATTTCACTACTTGATATTGTAATATTTAACGAGATATTGTTAGTGTTTAGACTACTCAGTAACTCCAACAAACCCATCAAAAGTAGTCAAAGTTTATCGGAGCAATTACCATGGGAATAGTTAATAAAATTTGTGAAAACTTATTTGGACTTTTATTCTGTTACATTTCTTGAATATTAATTTTCGTCGAGTAAAAGTCAGTATTTAAAATAAAAAATCGTCGTTCATCCTCGACGCGCGTGAAAAAAAAATTTGGCCTTAACTAAAGAAGCATTTAAAAAAGAAAGGAGTATACATTAACAACGAATTGGACTAAAAATCAAATTCGATAATTATAAGATAACAATTCTCTTATGCTACTGTAAAATTAATGTCAAAGTTATCTGACTTGTCTGAAAACTGCTTACTTTTAATACTATTTATTGTTTTTATATATAGCGAAGGGTTGAATATAAACCATTACTTTCTACATTGGTAGAAGAAATCACTTAATTTATTTTATACATCTCTACATAAAATGCTGCGTTTTCGTCGAAATTGTACCGAGAAGAAAATTAAAATAAATAACAAAAATTTCGTAATGAACGAAAATTCCTGGTACACGCGAGCAAAGCCGTGGGGCAGGAAACTGGAATACTTATAAAAACAAAATTCCTAAATGAGTATTGGAATTTGGAAATTTCTTCAATCAAAAATTTTTTGTATTAAATTTCTTTCTTAGGTATTTTTAAAGACAAATAAACGAAATTCATGTACAGTGTGGTATCTTTTGGGTGATTCATTCCCACCAGCTAGTCATACTGGTGGACGGGCAGTTCCTCCGACCTACCTGTAGTGCAAAGCCGAAAGGTAGGGCGTAAGACCCTCTTCACCCATGGGTGGGAGATGTGGCTAGGGAGAAAAAGATGAGACGGATGAAACGAAGACAGAAGAGAAGTTAAAGATTATCTTTGTGTAAGTGATCCAAGGAAACCACAGAAAACTTGAACCAGAGCAGCCGGATCCAATACCGAACCGGTGACCATGCCGCCCTGTACATTGTCGAAATATACAGTAATATATTATCACTTCATAAACTTTTCCTTTGTAAACAGACATTATCGTAGTACATCTGTAACATTTGCCCGGTGTTGCTAATAGCAACTGTACCTGTAGTAAAAGCTAGGCGAAGAGAACCATGCACTAACTTCCTAAAACCACCAATTAAAGTAATTAAAATTGCAAAGTTCATATTTTTGAAGAAAATAACACTCTTTCACAGTAATTTCTCATTCGTTCAGTCATGTGTTAATTTTACCGCGTGTTTATAAATTTATATCCATATTTAAGTGTTTTATAAGCAATGGCTAAAAAAAAACACACACACACACACATATATGTATATATACGTGGATAACTTTATTTACAGTTATTACATTTGGTCCGAATCAATTATTTCGAAGTTGTTTTGTAAAAAATTGGTAATTAGTGGATGAAAATAATAGATACAGTATCATTTAAATTCAGGTCTATCACTGCCTACGCAAGTTTATCTTGCATAGATTAGCGAATCACAACAACCTATCAAAATAAACTGAAAAGATAAAATGTAAATAATGACGCCATTATAGTTCAAAAATTTTAACAAAAACAGGTAAAGAATTTATGAAACTTTTAATTACGTACAGTTTATGTTACTGTAAAAATATATAGTAATGAATATAATACAACAAATTAAATGTTCAGTATTTAAATCCATTTTCGGAGAGTATTCTTTTGCTAAGATTGTCCAGTATAAAAATGAAATAAGGGTTTGGCGATTAACATTGTTGACCATTTGTTGATTGACCCCTTCGATTTAAATACAGACCACTTGGATTTAAATACTGACCATTATTTTTAACTACTGATCTTTTAGTATTGACTACCAAAGGATACTGACTCTTAGCTGACCAGCAAAATACAAGCCTAAATATAAATTGGTAATACAAAGTTCTTAAATAAGTTGAAGTGATAAGGACAGACTGGAGTCTGGCGAGGAATTTACCATAACACGTTTATTTTCGAATCAATGAATCTTTTCATTAACGAAAGTAAGATTGTTTTTTATCAAAATAAGTTTATTCAAATTTAATTACCTTCCTTGTTTCTTATTGCTTACGGCTAAGGTCGGGCACTGTATATATAACTTGCAAAACACATTTTCCAAACGCATTTCTGGTACAAGAGAACAAAACACAACCGTGCATCTGATTACGAAATATTTTTTGTTTTTGTCGAACACTGTATTATTGTAAATATTAATAATGAAATATTTGAAGAATTCTTAGTAGGGGTAAATTTTAAATACATTAATTAAATTATTGAATTAATTTGTACCTATCCACTACAGATTATCCCAAGTTAATGAGGAAAATTTTCTTACTGCTATCACGGGTTTCGAACCCGGGATCTTTGGCTTTACGTGCCAATGCTTTTGCTACTAAGCTACGAGAGTTGACATCAGTAAGAACGAGTTAGAGTCCCGGCGAGGGCGTGGCAGCAGTAACAAATTTTTCCTTATTAATTTGAGGTAATCTGTAGTGGGTACAAAAAATTAATTCAATAATTAATATCTCATTAATGTATGTAAAGATTAGTTGGTAGTTACTTAAAAAACAATCTCCGTTATTATTTGTAAAGGTTTTCGTTTTCAATTTATTTTATAGGATACTAAAATTGTAATAGTTTCATTTTAATGTAAATTCCTTTCTTTTTATCTGAGGAATGTTTAGCCAGTTTAACTTATATCAGATTAAAGATAAAAGGCGTTCGTCTTTGCAGATGTGACCTTATGTATATATATATATATATATATTTAGTAACAAAAAGACGAACAAGACATCGTTATCTTTATTTAAGCGAACAAAAAATAGCGATCGAAGTCGGTAAACGTCTGTATATCTGTTAAGAGGTTCGTCAGTTTTCGACGGTTAATCGCTGCGGGTAAAGAATTAACAAATGTGTTGTGTTACTCGGTTTGTTTAAATTTCAAGTCAAAACTTTGATTATATCCAGACAGTAAGCGATGTAACTACGTAAAGTAATTTATAAAAATTTAACCAGTTTATTCTATCTGATTTAGAAAACGTATTTAGTTGTGGTAAGATTTACGTTGCACGTTAGTCGAAATCGTCGCAAAATATTCGCGTTCTGTGAAAAATTGTGAACCTGTAGACAATAAGGTAGAACATCTTTTCTATTTTCATAAATTTTACATTTAGGAACCTTTGGATTTAGTAATTATGTAAGTAGCAGATATGAATGTAGTTTGTTGTTGTATAATGTTGACAAGCTATACGAATAAGCTATTTATCATTATCCATTTTACAGAGGTTCGGAAAAATATTCATAAAATCTAAACCGTTTAAAATAGAGCATTGAGGTTTAGAGTGAGTCTTTATAAGATATTTGTCTATAACTGCTAGGATACGAAATAAGAACGCTTGGCCAGATCTTAAAATACGGCATTGACAAAAGGGATAACGTTTTTTGTGAGTCTTTTTTTGCTTATTTTCTGAATGCCATATTTTAAGAACTGCCCAATGTTTTTAAGAGTTATAGACTAATATCTTATGTTCACATTCCAAACCACAATTCCTTATTTTAAACGGTTTAAATTTTATGAATATTTCTACAAAATGGGTGACAATAAAAAACTTCTAAGTCAAATACCTCGCTTCCGACATAAATGACCAATTCTTATTTTCGGTTTCTATGACCTCAAATTATTTTAGAAACAATTTTTCATCAAAAGGATGGAGAAAAATGATTTTGTGGGTATCGGTATCAAAAAAAATATATAAAAAAACTTTTCGCACGGTGATTGTTTTCTTCTTGTTGAGTAATGATACATTCTACCGCCTCAGTTCATCGCTACTACATGCATGGTCGGAGTTACATTAGTACTAAGGCGCTCGGAGTACTGTACACATAAAAGAATTGTAGTGTTTAATAAGTCAGTAAAAGTAGAAATCTTGATTGTTAGTCAATTAGTTAGTCTGAAATTGTAAGATTAACTTAAGATCATGCTTATTAACATTTATTCAAGTTTAATTTAATTACAAAAAAACTGCTTCGGTCAAATTTTATACTTTAATAGAAAGTCAGGAGAAATGGCCTAAGGAAAAACGTAATACTTATAAAAATGACTCAATTAACTTATTTTTATTATTCTTTTACTAGGTAATAATTCTATGATTATTTTAACAACAGTTTATCATTGAAAATAGCAACAATTCTTAGTTATCTATCATCATATTATGTAGTTTAGGTAACAGATTGATAGTTCTTCGTTTTTTGTTTTCAATTAATTCGAGAATTAGCTGTATCTGTATGGCCTATCCAGTCATCCATGGTTTACTTCAGCTATTTCATACCCTAATTAATAATGAAATCAAATACAAACGGTAATTTTACTTATTTAGATCTAGAGGATTTGATGCTCGAGTGTTGTATAGTTTATGAGGAGGGGAAACCGGCTTAGGCAGCAGCTACGCTCGGTTCTGTCCGCAGTACAGTCATGACTGAGCGCAAGGTACCTTCGTCTGTTGCACAACGCAACTCCAAAAGGAATAAATTGGAAGAAATGGGCTGGGAAACCCTCGAACATTCTTCTGACTTGTCACCCTGTGATTATGTTTTGTTCGCGCCCTTGAGAGAATCACTTGGAGACAAAAGATTTAAGAGCTATGAAGAAGTAGAGCAGTGTGTGCGCAATTGTGCTATGTGCACATCTCGCTCTCAAACTTTTTATGAAGAAGGAATATTCAAGCTTCCAAATCGGTGGCAAAAGTGTGTTGAACACGGAGGTGACTACATTGAAAAATGTTAAATGTTTAAATGTTTGTGTGTACAATTAATCAATAAATTTATTTTATAAAATTACCGTTTATATTTGATTTACCCTAGTACGCTTAGCTACTAGATACATGTCTATCCACTTAGAGGTAGTTCATATTCAAATAATGTAAATCAACGTAATCGTTTGCTTAATATCATATATGCGTACCTAACTATGTATTTAATGTTTTGGACGTAAAATTTCACGGCCTGCTTATGATCCATTCTATATGTTGAAAATGAACTAATCTGACAGAAACACACCACCAGTAATACATTTAATGAAATTAATTTTGTGCCTACGTTTATTGAAATTTCAATTATTGAAATATACGTTATTAACAAACGCATTTCAAATTCAGGGAAGTGTTTATCACAAAATTCTTTGTAAAATTATGAGACATATCTACCTTTTTACGTAACTAATGCGAAATCAATAATTTAAAATTAATATACATAATATCGGAAATTATTCTGTTAATCACTTGGTGAAACATGTTAGCCATATAATAAAAAAAAACGTTTGGTTTTAGAAACTCTATTTATCATTGTATCAGATTTTCAAAACAAACGGGTGCAGTAAATACTAAATCTATATTTGGTGCTTAAATATTAAATATTCGTTTTTGTTTACGGAAACGTATCGTTCAGAATCAAAAGTCTTGGCAGCGACTACTTCTAGGTATAACCTTCGACCACGTTACCTTTTAACCCAAATCCTAATTCTACTACGGATTCCGGCCGCGAAAGCCTATCTTTTTACAAAGCTTGTAGTTTTTTATTCAATAATTTTTAACGGAATTTGTTATACTCGTGATTTGAACTTTTAACTCGATGTATTTTAAGGGATTTGGATGAGAAGCATGCATGATGTTTACGTTCAGTAGAACGGGAGATCGACTTAAAACAATACATCTTTCACTTTAGTCTGCTGCGATTCGTATAAAGTGCAAGCAACAAATTGAATGCCACGTTTGAAGCTATCAGGATAGCGCAATCATCACACAATTTATATTCAACGAATGTCAAATTGTCAATAAAGATAGATAAAAGAAGAAAAGTTTATTCGATTTAGAATTAAACTTGAAAGAGAATTGTAACCGGTAAAGGTTTTACCAATTGCTTCTTTAGTAAAGTAAAAGTCAAACACGGGAAATGAAGCTTATCACAAATTGGAAAATCTATTTCAGCGAGAAAAGAACATTTCTTTCAGTCCGAGAATAAAAAACAAACCATTAATAAAAAGCAAACAAAAAGCAAAGAACATTCACCACAATAATCACAAAAATTACTTATCCATCTTAAGTCATCAGTAACTCTACCGAAATTCTTATGTAAGGAGACCTGTTGGTAGATAAATACCGTCTTATGGTGCATTTAACTACACCTTAAACTGATTGATATTATTCACTTATTAATTGGAGTTTCATAGAATGATTGATGAGATCATGGTTACAATGTTATAACCACCACACATTGGATGTTTTCCATTCATTATTTAAAAAGAATCCAAAATTATTGAAAATTTTTCAAATAAAACAGTAAGAAATATCCAGATGGATCGAAAGAGGATAATACAAGGAATCGAATAACAAAATAAAATATGCTAGGTGCCATTAAAAAATTAAGTTATTCGTGTTTGAAGTTTTTAAACTTTGGATTTTTTTCTAAACGCCCTGTACAAATTATAAAGCTTAGTTTTGGCATAACGTTAGCCTTATCACTTGGCTATAACTAGTAAAAATTTCAACATTCTAAGTCATTTCATTTTTTATGGAAATTTTAATTTTTTATAGTTTGGGTTGCGGTGGAATCTTTTTTCCAATAAATTAAATTATCTCAGAAACTATTCATCGCATAATGGGCATACAAGTTGGTTATCAAAGTCACCTTAAAATTTTATATTTCATACGAATTCATCGTAAAAATATACCATTCCATTTAAAATAAAAAAGTTGACATCAATTTCCGATATAACCGGAAGTGCCCGGCAATTGAAATTATTTTAGTTAAATAGATCATCCTTGATAACCCCTACTCCTAACTCCCAAATTTTCCAATATGTAACATGCTTAGTTCCCCTAAAACGTCTAATGTACCACTGAGTTTGAATGACCCTGTACATGGTATATGATAAGTAAGTACGATGCAACAGTAAGATGTTAGATATTATTAAAAAATTTACATTCTAACGAATACATATTTAAGAAGAAAATTTCTTTGTCAAAATTAAAACCTATTTTAGCTCGTTTTAGGTCATCTTTTGTTACTTGAAGGCATTTAGCTGATATGACATTTCGCGAGTTAAATATCATTATATACCCTTTATGTGTGTGTAGATTTTCAATTTTAAAATTTCTGCTAACACGAACCGGACAATTTTTAGATAAAATGTCAACAGTTAACCGTTTAATTTCGTACCTTCGAAGCTCCATCACTAGATTGTGTACCGGGTAGAAAATGTTGGTGCAAAAATAAGTGCATATTATAGCTGGCTTCGTCTTTTTATTATGTACGTGCCTTCCAACAAGTTTACGTTTAAATTATGCAGGGTTTAATAAAGATTATTAGGTAAACTAAGACAGCGAGGAATTGTTGATGTAGTTGAGCGAAAAGTGAAAACAGGTATCCAAATGTAGAACATCTAAATTGTCTTTTACTGAACCGCAGATGAATCAAAACATTACAAGACTATTATATGTGTAAAATTGTTGAGTATAAGATGTTATTACCAGAACATTACAAATTTGTAACTACTTGTTAATAGTAATACTTCCTCCGCCTCTTTTTACTATAAGTTTTGCTTCTAATATGTCCTTAACTAGCTCATTTTGTTTTATAAGGTGATCTATCAACCTCTTCATCTTTTTCCTTATTGACTTCTACAACGCCCTCTATTCTTCAATATACTCCTTGTAATACCTCCTCATTTCTAATCTTTTGAAGCAACGGTATTGTATTGAAGATACCTCTTTAAGACTTGGTAGATCGGGGGTTGCTTGGCTATGCGACAAATTGGTTAACAAACAATTATTTTCCATTTTCGTAACGTATATTTATAAACAACTATTGATAACATAATTAATAAAATAAATAAATAAATTAACGGAATAAATGTTTAAATCAAATAAATAAATTAATAACAATTATTATGCTTTCGGTCAGAAATTTATCGAAACTACCAGAAACGGATCGCGATTTCGCTCTTGTTAGAAGCTCATCAGCGTGCCATAGGCAGTCTCGATAAATTACTCACCAAGTCGAAATGTTCCGTAAAGACCAGTTAATATAAAAACAATATAGAGGAATTGCTGCCATCTAATGGATTTTAGCCACTACAGAAGAAGAAGCATATGGCACACTGATGAGCTTGTAACAATAACGAAATCGCGATCCGCGTCTGGTGGTTTCGATAAATTTCTGACCAAAATCATGATAATTGTTATTAATATATTTATTTGATTTAAACAATTATTCCGTTAATTTATTTATTTATTTTATTAATTATGTTACCAATAGTTGTTTATAAATATACGTTACGAAAACTGGGAAAATAAGTTTTACCTGGTTTCGTCAGCGGCTTGATAGAATGTAACATATCTGTCTCTGGGAATTCGGGATAGAATACACCCTACCCCTCGCACACAAATATTTCCCGAACTTGATGGTCCTAGGACGTCCTCCTCACGCAAAGTTCTTTATGGCTTCGCGGATTTACTTAATCTCCTCGATAATTATTTACCCTGGCTCTTTATAGGACTCCATATAGGTGCTTATTTGTATTTTCAACAACTAGAAATTGGTCACAACCCACATTCGTTGTGGTTCCGTGCAACGCAAATAATAATAATTACATAATATAATAAAATTTGGAATAACGCTTCAATGTTTTACAAATTAACCAACCCGAATCTATTTTCGAACAAATTGAAAAAATAATATAATTTTCTGAATTATAAGCACCATGTCACAGTATTTTCATTCTGCTACGATTATAGCCCACGTCTAGCTCATTTCTGCGTAATCATTTGTTTTTATTTCTACCGCGTTTTTCATACTTAATATCATGTTAGGGAATACGCCTCAGATGACTGATTTATGGCAGCAAAATTGTTGCAGTTCTTGCCCTGTGAACAGGCACATTTTAACAGGTTGTGACGACATACGATAAAATCATATTATTGTGAACGAATGTCGCAGACGGCGATCGATATCAGCGGCAAGATAACAGAAACTCATGGAAAGATTACATGAATATTCAGGAACATTGCATTACAATCTAAATAAGTGACTAGCTTCCGACGAGGTATATAGTTGATAAAAGACAGTTGTTATAAGTAGCGAATGAAAGAAGCAGACAATGGTGTATGTTAAATAGTCATCGTAAATTCCGGGTGGATAGCCGTGGTCTAGGCGATTTATTCTTTGTCACTGACGTTTCGCTTACTGCTGTAGTGAGCATCTTCAGAGCTATGTTCGTTGATGTAATTGTCTCGTTATAGGCGCAAATTCATTGTCGAGAGGCTGTTGCTAGCTATTTATACTGTTGTCGTTGGGGCTGATTGGATACCGAGCGACGTGGTCTAGTAGTCCAGGTCACCTGGGGTCCGGCTGCTCTGGTCCAAGTTTTCTGTGGTTTCCTTGTATCATTTAGGTAAATGCTGGGGCAGTAATATTCCACAGATAATCTTTCATTCCTCTTCTGTCTTCATTTCGTCCATCTTATCTTTCTCTCCCTTACCACCTATTCCCACGATTCCTGCAAGGAGGCTGAAGAGGGCCTTACGCCCTACCCTCCGACTTTGCACTACAGTGTAGGTCAGAGGGACTGCCCGCCCACCAACACGAGTAGCTGGTGGGAATGTAACACAAAAAAGAAAGAAAAAGCTGATTGGATCAGCGTTACTGGGGAGTGACGTGTCTGGAGGTTATCGACACCGTTCCCTTATTGTTTTTGTAGTACTGGTATCCACGATCTGTCGACTCTCAATGTTTCCTCCTTACGGCTGGAGTTTTCCTGGTGCTTGCAAATCTCAACAGCTTCTCCTTGTATTTGAGTGTGGTAAATAACCGATGTATGTAGTGCATTTCTTTATTAAATAAATTAAATATATTTACTAGACCGGTTTAAATAAATGCTGTTGCTAGAGACTTCGTTGTAATATTAATTTGTAATATATTTAACGTTATCTTGTAATACATTTTTAGTTGTATTTGTAATTAGTAGTGGATGTATTTTTGTAAGATGAATTTTGCCCCCTTTAGTCACGAAGTGTACCATGTCAACGAAAATGTTTTTGAAACACGTACAAATAACAGTGTACTAACACAACGACATGTGCTCCGCAAGTTCAGCAGTGTGAGAAAAATTCCACATGTGGCAGATAACGTGAATAAATTCCAGTCAACATTTTATCTTTATCTCATTTTCTTCTTGATATAAAACGGCATTATGTACAATATTATTTGTGGGCACAAGTATAGTTTGGTACGTATAAAATATCTACACCCTTTTCATATTTATTTGGTTGTCACTTTGGATATCTTGAAAGAGAAGAATTTTGAACACTCATGTGGCACGTGAAAAAATTCATTTTTTCTATATTATAGTAGCGCAATGTCATTTTCTTTGCAATTGTATTTCTGTTTTCGTCCTAAAAATAGACATTTTTAAATTAATATTTGAAAATAGCTTGTAGCAATTTGAATGTGATGAAAAGTTGTCAGTTTAATAATTTAATAAGGAATAGAGTAACATATTTTTAACAAATATTAAGAAAAATAAGAAGGAACAAATTTACTTATTAAATAAACTTAACAAACATATATTGTTATCCTTCCAAATCAAAAATTAAAACAAACCTTAGTGCGTTGACGACTTTGGGCAATGTTTCTTTTACATTAGGCAAGTGTATTTCAAAATTTACCGACCCCTATAAATCGTAAAACAATAACAAACAACCTTACTAAAATGAATACAAATCAAAACTTGACCAGTGATCTCTATACAATCTCTATTTACTCCGGTGTGCTCTATTTCAGTCTTTATTAGTTTTGAGATTTAATACTAAAATTCAAGTGTCAATTTGTTAAGTCACGTAGTCTGTTAGAAATAAACAAAATAAATTTGGCGACCATCATGAATAGGTGAGGTTGTTGTTAACAGAAGTTTTATCAGAAAAGGGTGGGATTGTACTATATTAACAAAAACGTATATTTATTATAGTATTTCCGTTTTTAAATGCATTGCCGTTTTTGTTGGAAAGGGAATTAGGAAAGCACGTGTAATATTGTTCTTTTTGAAAACGACGCCAAAATTAGCTCTAATGAACAATGAATGTTATTTGTATTTTCTTAATCACTCCGATCTTTAGGAATCAAACAAAATTACAAATTAGCAAATGTTTCTATTTAGGCTATATTTAATATTTTGCGCGTCTTAGAATTGGAAAAGGAATAAAGGAGAAAACTGAAACATCGTTTGAAGTTATAAATAAAATTGCTAACACAAATTTCTTCCTATTTATGATTCTTATTGCATTCCATCCTTTAAACAACATAAATGCTACATTTTATGAAAAAAGAAATAAAAATTTGAAATTTCATTAGACAAAAAGTTTTGCTTTTGATCCTAAAGTGTTGTATATTTTATGATGCATAAACCATTTTTTTAACGAAATTGTAAAATTTTATTAAAACAAAACTTCGTGAGTGGGTAAATTGCAAGAATCTAAAAGTTGATGACTATGTCAGTAATAAAAGTTTGTTGTACCTCCTAACATATACTTTTTTATGAGATAAATTCCATCAAAGAACAATTTATTTGTTTTTGAGTTTTTTACCAATATAATGCAAGATAAATTAAACTAAAGTTGAATTTAGAAGCAGCAACTTATTCGGTAATTTAAAAAACAAATAAAATGGAAACAGAAAAAATAATTAAAAACTGTGGTTTATAATTATTATTAATTAATTGTGTAGAAAACAATGTCATTTGTCAATATACGTTTATAGTATCACAATTTTTTTAATGTTTGCAACTAGCGCATTATTTTTTTACCAGGATTTATCTACGCCACTGTATAGATCATTTATATCCTTACACATTAGTGTTAAATACACCAGCGTATGAATGTAGAAATGTGTCTACACAACATCTTTATGACAGAATTAATATCTAATGCTATCCAAAGGGGGTCTCAAAAATTAACATAAAACGTAAAACAGCATGAACAAGCAATTATGTAATATTCTAACCCCCTTCAGTAATAAAAGGTTCTAACAACAACAAAAAAACAAGAAAAGGGGATATATAAATAAATTAAACCCTTGCGAATTATTAAGAAATATTTATGTAAATGAATAAAATAATAGAACCGGTGGTGTTTTCTTGTTAAAAAGCCAAACATTTTATATTAAAAATTGTTTCAATCGCTACGATAGTTCTGCTTTAATGCTATTGGAGGTGTTCTCGTCTGCGTGGTATACAGGAATTAATTTTATTCACCCCTCTAATCTAAATGAATTTCAAATTTAAGAAACGATTTAGCTCATAAACTGCTAAGTGTTTCTATTAGTGACGGATCAAATTTATTAAATCCAATTCAAAATTTTGGCATTACTTGTTGTTTGCCTTTCTCACTTACCACCACTTTCTCTAGTAATATTTGTGTAACTATCACCTTTATTGTTGTACCTACATTAGGTTTTATAGATACTACTTGCTAATTTTTATTAATTTGTATACTGAATTTTAGCTTTAGCTTTACTGAAGTGGATTATTCCTGCATGTATGCCGAATCATATAATAAGTATAAAAGTATTTGTTATTATTGGTTATACATATGTATCTACTGAGCTATTAGTTTGAGAATCTCACAATAAAGATACAAGAGATTACACTGAACGTTGCTTATAATAATTTTTGATATAGTGACAATCCGTTTATTAGTTTGGAATTCATATAAAGAAGTATAAACTTAACAGGCGGGCTGAAAAGTTCGTAGGCTAGCATAGAAAAAAAATATTTTTTTTTTATAGAATTTGATTTTATTATTCAATATAGTTCCCTTCGAGGGCGATACAACGATTATAGCTGTCCTCTTGAGGTCTGAGAACAGAAAAAAGTCGCTGGGGACGAGATCTGGAGAGTACGGTGGATGCGGAAGCAATTCGAAGTCCAATTCATGGAATTTTGCCATCGATTTCATTGATTTGTGAAACGGTGCATTGTCTTGATGAAACAGCACTTTCTTTTTCCTTGAATGAGGCTGTTTTTCCGCGATTTCGTCTTTCAAACGCTCCAATAACGCTACGTAATAGTCGCTGTTTATGGTTTTCCTTCATATTTTCTCGGTTTTTTGACCGACGCAAAAATTCTTTACCTTAGAAGAGGTATTTTGTTAATTAATAGTGGCGAATTAAGTACTTCCTTTTATACATTAATTACACTGGTCAGTATGGATCAGGGAACTAAAACGGGGGATGTTATTTATAACGTAGATTCATTGTCGCACGTTATGTTTTTTTATTTGTTCTCCCCTGATTTTGTTGACTTGTGTTATCGTTTCCTTGTAAAAAATGTTTCGTGAACGATTATTGTTATAAGGAAGTGTTTGATTTTTTTCAAAAGTGTTCCCGTGTTTGATGTCGTCTGTCAATTATGTTTTGGTTTTAGTCAATGTGGTAGTCATTTCTTGTTTTCAAGGATACAGTCCACTCCGTTAATCAGTTATGCAAGCATATAAAATAACATACTTGGTTGTCATGACAAGTAATATTTCGTGTGTTGTTTGCAGTTCTTTATTTTTATTTATGTACGGCTGATTCAGTTAATTCAGTAGAGTAGATGGGAAGATACTTTGAAACATTCTGTGCTACCCAGGTGGTGTTTTAGTGCCCGTTTTCATCGTATCAATAAACTAATTCCCGAATGAAGTAATAGAATTTTAAGCTTATATAATATCCAATGTAACGATGGCCGAGGCCGTTAAAATAAAAGGAAAAATAAACAGGTCAGAAGTACTGGACGTAGCGCATTTGGAATAAACCAGCAAATTGTTTAGAGACATACGCGAAAAGTCAATAAACGCACAACTCGTAAACAGAGCCGTTATAGGTCGTTTAATGTCTGATCTAGTTCCAATGCAAATATTATGCACTCAAAGTATGACGCCCGATTTAAGCATAATAACGTTACTTAATTACCCTATAAATAACCTTTTAACAGGTCGTGCACTTTATTATTCTTTTTTTAGTACTGAAACTAGCCGAAAATGCAATTAAACTTTTACATCGTTGTGAAATTATTATTTGTTGTATGTTCACATTATGCAAAATTCAAATCGTTAAATGTTAAACATATGAATAATTTTATAAATATGTGATGCTAAACAAACCAATAGAATGCAGAGAATCCAAAATAGAGCAATGTGTGCAATATTAAATTGTAATAAATTTACACCGATTAAAGCAATGTTAAAGGGTTAGTGTAAGTAAATTATTTAAATTAATTATTCTTAGTTTTATACATAAAATATTGAAAGGAACTATGCCACTTTTTTAAATGCTCTTATAAAAATAAATGCAGATTTTCATACTTATAAATAATACTAGAAAAATATAATAAAACTTTCGTCCAATGCTCCATCTTTTAAAGTTACAATTCTCTTCAAAAACAAATAAAAACTAAAGACAAAAAAATTTTAAAAGAGAAATTAAGATACTATTTTTCTTCCACCCCAAGAAACCATTGTATCGTGAAGCAATTGGTACAGTCAATATAGATTTTTTTTTATTTCTCATATGAGATTTTCAGATTAAAATATTTCAATATCTGGGTGTAACGGGGCAGTTCTCAAGCCAGATTTCAATTCAGCAACAAAAGATACCTCAAAAATGGCTACTCTCTTGGTTATTTTTATCACTTGTAACATAGTAATGATTTTAAATTGGATTTATGCAATTCTGTAAACTACGTCAGAAATGATATATTTTGACAATAATCCACGTTGACCTATCTAAAAACACATGGTCTGTAAAGTCCCGGGCATAAAAAAGAAAACACGTTTTTATTTTATTCAAAATTGGCTTTATTCATCAACGTAATCTCCATCAAGAGCAACACAATCATTCCAGCTCCGCTCTAATATTTTAATACCATTTTTGTAGAAAAATTTATCTTTTGCTTCAAAATCTCAATAGGCCTCAGTTTCAGCGATAACCTATTCATTCGAGCGAAATTTCTTGCCAGCGAGCATTTTTTTAGGTCTGCGAACAGCCAGTACTCGCTGGGAGCCAAATCTGGAGAATACAGTGGATGTGGGAGCAATTCGAAGTTCAATTCATGTGGTTTTGTCATTGTTTTAATTGACTTCTGACACGGTGCGTTGATTTGATGAAACAAAAATTTTTCATTTCAAACACGTTCTTGTTTTTGGTCAAGAGTGGGCAAACGCAGCACCCACTTTAAACAGATCTTTCTCATAGTCAAATGCTCATGCAATATAAAGCCATCACGTTCTTTTGATATCTTTACAATGTCAGCTAACTCTCGCAATTTCACTTTTAGATCACTCCAAACGATCTTATGGATTTTATTGAACGTGGTGGTTTTCTGGTGTTATCGCCTCATTTGGATGTCTACTGCGTTCTGCATCATCAGTGTCTCTATGTTACGACCACATTTGAAGTTAGCAAACCAACGTTTTATTTTGTTTCGGTTGTTTCCGATGGAGCGGAGTCTTCATAACACTTTTCCAATTTGCTTTCATTGCTTTACTTGAACGATATTTTTTCTCATCAAGAAGCAGTGTAAAATTAAAACACGAAATTGTTTTTAATCCATTGTTTTGAAAATAACAAAAGTAGCTAAACAAAGTCACTCTTAGCACAATAACTCACAAACTAATGAATAGAATATCATGAAATTTTAACAGGTGTCTTTAGAAGCTTAGTACTAACTGAAAAAGAGGTGAATGCAGTAAAACTATCGCCATCTATTTGTTAGGCCCGGGACTTTTCAGCCCATTTGTTAAATAAGGTTGGATACCAATAATGTTCTCTATAAATTTTGAACTTACTAGTGCTTACGCCTTTCAATGTTATATAGATATATAGTGTATTTCTAAAGTTTAGTTTCACTCTCAATATAAAATACGAGTAACAACTTTGGGGGTGTTTCTGCGCACATTATTTTCCTCCAGTCTCTGTCCTCATATAAAACCCAAATGTAGAAAAGACTAAAATTATGCTGGAACAAATTTTAAGCACACTACAAACGAAATAATTCAAAATATCAAAAAATGTCGAAGAAATTCAGGTAGATCATTAACGTAAATATACATTTGTAGCTATAAAGTTCTGCAGAAGACTGATTTCATAGATCATATTATAGAAAAGCTGCAAGGCTTTCGCGAGTTCATTATTTTAGTCAAGTGTAAAAGATATTCCGTAATCTCTTATTCTATTGTTACCTCAATATTGTTACCTTAAACTCCAAGAGAAGTTGATAAGCCATCCAACTTGTCTCGGATATAAAAGTACATACCGAGTATGTTTCACTTTAAAAGCTTGTGGTTGTTCCTTTAAGATACGATTTTGAAGGATGATACAAGAGAATGTCAAAACTCGTGAAGGAATTTCATAACTATACGGGTTATTTAAAAAGTTGCCTGGAAAATAAGCCACACGTTGAGGTACTATAACGTATGTGACATGCAATATTTGATAATAAACGTTCAGTCTCTTCTTATTGAAAAAGAGGCCTACATATTTACATATGTCGCATTTTATTTCCTTACATTCAAACTGAATCCAATTTTTGTATCAATTCCTGTCTGACCCTTTTGCTTGCCCCGTTTTTACAACAAAAAACCGATTTAAATTGTTAGACGGTATTTACATTATAGATAACATTTGGTAACAATTCCGATGAAGCACGAATTATGGGTTTGTGTCATACGGCAGTACAAACAAATGTCTCCTGGTGACCTCCGTTTGTCTTCCTAAAGGGCATTAGAGGGATTTCGCTTAAAAAAACACACTATGAAAAATTTTACCAATTTGTAAATTTTTCTCGACAATATTGTTTCGGTCTAAAGAGAGCGTTATCAGGAATATCGTGCTACTGGGGGTTTTCAATAAAAAATTGTATTATTAATAAATTTTCTCAAAATATGATCTGCTCTGTAGATCAAATATATTTTACATTTAATAAAGCACATATGAGTTACAAAAAGTTTTTATTGATACCACAATAATGTTATTTCGACATACAATGTCTTCTTCAGGTGGTGAAGTAATCTAAACCTAAACTAATTACAAGTTGATATAAATACTAAATTATAAGGGTGGGCTGAAAAGTTTAAATGTTTAGTAGAGGAGAATAGTTCAAATATGTTTGGTCATTTAAAATTAATCTTAATTTATTTAATTTATTTATTTCCATAGTTTCTAGTAAGTTCAATTTAATACCTTTAGCTTCAGTATGTAGTATCTTAAAGTTATCATTAAAATTGTGTAAGTTAGAAATTAAGTGACTAGCATAAGTAGACTAATCATTTTTGTTTTCAAAACATTTCTTGTGTTCTTTTATACTATCTTTAAAAGCTCTTCAAGTCTGTCCAATGTAAGATTTGATGCAACTACCGCAATCTAACTTATAAATTCCAGATTTATTTTCTTTTTTGGTGGGGTCTTTGTCGTTTTTAATAAATTTGCCTAAAGAATTATCCGTTCTGAATGATACGAAGTAGTCTTTAAATTTTGCAATATGTTTACCTAGAGTGAGGGAAATATTAGCTTGATATGTTAGCGAGTTAAAAAGTGATTTATTTTTTACTGTAAACTAAGTTAAGGGTTTTTTATTCAGTAAGTTTGTGACCATTGAAGTTGTGTAGCCGTTGTTGATTGCAATAATATGTATTCTATGTAATTCAGTGTTGTAGTCTTCTTGTGACATAGGTATATTTAACAGTCTATAGAGACTGGAATGAAAGAAAGCCAGTTTATGCTGTAAAGGGTGAAATGATTTCGCATGGATTATCGTGTCAGTATGTGTTGTTTTATGGAAGATCGATAATTTATATTTGTCATTTACTTTTTTAATGGTTAAATCAAGAAAATTTATGGAATTATTGACTTCTTCCTCTATTGTAAAATTTATGTTTGGATGTAGGTTATTTAAATTATTAAATAGGTAATTAAGCTGTCTATTTGTTCCTTTAAAACAAATTAGGATATCATTTATATCATATTTTAATAATATAAATAAAACAAAAATTAGATCTATTTTGTTTATATGATTTTAGTGAGTACGTGTTTTTATAAACATTGCATGAATTTTAGAAAAACATAAGATTGTTCATCAAATTAATTGATGTGACAGAGAATATAATAAAGATTTAAACACATTGTTGGCTCATTGAACAAGTGTTCTGAAAGTTTAGGAGCCTGGTTGTTTACAAATAAAATGTTAAAAGTATCAAAAATAATAGTGCTTTAGGTTTTTTAGAAGCATGTAAATATTTATTTACAAAATTTTATTAAAATCCTTCTGCAGTGCTCTGTGCCTAATTGCCTAATACCTATTATACATAATATGTAAGTATATGTTGTATGAAAGTAAGAGGCAACAAAGTTAATATCGCGTCTGTTATTAATTCTACGAACCAGTAAGTGTTAGCAAGTGCCTTAATAACGTCTTAAAACTTAAAAAGTTACCGCATTTGAAACCATCCTATGCAACTGCGCTGCTCTAAATGTACTTGCTTCCGATTACCGAAGGTATTTGCCTTGCAAAAGGGCGTCCAAGTGTATAAGATTTATGAACTGATTATGTAGCAATTTCGATATGAACCGATGGGTATTAGAACAAACATTGAAGGACGCGGGAATACTTTAAAAAAGTCTTTCAATCGTTTGATTTATGACATTACTAAGCATCTAACTGTATGCTCAAAAGTAGCATTCTAAGGCAAATTATTGGCAATTTTATTCATTAAATGGAAGCCCTTTGAATAATAATATTAGATAACAGAGTTGGCTCTTATAAATTGACTTTAAAAAGTTTGACGTTATAAGAAGAGTCAGTTTCGTAGACTTTTGTTTTTAACGCGCTTTTGTAAGAGTTGACGAACTGTAATGGCCGACAAAGACAACAACGCGGCAAAACATAAAAAACCATAATGGCCGACATGACAACAATTAAAAATGTGCAATGGCCAACATTTACAACAATTTTCAATAATGGAGGAATAAAGATGGCCGAGTAACAGTAAAGATGAACACAGACCTACACTCTTTTTCGTTAATTAGAACAAGACTTTGTTTAGCATTTAAATACGTATATGAATAGAAATAGCACCCTAATGCGAATTATCGGTAATTTTATTCATTAACTGGTAGTCCTTTGAATAATAATTAGATAATAGAGTTCCGTGGACTTTGGCACGTGTTATTCAGGATTCAAGATACTGAGTTTCTATTGCGTCAATTGTCTATTGCATACGTTTTATCGTTGCGTGTAATAAAATATTTAGGAAACTTGAAAAAATTGATTGAGTTGGCCTCTACTATGTGAAAGTTGATTATCATGAAAACTTGGTGGAAAAGAAAAACAACTTAAAAAACTTTCACTAAATTTTATTAAATTATTTAAAAATTTGTTTCAACCCACAGGGTCATCTTCAGAAGAACGAATGATAAATTACATTTAACAGTTTGGTCTGAAATACTAATCTTAACTGTGGGGACGGGGCAATAAATATTTTGTGTAAATTTTAATAAATGGGGAATCATGAACATTCTCTATTTCGTTTAATACTTTAAATATGTTTGAATATAAATGTCTTTTGATTTCTATAGCTTATAAAATTATTAGTTTTTACCCTTTTTTTGAATATATAGTATTTTTACATTTTCAGTATTGAAGTTGTGTCCTGTATCTTTGATACGGTTCATAAATGTAGATTTTTCATTATAATTTTTCAAATGTTCACGAATCCTAACATTAATATCCCTGCCTGTTTGTCCTACATAAATAGAGTTACAAGAACTACAATTCAATTTATATACACCACTTTTTTGCGGTAAATCTGTTCTATCTTTGATGTTTTAAAGGCTACTCTAATATTTTCATTTACTATAGACAACGGACCTAATAAATAAGTTAATGTCTTAAATTTATATTTTTTTGAATTGACATATGCATAAACAGAGTTAAAACATAATTTTTGTTGTTTCTTAAAAATTAATTTATCAATGAGGCATGTATCATATCTGTTACTATGTACTATTTGTTTTATGGTAGCTAGCATGCGACGGAAGCCAACGGCACCTGTCAACTATCATGAAATCTTGGTGGAAAAGGAAAACAACTTGAAAACCTTTCACTTAATTTTATTGAATTCTTTACAAATTTTTTTCAACCCACAGGGTCATCTTCAGAAGAAGGAATGATATCATTGACCCTGTGGGGTGAAACAAGTTTGTAAAGAATTTAATAAAATTAGGTGAAAGCTTTTTAAAATATTTAGGTATTTTTCAATGCATAAATATCATCTAAAACACATGAATTCGGTTCTTTCAATTCAGAATCCGGAATTTTCAAAGATCTGCTTAAAATTTATATTTTCAGAACACTTCATGTTCGTCACACACTTCCTGATTTTCTTTATAAAAAATCAAGGGAAGAAGGGACGTAAATCCCTCAAGAGGTTGGAAACTGTTTTAGTCGCTCTAGCTCTTATTCAATATTTAACAAAGTCAACTGTTACGGAATATTTCTTTCTCGGGTTCTGACCTTGTCGTTCACAATTCTACTTTCCACAAAATTCCATAGGTTACTTTATAAATTATTATTAGTAAAAAAAAAAACATTTTAAACACTTAGAACAACCATGTGTGTGTGTGTGTGTGCACGAGGTATAACTTGTATTTGTTATACATGTTTATATAGCCGGTTAGTAATTATGTATTTATTTAAACAATGTTTCTGACAAGTGCAATTGATAGTTGACAAAACTTGAAAAAATCGATTGAGTTGGTCTCTACTGTGTGAAAGTTTATCATACTGACACTACAATAAATAAAAGATCTTGCCACCCCACACAACAAAAATTATCAGCATATAATAGTATGATTGATATATTATGGAAATTGCCGTTAAACAAAAACAATTTTGATAAATAAGTAGCTACCATAAAACAAATAGCACATAGTAACAGATATGATCCATATCTCATTGATAAATTAATTTTTAAGAAACAACAAAAATTATGTTTTAACTCTGTTTATCCATATGTCAATTCAAAAATATATAAATTTAAGACATTAACTTATTTAGGTCCGTTGTCTATAGTAAATGAAAATATTAGAATAGTCTTTAAAACATCAAAGATAGAACCGATTTACCACAAAAAAGCGGTGTATATAAATTGTAACTCTATTAATGTAGGACAAACAGACAGGGCTTTTAGTGTTAGGATTCGTGAACATTTGAAAAATTATAATGAAAAATCTACATTTATGAACCATATTAAACATACAGGACACAATTTCACTACTGAAAATGTAAAAATATGTTCAAGAAAAGGGTAAAAAACTAATAATTTTATAAGTTATAGAAATCAGAAGACATTTATATTCAAACGTATTTAATGTATTAAACGAATGTTCATGATTCTTCATTTATTAAAATTTGCATAAAATATTTATTGCCCCCTCCCCACAATTAAGATTAGTATTTCAGACCAAACTGTTAAATGTAGTTTATCATTCCTTCTTCTGAAGATGACCCTGTGGGTTGAAACAAATTTTTAAATAATTTAATAAAATTAAGTGAAAGGTTTTCAAGTTGTTTTTCTTTTCCACCAAGTTTTCATGATAGTTCACAGGTGCCGTTGGCTTCCGTCGCATGCTTGTGTAAGTTAAAATTTTACTTACAACGCGCAAAACAAAGTATAACTCGAATAAGTGTTAAACTTTATGCTATAATCCTATTAAATACCTTAACGATAGTTTATATGTGACTGGTCAAAAACGTTGGCTGAACTAATGTCAACCTAAAATACATTTAGGCTCAAAAACACGTTAGCCACTTGTAAATATTGTATTTTAAGATCCGGCCAAGCACATTCTTATTTCGCTTCCTAAGGGTACAAAAACTGATATCTGATGAAGACTTGTTCCAAATCGCAAAGCTGTATTTTAGACGGTTTATATTTTATGAATATTTTTCTGAACCTCTGCAAAATTGATAACGATAAAAAACTTTCAAGTCAAACATCTCCCTACCGACGTAAATCACTTATATTGTTTTGTCTTTTTTGGTTTTTACGACTTTAAATTATTCAGGTTAGGTTAAGTTAGGTTATTATCTTTTTTCATTTAATCAAATCAGGAAATCCTAGCCATGAAAACTTTATCAGTTCTACATCATATATCAGGCATTAATGACTAGTTCCTCAGTTCGAAATTAATTAGAAGAAAACACACTTGGTAAACTTAACAATAAAAAGCTCATGCACAGGTCTTTCAAACAATTGTTTAATTAACAGTCACAAAATTAATGAAGATATAAAATTATTACATAGAAATAACAAAGGCTATAAACTAAATCTACTTGAAAACTAAAAGATAAGCAGAGCAGCATTTTCAAAAGAAAATATAGTTAATAACCAAACTGAATTGTTCACAAACCATTCGCCTTTATGATTACACAAATTAGGGATTTCCGACAACAGTAGTTAATATTCATGTTTCGGCGGTGCGACGATCCTAACATTTGGTCAACATCTTGTCGTAGGTTAGTTTTCAGGTATATTAAGATTTGTAATATATTTTTTCTTTTTACCGAGCGGCGTGGTCTAGTGCTCTAGATCATTGTTTAGCATTCGGGAGGTCACCGCTTCGAACCCGGGTCTGGCTGCTCTAGTCCAAGTGTTCTATGGTTTCCTTGGATAATTTAGGCAAATGCTGGGACAGTAATATTCCACAGATAATCTTTCACTTCTCTTCTGTCTTCATTTCGCCTGTCTCATCTTTCTCTCCCTAACCACACCATCTACCTATTCCCACGATTCCTAGAAGGAGGCTGAAGAGGGCCTTACGCCTTACCCTCCGGCTTTGCACTGCCCTTCCACCAGCACGAGTAATTGGTGGGAATGAAAAACAAAAAAGTTTTAGTTTTATTTTTTCTTTAGTAAGTTCGTTTACACTTGAAAATGACAGACTCTGTCGAAACAGTTGTCGAGTTCGACCAATAAATTAGTGAAAGTTTACCACGTGTATTTTCTTCTAATTAATTTCGAATTTATCATGTCCTTTCACAACGTGTGCACCATTAAGTCTTTAGTTCCTCAATATTCATCTGCGTTGCAAGCCTTTCTTCATCCTGATCGGAAACGTGAGGCATGCCTGACCATGCCTGACCAGGCCCTGATCATATTTATTTATGTATACATTTTAAGCTGTTGTTTTATCTTTAAATTTGCACAACAATTTTGAGACCACATCTATCATTTTACTGTCGTTAATCACTGTAATACGTTTTTCAACAAGCGCTTGCTAAAAGATAAACTACGAAATCCTCCGGTTTATTGTTTCTGACATTCTGTAAACCGACTAAAAAATTAAATAAACATTTTCATTTCGTAGTATACTTACATAATACTGTATTATCTGTACCATATGTTCATTTTCATATAAAATACACACACTTTTTGTAGTGAAACATAAATAAACGAACGCGCGAATATTTTGATATACACGAATATGTAGGTAGTATCTAACTCTTTAATTTTTATTTTTTTTGCGTAGGAAATTACCTTATAAGTCGTTAGAAAATCAACCGAATTAATTTTCAAATGTCTAATTGTACAATGACATCATTATGAATGAAATTAATTATGGTGGGAACTGTCTACGAGGGCAGAGTGCGGATGGGAACCAACGAGTTCGAAATCGCGATGCACATTTGACAGTTTCGACAGATCACCATCAATAGTAAGCCACGCTGTGGGTTCAACTTGACAAGTCGATATCTTCATATGAAAAGGATTTTGTTAAATTTAATTAAATACATTAATACGATATTAATTATTGAATTAGTTTATACCAAGTACAGATTACCTTATATAATGAGGGAAAAATGGTTACTGTTGTCCGGGCTGGGCGTGACAACAGAAAAAATATGCATCAAGACTGAAACTGCGCATAGTGGTTGCGGCTAAACTCCCGCCGACGAAATCATTAGAATATGGTATGGAGGAATTCCATTGTTACAATGTAGGTGCTATGCACCATCTACAGCGGTAAACATGCGTCAAAGCATGAACGGGTTCAACTAGTGTTGCATTCATATTCGTAAAAGTTCTTTTTAACGTGAGAGACTTCCAAAAAAGAACAAATTTTCGTAATTTGGGTCAATCAGCAAAAACTATTCTCGTTTCCTTTTTCACCATCAGCCGCCACGGCGTCGTGTATTATAATGAAATTTAAATATTTGTTGAACTGAAACAAAATATACGTAGATACGTGGTACATTCAAAATGTTTTTGAACTGCATAATTGATGATATTTGATTTTCACTTTTTGATCTTTAAATTTAAATAAAAAATCGAAACCGGAATTATTTCAACGTTCGCGTTCTACTTTTCGCTGTAACAACCATTCATTAAAAGTAATTCTGCAGCACTCATAGATTCGTTACGTTTGACATTTTTGAACATTGAATTGTACGACCACGTAGGTACGTACATTCATATCCATTGTAATGAAAAGTTACCGTGTTTTCGACGAGTTTTTTTCTGATGTAATGTTAGCTTCCGTTTCAACATTCGAGGATCTCCCCAGTCGAATTTATTGAAATGAGTTTCACATGTGTGTATGTAGATATACAACCGACGCATTTTTGCCAACACCGCTCCTATTAACAATAACTAGATCAACTATGTTTTTAGATACTTCACAGTTGTAAATAACAGAATCTGGTTGTTCTAATAAAAACATTTCATTTTTGTAGATGTCAACAATTTGGAATTTGTAGTACCTTAAAGCTAATTTACGTATAACGTACCACCTGTAAATTATCAAATGAACATAACACATGAGCTGAAAAGTCCCGGGCTAAACAAAGAAAACACTTTTTTTTTGTTCAAAGGGGGCTTTATTCATCAACGTAATCTCCATTAAGAGCAACACAATCATTCCAGCGCCGCTGTAACATTTCAATACCACTTTTGTAGAATAATTTATCTTTTTCAACAAAATAGGCCTCAGCTTCAGCGATAAAGCGATAACCTCTTCATTCGAGCGAAATTTATTGGCAGCGAATATTTTTGTGAGGTCTGCGAACAGCCACAGGATTTGGGAGCAATTCGAAGTTCAATTCATGTAGTTTTGCCATTATACTATTGTCTTGATCTTTCTCATAGTCAAATTCTCATGCAATATAAAGTGAACACGTCTTTTGATATCTTTACGATACCAGATAACTCACGCAATTTTACTTTTCGATCATTCAAAACGATTTTGTGGATTTTTTTGTTTTCTGGTATTACCGCCTCATTTTGACGTCCACTGCGTTCTGATAGACTGCATCATCATTGTCTCTACGACCACGCTTGAAGTCAGCAAACCAACGTCTTATTTTGTTTCGGCTGTTTCCGATGGAGTGGAGTCGTTTCAAGTTTGCTTTCATTGCTTCGCTTGAACGGCATTTTTCCCATCAAGAAGCAGTGTAAAATTAAAACACGAAATTGTTTTTGATCCATTTTTTTGAAAATAACAAAAGTAGCTAGATAAAGTCACTCTTAGCACAATAACTCACAAACAAATGAATAGAATATCATGAAATTTTAATAGCTCTCTTTGTAAGGTTAGTACCAACTGAAAAAGGCGAATGCTGTAAAACTAGCGTCATCTATGTGTTGGGGCCGGGACTTTTCAGCCCATGTGTTATATGCCGGCTGTAGTCTAAATATTTAAAGAGGATAAACTATGTATATACTCTGTTAAAAATTCTATTTGTGCATAAAAAATTATAAGGGACCATTCTGCATAATTTCTTGATGAAGTTATTAAAAAAATTCAATGAAACAAAGTGGAATCAATACAGATTGATCGTATTTTAAACGCATTGCTTTAAATAGAAATATATTGACAGGAAAATATTTTCCAACAAATTTCCAAAAGTAAACTTGTACATTTTATTTTACATAACAAAAAAGAAAGTTTGAGGTTTTGATGACTAAATACATACTGTGTTCTTGTTTTCCAACTTATGTGGCAAGTATAGTATTGGAATAAACATACTCCTTTTATCTTATTGCTCTCATGCATATTTTTAAACAAAAAAAAAAGATATTGCTGATAAACTTTTTCAACGAATTTCTGCACTTCTGTTGGAGCATACCCATCCTTACAATTGGTTCCCTCCGGTACGCATACATTTGATTCCTTGATTCCGTTTTAGTATGATCAGCATCTACGTAATGAACTATATCTGTTATTTTGTTGTCTATGTCTATAAATGTAATATCTAGTTTCTGTTTAATGCATCACAATTTGTTTTCATGACTCGAAACTGGGTCAAGGAAGAAACGGTTGGCTTTTTGTTATATTTCCACGGTTGTTTTACGAAAATTCAGCTGATTTAAAATTCATTTAATCAAGACTCAACAAGTCTCATTTGCATTTCTAATAACAACCCTACTTTTTATTCATATTAGGTGTAATACTGGTTTTTCATTTACTAATGATACTACTGAAACGCAATATGGAGCAAGATCTTCGTGAGACATTAATATTTGACTCTTATTGTTTATTTTCTAGTTACGGTATTACGGCATGGGCAATGGACGATAGCGCGCTGCAGTCAGGAATAAATTCAAGTAGTCAAATATTACAGGTCAATTGCGCGCGGTTTGCCAAGACTTTGTAGGGTCAACTGCGCGCTCGGTAATTTTATTTAATTTATATAACTCTGCACTAATACTTCTAACCTAACGCAGTTTTTTTATCTTTGCGAAAAGAATATTTTATAACTACAAATAATTTTTTACCACGCTCACTTAACATTGTCTCCATTTTGTTTTTTTATGTATTAACTTGGAATTATACAAGCTACTGAATATTTTTTTCCTTTTGTCATTTTATACTTAAGGATATGTATCGCATGTGGTGAGAAGGGATTATGTGCTTCTGATAAGAAGGGATGATTACAACTCTACCAATTGGCTAGCCAAAGTTAATTAAACCTATAGGTATTTGCATCTAATCATAAGAAGCCCAATAATATAATTGGTTATTTAACTACGTAATAGAACGAGGGGTTTGTATTCAACAAACGTTAATTACTTTTGTATTTACCTGCATCTAATTCAAATCTCTGTTTATTACGGCATTACTATTAGTAGCTAATGCGGTCCGGATCTTAGATCATACCCTATTTTGTTTCTACTCGGACAGTATGAAAAAGAAAATCTAAATCATGTAATGCATTTTTCGTGGAAAGCGAAAATGAAAATGAAACTAGAAAGGTATCAGATAGTAGAATCCAACTGAATCATTTTTTTAAATTAAATTTAAAATATTCGCCGTTATCACTTGGTGAAACATATTACAAAATTTGAAATAAAACAACTTCAAAAACTTTCACTGTAATTTATTATTAATTTATAAACTCTATACGTATTTCGCCTTATAAGGGCATCGTCAGGAGTATCAATTATTGATAAGGAATTTACCTAACGTAAATTGGTTGAAATATGCCGCATTGATGTTAAGGTAAGAAAGACAACATCTGGCGAAAAATCCCATATTATGGAAATATAAGTGAGAAACTAGGTAATACCCTTAAACAATTTAACATCAATGCAGCATATTTCAACCAATTTACGTTAGGTAAATTCCTTGTAAATAATTGATACCCCTGATGGTGCCCTTATAAGGCGAAATACGTATAGAGTTTAGTTAATAAAGTTGTTTTATTTCAATTTTTTTTGAGTGAAGAAAGGTCCGATGATTATTCACAATAACTGTGTAGTAGGATAAAAAATACAATTTTATTTTGGATGACAATACAAGTATTTAAAAAAACGTAATAGGGGACGTGATTCACCTTATGAGAGTTTGTTTTTTTCCTTAAAATTTTGAAACAGAACAAACAAAATTTTCACAATCTTACAATTGTTTAAAAGAGGCCACTTATTTTGGAACTGTTCGTACCCTTTTTTATTCCTGATGATTTGATCTGAAATCTTCGGCAGGTAGTGACCTGAATCCGGTAATGCTAAAAGGTTGTTTGTGTTCTAACTTCTTTCACTTTATCGTAAATTTCCTGCTTTTGACTCTTTTTAATGCAATATATCTTTCAGACGGCCGACCCAAGACTGACTTCATTGGGTGCCGTCGTCTAATACGGAAGGAAACGCGTTTTCTTACGTCCTAATTTGGCTTATATAAACTTATTTTGATGAGACATTTTATTCTATTACCTACCTTTCGAAAATGTGGGTCCCTTACCTTTGACTGGTTCCTAAACATATTTTTCTAAGTCGCATATTTAATAGTCGTAGGAAGGGTAAATAGGACACAAGTTATTACATGAGTCCTTAATATTTTAAAAATTATTTCTGAATTTTAAAGCTCAATAATAACAAGGCTATGTTCTTTCATCAATACCCCATGCATATTTTTGTATGGAAGTTAATGCTCTTAAAAAAATTGATAACACACAGTTGATAACTTCCACAATTTATTAAATAAACTTCTTGAGAAGTACAAAGTCTAGTTGAAACTACCTAAGAGTAGATGTCTATAAATAGGGTGGTGCACCTTTATTAGAATGAGGGAAAAGGTTTAATAGTGGTGAGAGGTTTATATCTACTTGGTCATTAAGTAATATGTCAGTATTATTATATTTGTTAATTTCTTTAGATTCTAATAGTGTAAGTTTTAAACTTTTATTTTCAATGTATAAAATTTTTAGATCTATATTAAATATATAGTTATCTTCTAACACATGTTTTGCATAGTTAGAATCGTTTTTCTTTTTGTTTCTATAGGATCTAAAATGTTCGTTAAAACGAATTCTAAAATTTCTTCCCGTCTGACCTATATAAATTTTTGAACAAGAACCGCAATTGAGTTGATATATGCCTGGTTCTGATAATTTCTCTACTTTGTCTCATCTCTTTCAAAGGTTACCTATTCATGGTTAAAGATGAAATAATTTAAAAAATCACTTTTTTCGAAATATTGTGCGTATCTATAAAGCATTACAGCCGGTGTAAAATCATGTCGATAGGCGATTTATTTTTTCTATACGTCCAATATTTTACACCAGAATATTCATTAAGTAACAATTTTAGGGTTTCACAACAATCAGCAGTTATTTTATTACCATTGATCTTTTGGTGTTTCACTCGTGGGTTTTTTGCGCCGACGTTTCGTTACCTTTACTAATTTCTTCTTCAGAACAGATCTGACATGTCAGCACAAAATAAAACCCTTATAATCGAAACCCGAAAAAATCAATACTAATATTGGAAATAACCATTGAGGGCTTTCCCTGTGTATCGATCTGTCTATAGTGCAAGCTTTCCTTGAAAAGTCGCTTTTCCCAATGACTGTCTATCAATTTATTTTTTGTAGTGGGATTAAAAACCACAAATCCCTTGTTTAGTAAACAATTTTCTAATTACTTGTTTGATTGATTGAGCCACTTGTTGCTTTCGGGTAATTTTTCCCGCACTTTTTTTATATCTCTTGTGTATATTATTACACTGGTATTATTTGAAGTAATTAGCACATTTCTGATATTTACGATAATTTTAAGTAACATGTAGTACCTTGAATGCTTTAAAGATATTTAAGAGACGTATCTAAACAACGATTTGTTTGATCGTGAGTCCCTTTTAAAAAGTGGAACAATTTTGTGCAACACTGCGACTTAAGATGAAGAGGAAAATTAATTTCGCGTGTTTTCCATTTCACTTGTTTTCGAGGCGGTAAATTTTATTTTGATGGCCCAAGCGGCATTGCGGTTGTAGTTTTAAATATACGAAAAGAACACGCTTACTCCATTAAAAGGAGAGAAAAATGTGTTACATTAGCAACATATTTCCCTTAAAAGTAACAATATCATGGATAGAGTGCTACGTATACAATCTGTTAAAAATTAGATTATGAAAACCGTAAGAGAAAAATGTTACACTTCAATACAGGTAAACTTGCCTCTTTAGAATAAAAATAAAATTAAAACACAACAATTGAAAATTTCACTTAATTTATTTTTGAATTATTTTTGGGGTCAAAAATAAGTAAATTGAAATTTCCAAGTGTTGTGTTTTAATTTTAATTTTTATTTTAAATATAATATGTGACAAGGCAAATACCTTCAATTTATTGCCTCTTTAATTGCTATTAATCATTAATAATGAAATATTTGAAGAATTATTAGTAGGGATAAATTTTAAATACATTAATGCGATATTAATCATTAAATTAATTGGTACCTATCCACTACAGATCTCCTCATATTAACGAGGAAATATTTTGTTACTGTTGTCACGGCCTCGCCGGGAATAGAACCCGGGATCTTTGGCTTTACGCGCCAATACTTTTACCACTAAGCTTAGTTTCTATTGATAGTGACCATTGTTAAAAGAATAAGGAATTCTTACTCAAAAAATGAGCTGTATTAACGTTTCTAATATTAAAATGCAATTTAAACGAATGGGCAGGTAAATACCCAATAGTTTAAACATCATAAAAGTGATTGAAGTAAAATATTTGTTAGATTGCGTTTGAATGCCAAAACTCGAATTTAGTTAACGACACTCAACTTTTCTTGGTGGAGGATTAAAACACGTTGGATATTAAAAACTTAACAAATATATTTCAAATACGAAGAGTTTGACTCAAAGGTACTGTTTAGATTTGTAAATAGTTTCAGACTTTTATTATTGTTACCTGTCTTTAGTAGGGTTGCATGGGAACAATAAGTGGTGAAACAGTTTAGATATTGTTATATTCGTGACGATTATTCTCTTCTTAGAATATTTTCTGCGGTACCGTGGTTCGTCGGAATCCGCTCGCATTATCTGGCCAGACGGGCTATATAGACCTCCCATTGTCCTGCTGTTCCAGATAATCGAACTTATTGTTTTACCGTGTGTCTTATGATGGTGTACCAACGAATAATATCGTCACAACGGAAGGGGAAAGATCTCGTCCAGCTGTTTTTATTAATCTAAATTAACTTCTGCTTCAACTGTGATTCGATATACAACTATACATTTTTATGCATCGTTATTAATTTGTAAAATATATTTAAGTTCTAAAGTTCACTGGAGGTTCATTATTACTACCTTTCCATAAAAAAAAAATGAATTAATACTCCACGTCCTGTTAACTCAACGTGTGTATTATTACTCAACCTGCAATAGCAAAGATCCTGAGTAAATGCCTGTGATTTTACAGGTACAAAACTGATAAACTATGATAATGGTAAGAATAGATATAAAGTATGTTTACTGTTGAACAACTTAAATTGTAAAAACTTAAAAAACTTTTTTGTGTTTCATTCCCACCAGCTACTCGCGCTGGTGGGCGGGCAGTCCCTCCGACCTACACTGTAGTGCAAAGCCGGAGGGTAGGGCGTAAGGCCCTCTTCAGCCTCCTTGCAGGAATCGTGGGAATAGGTGGGTGGTGTGGTTAGGGAGAGAAAGATGAGACGGACGAAATGAAGACAGAAGAGAAGTGAAAGATTATCTGTGTAATATTACTGCCCCAGCATTTGTCTAAATGATCCAAGGAAACCACAGAAAACCTGGACCAGAGCAGCCGGACCCGGGTTCGAACCGGTGACCTCCCGAATATTAAGTGATAATCTAGAGCACTAGATCACGCCTCTCGATTTAAATTGTAATCACAGAAATACTAGATGTTGCTTACTAACTACAAAATTTTTGAGGGAGTTGACAATGCAGAGGGTTTACAGCGACCCTAGTAACATGAACTATCTATCCCCTTGCAGGTAGCAGGCAGTATCATAAAAATTAATATTCAGGATAATTTATAGGTATATGGATTACTCGTTTGAAGATAAATTATTGAAACATACAAATATGAAAATGATGAACAGGAAATAATAAAATAGACGAAAAAATAATATGTATAACAATTAAATCCTATTTAACAATATTTGTATTTATGAGAGAAGTTTTCCTTACAAATAAGGGTCAGTTTGTACAGTTCTCGCTAATGTAACATACTGTCAAGTTTCCATTTATAGAATTATCTACAGGATGTTTTAGTTAGCTTATCTTACAGTATGTTTTATTATACACTTGTTTATTTTGATAAATGTGCGTTTATTTATAAGACGGTGAAATATGATCAATTTATCATACTATATTAAACTGAAAATCGATCGTTTAGGGCAATTTCGAGTGGTATCATTACTATTTCATGCCTACATGACATGTAATAGACGCATAAGTTATTATAATAAATATCTACGTTTGTGCACTGATTAGAATTATACGTCATAGCTTCCTGTATATAAAGATAATAGTATTTGGAGTAAATTCTAATTTCGGTGTTGATATTATTCAATTCCCATCCTGCCAGCTATTGATATTAGAAGTAAATCGTATATGAGAAGGTAAGGTTATTATAAAGGTCTAATACAATGCTCTATTCATCAGGTAATAACAATATTCTGCTTCCGGGTAATACGATTACTCAATTGCCTCTTATAATGGAGTTTAGTAAAGGGTATATGTATTTGTGTGTTATGTCAACAATCTGAAACGCGGTTTTCGTTTATTTTATGGCCCTTCATATACCTATTATCACAAATTGAGTTTAATCCAAAAACAGAAGGTATTAAAATCCTTTTTGATCTAATTATAAAGGATCACCGTTCTCACATTTGGAACGCGTCCTACACAGTAGGCACAGCGAACCGAAAGCCATATCCCACGACCGGCTTCTACCTATCGGGTCTCATTAGGTGGGTGCTGGCAGAAAGGCTTTTACAAGCTATATAATAAATATAAATATGAAATCAACAGAAACAACTACTCCGAGGGCTAGTACTCCTACCGGCATTGAATTACGCAGATGATTCCGAACGATTATTAGACGAAGATAATAATCCAAAGAAAGAAGGAATTAAAATCCTTTTTCGTCTAATTATAAAAAAGTAGTTGTTTCTGTTGATTTCATGTTTATATTTATTATATAGCTTGTAAAAGCCTTTCTGCCAGCGCCTACCTGATAAGACGCGATAGGTCGAAACCGGTCGTGGAATATGGCTTTCGGTTCGCTGTGCCTATTGTGTAGGACGCGTTCCAAATGTGGAATATGTGATCCTTTATAATTAGACGAAAAAGGATTTTAATACCTTCTTCTTTTGGACTGTTATCTTCGTCTACATCGTTCGGAATCAACAGTGTAATTCAATGCCGGTAGGGGTATTAGCCCTCGGAGTAGTTGTTCCTGTTGATTCCATATTTAAATTGACGTTAATATATTTGAAGTTATAAGGATTGTCTGTTTCGTCTTTTGAACAATAGGTTACTGGTTGCCACGTTTAAATAAGGCGGGTTAAGAGATGACTGATTTTAAGAAATCGTGAAAAATTTAATACATTGCGAGTTTTTTTTAACGCATTTACTAACTTTAATTATGAGCTTTGAAAGGAGTCTTTCAGTTCTTTAACATTATGATTACGAAATAAAGTTAATAACAAGACACAAAAGAACCTGTGGAATAATAATTCTTGCCACGACTATAAATAAAACGATAAAAGATTTAAACAAACAAACCAATTGAGTTCAAAATTACTTACCGTTATTTAAATATTAATGATTTTGCCACCTCGTTTTGTAACAGATTTCTGGAGTAATTTCAAATAACTTTGTTCGCAAAGGATCCCGTGGATTTCCGAGGGCAGAATTAATGGTCAAAGCAAAGCTCTTACCTGTACACGTGCCTTGGCATTGATTGAATTTTTAATGTGTTTGTACTTTATCGAAACATTTTAAAATTGCACTAAATCGCTTTTGTATTACTTGTCAACTGACCACTTTAAAATATCATTAGGACAGAAAAATTTCCATATTGAGAACATTAAGGATTTAGAGTTTGCTTCTTCTCCATGGATCGCCTGGATGATTACGTCAGATTGAATTGTTATTCTGATGGTAAAGAAAAGGGTACACGACCTGTGGATTTGTATGCAAAACATGCACAAGGGTGCAGAAAACTCATTCCTAAAGCTACATTGCATTTTCAGAGAAAAAGTGTCTCTATAACAACAGACCGAATCCACGTTCTGTAAGAAAGGAAATTGTCCCGACTAATGGAAAGGGCTTTTTATTTCTTATTTCGCTTTAGATGCAGGTTATTTACTAAATAAATTTCCTTCTTTCTTATCACGTGCCAGTTACTTTACTCAAATGATAGGAAAATATAGCAAGAAACATTCGAATATTAGGACAGATACTATGACCATATGTAATTAAAGCAATTTTATCTTTATAAAAAGTCTCCAATTTGCATGTACCTAGCTAATGTATACGTTACGGGTAAAGTTACATAACCTAGGTTTACTCGGGTAAACTGCCTAATACCCAAGACTCTTGGGTGAGGTCTAAAATATATTTGGAATTGTACACGTTTCGGGCTTTACCCGGGTAAACCGCGTTTTATCCGCTTTTGCTTGGTTAAAGTTGGATGTACCATAAATGACAAGACCATTATTGTTTGAAAAACATATTTAATTCAAAAAACACATTTTACAAATAAAAATTAGAATTCTAATACTGTATTCTCTTAAAGGTAATCTACTCACGAGTACTTATTTGTTGAAACAAGACAAGCTGCTGTGACATTTCGAGTTGCAAAGATTTCCAATAGCTTTACCTAACCTAACCTAACCTAACCTAACCACAAGTTCATTTTTGACAGATTTCAGTTTTTTTGACACCCTTCACACAAGCGCATATATAGCTTAATAACATCTTGAGTTATGTGAGTCATTTATGGTACATCCAACTTTAACCAAGCGAAAGCGGATAAAACGCAGTTTACCCGGGTAAAGTCCGAAACGTGTACAATTCCAAATATATTTTGGACTTTACTTACTTATTTAGTCTTGGGTATTACGCCTTGGGTATTACGCAGTTTACCCGGGTAAACCTAGGTTAACTCGCTTATCTAACATTACCCGTAACATATACATATAAATAAAATTGGAGTGTCTGTTTGTAATTTTAAAATAACCACTTTTTACTCAATGCATGTGGATGTATACACGGTACATATACCAAAATAATATTTTTTTAAAATTTTGTCTGTCTGCCTGTCTGTTTGTTCCGGCTAATATCTGAAACTGCTTAACCGATTTTGACGGGACTTTCACTGGCAGATTATTATTGTTAATAAATAGTTATTAATTTCTATAATAAAAGTAGCCTAAGTTACTCCCCATTACATTAGCTATCTGCCAGTGAAATTTCCGTCAAAATCGGTCCAGCCGTTTCAGAGATTATCCGGAACAAACAGACAGACAGACAGACAGACAGACAGACAGACAGACAGATAAAAATTGTAAAAGCGCCTCCCGCCACTTAATAAAACAAAGGCTGCCTTTCGCGCGGGCTCAGAATGCCATCTAATTATTGATTAAGTATTGCATTTACAATCAACTAGCTAATTAAATTATCTCTAACTGATAATTTGAGCATAACAATATCAATTTAAATATGAACAGTATATGCATATATATATATATTGCATTTATTAACCTACACGGTCATAATTACATTTGTCTCATTCTGACTCTGCTCTAATAAATTTACAAACTTAATTTTTTTACTTTTCACTTCACTTTTTCTACTCTAGACTTTCTAACACCTTTTATCTTTTCTTCTTTTTCTTCCTCTTCATCTTCTTTTTCTTCTCCAACTTTCTTCCTTCTTCTTTTCGGTAAATTTTCTTGCATCCTTGCCAGTGATTTTCTATTTTTAATTTTTTCTAACCAATTTTCAGTTTTTCCCGTAACTTCGCATTTTTCTAAAATGTACTTCATTGTTTCTGCTTCTTCCTTACATAGTCCACAGATTCTTTCTTCTTCTTTCAACTAGTATTATTTTTTTGCTTTTGCTTCAAATCCCAACCTAAATCTTGCCCTGATTTCTAGTTCTTTTTTCTTGTTTGTTATAAGAACAGTATAAGTCCTTGGTCACCAATTTATCAAAATTAGAAGACATGGACTGCGATTTGGATCCTATTAGATTCCATCAAATCAAATTGAAGTAGTTTTTTTGCACATATGCTGTTCTTATTGAATTGGGTTGGGTGCTTATAACGTTTATAAGCTGTGTCGTCGATTCAGTTGGACAAGTAGATACCATAGTAAGGTACTTGTTAGAATATTTCAAGGAAAGTTTTTCAAAAACGCAATTATTTCTTAATAGGTATAAGAGCTTTGAGAAAAGTTGTAAAATACCCAGTTGACAAGAAGAACATTTACTTTCTGTTCATAAATTAGGAAAATACTTGTCTATTCGTTCCATGTACGATGTACATACTTAATGTAAGTTTTAATTTTTGTTTTGAAAGCTCCAAAAGTGCACTTTAACTAAAATTGCTAATACTTCTCTAGTTTCAACTCAACTGTACAGCTTTTAATGAGATTTTTTTAATTGAAAAGAATAAGGGGTTTAGAACCATGAACTATTGCAACTGACATACCAACACTGCCTTTTTTTTAAATTCCTGTCGATAACGGAAACTCCAATTAATGCATAATTCAATGTGGTTGACATATACGTCATTATATTATAGGAATTGGGAATTTTACTATTGTTCACGGGTCAACATTTTTATTTGAAGTAAATAAATGCAAACCAAACAAAAATATTTAATAAAAGCTGTTTAGGTAAATGATTTTCAAATTGGAGTTCTGAAATCGTTAAAAATCAATAATAAAGCAAAATTAAAGTTAAGTTTCCAGAAAAACCGTTCTCTAAGTAGAAATTATGAATTGTCGCGTTGTATCCTACCATTATGGATGCATTAACTTCTCAATATTTTGAATTGAAAATGAGCCAATTGGAAGATTTAAGTATAATACTATTATTCGCCGTTTGTAATTATTGTATAAGTATATATTTACATAGTTACTTATTTTTCATGATGCAATTATAATAATAAAGATTTTCATTAACTAAGTTTAATTTTCGTTTCCTGGTTTTGGTTAAAACGTATCCCATACTAAATTACCGAACCGTTCAAAAATTTTTGAAAGCTATTGAATTCATATGATAATTATACTGGAAATGAAATAGATGATTCGAGAAAGCATATTACATACGAGGCATGTTTTTTAAGTAAGCACCCTTTTGAAATTAATAAAAAACGTGCAAAGATATCTTAATAGTTTTATTTTTACATGAAAACCTGTACCTTAATCTACATTTCTATAAATTTTTCTTCAATCTTGAGGCACTTTGAATACCCTTCTCAAAGAACTCTGCCGCCTGACTTGTTTACTGTTAACCACTGCATCATAACTGTTTTGACTTCGTCATGGTCTTGACGACGCTGACCGCCCAGATGTTTCTTCAAGTGCAGAAACAAATGGTAGTCACTGGGCGCCAGATCAGGGCTGTACGGAGGATGATCTACAGTTTCCCAGTGAAAAGATGTGATGAGATCTTTGGTCCGATTAGCCACATGCGAACGAACATTGTCATGCACATATGTGTGGCCATCTTTAAATGCTCTCATTCACTTCCCCTATCCGTAAACTGCACAGATCTCACGATGAATATTAATCGGTTTTAGTTATTTAGCACTAAGGAATCGTATAACTGCCCGGACTTCACAGTCGACTGAACTCACGATTATCGGAGGCATCTTACGCTGACCGCAGTGCTGCGGCGGCAGAATTTCAGAACGCTACTTGCTTAAAAGACATGCCTCGTATAAATCATAAAGCGCCTTTTTTGTTGCTAGAAAGCTCTAGAAGCCTTTGATGGACTTGGATACGGTTTTCAAGGAATATATATCGTTATATATGATAAGTTGCAAGATATTGGGTATATGTGTACATATATCACTTTTACAACACAGTAAAAGAGTTACCTTTTCATGGTACATAATTCTTGGTACGCCGAATCCACTGTTTTATTTTAACGGTGTCGACAGTGATACGTTGCATTTATGTTACCTCGGCTCTCGTAGCCTATGTATAGGTTCTTAAGAGGATTGTTTCGAACTGATAGTGAGCATCACAAAAGCCCTTTTGCATATCAAGTTTTCATCAAACGAGAGCGGAAGGAGATGTTTTAAATGTATGAGTGATTATTGCATCCCTTTTCTGTTCAGTCATCAAAATTGCACCGATCGTTCAAACGTCCTTGTCACTTTTTCATCCCTTCAATCGGTACGTGTACGTGGCACAGATGAAGGACCTTTACAATCGAGTTTTTTAGGTTATAGCCAGTTCACAATAGGTATACGATTTTTCAACATCCTTTCCTCTTGTTAGAGAGAGAAAAAAATGAAACGAATAAAAGGACATTTCGTAGGATCATTTGGGTGGATTATGTGTATGAGCGGTTTTCGCGAAAAGGTTCAAATAACTACAAAACTCATTTAAGCTTCACGTCAATCAGAAATGTGGAGCGTGTACCAAATAATTTTACGAATAAAAAAAGCAATTTAACTTTTCATCAATTCAGATCAGACATCAAACTCTTGGTATTTCGTTGATCCGACTAATATAAAGCCCTCCAACCATAAACTCCTTCTTTTACAATTTCCAATCATATTTTGACAAGTAAATTAGATAGACCATCTCGCTAAAGCCTTTTTTGATTAAATTGAAAAAAGTTTATCACTAGGTAATTGGCACGGCGTGCATTTTAGAAGAGTCAGAAGAAAGATTTTAATACAATTATGGTAAAAAATGAAATATAAGCAGCATTTCTAAAACAAAATTCAGACATCTAGTCACTGAGATTGGCCTGTAAAAAGAATTTGAACGAAAAAGTGCACTAATGGTATATGTTCTAAGTTATTTAAACCTAGCTGGTACTAAAAGAATTAAAGGGTAAATTGAAGGTGCACAAACAGGTAGTACTTGGGTTCATGTCTTATCTGGATCACGTACCAATACCATCTGAGTTCCTGAACCATTAGATGCTATGATAATAATCTTTTAACAGCAGAAATTACGATCTGACCTCCCGGAAGATACTACAAGAGGATTGCATTAGATGCTACAGTAATGTGGTCGCATCCGTGAGGATAGATGCAAGTCTATCTCTTATATCCTGTTCATACCAGAAGTATATATTCATATGCTGATCTACCTATGACTATCAGTGGTTTAACCTTGTAACTTACCTTTAATCTATTTTGATTAAAAAAGTCTCTGTACATAGGTTCCCTTAAGTTTAGACCTTATATTAAAAACATTAATCAGTTCAAAATGAAGTTCAATATACCACAAGGTGACACTTATTAATCCATAGGCCACCCCATATAGGGATTTCATCTATTCTAGCCCCCTTTTTTCCAGAACGGCCAACAACCCCTTGTGTTGAGTGCTCTACTAATTGTCGACCTCAGGAGCTCATTGCGGTGTATTAAAGATCCACAGGGCATGTAGTAAAACAAAGGTATATTTACAGTGTCTACGGATAATTATTGTTACCTATTGTTAATTTAGTCGACCAAATTATCAATAAAAAACATAAAAACCAAAAACATTAAATTCTGTTTACCCGATAATAAAAATGAATACGAATAATTCGATTGTTTTTCTTATTTAGGTGATATCTCGGTAAAGGTTAGCAACATTATAAGAAATAGAAATGACAGCTTTATAAGTTTTAGGACTAATAACTGATTAGGTAGGCACATCTTAAATAATAAATTTATAACACCATTAAATCACAGATTTGGAGTATTTATTAAAATGTAATAACTGTATTAAAGTTTATGTATGTCAAACTGGTAGAAAATTTGAGACTAGTATAAACGAACACAACATTTATTAGACAACAATCATGATTTCAATTTGGATTACAAAGTTCAAATAGGTATTATTTTAGACGACCAATTAGAAGTCGCCGCTACTTAATATCAATTTTAGTACATTTTGTAACCACCCCCACCCTCTTAGTTTATATAAAATTAAATGTAATAGACAAGCTTGTAGATTCCACGGTGTGGTGAAGCAATTGTTGTGTTCTTCAATATAAATTCTTGAAAATAATTTTGTGTTATTCTTTGTTTAATTGTTACCTATATTTAGTAGAAGTGTAAAGTTATTATAATATGTAACATTAAGAAAAACTAATGCACTTTTCGTTAATACAAGACATGAATCCTAAATAATTGTGTTAAAAACTAACAACAGGTTTAATTCTTTAGATTGTTTTTTTAAATTAATTTCTATTATTTTACGTTATTATAAATATGTATATTAATATAAAAGATTATATATGTAGGTATTATATTTCATAAAACAGAATTGTCGTTGACATGAGAATATTTTAACGTTGTTATGTATTTCGTTAGCTTAAATCGTAAGTTAATTTGTTGATTAGTGTTTTCAGGTCTAAACAGTCTCAACAGGAACTAGTCGTAATGAATTCGGGTGAAAGAAATAGGCGGGGTTGCACGCTACGTTTCCGCTCATTTTGACGCCCCCTTAGGGCCGCTTTCTCCACCAAATATTATTCCAGCTTTTTATTACAACCATAAATAAAACATTTCTATTTTAATCGCGTGCTCGAGAATAATCTGTTTCGCAGAAAGTGACCGATATATCATCTTCAAAAAGGGTGGGAGTCGAAAGAGAAATTATGGCGCTCCTCGAAATTTTGTTACCATTCCGTCCCGTCCAGGCATAAAAAGCACTAATGGTTGCACTCTGACATAAATCTCTTTCAGAAAATAAACCGATTTTATTTTCGTTAATAACATTTAGTATAAATTAACGTTTTTTACAATGCAAAAGGGTGGATTCGAAATGGGCCATTCGATGCAATGTCACAGAAACATTATGATACTTTATGGTAAAAACGTGTGTCATAAACAGATATATATATATACATACTCAATATAAAAAACAACCTTTCAAAGTCTAGATAATAACAAAACTTATTTTTTGGTTAATAAGGATATACTGCAATCATTATTTTCGTTTTTATTTCAATTATCTACAGATACTATTTCAATTTCAATAGCAAAACGTCTCATTTATCAATATTAGTGCTAAAAAGTATTAAAGAAACAAGTTCAAAATTATTGTACAATACGGTATCTTTTAAGTATATATGGTAAGAATAATAAAGTTTAGTAAATTATTAGTCCACATGTGGACGAAGATTTTGAGTGTTTTACACGTATAGACATATGCACCTTTCATTTGATACCACTTACAACTGCATAACTATTCAAAATGCTCGTCTGTAAGAACTCGAACTGTATTTACTAAAAATTTCAGGAAAATACTTACTACCTGCGTTTTAGATGAATGCAGAATACCGAAACCCTTCGCTTAATATTTATCAGATATATTTACCTGAGATCTACGCAAACACTTTTTCCAAATAACTATTATGTATATAATTAGTTTTATCTTACACCGAGCGGCGAGATCTATTGCTCTGTTTTCTGTGGTTTCCTTGGATTATTTAGGCAAATGCTGGAGCAGTAATATTCCACAGATAATTTTTCACTTTTCTTCTGTTTTTATTTCGTCCGTCTCATCTTTCTCTCCCTAGCCACACCATCCACCCATTCCCACGATTCCTGAAAGGAGGCTGAAGAGGGCCTACCCTCCGGTTTTGCACTACAGTGTAGGTCGGAGGGACACCACCACGAGTGGCTGTTGGGAATGAAACACCCAAATGTTTTATATTTGTTTTTTATGTTACAATCAATCTAAATTTGTAGAATGATGAAAATTGAACACACTTTTTCAGTAGACAAAACATTCGTAATTTATGAGAAGGTTTACAAAAAATATTTACTATCACCATATATTGTAGTAAAGCTCACCAGGGGTTTTAATTAAATGAAACTATTTCTAGAACTATGTATACTAGTATAATTTTGTAAAGTAGGCCAAATCGCTTATGTAGTATGTAATTACTAAATATTAATGAATAATAATTGTTGAACGTTTTAATTGTTTAATTGTTTATTTACAGTGAATCTTCTCAGAAAAATATCAGTGAAGATATCTACCCTTGACGTGCAGTTATTCTCAAAAACGGTTGGCAACATAAGGTAGGCATTAATGTTTTTCTAAGAAAACTGTATTTATGTGACAGTATTTAATGTCAATTAGAAAATTGTTTACAATGGAGAGAGAACAGTAGTCCCAATTTTTGGACTAAAAATCAAATAAAATGTGACAATTATAAGCAAAAGTGACAGTTATTGGTAAAGGAGCAATAATAATCGCAACAGATATTATCTACTACGTCTTTCAAACTGAAAAAAAAATTCAAATATCGCTTTTCACAGTACTTCTTGCAAAAATAGATCATGAAATGTTCTTGGAGAATATTTTAGTGGAGATAAATTTAAATACATTAATGTGATATTAATTTTTAAAATAATTAGTACCTACTACAGATTATTCATAGGTTTCCTCCTTAATTTGAGTTAATCTGTAATAGGTACAAATTAATTTCAAAAATTAAATATAGAGTATTTTTCAGTACACTCCTATTCTCTCAATATACAACAAAAGACAGTAACTAAATGTAAATCTTCTATTGTCTAACAATATATGGAAATATTCAGTTGTTAGCAACTTTCGTTTCTATTGAACGACAAACTTGTTTAAGTTTCTCTCACAAAAGCGAATGAATTTACATTATTTTATAACAAATAGAAGTAGTTTCTAAACCGACATGTGTTATTAATTTTAAGTTTGTTATAAGTTTTTTAGACGTTTTTATGTGTTAAGTTATTTTTACTCGACACTTTTTATTTGTTTGTAAACAAATACAACTCGCTTTACATTTATAATTAGAGCGAGCATATTGAAAAGATATGGTGCAGGTGCTAGGCATATAATATAAATATATAATAAAAGGGATAGCGTATATTGTAACAACAAAAACATTTTTTTTCTGGAAATAATATGATCATACTGGTACCTAATAGAATAATCAATATAGGTTCAGTTGTTTAAAAGAGGGAATGACATATTAAATTGGACAATTCAAAATAAAACACTTATACTCGTTTATTATGCCCACAGTAGAAATTAAATTAAAATTTAGGTTTTAATCACATTTTTAATGATTGTATATATTAACACTTAAACTGTGAAACTAGGAAATAGTGTCTGTTCGCATATATTCATCTTTTATTTTTTGTCTTTGTAATATATTAGCCTTATTAGTCATGCATTTTTTACTTCTCGGATCTCTGTAATTTTTGTATTGTCATGTGCATTTGCTGTCTGTTCCATTATTTTGCAATTTATGGTTTTTGTATGTGTCATTTTTTTTTTTTTATTATTTTTATTTTTTTTTTTTTTTATTGGGGCTAATTTTTTGACCCATCGGTTTATTTCCAGGTCGTAGATGATGCACCAACACATAGCTTCCAATGTTGCATTTTTGTATGTTTACGTTTTCCTTCCTTTTTTTTTGTTGTTGCAACTGACGGTGCATCGGAACCACCCTTCCTCTGGGGGCGGTTCTTAAATTCATGTTAAAATAACTATTTTTATCATATTAGATTCAAACCATTCAAACATCAAACATTTTTCAGAGATCATTTTAGTACATTAACATATAGCACCAATTACATCAAGATCTCTCTAAACATATAGCATTTAATAATATATAGTTTCATTTAATAAATCATAATTAATAGTCATTTAGTATTTTCGTAAAAATAAGTAACAATCAAGGCGTACAATAAAATTAGTGTGTATATAGTTGTAAATAGTTTGGGTGTAATAATAAACAGTCTGTTTATTGCATCTATTCCCCATAGGAATCAAAAGAAGTGGCACATCTGTGCACCGGTGAAATAATCTTATTTCATCAACTAATAAACACTGTGTGTCCTTTAATTTCTAAAATATAAAAATGAAGGAAACGCTGCTGTTCTGTTAAAAAATAAACAATTGTATAAAATGTAGCAACCGCGTATTATTGTCTATTGGAGTTTTAAAATATGTGTTTTGCTTACAAACGGTTTGTATTGCCTAATAATCTGAACGTCAGGTGACACGGTAAATGCTTTTGTTCTCTTTACGTACTTCGATACCAGAATGTCCTGTAAACTTAAAGGAACAGTACTCAAGTATGTTTACTACATGAAATATCGAACATATTTCTTTACCGTAGAGACAAATTGCAGTAAAACGAAAATGGCAAACAGCGCAGTGTATGTCGTTGTTTACATTTAAGCTACAGGAAATTTGAGAACTCTAACCGTAAACAGTTTCAACATTACATTGTATGTTTTTAAGGAACAATATTCGTATATTTCAAAAATTCGAAATATTGAAAGTATTGTCTGTCATATTGTAAAGTAAATTCAGAGATAGTTCCAGCTTCAGTCATGTTGTCAACTAACAAAAACAGAGCATCCTGTTCAAATTTGTCTTTTGCTGAATTGCGTAAATACTATCATAACATATTCTTCATGTCAATTTTTTTTCTATAAACATGCCAAAATATGAAATTCGGATATCCAGGAAATGTCAGAATGTTTCCTTCAAATTTTTCACTGTCTCCGCTGTTTCGACCTTAACATAAATGGAATCATAAGTCTATCGTATTTTCGTATTTGTTTCCATTTTTGACGAAAAGGGGATGTCAAGTGCTCATCCGAAAACACTTGAGACTTAAAGTTTCTCCTAGACAACTTGAATTAGGATATGGTCTTTGCAATCGCTGATAATCACGTAAACACTTTCTCTTGTTTTTTTTATTTCAACGACAAAGACGTTGCGTCTGTGACAAAACGCTGTTACGTTTTCGGTTCTTTTTTCTGCTTTTCGTTACTTCAATGTCCTAAATTAAATTGGAACGGTCCAAAACAAACAATTACTTATTAAGTTTGGTTCTCGAAAAGAAGCAAAATAAATAATAGCTACATTATTACTTCCGGAACTTTGATATTTATTTTTTAATATAATTCGATTTAATTAAATATATAAGGGATTCGTATATTTACTTAATGATTACAATGTATGGATACGATTCATGTCTTAGTGAATTTGACCCAGCCATTTTGTTGCAATTAAGTTGCAGTTTAATTTTATAGAAATAATTACATTATTTATTTTATTAAATTTATTATTTATTTTATTAAATTTGAAATGTTTCACTATTTCATATATCTACCACAACTCAAAACACGCTTAATACTCAGAATTTGTAGATTATTGCCATAATAAAGGATACACCCTCTTTGATTATATGTACATTTGATGTTGTTCCTTCGTATATGTTGTTAAAACATCTTCAAATGTTTCATAGTTTCAAAAATCAGCTGTTTCATAGAGTAATTTTATTTTAACAATATATGAACATTGTCGTATGACACTCATTTACATTTAGTTTTATTGAAAATTGGATAGATGAGGTATTCAGCTTTTGCAACTCCATGATAATCACAGTTTAAGACAAAAACAGAAAGTTTTTTGGTTGTAAAATATTTTTTATTGTCTCCACAATAATCATTTCAGCACACAGTGCCTTCTTCAGGTGGAAGAATTTTATAAACTAAATTACAATCAGAACTCTTATATATATTAACTTACAATCTGAAGGGTAGGGATAAAATGTTTTAAATATTTAATAAAGGTCAATTACAAAATTCCATCTGGTCGTTCAGGATATTTTTATTTTTTACACAATTTATTTATTTCCAATTTTTCTATAAAATTAAGTTATATTCCTTTATTTGCAAAATGTAGTACTTTGAAATTTTCATTGAATTGATGTTTTGCATCAAGTAAATATTCAGCGTAAGAAGATTTTTTATTTTTATTGTTAAAACTATTTAAATGTTCTTTTATTATTTCTTTAAAAGATCTCCCAGTTTGTCCCACATATACTTTCTCACAATCTCCACAGTTAAGTAGATAGTATCCTGATTTTTCTTCTTTTTTAGTTTTATCTTTATTGTTTTTTAAAATAATTCCTAATGACGTATTGGTTTTATATGAAATTTTATTATTTTTATACTATGGTCGTTCCCCCCGTACGATCCTGCACTCCATTGAATGAAATTCCTACTCTGAGGTCCCTTGCGGCGTCCTGTTCATTTTCCTGACGTACCAATACACAATTTCTATATATTACTCACACAAATGCAGTTTATCTGTATCTGCAAAAAAATAATAAACTACCTACCTAATGCAAAGCTGTTTTTCAACTTTAGAGAAAAGTGGCTTTATCTCATAATTTACGCGAGTGACAGATAGATGTATGCCACTTTGATTTTCAGTCGCAAAAAGCTTTCGTATTCCTAATAAACTATAAAAAAAAATGACGACCCTAAGTGGTTTCACCAGCATTTCGAAACATATATTCCGTTTTGTTCTGAATTTTTAACGTTGTCTATTACGTTTTTTACTAATGCTTTATCCTAGTAAACCGTACTAATGGAAAAATAATTTCAAAATCCAAAGACTTATATTTCCAGAGATTACATTACCTCATTATGAAATTATTGTAAGACATATAGATACATAGGTAAATAGTTAAATGAAAGAAAACTTCCGAACCATAGTTTAAAGTAATCCCTTAGATAAACCACTTGTTAAAATTGCTTTAGTCACTGCTTAAATATTTTAATAAATTTCTTAAACTTTAGCTATTTGTCGAATTTTTCGCCTCTTCTACTGTTAAGTAGCAGCCTCTTTATTTTATTTTAGTTGAAATGGGATAAATTATATACATTATGCAGCTTTCGTCCCTTTCTCGTCAATAAAAGGAATTAAACTTGTTCAATTATACTTCTTCTTTTTCAAACCTTTTAAATGTTTCATTTCCACTAGCTACTCGTTTTGGTGGGCGGGCAGTCTTTCCGGCCTACATTGTAGTGCAAAGCCGAGGATAAGGCGTAAGTCCTTTTTCAGCCTCGGTGTAGGAATCGTTAGAATAGGTGGGTAGTGTGGTTAAGGAGAGAAGATGAGACGGACGAAATGAAGACAAAAGAGAAGTGAAAGATTATGTGTGGAATACGAGGTACGTTTTTTAAGTAAGTACCGTTTTGAAATTGTGCCGCCACAGCGCTGCGGTCTACGTTCCGCACATTCGCACTGAGTACCTACATCTCTCACCTACACACTGACGCCATTACAGTCTGATTCACCCTTGTTTACGTTGTTTACTGAGTGTTTAAGACGCCTCCGATAATCGTGAGTCCCGCCGACTGTGAAGTTCGGGCTGTTATACGATTCCTTTGTGCTAAAGGACTAAAGCCGATTGATATTCTTCGTGAGATCTGTGCATACGGACAAAACATTATGAGTGATGGAAAATGGTAAGGAAGTGGGTAAGAGCATTTAAAGATGACCGCACAAATGTGCATGACAATGTCCGTCCGCATGTGGCTAATCGGACCAAAGATCTTATCATATCTTTTCAATGGGAAACTATAGATCATTCTCCGTACAGCCCTGATCTGGCGCCCAGTGATTACCATTTGTTCCTGCACTTGAAGAGACATCTGGGCGGTCAGCGTCTGCAAGATATTGACGAAGTCAAAACAGTTGTGATGCAGTGGTTAACAGTTAACAAGTCAGGCGGCAGAGTTCTATGAGAATGGTATTCAGAAACTGGTCAAACGTTACGACAAGTGCCTTAGTATTGACGGAAATTATATAGAAAGGTAGATTAAGGTACAGGCTTTCATGTAAAAATAAAACTATTAAGATATCTTTGCACGTTTTTTTTATTAATATCAAAACGGTGCTTACTTAAAAAACATGCCTCGTATTACTGCCCCAGCCAGCATTTGCCTAAGTAATCAAAGGAAACCACAGAAGACTTGGATCAGAGTAGGCGGACATGGAAGCTGATGCTGAATAATAAATTAACAATAACGTCCATACCCAGAATTCAAAAAGTATATATGTACGTATAGCAATCGTGATTTGACATGGCACAGCAGCAATAAAGGTGCTACGCTCGATAGGCTCTGGAATAGGATTAATTGAAGCCTACATCAGCCATTGTGAATAATTCTGTAAATTGAACTGCTCACAACAGCGTGCGTACAATTACAAACACTATCATCGTTAAGATCTTGTTGTTATTTTAGATACCATTGAATTTGTACCTTCATAATTATTTACAACCTGATTGGACGGATGGAAAGGGAAGTCAGTAGCGTTAAATACACTTTACAAGGGTGTATTTAGGCTTATTGGTTTTGTGCAACGTTAAAGTTTGAAAATAACATATTTTTTTACTAAACATTATAATCGTAAAACAATTTAGTACAGACGTTTAAAATTGGGGAAATAGTAATCACAATTTGACATGTGTAATATTTCATAAAGTTATAACTGCTGTTGTTAACAGATGGTTTGGAAATACTGATTTTATTGACTAACTTTCGCTATTTACAGGAGTTTGTGACATAGGGTAAAAGTTATTTCCGACTCAAGTTAAGATATAACTAACTAATTAGTTAAATATACAGCTTAATAAAGAAAGACCTTAAAATCTAGCCAATATCAATAACTTTTTCTACAACAAGGAAAATTATTAATTTCCTACGAACTTTCCACAAAGAAAATATAAATTTACAAAATGTCATAGTACTGCGAGTGTAATGCCTATTTTAATAGTATTTTTGGTGAATTACAATGAGTCTTTATTTGTATTGATGAGGCTTTTAACTCTTGTAACTCCATTTTAAATAGTAAATAAAACAAACACTGTTTAATGGTTACAAATCAGGCGTATACTTGTTAAATTGTAGTAATTGCGAAAAAGTTATGTAGGATAAACATGTATTGTATTCAAGGACAGAATAAAAGAACATCTTACAAGTTTTAAACAAAACAACTTAAAATCAACATATTCTGAACACTTACTTGAACATAAATACAGTTTCAATAAAGGACAAAAACTAAACCTACTAGAAAAAATGGAAATAAACAAAATATATAAAAAAGGTATTACCTTAAACGATCTTAACATTAGATTTTAATTTAGTATATAAGAGGAATGTAATTCACTTAATGTATTAGACTTCACCTGAAGAAGACACTGTGATGTCGAAATAATTATCGTGATAATAAAAATTATTTGTAACCATTAAACAGTGTTTGTTTTAATTACTATTTGAGTCTTTATTACTGTCGTAAAATATTACAGTGAATTCGATAAATGCGATCGGTAATAATAATTACCTGCAAATATTAATAATAATTTCCTGAATATTCCGTACTAGTAATACGCGTGCTTCAAATTCAACCAATTTGGCTTTCATTTGGTTGGTTAATAAAGCGTTTTGAATGGAGACATCAAAAGAACAATGACGCTACTTCATAACAGGTATGTGTTATTAAGGAAAATATTTGACAATAAATCATTTGATCGACATATGTATAAGTCATATTATAACCAAGCCATAGATGTAAAATCTACCCTGCCAAAGACAAAGGATAACGATATCTATTGGACGCTCCTGTCTAATTAGAGACAGATTCACTTACCAAATTTCGACGAGTTTAATGCGATTGTATTCAATTAGGGACTAATTCGTGCTTCTAACAAAAAGATCAGTGAAACGTATCAACTGAAGTGTCCCAGTTTCAAATTAAATAATTAAAAATTGACGATCGTGTTACCCTTCGTAAACAAGATGAATAAGGAATGTAATTGTAAAATTATAGTAGGAATTAGATATTTACCAATCTCAAATTATTGAGGAAAAGTTGTTGCTGCTGTTTACTTATTAATTTGAGGTAATCTGTGGTTTGATAGTTTCGACCTTTACTTGATGAAAATCCATTTTAATTATAGAAAACAAAACGAAAGATTTTCACACACTTTATTTAAAATTCCTAGTATATGTTTCGTCAAACTTTGGCTTCCTCAGACGTCGGTACTTACTACTCAGTAGTAATGGAAAAATAATTTGAAGACTTGAAGACTTATGTTTTCAGAGATCCCGATTACATTACCTCATTATGAAATCACAAAATAAAATAAAACTACACGAGTTAATTTCCACAAAATATATTAACACGCTTAACAATTGTTTCGCCTTACTAAGGCTTCATCAAAAGTATACACGAAAAACTTAAACTAGGAGACGGTACTTAAATATGTTTTCAAGGTATGGGAGGGGGTTGTGGTGGTGGTTTTATAAATATGTTTAGTAATGGTGAATTGATATCAATTTGATCATTTAGCAGTGGGTTAGTATAATATAAAAATACAATAACTAAATTTAGTATAAACTAAATATAGTTACCAGAGTTATAAATTACGATAAATTTACGTGGTTTGATTTCATGTGGTACATAGTACACCCCGTTGGTAAAAATTTATATAAAACATTATCAACGACAAAACACGGGTAAATAGTTAAATGAAAGAATAAACTTCCGAACCATAGTTTAAAGTAATCTCTTAGATAAACCACTTGTTAAAATTGCTTTAGTCTCTGCTTAAATACTTTAATCAATTTTTTAAACATTAGCTATTTGCCGAATTTTTCGCCCCCTCTACAGTTAAATAGTAGCCTCTTTATTTTATTTTAGTTAAAATGGAATAGATTATATACATTACGCACCTTTCGTCCCTTTTTCGTCAATAAAAGGAACTAAACTTGCTCAATTATACTTTTCTTTTTTAAACTTTTTAGATTTGTACTTCTCAGTAGTAAGTATTCACGTCTGAGGAAGCCAAGGTTTGGCAAAACATGTTACGAATAGTAAATAAAGTTTGCGAAAATCTTTAGTTATGTTTTTTCTAATTAGTCTGTGGTTGGTAAAAAATAATTCTAAAATTAATTTACATTAATGTACTGCTATTAACCTTTACAAAAAAATCTCCAAGGAATTCAGTATAAAATATTATTCTTTTTTATTTTGTCTACGGCCTTTTTGAGTTTTTGAAATTCTAATTTATTAAAATGAGGTATTTTCTTTTTGCTGTGTTATAAAGTTAGATATTTTACGTCTAACTTATTAAAAAAGAAAGCTTGATATTGGATACACGTTTCGAATTGGGTGAATGCCCTCATACAACAAATTAATAAAAGTGAAGATGGTCACTGTATAGTTGGAAAAGAAACGAAAGAAAGTCCTTTAATTAAAAATGTTGGCGTGTAATATTTTCCGTTTCGGGATAATCTTAGGACTCCTCAGAGGATTTCAAAAGTGTTGAAGAAAGTTCGGCGTGGAGAATAAGGAGAGGGTTAGGGATGCGACGCCGTGACCCAGATGTTAAACGTGCATCGACCCGACCAACGAAATTGCCTTACATGCAGTCGGGTCATAATGTGGCTAAGGGAGTGTTTATAAGTTATAATAAAATGTCCTGGGATGGTTACAGATGCCAAACTAGCTCCACACTTGCTACCCTTAGTACTGACGTGAACACTTTAGATAAGAAACTTTCAACTAACAATAAGACAAAGTCAGAACTGTAGAATAAGAACGGGCGAGCTAATCAAAAAATAATTGGTCAAACAGACAACCGTACGGTAATACCTACGAAACATATGTTTCAGTTACCTACGAAAACAGTTGAATTCCAAAGCGGAAATAGCTACTTCAGGTCGCAGTTCTCTGTAAATAGTAGTTTCCATTCTTGAAAGTATTGTCTAACTCTCGTCCTAAGGGAATTGAATGCGTTTTTGGTATTGTTTTTATGATCTCGTAGAATACTATATAGATATGAGAGCGAAAGATATTTCCGTACGTTTAAGTCCAGATATGTTTTTCTGATTAATATTGGACGTTAATTAAAAATGAGTTTTGAATTTTAACCGATTATAGGATTATAACTCCTAAGAGCATCAACGTCAATCTAGCGTTCATGATGCTCATAATTAATGTGGGCGAAACGTGTGTCTGTTCCCGTTTTTAAAAGTTAGCTGTAGTTATTAGGGGTGAATCTGTCTTAATTTATTTAATTACCACGGCCACTTTTATTATTTTGCCAAAGAAGTTACTAAAATCTGGAACTTTCAAAATCAAGAGAAGTAAACGATGATCACCAATTGATTGAAAAACAATCCTGATGTTTCAGCTAAGCTAACTAACAATTTGAGATGGGTATCTGAAAGATAAATAACTATTTTCTATTAAAATTTTCAATTTTTGTTACAGAAATAGGTAATTTAGATGCTATACTGGATTCTTCCTTCAAAATACCTTAAGCTGTATATTGCATAGTTTGCTAAAATTCTTTTTGAAGTTTTCTTATCGGAGAAGTAATACATCTTCTTCATTTTTGTTGAATTTCTACTGATTTTGTGTGGTCAACTGAATTACTCTTTAGATTAAATATGTTTAACTTTTCAGACATACTTCTATTAAATGATCAAATTAGATCATGTTTGAGAAGGATTTATCATCATAAACGACAGTGATATTTATCAGAATTAGTGCAGTAGAGCATGTTCTTGTGACAACAGGTTGAATTTTTCAGTTTTCTAACTTCTATCGCGAAAATCGACTCCGAGAGATTTGACTTGTCTTGTCGTATTGAATTTTTATCACTCCCATTACTCCCTAGTGAAAGGATGAAATGGATCTATGTAACACTAAATATCTTACCTTTGGGTAATTATTAATACCAAACAAGTTAAGTTTTATGAATTAATTACACCAATTTATTTGGTGGTGTTGCGGATGATTTAATAACATTGATTGTTGGTTTGTGTGATTCATTTACAGAACTGATGAACTGAATTAAAAAAAAAAAATATGCACAATGGTCGAAACAAGTTATATCTATAGCGGTGTAATTCAATGCTGATAGGGGTATTAGCCCTCGCAGTAGTTGTTTCTGTTGATTCCATATTTATATTTATATTTATATCTACAATATTGTTTAGACATAACAATGTCCTCAAGAGTAACAGATTTACTGATTTCTTATGATTGACCGTTGCAGGCGATTGGCAACGAAGGGATAGAAACTTTGACTATTTTGTGAATGAAAAAAAAAAGAAAGCTGTTTCTGAGAATTGAAAAAGGTAAGACAATAGAAAACAAATTTGTAGAAAAGGCATGGTCAAGGGTGTTAGTAACTTTATACAAAATATTTACATAGAATTAATACAAAATAATTTACAAAAGTGAGCTATTTTTATGATCAAATTTATATACAAAAATGAATATAAAAAATAAGATAGTGGAACATAGATTCCCACAGTTTAAAAATCTTAAGAAGTCAATGGTAAACTCTTAGCTATCGCAAGAAAAAGAATACACAAATAAATTTGGTCGAGTGGTGTATATATATATAATACAATCCATCAGGATGTGCTGACAGTTGTGCTACATACACATATACAAATGATTCTCCAACCAATTCTACGTAAAACTATCAGTACAATAAGTTAGAGTGGCCGCCGCACCTTGTGTTGGAAATAAACAGATATCTTATGTAATAGATTAAGGACTGAGTAAACAAGTGTTCAACACCAAAATATTTGAATTAGAATTACACCTACTAGAAATAAACAACGTCTGTTATTTTTAAGTTTCCTGTTTAATTTTAACTAAAATATTTTGTACACAGAGAAAATCCAATCAAATATATACCTATAGATACAGCTAAATCACATTTTGTTGCGTCTTTTGACGGCTTCCTCATTTTATTTTATTAGAAGACCAATTTTTTCTCACGCTAATATATATATATATATGTAGTATAAAAAAAATGCCTGTTGTATTCATGCTACGCTTACGGAGATAGGTAACGGTTAAACACTAACTTCCACTTTGAACAGTTTACGTGTGTGCTTGGAATTAATTTCCCGAACTTGCTTCTTGTAAGACAACCCGAGCGCTACGGTTTCCGGTTGTTCAAATAATGCTTGAAATTTAGAAACATCTTGTAAAGGGTTTACTTAAAGCTTGCACGTATTTATGTCGCATGGATTACAATATTATTTAAGGAATCTGTCTTAATTTGAAGGAGTAATTAATTACTGATAAATTTTCATGAAGTGATAATTTCTGCAGGTTATTCGATACCTGAACACTGCACATTAGTTTAGTAGTTTATAACAGGCGGACTGAAAAGTTAGTAGGCTAGCATAGAAAAAAAAATAGTTTTTTTTTATGGAATTTGATTTTATTATTAAATATAATTCCCTTCGTGGGCGATACAACGATTATAGCGGTCATACAATTTTTCGATACAGTTTTTATAATGCGATTTGTCTTTAGCCTCAAAATAGGCTTCAGTTTCGGCGATTACGGTTACCTCTTCATCGGCGCGAAATTTCTGTCCAGCGAGCATCCTCTTGAGGTCTGAGAACAGTAAAAGATCGCTGGGGGCCAGATCTGAAGAGTACGGTGGATGCGGAAGCAATTTGAAACCCAATTCATGGAATTTTTCCATCGATTTCATTGATTTGTAACACGGTGCATTGTCTTGATGAAATAGCACTTTCTTTTTCTTCAAATGAGGCCGCTTTTCCACTATTTCGTCTTTTAAACGCTCCAATAACATTACGTAATAGTCGCTGTTTATGGTTTTCCCCTTTTTAAAATAGTCATTGAATATTAGGTATACCATGAGCATCCCAGAATACTGATGCCCTAGCCTTGCCAGCCGAGTTTTACGTCTTTCCACGCTTTGGAGTCAGTTCACCACGTGCAGTCTACTCGACTCGACTGACTGTCGATTGGCCTCCGGTGTGAAATGATGGAGCCATGTCACATATCGACGCAAATGCAAAAATTCGGATTTATTACGATTGAACAGCTCCCAGCTCCAAACACTACTGTGTTGTTTTTCATCGATTGTGAGCTCGCGCTCGCGCGGCACCCACTTTGTACAGAGCTTTCGCATATCCAAATATTTATTCACGATATGACCATGACCAACACGTTCCTTTGATATCTTTAGGGTCTCAACTATCTCAGTCAACTTCACTTTACGGTTATCAAAAATTATTTTGTAGACTTCTTTGATGTTTTCGTCGGTAACAGCCTTTTTGGGGCGTATACTGCGTGCATCGTCCTCGGTTCCTCGGTGCTCATTTCGCCTCGTTTAAATTTAGCAAACTACTTTTCTACGGTTGATTTTCCTGGTGCAAAGTCCGAATAATGTTTATCATGCTAAGCCTTGGTTTCAATAGTATTTTTTCGCCAAAAAGCAATGCTTTAGTTACACACGAAATTCCTTTTTATCCATTTTTTCAAAGTAACAAAAGTTCTTTCACTAAAAATGTTATAACTCAGATACTAATTTGTGCAACAGCTGTCAAATTTATACACGCGTCTTTTGAAGGTTAGGGATAACTAAAAATCATATGGATTTGATACTAGTAGCGTCATCTATGGGTCAGCCCACGAACTTTTCAGACCGCCTGTTAATTTATTGTACACTCAATGAAATTTGTACAAGTTGCAAAATTAGACACTATCCTTGTGTCTAGAATATTTCTCTCCGTATTATTGATGAAATCGATTTTAGATTCTAGGAATAGTCTCATTATAATAGAGTTATGAACAAAATATAAATTTAAAACTTTCAATCCACTCTGTTAATTTAATCTAAGAATAGAAGTGACCAGGCGTCTTCCTAACAAGTGCCTGGTACAATTTAAAATCTGATTAACATCATTAATGCCGTGACAACTTTGAAAATATTTTCAAACTTTTTATCACTCGACAATTAATGATAGAGCTTATAATAGAATCAGTTTTTCTTTTGTCGTCTGTTTAATTTTTGCACCTTCTTCTTTGTTAACGATTACAATCCTTTGACGGCATACAATTAGCGACAGACAGGCTTATGTGCCCTTTCCATAATTAGATTTTAGAAACTAATTAGTTTCTTACAGGATTTACCTACATAAAAGTACGTATTTGTTAATTAACCTTCTCCATATACAAAAAAAAATACAATCATAACATGACAGGTGCCCATCACCAGAAAATTATTTGTTCTGCTCTTTAAATAAATATACTGATGTTTTTATTGTAGGAGTAATGGAACAAATTCTAGTATTTCTGTATAAATAAAAAATAAATGTTTTCTTTTTTCTGTTTATTATTACAAAAAATCGTATCTTATTCTTTGTTAGAAATTGTTGTTTTTAGAAAGGATTCTATAAATAGCATAGTTCATTATACGCTCCATGCGTATTCTATTTAAATAATTTTTATTTTTTGGACATTAAAATTCCCAATGAAAATTTCCACTACAAACTTTATTAACTCTTAATAATTATTTCACCTTACCAGGGCTTCCTAAGAAGAACAATTAATACGTATAATTGTACTCTACTGGTAAGGATATTTCAATTAACGTACCTAATATAGTTCAACTATAAACATTTTCAATTTCATTTAAACCTGTTGCGTTAACTTTAATTCGTTTCTTATTTTCCAAGGATTCCAACATGCTAATTTTTTATTGTAATTTTTCAGTTGTTCTTGCACTCTTTCATTGAACGATTTCCCTGTTTGCCCCATGCACAATACATTATTAAGTGATATTGTCAAGTCTAAAAAGTTTAAGGAATTTTGGGATTCATCTCAACCGCAAATTGTATTTTTCTGTTAATAGAGTTTAAATATGTTAAAAAATTATCTAACTGTCTCCTAGTACCTTTTCAGACACAAAATATGTCATCAACATATCTAATCCACTTAATTACATTATTCATTAGGGAATTCTGTAATTTAAATAATTCAACTTCAAAATGATTCATGTATCTCTGCTAATAATGGGGACAAAGGTGACCACATGGGAAGTCCATCTTTCTGTTTGTAGTAATTACCGTTAAAAGAAAAATAATTTTGTTCTAGACAAACGTCAATTAGGTTTAGCCAAAATGAATTATCTTTCAAATTATTGTGAAGAATTTTTCTTAACTCAAAGACAGGAAATAAGCTTTTGATATCAAACGAAACCAATATACTGTTGTTAGGAACTGTCAAATTTTTAATTTTATTAATAAAATCATAAGAATTTTTTATTGAGAATTGCGGTTGAAAATTTAGGATATTAGGTAATTCTTTACTAAGCTTTTTGCACAATTTGTATGAAGGGGCGTTAATATATGAAACTACTGGTCTCATAGGGTTGTCTTTTTTATGGGTTTTTGGAAGTCCATACAAAATGGGGGATTGTGGATTCATGTTGATGAGAGAATACTTTGTGTATAGATCAAAAATGGTTACAATCATCTAAGACATTTTGTAGTTTCTTTTGATGAATGTTCGTAGGGTCCGACTTTAAACAACAAAAACAAATATTAAGTAATAAACTATCTATTTTCTTAACGTATTCATTTTTATCCATAATAACAATTGTATTAGATTTATCCACTTTGCTAAGGATCAAGTTGTTGTTTACAATTTTAGTTTTAATGTTATTAATAATTTTTATTTCTGTATTATGACATTTAGTTACTTTATTATTTTTAAAAATTTTAGCTAGATGGTGTTTTTCTATTTCTAAGTCCAAGTCTACATTTTTACATTTATCATTAGAGGCTGTCAAGTTATTTAATTTCAACATAAAAATGTCAGCATTCAACAGTTTGACACATAGGCTTATTTCACTCCCTCTTAAAGAACAACAATATAAAAACGAAGTTGATATATTAAAAACATTATTAAGTGTTACAATTTAATTGAAATACTCCATATAAGTTAATATTTTCTGTTTGTCATTATTATTTACTCATTATGTAATTAATTACTAAATATGTCGTATAGTTAAACGGTGAGATTCGTTATCAGCGATCTTGTGAATTAATAAAGAAAATTAAGTTTTTGATCAAATATAAATTGCTTAATAAAAGCAAATTGATGTAATCATCATGAACTGATATTTACTGCTTATACACTCTTCAAATGTTTAATAATGGCCTTACAATATCTTAGATTACAACATGGATAACAGAAGAAGGCTATCATGACAAATTTTAATTGATACCACAAACGTTAAATAGTAATTTACGTTAAAATTAGCAATTATTACTGTTTATGATATAAAATCGCCAATCAAATAATTTGTACCATTGGAAGCGTCACGAAATGTTACCTTTGTAGACGGTTTAATTATTTTATTAACGTGACAGCTTTTCTTCTGTAAGATCGAGAACTTCATTTCTAGCACCGTTTAAGACTCAATGTCAGTTTTTTTTATAATTTCTATAGAATCGTTTTCAATTAAAGTTTAACGAATTTTAATGAAAAGTAAAATTTAATAGCTCGTTACACTCCATAAAAGTTCACTTTAGAGATATTTCACTGTACTAGAAAATTTGATGCAAGCCGTTTATTACAAACTCGTAATTTCATCTTTATAAAACGTTTAAATAGAAATTTGCTCAAATTCATACATATTTAAATGGAACTTCAGAGTATGCACAGTCGAAAGTTCTTTTTGTTTCGTTGTAATAGTCCACTTCGTCGAACTAAAGCTTTTAACGCTACTCACAAATGTCGTAACTTTATCAGCAATTTTCGAAGATTATTACCCGTTCAAACTTCACCAGTTTATCTTTATCAGCACCGCTAAAAAAAAAGAAGGAATTTGTAAGTCCTGTTCCCTTTTTTATTCTTTTCATTAGGAAAGCCTCGCTTTTTTTTCTTAATTTTATCATTTCAAAAGGTACCGGTAATAACTAAAATTGTTTTCTCTTCTTGTGCGAAGAATGTTCAAGTACCAGCGCCATAAAATGACTACTAATTTTCTAATTTTAACTGTTTTTAATGAACAGCGCATACAGAACTATAAATCAGGGATCAAGTAAAAAAAAAGAAAATACCAATAAAAGAATTAAGGAACTAAAACAAAAACATAATAAATTCATTCTTCACTTATGCGAAAAGTTCGTACATACTATCTGTCTTTCTAGTACAAAAAAAGTTGTTTCTAGACTAATTCGGGGGGTCGTAGACTTCAAATTTGACCAAAACCTATGTTGCGACCCTTGAAGATGCGTAACGTTTTCATGTTCTTTCTAAATTCTGATTTTTAGCTCATTTGTTCATTCATTACCAGTTCCTTTCCTTTGTAAATTTAGTTTTGAATCCTTTCCTAATTGCACTACCATAAATCGCCCATAAATTCCAATAATTTTTCTAGCGGTAACTGTCAACCCCCTAATCCTAACGTCCGTAAATTTGTATCAAATTTCTGTCACAGTTATAACCATACACCAATACGCTACAACAAGTTTCAAATCCCATCTTCCTCACTTTTAACACTCATCATTATTGTTCTCATCAAATTTAACCACACCTCCATCCCTTTCCATCTTATTCTAAAATCTATAAATAACCTTTTTCTAAATAGGATCATCACAAGCAATATGAATTCATATTAAACTACCTATCTATCAGCTATATTCAACTTATATCAATCACCAAGTCTAATCAATTAATAATATTTAAGCGACAACTCAATTGTGATGCAACGCATCTCGGTAGTTGATACCAGTATTATCCGTTGCAAAAGTATAAATATATATATATATTAATTATATTTCATTATTATTATAATATTATTAAAACACCAATTTGGTTAATTTCCATATAATCACTTAACACATGTTTCGCGCGCATTGCGGCTTCTTCAGAAGTTTTACATGAAACTTAATCTATCTTACAAGGTTTGTTGTTAAATACTATTGGGGTGGGTGGGGATAGGGAATATATAAATATAATTAAGTACCTCACCACTGCTGAACCTCTTCCCTATCCCCACTCATCCCAAACCTTGTAAGGTAGATTAAGTTTCATGTAAAACTTCTGAAGAAGGCGCAGTTCACGCAAAACACGTGTTAAGTTATTATACAATTATATGAAAATTAACCAAACTAGTGTTTTTTTTAATATTCGTAAATATATGTATATAAAACCTGCTCAAAGACTTTAATTCAAACGACTTACAAACGCTCTTTCAATCAACACAAATACCTGGATTTCATCAAGTTGCAGTCCAGGACGATTCATAGCGAATCAAAACAAACTATATGTCATTTATATCGGAAGTGAGATATTTCACTTAAAAGTTTTTTGTCGTTATCCATTTTCAGAGGTTCGGAAAAACATTCAGAAAATATAAACCGTCTAAAATGCAACAGTTTGGAGTGATTTTTCACTAGTTATCAGTATATAACTCTTAAAAAGCGCAATATGATTCTCAAAATTCAAAAAATAAGTAAAAAAGACTCGAAAAATCGTTACCTATTTTGTGAATGCTGCATTTTAAAATCCGACCAATCATTCTTATTTAATTTTGATACTTTCATAGAAATAACTAAATAGCCATCTAGATAATCCTTTGGAAGATAAAATTATTTTAGATGCATTATCATTTACATATACTTTTCAAAGCAAAGGGCAAAAGATTTTGGGATTGCCTTCGATTAAGAGAAAACTTATAAAAATAATATATTAGTAGGTTATGTAGTAAATATAAATCTCATTTCATTGTGAAATAGGTAATAAATTCTATTTTGTACAATATATAAATATTCGTTTTCTCACGGAGCCATTTTCTTCAAAATGTTTGTTGCAACCAACACACAACTGAATATTTTGACGGTGTGTAACTTTCACGCCTTATTGCGTTCAACTATTTTTCTATAATTCAGGATCCTTAGGGAACCTTCGAAGAAATTACAAATGTATCAGTGTTTTTTAAGCGTTCTTAATAATTCTCGCGTTTCTGTCCCATAATTCGAAAAATGTGTTGCCTACCCAAATGGTATCACTTTATAAACGCAAGGCGCAGTCTAGTTATAATCACGTTTCTGGTTGCATGCCTTACTGATCGGGAACACGAGGCATGCCTGACCAGGTCATAATCATATTCAATTTTTCTACTAGGGTTACTGTGTATAGTTAATAAACATGCAACGCTGTAGTTTTTATGTATAAGGTACCACAAATTACTTACTCCCTTTTGTGTAATGAAAAAACGATTTGTAGGTTTTTACAAAATTGTTTTAATGTAAATTTATCCCTTGGGGATTTCAACCTTTAACTGCCCTGTGACCTCTACTGTGTTCTAAATAAAAAATTAAAAGTTAATAATTACATTATGGACCATTCTCCTACCCTTAAAACTCAATCTAGAATGGAAAAATGGAGCTGTGCTCGTTCACGTAATTGCTTCGTTTGATTATTTATTAGATACCAATCAATAAATTTTCCTTCCAGTTCTAATTAGATGTGCACCACAATATCCCCAGGACGTTGATAAAAAGCATACTGTTATGAATACCTCTTCATTTAATCCAGAGAGGAAACATAAATTATGGACAAAGAAATACCTATCCTATTTAGTGTAAATTTTCGAAATTAATATTGAAAAGTAGAAGGACCTTGTAAGCTGTGATACTCCAATGATTAATATAATTTGTCTGATGCTAATATAAATCAGGTCTCGGATAATATTAATAGATTGTTAATAAATTACACCGTTTATTTCCTTACAGAAAATATGAATTTTAGAATTTCAAAATATTTCTCCACCTGACTAGACCGAAATAACGTTGTGGTATTTTTAATCATTTATTTCTTAAAAGTAACTTGTGTCTTATGTCTATGAACAATGCAAACCAACCTGTGTGGTTATTTTAACTTCAATTTTCAGGAATAAAAATTTATTCGCGTAAAGCAGAAAGTCTCACAACATCGTCACTTTGTTTTTGTTTTACTTCGCCGTTAACTTTAATTCGAGAACAAGATAAACACAAGATCCTGAGAAAGCAATTTTCACAAGACAAATTTCTCAAGTTGCTCATCTTGATATTGTCTTGTATCTCACATGAGCATCTTGTTCTTGATATTTGTTTAATTTTAAATCAATAGAAGACATAAAAAGATGGAAATTTTCTTGATTTTTGCGGCACCCCTAATAAATCCGCCCCTTTAGAATATTTTTTACGCCTAAAACTAACAAAAACATTATATAATTAATAGAATATTGGTTTACTTGATGAAAATTGAATATCAACGGTGAATAACAACACATGTTTGAAATTTTCACTTTTTTATTCTCATTTAACATGTTTCGCTATGACTGTAGCTTCATCAGAAGTAGGTACAATACTTAATCTAAAATTGAAAATTTAAATAAATATATACTGTTTAGGATCGAACTACACTAGGGAGGGGGGAACAAGTTTAATAGTGGGGAATTATTTGAATCGAGTAGATCATTTAACAATAAATCTGTTTTTTTTAAATTTATTAGTTTCCATCGTTTCTAAAAAGGCTAATTTTCTACTATTCGTTTCTGTATGTAATTTAGTATATTCTTTATTGAAATGGTGATTTTCTAAATTTAAGCGTTTTGAATAATTAGAATCTAATTTTTTATATTTGAAAAATCTAAAATGTTCTTCGTTTCTTTTTTTAAATTTTCTTTTAGTTTTACCTATATATATTTTAGTACATGAGCCGCAATTCAATTTGTAAATACCTGATTGGGAATCTTTATCACTTTTGTCTTTATTATTTTTTAATAATTTGGAAATTGAATTATTAGTTTTGCATGCTACATTAATACCATTTTTATTTAGGATTTTTTTAAATAATTTCTGAAGGATAGCCTATATAAGTTATCGAGACATATTTTTTATTGTCATTATTATTATTTGGAAAACTGATTGAATTAAATGAAATTACAGGGCTAATTGGCATATCTTGTTTATGCATTTTTATAAATGAATATAGTTTGGGTGCTTGAGGGTTTGGATTGATCAACATCGATAATATTATGCAAATTTTTAAAAATGTTTTTGACGGCTGATTGGTATTTTTCTGTGGAATCTTTAATTTTAAAATATTTATCTGATGTTAGAAATTGCATAGTTTTTCTTATATATATTTCTCTGTTAATTTCTGTAATTCACTTTCCTTTATCTGTTCTAGTTATGATGATATCATTCTCTTTAATTATTGATCTTAACGATTTGATAGTAGTATTATTATTGCTGTAAGCTTTACAAAACATTTTAGCCTCGAAAAAGATATACAACCAAGACGAAATGTTGGTAGTTGGTTCTACAATAAAATACCTTTTCAACCCTATCTATCTTCGATTTGAAAATAAGAATTAGTATATCATTAGAGGCAAATTTTGTATAGATACCTGCTCTTTGTAATAGATACCAAAAATTTGAAGAAGCAAATCTTATTATGTGAAAAAATGTGACTAATTGAAACCAAACAACAGGTATTCGTGCTAAAGTATTTCCAAATGCATTTCTGATCTGTCACTACCGCATTTTATCTCTCCACGGATTTGTTTCATTTCAAATTAGAACTTAAACGGTATAAGTTGACTTAAATTCCACTTTTACTGATGAATTACTTCATTTCAACGGTTGTCACATCAACAAGAATTTGTTTGACTGTAAAATTTCGTTCCACGGTCACATTCATCAGACGCATTTACAAGACGGAACATTAATGTGACAAGCGTCTCCAAAGTCTTATACGATTCAGATTATATATTTTCGTAATGACCTCACACTGTAAATCATTCTGTCCCATCGTCTTGTCTTATAAATAAACCCTCGTTTCCTCATTATCCTCTGCAGCGAAATTCTCCTTAAAATGACACGTACACACTACATTTTACAGTGTTTGGTTGAAACAAAATATTCCCAAATAATTATGCACAAGACTCTCCCAAAATTTCACATTCATTAAAAACCGTAACTCCCTTACGTAACATCTAATCTTTTTTAGCATTTTACTTCTCAAATAGTCATGGCCCAGGAAGGACACAATATGGTTAGTAAAACTTCTATACATGGTAGACATGCAAACGAAATTATTAAAGATCATTGAGCCATACTACAGTTAGCAGCACATTTCAGTAAAAACTTGATTTAACGTCGACTTGTTTTACGGAGCAACTTCGAAGTTGCCTAAGTTGCGCTGATGAGAACTACAATTTTTAAAAAGAACACACTTGTTTTTGTTCTTCTGTAATCTGTATTCTATCTGACGATACCGTTTGGGTATTATTGAAGGTTTCCCTAAATCATTCAATGCAGATATCTGCTTTTTATATACGCGGATTTCTATTTATATTTTGAGCCTTGGCAATACTAAGTGTTTACAGGCGCGTTTACATCTGACGTTTCTATTTGAAAGTTTGACCTTTTTAACCACAATCTTCTTCAGAACGTCATTTCAGCACCATTTGTGTTGTATAGTGACTTGAATATTTTGTCTCCCAGCGAAAAAATAGAATTAATTCGTGAACATTTTCGTGCGATGATTTTTTACGACTTTCGACGTAGATTATCAAAACAGGAGTGTATCGATCAACTTACTTCGACTTTTGGCGATAAAGAACCATCCTTGGTCACTGTGAAACGGTATAACGAATATAATCGTAGCCTCAGTTCGCTCAGGGACGAAAATCGTGGTGGTTATCCAAAATCAGCTGTTGTGCCAGAAAACAATGATGCTGTGTGCGAACTGATATTGCAAGATAGTTAACTTACTTACCGTGAGATTGAGTCATGTTTCGGCATTAAATGACGAGCATTAATAAGATATTGCATGAACATTTAGCTGTGAAAAAGATTTGTTCGCGTTGGATCCCGCATAATTTGATATAAGCTCAAAACGATGCTCGTGTAAATTGGTGCACAGAAATGCTAAAAAATTCAATCGCGGTGCATCAAAAGCTATGTATAACATTTACACAGGTGACGAATCTTTAATCTATGCAAATGAGCTCGAAACAAAACAATAATCCACCATATGGATCTTCCAAGATGATCCAAATCCGACAATAGTGATTCGTGCGCGAAGTACTTCGAAGCAAATGATCGCCTTTTTCTTCAGAATAACTGGATATATGGCAACCATGTCGTTAGAGCAACGTAGAACGGTGAATTCTGATCTGAATGGTACACACCATTTCTTAGCCAGAAGTGCTTGGTCAAATACGAAAAAAGAAGCGACAAATCATTCTTAAGCTCTCACACATTGGCTGAAATAACCGTTTATTTGATTATTTGACTGGCCGAAACGTCTAATGGACGGGTCATGCTCCGTACAGCCCCGATTTGTCACCAAATGACTTCTTATTCCCGCATATAAAGAATAAATTGCGTGGTCAACGTTTCTCGGCGACTAAAGCAGCCGTTATTGCATTCAAAAGCCCTTTTTTGGAGGTACCTCAATCGGAGTGGAAAAAGTATTACGAAAACTGGTTCAAAAGCATGCAAAAATGTATGGTTCATCATGAAAAACACTTCGAAAACCAATAAAGCTATTTTTTATAAAAAATTGCTGTCTTTTCAATGTTTGACTCAAAATATAAATAGCAATCCTCGTATTATATTGTTTGTCGAAATGATAAATGTAAAGGACGTCATTTTATTTTTTCAATAAGTACTATTTACAAAACGCTTTAACTCTGAATTGTTTTAAATTTAGATGATTAATCCTATTTAATAGTCATTTTCTGACTTACTAACAATTGTAGCTAGTTTATAACTAGTTCTTCACTAATTTTCGAAATGGTATTTGTACATGCACCTGTTTTATTCCACTAGACTAGTTTGCTTTACCACTACCTTCCATATCTATGGGTAAGTGGTGTAATTTATCGACTTTTCCGAACGATTTATCCGTTAGAAGGCAAAGGTCGCCAACCCTGCAGCTAGTGTTTATCCATTTAGCATGGATACATGTAACTATAGATTACGTAGCCCTACACACAGCCATCTATTCGCAGTGCAACGTACGACAACAGATTATTGCTCTAAACACGCTAACTTTATAACAAATCTGTATAGAGAAACTACCCACTCCTCCCTTTCGATAAATTACTAGTCATTTGTTTTACCTCGCCTACAAGTGCTTATCATGTGTTCGAAAATCATTTGTACTACTTTCCAAAGCAAAGTATTGTAGGCATTAAAAAGAGACGTACTATTAAATATAACAACATTAAAAACGATGCGGACGTAAAAACCGAATGCTATCCAAAATATCATCAGCAATATGTCAAAACTAGGAAATGAAATGGATGAATTTTTCGGAACTGAAATATTTGTATTCAAAAAAAGGAGGCATTTCGAACGCGTCCCACACAGTAGGCACAGCGTACGGAAAACCTACTGTGTGGGATGCGTTCGAAATGTGGGATCTGTAATCCTCAAAATTTAGACGAAAGAGGATTTTAATGCCTCCTTTTTTTGAATATGTTATATCTTCGTCTAGGAATCCATCGGTATCAACAGTGTAATTCAATGCCGGTAGGGGTATTAGTTGTTGCTGTTGATTCCATATTTATATTTATATTTGAAAAATTTGTGTTTTAAACTTATTTCTGGAATTTTAATACGAATAACAAACCATCAGATTTCTAACGAATTTCAAAAGTTTAAGTTTACTTGTTTTCTTAAGTTGCATTCCTTCCTTTACAAAGGTTCATCCGGTAATACATGAGTTTGTTTTCTTGTCTTAGTTAGTTCATTAATTAAACCATTACTAAATACCTAAGATTCCCTTCATGTTCGTACATGTGTGTATCACATTATATATCAGTTAAACTTCTTGAAGAATTATTTTCCTCTGGGTTTAACAAGTGGTCTTGTTGAAATATTTTTACATTATTGTATTAATAATATTTTTATTTTATTTTCCAAACTTGTTCGTATGTTGTATTATTAATTGTATCTTACAACCAGTCTAGCGTTAAAAAATCCATTCAATGAATTGTGATGATTGTCAGATATTTTTATACCCAAACTTCGATTGAAGTTAAAATTCGACAACAATGAATCTGTAAAAATATAAAGATTATCAATGCCTCTACTCAATATATAGAGTAATCTCTATGGTAATAATCAGACAACCATGTGTATAGGATTAACGCACTGTAATCCTTTAACGATTTGTACCTCTTTCAAGGACATCATGGCTTATCTCTTCGTAAGATTACATTATTTGGAACCGAGCGAATTCGTACACCATCGAAATATAGCAGCTTGTCATTAATTTGAAATATGTAATGATTGTTATGTATGATATAGATTTTAATTGTAATTTCGCCATTTTATTATCTGTTCGTCAATGACGTAACAATACGTATTAGTTTTTATTCTTTTATTTGATATATTTTCTGTGTAAAGATTAATTTCAGGATTACCATTAGTAGATAAATGAGAAGTGTGGGCTGAGCTTCGCCTTACAATAATTAGCTTGTATTATTAATATTTAATTCGTCGTTTAAAGTATGGAAACTGTGAAAAAACTATATAGAACAAACTAGTCGACCGATTGGCTATAGAATCAATGAACTTATAACAAAGTGTATATTTCAACAAAGCGATTCTATAAACATATGCCGAAGATTTACTAGAAAACGACGATTATTTTAATTTAGTATTTTAAACAATAGTATGACATAATGTCTATCAGAAAGTTTGTGTATGTAATAAATAAATACAAGAGCCTAATTGTTATTCACACCGATCAGATAAATGCAATCACGCACAATATATCAAACTCGAATATTGTATGTTATTATTGTATTTTTGTTTTTAACCTGAAGTAGCCGGTGTGTTCTAAAAAGAATCTTGTCAATCTTATGATCTATTTGTTTTTTAATTTGCATGATTAATCTTCGACTTGTATTACCTGAAAGAATCACGAATACTTCTTCTTAGAAGACATAGATGTTATCATGTCTGAAATTTTGTTGACTTGCTCAGGGATGGCCGTAAATAAATTTTCTGGAAATAATAGTAAAGCTTATCAAAGCAAAACGTGCTATCTGGCATGTAAGAGACAAAATTTCCTCCAAATTGAATTTGGTAATACATAAAATTTAAATTCTACACGATTCGTGCTTATGAATGTCAGTTGGTTGTTATAATAAATAAAACACAATTACTTTGCACTGTCACTGAATTTATTTACATCTGGACATGTTTTAACATACATTGTCATTTTCAACAGTTTGTATGTAGAAACATGTCTAGTTGAAGATAAATTTAGCGACTGTGCAAAGTAATTGTGTTTTATTTATTACAATCATTATGATTGGTCACAAAGTAGAAACCAAAACTATAGAACTCCTACAAAATATCAGTTGGTTGTGGTATATACACCAAATAATGATTCTACATGCCCTAATTAAAACAGAACTCGCATACGGTAACGAATTAACGAACATGCACTACTTGTTCCATAATTTAATTTCGGCATAGACGACACTTCTTGAATAGTTTTTCTTCTTATTAAGGCAATTATGTATCGAGCTGAGAGAAGAAGTTCACAATCACATTCCTGGTTTGTTTGCATAATACAAACTAAGTAAAGTAACAGTTGTTAATTTATTCAATTTAAAAAACAACAAAATTTGTTCAATCATTCAAAATACCAATTCAAAGATACGACTTTACAAACTATTTTTGAATCTCTAACTAAAAAGTATAATTAGGTAATGCGTAACTATACAATACTGTATTTTTTTTAATTATTTTTAATAAAGCACAAAATAACTTTTGACAGGGTTTAAACGTTAATCTCAATATACATTAATAAATACAACACGATTATAATGTAATAGGTTTGAGTAAAAACAAGGTTGTAAAAGGTGAAACATGAGATTAAAAATTTTCCTCGATTACGAAACTGAAATACCGTGTAGCAAAAAAATTATAGCGATAATAAATAAATTCCTTTGGAGCTTAACTCATATGATGAAATATGAATTTTTAGCTAACATATTCTCAGAAAATTCATCACTAATTTTTTGAATTTTGATCTCACCATAAATGAAAATTTTATCCTAGAATAAACTAAACAGAAAATTGATTAATATAACAAAGCAAAACAAGAAAATTTCAACAAAAGATACTTATTGTAGACACACCAACACACAATAGTTGTTTCACCACACAGTCGCTTCATGAGGTAATAATTAACAAATTAGATTTAATTACATCAGTGTTTATATTAATTCTAGCCGCAAGGTAAAAAAGGGGTAAGGAAAAACTTGAATACAAATTAGAATTTTTGCGACCTCTTTGGTTGTTTAGTGCTACATTTTGTATAAAATATCTATTGATATCCATAGCCTAATAAATTTAGTTTCAAATTTTTATTTCTAATATACAAAATATTATTTGGACTAAATTTATGTTGTTGACTATTTAAGTGTCAGAAAAAAGCTGAATCAAATTTTTATTAGTGAAACCATTTCGTGTGTGTTTATTGTAGTTTTGAATGGTCTACCAGTCTGACCAAAATAAACCTTATTAAAATAACAACAACTTAATTAAATAAAGATAGACTCACCCTAATTACCACTAACTAAATTTTATATGAGCGGACACGTGTTTCGCCCACTTCACACGTCGGCATTATCAACGATAGACTTATTCTTTTACCACAGTCTTTTACTTTGAACAACAACTTAAACTATACAACCCTGATTTCAGTTCTTTAGGTGTTTTACGTTTATTATTAACTATAAGAAAATCGTTTGTTGCCACCCCATGCATCATAAACATTCTGAGTTTAATAGTTTGATTGATAGATTTTGCAAATTACCTTTAAACAAAAACAACTTTAATAAGGAATTAGCCATTATAAAACAAATAGCTTTTAGTAACGATTATGAGACAAATCTTGTAGATAGATTAATTAAAAAAAAAAAAACAAAAGAAATTATGTTTATATTCTGTATACCCGCATGTCACATCTAAAAATTGTAAGTTTAATACATTAACGTGTTTAGGCCCTTCTACCACTAAAGTTTCTATTGAAATGAAAACAGAAAATGTTATGATAGCTTTTAGAACTGTAAACAATTTATTTAAATTTTTTAACAATAGAATAGGCAAAACAGAATTATTTCTAAAAAGTGGGGTATATAAATTGTCTTGCAATACATTTAGTTCAATCTATATAGGCCAAACTGGGAGAACGTTTAAGTATCGAATCAATGAACATTGTAAAAATTATAATCATAAGTCTAGTTGTATGAATCATATAGAACAAACTGGACACACGTTTGACAATAAGGAAAATGTAAACATTCGACATATAAAGACAAAAGTACAATCCAAATAATTGTCAGTTGAGATAAGATCGCATTTAAATTCAAATAGTGAAATTGTAACAAACGAAATAGAGAATATTTACGATTCCACTATTGTTAGAACGTGTGTAAAGTATCCATACCCCCACCCTAACAATATTTTTAATATTTAAGACCACATAGTTGTTTTTAGTTATTAATCTTTCTTCTGAAGATGGCCTTGTAGGTTGAAAATTGTTAAGAATTTTAATAAAAATTAAGCGAAAGTTTTCAAAAAGTGTTTTCATTACCTAACATCATGAAGATCGTTTGTTTGAAATATATGCACTCTTATTGCCTCTGTCGATAACACAAAAAAAAATAGTTAAAAGATACATGAAATCGTACTGTTGGCTAAATAAAACATTACTTCACATAGTAGTTTAGATATTACAGAGGAAAATAAGATACTTTATAGAAAATTGAGTTTTGCAAGAACTTATTCGCGAAGATAACATTAAGGAAACTACCAATTTCGCACATCCCATTACATCCTACCACGAATTCAATATGCATGTACTTATCTTACTTATCCGTAGAATGCCAAGCGGTTCCGTATTTTGTATTTGTATTTTGTAAATTTTTATCTAACGCTAAAGATGCAAACATAAGGTACAAGATACAGTGGCCGGCACCTAAGGAGACTCAGCGACGGTCAGATTGACAGGTAGCTAGGCGGAAACTTTTAGCATAGCAATAAATGAAAGAGCCAATAAGAATATAGCTGGACCGAAGCGTCAACTTGTAGTTCAGCGACACGTATCACTGAGAGAAAAAGTACTGAACACGGAACACAAATGAATTAATTCAAATGATTTACTTACTTTAACAACCCCTTCTCTACTCTGTTAATTTGCAACTATTTGCCACTACGCTACTGAACCTTGCTGAGCAATTATCATGGTTCCTGCCGGTCGATTATCCCCGCTCTAAAGGGGCTAAGCTTTGCTAGTGCGCATCCGATGATTTATGGCTTTTGAGTCTCCTTAGGTGCCGGGCACTGTACGTCCTTTTCGTTTGTTTAAGGCTGTCCCCAAAAATGGAACAACGTTTTTAAAAATCCTCTAAATACCTACCCGAATTTTTTTAAATTAATATTATAACAGTATCAGCTATCAATAATTTTATTAAACAAAAAACGAATCATTGTAAAAGAGATGAAACAGTTTGTGAGAGTAATAGGAAAAGTTAGTAGAATTATGAAAGCGCTAAAGAGTACTGATCTAAATGAAGTCCAGACGCTTTCTCAGCAACTGTGGCTGACATCATCACTGGTGGCTTCGCCCAAGTTGTCAACGTCGTATCATTGATGATTTCAGCAGCAGTTGCTGGCGAAATGTCTAGATCCATCCCTTCATTAATACCACAGCCCTTTAATCCGAATCTTAATTCTAAACCTATTTCTAATAAAGAAAAATTAGTTTTAATCTTTTTATTGACTCAATTTTAAGAATATAGCAGAAGGATTCATATTACCTGAAGAAACAATTCATGCTAAAAAATCACCAAGTTTATCTTAATGTTATGCGATAAATAATAATGATATCTTCATTATAACTGGGAAAAAAGATCATTACAGCTGAAAAAATAAAACACAAAATGAAATAAAATCTATAGATCTAAATTTAAAACTTATACAATCGTTATATATTTATATATATATATATATATATATATATATATCTGCTACGTCTTACATCAAAGGCAATGATTGTTAACCAAATTGATGTCATTGACCAGAGATTTCTTGTTTTCTATGTTTTCTGATAAATTAATTTTTCTACTTTCTGAGATAAATCGATTCAGTGTTCAAGGAAACCAATGTTTTTAATTTCGTTTTTATACTATTAGTATGTTCTTTAATACTTATTGGGAGTGTTTTCCCACCTTGACTATTTATATCTACAAAATAATTGATAAATGCTACTACTAGAAGTCTATTTTGGATTTTTTATTGCCTAATGTGTGTTTAAGATTGGTATAGGTTAAAGTTTTGAAATATCGTACTATATATATATATATATATATATATAAATAATCTTGGAACCAATTTTAAGTAAACTATTTACTATATTTTTAATAATACGACCGAAACAATTGTCGAGTAAATTGATGAAACATCCCTTTTTGCATTTAATTTATAATGATTATAAATCATGTTTCACAATAAGTGCACCATAACAAGTATTAATATTACTGAAGAGATAATCAATAAAACGTAGGTGTAGGTCTAGTATGTATTGTACTACAAATTTTTTGTTCATCATAATCAGTACGTTCAAAGTCTGTTAACTGACTAGAAGTGTAGATGCTTCAGTTGTTTCCAACCAAATTATATTTTCAATCTTATCTCGGTACAAACATTTGCAAATGATAGTTGGAATTTCGTTTAAATCCCTATGGGTAATAAGTTTTTGAGTTCGTCGAAAAAGTAGGTATTTCATGGATTTTGTATAGAGTTTCTTTTTTACATTGACGTCTAAATAAGTATATAGGTAGGTGGAGGGATAAATTGGATTTAAGAGGGTTTATTGTACAGTACATGCACCCTGCCGGCATGTTATTGCAGACGGTGTACAAAAATGTAATGAATCAAATTTATATCATACGTGAATAGACCTCGTTAAAGAACGGTTTCGGATGATTTGCTCGTTGTTTTCAGTCTGTCTGTTAAGTTTAAATCTGTGACAATTGTACCTCTATATTTTTCGATAAAAGTTATTGTCTTTTTTATTACATCGATACAGTTTTATATGTATTGTAAACTTATGCTTACGTGACTATAAAAGAAAGAATAAAAATCGAGTATATCGTTGGTTTTCGAAAGGCAAGTAAGACTAGTACACACTTTGTTGTATTTTATTTAAATGTTTTATTTTGTATCACAGATATGATAATTATCAGATGGAAAATGCCAATCCAATTTAAATGAAAATTATCTTAATTACACATACAAGATAAAAGTTACAAACTTTCATTATTAGAAACCCTCGAAATCAACAAACACAAAATTACTTCTTAATGGCCAAATCGACCTAAACAGTTCACCATTGCTGAACCTTTTGTAACCCCCTCCCCATAAAATACTATATAAACAATTTTACTATAGTTATTACTTACCACTACCGAGCGGCTTAACATTCTGGTCCAAGTTTTCTGTGGTTTCCTTGGATTATTTAGGCAAATGCTGAAGCAGTAATATTCCACAGATAATCTTTCACTTCTCTTCTGTCTTCATTTCGTCCGTCTCATCTTTCTCTCCCTAACCATAACACCCCACCACCCACCCATTCCCACGATTCCTGCAAGAAGGCTGAAGAGGGCGTTATGCCCTAACCTCCCGCCCACCACCACGAGGAGATGTTGGGAATGAAACACAAAAAATTTAAAAAGTTTAGATATTACTTTATTGTAACACTTCTGACGAAGCCTCAAACATGGTAAAACAATTGCCCAGTGAAATTAATAAATATTGTGCAAATTAACTTCATAATTATACTAATATCTATTAATATTCAATTTTTTTGACATTCTCACCACCAAATGCGGAACAGATCCTCAATCAGGTGCACCTACTCTATAAACTTAGTTCTCTTTTACTTTTATTTCACTGGCAAGAACCTTCTATTTTTAAATCAAATTGTGTGTGCTTTTTAAATGAAAATAATATTGTCTCAACCAATACCTCGTTGGTTTCCTTCATCAAAAACTAAAGATAATTAGCTTATATTTACAGCAAATAAACAAGGATTATGTAAACATTCTTCGATTATCCATTGTAACTGTAATAGTAAAACTGAAACAATACACAGACAATAAAGAGATGTGGTACAGAAGAGCATTTGTTATAAAGTTAAGATAAACTTTATCTTAGGTTCAAAAGTAGTAAAGTTTAAATAGTTGCATTTACCGCCTCTTCGCGAACAGTTCAATAAATTGAGACTTTAATGACATCAGAAGTGGCAATAAATCTGCAAATGCATTGCGAAATTGTCTCTCAAAGTTTGAGATTTAATTTCAGAATAAATTGAGTCACAATATTTTAAAATAGCATCAACAGATAAAATGGAAGTATTCAGTTACTGACAGTTAGAAGAGTTTGATACAATCTGACGTCACAACAAATCGGGTTAACAAAAGTACGGATTAAGAAATAGTAATGATAATAGGGTAATTTCGTCCCAGAAAAACTTTAGCACATTGAAATTTTGAGATATCACATTTGCACCATTTAGATTTTAGAATCAAAATCTTAATGTGCAAGAGAAATCCTGAGACCAAATTCTAATTCAACATAAAATATACATCGGAAATAAGTACTTCCTTTCTTAATTGTTTTATCCTTTACTTTATCTAGTAATGCTTACGAAAGTAAAATGCTGCATTTGCTGAGTTTTGAAGGGTTAGAATATCTCATAATCTGGAAAATCTCAAGAATTGGACTCACCATTGCAAACTAATTCGGTAATGGCATTTCTTGTTTTATATATAACAGAGTCAACGGTTACTTGGTTATAATTCTTTATGAATGTAGAAAATAAAACAATTATTTATAAATATAATTACGGAATCAACAGAAACAACTACTCCGAGGGCTAATACCCCTACCGGCATTGAATTACACTGTTGATTCCGATGATTCTTAGACGAAGATATAACATATTCAAAAAAAAGGAATTAAAATCCTTATTCGTCTAAATTTTAATATCAAAGATCTCACATTTTGAACGCGTCCTACCAAGTAGGCACAACGAACCGAAAACCACATCCGCTATATTATAAATATAAATATGGAATCAACAGATATTTAATTAACTTGACAACAGTTTCGCCATACATTGGCTTCTCCAGTTTCTTTTCTTCTTCAAATTAATTATAAGCTTCTGAAGAAGCCAAAGTTTGGCAAAAAAATTGTCAAGTTAATTTAAAAATATGTTGTAATTTATAAGTTATTGTTTTATTTTCAAATATAAAGGTATACTGTGGTGATTAAAATAAACAAAAACGAAAGGACTTACCCCAATTAATTGTTTCCGAGTTCCATTTCAATTTCCATTTCAAAAAACTGTAAGAATAGAGATTTAAATTTAAAAACATCACGACGTAAATTGCTATCTTCTGAGATAAACCATCATTATTACTGCCGTAGTAAGTTAGAATTAGAAGCTTACCAACTTCACTTAAAACTTACAAAAGGTTTAAATGAAGTGGGAAAGCACAATTGGGACATATTTTAATATATAATTGAGCCAAGGCCTTTCATTTTTATTTTCTTTTTCCATATTCTCTTGTCTTAGTTTCCTGAACTATGTTGGCCTCTGAATTAAATTTTTTGAGTTTTTGCTTTGCTGTATAAGTTGTAAGGGACATAAAAAACATAGTGAAATTCCTAAATACTAATTCAATTGTAACAATGGGAAAAGTGTAGCCAATATAAAAGTTGTTGGTGATATTTTTATATAGTGGAGCATTTCAAGCAATAGTTTCTCGGAAATTTTAAATTTGGTACGAACTCGTCTTTATTTTATTTTGCATTATATTCATTTCTTTTGTTAAACGTAAATATTTTCAAAATTACATTCCCTTTATTATCTCATTGTTATATCCATTCTCCAAATTTCGGTTTTGGTGCAAATTTATCTCCTTTAAGCGTAAACTGGCATTTAATATTTTCAAGATCATTTTATTTTATTATCATATTGTTATGATCATCGTCAAACTTTCATTGTATTGTAACGTTTAAGGTATTAGTAAAATTACCAAATTAATCAGGATGTTTACCTGAAGGAGTACAATGACCTGTGGGGTTGTTGCTATGGCTGTTTTGCCCTCTGGCTAGCAATAGTTTTTGTCAACCCCCACTTCATTATAGTTTATTTAAGCTGAAAACCAGAGATTAATTACCAGATTCTTAAGAGAATTCTTAAAGTCATTCAAAAAGAGATTCCATGTATCATTCAAATTTCATACATACAATTATTCAATAGTTAAACAAGCAAAAGAGCTTACTTTCTTCGATTTGTGTCAAGTTCGTTACCTTGTTATAAATATAAATAGTGTAACTGTTTATTATTAAATATTTAAAACCGATCTTCACCGTTTCTTTCGTCAACAAGTTAATTAGATTACTCGCAATTAATTATGGAGTGTAACAGTGAGAATTCAAGAAAGACATCTTTCAATAAAAATATTCTCATACATCAAAACATATAGTATTCCTTCTATTAACTAGTCTGCAGGAACCTTTTTTGTTAGCATTTCTGAAAAGAAATTTACTACTACATTAAAAAACATAGTTTTAACGACCGGAATCCATAGCAGAATTAAGATTCGGGCTAAAGATCCGTGGTCTATACGAACGGTTAGAATCTGAAGTTTCATCGGCAACTCAGGCTGACATCGTCAGTGTTACTACTACGGTGATAACTTGGGTGAAGGTTAAGACTTCGTGGTATAATTTTCACCCACGTTGTCAATAGTTCAATACTACTGACGACGTCAGCCATAGTTGCTGACAAAACCTGTGCTAATTCTACTAGAAAAGGAACTACTTAAAAGTACGTTTGATATTTTATAGTGTCTAGTGACAGTTTATCTTTAGTTCTTTATACATTTTCAGTGGTGCTTTTATCATAATTAAAACTAATTGAAGTTGCTGAGTAAACATTAAGGGTTTGACTTACCTCGTGCTGATTTCCTACATTCACTACACGTAATTTAACTTTACCGATCTCGATCAAGTAATTTATGGTAACGTAATTTATTCAAGATTTGCCAGAAACTTTTACAAATTCTCGCAATTTCCTTCCACGCGGAGAAGTTAGATGATACACATAATGAACCAAGGTTGACAGAGGCTTTGTGAAATTCATTTCATCAAAAAAAGACATGCTCATTGCTATTCTACCTTCGAAAAAGTAAAAGCGGGATGTTTTTTCCAATAGTAAAAAAAGGACGTTCAAAAACTAGAAGTTATTTAATAAGAAAAAAAAATTCCTTTACAAAATGTCAAGAAATGTTATTTAAGATGATCATAAAGTCACTATAAATAGTATGCGTGTAATGTATCTTTCAAAATCTTGACAAACAGACAGTGTAGCGAAGCCATTTCGATTTGTTTATGGTTCAAGTTTCTCAAAAAGTATTTCTATTGAAAGGAATTTATTTTAGTTCGTAATTTGCGTCTGACATAACATTTATATTAAAGCGTCAGTTTCTACGGAATAATAGGACAAAACAATAAACTAGATTAGTTTCTACTACAATAGATAGAATATCTTCTGAATTAAGGTCTATTGTCAGTAAGACTGATAGAATCCAGTGCACTTTTTAAATATCTATTATCACAAAATCGGCCAAGTGTACACTCGTTCTCAGAAGATTCCATAAGTACGTACCATGAATGTTTTTCAAGCTGCCCAGGACTAAGATTTTTACTTTTTACAATTTTGTAACAAAGGAGACTACTGAGATTATCCCATAAAGAGGAAGTGGACGAGAATGAGTACGAATGGCAGATGTTGTGTGAAAGATTTTTACCGTCAGAGTATTTAAGGTGGTCCAACATTTAGTACATGTGTCAATGTCTTAGAGGTGAGGTTCTCATTGAATTTTAAACACTATCTTAATCATGTTCTCTTCATCCAATGGAATTAAGTGAATAATAACCAGTTTATATAACAGGAGGGCTGATAAGTTCGTAGGCTAGCATAAAAAAACTATTTTTTTTTTTGGTAGAATTTATTTGAGGGCGATACAACGATTATAGTGGTCATATGTTACAATTTTTCGATACCATTTTTATAATACGATTTGTCTTTAGCCTCAAAATAGGCTTCAGTTTCGGCGATTACGGTTACCTCTTCATCGGCGCGAAATTTCTGTCCAGCGAGCATCCTCTTGAAGTCTAAGAACATAAAAAGTCACTGGGGGCCAGATCTGGAGAGTACGTTGGATGCGGAAGCAATTGGAAGCCCAATTCATGGAATTTTGCCATCGTTTTCATTGATTTGTGACACGGTGCAATGTTTTGATGAAACAGCACCTTCTTTTTCTTCAAATGAGGCCGCTTTTCCGCGATTTAGTCTTTTAAACGCTCCAATAACGTTACGTAATAGTCGCTGTTTATGATTTTTCCCTTTTTAAGATATTCGGTAGTCAATAAATATTATACCATGAGCATCCCAGAATACTGATGATGATGCCATAACCTTGCCAGCCGACTTTTGCGTCTTTTCACGCTTTGGAGTCGGTTCATCACGTGCAGTCCACTAGGCTGACTGTCATGTCGACTGGACTCCGGTGTGAAATGATGGAGCCATGTTTCATCCATCGCCACATATCGACGCAAACGCAAAAATTCGGATTTATTACGATTGAACAGCTCCCAGCTCCAAACACTGCTTAGAATCATAGATCCGTTGTTGTTTTTGGTCGATTGTGAGTTCGCGCGACACCCACTTTGTACAAAGCTTTCGCATATCCAAATATTCATTCACGATATGACCAAGGGTCGGGTCTCGGCTATCTCAATCAACTTCACTTTACGGTTATCAAAAATTATTTTTGGACTTTTTTGATGTTTTCGTCGGTTCTTTCACTAAAAATGCTATAACACAGATACTAATAGTGCAAAAGCTGTTGAATTTATACACGCGTCTTTTGAAGGTTAGGGCTAACTAAAAATCATATGGATTTGATACTCTGTAATCCCTTTTATGTGGATATATGTTAAATTTTAGGAATCCTGTCGGTTTTATAAATACAGTTTCGGTAATTTTAATTAAATAACGTAGAAAATCACGCTTTTGGCGTACATTTAACACAATTTATAATTTATATCGTATATTAAACATAGAAATTCATTATAATAATACTTTTGAGCTTCTTCTAACTATACTTTTCCAACTAGGTACGTTCCATACTACCCATGAGAAAAGTATTTAATTAATTAATAACACTTAATTTTCATCACTTCTGGAGAGAATTGCAATCAATGTGATTTATTTATACGGGTTGTGTTTTCCGTTTAGAAAACAGAAAAATGAACCTATTATTTTGAGACCGTTTTGTTCATTTTTTAGAAGCCAGTGAACAGTTACAAGAAAAATGTTGCCATTTCAACGGTAATGACGATAACGTGTTATCGCAAAAGCCCTCCATAAATGTAAACTTCGAAGACAAATAACATTTTTTAAATCGTCTTTTCTTATCTGATACTATACACACATTTCCACACAAGTTTCCATATAAAATGTTAGACCGAAGTTGTTCCATATTTCACTAAGGTACTACAATACAGCTATGAAAATGAATGTGAATTGTTCAAAGGTTTTCAGGTGACGTGGGTAGGCAGCTACTAATATTGAAGAATGAGTTTAACTTTTCCATTTTCTCCACTTTTCATTATTTAACGTTTCCAACTCAATTTAGGTAAATGTAACACCTTTCTTGTGGTAACAATTCAGTAATAACCCAATTACCGTTCTCATCGAGCTTTTTGCGAATAGAAACCGAAGCAAGCACTGAAGAAAGCTATTAGTTCTGACGAGTCATATCTCTGTACTTCCTTTGCGTGATATTTTAAAGAATATTTCCATATTGTAAGCGATTTTCTTTGACTTAACGCTACGTTTCATTGTTTGCCAAATTATTAGCGACTACAAAAGAAAATTTTCAATCAGAAATGTACACCGCAGCCTCTATAACCCTCGAATAGTTGCGCTACTTTGACACAACGATTTAATAGCGCAAGTCCCATAGTAAAGTCCCGATTATTATTTCTCTTTTAACCTAATTAGGTAACTCAAATTAAATACGGCTCTACTAGCTCGACATATTCCCTCTAACTCACGTTTCCGTTCTAAAATAACGTCTCTTTTAGTTCAACCCCTTTACAAAATTGTATACAGTTTAATTAAGTTGTTTGACGAAAATAAAAATTTAATTGGTGGTTGATTTGATTTTGACCAATCAAATCAAATAGCGTTATATACAAATAAAACAAAAATTATTCAGGAATGTCTAATCAGATCCTTTGTTGATATATCTCACACTGACATCTCAATTTCAAATGTTAATTGACATCCCCTTCTGAATTTCCTTTGTAACGAAAATAAAAGTTTTTCATCAATACATTTTATATATAGGCTACCCAAAGCATCGTTTTAACGACGTGATGAAATTTGAATTTTAAAGCTCCCAAATGAAGAAGCTTTTCAATAAATTTTATGGAAAATGCTACGGTTATGAACACCACATCTTTTAGTTTTATTTATCGTTAGTGATGATATGTTTTTATCAAAAGATTTTATTTCTTAATATATTCGTTTCACAACAAGTCTGCCGTTGAAAGTTTACATTTAAAAGTTTTGTCTTCAGTGTTGAAGATTTCGTGATAGTTAAATGAAATTTCACAAGAAATGTAACGTATTCTAGAATCCACAATAGCAGAGTTTCCAAACGCAAATTTCCATTAAAATTCAAAATCGTCAAAAAAATTTGATTTACTTTTAATATGTAAAGTTAGTGGTTGAGTTCTAAATGCTTTTCGAACTCCTTAATGTAAGTTAACTGAATTTGCTATGTCGTATCTAAATATCTACTAATTTGATTACTAAACTGGGAAATCATCACAGTGACTAATGAATTTATATATTTTAAACGTCGAATTTTTATATCTATATAGAAGTCGATAAGTATAAAACATGTATATATCATCATCTAACTTCTTCATTTAAACGTGTGGTATTTAATTATAGCAAGCGGAAGCTATGATAGATTTCAACATATTTATTCAACAAAAATATGCTCTTGGATAGTTTCGACAATCAGCGCCCTATAAATAACGACTGATTCTCACATTTTCCAATATATATATATATTTAATATAGAATGTATTAATGTTTGCTTCTAAACATTTGAACGATAGTGAATATGTTATATCTATGCCGAACTGTTAGATCTTTGCTGTAACTAAAATACATGGAATTCCAAAAGACAGCTTTTAATTGTTTTTGCATTAAGTGTCTTGGGATTTGTTGGTCTCAGCCGGTAAACTGGAACCCCATTTCACTTATTAATCACCGTGTGGTAGAATGGTTATACTACCGACATAGGCACCTAACCACCAATCTGTATTTCAACGGAAATTAGCTTCCTTTACGATTCCTTTTGAAGCAAGGTAAACCAGGGTAATTTAGCAAAATAACTAACATGTTACATTTGATAATTACAATTCCAATCCACTACGCCTGATAGATCATTTAATTCACGTTATTACTTTGTTTAAAAGAGAAACAAAAATAGAATGAGAAAATGGTCATTGAGGTGACAAGAATTTTATCTTATAACATATATGGTCGAGCATTAGCATTGACCTCATTTAAACAAAAATTCAAGTTAACCTCTGACAGTTACACTCATAAAAATCTGGAAAACCCTGACTCATCACTTGTTATCAAGTATTTTGAAATGCTAATAGAAACTGTACGTTCCCTTTGTAATTTTCAAAATTCTTATAGCGTTTTTATGGGCTACGCTATTGATTTGTCAGCTACATTATCTCGTATATATACTGCACGTTCTTATTAAATTATTGCAGTTCCTTCACCCCATAATCAACTGTCCGCTAATTAAAATAATTGCAATACCCGATTTATTTATTTCAAATAGAATCACCTATTAAACTTTTGATTTTAATCAAATTTGTCGCTAAATATAATTCGTTAATTTTCTAAGCGTGCCTTTGAAATTACGAAAATGTGTTAAAAACCAATTGTGAAATTTAAAGTTTTCCCACGTGCTTTCATTTTAATTATGCCTCATTCAAACCGAAAAAGTTAATTCGCGAAAGAAGAATTGGAATTTTCCGGGCTGGTAGGCCGAAGTCAACGGTAAAAATCAAAACTGCCAGACTTTTCGTCTTCGAATGTGAGAGACATCTTCAGTGAACTGCGTGACGATTTGATTTCTTCCAGACTTACCAGCATGGAATCGTTAGATGATACTGGCCGTGAAATCCAAAGTTTTTAATTTGATATTATTGATATTATTATTCCTATGAATACATTTAATGACTCTTAACCCCAACGTTATGAAAATTTCCATTCCATTTTCATTGAAGTGCTTGGATCGACGAATTTTAATATCGTTTTTTTGCACCGGCACCATTCCGTCCATAAAGTTCCCCTTTTTTCGTTATTCTTTTTTTTTTCACCAGACACGTTTTATTACTTATTTTATTATTTCGTCTTGATCATAACTTTGGCTTATCTACTTCGCAAAAAATATTACATTTTCCTAAATAATGAATAAATCTTTTTATAGATATAAATATAAATATGGAATCAACAGAAACAACTACACCTACCAGCATTGAATTACACTGTTGATTCCGATGAACTTCTAGACGAAAATATAACATATTCAAAAAAGAAGGAATTAAAATCTAAATTTTAAGATCAAAGATATTATCGAGTCTCATCAGGTGGGCGCTGGCAGAAAGGCCTTTACAGGCTATATTATATTATGAGACCCGATAGGTCGAAACCGGTCGTGGAATATGGCTTTCGGTTCGTTGTGCCTACTTGGTAGGACCCACTCAAAATGTGCGATCTTTGATCTTTAAATTTAGACGAATAAGGATTTTAATTCCTTCTTTTTTAAATAAATCTTTTTGTTTATTTTGATGTAATACTATTGCAGACTAAAAGATAATTGAAACTGTATGATTTTACTTAATTTTAATTTCAGTAGGTGTAATTACTTGAAAGGCACCGTTAACAATTCCTTTCTGTACGATTCGTTTATCTTCTAATGTTCCATTTTCTGGTTTCTCCTTCTTTCGCTTAGTTCCAAAAATTGACTTTGGTAGAAGCAAACTGAAAAACGGCTTATTTGCATACAAATGAAAATAAATCAGAGCACGGGTAGATGGGCTTCTTGACATTAAATAGATTACAGCAGGTGCGATCGTGCTTTCTACTAAGAATTTTCGTCTCAAGTACTCGAATTAACAATACTTAATTATAAGACGAGTAGCAATTAGAACGTGAAATATGTAACTATGCAAATCGCCTAAACAGAAAAAAAAACCTTCCTTAGTTAGCAGAAATCTAGAACTTTATTGCATGATCATCGGAAAATAATTAATGAGGAACGTAATACATAACCCTTCACAGAAATTTCAATAAAATGTGATAGGGAATACGAGAAATCCCTTAATTAACATAAATTTTAGGGGGTTACTTTTAGCAGTATTCTCTTATCTTAATTATATTTTATGGCACTAAAACGAAACATTATACCACTACATCGATGGTTGTATGGTTCAACCGGTCGTGTAATTTGCGGTAAAACGTAAAAATTTTGATTGAGCGGTCACTTTTTCCATCTCATTTAAATATGTCGATTTTGCGGTTAAGGTAACATAAGACTATAGAATATGCGGTCATAAATTCGAATACCAATAAAACACAATTAACATCATGGAGCTTATTATGTCACTATTTATTTATAAAAATATACATATATAAATACATTGTTATAAGAAATATAAGAAAAATAAAGACGTATACATTATACACGTGAAACGCTTTTATAAATACACTGTTATTCTCAATCTACTCTAATAATACAAGACTTTTCTTCTTTTGAACCGTTGTCATCATCTTTTTTCAATCCTCTCATCCAGGTGGATGTATTTTCTTTTTTTCTTTTTTCCGTCTAAATTTAATTCCAACCTCATTATTTTTTGATCAGCTCCTTCGGCTACTACCATAAGTGTTTGAAGAATGCTTTTAAATCTCGGATTTGTTCTTCCGATTTTGAAGTTTATTTCGTGATTTATACCTTCAGCTGCACCAATAACCAAACCTTAGATTAACCTAACCTAACCTAACCTAACCTAACCTAACCAATTTGTTTTCAAAAATAAGGTGTATAAATTATACACGTGACACGCTTTTTTGACCGCAAAATCGACAGGTAAATTTTACCGTTCCTCCATTTTTACATTCAAGAAAAGTTTGACCGAAAAATCCACTGACCGCTCGACGACACCATATCAATTTAGATTGTGCCTCTTGACTGTGATCCATTAAATTGTTAATACCAAAACCTATAGAACAAAAAGTAAAAGATTTATAAGGGAAAATATAAGCACTTTTGAAAAGCAACTTTATTATGTTCTTGTGATCGGATAGAAAAATAAAACCATTTACTAATGCCTATCATGAAATTAAACACTAAAAATTCTCAGATTTGAAAGCCAAATGAATATTATCTATATGACTATATTTTTTTGAGGGTGCTAACTATTAGGCAGGACCGTACTCTGCTTTTTGGGGTTGGAAAATCCCGATCATTCGTGCTGGTTGTAATTCCAAAAACGCTAAATTTAATTTTCCGAAGTGCTTGACGAAACGTCCTGAACAGGCAAGTGAATGTACCAAACAGAAAAGAATGAAAGTAAAAATCAATAAGTTGGTAATCTTATTGAGACATTCCCATTCTTTTTCCTACTTTATGGAAGCTCTAAAATTGTTCGAAGAAGAGCGTAAATGCCGAATTTGTTGAACTAAACGTGAAGTCGGAGCTGACATTTCTGGAATCCTTCAAGAGAAAGGAAACGGTCAATTGTTCCCAGAAAATATCTTGCATTCTCGTGAATTGAATTTCTTATATGTTGAGAAAAGAAATTCTTTATTTTTCATTTGACTTTCCTTTGCGTTCCGTTAATTTTTTTTTTTTTTAAGAAAACTGGTAACCCTGGTATGATATTTACCGTTTAGTTGTATGAATTGTGAAAATCATTTGACAATGTACCCATTTTACACAGAATATATGTATATAAAATAAAAATATATATATATATATATTTCGTTAATAATTACGAACGTTTAATATTATGTTACTGACAGTTAATATAATCATTCACAAGCTGAACAGTTTCGGCTCTGTGCCTAAAAATAATTGCATGGAATAAATTTTAGAAAGTAAAATTCGTTAATTTTTATAATGAAATCTGAGCAAAATTGTAATATAAATAATACAAAGGAACTTCAGTTCATAAAAAGGAGTGCACAAAAACATTATTGTAAAAACTTTTATGAAAGAGATTTATACTCATGGGTCTACTGTAAAATAATTTAACACTATTGCGTCACTTTTGTCAACGTTCTTATCGTTTCCGATTCTTACGGTTAGGAGAATGTGATTTTTCGTGAATTGAATCGAATTTTTTATCCTATATTGTATGAGTAGAAACAGAATAAAGCGTTCATAAAACTAAAGGGTCACATCCTATCATATCCCTAACCTGTTCCATGAATTTCCACATTTAACTCCGAACGGAGATAAGTTAAACATTTAATAAAATTGCCCGTGATTTTAACAGTTTGTTTCAAAAAATAATAAACTTTTACGATAGGTGTATTGTGAAAGAGCGATAACAGTTGACTATTTTAATAGATGGAGTAAATATAATGTGTTTTTCATGTAAATGTACGTACATTAAATGCAAAAGTTACATTAGTCTTTATGATCATTCATGTTTGAAAATACCGAAAAGACTTTTTGATTTTCAGAAGAGTGAATAAAATTCGTTAGTTGATGTTATTATAGGATGAAATTGGCGAAGTTCTTTATGATAACCGATTCTCTAAATAGAAAGACTCAAGCAAAGGTTATTTTAAATTTTATGAACCACCTATATAACATAAGTACTCTTTGTCATGTAAGCTGTTGTAAAATTTATATAAACCTTGCTGGTAATAAATTTATTATTTATCGTTGTTTTCCGGATGCAAAGCTCTTTTTCATCGGGTCGATTTTTATTTTATTAAGAATTCACCTTCTACTTAAGCATAATTTATTTAAGTATACTTTTCATAGCCACTTAAATTCCGTCATTTCTTGTCTTGAAAGAATAACCGTCTAAGTTTTCAGGAAAACTTGTTCTCATCATTTTTACTGAAAAGACAATTTCGATATCTAGGAAATCAGATATAAAGTTAAAATTGAAAAATCGGTAGAGGCATAAAACGAAGTCGAGTAGCTTTTAATAAAAAAAAATCACTTTTCTCCTCTCGAACGGTTAATTAGGAAATTTAAAGAAGATTGCTGAAGTGTATGTTTGGAGCATAGTTCTGTGTGGTAGGAAATGTCAGAAGCGTCTGAAATGTGGTGTTATAGGAGGAAGATGAAAATACCGATTATAGAAAAGGTTAGAAATAATAAAAGATATATTGCAAAAAATGTAAGACAACGAAGGGCGCTATCCGCTATGGAAGTAATACGGAAAATGAGAGACAGGATGCTGGAACACCTTCCGAAATATGAAGGGGTTACTTATAATAGACGGGCTGAAGAAGTTCGTAGGATAGCATAGAAAAAAATATTTTTTTTTGATAGAATTTGACTTTATTATTCAATATAGTTCCCTTCGAGAGCTATACAACGATTATAGCGCTTTATTTGTCATTTGGTCGATTGTGAGCTCGCGCTCGCGCGGCACCCACTTTGTACAGAGCTTTCGCATATCCAAATATTCATTCACGATATGACCATGACCAACACGTTTTTTTGATATCTTTAGGGTCTCAGCTATCTCAATCAACTTCACTTTACGGTTATCAAAAATTATTTTGTGGACTTTTTTGATGTTTTCGTCGGTAACAGCCTCTTTGGGGCGTCCACTGCGTGCGTCGTCCTTGGTGCTCATTTCGCCTCGTTTAAATTTAGCAAATCACTTTTCTACGGTTGATTTTTCTGGTGCAAAGTCCGTTTAATGTTTATCAAGCGAAGCCTTGGTTTCAACAGTATTTTTTTCGCCAAAAATCCAAAAAGCAATGCTTTATTAACACACGAAATTCCTTTTTATCCATTTTTTCAAAGTAACAAAAGTTCTTTCACTAAAAATGCTATAACGCAGATATTAGTAGTGCAACAGCTGTCAAATTTATACACGCGTCATTTAAAGGTTAGGGCTAAGTAAAAATCATGGATTTGACACTATTAGCGCCATCTATGGGTCAGTCTACGAACCTTTCAGATCGCCTGTTATATATATATATTAGAAGAAGAAACCGGAATAAAGAGGAGTGAAGGAAGACGTTAACTAAATTATTGTTTACAAATAGATAAGGATACGGGTTGTGCTACTTTTTGGGAAATTCGAATACAGGCTCCGGATAAGAAGAATTAGAGATGTCTGTGTAATCAGTTTTCGGATTGAGAACCCTATGATGATAAGGTGTATTACAAGTACAATAAAAAGTGTTATAGTTAAGTAAATAAGAAACCCCATTATTCTTTCATATTCTACTAAATCATATTACTGACAGTTTTGCGTTAATTGTACACATTTAATTAAATTGATTATGATTGAACTCTTTTTTCTAGGAATATCCAGAAACAGATTTCGTCATTGTTTAGATTCGTGCTGCATATGAGGTGAGTCTAAGAAAAATAATCTTATTTTTGTAATGATCTTGCAAGAAATACCTGCCATAACTTTTAAATAATAACATTTTTACAATGCAGTGTATTATGATCCTGAAACAAATTAAGAAATGGTAACGATAACCGCCGATATATTAATATCTCGATAAGGGCTTATTGGTCCATTTAGAGAATTTATGATGAAATCGTGACCCTTAAATATCGACCGTTAACCTTGCCGATATGTCGCCCTACGCTTAACAGCATATTTTAGGTATATAAGATATCAGACTTTAATAGAAAACTGTATTTCTGGTCTTTTGTTGCCCCTTAAATTTCAAATTGGCTCGTCTATTACTTATAAATATCCATTGTTTTTCAACGTCACGTTTCATTACAGTTCAACGAACAAGTAATTTTTTGGCAAGTGTGATATCGATTTTTTAGAGTGCCCGCATCTAATCCCCTCCAAATTGTAAAATGAAATAAAAAGTATTTTCCTATTGTTATCGCTTCTTTTCGTAAAAGTGTATTTTTATGTAGAATCCTCTTAGTAATGATCACCTTGAAAGTTTATGAACATGATTTATTTTCAAAAAATTAAAATTCAAAGTTTTTAAACATAACAAAAAAGCTAATTAAGAACAAAGGCTTTCACGGCCGGAATCCATAGCAGAATAAAAATTCGGACTATAGGGCCGTGGTCTAAGTGAACTATTAAGTCCCGACGTTTTGTCGGCTACTGCGGCTGACATCCTCAGTGGTGTTGCTGCGTTGACAAGGTGAACGTAGGTTGTATGTCGAGGTCTCGGCAGAGACTGATGTTGTCAACGCAGCACTACCATTGAGGATGTTATCTGTAGTAGCCGACGAAACCTCTGGACTTAATAGTTCACTTATTCTACTAAAAAAGCTAATTGTTTGAATTTTGACAAAATAGAAATGAACCACGACTGCGTACTCAAACGGTAAGGATTTTTTTATATCTAGAGTATCATGGAATACTCACTTGTTTATTGTTGATTTATTCTGAAATATTATCTATTTTTAAGGAGTCGTACGTCCTAATGTAAAAACGAAACAATTATAGAATCACTTTTTTGTCCTCCTATCGTCTCATTTACTGATTCATAAAACTAAAATAAGATAGAAACTTCTATGACTGCTAGTACTTGTAAAGGAAAAAAACCGAAAAGAATTCATTCCAAATTACATATTAAATAGAATTATTAAGTGACAAGTTTGATTTCATTGACTTTGGTATATAAAGTGGTGTTATCCATTCTTCCTTCAGACATCACAAGCCATGATAGTTGAAATTTTATACTTAAATGATTGTAAAGTAATCAATTACTGAACTTTACGATTATATAAAGGTCTAGAATCCTTAGGGAGCGAGCCCTACTCGGACATGTGTGTATTATTTCTACTATATTTGTCATTCTACCCTGTGTAGGTAACTTTTAGAACACATGGACTTAATCAGAATTAAACAAAGAGCATCCACAAATGTGATGCATTATTAGTAGTCGACAAAGCACTCGTTTAAACATACCCGTGAGTATACAATTAACTATAACATAAACTCAGACCATGTCTACTTTTCTTTTGGCAAAATTTGCCTTTGAACAATATTCAACTATATGGATCGATTTTTTATATAAAAAAAAAACGTTTAGTTATTGGTTAGCAATTTATCGAAATTAGCAAATGTGGATCGTGATTTCATCACATTCCGTAGATAGCATCGTTGAAGTTATTCCGTAGAAAGAAGTTGATATAATATCATATTAGAGCCAGTGTAAGAACTATATCTACTGATATTTAGAGCTTACTGTAGTATTTCAATATAACAAGGCGATATAATGACTGTAATATCAATTTTTATGTATTTGCTTCCTCGTGCAGTGTCGGTTTTCTAAAATTCCAGGCGTAACGACTAAAAATCCACCAAACAAAAATTTAACACATCGAATGACACATTCAGAAGAAAATTTCTTATTTTCCCAAAATATTTGTCGTTGACAAATAATATAGGGTAACAGTGCTGATTGTCCCTTTCTCGGTCGGAAACTGCATTCCGATTTCTTTTGACAATCGGTCCTGTTCCTCCTGATGGCCATCCAAATTAAATTTCCCAACATTCCGTTAGAATTCCCAACCGTTCCTTCCTCGTTACAAGCCAGACATCGTTGTTCCGATGCTCGACAAATTCCTCACCAGTTGATTCGTCCATGATTTATGTTTCCTAGCCAGACGATCGATATTCATTTCGCTCGCCCTTCGTCGTCTCAGCTTGCCATGAATCATTATCGCGTTACATCTTCATGCATTCGTGACGTGTAGTCGGTGTCAGCAGAGAACTAGTTAATGAGAAACATTGGTACAGAAGAGGTAAAACACATTGTTCGCGACGAAATGTATCCCGAGATCGTGGGAGAAATTCCAACTCGTTAATTTCGAAAAACAACAATTAAAACAAAGCTGGCGCTGTGGACACAATCCTTCAACCGACTCTGCTGCGAAATGCATGAGTAATTTCAACCATTATCATCGTCTCCTTTACCTTTTCAAGATTTAAAACAAAAGCGTGATAAATGCATTAGCTGTTTTTGCCGGTGTCTATTATAACAATTATAAAACTGCCAAACAAACGCTACCCCCAAAGTCGAATGTAGGCCTTTATAAAACGTTCTTAAATTGGTCGTTATTTTTTTAATAAGTGTACTCTGCTTGAAAAAGAAAAACCGTAGAAAATGAGACTGTGGTATGGAAATAATAAAAATCAAAAAATGTTTTACCCCAAGCTACTTCAACACGTGATTCGCTTACATACGTTGTAAGAATTTTCAGCGCAGTCTTGCGTTCAACAAGATAAAAACAGTATGAATCATTAGTTTATCGAAACTACTACACGAGGACTGCGATTTCGGTCTTAATAGGTATCATCAGCGCAACATACGCGATTTCGGCAGGCAGTCTCGATAAATTAACGACCAAATGGTAATGCACGTCTGGTTGGTTCGATAAATTACTAATCAGGAACTTATACTGTCCTTAATAATTTGGTTTACGTGTCTATCACGTATATAAGCTGCGTCGTCGATTCAGTTGGACAAGTAGATACAGTGCCCAGCACGTTCCAAGCGGTTCCGTATTTTGTATTTGTATTTTGTAAATTTTTATCTAACGCTAAAGATGCAAACATAAGGTACAAGATACAGTAGCCGGCACCTAAGGAGATTCAGCGACGGTCAGATTGACAGATAGGTAGGCGGAAACTTTTAGCATAGCAATAAATGAAAGAGCCAATAAGAATATAGCTGCACCGAAGCGTCAACTTGTAGTTCAGCGGCGCATATCACTGAAAGAAAAAGTACCAAACACGGAACACAAGTGAATTCATTCAACTGATTTACTTACCATAACAACCCCTTCTCTACTCTATTAATTTGCAACTATTTGCCACTACGCTACTGAATCTTGCTGAGCAGTTATCATGCTGCCTACTGGCCGATTATCCCCGCTCTAAAGGGGCTAAGCGTTGCTAGTGTGCATCCGATGATTTATGGCTTTTGAATCTCCTTACGTGCCGGACACTGTACTTTAGTAAAGCCCTTGTCTTCAGCTAGCAGCAGATATCGGTAGATGGCGATATTAGTACAACAAAATGATAGAAACGTAACGTTTAAGGTAGTAGTAGTAGTAGGTTAATTATTTTAGAAAATCTTATTCTAAAAATGCCAGCGATGCGATCAAAATTCTGATATTAATATTGTATTTTATCATTTAATTAAATTCAAACAAGCTGAGAACTACTTAACCTGCAATGATAGATAATTACATAATGCATCAATTACGACGACCGAATATTGACATTTGAACAGGCTCAATTTTGAATTAACAATTCCGATTAAACAACAACATCCTGATTATCAAACGCAGTCCTTAGGCATACTTCCGTACTTTAATTAAACCTTTTAAAAGTCGGCTAATCTCATAATTTTGTATCATAAGAGGAGATAGCTACATAAAATTACTTTACAAACCTACCTATACGCTAGCACCGTAGATATAAGCACATTATAATATACCGATTATGATTAAGCAGATTAATACTAGAGACACGACGATAAAATTCAAGTTTGTTAGTTGAGTTTATTACTTAATTAGTAAAACTTTCGCAGATTGCAATTTTGATAGGACCGAGACCGTTTTGCTCATCATTGATCGTTAATCACGTTTGCAGGACGTTTTTAATCACAGGAGAATACAATATTTCTTCTTAAATAATAATTATGTAGGTACACTGTTGATAGTAATTTGTTCGCCGATCCAGTTAATCGCGTGAAATGATATTTACATGTTTTCTCTAACGGAGGGCCTTCTGGCTGCGAACAAGGTTCCGTTTGATTACGGTCACAAAGCCCCAAAAGGATTTTACCGGTTCGTTATTAGATAATTAGAATAGATAACTGTAAAGGTTTCAAGTGTCCGCAAAATTTAGCCGCACATCGTTTAACTTTCCTCTTAGACAAGTTAATACCACATCAGCTGGAGTTACGGATTGTTCAACAAAATATAAATTGTGCTACCTTACCAACTTGAAAAAGGTGATTTATAAATGGATTTACAAAGCAGAAGGCGTAATAGTCTCCGAAGGTGTCACAAAACTCACAAAGTAGATTGCGTTCTTTTGTGCTATAAATGATTCAAAGATAAATGACAAAGATAACGTTTATCTGTTGAAAAAAGAAACAAGAGAGAAGAATCTTGACTTAATAGTCTATTAGAAAGCATAATGATTTTAATACAATAAGTACCTCATAATACAATCTAAACATAGGGGAAGGTAGCGTAATCTTTTATTTGGATGACTGATCCAGAAAAATAATGGGAACGATTTGATAAAGGTAACTGGAAATATTAGTAATTAACTTAAAATAGATGTAAATGAAAATACTGGGTTTAATTTTCACAATTGTTTCGATTTTTCAATCGTTTTCGAAACATGTGTTAGAGTCTTCTAATAAAAATAATAAAAAAAATAATGTTTTTTCAGAATCATCCTACCGCATCGTCTATAAACCTGATTAACTTAAAGTTTTAACTTAACAACAATAAACCTGGAAATTGTTAATTACCTGACTGTTAATGATAGAACTAACTAACACGTCCACTTTCAATACCTATAATATAGATATTTAATTGAAAATGTTAATTGAAAAAATCTTTTGACATGTTGAGTGTAATATTTTAACGTGTCGGATGTGTTTAAATCTCAATATTTGGTCATAACGACCTTACATAACCTGTAGCAGTAGCGGTGGTTAAATACCTGCCGGCGGAATCTGATTAGTGTCTAAGTGATATGCAGCATCAATAACGGTACCCATTCGTCCAAATTTGGACGGGTTCAACCAGTTACTGGTATACTTCTAAAATAAAAACATCTGAGATGTTTTTCGCAGTTTGTTGTTTGTTATTAATCAAAAGTTACATCTTTTCAATTCGAAATAGCTGAATGATATAAAAAGGATGACACGAAAAACATTTTACGTAAAATCGGATGTGGAATACCTATATAACAACAAAATATGTAACCCCTGCAGCGAATATTTTATAATGCTTTGTGTAAAAAGAAATTCTCGACATCTATATAGACGACAGGACGTATACAGATATTTATACAAAAAGTCCTTTCTGAAATTCGTTTAAGTACTTGTAAGGGGATACCCTGTGACTTATTTGGCTGATTTCTTGAATCAATTTTTTGAACAGATGGTCTTTAAAGATGAAAATCCATTCCAAATCATTTCACCCTATCCACAATAAACTAGTATACTTCTCGAAAATGATCCTAACAAATTCGACAAACATGATAATAAACCAATTGAAACTTACACAAACGTGATGATTTTTATTTTTTCCTATTTTGTGAAGTCCTTCAAATTAATAAATTGTTCATTAGTTAAGCATAATTAACACAGTTTATGTTTGTTTTTTTTTTAATATGTCTTATGCTAAAGTTTCTGTAACTATTAGATGTTGTTAATTTAAATTTCGATGTAATTTTACTAGTTTAGATTTTTGTAGACGTGGTACAACTCTAAAACAATTTTCATTAACTTCTGTATAACCCATGCAAGCAGGCACTCATTATAATCGTTTTTAATGAGAAAGAGGCAAATTTGAAGAAGTTGTTGAAACTCTAATGTACCATTAATCTCTATCGACTTCATGACTAAAAGTTAAACTTGTCTCACAAGTGTGTGCTTAATTAATACGCACGTATAATGATTTTGTAAAACATGTACTTTGAAACTACGAATAAAAATCAAATTTACAAAAGATACTTTTGATAAAAGTTTAAGTGTTGAACTGTATTAAACAATTACGGTAGTATCAATTATCCTCATTAATAATATCGTATACTTTTCAAGAAAACCGTCTCCTTCATTAACTCTATATATACAAATGAGACTTAAAAGCAAGGACAGGTATACACAGGATATTGAGCTTGAAAAGGCAGGTCAAGGAAAACCGTATAAATAAAATATAATTTTTGTAACTTCAAATGTAGCGTTAGGAGGAAGTTTATAAAATTCCAAAATCAGTCTGAAAAAATTCAGAAACGTATGCAAAACATAAACGTAGCCTAAACTCAATAATTTCTCCATCAACCTAACTTTGTTTATTATATACAGGGTCATTCAAACTGAGTGGTACATTAGACGTTTTAGGGGAACTAAGCATGTCACAGATTTGAAAATTTAGGAGTACGGGTTGCTTATCAAGTATGATCTATTTAATTAAAATAATTTCAACTGTCGGGCACTTCCGGTTATATCGAAAGTCAACTATCTTATTTTAAATGAAATGAATTATGTTAGGCACGCCTGCAAGAAACGCTTTTCCAAATACTTTCCCAGGCAATCATAGTGTAATATGATATCTAATTTAAGCAGATTGTTAGATGGAACTTTACTTGTTTTTGTGACAACGTTTTGTAGTTAATTACTATTATAACCTTATCTAGGTAGCTCATAATCATAAACATTAATTCTTGTAATCGCTTTTAATAAAATAAGTAAACTTTTTAAAAAATCTATTCTTTAACGAATAAACATCATTAATGGTATATTTTTTAGATGAATTCGTATAAAACATAAAATTTTAAGGTGACTTTGATAACCAACTTGTATGCCCATTAATTTCTGAGTTAATTTAATTTATTGAACAAAAGGTTACGCCGCAACCCAAACTATAAAAAATCATTAGCAACAAGAATAACAAAGAATGTTATCGTTCTAGACAATACGAGGGTGGTTTGATAAGTTCGTGACTTTTTTTATTCCTTCTAAATAATAAGATTTCTCAAGGTCCTCAAAATAAGCGTTTGTTTCCACGATGACCTTTTTCATGTCCAAATATTCATGCAAAATGTGATGCACCCATACACTTGCTCAGTTGAAATGCCTACAGCCTCAGCCAACTCACGCACTTTCTACGTTCCATCATCTAATATCCTTCCGTGGATTTTGTCAACGATTTCTGGCGTAAGGACTTCTTTTGGACTCTCTCCGACCTGAACGTTCGGCGTCACTTCTACTGGTGCGGCCACAACAAAACTCAGTAAGCCACTTTTTAACCATTGAAATCGACGGTTCAGAGTCCCCTTCTATTTATCAAGCGGATTTTTTGCTCAAAAAGTAATGCTTAATCACCACACGAAGTTCGTTCTTTTCCATTAATTTCAATGGCTGATAAATATAAACTAAATGTCTCAGGTTACTCAAAATTTTACAGTAGTCTACCGATAGATGGCACTTAACAGAAACAGTGTTGTCAATGAAGTTTCTGCGCGAGAAATTAATGAAATCACGGACTTATCAAACCACCCTTGTAACATTGCAGATAATGTCTTTGTATTTATTGTTTTTGGTTTCGTTATAGAGAATGTATAAAAACAAAACTAGATAATTACGTAATCTTACCTTTATTCAAGTTCTTACGGTAATATTTTTGAAATGATTGAATGTGATCGTGTAAGGTGAAATATTTTACAACAGATCATTCTTGAAAACCATTATTCCGGATTCAATTTAAAATTTACTGCCACGTTGAGAACTATAAAATTGTCATTCGACTCAAGTATTCAGAGACCATATACTGATAGGTATCTGAAACTGAAGCAATCTCATCTATAAATTCAATTAACGTGAAGGATAGATTCGGGAACAATGTCATCGACCGTCCCTTTCGAAATTATCCTTACCTGCGCCCAGATCAAATAATAATTCCAGTTAGTTAATCTAAGCCACAAAAACAACCGGTTCGCTTACGATAATATAGAACAGAAACTTTGCTATGTAGTGTTCTCTACTAAGTGTTATAAACCTAACAACCAAGAGAATTAATTAACGCTATGAGACCTTTTCATATATTTGAAGGACTAAAGATAGTTAATGTTGTCTGTTCGTATTTTTATAATACCTTATGAATACTTGTAAATATTGTTTTTGTACAAACTCACGTAAGAAATTATTTTTAAGAAGCAGAAATACAAAAAATACGAGTTAACTTTTAAACAGCATAACTGTATTCAAATAATATTCATACTTGGTCTTGTAAGAAAAGTTTACCTATATTTTGCATATTAGGTGAAGTCTAGAATATAAAATTGTTGAGGTAAAATAAACTTTTCTTATAGAGCTTTCTTTTTCGTTTTAGTTAAGTACAATATAGTATTAAAATGTACTGTTTAAATTTCAAACAGAATATTCTTTACAACTTTAGTCTAACGTAGTGCTACTAATTAATTTAAAAATCAATCAACTGAAGAACACTTCAAATTCTATATATATAAATTATATAACTTGTAAAAGTCTCTCTGCCAGCGCCCACATAATGAGATCCGATAGGTCGAAACCGGTCGTGGGATCTGGCTTTCAGTGCGGTGTGCCTACTGTGTAGGAAGCGTTCCAAATGTAGGGACTGTGATCCTTTGTAATTAGACGAAAGATGATCTTAATACCTTCTTTTATTGTATTGCTATCTTCGTCTAATAATCGTTCGGAATCAACAGTGTAATTCAATGCCGGTAGGAGTATTAGCCCTCGGAGTAGTTGTTTCTGTTGATTCCATGTTTATATTTACTTCAAATTCTATTTTTAAGACTATTTCAGTGTCATATATGTGTCATAATTAATAATAATACAAGATATTATACATATGGTGTATTTCAATTTTTTCACTACCTACATGCATTCCTAAATCATTTTGAACCAGAAACTATTTGATTTGAAGGCGGGGGTTATTAAGTTGGAACTGTTAGGAATATTGTTAATGAGCAACTAGAAGCATGTCAGTCAATATGAGAAACTTATAAGAAAGTAACAGATTTTTGACAATATAGATAATAAGAAGTTTGAAGAATGCTATTCTGAAACCAAATCACCAAATGTATACATTTCGACTATGAGGTAGTCATTTTCAATGGTAATGGTAATTTAAAATTAAGAAAAGATTATACTTAAATATATATCTAAAAACTACCTATAACCTATTGCAGACTATCGAACAGGGGGTTGTTGGTGAACGGTAGGTCAAAATTCATTTTTCCGAGCGGTATAGTCTAGTGCTCTAGATCATTGCTTAGCATTCGGGAGGTCACCGGTACGAACACGGGTCCGACTACTCTGGTCCAAGTTTTCTGTGGTTCCTTGGATCATTTAGGCAAATTCTGGGGCAGTAATATTCCACAGATAATCATTCATTTCTCTTCATTTCGTCCGTCTCATCTTTCTCTCCCTAACCACACCACCCACCCATTCCCACGATTCCTGCAAGGAGGCTGAAGAGGGCCTTACGCCCTACCCTCCAGCTTTGCACTACAGTGTAGTTTGGAGGGACTGCCCGCCCACCAGAACGAGTAGCTAAGTCTTTTCTTAATTTTAGTTCACTATTACTATTGAAAATGACTACCTCGTAGTCGAAATGTATACATTTGGTTGTACCAATAAACATTGTTTGTAGTGTTATAACGCGTTTGATTCCATTTTTTATGTTATTCACACTCCAATTCACTAGGTACTCATCCGTACCTCTAATTAATTAGATTATAACTTGATAATATGTCTCGCAAAAAAATAAAAATATGCTCTTGGTTATGGCTACGAAGAATTTTATTTGTTTATCTAAAACCACCGAATTAAGGGAGAAAACGTTGAATATAACAGACAACATTATGTATAATGCTTCAAGCTTTATAGTATTACATAAAACTACATATAACGGAAAGCACAAAGTTGTTTTGGACCATGTTTATTTAATTTTTTACAACTGGCAGTACTTTTTCTTTACCTTTATCTTTATCTTACATCATCTACCGCATTTTTACTTCTAAATATTGAACTTGAGGCTCTAGGAAACAACTTGTTGAATATTAAAATTACCCTTCTTTTAGACAGGGGAAAAAGTGATTAGGCAACTGTGGCAAAGTTTTATGGAGCCAAGAATTTTTAAAATGGACTTAATAATTCAGTTAACACGAATTTTTGATGGCTATAAAGAATCGTTCTCTTTCTTTTAACAAGTCAAGTAATTATTTCGAAGGACTTTACTGTAGGTGAAATATATAGTAGATACTGAAACTGTACGTATTTATTTCTGCTGGTAGATCGAATTTCTTGCAAAGTAATGTAATGAATTTGGCATGTATTTAATCTTTATAAACATTGTAAATTATGATGATTTTCGGGACTTGAGTTCCGTGATCTGTGAAAGCTTTTTCGACGTCCGAACTATTTGCTCTGAAGATGTCAGCCGCAGCCGCAGCCGCTGACGAAACAATTCAGCCTTTAGACCACGGCCCTCAAGCTCGAAAGTCATCATAATTTATAAGACGTCGGCCGTGAAAGCCTGCATACTACAATTTATAAACATTGTTTAGTGCTACCAATAACAAAAACAAGTGAATTCGCATTTGAATTAAACATTGTTTCACATAATAGCTACTTTATTTATAAAAAGGAACCATGCATACATATATATACAATATAAATACGTAAATCTATACACACTTTGATAACTTTATTATAGCACAAAGTAAACGTTGCCTTTATAATTAATTATAAACACATTAAAATGTTGATATAATATCCACTTCTGACAATGTATCGCCATCTATTTTTACAATCTATTAACTGTTTTATTTCAAATGGTTTACAAGGCCCTTATGAAGGTCTTACCTGTCAAACTAATAACAAAGCTAAACAAATAAAACACAAACTCTTGGATTAGTTCACAAATTTATTCGAAACACTTGATGTATGTTTCGCCTCTGGTGGCATCTTCAGAAGTAACTTATTACTTATTAATATGTTTCGAATAAATTTGTGAACTAATCCAAGAGTTTGTGATTTATTTGTTTAATCTTTCAACATGGTTCACCACGAGTTAACGACGTCAACATTTGTTAATAACAAAACGCCTATGGCGTGCCAATAACAACTAATAAGTTTGAAGTCACGATCCACATGACAGTTTTTGGTAAACTATTAACCAAAAACTTAATGTTTCTTATATCATAAAGTATCCAACAAGTACATTCAATTTACTGAGTCTTATACGAAACCAAAAATGTTTATAAATTATTCAATTATTTTATCATACAGTAAACTGTTTAATGCATACAATTGATTTACTGTCTACGATAAATTTACGACAAACACTTGCACCTAAGTTTAGTTTTAGCCATCAGTTCTTATTAATTTCAATAACTAACTAAGTTTAAAAGATGAGTGCAGTATTTTCTTTGCGGTAAAGGATCTTAAAGAAAATTTATCACTTTCTTGAAAACGTAGTAGGAAGCTTCTTCATAAATTGCCAACTTGGAAACTAAAGAATCAAAGAAAGTGCAAAGTTAGAGAGCAGATTTTCAAGTTTAACCAAGAAATAATTAAATTAACGAGTAAGTGTAATATAAGTAAAGAAACCCCATTGCGATTCCTAATTACTTGAGTATAGTCATCTGCCAATCCGATAAAAAATTGAAATAAAATACTCAAAACCAGATTATATGTATTAGTATTAAATATAACCTACACCTATACAAAGATCTAAACCTTCCATTTCACGGATATTACTTGGTCCATCTCTATCACCCTTTTAGGAGAGTCAGATCAAAGAGGGGTGAACTTAAAAAATGATATAATTAAAAATAATAATAATGCGTTTATATTAAATCTGGACAAACATTTTATTCATTATATAATGAAATGAGACTTATATGATGCATAAGCAACTAAAATATTATAAAAAGTTATTCATTATATTAGCCTTTGAAACTTGTTGAAACTCGATTTTAAGAATGAGAAAAAAAGAAACATTCTTTTAAAGTTTCATTTTTTTTTTATTTTAAAAGTCCACAACGACCGTTTCACCACACTGTGGCTTCATCAGGTGGATGAAATACAATGACATTAAATTAAAAAATAAATAAACTTTAAAAGAGTGTTTCTTTCTTTTCTCATTGTTATAAAAGGTTTTTGTTAATCGAAGAACTTTGGCGGTCCCAATTATTTACATTGCAAAGTATATGTGGGTGGTACTGCTTTTAAAATATTTTTTCCTTCAAAAGATTATCTATATTGCTATTTAGTTTTCACCGCAGGCCTCTGTAAAAAAAAACAAAATTAAATACGGTTTAGATTTTACGAATATTTTTCTGAACCGCCGAAACACGGATGATGATAAAAAATTTCTAAGCCAAATGTCTCTAGCTTCTACGACACCAAATTAGTCATGGAGCAAAAATTATAAAAAGCTTTCTATCCCTAATTTTTCTGAAAAGTTGTTTCTAGACTAATTTGGTGTCGTAGAATTTAAAACAGGCAAAAAATAGGTCGTTTCTGTCAGAAGCAACATATTTGACTTAGAAGTTTTATATCGTTACCCAATTTGCAGAACTTCAGAAAAATATTAATACTATAGAATCAAAACCGTCTAAAATAGAGCCTTGCGGTTTGGAGTGAGTCTTCACGAGACATCAATCTATCACTCCTCAAACATTGTACGTTGATACATACGAAAGAGGAACATAATTCGTAATACTGCTCTGTCAAGTTAAATTTCCTTCAATCAAAATATTCATGGATCAACGCTAGCGAAATTTACGATGACCAGGGCTTTTTTCACCAAGCCTAGCTAGAATATCTGGTAAATATGGGATAACGAATACAAAGAGTGGCAATGAACCGCAAATAAGGCTAGGAGTCCGTGTCCATCTTTTATTACGAATGGAAAATGAGTTTGTTGAATGCAACAAGGACTACAGTAAAACAAAGATAAAATGTATAGTATATCGTAGTTTTAATATGTCTGGGTGATGATTATATGTCTTCTGACAACATTTGACACGTTTGTATTTTAAATAAACGTTAAGAGCGTGGGGATCATCTGTCGTATACCTAGTGGTCCAATTCTCCTTCCCTAGCTAGGAAAGACAGTGTTTTTGTTTGTGTAGTCTATCCGAAAGTAATGCCGAAACTTATATTATCCTTTCGTATTTTTGCACATTTTTTATTTTTATTAATAGACAAGGTATACACTTCTGTGATTAGTTGACGAGTTACTTCATTTATAGCTTTCTGTCTAAAATTCCAAGTTATGCAATCCATTGAACCCGTTAAACAACTTAAGTTCAAATTCGTTAAACAAAAGAAAAGAAATGGTCTTACCCCAAACTAACAACAACACTTTTTGAAAATGCGTACACGTGTTTCACTCGCGTATTATTTGTTTCCTAAGTTCAGAGTCTTGCGTTGAAAATGCTCACGATTAGTAAGTGAGCGAAACACGTGTACGTATTTGCAAAAGTGTTGTGGTTAGTTTGGGGTAAGACCATTTCTTTTCTTTTGTTTATTTCAATCACAACAGGCTCCTCTTATATTTATTTCAAATTCGTTCTTCAAAATCAAAAGTATTTTTCGACGTTTATATTCAGAAAATTTAAATAGTCATTAATAAAACAGTAAAAACATGAACTCTAAATAACTATTAAAATTAACGAACTTCCTGAAAGTTAAATATGTATGAAGCTATACGATGAGAAGTATTTATTTATCATAAATTTGAATTACAAAAACTACTGCGAGTATATTAATAACCGGCAACTTCAAATTGAGGAATTTGTTCGTTTCAAAATTTAAAGAGCTGTATATTTTATTTTATATGCACCTCTGCTTTCAAAATTAAATTCGTCCCTGCAAATAAGTAGAAATTAGTGGTAGGAATATTTTGCTACGAGGCATATTTTTTAAGTAAATACCGTTTTGAAATTAATAAAAAACTTGCAAAGATATCTTAATAATTTTATTTTTACATGAAAACCTGTACCTTAATCTACTTTTCTATATAATTTCCTTCTATATTGAGGCACTTGTTGTAACGTTTGATCAATTTTTGAATACCCTTCTCATAGAAATCCGCCGCCACTGTTAACCACTGCATCACAAATATTTTCACTTCGTTATCGTCTTGAAGACGCTGACCGCCCAGATGTAGGAACAAATGGTAGTTACTGGGCGCCAGATCAGGGCTATACGGAGGATGATTTAGAGTTTCCCAATGAAAAGATGTGATGAGATCTTTGGTTCGATTAACCACATACGGACAGGCATAATTTCAAAACGGTACTTACTTAAAAAACATGCCTCGTATTTTGGAAAACAGAATATAAAACCAATTTCTTGATCTTCTTATTTATGTAAGTTTTAGCTCTACAAATTTAACGAAGGATATTCGAGGTATATATGAAATCAACAAATTGAATTGTGAAAACACACTTTGCATCTGCTCACTCTCTTGATGAATTTTCAAAACGAGATTGAATTACCTGCTTCTATGCATAAAGTCTCGTTGGTTTTATTTACTAAAGAAAGCAAGCAACGGGAAGTCGCAATCCTGTTCCGCAAAGCTTGTCGTCGTAACCCACGGTTTAAATTTCTCTATTAAGTGCACAAGCGGAAGGAAAAATTACACAGTTTATTGTACGTCTGTAAACAAACATTAATATATTCCTTTTAGTACTACTTAGCAATACAATCTCTCACAGAACATGGTTATTTAATCCACAAATTATAGAAAAATGAAAATATACGTTTAATAATGTAATGAGAGAGTTAAGAAGACAAGATGTTAAAATGAAAAATTTAAAAAGGAAATAAGAAGTTTATCGTTATAGTAAAGTACTAAGACTAACGTCATGCCAAAAGTAAACTTCATAATTTATATAGGGAGTTCGACCGAGGGGTCGGTTCGAACCCGGATCCGGCTGCTCTGGTCCAAGTTTTCTGTCGTTTTCTTATATTATTTGGGCAAATGCTGGGTCTGTAATATTCCACAGATAACCTTTCACTTCTTTTCTGTCTTGATTTCATCCGTCTCACCTTTCTCTCCCTAGCCACACCAGCCACCCACTCCTACGATTCCTGAAAGGAGGCTGAAGAGGGCCTTACGCTCTACCCTCCAGCTTTGCACTACAGTGTAGTTCGGAGAGACTGCCCGCCCACCGGCACGAGTAGCTGGTTGGAATGAAAAAAAAAAATTTATGGGGAGTTCAGAAAGAAAACAAATTTCAAAATGGCACCTATCATTTATTATTTTATCATTGGATTCCTTCTTTTAACCTCTTTCGATACATTCAAATGCTTCCCATTGTTTTATTTGATTTTTTTTAATAATTTTGGATTTTTATTACAAATAAAATAATAATAAACATCGAAAGTGTAAATAAAGTATCGTAGGTGCCACATGACAAAATGAAGTTATTTGTGTTTGAAATTTTTAAATTTTGGTTCTTTTTTCTGAGCACTCCATACGTATTATGAAGTTTAATTTTGGCATAATGTAAGCCTTAGGACTTTACTATAACTTGTAAAACACTCAATACTCTAAGTCATTTTTAATGGATGTTATGATTTTTTATAGTTTGGTTATAAATTAAATAACCTCAGAAACTATTTATCGTAAACAAACAATTTGGTTATCAAAATCACCTTAATATGAATACCGTTCCATTAAAAATAACAAAGTTGGCATCAATTTCTGGTATAACTGGATAAAAAGATATTCAAGAAAAGAAGACATTAAAATCCTTTTTCGTCTAAATTTTAAGGATCACGAATCCTACATTTCGAACGCATCCTACGTGATCCTTAAAATTTAGACGAAAAAGGATTTTAACGCCTTCTTTTCTGAATATGTTATATCTTCATCTATGAATCCATCGGAATCAACAGTGTAATTCAATGCTGGTAGGGGTATTAGCCCTCGGAGTAGTTGTTTCTGTTGATTCCATATTTATATTTTTATTTATCATATGGCCTTTTTCTGTCAGCGCCCACCTGATGAGACCCAATGGGTCGGAACCGGTTGTGGGATAAGGCTTTCGGTTTGCCTTCTTACTTGGTAGGACGCGTTCCAAATGTGGAATCTTTAATCTTAATATTTAGGCGAATAAGGATTTTAATTTCCTTCTTTTTCTGGATATCTTTCGTATCTTCGTCTAAGAATCTTCCCGAATCAACAGTGTAATTCAATGCCGGTAAGGGTATTAGCCCTCAGAGTAGTTGTTTCTGTTGATTCCATATTTAAATTTTTATTTAGGATAAAAAGATTATTAACCCGTACGTCCAAATTTTTAAATTACTTACACGATTAGTTTTCCTAAAACGTCTGCTATATCACTCAGTTTGAATAACCCTGTATAAAGACCTCTAACAATAGTTAAAAGCAAATTTGGACATTTTCCAAAAAAAGGATTTATTTTCAGATTGAACATATTTTTTTAACCAGCTAACATACATTTTATTGAGGCATATGTGGACAAATTTCTTTATTCTGATGCATATTCTCTATTATTGCCTTACTATAACCGAATAAGCCATTTTTATAAACCACCCCGCATATGAAGTCAACAAATAATAGTACTCCAAGGAATAAAGAATTAGGTCGACAACAAAAAAAATTTACAGCGATTAATCGAACTATATTTTGCTGAAATAAAGAAAAATAAATATTACTGCGTTTCGCCTTTCTTCACTGTTTTTGATTTTGTTTCGTTTCACTTCGAAATTTCCCGGCTTCTGCTACCGTCTTACGTAAAAAAGTAACAGAACTAATATTTTATGTTACAAGACAATTTATTTGGCCACAACTTCAGTTATAGAAAAACTAGAACTACAAGACTCTCCAGTGAAACGTACTTAATCACTTTTTCAGGAACAACTTTGAATTTTTTATAATTTCTGCGATGTCTTTTTTTCGTTTATTTTTATCTTTTTAATTAGAAAGTGTTTGTTGAAAATTACTCAGGTATTAATTATTAATACGTTTATTTGGTTGAAACAATTCGATGTTTGTCAAACTAGTTTATGTGGTGGCATTTTCACTTTTTTAATAACATTTAGCATTTTACTGTCAAATTAAAATATGCGTTGATAATGCCCACATTTAAAGTGGGCGAAACACGTGTCCGCTATTGTTAGCTTTTTGTGGTAAAAGGGGTGAGTCTTTTTAATTATTTTTTTTTAAATACGTGCAAATATTAGCATCTCAAATTCATCTTTCTATTCTCTATTGACCATTTATCAAATATTCTAAAAGGTCTTTAAAGTAAAACTCACAAGTGCTATCGAAAGGAAACTTTATTACGACACCACTCAAGGGAACCATCAGATTTTTCCGTTGATATGCAAGAAGTTTCAAAATGCATTCAAACCTTTTAGCTAGTTCCTTTTTTGAAGAAGACTGCCACAAACATGAATTAAACTTTAATTTTAGTTCAAAATTTACGTGAAGTACTATATCTCCTTCGAGTTTTTATCGGAAATTCTGTTCAAGTTTTCAAGTGCGAAGGTGATTTTGCAAAGAGTAATATTCCGATTACAGAATTTAGAAAGTCACTATTTGTAAGGATTGTTCGGTCGGATAATTATGAAACATATTCTTCAAAAATATATAAAAGACAATGAAAAAGCTGCTTTTTTATGTTTCAAACGTTTTTATTAAAACTCGACGATCGTTTCGACTAGCAAAGCCTTTTCCAAGAGTCCAAACAAATACTCAATCTGACGGGTCTTATAAATGTAAACTTATCAAAGAAAATAAAATATATACAGCTATACGATATACAATAGAGCACGGTAAAAGTACAACCTATTGTGTGTTTATTGATGGGAAATCCAAATATGTATCTATCAATAAGTTATTTCGAAAATTTAACTGTAAGTTTGTGATGTTATCGTTTCGTTTAAAAGCTTTCTTAATTTCTAATTCTTCTAATAAGTTGTTGAGTCTTTTTCCTTTCTTTTCAGCATTTAATAATCTAATACTATCAATATCTAAATTATGGTTGTTTTCTACACAGTGGGTGCTAAAGCCTGCAGATTTTTTCTTATCATTAATGTCCCTAACATTTTTTTTTTAGTCTTATTTATAATTTTCTACCCGACTGGCCTAAGTAAAAGGCATCGCAATTTAAACAGTTAATTTTATACACGCCATTTTTGTTCATAAACGATTGCTTTTGTTTATTATTGACTAAAGATTTACCTAAATTACACTTATTAACCGAAATAGTATTTTGACCCAAAGCAAGTTTTTTACAAATTTTATTACTATAAGTGGGAACGTAGTTAATGAACCCATAATTCGTTATTTCATTTTTATGAATAGCTGAATACAATTTTTTATTTATTATTCTCTTTTTCATTTTTCTAATCATATTATCAGCTACAATGGGATTGTAACCGTTATTAGAAGCTATAATTTTAATTGTTTTTAGTTCTTGTTCGTAATTATCACTGTTTAGCGGGTAGTTCAATAATCTATAAATTTAACTATTAAATGCTGCCATTTTGATTTGGTGTGATTGATTTAACTTTGTATTAATAATGCAGTCCATGGTTATTGGCTTTCTATAAATGTTAATTTCTAATTTGTTATTAACAATTTTTATGTTAAGATCTAGATAGTTTAAGCCATCTTCTTTACCCAATTCCAATGTGAAATTAATTCTTTTATTAATACAGCTAAGATGTGCAAGGAATTTCTTTAATTGACGTTCTGTCCCTAACTACAAAAATATCGTCCACATATCTATACCAGAAAAGAACATTATATATATGTCACTATTATTCAGTAAACCACTTTTGTTGCACAGGTGAACATCCACAGATAAATATTTCTAAACAGATTACGTTTGAATTTAAATGTTCCTTTTCATTTTTGTTTTATATTTATTATACTTCGTTCAATTCAAAACCTCTGAGACTGGCATTGGACAAGCTTTCTGGATTTACGATAGCAGTGGCAGGACGATATCGTTATCGCTATAAGTACTGAGCCTCCTTGACATATTTTAACAATTCGTCATCCACGACGAAGCAGGAATTACTTCGCCGTTTGTTTCGAATCCGTTCATGAATTTTTCAACATTTTGCGGTTTATTGTTCGGTCGCATTTGAATTGTCTCCGATACTCGTTATTACCATTCAAAACTTTTGGACCTCGAAAAATAAATGACCACCTTAACATGCTTAACGTTATAAATCATGCGATACCTAGAATATTGTGACCTGTTCAATCACGAAAACACAATTAAACTAACAAACAAACAAAATTTATTAACAACTAAAATTAAATTAACTAGGGTTCTGATTAACACAAGTCTACATAATTTTTCACACTAGTCAATCTATTTCTCCCATCGCCGTATTCTTCGCCACTACTTATACCTGCATTCAACTGCCGCCACTCTATGATTACCGATCGCCTGTCTATCGCTCCTGTCACTTGTCAACGCACGATGTAAACAAACTGACTCAGTCCGCCCACTGCACTCGTTTTTATAGTTTTTAGCATTTCTTCCAGAACGTTCTACAATCTACCCGTGATACTATTGTCTATTAATGGATCGTTGCTAGAATATTCCAGACGTATCTAATAAGGTTGAGAATTTCAATTATTTATTCCAGGAAGGTGATGTTGATTTGGTCTGAACCAACAAAAATCGCATATACAGTTCGTGACAATATTATAAAGAAAAGTGGAAATAGTGGTATAATTAAATCCGTATTTATACCACAACCTATTTTATAAAAGCTGAAAGAATTAAACACAATAATGTAAGGTAATCAATTACCGTAGCCACTTTTGTGTATCCCTTAACTTAAATGAATTACCTATTAATTGACTGAAGAAATACAAACAGCATCCTGAGCGCCATCTGTAGAAATTTGCAACTTATTGTGGGAACAACTTGAACTGAATCCCACAATAAGTAGTAAATTCCTACAAATAGCGTTCAGTAAGCTCTTTGTATTTATTTATGGTGTTCTGCCGGAACTATCTACGACCGGTTTCGACCTATCGGGTCTCATCAGGTGTGTGCTTGCAGAAAGGTCGTGGGATATGGCTTTCGGTGCGCTGTGCTTACTGTGTAAGACGCGTTCCAAATGTGGGATCTGTGATCCTTTGTAATTAGACGAAAATGGATATTTGGATAATTGGATATTTTTGGAATATATGTACTTATATAATTTTGGTAAAAAAATATTTTCATTCCACAAACGGATAAGAAAACCATCTGGTATCTTGAAATAGATGTAGGTAATAATCTCAATCTGTTTTAATCTTGCAATATTTTTAAATTTCATTTTAGCAAATCAGACTTTCAATTATTTTGTTTGATTGTATTTAAAGGATTTCAATTTAACTTACAACGTAGCAATTCTCGTCTAATCTTAAGTTTAAGTCATCGTAAAGTTGTATTCATTCTGCCAATGTCGATAATGTTTTCTTTATGTTTGCCGACGCGTTTTTGACAGGAATTTATTCAAGTTGGAAACTTTCCTATTCCATTCGTAAAATGCTATCTACGCTGAATGTGTTTCAACTTGAAATCCTCAAATATCTAAAAGACAACAACGCTCACAGAACGAGATATCGGCATAAATACTTCCTTTTGAACTTCTAAACACAAAACCCCATTCAAAATGCTCTCCGTTCACTCGGTCAAGAAATATTTCAATTAAAGATCAAGACTGCATTTCTTCGATTGTGTAAAGAAATCTTATGCTTTGAAAATATTTTTGATATTTCACTACTTTATACTAATTCTGTTACTAGTTTGCTTGCTGATCGTTTCTTTTAACGTACGTAATTGATTTTATTTTTACTCTAATAATACTTCAGGTTTTTCAAGGTCCATGAACAAATGAAAAAATCAAACGCCTCAAGAACTACAATACATCTTCGTCATAATATTATTCCAAAAATGTAAAAAAGGGAGTGATGGTTTCTGTGAAAACAAAATACCTAGATAACTACTTACCAGGTTCTGAGGCAGTTTTAACTTTTTCGGTAATTATCATTTACGTAAAATAAAGCAAGATGTTTTTTCCTAAATAAAAAAAAACTACGGTCCTTTTATAAACTTTTGAAGGCTTTGTTTAAATGTTTCTAGGCGTTGCGATTCCCTTAAAAATCTGGTAAAAATAACAGCTCATCGTTTAGCTGTGAAGATGCCGGAGATTAGTAGCATTCCCGTTCCTTATAAATTCTTCGGCAACATTGCAACTGGGAAAATTTCCCGTATCCAGACAGACAGTGTGTAACTGGACATCGCCCACTGAATTGTATTGTAATTACATTCAAGTACATACGAGTCCCTAAAACGGTTCTGTTGTAGCCGCAACTTTTATTTTGTGACCACCAATTTTCATGCAAATGTTGAAAGCTCTCAGGAAATTTACATCAAGTGTTTAACAACACCGACCGTTCGTGATTTAATTGCTATTGTAACGGCCTAACGCAAGGCCATTTTTTAATAAAGAAATATACCTGTATATGTAGGTACTTCAGACTACATTCACACAGTATTTGCTGTTTTTCTTTTTATTAACCTTAGAAATTAACCTCACCTAAATCTAAATTACTCTTGAGCAAATGCAAGATCAGAATCAAGTTCTGAATTTTCCTTCGAATTTCATAATCCTTTAATTTGACATAATAAATGCTATACAGGGGAACCCATCTTTACTATTTCTAATAAATAATTTCAATTTCAGGTAAAATATTTGATTAAAAAATACATTTTTGTTTTACACTTGCGTTTTATTGTGTTTCAAAAAAAATTGATGCCGAATTAGCGCCATGGTTTTTGAAATACCAATGCTAATATAACACATTTTTTTTCGATTCTTCTAGCTCAGACTAAATTTTGTAGCATTGGTCTCATTTCTGCTTTGATCTTAGAATAAGTTTTACACGATTATGTTATCTTATTACTTCGTCTTGAATTCTTATCGAAGATACAAAAATTAAAAGGATTTTAGAATAACTAATTGTCATAATGTTTTTAAAAACGTAGCTTCAATATTGATTAATTTTCTTTTCCTTTATAGGCTAAATTAAAATGCAAAATAATGCCGATGTTTATTATAAATAAGGCTATAAAGGCAGAAAAGGGTTTAAGGATGAGTAGATCAAAAGGAAAAGCAATGTAACAAGTATTCTTATAATTTTATCCTATAAAAGCAATCTTTCACGACACTTTATTGTTCAATAACTTCCATTCTCTGGGGAATTGCATAAATTTATTTATTTTTTCAATATTTCGTATGCCTGGTTAATATATATGAATCTGTCTGACAGCATTTAGTAATATTATTATTTGGAAACAATTTGCAAATATAGAAACTTTTTCTTTTATTTCACGCAATGCCAAACATCATCAGACAACAAAGTTTATTTCTGTACTTCTCTCGTAATATTTTCGTCACCTTAAAATTCTTTTCTGAGTCGTTACGAAATCCATAACTTTCCCAAAAGTCAGTGAAAAGATTGAGCTTGATTTGTTGCGACATAAAATATTTTGTCGGCATGAAAACCAGAAAAAAGGAAAACAGTAATATATAGGTAAGGAGGGTAGTGTGATATCCTATAAAAAAACTAATTCGTGAACATACATATTAATACAAGTATGTCAACTTTTCAGACTGACAGAGTGGTATAGTCCCCATGATATGCCATTTACTTAAGCTATGTTTATATATTCATGTGATCCTCCACGTGTATTAAACGTGAATGTACAGAAATAGTCACACAACCAGGATAGAAAAACCAAAATACTCATTATGGTGTTCATTTTATTTTTTTTTATTTTCTTTTCTGATAAGCTTTTGTAACCGACTGGGGGTTTCCCGAAGAAGAGTAGTCATCATTTCATTTTTAAACTATTTCAACTATTCTTAACTTTAGGGGTGACTCAAACCCCTTATGTATACCTGCTGCTGTCTATATAATTGTAGGTATTTATAACATAATTTAAATTACCTTTGGGTGTTCTAAACTATATATAAAATCAAAGCTAATATCTATAGGTACAAAAACAGTTTATTTTCTGGTACCGGCGGACGTTTCGCGTTTTGTTGTAAGGCTTTCTAATCCCATCAATAAATCGTTTTTTTTTTAACAGCACGTTAAATATTGATTAATCAAATTGGGTTATTAATGATTTTAACGTTTTATTGATAATCAATATAGTAAAGTTTATAATAGAAGAAAAAAGATCAAAAATTTCTTGTAACTACTTATGAATGCTGCTTACGACTGACTCGAAACAAAGTGCATATGAATATTTATTTATTTATTTCTCCAAGTGTTTATATAGTACGATACATAATATAAACATAATATGTTTATACCAGTAAACCCCCCGAGAGATATCAAAATACCTGTGCGTAGGATTGGACAATATAACTTATAATCTACAGAGAATTAATGTATAATATAAGACAGGTTTTAAACCTTCCCAAACCAAAGCCAAAATGTAAATATTAAATTATTACAAGTATAATTTTGAGTGGTTAACATAGATTTTATACATTTAATGAGATCCATTTTTTCAATTTATTTTTTCCTGATTTGGCATTTCTTAATATTTTTAAATCATTAGGAAAACAATTGCAAATGTCAGTAGCATAGAAAATAGTATTTTTGCTGCCCATGTTTTATATATAATGAGTAGTGGCAAGTGTTTATTTCTAGTTAATGAATTCATCCTTTAAAGTATCCTAATGGTAAGCAAGTGAAACAAAAGCAGAAAGTTGATAAAAATTATTAGTTAAAATGTCATTATTCAAAACAATTTTAAATAATTTAGTTTGCACCCTTTGAAGCATATTTAAGTCAGTTGGATAACAGCGACCTCATGCAATTATTCCATAGGTTATAATACTATGGAAAAAGGCATAATATATAATCAAATTATTAAAAAGATAGTTAGATATAAAACCGCTCTTATTTTTATAAATAAAGCAGTGGGGACCAAGTGCAATTCAACGTTGCACCATAACAACGACGCTATGTAAATTTTCTTAACAACAAGTAACTTTGAACTAAAATCATCTGCATACATTTACTGCCATTTTGTAAGTTACAGTAACCCACAGCTTGACACTTCAAAACTTCACTTAAGCAGTCATCTATTTAACGCAAAAGTACCTACTTCCTCTTGGGTCGAACAAAACTTCTAGTCTTTCAAACTTTTCCCAAGAACTAAGTTCATTGGATAGGAATACCACTTCGAATCATACATAATAGACAATCTAGTTAGTTTTGCAAAACTGATTGAAAGTCTTTAAACACCCACATATTAAGTAACTGCATGCCTTGTCCCACGATCGTTGAAGTTGACCCAGACGTTCAAAATTGGAATATGTAGAATTTGTAGCTTTTAACATTGTAGAGATTATTTGATCATTCCTTGTTATCAACAATTTCAAACTGTTTCTGTAGAAAAAATAGATCGCTATATAATAATGTGTTAAATAGGTTCTAGCGAAGGTAGGTTTGTAAAGCAAGTCGTTGAAAATGTCTCGTCCGAAAATACAATATTCCACAACAAGCCGTCGATATTTCGGATAATCTTGTTTAATCGAAAATTTTATTTAAAACTCGAGAAGGAAATTTTTAGTCACAGCAGTCATAGACAAGTTGTAGTAGTGATTATAAAAATAAAATTATCGGAATAACAAAATCGGAAAAATATAAGTATCGGAATAACAAAAAAAGCGAACAAAGCGGAGTACGGTCCTGCGTCATATCTGTTTTAAGGGATAAATTTTTGACAATACTTATAAACCATACTTAAGCAGTTCACTTAAGAAACCCTTTCGAAGTACCTACAATGTTGTATACTTATAAATGAACTTATCTGAAATAGATACTTCTTCTTCATTAGATAATAATCGGAAACTAAGGAACCGCTTGTAATAAAACTGACCCTTTTGGATGATGCGGTATCAGGAGTATATTTTAAATTTTTATTTACAATTTATAACAAAAAAATAAGGAAAACTCATGAAAACAAAAATTAAATATATACGTAAATCTATAATACTATAACGTATATATACTATTTATTTAAGCAATTAGTAGCAAAATATACCTCTAATTATTTTTTATAATCATATAGGACGAACAATAATCTAATCTAGACCTATACTGCCTCTTATATGTCTATTCATGTCTCAGAAGATGACGATACGAACCTATCTCTCCATTTCCTTATTGACTTCCACAGCGCCATCTGTTCTCCTAATCTTTCTAATACCTCTTCATTTCTAACCCTTTTTATCCCCATATAACACATGGGCCTAACACATAGATGGCGATAGTTTTATTGCATTCGCCTCTTTTTCAGTTAGTACTAACCTCCAGAAAACAGCTGCTTAAATTTCATGATATTCTATTCATTAGTTTGTGAGTTATGGTGCTGAGAGGGACTTATCTAGCTACTTTTGTTACTTTCAAAATAATAGATCAAAAACGATTTAGTATTTTAATTCTACACTGCTTCCTGATGGGAAATAATACAGTTCAAGTGGAGCAATGAAAGCAAGCTGGAAAAGTGTTATGGAGACTCCGCTCCATCGGAAACAATCTAAACAAAACAAAACGTTGATTTGCTAACTTCAAAGTGGTCGTAACAGTGACACACTGATGATACAGAACGCAAAATCCACAAAATCATTTTGAATGATCGAAAAGCGAAATTTCGTGAATTAGCTGACATCGTAAAGATATCAAAAGAACGTGTTTGCTTTATATTGATATTGCATGAGCATTTGACTATGAGAGAGCTCTGTTCAAAGGGGGTGTCGCGTTTGCTCACCCACGTTTGCTGACCAAAACCAAAAGCGTGTTGATGATTCTGAGCAATTTTTGGTCATGTTTAAACGTAACAAACCGGAATTTTTGCGTCGATATGTGACAATGGATAAAACATGGATCCATCACTTCACTCAGAGTTTCGGAATCAAAACGATCGTCACCTGAGTGGATCGTTATCTGAGCAACTGGTAAACCTCGTCCAAAGTGGAAAAGCTCGTCGAAAGCAGAACAATCGGCTGGAAAGGTTAGGGCCCCGGTAGTTTGGGATGCGATGTGCGTGGAATTTTAGTAATTATATAGCGTTATTGGAGCGTTTGAAGACCGCAAAATTTAAATTGCAAAGAAACGACCAAATATGGCAAACAAAAAAAATTTTGTTTCATCAAGACAACGAACCGTATCACAAGTCAATCAAAACAATGGCACAATGGCAAAACTACATGAATTCGAATTGATGTGGGAGCAATTCCACCGTATTATCCAGATTTGGCTCCAAGCGACTACTGACTGTTTGCAGACGTCAAAAAAATGCTCGCCGGCAAGAAATTTCGCTCGAATGAAGAGGTTACGCTGAAGCTAATGCCTATTTGAGGGAAAAGATAAATTGTTCTACAAAAGTGGTATTGAAATGTTAGAGCGGCACTGGAATGAGTGTGTTGCTCATAATGGAGATTACGTTGATGAATAAAGCCAATCTTGAACAAAAAAAGTGTTTTCTTTGTTGGGTCCGGGATTTTTCAGCCCATGTGTTAACACCACATCTCACCGTCCATGATTCGTACCCGTACTGCAAACATACGTTTGTAATCATCTCTTACGAATTCCCAAATTAACCGACTGCGAGGACAAAAGTGATTTCCTTTTGTTAAACACCACTCGCCCCTACCCTATCCTTTGTTCTATGTCTCTACCACTTTTTCCAAATATTAGCATTAATATCTATTAAAATGTAAATCTTAGTTGCTCATCTTTTCTCCATCAGTCTTTTTTTTACACAAAAGGTTAAATTGGCTTCGTAATTCTATATTCAAAGACACGAATTAATTTTGAATTACACTAATCTATGGTAAGGCAATCGATCAAACTTAAACAAACATTCAATTATAATTTCCATATTTTTAATTCTCATTTCCTTGTTACGTAAAATACTCCTGGAAAGATAAATAATGTGGGTTACGAGAGAAAGTACCAAATCAATTTTGAATTTATCCTGTTTCATTTTAAATGACATTTTCATAAAAAGTTTTACGTACTGGTATTAATTTCGTTCAGATTTAGATACGAAAGTCTGAAGAATCATTAATTAGAGCAATTCAAATTGAATTTTGAACAAGAATTAATTAAGTAAATAATTCCGTTCATTAAAACATTTCGCGCGGATTAATAAAACTTCTTCGATTAACCAAAATAAATTAGTTGCGTTGTCACGAACAACCGTTACAATATTTTATAGTTTAGTTATATAAATGAACCATTGAGTCTTATAAAAACATAGGGCAAATTAGAAAAAACAAAACTAAAGATTTTCACACACTTTATTTACTACTCGTAACAAATGTTTGGCTTTGGCTTCCTCAGACATTAGTACTTGCTACTAAATAAACATTGCAAGCTGGGTGATTAAATATGTACACAATAAGACTGGTGTCAAAAGTGGAGAGTTGTTACCTTCGGTCTGGTCGTTGAGCAGGGTCCCTAATTTTTTATATTTATTAATTTCTATGTTCTACAATAATGTTAACCTATAGCTCTTATTTTCCGAATTAATAATTTCAATACAGTTGTTGAACATATGACATTCTTCTGTGACATGGTTTGCATAGGTGGAGTCTGCCTTATTCTTTATGTAGCTGTTTTTGTGTTCGGATAGACGTTTATTGAAATTCCTACCATTCTTCGATATATACTTTAAGGCATGACCCACAGGTCAACTTGTAAACTCCAGAACACTTATATTTGTCAGTTTTGTCTTTGTTATTTTTTATTAATCTTCATATGGAGAAGTTAGTTTTGTAGGCCATATCAATTCCACATTGTTGTAAATAAGAGAATATTTTATTACTAATAGGACCTAAGTATGTTATGCTTCTATATTTACTATATTTATTATTAGAGAAAGGGTAAACGGAGTTTATAGTTAATTTATGTTGTTTTTTAGAAACTATATTATCGATTAAAGAAGGGTTATATCCATTATTTACTGCCGTTTGTTTAATTTAAGGAATAAGACAGACTATACCTATGCAAACCATATCACAGAAGAAGGTCATATGTTCAACAACTGTATTGAAATTATTCATTTATAAATAAGAGTTATAAGTTAACATTATTGGAGAACCTAGAAATTAATAAGTATAATAAATTGGGAACCCTGCTTAACGCCAGACCGAAGGCAACAACTCCCCACTTTTGAATTTATTCTAAATATTATCACCACCCTTATTGTGTACATATTTAATCACCCAGCTTACAATGTTTATTTAGTTGTAAGTACTCACATCTGAGGAAGCCAAAGTTTGGCGAAACATATGTTACGAATTGTAAATAAAGTGTGTGAAAATCTTTAGTTTTGTTTTTTCTAATTAAGGTGGATTTTCATCAAGTAAAGATCGAAACTATCAAAAAAAAACATAGGGTAAAATTAGGAGAAATGGACTTAATTAATTTTTTAATCGGTATCTGATGATAATCCACAACATGTTAGGGTAAATACGCACAAAAATATTTCACAATAAATTTAAAAAGAACGAAAAAATGTTATTTGCTTCTTATTAAATGAGATCCCTGTCTGAATTATCCATACCATTTATATCCACAGAATATATATCTTCCTTTACTATTTAGTTACGAAACAGTAAAAACAAATGTTTTTCATTGATATTTTAATCTAGCATTATCTATAAAATTATTGATTTTATTGATTAATAGTCACACTTGATTATTTTCTAAATAATATACCACATCACCTGGAAATCTTAATTCTGATTTATGGTTCTATTTCTTCGTATCTTTTCTATATATTTTTACAATTAGTCCCCTGCGTAGAACAAAAGATAAACAATAAATGGATAACAGAAATGGATTCGTTGGTAATAGTTCTGTGAAACATTTTATAATAATGATGAAAGAAATTAAATGCTTTTAAGTGTTTCAAGATTGAACATTTAAAAGCATTTAATTTCTTTCATCATTAACAATAAATGGATGTTGTGTTACACGCAGTGTTATACATGTAGGTTTATTTCTTCGGATGATCATGTATCTGGACCAAACCTAAATTGATTCTTAAATAAATACTTTCAGGCGTTAAATCCCACGCTTTATCGTTCTTGTTTGTACATTGTTTGTATAACCCCGAAGAGAGAAGGTCCATAAACTGAGATTAATTTTCCTTTTTAGTTAATGTAAGTCATTCCATCAAGAATTACACTACATAAAGTGAACAATAATGTTTCGTCGAGGCAAGAGAAAAACATTAAAAGCGTAATTGAAATAAAAAAGTAATATTCTATGCGAGACGCTTTCAAAATAATTTTGAAATCTTGTTAAATTCTTCTTAACGCTGCGCTGCCCTTGTTTTAATCATTTCATTTTACCATACTTGAACTTTCAATGTGAAGCTAAAATGTTACTGATCTAATCTGAACAAAAACTATTGTACGTTATAGAACATAATAACCATGGAAAATACGCAAAGAATTTAATTGAAATCGTATTTAAAACATACACTTACAAAAACAAATTGAACTCCTGTCTTTGCTAACGTAGTTCAACAAGTTTGCAATTTAATACTAATAAATAGACAGCATTATGTTGTGGAAAATTGCACAATGTGGTCGTTCCAATCTTATTTTTTAATTAATTCGTGCATCTGCATTCAACACCTCGTACTAACAATTTACCAAAAACATGGGGATTTTAATTAATTTCTTTTGAACTGAACAAAAACGAAAAAGTATACCAATGTGATTAATTTTTAAATACGTAAACAATTTTTAATGGACAGCTTGACAGTTGCTAGAGTAAATGAACGTTCGATAAAAACAATAATGATATTTAAATTAAAGGGTAAATGAAATGAGTTCAGAAGAAATTTGGAGGGTCATAAAATGTCTTTTTATTCCAGTACCTACAATAATAGAAGTTTGGAAATCAAATTAACAACGCTTCGCCCCTTTGTAGCGTACCTTAAACCAAAAAATAATATCAACTAATTTTCGTTCATGAATACAAAAGAAAGAGAGAGAGAGAGATGGTAGGGGTCATGACCCCTAACCCCTAACCTCAAGAATTTTAATGAGTTACGCTAAACATTACAAGGAAAGTGAAATTAAGTCTACTCATTATCCAGACAGTTAAAATTTAACTTATTCATTAATAAAGTTTCAACTACGTATACTAGTAAATCGCTTGAATAAAATTTTTATATACCTGATGGAAGCTTCTTGGCGTGTAACATTGACATTCAAAATAATTAATTATTTATGTAACCCCAAAATAATTTTTAAAGGCCATGTTGTGATGCGCCCTTCTGCATTAATTTATTTGGAAAAACTAATCCTTCAGGCCTTCAAACAAAGGGTCTTTAAATTAATTGTAACCATAATTGAAAATGTCGCTAAGATAATCTCTTGCTTAATGATTTTTGAAAATATTGATTATGCTTCACAAATTTACTTTAAGAAACTGTCATATATTTCAGTTATTGTGATATTATTTCGTACTATTTATTAATACTATTCTGTATTGCAATAATATATGTAATATTCTTCTTCAAATTTTTAATCTCAGGAAACAAAATAACAAATTTTCTGCACGTGTAATAATCACGGTTGCTCATAAGGTATAAAAATTCTCACATAGGTGAGATTTTTTTAGGATTTATTTTGGAAATCCCTTAAAATTACTTCTCCTTCACCTAAAGCTAACAAGATGGAAATAAATACTTTACTAGAAAAGGACCTACAATCAACTTGTTACTAAATTATGAGAAAGACTTAGTAATAACTTGATAATTGGGCATTTCATCCACATAAAGGTAAAGGCATATATTTATTTCGAAATCGGACGTCTGGGAAAGCATGAATCGGAAAATATATAAAATATACCCAATCATACGGTACAAAGCACTTTCATAGGGGTTGAAGTCTCGGAACATCGCCGAGACTCCAAGAAGATGAATTAAAAGTTTCCAATATAAATGTGCGATACAAGTCACAACTTTCCGTTTATTACTAGAGACCGAGTTGAATGCAACATATAAATCTTCAAAAATGCTTGAAAAGTGTCAATATATGCAACAATAAATAATAGCTTATTAACTTCAAATAAGCATACAATTAATAAATTACCGATAATAATTTATAATTTTGTTTCTTTTCCAATCATGTACAACTAACCACTCAAAATACGTTTATAACTGGGCAGTATTTGAATTTGATTACTATGGTACTATTTATTGTTTCTGGCAAAAGTGATTTGATATTAAGATTTACAGCTTGGTTTATAGTTCAAAATATTTTCAGATTTCTCTTCAAGTTTACCCAAGAATACATCTAAAAAAGCTCTAAGAACTTTACGGCTAATAGATATTTAATATAAAGAACTGCCTATACAAAAATACAAAAATTTACAGACCGAATGTCCTATATTCTCGTCTAGGTACACTTTTCTTTCACGGAACCCTATCATAAAATGAACCCTTAATTTTAGGGTTCTACCATCAACTTTTGCTGTTTTGGCCACGAATGATGTGAAGTTTTTACAATTAAATTAACAACCCTACCGAAGAATATTCTAAATTTAGCGAAAATATGCATCATCATTAGACAAATAAAATATGCAATAATCGGTAAGAATAGGATAAATATAATACTGCATATAATCCAGTTTCTATTTATTATAATAATAATTTTATGAAATCGCAATGAATTCTTCCCTTGAGGAACTAACAATAATAAGCTAAATTCTGGGAATTAGTTCCGACATATGTGCGTTTTCCTTAACAGTCTTAGTAAGGTTTTTATGATTATAAATAAAAGTATTTGTTACCAATTTTGCTATAAATATGAATTATATTTATTATGTTTAACATATATATGTAGGTACATGGATACCGTTTCTATTGTATTACATACATTTAAAGCAGTTTCAGATTCAATATTTCAAGCAACGTTTTTAAACTTGCACTTGCCTTTACTTGCATCTATGTTAGTAACCATGGTAATTTATCTCATTGTATTTGACTGCATTTTGATCTAGAGCATAAGCTTGTTTCTGTCTTGCCTGCAATTTCGTGTGAAATACATTTGGGAAATCTACTAACATATCTATCTCGTTCACATTTTAACTTGACGGAAGTAAATGCATGTACTGAAATCTGCCCCTGGGAACTTTTCTCTCAAATTTCCGTTCAAATTTATATGGTCAGCTACCACACCCAAACACAAATAACATCGTCACAAACAACCGAACTACATATCTATCAACTAATTGTTTAAACTGGTATGTAGCTGGTTGTTTGGGTATCCATTTCGTTGGTTTTCAATTATTTACTGGAATTCTCAACAATCGCCTTTATTGATTGTTCAACAAGTTGAATTAAAACATAAATTAAAGTGTAAAGTGTAAAGTCGCGCTTGTTGGCCGGAAAGGTAATGGCAGCAGTGTTTTTCTCATCGCCAAGGTGCTTTTCACGTTAACTTTCTCCATGACCGCAATATTATTGTGATCTACTGGATGCCGCGAAATTGTCATTTCAAAGGAAAAGGAAGAAGCAACCGGTCATTGGATGCATTAAGCTGGGAAACGCTGGAACATCCGCCATATAACCCCGACTTGTCCCCTTGTGACTTCCATCTTTTTGGGCCCTTGAAAGATGCGCTTGGAGGCCAACGTTCCCACAAGAACAACACAGTGGAAGTGGAAGCATTGATTACAAAAACGTCGGAAAATTTTCTGCGATGATGGCATTAAAAAGCTCTCAATTCGATGGCAAAATATATTTCTAGAGAGGAAGACTATGTAGAAAAATAGTATATGTATCGAAGTCTAAATAAATATAGTTTGATTTTTTTACAAAACCGATCCCGTTTATATTTGATACACCCTCGTATAATATTCTGAAATATGAAAAGCTGTATATTGTAAACATGTTAATAGGCATTATGAAAAGCGGGAAAGTGAAACACGAAATTATGCGGAAAGCAAAACGTACTAATTTAACAATACTGTAATTCATCAGATTGTTTACCGGCAAAAATTGCAATGGATTCAAACTTTGTCCCTTGTTTGCTTGACGTGGCGTACATATGCCACACGTGATAAAAATAAAGGGATTCACAAATCGTGCCATCGCTTCAACTGGTAGTTTTAAATTGTGCAGATCGATATTTTTTTTATTTACAATTGCAGAGCCATACAACGATGAAATCTGGGGCTTAATTAACGTTGCATGAATGGGTTACATTTACAGGCAGACAATTTTAAAGTTGCCGAACAAATCGTAAATTATGTGTTTTATGGGAAATTTTCTGCACATTCGGCAACATTAATAGTGTGTTTATAAACTACCTACATGATAATATAAAATTGTGTACTGAGAATGAAACAAAATATGTTGTCGAATGATAACAATAGAACAATATATAATTAAAGAATTAAAAATACACAACAATTGTTTCAGCAAACATTGCCTTCATCAGCTGTGATGATTTAAACAAACTACGAATCGTTACAGCTATTTATACTTCAACTAAGGGGTGGGGTGTAATTTAATTGAATATATTTAGCAAAGTTAAATTTTTACATTCAATTTGATCGTCTAATGGTAGGTTTTTACAAAAATATCTATTAATTTCTAATGCTTCTAACAGGTTTAATTTCAATTTTGCACCTGTAAAATTTTGTAGTCTTGATTAAAATTATGTTTTTCTTAATAAATGTTCCGCATACATAGAAGCAGATTATTTGTAAAACTAGCCCAATGTTCTTTGATACGAACTTTAAAAGATCTACCTGTCTGTCCTAAATATACTTTGTCACAGTCTAAACAATTTAATTTGTAAACTCCCGAATTTATGTTTTTTGGAGTTTTACATTTATTATTTAGTATATGTTTACCTAATGAGTCATTTGTTCTAAAATTTGACTGACCTGTCGTAAATGTATTATATTTCTTTGTTTCAGTTTTTATTAAAGCATAGATTTTGTTTAAAGTTTCTTTTTTGATTTTTTTGGCTAAAATATCGTCTATTATAGTTTGCGGGTAACCGTTACTTCTAGCTAAGAACAATATACATTACACGAAATAAAAATACGGAATCTTGGTAGCATAACTTGCTGCCGATATCTTTATGTACATCTGAAACTCTATTGGTTTATTTTGTTTTAAATCGAAAATGCTCGTTGAGGAAAAAAGTTGACCAAAACATATTATTAGATAATTACCTACTACTTTTTATGGTCAACCATAGTCCAAAATTTGTTTCAAGGTGTTTTAAAAATGTATTAGCTCAAAAAACGTTATTACTTAGCCAAATTATGGCTCCACGTCTTACAGTAATCGTGTGACAAGTGTTTAATATTATATTAACTCACTCTTGCAAGAAAATTACAACCAAACATTCATTAATTTTATTGAAAAGCAATTCCATCGTAATAGTAAGTTTTCTAATTTAAAAGAGCAATTTATTTCAGAAATAAAACAAATCAAAACGTAATCTTTTGAATGTGTGTAGTAGAAAAGAAAAAAAAACTTATACATTAGTTACATTCACAATGCCACTTATAACTAAAACACAAACTTAATGCTTAATACAAAAAATAGCTGAGAAATAATTAATTGCGCCTTTCAAAGTAATTATTTGTGTATTACACCTTGATTCTATTGTTATTGATAAAATTAGTTAACTGAAAATTCTAGCTTTCGATTACCTAAAGAACAATTCAGAAAATTTTGATAACTATTTTTCACCTAATATGTTATAACATGAAAAAGGAAACCGGTTGAAAATTTTATCCAGCCGCCCGTGTGGCTGACATGCATTATGTCACTGAACAGCCCCTGCATCTAGTTTCTTTGACTTCTGTCTTCTACTGGTATTAGTTATAAATCAATTTAAATTATGTTTTCATGCCTTTTATAATAAATACTGAAAAAACGTATCAAAATTTTGGAGTTTGAATGTCACATAGTGCTCATAATGTATAAACTTATATTATTTTTTCATTTATTCTAAAATAGATTCGGGTTAATAAACGAAACACGGATGCGTTACAACTGTTTTGACTTCGTCATCATCTTGAAGACGCTGACCGCCCAGATGTTTCTTTATGTGCAGGAACAAATGGTAGTCACTGGGCGCCAGATCAGGCCTGTACGGAGGATGATCTAGAGTTTCCCAGTGAAAACATGTGATAAGATCTTTGGTCCGATTAGCCAGATGCGGACGGGCATTGTCATGCAGCAAAACGATGCCCTTGCTCAACTTGCCACGTCTTTTGTTCTGAATTGCACGGTGTAGATTTCTTACCATTCCATCACTCATAATGTTTTTCCCGTAAACTGCACAGATCTCATGATGAATATCAATCGGTTTTAGTCCTTTAGCACAAAGGAGGCATCTTAAACACTCAGTAAACAACGTAAACAAGGGCGAATCAGAGTGTAATGGCATCAGTGCGTAGAAAAGAGATGTAGGTACTCATTGCGCATGCTCAGAATGCTGACTGCAGCGTTACAGCGACAGAATTTCAAAACCGACGATAAATTAAGGAAGATTCCTGACCCAAGAATTTTCTGTTTTTCTCGTCCTAGGTCGATTTAAATGAAGTAAGATCAAATAAACATTCAGCATCCTTAAAGTATTGCAGTTCTACTGCAATTAGTTTTGTACTTTTAGTTTAATATCAAAAGATGTAGTAGACGTTGAATATGTAAAGACATTCATGCGCGAAAGCAGGTTATGCAAATAGTTGAACATTTTCGAATATTTGGCCTAGGCACATATCGGATGGTATTGAGGAAACGAATTTCAATGGAAATTGACGGCGCGTGAACGAAATCGATTGATCGCCTGAACTAACAGCCATTCTTGAAATGAAAACGCGAACAGCTATTAATTTTTCCACGTAATCCATTCAAATTCTAACGTTGTTGAAAATTTATCTAGATATAAATTATTCAAAAAAACTGTATAATTTATCCATAAATAGATACCTTGTAAAAGTTGATTTCGTCAAAAAAATTAAAATTGTGTAAAATTTTATTATAAATTGCGAATTATTCGCTTATGCGGAGGTGGAGTCTACATTTAGGTGGAGAAAATGTTGTTTTCCTTGTATTCCAAGGATTCATCTCATTTTTCCATTTGAGTGGCTAACTTTAATATTAATACTTCTGCTTACTTGTTTCCCATCAACTGAAATGCATTTGAAATAAATACCTTGTGAAATATTGCAATTCTAGTTAATGCTTTAAAAAGCTAGTTCGTTACCAACTACTTTTTGAAATGAGTTTTCTCTTTAATTTGCAAGAGTTCATTTGAAAACAGTTTCTTTGGCAGTGTTTTTCTCCTTAAACAATTTTTCTTTTTTATTAAATGGAGGAAATTACGATTACTTCTTAAATTGAGTATTTGAAAAAGCAATTATTATTCGTAAATATCAAATATTTAATTTTATAAAATGTAATTATGGATTTTATTTTACGGAATAGGACTTATGCAGGGATAACTTAAAAAAATTAATAAGGAAAACAATGAAAGAAAATATAATATTGTATCGAAGATGCTTTTTTAAGGTATCGTGATGGAGGGTCGCTTGGCATGCGAGATGTTGGTTAACAAAGTACTATTTTCCCTTTTCTTAAATGTATATTTATAAAATACTCATTAACTTAATCATTAAATCGCATAAACAAATAAAACTAAATGAAATATTAAAAAATCAAGAGCCAAGAGTAAGACTGGGAGATTGAGTCGTACCTGATTTTGTCTGCTATATTATGGAGTACATCCGTCCCTGGGAATTCGGGATAGGGTCACACCCAACGTCAGTACTCCACAGTACATACGACAATTTCCAGAACGAGACGGCTCCCTGGACGTCCTTTTCACGCAGACTTCTTCACGACTTCGCAGACTTACTCGGTCTCGTCGATAATTATTTACCCTGGCTCTTTATAAGGCCCCACCTAGTACTAATTTGTATTTGCATCAACTAGAACTTGGTAACGACCAACATTCATTGCGGTTCCGTGAAACGTAAACACAATAAATATAATGAAATTTTGAATAATGCATCCGTGTTTAGTAAATTAACCAACCCGAATATAATTTAAAATAAATGGAAGAAATAATATAATTTTATAAATTATAAGCACTATGTAACAATATACGTCAGAGACACGTAAAAAAAAACAACAATAGCAGTATTCTTATACTTGTTTTACGTGCGTAACAAACATAAGAGCTGCATCGTTGATTCAGTTGAACAAGTAGTACCTTAGTAAGGAACCTATCTAACAAATGAATTTCTTCAAGTAGAAGCAGATAGTAGATGTCAATATGCTGCCATAACTCTAGATATTACATCAACTTGGTTTTCAAAGAACTTCTTCGATTTGGTTGGTCTAGTAAGATCCACGTCTGGTAGTTTTGGTAAATTTCTGACCAGAAACGCTGATCCTAATGAAAATATGCATATGAAAAGGAAATAACAACGCCGCAGTTCGGTGATAGATGCAAGATTCATTCTATATCTGGTATTACCTACTTTTATGACATGCCATGTAACAGGCGGGCTGAAAATTTCTTAGGCTGACCCATAGATGGCGCAACCAGTATCAAATCCATATGATTTTTAGTTAGTCTAACCTTCAAAAGACGCGTGTATAAATTTCACAGCTGTTGCAGTATTAGTATCTGAGTTATGGCATTTTTAGTAGAAGAACTTTTGTTACTTTGAAAAAAATGGATAAAAAGGAATTTCGTGTGTTAACGAAGCATTGCTTTTTGGCGAAAAAAAATACTGTTGAAACCAAGGCTTGACTTGATAAACATTATTCGGACTTTGCACCAGGAAAATCAACCGTAGAAGAGTGGTTTGCTAAATTTAAACGAGGCGAAATGAGCACTGAGGACGATGCACGCAGTGGACGCCCCAAAGAGGCTTTTGGCTGTTACCGACAAAAACATCAAAAAAGTCAACAAAATAATTTTTGATAACCGTAAATTGAAGTTGATTAAGATATCTGAGACCCGACCCTAAAGATATGAAAGGAACATTTTTGGTCATATCGTGAATGAATTTTTGGATATGCGAAAGCTCTGTACAAAGTGGGTGCTGCGCAAGCTCATAATCGACCGAAAACAACAACGGATCGAATCGATTATTCTAAGCAGTATTTGGAGCTGTTCAATCGTAATAAATCCGATTTTTTGCGTTTGCGTCGATATGTGCCGATGGATGAAACATGGCTCCATCATTTCACACCGGAGTGGACTGCACGTGATGAACCGACTCCAAAGCGTGGAAAGACGCAAAACTCGGCTGGAAAGGTTATGGCATCAGTATTCTGGGATGCTCATGGTATAATATTCTATCTAATGACTATCTTAAAAAGGGGAAAACCACAGACAGCGACTATTACGTAGCGTTGTTGGAGCGGCTAAAAGACGAAATTACGGAAAAGCGACCTCATTTGAAGAAAAAGAAAGTGCTGTTTCATCAAGATAATGCACCGTGTCACAAATCAATGAAATCGATGGCAAAATTCCATAAATTGGGCTTGGAATTGCTTCCGCATCCACCGTACTCTCCAGATCTGTTCATAGACTTCAAGAGGATGCTGGCTGAACAGAAATTTCGCGCCGATGAAGAGGTAAGCGCCGAAAGTGAAGCCTATTTTGAGGCTAAAGACAAATCGTATTATAAAAATGGTGTCGAAAAATTGTATGACCGCTATAATCGTTGTATAGCTCTCGAAGGGAACTATATTGAATAATAAAATCAAATTCTATCAAAAAAAATATTTTTTTCTATGCTATCCTACGAACTTTTCAGCCCGCCTGCTAGAACTTCTAGTCTGAAAGAAGCAACTGTTCACTATTTTTAAAATGCGTCGTTCCCTATTCGCAATAAAATTAAATTTTAGAAGCGGCAACTTCATCAATGTCAATGAAGTTTTCACTGCACAATAGCAGAGATGCCCGCTGCTACTAATTAACACGGGAGAATAATGTAGTAAAAAAATCCTATTATCACATCCATCGAATGCACGCGTACCTACCTACATAAATTAATTAAACGAATCCGAAAATGCGTGAACATTTTACATTGTGTATTGAATAATTCGAGTTGAAACAATAGTTAGCCTTGCGCTACATCTTCATTATCATGATTCCGACTGTATGGAAATTAATTTTAATTTATCTCTATACCATTGTCCACATTTCGCACGAGGCCGGCGCCTATATTTGTTGCTAAAGTTGTTGTAAACACAGCCGCTGCTACATTTTATAATTATCATTTTCCAGGTTTCTTTATTCTTGAAAATACATAACACAAGTCAATATGGATCAGGAAACTAAGATCAGAGATGTCTTTTTAGAGGTACAGTTTATGACGCAAATGTGTTACATAGTGATTATAATTTAGAAAATTATATTATTTCTTCCATTTATTCTAAAATATAATCAGGTTTGTTAATAACACGGATGCGTTATTCAAAATTTAATTATTTTTATTGTATTTGTGTTGCACGGAACCACAACGAATGTGGGTCGTGATCAAGTTCTAGTTGTTGCAAATGCAAATTAGTACTAGGTGAGGTCTTATAAAGAGCCAGGGTAAATAATTATCGAGGTGATTGAGTAAGTCTGCGAAGTCGTGAAGAAGTCTGCGCGAAGAGGAGGTCCAGGGAGCCGTCGAGTTCGGGAAATCGTCGTGTGTAATGTGAAGTACTGACGTTGCTTGTGACCCTATCCCGAATTCCCAGGGACGGATGTACTCCATAAAGCCGCAGACAAAACTAGGCAGGACTTTTCCTACTTATTCTCGCAGTTTGAATCTCGACTTTTAATATTTCATTTAGTTTAGATTGTATTTGTTTTATTCATATAATAATTATTCAGTTCATTTATTTATTTATTTTTATTAATTATTTTATCAGTTGTTGTTTATAAATATCCGTTACAAAAAGTGAAAATAGATGTTTCATTGTCCAACCTCTCGCATGCCAAGCGACCCCCAATCTACGATACCTCAAGAGTCACACCCAATATGAAGGTTTCTTTAGTTTATGATTAATATATTGAAATTTCAACGTGAAAGAGATTTTGTGGAATCAAATTCGAGTTCGTTTTCAAAAATTACATCGAAAATATACATATTGTATTTTTCAATGTGCTATAGCAAAACGCTCATTTTTAAAAACCCTCTCTTTCAGAACTCGAATCTGGGCCCAGAAAGCTCCAGCGTATTGAAATCTTCAGAAATCCTAATCTTAAAATCAAACAAGCCTAATTTGCATCATTTGGATTTTGATGTTTGACTACTATTTTAATTATTTTTGAGTTTTAAAGTTAGGATATCTCTAATTATTGAGGCAATTGTGAACCAAATTCGTAATTTGTTGATCGGTGAATTACTTTTTTAATGACGAATTAAATGAATTCTTTAATAAAATTTGGTTTAGCATTTTGTTCATTTTTTACAATTCCTGAAAACTTATTTAATTTCTAGTAAAAATCTCCGTTTGCACAACTTAATGTTAAAAGTGTGTTCCTATTTCATTTTTCCGTGAATTTATGAATCTTACGCCTTGCAGATGCAATTGCATGTCGCTATAAAACAACGATACTAAATTAAATTAAATAAAATAATTAAACTTCTTCGTTTGCATGCCACTTAAATTCGGCGTGGGAGCAATAAAAGAGTGAGATCACGTCGTGTAAATCTGCTGTCTGGAGAACTGTCTTAAACTTTAAAATTTCTGTACTGTATTGCCTAGATAGTGCTAAACTAACGAATAATTCATGAGTCCATTTGTCATATTGCTATCATTTCTCCGCTGTTAAAAGACCGGTAAGTGTATTACCTTTCTCTTTTATAGGTATCCTTATATTTTAAACATGGTGGATAACACTGATTAATTTCTTTTTCTGCTTCGGTCATAAGTATTTCTTAATTTCTAAGACATTTTAAATTTACATTTCTCAGTCTGTCCACTGCAAATGCTACAATTCCTGACATTCCTAGTACATTACGCCAAATTCCCTACGCCCATTTTAACTGATTTTTAATTTTTTCAAAATTTTTCATAAACTTAATATTACTGTTTTAATTTTTCGTTTCTTAAACTTGAAATATTTGGTAAAGTCCTTATAAAATTCACATTTAGACCTCTCCCTATTGAACGAACCCGATTGTTTAACACAACTAACAATGTGAAACGAAAACACTTGCTTCATATAAAATAAGGTAACAGTTACAACGTGGTCAACCAACTATGTTTATACAAACAATAATAAGTAAATAGCTCAAACCTCAACCCCAAAATATAACACTAAACGTCTAAAGAACTTTTCGATAACAAATTTACCTTTCAGAGACTGATCACCGCGAAAATTTCCAGTATTCTTGAGTTGTGATGATTGAACAACTTGGATTTGATATATTTCATTTTCGTATATTATTGTCAACTGTTTCACACAAATAATTTACTGTAGTCAATGGATTTAAAAAGCTCAAGTTATCAACTTATGTAGCTTAAATAGCTTTTGGTTTTCGTACAATTATATTTTATTATCTAATTTTCAGTTGAATTCCCCAACGATCTTGAGCTTCCCTAAATTTTCAGGTAGTAAACACCCGGATTTATTGTTTTTTTTTTTTAATTTACAAAAATTACAAAAAATGTATCTGTAAATACTTCGGTATTACGAATAAAAAAATACGCTGGGATTATTTCACAAATTTTTATATCGGATTCTTGGCGGCTGTTTCGGCTGTTAAAAATTTTTGTACAAAATTAATAAATGGCTTAACAGCCGAAACGGTCGTCAAGATTCCTAAATAAAAATTTGTGAAATAATCCCAGCGTATTTTTATATTCATAATACCAAATTATTTAAAATGTTTAACAGTGTTTGCACCACGAACAGCATCAATTAAATTATAAATGCTTCATTGAAAACCATAGAAAATTTCTTTTCAATTTCAGGTAATTTTTAAAACATTTTACGTCGCTAAAAGAGAATGGAATCAGAAATTAATGACAATTTTACCATTAAAGACGGAATACAACAGGAAAGACTACCCCTGGCTCTTGAAACAGCATTTTCCACCCTCTGGTCGATAACCGTTGCATTGAACGCCCTTTTGGTGTTTATAATTATGCGTTTTAAACGATTACGTACAACGACCAATTTGTTTGTAGCAAATTGGCACATTGCAGATTTAATTAGTATTTTATTGAGTCCGGCAATAGTTACTTTGTTAAGTAATTCCTATACATTAGAAATTCAAACGTTCTGTTTTTTAATGGAAACAGAAGGATTTTGTCATAGTTCGGTTCTTCTATTTCAAATATTAATAATTATTGATTGGCTATACATAAACAATATTCTAGTAAAATACGTTATAAAATGGAAGAATTCCTGCATGATTTATATAATTGCATCGTGGACAACCATTATATTCTCATATTTAATATCTACTTTATTGTGTCCTTTCGAAATAATGTCTTACCATGGTCCTTGGGTAGCAACGGTGATTTTTGTTTTATTGGCAACCGTAACTATAATATCGCATATAATAAATTGTTGTAATACTAAGAGAAATTCCGTCACGAAGCACACTGGTTTGATACTTGTTACTGTTGCATTTATGTTTAGAGTTGCAAACGAAATCTACTTAAAAGCGTCAAATGATAAATTCGCTTTTATAACTGCACTTTTCATCAAGTTTTGTTCACCTATTACAATTTTTATTTTACTTTGTTATTTGGAAAAGGATTTTAACACATGTCTAAAACAATTCTGCAAATGTAATTCAAAAGAAGTCGATGATGAAGATAAACAAAGGAATATGACATATGGACAATGCCAAAATTGTGGTGAAGATTTTAATATACTTGAAGAACAGTAATATAGTTCACCTTATAGCAATAAATAACGTATTGTTACATATTCAAAAAAGAAGGAATTAGAATCCTTATTCGTCTAAATATTAAGATCAAAGATCTCACATTTGGAACGCGTCCTACCAAGTAGACACAACGAACCGAAATTCATATCCCACGACCGGTTTCGACCTATCGGGTCTCATCAGGTGGGCGCTGGCAGAAAGGCCTTTACAGGCTATATTATAAATATAAATATAAATATGGAATCAACATAAACAACTACTCCGAGGAATAATGCCCCTACCGGCATTGAATTACACTGTTGATTCCGATGTATTCTTAGACGATGATATAGCATACTCAAATGTGAGATCTTTGATATTAATATTTAGACGAATAAGGATTTTAATTCCTTCTTTTTTGAATATGTTTCGGAATCAACAGTGTAATTCAATGCCGGTAGGGTTATTAGACCTTGGAGTAGTTGTTTCTGTTGCTTCCATATTTATATTTATATTTAACGTATTGTTAACTTATTTTAAATTTTAAACTACATTATAACAAAATACTTCACAGCCCTTATTGTCCCAATCGCCTTTTCTTATTAATACTACGGGGGTGCACTTATTGTGAAATATATTTTAATAATAAATTATAAATAAAAAGTAAAAACAATTAAGGGTCATTTCACCAAATTTTTTATCAAAACTTCTAACAAGTTTCGGTGACGCGACCATTATCAAAGGATACTGAGTAAATCTTACATTAAAACTTAAGACTAACACAGCTCTATTTATAGTTAAACATAGGCAAGATTAACAAGAAGAAGGGGGGAGTCAATAAAACTTAATTCTATCTGTTTACAATCTTCTTATTTTGTGAAACAGCTTCCTTGATTTCAAGATTCTGTAAAAGGGATAATTTACTACTTTTATTTATACCACTGTGGAGGACTTTTATATTATCTAGATCTAAATTATGATTGAGAGATACACAATGTTCGGAGAAGCCTGTTTACTTTTTCTCTTTTTTATTAATATAATACACGTGTTGTTTGATTCTTAAGCTTATGGCTCTACCACTTTTTCCGATAAAAATGGCATCACACATTCACTACATTGAATCCTGTAAATTCCACTTTTTCCCAGAACATCTACCCTAGGTTTAAATTTTGATTAAAAAAATATTTTAAACTTAGAACGTGAAACATAAAACTGTTTTTATTTTTATTTATAATTCATTTTTCTGATTAGATTTTAACTAGTGCAGAATTATATATTGTATCAAACAGGATTGTCTAAAACCCTTTGATAACACGACATTTTTGTTTGTTGCTCGTTGGTTGTATTTTTATTAGATTTTAAGGCTTTTTTAATCTCTAATTGTTCGAATAGGTTTTAACATTTTCCTTTGCTTATTATATGTAATAACTCTACATTGTCTGTATTTATAACAAACATTCCAAAATACCCTCATAACAGAAATAATAACCCCACATTCTGTGCAGCAGACATAATCAAAATTCCCGAACTGATGCCTATTGTTTGTTGTGAGAAAATAAAAATTTGATGAAAGAGTTCGTTCTGGTATTCTCACATTACACGCCAAATTAATTGCGAGCAACTAATTTCAAAAAGATACAGATGATTGTTGATTTAAATATTTAATAATCAACACATACACTAACTTACACGTATATGACAAAAATTGTTAAAGAATAAAATTAAATGTAAAAGTAGGCTCTATGATTTATTATTGTTGATATGAATGTAATGGGAAAATTTTCGATGTATTGCTTGTGGTTCTATAGACATGCATAGTTTTAAATTTGAAAGTACTGTAATAAAACGAACATATCTTGACGAAGGAAAAATGTAAATAATTTATAAATATTATGGTTTCAAATATTGGAAATAAATCTATATACAAATAAAACAAAACCTAAACATTACTGCATGAGATGCAATACATTTCCTGTTAAAGTCGTCCCACCTATTTTAAGTAAAGGTAGAGTAGAATAATTGTAGTAACTTATTACTCTTGACAAAAGCCCCAAAAGCTGAAACATTTGTAGAGCTATACTCAAATATATTGAAACATTAAAGAACAAAAAGTTGTTGATTATTTTAATAACATACTTCATAATATACCAACCAAAGATTTCGTGGAATCTATACTAGATTTAATTTTATTTAATTAATCTGGAGATATTTATTTAAAATTCACAATATATCTATTTAACAAAGGAATAAAGAATATTTTTTACTATTTCTTTTTAATTAAAAGAAAACGTGTTTTAAATAAACTGAAAACGTAGACATAGGTGTGATAAAGGAAACATATTTTCTACCAATTTTCATCATTACATTTCTTAGATCCTCATTTCTTCAACATAATCGGCTTTATGTTTATGCAAATAACGAAGGAAAAATAAAAAACAATACAAAATAATATGGCAGGTTTATTACATTAAAATATTTTCTTGGATCCTATCACATATCTTACATATGTAAACATCAGGAACACAGTGTTCAGTACCACACGTGCCGTCACATATTTGTCAAAGATCACGTATACTCGTATGAATTTGCATTAAAGCAGAATTATACAAGACATTTGACATATGTTTCAACTATATGGCTTATAGAGTATATGCAAATAAATAAATCACATGAATGGAATAAATTATATTTGTAACTGTAAAATTCTCATAATATAGCATACAAAACAAACTTTTCTTCAGGCAAACTAAATAATAATAACAATAAAGGTGGATTTTATAAAGAGATTCGAGAGACCTGTGTGTCTTGCCACTGGACAGACAATTAGAAACTTCAAAAGTCGTCTGTTACAACATTATACTACTACTAAAAAACAAAACACATTCCACCTATTCCACTAATCATGTTAGAGAGTAGTCATATATTTTGATAACAAAATGAACATTTTGTGTTTTCCTTCTGCTGATGGATTTTAATCAAGTATAGATCAAAAAAAGCAAAATTGTCATTATTAAAACACATCCCAAATCCACTGTAAATATCTATATAATTTTTTTTAAAAATGTAGCCATAATAAATTGAAATAAGTAGGTAAGTGGACAAAAGATGTTACAAATTCTTAAAATATCCAAAATTACAACGTTTTCTTGGCTTTATTCCAACTTCTTAAGGCAATTCTAATTACTACAAAAGAATATCAAATCAACATTTGTGAAATACTGATAAGAACAATCCAATAAATAAGCAATATCACTTACCTTAAGTTTGCATCAATATCAAACCGGATAACATGTAATTCGGACATAAAAATCACATATTTACATTAAGCAAAACTTCGTAATTATGATAAAAATGAAAACAGATTAGTGAAATTGGAAGTTTTAAAAATGATTTTGAATTTAAAAGCAACAATGATTAATTATGTCTTTTAATAAATAATTGTAGTCATAACCAATGAAACTTTCTAATTTTAAGAAGATAAATAATTTATTAAAATATAAGAATAAATACACAGTTATATAATATTTAGAGAGGTTGCGGTTGGGAACTAAAACATTTTTAATATATTCAAAAAAAACACACTTGTTCAAAGATGTAATAATGGGTACAATCCGGATACTATTGACAAAATATTAACTAAGAAATACAAAAAACATACTATTAGGGAAATATACTCAGGTAAATGTTTTGCTAAAAATAGCAATTGGCATTTCATTAATCATTACAAAAATATTAATGCAGGTATGTGTAAAAGATTAGCTAAAATAGGAATTGATACCATATGTTCAAATAAAGTTAATTTAGGTAAATTATTAGTTAACAGTAAAATTACAAATTCCGACAAACTATGTAGGTCCGGGGTGTATGAAATTTATTGTTCATACTACGATGCGATATATATAATAGGCAGACAGGAAGATCGTTTAGAATTATATTTAAAGAACACAAAAAGTCAATCTATGATAAAAAATGTAATACTGGCTTTTCCCAACATTGTTTTGAATATGGTCATAATTTTAACATAGAAAATAATTTCAGAATTTTACATATCCTTAATAGAAGCAAAAGATTAAATTTGTTAAAAAATTAGAAATCCAAAAAGCCTTTTTTCTAAATAAAAATATTAAAAATGAGGAGTGTGAGGGGCACAATAGCCCTATATTTCGTGCATGTTTTCAAAAACTGTAAGTGGGGTTACTTCCCCCACCCACATGTGAGGTATTAATAGTTATTGTAGTATGTAGGCTTTCAAGACCGACGTCAATCAAATTAAAATAATTTACCACCGGACTTTTGGGCCGTGGTCTATAGGCTTTTTGGTTGCCTGACGTTTCGATCTCGAGATCGAAAGCTGTTACAACGACCAAACCACAAACACTTCTGAAGATGTCAGCCACAGCCGCTGACGAAACGTCAGGCAACCAAACAGCCTATAGACTACGACCCAAAAGCCCGGTAAATTATCTTAATTTGATTAATAGTTATGTTTGTTTATCTTTAGTTAGTTTCTAATTAACTCTTTGAGAATGGCCTAATTAAGCCGAAACAATTGTAAGAGTATTATACTTAATAAAGTTTGTAAAACCATTGAACAAGTGTGTTTGTTTTTGAATACACAGTTATATTATTTGTAACTTTTTTTAATCACATTCTCTCTGGAAATAGCAGACGTTATTTCATAAATTGTGTCCATATTTTTTAAGTTCGTACATACATACCAGTAGTTAAATCGTTTTATTTGAGGTCGTTTTCTGGCAGACAACGCCTGCTGTGTAAAAGTGTTACAAAGTAACAAAAATTTCAAGTTGAAACATTCTTCTCACAACACAGTCGTAAAACCTTTTACCGGTCATTTCACTCCATCTTATAAAGTTAAAGTTCGAGCTTTGAAATTTGACGGCATTCCTGTTAGTTACTTCACCATATATTGTTGCAAACAACAATCCAATTTAAATAAGATACTAGGGTGATTCATTTTAAACGAACATTTTTTTATTCTCGTTATAAAATTTTGTTTTATCCACCGGTCGGAAATAAAAACAATTGTCTCGAATGTTTAGCATTTTCGTTCTAATTTTAGATACATTCTATTCGATTCTAAAATTTTTCCCTTTTAAAAGGCATGTATATCTGATGATTTTGCTTTAATATCATATAACTCGGCTACATTTTATGTCATCATAATGTTTAAAGGCTCATTTTATAGATAATTTGTAGATCTTCTTCATTATCTAAGTTGCGTGTCTGTTGATTGAGAAAAAAGTTATTTATTGTTATGTAAAAGTCAAGCTTTTTGCTGCCAATAACGGTAAATGACTGGCATCATCGAAAAAGGTCACTGATATAGTTGTAGCAAACTTTATTCTGCACAATTAAGCCTTTGTTTCTGTTAATCTACAGACTATAAAATTTACGTATAACCCCTTTTTTCTAAAGAATACAACGTTTTACAACATTGCCAGTGACATTTTTTCTGTAAGACTAGCTGTTCACCGAAAATTAACGTATCCAGAAAAGAAGGCATTAAAATCCTTGTTCGTCTAAATATAAAGAATCAAAGATCCCACATTTGGAACGTGTCCCACCATGCAGGTACTACGAACCGAAAGCCAAATCCCACAACCGGTTTCGACCAATTCATATAGCTTGTAAAGACCTTTCTGCCAACGGCCACCTGATGAGACCCAATAGGTATAGTTGTGGGATTTGGCTTTCGGTTCGCAGGGCCTACCGTGTAGGACACGTTCCAAATGTGGGATCTGTGATCCTTAATATTTAGACGAACAAGAATTTTAATGTCTTCTTTTTTTGGATATGTTACCTTCATCTAAGATCTTTTAGAATCAATAGTGTAATTGAATGCCGGTGGAGGTATTAGCCCTCAGAGTAGTTGTTTCTGTTGATTTCATATTTATATTCACTGAAGATTAACACAGGTCAAATGGTTTAAATATTTCCATGTAATCTGGAAAATTGAAGGTAAACTCAGAATATTCAAGAAAAGAACATTGCACACTGTTAGTTGTACAAGCCAGTAATGGTTAATTAATGTCAATAGTCACGGTATAGTTGTCATTTTAACACAGACTGATAACCATTGTTGCTTCAAGTTTTGTATGCTAAATCCTTTTTTTTGAAATAAAAAAATATAGTTTTAGCCCAACTTAAATTAAATACAATGTGATACAAAAAGTTTTTCTCAACATTTCAATCTCCAAAGAAGTCTAAAAACATTTACTACAAAATTTGTTTATCTGTTTAGTTAAATAATGAGTTTACTTTGGACGTCTAGACGAATTGTGCACCCTGTTAGGAACAGCACGATATCTTTATTGTGTTTTGTGAATAAATATAATTTTTTACCTACTTTATTTTTTTATCTATCTTGCATTATTTGTTTTTGACGACTATTTTTCTTAGAATGAAAATCGAAAGTAATCAAAATTCCCGTAAAATGTACTTCTCTGTAATATGAGCGAAAATATAAGAACATATACTAAATTTTTTGTATTGTTCATCTAAAGTTTATTGAAATCCTATTCTGTAATCTAAAAATTACTTAAAAACACCAAACCAGTAGATTTTCACAAATTTTATTAAAACATGCTTCGACGAACATTGGCTTCATCAGACACGCAAATATTTACTACTTATTTGTTTAGATATAAAGTGTCAGTTTATTATTTATGGTTCACTAAACTCCATGCTTAAATTAGTTTATTAATTCTATACCGAAAAGAAAATTGCTTCCGAAATACGGGAATTAGCAAGAAAAAAGGCCGCCAATGTATGCTCACGCTTCTAACGAAAATTACATGAATAATTAACGTATGTTCTACTTTCCTTTATGGTTAGATAATAAGATTTTTTCATTTAATTGACCACGTTTAAGCTTTTAGTGAGATCCCTTTGAGCCAAACAATGGAAATACGTATTAATTATTAGTCACTTGGCTACATAATCCGCGCTGGTATTATATGCGCTTGCGGCCCTTATGCTAGCAGTCTTTCTATTTAAAATTCAATTTCCACGACACATACACAGAAAGGACATGTATTAGTAATGTAACATTTCGACCAACAGCGTAACTTTAAATTGATAAAGTAAAATAATAAAGACAAAGGGCGATAGCTGTTATTATAGAGATTCTTTAAAACCATGGAACTACACGCAGATACATACTTTTTGGACTACCCCTAATTATCGCAAATAATTTTTGACCAACGGAAACGTATTTCGTCAACATTTAGTGTAGGAATTATCGTGCGTTTTTTTTTTTTGGTTTTTAATTTATTTACTTACCACAGTGTCTTTTAATATTCTCCTTACATACTCTCTGAGACTAATAAAAATGGGCACAATCGGAGTTGCATGGTCAACCTGCATTATTAAGGCTTATCTACAACAGCAAACCATTACAGTGAATCTAGATGGTAGACTGACTCCCTGGAAGGGGCTAATCCAGCATGTGGGCTATCAATCAACTGCCCCCTACAGGACTTCTCTTGGGAGGAGAATCTCAAGCTAGACCCCTGGGTTTCCCCACTCCGAAGTACCCCTCACTAAGCAACATCCACGATCCACATATTTCTTACTTCGTTTCTATCAACATAAAATCTTTTTTTTTTATTGATCATGAACTGCATTAACCAACTATTAATGTATTCCAAACTGTAAAAAGAAAACGTTAAATTATACTTTCAAAGAAATAAAAGACAAATCATTGTTTAAAAAATACAATACTGGCAACCATGTGAAAATATTAGATTGTGTTGAAATTACAATTCATGCAAAGCTCCATAGACACGCCACTATGTTATTGGTTTCATGAAATTAAGGGAAACATTGGAACCATTTCATTACTAAAAATAAAACAGAGGTAGATAATAAAATCATATCTAATAGTTGTTTTGTCTGTTGATATAGTAAATCATATTAAATTGTAAATATTCACTGTGGAATATTTGTAAAACATAAAAAAAAATATGGAAACATATAAAAGTAATTTTATTCTTTCATTAATTTAAATCACATTATATGTAAAAATGATTTACAATTATAGTTTAAAACAACATAATTGCGTACAATTTATTGCAAACAAACATATCTCTGGCTAGTTACACGTATATGTGTGTTTATAACATTTTAATTTAATACTTATCTATGTAAAATGATTATTTACTAAAAATATATAAATCAAAATATTATTCACGGAAATGTAAGTGAATAAATGTATAAAAATCAAATAACTTGGAATGAAATGTGGAAATATCCCTATTCAAGCGTTGTTCCTTGAGGGAAAATTTTCTTGGATAGTTTCCGAACTTAAGTCCTCAAATCCAACATAAGCACCACATCCTTGGCACAGATAAATTTGAGAATCATCCGGTGAATCGTCTTTTAAGTCACAAACGAAAATTTTCTTGAAATAAGTTGCAAACTCGTCACAGAATATACTGAGATACAAAATAAATGAGATCATTAATACATGTTCAAAAAATAGGAATATCTCAAACGTATCAACGATATACATAACCAGCAAGGCAACTACACGCATTGTAACACTTAAAGTCACTAAATTCAATCCACGATTATCACTGAAAGTCTTTTTCCTAATATAAACCATAAAACATCTAATTATTTGAATGATAAATGTGAAACAGATGCATGCTAAGGACGTAGATCCTACAAAAAATTTAAACAAATGTACTAAAGAATTATAGTTGTAGTGTCCAAAAATCCATAAGAATCCAAATAAAACAGGTGTCCATATTACGGTCACTACAAAATTATATTTATTTCTCCATGTTTTCAGTTTATTTGGAAAAAAATTCTCCATCATCCAGTCAAAAACCATAAAACTTTCAAAGAGTGCAACGGCTGTCCTAGCCAGTGAACCAATTTCTGATGTTAAAACAAATAAATCTATATGCATATCATTTACCAGAGAAAGCGTAACTGGATTGATAATCAATCGAATCAATTCTGCAAATGATCGATGCGCAAGTAATAAATAAACGATTTTATTAAGCCTCCGAAAATGGAGGATGACATATATAAGAATTACATCTATAAATATTGCAAAAAGTCCGGTTAATGAAAGAATTACACTAATTGCAACAGCAGAATATCCAGAAGTGGTTGAATTCAATTCCATTTCTAGTATTATGAGATATCCTGAAAACATAATTAAACAAATTTGTTTTACCTATTACCATCTATTCATTAACTCTGATTAATTTATCTATTTATAAAATAATAATAAGTGTAGATAACGTTATTATTGATAAATAATTCTTCATATTCTCTCTGGATCACAAATATACATTCTTTTAGTTATAACAATTGGTAAAACATACAAATATTTTTTGTCTGTACAATAAATGTTACAAGTATTTCTCCCTGCACAAAAACCCTGTCTAAATTTATTTATGATTATAAAAACATTATTAAAAACGTTCATAAAATTTGAGTACTTACTATGTCAAAATTGTCAAACTTATACAACAACAAATACACTACTTTAAAATCGTCACTTTTCAAACATATTCGTTACGGTTTGAAACTCATTTGGTAATAAAACATAATTAATAAGATGACGAGGTCAAAGTGATATTTCATGGTTACTGTAAAAAACTGATAACATCACAGAATTGCATACTTAAACCACACTTGTCAAAGAAGAATTATGAGCCAAATAATATGTTTAAAATAAACATATTTATTACTCATTTATAAGAATAACAGTAACACATTATTATTTTATTTTCAAAATGTGCAAAACACTTAATTTAAAAATTGCTTATCCACTTCCTCCGATACCATCCCACCAAGCAAATGAATAACTCCAAATTAAGATGCGTTTAGACTAAGCGAACAAAATGTTCGGTTTGCGTTTGTTTTTGTTAAACGACAATCAGGCGAAAATTCCTAAATATAAAAGAGCTTTTCATATCAGCTCACTTTTATAAGTTTAAGAAAGACTGTTAATTTTTTTCTTTATTTGTAACCAAAGTATAATACGAAAATGCAATAAATTTCAATATTTCCGTTTTGTTCAAAGTATACATAGCTATACCAACCGCAATGACATTATTTTCAGAATTCGTCCCAGCTGTATCGAAAGACACTAAACGTTCGCCAAACTTTGAAAACAGTAAAATCTTGTTCAAGTAAAAACCGAGCGGATTTTCATTCGCTTAGTCTAAAAGCACACTTAATTTCAAAAATAATTTTAACAGAACTATATTGGAAAAAGCAACAAAATTGAATATAAAAAAGGAAGGCATAGCAAAAAGATTGACATGACATTTTCAAAAGAAACAACTAAAATCGTGAAAAGTAGATTACATTCGTCTAAGTTCAGCAAGTTAATTATTTTTGCGTCTAAAACAGATAAGCTTCGTTTCGAGAAATAAGTGGGCAAACTTTCATGGGGTTGATTCGGTTTACCAGAAAATCGAGAAGACGCTAAAAACGAATGCGATTGTAATTTATTTTATTTGCCGTCTATTGATTGGATACGTGATCAACAAGTCTAAGAAATAAAGAATATTTCACTGACAAACACGAGAAACAACTTTTCTTCTTATTGTTTACCTGACGGAATTAGATCGACAAGAAGGTTACGTGTCAAAACTAATTGCTAATCTTGTTCGAAAATAAAATAATTAAGAGCTAACTAAGATCTAATACCAGCCTTGTCTAAGTTAAGTTGACCCAGATAACCCTTTTCGAAAAGTTGTTTCATTTTGAATATCTCTATATGTTGTTAAAATATCTGAATAGCTTACACCAAAGAATATAATTTACAATAGAAATTGACGAAAATAATAAATTAAACTAGACAATATTGAGATTTCTGTATATCGAAAACCCACACATACACAGTACATCTTGCCACACCAAAAAAACAAAAACCATCAGCCTGCAATGGCATGATAGGTAGATTATGTAAATTACCAAATTACCATTAAACAGAAATAACTTTGATAAATTAGTGAAAATTATAAAACAGATAGCTTATAACAATGGAAATAAAAGGAATCTTATAGATAACTTAATATACAAAAAAACAGCTATGTTTTAATTCTATTCACATAGATATAGCACCTAAACAACGTCAATTTAGTACACTATCTTATTTAGGACTCTCTTCTATAAAAATTGCCAATAAATCATTAACGAAAATACAAAATACCAATGTAGCCTTTATCATAATAATAATTTATTTAAATATTTAAACAACAGGAAAAACCAAACTGAATTACTTGAATAATGTGGTGTTTATAAATTATATTTTAACTCTTGTAGTTCAATTTATACAGGACATTGTAAAAACTATAATAAAAAATCTGCATCGTGAATCATGAAATAGAACAAGGGTATATCTTCAATAATAAGGAAAATATAAAAATACTACATGTAAAAGAAAAAGGCAAGAAACTAACACTATTAGAAACATTTTCAAAAAAGAAGGAATTAAAATCCAAATGTGAGATCTTTGATCTTAATATTTAGACGAATAAGGATTTTAATACCTTCTTTTTTGAATATATTATGTCTTTGTCTAAGATTACATCGGAATTAACAGTGTAATTCAATGCCGGTAGGGGTATTAGCCCTCGGAGTAATTGTTTCTATTGATTCCATATTTATATTTACTATTAGAAACAATAGAAATTAAAACCCTTTTAAGAGTAAATAAAGAAAATGCTTTAAATGAAATTGAAAATGTGTACGACACCCCTAGTATAATAATGTGTACCACCATTTACTTCCACCACCTTAGCAATTAGATTTTACAATAATTTAAGGTTGTTTTTTAAATTTACAAAATCATTATGTTACCATACGTCTTGTTCCAAAATTAAGCAGAAAGAATCGTTCAAAGCCGACTGACTTGTGTGTTTGAAAGACTTTGTTAAATTTATTAAGGCAAATATTTTAACATCGTCTAGACTAGGGGCGGTTCGGGTTACTCCTTTCAAAACTAATTTAAACGCAGGTTTCTGTTTCGGTATTGAAGGGATCATTGGTTTTTTCTTAAGTGTAACTCAAACTAAAACTGTAATGCTTCAATCAGTAAGTACAAATTAGCATATGTTATTATAAACTGGACTCAATTTTTCTAATTTATTTTAAAAAATAAATAAACGTTATATACATAATTTTCGCGTTCAAAAACTTTATATAATATACATTTCGGAAATTTAACTTTTAGATAACACATTACCCCAAAAATTCTAAAAATTTGTAATTGTTAAAGAAATAAATTATTAAGGTAAATGTATGGTTTTCCTGACAAAGTTAAGTGTAAAATTAACAACAAATGATTCAGTTTTCTGTAAGTAAGGTTTTTTTTTATTGTAAAACTCAATATTCAAAACTTGTATATTTTCTAGATACTTATTTTGAATGAAATGAGTAATTTAATTTGAAAATTTCCAAGTGCTTTCACAAACACTAACTTTTAAGTGAGAAGATAATTTTCAAACATCATAGAATAGATACAATGAAACACAATTTAACAAATATATTTATTATTAAATACTTTGAAACAAACAGAAAAAAATATACAAACAATAAAAATAATTAATTGTTACAGTAATGTTTCTTGGCACCTTTTACAATAAATTCCAGTTAATGTTTCTCTATTATAACTGTCATCTTCAGACAGCTGGCAAGTGAATGTTTGTTTTAAACAAGTCCTAAACTGTGGATTTTCTATCATTAAAAAGACCAACAATAAATACGCCGTAGAATTATTAAAAAATTCAGTAACTGCAATAAACACCGCGTCAGGAAAAATAAACCAATTAACAATAACAGAAATCAACTGAATAACGAATATAAAATAAAACAAATTATTATTGTTCTTCAAATCCCTTTGTCTACATTTGCATATGAATCTTACAATTACAAGAGTTAAAAGAAACAAAGGGAAAGCTAAATCATATAATATAATTATTTCACTCATGAGTCCGTAGTACCCATCTTGAGTACAAATCCTTGCTGTTAGGATGGCACTAAATGTTGAAGGAGCCCAAACACCGACAATTGAAGTTTTATAATTTTCCCTCCAATTTACTAATTTACTTGGCCAAAAATTTTCCACGCACCAATCAATAATTATTAATGCTTGAAAAATACCTACAAGTAAATCAAAACACCCTTCCATATTCATTATAAAACAGATAAACTTTTCAGAAACATGTATATTTGTCTTATCCAATACAAAGTATACAGATGGAGAAACGAAAAACCTGATCGCATCAGCTATGCGCCAATGTACTAAAAACATATTGACTACAGAGAAAAGACGCTTGAAATGAAGAAAGATGTATATTAGAAGAATATTAAACACAATTCCAAACAAGCAATACACTTGGAAAACTATTTCGATGGCAGGTATATAGAAACTGGGTTCTTCCACATTATTGGTTTGATTTTGATCCTTTGATAATAACAAGTAATCCATTTCTTTGTTTTCCTGCAAAAATTAAAAGTTTTATACTGTGCTCTTTTAGATAAGAACTCACACCAATGAATAAATGTTTTAAAAATGGCTACGACACTAATTTAATACATAATATGTTAAACAAAAAACTTAAAAATCAAGCAAAAACCATGTTATACAGCCAAGCAAACAAAAATAAATAAATATTTTTTTTTCATTAATTTCATAAAAAATGTAAGCAACAAAATTAAACTTAGATTAAAAACATTGAATATAAAAACAGTAGAAGTTAATAAAACTAATTTAAAAACTTTATTAGTACACAATAAAGATAAAACAGACTTTAATTGTAAAAGTGGTATCTATGAATTAAATTGTAACCAGTGCGATGCTATATACATAGGTCAGTGTGGCAGAGCCTTAAAACATAGAATAAAAGAACATGTAAATAGAAAACCATGTAAATTCTATGGGCTTTTCCGAACATTGTAATATCAACGGACATACATTAAATTTAGATAACATTAAATTAATTCACATTAGACAAAAAAGCAAAAGATTAAATTTACTCGAAAATCTTGAAATTACAAAAGCTTTATCGGATGGAAAAAATGTAATAAATAACCAGAAAGAATTGTGTTTAAATAGTACACACCCCTACTGTTACCTAGAATACAATACCTCTATTGTGAGTTGATATTATTATGTTCGAAAATTCCATGTAGGCTAGTTAGTTGTTTCGAATACGTTTATATATGTATATTTGTACATCTTGTCAATAGGTATTTAACCGGTTGGTTTTAACTTTTAATTTAATTTGTTTACCTACTCTTTGAAAATGACGGTCTCGTCGAGACAATTGTAAGAGGTTCTCTTTAAATACATTGTTGAAACTTTTCATATTGCTTTTATTAGATATTTTTATTTAGGTAGACTAAATACTATTATATAAAAAAAGTAGTTCAGACGTCTTAAAAATTTTCCAAACGTACAAATATATACCTACCTACAAAAAGTTGAAGACAAGAAAAATGGTAAAATTAAGAGAGACTACTTATGACATAAACTTAAACATGAATGAATTCTGAAAAGCTGAGTTTAAGTATGTCAGCAATGGATGAATATTAAAGAATATTTTGAAAATTAAAATACCTTTCGTGTTGTGCCTCTCCGTTCTATGGTATTAACAATTATTTTATAAACGAAGCATTTACACAACACATAATTCAGCACATGCAGTAGCACAGGAAATAGTTAACGCAAACTTGTGATTAGATAATTATTATTTTATTCAGCTAACAAGTGGGGATTCTCAGAAACTGAAAAACATTAATTTAAAGAAGAAACGATATTTTAAACAGTTATACGTTACCCGCACTAAAAATAAATAACGAATGATATTCGCGATAACTTTTTGATCTTTCACTCTGTTTAAGTGGAAACAAAATAGACAGCCAATCAACATTTCAAACCAACATAAACATAACGAATGTTCACCGTTATAATTAAAAAAATTATAGCATCTAATAAATAATTACATTTTGTTTTCATCGTTTACCTAAACAAAAACAAATGGTAGATAAAATAGACTACTCTATACCCTCCAAATTTGGACAGATGAGTACCGTTGATGCTGCATAGCTCCACACCGTAACCTAATTCAACCTAATCATTTCGTCGACGGGCATTTAGCCACTGTCACAACAACATTCTATCTGTGGTCTTACAACAATCGAATATTGACATTTCAACACGTCAAGACGTCGGTGATCTGTAATTACAAATTCCGGTTAAATCGAATGTAGGCGCGTTAGTTAATTCCAACCTTTAGTTAAACGTTTTAACACTCATATAATTCCGCAATTTTGTATCATGAGAGGAGATAGCTCCACAGAATTACCTTACAAGTCTACCTATATATATACTAGCATCATAGATACGTAACACATTATTATATAGTGTATCGAATAAGCAATATCAAGGTATCGTTGATCGGAAGTCGCTTGGAATGCGAAAGGTTGGTTATGAAAGTAACTATTTTCCCTTTTCGAAATCGTACTTTTACAAACAACTATTGATAACGTGATTAATAAAATAAATAAATGAACTGAACAATAACAAGGTGAATAAATCAAATAAATAAATTAAATTTTGTAAATCAAGAGCCAAAGGTCAAATTGGGAAATTAAGTCCTACCTGGTTTTGTCTGCAACGTGATGGAGTACATCCATCTCTGGCAATTCGAAATAGAGTCCCACCCAACGCCTGTACTCCTAGCATACGACGATTTCCCAATCATGAATAACGTTTCTGTGTTTCGTAAATAAACCCAAATATATTTTTGAATAAATGAAAAATAATATAATTTTCTAAATTACAAGCATCATGTGACAATAGTGATGATATAATGAGTAAAAACATGTCGCTTTAGGGAAAGGAAAAGGGATAGATGGAAAACTTTAAATATAGGGCTAAAATATTAAGTAACTAACCCAATAGTGTGTGTTAAATATTTTTATTTAAACAAAATAAATTTATGTCAAAGTTTCTTGACATTCTCTGCAATAAGTCGTATTTAGATCCCCTTTATTATATTTGTCGTCATCGTTTAGATTACATTTGATCACATTTTGAGTACATGTCTTGAATTGGGAGTCGTAAAAATACAACACAACTAACAAAAAGACGCCTGCAGATTGTCTGAGAAAAACTAATAACATTAACAAATAGCTTAGAGGCGAAATAATCACAAATTCAATACAATTTATTATTGTAATCGTACAAATTAAGTAAAAGACATAATTGCTGTGAATTAAATTCCTGTTTCTGCATTTAAAAACAAACTTTGCAATATTAACAAGAGCAAGAAACGTCCCAAAAGAAAAATTGTAAATGTGGAATATAAAGTAGCTTATTTGTCCGTCGTAATATTTTTTAGTACAAACACTTGCTGAGATGGACCCACAAAAAATTAAACGAATCAGTCCGATGACCAATGCTTTGTAATTTTCTTTCCATTTTCTATCAGCTCTTAGCCAAAAGTATTCCATGCACCAATCAATGACTATCAATGTCTGAAAGAGAGCAATCGTCAATCGACAGTAACTATTCATTTCGTCAACAAAACATGAATAATTTCTAAAATTATAATCGGACGTGTGGACAAACGCAGAATGCAGAGTAGGACTTTGAAGAAAACTAATGATATCAGCCACGCACCAATTCGTCAGATACATGTTTGCTACCGAATGAAGACGTTTAAAGTGAAGAATCGTGTACACCAGAAATATTGCAAAAGCCATTACTAGAAAATAGTACACTAGCAAAACTATTTGTATTGTTGGCACTTTATGTTCGACTTCTATATGTAGGAATTCTGTACTAAATTCCTCTTCTAACTGTTCGTAATCCATTTTTACTTTAGTTTTATAAGTGTTTTCTAAAACAAAGAGAAGTACGTTTAAAAAACGTAACACCAGTTGCATTTACGCGTCTATAACGTTCATTAACCACACCTCCATCCCTTTCCAACTTATTCTAAAATCCTTTTTCTAAAAAGAGATCATAACAAGCAATATCAATTCATATTAAACTATCTATCTATCAGCTATATTAAACTTATATCAACCACCAAGTCTAATCAATTAATAATGTTCGAACGACAACTCAATCGTGACGCAACGCTTTCCGGTAGTTGCTACCAGTATTATCCGTTGTTAAAAGTGTAAATATATGTATATAAAACCTGCTCAAAGACTTTAATTCTAACAACTTACAAACGCTACTTCAATCAAGATTCAACACAAATACCTGGACTTCATCAAGTTGCAGTCCAGGACATTTTCATAGTGGATCAAAACATTAGGTTATGCACGGAAACCAAATTAATAAAAAACATTCATCAAAGATCTATCAAAAACTGATAAATTTATAAATTTCTGACCAAAACCAAATGTTCTTTATCTTTGTAGATTAAAAAAAGTGTCTGAAAAATACTTGGTTTTTGAGTTATTTAAGGATTGATTTTTCTGATTACATATGTACATATACAATGATAAACAGCCTTGGGGTGGAAAGTACCTATTGAAATCAATTTCGATCTTTCTCAGGGAACATTTAAATAAGCAAATTCAAATCCCTATTTATCATACTGTAGTTTACCAGCATTAATATGATTTAGTATAGTAAATTTACGAACCCAAGAACTGTATTACGTAAAAACACAATTTATATTATATTCAAAAAAGAAGGAATTAAAATCCTTATTCGTCTAAATATTAAGATCAAAGATCTCACATTTGGAACGCGTCCTACCAAGTAGGCACAACGAACCGAAAGCCATATCCTACGACCGATATCGACTTATCGGGTCTCATCAGGTGGGCGCTGGTAGAAAGGCGAATAAGGATTTTATTTCCTTGTTTTTTGAATATGTTATATCTTCGTCTAAGAATACATCGGAATCAACAGTGTAATTCAATGCCGGTAGGGGAATTAGCCGTCGGAGTAGTTGTTGAATTTATATTTATATTTATATTTACAATTTATATTATTTGTTAACTGTGTAATCTGAGAAAATTATGCTAATTGTGGCTATTTCGATAAAATGACTCCTGCTTTTATGAGATAATAATGTAATATACTACTAGTTGAAATGAGTTATTTAAATCTGAACAAAAACGTAGGTACATAAATGTAAAAACGGAACCATGCTTGGTAAAAGCGACGTCCAGGGTTGTCGGCTTCGCCCATAAAAACTTACAATCTGAACCTCTGAGAAGGTGCGAAATTCTATATGAGCTTAAATAAGAATGTACAACTTCCTTCAGTTCAGATTTAAAGGAACATTTGTTACATTCTTTGATATTGAGTAATAATCAATAAATTGCGTTTATCGTGTTGGTATTTAATGTAAATTTAAAATTTAATATTTTATATTACAAACAGTTTAGTTATATATAGAACTTGCCAAGTTTCAATTCAAAATTCATTATCATAGAACTTAACAATTTTTCTATTAAATCAATTCAAGAACATTGTAAGTTCTTGTCGTATGTTCCTACAAAACTTGGAACCCTTCCAGATCTCAAATCTATTATCGCAGAAGCCGACAACCTCGAACGTCGTATATACCAAACTTCGTCCCCATTCAGATATCCTTAATCTTTAAAAACTTTAAAGAGGTTGTGCTCTATTATCGACCAATCAAAAACATAGAATACTCCAGCATGCGTCTCAAATAATCCTTATTACCTATACATAACCGCACCAATAACTTTGTCAACAATTGATTATAATAGTATTTTAATTGCCAAGCAAAAGAATCTCGAAATGGTTCGTGTTGGTGATGCCCTTTTCATTACTGAACTTGGCTGACACTATCGTTTGTCTCATTATTCATTTATTACATTAACTATGGTTTTATTTCGTTTACAATAAATATAAATATGGAATCAACAGAAACAATTACTCCGAGGGCTAATACCCCTACCGCCATTGAATTACACTCTCGATTCCGAAAGATTCTTAGACGAAGATAAGATATCCAAAAAATTAGGTATTAAAATCCTTTTTTCGTCTAGATTTTAAGGATCACAGATCTCACATTTCGAACGCATCCTACATAATAAGCACAGCGTACCGAAAGCCATATCCCACGACCGGTTTTGACCTATCGGGCCTCATTAGGTGGACGCTGGCAGAAAGGCTTTTGCAAGCTATATAATAAATATAAATATGGAATCAACAGAAACAACTACTTCGAGGGCTAATACCCTTACCGGCATTGAATTACACTGTCGTAGGATATGGCTTTCGGTACGCTGTGCCTACTGTGTAGGACGCATTCGAAATGTGGAAAAAAGGATTTTAATGCCTTCATTTTTGGATTTGTTTATAATGTTTGTGTATTTTTGTCAATTGATCTAGAATATTCGTTAACCTTCTTCTGAAAATCTTTTACTATGCAATTCTTAAATCTTGTCTAAAGCGCTAATCCTACAACTTTCGTGAGTAAGTTTAAAAATTCCGGTGCATCAATTTGCCTCCAGATACCAGTTGGAAGTGATCTTCCCTGCCTCATACATATGAATCCTATTTTAAAAATACAATTCAGCAAAATTTCGAAAAGCCGATATTTAAGTTTACTTCGTATGCTATTCTGGCCCAGTTTTATTTCAACCGTTTCGATTTCGACCGTCTCTTCTGTTTATTTATGGCATCAACCGAGTCCGATTGTGTATTGGCCTTATCTCGCCACTACTGGGTTGAAGATTGGTTTTTTGTTGTATTTCAACTAACTTTCCTGTCAGATTGGTCGAACACGAAAATTTATAGCTTCATTTCTGATATCGTCAAAACACACACACACACACATCAGCGAAGAATTGTTTTCATTACATTATTCATTTCACTTTCCATAGTTGAACAAGCAAATTCCAAGAACATCGGAAGAAAATCTGTAAAGCAATTCTCTGATCCGTTCCGTAGAAATTTTTTATAGCAGATCAACCCCTTTACCCATATTATATTAAAATTTAGACTTTAATATCCTGGGAGGAGGGGTAAACGTTTAATAATTTCGCTGGCATAAGGAATGATGAAAAATTAAAAATCTTACATAAACGAAAAACTACAAAATAATAATAATAATAATGTGTAAATATATAAAGTCAACAAAATTAATTAATTGTTAAATCATATTCAAAAAAGAAGGAATTAAAATCCTTATTCGTCTAAATATTAAGATCAAAGATCTCACATTTGGAACGCGTCCTACCAAGTAGGCACAACGAACCGAAAGCCATATCCCACAACCGATTTCGACCTATCGGGTCTCATCAGGTGGGCGCTGGCAGAAAGGCCCTTACAGGCTATATTATAAATTTTAGACGAATAAGTATTTTAATTCCTTCTTTTTTTAATATGTAATACCTTCGTCTAAGAATCCATCGGAATCAACAGTGTAATTCAATGCTGGTAGGGGTATTAGCCCTCGGAGTAGTTGTTTCTGTTGATTCCATATTTATATTTATATTTATTTTACCTAAGGTAAAGGTAGACTACTTGCTACCTCCTTAAACAAACTTGTACTTTTATTGATAGCATTTTAAAAAGTATTTTCAATAATTTACTAAAATTTAACTAATAATAATCTTAATTTCAGTTAAAACGATTGGCTGATAATGAAGTATAATGAAAAGGGTCCTCTGTTTTTTGTGCACTGTGGATATAAAGGACAACTAAAATTAATGATTCCCCAAAGTAAATGATAATTTTAACACCAAACTTTCTTTATCAGTGAAAACAGTGTACGTGTAATTCAGATAATGGAGAAGATGCAAAGGCCTAATTACAAGTGCTGTATTACCTATAAGGTAAGTATCTTCATGAATAAAGATTTTGTGCATATAGCTATTTTATCTCTCAGCATTTTGCCATGCTAAATGTTATGAATGGTGCTTATGATATAAACCAAAGTAAACAGTTTAATTAAGAATTAATGCGTAGAAATTAAAAATCACTGAAAAGAAGTATAACATTACGTTCTACAATTTCTAAAATTTCTTGAGAAACAAATACACCAAAACCCGCTTTTCAAGAAGGGAGGGTAATCATAAAGTAATATCTTGGTAATTAAATTTTTGAGAGGTTAATTTCAATACATTAATGTGAATTAATTTTTTTCAAATAATTTTTACCTACAATAGATTACCACAAATTATACATCTATCTATCTTATTTTTAATTATTTATTTTCGTAATTGAAAATTATATAAGTATCTAAGGACTTGAAGAATTTGTATATGACTAACGAAGATAATTGAGAAATATTTACGTATAAATTGGCAACTAGAAAACAGTTATATTAATTTGTTATAATCCAAATCAAAAACAAAATACAATTAACATTCCACAGTATGTATAATTTATACTTAACAATTGTTTCACCCTCTTGAGTCTTCCTCAGAAGCAAAAAATAAAAACTAAATAACACACGGGTTTCTATATATACCTATTCTATGGGACGGAGGTACTACCACTACAATAGTACTCTTTCTAAAATACCCTACAAACAAATTAAAAAACATATTTAATAGAAACAACCTTAATGTAGCCTTTTATACGAATGGTACGGTAGGTAGACATATTTAAGGAACAGAAATCCGTAGTTTACAAAGTAAGTAGCCGTTGATGTAATAAAATGTACATTGGTCAAATAGGACGTTCTTTTAAAGAACGTATCAACAAACTTAAATAATCCTTTGAAAACAAACTATGCGAAACATTTCAACGAAGAAAATCACATTTTTAAAGAAAATTTTCAAATTCTACTCATTGGCTTCCTCTTTTAGAAACGCTTTAAGTAAATGAACAAAAAATACAAATATACCCCTGAGTCTGAATAACCAATTAGACCTCAATAATTCACCCTTGCTTAACGACTTTCCTAGTGCCCCTATCCCTTAAAGGAAGTATATAAATATATATACGGCGGTACGTTATTTCGTTTTTAAGTTATTCTTCTGAAGAAGCCTCAAGAAAGCGAAGCAATTGTTAAGTATAAATTACGTATATTGTGGAAAGTTAATTGAATTTTATTTATGTATTATTTTTAGGCAAGGCGACGTAGTTAACTCTTGGTGAAACGTTTTGATAATTTAATTAAAATAAAACTCTTGTAATAGTTTCTCAATTTGTTTTTTATTATGGCATCATCAGGAGTGAAAGTATATAAACGATAAAATTACAATGTTACAAGCTCTTATATTTAACTAATATTATTTACTACTTCTGGGTTTAGGATGGGTTTCCAAAATCAAGTTAGTCATTGGTTAGTATTTTCTTATTTTGAATAGCTTTTTCGATTTATTTTTGACGATATAATATTTTTATAAATATAGATATAAATATGAAATCAACAGAAACAATTACTCCGAGGGCTAATACCCCTACGGGCATTGAATTACACTGTTGATTGCGGTGGATTCTTAGACGAAGATATAACATATTCAAAAAATAAGGAATTAAAATCCTTATTCGTCTAAATATTAAGATCAAAGATCTTCCATTTGAAACCGGTTATGGCATATGGCTATCGGTTCGTTGCGCCTACTTGGTAGGACGCGTTCCAAATGTGAGATCTTTGATCTTAATATTTAGACGAATAAGGATTTTTTCTTCTTTTTTGAATGTAATATTTTTATATTCCTTTTTTTAAATACAACAACCATAACACAGGCCTAGCTACCCACTGCATAACAATAACCCTATATTTAATAAAAATAATATAAAAATGTTATGTCGTATTTTAATTAAATTATATGTTATAAAGATGAATTATTATCAAGTATACGTAGATACAGTTAATCATATAAAATATTTTTTTAATTATTTATGTTAAGAATAGATTGTCAACTGTTACTTTCTTTATCAAACCTAGTTTAACTTTTTAATTCTTGGAAGTAGATCGTGATTTTTTGTACCTACTAGCTTATGTCATGCATGTAAAAGGCAAATCGTTTTTTTCCGTTGTTTTAGATGTTCAGCTTTTTGCAAAATTCAAATTAGCCACATGGACAATTACTTACTAGGCTGTGCCGGGCTGTGCAGGGATGAATGAAAATAATTCTTCTTAAAATTCCCGGTAACCCGGTAATAAAATGAAGAAAGGTAGAGGCACCGCATTGGCATCAATCCAGGGCATCATCGTGAAGTGTAACTTCTCGAAGGAAAGGAGCTGCGCTTGATAAGCGCACGTTCGTGCAATTTACTCCTAAAGTGGCTCGTTTGAGAACTACTGTTGAAAATGCTTCTTTTCATGCTCTGTTAACTTTCAACTAGCAGACCAACTTTGTTAGTGTTTATCGAAAAATTTAACTGGAGAGTTTAAATGCATACTTGCCTATTAAGTCAGCATTATTTGTTTAACTTTTGCTAATATCTCTACCAAATGAATACGTTGTCTTTTCTTATAAATTGGATGCAGTAGAAAATAGGTGTAATAAAATCCTTCATTGCAATTTTAATTGGCAAACAGAAAAATGTAAGAAAAGAGGAGAAGTTCCCATATGTATTAAAAAAATTTCCACCAAAAAGTTTTAGATTTAATTTTTAATTCTACTAAACCTCAAAAGTAGTTTATGCAGCTATTGAATTTTTTCTACGCAGGATTGTGTGCCATTTAATTAATAAAATATTAAAACTATGAAAATATACCCCCTTTCTACTTGTTAAACAATAAAATACGACAATAATTTTCTTACTTCTGCCATAACACTTGAGGTCCATTTTAATCTTAATCTTTCTAGTAAAAAAATTTGTTATTTTTTGTTCAAAATTGATGTTTAAAGTGTAATTCCAGAGCCTCCTTAACCGTAAAAAACAAAAAATGTTGTGAAAAAGTTTAATTTAGTATTTAATAACAAAATATGATATTATTTAAATAAATGATCACTTAATTTCTCAAAGCTCGACCTTCAGATTTAACGAGCTAAGAAAAGCAGGAATAAAGAGCAGAAAGGGTCAAAAAAGTTATTGTAGTAAAGAAATTCTTTTTTCGAAGAAAATAGAGAAAGCAAATTTGGAGAAGAACTAATTTTGATATTTGAATTTATAAAATTATATGTAGTTTCCTTTTCAATTTATTTATTTGTTATAAAGGGAATCTAAGTATATGTTTTCTCAATTTCTCAAGTGATAAACCAGTTGCATACTTCTTTAATTATAGATTTCGTAATTATAAACTTGTCCAAAACTTAAACATAAGAATAATATTTGATATAGAAATTGTTGAAAGATGTTTTCTAATTTATGAAAAGACTATTCATAGAACTGCCAAGTTGAACTAAATGATTAAATATTTATTGAAATTGAACAGATCGTTGTGTAATTTCAAATAGTTCCAAGCGCAATCAAAACCTTCTGCTTATTTTCACTTAATTATAACTTTTTAATTTACCTGTTTTAATATTTGTGTCTACCCATATTTTTTTCTAATCTAAAATATAATTTTTGTTTTTATTTCAACTTCTTAAAAGAAAATGTGTAAGCAATTTCTCAATTAAAGGAATTCATTTAAAAGAAAAATGTTTTATTTACTTACAAACCTATACCAATTAAAAAAAAATTCAATCATTCGTTCATTAGTGTAAATATATGTTATACACGCCAGCGTAATTACATAAGGGATGATAGTAATTTTGGTTCTGCTTTCGTTATTATTTTATATAATACTACCAATTCAGGGTTAATTCATTCTTTTATAGACACAGAACTCGAAATTACCCTTCGTGTTTAAAATTATTTTCTCATCTCTAAATAAATAAATAGTATAGCATTGCTGTAATTTACTTAAATAAAAAAGGCTTCAATTAATAAAACTTCTAACTAGCAGTAATATATTTATTAATAAGTCCTAAATAAAATTTTATTACAGTATATTCCACAAAATAAGCTTAAACTTCTAGAAAAGAAAAATAAAAAACGTAATTCTATTATATGGCTTTAAATTACTTACATTCATGAATACTATTTAATATAATATTATATTAAGAAAGGAAATGGTACAATAAAGTACAAATTTTTGTTGGACATTGTCTTAATAATTTGAAATGTTAAAAAACATAAATGAACAATTGAAAAACAAATTAATTTTTCACAAGTTCATTCGATAATACATTAAACCATATTAACTTTATATTCTGAATTATGGACTAAGTTAACTAATTTAGCTCCATGGCATCAAAACTTAAAATTCCTGATTTCAACCTCTAATAATTTCTATCTTCCTACTATCCTCCATTCCAAATGATAAGTGGAAACAGATAATTTTGTTTTGTTGTAGTGTGTATGATATGTTTTCTTATGCTTTTTGACAAAAGTGAATAGTGAACACGTATATATGTGAATCGTATAAGCTATATCCCTGATATAAAAAAATTATATGCTCAGTAATGATAACTACATTGATTTTGATCTACTTACCTTTTATTTAACCTGTGTAAAATGTATCTTAGCCAAATAAAATATATGTTTATGCTCTTCGACAATAAATTTCAAAAATCTATATCATTACACTGTTCCTATTAAGTTCAGCCGTGATTATATGTATTATTACCATAACTCCTATTTTTAACAGTACAACTTAATGAGAACGCTATAAAACATATTTTTGCATCAGAAAGGCATCAAACAGATCCCTTACGAGGTCAACCACTTATGAAGAATTACATGTTAATCACGTACCTACCGTACAGAAAAATGATATAAAAACAATTCTACAAAAACTAAAAAGCTCCAAATTAGTTAATTCTGCCACTTAAACACTAATTAACATAGATTTTCTCCATTTCTCTCATTGCCATGACAATAATAGACGTGTAAACATAACCAAATATAACCTAAAAACCATTATTCCAGATGTTTGCAACATTCATATTGCGGGTAAGAAAAAACTATTAGTGTTTTAAAGCCTTGAATTTGCCATGTTTTTATATTCTGTTAATTTGAAATTCTAATTAGCATTATAAGAAAACTCGAGATCTTTGTTTATCTTCTCCTACAACTGTCAGATTGAAATCGCCAAACTTAATCAGTTGAGCCAACTTAAATTTTTAAGCCAACTTCTAAATTCAAAAATCACTAGGTTATATTTTCCACAGAACTTATGTTCTCCTAATACAAAAGCTTAAAATTTTCAAATACAAACGTTTAGAAAATTAGTTGGGCATGTGTCTATGTCTGGCGCCTTCACCAAAATTACTCGATATATATGTCTGGCGCATTCACCATAATTAATTAATAAATACAATTAATAATTTCATTATTATGTTATATTAGATATTTTATTTACCTAACTATACAAACTAAATAGAAAAGAACGGTATAAAATAATAAAGAATTAATTATAGATTGAACTATATTTATTTATAAGTATTTTATTGAATAAATGTAACTTTTTACTTTGAAATAAGAATCAAAAGAATTAATAAATGAACTTTATTTTTATTTCATATAATTATATTCACAACTTATTTAATATTGCACTATAAATATATGTATCAACAATAAGTTTATTTTATTTTAATTAGCACAAAATAACATGTTCTTTTGCTGCGTTGTAGTGCCAAAACCATCCATCATATGCAGTTTTAAGTGGATAGTGAAAATAATGCAGCGAGTTTTCCAAAATAATCTGCAACAAAATATAAAATTATTTAATTTCGTTAAATTGTATAAGGAATTCAATTAATTTTCATTTTTTGTTAACATTAATTGAAAAAGTTATCAAAATTAATATCTACGTAGCTACTTATACGCAAATTACTTGCCTACGTTTTACAAACTCACTGCAACTATATAAATTTAAAACAAAAAGCAGTCCAGAATAAAACTAAGATTTTTTTATTTATTCTGAATTACTTTTTATCTTACTAATAAAGAAATAAAAACGTGAATTAATAACCAAAAATCCATAACCACCATACTTAAAATAAAATACCAAAACGAAAGTAATTAAATAAAAATATAGATACTTTAATATAAATAGGTATTTAAATACAAATATAAATACATAAGATGTATTTCAAATACAGACACAAATACTTATTTAAGGTTGTAGCAAACAGTATTGAAATACTAATTAATTAATTTGATTTTTTTTTTATAAACAAATAGGTTGAAAGTAGAAAGTACAGAGAAAATTTCTAACTCGATCATTTTTCCTGGTGAGACTTACAATAATGTCTTAGTCTAATCAAATAAAATACCTTCGTTAAATTATTTTAATACAAATACCATAAAAGTATTTAAATGTGAATTTCAATACTTTTGTTTCAAATATTTCAACAAATATTTCGTGTAAGAGTCTACACATAATCACATTTTTATACTTACTGTTCCAAATTGCCATTATTTTTTTCCTTTCTTAAGAAATTTCTAGGGTAATGTCCGCTTCCAAATTGATCCTTCAGGAAATTGGTTTTTTATTACAAAACAGCATGCAATGGGAATTTGCAAATTCTAAAAAAGAAATTTCCTTTATTAAGCGTGAAAGTATTACAGAGAAGCTTCAATATTTATAAAAAAAATTGATAGTTTCGACCTTTACTTGATGAAAATCTATCTTAATTAGAAAAAATAAAAATAAAGATTTTCACACACATTATTTACTATTCGTGACATATGTTTCGCCAAACTTTGGCTTCCTCAGACGTGAGTACTTACTACTGAAACATATGTTACGAATAGTAAATAAAGTGTGTGAAAATCTTTAGTTTTGTTTTTTCTAATTATAAAATATTGATTGTAATAATGTTTTATAAACTTATTTTATTAAATTTTACAAAAAGGCAGTTTTATTATAAACAATTTGTATTTTTATTGTAGTACTGAAGAAATCTGTAGGAGTTTGAAAGGTAATCACAACAGTATTTTTAATAAAAATGCCAATTTAAATACTTTATGGTCCGATCTCTACTCTTACATTTCCTCGTTACTTCCAAATTCTTCCCTCAATTATTAGTTAATTCTATTTTGCCAGAGCAGCGTCTGATAATATTTATTTCAAGTCTTACTACAAATGTAAATTAGTTATTAAAAAATATATATCAATATCCCAAACATTATTTGCTTTATTTCCACAGAACAAAATCATTTTATTAAAATATTCACTTTAACTATAAACAATTTGTTATTATAATCTTAAAATAAAGTGTAGTTATTTCAAGTATACAACTGTTGGTACGCTTAATAAAATAATAATTTTAATAATAATTCTAGTAAAAACTGTTTAATTACTTTATGATCAGAGTTTTATACTTACAGGCCAAAATATTCAGCCATATAAAACTTTCTTAAATACGAAACAGTTCCTGATGCCTTTCATTTCCAAATTAAACCATTAAAATATTAATATTCCTTTTTCAATGACAGCATCTAGCCGAAATTTTCAAATTCTAAAAAAAAAAGATTTTTATTTTATTTATATAGATATAAAAATAAAGTCTGAAACAATTACGGGAATGTTTCAATAGTCAAAAACCATACATTCATGTTTTTAAATAAACAAAAATAAAATATAAGCAATTGAAGTACTGATCGGATCCTTATGAAACATTATTTTAATAACTAGTGAAGAGAAAATCACTTTTGAATGTTTCAAAATTTGTTGTAAATTGTACAATATTGTTTCAACATAACAACGTCTTTTTCAAGAATAACAGAATTACTAAATTTTAAGAAAAAAAAACTTTTTTGTGTTTCATTCCTACCAGCTACTCGTGCACCCGGTGGGTGGTGTGGTTAGGGAGAGAAAGATGAGAAGCCTATTGGCGAAGTTAAGTTGGTCGTTATTGTTTTTTTTTATTCCAAAGCATTCTAAAAGGTCCAACCTATTCCCTTTTCTTTCACTGATACTGTTCGAGTTGATAAAATGGATATTGTTTATGCATTGAGTCGCTAATCCTGTGGTATGTTGTTGATTTAAAATGTATTTCTTATGTTCATTTAATCGAATTCTAAGATCCCTGCCAGTTTGGCCAATATAAGATGCATTACAACTATTGAAAGATAGATCCATTTTTTCTTTATTATTAAAAACCAAGCTATATAAAGTACACTTTTTGTAATTTTGAAACAATTATAAAAATAAAAAATTGCACTAAGAAAAACAATTTTTTATTTCCATAAAACAAAGTCCTAAAACTATTTTATTAAAATTTATATTGAAGAGATTTAACCATTAGATAATATAAACACAACACACCTATTACAACAGTTTCAATCACAATGTATTTCTTATAAATATATAGCTACTATCCATTAATTTGTTAAAATTAAATATTGTTCACATTTCCATAATGTTTCTGATGTTTACGAAAACACATGAACAAATTTCTTTTGAAATCCGTATAACCAATTAGTAATATAATAAAATTCAATACTCCACAGTACACACGAAATATGTTCAGTGAATATTGATAATATAATACGTTAATAAAAATTTCATCCCACAATATTAACGAAAATGCTACCACATTTACAGTAGATAAAATTTGTACATAAGTTACCGGATACGATATTTTTACATAGCACCTTCTTACAGCAATAACAACATAAACAATAATTAAATAAACATTTAACAACGGCGTTCCTAAAAGTAAAATGGCAAAACTGAGCAAAAGAGGTATATACAGTCTAAGTTTACAAATTCCATAGAATTGCCCACTTACAAACAAGAAACATATCCAAATAACAGCCACAAAAGGTGATAAATACTTCTCAAACAAATTTGATAACCGATACCACGAAAACGCGTACGCTGTCCATTCTAAAGTAAGCATGGTAACAAAAACAAGCGAAATCATTTGAAAATTGATTGCTGTATCAAAAGGTACACAATACCACAAACTATCGGTGGATAAATACTTCCCTGTGGCTAGCATGTACCCTTCACCAATTATTATGTCAAACGTTAAATATCCTATGTCTGCAATTGCCCAGTTGGCAATAAAAACATTTGGGACAATTCTCATTTCTTTGAAACTTAACATGACAATTGCAATTGCAATATTAGCAATAATTGATAACGATGATCCGATTATATTTATAATAAATATATTCCTTTCCCATTCTACTAATGCGTATCCAGAACCAGTAATATTTGTAGTTTCCATAGTAATTTCCTCCATTTTCTTGTGAACTTGACCAATTCCTCCTTTTTATTTATTTACATAATCATCTATAATTATATTTTTAGATTATTTACAACACTACAACCATATGTTTTAGGGTGAAATTAATTCTGCACCTCTATTTATCTTCTGAGGAATAATCACCGCTTAACATACACAAAAAAAGAAATTTAAACCACATTCGACAATACGTATAAAATAACTTCTTTGAGCTAGTATTACTAATGTGATTCTAAAAGGCAATTTGTTGTTTAGGTCTAACATAATAGTTTCCAGGTCCGGATTACAGTTATTTTCATATAAATGCACATTGCTTATGTAATAAAAAATAGGGTATTGAAATTTTGAAAACTGTATATCAAACAACACCATTTTTAATAAAATTATTAATATTTAACGTCCTTTTTATTTCATTGGTAATTTTTAACAGCTTCACTAAAGCAAATCTTACAGATGTGTCTCGTACAATTAATTATTTACTATTTTTGTAGAAAACTAATTTTTGTAACAGTCTAACTCCTGAAACGATCAACATCGTCGTATTTACCAATTTATAAAATTTTGACCGCCCAAAACGATACATTTTTCCATAGACATTTATCTATAAGTAATTGTCAACCCTCTATCCTAATAAAATTCACAATTACAATTTAAGGATGCGATGGAGAATTAATTGAATTGTTTAATTTTTCGGACGTCTTCCCTATTAAATTCCGTTGCTAGTAGATATATTTCATCGTCTTCCTTGGCCGTTTCTCAAATTAGATTAATATCTTGATATTTTCTGTCGAATGTGGAAACAGCAACTTGCCAACTTTAATTAGATTAGCCCTCTGCTGAGCCGCTGCGTCAAAATAACTTCTCCTCTAGACCCTTTCAAGTAGCCTTTTGACGCAATATATACAGGGATATCACAAAAAAAACTACTATATGTAACTAAAACTCCCTAAAATGTATTTAAAAGTAAATTAAAATTAAAATTTATTTTGGATACAACGGAAGCCAATGAATAACAATAATAATAATTTTAATGAAGAACCAAATAAACTTTTATATTTTTAAATCATGAGTAATAAAATTGTAAACCACACTATTTTAACTTTTACATTTAAACTAAAAGATAACAGTATTAATTTAAAAGAAACTATTATTACAACTGAATTTTTTAAAACGGTTTTTGAATGCACGTCCTAAGTCTAAAACTGTTTTCGTATTAGAGAGGCTAGAGAATAATACACCCCTCGATCAGTATAGGGGTTTGGTTTTATTGTTTATCTCGTTTTCGTTCGCTTTTAGAATATTGAATGCAGGGGACCAAATTTGTTGACAATAAAATTATCTATTCAAATATCATCAAATCAAAGTCATAAGTCAATTAAAATAGACGATTAAAGGTGGTCACATTTAAGGGGCGGTTTTGGTTTTCCAAAAGTAACATGAAACCGAAAAGTTTTTTCACATATTACAGAGATACAAAATTTTTTTTACGCCTATTTACTCTACTAGTAAGAATTAGGAACATTCCTGTGCCAAAAACCATTATAATGTAACTTGGTACAACTCTGGTAATAATTTTCTATTCAGCATGTCGCAGTGGACGTTTAACAAATTATACGAATGGTGCTTCCTGACAAGAAATAAATAGAATCATCTTCGCATATTATTACATAATTGCACATACGAGAAAATACACTTACACCACCGATGTTAAAACTTAATTTAATAACAAATGACTTTAACTGCACTCGTTGGAATTTTCGTACTGGTTTGTCTAGTTGAATATGTATGTTAAGTACAAATGTATGGACATAATGATATGCCGCAGTTTACGTAGGACTATCATCATCTATCAAAATTAATTACAATTAATAGTAAACCATCTGGGTAATGGTGCCCATAACTGTAATGTTCTTGTTTCTAACCAGGAATTGTTTGTTATAAAAACGACTAACTGAAATCATTTAACATGTAAATAATAAGGTAAGGTTTACACATAATTTACAATGTTTACTTTCTAACATAAGACATTTTCGAAGGAAAAACACTTATAAGCTTTTATGAACTTAGTTGCTAATTGTAACATGACAATTGCTTTTTCAGAATGGCTACATCAAGCTCAACTCAAAATTCAGGATTATTGATTGTTTTTGTCTCTACTTTATGGAAATTCGTGATGGATAAATAATAAATAACGAATATTATTTCCACAATTCTATTTTTGATTCTTTACAATTGTTTCATTTTACAAGGGCATCTTCAGATAATATTTCAGTACAATAATCTTACAATCTAACTTATATACCTTAAATTGCCACAGGAGTGAGGATTCTTCTACTAAGTTGTTGGACTCCTACACGTTTTCTATTTAATTTAACAATTCAATGTTTACTTGTTTTAGATGTTTTAGATTTCCATGGATTCCAACATATCCAACTTTTTTCCTTTTTCTACATGATCTAATATATTAGAATCCACTTTATGTTTATTGTTAATTATGTATTTTTATAATTTGTTAGACGTTTTAAATGAAGCATCAATGTTATTATTGTTCTTAAGTTTTTTTACAATTTTATTAGAAGGTTTATGACAAAACTTATAAAAAACTTATACAAACTTCGAATTTAAAAAAAAATAATCATAACTTACGTAACACACTTTATAAATACCTACAAAAAAGTGTATTATTTAAAAGATTCAGTTAAAATGGTTGTGAATTACAGAGCTCCCAATTGGTTTAGTTTGAATAATTTATTAAGCATTCATCAGGAGTGAATATTATATGTACTAATATCTTAAGAAGGTACCTTCAATGCAAATCAGACTTTAGGTTTCCGAAAACAAGTTAATTTTTTTTTAATGGTTTCCTTCATTTCTAATTTTTTGTAATTGTCTAACACATTACCTCGTCTTTGTGGTGATAATATTTTTATGTTGTTTATATCATAGATTGGATTGAGTAAAAAAGTTTATCTAGTTTTCCCCTGTATATAATTTGTTTTTCATGTAAACTATTGAAATTTCAAACGGAAACATCGACTTTAAACAAAAAAATAAATAAACTCATTGGGAAACTTGCATCGCCCAGTAAAAAAAAAACAATGAAGAAAAACTCAAAAAAACAAACACTAAGGCTAGATATCCAATAAGACAAACAGCACGGTATCGTTATTACTGTTTACAGAACATTCCATTTCATATTCAACGTTCCATTGGTAAATAGAACTTAACTAACAGACCCCTAAATATCTCCAACTGTTTGCACATTCTCTCTAACCTTTGCATAGGTAACGTAATTTTTGAAAATAAAATAACCACTTTATGAGTACTTTTCAGTAGATACCGATGGAAAATGACGATTTGAAAATTCATGTTTCATCTACCGTATGGATCTACTTACATCCAAATAAGAGGAAACAGATGGAGGAAAATACTTGTAAAAACAGCTTTCCGATTATTACGAGGGTAGATCAAATATAAACGAGCCTATTTACATTGTGTGCCGGATAGTTTTCAAGGCGCATCCGGGAGTTAGGAGCTTGAAGTGGGGATATTAGGTGGCACGGAAACGACACCTCGTATTGCTGCGTTCGCTTGATTAATAGCTATCACAATGAGTAAGAAAGAGGTGCATAGCATAGAGGTATTGCGCAACGAATTATTATTATTAAGTTTCTTACACGTGAAAACGTGAAACCAGCTGAAATTTTGCGCAGATTGCAAGTACAATTCGGAAATGAAACGCTTTCGTGGCCACATGTAAAAGTTTGGTGCAAAGAATTTAACGATAGGCTTACGCCCGTTACTCGTGTCGAAAATGTAAATCATTTTCGTCGTCCGCGCACCAGCATTTCGCCGGTTAACATTTTACGCATTAGAAACCTTATTGAAGGGGACCGCCACGCCACTTGGGATTCCGAACAATTTCAGCTCGTTGGGTTCCAAAGTTACTGAGTGAAGATGAAAAAGCTGCTCGAGTTCGCATCATTCAGGTGCTTCTCTCTTTTTGCACAAAATTATAACCTGCGATGAGACGTGGGTACACCATTACACTCCAACATCAAAACGAGCAAGCATGGAGTGACGGGGCAAAGATGAATCAAACCCAGTGAAGCCGAAAAAAGAGGCTATCTGCAAGCAAAGCTTTATATACGGTATTTTGGGACTAGAGAGAAGTGCTGTTGGTCGATTTTTTGTACGAGCGAAAAACCATTAATACAGCCTACTACTCTAACCTTCTCAGTCAGGTAAAACGTGGTTATCGCCGAAAAACGAGAACGCACCCCATTCGTGACGTGTTACTCTTACAACTCATACCGCAGCTTTAACGCAGGCCCAAATCGGTGAAATGCACTGAACTCAGCTGGAACACCCTCCATATAGCCCAGACCTATCCCCTTGTGATTTCCACATGTTTGGGCCTTTCAAAGAATCTCTAGGAGGCGAGCGGTTAACGATTTCAGACCGATGAACAGGTGGAGGCGTTTGTGCGCAACTGACTAGACACCCGCAATACTTCTTTTTATGAAAACGTGATGAAGAAACTACCAATGCGTTGGGAAAAATGTATATACAAACAAGGGGAATATATCGAAAAATAGTGAAGTTTGTGTTTTTGTGAAACTTTTCAAAATAAATGTTTTATGAATAAAGGCTCGTTTATATTTGATCCATCCACGTATTACGGAGAAGTTTAATGCAGGTACATTTCGTACGGATATACCCGATGTTCTGCCTTCAGACAAACACGATATTTTCGCTTTTAGTACCTTTAAATGCTCGCACAGTAGAGAGAAAAGGCTAAAACGATTTAAAAATTATTTTCGTTCACTAAACCACATCTTAAAACCTTAAAGAAATGTATAACATATAATTAAGAGTCTTATATTACAAAAATAACACCTACAGAAATATAGCTTTTTTTAAAAATTTTATTTCATTACATAAACAGTGGGTATCAATGGTTTTTGTCTACTCTTTATCATATTACCTTAGTACCTAGAACCTTTTAAAATGTGCGCAGCCAGGTGGAAGAACAAGCAGGGGCTCCGGAATGTTTTGAAATCGTATGTAGATCAGTTAATACACAAAAACATAAGTTTGTTCATTACACAGGTCAGGAAATCAAGTATTGAAAACGAAAAACAAAAGAGCAGTCACCTACGACGTAATTTGCTACCCTAAATCCAAATATATCCCCAGAATTGCTTCAGCACGTCAGAATTTTACGATATCCTCACCCATAAACTCAAAAAATACAGTTTTTGGTCTTTTTAAAAGGATTACTACGTGAAATAAAAGAACTAAACAACCAGGAGAGGCGTCTTTTATCGATGAATTAAAATCTAGCATCATTATTGTCCCAGTTCATCAACTTTTTGAAATATTATTTAACCCCAAAATTGGAATGATTCTAATTTGACATGTTTGGGATTGAGATTAAGGTATATTGAAATTTAAATATATTTGGGCAATTGTGGAGTCAGACTTGTTTGAGTGCTCACCCTTTTTCGAAGACACGACAACGGAGAGTTAAAAAAAGATCAGAGGAGAAAGTAATCATTTTCGATGGATTCATCAAAAGTGGCCCCAAAGCTTTGAAGTTTCGGAAAACTCTAGTATCGAAATCAAACAAGGCAAAAATCATTCGAATTTTTAAATTAATATATACCAATTCTGAGACCAAACTGTAATTCAGTAGGTACCTCGGAAATGGTATATATCTTGGTGATTTTGTCCTTTTACACACATTTCAAGTTTTTTGAACTTGTGGTTAGGACATCCCAAAATCTAAATGTACTGTAGCAATTCTGAGGCCAGTCGGAAATGACATCTTTGGTCTTAGCTCCCTACCCACATTTAACAGTAGTTCGAATTCCATACATAAAATCTTCACGTGTTATGAGGTGTAAACAAACACCTGTGGGATCCCTGAGGGCGAGGGCCCGTCCTGGAAGACAGTATTGATGAAATATACTGTTTTCATTATTTTTATCTTGAGAATAATATTCATGTCCTTCTTCGTAAAATGATTCCCTCATCCCCGAAAACTCCAGTTAAAGTGTTAAATATTATCAAATTGTCGCGGTGATTGATCATAAAAAAGCTTCCTAGGTACGCGAAAATGCCTATTAATCATTTCCTAGCGTAAGATCCAGTTTTTCACAAAAAGGGGTAGAAAATGTTAATTTACTTAATGGCCAAACCGATATGAACAACATCCCTTTGTTAAATATCATTAACTTCCAGCCACCCAACGTAATGTAAGAGCCGTAGTCTGTAAGAATGAGTTAGTCTCTGATCCGATGACGCCCCTGAGAGGTGAAACATATGTTATCAATCATTTGTAGTTCTCTAATAAACTTAGTGAATTTTAGTGGTTTTCTTTATTTACTAAAATTAAAATACTTTGTGAAAATGGCATTCCACCATATAAAAGCCTTATTTCTTCAATATTTAAAAATAACACTAGTTGTTCAGTTGTTTTCCGGTTCTATGACTGTCTTGGTTAGCTGATGTTACCTATTTTTAATCTAGTTTCTCTAAGTCACGCTTCGTAATATTGATCTAATAATTAGCATTCGGAAAGTTACCGCTTCGAATTCAGGTCCGGCTGCTCTGGTCCAAATTTTCTGTGGTTTCCTTGATCATTTAGGCAAATGCTGAGGCAGTAATATTCCACTGATAATCTTTCACTTCTCTTCTGTCTCCATTTAGTCCGTCTCATCTTTCTCTCCACACCACCCAGCCATTCCTACGATTCCTGAAAGGAGCCTAAAGAGGGCCTTACGCCCTAACCTCCAGCTTTGCACTACACTGTAGGTCGCAGGGACTACCCGCCCACCAGCACGAGTAGCTGGTGGGAATGAAAAACACAAAAGTTTTTACTGTTTGATCTTTAAATTTCTCGTAATCAGTCTATATATATATATATATATTTTTTTTAATATTAATAAGACTACAACTTGTTTTTGGGCACTGAACCTCCTGATTTGGATTTCTTATAATATTTAACACAAATTATAGGCGTCTCCCTTCGCTTTACAAAACTGACCCTAAAACGTCAAGCTGTTGTTTGCTCTTGAATATTTCGTTTTGAATTTTACTGAACTAAGTAGGTAATTTTGTTGATAACAGAAAAAGTGTATTGTATACTTAACTGGCATAAGACTTTAATTAATAACTTTCTAGGAAGCTGGGGCGATAAACAGTAAATTACAAAAGTTGTCAGAAAAGAGAGAATAATTTATCGAGAACTCTAACGCTCGCCCCACATTAAATCTTTTTTTAGTTTAAAAGCGTTGGGCAAACAAAAAAGGGACCTATCACCATAAATCTTTGGTTAAGCCAGAATAATATGATCTACTGACGCGAAACCAAAAAACTGTCACATTCAATTCAATTCATAAGTCGTATTTGTGGATAAAAAATTGTCTATCAATTTGTAACAGTATTACACAGTTAAATTACACCAACACGTCATTAATTCCAACGATTCAACTTTTGAAATACGATTTTCGATCGAAAATCACTTCAATAACATCCATTAGCCGGGGAAATTTTGAATTGCTACACCTCTCAGTTTAACCTTCGCAATTCTCTATTCAAAACCTGATTTTAAAAAAGTGTAAGTAGACACTGCTACTTTTTCAGAATAAATTAGATCAGATTTTTCTTTTTTTTACACACCTACCTCCTTTACCCTTAACAAATTAGCATGACGTAACTTTTGATCCATTTTATTTGTACTTAGTGTCACGATGTAATTATAAAAGTACTGTTGCATATTTTTCTAAGGGCTGATTAGAAAGAGCAAGGTCGAAAGAGCCTATGAATTATTTACAAATAAAAATAATTTTCCTTAATACAGCCCTTCTCGGAGCCTTTTCTTAAGAAAATAATTTAAATTTAAAAACTAATTATCAAATATTTATAAAATCATAATTACATTAAATTTATTCAAAAAATGTTTAAGTATGTACTCTCGTCCGGTGAGACCAATGCTTGGCGAAATATTTGTTATGAATAAAGTTTTGTAAAAGTCTTTGCCTTGTATAGTACTACTTAAATTTATTGTAATTCTGATTGAAAGTCAATGTAATTTGGAATATTTGTCATCTAAATTTAATCCAGCAGTAGACAAGTTAGAAAAAATCGGGATTTATAGAATTAAGTGTAATACTTGTGATGCCTTTTACATTGGGCAGAGTGGGAGAGCTATAAATATAAGAATAAAAGAACACACTATTACTAAAAAAGTGCTTAAAAAACTACTTTTCGGATCATTGTACCTCTTTTAACCACATTTTAGATTGGGTTTAAAACGATTACGTTATGGGCTCATTGGATTTAAAAAGTTTAGGTTATAGACTTACGGAAATATTTATGTTTTAGGTTAAGGGGTTAACGGAATGAAACATACGAATCGCAACGAAAAGAACTACCGATATTTCGTAAAATTTTTGACTTACTCTCGGTATATAAATATTTATGTATCAGTACACAGGTAGGCATCAAAAACACATTTTGAATGTATCTGTACATTTGACCTTGTTTACTTTTAATCAAATAAAGAATCCATCTAACAAATAAGTTCAATAACTTCGCCCAGACATTTACTTTTTTTATTATATTCTCACAAGCCGATACACCAATAAAGATACGAAATTCTCTGTTACCATAGCGATATCAATCTGATCAATAACAAATACCAGCAATTTTTACCCAATGTACTATGGTACAATCATACCTATTTAATGAAAGTAAAATATAAATGTGTCCGCAAAAGTTATCAAGATAAACTGATTACAACTTTCATTTTCAAAAAAAGAGCAAGAATAATGTATTAGGTACAAACCTAACCTAACCTTATGCATTACAAATAGTAAATAACGTAAATAAAAAAACTAAAACCCAAAATTACATATAAAACAGTCAGACTGGAGAATATTGATATAATCTTTTAGTAAAAAAATAAGAAAATTTTTATTAAAACATTTTTAAACAGATTAAGAAGAAAGTATATTGATTTTATTTCATTCATCAACATTACTGTATCAAAAAGTCAGGTCAAAAATTCTCTAACAAAACATTATTTTTAATATCCTAGTAAAAAAAATCCCTGAACACAAACAAAACCTTAAGAAATAAAGAATCATTTTAAATAGAATTTTACCAATGTTTAGTAAAATTTTTTCAGATGTTATGAAAAATAAATATAATGCAACCTTGTGGTAAACAGTAGAATTATTTTTTGTTAATATTACGTTTTTTCTATTTGTTCCCACAATTATCGCTTTTATTAACTTAGGAGGTATTTATTTTGATGAAGAAATGACAAGGATCTTAATCAAATAATAAATTTATCCTACTTTGTATTATAATAAGATATTAATTGAATAATATATTCAGCACATATAGTTGGTAAAGTTTATAAATTTTTACCGTAATGCTCATATTAACTATGATGATACGCTTATGGTTAGATCAATTTTAAAACTGATCATCCGCGATAGGCGTTAGATTGATTGATGTTGACGTCTATTCTAACTAAGCTAATTTGATTTTTGCACTAAAGGCTATTCGTCTCACAACAAGGCATAAAAATGATCATAATATGAGGCAACAGAAATTTCATTTCGAAATGCAATCAGGATACGGTTTGTGTGTAAATGTACGTAAATGTAATTTGTGTGTTCGCAACCGCGATTGCAAGCAAATAATTTGAATAATTGTACGTATTAAATATCGGCGGAGATATTGCATTCAATATGTCGTTTTTGTATTTGACATAAAGGTCTACCTCCCTCTTACGAACAGAAATAATACAAATCGTATTTAATTTATACATCCTTACTTTAAAAAGGATCGGTCATATCATTCCACATCATGCTTCTAATACAAATATACGAGGCATGTTTTTTAAGTAAGTACCGTTTTGAAATTAATAAAAAACGTGCAAAGATATCTTAATAATTTTATTTTTACATGAAATCCTGTACCTTAATCTATTTTTTTACATAATTTCCTTCAATATTGAGGCACTTGTCATAACGTTTGACCAGTTTTTGAATACCCTTCTCATAGAACTCTGTCGCCTGACTTGCATCACAACTGCATTGACTTCGTCATCGTCTTGAAGACGCTGACCGCTCAGATGTTTCTTCAAGTACAGGAACAAATGGTAGTCACTGGGCACCAGATCAGGGCTGTACGGAAGATGATCTATAGTTTCCCTGTGAAAAGATGTGATGAGATATTTGGTCCGATTAGCCACATGCGAACTGGCATAGTCATGCAGCAAAACGATTCCCTTGCTTAACTTGCCACGTCTTTTGTTCTGGATTGCACGTCGCAGATTCCTTACTATTCCATCACTCATAATGTTTTGTCCGTAAACTGCACAGATCTCAGATCTCACGATGAATATCAATCGGTTTTAGTCCTTTGGTACTAAGGAATCGTATAACAGCCCGAACTACACAGTCGGCGGGACTCACGATTATCGGAGGCATCTTAAACACTCAGTAAACAACGTAAACAAGGGCGAATCAGACTGTAATGGCGTCAGTGCGTAAGTGAAAGATGAAGGTACTCAGCGCGTATGCGCGGAATGCTGACCGCAGCGTTGCGGCGGCAGAATTTCAAAACTGTACTTACTTAAAAAACATGTCTCGTATATCATTGAGGCTCCGTATAACATTATTTTAATGGAAATGCCATATAAGTCATTTTTATATAAATATTTTTGAGTCAATTTTCTCAGATAAACGGTTTCGAAAAAAGGATTCAATTTTCTTTTTAACGTAAGTTCCTTAAAAATTGACCCGTATGAGACATTCATTAGTTTTTTCCGTTATACCATTGAATCTATCAATAGAATTTTTTTGGATAATTCTGGAAGACAAAACAATTACTATAACTATTAAAAAACAACTTTTCCAACAGATTAATAATTTAGGTACCATTGCGTCATCTCCTTGACACAGAAGAGTACAACTTTAACTATTATTATACGTAAGTTTCTATCAGTGTTGTTAAAGTTTAAAGCAAAATTAGGTTCATTCATCAAATATATCATGTTGATTGTAACATTCCTATCCTTCAACCACCGTGAAAGTAGAATTACGTCTACCTACAATAAAGAACCTCCAGGATGCGAGTCCGAAGAAACAATGGTAACTCTTTTATGAGACCATTTCTAAAATACTAAATAGGTAGTTATTTGGTGAAATTTTATTGCAACAGGAGACATTTTTCAAGAGAAAATTGCCCAAACAAACCTTAAAAGTTCCTACAATACAGCTATACCGATAATTTTGCACGTATTTCAGCTGCTCGATTTTATTTTGGCGATAAAATGAATTTTTATTGCCTTTAAAAATTACCCGTTGATTTGATGTCACTGTTAAATGTTTCATCAGCAGTTTCTTTTCACATATAAGGCATCGGAAATGGCCTCTTCGACGCGATTAAATGTGGAATTTTTATTTCTATTCGATACCTAAGTAAGAGAACACTTATCGGTAAAACGTAGTGCAGAAGTTCGAATCAGGAATTTTAAACTAAATGAAATTAAGATACAATGTAAAAATGAGAATAAGAGTATTGGGAAATTACTTATCTATATTTAACGTTATTATTGACAAGGAACAAGACCAAACTGCGGCAGCTTTGCCAATTAAAATGAAGTATTTGATAGTTTCGAACTTTACTTGATGAAAATCCATCTTAATTAGAAAAAACAAAACTAAAGATTTTCACAGACTTTATTTATTATTCGTAACATATATTTCGCCAAACTTTGGCTTCCTCAGACGTGAGTACTTACTAGTAAATAAACATTGCAAGCTGGGTGATTAAATATGTACACAATAAGGGTGGTGGTAATATTTACAATAAATTCAAAAGTGGGGAGTTGTTGCCTTCGATCTGGTCGTTGAGTAGGGTACCTAATTTTGTATATTTATTAATTTCTATATTCTCCAATAATATTAACGTATAGATCTTATTTTCTAAATGAATAATTTCAATACAGTTGTTGAACATAACATATGATCTTCATCTGTGACATGGTTTGCATAGGTGGAGTCTGCCTTATTCTTTATATAGCTGTTTTTGTTTTCGGATAGACGTTTATTGAAATTCCTACCAGTCTGTCCGATATATACTTTAAGGCATGACCCACAGGTCAACCTATAAACTCCAGAACACTTAAATTTGTTTTGTCTTTGTTATTTTTTATTAATCTCCCTATGGAGAAGTTAGTTTTGTAGGCCATATTAATTCCACATTGTTGTAAATAAGAGAATATTTTATTACTAATAGGACCTAAGTACGTTATGCTTCTATATTTACTATCTTTAATTATAAGAGAAAGGGTAAACGGAATTTAAAGCTAATTTATGTTGTTTTTTAGAAACTAAGTTATCTATTACTGCCGTTTGTTTAATTATGTTTAGTTCTTTAATATAATAATTTTTGGACATGGGAACACTTAGGAGTCTATGTATCATGCTATTGTATGCTGCTATTTTATGTTGAATTACGTGAAAGGAACTGTTATGTATTGTTGTATCTGTTTGTGAAAACTAATAACAATTAAAGTAAATTTATTAAAACAATAAAGACAAAACTAACAAAGTGAATATTTCTAGTATTTACAGATTTAACAGTAATTCATGTGAAACGTTTTACATAGGAAAAACATGTAGAAATTTTAAAACAAGAATTAGTAAACACAACAGAGCATTTTATAACAAAAACATTGATTGTTCCAATTATGCAAACCACCTAATCAGTCATAATCATCAATTAATAAAGATTTTAAAATATTACATATAGAAAATAATAAACTAAAACTGTCTCTTCTAGAAATTTTAGAAATTAATAAATTTAAAAATAGCGATATTCTAATAAACAAACAAATAGAATTAGGTAGATCCCCACTCACTACTAAACCTTTTCCCTCTACCCCTTGCCTCAACTAGCATATAAGCCAATTTGTTGTTATATTAATTTAAGTTCAAATATAACTTCCGAAGACGTCAAAGTTTGGCGAAACAATTGTCAAGTGATAATTAAATTTGTTGGAATTTATAAAACAGTGTTTTATTCAAAATTAGTGTAATATGAACTTCAAACAACTAAAAGTACACCGCATCCAATATACCGGCAAGTGCAGCAACGCAAGAGAAGTTCAACCTGACCAACGCTGGGACTGGAGAATGGACCACTCAACAAGACAACAATATGCCCTGCATTACCCAAAAGCCCCCAGGGTTTGACCTACCGCGCAGAACCTGGTCCACACTCAACAGAATTAGAACGCAACACGGCAGATGCGCATACCTCTTGCATAAATGGGGCAAACAACCATCACCATACTGCGACTGCGGAGAGTACCAGACGATTAAACACATTACGGAGGATTGCCCCACAACATCCTACAACGGTAGACCTGAGGACTTTCTGTTGGCAACCGCCGGATCGATAGACTATATTAACCGACTTGATATTTGTTTGTGAAGCCCTAAAGTTTTTGTTTTATTAATTTATATGTATGAATTAGTCTTTAAGTTTACTGTGTGTGAATTGCCATACGATAAATAAATAATAATAAAAAAAAATACTTACTTTACGCATGTAAAGCCAAGATCCCGGGTTCGAGTCGCGGCGGGGCCGTGACAACAGTAACAAATTTTTCCCTCATTGTATGAGGTAATCTGTAGTGGGTATAAATTAATTCAATAATTTATATCGCACTATATTATATATATATATATATATAAAGAACTAGTTATAAAAAAGGATGTGGGTTGTTCTACTTCGGACTGACGACCCTCTGAAAGTTATGAATCGAAAAAGGTTCTGTTAGTATATTTTCCCAACAACCCCTATATACAAGAAATCAAATGGAGTTCTGTGAAGCTGAATAAAACTAAATAAAACACTAAAACGCGAAATTCCACACGAAACGTTTAGTGACCTAAGACACAAGTCATCTTCAGTCACTAAAAGCTTTATGTGTTTTATTTACCCCCTATATAATTAACAATACAAACTGCGATAGCATACCAAACAACAGTAAATTTTCTACCTGTAATTTCTAACAGTCGAAATGTATGTCATTATACGTTTCACTTAAATGATTAGCTTCCCCGCAATTAACTGCAATGCAAATCGTATGACCGAATTCTAAATTGGCCATCAAAGTTAACATCCCGAAACGTGTAGATAAATGTACGTATTTGTATGTATTGTATGTATATGCAGAGTGTTTTAGACGTTTCGCGAACGAGCCGCGCCAGTTTAGCCAAATCGCGGCATCGGATTTGAAATAATTAGCACTTCGCGTTCGATCACATTTTAACCAACGTCCCAGAACTAATGGCTTTTACATGGACGTTTAAACTTCGCAGATTAGTGGGACACGTCAGGAACATTGAGACTAACGATTTCGATTAAACAGGAATGAACCAACTTGATACGAACACATATAACCACGTATCTGTCTAATTCACATTTCAACGACAATTTAACTCCCAAATGATCACATATTAGCTTCACAAAAGAGCAATTTTATTATATCTAAATAAACTCGCATTTAATTACAAATCCATTAGCACAATAATTGTTTCTTCTTCTTGAAATTGAAATTATAATTTTAGGCAGTGGCGGCGAGTGATAATAGATTATAATAATTTTTCATTGGAATTATCTCCGGGCTGAGTTGCCGCGGTCGATTTTGGCTTGGTTTGCCAGACGTTTCGTCTCGACGATGAATCTGCGACGAATTCGCCAAGACTTCGACCACGCCACTGAAGATGTTCTCTATAGTAGAGGACCAAACGTCTGGCAAACCAAGCCAAAATCGACCACGGCAACTCAGCCCGGAGATAATTCCAATTATTGACACCGGCCGTGAAAGCCTACATTCCACTATAATATTTTTTTCTGCAAACTACAATCAGAAAATAAAATAATTCCAAAACCTACGCAAAATATACTTATCAACTGTCCTAAATAATTTTATGCAAACAAAATTATAAAATAATGAATTTAGAAATTTAATTGGTTCACAAATCGCAATCAAACTATAACGTTATTTTTCCTAAATTTATTCAATTAACCCCTTTTTCATAATTAGCGAACTTTCAACTACTTTTCTATATGAATCCAACATGTAGGTACAATATAACTGACTATTCATAATTTACCGCCCTCAAATAACAAATTTGAAAAAATTGGAATGCTTTGTTTACACCCCCACACGATCACAGGATGTGTCTGGCAATTAAATGAAAGAAGAACTTCTGTTTCAGATTTCTGACTATTAGCTCTAAAAATGTTAGGTATGATCAAAGACGAAACGTTAGTGAAATAATATGCAGATCTAAAAATGTCAACAAAAAAAAAACTGAAAATAATAATATACAAAAGTAGTTTTATTTTAAATATGTCATACAATATAATCAACTATGAAAGACAGATTTAAATATAAATTAAAAAATGGATAATTTGTTAGTTTCTGTTGGATTGTTTACGAGTTTATTCCAGAAATAAAATTGAGGCAAAGCTCGAGCCACTCATTAAATATTCATATAAAACTTCAGCAAAATAAATGTCATATTATGTCAAAAATATATTTTGATGTTGCAAATTAGGTTCTTCGAAATATGCTAATATAAAACAAAATACAAAAACAAAATATTTAATATAAGAAGTAGATGAAAAATATTTTTTCCCTATAACAAGTAATTTTCTTCCGTTGTTTATTTAGGAAGGTGGCTATACCACCTTTTAGATAATTTTATTTTCAATAGGGTGATTTATTAAAACTGTTTGTTGATCGTTAAAATCTAATCGGTTTAAGTGAATTTGATAAAGAATCCCTCAAGGTTTCAAAAGCCTCCTTAGGATCAGCTCCAAAGCTAACGCATTACAGCATTTACCAGCTGAAATTGAAGTTTATACCGAAAAATACCGAATTTTCTACCAAAGATAAATATGCATACATATATATAATCATTAACAAATCTAACAAGAGTGAATCGACGCAGAGCGCGACAGGGCAATCGCCCCATCCCCCCAAACTCCGGAGCGGTGATCTCAAATGCAACTACCGCAAAATACCAAAACACAAAATATGAAATAAATAAATTAAATACCCCCATGAGCCCACAACCTATACCTGTTAAACCCCGTAATACTATAACGTACACTTTTTAAATCTCATAACCAGGAGGGTAGCTAGCCAACTCACCAAAGAAATTTAACTACCGTGGTAATTTATTTAAATATTGGTTAAGTATTTAAAAGCATTGACTCGCTACCCTTTGGTTTATGAGGTTTAAAAAGCTTACCTTATAGGGTCATGGGGTTATGGAGGTATGGGGTATTTATGGATTAGGTTAGTGGGTTTAAATTGCTTAATAGTTTAATGTTTTGGGTTATTGATTTTTTCTTACTTATTTTTATACTCTCCTTTCACCATCTGTCCCCCTAAAGACTTTTAGACCCATCTCTAAAATCTAATTATTCTTAAACAAAAGCGAAAACTTAAACCTGTTATATAATCAATTATTGAACTGGTCGGATCCTTGTGAAACATTATTTTAATAATTGAAGGAATTAAAATCACTTTTAAATGTTTCAAAATATTTTATTGTAAACTCTACAATATTGTTTCGACATAGAAATATCTTTCTCAAGAGTAACAGATTTACTAAATTTCAGGTCATACTTATCATCTAATAAATTTTTACAGTCAACAGCCTGTATTCTGTAGGTATAATTTCAAAATTTCAGGTACATACTCGTTAAGAAATTCCAGATGACCCTGCTTCCAATCATGCATCTAATAAAGGCGTGTTGAAAAAATTTTGTTGGTCATTTGTTATATTCTCGTTCATTATTGTTTTTTTTAATTTCTAAAAAGTTCAATCTTTTCCCTTTGCTTCATTATGTAAAATTATATCAATTCGGATACCAACAAAATTTTAATTCCTTCAATTATTAAACATGTTATCCTCAACCCTTACACAAAAAGCACACAATATTTATAATTGTTTTAACCACAGTTATTGCGCCACACGATGGTTTCTACTTTATCATAATCTTTGTGGTTCAATAAAATTTTTATAACTTAAACACTATATGTTTTTCCTTGTTAATATGATATGGAGTTACAGTATAGAAAAACTTCAATTTTTTGAAACATATGCCGATAAAACTTTAGTCTAATCTAATAATTACAACTCCAACATACATAATTTATGTTATTAATAACTTTTAAAATATCGTATCTATATTAAGTATTAGCAGACATGGATTTTAATATTTTTGTATTTCTCAAAACAAGTAACAATTTTATTTTATTTCATTTTATTATTATGGAGACAGAGAACTTTTGGAAACCTTTGAATATTGCCAATAAGAATAGAATTCAATATATACTTCCAAAAAAAGCCAATCGTTTTTCATCAATGCTTTACATAATACATAATAACAATAAAGAGCTACAAAAAAAATAAAGTGATTTCTGTTTTTCATAAATCGTTTTAAAATATGTAGTGCTTGCCTACTATGGCACAGGGCGAGAAAATCTCTAAAAATACAAATATTTCACGCAGCTTAAAAGAAAAGATCTGCTAAATTCGTCAAACTCGGCGGTAATTGAAAATCCCACTTACTTGCTGTAGATTTTCAGTTTTATCAGACATCTTTTCCCCAAAGGTGTACCCCTAAATACCTCTATAAATGGCGGATGACACTAAGCTGAACAACATTTATTTAATTAATCTAACGATAAGTCAGGAAAACGTAACGCGAAATGTTACTCTGAACTACTAGCTTACCTATTTTATTTTAACGAATAAATCTGTATCTACCAAACCCCAGATGTTCATGCATTCTATAGCAACAAAGTGGTGAAGCGGAGACAGGGGACGACTCGCAAATGATTGTAAACAACTACAACTGCTCGCCAGTTTCATAAACAACAAAAAAAAGTTATCTGTTTCGAAGAAATAAATTATTCTTGCTTAGGTATATACAACCCGCTATACTCACCGAAACTACAATTAAAATATCTTTTAATCATTTTTTACTGTTTACAACTTTGAAACGACGGAAGAATTGCAAAATAAATGAAACCAACTTACACGGCAGGTGGATAATTATGAAACATAATTAATGTAGGATCTTTATTTGTTAAAATAAAAGTCCTCTCGAATGTGTTGATGGAAAAGAATATATTGAGCAAAAAAATACTTAATGAATATATGACACTCGGAATTCGTACAACCCCTGAACTGCTCTTGAGGTTTAACTTTTACAATAAATCGACTAATTTAATAACTTCTTTTGTGCAACGTGGAGACACTCCTAATCTCCCATGTACTTCGTCTTTATCTTCTTTGATTGCTATAGCCATACCCTTCATGCCTAGATTATTCCGCGCTCCCGGGCATCTAACCTGCATCGATACGTTCCATGGGAACACCGGGAAATCACCGCGAGATCATGTTACCGGCATTATTGCACCCACGTCACAGAAGCATAATTCACCTTCGCATCGTGAATAAAATAAACAAATGAAAAAGTAACCTATGAAATAAATAAAAAGAAAATGTACAGTTATAAACAAAAAAAGCAAGCAGAATTAAATGGAATCCTGCATAATAAGGTAAGCTCTTAAGAATGACCCGCAAGGGTTGAAACAATATTGTAGAGAAGAATAAATGAATTTTTTCGTGAAACGTAACCCATATTCAATTTTATATAAAATGTTTCACAATGAATGCGATACGCAATCTATCAACTTTATAAAAGATCTTTTAATAAGTTGCTCAAAAGAAAAAACTTATTTATTTAATGGTATAATTTTAAGGGTCACAAACACAATGTGACAGTAACCAAATAAAAAAAAACGATTATAGTCTTTTTTAATGATATAAAAGCTACGTACAAAGTCAACATCTTAATTATATTCTCGTTAATTTAATACCTTTTAAGTAATACGGGTTGTCCCTCTTGAGTTGTTATATTTTCCTACGTGTTTCGTTAAAAAAAAGTTTATGCGGATGCCAATGGAAATTGCTAACTCAGGGACTACAGAACGCAAACAAATTATACGCTTTTTATAAAGCTCGCGGACTTGAAAGGCTTTCCAATTCTAGCAGCGCCGTTGTAATTCTGAAATTCAAAAGCTCTACAGAAACCTCCATATCATTTTCTCCAGATGCTGAATAGATCAAGAAACGGAAGCAGCTTTTGTCCTCGTAAATAACAAAAGAAATACTTTTATTTATATTCCACGTTAATATTTTGAATCGCTGCCTTTTAACGAATATTATTATATTCCTAAGTAATATCTGCGTTAAAAATGGAAGTAAATTATAAACGCCACTTATTTTGTTATATTGTTTTGTAAATTCTATTTAGAGCAGACACACCTACTTATTCATTTAGGCAAGGGCAAATCATTGAAATACACAACTAGTACGACTCCCATCATAATGATTAACAATTAAAATTTCACAATTATTTTGCTAGAATAACTCTAACGATCATTTCGATTTTTTAATCGTTGTCAAAGAGTACAAGGTAGGAATTAAATTCAAAGCCTGTTACATGCTATTTATACATATACATATCCAACTGAGGCTCTAAATATAGGGCTGGAAAAACCTTCTTTTTGACCATTTAACACGTTTTCATTGAAATGCAGTGCTTTTTGAATTTCTAATCTTTCTAATAGATCTAATTTCTTGGTATTTTCTATCGTGTGTTAGACTGATATGCCTTCCATATTAATGATTATCGAGCGGCGTGGAATAGTGCTGTAGATCATTACCTAGCATTCGGGAGGTCACCGATTCGTACCCTGGTCTGGCTGCTCTGGTCCAAGATTTCTGTGGTTTCCTTGAATCATTTAGGCAAATTCTGGTGCAGTAACTAACCTTTCACTTCTCTTCTGTCTTCATTTCGTCCGTCTCATCTTTCTCTCCCTAACCACACCACCCACCCATTCCCACGATTCCTAAAAGGAGACTGAAGAGGGCCTTACGCCCTACCCTCCGGCTTTGCACTACAGTGTAGGTCGGAAGGACTGCCCGCCCACAAGCACAAGTAGCTGGTGGGAATGAAACACAAAAAAGTTTTTTGTTTTGTTTTTATTAATGAAATGTCCGTTTGTATGGCAATATGTAGCTAATCCTGTGGAGTTTTTATTGTCTACGATGGATTTTATTGTTCTTTGTATCTGATTTGAAAATTACGGCCTGTTTTGCCAATATAAACTGCGTTGCAATCTTCACACTTCATTTTGTAGGTACCTAATTTTTTAAATTTATTTACCTGTTCTATTTTATCGTTTACACGAAGGTTTTTTAATTTGTTTTTATTAGTACTCACTATATTAATGTCTAAACTGTTACGTAATATATTACTTAGTTTTCCACTCAATTTGTTATGGTAATTTATTCCAAACTATCTTTCTGTTTTGTTTTTTTTTTTTTTGGTAGTGGTATATGTGTTCTAGTGCCATTTTCATTTGTTTTTTATTTAGTAATCTTATCAAACGATTTTTGAAGTTATTATAATGTTTTTTCACTTCACAACCATCCTACCACAATTTCTATTGAGTTTATTAAAGTTTCAAATGTTTGCTTTATCATAAACATAAACATTATAAATTAGTTAGTTAATAACCAAAATTTCCATCAGCTGCATCCCTTGTGGGTACAATGACTGTATACCTAAGGGTTGCAACGTGGCTAACTAACTATCATAGTGACTACTAAGTTTTGTATAATTATATTTAATTTTAAGTAAAATTTAGACTAGTTCTCGTATAGACTCGCTAGAATATACACGTATTCCATAAAACTCATTATTAAGCAATTTTTATCTATATTTTACAAATCAATCGTTAATTATCTTTCTGCATTAATATTAATTATAGTTATAAGTTTGCATTTAATTCAGTTTATATTAAAGATAGTTTTCGGAGTTTTAAATTACGATAAATTTATGTGGTTTTATTTCATGTGGTACATGGTACACCCCGTTGGTAAAAATTTAAATAAAACAATATCAACGATAAAACACTTTCCTTTCAACTAATTTTTATGATTCTAGTTTAAGGGACAGTACCCTAATGGGTTAAATTGTATAAAAAATGTATACTTTGCATTTACATGTGGTATTTGATATTAATTTCTTCTTCACACTTGTTACTTACCTTGACGAATATACGAAGTACTGCCTTCCTGTAAAGATTCTTTTTCGTTATTAGAAACTAACTTCTAAAACTAAATTAAATTTATATTCTGAACATTTAATAATGTGCATAAATTACGAAAATTAGACAATTAGGCAGGCACCCAATTTTAACATTACAAGGATCAATATTGGAAAGTTTTCTTCTAAGTTCACCCACCCAATTTCCCGCTGGTGTAACATACCCATGAGCCACCAATTACATTAAATCGAAACTATTGTGAAAGTTGCCTTCAAAGGGGGTCACGTTTAACAAATTAGCATAATGCTGATTAATAATAATTAAATCTGCATAAATTCTCAAATTAACTTTCGTAAGAGTTACAACCCACTGCCATGAGCTTATAATTTGGGAGTTGTTACAGTAAGTAATTATCAGATGACCCACTAAGTGTCTTGTTTCCAACTGACGCTACCTACCCTGTTCACAAATTACCCCAAAGTTAGGTAAGAATTACTTTAAACACATTGAAACATTGATATTCACTTGGTACGAACTAATTAACTTAATGATATTGCGATACATTATTACCGCATGCGTGGCAAAATTTGAGTGTTAATATTTTCACCACTATTTCCTTCTCTCTAGCATAACGTAACTTCCCAACACTTAAGGAAAATAGTGAAAAGTTAAAGTTAATGTAGCGCGATGCTTGGGAATGCATAAAACCACTAAGATACCAAGGAAATGCTTCTACTTGATACTTTATTGAGTGGTTTCATCTACGAGCAAACTCGAATTCGTTTAAAAGATCTGGAAACTTTATAGGCAACGTGCATTTCCCTTTTAGCAGGGATACTTTTACATACCGTTTGGGAAACTTTTATTACGTGCCATTACTATTATTATTATATCATAAAGAGCAGAACATTTCATAGACATGGAAAAGTTATTAATGAGAAAAATCGGTCAAGTGCGAGTTGGACAAAAGGTTAAATGCTATGAATTTTGCATACCTGTGTAAAATACCATAAATAAATTAGAAAGAGCGAAGGCAGATATGAGAGAGTTAATTATTGAATAATTAAAAGACGAAATGTGCGAAAAAACATATCGAGTTTTTTAAAGGAGTAGAGGCAATGTTAAGAGAAAAAGTAGATTTAAATTTAGTATAAGGGGTAAATTTAAAAATTAGAGGTAAATGAAATAGAGGAGGGAGAAACAATAGTGTTAGTTAAGTTTGTATTTTAAGAGAATTATTATTAAAAAGTAAGTAAATGTAAAAGAAGCAATTTGCAAAAACCTGTAAGGCATACAAAGAAATAAAATATTATTATTACCAAAAATAAAAGATTTAAATATAAATATAAATAGTTTGGAAGTATTTCAGATATTTCAGTTTCCAATACTCGCTTAAGGTACAGGAAAAAGAATTTAAATATTAATTAATTAATTTCACAATTTGTTTATAAACAACCAGATTGAAGGTACAACGTATCGAGAAAAATTATAATTCGATCACTTTTCTGTTGAGTTATATTATAATAATGTCATAGCTAGTATTTCAAAACAGATTCAGCATTTCAAATGTAATACTCTCTGAACAGTAAATCCAGTAATATTGACTTTTCTTTTGTTAATTGATTAAGAATAAATTAAAATTGAAAAAGTAATTACGTTTTAATCAGTAATGCAATAAACCAGAAGTTGAAAATTATTCATAAAATTACCTAAATAAATACTTTTCCCTCTGCTCAGAGTAACCTGAAAAAATATTTAAATTCATTTTACTCAACTTTACTATTAAACTGCTATTTGTAATTAATTTACTTCTAAACAAACCCTTAAATGCAAATCAAGAAAAAAGGACATTTCTAAAGCTATTTTGACGAGAAGAGACCCGTTCGAGTTAATGTTAAAATCCAAATCTAGCATAATAGAATTTTATCCAGGACTTTGACATGCTTTCGTGAAATTAACAAAATTAGAATCTAGCCCTTTACTTTAAAACCTCATTAAACAGTAACGTGATAACTACTATATTCAAGTAAAAGTTTAACCACGTATTAAAATTTCTGCTAGATATTCTACGATTTCAATTATTACTCTTCACTCAAGTTTTGCCCTCCGTTTTCAGATACTTCTTACAAAAAATTAGAATTCTTTAGTTTTGTGGAAAGCGTCATTCACAGATAAACTGTATAAATTCTTCAAATAGCGTATACACTTTTCAATCAAACTGATTTGTCATAATTTTTATTAATTACTAGACTGAGAAAAAATGTTAAATTAACAAAAGATTTGGTAATTCAAAGTTTGTTTTGTGTTAACTATCATCAATGCGTCAAGTGCATAGCACGAACAGTAAAAAAGTTTTAAATTAGAATTACTTGAACGAAAACAGGAAACATTCGTATAAATAGCATACCCTTAACAGTAAACTACATACTAACTATATACCATTTAAAAAAATCAAAATCTGTTGATTCAAAATGCGTTTTACTTGTGTTAACAGAATATTGGCTATTTCTTAAAATAAGGAATTCAGAAAATAAGCAATAAAAGACTTAAAAAATCGTTACCCATTTTGGAAATGAAGTAATTTAAGATCCGGCCAAGCATTCTTATTTCGCATCTTAGGAGTTATATACCGATATCTTATGAAAGTTCATTTCAACCAGCAATGTTCTGTTTTGGACGGTTTAGATTTTATGAATATTTTTCCGAACCTCTGCAAAATGGATAATAATATAATAAGTCAAATATCTCTTTTCCGACATAATCGACCTACATTTTTGGTTTCCTACCACCCCAAATTATTCTAGAAACAACTTTTCAACAAAAAGGATCAAAACTTATTTTGTAATTTTTTGAAATTTCGACGACGTATCAAAAAGTTTATAAAAAAACATTTCGTTCCCGATTTTGCTCTTAACGATTCTCTCAAATTCATCTCAGCCTGATAAAGAAGTTAACATATTTTTGGTATTAAATCATCTCTTAATGCCTTGACTAATAAATTCGCCTTTACCATCCCCCTACTAATTAATGAAATTTATAATTTCTTATTCAAAAAAGAAGGAATTAAAGTCCTTATTCGTCTAAATATTAAGATCAAAGATCTCACATTTGGAACGCGTCCTACCAAGTAGGCACAAGGAACCGAAAGCCATATCCCACGACCGGTTTCGACCTATCGGGTCTCATCAGGTAGGCGCTGGCAGAAAGGCCTTTACAGGCTCTATTATACATATAAATATAAATATGGAATCAACAGAAACAACTACTCCGAGGGCTAATACCCCTACCGGCATTGAATTACACTGTTGATTCCGATGTATTCTTAGACGAAGATATAACATATTCAAAAAAGAAGGAATTAAAATACTTATTCGTCTAAATATTAAGATCAATGATCTCACATTTGGAACGCGTCCTACCAAGTAGGCACAACGAACCGAAAGCCATATTCAACGACCGGTTTCGAATAAGGACTTAATTCCTTCTTTTTTGAATATGTTATATCTTCGTCTAAGAATACATCGGAATCAACAGTGTAATGCAATGCCAGTAGGGGTATTAGCCCTCTGAGTAGTTGTTTCTGTTGATTCCATATTTATATTTATATTTATAATTTCTTGGTTCTGATTTTTCAGCACATTAAATTCCCAATTTGAGGGAATGCCAAAAATCAAGTACAAATGTAGTAAATCGTCAAAGATGCCTCTAGACCTATATTTGTGAGATATTTTCTGTAGGTACTATCTTAAAATATTATAAATGGAACTACTCTACTTTTGGGTGTTTTATTCCCACCAGCTACTCGTGCTGGTGGGCGTGCAATCCTTCCAACCTACACTGTAGTGCAAAGCCGGAGCGTAGGGAGTAAGGCCCTCTTCTGCCTTTTTTCAAGAATCGTGGGAGTGGGTGAGTGGTGTGGTTAGAGAGAAAAGGATGAGACGGACGAAATGAAAACAGAAGAGAAGTGACGATTATTTGTGGATTAATTACTGCCCCAGCATTTGCCTAATTGATCCAAGGAAACCACAGAAAACCAATGATCTAAACCACTAGACCACGTCGCTCGGTTTATAAAGGAACCAAAAATTTCCCTTACCTATACCAACAACCAATATTTGCTGACCCCTCAATTTTTGTAGAGTATATTCACATACATCGGTGTTTATGTTTCTACAAAGTTCAAATAAGCTGCTTACATTCATTAATATTCGTATTTATATTTCCGTAATAGTTGTTATCTACCAGAACGTTTTCTTCTTTTGTGATAATAAATATCTAACAATCGTTTAGTTTCATTACTTCCATTTTACAATTGTTACCGAAAAAAATAATATCCTGTTTGATACTACGTACAATGAAATAGTATTTACTAGATATATGTAATATAAGTACTTTGAGATTTCAAAAGAACAGCGCAATAAAGTATGTCTCACTGTTGATAGAAATTTTTAATTTCCACTAAATTTCCGCAACTGTGAAAGGCCAGAACGATAGAAGAGGAACGAACATGGAGTTAAAAAGGGTTGTTATATTTTTTGCGTCCAAACTCGGCAGCTATTAATTTCGATGATAAGTTTGTTGGTCTTTTTTCTGGAGCAGAAGCGTAACAAATCCAGACGTTTTCGATTAAAAGGGTTTGTTTGTGGCAATTTACGAAAATGCGTGCCGACAGTAATTTTCGAACAAACATGTCTTTTCATTTATCAATTTGTTTAATTAAACCGCTCGCCATAATAAATCATCTGCAATAACAAAAGAAAATTTAGTGCAAATGACGCGTGATTAAAAATTGATACACCAACGCCACATATAAACCAACTGTAGGCAATCAATAAAAATTATAACAATTACAAATTAAAGGATGACAATTAAAAATTAACTATTGACACTAGCGCCATATTGTCAAACAATCTATATTTGAAACAAAAACAATTATGCATCAATCAAAAGTTAACTGAAACATTACAATTTAAAAGTATAAAATTAAATAAAAGCAAAGAATCCAGAAAATAAAACATGAAGCATCTGCCTATAATTATTACGGTACACGAGGGTCTTTTGTAAGAAAGTGTTGATCTTTTGTTTTCTCAATCAATTGTTCAAATATTGTTACACTATTTTGTTTCAGGATGTTGTAATGTGGTCCCTCGATCGAGCCAAGTAGTTTCCGATTGAAGGGACAATCTTTGCAATAATGGACAGCAACGCATCCGATTTTTACACTAACGCAACCGAAAACTACAGCAGTGAATTTTCGGTTTACTCCATGACATTCATCTTTCAGCAAGTGGTCCTTGCGATAGTTTGCTGTGTAGGTTTGTTAGGAAACACTCTGGTCATCTATGTGGTATTGAAATTTTCGAAAATGCAGACGGTCACCAACATGTACATCGTCAATTTAGCCATTGCAGATGAATGTTTTTTAATTGGAGTACCTTTCATCATAGTGACATCGATCAAAAAGTCTTGGATTTTTGGCGGAGTCATGTGCAAGGCATACATGATTTTGACAAGTATCAATCAGTACGCCAGCAGTATATTCCTGTTTATAATGAGTGCAGACAGGTAAAACAAATAACTTAAGCACTAATTTCTTTTAAATTAACGCACTTCACGCACGCGTACATATTCACGCATTTCATGCTTATGAAGAGACAAACACAGAAGTTAATCTACGAGGGTGTGTCAAATATAAACGCGATTGATTTGATATTTAATTCGATACATATACTATTTTTCTATATAGTCTCCCGCCCTGGAAATACAGTTTTCCCATCGGATTGAGAACTTTTGTATGCCATCATCGTAGAAATTCTTCGGACGTTCTTGTAACCATTGCAGCACAAATGCTGAGTCATTCTCGCGGAAACGTTGACCTCCAAGCGTTTCGTTTAGGAGCCCAAAAATATAGAAGTCGCAAGGGAACGAGTAGGAGCTATATGGCGGATGTTCCAGCGTTTTCCAGCATAATTAATCCAATTTTTGCCTTCCTCTTCGTTCGAAATGACAATTTCGCAGCATCCAGTAGATCACAATAATATTCCGCATTAATCGTGCGTCGATCATGAAGAAAGTTAATGTAAAAAGCACCTTGCCGATCAAAAAATACTGTTGCCATTACCTTTCCGGTCTACAAACGCGTCTTTGCCTTCACTGGTTTCCTCTCGTCGCTTTTTCTCCACTCCGTACTCGCCTGCGAAATTTCCAATCGATGTTGCTTGTGATTCTCCTATAATAATTGGGGGAACCTATCTGGCGGACACTTTGGGCATTTTTAGGTCATCTCTCACAATCCCGTGGACACTCCCGTAACTGATGGGCAATTCATCAACGATTTCCCAGAGAATTATGCGTCGATTTGTCGATTTCCCTCAATGATATTTCAGACCGCCTCAATTTTGGCTTCGGTCACATGCGTCGATTTCCCTCAATGAGATTTCAGACCGCCTCAATTTTGGCTTCGGTCACATGCGTCGATTTCCCTCAATGAGATTTCAGACCATCTCAATGTTGGTCTCGTTCTCGACCTTTTCACAACCTTCAGAAAATGCTAACACCCGAGTTCTTGACAGGATGTTGTCCCCGAACTGTACCTGTAATTGGCGCAAACTTTCGGTTGGATTCACCTCCTTCTTGTCCAAAAAATTAATAATAATCCATTGCTCCACGGAGACATGCACTTCTGCCTCTCTTACTGTTTCTTTTCCTACTAAAGCGACTCGAGCGAATTGCGGTTGGTTCTCCCTTCTCCCTAGCGGTTCAGGTCATCTTCGCATCCACTACTACCAAGTCACTGACCACTCCGTAATTTAAAAAAAAATCAGTCCGGTTTATATTTGATACACCCTCGTACAATGTTTTTCTTAGAATTGAATCAGCACGTCAGTATTTTGAAATATCCTAATCTCGTTAAATAAAAGGTCAAAATAATTAAGAAAGTGATCATTTCTGAGGTATATATTATATTACCGGTAAATTAAAATCCGTTTACCCTTGCACATCTTTTGAAATATATTAACTCCAAGCTTAACTTAACTTATTGTTGTTTTCAGGGTTACACGGCCAGCGTTGTATTCAGACATATATACACTTTCCGGCCTGTTGTGCCGTGGTCGACGTCTTCCTTCTTCTCGATGAGACGTTTCGCCAGATCTTACTTCTAGCATCTTCAGGCAGTGCTACTTATCTTGATGATTTGTAACAGATCTGGCGAAACGTCGCATCGAGAAGAAGGAAGACGTCGACCACGGCACAACAGCCCAGATAGTGTATATATGTCTGAATTAACTTAACTTCTACAGTTCCATTTTTACATTATACATCGTTATCATTGATTATTTTTCCTTTTTCAGATATGTGGCAGTATGTCACCCTATATCATCCCCTAAATGGCGAACTCCAATCATTTCAAGAATAGTCTCATTATGCGCGTGGATTTGTAGCATCACCCTGATTAGTCCCATTCTCATTTACTCCACAGAAACCGAGCAATGGAACGGTAGAAACGGCCTAAACGTTACAGCAAAGACATGCCAAATAGTATGGTCAACGGATAATTCAACTGAAGATGATTTCGAAGAGCAGACTCCTTCAATGGCCGCCATGTTTATTTTGTATACCTTCGTGTTCAGTTTCGCTATACCCTTATGCCTTATTTCGGTGTTTTATTGTTTAGTCATTCAGAAATTGAGAAACGTCGGCCCAAAAAACAAGTCCAAAGAAAAACGAAGATCTCATAGAAAAGTAACAAATCTCGTTCTTACTGTAGTTACTGTCTACGTATTATGTTGGTTACCGTATTGGATTTTGCAATTAGCGATGATTGCATCTCAGAAAGAGCCGTCTCATTTTGTGGTTACGCTTAATTTACTTGCTTCGTGTCTATCATATTCTAATTCCGCTGTTAATCCAATCCTTTACGCCTTTTTGAGCGATAATTTCAAAAAGAGTTTCCTAAAAGCATGCACGTGTGCAGCGGGAAAGGAAATAAATGCAACTCTGCAATTAGAAAACAGCGTTTTTCCTAGAAAATCGAAACTTGGAACAGACAAATTTCGACCCTCTCGAGCCACGTCAATTTGTCCGAATAATGGTGAAGACTGCGATGTTGGTCTTCTTGTTAGTAAAACAGATGCTTCTACATCAAAAACAAATGTAACATTCACGACAGAAAATAAAACTAAGGATACCATCGTAAGAAATGGTATACCATCTACACCGAACTGCGCTACAAATTTATAAAGTGACATTCATTATTCTTGATGTTATGGAAATAAAAATGGAATGACGTGATATCATTTTCCACTAAGTATGTAATTGAAGAAGTTTTCTAAGCGAAACCGTTGTTAGCTCTCCGCGCGTTGTCAAAGAACACAAAACAAGTTCTTGACCAATTAAATTTAACCATTATATATTTACCGTATTTGAAGAAAAAACAAAGAATGTAGTAAATAAGACATTAGTAAGCTAATCGAAGGATTTTTTCCTAAACATATATCTAGAACATTCGCTACAAAATTGAATAACTATTAAGAATATTTTGACGACCTTATTTTTAAAAAATGAGCTGAAAATTATTTGTAGATTACAGCTATTTCCAAATTTGCTTTAACTAAGTTTATATTTTCAATCGATTAAAAGATAGTTGATCAGTGAATTTAATTGAAATTCTTGATTGACTCGCATCTTCTTAAACTAACGTTTACACTAAAACAATTTTATTTATGTATTAATAAACCAATAATTAAAACGGGTAATCTAAATAATACCAGGTGGACAAAATATTTTATGATTTATGATTTAGGTACCAAATTGAGGCTGCAATTGTTTTATGAGTGATATCGCTAAATTCATGATAGAAAGGGAAAAGCAGGGTAAAATTAAATTCGCACATTAATTAGAATTACTGAAAAAAAAAATATTTTCAAAACTTTGCAAAATCTTTTATCATCGACTTATAATGAGTACACTGTAACTACAATTGTCCCAACGTTTCGGGTACGATTACTATCCTTCATTAAAACCACTTAAAGTTCTACGTTAGTTAAAATAAAAATAAATTTCACACAACAACAAACTAATACACTTTCCTTTTTTCATACACATACATATATAAATACATAAAAAAATATTGTTGCCAAAGTAACATTTAAATGTGATTAAATGAATATAATATATATATTATAAATAAAAGTCAGTTTTCTTCAAATTTAATAATACAAATTAGCAATGACATAATAGAGCTTAGAGAATTTTATTAGATGAGCCCAAAAAAAATTTTCTAATCTCATTTTATGTTCACTTCTCCTGTACAGCTCCTATTCTAGTCATTTACAATTAAAACTTGCAAAATCGACTGGATTAAATCGCTAGTGTATTATATATTTGTTTGTTATTTATATGGATGTACAAACTGTGATATTTATGGAGTGCAGAAATATTTTACTCATAGTTAAGTAATGCGAAACTTGCCGGACAAAAATATTATCCAAAACCATAATCAAAATGTTTCAATTTAACACCTTTTTGTCATTGAAACCGATGATTAAATACATATTTATATGTTGGTGTTTTGTGTTATATTTGTAAAAAGTAGATAAGAACAACATTTTTATTAAGATTCTACGTTACTTTATTATATACTGTATGTAGGATGTACTTTATTTTTTGTTATATAATGGAATATGTACAGACATATACCTACCTAAATGTAGATATAATAAATTTTTTGCCAAAAATTAATTTTTTATTAAAATCTGAAATAAGATAAGACTCATAATACACAACTGATGAATTAAATGAATTTTAATAGACGTGGAATAATTGCCTGATGTTACCTTAGCGCCCCCCATTGAATTTACAGAGAACTTATGACTCTTTAGACACCACAATACGTTCTCTTGAAGATTTCCTCAACGTATTTGTTTACTTCATAATGTGTCAAGTAACAAAATATAACCTAAAAACTAGTGACCTATTTCTTAGAATTATGTTATTTCTATTTCTTTTACAATAAAAAGTAGTATCATGGTTACTTTCAATGTTGTGCAGGAAGGGCCAGTAAATGCTCTTGCATTAAACAGGGATAACACACAAGTTGCTATTAGTGGACGAAATGGTAATATAACAAACCGACATAATGTTATTCTTATCCGTTTTTTTTTATAGTTTTTAAAGTATATTTAATAGAAGAAGATAAATTCAAAGAAGTATGTAATTTGCGAACTTCAAAACACTTAAATTTGAGCTTTTCATGCAATGATATATCATGGAGTGTAACAGACGGTAAGATTACTTGATATACAGTATTCATACTCACACTACAATGATATAAAATCTAGATCATTATTTGGCCACTGCTGCTACGAATGGCCATGTATGTGTATGGAATCTCATGAAAATGGGTAAAGCAATGCAAGAACAAGATTATCAAGAACATAAACGAACAGTGAATAAGGTAAATTTTCATTCTTCAGAGCCAAACAGACTCATTTCTGGCTCTCAAGATGGAACTATGAAGTATTTTGATATAAGATTAAAGACATCAGTGGCAACATTTCACAGGTAAGATTTTGAAATCATAAAAGTGATAAATTCATAGTTTAAGTTTCTTAGCAATACTGAAAGTGTCAGAGATGTTCAGTTCAGTCCACATATTCCACATATGTTTGCTGCTGTATCAGAAAATGGAAGTGTACAATTGTGGGATATAAGAAGGCCAGATAAATGTCAACAACAATTTACAGCACACAGTGGACCTGTTTTTGCATGTGATTGGCATCCAGAAGTACCTTGGATTGCAACAGCAAGTAGAGATAAAACAATTAAGGTACATAAAATTAATAATTGATCAATACAAACTATTCAGTGTATACATAGAGGATTAACTGTGTTGGTTTTTCTCAGGTTTGGGATCTAAGCTCCAAGCCTACTTTAGAATACACGATTCATACAATCGCGTCAGTAGGACATGTCAAATGGCGTCCTCAACGAAAATATCACATTGCTAGTTGTGCTTTAGTTGTTGATTGTAGTATTAATATATGGGATATACGCAGGCCATATATACCTTTTGCTGCATTTAATGAACACAAAGATGTATCCACATGTGTAGCCTGGAGGGGTGATCCTCAAGTATTTTTAAGTACAAGTCGTGTAAGACATTTAATTTGACTCTAATATTCACTTAGAAAATAACTAGTTGTTTTTATAGGATTGTACCTTGTATCAACATGCATTTAAAGATGCCAGTCGTCCTGCAAGCAAAGCAAATCCCCAGGGAATATCGCTTAATACTAAAGGCGATATTTTGTATGCATGCCAGACCCCCACTAATCCAAATTTTCTTTCGAAAGTCACTAATTTGGTGAGGTAACTGATTTTATTATAAATTGTAATCATTCATAATAATCTCAATTATTTAAGAAAGACGATGTTTATAATCTTGGTGAAACATTTTTATAATTTAATTAAAATAAAACTTGAATTTCAGAAAAAATTCAAACACTCTGTCCAATGATCAATTTCACCAAGCTTCAAGTCTTCTAAGTCAGTTTATGTGTGTCCTTAGTCAAGATATGAAATGTTTTTGCAATTTAGCAAAAAATTATTTAATAACCGGTCAAAATTTTTCTGAATTATGTGAACACAATGCTAACATTGCAAAACAATTCGGAAAGCATCAGGTAAATAAACAAAACTATAACTGTCGAATTATTTGCATTTAATTTTAATATCAGAATCGTATAGGTTTCCTTGGTTTGGCGAATTTTGCGTATTCTTTATAGCGAAGAGTTTCGCCAAAACTCTTCTTACACGTACAACTCAAAATATTGCGATGACAATGTATCCTATACGAATATTGCAGCTCTGACTTTAGGATCTGCTGATCAAAGTACAGATAACGAGCAAAAATCAAGGGGTAAATCTAAAAAAAAAATAACGTAAATGAGATTTAAATAAAATTAGTGTTTTAAGGGGGTGATACACCAGCTGCACAAAACAGTGGAGGAGACGACGAAACAGAAGCAGAAGACCAAGTTGATCACGTCAGTGGTTTCACGAGTTACAGTAACTTTAAATTAGGACTTCCTCGTGGAGACTTCACATTTGGAGAAAATGAACTCGATTTAGAACTGGATGGGCTTAATTCAGGTTTAAAAACAACAAAAATTTATTCACTAACTAGAGTTCTAACAAAAGTATCTTTTAGTTGCGGATATAAGAAACGGCTTTCATAATTACCACATCTCAGAGCAAATCCAGGACTGGACGTTACCCAACGAGGCTTTCAATATACGTCATGAAATCCAAGACCGTTCTCCGCCTCCAGAACAATTTCCCAAACATAATTCGCCCGACATAAATGACGATGGTCAAATTATTTCCACGGATGATCACTTTTCAGGACCTCTAACAGTATTCAATCCGCCAAAACGGGCAGTGTGGGATCCCAGTACAATTGTCCTGGACGCACTAAAATACCACGCGAATTTAGGAGACGTCCAGACAGCTGCTTGCGTTCTTCTAGTTTTGGGAGATCAGAGACAGTTCTTAAACGGTTTAGACGAAGCTACACAAGAGCACTGGTTACTCGGGTATATAGATTTGCTTGGAAGATATAGACTATGGGACGTTGCTGCCCAGGTTAGTTATATTAAAAAAAATATATTGGATATGCTGTAACGATGGTTTATTTAAAGGTGATAAAGTTGTCATGGATTCCAAGTATTAATCTAATGAGCCAACAGTCTACAAGGATAAATACGAATTGTGGTAAATGTAGCAAACCTCTTCAAAGAGCTGGTTGGTTATGCGATAGGTGTCATTCTTCCGAATATTCCCTTTGCAGTGTTTGTCACCAAGTTGTTCGGGGATTGTACGTATGGTGCCAGGGGTGTTCCCACGGAGGTCATTTGGCACACATGCAAAAGTGGATGAGATCGAACAATAAGTGCCCCACAGGATGTGGACATTTATGTGAATATGGTTAAGTAAAATAAACACTTGGAATATTAAAGTAGTTACTTAAAGACAAGTCTGAAAATTGTTGATATTTTCTATTTAAATATTTATAAAAAGAAATAAACCTTAAGTCTCTTTTAATTTTTGTTATTTATGATAATTAAATAAAACAAAATTAACCAAAGAAACGTTTGGAGAGGATATAAACTACTAATTGGTAAAATGTCTTTGCAAGCTCTTTATTGCTACATATCGATTTAAATAAAAATATATAAACTAAGCAAAATGACAATTTAAAATGGAACTGGCTCATTTTATTGTAACGCATTTTGTTTTTATTGTTTCTGGTGAGAATTTATTTATTTTTAAATGTGATAAGTGCCTAATACATTAAATTACAACAAAATGAACCAAATTAATTTTTCAAAATGTAGTTTCACCAAAAAACCGATCCAGCAAACGTAAAATACTAACAATAAAGACTGCTAATATTTTTTCAGTTTACATTTCTTCAAATTTAAACAAAAAACTTGCTTAACAAGGCAAATGCCTTTCTTCAAATGCACGCAGGTATTATTATACATTTGTTTACAGTAATTTTAACCAGTTCTTATCATACCAACAACTACAACTTATAAATAGTTCAGTGCAACAAGTAAATAAAAACAAAATGCAGTTGCATTTTACATAGAAAACGATAACTTAATGTTAAAAAAGCCATAGCCAGGTAACATGAAAAATCTGCCATTGTTATTTGTTACTACTATTGTCACTTACTTATCCTCAAATGTCCAGGAAATACAGTATTTCACAATAAAACAATATCTTATATTTATAATTATCTTTTTACTTATTAAATACTATGCTGATGTTAATAATATTGAAATAGTAAAATCAAGTAAATTTAACGGCAAAATAAGACAATACAATGAGAAAAAACTTTGTTTTATTTTTTATTTTTAAAGTGAATAAATGCTTAATATCTACCATATTTTTCCAGTTTTTTTTTTTAGTCCTAATTAAAAATAATTTTTCCCAAATCAACCAGAACAGTCAAACTAATCTTTTTTTAATTGTTTTTGTTGTCCTATTTTAAATATTTCCTTTTATGTACATTAACTGTATCTACAAAATCTATTTTATTTTTAATGTAATTAGTTTAATGGTTTATAAGTAAGAAAATAATTATAAATATATATCTTTCTTTTTATTTTTGAAGTAGTGCAACTTCCAACCTAATATTTAGGATATAAATATGTGCCAACAGAATAATTCCACAAAAAATATGAAAGCTATAGCCTGCAGAACAAAGATTACCAGTTCTCCCTGACTGAGGCCTTTATGCTACCTTTTACTTAACTACCACTTTAATCAGCTTGGTACAAGAAAAATATAATTTTCTTGAATATTTTTTGATTTCAAAGCAAAGAGTATGTTTATAAATTTATACAAAAGCTATATATATATAGTATATACTTATGGACATGATTAGACAATCATTGCTCAGAATACAACATACAAAAGTTACAACACACGTACATCCCTACATCAAAAGCTATATCTTATAATAAATATTAATTTATGAAATTTAAATTGAATTTTAAATTTCATAACTTTGGATTATTTCACCAGATCATAAAGCAAACTCACCAGTGCTTATTTACATGAACGTACATACCCACACTTACAAAATTGTGCATTTAAGTTTCTTTCTTTTATTTTTGTCCTTTCCTTTGCCATTACTTGTTTTATTTTCTTCCATCTTACGGGCACGAATTTCTCTCATCAAATCATAAAATACCTTTAAAAACAATGTATTGTTAAATGATTTAAGTTTAATTCTTAAAACAAAAATAATAATGTAAAAAAATATTATATATCATTTCTTATCTATAAGTAATTATCAATCTGTGATAAAAACTAATATACCTTGTCAACGTGCTCCCTGGTTTTAGCAGATGTTTCCACATAAGTAACACCCCACTGCTTTGCCCTTTCGCTAGCCTCTTGAAAACTCACTTTTCTTTTATCCTCAAGATCACATTTATTACCCACTAATAAAAATGGAATATTTTCGTCGTTTTTAACCCGTAATATTTGTTCCCTATAATTATTATAAAATATTGCATAAAAAAAAGAAGCAACGTAGATATGGTCATTTAAAGAAATATGACTACCTAAAATCCTGAGTTGCCTGAAAACTCTCCTCTTCAGTAATAGAAAAAATACATAGAAATCCTTCTCCACTTCTGAAGTAGTTATCTCTTATGGCAGCATAGTCTTCTTGTCCTGCAGTGTCCAAAATATCAATTTGAACCTCCTCACCATCCAACAGAATTTTTTTTCTATATGAGTCTGCTTTTGTTGGCTCATAGTCCTCTACAAACTCATCATACATAAACTGTAATGTGAGCGCAGACTTTCCAACACCTCCACTTCCAACCATAATAACTTTGTGGAGAGCTGGTTGTGATGTTGGTTTCTTTGACATGATGGTAAAGATCTTTATATATCAGAGAAAAGTTAATTTGTTTAATGAACGCCTCCAATTTTTTTTTTCTGTAAAGATATTATCACCCTTTACGATTACACGAAAATTATCACAGAAAGGAAAAATCCCACACTGAAGTTCTTGTAAATATTCAACAAAAAAGCACTTTGTGTTATTAACGTTGCACATAAAAGAAGTAACAAGTATGAGTATATTAAGCCTCGCCTAAAACAGTTTACTCATACATGTTACTAGAGTCATTATCAAAACAATTTTTTTAATATCCCCACTTCTTTATCATTTGTATCGTAATATACGTAAATAATTAATGATTAAAGAAGATAAGATTTATTTGAGAGAAAATAATTCTTAAAACTGACACCAACAATACAAATACACACACAATAACAATAAATATAAAAAAGTCGGGGTAAAAAAGCAACGACAGCATGTGAACTAACGGTTTAATTGCTAAATATAGAGTAGGTCATATGTACTATTGTGTATTGTATCCGTAACGAACATATACTCGTACAGTAAAAAAATAGTACCTATTATTTTTAAGTACCGCCAATTATATTTGTAATGAAGTATATAACTGAGAAATTAGTAAACGGTTGGAAAATTTTTTTATATATTTTTAAATATCTACAGTATAATCATTATCAGGAACCGCTACTTTGAGATGGCAATAATTTATGTCTTCTCATATTGCTGAGTACTCCATCGAGCGATGTTGTTTTTTTCTTAGCGCTTCCTCTTAAAGCATCTTCACCACCCTTTCGCATTTTTAATTTTGGAGACTGGACTTCATCCATAAAATCAAAGTCAGACTTATCTTCGGTTCTATAAAGCATTAGCCCATTTATTAAATATAAAGGGAGTTTGTCAAAAACACCTACGGTTTCAATACGTCTTCTTCTTTGGGTTGATCTTGTACTTCTGGTGATGGTGACCTATAGCCAGGACACTTCCACTTGATCTCTGGAAGTTCTCCTTTATCAAGAATAAAATAAAGTCTTTCGATTTCTTCAACTGAAGGTTCCCATGTTCCTTTAACGTTTTTAAATTCGTCATCGGAACATTCAACATCAAAGTCGTCTGCCATCTTTTAAAAATGATTCAAAAATTTGCTTTAGTCCGGGTAAAACATTACGAACCTAATCTATGTTCCGAACATGCAGAACATAGCGAACATAGGAGGTAGTTCTGATATGATATATGACGTCATTCGTTACCATAGGCGTAACCGTAAAATGTCACAATTTTGGGATCCAATTAAAGTCAATTATTATATACACAAAGCTGCAGCTAGACGATTTAAACAAAAAAAAATAAATAAAGCGTATCAAAACATAACACAGCTTTAATATCTTCAAGTCAATAAACCGCTGAACATGCGGCAACCCTTATAGCATCTTTGAGTTAAAGGTGCCGTTGCAGATATGCCACCCATTTCATTAAGAGCGCGAAAGGCGCAAAACTTCACTAATTTTAACTCTGACACACACGCAAGAAAAAAAACACTTAAAACACAAGATTAAATAAATACCATAAATAATGTTTGGTTCTACCTATTTTATAACAATCGATTCTTCTTTATTCTACTTTTTCTATGAAACTGCAATTGTGGTCGCAATATACAAATAAATCTAATTTTGTACACCCAATTCCAGTAACCAACACGAAAGAATACCTTGGCACTTTACCAAATAGAACTCAAAATATACTTTAAACACATGCTGAAATCGAAAGTTTACTTCTCATTGTAGATATCGCTATTAGTCAAGTAGAATGGTTAAAATATATTGTGTATATTTAAGTTTATTTGCTATTCTGAAGTTTAATTCGGCTTACGAAAATGATAAACAAGTATATACTGTTGGTAAGTTTTCAAAAATATTTACTAAAACATCCAAAGTGAGAATGTATGCTAAATAAATTTAGGCATTTATATATACTTTTTTCTAATTAATGTAAAAAAGATTAGTAGGAAAATGAAGAAAAGCAATAGGTAAGAATTTCAACTTTGTAGGAGCAATATTTGATGAAACCGATTTTGATCTGATTAAAGCCTTTAAATCGGCGGTAAAAATTTATAACAGACACCAAAACTCGCACCGTTTTAAAGCAAATATCAAAATTGTGGCACAAAATGATATTCTCAAAGTAAAAGATGCAGGTATGAGTTTATCTGTCCAAAAATTCCCGCAATTTTACTATTTTAATTATGTAAAAATTTTAGTATGCAAAATGGTTGAAGAAAGAGATGGTGTAGTGGGAATATTTGGACCGTTATCGTTAAACGGTCAATCAATAACACAATCCATATGTTCCGCCCTTAACATACCCCATATACAAATAAACTGGAAGCCCACAAGAGGTTCGTCTCATTCAACATCACTAAACTTCTATCCTGATACAGATATACTTGCGAAAGGTTTCGCAACGATTGTAAAACATTTGCAGTGGAAAAATTATGTCATTTTGTACGAAAAAGAAATAGCTCTTATTAGACTACAGGAAATTCTAAAAATACCAAATGTTGAAGATAATCCCGTCGTCATAAAAAAACTTTCACCAGATGGTGATCAAAGGTAAAATACAGCTTTAACTACTCTCATAAACGTAAATTAGAGTACTTGAAAGTCAGTTTCATTTATATTTGTTCTTCCTTTAATACTTTCACGATTTTTAGAACACTCCTTAAAGAACTGGGCGATTCAAAAATCCATCAGATAATCTTAGACTGTGAACCGGAGAACATTATTAAAATATTAACGCAAGCAAAAGAGGTCCATCTTTTGGATTTTTTTCACAGTTATTTTCTCACGTCTTTGGTAAAAATGATTTTCCTATCAAAGAATTATTTGAACTATATACACATATATATTTTTTTAATTTAGGATGCTCATTTAACAGACTTTTCTGTTTTGGACAGTCGATCAAACATAACATATGTAAGAATTTTTAACTCCAATAACACTATGTTAATGCATGCAGTTCGTGAATGGGGAAGTTATGAACATTTTATGAATGAACCCGAAGATTTAACGGTACTGGATAACGTGAGGGTAAGACTGATTGTTGACATATAGTTATTTTCTTTATTGTATTTAATTTTTTACCGTAAGTATTCAAAATCTTATTTGTCTTTGTGTACGTTTTTTTATTTTATGAGCAACGTTAAATGAAACCAATTTTAAAATATCATTATCGCTACTCGCAGTCATAAAAATGTCCCATTTTTATAAATATCTGCATCCATTTTTTCCTTTTTCTTTTAGACGGAAGCAGCACTTCTGCACGACGCAGTTAATACCTTTCTACATACAGCTTCTCAACAACGCAATCATATACAAATTGATCCCACACCATTGCAATGCAATGGTGATGCGACTTACGAAGCTGGACACCATCTGGTCTCTTTCATGAGAAAGGTAAATCTTTCGCTCTTCCTTTTTAATCCTAACAAATAGAAGGATATTTTAGCAATCTTTTGAAAACACGATTACCGGTCCTATCAGTTTTGGCCCCAATGGAACCAGAACAGATTTCAATCTCCTTTTGATTGAAGCAGAGACCAGTTATCCCGATATAGCAACTTGGAGTCCACAAAATCCTGATGGATTACAATTTCAACGTTCATCAAGCGAACAACAGCAAAGAATTCTCGAAAATCTTCAAAAAGACGTTGTTGTAGTGTCGTCCAGGTAAATCGTCCATTCAATTTCGAAATGTGGACAAAACAGTCATAATAATTCTAATTGTAAGATATGATACATCAAAGACCTTTTCAGAATTGGAAGACCCTACCTTATGCGAAGAACGCCCAGTAGTCCTGATGAAGTCCTTGAAGGAAACGATCGATACGAAGGATATTCGATGGATCTTATACAAGCAATCGCAGAAGAGCTTAATTTTACATTTAAATTTGTTTTAACTCAAGGAAATTACTATGGAAATTATGTTCCGGAAACAAAATCATGGAATGGACTTATAGGGGATCTTCTTAATAAAGTAATTATAGTGAAAGAAGGTTTCGTCTCTTTTAAACACAATTTATTTTTCTTTCAGAAAGCCCACCTGGCAATTTGTGATCTAACTATTACACATCAAAGGAGACAAGTTGTTGATTTTACCTTGCCGTTTATGACGTTAGGTAAATGACATTCATAATAAGTATTTCCAGAGAGAAAATTGAATATTGGAAACAATTTGATGTTCCTGTATCAAATACACATTTCTCATTTTCAGGTATTGGTATTTTATATAAGAAAACCCAGGAGGGAGACAGGAATATTTTCGCATTTATGGACCCATTTTCTTTTGAAGTGTGGATATATACTTCCACCATGTACCTAATAATATCCATTTTGCTATTCTTTATATCTAGGTGAAATTATTATATAAATTTAATAAACAAACTGAATTTTTTTTATTTAAAAAAAATATGTATATAGGATAGCTCCAGGAGACTGGGAGAAACCTCATCCCTGTGATGAGAATCCCGATGAAAAAGAAAACATATGGAATCTGAAGAACTGCTTTTGGTTAACCCTTGGATCGATAATGACACAAGGATGTGATATTTTACCAAAGTAAGATAGGCGATCTAAATTAAAAAAACATTCTAACAAAATATGAAAATTTGTTTATTCAAAAATTTTTATTAGAGGAATTTCTTCGAGAATGGCCACGTCAATGTGGTGGTTCTTTTCACTATTGATGACCAGTTCTTATACAGCTAATTTAGCAGCCTTCTTAACAATGGAAAAAATGGGCCCAACCATCGATAGTGCCGAAGCCTTAGCGAAATCCAACATAAAATACGGAGTCGTTGCCGGAAAGTATTATTTTTTTGTACTCTAAATGGAGGGTGACTCAAGACAATGATTTAATAGTGACTTAATCTCGCCATCATCATAGGGTCGTTAGTTCTATGACTGGTTAGACACTTTTTCCTATCCTGAAGCAATCTTCACATTTCTCAAAAACTAGAACAACCCACATCTTATTTAACTATTTTTAGTAATCTAATCTATTTCTTCTTCCGCACCTCTTTACTCCCGTTCCCGCTTCTAATATATGTCTCTAACCAGTGTCCTACCTATCTCTCAATTTCCTTGTTACATACACTTTTCACAATTTACGGAAAATGTTATTGTTTTGTTGATAAATAAACCTTTATTTTTAATTGTTTTTAGGCGGTTCTACTCAGGCTTTCTTTCGAGAATCAAATTATTCTGTGTACCAACGCATGTGGACCCAAATGCTACAGTTCAAACCAAGTACATTAGAAAAAAGCAACGATGATGGAGTTAAAAGGGTCTTAAATACTAAAAATAACATGTACGCATTTTTTATGGAAAGTGTTTCAATCGAATACGAAGTAGAAAGGCATTGTGAACTTAAACAAGTTGGGGACGTGTTAGATGACAAAGGATATGGCATAGCCATGCCAGTTAGTAAGTTCAAAATAATTTTAATATACAATCATGTAAAACTAGTAAACACAACTAGCAATGTGAATATTTTTTACATCATAATAAATGCCACAATTTTCCAATATTTCACACAGATATGCTTTACTTTACATAAATGGTACCTTAAACGCTCTTACGTTCTTTTAAATTATTTACTAATTACTATAATAAGTAACAAATAAACTTTGCAAATTACTTACATATTAGAGCAATCAGCAATCCTCACAATATCCATTTTTAGTTGTCACCATCACACTTTTTATTAGCACTTAATAACAATAAGATTTGTCTCATAATTACGAAACCCAAAGAATTTTTCACGCTGAACACTTACTTCTTCAATGCACCGAATGTCTCTCGTCATTATATTTACTGATTAAATAACGTGAATGATTCGCCGGTCAAACATTTTTTGCCGTTCTGAGCATTTTAACTTGTTGCCAGATGCTAAAAGTGATAACAATAAATACCAACGAATGTATACGTGGTCCAGTCAAGAAATATTAAAAGGGTGAAATTTAAACAGGAAAATCATTGTGTTTCAAATTCACAATTAACTAACTGCTAACGCTCTTAACAATACACGCATCTAATAAGTTAATAATTTATTTGTTCTAATAATTTAAAGATGCACCCTATAGAAGTGCCATCAATAAAGCAATTTTGAAACTTCAAGAAGATGGTACACTATCAGAACTAAAAACGAAATGGTGGAAGGAAATGTATGGAGGAGGAGCCTGTGATGTACGTAAATGTAACACATACAAAACTATAGATCATAATAATAATAAAGGATAGTTATAGTTTGTTTTTTTTTAACTATAGGAAGAAGATTCCGGTTTAAGCAGCATAGACCAGCAAAAACTTGGCCTGTCCAACGTGGGAGGTGTGTTCCTGGTTTTAGGAATAGGGGTTGCTATTGCCCTCGTTATAGCTTTTGGGGAGTTCTTATGGAATGTAAAGTGTCTTTGTGTAGAAGAACACGTAAGTAGTTAATTTTTGGGTAATAAATATCTAGATGGTGGGACCGTCGGTCGTTGGAGGGGTAGGAGGTGAGGACGCCCACGTAGAATGGTAAACAGGATTTTGTAGATTGCGGTGACGTAGATGCACCGAGGATGAAAGGGCGAAGATAAAAATTGGAAATATTAATTGTGTAGGGTGGAGGGACGGAAATGATCTTGTAAAACACTAAAACAGTGTTTTAAATGGTCTCTGCTCCCACCTAAATTTATCAGTTCTAAAATGTCTAGATTTTTATTAAAATTTTCGTACAGTAGACATGTCTTCTTATTTGCAAAAAATAGAATCATTAGAAATGTAATAAATTTTCAGATTACGTACTGGGAAGCTTTGATAATAGAACTGAAATTCCTTGTGAATATCAGAGTTACGAAAAAGGCAACGAAAATACCTACCCCTTCGGCCAGTGAATCCAGCGATAGCAATCAATCTACAAGACCCCAAAGTTTGGTCGAAGGGGTACTTCATGGAGCCCGATCTTTGCTGAATTTGGATATTTTGGAAAAATATAATCCTTCCGGAAAAAAAGATTAAGTTTTAATTTGGCCTTACGCGTTATTTGACGATCGCATTTTCTCTTATTGTAGTAAGCAATGCAGTACTTAATACGTACGATATTATTTTTACTAACAATTGTATAAAAGCAATACAATGTTCAAATAATAAATAATTACGTTCAACAACTTTTTTTGATTTTTTATTAAATAAATAAATATATTTAAAAATGAAACATATTTCTTATTCTCTATTGTTAATAATAATTCAAATATAAAACAAAAATACTCTCAAATAAAATAATTTTTGTTATCTCACTAGAACAAGGAACATACATATATGAAATCAGAGAAGGAATTCAAATTGGAGGGGAGATTTTTGAATTTCAACGATAATAAAATAGCAATAAAACAGATTTTTACTCTGAATCATTGATAACCATTTTCAATTGGAATGTAACGGACTTGAGAGAAATTTAATTAATAATTAGTATACATATTATGTCCGCCACTTCACAAACAATATCGTCTCATTTAATTTCCATATCAAGCCTCATGCAGATGTTAATAAAATTAGTAATACTTCTTGATTTAGTAATTATCAATATTTTATTAAACTCGTGTCTATTAATATACAGGGTATAGCAATATGAAATCTATTATATTTAAAATTTAATCAACCAGAATAAGGTAGGCAACCTACACACTAGCTATGTGTGAATGTGTGCAGATTACAAAAGTTTCTTTATAAAATTTTCAAATAATATTGCCACATAAAAGTACTTTATTTTTCGTATTAAATTTAAAATATGTATGAAAAAACTTTTTCTCTACTGTTGTGCTTAATACTCAAAATCACATTGTAATACCCTGTATTTCAAAGCTTATAAAATTTGATTAATAAATAAATTGTGGAGTAAAACAACTATCACTATGATACATAATATATCACAAAAGACTCACAAGAATTACAACAACCAGTGTAATTGTAATACTGTACTAAATAACTAATCTATATAATTGCCTAATTTCAACATTATCAATTTACTTCTCTCGCAAGTAGATCGTGAACAACATAATGCTTTTTAGCTTGAAGTTGTTCAACATAGGAAAGAAATATGCACCAAACTAAACTACACATACTGACGTAGGGTACCCTATTACGTTCTGGTATGAACATGAAATTTATTGTCTGAAATACGGGCCATACAAAAAAGCCCACCTGAAATATGAACAATAATTTAATTATAATATATATATACTGATATCTACAATAGTAATATAATCATGTGATACATAATTCTGGAATTAAAATTCAAATATCTACAAAACTCTATCATTAATGTTCAAGTCTATAAAAAAGGTCACTTTATACTTTAACTGATTTTAAATAATACACTTACCTTCCATGTAGGAAGAAATTTATTTTTAACTTCTTCTTTAGCTTCCTCAATGCTTTTAAATTGTAGCAAAGACATCCCGAAGAAAAAACATATTAGTGCTGCTGGGCCGTAAGTTATCTGTTCAACCACTGCCTGATATGATAAAGAGAAATTATTTTAAAATATTTTAATTGGCGCCTAAGTATTATTATTATTACTAAGCACAGTAGTTGTAAAAATACACAACAGCTGTCACTAATATGCTCATTATATTGATCAATATGGTAATGATCATAAAAGTAAAATTTATTATGAAAACCATAAATATTAAAATAAAAACATCGTAAACTTGTAGAAGATTGTATAAATTTAAGTTTACCTTACCTTGGTTAGTGCGGTTTTTAAATTTGTACTCGGCCAAATTATTGTTGAAATTCTAACCCATCCGTACAATGTAGGGGCTGTAAATAACCCACCGTACAAACTGAATCGTAAAACTTGATTCCAGTCTAAATTATCCCACGATTTTCCAGCTATTTTTTGTTGTATCACACAAGAAATTGGCCACAATGTTGCGTAAGACACCATTCCTCTGACTACAGGATATTTACGAAAAAATGCAAAGAATTTTGAAAAATGCGCCATAATTCCAATTATTTAAAGAATGGGGTATTTAAAAGTAACAGTTAAAGTAGCACTCTAGTATTAATTAGGTAATATTACATAGATGTAACAATATTTTTGTTATAAGAATAAATGATGACGAAGTTTAGTGATCTACTCTAGCTTCACTGCCAAGTATATATGTTATTGAACTTTGAATTGTCAACTATTTTTATAATTGTAATAAAAAACAAATTTGTAACATTATGTAATTGTTTATGAAACATAAACACCAAACAGACGAATTCAATGCTTTGAGGTTACGACTTTAAAATAATTCCTATGACCTAAATAATTTATCTACCTATTATTTATTTAAAAAAGCGTGATTAAATAAACCAATAATAAAATAATTGTTTTAAACTTTTATTTTACTCATAATTGTGTTATTTTAATTTTGGAAAGAAAGGCTTATCAGTTATATTTTAATAAAATTGTATCAGCTAAAATGCGCAAAATCGTCCCTTTGAATATTCTGAGAATCGATGACGACGTTTGAACTTTAAATATATCATACCTAGTACGAATGAGGATTTTTTTATCAAAACATTATTGATCGTATTAATCTTAAAAAAATACATATTTTACGCTTTATAAGAAAAACAATAAAAACTTGTAACCGTTTTATTTAAATAAAAAGAAGCATATTAATCCTACATAGAAATCAACCTTGATTCAATTACACATGTATGCTTAAAATCGTATTACGTTCCATTTCAATGGTGAATTGTATAGCTGGTGTTCATGTTTTAGTAGGTGCTTCCAAAGTTAAATCATGTTTTAAATCGTTTCGCAGGTTATGAATTACCTACTGAAGCATTAACATGTTAACTTATTTATATCCCGTTATCAGTCGTACATACACTTGAATCGTAAATAAAATCCACGATTAATTTTTTTGAGTGTTTATAAGTATCGGGTGAAGAAAATGCTAAAGTTGGTCATACTTTAAACATTCCAATAACCAATTACTCTTTGTATGTGTCAAATGTATACATGTATATACATATACGAAGTAACTGTACTATATAACGGTTTAAAAAAATGTTTAAAGTCGCTCTCTTTGTCACTATAACCGTCGCATTTTGTGCTTTTTTTTTAAATAATTCAATTAAAGAATATCTCAAAGATAAATCTCCGGGGGCTGATAAGTCACAAAGCGTAAGGGTATTTAAAAACATAAAAAGATTTGACGGTAAAGGAAGCAAAAAATTATATTTATCTGTTTTGGGAGATGTTTATGACGTTTCAAAAGCACCTAATTATTACGGTCCTGGATCAACATATCACGTGTTCGTTGGTATGAAATATACATGTTTAATTAATAAGAAAGAATATACAGTGTGTCCGAAAATAAACTACGAAAATGGCACATCTCATTGGTTTTAGGAAAAGATGCATCACGAAGTTTCGTCACTGGTGACTTTTCTGAAAACGAGTCGTCAGATGTTGTCAAGGGCTTTACAAATGAGGAATATTCAACATTGAGATACTGGGTGGATTTTTATGCTAAAAGCTACAAGTCTGTTGGTAGGTACCCTTTTACTGAATTTAGTTATTAACAAAATAAAATTTTTATAACATTGCAGGAAGATTAGTAGGACCCTACTATAACGAAGACGGAAGTGAAACGGAATACAAAAAAGAAGTTACTGAATTGATGGAAGCTGCAGAAAAAGAAAAAAAGAAAGAAAATAAAGAGAAAGAGCACTTTCCTTCTTGTAATTCAGAATGGAACTCTGATACCGATATTACAACTGTTTGGTGCACAAAAGAAAGGTAATAATAATAGTAAGAAGATTTTGGTCCTTTAAATAAGATCACTCCAAAATCTGTGAACACCTGATACCCTTCGACACGGAATATGAAAAGATATCGTTCATCTGAATGATTTTTAGCTAAAAGAAAATCGGAACCCCTCTATTACTCACCTTTGCATCTGTATGTCTGTGGTATTTTGAAAATTATTGAACGTGAAATTTATAGACATAGGTTATAACAAAATATACTGAGCCTTATATTTTTCAATTATGTATTAACAATTCAAAAATATCGAAAATAATTTTTTGAGGGGGCAAGTTAAGTACTTGAAAAATGTGTTTTTTATATATCATGTGGGGTATCGTTAGAAAGGTCTTGCAATAAGGAACTCAAAAATATTTATTCAGAAATTTTAAGTATCATATTTCCAAAGATATTGCTTAAAATGGACTCTAAAAACATGTCGTCTTTTCTATTTCCAAAACAACTGAATTTAAATTTTTTTAAAATGCAGGAAACTATTATTTAATAGTATATTATGTTATTTATTATTATTTTATTTTAGTGGAGGAGTTAACAGGGATTGGATTGGAGTACCGCGAAAATATTATCAACCCGGCTCAAGCACCTTCAGGTGTGTATGTGTTAATGAAGATAAACTTAATTTAAAAAATTTAAAGGAATATGAAGGCTGTGATTTATCTTCTAGCAGTTGCAAAGTGAAAAGTATTATGTAATAAAATAAAATACTTGATGTACAAAATTTTTTTTTCTTTAAATAAAAAAGGTTTATACAAAAATTACTTTTAGACGTATATTAAATAAATTTACAAAAACAATTACAAACAAGATAAATATTTTTTGCATACAATAGCTAGATATGTTTTATCATATTTACATTTATATATTACACGATATATACACACGATACACGATAAAAAACAATTTTAAGTATTTTCTATTCGATATCCGTACACTTCGTTTAAAATAAGTAATTGAATTTTGTTTCTAATATATAATTTCCGTTCTCGAGACAAAGATCGAAGATCTGGCAACAATGATTTAAAAAACAAAAGATCATCGTCATCATTTGTTTCTGAGGTTTTTGTCATTATGACCTCTCTGGTAGAACTTTTACCTGAATTTTCATCTTCTAACGTGACTATTTCGGGAAGAATAATGTCTGACCCATCTTCGTCTTTTTCTTCCTTTATTGTAACGTTGCCTAAACCATCAGCAATTTTCTTATTATTACTTGTCCTATTCCCTTCCATGGACTTTGTCCTTTTACCATTATCTTCCGATTTGACCATCTCGGTGTAAAATGTGTTTGATACTTCAGTCTCATTTTTAACGCGAACATCAACTATTACAAATAAATAAATTGTATTAAAACGTGTTTAATAATCAGAAAACAATTAAAATTTGTTTTTTACCCCTTTCAATATTATTGAAAGTGTTGACATCATTATGTTTTTCAGAAGAACTTGAGATTACTACATCTTCGTTCCTATTCTCAAAATCTTCTAATCCAATACTTTCATTTTTATCTTCGTTATTTACTAATGCGCCTACATATTAAAAAAAAAAGGATAGAAACGGACGCTGAAGAAAATAGAATAACAGAAGCAATGAGGAAACATTTTTTTTTTTTTGATATTCAAATACAAAAATGCATTCAAATCTTTACCGCTTTTTTTTGCTGGAATTATATTATGACGAACTCGAAAACGTTGAATCCAAGACGAAGAACAATTAAAATTATCTTTCCCCAAACTTCGGGCAATTTCGTTAGCTTTTTCTTGAAGAACTGGTCCATTTAAAACCATTGCATCTGCACTTTGGCTTTTAAACCATTCTAATAATGCGTCTTCAATCGGTTTATGATCAGATGATCGCGCACGTTTCATATTCAGATAATTGTTCTGATAAAAATTCCTTATTTTGTCTCTATTCTTCCAAATCGATGAAATTGTGGAACGAGAAATGCCATACTCTTTTGCTAAACCTGTATTCGACTCTCCGTTCTCTAATCTCCACACTATGTGGGCTTTTTCTTCGATATTGAACACTTTTCTCTTTTGTTGGGCCATTTTGAATTACGCGCGAATATGGATTGAATTTCTTCGTTATAACGCCGTGACCTTTGCTTAAACCACAACGTCCATAGTCTAAGCGACTTTTAAGCATATAAATCAAAGGAGAAAAACAAACGATGACGAGTAACGAATGCGAAACCAGCTCGATCTGAGAAATAATCGAAACAAAAGGCTACATCAACGCGTATTTGATTGTAGCAAATGAAACAATTGTTATTATACAGTCGCAATAGCCGATACGTACTAGTTAAGTGCTACAATAAAACTGCAGCTGCACGCTTTAAGCGGTGTCGTTGTAGACGGTATTAAAATGGGCGTGTACGATATACAAACAAGGAGGTCGAGCGTGCGCATGGACGCACATTTTACCTCTCATTGCTTCTGTTTTATTTAAATAAAAATAATAGATGAATGTAATTGTAATGAACAATTAAACAATTTAAAGGCGTGTTTACCTTGCTCAGTGTCGTGTCTGATATTGTGCCGCTTTTTGAATCTTTCAATCCAACTGTAGCTTAAATAAAAACAGTCCGATCCTCTCAATTTAACACCAAATTCTTCCGCTTTAATGCGTAAAAACCTACTAGTTACTGTAATACCTTTAGTTTTCTGTTCCACGTACCATTTATACAGAGCTTCGTCGACATCGTCATAGACGGGCTTTCTATTTTTTTTAGAATTTATATTTTTCCTTTTAATGGCCTTAAAAAGGATTTTTCGATTTTTCCAAAGCGAAGATACCGTCGATGACGACATATTTCTCTCGCGGCATATTTGACTTTGTTTTTTACCCTTTTCAATTTCCCTTATAACTTTTAATTTTTCTTCGAAAGTAAACGTTTGCCGTCGTTTTTTATTTATTATAAAATCCATAATAAATAATAATAACAAGAAATAGTATTAAAATATTATTTTACGCTTACCACTCCTACTATTACATACACATGTAACCTCGTTTTAACCGTATTCGTTATATCCGAATTCACAAAAATTAATAAATCCAACTATAAATTTAAAGAAGTTGAAAGTTTCCTTCAAAAAACAAATACATCCAAGTTTAACAAACGCTCAATATGTATAAATTTCACAATTTTAATTATTAGAAACTTAAAAACAAACTAACAGCTGACTGTCACAGTAAATACCATTCGCCTTATATCGGTATTTTTCGTGGTTTTATAATAAAAGTTAAATTAAAATTACTACTTAATAAGTACTTCTGTACTGCAATAGATATAAAATATTTTTGTTATACTACAGTAAATTATTGTGTTTGCATGTTTTCTAGTTTTTATTTATTGCTATCGAAAATATGAAGGAAAGAAAACAGTATAAATTGTAGGTTATGCCATTACTTCATCACAATATAAATAAACAAGATAAATTGTTAAAAGCTTTAATTAATGTCGTAACGAATCAGTAAGTCTTATTAGATCTACTGTACTGGGAAATAATAATTTCGATGTATATTTGTAGATTAAAGACTATGGAAATAGACGCCGATATGGCCGATTTAAATTTAAGTGGAAAAAATACTTTATTACACTTAACAGCATTTGAAAATGTGTTTCAAACATCAAATTGTAAAAATGAATCTGATCAAAACAATTCAGCTGAAGACGAAAACAATTCAAACGAACCCAATTCAATTGCACTCAGAAGGTCACTGAGGAGAAGAATTGCTCCTGTTAAAAAGATGGAAAAACAAGCTGTATTTTCTACAGCAAAAAAAATAATTGATGGTTCAAATTTGAATGAATTAAAAAAGTATTACACAAACAAAAGTACAAAGAGATTATCATCTGCTTTAGAAACTATATATGAAGACAGTGTTGAAACTAAAAGTGGTAACATAAATACTATCAGCAAGAGAAAGTTTAAACGTGTTCTTTCATTTGGAGACTGCTCATCTATATGGAAAATAAGAAAACGACAATTAAAAGCAAAAAAGTTGTGTAAAGCTAAAAGAAAAAAGATATCGATGAGTATATTTCAATCAAAATTAAAGGATCTTAATTGTGATGAAACCAGTGACAACTAATTTTAATAAATATAAGACTATTATTTTTATTTTGTATTAATTTTTTTAATAAAAATAAAATAGAAATGTACTTTACATCAGTGATGGCTCACGAGTGTGAGAGAATGTAAGTAAACAAAAAAATATGTTTATCATTTCACTTTTATTGGCAAAGAAAATTTAGAGACTTTCTTTGCTCATGAACAATTACCTGTTACTGCAGTAATGTAAATTACTAAATTTTTAATTAGAATAATATGAAAATATTCTCTTTTTCCTAGGCTTTATGAAAATTTCACAGAATGTTTATGTTAGTTTATTTCTGTTGATTCTATAAATTTGGAACTGAACATTTTTGCTTAAATTATTATGTAAGAAGTAATCCTTCTAGTTGTCCTTCATTAGAAGGACAAAAAAAACATTTTTTTTCTTATATTTGCTTGTCAACTGATAATAATAATAAATTTATAATGTTGAACTTTGATCGTTAGATAATTACATATGTAAATATAAACAGGTCTTACTGTGCGTGAAGTACATTAGAATTTCTAAATGGTGTGTTGTATTCGTTTGATGATTTTGAAATAGAGTATTTAATTTTTCTATTTAGGTTATTTTGATTATTACAGTTGAAAGTTCATACAGCAGAGAAAGTTAGTTTACGTGATTAGCGTCGTGCGATCGTTAGTGATAAATTGATAAAGATAAAACCAAAACCATATTTTTAGTTGTGAGTCTGTCTTTAACTTTGCTCAATAGCACTAGTTATTATAAGTATTCTAAAATCTTGTGGAAAATAACCGTAAAAAAAATAAAATGAGTAAAATTAGGGCAGGTCCAGTTGTTGATATATTAGGAGATGAAATGACCAGAATTATATGGGATTCTATAAAGGAAAAATTGATTCTTCCGTTTTTGAGCATTGAACTTCATACATTTGATTTGGGAATGGAGAACAGAGATAAAACAGATGATCGAGTCACTGTTGAATGTGCAGAAGCCATAAAAAGATACAATGTGGGTATAAAGTGTGCCACCATAACTCCAGATGAAAAGAGAGTTGAGGAATTTAAGCTAAAACAGATGTGGAAATCTCCTAATGGGACCATTAGGAATATTTTAGGAGGTACTGTATTTCGGGAAGCTATTATTTGCAAAAATATTCCCCGTTTAGTTACTGGCTGGATTAAACCCATTATCATTGGCCGTCATGCTCATGGTGATCAATATAAAGCCACTGACTTTGTGGTACCTGGTTCAGGTAAATTAGAATTAATTTATACCCCTTCCTCTGGAGAACCAGTTAAATACACTGTTTATGAATATAAGGGTCCTGGAGTGGCAATAGGAATGTATAATACTGATGAATCAATAACTGATTTTGCTCATTCCTCTTTCAAATATGCATTGAATCGTAGTTATCCTCTGTATTTAAGTACTAAAAATACCATTCTTAAAAAATATGATGGTCGTTTTAAGGATATATTCCAAGAAATCTATGATAAACAATATAAATCACAGTATGAAGCCAAAGGTATTTGGTATGAACATAGATTGATTGATGATATGGTTGCTTATGCAATGAAATCAGAGGGAGGTTTTGTATGGGCATGCAAGAATTATGATGGAGATGTTCAATCTGATTCTGTAGCACAAGGCTATGGTTCTTTGGGATTAATGACTTCAGTACTTATTTGTCCTGATGGAAAAACCATTGAATCTGAAGCGGCACATGGAACGGTAACACGTCATTATAGGTAAAAAAAAAACTTTAAAGCTGTCTTTTTTTAATAACTATTTTAAAACATTAACAGATTGTATCAGAAGGGCCAAGAAACTTCAACAAACCCAATTGCCTCAATTTTTGCGTGGACCCAAGGTCTCCTACATCGAGCTAAGTTAGATAACAATCAAGACTTGGAAAGATTTTCTAAAACGCTTGAAAAAGTTTGTGTTGAAACTATAGAATCTGGTATTATGACCAAAGATCTTGCAATTTGTATTAAAGGAATGAATAACGTTCAAAGGTCTGATTATTATGAAACATTTGAATTCATTAATAAATTGGCTGAAAACCTTCAAAAAAAACTCCAAAAATAAATCCATGTGATATCAGTATGACTTTAAAACATAAATATTTGCAAAGTCAGCTCTAAAAATTGGTTGTTTGTATTATTTGGCTGCTTTTGGAGATATTAAATTAATCGCATTTACTTTATAATTTTCTCGAGGACTCAAATTAAAATTTTGTTATGCAGAGAACTGATAAAACCCATTGTTTCTTTTGAACTCTATAATAGACCTTGGACGGCGACATTTCTGTTTTAACTTTGGTTGGGTCTTTATGAAAATGTATACAAGTCTGAGGGGGTAATAAATGGATGTATCAATGTATTATTATTATGTGCCTTTATGTTGTATTAATTGTGTATTGGTGTTTAACTTGATATATGTGTATGATGAACCTGGGTGAGGGAATGTAATTGCATACTTTTTACAAAATATACATATACAAGATTTTTTTTATTTTCTATCAATCATGTTATAAACAACATATAATTTAACTAAACCAATAGATTTGTTATTGACGAAATAACATACTTCTCGCAATATATATCTTATCATTTTTAACGGCACTTTCACAAATATACTTTCATGTAGGTATTGCAATAAAAGGTCAATAGTTTAATCAGTAATGAAAAATTGTATAAAACTGGTAACTGATAACAAATATAATATATTAACACTATTTATTTCTTTCATTTGATTACAGTAACTTTTTTATAAAACTTTTTTTTACAAAAAACTGCATTTTCTAAATTGACGTCCGAGAAAAAAATGACTAGAAAATCGACATCACATAAACGTGAACTACGTTCTATAACATACTATTTACATAAAGTGGTTTTTAAACTCAATAACACAAAACAGCACATTACAAAATAAATGAAATACTTTTGCAACAAACTGTTTTCTGAGTTTGAGTACGTTAGTTTTAATCACAAACATATTTTTAAGCAATATTTGAAACCACGCAATATCATTTTAATTATCGAAAATATGTTTGCCATTTTCATTTACTTTGGTCAATTGATTTATTGACCATATTAAAATGCAATTTCTTATATTGTCTGGCAAATGAGCAGGTCGCTGAAGTAAAAATAAACTAAATGCAAAACGAAACAGCAATTACAGTTTAGCAACCATTTTAAAAAATGGTGGTCTTTTGAATTTATACAAAAAAGGATAAATTTCGTACAACTTTTTAAAATTTCAGCTGCCTGCATCACAATATTTTGATATGTGATTTTGCAATAGGTATTATATGCACAATATTTTTATTTACAACACAAAGACATTTAGACAATTAACAACATATCAACACCTATAATAAACACTAAAACAGGATAGTAATGAAAAAAGGAACACAGTTCTTCCTAAGATACGCAAATCGTAGTGGTAATTTTTTGAAGTAGGACTTGAGTATTTAGTTCTTACTCAGTACTAATAATAATAATAGCGACATTGAACAAAAAAATCTAAAACTGCCATTAAAGGTACAATTTACATTTCAAATCCAGTTATAGTAATTAAAATGTTCTACCAGTTAAAATATAAGATTAATAAGTACTTAGGACCACGACTCCCGTTAATGTTTGCAACCAAATATACGGAAAACAATTCCATATATTTTTGTGTAGCTTAGCACTGTTAGAATTATCCTCAAAATATTATACCCAAAAGTATTTTACAAGTAACCAGTAATGTTTTACTTTAATCGCTTTAAGGATTAATAAGTTACAGAAGTACCTTTTGTGCAATTCCTTGCCACAATTTCCTTTAAGTAGTTACTACTAATTGAAAGAATGAATTGGACTTTTAAAAACCTTGCGAATTTTCCGAGTTATGATTGGACATAGTTGAGGTGACCACCATGCTGTTATTGATATCATTGGAATTGATAACGTTAACGAGAACATTTGAACCCATACTAACTGTCTGTAATGGACTTTGAGAAAGGGAAACAGATAAAAATGAAGCATTAGATTCAGGACTAATATCAGGAATCTGAATAAAACTTCCCGTTTCGACATGTTTTGTCACATGACCGTTAACGGTCTGTAGTTCCAACATTTGAAGAGTGTCAGATGGAGTTGAAGGAGCGGAATCGACAGGATTACTTAGAGGTGTGAGACAATGGTTTGTTTGAAGCTCAAGTAGTTCGTAGTTCGCCTGATTTTGCATCTTTTGAAATTGAAGCTGATTGAGAAAAGCCTGAGTAAAAGAAATTCTATAAAAGTTGTTTATAGAGGCCTTAATATTACCTTTATTTTTTGTAGCATAAAGTATGGTGCCTCGAACCCTTTTAATTCATGTAGTTGAACATTAGGGCTGTTCCTGTATTCATCTCTGGCAGTTAACTCCTGTATATCTTCAAAAAGCATTACATAAGCTTTTCCACCACTTGGAGGCATTAAATTTTTAGAAGAAAGCCAATCTTTATCTTCCTGGTCACCTTGATACCTATGTAATAATTAATTAATATATTTTTAAATGCAACAGATATTAAACATTACCTAATAAGATCAGGATGTTTAATGTATAATCGTCCACGTGTTTGACCAAATCCTAGTACTTTATTTGCTTTTGCACCCATAATGAACAATGTATTTTCATTAATACGGTCTGCAGTCCATTTAATTGTATCTCGTTTAATGGCTTGCTTAAGCAAAGGAGATTCAGAGAATTTTGTTACTCTTGATTTACACCTTTTTGTATAATGAGTTGAGCTTGCTTCTGATTCTGTATCAGATTCTTTTCTTTTGAATGAAAATGGGCTCTTCAATAAAATTATATTAGAAAAGTAATAGAGAGATACTAATTTAATAAACAACCATTGAGATAATTTAAGAGGTACATAGGAGAAGAGATTCAAAGTTCAATACAGAAAGATTAAAAACATGAAAAAAGAGATAATTGTACAAAAAGTACTTAAAATGATAAAAAATATTAGTTGTAGTAGCAAATTAAATAAGCTTACCAAACTGCAATTTTTAATTTCTGTCAAACTGCCTGCATCAGAATCACTGCAATCATATGGTGAACTATCACGTGAAAAAACTGAAGCTGAACTATACATTGCCTTTGCTTCATCTAGCATTGTTCTACACACATTTTTGATTAATTCATCATCTACACTGTCATTTCCTAAATTCATTTTAATGTTACTTATGGCGGGTTGAAAGAATCTCTAAAATAATTAAAAAATAATAGAATCATTTTGTTCATTTGTCTACTGCAAATTTAACATACATCCAAATACTTTTTTATAACATTATCAATATCTTTGTTAATGGCTTTTTGTAAATTCTTTCGTAAAATATCTAAAGATTTAGCAGAACTTTTTATACAACCAGTTCTTAAAAAATTTAGTCTGTTACCATTTCTTGACCCCAAATGAGAGGTAGCAATATTCATAAGAGTAACTTGCCGCATGTTAAAGGTATTTTGCTAAAAATGTGACAACGTTAAACTATAAATATTCATTTTAATATCAATTATTTACCCATCCGACCATATCACTTTGCTGTTCCTCAGAAGATTGTCCAGGAGCAAGTGGCGGAATCATTTTTAATTTACAGGAGGGTAATTATCCCAGAGGCAAACGAAATATATTCATAACTTCCTTTTTCTGAAATCTTTAAAAGAATTCCTTATAACACTTACATCTTATTAAACAAGTAAAATGTTTGTTTTATTAGGTTATGCAGATTCTTCAAAAACTATGTAGTTGAAAATCTTGGTCTGGTTTCCTTCTTCCTTCTCTTTTATAATTATATGGTAATTATGGATAATTAGTAGTAGGTTGTAGAAATAATCTTTATTTTTTAAGTTTCTAATTTTTGTCTTTTAGACGTCGTCTTGACGTTTATCAAATCATTATCACTGCTTCACCGCACTAAATCATACCCATGAAATACCATTAGATGGCAGGATAGGACTCAAATTCAACTTTAATTCCATATTTCACATTATTGTTGGATTTCATTAATGTGTTATGATAATTTCCGATGTTAAAGAGCTAAGTTGTTAAGTTTGCGGCCTAGACTATATAAAGGTTTTCAATTATATCCACCTATTCCTATTAGCTTATTCAATAACATGAGTAGGTAATAGTTTTAATATAGAAATTAATTATTGACGTAATTTGAGTTCATAAAAATTTTGATTTAATAGGAAAACGAGTGATGATGAAAATTTTATTTGTAAGTGCACAGCAATGCCAAAACTGACAAATTTTATTGTGAATAATAATCATAATTGGCTTATTGATAGGAATAAAAACGAAATTGGGAAAAGTAAGGCTATTACACATTTTTATTTATTATAGATTTTATTGTTGTTTTTATTTTAGCACTACAAACCACTGAACATGGAAAGAATTGCCAAGAACATTTCTAAGAATAATTCTAAGTTAACAAATTGCTTTTCTAATGAATCACAACAACAAATTTCTGATGGAAATATGTTAAAAAGGAATAGATATTCTTCAAATGTTAATGGTTTAGAAGACAAAAACAGTACAAATTCAAATGGCAGTGATAAAGACCTTTTTGAACAGTCTCAGAATGATTGTTTTACTGATACATGTAATTCTAGCACAAATAGATAAACTTGTTACAAACAGTGGTTCAATGACTAAAAATATAATTTGAAAACCTACAGTTATTAATATGAGTCAGATCGACTCTCCTTCTGTAAAACAAGATGAAAATAAAAATAAAAGAAAGGGTTTTGAGAAGGTAGAGAATGTAAATAAAGTATTGATGACAGATAATGAAACTATTAGAAGTACAAACAAAACTAAAGATGATATTTGGGATAAAACAGTTGATTTTCACATGACACAGTTATTTGAAACTTCTCAATATCAAACTAAAGTAGCATCACTATTTGAAGTAGAAACATCAATTTTTCAATTGGGCCCAAACCAAGACAAACTCTTGTTGCCTGAGCAATCGATTTGAAATGACAAAAAAATTCTTCTGTTACTAATGCAAATAATTCTAAAGTTAATTGAGGGAATGATTCACTGTTGCTCTATGCAATTAATAAAATGGATGAAGATAATGGCAAATTTGATAGTTCTTTACCGAATGCTCTCTTAAAAAATAACGATAGATCTTTAATCTCACAGTATTTAGTTAACAAGACTATGCTAACTGAAGTTGTGCACAAATTTAAAGAATACGGACCTTTCTGTGGCTTGCCTATGAAAGTTAATGAACTCATAGAACATTTCAAGGGAATTGAAAAGCCGTATGATATTTTCTAATTATAATCTATGAATTGAAATATATAATTTGTATTTGATAACTACTTTCTAGATTGGCAAGAGGAATGTTTGAATCTACCAGCTATAAAAAATCACTCTAATTTAGTGTGTCTTACCTACTAGTGGAGGGAAAACACTTGTTGCTGAAATTCTTATGTTGCGAGAAATAATATGTCGTAGGAAAAACGTTATATTTGTTTTATCTTACGTCGCAATTAGTAAATTACCTTTTTCTAATATTCTTATTTTAATATTTTTATTAATTTATTTTAATTTTGTAAAACTAAGAAAAGAAGATATAAAAATTCAATTTATATTGCCACCATGGAAAAAGTTTTAGGATCGATTAACAGCTTAATAGAAAAGGGACATATAGATGAAATTGGACTCATAGTTGTTGACGAACTTAATTTAATTGGGGAACCGGGACGAGGACCTACTCTCGAAACGTTTCTGACTAAAATTATGTACATGAATAAAATGAAATATACAGGTAAGGTAAATTTTATAGCTGAAAGCAGACTTGTTGTTCACCCGTGGTCGAGAACCTAGTTAAACACTTTTACTAAAAACAAATTGGCTGCACTTCACCACAATAGAAATAAAAAATATAATTGAGGTGTTTTCTTGTTGGTTTCAGAACAAATTGAAATTGTTGAAATGAGCGCAACTATTGGAAATTTATCTGATATTTGCACATTTTTGAAAAAAAATTTCTACCAGTAGAGCTCATTGAATACGTTAAAGTTGGTGATGAAAAAATTCACTGGGACAAATCAGATAATGAAATGATTCAAGTCGTGAGAAGAGTAGATTTTTCTATAAGCCGTTTTTTTAACTTAAAAAATTAATTCTTTAGAAAAATCCTTTCTAAGTATAGTGCAGTGCTAAAGAAGATTGATCCTGACAGGCTTGGAGGTCTTGTTATGAAAGTAGTGCCACTCGATTCTTGCCTGATTTTCTGTTCATCAAAGAGAAACTGCCAAAACGTGGCTCATCTACTATGCAAAGTGGTTTTCCCGTAGGTCTAAATTTAATTAATATATGGTTTACTATAAGTATAATTTTTGAAAGAACCCTACGAGAATATAAAAAAAAGAAGAAAGAGGATCTTATAGTAGCTTTAAAAAAGGAAGGAAACATATAATATAAATCTACATACTTATAGTTTTTGTACTTATGAATGAAAGTAACAGTGTGAAAGGAGTTGAATCAATTATTGGAGAATTAATAAAAATTTTCATTGTACAAAATTATAAAACATCATACCGTGCTACAACGTAGTAGAAATACCAAATAATTCGTGAACGTTCCGATTTGCATCCCGTCAAACAAATTAACAGGAAAAATTGTAGAAGACCTGTAATCATAAGAACTCACAACCTTAACACAGGCTGCTACATTAACAAGTTAACATATTACATTATTTTATGACATACCAGAAAATAAAAATAATAAATCTTGGAATCCATTGGTACTTAGAAAGAAATCCGTCGAAGATAATGGCGGATCTGTAATCACAACAAAACAGGCAGACAGACAACAACGAAAGTGGAAACTAAGTTATTGTAGTAGTTTCAAAATTGAAAATGGGTTAAAATATTTCTAAATATAAGTAAAAATTATTATTTAGAGAATGGCATTTATAATCAAAAATATAAATAGGTATTTTGCATTTTAAACAGAACTAGAAGTACGAGTTGAACTAATAAGAGTTGTATTTGGCTATTCTAACCATTTAGTAGCCCATCTACTTCTACGTAAGCTTATTTATTTGATGTAAAGTTAATGTTTACCCCTTGTATTAACTGCATTTATGAATATGAATTCTACTAGGGATTCCGGCCGTGAAAGTCTGTTCTTATAATAAACTACCAAATGTTAAAAGTGCCTGTTGGTCCGCGAGAGACATTATATCTCTTACCCGATTTCTGTTAATCGGGCACTTCCCTATCCGCCACCCGGGAACGCGCCCGATGGGGGTTGCAGGCTCCCCACACGGGAAAAAATACTCACGCTCTGGTCAATGTTACAAACCAGGCGTGAGGGATCTTTTGTTACGTGGTGGGTCCAAACCACACCATTTCACAGACATTAATAGCTATTAATTGTCGATGTACGATTTGGAGGAAAACACTCGCTGTACTTTTTATTATAATAAATTACTGAGATTTAAAGGAAGTAATATTTTCGAGTAAGTAAATATTTTTAATCAAGCATAAAGAGTTCTGTTCATAAAATTGTTAACATATAAATAATGATCAAAGCCTAAACATTCTTTTTTTCTATACTACATCTACGCAGATAAGCGACCCACATTGTTTACATTACAACATCAACAGCCACCACATAAAATTACGACATCACACCCGTAATAAGAATATTTAGCCTTTCGAACTGTAGTAATAAAGCAAGTTTGCTTTCGGTCGCCACTAAAATATATAATATGAACGTAAAATGAAACGGACGACCGATGGAAGGATATTCCAAGAAAGCTTAAAACATTGAAACGGTTTAGTTTGCTTAATGAAATTAAATAATATTCCAAGACGAGCGAAGTAATTTCCAAATCGTACATAAAAATTTAAAAATTGTACAAATTATAAAACATCATACCGTGTGACAATGTAATAGAAATACCAAACAATTCATGAACGTTCCGATTTTCATCCCGTCAAACAATTTAACAGGAAAAATTGTAGAAAACCTGTAATCATAAGAACTGATAAACTTAACACAAGCTGCTACATTAAAACATTAACATATTAGATTACGTTATGACCTAACCGAAAATAAAAATAATACATTACAGAAGTTGCTGTTTCACATCTTAGAGCCCATCGCTTCTTCGAATGAAATCCGTGAAGATAAATGTTGGAATCCATTGGTACTTATTCTAGACATTGTGCTTTCTGGAAATTGATGTTTCAGATCTTGGAGTTCAGGCTCTTCTTGAAAAACATGTCAACGTACCCCTCTTGGTTCCTTAAAAGACATCTGTCGAAGATAATTGCGGAACTGTAATCACAAGAAGACAGGCATCCTGACAGATTCAGAATACCATATCACATATTAAAACATGAAAACAGTAACAGAGAACACATTCTAAATATTATACTTTCTTGAAGTTGATGCATCACATCTTGGAGTCCATTGCTTCTTCAGAAGAAATCCGTCGAAGATAATTGCGGATCTGTAATCACAACAAGACAGACAACCTGACAGATTCAGGATGCCATGTCACATATTAGAAAATGAAAACAGTAACCGAGAGCACCTTATTCTAAATACTATACTTTCTGGAAGTTGATTCATCACATCTTGGAGTTGAAGCTATTCTTGGAAAACACATCAACATACCTCCATTGGTTCCTCAAAGGCTAAAAGTTCTTTTTCTCTATACTACATCTACGCAGATAGCGACCCCCATTTATCTACATTACAACATCAACAGCTACCACATAAAATTACGACTTCACAACCCGTAATAAGAATATTTAGCCTTTCGAACCGTAGTAATAAAGCAATTTACATTTTTTTGTGAACTTGCTTTCGGTCGCCAGTAAAATATATAATATGAACGAACGTAAAATGAAAGTGACGACTGATGGAAGGATACTCCAAGAAAGCTTAAAACATTGAAACGGTTTAGTTTGCTTAAGGAAATTAAATAATATTCCAAGACGAGCGAGGTAATTTCCAAATCATTCATAAAAATTTAAAGATTGTGCAAATTATAAAACATCATACTGTGTGACAATGTAATAGAAATACCAAAAAGTTCGTGAACGTTCTGATTTGCATCCAGTCAAACAAATTAACAGGAAAAATTGTAGAAGACCTGTAATCATAAGAACTCACAACCTTAACACAGGCTGCTACATTAACAAGTTAACATATTAGATTATGTTATGACCAACCAGAATATAAAAACAATACATTCTGGAAATTGATGTTGTACATCTTGGAGTTGAGGCTCTCCTTGGAAAATAGTCAACGCACCACCATTGGTTCCTTAAAAGACATCCGTGGAAGATAACTGCGGATCTGTAATCACAACAAGATAGACAACCTGACATATTCAGGATGCCATGTCACATATTAGAAAATGAAAACACTAACAGAGAACACCTTATTCTAAATACTATACTTTCTGGAAGTTGATGCATCACATCATGGAGTCCATTGCTTCTTCCGAAGAAATCCGTCGAAGATAATTGCGGATCTGTAATCACAACAAGACAGACAACTTGACAGATTCAGGATGCCATATCACATATTAGAAAATGAAAACAGTAACCGAGAGCGCGTTATTCTAAATACTATACTTTCTGGGAGTTGACTCATCACATCTTGGAGTTGAAGCTATTCTTGGAAAACACGTCAACATACCTCCATTGGTTCCTCAAAGGCTAAAAGTTCTTTTTCTCTATACTACATCTACGCAAATAGCGACCCCCATTTATCTACATTACAACATCAACAGCTACCACATAAAATTAAGACATCACAACCCGTAATAAGGATACTTAGCCTTTCGAACCGTAGTAATAAAGCAACTTAGATTATTTTGTGAATTTCCTTTCAGTCGCCACTAAAATATATAATATGAACGTAAAATGAAACTGACGACTGATGGAAGGATATTCCAAGAAAGCTTAAAACATTGAAACGGTTTAGTTTGCTTAAGGAAATTAAATAATATTCCAAGACGAGCGAGGTAATTTCCAAATCATACATAAAAATTTAAAGATTGTGCAAATTATAAAACATCATACTGTGTGACAATGTAATAGAAATACCAAACAATTCATGAACGTTCCGATTTGCATCCCGTCAAACAAATTAACAGGAAAAATTATGGAAGACCTGTAATCATAAGAACTCACAACCTTAACACAGGCTGCTACATAAACAAGTTAACATATTACATTATTTTATGACATACCAGACAATAAAAACAATACATTTTGGAAATTGGTGTTGTACATCTTGCAGTTGAGGCTCTCCTTGGAAAATAGTCAACGTACCACCATTGGTTCCTTAAAAGACATCCGTGGAAGATAACTGCGGATCTGTAATCACAACAAGATAGACAACCTGACATATTCAGGATGCCATGTCACATATTAGAAAATGAAAACACTAACAGAGAACACCTTATTCTAAATACTATACTTTCTGGAAGTTGATGCCTCACATCATGGAGTCCATTGCTTCTTCAGAAGAAATTCGTCGAAGATAAGTGCGGATCTGTAATCACAAGACATACAACCTGGCAGATTCAGGATGCCATGTCACATATTAGAAAATGAAAACAGTAACAGAGAACACCCTATTATAAATACTATACTTCCTTGAAGTTGATGCATCACATCTTGGAGTCCATTGCTTCTTCAGAAAAAATTCGTCGAAGATAATTGCGGATCTGTAATCACAACAAGACAGACAACCTGACAGATTCAGGATGCCATGTCACATATTAGAAAATGAAAACAGTAACCGAGAGCACCTTATTCTAAATACTATACTTTCTGGAAGTTGATTCATCACATCTTGGAGTTGAAGCTATTCTTGGAAAACACGTCAACATACCTCCATCGGTTCCTCAAAGGCTAAAAGTTCTTTTTCTCTATACTACATCTACGCAGATAGCGACCCCCATTTATCTACATTACAACATCAACAGCTACCACATAAAATTACGACTTCACAACCGTAATAAGAATATTTAGCCTTTCGAACCGTAGTAATAAAGCAACTTACATTTTTTTGTGAACTTGCTTTCGGTCGCCAGTAAAATATATAATATGAACGAACGTAAAATGAAAGTGACGACTGATGGAAGGATACTCCAAGAAAGCTTAAAACATTGAAACGGTTTAGTTTGCTTAAGGAAATTAAATAATATTCCAAGACGAGCGAGGTAATTTCCAAATCATACATAAAAATTTAAAGATTGTGCAAATTATAAAACATCATACTGTGTGACAATGTAATAGAAATACCAAACAATTCATGAACGTTCCGATTTGCATCCCGTCAAACAAATTAACAGGAAAAATTATGGAAGACCTGTAATCATAAGAACTCACAACCTTAACACAGGCTGCTACATTAACAAGTTAACATATTACATTATTTTATGACCTACCAGACAATAAAAACAATACATTCTGGAAATTGGTGTTGTACATCTTGGAGTTGAGGCTCTCCTTGGACAATAGTCAACGTACCACCATTGGTTCCTTAAAAGACATCCGTGGAAGATAACTGCGGATCTGTAATCACAACAAGATAGACAACCTGACATATTCAGGATGCCATCTCACATATTAGAAAATGAAAACGGTAACCGAGAACACCTTATTATAAATACTATACTTTCTGGAAGTTGATTCATCACATCTTGGAGTCCATTGCTTCTTTAGAAGAAATTCGTCGAAGATAAGTGCGAATCTGTAATCACAGCAAGACAGACAACCTGAAAGATTCAGGATGCCATGTCACATATTAGAAAATGCAAACAGTAACCGAGAACACCTTATTCTAAATACTGTACTTTCTGGAAATAGATGTTTCACATCCTGTAGTTGAGGCTCTTCTTGGAATAAACGTCGACGTACCTCCATTGGTTCCTCAAAAGACATCAGTAGATGTTAATTGCGGATCTGTAATCATACAAAATTTGCAGCCTGTGTGGAGGCTGCTACGTCAACTAATTAGTCGAAATCAGTAATTAAGTGCACAATGGAATTTGTACTTACTATTCAATATCTTCTTATTGGAGTTGGTAATCCTCTTCTTAGAAATCACTACACTTTTCACTTCTCCCCCCAACCCCCGCCGCGGCCCAAACAATACCCAAACGACCGAACATGAAAAAACAACATTTAGCAAGTATAGTACAAGAAATGGTGAGAGGCAAGCACCCCACACCAATAAATAAAGAAAAACATGCGTCCTACTATGGAACGGCGATCCTCTTGCCCCGACGATACGATCCATACCGCCGAAGTAGAACCATGTACCTACCTAACGTGAAAACACCTACTCACACAAAGAAAACATTCATCAAACCACTCTTACACTATCGCGTCGCCGTCGCCCTAGGAAAAAGAAAGAATCTCTCACCCAACCACACTTCTGACACAATGTCCTGACATCCCTGAGAAATTAGAAGAATTCCTCAAAAACTTCCTCACATCACTCAAACATCCAACAACATCCACACATTTACACTTGGACACAGGCATCAACTTACACTCAACCACCTCAACACAAAACACATCCGGCTGAAGAAAACATGACCAAATCATCTTCGGAGGTCGGAATCCAATACTGCTCAGTCGTATGGACGGACGGGAGACGGCTGGATGTTTCTCCACGACTGAAACTCACTTATAGTCTACTGCGGGATTAATAGATAAAATATATCTTAATGGTACTTACCATTTGCACAACAAATACACAAAAATGGTACTATACTTGCTAAACATTGAATAGACGAAGTGCCAAGAGTCAAATTGTCAAGCAACAAATTGTCAAACTTACCACCTCGTCTATTGGGAAACCATGCAAATCGCTTACCACTCTTTGGACGGTAACTGCAAAAAGATAAAAAAATAAAATTATTAAAAATGAATTAAACAGTCAAATCGAAAGAGAAAACCATTATAATTAATTATAAATTTGTGTTCAATTTACATTATACACTTTCTTGAACTGTACGGGTCACTATTGTGATTGACCACATCTAATCAATAATATCAATCACAAAATTTAAAATAGGTGTAGGTTGTTTAATAATTTCCAAACTTTTATAAAAGGTAGAAAACTTTCATGAATAAATATTTCATCAAAATTTTATATAATTTAATTAAGAAAAAACCAATTATAATCAAAAAGAATAATAAATTTCTGTAACAACTTTGTGGTTCGCCATCGAGATCGACTAAATTCGATCAATCATAACAGTTAATATTAAAAAACTAAAATTCATGAAAATTTAGGTATACTACAGTTAGAACGATTAAAATTAGTATATGATTTCTAATAATTAACTAAACCCTCATACAAGTCATTAAAATGTCATGAATAATAATTTATTCAAAATTTTAAATAATAAACTAGGACATAAAAAAGAATAATAAATTTCTGTACAATTTTAACAAATGTTCTAAAATCTTTCCCTAACTTTATGATTCACCATTGTGATCGACCAAACTAGATCAATAATATCAATCCTAAACTTAATTATTGAAAAAGACAAAATTAATTTCATCAAGTGCGGAGCGGCGAATCTATTTCTAAAAAGCTAAAATTCATGAATGTTAAGTAAAACGTTTAAAATTGTTGTAAGAAATTTTATCATTTCCAAACTATCAAAATTCACAAAATTGTTAAAAAGAAAACTAGAAATAGAAACTTTCTAAAACAGCATCAATCAACCAAACCAATAATATCAATCACAAAAGTTTATTTCGAAAAAATTAAAAATCAAAATGTTTTCAATCACTGAATGTTTTTTAATAATTTCCAAATTATTACAAACACTGGCCAATAATCACAAAGAAAAAAGACAATGGAAATATTGAACAGTAAGTTAAGCAAATAGATAAAAATAAAAAGATAATAATTACTTACCATTACCGCCACTTTGGTGTTGCCTTAATCCTCTTAATAAAACACTCCCGAAAATTTAGAAACCACTACAGCACAAGTTAAAAAACTTTAAGAACGGATAAACATGCACCTAAAGTACGAAAAGCGAGCCACGGCAGCGCGACGCGTCGCGACGCATACTCTTTCCCGAAAGCATGGTCACGATAAACTGAAGAAAAGTTCGCAATCATTCGTATTTATGATCTTGTTTTTTTTGTATCCGGTATGGCCCATTGGTATCATTTTGTGCCATTATCAAGCAAAAAATTATGTTCAGTTACGTCCATACTTTCATTAGAATTTCAATTTCATACTTAATAGTTACAGTTCGTCACAAAAGAAAAATTAGAAAATACTTTATTCAAACAAAATAAAACACTTACTGCTAATGTAAGACAATTCACTTGTTTATAAACAATTGGATTTAATACAAATATCAGAGAAAAACGATAGCGGCAAACAAAGACTTCATTTCTAAGTCAATGTAAAATTTATAATTTATAATATTAGGTGTCATTTGTGTGGCTTGTTGTTAAATTCACAACACAAATACTGGCAATTTAGAATTAATATTTATAATTCTGTTTTTTTTTGTATATACTGTTGATAGAGACTTAAACAGTCGAAATAATAGTACAATACTGTAGAGTTAATAATGAGCTGAAATGTTATAAAGTATTTCATTTTATATTATTCTTGTTTATAACAGTTTTCAAATAATTGACAATTATCGCATGTATCCATTTAAAATTTTGAATAACTGTTTCTTCAATTTTTAAAAACTTCTTTGAATAACAATTACAGTGCATTTTATCGTTTTTAATTTAAAGACAAACGCATCAGGGGTAAACTCACGTTGCTTACATGCAGGCATAATCTTTAAATTATTATCGTTTCAGTAACACAGAAACTTTCAATTTTACTTTAAAATTCTGTTAATGATCGAGGTATCTTGGAAATCAATGAATTAAATAGTTTAGGCCTAATTACAAATGATCAATTAGATGTAAATAGATCACCGATTTTAAATATTTCTAGCGTGTAATACTCAGTTTTATACTTACCATTTTATTCGTAATTTTATTCTATAATGAAATTGTATTAATTTTATGTTAACATAACTTCTTCCACCTGAAGAAGCTACAGTATGGTGAAATGATCATTGCGGTTATACAATAAACGTTTTGGAACTCAAACTTTGTGTTTAATTTGTCGTCAATGGATGATGATCGAATGTAACAGATTGTATATTAAAATAAGGAATTATGAGTTTCTGCAGAAAAAAGGTATCGTTGCTGCTAACATGAATGAAGAGTTATATTCTTATGTATCATTTTTAACGTACATTCTAATATGCCTTTGACTCTTTTGTCCTCCAAGGTCTAATAGTCGTCCATGCTGATAATATAAACATTTGCCAGTTTATTCCATTTCAATAATTCTTTACTAGATTTAAATTTGCTGCCACATTATCGTAGGAAACGCAAATTTGTTTATATTATATTCAACAAATTAGTAAACAACATTTCAATTAACATTAGTAAAATACAATCGATCGTGAGAAATGTTGATATTTTATGTTTTTCGTATCTATGTAATTTAATCAATTAAAACTTTTAAGTGTGCTGTATTGTTTGATAAAAATTCACCCTTATACGTCTTCTTTTGTTATTAAATTGAATATATGAACCAATATCACCACTACCACAGTACCATTGTATCTTATGATACAACAACTGCATAATACTTTCTTTGTTAATTCCAATGGCAGCACAACACCTTTTGCAATTGTTTTATTCCTATGTAAGTTTTTAATTATTACAGTAGAACCCCTGTTAACCGTTCTGGGATTAATCAGCCTAGTGAAACATAGTCTGAGGGGGAGAGGTTTTAGTCGGTAGGTTCGAGAAGCTGTTCTAACTGTGAAAAAGTTTATATAGGGCAAACTGGTCGTTCTTTTGACATTCGTATTCGCGAACATTATAAAAGTTTCTTAAATAAAAAAACCGACTCGGCTTATGCAGAACATTTACTTACTAATGGCCATAATTTTAACATAGATTTCAAAATTTTACATATTCATAATAAAAGTAAAAAATTAGATTTACTAGAAGGTTTAGAAATCAATCGACACAATAAAGATAATAAACGACCAACTAGACGTAAGAAGTTCTCCCTTATTAAATATTAATGTCTGATTCCCCCACCATAATATGTAGGTATATATACGTAGTAACCACAGATTAGAGAGGTTTAGTAACTAATCACAAATTTTGTTATATCTTCACCTGAAGAAGCTTAAGTTAAGCGAAACAATTGTAGTGAATTTAAATAAACATCTTGAAACTTTTTGTGTTTTCATTTTTTAAATTAAAAAAAAAAATACTTTTTCAAAAAATTACTTTGCTGTTATTGTTAATTTGTACAGTACATACCTATTTTATCTTTTTCAATGTTTTCAAATGCTTCATCAAATCTGAACATTCATATTATTTGCATCATAAAACAGTGTTATTTTATATTTCTGTTAACATTTTCCTTTGAAATAGCTACACCTCCTCTTAACAAGTCAAAACGGAAACAAGCCAGGTTTCCAATCCCATAGTGGCCGGTTAAGAGGGGTTCTACTGTAACTAAATAGTGAGTATATTTATTAATTGTCCTCTGCATTATTTTGATGAACTTGCAATTTAACATGTAACAATCTATCAACTAAAAGAATATTTTATGGTTTATTATATTCCCTTGGAAAATAGATTGTTACATGTTAAATTCTAATTTCATTACTTGAGAAAAACTTGAAAACTGAAAACGAGATTACAAACTATATAAATTTCCCGCTTTTTGCTTTCTAGTGTATACACCAGTCAATAGATGTCGCGAATCGAGTGCCTCATCTATAAACCTCTCTAATCTGTGGTCAGTCATAGATGTCAATATTTTAGGTTAGGCGATTGTAAAAGGTAAAGTTACGTCAAAGGGATATTTATTAATTTAATAAGTTCAACATAGTTTATAAGCTATTTATTGTTAAATTAATTATGTGGTGTTAGTAGCCTTTCAAGTGTAGTCTTGAATATCTTACAAAAATGACAGACTGTGAAAATCAAGAAGCTCTAAACTTGGTAAAACTAATTTTTCTCATTATTAAACTCATTTAAAGATGTGCATGATTACAGCAAAAGGAATTCGAATGGGTACTTCATCAGGAAGTTCATACTGCTCTTGATCAAATACATGAAATACTTGTTGTAAGTAAATTAGTTTATTTGTCTTCCAAAAACTTAATTTATATTTCTAGGAATGTGCTAGAAGATTTCCAGTTCAGTTATATGGACATGACAATTCTAGTAAACAGGATAAGTTTGTTCTCTCAGTACCCCCTGATCAATTAAAATGTGTTATCACCCTTACAGGAGATAGTATTACCCATGCAGTAAGGAAATAGAATGAAGCACTTGTTTGTAGTAGTGGTAACATTGGGTGTTGTACTTTTAGGAAATAAGTTTTAAAGTTCAAAGGTCACAATCGAATGTTGTTCGCACAAAAATTCAAAATGATTATCCATGGAAGTTGCAACAAATTCAAGATGCTGCAAATCATTTGCAGCAGGCAATATATCATATAGATGATGTAGGGAAAAATTATAGATTCAAGTGAGCAACAACATTTCATCTTGTTTGTTATACCTCCAATTTTATTTTCATTCTACATGAGTTTTTCATTTTAAATAATGGACCAAAATTTAAGGAAATTTGTTTTTTTATATATTACAAATGGTTCTGGTTACCCAATTTTCAGATCCTCAGATGAAGTGCTACACATTTTGGGTAACATATTGGGTAGTTTGCAGAGAGGTCGTACAAGTCTTATAGTTCCAAGGAAGAAAGCAATTGATGATTTAATTAAAAGTAGAAATATGGTAGTTGCATATTAGTAAAATATTTTGTTTTGTATTTTTTTATTGTTATGTTATTTTAGAAGTCATTGTCACCTAATCTATCAGAAGATCTGGCTATAAGTTTTTACTTACAAAGTCATAAATTGATTTTTGCTGTTTATCAACTAAGTGATAATCATGGAAAAATGAAGTTTGACTCTGTTCAAGCTGAATGTTCGGTTCCTTGGTTAAATGAAGTGCTTGTACTTTTCACTGTCGGTTTGCAGTTATGTCAGCAGCTTAAGGATAAGGTACTTTTGGTTTTAGACATGAAAACTAGATATATAATGAATATAACGTTATATTCAAGATGTTAGCAAGTTTAGAAATTTTTATTTCCTTTTTCAATTTTAATTATAGATAATTTATTTTTCTTTGTTAGTATATGATTACTTTTCTTTAAAGTAATCCATGTATTCTTTTAAACTTTCATGGGTCATCAATAGCAGTCCAAGTATCTAGCTACTGCAAGTATTTCATTTAGATTGCTTACAATTGTAATAAAAACTTTTTTTTTCTTTTTTCAGATTTGTGTGTTTTCTCAATATAAAGATTTTACAGTTGGATCTCGACCTCCAAGTCCTTCAAATTCTTAAGTAGTTTAAGAATGAGAACTTTTATTTATTCACCCATAATTAGATTGTATACAGCTTTATATTGTATAGTTTTAGAGGTATAGTGCATATTGATGAATTATTTGTTTATAGTTATATTAAACTTTTTTAAATCGGATTTACAGCTATTCCAGTTATTTATCTCTATATTGTTTAGTACAGTATTAATTAAAAAATATATTATGTAGTGTTTAATATAAAATGCAATTATTGTATAGAAAACATTGCAATTGTTTATTATTTAATAAATATTAATATAATGTTTGAACAACTTTTTTTAATTTTTTTTTAAAATAATGGAAAGTTATTTTATAGCATAATTTTTACTTTTTTAATAATAAAACACAAAGGAAAGAATTCATGGTTAACTTATTTTCTAGTATGCTTCAGCGTAATTTTAATTAGTCAAAAAAGAACAAAGCTTTTTAATACGTTTTTGTTTGAATTTTCAACGTGGAGAGTAATTTTTTTTACGGTTATAATTTTTTTTATTTGCATTCATAAAATCAACTGCAATAATAAAATATACATAATTGCAGTAGATCTAATCCTATATGTCGTAGCCATTGCAAATAAAAATTACGTGCTTAAAATATTAATTTTATGGATTATTTTTACCTACCGCATTGAATAATGTCAGAATATATAATTAGTTTTGACTTTTAAGGGTCAAAGTACTAGCAAAATAATAAAATTAATATGACTAGTGTATTGTCGTTTGTAAAAAGTATTATAAAGTAGTTGGAGGTGTAATTGTATAATCAAAGTACAATATATTTTTCATATATTTTGTTTTTATTACCATTTATTAAACTAAAAACTGCAGGTTCGTTATTATTATTTGAATTCGAGTTTAAAATGCTGTGAAGTTATTTTTCAAAATGTTATGGATTATTACATATTCAAAAAAGAAGGAATTAAAATCCTTATTCGTGGGATTTGGCTATCGGTTCGTTGTGCCTACTTGGTAGGACGCGTTCCAAATGTGAGATCATTGATGTTAATATTTAGTTGAATAAGGATTTCAATTCCTTCTTTTTTGTATATGTTATATCTTCGTCTAAGAATACATCGAAATCAACAGTGTAATTCAATACCGGTAGGGGTATTAGCCCTCAGAGTAGTTGTTTCTGTTGATTCCATACTTATATTTATTGTTGTGGATAGTTAAAATGTCAAAAATGTATTAATTTTTTGAAAGAGAAACTGAAAAATAAATGCAATTTGAATAAATGAAAACTAGGGAAATATATTATTGTGAGTACTTACTTGTACGTACAAAGCTACTATTGCCTAATAGTAACTAACATTATTAGCTGAAAATGGCCTAAACGGTAATTTCGGTCGTTGATATTGAAAATGTCGTGTCGAATCATTGACAAAAAATCATAATTATGTTATGATAATTTTTGGCTATTTGTATAGTTTTTAATATCTGTTTTCTATGAACAATTGTACCAAAAAGTATTTCCTCTTACAATCAGTCTTTTCTTTAAAGTTACGTATCCCAAGTTAGAAGTGTGATTGTGTGAATGGACATAATACTGTTAGCAAGATAAATGGTATCATTTGAAACAAACGCATAAGGTAAAATACATGAACACCATATTTTGAGTAAAATAAAAGTGAAATTAAAACACATTCTTAATTATAGTCGGTGAAGATTCTGGGTTGGTAGGCCGTGGTCCTGGCGATGTCTTCTTCGCTGACGTTTCGCTCACTGCTGTGGTAAGCATCTTCAGAGTTTAGTTTGCTTTCTAGATCGTAGCTGTCTCGATCCAGTAAACTCTGAATATGCTAACCATAGCAGTGAGCGAAACGTCAGCGAAGAAGACATCGCCAGGACCACGGTCTACCAGCCCGGAATCTTCACTGACTACATGCTCCGACCGTGAAAGCCTTAGCCATTATACTTTCTTAATTGCTATAACTTAACATTTGAATAAACAGAGGTTTTTGTTTCAAAGTTTAGGATACATAAATACATAGATAAAGTTAATATGTCTAAAAATAATTTTAACAATTTTTTATGCTTTTGAGTATCTACTGGGAAACGAATAAGATTTCAACTGTAGTATTTCAAACGTTTGACAAGGATCATACGAAGATGATTTAAAGTCTAAATAATTGGTTTTATTCGTTTACGTTTTAGTAGGAGTTCCCTCAAATTGAAAATGTTCATTGAAATCTGCATATACATTTAGCATACTACATTTTACGGTTTTTCATTTTGCAGCACACAATAATAAATTTTGATTATGCTCTAAACATAAATCCTTTGCATTATGAAAACATACATACGTATTTATACTATTTTGTTCGTATCGCCATAACTGGCCGAAATTTAAAAAGGCAACGCGGTTGTTAGATTTTCGTGTTTTAGCTTAGTTGGTTGGAAGAAAAGATGAAAGCTCTTTTTCTTTCGTCGTAACTTCCGGAGCCATTACCCGACGCCAGAATGACAAAGCGAATCACTTTATGATCACTTTCGAGTCGTCTGTAAAATACGACGTTCATATACCGATAAAACCACCCCACCGTCTCCTAATGATATGAAAAAATTGCAGTCATTTAAATAATAAAGTAAGCAGCAGATTTCGAAGGTGGTTTCTTTCTGGTGAAGACAGTCTACCACGATTTATGAACGTGTACCATCAGAATCGTCATTAAGCGTCTTCTTTAATATATTCGCCTTTTAAAAAAAGTAAATAAATAACTAAAAAGGTTTAGCACTTAGAAGGACAATTTTTGATCTACAGTATCTTCCAAGCCGTTTTCTTTAGTTTGGACTATCATTAACTTCTTAGTATTCTGGAATTTATTGTTACGAATCCAGAAAAGAAATCAAAATTTTCATTCATTCATTTAATATGATCCAAAAGAAATTCGGTCCAACTGATTTTTAGTTTAAGGAAAACAACACAAAACTGGATTTTAAGATTTCTTGAAAATGACTTGTCGAATCTAATTTGTTCTAATAGTGACAATCCACATTTTAAATATAATATATGTTTACAAAATGTTTATTAAATATTTAACATTTTATGATTTTATATAGGTAAATAAACAATAAATAATAAATTTTAATAACAATGCAATAATAATAATACAGTAATAACCATTCGGTTACTCTTCTGTGTTATAATAATATTATTATTCAGTATGAATGGACTTGAAGGGTTTTTGGAATTCAATTCACTCACTTTGAACATTTGCTATTTGTATCAAATAAGAGGACTGTTGGATTTACGATAAAAAGTTACAAAAATTTTCTCAGTAATACGAAATAACAGTAGTTTCTGTTAAAGCTTTAATCATAAAAACCGGAAGAAACGAGAACAAAGTAAATACTTAACCCCTGAACAATTCCTTTATCCATTACGTAATAAAATAGCTGAGTAGTAGATATCTCGCCTGTCGGGGTAATTCGCGAAATGGAAGTAATTTCCCTTCTGGTGGTCTTGGAGAGGTAGTATAGAAAGGTTAGAGGAGGAGGTGGAATGAATATCGCTTCAGTTCGAAAAGAATAAAATTTCTCGCCCATATTTCACTTAACAAAGTGACTGTCATCGACCAGCTCTTTAGTCATCCAATTCCCGTTTTCAAGTTGATTTGAATCGGGATTCGCATTGGGTTAACCGGGACTCCGTTTCGAATCGTTTATTGTCGCGCCCTATCTGTTTATGGACTAGAAATGGACGAATAAGCGGGTGGAAATAAAATGGGGGATTACCTGACGCGAACCAAAATGAACGGGAAATGTTGTCATTGAACTAACTCCGACTCTTTTTGTGGAATGATTTTCCATATCCACACAGACCATCCACTTGCCAAAACTTAATAAAAAAGCAACGATAAAGTGATAATACGAATTATTATAATTCATTGTCATTGATGTGCTTTCACTATTGAAGCATTGATGGTGTTCTAAAACGTTAATTGCGCAGGATTACACAATGGAACCGTTAATTAAAGACATTTGTTCATTCATAAATAAGACAATTATTAAACAGTTCGTTGTAAAACATTAACTCTAGTTCCTCGTATTTTCACGCTTAATAGAGATAGACATAATACGTATTTGCGTATATATTTTTAGAAATACTATTGTGTTAATTATCATCACAAAGACGCTTTTAAATATCACCGTCAGATGTTACGTGCCATGTTAAATAACATTGAATGTGTCATAAAATGCATATCAATCATAATTTACACCATGAATAAGTACCTACAGTGAAATTCACCATCTACAACTGACACGTATGTTATTTGGAGCTAAATGACTGACTAAAAGTATTCCTAAATTTTGGATAATTTTGTATATTTGTATGTACCAACACGGTTCTTGTAACAAGTTTTCAAATTATTGAAAATTCATTCAATGTGATGAAGGTGGGGAAGTGGATGTACAATTTTCTAGTTTTTTTTTATCAACAACTGGGTTATGGGCGCCGGTTTTTGTGGAGTACCCTGTGTACAAAACATGCATACGTGATGACGTCACTTGATGCAATAGCTGCCGCGTGCTGCCATGTCAAACGATGCCATCGTGTCTTTCGTTATTCCGCCGGCATCTTTGGCACCGTGGCCCACATATCCGCTGCAAGCGAAGGTGATTCCCTTCCTTGTTTCGTCTGCATCGGCTTATTACGTGTGCATATCGCTCGGAGCAATAGCGGAAGAAGGATGGCATAACGCGCTTTATGCAACAGAAGCGTACTGCGTCACACCGCACTGACGGCCAACGGATTGCGCCCAATCACGGCCGATGCCGGCTCGCTTAAACGCTTGCGTACGCGAAGCGATACGATCACAAGCGGGTACGTACGAACTTGTCGTTCTGCACCTATCTGGCTGTCGAATTTTTGCCAGTATCGTGGCTCAGTCCGGTTAGTACGTTCGTCGTGGCGTAGATAGAATTTCCCGGTGTACTCTTACCGTTTAGTGTAGTCGTAGTTTTGAGTCTGTTAAATATATACAAAGTTTGTGGTTATGATGGATCCCCAGGGCCAAGAGATCGTCGCCGTAGGGTCCCCCGCCGAGGTGCCGAACGATCCAGGGTAGGTTCTCTATTTTCCGTCCCTTGTTCAGTAATTATGCTGCTGGTTGTGAAGACTCACGATTTCCAGGAAGTAATCTTTCAAATAGCGGACAATTAAAACAGAACAAACTGTCACATGACTTTGTGTGAGGTGTTACGATTTTTGTTTGCATGTGTTTCGCTGGTCGTGGATGTGGTGCTAGTAGTAGTGGCGTAGCACGTGTTTTTGAATGCGTGCTGATGTTTATGACTGATTCGTTTTCTCGTGATTATATGTTTGTCAAGTTTTTACGATTCATATTGCTTATTACATGCAATGATACTGAAAATTCCATTTTTTAAATGTAATTTTACGAAAATCGCGAAGATAATAAACAATGATGTACAGTGCATGCAATTAAGCTATTTTGTTATTAATTGGTTTCAGTTTTGTTTTAATTGAACGCTATTTATTATTGGTACCTACTTGTGTGAATAAAATACATTTATTTTCACTGCTGTTTTTTTAATTACTTATCCTTTTTTGCTGTTGGGTATTTAGTAGTTTGTATATTTTGTGTTGATAAAATTAAATGGAAATTTCCAAATACTTTTTAACAGAAACTATCCATTGAGAACTCTTATGATTCAATTATTTTGCGTAGTACCTATATAGGTACAATGAAAACTTTTGTATACATTTATGAAACGTATGGATAAGGGTTTTTAAGCTACATTACATGCTCATTTGATCACCCTGGGTTAGATTTTTACCTAATACCGATGTGGGTACTAATGTTTGGAAGGATAACAGAAATATTCGTACAATTTTATTTGTTTATAATATAGTTACATTTGTTAGCATCAGTACTTTCTTAACAATGAAATGAATTTAACAAATGCCTTGAAAGGTTTCTTTTGTTTTTCTTTCAAGATCGACTAATTAGTTTGACGTTTGTTTAAGTCTGTTTTTTACGGTTTACTTTGATGGCATGTGTATTAAGCGTGTCGGGGACAAATCTAATGCCACTCAAGTCCTTATATAAAACGAACTGAACTGTTAAAACGTGTAATCCTTCTGGTACTCTTATTGTATTTGTAGCAACAACTATAAACCTGCAGTAAACCGGAAGGCGCTTAAATTAACTTTTATAAGGTGTAATTTAAACTCCGGTTGCAAATATCTCATTGAATAGCTAACCAACGATTCAAATAAAGGATTTTTCGAAAATGTAAAGTACACATTAGTTCTTTTGAAATACAACTTAATTATTATGCTACAATTTAACTTTTAAGCTATTAAAGTTGTTGTTAATAAAGGCTTTATTAGTTGAATATGATTTTAATACTGTAAATATATATATTTTTAAAGAACATTAAGTTATTGGTTTGAAATTTATTTACCAGATGTTCACAATTTCATACCTATTACTTAGTTCTCATTAGCACACAATATCTAATAGATGGCGCCATATTGACACTTCCTTTATATTTACAAATGTCCATGGATTTGGGCTAATATTGGTCATAATATAGACACGCCAACTATGAAAAGAGTTAAATTGTGGTAAACAAATAGAGATAATTAATATAGATAATGTTTAACGAGTATAAAGAATCATTTTGGTCTATTAACGAGGTAGTTAAAGTGGTACTTCTCTTATTTTTCCGATTCTTACTCGTAACCTTTTTATTATTTTATTAATTGAAGCATGTTGTTGGAAAATGTTAGTTTACAATTTTACGTTCCTTAATTGATTACATATAGGTAGATATGTTTTAAAAGATTTATATCGTTCAGTTTTTTTTTTAAATTAATTAGCTTAAAAAGTATAGAGATACGTATTGATTTTATTAGTGAATGTCTTCTAAAACATAAAAAAATAATTGGTTGTTACGCCGTCTATTCATTAAAAATATTCTGTTTTTAATTACAGTTTCTTCTGATAACACGACATTTATATTGATTTTCCAGACAGTTGTGTTCATTAATTTGAAAGTGTTACACAACATCATCGAGCAAGCCTCTTTTCTGTGTTAGCGATAAAGTTTTATGCTGTTGATACATCGACACCGACCTCTCTTCCTGAAATAGTGTTAGATTTTCTAAATCGTCTCAATAAAAGCATTTGTGTCTGACAGTTTGAAGCAGTGGTTAAGATTTATAAGCTTTTGAAGTTATTTAGAGTTTAAAACGCTGCCATTATTTTCTTTATTCGGTTATTCTCGGCAAAATGATGTTTCTGATGTCTTTTCATATTTTCAATGATCGCCAACAGTTGTTCAAAATAACTATGCAATCTTAACCCCGTATCATTTTCTCCTTCCTTGAATAAAAATGCAATACAATACAGTAACAATTGCATAAATAATTAAAAACATCATCGCTACAAAAAAATATTGTATTTACTAAACATTATAGGTATGTTCTTTTAGACGTGTATTTTTAGTCCCTTATTTAATCCCTTGAAGATTACCTATTTTGCTGGACTTTGTTTCCTAGTTTTTAAGAGATTACAAAAAGTCCACCCTATGGAGATAAAAATCCAAGTCTTCGTAGTTCGTATCGTGATAAAAAGTTACTTTCGGTAGAAATTAATTTAGCGATTGCTCACTTGGAGAACTCCGTAGAGCGATTTCTGATATTTTCTTTCTGTCTATATCTGTGTTGGGGCTTTATTAATCCGTACAAAATTAATCTCTTTCGGACTTTATATTCTCCAAGTGTACGAGATAAATCGATCCAGAAAAAGTACTTATTTCATTTCTAACATAAAGGAGTGTTCAATAAAAAAGAAAAAAGCACTCTAATTTTTGAGGTGATGTGAAGTGTGCTATTCTATCACAATCTACATTTTTAGCACAAGAAACTTGATTGGACTTTTGTGGATTGAACTAATAAAACACGAAAATCTAAAATTTCCATAAAAACACTGGTGCCATCTTCAGTTAGAGACTAATTAATCTAAATTCTAAAACTTAAATATCCCTTTCTAAAACATCTTGAGAATATAAATGAAACATAAGTAATTCTAAACCATTAAATAGGAGTCCGTATTAGGGGTGGCATTTGAAGGGGGTTAAACTGAACTAGTGAAGCTAATTTTGGGTTGAAATAGTAAAGAGTAAATGTTCAATATAGCAAACGGTAAATAATGAATATTGTGTATATTGCGCATGCTTCATTAAACCACACCATTACCATCCCTATGGTAATAGATAAAGCATTGCCTTTGTTAATAGGCAAAAGATAAACTTATCTAGTGAAGTCGTTCAATATCTGTAAAAACTACAGCTAAATTTCCTGAATGCACACTTGCGAAATTATTGAGTATGGTGTGTGAAAACATGATGACTCGCATTATAAGAGCGCTATCAAGTTATTAAAAATTTCTTCCAAAGTCAGTCTGTACTTATAATGGTTTCGTGAATTAAGGAGGTGATCCATCGCATTGTGAATAAATTTCTTACTATACAATATCAAAAAGACGGAATGGTGCGACTGTGCAAGAATCCAAAGTCGCAGCAGTTGGGGCTTTATCCGTCTAGTAGTGTACGAATTAATTAATGTTAACTTTTGACACTTTAAAACAGTCACAAACATTGTTAATTGTTACAATTGGAACAGTTCGCACATATTCAGATGTGTTCGGATCCGCCCTGGAGAGATGCTTGCCTGTTACGTGGGAAGCCCCCGTTCGATTCCATTCCCATACAACATCATTTTTACCTTTCTCCAGCTTTAACAGGAAAACACAATTGTTTTTACTTTAACATCAGTACATTTCGAATGATACAGTATGGATATAAAATATTTATCTTTCCAATAAAAACAGATTTTTGTGGTATTCATTCATATTCAAAGTTCTGTCAGGTTAAAAAAATAATCAAAAATCAGATTATCACAACAAAATGTTAAATTTTATTCAAGCAGAACTAAACACTATTAATAAAGACCACACATCTTTCTAAACCACAACTAGGCAATTTATTTCCAATAGTAAAGAACTTTTTAATGATTTTGAAAAATATAAACTAATTTGTATGAATCCGTCGTCACCAAAACTTTATGGCTTAATAAAAAACCACAAAGATAATGCTCCTATAAGACCTGTTGTGTCTTTCATAAATAGGCCTGTATATAATTTAGCAAACAAAATCAATAGAATATTCATGGATAAAACACAATTTAATGCACAACACAGCACAAAAAACTCAAATGAATTAACAGAAAAATTAAAAAACTATAAAACTCTCCCAAATAGCTTACTAGTCTCATTTGATGTCACTATTACGTTCCCCAATATTTAAGTCACAGAATGTCTACCCCTAATTAAAATCATTCTAAACGAAAGTAAGTGTGACAAAAACGTTAAAAATGAATTTATAGAAGCATTTGAACTGTGTTTAAGCCAAAATTACTGCCAATACAACACACAATTTTTCGTCCAAAAAACAGGCTTAGCTATGGGTTCACCATTAAGCCCCTTACTAGCGAACATTATTATGCAACAAATAGAGAATAAAATTATGCAATCACCTGTCGCAAAAAAACAAAAATTTGGCATAGGTATGTAGACGTCATCATAGCCTGCTTCAGATGAACACAATGTCAATTGCACTCATTTATAAATTCACCATACAAATCGAAGATTATAAAATGATTTCCCTAGATCTCACTTTAGAGCACTCTGATAATAAAATACATTTTGACATTTATAGAAAACCTACATTCACAAACATTACGATACCTAATAATTCAAACCACCCAATTTCACAAAAACTTGCAGCATATAACTCCATGATACACAGAGCTTTTTCAGTCTCCCTCTCAAAAGAAAAGTTAAAACGAGAAACTAACACAATTCTTACAATCACAAAAAATAATGGTTTTGACCCAAAAACAATTCAAAAACTAATTAATAAAAAACAATTTAAAATAGCATGCCATAACATATACCCATACATAAAAGATACAAACCGCAAATATGTATCTCTGACATATTTTGCTACATTTTGGCCACAGATAATAACATCACCGTCAGTTTTAAGCCATATTTAATTATAAACACATATATATTTTAATCCAAAAGATAAAACCAATATGTATGATAAAACAGGAGTCCATAAGCTCTTATGTTTGGAATGTGATTCCTTCTGTTTAGGACAAACAGGGAGATCCTTCAGAATTAGGTTCAATGAACATTTCAGATATTTTAGACTACAAAAAAGTAATTCAAACTTTGCAAACCATTGTGTAGAAACTAACCACCAATTTACATCCATCGAAAAATAAAAAATAACACATATAGATAAGAAAGGTTTTAAACTAAACGTTTTAGAATCACTGGAAATATTTAAAGCCTCAAAAGCTGATACAAATAATATCATGAATGACTAGATAGAATTGGATTATTTACAACTATTTACGACAATTAGGTAACAAGCGGCAATCCCAAATTGTTATCTTATATACCTGTGTACCTTCTGTTCTATATACATTCAATTTGAATCGCTCGTTTGAAAATTACTTACTTATTACTTACTCACTTTCAGTTTTCCTATTTTCTCTAAAATAGTTGTAATATAGTTTATAATATTTCCTGCTACTACGTTTGTCTATTTTTGTACAAATGCACTTAACCATCTGGGTTACGGTTTGAAAATCCCTATGTAATATGGGTACGGCAAACTTTTGCTTTTACTTTAAATATTTCATTGTGAATGATATCAAGTAGCTGAAGATTTACTTTTTGGCACATGTTGTACAGCAACGGTCACATTTATCAGAAACATTTGTATATACGTATGTACAGAATACACACATACGTGAATTACATTGTATCTATGTATGTAGGACTGTTGACGACGTGTTGATATCGAAATTTAAAACATTAACACCATAAGTTTATGTGACACTTGCCGGTTATCGTAATCTTATAATTTTCCGACAACGTTCGTATATCAGGCAATCCGGGTAGATTTGGCCACAATTCAAGAAAACCAACGGGATATTATACGTTTTTATCATGGTAATGGTACGTATTTACTCATATGGGGTTAAGAAATTTATAGAGTGTCAAGTTTAAGATGTAAAATTTTTTAGGGCCATGTTTGGTTAATTTGTCTTGTAAGCATTATTTTTTAATTCGATCAGTTTGCCCTGATTTGAAATTTAAAACTGGATTGACCTACGCAAAACTAGGTTATCTTGAAATCGGGTCGTTGCCCTGATTTGAAATTGAGAAACTAGTTTATAAATTTGAATTATACAAAATATATATCAATTGAAGTTGATTTTGTTTCAATTTATTTTCCTAATATCTTTTTTTAAATACGAGTTTTGGTTCAGTTAACGCAATTAGTGAAAATATGTTTTATTCATATTCTTTCATGTTAATACGAACTTATAAAGAAAATTAATCTAATGTAATCTAAAGTGCAAGAATTGAGGATTAGAATATTGCTAATCTTCTAACATATCAAGCTAAATTTTAACTGACAATAAGAAGGAAGAAGTGAAGCAGATATTCCTTTTGAATTGCAAATGAATTATTACTTTCTTTATTTCCTCATAAACCGCTTTACTCCGAAACATTTAACAAAAATAAATGCTCAAATTATCCCTGACATGTTACCGACATCATATTTGCAATAAATAAATAAAACGTCAAATACTGTCATTTGTTTAATTTTGAAACAATGACCTCCTGCACGTTTCAGTGTCGTTTCCAAAGACTGTTTTCTTTATTATGATATAATACAAGGGTAAATCAAATATAAACGGTAATTGTACTATTTAGCTTAGCACGTAATTCCGATCTAGAGGATTCGATGCTCGAGTGTTGTTTAGTTTATGAAAAGGGGGAAACCGGCTTAGGTAGCAGCTGCGCTCGGTTCTGTCCGCAGTACAGCCATGATTGAGCGCAAGGTACCTTCGTCTGTTACATAGCACATCATCATAAAGTTTTTAACTAATGAAGGCGCTAAACCATCGGAAATTTTCACTCGTTTGAAGACACAGTTTGGGAATGCTACATTTACACTGTCTCAGAATCGAGTGTATACGTGGGTCAGAGAATTCAGGGATGAGCGAGAATGTGTCGAAATTGAAATTATCATGTCATGATCGACGCCCAAGAATAAGTGTCACAAATGACAACATATGTGCTGTTCGAGAGCTTGTTGAAAGTGATCACCATCAGCCGGTTAACTATTGAGCAAATCTGATCAAAAGTGGGTATGTCGGTATCAGCTATGGGAATGGACAACTTTAGAACCTGTTGTTGACCGAAATTCAAACACAGATCAGGTCGGAAATCAGTGAAAGGCTTCTGAATCGATTTCGAAAAGAAGGGGAGGTTTTTACCAAAGGTATCGTCACTTGTGATGAGACGTGGGTCTACCACTACACTTCCGAATCAAAAATGGCGTTTTCTTTGGCTCAAGGGTTTCTTCATTTTATTTATGAACAGTGAATGCGGCTTAGTATTCTGAGTTGTTACAGTCGACAAAAATCACGTATCGAAGCAAACTACGGGGTATGCCCATTCGAGACGTCATCCTCCTTCATGTCAACAACACACCAGGCCACACACCGTAGTTTTGATAAAGAATAAATTGGAATAAATGGGCTGGGAAGCCGTCAAGCATCCTCCTTATCTTCCCTGACTTGTCACCCTATAATTATTTTTGAAAGAATCACATGGAGGCAAAAGATTTGAAAGAAATGAAGAAGTAGAGAAATTGGTTGACAACTCACCCTAAAACTTTTTATGAAGAAGGAATATTTAAGATTCCAAATCGGTGGCAAAAGTGTGTAGAGCACGGAGGTGACTGCATTAAAAAATGTTAAATGTTTGTGTGTATCATTAATCAATAAATTTATTTTACAGAATAACCGTTTATATTTGATTTACCCTCGTAAATAAAATAATGTATTATAAGCAACTGGTCCAATTTTTCTACTCGAATTTCTCAATATTGTATGAGAAAATATCTAACCTAATAAGAAGATTATGGGTCGTAACCACTAGACAATAACTGATACGAAAACGCATTGCGGTTTAATTCATTTTACTATCATGTTCATGACAAAATTAGATGAATTTATAATGTAGCGTACCTGTAAATACACTCCTTTACGTAATGAGAATTTCTATGAGATCACACCTCTGATATCGTGGTGAAAATAAGAAGATTAAAGAATGAAAGATGCACCGATAAAGTAAATAGGCGGTTGTCTATCGTTCCAAATATTTTGAGTCATCAATCATGATTATATTCCTCTAAGACGCGATAAATGGCGTAGTTATTCAATACATGGTGCCGTGTAATTTATGAGAGATATGCGAATTATGGATTTAAAAGTGTACCCTTTCAAGATAAATACATATACAAATTGTTTTCATTGCCATCAGTATACCAGAGGTTTTACGGTTTTGCAAAGATTTCTAAAACAGCTTAGAGTAATACATGTAATTATAAGGGTATCTATGAATATCAATTTACTTTAACCGTGTTTTATTTGTTTTAAGGGCTTCCCAGAAGTAAGATAATGAAATTTCAGTATTTATTCCTACTTGTTAATAATAATTACAGATAGCATAGTAAACACCATCTGTAGATATTTACCATTAACTATGGATTCATTAATGTTTAACAAGGTCCTTTGTTACTAATGATCAAACAGAGTGTTAATCAATAACTTATTATAGCTGCGTCTTGAGTTCAGTTTCAGTTTCACAATTAGTAGGAATTTTCAACAGGTGGCGCTTACACGTTGTCTGTACTTATTTAGACAATTTTCAGTGATACACGGGGACAAATACTTTATTTGTTTATTATTTTATTTTCTAGTAATATTTACAAATTTATCTATCTACGTTAAATTTTTGGGGGTGCAAATTTCAGAAAAAAAGCCATTTGTGGCATTATTATGGTCGTGAATTAAATAAGTTTCTAGACATAATTGTTTCCTATTTAGACAAATTCCAGTAACAACTGCATACATGAGTTATGTTATGTTCAAAGTGTTCTGTTTTTCTTTAGAGGTATTTGAATATTTGTAAATAAAAGAATGCCGTAGCAAGTAAATACAATAGACATCGCATATTCTGAACAATATATTTAAACTTTCGTATAAATTCACAAAAGAAATCAAGTCGAACAAACATTTAAACTTTTTAGATTTCACCGTCTTTCGAGATGATAACAACGTTAAGTTTAAAATTAAAAACCAACAACAATAACAGATACCATTATTCCAGCTTGTTCTTATCAATCATTCCAAATGAAACTAGCAGACTTCCAAAGACTATACAGAAGAATTGGACATAATTAAACAAATCGCTATGAATAACGTTTATGATGTTAATTCAGTTCATAATCTACTTCATAAAAAACTACTAGACTTTTTTCATCATAATCCTCAACCTAAATCAAATAGTCTTAGTGTCATTAAATGCATTAAAAAGACAAGCAATACTATTAAAAATAAATTGAAAACTTTTAACCTTCAATGTATTGAGTTAAATAAGTTTAATAAAAAAAAAATGTTAGTTAATAAATTAAATTTAGGAAAACAAAAAAGAAGTGGTGTATATCCAAAGTGATGCTATTTATATTGGTCAAAGAGGACATGCATTAAATGTACGGTTAAAAGAACATTTAGATAATATTAAAAAATAAAATTTTCAACAGGATTAGCAGAACACTGCATCAACAATAAACATAACATATTTCAGAAAATATATCATTACGTCATACCCAACCAAAAAGTAGGAAACTCACACTCTTAGAAAACCTAGAAATACCCTTCAAGCAGGTATAAATTTAGTAAACAACACACAACACACCTTTAGTTATTTCCAAATTTTAAAATCTTCATTATTTATAACTCCATCCCTCCATTTATGTATATAAGCACTGTTTGACCAATTTAATCTTAGTTACATTATCTGTACTCTTGATAATGACCGACTAGGTCGAAACAATTGTTGAGTATTCAATAATGTTTTATGGCAGAAATATTTTTGCTTGAATTTCTGAACAATATATATGAATATTGGTTAAAATGAACAACTGTTGTTTTTTTCGGTTTACACTATCAAATGTCTACTGTTTATGATTTATGACGGTTGAAACTAAATGAAAACTACCTAATAGCATTGAACAATTGTTATAGGTAGTTACTCTTAATTACAATATATGGTTTTGTTAAGTTATAGCTCATAACCTTGAAAATATATGTAATTAGGTAATTACCTATGTGCATTTGTATCAGTCAGTTATTCATTACATAACATAATATAATATATAATCTATTCAATTCAGTAACCGGTATATTTTCCTCTATATGAAAATTTTGATCAGTATTTTTATTGTTGTAGGTAGGTATGGTAACTCGAATTAACTTAATCCTATTCTCGTGTTAATATGCTATCATATTATGTACATTTTGTTGACAAAATATTACATTAGTACATGTGTAGGTAATTTTCCATAATCGTCGCAAAAAAAGGTTAAACAATGTAGTAACTTTATGTATACAACATTGTGTTCTATTGTAATGTTTCTTTGAAATAATGACATGCTTAATGTAGGTAATACGTGATTGTACATGTAATATTGTTTTGGCAACTCAAAATTTCAAAAATTATTATTGTTTGACCATAGGGTGGTACATATTAAGATATAACTGTGTTTTAATAAATCCGTTTGAAATATGTGACAAAAATTATATTCATCTTTTTTTTTTCAGAAAAATGTTTATCGGGGGGCTGAGTTGGCAGACAAGTCCAGGTGAGTTTATTGAGAAATTATTTTTCGATAAATTTGTTATAGTTTTGGGATTTGAACGAATTACTATAGGTATTATCATTATTTAACGCTTTCGTTAATTTCTACGATAAGTAAATAGATTGTTAATATTTTTTTAGTACTTTTTGTTTTGATAAAGTTAAATCGTAAATATGCTCAATAAATTTATCAAGATGATTTCAAAGAAGTATAATAACGTTTTATTTGAAATGTATTATTTAAATTTATCGATATATAAGTAATGTTGAACGGTTGCTTATCTAATGGTGGAACATTTTTAAATAATAAGTCGAATAAAAGACACTTGGTATTTTGTTTCACAATTTATTGTTTAAAACTTAACGATACCGTTTGTCAAAAGATAGGAGTACAATAGATACTAAAAGTATATTGCAGAATTTGTGCTTAAATAGAATGACCAAATCGAATTCACTTTGTCTCCCCTCTTAAAATCTACCTTCTGATTACCTATTTAAGCACAAATTCTGCAATATACTTTTAGCGAGCGGCGTGGTCTAGTGCTCTAGATCATAGCATTCGGGAGGTCGCCGGTTCGAACCCGGGTCCGGCTGCTCTGGTCCAAGTTTTCTGTGGTTTCCTTGGATCATTTAGGCAAATTCTGGAGCAGAAATATTCCACAGATAATCTTTCACTTCTCTTCTGTCTTCATTTCGTCCGTCTCATCTTTCTCTCCCTAACCACACCACCCACCCATTCCCGCGATTCCTGCAAGGAGGCTGAAGAGGGCCTTACGCTTACCCTCCGGCTTTGTACTACAGTGTAGGTCGGAGGGACTACCCGCCCACCAGCACGAGTAGCTGGTGGGAATGAAACACAAAGAGTTTTTTTTAGATACTTTTAGTATCTATTGTACTCCTATCTTCTGACAATGGCGTAATTGCCAAAACGGTATCTTTATGTTTTAAACAATAAACTGTGAAACAAAATACCAAGTGTGTTTTATTCGACTTATTATTTATCGATATATCTCTTAAATAATTACTGTTTAATGTCTTTTATATTTCATTTACACTCAGATATAATAATAAATAAATAACCGTTCATTAAAACTACATTTGCTGCTTCGTATAAAATATTCTATAGCAAATTAAAATCTCAATTGTATGAAAATATTTTATCACTGTTATCAGGTTTTTTTTTGTAACGTCATAATCAATAACCGATTTGGTTAATATGTACGTAAACGGTTTCGCCATTTTTTTTTTCGAAAACATTTTCCAGAACAGCGGGAACACCGCTTCAGTTTACGGAGAACTCACTTCTAATTAATATTTAAAATTTCTCCCTCGTATTTCACCTTTTTTTTTTCGTTGGTGAGTCATTAATCAAATGCGCAGGCATTAAACGATTAATTACGTTTTCTTCTTTTTTTTTTTAAATCTGCGAGGATGCAAAGGTTTGGTTTCGGGGTATAAAGCTAAAGCTGAACGAACGCGCGGTAGTAAGCGCGTGAGCTGTCGTGTTTCAAGATTGCTTCGTTTTCGAAACTTTTCGGCGTTACGGTAAATGAATAATGAGTTTGGGAACTTGGTCCGATACGTCACGCTGCTCGTTTGCAAACCGGAGAAGTCAGATTTCGTTTCGGCTATGGATAAAGATTAGGGAGAAGCGTTGGCGTCAGAGCGATGTTGTCTTGTCTGCTCTTGAATTTTTTCTTTGTCAATTAGGTGCGATAAAATTTAATATCTACATTCGGTCTTGTCAAAAATATCTAAATTTGAAAATTGGATTGATTCGGCCGTTACTTTGTGATAATTCATCTTAACGATAAATGAAAAAACACTACTTTGTTTATCCACAAATCCTTTTGACTATAGTTTCGACAAATAGCTTGTCATTGTCAAACAAATGATTCAAATTGAATGAATACAAACAGATGTACAGTGGTGTTTATATATATTTTTTAAAATTCCATTAATTATTAAATGTACTGAATAATACTGAGTGGTACTAACAGGTTATTTTTGGGAAAATTTTGATGCTTTGTATATTTGTAAGGATTCTAAAATATTAATTTTAAAGCCTTTATTTACTTTATTAATTATTTCTAAGATTTTCTATAGTAGGAAACTGATGGCCTGTTTCTAAAAAATGGTTTGCAAAATTGGAATCTCCTCTTAATCTAAATGATCTAAAGTGTTCGTTATAACGAGTTCTAAATGACCTTCCAGTTTGGCCTAAGTAAAAGGAATCACATTCTGTACATTCTAGCTTATAGACTCCAGTTTTTTCAAATTTATCAGTTTTATCTTTTGAATTAAAAAGTATGTGTTTTAAAATGTGTTTGTCTTAAAACTAACTGTTAGGTTGTTTGTAGATAGAACATTAGCGATTTTTATTGAAATATTACCAAAGTACGTCGATGATATGTATTTGCATTCTTTGTTTTTAGGTATGGGTATATAGACTGGCATGCTATTTTAAATTAATAATTAATGGAATTTAAAAATATATATAAAAAGATCACTGTACATCTGTTCGTATTCATTCAATCTGAATCATTTGTTTGACAATGACAAGCTATTTGTCGAAACTATAGTCAAAAGTATTTGTGAATAAATAAAGTGATAATAAACAAAGTAGTTTTTTCATTTATCTAAATTTAAGTTAAAAAATCCCGTTTTTCTCTGGTTTGTTACTTCAATTTATGATACTATTACCTAGATACGTCTACTGTACCGAATTTTAATAAAATTTATCAACTTTATTCCTTATACATCAATGCGATATCAATTATTGAATTAATTTGTACCCCCTACAGATTACCTCAAATTAATGAGGAAAAATTGGTACTCCTGTCACGCTCTCGCCGGGACTCGAACTCGGGATCTTTGTCACTAAGCTACGATAGGTGACAGCAAAAGCATTGGCGCGTAAAGCCAAAGGTCCCGGATCCGATTCCCGGAGAATTGTAATCTGTAGTGGGTACTAATTAATTCAATAATTAATATCGCATTAATGTTTTTAAAATTTACCTCTACCAAAAATCTTCAAATATTTCTTTATTTATTCCTTATCTCTATGACTTATTTGGGATAATAGTAAGAAACAAATGGCCTTTTATAGAATGGTTCCAAATTTTTTAAAAAGGCCTACACGAGCCTCCACAAACCACCAAACTTAGGAATTCTAAAGACCATCTGAATACTATGATATAGATATCTACATAAGTAAATTATGTATTTTAAAACCAGGAAAATATTTGGTGCAATTAACGTATAAAAATACATAAAATTGATATTCAACAAAAAAACAAAAAACTAAAACAGAAAAGAGCAAGAAAATATCATTGTGGGGGTAGCTCCAATGAACAATGTATTAAATAAACCTTGCTTCCTATTTAAAGTAATCAGTTAGAAAATAGGGATATTTATAAGAATAGTATCGCGATTTCGATCTTATTACGAAAATCGGAATCGAAGGGGCTCTTTAAAAGTAAGTTCATATAATATCTAGCTAGTTGAAATATTTCATGTGCTAGGCGAGGGTCTTACTAAGGTATCTATTTGTCCAACTGAATCGACGGAGCAGCTTATAAACTGTGACTGTAGAATATAAATAGTATTGTTTTCCAATGGTTTAATTCGCATAATAATCTTTTCATATCAACAAATGTTGTAATAATGTAGTGATTGTAATATTTCTAACAGACATACGTGTTTTTGTGATAAAGTTACTTTTTGTTTTTTCGAAATAACCTCTTAAATATTAAATGTCTGAAGTTATAATTACAAATGATTCTCTCTTACTTAAAAATACAAGGAAAGAAACTGTTCAATTAGTATCAAGTACACGTATTTTTTTCATGTGGATTTGTTGTACAGGAAGGCGTTAAAATTGAACAGTGATTGCTGTAGTTTGGATGGCGCAATTACAAGTTATAGTGGTTTTAATGCCCTGTAAATTGCATTCAATCGTCGTTTCTCTATCTCTTGCACATCACAATCGTTAAAATAACGTTTCGTTTGGGACTTGACATTCAACGAGTGCGACTGCTGTGATATTTCAGGTGCCATTGTAGTAGTGGCATTAATGTATTATTTTTCGAGGTAGATATACGTATTTTATTCAAGTGCGGTAAAAATGGTGAATTTTACGAGTAAAATTGTACCTCTAAACAAAAAGTTTCAGAAGAATTCTCCATAAAAACAGCCGATAATATTAGACAATAGCTAACAAACCAATGGAATGGTCGTTAAATAAACAAATGAGTAAGAGTTAGGTATAACTTAACAAAACTCGAGAACGTGAAATTAATAAGTTGGTTATTCAATTTTAATTATCTACAGATGGTAAATTTGTATTTAATACTTATCTACATAATCTTGTAGACCAATAATTAATAATTATAAATCTTTTTATATGATTTAAATATAATATTATTTCGATATACTTATTCAAAATTTTCCTTTAATATATTCTTTGTTCGGGTTTCGTTTATTGTTGTCGTTATCAACATTATTACTTCAGCTATGTCAATTGAAATCGGAAATTGTTGCATTATTAGGATTTGTTATCCAGTTTTCATTTGAAAGATAAACAAAGTGAGGGGTTAACAACCGGGCGGATCATGCGTCTCTTATTGCACAATAAAAAAAATATATATATAGAGGGTTGTAACAGTCAAACATTTAATAGTTAATAGTCAGTCAATTAGTTATAGTATCAGTTGTGCTTCTGTGTAACAAATAAATACCAATTCATGGAATAAAGTTAAATTTATATTAAAAGTGGTTATCAATTATAGTAAGAAACACACCAATTAATAAAGAAGCAGAAACAGCCTTAGCTTAAAGACTCGTCTCAACTTGGACGACAACAATACAAAGAATAATGTAATGATTAGGATTTTTGTTATTTTTGCTTGAATGAAATCTGTTTTCGTTTATCTCTTTTACGACACACGTGTTTTGCCTTTTGGAATTTTAAACGGAGAAACACATCAAATTTTCATAAGGTGGAGGGACACGTGTCATGAATAAAAGCTAATTTCTACAAACGAATTTTTAAAATTCGAAGAAACTAATCAAAGAAGGTAAAATAGTAACATTTAATACTTAAAATTCCATTTTAGTACTTCAGTGAGTTTACATATATTGATAAGTTATTATTTATTTAAATCGCGTGATAAATAAAGGTATAGTTAGCACGGTGTGCAAATTAAAAATCAGTTTATAAATCAAAAAGTAAATATCGCGGTGTCGATTCTCTACTAAGGTGTAAAATTACAATGGTCGTTTATGTAAATAGCTTTTAAAAATTGGAAAAGTTTTATAAGAATTTCCTGCGCTACTACGTTTAGTAAGTACGTACCTATACTACCTAAGTTTATATCACGTCGAACTCAATTTTTGTAACTATGTACTCTCGCAAATACCTATGAGTTGGAATAGTTCCAAAGAACGTGATAAAAAGATTGACTCGTTATATTAAAGCCATTTTTATCAATGCTTACTCATTTGTTAACGAACAAGATATCGGTCAATAACACTCTTGTTTCCTTATAATAATTTTTCGACAATATTTGACATACCAAAAATATAATTCCACGTAATATTCTCTTCCGGTTGTTTTACAATATAAGGTGTTGTATGTCATGATAAAATACCTTCGTATGTGTTTTATCGCACAAAAAAACCAAGCATTCCTTGAAACTCTACCATGCGAGTTACACGATTTTAATTTCTGCCTTATTTGGAATGATATACATCGGTAGAAGCGATAGGTAGCTTATTCCTAATTTCAGGTAACAGGGGTACATGTCCACCCTTATTTATAATCGTAAGAGAAAGACATTTGTCTTGTGTTAATTTTCTAATAAATAACGTTAAAGTTATGCTAAGTAATTAGCATTTTTATTCTCGCAACGACTTATTATATTATCAGTTTATTGTCAGTATTTCAAATGTTTACCAAAAAGGTCTTACGAAGGTATCTATTTCATAAATTGAATCTGAAATATATATATATATTATATGCGTGATTCAGATTGACAAGTACTACCCTTGTAAGGCATTTGTTAAATATTTGATATACTATAGTTAGTAGTAAATATCACCAGATGGCGATATACTGTCAATAATTTGCTTTTACGAAGCAACTTCGGTTTGGTCGGTGATTTGTATAATATATAAATATCCAATAAGATCGAAATCGCGATCCACGTCTGGTAGTTTCGATATAATTACTGACTAAGAACGTAATGTTCATTACTTATGATATTTTAATAAAAGTTTTCTATTTTATAAGTTGAAGTAGTTAGAATTAGGATATTCCTCATGGGAGTTTTAAATATTGAAGATATCATAAATCTATAATACTTGGATAATATCCTAGAAGATGTAGATATTACAAATTAATATCGTACTTCTCAAAAAAAAAATTGGAGATTAAATTTTCATTAAAACTTTTCTCACAAAAATTGTATAGAATTAAGCAAGGGACTCGATAATGACCTAGAATTTAACCGTGGCCGTGACCTGATTTGAATATATGTTAGATGATTTTTCACGAAAGTAATGAAACTAAATTCAACAATAGATAAATTGATTTCTTCCAGGAATATATATAAACATTTTTCATTAGTTTAATGATTATGTTACCTCGAGTAACATACTCGCGATCCGGCACTACGTTACAAACATGTAAAAGTAATAAAGTTTGTTTGAAAGTTGTTGTGACTAGATATACGTACAACAAGAAATTAACAAACAATAAGGTACAATTTTTATACTTTTTTAAGTTTCTGCAGATTTATCGTTCGAGGATTTAATGAATATTAAACGTGGTAATTACGGTCTTGAATAAATTAAGATTCTAATTATAGGATTCAAACCGGGTTCTAAAATTCCGACCAATCTTCTTTTATCCACTAAACAACTTGAAAGCTCTATTGATGCTCTCCTTCTGTTTTTCGATTAGTAATTGCAATTAAGCGCAGGTTATTGTAAAAGACCATAAGCAAAATCAATTTCCAAAGTCAAACTGCGGTTACTGGAAGCTTCAGTAAATATAAGCACAAAAAATACTAAATACCTAAAGTTTATTCAAACAATTCTGGATACTTACCTACCTATTGAATGGGAATTAAAAAAGGAAAAATAATTTACCAATTCTTCTTTAAATGCAACGATACGTTGAACTAGTTGAACCCGTCCAAATTTGGACGGATGGGAACCGTTAGCGAGGTGTATAAGTCATAGTCAAGTAAACCCATATTTTTTTACCATGAGAGGAGATAACTCCACATAATAACCTTACTAGCCTACCAATATGTTGGATCCATCATTCAGTTAGACATTTTAATGATCAGATAGTTGCAGAGTTTAGTATCTTTGAACGAGACAGCTCCATCAATTTGCTTTACAAACCTACCTTAGTACCCTAGCACATTATTATGCAGCGATTTGATTATTCAGCAAAAATTGAATTTGTTATATTAATGTATAATATATATATATTATATATATATATATATATATATATATATATATATATATATATAAGATCTCCATTAATTTTAATTTATAAGTATATAAAAATGATCGCTTTAACAAATTTTAAGAGGATAGTGGATACAAACAAATTCGTTAAAGTTTGATGTTGATATTTGCGGTATCAGTAACTTTATTACAATTTTTGTGATTTTCGTCACAATCCTTGGTAATCGAATAAATATAATGCGAAAACAGTAAAACAGAGCAATGAGCAGGTATTAAATTTTGTTGTGAAGCAGTTTTATGTTGGTTATTGGTGATGTGAATGTATTAAAGCACTGAGAAGTGTAAATCGTTAGATGATGGCTAAGGAACTGACAAATGGACCCATTATCAATTTCGCTTATGACGATTAATATTATGTTATTAAAAAATGCTATTAATAAAATAAATTTCGCACAACTTTGTAAATTTTTAATAGGTCTTTTTAATAATTACAGAAATTAAGTTATTATCAGTAACCGTTAGATCTAACTATTAGCTACTTTCAAAACTTTGATTGCACAATTACACCGTGCTTAAGTAGCAATTGGTGTTTTTCTTATATGTATTTACCATACAGTTGTGTAGTACCGCTGCTTATTATTATGATATTGTATTCTTTTGGATCTGCTGCTTTTTACTTTAAATGACGACAGTGAAAATTACATTCACTGTGCCGTTATTGTCGTTTTCCTTGCAGAAATACATAGGAGATTGTAGTTACGCGCAGCCTTAAATGCCCTTAATGACCATTAACGATTCAGTTCCGACGAATCATTAACTATTATACTTGCGGTGTTCTGCGTCGTTACGTTGTTTATCTATTTTTTCTGTCCTGCACACGTATTTGCTTATTCTACCTGATGTTTTTATCAATCAAATTGGAAAATTAAATGTACTATTGTAGATCGTACTGTCTCCCTATTGCTAGCAAACAAAAAACATATACAAAATTGAATATTAAATAAAAGGAACACAAGTTTCAAAAATTACTTTTTTAGTTTACCAATTACGATTTTTTCATTAAACATTGGCTTCTTGAGGTGGAAAATAGGAATGTTTCCTTTTCACAGGAAAAGATAAAAAAATAACTTTTGAAACTTTGTGTTTCTTTTTATTTAAAATTCGATAATTAAATTTCAAGAAGTAAGGCTTACAACTATTAATTACAAAAGACAGAACCTTATTGCCTGACATCCGCATCTAGTTTTGACATTTTGCTGACGTTACGCAAACGTTTCTTCATCAGGACTAAAAACTCCTATATTGAAGCACATGGGATTTAGTCAGTCTCCTCCTCTTCTCCCTTCTTTTTATGTGGAAAATTATTTCACAAAAATATATGGAGCGGCGTGGTCGAGTCCGGCTGCTCTGGTCCAAGTTTTTTTGTAGTGGTACTTGGGGAGTAATATTCCACACTTTCTTTCTGTCTTCATTTCGTCCGTCTCATATTTCTCTCCCTAGCCACACCGCCCACCCATTCCCATGATTTATGAAAGAAGGTTGAAAAGGTTCTTACGCTCTACTCTCCGGCTTTGCACCACAGTGTAGGTCGGAGGGACTTCCCGCCCACCAGTATGAATAGCTGGTGGGAATGAAATACCCAAAAGTTTTTTTTTCGTCGTGTAAAAGTCTAGTCCATGGATTAGCATTCGAAAGTCCATCTGCCCTGCTTCAAGTTTTTCAGTGGTTTTATTGGTTCTTTGGGGCAGTAAATAGAAAAGATGAAATAATATATACTTACCTAGTTTTTCTATTGCAAAATCAAAGTGGAAGAAGTAGAAACAGAAAATCAGCAGTAGATAAAAGTATGAAAAAGTGGTAACATAAAACCTAGTTCTACGACTTTTATTGCGTCACTGTCGTAAAAGTTACGACTATGCCCTTTGTCTTTGTTTTCCTGTGTTATTCTTATCTTTTCTTATCATTGCACATAATCGGTTTGGAAAATATCTATTTCTATTGTCATTGAAATGTATCTATCTATGCATTTTAATCAATAAAAACACCATTTAAAAAGTTTTGTATGTAGTCGTTTGAAAAAGGTTTCATTAATAGTTTGTGTGTGAGGCGTGTTAACGTTAACGTTGTGTCTGTACATCATCTCGAACAAACAGTAAGTAAGTAAAGGGGAACATAGAGTGTTGTTTAATAAATTAATATGACGACGTGTATTACTTATTAACAGATTGATGGATAACAATCTCGAATTTATATACGTTATGGAAATTTCGAGGAAGTGGTTCATTATACGTGTGGTAGAACATATTTAAATTAGCTGAGCATTAATATGCACTGTGTTTGTTATTATGCATGACCTCGGTAATAGTTGCTGCTGTCATTGGTTCTATGTTACCGCCGCTGCTGCTGCTACTGTTCTGCTGCTGTTTTGGTTTTACTTTCAATTCATTCATGAGTTTATAGATTTACTTTGGATAATGAATCGGAGATTATCTATGAATTAAAATGGTTTATATTATTTAACAGTTAGTTATTATTGCGGTACGTAATCCATGTCGGTACTTGGTAGATTGATATACCTACTGGACCAAATGACAAAGTTTAACACCCACTTATTTGAAAAATGAATAGTTCGAGATCAATTTTTGATTATAACAACTGCCACGTCAAATAGTTGGATCAGTTTAACAGAAGGACTAAATTAACAAAAGATTTAGCTGGAAATTTCGGACATTTTGAAAATTTTATTGTCCACTTTATTAAACAATTTTAAATAGAAAATTCCACAATTTTTTGACAGAAATGTATATAATACATTTTTGCAGATACGGCAATATTAAATTGGATTAAGGTTTAACATTCCGGTTATAAGTAAAATTATATTAAAACTCTTAACTTTTCATCGAAACTTTTAAATTAATAACTTCCAAATACTTAATCGTATCACATAAGTTTTGTGCTTCTGTAAGGGTTTAATAAATTTAAAATTTATTGCGTTTAATAAATTAAATAAAGTTTCCGATTTCCTGTTCTGATTTTGTATTTCCGTTGATTTAAAAGTTTTAATGTAATTTTCTCATAACCAGTCAAATTTGATACTGCTGTGTTCAGGAAAATGGGCTTTATTCATTTTCGATGATTTTTATCAGTTGCTTTTTTTTAATAAATGGGAAGAAAACAAAAAACTTCTTGGTGGTCTGTATTATGTTGAAACTGTCAAAGGTGGATCGCGATTTCGGAGACAGTTTCGACAGAACACCAACCAACCTACTTGCAGCTATTAAACCTTAAAAAACTGATTATATTTCAATAATTTTAGTTATCGAGACCAAATTAAATCAATTGGAACAATTACAAATAAATAGATTCAGTAAACAAAATGTTATTTTAAATAACCAATCAGAGGTTACAGATTCTCTACTCTTTAATTTAAATTTCAATCTTCTTATCTTCTTATATCATTTACAACATAAACAGTAATATTATAGTATTTTAGGGTACCCATCTATGTTTATTTGGTAGATTATGTTATTACAATCTTCACTTGAACAAACTATTGTATAGCGAAACAGTATTGTAGTAAGTTACAGATAAAATTTCTTGAAGTTTTACTACTTAAAAAAAAAGTAAAAGAATTAAAACACTTGGCAAGTTTCACAATGTTAATTTATTTCTCTGACGATCGCTTCGGTGTTAAAACCATTTTCAAAGAGTATACAAAGTTATACATTTATACATAGGTTAGTCAGTTTACCCTTAAACAAATCTCAATTTGATAAAAAGATCCGCTTAATAAATACTTTAGCAAAAAACAATGGATATAATACTTCTTGGATTGATAAATTAATGAATAAAAAACAAAAATAATTAACCCTTCACAATTTTTATTCTGTACCGCAGATAAACCAGACATAAAATTCAATTTAATTAATTATATACCACAATTAAGTAAAAAAGTGTGCAATCATTTAAAAAAATGTAACCTGAATTCAATATGTGTGAATAAAACTAATCTAAAGTTCTTTTTGGTAAACATTAAAGAAAAAACAAATTTGTTGAATAAGTCAGGACTTTATAAACTAAGTTGTAAAGATTGTAATTCGTTTTATTTAGGTCAGACTGGACGATCATTAAAAACACGCGTCGAAGAACATAAAAAATCAATTGAAAATATAATAAATGTACGGGCATAGCACAACATTGTCCAGATTTTTAGCATTATTTATATATAAACGTAAGAGAAATAAGTTAACAAGTTACCAAGTGTTTTAATTTTTTTACTTTATTTTTTTTTAAAATGTTTCAAGTGCCAAGCGAGTCTACAATTTCAAATATTTTACTACTTAATTGTGGTGTTTAATTTTATAATGAATACATAGTTTCGACGCAATTATTAAAATCTATTAATTTAGTAATGTATTACATCACATCTGATGTTTGTTCAAAATCGCCTCTTGTCGGTCGTCCTCTGCAGAGTAGAAAACCAAATGAATTTACTCAGTCTTTGGTCGAGCGCGTCGCTGTATATTTAACTGGGCAAACAGAAGGGTTCTGTACACTACTGGAATAGTGCCCGCTCCCTGCAGCATATACATTTACATACACTAGTTAAAGCTGCGAGTTTAGGCGAGTAATTAAGCTGCAATCGATGCAGACTTTGCATAATATGCTCCGTCTCTGCGTGAGATAAAAGTAATATTTTCAGTGGCAATATGCAGTTCGCGAGCATGTGAGACGTAATCTTTTACGTGTGCGTTAGTAGCTTCATGTGCAATAAGTGCATCGATTTTATTCATTTCGAGTGGAGATTACGAACTCTCGATACATTTATAGTTGAAGAGGGGAGTGACTGTCTCTATTTTAACAGCTGTGGTCTGTATGGACTATGGGGAGTGGATGCTGGAAGGGTTGTAAATTAAATGTATTGATGTTTGGTGTCGTCACGTCGTGTGCAATAATCCAACGCTGTGGTTGGTCAAGGTGAAGAAGTACGTAATTAAATGTGCGAATGAGTTAGTTTTTATGCTATTTTTTTATTTTATCACGAGCCACCATTGATTATCAATAAATAGTTGAGTATAGATATAAATATAAATATGGAATCAACAGAAACAACTACTCCAAGGGCTAATACCCCTACCGACATTGAATTACACTGTTGACTCCGATGGAATCTTAGACGAAAATGTAATATATTCAAAAAAGAAGGAATTAAAATCCTTATTCGTCCAAATATTAAGATCAAAGATCTCACATTTGGAACGCGTCCTACCCAGTAGGCACAACGAACCGAAAGCCATATCCCACGACCGGTTTCGACCTATCGGGTCTCATAAGTTGGGCGCTGGCAGAAAGGCCTTTACAGGCTATATTATAAATATAAATATAAATATGGAATCAACAGAAACAACTACTCCGAGGGCTAATACCCCTACAGGCATTGAATTACACTGTTGACTTCAATAGGTCGTGGGATATGGATTTCGGTTCGTTGTGCCTACTTGGTAGGACGCGTTCCAAATGTGAGATCTTGACCTCAATATTTAGACGAATAAGGATTTTAATTCCTTCTTTTTTGAAATAGTTGAGTGCTTTGAATGTCTAGTAACGATAAGAACTTAATTTTTACAAACATATTTTATGAAATTGTCGTGTTACAAACATTACACAGACAGTAAAGTTAGGTATTAGTAAGTTTTGAATTTCATGTTTCACTGACCACGTGTTCTGGTTCGTTCCGCCAGCAATCGTATCGAAAGACCGTTACAAATCTGCCGATAGACCATGCAATAGTTCAGTACTCATGGTTACGAGTAACGAAAGTCTTTATTTTAGTTCGTAATGAGGTTCGGTTCTTCTTCGGTCTGGGAGGCTTTTGAGCTTCTTTAACCAACAAAGAGCTTACTAATACGGACGAATAGTGTATGTCTATATATATGTATGTATGTATGTCATGTAAGACCCTCCGGATTCATGCTGTGGAAAAGCAGACGATCCGTGTGGGCTCTTCTCTCCGACGACTAGATATACGTTTTTCCTTTATAAAATTCGATAACCAGCAGAGCAGAAGACCTAACCGATGATTGGGAAAACGGTGGTTTACGCTTCGTGTGTGTGTGTGTGTGTAAGTGTGTTTTGTGTGTGTGTGTGTGTGTTAATGTGAATGTGTACGTAGGACGTTTGAAAGAGGACTTTTGCCCACTAATTATTATTTCCCGGCGAATGGGAAAAATTGCTTATTCAACATAAAAGGAAATTTTATTTAGTTCTTCATTTTAACTCATGATATTATTAGGTACTGGTTTTGTTTCCATTACTATGTTAACATTTTTCTTTTCATACTCAAGTTAGTAAAATTGAGAATGCATAGGCATTTCTCTTTATAATTTCTACGTTTTTGGTTAACTATATTAACTGATAACTAAAATATATATTAATCGTTTTTGTTTTAAGAAAAAATAATTAAAAAATTATAATGACTTTCTAATGTTATAAAAAACATTGATAATAATAAATTCAACCATTTGCAAAATATATTGGCCAAAATTCACTGAATCTAAATAAAAACTTGATCTATCGTTAATGTTTATGCTTTTCATACTTATTGTTTTTACATATGATTTTTTTTGTACTGTCATACACTATATATATATAATACATGGCCTAACACGTAGGTGGCGCTAGTTTTATTGCATTCACCTCTTTTTCAGTTAGTACTAACCTTCAAAAGACAGCTGTTAAAATTTCATAATATTCTATTCATTAGTTTGTGAGTTATTGTGCTAAGAGTGACATTATCTAGCTACTTTTGTTATTTTCAAAACAATGGATCAAAAACAATTTCGTATTTTAATTTTACACTACTTCTTGATGGGAAAAAATACCAAGCGAAGGAATGAGCAATGGCTTGAAAAGTGGAGAAGTGTTGTGGGGACTCCTCTGCATCGGAAACAACCGAAACAAAATAAAACGTTGGTTTGTTGGTTTGCTGACTTCAAACGTGATCGTAGACACTGATGATGCAGTGCATCAGAACGCAGTGGACGACCAAATGAGGCACCATAAAACATCAAAAAAATTCACAAAATCGTTTTGAATGATCGATAAGTAAAATTGCGTGAGTTAGCAAACATCGTAAAGATATCAAGATATCAAAAGAACGTGTTGGCTTTATGTTATATTGCATGAGAATTTAACTATGAGAAAGCTAAAGCTCTGTTCAAAGTGGGTGCCGTGTTTGCTCACTCATGACCAAAAACAAGAACGTGTTGATGATTCTGAGCATTTTGAGTGTTTGGTTTAAACGTAACAAACCGGAATTTTTGCGTCAATATGTGACAATGGATGAAACATGGATCCATCACTTCACTCTGGAATCAAAACGATCGTCATCTGAGATCTGAGTGGACAGCAACTGGTGAACCTCGTCCAAAGCGTAAAAGTTCGTCGAAAGCTCAACAATCGGTTGGTAAAGTTACGGACTCGGTATTTCGGAATGTGATGTGCGTGGTGTAATATTTATCGACTATCTTGAGAAAGGAAATACCATAAACAGTGAACTGTAGTAGTTATATAGCGTTAAACGCTCCAAGTGTTTGAGAGCCGAAATTGCAAAGAAACGATCGCATATGGTAAAGAAAAAAAAAATTGTTTCATCAAGACAACGCACCGTGTCACAAGTCAATCAAAACAATGGCATAATGGCAAAACTACATGAATTGAACTTCGAATGCTCCCACATCCACCGTATTCTCCAGATTTGGAGACTACTACCAGCGATTACTGGCTGTTTGCCGGTAAGAAATTTCGGTCGAATGAAGAGGCTATCGCTTTATCGCTGAGCTGAGGCCTATTTTAAGGCAATAGATAAATTGTTCTACAATGTTGTGTTGTTCTTGATGGAGATTACGTTGATGAATAAAGTCAATTTTGAACAAAAAGAAAACGTGTTTTCTTTGTTAGGCCCGGGACTTTTCAGCCCATGTGTTATATATGTATATACGTTATCCCAAATTATGTTTAATTGTCTATTTCTTGTACTATCAGATCTATTACGTTGAAGTTTTGTTGTGATAAATTGGGATGAGGTTGATTTTTTACATTTATGTTATAAATACAAATTTGTGTTTTGTAATTTCAAATAAAAACATCAAGGACTCTACATTTCAAAATAAGAAGGTCTCGTGGGTCTTATCGTTAGTAAGAATATTCAGGTAGTTTAATCTGGAAAACTGTTTTTTCTGTAATTACTCTAAAACTGCCATTAATTTTGCATTCAACATTTGTAGTTGTATATTAAGAATCATTAATGAGAGTTATAGTAAGTTACTCTATGTATTATACCGCGAAGAGTAATATTCTGGTGTTGAAACGTTTTCGAAATATAGATTCTTTTCTTTGGTGGCGTGTCCTCTGTTACTATAATAACTAATGGAGTAACGGCGTAGTTCATTAACGCATGAAGCTTGTTTAATTTAATGGGCAAACCTGCGTGTAGATGTCTGAGTTGAGTTGGTACACATGGCGCAATTGTGTGTTTTTTTGTCGACACTATTTACAACGTTTGTTGTAAAGAATGGTGTGAAGACCAAGAAGTTGTAGTCTTTCCTTTCTTGTTTCTAAATCTAATGTTACAAGCAACGATATTTTAAAATGTGTTAGTTTAACTACAACTGTGTAAATGTATGGTTCACATGGCACATACTTTTCAATAAGTTTGAGAGACTAGTTAAACCTGTGCATACCACATACATTTTAACCATTGCGTTTCTCTATACCAGTACCTAATTAAACCTGATGATTCCGTCGGTGGGTCTTTAGCCACAACTTTTACCATATCTCATTAGTATGTTGATATTTCAATACGTCAAAAATAGTTTTGCTACTTGCAAAATGTCTTATTTAAGTAGTTGTTTACATAATAAATTAATAGTTAATAACCACACTGAATTAGAGACCTGCAATTCACCTTTACTTTTATACAAATTTTAACTGGTTTTTCCAGAGTAGGTACCTGCATCTAGGAATTTCCGTATTACCCTCATCCCTTTATATTGATCAGCTGCATTTCTTTAATTTTAGTAACAAATCTGTACTCTTTGAAAATGGCCCGTTCGCCGAAACAATTGTAAGAGTTAAATAAACCTTATTGTTGAAACTTTCTTTGTGTTTTATTAAAATATTTAAAAATGTTTCATAGACAGTTTAAATAGTTGTTTATGTCTCAGAAGATGTCTTATCAAAATTTTTATCTTTCGTTTCCCTTAGTGACTTCCATAGTGTACTTTGTTCGCCTGCTCTTTCTAATGTCTCTTCATTTTTAACCTTTTCTATTCACGGTATTTTCATCATCCTCCTATAACACCACATCTCAAATTTCCGCTACATCTACTGTGCACGTTTCTGACCCATACAGAGTCATGCACCAAACTAACACTTTTATTACTTTTTAAATGAACGATCGCGAACATACAAGTGATTTATTTTTGTTAAAAACGACTCCACCCTGTGCTATTCTTTGTTTTCAGTCAGTACCGTTTGTTCTTTGTTCCATCCTGGCATATCTGACTTCCTAGATATCGAAAATCAACGACTTCTTCTAGTTTTCCGCTTCTAATTTTATATTTATCATGGTATCATTCCAAAAACTTTAATCCACTATAACATGCTACTTCAGCTACTTGATAATATTATGTTTTCAACTAATATGAGCACCGAAAATATTTTGCGTCATTACGATTAAAATTGATGAAAAAATTGATAATGAGTGTGAAAAAAGAGATTCCCGCTATCTGATATATACTTTTAATGATACAGGCAAATAAACAAACCGTTCTATCTACTCCGTTTGATAAATGGATCTACTATTTGAAAAAAGCAGACACACGTGGTAGAAATTATTGCGGGTTTGTTTAGTTTTAATCGCCTTAAAATGATATATTTTCTGAAACTTTGACATTAGGATGGTCAACAGCTTACTGTTGATGTTTATGTGGATAACTAATGTCTACGCGGTGATTTTTCATTATACCACATCATTTTAATTAATGATGCCGAATATTTTTCAAATTAATAAATCTATTATTAAGTTAAGGCGGTGGAAGCGTTTACTAATGTATAGGACATTCTATGCGATCTACTGATGTGTTTCCTACGATCGTTATTAACGTGAGAGCTCAAAAGTTTGATTTAGAGTTTTTGGACAGAAATATTGCGTATATAATGCTCAATTTATATTGGAAGTAGTGATTTTGTGTAAATTTAGCGCACCACAATCTTCATTTCGCCTGAATTTGTTGTTTATCGGGATATCGTAATATTGAACGCACTTGTAGGAGTGCGATTCTAAAAAGAATTGGGGGATCAGAATTAGGGATTACTACCTATCGAAAATACTGATAGATATTCCCGGAACTGATATTTCAATACCCGGATTAATGCTTTCGTAGTTACGCAGCTTCAACTTCTGCCTCAACGTCAGTAAAGCGTTCAAAGATAAAAATTCAATTTGTTTTTACTACATAACATTGTATTTCGCTCATCCGCACTGTAATTTGCTATTCAGCAATGTAACGTATTATTAAGGGGACAATAGTTTAACTTAAGGTTGTTTTTATTGCTTTTGTTTTTGTGTTTAGGCGAAATGGTTGGGCCGTTTTATTTCCTAAACTGGGCGAACAACCGATTTTTTTTATAGTCGCTTTCTCTCTAGTTAAATTATTTAGAATCAATATGGTGCTCGTAATTTTATTTTTATCGACGCAAAATCTTAAGCAAACTGTGGTCGCTCTTATCAAAAAGTAAACTGGCTTTCTTTTTAGTCTCGACGAATAAAACAAATAGCTTTTAAAGACAGTATTGTTAAGTTTGGCAAACAAGACAGTTCCAGAAAATGACGCAATGTTTTCGATGTTAGTGGCAATTTGTCCGTAGGAGCTGCGGAGGTGCAAAATAGAATTTTTATAAATAATAAATAAAACAAATAATTTTTCATTGTCCATCATCTCGAATCTCAGTAATCGCCTGAACAAAATGTGTTCTATTCTCAATACAAAAACAAAGGAGACATTTAAAACGGCAAAATGCATACATTCAAATTTGTTTATGATGATGTAGTAGTAGAGTTGCAGCTTCTTTACGTCGTATCGTTTTAAGTATATAGTCATGTGTGGTTAACGTATGTCGTTCATAGGTAGGTATCTAACTTTATATGCTGCATAACAAACGTTCCAGTTATTTGCCCGTTGTAATACAAGTTTCAGTTGTTTTCGTCAACAGAAATTGAATGGACTATAGAATACTTAGTAGTCTTGAATAGGTGTCGAAGAGAACTGCGTGTGTCGCCTATATACTCAGGAATAGGTACGTTGGCAGCTCCATGGCCTCCTATAATAAAAATTGTCTATTTATATAGGCAACGATTCGTCGACGAATCTAAATATAAGCGCGCGCGCGGGAATTTTTGGAACAGGATGGATGCTTTTGCCTTGCCGCAACTCAACCGACAAACGACGTTAAAAGAAATTAGTAAAATATTTGCTTATTTATCGGGTATTCGACGTGCGTACCCTGCGTCTACTTGCCGACTCGTAGTTTATTACATATACGAATTTGTACGTATCGTTTCATAAAACATTTTTGAAGAAACAAGCGATTACATTCTCTCTTGTATTTCTATTCTTTGATGCTGATGATATGACTCTTATGTTCTTCATGTAATATTTATGTGAATGTATATAGAACGTGTCAGATAAAGGAATAACTACTGTAATTTATGTGACCAGATAACGAGCAGACATTCGATAAAAAAATTGTCTGTAGCTCAGCCATTTATTGTGTTAAGTAGCATAACAATCAATTGTAATCTAAACTGGAAACAAACTTGATTGCATTTATAATTATTTAGGAAGGAAATAAGAAGCAGAAAGCAGAAAAACATTTATGAATATTGAGCAAGATAGAACATAATAATTAAAAATTTTATCAATAAGAATAATAATAACGCCGAATATCAAAAATATGTATACCCTCAATTACAATTTCTTAATCACTACTAAAGCCAATTCCTCTATTAATGAAATGTTCAAACTAAATAATTATCACTTACGCTGCGTCGGAAAAACTAAACTTTTCGTGTTTCATTCCTGCCAGCTACTCGTGCTGGTGGGCGGGCAGTCCCTCCAACTTACATTGCAGGCAAAGCCGGAGGGTAGAGCGTAAGGCCCTCTTTAGCCTCTTTTCAGGAATCCTGGTGTTGGATGGGTGATGTGGTTAGGGAGAGAAAGATGAGACGGACAAAATGAAAACAGAAGAGAAGTGAAAGGTTATCTATGGCATATTACTGCTCCAGCATTTGCCTAAATGATCCAAGGAAACCACAGAAAACTTGGACGAGAGCAGCCGGACTCGGGTTCGAGGCGGTGACCTACCGAATGCTAAGCTATGATCTAGATCTAGTGCAACGACGCCGCTGCGTCGGTATTTATCGCGACCAATAGGTAAAACACACGGCGTTGCTATGAAGTGAATTGTTGGATCTGAGCTAGATAAATAAAAACAAACATCATCATCAGTTAAAATAATTAAATATGACCCCAATATCATTGCCTAATATCATTACATACAGGTATAAAAAATTACTTAGACAAATGCTGGGGCAATAATATTCCGCAGATAATCTTTCACTTCTCTTCTGTCTTCATTTCGTTCGTCTCATCTTTCTCTCCCTAACCACACCATCCATCCATTCCCATGATTCCTGCAAGGAGGCTGAAGAGGGCTTTACGCTCTACCCTTCGGCTTTGCACTACAGTGTAGATCGGAGGGCCTGCCGCCCACCAGCACGAGTAGCTGGTGGGAATAAAACACAAAGAGTTGGTTTTTTACTCACCTGTATGCAACATCGGCAGTCATTTTCAGTGGGTAGCTTGATTAACTAACTAATCTGCAAGAGCAATCAAGGGTTGAGCCCAATGAACAAAAATACAACTCCGAAATCATAAAAAATCGTTTAGCTTATTAAATGGAAATTTTCTGTACCGCTTCTACATCCGATATTCTCTAAAATTATTTAAGATTTCGATGGAAACTTGTCGTACTTAAAGATAACTGTATAAATTGTACATGAAAACTTGTCTTGCTTGCTGAATTAATCATTACCTAAAAAAGGTAATTGTATAAATTATCGAATTTAATAAATATATTACGGGTAAATGTTGGTTTCCTTCGTGTGAGAATCGGTGAGAAAGAAATGCTTGGAATTTTTTAAATTGATGACGTTAAACAGTCAATCGTAAGAAGCGAGGTAGCTTTTATTCTAGTCTGTTTTCGGATTTTTCTATCCGATATATCGTTCCAGTAAATTGAGTTTGTCTTTCTGGAGTAGTAGATGTGTACGAGTAAGGAAACTTAACGGGTTTTTAAGGAGAGCACCATCATCATCTCCTTTCCTCGTAAGAGCCATGTAATAATATACCCTGGTGGCGGTGGTGGTGGTGGTGCTCCTCTTTAGTTCATTTTATCCTGCGACGCAAAAAGTTGGACGAAGAAATGGCCGCGGAAGTGCACGACACACCGTTTCGCAACCACCTCCGATTCTCTTTGTTCGCGATCACTGGAGCGTCTCCGTTCCAAAGATACGACAACGTCTACGACTATGACTATGACGACGACGTTTCTAGTCCTTCCTGTGTGCTCCTCGTGTCCGCAGTCATTATCGTTGCTCTCGTCATGCAAAGGCGATTACATCGTTCGATGATCACAACCTCGGACGACTCGCTCCTGCTCTTGCAATCTATATACCAAATATATTACTGTTTGTCCTTTTAATGTTTCATTTTTATAACGAACATATTCATTACACCTGTTGTAAATGCACTTTTTCAAAATTATGTATTTTTCAAAAACGACAATACGAAATAATAAATAAAATAAGCAAAAAAGACTAATTAATGAAGGTACGTTAGTTAACCAAACACGCAGATGAAATTTGTTGAATGTAGTTTCACATCCTGGCTCTGTAATAGTACGAGAAAATGAACAATCCTTCACTGGCAACAGAACTAAAGTTAAAGACGGACAAGACCTGTGAGGGTTTCGTATAGTTATATAGGGTGATAAATAATTAGCCTTAATAATTTTGAAAGAAAATGCTAAATTGACAACTAATAACAATAAATACACTTGAATATGTTTCACTAAATTTATTTGGACTTTATATAAATATCGCCTTCATAGAGCATCTTCAGGAGTACCATTAAGTAATAAAGTTATGGTAAGAATATTTTTTATAATGAAATTTTTGAAGAATTTTAAGTAGGGGTCAATTTTTAAATACATTAAAGTGATATTAATTATTTTATTAATTTATTCTCACTACAGATTACCTCATACAATGAGTAAGTAATATTATCTTAGGATCTAGGATCGTATCGATCTAAATTTTGGAAATAAAAAAGCAATTTCATTAAACAAAGCCTTAGCAAATGATCAACTAGAGTTTGGCAACAACCTCCTCCTAGATCCTAAGCTAATATTATCTAAGCGCCCTAGTATTTAAGAAAAATATTAGTACCATCTATTAATAATATTCATAAGAAGGTGAAATATACATAGAGCCCAAATAAATTTAGTAAATATAAATATAAATATGGAATCAACAGAAAAAACTACTCCGAGGGCTAATACCCCTACGGGCATTGAATTACACTGTTGATTCCGATGGATTCTTAGACTAAGATATAACATATTCAAAAAAAGGAAGGCATTGAAATCCTTTATCGTCTAAATTTTAAGGATCACAGATCCCACATTTCGAACGCGTCCTACACAGTTGGCACAGTGTACCGAAAGCCATATCCCATGACCGGTTTCGACCTATCGGGTCTCATCAATTGGGCACTGGTAGAAAAGCCTTTACAGGCTATACACACAAATCAACAGTGTAATTCAATGCCGGTAGAGCATTAACATTAGTCCTCGGAGTAGTTGTTTTTGTTGATTCCATGTTTATATTTATGTTTATCATATAGCCTGTAAAGGATTTTAATGCCTTCCTTTTTTTGAATACGAAATAAATTTAGTGTATTTATTATTATCAGTTGTTATTATAATGTTTTTCCAAAAGTTTCCGGCTAATTATTGTTTTAATTATAAGTTGAGTTGGTCAAGTACTAATTCCACGTAGAATTAGAAATTAATGAGTGAAAAATTTTACAATCCTTATCGATGTACATCAAATGCTTCAATGTTGCTCGAAGCTTGGTGCTTCTTTAGTTCAGATCTTCTATAAATTCCTTTTTGATGGAAAATTTGTTTATTTTTTGTCTTAGTTCAATATTCTTCATTCAGAAAAGTTCAGTCAAAATAGGTGTTTGGGGTTTCAACCTTGTTGGTGATCGTTTTGGTTGAAATTTTAGGTGTCAGCATCATGATTGTATAAAAACACAAACTAATAGTCTTGGTGCAACAAATTGGTTATTATAAAGGTCCTCGAAGTTGCGGAAGGTATTGAATTATTTTATTGTATTTTTATCCCTGATTCGCTGGAAAAGAGAAAATCTAACATCATTCTTAACTTAACAATCACAATCTCGAAATCATATCCAATAGAAAACAGAAATTAGCGGGTATTATTAAAAATACGGAAGATAGATATATTTATGTTTGTAGTAGTAGGTACTTCCTTGTCGATTTAGTTTAAGTAATTTCTCGGTGCGATGATTCTTGTATGACTGTGGATATCGTTCAGTACCTACTGAAGTAATCGATACGGTAGAATACACGCAGCTGGTTACGATGGACGGTTTCATGTCATGTTGACAACATTGGTAAGTGGAGAGACTCCCTGATTCTGTACACAATGCACGAAAGGAAGGAAACCAATTTTGTCGTTATACATGTATATTTGTATGTATAAGCAACGACCCGACGCCGCTGTTGATTGAACGGACCTTTAAACAAGTGCATTGTGTATGTTTTCTAAAATAGCCAATAAATTGCTTTGTCGACATCCGACCAAATTTAGACATTATACATTTAAATGACTATTGGTGGACGGTTATTATTTCTTTTTAATTCTTATCACTACCAATTTTCGATGCTCAACTTCGATTTCCTTTGAAGCATCACCTTGTGGAATAGTCCAAGTGCTTAAGCATGGATCAAATTTAAACGAGCCTTTGTTCATAAAACATTTATTTTGAAAAGTTTCACACAAATACAAATTTCTCTATTTTTCGACATATCCCCTTGTTTGTCTATACATTTTTCCTAACGCATTGGGAGTTTTTTCATCCTATTTTCATAAAAAGAAGCAGAAACGACGCCTCCACCTGTTCATCGATCTGAAATCGCTAACCGCTCGCCTCATAGTGATTCTTTGAGGGTCCAAACATGTGGAAATTATAAGGGGATAGGTCTAGGCAATATGGAGGGTGTTCCAGCTGAGTCCAGTGCATTTCACCGATTTGGGCCTGCGTCAAAACTGCGGTATGAGGCCTAGCGTTATCACGCAAAAGTAGCACGTCACGAATGGGGTGCGTCCTCCTTTTTCGGCGATAAGAAAGTTTTACCTGACTGAGAAGTCAGTAGTACAGACAGTAGTAGGCTGCGTTAATGGTTCTTCGCTCGTGCAAAAAATAGACCAACAGCACCCCTCGCCAGTCCGAAAAAACTGGCTAAAACTTGGCCTGCAGACAGACGTGCTTTCGGCTTCACTGGGTTTGATTCATCTTTGCGCCGCCACCCCATGCTTGCTCGTTTTGATGTTGGAGTGTATTGGTGTACCCACGTTTCATCGCAGGTTACAATTTTGTGCAAAAAAATCACCTTCCTCTCTAAATAGAGTGAGAAGCACCTGAGACATGCGAACTCGAGCAGCTTTTTGATCTTCACTCAGCAACTTTGTAACCCAACGAGTTGTAATTTTTCGGAATCCCAAGTTTTTCGTTACGATTGTGTGGACACTCCCATAGCTGATGGCGAGTTCACCAGATATCTGAAGCACAGTGGCGTGGCGTGGCCGTCCCCTTCAATAAAGTTTCTAATGCGTGCAATGTTAACCGGCGAAATGTTGGAACGACGGGGATGATTTACATTTTCGATACGATTACGCCCATCGTTAAATTATTTGCATCAAACTTTTACACGTGGCCACGAAAGCGTTTCATTTCTTAATTGTGCTTGCAATATGCGCAAAATTTCTGCTGGTTTCACGTTTTCACTTGTAAGAAACTTAAAATAATTCGTTGCGCAATCACTCATTGTGATAGTAATTAACCAAAGCGAAGGCAGCAATACGACGCATCGTTTCCGTGCCATCTAATATCCCCACTTTAAGTTGGTAACACCCATATGCGCCTTGACAACTATACGGCGCGCAATTTTAAAGGCTCGTTTATATTTGATCCACCCTCGTATATTATTTCAGCCTACTTTATAGAAACATCTATTTTTTGCGAAGGCGATAATCAATGTGTAACATTAATGTAAGTTATCAATTCGACACTATAAAGGAGTAAAAAAACTCTTGCTTAGGTCAACGCACTGACCAAATGCGAAAGACAATTTATTAATGTCATTATATGTACTAATCAGATGTATATAGTGAACCATGTTCCTTACGCGGTTGGTCACATTAATCACAGTCATTCTGAACATACTAAAATATATCTATACTTCTTCATATGATAGCCATACCATCTATAATCACTTGTTATATTGAAGGATTTTAATCGTTATTAAAAATAATTCAGCTGTGACACCAAAATGAGATTTATACCGTTTAAATGATTCACGTCCGTCGTTAGTAGGTTTTTAATGAAGATTGTCGCTTGTTTACTGTAAATAACAAAAGAACAGGATGAGTGTCTTCATGAAAAATTCAATGTGTTTTTTTAATAACTCGTATAGTTTCGTTAAAATAGTCAAGGATAGCGAGATAATTTGCGACACTCGTCAACACCACATTACAAGTAGCTGCTTCCACGGTTACGCAAAAAACTCGTTCTCTGTTGGGGATACCCGTCGTGTTTGGGCCTATATCGTTTACCTTTCTTTTCACATATAATACATAGCGTGCCGTAAAAGTTACACTGACACGAAAGAACACAGTTGTGTGATGAGCCTTCTGGGAATAGCTTACACTTGCAGGCTCTCAGCAGTATTACTGATGGAAAATGAATAAAAAAAGGAATGACGACAGCATTGCAGGCATAGATTCTTTTATTATTATCTGACCTTGTATCATATACTCCAGTTAGTACCTATATAGGTGCCCGCATCCCGCGATTTCGCCTGCTAATGCATCCTCTAAAATATAGATATATTTTAGATATATTCTATACGTTATTCGCTGGACATTGAAATAGCACCTCGAAACTCGGTCGTCGAAGGCACAGTCACGATACCTTTTATTCGCTTTGTTGACGCTGCAAACATTTCTATAAAGGTGCAAATATTGGAAGGAAGACAGAAATGAAAAACAACGTTCGTCGTATAACAAACAGGCAGATACGACAAAAATACATTAAAACACCACAAGCAGATGTGGTCCAATAGAAATACTAATTAACCAGAAGATATGTAATGAACACAGCTGGGTTCTTCCGGATAAGTTATAACTAAGTAGACATTTGACTGTTTAAATGTCACCAACTGTTTTCTTCAAGAAGAAGTAACTTCATTTATCTATACTAAAGGAGTGTTTCATCAGGTTGGTGAATTCGAAGTGTACCTTTTCAGTTGGTTCAATTAGTATGGTCTTTGGGTACCTTTACTCCTTGTGACTAATTAAATATGTAATTTAATTTAGAAATATACGGCATTAAGTTAAAATTAATAGTGTTTTCAATCATGTATAAAATAAATATTGTTATTTTGAGTATGAAATGAAATTTTGTAATAATTTTGATATATTTATTTGATGTATATATATATATATATATATATATATATATATATATATATATATATATATATATATTTCCAAATTAACCGTTCGCGAGCACATTAAAAGGGAGTGACATCCTTAATATCGAAAATCGACTTCATCTTCTAGATTTTCGTCTCCAATTTTTATTTTAGTTGCAACTCTACTTTCACCTCTCTTACATACTGTAACGAATTTTCTAGTTCACTTATTTATTTAACAATTATTTATTTACAACTATTTATTTAATCGCTTAAACACTACTCACAAACTTAAACTACTTATTTATCTGGCAAACAGTAACGCACTTTATTAATCATTTTGTATCTATTTAATAATATAATATTTATATTACGCGTCTGGAAATCAACTGTCTCGCTGACGCGTAGACGAGGGTATATATTTACCGAAAGAAATTATTAGAAAAAACGCGAATATACTTTGACTGCTTTCCAAAGAAAACAACTTGTTATGACAACAGAATATTCTCGAGCGTCTTATGTTCGGCATCGATCGGTCGAGATCGAACTTGCCGCCCTCGGGTGCGTCAGCATTAATCGATTCACTGCACAAACGTACACGTTCGCTACAATACAAATATTTTTGTTTTATTTTCTATTCATTTTCATTCTTCACTTTCTTCAGAGCTGTCTGTAATTACCTCCCCAGTCCCTACTAGATGAATGCTAATACTGCTATTTGATCCGAAAATCTCTAAGGATTCTAATCCCTTGCCTCCTGTGTATTTATCCCTTAAGCCGTTCTGTTTTTCATACTACTAATCGCATCTTCAATAAATAGATTAAAAAGTAGCGGTGACAATGTTCATCCCTTCCTAATGTTTACTTTTTTACGTTGCTGAATAAATTCTGTAAGTACCCGCTGCTCTTTGTACACACTATTATATACGAATTAAGTAAATACATTTTTTCCTGACAAATGGTATAGAAACAATATAATCGGTATTCACGCAGGGGAATATTACGATGTTTGTAAAGTAACTAACTATTTGAGAATGTTTTCCCTTTTTGAATGTTCTCAGAAATCGGGCACATATTTTATCGAGTGTGATGACATTATACATTAATTTTAGTAACTAATCTGTTAAAGTCTCGTTTACGTATACATATGTTGTGTGTGGAAAATTGTGACAGTTCAATGGGACGTTGTATGAATACCGCAGCGGTAAATTAAGCAGCGAAATCCGTACGAAAGACAGATGTTTTCCGTCGTCGTTGAATACGTTCCTTTTTGAATGGATCCTTTATTATTTGAAGGTACCTGCACCTTGTTCGCGACTTGTAATGATTGTTCGCTTTTATGCAAATTGCCGAGCTTCTGACATACAAACCCGTACGCTTGCTACCTTTATGTATATATGGTATATACATATCAATGCAATGCATCGTCAAAAAGTTAGAAACTGTCATAACGGATAGGAGACAAATAACGCCGACTTTTTATCATTGTGAACTCCGGTGCGGCGTTGGCTTTCGTGCAAAAGGATAATGTTTTGAACTGTTTCGAAGAGAAACCACTTCTGCTTTTTGCAACGTATATGTCGATGGTATACAAATGCGTTAGTAATTAGCAAAAAACTGAAACAACTCTTTTTAAACAGGTACTAAGCTGCATATATTATGCATTTTATTTTAGAAGTGAAAGGCAACTTTTAATCTATGTTGTGCAAAGAAATAAGAAATTAAAATACGTAGATTGTTTTAAAAACTAAACAATTGTGAACATTTTTATTACATACCTGTGCCCACTTTTTTGTGCATCGTGTTCCAGAAATAGTGTCATGCAGGGGCGGCTGGTGTATATGAGTTGCAGAGATGCAGAATGAAGAAAAGAATTAGATATTTTTGTTGAGTTGGATGGAGCAATCTTTGATAAATCAAATTGTGTTTTATGTATTTTATTTAAGGATAAAAAGAAATACATTCAACCCATTCAAAAGCTGGTTGCTAACTAACTACAAAAGAAAACCTATCTGTTTACACTTACAAACTGCGATCGGAATACGTCATATTGTTTCTAAAAATCGGCAGAAAGACAAAACAATACAAGCACCGAAAGCGGACACATTAATTATGTTATACATTTAATAATTGAACAATACATAAACATAATGTTCCGTTTATAAATACAAACGTGAATATACAAAGCATACAAAATAAATCTTAACAATTTTTTCCACCCAATTACTAATAACTTAATACATCTGACGTTGATGTGCTCGTTGAAAATAATATTTAGCCGGCTGTCCTATGCGGAGTAGTAAACCAAATCGTTGGTGGAGAGCGTTGCGGAATACATAACTGGGCCAGCAGATGAGTTCTGTGTACAACTGGAATCGTGCCCAGTCCCCTCAGCGACCATATTTACCAGTATAAAGCAGTGCATTTAGACGGATAATTGAACTGCAATCGATGCAGCTTTTGCACACAAGCATAAAATTCTCTACTTCTGCTCGAAGCAAAAGTAATATTTTTAGTGGCAGTACACAGCTCATTTACATTGATAATGCATCTGAGACGTAATCTTTTACGTGTGCGTTAGTAGTTCTACGTGCAATAGGTGCACCCCTATTATATTATTGATTTTATTAATCTCGAATGGGGATTTTATTTCAACACCTGTGGTTTGCGTGGACTATGGAGGGAGGAAGCTGGAAGGGTTGTAAATTCTATGTATTGATTTCTGATGTCGTCGCGTCGTTTTCAAATATTTAACGGTGTGATTGATCAAGGTGATGAAGTACTTAGTCGGAAATGTGTACGAATGTGAGAATGGGTTAGTTCGAATGATAGGAATAGATATAATTTGTGTTATAACGTATATAGTATGTAGCTGTTGTGACGTTTTGATTGTGTTCCTGTGACAATCTAACAATGGATTTAGTTGATAGTTTACTTTATGGGATTTTTTTTAATACTCATGTGAAGAAAAAATTGATTTAAAAAATTAATGTTGGCCGTCCAATATTATTATTGAGACTGCAGGTATAAGCCATGGAAAACAATATATGCACCAATTAAAAAAAGAATTTAATTGAGGAACAATTGGATTTGTGGGTGCCACAAAAAAATGCAAATTTTTGTTTTTCCTTATTCGTTTTTTTAGAGGCGATAAAACATGAATATATCAGATACTAAAATTATTTGAATTCCACTATTATCTCACCATATTTTTATTTCATTTAATATCATTTTTGCATGATAAACGGGATAGATTCAGACGTAAATAGTTTGTTTTATATTATCTGATAGCTAAACGTCTAAAGTTTTATAAAACATTACAGTCTTACGAAGTGTAAACTTATTTTGAGAGAATGGGGTATTTCCCTGCTTTACTTTTAACGTAGCATCTGTAGGTAGTTAAAAATTAAATGTCTTGAGAAGTAAACCAGCGCTTTCGCAAAAACCGTTTAAAATGAACGTTTCAAAATATTTCCTAGGGCAAAGTATCTCGATGAAGTCTTTCTTTTATTATTATTATTATTTTTTAATGTAGAACTTTCTTGATTGTTTCTTTGAAAAGTTTGAGTTTTCAGACAAGTTCTTGACCGAGTGACCTAGTTAGACTTTTACTACAAACTACTACAGAATGCAAGCCTGTCAGTGTTTATTGGAATTTTTTGATGACATTTCTTCTACCCTTAAACCAAACTTAGACTCAACATACCACTCACGAAAGCACATCAGTATCTGGTAAATTCTGCAAGAAGTGTCATAAGACAACATCTTGGTGGTTGTTTACATCACTTTTTTAGAATGCTGTGACACGAGATCTGCACCGTGTATAATTTAACAAACTTCTACTGGTACATACATAAATATAACGTGCTTGTGGTATCGTATGGGAGGTAATAGACGAAAGAAACCATTATAGAACATAAAAGTGACTTTGTAGATGGACGTGATGTCGTATACCTTCTGTTTTAGAGTGGAGATATTATTCTCAATCTTTTTGACAAGTCGTTCTTCGAAAAGAAATATTTTTCTGATCTGTGATCCTTAATATGTAGACGAAAAAGGATGTTAATGCCTTCTTTTTTGGATATTTTATCTTCGTCCAAGAATCCATCGGAATCAATAGTCTAATTCAATGCCGGCAGGAGTATTAGCCCTCGGAGTAGTTATTTCTGTTGATTCCATATTTATGTTTAGAAATATTTTAAATAGTTTTTGGATATTTAAAGTTCTTTTTAAAAGTAAGAGTTTATTGTTTATTGTTTATTGTTTTAATTTGAAATTCCTAATTGTTTATGAAAGTCGTTGAAAATTGTCTCGTCAGTCGCCAGCCTCACGTTGAAAATACTCACAAAACAATTGTCTTAAAATTAAATTGTGTTGCGTTAATTAGGATAAGTCTATTTTTATTATTTAATTATTCCTTACCACAGTCGTCTAATGTTTTTCATGCCTTTCTGAGAGAATTTATCAGTTGTTCAGCTTTATCCAAGTCATTGTAAGAAAAAATGGATGATATAGCAGTATTAGCATCTATAGCAAGGAGGAGTTAGAAACAGCCATAAATAAAATGGTGTTGGCAGATGAGTATGCAATGAAAATAGGTGAAAATAAAACATAAATATTGATATGTAAGGGAGGTCAAAGTTAAGTTACAGCTAATATTAAAATTGGAAACGAAAAACTAGAAGAAGTCGCCGATTTTCGTTATCAGAAGTCGGGCAATGAGTATAGTTGGATAATGAAAATACTGTGGGTAGAAAAAGTTAGAAATGAGAAGGTATTGAATCAAGTAGGAGAACAGAGGGCGCTGTGGAAGTTAATAAGAAAAATGGAAGATAGGATGGTAATCCAGTTTAACCATGGTGTTTTATTTTACGAGGTATCTTGAGGTACTTAAGGAAATTTACATTTTATTGAAAAGAGGTTGATTGTACCTACCTCTTTGGTGGGCAATGGGGAAAGAGGAGTTACCATGCTGAACTTTTATATCATTCTGATCAAATGAAAATTGTGGTTTATATAAAGACATTTCTAATTGTTGATTCTGATTTCTGATTTCGTTGGCAGTTAAATGAGGTCACGACGATACAATTGTACTAAATTCATCTTATATCAGCTGAGAAAGTTTATACGGGAAATTTGAATTCATCTTCTTTTGTTTATATTATTCTTCTTCTATTGATTCTTATTTCCTTAATAGCAACGTTAATATTAAGAAGCTGTTTGTTGTGTTGCTTGGAAAATATAATTTCCTTTTTTAACCGATTGAGTCTATTATGGCTCAAAAATACCTATCGCGCTTGAAACATATAAACATTCAAGCAAAAAAGAGCAAGAGCGGCGATTGTAGTGCGCGGCCAGCAGTCGATTCATCGTGAAGCCGTCAGTCTGGTGCAGTCACTTACTTCCGCTGTCGTTTGATTTATAGCGTTTGTTGTTCGGCCTTTTTTTGCACTAGCCGTTTCTTTGTGGCCCTGATTACATGTCTCGCTGATTGCTTCTCGCATTTTTACCCGTCGCGTCGCTAGCTAGCTGAACTTCGTACCGAACGACCGACTATTATGGTGCATTTCCTTTACCTTCGGCGATGGCTGATTACACAAAAAGGAACTATCCAGACAAATTGAACCATCAGGCTAAAGTAGCTATTGTTCAGTGAATATACCTCTTCTTATTATTATTGATGTTTTTGAAATTTCAAGATTCTACTTTATTGGCGAGTATAGTTCGATGTAGATAATCCTTGATATTCCATTAAACTACTCGAGAAAAGTTGCATTTTGTCAGGAGTGTATCCAAAGAGGGAAGTCTGCAGAAATCTCAAATTATTATACCTAATACCTATCCTTAATTTAACTACGTCAGGTGTGCAATGAGGTTTAAGTGTTGCACTATCCCAAATAAACAACAATAATAAATTATCTTGAAGAGAAAGGTAGCGTCCTAACATTTTATTATTTTTGGAATAAACTGTTCAAAAATTCATTGGATAATAAGAATTTCTACTAATGTATACTTTTGAAAATGGAAAACAAGTGGGGGTGGGGACGGAACTTTTATTGATTCTATACAATTTTCCTTTTAGTTATTATGTACCTACCTATATACAATCTCTTTTTTATAACAGGATAATGATAAAATTGCTTTTCAATAAAATTTATGATAGCTTCACTGTAATGAATAAAAAAACAATTGGGATATTTTATTATATAACTGTATGTATTTAATATAATATAAAAACATTTGCAGCAGTTCCTAACGCATTTATAAAGAATAGAATAGAAAATTAAAATTACAATTTCTATAAAAGTCCTATAGGTAGCCTAGAAAACAGCCTGGTTTATTTATAGTTTTGATGGGACCAGTTTTACAGGACCTCTAAAATGTGTGAGGTCATGTAAAATCGGTAATTGCCCGCTCTCTTCCTCTCTTGACTACAATCCTGAAAAGGAATCAAAAGGATCCATTTTCCTTTTAAGTTTTTTTTTTTTTGCAATATTGTAATTAGATTTTATTTCATACTAATGGAAACTGATTAACAAAACTGAGAATCCTTTAATAATTTTACAGTATCTCGGTCACATCGAGTTGTATCAGTGTCAAAGAATCAGCGATATAATCATAATCAGCGTGATCCGTAATGTGCTATTGCCTTGGGTTATGTATTCAATTTCGCCTTTTGACTACACATACACACACACACACGCACACAAACTTCATGTAAAATAATGAAAATTTCTTCCGTGGGTGGGTATCGTGAGAGTTTATATGTGTGTATATTTTGTTACGTATGTATAAGTACCTATATTCATATAGCGAAAATTACCGGGGGCTATTACGTGAATTCTTGCTGATTCCGGGGTTAAGTCGCACTTCATTACACGTTAAAATCCGGTCGAAATAGAATATATCCACGTTGAGATACATGTTGAATACATATAAGCATTCTGCATCCACCAGCATCCTCGAGTATTTAGAGAAAACACTGTAATCCATACCACGTTAGCACAAAAGAACATCCATATAATATGTGGTAGTTGTTCATGTTTAGCATTAGATAAATGTATGAAATTGTATTTTTTTGTGGCAACTAGATCTCGTATTTTTAGATGTAGGTAAATAATAGATATTTTTAAAGGAAAATGTGGCTACAAAGTTCTGTTAACACGAGAGAATGTTATAAAGAAAATTGTAAAATATTGGTAGTACTTGTTCTTTTGTTTTGTAAGAAATCGAATATTGTTAAAATTAATGAATTGGAGTTCTAGACAAAATTCATTCCAAATATTTGCCACCATGTTAGGTTAGGTTAGTATTAGGTTACGTTTGTTCATTTTTAATATTCGACTTTTTATTTTCACCCCCTGTGCCTTTCATACCTCCAAAGTTCGATGTTCATGTGCCTTTGGGCGTTCCTAGGTTTGGTCATTTGGTCCAATGTCCGTACAAATGTTGCATTTCGAGGTTTGGCCATAATAAGACGTCCATTCCTATATATATATTAAAATAAGGGTATGGACATAAGGGAACCTCGCGTTCGTGTGGTCGTATTGACGCTCTGACCTATGCATGTTCAAGTCGGTTTATTCTGAACGAACGACGGATTATTATGAATTTCACTTCAACTGATAACACGTCCTCTTTATAAGATGAAGATATTTGATTGGATTCAAGTGGTATTTTTATAACCAATCACGAAAAAGAAGTGTGTATCGGCTCAACACTCAACAAAATACTTTCCAATATGGAGAATTTTATAACGACAAATTAAACACAAAGTTTAAGTTACAAAACTTTTATTTATAACCACAATGATCATTTCGCCACACTGTGGTTTCTTCAGATGGAAGAAGTAGACTTAAGTCTACCCTCTTGTGTTTAATTTGTCGTGATTATGGAGTTATAAGAATTAAAAGCCTGCTCGATTCAATTTTCGAGAATTTTATCATCATCTCTGTAAAGACCTAAGAAAAGATTCGGATCATTTTTTGAATATATGACAATGACAATAGAACATTTTGGGCAAATTAGTAGATAAATTAGATGGAACCTACATAAATTGCCATTCCGGGTCATTTGGATCTGAAAAAATTGTCGTGTGCGCTATGGATCAGGGTCAGAAAAATACAAAGCTAGGTTCTGTTTTTGAATACCTTTTTCATAGAACTCTGCCGCCTGACTTATTAACCCCTGCATCATCTTGAAGACACTGACCGCCCAGATATTTCTTCAAGTGTAGGAAAAAAAGGTAGTTACTGGGCGCCAGATCAGGACTGTACTGAGGATAATCTAAAGCTTCCCAGTGAAAAGATGTGATGAGATCTTTGGTCCGATTAGCGACATACGGACGAGCATTGTCATGCAGCCACGTCTATTGTTCTGGATTGTACGGCGCAGATTCCTTACCATTACATCACTCATAATGTTTTGTCTGTAAACTGCACAGATCTCATTATAAATATCAATCTGTTTTAGTCCTTTAGCAAAAAGGAATCGTATAACAGCCCGGACTTCACAGTCGATGGCACTCAACGATTATCGGAGGCATCTTAAATAACGTAAACAAGGGCGAATCAGACTGTAATGGCGTCAGTGCGTAGGTGAGAGATGTAGGTACTCAGTGGTACTCAAAATTGTACTTACTTAAAAAACATGCCTCGTACATCGAAGTGCTAAAGTTTGATATGAAATCTACTTAATTGTGGAGAAACGATGATAAAAATCGCATTGCATTGAAACCCATCTATTTGTATTGATGAAAGTTTTACACAGAGAAACAAAAATTTCCTAAAATCTTGCCACTTTGATCTCTATAACACTATAGAAAAAATAAATACTCATCATTATTGTGGAAGTTATAACGCTAATTGGATTGGTAGCTTTTTTAATCCTTCTTTCGTGTTTTTTGTAAGTAATTTTTCCAATTATTCAGATCCTCATTTTGTGCCAGGTGCTTTCGTAATGTTAAAAGTTTAATCATTCATTTCTATTAGTTTTTTAATTTAACAACAAATTGTGCTGCGTAGTTCCCTGTGCAAAATACAAACATGTGGGCATCAACTATATAATATTTGCTAATGACGGTGGAAGTTGTTTGTGAATCATAGTAGCGTATGTGTATGTATGTATGTATGTACGTACAAGCCCATGGGCAATTTTGTGGCTCCGATAGAACAACCAGACTCCTACGTGATCATACCGTAGATGCCTATGATAAGATCTACGAGACCCTTAATTAGAGTAATTGTTACACAAAAGCGTTGTCATGAACAACTACACTTGTGGGTGTTAATTACATTCAGAATACCACGTATATAATTTTACAAAAGTGGGCTGGCATATCCAAAAATCATTGTTATGCATATTATGTTTACGTTTTCTACGAGTTTTTTGTTGTTGTTATTTTCCTTTATCATTGTTACGAGGGCGGTTCAATAAGTACCCGTGTTAAAAACAAATGTTTTGGCGTCGTTTGATAGATGGCAGCACACGATGATAACACCAACTTCCTTCAGAAACGTCCTCTGTCTTCAAACTTGGGTACTTATTGAACCTCCCTCGTATGTTTGTTACTGGTATTCCAATTCTAGAATACATTGCAAATATAAACGTCGGAAGCCAATATGTAAATTTCAGAATTTTAGAATAATACATACGACTAAGCAACAGAGAAAGCCCCTTTGTAAAATTCGTTATCAATAAAATTAAAAAAAAAACAATTAGCGTACTAATGCGCCCATTTTTCGGGTTCGGTTGGGTGATGTTATGGTGTGTTAGGTTATACTATAAAACTGACAGTGGCAATGGTACCGTATTAAGTTATTTGAATCTTTTGTGTTTTTATTTTTAATTAATTAATTTGTGACCTAAGGAGTTAATATTTATTAATGGTTAAACTGAATAAGAAGAGATATTAAAGTATGAAGTAGTTTATTTGTTTAATGTGCTATATGTGATATAAAAATGATAATAAATCAATTAATTTATTCATAAAAACCATTAAAACACCTTTGAACCATTTGTTTGAATATCTGTATTTTGTCATATTTATGATCGAAGCAAATACTCCTATGTAATATTTTTCTAAAACAGCATTTCTGTAAAAAAAATTAGTATGTACATAATTAGTACCTACTATATAATGGCTATTGTGATTGAAGTTCTTTATAACTTGTACAAAAACGAAGTATGTCTTGTTAAATAAGAGAAGTTTGCAATGCGCTTGCTTTGATTGAGAAATATCGTTAGCCTTTTTTGTTACTTTAAACACGATAAAATATTAACTGTTTCTGCAGTTTCTTACGAAATATTGTATTATGGTCATTTCTGTATTATGTAAACACACAATCTCGTGAACAAAACGCAATAACTGAAACATTACCATTATTACTAAGGCAAGTGTAAGTAATTATCTTAATAAATATATCACTTTGCACGTTGCGTATAAAACGTTTATTTATTATTATTGTGTAATAGAGGTGATCGTACTCATGTCCTTGGCAGTTGATAAAATATATAAAACAAATAATAAAAAATCGGCTTCCGCTGTGAACGATAAAAATGAAGTTTTTTGATCTATATTGGAAATTAAATTAGCACTTTGACAGAAGGGATAATAAAAGTATTACAAATACTATTAAGTAAGTAAACGCATGTGGATATAAAAGCGTACCCCTTCACTGTCTACTTAGTTAATTCCTTTTACTTTTGCATCTAGAGTGCCAGTTTATAGAAAGGAGAACGTAAAATCGATTTACTCAAGCAAAAGTAATTGCACTGTAATTGAATGTTTGTACATGAACTGATACACTCTCGGATCCGGACAATTAGGAATCCATCGGAAAATTGAGTTCATGAGAAGGTTCACTTTGTAAAAAAAAAAGATGGCACGTCTGCTTATATAGCTAAACGCGTTAGCAGTTATACTTCTATTTGCATACTTATTTAGCTGATCGGCATATATACCTAATAATTATTATACAGGGTCACTCGAACTGAATGGTACATTAGACAGTTTAGGGAAATTAAGCATGTGATTTGAAAATTTGGGAGTTGGGAGTAGGGGTTATCAAGGATGGCCTATTTAACTAAAATGATTTTAACTGTCGGGCACTTCCGGTTACACCGGAAGTTGATGTTAACTTAATTATTTTCAATGGTTTCGATAAAACAAATATTCAAAATTATTCAAAAATTTTCAAATAAAACAGTATGAAATATCCAAATGGAAAAAGGAATCGAATGACAAAATAAATATATTAGGTGCTATTTGAAAAAATGAAGTTATTCATGTTTGATCTTTTTAAAATTGGATTTTTTTCTGAACGCCTTGTACAAATTATAAAGCTTAGTTTTGTCATGACGTTAGCCTTATGACTTGGCTATAACTAGTAAATAACTAATTTCAACATGCTAAGTCATTTTTTATGGAAGTTACGATTTTTTATAGTTTGGGTTGCGGTGCAATTTTATTCCAATAAATTAAACTATTCATCGTGGGCATGTAGGCATACAAGTTAATTATCAAAGTCACCTTAGAATTTTATGTTTTATACGAATTCGTCGTCCATTTAAAATAATAAAACTGCTTTTAAATGTTTCATTGCACTTTGTTTAACTTTATCTCAATAATTTTAAACGATGTTTCACAAATTTCCTTTCGCGAAATCCATTGAAATTATTAAAAGTTAGCGGTATTTTTACTCTTTAAAAAGACTTCACAGGTCGAAACATATGTAGAGTGTATTAATCAACATAATTGAAACATCTAAAAGTAGTTTGTTTAACTTTATCTCAATAATCAAAATTCTCTTGCGAATATCTATGAAAAGGCGTAAGAAGATTAACTTATCCGCTTAATATTACTTAAAGATGAGTCTAACTCCACTCAAAGATGGGATTAATTTAATAGAATTAAAAGTGTCCATTGTAGAACAACAATTAATGAATAAACTGTACGACGGACCAGAATTGTATTGTATTTATAGGTACGTAATTATTATTGGCCATTCGAATTGGACAATCGATGATTGACGGGTAAGTGAACGGGTTATTAACCTGTTTTACGTTGTATTATAAAAGCTATTTGTAATATCGTTTGCATACATAATGAGATGTAAGTATAATTCGAGGCTCTCTGTTATCGCTAATGGATATGAGAGTATTATTATCTACTTCAATTATCGTAGTACATAATTTACACATTTTATAGCCTTTGTACATCAAAATTTCCTATCCCATATTTGGAGGTTTGCTTTGTTGAGAAAAATCTTTTTTCTTCTTAAATCGCTGTTTTTAAGGCTGGATAAAAATTGTCTAGGTATGCAGCTTTTTAATGATTATTTTAATCATCATCATCACTACATAATAATGTGCTAATATCTATGGTGTTAAACGTATAAGCAAGTTTATAAGCTAATTGGGTGAAGCTATTATCTTCCAGTTATCTTCACTTAGTAAGTAGAGAGGTTTACAGAGTTCTTCGCTTTTAATCATTTAAATTTACATTTCTTGCAATGGGTCTGTTATTTAATGTTTGCTAGATATACAGTTTTGCCGTGTAATTTTTTTTCCACTTTTTTTTCTTTTTACTTAAGAAATTGTTTCTTTTCGAACTCTTGGGTTTCCTAAGCAATTCTTTTATGAAATAATGAATTGTTTAGATGTTTTATTTGCTTCATACGTTCAGCGCTATAAAACAGTTGAAAGCATTATTTGTTTGTACACTTATTTAATGTTTCTTTGTACCGTTGCAGTTGTGACTGATGTTTATTGTTACATGTATTATTTTCCGGATATTAACTAGTAGCGAGTGCCATATGACGGTCGTATTGATTAATGCTTTTTTAAGGGATATTACATTTTGTTATTAACACTTCTAAAAAAATGCTGTTTGCATTATAACAAACGTGTGCTTGTCCGTCCTTGTCTGACGTATAGAAGGGTAAGTCAGTAACATGAGGTCATTTCTATCTCTATTGAAAAAATAAAGAAAAGTTACATGTACAGGAGACATTATTATGTTTTATGATTAAAGTAATTATTTGGCTCATTGGATGATGGTAAATGTGAATAAATCACTGTTCATTATTCCTTATATCTAATATAACAACTGTAGGTTAGGCCACAATTGATAAGGTTTTCCTGATTTCAAATTTAATCAAGGGGACCCTAACCATAACCTAACCGTTTATGTTTCTACAATAAGTACAATACCTCGGAAATGACATATCCGGTCTTAATGTCCTGATCTATGTTAACCTGTATTATTTTACTTTGTATAAATAAAACACAGAATGTTGAGGATTTTCACAAATTATCTTTATTTCACACAGTACCTTTTTCAAGTGGAGCGTTACACTGACAAATATACAAAATTACGTCTTATTTATATATATATATATATATATATATATATATATATCCAATTACGGTGAGGGTTGCTTTAAAATAGATTTAAAAGTGGTGAAGAATTAAGTTCTAATTGATTATTTAATAATCATTCTGAAGTTCTGTTTTTTATTCTATTTATTTCTAACTACTCTAAAATGTTGTTTTTGTAAAAATTTGTAATCTTTACTGAAATTGTGATTTTCTAAAAGTTAATGATTTGCATAATTAGAATTTTGTTTATGATATTCATAACTTTTAAAATGTTCTGTAATCCTTATCTTAAATTTAAGATTGATCATTTAAATCTGTAATAATGATGATGACATTTTGTTATGAACACTCATAATCACGTGTTCGAGTGTAAATTAAAATAGAAAAGCATTGCGTTGCCCTTCGGTTATTCGACGACTTGGAAATATTCCTCGCTATTTTCTTTCAAATCGTGCATATCGCCCAGCATCCAGATAGTAAAGTTGAAATCCCAGTCGTTATAATAATATCCGTGTCGGTGCAGGATTGCCTTTCCCCGAGTGAAATGTGGTCTGCACGGTGTGAGAGTGTCCCACAGACACCTCCACCCGGGCCGAGCCACGGAATCCCCAGCTTAGCTGCGAAAATCAATAGTCCCACCCACCTCCTAGACATCCACCGTCTCTGGACTACTACTACAAGTGCACGCTGCCACCACCACGACGACGTCGATGCTTCCGCGTGTGTGCAGCCTCAGCGTCGATTTTTATGCGTCGAACGATGTCCTCTATACGAGTATAATAACGGTGCGTCTGAACTTTTACACTGGTCGTGCCCGTTCAGTTTTGATCAGTTCCTGGAGTTATTTATTTTTGACCCGATATATAATAATGGGAAAATGACTAGATTTGTTTGTTAGGAATAATATAATAACATATTAAAAAAAAGAAGGCATTAAAATCTCTGCTCGTCTAACTATGAAGGATCACAGATTCCACATTTCGAACGCGTCCTACACAGTAGGTACAGCGTACAGAAAGCCATATCCCACGACCGGTTTCGACCTATCGGGTCTCATCAGGTGAGCGCTGGCGGAAAAGTCTTTACAGGCTATATGATAAATATAAATATAAATATGGAATCAACAGAAACAACTACTTCGAGAGCTAATACTCCTACCGGCATTGAATTACACTGTTGATTCCGATGGATTCTTAGACGAAGATATAACATATTTAAAAAAATAAGGTATTAAAATCACCACCATAGTTAGACGAGTGGGAGAATTAAGGTTCTTACTGTGTTGTTGGGCGGACAGTTCTTCCGACCTGCACTGTAGTGTAAAACTGGAGAGTAGAACGGAATCGTGGGAATGGGTGGATGGTTAGGGAAAGATAGAAGAGAAGTGAGAGAGTATTACTGCTGCAATATTTGCCTCAATGACTCAAGGAAACCACTAGAAAACCACCTAAATTATTTTATTGACTGTGGTTCATCAATTGTCATGTTATACACAATGGAATCGAAAATAAAAATAATGATTTGGTTTTTAATGTTCGGATTGTAAATTAAACTATCTGATAAATAAAACACTAAAATACAAAATTCCATATAAAAACGTTTAGAAACGTCAGTCTCCAACTTTGGTTTTGAAATGTCTTTTACGTTTCTAAATATTTTCATGTGGAGTTTTGAATTTTAACTTCTTAATTTTGTTTAAAATTTACGGATGTGGTGCTTCATCCTTTTACAGTAATTAAACACTTCGTTATCCTAAAAACTTTTCTGTCGTATGTTATTCTTCAGACCCCTTTTTTCTGATATATTGTTTTTTAACTTAATTGTCTTTGTTTCCTGTCGTTAATAACGTTATATGAGACGCTTCAAATTTCTATATGTTTTTTTATTGCCACACTGTCGTCGGAAAACTACATGTCTATGTTTTGTTACCATCGTTAATTTGTTTTGACTAATAATACATTTACGATTGATAGACAATAAAATAAAAAGAATAGTGACATTATTGTTGATTCAAGACTGTATAATATTGTCTTACAATGCTAAATGACCTTCGCTTCGATGTACATCTAATGGGAATAATCAGATGCGAATTAATAGCTCATTGAGGGGTTCAAAGGTCAAAAAATATTGTTTATTGCTGATGATGATGATGATGACGAATCTGGTCTCGAGTGCTGTTCGTCTCGTAAGTACAAGCAGATATTGTTTTCAAAACGGTTTTATGTAATAATAAGCAGATTTCATAAATAGGTTAACTATTCCTGTTATGCTTCAATTAAATTGAAGCAATTATTCTGGTGGTATATGGAATTAAAAGAATAGTAAAGATATATGCCTTAATATTTATTCAATTACAAAAATTTAGTGTACTTTTGTGCTTTTGATACTTCATTAATTAATAAGAACAAAAATAAGTTCTTGGTCAAATAATTTATCGAAGCTACCAGACTTGGACCGCGATTTCGATCTGATTGGATCTCATCAGCACTCCATAGGCAGATCCGATAAATTATTGACCAAATCGCTGCAACTCGGTATAAAGCAGATTTAAATAAAACGTTGATATGGCAGTACGTCGCCATCTACCTTCTTTTGTTGCAATTGCCGTATTTCATCTAATAAGATCGAAATCGTTACAACTTTCTCAAATCAATAGATAATCGAACGGAATCATTTTATGTAAACAATAATCATCAAGAAGGTAGTTGATTTTAGATGAACACTTTTAATTTTATATGTTCTATAAATGTGTATGTACATTGTGCATGATTTTTTCGTCGAAGATTTGCTAAATGTATGACCTCGCTAGCAATAGATAATCCTAATATCCATAATTATTGTAGGGTTTCCACGTGAGAATTTTAACGTTATTATACTGCGAAATCAATAGAAAAGAAATGTGTTTGTCATATCAAAAAAACTAAAAATATGTAACTGTATGATCTAGTTATCGATGAAGCAAATCATATAAATACCTAAAACTTTTTAGCGTGATTTCTTGTTTATGAAAGTGGTGGTGGGGTTTTATGACCTCCGAGGTCTATTGTTAACGTAAAGCAACCGTATTCTCCCTATTTCACACCTCGGCGATTCCTTACCGAAGAAACGTAAATTATTTGCATAGTTTCTGAATTACGGAAGGAAGTTTCGGTCGAGGTGATAATGACTGTATTCCAACCACCGGAGCTTTGGTAGGAGATCGATTTTCTGTCCGTCCGTCTGTACGTTTAAGAGAAGGGTGGACGTTATAAAAAGTGTACCGGGACCGTAGGAAGCGGCGCGAAGGATGAAGAGAGAGGAGATTGAGGATAAGACTATTGTTACACAGTAAATAGGCGCTCGCCTTTCCAGTGGAAAAGAGATATAGGGAAACAGAGACGGATGTATACCTTTTAGTTGGACGGATAGCCCTCATCTAGCCGTTCATTATCTTGCCAGAAACGGTGCGGTTTCGTTATACTACGGAAAATTGACCCCTTATCACTTTTCGGACGCAGTTGTACCGTTACACCGTACGTGTCAGATATCTGCCGCTGTTATTGTTATCACGACCTATTTCAAAATTTCCAGTAGGTACTATCTTCAAATTGAACGCAATGTAGGCATTCTGTTTTAAGGGAGCGTTCAATTATTACGTAAGCAAACGTAGGGGGCGGAGGGGTTGAATCTTTCTTGTTTTACTGACAAGTGGCCGAGAGTTTTGTATTTAACTGTTCGTAGTATTTGAAGTTTAGGGAACTGGAGAAAATGAGAGAATCACCAAGTACTCCTACTGCGGCTCTGGGAATGCTCCTGGGCACAGAGAAGAGGTAAGGCAGAGCTCATCGAGTTCCCCAAAAATGTGAAGACGGATGCCCCTCAATCGAACAAAACCCCTCTTTCGCTTCAACAAAAACTGTAGGATCCTCCTCCACTCTAAAGAGGAGTGGTCCTTGGAAAACACAACAAGGATGTAGATAGGTAAAGGTCTTCATCTCCCCTACAAACTGCAAAGATTAGGAAAAACAATGTTTCAGCTTCAGCCACGAGTCCAAATAAGTTACGGAGAATTACGATATCTCAGGAACAAACTGGGATTTTATGTTATCATTATAAAGTCCCTGTATAAAGTTTAGATATAATATTTGTGAGATAGTTTCCATAACTTTTCTTTTTTACTTACTAGCGTTGTTTTGTAAATTAGATTTGGTTAACATCTTATCAGCACGTTCCCGTATATTTCGTCTATCTTCTTTTACTCTTTCTTGTTGACGTTACAAATAGGTTTATATACATTTTTCCGAGGGGAATATCATTAACGCACACACACGGGATCGAGTCGTAGTCGAAAACAATAGGGGTTGAAAGATTGAGCGCGGACGAGGCTTTGTGTAAAAACGTCTCTTGCAGATGTGATTATTCAATACAGGTTGAAACTGGCGACCCATTTAAACTACATGTATCTATCTATGTACGTGATTGTTTTCGTATACAAACGTTCAGATACCTACGTGTTTGTTGTATATAAATGTATGCATACAGTATTGTTTATCCGTAAGTAACGATAAATTTTTATTTGCGTATATCCCTTCGCAATTTCTTAGATGGCATTCTGCTGTTGCCCGTTTATTTATAGAGCAGTTTGCAAAGACAAATCTATTTCGAAGAGTTTTGAATTCGAAATCTGTAAGACGACGCAAGTAGTTTCGAAAATATATTTATCGTCTGTATTGGAAAAATAATAGAGACAATGTTTAAAACAGATTACGAAATAGTGGAAGTACAAGAGAAGTAACATTGCTCCATCTACCCCACTACAATTGTATTTATTCTTTGCAAATAATTACTGTGCAAGACCCGCGAGTACTTGTACCAAATATTGCCAATAATAAGGTTTTCAAGTAAAATGTAAATGCCTTTACCTAAAAATGTTCTATTCAATTCTTGTATTAAAATATTTTTGAATTCACCACTTCGTCTGTTCCATAAAGAAAGAATATAAAGATGAAGTGTTAAAAAGGGGATAGTCCACGAGAAAGGAGGACTAATGACCACCTTAATAATATCTATAGGCGCCTGCTTAATGAGAATTTGTTTATAGGAGCTGCTGCAATGTAGAACATAAAATATTACACTATACATTATACATATTATTGTTTTTTGATAATTTATAAGTATTGTAGTTCTCATTGCTTGGCACTAAATTATTGCTCAAGTTGTGTAATAAGACACCTATTTTTAATCTTTAATGTGGCTGCAGCAAATAGGCTGTTTATGCGTATTAATAAGTTATCTTTTTTACTTCTATTGGCGTGCGTGGTAGATTGAGAGTTTTAAAATGAAAAGCATATTATTTCTTCGCTAAAATAGGTACTTTTAGACAATTTTTATTGCATTTTAATAACTTTCTATTATTTATCCTTCAATAACTTAGTAGATTACCTCAGGGTGATTCTGGACAGAAAACTAACTGTCTTGGAAGAACCACTTTGATAGTGTGAGGGAAAGGTTGACAGTCTGCCTTTGGCAAATTAGGAGAGCCATTGGAAAAGACTGGGGATTGAAATCATTTACCTACTATGAGGTTTATTTTTGAGGTTGTTGTGAAACCCTGACTGACTAACTTATGTTGCGTTAGTCTGGTGGAGTAGGATCGCCCTTTCAATCTCCAAGTGAAAGGGAGTATCACCGGGCTGAGAGGTCTACTCTCACTGCAGCCCTAGGGCTGCTTAGTATTGAATTAAGGCCCCTTATAGGGTTAAAAATATCTATATAGAGGAGGAGAAGGTGGAGCTCATTGAGCTCCCCGAGGAGATGATCACAGGAGGTATCTTTGAGACGTCCCCTGACCGCACTAAGCCTCCACCCTAAAGAGGACTAGTTCTCGGAAAAAGCCTGTATCCCCTCTGACGGTGACCAATGGTTCACAGATGGGTCTAAGAACACGAAGAGGAGTGAAATTGGCATTTATAATTACCAAGCCGTCAATAGACTTGAAGGAAGGTAATCCTGTTCTGGGTCCGGATCGTATTGGCATAAAGAGCAACGATTTTGCAGACCACATCGAGAGAGTGGGGCTAGATTTATCAAGCAAGAAAGTGCGAGCTATCTAGGAATTGGGAAACACAACCAGGATGTGTAGGCAGGTAAAGGACTTCATCTCCTTTACAAATCACAGACACTAGGAAGCAAAAAATCTCGTCGAAATCCTTACAGGCCACGGAGAACTGCGTTACCAAAGAAACAAACTGGGTTTAAACATTAGTTTTTTGGGTTATTGTTTTGATGACATCGTTGCTTAGCATTCGGGAGGTCACCGATTCGAACCCGGGTGCGGCTGCTCTGGTCCAAGTTTTCTGTGGTTTCCTTGGATCAATTAGGCAAATGCTGGGGCTGTAATTATTCCACAGATAATCTTTCACTTCTCTTCTGTCTTCATTTCGTCCGTCTCATCTTCTTCTTCCTAACCACACCACCCATCCATTCTCACGATTCCAGAAAGGAGGCTGAAGAGGGCTTTACGCCTTACCCTCTAGCTTTGCACTATAGTGCAGGTCGGAGGGACTGCCCGCCCACCGGCGCGAGAAGCCGGTGGGAATGAAACAAATAAGTTTTGTTTTTAACGAGGAAGTTGAATGTGCTATCGAAATCCTCTGTCATCGCCCTTGACTGCGGTTGTATATTCCCCATCACAATATAAATGTCAGGTACCCTAATGCTAAATGTAATTTGTAGTAATCCGGCTGAATTTTAGTTCTAGCAATCTCTACAAAACCGCCTCGGTTACATAGAGATATCTATTGCTGATTTCTGTGCTTGTATCTATTGTGTTTATGGGTATAAAGCGCACGTGAACATGTATTGCGGTTGGAAAGTTTTCGTTTCTAAATAATAAAGTTCCGCTATTTGAAACATCAACTTTACATAATATAACGAATGCAATGCCTGCTTCGACCTGTAGGTAAGAAGCACTTACGTATTTGTCATTAGTACGTTCGAAAAGCCGTTGAGAAAACTTCCGTGCGGTAATAAAAATTCTTTATTGTTTTTGCGATGCATCGTGCATCGTTCGTGCACACATGTCTATTATACTATTTGTTTGGTGGCTTGCTTTGTTAATATACAACATACATTGTTGGCCAACCAAGTAACACATTAAGTAGTAAATGTGCATGTGAGGCTGGATTATAGACTTCATTGTATTTTATGTTATTATCAAACTGAATGTTAAAATGATAAATGTTTGTAGGTATTTACATACACACACACACTCGCATATATATATATATTTTAAAGCTCGGGAGAATTTCAATATTCATATCAAGTTCGAATTATATACTAAGATTCAAATTTAAAGTTATGATAATAAACGAAGTGCAAATAATGTATAAGTACAATAATATTTATTAAATTCAGCGAAATATTAGTACAATATGAACATATGGTAAAAATATTCCACTTGACAATTTTCAGAACAGGAGATAGTAGTTATGGAAACAAATATAAACCAAAAATGACTTCCCTCAATTAACCGCATTTTCAAAAGTGTTGTAGTTAATTGGGTAAGTCCTTTTTAGTTTTTCTTTGTTAAGTTTAGTTTAACAAAACACTGTTTTATTTGCGTTTATAAATTTTTAAAGTGTTTTTAAGGTTCTATTCTTTCTGATCCAAATGATTTTATAATCGATAGTCTAGTGACTTCGTTATTGTTTATACTTAATAGTTTGGCACATAACCAGTCAGTTTAAGGATAACAATTTGAGCTTTTACTATAAGATATTGCAGTCAATTATTTAATCTAACAGGGTCCTTTTTAATTTCGCCTTAGTTGGATGGATCTTAATATGCTTTTGATTATACAATGAAGCAAATTAGTGAATTGACCTCCAATGATTTTTGAATGTTAATTTGATCCTTATTAGAAATACCTATCTGTATGAATAATTTTGTGGACTTTTACCACTAATACTACTACTCCATGTAGTAGATGTAATAACTATTTATGGTTGTCATCTCCAGTAGCATTCATCTGCAAATTTTGTATTAATAATTTATGTACCACTTTTTACAAACTATCCTGTATATTATGTGAAGGGCAATTTTAAATGAAACGAATATTACCCCCGAATAAGAGGTTAATATTATAACGGTCTACTGGTTGCAATAAGACTGTATTGAAGAGATTCTTTAAGAAAATGGAATTATTTATAGAATAGCAAACTTAATATGATATTTCACTTAGTCGGGCAGTTTTATCCAATATTTTCTCTTTACTAGTATATGTTATATAGACAGATACAAACCTATATGTGAATGTAAAACATTTGACTTCTCTTCAATTATTCAATACCTGTCTACCTATATATTTTATCTTGTTTATACTTTCTCATAAATTTCACGCCAATTTATTTTTATGATTCATTGATTTTTGTTGCTGAAAGAGCAGCTAGAAAATTTGTGGCTATTTTCTGGCGTTATGCCACATTGATTTTCAAGGTTTTGTTTTGAGAAATATGTTTTAACTTCTATCCCTATTGTAATAATGTCAACTCTATCGTAGAGAATGTTCAACAATGAAAAATATTATGCTCAACATAATACAGTAAATGATTATTATTAAAACTGGAAAATTTTAACATGTCTCTTTCTAAAGAAGTCCTCGATCATTAAAGAAAAATAACAAAATAACGTTTTGTTTCCATCTATTTCTTACGAAAATAATTGATTTTAATATGTATATACGCGACTAGAAACACTTGTCTGAATATGATCAAGACTTGGTGAGGCATGCCTCCTCTCGTTCCCGATCAGGATGAATTAAGGCATGTAACGTAGATGAATACAGAATCAGGAATGTCTGATGTGTAACTAAAGTTTTCCTGGTCAGGATTTCCTGATTTGGAACTCTCTCTCCTTATAAACACCTAGCGTTTTCAAAATAAATAAATTAAACTAAACACTTTGTTGGGTGCAACTATTGTGAAACATACTTAATGAAGTATAAAACACTATTAACTTATTACATATGTTTTTTTTTAAATCGTAGGACCTTATGGACGCTCCAATTATTTATGTTGGAAAGTAAACATAGATGATAATGCCTTTACAATAATTTTGCCCTCCAAAGGATTATGTAGCTTTATATTTAGTTTCAGTCGCAATGCTTCTGTAAAAGATTCAAAATTAAATAAGAATGGAACAAAAATCTTATCAAAAAAGTTCGTTCTCCATTTTTTTGAAAAGTTGGCTCTAGACTGATTTGGGTTTGTTGAAACAAAAAATGTCAAAAACATAGGTCTTTTATGCCGGAAGCGAGATATTTGACTTAGAAGTTTTTTATCGTTATGAATTTTGTAGAGGTTCGGAAAACATTCATAAAATCTAAACTGTCTAAAATAGAGCATTGCGGTTTGAAATGAGCTTTTATGAGATATCAACCTATAATTCCTAAAAAGTGCAATATGAAATATCGACTAGCTCTTAAATCACGGCATTCATAAAATAAGGAAAAACTCCAAAAATCGTTATCCAAGTCAAACAGCTCGCTGCCGACATGAATATACCTATATTTTTTATCATTTTTTAATTCTACGATCCCAGATTACTCTAGAAATAACTTTTCAGGAAAATCGGGGACGAAAAGTTGCTTAGTAAATTTTTTGATACGATTAGCAACTTGCATATTATAATAAGCAGCTTTTAAGAAAATGTGAATCCAGTAAGTTCGCAGGTTGCGGCAAAATGCGGCGTCACGGTAATCGAAATGTGTTAATTAAATTGAAAGAACACGTACGAAGCCGCACCTTCCCGCTTGTAATGTTATTGGTACTCGGGCGTGCGCTGCAGCAGTGCGGCTAAGCATGAAACGCATATAAGTTGGTTTTAAGGCAAACAATTTTTCTCGAATACGCTATTACGAGGGAGGATCAAATATAAAAGAGCCTTTTTAAATTGCGCGGCGGATAGTTGTAAGCGCATCCGGGCGTTAGAAACTTGACGTGGCGATATTAGGTGGCACGGAAACGACGCGTCGTATTGCTGCGTTCGATTGGTTAATAGCTGTCACAATGAGTGAGAAAGAAGTGCATAGCATAGAGGTGTTGCGCAACGAATTATTATTATTATTAAGTTTATTACACGTGAAAACGTGAAACCAGCTGAAGTTTTGCGCAGATTGCAAGCACAAATCGAAAAATAAAACGTTTTCGTGACCACGTGTAAAAGTTTGGTGCAAATAATTTAACGATGCGCGTAATTGTGTCAAAAATGTAAATTATTCTTGTCGTCTGCGCACCACCATTTCGCCGGGTAACATTGCACGCTTTAGAAACCTTATTGAAGGGGACCGCCACGCCATTGGGCTTCAGATATCGGCTCTGGGCTCAGCTATGGGAGTGTCCACACAATCATTACGAAAAACTTGGGATTCCGAAATGTTTTTAGCTCGTTGGGTTCCAATGTTGCTGAGTGAAGATCAAAAAGCTGTTCGAGTTCGCATCTCTTAGGAGCTTCTCATTCGATTTAGAGAGGAAGGTGAAATTTTTTTGCACAAAATTGTAACCTGCGATGAGACGTAGGTACACCATTACAACATCAAAACGAGCAAACATGGAGTGGCGGTGCAAAGATGATTTAAACCCAGTGAAACCGAAAACACGTCTGTCTGCAAGCAATGTTTTAGCTATGGTTTTTTTGGGACTGGAGAGGTGTGCTGTTGGTCGAGTTTTTGCACGAGTGAAGAAACATTATCGCAGCCTACTACTGTAGCCTTCTCAGTGAGGTAAAACTTGCTTATCGACTAAAAAGGAGAACGCATCCCATTCGTAATGTATTACTCTTACACGATAACGCTAGGACTCATACCGTAGGTTTAACGCAGGACCAAATCGGTGAAATGCACTGGACTCAGCTGGAACACCCTCCATATAGCCCAAACCCATCCCCTTGCGATTTCTACGTGTCTGGGCTCCTCAAAGAATCACTAGGAGGCAAGCGGTCTTAGACAGATGAACCGGTGGAGGGGTTTGTACGCAACTGGATAGACACCCGCCCTGCCTCTTTTTATGAAAACGGGATTAAAAAACTACTAATGCGTTGGGGAAAATGTATAGACCAACAAGGGGGATATGTCGAAAAATAGAGAAATTTGTGTTTTTGTGAAACTTATCAAAATAACTGTTTTATGAACAAAGGCTTTTTTATATTTGATCCATTCTCGTATTTGATGTTGTACTAGTGTCCGTCGTCCGTGTTTTGACGGTTTCGCCGGCGCCAAAATAAACTTAATTAGACCCCAACAGATGATGTAAAAACAAAAAGCTGTCTTATCGACAACAATCCATATAGATAGTGTGAAGTTCAATGTGTAATGACGTTTAGGGGAAATCACAATCGAGTCAACTAAGTGGACCTCATAAAAAAGTAGTAATTACGAAAAACATTATACTACACTTATGGCTATTGGGTAGCCGTAGTTGGTTTTTGTTATGTTTCAAAGCAAATACTATTTTTAAAATGAAAATTGTAGTTTTAGAGGTTATCCTGAACAAATAAATACCTGTTTATATTAGTAGACTAGCTGAACCTCTCCATGTTTAGAAGGATGGGTTCCGCTGTCGATGGTACACAGTACTTTCATTTTATTCCACAACCTGTAGTGTATCTTACCCCGGTCTATTCGATCGTCATATAACTTATCTGCGTTATATAAGGGAATTAGCTCTTGTCCGTACGATACACTGGCTATTAACGTAATTTGGAAGGGTTGTTTATAGTTGTTAAATGAAAGACAACAAAAATGTGACATTCTAACTATATTATTATATTATGAATGAAATGATAAAATACCACAGAAATCCCAGTAATATTAAATTTTAAACAAAACAAATACGAATGCCAGACTCAGCCTAGGGCTAGCGCGGGGAAAGAGTATGGCAGAAAAACCCATGATCTTAGCCCTACAAATCAGAGATGTGTATCATCCGTAAAGTATGAAATGTATATAAATTAAAAATATTACTGTGAAAATCTACCCTGCACGATCCACATACACAGACACATGTAAACAATCATTTAAAACTGAAGAATGTTGGTATTAGTTAGTAGACAATGTAAAAAGTAAAAAATAAAGGTATTGAGGTCCCATACGGGAGGCAACCCAGCTATAAGTTGAGATTTTAGAGCACAATCTGGGCCTCACATAAAAATAAAATGCAATAAATAAATACCAAAATAGACACACAAATAAATATGTAAATAAATGCGACGAATAAATATCAAAATAAAATGCAACACATAAAGGACGAAATAAACGCACAAATAAATATCAAAATTAAATTCATACTCATTTGTGAATACTCCCAGATCAATACTCTACACGGGAGAAAATGTTAGTAAATTCAACAAAGCTCGAAACATTCTGAACGCACCTGGTAGATCAGCAAAGAACAAAATCATAAAAATTGGAAACAAATAAAAATTACAAAATAATTGTTACACGTCGCCGTTTTGATCAAATTAACAAAATAAAAGTTCAAAATAAACAAAACATCACAAAATATGCAAGATACAAATTATTGTGTCATTATAAAATGAATTGGAAGAACAATGAAAATTGACAACATTTGTGTAAATTTTATAAAAGTGAAAAACAACAATAAATATTAGAACCTCGTTGAAAAATACATGCAAATACAATAGTTTATTACATGTGAATGCAACTTGAAAAACACACAAAAATAGAAATAACAAAACAAAGAACCAATAAACGCGACACTTCACTACACTGTCAACACCAAGAATCTCCGACCCTCTACTACCAAGAACGCGATGCTGAGCCAGGGTAAAATTCCCGACCTCTTGAGCGACTTCTCCATCATCTAGAATTTTTATCGTTTGTTCGTGTCTAAGATAACTAAACAGTTCCTGATTTATGAATAGTAGGTGATAATTTAGGGAAGTGTGAAATGATTGAAATAGGTGATAGAGAACGACAAATACTGGGTACTACAAACCTAACGTAACCCAACGATTCCGTCTGTGGGCGTTTAGCCACTGCGAACGTTTAGCACACCGTGAACGTTGGTTCAACGAGTTAGAAATAGTTTACGAAGTGGATTGTATCGATTATGAGATTAGTTTTTACTTTATTTTTTGAATATATATAGTGACACAGAAGAAACTTTTTTCCGGATAATAGCGTCTCGGGTGTAGTTTGTTTTCTTGAGCAATTAATGTTCTTCTTTTTTATTATAGTTGCTATAAGTACCTAGGTATTTTATTCAATACGAAACGAGTTGCTCTAATTCATGGAGTTAGTTTTATGGTCGACAACGTAACCACAATAACAACTCATTAAACTTTCTTCAGAAGTACACGTTGAGCACACTTTTATGACTTCAGCTTTAACTACAACGTTTTACATACATACATACATACTATAGAGGCGACACGCGGAGGTCTAAGTTAATTTAAGCGAACGGTTCGTTACAAAGTAAAATGAATACGTAAATGTATACCTGTAACTGTATATATATATACACTTACTTCTATACACATAGACGTACGAATAGGTGTATCCCTTACAATAGAGGGAAGAAAATAGGCCGGTCATTATTTCGCGTTCAACGGTGATAAAAAGACGACGGCAACGTTTAATTTGCAAGTGTTTTCACAATGCCGGGCGATTATATATTCCACTGTTTTAAAAGAAAACTCTCTCTTTTTTTTTTGAAGCAACGGTTTCCACACAACAACAAAAGGGTAACGAGTGAAAGGACCAGCTGAAAAAGAAAATATCGTAGTCTGCGGGCGTATTCATCTTGACGCCTATAATTAATTTTCTTCAATTACTACCGGCAAAATGGACTAAGTATATTGAATTTTTATCAGGATCAAAATTTTGCTTTTACGAACTCCAGGCGACCGGGATAATCCTTTTTAATATTTTATTAACCTGAACGCCGAAACAAAACGGAGTAACAGCAGTAAAAGGAAAACTCATAAAAAATTTAGATGCCGTTTTAAATAAGTAGACGAAAACGGTTTTTTCTTATTCGTTTGTTTCGAACTTCGAACGTTATATCTAGAAGTAAAGATTTAACACTCATTATTTACGTTCTCTAAAATTACCAAGAAAAAAAGGAAGAAATTACTAGTTTCAGCTATTTTCCTTGGAATACCTTCTTTTTAAATTAAATGGTATACGAAAAAGTTAGTTTCAATTATTTTATTACTAAATATAAGTATAAATATAAATTCAACAGAAACAAGTAATTACGCCGAGGGCTACACTGTTGATTTCGATGGATTCTTAGACGAAGATACAACATATTCAAAAAAGAAGGAATTAAAATCCGCATTCGTCTAAATATTAAGATCAAAGATCTCACATTTGGAACGCGTCCTACCAAGTAGGCACAACGAAACGAAAGCCATATCCCACGATCTTAATATTTAGACGAATAAGGATTTTAATTCCTTCTTTTTTAAATATATTTTATTACTGTTAATGCTATCTTAACGTTAAATAAAAGGACAAAGTGTTTCGGCAAAATATTAGAATCTTTAGGTAAGGACACGTAAAATTAATACAACCAGTTAATTAATATAACATAATAAATAACAGCTAATTATTAAATTAATCCATTATTTTATTTCTGTACTTGTAGTACTTAAAAACAGTTTGTATTAATTTTAAGTATACTTATCTTCCATCTGAAGATGGCAATGTTTTGGTGAAACTATTATGAAGATTCAATAAGTACAACTATTAATAAGTATCGTCTTACTCATAGATTATGTGTTTTGTACTACAAAAGTAATACATATGTATAATTATAAAAACATGTACAAAATTTATAAAATAAATATTTTTACCCTCCCTGGGTAATTTTTAATTGAATAAAATTAGTGGGGGAAAATACGGTTTTGGTGACACACTAACAAAACTAAAACTAAGAAAATAAGATTAGTCTAAAGTTTTTAAATGCGTTTTAGTATATTTAACACTTTGAAGAACCTATCCACAATAAATATTTTTTGAATAACGGAGATTTGATGTTCCGAAAATTGCTTCTGAGCTTGTTGGCCATTATGAAATCGACCTTAACATATATCCTTATCAGTTTACTGTTATTAGCATAGAATTTAAAGTTTTACTTGCAGTGCAAATAAATTTTATTAAAGGTTGCCCATAAAGATGATTTGATTATCAACAGACTTTTGAAAAATATTGCATTATGAGTTACCTTTTGCTTTTTAATCTTACGACTTATGTATGTTCCTTTATCAGGATAAATTGAAAACCTAAAGAATTCCTTTTGGAAATTTGTAAAATCTACATATTCCATGGGAGATTAAAAGCTGCTAGTTGTTTTGCTTCTTTTCATATCCTTAGAATATCAGTATAACGTAATGTTCAAATTCCAAAAATCTATTTTTGGTTTTGCGTTGGGATCATATGCATGTATCGTTTCAACATTTCAAATGGTTTCAGTGTAATTACGTAGTTTTGATTTCGATGATGCTTTAGACGTTAATTTGTGAGAAGGAAGTACCGCATGAATGCAATAAATTAACTTACATCAGTACAAGATGCTTTCAACATAGCGTATATTTTCGCCATGTTTCTTGAATAAACAAGTAAACAAAAATTAAATATACTGCGAGAATTCACTTACTTTGGTATATATGCCATATTAGTTTGAAGAGCAAAACGATTTTCTTTGGTTTTGTACAAGGGCAGCTGGAGTATATGTGCTGCAGAACTGCCAAAAAAAATAGTTATTTGTGTGTTTTTGCGATCTAATTACTAAAATCTATTAATACAATAATTTATTGTATGTACATCATATCCGATGCTGATGTGCTTGTAGAATATTATCTTTTGTCGGCCATTCTATGTGGAAATTAATTCTTTGAGTTTTTGGTTGAGTGTATCGCGGAATATTTAACTGGGCCAGTAGGGTGGTTTTGTGCACTACTGGAGTCGTGTTCGCCTCCTTCAGCACCAACATAAAATATCGAATTTGGGCAAGTAATGGAGCTGCAATCGATGCAGACATTGCAGACAACCATAATATGCACATATTTAACGGTGTGTTTGGTCAAGGTGAAGAAGTACCTAATCGGGGATGTGTACAAATGTAAATGGGGTAGTGTGTGTGCTAGCAATATATATAAGTTTAGTCTTGAGAAATCCTTGTATGTATGTAGTATGTAGTTGTTATGACGTTGTGATTGTATTCCTATTCTGTTTGACACGATAGTGATAATCTGACGATGGATTTAGTTTATCGTTTGGTTTCTATGCTGTTTATTGAGTTTTCAATACTCATATAAATGGAGAAGACTGGAAAGTTTGGCGGTGTTGTAGAATACAGTTAATAGGTCAAAGCCCAAAGCCAAAACACGATGCTAAACGTCCGAAGCACTTTTACTTACACTTCTCATATGAAGAAACAAAAATATTAAAAAATGAAAGTCGGTCGTTGTATAATATTATTACTGAGACTGCATGTGTTAGCCGCGGAAAACATATAAGGCAAACAGACTTTAGTTTCTAAAATCGCAGAATTAATTTAACTAAGTGGGTAAACATTTGCAAAATATCTGTTTCATTTCATCACGAGCCACCACTGGTTCTATTTCTTTTTGTTGGAATGTAGGCTCTTCTATGTTACAAGATGGTCCAGGAAAAAGCGTCAAAAGAACACCTCCACATATGCAAAGGAATCTTCAGTGATTGTTACTTTTTTTAAAAAGTTTCTCAGGTGATGTTCGAAATTATTAAACAAGCATGGTTCAATATGACTTGTTTGGATTGTCATGGAACTCGTTGCTTTCCTGCTTCCGTTTGCTTTCATATTTTAAAACACTATAAATAAATTGCTGAAAACATATATTTAGAATAACTAATCGGATGTGTTGGTGGGTTATATATTGTGACGTGTTCAGTCACGAAAACACAATTAAACGAATGAAAACAACGAAATTTATTAACAACTAAAATTAAAATAACTACGGTTCTAATTAACACAAGTCTACGAAATTTTTCACACTGGTGAATCTATTTCTCCCGTCGTATTCTTCGCCACTACTTTACTCGCATTCAACTGTCGCCACTCTATGACTATCGCTCCTGTCACTCGTCAACTCACGATGTAAACAAACTGACTCAGTCCGCCCACTGCACTCGCTTTTATATTTTTCAGCATTTCTTCAAGAACGTTCTACAACCTTCCCGTGTTACTATTGTCTTTTTATTGATCGTTGCTAGAATATTCGAGACGTATCTAAGAAGGTCGGGAATATAAATTATCTATTCCAGGAAGGTGATGTTAATTAGGACTGAACCAACACAAACCGCACCGCAAGTACAATTCGTGACAATATTTTACAAAAGCAATAAGAATTCAATTGGGTAAGAGAAGTTGAAACAAGTGCTGTCAACTAAACGCTTAGCTGGAACCGCGTATCTATGTCATAAATCTTTAAAGAACTTCTTAATGATTTATATGGTTGTATACAGTACATACAAACACACATACGTGCATATACTTATGTATACAAAACAAGTTTCATAATGACGCCGATAATTTATTGAGCTTTTTACATTGCAATAGGGGATGCTGGCAGAATATGTAAACATTAAGGAGCTTTTTGCAAGTTGGAACACGTCTCAAATAAGTTATACTTACTACACTTACATTCGTCAGTCTGCTTGCTCTCTCTCTGCTTTACTCACATGCGATGTAAATGTAATGGAGCAATCTTATCCTCTGCTACATGCCAGAAATTCGTACTAGAATTAGCATAGGGAATATGTGCAACAGTTTTGTAGAAGAACTGTAGCTATACGAATATTTCCAAATGAAATACCCACCCATATGCTTAGAATATTTTAGGCACTGAAGGATCAGATTTAACGTGAAAAGTAAATTATAACCAACTTGGCTAACATATGCACAGCAGGAACTCAATATAGGTACTGAAATTGTGACATAAACTACTAGTTCTCATTAAATTGAAATAAAACTACTTCAAGATTTTCTCTAAAACTTTTGTTTGTTAATTGAAACAAATTCCATAACGCACGTTTCGCCAAACTTTGGTTTCTTCAGATTGTGAGTACATACTATGTTATCTATGACATAATCTTCAAGAAGTTTTATTTCAATTTAAGATGGATCTTCATCAAGTAGGAATCAATTTAATCAATTAGTTATTTATTTATTTATTTATTTATTTATTTTATTTATTTATTTAAGGAAGTTACAGGCTTTGAGCCTTACTTACAAAAATATATAAATATACAAAGTATTATTTTTTATTTATTATTTTCATTACATGCCCCTTTACATAGAGCTTTTGCAATTTGCTTCCAACATTGTATACAAATCTTATTTACATTAACTAATTTAAAGTCCCTAGCAATAATTTCCTTACATGCTAACACTTGCATTCCCTTAGATTCATTTCAACTTGGTGAAAATAATCACATAATTCCGGTATCACGTCACCTTTTAATGCCTCTTTTATTAATTCCTCAAGGTCTACATCAATTCCCTCATTTCTCCACTCTTTAATAAAGTCTATAATGTTTTGTTTTCGATCCTTCATTGCATTTTTACAGTACATTAAGTGCCCTAAAGTCTCATTTTCCCAATAACACAATCGACACACCCACTCCTTAAAGCCTTTCTTTCCTGCCCTACCTATCTTTCCGCATCTAGCCCTTGCCCAAATTTCTTTATGCGTCTTATTTTTACATCTTTTATTTAAGTATGCAGCGCCCTTATCTCCCGGTATCAGTCCTTTGTACTTGTTATTAAACGACGACTTCAAGATCGCTTCCCATTCATTCAACAAACAGTGAGCATATGATCTGTTCAAATAAATTAACAACTTAAATGACTTAATAATTTAATACCAGCTGATAACCAATATAGTAAATAGTTGTTTTGAAATTATTTAAAAAACATAACTAAAAAGTGTCCAGGCAACAATTTCTTAAATTTGGAAATAGGGCAATTGTGTATCCACTCATCCACGTCAACATTTAGTTTATTAAAAAAAAAAAAATACAGAATCCTTGCAGGATTATATGTTATTCGTTTGTTGATTCGTTAACTTGGTCATTAAAACCTGTAGGGTCATATAAGTGTGTCACTGTTATGGTTAAAATTAAAAGTGGAATTGTAGTTTGATGTGTTTAATGGTTATAATAATGAAGATTCGTGCTTATGAAATGAGAGTTTAATTTAATCCATATTAAACTACATTCGGCGCGATTAAAGCATAAACCGTTGTAGATATGTACAAAATAAATAAAACCGCATAACAAAGAAATTCGACAAATATCGTATCACAAAAATGACATATTTATGATTTTTGTTAACACAGCTTCAACTTGACTTATACTTAACATACATATGAACATCATCAGCGTAATGTAAACAAGAAATAATCTTAACAGTCCTGTTTAAAAAGGTAAAATTTGTTATGAATAGGGTTTTTATTTCTTGTAATTTCGTATAAAATAGAAGAATACAAGTTTTACGGTTATAGAGCTTTTATTGTCTCCACAATAATCATTTCACCATCACTCTGAGGCTTCTTCATGTGGAAGAAATTTTAAATAAGAAGTCAGAGTGTGGTGAAATAATTATTGCGGAAACAATAAAAGTTTTGTACCCGTAAAACTTTTGTTTTTCTATTTAAAATTTGTTTGTTTGTTTATTTGCATGTTGGAGGATATTTCTGGAACCACCGGTTAGTCTTTGATATCGTGGTAGCTACATGGTAATATTCAAGTTTATGGTACATTTTCCGAATGTTATTTCCAAAATCTGCATTTTTATACCCTTTCAGAGGAAGTCCATGAAATTTTCGTATTTTGACATGACTAACGAATCACTTGCATAATGGTAAAAGATGTAAATTTCCATTGTTTCAGAGAATTTTAGTCGGCAGACATTACTATTTTGTTACCTTTATATTTCTTTTTATTCGTTTTTGTTCTTGTCAGGCTTTTGATGGCTCGTTATAACCGAATGAATGGCTGCACAAGGTCTCTTTATAGCCGTATAGAAACATATGCATATAGCTGAAATTTGGCACGGGGCTTTTTAAGTTTGTTTTCTGCAGTCGATTTATTATTATATCGCTAAGTTCCTTAAGTGCGTACAGTGATTAATCATTAATAATGAAATATTTTGACGAATTTTTAGTAGGGGTAAATTTTAAATACATTGATACGATATTAATTATTGAATTAATTTATATCCACTACAGATTACCTTATACAATGATTTTTTGTTGCTGTTGTCCCGCCCGCGCCGGGAAAAAAATGTTTGCTTCATTGTATAATAATTAATATCGTATTAATGTAATTAATTGTTCTTCATATTGGTTTATGAAATACGAGTTTGTGTCCTGTATTGCATTAGTGGGGTATCAATAGAACGAAGAGTGTGTGTTTTCTGCTTGTTTCTCTTTATGATTCCATGTAAACCCGCCACTGGATGATTTAGGGGATTCAAGATAATTGCTTCCACTTGAATTAGTAGAGAAAGAGAGACAGAGAGGAGCATTTGTTTGTAGCATGTTATCGATGATGCATTTCAGCAGGCGGAAACGATTCGAGGAGTTAAATATCTCCGTTCGTATTTTTCTTTTTCTTCGTAAACATCAACGTCAAAGCTTTCATCGAAATCAAACGCTATTAAGTAATGATCGAAAAGCTACGCAAACATAGCTGACTAAAACGGTAAACATCAACCGTTCTATGGTTACGGAATAGAGGAAAAATCTTTTGTACATTTTAATGGCGAAATTTTGTTTTGCATAAAATAATAAACATACGGAGTTAAAAGTTTTAAATGAACGCCTACATACTTTTGTTTATAAACGTAACAAAACTGTAATTCTATTGATTTTTAAAAGAGAGGTTACAATGGAACTACCTATGTACCTAAATAATTAATAAAAACTCAAAATCAGGAGCTTACAAGTTAAAATGTGGAGATTGTGAAAAGGTCTACATAGGACAGACGAGTAGATCTTTTCACGAAAGAATAAACGAACACCTAAAAACTTACCAACAACAGAAGACACACCACCTATGTAGAACACCTGATATCAGAAAATCATCATTTCAACAAAAAATTTGAAATTCTTCACACTATTAATAAAGGTGAAAAATTAAATTTGTTTGAGATATTAGAAATTAACAAATATAACAAAAGTAACATTATCTTAAATGATCAAATAGAAGTTAGATTTGGTACCTATTTAAGTAACGTAAAATATCTTATAAGTTAGTTTATCATCTCGCCTGATGAAGTTTATGTGTAATGAAACAACTGTAGCGAAAGCAAAATAAATCATTTGAAAATTATCAAACCGGAAGATAATTATTATTATTTATTTATTTATTTATTTATTTATTTATTTATTTATTTATTTATTTATTTATTTATTTATTTATCTATTTATTTATTTATTTATTAAAAAGTCATCATTGTTACATTAACTGTTATCTTAACAAGAACCATATAAATCAAAACTAGTTTTATTTTTAATGTAAGAGGTATTTTGTGATTTATTTTGTTATTTATGATTATGGTAATATCTTTACACGTATTTAACTTCTATCAGCTTCATATAGAAACCAGTGGCTCCCCTCGAGAGTTACATCTTGTGAAGTGGCGTGCGGCAATGAATGTAAACAACATGTAGGTAAGGAGATAATAAATCCTCATTAAAACAAAGGTAATGCAATAGACAGTTAAAAAAAAAAAACTGCGGTGTTCTAAAGTAGTTGAACCCGGTGAAATATCCTTGTTGGCGATCGTAGGATATCTGAAACAATGCAGCTGAATAACCAAGCATTTTATGCATTGGTCGTATGCACAGATCACTCCAAATACTTATCATTGCATTAGAAAGCTATGTGTAGAGACTTATCCTTTTACTGAACGACCTTGTGCTTATATCACCGCAGCTGTACCGTCAATTAGACTATTGCTGTATCGGCATGTCAAGAAGTGAATACTAAATACACCGAGCGGCGTGGTCTAGTACTCTAGACCAATGCTTAGCATTTGGGAGGTCACCGGTTCGAACCCGGGTTCGGCTGCTCTGATTCAAGTTTTCTATGGTTTCCTTGAATCACTTAGGCAAATACTGGAGCAGTATTATTTCACAAATAATCTTTCACTTCTTTTCTGTCTTCATTTCGTCCGTTTCATCTATCTCTCCCTAACCACACCACCCCCCATCCTCACGATTCATACAAGGAGGCTTAAGAGGGTCGGAGGGACTGCCCGCCCATCAGCCCGAGTAGCTGGTGGGAATGAAACACAGATCTGCAGTGAACTACCTGACTATTTCACAGGCTTCACTATCCACTAAGGTCCTAAGGTTCATAACGACCAGTCGATCGTTCACTTTACGCTTCTAATGGATTTACTTTTACAACAATAACAATGACACGTCAATTACTTAAGATATGCACAACCAACAAATTATATAATATTAACTGCCCTGGAGGCACGTCACTCTTCCTTACCCACCGACTGTCGCTTTTCCACTGTTCTTTTTTTAAAAGCTCTCTTTCGCAGATCCTCTTTGGTTTCATTGTAGATGTATTAGTCGTCGATATTTGGTTAGTGTAACAATGCAAATAAGCACTATGTGACGGACTCTTAGAGCTGCTCTCCATGCAGACTTCTTCACGGCTTCGCAGACTTACTTAATCTCTTCAATAATTATTTACCCTGGCTCTATATTATTTTTTCCATTTATTCAAAAGTAGATTTGGGTTGATTAATTTACGAAACACGGATGTGTGTTCATTATACGATACTTGTATTTGCGTTACACGGATCCAAAACGAATGTGGGTTGTGACCATGGAAAATAGTTATTTTGTTGACCAACCTCTCGCATGTCAATCGACCCCCGACCACTGATCATGATATTAAAAAGTTATTTAGTGACAAAGTAATAATAAAAAATTTCTATTGTAATATATGCGGCTTACTATTGAATTCATAAGAATAACAGATGAAGATGGTTGTGAATAAGGCATAACAACTTCTTGAAAGCTTTCTGCATTTTGTGGGAGCTCAAGCTGCTGCCCAGAAGCATAAACGTTTATTAACTTTTCCATTAACTTATAACTCGTTACGAAGTCTCCTTTGATATTGATTAATGGCATATTAATATTTAATCAGTTCAATTAAACGCTTTCTTGATTCTGTTCCGTCGTACTACTTTAAAGGCGTTTCATTAAACGTTACAATGTCGCTGGGGAGTCATTTTCGAAGCCCTTGCTAATAATACTCTTTGTTTCATTAACAATAAGTGCATCTCGTTATTAACTTCGTATTAAATATTGACTTAAGATACATTGTAACCTTTCTGCTTTCCGTTCCCGAGTCAATAATGAATGCTGCACGAAATACTTAAACTATCATACTTTTATAAATTAATTTAAAAAACTATTTCTTTAATATAATGTAATATAATAATCGGTACTGAGTCGTTTTTAAGACACTTATCCTGTTACTATCACTTTATTAAATTGTTACAAACAGAATTACAGTTTCGATACCACAGGAATTCATTCAACGTGAATTGTTTGAAAATGATACCTGTGGTATCGAAAACAATTTAATGAAGTGATAGATACAGAGTGCGTGCTGTTTTGTAATAGTTGTGTTAAAAAAGAATTATCGCAAAGTAGAGCTAAAATCCATTCAGTTTTTATTAAAACAATTGTATTATAGTATTCATAATAAACCTGTAGATCTTCTAATAAGAAGATCTATTGTATCGATGATGCCTTCCTAAGGTGTCGTAGATTTGGGGTTGCTTGGTATGCGAGGGGTTGGTCAATAAAACAACTATTTTGCCTTTTCGAAAACGTACTTTTATAAACAACTAATTAACTAAATGACTAAACCAAATAAACAAGTAAAACTAAATGAAATATTAAAAGTCAAGAATCAAACTGGAGTATATCCGTCTCTGGGAATTCAGGATAGGGTCGCACCCTGCTACACGACCCTGGACCTCTCGTTCACGCAGACTTCTTCATGGTTTCGCTGACTTACTTAATCTCCTCGATAATAATTAACCATGACTCTTTATAGAAACCCACCTAGTGCTTATTTGCATTTTCAACAACTAGAACGTTATCACGACCCACATTCGTTGTGGTTCCGTGCAACGCAAATTCCGCTGAATATATAAAAATAAATATAAGAAATATTGAATAACGTTTCCGTATTTTGTAAATTAACTCGAATGTTTTTTTTGAATACATAAAAAAAAAAGAAATATAATTTTCTAAATTACAAGCACTATGTGACACTATAATAACTGTGTTTAGTTTGATCGGATTTTACTCCAAAATAGAATATTTTCTTCGTTTCTTCATAAGATAGGCAATGTTTTTAGAATAACATTGTCTTAGCTGTCGAATAAAACATGAAATGGGCCCATGCGTACTCGCCTATAACTCGTCCAGAAAACATGTATTTTAGAGAGATCGGGTCAGGTAAGAGTCAATTAGAAACTCTATATTGACTCTTTGAGAATGGCCTAGTTAAGCCGAAACAATTGTAAGAGTAGTGTTAATAATGTTTGTAAAACCTTCGAACAAGTGTGTTTTGGTTTTTGAACATATTAAAAATGTTTTACAAGTTCCCAACCGCAAACTCTCTAAATATTAATAAGAAAAACATTAAAAAAATTGTATAATTAGATGGATGAAATTAATTATTTCATGGGTGCACAGATGTGCCACTTCTTTTGATTCCTATGGGGGAATCGGTGCAATAAACTGACTTCGTGTTTTAATTGTTTATTACACCCAACTATTTACAAACTATATACACTAATTTTATGGAACGTCGTGAAGGCTACTTATTTACGAAGATTAATTGATTATGATAGATTGATTGAACTATATGTTATTTATACTATACGTTTATAGAGATCTTTGCTGTAATTGTTGCTATATGTTAAAACGTACTAAAAATGATCTCTTATAAACGTTTGATATTTTTATCTAATATGTTGAATTGAATGAACTGTTCTTACTTTATTGAGTTAACTATCTGTGTTATCTATACTATATATGAATTTAAGAACCGCCCCTAGAGGAGGGGTGGTTCCGATGCACCGACACTTGAAACAACAAAACAAACAAAAAGGATGGAAAACCGTAAATACAAAAAATGCAACATTGTAATCTATGTGTCGGTGCATCATCTACGTCCTCGAAATGGACCGATGGGACAAATTACTCCCAATAAATGTATAAACTAACTTAAACTCTAGATGCACATTTGAACACAAAGAAAAAATAATACAATGGGAGACGGCAATACTAAAAAGGTAAAAAATACGATACATACTATTATAAAACCATAAATGGCAGAAGAAAGAAACGGACAGCAAATGCACATGATAACACAACAAAAATTTGAGACGTAAAAAATGCGTGACCGACAAGGCCAATAAATTACAAACAAAAATGAAAAGATAAATCCGAACAAAAATCTTCAAATAGGTGTATAACATTATCTTGTATAAGAATTATTTGTGGTACTGCTGAAACAATCACTTATTAATGTAATAACCCACATTAAATTTACTTAAAAAAAACAATTATTATATTTATTATGGCACGCTGATGAGCTTCTAATAAGAGCGAAATCGCGATCCGTGTCTGGTGGTCTCGATAAATTTCTGACCAAAAACATAATAATTGTTTTTGATAAGCTTTACGTGAATTCACGTATGTAGGCTGCGTAGTTGATTCAACTGGACAAGTTTAAATACCTCAGTGAGCCCTTGTCCAGTTTAATATCTTCTGTAGCAGTTAAAATCCACTAGATTGCAACAATTGTCTCTATGTTATTATTAAATTTACTTGCCTGAGTAATTAACAAGCAAAAGGAACGCTGGTTGTTTACTGTAAATAAATTTTGTTTATCTGGTTAAAAAAATTGCACAGATTCATAATTGTTCGATGTTTTGCGTTGTGAAGCTTAGCAGACCTTAGATCACTTGTTGCGTTCTTGTATGAAAGTACATTTCTTATAGAACATGAAACGGTATTTTTGTTTGCAAATAATCTCCTCCAAAAGAAGCCTAATTGAAGTTATTGTTGAGTAATTGTAGTTTTTACAAGTGATTAATGATTCAATTAGTTTCCAGATTGTTAATTTTCTCAAACCCAATACTATTACTAATTTAGTCGATTAATTCGTGTCTCGAATAATCGAGCTGTGTAGACAGACGCATTGTATATGTTAGAAGGTACGCTGTCGTAACCAACTTACTTATCATTCACGTGAAAATGTACCAACATAGAGCATATTTGCCTTTGTGTACAATGTACATACATACATACATACATAACAATATTGTGTACAGCACCTCTTTATTATGAGAGGGTCAATGTATTTCTAACCTTGACCTCGCCTGCCGTTTCAGAACGGTACAGTTTCTTTGACGTCGTGAGAAAAATAGTCCTTTTTAACGCATGCTCTCAATGCTCAACAGCTGACAAGGTGCTTTTCTAATAATGAAGACACTTTTTGAAAGCTGTATAAATGCTTATAATGACGATTTATTATATAAGTGCGACTATTATTAACAACTGGTAATTGAAAAGACTTACTGTAAACTTGTTATTAGAAATTGAAGAAATGAAAACAACACATTCTATACATGGTGAATGTTTAAAGTTTATATGTAATTGTAAATAGGCAAGTAAATATAAATAGAAAGCAACGAAGATTGCTACACGCGCGCTTTCAAGGAGCCACAAACTACAGAAAGTAAACAAAAGGAGAAGAAATAGTGTGCTCCTAATATTTTTGATGAAAACAATTTTCATCGAGATTCATCTTAATTTCATCTCATCAAATTCGTATTATAAAAAAGATCTATCTAATGAAAGATGAGTAGTTTAGTTTTAGAAATATCATGGACTAGTGTAACTTGTCCAAAGTTTGACGGATGGTGCATAGTGCCACTTACATTTTAACTATGGCGTCTATTTAATCTAATGAATCCGTCAGCGGTAGTTTAGCCACAGCCATTACCACAACTTACCTACGGCGACCCAACATTGTCATTTAAATACTCTTAACACGTTAAAACGTTGGTAATTTTCAATTAAAAATTCAGATTTAACATTCAGCATCTTGGATATCGAATGTAGATAATTTAATTACTTTCGTCATTTATTTAGACGTTTTAGTAGTCAGGTAATTCCATAATTTTAGATCATGAGAGGAGAAAAATTCGTAAAATTATCTTACAAACCTACCTATATGCTAGTACTGTACAGTGGCCGGCACCTAAGGAGATTCAATAGCCATAAATCATCGGATGCGCAGTGGCAAAGTCTAGGCCCTTTAGGACGGGGTTAATCGATCGGTAGGCAGAATGATAACTGCTCAGCAAGTAGCGTAGTGGCAAATAGTTGCAAATTAACCGAGTAGAGAAGTGGTTGTTTGTAAATTGTGTTCGAAATGAGTAATCTTGGGAAGGGTAAAATACTGAGTAATCAGACAAAAGAAGTGGTCTACAATGTGTTTTTGTTTATGATCAATTTAGGATAAGTAAATCAGTTGAATGAATTCACTTGTGTTCCGTTTTTAGAACTTTTTCTCTCAGTGATACGCGCCGCTGAACTACAAGTTGACGTTTCGGTCCAGCTTCGGCTCCTTAGGTGCCGGCCACTGTAGATTCTTAGAACAATTATTGTAGTATTTGAAAATGCGAATTTTTAACGAGTGACTTAACGAAATCTAGATATATATTTAGAAGTTTAGGAATTCCCATATGAATTTCGATTTGCCAATTAGTAATAACCAACCCCTGTTCGAGGTCTTTCAATAACTACAGTGATAATAATGATGGTGATTCAGTTTAAACTAGCCAGATTGCCTAAAGTTGCGATATCCTTTGTGAATCCGATATTAATTATCTGTTCAATTAACCATTTTGTCATGTATTATGGCCGCGCGTGTCAAATTTGTGTGTACAACTGTATAACATTGATCTGATCTCCGGAAGTATGCTACGTGTTAATGTAGTTGTAATCTGTCACCAGGCTAATTTCTTCATATAAAAAAGTCCTTCTAAGAGAGAATTTATGGGTGAATTTTAAACGGCAAAGAATGAATCAATTATTTAAAGGCCGTCGTGCAACTCCATACGTACGACAGCTATTAGTGGCCAATAAAATGTTGATTATTTATGAAGAAAAACCGGTCCCGCGGAACACGATTTATGTAATACAAAAAAGAGTGTGAGCATAGCACAAATGCGGGCACGAGCACGATTCTTCCTCGTGCTGTGCTGCATGTGTAGCAGCAGCATTCGGCCTCCGCCTACCCGAAGAATCGGTAGCAAACCAGGACGCGTGTAACAAATGCCCGTAACGATCCCATTACCATAATTTGATAAACATTTCGTCGATTATTTTACACTTTACGACCATCCGTAGTTTTGCCTTTATGCGTAAACGGAAACAGATACCAGTCATTACGCTCCCGTACACGTACATACTTAAATTATGCACCTACCAGAACGTACGTGCCACATTTGAATTTCTAAGTAAGTACTGAGATAAATGCGTAATTGCGCGTGCGTGAATGCGTAAGTAGATGTGCGCTGAATAATAAAATCATACATACACCGAGTCTATGCTATAGCGAGGTAAAACCAGTGGAGTAGCTACGCAAAGGCAAATCGTAGTAGTAGTATGTGTGTTATGCATCAAAGGCTTAGGTTAGGGTTACGGTAAGAGAGATTTCCCTGATTGCTTTATGTAAAATGCTATTCCTGTGCACCACCGACATTGGCTACTATAAAAATTTATATGGGTTATATGTTAATAGTCACTATATAATAATGTGGTAATATCTATGGTGGTGTAGATTTGTAATGGACTGTAGGACATTCTGGAATTAACTGCTTAGTTAAAAATCACTAACGTTTTGAATGTATTAAAAGGTCAATAGTAGGTTGTCGTAGGGTCAACTGTCTATAGACCTGGCGCCGCCTAGGTTTACAAATGTGTTAGGTTATTTTTTAAAGAACAAACAGTTTTACATTTGTGGCGTTTATTGCCACATTCGCCACTTCCACGACTGTAAATTTAATGTGTCAATTTTGTACATTTTTGTATATTCCTTAAATATGTCTTTTTTATCTTCTATGTTATATCTTATTTTATGTATTTCTGTTTCGTTGTTCATTTTTATTTCTCGTATGTTATTCTACAGATATCTATTCTTTTGAACTTCTTTACAAATCCCTTTCGAATATTTCTCATTGTTCCTTTAGTTTTGATTGATTGGTAGCTAGGCGGAAACTTTTAGCATAGCAATAAATGAAAGAGCCAATGAATGTAGCTGGACCGAAACGTCAACTTGTAGTTCAGCGGCGCGTATCACTGCGAGAAAACGTACTGAACACGGAACACAAGAGAATTTATTCAACTGATTTACTTATCCTAACAACCCCTTCTATTTGTAACTATTTGCCACTACGCTACTGCACCTTGCTGAGCAGTTATCATTGTGCCTACCGGTCGATTATCCCTGCCCTAAAGGGGCTAAGCTTTGCTAGTGCGCATTCGATGATTTATGGCTTTTGAATCTCCTTAGGTGTCGGGCACTGTACTTATCATAAGCTTATAAACATATACAATATTACTTATGGGGAAAGGTGCCCCAAGATTTGTATTGTTTGTACATGGCATAATCCGGTTCTGGCTATGGCTCACGCTCACAGATGGAATCATTAGATTAAATTAGTTTGCGGTATGGAATAACGCAGGTTATACTAGTTTATCAATAATATTATTATGTGTAATGTGTTCGTTATTGTCATGTACAGTGCTCATCAAACATTCATTTATTTTTCTCTTTCGATAGGCGTTAAGAGTACAAAACGGAATTCGCTGGTATTAAAGCACGTAAAAGCCTCACTGTTATAATAATAAGCTGATTTTATCTTTTACTTGTGGTTATTATTCATTATCTGTTGGTAATGTTTATTTATGATTTCATAGTAATTTTCCACCATTGAAAAAAAAATGCAACGTTTGTATTTTATGTTCAATGTCCCATGCAGTTTCGCTCGTGGGAAGTTATGATTATTTTACTTCGGCTTGATGTTAATGATTTTATTAGAAAAAAACATCAAATCAATAAGAATTGTGGTATTTATTGTTACACTCGCCTCTGTCAGGGCCGTAAATTTAATACGTCAATTTTGTACATTTTTTGTATAGTTGTAAATATGTATTTTTATATTCCTAATCTAATTTTATGTATTTCTGCTTCTTTGCACTTTTTGATTTCGCGTATCTAATTCTTCAAACTTCTATTCTTTTTTAACTTTTTTACAAATCCTTTTGTACCCTTAGTTGGTGTTATTCGAATCTTTACGCTCTCACCCATTTACACTCACCAGTAGAAAGTGACCCTTTTCTACATTCGGTACAATTGAACTTTTTGACGCCAATTATCTTCGTCACGGTCACTTTCCTTAAATTCCTATTATCCTTACTTAGAATAAAGTCAAACTAAGATCCTGAGAAACGATTCCCCTACTTCTTTCATTCCTTTAACGTACCGTTCATAAAAACCCTTTGAACGAGAATTATCAAGTCAGTCACTAAAAGTCACTCACTCTAACTCAGTTAATCTCATTCACTTAAACTCCATAAATCAAGTACTTATTTGCTTCTTATCTTATACTTTTCTTCATTCTTCATCTGTACATCTACCCCTTATAAATAGTGTACATAATTAAACATTGCACATGCACGCATTTGTCTTCCATTTATTATTCAGTTAAAATAGATTTAGGAGTGGGCAATTATTTCCTTCTGTTTGGTAGATTAAAATTATGTTTATTATTTTATTAATTTATAAGTTAAATTAACTGCATGTTCGTTGAGTTCTTAGTGAAACATGTTGAAATTAATAATTCAAAATCTAAAAATGCAGTTGGTTTTTTGTTTCAGTATATTTATTCAAAATATCGGACGTATGTTTCGAACTTCGCAGTTCATTATTAACGAATGTAAAGAAGATTTTAACACAATGTGATTTTATACAGGTTTGTCCGAGGGTGGTGGGAATATTAGTTATAAAATCACAAACAGATTAAAGAAACATGAAATCAACTTTATTGAAGTAAACAAAAACAATCTAAGGAGTCTCTTGGGTAATAATAAAGATAAAGTAAAAAAAAAAAACGAAAAAAGCGGAATTTACAAAGTAGACTGTCTCAATTGTGATGCCTTTTACATTGACCAGACAGGTAGAGATTTTACCACTAGACTAAATGAACATAAAAAATCGATATTAGACAATAAAAAATGTACTGGTATAACTGAACACTGTATCGTATGATAAATATAAAGGATTTCCAAGTATTACATGTTGGTAACAAAGGACAAAAATTGAACTACCTCGAAATAGTAGAAATTCTAAAAGCTAAAAATAAACAATTTAATATTACGAACGATCAGGTAGATTTTTCGGTGTCGTCCTTAATAAGATCAATTACCGAGCACATGTAATGCTTGGAAATCCCACCACCCTCGCACAAACCTGTATAAAATCAGATCGTGTTAAAATCCTCTTACATTCGTTGATAATGAATTGAGAAGTGTGAAACATATGTCGGATATTTTGAATAAATTTAGTGAAACAAAAAACCAAGTGTATTTTTGAATTTTGAATTATTAATTTCAACATGTTTCACCAAGAACTTAACGAACATACAGTTAATTTAACTTATAAATTAGTAATATAATAAACATAATTTTAAACTATCAAACAGAAGGAAATAATTGCCCACTCCTAATTGAAACATAGGCATTTAAGCAATACTTTACTATTAGTAGTTTATTAATTTGTAAGTTCTTAAGTAAGTTCAATTTTCAATTTTCTACTTTTGTTACAAATATGTAAGATTTCAAAATTATCGTTAAAAATGTGAACTTCATCTATGATATGGTTAACAATTTTTATATTTTGTTAAATAAAGTTTGTGAAAATCTACGTTTTTTGGTTTTATATTCCTAGATTATGGATTTTCATCAAGTAAAGGTCGAAACTATTCAATTTGTTGTTTATGGTATAGTAAACAGTAAATTTTATGTACGCCTTTGGAATCGTAATTACTTTGTTATTAAGATACTTGCTTGTTTTTTTTAGAAATCTATTCGTATTGATTCGTCAAAATCTTTTAAAAATTAATACGTTACCTACATAGCAATCAGGCCATCCGTCAGAGTCGACCTGTAAAGGAATTTGATTTTAATATTTTATTAGTACCTAGATATTACACCATACTTATTATTTATTTGAAACGTGAAAATACAAGAATTGTTGAGGTGTGAACATGCACATATCCTTTATGATAAAATGAGTGTATCAGTCGTTGTCTCTCTTTTTAATCTCCTCCTCTAAGTCTCGGAATAATTTATCCAGGTTTAGTAATTGCTGCTGTGCATTCTGTTGCTCAATTGATGTAGACCATTCTCGTGATTCCTAGGCTACAATATAATAACAGACGAGAACAGTTAGTCACAAATACAGTTTTCATGCAAACGGAATAAGAATAATAAAATAATTTTAAAAAAATAGTAAAACATAGGGTTTACTTTAAAGAAGATTTATTTATTTGTACAAAATCTTTGCAAAAATGAAAATAAAAGTAACAACTGAAAATTTTCTAAACATGATTATAAAGTCTATGAAGTGTCGTGTTTCATGGGGAGAATTTTCTTCAATCAGTGGCTTTTAGGTGTGTGAATAATTCGCTGATTTTACGAGCTTTTAGTTTTTACGTGCATGAGTTGTTATATTTATAAGAAGCTGTCATTGTGCTTTCCAAAGTGGAAGCTTGATATATCAACAATAATTTATAAAAAATGTCTTTTTATTTACTTTGATATTTGGAATATTACTTTTAACAAACTGACTATAAAATAGAATAATCTGCTATCATCAGCCTCTGAAATAAGTAACTGTTTTGTTTCGATCTCCTCCACTTATAAATTAATACGCGATAAATAATAATTTAATTTAAGATGTTATTCGTAATTCATCCTGAAATTTGAAGATTGAATGGTTGGTTACTGTTTACACAAACCATTTCATTGGCGCCACTTACATCAAACTTGTAAAATTTCCTTCGACGATATGTCTGATGTTGTCTTATAGAAAGCATACACTCAATATTGTTAAACATATGTTTTAGAGAAACTGTTATTGTAAAATTATTAATTTGTGAATGCCTTTATTTAAATATTAAAAATACAGCTTAAATTTGTTATTAATTGAGTATACTTTTTTCGAATAACTAATGCGAATCTTTTCTATCGATTTGGGGTAACATTTTTCGTTGAAAGCCAAGCGATAGTAGTAGTAGGGTATTTAAACTGTTTCTTTTGTGACAAACTGTTTAGAATTATCTGTCATGATTTCGTCGAGGACGGCAATGTATATAAGTATATATATGTATGTAAAGCTCTCTCCCCACAATGAGATGTCTGGTGGAATGATGATATGTGAATGTTTTCATGAAGAGCTGGCACAATTTCCTTGGGAAAACAAATGCACGCCGCGTGTGTATGAATCTTGCTTAATTTTATGCAAATATTATGAAGATTGTTCCGCATCTCTCGGAGCAAACTAGCATTTCCTCTGCACTTTGCAACTAAAATCCTCAAAGGAGTTAATCACCGTTCTCGATTTAACGACTTTATTATCATCACTATTATATGAGAACATGTTACTATATTCTGTCTAAGCAGAAAAGGATTTTCACTGAAATCCTCACTAAGCGCTTCCTTAAAACGCTTTACATGTTTCTGCTTTGTTACAGCCACCGTCATAAATTGTTACTTCAATTTCTAATGAATATTAATAATTGATTGATTTTTAGTTCACTTTTGAATTATTTCGAGGGGTGCAGGGGTCATGATCCACTTTTGTTCCTTAGAAAAGAAATTTGGTAAATATGATTTTACCTCTACTACTAATGAAAAGGAATAATGTTAATTTGTTTGTTAGAGTGTTCCAGATGATCTCGGGAACTTGAAACAGCATTTTTAAGTTTTTTTATACATTAGTAAGCCTAAACTTTTGCAAAATTATTGTACAAATAGAAGTATATCATATCAATAAATACTAATGATTTTTTTGTTTGTTTCAGGTAAGCTTCGCATTCTATAGTGTTTATGTTTAGACCAATTATTGCCCATAAAATTCTAGTGGTAAGTACTATTTATCTATTTAGCTGAAGTTGATACAATGTGTAGTAATTTTTTACGTTGTAACAGTCTCTAAAATGTTACATTATTTGCCCCTTTTTGTCACTTATACAAGGGAGTTAAGGAGAAAGATATGTTTCCGCCACATTTGCTGTCGTTAAAATCGTAATATCCGATGTCGTTATAAACTATATCTACTGTAATATTAAACATGTACCCCACTGTAGATTTGTTCTACTTATTGGTATAAGTAAAAACATTTTGCTATGATACAATTGATGTTGATACATCTAAAATTTACGGTGTCGTTTGAAAGAAATTGTTGATTACTATCGAGGAAGAGTAAAATCTAATGTAATGGCTTTTTAGATACCATCGACGTATTCATCTAATGGCCCATAAATGTTTAGTTACCAGCGTATTTATAATCTTTCCGTTTAACCCATAAATCCCCTTAAATAGGGTGCCTTTTGTGAGTCCACAATATTCTAGTTAAAACAATAGCTTGTATAAATTATTTTTAGTAGTTTATAAAATTTCACAATTGAATAGTTGTGTGGATGGACGTAGTAAATATGTTTGAAAATTCGTAAATCCGTAAAATTATGTTCTGATCTCTAGATGGTAGTAGGGACATACTGATACAAAAAATGAAAAGTGGTTAATTAAGTCCTTGATTAGGCTTGCGAATTCACTTTGATTCTTATTCAAATATGAATCTATTGAAAGCTGCTTTTGGTTACAAAATTATTCTTGCCTAAATGTCAATTAAATAGGAGATGACATAGAGGCAATTGCTGCCATCTAGTAGATTTTAGCCGCTACAGAGGATGTCAAACTAGACAAGGCCTCATTCTTATATTAACCGTTCTTTACGGAACATTTCGACTTGGACAGTGATTTATCGCTGATGAGCTTCTAACAAGAGCGAAATCGCGATCCGTGTCTGGTGGTTTCAATAAATTTCTAACCAAAAGCATAATAATGGTTATTAAATAGGAAAGGCGATACGATGGAAATTATCTTATCAGTGATTTTGACAAAAAAAAAACACAAACCAGAATCGATTCGTGATGGGACTTTTAGGGGCGGGCTTGTCATTTTTGTTGCTAAAACGATTGCGGGGGTGTCGTATTTGGGTTAGGGGACGGGTGAAAATAAACAAACGATCGAACTCGAAAACGCACCGTACCGAATGAGAGAGACCTGGCGAAGAGAAAGGCTAATGGAAGGATTTGGGGTGACAAGGACAGATTACGTAATAGGGCGGCGTAAGCCCTCCTTATCTTTTACTCGGACAATTTATCAGTCTCAAATTCATTCCCCCCCATACCTTTTTCTCGCGCGCACGTTGCGTGCTAACCGTAAATTCTATCACGCGAACGCCTAAAAATACATTCACGTGAAAAATCTCATTTTATCATCAACGGCAGATAGATATTTTTTTTTTCTAAAAAAATGCCATCCGCTATAAGAAAACCTTTTTCTCCTTAAGTAGCGTTTCATTGGACATGATAATTTACAGTATCATTCAAGTGTGGCTGCATCACCTATCTCCTTACTATTTTAAAATATTGATTGTTTCTGCCGTTACTTCATGGAAAAACATAATTAACACTTGATAAAATAATAAAATACGTAACCAACTTTTCCACTGTTTATTCAAATTCTTTACAATTGTTTCGCTCAACTTGGGCATCTTCGGAAGACATATGACTAAAATTAAGTACAAAGCTGATATATATATATATATATATATATATATATATATATATATATATATATATATATATATATACATTTGTAAAATTAATCTGAGGTGTTGCGGAGGGGGGTCGAACATTTTATAATTTTATTTAAAATAATTGATTCATAAGTATTTTTTATGTTACTGAGAGATTGCGTTTCGTCATCTACTTGAAAACATCCGAGAATTTCAGATTAAATTCTAACATCTGGGCTGTGATTTCTTGGCGAAATATTTTTAATAGTAAAACTACAACTACAAAAAAATCACTTGGATACTGTTTTACTTACTTTATTAGTTCACTTTAGGTATACGTATTTCGCCTTCTCAAGGCGTCTTCAAGAGTTTTCTTAGAAACTAAGAACCTTCTGTGAATTTACTTATATATTACCTTATAGTACAATATAATGGGAGGGGTTAATAGTGGATTACTGCCATAATTGGTTTAATCATTATGGAAACACCTCCTTTTATATTGTACTAGAAAGTAGTATATATAAGTAAAGGACACAGAAGTTTCTTAGTTTCTATGAAAACTCCTCAAGATGCCCTGAGAGAATAAAACAAGTAAAATAGTTTCGAAGTGGTTTGTTTGTAATTGTAGTTTTTTTAATTGTAGATTATATTACATTCAATGAATTCTGAGACCTTTATAACTATAGAAGTTTATACGTGACTATTGTGTAATGTACCTCTAAATGACTGATAAAATTTCTATTACACCATGGTCCGTAGCAATAGGCATTAAATACTTCATTTGTTGTAAACCTTAAGCGGACGATTCAAGTATTGTCACAGAAGATTTCTTCCCATTTCTTCGAAAACATGTTCAAGAAATTTAACACATTTTATAGATTTAAAACTACACGTGCAATTTGTATTGGTGCCATTAATTATTGAGCTAAAAGTAATACAGAACAGATGATCGTTAAGACTTTTCTTAGTTGTTCGAGGCTTTTACAATCTACATACGTAATTGTAATCTAATGGTGTCATAACCATAAGTTCATATGCGATGGTACATAACATACGTTCCAATTTATTAGCCCTTTGTTATATAAGGCACAATAGTAATACAGCACTGAAGCCACTGTGGGTAAGATAAAAAAGATATGAAAGTTAAGTTTTGTTGCTCAGAATATTATACATTTTGGTGTCAGTAACGTCGTGATAGGAGCTTGAAGGGTGTGCGGGATTTGCCCTGTCAATCGAGATTTCGAACCGCTTTGACAATTATCTTTTAATATATTTCTAAATCCACTGGTAAAGGGAACCAGTCTTGAAAGCAATTATTTTTCAGTTAATAATTAAAATAGCATTTGTTTGATATTTATGGTACTGAATTTTAAACGAATGTATTTTTTAAAAATTGGATTGATTCAGCCGTTACTTTGTGATAATTGATCTTATCGATAAATGAATAAACACTACTTTGTTTATTATCACTTTTTTTATTTACAAATCCTTTTACTTAGGCCAAACTGGAAGATCACTTAGAACTCGTTATAACGAACACTTTAGATCATTTAGATTAAGAAAAGATTATTCCAATATTCAGTACATTTAATAATTAATGGAATTTCCAAAATATATATTGTTTGACAATGACAAGCTATTTATCGAAACTATAGTCAAAAGGATTTGTAAATAAAAAACGTGATAATAAACAAAGTAGTGTTTATTCATTTATCATTAAAATGTATTTTTTAATTTTATTCTATTTTAGGGTTGTCACATGCACTTTTGCTGCAAAAACTGTCAACTTTGTACTTACTAATTATTTACAGCAAAAATATGTAATTTGTAATTGTTGTCGATGTCAATCAATCAAACTATAACACTCAATTGTTAAATGACGAATCAAGAAGTGAAACGTATTGTACTGTGAACGAATTGTTTCATTATTTCCTCTACAATTAAATCTATTGTTTCTAGTGGACTAGCCTTCTTCGTTTTACGGTTAAACTGTAACCGGGACCCTCATAAAACATCGGATAACAAAAGAAGTTACACTGACATTGATGCCTTAAGACATTTTCTTTCGCGTCGCTGCTACCTCAAGTGAAACCTTTTTACACGCCGTTAATTTATTTTCTTGTTTCGTTTCCTTTCACTATCGAATACCTACTTCCTGTTTTCCGGGAACATTACATTTATCAGGAATAAATCAGTAAGTGCTACTACTTAGCGTCCTGTGACAGGAATGCTTTTTCTTTTCATCTGTACATATTCTCTGATTATGCATTTTTCCTGCGTAACGCACTGTATTGTGAGAATAAATTAGTTTGCACATGTTTTACGATGATTTGCATAAGTATAATATATCTTTAAAGACACAACCATAAAGTAACTTGTAATTATCTGCTGATAGGTACCCAGCCACTAATTATTAATGCAAATTAAACACAGTGACGTTCAATAAGGGGAAGCGGTGTGAATTGAGCTGGTGTTTCTCAAAATTAAAAAAAAAATGCTTAACGTATCCGTAAAACTGCTTTTCAAAGTAGCGCAATAAATTTTGTAAAAACTAATAGTTATCCTAACCTACCTATCTTATCAGAAACTAGGATAAAACTAATAAAGAATTAAATTACGGAGTATTTCAGTAAAGGGTAGCTACATTGGGGAAATGGACAGAACGTTCAATCGAAGGATCTATGAACATAAAGTAAATTTCAATCTGATAAAATCGTGGTGAGTGATATTTCGCTGGGCACTTGATGAAATATATTTAAATAATCAAATGATTAAAATAAAACACACTTGGTAGGTTTCACTACATAAATTAGAAAATTTCTGACACGTGTTTCGGTAGTTACACCATTATCGAAGAGTTTAGGACTTACGTTGTTTATTATCTATCAATTGTGTCGCTTTTAATAGAAGCGAAACCCCAAAATCTCTTTGCTCGGTCGTAATGAGTAGGTCGTTTATGAGGGCTAGATTTATTTCTATGATTTCTAGGTAGTTTAGCCGTTTACCTTTGTTTTGGTTGTGTACAAGTTTTACGTTATTGGTATCAAACGAATGTTTCAGGGTTATGCAATGGTCGGCTATACCGGTACGTTTGCTGCCATTTTTTATATTTACATTTTTCATGTTCATCTATGCGTTTTTTAAGAGCACGTCCAGTCTGCCCAATATAAAAAGCTTCACAATTGTTACATTTTATTTGGTATACGCAATTTTTTTCAAGTTTATTTATTTTCTCTTTGTTGTTTACGAGCATTTTTTGTTAAATTATTTTTATTTACCGAGATAATAGATAAATCAAGTTTTTTTAACTTATAGCAATTTTATCAGATATGTTGGGTACATAATTGATGTAATAGTAAGTTTTGTTTGACTGGATGTTTTCTGGATTTGAACCTGAGTATAGTTTCCGGAGAATTAACTTTTTCTGTTTTTTATTGATCAACCTGTCTACTAGATCTTCATCGTAGCCATTATTTTTGGCAAGATTTGTTTAAAAAAATTAAAATAAATGCAACAGTATAATTTGCGTTATTTAGTAATTACACAAATGTATTTAAAAAAAAAATTAAATTGAATGTTAATATGCAAATTTTAAAGTAAAAATGTTGGATAGTAGAAATGTACATGAGAGAAGAGTTTGAAAACCACTGCTTCTGTGTGCTTAGTTGCGATTTTGAAATAAACAGCGACGCGAAATATAAAAAGCAAACATGTTGTAATTCTGTGAGTTTAATGTTCATTGAAATAACTAACCGCTTAATTACCTGTTTTACAATGAATATTGTTTAGCTTACTTATCTGCAACAGTAAACATGTTGTTTTATTTTTTTTTACGGAATTCTATACTTGCTAAACACTCATAAACCTATGTCAAAGTTGCTTTACATTAACCAGATTTTTACGTCGTTGCTTGTTATTTTTTTCCGGTTGATGACAAAGTTGATACAAAATCACATGGGGCAATTAAAAATTGACGATGCGTAAAGTGGAAAAAGTAATAGTTAATTTCAGAAAATTCCTGTACTGTATTTTAAAAGTCTTAATCAAATTTTTAATTTTTAATTATTGTAATTATAAAGCTTTCGGAACACCTTGGAAAAATTGTGGTAGATATATCATTAAGATAACACAATTAACAGATTGATTGATACAAGTCTTTTTGGTATAATTTTACGTTTTAGGTTTTTAGTTAAGTACAATATTAACTAAACACAACAATAAAGCGAGAACATTAATTATGGCTTGACGTTTATTTTTTGTTTTTCGTTTTCTGCGCCCTATTACATATTCAGTGCGTTAATAGAATATTGTTGGCAAGAACAAAAACAAAGGTTTGCGGTAACACGTAAAAAGGCAATAATAATTTATCATAATTAACTCATGACGATCACATGTCTCACTCAGATTTGTAGACAGATTGTCTGATTCGACCAATTTATTATAGCTCATTCGACCAACGCGTAAAATATTCATTGGACACGTTTAAATATTTCTAATTTGGTAATACTTTACAAACTAATGGTAATTAAAGTTGATAGATTGCGTATCGCATTATTTGTGAAACATTTTAAATAAAATTGAATATCGGTATTTTGAGTAACAAACAAACACTGTGTTACGTTTCACGAAAAAATTTATTTATTCTTCTCTACAATATTGTTTCAACCCTTGCGGGTCATTCTTAAGAGCTATTGTGTTACTGAGTAACATAAAATAATTTTTTTCGCGAAACGTAACCCGGTGTTTGTTTGTTACTCAAAATACCCATATTCAACTTTTTTCTAATGGTAATTGTTCTTTAAGTCGATACAATAATAGAAGAATTCATAAAAGAAGGGATGGTGTGTCTTTACTACCATAATTTGTGAAACGTGCGAAAAACTAGAAACGGTGAAATAATTTAACGGTGTTTAAAAATAGTGTTAATAATAATAAATTAGTCGAAAGTGTACCATTCTTCATCTTTTCTTACAGGTAAAAACTAATTCTCTGTTTGCAATAAGTTTTAAATTTATTACATCGTTTAAGTAGACACATTAAACTTGAATAATCCAAAATTTAATAGATATCTATATAGTAGTTTTTTGACGAGGGGAAGATTTGAGATTAAAATATTATATGCGGTTATCAACTTAATAAGTTGGAAATTGCGTTACATACCTGGTAATTTCGATAAATTTCTGACCCGGAGCTAAACGTTCTTTATTAATTTGGTTTGTCTGCCCATCACGTTTGTCAAATATATACCTTCGAAAGGCTTTGACAAATATTTGAAATATTACAGCTAACAGTAAATTTCAATAGATGGCGATAAATTGCCTGTAATATTTTGTTATATCCTTTTCTGTCGGTAAATATGTGCTTATTATTTCGTATGAATAACATCAGACTGGCTACATTTGCAATATATGAGCAGAATGCTTTGAGTTAGTAGTTTTCGATATATCTTTTCTGATTATATACTAAAATTAAATAGACGGGGCTTTTAGCTCTTGTAATTCCATATTAACAGTATTAACATTAAAACACCAAGGTTTTGGGTTACAAAATATTTATTTTAGATCACAATGACAATTTCAACTTACAAAGTCTTCTTTAGCTGAAGTATAATAAACTAAAACTAAACAGTGCTACCTTATATACTAAATTATAACTATGTGCAGGAGAGGGGATTTATAAATTAAATGTTAAGTAGGAGGAGAATTGCAAAACTCTATCTGGTCGTTTAAAACAGATAAAGTCCTAAAATCAGGTGTTTACTTTCTTAACTGTGGTGATTGCGATAAAGCGTACGTGGGACAAACAGGGAGATCTTTTAAAGGAAGGATCAAAGAACATAAATCTAGTTTTAAAAACAAGAATTCAAAATCAACCTACGCCGAACATCTTCATGGGTTCAGGCATAACTTTAACGAAAATTTCAAAATTCTTCAGGTAGAAAATAAAATAAAAGCTTAAAATTGACATTGTTAGAAAAAATGAAAATCAACAAATTATGTAAAAAAGGGTGTGCCTTAAACGACCAAATAGAGTTTTGCAATTTGATATGGTCATTGTGATCTAAAACAAATATTTTGTAACTTAAAACTTTGTGTTTTATTGTTAATATTGATTATGTACTATTTGCGTTTTTGATTCTTTTGCATGTTTTGAATTGTTTTACTTTACAATTGCAAATTGCATCCTTATTAGGCAGTCATAGGTACTGCGGACGTTAAGGGTCATTTTGTTGAGGATTAAAATGTTAAGCAATGTTGTGTTATGATAGTTTCCTTTAATGACGCTGTTTATTTATACATATGTATTTGATAGGATTTTTTGTAGCATTTCCTTTCGCTGTTTGAAATTATTTGATTAGTCCTGGTAGTGTCGATTAAAAGCATTTCGCCGTTAAGTGTCGACACAGCAGCAGTTGGAATTTCTGGTGTTTTAGGATTCGAATAAAAAACATTTCAAAAGTAGTGAAGTGTGTGTACTCCATACATACATCGTGATTCGTTTTCCTCATTTAATCCTCATTGACAATGAAATATGTAGGGATGCAAAAAGCGATGGCATTTTTTACTTTGAACGGATTTTTGTTTCTGACAGATACGCGATATTTTATTGTGCATGCCTGATATTTACGGCCGCATTATACATTTACTATATACATACGGGATTCATACAATATACGAGAACTAAAATGTCCATCTAAAAAATTTAGTCATCATCTCTCCATAGGCACGAATTTAATACGCAATGTTACAAATAGTAAAAATGTTCGGATTACTAACTTCTCCAAAAGCTTTCCGACGTAGAGGTTACTCGTATTATTTAGGGGCAGATCCATAAACAACTTATGGGGAAGGGAAGAATCAACTTTTTCCTAAAATATCTGGTATGGAAGTATATGTAGTATCTAATAGCCTCAAATAAAGCAATTCGCATAAAAAGCTACCTTGTAAATCGTACAGGTTCAAATGATAAAATTGTGTAGTTAATGAAGTGGAAAATACACACAGTAATAGTTTCAAATAAATTTTATTTGTATTGCTACAATATTGTTTCGCTATGCAATAGCTTCTTCAGGCGAAGATAATACAAACTTAGTCTACTACACAAGTATTTATACCTAAGATGACTATTAACCGTTATGGGTTGGTAGGGTAGGTAACAAATTTAAATTTAGCAGTGGAGAATTTGTGATTTTAAGTTGTTCGTTTAAAATAATATTTTTATATATTATATTTCTAGTTGTTCTAATAAATTGAGTTTACTCCGTTTATTTTCAATATGTACAATTGTGAAGTCTTTATTAAAATCATGGTTAAAATTCTGCACATATTGGAAGAGATCATTTCAGAAAACAAGTCAATTAGCGCTAATTTTCGCGAACTTTTTCAGCAGTGCTTTTGCCAATGCCAAACCGATCAATTTTCTTGTAGCTTAGTCGTTCTGAGCCCTGTGTTCTTCATTATAAGAGTCAGTACGACCATTTCGGTGTTTACTTTTTTAAACTATCGTAGGTGTATTCGTGGAAAAACATCTTAATAAAGAAATTTATACAAAAGTTTTAAACTTAATTGAACACTCAACAATTGTTTCGACCTAGTCGATCATTATCAAGAGTACAAAGAATCTAATAAAACGACTAGGTCGAAACAATTGTTGAGTGTTCAATAAAGTTTTAACTGCAGAAATATTTTTGTTTAAATTTCTCTATATTTACTTTTTTGATAATACAGTGGTTTCTAAGTACAAAGCATGATACATGGACTCCTAAGTGTTTCCATGTCCAAAAATGATTATATTAAAAAACTAAACATAATTAAACAAACCGGCAGTATTGAAATACCTACCAGTCTGTCCGATATATACTTTAAGGCATGACCCACAGGTCAACATATAAACTCCAGAACACTTAAATTTGTCAGTTTTGTCTTTGATATTTTTTATTAATCTTCCTATAGAGAAATTAGTTTTGTAGGCCATATTAATTACACATTGTTGTAAATTAGTGAATATTTTATTACTAATAGGACCTAGGTATGTTATGCTTCCATATTTACTATCTTTATTATTAGAGAAAGGGTAAACGGAATTTAAAGCTAATTTATGTCGTTTTTTAGATACTATATTATCGATATAAAATATAAAATATTCACCATCCTTATTGTGTACATATTTAATCACCCAGGTTGAAATGTTTATTTAGTAGTAAGTAAGTACTCACGTCTGAGGAAGCCAAAGTTTGGCGAAACATATGTTGCGAATAGTAAATAAAGTGTGTGAAAATCATTAGTTTTGTTTTTCTAATGTCGAAAAATGTGAGAATGCACAATAGCACAATGGTTTTCAATCAGCTGTTACATTTTCCAAGTAGGAAAACTTTGAAGATCGACCATATAGAATGTGTTAATCAAATGGCTCACAGATGTAGGTAAGTGTAGCTTACAGCAGTTCTCTATTCAGCTGCGTTTTTCAAAATCCATCATTTCTAGAAACAGGCTGATTTACATTAAATATCATTTCAAACAAAGCACCCAGTAACAATTTGAAACTAGAGTTACATTTTTACATGTTTTTTTTTCGTTAAAAATGAAGATGGTTATTTCTTATTTTTATGATGTTCTTCTGATACTCAGGGGCAAATTTCTTACTTCGATTTTTCTCATTCAGTGGTTTTTACATTGCCTATGGAAATAATCTATACGTTATAAAACCCTTGGTGGGGGGTGAATTCTCCCATACCCTCCTTGGATCCACCACTGTAATATCTATTATATTCATTTGTAGTATTATACTTTTTCATAAGGCATCCATAAGTTCATTCGTTTTCGTCAACGAAAGCATCAGCAAATAAGTACTTCTGCATATTTATGTTTGTTCCATAATTGACAAGAAGTGGTACCGAAATTCAACATTAGTAGAGTTGAAAAAATCCGGTTCCAGAAACGTGCAATAGGCCAAGCTCACGCTCTGTTCTACCCTAACTATAACAAACGTATTCACCAATCACCACTGTGACCAGAGAAGGTAGCTTACAAGTTCGCTGCTACCGATGAGAAGGCGAACAAGCACTTAAAAATAAACAGGCTGTCCACATGTTTACGCAGATAAATATATCTTTCAGCTCTAATGAGAATACTAATAGCTTCCATCCTACGACGAAAGGTGAAGTACTGTCTATCTTGGAGAGTACCTATTCAAGTCTATAAAAAAAAACGTTATGTACATACGTAAGTATTTTGGTCGTTTGGTGTTTTGGAACGACATAATAAAAGAAAAATGAGTGCGTGTGTAGAGTTTATTATATACACTATTTATAAGGTTTAGATATATACAAGATGAAGAAACATTCGGTAGAATGAAGAAAAGTACAAGAGAATAAGGACTTGATTGATTTAATTTAACTGGATGAGATTGACTGACTTTTGGGGACTGTTAATTCTCGTTCAAAAGGTTTTTATAGGCGGTATGTTAAAAGAATGAAAGAAGTAGCGGAATCGTTTCTCAGGATTTTAGTTTGGCATTATTCGATGTAAGGATGACGGGAATTTAGGGAAAGTGACCCTGACGAAGGTAATTGGCGTAAAAAAATGAAAATGGACCGGATGTAGAAAAGGGTCACTTTCTATTGGCGAGGGTAAATGGGTGAGAGCGTGAAGATCCCAATAACACCAACTAAGGATACAATAGGAAAGGTTCGAAAAGGATTTATAAAAAAGTAAATAAGAATAGAATGAAATTGAAAGAAGAAACTATTACCTATGTTAAAAAAAAAATACAAAGGGGAAGTGAAATTGGAAATGTATAGAGATAGATATTATTTATGGGTGTGACGAAGAGTACAAAATAAATAGAAATTATAAATTCAATGAATAGAAATGTGAAGAAATTCAAAAAAGAAGGAATTAAAATCCTTATTCGTCTAAATTTTAAGATCAATGATCTCACATTTTGAACGCGTCCTAACAAATAGGCACAACGAACCGAAAGCCACATCCCACGACCGGTTTCGACCTATCTTAAAATTTAGACGATAAGAATTTTAATTCCTTCTTTTTTGAATATGTTATATTTTCGTCTAGGAGTCTTCATCTGCTTGTCTTCACTCTTGTTTCTATTTATAATATGTCCTTGCGTTAGCCCTTCATGTATCAGAAGATGTTCCACCATTTGCTGTCTATTCTAGTTGTTCTAACCTTCTCATTTTCTAACCTTTTCTATCTATGGAATTTTTGCAATAATATTTTTCGAATTTCCAAATTAAGCGTCGAAAGAAGAAATTGGTGTACATAAAAGAATATAATTAATGTTATTTTCTGATTCATCAGGTATATTAATTCCTTTGTATAATGTTTTTGTTACAAACGTACCATAAAAATTAGGAATTTCTGTATGTTTCTTTAAATTGTTCGTAATTCGTGAATTAAAAAAGGAAAAACCGTAAAACTGTGTGATGATAAACAGGATGTTTTTAAGCAAACATTAAAGAAAGTTCCATTTATCCTTGACGTGACGGTATCTGCTTGCTAAAGAACTTAAAATAACGAAAGCTCTTCTCACCTTGAAGATTGTTTGCTTGACGAAGTGTTAAATTTAAAAAAAATCATCGTCTGAAACCGCTTTACAATGACACCGTTGTAGTCGTTAGAACATGCTTACAGAAATTAGAAACTGGACGAAGATAAAAAAATCCCAAGATGATTTAGTACAGTGTCTTCCAAGGTGGTTTTTATTGACCCCTGATCTATGGAAAATTAAAGTTAATTTGGGGTATATGAACAGCGACAAGTAGTAATAATAATTATTATTATAATTTAAGAAAAAGTAATGTAATTGTGTCTTATTCTGAAGATAAAAATGCGTTTGTAAACGACTGTTTGAGGATTTTAATTGAAGAAATGTAAGTCTGTTCCGATGATAATAAAAATAAAAGAACGACCTTCTTATAGGTTTTGCAGTAGTATTTACACATTTTGATAACCTGACGTCTGGTTCATTTTATTCTGTGACAGCTAGGTGATTGTATCAGTCTGGTGTTTGAACTTTAGTAGGTGGAAATAAACTTTGGGGATGAGCGACAGTTGTGGAGTGAAACAAGGTGATTTTATTTACTAGAATGACTGTACCGTTATTACTAATGGATTATCCGGGTTGATATAGACCGTGGTCTATAGAATTTTGCTTCTAACGTTTCATTTACAACTGTGCTAGACATTCTCAAAGGTTCAAAAAAGAAGGTTTTAAAATCCTTTTTCGTCTAATTATAAAGGATCATAGATCCCACAGTAGGCAGTTACACTGTTGTAATTCAATGTCGGTAGGGGTATTAGACCTCGGAGTAGTTGTTTCTGTTGATTCCATATTTATATTTTTTATATAGCTTGTAAAGGCCTTTCTGCCAGCGCCCACCTGATGAGACCCGATAGGTCGAAACCGGTCGGTGCGCTGTTCCTACTGTGTAGGACGCGTTTCAAAGGTGGGATCTGTGATCCTTTATAATTAGATGAAAAATGATTTTAAAACCTTCTTTTTGAATTGTTATCTTCGTTTAAGAATCGTTCGGAATCAACAGTGTAATTCAATGTCGGTAGGGGTATTAGCCCTCGGAGTAGTTATTTCTGTTGATTTCATATTTATATTTTCAAAGGTAATGTGACATTAACTGTATTGTTTGTGATACCGATTGTAGCGGACAGATATTTATATTCTTGGTAAGGGACTTTTGCTATGAAAATGAACGGTACACAATATTTCCTAGATCTTTGACTAATTTCCAACAAGACAGAAGGTTGCTATTCAATCTCAATATGTAAATAAATGAATTAGCGATTTCAAACACCACATAGAACTATTCAATTGTATTGTCGAATAATTTTAGGGTAAGTTAATTGAATTTCACTCTGCAAAACAACTGGTTTTTATACTTCATTAAGTATATAATGCAAAAGCTTCATTTCAGTTAATATTGGCAATAAAACAGTCCTACAGGATTACAAAAGATTAAGCCACGTATAATCGCAATTAATGTGATATTGTTGAGTGCTTAAGAAAATTTCCTTGGCTCTGTCATTGCGTCCCTCGTAATGAATCCGAAACGTCACGCGAACTCGTACCTATAGATGTGTGCGTGCCATGTTCAAGGGTAGTTTTTCAGTGTTGTATCCCACCCCTCGCGTGACCTGTGTGCGCCGCCGTTTTCGTAGTAATCTACTAATGCGTCCTCTGCGCGCGACATACATACCTTTGCTTATACTCGACGACGACTCGAATTCTATCTTTTTATTTCTTTGCTCTCCTTAATCTTTAAGATGATAAATACATAAGCCAGCCATTATATAGGCATGTGTATATCCTCCGGACGTCTTTACATGAAGGTAGAACGAACCTGGATACGAGACATCCATCCGTCTCATAATAACAGCAGCTAATTCAGTTTGGCAAGAAGATAGATGTCGTATCAAATATATACATGGAAATAAATCAGGTTCTATTTCTGAGTTAATTTTCTTCAAACAATGCTAGCAACAATTATATATATATACTCTAGTACGAGCTCAATGTCTTCTTTGTTCCCTCTATCAAGGGATGGCTGGTATAGGTACCTATATTTGCTGCAGAACTGTAGAGCTACCAAAAAATTAGGAAATTTATAAATATAAATATAAATATAAATATGGAATCGACAGAAACAACTACTCCTAGGGCTAAAACCCCTACCGGCATTGAATTACACTGTTGATTCCGATGGATTCTTAGACAAAGATATAACATATTTAAAAAAGAAGGAATTAAAATCCTTATTATTCTAAATATTCGTTCCAAATGTGAGATCACTGATCTTAATATTTAGATGAATAAGGATTTAATTCCTTCTTTTTTAAATAGGAAATTTATGTATTTCTGCGACCTAATTACTCAAATTTATTAATATAATAATTTAATGTATTTGATATGCTTGTTGAAAATTTCATTTTACCGGCCGTCCTATGCGGATTGGTAAACCAGATGAATTCTATGAGTCTGTGGTCGAGCGCGTCGTGATATGCTTAACTAGGCTAGCAGGCGGGTTCTGTGCACCACTGGAACCATATCCTCTTCTCTCCGTACCCACAATTACTAGCATAAAGCAGCGACTTTAGGCGAGTAATTGAGCTGCAATCGACGCGGATTGCAGACAACCATAATATGCTCCGCCTCTACGCGAGGCTAACGTAATACATTCGGTGGTAATACGCAGTTCGTTTACATTGATAACACATGTGAGACGTAATTTCTATTATAATAATTATTTTATTCATATTGAGTGCTAATTACGAACTCTCGATACAAATATAGTTAAAGAAGAGTGAACTTTTTTTTTTCAACACCTATGATATGTGTACTACGGAGAGTAGAGGCTGGGAGGGTTGTATATAGTGTGTGTTGATGCGTCTTATGTAAATATCTAACCGTGTAATTAGTAAAGATAAAAAGATGTACAAATATGATTATGGGGTAGTGTGTACGCCAGGAATAGATACAAGTTTAATCTTATGTAATAATTGTTACAACGTATGTTACGCAGTTGTGACGTTTTGATTGTGTTCCTATTCGGTTCGATACAATAGTGGCAATCTGAAAATGGATTTAGTTTATAGTTTGGTTTATTTAAAAGAATAAAAGTTGGCCATTGTCCAATTTATTATTGATATTCCTGGTGTCAACCGCAGAAATAAATTCGATTTGTGGGTGTAATAAAAAATGCAGTATTGTATTTTCCTTAATTACTTCTTTCATTAGGAGGAATAAAAACATCTTCATAAGATCCATCATATTTCATTTACCTACCCTGTGTTATGATTTTGTTGAAATATTGCGTACAACTACAAGTAAGAAAAACTCTACAAAACCGTGTAAAAAGTACCAGAGACCAAAAGATCCATTAATTCCCCTGCTTGCCCACACCCACCAAGGACGCTATAAAGGCACCCCTTCGTACTTCCGTAGTTCTTGAATGAATATTAGCAACAGTAACGTGATTGATTGATTGATTGAAGTTGGAAAGATAAAATTTTTATCATCAAAGTGTTTTTGCTACTGCATAATATCTAATTTGTTGTTTTTTTAATACCGAAATGGAACAGAGGCATTTAAGAAAGTTATGCGGTAAAGCTTGGCTTCTAAGCAATTTGTGGGATAATGACTTTCGATAAAAAGAATAGCAGTAGCCTGGCAATTATGCAGCCCCTGACAAAAATCTAACAAAACGTTGTGCGTCGCTTCAGAGTTTTCGAATCCATTAAGTGCCATTTTCTTCTACTAAAACTTCGTCCCTTGAGCCGAGGCAATAAAAGGCAAACTCTGAAGCCGTAAAATCCCTCGAGAAAATGTACTTTATTAAGAATCAAAGAGGCGCGTCAAGTCGGTCGTTTAGTTGGTGTAACATTCCAGGCCACATTTAACAAAAATAACTCGAAACTTCATTGTTTGTAGCTAAACAACCCACGAAATTTACGACGAAATCTGTAAGGGAAGCTTCCGATCTTCATATTCTGTTACAAATTTTCAACAATGACAATTCTCACAATTGTTATCGCTTTAAATGATGCTCTACAATCACGAACGATTATTTTGTTTTCAGTTTTGAGAGCAAAATTTTCCAGCGTACATTTTTTTTTCCAAATTTTCCGGTGTTATGAAATTTTTGGTGATTGTAGAGAATCATTTTAGTTAATAAATTTTGTTTAATCAATTGTTTGGTTATTGCATATTCTGCAGCTTTTGGTTGACTGACTCTAGAGATCGTTGAGTTTCGTGTGTAATTTTTCGAAGTGGTGGAGGTGGGAGGGGTGGACGCTCCGCCGCTTGTGCCCTTATTTCTCTTCCCCGGCAGCCCTTTCGCTTGCCTCTGGAACAAACAGAACACATTGTTTCGAAGTCAACGAGGTGGAAGCGTTGATAAACGTCGGCAATGCTGAAGCATTACAACATACTATGGATCTATATGTCTATGTCTATGTCTATGTTCGTTGTTTGCAGTCAGAACAATTCGCCTGTGGAACTGCTCGGCTCGGCTGGCCGTACGATACCACCGATGAGATGACGATAGCATTTTTCGTTGATAGAATGCGATCGTTTAAATGGGGAATGGAATGGTTGGTCGGGGATTTTCATCTTTTTAATGGGATCGGCGACGGGTCTTCGCGGTTTCTGACAGTTCGGGATGTTTTTTTTAAGCGAATTTGTTTTTACAATAAATAGACAATGCGACATTTCGACATTGCGAGGAAATGGAAGGTCAGGAAAAGCAAAATATTTTAGTTTGAGTTTTACTTATTTGCGAATGAATTGTAAAAAGTGCTTAATTATTGCAATATTGATTACAGAATTACGTAACGCACTTTTTAAAGATTTCAATCTCATCTCCCTCCCTTTAACGTGCCGTAACATTTTGTCTTGCCATCTCACTCATTTCTCTTTTCTAATTTTTACTTAAAAATATCAATTATGTCGCGCCAAAAACTGGAAAATCATTAAATTTTAAATTAAATTAAATAATGTTACGTAATCCGTTGATTGTCTGTCCCTTTCCCTGTAACGCACGTTTTACAATTTTCCCTTCAACCAAACTGCGTTAAGTAATAGTTAAACGCAGCCTTATAGAGGGTGTTCTCAGAAACGATCTCAGACCGAGCGGCGTGGTCTAATGGTTTAGACCAGAGTTCCCCAAATTTTTTTGTGTCGTAGACCCCTTGCCATGTTTTTCCGTGTTGGGTAGACCCCCTACTTACCTGATGTTGATTTCCTGTAAATTTCTAACTGTAGTGAAGTTTAGTGTTAAAAACTTAAAGTAAAAACACATGTTAATTTATACATTTATTAATTGAATTTAAATTAAAACTACTCAAAATAAAATTTTGTATCTGTTATGTAAAATATACGTAACATTAAATAAACTATAAATAAAATAACATAAGCAATAAGTCAATATTTTTAGTGAGAAGGATGAACCTGATGCTTTAATAATAAATTATCAACATTTGGCGTCAATTTTGTAAGGGTTAATCTTAAATCTCCTCGGCTAATACCAACATCCTACAACTTACACAATTTTATAAACATATATAATAAATTTTTTACTTCATAGGTACTTTTATAAATAATGTATATGTTTTGTTATTATAAGATAGTATGATGTAAGTAAATAGGTACTATCAGTGTATGTGTTGAGATCCACTATCGTGGACCCCCATTTTCATTTCATGGACCCCCAAATTTTTCGCTGACGTAGACCCCTTGCAGGTTGCCATAGACCCCTAGGGGTCGATATAGACCACTTTGGGAATCACTGGTTTAGATCATCGCTTAACATTCGGGAGGTCACCGGTTCGATTTCGAGTCCGTCTGCTCTGACCCAAGTTTTCTGTGGTTTCCTTGGATCATTCAGACAAATGCTAGCATAGTAATATAGTACAGATAATCTTTCACTTCATTTCGTCCGTTTCACTTTTCTCTCCCTAACCACCACCCATCCAAAAAAAAGAGCCTTCGATAACCCTCCAGCTTTGCTCTACAGTGTAAGTTTTTTCGTTTTTTAAACGGTCTCAGGTGGATCTTGGTTCCAGTATAGTATTTTAAAGGCTACTTGAAACACCTTCATACATCTAAAGCAATCTGTAGTGGTCTTGGAGCAGTTTCATTTACTTACTTGTATATCTGACAGGACATTTTTAGTAAAGTTTTAAATTAAACTCAAATAGCTTTGTACTATTTTACTTCAAAATTCGTGAAATATTCTTAACAATTTAACAGAACAGTAAGGGCAATATAAGCAATGGAGTATACAAGAAATAGTTCAGAGGTTATTATTGCAGTTATTTAACAAATGAAAGGTAAAGTGAAAAAATGCTTTAGATTCATGTAATTGTTAATCTTCATACTTTTCTGGTTGACACTGTTTATTAGTTGATAAAATAAGATTATTTCACCGGTGCACAGATGTGCCACTTCTTTTGATTCCTACGGGGGAATCGATGCAATAAAAGGACTTTGTGTTTTAAAAGTTTATTACACCCAAACTATTTACAACTATATACACACTAATTTTATTGTATGCCGAGATTGCTACTTATTTTTACGAAAATACTAATTGACTATAGATTATGATTTATTATATGAAACTATATGTTGTTAAATATTATATGTTTAGAGAGATCTTGATGTGATTGGTGCTATATGTTAATGTACTAAAAATGATCTCTGCTAAAATGTTTGATGTTTGAATGGTTTGAATCTGGTACGATTGAATGATGAACTGATTCTGCAATTGAATGTAAAAGTACTTATTTTAACAAGAATTTAAGAACCGCCCCCCAGAGGAGGGGTGATTCCGATGCACCGACACTTGAAACATACAAAAATGCAACATTGCAAGCTATGTTTCGGTGCATCATCTACGTTCTGAAAATGGACCGATGGATCAAAAAATTACCCCCAATAAATCTATCGACTAAGTTAACTCTAAAAGAACATTTGGAAACAAAGAAAATATAATACAATAGGGCTAAACGGCAATACCAAGAAGGGGAAAAATATGACACATACAAAAACCATAAATTGTAAAAGAAAGGAACAGACAGCAAATGCACATGACAATACAAAAATTACAAAAATCGGAGAAGTAAAAAATGCATGACTAATAAGGCTAATATATTACGAAGACAAAAAATAAAAAGATGAATATATGCGAACAGACACTATTTCCTAGTTTCACAGTTTGTGTGTTAATATATGCAATTATTAAAAATGTGATTAAAACCTAAATTTTAATTTGTAACAATTTTGTGATGTGAGTTTTTCTTTATTAATTTAATGATTCTTTTCTCTGTTTGTCTTCGATTATTGCTTCGAAATTGAATTTATTTATGGAATTAAAATTTCAATTCAAATGAAAAAAGCTGTTGGAGGAACAACTTGTGGTGATTAAAAGCTTTTTATTTTTGATTTGAGTTCAAAATACATAGCATTGAAAAGCGTTAGCGCGTATCATGAAAAATCACACTCATTATCGAGAAGTACACAATAAAAATAAAAGTAATGGCGTGATCATATTTTACTTTTAATATCGACCGTAATTGAAATGGCTTTTTCAGTTAATTACAATCCGGAGAAAAAAGAAAAACGACTGCCGGAATAAAGACGAGAAAAAAAAAAGAAAAAAGAAAGGACGAGAGGAACTTTTAAGGAGCTAAAGTAATTTTTTAGCGTCGCGCCATTCGAAATTATCCCTTCCGAAGGAAACGTTTACTTTTTTCTTCTCTTTTCTGTGTAACAATCGCGACAAGTTCATTTCTCATTATTTTCGTAAAATAGGTGGCCCCGAAGTTCAACTTGTGAACTTCCATCCGCGGAGACGGGGACGGTGCCGAAGGTGTCGGAACGGCACGAACGCAAATCGTTTCGGATTAGGATTTTGAAAAATGATAAACGGAAACTTTCCCGTGATAAATGGGCCGGCTTACAAAAGCTTCGAGGCCTACGCTAATTTTTAACCTTTTTTTATGCGTAAGTGGTACAACACTGGAGTGAAATAAATTTCAAGGAGAGACAGACCGATTCTATGAAAATTACTTTGTAAATTTCACATATACCATTATTCAGATTTATATCTATCTACTTAATAGTTGACCACAAAAATTATTTAAATCTTTTTTTTTAAATTAATTAAAAGCTTTGATTCCGTTCTGCGAAAATTCCGTTATATGAAAAGGATAAGTAGATATTACACATTTCTAGGATAAATTCAATTGTAAGTCATGGAATCTCAATGTGGTCGTATCTGACACATTTTTGATTTCTTTATTATTAATTAATTGAAAGTTTTAAGTTCCTGGAGCGAGAAGAATATAATTTTCTACACTTCCAGGAATACGAATTTCTTACTACTATTTGAATATAGATAGTAAATTATTTTTCTTTTTTTCTTAATTGTATTTATATTAGTTTTGAAATTGATATATTATGAATATTTTTTTGATAAGTATTCCTAGAGTTAAGGCTCTAAAAATCCTTACTGAAGTGAACTTTCATTGAAATTTAGTGTCTGTTAAATGTTAATCATACTTAAATCCTAATTAAAACAAATAACAATTTATGTAAAAACAAATGATAATATAATATAAAGACGAATGGAAGATATAGAAAGACAAGTAACAAAAGGAAACAGGACAGTAAAATAACAACAGTAAAGACAATAAAATATGAAGTAAAACAATGTAGACAATATAGGTAGAAATAAACTTATGAGAATAGTGAACTGGAGTAGCTGGTGGACTACGTCGAGATATTAAATTTCCCTTGTATTTGTATGACAGGGTTATTAGTAAAATACTTGTTCTGGAAATAAAAGTACTAAGATTAGAAGTAATGAATTGAATAGTTTCGACCTTTACTTGATGAAAATCCATAATTCAGGAATAAATGTTCACGAAGTAGATTTTCATAAAAAAAATATTTAACAATGTTCAATGTAACATGTTTCGCCAAACATTTTTGGCTTCTTCGGTCAGTAGAAAATACTCACTGTCCAAAGAACCCAAAACTGTTACATTGAACATTGTTAAATAATTTTTTTTTGTGAAAATCTACTTCGTGAAGTTTTATTCCTGTAAAAGTCATGAAATTAGTTTACAAAAATACGTAGAATTGAGTATTTAGGACAGTACAGAATTCAAGAGAAAGGAATTAAGGGTACAATCAACTGTTAGTAAGAGGGGTATAGGTAAAACGTATAGGTGAAAGACGAAATTATAGGTAGAGGTAAATGATAGTAATAGCGGAATAATTGAATTTATATGAAAATAAAACAAAGGTATGCACAAGAAAAGAATTTGAGTCTACATTGATATGAATCAGATACTATTTACAAAAATGAATTTATGAATATTAGAATATAAATATTTAAAATTAAGTTTTTACGCTAGAAAAGTAAAGGTTATAGTTTCCGTAATCATTTTTAATTGTCCACAATTTTGAGACGTTGTAATTTAAAGTGAACCTTTATGATTATGTCGTGTCTGGCGATGGTGCTGGGTAGAGAGTCAGTAGCGAGAACTCCCGGGGACAGACGCTTACGTTGAGATCATTACCAAGAACAAAGGCCTTCCAAACGAGATGATTATAGATGGGTTTCGAGCTTCTTTCATTCTAGCTCCTTTTAAGCGTAGTTCCAGCGCTACGACATGAAAGGGATGCTGGCTGAGCGGCTGAGCCTGGCTGGCTAGCCAACCACCCCATCGCTCTCGTCTCAATCTTTTTTTTTTGCTGCCCGCACTACTACTGTTACTACCACCACCGTCATCATTCCCCGGTTCGTTCCACTTTGTCGCATGATGATAATCTGCATGTTTTCTTTTTATTATAGTTAGTAGTCAAGAACCTCGGACGAGTTTTTATTGTTGGCGAAGCACCTGTCTCGTACTTTCTTTTTGGCTTTTGCCACAACTTGGACGAACATTCTCGAATGAACGTGAAGTGTTTAGATATCGTGACGTGTTCAGTTACGAATACACAATTATCCGAACGAAAACAACGAAATTTATTGATAACTAAAATTAAGTTAACTACAGTTCTGATTAACACAAGTCTACACAATTTTTCACACTGGTAAATCTATTTCTCCTGTCGCCATATTCTTCGCCACTACTTATACTCGCATTCAACTTTCGCCACTCTATGACTATCGCTCCTGTCACTCGTCAACGCACGATGTAAACAAACTGACTTGGTCCGCCCAGTGCACTCGCTTTTACAGTTTTCAGCATTTCTTCCAGAACGTTCTACAACCTTCCCGTGTTACTATTGTCTTTTTATTGATCGTTGCTAGAATATTCAAGACGTATCTAGGAAGGCCGAGAATATCCATTACCTTTTCCAGGAAGGTGATGTTAATTAGGACTGAACCAACACAAATCGCAAGACAGTTCGTGACAATATACATATTTTGTATCGTTCAGATTAATGATACACTTTATTATATCGCAAAGTTAATAGTTAGTTATTGATAAAATTAATAGGAAAGAATGGTATACGTAAATAAAAATATTTTGTTAATATAGGTATAACTCTATTAGCTTCTGTGAATCAGGGCCTTTTGGTGTATTATTAAATAGTAAATGTTTAGTTTTATTATTCTAAGTATCATGTAAAATTGAGTCCAACTTTGATGCCAACCCTAGTTCTTTCTAACCCTGCCTTCTCAAGTCCCTCCGAAATTGCTATTTGTAATAGTGAAAATTCCCTTAAAATTTGCGATTCTTCTCTATACAAAAATTGTCATATTTCATGATTTGTTGTTTTTAAAAAAAAAACTCCATTACTCAATTTAATACTGATCGACCAAATAGATCGTAATAATTCCACCCTACTAAACTTATTTTAAATGTATTTCCACCCCCATTAGTTGACTATTGAACCTGTTACGCGAAACTTTAAGTTCAGTAGTAAATACTTGCATGTCTGAGGAAGGCAATAATTGGCGAAACATGTTACATAAATTCCGAAGTTTGTAGGGAGAATTCATGGTGAAACATGATTAATAACGGCCTTTGGCTAAACCGATAATCGGGTGTATTTGTTTTAACAAAAACTATAATGAAATATAGCCAAGTGTTTGATTCAATTTTGTTATGAAACATGTTACATGTTTGAATAAAATTTGTGAAAATTTACTTGTTTGGTGTTTTTATTCCTTTAATGTAATTGTTAAATAAAATATTAACAGCGAGATGCACTTTGTAATAATTGAAAAATGTAAGAAGTGTTTTCGAAAATTATTCAGAAGTGGTGCCCGATACCAAAGGGGTATGTACTTAAATTTGTACGTGTGTGAGTGTGTATGTATATTTGTATACCGCTAGCACCATCGTACTTATCGTATAAAAGATCTCGAGAAGGAAGGCTTCGTGCTTGATCAAATTTTAATATTTAGTAGCTCTGGACCTTACTCAAAGTGAATTGTTCGCTAGAAATTTCTCTCTGAGGAATCCTCGCTTCTACCGTAATCGTCTGGAAGTAAAGAAAAGCGAATAATAGAAAACAATCTAAACGAACGAGAAAACTCACTACCATTACAAAATTATTAGAAGGAAAAGTGCATTTAATCTTGTAGAAATTTTATTAACGAGCAATTTAAACATTGTTGCCAGTTTTATTATACCTAATACCACTGGTGGAGGGTCTGTTTAATGTAAGTAAACAAGTCAAAAGTTTAAACGAGTTACCTCTATTAAACAGGGATTATTTCCTTTCCTAAGACGTTTATATTCTCTTCGGTTACAAGGATTCCACTGATTCAATAAATTACAGTTTCTTACTACTATGTATTGTTATTTAAATATATAGGGAGAGTTTAAAGTGCTAAAAATTGAAATGTCTGAAGTTCTTTTGCACCTGTGATATGTATACCATGGCATGATCATAAAATTCTAATACAAAATACCTTTTCTTTGCCTTGCAATACACAAATTTTTCATTATTATATTTCATACTATTCGTCACATTGAATATTTAAACTTTATATAACCCTTATATATTCTATTTACATACCCTATTACTCTTTACATTTTATTTAATCGATTAGAATTGGTAATGTGAATTAAGGTATATAGCAAAACAAATTATTTTTATTAGAAATTAGAGAACGTGAAAACAAACTCAATGCTTTTAAAGTATCTACTTATAATTAAGGACTTTTACGTTAATAACTTTTATGATGGCAAAAACCATCATTTAATTGGAGTATGTAGCACATGGGCTGAAAAGTCCCGGGCCTAACACATAGATGGCGCTAGTTCTATTGCATTCACCTCTTTTTCAGTTAGTACTAACCTTTAAAAGACAGCTGTCAAAATTTCATGATATAGTATTCATTAGTTTGTAAGTTATTGTGCTGACGCTAGAGAGTAACGCTACTTTTGTTATTTTCAAAACAATGGATCAAAAACAATTTCGTGCTTTAATTTTACACTACTTCTTGATGGGAAAAAATACCGTTCAAGCGAAGCAATGGCTTGAAAAGTGTTATGGAGACTCCGGTGCATCGGAAACAACCGAAACAAAATAAAACGTTGGTTTTCCTGACTTCAAACGTGGTCGTAACATAGAGACACTGATGATGCAGAACGCAGTGGACGTCCAAATGAGGCGGTAACGCCAGAAAACATAAAACAATCCACAATGATGATGAATTTTGAATGATGGAAAAGAGAAATTGCGTGAGTTGGCTGACATCCTAAAGATATCAAAAGAACGTGTTGGCTTTATGTTATATTGTATGAGCATTTGAGTATGAGGAAGCTCTGTTCAAAGTGAGTGCCCTGTTTGGTCACTGTTAACCATAAACAAGAAGGTGTTGATGATTCTGAGCAGTGTTTGGTCATGTTTAACGTAACAAACCGGAATTTGAGGCCCATTTTGAGGCAAGATAAATTGTTCTACAAAAGTAGTATTGAAATGTTAGAGCGGCGCTGGAATGATTGTTTTGCTCTTGATGGAGATTACGATGATGAATAAAGCCAATTTTGAACAAAAAAACGTGTTTTCTTTGTTATGCCCTGGACTGTTCAGCCTATGTGTTACATCAATTCTATAAATTACAAACTACATTTATAATTAATAGAGATGGTACATTATTTTATATTCATCATTGTCTGTAAATATCAGGTGATTTCAACTTGTTATCGGTGCGCGAATTGTAATTTAAAAGATATATTCCTTAGTAATTGGAAACAGAGTAATAACAGCTAACAGCACATTGTTTTGTTTCAGTAATAATGTATGCAGGTATTTTAGAGTTTCGTCATGTAGGCAATTCGCGCCTTTGCCGTCTCTTCTCACTGCCAAATCGTTTTACGATTGACGTAAATAAACACGTGAGTTGTTCACAAGCACTTACTGCTTCTTGTCGTTTCAACGTATTGAACTTTAATTCCAATTAAACACGCAGATGTACTTATACTGAACAGAAATTATGTAGCAATAAAGGGCAATAAATATATGCTCTTATAAGAAACATGAAAATTAATCTTCAACCATCTCTGTATAAAGCAATCCTCCATTAAATTCTTGATATAGTTTAAGTTAAATTTAAATCTAAATTTTCAAACATAGATAATTTCCTACTTTTAGATATATCAGTGTGTAAAATTTTTGTATTTTTGACGTCTATATTGTGTTTATACAAAGTTCAATGTTCTGAAATTCCAAAATGCAAATTATTTTTATTAATACTATTTTAATGTTCTTTTATCCTAGCTGAAAAAGCTCTACCAGTTTGTCCAATTTAAATGTTCTTTTATCCTAATTGAAAAAGCTCTACCAGTTTGTCAATTTATTAATAGTATTAATAAAAATAATTTGCATACTGGAATTTCAGAACATTGCACTTTGTATAAACACAATATAGATGTCAAAAATACAAAAATTTTACACACTAATATATCTAAAAGTAGGAAATTATCTATGTTTGAAAATTTAGAGATAAAGAAAAGCCTCCACAATAAAATAAATATTGTTAATAATCAATAAGAGTTATGACAAAAAACATCCCCTCTCCTACTCAGCGAATTATAGATGTACCTATATATACACTGTTTGTTAGACATTATTCTTTAGTATTTATACTCTTGATAATGGGCAATGCCCGAAACAATTGTCGAGTTTCTCAATATATTTAGTGCAAACACTTTACTAGTATTTTATTTTATTATTAATATGATGTTTCACAATAAGTGCACCTTAGAAAGTTTAAATATAATTTAAGTTTTTCTTTTAGGAATTGATTCAATTTTATAGGTTGGTAATTGATCTGTTGCTTAAGGGAAACTAACTTTAATGGCAATAAAATACAAATTTGATGAATTTTCCACAAATTGTATTGTTTGTAACTTAACAATTGTTTCGCACGCACTATCGCTTTATATGTTTCATGATATGAACTTCTGATGATGTCGGGGAGTGCGTGCGAAACAAATGTTAAGTTAGAAACAATACAGTTTATGGAAAAAACATCAAATTTGTGTTTTATTACTATCTAATTTAAAGAAATACAATTAGTTTATGTTATCTTTGCAATGCTTTTATTTTTCTGATTGTTCGAAGTCTGGTACCTTTCTGTTGAATCTGTTATATCAATTTTTGACACGTGATGGTTTTGGCAATCGTCTTTCTAACAAATATTGGTTTTCAATTTTTAAAAGTTTACATTGGCTCTAAATTTGTATTGGGTACTTTATTTCATTGGTAACAGTGAACGTACAATCTTACAAATTCGTTGGGCTTTAGATGAGGATAATACTGCAAGCTTAGAGGCAATTCCAGATTATGTATTGTGTACCGTGCCATGATTCAATTTTTTTATGTTGTAATACTCTATTCAAAAAGTAAAATAATATATATGTAGTAGAAGTTGGCAATCATTAAACCAATCGTTCATTTGAACGACTCGTAAAAAAGAATCGCATGAATCGATTCATTCCCTGCTTGCAGTGTAGCTAGTTCAAATGAATCGTCATAGTGAATCGTGGAGTCGTGGAGAATACGAGACACACAAGCTCCTCAAACTATAATCGTCATTGAAACGAACGAGTTGTGAAAATCAATTCCTTTTATGAAATTGAATCGTTTGAATCGATTCACCAGAGAGAATCCCATTGCCCATCTCTAATATGTAGCCGTTCTTCTGGTCAACGGTGTCGAGGGTAATTGTAAATGACTACATTTCCCTTCACAATTTATTTTGATTTCCGGTGTCAGATGACCTTGGACAGTTATTGAATTGTATTGCCCTGTCTCATGATAAGTAACAGGCGGGCTGAAAAGTTCGTAGGCTAGCATAGAAAAATATTTATTTTTTTGATAGAATTTAATTTTATTATTCAATATAGTTATCTTCAAGGGCGATACAACGATTAGAGTGATCATAAAATTTTTCGATACCATTTTTATAATACGATTTGTCTTTAGCCTCAAAATATGTTAGGCTTCAGTTTCGGCGATTGCCTCTTCATCGGCGCGAAATTTCTGTCCAGCGAGCATCCTCTTGAGGTCTGAGAACAGAAAAAAGTCGCTGGGGGCCAGATCTGGAGAGTACGGTGGATGCGGAAGCAATTCGAAGCCCAATTCATGGAATTTTGCATTTTTGCCATCGATTTCATTGAACAGCACTTTCTTTTTCTTCAAATGAGAGCGCTTTTCCGCGGTTTCGTCTTTTAAACGCTCCAATAACGCTACGTAATAGTCGCTGTTTATGGTTATGCCCTTTTTAAAATAGTCAATATAGGTATAGTGAATATTATACCATGAGCATTCCACAATACTGATGCCATAACCTTGCCAGCCGAATTTTGCGTCTTTCCACACTTTGGAGTCTGTTCATCACGTGCAGTCCACTTGACTGACTGTCAATCTGCCGATTGGATCCCGGTGTGAAATGATGGAGCCATGTTTCATCCATGGCCATATATCGACGCAAAAAATCGGATTTATTGCGATTGAACAGCTCCAAATACTGCTTAGAATCATCGATTGGATCCGTTGTTGTTTTTGGTCGATTGTGAGCTCACGCGGCACCCTGGCACCCACATTGTACAGAGCTTTCACATATCCAAGTATTCATTCACATTCACGATATGACCAACACGTTCCTTTGGTATCATTAGGGTCGGGTCTCAACTATCTCAATCAACTTCACTTTACGGTTATCAAAAATTTTGTTGTGGACTTTTTTGATGTTTTCGCTCATTTCGCTTCGTTTAAATTTAGCAAACGACTTTTCTACGGTTGATTTTCCTGGTGCAAAGTCCGAATAATGTTTATCAAGCCAAGCCTCGGTTTCAGCAGTTCTTTCACTAAAAATGCTATAACTCAGATACTAATAGCCCAACAGCTGTCAAATTTATACACGCTGCTTTTGAAGGTTAGGACTAACTAAAAATCATATGGATTTGGTACTAGTAGTACCATCTATGGGTCACCCTGCGAACTTTTTAGCCCGCCTGTTAGGTGATTCACTAAAAATGCCAAATTCCAAGAATAACGAAACGTTTGTAGTATTGTAGCGTACGTTCTTAGCCCGCGCATAAATGTTAATTTATTTGGTACACCCTGTATAGTTGAAGTTGGGCACTTACGATTAGTAGCAATGTAGTATCGATGTTTTGTCAGACATTCTGTCGGGACATTCTTACAGACGATATAAACGTCCAAACGTACTGTGTGCCAGGAAAAAACACAGGAATAATATTATAGGTAGTTAGTTACATGGTCAGCATTCGCGTCGATTTTCGGATATTTTCGGGACGTGCTCTTATTTTCGGAACCTTTACGTGATTCGGTAATTAATTTCCCGTCTGCGTGCATTTCTCTTCCGTCAAATGGCTGGAATAAAAATGTGATTAATTTTTACGTGCCCTGCTGGGCGCCGTCCAACTAACTGTTCTATCCGCTGTTGTTCCGGACAGTAAACACATTCTGATCCATCTCGTTTTTTACGTTTTTTCAAGTTTTACGAAATTTAACGCAAACATCTACCTATGCTTGCAATTACCGAACAAAAAACAGTGAGGCATATAAATTTTTCCAATTTTTGTTTTGTTGTCATTTCCTGTCGAACGAAATTTGCATCAATTTCGTTTAGTTAATTTATGTAATGTTTTGAGTAATCACCTGGTACGTTTGTTTTCTAGATCATTAAAAATATTACTTCTGCACCTTCTATGAATATTTTGTAACCAAGAATAAAGTTAGTTACGTGTACCGCTGTTTGTAAGTCACAGCCGCCTTTTTTAATAAAATATTAGGGAAGTGTATAAATTTGAAGCTTTGCATATAGTAGTTAAGTGTATTAACCCTTATAACATAACTAACATAACTAGCAATCATTAGCAATTCAAAAGTATTTATAAGAAATATTTTAGGAGAGGCACGGTACGAAAAACATTTCCCGAAATAATATCTTTATTGGCGGAACTACTGAAAATAAAAAAAACGGCAAACACAGGTTTATTTTAAATAAAATATTTTGGAGAAATTTTAGTAGAAGCAAATTTAAATACATTTAAATCATATTTCATTTTCGAATTGATTAGTACCCACTACAGATTATCTCGAATTAACGAGGAAAAATTTGTTACTGCTGTCACACCCTCGCCGGGACTCGAACCCGGGATCTTTGGCTTTACCCTCCAATGTTTTTACCACTAAGCTTCGATATGTGACGACCGTAACAACGACGTCATCTCTAGTAGCTTTCATGTGAGAGCATTGGCTCATAAAGCCAAAGATCCCGGGTTCGATTCTCGACGAGGGCGTGACCAGCAGTAGCAAATTTTTCCTCTTTAATTTGAGGTAATCTGTAGTGGGTACAAATCAACTAAAATTGAATATTTAAATAAGTTTATTTAGTTTTATAGGAAAACTACAGTGATTATTTTAGTAAATCTAATTATGTTACATAATGAAAGTACTTCACGCAGTTTGGTAAATGTTACTAGAAAATTAATAACAGTTTGGTGTCATTGTTTACTAAGATTGTTCTATTCATTTTAAAGGGATGGATAAAAGAAATTATATATTTTTGAAATCGTCGGTAGCATTTCACACATAAGTATTTAATGTAAGGTGTAGTAGAACACTCGGCGAGTTTCTGCTGAACAAAATACTCGTTATGTTAAAAAATACAATACAAACATGACGTTTTTATACGTGTATCTAAAACGTTTCGTTTTTTTTTTCAACGGTACTTTGACGCCGTCAGTGTGAGATTAAATTGTAACATGATGATGTGTAGATACGTCCTCAATTTATGTATGTACAACATGCGATTGTGCATAGGTGAATACCTCAATTTACGTGTGGTATCGTATTATATGTTATATTATGCCCGGCTATAAAAATCCGAATGAAGAATGCGACCCCTTCTATTTATTACATTACTTTCTCAGCTTGCTCGCCTTATTATTATTGCATACATAGAGATAGACGAAAGACGATCTGGTTACAAAATAACTTGTTTATAATCGTATATGGTGGCATTTAATCTAACCATAAATAAACTAACCATATAATAATTGAATGAACTTCTTGCTTTAAGAAGGTATTTTTAACTTTGTGTGTAGTTTGTTGAGATGTGAGTTATCAGAATCAGTTGTTCTCCCAGCCGAAGGAGTCACTGTGGATTAATTAATAAATAATTGTAATTAAATCTTGTACCTATTTGGTTTCGTATTTTTGATTATTTTTCCAATCTTATCTTAAGTTCCGTAAATGTGCGTCTTTCATTATAATCCTAAGATTACATTAACATTGGTATTAAAACTAAGTTGTGATTTTTTGGAACCTTCTGGCACCCTCAAAATGTAATGAAGTCCTACCACTATACTAGAACTGAGAACATTTAAAACTCGACGTACGTTTCGGTAACCAAGTCAGCATCGTCAGGAGATGATTTAGAACAGTTCTAAAAGCACAAACAGTTGCTTTGGTGGCAAATTTTATTACAGAACCATTTTTACAATTTATTTGATGCTGTATCTCAGAACCTTTTGATATAGGTATTGAAACAATGTCTGCAGCGAACAAGTTGAATAAAATAATACAAAAGAATAAAATACAAAAAGCATTATACTAATTGTAGCACTTAATACCTACATCCGGAGTATTATTTGTTTAAAGTTCCAAGATGATGTTTTTCTCTTATTTCTTTTTTCTTGTTTTGTCAGAAAGAAGAAATTCCGTTGTGTTGATTTTGTTGTACAGTTACATAACCATGCACGTGTAAATTTTCGCGTCTCTTTCAAACAAGTTGTTTCAGTTTGCTTTTCCATAACGTCTTTTGCTAGGTAAATGATTGGTTTATTTGTACACCGGTTTCATTGAAACGGTTATGCATTTTCCTGCAGTGTTTATGACACATGTGTAACTTAGCTGTAAGTACAAATATTTCATAGATTTGGGATTACAGATACGTTAAGTGTTGAAGTAAGTATAACAATACAACAATATACACAAGAGTATTATGGTGTTGATTTCCTTAGCATTTTTATCCAAGTTGATGAGAAAATACAAATAACGATTCAGTTTGATATTTTGTTGAAACGTTTCTTCGGGGGCTCGATTCAGAATCTTGAAGTTTCCTCCTTTGAACAAGTCTTTCATTATCGTAATTATTTATTATATTGACAAAGGAAGATGCGTGCATGTTATTGTTGAGTCCAAAGAGGGCGACATTTGTTTATATTTCTTTTTCACAGAAGTATTTTGCGAAAATTTACAAAAATAAGTTTCAATGCGATGTATAGCTTTTATGTATGTATGTTAAAGTTAAAGACTTAAGGTAGCAAGTAAGTTAGTAATGTATAAGCCAGCAAACTGTTAAATTGTTATCTTATGAAGTACCAAATTTTGCTTCCAAATAAGCGTTTCAAAATAACAACAGGTTTATATAACGACAGTCATTGGATACACGACCAAACTAAAACCTCTAATGGACAAACAGCTCCGCAGTAATAACATACGTTTGTTGTACACTATTGATATAACTGATCGTGGCAAATGTGGAAATCGTTATAAATTCTGCTTATTCAACATTAAATATTAACAATGTATATAGAAACTTTATAATAAACTTAACTTCAATATTTCATATTGCTGATATTGATTGAAAATGGTTTAGCACAATATAATTGATTGTTCTTTGGTTGTATGCGTGTTGAATATTAGTAATAATTAGGCTTTATAATATAAACATTTATTTACACTGGACCGTAGAGAAGAAATAATTTAATGAAACGAAAGTTTAATCAGAACTGTTAGTATTTTGAGTTTAGAATAATTTAGGAAATTTATGAAGGCGGAGCTAAGGGTTGTTAAATAAAAGTAGGGAACTGTTAGTAAGAAAGCATATTTTGAATAGAGAGATAGAATTTCTAGGTTGAAGACATTGAACCCAAAGCACCGAAGAAAACCATATTAGAAAGTAATTAGGACAGGTATAGAATCACAGGCGTTTTGCAGTTAATAAATGGAATAGAAATATTTCAAGGGATTATAGGAAAGTATAGAGGTAATAAAGTAATTTGTAAGGAGAAGAAAAGATGCCGAAGTAATATTGTTAGTTGTAAAGAGAAGAATAGCCGCAGATGTTTAAGTAAGAATAAAAGACATTTTATACATATTTACATAAAGAAGTTATGTACAGGGTGTTCTTATTTTATTGATGTTGGTCGCTGCAGTTCTTTATTGAAGTAATAATTTAGAAGAAAAACACGTATGGAAAGGTTTCATCAATTTATTGACTGATTCGACAACATTGTTTCGGTCCACATGGATCATTATCAGAAGTATCGTGTTGAGATTTTCTCGTAACAAAGATCTTTGCACGGCCATTACAAATGTCGAGAAACTGAACATCGACGAAACAGAAATTCTGAAGAAATTAGAAATCTAGGTACCATCACCATGCGAAATAAATGTTGTGAAGAATTATTGCTCAAAGTATAATCCTGACAATATGTTCGCTGAAATTTATAACCAATGAACTGCATTTGAGAACACCTACAAGCTTTTAGCGACTTGCCGTGCCTTTGGATGTAGTACAGCTGTTTGCGAGTTAGCATTTTCGGTACTTACACGGATCAACCATCAACAGACCCCAAAGAATGTCTGTGAAGCACCAACGACAAGCTAATTTAATGCATTTGGCGTTTAAAAATGTTTATACGAAGAATATTGATTTGTTTGAATTAATGCGAAAATTTAATTACTGTCAATTACGAAAATTAAAACTGTTTTGAGACTTTCCAATTATTTTAATTGCGCCCACCCAAAAAGTCCCTCAGCCTCCCCTGATATCACGGGTTGGTTACGGTCCTGTTGTAGTGATCCTGCGAATAATATTATCGTAACAACATTGTGGAGAAATCTAAAGAAATTGGTATCCTTATTTATAGAAATTTGAATACGGCCAGTTTTAAAAAGTAAAGGGATTCGTTCCTTTGAAGTACGTATTTAATCTTAATAGACAATTAACACTATAGCATCTATTTTTTTAATGTCCCGGTGCTTTTATAAACTGAACAGCGCAGTGTGGCGTTTGAAGTGCGAGTATGAATTACAATTCCGCGGTCACTATTCACATTATTTCTTTCACGTCACCAATTGAGAAGGTCGCACGGCGACTAAAAATAATGTGAGCAATTGGAACAGCCAGTCCAGTCCGCCAGCCGACTAAACCGACGTTTGTTCATTTATTGCTTGCGTTGTCAAGCGAACATTTAAATTAATATAGATGTTCTTATAATGAAACGTAATTTGTGCGCCAAGTGGACGGACGAACGTATTGATCCCAGCAGCACCACCGCCAAACATGCCGCTGATTTTCAATAATAATTATTATTAAACTGATGAGTTACACTGTAAAAACAATACTATGCACAGATACTGCCATTAAGTTACATTGTAGACTATTAAAATTAAAGTAATAGCACCAGGCAGACCAACACCACAGCTAAATCTAAATGGTATGGTAAATGGGCCCGAACGCAATAAATTGTATAGAAAATAATTAGTTTAATAATTTTTGAGATATGATGAAACTTGATACTAGAAATGTCTACTCAAAATCTACTGCAGTGAGGTTTCAGTTACGAGTGTCCACCTGTTCATCGGTCTGAAATCGATCGCCTCCTAGTGATTCTTTGAGGGGCCCAAACATGTGGAAATCACAAGGGGATAGGTCTGGACTATATGGAGGGTGTTCCAGCTGATTTCAGTGCATTTCACTGATTTGAGCCTGCGTTAAAGCTTTGGTATGAGGCCTAGCGTTATCGTACAAGAGTAACAAGTCACGAATGAAGTGCGTCCTCCTTTTTCAAGGATAAAAAGTTTTACCTGACTGAGAAGTTAGTAGTACAGACAGTAGTAGACTGCATTAATGATTCTTTGCTTGTGCAAAAAGTCGACCAACAGCACCCCTCTCCAGTCCCAAAAAACCGTGGCTAAAACTTTGCCTGCAGACACGTGTTTTCGGCTTCACTGGATTTGACTCGCCACTCAATGCTTACTCGTTTTGATATTGAAGTGTAATGATGTACCTACGTCTCATCGAAGGTACAATTTTGTGCAAAAAAATTCACCTTCCTCTCAAATCAAGTGAGAAGCGCCTGAGAGATGCGAACATCAACATTCTCTTCCAGACTGTGCTACATAAACAGGCATTGTGCAATATGGATTTAAACTTTCATTTTACCTTACTATTGTCATAATTTGTTACAAATTGACTTGGTTAAGGAATTTAATTACTTTACTATTTTTTCCAATTTATATTATGATTATTAAATACTTTTACTTAAAAGTTATCCTACACTATGCACAGTCAGCTTTGCTGACTATGAGAGGACTGCTGAGATAACGCAAGTAACTGCTTTTGAATTTTTCTTGAGATTGGTGATGACTTGGACCTTATGATAACTCATGTAATTCGGCAATACTTGTATAGTTTTTTTCAATACTCGGATTTTAATTTTTAAAGATCTAAATTGTTAAGATAGATAGGGAAAAAATGTGTGATTTAGATGGTCGATTGGACAATATAGCAATAAATATGAATTTTCGAAAATGTTTAACAGGAAATTTATGACAGTACAAAGAGTAATTGCAGGGCACTAAGAAAAATGATTTTTGGCTGTTTTCTATCTTAACAATAGTAGGCAGATATTTTTAGTGAACTGTAACGAAAGTAAATTATTGGCCGTAAAAAATAAAATATTTTTTTAAAAGGTGTGATAGACGCAACTGTACCCATCGGTCCAAATTTGTATGGGTTCAACTAGTACTTATTATATTTTACATTCTCAAAAAACATTGTTCATGCCTGCTTCCTGTCTTAAGACGACTCTTTAACAATCTTATGTCATCTGCTAATCTAGCAGTGTAGTGTTCATGTTTGAAAGAAAAGTTAGAGCCGTATTGAAAAAAGGCCACAGCCAGAATGAGATGCCGTATACCTTTTTGTGTGTATATAGTAGTTTTTTTTTTCGTAATTATTTCGTTACAATGTAAAGTCAGCATGTGTGGTGTTATACGTACGTAATACATGATAACGAGCTCGTTTTAACAGCGAACATCTTGACATTTCGAAGTCAATGGACCGAGAGGTTACACTCAAGGTCTCGACATGGAATTTGATAAGCTGTGGTATATTTCATGTTCCTGTCGAATCATTCACCGATCAGACCATTCCTATTGAAGGCACATTCATTATCTTATCGATCTTGTACGAAAACAACTGTAGACGATTTTGATTTTGTATTAATGAAAATTTAAATTGTAAATGTTGATATGCTCGACGAATACAATCATTACATATTCTGATTAAAATATTTCGAGTATGTATAAATTTTTAATTTCATATTATACTTTCACGAAATTGGATTTTTGTAGAAATTCTTAGAATCAAGTAGGTAGTTTAATAATTCTATTAATAATAATTCCTTTGGTACATATTTAATTTGTTTGTGTTTGTTATTATGTTCTGACTCGCTTATCGATTAAATAATTTTAAAGCATCCTAATAAAATTATTCCTACCGAGTTTTAGAAATCTCTGTTTTGTTTATTATTGTGTCTTAGAAACTGTCATTACTTTTAATTGATAAATTTAAATATTATCAGAGCCAATTCCTAGTAAGTTGTTAATTTGCTAAAAAGCGAAATTATGTTCGAATGTTAATGTAAATCTCTTTAAAGATAAACTAGACTGCTAGTGTGAAGCTATTAGTTTTTGTATAACACGTTGTGGAATTTGCATGCGATGGTTTTTTCTAAACATATTTTTTCTGCTAGCAAATATCGCCTAAATGTGTTAATTAGATCTTAGTAAATTTTCTCACATACTTAACATTTAGAGCATATTTTGAATATCTTTCAGTGTACAAAAATGTAAGATTTACATAATTTTTGACGAATTGTATGATGGTGAAATATTTTTTTGTCAACAGTTTTTAAAAAGAATGGTAGGTACAGATTTTGCAAGAATTGCTCCAAATAAAAAAAATTGTTTACATTTTTCATGTTCAAAATAACACTTATCTTAACGTACAAAAATTTCCACGAGAAGATAAAAGAAACGTGTGTTTGAAATTGATATTTTCATTTTCGCAATACAATTCAACAAAGCAGGACAACTGTGTCATTTATATCATTTTTCTCATTTTCTGATGAAGGAAAACATAAATGCGGATGCGCTTAATTCATTGAATATAGAGTTTGTCTTTTTGTATTGTGTTTGGAAAATTGTCAGCTGTTAATTGAAAATAGACTGTATAACGCGATGTTCTAAGAAATATGGCAAACGTATTGCGTAATTTAAAATTACGCCATTCAACATTTGTTCGTCAATGCCAAGGTCGGGAAACAGTATCTAGTAATTATAAGATTGTATTGTAAAAGACAAGTATAATGTACAGGCAAATAAAACCGGAAATCCTTAAATGGATTTTTTTCTGGATATTACATGATGAAGGCCTTAATTAATTGCCAAATTCCAATACATATATGTATATTTATCCTTAATTCTATTATCGATAGCACAAGTTATTTCAAAATCCTGGCGTGCTGGGTTATTCTGAGACCAGATTTGGACTAGGCTTCTCAAACTATGATATTTCATCTCTGTTCTTAGCTTCTTGATCCATGTTGACCACGGTAGCTGCATAGTGCAACAGACTGAAACTGTTCACCAATTTATGCATATCTTTTATTTCTGAAAGTATAAAAATAACATGCTTTTTGGAGTGTTTGTGGTGCACTCGTTGTGAATTAAATCAGTAATATTCGAAGGTGAATACAAAAACACTGTTGCACAAGTTTCCTTTAATTTATTATAGAATTCTTTACCAAATTGTTTTTACTGTTAAGTCATTCTTAAAAGATATATGAAATTGTATTTTGAATACTGTTAAGTCATTTTCAAAAGATACATTAAATTGTATTCAAAATACGAAATACAATTTCATGTATCTTTTGAAAATTTACAGTCCCAACAATTTTGTAAAGAATTCTATAATAAATTAAGTGAAACTTATCTAACAGTGTTTTTGTATTCATCTTTGAATTTTACTGGTTTTTGTAAGTTTCCCTAAACATTATATACAAAATTTTTATGGTTTTTATATCAACAAACATTTAATCTGTGGTCAATAGGAAAAACACTCATATTCGGGAACCATCTTTGCCCAAATTTGTATTGTTAATGTTTCAAAATAACAAAATACAGCGTATTTGAATTGTACCTCCGTTTTCATTGTGATTTGGACCACTCCCGTTCCGTTTGATGGAGGATTATTAGCGGCAAACAACTGAAGTGGGTTTTAATGAATGACAGTCACGGGATTGATCGATTTGGCGTGTTGCTATTGTGACCGTGAATGGAAATGTTGTGTACAGGATAAAAAAATAAATAAAAGACTGGAGCCGATGAGTAACGGTGTGACACTGAGAAATGCGCAAAAAGGGCGTGAGTTACCGATGTAACCGTTTCGAATTGGCATACAATTAATTGATTGTAAACTTTTTGTTTATTAGTTATGCGTCGTTTTCTAATGGTAACGTAACGAAACGATTCTGCTATAAATGGGAGAATATTGTAGAGAAACAGCTTCTTTAATTAAAATTTATTATTGTATCCAGCTGATTAAGACATGGGACATTAATTAACTACTAGTTAAGCCCTTTCATATGTTCTACTGCATGATGGCTGTCATTAGTTTCGATTAAACTTGTAGTCAAAATGGAGTTTAAAATGTTACTATGACTATTTCATTTGGTAACAGTTGGCAGAACAGACAAATATTTTGAATAGAAAACAAAAACACTATGTTTTAACTTTCACAATTCATTAACTCACTTGACATTTGTTTTGCTACATTGTGGCTTCTTCGGAAATAAAATTAATCGTAAAACTACATACTATCAACTTTATTATAAATAGTTAATGTAATGTGGTCATCACAAATAAGAAGACGAAAATGGTTTACAAAGGCGAATGGATAATATGTAATTAATTATTGAGTAACTTATCTGTGTTTATATTTATTAATTTTCTTAGATTTTAATAATGTAATTTTCAATCTTTAAATTTCCATTAAATATATGATTATTTTCTGAAATCTGTTTGGCATAGTTTGAGTTTATTTTTATATGATCTAAGATGTTTGTTCAAACGAATTCTAAAATTTCTTTCCGTCTGACCCGTGTAGGTTTTTAAACAGGAACCGATATGCCCGATTTTGATAATTTTATAAAATTTAGTATATACGACAATTATAATTACTTTACTTTTATCGAGCGGCGTGGTCCAGTGGTTTAGATCATTGCTTAACAATCGGGAAGTCTCGTGGTTCGATTCCGGGTCCGGTTTTCTGTGGTTTTCTTGGATCACTTAGGCAAATGCTGGGGCAGTAATATTCCATAGGTTATTTTTCACTTCTCTAGTGTCTTCATTTCGTCGGGCTAATCTATCACTCCCCAACCACACCACCCACGCATTCCCACGATTCCTGAAAGGAGGCTGAAGAGGGCCTTACGCCCTACCCTCCGGCTTTGCATAGCAACTGTAGGTCGGAGGGACTGCCCGTCCACTAGAGTAACTGGTGGGGATGAAAAAACCAATTGTTTTTTAAATTATAGTTAGTTTTCCACTTGGAAGAAGCCACAGTGTAGTGAAATAATTATTGTGGAGTTTCAATCGGTCTTTTGCTTCATCATTCTTGATGGTAAACATTCTTGGCGGTAATAAACTTTAACATATCATGTAATCATTAAACCGGCTTTAAAGTTAGCATGTGACTTTAATTTAAATAAAATCATCCTAAGTTTGTGCATTTTTTGCAATTGTGTATTCTGGTTTAATGCAAACGTTTAATTAATTCTTTCCTTTCCTTTTGTTTCAGGTAAGACCAATACAATCCTGTATTTTCATTAGCCTGTTACATTAGCAACTTCTCATGGCATCAGGTAATCATTGGTAAATATTCTATTACCTCGTGATCTTTGAGAATATTGGAACCTCTTGTGTTTCTGTTTATAGTAAATAGGTATCTAATAGTAAAACACTTGTAAGTGTCGGTATATCTCAATAAAAGGTTCTATCTTGTAGTTTCCGCCATGCAGAGTGTAATTAACTTTGTTTATGGTTTAACAAATCAATTTACGGTCTTTTGGGTCTAACGAATGTTTACAAGACTGCATTTATCGCATCATTATAGAAAAATAAAAAATAAAAAATGAAGTAGGTGCAATTATGCAAATGTGGCTCGCGATGAAACGACACCGTACGTTCTTTAGTGCGTGCAAAGTTGATGTTAGCCGTCCACTTTTACGAGGTATTTTATAAATTTAATTGAGTTGCTCAAGAGTAATTAAATAAATCGGTGATGGAATGTTGGTAAGCGGCAGTAAAACCATCAAAGGAAAAATAACTGCTGTACGAACATACCTATATTAGACATTAATTACAGTACATAATAATATACTTGAACTCACTTTTGTAACCACTAAGGGACGTAGCGAGTATTCTGCTTTAAAAGACCCGTGCATTTCTTACTTACTACATTGTTTGTTCGGCTTTAATGAACTGTCTCTAATTAGTTTTTGCGTATATGGGGGAATAATTACTGTTGAAAAGTGTTCAATAAAATATTTATATTTATTTGTGGCTACTGAAAAGTCTTTGCTAAAGATAGACGGAAACTTAATTACTTGTATCTTTTTTCCTTTTTTATACTTATCTGTCTGTCTAGCCAAATTGTTTGTTATTTTTATTGTCTTTCGAAAAGGGTGCATATCCGTGGATATTATATACATTTCAATAAATAAATATTAATAACAATTACGATCCCTCATAATCAAATGTTCGGTTATAACTAACTGTTGAAGGATTTTCATGTCATAAACAAATCCGAAAACAAAGTAATCGATCAAAAAAATCGATAATTACATTACACCGAATAATTCGCCATCTTGGGCGTCCACCATATTTAGAATTTGTAACTGTATCGCATTGTCATTTTATTTCCATATGTATGCAAAAAATATTAATGTGTAGCTCACTAAAGATCAGTCTAAATATTGATAACAACGTTTTTGTTCCAATTAGTAGAGAAAGTGAATTAATAAAAACAAAAATAAGTTCTTGGTCAAGTAATTTATCGAAGCTACCAGACGTGGATCGCGATTTCGATCTTATTAGATCTCATCAGCACGCCATAGGTAGATTCGATAAATTACTGACCAAATCGCTGAAGCTCGGTGTAAAGCCGGTTTAAATAAAACGTTGATATGCTTTTGCTGCTATTGCCGTATTTCATAATGTTAGACAAGGCCTTATTAGGGTATCATCTTGTCTAACTGAATCGACGGTGCAGCTAATATACATTACAAGACACATAAACAGGATTAATAAAGACAAGAATAAGTTCTTGGTCAAAAACGGAATTAACAAAACTAAATGGAATTGTGAATTTTATCGTGAATCATTGGTTGTGTCTAAACGTCTTGTCGAAAAAAGTTCATTTACTCACATTTGGTACTGTTCTTTGAAATAGAGTGCTTCTCTTTTAGAAACGTAAAGTAGGGAAATGTAAGCAACGATATTCGAATAATTAAATTAAATTCCTCATCGTTTTCATCTGAATCGATGAAAGTCTTGGTTGCCGTCGAAAAATAAATATTAAATGTTTTTCTTTTCGGAGAGAAAAATTATGATTGAAATATTGGAATGTAGGTCAAATTGAGATAGAATGATAGAATCTAAGTGGTGATAGTCTGATAGGGGCCTGTGATTTGGTCGATGGGCGTTTATCTTATTGGCGCGAAGAAGGTAATAAAGCAAGTGCAATTCTGCAAATAAAAGGCCATTATCATCGCGGAAACAATTTCATTTATCTTACGGAGGAGTAGAATCGTTCGGCGTGTGCATTGGCGCAGTCAATAAAACAGGCGACGGTGGCGGAGGGGTGGCGTCGCGACGACGTCGAACTCGACGTCGACTACTCCGTCATCGACGTCGTTGCGATTTTTGTGTGCGACAGGAATGATGTTGGGCTGTTTCGTGTTAAATTGACTGTCGTAATGCTCGCAAAACAAGCGTCCCGAATGTTTGTCGATGCAGAGTGCAAAACGTGCTTCTGCCTTTTCTCAATCATTTCGACTTTAATCGGAACGATATAGACTTACCTTTTCCATAACATCCTTCCAAACTTGTCTCGAATATACAAATCTACACCCGTACTGGATATGCAAACGCATATGTTTTCGGAAATGTTTTCAATTTGTGAAATGTTTACTGTTTCTAGAAGAAAATTATATAATACTTGATGAAAAATAAAAACCGTTCCATGGGATTATAACGTACGATATAAACATTATGTCGAAAACAAATAAGTGACATTAATACAGCTTCAATCTCATTTTTACAGAAATTAACTTAACTCTTCGCATTACGAAAATAAGAAAAAGAACAATTTTCTGTAATGTTCTTTATTGGATACCTAATAGTTTAAAATTGAATGCTTAAGAAAGACTAGAAAACATAAAATTTGTCAAGTCTAAAAGTTGCATAAAACGTGCTAGCCACTAAACATTTTAGATGTTGCATGAAAAGTCAGGATTGAATAGATGAAGCCGTTAGTTCGTGATAATTAATCATGATGAATAAATAAAACAGAAACTATAATGTTTCTATCACACAAATTATATTAAAGTCAACTCATACCAAAATGTTAGTTTAATCATAAAGAGCGCATCTGTAGTAGTAGGTGCTTCCATAGTCTATTACAATATAGAATATTAAGATATAAATGTAGTATGTTCACAAGTACCGCTATATACAAACTTCAGCTAAAATCCTCTGTTACTATCCTAATCTTATCTTCTTTTCTGGATAAAATTATCACATCACTTTGTTTGTCTAATGTCAGCTTATGTAGGTACATGTTTTATAAAGTTATGTAGATCACCACGATTTTAGGTAAAAGTCTATAAACATGAACAGAATAAACTAACTGTAAAATTTTATATATACATAGTACCTTCACGTATAGACATACCGGTTTCTACCGAAAATATTAAGTCAAACGATTTTATAAGTGATTTGTCATGTAGTTTAATAATAATTAATTTAAATACATATATTGATGATTTAGTCATTTAAAATATTAAAATAGCTTTAAGTAGGTAGGGTACGTACTTGAAATGTTTAAATAAAAGTATCGTCTCGAGTATGTTGTGATGTGAGGTCACCGGTTCGATTCCGAGTCCGGCTACTCTGGTCCAACTTTTCTGTGGTTTCCTTGGATCACTTAGGAAAATGCTGGGACAGTAATATTCCACAGATAATCTTTCACTTCTCTTCTGTCTTCATTTTTTCCGTTTCATCTTTCTCTCCCTAACTACACCACACACCCATTCCCACAAGGAGGCTGAAGAGGGTTTTACACCCTACCCTCCGGCTTTGTACTATGGTATAAGTTGAAGGGACTACCCGCCCATCAGTATAAGTAGCTGGTGAGAATGAAACATTCAAAAGTTTAAAGTTTTTAATATAAAAATTTGGATACTATAAGGAACATACGTTTTCACGGCTGGAATGCATAATAGAATTAAGATTCGGGGTCGAAATGAACGATTGGGTATGGACGCACGGCTGACATTTTCAGTAGAAACTTCATTAACAAAGTGAATGGATTGATTATACCTCGAAGTCTCGACAGCGACTAAAAGTCTAACTGAACTTAGATTTCGAGGTATAATCTTTATTCATTGAAGATATCAACCGTAGTTGTAGACGAAACGTTTTTGATCTAATCGTTTATTTTTACTACTCCCCATCAGCTTGAATCCTAATTCTACCACGAAATTTCTTCACGTAAGGCTTGTTTGGATTTTCATTTTACCTTTGTGTCCGAGTTCATTTAAGATGAACTACCGTATGGCTAAGGTTTTGTAAATTTAACTTCCTAAATTAGTTAAAATTGGCTTTTATTGGCCGTATACTATGTTTAAATGAATAACTTTTCGTTTTTCGTTTCACTATACTGGTGTCGTCGTTCTCTTGGTAGAACTGCGTTTGACAAATTAAATTCGTAAAGTTTTACGTATATTTTTGTGGTTCTGGATTCGACGTAACGGAGAACTATAAAGTTAGGTATGTGCAGTTATTTGATCGTTGTATAAAAGTTTTCTTGCTCTGCATTTTCGGTTGGCGTCCTTTTGTATGTATAACCGTTTCCATTACGGCTCGGTTAATGTTTTATGGACGCGATTTGGCGCAAGAGTCACTCCCTGGCACCGATCCTAAAGGTACCTTCCTTACCTACCGACAGACACACTACTCCGTCCGTCTCCTTACTATTTCATGTGCATGTATGTGTAAGAGTCACGCGCACTTGTACGCTCCACGTTGAGATATTATGCATAAACGCAAATGCAGCAAGACTAGCTAGCTAAGCAAGCTAGTAAGCAGCCAGGCAATTAGCGATATCATCTTTGCTGAAGGAGCTGTTTACTTGCAAAGCGACTTTCAGACTGACACAACAAATTCCTACTCTTTAAATCTCAAGCTCTACATCTTCGCATATTCATACGTGTATCGTACCAAACGATACCTGCATCGTGCTGCTTGGATTAGTTGATGAGATTTGATCTGCTTTAAGCAATGACTTAACTGTATATGTTATGGAGAAATGATTCGGTATTTAGATATTATACCTAACGATAATATCAGATTCCCAGGAGAATTTTGACTTCGTATGTTTAGAGTCTTATAGCATGCAAGTCGAGTAAAGTCACAAAACTTTATTGTAAAAAAAACACAATAATTATTTCATCGATACAGCGGCTTCTTCAGGTGGAAGAATAATATAACTTAAAACTAGGATACATACAGACATATATTAAAATAAAATATATAAGAGTATGGGTATAAGTTTAAGGGAAGATACTAAAAATTCATGTTTAATAGCGGTGATTTGTTTAATTCTAATTGATCATTTAATATAGTGCCTTTTTTGTTTAATTTATTTATTTCTATGCTTTCTAAATTGTTTAATTTCCGACTTTTGTTTTCAACATGTAAGATTATATAATCGTCGTTAAAATTATGGTTGTTAGTTATTAAGTGTTCAGCATATGTTGAATTTGAGTTTCTGTTTTCATAACTATTTTTGTGTTCTTTTATTCTTTCGTAAAATGTTCTGCCTGTCTGACCAATGTATGCCTTGTCACAATCACTACATTGAAGTAAATAAACGCCAGATTTTAATTCTTTTTTAGTTTTATCTTTATTATTTTTTATAAATTTTCCAAGTGAATTATTAGTTTTAAAGGAAATAGAACTGTTAGTGAAATTTTTAATATGCTTACTATAAAAATTTGCCCCTACTCTTATCTATTTTATTTTAGTATATAAGTCTGTTTGTATCCTAGTTTTAAGTTATACTATTCTTCCACCTGAAGAACATGAAATAATTATTGTGTTTTTTTACAATAAAGTTTTGTGACTTTACTAAAACGAAAACTATTTATCAAGGAATTATTCATTTCGTAGGCTAGTACGTAATGTTAAAATTTCGTTAAATGTGATATCGTGTTCGTTAAAATGTACCAAATCGTACAGTATCATTAATATATACTTGAAAGAAATCTGTTTATTTGTTCTAATAAAGAGTGCAAAAAAGTAGAAAATCTTTTATGTAATCTAATTTGCTTTGGTGATAGTTAATACCTTTAATCGTGTTAGTGTTTCTTTTATTATTAATACTGGGAAATTAGCGATGTGAACCACAAGGGTCATATGTTTTGTTTTTATTTTACAATACACAGTAATAATTTATGTTGCCTTTCTAAGTCGAAACACGTTTACATTATATGCTCTCTGACTGACTAGAAGTTGTTCCATTCTTGTTCAGAATAATCTTACTTTTACGTTACGTTGAGATATATTTGTAACTATCTATAGAGGCACTGCAGCATATCAATTTCATATCGCGATTCCGGTAAGTTTTTCGGATAACAAATTGGACATGGCAGGTGTTCAACTAAGTGGTGCCGCTGTCCAATTCAAGACGTTCGGGTTCTCTCTTAAACAGTCGAAAAAGTGAACCGCATTGCAGCGAAACATTTCAAATTCACCTTATTTTCAAACGGCACAGAGGAGCGAGAGAGAGCAGAGCCTCGCTTGGCTGCAATGGTTGCTTATTTGCGGTTTGGTTTTTTTTTTCTAACTGTCCTGTCCGTCCCCAACGTAAACGTGTATGTGGTTGCGCCTGAATTGGCCATCAATTTATTGTTGTGCTTCAGACGTACAAAACTGGATACATAACTTGTAAGGATCTCGAACTGCTAGTGGTATTTTGTAGTAGTTCGTTCGTATACCCGATACATGACAGTTCTATCTTATCTGTATTACGTTACTTTTGCTTCGGAATCAGAAGGAACATAAGTTTATTTTACAAGCACATACAAATATACAAACACACATTCATATACGTACACTCTCTTGAGAACACTCCGATAAATGAAAGAACCTACTTCCGATATCTTTTACCGACTCTGTTTTCGCGTATTTCAAACTAAAAACGATTGCTTGCTATTTGACTTGACGTAAACAACAAATTTTCGAACCGCATATATGTATACTATACCTACCTATATTACTATTGATACTTTACTTTTGATTTGAACGTAAACCGTAACATAATTTCATTGAGTACTCTAAATTTACTTTATCTACTGATGCTTCTGAGTTTCTGTTCTGCATATTCAAAAACGAAGTTTCTTCTTGTGAAGTTTAACTTTTCGATGGAACTTTCTGTCGAACGTAGTCACAATTAAATTTTGCAGTGAAGTTAAGAAATTATTTCTTTTGTTCGAAAGGCGACTTTTATCCAATTCATAATTTAGGATTTTCATATTTTCAAATTAAAAAACTTCTTTAATTAATTTTTCGACGGAGTACAAGGATTGATAAACTCAATATTTTGCCCATGATACAGTCCAGGTATATATGTTTTCATTTTACTATATGTTTCGGTTTTTTTGTATTAAACTACGGATAGTTACCTTATGGTTGTGTAATCCATGAATTATTTGTAGTATTTTATTTTTAAAATTATTGATTGAGAGGCAATTTCTCGTCAGCTTTCACGGTTGGTATTAGATGAAACAGGTCGAGGAGTAGCATTTTTTGAGCTAGTGACCATGCGATTGCAGATATCCCTTCCCAAATACAATTTCTTTTTAATCAAAGCAGTGTCGTTGGTTTGCGGGTGTATAATACACTATTATTAAAATATCCCCATATAAGGACTGTAAAGAAAAGGAAATTAATTAATTAAATCTCTAATTGATTATAAAGTTTTAATTCATGAAACTAAACGGATATTTACAAAATAATGTAGAAATTTATAACTATCGTAGAAATTAACAAAAACTGATAAACTAATACTAACAAATGAAATATAAACGATAGAAATAATAGGTGAAGCCCGATGACTTGTTACAGTTTCTTAGACTTTTAAGATAATAATAAAATGTAAAAAAAAAAAAAAACTTTTTTGTGTTTCATTCCTACCAGCTACTCGTGCTGGTGGGCGGGCAGTCCCTCCGACCTACACTATAGTGCAAAGCCGGAGGGTAGGGCGTAAGGCCCTCTTCAGCCTCCTTGCAGGAATAGTGGGAATGGGTGGGTGGTGTGGTTATGGAGAGAAAGATGAGACGGATGAAATGAAGACAGAAGAGAAGTGAAAGATTATCTGTGGAATATTACTGCTCCAGCATTTGCCTAAATGATCCAAGGAAACCACAGAAAACTTGGACCAGAGCAGCCGGACCTGGTTTCGAACCTGTGACCTCCCGAATGCTAAGCAATGATCTACAGAACTAGACCACGCCGCTCGGTAAAATGTAATGTAATAAAATGTGTCGGAAAGCTGCTTAAATACACATGACAAGTACGCCGGTTATCGTACCAACATCTATGTAGAAAGATGCCTTCCTGGAAGACCAGATGAGGGTAGCAATGCCAGGGTTGCAAACTGACCCAAGCGGTCAAAACGTACACATGAATAACTGTGTATATCATAAATTAAAAAATGTGCCGAACAATGAAACATTATTTACAATTTGACCTAAATAAGTCTTTGAGAGAACCGAACAAGGACATCTGTGGAAATTAAATCGGGGCTTGGAATGTACCCTCTAATGGAAATCAGTTAATCTGGGAACATTCATTCACCACCGGTAAAGACTCTAGTTAGAAGTATGGCAATTTGCTCTGTCTAGTTGCATCCATCATGCACTGAGAGAAAAAGAAATGTTTACTTAATTCAACGTTTTTTTGTGTTAACTGTTATCAATGCAACATGAATTACTTGAACGAAAATACGAAACACTCGTAGAAACAACATACTCTCAACATTAAACTACATACTAATTGTATGTCATTTAAAAGCATAAACTGTTGATTCAGTTTGTGTTTTACTTGTGTTAACAGAATATTGGCCAATTCCTAAAATACAGCATTCAGACAATCAAAAAAGGCTTACTCGCAGTGATCTATTTTAGACGGTTTAGATTTTAGGAATATTGTTTGGAACCTCTGCTAGATGGATAACAATAATAAACTTCAAATGTCTCGCTTCCGACATAAATGACGTATAGTATAGTTTAGAAACAACTTTTCAGTAAAATTATGGAGCAAAAATTATTTTGTAATTTTAAAAATTCATAAAAATCATTTCGTCCCCGATTTTGCTGTCTAGACTAATTTCGGGTCGTAGAATTTAAAAATGACAAAAAAAGTGGGTCGTTTATGTCGTAAGCAAGTTGATTGTCTTGGGTAACGTAAAAACTTTCAAAAGAGCCTTCTGTGCTTGTTTTCTGAGTGTTGTATTTTATAACTGGCCAATTTATCATATTGCAATATTTAGGTGTTATAGACTGATAGTGAAGATACAAACCGCAAAGCTGTATTTTAGATCGTTTTCCAAAAAATTATCAGTGGCTTGAAACAAAACTTTCAGTATTAACTAAACTAAAAAAAAACATTCGTTATACATACCAAATTTTAATAAATTCAATAGTGTGTTTTGTGCAGTTATTGTGAAACATTGTTAATAATGAATTAAATAAATAAAACACTTGGTGTAAGTTTCACTAACTTAATATCACTTCTGACGTATGTTTCGACTTAAGCGTAGGTCATTATCAAAGAGTATCTACAAACTATACCAAAAGTAAATGGTTACAACTACCTGTATTTAAAGGTGAGAACTTACATCAAGTGTTTTATTTATTTAATTAATTATACTAAAATTTGTTGTTTAAACGAATTCCATTTTTTGGGTGTGTGATGTTTCGATTGCAGCCAGCAAATTCCGACATTTGTGATGAGAAACTCCCTTAAAATCCTCACATATATTAATAACAGTAACCGTGCAGTTGCGAGAATATTCCATCTACTATATATACTATCCTTTGGAGGGTAAACGGGCCTTTGATGTTTGCATTGAGGATTTTGGCTGCTTCATGATCCGAAGTTCTGCTTGTTAACATTCCTGTTGCGAATTTAAATACTTAGGCTTTAGTTCTCTTGCCAATTGAATCTTATATGTTATATTCGGCGCAAACTAATGCCTGATATTCCTAATCCAGCCGATAAATATAGTTAGTTTAACAAGTTTACAATATTAGAACAATAGAATTAGAAAAGAATAGCAGCATTAATTTCTTAGACCTCACAATATCTAGAATAAATAATAAACACTGTTTCGCATTATACCATAAACCTACACATACAGATACTATTATTAATAACTATTCATTCCACCCTAAACAAGATTAATTTTCTGCTTCTACTTTATGATCCATAGACTTCTAAGAATTCCAATGGACCAAACTAATTACAATAAGGAACTAAATATTATTAAAGAAATAACTACAATTTAAACATTATTAACGAATTGCTAAATAAAATTTCATTTAAAATAGCATTAAATACTGTTTTCAGAACAAATAAAGATAATAAAAGTAAATTTAAAACAATAACGTATTTTGAAAAACCTTCATTAAAAATTAAGAGATTTTTGAATAAAAATAATATAAGTATAGCATTTAAACTAACAACACACTTAGCAAACATATTAAAAATAACAAAATCTGGTATATATAAATTAACGTGTGGAACCTGTTAGAAATTTTATATAGGACAGACAGGAAGAGCATTTGGTAAACGCATTAAAGAACACGTCAATTCATTTAAAAATCTAAAAAATGATTCGAATGAGTAGATCTTAGCAACTTCCCTCTACTGAATTTACCCCCTAACAAATCGATGTAAACCAACCTATAAATATAGATAGAGAAGAATCAATAGCTTAAGTGTATTTAAAACTTCTGAAGAAGCTACAACGTAAGGAACATATTTCAAGTAACTAATAAAAGCAGTGGAAATTACAATAGTGTTTTATTTGTATATTTTACAATGAATTTCTGTCAAGTAAAAGTAAAATCAATCAATTATATAATGGGTTGAATCTCGTATAGTTCGCAGCCTGTGATAACATACTATTTTATGTGATTAATGAAATCAAGGGAGGAAGGTAACAGAACTGCCATTCGGAATAAATTATTTTAAATAATTCAACTGTCAACATTGTAATGATCATAATAATTAAATTAAAAACGTGTTATTTCATATCAGATTGTTCGTGTAGTGGTGCCTTTTAACAACAATAAAGAACAAGCGCATTGCGTTGACGTTTTCGTAGAGATTAAGGGATTATTTAATGTCGTTGATACGAGACAAGAGAATACATAGACGGGGAGAAACGAGAGGGTGGAAAAGCGTTCGTTGTGGCAAAGTAACTCGTGCAGATTGAACTGATTCTTTGGCATTAATCTCTCTTTGTTTAGATTGTGCTCACAAAATCGTCCTGTTAAGTGTATGCAATTCAACGTCTTATTTAATCCAAAATGAATCATTGGCGAGAATTTCTTTTGCATTTACCGATACATTGAGTATATAGACATGCAATTTTTCGAGAAAATAAAGGACAACGTTCTATTCTTTTTACGACTCTGTATTCAATGATAAAAACCGAACTCATGTACTAGCTGGATAATCTAATTTTTGTAAAAATAGTTTATCAAATTTCTGTCCGAAAAATACAATCTTTTCAATGATAAGCGGATTTGTGTATATATAGTGTCACAATAAAGTGTAGCATGCATCGGCTTTGTATCTATGAATAGACAGATTAAGTGGGTTATTGTAAGTCAGTTGTACGGATTCCAGTTGTGCACATCGCGTCAAAGGACAATTAAGGCTTCACGAAGTGTTGTTTTTCCAACCTTTGCATGTTGCAGCTCTAGGACGAAGGCATATGACCGGATTAAGCATGAAAAAAAAGGAAAGCTCAATCTATTTGTCAATAAAACTAATTTAAACGTAAAATTTATCTCATTAATTTATTTTCGATGACTCGACAATTGTTTCGATCGAACTGCGATCATTTTCAAGAGTAATTACACTAAAATTTAAAACTAATGTATTACTAAATATTTATATGCATCTACAATTTACATAGAAGGAGTGGGAAGCTAGTAGAGCCTAATTCTATTTGACTATTGACTAAATTTAAATTGTTGAACAAGGTCTTTTTTTATTTCAAGATATTTTCAAGCATTGACAATTTTCTATATATATATATATATATAAGAACTTAAAGATTATAAAAGCCTTGGAAAATAATGTTAATTTGGTTAATAATCAAACAGAACTAGTTATCTACAATTCACCCCTACTCTTTTACAAATTGTATTGTCTATATAAGACGACTAGTATAGACCTTAGTAATCACTGTATATTCTACTTAATGGCCGAATCAGCCGAAACAAATTTGTCGAGTATCGATTAAAATTATACGTGAAACATTCTGTTTTGTATTTTCAATTTTTGAATTTATTTCTGTCTGAGAGATAGGCAAAATCTGCTTACAGTATGTTTTATACATTAGTATTTAAAAACATCTGTTTTCTGTCATGTATCAACCATTTATGTTAATTTGTTTGCTTTTCACGACATTGATTCATAAACGGGAAAGTTATTGGGTGTGCAGCTGGTTAGGTTAGGTTAAAAGAAGCATCGTCGTTTTTCGGTTTTTCCGCTGGTGTATTGTCGCAGTGCAGCGTGTTAGAGGCATAACGCTTGCCTCGTCAGCACTTCTACCCTCATATCCTCGCGCCACTTCAGATTTGCTTGCTTGTGCTATCTCGACATTCGTGTTCCTTTGCTTGCTTGCTTGGTTGCTGCCCGTTCGGTTGTTGGCACTGCATGCTAGTTATTAGTAAGTGTGTATTTCGAAGTAACGAACGTGTACATTAACCGGCCGCACGTTTTTATCTATTTCTTTAACAAACAAAGATAACGACCGCGATTGCACCAGCAGCTACTAAATTAATAAAGAAATAAAACTTAAATCCTTTAAAATTAACTTTACGGTGGAAATTAACTACTTTAATGTAATTCTTATGTTCATAAAACAACTGTTTTTTGCCTATGTCGTAAAATACGTCAAACAAAACAGAATTTCGTGTTTTTAAAATAAAAAGTTAAGAAGGATTTAGTCACCCATGTTTCACTTGCAAGATTACTTATAATTTCCTTACCTTAAGGTATCGTAGATCGGGGCTCGCTTGGGATGCAGCTTTCTTTCAGGAATCTTGGGAATGGGTGGGTGGTGTGGTTAGGGAAAGAAAGATGAAACGGACAAAATTAAGACAGAAGAGTAGTGCAAGATTAACTGTGGAATGTTACTGCCCCAGCATTTGCCTAAATGATCCAAGGAAACCACAAAAAACTTGGACTAGAGTAGGCCGACCCGAGTTCGATACGGTGTCTTCCCGAATGCTAAGCAATGATCTAGAGCACTATACCACGCCGCTCGGTAATTATTTACCCTGGCCCTTTATACGACCCTCACCATGGTGCTTATTTGCACTTTCAATAACTAGAACTTGGGTAACGGCCCACATTCGTTGTGGTTTCTTCCAAATTCCGCTGAATGCATAATGAAATATTGATTAATTCTTCCGTGTTTCTTAAGTTAACCTGAATCTATTTTAGAATAAATAAAAAAAACTATATATAATTTTATAAATTATATGCACTATGTGACAGTAGTAATACTAATAATTTGCTACTCATTCACTTCTCTCAACCAATTGCTTTACTATTATTAAAACTATAGAAACACAAAGTTAATGTTATACACTTTTTATTGACTCAACAATTGTTTTGACTTATGCAGTCATCTTCAGAGAGTATTATTACAACTAACTCTCTGAAGATGACTGCATAAGTCGAAACAATTGTTAGAGTTTCTAGTAAAAAGTGTATAACATTAACTTTGTGTTTCTATAGTTTTGATAATATTAAAAAATGTTTTACAATCATCCCATCACTGAATCGATCAACATTATTACAATTGCTTTAAATTCAGCTTATCGTTAGTTTATTTTATTGACGTTTTGTATTTTAAGGATTAAAGGAAAGTCGTGATAGGAAGAGAACAGTATCTACTTTTAAATTTCGAGATTCGTGTTCAACCATCGTAAAATATTCGTTGAAATTGTTTTATTTTTCGTCTGTATTCCAACATTACATTATTTTTTTTGGCGTTGAAGTTAGCAGAATAAAGAACTACGTCCCTCTTATTTTTTCGCTCCATTTTCTTCATGTTGAAGTTAATCGCTTGTGGAGCGCGCGAAAAGTGCCGCGAGCCGGGAAAGAAAAAAAAGCAGACGAGACAGTTGTACTGAAGGAGGATAGATATGGCTTCACCACCCAGATGGAAAAATCATCCCTTAATATAGCTTTTCCTTGAAGCTTTTTATTATTTCCGATAACTTTACACGGTGTACCGCCATTTATACAAATAATCCAAAATTTGCAGATATTTAAATACCTAAATTTTAGGGTGTTAAAAATTCTACAAAATGATGCGAATGTATTTACCGCCAAGCACAGTAAATATGTTTGTTAATTGAATTAATATCTACGGCAAGAATTTGATAACAACCCCCTTCTAGACCCAAATCTTATAACACTTCAAAGTTCTAGTATTTAAGTAACCAATATGTTCTTAATTTTAGTAATTAATCATACTCCTGATGATGCCCTAACAAGGCGAAATGTCCATAGAGTTTTTGAATAAATATAAGTGAAACCTCTCCAAGTGTTTTTCTTTCTTTTATTTTGAAAAATGTTTCACCAAGAGTTTTCGGTTAGCTATCTTTTTAATATAAAAATATACATATTCAAAACATACTGCTGATTGAAAGCAATTTTGGCTAAACTTGTAGATTAATGAAGCAGTTTAAAGATAATATAAACCGAATTATTTTCACTATTGTTAACTTCAACTTAGAATGCAGTATCATCACTAGATGTTAGTGGTTTATTCTAAATTAAAACCTTCTTCTGAAATGAATGGTTACATATTATGATAATGTAGATCAAAGAATGCAGTGGATGTTTCGTATATATAAAACAATAAATCAAGGATTTAGTTTAATATTCAAAAGAATTCCAATTCATTTAACCGTATAAATTTTTTAAATATACTCAAACCCATAAATCAACCATGAGATTATTCATAATAATCATATACTATCCTTATACTATTATACTATTTGGGTTACCAAAGTTGGTTGTCGACGCCTACTTAAGAAATTATTAACGCAAAAGTATTCACAATTCATTTTCACCGAGCTGTGTGGTTGAGTGGTTTAAAGGTCTAATCATAGCTTAGCATTCCGGAGGTCGCATGTTCGAATCAGGATACTCCTGCACTACTCCAAGTTTGATGATTGGTTTGTCTTCGGATTGTGATACATTGTTTATTCTGTAGTGCCGGTCTCTACGCTTTGCTTATGTGTAACCCATCGTCTCTGTTGATGTTGTTAGGGTATTTTTCTATTTTCAGAACTTTACGTCTAGCTAAATTGTAGAATCCCGACGTTCTGATAAGGGTTGTTGTATTGTCGAATTGAATGGTGTGATCTTCTTCAAGTGCGTGTTGGGCTATTGCTGATTTTTAAGTTTTAGTAGTCTCATTGCTCGTTCATGTTCTTTTTTTCGTGTCAGTATGCTGTGCTGCGTCATTCCAATGTAGTCCTTGCCACACTCACAATGTATCCGATAAACACCTGGTGTCAGTAGTGGATCCAGAAGGTCTTTTACTGGTCGCAGTTTATCCCGAATCTTATGGGTGGGCAGAACTTTTTCAATAAATATCATTTTACTGGTTAAAGAAAATTGTCTGGCGTGGAGAAAATTCTTGATAAATCAATCGATTAGTACCTTTATCCGACGGTATACAGAGATTAGATCCCGTTTATGTCGTGTAATTCTCATCTCTTTAACGTTGTAAAAGAAATGTACTTGATTTAGTTCAGTTTTTACTAGTGAGACAACATCTCTTCGGTAACGTTAGAAGATGCGCTACTTGAACCGAATTACTTACTTGCTTCGTTAGATGCAAGCGTCGTCATTGGAGCGAGGAAAGATCCTGCCGCCCGACGTTTCGAGATTCTTTTAATGAGTTTGAAATCGTCAAAACGCGCCTCTTATCTCGAGATGAACGTTTGAAGTTCGGGTCGCAGTGAAGGGAACGGAAGGAAGGAAGGAAACTTGGCGTCCTGTTCTTTTCCTCTTTTTCTTTTAGAAAGAGCTCGTCGAATAAGTAAGTCACCACGGTGACTCTTTTCTTTATCTTCAGGAAAACTTATTGTTTGATGTAAATTAAATTGTTCGCGAAGTACACCGATACCAAATATAATTATGTAACATTCGAGATTTCCATTAAAAAGTTTCGGAAAACATTCTAACGATAATGATCAGGAATTATTTTGTATGTCAGTAAAATACTTTAGAGTTCCACGGCCAATTGAATTATTATTAAAATTTATAGTCGATGTTTGCAAATGAACGAATCATTAAAAATGATAAAATCTAAGTTTGTATTTTACGTATGCCTAAATAAATAATAAAACAGGTAGGTAATTATGTTACAAGACTTTCGGTATAAATGACAAGAAAGATGCTCGTGAATTATGTAGTTGCACAGCTTGTTTGGACCTTCATAAAGTGTGTAGTTCGAAAACTAAGGAACGAGTTGAGCCAAGAACGTCGTGATTTACCCCGGAGCGTGGTCCATAATTTCGAAAGTTGCAGAAATAATTTTGAACTGAAATGAACGTAGGTAAATGAAGTTTTCCGAATTCAGTTTATGTTGCGAGATGCGCGAATGGGGAAAGAAAGCCTGCAGCATGCAACAAAAACACAGAAACAAGTGGCAAAACATTAAAGCAATTACAAGAAAGTGCAAGGGACAAAGAATTTATCGAGAAGTTTCTTAAAAACTATTAGCAAACAGAACGAACACACAATTCTTAATTTGATAAAATCGGATTAAATGATACATTTCTCGTTGCATAATACAAGAGAAAATAGCTGAATGAGCAAAGCAGTTCATCATCTATATAAAAAAAAAAAATGTAAATTTTTTAATAAAGTAGAGGATCTACTTCTAATTTTAATTGAATTAAACAGTGTAACGGTGATATCTAATAAAAAATGAATGGTTGAAAGAAACCTTTTTTTAAAACAGTTTTCATATTCTTAGAATAAACTAGTTCTTAATACAAATTTATATATAAATATATCGCGGTAAACATGAAAATTTAATGAGCTCCGTGGCTTGAACTGAATTTTCGTAAAGTTGAATTTGAAAATCAACTTGTTGAGAAAAAAGATCGATAATAGTATAAATAATGGGTTTTAAAGGAAGCTTAATTAAAATCATCGGTTTTAAAAGTTCGTAAAAAATGCTACATCAATTTCTGTTAAACGTGACTGACAATCATCCTGTTCTGAACAAATAACACATGGAAACTAAAAATTATACTCTAACTCAAAGAAATTATAGAAAATTCGGTAAGTTTCTAGAAAGTTCCATAACCTACCTGTCCGGGTCCGGTTGCTCTGGTCCATATTTTTCTGTAGTTTCCTTGGACCATTTAGGCGTATTCATTTCGTCCGTCTCATTTTTCTTTCTCTAACAACACCACCTCATCCACTCATCTCCACGATTTCTGGAAGGAGGCTGAAGAGGGCCTTACGCCCTACCCGCCGGCTTTGCACTACAGTGTAGGTCGGAGGGATTTCCGTCCACGAGCACGAGTAGCTGGTGGGAATGAAACACCCAAAAGTTTTTTTACCTGTTTGTACATCCCTTACTCACTGGTAACCGCTACTCGGTTAGTGAGTCTATTTAAAAACACCTTGAATGCAGCTAGTTGATAATAAGAAAGCGAGTTTGGCAGCAGTATCTGTGCTTGGGTGATGAAAATCTCTTCTTAATATATTGGTTGGTTCATTATGATTAGTTCGAAAATGTTTCAGGATTTAAGAGTGCATAGTCTAATTGAGTAGTTAAGTTAGTGGTGGGTGAAACATGTACGAATATGAAACTGAAAATAAGTTGTACATTCAATATACTACTTTAAAATCGTATAGTATATTTTTCTTTCATTCAAACGATGTTATATGTCTCTGACATTTAGGTGATTGATATAAGCTTTCGCTAAAAGTCCTGAGAATCCACCCCATGCTATTTAAACGTTTTCCTTCATTAGTATATCGTTTGAGTGTGGTGGCTCCTAATATGCGATGTCTTCGTTGTATAACCTCCTTCTAATACCCTCTCGTCCTTTTCTCTGGCCTCCGCATCTGTCGTTTTCCATTCATTGGAAAGGTAATTGTGGAAGATGGATTGAGCACTTCAAAGGTGCAGAGCAATCAGGAACATCATTAAACGTAGACGATTTCCCGTGTCGTCGAAGGTGCCGTGCAAAAAGCAAAGATTTTATCGCTCGAAAGTGGAGAAGGGTGCAGATGGGGAATCGTGAATGGTACCGGTAATAGGAATAATTTACGCCACGAGTGCCAGTTCACAACATAATAATAGAAGTCGCGTGGTGACGACTCAACGATTCAACCATGTTGCTTAGATATAGGTAGGCATTGTATACCTACGTAAAGTAAATAACTTTATATATTCTATCTTTCATACTGCCTTATATATTACAACGGGCGTATAAACGGGAGCAAATGTCATAACATTCAGCATACAATATAGAAAGTCAGTTATGAGTAGATTTGAGCGCGGCGGAACAAGTGAGAATCATGTGATGAATTGTGATAGTTGGAGAAGGGAGGAGGGATGGAATGGGAGTGTAATTTTGTAAATCAAGAAAACAATTTCAATGTATAAAAATGGAGAGAAATGTATATAAAGTATATGTATATAAATTACATTTGTAAATACATTTGCTTTTCGTTGTAATTTGCGATATCAGTTCCGTCAACAACATCATAATAAATATGCAACATTCAATATTATTCAACCTTGTTTGGCCCATCATTGATTTAATATAACTTTCAAGACTTTTTAGTGTTGTAAAGCTTCATTTATTTGTGCATGAGAAACTGGAAATGGGAGATATCGAATGAATTTAGAAAATTGGGGTGCAGTACCTTTTTCACCCGTTTGTTTTACCGAAAAAATTCGACATTGTCTTTAAAACTTTTTATTTCTTATAACCAAAGATAAAAACAAACCTCGGTTACTTAGAAAAACATTCTTGTAAGATTTGATTATTGACTTCTAATTTTCTTCTGCACATAGCAAAATCCTCTAAAGATTTGAATAATTATGGAATACCTTCAGGGATTTTCAGATTTTCATGAGTAATCTGAAACTGGAGAACTTTGTAACAGCTAAGATGATTTTATTCAGTTCTTGGTTTTGCTAATTCAATAGTGGTTCTGGTTCTACCATTGATTTTGCTATTTTGACCAGACTGATCGCTGATTAGTTATAATTTAATATCCACCAGACCAAGATTGAAAAATATTTGAATCAGTAATTCAAAAAAAGTGATTTGTTCTCTTTAAAATAAATATAAATATAGAATCAACAGAAACAACTACTCCGAGGGCTACTACCCCTACCGGGAAAGATTATTAGACGAAGATAACAATCCAAAACAAAAAGAAGGTATTGGAATCCTCTTTTGTCTAAATTTCAAGTAGTTGTTGTTCGGAGTAGTTGTTTCTGTTGATTCTATATTTATATTTATTATATAGCCTGGAAAGGCCTTTCTGCCAGCGTTCACCTGATGAGACCAGATAGGTCGAAACCGGTCGTGGGATATAGCTTTCCGTACGCTGTGTCTACTGTGTAGGACGCGTTCGAAATGGGGGATCTGTGATCCTTGAAATTTAGACGAAAAAGGATTTTAGTGCCTTCTTTTTTTAAATATCTCTTTAAAATAGTTTTTCGATTCTGAACAACCTTGAATTTCTGATCTCCAGGAAGCGAGAAGAGTTTCATTCTAAAAGTTGGTCGTAAAGATTCTAGTACGAAGAGCGATTTTCGACTTTTAAAAGGTAAAGTCGAGTCGTACAGAGGACGATAAAGAGAGGACGTTCCACTTGGTGGTGGTTGTTCGGTTGTTGCAACGCTACCGTGAGCACGGCAAGCGTGCGGCTTCCACGTTTATCAGGCGAGGAAACGCAAGTCGTGCATGAAATGCGAGGAGGCAAACTATGATGAAAAGGAAACTTTTAGCGCTTCCGTCTTGTTTAATAATTCCCTTGAGCTTACACTCGGCACTATGCGTGTTTTTAATTTAATAAGAAAATCTTATACTTATAAATACTATATCCGTATATCAAGGTACTTTATTTCCTCTTAGTACTGTTTTTTATTTTCAAGTCGAAATTGCGGTTAATCATACTTACATCATAATTTCTATGGATTATAGATACGCGTGTAAATCAATTGCTCGCTGCGGTCAGTTTATTCCTTGCTGTGACGAAACTGACCCTAAAAGTGATGGATCAATTGCGCGCAAAGTTGAAAAAATAAATACATACTTTAATCTTCTTTCAAATAAACAGAGATTTGAATTAGATTCAGGTAAATACAAAAGTAATTAACGAAACATGTTATGTACTTTATCAGCGTTTGTTGAGTATAAACGAGGGGTCTATTACGTAGTTAAATAATCAATTATATTATTGGGCTTCTTAAGATAAAGAAACTGCTTTAAGTTAGAAATATTAGTGCAGAGTTATATAAATTAAATAAAATTACCGAGCGCGCAGTTGACCCTACAAAGTCTTAGCAAACCTCGCGCAATTGACCTGTAATATTTGACTACCTGAATTTATTCCTGACCGCAGCGCGCTATCGTCCATTGCCCGTTTATACATAGACTTAAAAACACAGTAAATAGTACAAACCCCTACTCCAAAACACGACACTAAACGTCTGAAGTACTTTCCAGTAACAAATTGACCTTCTTCAGAGGCTGTAGAGAACTAAGTAGCACAATAGTTCGAATTTTAACTCTCTTCAAACCGTTCTTGGTAACCCAAATATAAAATTCCTTTTCTATAAATGTTCGGGTTATGTGAATTTGGTTGTAAAGACTATGATAAGAAATATTAGCGACAAACTAGACGTTTTTTTCAAGCTCAGGCTAGGTTTGGTTGAACAGAAATAAAACAAGGGTTGCGCAAGATTTTCTCGCTGACAATCATAGAATCAATACTGACAATTTTAAATTAGCTGAGGAAATTAAAAATAATTATCTACTTGGTAGTTTTAAAGGTATGTATATTTATAAAAATAGATTAAGCTCTCTTAACAGTGACAAAGGTGACAAAAGTGGTTATTGTTCATGTTCTCTGAACCATAACAGTGGTCAGTTGTTATTTATATTCTTTATACTGCATTTAGTTTTTAGTTCTCGTCAGTCCTTGAAGAAGGTAACTTTCTCACCGAAAAGTGTTTCGTACGTTTAGTGTCGTGTTTTGGCGTTGTGGTTTGAGCTATTTACTGTTTTCTTCATTAGTTTTGACTTGAGATAACGATCTGTCTGTCATCACCACAACCGAGGACGGTGTGATTATGATGAAGTGTAATAAAGTCGCATTTCGAGTGGGAGGTATTGGGGCAAAAATATGCTCGCAACATTCGACAGGGCAGGGTTGTCATCGTCATCATGTTGTCGTCATATCGTCGTTAGAGATTGAATAACGAAATCTACGTCGTAACGCATTGCATGTCGCTGACGCAATGCTTTTAGGAAAAGAGCGAATGGGAAAAAACGTCGGTGCTTATCTAGCTCCAAAGGTGCACTTCATCAACGTCAGAACCGTAGGGCGGAACTTACAAAACGGACTTGACGTTAACACGTTCTGGTTTAATCTGCAGGAAGTCACGCTGTTGATGTGTATGTATGTATGTGTATGGGGCGAAAATGTATGTCGAAAATGTCGCGCTCGTTAAGAAAATGCTCATACGTGTATGTATATGTGCGAATATACAACATTTTATACGCAATGTTGAGACGTTTGGTGTTTATAAGTGCTGTGTAGGTCGTACAAGCTCTTTGGTAATAATCACAATTGTTATAATGTGTGTTTTATTTTTAATAACATATTAAGTATCCATTTTTTATATTTCTTTCACTTCTTTGTCCTCGGCTCTGTTCATGTAAATCAGGGTATATCTTAAAGGGAATAGACTGCATCATTACTTTTATAATGAATCATGCTTTTCTTTTGTTGCTGTCGGGACGCCTTTTGTCAAAATCTATTAAGAGTTTTCACCAAAATCTTAACACTTTTGGTGAAGACAATGTCAAATCAAATCAAATCTTACAAACATTCAGGGAAAATACTCTATACAATTCTGGTGATATTTGTATTTTTAATACATTAATGTGAATGAATTTTTGAACTTATTTTTGCCAGCCACAGCTTACCTCAAATTAATAAGAGAAAGTTGTTGCTGCTGTCATGCACTCTCCGCGAATCGAACTTGGCCCCCTGGTCAGAACATTGGTGACAGCAGCAAAAACGACGAACGAACATACAAAGTCACAGAATCGTCAAAATTAATGTATATTATTATAAATCATTAATAATAGAATACTTCAAGAATTAATTCCTCATTAATTTGAGAGAATCTGTAGTAGAAAGGATTTTAGCGGATTTCTTTAAACCAATAAAATAGAAACATTTAAACAATGAAACATACCTATGTAAAGTAGTTTCATGGGAGTAGCCATAAAACATGCAGAAAAAAAAACATAAGAACAGACCAACTCCAACAATTGTTTCATTATGGCCTTCTCTTGTTGACCGAGCGGCGTGGTCTAGTGCTTTAGATCATTGCTTAGTATTCGTTAGGTCACCGATTCGAACCCGGGTCCGGCTTCTCTGATCCAAGTTTTCTGTGATCATTTAGGCAAATAACATTCCACAGATAATCATTCACTTCTCTTCTGTCTTTATTTCGTCCGTCTCATCTTTCTCTCCCTAACCACACCATCCACCCATTCCCACGATTCCTGCAAGGAGGCTGAAGAGGGCCTTACGCCCTACCCTCCGGCTTTGCACTTCTGCCCGCCCACCAGCAAGAGTAGCTGATGGGAATGAAACACAAAAAAGTTTTTTTTTCTCTTGTTGAAATGCTTCTAGATTGAAATAGGCTTGATACTTTTTGTATTTCGTTGAAGAATATTGGCGCATATGTTGCTATCAATATTTGTTATTGCTTTTTTTGTTATTTCATTCTAATTTTTATTTATACTGCAAACAGTGTATTTCTTTTTATATTGGATCACGTAAACACGAAAATGGTATAGTAAATGATACGCTAAGTTTAGAATGGACGTTAATTTATTTTTGTGTTTGCGCTTGAAAGTTTTATTAAAATGGTTAACGATGGTTGCGTTTTACTTTTACTGTTTCCTAATTATATATTTCGCGTTATTTCAATTTTCTCGTAAGTCCTTTTATGGCCGTTCCGTTGGCCAATCTACCCCTGACCATCGCCCGACTTCGGTCTAATTAGCTACAATGAAAGCAAAGTGGCGGGACATTACGATAAAAGGCCATTTTACTGCGTTCTCTTTATAAACGAAAAGTTTTCTCGTAAATAGAAATGGAACTATAATCTACAAACAATTCAAAAACGCGATATACGGGACATACAACTGACTCTCTACCTTTCGATATATATATATATATATATGTGTGTGTGTGTGTGTGTGTGTGTGTATATGTATATAAGTTGATGAACATGACGTCCTATAAGAAGTGGACAACATTACATTTGCGCGTAGAATTCAAGTCTTGAATTAAAAGACCCATAATTGAAATTGGAGCTTTTTACCTTAGATCCTAAATATTGAATACTACTGAAGTGTTAATGATGTAGGTAATAATTCTGGGTCTTCATTCTCGCTTTAGGGCGGTCTGATTAGTAGAGTTAGATACGGCTAGAGCAGCGGTCAGCAAACGTATTAGTCAAAGAGTCAAATATGCAAATTAAAACGATTAAAAAAAAATTGAGAGCCAAATCTGTTTGTAAATGTAGTAAATCTTTATCATAATTTTAGACATTCATTAAGTTATAGGTACACTGAATAAAACTTGATTTCATACAAATTAAGGACCTTATTCATTGGTTGAAACTAATTTGATAGTAAAGTATTCATGACAATATTACTTAATGCGAAGAATGTTTTTGCATCCCTTTTGATAGTTTGTTCAAGTTCGGTTTGTAGATTCTTGTTTTTAATTTTAAGCTCATTTCCAGGTTGTCGTCAATGAGTCGACTTCTCAGTTTGCTTTTAATAATAGTCATATTCGAAAAAGATTGTTCGCATGAATACGTTGGACCGAAAAGGGAAAGAACAGCCAACGCGAGTTTTTTCGGCTTATCGTAAGCGTCCGGAATACTATTCCAGGCATTGAACATGATCATGTCTTCCTTCTCGAGGTCTTCTAAAGCAGAGCAGTTGTGTTGAGAACTTACTTTACATTTATTCTTCTCTAATATTTCCAAATCAACGCAAAGATGTTCAAATTTAGAGCTCTATATTTCCTTGTTTTTCAAATTCAATAATTGTATTTCAAAGTTACCAATGTCAATGCTAAATAGAGAATATTTCAAATATGTTATCGTAGCATTAATTAATTTCCTATAGTATTAAATGTTAACTGCATGTATTTATGCTGTTAGCTTTTTACTAACCTAAGATTGAATTCTTTGTTTGGTTGGTCTTGAGGTGCTCCATTTTCCGTTTTTCTTATCAATTATTTATTTTTCTTCTTCTTATTCGCGTTATATCCTGCAAATCTGTGCTATCGTTTTTTGTTTTCAAGTTCTTTATACTTGTATTGTAAAATTCATTTAATATTAGTTTTCTACGTTTTCATTTAAATATTTTGTGAAATCATTTCTAGTTTAATTTGAACAAATTATAATTAGTTATTTATTTGGCTTTATTTGCACTAAAAAAAAAAAAACAGTCTTTCCTAGCTTGCTTCGGCTTTAAATATTAATTAAATAATTTCGAGGAGAGTAAATTGTTACCGCGATGAAAATGTGTACAGAAGAAATTATGACGATAATCAAATTTGCCTTTTCGGAATTGTCTCATGCGATTTGTAACGTTCGCTGGGACGAACTTTTTCCTTCTTTCTCTTCGTTCCACAGAATGGCTTCTGGAAAATATCACGTTCGAAAAGGCAAAGCCCTTGGGAGAACAACATGCCGTATAATTCAGAAGTTGAGGGGACGGAATGAGGAAAGCTCGAGATTTATTTGCGGCAACGAGATCAATCTTTGAAATCTTGCTAAGGCAATTCATTAGAAAAAAAAAGCCAATATTGTTCTCCTCTACTGTTTCGATACGACTTTTGCCAGATAGCAGAATAAAAAGCGATAAATAAACGACTTAAAGAAGTAAAGAATAATATAGAACTTCATTTGTTGCTACCAGATTTACATCTTTAATTATAGATACTTTGGTGTGAACATAATCCCACTATGTTATAAACCAAAACAAAAAGAAGGTATTAAAATCCTTTTTCGTCTAAATATTAAGGATTACAGCGCACCGAAAGCCATATCCTACGACCAGGTGGGCACTGGCGATAAGTCTTCGTCCAATAATCTTTTGGAATCAACAGTGTAATTCAATGCCGGTAGGGGTATTAGCCCTCGGAATAGTTGTTTCTGTTGATTCCATATTTATGTTTATATGTTATAAACATTAGCTATTAATGACTTAAAACGATGTAACCTACAATGATTGGTAGTAACCTATACATATAAATTAGAACACGAATAAAAGTGTGACAGACGGAGTTTGCGATTTCGAACGCATTGTTCCTCATCAACACGCCGTAGAACACTGCCTACCTGTTGCCTTTGAACAGCGTTTAATGAATAGATACAGACAGCGTAGTGAACTCCATCTGTAGATATTTACTACTTATTGTGGGATTCAGTAATGTTAAAGAAGGTCCTTTTCGAATAAGGATATAAGTAGCAAATTTCTACATATAGCGTTTACTACGCTGTCTGTATTTATTTATTTATTTATTACGAAACTACAAAGTAAACAATTGCAGTTTAGTATTTTTTTATACTTGGTAGTAAAAGTGGTAATGTATTTATTGGTTTTGTTTCGATCGGAACTGTTCTTATTATACAGAAATATGTAGTAAAAATGTAGAAATTTAGAATAATAAAAAGAAAAATCATGAAGATAAACTTCGGAAGATATGAACATCCACCCCTTTATTTATGTGGCTAAATCCCTCTTTGCCTACATTTAGGCATTTTTAGAAAGCCGAATATAGAGAATAAAAATGTGAAATATGTAGTGGTTGCGAAAAATGTACACATTTTAATAAAAAAAAACTTTTTAACGATGTGTAGGCAGTCCGTTTTGAATAAAACATTAACATTTATATATATTTTTTCTCGGTTAGTGCTTCCTATATGATTTTTGTATAAACTTTGTTGGCTATGGTTAATATCATGATGTCTTTTGGTACCACATAAAACAAATATAATTCCATTTTTTATCACTTTATATATTAACAATTATTTCACTAATCGTTGACATCTTCAGATGAAGTATTATATTGTAACTAAGCTATAAAATTAGGCAAAAAAAGCGGGTACAGATCATTTTTATAAAGGAGGGTAGAGGAAACACCATAATTGCGATAAAAAAAATAGATTTTTTATGTTCGGAAGATTAAAGAAAGACCCAACAAATAAATTTCAAAAAGAATTAAAAAATGTCATCAATAGTTGTAATATTTTATTTAAATAATTTGACAAACGAAAATTTATTAACACGAACCCATAACGTCTAAAATTATATGACCTAATTAAACTACATAAAGAAATCATCGTATAAGACATGTATGTTAATCGAGTTTCTGCTGTAATTAGACCACATAGACATATGTTTAGAAACTGACTAGAAAATTTTAGAAAGATAGATTTGAAAATATTTATGAACCTCAATGTAGGAAATATGAATAGACTTTGAAAGTAAGTTGGTTAACGGATTATTCATTGTGTTTCAATGTTGTATTGAAACAGGACAAGCTATTTAAAATTTGGTCTTGACCTCTTGCTTCTTTTATCACCGCCTTTTGTCTTTCTTTCAAATATTTTTACGTTGGTGTCGAGGAGAATTAACGTAGGTAAGGCATTGTGATCATGTAGATACGTACAATATGTAAACTCATTCTTTACCTAAAATTAAATTGCCGCACTGAATTTATATTTTCATGCTTTGTACATGATGCATGAGGCGTAACGGTTCGGTAAGAAAAGATTCTGACGCAGTGACAATGGATATAACAAAAAGTAAAAGACAAACCCGACCTAATTTAAGGAAATAATCGTAGAAGAGATTTGTCACTAATTTTTGATTTATTAATGTTTCAAAATATCTTTTTTAATTAAGGGTATCTACCCGTTAAACTGTTAATCCTAGTCAACATCGAATTGAATAGAACAAATATTTCTCTTATTGGACAGCAGCATATCGAAATTAATTAATTAATGTAGATTGCAATTTCAAAATTGTTAATTCTCATGAGCACGATTAAGGCAGTATCGATAGAATATCGACCAGAGAAAATTTGCTGGTTACAAGTGAAATTAAAAAATTAAAAAAAAAAAAAACTGACAAATATAAATATAAATATGGAATCAACAGAAACAACTACTTCGAGGGCTAATACCCCTACCGGCAATGAATTACACTGTTGATTCCGATGGATTCTTAGACGAAGATATAACATATTCAAAAAAAGAAGGCATTAAAATCCTTTTTCGTCTACATTTTAAGGATCACAGATCCCACATTTCGAACGCCTCCTACACAGTAGGCACAGCGTACTGAAAGCCAAATCCCACGACCGGTTTCGACCTATCGGGACTCATCAGGTAGGCACTGGCAGAAAGGCCTTTACAGGCTATATGATAAATGACATAAATATGGAAAACTGACAAGTTTGAAATCGCGATTCACATTCGTTAACTCCGATAAGATTCTGACTAAGAACGTAGGTACGAGGCATGTTTTTTAAGTAAGTAGCGTTTTGAAATTAATAAAATACGTTCAAAGATATCTTAATAATTTTATTTTTACATGAAAGCTTGTACCTTAGTCTACTTTTCTACATAATTTCCTTCAATATTGCGGCACTTGTCATAACGTTTGACAAGGTTTTGAATACCCTCCTCATAGAACTCTGCCGCCTGACTTGTTCATTTCACCACTGCATTACAACTGTTTTGACTTCGTCATCGTCTTGAAGACGCTGCGCTAACCGCTCGGATGTTTCTTCAAGTGCAGGAAAAAATGGTAGTCACTGGTCGCCAGATTAGGGCTGTACGGAGGATGATCTACAGTTTCCCAGTGAATAGATGTGATGAGATCTTTGGTTCGATTAGCCATATCTTTAAATGCTCTCACCCACTTTCTTACCATTCCATTACTCATAATGTTTTGTTCGTAAACTGCACAGATCTCAGATCTTACGATGAATATCAATCGGTTTTAGTCCTTTAACACTAAGGAATCGTATAATAGTCTGGATTTCTCAGTCGGCGGGACTCACGAGTATCGGAGGCATCTTACACACGCAATCTGAATCAGACTGTAATGGCGTCAGTGCATAGGTCAGAGATGTAGGTAATCAGTGCGCATGCACGGATCGCTGATCGCAGCGCTACAGCGGCAGAATTTCAAAACATGCCTCGTATATACCTAATTTAAGTGGTTAAATTTAACTGGTTGTTATTCTATAAATCACTGCAAGGAAGAAGGATTGTTCGTGAAATCCTCATTACTCACTCGTTGTACTCGAATGAATGATTAATAATTGTTATTACCACGAAATTCAATGAAGAATGAATCGTTTCAATGAAAAAGTGAAGTAAATTAAGTTAGTTGTGTAAGTTGGGGTGTAGACAGCAGACGGTGTAGAGATGGAATGAAAAGGGAAAAGCAAATATTAGAGAATTCAAGGAGAGGAATAACGAATTGCGGATTAAGAAGGTGAATGTGAAAAATGTTCTTGGGAAATAGAGCTCGTCTTGGCGCTGAAAAATGGCTTGAAATTGTTAAAAATGTATACCGCAGAGACATCGCCTCCGTTTCGTGCTAGTCCTCGAGGAATACGGTTGAGGACTTGGTGGTTATATCAACCGAACACATAGAACTATATAGGTACACACTACACGGTATCATCACGATAAATTTAATAAATTGTCATGGTATGTCATTATTATTACACGCTTTTAGAAGCTAAAAGGTCTATGTTGTAATGTGTAATGTGTATGTATAGGGACAGAGTGCAAAAGCGCTTTTGAAAACCAATGAATAATGGTAAAATATTAGGATATATATATATATTAAATTCTATATTGCCTATTAAATCCATTAATGTGTATCAAAGAACGTGAGAATCATAGGAGAAAAGGAAGTGATAGTTAAACGATTTAAGTCAACGTCAAAATCTCAAGTAAAGATTCGCGACGTTAAAAACACAGTAAAAATGTTTTTTGGACGGGAACTGTTTTCGGACGGTGTTGTAGGTTAAATATAGTTCGCTATAGAAATTTTATGTAATCCAACACTTCAAATAAACAACCCAGTAAGGTATTCAAAAAAGAAGGAATTAAAATCCTTATTCATCTAAATATAAAGATCACAGATCTCACATTTGGAACGCGTCCTACCAAGTAGGCACAACGAACCGAAAGCCATATCCCACGAGCGGTTTCGACCTATCGGGTTTCATCAGGTGGGCTCTGGCAGAAAAGCCTTTACAGGCTATATTATAAATATAAATATAAATATAAATATGGAATCAACAGAAACAACTACTCCAAGGGCTAATACCCCTACCGGCATTACATTACACTGTTGATTCCGATATGGCTTTCGGTTCGTTGTGCCTACTTGATAGGATGCGTTCCAAATGTGAGATCTTTGATCTTAATATTTAGACGAATAAGGATTTTAATACCTTCTTTTTTTTAATTGTTAACGCCTATTAGGCGTCGGAGTAGTTGTTTCTGTTAATTCCATATTTATATTTATATTTATAACCCAATAATGGTTTAAACAATAATAAGGTTGATATAAATTTTGATCAGAACAGAACAGACAAAAGTATGAAGTAAATGATAATGGACATTGTGTTTTACTGTGTTAGTTGCTTGGCTTTTTCGTGTCAAGTTAATAGTTTCTAATTCATTGACTCGAGTAATTAAACTTGTCAATCCATGGGCCATTTCGGATAAAACATGCTTCAATGTTTTGTTCTATTGGAAAACATAGCATATATACGTCATTCGCAAGATGATGGCGCCACAATAAATTTTGGCGCATTCAGTGTCTGGCCATAAATTTAAAAAATCATTTGTTTTCCTTTATCATTCATTTTTTATTATTATCATTAAACACAGAGGTAACCTCCACAGATACGTAATTTTGTTGCATAATCTATATGTGTTTCCTCTTCTAACTTCCTTTGGTCATGTAGGAATTCGATTCTTGCGTATTTTATATGCTAAGATTCTTACGTTTCGTAGGATGAAGAGGTACGTGAGTTTTCTATTTAATTTCCAAATGAAAACAGTTTTTGGGATTGCGTAGAATTTCTGTAGTCTAATCAATTGCAATATATGTAAATGAAAACACTGGGTTTAATTTTCACAAAGTTTTTATTAGATGACTTTAACAATTGTTTCGATTTTGCAATCGTTTTCGAAGAGATCATACACGAAGTAAATTGAAAGTAAAGATATTCATATTTTTACCCTAAGTTAACTATACAGTATACATATATATATATTTATATATAAACATTAGTACATACACAAATACATTAAATTCCTTATTATATGGTAAGTGAAAACGATACTCTAAAGATTGGGCTGGAAAAACCCTCAATTTGGTCATTGGTAATATTTTTGTTATAATGCAAAGCTTTTTGAATTTTAAGTCTTTCTAAAAGGTCTAATTTTTTAATATCATGTAACTGTAAAATTGATAGATTGTCTTTATTTATAAAATGTCCATTCTTGTTACAATGTTGTAACAATCCTGTGGAATTTTTGTTTTCTTTAATCGATTTGACATGTTCTTTGTATCTAATATCAAAGTTACGACCGGTTTTTCCAATATAGATTGCATCACAATCATTACATTTTTTAAATTATCTATTTGTTCTTATTTTATATTTTAACGAAAATATTTTTTAAATTGGTTTTGAATGAATGGACAATACTCCACAGGTAATTTTTTGTATAAAAGTAAACAAAAAGTGTCTTTCATTCTGGTTCATTCTGATTCTCAGTCAAAATCTATTTTAAACGTCCTTGTCAACATCTTCAAGCTGGAGCGGAAAGAAAGAGGGTATGTATGTGGGTTGTGTGTGTGAGGGACAGAGAGAGAGAGAGAGAGCGAGAAACAGAGAGGCGGGGGCGAGTGAAAAAGAGATAACCGAGTAGTCGTCCCAATCCCAATCCCAGTCCCAGTCCCAGTCGATCAAATTACTTGCAGTGCACAGTGTTGAATAGTAATTCTAGCACGATGAAAACGTTACTGATGTGTCCGCGATTCAGGTAGCGTCTTCGAGAGGCAGTTCATTTCCTCAGTGGAACGAAGAGTGATTTTCAGACGGAGCTCCCATCACGGTTCATCACCGTGCAACTTACCGTCGTCATCTCCACTGCAATTCCATCTCGGGGGGAACGATGCGAGAATAAAAAAAAAGTTGCTGAAAATAGTGAAGATAAATTTGAGTCTGAATAACGCATCGTGTATGCATTCACTTGCACCGCACCCATTCTATTGTGTATCGTCCTTTTTGTGCGACGGCGGTCTTGTCGTTTATCTAGAGCCACAATACAATATATACACCACGTTTCTATTTATAGTATGTTTCTAAACTAACAGTAACTTGAACGTTTAGAAATATAGTCTATTCTACGGGTAATCCGTCTACTATAGAAGGTGGTTCTTATTAGAAGTTTAATATACAAACGGATGCCTACCTATAAGTTAAATATTTTATATTTCTATTCATTGTTAGTTCCAAAAAGTTTATTATTGTCTTAGAATACTACTGATATTGAAACTTCTGCGTCGAAGTCAAATTTAAGGAACTTCGTACACAAAAATGGAGAGCTTTTTCTCTTTCGTTCTATTTTTGGCTTTATTTTTGTAGAATATCTCCTTTTATATTACAAAATTATATTAATAAGAGAACAAGCTGATAATTGTTGAAACTTCTTCATAATTTAACAAAAATAAAACACTTAGTTTCAAGAAAAAGTTTTATTGTGACACACAACAATTGTTTCACCACAAAGTGGCTTCATCATGACTCAAGTCATCACCAATTGTTGTGTGTCACAATAAAACTTTTTCTTGAAACTAAGTGTTTTATTTTTGTTAAACAAAATTATATGCTTACCTGATGATTAAAACATCTAACTAAAAGACGAAACCGTGCCTTAGGTCTTTAGATATCCAGGATGTTGTTGGAATTTTAAATTAATAAATCATCGATCTTTTTATGTGTTGGGTGTGATGAAATATATATTATACTAGTAAACCTCTATATATTCGTTTGAGGGTAAAAAATACTTTTGTGTTTCATTCCCACCAGCTACTTGTGCTGCTGGGCGGTCAGTCCCTCCGACCGACACTGTAGTGCAAAGCCGGAGGTTAGGTCGTAAGGCCCTCTTCAGCCTTCATTCAGGAATCGTAGGAATGAGTGTGTGGTGTGGTGGAAATGAAGATAGAAGAGATGTCAAAGGTTATCTGTGGAACATTACTGTCCCAGCATTTGCCTAAATGATCCAAAGAAACCACAGAAAACTTGGACCAGAGCAGCCGAACCTGGCTTCGAACCGATGACCTCCCGAATGCTTAGCAATGATCTAGAGCACTAGACCACGCCGCTCGGTTGAGGGTAAAACATGAAATTATCCATTTTGACACGAATAGATTAACGATTTTTATTAAAGTTTGTATGCATAAACTCTACTTAAGGGGTATTAAATAATATGAATATTTACAATACTTTCAGAAGGTGCTAAAGTCAAATGTAGAGAAAAAAATACGTAACGTAACTACTGCAAATGCATTACAAAACAGAGTCAATGTATTGTAAAGTCGGTAATTACTAAAATCCCTATTAAAAGTGTACCACGTATATCATAAATAAGTGGAACGTGGACATCTAGAATGAACACATAAAACTGTGATAAAGTTTTGTGTGTCCATTGGTGGTACCCTTCTGACAACTCAGTAGCGTTCTGAAGTGAGAATATAGCTGATGGGCAAACGTGTTGACTATATTCTAATTTTGTTGGAAATTAAAGGATTATATTTTTGTGGTTACCCCCTTCCCCATAGTTACATTTTGTGTTTTTTTGCATCAGTGGTTGAATATTATTTTTTAGAATTTCAGAAATATACATGAATTTAGTAAATTGTAACTGAGGAATTTGTCCTCTAACATCTTTTGTCTTATGTGTATATATTCCCCAATTGTGTTTTTTTTTTTGATAAAAAAGCTTAGGTCGGAATCGGCTTTACGGATCAATGAATAGCCAAGCATACAATTGCCTGGAGCTTCCATTTCGCATAAAAAGAATAAAAAACGAAGGGAAGTCGAATTTATATCAACTTGAAACAGCCATCGAAATGGGGTTTGATCTTTTGTATTTCGCAGTTATAAAAAGATTCAAAATATTTATGAACTCCTCTACAAATAGCAATCAAATTCACAAATATAAAATTTTCAATCCCTAATGTTCTTGTCATGTTTGTTACCAATTACTGTTGCATGTACCATTTATCAAACCATATGATTTTAACAGAGTAACGAATTGACTAAAAATTAAACAACTACCATGTATACCAAGTACGTAATTATTTTATATTAACTAACTTTTTCTTTTCATTTCAGGTGAGTTTCATTGAGTAACATTTTTTCTACAGATTAGAGGTATGTACCTGTAATGTATAAATATAGAAATTTTAATAAGTAATATTATAAATTTAAACATATAACTTATCGTGTTTTCATGATAAACATGGCATACAAATTAATTCATAATGTTTGCTTAAGTTTTGATAGTTATTAGTAAAGGTAATCTATATCGCGGAGGTGTTATTGCATAAATGTTTAAACCGCATTCAAACGTACTTAGTGCATATCATCCTTAGACATGAACAGGAAATAGCAGCAGATGCTAAAACTTCCAGAGTAAACCATCTTTGCACACATGTAGATATGATTATATTCTTCAAGCTAGATTAACGTTAATGTAATTAGCTTAGGACGGGATAATCGTCTTTCGGATATTATTATTAAAACAGCTTTACAGCTATTCTAGTTACTTTATATTACTCTTTACCCTATACTACTCTGACTTCAACAGTTTGACTTAACTTAATAAGACAGGAAATTTATATCAACGAACCAGGTACATCTATTTAGTTTGCTTTAATTACAGTTAGTACACTTTGTAGTAATACAATTGAAGTACAATGTAAAGTCTCCATTAAAATGAACTGATAAAACTTAACACTTTCTTTAGTTATAGAGAAAATTTGGCTATATGGAGTACCTATAATAATGACAGTTTGAAAGTAATTTTTAATGCTTGACATTTAAACGTTTCGGTTTATAGATTTATATTTAAATGACGCCTTTTCAGGAATTACGGGCAACAAATTTTATATAAACTAAACTACAAATATTGTAGCAACATTCTGGAATATACCGTTCCATTTTGGGCTAGCTTCTTTTGGTCTAGACTTAATATCCTCGATAATGATTTACCCTGGCTGTTTATAGAATCCCATATAGTGCTGAATGTATAACAATAAATTTAATGAAATTTTGAATAACGCTTCTGTGTTTCGTAAATTAATCCGAATCCATTTTTGAATAAATGAAAAAAAATATTTTTTCTAAATTATGAGCACCAGGTGACAGTATTCCAATCTTCTACTACCTTCACTCGTTCGTGCGGTCATTCTCTTTCTAACCACCACCACCTGCTCACAATCCAGGCTGAAAAGGATTTTTTACCCTAAGCACCGTGGAACATTAGTTGTTAGGAATGAAACAAAATATAGTTTTTATATGTCATTTGAATATTGAATAATCCCAACTCTTATTTGATGAAACTTTGTGTTGACTCAAGAAAACACACAATTTTAGAAGATTTTGTTTAGTCACTAACATGTAACAACAACTTTTAATATTCACCTGTTGAAGTTTAGTAAAGTTCAGTAATTTTTAAAACCAACCCCTTAATTACATAGGCACTTGTTACTTTATAATTTGGGGGAATAGAAGATGAAAGTGAAGAAAGCTCTTTATTAAATATCAGCCTAGCATAATACGCAATTTTTAGTCAACTCTTATAACTGTTATTCTTTCTCCAGAAGGGTAAAAATCAACATTTCGATTAAAGTTGTAAGTAAGCGTCTTAAGGGTATCATTCATTAACTATTAAGGTCTAGGGTGGGATTAGTGGATGACGATGCTAATTAGTAGCAAGCAGGCGGTTGTTTTTATTCTGAAGATAACTTTCCGCGTTTAAGAGCGAAGAGGGACGAGGAGGGGGTGGAGGAGTGCGATTTTGTGAGTTGCCTAATTAGAAAGAAATCGGGGTTGAAGCATCTGGTGTGCACGCGCAGTTAATTTCTTTGGTGTTTTACTTACACCATTAATTTTCGTTTAACAAAACTGCTGTGGATACCTATGTATACTGTATTTGTCTATGGCCAAGATGAGAAGGAAGAAAATGTTGAGCGGCTGCCGCTATTGCAATAATTAATTAATCGTTATCACATTAAATTCCTGTTAAGCGCTCTGCTCGATGAGAGTTGTTCTATCCGACGCGACGCTTTAATGGCTGACGTAACTAAAATCAAATCGCTTATGCGTCTAAAAGCGAGCGATGTCTTCATCTTGAGAAGTTTGAATACCCCAGCCTGCCCTCGAAATACAGTTATGTACATGTATGTACATATTTATTATATACAACCTATGTGCATAGCGTAACTTGATCTAAATTTTAGTTTAAAACAAAATATATTAGGTGTACAAATATGAAAGTTCGTTTTTTTACGATTCAAAAAATATATAAAATTGTCTTAAAATTTTATATGCAAACCTTTTTTAAAAATTCAAGAAGTATTAGATAGCACTTTAAACACTCTACAAGTAGATACAAACACAAGTTAAAAAACAGGTTTATTCACAAAAAAATATTAGATAAAGTAAAACGAACTTTCATATTTGTACACCTAATAGTTTTTATTTGTCTTTTGAATATTGAATAATCCCCTTTATTCGATGAAATTTTGTGTTGACTCAAGACAACACACAATTTTAGAAGATTTTGTTTAGTCACTAACATGTAACAACAACTTTTAATATTCACCTGTTGATGTTTAGTAATTTTTAAAGTCAACCAAATATAGTTTATTCTAAAGAATGTAAAAACCTAAAAAGTTCAACATTGTAGCTCAAGGCTTGCGCACCATCGTTGGTTTTACTGTGATGTACTTCCATTAAATATTTCTGAGGAAATAAGTATCGTTAAATTGTTGAGAGGTTGTGTGTGGTCCAATTATTCAATGACAAGCTTACTTTTATGACAGATATTCGCCCTACTTGATAGACTACACTTAAAACGACATAACTTGCAGTTCTCGTAGTTTAGGTACATCATATTTTGAAATAAACACACAGTTGATAACTTCCACAATTTATTAAATAAACTTGACACGTGTTTCGCCAACACTGTGGCTTCTTCGGAAGTACAAAATCTACTTAAAACTACCTAAGAGTAGATGTTTATAAATAGGGTGGTGCATCTTCATTAGAGTGAGGGAAAAGATTTAATAGTGGTGAGAGGTTTATATCTACTTGGTCATTAAGTAATATGTCAGTATTATTATATTTGTTAATTTCTTTAGATTCTAATAGTGTAAGTTTTAAACTTTTATTTTCAATGTGTAAAATTTTTAGATTTAAATTAAATATATGGTTACGTTGTAACACATGTTTGGCATAGTTAGAATCGGTTTTTTGTTTCTATATGATCTAAAATGTTCGTTCAAACGAATTCTAAAATTTCTTCCCGTCTGACCTATATAAATTTTTGAACAAGAAGGCATTAAAATTCTTATTCGTCTAAATAAGTACCACATTTGAAACGCGACCTACTAAGTAGGCACCGTGAACCGAAAGTCAAATCCCACAACCGGTTTCGATCTATTTAGTCTCATCAGAATTCAGAAACCTTTTTGTCAATATGGTTCTATTCATTATTTCCATTGTTTAAATTCAATTCATAATGATAAGCTAATCAGTTACTAACCATTACGATAATTGGTACAGCACTATGGAATCCTTAAGGCGCGAGTTTTCTCCCTATTTTTTTTTCATCAATCATGCATTATTCGATCCTCCACGTAATTTACAGTTAGATACATATATATTTGATAATAAAGCTTTCCTACTGGCCGGTAAACATTTAATTAATTTTTTTATCTGTTTAAGTACCACGACCATCGCTATCGTCTAATGATTAATCTATTGGTTGGGAATGGTCATGTTTAATGAATTATTTGTGTTCCCGTTGGTGGGTATTATGTGTACATGTTTACTGCTGTAGTAAGACGTATTGTAGGAGTGTCTACGACGTCAAAAATGCAAATTAATGACTTGTTACGACAAGCCGTTTCAAAAGAAATAATTGCCGCTCGTTGCAATCGATTGATGTTAATTATTGGTTTATAATAAATGGACATTAACGTACATCATGTTGTGTTGCTATGCGGTTCTTATATTCACTCATTTGTTCAGAAGCTTCGTATAACTACTGCTACTAACATTATTATATATATAGTCCGACAATGTCAATAAAGAAGAGGTATTTTGCAAATTACACATTGACAATTTTTTTAAATTAATTGCATATTATTTTATGGTTATTTAAGTCTTTATTTTGTGCCAATAGGTATTATTTGTTTTTGTGGTTTTTAGACGGAACATTTGATTAATAATATTTCTGTGTTGTTACAGCTGGCATTATGTGTGTCTCTGAACGAATATAAGTGCAACATTAATCATAATTGTGCAGTTATTTAATAAAGGATAAATGAACGAAAAGAAAAAGAAAAATCTGATAGGTACCTACGGGAATAGAGATTTGTTCTTAGATAAGATGTAGTAAATGTGGCTAAACGCACGCCTTCAGATTTGAAATGCAAGTTGCAAGTGCCATGCACCATCGATAACGAACAGTACAGTACAGACTAAATGTTCATTTTAATGTAAAAATTTCTATACAGTTGTTGCGGCCTACTAATCCTTTTTCAAGAGTAACTTAGATACTAAATATAATATTAAATGGTCAGCCTATTTATACGAGGGTGTATCAAGTATAAACGGGGTTGGTTTTGTAAAAAAGTAGAACTATTTTTAATTAAACTTCGATACATATACTATTTTATTACATAGTCTCCCGCCCTAGAAATTTAAACTTACCATCGGATTGAGAACCTTTTTATGCGTTCATCGTAGAAATGCTTCGGACGTTTTTGTAACCATCGGAGTACAAACGCTTCCATTGTGTCGTAGGCCTTCAAGTGCTTTTTGCAGGGGCCCAAAAAGATGAAAGTCACAAGGGAATAAGTCAGGCCTATATGGCGGATGTTCTAGCGTTTTCCACCCTAATGCATTCAATTTTTGCCTTGTGGCATTGGCAATATGAGGCCTGGCGTTGTCATGCAAAAGACTGAAACTTTTGACCAATTGCTTCTTCCTTTTCCATTGAACTAACAATTTCGCGACATTCACTAGGTCACAATAATCTTCGCCGCTTTTTCTCCACCCAATACTCGGCTTTTTCGACTGGGCGTGTAGTGGTGCTCCCATGTTTCGTCACAGGTGACGATGCGATTTAAAAGTGCTTCATCCTCTTGCTGGAATCGATTGAAGTGTCGTTGCGAAATTTCCAATCGATGTTGCTTGTGATTCTCCGATAACAGTCGGGGAACCTGAACCCATCAAACGGACACTGCGCATTTTCAGGTCATCTGTCACGATCTCGAAGACACTTCTATAACTGATGGTCAATTTATGAACGATTTCGGAGAGAGTTATGCATCGATTTCCCTCACTGAGATTTCGGACCGCCTCGATGTTGGCTTCGGTCACACTTGCCCTTGGGCGGCGAGCATGGCTCTCGTCACCAAGCCTTTCACAGTCTTCAAAAAATGTAGGTTACAAAACTTTATTAAAATCACAATAATTATTTCGATACACTGTATCTTCTTCAAGTGAAAGAATGGTCACCATTCAGTTGTGTTTGTTTACGTGTAATATGGTTGGATTCACCCCCTCCTTGGCCAAACACTTATTAATAATCCTTTGCTCCACGGAAACATGCATTTTTGTCTCGCTTATTGTTTCTTTTCGTACTAAAGCGACTCGAGCTAATTGCGGTTAGTTCTCCCTTTTGGCCATCTTCGTATCTACAACTACCAGGTTACTGACTTCTCCGTAATTAAAAAAAATTAGTCCCATTTATGTTTGATACACCATCGTACAATATTCGAAGCGTTTACTACATACACTATCTTATAAACTTTAATAATTTATCTATACAGAGGATGTTAACGTTAGTTGTTTTAGTACTAAATTTATCTGTTTTTTTTTTTTTAGAAATTTTCTGAAAGGTTTAACTTTTAATCTTTGGATTGGTTACAATATATCTTTCTCTAAGTGATGTTTGTTTTTTCTATACAGTATGAAGCAATACCGGTATTTTTTAAGTTGTTTAATATTGAACTGCCTGATTGTCCAATCAACATCGCTTTTCAGTTGTTACAGTTACTGTGTTAAAGTTGAACTAAATTTGCTTGTGTTGACTAAAAAAAGAATGGATAAAATCGCATTGTATATCAAAATCAATGAAATTAAATTTGCCACGTAATAATTTTTTTTCGTGTATTTTTGGCATCAGACCTTCTTTCGTGTCAAATTTAAAGGTCCAGCTCAACGAGAAAGACCCTATACGTTTTTATTACCAGTCAATCAGTCGACAGACAGGCAATAAAGTAATTCTGTAATAAGTGTTACTCATTGACATTTTAACCACTTTAACACGCGTGACGCGACTCATTTTTCAGCAGAGAAATGCGTGCATATATTTTATTGTTATTTGCTGAATGTTGAAATGCATAAAACGTTAATTTAGGGTAGATTCCTACGTTACGTTTATTTCGCAAATAAAAACATGGCTATTGTTGCGCATAAACGATGATAATTATCTGCACATGCGGCTGTCCGATGCAAATTTGCAAATGTGGGCAGTGCGGCGGGATGGAAAGTGCGCTTTGCCGTCATTGTGACCCTCTTGTGTTACAAACGATTCTGCCGATGTCATCATTAAATTCGAATGTTACAGATTAAACGGTTACGCCTCTGGTTTATTCGATATATTCCGTCGATTCGATAAATACGATGGCATGCAACGTGTCCTGACGGGCTTGACGGCAACGGCATGGCACCGTTCGTTGGCAACGGCCATTTGCCAAGTCGTATTGACGGTGGAATTAACGGAAATTATACCGAAAGTGGCTCATTTTCGAGCTTTCGAACGATTGATTTGCAACGCATTGCGCCGGACCGAATGATATATTATCGTGACGATGCCAAACATCGGGTAATTAAAACCAATCGCTTTGGCAAAACTACACATATCAAAAGGTAAAAGGGCACCCTGGATTTCTTTACAAATAATAAGCATAGAAATTCAAAACTTATGATTGGGTTTTCTTTTTCGTATTTCTTCTTATTACATTGGCAACAAGTACATGGAACGTAATAGAAAGAAATCTTTTATATTACGTTTTTTTTACAGCAATTATTTTGATTTGAAATGAATACAAAAATTGACTGTCTAACTTTAAAGTGATTTTTTTAATGTTTCATTTGAATTATCTTAAAATAAAATTCGTACATATGTGGTTTTCTTAATTTTACTGAAACTGAAAAGATAGCTAAAAATGAATCATTAAATATTTAAGTTTTACTTTGCGATTATTATATTTTCAATCAATTAGGGTTCAAATATATTAAAAAAAGAAGAAATTAAAATCCTTATTAGTCTAAATTTTAAGATCAAAGATCTCACATTTTGAACGCGTCCTACCAAGTAGGCACAACGAACCGAAAGCCACATCCCACGACCGGTTTCGACCTATCGGGTCTCATCAGGTGGGCGCTGGCAGAAAGGCTTTTACAGGTATCGAGTAGTTGTTTCTGTTGATTCCATATTTATATTTATAATATAGCCTGTAAGCGCCTTTCTGCCAGCGCCCACCTGATGAGTCCCGATAGGTTGAAACCGGTCGTAAGATGTGGCTTTCGGTTCGTTGTGCCTACTTGGTAGGACGCGTTCAAAATGTGAGATCATTGATCTTAAAATTTAGACGAATAAGGATTTTAATTTCTTCTTTTTGTAATATGTTATATTTTCGTCTAGAAGTCCATTGGAATCAAAAGTGTAATTCAATGCCGGTAGGGGTATTAGCCCTTGGAGTAGTTGTTTCTGTTGATTCCATATTTATATTTATATTTAGGGTTCAAATATGTTAAAGATGACGCGCCATGATTTGAAAAATTATGTTTCATCAGATTAAATATACTTATATAAAATAGTTTGTGAAAAGTCAAATATATCCAATCAAATTGATTAAATTGATTAATTTGAATTGAAATTGGCAGATAATCAATCTTAGCATGTTAAAGAAATTTGTTTAGTAATGTATTTCTTTACGTGATACAGCGCATTAATCGCTGGAATCTGATTCAAACTGCTGAGTTTTGCCAATCTTCTCTGTAATTAACCGTTATGTTTGAAAATTCATTCAAATAAATTTCAATCAAAACCGGTCTTCAGAATGTTAATCTTCTTGAGGGTAGCTCATGAATTAATGTCTTCCAAATCGGGAATCTAGTAGATGTTTGGTGCATAAGAAATACCACATCACTCGTTTTTGATTAGTTTTAGTTATACAAAAAGGCATAAATATATCAAGAGAATAATCTGGTTATTAATAGAGTGATTGGCTTTTTTAGCTGTTAAGTTGCGTGAAGTACCAAAAGGGCAGTTTGTCTTTCATTTTTTTGAGTGATTTATCGGAGTAAGTATGTTTGTATTATAAAAAGGGATCTACTTGATCTGGATAATATTGTTAACACTTTATATGGTGGTAAAACTTAACATTTTCTTATAAGAAAATAATATTTTGTTACGTTTGCTCTAAAGTCATATATTTAACTCTCTCAACAAAACTTAACTATTTAACACAACTTCGTAAACACTTTTCCTCGATAACTTCTGTTTCTGTCAACTCCTGTTCTACGTCACCTGTCAACTATTCTCCGTCAGCTGTCCTAAATCGTTTATTGCTGTCGCTTATATAGTTTGATGGACGTTGCTAGGTTACTCTCGAACCAAATCGAATGATATAGTAGTTGTCTTGATTTTTCTAGAACTCGGCATGGGCAAATTCCACTCTATTTTTGCAATCGGCGCGGGTCAATTCCACCCAAAACGCCACGGCCGTCACAATATCTAAAATATAAAATTTAAGCTTTGTTCGTTAACTGCAGGCTCTCTGAGTGGTCCTAACATTTTAAATAAAGACATTATATTATGTTGTATGTAAGTCTCCAAGTGGTGTATTTTGATTTTTTCGCATAACCTACTCAAAATTCCAACAGTTCGGTATAAATTATATTCTTTTTTTTATTAAGTTACTTATATAACAATAATTGAAATAAATAGATGCATACTTATGTACTTGTTTTCTTGGAAGATAGTTTTAGTGTTCTGATGCATGTGTTTAAAGGAATGAGTTTGAACTTGTGGCCTTTCCCAGGCACCGCTATCCTAAAGAAAATGCTTCGCGTGTTTACGACTGACACGCGTGTCGAATGCTGCGTGTGACGACACTTAACAAACAAAAGACGCGCTATTTTATTATTAGTTATTATTCCCATCCGCCCCTTTTTATTTTTTTCCCGCTTTTATTCTCGTCCACTTGTATTCGGACGCTGAGGATTTAAGCAGGGATATTAAACCAATTTTTTGTGTTTACCTCATTTCAAGTTAATTGAATTGTTGTGGTGAAATGAGGTTATGACTGTTTGAAATTTAAAATATTAAAACTGCTTCAGTGGAATGATGGCGTGGTTTTGCCACATGAAAATAAAAAATATCTACTGAAGAAAAATTGTTTTTGCAAGGATATACGTATTTTGAGGATAAATACATTAATGTGAATTAATTTTTTTACTCACTACATATTACCTCAAAGGTCCCGGGTTCGATTCCCGGCTAAGGCGTGACAGCATCCTCATTAATTTGAGGTAATCAGTAGTGGGTAAAAAATTAATTTATATTAATGCATTCAAATTAACCTCTACTAAAGAACTTTCCAAAATATTTCATTATCGGCGGGTTTAGACAATAGAAGTAGATTATTAACTCGGGTAATTTAATTAAAATAATTTGATATAGTTTTGGAAAGAGATCTTTCTGTATAAATGATAGCATTCTTTGCTTTTTTTTTTTTTACTATTATCTGAATTTGTCGTTAAATAATTTATTATGAGGATACCTGCAGGTCGCAGTTTTTTTGTTGTCATTTAGATTTTCGTAGTAATTCGCTGGTTAATTCAATTTTTATGAACAATTTTCTACAAAAATGGAGTTCTTGGATGAGAGGAAGCTAGATATCTTCTTGGAAAAGGTACAAAGAAATCGCTTATTCGGCCAGCAGTCTTTAGTTAATCTTTCCCAAAATTAAATTGTGCAAGATGTGCACTCCTGGTTTTACTAACGATTTTAATTTATAATTTTGCTTATTGTTTCATAATAAGTGTAATAGTGGTTAGTTAGCTGTCTTGATAGAGAAGTGGCGCATCCTAGGTTTTGTACTTACCTAAGACGTTCTGTAACTATACCGTATTTCAAATTGACATTTTAATTAATAATTAAAACAACACAGGGTTGTGACTGTCTAGATAGGAAAGGTTTCACCACAAGTATATTTTTAAACCTTTTGGTGAAGTGTTGAAGTTGCCCTACGCGTGTTTTTTCGCATTTGAAAAAATTCGTTTAATTTATTAAAATTTTGTATTATACCACTATTTTGTAAAATTTTCTAGTCTGATTTTTTAAAATACACATACCTACACAGACGAAATGTTTGTTTGTGAAGTCTGTAATTGAAAAATGTTAAAATGGCACCCGTTAAAAAAATATACATAACAAACACGTCCGCTCGAATTTCTTCCATCATTTTCACTGAGAAACACAAAGGAATGTTTTACACGTTTTGAACATTCGCCCTCTTTTATATTTCTGTGATATTGTCTTAAACGAAAGTGTAGAATTGTGTAGAAATTTGAATTGCTAACGCTCGGTAATATTTTCAGAAGGCTTCTTTATTAGTTGCATTTGCGATTCATTGTGGTCGCATGCGGTTCGAACTGTTCGAAACAATAACCGTAAGCATGTACATAACTGGCGCACTAGTTATGGTGGCGTTTTTTTTTTTCGTTTTTTTACGACACATTACGGTAATGGCGTGTTTCGAGGAGTCCATTCGTCTCGGTGCATTTATAAATAACGAACCAGACGTAGCGTATTACTAAATTGGATGGTTATGACTCGCGTTACCTTTTTACGGCACATTTATTATTATTTCTGTCTGTCTGTGCAACGTTAGAAGAATTGGACTTGTAGGTATAATCGTCGTGACGTTGACCTATTGCATAATACTCAAACTGAACGTAAAGTTCATCGCGAGTAAATGTTTCTGTTTCTGATATTGACGAATGGGCAAACACGCTCAGTTAATAAGTATATACAGAGAAAACTCTGGTAATAAATAGTCATGATAACAAGGAAAAGGGGAGTCATTTTCTTTTAGAGTTTTCCTTTCCACAAATACATTTATGAAAAGAACCTTGATGGTTTGGTGTTATTTAAATGGACGAATCTTCGTTGGGGTCGTTCTTTTAGAAAAAAATCATTAATTGTATACTTCAATCATCATAACAGATAAGATGAACCGAGCGGCGTGGTCTAGTGCTCTAGATCATTGTTTAGCATTCGGGAGGTCGCGGTTCGAACTCGGGTCCGGTTGCTGTGGTCCAAGTTTTCTGTGGTTTCATTGGATCATTTAGGTAAATGCTGACACTGTAATATTCCACAGATAATCTTTCACTTCATTTCGTCCGTCTCATCTTTCTCTTCCTAACCACACCACCCACCCATTCCCACGATTCCTGCAAGGAGGCTGAAGAGGGCCTTACGTCCTACCCTTCCGCTTTGCACTACAGTGTAGGCCGGAGGGACTGCCCTCCCACCAGCACGAGTAGCTGGTGGGAATGAAACACAAAAAAAAAGATAAGATGAGAAAATAAATCAAAGAACGACCCTAATGACGATTTGCCCATTTGAATAACACCATTAATGTTCTTTAATAAATGCATTTGTGACAAGGAAGACTCTAAATTAAAATGTCTTCCCTATTGCATTTTTTAATGTGTTTTGATAGGATTCTTGTCTTCTACCTTATCTCGGATACCAACGTGGTTGTTAATATGTGCGTATACAAGCATAAAAATGTAAGCCCTCCACCCTTATAATAGAAAAAATCAAAAACATTTTTGTTATTGCTGTTTTTTTTTCGTTTTTCAAAAAGGGTTCGCGTTAAATGTATCTCCTATCAAATTGAATATATTATTTTGTCCTAGATACCTATTGCTTTTATCGTATCGACAATAGATCTTTCGAAAACGTGCCGAGACTTAAAACAACCCTTAATAGCTCCTTTGTTCTTCAAACAAAATATAACAGAAACTGAAAAGTGTTTATAGTATGTAACTAAACAAAATATTCTAATTTAAAAATATTGCAGTACATGATATATACTGATGTTTTTTTGTACGATAAATTAAGATTGAATTGTAGCAAATGTTATTTTTATAATAGCTTTGAAACTGTTTGTTAAATTATAGTTGAGAGGACATTTACAGGTAATATATTACACAACTGGTTAAACAAATAGGACATGAATCTGTCATTGTTTTCGAACGTCAACTTGAGGAAGTTTTTGTCAAGTTTAAGATATCGTCCTTGGCATTTACTCAAAGTGAAGAGGTGCCAAAATATACCGCCTCCCACACTTTCATTTTCATTTTACTACAATGAAATAATGTTCAACGAAAATTGAACAGATTCAAAACAAAATACAATTGCGTACGTATCATCTATTGCGTATTTATTTAACAGTGGACGCACATTTCATTCGGTAACGAAGAATTGTGAATGTTGTTTCACTCTAGAAAGGAATTAGTTGTGAACAACTATTTTCAGTAAATATTTGTAAACGAAGGAATAAAAACACTAGATTTTAACAAATTTTATTAAAACATGTAACATGTTTCGCCAAACATTGGCTTCATCGGACATGCAAGTATCTACTACTAAACATAAAGTGTTGTGTAACAGTTTAAATAGTTAACTAAAGGGGGTGGAAATACATTTAAAATAAATTTAGTAGGGGGGAATTATTACGATTTACGATATTTGGTTGTTCAGTATTAAATTGAGTTTTTTATATTTATTTATTTCAAAAATTTCCAGTAAATTTGATGTTTGACTTTTATTGCATTTGTGTAAAATTTCTAATTTATCATTAAATATATGATTTTCTTCTATTATATGATTAGCAAAATGTGAATCTTTTTTATTTTTAAGGAAACTGTTTTTATGTTTTATTGCTCGTTTTTGAAAATTCCCCCCTGTCTATCCAATATATACTTTGGGGCAAGACCCACAGGTTAACTTGTAAATTCTAGAATATTTTTTATTATCGACTTTGTCTTTATTGTTTTTTAATTAATTTAATTCCTAATGAGTGATTAATTTTATAGGCGATATTGAGACCATACTTTTGTAAGTTTTTAATCGGGCCTAAGTACGTTAGAGTATTATATATATTGTTTTGGGTCGGAGTAATGGACTATATAGTAAATTAGTATATATAAAATTAAGTTTTGTTGTTTTTTAAAAATTAGTTTGTCTATTACTAAAGGGTCGTAACCATTATTGTAAAGGCAATTTGTTTGATAATACCTAATTCATTTGAATAGTTTACTTTTGATATTGAAACAGTTAGAAGTCTATGAATCGTACTATTATTATAAGCCGTTAGTTTGTGTTGGAACGGATGAAAGGATTTATTAATAAATTTTGTGAAAATCTACTTGTTTGATGTTTTTATTCCTTGGATTATGAATTTTCAACAAGTAAAGGTCAAAACTATTAATATTTTTAAACTAATTTGACATTCCCTGTTGAAGCTGTTAACAAAAACTATCAGGACTGTTGTTGTTCAAACTCGTGGGCTTAGACCGGAGAAAGATTTGTTTTCTTTTATTTTAGTATAATAAATAATATTTACGTAGACACTGTACCAATGTAAACTGCAGCAAGTCATAAAATGCATATTGGCCTCCTTTCTTGGGATTTCCCGAATGTATAGTGATTGGGTAAGGTTAGTTGAGTTAATACGACTCATTATAATCATTCTAATCTTTGAGCCATAAAATATTATTGCTGCCTACAGGAATGTCAAGCTTTAAGTATTGTTATGTTAGTAACAAAAAGACGTACTTGACTGTTTTATCCGAATTTGTTCGTCTGATCGTGATTCTGTTTGAAAATGTACATTAACTTTCACATTAAACCCGGTAGAAAGAATACCTTTGAGCGCAACTGCACGTTTCATTAATAATGACCAAGATTGAACGACCAGTCTGTTTGTTGGTCACGGCCGCCTATTTCAGAGAAGCTTTATGATTTCATAAAGCCATGGGAATACGTGAAAATATGTCTCCGAAGCGGCATAGACTGTGAGTATATACGAGCGGAACGGTGGAAAAGCAGCGTCCTCTGTTATTGCCATCCAGACAATAAAATTGTTTGTCGTAAATGTCTGATTTTTTTTGTCGTTGTTGACGGAGTCATAGAGCTGGTCTCTTGTAATTGCCGAAATTGCCTGGGAATGGAATGAAAATTTTATGGGGTGTCTGCTCTATCAAATACGGGTGTCTATCAAATGATTCCCAGGATCGCGTTTTCTAGTAAAACTTCGTTAATGATACGACGTTTAGAATATATGTTTTATAATATTCAAAGTATTTTTGTATTATAATAATACAGGGCCATTCAAACTGAGTGGTACATTCATTAAACGTTTTAGGGAATGTAAGCATGTTACAGAATTGAAATTTAAGTTTGTTTATTCGTGTTCGTTATAAAGGCAGTAAACCAAATCTTTCTCATTACTGCCGAAATAAAGTTTAGTGAAGTTCTCGAACTGTCTAATTTTCACATGAACGTTATTAATTTAAAGGAAGGAATTTTCATACATGTAGGTATGAATATGCGACTTTGCCCTTTCATGAAAACCGGCTAGCCATCCAGCCCAGCTATTCTGTATTTCAATATGACGTCGGTAGCGTCGGTGGAAGTGGGGGCGACGCAGGCGGTGGCGTGGTGGTTTAATATCGAGTTTCACCTACAGAAGCGGCGGCTTGCGTGTTCTAATAATATTTACCCGCGGGATTAGCGACCTTTGAATACGTCGCCGCCACCTCACATATTATGCAGCCAACACCGGCATTTAAATCGTTTCTCCCAGAAATTTGCTCGAAAGGCGCAAGAGAGAGGTTACGAATGCTGTCGAGCGATTATTTCGGCTTGTCGTATTCGTAATATCTGAAGGGGACTGAATACGTATTAAAATGTACCCAACAGGAATCCCCAGAAAGACATACCTACCTACCTAAAAAGTACAAAAAGAAATTTGAAATGTTCAACATATTTCGTTACTTCCATGATAACCGCATCAAAAGGTCGACTGTTTTTATTTTGACTTTATCCATTTATTAAGTGTAATTTATCACTGATTAACGTGAAGGTGACGTATATGTATGGAATATAAATACAAGTAATAATTAGTCGAAACGTGGAACAGCCTCAAAATTTTTGTCCATTTTGTTATAGCTTTAAGTTTAATTTATTGTAAATATATATGAGTTTTGGGGTGATTAACGTCTGAATGAAGGTTATTAAATGCTACAGATATTATAGTATGTAGGCTTTCCCGACCGGCGTCAATCGAATTAAAATAATTTACCGGGCTTTTAGGCCGTGGTCTATAGGCTTTTTGGTTGCCTGACGTTTCGTCACCGGCTATGGCTGACATCTTCAGAAGCGTTTGTGGTTTGGTCGTTATAGCAGCTTTCGATCTCGAAAACGTCTAATATCATATGACGCGACAGCTGTGACATATGTCTTAATGCTACAGATATTGTTTTGTAAACAATAAAGTGTGAGAACTTGTAAATAATGACCGTTTGGGAAGCTTTGAATTTGATTGGTTGAGGAAATCAGCATGGATGAATGGGGACAAAAGTAAAAACGGATTATTAGTTGGTATTATTAATAAAAATGATGTACTAAATTAAGTTTGTTAGTAATGAAGATAATAAAAGTGAAGTTGTGTCTTCTTGAAAAGCAAAAACAAATTATATCAATTTGTATTTACTTTTATTTAGTTACAATTCCGACAGAAAATCCTAACATTACGACATTATGTGAAAGGATTACGATTAAAATAAATAAAGTACCCACAAGATAAATCGATTATAACGCACTACTATAAAATGTCGTAATGTTAGGATTTTCTGTCAGAATTGTAACTAAATAAAAGTAAATACAAATTGATATAATTTGTTTTTGCTTTTCAGGAAGACACAACTTCACATTTATTATCTTCATTACTAACAAACTTAATTTAGTACATCATTTTTATTAATAATACCAACTAATAATCCGTTCAACATATTTCGTATATATATATATATCTGCAGCTTTAATTATATTACATTTAAATAACCGTCTCGCTATTCTTAATTAACGTCCTTTAAATGAAATTCTGTTTGGAGAATTTCATACCGTAATCATATGCCATTCTTATACCCTTTTTTTAGAAGAAAAAAGAACTTAGCACTGTACAATTGTGTTCTTGACGATGGATCTTAAGGCAAAAAATTATTGAGGTTGTTATAGCTTTTTGTGTTGTTGCTTATTTAAACATGTTGGATCAACCCTGCAGCATCGAAAGTTCAAAATTGTTTTTTAAAGCTCGTATTCTAAACCGTACATTTACTTAGATTCAGAATAGTTAAATTTAAAAGAATAATCTATCACATGTGATATGTAAAACAATATTACAATTTTTTTATCTGTATCTGTCTTCATAACCCATTGTAATTCCAAGAAATGCTTGCGCACGATCTACGTTTGCAATCCCTTAATACTACATCTTTTTTTTGCTTAGAATTTTCTTCCAAGCAATTTGCCTGTCAGCGCCAACTGACCGTCCATATTTAGCTTTGCCCTCGAGGTCGCTTTCGTTAATTTATGGCTTGGCGGTCACAGAATTGAATAACATGATGTTAAGGATACATAATTTATGAATTGCCATTGCAGCAAATTGTCATTGCGTGTCATAATAATAATAATAATAATAATATTGACTTTATATTGCAAGAAAGCGTTTCATATCATTAGTCGTATCGTGTCTTCTTTCTTTATACGATAGTACCTATAGTAATAACCTAACAACGATTGGAATTATTAGGCGTGTTCGACAACTTGTAATTCTTTTTTGCTTTGAATAATTTATCTTTAAAAACCTAAATAATAAAAAACCGGTGGTTGTTTTGACTAACAAATCATTATCAAAAGTACAGACAATACCAATTGAGTATTTTCGATACATTCGAATTATTTGAACTTTTCTAAATCATAGTAATGGTGAAAGTTGGATGAACTTAAATTAATTATTGCATATAGACAATTATTATGTAAATATCACGTCAGATTTATAGAATGTAGTAAGTTTACTTAAGTGTCAGAAATTTTGGCTAATTTAGTACGCTGTAGGTTAAAGTTGAATTCATAATTTTTAAGATTACCTACACTAACTCTGAGTACCGAGCATTATAGCTCACTTTAACTAAAGTGAAATGCATAATTTACGTAAAGTCTGTCCCTAACATCATACTATAATTAATGACTACGGAAAGAGCGTACGTATTTAGGTACAAAGGCATGTTTAAATTGTCATAAATGTCACTTTAGAGTACATGAATATGTTTTTTTTTTCTTTTTATTAACACAGCCTTAATTTGGTAAAGATTCATCATGAGAATGTTTTTTATTATAATATACCTAACAATCTTTACAGTTTAAGAGAAGCAAATTTAAAGGCAACGGTGTAAGTAACTGTTTTTCTCTGGTTTGAGTGTTTCTTACCACCAGCTACTGATGTTGGTGTACGGGTAGTCCATCCAACTCTTCAGTCTCCTTAGGAATCGGTAGGTGGTGGTTGGGGAGAAAAATATGAGATGAACAAAATGACGACAAAAGAGGAGTGAAAGATTTTATCTACGGAATAGTACTGCCCTAGGGAACCCTCATAAATCCTTAAACCAGGACAGATAGACCTGGAATTGAGCTGGTGTCCTCCCCAATGTTAAGCCACAATATATATACTAGGGGTCTCTAAACTTTTAACCTAAGGGCGACTTTGAATCATCCACTAAGTCCCATGTTCAAGATTTAGCCATACTGGATTTTTGAATTACGCGAAAATTTCTAATTGGGACTAGACAATGTAGCGATGTTTTTAGAGATGATATTTTAAAGTGATCATGCTGGAATTTAATAAGAGTCTTCTACATATAGTTTGGTGGTGTTTGCGCGCCGTAATTTAGAAATCATTGATCTGAACCGTTATACGACGTCGCTCGGTAAATTTTGGCTAATTAAATGAACGCGAAATATTAAAGCGGTAACGTAGTTTCAACCTGCTTTGTGGGAAAACGCATTTATTCACCCGGTGTAATAAATTGAAAAGGTCAGATTGTATATAATCCCTTCTTCATCATGAGCAAGACGTATATGTGGTTAATGGCAACGTATGGACAATCAATGTACTGGACTGAGTTATTAATAACCGTCATCACGATCGGGTTCCGTAAAAGGAAACATAATTTGACGGTGGGTAGAAAAAACGAAGCTTGAAGCCTTGTCAGTCAGTCGAGCCCTATTTTGAACAAATACGGGGATTACTCAGCAAAATCGGACAAATCGTTAGTAGTAATTTCGCTCGATGATATAACGTTTTTCTGTGATTATCTCTTGCACTTGGACAGCGCTGAACTAAACTATTTTTCCTTGAGGGTGTGTGTTTGGATATAGGGAACTTTTACCCGTTAATGATTTATGTGATTAATTGCCGCGTTTTGAGGTTTAAGAAATATCGGCGGAAAAATACATACTTAATTGTAAAAGTTAAATATTATTCTAAATTTTCTTCAAATGTAAATTAATCTTTTGTATGCCTTTGTTTCCTTCTACATAAGTTCTTAATGTGATGGTAAGTGATAGAAAAACAATAAATTTCCACTTTTGAAGCTTTATTTATTCTAAACAATTGATTCACTCTACCAGGGCATAATACTTCTTCTGAAGATGCCCTAGTAGGATGAAACAATTGTTAAATTTGTTTTTTTTTTCTTCATCACGTAGCTATTTTTTCCCTCAGTTACTTTAGATGTCTAAATGACCAAGTTTTTCTGCGGTTCCTTGCATTCTTTAGGCAAATGTTGGTTCAATAATATTTCGCAGATGAACTTTCACTTCTCCTGTCTTCATTTTCACCACCCAACTAATCCTACAATTCTCTATAGAGGTCTGAGAGGGTTCTCCGACCTGCAGTACAGGTTTGAGAATTACTAGTTCGTGGAGATTTTTCTTTTAATTTTAAACTCAATTTAGTTCAGTGTGGTTCCTTATCTGTTCTAAGTAAGTCTCGCGTTGATAATGGCCTCATCAAAAGTGGGCAAAACATCTGTCCGATTTCAAAAAAATTGTGGTATTTAGAGGTGAGTCTGTTTGATGTTATTATATTTTCTTGCCGCAGTCTCCGTTACTATTCATTGTTTGTCATCAATTAAAATAATTGTGCAGTCTAAAGTGTGCTACCGTAATAAGTACAAGTTAACCTTTTCGTAATAAACTACAAGAAATTTTTAATAGAATAATTGAATGTCTTCAATCATTTTTACTATTTTTCATATACTGTTTAATTAATACATGTCAAAGACGATTAAAATTCAAACTTTTGGTGGTGCAAGTATTGTGGAACATATTTAATAATTAGAAAAATTCCACAAGAATGTTTACACGAAATTTATTATATTTTCTACAATATTGTTTCGGCCGATTCGGCTATTATCAAGAGTACAAATAGGTAAATATAGTAAATAATCAAATAGAACTAGCTACATCCAATTTCCCTCTTATTCTACATCAACTGTAAATCTTGTGTACACTCCTCTTCCTTTATTTTTAGGTATAAATTTCAGACAACAAAATTTTAACTTTAGTAACCTATTTGTACTGTGTCTTGATAATGGCTGAATCGGCTGAAACAGTATTGTACAAAATATAATAAATTTCGTGTAAACATTCTTGTGGATTTTTTCTAATAATCAAAGACGATTATTTACTGACCAATATATTCTTTCGGATAATACATACTTAATGAATTATATTGTACTTCTTATAACCATAGTTTCGTTAGATAATTTTTAAATTTATTCGCAATAGAAAACACTGAATTATTTACGTCAGGTTCTTGCGGCTATTGTGACTGTTGAAATTCCGTCAACTCCTTCAACCGTAAGTCAAGGCCTTTGTCTTCCAGAAAAGCCAACATAGATGTGGTTTACAGTGTCCGTAAGCGTATACTTAAGTTATTCATTATCCTTAGTAATTGTTTCCCAAGTTTTGCCGGTTGTAATAAACGTATAAATAGCAGACAAGTTTTAAAAACACGTTTATAAAGCTACCCAGTTATTAGGTACTCGCCGATTGTTTTGATGAATTATACGAGGTGGTAACGATAATGTTTTTGTTCTTATTAAATTAATTTTTAATTTAACTTGTCTTAAAATTTAGCAAAATAATTAAAGGCTATTATAGAATAGAAAACTGTGAATTATGCTTGTTATTAATATTTTATTATGGCATTTGGATCATTGTATTTAGATATCTAGAATCTACAGTTGCTCTATGTCCTATTATTTCTATTGATATCTTTCAAAAAACATTAATTGACATTTTTCATCCGTCATTGCAAAATTGACCTTTGGCATGAATTGTTACCGCTTGCCAGATGGAACACCGATCGTTCCGTTGAGTTCTGATATGACTACTATTTAACTTCGATATTTATAAGCCATTGAAGTCGTAGAATATAATTGTTTTTTTTTTTTTAGTTTGTGCATTCAAAGATGCAAAGATATCATAGAAATCCGTCGACGCAGTTCTGTGTTCGATACGCATACCTATTTGTACATAAATATACATGGATATGAATGTGTGTATCGGGGAGTATTGCCAAGAAAGGCAACATGAAGATAGATATATTATAGATAATCACGCAGGTAACCCACGTCCAGGCCGTGGACGTTTCAAAGAGCCGAGGACGACATTGTTATCCTGTAATTTAGCCATGATCTCTTATGCCTTCGCCCAGGTTACAACATACACATATATATTCATACGTACGTTTGGCTTATCTCGCCATCAACCGCTTTGTTCTGGTCGGTAGTTCACCGATCTGATTACACGCAGTTTACGCCTGTTACAACGTGTTCTGACTCATCAAGCCGTAGGTGGAGAAAATTTAATCGTGAAATGAATACAAGGAATGAATATACCGAGAATATTTCTACTGCCTGCACACTTGTTATTAAGTACTCGCTTCTGTAGTCTAAATCTTTCGTTTTATGGCATTTCTCCTATACTTATTAATTCTTATTAATTTAATTACAAGGAAACCTTATTAAGTATTTATATTTAAAAGTGTATGTCATTAATTAGTAAAATAGGGTTTGCTTGGACTTTATTGCTGGAATTAAGCAAATCATTTGTTTTCATTTATTGAGTTATACTAAATACTAAATACATTAACGCGATATTAATTATTGAATTAAATTATACTCTCTACAGATTACCTCATACAATGAGGGAAAAATTTGTTACTGCTGTCACGCCCTTGCCGGGACTCGAACCCGAGGTCTTTGGCTTTACGCGCCAATGGTTTCGTCACAAAGCCAAAGATTCCGAATTCGAGTCCCGGCGAGGGCGTGAAAACAGTAACAAATTTTTCCCTCATTGTATGAGGTAATCTGTAGTGGGTATAAATTAATTCAATAATTAATATCGCGTTAATGTATTTAAAATTTACCCCTACTAAAAAGTTCTTCAAATATTTCATTATACTTATACTACTAGTATGACCCGTCTCAATTTGAACGGATGGGTATCGTTCTCGATGGTGTATATAGCACTTAAACGCTAACCATGTCGTTCCTCCATACCGCAGCCTAATTTGACCTAATGATTCGGTTTACGGACGTTTAGCCACAACCACTACCATTTGCTATCTAAGACCCTACGATAACCGAATCAGAATATTGACATTCATTCCAATATGTCAAAAGATTGGTGATTTTTAATTAAAAATTAAACGACAGCATCCTGGATATCGAACATAGGCGCGTTAATTAGTTGCGTCCTTTAAGTAATTAGTCGTTTTAATAGTCAGGTAACTCCATAATTTTGTATCATGAGAAGGGATAGCTCCAAAAAATCACTTCACAAACCTACCTCTACGCTGCCCCCGCAGATACTTCGAACATTATTCAATTCAAACTATCGATAGTGACTATTTGATGAAACATATTAATAACTCTAATAATTGTCGAGGTCAATAAATAAGTGTTGAAACATCGTAACTTTTGGTTTTATTTATTACAGACATTATTCTGTACTAATTTTGAATAAAACACTGTTTTATAAATTTCAACAGATTTAATTATCACTTGACAATTGTTTCGCCAAACTTTGGCTTCTTCGGAAGTTATATTAGCCGAATTATTTATGGCAAATTTAGAATCCACAATTAAAAATTCCGGGTATTTCAAAGATTGTCGGTATTGGTACAGGTATGTCGACGACATTTTAATAAGCTTTGTAGGTTCCAACAGACAATCAAATAACTTTCTTAAATTTTCAAATAATCTTCACCCAAAAATTAAATTCACTATGGAATTAGAATGAAACAACCAAATAAATTGTATAGGCTTAAATATCAAAAGATTAAACAATAAACATAGTTTTTCAATATACCACAAACCTACACATACAGATATTGTTTTAAATAATAAATCCTGTCATCCTTATTACCACAAATTAGTCTCGTTTTATTGTATGTTACACAGATTATTTAATATTCCGATGTCAGACCTAGATTATGAAAAAGAATTATCTATTATAAAACAAATAGCCATTAAAAACAATTATAACACTTCCTTAATACACTCTTTACTAAAGAAACTAATCTACAAAAAGGCCATAAATCTCATATATGCAAATATTAACGAAAACCAAAAATATAAATCGTTAACCTTCATAGGCCAGCCAACGAAATTTATTTCATCCATACTAAACAAAAATAACTATACAATAGCATACAACACTAACAACAATTTAAGTAAATTTATTAAGAATAATAAAGCTAAAACAAACAAAATGAATATTTCTGGTATTTACAGATTAAATTGTAATTCATGTGAAACGTTTTACATAGGAAAAACATGTAGAAATTTTAAAACCAGAATTAGTGAACATACGAGAGCATTTTATAACAAAAACATTGATTCTGCCAATTAGGCAAACCACCTAATCACTCATAATTATCAATTTAAATTTAAAATAATAAACTAAAACAGTGTCTAGAAATTTTAGAAATTTAAAAATAGCGATATTCTAATAAACGCACAAATAGAATTAAGTAGTTCCCCACTACTAAATCTTTTCCCTCTACCCCTTCCCTCAAGTAGCATATAAGCCAATTTGTTGTTAAATTAATTTAAGTTCAAATATAACTTCCGAAGAACAACAACAATTGTTAAGTGATAATTAAATCTGTTGAAATTTATAAAACAGTGTTTAATTCAAAATTAGTGCAATATGAATTTCGACCAAGTAAGTGTAGACCGCGTCCAATACATTATTCTGTATTGATTACTATAATACGATCATATTTGGACGATATCGACGTCAGTGGTAACGTAACCTAAGGTCACGACGCATAGTAGTTCACACACGTCAATCAGAGAAATCTTTCCCACGATAACATAACTTTTGTAGTTTAAAGCGCTCTTCCTCTATTAGAATTAATTCACTATTGCACCGAGAATTGACGTTTACATTACGTGAAACTCTCATTCGTATTAATTTGCTTTACATACTCATATACGCTATCTCCATAGATACGTAGAATATTATTATAAACCTAGTGATTGGTTTCCTCCAGACCAGTAGTTACTTGAAAAGAAGAAATGTAAACAATCAGATACCTGCAAATATCTGTAAGAGAAAAGTGTTTAGAAAATTGTATGTACTAAAACTTGAACGTTTAACGAGTATTTATTTAACACTTGTTCGTCAAGGTGAAGAATAAGGACACTAGTGAGTTTGGCATTCCTCTTAAAAGTTGTCAGTTGTCCACCCACGTCCGCACATAGTTATTGGTGGTCGTTAAAAACAAAAGCAGACAGAAAGGAAATGATTCTCTTTCTCGTCTTTTCCCAGTTGAAGTAGAAGATCGTGCTCGGTGCTTGCCGTCGGTTGTTATATTTGGGTGTCGTCATCCTCGTCTAACAGCAATCAGAAAACGTGCGCCGGTATAATTGAAGGTTGGAAACACTGGCGCTGAAGCTCGAGTCTGGGCTGACTGGCTGGCTATGTTGGACGTCTGCGTGCAACTTCTTTTATATACACACACTTAGCTGCAGAGTAAACATCGTCGAAAGTTTTCTCGTTTCGGCTGCTTTCTCATCGTTTTCCTCCTCCACCTCTCGCACGTTCTCTCGGTCCGAAATTACCTCGCCGTTGCCTCGAGAAGGCAAATCTTCTTCCCTCGTACATGTGTGTAAGTACCGTCTGTTAGTTCAATGTTGGTATGTGTTTGTTTGTATGTGTATGGGTATGCACTTGTGCTAGAAGGGAGGATGCGCTCTATCAACATTTGTTATCCCTTACGGCTGCCTGGGACGCCCGTCTACGCTCACGATGGGGTCGACTAGGAAACCGCTTCTTGCGTGATTTAATTTTCAGCGAAACCGTTCGAGTTTTACTCAAAGTGGATTGATTTCATGTAAATGTAATTCTTAAAATCATTGAAAACCCAAGAGGTACTTTTAGAATTTCTTTCCTCTTTGAAAAATGGAAGGTGTCTCCTATGTATTCAACTAAATACATACCTATACTATTATTGAGTCGAAATAAATTAATGTGATAGTGTTGCAAAGATGTACCTAAAAGTTTAGTGGTTGAAAAACATTAGAAGGGGTAATTTTTGCGCTGGGAGTTTTAGGAAATAGGAACGGGCGGTAGAAGGAAGATAGGGACCAAAATAAGGGGTATCTATCTGAATCGCTATTTTTGATTGTTTTGGAATTGTGATTAATTTCCTGTTTTTACCTCAGGTCCTATTTAGAAATTATTAATAAATGTATTAAGGATTTATAATATTTTTTTGCTTTTGTTATTAACGTTGATTATACGTTTTTTATTATAGCAGCTTCGTGAACTATTTCTTCGCAGCTTTAAAGATAAATGCAGTAGGCAAAAAAAAGGTTCATGACGATAGCACTTTACAACGAATTTTCTCCGCGTTGCTGTAGCAAACAATTTAAATCGAATTATCAATCGTTTTATTGCAAAGTCACGATGCGTCGCGTCGACGTTTTTCGCGTGTTAGCTCTTCGAACTTTTCAAGTAACAATTGCATTTACGTACCAGCAAGTCCTCTCTGCCAATGCGCTTTCCCTAAATACTATAATGGAATGGTTGAAATAAATATAGATGTATTGTTACATGTTAATGTTAGCTACCAGAGCATTTCTTCATCTTATAGTTTTATTATTAGTATCAGTAATCATAGAAATTGTTAGACCAACTATACTCATATAACTAAAATTTATTTAGTAACAATTACAATTCAATTTTATTTTGATTTTAGATTTCCAGATGTCTTATTTGAATGATCTTAAAACTTATAGTTAAAACTAACAATAATAATAATAATTCTAGTTTTAACTAAACTCGACAAAATAAACTAGGATGAAAGTACATCTTTTTAAGTAAGATTCGTTAGTTCTAGAAACCGAGCAAGTATTTCCAAATTAGCCGCATTCCACAACAGCAAAAGGCGTTGTTACATTTGCTACAGTTGTCCATTAGTTAGTATCAAATTAAGACAAATGTTCACCATTACGCTGCAGACAAATCCTTTAAAATCTTCTTCGGGTTTTAATTGGCTTAAAAATGCAATCAACAACAGCCATCACTTACTGCGACTAAAGCATCCGTATTAATGAAGAAGCCAAGCATTAATGGTTTTATTTTTCCCATTCTAAATCCCCTTTAACCTATTGGCCCGAATAACTATCCATTTGTGAACAGGTAACATACTAATTCTTTCAGAAAATTTACTTTTAATTGCAAAAAAAATTTCAACAACTTCTTTTATTTTATAAATAGTAAATAAAATGGAAAGAAATTGTGATGGTATAAAGAAGAATCGCTCACGAAATATGACCATTTTGAAGTGTCGGTCTCTATAATCGTTCAGTTTTATTCTTTTGCTCATTAGTAATTGTCTTGAATGTCCAATCGATTCCTTTTCAAATATTTATTTGTAAAATTATAGCAGATCAACTGTTTAATACAAAGCAGTAAATTATAAATAAATAATTATAGAGTCGTCCATCATCCATGATAGCACATGAATATTATTGATTTTAAAAGTCCTCGGTGAGAAGTCATATATGCAAGGATTATATCTTTCGACGCTATTCCAAATGAACTTCTACCACTGTATATGCGTATCACAGTACCTATCGTGTAAGGGGATCGTTATATGATATTTGTATATTTGTGAGTTTTTTAATATTATTATAGATACTACGAAATTAGCAAAAAATAAATATCATGTATTCATTTAAATGTTGAACGAAGGAGACAAACAATACATCGTGGAATTCCATATTTATACAATGTATCTATTTTTAGGATATGATCGAGATTTATTTATCTCACAAAACAGATGTTACATTGTTTTACAATAAATGTAGAAGTTACGTGTAAAAATGTATATAAAATTATTGTGTCTACTTGCAGTGCTTTCTAATATTTTAATTAGCTTTTATAATTACCTTAATATACGTAATAAATGTTCAAGTGGAGAGTTAGACGCGTGACCACCACATTTCTGTAAGCGAATAGAGAAGAGAACGCGGCGGGTCGACTTGCCTATTGCACCTGCATGCTTTTTGTACGTGTATGTTAGTTGTTTGTCTCAAAATTCAAAATATTTATATTGTTCGACATATTCTCTGGCACATATTCCGAAGGATATTTGAAGGCAAACTGTACCAAATTATAAGCTTATGTTTGCAACTCATCCGTGAAGAGTCTTCATCTATTTTCGATACACGAGCCGCCACTGCATGTATTTGGTTAGCAAAGTTTATTAGATGAAATAATTAGATTGTAACTTTTTTATGCTCCCTTATTCGTTCATATACCAAAGCTTCCACTAGTGTGTTATGTAAGTACTGTTTTCCCAGTTTGGCTTATAAACTCAATGGTTGTTCATGTTTTCTATATTTTTCATTTGCGTTTCTAAAAATAAGACCCCTGTGACCTTATGCAGCATCCGCTCCTGGTACTGCATGCGTATGCCGGTATAAAAATGAGGACAATGAGGAGAAGCGTGTATGTATCTGTAATTAAGTTCACAAAACAGATCGTAATCCGATTTAACGACGACGTATTCGAGCTAAAAGTGCTAATTAAAACGGACGCTAAGCAGGGACACACATACGTATAGAGTGATCCATCCTGTTGACGACACGTTTCCGTGGGGAAATCGAATGAGTGTTATTTGTTTTGTTAACGATTTCGAAGAGTTAGAGGTGCCATCGAAAGAGGGAGAAAGTAAATGCGAGAGGGTACGACTGGAAAGCCTTTTGTACGTGGCTAAAATTTCTAATCTAGTGGCACGCTTCGAGGTAAAGGATCATTTACCCTTCAATGTTGGAAACTACTTTGAATAATTAATTAATACGTAAATGAGATGGAAAATCCATTTCGCAAAAAAAATCTGTAGTCATAAAGACTTGATGAATATTAATTAACGTCTGTTTGTCTCTAGTAAGTGATCTCGATTTAGATGATTTTGTATTTATTGCTATCTATCATTCAGAGAACAATCAGTTTTACGTTACCGCATTTGCATAATTTTATTTGTGGGAAATGCTCGCTTTTAACTCGCTGATAACTTTAGATATGTGTTCTACTAATAATCTGTTAAGTAAAATATACATATTTCTTTCGTTTTACTTTAGGTACATATCTGTCAGAATATTAATATTATTTATATTATATCAGGAGGCGGTTGGTGTATAACAGGCGGACTGAAAAGTTCATAGGCTAGCATAAAAAATATTTTTTTGATAGAATTTGATTTTATTATTCAATTACAGCGATCATACAATTTTTCGATACCATTTTTATAATACAATTTGTCTTTAGCCTCAAAATAGGCTTCAGTTTCGGCGATTACCACTTCAGCGAGCATCCTCTTGAGGTCTGAGAACAAAAAAGTCGCTGGGCCCCAGATCTGGAGAGTACGGTGGATGCGGAAGCAATTCGAAAAATTAAAATCATCGATCCGTTGTTGTTTTTGGTCGATTGTTGATTGTGAGCTCGCGGCTCGCGCGGCACCCACTTTGTACAGAGCTTTCGCATATCCAAATATTCATTCACGATATGACCAACACGTTCCTTTGATACCTTTAGGGTCTCAGCTATCTCAATCAACCACTTTACGGTTATTAAAAATTATTTTATGGACTTTTTTGATGTTTTCGTCGGTAACAGCCAACAGCTTCTTTGGGGCGTCCACTACGTGCATCGTAATAAAAATAATTTAACAAACCACTTTTCTACGGTTGATTTTCCTGGTCCAAATTTATACACGCGTCTTTTGAAGGTTAGGGCCAACTAAAAATCATATGGATTTGATACTAGTAGCGCCATCTATGGGTCAGCCTACGAACTTTTCAGCCCGTCTGTTATCTGCTTCAGAGCTGCAAAACAGTCAAATACATTAGATATTTTTATATTTTTGGGACTTAATTACTAGAATTTATTAATATTGTTAACGTATCTACATCACATCTGATGCTAATGTGATTATGTAAAATTGCCTTTTTCTGTCCTATACGGAGTAGTAAACCAAATTTATTATGTGAGTCTTTGGTCAAGTGCGTCGCGATATGCTTAACTGGGCTAGCAGGGTGGTTCTGTGGACTACTGGAGCCGTGTTGACCCCTTTACCACCCACATTATCTAATCTAAAATAGCGAATTTAGGCGGTTAATTGAGCAGCAATCGATGCAAACAAGCATAAGCTTCACATACACTAGGTAAATATACATTGAGAATTGATGTGAGACGTAACCTTTTACATGTGTGTTAGTGAGTACATTCGTGAGAGGATTACGACACATATTTAGTCAAAAAAGAGTAAATGTCTTTATTTTATCTGTGGTATGTGTGGATTGAGTTAATTTTCAAAAAGTAAGTGCGTAAACATTTATAAAACACCTGCTTTATTTCATTACAAGCTGCCACTTTATTATAGTAACAGTAATACAATAATTGTTTCTATTAGGAACGTTTCATCGTCAATTTGTTTTCCAATATTTAATGTGATTTTCGTTAAACCTAAACAATTTTGGTTTTATATTCAAAAAAGAAGGAATTAAAATCCCTATTCGTCTAAATTTTAAGATCAAAGATCTCACATTTTGAACGCGTCCTACCAAGTAGGCACAACGAATCGAAAGCCACATCCCACTACCGGTTGCGTTGATAATACCCACGTAAAGGTTGTGCCAAATACAACACGTGTCCCCTCAGTGATTTATTATGGTAAACTGGGTTGCGTCTTATTTGTTTTAATTTTCTTGAAAGTGAGAAATTGTGGATGTCTGAAACATGAAAATTTAATATTTTTTAATTCGATTATCGCTATATATATTTTGTCAATATAAATAAAGACGTTCTTTAACCCACATACGTCGAAAATATCGCGAAACATGGTCGTCGAGCTTAACCTTGGCCTTGCGGCATCACATTCCCATTATTCTTCGCGTAATCGCCCGACACCATTGGAGAGCTCCGAGAGCTCGTCTACGTCAACTCCATAACCGCAAGCTTTACAAACCAACACGTGTACCATCAAATAAATTAAGTTTTATGGGGCAATTTTGCACCAACACAGCGCAGCTACTAAATCACATTGCCTCTAGTCCCGGAGATCTGGCGATGCAACTGTACCCGCCCTTGCGGACTTCTATGTGGACACCAATTTAACATGTTAGGGCGGAAAAAACTGTTACTATTTCACCCGATAATACTCTATAGTCACTTTAAAAATGCTAAATGAAATGAATTAATTAATGTACTCGGAAAATGAACATTTTTTTTGAAATATGGGAATGACTTGAAAATCATGTTTATTATTTTCAACTCATTGATGTAACGATACTTGGTGAATTATTCTACGAATTGTTTATAAGAATTACCCTTCCCTGCCTGTGGCAAAATATGTTTTAATGTTTTTCTCTATTTGAACTATTAGCCCTAGAGGCGATTGTGAAAAATGACACTGTATTTATTAAAGAGATAACATTTTTTTAAAGATAGTATTGTAGTCGATGTGTACGTGTATGCGATGGATCGATTAACCTCTTCGCCTATATGCTGGTTATGTCTAAAGTGAATGCCTATTTTTCTCCTTGACTTGATTGACGTGATTTAAATGCTCTGGCTATATGTACGAGGGCGGTTCAATAAGTACCCGTTTTAGAAATGAAGACACTGTTTTTTCAAAACAAAAAAAAATATTTATTCACCATAGTCCCCTTTTAGAAAGATACACTTCTCCCAACGTTTCTGCCATATTTGTAACCACTCTAAAAAATAGGATTTGTCGAACTCTCCAACATACGCCCCTGTCTCGGCGATAACGTCCTCGTTTGAGCTAAATTTTTTTCCCGCGAGCCATTTCTTCCTATTAGGGAACAAAAAGAAGTCGCAGGTAGCCAGATCGGGTGAATACGGGGGGTGCGACAGTAATTCATAACGCAATTCATGCAGTTTGCGGCGACAACTCCGGATGAATGTGTTGATGCGTTATCGTGGTGAAGAAGCACCTTCTTTTTTTCTTCTGTTTCTACTTCAATTTTTTGAAAAACTCGACGCAAAAAGTCCTTTGGATCTCGCTTAAATCTTTAAACACGATTACTTATTGAACCGCCCTCGTATTCTTCGATGATTTGAGTATCTTCTAATAAACGTAACTAGTAGTATGTATGAAAAATATGAAATAAATATCTAATTATTGATTTTCTTTTTCAGGTGAGATTCGCATTTCCTGCGCTTTATTGATTTTTTGTCCACTTAAGTCCTACTTGTTTAGGCCCAACAAAAGGTACTGTAGCTTTTATTTCCACTTTATCAGGAAAGGAAATTTTACTGGCAGTTTACAGATTTTATTTATATGTCATAAAAAAACGTGATGTTTATTATTAAACCGGTGAATTGATGGCAATTATCATTTCTTTGTCGTTGTTATTTTTCGATGGAAAATTAGAAAATTTGACAGCGAAATGATTTAAAATAGAAATGCCGTCATTAAACGATTCAAACTGCTCATCGTTCTGTGACAGTTTCATTAACTATTGTTAAACAATAAATAAATTTAGAGGGCTTGTATGGGCAGCGGAAAGACAATTATTTAGTGTACTTTTTCTATTAAATTCCCGGTTAATTCTATAAATACTCGTCGCTTTATTAATCAATAAATGGCGGCAATATCGCGTCACGAGACCATAAATTACAGTTTGTATATATAGGCAACATACATGTATGTACAAATTTGTAGGTATAAACATGTATGTGCGGCTCGTGTTTTGGTTTGTTTGCGAAAACTGCGTGCATTTGGAACTTTATTAGAATGAGTCTAAATTTATTACGTATATGCATTATAAATACATTTAAACAAAACAGCATGACTAATTCTGGGGGCAGTTTTCCTTGTTCATTTATTTTGACAAACTCGTCCAATTTCGCAGCTCGTTCTGCGAAATTAAACTGTTTTGCGTAATGTAATTAGGCCATTCAGGACCAGCAATATAACGTGAATCTTGTCCATTAACCTGCTTAACATTACGCGTTTGCATGAATTTGACGCTTTTGATTTGTTTGGATAATACCATTAATCACCTCAATAGTCGGCTATACAAAAAATAAACATCCTTTCTTTCTAAATTATCCTTTTAACCGACCAAACCATTGTGAGTTGTGAACTCATAACAACCTAAAAAATAACAGATTTTTACTTTTATGTATACCTACCTATACACTACAGGTAAAAGTTTAACCGACCATGTAAAATCCTAACAGTAATCCTATTTAGTAGACCCTCTGTCTACTCTGTATTTTTCCGTCTTCTATTAGTGCGTGATAAACAGATATTTGTAGACATCATATAATACTTAATGTTTGCTGTTTATTAAGTACTATTTATTCCGCTTTAATAGTCAAATTTCCCCACGCCTTGATTTCTTTTAGGTACGGTGACCTTCTACCTGAGGGTTGCAACATTAGTATAGTTAGTGATAGTTTTACAGTATGTCTAAGTTTGTTCAATACAGTTTAAGTTACCATAAAGGTGTTTTTCTTTTCGTACTTATAACACCCCAGTTTACTATAAAGAAACGTAATCAGCGACAAAACAAATCCTTTATACAAGGTAGTAGCAAATTATTGGGTATCATAATCCACAGCAATAGCTTTAGGTGTCTGTGTCAATAATTTGGACGAGTTTCGTACAAAAATAGTCGAAGCAACAAGCCGAACTCCATTGTTTAATTGAAATGTTCTTGGTAGTCTTTTTGAGCTCCTTACAAAGTTAAGGAGTTATCTATTACTTTATTTTTTAATCAAGATTTTTATCTTTTTTTATTGTTTTTGTTAGGTTCTAATTGAATAGTAATAGAATCCAGCAAGCGATGATACAGGTAGTATTGAGATCTTGTTCCTGTTCTATCTTTACATCATTGTAGGGAAATAGAAAGCCCGTTTGTTGTAGTCATAGTCGTCATCAATACAATTAATGTTCCATGCATTTGAAATACATAGTTGTAATACAATCTCCCTGTGGTCAGTTAAACTTTTACCTGTAGTGTATAATATCAAGTGTACATATCGATATATATTGTAAAAGATACAAATGGAAATGAATAAGTTTGTTACTAATTGATGCATGAATCTACTTTATAGGCATACCGTAATAACAGTTTTATTAATTTCCGGGGGTTTTAAATATTAGTAATATAGCCAAGGAATTTTGGGAGTGAAATGACGGGAAGAATTTGCAAGTATTTCTATTTAGAAAAAAATTTAGTGGGAGGTGGGAAAAGTATAAATTGAAATAACCACACAGTTGATAACTTCCACAATTTATTAAATAAACTTAACACGTGTTTCGCCAATACTGTGGCTTCTTCAGAAGTACAAAATCTACTTAAAACTATCTCAGAGTAGATGTCTATAAGTAGGGTGGTGCATCTTCATTATTAGATCTTTTCCTTCACTCTAATTAATAATATTATTATATTATTATCTAATTATATGTATTATTTAAAAATCCAGACATATTACTTAATGACCAAGTAGATATAAACCCCTCATCACTATTAAATCTTTTCCCTCACTCTAATAAAGATGCACCACCCTATTTATAGACATCTACTCTTAGGTAGTTTTAAGTAGATTTTGTACTTCTGAAGAAGCCACAGTATTGGCGAAATACATGTTAAGTTTATTTAATAAATTTTGGAATCCGCTAATTCAATACAATTAAAGTATGAATTGTTGAAAATTCACAAATTACAGTTCGTTGGCTTCATTCCAACTTCTTTAACATAAAATTTTAGATGGCTAAAATATATAAAGCACATACAACAAAACTGACAAAATTTGACACATTTAATTTGGCAAATTATTAAAATTGTAAGCATTTAAAGCAATAATGATTAATTATGGATAAAACGATAAAACGATTTATTTCAATTGATCGGTGATATAAACAATCCAATTTCAACTAGGAAGCCAGTATTGTAGCGGGGGTTGGTTTTACCATTTATTAAAGGACTAATAAGAGACGGAGTTAGTATAAGATAAACTTTCCTACAACCAACATCAATACAATTACGATGAGCACACTTGGTCTTCGATTTAGTTTTGCCAAAAATGCAAGACTAAGTTTATACCTTCATAAACAAAACTAATTTGTAAGATCCTTGTTAAGTGAATAGGATTAGGACAAAAACTGACTAAAACTTCAGTTTGCAAGAGCAAAACTGAGAATATAAGTTTGCTCTTAGTGTTGCCTTTACTTATAATTACATTATAATTTAAGTAATTTTGTAATGTTTATCTTTTAGTTCATAATTTGTCTTCACCAATTAATTGTTATTTGTTAGCGACACGCTACTTTTAGGGAATTCCTTACATGTACGTGTACCTATATGTATGTATGTATATTGTATAAAATGTATCGGTGTTAAAGTTGAGTGTGCTCGTTGGAAGGAGCATTTTCGTTAGAGGCGAATTACGATGCGACACTTGTTCGGTTTAGTTGAACCTTAACAAGAAGAAAATTAAAGTTTATAGTCTAGACGTGGAGGCTAAATAGGTACTGTTGGGGCAGCACTAAATTTCTGCCGGGCTCCTCGCTATTAGAGCTGCTTACATCGCCCCTATATAAAATTATACATTAGGGACACGAACAGTTTTAGGGTTGTTATTGTTATTGCCATTATTGGTTTGTGTAATGTTTTGGTATTGCCTAACGGAAATTTAATTACAATACTACTACATTGAATGTAGCAACAGCGGTGCAAAATTAATTCAAGACAGTTAAACAATAACTATATTAAATTACTTCCTCTGATTAGTTGACGTTGAATTATTTTTACTGGACAATAGCGTTACACGAGCCATGTTTTTGAAGTAAGTACCGTTTTGAAATTCTGCCGCCGCAGTGCTGCGGTCAACATTCCTCGAATGCGCACTAAGTACCAACATCTCTCACCTACGCAGTGACGCCATTATAGTCTGATTCGCTCTTGTTTACGTTGTTTACTGAGTATTTAAGATGCCTCCGATAATCGAGTCCCGCCGACTGTTATACTGATTCCTTAGAGCTAAAGGACTAAAACCGATTGATATTCATCGTGAGATCTGAGATCTGTGCAGTTTACGGACAAAACATTATGAGTGATGGAATGGTAAGGAAGTGGGTGAGAGCATTTAAAGATGGTCGCACAAATTATCATAACAATGCCCGTCCGCATGTGGCTAATCAGACCAAAGATCTCATCACATCTTTTCACTGTTTATTGGGAAACTCTAGATCATCCTCCGTAAAGCACTGATCTGGCTCCCAACGACTACCATTTATTCCTGCACTTGAAGAAACATTTGGGCAGTCAGCGTCTTCAAGACGATGACGAACTCAAAACAGTTGTGATGCAGTGGTTAACACTTAACAAGTCAGCCGGCAGAGTTCTATGAGAAGGGTATTCAAAAACTGGTCAAACGTTATCACAAGTGCCTCAATATTGAATGTAGAAAAGTATATTATGATACAATGTAAAAATAAAATAATTAAGATATCTTTGCACGTTTTTTATTAATTTCAAAAAGGTACTTACTTAAAAAACATGCCTCGTTAAACATAGAGTACTGCTAATAAGGAGTTTGATACACATGTTTTTACAATAGAATAGTTAAGTATTTAATGACCGCCCTCTCTGTTTTCTGGAAGGAAAGGGGTTCGTACCACAACAAAATTATGCAGACTTTTTATAATATCATCATTATAAGGTCGTCAGTCGGAAGAATGGTCCTATCCTGAACCAATCTTCACATTTCTTCTCATTTATAATTTTTTCTATTCACGAAATTTTCACCATCCCCCTATAACACCACTTGCCAAACGCTAAAAGCTTCTTTTCCCTATTCATGGCTCCCAGTGTTTCCAAATTAATCACTCGCGAGTACAGAAGTGATTACTGACGATATTTAATTAATATACTTTCCATTTCTTCCCTTTAGTTGTATATGTTGTTTAAACCAAAATCAAATATGGTTAAGAAGTTTTATAATTGTAAAAACCAACCACCGACATTTTGTCTTGGGTAAAAAAACGAAAAGAACCTACCTTGAAAATGTCTTATTTGTACCCAAGGCAAAACGGACGTCGATGGTTGATTTTACAATTATAAAACTTTGTAACCCTGTTTGGCTTTGATTTACACAATATGTATATAACTCGTATCTACAATTTCTGTAAAAACCGCCATCAACCCCTGAGCAATGGAAAGATCGCTTTTTAATGCAAGTATTAGACTTAGTTAAATTATATTTTACAGCGCTGATTTTTATCACTTCATTTTAAACGCCATTATTATATTGAGGATTTTTACGCGAAGTTACTGGGCGACTACTCCATTGGTTAGAAGGGATGTTAATTTCTTACTACTTTCTTTAAGTTTTGTGTAAAATATGCTATGTGCTAAAGCCCGAATTTGGGCTTTCTAACGGGACAGTATAAATTTTACATAAAAGCTTTCGAGCTAGAAAGGCCCTTTGGAATCCAGGTCGATATTTTTTAATTTAGCTCGAGAATAGAAAAGCGCCCGTTCCGTACGTCGTCGTGTCGGTACGGAAAATGTTATAAATTCCGTAGCGGAGCAATCTTAGTAGTCCGGATCTAGCACGTCCATGGACATTATCTAGTACCCATGTGAAATAGTGATAGTGCAAAAGTGTCTTTGACAACCATTATCGCGAACTTTTTGTCAGTGTTGATTACTGACTCCAAGATGTAATCCTAAAATTTCTGATTTCTGCATTTTATAATGATTCGTTTTAATAATTATCTTACATTAAGAAACTACTAAAATTTTGACGGTTTTGTAGAACACAGTAAATAGTTCAAACTCTAACGCTAAAACAGGACACTAAACGTCTCAAGCACTTTTCGGTTTTTTCTTCTCCTTTTGTGTGTTTCATCTCCACCAGCTACTCATGCTGGTGGGCGGACAGTCCCTCCAACCTACACTGTAGTGCAAAGCCGGAGCGTTGGGCGTAAGGCCCTGTTCAGCCTCCTTGCGTGAATCGTGGGAATGGGTGGGTGGTGTGGTTAGGGAGAGAAAGATGAGACAGACGAAATGAAGACAGAAGAGAAGTAAAAGATTATTTGTGGATTATTACTGCACCAGCATTTGCCTAAATGATCCAAGGAAACCACAGAAAACTTGGACCAGAGCAGCCAGACCCGGGTTCGAACCAGTGACCTCCCGAATGCTAAGCAATGATCTAGCTCGGTGCACTTTTCGGTAACAAAGGTTGTCTAAGACTGAAGAGATGTTTAGTGTCGTGTTTGACGTTAGGGTTGGAGCTATTTACTGTATTCCAATTATCTTTTATGGATCGCAAGATGAAAATAAAAATGAGAGTAGCAGTTAGTTGAAAATATATTTACAAACTGTAAGAATGAAATTTGAAGATGAAGAGTAAACTAGTTTAAAACTTAGCAGAAGATGAAATTGACTCTAGGAACCGTTAGTGTTTTAAAAATGAAAATGTTACGGAGACTATTTGGGCGGAGTTAGATGTATTTAGATTAAGGTAGGGAACCAACTGGAAGAGAAAGAAATCTGGAAAGTCTGAGCATACAAACTACTGAGAAATAGATAGATTGAACATTAACCCTGACTACCGAAGAAACCTACATTAAAAAGGAATTAAGAAGGGACGATAGCTATTGCCGTCATATAGTTAGTACGTGAAATTGAAATGTTGAAAAAGGGATTACAGGAAAGTATCGTACAAGTAATAAAGTTATTTAAACAGAGAACAATAGCAGGGTACAGATACAAAAGATTCAAGGTTGAATATTAGGATAGATATTTACATAGAAAAATAACATAACAAGATTTGAATTATATACTTTGAAATATAGACAAAAATAAGAAATAATAAAATATTGTGGCGAGCAGGTAGGCGCGGCCATAATTTTTTAGTATAATTGTCAAGGCGATAGTATAAATTATTAATAATATGTAATGGCAATATTCTTAAAACAATTGATCGTCGTCTTCATTTGGATTGAGTAGTTATCAAAAATTGTAATTCTTGTGAGGCATTGTCTAGGTAAATAAATATTTTTGAAAAATCTGGCATAGCCATGTATTGTATTCATCAACTAAGGTGACAATGACGTGATTTTCAGATTGTTCCTGCTAATCTCTGAAGCGGCTGGACCGATTTTGACGGGACTTTTACTGGCAGATAGCTAATGCAATAAGGAGTAACTTAGGCTGCTTGTATTTTAGAAATTAATAGCTATTTATTAAAATAAAGTAGCCTAAGTTACTCCTCATTACACTTTCTATTTACCAGTGAATGTCCCGTCAAAATCGGTCCAACCGTTTTAGAGATTAGGCGGAACAAACATACAGACAGATAGATAGACAAAAATTGTAAAAGCGCCTCCCGTGGCGGGAGGCACTTAATATCACAAAGGCTGCCTGTCGCACGGGTTCAGAACGCGCGAGCGGGCTATTGCTAACGGTTGTGTCTCAACGACTTCGTTTAGAATTTTAAAAACAACTTTTTTGTTAAATTTCACGCGGACAAAGTCGCAGGCATAGCTAGTCGCATATATACTCCTATTATCTAATTTAAAGTACGTTCTCTATTTTAAAATGTGTAATTTATTTTTAAAACGTTCAGTTGATTAGTTTGTAAAACGAAATACTTACATAGATTGATGAGAACTTATTAAATGTATATATTTTAACAATTAACTCGAAATGTTCTCGTATACTCGAGACATCGCTAATTCTGAATGTAATGGGAAATTTAACATGTTTCCGACCAGACGACGGTGAAAAGTCTAATTAGATTTTCGTAAGGATGTATGCGGGGTGGAAAAACGATGTTGTCGACGTCGAAGTAGCGGCGTCGCGGCGTCTCTCGTCGACTATGATCGCTCGTCGCTATTCCGTATCCGAGGCACATTTTGCGAGGATAAACTCTGGCGGTAAAACATCTAACATAGCAGGTGTACACACACCTCTTGCATTAAAGTTCAGGAGATTTAATAAAATTCGTGTGCATCAATTAATTTCAAATGGCACTTTTAATAACTCTATTTTATTTGGACATATGGTTGTGTAAATACGTGATTTAAATTTGATAAATCAACACAATGATTAGCGTAGTCGTTACTTTGTACCAGGGGCGAACTGGTGCGGGTGTCTATACGCAATTTCACAATAGTTTTAGCAGGTATTTTAAAGAATGAAAAAGTCTGGAAGCTTTGGCGGTGTTGTAAAACACAGTAAATAGCTTAACAGAAGAACTAAAGTTCTGTAGACGTTGAAGAAGGTAATTTTGTTTCAAAAAAGTGCTTCGGATGTTTAGTGTTTGTGGTGTTTTGGCGTTAGAGTTTGAGTCATTTACTGTGTTCCCAAGTATTTTAAAATTTAAAATCCCACATTTTATTAATTACTTTAAATGATTAAAAGAGTCCGAGACTTACTTTTACGTTTGTAATTTAATTTTGTAAAGTGTTTATTTTGAGCCGAAAGGCCTGTTTTCGTTTGTAAACAATGATATATTTTACGTCAATTTTTTATAAAACGGAACAATACTTGTGCAACGTTCAATTCCTTAAGACACGGCAGCCTTTAACAAAACCATGGCAGGGATCGATCCCTTTTGTTGGGGAGAACATCGTACATGTGCTTTATCACAAAATCCGAATGATTTACCGTCCCAACAAAACCTTTTATCAAGGGAAAATTGATGTTTTCTTCTTTCATTTCGTCCAGCGACGTCGCTGCTCGACAGGACTATTTTTTTAGAAAATTCTACAGTATTGTGTAAAATTTTCGACCTTTACCGACGATTATAGAATTTATAAGATTTAATTAATACTTATTCGATTTTCAATAACAGTAATCGGTCTATAGTCTAAGCAGAAAATAGGAGACTGTGGTAAAAGAATAATTAAATAAAGAAAGACTCACCCTAATTACCACTAACTAAATTTAAAATGAGCGGACACGTGTTTCGCCCACTTCACACGTGGGCATTATCAATGCGAGACTGGTTCTAAAATTTAAAATTATGTCTATTTATAGGGGCGGTTGTTGAGGACCGGAAAGATAGTGGAAAGTAGAAGAAGGGTTGGGAGGAAAACTTGAATACGTTCAATGTCATTTGTAAAGTGTTTAAAAACCAATGTTGTAGGCCTATGGAAAAGACAACTTTACAAATGTATGCTTCGACAAACAAGTAGGGAAATAGATTGAAGAATGTGAGTGTTCAATAACTGTTAATACATCTACATAGGCTTTATGAGACTATATTATGTAAATAACGCATGATTCACTACATCATGCCTAATCAGGGAAAAAAGGGAAAAACAATTAACGAGTGTGTTCAATAACCGCAGTTAGCAAGATCGAATGAGCCAATATTAAATGCGCATGCTTCACGAATCGAAAAATGTTAAGAAAAGGAGGTAAAACATGATGAATTAAACGTATTGCAATAGCTGAAACAAGACGGAATTGGGGATTGGTCCAAGATCTGAATTCATGAGATTTTGAATAAATAAACTTTCCCAAGCGTCAAGTTGATTTGCAAGAGATTTCTTTGTTTAGTTTTAAACATTTAGGGCCTATAGGATAATTTGTTTTAAAAATATGCTGCGCAACACTTGACTTATCAATTCGATTTAGTCTAAAATGAGCGATATGTTCTTTATATCTTGTTAAAATAGTACGTTTCGTTCGTCCAACATATTTAAGTTCACAATCTTCACAGTTTATTTCATAAATTCCTGACTTGTTATCATTTTCTAATTTATCTTTTGTATTTTCTAAAAGGCCTTTCAGGCTATTATTTGGTTTGAAAATTCTAGTAAGGTTAAATTATATATTAAATATAGCCTGTCTCACACGAAAAGTTATATGAGCGATATTAGGCAAATAGTGAATAATCATTCTTTTGAACGACAATTCTTTTACAACTATAACTGAAGATGCATGTATTACAAATTTCATTTTATAACAACGCACATTTTGTTATCAGAATCATTTGCGCATATATCTGTACATACGAACAAATATTATCGAAGAAACCTACCGCGATTTCGGTTGTGAATTTTCATCCCTATGTACGGATATTATACGTGCGGCGGCAATAAATATTTACGACATGACAAAACGGTCGTAAATATTGGTTTGCAAAGGTGCTGTTGGCGACCGAGCGCGGTTGTATCTCAGCTGGCGTTGATTGTAAACATGCACGACGTTGTCAGTGTCACAGGTTTGAGATACTGCTCACCCCCGAACCAAAATCAGGGTTAGGAATTTTATTAATCTTTGGAAGATGGAAAACAGACAGGAGTAAATAATTTTTAGGAAACCATGTCTGACAGCGTTAAATTATCTTTAAAGTAACTTCCTCCTATTTGTAGCGGGTAGTCCACTGACTGATGGGAGTATCCGTTTGCTTTTGTTTTTACGATTTTTTTTTTGTTAATGATGTGGCTTCATTAATATTCATAAAAATCTGATATTTATGCGAATATTGGCTCAGGATATGAAGGAGTGTCCTACCAGTTTTCAAATTGACGATAAATAATGATAATATCAAACACAGGGTTAACAATACAATACATACATTAGATACCATAAAAATCCCTTTGTTTTTTGTTTTTTCTTTGATTTGTTTTTATTGTATGGGGTTTTGTACTTAGTACTAATATAATAGGCGGACTGAAAAGTTCGCAGGCTGACCCATAGATGGCGCTACTAGTATCAAATCCATATTATTTTTAGTTAGCCCTAACCTTCAAAAGACGCTGAGTTATAGCATTTTTAGTGAATGAACTTTTGTTACTTTGAGAAAATGGATAAAAAGGAATTTCGTGTATTAATAAAGCATTGCTTTTTGGCGAAAAAAATACTGTTGAAACCAAGGCTTTGCTTGATAAACATTATTCGGACTTTGCACCAGGAAAATCAAACCATAGAAACGAGGCTAAATTAGCACCGAAGACGATGCACACAGTGGACGCCTCAAAGAGGCTGTTACCGACGAAAACATCAAAAAAGTCTACAAAATAATTTTTGATAACCGTAAAGTAAAGTTGATTGAGATAGCTGAGACCCGACCCTAAAGATATCAAAGGAACGTGTTGGTTATATCGTGAATGTGAATGAATATTTGGATATGCGAAAGCTCTGTACAAAGTGGGTGCCGCGCGAGCGCGAACTTACAGTCGACCAGAATCAACAACGGATCGATGATTCTAAGCAGTGTTTGGAGTTGTTCAATCGTAATAAATCGGTTTTTTTGCGTCGATATGTGACGATGGATGAAACATGGCTCCATCATTTCACACCGGAGTCCAATCGACAGATCAACAGTCAGCCGAGTGGACTGCACGTGATGAACCGACTCCAAAGCGTGGAAAGACGCAAAAGTCGGCTGGCAAAAAGCGGCCTCCTTTGAAGAAAAAGAAAATACTCTTTCATGCAGGAAGACAATGCACCGTGTCACATATAATGAAATCAATGGCAAAATTCCATGAATTGGGCTTCGAATTGCTTCCGCATCCACCGTACTCTCCATATCTGGCCCCTAGCTACTTTTTTCTGTTCTCAGACCTCAAGAGGATGCTTGCTGGACAGAAATTTCGCACCGATGAAGAGGTAATCGCCGAAACTATTTGAATATAAAAATGGTATCGAAAAATTGTTTGACCGCTATAATCGAAGGGACTATATTGAATAATAAAATCAAATTCTGTCAAAAAAATTTTTTTTTCAATGCTAGCCTATGAACATTTCAGCCTGCCTGTCAATTGTGTTCTCTAGGATTACACTTTCACGAGACTGAAAGTAAGTAATAAGTGCGTGGTAAAAATTGGAAATAGTGAAATAGCTGGAGGCCGAAAAAGCTCTTGGACGTTTCAGGAGAATCGAAGTTTTACTAAAATGCTTATTATTTAAATTAATTCATAAAGACTTATTATCTCTATCAAACATCTTTACTTAAGGACCACTTTTTATTTCTTTCCTCATTGTATACTTAAGAACTGCAGGTAAAAGTATCAAAGGCAGATTTTGAGTTGTTTCATTAAACGCTAAAGAGATCAATAAATGGTAATGTGCCTGTATATAATAGTAAATGAGACAAATCAGTACATTGTATTTTCACACAAATAAAGGGAAGAGAGTTCGTGACAAGAAAGCCGATGTTTGTGTCTAGCAGTAAGTTTTGCTGTGTTTGTGTATATATGTATTCAGAGGCAAGATACAGCCGTTTACAGCTCTGCAGTTATTGAAGTTGAGACGATAATGGTGTGGCAATCGTTGTAAACCTCGGGGGCATTCGAATATTTAATGTGAAACACAACTGAATATGAAGGGTGTAATAGTTATACTATGTAGCAGGGTTATACGTACAATAATTTCTAGAAATACTAGAATAACAATTCTAATTGATATTAACCAGAACGAAAAGCCGAAACATTAGAAGTACAAGGAGACATTGATATATTTTCGACAATTTTAACCGATGGCTTATACGAAATAATACTGAAAAATAATTAGTGTATAATAGTAAATTCCCCGGGTTCTACATTACAGGTAATTAATAGTAATGGTGTTATTTTATAACAGAAACTTTGGTAGTGCTTGACAATCCTTGAACGGAATTTTAGGTAAAAAGAGAAAAAAGAAATGTTTAGGTAAGTCAGTTAGGATAACTAATAAGCAACTGGAATTTTGCACTTTATCACATGACCAGCGAAAAGTTTAGATTCTGTAATCTCTTGATTAATGGGTGTTTTCACGGCTTTTCTCATTAAACTGTACTTAACCTAGTGGAGTTGCTTTTCGTAATTATTCCCCAACTTTGATAAGATTAATTTGTTGTAGTACACGTTAAGCAACTTTTGAGTATGTAACAGTTTTCCACCATTGTGTATGAGAAACGCTGACTATAATGCCTATAAAATCGTCGTGATTTCTCGTATAATAAAAATCATCAATACTTTGATTAGTTGTTTTACACTTACGAGTGAGTAGAGTGAATAGTAATTCAATCGGGTGTGGAGAGTAGCAGTTTAAATTAATCTTTCGTTTAGGTTGATAGGGGGTTGTAAGATATTTGGTGGTATTTAAGACGTGTGATAATTTCGTCAATTCAGAGATTTAGGATTACTTGCAACTGAAAGTTAATTGGCCGTGTGTTCAAAGTTGTCGGTGCTCTTTGTTTCTGGTCTTTTCCCAAGAACGAACGTGCTATAATCTAACATATAAGAGAGTGTGAGAAAGAAAGAGTGATAAAGGAAGCCCGAACGGTTGGTTTAGGACGATATACATGTATATAACGTACGTGGTGGCTGAAGCTGTGCTGGACCCCACTCTGCGTTTCAATTAAAGTTTTTCAAGCGGTCGAAGAATAGAAGGCGGAGAGGAAAAAGAGTGGTTGGCAGTTACGGTGTAACAGATAGCTTTAATTTCTCGGATCGTGATTGGATTCGGTGTCTCGTTGAGCAGTTTTTGTCGCCGTGAATCGGTCTCGATTACCCGGACCGGAAGAAAAAAATATCGACACAGAGGAATCTTCTTCTTAGAGAATAAATAAAGCAACGCTGATACATACATCCAACACATAAAAGGAGCAACTCTCGGACAGGAATTTAACGTGAAATAATCCTCCTTTTATTTTGTTCTTCATTATTTCACTCTTTTTACCAATGTGTTTTGTTAGAAATCGTAATTAAGAATATTAACTTCCGTAATAGTCGAGGATAATATATTTCGACATTAAGCTATGTAAAGAGTGAATAGGTGAGTAAAACATGTTAAGAATTTTTCTTTGAGAAATATTTGATAAATATGAAAGTACCTACAGTACATAATTCTTCATGAGTCACGTATAAATGGATAAAAAATAATTCAAGTCATACAAGTGTTAACTAAATTATTTGGATTAACTTAGATAGACTAATATTAGAATGACATTAATAATCTATTTAATAATTAGATGCAATCTGAAGCAATATTCATTGAAAATATACCTTGCAATGTATCCGTTATGTACTTTTGGAGAGGCTCGTTGTTGTTATTTTGTAGATTTTATAATTTAAATGAATAATATTGAATCGAATTTTTCAGGTGCTTTATAAGATTACAACCCTTAAAAATATTTTAATATATATAGAAAAGGTACGTTTTCAAATGTTATTATTCCAGCTTCCTCAAATTAAAATTATAACATTAAAATGTCTACATTTAACTGTCTAATACAAAGACTTGTTTCTATTCCACTTAAAGAAGATAATTATAAAAAAGAACAAAACAAAGAAGGAAAAGAACTGTGATGCCATTTACATAGGGCAAACTGGAATATCCTTTAAAACCAGCCTTAAAGAACATAAAAAATCAATTATAGACAAAAAAACTTTGTACGGGTTTCTTCCAGCTTTGTGTTACAAATAGCCATACGTTTAATGAAGAAAATTATAAAATTTTACATTGTATCAATAAAAGTAGAAGATTAAATCTTAGAAAACCTAGAAATCCAAAAAGCTATATGTCAAAATAAAAATATTACTAACGAGCAATGTGAAGGGCATAATAGTTCTATATTTTTAGCTAGTATGCAATTGGTTGTTACCCCCACCCACAAATCTTTTAGATTTAGTTTAGTTTCTAAGTGACTCGTTGATAATGGTCTTATAAGCCGAAACAATATTGTAAGAGATTCTTACCAATAAAAATTGTAAAACTTTAAAACAGTTTTTAGTGTGCAATATTATACTTAATACTGTTTTACTGTTTTCTCCAACTGTTAAATGGTTTTCATCTTATGGCCATAAAGAGAACACCTACGATAAATATTTATGTGCCGTCAATGGTTTGCGTTGCTACATATGCATTATCGTTTTCAACCAGAAATTTTCATTTACTTGAAAGGGAAAACAAATCAGTATATTCACGTTACTCTCTCGGTACATGTTCATAAATACCTATGAACGTGTTTTTTTTTTTTTTTAATGAGACAGTTTTTTTAACGAGACATGTACTGATGTACTTTGCTTACGTCTGAATCTATGAGCATTGCAAATTGATGTTGCTTCCATGTTATCTTTGGTTTAAATACAAATATGTACCTATGTAAACGTAGTATATATATAATAGACTTCGTAGGATACTCGTATGAGTATCTACTGTATTCATTAAATATTCTTCACGTCCGCACCAGATGCATCGCGATTCAAGTTTTTGAATTATTCACTGAGCTTGTGAGCTGAAAGCATTTTGTCTTCGGATAACATAATTAAATGTTAAACGCGGCGTAAATATGTACATAAATAAATCTGATGTATTATAAATGAATTTATTATGCAAAACAACGATGTTAATAGCACGATTATGTACTTTTAACTTGTTGTTAACCGTATAAGGCGAATTAATAAATTATTGTTCAGATTTGGCCATAGGCACATACCTGTACATATTTATTGTTCTAAAGTCTGTTTTAGATTTTAATGAAATGTGAAACGGATTTCCTTTGAATAACAGGAATTTAGATATTTATTTCTTGGATTGTTTTTAACTTTTGAATTAAATATATCCTTCAAACTAGCTGATATCGATTCTAATAAAATTTTGGTGCAATTTTTGTGAAATAATAATATGAAATAAATATGTGAAAATATACAAAATTGAAAAAGTGCAAAAATAAAACAAAAGATAACGTTTCACACTGTATATTGTTCTATCTAGACATATTTGTTTACCAGAGAACTATATTAGATTACTAAAATTTAAAACTAAGGGCTTACCGTTTAAATGGTTACAGTTATAGAAAGGAAAAGAGGGGGTTGTAGGTTTTACGCTTATTGACTAAATAAAATTATGGAACAAATTTTATAAATTACAGAGAGAAAAAGGAGAATAGTATGCGGTCATTTTAATTTGATAGTATTAACTAAATTACTGCTGTTGAACAGAGTTTTCTTAATTTTAAAATTCTCTAGTAGTGATATTTTTCTCGATTTTGGAATATTACTGTGTAAATGTTTAACTTTATTCATGTCTAATGAATTGCTCAGATTGATACAATGCCTTACCATACTACTAGATTTAGTTGGTTTTGTTTTTAATAGCTGGGGCATGTTCGGATACCCGTTTTGAAATTGCCTTCCTTATTATCCGATATATGTAGTGTCAGAATTACAACAAAAAATTTGGTAAATACCACATTTATCAGTTTTTTGTTTGTGGTTGATAATCACTGTTATAAATTAAGGACGAGACTTGTCTTTAGTTTATTATTTAATAGCCTATCAATGATATGACAATTTTTTATTTTATTTTTATTTATATGAAACATTGTAAGAATTGATGTTTCATTATTCAAAATTTCTTTGAGTTGAGGCTTAATTATATGTTATTATTTAGAGGGAATGTAAAGCTTTGTTATTTAAATAAGTCTGATAATAAATCTATCAATAATACTTGGAAAGTTTCACTATTATTTATTATCAACTCTATACCTTCCTTCCTTCTATCCCCTTCCACCTGTCTTTGGTCTGTATTTAAATGTGATAATTGTATAATAAGTAGTATTCTTACTCCTGAAGATGTCTTAAGCAGGCAAAATACGTATAGAGTTGATAATAAATAATAGTGAAACTCCTCAAGTGTTTGTTTTTTTTTTAATACCTTGCTATCTTACAATGTTTCAACAAGTGCTATCGGCAAGTTTACTCAGTTCTATCAATAATATTTATTTTCAAAAAAGAAGGAATTAAAATCCTTATTCGTCTAAATATTAAGATCAAAGATCTCACATTTGAAACGCGTCCTACCAAGTAGGCACAACGAACCGAAAGCCATATCCCACGACCGGTTTCGACCTATCGGGTTTCATCAGTTGTTTCTGTTGATTCCATATTTATACTTATATTTATATTAATAATATTTATGTTTTCAAAACCAGCAATCTGTGTTATCATTTCTATTTGTAAGGAAGAAGTTTTTTCAATGTTATTTTACTAAATTTACTACTATTCAGGTAATCAAGTCATGTCAATAGGTGCTGTTCTAAAAAAGTTTCGGTTTTATTTCTCTTTAAGAGAGCGCACAGGCGATATATTTAAGTCTGGTGTGATAAATTAAGGAAACGGTATTTAGTGCGACCTTTCTCACGTTGAAGTGAGAAATTGTGAGAGAAAGAAGGGGCTGCTCGAAAACCGCACCCCACGAACCATCCCGTCGCGTGGTGCCGCGCTATGTTACCACCACGTTTCTGACGTGAGAGGAAGCACTAGTGCGAGGAGAAGCCAGTCAAGTGCGTCATTATCCCTCACCGGTCTACGAGACAAAGTTGATATTTTGGAAAGATCGGCAGTTCAAAGGTTTATTCAAGTTGGCATTTCTTGTTCCGTTTCCTGTCTTGCTCCAGTTCTCCTCTCCTTCTGCCATCTTGTAATTTAATTTGAGTAGGTAAGTGGATGCCGGGCAAGATAGGTACTTATTCTGGTTTTGCTCTTTGATTTTGTGGTTCCTGAGCTGGATGATCAAAACTCAGCAGCAACCACCAACATCGCTCTTCGAATTACAGCTCAGACTAACTTACGAGTACCTACTAGAATGATTTAAAGTTAAAAAGAAGAATTTACGAGTGAAACTAGTCTTTCTGCAAATTTATTAAAATATTGGTTCATTTTTTTAATTCTCCGCCTATGTGAAAATCAAATACATCTGAAACGATCTCTACATTATGCAATGATTTTTCTTGGGAAAATTGTGGGGTTGTAATAGATGTAATACAACATTAAGTATTTGCCGTTATCACTTATAATAGAAATAAAACAAACTTTTAATAGAATTATGATAACTTACTGGGCTTTTGGGTCGTGGTCTATAGGCTTTTTTGTTGCCTGATGAGACCCGATAGATCGAAACCGGTCGTGGGAAATGGCTTTCGATTCGTTGTGCCTACTTGGTAGGACGCGTTCCAAATGTAAGATCTTTGATCTTAATATTTAGAAGAATAAGGATTTTAATTCCTTCTTTTTTTAATATGTTATTTGTTTTTGTTTTATTTCTATTGAAAGTAATATGTTTGTTTACTTTTATAAGAACAAAACATTCACGGCCTAAATCCATAGTAGAATTCAGATTATTTAGACCACGACCCTTAAGCCCGAATCTGAATGCTACTATGTTTACATTTAGTTACAAGTCTCTGAAAATATTCCGATATTTGCTTCTACTGCATTTGATCTAAATTGGATAGCAGAAGTTACAAAAAAAATGCTGTACACGTTATATCACGAAGATAACGATTAAAAAAAAAAAAACGTATTCGGAAAATTCCATTAGCAGTAACCGGTTAATGGATTTAAGCTGAAACAGAAATGGTGAACGGTGTGTTCGTGTGTTGCAAACTATGAAGCACCCCTCGATACTGTGCACTGTGTTGTTTTATCTTTACGATTTGGGCTGCAATAAAATGTAATCGATTTCCCGATGGGATAAAGCCCCCAAGCGCCTCCCGTTCTACATTCATCTATCTGGCGCATTCAGATCCACGATTATGTAAAATAACAGGCACCTATTTACATTAATTGATTCGACCAACTAAATTGATCTATATCACCTTTATATTCATGCAGATATCCTAATCAATAGAAAGGGCATTCCATGCCAAACACACATCTCCTTTTTCCGATTCTCATTATAATTCAGTCAGGAAATAAATAAATTAACAGTAGATTGGAAGGGCAATTGGTAACATAAATTGATGTCATGCAAGACCTGCATCTTGTGTTGTTTGTTACCTCCTCCAGGCCATCGCGTCGTTTGATACATTGTTTGCGTTGCGGACAGTAATTAACGATGGAGGAACTTTTGGAACAAAACACTGCTACCGATATACTTCATTTATCGAGCAGGCGAAGAGAAGACAGCCGTCGGGAGGGCAAACGAGGGGGCGATGGGCGATCGCACCGGTAAGTGAGTGTGCTATTCCCGTACAATATGTGAAGGAGACGCGACTCCGTAATTTACCTCTAAGCGAGACGTTATTTTCGCGACATGTTTCATTTCGAACGGGGAATTCTCTTCTGTCGCGACACCTTCTGTTTGACCCAAATACCTGGCCGGAAGCGGCCCTAGCGTAGACGTCCGCCGTCGTCCGACGCCAACTTGACGACAACGTTGTAGAGTCATTATTTAGAGCTGGAACGGCGTCGTCCCTCTCTACGTATCTCACTCTCTCTTTCTCTCTCATACACACGACCTCAGCTGGCCAGAAGAGATGGCCAAACAGATTAGATATGGATCCATCCTTCATCGCCAATTTCCTTGGTCTCACGATGACAAGTTTGAATTATTAACTAAGTATCGCGGCCTGGTCTAATAAACACTCATCGTCAGTAAATGTTGGTGTATGAGTGCGGACAACTGGCTACCTGACTGATAATAAGAGTTTAAAACAGATATGAGGAGATATTTGTTTTTTGGATATAAGTGTAAACTTGTAGGATTTCACGAAAAGGATCATTAACCATTTTTTATGGGTTGTTTTTGAAGTAACATATTTTTGATAATAGATAGATGAGAAAATCTGTCCATGCAGTTTGGATATTAAGTAAGTTTACCGAAGTAAGTAAGACTAGAATAATTACGGGCTTCTTTTTGTATAGGATAAATTGATCGTAAAATGTTTTCCTTTAATTTATTTTTTAAAATTTTAAACGATAGTAGTAGGGAGAATCCGTTATTTAGAGCTATGGTTTTGATTCGGCGAGGTTCTGTATTAAAGTTATCTTTTGATAGTGGTATGGAAATAAGTCTATGAATACTAGAATGGTAAGCGGCTATTTTATGTGAGTAAGGTTGAAAGGAATTATTATGTATGGTAGTATCAGTATGTGTGGGTTTATGATAAATGTTAAAATGATGTTTGCTATTAGCTATTGAAATTGATAAATCTAAAAAATTTAAAGTTTTTTCCTTCCCAAGTTCTAAAGTAAATTTAATATTCTTGTGGATGTTATTAATTTGATTTAGGAGATTATTTATTTGTCTGGTAGTTCCATTGAAACAAACAATAATATTGTCGACGTAGCGATACCAATAAATAACCTTATTAAATAAGGGAAGTACTGTAATCTTCTGTTCTATGAAATCCATGAATACATTTGCAAGAAGGGGACTAATGGGATTACCCATACGTATCCTACGTTAGAATGTAGTTTAAACATATTGATGCCTATTCAATTAAATATTCAATTAAATAAGAAAAGCATTCTCTCAACATAACGAACCACTAGGTACAGTGGTAGTATTTAGATTATTTCCGATGACAATAAACTAAAATTCTTTGAAACTGTGCCGTTGTTATCGTTTAAAATGAAGCTTCTTCATTAAATAGTTTTGGAATAGAAATTATACTAGGTATGTGTTAAATTGTCGAAGTGATAGGATACCCATTTTAGTGCATAAAACGAGAAAAGTTCGTTTTCGAATTAACTATTAAAGTAGGACAGTTGGTTCGAAAAGCTCTTATACAACGGAATAAGGAACATTAACTTTGATCAGGTCCCGGGTCTCATTGATAGTTCAACTATCGAAACTTCTTCAATCTGGGCGTGCTTGCAGCGCACCTGGTATTTTTCCTATGTCCATCTTTCTCTCTCGCTCTCGTTCTCCACCCCATCAAAACGGATGAAGCATCTCAACAATTGTGCTGAACTGCATTCTTTTGATAACTTTCTCAACTACACAACGCATTGAAAGTTTTTCGATTTCAGCCGTTCGTAGGTATTATTTTAAAAAGTAAAAGGACTCGACTGAGATTGATACTGATCGTCAAAACTCTCACTAACAATTAAATAGGTTTGATAAGAACAGTATAAGTTCTTGATAAGTAATTTATGGGTACAACGAAACGTGGATTGCGATTTAGATCTCATAGACAGTCTCGACAAATCATAGACCAAATGGAAAGAGCTCATTAAAATCATGTTGATTAATTATCTCGTTATGGAAGTATATTGTCATCTACTGATAACTGAAATTTTTCATATGTTAGACAAGCATCTTATCCAACATAGTTGACGATGCAGAGTAAAAATTATTTTGAAATTTTCGACGACAAACAAAATAGGTCCATTACGTTCGATGCGAGATATCTGAGTTTGGTAACGATTTTTTGGACCTTTTATGGTTATTTTCTGAATGCCGTATTTTGAAGAACTGGCCAATGTTTCAATTTGCTCTTTTCAGGAGTTATAAACTGATATCTAGTGAAGACTCACTCCAAACCGCAAAGCTGTATTTTAGACGGTTCAGATTTTATGAATATTTATCCAAACCTATGCAAAATGGATCGCGATTAAAAACTTTTAAGTCAAATATCTCGATACGGACATAAATGACCTTGGTATATATTTTTGTTATTTTTTTTTGTCTATGACCTAAAATTAGTCTAGAAACAACAGTTTATAAATGACCTTTTTAAGAGTTCTTATTTAATTTTGATTGTATAACAGATGTATTTCGGGGAAAAATAAATAGCAATCTTGATAATCCTTTGGAGGACATAATTATTTTAAAGGCATTATACTCCATATATACTTTACAACGCAGAAGATTGGAACTGCCAAAATCCTTCGATTAGGAAAATACCTTCATGTCACTAGGTTATGTATTAGATCTAAATCCTATTCTATTATGTAATAAATAAAAATGCCATTTATATAAACGCTTTATTTTTTTAATTATATTAAGTTTTTGAAAACTCTAGGAGAATAGCATTAGTTCCAAATCAGGATATCCTGGTCAGGAAAACGTAATCAGTTACACATCAGGAAATCCTGACTAGTTGCTCAGTATTCGTCTGCGTTATATGCCTTACTTAATATATTCAAAAAAAGAAGGTATTAAAATCCCTTTTCGCTTAAATTTCAAGGATCACAGATCCCACATTTCGAACGCGTCCTACACAGTAGGCACAGCGTGCGGAAAACCGGTTTCGACCTATCGGGTCTAATCTTGTGTTCCTTGAAAATTAGACGAAAAAGGATTTTAATGCCTTCTTTTTTTGATTATGTTATATTTTCGTCTAAGAACCCATCGGAATCAACAGTGTAATTTAATGCCGGCAGGGGTATTAGCCCTGGGAGTAGTTGTTTCTGTTGACTCTATATTTATATTTTTATTTGCCTTACTTAATCCTGATCGGGCACGCGAGCATGCCTGACCGGGTCCTGATCATATTCTGGTCCTCTAGATATTAAAAAGATTTGAGGTAGGTATAATATCGTCGGTCAACCAAAATTACTAGCACCCAAAAATTATTGCTATCTACTTTCACTGTCAGGCTAATACAGTCAGTCAAATAGTACAACATCAATACAACCCTGTGTTGTGTATACAGTGTTCCACAGGATGATCTCTTTGCTGTTGAATGAAGGAGAACAATAAAAAGTGGCGCCTTTTTCCCATCGTTAATATTAAAAAAGTTTTAACCGCATTATTTTAATATATTTTTCGAGACTGGTCGGGAACAATTAAGGCGCGTGGAGTCGAATTAAAAAACTTTTTAACGTAGTGGAGAGGTTTTCTTACTTAAAACTTTCAAGATAATCGAATTTTTTACCTGGTTTCGTTCCATACGGTGGAGATTTGGATATTGTTAACAGTAAAGATATTAAGCTTTCACTTTTAATTTTTAAGAAAAAAATAAATAAATAGGCTACAAACTGTTCTAATTAATTTGATTATAAAGTGATTTTTTAATTCCAGAAAATGAATACAGGTAATAATGATTATATAATATTTATTTTTAAATTAATCAAGAGTTGATATGAAGTTTGTTTTGGTGGCCTAAAATATTTTATTACTTAGTAAGAAATAAAGCACTAGATATTTCCACAAAATTTGTTTAATAAACTTAACAATTGTTTGGCCTAACTTAGGTTTCTTCAGAAGTAATACATTTAAACTAAACTAAGCTAAGCTACTTATATATAGTTTAAGAATTAAGGCGGGGGTGAATAAAGAGGTTAAGTAGTGGTGAATTATTGAGATCAATTTGATCGTTCAGAAGAATATTGGTAAATCCTATGATAATAATAAATTAAACTCAAACTACGCCAAATACCTTAATGAAGAGGAAACATATTTTTAAGGATAATTTTGAAATCTTACATGTGGAAAATAAAAATCTTAGACTATCCTTATTAGAATCTTTAGAAATTAATAAGTTTAAAAATACCAATATTCTTCTAATTCACCACTAGTTAACCTCTTTATTCACCCCCCGCCTTAATTAATAAACTATATATAAGTAGCTTAACTTAGTTTAGTTTAAATTTATTACTTCTGAAGAATCCTAAGTTAGGCGAAACAATTGTTAAGTTCATTAAACAAATTTTGTGGAATTTTCTAGTGTTTTATTTTATTAAAATGAGTTTCCATCAAGTGAATGTTGAAAGAATTAATCATATTAAAATATTTCAAAACCATCCTATTTGTTAATAATTCACACTTTTCCCTCGTTTACATTAGCCAAAGTAAAATGCAACAATTGTTTTATTTCGCATGGTTCATTCAGATTCTATATACTTTTGTTACTTTATGTTTAACTAAAGATATCTTGTTGATGCTTTTTAATTTTGGTAGTTTGTTTTTAATCTGCTAATCCATACTGATCGTGAAACACAATAATTAACCTATAGTTTTTTTATCCAAAAAAGAAGGAATTAAAATCCTTATTCGTTCAAATATTAAGATCAAAGATCTCAAATTTTGAACGCGTCCTACCAAGTAGGCACAACGAACCGAAAGCCATATCCCACGACCGGTTTCGACGTATCAATGCCGGTAGGGGTATTAGCCCTCGGAGTAGTTGTTTCTGTTGAATCCATATTTATATTTATATTTTTATATTTATAATATAGTTTTTTGTTTAATGTTTGATCTTTTTGTTTACAATCAGAAGGATTGTTATAATTAATATAATTTTCTTCAAACCTCAATTTGTAATATTAAATCAACTCACCTTTCCCTGTATTATCTATGCAAATTATCTTTATTATGATTTGAATGTTGAAAAGCATTTATCTATTACAAGGGCTGAGAACCAAGTTTTTAACTTGTTCTCCTCCCCCAAGCCATTTCAATTCGTTTGTGCAAATCGTATTTTCGAACCTGTGCGTATTGTGCGTCTCCAAGGTGGTAGGAAAAGGGCAATGAGGAAGGTCTTGGGACGAAGCGAGTGCGAGGGTGAATATTTTAGAAGATGTTTATTCCGGAAGAGTTTAATTCCGAATGTAAACAGGATCGTAAAGTCGCGAATATCGAGGTTGATTGCGAATGGCACGCATTTTTGTTTGTTGAAGGGAGAAGAGCACGATGGGAATGGAAAGAGAGAGAGAGAGAGAGAGAGAGAGAGAGATTCGAAGGAATTCACGAAAGTTACGTTTACAAAATTTTCTCGATCAGACTAATTCACTTTTCGCCTTTTTTTTGTCGACTGCTTGGATGGAATAATTGAGGAAAAGGATGCCACAGGAGGGCGAAGTGGTTCGTAAACTACTGGGAATCAACATAAAGTTTAATAGCATTTTTTCTAAACCAATTCGACTTCTTCATTCTATTCAAATGATTGAAATTATGTATTATGAATTTTAAATTCTGTCGCTACTATTTTTATGACTGGGAATATATTAAGTTATGCGGGGTGTTAATTTAGCTGGCTGATTATATGAATTTTTTAACCCTTTTGTATCCCGAAAGTATTGAAAAAATGTGCGTGAAAAGAAAAAAACATTATACTAACACGATGTAGAGTAGAACTCTCACCCTGAAGGTTCCGTACCGTTAGTTGGATAGGTTGTTAAAAAATTACTTCTAAGAATTATGTGGGGTTACTCCCTATCAGAAATGGAACAAAATCGTGTATGTACGCTATATTAAAGAAACTTCAAAATAATTTCTTTTTCTTTTACTTGTTCTTTGAGACGTTTCTTCGTTAAGGTCGAAATCGATCAAAATGTTTGTTTATTAATCTCTCCAATCATTGATCGAATTCGTTTTATTATCTAGAATTTATTTTTTAGAGTTAATATTTTTTTCCGATCGTACTAATTAGTAGATAATGATTTTTTTGTTTGTGGTTCTTAGTCAATTAATTTATCGAAACTACCAGACGTTATGAAATACGGCAATAGCAGCAAAATCAGGTAGATGGCGATGTACTGCCATATCGACGTTTTATTTAAATCCGCTTTATACCGAGCTCCAGCGATTTGGTCAGTAATTTATTGAATCTGCATATGGCTTGCTGATGAGATCTAAAAAGATCGAAATCGCGATCCACGTCTGGTAGCTTCGATAAATTACTTGACCAAGAACTTAGTTTTGTTCTTATCAAATATTTAAAATAATAAATTAACCCACTGGTTTTTACCTGTTATTTTTCAATACTTCCTCATTTATCTTTCTGCGAATTGGAATTTATAACAGTAACCAAAATATATTTGTTCGAATTTCGTTAAAAATGGATGCGTGGGACAGATTGACATGTGTCATAAGGGGATCGACGTAGCAGGTTCTTATTCTGTTTTTCTGTTTTTTTATTTTTGTCAAGTTAGTATATATTATAAAAAAGATCGATACACAAATAATCTGATTGCAATATGTTCTTGTCAAGTTGAGCTTTATAGCTATTAATTTTGTTAGTTAAAAAATAAGCTTTTTTAAGTAAATCTCGTAATTGTACTTAATATTTAAAAAAAAATGAAAACAGTAAATATATTTATGCTGCGAGTTATTTGAGTTTATAACGTCGTTAGTCATTTTTGTTTTGGAGTTTTTAAATTTGATAGATCATGTAGGCGTAGGTACCTTCCTCTGATCTTTATTTACGTCTCCATTATTTTGAGATTTCTTTTGTTTTTAATCATTTGACTCAATTAGAAACTGGAATTATTTTAAACGAAAAATTTATAATATGAACATTTCGTTCTGTGTTACAAGATACTTTTTATTGACACATGTTTTTTTGTTTACCGTAAATATTTAAATATTGTCTAATGTTTAAAGAATAAACTGTAAAGATTGTAGGAATTATCTTGAAATGTCGTCGAAACTATTATAACATAACAATGTATAGTATGTAAATTGCACGCCATTATACGATGTATATACAAAACATCTTAATATGTATTCAAGTGGTACGGCGAGTATAAATTACGGTGGCATTAATAATTTGCTTCACATAACAGAGGAGGAATCAGAAGCCTTATGCAAAATTCACTCGCCGCCGACCGACCCACACAAAGAATATATTACGGTCGACATTTAGCCCCTCTTCGCCTTTAATGTAGCCATTCTACGGAAACTGCTTTCCTATTTAACTTATGTGAAGTGTGTCTCTGTGCTGGAATATTATTAGACGGTGGACGAACCAAATCACAAAACATACAAACCGATAAGCAAATTAAATTGAACACCCTTTCAATTTAGTAGCATTAAGACTAAATTAACATCATACATAATACGAGGCATTTTTTTTATGTAAGTACCTTTTTGATATAAAAAAAATATTGTGGGCTTTTCTTAATTATTTCTACATAATGTCCATCAATGTTAAGGCACTTATCGTATCTTACAATTAGCTTTTATATTCTGTTTCATGGAATCGTGATTTGATAACCATTCTAACACAGGCGTTTTAGCCTCATCATCGTCGTCGTGGCTCTTACCACCCAGATGCTTTTTCAAATGTGGTAGTCACTGTGCGCTAGATCGAGACAGTACGGAGGGTGATCAAATTATCCCCAGCGAAATAATACGTTGAAATTTTAAGTCCGTATGATAGTGTTTAGATTGAAATTATCATGAAACACGCAATAGATATGTTGTGGAATTGATTGTGTCAGTGCGAGGTAAAAACTCTACAACACCCCCATCCTGTCTTAAAACACAGTACACACGAAATTGTTTGTTTGAACTTAAGATTCTTTAGTGATGTTCTATGTATTGCTGCTTCGATTTCGGTGTAACGTAAACCAGCCATGTTTCATTGCTTGTGATAATTCAGCTTAAAAATTCATTACCTTCCCCTACTACATAGCTTAGAGGAAGTCAACGTATTGGCGAAACATGTGCACAACATGATGCGCCATTTTCGGTGCCTATCGTGAGCACAACTTTTAATAATTTAATCATAACGAACGCTTCTTGACACTCGGGGAAATTTATTACATAATGACGAAATCGTAAAACTTCTGTTTCTTTCACTTTTTTTCTATAACAAATCTTCAGTAATGATAATTTGAATTTCTCTATTCCTTAAGCCAAACCAAATGTACTTTTTTTTTAATGAAAAATTACAGTTGACCATTCTCTTTTATTTTGAATAAAAGTAAAAAATAAGTGGAGAGTATTTTTTTCTCGGTAATGTTTGTGTCTTCTATTGGTGAAGTCTTTTGAAGATGCGAACTAGAGATGCTCGTAGTATGGTAGATACTCAAATTGTCGTTTTCTTTCTGGTGAAAATTAAACACATTTTGGAATGAATGTCATAACCGCTGGTTGTCGTCGGTTTGGTCGGGGTCCGTTCATTCTCGGGAATCCGGCGACAATGGTATCATTCGGAGAAGCGGTCTAAAACGCTATGTTGGAACGTAATATACTTTGAGATAAAACATTGTCGGGAAGTGTCACCGGTTTGAGAAAAATTACGGTAAAAAGGTCCGTCGGTCCATTCAGAATGATGTGTAATAGTGGCAGACTATGGTCCATTTTCTATATACGAAGGAACTAGCGAAATTTGTGACTTGTGAAATATATTTGAATTTTTAATATAATGTTAACCATATGATAGAACGAATGGATGTTTCATATATATGTTACGGGTAAAGTTAGATAATCGAGTTAACCTAGGTTTACCCGGCTAAACTGCGTAATAGCCAAGACTCATGGGTAAAGTCCAAAATATATTTGGAATTGTACATGTTTCGGGTAAACCGCGTTTTATCCGCTTTCGCTTGGTTAAAATTGGATGTACCATAAAATGTTTGAAAAACATATTTAATTCAAAAAACACATTTTACAAATAAAACATAGAATTCTAAAACTGCATTATCTCACGAGTACTTATTTGTTCAAACAAGACAAGCTGCTGTGACATTTCGAGTTGCAAATATTTCCAATAGCTTTACCTAACCTAACCTAACCTAACCACAAGTCCTTTTTTGACAGATTTCAGTTTTTTTTGACACCCTTCACACAAGCGCAGATATAGCTTAATAACATCTTGAGTTATATGAGTTATTTATGATACATCCAAATTTAACCAAGCGAAAGCGGATAAAACGTGGTTTACCCAGGTAAAGCCCGAAACGAGTACAATTCTAAATATATTTTGGACTTTACCCAAGAGTCTTGGCTATTACGCAGTTTACCCGGGTAAACCAAGGTTAACTCGCTTATCTAACTTTACCTGTAACATATATTTCAAAATGATCTAGCAAACTGTATTTCAGCACCACATTTTTGATTTAGTACTAGTTATTTGGAAAAGAAAAATCTAGAAGCTTTTTTCCAAAAATGAGTTTTTAAAAAAAAATTATTTAATATTCCTTAGAATCGTAAACAATAACATTCATCTCTTTTTTCATGTGAGATATTTCCAGAGAAATTGTCGCATTAAAAGCGTGTTCTTCCATATAATTCCAAAATTAAATAAAATTATGACAGTGTTTGAGGCAGGTCACCTAAGTTTTACAGGAGTCTGCAGTGACAATTTTTTTTTATTTTGCGAATTATTGTTTACGTTTCATAGTTATTTCGTTAAGGACACTGCATTCAGATCGTAATTGTGAATTTATACCATCCTAATAAATGCGGAAATTTACTCCCTATTGTGTGTATTTTCAGTTGCGTTTTTATTTTCTTTTAGACCGTTTATTCATGTTGCATAATGTTTTCTTTTACGAGGTTGTGCTTCTGTTTTTGTTAAAATTAAAGTCGTCGCAAAGAATAGTTTCCTGTTTCATTTGGCCATTTCTAAAAAATGTGACGTTAATTACAGTAAGGCCCTTATATGCAGTGGAACGAAACGGATGAACGTTATCTCTCCCGGGCAGTTGGCGGGCGAGTAGGTAGTTTTCGGGAGTTTTGTTTTTGTTTCAGCAATGGTCCCGGGGCCTCGGAAGCGCGCGTATATATATGTGTGCAAAATACGGATCCCGAAAGCTCTTTTTCGCCCGTTAATATAGATCACTGATATTTATAACGTCACGCGGACACGTTACAATCTCGAAAAAATTACTTCGTACCGGATTATACGTTCTAGCAATTATGGATCATATAAATCATGTAGGCGATCTAAATCGAAACGGGGGCTCCTTTTCAACCTTGTATACATGTAACTATGTCATGCGAACCTTTTGTTTTCTTTTAACACGTTCTGTTTCATATATAAAGCCAACCAAAAGCAGCTGACAAAAATAATTAACTAAGTTTTGTGTTATTATATATAATATAATCAACTTTTTTACAATCCTTCAATGTATTGGTGATTTTTAGGATTTTAATTGTATGTAATGTCGTCTATTTTTTAAACTATTAACACTATTAAACTAATAAACAGAATAATTTTAATCTCAGAGAACAATGGTTTTGATAAAACAATGGTAACGAAATTACTTAATAAAAAACTAAAAAGAAAAACTACGAACTCAATATACCCTATCATAACATCAAAATCTGAAAATAACTTTAATTCATTTACATACATAGGAAATTTAACGTTTAAAATTAGTAAATATTTATATAGTAGTCGCTTTTCATTTAAAACTAATAATTCCTTGGGTTCATTAATTAGAAACAATAAAGACAAAGTAGATATAAAATTTAAATCAGGAGTGTACAAATTAGAATGTAGTGATTGTAATTCTGTATATATAGGTCAAACAAGTCGAACATTTCTTCAAGAACACAAAAAACGTTTTGAATTAAAAAAATGTAATTCGGCATATGCCGAACACCTAATTAATCACAATCATAATTTTAATGATAATTTCAAAATTTTACACATAGTAAGTAAGAGTTAGAAATTAAACCTATTAGAAAGTTTAGAAATTAATAATTATAATAAATTAGGAATTTTATTGAACTATCAACTAGATGTGAATAACTCCCCTTTATTAAATTTTACCTGATGAAGCCACATTGTGGTGAAACGGTCGTTGTGAACTTTTAAAATAAAATTTTTTGAAACTGAAAGAGCGTTTCTTTTTCTCTCATTGTAAAAATGGAGTTTTAACAAGTAAAGGCTAATATAGTGAATAACTTATTATTGTTTTCTTGACTTGCTATGCACTCTTATTTAATGGTCGAAAGTTGACGCATTGAAAATGGTTTTATAATAAGGTGCATTGATTTGTCTATGAATATTTTGGTTTCAAAACCTCCAAAAGGTGCATTATACACAGTTAATTTTATTTATGCAATGATAGTTTTATTTCCGTTGTAGCAATAGATTTCTCGCTGTGTAGAACGAGCCTTGGATAAGGAAGGGCAACGTATATGCTACTGGCGTGATTCAATTATCAAAAATAGATTGAAATTATTGGTAATGCATTTTAGAAGCAGATGTTGCATATGTCTGTTAGTAAGTGGCTTTCTTATATTTTACTGTTTTTGTTTCATTCATTCACGCTGCTATGTAAAATATAATGCGTTTTGTAAACAAATTGAATATTTTGCTTCTATTAATAAATATTTTGTTTAAAATATCAATAAATTTTGTGGATTTATGATTTCCAACTTATGATCCCATTTTTATAAGATTGCATCTAAGGAGATTCGGCGACGGTCAGATTGACAGGTAGCTAGGCGGAAACTTTTAGCATAGTAATAAATGAAAGAGCCAATGACAATATAGCTGGACCGAAACGTCAACTTGTAGTTCAGCGGCGCGTATCACTGAGAGAAAAAGTACTAAACACGGAACACAAGTAAATTCATTCAATTGATTTACTTACCCTAACAACCCCTCTTCTACTCTGTTAATTTGCAACTATTTGCCACTACGCTACTGAACCTTGCTGAGCAGTTACCATTTTGCCTACCGGTCGATTATGTCCGCCCTAAAGGGGCTAAGCTTTGCTAGTGCGCATCCGATGATTTATGGCTTTTGAATCTCCTTAGGTGCGGGGCACTGTAGTCTGTTCAAAGCAATCCGAACGCTACTGACTGAAATTAACAATATTAGATATTGAACTCACTTAAAATATAGAACAGTAGCTAGTTAACTATGGAACTCGGAATGTAAATAATAATCGTGATTCTGGTATTTTAAAATAACTAAAAAGATTTTTTGTAAGTGTAATTACAATAATTCCTTATAAAAGTATGTGTAAAGATATTCAGCGGACAGTGGCATTGAGAAAATACTACTTAAAACATTTTTAAAGTTTAAAAATTGTACAAATGAGAAAAAGTAAATTAAAAAAGATATTATTCATACTTCAAGTAAATATTATTCTAGGAACAGTGAAAGTGGTAGTGATTTCTAACTTTACTTTCAGATCTCTGATAATATTTAATGTATTTTTACCTCATCAAACTTTCTGCAGTTTACGTTCTCATTCTCCAAGCTTGTTATTTTATTAAATCATTTGTATAGTTGAGGCGAATTACAAATTCGTCTACATCACAATTGAAAAGTTTTCAGTCGGCGCCTATAAATTTCTTAACAAATCGATTCAAAAGACGTAATACAGCTTTTATAGAAATGTATTTTAATTTCTTCTTTATCGCTAACAAACACGCCAAACAGTTTGAATATTGAGATTGTTTTAGATTGATAAAGAAATGAATGGGATGTTGTTGAGGAAACGATTACTGAAATGGCAGCAACATTAAAAGAAGTATGTACGTACTGTATAGTTGTTTAAAAGACTTTTAATACTATTCCATAATAGGTGATAATGATTTTAAAAACGATTTATGTGGGAATGGTAATTGCGATTTTAACGTTCTATTAGCGAAACATAGTATTTACGTTGTTATTTTATAAGAACAAGAAACTAAAGAGAATAGAGAAAGATTTAGTATCCAATTTAAAGGGTGCTTGAAAGGGATGGAGCCCGAGAGTAGCCAAACCTTAGTGCCATAGAAATGTAAAATTTCAATTTCGCTTTATCGTTCAACAGCACGCAGACGTCATTTTTTTTTTGTTATTTTAGCAAAAGAACGTTTTTGGTGTGGTATATATCAAAACACTGAAACTTTTTCGTGTTTATTTTTTCATAAGCTTATATAAATATTTGGTTTATTCAAACCTTAAAATTAATTTAAATTCCTTTGTGGATTTTTGAATGAAATATTTTCATTAATTCTTGAGGGATATGTCGGTAAATTGAAAACAAACGTGTATTTTGAATATTAAATAAGGAATTTTAATATTTGGACATCACAAATTAATCCTTTGATTCGAAAAGCAATTTTAGAGAAATTCATGATTATTTCCGGAAATCTATGAAAACTGGTAGGAAAAAATTGGGCAGGGGCGGATCCGGAAGCTACGATCTAAAATTGTACGTTACGTACAGTACGGTGAAAGTAATTCATAACCATAGAGCATAGAAACAAACATGGAGACAGCATTTAATACTATACTACAGCAGTGATACTGAAATAGCAAATAATTGTGGTTCGCCTTTCTCGCTCTAACGCGGCCTGATTGAATGAGACTGACATATGGCTAGGAAAGAGACAGCTAATCAAGCTGCGTTAAAGCGGCCATTTTATTATTTTATTTCACCCGTGTAATATGAGGCAGTATGAAAAATGGAATACATTCCGTATATCGTTAAATAATTAATACACACGCAGCCTCTTAGTAATGTTACTATACGAGAATATGATTAAAACATAAATTATGTAACAATAGATAAAAACTATTCTATATCATTTACTAGGACAGTGGATTTCAGTGATACCGTTTCTACAATAAGTATCCTGTTTTCGAAAATGTAAGGACAGTCTTATGTAAGGTGTTAAAATAACAATACAGGAAATTGAGTACATCTCTTAATTGAGTTTGAATGTAGGCTAAAACCAAGAAATAGTCAGTTTGTAGGTGCATCTTCATTTGAGGCGATTCAGCATTCATTATGTGCGAAGATGGTAAGATATTGTCTCGCTTGGCAACGTTCCATGCGCTTTAGTGACAGGGCAAATATACACGTGGTGCTTGTAAACCCAGATTTCCGTACCTGCACAGACAGCTACACGTACATACGAACATTGAGACAAACCCACATGCGATAGGATAGGAGGATGGTTAGGTTGGTAGATGAGTATGTACTACGTAGATGTGTAGTATACATGCATACACATAAGTCGCACGTAATCTGGTGGAAGATAAAGAGCCGCTCGAACATTCCGATGGCAGATAATCCCTTGCGGGGTCGTAACATGCATATTCAGCCCGATCCACTGCTTAGATAGCTACGGCTTGGAGGCTAATTACGGCCGGGCAAGCAGTGCATTTATTTACCGACTTTCCGTTGCACCACCAGCACCAACAACGCCAACGATCGCATAAGCGGACCGAATTATATAGCTCCCGACACTATCCTGCTATATCTTATCCTATCCTGTCCCAACCACCCCGTTAAGATGACTGCCCGAACTGCGTTATTAGTTAGTACGTATGAATGAACGCTTTAGCCAGGACGGATTAAACAAACGTCTCCAAGGACTATAAATTAGGAATTTATGTACGTATGTTATGTCACAGACAGTCTCTAAAAATCTTACGTTTTCTAATACAGGAGGGAAACTAGCACTTCTATATTATATTGAAACTCCATTTAAATAATTTGGTAAAATAAAAAGGATTTTCATTTAATAAAACACAGATGAGTTACAGAAAGTTTTTATTGATACCACAACAATATTATTTCAACATACAATGTCTTCTTCAGGTGGTGAAGTAATCTAAACTTAAACTAATTACAAATCGACTTAAATACTAAATTATAAGGATGAAAAGTTTAAATGTTTAGTAGAGGAGAATTGTTCAAATCTGTTTGGTCATTTAAAATTAATCCTAATTTATTTATTTCCACAGTTTCTAGTAAGTTTAATTTAATACCTTTAGCTTCAGAATGTAGTATCTTAAAGTTATCATTAAAGTTATGTGAGTTAGAAACTAGGTGATTAGCATAAGTAGACTGTTTTCAAAACATTTTTGTGTTCTTTTATACGATCTTTAAAATTTGTTTCAGTCTGTCCAATGTAAGAGGACTTTTATAAGTTTCAAATTAATTTCCATTTGTCCACCACATTATGATACTTTTTTCCTTTATCGCATTAAATAAATTAACAGTTGCATATCAAATACAATGATCAAACAAATTATTTCACACCATGATAATCTAACCGAAGTTATAGCTAATATATAGGCTAATTAATATATATTGTCAGTAATTTGGCTTTGTAATTTAGACGATGTTTTGTATTGATCGGGAACTCATTTATTATGATACTTTAGACCAACAAATCGTAGGAAGGAAAGGAAAAATAATTATATTACAAATAAATGTCCTATTATATTAGACTTTATGTGAAAATTTCTTCTTAGAAGTGGCGTGCGTGGCCGACCTATTAAGCGTTCTTTGAAGTTGATCGTTTCTGAAATGCATGAATCATCTTTCTTTGAAGAAAATTTCGTTTCAAAAACAGATCAAAAGCTAAAAAGTTTTCATAAATGGATGAACGATGACACTTCTCTTACGCTGTCGGTTTTTCTTTTCGGTCTGTGTATTCAAGGATATGTTCTTGTTTTTGACGTTTTAATTTCAATGTCACGTGCAACCAACATTAGGAGAGTTGGAAGTTAGTAATGGATGATGGTGCGAGAATATGTGCAGATGTTATAAATTCGATTCAGTTTCTATACTTATAACACCACCATCATCACCGCTGACGCCGCCGTCTCACACCTTTTATTCACCACATCGAGTTCGAAACTTAATCTGACGCAAGCAGATAGGCGAAAAGAAGGGAGGAGGGTTTTAGCTCGGGAAAGCTTGCTTGCCTTTTTTCTCTATTTTCGCGCAATCAGGTCGCAGTTGGTGTGAAAACGTGCACAGACTTAAAACGCTTCGTCTAAAACTTTCACTTTTTATATTTTATTTTTGTTGATTTATCTTTTACGAGCTAAGAACCTTTTTAATCCCAGATCCAGAACAATTTAATATACAATAATAATAATAATCAGATAATAAAACACTTGGCTATGTTTTCACAAAAATTATTTTTTGCACACACTCGATGTACGTTTCGGCCGCAGGCCATTCTCAAGAGTATAAACATTAATTATTAAATATAATATGTTTCACAATGATTTTACAACTAGAACGTCTGAAGTTATTAAATTTAATATACGAGGCATGTTCTTTAAGTAAGTACCACTTTGAAATTAAAAAAAAACAACGTGCAAAGATATCTTATTAATTTTATTTTTACATGAAAGCTTCTAGATTAAGGAATCTACCTTTATACATAATTTCCTTCAATATTGAGGCACTTGTCATAACGTTTGACCAGTGACCAGTTTCTGAATACCCTTCTCATAGAACTCTGCCGTCTGACCACTGCCTTAATCACTGCATCACAACTATTTTGACTTCGTCATCGCCTTGAAGACGCTGACCGTCCAGATGATTCTTCAAGTGCAGGAACAAATGGTAGTCACCGGGCGCCAGATCAGGCCTGTACGGAGAGTGAAAAGATGTGATGAGATCTTTGTTCCGATTAGCCACATGCGGACGGGCATTGTCATGCAGCAAAACGATACCCTTGCTTAACTTGCCAAGCCTTTTGTTTTGAATTGCACGGCGCAGATTGTTCATTGTCTCACAATAAGCTGCCGTATTGATTGTCTTATTATGAGGCAGAAACTCCATAAGCAATACTCCTTTTCCTCCTTTTCTGTCCCAAAAAACTGTGAACATGGTTTTCCGGGCAGAAATTGTTTGCCTAAATTTCACTTGTGTGGGTGAATCTGAATGCCACCATTCCATGGACTGTTGCTTTAATTCTGGTGTAACGTAGGCTACTCATGTTTCATTTTGGCTTAAGAAATCATCACCTTCGTTGTGGTACCGGTCAAGGAAATTCAATGCACTATCTAAACGTTTGGTTTTGTGCACATCTGTCAACATTTTCGGTACTCAACGTGCGCACAATTTTCGGTAATTCAAGTGTTCGGTCACAATGCCATACAAAACCCTGCAAGAAACTTAAGGAAAGTCATTTCTCGCACCTTTTCGTCCACTTTCTGCACCAAATCTTCATTAACGACCGAAGGACGCCCACACTGTAAATTTGTGCGGCCATGTTTAAATGCTCTTATTCACTTCCTTACCACACTACCATTTCATCACTCATAATGTCCGTAAACTGCACAGATCTCACGATGAATATCAATCGGTTTTAGTCCTTTAGCACTAAGGAATCGTATAACAGCCTGGACTTCACAGTCGGCAGAACTCACGATTATCGGGGGCATCTTAAACACTCAGTAAACAACGTAAACAAAGGCAAATCAGACTCTAATGGCGGCTTTTTTTGGCATCTAATATTTTGAAAATTTTGTAGGTTAGGTTAGGTTAGGTTAGGTTAGGTTAGGTTAGGTTAGGTTACTGACGATATTTCGGCCTCCAAATCTTTGAGAAAACAAATTATATAATTTATTTATTTGTTTTACTTAATTCGATACTTGTATTTATATTGTAACTTTCCCAGAAATGATAAAAAGGTAATCACTACAATTTTCCTGCATGGTTTACGTAATGTATTATTAACCCTGTTTTAATAATGTTCGGTAATTTGGAACCAGAAGGGAAAACAGCAGGTTATATAGCAGTATTATATATTTTAGCATACCTGGAAATATTACTTAACGGAAAATTTGCTCAAAAACATTCTTGAGTTACTTTTTTCTTTAGAGGAAAGAAATTTGGGTTATTCCAGTCATGTTGTTTTTTATTATAACAAGTTTTTCTCTTATTTGCTAGTTTATTACTAATGTGAACGCTTAAAAAAGAAGAAAACATCAACGAAGTAATTGAAAATAGAGCAACAACGTTACAAAAAGAATATATCGTAAGGTGAAGACTACCTTCCAAACTATTCGTACCAGAAGATTCGTGCATCTTTGGTCTGCTGCCCAGTGCGGAAAACTATGTAAACAAAGACATAAATTTTCCTGAATTCGAATACTGCGAGCGTGCAAGCAATTCATAAATTCAAAAGGCATCCTTAAATTCACATCCTTAATTGTAGCAATTCGTATATTTTCTGTCGGTTTATTTACGTTCTTTGCGACACGTCCTAGACTCGAACTGAAATCGGAAGCTTTGGCATTCGTTGCTCTTTTTCTTTTAATTTTAAATATCCCATGCAGAAACTCAATGTTTGTTGAACAGACACATATTTATTTGATTTATTTAGTACCTGAACTGTACCTTTAATAAAAAAATAGGACTGACAAACTTTAATATTTTTAAATATTCGCTTTAAATTTTCATGTTAGAATTATAGAATTTGTTCATTTGAATAGAAATATACCTTACACATTGTACCGTCTTTATTAAATTGATGGTGCTCTTTGAAAAGCTAAAATTGAGTAAATGTATTAAAATCCATTCCATGTTTGAATAATCCATTATACTTATTAATTATAATTCTGGTAGTGGCATCAGGCACGAGTAAGTACATACGCAGTAGGTATTTAAAATACGGTACGGATAATCGTATTCGTGAAAGCTAACGAAGCTATCTTTAAAGAAAGTGTCAGAGGTTATTGAAAAATCGGAGATTGATGGACAGTTAACTAATGACCCTCATCATGGACAGAAAATAACTGGTACTGACAGGATTTGTTTATAATAATTCAATTAAGGAAATAGGTGCGGTTTGCATACTGTGACTCTGCAGCAGAAGAAAATTATGTATTCGCGAAAGGATTAGAATAATTGACCAGCGTATAATTTGCAAGTTATGCATGCGGTTTGTTGAAGCGAATGAGTGAGTGTAAATACTACAGAGATGACGATGATGGTAGTGATGGTATAATAATTTCAGTTGGCACAAAGCAAAAGCAGCAGTGGTTTGCTAGGATTTAGGTTTGTCTGGTTGAGTTAGAAGACGTAGCGTAGCGTGGTAGCAGTTGCCGTCGGGTGCAGGTATTCATTCGGATGAAGGCCTCCAGGGTTATATTATGTCAATCTTGCGAGTTGCTCGGCTGGAATATTAAGTTGAATGGGGCTGTGATTTGATTTGTGCAACTAGCGAAACCGCCCAAGGATACGACGAGACGGGAATCCTGCCTACTCTACGACCGTATTACGTACGATAGATATAACGTACATATTATACATACCTATAAGTGTAGAGGCATTATGATCCATCATTCGAATTGTCTTCAGCAGCACGCCTCGCTACGCTGCCTAATAATGGTTTCTGTGTTATTAGTTTTTTTTCGAAACACTTCTCGGTAATGAAATGTTTTTGTTAGGTTCCATTCTTCTATCTGCTTACTCATTTTTTCCTTGGTGGAACGTGGGTAGTTTGCGAATATGGTGAACATGTAATGCCGAGATAATGGTCTTGGAATTCGTAACTAAAGTGACGCGAGTTTTCGAACCTTGTAAAATACAGTACACATTGGATAGGGTGAACATCCCATATTCTGTATTTACTTTACTTTATATTTAGTTAAACATTTCATATTTAAAAAGCAGTTGAAGCAGTTGGAATTCTGGTCTGCGTGTGGTGGATATTCGACCAATTCGCTTTCTTTCAATTGATAGTTAAATTGTTTTGTATGGGGAAATCAAAATAAGTACAGTGGCCGGCACCTAAGGAGATTCAGCGACGGTCAGATTGACAGGTAGCTAGACGGAAACTTTTAGTATAGCAATAAATGAAAGAGCCAATAAGAATATAGCTGGACCGATACGTCAACTTGTAGTTCAGCGGCGCTTATCACTGAGAGAAAAAGTACTGAACACGGAACACAAGTGAATTCATTCAATTGATTTACTTACCCTAACAATCACTTCTCTACTCTGTTAATTTGCAACTATTTGCCACTATGCTACTGAACCTTGCTGAGCAGATACCATTCTGCCTACCGGCTGATTATCCCCGCCCTAAAGGGGCTAAGCTTTCCTAGTGCGCATGCGATGATTTATGGCTTTTGAATCTCCTTAGGTGCCGGGCACTGTACAGTTTATGCTCATACGAATGAATTAACTTCTACTTTTGATAGTTTAAAACAATCACAAACATATCGAAACAGGTCGTACATATTGGGTATGTTCAGATTTTCCCTAGGCAGCTTACGGTAGAAACCGATGCTCGCTTGCCACGCGATCGTTCCGGACTTAATTGCTGACTGATGAGATACTTTTTTGTTTTTAACTTTTTTTCCTGCCTTAACGGGAGAATACACAAATATGGTTTTTATTTTATGCACATCTTTGGCACACTATTTCTTAAACCATTTTTTTAACCCAAAAATCCAAAAAAAGGAGGTAATAAAATCCTTTTTCGTCTAATTATAAAGGATCACAGATCCCACATTTGGAACGCATCCTACACAGTAGGCACAGCGCACCGAAAACCATATCCCACGACCGGCTTCGACCTATCGGGTATCATCAGGTGAGAGCTAGCAGAAAGGCTTTTACAAGCTATACAATAAATATAAATATGGAATTAACAGAAACAACTACTCCGAGGGCTAATACCCCTACCGGCTTGAATTACACTGTTAAATACGAACGATTGTTAGTGGAAGATAACAATCCAGAAAAAGAAAGTAATAAAATTATTTTTCGTCTAATTATAATAGATCACAAATCCCACATTTGGAACGCGTCCTACACAGTAGGCACAGCGTACCGAAAGCCATATCCCACGACCGGTTTCGGCCTATGGGGTCTCATCAGGTGGGCGCTGTGTATCGGAAGTTATGACGTTCACGTATTAATATATAAACGTTGAATATTAAATATTGAAATTGTTTTTTTTTTGTCAATGATGGCATTAGTATATGTTAGGGTATAGATAAAACCAGACGGACGAAGCCGCTGTTTCATATATAAAATTAAATTGTACGTATGTATATGTAAAGATTTTACTAATGAGTGTGCAGCTTATGACACAAAAACAGTTCTGTGAATGGAAGGACGTAGTTTTTGTATGTATTTTGCTATTGTATCTTCTCAGTTTAACAAAAACCTATACAGTAGTCGCTTGTTAAGCTAAATTGTTAGTGTTGAGGTTGTTGGGGATAAGTTTGAAAATTTCCCGTTTTAAGCGTCTGGTGTTCCTTTTTGTATACTCCGGTGCCTTGGAGACCGGTTGAACCAAGGCCTGTGTAATTCCACGTTAAGATAAAGTGGCTGTCAATTCCGGCTTTCGAATCCCTCGAGCTCCGCCCCAGTTTCTGCCACGTCATTTTATTCTTCAGGGATATATTAGTACGAGCGGTCTTTAATCGTTTGTGCGATAGCTTTTGAAGTTTGGTCGAAGAGGGTTTTACTGCAGAAAACAGCCCGCGGGATTAGTTTTGCGTGTGTTTTTTTATGAAGGACGATTGAAAAAGTTTTCCCAGTAATTAGGAGCATGAATCGCCTTTTCAAAGGTGCCATTTCCTGGAAATCGATCTGTAGACCTTTTTTGTTATACATATATTTAGCATAATCATATAACAGAGGCATCGTGAAGATGTTTATTTCGTTAAATGTAGCTATGTATAAATAAATTAAAATATTTATTTGTTTTTAGTCCTGCACTGAAATAGTTCAAGAATCCACGCTGATTTGTGTATATATATATATATATATATATAACATGTATAGGGAAACCATCACTAACAGTTAATAAATTTCTCAGAGACAACAATATAAATGTATCATACAAAACGAATAATAACCTTGGCATACATATAAAGAATAATAAAGACAAAGTAGAGAAATTATCAAAACCAGGCATATATCAACTCAATTGCGGTTCTTGTTCAAAAATTTATATAGGTCAGACGGAAAGAAATTTTAGAATTCGTTTGAACGAACATTTTAGATAATATAGAAACAAAAAAACCGATTCTAACTATGCCAAACATGTGTTAGAAGATAGCCGTATATTTAATTTAGATGTAAAAATTTTACACATTGAAAATAAAAGTTTAAAACTTATACTATTCGAATCTAAATAAATTAACAAATATAAAATACAGACAGATTACTCAATGACCAAGTAGATATAAACCTTTCACCACTATTAAATCTTTTCCCTCACTCTAATGACGATGCGCCACCCTGTTTATAGACATCTACTCTTAGGTAGTTTTAAGTAAATTTTGTACTTCTGAAGAAACACGTGTCAGGTTTATTTAATAAATTGTGAAAGTTATTAACTGTGTGTTTATTTCAATATGTTAGACTTCCATCAAGTATCCGCTAATTCAATACAATTAATTTAATAACTTTTGAGTCAACTCACTGTATGAAGTATAAGTTAATTAACAGAAGATGGACCTAAAAATTTGTGTTTCGTCCCTTTATGGTGCAGAGACTATTTCCTATGGCCAACCTAACATATGTCATTTTTGTGTGACTTCGATCATTTTATTGATGTGATATCGTTTACAAACCAAGTTGCGCAAACTATAAACATTTGTTTTAAATCAGAAATGAAGTAGGAGCGAAGGCTATTACAAAATTAAATCACGATGCGTTTGTTGAATGGATGAACGAAAAGATCAAGTAGAAAATTCCGCTAAACGGTTTCCTGTTCGATAGTAAACGAAACAATTTTCTTTGCTCAGTTCAATCCTTTTTCGTCGGCAAACCAAGCTCTCGTTGAAAGGCTTTCATAAAATAAAATTTACCGCGAAGTTAAGATGTAATACCTTCTATTGAGTTTCAGTAAATCGTGCCTTGCAGAGTAAAAGGATTTCTCTTGCTCTTGTGGCTGGCTTGCCGGTACAAAGATTGGATTGGCGGCAAGAATTTCAAGTAGGACTAGAGGAAGAAGAAATCGTTCCCATTTAAAATTCCGTAATTTATTCTTTTCTTGAAAACTGAGCAATTGAGTTCGGTGAGTTAAAGGAACGGGAGTCTTATCTTACTTACTCACAGCTCCTGCCTGCTGTCTGCTATCCTTCCTTCGATTGTAAGGTAGCCACCACCACCATTACCACCATCCTGATTAATATTCCTCGGACGAATTTCCTAGGTTATTTATTCGAGACAGTTAGTGCATTAAACAGATTAGTTCGGTTACGAATCGGTGTAAAGTGAGTGTAAAGATACCTGCCGGTAACCATTCGCTGTGTTGGATTTGTATAGAAGTAATTCTAGCTTACTCTTTAAAACAGCTGAATTTTATTGCAATCAATTTCTTTTTCGAATCACTACATGCAACATTTGAATTCCTAATCTAGAGACATTCGCATCACCGTACACACACAAAGAATTTAGTCATTTATTTAACGTTCTTACTCTAAAAAATTGATTGTTTCTGCCGTTACTTTATGGAAAAACATAATTAAATTTGATAAAATAATAAAATACGTAACTAACTTTTATATATATAATAATTTAAAAGAAATAATAGGAATATATATATATATATATATATATATATATATATATATATATATATATATATATACATCTGTGAAATTAATCTAACAAGTTGTGGAGGGGGATCGAACATTTTACAATTTTATTTAAAATAATTGAATCATAAGTATTTTCTATTTCATTTAATATTACAATATTATTTTGTTGAATATGTTTTTTAATTTCTAGTGATTCTACAATGTATAGTTTTTTACCTTTATCTAAACAATGTAGGATTTTAAAATTATTAGTTTCATCAAATTCGTGTTTCTTGCTCTTAAGTTCTTACTCGTTTTTTTATTTATTTCAAGCGTACATATAAGTATGTTCCTAACTTAAACTTTTGATTAGAAATATCATCATTGGGTTTTGATAATAAAATTCACAGATTATTTTCCAGGAAGTAATCCCATTTAAACACGCGATTCATGCTCCTAATTACTGGCAAAACTTTTTCAATTGTCCTTCATCAAAAAACACGCAGAATTAATCCCGCGGGCTGTTTTCTGCACTAAAACACTCTCCAAAAGCTATCGCGCTAACGATTAAGAGCCGCTCGTACTAATGTATCCCCGAAGAAATAAATGACGTGACCGAAATTGGCACGACGTTCCAGGGATTTGTAAAATTATGTGAATAAAAGATTGATAAAATTATTTAAATAATTAGGAGATTGCATAAGTTCTGATAATGCATATTACAGAATGAGTATTGTGATATCATTATGTGTTTACTACTTTAGTATCGTTTGCTTTTATTTAATTAATTAAAGTGTTTTAGGAGGGAAATAAAAATAAATATAAGATTGAATTTGGGAATATTCGATGAAAGTTATTCATAATAGAAAACAAAATCACAAAACGATACTTTCACAAAATATATTTAAATAACTACAATTGTTTCTCTAACATAATAGCTTTTTCAGGTTGAATTTGGCGCAGGCTATTATAGAGTGGATATTTATTGAAAAAGAATAACAGTAGGGGGAAGAATTAGAAATATAACTGAATATATCACAATAATACAATAAAGTGAATAAAATAATCTTTAAATTAATTAAACATAACAATGCTGATTATTAAATAATAAAATTATAATTTTAAATTGATAAGTGGGAAAAAAATTACTTTTAAATGAGTTGCATAATTAGGATTTAATTTTTTGTCAACATAAAGCCAGAATTTTAGAACATAGTAAGTTTTATATTGACATTTTTGATACTTTAAAACAATGACAAGCATAAAATTGTTAGAATCGGTACATTTCGTACGTATTCGGATGTGATCGGTTTGTCCTGGACAGCTTCTTAATATATAAGATACTCGACTGCCATGTGGGCAGGCCGATTCGATACTTTTGTATACTTATTTACCTGTCTTAATGGTAACATAAATGAATTATTTTTATTTTATGCACATCTACGACATTGTACCTTTCTAATGATAAACATTCATTCTCCTCTTTTTGTAATAAGTATCGTAAATGTGTATCAGAACTTTCGTCGTTCAATGGACGTACTGATGATATGCCAAGTTCATTATCACTGCTGTTATGCTATTAGGTAATTCTGTATCCATTACAGAAGTTAGGTTTAAAAGATAATGAAGACTTTTTACATTTTAGAACGAGTCACAATATATACGAGAATTACATCATAATTGTAGTAAGAATTGAACAGATTCTAGCTCTACTAATTCATTTTTAAACAATTAAAAACAAATGCAAATTACTTTGTTTTATCACTTTATTTAGTTGCTATCTACGCTACTATAGTTTCGATAGAACGAGTATCATTATCAAGCGATTCTTAATGAATGCATACAGGTACCTGTTGAAGGGTTCATATACATAAATAGACTAAGGGTAACTAGTAATATTATAAGTAATCCTATAAAATTTTGTGCAAAGGTATTTGGTATAAATCTATTTGTTCGTTTAAGATGATTTTGTTTGGGTTTTTCGTTGATTTATGAATTTCTATTGCTTCTAACATACTTAATTTAAATCCTTTTTCTGTAAGAGGTAGAGCTTCAAGATTTTTGATGTCTGGGAAGCGGTGTTTACTATTGATGCAGCGGTTAGCGAAATCATAGTCCGTTTTATGTAGTTTAAAGGACCGGAGGTGTTCCTTAAAACGGATTTTAAACTGTCTGCCAGTTTGACTTATATAGAAGCATCGCATTCAGGACATGTTAATTTATAAACTCCACTTTTTCGTACTTGTTTATTTTACCCTTTGAGTTGAAAAAAAAAATGTTTTTAGCGTGGTGGCTGATCTGAAATTTACGGTGATGTTATGGTGTAAAAGTGCCTTAGCGATTTGTAGGGATACACTACCAAAATTTGTTTGTTTTTAACTGTATAATTGTAGTATTCGTTGTGCGCTATTTCTCACTTCCACTCTTTAGAAAATGCATTAACTTATCTGTTGTTTTCTTTAAAGGAGCTCTTCAAACGTTTATAATACTGTAATCACAGAAACGTTTTATGTATTCTGAAATTTAAACACTCCAGTTGACATTCACGAATTTAGTTTTCTTCCTTTCGTTCTTCCATTTCCACCTACTTCTTTGGATTTCCGAAAGATTCTCCTTAGAAAACGGGCATTGTCATTATCCAGTTACTTAACAAGAGAAAGCCCTTAGTCCCTTCTTTACCTTTCCTATTCTCGCAATTACTTATTTACAGTTGGCACGAGTGAAAATTGCTCGGGATAATAACCTCCAGTCGAACGAAACGATGGATTCGATGCTGCTGAACTTACTTCCCGAATTCTCCAACAACTCCATCCTCCTTTTCAACGAATTCAAATCTTCGAATTTAGTCATCATTAAATCATTATTAATAAGTCAAAATAATTCGCCCAGAAGGCGTTATTAGTGTTCATTAACAGTCAACAAAATGGAAATATTAATAAATGTTTCTAATTACGGATAATCGTACATCAAAGAAGTTATCGGAATAAGGAATAAAGCTGAAGGATTTTATTCAAATTCGATTTACTGATAGAATTAATAATTTAAAAAAAGAATAGGATTTTTTTTTTCAAAACTATAAAAAAGTAATGAACAGTCAGATTTGTTATGATCTGCTTGCTACCACTGGTTCACGACCAAAACGCTGCTCTGCCTGCCACCATTATTTGAAAAATATTTTAAATATCTAAATAAATACAAACAGCCTAGTGAACACCATCTATAGAAATTTATGGGATTCAGTAATGTTAAACAAGGTCGTTTTCTAAGAAGGTTATCGATTGATTCAACTGAACCAGATCAAACAAAAATAAAAATATGTTCTTGGTTAGCTTATAAATTATAAAAACAGATGGTGTTCACTAGACTGTCTGTATTTATTTATTAATCAGTCTTTATAGGCAACAGGTAATTCCATGTTCTACTATATTTTCTGTTTTAATTTTTGCAGTGGTGACAAACAGATCATGGTGAATCTGAATAACTCATATTTAAATTTTTTATAACTTTTTGTATTTTATTTTTTTAAAAACTTCTTTCGTAATCTTTTTCAGAATTGTTAATTCTAACAGTGATCCGAATTTCCTTATTCCAATAAGTTTTTTCGTGCCTTTTTTTCTTGGAATTAGAATGTGACGACCAAATTATAAACATAATAAACACTTTTTTGCTGTTTCTTTTTGGCTGATTGGAACGTATTTTTGTGTTTTTTTTAACATTTTATGTTGTGTAAGTTATTCCACGAGCTACTTAGCGTGAAACATAAAAATGAAGTTTTAGAAAAGATCTCACGATATTGACTTTCATATCTATCGATGATCTATGAAGGACATGTGAAAATACTTATGTATTTATTTTAACACCAAGGTGGCGTTACTGTAAGGAGGAAATTAATAATGTGCTGGTCTTATTCAACGAAGCAGTACGACCTTTTGTATTAATTTCTTAAAGTGTAATTAGCTAAAGTACACTGTCAACATAAATGAAACTCATGCAGAAATAAAATTTTCTCAATCACGATATTATGCTACTTGTCAAATAGAAGGTGTTTTTGAATAAAAAATATTTAACACGAACGAAAAAGTACAAAATAAGTTTTTTTAGATTACAATAATACAATTTAAATAAACGCTAATTTTAGTGCTGAATAATATAATGTAATGCTTTGATTATGATTAAACTTAGGGGTCACACATTTCTGATGTTTTGTCGGCGGAACGTTAATTTGATAATTACTATTACGGTCGTTAGAATTGTATGGGGGGAGGGGGATGAAATGCTCCTTTGCTTCTGTGAATTTTGACATTGCTGATCACTGTAAAGTTTTTTATCCAGAAGGTATAATTTTATTGTAGGTACCTTTGTTATATAAATAAAACGTTAAACCGAAAATTCCACATAAACACTTATAAAAAACCTAAATCGCGTTTCGACACCCAAGTTGTCTTCTTCAGTCAGAGACTAATGTTTTTTGTTTACTTTAGTTTCATAGAAATCCATTTGATATACAGAATGTGCCTAACAGCAGAATAATGTTTCAGATGGTATCTTATCAATTTAATGATGCTCTAGAAACGTAATTGTATTCAGTAATAATAGTAGTTTACATAGGTAATTTCTTTTCTAAATTGTACTGTATTACATATGTAGATATAAGGAAAAATCTCTTAAAAATGGAATAAAATGCACGGTTTTTTGAGTTATTGTATTTTTTAATTATTATTATTACCGAGAAGTGGTGGGTATGGAAAGTTGAGTGGTTGTAGACGATGACTAAGGAATATTTGTGCCTCGAAGTTATGGCGGAAGATAATCTGATCATACATCCGACTTGGAGTGGTATCTGAGTTGTGCTCAAAAGATTTCAATTTGGTACCGAGATTGCCTTTCTTGCAAAGAGAAAACAGCCGGAGAATATGGACGACAGGCAAACTCGGTTATTGCGGATTCTTTACCGAAGCCACACAACATATACACACACGTACATGGCCCATACGACACATACAAGCAAACACGTTATCAAATAGAATATCTGTCAGAAAATTCGACTATAAAACGTTCCGTTAAATGACTCAATTTTAAATGTAATGACAAATTTTATGGAACGTTTAACTTTTCTTTTTCCTTTCAATTTTTAAAAGTTTATTATTTCAGATATATTTTCAAATGGAATATACATAAATGCATATGTACCTATTAGGCTATCTATATTTGGATATACAGAGAAAAAGAAATTATTATTATTATTATAAATTATTGTATGAAAGACTGTCCTCTAAAATTTATTTATTCTATCAGTTCATTAATCCGGATGTTTTCAATTTCGACTGGCGGGTCTCAATTTTTACGAATTGCGCAAACGTAACTTGCAAATCACGTTGACAATGTTCTTAAAATGTTTACACCGAAAAGTTCCCTGATATCGACTGTTAAAGCCACCGTCTATAGCCCAGCTATACGTCCCCCAAGTTTGTCGGTTTCGAACAACTACTTTTATTACTTCTACTAAAGAAAGTTCATAAATTAGAAAGTTTCTGCTGCAAGTAACGTCCGTACTTCCGGTCTGAAAAAAAGGAAAGCTAGTATATTCGAAAACATTAAATAAGCTGTACCCTTTCACAATAAAATTAAATTAGAAAAAGGCTTCAATATTTTGAGATGTTTTTTTTATAACAACACTTAAATGATAACATTGTAATGAAAATGTACATGAATATGATATGTGTTAAATTATTTATACCTTTGATTGGTGTATAAGGTTTGAAAAAATTACCACCCCAAAATAAGAAATAATAAAACGAATAAAACACTTGGAATATTTTTCACAGGTTTATTGACGGAAATAAATATATAAATTTGATTCCCTAGATAATAGCGGCGTTTATAAAATTCAATGCAATTATTGTGATGCTGTGTACATTGGTCAATCAGGCAGATCTATTAGCACTCGTAAAAAAGAGCATTTAAAAATATCTTAAATAACAACAATTGTACAGGTATTTCTACGCATTGTATTTCAAATAAAGACAATATTAATGAAAATTTTCAAATACTACACACACATACAACCAAAAAGTAAGAAATTAAATTATCTAAAAATTTTAGAAACGAAAAAAGCTACGTACAACAAACATAACATTGTAAATTCCCAAATAGAAACATATTCAAACAACTCATCATATAGGGACTTTTCTGTGTAAAGTTGTATGCTTTACAATATTGGCTCAAGGTTTTTTCTAATAGCTAAAGTACGTTACTCAAAATTTCGATTTCAGATCTATTTTTACTGACTGGACTATATAGATAAAATAAAGTCGCATATTGACTTGAATCCCTATAATCTCCGCCTTTAAATGAACGCTTTCCCCCATTTCATTTGTCCCTTTCTACATATATATCATTCTCATTCTCTCTCTCTCTCTCGCATCATCCCGGACACTCATTAAACGGTGTAACATGGCCTGAAGCGTGAGTCAAGAAACGACAGTTTAATTACTAGTAATTTAATTGACGCGGTAATATATTGAAATGTAACCATCGTAAATTGCTGGCTTATTGAATAGTACTGCTCTTGGTGGTGTAGGTGAGGGGAGGATTGAAGGGGAGGGTGAAGGAAAGAAGAGGGATATAAGATGAGATGATACTGTGCAGGAGGAGGGAAGGAAAACGATGCCTTTGGGCGAATGCAGGTCGATCGGGAAAGGACGTGCAACTACTGATTGCTGCCCTCGGGTGTTAGTTTCGAACTTGAGGAAATGAACTTTTCAATTTTTCTCTTAAATAAACTGTGCAAAGGGAAACTGGAAATGTTGGAATTGGCTTCACTTCGGATTTTGCAGATTTCGCTCAACGATGTTCACTGTCAACACGGTTCAAATGTTGATAATTTCGATTGACTTGACAAAAAGCAGAAGCATTGAAGATGCGAATGAATATGATGCAGTTATACTTAAGTTTATCGATAAAATGGTAATTTTAGAAATCTTATTAGAACCTATAAATTTTAGTTTTAGTTTAACTAAACCCTTAGACCAAAATCCAAGAACTGAAATAAATATTTAAATCCCTTAATTTAATTTTTATTGTTTGCTTTAATAGAATTCACTGTTTATGCATTGATTATTAAATAATAGTCGGTGATTTTTTGTAAATAATTTGGGAAAGATACATATTTTAAATGAACAAGGAAGAAGGTACAAATGATATCAGTTATATTTCATTGTTTTTAGTTACTGGTTGGAAATGTATTTGTTTATTGTTTTAATACGAACCCTACTTCATCCTGTTCTTCTTTTCATTCCTTAAATGGCACAGAGTCCCCTTGCTCCTGGTACTTAATCAAAAACGAGCTAATTTTATCCTCTGAATGCTTCAGTAAATGTGTACATAGATACGTGCTTCGTGAAAAAAATAAAAACAACCCCTTTTTCCTCTTGGATAGGGAAGGGCCGTCATGCTTGTAAGAAAGTGCATCATGATCCAGGTGCCAGGACTGCTGCACGGGATGTTTGTTATTTATCATCGTCCCGATTATTATACGTAATGTACGCTTCGAATGATGTGAAAACAGTGTTAAGTAACATTGTCGAATCAGACTGTATATATGTGTGAGTGTGATAGAGAGAGAATGTGAAAAAAGAGAAGAACTAATAACGTGCCTTGTAACTCGTCATAATTTTTTTGTTACCGGCAACACTGGAGCCGTCGAACCGTAAAGGAAACAACGGCGGAATGCTTATTACAGAATGCACATTCGCGCTAAACAAAGCTAGTTGCTTTCTTGTTTTGTTATTTTCGTTTTTTTTTCATTTTTTTGTGTTTGTTTCGAAACGTTGCAGAGTACATAAAAATCTGCTTTAGTTTGCTTTTCAGACTACGACGCCTGTTTTTTCATATGCTTAAACAGTCAGGAAATACACTAAAAAGAAACAACATTCGTACGGTAGATTAAAAGCTGCTTCATTTAAAACACTCGCGAAAATTAAATAAACCTACTCGAGTCGACGAGCTGTATTTCACTTACAATATTACATTACTATTAATTTCACAGTTATTATGATACTATAATAACAGTGGATATTAAGTTTATCCTGATGTAGTATAGTTACCAATTACAATACTTTCGATAAACGCAAACAAACAATAATAGTAATTATAAGTAACGACTTGCGATTGACGAATGACTATTGTAATGCTAACAAAATTATGCGAATCTTTAGAACACAGACGAAAAATTTATATAAAAAAAATATATTTAATGGGTACACCATTCACGCAAACAGAAAGCAAAAAAATATTCAATTTTAATTGTGCTTGTGAGGGTTCTTTCGAAAGAGCTTTTCAAGCTGGGGATAAGTATATTTTTTAATTTTTGCTACTTAAATTACATATAATCCCAATAGTCATAATCCCGACAGCCATAAAATCAAATACTGGAGATGAAAGTAACTGTTTTGTCGCTGATTATTTTTTTTATGGTAAACTTTTATCAGCGGGGTATACTAAGTACCACATGAAATAATGGTAATTTAAACTATGTATGATTAAATCTTAACCTGAATAAACTTAGATATAACTACGAATTCGACGAAATATGATTACAATGTAAAACAATAAAATGAATTAGTTATTGTCTTATAGAGTAGCTGTTAACTCTCGAGAGCGATGTTTACAAATATCTGTTTATTACGCAAAATACAGAGGGTAGACAGAGGGTCTACCAAACAGTAACATAACCCAACCTAACCCTACCCTAACCTATCCTAATATAACATATCTAGTAAAAAATTGTTTGGAATGATATTTGGAATTTTTGTCTTTGAATTTTGAGAACCATCGCATAGTTTGTTACCAGGTCTATCATAAAAACGGCTTTATGTAAGAAGCAACAAATTATGTACCTACTATATATTTAAAAGACTGTAATGGTGTTTTTTGATTAAAAATTATAGAATAGCTATGTAAAAACAAGAAAATACACAAAACGTTTCAACGATATTATTAGTCAAAAGCTCTATTTGTTATCTATTTAAGGTTTGAATTACTGTTCCTCAGGTAATAACTACAATACTCTTGATAAAGACCGACTGGTCGAAACAATTGTCGAGCTCTTGACTAATAAAATCGTTGAAACATTTTGTGTATTTTCTTGTTTTTACATAGCTATCCTACCCTACTATATATTACTCATACCCTGAACCTATTTAAAAAATTAATGTCTAAATTAATTTCTTACGACAGAACCCTTAGCGCGAGGTTCGTATTTATGCAGTTTTAATATTACCGTTAAAAGATACGTCAACATTTCACATTTATTATTCTATTATAGCTAGTTTTCCACTGATTAGATGAGAATTCATCAATACTTGAACAGTATCATTCGTGGATGCAACCAGGTTTTCTTGTTTAGTTGTTGTTCTAGTATAAGTTGATCTTGTTGCTCTGGGAGCTTAAGTTTGTTTAGAAATGTAAAATGTGATTGACACGTGTGCATACATGTTGATGCATGCATCCGTGTAATTAGAAGGGCAACATATGACTGGATAATGCCGACATCGCGTTGCCCTTTGATGACATCCCATTCTCCCCCTTAGATAGTAGCTAACGTCAGATTCTCTTCGACAGCTGTCGTAAAGTATGATCCGAAAACGTTAAAGTAGATTTAGTAGCGTTGAGAGGAAGTTCATTAAGTGCATGAAAGTTTAAGAGCTTTTGTTATGGTTTCGGCGACGTTTTACAACCCCCTACTCGTAGCTGGTCATTAAATTTCCAGGCGACAAACAGTACATTTGTTTAAATCAACAAAGCCAGTTTAATGCTAAATAAATTGTTATTAGTCCGAAGAAATAACCGGTTTCACATCACCCTCTTTATTGGAACAGGGTTAATTTTTAATGGGCTTTATGTCTACTAATACGTGTGGAAAATGACCCTCACCATCACAAGCTTTAAACGAAGGAATGATCTCTTGCTTTATTTTCCATTTTGAAAATCAGAACTTAACCTTTTTACTACTTCTGTTAATCGTTTCTGATAAACAAAACATGAAATTATTAGGTAAATGATTTTTGTCGATTGTAAACAATATGATTTTTTCTCTGTCATGTATTTGTGGGAACTATTTCCTTGAGGATCAGTCATTTTATAAATCATACGTAGGAGAATAAGCGAACTTATATTATCGCAGAACTTTCGACATTAATCCTGATGTTGAAATTGTAAAAAACTGGATATTTATATTCAAGAAATCTATAGACGATCAAACAATAAAAAGTAGCAATCAATTTTGATCTAACATTACTCATTATTTGTTCGAAAAATATTTGAGGTGGGTGCTAAAAAACTTCCAGTAGCTGTTACGTTATTTGTCTGCTTTTTTATTAAATGAATTGATAGATCTTAGCATTTATAGATCTTCTCATCCTACGTAACACAAAATTGCAGAATTTCATAGTACGGTTAACAGATTGTTGAATTTACCACTATCAGATTTTAATTATAATAATGAGCTAAAAACTATAAAACAAATAGCTATCAACAATGGCTATTCATCAAAAATATTTGATGTCTTAATAAATAAAAAACGAAAAATAATATGTTATCGTTCAGTGTATTCTAGTTCAAAAAATTGTAACAATTATAAGTCAATTTTATATATAGGGAACAAAATTTCAAAAAATAATAAATTTAAAATTTCCTTTAAAACAAACAATAATTTATCAAAATATTTGATTAATAACGAATAATAAAACGGATAAAATGAATAAGAGCGGGGTTTACAAATTAAATTGTAACACGTGCGAGACACTATATATAGGACAAACAGGAAGTACCTTTAAAGACAGATTGAATGAGCACGTCAAAAACTGTAATGAAAAATCATCCTTTATTAATCACATAAAGAACAGAAAGCATGAATTTAATTTAGATAATATTTTACATTGTTTAGACAAAGGGAAAAACTAGACATACTAGAATCCGCAATCAAAAAACATTTGAAACAAAATCAGAATTTAATGTTAAACGAAATAGAAAACATGCATGAACCTGGAATTTTAAATAGGTTAATTGAATGTATCCGTGTCTCTTCCACGTCACCTTTAAACTATGTTAGTATATAAGGTAAATTAGTACACATTTTAATTAATTGTCCTCTGAAGATGGACTTGTAGGGCGAAACAGTCGTAAAGAATTTTTTAAAATAAAAAAGTGAAGATCACAATAGCGGTGTAGTTTTCTATCTATTTTATAGGAGTTCCAAATTTAAAACTAGAGCAGCGTTTTTGTAACAATTTTCGAAATTTCAGAAATATTTTTTTTGGTAACAAAATGTTTTGTGGATTATCTACATAACAGTTGAAACCGTGAGTTGAGCTGTTCGTACAGGTCGTATAAAGAAAATTATATTTCGCCAGTCGATTAATTCAATGTTTCGAGACAACGAAGTGTAAAAATTGGTTATACGGGCAGGAAATAATCGCAAAAGAGATTACAGAAGCCACCAAAAATGTCGGAAATGAGCTCGAATCAGGATGGCGTTGCCGTTGCCTGCGTAATTCGCTCGTTAAAATTAATAAGAGTGCACTTTGAGGGTTGGATGCTGCTCTCTGAAGTATCTTTGTTATACATTCAGTAACAGATAGTGAGTTTGTAACATCGACTATGTTATGTTATGGTCTCATGAATAATTGGATATTGTCTGTTTTTCCATGGTTTTTAGGGTTCCTACTGGAAAGATCCTTGACCCAGAGACAAAAATGAAAGTCATAGAAAATTTTATTTGTAGGTGGCACCATATATGCAAATAGTGGATAGAAATCGTTTAATTCTACCTATGATTGTGGGGTATCGCTGAAAAGATCTTTGCAACCAGAGCACAAGTATATATTTTTTTAAAGTTTTTTATTTAACTTGACACTGATGGCACTATCAAAGTCATGGTTTTTAGAAATATTTATAGATATCAAGTGTATTCCAAAAAAGACTTTTCCATGTTTTTCCATGGTTTTTAGGGTTCCATACTGGAAAGATCCTTGACCCAAAGACAAAAATCAAAGTCATAGAAAATTTTATTTGTAGGTGGCGCCATACCTACAAATAGGGGGTAGAAATCGTTTAATCTGTGGGGTATCGCTGAAAAGATCTTTGCAACCAGAGCACAAGTATATATTTTTTTAAAGTTTTTTATTTAACTTGACACATTGATGGCACTATTAAAGTCATGGTTTTTAGAAATATTTATAGATATCAAAAAAGACTTTACGCAAAAGACTGAAAATCATCATTATATGATAATATATGGTTCTAGCGTAATTGTAACGGAAATCGGTGTGGCTATCTCCTCTTATGATACGACGTCTAATTAAAATATAGAACTACACCTTTGGCCTACTTTTGATATACAGGATGTTGTCGTTGGCATATGTAAGTGCTAATATGCACCATCGACAACAGTACTGATCCGAGTCCGACTAGTTTTTGACCAGTTTGTTGATGAAATGATTGGCATATAGATACGATTTTTTCTATAAGAATTTTCATATTCAGCGACTTTTATTAAAATTACTTTACTAAATGTAAAGTTGACGAAAATTTGTGAATTATATTCTTACAACACAAATGTTTATTTAGAACAAGACTATAAGAACGATTATGAATGAAGCAGTGTTTTAAGGCACGTTACATTGACTATGTTAACGATTTAGATGGAATTCAGTTCTACTTGTATTGGTTGTACCATATTATAAGTATACGTGTGCATTTTTCTCTTTGGTTATAGTTAATGCCACGTTTCCATGAAAATTGTAGTTGTAAAAACTCTCTTGTTTGTTATATTACGTTGCAACTTGTTTTGTCGGCTTGTTGTATTGCGATGGATGATTTCAGAAGGTTTTTGAAAGTAACTTTAATGAAAATATGCTCTTGTTTAGTTGTCTCGAGTACCTAGAATTGTTACATTTTACAAAGTTTTATATTTCAGTATGCATGTAGAAATATATGTATGTGCTTAGAAAAAATAAAAGATAAACAAAAAAAATAAAAGATAAACAAACTTATTTATGTATCTATCTTAAAACAATCCTTAATTTTTTTAACTTTCGAATTCGCAAAATGTTAACAAATTAGGAAAGAATAAAAAATAAGTTGACTGAGTTTGGAAAGAGAAAACAATACAATCAAGATTTTATAAATTGTGTTGCAAAACAGTTTTATCAAAATTTTATTGAAAGCAAAGGCTAATGAATATTTACTAAAATCAATGAAAATCTCATTATGTTTTTTAACGTTTTATATCAATAAATATAATAAAAACTCTATTGAATTCTCTTAGTAAATTTAAAATCGTAGCATCAAAGAAGTACAAATGTCACAAATTCAATAAGTTAAAAAATAACATTATAAACTTCGGAACAATGGCTAGAGAGTTGCTTTTTTCAAAACTTTTAATATCTAAATAATAAATAATGCGGAAAATTAAAACTCGTGTAATATAATATTCATATTTTTCCCCTGATTGTTATGTAAAATGAAAATATCTTTTTCGGATAAAATTTTTTGTTATACATCCAAAACCCAATGTTTCGCTCAAGTTTTAGAGTTTCTTCAAAAGGAGTTGTTGCAATCAACCAGGATCATAATGAAATATTTATATTATTCTTTAAACATATGTATAAATTTAGAATACTATTTGATATAATACATTAAAGTTTGTCTTTGTCTAAATAATTTAAGTTTAATTTTTTATCCTACTAAAACAAACTATTTGAACACTATAAATAAAACTCAAATTAATTTCTACAAATATGTTAATAATAACTTTACAATTGTTTCGCCTCCTTGAGGATTCTTCAGAAGTATTACATAAAACTAAATTAAAAATACGGACATATATAACCATGTACCAGAGTGAGGTGTTGACAAAGAGATTATAAATAAGTAAGGGTGAGTTATTGAGATCTAATTGGTCATTCAGGAGTATGTCCGTGTTTTTATTTTTATATATTTCTACTGTTTCTAATAGATAAAGTCGATAGATTTTAGTCTCTAGATGTAGTATTTCAATGTTTTCATTAAATTTATCATTTTCATTATTAAGATGTTTTGCGTAATTTGAATCTAGTTTCTTACTTTCAAAAGATTTCTTACGCTCCTTAATTCTTTTCTCAATCGTTCGTCCTGTTTGACCAATGCAAATCTTATTATTGTATTGTATATCCCACATTTATTATGTTTTTCGGTTTTTGTCTTTGTTATTTATTCCATCATGAATTTCCATCAAGAAAACGTAGTTACCATCAATCAAACCATTTGAAGTTCTGCTATATAGTTACAAATACTTCTCGTAATTTATACATTGGTTTAAGGGTTTTGATGGTTTATTATGATATTGTTTGACTACATCAATTCCCTTTGATGAAGCACTATAACTAAAAAATAATAAAAATGTTTCACCTGAAAAATGTATAATAATATCCTTATGTTTTGTGCATATATATTATGTATAATACGTTAAGGGATTGAATGTATGTAGGACAAACTAATTTTTCATTTCAGTTTAAGTGGGTTGATTATTCTGAGCAACAAAATCGGAAAGTTAAAGTACTTATAGCTTCATATTATCTGCTCTAATTGTAGTTTCGGTATTTAATTAGCGGATAAAGTTTTTAACCCCATTATGAAGAAAGTTAGATTTACATTTTTCATTCTCATAAACGAAGAACTCCTTATTCTCTATTTCTCTTCAGAAATACGAGAAATAGACCGACCAACTTATTTGAATGATGTATCATCGGAGTGAATGTGGCTTAGAAGTTAGGTCGACCAGATAGAACTGGCTTGGTTTTACTAGTTTACCTACTTATCTACCTACCCTAATTAGACTAGAAACGGAATGTTATTTCGAGTTCGTTATGTAACTGATGGGTTTTTGTTTTTTGTTGCAGAAAGTCTGCGCGAATACTTTAGCAAATATGGCGATATTACAGAAGTTATGGTAATGAAAGATCCAGCAACGCGGCGGTCGAGGTAAGTGGTGCTATTTGCAAAAACTTTCCGAGTGACACGACCAAAAACTGCTCTCGTCTTTTTTGTACCAATGTTGACCGTAGAACAACTACACTTCACTTTGCCAGCAAATAATAACACATTTTCTCACCTTGTTACATGACATCAAGATTTAAGGAATATGATTGATGACCAGTTTAACTAACTAACTGTCCTGTCACTTACTTATTGTTTCATTCGTCGAGAAAATACCTCATTTTTTCAAAGAAATTATCAACAAATAAAATATATATGGGTGAATATACAAAAATTGGGTAACTCAATGTCATCAGCCAATAGATACGAAGTATTATTATATTTTATTGATATTACATTTTATTTTAAAACAATTAAAGGTCCTTTATTTGTCCACCCAATTTCAGCTCTTTATTTTAAATACAAGTTAAAGATCTTATTTTATTTTAATTATTAATATTTCTTGTTGACGCCTTTAAGACAAAGTTTATTATATTTACTTGATTTATTAGTTTATTATTATTGTTAAGTAAAATTACCCCAAAGTAATATTAAGGTTAAGTAATGTAACATTATAAAAACGTCAAAATGCTTAATTTAATGATGATCATAATTAGTACATTTAAGGTAAATATTGTTAGATTTTTGTTTCTATTGTTTGTTGATTACTTAGAAAATGTATACTGTTAGGTAAAACTATGTCAAAGTAGTACAATTTAAGTGAATCACGTTACGTTAAATGTCAAAAGGCTGTTTTGAAGACTGAGATAGTATTTTTCCCAGTATTACATTAATAACTATTTTTCATTGTTACTAAGTGATTTTAATACTTAAAAGACATGTGCAATTATTAAATCCTAGGAAATTTGTACTAAGTTTTATTAAATTCCATTATAATTCTTATGAAATTGTGTATTTCATCAGTACTGTTACCCTCGTCAGTCCCCTGGCAGTCAAATTTTGAAATTTTGAAATATCTCACAATCTACTTAAAAAAGTGACTGGCCCGATTTAGAACAATATGTTCATTACATTAGCTATCTTAAACAGCCGAATTTGTAGAAATTTGATTTAATAACTACAGTAAACAAAATATCCTCAAGAGTTACCCAACTTTTGATAATCACCCATATATATTTTCCGAATAAAAGATAAAATTTATATATATGTAGTAATGTTTAGGTATTTCCTAATTAATAAAAATATATAATAAGTGCAAATAATTTGGTGTATTTAAATAAATGGGTGCTTTTGCCCTTTGAAATGAAATGGCGTTTATAAGTAAACAAAAAAAATATTCACTGCAGGCGTTGTTTATTAACTAAACTTCACTGACTTGTTGAAATTAATATTTGAATTTAAATTGAATAAAGCGAATGAAGTATATTCAAATACATAAAACGTAATTCCATTGGTTTTGATTGCACTCGTGATTAGCCAATATATCGATAATATTTCAATAGCTGTTTCGTGTCGTAATTTATTTAATTAAATCTCTTTATTACGAAAATACAATATTTTAAAATATTTTTAATGAACGTAAATAAAAGTAAGTTTATTAAAAATAAATTAGTGTCCGAGTATGAAACTAAGATATAGACTTTTATAGCTGAATTTTGTCTAAAATTTTAATTTTTCGGACCTATTGTTACGTCAGTAGATATAGATGGTGGCCACTTTTTGGGAAGAACTGAAAATATTAAACAATAAAAGTTTTTCTGGAATAATCATATACTAAAATGTTAGGAGAAAATAATTCTGAAAACGTGAGTGATATCACTAATTCATGTGCATCTTTAGCAATTAATAAGTATTTTTTAAAAAAGAGACTTGCAAATGATATCGTGTGAAATCGTACATTAATTACTAACTTGTATAACTTGTATTTTAGTTGTTAAATGTATTATTAGAGGTAATATAAAAAAGAAAAAACATGAAATGATAATCTTCACGGAATTTTTGAAATTATCTAAAATGAAAAGTGTTTGAAATTGACTATTAAATTGTATTGAATGAGCGGATACTCGATGGAAGTCTAACATATTGAAATAAACACACAGTTGATAACTTCCACAATTTACTAAATAAACTTAATACGTGTTTCGCCAACAGTGTGGCTTCTTCAGAAATACAAAATATACTTAAAACTACCTAAGAGGAGATGTTTATAAATAGCGTGGTGCATATTCATTAGAGTGAGGGAAAAGATTTAACCATTTCACCACTCACTCTAATGAAGATGCACCACTCTATTTATAGACATCTACTCTTAGGTAGTTTTAAGTATATTTTTTACTTCTGAAGAAGCCACAGTGTTCGCGAAACACGCGTTAGTTTATTTAATAAATTGTGGAAGCTATCAACTGTGTGTTTATTTCAAAATAACTACTAAATAGTCACTGAATTATTTATTGTGAGTAGTAATTTTAAAACATCACATTGTTTAAAAAACTCCCACAAAAAGTTCTAATGTCTCATGAGGAAGGCATCAGTGAAACGTGACTATTAGCGACTTTTTCTTTAAGGGGTGGCCACCATGATCTGATTAAACACGTCCTAAGACAAGTTTATTTGTAGTATTTGTTCATTAAAGGCAACTCAGAGAACTATTTACCTAACGACAACCTAAGTACAACACCTTTGAAACCTAATTTTCGAAGTTTCACCGACAGACGTGTAAATGTAAAAGCAAATATATATACACACTTAAGATATATACCTAACATATATACAGTTCGTATCTAGCCACTTGTATAATTGTAACGAGACGTCTAGGTGCAGCAGTTTCTGGTCTGGTTTCTCGGCGTTCAGTTTATTTCTTCCTCTAGCACATTCGTTTCCTTCGAAACCTAAAGAGAAATTCCTTGTCCTTTGTACATCCTGTTTTAAGCACAAGAATAAACCATAAGTTAGAGACGTTCGTTCTTATTTAGAAACCACATTTCAAAGTTTCGTGAAGTTCGAGTAATTAGAGTTGGAGGTTTGAATGTTCGAAAGATGCTTTGTCGTTGCATACAATAATTGTTGTTAGGTTGGTACATGGTATATATGGATGGTACGTATCAGTACTACCTAACATACTGGTTATCACTTCGTTCGATTTAATTTAACATGTGTGCGTTTCGATAATAAGAAGTTTGTATGAAATATTCGTATTTGCAGAACAATTTAGTTTAGTGAGAAAGTATTATCTACATCAATGTTTCCCACGTGGGGCCCACGACCCACAGGGTGGCAATTCGATTGTTAAGGGGAGCAACTTGAAAACTTTCGTTCTGGGCCATTTAAATGCTATGCTAGATTTCGGTGCCAAGTTTAAGGAAAAAAACAAATTCTTCAATAATTGCGGTAAATAATTATTTAATTTTTTAATATTGAAAATTATTATGTTACATAGCTGGCATAAAAATTTTAGAAAAGCTAATGTGGGGCATGGCACAAAAAAGGTTGGGAAACACTGATCTACATCATACTACCTAACGTATTTATAAACCAAATGGGCTAAACTAATCGTTATGTATCAGACAGTATGTCGAATTACAATCAAACCAGCGCAAATCAATGATTCCCAAGAACTAATTATGTAAAATAAAATTAAATACTGCGTATCACTTAACATTTATTATAAATAAGGGAGGCACTAAGACTTTATATTTTGCCAACATTGTACAGACGTAAATATAACAAATATAATAACAAAACAAACACACTCAGTGGAAGAATAATATATCTTAAAATAGAGTTGTATACTATACTAAAGTAAATTAGTAGTTTTGTTTAATTTATTTTCAAAATGTAAGATATTATAATTGTCGTAAATTAGGTAAGCATTTTAAAAATTCCACTAGCGATTCTGTTTCCTTTAAAACTGGTAATTTTTTAGGCAAATTCATAAAAAATAACAAAGATGAAATTAAAAAGAGTTAAAATCTCGTATTTCTTTGCTTCAATGTGGTGATTGTGACAAGGCATACATTTGTCAGATTGGTAGAACTTTTCGGGAAAGAATAAAAAATAAAAAGAGTTAACATCTCGTATTTCTTTGCTTCACTGTGGTGATTGTGACAATGCATACATTGGTCAAACTGGTAGAATTTTTCGGGAAAGAATAAAAGAACACAGAAAAAGTTATGGCAACTGAAACACAAATTCAACTTATGCTAAACATTTAATAATAAACAATCATAATTTTAACGACAATTATAAAATCTTACAGTTTGAAAATAAACGTCGGAAGTTAAATTTATTGGAAGGTATAGAAATAAAAAAATTAAACAAAAAAGGCATTATACTAAATAATCAACTAGATTTAAATAAATTATCATTATTGAACATTATTAATGTTTAGTATGCTCCCTTCCATTTCTACCACTGCTCCTAATTTACTTTATTATTGATATATAAGTCTGTTTGTTTCCTTGTTTTAAGATATGTTATTCTTCCACCTGAAGAGCTGCTGTGTCGGCGAAATAATTATTGTGGCTTTACAATAAAATAATGTTTTGTAATTAAATATTGCGTGTATTTGGTTTGTTGTAACATGTACATACCAGCAAATTTTCATCTTTCTGAACGACTTGTTGGACTTTTCAATGTATAGTATAATCCGCTAATCCTAAGCTGCACATGGCACTGTTGTACAATTTTGAATAGTGGATGTCATAATAATGTCAACGGTTTTTAATCTCTTTTCTGTCTATACTTACCGTTTACTGTCATGCACCCTATTTTGCACCTACTGTCCATTAACTTTTTTTAAATGAAGTTATTTTTACATTTGAACAACATTTCGACTCATAGTTTCGTAACTTTCGGCGAAATTGTTTACGTTCGGTCCTTTTTAAAAGTGACAGCTGAGGGTGCGGTTTTGTTGAAATTTTTCACTTGTGCCACGCAGGCAGCGTCGCAGTATCCGACGCCGCGCGAAGCGGCGGGTGATGTGTGCGGCGTGGTAGAGACGGCCGTCCTTCGCGTATTCCGAAGCGGAAACGGGTGATAACTTTGACGTTTTGTTTACGGCGGATTTGAGATTGCTTTATTTTCGCAACGCTTTGTTAGAGACGCTAGATGACAGAGATGAAATGAACTCGATACCGTTCCAGGGAAAAAAGGACATTTCTTTTAAGAAGTTCCGTATACGCGACAACATGTCACATTGTAATAGTCGAATTGGAAAAAAGGAAAAAAAGTTGGCGTCGACAAGTTCCGTATAGATAGATATAAAGACAAAAATGTGCAACGGTTGATCCAAAGTTTATTTCGGATTGTAACATTGCTTATGCTCCAACACTTCTAAAGAGTTTCTCATAAATAATTCCAAAATTGCTCAAACAATTTTATAAAAGTTGTATATACGATTCGTTGTTTATTTAACAATTTTAGGGTTCCCTAAATAAATGGTCTTGCCTGTTACAGTTTTGTAGTTTCGAAAACAAATAAAATTTGGTGCACAGTATACAGTGTATGTGCTACGGGTAATTATGTAAATCGGTCATTTACGATATCGACCAATGTCGTTAGGAACCATTTTTGTGGATTTTGACCGATCAGTAACGTAAATTCTCTGTAACAGCAGGCAATGTTGTTGGATTAGGTTAGGTTAGGTTAGGTTAGGATCTTGTAATTATCATATTTGACCAGGATATTCACGCAAATAACCGGTCAATGTCGTTATTGTCCGAAATTATCGGCTGTTAACGTTATTATCCGGTTTTTAACGTTATTGACTCACTTTGCGTCTTTAACCGAAACATATGGATGAATTTTCTTCCAAAACGCTCTTAAAGAGTAATTGGTCGATTCATATCTACATATTTTAATTTTCAAAGTTTATTTTCGAAATAGTGAAATGTATTGTAATGTGATGCATTTCTGCATATCCAAAAATCTGAAAGTTGTCAGTTTTTATGACTACTTTCTAATAAAATTGATCGGCTTACTTTTTTGAGTTTTTTTTTTTTTGTAAAATCTTTGAGAGGCGTGCAAGAATAAATTGCGTTGGACCAAATTGTTGTAAATGCTAACGCTTTTAAGTTTAACGGAAGTTTCTGTCAGTATTTTAAAACGGGCTTTTAACTTAAGTGTTTCGAGTTATTAACAATATGAAGTTTATAAGTTTATGCAAAGTGCAGCGGATAGGTGGGTTTGTATGCATCAATATTGCATTAACCGTTCAAAAAGCAAAAGCGGAGCATTCTGTTTTGGACGCCAGTTTAATCGTTAATGTTACTAACGATAATCGAAATACTGCACTCCAATTTTGATATATTAATGTACCAACGTATGATGGTAGAAACACTACCGGCTGCGAACTTTGATGGCTTAAATTAGAAATCTGCAAATGTACTGAAGCCTCTGTGTTCCGTCTATCTATTTAATTTTGTTTCGTTAATCATTTAAATCTATATTTTCCAATTTTTTTTTCTAACAATTTAGTTCTATATTTCAAATATTTATTAATTAATATTAAAACTAACTATTGTGGTGTTGTGATGAAACATGTTTAATATTTGAGAAATCAAAAAAAGAACAGTAGATGTTTCAACAAGATTTTAACTAACAAGTCATTTTCAATATTTCAGTATTGCCAATGTATTCTTGAAAATGACTTGAAACAATTGTCGAGTGAATAATAAAAAATCTTGTTGAAACATCTACTGTTCTTTTTTTGATTTCTCATTTATTAATTATTTTAGTTTTTATTAAAAGTCGCATTTCTATTTGAATGTTGTATTTGATGTAATATATGTACTTGATTGTTTTCCTAAATGTTTATTTTCCACGTTTATTCCATCTACGGTTTCTGCCTGCTTTTATGTATAGTTTACACATTTTCCACTTTTTTTCAATGATGGAGGGTTGTGAAGTCATAACAGCACACACAGGCACAATACGCTTACTTTTATTATATATAATTTTTTTTCTTAAAACATTTGTAATTAATTCATTACCGTGTACAGTCCAGTTAATTTTTATTTTATTACATTATATATTGGGTTTGTGAAAACCATAATGGTCTTGGTAAATTTCAAACTTCAGAGTTGTTTCTTTATCGAAATCTTGTATAGTAATTTATATTAGCAGTTAATCCTGTGTTCCTTTAGCCCGTTCGGCCTATTATTTCATTTCAAGTTAATCTTTTGCCTTCGTACCTCTGCACAGACGGAACCATCTGTCTTGCGGCATTAATTGTAACTTACCAAAGGCCTAAGAAAATTAGGTTGACTTTGGAGTTTGAGATTTGCCACCGTTAGCCCGGGTAGGGTATAGATCAAGTTTAATCCTTGCGATACCACGATTTATCCTCATTCCAGAGCCTAATATATATGTACAAAAATGTCTTAAGAGCCAATGGAAGGAATATATATATATATATATATATATATATATATATATATATATATATATATTCGCTACACTATAGGCAGCAACGGATGATAAAAAAACTATTTTTCAATTAATTGAGTTAGTATGCCCACAAATAATACTCTAATACGCCTTAAGGAATTAGATTTACATCCTGTGATTGTAAACAAAAATAATTAGGTTGTGTGTTAGTAAACAATAAACAAAAAATTGAAAAACTTAAAAAAAGCGGAATTTATCAAATAAATTATAAAAATTGTGATGTATTATATATTGGTTAGAGTGGTCGAGCCTTTAATGTTAGATTAAAGGAACATGTAAACGCTATGATTTCATGTTTTTCATCCCCATCTTACCAACGGAGTTTCTCTTAAATATGCAGGTATATAAATACTAACTAGAATAATTTCAATTGTAGTATTGAAAATGACCGTCCGGTCGAAACGATTCGTCGAGAATGAAATAAGTGTTGAAACAATTCAGTGTTTCTTTTTTGAACTGCCTTTATTATAATGCTTCAGCTACGGAGTACCGCCAACAGCCTTCACAAAATAAAAAAAAATCTTTTTGACCTGTTTGTAAGATTTTTTCAGCAAGTATTCTATTATGAATTGTAATTATGTGGAAGTTTATTTTAGATTTCTAAGGAACGTTTTAGTTATTCAAAATATGTTTTTGAGCTGTCGGTGAATTTATGTTATGTTTGTTTGAACATGACCAAAAACAGTCAAATTTTTGGCTTTGATTTGTTCAGGTTTTTCTAAAACGTGTCGTATCAAACATGAATAACGCTATGCATCGATAATAAGTTTAAATTCCATTTGAGCGGTTTTGTTTAGTTAATATTCTTAATTAGTTTTGTTGTGTAATAGGTAGGTAGGTAGGTAGGCACTAGAAAATTAGATGTTATTTAAGCCATCATTTAGGTTATAGTAATACATTTGTGTACCGTTGGCGGTCCTTCTAATGCGATATTAATCAACAAGAATAATCAATTTTGTTGCTAGTTAATATCAAAAAGGCTTGTGTCAGTAATTCGATGCAACGTTGCCTTTGAAAACACCGTTTAAAGCGTTACATCGCTTACTGTGATGTTGACACGGTATCATTTAATCCTGTAAGCGTAATTTAGTTTTTTTAAATCTGATTAGAAGCATACGAAAATTGATTATCATGTTCTTTTTTATGATTCCGAAGGGTTATTGATGCCTTTAATTTTGTTTTGATGGGTATTATTTTTATATTGAAATTTTCTGTGATAGGTGCCAATCAAAGCTGGGGCTATTGTGTTACAAATCCCAGATTAATTTCGCCATTGGGACAAAATAACAAAGGACGAATTTTACAATTACGTCGCCTTTTATCACACTGAAATTCCATAAAGACCTAATATTTATTGTGGTTGTTCACTCGTAAATCTATTTTTCAATAGTGTAATTCAATAAAATTGTGAAATTGAAGCTATCACCCTGGTCTAAATGTCTTGTCTCAATCGCCTCATTTATGGAGGACTTGAAAGTATGGGAATACAACAAATTGTTTTAAATTGTAGATGTTTTTACTGTTTAGAGAATAAGATTACTGAACGGTGTGATCTAAACATCTACAGTTCGATTCCGAGTCGTTATAATTTCTAACATAATAAACTTGAAATTCTTGAAGGTTTACGAGATTAATTAACTTTTCTGTTTCTTAATTTACGACTTTTTCTAACTGCGACAATCGAAATTTTCTTCCAATCCATAATCTTAATATGGATCTTCAGCATGCAAATTTTGGAGTTATAGATTCACACGGAAAAGTCTGTTTCATGCCATTCAAAATTTCAAATTGTTTGTAAAAAGAACGAGAAGATATGAATAATTTGATTTGGATCAGTTCTTCTTCCACTGCGCAGGAAACTTCTAAAATGTTTGGATTCCGGGTAAAATGATGAAAACATGATTTCGCAATTCCTGAGGAAATGTACGATCAGAATTTTTTACTGTTCTCGGTTAAATGAACGCATTACTGAGGGAAAGGAGAAAATCGAATCTTAGAGGGATGATTTTTCTGTACGCAGTCTACTATGTGAATGAGACATGTTTTTAATTGTGGTTAATAGAGCGGGCAAAGAAATAAAAATTTTAAAAGATAATGTCGAATTTTTGCGAAAATAGAATTGGGCAATAAGTATTGTAGACTTTCCATGACAATTCCCGGTTTTTTATATGCAGGAAGAATGAACCTTTTCAATACTAGAACATCTTAAAAGTTACATTCTATCAACGATAGGCCAAATATGATTAAATAATATTTCGTTGTTGCATATTTATTGTTATGTTGTTGATTGAGTTGGTCTTGGGCGAATATATTCTCTGATATACGGGAATGAGAAGCCACATTTGCGAAAGAATTGTATTTTATTATTTGTATACGCGTTTTTTAGGTAATAAATTCATTTTTTCCATTTCCATAAATTGAAATTTTGTTTTCTTGATTTACCTAATTACACTCCCATCCCTTCCCTTCGTCCTTTTCATACTACCAAAATTTATCGCAAGTAGTGAAATCATATAATAATTAAAATAAAAATAAAAAATAAAAACACAACACTTGGAAATTTCACTTAATTTATTTTTGACCCAATACGCATTTCGCGTTCTTAGGGTATCATCAGGGGTTTATACAGTTTAAGTACATTAACAAGAACAATCAACTTACACTACATTAAGATTAAGGAGGGGGTTGTTACTAAGTTCAGTAACAAAAATTGAATTCAGTAACAACCTCCTCAGTAATGTAAGTCATGCTGGTTCAAAATTGTATATATAAGCAAAATTGTCTTGTTAATGTAGTTAAACTGTATAAACCCCTGATGATGACCTAAGCAGGCGAAATGCGTATTGGGTCAAAAATAAATTAAGTGAAATCTCCGAGTGTTGTGTTTTTATTCTTTATTTTAATTTTAAATATAATATGTTTCACCAAGTGACAACGGCAAATACCTTCAATTTATATAATAATGGTTTTTCGATGATAGTTTCGTGTATAAATTACCTTAATATCCAATTTCCATTTTCTTTTTTGTCAGTATTTCAAAAGTTTTATACTTAACATCTTGGATTTAAATTGGTGCGGAAAAGTCCGATATAAAAACTCGTGGTATCCATCGCGGTTTCTATCTTTGTCGTGTTCCAGGTTGTAATAAAATCTGCATTAGAACGACTGTGTAAGGCTGCCTTGCGCCTGCTACTAATAAATTACACGAGCGTACCAAACACAATGAGGAAACTAAATCATACCCATAAAACCGCTCCTATTATATAAATTAGGCATGCGAGTTAGTGTGGTGTGGGTGATGCCCAACTGTGGGAATAAGCTTTCTACTAACTGCCGTACCGCGGCGACCATGGGGCTAAATTAATCCAGTTGTTTGGTCTCTCTCTCTTCATCGGCCGACTCAGTCTTTAAGCACCTCTGCTCTACTTACTTAGTTCAAATGTTATAATGCAAATTGTCTTCCCAAAAATTACCACAAGACAATGCATCCTGATTAACCGTAACATTAACCATAATTGTGAATGTTATAGCTTTCGGAATGTGTGAATAACATATTAATTGGTCTTATGAAGATAAAGGCGTGCGGAGCTCACTCGGTGATGAAATCATCTACGTTGAGGGTAAAATTTTAGCAAGCAACGGAATATGTGCCTACAACGCACAATGAATATAGCCCAGTCATTATAATTTTAATTTATATTATTAATTTTGGTCAAAACTTTTAGCAGCATTCTGAGTAAGTATACCACAATATAAAGTACTTTCCAACAAGTAAAATATCAAAAATGGCTTAAACAAAAGTTTTCAGTTTTTTTAAAACAATGTTTAAACATTACAGATGAGTACATTAATGCGATATAATTAATTTTATTCCGACGTTCTATGACTTAGTAAATACGTTCGTCGTTGTTACTGTTGTCACCTCTCGTAGCTTACTTTTTTGGAAAACGAAGATAGTCATTTTTTCTAATTGGAAAATTAATTTGGATTATAGTATATTATATGGAAGTATTGATAGTAATAATGGCTCAAAACAATATACTACTGTGTACCAAATTTAAGTAAAAACATTAGATTTTTTTCAGTATTCACATTTCTTTGTCTTGCTGAAAGCTGCACGATTTTTGTGGTACCAGATACATATTTTCTCTTTCTGGATACCCTTTTCCCAAATCTATAATGGGATACGTAACATACATTATAGGTTATAAATTTTGTTAATTTAGCGAATCTTTTAAGATTTTCGGAAAGTAATTTAATTATTTGTATAATCAAAATCACCAAATGATGGGTTGAAACAGTGTTGATAAAAAAAGAAAGAAGTCTTCACTACAACACCCTGTTAATACGTGGTATGTCAATATTTATTTCGTAAGATAATCGGGATGATTTACTACATTATTTTATGGCACCTATATATTTATGGAAGATGAAAAGATAGTTGAAACCACTAGTCGTCTGTTCATATCCGTGTATGAGGGAGAGGGAAGTACCCTATTGCTTTTACCTTTACGGTAAAGGTTCCTTTTTACGGTGGCGGATCCTTTGTGTACGGCTATAAAGCCGATTTATTAGGTGCTTTGATCATTACCGTCCGGAAGAAAGGGAATCCTAGGATAGCGCCTTTTCAAAGGCGTCGAGACGCGTCCATGACGCCGTTGAAACCGACGAGGTGAATGGAAAGGTAGGTGAGAGGGAATATCAGTGCGGGCAGGTGGCATACCACTACTACCTAAACCTCTAGTCTCCTTAGTCCTTGTTAGTGAGTCGCGGAAGTTTTCTTTTGCTCAAGAAGGAGAGAAAGGTCCTTTGTATCATATAGAAACAACTCAAAGGGTAATGCATAGATAACTTCCATGGGAATTTCTTGTTTTAGACTTTCACGTTTATAAGAGGACCATTCTTGTTTGTTTTTCTTTATCTATTATTCCTTTTTTGAAATATTACATATTATAGAAAGAGTTCGGTTTATCTACACTTTTCTAGATTATAACAGAATTTTTAAAAAATTGGGGGCATGAAAGAGAACTGATTTATCTGTAATCTTAGCCGTATTATTGGTTTTTCTTTTTTTATTTATTTATTTCGAAAGTGGGCGGAACAAGCTGACAAAAGAACTTTTCGCCTTTACATTCAACATCAAAAGAAGGCCATCGTCAAGAAACTTTTCGTTTCCTTTTTTTTTTTTTCGTCTAACGTATTGTGCAAAAAGAGGTATTCTATTTGATCAACAAGGAAAGTAAAAGATGGTCTTTTTTTTCTTTCGAAAAAGGCGAATCAATTAGCTTAAAAAAGATTTAGACCTTTTTTCGATTATTTTCCTCGCTGTAAACATAAATTTTTATACCGTTCCTGTCACTATTGGTCACGAGCGTAACTGGCCACTTGTGGCAGATGTTAAATATAAACGATCCTCCATGGAGGATAGTCGTTAGGCATTTATCTCGTTTACAAATAGACGTATCTTCGAGATCCTTACAAACCCTTTATACTTATAGCTTGATTGCTTTTATATCTTATCACAACTGTTGTAACGTTGTATCCATGATCGAACTTGATAAAGCGATTATTTATTTATTTATTTAATTATAAAGTGTGAATACATTTTCTATAAAAGTTTGGGGTTTTTCGATGAGATGATTCTTTTTTTATTCGTATTCTTTGGCATTAAATTAATTCGCGTATTTGGTCTCTGTTTGTATTGGACAAGCTGGATGTGATGGAAAAAACCCATTCATCTCTTGGGGAAAGTTGTGTTTTCGTTTTAGCGTCGCTGTCCTTTTATTCTTTACGATTTGATTAAAACTCTTCTCGTTGTTAACCCGCAACAAAAGGACAAGATAAAGTGGAAACGTTGTCGCACGACGAAAGACATTTCTCGTTTCTTCTTCTACAGGACCGAAGAAGAAGTGCTGAGAAGACGGGAAGACGGGAGAGGTAAGCGGACCGAGTAAAAGGGTGGTCCTGAAAGGGAAAGCTCGCTGGGCTGATAGCATCATAAATTTGCTCTTGAAGGGACATCAGCGAATGATCTTACTTTGCCACCATCCCAATCTCTCTCATTTCAAGTTTATTCTTCTATTATATACAGAAAAAAAAAATTGAAATTGTCAAGGCATTTGTATGGAATTATTTTAACATTATGTCCTACGGATTGAGTGACATTTTTACGAGAATTATGAAGCATCGTGTAAACGTGTTCTTAATAAATTTGTTTCGAAGGACCACCTCAGAATGAGAGGAAAACGATATTTGTTTTGTACAACTATATTTATTTACATTAACTAAAAATCTCCACTTTCACCATCACCAATTTGATTTTACAAGAACAAAACTTAAATGTATTTAAAAAAATTGAAAGAAATGAAATATTACTACTACGATTATAATGTTTTGCTATCGAGACTGCTGTTCGTTCGGTGGTTCTATGTTATTTTATCTGTCTCTTTTTAACGTTCGTTCCTATGCCCTCAAGAGCCCTTACCGTTCTCACGCACCATCTCCTAAAGACACAAAACAGATCATCTCGACAGCAATATAATTCGAATGCAATAACTAACATAATAAGAAGACAAATTTATGACCTTCTCAAACGATCAAGTTGCTTAACATATAATTACGTACGAAATATAAAATTTCGACTTTTTTTAAAAATTATTTATTATACAAAAAGTAGAAAAAGAATACAAGTGCGGTTACTCACAGTTATTACGACCTCACTAGACGGACTAATATGAACTGCCTTAATAGGGACTTCATAGAGTTTAAATACTAATCTTAACGAGGTAAAAGAATTTTGTAAACAGGTAAACGATTCCCAAAAACTGTAAAAAACTTATATGTAAAGAATTTGAACGTTATAGAAAATTTTTAGAAAGTAAATGATTAAGAGTAATATTCCAAAGTATTACTAAGTGTTAAAAAACATAATATTGGTATGTAGACATAATTATGTAGGTAGACATAATTATATATTAAATTAAAGGTCTTGGCATTCTTCGCCCATTAAAAAGAAGCGCAGGATCACCGGTCACATGGTTGAACAAGTTAGTGAGTTAATTGATAACAGTTGTTAACGAAATTCATTTCTGGCTCGGTTCTTGGTGGAACATATTTAATATTAAGAAAATAAAACACTTGGTATTTATTTGTCTCACAATTTTTATTTAAAACTGACAATTGTTTCGGCAGTTATGCCATTATCAAAGTGAATGTATAAAATTATTTTACTTGGTATATATGAAGGGGTTAATAGCGTATTACAATTATTACAAACTTAAATACTAGTATAAGTGTACATGAATTACCGGTCTGCTTCAACAGCTAATTTTAATCCCAAAATCGGTTTGGTCATTCGTTACTTGTTTTTGTTGTGTTGATATTTCCAAAATTTCTAAGAGATTTGAACGTCTGCTTTTGTTACAGTTATGTAGAAGTTTTACACTATTGCAAACTATGAAATGGTTGTTATTAATACAATGATCTGCTAAACCTGAATTATTTTAATGATTTTGAATAGATTTTTTATGTTCGTTTAAACGTATCTTTAAAGAGCGACCTGTTTGACCTAGATAAATAGATGGACAATTGAGACATTTTATTTGATATACTCGATTTTTGTCAAGGGTGTCTTTTTTTATCTATTTTATAATTGATTAATAAGGAACCTAAGTAGTTTTATTTACAGATTTCTTAACTTATTAGTAATATTATTAGTAATTTTAGGTACATAATTTAAAAATGCAAAAGGTTTCTTTTCAATGGTGGCACAAGGGTTAAAAGATTTAAAATTCTGTTTTTTCTGTTTTTTATGAATGAGATCGTCTATCAAGGAAATATCATAACCGTTATTTTTGGCCAAAAGTTTAATCGTTAATACTTCTTTATCATAGTTTTCCTTACTTAAGGGTAGATTCAACAACCTATGATAACAGTTGTTTTCAGATTTATGCGGATGAAAAATCTGAATTGTTCCTTTTCACTTGCTTGATCACATAAATTAGTAATTATAAACAAATATAAACATTATTTAATGAGAATTTAAAATTATATTGATACAATCATCGTAATAATAATAATAATGAACCGAAATTCAAAAATTATGGTATAATTAGGTTTTTCGTAAATATTAACAAGAAATGTAAAAAAACATTATCAGGAATTTCGATAAAATCCTCGAAAAGAAGTGGCCTAAGCGATTCGATTTTACAGTATCTGTAAGAAATGGAAAAATGAACCCAAATTTAAAAATAATGATAAAATCAGGTTTTTCGTTAATTTTAGCAAGAACTATAAAAAAAGATTAACGTATTTCTGAAAAAATTATAGGAAAAAAAGTGGCCTAACCAATTCAATTTTAAGTAACTGATAAAATGTAAAAATGAACCGAAATTCAAAAGTAATGATAAAATTAGGTTTTTCGTAAACATTAACAAGAAATGTATAATAATATAAGTGTATATATTTTTTACTTATGTTGCTTTATACTAATTCTTCCTGATACTCTCAGCTCGTTTCGAATGGTGTGAAGGATTTTTCGAGCGACCCATAAATTGTCTTAGACCGCTACTTCTTATTCGTTTCGGTTCGATTCGATTCGATCTCATATAAAAGTTGTATGGACGCTTTCCCTCTTTTAACAATTTAAATTTTATCGGAGTTGAACGTTGGCCGTTACGTACAGAAGTCGTAATAACCGTAAAGAGCACAGAAATGGTGTTTTTTATGCGCTTACCAGCACGAGCCATAAAATTATACGAATTGTTTCGAGCAAGATCTTCGCTGGTTGAGATCGCGTAAAAATTATTCCGAATTGCCTTCTGCATATTGCCACGAATTCACACTGAATCTATTTAAATGTTTCGGAAGTCCGTCGTGATATCGGTTATCCAATAATCTTTTAACGGAAGACACACTTATTAAGAATGCTAATGTGAAGTCCTGTACTATCTATTTACCTGGTACCTATTTACATACCTTATTTCATACTGAAATTACGTAATATTTGTTTAATTGATTTATATTTATGTGTTAATAAAGTAGAAACTTAGACGGTTAAGATAATACTTGAGAGTGCATAAAATAACTAAAGCATATTTGTTAGGGTTCAGTATCTCAAACAAAAAAACGGAATATTTATATGCTTATTCCGTTGTCTGTTTGTATGTCCGTCAAAAATATCACTGACGATCAAAACCATAAATTTGGACTGAAGGAAATTCTTATAGTACAATTTCAGGGAAAAATAAATGTGATAATCACGAATTTCAAAATCATTTTAAATATATTTTTATATTCAAAAAAGAAGGAATTAAAATCCTTAGTCGTCTAAATTTTACGATCAAAGATCTCACATTTGGATCGCGTCCTACCAAGTAGGCACAACGAACCGAAAGCCATATCCCACGATCGGTTTCGACTTATCGGGTCTCCTCAGGTGGGCGCTGGCAGAAAGGCCTTTACAGGCTATATTATAAATATAAATATAAATATGGAATCAACAGAAACAACTACTCCGAGGGCTAATAGCCCTACCGGCATTGAATTACACTGTTGATGCCGATGTATTCTTAGACGAAGATTTAATATATTCAAAAAAGAAAGAATTAAAATCCTTATTCGTCTAAATATTAAGATAAAAAATCTCACATTTGGAACGCATTCTACCAAGTAGGCACAACGAACCAAAAGCCATATCCCACGACCGGTTTCGACCTATCGGGTTCGCCTTCCAAATATGAGATCTTTGATCTTAATATTTAAACGAAAAGGGTCTAACTAAAGATTAAAACTAACTAATGCTGCTATTTTCGATATCCAGGGTGTTGTTGTTTAATGGGAATTTTTTATTAAAGATCTCGCATTTGTTTGTATTTAAGGTTTTAAATATAATAGTTGGTCGTAGATATACGCATACATAGGCTGCAGTTAAACTATTTAAATTAATATAATTGATATTTTCTACGAAAATAACCTTGATTTTTTGCGTTTTTATTATAAATTTGTGTCTTTTAATGAGTTAAAGTTCTCACAGTATCTAACTTTGCTACGATGATAAATCCCTGGATAGCTATAGCTATTTGTTAAGTCGTAGTCTGAAATTGAGTTGATTTTCATTATGTATTTATTTTTTTAAGTTAAACGATACTTTTTTACATTTATTGAAGAAAAATGTTTGTATTTGGTTCTGTTGGGTTGGGTGTTATGTTATACATCATTTAATTTTGAACATAATAGGCATGTTTCCTTAGTTTCTGTCAAAAATATCGAAAAATTATCTGCTACATTAACAATTTGTATCAGCAGCGGTAGAGCTCATTCATGACGGCAATCGATATTCAATTTTTCCGTTAAATCGAGCAACGGCGACGCTTATTTCCTCTTGTCAAGAGCTTTCGTCGTCGTCACACCCCTCCCTATCACACGCCCCCTTCTTCCTCATCCGTCCTTTACCGCGACCTTTCACACAAACATCGCCGAAATTTTGTTCCGTTTTTCTATCCATGGTTTGATTAGGGGGGTCTCTTGCGATCGCGATCGCATCCTTTTAACGGGAAAGAGAAAGAATGAGAGCAGGTGGTAAATGAACAAAACGGTATAAGGTAAAGGGAGAGTGAATCAAGAGTTTCGGGGAGAATAGAGGAGTAGAGTGGGAAACGGCAGAAATAGGATTTACTTTGACACGTGAAGCATTGATTGATTGATTGCCCTCAGTTTAGCGGCAGTGGAAATGGCGTCGGAAGGATAAAGGGAGGAGGGAGGAGGGTTGATGTGAAGGAGGTGTAGTAAACCGCAGTGCGTTCATAATTAACCCTTATGTACTACGTCGTTGCTATCGCTATCTATCGCTTTAAGGAGTGGCTGGTGTTGATGAAGGAGAATAATGGGCACCGCCACTTAGCGAAAGGGGTGGATTAAGAATTCTGTAATGACCAAAGTTAAAGCTTGATATGAAGTCTACGATGGACAGACCGGTAGAAATTTTAAATAATGTACATAAGAACATACCAACAGATTCTAACTATGATAACAATGTGAAATATATCTCTTGAAATCTAATTTAGACATATTAAATATAGAAAATAAAGGCTATAAATTGACGTTGTTGCAAAACCTAGATATAAATAAGTATAAATTAGATAAATGTTCGAAATGACGAAAAATAATGTAACAGTTCCCCGCTAATAAATTTGTGATTTTCGAAATTTTCTACATATTTAAACACCTACGTTTTATTGTATATCGTTATCAATAAGTACTTCTGTTTGAGGAAGTCAGCAGTGGTGTGCATAAATACGAGTTCCCACTCAGAGGTAGCTGCGAACAGATACTGTTATTATTATAAATGCAATTATAAACCTGAGTCGCTACTCAAGGAACGTTTAGATCTGCGACAAAAGAGTGCAGACACTCGCATGTTTGGGATTTTACTCACATTTTTATGGAATAGCTACTCAGCACTTGTTATGTATACCTCTGATTGTTTGGGGAAACGTATGTGAAACGTTCTGAAAGAATTGTTTTCTGGTTATGATGGATTTTTATCAAGTAAAGTTAAAGCTTAAGACACATGTACAAGAGAAATCAATTTAAGACACTTAGAAACAAAATATTCACATAAAGATGTAAAATAAGGGGAATAAACGGTTATGTGTATTGTAAGTAAGTACCGTTTTGAAATTAATAAAAAACGTGTAAAGATATCTTTATTATTATATTTTTACATGAAAGCATGTACCTTAATCTATTTTCTACATAATTTCCTTCAATATTGAGGCACTTGTCATAACGTTTGACCAGTTTTTGAATACCCTTCTGATATAACTCTGCCCCCTGACTTGTTCACTTCACTACTGCATCACAACCGCTTGGACTTCATCATCCATCGTCTTGAAGACGCTGACCGCCCAGATGTTTCTTCATGTGCAGGAACAAATGATAGTCACTGGGCGCCAGATCAGGGCCGTACGGAGGATGATCTACAGTTTCCCAGTGAAAAGATGTGATGAGATCTTTGGTCCGATTAGCCACATGCGGACGGGCATTGTCATGCAGCAAAAACGATGCCCTTGCTCAACACAATGCCATACAAAACACTGTGAGAAACGAGAAACTTAAAGAGAGTCATCACACAAGGAGGAAATCGTAAAGCGTCTGTTTTCTTGCACCTTTTCGTCCACTTTCTGCACCAAATCTTTATTAACGACCGAAGGACGCCCACGTCGTTGTTCATCAGGCACATTTATGCGGTGATCTTTAAATGCTCTCACCCACTTCCTTACCATTCCATCACTCATAATGTTTTGTGCGTAAACTACACAGATCTCACGATGAATATCAATCGGTTTTAGTCCTTTAGCACTAACCGCCCGGACTCCACAGTCGGAGGGATTCACAATTATATTTAGCATCTTAAACACTCACTAAACAACGTAAACAAGGGCGACTCAGACTGTAATGGCGTCAGTACGTAGATGATAGATGTACGTACTCAGTGCGCATGAATGGCAGAATTTCAATAAGGTATTTACTTAAAAACCTGCCTTTAATGTTTACACAAAATGAGCTCGAACAGAAGAAACAATCGAAATGGATAATGTCGTTGCTAGTTTTTGTAACGTGATGCTATTTTAAATTCCACGCAATATTTCAAATGAGCTGATTTTCAATTTTGTTTGTTTATTAAGATTAAGATGCGTGAAATGTCATCAAATCCTTAATATTTAATATTCAGGAATAAGATTACCCGTTGGCTTACGTAAGTGTCTCAATATACAGGGGTAAGAACAAGACTAATCCATCACATAGAGATGCCATGCTAGCGCCACCCCGTGCTAGGTAATTAGGGCAGAAAGAGTGATTAATTAACAGATACGCTTCCACCGCAGACAGACAGTCGGTCGGTGGTTGGAATAAAGGAGGTTGAGGCTTTAGGGGTAGGTGTATATGTGCGTGTGTATAGCTGGGTGGTTGGAGGCCGGACCCAAGTAGTGAAGGCGTGCAAAAAGTTGTCGGTTGCAGAATTAATTTCCTGAATGCTAATAAGGAACTTAATTTTCGTGAACCACCACCTTACGACAACGACGACAAAATCTCGAACCCAAGCGCCGAAGAGAACGCCGTTTCACTCGCGTCGGGGCGGTATTAAATTTCAGTAAATTTGCTACACGTCAACGTCTGATTCTGACAACTATCTGGAAATAAATGATGCCAGACTTCCTGGATCCGTGCAGGAAAAAGGACACAAAAATGCTGATTTAACTTTTATATTACATAATAAGTCGGTTAAAAGGGAATTCACGAGTTATTAAAAACAAACATGTCGGAATAAAATGCAAATTGTTTAAAAGCGAAGAAGTACTTCATTTATGAAGACAAAAAAATCAGGAGTTTAAAATAATAGAGCTCCTTTAATACTTTAATTTGTAGAGCCTCTCAATGGACATTGAACAAGTAAATGGTTGAATCATCAAATGAAAAGTGTTTTTTTAGTTAAATATTGTTCTATTTTAGTGTATCATTTATTCAATCCGTGCTGGACATTTATCCGTTTAACAATTTTGGTCTGGTCGAGTATTGCGAGAAGAGCTTTTAATTTTAATTATTGAAACTGAAGATAAAAGGAAAAGATCTGAGCCGGTAGCGAAACTGTATGGGGAGTTTTGCTTTAGCTTTGGCGTCGGAATAGCAATAGAAGCGTGGTGGGGTTGGTTGTTCGGACTCCAACCACGGAAACTTCGTGCTGCACTCTCTCAAAGGCTGAAATTAGCATATGAAAGCAACGGCGCGGGTGACCTCGAGACCATGTCGAGATACTGCTGCAGAAGCGGTAGAAATACCGTTGATACCGTTCCGTAGCCAAACTGACTGACTGACTGACTACCACACCTCTTTTACCAATTCCGAGAGCGAATAAACGCACATTTCATTTCCGAACTACATCGTCCCCATCGTGCCTTTGCATCTCAAAAGCATAGTTTCTGGTAAAATCCTCCTTCAACGTTTAGATAGTGGGTGAAGCACTAAAATCAGGTGGATTGATAAATAGCAGTGGATTAGATGGAACTTTTAGAGTTTTAGATAATCTACCAGAAGTTGCTTCTCTAAATCAGTGAAATAATTGTTTAAAAATCCCTATTTCCCTACTTAAAATTAAACTTTCTTCAATTTCATAATCATCCCAATTTAATCTACTGAACTAAAATAATTTGAAATTATTTTATTTGTGCTGTATCTAAATGTTAGAATTCTTTACTTTCGTAAATTATTTTAGATTTTTCGGTCGGCAAATTTCATAGATAGGGGTTGCTATGTTTTTACATTTTTGGCAATGAATCCTAGCAAAAATTCACTTAACCAACCAAAATTGATACTTCCTCCTGTGACTATGAGTCCTTTTTAACCAAATAATAATTTTTTACCCCAGAAGGAATTTTTATTCATTTTTTTTTAAAGGGGTGACCACAATTTCAACCTCATTTAATTCTTTTAGAATAGGTAGTACGAATATGACAAAATTTATATTTATTTAAGAAAATTAAAGATTGTTTGATATTATTAGTTGATGATATAAATAAAAATCAAGACTTGTAACTACTCGAATATAATACATTATAAATGACAAGGGAATTCCATTGTCGGAGATGGACGTTCCTGACTCTTGTTAGTATTCCCGTCGCGAAGTTCCATCGTGGAATCGAGGAATACCACAAAAAGTCGATGCACAACGTTTGTCCCTTTCTCACCCCTATTAGTGACAGAGATGCATTCTGTTACGTAAACAAAATTCCGTATGCATTTGACAGCGTAGAGTTATTTAAAAATTTTAATTGAAAATGTTCAGTTGAATGCGACTGTTTACGGTTATTTGGTCTACTTTTTTCTCATTATATTGGCGCAATAAAATGCATTTATATGCATTTCACACAAATGATGGCGTATCAGGAAATTAACTACCATTTTTCGTCTCGTCTCCTGTTGCCCCTGTCTCTGGAGAGGGTGAATATTTAATACAGGAAGCAGGCAATAGTTGCTTTGTCGATTCCTGGGAATTTCTTGTAAATCGATTGTAACGTACGTGTTTATGGTGTAGTTCTACGTTATCTCCCTTTAACTTCTAATAATCCCACTAAAACAGATTAACGTTAGGGGACTCGACTGCTGTTAGAATTGTACCACGAGACAACTTGATTTTTGAGATAATAATAACGTGATTCGCACTTACCAGGTTATAACAAAATTAACAATGTGTTTCAGTGATTAATTTTCTGCACGAAGGAAATAAAATAAACTATTTAACGTGAATTATGATAAAAAAATAATAATTAAAGAGACTCACCTCTTTTACCACAAAAACTGACAATAGCGGACACGTGTTTCGCCCACTTTGAATGTGGGTATTATCAACGCGAGACTGGTAATGCCCACATTCAAAGTGTTAGTTAAAAAAAAATAGTCAACGAAACGCATTTGTTTTACTGAAAAGTTTAATAGTATCCGGGTAGGGTAATTGTAAAACATATTAAATAATAAAATAAACACAATGATGAAGTTTTACACTTTAATAGAAATCTCTAACAATATTGTTTCAACCTTTCGGTTATCTTCAGAGAGAAACTATACAGAAACTCCGCTATCACCTATATTTGCCGAAATATTTATGTCTTATTTTGAGAATAACCTGATGAACACTAATAACCCTCTAATTAGAAATATACACTCATACTTTAGACACGTAGATGATATATTTTGTATTTTCGTAGGTTCAACTAGGCAATTAGGGAATTTACTACAATTATTACATTCATATAATAAAAAAGTTCAATTTACTATTGAATTAGAATCTAACGGTACCTTAAACTTCATAGATTTAAAAATAAGAGTTGTTAATAATAAACTAGGGTACGACATTTTTAGAAAAGGGACTTTTTCAAATGCCATCATCCCCTATGAATCAAATCAAGATTATAACATCTAAAATTATCAACTTTCCACGGTTTGTTACATAGACTCATAAATTTACCGTTGAACCAAAATAATTTTGACAAAGAATTGAACTTTATTAAATTTATGGCACAAAGTAATGGATACAATCCAATAATAATAGATAAAATGTTAAACAAAAAACTTAAAAAACAAATACTCAATCAGTTTCTCTCACAAAAGTCACAAAAACCCAAAAAATAGCATCCAATTACTTTCTATAAAAATATAAGCCCGCATATCTGCTCTAGGTTAATAATAATAATAATAAAAACAATTTGAAAACCATATTAGTTAATAAGACAATTGCTAAAATAGATAACAACAAAAAGTCATTAATAAAATAAAATGTAATGACTGTGATTGTATACATTTAGGGCAAGCAGGACGAAATTTTGACGTCAGGCTAAATGAACACATAAAATCAGTAAACGACAAAAAAAATCGACTGGATTATTACAACACTGTGTTACGATGAACCACTCAATTAACAATGACAGTCTTTCAATTATCCATCTTGAAAATAAAGGATTCAAACTCAACTATTTAGAAAAACTTGAAATCCAAAAAGCAATTTATAAGAAATTGAATTTGACCAATGAATACACGGAAGGTCTCAATAGCCCTATATTTAAAGCTATTAGTGATGTATCTAACGGAAGGGGTGTGCCCAATATTAGCACTTAGATATAAATAGATGTACAACATCATCTTTAAGTTAGTTACTATATAGCTTCTCTCTGACGATAACCGAAAGTTTGAAACAATATTGTTAGAGATTTCTAAATAAATTGTAAAACTTCATCATTGTGTTTATTTTATTATTTACTGAAAAGTTGGGACTTTCACGCCCGATGGTATTTAATGCGGATTGCATATTTGGGATTGACTTTCTCTTCCTTTAGTGAGTCAGCAGAAGAAGTCGTTTATCCAACGTTCCGCAAGCTGCATTGGTTGATATGATCAGGGAACGTGGTGAAGGTCACGTTCCCTCAGGATGACATCCAAAGCAGATGACGAAACAATGCACGAACAACTTCTTCCAGATGAGGACTGTGAATTTTGGACCTCGGTCTTCAATTTCGTATATATAACCCTATTAATTTCAAATTTGCAAAATTCTTTGACCCAAAAAAGAAAATAAATTGTTTTATCTTTGTATAAAATGGGCACCTGTGTTTTTGCAAACCTACTCGAAAAGTTTGGTTGGAGTTTTCACTCTAGAGTAAGTTAGTCGGTCATTTGTCCTTTATCCCTTCTGTCGACATTTGCCAACTGCCTTGGAGACAAACATCTATTACAATAGTTTTAAACTGGTCCGTTTGTTTTACTCCGCTCGGGTTAATTACTTATAAAAGCGCCCCCCCCTTTGTGACAAAGCAACATACGTAGGTGCCTTCGTTCTCGAAAGGGACTCTCACGTTTCTCTCCACGATCCGCAAAGGTCACCTTTTCCTTATGCGGCGTCAATGGCTTTTGCGGCGAAGGTAGCATTCACGTAACTTTCCCCCCAGCACAAAGGCAAAGGGCTGAAAGTACCCTCTCATCGAATATATTGTAATACAATTGTGACATTTAGTGTATTAATATGGTCCTGCTTCTATCAAGGACTCCTCTAGATTGTAACAAAAGCCTGAATTCAATTTTAAGTAAATCTGTTGATAAGAATATCATAGGAGACTGTGGCAAACAATAATAACATTGAAGAGAATTACCTTACCCCTAATACCACAAACATTTTTGAAAACTATAAGGTTGATTGATAATGCTTACACTTAAAGTAAATATGCTGATGATAATGCATGCGTTGTAATACTTTGATTTTTATAATTTTTCATGGTACAGAATAGAATAATATAATCCAATTTCTAAATGTACGTACTTCGATAAATTGACGCTGTGGTGTTAGTGGTGATTAAGAGAGGGCGTTTGTGAAGACATTCTGAGCTAGAACGCTATGCATTAACTGTATAGAAACATACATACGAAGTCCTCGAACTGCTACGATGACCTCGATGGTGGCGACGCCTGCCACAGGAGCGTCACGACGGTGAGCATCGAGAAATCGGTTGGTCGACAGTAGGATGTGCCCCAGACCCCAGACTGTCCTATGAATATTCAGCGCGTGCAGTGGGAAGTAAAGGAGTTATTTGATAGCTTAAATTGCAACCCGTGGGACTCCGAATGGCAATGTAAGAGGCTGAGGTCAGTTTCCGCTTGCATATTTCGACAGATGGTAGACATAGACATTAATGTTGCAATCTGGACGAAACGTAGATGGACACAACCACGAACTTAGAATTAGAATTTTAAATGACACCTTAATGAATTATAAGTATTCAAAAGAAATGTCTATACCAAAACACAAGTTTAGTTTTTCACTAAATATATATATATATATATATTTAAAGATTCTAGTGATGGTTCTTCGTGAAACATTATTGTAATAAATCAACAACCTAAATAATTGCTTCTAAATGTTCACATTATTGTAAAAATTCCTCTACAATTATTTCGGTCTACTAAGTCTTTTTCAACAGTAACTTAGGTACTAAATATGTTTACAAATGGCCTATTAATACAATTCTCGAAGAGTACATTACATCTACTATGTTATAACTTTTGATAATTTATCTATACAGGGGGTGTTAACGAAATTCTTTTGGATAGTCGTTAGTTGTTTTATTATTAAATTTAAGTGATTTCTTAACTTAAAAAAAATTTTAAAGTTCCAATTGGCCTTTTGGTTGGTTGTATAACAATATAATATATTCGTCTAAGTGGTCTTTTTCCTGTACAATGTGCAGCGGTACCAGTACTTTTTAAGTTTAATATTGATTGTTTATGTTCATTCAATTTAATTGACAAATTTCTGCCTGATTGTCCAATGTATGTTAAGTCGCTATGCAATTATTACAGTATAATTTATATGCCCCTGATTTTCTTATGTTTTTCTAATTTTTATTAATAAAGTAAAAAACAGAAAATCTTCCTGGCTAAAAGTTTTTGCAGATTTTAGCTTGTTAATCTTTTAGTTACACTTCTCGTTTCATTGGTGGTTTGTTTATCGGGAAGATTTTGTCAATATTTTTTTGTCTATGAAGTCTAATCGACTAATAACTCTTTAAAGCAACTTTTTCGTAATTCGCCACCATTAATCATTGATCACCTATCACGGTATCGAACACAGGCAGGCAAGCTAGCAGGCGAGAACCTTTGACCGGGTCTGTTAGGTACGTAGAAGTTTTCAACTTGAAGCGATCTGCCATTAGATTGATTTTTGTTCTATTAGGACGGTTTTTGCGTCTTCAATTCGATCGATTAACAAAAAGGAGGAGCGTTTGTTCATCAGAAACTTTGCCAAGATCATTGAAACCCATTAATCATTTAGCGAAAGGACCCCCCCCCCCCATATCCCCGTCTATCACGTGTCACCTTCCTATCATTGACGGGAAGGCAATTAGAAGTCTGCGGGAAGCTTGCAAGGGACGTCAGATTCGTCAACTTTTTAATACATCACCTGTGACCTCTGATCGCTGAACGGCCCGGTCGACTGGCGGTATTTCTTACAAATTGCGTGACCTCGTCATTATTACAAGTCATTGTCGAAACGTTTCGGGTTTGCCACACCATTATTCCTTTTAGTAATTAATGTGGAACATATTTTTGTTACTGTGTCACGTATACGACGTCCTTCAAGGCTTTCAGAAACTAAATTACAGAAAAATTTGTTTTACTAAAAATAACATTAATACTGAGAGAAGTGTATGGTTGATGAAACATAATTATTAGTTATAATGTAAGCAGTAATGTGGTTACAACACGTTTTATTGAAATAAATAAAGGAAATACGACAGTCGTTTCGACCTAACCGATCATTGTTAAGAGTGACTTTGTTTAGTACTGAAATTAAAAATGTTCTATTTTTGTATTTATATTAATGCTAATGCTTTAGTTTTATTTGATACAGTGAGTTCTAATTGTTTATTTACAATATTTTTATAATTGACATTTATTATCTTTAAATTTCCTAGTAAAGTAAGCTTTTTTGATAGAGTTTTGTTACAGAATGTAGAATCCTGAACGTTTGCTATGTGTTGTGGCTATATTGGATACAATATTTGTACAACTATATTTATTTCTAGTATTTTCATCGGTGTTCTCTAATTCTTACATTTTAAGTCGATCGCTGTGTTCGATTACATATTTTGCAATTTAATTGATAAACTCTGCTTTTTTGTAATTGGTTTATCTTATGATGATTATGGTATGGTGTTAACTGCTTTGTTTGTTGTCATTTATCTTTAGTGTTAACAACCTAACATAATCTAAATGATTTTTGTTTTAAATATCTTCAATCCTTTTTGTAAATCTTTTATTATAATTATAATATTATTATTATAATAATTATTATTACAAACTTTTATTCATTCTAGTTTTGTTTTTACGGAATAGTTTTCCTTTGTAAAAGTAAAATTTTAAATTTAAAGTGTTTTAAAATCCTGACATTGCAATGAATAATTTTGAGTGTCTTTGTAGGGTTGTCGTCCCCTTTTTTGGTTCTTTAGTTCTTGTCGTTATTCACCTAAATTATTCACTATTTCAACAGGTCAAATTGTCACATTATATCGTTTATAACGTAGAGTTTCCATTAAGTATGTTTCGGGGTATTGTTTGTGAACCGCAAGAGAACTAGTAAAATATTCAATAGTAACCCATGTCAAAGGACAGTCTCGGCATGTCCTACCAGCTTATTCCATATTATATTCAGACACGTAAAACAGGTAAACATTTGTGTCAGTCAACTGTGTTATTATATTATTTATTGGACGTTTTAGCGGCGTCACAGTTAGGAGCTGTGTTATTAACGAGTAATACGGTAATTATTGGCTATTAAAGTGAAAATTTTAACGGTTATCCTCTAATTCTGTCGTATTAAAAGAGTTGGGGTAATTGATATAAGATTAACGACTCTACTCAATTAACGTCGTTAATATATTTTATAATTACCGTCAGTAAGCGCATCGGTACATTGAAATGTAGTGTAATTATTGAGGCAAAGTTATAATGAAATTTGAATAAAATAAATTACAATATTTCTTCCCAATTGATAATTGTTAATTTTGTAAATTTTGTATCCGAACCTTTTCTTAATGAATAATTAACAGAGACCTGATTATAACTAGACTGCGCCTTACGTTTATAAAGTGATACCATTTAGGTAGGCAACACATTTTGCGAATTATGGGACAGAAACGCGAGAATTATTAAGAACGCTCGTAACATCACTCAGAATGTTTGAGGCAATAAAGAAGTTTAATTATGTTAAATACTATTGTAAATGATTTTCAATCTTTAAAGTCCGTATATTTCCATTTAGCGCATGGGAAACTTAAATATGTCCCCGAATGTGCATTGTTGGTTGCATACCCAAAGTACATCATTTTCTGGTACATAGAATATTGCTTACGCTTGGTCCATATTACAATTACGTCTCTGATAATTAATTATTATTTTTTTGGAATCCTTAATGAAAAATGTACATTCCTAATTGTTTCTAATCCGTGAATCGGTCATTTATTCTAATAAAACGAAAAACGAGTTTTGGGAAAGTGACTGTCGACTTTTTATGGTTTTAGTGTGGTAAATGATTGTGCCAGGATAAAGTTATCAATTTGCGATTTATTGTAGTCGACATGATTGAATTTGATCCGAGCTACAAAATCAGCCAATAAAAAGGAAACATTTAATATGAAAATAAAATTGGGAAATTGGCCGCCGCGACGTCAGAAGCTTTCACTTTTTCGCTCCAAACTTAAATTGGTTTTCTTTTTAAAAGGAAGAAAAAAAAACGGAATAGTAAGTGGAAGTACTAACAACCTTTTTAGCGGGTCCGTGAATTGGAATGATTTAAATATACATGATGTGGTTTTTCATTTTCACGGGTTTTCTTCTATTGTGATTAAAAGTGGTTCCATTTTTATGATTAAATAATCGATATTTTAGGTTTCTATTTTTTTGTAATTCGCTATCGTTAAGGGAACATCCATAAACCACGGGGCCAGTTTTTCAGTGTATTTTATTCCCCCTCCGCCCGTGAAGCCCTTTGTGGTATTTTTCTATCCCCCTCCCCCTCTATAAAGGCAAATGGTTTTAAATTCAATATAAAATTATTAATATTTTGACTGGCTCATTATTTTTATTTAAATTAAATGTAATATTTATATAAGAATAAATACACTGCATTTGGATGTTTTAATATTTACATTATTATTGAGTATTACTATAAATGTCTTATCATTAACTCTACATTAACAATGTAATCTTATATATTTTTATAAATTCTAAATTAATCAAGCATTACAAAAGGCGATAGATGTTAAATTGACAAGGATTGATTTCTATTTAATAAAATGTTTATAAAGATCATGTGCCCTACGCCACGTGGTTTATAGACATTCCGTAATCATTGGTTACTCATTACTCATCACAGTACTGAACGTAATTGAAACAGGCGGGAACCATTCGTCAAGTTCAGCATAAAGCGACCATTGATTTCTTTTCTATAAAAACCTTTCTGCGTGTTTCTAGTTATGTAATGAGTAATTGTTTCAAGAGGATGTTTATATATAAGTATACATAAAGATAGGCTTAATTTATCATCATCACTATCTGTTGTTAGTGTAGGTAGGTTTGTAAAGAAAATTGGTGCGCTGACATAGCTGATGATAAGACAGAATACCCACAATGTTTTTAACGGAATTTTTAATTAGAAATCACCATTCTTTTGACGTCTTGAGCGTGTTTAAATGTCAATATTCGGTAAAATGTGTTAATGGCAGTGTGTAAATACTTGCCGACGGAGTCATTAAGTTAAATTAAAAATACATTAAGGTGATATTAATTATTGAATTAATTTGTAACCACTACAGATTACCTCAAATTAATAAGAAAAAATCTTTGTTACTGTTGTGCGCCCTCGAAGGGGACTCGAACTCGGGATCTTTGGCTTTACGCGCCAATGCCTTTGCCACTAAGCCCGACGAGGGCGTGACAGCAGTAACGACGACGGCACCTCCCGTAGCTTAGTGGTAAAAGCATTCGTGCGTAAAGTCAAAGATCCCCAGGTTTTAGTCCCTTTCGAGGGCTTCACAGCAGCAACAAATTTTTACTCATTAATTTGAAATAATCTGTAGTGGGTAGAAATTAATTCAATAATTAATATTACATTGACGTATTGAAAATTTACCCCAACTAAAAAATCTGCAAATATTTCATTGTTAATGATTAAGTTCGATTAGGTTGTGGTATGAAAGTACGCTATGATTCAAATGTAGGTGCTATGCAACGTAAACTTGGACGGGATCAACTAGTGCATGTTTATGTAACGAGCCTGTATGTGTGTGTACAAGAGCGGCGGCGAGTTCCGGAAACAGATAAGACGAGTTCCTCGAATACAGTCTTCGGTCGGCGCTTTGATAGAAATAAGTAAACAACAACATAATAGGAGTTCGAGAAAATACTAGAAGATCGTTCCTGATTACTCCAGAACCTTCGATACCTCTATAAATATTATGTTGTCGACGGTCAAGAACAGTTTTAGTTTAGTATAGTTAGAGAAATAGTATAGTTAGAGACACAGTTTTAGTTTAGTACACCGTCACGGTTTATAGTTTACAGTTGATAGTAGAATGGTAATATAAATACGATATACCGAGTGATATAAATAAGTGGTAATATAAATACCATATACTGAGTGATATAAATAACACATTTTCCTGGTCATATAAATAAGTTGTTGCATTAGTGCTTAAGTGTTATATAAATAGTGTAAAATAAATAATTGCTTAAATAAATAAGTTGATCTAGAAAATTCGTTACATTTATAATAGTATAGAGCTGAAGTACTAACAAATAAATAAGTTTATACAAATAACAACTTGAAGACGTTAAAGTTTCGTTTTAATACAATTAGAACGTTCTCCATTTTTGCTTCTTTTTTCCTTACTTTGTTTTTAAATACAGTTCAAGGTGCGTTTTGTTTTTGTTGTATAGTAAAAGAGTTTAAGAAAATATCGCAAAAATATTTGTCCTATTACCAGGTTTGTTATAGTCCATATTCCGCATATTTACTACTAAATAGTGGCTTTATTTTGTCCCGTTTCCAAAATAATATGAATGGTTTGTATTCGTATTATTTCTTTATCTTGATAAGATGCCAAGAATATGATTGGGCCGCGAAAACAAAATGGGATTGTTTGCGTCAGTTTCGGTCGCTTATATTTTAATATCGTTCGACATTGTTAGTCGTATAAGAAGCCAACGGTAACTTTCCGGGAAAAATGCAAATTTTCATTGCTTTGCAAGCGACTGGCTCGGTGACATGTGTGCAATTCAGTTTCCATAAAAGCGCCGAGTCAAATATATATACGTGTACATCTGTACATGTATGGTTTATAGTGATAGAGAAAGAAGGTCAGGTAGAGCGAGACGGAAATTTCGATATTTATGGATTCGTTTAGGAACCGCATTATGAACTCTTGTAATAATATTGGTGCTTTCAATTCTAAAAAGTTTTTCGGTCGGCAGATCAAGATCAGAAACCACTTAGGAAGCAAATGTATCGAAGCTACTTATGTATGCGTCGATGCATGCGAGTCCTTGTGAGTTTACTTTGAGGACTTTTTTACCGTGAAAACCTCTATTTATGGAAATGAGCAGGTATACCTATGCCGAATCAATATTAATCCTGTCGTTCGCATTTTATAAGGAATAGAAACATCGAACGATTTAATATATGTCGATTATTTTCTACCGGGGACTTAAAAATTTATACAGAAGAGAACCAGGACTGATCAGAATGCAGGTGTATGTAAACCTTCCCGAAATCAGTGAGTGTTTTTAAATTAGTTTTCATCGTGCTAATGAATCCAGGTTTCTCTGAATCGGTAGAAATGATCCTGAAAACAGGTCTATACCCTGATTTTGAACACGTAATGTTAATACAGCAGATCATCTCAAATTAATTAGTAAAAATTTATTACTGCTGTCACGCTGTAGCGAGAAATCGAACGCGGGACCTTTAGGTTTATGCGCCAATGTTATCATTACTAAGCTACAAGATATGACAGCTGTAATAACGTCGAAAGTACTGAAAAAGTCACAGAATCATGGGAATAAATGTATATTATTACTAATCACTAATCATGAAATATTGTTTTGAAGATTTTTTTAGTAGAGGCTAAATTTAAATATAATACATCAATGTGATATTAATTTTGAATTAATTTGTACCTACTACAGATTACCTTTAATGATGAAAAATTGGTTACTGCTGTCGATATCAATTATCATTTCATTTTGATCCAAAGTTTCGGAAATTATATTAGATAAAGTGGTTTAAACAGTTCTTATTTATCTTCTTTGTCTATATTTCATAGGATCATTGAAAGTCAAGCGACCTTTTCGTTTGAATATGTGCAAGAAACTCTTTAGTAGAAGTCCTTTTCAAAACATTAATTGACGATTCTGTGATTTCGCAAGTACTTTTGTCGTACTGCTGTCACCTCTCGTAGTTTAGTGGCAAAAGCATTGGCGCGTAAAGCCAAAGATCCCGGGTTCGTGTTCTGGCGAGGGCGTGATAGCAGTAACAAATTTTTCGTCATTAATATGAGGTAATCTGTAGTGGGTACAAATTAATTCAAAATTAATATCACATTGATCTATTTAAACTTTAGCCTTTACTAAATAATTATCTAAAAGAAATTTCATTATTACATAATGTTATGTTTCAACAGTTTCTGTTTAGTAAATATTTTCAGAATTTTGGTTCATTATTCTGTATTTTAATAATTTCTGCCATAAACCCTTTGCAGAAAATATAATGGTTATTAAAAAGTGCTGAGTTATTGTGGCGATTGTAGGTCAATTTAATGGAATATCCTTTCGGAGTGATCTGGGTCGGTTCGAGATCAGATTGTACAACTGTTCTGAAGAAAATTGCTCCAAGTTTTTTTCGCGAAAATGTACGTTCGCTTCCTTTCCTCATTTCGCCACTCCTCGGCGCGCTGTGCCGTTGCAAATGACACTTTTTTTTCCGACGTCCGTGAAACGTTACTCTTCCTGCCCTTTTAGCATATTCGGCTAGATTTATTCAGGACCTCGACTGATTTATACAGTTTTCGTGTTGCCATCAAGTCCACCCGTTCCCGCGAGCTCGTTCTCTCTATCTCACTTTCTCTCTCTCGCTTACGCGCGCGCGCCCATTTTCCTAAGGGGACCTGGACTCTCGGGGCCCCTATTCATTCATTACTGAAAACGACAACGAAAATCGATCGTAATCCAGAGAGGTCGGGCCAAACTTCTTGCTCGCACCCGGCTTAATAAGAGAAATTGGCCAGCTTAAGATAATGAATACGATAGTAGACCGTAATCGAACGGATGACGGGCGAAACTATTGTCGAACGGGTGAAACGAGAATATCTTTCTTCTTTCACACATATTGCGTGCCTCAACCAATGACAGACCACTAAAAATAAATTATTTTGAGATAGAATTTGACATATTTTAGAAAACTGGTTACCGTATCTATAAGTAAGATTGATGCGGACTCATAAGATCGATATTGTTCTAGTTTTTAAGATTAATAATTAAAAAAAAATAAAATATTGTATATTTACTCTACTCCTTTGAAAATGGTCGCGTGATTGAAACATGTTAAGAGTTTTACAATAATTTTTTTGATTAAAACTGTATCTAGAAATGAAAAGAAGTGAACTATCAACAACAACAAGAAAGAGAGCAATAAATTATGAATAAAAGATAATAAAGAGTGAAAATAATGAAATACTAAAGGAATGTATAACGTTAAAAACAAAATGACCACAGATATAAGTTAAAAGAGAGAAACTAGAGAAAAGTGTAAGAAAGAAATAAGAAGTGTTTTTGAATGTATAGACTGGTCACTGGATTATTACAACAATCACAAATTACAAGTAGGAGACATCATAGGACAACAAGCACTATAAATCTGTATCTCTATAGAAAATCAAGAAAATGAAGAGAAACTGAAAAATCCAAATATACACAAGGATATAGAGAAATCGCACCACAATTTATAGAAGAAAAAAACGAAATTGAAACAAGAGCTAGATTTAGACTAGGAACAGAAACAAAAGATAATAGATACTAGATGGGAGATGAGACCAGAATGTGTAGACTCTGCACAAAAAAGAAGAGACATTATAGTATGTTTTTGAAGTGTGTGAGATAACAGGAGAAACAAATCACAGCTGGATACTGCAAATAACAAGACCAACGTGGGACATAAAACGAAAAAGAAAGACAAATGAAGAAGAAGATGCATACGAGGAAGCGGATTAGCAATCACAAAAAGAACAAATATATGTATGTAGTTACATGAATATATGAACAGTGTATAAAAAATATGCATGTAACGTTTCGTTAATAAATGCTTTTATTATTATTAATAAATTTCTTGATGAAACTGTCCAATTTGTTTAAATTCATCTATACATATAAATAAAATTGGAGTGTCTGTTTGTAATATTAAAATAACCACTTTTTACTAAATGCATATGGACGTATACACGGTACAAATACCAAAACAACTTTTTTTTGGTATGTTTGTCTGTCTGTTTGTTCCGGCTAATCTCTGAAACGGCTGGATCGATTTTGACGGGACATTCACTGACAGATAGCTAATATAATAAGGAGTAACTTAGGCTACTTTTACTTTAGAAATTAATAATTTATTTTAGAAATTAATAACTATTTATTAATAATTATAATTAATTTTTAAAATAAAAGTAGCCTAAGTTACTCCTTATTACATTAGCTATCTGCCAGTAAAAGTCCCGTCAAAATCAGTCCAGCCGTTTCAGATATTAGCCATAACAAACAGATAGACAGACAGATAAAAATTGTAAATGCGCCTCCCGCCAATTAATATCAAAAAGGCTGCCAGTCGCGCGGGCTCAGAATGGGCGAACGCGCTATTGCTAACGGTTGTGTCTCAACGACTTCGTTAAAAAAAATTAAAATAACTTTTTTGTTAAAATCCAGGCGGACGTAATCGCGCTAGTTAGAAGTAAATAAAGCTAATAAATTTTGTGAAACTGTCTACTTTGTTTTATAGCTATATTTTTGCGTAGTATTGTTGATCAATTTCTTTTCTCAGTATTTGTGTCAATAAGCGACTGGCATGTGTTTATTAAGCGTTTGAAACTATTTGGTAAACGATCACATAAGTTCTTTTATAGTAGGTATAAGTATCGCTCGTTATGTGACTGTTTCTTCTCTTGTTCTTGGCAAAGGAGCTGTGAGAGCTTGTCCTGAACCCTAATAAGCCGACTTTCGATGTTTATAAAGCGAGCAGAGAAAAGTTTCGAGCCGAAAATTGTTTCACTTATAATCGCGCTCTCCTCGTAATCGCTCCCGTGGGACGCAATAGCCCATAAACTCCCGCAAATTTTGCAACTAAGCATTAGCTAGTACCCTTTCTGAATTATCTCTATACAATCCGAATGTGAAAATTTATTAGTCGTTCCACAATCAGTTAAATTCTATTGACTTTACCTTTTTTTTTTTTGGAATTAATTTTTATAATTTTTGTTTTAAAGACGTACATTTACCATAATTAATTTACGAAATGGGCCGGGCCCACATTGCAACAATAATGATCTGAATTTGAATTATTTTATAAATAATTCTCTCACTATTTTAAATATTTACTACCACCAAGAAGGTTGAAATCTTATGTACCCATTTGAATTAAACTTCTTCGAATGAATATTCAACAATGAAGAAAAGTTAAGGTCGTTGTATTTTAGAGTGTTTCTATTTACTATTTCACAATGACAAAGTTAATTAAATGAATCTAAAAAAATAACAATTTTAAACTTTGGATAAATGAAGTTTATTATAAAAATCCTAAAAGTAATACTTAGTTATTATTTAACACAGTGTAGCCCATATATTGTACATATATTATGTGTATAGTGAGCAAGTTTTATTTACTCGAAGCCGTCAACCTTTTGGCCGAGTTCCGTAGCGGAAAGTTGCTTCTATCCTTAATTATAACCTTCAGGACGATAATGGCGGAAGGTGACCGCTCCCAAAGGGTATCCGTTTTGTCGTTTTCCGTACAATTACTAGCCCTCTGAAATAGAAAATGGAAAGGCGTCAAGCCGGTTGAACAGTTCGGCCTTTGTCAAGTCTGACAGTGCTTTTAATCTATTAAGAAATTTCAATAAGTAGGTTTCGATATCCTGAAGGTTGTCACAAGGGGGGACGGACAAATGAAATTAGAATCGTTTCCCTCAATGATCGCCTCACTTAGGTACTCTATTTATTCACGACATACAAAGAGCGATTTGAAGACGGAAAACAGATTTTAAAAAGAAGAATTGTACTTTTTTTTTTAGAAATAGATTGCTTGCTCGGCACTTGATGAAACATTTTACTAATTAGTTGAAGGAAAAAACACTTGGTATACGTTTCATAAATTGGAAATTAGAATCCTTAGAAGTATACAAAGCATCAAAAATTTCCGAAAATAACCTATTAAACGACCAGGTAGATTTGTACCACTCAATATTATTCAGTACATTTAATAATTAATGGAATATATATAAACACCACTGTACATCTGTTTATATTCATTCAGTTTGAATCATTTGTTTGACAATGACACACTATTTGTCGAAACTATAGTCAAAAGGATTTGTAAATAAAAAAAGTGATTATAAACAAAGCAGTGTTTATTCATTTATCGTTAAGATGAATTATCACAAAGTAACGGCTGAATCAATCAAATTTTTAAATAAGTTGTGTAATAATTATTGTGAGTCTTATTTTAAACAATTTTAAATTAATTATTGGTGAGAAGTCACATTAAAAAGAAGTAATCAGTCTGTATTTCATGAAATTCTAATATGTGGGAATGGTTACTGCATTTGACAAAAGTAACACAACTTTTAGTCGTTATTGTGGATTCAAAAATAGAATAAAACAATGTAAATTCACTCGTCTACGTTTCAAGATAAAAGAATGACAAACGAGAAACCCAATTAAGTCCTAGCGTCGCGTCGGTCGCGTCTGTTTAGATTCGACGGAACTTTTTAATTCTTCCACTCTCCCTTGTTCACTCCTGTCTCCTCTCTCCCGTCTCGTTTGCCATCATTTCCATTAATATTTCGAATGTACTAGTCCAACAACAAGTCCGTTTGTTTTCTTTGGAAAGTTTCCATTCCGGAACGCTTTCTACTGGAAACAACTAAGTTATCAGTAGCTTTACTTCCTGGTCTAAAACAAAGATGTAAACAGCTTCACTTCTTTACTATATTTTTCCATTCCTGGAACATACCTTTAAATAAATCATTCATATTTTTTCATAATAATAATCGAATATTTTAACGGGATTGTTTGACATAAATTTTTGATGCTTTATATACTTCTAAGGATTCTAAAATATTAAGCTTAAAGCCTTTATTTACATTATGAATAATTTTAAGATTTTCTATAGTAGGAGGTCATTTAGAACTCGTTATAATGAACACTTTCGATCATTTAGATTAAGAAAAGATAATTTCAATTTTGCAAACCATTTTTTAGAAACAGGCCATCAGTTTCCTACTATAGAAAAACTTAAAATTATTCATAATGTAAATAAAGGCTTCAAACATAATATTTTAGAATCCTTAGAAGTATATAAAACATCAAAAATTTCCGAAAATAACCTGTTAAACGACCAGGTAGATTTGTACTACTCAGTATTATTCAGCACATTTAATAATTAATGATATTTCCAAAATATATATAAACACCACTGTAAATCTGTTTATATTCATTCAATTTGAATCAATCCAATTTTTCTTTTATAATGGTTTATTTGTTTGGGTTCTCCAAAGTCATTGTAAGCGGATTAATTGGCGTTGTCGGTACAAACGACGTCGATAATAAAACGTATCTTCATCAGGAGTATCGTTTTACTCTCAATTAATTGAGTTTTCTTACTGTCGGATAATAGAAGATGTAAAGTAGATAGGTAGTCTTTTGACCATTTCGCGTGGAATTCAATAAAGAAATGGAGGTAAGTAAAGTACCCGGTCGCAATCGGTACTAGGTTGTAAATGTGTATATATATATGTATGTTTGTATGTTATGGCATGCAATTTAGCCGTCACACTTGGCGTGTTTCGTACCTACTGCGTTGTTCGCATTCGAAGTGAAACAAGTTCCAATGTTAAGCAGATCGGAAGCTTATAATTAGCACTTGTAACTGGGCGTCAGTAGTTTTTAATTGTGTAGCGGTGGTATGGGCGATGACAGGTTTATTATGGAAACACGACTTTCGAACTAACCTGCGCAGCCAGTGGAAGTTTTTAATTTGCCTTCGGAAAAAGTTCGTTCGCGATGGCTTTTTGTTCGTGTGTATGCAAGTCAAGTTATCTATGTACGAAATTGGCGTGTACCATGCCCCGTTTCGTCTGCATACTTTCTCCCAGACACATTGGAAATAATGGAACTGGAAAAGTTCTTTTACATTTGCCCTTAGTAGCCCCGCAAACTATGTCAAGTTGTTTTAAAAAATCACATGTTTTTATTAAAAATAAAAATAACAGAAACTACACTATAGGAATGCAAACTAAAGTGGATTAATAGTGGGTAACCAATCCAAACACGTAAATAAAAGATGAACACTCTCAAATGTTTCCTCTTCTTTTACAAATCTACTGATTCGACTTTACTAAGAAGCAGTTTAATTTCCCTCAATTGCTTCTATGTTGGTCGAAATTTGGTACCTGTTCACACCGAGAAAAAGGAATTCATTTAAATAAATTTTGGTATGTTAAACGAACGGTTTTTTAGTTTAGATAACACTGAAAATTTTGTTTCAAGCCGCAGATAATGTTTCATTTGGCATTATTTCTTTCATATTTTATTTTAATACATGTTAATCCAATAACATATTCTTGTGCATTTAAATTACGAGTTTAGCTTGTAAATGCTTAATAAATATCAAGATAAGAAGCTGAAAAGTTTTTTATAGGCTAATTTGGGGTGGAGTGAGCTTTCATAAGATACCGGTCTATAACTCCTAAGATGCTAAATAAGAATGCTTTTCCGTTTCTTAAAATACATCGTTGACAAAATGTGTAACGGTTTTTTGATCATTTTGTGCTTTTCTAAATGTCGTATTTTAAGAACTGTTAACACAAGTAAACCGCAAGTTGAGTCAATAGTTTTTGATAATTAATAACCTATTGGTGGTGTATTGTTGATGAAACATATTTTAAATCGAATAAAAAACTAAAGAAATGTTTCAACAAAATTTATTAAGAAAAATTCTCTAATAATCGTACTTCAAGTACTAGTACGGAGTACTCTATTGTAGTACTACTTATTATTATTTGATAATGACAGTTTTGTCGAAACGATTGTCTTTAAAATTTGATGTATCGTTCAAACATGATTCAATTCTAATGGAGCTACAATTTTCTTGCTGTAATAGAAAATAAGTTATTTAAAATTCGGTGGGCTTCATCCGATAATTGAACTTTTATTCATGGAAATAGTATTTAGCGACAGAATAAACTAGAATCAAGGCAACACAGAGGCGCTTTTTCTCTTGTGATCGTTATTTACTAATTATTTAGCACAGTATCCCCTCTTGTATCATACCCAAGAGCCCCTACTGAGTTTTTTAAACATATAAAGCTTCTAAATTAATTAAAGCTCAGTTATTTAAATTTTGGAATAGAAGTTTGGAACAGTACATTTGAACTTTTAAAGAACGAATTAGATGGTATATGTTTTATTTGTTGTGACATAAGTTCCATATTTAACACCGTCGGATGGTCCCATCGTAATATTGGCGAAATGGTTCGGGATTCTTGCTAAGAAAGAAATTTTATTCTGAAACCACGATCCGTTACTCTTCTTGCTAATTTTCGTCGAGACTCGCTACAGAAGTTATCGGATGGAATGGAAGAAGATGAAGATAAACATTCCGATTTTCTTCTAGGAACGAAAGGGCTAAGAAATTGTCTTTCGAAGGGCGGTGAAGTATCGTATCGGTTAGATGGCGATCGAAAATGACGATTAATGTTTTCGCACTGAGATTTAAGAAGACGAAGGATTCAATTTTGAGAGACGAATGGCTTTAATTAAAGCCAATTTGAAAAAGTGTGATTAATTATTTCCATTTTAGTTTAGCGTCTCAGGCAGTTAGGAAAGCTAAATATAAATTTAAAAAATTGTATGCTCAGTTCGATTAAAAGGAAAATAAATGGAATTTGTTTGTCTAAAACCATATAAAAGATATCCAAAAAAGGAACAATTATAATCCTTATTCGTCTAAATATTAAGGATCACCGATACCACCTTTGGAACGCGTCCTACACAGTAGGCACAGCGCACCGAAAGCCATATCCCACGACCGGTTTCTACCTATCGGGTCTCCTCAGGTGGACGCTGGCAGAAAGGCTTTTACAAGCTATATAATAAATATAAATGTGGAATCAACAGAAACAACTACTCCGAGGGTTAATACCCATACCATCATTGCATTACACTGTTGATTCGGGAAGATTCTTAGACGAAGATACAAAAGATATCCAAAAAAAGAAAGAATTACAATCCTTATTCATCTAAATATTAAGGATCAAAGATCCTATATTTGCAACGCATCCTACTAAGTAAGCAAATATGGGATATTTGATCCTTAATATTTAGACGAATAAGGATTGTAATTGGATATCTTTTATATCTTCGTCTAAGAATCTTCCCGAATCAACAGTGTATTGCAATGCTGGTATGGGTATTAGCCCTCGGAGTAGTTGTTTCTGTTGATTCCATATTTATATTTATTATATAGCTTGTAAAAGCCTTTCTGCCAGCGTCCACCTGATGAAACCCGATAGGTCGAAACCGGTAGTGGAATACGGCTTTCGGTGCGCTGTGCTTACTGGGTAGGACGCTTTCCAAATGTGGGATCTGTGATTCTTAATATTTAGACGAAAAAGGATTTTGATACTTTCTTTTTGTTTTGGATTGTTGTCTTCGTCTAATAATCTTTCGGAATCAACAGTGTAATTCAATGCTGGTAGGGGTATTAGCCCTCGGAGTAGTAGTGTTTCTGTTGATTACATATTTATATTTAAAACCATATATGTTAAACACATGCCCATGATACAATTAAGTTACATATAAAACTCGCCTGTCTTTGTCCTTGTCATTTGTAATTAAATTTAATCACAAAATTAATTAATTAAAAGTACCTCCAACAATATGTATCGTATCGTAGGTAAACCGCAATTCTTTTCCAATGTGTTTCTTATGTAGCATTTGTTTGTAAAATCACGAAGTAAATAGAATGAAAATGTAAGTAATAAAGCGAAATGTGAATCTATTTAAACAGACGATGCGATGGTCAATACGTAAAAGAGGAAGGGCGTTCTCATTCAACATGACACACAAAGGTAAATTGTCAGCGGAGAAATGCAAAGCTGAGCGGGTCGTACAGACAATTGTGCTGAACGTGGACATAGGACACACGTCCGTCCGCCAATGGTGGTAGATTGTTACATGTATAAATGCAATCGTAAACGTATGTGTGTATAAATGTAGGAATAGATATATATATATATGCACGTCCATTTGCAAAACAAATACGGTGGCCGCATCAAGGCATCGCTGAAACATGCTGCCTGTTTAGTTCAACCGAAAGCAGCACTGAAGATCAGAATTATGCATCCACGTCTAAATGCATCAAAGTTTGTTCGGAAATTGCAACGTTCCATATGAAACTTTTTCATTACGTTCCACGAACCGTTCTCTATCTTTTTATTGTTATTTTTAATCATTTTCGTATGCAATTATGAGGAAATGTTAAGCGCTGCTTTATCGTTCAAAATTAACAAACTTAACTAAACCGCCGTTTTAATATTTAATATTTTCTACGTTTAACAAAAACTATACTCGTATCAATCACTGACTGGAGAGATTGAGTAACCACTCCATTTTGTGTGCATAAATGAGAATATCTGCTACTTGCACGCTTCCAAGGATCGGAACTAAACATAAAACAAATGTAACATACGTACAGTCGCCGGCACCTAAGGAGATTCATCGACGGTCAGATTGACAGGTAGCTAGGCGGAAATATTTAGCATTGCAATAAATGAAAGAGCCAATAAGAATATAGCTGAACCGAAACGTCAACTTGTAGTTCAGCGGCGCGTATCACTGAGAGGAAAAGTACTGAACACGGAACACAAGTGAATTCATTCAACTGATTTACTTACCCCAACAACCCCTTCTCTACTCTGTTAATTTGCAAATATTTACCACTACGCTACTGAATCTTGCTGAGCAGTTATCCCCGTCTTAAAGGGACTAAGCTTGGCTAGTGCGCATCCGATGATTTATGGCTTTTGATTCTCCTTACGTGCCGGGCACTGTAAATTGGTCGAATACAGACACTTTTGAGCATATTTCCTTACATTTGTCTTGTTAAATGCAGATAGGAATTCAGAATTTTAACTTTCTTGGTGGTAATAAATGTAAGGCGGTCAAAATACGATAAACGGTGGTAGACAAGTGGCTATTGAACTTTAGATCATTAATCCTTTAAAACAAATTGTAATTTTAATGACATAAGCAGTAAGGTAATTTTAAACATATTGAATAACAAAGAACAACACCATGAAGTAGTTTTACACTTTATTTAGAATCTCTAACAATATTGTTTCAACCTTTCGGTTCAGAGAGAAATTATCCAGAAACTAACTTAAAGATAAAATTTAAACAGATACTTGTGCTTGTGGGCGGGCAATCCCTCCTATCTACACTGTAGTGCAAAGCCGGATGGTAGGGTATAAGACTCTCTTTAGCCTCCTTTCAGGAATCGTGGGAATGGGTGGGTGGTGTAGAGATAAAGTTAAGACGAACGAAATGAAAACAGAAGAGAAGTGAAGTTCGTGCCACATGTTCAGTGTTGGCCAAAACTGCACGGTAAACTATTATATAATAATGTCCTATGCATCTGTAATGATAATTAAGATAAGTTTTAGTGTAGCTATCTTCCCTCATGATACAAAATTATCAATTTAATTGATTATCACAACATAACTAAAGGACGTATTGAAATTGTTAGTTAAAAGCCACCAACGTTTTAACATGTTGAAATATCCATATTTAGACGTCGTTGGGCCATAGATGGGATGTTGTTAAACGTAAGTGTTATGAACCTTCGATAACAGTACCCATTATTCCAAATTTGCATGGGCTAAACTGCTTGTATAATAATAAACAAGTTTCCCAACTGCGCCTTCTCTGGAGACGTAGTCCTTATTATAAAAGCTGAAGAATTGGAAAATTATACAAATGCGTACTATATACTATTGTGGTAGAGATTTGTTGATGCATGACATATGATGATAAAGATTACATGGACATGTCACAGATCCGCGTATTCATGCATTCATGTTAAGATTGAATATGTGATCGGAAATGCAACTGCTATGGAAAGAAAGGGAGAAAGCTGTAATGGAAACGCAAAGCAATACAACGTCAGTAGCTGGCAACGATTTGAGATGATGTATTAGTGCTTAAATGGGACAGTTCTCTATGCAAATGGTGCCGATTGTATTAAACGACCGACGAACCGGATTCATTAGGAGATATATATCTACATATATACATAATAACTATATACTTACATAAGTAGATAATGGGACTATGTATTCACAACCAAGTTTAGATATATAATTTATTTTAACGTATCCTACATCAGTTATAAATCAGCGGCGGTTTTCATCAAAATAAAATTACTCTGCCGGCGGGACCAAAGTTGCCACTAAAAATAAAGATCTACCTGCTACAAAATTGGGGTTTTAAAAGTAAACAACCAATCTTGCCACCAGAGAAAAGGGTGCTTACCTACTTGATAAGGTAATAATATTTATCCGGTGATAATATTGATATGAGTAATTATTTACAATTATATCATAAGTAAGGTTATGGATACGAAAATGGTCACTATGTGCCTTACATATATTGTTTTTTGAGAAATAAACAATCACGTACATACGAAAAATTATTTAATCTGTCAAAATCCAAAATTTTAAGGGATTTTAATTTAAACTTCTATCCAAATGAAGTTTTTGTAGACTTTGTAAGAAGTAAAGTGAAAACCATCATGGTTCACTATTAGGTGTTAGTGGCACAATCGGTTGTACCTTTTCAAAGACCCTTTTTGGTCAGTGGCAAGATCGGTTGTACCTTTTTTGGTTTAATTAAATTATTCTAAACAAGAATATCTGTCAGTATTTTTGATAATTAAGGAATTATTTTTTTAATGTTTTGCCCTAACATAGCAAAAATAATATTAACTTAATTTAATTTAGATTAGTGGGATACCACTAATGTTATCCAGAAATTATTTTAAAAGCAATTGAAGATTCTTATATTTTTAAACACCCTGCATCTATTAAACTGTCAATATTTCAATGGTAATTGTTTAGTTGCTGAATGTTCAACAATTAAGAGATAATAGTTTTCCGAGTATGAAACTAAAAGATTCGACAATAAAAATGCCTTCTCGTTTATTTTACAAAGCGATATGAGATCTACCGTACCATTTTACGATTCTGTTTTGTTTTGTTTTATTATTTTGTTAAACTATTGATGGCAATACATGTAACAGCTACTTTAACAGGTGTAACAAAAAATCAATATCTAGTTCAGTTGTTTGATAAATTGAAAGAACACATTAAGCTGGCCGATAAATCAAACCAGATTTCGATGATGCAATCGGTCCGACAATTCATCGAACCAACGAATGGTAGAACGCAACCGAACAAGCGTATTAGAGAACTTCATTTAAAACCATTAGGGATAACAATAAGGCCACCCTATCGTGTTGCGGTCGAAATGGTATCATGAAATGACTGAAATCTATATCGGAACAGGGTGCAGGAATTCGTAAAAGTACGAGGTCGCCGGAAAATATGTGAAGCTTTCACTGGAAGGGACGTTTTAAACGCGACCCCCATAAATAACGTCATAGCAAATACCACCGTTGCCGCTACAATTGACACACAATCAAATCCGACCTATTTGACCGTAATAACATTCTATAAAACAAGAGCCACATTTACTATTTTCTGTCCATAGGCAAAATGAATTCCGCAATTCCGTCCCAAGTAGTTCTAAATAATTTAATTAATCTCGCTGCAGATTTTTATTTATATATTAATTACTAGCTGTGCCCGCGACTTCCTCCGCGTGGAATTTAACAAAAAAGTTATTTTTGAAATTTTAAATGAAGTAGTTGGGTTACAACCGTTAGCAATAGCCTACGTTTCAAAGATTAGTCGGAACAAACAGACAGACAAAAAATTTTAAAAGTGTTATTTTGGTATATGTACCGTGTATACATCCACATGCATTTAGTAAAAAGTGGTTATTTGAATATTACAAACATCCACTCCAATTCTATTTATATGTATAGATTATCATAGATTACGAAATACGTTGTCAGGAATTATAACGTTAAAGTGTATTGATGTAATTATAATCTTGGAGAGGGACAATTTGTTAGCCTAAATTTAATAACTTTCAGTTGTGACCATTAAACAAATTTAAATTTTGGGCCAGCTGGTACTTCATTTCTCTTCATTGAATTAAAAGGTTTCTAAAAACTGCCTAAACAATTAATAATTGTGGTTGTGTTCTACCTAAAAGTCTAATAAGGTTGAATTAAAAATTGAGTAAAATTGTTAATTGTTTTCCATCCAAGAAACTGCGTATATATTCCTTATATATGTTATATAATACTAAGAAAGTGTGTTCATGGTGCAATCTTGATAAAACATAGAAAGATCGCAGACTTAACGATAATCAAACGTTTCTGTTTCAACTGTTTTTTACAAACCCTTACAATTGTTTCGACCGATGAATTATTATCAAACAGTAGATGAAACGTTTGAATATCGTTAACTCATCGATCTGTCTACATTTAATATTGTGTCATGAAATGACTGGTTTCTAGATTACGACAAAATTGTATTTATATAATTATATACTTTGAGAAGAGACTTTTTTACAAGAAAAATTGTTAAAAATGGCAATGTTTATTGTCTCCATAAAAGTTATTTTTTAATAAATATAATTTTAATTATTTAATATTTATATTTTTTAGCCAATAAATTACAAATTCTGGTCAATAAATTAAAATTTATAGTTTTATCTATTTAGAATTTTAGCCCCTCATGCTTTATAATAAAGATTTTTGAACTTCACTTAAAATCTAGGTACACATTGAATTTCGTAATCAGGTTAATAGGATTGTTAAGGATATGTGGGTTTGTGGGTTTGTCTTTTAATTTGGTATTAATTCGATGCAGTCAGTGGTCAATAACGGTTTGTGGGCGTTAAAAAACGTGTCGATTGCCACTGTCACTGGACGTTCTCGGGAGCTCGAGGTTCCTGCTCATATTGATTAAATCGAACAATAATTATGGGTTGTAAAGAGGCTCGAAACGTGGCTATTGTAGCCGCGCTGACACTGCAAACTGCACTATTAAGGCTTTCCATTGTAATTGCTCTGCTGGTGGTGCTTGCTTCCATTCCCCTTCGCGCCGCACTCCAACCGCCACCGCTGATCTAAAAGTGTTTGCCGATCAAATTTGCCGAAGCGTGGTAAAATACTCGTCGTGCTGTTTCGTGTTATTAGAAAATTACAGCTTTGTCGACAATTTTGCTAAAGTGTCTACAACCGTGTTGATAGAGTGAATTGGTCTCAAAATGGTGACGATCCTTATAACAGCCGACGTCTCTTACAATAACTCAATACAATTTTATTATTATTTTACTCTAATGGCAAAAATTTTGGTACGTATTGGAGGTGAATGTACAGTTAGATAATAATAATAATAATATAAAAGTTCGAGAGGAAAAACTAGGAAAAAAAAATAAGTTAGAAAATCAGTCAGAATGGGAAAAGCGGTCGAGTCGCTTTTCGCAAAAAGTAATCTCTTCTGTGCTCGCGATCGGTTGTTTTAAAGAAGATTATTAAACTATATTGGTGCAAAACGTGGACGGTGGACACGGCGGAAAAGAAAAAGTTAGAAGCGTTTGAGATGTGGTGTTATAGGAGGATGATGAAAATACCATGTGGATAGATAGGGTTACAAATGAGGAGGAATTAGAAAGAGTAAGAGAAAAAAGGGGAGTTATAGATGTTAGTAAGGAAGATAAGGAGAGATAGGATTGTAGCACATCTTCTGAGACAAGAGGAAAAAAAATTGTTAATTATGCAGGATGATCCAGTTTTAGATCCAGTACAGGATAGATGATAATCACTTTACATTACATGTTATCGGTCATAGATACAAATAGGTAAAAAAAGATAACAGAATTCAATAATTGATACGATGCGGTTGTTGGTCATTTGGTGAAACACTTTGAAAATAAATAATATAATGGAAAAACACTTGGTAGTTTCACAAGTTTATTAAAAATCTTGACGACAGCCGTTTCGGCTGTTATGCCATTATCAAAGTAGTATAAAATAATACTAAATAATTACATGATAAGTTGAGCTTAAATACTAGATTTATATGATGGATTTTAAGAGTGGGGATACATTAAAATCGAGTTGGTCATTGGTTAGTAATTTCTTGTGTTTAAGGACTTTATTAATTTCAAAAATTTCTATTAAGTTTAAAAATTTGTTTTTTTACCAATTATGGATTAATTTAATGTTATCAATATCTAAATCGTGATTGTTTGTAATGCAATGTTCAGCGAAGCCAGTATAAGAGTTTTTGCTTAAAATTGATTTTTGATGTTCACGTATTCTTAGTTGTAAGGCTCTACTAGTTTGTCCTGAACATTGCATTACAAACAATCACAATTTAGATACTGACAACATTAAATTAATCCATAATTGTAAAAAAGCAAAATGTTAAACTTACTAGAAATTTTTGAAATTAATAAAGTCCTTAAAAACATTAAATTACTAACCAATGACCAACTCTATTTTAATGTATACCCAATCTTAAAATCCATCATATAAATCTAGTATTTAAGCTCAACTTATCATGTAATTCTTTAGTATTATTTTGTACTCTTTTGATAATGCTATAACAGCCGAAACGACTGTCGTCAAGATTTTTAATAAACCTGTGAAAGTGTTTTTGTATTATATTATTTACAGAATTCAAAATAACAATATAAACATTTGTTTCCTAATGTTGTACGTCGTCAAATGTCTCAATCAATTTTAGTAAAACATGTAAATTAAATCGATATCTCGAAAGTTGTGAGACTTAGTTGCAAAATAGTGTATGCGTTAAAAATGATTTTTATCAGGTTTTACTACACCTAGTATACTTACTTCCCCACAAAATTGAACAACTAATAACTGTGTTAACTCTCGTTATGTGTTTTATTTTTCTTTGACTTTTATAGTCTGTATTTTGGGGTTTAGTGCAGTTAGTCAACGTGATTGGTTGTTATATATGGTTGGGGGGACGGTAATTAAACGTAATTTCGTTATGAGATCCTGATTACTAGAATTAAGTTTAAATTGTGCGGAAATCGATTGCAGATTAGGGACGGGAAACAAAAACGTCTGTGATGTCGTTGAGTCCTAACTAGATATTTCAGAAACTGTCAGGTTCTCTGGCCTCTCATTTCCGTATTTCACTACTGCGGTAAATAATGTAATAAAAATTTTAATCGGTTTTATATCAGGAAAATTATATTATTTAAACGGAAACTGTTGTCAATTTGAACTTATAATTTTATAAAACAACGTTCTCAAAATTTTGAAGTTCGATACATAAACAAGTAGATTATTAAATCAAAATTTTCAAGATAATTTCACACGAACAGGATAATAAGAAAAAATTATGTTGGACTATTTCGTCGCTTTTATTGTAATTTACTCAGCGACTTATTTCGCTATTTAATAATTACATTTATTTCCGGTTACAAAAGTCTGTTAATAATAATAATACATGGCGAAAAATTCCATATTATGGTATCATTACCATTAGGCAGGACAATTTAATATTAATGCAGCTTGAAATTTTAAATTAATAAAACACAATTTCTACTATAATTTTATTTTTCTCTACAATTGTTTCACCCTAGGAGAAGTATTTACATCGAATGTTACAATTTTTGCCTTATATGTATTACTACTATTTTAGTCTAAAGGGTGAGGAGAAATTCTTTAATTGTAGATATTTTCAATTTCATTAAGAATTCTTGTGTAATTTTTAGTCTCTTTTTAATTTCTAAAGTTTCTAAAATGTCTAGTTTTTTACTTTGATTATATTCGTGTAAAATTTTGAAATTTTGTTCTAAATTAAATTCATGTTTGTTGTCTTCAATGTGGTTCATGAATGTTGATTTTTTTATTGTAGTTCTTAATAAGTTCTTGAGTTCTTTCTTTGAACGATCTCCCTGTCTGACCAATATATAGCGTATAAATTGCAACACAATAAACATGCTTCAAATTTAGCCGCACATCTAATTGAAAATAACCATAGCATAAATAAAAACAATATAAAATTATTACATCATTTAAAAGGAGGTCCAATAGTAGATAGGTCGAAATTATAGAAATCAAAAGAGTAAAAAAAAAAACTATTAGCAACGATTAAATAGAATTTGGTAACAATCCTTTATTGGACCCAAACATTGTTCATTCCCCACCCTCCTAGTATGCATTACAAATTTATGTATTTATTGTTTTGTTACTTAGTGTAATCTTGTTACTCCTGAAGATGCTCTTGTAAGGCGAAATGCGCATCGAGTGTTTAATAAAGTTTTAGTGTAATTCTCAAACTTTTTTAATTTTTAATTTGTAATTAGGTACATTTAGTCGAAGTTACCTCATATTAATGTCAAAAATTGTTTGAAAATTAAAAACCATGCATAACTTCGTGATTGGCCTATGTAAAGCGCTATGCACTCAGGGTTTAGGTTAGTTTGTGGGGCGGGAGGTTTTCCTGATTGGCTTATGTAAACTGCTATGCACCATCGATATCGGTGTCCTCCAAATTTAGACGGGTTTTACTAGTATAAGCCTTATAATGGTCTTCCACGAGCTGTGAGCTAAAAATACGTTGGCAACCATTGAATCAACCCCTTCTATTAATGCTTTAGTTGTAGCAAACGTACAGTATCATTTTGTCGGTGATTTTGTCGTATTCTTGTATCATTTGTGACGCTAAAGTGTATTGCGCAGCTGTAATTCTGATCATAAGTCGGTTTTTAGTCCTATAAGTATCGGTTTATTGCTCGCTAAAAATTATACTTCCTTTTGAGCTTATAATACATATTTTATTGCAGCCAAACTTTAATATCAATAGTTGGTTGAATCGATCGTTAGGATGGCTGTGCAATTGACCACGGAAATGAATCCGGTCGGAAAAGGCAATAAAACGAATGAAACAGGTGGACGGTCTCTCAACAAACGCTAAAATTTTACTGCATAATATTTTGCGGAAATCGGAACGAAAGTCGCCTAAGTCAGCCATTAAAATGTGTTACAAACGATGTGCCGGTTTACTCGCATTTAATTTACGACTTCGCTTGCTCTATCTCTCTCTCTCTCACGGCGTCTTCTCTTTATATCTCGAAGCTAAATACTTGGTTATGATCCACAAAATATTTGCTACATTGTCCCGCGGCAATAAATTTCGCACTTCGTCGTCTCAGTCATTAACTCAGAGCATACTGTTTTAAATCTGAAATGGAACACTTTTTGGTTTATGACCAAAAGTCATATATCTACTGACTGAGATATAATTCCAGAATTAATGATACGCCAACTATGTATATACGTGTATTATGATTTAATTTGTAGTAATATGATTTTATGTAACCTGATCCAGTTAATGTAGGCATATGAAGCATTATATTGTGACATAAGGCATTCACTACAACATTTTTATATTCAAAAAGAGAAGGTATTAAAATCCTTTTTCGTCTAAATATTAAGGATCACAAATCCCACATTTGGAACGCGTCCTACACAGTAGGCACAACGCACCGAAAACCATACCGACGACCGGTTTCGACCTATCGGGTCTGATCAGGTGGGCGCCGGCAGATATGGTAGATATGCGTTGTGCCTAGTGTGTAGGACGCGTTCCAAATGTGGGATCTGTGATACATTTAATTAGACGAAAAAGGATTTTAATACCATTTTTTTTTTTGGATAATTTATCTTCGTCTAAGAATCCATCAGAATTAATAGTGTAATTCAATGCCGGTAGGGTTTATTAGCCCTTGGAGTAGTTGTTTCTGTTGATTCCATATTTATATTTATTTTAGATTTCTATATTATTTATTACTATGTACTTCTGGCTTAGCCAGATAGAGGTAGTAAAAGTGGTGTGTATAAATTAAATTGTGATTCATACAATAAATTCTATGTTGGTCTCGCTGGCAGAAATTTTAAAACCACAATTTTCGAACATAGTAAGTCTTATATTGACAAAAAACTAAATTCTAATTATGCAACTCATTTAATTGAAACTAGATATATCAATAAGATCTATCGAGACTGGCGTGCTGATGACATTTAATTAGATGTAAATCGCAATCCACATCTGGTAGTTTCGACAAATTACTGATTAAAAACTTATATTGTTCATTCATATATATGTCCTTACGCTACCGTGCAAATCAAAATGCTGGAAACTTTGGCGGAGTTGTAGAACAAACTGGATAGCTCAATGCCCAACGCCAAAACACGACACAAAATGTCCGAACAGTTCTCTTCAGTTCCTGAAGAAGGTAACTGTGTTATCAAAAAATGCTTCGGACATTTTGTGTCGTGTGTTGGCGTTGGGATTTGAGCTATCCAGTTTGTTCTACCGTGCAAATTCATTAATTTGTTAATGAGATTTAATCAAAAATTTACCTTTTTCTGTAAGGTTCGTGAAATTTGGTTAAATATTTTAGTTATTTATTTACGAAAAGGCTTTCCAAATAACTAGAAGGTAGATGTATTTATTTTGACGTGATAATATAACATTTGAAATGGTATGATTAGGGCTTCATTTTTTATAACATAAGCCCAAGAAGACGCCTTAATAGACGAGCAGGATCCTCCTTTATTATGAGCCCAATTTGAACTTTTTAGGAGTGAAAATATTACTTTAAGTTATTATTCGATGGCGTTTTTAATTCATGGTTACGAAAGGCGTTCTTGGTAAATTTTTAGAATCATGCAAAAACCGATAAAGTGAAAAAGAAAACATCAGTTATAATAAGTATTTGACGCCCACAGATACAGGCTTTTGACGGTGACGTCAGAGACGAAGTAGTCGTTAATAGCTTTTGTATCCTGCTACTTTCCTTCTATTCGTCGGTAGCTATTTCGCATAAATGTACTTTTATCATAATAATACACAATTGCCTTTCTTTAATGATGTTATTAGACACTTTCGTAATTGAAATTTTGCCGAAACCCATTTCAATTATAGAAAAACTTTGGCACGCCAAGAAAGGTTCAAAATATAGTCTTGTAATACCAGATGTGTATCTATAGCAACTTATACTTTTGATGCCACGTTAATAAAAATTAATCCTTAAAGGTAATTAGTGGTTAGTTAGCAGTCTGAAAAAGCATAAGTAAAATATTGAAACTATCAAAAGTAATCCCTACAAGCAAGTTGATTAATATCAAGTAACTCATAGTCTATCGCCATCAATAGATATTTGCTATTAACTGTAGTATTAAACATTTCCCAAGAGGTTGTTGTTGTGGTTATAGTGGGCATGTTTAAATAAGTATTTGATGAAACAGATGGATTAACCCAATGTATTTCAATGGAATTCTTATTTGTAATAAAGTGACATTATGTAGAGCATGATGACCATGTCCGCTTAGGAATCATTGGACCATTCACACTATTTATTTGTCGTAAGGGAACAAAGACAATCCCGCGAACGCATCGGTCATTATCGACGGAAGTTTCTATCAAACCGTAACAAATTAACGTCGCAGTTCACTTGTCTCACTAATAATGCCAACTTAGTGCGAAATGATAAAAACAGCCATTATTTGATGCCAACGGTAACTGGCCTGAGAAAAACGGTACGGATCCGGCTTTTGTGACGTGGAAACAGATACATGAATATCTGTTCGTTGGTATTCTATGTACATATGTAGTTTGTGTCTGGATGTCGTGGTGGTTGTGGAAGAGTTTCGAGATGACATTGTTCTCTGGAGAATTTAACAGGTGAAAAATGATGATGTTGAACCTATCTCATAAAAAGCCGCAATTTGCAACTCTTATTTTGAATGTCAAAGATTACTTAGGAACCTTCATAATTCTTTTTGTTGTAATTTAATTAGCTACAATTACTCCTGTGACAAAATACTTCATTTGTTGCGTCGACGTACCTACTACTTTTTTAATTAAATGCTAAGGAAAATCAAAAACGCTAGAGGAAAATCAAAAACGCTAGGTACAGCATTTTGCTTTAATTTTCTTTTTCCCACGGATATTAAAAGTCATTTTCATCGAAATGTTTGCTGCAAACAACACACAACTGGATATTTTAACGGGTGTAAAACTTTCACGCCTTATTGCGTTCAACCATTTTTTCTTTAATTCAGGATCCTTAAGGAACCTTCAAAGAAATTATAAATGTATCAGGGTGTCTTATGTTTAAATTGTACTTACACATGAAATGAAGTGGAAGAACCTTTAGAACTCTTCATGGCAACCGTATGCACAAAACGATGTAACCATATTTTTCTAATATTAAATTAGTTTTATGTTACTTCAACAAAAATTACTGCATAAAAATGTTTACAAAACCGTATGTACAAGAAAAATAGTGTCGCACAACATTTATTTGAAATAATTACATTTAACACTTCGAATGCCTCAAACTTTCTGAGTGATGTTACGAGCGTTCTTAATAATTTTCGCGTTTCTGTCCCATAATTCGCAAAATGTGTTGCCTACCCAAATGGTATCACTTTATAAACGCAAGGCGCAGTCTAGTCATAATCACGTCTCTGAGTTATTATAAATCTATGAGGAGTGGGGTATTTAACACATACAGTTCTTTTTGGTTATTAACAATATTTTTCTTTTTCGTTAAGGCTTTTTTTTATTTCCAGGAACTCTAGTAGAGTTAGTTTTCTGCTTTTAGATTGGTAATAAAGTAATTTACAATTATTTATATCTATATTATGTTGATTTTTTAAGCAATGTTCAGTGAGACCTGTAGTGGAGTTTTTATTTTTTATATTGGTTAATTAGCTACAATTAGAGAAACTATTTTGGAAATTATTAATTGAAATTAATTCACACCATAGCCTAAGCATGTTGCTTAAATGGCTGCATTTCTTAGTTGGGTAACCGTATTGAAAATGCCTAATTTTACGGATTGGCTCCAACATGTACATAACAGATGGAAAATGATACTGGCAATACGTCCGATGGTGGAAGGGTAATAATTTTGAAAGTGTACTACCGAAAATTGGCAAATGGAAATATGCATTACCGTGATCGACAGATCAGAAATATTAATGCGGATGCGAATGATGGGCGAGCCCCCGCTCCTCCCGATTACTTCACTCGCGAACACCCACCCTTCCTTCGCCCCCATCCATCCATCCATCCATCCCATCCGTCTGCCAGTGCGGATGCCTTAATCCATGCATCCATTCACAGCACACCTAAATCAAGCAGGCGATGAATCGTAACTAGTCGATAGCGCAGCAGATATTCGTGGGAATCATTACTGGTGATGGGATCGCAGTCTGCGTCTTTTAAGTGTAATAAAGATCTTTAAGGAGCCCGTATCAAAAACTTTTCTAATCTTGTCAACGCTTGGCATTATCTCTTTATCTGTTCTTAATTCCTGTGTTGAAGCAGTAGTTTAAAATTGTGAGATACAGTTTGAATTTATAAAGCCTTATAAGAATTTAAACGAAGTTGATAAAGGTAAACGATACACTTGCTTTTTTTTTTAAGTTGGCTAATCTATCTACTAATGCGATCATTATTACAAGTGAAATTTTGTCAATAGTTACTTACTTCTGTTTAGAAACTCAAACACTTAAAAAATGATTTAAAGCTAGGGCTACGTTAGGACGTAAGCTGCAGTGTAACATCTGGTGATGAAAAAATATCAACGATTCTGCAACATCAGGTAAATTTAGAAAGTCAGAACCCGCAGTAAATTATTAAACTGGTAAGAGTTATTGTTTTTTTGTTTTGTTCGACACTTCTTACAATATAACAAAAAGTTGTTTAAAATAAATACGCTATGAATAAAATGTACAGTGTCATATATTACAAAGTATGTGGAATAAAATTAATTGGTTCAACTCTTACTTGATGGAAGTTCATTTCAATTTATGATAAATAAAACAACTTGTCAAACTTCCACACCTTTTATTGTTTGTGGCTTCATCAAAAGATATACAAGTTCTTGTTCAACAAAGTGGCGAAACATCGTTAAGACAATAAAAAGTGTGGAAGTTTGACAAGTTGTTTTATTTATCATAAATTATGTGGAATAACCCAGTTATCTAGCATAAAGTTCCATTTCACTTAAATAATTCGTTGCTAACATTGCCTTCCTAAATTGATTCTCCTGCACAGTTATATAAAGGGTCATTCAAACTAAGTGGTACGTACATTAGACGTTTTAGGGAAACTAAGCATGTTACAGATTAAAAAATTTTCACAAATTATCTTTATTTTCACGACAATTGTTTCGGTACACTGTACCTTTTTCAACAAATATACAAAATTACGTCATATATATACATTCAATTACGGTGGGCTTTAAAATAGATTTAAAAGTTGTGAAGAATTGAGTTCTAATTGATCATTTAATAATTATTCTGAATTTTTGTTTTTTATTCTATTTATTTCTAACGACTCTAAAATGTTAGGTTTTTCCCCTTTATTTAAACTATGTAAAATTTTGTAATCTTTACTGAAATTGTGACTTTCCGGAAGTAAATGATTTGCATATGCATCCATCTGGATATTTTCTACTGTTTTATTTGAAAATTTTTGAATAAGTTTCCCTGAAACGTCTAATGTACGTACCACTCAGTTTGAATCACCTTGTATACCGTATACCTATACTCAGACAAAAGCTTCAACCTTATGAAATCTTTCTTCGTGTATCTGGCTTAGAAAGAAGAACTTTAAACCTTTAAACTATAAGTAAATAACAGAAAAAGTCAATAACTTTTTCAAAAATTGTTGTTTAAAATTAAATCATCTCCTACAATGAAATATATTTTAATATGTTGTTACCTAGTAGTTCTTTTATATTGCTGCAGCTTTGGGTGACCGTGCACGTCCTCAATTTTGTTGTAGAAAATTTGAGGGCATTTTTCCACTATTCTCCTGAGACGTACCCCTTAATGACACCTTTTCTCACTGTCTCAGTTTTAAATGGCGTCTCCATGTTCTTCTTTTGTCTAATGAAACGAGTCGCTCTCCTTTGCCGTTTGTTTGAACAATGCAGCGTCGCGACGCAAATGTCCGTCCGTCACGTCCTTTATTTGACGACGCACCAAACGACCCGCAGTTTTTCTTTTGACCGAGTTTATTAGCATTAGATTTATTTGTGATCGTTTAATTACATTGAAAGGCATTTGTTATATTGTTTTTCTTATTCGTGCGTTAAATGAAGTATACGAGTAGTGAAAAATAAAACAGTTTACACGAGTTTTGTGAAAAATTGTTTTTTATTATAGAAAATTGAGTCGCGCTTTGAGTATCCTGTTCTTTTTCTAATTCATTTTCAATTTTATTTCAGCTCACAATATTCAAGGATAATTAGAGCCAGAAAATAATTTAGTTCTATTGTTTTATTCCGAACTAAATATTAGAGATATTGTTTTATTGAAATAAACACAGAGTTGATAACTTTCACAATTTATTAAATAAACTTGACATGTGTTTCGCCAACACTGTGGCTTCTTCAGAAGTACAAAATCTACTTAAAACTACCTAAGAGTAGATATCTATAAATAGGGCGGTGCATCTTCATTAGAGTGAGGGAAAAGATTTAATGGTCGTGAGAGATTTATATCTACTTGGTCATTAAGTAATATGTCTGTATTTTTATTCTAATAATGTAAGTTTTAAACTTTTTTTTTCAATGTGTAAAATTTTTAGATCTAAATTAAATTTATGGTTTATTTATATAGGTCAGACAATTCTTCGATTCTAGAGGTACTTAGGCTTTAGAAGAAAGATGAACTACATGTATTGACTTGTGAGGAGAAAAATAAAAACAATTTTAAACAATATTTTTGGATCTTGCCTCATACTTATGCTTTTGTTTAATTCTTTCCACACTTTATCGCATTAAATGTGAGAGTGTTATTTTAATTACAATATAATTAGCGATAATTTAGCAAAATTTAGACATAGACGTTAATACTAAATGTAGTAGCAAGGATTCCCCTCGTCGAGCCCTCGAGGCAGTTGTACTTTATGGCGTTGGTAAACCAGTTTCCTTCGCCAATATTACGTGTTAAAACGGTTGCAAGAGTAGAAGCAGAAGTGGAAATTTCAGTTGAGTGTCGGTCTATTAGGTTACCTTGTTTCTCAGGAGTTGGAGTTCTCTACGGCCCGTTGCTTGTATTTGTTTCCTTAGGGACGAGAATACCGCAGATTATTATCGCTTCAGGCAAGATAACAGTTGCAGCAAAATAGCTAATGGGCAACCTAATGGGCTTCTACATGAGCTCTCATAACATCCATTTTTATGAAACTGAGAATGCAATGGCCATTCAAATTTAAAGCAATTGTTTTTAAATGGCTGTATGAGACGGTGTGAAAACAATATTATGCATTACAATTAATGAAAAAAGATTCAATTATCCAGAGCTTTATGAAATAATCGTTACAATTGTATTTTGGTAAACACAACTCATATTAAAAGAAATCTGAATTAGTACAAATGGTAATTATTTTATTTCACAAACTTTGGAGCGTGAAAAAATTGCAAATCGAAAAGGTAATTAATTATTAACCACAGGCTGTTTGCTAATAAGAGCAGTAGAATTGATCTAAAAAATATTATACCCTTAGAATATGCAGAATGCATTGAATTTACGTATTGCCACTGGTCCTTAAGATAATGTAGCAAAATAACTAATATTGGTATCGATTTTTTCGTTTTCTTTAAAAGAAACGGTAATAAAGGTCAACCGTTGAAAAGGTGAGCTTTAAACTTGAAGAAACATGAGAACTTATTCTTTATTGAAGCAATGATTCTCGTCAGCCGTTAGAGCCACCTGGCAGGATCTCGTGGAGCAGGATCCGAAGAGAATCAATTACAAAGTTGGATGTACAACGCAAAGAGTACTTTGAAACCAATCTGGCAGTAATTGTAACTTTTCCGTGACTTTACCTTTCGCTTCTCTTCTCGCAGGTAATAAAGTTGGCCGCTTAGAAATCGTTACATTTGCCGAATAACGACGACGAAGGCAAAGGCGCTCTCGCTCACTCGCAGCCAGCCAGGATTTTACGGAAAACGAGTAAGTAATAAAACTGCTGAATCGTATAAAGTGCAATATCTTCAACGAAGGATTCGGAATACCTACCCCTGCTAGCCACTTTGGAACGAAAAACTGCCGGACGGACAGGCGGTTGAGGCTGCCAAAAATTGCCTATAGGGACTAGGTACTACGATCTATCAAAAAATTATCTACAAAGATAATCTTTAATTAATTTAAATATTTAAATATGGAAAACTGCGTCTTCGGTCTACTTAACTGGGCCAGCAGGGTGGTTCTGTGCACCACTTGAGCCGTGCCCGCTACTGCAGACTTTGCAGACAAGTATAAAATGCTCCACCTCTGCGCTTTACATTCATAATACATAAGAGACGTATTCTTTTACGTGTTTGTTAGTAGGTGCACACCTATTATATTGTATGTGTGTATATATATCATAATAGTTTAATAAATAATTTGCAACCAAAACGTGTGTGTTTCATTAATTATTATGGAGTTGCAAGAATTGAAAGTCTCATCCATTCAATTTAAAAAAAAATTATTTAATAACGAAAATTCATGTAACCAACAATCTAATAGAGATATTTATCGAGGAATAGGTGCACCAAAAAAATGTATTTACCTACTTTTTGACGCCGATAAAGTATAGACAGACATTTGCTTCTAAGAATGTAGGGTTGACTTAACTTACAAAAATTGAGTAAGTAAATATTTACAGAACACCCGTTTAAATTATTATCAATCCAAAAAAAAAGCACTTAATCCATGTAGGCGAACCTGCTGATAGAAAATTACCGTTTCCTAAATATTATATTTAGGTTTTAGTTTTTGTTTTTATACCATGAGGTTTAGTTGATGTTCCGCCTTCAACTACTTTTCGTGCATGACGCTGTCTCAAAATAATTTCCTCAACTTGACATTCATTTGCACCACTTAAAATGCAATTATAAGTTTTAAAACAATCGATTACATTGCAGTAGGGTTTGAAGACTGGCTGCCGTGCCACGAACTTTCGAGACTTCTGGCAAATTAACTGTTCTATAGCTTCCCATCTTACTTACATATTCGCGAATATCAAAGTGGCACTGAAGCTAGCTACAACAGAATGCACATGTTCTGTGTTATAATTTCAACGTGTTTTATTAATGGAAAATTTCAAACGAACAGGTACGGGGTTTAATAGTAAGTTAAGTTTATTAAAGTTTCACATTGAAAATGCTCTATATTGATCAGTTCTATAACATAGCTAGTTTGTTCTATAATCTATTGAAATTTAAATGCTAGAGAAATCAGTTTCAGTTTGTTTTAAAACCACTTTTCATTTGATAAAGTTAAGACATACACGTCACATAATGATAATGATTGTAATGCCTTGTTTGTTGTTTAGTTTGAAAATCAATACTAACAGTTCATTTGTTTAAAAGATTCTTTTATACTTATTAGAAAGCCTTTACATCACAGAAGAGTATTATGAATGATTGCGAGATTACGTTACGTTAACATAACCGACATAGTCTATACGAATCAAAACAAAAAAGCTTTTTTTTTGTGTTTCATTCCCACCAGCTGCTCGTGCCGGTGGGTGTGCAGTCCCTCAGACACACTGTAGTGCAAAGCCGGAGGGTAGGGCGTTGGCCCTCTTCAGCCTCCTTTCAGGAATCGTGGGAATGGGTGAGTGTGGTTAGGGAGAGAAAGATGAGACGAACGAAATGAAGACAGAAGAGAAATGAAAGATTGTCTGTGGAATATTACTGCTCCAGCATTTGCCTAAATGATCCAAGGAAACTACAGAAAACTTGGACCAGAGCAGCCGGACCCGGGTTCGAGCCGGTGACCTCCCGAATACTAAGCAATGATCTAAAGGACTAGACCACGCCGCTCGGTGCAACAGTACGTTTAATTCACTCGTTATATAGAAAATACGATATAAGCTATGCATAGGAACTGTAGGTAACATCGTTTTAAGTGTAGTCAAGTAACGATGGACTAAGTCATAGTTAACATTGTATGCTGCATATCGTATGTTCCAGTTTATTTACTCATTGTAATATGGGTCAGTATAAATGATAAAATACTTGCCGTATGTCGTGAATAAATAATTGGTTCATTCGTAATCTCGCACTAATGGTAGTATATAAAGATATCTGTGAAAGATGTAGTAATTGCGATAAAGCTCTCATCTTTTGAATATATATAATGATGTAGATTTAATCTCAATCTTTCTATTATAATTTCTTCTAGATCTATTAGAATATTGCCCACCGATGCTCCAGTTTCTTTTGTTCAAGGGGATGGTTATATTTGAAGATTTCTTAATAATGATTTTTCGTTTTCTGCCATTGGATTTAATTAATGAAAAGTGCAGTGATGCATACAATAATTCTCCTGTTGTCTATCTACAACCATTCTAGTTCCTTTCATCACGTAATTAAAGATAAACTTTCCGATAGTTTTCGACTAATTCAAAATGCGCTCGCGTTCCGATAGAGAGAGAGAGGGGTTTCCCGGGTTTCATTTCGACTAATACCGACATCCCTCCCGTTCCCTGTATCCTCTTCGTTACCGTTGCCTCTGTCCCACTTGTCTTTCGCAATTAGACACTTTTGTCGTTGTTATCAATCAAGATGCAAAGTTCGGTTTAAGACAGCTGCCTCGCGATTTCCGAAAACCTTCTCGTTATCTAATATTAAGCGTTCCTTTTGAAGGAAACTAATCAAAATTAATCCTTCCTTCTAATAATAATTTAAGCCACATAAATACTTCAAAGTAGCAGCTGTAGAGTTTGTTCTCTGCCTGCTTGATGCCTTTAACCATCGCATCGAAATCTACTGTCTAGTGTCGCTGACGTGGCATAGAAAATTGATGCTTCAATCCATATTAAAACGCGGCGGCAGCCATAATTGAACGCCACCAGTAATTAAAGAGAGAGAGATGGAGAAATAGAAACGTCGGCAATTACAACGGCTCTTATAATTTGTAACAAAGAACTCATATTTTCCCCCCTAGTTCTAAATTTGTCGCACTACAATTATCGTTTTTACCGTACTTTTTTCTTTTATTTAATATCGGAGCGCATTAACAATTATTTAGAATTATGAGCTTGACCACCGAAACATTTTCTTTTTACAGAATATCATGATTAACATGTTAAAGTTCGTTTTATATTTCGAAGGTAAATGTTTGTTTTTATCTCTTTTATTAAACCTTTTACTATTTATCGTATTAAAGAAGGTTTCGTGCAGCGTATGTAGGATAAGCTGACTGTCAAAATGTTAATATTTTGCTTTTAGACACTGTTTTTGAACAACTAACAAAACAGCTACTAATTAAATAGTAGTAATCAAGAAATTAATTAAGGAATTTTCATGAATTGTCAAAAATCACTTGAAAATATAACGTTGTTAAACCCTACGTATACTGACGAGTCCTGATTCTGTAATAGTTAGGAGCCAACATCAGGTTAGAAGAAATTATATCCGTTTTAACAATGTGGTTGTTTGTTTGTTGATGAAATACAATTATTTCACCGGTGCACAGATGTGCCACTTCTTTTGATTCCTATGGGGGAATCGATGCAATAAACGGACTTTGTGTTTTAAAAGTTTGTTACACCCAAACTATTTACAACTATATACACACTAAATTTATTGTACCCCGTGTTTGCTACTTATTTTTACGAAAATACTAAATGACTATAGATTATGATTTTTTATATGAAACTATATGTTAATAAATACTAGAGCGATTTTGATGTGATTGGTGCTATATGTTAATGTACTAAAATGATCTCTGCTAAAAATGTTTTATGTTCGAATAAAATATTAAAATAATTATTGCTTTATTTATTTTGTATCTAAAACTTGTTGAAATTTATTAAACAACTCGATTTTTTAACTGTTATCCTGATCTGAGAAATGTTTAAAGTTTCATGTCTAAGCTCATAGGAGGAATCGATTGCAAATTTTGTACCAAACAAACAGTATAGTTCCAGTAGGTGGGTGTTCTTCCAGTTACCCATTTCGAAAATTGGCGTCAGTTGTTTTAAACATATGTACGTAATTTTCTCCATGTTTAGACATAGAGATGAGCTGCTCAGGCTGGAATGATTTTCAAAAACTTCTTTTCATAAAATATTCACATTTACTCCGCATTCAAAAACAACTGAAGATAAAGAGGAGTACAAGTGCGTTGTGATAATTCTTTTGTGTTGCTGTCACATTTGCTTTTGCCGTCATTTTTCTTCTTTTTTTTTTGGTGCACGTGTGACATTTCTTCCGGTACGTTTGATATTTGAAACGGTACAATTAGCTAATCGCGCCCGTGCGCTCTTCGCCGTCCTACCTTCTCACCTGAAAATGTCGCCCTTAAAGACGACAAGTGGGTCGAAAACAGGAGTAGGACGTGAGGGGGTGGAGAGGGAGAGAGAGATAGGAAGAGGCAGTGAAGGGGTGGGAGTGACAGACTAGCTATTCGTGACCATATATGTTTGTGTGCCGTGTAAAGCTTTGCATGTCTTCGTTCAATAAATAACGAAGACGTATGTTCCGCAAGTAAGGATGATGTAAATGGAGTGATACAAAAAGTTTGTTCGTTACGACGACTTCCTCTTCGTTTTAAATATTTACTGATTATTAAGGGTAAATTGAACGATCGAAGACAGGTCAACTAAACTGGCAGTAGACGGTAAATCTAGACGGATTGCAGAGAATGCAAAAATCAACTTTAACGTTCAAAGGTCTTTCGTCTTTCTAACGTACTATGTAGAAAGCATTTTTAGCATGGCGGAGTTAATCAGAGTGACTTCTTTAAATATCATACGAAATTTGAACTAAAATACGTGAACTATTATTGGAAACAGTATAGATACGTTAAATAATTTCCCACTCAACTTCGTTCAGGAACAATTAAGCTTTTATTAATCGAAAGGATAAATGAAAAGGACCAATTTATATTGAGACAATTGACTAAATCTCGTTAAATCTACCTGCTACATACACAACAATTTTTGAGAAGAAACAAACAAACAAAATATGAATATAGATATAAATATGGAATCAACAGAAACAACTACTCCGAGGGCTAATACCCCTACCGGCATTGAATTACACTCTTGATTCCGATGGATTCTTAGACGAAGAATATAACATATTCAAAAAAGAAGGAATTAAAATCCTTATTCGTCTAAATATTAAGATCAAAGATCTTACATTTGGAACGCGTCCTACCAAGTAGGTACAACGAACCGAAAGCCATATCTTCGTCTAAGAATTCATCGGAATCAACAGTGTAATTCAATGCCGGTAGGGGTATTAGCCCTCGGAGTAGTTGTTTTTGTTGATTCCATATTTATATTTATATTTATAATATAGCCTATAAAGGCCTTTCTGCCAGCGTCCACCTGATGAGACCCGTTAGGTCGAAACCGGTCGTGGGTATTGTTTTCGGTTCGTTGTGCCTACTTAGTAAGACGCGTTCCAAAAATGAGATCTTTGTTCTTAATATTTAGACGAATAAGGATTTTAATTCCTTCTTTTTTGAAATAAACAAAAAGTTAATTTCACATTTTCTTGAAAATTATTGTTCTCTAAAGCGTTTATCCCATTATTTATTTTACAATTAGTTATTAATCTTATCATGTTTTATATATTCTGCAAACTTGATTACTTCCAATGTTAGTAAATAAATAAATGTGTGTGTGTGTGTGTATAGAGGTATATATCTATAGCAATCTGGAACTGTGAACGGCAGTGTAGGTTGCGTGTCACCACTGATAGAATTTCTTGTCAGTCGACGTATAGCAGAACCACCGGCATCTGATGCAATTGCTTCTTATTGAAAATGCATTTCAATTCCACGAAGACGGCGGGATAGGAGGAGCGACTTGTTTCTTGCACGATACTTTTCGAAAATCGATGAAGCCAATATTATACTTACGTTGCTATAGTATTAAGGGTCACTACAAAAGCATGTGTTCTTTTTCAAATTATATTTCTGATAACAAAGAACACTGAGAAGTGGAAATGGATAGGATTCTAAGGAATAAAAGATTCATAAACCGTCTGTCGTACTTGTACTAAATCATTGTCATGAGTTCTTAACATTTTTCAAATGAAAATGTACTTTTGTTGAGAGTTTCTCTATAGAAACTAATTAAACACTAAATAACAATAACACAACAATCAACATATATTTATACAATTAACAACAACAATGAAAACAGAAATGAACTTGAAGGCAGCGAAGTATGATAAGAACTGATTACTCTCAGATGGAAAAAAGAATGAAATCGAAACTGTGAGGTAAGATAAAGGGTAGTAGATAAGAGTAGGGTGCCAATAGATAAGTATGAAAGCATGGAAAATTTTGAGACTAGAAATATGATGAAATAGAGCAACGACCCGAACCACCGAAGAAACCTATTGTAAAATTCTAATTAGGGAGGACAAAGAAGGACAGACGTCATGTTGAAATGTTAGCAGGGATTATAGGAAAATACAGTAATAAAAGTTATTGGCACAGATGGACAGAATACAAAAGCTATAGAAGATAATATTAAGAAATATTTACATACATATGCAAAGAAATATAATACATAGAATGTTATGTACAGGGTGTATCGACCGCCACAGCACCTACAGAACTTGGTGTTTTAGGACAAAACATCGTTACACTTTAGAGTTTTCGTGCATTTAAGGATAGATAATTTAGAAAGGTCGTTATCTAAAATTCGTTTTTTTATAGTTTCAATCGGAGCTTGTACAGCTTATAGAATAAATTGGTTTACTTCAAGGGAATAAATTTCGCATTGGCAATTTATCCTCATCAAAAATAGTCGCGCACGTCTGCGAAACTCCATTTTAACAAACAACGATAGGCTTCTAGTTCGGTGTTATATGAGAAAGAGGCGCCTAAGTAGGGCGTAAATGGTGCGGAATATGATGTCGGGGTGGAATGTCGCCTTCATCCCTTTGAAAAGGGGAAGAACATCGAAAAAATATGTAAATACCGAAATTTGTGTATACGAAAGCTAAAAATCAAACGCTTGTCTAAGTTTTATGAAAACGTCGAATCTTTTTATGTCAACAAAAATGAACTCAAAATGAAATCAAAATTTTATTTGAATTTTCATAAATTGAACAATGAAAGGGCTTATATTTCACCGACCTGTTTGCTTATACATTCGAAAAACATCGTAAAAATCCGATGTTAATTTTTGAGACCAATTTTGTAAAGCAGCGGTTATTGAAAAAGTACAACCAAATAGACTCTGTAACCAGTAGTGGCGTATAAATAATGACCATCATATGTTCGCTGAAAAAATTGTAGTCATATTAAAATTAATTAGTTAATAAGAAGAAGATGACACTGAGATTGTTCGCTATAAACGATTAATTAATCAATTAATTCGAGTTGTCAATGAAAACTAACTATAAAATAATAAATATGGAAGGCTTTTACAACATTCTTCATCGTCAATAAATAATATATATTCAAAGAAATTTTTTTATGATTTTTGTTTTATGTAACTCTGTAGCTCTGATTGTGGACCAGACGCCGCTGTTTGCAGCTCCTTTTTACATATTTACATACATTGGCATCAAATTAATAGCAGATTTTCCTTCTAATTAATAATTGGATTGAGTTGTTGCAATTATGTAATTTTTCAACCCTGTATTGCTAATGTAATATGACAAGCTTCAGCACATATATTTCAAAACGTAGTGACAATCTGTACGATTTTTTATACGCTGTTAAGTGAAACTGAGTGATGGCAAGTCATATAAGTGTCATGGACAACTCAACGATGAATTCCATAGATGTTAGTGTTAGTGTTCGAATTGAATTTACAGATAAGTTACATAAAAAAAGACAAGTTAAATAAAAAAAGATGCAGCAGAATTTTTGGATTGATGACATAATAAAGAAATAAAATAAACACAATGAACAATGATGAAGTTTTACATTTTATTTAGAAATCTCTAACAATAATTGTTTCAACCTTTCGGTTATCTTCAGAGAGAAACTATATAGAAACTAACTAAAAGGTAAAGTCGTACATCTATTTATATCTACCTTTTAGTTAATTTCTATATAGTTTCTCTCTGAAGATAACCGAAAGGTTGAAACAATTATTGTTAGAGATTTCTAAATAAAGCGTAAAACTTCATCAATGTATTTATTTTATTATTCAATATGTTTTACAATTACTCTACGGCGGATACTATTAAAATAATAAAGAAACCCCTCTCTAAAAATATGTGCAATTCAAGCGTTAAACTTTAAATTATAGATATTGTTTAAAGTGTTAGTTTGTGTGCTTTCTTGTATACTCGGTAGAAAATTGCATGCTTTTTCCATTTTGCTTCAACCAGGTTTAGTTTCTGGAAAAGAAATAGAATACAGCCAGTGGATGTGATTATTATTTTTTTTTTGGCTGTATAGGCTTTCTATAGGCGCCTTATTCATTATCCTAGAATTGTTATTTTAGGCAACGAAAGCTTTCAAAGTGTTACATGTTTACGTTGGCACCTTTAACCGCTGTAGTCTCGAGGAAGACGTTGTTCTGCGTAAAAAAGGTATTCCCTTCAGTACGAGTAGCTTGTTCGGAATTGTGGGGATGACTAATCAGTTCGTAACTATAAAATTAGTGGCATCATTTTCTTAACGGTACCTACATGTGTCGAGTGTGTTAATTTGTTACGTTAAATTAAACGCATCCGTCTTGTTGATTTCTACTTATGAATTCATGTCCCCAATCCAAATATTTGCATGTTAATAGACTAATAACGAAATGGAAATGGAAATCCTTGCCCTCGGCCTATTACTTCGGTGGTGTGGTCAGTTGTGAATAATTGATAACCTAATCAATATCGACACTAAAGTAGGCGTAATTCAATCAACTTCTCGAAGTAGTGGATACGTAATCGAAGCAAAGGTCAGCGTCTTTATTAAAACTAAAATTAATTAACGACTGGCCGTTAGGAAATTGAAATTTTATTAAGCGGATTCGTCGAAAAATTCGTTTCGATCTCTTTTTCTCATCAATCTTCATTAGGTTCGTTCAATTTTTTTACAGATGCCGTAAATAAGTACCAAGTCGTTAAAATTTTAACAAGAAAATGCAAAGTGATCTCGCCTTGATGGAACCTTTAATTTTTCTTTTTATAACTAAGTTGCAGTCATTATAAATTGCGTTAATTAAAATTCGTTTTTTTGCCTTTACTTTAAAGTCCGTCCTCTGTTTTTATTTTTGGACTTATGAACTTATCGGGATCCATTTAATTATTCTATAAATCAAAATTTTCTATGTGGAACTAAAATTCCCAACAAAATGTAAGAATTTTTCCTTGTAGTGAATTTGCTTGTTTGACTCACCTGAATTAATTTAATGTTATTTAGATATAAATTATGTCCAAATTGGTTACAATGTTCGGAAAACCCTGTTGAATTGAACTTATTTTAATGGTGTTGACATGTTCTTTAATGCGATGTTTTAAGGCTCGGCCACATTGTCCCAAATAAATTGCATTACATTGATCGCAACTTAACCTGTACACTCCACTTTTAGAACTCATGACTGTTTTGTCTTTTAAGTGAACTAAATTTTGTTGAAACATTTCTTTGGTTTTTATTCGATTTAATATACGTTTCATCAACAATACACCACCATTAGCTTATTAAATATTTTATAATTTCCTCAAACATAAGGAAATAAAGTAATAAAATTAATAAATGTGTTTAAATTTAAATGTTTAATTATCATATTCGATTGGAATATTTATCTAAGTGGATGCTCCATAATTTGGTAATTTTATGAGAAGGCAATCATTTGAATCGCTGCTCTGTAAAGCTGTACATTTAATGATTTAATTCGAATTCTGCAGTAATTATTATTTATCCCTGTGTATTGTGACGTTATTTTTTCATAAATAAGTAATGCGGTTATTTAAGTGAGAGCGTAAATGAACATTCCCTGCTAGGTGGTGTTTATCGAGTCAGAAATTTAAATGAGATCTGAGGTCTGCTTTTGCTTAATTAATTTCTCATTTCGCCCCTAATTATTTTTCATTAACGGGAAGCCAAAGCTGTTCAATTTTACGCTGATGTCTTGGGGTAACGAAAGTATATTTGCCTTCCCTTAACTGCTTACCCTCTCGTACACGGAACTGCGTTCGGATGTAAACACTTAGGGGCTGAGAATATTCCTTCGGGGTTGTCTAATCAGGTTCATCCTAAAAATTAAAAAATCGAATCTACTCCAAAACGAAATTGGATAAATTACGAAATTTAATGCGATTACTTTCCTTAAAGGAAACAAAAAACATTAAAATAAAATAATTAAATTATTTTTCTTATTATTCTATTTTATTAATAACTTCTCTAAAAGAAGGCTCAATATTCAAAAACAAAATTTGGATCATTCATAAACCCAAAAGTTTTAAGTCAGTAAATGCAATAGAAACATTTTTAAAGTAAAACAAAGGAAGAATAAAATGTTAGTGAAGAGCAGAAGCAATACTTTATCATTATATTGCACCCTCACTGTTTCACTCATGTATTTTTGCTGCTGGCTGCTAAGTGGAATTGATGCATTCTCATTTTTGCTAGGTCAAGTTTTGGTCTTGTTGAAGCAAACATGGGTCTTTCTTTTCCATTTTTGGAGAGATCATCTTCGATCATCATATAGTGTTAAGGGAAAAGAATTTATTTGAGTTCGAAGAGGCTACTTGTTTAGTTATAATTTGCTTTGTTCGTTGACGTTTGATCGTGTTTAATTCGGCTTCATTAGATAATCAAAAGCTATTATTAAGCATGCGACGCGACGGTCGCATTGGGTCGAAACGCTTTTATTAGGTAGTGCAAATCATCTTTACGACGATAACAACTACTGTGGATTCATTATCGTTGGATGAGCGTCGGTAATGTGTAATTTGCACTACAAAACGACTGACTGGGCAGATTATTATCACGGTTAGTAGGAAATAGACCCATTTTGGGCAGCCGATGGTAGTATGGCGGTGACTGTCGGTTGCTGGTTGGCAAGGCAACGGCTATGTAAAGTCATTTGATTCGTGCAAGTTTATTAATTTGCCACACTGACGATTTCTATTCGTGTTGAACCCTCAGGCAACGTTGCAATTGACCACACAATCGAATTGCTTCTCGACGAGACGATTTGTTCCGATAATACCCATTTGTGGAAGGTGAAAGGGCCCGCACCAACTCCACTCTGTACCCTTAAAATTTAACTTGCTAATTCATAAAGGAAATCATCCTCTATCGAATGGCAAAGGCAGATCAATAGTTAAACGGTAAATTTATTATTAAAATATAAATAGCTAACTATTGTAGATTTTCATAATCTATTATTGATGAGTTTGAATCTGATCCGCTAATGAAAAGAATATTTCATTCAGAATGTTCATGTCAGAGTTGTATTTACCTTTTAAATACTATCTAACGACTATCAAGCAAGTGGCGTTTCCTATTTTATCAAAATAAAACTAAAGAAATCAAGGTACTAATTGGAAAAGAAGACGCAACACTAGATTTGCGCAAATAATTACTAATATTTTCAAATATTTTTGCAGAAATGAAGTTAAACAAATGCCTTTCGAAAAATTTAGCCTTTGGCTGTTGGGATGGATCCTGAACCAGCATCTTAGGGTTTAAGTTTTACCTACGTTGTAACTTTTGCATTTTTTTTAGTTCAATAATAGGGAGATATATTATTTTTATCTGATGTAGATGCGTATTACTATGAAACTCATTACATGTAGTGTGGACCATGTTAAAAAAATGCATAAAAAAATAAACTATTGAAAATCTATAATTAAGGATATATTTTTATGAGAAGAAGTAAGCGAGCCTGAGTGATGCCCAGACAGACTACCTACCCCTATTTGTATTATACGATTCGAGATTGTAGGGAGAATTTTTGAAGATTTTGACCCTGAAGGGATAATTCCAACAGTTCACACAAAACAGTCGATCGAAAAGATCTTAACTACTGGAAAAATATACGACAAGTATTTAACTAGCCGTAGCAAAACAGAACTAAAATTCGAAATCGAATTGCAAGAATGACGGATTTAAAACTATTTAATATTGAAACATAAACTGCATTAAAAGACATCTAGTTATACATTATAAGTGAGCAAAAATAAATATTTCTAGTGAACCGATTCAAACGATTCAATTTCATAAAAGAATCGATTCTTACGATTCATTCATTAGAACGACGATTCATGCGATTTTTTTAGAGTCGTTCAAATGATGAACGAATCGTTCAATCATTGCCCCACCTCTTTTATATATAGTAAGTGGTAAAGGTCGTTAACAATTTTTAAGGTGATGTATCTTGTTTAAATTGTCTCTATGCGCTATTCAACGTTTTCGTTTACATAGGAAACATGGTATTGTTTATCATAATGATTATTTTCACTCATAAGCCAATTGAAACGTTCTAACTAAATAGTTAGTTGAAAATGTAATATCGATTTATATATGTATATAATGGTAATATTGTGAATTTGCGATGCTCTTCATTGACATAATGTAAATTTAAACGGGTAATAATGTCAATGGAATTAGTGTAAATAATCTCAAACGAGCCGAGCAAGTTCATGAAGTAGAGATATTTTAATTTAGATTATTATGTAATTATTTAATTAGGGCGCACGACGTACAAAGCGTCACGTTAACCATGGATTATCAGCTTCCGCTTTTGAACTTGCATTTCAGTACTCTCTCTGGTGATGTGAACAGAAACGTGCAGCCTTTAGTTTTGCTAATAATATGCATATACATAGATACACAAAATCGAATTCGATTTTGAGATGTTTAATACATGACCTCTAAATGTGCGAGTTAAATATTATTTGCACAATATAAGAATAAAAGCTTTCACGGCCGGAATACATAGTAGAATAAAGATTAGGGCTGTACGGCCGTGGTATAAGTGAACTATTAAGTCCAGACGTTTCGTCGGCTGCTGCGGTTGTATCTCGAAGTGTCGGCAACGTGAACCTACCACTGAGGATGTCAGCTACAGTAGCCGACGAAACGTCTGAACCTAATATTATTTACACAATTCTATTCATTCAAAAACATTGATTGGATGTTCGATGTGTGGCGGTATCCCGCCGAAGGTTCTTTCGGTTAAGTTATGGTAAAAATGGACTGCTTTTTTATATACACTTTATTTTACACTATTTATTATTTATTATTTGAATTTTTGTTTGCCTGATTTAATTGAGTTATATTGATTATGATTTTGGGTGTATGAATATTGATTCATTATCGAATAGAGTCGCATAGAACAGAAAGTACGAAATAATCTTATTTCATCAACTAATAAACAATCATATTTCTAATAAACTTAATTAGCGTTTTAAATAATTTGAGACCGTGACAAATTAAATAGAATATAAAATCAAAGAGATTCACCTCTGTATACCACAAACTCTTTTATTTAATTTTATAATTGAAGTAGGCAAAACACGTGTCCATTAAAAACAAGATTTGTGGTATAAAGGGGTGAGTCTCTTTGATTTTATTCAGTTTAGCAGTTGATCTTCATTGTGGGTATTATAGAAATTTCTTTAAATTAATCGCGTAAAATCTGTAGTGTATAAAGCCTTAAAGCCTTAATCCGGATATAAATGATTATTCTGAGTTCATAAATTAATATGAAAGTACAACAACATTTTTTGTATGACTTTAATCGAAAGAAGTAACTCTGGGTTAGTTAGCACGTTTATTAAAACTCGAATGATCAATTGTAATACAGTGATTACTGATAGAAGTCAAAGCTTAAAATCATGAAGTTTCAAAAGCCTCTGATATGGTCAGTTTAAAAGAAATCATTGATTTAAACTATGTACTAACGAAATAAGAATGTGGTTATATTCGAAATCGTCAATAATAGCTCTTGTTAAGTGCTAAACTGAATATAAACAACAAAGAAGAACAGCAATCTACCCGAAAATTGCTTGCTGTAAACAGTTCTCGTTCTATCTAATTATATACATTTTTGGCATGAATTTTAAACAGGACGAGTAGACTCCAGCAGGACAATTTGCACGTAATTCGACTAGTTAGAAAGCAAAGTACGGCCACGTCCTGGCTGCCAGTTGTCGTAGTTTCCCTGTATTATCTACCAAAACAGAAATTTTAGCGGTACAAAAGAGGCAAGCGACCAGCAGAACAGTTGGCACACTTTCAAACACAAACTGCCGCTTTTCCCAGAAATTTCCTGCATAATCATGTACTGTAAGCTGCCTGCCCGTGCGTTATAAACGACAAATGGCTCTTTTTGGACGCTACACGTGACACTTTGACTCTTGAACAACAGGAAATTTCAATTCAATTCAAAACAAAACATAATTAGTTCACCTAACCGTATCATTGCGTAATGCACATTTATACGCTATTGCACTTTAACTCTGTCATCATATTATTATTTATTAAAACGATCATCGGCTATATAAATGACGGAAATTTAGTGTAATTATAACCGTAATTTTCCAAACAGATTTTAGACGGAATATTTAGTGAAATACGTGGATACCTATTATATATATATATATATATATATGTTACGGATAAAGTTAGATATTCGAGTTAACTTAGGTTTACCCAGATACACTGTGTAATACCCAAGACTCTTGGGTAAAGTCCAAAATACATTTGGAATTGTACACGTTTCGGGCTTTACCCGGGTAAACCGCGTTTTATCCGCTTTCGCTTGGTTAATGTTGGATGTATCATAAATTACTCATATGACTCAAGATGTTATTAAGCTATATCTGCGCTTGTGTGAAGGGTGTCAAAAAAAACTGAAATATGTCAAAAAAGGACTTGTGGTTAGGTTAGGTTAGGTTAGGTACTAATATCACATTGAAAAAGTGCTTTATTTATAAGAATTCTTAATTTTGTATGATAAGACAATTCAATTCAGGAAACTGTTTTCTATTCTACTAATTGTAAGTGATTTTTCTTTGCTTTTCGGGAATATTTCCTTATATAATTTTCAATAACTTCATTAAATTGTGAAGGCATTGTACCTTGAAATAAAAGTAAATAGCTTTTAGAAACCCTTAAAATTTTAGAATATTTTGCAGAGCAATATATGTAGATTAATTTTTTATAACAATATTGTAATACGTAAGTGTTCTTGTTTAACCTTGTTTAAAATTCACACTATAAATGTTTATAATTATAGAAAACAAGAATTGCTTACGGCATAGAATTTTCGTTCAGATTAACTGTTAGGTCTTCGTTGTTTATTTTCACTTTAGGGCTTAGCTACGACTATTTATGATTTTGAATGAAAGCACAGTGACACATTTTTACTGCTAGGCTCAAACAAATGCTTTGCTTTTGTGCTGAATTAATCACATCGGCAACTTGTGAAAATTTAAAACTGAACAACTGAACAACTTTTCTTAACGATATTTTGTTGTATCCCATCAGCAACCGAATTGAATTGAAAACAACGTATTTTCACCTGCTATCAACCCTGTTTTGGTTTGATTAATATGTAAATAAACCCGAAAAGGGTTTTAAACCAACCAGGATTACACTTTTAAAAATTAATTTCTAATTCCAAAAGTCTTTGTTCAACGTGACTGAGCCCGCAATTTTACGAAATATTTATTTCACAATCACAAAATGAAATATTTCCTAATCAATTAAACAAAAAAGTGGCGTTAATAAAAGTGGTAAAGTGTGTTTTATAAATCATAAAATGGCAATATTTGGAGAGGCATAAAAAAACAATTTTCAGTTTTCAAAAGCTCTTTCGAAATTTCAGGGAGAAACGAAAGAAATAAGTACTTAATAAATAAAAAACACTTTTTCGAACTTCGCAGTTTATTGTTTATCACTTGACAATAGTGTTTCGCTACACTGTAGCTTCTTCGGAAGTTATATCTAAACTTATGCTATACAAATATTATTCGCTTATATTCTAACCATTCCAGGAGGGGGACTTCAGTTTGTTCATGAATAATATTAGGGCTGTATTTGTTTTTATTTATTTCTAATTCTTCTAATAATTTTAGTCTATATGAATTATTTTCTGCATGTATTATTCTAAAATCTTTATTAAACATATGTTTATTATCGTTTAAGTGTTTTGCATAATTGGAATCTGCTTTATTGTTATTATAAGATCTGTAATGTTCATTGATTCTGATTTTAAAGTTTCTAGCTGTTTTACCAATATAGAATTTATCACAAGAATTACATGTTAATTTGTATACGCCTGATTTGTAATCATTATTGATTTTGTCTTTGTTATTTTTTATGTGTATAACTTCCAAAGAAGCTACAGTGTAGCGAAACAATATTGTCAAGTGATAAACAATAAACTGTGAAATTCGAAAAAGTGTTTTTTATTCATTAAGTATATAATGGAATTTCATCAAGTATCAGTAGATAAAATCAATTATATGAAAGAAATAAGTAGTAATGAATTTACTTTAAGTAATTAAACTCGTCAAATAAACGTTCGAAGGGAGTTGTTTTAATTTTCATTATAGAATCGACAAAATATAAAAATCCTTAAGTCGTTTGTACACAGTTTGGATTAAATCAATCGGAAGCTGCGCGAACGGGAACCCGAGATAGATACTTTCACTCCCTTGTTGCGATAGCTGGTAACTAACTACGTCACTTTGTTTGGCTCAAATAAATGACTGGATTTATGTGAATTATCTACTGTTGGCCTCGCCCTAATCTACCGGTTTGTATTTTAATAACGCCACTCTGGTTCCCCCGCAACCCTTTACTGCTACAGAACAACCAACCTACCTCAGCCGGGATCCATATTTTACAATAAGCGGTTTTGTCGTCATCCTTTTGGGTAAATTTCGTAAATCTATTATGAGAATGGACGCTACCACCAAATTGTACACGTTAACTTAAATCGATTGCCTAATTAATTAATTGCAGCGGTAATATCGAACGTAACCCATCCATTCGAATGGAATTCAATAGATTCTATATCGAGCCCTTATTGTTAATTCTTGCGAATAATTCAAAACGAATAGCGAAATATGCACTATTTTACAGTAAAATAATTAATGGAAAACTGCTTTAGATGGTTGTAAACTAATCAATTACCGAATTAATTACACTTTAAAACCATTAAATCACCAAAAATAGTTGTTTTTTTTATTTTAAAAGCAGTTCTATTTCCGGTGGATAACAAATATGCAATATGAATATCTAAATATTTAAGTAAACCTCTCCACTTATATTTGTGTTTCTCGTGACATTATAACCTAGAGTCATCCGTTTCACGTTTCCCCGAATATATGAAGGCAACCCATAATTTATTGGTGTGACTTTCTGAAACACAATTGTTGGTATTTGAAAGAGGGTTAGGTGGTGGCGGTTTCATGAAAATCGCATATATGAGGTGGGAAAGGGCGCGAGCCGTCCAAGCGAGAATGGCGACAGGAATTCTTCCCATTGCGCCTATCTCCCTTTCCCATCCCTCTTGAACCTTCGAGACTACGCCTCTCCCGAAACGATCAGTGCTGGTATTAGTTTTGCGGAACAAATTGCCAGAGATGATATATGGAATATAATTACTGTTCGAGGCAGTAACAGAGGGTGATTTAAGAAAGCAGTAAAGTTTCTATCTGTGTTACGCCAGGGGTCCTAAAGCAACCCGGAACTGTGGAGTTGGGTGAAGTGGAGGGAGCGAGGTTAAGAGGCGGTCGAGATAATACCGAACTGATAGCAGTTCGCCTGGTAATATTCCATTACACCTGTAATTAAACATCGTATCATCGGCTTAAATAATTACCTCTTATTGGGAAGTAACGCCAAGGTATTGGTTAGTAATGTTGTTCATGTGAAAATTTCCCAATATCCACCCGCTTCTATATCAGTACATACAACCAAATTCATGTTCGTATAAATAATTTCATTCACATATAAATACATCGGTAACCTTAATTTTCCCACAATTTCAAGCTATAATGGATGATACTCACATTTACTTCTTCTAAATGTGTTGTTGAAAAAGGGACATTATTGGCAACAACTGGATACCTGATGGTTTTTGTGGCAATCGGAAACGGAATTAGTCGTTGCTCTTTGGCGTCTAAGGAGCTAGTCTTCTCCTGGTAGTATTACCATCTGTTTAAATTAAATGCAGATAAAATGGATAGGTAATAATTTAATTTACGATCCCCTGCTTTACTTGGAGTAATTCTTAGTTGAAGTAGTAAAACAACGTCAGAGACGAAGCAGTCATTAAGCAGGTTACGTCGTCACTATAAATCCACCAAAGTTACACCTTCGTATTGTACGTCCCTTCTTGTCAACCTGTACGTGTGTATACGTTAGATAGGTTATTTCTAATTCGCATGTTATATAGTACGCCATAAGTCACGGGGATGAAACGGAAAACGGAGGGGCAAAGACGAAATGGCTCAAATTGAGAAAATTCTTGAACAGTTCCCGAGAGTCTCACGTCGGAAATAAATTATTGCACAACGGTCTTCGCTTGAATTACGAAGAAGTTGCGGAGATGGTAAACAACCATTTTAGCTACGAGTGTGACATTTGCGATGGATTGCTCCACCAGGTTGCAAACTTTACCTCTGATCTACATCCACAACGCCATGTCGCACTGATTAAAAGTTAGTTCGTTTAAAGCTCACTATGCAAGCAAAGACAAACGCACTGGGTACTACAATTACATATTATCGGATATAGGTAGATTGGTATCGGTATTTTATAAATTATACCTTTTTTTAATACGTATAGTGTCAGAGGCATACCTACCAGAATAATATAAATAAATTGTTATATAAAATAAAATAGAGTATCCAAAAGTTGACTGTGAATAAAATAATAATCCACTTAGAAGAAAACACAAGTTGGATAGTTTGACTAATTTATTGGCTAACTCGACAATATTGTTTTGGTCCACAGGGACCATTATCAAAAGTATATTGTGTGCTAAAGTTATTAACTGTATTTTGAATTTTTGCCACTGAAGTCAACAATCGAAATCTTAAAAATATGTTCAACAAGTTTAAAACTAAAACAGATCCTTTTTTAAAAAGCGGAATCGATTTTTTTTGTGACCAATGTGATGCAACTTACATAGGAAAAAGTGGGCGAGCCTTAAACACTAGAATTAATAAGCATATCTATTCCATAAATAAAAAACAAAAAAAACGGCTTCTCTGACCATTGCATTGACAATGATCATAATCTTGATACAACAAAAACTAAAATTTTACAGAATAATATTAAAATAAGAAAAAATTCATTTTTTTAAGAATTTAGAAATTAAAAAATCTTTATTCAAAAAACAGACCCTAGTCAATAACCAGATTGAAATGTACAACGACTCAACCCCACTTCTCCTATGTAGGCTGTAGGTATAGATTTTCTGTTGTAAGTTTATAATTTTAGTCCCTGTGGACCGAAACAATATTGTCGAGTTATCCAATAAATTAGTGAAACTATCCAACTTGTGTTTTCTTCTAAGTGAATTTACATCATGTTTCACAATCATTGCACAAATGAAAGTCTTAATAGCAATATAATAATCGTTTATAAGAATTGGTATTATTACGATTTTACTATTTATCAACTTTTACCATTATGGATTTTATTTTAAGTGATCTGAATGATAAAATGGTAGCACCAACAGAAAGCAGAAATAGTTGTATCAATTAGAACATGCTGCGCTACTTGGCATGTACTGTATTATAAAAGTAACTGTAATTTCTAATCCAGGTGGGATACATACATGGTTTTAGTTAAGAATGTAATATGTTCAATAAAATAAATTTGGAAATTTGTTAATTTAAAGTAATTTTTCCAGCGATTAAAAATAACTTCGGGTTTGGTTTGAACTTTTGTCGTGTCCTTATGCTTTTTCTTGACTTCCTTTTGCTTAAAATAAAACTCAAAGTCACAAACTTTTAACATTTCAGATGATCTAATTAAATTGAGACTTTCTTTGTTTTAACAATATCAATATATTCTTTTAAAGTTAATATTTGTTTTTGAACGAACACATTTTTATTCCAAATATACCCTTTCAAAATTATTGCAATAATAATGGAAAATATCGTTTACAAAACAAAATATTTTATAATTGGTAGTGTAGAAATAAGGAATTTTCGGATGGCAATTTAAAATAAAACAGAAACGGCTTTTTACCATCATCAGTTTTGAATGTCTATCAAGTGGTACAATAATTTTAACTTAAGCATCGGTGTTGTCGGTATGATTCTGCTTTCTAGTTTTGTCATGACATTTACCTGCAATGTAGGTAAGCATTAAAGCACCGGAATTGTGTCTCGTTTACGGAGAAGATCCAGTATTTTGAGTGAAACTTTAGCAAGATGTGGACATTGTCAAGAGGTTGTAATTTGTCAGTTTCCTGTAAACACAGCGAGGTTCGTTTCCGCAGTGCCGCTAAGCAGTCGGAATCGTATCGAATTAATCCTTGCCAGTTGTAACGTTCCTGGAGCTTGTTTCCTGCAACTTTGCTAAACTGGACTACAATCAGCTATTCAGTGTGTCAACCTCTTCCTGCCGACATAACACCTACAGAACGTCTTTAAATCCACCATTGTCAAGGAAACATGTCAAAATCAGCATTCTCCTTATTTCGAAAAATATCCTAGTGATATGAATACAAATACTCAACTGATTGACAAGCTTTGAAACTTTTATTGTCGTAATTAAAAACGCTTTGATACTATAGTACGAAAATGGACATTTCTAAATAGACTTATTGCTGTTGAACTCGTTAACTTCTGGTTTTTATTTGTTTAACGAAACATCCGTGAGAGAAATTAGAAGAATTTTTTTAGGGTAGTAACTGATCCGTGTTGAGACTTACTCATAATATTTTACGAAATAAAACAAAATGTTTCAATAAAATTATATTGTACTCACAACAAAATTATTTCATCACACAGTGGTATCATCAGGTAATAACCGATAAAAAAATTCATTAGTAGACCAAATTATCATCTAAAACTGAAATCAAATACATTGAATAAAATTTACCCAATAATAAAAACGAAACCAAATAGATTCAATTGTTTTTCTTATTATGGTGATATTTCATTAAAAGTAAGCAATATTATACAAAATACTAACAATAATACATTAGGTAGTTATATAATCAACACTAAATGTAAAACTACTAAATGTTTTTGTTCAGGAGTTCACTTATTAAATTGTAAAGACTGTTCTAAAGCATATATAGGGCAGACAGGCAAAAAATTCATGACTCGCATAAATGAGCATTTCAAAGGTTTCGATAATAAAAAAGTAGACAGACTTACGCGGAACACTTGCTAGAAAACAATCATAACTTCAATTCAAATTACAAAATTTTACAGAGAGCATAAAGGTTTCAAATTAAATTTACTTGAAATATTGGAAATAGATTTTGTAAGAAAGGGATGATTTTAAATCATCAATTAGAAAGTTACAGTTCCCAATTGGTTAGTATAAATTGTAAAAATTACCTCCCACCAACTTAAATAATATACGAGGATGGATCAAATATAAACGAGACTTTTTTCATAAAACATTTATTTTGAAAAGTTTCACAAAAGCACAAATTTCTCTATTTTTCGACATATCCCCCATGTTTGTCTATACATTTTTCCCAACGCATTGATTGTTTTTTCATCCCGTTTCCATAATTGATTCTTTGAGGGGCCCAAATATGAGGAAATCATAAGGGGATAGGTCTGAGCTATATGGAGAGTGTTCCAGTTGAGTCCAGTGGATTTTACCGATTTGGACCTGCGTTAAAGCTGCGGTATGAAGCCTAGCGTTATCGTGCAAGAGTAACACGTCACGAATGAAGTGTGTCCTCCTTTTTCGGCTATAAGGATGTTTTACCTGACTGAGAAAGTTACAGTAGTAAGCAGCATTAATGGTTCTTTGCTCGTGCTTAAAATCGATCAATTATCCCTGTCCAGTTCCAAAAAACCGTGGCTAAAACTTTACCTGCAGACAGACGTGTTTTCGGCTTCACTGGGTTTGATTCATCTTTGCGCCGCCACCCCATGCTTGCTCGTTTTGATGTTGGAGTGCAATGGTGTACCCACGTCTCATCGCAGATTACAATTTTGTGCAAAAATATTTCACCTTCCTCTCCATATGGAGTGAGAAGCGCCTGATAGATGCGAACTCGAACAGCTTTTTGTTCTTCACTCAGCAACCTTGGAACCCAACGAGCTGAAGTTTTTCGGAATCCCAAGTTTTTCGTTATGATTGTGTGGACACGCCCATAGCTGATGCCGAGTTCACCAAAAATCTGAAGCACAGTGCGGCGGTCCCCTTCAATAAGGTTTCTAACGCGTGCAATGTTAACCGGCGAAATGCTGGTGCACGGACGACGAGGATGATTTATATTTTCGACACGATAACGCCCATCGTTAAATTCTTTGTACTTAACTGTTACACATTTTCACGAATGCATTTTATTTCCGAATTGTGCCTGCAATCTGCGTAAAATTTCATCTGGTTTCACGTTTTCACGTGTAAGAAACTTAATAATAATTCGTTGCGCAACGCTGCTATGTAACTCTTTCTCACTCATTGTGGTAGCTACGAGTATTAACCAAGCGAATACAGCAATACAACGCATCGTTTCCGTGCCACCTAATATCCTCACTTCAAGTTCCTAACGCCCGGATACGCCTTGAACAACTATTCGGCGCTCAATTTAAAAAGGCTTGTTTATATTTGATCCGCCCTCGTACATACATATGTATAGTTAATAGCATCCTTTGAGAATGCAGTTAGATTTGTCTGCCTCAGGAATAGGTGTGATCTCAAACTTGGAATGAGAGACATATTGACAACAATAGAAGTTCCTGTTGCACTTTGGAAGTTGAATTTGCTTTTTGTTTCTTCTTGAATTATTAATAAACCTTTTGGCTTCCTAACACGACAGTACAGCGTTTGTATTAGGACTTAAGCCCTTACCTGTCATCCGAGTCTAAACCAATTGGCTTATCTAAATCTCAGTAGTGTACGCTCTGAGGAAGGTTGACATTAGGTTTTTAAATTTTTAATATTGTTTTGAATACGAGCATTACGATCAGTTTGATGGAAACAATGAGAATGAATTACAAACGAAGACAATAAAAGACAATTCTTTCAGAAAGTTAGTCAGGTCATGAATTTAGAGAAAATAGGTTTGTATATAAAAAACATATTAATCAGATACCCTTAAGTGAGGATTGTTTGTAAGTATTCTGATTCTATTAGGTAGTTTATTTACATCTAATTGTTTTGTGTGTTCGACATCATAATGACGACGAACTTTCACGTGGCGTTTGGTTGTAGTTTAACTATTTTTATATTAGGTGACGATATGTTTTAAATGTTTGCCAGTTTTCATAAGGTTTCAAGGTTTTGTTGTTGCAACAGTAATTGTTGTTTTAGGACTTTGATCTCAAGTATCAGTTAATAGTTTAGATGTAAATAAATTATATTTTTCATTTTCCGATAAGGATACTTTGATATGGATATTGTTGTCTGCCATTCCCCTACTTCTAATCTTTTACCGGCTACTTGCAATTTCCCGTCACACGCCCACGCCTTGGCTACTTTAATTTTTCTTAAGGGAAAAGCATGTAAGTGCGCAATAAAAACTACTCTTGAATGCCGACATAGTGCATAAACATTTCGATTTATTATTATAGTGTCGCATACGTGGTAAGTAAGTATCTGCCCACGTAATATGGCTTAGGGGTGCGGACTGACCAGCGGCATGTTTAAAAAACGACCCGGCTGGCTCCATATGTATATCAGGGTGAGAAAGTGCATCGTCAGTCCCTATAAATTTCGCATAATGCAATATTAATCAGTGGCATGACTTGTATGTCTCCGACATGCGATTCCACCCGCTTAACCCGAGATATACGTTCCAGATATTGGATATTAAGTACGGAGACGTTTCAAAAGTTGCGAATATTTTCTAATTTATTTGTCAGACTCTATTAATGTTAAAATTTAAGTGTATTTTGGAATGTTGTTTATGAGATGCGAAATTATGTAGTGTGCCCGTGTGAAAGTTACATACAAATTTTAAAAACGGCTCTATTAATGGAAGCAGAGTATAAACTGCCATTCGGAGACAAATTTCGAAAATCTATTACTCGGCGTGCACGTTTTATAAAACATTACGGGAACATAATTGGAGTAGATTTATTTCGGGACAGTGTGCGCTGGAAGGATAGTTATTGCGACGGTCATAAAACACAAACGACTGTACCGAGCCTAATTGGCAGTATAATTACAACATCTATTAAAGTTACAAATGGTTCATTTCCAGCAGTTCACTCTTGTCCGTTCTTGTAGTATGTTATAGTGTGTGTGTGATATAACGCAAGCGCATATCCGAAGACAGTCGTGGAACGGGCCATGAAAATGTCACATACACTATCGCGATAGATCATTTCAAAAATAACTTGCGAAAATCGAAAACTATAAACCTTATGACCGTAAACATATCCGTTTTATATATTTGTTATTTCGTTTGTAAGGGTTGTTAGTAAATTAATATATTTATCTAATGTGTATGTACACTAATAAAGTAACACAAATTGAAAGTTATTTGCTATTAAGACTTTCATTTGTGCAATGATTGTGAAACATGATGTAAATTCACTTAGAAGAAAACACAAGTTGGATAGTTTCACTAATTTATTGGCTAACTCGACACTATTGTTTCGGTCTACAGGGACCATTATCAAGAGTATATTGTGTACACAATTTACTCTTGATAATGTTTTTTTTTTGTCTCGCAAACCACTAAACCGCTTTTTACGATTTTTTTTCTTCTTTAGTAAATTTCTCATTTGCTCATTGCTCATAATTGACACTCTTTTACAAAAAATTTCATACACTCAAAATATTTCAAACATCTTCCCACTCACTAAAGATAACACAAATACAAAATTCAAACTTTTAACATATATAGGGAAACCATCACCAACAATTAATAATTTTCTGAGAGACAACAATATAAATATATCATACAAAACCTTAGCATACACATAAAGAATAATAAAGACAAAGTAGATAACTTATCAAAACCAGGCATATATCAACTCAATTGCGGTACTTGTTCAAAAATTTATATAGGTCAGTCGGGAAGAAATTTTAGAATCCGTTTGAACGAACGTTTTAGATCATATAGAAACAAAAAAACCGATTCTAACTATGCCAAACATGTGTTAGAAGATAACCATATATTTAATTTAGATCTAAATATTTTACACATTGAAAATAAAAGTTTAAAAGTTACATTATTAGAATCTAAAGAAGTTTAATTTAAACTAATAAAAATACAGACATATTACTTAATGACCAAGTAGATATAAACCTCTCGCCGCTATTAAATCTTTTCCCTCACTCTAATGAAGATGCACCACCCTATTTATAGACATCTACTCTTAGTTTTAAGTAGATTTTGTACCTCTTGGCGAAACACGTATCAAGTTTATTTAATAAATTGTGGAAGTTATCAACTGTGTTTATTTCAATATGTTGGACTTCCATCAAGTATCCGCTAATTCAATACAATTGATTAAAGAAACTTGTACAAGTTTCCTGGTGAATTTATACTTCAAACTACTACTAAAAACCAAAATTATTACTCAAAACATTTAAAATTGCTTTAAATTATATTTTCTGAATTTTGATTTTGGTCATGTACAGAGTGTATGAATAGTGATAGCTTAATTTGCAACACCCTGTGGGATGCAACAGTTAAACCATCCGGGATCTACACACATCGTGTTGCAGCCCCATCTTTTCCGAACATTTTGATTTTTGATTCATCTTATTATATCTATTAATAAAGCAGGTACCACTAATTTTCGTATAAGGAATGGAGCACTAAAATTTTAATTGGAACACTAAAAAGGCACTAATTTCTTATGTGCACAGTTTTGTGATGTGGTTGTGCCAGCTTAATAGACATAAATTTATCACCATTCTCATTTTGAAACGAATCCATGTCGAAGATTTAGTGATAAATCAGTTGTTCAAAAACGTCACAGTCTAGGAAATATTGTGTACTTATCTATCATTTATATTAAGTAAGCTCATATTTTGCAATAAATATGTCAGTGACCCATTTAGTTTTTTCTCATCATGAAGCACTTAAATGGCAAACTCCTTTCTCTGGAATATTTGCTGGTAACAGTTCTCCGTTGTCCGTTGTTTGTTTGTTCTGAGATGCGATCTTCCTGTCGCATAAAGCTTAAAGTAAGTTTTGTTGGTCGTATTCAACCGATTACATATTCGGGCATTGACTTTGTCGACGAAGGGAAATCATTATTTTACAAGTCCTTTCAAAAACAATACCTCATATAATTCGGCCGGACTCGGTTGTCTCTATCTGTCTCCCTCTCTCACCCTTGTTTGCAAACATTAACCATTATAATCTTGCTGTGGCTTTTATATAAGTAAATGTATAGGTACGATCTATGCATGTACAGAAACCTCGTCGTGTTGCGCTGAAACTTTTCAATTTACAGCTTAGTAGTTTAATTCGATAGCAAAGGGAAAATAGCTATCGAGCAAAACTACACAAGTACTTTAAAATACTGACTGGAGCAGATCTAGTTTCTCTCACGGTTAGAACGACAGAAGTTTATATTATAGAGGGAATGAACGGTGAATTCGTAAATTTGAGTTTCGCTATTTCTCGTGAAATGTTTTCTCATTGAATCTTGTTAACAATTTTACAAAATTTAACATCCTTCGTATTATTCTCTTTGCGAAACTGAAATTTAAATATACAGCTTATCGTAAATATCGCAGGATTTGTTGGAGATCATAATAAAAATGTGTTTTTTTAATTTTTTGTTCTGAGCGAGGAAATTGGAGTGAAATAATAGGTACCAATATAACAGGATCAGAAGATCCAACGTTACGTTTGAAATAAAAAATAAATTGGAAGAATACAAAACAACTAATCAATGTGGTTTAAATTATATATCTAATATCATATTACAACCAGTATATCGCTATCTAAAAGTTCTTTAATAAAATTGTCATGTTTAAAATTGTAAACCAACGATTAGTGGTTAGTTGGTAATCTTTTAAACAGTGAAATTCATTAATCAAGATCGGTCGGATTACCAATCAGAAGCTAATTAGAACCAAGATTAGAAGTAAATCTAAATCAGTAGAGGACAGTGAGAAGACTGATAATGTGGCATACAATCTGCAGCTGCGTCATCTCAGTCACTGCCAGTTCTCTATCATTTCTGCTATTTCTAAATATTACGTGGTTAGTACGTAAGACATATGGCGATACTTTAAATGATGAGGTTTGGGAATTGATATCGGTCAGAATGGCACTCAGAAAAGAGACACAATCATGATTAGATGTAGCAGAAGACTGGTAGTCACTAAGATATACCACCCATTTCACCATCATCTTCTGATTTATTTACATCATCATGATTCTAACTCACTTCTGATTGATCTCAATTTCGGAATCTCACTATTTAAAGAATTAATAAAAATAGTATAAATCCTTGGTTAGTAATTTATCGAAACTACCAGACATAAATCACGATTTTAATATTCAATTTCATTAGATCCCGTCAGTACGACATAGACATAGAACTGAAACTGTTCTTCTTAATTTAGTTTACGTGTATAATCTGTGTAGTTGATTCAGTTGGACAAGCAGATACTTTAATAAAGTCCTTTTGTAGCATATGAGATATTTCAATAAGCAGTAAATATCGGTAGACGGCAGATGGCGAGATACTGCCATAAACAGATATTAAATCGGTTTGCTTTTAATGAATTTCTAACTGACCTATGTACCTCTATGTATACTGATTATGTGATAGGGATTAACTTGCAATGTTAAATATATATTTTAAATGTATCTACTTTTATATTGTAGTGGTAATCCAAATAGGAATTTACGGTATGCTTATTCTGGTCGAGCGTCTCAATATCGGTTTTGGTGTTGATTTGGTTTTGTCACTATTTTTGAAATGTTACATTTTATTATCACATCATTACCGATCTATCTGTCTTTCTATTTGGGAGACCCGTTTAAAGCATGTAATAATCAATACTTGAGATATTCCAAGGTGCCGGTTGCCATGGTTTAACGTTAAGCTTTTGCTGTGGCAAACGTAATTAGCCGCATATTGAGTAATTCAATCGGTACGTAGCGAATGCCTAAACACGTGCAATGTACATGTGTGTGTGGCTGTGGGTGGGGGTGTGTGTGTGTGTGTGTGTTTGTGTACGTTCGCACGTATATATATATATATATATATATGTGTGTGTGTGTGTGTCTAGGACGTATAGATGTTCGTAAACAGACACATAGACATAGACATAAATATGTCTCTGATCCATATTACATGGAATCATTTAGCAGCCGTTCTACCAGCGACACTATGTCACACGCCGAGCAGCTCTCTAATAGGATTATTTCAATTTGATTCGTTGTATCCTAAAATGGGTATATTGTGACGGAAAATACGCAGAAATGTTTAAACATACGTATAATTAATTCGGCTTGATTATTTTGCTTTCTCGTGCTCTTGCAAATTATGGGAAACAATTGCTCATCTCCACTTCATCCGTACTGTTCCTTCAACTTCATAATTAGAAGCCATTTTATCAAAGTAAACTGATGGTGTGTATAATTGAAAATGAAACGACAACCAAAATTGAAACCGTAATAAGAATTTCTATTTTGGACGCCTCATATATTAACCAAATTTTAAAAAATCGATCAAGTCAATACTAAATTAATTTGATAATAACATAGAGGCAATTGTTGCTATCTAGTAGATTTTAGCTGCTACAGAAGATATTAAACTGGACAAGGCCTCACTGAGGTATTTAAACTTGTCCATCGCGATCCGTGTCTGGTGGTCTCGATAAATTTCTGACCAAAAACGTAATAATTGTTTTTCAAATTAATTTGGTTGATTTTTGACAATAATAATATGTTTCCATGATAACTAAAGATGTTTGCCATCATATGTGTCTGTTTTAGTGTTAATTTGATGATCTTAGTCTTATTATCGTTTGCAAGACTCGGGAAAGAAATTTTGTCAAGAGTTTCTTTTAACATTTTGGTAGAAGACATTTAATAGATTAATGAGAATGGTAACTAATTTTATTTGTAAGCGTACTTTACTGATTAATATCAATTAGAACAGTATAAGTTATCTATAGAGACTACAAGAATATTAAAAGCAATCTTTAATAAGAAAATAGAGAATATAGAAATTGTAAATAGACCTCTGACCATTAATTACACAGAATTATGAATTGGAAGCCTTACTGTTTTCTTATTATAAGTTAAGGGATATATATTTAGGCTGTGAAAGTAACATTACTAAAATCAAATCTATCCCTTTACCTATTTGTAAGCTCAACTGTGGGACCAGTAGGCATTACGTTGTGGCAATTAAATTCTTTAATGTCTTACCGAAACATATAAAGAATTTAAAAAATATAAGTTATAAATGTTTAAGAAAACACATTGCTCATTGGCTAAGATATAAAAGCGATTACATAGACAACTGTAATACACCTCTAGCTTTGTTTCAACGTTGCACTATACTTCTTTGTAACCACTTCTACGTGCGGACCTGTAAGGTCTCCTTGTAGACTGTATTGGTGAATTAAAAAAAATAAATAATAAACTATAAGCATAGCATAAGCTGCATCGTCGATTCAGTAGGACAAGTAGATACCTTCCTAACACCCTTATCGAACATATTATGAAATACTTCACTTAGCACCTAACAGATATCAGTAGATGCGATATAGAAATTAATATGAAGTTGTATTCCTGTCGATTTTTTCTCTATTTTCTTCTAGTCTTTTGAATTTATCATAGCGGCAAGATAATGTACGTTGTTTGCGGAAACTAGAATATTTTGAGATAAATTGTGCAAAAGGTCCTAACTATCCATTACCATCCTTAATGTTTGACCCTCCTATGTCTCATTTTAAAACACAGTCTTGTTTTTAAATATGTGTACGTTAGTAGTGGTTAGTTGCTTGACTAGAGGTAGACGTGCAAGTGTCACTGTAAAGAGGAAAGGTTTGAAGAGTGTGTCTCTTTCAGCAACGTTGTTGAGGCACCGGCTCCCCTAGGGATTCCGGTCAGTGGCGCTCCCCGACTCCTGGTGCCCAGGTATGTGTGCTTGGTGGGCACGCTGGAGGAAAAGTTCGAACCTGCCATCGTCGTTTTGGTATATTATCGCCATTCAAGGAAATTAAAAAAACAACTAAACGTATAAATAATACGGTGAAGTGATATACCAAAAAAGAACGTAAAATTTAAACTTTCTAGGGTGCACTTACTGTGAAACATTTTTGACTTCAAAAGAGAAAATAAATAAAAGAATGGAAAAAGTTTCACCAATTGTTTATTGTACTCGACAATACCGTTTCGATCTACGTGATCATTATCAAAGGTATTACTAATTATTAAACTTAAATCTAAACAAATCACATCTTTATAGTCTACTTAAAATAAGTGGAGAGGAGTAGGTTACTAATTCTAGTTGGTTGTACATAAGTTCTTCTTTTGTATACAAAGCTTTGTTTATTTCTAAGTATTCGAGAAGCGATGACCTTTTACCCTTTGTTATATTCGTGTGTAAGATTTTTGTGTTTTCTATGTCTAACTTATGTCCTAGACTTAGACAATGATATGAACAGGCAGTTTTTTGTCAGATTTTTTAATATTATTTAAATGTTCTCTTATACGAGTTTCTACTGCGCTCCCTGTTTGTCCTAAATAACTCGCACTACAATCCTTACAAATTAATTTGTAAATTCCACTTTTTAGTTTAATATTGCTTTTATGTTTGACATTAATCAACATGATTTTTAATGTCCTACCGTTACATTCTATTGTAGTAATTCCTAGTTTCTTAAGTCGTGATTTGAATTTTGAACTTACGTTATTGACAAATTGCAAAGAACAATAAATGTCATCTGTTTTCTTACTAAAATTATCATTAAATAGTAGTTTTTGAACTTTCTTGTTAAGTTTTAGATTAATCGTTATGTCTACAATGTTCAGCTTATAGTTATTATTAAACGCTGTATTTTTAATACTTAATTTAAAGTATATGAAAAAATCTGACAAAAAACTGGCTGTTCAGATCATTGTCTAAGTCTAGGACATAAGTTAGACATAGAAAACACAAAAATATTACACACGAATATAACAAAGAGTAAAAAGTTATCGCTTCTAGAATCCTTAGAAATAAGCAAAGCTTTGTATAAAAAATAAGAACTTATGAACAACCAACTAGAATTCCTCTCCACTTATTTTAAGACTAGAAATATGTGATTTGTTTAGATTTAAGTTTAGTAATTAGTAATTCTCGTGATAATGATCACGTAGATCGAAACGATATTGTCGAGTACAAGAAACAATTGGTGAAACTTTTTCCACTCTTTTATTTATTTTCTGTTTTGAAAAAAGGACGTTATTTCTTTAGGATAAGATTTATTAATAATTATTTCTTGAAGTTACTACTCAATTACAAAATATTCCGATGATATGGATTAAAATTATGTATTTTGTGGCCGTATTAAAAAGGAAAACTGTTGTGCAATAAGATCCATAATAAGGAAATTATTTGTTTTAGAATGTCACTAAGCAAGTCATGTTAAGTAACATAAGCAGTTACCTATAAAACAAATACCGGTTTCAGTGAAATGTTTTGTTTTAATTGATAAAATTCTAAATTTTTCAAAAACGATTGAACATTAACATAACCTACTTAGTCAGTCAGAAGTAATCATATTGATATTTTTTTGTTGGTGATGAATGGTAAGATTTCTATTTTGTGTTGATAGTATTGTTACTTGTAGGTATATCTAGGATAAGTATCATTGTTCTTGTTTGTATGTGATTATGTTATTGTAAAATATCATATAACGCAACTGTGTACCTATGTGTTTGGAATAGCTTTGTATTGGTTCCTTTATCTTATTAATTTTGTCAACGAAGTGGTGATAATATCTATTAAAGTAACTGTAAGTACTAAAATTAACCAAAAATATCTAAATTTAATGCCTTTTTATCGTAATTTTTTACAGAATGAAGCTTTTTAAAAAAAATCAGAAAACAATTGCCATTTATCAAAATATTGATTACTGAATAGTATGTAAAAACTGATATTGTGTTTTATAATTACACAAATATATCTTTGATTTGTTTAATTGGTAACATTAAAGTATCGAATCATTTTTGAAAATTATAATACCTTTTTAACATATCAAAAACAGAAGGAATTAAAATCCCTATTCGTCTAAATGTTAAGATCAAAGATCTCTCATTTGGAACGCGTCCTACCAAGTAGGCACAATGAACCTATAGCCTGTAAAGGCCTTTCTGCCAGCGCCCACCTGATGAGACCCGTTAGGTCGAAACCGGTCGTGGGATATGGCTTTCGGTTCGTTGTGCCTACTTGGTAGGACGCGTTCCAAATGTGAAATCTTTGATCCTAACATCTAGACGAATAAGGATTTTAATTCCTTCTTTTTTTGATATGTTATATTTTCGTCTAAGAAACCATCGGAATCAACGGTGTAATTCAATGCCGGTAGGGGTATTAACCCTCGGAGTAGTTGTTTCTGTTGATTCCAAATTAATATTTATATTTATAAATACCTTTTTATTTTTCTTTGCGTGAATGTAAAATCAAGTAATTTAGAAGAAATTCAATTAGGGATTATCATTGAATATGAAATTGTACTAAAAGTAATAGAATTAGATATATTGCGGAATTTATAATTTAATTTTAAAGTCGTTGAAAAGGCAGGGTCGAATTTTTCTTTAACAGCGTGCTGCTTGATGTTGTGCTGTATATAAATACACGAAACGTAGCTGCCTCGTAGTATCCTTTACCTTTCCTCAACATACTCTCTGTTAGAAAATGATAATGTAGCAATGCCTTTTAATTCTTTTACTTACTTGTCATAATCGAATATTCATTATTGTTATTAATAACTAAATCAGTAAGTACATGCTTAAATGAATAAATATTTAAATTTAATGCTTAAGAATTCTTTAATTCTTAAGCATATTTATGTAATCCGTTATTTTGACAAGTAAGTGAAGGGTTTTTGACATACATTTTCCTTATAGACAAGCTGCGATTATGATTTTCTCTTGTTTATTGTAGGGGCTTCGGATTTATCACCTTCGCAGACCCATCTAGCGTAGATAAGGTATTAGCACAAGGCACACACGAGCTAGATGGTAAAAAGGTAAGTCTATTTAGTAAACTTCATGATGTTTCTGTCTAACAGAAATGCGAAATTATTTTTTTTTGTCTTTTACTTGATTCGGAAACTATTGAAGAGCAAAATATGTTCATTTTATATATTAATTTACTGTTAGATTCTATTTACTATTTATATTTAAATTACTTGTTATTCTTATAATGAGCCCTTACGATAAGACCACTTCTCTACAATTAATCGATGGTCATTATTATTATATACATGAGACTTTTACTTCTTGTAATTCCAGAAAAACGCTACAATTTCTCTGTTAATTGTTTTTATTGTTAACTCATAATGTTTTTTTTTTTCCACACTGAAGGAGCCACATCTAGCGAAATACATATTGCGTGTTAATAATAAAAAAAAATTGTTCTGATTTTCTCTTAATGGAGATTGTTACCTAAATTATGGATTATTCTTTATTATTTAGTAATTTATTTATACCTAAAAAGGTAAGAACGGATCCTTATGTGTATGTGCCTTATAATTTGTTACTACTGCAATAACTAACATTATCTATCGACTTCTAAATAAAATTATTAGCAAAAAGATTTTATTTTTAAGTAGGCTAAAGCATCTTAAATATTTCGCTTAAATTATATAGAGTTGATAGATACAGATTACTGGAGAAGCAATAGCAACTATTTCAATTTTTGTACCCATTTGAATCATCTGAATTAAACAAATTACAAATTAACCAGAATAAATACATTTGTTTGGAATTACAACAATTTAATAAAAAGCTCTTACAATATCGTTTCGGCATAAAGGCCATTATCAAAGAGTGAAATCGAAACAGTATCGATTTGTTACTTTTGTTTACAAATTCTTAAATCAGTCAAAAAATAGTTCAAATTGAGAAGAGCACATTCTCGGCGCGATAATCTTGAAATTACATACAACTGTTGTTGTACTGATGTCTAATGTCTGGTTTAAGCATATATTTATGCTTTTTTCGAAAAAAATCTATATTAAGAACAATTATTCTTTATTCAAGAATATTATATTATATATATTATTCTGGGAGTTTTCAGCGTACGGAACTCTCTGTGCGAAAATCAAATTTGGTATTTTCAACTAACGAAAGTACTGTTATGTATTTTCATGGAAACGTCGGGTTGTCATTTTATTATAGTGGCAGTAGCACGAGAAAGTTCAAACATTTGTTGTAGCTTGTGGGTGGTTGTGGAAGCGCTGATGATAGCGGTGGTGATATTGTTAGCGACTCTTGAGACTTGTTAGTCCGAAAACGTACAAAATGTCATCATCCTGTTTGCTTAGAAGGAGTTTGCGTCCGGAATAGATTTGTCGTGTCATCGTCGACATCTCAGCCTTGCAGTTGATGACTTCCTTCACGTTGCCTTCCTGACCTACCTACTTAGTCATAAATGCACTTGTATGTGTATTACTTACTGTCCGCAAGTGGGTTATTCTTGTTATGTCTTGAAATGTTGCAGGTGTAAAGGTCACGTTTATGAAAATACAAGGCGTTCTAACAAACTAATCAGATACTAGAAGAAGGATCATTAGTCATTAGATTTTGTAAAACGTGCAAACTTAATTGCTAACACTTCTAGTATTATTTATGACACTAGAGTAACATGGTTCAATTTGATGCGAGTCAAACTACCTTTCACTTTTAATTATTTTATAACAAAAAGCTACAGTGGTGATTACAATAAATGAGATGCTACTGGTGAAATACAATAGAGGTTGATTAAGGTCACGTCTGCGAATATGAAATGCAAATGAATGCTATTGAACATGATTGTTTCTAAAGGTATCTTAAACGATTCTTGTGCGATTAATCTCATTTTTGTAAAAAAAAAAATACTTTTTTGTGTTTCATTCCCACTAGCTACTCATGCTGGTGGGCGGGAAGTCCCTCCGACCTACACTGTAGTGCAAAGCCAGAGGGTAGGGCGTAAGGCCCTATTCAGCTTCCTTGCAGGAATCGTGGGAATGGGTGGGTGGTGTGGTTAGGGAGAGAAAGATGAGACGGACGAAAGGAAGACAGAAGAGAAGTGAAAGATTATCTGTGGAATATTACTGCCCCAGAATTTGCCTAAGTGATCCAAGGAAACTACAGAAAATTTGGACAGAACAGCCGGTTTAGAACACCAACCAACGTACCTACTGCCAATAAACAGAGAAAGCTAAGAGCATATTTTAATTATTAATCAGTTTAACAAGTTGATATCGTTTTTAGAAAAAGACCTTGTTTTTTTCTCTTCTGTCTTCATTTCGTTCGTTACATCTTTCTCTCCCTAACTACACCACCCACCCATTCCCACAATTCCTGCAAGGAGGCTGAAGAGGGACCTACGCCCTACCCTCCGGCTTTGCACTACAATGTAGGTCGGAGGTTCTGCCCGCCCACCAGCACGAGTAGCTTTGTTGTTGTAAAATAGAGTTGTATAATAACCAACAGACCCACAGGTGCCTATCGGTGACGTTTAAATTTTTATAATATATTGATTTTATAATTTTCTTTTGCATATGTTTCTTGTGTGTGCTGTTGCTTCATCTTGATCTTTTTTTGATCGTTCTGTATTAAAAAAAAAAACGTTTTACTCAAAAATAACAATTAATTATTCAAGAGCTTATTATTAATGATTATGCCGTGTCGAGAGTTGCGGTTACTTCAAAGAGTATTTTCGGGGATTACTGGTAGTAGTGTTCATTAAACCCGTCAGAAAATACTTACCGTCGCGTAACATCTAGGCGTAATTTTTGTTGTTTACTGGCGATACGCCAAGAAAATAATTGGACGCACAATAGGTTCTTTACTTCCCGATATCTGTAACAAGATGTTAAGTTACCTCTGCTGAATTAATGGGTGTATATATCCTTAATGGTTGATGGGGAGGATCGGAATGGAATTCTCCTAATACTAAACGTGTTCTGCCCGAAGCGGTTTATTACTTATTAATGACCATCTCTTTCGAATTCAACAACCAATGATTTGTAGCGCTTTTCCGAATGATCTGCAATGTTTTTCGACCACGTAATCGTCATCCATCATTTGCTGTTCTGTTTCTTCTTTATTTTCGTTTCCTTTATCGGTTTACGAAATTTGGCTTCTCATTAATTGCTTGGTTTGGTAAAATAGTTGTGTTTTGATCTATTAATCAGAATAAAAATTTCTTTTAATCCATCTTTATTAATAAAGAATAAAAATTAACCAAACTACATATCTATAGTTTCGGGTTGAAATTTTGTTTAAGAAAACCTCAAGACGTTCTTCATTTGTTTTGTTTTATTAAGTATACAGGGTTTTTCAAGTTGATGGGCTATTAGAAGTATATGAATTGGTAGAATGAATTCAATTCTGAAACTTGGGCTCATTTGGTTATTGTTTATGCCGCTTCTTTTAAAAATATTTTCAAGTTCGATTTACATCCGGTTATACCGGAAGTAGATGTTAACTTTCTTATTTTTAATGGAATGACATACGTTTTTTTACATTGTCCGATAGAAAATCTGAATTCATGTATATTTTGTAGAAAACACTACCCCGAAAATATTGACGGATTTTGAGTTATTTAATTTTTTTGAAAATTTTTGACATTTGCACGTTAACATTTAAAATACCGTAATTCAATTAGTTTTTGAGATTTTGCTTTATACTTGTAATAATTATTTGTAACTATTCCTATTGTTGAAAAAAAATGTGGTGTTTAACTAAAATTTACAAGGTGTTCAAATTTTGTGGTCAAAGTTGGTCAACTTCAATGGGGCATAAGTCATTTTTTTTAAATGGAATGACCCATTTTTGACTACATATTCGAATTCCTCATTGAATTTGGCGTTTATTGCTATGGGACTAACGTATACCTTTATTTATACTTTTTGAGAAAAATTACAGAAAGAACTTGCAGACTTTTTAATGAACGTTATCCAAACAAATGAGCCCAAATTTCAGAACTGAATTCATTCTACTAATTCATAAACTTCTAATAGCCCATCAACTTGAAAAACCCTGTATATACATCTACTAAATTTCAAAGCCAGAAAAGCTGAGGGTAACTCATGAATAACATATGTACAATGTTAATACGAAAACAAGCTAAACGACGACAACCATAATTACTTGGTGCAATTATCACCTGCAAGAGTAATATCCGGTTGCTGGTTGCAAATAACATAAAAGTCAAGATGACCATCAAATGTAATCACGCAGAGAATATTTAATGTTTAGTTGTCATATAAACTTAGGTAAACATACCAACAAAGACTATTACCTGTAATTTTTTTTCGATGAGTAATAAAACACTGGGAAGTTTCAATAGAAATTTCATTTAACTCTCAACACTATTGCTTCAACCTTGTCAGGTCATTATCAAGAGAAAAATTTGTTATTTGCTCAATCAGTAGCATATTTTCTCTTGATAATGAAAAGGGTTGAAACAATATTGTTGAAAATTCAATAAAATTTTTAGTGAAACTTCCTAATGTTTTGTTACTCATGGAAAAAAATTACGATTATCTTATTATGTTTCATAAAAAATACGATACACAATCTTTCAGTTCAAATTTTTTTACGTATTTAACATACTTTTCAACAGTACCGAATATCTGCAGTAAAGTTTTTGCCGTAATTGTAATGATTTTGCATATTTTTATAAATCATCCTTATGGCTTTTGGCGCACATACGTGCATATCATACTCTTAAATTATAATATTCGTGAAATAATTCCAAATTAAAATTAAAATGTTATAATTCCTTTGATCAACTTACAACGTGTGCTTTTCACGAACGAATTATACAAAATCCATTACTTTACTAGATCATTGTATTCAGCTATATTTAATTTGGGGAGCGAGCGAAAAATGTCAGTTTTCCTTTTATCATTTTCAATTTCGACCTACTTATATCCTTGTTCTACATATTAAATCATTCTTCTCCCTGGTGCGTGCACCACTGAAATGCTTATCTTCAACAAACGAACAAACAAACTGATCGAATTGTTAATGAATTCAATCCCGTCAATAATCTCTATCCAACGATAACTTACTATTTTCTATAGGCATGTTTTTTTTAGAGACTTACTCTCTTCGCCGCCTGTCGTTAAAAAATTCTTTTCATTTGGAAACGAGACGGAAGCAGTGCCGTAGCTGCCGCATTTTTTCGTTATTAAAAAAAAGTTAATAGCAGAGAAACATCGTGGATAATAGCGTTGCTATGCAAAATAAAAGCGGCGTTTGAAAGAAGGGCCTGTCGGTCCATCTTTTATCCGTTGTTTACACAGCTGTTTCTCGCCATGGGCGTTCGTTGTCACTACCACTACACTATCGTACTCGTCGACGGCGTAGCGTCGCGTCGTTTGGCGTCGTCCGTTCTTTTCCTTTTTCCTTCTGCTTCGTTTTGAGACATCGCACAGTGGATACGAAAACCGAAGAAAATGTCACATTAAAGAAACCATACGCACAAGTAAAATTCAAATGAACACATAGATAGTTTTAGAAAAGACAATAATAGTTGAGCATTCATTTGTGGGTGTATTCACGATAAAACTTTTTTAATAAGAAAAGCACAGAAAGAATGTTCGACAATATTGTTTTGACCTAACCGGTCATTATCAAGAGTAAAAAGTTGTAACTATGACTAATTATGTACATGAACTTTTATACATTCAGTACACTTTACGGTGGGGGTTACAAGGATGTTTACATTAAGGACTGTAATTATCAGCCGTGTGTTATATATGTTAATCTCTGTTTGATTTTTAACAATATTTTAACCGTTTTTAAAAACATTCATTATTTTAAAATGTTCTATACATTGTTTATATCTAAATCGTGATTATATTTAGATTCATATTTTTTTTGTTTTTTATGTTATAAATATAGTTTTTGAATTGTATATTTAATGAACGTTCACTCTAACCTATATGTACGAGGGTAAATCAAATATAAACGGTAATTTTGTAAAATAAATTTATTGATTAATGATACATACAAAGTAAACACTTAACATTTTATCGTATTTAGCATCGCATTGTTGAATATTGTTGATTTTAGACTTTTTTATTGATTTCAATGGCTTGTTATGTTAAAAATTTTTAATTTACTTTTAATTTTATTGCTGGTATTTTTATAAATTTAAAAATTTAGCTAGTGTTGTCATTGGAGGATTATAAAAGAGTTCAAATAAACTATTTTATTGAATATTCTTTCTACGTTTTCCTTGAGGACATTAATGTTTGATAAAGTATATTTTGGTCCTTGATGTGGTCAACTTTTTTTTCTTTAGTGTATACTTTGTAGATTATTTTATTTGTATAATTACAACTTTTGTTCATCTTACTGTGCGCTATGGACTTTATGTTTCCGTCGCATCGCGACGCGTCACCAGTCAGAGGTTGTTCCGTTTAATGGTCGCCATGTACCTGTCGCTATTGCAGTGACGCCGATACGTCAATTAAGGTATTAACTGACAGCTTCGCTAACATTAACGAGGCCGTTGATGTAACGGGCATCGTCAATTTATTTAATGAATTTTTTTATTTTCTTCCGACTATCACCGCCACCACTACGACGTAGAACATCCTGTAGTGTCTAGTATTTGAAATTTTAAAAGGCATTTTCTTTGCGACGAAATTAAATACAAAGTTTAAAAAAATTATTTATTTAATAACTTATTAAACAAAAAACTAAAATAAAGTATTGTGTCTTATCAGGTGGGCGCTGGTAGAAAAAGTTTTTCAGGCTATATGATAAATATAAATATGGAATCAACAGAAACCATTTTAATTCCTTCTTTTCTGGAATATCTTTCGTATCTTCGTCTAAGAATCTATCCGAATCAACAGTGTAATTCAATGCCGGTAGGAGTATTATCAGAGTAGTTGTTTTAAACAAAAAATACTTTAAATCTGATATACCCTTGTAACAGTACTAAAAAAATTATAATTACTCATACAATTCTCTTACTTGGGAAATATTTCGGTTAGTATTGGAAAACATGTTTCTAATTTTATTGATTCAATAATTTCTTTTAAAACTAACAACTCTTTGGGCAATTTCATAAAAAATAACAAAGACGTCACTAAAAGAGATCTAAAATCAGCGGTCTACAAACTTAATCGTGGAACATGTAACGAATCTTACATAGGCCAGACGGGCAGATCAATTAAAGATAGGATACTAGAACATAAAAACTTTTGAAACAAGTCCACTAAATCCACATACGCAGAACATTTACTTCTAAATTCTCATAGTTTTAATGATAAGTATCAAATTTTATATACAGAGAACAAAGGTTCAAAATTAAATTTACTAGAGTATTTAGAAGCTAATAAATTAAATAGTTTAGGCCTAAAAGATAAATGAACAATTAGATGTAAATAGATCACCGCTTTTAAAAAATTTTAGCGTGTAATAGTCAGTTCTACCCCTACCATATTATTCATGATTTTAGTATACATTGATATTGTATTAATTTTAAGTTTAGTCAACCTCTTCCACCTGAAGAAGCCACAGTGTGGCGAAATGATTGTTGTGGTTATACAATAAGCGTTTTGTAATTTAAACTTTGCTTACCTGATTTCTAAGTATTATATATTACAACATAAATTCAAAACTTATTCTCCTCCTACCATTAGATTATAGTAACGTATTATGTGATAAGTGTATAATTTATTATCATTACTATATTCATTTGATATTCTCGTATTGAGAACACCTCCAACCTATGTCTCTATACTCAATGTCGTAGCCACCAATTGAGAATTATTTGTGCGCCGCCACTGTTATCTCATAAGTGCTTAATTAGATTTTTTTGTTGAATACTGTATATGTGTATATTTGCCTTCCGTAATCAACGTATTGAATAAGTCGTTTAAGTAATTTTCGACATTAGAGGTTCAATTTAATACAGTTAATTGCCACTTGGTGAAAGGACGAAATAACTGTGTAAAAGAATTATTATTTGCGAGAGAATTTATCCTGTGAGTAAACTGTTCTGCTTCTCGGTCGTGGCGGGGATCTTTAAAATTATCGTCGGAAAAGGAAATCATTCGCGACAGCAGTGTCGAGACGAAGTTCATTACATATTGATAATTCCAGACGAAACGCAACTTAATAAATAGGTAATTACGAAGCGACGCGACCGGGCGACGACATTTCAATCCCGGGTTGAAAACAACAATTTTGACGACAGATAGAATCAATCGGAAGTGAGCTGAACGTGTTTTAATGAATGTAAATAAAGCGACAAAAAATTGCAGCCGATTCAAACGGTAATCGGTCACACTCTTAAAAGAAAAGTGACATGATTATATTAGTTATAAAATTTATATTCTTATATCAGCTGATTCAGCGTTGATGACATGAAAGCTAGCAATGTCACCGTGTTAGATGCAGCTAGTCTGTTTCGAGACGAAACTGTACAGCATCAGGTCTTTATGATGAGGAAGAAGTAGAAACTTCTTTCGTCTCCAGTGCATGCGCACTATCTTTCTTGCCCGTCTTCTCTAGGTGTATGAAAATAAAAGTTGTTATTAACTTGATTTTAAATAGGAATAAATACCAACTGTCTGAGGAATTAATGCACAACAAATTATACTCAGTAGTTTTTGCATAGTGTGCGTACATCGATCATTTTATTTATATGGATTACTATTTGCGAAATTATTGTATTTAATGCACTAAAAACAAATATTCAGTGATAGAATAGAATCACATTTAATAATATTTGTAATATTTTTATCAAAGGATAATTACAAATCATGCGAGTATTACAATCATCAGTTCAATTGATGATTGACGATGGTCAAGCCCATCAAGATACAATTCACAAATTGTAGTTGGATACCTATGATTAATGAGGTTTTGGCAAGGTATAATAACTGGGATATTACATATCCCAAAAAAAAACTCTTGTTCCCTTTGAGAAAAATATGAATAGTTAAATTAATTGAAACTGTCTGCCGTTAACACTTTGTGAAACATGTTTAATAAAAATTAGTTTAATAGAAGAAAAAAATATTTCGCTTAAATTTATTAACAAACTCTACATGTGTTTCGGCTTTTTATGGCATCTTCAGGAGTTATTCAATTATAAGTTATAACTTACTAAAACTGAACTAAAGTAATTCCTATTTATACATTTATACATATTCATTTGTTTCTTTTTAAGTAGTTTATCTTTTATATATATATATGGGATGGTCATTATTTCTAGCTATGGATTTTATGGTGTTTAATTCTACTTCAAAATTCAATAACTCCTGAAGATGCCATAAAAAGGCGGAACACGTGTAAAGTTTGTTAATAATAAGTAAAATATTTCCAAGTGTTTTCTTTAATTAATATAATTTTTATGAATAGTTAAATGGTTCTTTATTAACCTTACAATTTCAAAATGATTGATTGTCTTAAAATTAATATCTGTATGTGCGTAGGTCCTTGGATAATATTTATTTAACAGTATTTTTCGAAATTATTTGTAAATTCTGTACAATTTCATTATAATCAAATTCCATCAGGAAGTAGAAAGCGTGTTTTTGTTAGCTGTTTCTGGTAACAAGAAGAAGTTTTATGATATGTGTATCACATTATAATTCCTTCTGAATACGACTCTCTTAGGAACCGTATGTGTTGTATTGTACAACATTGTGTTAGAATATGCATGTAGGTAATAAAATCAAACTGATACTAAAACCAAGTTAGTTGGTAACTGAAGTAAACATAAATCTACTGTTTTACGAGGGTGATAAGACGATGTAAGGCATGCTAAAAATTAGCATGTATTTATTGAAATTAAGTACCCTTAACATGTAACAATATTTATTTATACTTGATATTTGCCTTGTGGTTGAAGCGATAACAGAAAGGTACTGACACAATCTTCATAAAATCAAACATGTTGATATATTTATTTAATTTTAAAAATTGATTATACATTTTTGTGTTTTTTTTGTATACATATATATGCGTATATATTTGTATCACGCAACATCAAATTTAAAAAGAAGTGTGTATTTTTTTATTTGTAGAACAATTTTCGATAATGAGGGCAAAACGCAATGTCTATATTTATATGAACAAAATAGCGAGTTAGCATGGAAAACACAAAACACAAAATTCATGGCTCAATTTGATATTTATAAAACTCGTCTACTATTTTCAGGTATTTATAATAAGCGGTTATTTCTTTCTAATGTAGTTGAAGGATATTTATTTTATTGTAATGGTTGCAAAAAGCACGATATTAAAGATATGGCGCATGTTACTGTTAAATGTGAAAAATTGTTGTTTAAGGAACAACAACCGATTTAAGGAATATATTTAAAATCGAAGTATGCAAATTGTAATTCACCGGAGTAATATTTAATAAGCGAGGCGCCTCTTAGAAGAAAAGATGATAGTTTCGGTTAGTTTTATTAAAGCAATACTACACTAAAACAGAGCCAAGCGAAACGACTGTTAGACCACTCAGTAGTGACGTCACATTTCAGTACTTTGGCCGTGTACTCTAGGTGGTGTTGATAGTCTTTCTTAACATTGAATTAATGCTACAGAATATCACTATTTTCGATTTTAGGAAAGAACAAACCAAAACAATAAAGCAAGTAACAATACCAACAGCGCAACTGTTATTAGGAATGCTTTTAATGTCTTTTATACAAGGAATTTGGAATTGTTGAATTTTCTAAAACTATTTCTGATACATTCTTTCTTTCGTCCTTTTTAAATAGTTGGTATTTGACAAGGGAACAAATTTCGTTGTTAACTGACTTATGTACCATTTTCGATTTAACAGCCCATACGTTGTATTATAATATCGCAGACAATCTCATATCTGTGTGTGCTTCTGTTTGTGAGGAATTACGTAATTGTACACATATTACTGGGTAATGTTAGTCCTGTCGTTGGCATCGGCTCGTTACGGAGATTGATAATATGTTGCTGTAAATCATTGTATTGTGGGTACCAACCTAGCGTTTCGAATCGGACTTGCATTACTATTATATTGTGTCAGCGTTTATGATATTCACGTTACAAACTACATAATGTATGTCACGTTTAGTTGAAGATTTAACAGGAGTGGACTTGTAATAATGTTATCTACTTTGAACCGAACAAATCTCTCTCTTATAATTTCCTATCTCATTCATATGGGTCTATCGTAGTACTTTAAATCGCAAACCAGAAAATATTGCCGGGATAATTTAAGAAGGCCAAGTCTGTAGTAAATTGTTGATCGAAAGAGAGTTATCTAACTATTACCTTGCACTTTTAATGTCCCACTTTTGTTGGATCTACCCGCATGTTGAGTGTCCCTTAACCAATAAGGTACGGTAGTAAAAAATAGTAGAGGGTAGGCAATAATGAAGTCGAAGAGAAATCACAATCCATATCATAATCAAACATAAAGAATTATGCCTAACTTTGAAAATAAGGACCTTGTACCATCGAAACATCTTGGTATCTATTATGTTTTCTATTACTAGTATTTTTGTAACCAAACCCCTTTCCATACCTTAATTTTACTATTAACTTACTCGTTTTCTTTTCTTTATTGAAATGTTTACTACCTTTGAAACTCCCGCCCTTGTACTTCTTTTTCATTATTTTATGTGAAAACAGTAAGCAAAGTATATAAACCTTTGCGTGTTAGGTAAAGGGACCGAAAAAGTGCATAATTATAAAATGAAATCAAACACTTGAAACTTTTACTATATTATTGATTGGGTCTATATTTATTTCGTCGTTTACGGTATCTTCAGCAGTTTATACACATTTAAAATATATATTTACATAAACAAAACTACATATTGAAATATTTTCTATTTAAAATATTACTTAGCAATCATTACTTTGGAAAGCAATATTTACACCAAATACTACGAAGTCGTAGGAAGTAATTTCCAAACTCGATTTGATCATTTGCAGTTGACTTTTTAAATTTAATATAATTCTTTTTTAGTTTCTATAATTTCATATTTATCTAGGATTAGCCACCTATTAAATTGTGTAGTAATTTTATATATATTTACAATTTCTATAAGTATTACGATTATTTTCAATTAAGCGAGTCTCTAACCCTGACTCTTATTCCAATATTTGTTTTTGCTTTTCCCATATAGACAGTAATACAGTTAGAATATTTAATATTATAAACTCGAGATTTTTGTTGTATAGTTTTCTTTTTAGTTACTTTATTATTTACAAATATTTTTCTTACAGTGTTATTATTAAAAAATTGTACGTATATTTTTACAAACAGTTGGTTGACTGAAATATGTAGTTCGTTATATAAAAGCTCAACTGTTTAACACAGTTTCGGCAAGATATAAAATTCAAATTTGAAGTTAATCGTCAATCCGACAAGGTACTCATTCTATATCGGATGAAATATTATCCGAGAAATATTTTTATATCTTTAGTGTAATACCTAGTAATTATTCTGTTATTAGCATATCTTTATTTTATAGTTGGTAAGGCCTGGTATGGTTTTTAAAGTCTGAAGTGTAAGTGTATATTAAGCGCATTTAGTTTAATTCTTTTTTAATTGCTATAATTTCGTATTTATCTAGGATTAGCCACCTATTAAATTGTGTAGTAATTTTATATATATTTACAATTTCTATAAGTATTACGATTATTTTCAATTAAGCGAGTCTCTAACCCTGACTCTTATTCCAATATTTCTTTTTGCTTTTCCCATATAGACAGTAATACAGTTTGAATATTTAATATTATAAACTCGAGATTTTTGTTGTATAGTTTTATTTTTAGTTACTTTATTATTTACAAATATTTCTCTTACAGTGTTATTATTGAAAAATTGTACGTATATTTTTACAAACAGTTGGTCGACTGAAATATGTAGTTCGTTATATAGAAGCCCAACTGTTTAACACAGTTTCGGTAAAATATAAAATTCAAATTTGAAGTTAATCGTCAATCCGACAAGGTACTCATTCTATATCGGATGAAATATTATCCGAGAAATATTTTTATATCTTTAGTGTAATACCTAGTAATTATTCTGTTATTAGCGTATCTTTATTTTATAGTTGGTAAGGCCTGGTATAGTTTTTAAAGTCAGAAGTGTAAGTGTATATTAAGCGTAGTAAGAAGATTTTATTTGTTTTGGGAAGTTTATATCTTTTCATTAAGTTTATTAGAGTAATCTTTTCGGAGATATATTGCCTATCTGTTCTACGCATAAAAACTCGCGAAACACTCCTTCGGGCTGCCTGCAGTTTTACAACCATCTCTACCGCGTACACGCAAAAGCGTATAAGCTATTTTAGCTTTTATGACAAAAACGGACGGGCGATAAAAAGTATTCGGCTTATCGAGGTCTCTCATAAACATAACCTCTAAAACGGATTTCGCATAACCGGGGGACCTTTTATTACAAAAACGGGGACACTATTTTTAAGTTTCGTTCCTCACTCAGCGGACCGCCATACCACTGTCAACTCGAAGCTCTGTCGCTGACTTTGTAAGAGTTATGAACGAAGGCCCGACCCGGTCATATTTCTACTTTTTACTTCCACTCACTTTCTGCAAAATATGTTACACGACACTCACAATGTTTTTCGACTGAAACAAATGAAGGGAAACAACTGACAACCGGAAACGGAAATAATTTCGAAGACTAAGCGTCATACCATTGCATTAAACTTTTTATAGGTCCTGCTTCAAGTTTAATTTCAATTTTCTGCAAAATCCTCCACTTTGTTTGAAAACTGAAATATATCTGTATGTAAATTGTTTATTTCGCGAGAATAAAAATATTTCTCAGCATTTGTACTGCTGTACCACATAGAATTAAATTATGCTCGAAGGACCAATGTTTACAGTTGAACACACAAAAAGAAACTGTAGAAGTTTATAAGTGTATATTTACAACTATAAAAATAAATAGTAATATGAAGGCTTTCACGACCGGTGTTTTTGGGTCGTGGTCTTGGTCGTTGCAACAACTTTCGAAAGCAACGATCACACCACAAACGCTCCTGAAGATGTCAGCCGCAACCGCAGCCGAAACGTCATGCAACAAAAAAGCCTATAGACCACGACCCAAAAGCCCGGTAAGTTATCATAATTCTATAAAAATAAAGTTATTATTGAAAAATTAAATAGACGATGCTTTTAGCTCTTGTAACTCCATATTAACAATATTAACAATAAAACACAAAGTTTTAGGTTTCAAAATATTTATTTTAGATTACAATGACCATTTCAACTTACAAAGTCTTCTTCAGGTGAAGTATAATAAACTAAAACTAAACAGTGCTACCTTATATACTAATTTATAACTACGTGCAGAAGAGGGGATTTATAAATTAAATGTTAAGTGGAGGAGAATTGCAAAACTCTATTTGATCGTTTAAGGCACACCCTTTGTTACATAATTTGTTGATTTCCATTTTTTGTAAAATTGTCAATTTTAAGCTTTTATTTTCTACATGAAGAATTTTGAAATTTTCGTTAAAGTTATGCTTGAACTCATGAAGATGTTCGGCGTAGGTTGATTTTGAATTGGTGTTTTTAAAACTAGATATATGTTCTTTGATACTTTCTTTAAAAGATCTCCCTGTTTGTCCCACGTACGCTTTATCGCAATCACCACAGTTAAGAAAGTAAACACCTGATTTTAAGACTTTATCTGTTTTATCCTTAATGTTTTTTATGATATTACTCAAATTATTATTAGTTTTAAATGAAATTTGTTTTCTGTATGTTTCGAAATATGTTTGCTCAAGTTGTTTGAAATGTTGCCTCAGAAAGTAATTGATTTGTATACAGGCATTGATTTAGGTTTTACATTGGGGTACACTGAATTTAATGTTTGTTTATGTAATTTATTCTTTAATAAGTTAGTTACCAAGTTAATACTGTAGCCGTTGTTGAGAGCAATTTGATAAATCCTGTTTAATTCTGTGTAATAGATTTGATAATGGTACGTTTAATAGTCTATGAAAGCTAGAATGAAAAAAGGACAATAAAGTAATTATTGTTTATGAGGTTTTTTCCCTCAGCTAGTCTACATACGGACTGTCTTGAAATGTTATTAAATACTTTATATTAATTTTCTCCCCCTAAACTGGTTACAATAAGGTATGATGATGAAGAGAGAAGAAAAGAACAAGATAATACAATACAAATAACTGTAAATGGAACGTAACAGAGTAATAAAATAATAGTAAATGCAGTTCTGAAATAGAATATAATATAATGCAAAATTAGAAATATTATAATAGTTGGAATGTCCAGCTCTAATGGGGTTTTAGCAAAGTGTAAACTCCTGAATTCAGATAGAATTTGACTGTAGAAATTGTATTAAGATTTACTAAAAGTGGAACTTAAATAAACGTACAAATAATAATTATTATGGTTTAAAATTTTGAAAAATACTCCTATGAAATATGAATATTAAATGATAAAATTTACAAAAAACATGAATATATGCGGCTGCTTTGGTTTTTATGCACATGTATTAAATTTTTTCCAGTAACTTTACACCTAGAACAATTACTAATCAACATAAAATCCTTTGTTACCTGTTCTTTGCAATCATTAACGTTTTTCCGAAATCCTTTGATATAATGAAACGAATAACTAAAGACGATTTGGTGAACGCCATTCGTAGAAATTTGTCGCTAATTGTGAGGATACATTTCTATTGAGTATATCGACTTGCCAAATTGAACCTACGGCGTATCAGGGTTTATGTAATAGACACGTATTTATACCTTACAGAATATAAGCTCTTACTCAGTAATCTGTCGTAACCGTTAGACGTAGAAAGCGATTTCTAACTCTTTTCAGAATTAATTTTCAAAGAAGAATTATCTGTTAGTACTAATGAGTATACAAAAGATTTAATTTGTAGTATTTTCGGATGCTTATTAAAAAAACAAAACTTATGATTGTTGAGTTATGTGTCAGTAATGAAATGACGAACGGATGAATTGAAGTGAATTGAATACTCAATGAAAAATGTGTGCAATGATTGAGACAGGTAATATCTGTTGCTGTTGGAGAAGACGTGTTGATTCAAAAATAGAAAGTTAGCTTGCAAACAGTAAAGGTTATTTCTTTAAAGAATGCAGAGGATAGCGAAACAAGAAACGGTAATTTCATTAGGGATCGGACAGCGGTACTTTTTATAATTGACCGTTGTAGGCGATCGGCAACGAAGGGATAGAAATTTTGACTTGTGTGTGAATGAAAGAAAAAAAAGCTGTTTGTGAGAATTGAAAAAGGCAAGACAGTAGAAAATAAGTTTGTAGAAAAGGCATACTCAACATATTTAGAATATATATATATACAAAGATAAATCAATCAACGGTAATTCCGATCTTGAGGATTCTATGCTCGGGTGTTGTTTGGTCAATGAGGAGGTCTTTAACCAATGAAAGCGTTAAACCATCGGAAATTTTCACTCGTTTGAAGGCACAGTTTGGGGATGATACATGCTACACTGTCTCGGAATCGAGTGTACACGTGTACATGAATGAAAGTCATGATGGACGCCCAAGAACTCACTAATAAGTCTCACAAATTAACCAATCTCATCAGAAGTAGGTAAAGTGAGTATCAGCTATGGGAGTGTTCAATCCAACATCACTGATGAACTTGGTATTAGAAAAATTAGTGCTCGCTGGGTGCCAAGGTTGTTAACCGAAAATCAAAAACATTTCAGGTCGAAGATCAGTGAAAGACTTCTGAATCGATTTCGACAAGAAGGGGAGTTTTTTTTAGAAGTATCGTTACTTATGATGAGACGTAGGTGCACCACTACATTCTCGAATCAAAAATGGCTAGTAAGGAGTGGCCAAGAAAGGATGAAGGCTGCCCTGTCTCTGTCAAAGCTAAAACCCGTCTCTTAGCCGGAAAAGTGTTTGCGACTGTTTTCTTTGACTCAAGGGGAGTTTTACTCATTGATTTTCTTCACGATTAATCGGTATTTTACATTTATCATTATCTTTTGTATTAACAACTAATTCACGCGATGTTTATCCATAACGTAATTCAGAAATTTAGTTCAGGTTTTTGTAAAATTGTTAGATAAAATAAATTACAACTAAGAAAATATAATGGAACAGAACACAAACTGAGGAAAATGTTAGGATATTAAGGTAACTGGCAGGCAGGAATTGTTCGCACCACCTCGAAGATCTAACGCTGAACGCGAAAACGTGTTCTGAGAACATAAAATGCCGCGGAACCGAAATGGATTGTTACTCGAGTCGAACACCGGTTGCCTCTGTGTATTTAACTTCTTTATTGACGTCATAATAATGTGCACTCGTACTTTAGCGTTGCTGCAGCCAGTTACAGCGGCCGAATGAACCATTTACTTCACTCGTTTTCGTTTTCGCAGAAGCGAACTGTTTTCTAAGTAGCAGCATTTAGATTTTAGTGTCCATCGAATGATACCAAGAAACTGCATCACACAATACATATTATTGTTTGACTCGTTAATTCCATTTAAAGAAAAGATGTTTGGGGTAACTAAATTTAAATTTACATTCAAACATTCAACGGTACGCTTTGTATGAAGCACGATGATAAAATTACCAAAAGAAATAAAATGAAACAATATAATGTTCACTAAAATTTATTTAGACAATTGTTTACAGTAAGTACTGTAATTACTATTGATAATGGACAATACCCGAAACAATTGTCTAAATTAATTTTGGTGAACATTAGTTTGTTTCTTAATGTTTTTTTTAACTAGAATTAACAAAAAAGTTATACATGTAAATAGTGTAAAATTCTCATGTTACATTTTCTTGTTTGGTTGGCTTTTAATTCGTAGTATTAAGAGTATATTTTCATTTGTTTGGTATTTGTTTAATAAGAATTCAGATTAATAAAGTAGTTATAGTTACATTTGCATGTATTTCTTTCGTTTAGTTATTATCATTAAATTCATACCAGTTAAAACTTTTACCTAAGTATATAAATAGATATTAGTTGTAAACACCCCATCTGGGTTATATATATTTTCCACCCCTTACCAATATTCGGTATTGTATAGATATACTGGCCATTGCCTTCTTTTGCCAGTTTGTCTGTATCTTTCTATAACCAACATTAATGGGAAATTAATTATTGAATTAATTTGTACCTACTGCAGATTACCTCAAATTAATGAGGAAAAATTTGTTACTGCTGTTACGTCCTCGCCGGGACACGAACCCGGGATCTTTTGCTTTGCGCGCCAATGCTTTTGCCACTAAGCTATGAGAGGTGACAGCGGTGTAACAGCAACGAACGTACTTAATAAGCCACAAAACATCGGCATCGATGTGTATTATCATTAACCGCGCCCGGCGAGGGCGTAACAGCAGTAATAATTTTTTCCTTATTGTATGAAGTAATCTATAGTGGGTACAAATTAATTCAATAATTAATATAATATATTTACCCCTACAAAAATTTCTTCTGTAACCTGTTTTCCTTCAGATTTAAGAATAAGTACCAGTAGAAAATTGAGTGTTTTTAACCGAAACATTTCGAGCATTTGGTATTGTATTATGAATAAAATTACAGGTCAATATTCCGATGAATGTGTATTATTTCATTAGGTGGAAGCAGCACTAAAAGACGATTGGAATAATCAACAAAACTTGATATAGTCTAAAATACTGTAGGGAGTTCTTCCTAAAAATATACTACGAAAACCAAACAATTTTCAGTTTCAGTAATACTTACCAAAGCTCAACGTCATTCAAATTTTTACATGATTTTCCAATTTGACCAAACAGTTGAAATTAAAACAGTACTTAAACAAGTCGAAAAAAAAAATAAAAAGTTGATAAACTTTATAATGGTCTAGTGACTTATGGACTACCTGGTATATAAATAGTATTGCGGATATTACGGAAATTTGAACAAGTTTTGTGATCGAGATAAATAGCGTTCAGATTTCTTTTCAAAAATGGTACGTACCTAGTGGTTATGGGTTTAAATACTTTTCGGTGCTCTGTAGTTCGTTTCTACTTGCAGCAGTGCTCGGGCACCATTATGCATTCGTTCGCTTTTTAAATAAACGTATAAAGCGGGTTAAGTCGTGAGAGCCGTTGCAAAAATCCACGATTCGATCATGAAAGCAAGCGGAGTTAAAATTTATTCTCAGTAACTGCTTTCGTGGATTCTCAGACAGGTCACCCGTTGAAACCTACGTTACGGCAAATGCAACTGCTTTGCATTTTCCTAATAGTCTCCGCTGCCACCACGGCGACAAAAGCCACCGCTATTCACTTCCTATTCGTTCGTTAACGCCACTACCCGATATTTTTGACGACAATGTTGCATTACGACTCCGATTACCTTTCTTTCCTTATGCCACTGCTCGAAGAATAACAAAGGGAATGACGTTTTTCTAAGGAAAACCAGAGACAATATTCTTATACGTACTTAAATTTTTAAATTCTCGTAAATGTAAATAACATCGCAAAATTTTAATGTTGGAAAATGATATCGGTTACTTACTCTTACGTAGGTACTTGTATGTAAACCATTTTCTATTTCTGACTTTCAAATCTCACCAGTTGATTTTTATGAAACTGTATGAAAAGAAAAGCCCTGAAAGTTTTAAAAGTAAAACTTAAGTCTGAGGGATCAACATCTATTTTTATGTTATACCTACGTTAACCATAAAACTTTAACGATAAATGAATAAACACTAATTTGTTTATTATCACTTTATTTATTCACAAATCCTTTTGACTATAATTTCGACAAATAGCTTGTCATTGTCAAACAAATGATTCGAATTGAATGGATACAAATAGATGTACAGTGGTGTTTATATATATATTTTAAAATTCCATTAATTATTAAATGTACTGAATAATACTGAGTAGTACAAATCTACCTGGTTGTTTAACAGGTTATTTTCGGAATTTTTTGATGCTTTGTATACTTCTAAGGATTCTAAAATATTAATTTTAAAGCCTTTATTTACTTTATTAATTATTTCTAAGATTTTCTATAGTAGGAAACTGATGGCCTGTTTCTAAAAAATGGTTTGCAAAATTCGAATTATCTTTTCTTAATCTAAATGATCGAAAGTGTTCGCTATAACGAGTTCTAAATGACCATCCAGTTGGCCTAAGTAAAAGGAATCACATTCTGTACATTCTAGCTTAAAGACTGCAGCTTTTTCAAATTTGTCAGTTTTATCTTTTGAATTAAAAAGTATGTTTTTTAAAAATGTTTTTGTCTTACTAACTGGTTGTTTGCAGATGCAAATGTTACCAAAGTACGTCAATGATATGTATTTGCATTCTTTGTTTTTTATATATGGGTATATAGACTGGCATGCTATTTTAAATTGCTTTTTATGGATTAAATTTTGAATTGTTCTTGAAACTATAGTCAAAAATATTTGTGAATAAATAAAGTGATAATAAACAAAGTAGTGTTTATTCATTTATCGTTAAGATGAATTATCACAAAGTAACGGCCGAATCAATTTCTGTCAGTAAAAGATGTTAAATTGTCGGTAAAGAAAATAAAAAAAAAAAAGTCAACAATAATTTTGTATTAAGTTAAATTTAAGTGGTACTATTAACAAAATGCTGTCATTTAGTAAAAGTAAGGTACGTAGTATATAGGTTATGAGAAAATTTCCAATAAATTGGAATTGTGGTTTGGTCGTACAATATCAGAAGATAGATTACCTAAAATTTTCGTGGCGACCAAATAAAAAATGAGTTTTTCGTTATAGTTTTATTGGGTCATATTCTTTAAAACGGTTCTCCGAAATTCATTTTGCCGACGCGGCGGAGTGGCTAAAGCGTCGGTGTTGACGACGCCTCGCGTTTGCAGAGTGGAATGCGAAGATAAGAGAAATTGCATAGGAACTGGGATGGTGAGATGAACCAGGCTGTTGCAGATCGTAAAGGTGCACCGGTTATTGTAATAATTGCCTCTAAAAATGGAAGTTTTAGGTCAACAAAAGCCTTATAATTTAATCTTTTAGCTGACGTAGGTACGGGCTGTGATTGATGCAATTCTCTATTGTATTATATGAATCCATTTATATTACCTCCAGACGCCATTGATTATTATTATACCTAAACAACGCTTTTAAAAGATTCAATGCCAAAAAAATGACGTCAACTAAAATTAACTTCTAAAATATCACTTAAACTTTCGATAGTGCAACGTTTGTGAAATATTTTATAAACTATTATAACGTAGAATAAAACAATGTTCACTAATTTTTATTGAACTTTAAGTACTTGAGAATGATCGCTGACGATCGAAACAATATTGTCGAGTTCAATAAAAATTAGTTATTGTTTTATTGTACGTTATTTTTAACAGTTTATAAAATATCATGTTTACACTGTGCACACCTTGAAGTTGTTTTAGCAAAATTGTACTATTTCAGTTTTTCTTTTTAATATTGAAATATACTCCTGTGCATTTACGGTTTTACAACTTTTCCGGCGAAGAAAATTAAAATTATAGACCGATATCTAGTGAAGACTCACTCTAAACTGCAAAGTTGGATTTAAGACGTTTACATTATTTGAACCTCTGCAATATGGATAATTATAAATAAATATTATAATCCCGTTTATGACATAAATGACCTATATATTTTTTGTCATTTTTTCAACAACCTTTCAGCAAAATCATTTCAACGTATAAAAATTCATAAAGAAAACTTTTCTTCTCCAATTTTGCTAAAAAATTGTTTTTAGGCAAATTTGGGACCGTGGAATTTAAAAACTACGAAAAAGTATAGGTCATATATATCTTAAGCGAGCTATTTGACTTAAAAGTTTTTATGGTTATCCATTTTTAACAGTTCATAAAGTCTAAACCGTCTAAAATAGACCTTCCGGTTTCGAGTGAGCATTCTAAAATATCACTCTTCCTTACGACATGTACATTTTTCGAAATTAGTTGTTATTTATATTTTTGAAGTACATTATATTTGCAAACAGCCACAGTTCTGTCTTTAATTGTTTTCTTGCAAAATATGAAAATTTTTATTTTTCCCTCATTTTGGAATAATTTTGAAAGTAGAAATCAGGAGACTGTGGTAAAAAATAATTAAATAAAGAAAGACTCACCCTAATTACCACTAACTAAATTTAAAATGAGCGTGTTTTATATTTTTGTGTTTCGCCCACTTCACACGTGGGCATTATCAACGCGAGACTAGTTCTAAAATTTAAAATTATGTCTATTTATAGAGGCGGTGGTTGAGGACCGGAAAGATAGTGGAAAGTAGAAGAATGGTTGGGAGGAAAACTTGAATACGTTCAATGTCATTTGTAAAGTGTTTAAAAACCAATGTTGTAGGCCTATGGAAAAGACAACTTTACAAATATATGCTTCGACAAACAAGTAGAGAAATAAATTGAAGGAATGTGTTGAATAATCGTTAATACATCTAAACAGCCTTTATGAGACCATATTATGTAAATAACGCATGCTTCACTATATCATGCCTAATCAGGGAAAAAAGGGAAAAACAATTAACGAGAGTGTTCAGTAACCGCGGTTAGCAAGGTCGAATGGGCCAATATTAAATGCGCATGCTTCACGAATCGAAAAATGTGAAGAAAAGGAGGTAAAACAGCTTATTGTTAATAAGTTAAAGAGTACTTAATCAATTAAACCTATTACAATAGCTGAAACAAGACGGAATTAGGGATTGGGCCAAGATCTGAATTCATGAGATTATTTTTATTCTTTTGCGCTCATATTAAATTTAGTTAGTGGTAATTAGGCTGTCTTTCTTTATTTAATAATCTTGAACTTTTAAAAATTTCTAATTGACGTCTTTATCTAGCAGTGAACGTGTTTCGGCTGATATGATGATGATAACAATTTGTAATTGTTTGGTTTTGGTTTGTATTTGCTATGTTGATAAGCGGAATATCTCAATATTTTATACCAGGCATGCATATATGCATAAGTGTAGACAACGGCAAGGAAAGCATCAAACGCAGCTGAACGAAGTACGAATCCGACAGTCGAGTCAAAGGAATAATGGCGACTGACTTTCAGCAAAATCTGCACATCGCCATGAACAATACAATAGTTTTTTATTGCCTGTTATCCCCGATTAAGTGTGCGATAAACTCTTCCGCTTTGAAGTACTCGTAAAACGTCTTAATGCAAATTTTATGACGCCGAACTGGCACAATTCGTGAGCTGTACGCTATTGCAACTTCCAATAGTTCATACGATAATTCGTTTAGCAAATAGTCGTTCCGAGAAACTCTTTTAGTTGCGTCCGTGTTCATTTGAAATTCCGAAATACGGCTGCCACTTTTATGTAGCTAACTCAAACACTTGTCTACTGAAAGTTGTTTAATTATTTAAAATGGCTGCTTACCAAGTTCAGCAACATCGGATTTTCCATGTAAGGTAAGAGGTACCTACGGAAAAACGTGCTTACCTTATCGCGTAGGTATATGGGGAAGTGGGGAACCTGAGGACACAGCGAAAATTAAGCCAAAGTGTAGGGAATGCTTGCCACACAGCGATGATCTTGTTTTAAATAAGAAAAATCTTCAACTACCCTATACAAAAGATAAAGGTGTATTACTATTACCAATGAGTTTTGAAATTATTAAGGGCTGATGTGCTAAGGAATTTTCAAATTTCATCTATATTTTAACGGCAAGTGGAGATTTTTAATAAAGGTAAAATATTAATTTCGTAAATATGAATATAATTATGGAATCAACAGAAACAACTACTCCGAGGGCTAATACCCCTACCAGTATTGTATTACACCGTTGATTCCAATGGATTCTTAGACGAAGATATAACATAGTTATCATATTGCCTGTAAAGGCCTTTCTGCCAGCGCCCACCTGATGAGACCCGATAGGTAGAAACCGGTCGTGGATATGGCTTTCGGTACGCTGTGCCTACTGTGTAGGACGCGTTCGAAATGTAGGATCTGTGATCCTTAAAATTTAAACGAAAAAGAATTTTAATGCTTTCTTTTTTTGAATATATTAATTTCGTATGTGGTTTGGCAAAGAGAAACAATATAGGATAATTAGGAACTTTCAAATTTCATCTATATTTTAACGGCAAGTGGAGATTTTTAATAAAAGTAAAATATTAATTTCTTATTATACAAACAAAAACACAACATTTGTTTCAAGATATTTATATTGATGAACACAACAATTGTTTCACCACACCGTGGCATCATCAGGTGATGAATCTATAGGCTTGTTATTACATTTAATATTATATAAACTAAGAGGGTGAGGGCTGGTTACAAAATGTATTAAAATTTGATATTAAGGAGTGAACACTACAAAAGTTTCTGTTTCTCCACGTATGCACAACATTTATTAGACAACAATAATGATTTCAATTTGGATAACAAAGTTCTACATGTTCAAAATAAAAGTTTTAAATTAAATATACTAGAGAATTGGGAAATTAATCGATATAATAAAATAGGTATCATTTTAAACGACCAATTAGAAGTGATTAATTCGCCGCTACTTAATATCAATTTTAATACATTTTGTAACCAGCCCCCATCCTCTCAGCTTTTATAAAATTAAATATAATAACAAGCTTGTAGATTCATCACCTGATGATGCCACGGTGTGGTAAAACAATTGTTGTGTTCTTCAATATAAATATCTTGAAACTAATTTGCAACTAGTATTAGCGAATACCCTAAAAAGATTAATTTCTTATTTAAACGAATACATTCCTGAATGAACGTATTGCAGTTTCAGTATTGGCAGTGGGTTTATTAGTTTGTCTTAAACGAAAAACATTAAATAAACTTGTTTACTCACACTTAAAGGGCTAGCTATAGGGGCTAAAACCCTTTTTTTAAATATTAAATACTCAGAAGCTGAAATATATAGTATTGCAACGAATTTTTTGTATTTATTTAAACAATCATGAATAATAACTAATTTGTTTACACTTATATCTATTACAACTATGATTATTTATTGAATTGTATTTATATCACTAGGTTACTTCCTATTTGAACTGTTTATCAACAACCTATTTATATTATCGTGGGACGTTTCAGCGGTTTCCTAGATGCAACCATACAGTTCCTCAATATTCCCGCACTTCCTTTATTCTGTATCTTATTATTTGTCATACACTGAAAGTTTTACAACGACGCCGCTAAAACTAGAAAGGCTGCTGACTATTGATTTTTGCTTCGGGCTCTCACTCGTTATAGTATATAGAATTATAGTTTGTAATAATTACAGAAAGCTTCCCGATATTCGGAGAATCCTAATTGTAAGCATGAATATATAAATATGTTAAACGGTATAAATTTTTAAACTTAGAATTTTGTTTGATCTTGACTCATTTCAAGAGTGCCCGTGGCATTTTAGTTTGAAATTGGCTTAAATATTAAACGTATATAGTTTGATTAATACATGTCACATGAAAACAGAAATTAATTGCTCGTTTTATTTGCATTAAAACGTAGAAAATGCATTTCTGTGCTTAACACTCTACATTGTGTATATAAACTAGTAGCAGGTAATAGCTGCACGTGTCAGTTATGGGTAATAAAGTTGCCGCTTATGGATTCTACGCCACCGTTAATTTGCTTTCATCCGTAATGAGTTTCGAATTGTAATGCAATAAACTGCGGATTTTGCATTATATTGTCCGCGTAATAAGGGCGGATGTGAGCAAAAAAAAATGCAACATGTACCTACCTACAAACGAGTTACGTCCCATCAAATCCGTTACTATGTGCAAATTAAAAAAATAAACAAAAATGTTGCTATAGGAAAATAATTTCCTTTTAGTGAACAGGGCTCTAAAAACAGATCGAAACAGTCGATATAATAGAGAATAAAAATTTACTTACTTTCAAATAAGTACAATATTATTAACACAATAAGACAATTAACAAAAAATTACTAAAGAACATTTAGTTCGTGGTCAGAAACTTATCGAAATTAGCAGATGTGGATCGCGATTTCGTTATTCGATATTAGATCTTATCAGAATACCGTAGATAGCATCGACAAAAATCTTTTCTGTGTTTCATTCCCACCTGCTACTCGTGCTGGTGGGCGGGCAGTCCCTCCAACCTACACTGTAGTGCAAAATCGGATGGTAGGGCTTAAGGATTTCTTCAGCCACCTTTTAGGAATCGTGGGAATGGGTGGGTGGTTTGGTTAGGGAGAGAAATATGAGACGGACGAAATGAAGGCAGAAGAGAAGTGAAAGGTTATCTGTGGAATATTACTGTCCCAGCATTTGCCTAAATGATCCAAGGAAACCACAGAAAACTTGGACCAGAGCAGCCGCACCCGGGTTCGAACCGGTGACCTCCCGAATGCTAAGCAATGATCTAGAACACTAAACCACGCCGCTCGGTGATAGCATCGATAAATTATTAGCCAAACCGATGTTGTACCGTAAAATGAACTTGATTTAATATCGTATTACAGGCAATATGTCGCTATCTACTGATATTTACTGCTAGTGTGTTTTTTCATATGACAATGTCTTATGAAGGACTCTACATAACATACAAAATCCATGAAGTAAATAGTCATTATTATAACAAACGATGTCAATTTGCAGTATTTTTAGGGTTAGAGAGTTAGGAAACATCCTGTAGAAGGTGTTTAGCTATTAAACAGAATTTAAACTGTCTATGGTGCAATTATGATGAAACATTTTTAAATATTTTAATAAAACACAAATAGTTCAAGTTTCAACAATAAGGTTTATTAAACTTTTACAATTGTTTTGGGCAACGGGCCATTTTCAAAGAGTACAGATATGTTACTAAAAGTAAAGAAATGCAGACGATCAATATAAAGGGATGAGGGTAATATGGAAATTCCTAGATGCAGGTACCTACTTCTCTGGTAAAACCAGTTACAATTTGTATAAAAGTAAAGGTGAATTGCTGGTCTCTAATTCAGTGTGGTTATTAACTATTAATTTTTTATTGTTCAGCGTTTCCAAATTTTTGAGAAGGCTTAGTTTCTTACTTTTTTACATAATTGTGTAGTAGTTTTACATTTTTATCATCTAGATAGTGATTATTAATAACCACACTGAATTAGAGACCAGCAATTCACCTTTACTTTTATACAAATTGTAACTGGTTTTACCAGAGTAGGTACCTACATCTAGGAATTTCCGTAGTACCCTCATCCCTTTATATTGATCGGCTGCATTTCTTTAATTTTAGTAACAAACCTGTACTCTTTGAAAATGGCCATTGGCCGAAACAAATGTAAGAGTTTAATAAACCTTATTGTTGAAATTTTCTTTGTGTTTTATTAAAATATTTATTAAACAGAATATTTGTAAATTCTCACTTAGTTAAAAGTATGTCAAAATTTTCTCACTCAGTATGTACATACAATAGATTTAAAGCGTGTTTGTTGTGTGATTCCTTTAATATTATAAAGATGAAGTTTTTTTTTAATATTGTATACACAGTACAGTCGCAAGAAATTCTCATTTATTGTAACTATATTGTAATGGTAGGTAAACATTATAAAACATGTAACTAGGTCGGCGTTTTCTGTGCCCACTTGCATTTGCATTGAATATGTAGGTAAATATTCAAATATGAGATGCAACGTGTTATTATTATTTTTATGAGGTCCTTAAATCAAAGAATCCTCCACTCCACTTCATCTTTTTAAAGTAAAATTGCTCGTTGAAAATATCCTTTATTCTCCGTTCCGAAAATGGAGATTTGAATGCATCGCTTTCGCAATATCTGTTTACTCAGTCTTTCCACAAAGAATCGCATGTTTCAACTGGATTGTCTACTCAGTTTTACATCAGCTGTTTACCTTTCTTTCTAGAGAAATTGTTGAATATCCTTTACATACAACAATTGTTGGACAAAAGAATTCTTGTAGTTAAATGGAAAATGTAGACGAAAAAGTAAAATATGATTAAATAGAATTACTGGATTTTAATTCAGTTTGCGAAATAATCAACGAATTTACTGCCTCTACATATATATGTTTACCACCGTACCTACACATTACATTGTCAACATTAATTATGAAATTAAGGCCAAATATATCAGTTTGGAATCTGGATTGATAATTTCCTTAAAACGCCAAAATTTCTAGATATCCTAATCTCATATTCCAAAAGTTACGATTTTTGACCTTTTGGTGAGCATTACTATGTGAAATAAAACGGAAAAATAATCAAGATGGTAGTTGTTTCCGATCAATCTTTGATGGCGTGCTGTTGAGATCTAATAAGATCGAAATCGCGATCCACGTCTGGTGGCTTCGATAAATTACTTGACCAAGAAATTATTTTGTTTTTATTTTCAAATATCAATCATGTTTGGTTTTAAGATTAGGAGATTAATAATACTTCAATGCACTAGGGAAACTCTGGGGCGGATTCGAGTTCGCTATCATAGAGTACATTGAAAATGATTACTCATCTTCTCTAATTCCTTTTTCAACTCACCATTAGCAGTGGTCCGGAAATAGAAAGGTCCTCGGAAAACAGGATCATATAGAACAGCGGGTTCCATTTTCCATGTATTTTTCGAAGGGAAATTACAGTTTATCTCCAAAATTCCCGTAGTACATTCATATTTGGAGATATCACCTATCTCAAAACAAAATAACCGAAATTAACTTCAAATTTTTATTTTAAGATATTTTGAGATATTACGGAATGTTGATCTTCTGGGGTAGTTCTATGGACAGATACTAATTCAGCGACAAAAACTACTTTGGAAATGACTATTCTGTTAGTTGTTTTCTCCTTTTACATCTTGTAGTATTACGATCAAAAAGGTCAAAGCTATTTTTTTATTTTTAACGTAAGGATGTCTTAAAATCCTGACGGGCTAAGGCAGTTCTAAATTCATTAACCTGTGTAAACAATAAACATATGAAAATATTAAAACTTGGGTAAAATTATTACTTCATGTTATGTACAACAAGCAAATCAGGTTAGACATTTTAATAGGATTTTTACTATTGAAAATACTAATATGGGAGGAATTCTAATAGGAAAATTGCAAAAATCAGGAGTGCTCTCATTGTTACCGTCAAAACACGAATCAATCATAAAGTAAGAATGGTTTATAGTGGCATGCTAGGAAACATATAATTAAATTGAATTTTTATTAGGGACTTCATCAGGACCAGAAAGCTAATTATAAAGTCACTGTATCATATATTAACTAAATATTTTGATAATTTTTTTCAAGTTTCAGAAAGTCTTAGATTGTAAAAAATTGCGTGACTGTGTCAAGCTTATGGATAATTCCTGTTTATGATCGAGATCTTCTAAAAAAATATAGGCCAACACGCTTTGAGAAGGTCTCAGGAAAATGTATCGCTTTTTCAATACATTATGATATATCCCATCTCAGTTGACGTATAACGAAGAAAGTTTGACCACCTTTTTTGTTTTGTTGTCGTATTTTGTCTCATGAATTTTTATTAGATACCACCATTTCACACATACAAGTACACATATACTATATATAATGTATTTTTGTGTTTTTGCCATTATATTTTCTTTGAATAGAAGTTGTCTTTCTCTCTCGTTTTCCTTTTTGTGGCGAACCGTCGTTACACTTTACTTCTTGATACTTTTTTCTTGGTGTGCTCGTCGGCCTAGAAACCCAGTATGCAAATCGGCAGGTAGCGGAGGAATTCAGGAATAACAAATCGCACCCGTTTCTTTTACATCCCTCGCGATTTAAATGCATTAGAGGCAATCAGTGTGTGACAGCGGGAAAGCGGATTGTATGGGTACTTTTCGCAGAATGGCGATAAAGCTTTTCATCGATTCGAAAGCGGTGTTGCCGAATGAAAAACACGTATGAGAAAGGATCTCGTACGATTTTTTTTCCAACACCCATCTCGCACCTTGGCTGAGTAAATGGAATGGAATAGGGAAAAACATACTTGTGAAAATATCTGTCTTCAGATTGTAAAGTAGAACCCAAGAAGGACTACTTTGTGTTTAAATTTTCTACCGTAGTGTTGGTACCCACTTCGTAGTGAGCTATAGATTATTAAAACAATTAATAGTTTATACCTTCACTAGATGAAAATCCATAATCCAATGAATAAAAACACCAAACAAGTAGATTTTCACAAATTTATTAAAACATGTAAGATGTTTCGCCAAACATTGGCTTCATCGGACATGCAAGTATTTACTATTAAACTTAAAGTGTCGCATAACAGTTTAAATAGTTAACTAATGGGGGTGGAAATACATTTAAAATAAATTTAGTAGGGGGGAATTATTACGATTTACGATATTTGGTCGTTCAGTATTAAATTGAGTTTTTTATATTTATTTATATCAAAAATTTCCAGATAATTTAATTTTTGACTTTTATTGCATTTGTGTAAAATTTGTAATTTATTATTAAAAATATGTTTTTCTTCTATTATATGATTAACAAAATTTGAATCTTTTTTATTTTTAAGGAAACTGTTTTTATGTTCTAGTGCTCTTTTTTGAAAATTCCTCCCCGTCTGTCCAATATATACTTTGGAGCAAGACCCACAGGTTAACTTAGAACTCCAGAACAATTTTCCTAATGAGTGATTAGTTTTATAGGCAATATTGCGACCATACTTTTGTAATGAAGAATGGATTTGGATAGGGCCTAATTAATTAACTAATTTTTAAAAAACAACAAAAGTTAATTTTATAATCTATATAATCCATTACTACGACCCAAAACAATATATTGTATATAACACTATAACTACCTAGGCCCTTCACGTATAAATTAGCGAACTTTAATCAAATGTTACAAAGCATAAAATTATAAGGAAGGGAATTGTATGGTGATTAAGTATACTTGTGGAAAATTCTGGGAGTCGCGATACTAATAATCAATTTAGATACATTTTTGAAAAGAGCTCGTGAAAAAGAACACAAAAGTGAAATAATTATTTATTGTTGTATCTCGCCTCAGTCAAAACTTATGCCATTAAATGGCAAATGTTGTCAGATCTGAGACACGCAAATAAATCTTTAGGAAAAATTCTTTAGAAAATGGTAAAGTACCTTGTGGAATAAATTTTCGTATTTTTGAGCCGTTATTCGCTATTTGTAATGGATACTGAAACATCTACAGTAAGGGTTGTTTTTTTTTTGTATTAACGTGAGACCATTCTACACGTCTTTATCGGCGACTGAAGTACATATTCGTTGTCACTGTCATGTCTGTCGTTCCTTTTCTTGTTTGTAAATGCTCTTGACGCCGCGCTGTCCATTTACAACACTGTCGGGAAATCGTGACGACCAGCAGTCGTTTTAGAAGAGTCATCCCTTTCATAGTACAATAGCGAAGGCGACGAAGGAAAAGGTTTGAAAACGTGACTCCTTTCCCCATTGCCGACACGATCACCATCGGTACCTCTCCTTTTTTTGCTCTTCGTAGTGTTTTCAAAATAAAGTAACGATACAACACCACTCTTTAGAATCGAATCGTTGAACAGTTTCAATAGAAACAGTACTACAAAGTTGTTACATCTGTGCTTTGTAAACATGTGCAGAGGGGTCTCCTTTAAAGGTCGATCTGATGAGATCAAAAACTTTTGTACCAAAAATTCGTACAGTAATATATTGGAATATTTGTAGTATATGCATATATATATATATATATACAATTTACACAATGGTCGGTGATTTATCGGGACTGCCTACTGGCGAGATGTAATAGTGAGAAAACACACACGTAATGTTTAAGTTACAAAACTTTATTGTAAAAAAACACAATAATTATTTCGCCGACACAGCGGCTTCTTCAGGTGGAAGAATAATATAACTTAAAACTAGGATACAAATAGACTTATATACTAAAATAAAATAAATAAGACTAGGGATATAAGTTTAAGGGAAGATACTAAAAACTAATAATAAGAATGGACTCACTGGTGATATTGTTGTGAAACATTTTGAAATAAGTAAATTAAACGATGGTTTGCTTTTAAATGTTTCAAAGGAATTTATTGTAAAATCTCTACAATTTTTTCGGTTTATAAGACCTTTTTCAAGAGTAATACTAGAGTATTGTTAGCATTACTCTTGAAAAAGGTCTTATAAACCGAAACAATTGTAGAGATTTTACAATAAATTCCTTTGAAACATTTAAAAGCAAACCTTCGTTTAATTTACATAAAAATTAATGTTTAATAGCGGTGATTTATTTAATTCTAATTGATCATTTAATATAGTGCCTTTTTTGTTTAATTTATTTATTTCTATGCTTTCTAAAAGATTTAATTTCCGACCTTTGTTTTCAACATGTAAGATTTTATAATCGTCGTTAAAATTATGGTTGTTTGTTATTAAGTGTTCAGCATATGTTGAATTTGTGTTTCGTTTTTCATAACTTTTGATATAATAAGATCAACTCCTAAGCCCATAAACCTACTTTAAATGTGTACCAACATAAACCTACGACTTCATTCTAATGAACAGAAAAGGCTTAAATTAGACCTTACCAATAGTAATTCAAATATGGACCTTTGAAAACTTAACTTTCTTTGTCTTTTTATACTGAAACTCTATAACTTTTAACGTTTCTCTTGAAATTTTACTCGACGTTTTACTGTTTTATTTTATTTTTTAAAAAATTAGAGTGGATCACAGCGATCTTTAAAAAGTCAGTTAATTATTTTGTTAGGCAAATGAAATTGTGTTAACGTTATAAAAATCTCATAAATCCTTTTTGTTGTGCAGTATATTTACCGTATGTTATTTAAGCACTGTTCATTTGTGTTTGTTGATTTAAATCGTACTTTATATTTATTTTGTTGTATACTTTTTAATGATTTCGTTCAAATCGACAGTTTTTATCCAAATGTTTGTTTTCTTCCACTATGCGATGATTTAAAATTATGCCGAATCAAACTAGCTATATAGTAATATTTACACTCATTTTATCTGTATTTACAGTAAATATTGGACTAAAGTTAAATAAATTACTTCATCAGTGTATTCCTCTTTTCCAGATTGACCCTAAAGTAGCATTTCCCAGGAGAGCACACCCAAAGGTAAGTTATAATCACTATTGTTCAATCTCACTCAATTTACGTATTAAGATTTATTACTTAAACTCATCCACAAGGGCTTATAATAAAATTGCAAACTTTGTGTGTCAGTGCATTGTATAGAGACTGAATTTTAGTAAAAAAGAAAACCATTTGTTTTTTTGGCACCACATAATTTTGGAATATAGGCCGGCCTTCTTGTTGCCTTGTTTTGTTAGGGTGTAATCTTGTAGTATTTAAATTATTTCGGATAATAAAGCATGGGTGCTTTTTTAAACCCGTATTCTCGTGCAACAGAGGAAGAATTCAATGTTTGGTCGTTATATGCGCGTTACAATGGGCTCTGCTGTTTGATCGGACTTCCTCGGCAATTATTTTCCGGAACAACAAAGTTGCTACGATGACGAGGCACTTTTATAGACATCGATTTTCGTGAAAAGGGGAAGAAATCGGCGAAGGACGGGTCGAGATTGACGTTAAAAATTTTTAGAATAGCTTTCAATGTTACCCTTATGTATAATTTATAGCTGTGATGGTCATTGTAGTTTGGTTTCATTTTTTTTTTTCGACATAACAAAAATATACCTATATTTCCTGTCAATAATTTACTGATTCACCCGACAACGGCACAACCAAACAAATTATATATTGAAATTTTTAATATTAATTAATTAACACAATATATATATATATATATAGTTTTAGTTTTTTCAACAATTGTTTCACCCTACTAGGGCATCCTCGGGAGAAGTATTTCTATCGAATGTTACAATTTTTGCCTTATATGTATTACTACTATCTTAGTCTAAAGGGTGGGGAGAAATTTCTACTATTTTGTCTAAAATTATTGAATTGTGGATATTTTCAATTTCATTAAGAATTATTGTGTTATTTTTAATCTGTTTTTTAATTTCTAAAGTTTCTAAAATGTCTAGTTTTGTACTTTTATTATGTTATGTGTAAAATTTTGAAATTTTGTTTTAAATTAAATTCATGTTTGTTGTCTTCAATGTGGTTTATGAATGTTGATTTTTTATTGCAGTTCTTAATATGTTCTTGAGTTCTTTCTTTGAACGATCTCCCTGTCTGACCAATATATAGCGCATTACAAATGTTGCAATTTAACTTGTATACTCCACACGAATTCATTTTTTCTGTTTTGTCCTTATTGTTATATATTTCGATATATTATTATTTGTTTTAAATGATATTGAAAACTTATTGTTCTTTTTTATTTTATTTGCTATTATCTTTGAAGTATGTCCTAAATATACTATTGATTTGTAGTTATAACGTGTTTTAATAACTTTTTTATACGCAGATTGATAACACATTAATTTTTGCTTTTTATAGATTAAATCCTCTATTAATTTTGGAGAGTAACCATAGTTTGTTGAGATTTGTTTTATTGTGGTTTTCATTTTCAAAATTTTATATTCCTAAAGGTAAATTTAGTAACCTTTAGACTAAGATAGTAGTAATACACATAAGGCAAAAATTGTGACATTCGATGTAAACACTTCTCCCGAAGATGCCCTATTGGGGTGAAACAAATGTAAAGAAAAATAAAATAAAATTATAGTGGAAATTGTGTTTTATTAATTTAAAATTTCAATATGTATTTAAATTTCCATAAAGTAGAGGCTGATACAATTAATTATTTAAAACAAATTATTTTACACCTAAAAATACTATTTTACAAAACTTAAAAATGCATTTTAAAAATCAATATGTCGCGGTTAATTGAAAATTTAATTAAAAAACGCTTTGAATTATATGTAGTCCGAAACCATTACACATAATAGGTGAGAAATATTTAACTTTAAATAATTATTAAAGAGCTGAATAAGGGGAAAACTATTCTCACAATTACGGATTTAACATTCTACAGAACAACATTGATGTATATATTTTTTTTTTTTGACAACAATTTTTCAAATAAGGTTCTTGTGTGAATAAGTGAATCATGTATATAACTTGCTTTTAATTTTTGCTTTGGTTGTCTGTACCCAAAGTTGATTTTTGGAATAACACTATAATACATAATATGGTTATTTAAATATAGCAATTTGATTTAAAAATTACGCTGATGGATAGTAAAAAGTGTACTCAAAATATTTTTGTAAATATTCCCTTTGTTTGCTGTAGTCTGTTTTACTGAGCTAAGCGTAGGCTTCCATTTGTTAATTCGTGGCTTTCTTTCAGTTTTTTCAACGAAATTTAAATATTTATCTCGTAATGGGGTATACTGTTTATGACAGAATGCAGAAAGAATTGTGTTCGTAAAGCAACGAACCCACTTTGTCTGATAAACCATTATGTATATCGGTTTTCTTCATAAAATTAGGGCTTTTTCCCCCTTTTCCCTCACCGTACAGCTTTTCTTTTCTAATGATAACTAAAGGACTTGTTCAGTATCAAGGGTGGGAATACAATAACAACACAACAACAACATAAAGGTCGTCGCTTGCTTATGGCGACAGCGACGTCAAATAACGACGCCAACCTCATCGACATCGTTGTCGTAGTGGAGTTTACAATCGCGTTTCTATCTCGTCACGACGTCGGTTCTCGGCGTCGGTATAGTAGGGGAGATGCTCTGAATGGCTCCCGTAATTGAGGAATTAATATTTGAAAGGAGTCTCTTTCTGTTATCCTTTGAGGCACATGTGTATCAACAATGACCGTGGACACTGGACGAAAAGCGGAAAGTCTGATGGACGTCCTTCATGATAAACGAATATTTAATGGGATGGTGTGTCTACCTGCAAAATTGTGTTGCAGGTTTCTGCAGTATGAACAAGTATAGACCGATGAGGTGAATTCATATAATATATTGTGACGTGTTCGGTCACGTAAAACTCGAATATACAGTATGTCCAACAAATAACAACGTTTATTGATAAACAAATTTAACAAAACTAATTACAATCCAACTAGTTATACAATCCAAATAACTTCGCACAAAAACAATGTATCGCAAAACTGTCACTAAATCAAGTCACTTATCGCTCTTCAAACTTTCTCGCTTGTTTCGCCGTCAACGCTCGCTATCAACTGACTGTAGTTTGACAGTCGCCGTCGCTTATATACCTCCAGGCCAATTTTCCAGAATGTTCCATTCTTTTCTCGAAGGTTCGAGATTTTTCCCAGTGTATTTTCTGTATTTGTGTTGATGTATTCTTCTGGAATGTTCTCGATTCTTCTAGAGGGGCCCAGAAATATATTTTCCCGTACAAAAAGATGTTGTTTACCGAAATCGTAAGTACAAATCGTGACACTGCCCCCCTCTTAGAACTGATCGTCCCGATCAATGTCATGACCTTGGTACGGAGCTAGACGATCCAGGTGAACGATCTTCATCTTGGCCTTCGGTCCTCGTTGGATTCGGTAAACAACATCATTTAGCCTTCGGACTATGGTGTAGGGTCCTTCCCAGCTTCGTTGCAACTTCGGCGAGCGGCCTTTTCGTCGGACAGGATTATAAAGCCACACTTGGTCCCCTTCTTTGAATCCTGTGCTGTTGGCTCTTCGGTCATACCTGGTTTTCATGCGGTCGCTCTCTAATCGAATTTTGTCACGAACGGCTCTGTGGATGGTATCGAGTCGTTCCTCCAGTTGCTGTGCGTATTCGGTAGCTGAAGATCGACGATCTTCCGGATGGCCAAACTTGATGTCCATTGGTAACTTCAGCTCTCTTCCAAATACAATACTGGCTGGTGTTCTGCCGGTGGTCTCATGAACCGCACTTCGATAAGCCAACAGGAACAAAGGTATATGCCGGTCCCAGTCTGTTTGGTGATCTTCAACAACCATTCTCAAATTGGTTTCTATCGTCGCATTAAACCTCTCGACCATTCCGTCAGATTGTGGATGTAATGGAGTGGTCCTTGTCTTCTGTATTCCCAGCAATTCACAGACCTCTCGGAATACTGCGGATTCGAAATTCCGTCCCTGGTCAGAGTGAATCTCCATCGGAACTCCATAGCGACTGATCCATTGGTTTACAAGTACTTCAGCGACCGTAGTAGCTTCTTGATTAGGAATTGCGTAGACTTCGGGCCATTTGCTGAAGTAGTGCATCACAACTAAGAAGTATTTGTTGCCAGTTGTCGTCATCGGAAAGGGTCCCGCTACGTCCAATGCTATTCGTTCGAATGGAGCTCCAACGTTGTATTGCTTCATTCGCCCACGGCTTCGAGTCTGAGGTCCCTTGGCTGACGCACATGTTGGACACTTCCTACACCAGTTTTCGACGTCTCTTCTACACTTTAACCAGTAAAATCGCTCTCGCACCTTCTCCAGTGTCTTCGTTACTCCAAAGTGTCCTCCACCAACACCTCCATGAACTTCCGTCAGCACCTCGTCGACTCTGTTCTTCGGAAGGACTATCTGATGTCTAGTTTTAGTCCCGTCAGTGCTTTCCCAAACTCGTTTTAACACACCATTTTCGATGACGAGCGAATCCCATAAGGCCCAGTAACTTTTCGTGATCGCACTTGTGCTACTCACTTCAGCCCAAGTAGGTCGTGCTGCTCCTTCCTTTTTCCATCGCAGTATCGGTTTTATGTCTTCGTCGCTGTCCTGATCTTTTGCCAGTTCTTCACTCTGCCAGTGATCTTCGGGTTCCACAATCGTCTGATGGCATCTCGTCAAGTCCGGGTTGTTGGCTTCTACGATGCCCACCAAACCATCAGCAGCGTCGCCGTCGATGTTTATTCTTATAACTGCCTCGGATCTAGCAGGTATTAACTTGTCTTCCGCTACGATGACCCTTCGAAGACTGTACTCTTTGGCAGGGTTTGTCATAACCAACTCTTCTTTGGAGATTCGTAGAATTCCAGAGCCCAAATCCAGATTTATCTTATTTTGTTCTAGAAGGTCCAGTCCGATAATTACATCGTCGGCTACATCGGCAACCAGTGCTCTGTGTCGAAGACATACTCCACCCAGGTTCATCTTGACGTCGCATTCTCCTCTAATCGGCGCCGTCTCTCCAGTAACCGTCGTCAAACGCAGCTTCCTCTGTAGGGGTCGGATTCTCCATTCTGGAACGATGTTCGGTCGGATTATGGTCTTCGAAGCTCCCGTATCGACCACCATTTTAACATTCTTGTTGTTGACGTAGCCGTTGACGTATAAAGACTTGCTTCCGTTTAATTGGGAAACGACGATTTCTGGTGGGGCTTGGTGAGGTGAAGCCAACTTGCGCCCCTCAAAGCTGGCTGATCTTAGTTTCCCGACTGCTGTCGATCCGCCCGGCGTTCTTCGGCTGGACAGTCTCGCTGCAAGTGTCCATATTTCCCGCATTCCCAACATCTAGGCCTTCCTTTGTTGCGGCTGCAGTCTCGGGAAAAGTGACCTATCTTCCCGCATTCCCAACATCTAGCTGATTCTCTTCTGTCGCTGACGGTGGTCTTCTTTGCACTTTCGATGTATTCTTTAATCAGCTTCGCGACATCGTTCTTGCAATCGTCGTGTTCAATAGCCGTTTGGCGTATTCGTACATGGCTTTTGGAAGCTTGCTTCGCGGCTTCGAATTCCAAGGCGTGAGCCAGTGCGTCACTCGCAGTTTTATGGCGGGCCATTCGAAGAATCTGCTGCAAGTCGGTGTCCCTCACGCCATCGACGAATGTTTGAACTGCAAGTTGGTCTGCGAAGTCCTGCGGAGCGGTAGGATAGGCCAGTGCAACCAAGCGTTCTACAGCGGCTTCGAACTCTTGTAAGTTTTCGGATGATTTCTGGTTGCGACACTTCAGTTGGGTTTGGTACACTTGTTGCAGGTGTTTGTCGCCATATCTCATTTCCAGTCGTTTCATCAGTGCACAGAAGTCTCGTTGTTGGTGGTCTGGAATGCCCTGAAGAACGTCCAATGCTTCTCCTCGTAGGGCTATGACCAGCGCCGTTGCTTTCTCAAAATTATTCCAATAATTTGCTTCTGCTGCTGCCTCGAACTGTCGCCTGTACATAGCCCAAGAAACTTTTCCATCGAAAGTCGGTGGTTTAATTCTAACTGCTCTCACAGTCTCTTCGGGCTTCACTTCGCTAACCGGTCTTGCTGTCTCTAACTTCTGACGCATTTTCTCTACTTCTTTTTGTATTTCTTCCTCCATCTCGGCTTTTAACTCTTCTTTTAGATCTTCTTTAATCTCGGCTGTTACCCCCTTTAACTCTTCTTTTAGATCTTCTTTCATCTCAGCTCTCACCCCCTTTAACTTTTCTTTCAGATCTTCTTGTTCCATTTTTAATGTCTTGAGATCTTCTTGTATAACTTCCTGTCGTAATTTTAATTCTTCTTGGCCTGCTTTAATTTCTGTCTTCATTTCTTCTTGGCCAGATTTTATTTCTTCTTGCACAGCTTTCATTTCATTCTTCATTTCATTCTTCATTTCTTTTTGTCCTTCTTCTATTTTATTCTTCATTTCTTTCTGTCCAGCCTTCATTTCTTCCTGTCCAGCTTTCATTTGTTGCAACATGGAAAGCAGAGCACTCATTTGTTCGTCCATGGTTGCTGACTGACTTCGGGTAACAGGCATAAAGCTTCAAAAATTCTTCTTCTCCTCTTCAAGACCTCTTCAACGATACCCCACACTCAACTTCTTCTGGAATCTTCAAATTCCTCTTCATCCCACTCCTGACACCAAATGTGACGTGTTCGGTCACGTAAAACTCGAATATACAGTATGTCCAACAAATAACAACGTTTATTGATAAACAAATTTAACAAAACTAATTACAATCCAACTAGTTATACAACCCAAATAACTTCGCACAAAAACAATGTATCGCAAAACTGTCACTAAATCAAGTCACTTATCGCTCTTCAAACTTTCTCGCTTGTTTCGCCGTCAACGCTCGCTATCAACTGACTGTAGTTTGACAGTCGCCGTCGCTTATATACCTCCAGGCCAATTTTCCAGAATGTTCCATTCTTTTCTCGAAGGTTCGAGATTTTTCCCAGTGTATTTTCTGTATTTGTGTTGATGTATTCTTCTGGAATGTTCTCGATTCTTCTAGAGGGGCCCAGAAATCTATTTTCCCGTACAAAAAGATGTTGTTTACCGAAATCGTAAGTACAAATCGTGACAATATATTGCGAATATCTCGACGTGGTTACAACTTTTACGTTTACGGATCGATAAAAAATGTCACCAAGCAACTTCACTGTTCCTTCCTCCTCTAACACATTGAAAAATATGATTTTAATGTAATTTAAGCTGATGCTTCGGAAGTGCTGAAGTATCAGTTTGGATGCACTTTTGCAGTTTGGTAATTGATACGAAAATTAATTGATTAAATTAGATTTCTGGGGATTTTGGACAATACAACAATAAATAAGAAATTAAGACAGTGCAAAGAGTAATTGCAAGAAAATAAAAAAGGGAAGATATTTTTAGTGAACCGTAACGAAATTAAATAACTGACTGTCAAAAATGAAAGAAATTTTTTGAAAAGCGTTACGGACGCAATAAATTTTATACTACGTTAGACAAGGTTAGGTTGCGGTTGGGTTAGGTTACATTAGTAGTTGTTTAATATTCGATTATTAACCTCAACCCCATGCGCCTCCGAACCTCCGTCCTCACCTAAAAACACTTTTAATTGGTATAAAAGGTCATTCCCACCCCCTTACCTGTTTCCCCCCTTTCAGACCATTGGCAATGCAGTATAAAACTTATTTAGAGTAGCCATAAATTTTATTTAACATTATAACCGTATACGGTTAGCAAAAAACAAATGCGCAACGATTTTATTCTATTGAAACTGACATTAATCCCGTCGCGTCGTTGGTAGTGGTGGTTACTGTTGGAATGAAAGATTGGCGTCGAGTTTCGGGCGTAGAAATGAATCATTTCGCCTGAGGAAATGGCTTCCATCGCGCTAAGTAATTCAGCGCTTGCGAAGCCACTTCTGTATTCGCGGCACGATTTTTTGTTGTACAGTCAAATTAACGATATGGTCGTGGGGGCGCTAGGGGTAAAAGAAAGAGAGAGAAAGTAAAAGGGCTTGTGCCGAAATCGGCTCATTCGTTTGATCGGTCTTAGGCCGCAAAACAAACACCATCTAATCATCATTAAACTGGAAGCAAACGTGAGAAATACCGGAAATAAATTAATTCTAATAACGAACGACGGAATCGGTTGACAGATTTAAGAATAGATCTTTTGTCAGATATTTTTAAGACTACATGTACTGAAATAAATGGAGAACGGATTCGGAGGGAAAGGGATGATAGATAAGGGCCCACTTTGTATGCACTAGCAATAATTGAAAGCGAATTATTAGCGGAGGTAGGAAACAAGTTTTGTTCATTACGCATCTGTGGGCGTTATAGAACAAGCATTTCTTAAACTGTCCAAAAAAAAGAAGGTTTTAAAATCCTTTTTCGTCTAATTACAAAGGATCACAGATCCCACATTTGGAACGCGTCCTACACAGTAGGCACAGTGCACCGAAAGCCATATTACACATATTATCGGGTCTCATCAGGTGGGCGCCGGCAGAAAGGCTTTTATAAGCTATATAATAAATATAAATACGGAAATAGGAGTATTAACCCTCGGAGTAGTTATTTATGTTGGTTTTATATTTATATTTCTTAAACTGGTTGTACTATACACTTAAGTTAAGAAAAAATTAGTTAATTCAACAAAGTTTTAAATTAGAATTACTTAAACGAAAACATGGAACATTCGTAGAAACAACTTACCCTTAACATTAAACTACATCCTACATACATGCCATTTAAAAGCAGAAACTGTTGATTCAACATGCGTTTTACTTGTGTTAATAAAATATTAGCCAGTTTGTAAAATACGGCATTTAGAAAAAAGCAAAAAAAGACTTAAAAAACGCTTTACCCATTTTGCAAATGTCGTATTTTAAGGAGTCAGGGCCGTCTTTCACGATCAAGGGGCCCTAGGCCCAGAATCGGTAGGGGGCCCTTAAAAAAAAAGGTCTGCTACTGACAATTATAATTTTATTACATTTTTTAATACGTCTTTACCATTCGACCTTTTTAAATAATACTACAAACTGTAATTTCACTTACGTTTTTAAAAAATTCTTGTACAATGAATTGATTAAAAAAAAAGTGCGAAGTAAATTGTAATATGTTATATAAATTAAATAATACGGTTGTTTTACTTGAATTTTCTACTTGTCTTATTAGTATTTCATCTGAATTTATCAAAAAGAAATTTTATATTCTTTTGTCGTTAGTCTGTGGGGGCTCCACCAGAACACGGGGGCCCTAGGCCTAAGCCTCCTGGGCCCTGCTAGGAGTTATAGACTACTGAAGACTCACTCCAAACCGCAAAGCTCTATTTTTCAATACATAAATGTTATTGGATTAAAATTAAAATAAAAAAAATTCAATGCCAGCTAAAACATTATTAGCGGCTTGAAACAAAACAAAACAAAATTTTAAGTGAAAAATTTGTTGTTTAAACGAATTTCTTTTCGTCGGTATACATAGTTTATATATAAAAAAAAAACTTTTCCATGATATAATACTATCTCTTGGTACACGAGCCTTGTTAATAATTGGCTAGTTTTATTTTGTGTTCCTGATTGGGTCTTTTTTTTGTGATTCAACCGTGTACGTATTTTATACGCAGTGGCCTAATAAATGTTCAGCCGGTACAACGTTTACTATTGAGTTAATTCACTTTGTAAGTAATAATCATTAGGATAAATCAGATACGGGTCTGAGACAAGTTGAAAGAACTGTTATTTGGCTTCGTTAATAACATGCAAAAGTGAGCTCTACACGCGAACCGCTCATTTTCACTAAACCTCCTCCTACGGCAACTTCTGGGATCCTATATGGAATATATACGTCACAGCGGGCATTCGTAACCCATAAAACTTACACAATATAAATGGTTTTTTCTTTTACTATGTCATCAGGTCATTTGTTCTTTTATCAGATAAATGGTAAATATATTACTTGTTAACGCTTTTTGAATCTTTGAGATACACTCGTACAAATAGAAGTTGACCTACGATTAATATATTCAATTTTATCAATATATATATATATATATATATATTGTACATAATAATACTGGATACCAGAAGAAATGTTTAATAATAATCTTGGTGTTCGTTATAAACTAGAACTGAAATGTATGGAGACTGTTCATTTTTAGAGTTTTGCACCCTCAAAATAAAAAAAGAGAAGTTTAATTCGTCATAAATTAGATTAGGAATTACAAAGAGGTAAAATTAACGGTTTAGGACCTGTAATAAATAATAATATTAATTTCGAGAAATTTGTTCATTATTAAGAATTTTTAATTGTTAGATATCACAACGATTTTAATTTGAAATTAGCTTACTGACCCCCGTACACTATTTACCATTTTATTTTCTACATCTTGCAGTTTATGATAAATTTACTGTTATAAAAAATGCTACAAAATCAACCCTCGGTTTTGTTTTAAATAAATACTACATCAAAAATTGTAGATTACGTATAGACGTTTAATAAAATTTAATCTTTGAATGGTGTACTGTTTGTGAAACTGCATTTTAAGATTGAGAAAAAAAACACATAGAAAGTTTCACTAAAAATTTACTTCGAGAACCTCGACAAATTTGTTTCGACCTAAACGAGGTCATTTAGAGAGGAATACAAAAAGATTACTAAAATTTACAACTAAAACTAAACTTAAATACTATTACAAATTAAATAACAGGAGAGGGGAATCATAAACAGACATTTCTACCTGACTATTGATTAAATTTATTCTATTATACAAGGCCTTTTTAATTTCTAATGTCTCTAAAAGATATAACTTTTTACCTTTAGGGACATTCGAGCGTAAAACTTTAACATTCGACTCGTCTAATGAATGGTTAAACATAATGCAGTGCCACACGTTTGTTTATTTTCCTACCTCACTGACTAATATACGTAGCATCACATTCTTTACAAAAAATCTGATATATACCACTTCCCTCACTAATTTCTGAAGAAAATTTACGATTAATAATTAGGATACCTAGATTAAGTGAATTTTTTTCAATAATTTTACAATTCCACCTTTTCTGTAAAAGTTGTTTAAAATCTATACTAACGTTAGAAATAAATTTTATACATCCATATATAGTTTTTTGTTGACCAAGGGAACTGCTATTAAATAATAGTTTTGAAACCTATTTTTTCAATTTTTTTTCTATGGTTATCAAGGTGTTTCCTATGTTGTACAGTTTGTTATAAGGAAAACTAGACAATTGTAACAGAAATGTGTTTGTGGTAATTGGTTCTATAACGAGTGTGTAAGGGATGAATTGAAGTTGAAAAAGGAGTATTAAGGGAGAGACACAAATGTCAAAGTATCCTTCAGGATTACTTTGTGGTATATGGCGTAACATCGTCGCAAATAATCCAATTCGCATCGAGTTAGTGTTGTAAATAACAATTTCATCTTCAACTTGAGGATTTTCGATTTCAAAATGTCGCAACCACAAACGGCCTAACTCAATTCTTCGTCTGTCCATTCGTCCGTCGCGTCGCTCTAATTTCTTTTTGTTGTTGTCTTTTCCTACAAAGTTTTTCCCGTTTAATGTTTTTGACATTGTCATTGCGTCACTTTTTAATTCGTGCTGCGATCGACCGTTGTTGCCGCTGTTAAGCGTATAGAGAGAAAGAGATTCAGTCTTCCATGGTATATCTCTAATTCTGTGTCTCTCTTCTCTCTCGTTCCTCTCTCTCACACCCACTCAGAGTGTTGTTTTCCCGCAACCCGTTTAATTTTCCGCCTTTCAATCGCCTTCTCTGAGGTCGTAGTTAAAACGTCACGGGAGAACAAGAGGGCGTAGAATCAGGCGGAATTGAAATTAACGGAATCAAGATTGCGAATTATCTTTAGCCGGAACAAAACGATTGTCTGAGCGAACATAAGCCTAGTGGTTCGTGTTGCACTGAACAACAACCCAGCCATTCTCTCGCCACATTAAGAAACTTAAACGAAAAAAATGAACAAACTTAAACGTGTTCCATAACACAACTTATTCCAGTATGGATATTGTTTCGAAAAGGCCTATTTTGATTTAATCTTATTCCATACAAAGCGTAATCATTACTTATTTACATTAAAAATATAGTTATTAGCCGTTGGCACTTGGTGAAAACATATTTCATTTTTTTATTGTTCACTTATTTACAATTATAAATAGTGATAATTAGTAAATATAAACGAGTCTTTGGGGTAAAGGATTTGAATTGGGTTTATACAATTTGAGAAAGAATCTAGAAGTGGTCAGAATACAGAATAATGAATTGTGAGAAAAAATCAGAACTTATAGTGACAAGGGAAGTTCAGACTTGCTCATGGAATTTAAGGAATATTCATAGTAGGCAGGTATCAAGAATTCCCAGAGTGGTTACGAAAATTCAGGGAAGCTTAAAGTAGTTGGGAAGAGTCAGAGACCATCCAGGAAAGTTAGGAATACATAAAGTTATTCCGGGTTGATCAGGAAAGCTCAGAGGGGCTAGGAGAGGTTAGGTTAGGTTACATATTTTTAATCTAACAATGTCTTCGCAGCAGCAAATGTTTGATAGTCATTAAAGCAAACATCGAAAATATGATACCCTTTTAGTTTTGTAAAATATATGTAATATAAGGTAATGTTGTGATTATGAAACTTTTCTGTAAAGTAGAACGAGTTTTAAAAATTTCATATTGTTTGTCTCCACTTCATGCTAGGTTGGTTTCCTTCTTCTTGCATTTTTGCAAAAACATCATAAAACTGTCTCTTGGAAGCTATTCAGTCTGTATAGGTTTTATGAACATATAGCTAAGTGTTTCCTCACGTATTTATTTCGCTTAATCAGGCGTAGCGCTGAAGCATACGTGCCATGAGAAAAGAAATCAATGGCTTAGAGCTATTCAGAGTGAACTTGAGAGATTTTTTCCCCGAGAAAGAAGAAGAACCATAAGAAGCCATAGTTTGGTCAAGTGGCATTCGAGGAGGAACGCTAGCAGCGGCGTCTGCTCGCGCCACCTACGCGAAATGAATGAGTAGAATAAAAGTGACACGTCAGCAGCGACGACTGCACTGTGCTCTCTACTTCAACGTTCGAGATGTCCTTTAGTTGGGTACTCAAAGTTCTCTACAGCGGCGAAAAGTGGCTTCTGGTGTACAGCTCCGTCAGCTAGTAAAGTACGACAGGATCAAGTGATTCAGTAGCTAGGGCACTGCTTTGTTTTCTAAAAGAGCCACTGCATATGCAGAATCGGGTCTTTGTTCTACCCTTAATACACACTGCACATCACGATCTAGATCTATCGTCACACGCTTCAATTGTCAGTCGTTTCCCAGATATACGTTGGCGCCAACAATACTTTACAAATGTTCTAACATACTCGTAATTCTTTCTATAAGAGTACGTATTTGTTACTATAATCACATTGATTGGTAGATCCTAAAGAGGTTTTGTACTCAATACTAGAAACGTTGCAACAAAAAATTGTAGGAGAAATTTATCAGAAAATCAAACGCAGGTTAAGTTTCAAATAACTCAAACTCAAATTCTTTCCTTGACTAGTCAGATTGAGACTTGATGAGTTCATTACACATCACACTTGGTTTAGGCTGGTCAAAAGTCTAAATAATATTGGTAATTTTTTCTCGCTATGTCGCTGTTTATTGTAGTTCTGTGTGGACGGATTGATGAAAATCATAGCGGTTCGAAGTTTGAAACTATTTAGAGGTTTGATCATTGACCATTGACCAATTCTGGGACTCATTGGTCATCCCCTGAAGATAACACTCTTCGGACTTTTGACTTTTAGAATATACAATTGGCCATAACCCATTGCAGCTCTTTATATTTGTCTACAGGGAAAATGTACCTTGGTTCTGCCTAAAGCAACCGAAACGGATTTCGGTTAACTCAAAATGACCATTGAGTGCAATTTGTATTATGATTTTTTTAATTATTTAGCTTTTTCAAGTTTTTAAATTTGTCAAATTGCATCTGTATGACGTTAATGAACATGTTTATTATGAAAATTATAGACTGTTAGTAATTTTTATATAGAAGCAAGAGTATTGGAATGAGAAAGCGTTTGTGGAATGTAGAAAATTGTAAAGGTTGCACTATGTTCCACATTTCTCATTTAAAGTTGCGGTTGTTTTCTTATTTACTCCCTTTTATTATATCGTGTTGGGGAAAGGAGAAGGCCGGAAGTTGTAGTGAATGGAATATCGACCTGTTTACGGGAGAGATAGAGGAAGTAGGCGCAGTCTTAAAGTTTATGAACTCATCGAAGTAGTTCGCCGAAAGAAATAACCATTTCGTTGTATTCGTGCTCTCCTATAACTGACAATGAAGAGAACGATCGATATAAAGTAGGGTAACCTCAGCACTTTTGGAACTCATAATATAAAATATTCATAAACAGTTTAAGGAATTCTTTGCTACAACGATGCACCGTTCAGAAACGGAAATATCTTCTTTATTTTGCTGTGAAAAGGTTCAAGGGTGAAAATTAAAAGAAAAGGGACAGCGTTGTAATATATGGATTTCAAACTGTGTCCACTGTTTTTATAAATTTACGTCAATATGACCGAATGTAGGTCAATTTTATATGGCCTAAAATTGTGAAATTAGAAAGGTTGCATGAAGTGTCAAATTTTAGTTGAACATAAGGTTGACGACAGTTTTCCACGGTTCTTCCGATTCTACAAGACTGCTTATCGGTAATTTTAAAGATACTTCCTGTTCGCCTTAATTGGTGTCACGGCCCAGTTACAATCACATTTATCAGAAATAAAATCGGTAACAGAGACAGAGCTGGCTTAAAGCTGTCTTGCTAATTAATCCGGCCATAGATTTTCGCGTTTTTTCTTTTCTCGCAACCACCTCAATTTATAACTCCCTGTACGCTTCAGTCACAGTTTACGGTTTGGTAGGATTGGTGGTTCGAGCCCAAAAGATGGAAGAGGTAGTAGTAAGGTATAGCGTTTCGAGTGAAATATTTGAACTGTTTCGAAAAACGGCTTAAATAACCAGGCCTCAGGGGCCTTTTGGGAGGCCGTACGAATGATTGATGCTTTTTATTTGAATAATCAGTTCCCTTCAGGGCGAGGCACGACTTGGCACAAACCAACGCCTTTCCTCCCTTCGCCTTCTATTTCGTCCAAGTCCTAGAAGCGCGGCCTCTGCACTTGCCCAAATTTTAATGCCACTAAACACGAACATTTACCCAGGACTTGCTCGTTTCATATCTTGTCTTATTATCTTTAAGATGTTTTTCAATGGAATACGACATGCTTGCCTAAGAAGAAAATTTATTTACTTAATATTCAAAATGTATTTTTAAACAGTTTGTGGCAACAAAATATAATCGGTGTGGAGGTTGTTTTTTATCTGTTGTCATAATTGGAAATAAATAGATTTCAGAAAAAAGGAACAATTTTAAATAGTCAGTTAGAAGGCAATAGTTCCCCTTTACTTCATTTAAATTGTAATAAATTGTAAGAATTAACCCCCAACCCCATATTGTATATAAATAGGATAAGTTAAGTCTAGTTTGTTATATTCATCACCTGATGATGACACTGTATGATGAAACAATATTGTAGTGAAGTAATAGAATTTTCGTGAAACTTTTTTGTTATTTTATTTTTCTAAAAATACACTTTTTTTAATGAACAGGGCTAGCTGTTTACTTTTCTATAATCATTGATAATTAATTATTATCTAATTTTTAAAAATACCTATCTACTTACAACGAGTAATCATATTTTGCTTGAATTTAAAAATAACTTTCTTTTTGCCGGTACTATAAGAATTTTAACTGAAACAATTGAACATGTATAATTCCCATCCAATGTTAGGGAAATGATGATGATGATGATGTATGTAAATAAATATTCAGTTTCCAATAATACCAAATAAAGGATTGTAAACTGTTTTCCATTAGTTATATATGAAAATTCTTATCTTGTACTTATTTAATTTTTTAGCGTTCTGTTCCTGCAAATATTTCTCAAACCAGGTTGTTCAATTATCGAATTTTACGTGGCTTTGACTTTAAAATACCTGGTCGCGAATATAAACTGATTTCACAATCTCGCACCTTTTTTTCTTAGCGTCCTTTAGGCTTTTAGACATTAAAATTCATTGGAAATTATGCCGCGTATCCTCTTCAGAAAGCTAGACCAGAATCTTCGCGAAGTTTATCTTCCAAAAAGACACAAATTCGGGCAAACTGTAGGAAAATATATTACGCTGTCGCTGAAGATAATTCAATTCATTCTAAGTGAAATATAAATGTCTGTGGGGTGTAAGACTCTATTCCTCTACAGCCTTCCCCGTTTCATTCTCTTTATCCCGCTAAACGAAAGGGTGTCAGCTGTATCGCGATTTAGTGAATTCCCATTTTCACATTAAACATTCTTGTTGTAAAACGCGTAAGTACCAAACAGCTTGAAAATGAATTAAACCGCAAACAGAAGTTACATATTTCTTAACGTTTTTGCCAAAACAATAGATTCAGAAAACTTTACGGATCCATAAAATGTATTTATAATGAATTTTCGAAGTTAAACTTTTTTTAGTTCGTTGAAAGTAAAATTCTAGCAATTGTAAACGGCAACTGTCAATTGTCACTGTATTGTAAGGTTTATAATTTTTTCAAAAATATTTTTAATTGATCACAACAATTGTTTCACCAAAGCATTGGCTTGCTCAGGTGAAGATATTCTAATTAAAATAATGCGTGTATTAAAAAAATGTAAAACATAATAAAGAATCAAAATCTCGAGGTTTTTATTGGAATGCGCAGACTATAATCAAGTTTATGTGGGACAAACTGGTAGATCCTTCAAACAAATGATTAGTGAACATAGGAGATGTTATACCTATGGGAAAGCGATTCTACTTATCCAGAGCATCTATTAAATAAAAAAATATACAATAACAACTATTATGTTTTTGGTTAGAAACTACCAGACACGGATCGCGATTTCGCTCTTGTTAGAAGCTCATCAGCGTGCCATAGGCGATAAATTTCTGACTAAAAGCATAATAATTGTTATTGTTAAGCTTTACGTGAATTCACGTATTTAGGCTGCGTTGTTGATTTAGCTGGACAATTTTAAATACGTCTGTGAGGCCACTAGATGGCAGCAATGACCTCTATGTTGAAAAAACGTACTTTTAACGATAGTTTTCACGTTTTAAAAGAATTGCCAAAAAGTCACAAATTAAACATAACTGAAAAATCTTTGTATTAAGAAATACGATAAATTGAACGTTTTACTATACGATCAAACTGATGTTAATAGTTCTCCTTTATTAAATTTAAATCTGTACTTAAGATTTATCCCTTCCTTTCGTTGTTACCTACCCCATTAGAGTCTATCAATTTTTAATATTTAAGTTTATTTTGTAAGAACCTTAATTAGAACATCTGCTCCTGAAGAAGCTAATTTTTTGGTGATACAATTGTTCTGAAAAATTAAAAGTATTTTTGAAACTTTACTCTCATTTTCTTTATTTGATATGAAGTTTTAACAAGTAAAGCTTACTACCATTAATTGTTATAATTTTGAATGTGTTTACAAATATTTAAGGTTAATTATAAATATGTTCTACCGCCCTTACATAAGTATGTACTGTACATAGACCTCTTACCGAATGACGTGGTCTACTGCTCTAGATCATTGCTTAGCATTCAGAAGGTCACCGGTTCCGGTTGCTCTGGTCCAAGTTTTCTGTAGTTTCCTTGGATCATTTAGTCAAATGCTGGAGCAGTAGTATTCCACAGACAATCTTTCACTTCTCTTCTGTCTTCATTTCGTCTGTCTCATTTTTCTCTCCCTAACCACACCACCCACCCATTTCCACGATTCCTGAAAGGAGACTGAAGAGGGCTTTATGCCCTACCCTCCGGCATTGCACTACAGTGTAGGTCGGAGGGACTTCCCGCTCACCAGCACGACTAGCTGGTGGGAATGAAACACAAAAAAGTTTTTTTTTATAGACCTCTTTTTGTTTAACTGTTTCATGTCGAAAAATGACATAATCTTTTGCGAAATTTTTTCTTTTGGAAAATTACTGGATATGGCATTCACTAATATTTCATATCGCTTTACCTACAAGCAATGTTTTCTTTTTAATTTTGATCGGTTTTCTGATGATTTAAAGAAAATGTTAAAGAAATGTATACGAATGTTAGAAGTCCAACCCAGAAAAAAGATCTAGGTGTCCTCTGTTTTGTATCACTAAAGTTTGTACTTGTTATTCGTGTGCGTTTCTTTTATATCATGTCATGTCATATTTCGGAAATCCCTGTCGCGGCACTCTCGTCGAAGACACATGTAAACTAATGACGTACACATTTGTATGCGTCAGACAGAGAGAAAGAGAGACAGGGGATGATAAAGAAGGTAGGCAAGGGGGCGAGAATGCGAATGTTTTGGCTCGGATCGTAGTAGTATCCGGAAAAACGAACAAATGAAAGAAACAAAAGAGGCCCGCGACGCCGCCACCGCTGTCAGAAAGGCAAATAACCATGGTGGATCCATGTCCAAGGCCACAACAACAACAACTACACAGAAAGCCTGAATTTCCATTCACGAATGCAGGTCACGTACAGAATACTACATCTGATGCGAGGAAAACTCGACAAAGATAAACTCGTTAGTTCGCGTCCGAGACGTCTGTGTTGCATTGGCCGTTTTTCATCATTACATCTCTATACGAAAAGTTAAATTGTTACGTTTTATCGAATACACAAGACGGAAAATCAGGAATCTTTATAATACTATTAAAACATTGAAATAGCGCACAATATTAAACAATCAAAAAAGGAGGCATTAAAGTCCTTGTTCGTATTAATATTTAGGATCAAATATCCCACATTTTGGAATATTTATATTTATCATATAGCCTGTAAAGACCTTTCTGCCAGCGCCCACCTGATAAGATCCAATAGGTCGAAATCAGTTGTGGGATTTGGCTTTCGGTTCGTAGTGCCTGCTTGGTGAGACGCGTTCCAAATGTGGGATCTTTTGGATACGTTATCAGTGTAGTTTAATGCCGGTACGGATATTAGCCTTCGGAGTAGTTGTTTCTGTTGATTCCATATCTATACTCAACAATCAGTCACTTCCAATATACGCTGTTTGCTTTATTCATACCGATAAGTTGTACAACGAGAGCCATAATTATGTATCTATTTCAAAGGCCCGAAAATCCAATACTTGTAAGATTGTGAAAATTTGTAATAAACGCATAAAAACAACTCGGCTTTTTTTAATAAGAACATAATAAGTTCTGGGTCAGTAATTTATCGAAGATCTAAATTTCAATCTTATTAGACCTTATCAACACATTACAGGCAGTCTCTATGAAGTACAGACCGAATTTTAATTATTTTATAGCAAATTCATAAAAGATGTCTTTTTTTAGTAAGTAAAAGAGATTTATTTCTAAGGAAATTATATTATGGATTTGATGGTCGTGGTACTATTGTGATACCATAACCGTCAAATTCAACGAAGCATCGTTTAAGAGTTCATACTGGCTGTGAAATCCTGAATTTTCTTATGTACGTATCAACTGACACTAATTTTTGTTACTCTCCTGTATTATCTTTAGAACTGAGTATCTGTGTATGTAAACCACATAATAAACAGGAATTTCTTTTCAAATTTTACAAGCCATCTTGGTCAAGGTTTACGTTTATCAAAACTTTGAAATATAATGGCTAACATGAAAAATACAAAATCAATAGGTATTCTCTATTTTTCTTCAAAAGTGGTTTACAATTTTTGTGGTAAGCAACAGTCAAAAGAAAAGGAGTTATCAACGAGTCAGTCCAACGATGTAATCGAGATTCGTTGCAACGACAACGTTTCATTTGTCGCGGTTTAAACGAGCCTATCACCATCATCCATCGCGGAGGCTGCGTCGTCGTAATTAAGACCGTCTCGTTTCTATAGCCGTGCGCATTCTTTTGTTCGCAAACGTTTTTGTTCTCACAGTCGCCTACCTACGTACATAGGAGCATATACAAAGTGAAAACATATAATACTAATATACAGTGTGGTTCTAAAAGGACGCGACGTAGAACAACTACAAATTATAAAAAACAAAGTAAGATGATTAAGCAACATTAAAAAAAAATGATGTTTTGCATATGTGTAGATCTCATAGATAAGCCTTTAAAAATCGTGACAACAGAAATGTTATTTTAGATTTGTGCACAAACATTGTTTTTAAATATTTCATTTGAGGATAATACCATTAATTGTAGTATGTGTAGGCTTTCACGACCGGCGTCAATCGAATTAAGATAACTTACCGGGCTTTTGGGTCGTGGTCTATAGGCTCTTTTGTTGCCTGACGTTTCGTCAGCGGCTGCGGCTGACATCTTCAGAAGCGTTTGTGGTTTGGTCATTGTAACAGCATTCGATCTAGAAAACGTCTAATGTCATATGTGACAGCTGTTACAACAACCAAACCACAAACGCTTCTGAAGATGTCAGCCGCAGCCGCTGACGAAACGTCAGGCAACAAAAGAGCCTATAGACCACGACCCAAAAGCCGGGTAAGTTATGTTAATTCAATAATACCATTAGTTGAAACCGATTTGGTGTTTCAAACATTTATCGTTAGGTATCTTTCAAAAAATCACGCCAACTTTAGAAAACATTGACACCTTTTTATGTGTATAGCTTTTTTGTAATATTGTTAGTCCGCTGACCCTGGGATTCCAAAGTAAGTAAGTCGTCATGTTGTGGGGATTGAGGTTATAAATTTAGAATTAATTTATGCCGGTAGGGATATTAGCCCTCGAAGTAGTTGGTTCTGTCGATTCTATATTTATATTTATTGTACATCTTGTAAAAGCCTTTCTGCCAGCGCCCACCTGATGAGACTCGATAGGTCGAAACCGGTCGTGGGATATGGCTTTCGGTGCGCTGTGCCTACTGTGTAAGACGTGTTCCAAATGTGGGATCTGTGATTCTTTATAATTAGACGAAAAAGGATTTTATTACCTTCTTTTTTTGGATAATTTATTTTGTTAAAGTTGATTACGAATTAGGGTAAAAAATAGGAGGACTGGTCACCCGGTATATATAATATATTTATTCACATACAAAGATGCACATGTATGGTTTAGAAAACGTGATCCGGCAGTTGTTATGAAAGTGCAAATTATTGAATCGGCCCGGGAGAAATGGGGAAGGGTTGAAGTAGACGCCCGTTTCAAAAGGGCCTCTTTCGTTGCGGCGCTTGTGCTAATGCGCTAGTTCAATTACGCACATTTCTAGAACGCTGGAAACATGTGTGCACTTCTCGTTGCCTCGAGAGGGGTACACACATTAAGGTTCTAATGGAGCTCAGATCTAACACTCCTTTTCTCGTATTTCGCACGTAGATTATGTCTATGGGTAGGTGTAAGTATACGTATGTATATATATATATATACACGAATATATAGTATAGTCAGTCAGTCCATTTACTTCTTCGATGAAAATCACCTTTCTCTCTTTTCACATCAATAAACGCAGGAAATCCGTTCACGCTGAAATTATTTGCTACCGTCTGTGACTGTGATACCTACCTCCTATGGTACATAGGGATGTACAAGGTCTGTCCCAGAAGTAATGACGGTAATTTTTCCGATGTTAAGGGACCCTGACATGTTTGCCAGAGAGAGGATTGCGAGGCGGGAATATCAGCTGGAAGTTTCGGCCGTTGCCAGCTACGACAAGGAGATCTCTGAAAAATTGCGGTCTTATTTTGTAATCCCGTCGAGGGGTAAAACAGCTATCAAATTTTACGTAAAACTCGTCAAATTTGTTCCTTGAACGGTCGAGCTTGTAATGGATGGTTATTAAGAGACCAAATGTTCCAAGTACTAAAGAAATTTCGCTATCTTTTTACCCTAAAAGGCTTGTTCACAATAACGAGTTAACTCGGACGGTTGCACAATAAACCATAATGTTTACGTACATGTCCTTGGTCATTTGAGAAGACGTGTTTGACTAGCTCGTTTCGAGGTAGTTAGGTCACGAATCCTCCTCTACGGTAACGCTCCCTGTCGCCCTAATCGTATTGTCGCAAAAAATATTCATCACTTTTACAGGCACTCATCGACAGCTTCGGTCTAGTCTCATGTGATTTTTCCCTGAGATAAAACCGCACGTAACATTAAAAACATCTAAAAAATCTGTGAGGATTGCCTGGTCAGTAAATTGTGAAATTTATAACTAGGTACATACATATACTTGAAAATTCACATTATTTGTGGAATATCCCTCGTATATATATGTGTATGTATGTATATGAGCTAAAGTAGCGATAACCATACGTTAGCAGCTGCGGATGATGCTGTGCGCTATTTGAAAAAAACCCAGTCAACTCAGGTAAAACGTTTCCATTCCATTAGGGGAGAACCGCGGCTCTATAGCGACTGCCTCCCCGTGTCGTCCTCTAAATCCATTAAAATGATTCTATGTGCAATTTTAAAGTAAGAAATAGTCAAAAACCACTTGATTCTACTGAGAAAACCTTCCTTAAATTTACATATTATAAATATAGAAGACAGAAGCTCCTCCCTCCACTTTAATTTAATTTCAATTTTTGAATTGATGATCGTCTATTGTCCAAGCCTTTAAGTAAGCCACAATAGTGCATAAGCTTGCAAGACCACGCGTCTAATACTATATTTTAATTAGCATTAAAATTCTGATAAATATAATATGGTTTTAACCTTACATAGTGTTAGAAGAATGTTTGTGACATAACATATAAGGCTGGTTGTTCGTTCTTTGCATCTGTTTCTTCCGAGATAGATCTAATTCGAAAAGGTCTCGTCGTGTGCCATAATATGCTTATTAGCGTTCTTCAATTTTTTCGTCATTGTGTTCCATTCGTAGTCGCTTTCTTATTGAAACAAAGAGGTATAATTTGCATGTGAAACCGATCTGCTTACGTGTGTGGTACATTTTTAGCGTTTACGAACTGATTTTAATACATTTCACGACTCTTGCTGAATACGAATTGATCTTCGGGTCCCCCTTTGTTCGCGATAAAAGAAATGCGAGCCTTTTTGGCGATAAACATCATTCGAATAGAAATAAGACAAAGACGTACAAATCGGATTTTCCTGAAGATACACAATGGGCGGGAAAAGCCGACAGTGGCCTTTATGGCTGATAACGGTTTTCGAAACACGCCAAAAAATCTTGTTCGACCATATATTTGTGGTAAATAATGATGGATATAAACTCCCAAAATACTATTTACGTCTATTGCACTCCATCTTATAAATAAAAGAAAAACTAAATGTTGGAGATACCTACTTTAGCTGGAAAATGTATTTGTGTAGGTCATCATGATATGGTCATCAGTCAGAAGACTGGTTAGACACGCACTTCCACTCTTCCTACCCTCAGCCTTTTTGCCCAAAAATTATTACAACATCCTACATCCATATCCAACTATTTGCGAACAGTAAATTTTTGTATGGGTATGCATAAATTTTTAAAGAATGATTTAGTACTAGTAAATAAGAAGCTAATAATTTTGAGCAAATCAATTTCATTTAATGATAATAAAAAAAAAACAATTGTTTCTGAAATGTACCCTACCCTTAGATTTGTAATTTTGTATGTCAGATCTGGCACTTTTAGTATTTTAGTTCGTAAAATTATTTCACCTGAAGAAGGCACAGTGTGCTAAAATAATTATAGTGACAATAAAATATTGTTGCAAACAATTCAATTGTGCTTTTATTTATTATTATGAACTTGCAAAAGCGTAAAGTCTCATGTATTCGATATTCATTTCATGAAAACAGTGGTAATCTATGATTTCATAAAGTAAAGACTAAAACTCGCTTCTGGTACCTACCGTACCTACGTCTTACTAATTAAAGACGGCGCCTTTACAACACAAACTTACCATTTATAAGAATATCAGTTTCAGAGAATCAGAGTTTTTATGTTCGTTGATTTATTAGTTTGATGAGTCTTACCTTTAATTACTTTGCTACATTTGTACCATTTTGGTATCCACGGACGGTGCAATAGTTGTTTTGATTCGTTATGAATCGTCCTGGACCTCAACTTGATGAAGTCCAGGTGTTTGTGTTGAATTTTTGGATTGAAGTAAGTAGTTTGAATCAATGTCTTGAAGCAGGTTTTTTATAGATATATTTACAATTTATACAAGGATAATACTGGTAGCAACTACCGGGAAGCGTTGCGTCACGATTGAGTTGTCGTTTGATTATTGATTAATTGATTAGATTTGTTGTTGTTGATATAAGTTGAATATAGCTGATAGATAGATAGTTTGATGTGAATTAATATTGCTTGTCATTAGAAAATGGTTATTTATAGATTTTAGAATAATTTGGAAAGGGATGGAGGTATGGTTAAATTTGATGAGAACAATGATGATGAGTGTTACAAGTGAGGAAGGTGGGTTTTGAAACTTGTTGTAGCGTATTGGTTTATGGTTATAAATGTGACAGAAATATGATACAAATTGAGGGACGTTAGGAGTAGAAGGTTGACAGTTACAGCGAGAAAAATTATCGGAATTTATGGGCGATTTATGGTAGTGCAATTAGGAAAGGATTCGAAACTAAATTGACAAAGGAAAGAAACTGGTAATAAATGAACAAAAAAGCTAAAAATCAGAATTTAAAAATCAGCGTGAAGACGTTACGCATCATGCATTGATAATAAATCAGTTGGTGGTCCAAGGGACGCAACAATAGTTTTTTTGTGTAATATTTGGATAATTCCTTAATTTAAAACCACAGTAGTTACAATTCGATGATAATTGTGGAAAATTTGTTTGAACCCTGAATTATCCCCGTATTAAAATGAATGAAATGATAAAAAAGGACGATCAGCGATTGTATGTAATCGAAATCGCAGGAGGCCTAGTAGGTATTCAAGTTGGTCGCAAGCGTCGCGGCGCCACGGTCGTCGTCCAGCGGCCACCGGTCGCCATGGCGACGGCTCACTCGGTTCCGTCGGTGCTAAAGCGGCGCTCGCTCAGTTCCCGCCATTCCGTGGAACGTCGCGCACACGCTTTTCCGGTCACGTGGTAATTTCCGCGCGTGCACAGCGAACTAGATCTCGTCGGTGTTCAGTAGTCCTGCCTGCCTGCTATCTAGTCACCCGGGAAAGTAAGCGAAAGAAAGAACGAGCAGTTGTTTTCTACATCCCCTTTAGAAAAGCGACGGTCGGCGGTCGCCCGTCGTATATTTCACATCGCGAACGTTTTTAACTTGCTAACACTCTGCAACGGCCAACCTTGATAAACAGTTGGTATTTACCGAGAGAAAAAATAAAATAAAACAAAAAGGAAGGGGATAACTAACTAACTGTCGCAACGCGTTTAGTTCGGTCGCGCTTCTTTAATGTTTTGCTTGATCGCCCCGACGGAAGTCAAGGCAGCAGACCTTAGACCACCGCAAGCCCGTAAGGAACCGGAAGTCGAGGTATTCTTCTTTTCTGCTTCTATTATACTATTGTGTGTGACCATTTTTTTTGCATTTTGACCTTTTATAACATCAATCTTGCATATTTTCTTAAAATTGTCATTTTTAGTAGAAAAACAGAATTATTACTTTGATTTTTTTCTGTTGTTAAACATTGTTTCTCATTACGGATTTGCAACTAAAAAATATGAATAAAATATGTGAATCTATGAAGAAAAAATTGGCAACCACCAAAAGTTTTCGGATTATAATTAGTTGTTTACTACGATTTTACATTTTCTTGGGGGTTTCAAGTTTTTGATGTCGTGTTTTCTAGAGATAAAATCTTTAGGCGTTTTTATAAGCTCGATAATTTTCCAGCTTTCATTAGCTACAGACTAGTGAATTAATTTTCCGGTAATAAAGCTTTTGAAATAACTAGATAATTTCAGAAATATGCCATATACAGTAGATATTTCACAAAATTTCACTTACGTTAAGGAAAACAATCTTAGCAGTGGTAATTTCCAGGACGTAAAATTGAAAGGAATTTCCCGGTATAAATTTAGCATTAAATGTTTCAGTAATTTCTTTTTCTAAGTATTATATACTCGTGGAAAGTTTTCCTTTTCCCAGTAGTGTTGTCTTAATAAAAATTAAACTTAAAATTTTACATTTTTACATGTAACAACAAACAGTGCTTTAATATTCTTAGGTATATTTGAAACAAACGTTTTGTCAATGCATAATACAACATGCAATAAGAATTGTTGGCAACCCTAAGTACGTGAATTTCCTAGGTCCTTAAAACCACAATATTCCTGTAACTGTACTGGCCTTTCTTTATATAAAATTGCTTTGTATTTTATTTTATAATTAATTACAATTTTAAATAATATCGGAATGAAATTCTACCATTTTCAGTAGTTTTCTTACTTGTATTTGGTATTATTAGTTTAGTTTATTGGAGAATCATTAAATTTAATCATCAATTTGAAAATGTCGTATTTTATAACTTCCTCTCATTTTTATACGTTTTCGTTGAGTTTTTCCCCTTGAAAATGCACCGGAAAGTTCACGTCGTCTCAGTTTATAGCAAAAACGTATCTTATCAAATTTATTGGACCGAGTAACGTCTGAAAAGTTTTCAATGTTGCGATCGAGGAGTGCTTATTTAATGCGATTTAAGTTCCGCATCCATTGTTGCGCCGTTGGCTGTATCGAATTTTGTTGGTCACGGTCATCGATAATTCCTCCTCCTTGAATCCGCAATCAGTAGATGAATGTTTCGGCCGTTTCTTTACAGACAGTTCAAGGTTTTCTCTCAGGAGTAGCCCACTTGGCTCGGCCACCTAAGAACAGCTGTCAAAAAGTTGTCCAAACTGCACGGAACTGAATCGAATTGTCCCGATTGTCGAATTTTATCTCGCCAGTTCAATTTACATACTTGCAAACACGAAATTCTACTTGAGAAAAACGAAAATGTTTTCCAAAAACTTCCAGTAAACTTAGGATATCCAGATACAGTTATGAATTAATTAACTGTTTTATTTATTTCTAAAAGTACTTGGATTTTAAAGTTTCATATATAATATTCAGTATTTTTTACCACATTTACATTAAAAAAGGCAGAGAACGACCTAGATTAGGTATATTCCTGTTTGGAAATATGAAACGATGTGGAATTTTCAAGTTTTTGGGAAACGCGATAATTGGCTCAGACTCAGGCTCCATCCAATCTTCGGACATAATAGTGATTATTTATTATTAGTCAATTCGACAAAATTAATAAGCCAAATATTTTCTGTGCAGTGAAAAACTCTTGCGTTAGTCAAGAAACCAATTAAATACAACAAAGGATAATTTTTGTTTTGTTTGAGAAACAAATCGCTGATGTGATTTCTTTAGCAGACTCGAATTATAATAATGTTCATAATTCGCTATAAACACACTTTTTTTATCTGTGCTTGCATAACTTTCATGGGCTCGAGGTGATGAATACTAATTGTAAAGATAATGAAACAGGATGATTGAATATTTTCATTAATGTTGTAAGTGTATGTGTTCAAACCGCGACTGATCATTTTTCTCTTTCTACACATATATCCTTATCAACATTCTCCGTAAAATTGTGGTCGAGTTCTCTGATGAATTATTGAAGGAGTTTTTCATTTTTTTTTTCTCTTACTCGTCTAGTAGATAAACGGTTAGAAGAAGACATAAGAGAAACTCTTAAAGCGATAGGAAAAGGGTATAGTTGGAGAAGTTTCTGAAACGTTCGTCTTCGTTCCTCCAAGTAGTAAGTATATAAAACAAAAAAAAGATACTTAACTTCTCAGCTTTTATTATGCTTTCTTGACTTATTTTGTCGAAGACAAAAGAACAATGCCCACTACAAACGCCATTGCTTTAATTTTAATGGGGCAGTGCTGTTGTATTTATTTTGACATTTTATTCCTTAATTACTAAACTGAGTTTTGTTGAAAATGTCAAGCTAAATGCCTCATGGCCTTTAACATTTAATTAATAATACAGAATTGTATTTGCACTATTTACTGTTTTCTCATTGTGGTAGTTAATATTAATATTTAAATAAAAATATAAACTTTGTAATGTAGTTTGCAACAACAAACATTTTCTAACTCGATGTTATCCTTAAATGCTGTTAATTTCTTCAGGTTTTATTATTTCCTTTACTGTATTTTTTGATTAGTCTTCTAATAAAACAAAATCAAAGTTCAGTGAACAGCTTTGCGGTGTTTTTCTTCTTAATTTTCAAGACGTTGTAGCAATCAGTAAAGTGTGTTTTAGCGAGACTAGAGCTTAAGGAAATTTTATCTTGGCCATAATCAAACCGGATGTTGCATGCGACGATATCAGAGATCCGGTTTGACGCTAATTGCCAATATTCGGAAGACATGCTCGAGTTACCCTAATGACACTGTACGTTGGTTAAAGGGGGTGATAAAGGGGCCCGATAGAAATAGAAAAGCTTCAATATATAGAATAATAGGCAACAGGAAAAAAAGCAGCAGGACACTTACGTGTAATCAACCCTTAATGCGCAAACATCCATGGATAGAGAGAGTAAATTTGTGAGGAAATACGAAAGACTTGAGGATCATCAGGTTTCACATTTTTCGCGCGTCAGCTGCGACAAAAATCCTGACGGAGAGCTGCAGGAACAGATAGCTTCAACTACATCCCCCCAAAAATATACGTGTCGAAAAAAAATGGGTATTCCTTTACGTTAAAAGAAAATGGGGTGGTTGGTTTTTCTTTTCGAGTAAGAGCACCCGCGGCGGAAAACGAACACACGAAATAAAAGGGAATATATTGTTGACATGTTGACATTTTTTTGCAATTTTATCCGTTTACTTATCAGTACGGTGAACTATCCCAACCTTTATAACGTAGTTATTTCTTTAAATATTAATTGGGTAGTTTTATATAAATCGATATTTAATTATATAATACTACTGCTAATCGATAATACCAAAATAGTTCCGTAAGAATGTTTATAACCATTTTGCGTTACTACTTGGACGAAAGCATTAAAAATAATTTATGAGGTTCGATATTTTTCTAATAGTATATAGTTGACCAGGTTCAGGAAGGTAGTACGATGATGCCATCATCGATCATGGTTCTTTCTTAAGCTGGTCCACCGTAATATCAAAATTCTTTGATAGCTCATAAATTCACGTCAAGTGACGCTATAAGTGGTGAAATATACTTGTGAAATTTATTAGAGTAGTTATAAATGAATTCTATTTTACAATAGCATCTTTACAAACTTTTAAACCGTGCATAGTTTTGCATATTTTGTAAAATGTATATTTTAGACGTCAACATTTGACTATCGTTATGTTGAAAATTCAAGAATTCCAATTGCAATAATTCCTTACTCATAGATGGGTATATCTATAATTTTTAATACTTCAGAATGAAAATTTTTCAGGAGACATGAGACTTAGGAAATTACCTACTTTCCGATTTCATTTTTAGAGAGTCTAAGGGCGGGGGAGAGGTGAAGGCCCGTTTACTAATTTTTCGTTTGTAATATGGTTTTTTGATTTTCTAAAACATCCAGACGGAATTTTGCCCTCTGGCATAGCGTAAGGAAAATCCAGATGCATGTTTTTTGTCATAGCGTAGACGTTCTTCGAAACAACTGGCTATTGATCTTTTGGATTTTCCATTATAGATAGTAGGGTAATCCGAGCAGCGATTCTTAATCTTACCTGATTTATCCAGGTTCTTACTTAATTTATTATTTATAAGCATTTTACCCAAAGAAAAATTTTAAGGCATACGGCCTTTGTATTTTTTTAACTTAATTAATCTAGGATTAATAATTATATCGCATATATTTGATATGACGTATCGATTAAAAATTGTGTGCGTGATATCTTACGTAATTGCATTACGGTTTTGTCAAAAATTTCCATGGGCAATATCGTCCGACACCGACGTTGTTTGGAGATTAATGTTTATAAATAGCGGTTTCCACCTTGGAGGAAGCGACCTGTAATTTATGAGGACGGCATATAATTACTTAAAGAGCGCACGCATCGGCGATTGAAGGGACGATAAGGAAGCACGCGAGTAAGCAAAATAATCCCAAAAACACACACACTCACACGGCTGATACACGCCGACTACTGAACGAAATGGATGTGGGATAAGGTGGAAGAAGTAAGGGTATGAGAGGGATTTATATATATATATATATATATATATATATTTATAAGTAAGAGGGTAGAAAGTTCCTGCTTGCTGATTTTGAATTTTGTAGAGAAAGGATTTCATTCTTTCTACTGTCAGATGCTATTGATAACAAATTCGTCTTGGGGTTCGTTCTTTGTGGAAGATGAAGATTAGTTTAGGAGTGCTTTCGACACATTTTGCTGACTACTTACTGATTTTTAAATATCACTTATAGAAGATTTCGGTTATCTATGTAACATAAAAAGAAAATTCAAACTGTTTTATTGATTATTGTTTTACGGTTCCACACCAATAACGATTAAATAGCAATTGAAGGGATCAATAAAATAAATAGGGAGAGGAAGACATGATTTAGAAATAAATAAAGTTTATCTGCTAGTTCAATAGAATAAATAAAAGCTCCGGAATTGATAAGAGAATGTAGATGTCGCAACCAATTCGAATAAATAAATAGATCCCTGATGCTTTCAATTCGGTCTAGGCGTTTCTAGAGGTATTTCTGGTTTCAAAAGTAACGCTCTTTCTAAACTGCGTTTATCTGTTCCTCTGACAACTACCCTAATGCCAAATACCATGTGCATCAATCCGGCTGATCGTTAAGTTAGTCCAATTTGAATTGAAAGTTGTTATTCGTAATAGTTACGACAAAGATACAACAGACTTGAAAAGCTGAAAAGTTCGTAGGCTGACCCATAGATGGCGCTACTAGTATCAAATCCATACGATTTTTAGTTAGCTCTAACCTTCAAAAGACGCGTGTATAAATTTGACAGCTGTTGCACTATTAGTATCTGAGTTATAGCATTTTTAGTGAAAGAACTTTTGTTACTTTGAAAAAATGGATAAAAAGGAATTTCGTGTGTTGATAAAGCTTTGCTTTTTGGCGAAAAAAAAATACTGTTGAAAAAAGGCTTGGTTTGATAAACATTATTCGGAGTTTGCACCAGGAAAATCAACCGTAGAAAAGTGGTTTGCTTAATTTAAACGAGGCGAAATGAGCACCGAGGACGACGCACGCAGTGGATGCCTCATGCTTCATCAAGACAATGCACCGTGTCACATATATATGAAATCGATGGCAAAATTCCATGTTTCGAATTGCTTCCGCATCCACCGTACTCTCCAGATATGGCCCCCAGCGATTTTTTTCTGTTCTCAGACCTCAGGAGGATGCTCGCAAAGACAAATCGTATTATAAAAATGGTATCGAAAAATTGTATGACCGCTATAATCTTTGTATTGTCCTCGAGGGAACTATATTGAATAATAAAATCTAATTCTATAAAAAATATATATTTATTTCTATGCTAGCCTTCGAACTTTTCAGCCCGCTTGTTATGTTAAAGTTAATGAATAATGATTTAAACGTATAGTTGATGATATTTTAGTTAGTAAAAGTCGATGTGGTTTTGAAAAAATAATGAAGTAGTATCTATTCGTTTTATGTCATTGGGGCCGTTAATTAGTAACGGGTCATGCAATCATTGATCATATCTATTCCACTTCTAGCGTGGACATACACAAAGAATTGTTTACCAACAATAAGTGTCAAGTAGGTTAACTGTTCGTAAAACAGTTAGTGGAATAGCTACAAAAGATAAAGTGCGTCGAGAGTATTGATCTGCGTCAATATGAGCGCATGCAGGTGAAACGTGAAACTTTCCCATCAAACACAAAAAAAGGAGATGATAAAAGCCTGCGTAAGGCCTGCAGATTTTATGACGAAATAAGGCAGCCATATTTCGGCGAGTGATTACAGGCACTAAATTCACTTTATTGGACCTGTCATTTCCACGACACGAGATTGGAAAACGTTGTCCCGAATATTTCTAATAAAATGCCGCCATTAATAAAAAACAAATGTCCTCGACTCAATATGAGAAGGCAGGCAGGTCGGCTATTGGTGTGCTAAAGACAGATTATGTTTGATCGTTACATTGAACACACGTCCAACAAAATACCGTTATTGCTTTCGAAAATTAAAAATGTATTTGTCACTCATGAATCACTAAAATAATGCTGATGATTTTTTAAATTAATTACCTCCAATCATCCAATACCTTTTCATTATTAAACTTTTCTATTCACGATATTTTCATCAATTGCCTATAACACCACGTTTCAAACTCTTCTAACTTCTAACCGAGCGGCGTGGTCTAGTGCTCTAGATCATTCCTTAGCATTCGGGAGGTCACCGCTTCGAACCCGGGTCCGGCCACTCTGGTTCAGGTTTTCTGTGGTTTCCTTGGATCATTTAAGCAAATGCTGGGGCAGTAATATTCCACATATAATCTTTCACTTCTCTTCTGTCTTCATTTCGTCCGTCTCATTTTTCTCTCCCTAACCATACCACCCACCCATTCCCACGATTCCTGAAAAGAGGCTGAAGAGGGCCTTACGCCCTACCGTTCGGCTTTGCACTATAGTGTAAGTCGGAAGGACTGCCCGCCCACCAGCACGAGTAGCTGGTGGGAATGAAACACAAAAAGTTAAACTTCTAACGGACACCGGCTACCAGGTACATACATGCATACACTTTTAATAATCTCTTTCGAATTTCCTAATTAACTATTCCCGAGCACAGAAACGATTCCTTCGATTCACCTAATCCTGCACTAATCTTTGTTTTTCCATCCTGAGTTATCTGACGTTTGATTAGATAGGTTTTGCGTACCATTGTAAACGCTTCTTATTGATCGCCATGAACTTGAACAAGTTGTGCAACCTGATTCTATCTAAACAAAATGTGTTTAGAACCAGTAATCTGAGAATTACTTTGTTCATGCTCCAGGGTTCTGTTAGTCAATTAATTTCTTCTTTAGCAGACCGTTGTATTGTTATTGTGTATTGTAACTATTTTATGTTTACATTTAACTTATCAATTAGTAGTTTTAGTCTATCATTTATGTAAATCACATGTAGTTATAAAATAGAAGAGTTAGTGTTAACTCTGTTTTATTTTTTGTTTTATAATGCGTACAATTCTTTATTGAGCTTTTTGCACGTTTTTAAATTTTAGTTATTCGAAAGTGTTTAACCTAAATTGGCCATATCTATCTATGTACGTTTGATAAATTATAACAACAGGTTCATATTTTTGCGAAAGCAGTTATGTAGGACTTATTTTCCAATAAATATGAACGGAATGAAATCTGTGAACATTTAGGGTTATTTTGCCAATTTTATTTTGCTTCATGTACCACGTATAAACGGTTAAATGTTTTAACGTATATGGTATAGAAATAGATTTACAAATGAGGCTGTTACAGCAGAAATCCATTTGTTTTTGACGGGAGGAGTGATTGAATAATAATTATGAAAATATAATTCATTTTCTGCTCTGAAGAAAGGCATTAATAATTTTCGGAATTAAATTATTGTTTTGTATGTTTATTAAACTCGTGAAGGTAATTTTAAATGTATCGATAGATGATAAACCAATAAATATAAAATAAAAACAAACACTAGGTGAAGTTTTTGAAAGGTTTTAGTTTATTTTTTTCTATATTAGAATTAGTCATTAATACATAGGAATGATGACAAGTTTTCATCATTTAGTGGGCCAATTATGTCGAGCAATAATGTTGCTACCGTGTCACCTAATATTGTTTAAACTGTTAATTTTATATCTATGTTATACCGGACTTTCTGTAGCTCTGTAGAAACGGTCCTACCAATTTTCTTATTATGTATCTTAGTTTTTCCAAACAAAAGTAAAAGAAACGCTAGTTTTTATACTACCGTGTCTAAAAGTTTTGGTTATGGATAAACCGCTGCAGCAAAGGTGACAGCAGTAACAACAACGAACGTACTTACCAAGTCACAGAACGTCGGGATCAATGTATATTATTATTAATTATTAATAATGAAATATTTGAAGAATTTTTAGTAGGGATAATTTTTTTCTTCATTAATATAAGATGTGTAGTGGGTTCTAATTAATTCAATAATTTTACCCCTACTAAAAATTCTTCAAATATTTCATTATTAATAATCCTGGTATGTAAGTTTAAGACAAAATAGATTGTTATGAATTTCTCTTGTTCCAAAATCTTTAATAGGGAGGAGATACTGAAATAGTAGGATCATATATATTCCAATTGGTTCCAATTGAATCCAAAGAAATTAACCCTTTTTTTGAATGAAACCATTGTTTTATAATTCAAAACAATAGAGACTAACTGATGGTGCTTTTCTAGGCTAATGAGTCGTGTTCTAGTGGAATTTTTTCGTAGTTTCTAGACGTTTCATCTAACGCTCCTGAACCTTGGAAAAGAATACCACGAAGTCATCATCGTCTCCATTAAGAATGATCAGAGTAGTTAATTAAGTAATTATAAAAATTCCATTAGCCCATGGCATGGTATATATATATATATAGTAGAGACTAACTTTCACCATCCTGTATTTATTGTAGTGCGCTACAGGATTATTATTAGGTTCGGTAACCAACTCGAAGGTAGTTCTCGAACGTTTTCGATATTAAATATCAAATTCAGTTGAAATGAACGTCTGTCTCTTCGTTTCGAAATTCAAGTGTTGCCATTTATTCTTCATTCTTCGCTTCCAGCATTCCTACTTCCTTTCTACAGTTTACTATCTTTAACGATCTGCAGTGCACCATAAGAGATATACACCGTACAAAAGTACCGATTGCTCCGGGCCACCTGCCTTTGCCCCCTTTCCCTACTTTGGCAATTTCTTCTGCGAACATACATATGTGTGTGTATGTGTGTATGTGCGTCTGTAATGTGTAAGTTTCTATGTGTTTGTTGTAGGGCCCAAGCGGAAAACTCCTATACAAACGTCTCGACAAGCGGGAAACGTACGGTCTGAAATGAAATTTGGTTTACGGGATAGAAATCAGATTTATTTCACGACCCGCGCCGCATTTCTTCGCGTTATTATTTGCATTGCACACTGTTTGTTGTTTTCTCTCGTTTTTTCCGTCTTTTTTATTCAGAAATGATCGTTTCTTAGCAGGAAATGGAAACTACGCGGAAGAATATTGGGTACTCTTTTCCAGACGAGTTACAAATAAAAGAAAAATGAAATTTTCTATGCACTTTCACAATAATTGAAAGTTCAGTTAAACTATATCTTCTGTTTCTTGGTAGCCGTGAACATCTACCGAATGTACGTAATATTCCTGAAATTGCAAGTGAATAATATACTGAATATCAGTACAATCGTCACTCCAATTTATAACGGAAACCTTAAAAATGCCTTAAATCTAATTGACCGATACAGTAAAATAATCTAAAAAATATTAAGATAATCAACCGACATAATTTAAAAGTAGATAGGTGTTTGGATTCTGGCTACATGCCCGGAGGGTGTGTATATTATTTATATTGTGTTCTGGCAAGTTGTACATAATAAATATAATGTGATTTATCATATCTATGTTTACTTGATAAAAACTCATTTTAGCAAATAAATGAAACACAAAGTTTAATTTTCACAATATATTAAAACACTGTATATATGTTACGCCTAACTTAGGCTTCTTCAGAAGTATAATAAAATTAAAAGTGTTTTAATATATTCTGGAAATTGAACTTTGTGTTTCATTTATTTGATAAATATAATGCTTTTGGTGGTTGATTGTCATCTGTTGCAGAAACAACCTAATGTAAGGTAATTTCGTATATACACGAATAGGTGATGTAACACTTCTTGAACCTAATGAAGCCAACTACTTTAGGTACTACATACCACATTGTCGTTTTACGGTTATCGCAACAAATGAAAATGTATCATCAGTTCATTATCTTTCTGTAAACGAGGTGAAAGTAATAAAATTAAAGTAAATAGTACTCGCTAAACAGAGCATATGCCAGAATTCATACATAGTAAGGTAAGCGGGGAACAAAAAATTGATTAGCAAAATTGTAATACCAGTTCGTTAAAATAAACAAATTTATAAAAATCTACTGAACGACATAAAACTCTGCAACTATTATTTTCAATTAATTTTAAATGATTTTTACCAGTTTATACTATCCTACGATATTAGTAATAATGTTTTCATTCTCTCTAGGTCTTTCTCTAATACATTTGTTCATGTACATTTATTCTTTTGCCTTCCTCTTCTTTTCTATTCAATTATGTTTATATCCTTGTTTCCTGTACTTTTTGTAGTTGCCTCCTATTTTATATTTATTCACATTTCAGCTATTTTTGACCAGAACATGGATCAATCGTTTTTTTTTTTTTTTATTACATGAAGTATAAAAAATTAATTATTTTATTACGAAATAGCATTTTGGTTCTATGCGTGTTCCATATATGAATAATGTGATTGAATAAAACAAATATTTATTGAACATTACAGAGGATAATAAGAGTAAAGTAAACGAAGACTGAAAAAGAACTAAAGAATTTCGAATTGAAATAATTAGGAAAATTATGAAGGTGGAGATAAAAGTAGGGAACCAATAGTAAGAGAACATAATTTGGAAATGCCGAAGATAGAATTTATACAATTAAGACGTTCAAATCACCGAATAAACCCTACTAACAAGTAATTAAGACAGGTACAGAATCACAGGCGTTATGAAGTTAGTAAATAGAATAGAAATATTGCAAAGAGTTATAGGAAAGTTCAGAGATAATAAAGTTAATTATAAAGATAAGAATAGAGACAGAAAGTTAAGTAAAAATACATATTTACATAAAGACATTACATATACAGGGTGTTATAGTTGATATTGGTCGCTGCAACATAAACTCTGCTAATGTTGTCAAAATTTAATCCAATCCAATAGAAACTGGTCCAGGAGAACATAATCTTTAGACAATTTTGCAGTAGGGGTTGGTTATTAAGGAGGATCTATTTAACTAAAATATTCTTATTTTAAATGGAATGCTATATTCTTAATAATAAGCTGTTTAACGTGCAAATATTGTGAAACATTGTAAATATAAAACAACAAAATATTTATGTTCACCAAACTTTTATTACTCGACATATGTTTCGGGAATTATCCCATTATCAAGAGTAAAATTAATACTAAAATATTAAGTGCTAAGTTAAAATTTATACTATGGTAGCTGACTTAATAGCAGTGGGGAGGAGATTTGTCCTAATTCTAACTGGTTGTTAACAATGTTTGATTTAATATTGATGGCCTTTTGAATTTCTACGTTTTCTAACATGCTTAATTTTTTACTTTTAACAATATTGGTATGTAAGATTTTGACAGTACAGGTACAGTGTTCTGAGATTCCTATTTTTAAACTATTATTCTTTATATTATAAACATGTTTTTTTACACGAGTGGATATCGATTTAACTTAGCACTTAATTATTTTAGTATTAATTTTACTCTTGATAATGGGATAATTCCCGAAACATATGTCGAGTAATAAAAGTTTCGTGAACATAAATAATTTGTTGTTTTTATATATTTTTTGCGACGAATTGGTATGAAACATAAAATTTTAAGGTGACATTGATAACCAACTTGTATGCCTACGATGAATAGTTTCTGAGATAATTTAATTTATTGACAAAATAAAATATGCTAGGTACCATTTGAAAAAAATGAAGTTATTCGTGTTTGAAGTTTTTAAATTTTGGATTTTTTTTCTGAACGCCCTATACAAATTATAAAACATAGTTTTGGCATGACGTTAACGTCAGCCTTATGACTTGGCTATAACTAGTAAAAATATCAACATTCTAAGTCATTTCATTTTTTATGGATTGTCCTTGATAACCCCTAGTCCCAAATTTTCAAATTTGTAACATCCTTAGTTTCCCTAAAACGTTTAATGTACCACTCAGTTTGAATGACCTTGTATACTTATACCTCTTAAAAGAAAATGCGTAGTTGCAAAACCTTGCGCTTGTGCGTCCTCTTCTAGACTCATACATACACATGCAAGGGCCCATAAATTATACACTCGCACTGTAAGAACACATGCCAAAGCAAAGGATGTTTAAAATTAATTAACAGTTCGTTGTCAGTGACGTTGCTACCTCAGCTTGATGGTGGCTGGTGTGATAAATGAGAATGCGGCACGTTCGCCAGCGGGGTTTCAAGCGATTCGCCTCGTACGTCTCGAGACTTATTATTCGTGCAACGACGGACGACGGTGATACTACTTTCTATAACACTTCATACTTACATTAATTGGTTATGCTGTATCATCATCGGTGTAATCAGCGATGCCATCATACGCCTTGCGTATCGAACATTGGCTACCTGTGACATATTCTAAGTTTTCCGCGACTATGGGAAAACTTAAATTAATGATTCCTCCTAAAGTATTAAAATGATGTCGTTTGTACTAATTTGTTTCCTGTTAAATCGAGTCACAATTTTTTATTTTATTGATGAAGCGTATTTCGTAAGCAAGGCGTAGTGAGGTTTAGAAAATAGAAACAGTTTAAATTTGGTAAAAGTAATGTAGAAATTATCACTTTGTTGTATTTTTTACTTTTTCTCTTGAGGGAGGGGTAGGTAAATACACATGGCAGTAGAAGATCTTCTTACGGCTAATTAGTTTTATGCTAAAGGTTGAAAATTTATATATAGCTGCATATATGTATCTAAAATTTTATCGGCATCTTTAGTCAAAGTTTGAGACTTAGCGGGTCCGGCCTTGAGTCAAACTCTCTAAAATTGTGTTATCTCAAGATTTTTAATGATGAAATTATTGAACATAAGTAGCTTATAATTACTTTTATTGAATTTTTTGAACAATATACAAGATATATCAAACACAAATCAAATTAACACATACTAGAAAACAAAAATTCTTTAACATATTTTAAATTTATCATTTCCTACCCACTATACTGTGCCCTTTTTCTTTTCTTTATTATTTTAGTCCCTTATCATCTACACTTATCATTTCTCTACACTCATCCATTGTTTTATATTTTACAGCCTTCTTCTAAAATATGCTTTAAAGATTCATTCTCCGTTCCACATATTTTATTTTCGTGTCATTTTTATTAAGCAATAGATACTTGCTCTCGTTAGATTCATTCCCCATTCTAAATATTGCCATTATCGCAATATATTTTCCTCCCCTAAATATTCCGGAATTACATCACCCTGTCATTCCTTCCATAGAAATTCCTTCAACCCTTCAAAGTATTTTGGCTTCTGAATACTCCTCAAGTCTTCACCCCTTATTGTTTCATTACATATTTTCTTTACCATATTACCCACCTTCATTCCCATTCCCCTCTGTTTATCCAATTGTTTGTGATGACATGTCATCATTTCTCTTACAGCGATTTCCCTCTCTTCGTCATATTTGTTCGTTGTACCAATTCGCAATTTTTTTTTCTTGTAAACCTGTTAATTTTTCTTCATATCCACCACTCTTCTTCTTGGTTCCTTTACCATTTTACCACATTTTCTTTCTCTTCTTAAAAATAGTCTGCTGTACATCTTTTTAAAGCTCAAATCCATTTTTGATTTCTGATGTATTCCTTGCAACCTCTTATTTCCACACTATACACAACCACACCTCTAATTACTGTATTGAATAAAATTCTCCAAATTCCTCCTAATATTGCATTTGCTATATGAGTCTATTTTGTGCAGTATAATAATATAAGAGGGTATATATATATATATATATATATATATAAATATAAATATATATAAATAAAATTGGAGTGTCTGTTTGTAATATTAAAATAACCACTTTTACTAAATGCATATGGATGTATACACCGTACATATACCAAAATAACATTTTTTAAAATATTTGTCTGTCTGTTTGTCTGGTTGTTCCTTCAAATCTCTGAAACAGCTGGACCGATTTTGACGGGACTTTCATTAGCAGATAGCTAATGTAATAAGGAGTAACTTAGGCTACTTTTACATTAGATATTAATAATTTATTTTAGAAATTAATAACTATTTATTAATAATAATAATTAATTTTTAAAATAAAAGTAGCCGAAGTTACTCCTTATTACATTACAGCTATTTGCTAGTGAAAGTCCCGTAAAAATCGGTCCAACTGTTTCAGAGATTATCCAGAACAAACAGACAGACAGACAGACAAAAATTGCCTGATAATCGCCTCCTGCCACTTAATATCAGAAGGCTGCCTGTCGCGCGAGCTCAGAAAGCGCGAGCGGGCTATTGCTAATGGTTGTGTCTCAACGACTTCGTTTAGAATTTTAAAAATAACTTTTTTGTTAAATTTCACGCGGACGAAGTCGCGAGCACATCTAGTATATATATAAATTTCAATTGAAAGTCGAAGTAATCGTTCGTTGCCGATTTTTATCGTACTAGGATTAATTTTTTGTCGATTGTAGTTGAAGCTCTCGGTCAAAACGACATCTTTGCAAATGAAAGTAACGAGCCGATAGAATGACTAGATCACTGGTTAGTTTAAATCGGTTTTTGATACTCTCTATCCTTAATCCGTTCATTTTCTCTGGTTCTACGGCAAAAGGAAATTCACATTTTCAAAATCCAATTAATCGAAGTTGCAGACAATCCCGTTTCAATCTCACACGTCAAAAAAGAAACGGGCTCCATATTCATCGGAGCATTAGGGCACAGTTTCAGTGAAATTGCAGCGGATTTGAATTAATTTCGACCGGGAGTCAAATTAAAGCAGCGAAGCAATTCGTATCCTTTATATTCCCCATTCTGTCCGTGACAGTCGACAGGAACGGCACGAAACGATGCAAACGAAGGTGGCCTGGGAAGAAAGCGACCGACTACGACGTGGACTCGACTTACTTCATTTCCATGCAAATTGAAACATTTGTACTCGAATAAAGAATCAGCAGAAACTACTGGAAGCCATCGCTGTCGGAAAGTGCATTGAAATGAAGCTCCGAGACCGCCAATGGAGACCAAAGAAACGGATAAGCGTCGCCGAAGTTGAATCGTTTTCAACATTTATTTTTATTATTTCACTTTTAGATATTATGTACACATACATATACCTACCTACAATGACATAAATACACTACATCAAGTGTCACAGTTATGTACCTATAAAGTGGAGTACAGAGTGGCCACATTATTGGAAATGTATAAAAAACGTGAGTGCAATTTCAAACATACGAGTGTGTATCTGTACACTCTTTTCTTGAGGATCTAATCGCTCCTTGAGTACCGACTCAATTCTTTATTTATGCGTAGATGAGAGTATCTACTCACACTACTGATAGTAAGCTTTAATTCAATAATTGGATGAATGGCTCCTCTACTTAATTTGGAGCAACTACTTCTTTATGAAAACTCAACTTAATGAATATTAATAAATAAATACAGACAGTATCACATATTATATGATTCATAAATGTTAAACGAGATCCTTATCTAATATGGATATCGATTTGTTAAACTAAACATATGATATAGCAAACTACGTGGTAGGCACGTAACCAGATGATGAGATGGTTGGTGTTCTGTGGGAATGTCTACAGTTTCCTGATAAGAACGAACGAATATATTCGAAATCATGACAGAAGTTTCGACAGAACGCTAACCAAAAGCATACCATTATTTTTGTGTATGAATATCTCTGATTACTTGTATTGAATTAGCGGATACTTGATAGAAGTCTAACATATTGAAATAAACACACAGTTGATAACTTTCACAATTTATTAAGTAAACTTGACGCGTGTTTCGCCAACACTGTGGCTTCTTCAGAAGTACAAAATCTACTTAAAACTACCTAAGAGTAGTTGTCTATAAATAGGGTGGTGCATCCTCATTAGAGTGAGGGAAAAGATTTAATAGTGGTGAGAGGTTTATATGTTATCTACTTGGTCATTAAGTAATATGTCTGTATTTTTATATTTGTTAATTTCGTTAGATTCTAATAGTGTAAATAAGCTTTTTGGTTTGAATTTTAATTTTTTTATCAATAACCAAAAATTAGCATCTAGTATGTCGAATTCCATAGGGTGAAGTTTATGTGTGATGTCTGAATGTGTTACCTTCAAGTAGATATAAACGATGTCACGTTTGTAGTACTGGAGTTTTCTATATTTTGTGAACCATTTCTTTAAACCTTTTTCTCGGGCTTTTCATGCTGCTGGGCTGTTGTTATCAGTTCTAAGGTTCATATATCTGGGAAATATATTGTGTTGGACGCACTGATTGAAAAACCAAATGTTTTGAGTAATAATTTTGGTACTTCTGAAGAAGCCACTGTGTCGGCGAAACACGTGTTAAGTTTATTTAATAAATTGTGGAAGTTATCAACTGTGTGGTTATTTTAATCTCTGATTACTTTAGGAGGAAATATGGAACAAGAAAATATTGAAAATATTTAATCCATTATTTTAGCTTCTTTCAAATATTTGATAATTTCGACCTTTACTAGATGAAAATCCATCATCAAAACTAAAGATTTTCGCACACTTTATTTACTATTCGTAACATATGTTTCGCCAAACTTTGGCTTCCTCAGACGCGAGTACTTACTACTGACTACTGAATTTAATCCAGATAATAAACTAAAAGGAAGAAGACTCGCCTGGCAATAAGTGTTAACTAAACTTCGGGGTCTCATCAGGTGGGCGCTGGCAGAAAGGTCTTTACAGGCTCTATTATAAATATAAATATAAATATGGAATCAACAGAAACAACTACTCCGAGGGCTAATACTCTTACCGGCATTGAATTACACTGTTGATTCCGATGGATTCTTAGACGAAGATATAACATATTCAAAAAAGAAGGAATTAAAATACTTATTCGTCTAAATTTTAAGATCAAAGATCTCACATTTGGAACGCGTCCTAACAAATAGGCACAACGAACTGAAAGCCACATCCCACGACCGGTTTGGACCTATCGGGTCTCATAAGGTGGGCGCTGGCAGAAAGGTCTTTACAGGCTCTATTATAAATATAAATATGGAATCAACAGTGTAATTCAATGCCGGTAGGGGTATTAGCCCTCGGAGTAGTTGTTTCTGTTGGTTCCATATTTATATTTATATTTATATTTATATTTATAAAAGAGCCTGTAAAGACCTTTCTGCCAGCGTCCACCTGATGAGACCCGATAGGTCGAAACCGGTCGTGGGATGTGGCTTTCGGTTCGTTGTGCCTACTTAGTAGGACGCGTTCAAAATGTGAGATCTTTGATCTTAAAATTTAGACGAATAAGGATTTTAATTCCTTCTTTTTTGAATATGAACATTTTATGTTTAATTAAGGGAAAAAAACTTTGAACAATGTAAAGGTGCCACCTACCGATATCTGTGTAAGCGAAAATCATAAACTCACCAAAATAATAATACAACCCTACGACTTGTACGAGTATATCAGACAATAACTTCAAAAGCATCATTGAAGTACGTACATATATGTGTGCTTGTCCATTTGGTGAAGCTGTTTATAAGGAAAGGGGTTGTCTCTGTTACCCTCATTAACGAAAATACCAACAATGAAATTGCTTTGCTCGGCTTCGAAACTGCTTATTAGTTTACCTCCACCTAATTGGGTTGGCCGTTAGGATTACTTAGTTACAGTTTGTTGATTTTGTGTGCTGTTAGACGTACTTTGTTTCGCATTATTGGAACCGGGATCGCTTCACCATATTATACGGGAACGGGGTTCGTTGACCAAACAAACTCTCCAAATTTGAACATAAGCCCTAAAATATCCGCTATCCAGAGTAACTCCTTAAAACCAACCGGCCACTGCAACCCTCAAATGTTATCTGAAAAATATATCTATACATGTACATATATTGTAATTATTACAAACTTGCTCTTAGAACCAAGATATTATTCCCGATATATTTTCAGTAATTATTTTAATAAGTCTATACCTACAACATACCAAAAAACTGTGTTATAGCTGTTTTCATGATTTTAAATGATTTGTTTTCGTTTTGAACGAGTTTACTTATGTGAAGGTCTTATACATAATATTTTATTTGGTATCTGGGATCTGGTCATGTACCAGGAGATACAAGAAGACACTCCTAATGACAAAATCGTAATTGAATTGGTATTTGTTGGGCTCTCAAATTAAAAAGTGAAAAACAAAGCCTAACCGTTTTGAAATTAATTAATTAATAAATTGCAATGAAATACTTGTTATTGTTTCAACGTTTATTATAGAACCTCTGACATATGTTTCGACCTGACGATCATTATCGAAGAGTATAACAAGTACTAAACTTAAAACTACATTCCAATCCTTAAATACTAATTACCTATGTGACATTAATGGGAAAACCTAAAATTATAATTCTGATAAAAGTAATGGAGTTAAATTGGTACAAAGTTCTGTTTGATTATTCACTAAAATTTTTTATTGTAATGAATGGCTTTCTTTATTTCTAAATTTTCTAGTAAAGTTAAAATATGATTTTGATTTTCTATATGGATAATTTTTACATTAGATATTTTTTAGATATTAATAATTATTGGAATGTAGTTTTAAGTTTAGTACTTGTAATACTCTTCGATAATGACCGTCAGGTCGAAACATATGTCAGAGGTTCTATAATAAACGTTGAAACAATAACAAGTATTTCATTGCAATTTATTTACAATGTTTCATCAAGATTGCACCACAAACAGTATTTCTATTAATTAATTAATAAATAAATCAAATGAGATGATGCTATTAATTTTTATTTATTTATTTATTCTATACTTATATTTGATAATTAATTGATTCAGACTTTACTTTATGGAAATTCATATTAATAGATACCGTATAAAATAATAAATTTTAATAAAAAGTGTAGATCACAATAGCTGTAGTTTTTCTATCTACTTATATTTGATATTTGTCGGTTCATGTTTAATAATTTGAAATTTCTAAGTATTTGAATTATCAGATGAATTGTATTTTTTGTTTTTAATTGTTTAGCTGTTCATTCTTTGTAGTACAAAGCTTTTTCTTAGTATCAAACTTTGGTTGTATCCTTTTAATGGGTATTTGTTTTTGTTTTCTAGTAAGTTAATGAACTGGTTATAATAATCTATTTTTCCCATTTTGTAACCAAAATATTGTAAATTATCTTAAATGTTTTTGAACAATGATCTTCTAATTTTCGATACGGTTTATAAGTGGACTTAAATTGTAAATAGTACTCTACATAAGAACTTGAATGTTCAGAAGATTTGCTAAACAGTTTTCTATTATCTCTATTGCAAACAGTCTCTGCTTGAATGTAATTTTTAAAGAGGTCACTACCCGCGCTGTTTATCAGAATATTTGGTGGCCTCGAAAAGTCCTCTCATACTTAAGTCACTTTGAACATTCTTTTGCCAGAATTAGGTAAACTGTTATCAGTGTGAATTAGTAAAACGAACTGTGTGGTTTTCTTACAGTTGGGTCTTATTGAATAAGGTAACTACCTTGAGTTAACTAATTCAATTTGTACTGAAATATGTAATAAAGTGATTTGTGCATCACTTATTATTATTGTAGTATTAGATGAAACAAATTAACTAGTATCGGCCTTGGTCGAAATTTAACCAACTGTGCCACTTTATTCTACCTAATCGTATGTGCTGTATCGGCCGGGAATCTCTGTATAGTACAACCAGCGGCGTAACAAATGTTCCAGTTCTGTCACACCCTTAAATGCGTGGTGGACAACACTTATCACCTACCTCCTCAAATAATTTCAGTTACTCCTGTGCTTGATGTATAAAAGTTACTACACATATTTAAGACACATACTTTTTAATTCAAAAGATAAAACTGACAAATTTGAAAAAACTGGAGTCTATATGCTAGAATGTACAGAATGTGATTCCTTTTACTTAGGTCAAACTGGAAGGTCATTTAGGACTCGTTATAACGAACACTTTCGATCATTTAAATTAAGAAAAGGTAATTCCAATTTTGCAAACCATTTTTAAAAACAGGCCATCAGTTTCCTATTATAGAAAATCTTAAAAATTTTCATAATGTAAATAAAGGTAAATATGGAATCAACAGCAACAATTACTCCGAGGACTAATACCCCTACCGGCATTGAATTACACTGTTGATTCCAAGCGATTATTAGACGAAGATAACAATTCAAAAAAAGGAGGTATTAAAATCCTTTTTCGTCTGTGTAGGACGCGTTCCAAATGTGGGATCTGTGATCCTTTGTAATTAGACGAAAAAGGATTTTAATACCTTCTTTTTTTGGATTGTAAATAAAGGCTTTAAACTTAATATTTTAGAATCCTTAGAAGTATATAAAGCATCAAAAATTTCCTAAAATAACCTGTAGTACCAGGTAGATTTGTACCACTAGTATTATTCAGTACATTTAATAATTAATGGTATTTCCAAAATATATATAAACACCACTGTACATCTGTTTATATTGATTCAATTTGAATCATTTGTTTGACAATGACAAGCTATTTGTCGAAACTATAGTCAAAAGGATTTGTAAATAAAAAAGTGATAATAAACAGAGTAGTATTTATTCATTTATCGTTAATATAAATTATCACAAAGTAACGGCTGAATCAATCCAATTTCTAGTTACTAAAATCATCATTTTTCCTTTGAATGCATTCTCCCAGCAGGTTTTGCATTATGGTTGGAGCTTTTCTTAAACTTACCCACCTGTTCTTCTAATCTATTAATTATCTTTCATATGGCACTACTCTCGACAAGATACTCGCGAAATTCTGAAAATTTCACGAAAATTTATATATTCTTATGGCGCGTGTCTAAATCACACACGTTTAATCGTACTACTAATCGTCCCGTACTCTTTTTAAATGAACGTATAATACCCAGATCGTTAATATACATTTGGTACACTTTTGAATTGATATTAAGTATAAAAATAGATTTTATGACTGCTGCAAATATTTATATCGATATAACTTTTTTGTTCTTTTTTTTAATACAAAGATAACATAATAAAAAACTTTGTTTTTTTTCAGATGGTAACCCGGACGAAAAAAATATTTGTTGGCGGTTTGTCCGCACCCACAACTCTAGAAGATGTAAAGAGCTACTTCGAACAGTTTGGACCGGTAAGTAATTTTTTTTAGTACTTTTTTTAACTTTTAAAGATTCCTTTATCTTCAATTTATAATTTATTTAAGTAACTTAACTCGTAAATTGAAAACAAAAACTGTAATTTCTTTGTGTTTATATTTACTTACCTCTTTCTATGACTGCACAAACAGTTCTTGTTCATTGAATTGATTTTTAGAAATTAAAAGAACAAAAAACTCTTCCTATTATATCGATAGCTGTATTTAAGTTATTTTCTCGGAGTTTCCTTTCTATTCTTTTCACAACTTGATGTTGGACTAATGAAGTAGCTTTTTACTCCATTCGAAATTGACACCCGTGCGAACTTGTGCCTTCGATATTGGAAAGTGGAGGAAGCCGCTTACGTCAATATCTCGTTTTTACTTGCCTAGAATCAATGGCAAAACTCCGGAAAAAACGTTCCAATATCTCTAACGTTTTTTTTTGTGTGATAGGAATGTCCTTCATGAAAATCACATTTTATCTGATCCTTCAGCGAGAAGAAAAGCGGATTTGAATGCCTCGAGTAATTTTATCCAAATAGAATTACATGTGCTATTTCGTTTTTAAAATAGAACTGTAATAAACCATTTCTTTTCAATAAAAAAAAAACACTACTCTTCAATAAAAATCAAGTGAAAAGTATTTATTAGATGTTAGTAAGATATTAGGTCGACTTTCTAACGATACTAAGCTCAAAAAGTAGAGGAATTGTATATTTGTTTGTGATAATCTTGACAGCGAAAATAAAATATTATTGGTTACCAACGAAATCGTTTGTATATGTCACGCGTAAAGTTAGATAAGCGAGTAAACCTAGGTTTACCCGGGTAAACTGCGTTTTATCTGCTTTCGCTTGATTGAAGATGGATGTACCATAAATGACTCATATAACTCAAGCTGTTATTAAGATATATCTGCGCTTGTGCGAAGGGTGTCAAAAAAAACTGAAATCTGTCAAAAACGGACTTGTGGTTAGGTTAGGTTAGGTTAGGTTAGGTTAGATTAGGTTAGGTTAGGTTAGGTAAAGCTATTGGAAATCTTTGCAACTCGAAATGTCACACAAATAAGTACTCGTGAGTAGATTACCTTTAAGAGAATACAGCTTTAGAATTCTAAGTTTTATTTGTAAAATGTGTTTTTTGAATTAAATATGTTTTTCACACATTAATGGCCTTGTCATTTATGGTACATCCAACTTTAACCAGGCGAAAGCGGATAAAAGGTGGTTTACCCGGGTAAAGCCCGAAACGTGTACAATTCCAAATATATTTTTGACTTTACCCAAGAGTACAAGAACGTACTTACAAAATCACAGAATCGTCGATTAATATATTGAATGTAACCTCTACTAAAAAATTCAACAAACATTTCATTATTAATGATTAATGATAATATACATTAATTTCGACGACTTTATAAGTACGTTCGTTGTTGTTACTGTTATCACCTGACGTAGGTCAGTGGTCAGAGAGAGCATTGGTGCGCAAAGCTAATTTTTTATCCTTAATATGAGGTAATCTGTTGTGGGTAAAAATTTTAATTCACATTTTTGTGTTTAAATTAACCTTTACTAAAAGAAAACAGATTCTCTAAATATTTCATTATTAATGAAACGGTTCTTGAAACTATGTTTAATTTTACTACAAATATTTCACGGAGAATAATGTACTTAAGTGAAATTTTAGCCGAATACACTTGTACATATTCTTCAAGTGTGCTAATATTAGAAACATGTAGTAGTCGTGCACACAAAATGAAAAACAGGGAATGCAAGTTGATACCATATTTTATTTAATTTTCCTTTTTTTGCTTGTTTGCCTGATACAAAATTTCATTCGCTCTCTTCAGAATTGCGGTAAAGAAAGAACCGTTGAAATGTGCCACCAGTGTCATGGGGTGTCTTTTGTGCGGAATATACTGTATATATTAATTCCGACCAAAGCTCACTCGTTTCATCGAGCTAGCCGGGCAGATTCAGCCAGGCCAGCTTTCGTTGTCGAGTCTGGACCACCGTCATTCCTTTGGCCCGTCCAATTAACTTAATAAAAAGGACGGCAGGGAAAATCGCTGCTTGAATTTCTAGAAGCTGACCAGCCACCCGCGGAATTCTGCTCGACAATAAAGTCGAGTGCTTGAGTAACAATCTTTTCAAAACATCGACTAATGGTTACATTTCTTCGTTCTAATTAATGGTTGTTACAAAAAAAAAGAAACAAAAGAAATAGTCTTCCAGGTCATAGGTTAGCGTCAATTAAAAGAAATGGGTGTGTATTTTTATCTATATATATATATATATATATAAAGTAGCCATTCATAGAAACTCGGAAAGTAAACAGATATGTGATAAGAATTTGAGGTACTAATTTGTTATGAATTTTGAAATTAATTAATTGAAGCTGTTGTTAATGTTGGTATAATGAATTATTTAAAAAAATTTAAGACTAAATGATTGAGTTTCTTTCTACTTGTTGTAAAGTTAAATTACGTATTAGCTCCAAATAATAACTTTATACATATATACTTACCCTTTAGCTGAAAGCGAAAAATTGTTTAATAACGGAGTCTTAATAAAAAAAGTTTGTGTAAGTTTTTGTGCCTTATTTTGGGTTAATTAATATAATTTTGTCAGTTTCGTTACAAGATCACCAAATTAGCTCCAAAAGATATTTAGACATCAAAAATTCATGTCTTACTATTTAAAAATTATTAGTTTAATAAGAGATATTATATACGGTGTTTCTCGTCAGCGTGCTATAAGTAAAATAGGAAAAATGTATATCTATATTTTCATCAAAAAACGTTAAATATGTTCACAACTAAGATGCCCTCAAGAAAGCAGCCATTACTTTTAGAAAGGAATTTAATAAATCTACAAGTCGTTCCTCTAAAAATAACATAGCTTCAGTAACCACTTCCAATGTAACGGAAAAGTAATTTCAAAGTCAGTATTTGCAAACCTATGTGGGTTTTGTATCTTTAGTGTGTCTGCATTGATAAAATAATTTATTTCAATGTCTAATTGTAAAATAGTCAAAAAAGGTACAAGGCAAGCGAAATGATCCGACAGCACTTGAAACATTTTTAACTGAATACCTGGCTTTAGTTTATTAATAAATTTGACACGTTTCGATGGTTTAGTCATTATCAAAGTTACTAAAATCTCTTTAATAATGATTTAACTGTTTAAACGCATCAGATTTGCCAATAAATCTTCATGTGAAACTTAAACCACGTACTGCATTAATGGTCCTTTTGATCTAAAAACTTATTTTAGTTATAATTGTTAACAAAATCTACTGTATTGTTTTAAATTTTACGGACAAACATTACGAAAAAACAATTATTATGTTTTTGGTCAGAAATTTATCGAGACCACCAGACGCGGATCGCGATTTCGATCTTATTAGAAGCTCATCAGCGTGCCATACGCAGTCTCGACAAATTACTGATCAAGCTGTAACAGTTATATAATAGTAACATAGAGGCAATTATTGCCATCTAGTGGAATTTTGCTGCTACAGAAGATATTATACTGGACAAGGCCTCACTGAGGTATTTAAACTTGTCCAGTTGACTCAACAACGCAGCCTACATACGTGAATTCACGTAAAGCTTATCAAATTGTCTCTATGTTGCTATTATATTACGAAAAAATTCATTCGTGAGCAGGATGCTTCTACAGTATTTTTGGCACACGTATTCTGTATCATCAAAACTTAATTAATTAATATCACATTCAGTATCTTATTAATGATATTTTTCGCGTTTTGAAAAATTTTACAGTCCTTACGGGCAAACGTTTGTTTACCATTGAAATAATTTCAGTTGGCACAGTTTACGTTGGTTAAAAGTCAACAAGGAATTAATAATTTATATTGCATGATTGAAAGTATTCAAAGTACTTACGTGACACCTAATTCGAAATTAATTTATAAACGCCATTCTTGTTCCCTATCACCATCCCTCGAGCAATGCGCGAAGGTTTAACAAAGTAATAAATTCACGCGACAAGGTTCGGGCGAATATGCAATAAGGGTAACGTTGAAGTGCGTCAAAGTAAACGGGAGCGATGTAGTTAATCACAGGCTTACAAGAAATAGGAAGCCATTACCCTCTACCCGGTTTTCCACCGTGCCAAGCCGCGTGCAAAAATACCTGACCATTTCCATGTTTTAAAACGAAGTAGGCGTGTGAAAGGAATAAGCGGCTACTAAAAATTCACCGACTTCACATGAAACTAATTATTCGCGGATTGCAGACAATCTACATAATATGCAACACTAATTAACCATAAACGTACATGATAAATTAAAATCAGAACATAAGTAATATGCATTACTTTTAGCATTACAATGTAACACGAAAATTTTTTGTAAATAAATTTACTTAATTAATTTTCCTTGCAGTTTCGTTCAGGGCTCGGAAAATAACATTATTGTAGAGCTGAACAAACCACTCTTTATATTATAAACTTCCTTTATATGATATCAGCAAAAGTAAAATACCAAAGTTAAAACTGCTAGGAAATCAAGACTAAAATAGCCAAATTCAATTGCAAATTTGCTAAATTTGAAATTAGAGTAAACAAAAATTTCGTGTTTCATCTCTGCGTATGTATAGGATTTCCAAAAGAAATAGGCAGTTTGATTAATAACAATTAGGTACCTGAAAAATCCGGTTGTAAGGCTTGAAAAGCTCAAGTATCACATTCATGTAGAAGACCTAACGAACAATAACCAAATTAGCAGCTTTAAACCAGCATTCGAAGCCATACTACTGCTCCTAAAGGCAACCCCATGCGCTCAGGTGTATTTTGCAGACAACGGAAAAATGTATAGCGAGAACATAAACTTTTTAGAATTCTTTTAAAAAAATGAAATGGTGTTTTATCTCTACACAGTTTTTTCTTTAATTAAAAAATGTTAAAAAATAAAGCTGACATTTCCTGTATGCATGTAAAAAACTTCTCAGAGCATGAAAACATGGAGACAACATTTAATTCTAATTTGATACTAAAATAGGAAATAATTATGGTACGAATTTTTCGCTCTAGCGAGGTCTAATTGACACTTAGAGATACGTGTAGAGAAGAGACAGACATCAGGCCGCGTTAGAGCGAGAAAGGTGAACCACAATTATTCGCTATTTCAGGACCAAGTCTATAGTTTTGAATGCTGTCTCCATGTTTTTATCCTCTGAGAATAGAACATAGTATAAAGTGTTTGTCCTCAAATGAAAAATACTTCGTCCGATTTGAATTAAAGAAACTTGCTTATATATTGAAGTTCTATTAACGTTAATTTATTATGTAAAAATTGTTTTTAAAATTTAAAAAGTAACCTAGATCATGAAATGTCATTCAATCTAAAACTCGTGCCGCCTTAGACTCAAGTCTGATAAACTTGGAAATACTTCCAAATATATATTATTTAATAGAAAACCCAGATTTAAATTTAAATAGTAACTATTTGTAATAGTAATTCTGGTTTAGTATTTTATTTTAAAAATTCGCCTTGTTACCCAGGCTAATCGCAAGTTTCAGACATAACGTAAAATCTACATAATCAGGGCTAGTCAAAAATGCAAAACAATACGATTACCCTAAGGTAACGAATTGGATTTTTAAGACAAAACATTAAAAGCAGATTTTTTAAAGCAAATAAATAATATTTGCATTCAAATCTAGGTGTTCCATAATACTTAAATTAAAAACATTTTCAAAAAAGAAGGAATTAAAATCTTATTCGTCTAAATATTAAGATCAAAGATCTCACATTTGGAACGCGTCCTACCAAGTAGGCACAACGAACCGAAAGCCACATCCACGACCGATTTCGACCTATCGGGTCTCATCAGGTGGGCGCTGGCAGAAAGGTTTTTACAAGATATATTATAAATATAAATATGGAGTCAACAGTGTAATTAAATACCGGTAGGGGTATTAGCCCTCGGAGTAGTTGTTTCTGTTGATTCCATATTTATATTAAATTTTATATTTAAAAACATTTAATTATTAAAATGCTTTATCATCCTTGCACCATCCAAAGTTTAAATTCTATCCATAATACGATAATTATATCTAATATGAATTCGATAGAATTTCCACGTTCTTTTGTTTCCAACCTTTCTATTCATAAAACTCCATATACCTCACCTCGATACGTTTGACTAAAGTTCTCTCTAAATAATATTTTTGATGTGTTGTGGTTTATCTTAAAACATTTATATATATACTGTATCTACTTATATACTTTTTTTGTAGTGATTATAAGCGTTTCAGAATTATTTTGTAGACCGTCGAAATGATGGCGTTTCGCGTATGGATTCGTTTTAAGAAGCTATTCTTTCGCAGCTTCGCTTAATATTTAAATCCACTCGACGAGGAAATTGAGTTTTCAATCTGAACAATTTATGCATGGCTATCAGCAGTATCCACCTGCCGACTTAACGAAATATTACACCACTTCGCCCCATTATTTAATCTGCCCTTCTACTTGCGAATGATTCGTTTAATAAGATTTTGATAATGGAAACACGGCTTTTCGGGGGTTTAAAACGACCTTTTTTTACTTTAACGAACAGTATAAACGAGCTTTCAATACTTTAATTTTAACGACGATATCTTCAAGAAAATATACGAAATTATTAATAATAGTCATTTTTGAAAAATCCATAACTTCGCTAATTTAAGGTTTCTAGCATCTATCTTCCGGGGAAAAATAGTGAATATTGTGAAAAGTATCTACGCATGTAAACATTACTCTCCACCGCTTGCTTCCCCTCATTCGCTTATGAGTATTTAAAAATAATGTGAGGTATACATTTTGTTCTTTGAATTTTGAACTTTAATAATCTGTTCGAAGCATTTTTTGTGTACGATAGTCACTACTTTTCGCCCAGAAGACCGATGCATGAAATGTTAAATTAGCAAAGTTATGAATTTTTGAAACATGATCCTTTCTCAGAGCCTTTTCATGTGTTTTCAGGTGAATATAGCTCTGATTAAGACGTTTCGAATTTTCTTTTGAAGATATTGCAATTCTCTACATTTTATCACATTGGGGTATTACGTTTACTCTGATGGTTTTCAAAATAAATGCTGACAACTTTTGTGTGGGTTGTTTTTGGTATTTTAGTCCCTGAAACCTACTTTACATTGTAATCTACTCAGATTTCTGTTAAAAACACTGACATTAAAACGTCTATTGAAGTTTTACGGAGCAAGTTTTAAATTGCGATCCACATCTGGAAGTTTCGATAAATTGCTGGTCAACAACTTTATGTTTTTAATGTGCAGAATTAATTCAAATAGAGGGATAAAAAAAAATTATTCCTTTTTAGTCCAGTACAACTTCTTAAATAAGAAGAAGAAATCGAAACTATGCTACTATTCTTTATTAATATGTATTTTTTAATCCTACATCAGTATATTGTAAAATAATTGGCTCGGTCATTTACGATTGAGAACAGATTGAACAATATCCATTGAAAAGGAATGTAATTTTTTATTGAACATATACATATGTATCTCCGCAAATTGTTCGTGTTATGGTTTTCATGTCAATTTGTATTCGAATCTATCTATATAGATTTATTTTCCTGTATGTGTAGTGAGGGGCTCGAAGAGCAAAAATATTGCACATTATTGTATATCAAGGCAGACAAATTGACTTCTCCCACGCCTACGCTTTTAATCGTGACTGGAAATTGCATTTTACAATCCAAAACATGCAATGCTAATCGCGTAGTTCTGACTTTTAACAAGCCCCATTCAAATGATATTCACAACTTTTATCAGCGTTTTAGATCTCAATAATCGAATAGCTAATGCCACAAAAATACAATTGTCGGAATAAAATGCAACATTATATATATATATATAATAATAATCCCATATATATATATATATATATATATATATATATATATATATATATATACAAAATCATAAAGTTAGTACTACAAGAAAATTATAAATGCTATAATTAATTGCTTTAATTGTTTAGTCCTAACTCACCCCTAGCCCTCGGTCCACAAATTTCATATAGCGACTGTCCAATTCTGCTAGTTTACCTTTAAACTTCAACCCCATCATTTTAAATCTCTATTTCCATGAAACTAAAAGCATTGCTACTAATAAAATTTTCTTTCGAGATAAAAAAGGGCAATCGCCTCCTATAACTCTGCCAAATTTCGAGTCGATAGCATCATTTGATAGCAAGATAACTAACCAGTTGTGACCAATAGTCAAACAGACGAACATCTTCACTGTATGTATGGAACCCTAAAAAGCATAAATAGTAACTTTTTCCTCTTGAAAACTCTTAAGTTTCTTAACATCTTGTGGTGGTTCTGTTTTCTCATCGATTGGAATGCTGTTTCAATTGCCAAGTTAAGCGATTCATTATCGGCGAATTAGACGGTTGTTTACAGAAAGTTTTCACGTGCTGCTTTAATTCCAATCGCGTTTCTAGTTTCATGTGATGTAATTAAAACAAATGAAATTCCAATTGTTTTACTTTGCTAGCCCAGTTTCTATCCGAGTTCTTCGAAGTAGAAGCTCTTTCGAAAATTAGCTTATCGTGGGTGAATATGGATAGAAAGAGAATGAGATAGGATGAGAATGTAAGGCAACTTTTACCTACAGGAGGTGAAACTTGGTTATGTATTAAGAATACAAGTTTTCTGTGGTTTCCTTGGATCATTTAGGCAAATACGGGGGCAGTAGTAATATTCCACAGATAATCTTTCACTTCTCTTCTGTCTTCATTTCGTCTGTCTCATCTTTCTCTCCCTAACCACACCACCCACCCATTCCCACGATTCCTGGAAGGAGGCTGGAGAGGGTCTTACGCCATATCCTGTAGGGACTGACCGGACTGACCGCCCATCAACACGAGTAGCTGGTGGGAATGAAATACTCAAAATTTTATTAATTGTACTTTATTATGTGAAAAGTATTTTTTGAAAGTTTCGAAGGTTTATAAAAAGGTATATTTTGTGGATAATCTATCCGCTTTGGAAACAAATTTAGTTCACTTGGAAATTATTTAAAATTTATATTAACTATAATCATCATTTTATGTGAAACCCATATTTGAGTTCAAATGTTGGTTATTGATAGCAGAAATTCTGTTTTAATTTTTTTTTAAATATTCACCTTGTTATTCCAGGGTTGTCGCAGGTTTTAACCATGAAGTAAAATCTATATAGCGAAAGTTATTCAAAAACACAATAAAAGTTAACTACATTTGTTTCCAAGGCAGTACATTTTTATTTTGAATGACATAATATTTGTAAAATTTCTTTCTACTTTCAAAATTAATTGTTACTTCAAAATTACTATTGATAGTGCATTAATAAATGACCAAGTGTCATTCAAATCGGAGGAAGCTTTTTCATGTGGGAACAAATACTTCTACCTACTTAATCAAAAAAACTTTTGTGTGTTTCATTCCCACCAGCTACTCGTGCTGGTGGGAGGACAGTCCCTCCGACCTACACTGTAGTGCAAAGCCGGAGTGTAGGGCATGAAGAACTCTTCAGCCTCCTTTCAGGAATCGTGGGAATGGGTAGGTGGTGTGGTTAGTGAGAGAAAGATGAGACGGATGAAATGAAGACAGAAGAGAAGTGAAAGATTATCTGTGGAATATTACTGTTCCAGCATTTGCCTAAATAATCCAAGGAAACCACAGAAAAGTGGACCAGAGCAGCCGAACCGGGGTTCGAACCGGTGACCTCCCGAATGCTAAGCAATGATCTAACGCACTAGACCACGCCGCTCGGTGACTTAATCAAGTGTTTAAAACAAACATTTAATTTAATCTACTTTTATTTCATGGTAATTTATTGTAAACTTAAACTAAAAGAGACTTGTAAATTCCACAATTCTTTTGCCAACTTGATATATATTTCGCCACATTGTGGCTTCTTCAGAAGTTACAGATTTACTTGTACAATAGTATTAGTAACGAATATTTGTTGACGTATTAACAGCTTGATTTTTTTTTGAAGTTCTATGTTTGTAAAATTCGTATAAACATAAGACTCACTTTTCTTCCTTTAGTTTTTATTTTCTGTTTTACATTGTATGAATGTGAACTCTTTCCCATTTGAAGCTCAAAAGATTAGCATTTAGGAATTGTTTGAGGATTTATAAATTTTTAAAGTATTATACGTATACGTGCCATTCGAACATTAAATATTCACACCTGTTAAGGAAACGTTTCTTTCTTACATTCAGTTTATATGATAATGGTATATTTTGAACCGCAAAAATAATAAATAAAGCAAAAACACATTCTTCTTATATATTTTCAGAGTTTTTTAAATATATTTTTAATCGGTCTGATAAATAAATAATAATTTAGTATGTCACAAAGTAACAAATTTTCGGAATCGAAAAAAATAAGCTCTCCAATATGTATCAAGTAACTACAAATAGCAAGCATAGTAAATGTTAGATAAGCCAATTTTTGTAGCACGAATAGTTGAAAAGTGATATTTGGTAAAGAAAATATTAAAAATTTTAAAGTTGCAGTATCTGTTTATTCTTCCTCGCATTTTTATTATACGATAAGGTGTCAGATATCAAATAACGAGAAATAATAATGTGAAAATATGATACTGTTTCTTAAACATGAAGTTTCTTGTGAAGTTGAAGAGCTGGATTAAATTTTAAATATTAATCAAGTAGGTAGGTTGAATTCGTATACATTTAGACTGAGAAATAGGGCATAATCTTGAAATTGTATGAACTTGTTTCGTAAGCACTTCAATTTAATACGATATGTTATTGGAACGTAAAAATGCCAGCAGCAATAGAAACTATCAGACAGTAAGTTTTCAGAATTATTCTTTGCTATCTACTTTTACAGTTTAGTTGATCCCTGCATAAATTTTTAGGATTATTTTAGGTTGTGGTTATTATCGATGGCCAGATCACGCTATAGAAGAAATATGTGCATATTAAGATAGCCTTAGCGTACTAGTTTTGTAAGCGATATGGTGGAACATTAAAGAGGTAAATTAATGAACATAAATAAGGATATTGAGACACATTGCCACCGATCGAACTCCCTGTAATGAACCGATTCGAGTCTGGTAAAGATCTTTAATCGGCCCAAGGCTATTAATTTTGTGGATTAAACGTTAATGGAGAATTTATGGGGTTTTTTATCAAAACCTAAGGAACTTTTGTATAACGCTATCTCGTTACGAATGGAGATTCTGCTTACATAAATATTAGGCTTTTAAATAAGGACAATAAGTTCAATACTTTTGTTATTTACATTGTAATTTGAAATGATGTCTTATAGAATAAATTTTATCTCGATATTATTAATACAACTGTAATCTTAATCTTATTTCAATCTTTATTTGTTTGCTGATTTACAAATTCTATAGTCTGGCATTTTTTTGTGGTATTTTAAGAACAACCTCGTTATCATTAAATGTAATAGTAGTTAAAAAAATATTATCATAGATTATTACGAAATAAACAGGTGTGTGTGTGTGATTTTATTGATAAAAAACAAAATATGTTAAAATGTTAGTGCTTTTTACTGTCCAAACCAACTAACAGCAGTGTCTGATAGGATTCAAGGCCGGTTTGTTGGTGCTTCTAATTTACAGTCTCGAAAACCAACCAAACCCTTAATAAAATTGAAAATGGGTATTTTGGGTAACAAACAAACATCGGGTTACGTTTCACGGAAAAAATTATTTATTCTTCTCTACAATATAGTTTCAACCCTTGCGGGTCATTCTCAGTAACACCATAGCTGTTGAGAATGACCCACAAGGATTGAAACAATATTGTAGAGAAGAATAAATATTTTTTTTCGTGAAACGTAACCCAGTGTTTGTTTGTTACTCAAAATACCCATATTCAATTTTATTTAAAATGTTTCACACAGAATGCGATACGCAATCTATCAACTTTATTTCAAACCCTTAATGACGAAAAACTCCTTAGAGTTTTTATATTACTTGAGCTTGGATACTTTTCCTTATAATCTGAGTGCTAGCTCACACTATATTATGAAACAACTACTTTCTGTAATAAAAATATACGCCACATTTGAACAGGTAAACATGGATAATAAAAGAAAAAGTTCTTTAAAATAGGTGGAGGGATACTTCATACAAGTTGATATTACATCAACTTGCTTTTACGAAGCAACTTTGATTTGGTTTGATCGTTGATTTATCGAAACTGCCCCAATCAATTCGGAATCGCGATTCACGTCTGGTAGTTTTGATAAATTATTGACCAAGAATTCAATATTTATCTACTTAATGAATAAAAAACACTTTTTCGAATTTCACACTTTATTGTTTATCAGTTACAAATATTATTCGCTTATATTTTAACCGTTCCAGGAGGGGGTGGAAAATGAAATAAATTTAATAATGGAGAATTGTTGACCAGTTTATTCATTAATAATATTAGGGCTGTATTTGTTTTTATTTATTTCTAATTCTTCTAATAATTTTAGTCTACATGAATTATTTTCTGCATGTATTATTCTCAAATCTTTATTAAACGTATGTTTATTATCGTTTAAGTGTTTTGCATAATTGGAATCTGCTTTATTGTTATTATAAAGTGTTTTTTATTCATTAAGTATATAAATAATATAAGTATCAGTAGATAAAATCAATTATATCAATATTTATCGTCATAATTTCCGTTCAGTGACAGGCGTATAGTATAGAAAATACTCGGTCTTTTGAGTTTTGTTATGGAATTGACACTGCTAATTACACAAAAATACGAAAAACGGTATTTCCTGAAGATTTTTCAAACTATCGCTGATGTTTTTAATTAAACGATTAATTAAAAAGCTCATTATTTTAATATATCTACTGAAACTTTGTACGTTATGGATTATTAAAAGATTATTTTCTGTTTGGAATTTCAAAAATCCAACGTCGGTTGGGATCAAATACCCTTCCTTTCTAGAAGATTGTATTATTTTTGACTTTGAGTGAGTAAATGTTACAGGAACATAACTTACCATTTTTTGTATTTTTCCGTCAGGTTCTCCGAATATTTTTATATGTTTAGTGAGAGTTTTTTGTGTATTATAACGGTAAAGGTACCCTCAATTTTCACACATGTCTTATGGGAGAGTAATATTACGTATAATTTTCCACAAAAGCTCAACAGCTTGGTGTCTGGTGCCGGTAGGATGCGCAAGTTTTTTTTATCAGTCAACCCCACGCTATGAATTATTACGGCTTGAGGCCTCTTCTGTAGCAACAGCAGCCCCGTTTCTGATAGCTTATTTGTTAGAGTAAGAGCTCAGGGGTATCGCGCCTGTCGCAATTTATTACGTAGAAGTGAAATAAATGAGCCGCAGATAAACACGCTTTGCTTTTATTTTTATTATCTCTCTCCCTCTCTCTTTTTCACATTCACAATATCTCTTTCTCTCTCATACATACATATGTACCTATTCGTTTCTTTTGTTATGTTGTTATGTTCTCTCGTGTTCGACAGCCTTTTCTTTCTTCTTTTGTTCGGCCTGCTAATTGAGAGGATAAAAACTGTATCATCTTCCTCTCTGGTTACTAATAACAAGGATTTTGAGGAGAGACGGATCCCTAAACGTACACCAATCCTATGGGAACACCGATAAAAAAAGTTGTGGGTACATGATATCAAGAACAAAAGTATTAGTGAGATATGTAAAAAGAAATTTGTTACCTTTTCGAGGGAAGTATGTAAGTGTCTGACGGAGAAGGTGTTATAAAAATTATTGTTTGTTATGTTTTACCTTTTTCTTTGACTTTTATTCACTCGTCCTCCACCTGTGTTAACACCTCTAGAAGTGACTTCTCCCGAAACTTTTACGTGAAAATGAAAAATCTTTCGGGAAGTCGATTTTGCCGCTGTTCTTCGATGATGGCATGTACTTCAGCTCATTTTCTCAATTTCAGAATCATCTGAATTACTTAAGGCAGGAACTATTCGAATTTGGTTTACTGCAATAACCGGCAAAACCTAGTCGGTATTGGTATTATACATAGTAGGTAATAAGACAACATTCATTCTATTCTTGTAACAAGCTTTCTGTTAACTATAATATCGCATTTTGCACGTAGGCAAGTTATAAAATTGACCGATCGGATCGGAGTTTTGGTTCTTTGTCCGGTCCCATCTGGTCGGTAGTTTGACTATGGGAAATTTCTACTTTCTAGGTACCTACTATTTGAATTCGCTTGTGTATGTATTTTCTGATAACGAGGATCAAATACTTTTAAACTGTTGTTGCCATTTTTATTACGACATTTCGGGTAGCGACCTTTGTCGAACGCACAATATCTTGTTTTATCAGTATTCCCCTTTTGTATTTCGTTGTTGTAATTCAAGTTTTTAGTGTTTCATTAAATCCAATAATAAATTCAGTTATACAGTTTTTATTTACTTACAATCTACAGAAATTACTGTGTCAAATTAATTTGGGGCACAGTTGTGGTCTAGTGTATATAATAGACTTACAATCTCCTTGGGAACTCCCCGTAAGTCCTCAATTATTTCCAGAATTATTACAAAAGTTTTAAATCCTAAATGTACAATCGTTAGACTTTGTATGTCAAAGAAGGTATTAAAAAATATATCAAAAATTTTCTTTTAATTTTCGAGAAAATTCAATTAAAATTGCTACATTCCGTTTAAAACGTAACTAATGCACACGAAGCAGTTATTGAATTAATATCATAGAGCAGTAAATATTTTACATACGTATTTTTATCGACTTTAAAAATCTGCTACTAGTGGCTGGATGGAGTAATAGGGATATTTATCGTATATAGTTATACAATTTACACTTCTTTTTTTTTTTAATTGACGTAGGAACATGCCCCTTTACGATTTTATACACAAGCCGCCACTGGAATATACCACTCATAGAACAATAAAAAAAAAAAACAATTTCCAGTCTGAAGTTGACCGTTCGTTCTTGCCTGCAGCTAGTGTTGCGTTACTTTTTGTCCTGCGTTGGATATCGAAGGGGAAAACATCTTTTTATTAACGCCGTAACAAGGGCTTTTGGTTGTGACGCCGACGGCGAGCGAATAATTTTTTAGTTGCACGCAGGAGATGGAATTTTTTTCCCGGAAACGTCGTCTTTAATGCCGTTTTGATGTCCTTATTTTTCCCTCCATTTTTCGAGCTCACTCCAACGCGAGGAATCGATACACAGTCGATTCTCTTGACGAATAGAAACGTTCCAGTTAATGAACACCCGAACCGAATTATACGCAACGAGAATAAAAATTCAACCACCAGAAATACAACCACCACCACCACCACCACTACCATTGCCAGAGAGAGAGACTATTAATAATCCCGGCGAATTCGGGGAAGCAGCATCGTAAAAACGACGGATAAAGTGCTCCTATTATTTTTTTAACAAAAAAACTCCACCAACTTTCCTTTTATTTTTTATTTTTTTATTAAAGAGGATTTTACACGCTTCGTGACCATTTTAGTGTACTTACTAAATGTAGGCCACCTGCAGCCTACAATGGAAATTTTATGCACAATAATCTCCTACTTTAAACTAATTAAAATTTTAGTATTACTATGTATAGTAAAGGATCGCTGTGTAGGTACTGTCTGCGACATATCCAAAAATTTATCCCCACTATTTTTAAAATCGTATAAGAATAGCCTCTATTGTCGCATTGTTATACGTTATCGTACATTGAGGAAGGCATCAGAAGGAAACAAAAATCGTGCGCTTTAAGAAAGGAAATTTTAATATACACTTCTATGCTTTACATTTTTCTTCTTGTTTGGGGTTGGTTTTGGACGTAGGTACAGTGGCCGGCACCTAAGGAGATTCAGCGACGGTCAGATTGACAGGTAGCTAGGCGGAAACTTTTAGCATAGCAAAAATTAAAGAGCCAATAAGAATATAGCTGGACCGAAGCGTCAGCTTGTAGTTCAGCGGTGCGTATCACTGAGAGAAAAAGTACTGAACACGGAACACAAGTGAATTCATTCAACTGATTTACTTACCCTAACAACCCCTTCTCTACTCTGTTAATTTGCAGCTATTTGCCACTACGCTACTGAATCATGCTGATTAGTTATCCCCGCCCTAAAGGGGCTAAGTTTTGCTAGTGCGCATTCGATGATTTGTGGCTTTTGAATCTCCTTACGTGCCGAGCACTGTACCTTCGTTTCTTTCTAACAAATTCTTCTAGACATTTCGAACTATACGAATATAATAAGACGAAAACAGTACGACATTATCTCTTTTATATCTCAGCTTCGACACTGTTCTTGTGACTTTAGGCTCGAGCCGCCACTGATAGTACGGTTATTTTTGGGGATATGTATATTTGTGTAGTTGTTTTGGTACGGGTATGTATCATGTAGTTATTGAGGGTTGGTTAAAACGATTTCGGTTTAGGTGTAGGTATAGGTATAGGTATAAACGCATACCCCCAGGGGTGAAATTGGTAGTCGTCGTAGTAGAATAAATTAATATCGACAATTTATGGGTAGTTTCCGGAATCGCAGTGGCGATGGCGGCAATAACTGAACATTTGCTTATATCTCTTTGTAAATTGAGACCAGATGGGCAATTAAACGAAAGCTTTAGCTCTGTGCTAATGATATTTTAACGCTGAAAGTCATTAGATGCGAAATTGCTTTACGGAACTCATAAAAGGAATTTTCGTCGACGCGTCGTCGTTTCGTTGACGACGCGACGTCGGTTCTCCTGATGCGTTCGCATATTGGATGGATGGATAGTACGTTTATGCTGAAAATAAACACGCTGTTGTCACGTCCGAATCGGTTATTAATTAACGCTTAGTATCCTGGCCAAATTGGAATTTTGCCGAAAATTGTCGAAGCAGCAACGTTTCACTTTTTAAAATTAATTAAAACAATTATTTACAAAGTCAGGTACCGAAGCATGTTTTTATTTTATTTTTTACAACTATAATATTGACTATATGATGAGGACTTTCCGGGCTGACGAGCCGTGGTCGAGTGGAGTATTTCTTACTTCCAAACGTTTCGTTCGAAACTGTGCTGAACATCTTCAGTGGAGATGATGACTTCTAAGAATTCCAGACGCTCCTGAACCTCCGAGAAGAATTCTTAGAAGTCATCGTCTCCACTGAAGATGTTCGGCGCAGTTTCGAACGAAACGTTTGTAAGTAAGAAATACTCTACTCGACCACGGCTCGTCAGCCCGGAAAATTCTCATCATATAGACTCCGGCCGTGAAAGCCTTCAAACATATAATATTGACTGTTCATCAAAAGTAAGTACAAACACAAAACAAGTAAAAGACCCATAAGACTTGGATATCCTGTAAGAGAGGGTAATTAATGTAAAAATATATACAATCGCATAGAAATCTAGCGTTTAACTCTGTATCTATCCACCCGCAAGAGTGTTTTAGATTTTCGAAACCAAAAATAAAAACTAAAATAACGTATAGACCCTTTAATGTTCGTATTTTGTGATAGGGTAGGTAACCTATTATGTATTGATTCATATTTTAAAGTTATTCAATGATCCCTACTTGTTAGTGAATGTTATTGTCACAAAAGGTTGCTATTTTACAAATTTCATTCTTTTTGCTTGTTGTCATAATTAATCAACCAGTTACGACATATTTCGTTTTTATTTTTAAATTTACTAACTGGATGATTGTTTCTCACTCCAAACCTTGGGACTCTTTTCAAAAAATAGCAAGATACGAATTTAATTACTTACTGTTTTCACTTCCTCTATGAACTTCAAAATTAACGGAATTATTTATTGAAATAAATACACAGTTGACAACTTCCACAATTTATTAAATAAACTTTTAACATATATAGGGAAACCATCACTAACAATCAATAAATTTCTCAGAGACAACAATATAAATGTATCATACAAAACGAATAATAACCTTGGCATACATATAAAGAATAATAAAGACGAAGTAGAGAAATTATCAAAACCAGGCATCTATCAACTTAATTGCGGTTCTTGTTCATAAATTTTATATAGATCAGACGGGAAGAAATTTTAGAATTCGTTTGAACGAACATTTTAGATCATATAGAAACAAAGAAACCGATTCTAACTATGCAAAACATGTGTTAGAAGATAATTATATATTTAATTTAGATCTAAAAATTTTACACATTGAAAATGAAAGTTTACAACTTACACTATTAGAATCAAAAGAAATTAACAAATATAAAAATACAAACATATTACTTAATTACCAAGTCGATATAAACCCCTCAGCACTATTAAATCTTTTCCCTCACTCTAATGAAGATGCACCACCCTATTTATAAACATCTACTCTTAGGTAGTTTTAAGTAAATATTGTACTTCTGAAGAAGCCACAGTGTTGGCGAAACACGTGTTAAGTTTATGTAATAAATTGTGGAAGTTATCAACTGTGTATTTATTTCAATATGTAAGACTTCCATCAAGTATCCGCTAATTCAATACAATTGAAATTATTTATCTTTTTTACTTAAACCCATAAGTATCTATGTTTGAAAAAATCTATTTTATTGAGCTCACTATTGTTAAATTAAACCAAATTTTAAAAGCATGTTGCTGCTTCTGCTAATTGTTTTGTGGGGACTTATGTCCCACTATTGTAAAAATATTCATTTTTGTATATAAAAATTCTTTACTTTTGTATAAATTATCTTGTGTAAATTCTGTGTAAATATTTTGTATAAAATTACTAACACCCTTGAGCATGCCTTTTCTCAAACATGTTTTCTACTGTCTTGCCTTTTTTAATTCTGAGAAACAGCTTTCTTTTCTTGTCTATCTTTCATACACAATCCAAAATTCCTGTCCCTTGTCACCGATCGCTTGCAACGGTCAATCATAAAAAGTACCGTTGCCGATCCCTAATAAAACTACCGCTTCTTGTTTCGCTACCCTCGGCATGCTTCCAATAAATAACATTTACCGTTGAAGACTAACTTTCTATATTTTCAAATCAACACTTCTTCACCGACCGCTACAGATAATACTCGTCACAACCATTTGCTCATTTTTTACCACTCAATATTAAATTCATTTCTATTCTTTCATAATTTTCACTACTAACCGTCTGTAAATTAAACACCATCAATTAACCATCATTAAGTTTTATTTAAATAAATATAGTATTAAATAATCACCCGCAACACCACAAATTGGTGACCCCGACGTGATTGGTGACCCCGCACAAATTGGTGACCCCGCACAAATTGGTGACCCCGAATTAAAACGTGAGTGTTCGTGGAGTGATTTTGGACAGCCACTTGTCCCACGCGTTACCTACAGAACATTTTACGTCGTTTTTGTTAAGTGCCCAAAATTTTACAGACTTAGTGTAATAGTTTAGTGACTTTTTTTAGTGTTTAAAGACAAGTACTAAGTGAGTTATCCTGCAATGTACAACATTTCGGAAACAACGTGTAGCAAATGTGTTAGTGTGCCGTCACCGTTAGACGCAAAGGTGGAAAGCCTAGAAAAAACAATAGCGGCATTGCTACAAAAAATCGCGACATTCGAGGTGAACCAAGTGTCGCGGCCGCTCAATCATGGGTATTCTCGTTCCCGGTCGCGTTCACGTCCGCGCTCGCGTTCGCGAAGTGCCCATCGCGACACTAGTGTGTGCTGGTACCATTCCCAATTTGGTGCGAAGGCGCGAAAGTGCGTGAAACCGTGCCAGTTCTTTTCCGATTCACCGGGAAACGACCAGGCCCCTCGTTAATGACGGCAGACGATACTGGCCCTACATCATCCCGCCGTCTTTTCATCACTGAGCGAACAACGAGTACAAAGTTCCTCGTCGATACCGGTGCCGATCTGTGCGTTTTCCCGTACTCTCACTTGCCTCAACCGCGCGCTAAGTCCACATATGAACTTTCCGCGGCGAATGGCACCATAATTACAACTTACGGGACTACGACACTGGCACTTAACCTTGGACTGCGGCGGAATTTCACCTGGAGGTTTGTAGTAGCTGACGTTACCAACCCTATCATCGGTGCCGACTTTTTGGCACATTTTGGACTTCTGGTGGACATGAAAAACCAAAAACTGTTAGATCTCTCCACGCATCTCACTTCCCATGGTGAAGTGGTTGTAGGAGAAATCTGCAGTATCAAAACGATTTCCGGGTCAACACCCTTCCACAGTTTGCTACAAAGGGTCCCAGAAATCACACGTCCCGAAGGAGCACCAACGTCAGTGAACCATGCAACACGACATCATATCGTTACCACCCCAGGTCCACCATGCGCACAAAGGCCTCGACGACTCGCCCCAGATCGTCTCACCGCGGCTAAGAAAGAATTCGAAGCGCTGCTGCAGTTGGGCATCGCCCGACCATCCCAAAGTCCGTGGTCATCGCCGCTCCATTTAGTACCGAAGCAGGGTGATGAATGGAGACCCTGCGGCGATTACCGTGCTCTCAACGCCCGGACACTTCCCGATAGGTATCCGGTCCGCCACATTCAAGATTTCGCGCAGCATCTGCAAGGGAAATCCATATTTTCTACGCTAGATCTGGTGCGCGCGTTCAATCAAATTCCCGTGGCGGAGGAAGATATTCCGAAGACCGCCATAACAACTCCATTTGGCCTCTTCGAATTCCCTTTTATGACTTTTGGTTTACGGAATGCAGCCCAAACATTCCAAAGGTTTATGGACGAAGTACTTCAAGGTCTTGACTTCTGCTACGTTTACATTGACGACATTTTAGTAGCGTCAGCGTCGCCAGAAGAACACATTCACCACCTCGAGACCGTTTTCCAACGACTCAAGAAGTACGGCGTCGTCATTAACCCTTTAAAATGTGTTTTAGGTCAGCCAAAAGTTAAGTTTCTCGGATACCTAGTGTCAGGCGCTGGTACTTCTCCGCTCCCAGAGAAAGTAGAGGTCATCCGATCTTATCCTCGTCCAGATACCGTGAAGAAGTTGCGACAGTTCTTGGGAATGCTGAATTTCTTCAGGCGATTCCTTCCTAAGGCTGCAGAAATCCAAGCTCCCCTAAACGACCTTCTTCAGGGAAATGCAAAAGGGAAAATGCCCGTAAACTGGACTCCAGAAGCCATCCAAGCTTTCCAATCGAGCAAGGAAAGTCTAGCCCAAGCGACGTTGCTTGTCCATCCCCGATCTGATGCACCCCTCGCCATTTTCACAGATGCTTCAGACTTCGCCATTGGAGCCGCCCTCAAACAGATGGTGAACAATCAATGGCAGCCCCTGGACTTCTTTTCGAAGAAGTTAAGTCCAACCGAAGCCAAGTACGGAGCATACGACCGAGAACTGCTGGCTATTTACCAAGCAGTAAAACACTTCAGGCATATGGTTGAAGGTCGACCGTTTACAATATTTACTGATCATAAACCCATCACCTACGCCTTCTTGAAGAAAAGTCAGCAATGCTCTCCACGTCAATTTCGCTACTTGGACTTCATTAGTCAATTTTCAACCGACATCAAGCACATTTCTGGTGAAGACAATGTCGTAGCAGATGCCTTATCTCGTATCGAAGAGACTACAGCACCTCTTCTTGATTACAACGCGCTAGCCACAGCCCAGCAACAGGATGATGAACTTCAGCAATACCTGAACAAGTCTTCAGGGTTGCAATTGAAGCTGGTAAAATTGCCAAACATCCCAACGGCTATCTTCTGCGACTTTTCCACTGCAAATGCCCGCCCATTTATTACGAAGAACCTTCGTAAGCGAGCGTTCGATGTAGTTCATCGTTTGTCACATCCTGGTAGCAACGCTACAGTCAAGCTCGTGACACAACGATTTGTCTGGCCCTCCATTAAGAGCGACTGCAGGAAATGGTCCCGCAACTGCTTAGAATGCCAACGTTCTAAGATTTCCCGCCATGTGTCAGCTCCCATAGGCAACTTCAAGCTTCCTTCATCACGATTCGAACATGTCCATATGGATATTATCATCATGCCGTCGTCTGAAGGAATGCGTTACTGCCTTACCATGGTAGACCGCTTTTCCCGCTGGCCAGAAGTCACACCCATGGAAAACCAGGAAGCGCCCACGGTGGCGCGAACATTCTACAGCACCTGGATTTCCCGATTCGGCGTTCCCAAACGAATAACCACCGACCAAGGTAGACAGTTTGAGTCGAACCTTTTCAAACACTTAAATCGTTTGCTAGGTACGACTCATCTGCGAACTACAGCATACCATCCATCTTCGAATGGTATGGTTGAAAGGTTCCATCGCCAGCTGAAAGCGTCAATTATGTGCCATCAACACATTCGGTGGACAGAAATACTACCAACAGTACTGTTGGGTATTCGCTCAGCCTGGAAAAATGACCTTCAAGCCACATCCGCGGAAATGTTGTATGGTCAACCACTTCGCCTGCCAGGAGAGTTCCTCGACCCCACAATTGCAGATCCCAATAGCGAAAGTCTTCCAGAATTTGCAAAAGAATTGCGAAACCACCAAAGAAATTTGGCACCGACGCAGACCCTTCCTCATGGTCAAAAGAAGATTTTTGTTTTCAAGGACTTGGCTACAACAAGTCAAGTATTTGTTCGTCACGACAGCCCCAAGAACATCTTGCAACAACCCTACGACGGACCCTATAGTGTAGTGCGTAGGTCGGACAAAACGTTCACATTAAACATTAACGGACGCGAAGTGACAGTTTCTATAGACCGATTAAAACCCGCGTACGTGATGACTGATCTCGTAGAAAGCACCCCATCGGTACCTGAAGAGCCCTATCAGTTCAACCCCGAGACGACAATAAACAACAGAACAACTGACCAACCTCAACAACTGGTTGTTAAAACTAGGTCAGGAAGAAGGGTTCACTTCCCCGACAGGTTGCAAGCAGGTTTTGCATAACAAAACCACTAGCAGGGGGGTACTGTGGGGACTTATGTCCCACTATTGTAAAAATATTCATTTTTGTATATAAAAATTCTTTACTTTTGTATAAATTATCTTGTGTAAATTCTGTGTAAATATTTTGTATAAAATTACTAACACCCTTGAGCATGCCTTTTCTCAAACATGTTTTCTACTGTCTTGCCTTTTTTAATTCTGAGAAACAGCTTTCTTTTCTTGTCTATCTTTCATACACAATCCAAAATTCCTGTCCCTTGTCACCGATCGCTTGCAACGGTCAATCATAAAAAGTACCGTTGCCGATCCCTAATAAAACTACCGCTTCTTGTTTCGCTACCCTCGGCATGCTTCCAATAAATAACATTTACCGTTGAAGACTAACTTTCTATATTTTCAAATCAACACTTCTTCACCGACCGCTACAGATAATACTCGTCACAACCATTTGCTCATTTTTTACCACTCAATATTAAATTCATTTCTATTCTTTCATAATTTTCACTACTAACCGTCTGTAAATTAAACACCATCAATTAACCATCATTAAGTTTTATTTAAATAAATATAGTATTAAATAATCACCCGCAACACCACAGTTTTTAGATTATATTTTGATTTGAATGACACTGACCTCTATTAGACCATCAAACACTTCTAGGTTAATACTAGAAGACCAGTATTGTTTTAGTTGGTTTTCTAAACTTATTTCCAGTTTGTCTTTACTACATCATAAAAGTACATTCGTATATATATATATATATATATATATATATATATATATATATATTTTTTTTGATACAACTATACCTGCCTCTCATTTTACTAAAAAGAAATCGTATCTACAAGTAAACATTTTACCTGGACGTAAATGTTTGGTCAATAATCTCCAAAATAAAAATAAAAAAATGAAAACAAATCCACAACAACCCTCGTTTGTATATTGCGTGTTCGTGTAGCTTTATGTTTTTTTCGTTTAGCTTTATTTCCCTGTCATAGTTTCAGAATTTGCCCCGAAACGACATGTAGCAGTTTAGTATCTGAAGCTCTGAAGGTAAAACGTTTCGAAGCGCGTGTGTAACGTCCCCAGCGGGCCTTTTTCGCCATGGCGCCGTCTGATTTATGCTTCGTTTTGCTTGCTTTAACGCATATATGGCAGCAGTAAAAATACGAGTAATAAAATCGGCTTCGTCACCACCACAACCAAGCCACTGGCATATGTCGTCATACATATGTATACCGGTGTGTGTGTGTGCCCTTTATGAATTTTCTTTCTCTTATTATCTGGCACACTTTCGATGGAATTCTCCACAGGGCCGTCAAGTGAATGAATCGAGTGTAACATTTACGATATCTTCACCTTTTATACATAAAAGTTTTATCTTTAAAAACTGAAACGAAGACATTTATTATTCTTCCCTTTATCGATGCAACTAGCACATAAAAAAGATAAGTTTAAATTTGTGAAGTTTTCAGTCAGAACGATCAATAGTTCATCTCGTAAAATTTTGATCGAGTTATATAACTAAAAATATTCAGCGATTTTAGTTGCGAGAACAGTTTGTGTTCCTGCAGATGTGGGCTTTGTTTAAAGAAAAATGTCAACAGTAACAGTTTTTATTAGTTCTTATTGGTTAAATTACTCACGAAGGTTTCACTAAAAATTAAACCTAATATGTATTTAAAACAATATATTGATAGAAAACAAGTTAATCTTTACCATTGGCCATTGCAGCATTGATATTGAACAAAAAAGTTCTCTTCGACTTAACACAGATTTTTTATAAAGATAATTTATTTATAAAAATACTTTTTATGTGCAACGAAAGGAAAAAGCACTTAATGATCCTAAATTGTAGAAATCATGGAATATTTATTAGCATTAACTATATTTTTAATTTTTTTATGTTTTCATAATCTAAAATTAAAAACAAAACAATTACATAAAAGTGTGTAACACAAAAATAAATATTAATGACAATATGGCAAATTATACTGAAGATAAATAAACTAAATCAATTTCGTCCAATTTGTGGTGTTTTTTCATAATTAATTAATTGTTAACATTTCATTATTGACGTTGAATATTTTCTTTTCCAGGTAAGTGGATTTCTACATTACTAAATTCATTGAGGGTGGTAAGTTTAACTTTTCCAGTAATATAATAGATCAATTAAAATACTCATGAAATTTTCTTGTTAGACGTATGACGTAAATTCGGTGAGTCAATTTTTAATGTGGTCTTTACTCGCAATATTGCGTATACCTGTTAATTAATGTAAACAGACGATAGGGAATAACGAAAAACGAATTACAGTTATTGCTGAAATTGTTGAATGAAAAACAAAATAATCAAAATGCGATACTTAGTAAAACAAATTTATCTATGTATATTACAAAATCATTATGGTTTATAACGGCGAACTTTACGTCGAAGCCTTCGGCTCTATACATGCACGTTCTTTCTCGTTAAAGATTTACGATAAAGAAGAAAACAATAACAGTGTATAAAAGGTTAGAATTGCCGGCTGCAGTTGGTGCGATGCTTCTTCAACATTTTATTGCGCTCGTTATTTTGCCGATTACAAACGATTTAGCGGGAAGAATAATATATGAAGAGCCGTCTCCGTCGTCGGAGCATTCGAAAGAGGATAATGAAGAATTGTGATAGGGTGAGAGGGTGGAAGAGAAACGGCAAAAGAGCGTGAGAGAGATGGACTCGCGTAAGATTCGCTTTTCCTTTCGCGCGAGCAATTCGAGAAATTTATCGGCACTAACATTAAATAAAGGCCACTAAAATTTATCGTCTGAAACCATTAAAATAACGTCTGAAGTCAAATGAGTAAAATGTAATAAAATGTCGAAGGCGCTTTTGCTTGTTTCTTTGTATATTAACATACTGGCGAATTCCAATTTTTTAGCGTATCTATTGTTATCCAGTGATGATAGAGACATTTTCATTTAACTAGCAGCACCATAAGATACAGTTCAGTACTTTTTTTTGTAATGCTAACCTAAACTACTTTCAAATGAATTAGTTTTTAATGGTAAGCAATTATTCTACAAAAGAGAAAGGCCTCTTCCCCATAACTTCATTGTTATTGTTTTGTGTGTTATTAGAGAGTAGACATTGGGTCTGATTCTATGAGAACTGCTCTTTGTATCTACTTATTTACTACGCTTTTTCCTCAGATTCCTTCATATGAACGAGACACCTTCTTGTTTTGAGATCGAATCCCATTTTTACACTAATCGGCCTAGGTTGTTCTGACTTCCCTCAGTTCTTTTCAACTTGTCCTCTAGATGTATATTTATTATATCATTTTTAAGTTGTTTTAAATGTTATCAAATCATATCCGGAAATACTACTTTACATAATAATGGAATATCTATTATTACCCAACCAGTGGCTTTCGAATTTTATGGCAGCATATTTTGTATTTACTGTTTGATCAACTATTAAATTTTTGTTATATTTGTACTCATAATCGTCCGAAGAATAGTTGAATACGGACGTCCAACATCTTCAACCATCTTGCCCCACATCTCTTTACTAATTTTCTACTTCCTGTACGGAACCGTAGTTCAAGCTATACTTGTATTAATTTGTTTCAAATTTCCAAATTAATTATTCTTATTCAGAAGTGATTTCTTTTTTCTGAAAGCGATGAAATCTAATGCTATCCTTCATTACTTCTCAAACCTAAATTATCTGACTTACTGACCTAAATGTTGAAAATCAACAACGTCTGCTAGTTTTTGTTTGATTATTTTCATATTAGCTCTAACCCCACTTTCACATGCCTCACATACTAATGTTTTTGTTTATTTTCATTCCAAGTAGTGTCTAGAAGGATACAAATTTTGTATTGTGAATTAATGAATGAAGCCTACACAACGTATTGTGATCAATTTTTATTCTTCGATTTTATTAATTAAAACTTCAAAAGAAGTAATTGACTGTATATTGAATTATACCAAACACATAATAGCTATGTAAGAACAAGGAAGTACACAAAATGTTTCAACGATTTCATTAGTCAAAAGCTTGACAATTGTTTAGACCAGTCGGTCTTTATCAAGAGTATTGTAGTTACTACCTGAGGAACAGTAATTCAAACCTTAAATAGATAACAAATAAGTACAAAGTTACAGATGTATATAAGCCTAAATAGGGGGAGAAACCATCATAAATTGGTTAACTGAAGTGGACCACTGTTCGATAATGTTTCAGTTTGGTTATTGATTACATTATCATTCTTTGCAATTGCTAATTTGATTTCTAAAATTTATAGAAGGTTAAGTTTTCTACTTTTTTCAACGTTGTGAATTAATTGACTATTGTTGATATCTAAAATATGATTGTTTTCTATGCAGTGTTCTGTAAAACCTGTAGTAGCATTTTTATTTTTTATAACTAATTCATGTTCATAAATTCTGTTTTTTGGGCCCGACCACATTGGCCAATATAAACAGCACCACATTTGTGGCAATTTAATTTATAAATGCTATTTTTTTTAAGTTTACTTAATTTTTGTTTGTTATTAATTATAGGATTACTTAATTTTAGTTTATTTACTTCTATAACATTAAAATCTAAATTCTTTAATCTATTTGAAATTTTATGACTGGTATTTTTAATATAATTTAAGGCACGAAAACGGTTAACATTATTAGTTACTAAACCATTTCCTAACATTCTTTAAGCTTGGGTTCTATGTTTTTTCTTTAAAATATTATCTACAATGTCCACTTTGTAACCGTTGTTTACGGCAATGTGTTTAATAATGTTCAGTTCCTTATAGAAATTTTGATTTGATAATTAACCAACCTTTTAAGTATTAAACACATAATATTTAAATATCATACATATATGTCTTTGCTTGTTGACGGGTACATGGTAGCCACTATTGCACTTTCAATCAAAATCTCTCAGATCTCGACCTATTCTATGTCGGCAGTAGGCAAATCAAAATAGCAAAATGCCGCAAAAAAATCATGCATCTAAATAAAGTCTGCAATTTTCAAACAGGTCACTAATAAAACCTACTTGAGCTACATTTGAAAATTTATGTTTTCTGAATCATTTTCATGTTGGAAAATATAGTTCATATTTGATGGTTGCAAAAACAGTGTTAGTTTTTGTTTTGTAACGTAACAAGGGAGGAGGTAAGATCTTTAATTCTGATAAGTCAGCTCGACCCATTTGTACTCATGTTTTTGTTACAAAAGCGAGACATTTCATCAAATTAATTGCAACGGTTCCCTAACGGAGATTGATGAAGTAAAGGACGACGTTTTTACGTCCTGGCAAAACCGACATTAACGTCCTTTTGCTTTAGACGAACGTTCAAAAGAAACCACCAACTTTGCTCCAAGTCACATCTCTTCCTTGTTGTTATCGCTCACTTTATTTCGCGGTCATTATCTCTCGTTTGTCCAGCAACAGTTTTACTTATCTACTGAAACCTCCGAAAAAAAGTTGGGTATAACGATGACCTCGGAATCAGCGTAAGTAAGCGTGGAACAAAAAAGAATATCGACAATTTTTGAAGTTTAGCTTTTTATAAGTGCAACATTAGCTACATAGTATAAGCACACAGGGTACTTACTCAAAATAGAACTCAGACATAGAAAACTGTCCTCGGAAATGTTTAAATGAAATGCAATTGGGAAAAAATACCTTGAACCTGTTTTATGGCTAATACAAAAATTAAATAATCGAATGCGAAAAATCACGCCACCATAATGGATGTGCAGAAGATGTGCTCGGAGGAAGCAAAGGTTCAAATATGAAACATATTTGACTGTATTGTATACAGAACTGTTGCAGGGTCCAGAAACTTACCGAGAAATTAATTCCCTATTTGGATTTTTGGTAGATTTTTGGCAGTCTGACGATGAAATCAAGGCGGCTCGTGAAAAGCTTCGAAGCTTGAGCTTGAGATGAAATGGTGTACTTGAAGTACTTCATTTCACAATTAAACGATAACGCGACACCGGAAAATAAAAAAAGTTTGTCTGCGGAGAAATAATATAAAATGATTTTTCGTAATGTGGCTCAATTAATATTTACAAATTCAATAGCAGCATTGTAAATATATAGAATTTTTAAGATTACAAACGCGAAACATTGCTTAAACAATATTTAAAGTTTTTACTCGTATACATAAGTACCTAGACAAAACTTCTTTTATACAGTTGACATTTCCGGAATCCTTGGATAGTGAAAAAAATCCTTGGCTTTTCCTTATCGCGCTCAGCTTTATTGAATGTTCAATCATATTCCTGAATTATTGACATAATCCTGATTTTTCCACTTTGAACACAGATTCCTCGATAGTCCCTGATTGACCTGAGACTTTTCGTCTATTCCTATCATGCTTTGGATTCCCTTTGACATTTTCCAACATTTCCAAATAATAGACTTTGGAATTCCTTGCATTCCATGTTAAATGCACAATGTGGATCTTTGATTTCTCTGATACACACTGATGAGGCTTAAAAATAAATATTGTGACTCTTTTTGGTATATACTGTTAGTTTCTACAGTAATTGCTTGAGAATTTATCATCTAGATCAAAGTTATTATATATAAATCTTGTTCAATAATAAAATCGGTGTCGAGGGCGACAAAATAAAATTCATCTTGTACCATTTTATCGAGGCACGTGAGTACTTATTCATCTTTGGAACAAAGACTTTAAGTGAGGTTTGAGATGTCGTCCTTTGATTAAAATTCGTCCCGTTTCCGCCGAAACGAAGCAATTCGAAGAAGGGAAGCATCGACAAAAAAGCCGCCTCGACCGCGCGCGTTAAGTGGTTTCGAAATTAAGCTGATCTCGCAACTTGTGCAGCGAAATAAGTAGAGGAAGACGAAGGACGACATGGAGAAGCAAGTGGAACCTGGTATTCAGTCGGTTAACTACCCACCACCATCACCCCGTCCTTCAGAGAGAGGCACTCCAGGGCCGGTTTCGTCGAGTGTCTCCAGCTATTGTGCATTGTCACGTGCAGCAAGATCGAGCACCCTTGTTCTCTGCATATCTTTCGTGAAAGCTCTCGAGAAGACGTCGAAGAGGGTGAAGTTGCCCGCGGATACGTGACGAACAGCCCGCGATCGTCCACGGACAACTGGCATCCCTCACGTCGCAACCCTTTTTCACCCTCCGCAAACGGACATTGTTAAGAACGCGTTGTTTTACCGCGCTTAATTACAAGGATGAATTACGCCACTGTTGAATTTTCACCCTTTACTCGACGGGTGCTTAAAAATTTCGTAAAATATGATATTGTCTGCCAAGTTTTTCGTAGATGTTCGCCGTTGGAAGCGGCAACCCTTCAAAACTCACGTAGAGCGGATTATTAAGGGGAAGACTCTCGAGGTACGATAAGTAAAAATGAAAGTTCGTCAGAAGTTTTTAAATTTGACGAAAGGTAAAGTAATTAATAAAATTTGCTCACAATAATAAGTCTTATGTAGTGAGATAAAATACACCGTTTTAAAGCGCATTTCTACTGATACGTGTCTTTAACAAAAAAAATCTTTTTTGTGTTTCATTCCCACCAGCTACTCGTGCTGGTGAGCGGGCAGTTCTTCCGACCTACACTGTAGTGCAAAGCTGGACGGTAGGGCGTAAGGCCCTCTTCAGCCTCCTTGCAGGAATCGTGGGAATGGATCGGTGGTGTGGTTAGGGAGAGAAAGATGAAACGGACATGTCCTTAAATCACAACAAAATTCTGACGATGAAATACTACCATACTAACCTCCCTCACAGCGGATTTATATTTTCCATTTCCATTTTTCATCGTTTCTGCTAACGTAGAAAAGATGTATCTATCGATGTTGAAATATAAAGTTCTTTTATATCCGTATCTTAAAATACTCCACAAGGTTTTTCCATGCAAGGTCATGTGAATGAGCGAGAACAAATGTCGGTCTATAATTCAAGCTGCTAATGATACAGCTGCCCAATTCAGGCAAGTCGCGAACCCCCTTAAGATGAATGACGACTCGGGCAAATGAGGAAGGGACGACTGGAAGGAAAGGTAGTGTAATGGTTGGGTGAAAGCAGAAATAAATGACAACGACCGGCGACGAGTTCGGGATAGCTAGGGGAAAGGAGACGGTAACCTTGCCCTATCCGTTCCGATAACCAAATCGGCGTATTTTCTGTTATGGGTAAACTTTACCCCATAAAGCCGTCAAAGATTGAAAAATGCTCCGGTGGATGTGAAGAGGTGGCGGAGATTTACGACGCCGCGTGAGGAAACAAACCTTAAGCCTGCAGATTTGTAAGTATTTTATTTATTGGGGGGAATTTCCGAGAACCAGAACGATGCCACAGAAACTTCGGCCTGGTTCAAGGATACGCGAAAAAGTGAAGTGCACGCAGTGAAATCCAGCGAGCTCCCTTCCATAGAACTCATTGTTGGAAACAAACCAAACCGATCGCTCGAAAACGGAAAAATGCTGAAGTTCACAAGTTTTCTTAAGAAACAAAGTAGAAAATGCCCAGTATAAATTATTTAAGTGACAGGTACATACAGCTGTATGTTCCAAAAAAATGTACAAGGTTACTTTGTTTTACTTTTTTAGGTTAGGTTAGGTTAAGTTAGTTAAGTTAAGGTAAGTTAGGGATTTCAAATCATTTGAAGTACTCAAAGCCCTGTAAGTACCAAATACATCTTCATTAGCTTGGACTTCACATACACGTATGCTTGTCACAATACAAGTCAAGTTAAGTTGTTTTTAATCGTTGCATTTTGGAACGTTTTTGGGAGGAATAAACATCGCTGAGTGTTGTCGAAAAACAACAACAACAAAAAATGAAGCAGCAAAACTGCAACGCATGGGAACACTTGGCGAGTTGCCTGTCTATTGAACTTTATGAAAACAAGTCCGTAGATTTGCGAGTGGATTACTTCCTGCTCGCTTTTGACGTCTAAGTGAAAACAACGGGTAGAGAGCGAAGCCACGACGCTAGCGGCGTCAACGTCTTCATTCTCCTACTTCGGTCGTTTGAACGTTTTCCCGACAAAACTTCTCCCGTTAAATTAAGAAGCGCACTGTCTGAATTGAACAGTCCTTCTGTTTCGAAAGAACAGATTGGTGCCCTCTTAAACACTATTTTAATTTTAAATAGGCCCGGGGATCCTCTTGTAGTTAACACTGACAAATACAAACTTTATCCCTTAATTCTTAATTTAAATGTAAATTTTTCTTCACCGGAAGATAAAACCACACATTAAAAACAAAATTAAATATCAGTTGATAAATATTTAATTGTTTCGACCTTTACTTGATGAAAATCCATCTTAATTAAAAAAAACAAAGCTAAAGATTTTCACACACTTTATTTACTATTCGTAACATGTTTCGCCAAACTTTCGCTTCCTTAGACGTGAGTACTTACTAGTAGTATGGCATTTTTTAATGAAATATATTTTATAATTTTAACATCAAACAAACTTCTTCTTTGCGTTCTTGAGTGCAAATCATAAAGCAATAATTTTCCAAAGCGGGTGGTATTTTGGAATACTTTCTAAAGCCACTTTAGCTTGGGCGACCCCGTATTAATGTTGAGCACGCACGATCTAGTCGAGGGGGCGTCTGGGATGCGATGGGTCTTCAATACCTTCACACATCACTGCTATATATCCATGATGTAAGATATGAAATACCAAAAATGACGCACTGTAGGGCGTAAGGCCCTCTTCAGCCTCCTTAAAGGAATCGTGGGAATGGGTGGGTGGTGTGGTTAGGGAGAGAAAGATGAGACGGACGAAATGAAGACAGAAGAGAAATGAAAGATTATCTGTGGAATATTACTGTTCCAGCATTAGCCTAAATGATCCAAGGAAACCACAGAAAACTTGGACCACAGTAGGCGGACCCGGGTTCAAACCGGTGACCTCCTGAATGCTAAGCAAAGATCTAGAGCACTAGACCACGCCGCTCGGTATTGTAACGATAGCTTCTACACTTTAATGGAAAATGAATAGTTTTTGAGAATCGTTAGAATAGAAAGAATAACTATCAGCCTTTGTACAAATATTTGGTTGAAACCATAATAACCTTGTTTCCTAATTTGTCGCTGTCTTTCTAAAAGAAAACGAGTAAGTAGTAATTAAGTTGAAGGATGTATACTTGCCCTGTCGGCGGTTTAGCTCGATATTGCTTAGAAGAAAACGTATTATACAAATCGCGGCCTCATTGTCAGTTAATGACGCCCTCCCCTCATCCATTATTCAGAGAAAATAGCCCACGGGTCGTTGTATAGACCGTTCAAGACACACCTCTGCCTCTAAGAAGGCTCTAGAATTCCGGGCTCTTCCACTGCAATGCAAATTTTCAATTGTCAAACGTGCTATCACTTATAACGTCTTAAGCTTCCTTTCAGTAGAAAAACGTGCTCCTTTCACAATATTAAAGCGGGAACAAGTCGACCGTTGCCCTGTGACACAAAATTTAATCCTGAATAAGAGGTTAGCACAGAATAAGGGTACCCTTTTTTATATTAAACGAGGCATCTACAACAGGTAGACGTATTCAAATTTATACAGACGGATTTCTTATGTTAAAGATGAGCAGATGTATAACAACAGATGTAATATTATAATGAAAAAAAACATTTTGAACTGACATTAACTCACTTCGCAAGCCTGTTGATACAATAGGTTACTATTTACCAAAATTGACTTGTCTGTTTATATTTCACTAATGTTTCTAGAAAACCGTAAATGCTACATTCGATATTAAGTAAAATAAATCATTAGATAACTTACGGGTTCATCAAGATACTTCAGCATCAATTGTATTGAATAAGTGGATACTTGATGGAAGTCTATCATATTGAAATAAATACGCAGTTGATAACTTCCACATTTCCAAACAAGATAAACATAATTTTTCCATCTTCCATAAACCATACACAGATATTATTATACACAACTCATCTTGTCACCCTTGCCAACACAAACACTCAGCATTTTATAGCATGTTACACAGACTTATCAAAGTTCCCTTGTCAGAAACAGACTATGATAAAGAATTGAATCTAATTAAACAAATCACCAAAACCAATAATTACAACCCGCTCATAATTGACACTCTTTTACAAAAAATTTCATGCACAAAATATTTCAAACATCTTCCCGCTCACTAAAGATAACATAAATAAAAAATTCAAACTTTTAACATATATAGGGAAACCATCGCTAACAATCAACAAATTTCTCAGAGATAACAATATAAATGTATCATACAAAACGAATAATAACCTTGGCATATATATAAAGAATAATAAAGACAAAGTAGAGAAAAAAAAAACCAAGCATATATCAACTTAATTGCGGTTATTGTTCAAAAATTTATATACCTAGGTCAGACGAGAAGAGATTTTAGAATTCGTTTGAACGAACATTTTAGATCATATAGAAACAAAAAAACCGATTCTAACTATGCCAAATATGTGTTAGAAGATAATCATATATTTAATTTAGATATAAAAATTTTACACATTGAAAATAAAAGTTTAAAACTTACACTATTAGAATCTAATGAAATTAACAAATATAAAAATACAGACATATTACTCAATGACCAAGTAGATATAAACCCCTCACCACTATTAAATCTTTTCCCTCACTATAATGAAGATGCACCACCCTATTTATAAACATCTACTCTTAGGTAGTTTTAAGTAAATTTTGTACTTCTGAAGAAGCCACAGTGTTGGCGAAACACGTGTTAAGTTTATTTAATAAATTGTGGAAGTTATCAACTGTGTATTTATTTCAATACTTCAACATCTTTTATGGTTTAACTGTTTTAAGGAATTCTGATCTTGTTTGGCCTATTAATACGTAAATACGCACTAAAGTAAATGGTTATGAATCTTAAAAATTTATAAAAAAGTTTTATTTCACGGTGTAGTAATCGCCCACAGTAATAAAAAAAAAAAACTGACAAAGACGAGCAGAACATTTAATAAATCTCAATTCTGTCATAAAAAACCTAATACAATGATACAGTTAACAGACAGCCGTTACGCCTTTTAACCTTGTGTACCTTTTTTAACGTTGTGATTGCATAGATGAAAAAAAAAATATTCGTCTGCTTTCTGAATTTTCTATTAATAATGTTAGGATTTGGACATAATGTAAAGTATATTTTGTGGATGTTATTGTCAGGAGAAATAACTTTTTCTATTTCGTCTAACAGTACGTAGACATATGGATAATAATAGCAGTAAAATGGGGTGAGAAAAACACCTCGTTTACTTCACCAACTGAACCAGTTTCGAGATAGTTCTAAGTGAAGCGATTAAATTTGGATCTGAACTGTCACAGATCGTACAGGCTTCTGACAGAAAAGAGTGAAAGCAATCCCGACGGAGAAAGGGCTAGTTGGTTGGTGAATAGAATGCAGAGATAGAAGCGTACTTACTGACGATGTTGGTGGTAAAACCAGGAGTAAATAGAAGAGAGACACGGAATAGTAGATTGCAGGATTTGTCTTAAGTCTCGTGTCACACTGCCTGATCCGTATCGGCCTCGAAAGCTTCTCCCGTTTATGTTGTTTCGGGACTGTGCTGAGTTAGTGTCGCTATTGGCTGCCTGTTTTGCGGTTCATCTATTTTAACACTTGTGCTTCTTGTTCTTCTCTTATTTCGTTCATTTCATATCGATTGCCTTCTCGTATTTTCTCGCCACTGTATGTTACGTACATGTCAACTCATGATTAATTTACCAACAAACAAAATGTCTCTCGCAATTGAAAGATAAATCGAAACTAATTTTCTTGTGTAATTAACATAGATACACATTTGAAATAATAATTGTAGGATAAATTTATCAAATAAAAATAGAAAAATTATTTTGAGTTTTGTGAATCAGTTTCACTTTTAGAGTTATGTACCAATCAGTTCTGGAAAAATGATCTTATAACAATTCTTTCTGTTTGTCTGTCGGTCATTACAGGTTACATTTCTGGCTCCTATTCGAAACTCGAGGACTTTCTGAAAATGGGCATTTTGGCATCGTAACGCGTTTTAGGCGTTGTTTTATGGAATTTTGGATTTTAGAGTTTTATTTGGAACGTAAAAGTCTAGTTTTTTTTTTATTTGGCACAAAATAAGACTTTTAGGCATATTTAACTACCACTTTTATGATCCCAGGTGAATATGAAATGGACCAAAGGAAATATGTATTACAGCCCCTGTATTTGATATATAGATTACTATAGAGTATTGCGATAGACAATATATAGAAGAAATTATCTTATAAACTGTTTAAACTTTTTCATCTATAATATTTTAAGCTTTTTATTTGTTGTCCGCACCTTTATTTTATGTGATGTATAAATATAAGGTATAAGGCTGTCTGATACTTTTACATTTTTTTAATGTATTTCTTTATTCTTCGCCTAGACCACCAATAACATAACAACTATTGTTGTTCACGACCTGCACATGAATCCGACTTGGATTTTCTTTCGCAAACTTGCCAAAGATCTCATGCATTCAGCACACCGTTAGTAATACAGTATATCACGACTCCACTTTCTATGCTACCTGTATTTCCAATAACCATCTTCTACACAAATTCTCCATTCCTCTCATTTCTCAACTTCGACATTCTATTTTCCAACATTCTCTTTATCAACATACTCATCAATAGGATTCTCATGGTTTCTTGAAACATCAGTCTCGTAGAGTTCAAGTTAATCCCATTGTCCTTTTATTTTCTGTCTCGTCACAGCATCTCAAATCAGAGTCCTTTCTATCCTTTCTTTACGGTTTTTATTCGTTGTCTAGGTCAATATATTTTATGTGATTTATAATTATAAAAATAGAAAGTATAGACATCTCTTTCATGAATTTATATACCTTCTCCTTGTCCGCCAATAGCAACTGTCGTTATTCACGACTACAGCTAACTCGGTTCAGTAATAGAAAACTAGATATATTATGGATTATCAGAGCAGCATATATTCTCTGTATTCATTATTGGTTCATTGTGTTGCTTTTAATGAAATTTAGTCTTTATTTATAAGGAATTTTGTTTATGAATATCGCTGCATAGATATTAAATTAGTGTCTATTGTTTTAGTAGTTCCCAACGGTTTTGCAATAGATATTATATTATAGTAATTTCTTCGCGGCCGTGTTATTGTGTATATTGGCAAAAAAGTCGTTATTACGTTAATCGATTTGGAGAGAGAGAGAGAGAAGAACGCCAATGGCATTAATAGTCGTTCGTAAAATTGCTACCGAAATAAACCGCTCACGTATTGGCACTGGCACGCGTATATACGAGTAAGACGGTTTGTGTATATGGTGTATGTATACGTTTAAGTTCATGCACGATGATTTATTCTGTTCGGATTTACTTTGGAAATAACAAACAGCTGCCATTTATAATACTGAAGCGAATGCATTCTCGCGCATGTTCATGTTCCCGTTTTAGACGTCGAACTTGCGGTAATTTCTAGTGCACCTGCTTTCCTTTCCAGCATCAACCATTTTCCTACCTCTCTTTCACTTATCAGACCTGTCTAATTTGTCTCAATATACCTCTAACTATTACCCATTCGATAAACTTAATATACCCACACATTTACTGTCCCCATTCAGTAGACAAAGTTCAAAACAAACAGTTCAATGGATAATCATTTTAGGAAATAATAATACAACTAAATGACAATAACAATAAAGCGAAACTTATTAGGACATATGCGATATAAGGATTGATGAACCACCATTTACAAAACAGTGCAAAAACGATTCATGTAAGTTTCGGTGTTATTTTGGTGCAGTGTAAATTATAAAAGCACACATTATCATATTGTAAAAATAAAAAACCAAAACACGAAACTGGTTCGTCAATCCTAAATCAAGGGAAACAGAGTTTGGTCACTAAGGGTAGGACGAAGGGTCCTTACAATTTTAACGTCTTTCATTATAATACTGGCGCCGCAGATGTGAGAAATGTTGCTACGAGAGTGGATCAAATATAAACAGGCCTTTTTCAATTGCGCGCCTGATAGTTGTTCAAGGCGCATCCAGGCGTTAGAAACTTGAAGTGGGGATATTAGGTGGAACGAAAATGACGCGTCATATTGCTGCGTTTGCTTGGTTAATAGCTATCACAATGCGTGAGAAAGAGGTGCATAGTAGCATTACGCAACGAATTATTATTATTTCTTTCTAATTCGGAAATTAAACGCTTTCGTGGCCACACTTTCAATTCAGTCGACTTTTCTTTTTGTTTAACTGTAGAACTCGTTGAGTTGAACACGTTAGTTCTCTATTTCATTGACACGTTCGCATGTGGATCGTGATCTTATCTAATTGTTTTTTCCTCTTGCTTCCAATTCTTTTTTTTTTATCAATGTATGTTGCTGAATATAGCAATCTTCGGTGATTGGTACGGACATTTCTAACCCCATGTACTACTACAAAGTGCATGGGAGACCTGGTCAGAAGCTTTTTCAGCATTATTTTCAGTTCACTGCCATTCTTTGTTTTTGTTATTTCATCTTTATCAGATATTCTGGATGCACCTGATGATGAATAAAACTCTGGTCTTTCCCAATTTCTTGCGCATTGATCATCCCTGAGTACCTTGGTGAAGAGAACTTGACGGAACAGTTTTACGACTACGTTTCCCTTTTGTGTGTACGTATTGGGTATTTTTAATAATAATACATCTGTCTTTTCTACCCGTCTCAGGTCTAATTCTCCTAAAAGGACAAGAGAGATAAACAAAGCAATATCAATTAAATGAAGCGTTTGGACCATTGTTTTTAGGTCACATATCCATCAGAATGCGTGTTTAACTATGATAACTCATCAATTTCAATTACATCATACCCTAAACGAATTTAATTTGAGGGTGAAAAATTATTCGCAGAATTATCCGTATCGGTGAAAGGACGTTTTGTTTCTGATTCTAATAAATAATCACAAATTCCAACACACATAAGTGTACATCACATTATCACAGAATGTCAGAAATATCGTGATTGATACGGCTCTGCTAGTACTTCTACCCTAATTATTTTAACTACAAATGTATTTTTATATAGATAAAAAATTCGGTAGGTAATTTCTTTATTTTGGTACCAGTTAAATGTTTTATGAAATAATAGTTGACAAGAAAAATTGCAAATTTAATATTTCAATTTTTTTATTTAAACTCTATATAAGTATAATTCGGCTTGTTAGGCTTTGTTCACGAGTATATAGAATACTATATATTAAAGTAGTTGTACGTAATATTTATACATGGAACCGGACAGTTAAAAACCCAAGTAATAATCAATCACGGGGTATTTCTTGAATTCCAAAATTTTCCACTAGATTTAATCTTTTTCTTTTATTTTCTGTGTTAATATAAATAATGTTTCCTTTCCAAACAATGGTTAGTCATTCCTATTTTCGATTTTAATGTCCTTCAAATGCTCTTTTAATCTACATTCTAAATTTATAATCGTTTGTCCTAAAACTAAAAGGAATCACAATTTTTACAATATAGTTTGTATACAGCGCTCTTTGTTAATTAATTGCATTTTTGTTTATTATTAACTATACTTGTACGTATATTATTTTTGTTTACCAAAATATTATGAATTAAAAACAATTATTATGTTTTTGGTCAGAAATTTATCGGACACGGATCGCGATTTCGCTCTTATTAGGAGCTCATCAGCGTGCCATAGGCAGTCTCGATAAATTACTAATCAAGCTGTAATGTTCCATAAAGAACAGTTAATAAAATAATAACGTAGAGGCAATTATTGCCATCTTGTGGATTTTAGCTGCTACAGAAGATATTAAACTGGACAAGGCCTGCCTATGGCACGCTGATAAGCTTCTAATAAGAGCGAAATCGCGATCCGTGTCTGGTGGTCTCGATAAATTTCTAACCAAAAACATAATAATTGTTTTTGAAAAGCTTTACGTGAATTCACGTATGTAGGCTGCGTTGTTGATTCAACTGGATAAGTTTAAATACCTCAGTGAGGCCTTGTCCAGTTTAATATCTTCTGTAGCAGCTAAAATCCACTAGATGGCAACAATTGCCTCTACGTCATTATATTATGAATTTTTCTTAGTATTATCAAATCTTTTTTCTAATTGGTACCAGAAGCTTCGCTGTATTCAAAAATATTCTTATCTATTTATCGTAGTGTTATTTAGCGATAGGTGCTTGGTACAATAGTTTGACAATGGCACAAGATATATTTTGTCATCGATGTTGTTGAGTGAAAATTTTGTGGTTGATGGCAACCTATTATTCCATCACCGCCATCGCAATGGGGTCATTAGCGAGCCCGCTTTATCCCGGACAGTATTCAATTTAAAGCTGATTCTGCATATTCTTTTGTGCTTTTGTTTGCAAATCCCAATTCGGTAAGCAACAATAGCGATCCGTTTTGTCCAAAATATGCTGCTTATTATTAAAGCAGCTTACGTTCACGAAAAAGACTTGCTCATGGTTTTGCTGGAAATTAATACGGCCTTTGTTAACAATAACCCAATGAATTCAAATGTACATAAAAAAAAACAAAATCATAATAGTTTTGGTCATACTTTGTTTTACTATTGTATACTACAATAGTTTACGGTTTTGTTTTTTCGTCTTGAATCGGTATTTTTTGGTCTGGTTTATGAACATATACAGGGTGTACGTTTTCAACCTGACCCCTAGACTATCTTCGGACTGAATTGGAATATTGTTTTTAAATTTTGGTTGAATGAGTTTTCACAGAAGGCCTACCATTTTAAAATATTTTGGAATTTCTATCACTTGACTTGAACTTTGTTATTTTAAATGGAACCCCCCTATTTTTTTAAATTTCTAGATTCCCCATCAGAAATAAGAGTACATTTTATAATATAACCTTACCTTTATTCTAAACGGTTTTTGAGTTATTCCGTTTGCCGCATTTACTTTTATCGCGGTTATCTTCAAAATTAATTGATGGTATTTAATGAATTGTCGACATGTTCTTATTCTTTTAGCAAGGTATTAATTTGTCCAAAAATTTTTCAAAAAAAAAAATAAAAAATGGAGTCAAAACATGTGTTGTATATCATAAACTAGAAACAACAAAACTCTTTTTTTTATAACAGCCCATAATTTTTTTTATACAGTTACATCAACCGCTTAATCCTCAATAAAAAAGTATAAGACACTATGCATCTAAAATTGATATCTTGTGAGAAAATTTTAAAAAGCTGATTTAATACAATTTTTTTATTTTTACAAATAAGTTTATTTAACAAATGACAAAATTATTCTACAACAATTGTTCGAATTGTTACGACGTTTAGGTCCATGTAATTGGCCTGCTCGATCCCCAGATCTAACGTAGTTAGATTTTTTTCTTTGGGGTAGTTTAAAAGCCGCAGTTTATGAAACGCCAGTAGAAAATATTGAATAATGTTGATCGATTCAGCGGTGATATGATTGTAAAATATTAGAAAGTCTAACAATTGTTTCGACTTATGCAGTCATCTTCAGAGAGTATTGTTACAACTGTTGTAATAATACTAAAAATGATTGATATGATAGTACGTTTTAATTCTTAAAACTGTTTTCTCTGTTCAATAGTGAAAAGTTAGTGAATCGAGTTAATTCATTTATAGCCTTACCAGGTTGGTTTATGACGACATGGAATGCAGTAATAATTCGATAAGAGCCGGAGAATAGGTTCCTACATCTGAGCTTTGGATGGTTCTAACAAGAAGTCGGCTAATATTAGATAATTAGTTTTTGGTTCGGAAGTTATCGAGGCCACAAGTCTGCGGTGTTTGAGAGTTGCAAACATGACGTCGCAGATGCATTTCCTGGTGACAAAACTGCTGTTACTCGGAGTTACGAAACTTATCGATTCTCTGACAAGAATTACTCTCAAATTTCCTATTAACTCGAACTTCTATTTTTGAATTATGAATTGATGTTTTGTGATATTCTAATTACTTCTAATTAAATTGTACTGTGTGTAGTACTGACGAAATGTCGATCATAGATATCTACAGAATTTTGCGCCTGTATGTATATGCTATTGATACAAAACATTATCTTCCTGGCAGTGGCATATTTACATGTGGGCTGATTGGGCTGTAGTACAGGGCGACAAATATCTCTTCATCTTAATGTAAAACGCATCGACTGCAGCCCTCACTGAACTGAGTGAAATGAGTGGTGAAAAACGTTGAAAAGTACTTTTGAACGAAAGTAAGCAACAGAGTAATATTTTAGGAAAATGTGCAAAAATAGATATGTTAAAGAACATTATATCCTTGATTACTGATTTATCGAACCTTCTAAATGTGTATTGTAATGGGGAATGTATCAGTTCTAATCAATACGACATAGACAGTTTCGACTAATCACCGACAAAATCGAAATTTCTCCGGAAAAGCAAATTGATATAATATCATGTTATTGCCAATATATCGCAGCTTATATGCGTAATAGACATGTAAACGAAATTATCAAATATTAAATTAAATAAAGACACTTGGTAAAGTTTTACAAATTTTATTTAATTAAATTATTATCAACAGTGAGATTGTTTAAGGGAGTTAAACGTATTTATTGTAACTCAGGTAGTTAGTTTATTACAGACTTGTTCATTTGTGACATATTCACTTTGGGAAAAGGCTTTTTGGATTTCTAAAGTTTCTAGATAGTTTAACCAATTGCCTTTCCGTTCGATATGTAAGAGTTTATCATAATTTGAATCTATTTGGAGGTTGTTATATAAGCAATGTGCGGAATGTGTCATTTTTATTATTTTGAACCGATTTTTTGTGTTCGATTATGCGTTTACTTAGACTCCGTCCTGTCTGCCCAATGTAAATTGCGTCACAATGTTGTTAACCATTAGAATACTTAAATTGATTTTATTACAGCTAATTGGGGTAGGCCCTAAATTTTTTAATCTATTTTGTAGTTAATAACTTAATTTTTTTATAATTTAAATAGCTGTATCTTTATTTATTTTATCATCCGATTTACATATATTTTTCCTAATAAATGTTACTTATTTTTGTTCTTATTACTTTGGTTTATCATGTATATAAACTGCGCCGCCGGTTCAGTTAAACAAGATGATACCCTAATAAGGCCTTGTCTGACGTTATGAGATACGGCAATAGCAGCAAAAGAAGGTAGATGGCGACGTACTGCCATATCAACGTCTTATTTAAATCCGCTTTACACCGAGCTCCAGCGATTTGGTCAGTAATTTATCGAATCTGTCTATAGCGTGCTGATGAGATCTAATAAGATCGAAATCGCGATCCACGTCTGGTAGCTTCGATAAATTACTTGAACAAGAACTTATTTTTGTTCTTATTAAGGTTTCTTTATATAAAAGGGTGGAAAGGATCCTGTGGATGAACTACGATATCCTTTCGTTTATTTGTATGTCACTCACTATTGAAACTATTCGCTTGAAATTTATCACCCTTTTAGGTGATACGTTTTTAATATACAATATATATTTATTTTTCTAATTATTGAAGTTAGGCTTAGCAGCCTCTCGCCGTTTTAAAATTCTATACAATTTTAGGCAAAAGGTGAAGTTAGTGTAAAGAACTTTAAGTTCATTTTTGAATATTTTAAAGTACAACACAGCTGAACTGAAAATGTTACGCAGCTTGGTTGTATTATATTAAGTTTTTTTTTTCTCCTGGCGCTCATCTTGCACACTTTTCCATATTTTTTCTGGCATAATCACGAAAATTAGGTTTAATCTCGGAGGTATAATTCCGCAGCCATCAGCATATATTTAGCATTTCATTTTCGTCGCCCTTTGTGATACGAAAACTTACTTAACCTCTCAGAGCAACGGCGACGCCTTGCGCCTTTCCATACGCAACCTAAATCCGTTCGGATTGCTCTTTTCGCACAAAGGAGGATCTCAACAAACGCGGCGTTCCCGTTTAAGGAAAAACGAACCGAATTAGCAGCATCTCTTACGCTTTTGTGTGATATTCGTGAATCCCAGGAAATAATTTTTATGTTCACAGCCTCCAAGCCAAATTGGGATAATATGTTCATGTTTTCAATCCATATTATCCCTTACTTTGATAGACATTTAATTTTTCAATCATTGGTGGATCCATAATGAGAAATTAAATACATTTTAAGGAATCCATGTTAAGTAGAAAAAAAAATGTACCAAACAGATTCCTCAATTTCTATTGACAATGCTTCTTTTGTTTCTAATTGTTTTAAAACTGTTACTCTGCTACCTTTGTTTTCATAGTGTAATAATATAGATTTTCCTGTGTCTATACATTTATTTTCAAACCAATATTTATTCAGGCCTGTACACTTCTTACCATCTCTTATATCTTTTAAGAGTTCTTTTTCTCTTATTCCTAAATTGCATATTCAGTTGGTTCGCAAAGGCTAAATCTTTTTGTTAAATATAACTATAAATATTCAATCAACAGAAATAACTACTCCTACCGGCATTAAATTACACTGTTAACTCCGATGGATTCTTAGACGAAGATATTCAAAAAAAGAAGTCATTAAAATCCTTTTTCGTCTAAATTTTAAGGATCACAGATCCCACATTTCGAACGCGTCCTACATAGTAGGCACAGCGTACCGAAAGCCATATCCTATGACCGGTTTTTCGACCTATCGGGTGTCATCAGGTGGGCGCTGGCAGAAAGGCCTTTACAGGCTATATGATAAATATAAATATGAAATCAACAGAAACAACTACTCCGAGGGCTAATACCCCTACCGGCCTTTCTGCCAGCGCCCACCTGATGAGACCCGATAATTCGAAACCGGTCGTGGGATATGGCTTTCGGTACGCTGTACTACTGTGTAGGACGCGTTCGAAATGTGGGATCTGTGGTTCTTAAAATTTAGACGAAAAAGGATTTTAATGCCTTCTTTTTTCGAATAATTAAAAAAATAGTTTGCGCGTAGTATACTTACCTACTCCTAGTATTTGTGCCCATAGGACTACAATATGACTTTAATATTTAATTAGAGTTTGATGTCAGTTCTGGGCCTGTTTCTAGTTCTGACGCCTTTTTCTCAGTTCTTTTCCAATTATTCTTTACAGTAGATTTTCGTACATATTATCAAGCCCTATTACCCTTGGTGATGATCACATTACAACCACAACCATTTCTTGGTACTTATAACTCTTCACAACTGAGATTTATTACCACAAAATCCATCGTCGTGTTTTATGGCAAAGGATGAGCAGTCGTCTAGTTTTGTGGGTATTGTACGTACGTAGGTATTGTTGATAATAGATTTCACTTCTGAAAATGATAAGCTTCATTACGCAAGTTTGTTGTAAATGATCGTGGGACAAAGTCTTCGTTTGTCTTATCAGTGGCGTTTGAGAACCAAATGGAGTAGAGGGCAATTTAGCGATCGAATTAACTACTGGTTCCTTCCTCGAACTACCGCTGGTAGGTACTGTACCCCCCAGGATGGTGCAACAGCGTTGCTGCAACGATAATATTAGTTTGAAACTTGTAATTCCAGATTTGAAACTTTCAAGCCCGCGTTCGGAAATAGCATTCCTCCGGTTTAGATGCGAATTCCGCTGACGGCCGCATCTTAAGATGCACACGCTACACGATCGAAGTTTTGGCCTCTGAACTGATGCAAGATTTATACAGAAGTTCGAAACCGCGCACTATACGAACGAAAATCAATTTACTTTGCACCGTTTAATTTAACTAATACCGAATAGAAACACTTTAGGAACGAGATATCTGTTAAATAGTAGTATGCTAAGAAGTATGCTTTCGGTGCGATTTGTAAGCGAGATGAAAGCACATAAATACAGAAATGAGACAACGCACGCCTTACAGAAAAGTAATTGCCAAATATAAGGCAGATGGGTCATGTACTTCACTTAATACTAGTCTATAGAACTCGTCCCAATTTTGACGGATGAGTACCATTGTAGATGGTGCATAGAACGTACATTTCTACCATATCGTTCCTCAATACCATAACATAATAATTTCGTCAGAGATTTTTAATTAAAAATTCCGTTTATTATCTGTTTTAAATGCTATTTAATAGTTATTGTTTTTTTTAATGGGAAATTTTGTTCGTACTAGCATCCTTTGAGATCAAAAATCAGATAAAACAAAGTAGAGAATTAACTTTAAATGAAATAGAAAACGTTTATGAATCCACAATACTAAATAAAATAGTAAAATGTACCCCTTCCAATTAACACTAAGACTAGTATAAATTTAGAATAGTTATCTAACGTAACCAGTTGTCTTCTGAAGATGCCCTTGTAGGGCGAAACAATTGTCAAGATTGAAAATAAACAGTGGAAAAATCAAATTAAAGGTAACTTAACTTTGTAGTCGAAAAGTACTTCTGACGTTTAGTGTCTATCGTGTTTTGGCGTTGAAATTTGAGCTATTTACTGTCACTGCCAATATTTCCAGTCTTCATTACCAGCGCCATAGATATTAGCACTTCATTATATATGAATTGCTCTTAGATATAATACCTTAATATTATCCTTTGCATAAACATTTTCACCAGTAAAATAATAGCAATATAGCTCGGTCCAATTTTGTTAATTTTTCAATTGTTCCATTTATCAGCTCCTTATTGATGAATGTGGGAAAGATGTCATGAAGGGACACATATTCAAAGGAACAATTTCAGTTACGGGTAAATAACAATTCTCCCGGAATGGAAGTAGTATTGCCCTTTTAATACACGTTATTAATGAAAGGGGTGAAATACATTTTTTCTTAAGTTAAAAAAACATATAGCTGAGGACAAGGAAAAGTTTGTTGGTATGTTTTGTTTCAATAGTGAAATAACTAAGCATTCTAATTCAATTCGTAAATTGTTTAATTTATTTGATCCTCAAAACAGAAATGTCCCTTTCATGCCACCTCTCCCGTACCTGAATTTTCAAAATTTCGTATAATTTAAAGAACAATTTCCGGATTGTACTGTCCTAGTCTTCACGTCTACGGAGAAACATCATGAATGCACCTTAATTTTAAACAGGATAATCTATTGTGTTATCGTGCCGCATTTTAATTTATATGTTAAAGGTATAATAAAGTTAATTTCGCTTGTTTCTGATATTCTTTTGTGTTTTGTCTATTATTATTAGTGGTGATTTACATAATACGTAGCAGTATTTCTCCTGTTTTATTTAGAAAACAGCCATGCGATAAGTCTGTTATCGATTCCCCTAGAGACGTTCATTACTCGTTTTAGTAAAGTAAGTTCTATACGAGAATAACTGTCGTCTCTATTGCAATTTCAGTTAAAGCAGCAATTAGGTATGGATCTGTAATTTTCCATACACGCGATCTGTATATACGTAGGTACGTAGGCGGCTGTGGTGGAGTGCTACTGGTAGCGGTGGTGACGGTGGTGGTGGTAGTGGTGGTGGTGGCAGGATACACTATCCGCGGGGATTTTTAAATAATGCAAAACGCCACTACCCACCTTCTCTTTCCACCTATTCGCGGGCGCAGATTAATGTATTCCATAACAGACTGAAATCTAAAACAAAATGCATGTTGATTCTGTTTGCAGCAGAGCTTCGGGTTGAATATTTAACGGGAAATTCAATTAAAACTGCAGCAATAGAACGCGAGATTCAAGTCTCATGACTTAAACATAACGCGCGCGGGACACGGCCGATCATTTTCTCTCTCGACTACGACTATCCGCTTTGGCTCGTAACGAACTTTAATTTGAACGTCCAAAATTGTAATTGCATTAAAACTCTTATTAAAAACACAAGGAACTAAAACACCTCGAACGCTTTTGAAGTCGCGCTTTCGCCGAAAACTAATTTTACTTTGACTTGAACCGTACTTTAGTTTACTCACAACTAAAGATGTAACAAATAAGTATGAATTCGTGATTTTCCAACTGAAGATTTTCTATAAACAAGTGTTAGTGGATAGTAATTAATTAGTGCAGGATATTTTACTTCTCCATCAAATTTTTTATGTTGGTTTGGTTTACATCTCCTTGGATTAAACCTTGCTTAAATGAAACTTCAAGTAAAGTAAATAAGTCACTAAATTTAATCGAAAACCTCGACAGATTTTTTTCTACTTAAACGATCATTAACTACAGGAATACAAAAATAATAATATGCAATTTCACAAAAAATACACCTTCTAAAGTTTAAGTTTATATCAAGTAAAATAAGATAAATGAAGGAAAATCATCAATAAGGAACTGATAGTACCAGGCTCTAACCAACCCAGAAACAAGAAGGACTACGTAATTTGTTATTAGTTTTTGATAAAGAATTGTCCTGTCGTCATCTACAGAAAGAAGTAACGGCTTAGTTGGGTTACAGATATTAAGCTGCTTGAACTTGTTACTTTATATATATATCATTAATTTACTTATAAATATTATTATAATTTACGTAACGCTAGACTTAATTAATCGCGAAATTGTAAAACGTTCTATGATTTTATATGTTTTGATTCAGTAGTAATTGAAGAAATACAATAGTATAAGAAGGAATTTGTAATATATTTGCTCTGTATGAAGATTATGTTCAGTAAGCATACAAATTGTATGTTATGTAACTGTAACAGGGGAAAATAAGTACCATTGAAAGGTTTATTTCAGGTGGTACCTTCAAACTATAAACGCAAAAATATACGGGCAACATTTTATTTTTATATCTCAATTCTATTAACAGTAAACATTTTATGTTACAGGAAAATGTTTTTTTTTCTGTAGTGGCTTTAAACATAATCGAAAAAACACGTTTATTTTTCAACTTTTACGTGTATAGCGCTTTATGGATGTATCTTATGATGGTAGATAATTCTTCATAAATTTTAATTTTAAGATTTTTTGTATTGCTTGTTTAAAACGTATCTGTTTCAAATTAGAAATTATAAAATAAATTTAATTTCAATGTTGCACTATTTATTAATTAAAAAACTTGCAGCTGCATCTCACAAAACCTATCTATCACAACCTAACCTATTTATATCAGGACAAATCAGTTTGGACTAGCCTAAACTGGATTATCCTATCCAGCTTAGGACAAATTAGTTGGGACTAGGCTAAACTGGTTTATCCTTTCCAGCTTAGGACGAATTAGTTTGGACTAGCCTAAACTGGTTTATCCTTTCCAGCTTAGGACAAATTAGTTTGGACTAGGCTAAACTGGTTTATCCTTTCCAGCTTAGGACAAATTAGTTTGGACTAGGCTAAACTGGTTTATCCTTTCCAGCTTAGGACAAATTAGTTTGGACTAGGCTAAACTGGTTTATCCTTTCCAGCTTAGGACAAATTAGTTTGGACTAGGCTAAACTGGTTTATCCTTTCCAGCTTAGGACAAATTAGTTTGGACTAGGCTAAACTGGTTTATCCTTTCCAGCTTAGGACGAATTAGTTTGGACTAGCCTAAACTGGTTTATCCTTTCCAGCTTAGGACAAATTAGTTTGGACTAGGCTAAACTGGTTTATCCTTTCCAGCTTAGGACGAATTAGTTTGGACTAGCCTAAACTGGTTTATCCTTTCCAGCTTAGGACAAATTAGTTTGGACTAGGCTAAACTGGTTTATCCTTTCCAGCTTAGGACAAATTAGTTTGGACTAGGCTAAACTGGTTTATCCTTTCCAGCTTAGGACAAACTAGTTTGGACTAGGCTATACTAGTTAATCCTTTTGCGTATAGGAAGAAGTAGTTTAGCCTAGGCAAAACAAATTTGTCCTGCAGTTGGGTTTGGCCGGTAACATATATAAAAGGTTCATCGAGTAAGGTTCTCCTTTTCGTTGAGAGCTGGCAAAGGATAATCTCTTTACTAACTCCTTGCTCCATTGTATCTATAGGTAACACACACGAGTGTATATTCTTGTCCTCTTCTGTCGCGTTACAGCGAAATTTACATTCGCCGACAGTTTGTGGCTGGCTTGGGAATCCCCAAAGAAACTGGTTACACAAACCCTTGGTCGCATCGCGGTTGCAAAAAAAACGCATTTGTGCCGTAAGTGAAAGAAAACCGTTTTTTTGCAGACGACTTCATTTACGTAATGGACCATGTTGCCGAAATAAACAAAAAAGGAAACGAACGGAAAATTCATTTTTTCTGTTTTTCAGAAATGTTGTCACAAATTTAAATAATGAAATATTAACGGTTTGTTTGTAGTTTCGTTTTTACGTTTTCTTCCTAAATAATATTTAAAACTTTGAGTTTGACATATGAAATTCTCGAATAAAGCTTTGACCCAAAAAGTTTCATTTTGCTTAGTGTGCTAAAGATAAATGGTGGAAATTTACCTCTGAAACGTTACGAAATTGTATTATAAATAATTAGGTAACCCTTGAAAAGTTTCACTCTACATTCTACCCTTTTCACGCCAGCCATTGAAAGAAAGAGGAAATTTAAAATTATCATCATAATAGGCACTTATCATACCTCTATTTGATATTGTCAAAATTGTCCCAGTTTTCGAATTAAATGAACTTGAACTAACGTTTCTATCTATTTTCACAATTTGATATCCTGGGAGTTTTTAATTTAAAATGTGATAGGTTAGAATATATTATTGAAAAATTTAACTGCTTTGCAGATGTTACTAAAGTAGTGAAAAAATTTAGTAGTAGAGAAAGAAGAATTAAAAACTAGAATTTCATTTGAAATATATCGTTCAATCGTTATTTCATAAAAAAATATTCAAAAGGGGAGAACCCTTAGTACCTATATGTAAAGTGAATTTATTAAATAAAATTGTTTTTTTGTAAATGGTATACATGTTACCGGCCAAACCCGATTTCAGGATAAACTAGTTTTTCCTAGATTAAACTAGTTCTTCCTATACGCGATAGGATTAACTAGTATAGCCTAGTCCAAACTAATTTGTTCTAAGCCCTATAGGATAAACCAGTTTAGGTTGGTCCAAACTGATTTGTCCTGATATAAATGGGTTAGGTTATGAGAGATAGGTTTTGTGAGATGCAGCTGCATAAAAACTGTTCTACAAACAGATGCCAGTGCAAGAAGGCAATGATACTTTGCAATTCCAAGTGCCACCAAAGCACTCCATGTAAAAATAAATTACAATTTTAATAATTAAGATATGATTATTGCTTCTATTAAAAAAACACTTATTATTTGTTATAATATGATTATTTGTATTACCAATTATCCATAGCTTTTAACGACGAATCATTATGGTTTTAATAAAAATGATTATTTTTCCAATTATGAAGTATTTTATTCAGTTTATCTAGATATACTATAATGTTTACACCAGTTTATCCTAGAGTGTGCGTATTTATATCAGGACAAATCAGTTTGAACTAGCCTAAACTGGTTTATTCTATCGGGCTTAGGATAAATTAGTTTGGACTAAGCTATACTAGTTAATCCTATCGCGTATAGGAAGAACCAGTTTAGCCTAGGCAAAACTAGTTTGTCCTGAAATCGGGTTTTGACGGCAACATACATATGGGAATAGTTAGAGCGTTTATATATTCATCAGAGAAACCGAGCCATTTCAGTTGATGGGGCACTTTTTTAAAATCCTAGAGTTGCGAGTAGAAATTTTGTTTTGTACGTAGATTATTTAAATAAATAAAAAATGTGAAAGGCAAAAATACGCCAGCCGAGCTGTCACTTTTGACTGCATTAATTCCAGTCGTTCCCTCATTGTTTTTTACCCGTTGCACGCCATCCCGGCTAATGCGATAGGTGAGATTTGTTGCAACTGCAAGTTGCTGGGCGGCTGACGCGAGGCGACGCGACGCGGTGCGGCATGGAATTCTAACTTGCACCCCTCTCACTCTTCCTTTGTATTTATGAATTTTTGATGACAGCGAACGTTTTACATGTTAAATTTCACAAATGCAGCACTCGAACTTAAATTGCACTCTGTTTGCGTCAGTCGGCAGGCATCACCCTCCGGACGTATTTCAGTCGGGTTTATTTCTAATTTATTGCAATACGCTTACTTAGTCCGTTAATAGTTGATGGATAGTATTTAGCCTAGTTCGCTTATATGCCAAAACTATTAATACCTACAATAATGGCTGGATGTTGCTACGAATTTTGTATTCTCTAAATCGATACAGCATATTGTAATATTCGAAATAAAACACTAATAAGTTATTCAAAAAACAAAGAAGGCATCAACATCCTTTTTCGTCTAAATTTTAAGGATCACAGATCCCACATTTCGAACGCGTCCTACACAGTAGGCACAGCGTACGTAAAGCCACATCCCATATTCCATATTTATATTTACACTAATAAGTGTTAAGTTGTTTCTGAAGGTTTATTAACTTTTATTACAATTGTTTCACTATACCGTAACTTCTTCAAGTGACGAAATACGTTATTAAATGTTAAAAAGTTTACAGCATTAGGGGTCGATAAATTACAAATTTAAACCTAAAAGTGTTGTTTTGCTTACGACTTCTATTAGATCATTTAGTTACATTTTGTTTACATCATTTATAAATTTGGAATTTTAACTTTTGTTAATAGTGTGGAAAATTTCAAAATTCTTGTTAGAAAATGTTTTGTTTCTTATATAAATTACAATGAAAATTGTAAATTTCGGACTTCGGTATATTCGGTATATCTAAAGTTTTGAAACGAATAATAATATTAATTTATTAACCAGTGTAATCCAACTATGATCCATGGATTTTGTTGTAGAGCGCGACGCAATTACTGTAAAATCCTGCAATTACAATTTCTCTTCCGTTGTATTCGTTTTCCCGAAACACTTAAAAAGCATTTCTGAATAATATCGTCTGCGTTTCAGAAAGAAAAAATGCTTCTTTCTACCTTCAAGGAAAACCGTTCAAAAGTAATGTTTTATTCGAAACGACGACGACTGAAAACAGAGTCGGCGGCGTCGCCAGCAACGCCGCCTGCCGTAGTCGACGTCGTCGTCGTCACAAAGGTGCTACATTCGCCGTAGGCCTGTGCCAGTCATCATCTTCCTCCTTCTCATCCTCGAAAAGCTTCAACGTTGCTTTCATCAGCAAAACTTGTTTGCAGTTCGCGACGTTTCTCGCGTTGCAAAACCCATCCTCTTCTTGTCGGGAGAGCTAGGTACAAGAGCAGAGGATGATATCCTGCAGGACGAGTAAGAGAAAGGGAGGGGTGTGTGGAGGCAGGAGGGATGGTGGAAGAGCAGCGGGGGTAGGTAGCAGAAGAAGAAGAAGAAGGGCGCACTTGAACGTCTCGCTGACGACATGAAAGCCGCTGTAGGATTATTTGTTCAAGTGGAGGAGAGAGAGGCTGCTGTACTCTCTGAATGAATGCGGAAAAACCGAGTCCCACTCTCCGCCATCGACAGCAGAGCTCACTAACGCTACTGCCAACCTTTTATGCCACCAACAGCAACAGTAGCGACTCGTCTGTTTAAGAATTGACGGTACGGTGATTATAATTATCAGGCTCCTAAGAGATGGTACAACAGTGGAACTAGTCGTGTCTCTAAAGGGTTTACTTACAATAAAAATCTTTTTTTCTTTAAAGCCGACAAAGCATGGCTTATATGTGTATGTCTGTTGTCTGTCAATCGAATGCAGAAGAATGTGGCAAATAAAATATTACGGAGAAAATAAATGCAGTTGTTGAATGGTGTCCAACCCCCCGGAAGTCCACAGCAAGTCAACTGAAGAGTAGACAAAATGATATTTGTATAATGTGTAGAAACGGCAAGAAGTGTGTATTACAATTAAATCGTATACTTGTATATAACAAATAAAAACTACTTAATAGATGGTAACGAATACAAATACGATTATAGAAAAATTACACTGGCATTATGCTGTTCATGGTAAGTTTAATCTGCACCACGTGCTTCTACGTTGATCGATTTTTTATGGAAAATGGTGAAAAATTGTTCCGTACTTCATATATTGGAAACACAAAAATTGAACTGAATTTTCAAAGATTTAGGTATGAAACATGGAAAGTTGGAATTAGTTTTATTTTTAATTATTCAGTTGAATTCGAAATAAAACAAACTGTAGCACGGATATTGAGTAAAAATCCTAATTGAAAGGTATGGGAGAGAAAAGAAAAGGGACCGACCGTACTAACATATAAGGGTCTTATAAAAGTTACAGTGTTTCTACCGGCTTAATCACAAAATGTTGCCTTTCGTTTAATTATTTTATTTTCTGTTTCTTGATGCGTAAAAAACGACTGAAATATTTTCCGTTTCACCCAAATGGCAACCGACTAATCAAATATTTTTCCTTCCTGTTTTCGTGAGCTGGGTCTTTTGATTCCGAAGTGGTATATTATTGAAATGGTTCATCGTGAAATTACGATGTATGTTAATTTCTCTCTCTTCCTTTTACCGCGTTTTACCCATTACATTCGTTCAGCAAAAGGTTCGCAAAATTCAATTTCCAATTACTAACGTTTTCAAAAATTGGTTTTCATTTCATATGTATAGGTACGTTGCACATTCGTTTGTTTATCCATTTGCACCACTCTCCGGCTCAGTCTTGATGCTAGAATGGAGCTTTTGCAAGCGATGCGTGCTCGCAATGTTGGAATCGCGGCTGCTGTTTACAACTGGCTGAATTTGTATTCAGGTGCATTACATGTATTAAAAACACAAGTACAAAGAGTGCTCGCCCTTGTTTTTAACTTCGTACCTTCTCCACCCTACCTGTGAAGTTGTCATACCTCATCTGCTCACGATTTTCACAGTGCAACAGCTCATAAATTATTATTCCGTTCTTCTTTCCCCTCATACATGAATTCAAATCAGAATTAGGTGAACTCTCCACTAATGTCTTAATTACAGTTATTACCTTTATTTTATGGTGTAAATTTTCACTACGGTAAGATATTTTTTGAAAATGTAACTCCTAAGGGAGTATGAAATTAAATTAAACACTGAAAGATTTCACTTTTTAAAGACTTTATTTCTCAACAATATTGTTTTGGCCATTCTCAAAAGAGAGTACAATGATTACTAAATTTTAAAATATCTAACATTAAATTATAATACTTTATGGGTAAATGGTGGGGTAGGTTACAATTTATGGAGGATGAGTTGTAGGTATAGAGTTCTTTCCGGTTGTTTACTATATTGATATTTTTATGAATGGCTCTCCTAATCTCTAGGTTTTCTAATAGTGATAATTTCCAACTTTTTTCTATGTGTCCTATGTAAAATTTTTGTTTGATTTATATTAATTTTATGGTTATTTAAGGTGCAGTGTTCTGCTATACCTGTTTTGCAGTATTTTTTGTTTATAGAAAATATATGTTTATTGATACGTTTTTTAATAGAACGGCCACTTTGAACTATATAAGTTGCATGGCAGGTTATCACAGAACACTTGATAAATCCCACTTGCCTCTAGAAGGTTTGTATTTTATTTATTATTAATTAATACTGAGGCTAGGTTGAAGTTATTTGTTTCAATAATTTTATATTCAGAACATTTTTGTATTTTATATTTAACTTTCGCGCTTAATTCATCAATAAAACGAATGCTTGCAAATTTATGATTCTGAGTATCGTTGTTACTGTTATCGTTATATAATTTTCTTTTTAAGTTTTTTGTTCAAAATCTTCTCTAATAATTTGTGTGTATAACCATTTTTTGAAGCTATGTAGCATATTTTATAATATCAAGTTGTTTGTTGAATTCTTTTGGAGACAGAGAGATATTACATAATCTATGGGAGTGTTAATAAAGTTCAAACTTTAAATAGAATAAAAATATTCAAAAGCTTTATTTATAAATAAACTTTAATATTCAGCCCCAATTTAAGTCTATAGAGCAGCCGGGAGGAGTCACTAGTGCTCCTAATCAATCATCAGTTCTTTCATATATTGAAATCTAGAAATAATTCTTTGGAACCTGTTAGTTCCTCATAGATTTTAACGTTAGCTAGAGTGGACCTTCTTTCTGTTTTATATTGTGAAACTAAAACCTTTCAAGTTTCATTTGCACTCCACAAAAACTAAATGTCGTTTTTGTATAATAAAGTAGAAGAAGGGGGTGAAAAGTAGTGAAGTGCAGAAGACGTCGTTGAAAGCAAAAGGAAAGTTCAAAAGTTGGAGCGTATCCTTTAAAGGATTAGAACTTCAGTTCAATACGTCTAGATAATTAATGAACGGTGGAGAGAATATCCAGATGCTCCGGGACTTTTTAATGGACAATGAAGGGGGGAAGCAAGCAGAAATGAAGTTGAACAAGAAGAGACGTCCTACATACACTTCATACAAACTCCCGTTCGCGCATAAATATCAGAAAGTTTTAAGTTTTTGTCCAGAATGTAAACGAGATTTTAACAGAAATTCACGAAGACTTTTCCAAGATTTACATGTAAGGAAACTTTGGAAATAGAGCAGGTCTTTAATATCTAGAAGTATGTAAAGGAAGTAAATTGCTACTAAAATAAACTAAAACTAACTAAGGTCAAATTCTGAATCAAACTGGTTCTATTAATGACAAGAAAATAAAACAAATAAGTAAAGTTTCACTTAAAGAGATTTATTAGTTCTCGACGAATTCGTTTCGATTGATAGCGGTCATTATGAAAAAAAAATAGAAAAGTGATTAGAGATTAGATTACGTAACGTAAGGTTAGTAAGTCAGATTATAAATCGATTAATCAGATAATTTGCCTACACCTAGTCAAAACAAAGACTTTTTAAAGGTATTCAGGGTATACAAATGGATTGGACTACATACGATTTTAAAATATAACTGTTATTACCATTACTTTTGGATTTTGGATTACCCTTCGTACAATAGCTTATAATATAAATTTTAAGGAAATATACCTACTACAAAAATTACTTTTGCTTTTAAAAAATCTGTATTGGATGGAATCTACCTATTTTTCACAAGACAAAAGTGAAAAAGAAAATAATTTATAATTTTCGAACTATTTCCCATGTGAGACCGAGATCCGTAAAAAAGGGAGTTATATTTCGCATTCCGTGTTTCACATGGGACCCATAGAAACAAAAGGAATAGAATAACATTGGGGAAGAGCTCCTCAAAGTGTCATGCGTTCTACTAAAGAGGACGACCCGAAAGACTTGAGAAATTGGGAATGACACCGTAGTTGTTTATTTTCTCTACAAAAGGTTAACATTGAAATTAGTTGAATGGCAGATCTATCTACCACCTATACCAGAGTAGTATCCACCTAATTTTATATATAACTAGCTGTGCTCGCGACTCCGTCCGCATGGAATTTAACAGAAAAGTTATTTTTAAATTTTTAAAAGAAACGGCGGTAGGCGCCTGACGTGACGGCCCAGCGGTGGCATGTCCGTTGGCTGCGCGCGGTACTGGGACATTGCAACATTACTTTATTTTATAATTTTATTTGATTATTTGATTAAGTACCTAAATAAACACATTAAAATATCTAACATCTAAATAATAATAGATATGTATAACGTACTTCGTCCGCGCGGAATAGTTATTAATTTCTAAAATAAATTATTAATTAATTTCTAAAACAAAGATATGCTAAGTTAGTCCTTATTACATTAGCTATCTGTCAGTGAAAGTCCCGTCAAAATCGGTCCAGCCGTTTCAGAGATTAGTCGGAACAGACAGACAGACAGATAGACAAAAATTTTTAAAAACGTTAGTTTGGTATATGTACCGTTTATACATTGTTAGGATATGAAAAACCGAGCGCAACAATAATATAAGTTGATATCAATCCAACAAACATAAATTGAACAATGTAACACTCACTCACTTGAATATATAAATAACAAATATTCACATACTCAATCAATAGATGTCAATCACTATGATGATCACTCCTTTTATCTTCCAGCACCTTTATCAACATATAAAAATAAATATGTGTGAGCACTCAAGTATACCTTTACTTAGCTTTTATTATGCATCGAACTCTAAATAAGGCCTTATTGCAATATAAATAAGTATGAAAGAAATAAATTGACCGCAGCCAATCATTACTGTGATCATCTACTTTACATTTATGATGCTGTAATCCTACTCTTGGGAAAGGGCAAGCACCCTGCTCCCGCACTACCTCTGCAAGACAGATTTCTCTGCCCAAAAGCTGGACTGAGATCATAATGAGTTAGATAACTGTACAACCGCAACCTACAGTCCTCATTGCACCGCAACGCCCAAAAACCTCAGCCCCTAATAATAATAATGACTGTGTCACCGCAGCTAACAGTCTAGGTAGCGTCCCTATATATATTTTCATTAATTACTTTTGAATCAATATAAATTATCAATTAACATCATTTCACAAATCAATCAGTTAAATAATTATTAAAAATGAAAATGCTTGAAATAGTCAGTGAGCAACTCACCTGAATCCAATAATTTCATATATTTGGAGTAACATACTTAAACAATAAAAATGTAACGAAAAACTCAATTGTCTCACACATAATAATAATTTAATAAATGAAATTGTCCTGTTGGGAATCCCCGACTAAATATAGTTCACAATGGTTTCGTTGTTACTGTAAAGAAATTCACGTTGGAACTCGCGTCGATCGAAACATGTTTCTATTTATAATATAAACAAACAGATTTCGGCAAACTCGCTACTGATTAAAATATACACCTTACAACATCCATGTGGATTTAGTATATTTATCTGTATAGATAAATAAATAAGTTGAGTATGACTGGTATATATATTTTTACAAAAGTATAATTATTTAAATAGCTATATCCTAAGAGGGAGGTTTCAATATCCTTGTTAGCCCCTGACGGTATTGCTTAAAGCTGAAGCTTTACTTAATGATTTGTTTTTATTTCTTCATTTAAAAATTTGTTTTATATTCACATTTGTCGATTAATTAAAACTGAAAATTTTATTTTGAATCGTTCAAATGACCAGAGGTAACGATAACATTAACACTAACTATTGTAACGAAATGGTATATCGACAATGCCAAATTGCATTAATATTTATTGCCTTATTTATCGTAATGGATTTTCGGACGGTTTTTGAAGAAAAAGTTTTGATTGTATCGTGACAAACACGCATTCGTAATTGAATGCGCCGGTAAATAAATCAATTATCGTTTACATGCATAGTACATCATAAAACCGATAAATACATATATAAACATCAATACATGTACATTCAGATGTATTTGTTTATCAGATAGAAATCGCCTATAATGCACACATACAAGAATATATGTATAGATATAGATGGTGGTGACAGTTAAACATTAAATCGTTTTATATTGTCGGCCAATAGCAGTGGACAACTTTATATTCGACTAATATAAATCCATAGAATTTACATGACATAAAGCGAACTTTATTTCCGGACGGACGTGCCGAATAAAGTTTGGCACATAATTCGGCCGCTGTATACCATCGGAAAACGGCTAAATTACGTTTCAATACGAATACGCATGTTTTCGTTTCCAACATTTCGCCGTCTATTTCATTTCCCGTTAAATATGCCACATCACCACCAACCACTGCCGTCACCGACCCTTTCGTCCATTTACGTGCCAACTAAACCGCGAACCTAGATTAATTTCTACTTCTCAAATTGTATTCGAAACAACAAAAAAGAAATGAAGAATCAAAAGTTTCATTCTGTTCCATAATGCTTAAATAATTCAGGGCCATGCCACGCCGGAAGTTTTGCTCAGATGATTAATGCTTTGTTTTGCCCTTTTAAATAAAGGGCTTGAATGAAAAACATACGTTAATTTCAATTTTAATGAAGAATAGTCTTTATTCTCTGTAAGGTTATGATTCCATTAATTTCTTTTTTAATACGAAACGTGAAATACCACGCGAATATTTTATTCGTACACCCCTTTTTTATTAAGTATTAATTCAATAGCAATCATTAGTAATGTAGAAATCGAGCTAGTTCTTCGCATGTTTTTTAGGTGATTCCGATTGCTATGAATATTTTTTCTTACTACTTTTAAACGTTATATATATTTTTTAATAACAATTTATTTAAAAACAGAAGGCACTAAAATCCTTTTTCGTCTTAATTTTTAAGGATCACATATCCCACATATCGAACGCGTCCTACACAGTAGGCACGGCGTACCGAAAGCCATATCCCTTGACCGGTTTCGATCTGTCGGGTCTCATCAGGTGGGCGCTGGCAGAAAGGCCTTTACAGGCTATATGATTAATATAAATCTAAATATGTACTCAACAGAAACAACTACTCCAAGGACAATTTATTGTTGAATTGACATATCATTACAAACTTAATATTAATATGGAAATTTTTCCCATAAGTATGTACCATAAAAAATTGATTGATTGTGAAAAATGCCAGCATATTTTATACGTTTTGGAAACTGAAAATATTTCAAGTACTTTAATAACTAATGGTTTACAATGAGTGGGATTATGTTAGAATTCTTTAAGTAGACATTAAGCTCTTCCAATCTCCAATTTGTTAATTTCCCAAGATAAACGTCTCCAGAGTGATAACTGAACTGCAATTAGGGTTTCTATTTGAGTACAGAGTGGAGATATCGTGTATTCCTTATGGGAGGCTCGTCAAGAAATAGCGAGAATTTAATTTTTAACTCTTGAACGATCGACCAGCATCAACCAGGCAAGAGGGCAACGGATTGATAGATGTGTTCGCGACGGCGTGGCATTATCAGAATTGCTTTATAGCAAACTTCGTTATCCTCATCCTGACGAATTCCGTTGTGGTGTATGGTATAAAATTGTGGCTGTGGCCTCAAAGGTCTTCGAATTGGGTTAACGTATCTCTTGGAAAATGATACTGAAATCCGTTTAAAGAAACGTCCCGAACGTCAAACGATACTTTTTCCCTTCCTAAGTTGAGCGAACGAGATTTCTACAACATAAATAAAAGTATTCTGGCACAGAGAGATATAAAATGAGAGATATACATTGCTTTAGTTTTCTAATAAATATGATGTTTGTGAAGGTATGGAATATCGAAAAGTTAGGTTGATCTTTTCCCGAAAAACCAGAGAAACTCGAGAGTTGTTGCGATAAGTCAAGAAAAAGTATATTGAATAAAAATAAAATAACAAGGTGGTTTAATAGAAATCAACCGAAGCAAACATTCTGTTGGAACTTTTTTTAGAACAGTCTTAAATTCTTCTTTTCAAAACAGCAGACCATCTGCCAAATTAAAGTTTTCAAATTCGCCACATGCGCCAGGAACAGAACAAACCACCGTCTTTAAACTGTTTTTTTAACCTATAAATAGTCTCCTTCCATAGTAAAAAGACTCGTGTATGAAATTTATCCATTCCATTCTCTGACGCCTGGTACTTAATTGAAGTGAATTTAACAGTAGGTAGGTACACGAGATCAAACTTCATATTTCTTTCCAAATGGACAATCGATCATTCAACGAACAGCGAACACGTTCCTACGGAAGTTTCAATGTGAAACTTTTGTAAACTTCATTCGGTGAAATACATTGTGCAAATTTATTGATGGATCTTTGTCGACATACCAACCGATGGATGCGGTAGCGTTGCCGGAAATGGAATGCTGTGCAACTGCTAACGTTGTCTGTGCCTCGATGTATCTGTCGATCGGTATAGAGGTAGTGGGTACTCATGTGTCGTGCATCAAAATAGTACGGCAGACGAATGGAAGTTTTATCGATAAGGGACCACCACCAGTGTCCCGGGAGCAATTTCATAGACATCCACAAGAAGACGTGTATTAGCAAGAACGGCTTTACGACACCTTCGAGAAATACCAGCTCGCGCGGCGCTCAAGGTAAATAAACTATTAAAACTTTTAGTTCGAATCGAACTGAATCTTCTTTCGATGGATGGAGAAGAATGAAAAAAAGTTACGAAACGAAAGAAAGAAAGAAACCTTTAGATAGATGTAGGGGGTTTCTATTCTTCAACCAGTTCGAGCACGCTATTGCTTTCCGAATGGCCGGTTCATTCTTTTCCCTTCTCGCCTAATCGAACGTGTAACGGCGAGGAAGTTCGCCGTTCTTACGAAGAATTTTCCAGCCTCCGTTTGCACTTTATCGCCACCAATGCGAACCAATTTGTTCGTTGTTATCTGTGTATTATCTCCCTTTTATGGAATTGGAATTATTTTTGCCAACCTCAGACCGACTGAATTCAACAGTATCTAAATCTGTCTCATCTTTATACCAGCAATCTCACAGAAAAATAATCTATTGAACAGTATTCCGGAAAAGAAGTTGCTGTTTTAAGAAAAATCTCGTGCACAACTACGAGACGTGTTTTTTAAATAAGTACCGTTTTGAAATAAAAAAATACAGTGGTTATCAAATCCATGAGGAAGAGATAGAAAAGCTGCCTTAATATTATTGATAATTATATAGAAAAGTCAATTAAGATACAGGCTCTCATGTAAAAATAAAATTGTTAAGAGCAGTGTAATTGTTTTTCTTTTATGTTTAAAATAAATGACTCGTATTATTTTCAAGAAATTAATAGGTTCTAATTAATATAATACAATTATTAATTAAATAAATAAAATACTTGCAAAATGGTCACAATTTTAATCATTAAACTAGATGCGCATTTTGCCCTGCTAATGCATTTTCAAGAGTATTACAAGTACTAAGGCTAATACAGAAAAAGGTTAAATAAAAGGGTGGGAGACTAAATTTAAAATGCTCTAAGTAGAGAGGGTTATTAACGAAATCTATTTAATCTATCGTTAGTGGGAGTTTTTTTGTTTTTGATAGCTTTATTTATTTCAACTATTTCACATCTGTGAAATATAGGACCTCCTTTCAAATTTTTTAACAATTTGGGATATTTTTTACATAATGAGTGATTATTATTTAAAACATGACAAGCTAGGCCTAAGTTTGATTTATTTTATTCAATTTAATTGAAATATTTAAAAAAATGCTTCTTTTTAATTTTCCTATGCAAATGTTTTATTTATTTAATTAATTGTTCACGATAAAAAATAAATAGTAACAAAATTTAATTAACAAAAGAAAATATAATAAACATTAAGACGTAGATAATTTAGATGTTGGAACTAGGAAAGTTTGATCAGAACTTTTTTTTTTTTTTTATGTTTTCGTGGAAGAGGGGAAATCTTCGAAAGACACCCAGCCGTCCGTACGACTGGGTAGTGTCGGATTCCCGAGGAAGGTGTCCTCGGACCTACCGACTAAAACCCCTCTACCTCAGGCCGTTATAGGAACTTTCGTTCCTCTTCAGCCGTGTTGATTTAAGTGTTAGATGTTTTTGTATTTTGTTGGTGTTGGGATAAACCAACGGAAACAACTACTCCGAGGGCAAATACCCCTACCGGCATTGTATTATACCGTTGATTTAAGGTTAGGTTATTTTAAGGGAGCGGGTAGGTTATCAAGGAAGTCAAATCAGAACTTAAGTATTTTGAATTTAAATAATTTAGGAAGATTATGAAGGTGGAGCTAAGGGTTGTAAATAGAAGAAGGGAACCAATAGTAAGAGAATATAATTTGGAATTCTGAAGATAGAATTTATAGAATTAAGACGTTGAACCTAAATAGGTACAGAATCACAGGCGTTATGCAGTTGGGGATGTCCCATTGCTGCCCGCGAAAATATTTTACCTGAAATTGTGGCATTGCTGCCCGTCGACCTTTATGTTTATTAATATTGGTGGCATTGCTGCCCGCTAACTTTATTACCCTTGTAAATATTTGAATTCATAATTAGGTATTATAAAAGTATAAAACGACAATTTTAACGTCACAAATTATAGATTCGATTGAGTTGGTTGAAAGTGTTTGGGGTAAACAACAAATTGTGTTAGAAGGTTATGGAACATTCAAAAGTTGTTCAAATCTTTTCGATCAACTTTACACTCTTCACGTCGATCTGAAAAGCACAGAAAATTACACGTATGTGCGTCCAGCTATATATGCATTATTACCAGATAGAAAAAAAGAAACGTACAAGAGACTGTTTGAATTGATAAAAGGTAGAGTTCCAACGTTTAGTCTAAAATATTTGAAAATTGATTTTGAACTATTCACAATTTTGGCCTGCAGAGAAGTATTGCCTAATACATCAAAATGTTACATAAATAGTGTATTTATTTGTATGCAAAAATATTTACTTATTAAATTATTATTATTATCAAACAAATACCAACGCGGGCAGCAATGCAACTTTTTCAAGGCGCGGGCAGTAATGGGACTAACAACAAGTCATGCAGTTAGTAAATAGAATAGAAATATTGAAAGGAATTATAGGAAAGTACAGAGGTAATAAAGTTATTTGTAAAGAAAAGAATAGATAGAGAAATTTAACTAGAAATACAAAAGACATTATTTACCTATTTACACAAAGACATTACATATACAAGAGGTTAATGTTTGTTGCTACAGTACAAAGCTTAAGTAAAAGTTGAAAAACCCTTTTTTGTAGAAATACCTTGGTACCCTCCTATTTAATTAAGAATAAATTTTTCCTGTGTAAGCAATTTTGTTTTCACCACTGATAGACTCAAAATGAATTTTAGTTACGTAGGATATATTCTAAGAATAGAATTTAATCACAAAAATATCTTTTGCTTTGCGTTTGCCAACTCTATCTGAATTCATCTATCCACATATAGGATAGGACCATATCTTTCTCTTTCAAACCCGGAATGTTACGTCTATTCATCCGTAAGATGTTCTTCTTCACATACTTACATACATTCCCCTCCTTCCTTTTCTATCTCTTTCCCTCTCTCCCCATGCACCTACGTTAATCTAAAAGTAACGTTTCCCTTCGAATGTTTCCGCTCTGAAAAGTTCTATTAGAGAACTGATATCGACCGAAACAAAAAGCTTAAAGGGAGGCGCATGTATGTATGTACTTTTCCTCCTGTTCCCGTGACATTCTAATTATCTTTTGTTCTCGCTCGTATATAGAAAAAAGTATAAGTTTCAGGAAATAAAATGAATGCTGCTTGTCTATTGTCTATTATCTATTACAAGCCTAAGTTAGAATAAGCTTAAAAACGGTTTAGATTCAGTAAGTAGTTTCAAATTGTAAAAAATCCATAATTATTTTGGGTATTTACTACGAGCCCTGTCTTAATAATTTCGGCCCAACTATTATCTAATTTTTTGGAAATAATGTATATATTGTTTATCAACTTTTAATATACAAACTGAATTAGAAATCAAAGCCAAAATAAGGTAAAAAAATAGTTTATTCTTGAAATTCCACCAATCGACATTTAACCCTTATTTACAGGTTTGTCAGTACATTATGTTTCTAAAATAGAAAGATTTGTTCGTCAAGTATACATTAATCTAAAATAATAATAATAGAATGAATACTAATTGATGTATAGGTAACAACAGCAATAATTAATATAATAAATTAAAAGGACACTAATTTGAGCAACACAGTTTATAGATATAAAATAATAAATAATTAAACGAATAGTTAAAAGACCATGTGTGGTGGCAGATCGACATTTCATCTACAAAACAGAAAATAATTAATTATTGACAAAACTCTATAACTAAGGTCGAAAGGTTGTTGGTTTTTCACTAATACTACTTTTTTCCTCATTTTGGCTTTGATTTACGAAGTAGTAGAACATAGGGCAGAAAATAACTATATCAAACTTAATTTTAACTAAGTAAGAGATGAAAGCCTTGAAAGAGTACCTAATAATTGACGTTCTGGATCTGCCAGAACTATAAACATAGATGATAGCTTGATTTCAATTATAAAATTTATCCTCCACCCAGCTACACCTAACTGTTACTAAGTAAAGAGATATTATTGAACTCAGCTTTCACATTTTTTCATACATTTCGGAGAGGGCAGGAGTTGGAATCCCCATAACAACCCCTGCGTTCGTGCATAAACAATTAAAACGTCAAATATTATCATTTATTTCAAAACAGTGCAATTGATTTCGAAAACAGTGACCTACACATTTGAGCTGTTTTAATCGTACCTATACATAATTTGTTAAAACTAAATTATGACTAAATACATCTAAAAGTGTTTTTACAACAAATAGAAAGATCCAAGTCAAATATATTTTCAGATGAGCTTTCTTTATTATGAAATAAATCCATAAATATATTGAATCACTAGTTCTGGTTAATTAATCTGAGTTTATATAAAATTTAAAGTCTTATTTTTTTGTTTTCTCTAAAACAGAATCACATTCGGTTTATCTATCTGTCTGTGATAATAGGTACTTATCACTAAACAAATTTCATCGTGATATATTTGCATAATCAAGGGCTCTAAACTCTAAATGCCTCGAAGTGGCAGAATTAATGACAAAATTGCATGATACCATGAATTCAACCGAATCAAAACTATTCCGCCTGTCAATTTGGCTTAATCCACATAGACTACGCCTATTTAGTATACCTATCTACTCTCGTCTATTTCACTACAAAATAACGAGCGTAACAGAACCACCCCACATCAACCACCATTACGTCATCCTATTCCCGTCCTCGACGTTAAACGTCGAAACGGTCGCATCCACTTATTTATTCATGCAAAAGCAGTTATTTGAATTTTAATGAGGACCACCGGATTTTAATGTGTTTTTATCGTTATTTTTTAACACCGAATTACTTACGACAACAATTAACTTACTGTCATTTTGTTTCAGATAGAAGACGCTATGCTAATGTTCGACAAACAAACGAATCGGCATCGAGGTAAGTTTTCAATTGTTCAATTAAATAAAGCAAAACTATTCAAAACTAATTCATAAAAGCTTTTTACATTCATCTTTTCTGAGACACCCCACATGCTTATTATGCCTATATATAATTAATTTTATCTTGATTCAACTTGATATATGTATGTATTCGTCATTGAACTGACTGGTGAATTTCTAAAATTAAATCGAGTTTTTTATATTTAAATGACCTGTAATGTTAATAATATAAAAAACTAGATTCTAATTACATTAAACATTTAATTTTAGCAAATCATCAGTTAGTTCAATAACTAATACATTAGCTTACATACTGAATCAAACAATAATAAATTAAAACTGCTAGAAACAATGAAAATAAAAAACAGATGCACTTTTAAACGATTAGCTATTAAACCTAAACAATTCCCCTTTACTTATCTTGTTTTCCCTTCCTAGTTGAAGTTCGAACCCAAATTAAATAAGCTTCAAATAACTAATTGTTTCTGCCTTTACTTTATGGAAATTAGGAATCATATTGAATCAAATAATTGAGTGAAACACACTTAATCCGCTTAATACATTTATTAAACTCTTAACGATCGTTTCAGCCTACAAGGGCATCTTCAGAAGAAGTATTGATACAAATTTGCTTACACTATTTCTTAAATACTATTACAGTCTTGGTGGGGATGCATCTACTATTTTATCTATAATTAACAAAAAAACATAATTTAATTTAGAAGAAAATTTCAATATTTTACATCAAGAGAAGAAAGGTAAAAAACTAGACATTTTGGAAACCTTAGAAATCAAAAAACACATGAAAAATAGCAACTTTATATTATTAAATGAAATCAAAAATGTATATAGCTCAATAATTATAGATAAAATAGTAGATACATCCCCACCAAGATTGTAATTGTATTTAAGAAATAGTGTAAGCAGGGTGAAACGATCGTAAAGAGTTTAATAAATGTATTAAGTGGAAATTAAGTGTGTTTCACTCAATTATTTGATTCAAATAAATAAGTTTCATTTGTAAAATTAAGTATTTGTTTAGTTCTTATGTAGCGAAACATGTGTTAAGTTAATAACAAAATAGTGAAAATTAAGAATGTGTATTTCTTCAACGATGCCTATATTTCTACACAGAACGATACTTGAAGTATTCGTCTACAATGAAATTTGTCATGTCGATGTACTATTTGAACGATTGTTATAAAATTAATGATTTACACTGGTTTGTAGATTAATACATCCATCGTAAACAGCTTACGATTAGTGAAAATGAGTGGCGCTAGTAGTAGGTAGTAGTGAGGCAATTTGGTCTCTACTAAAGTCAATCGAGTTCACGATTCGAACATTAATTTTTCCGATCGACCTCATTCGAAAGCGATTTAGAATTGTTGTTGCTGTTCAATGTTACAGAGAGAAGAAAGAGGGCACATTTCGAGCTTTTTTGTTTTTCAACATCGCACAGGCGGCGGCCGTGCCAGCGTGGTACCGACTGATGCAGATAAATGACTTCAACAAATATAAATTTTCATTATATACAGAATATTTTCGCTTGTTATTAATTAATCATTCCGCGCTCAACCGAAGCATTGTATCATTTATCATCGGTCTGAACGTTGGTTGTTGACGTTGAGCTTGATTCTTGCCGAAAATGTGCCGGTTACCATTACACCGGACCGTTTAGGCAAGTCACCTCCACCACTCCGCGCCACCTTCGACCTTTTTCTTCTCACGAAAATGCTAAGAACGCCCTAATCAAGATTACACGTTTGATAAGGGTTTCCTTCCTTCTTTATCTAACATAATCCTCACGGACGTGAAGTATCTGATCGTTGTTGGTCTTTGTCAATCCATCGATCTATAAATTTAATAGGAAATAGAACCATCTTTATATTTGGCGCTACAAGTTTTGTTCTTTGTAACTCAAGAAACTCAAATGGAGTTTTATGCAACTGAACTAAATAAAACACTAAAACACTTGCTGATCTAAGAATGGAGGGGGAGCAATCACCTCCAGAACAGCGTTTCCAAATGTACCACTTCCTAAAAAAAAAATTTAATAACCCAAAACATTAAACTAAAGCGATTTAGACCCCGCACCCCTATAAGCTAAGCGCTTTAAACACTTTAACCCATTAACCTAAACCATTAAGCCCATAAACTATACTTTTTAAACTACATAACCCACCGGGAGGACAGCTAACCAACGCGCTAATGAAATTTATGTCGTCATGATAATTAATTTAGATATCAATTAAATATTTAAAAGCTAGTTAGGAGGTTTAAACAACTTACGGTCTATGGTTATGATGTTTACAAAGTTTAGGTTATGGGCGTATGAGGGTATTTATGGTAGGTTAAGGTGTTTAAAATGCTTAGGTCATAGGGTTTAAATCGCTTTTGTTTAATATTTTGAGTGTTTGGATTTTGAATCAATCGGGAAATACATAAATTCTTCTCTCCCTCAAGAAAACTAACCCCACATATACGAGGGTGATTCAGTAAGTACCCATGTTAGAAATGAAGACGCCATTTTTTCAAAAACGTTTTTTATATTTTTCAACATTCCCGCCTCCAAAAAATAGGATTTGTCGAATTCTCAAAAATACACCCCTGTCTCGGCGATGACTTCCCCCTTTGAGCTAAATTTTTTTCCCGCGAGCCATTTCTTTATGTTAGGGAACAAGAAGAAGTCGCAGGGAGCCAAATCGGGAGCTTACGGGGGGTGCGGCAGCAATTCATAACTCAATTCATGCAGTTTGGCGCCGATAATCCGGATGAATGTGCTGGTGCGTTATCGTGGTGAAAAAGCACCTTCTTTTCGCCAAATGCGGCCGTGTCTCCTTCAATTTTTTGTCGAAACGGTCCAACAACTCACTGTAGTATTGTCCAGTGATCGTTCTTCCTTTTTCTAAAAAATCCATGAGGATGACGTCGTTCGCATCCCAGAAAATCGTCGCCTTCTTTGGAGCAGATTCACCGGGAGAAATGCATTGTTTAGATTTTTGCTTGGTTTCTGGTGTGTAGTGATGAATCCAAGTTTCATCAACAGTAGCAAGTCCTTCGGATCTCACTTAAATTGCTCTAAACACTGCTTCGAAGTTAACAGCCGCATCCGCTTGTTGTCCACCGTGAGTATACGTGGCACCCATCGGGCCGACAATTTTTTCATCGCCAACTTATCATGTAAAATACTAATTGCCGTTGCGGCCGACACACCTACGGCCTTTGTCGTGGACTTTTTCAATGATTTCGTCGGTAACCTCGGCCTGCCGGGCGTCCTGGTCGTCCCTCATCAAAAACGGATATTCGCCCACTTTTAAATTCGTTGAACCAATATCTAACTGTGGTCATAGACGGCGAAGTGTCCCCACAAACAGCATCCAACTTTGCTTTTATCCCATCCACAAACAAAAAGCGAATTACCAAATGATCTTTATCTGCTCTTTTTCCATCTTAGCGAAAATCACGAAATACGTCTCACTCGAATGGCTGCCAAATCCAAAGTAACCTATCAATCAGTCTAAAATTTGTTTTGGCGTCGTTTGATAGATGACAGCACACGATGATAACACCAACTTCCCTTAGAAACGTCCACACGGGTTAAAAATTACAAAATTTGGACACCAAGGTGTCATTAACTATTGAAAACCAAATGTTCGGTGTAGAAACGCGTTTTAGGGTTTATAAACGTTTTTTATGTTGTATTTTGGCTTTTAGTCCTTTTAGTCCGTCTAAAATATAATCGCTTAGTGCATGTTTATCAACGTATCTAATTAAGTGCGTAAGAGTAATTACTCATGACAAAAAAGCACGTCATAATTCAAAGGAAAAGGCTGTTAAGAAGCCGCCACCGATATAGGAAATTCTTACCAGTTTGTTAAGTATATATTTTATTAAAGACGCAAACACGAAAGCCTCGGTGACCTAATTTTTTCTTCGGCCATTCCGACATATCTCCAATAAATCGAATTGAAATCTAGCATACAATAAGTAACGTTCCTATCGGTTTTCAGAATCTAACCGTCCCTTCATGTCTTTTAAATTAAATTTGTATTTAGCCGAAGGATTGCATTTTTCAAACGGTAGTTTCACTAAAACTATAAAAAGTTCCTAAATCTTTAATTAAACACTTTCATTTATTAGCACGTCTCTCCTGGGTAGAGCCAGATCTCACATAGAACATCTTAACCACTATATGAACGACTACTAACTAACTATACAGTTGGTGTTATCCGGGGGCTCATCGAATGCATTACCTCGCGAGTTCATAATGTATTTTACATCCTTTATGTTCATTACTATATTTAATTAACAGGATTTTAATGTAGTAACAAAATTAGTGGAAAACAAACGCTCCTTTGACGTTATGCTCGTCGGTTTTAACATATGGTCATATATATACATAGTATAAAACGGCATTGTTTGTTTAGACGTCCTTATCATTGGTGGGGATGGTCATTTCGAAATGTGACCACCAGCAATGTCAACGTCACCAGCAACAACGATGCCACGGTCCCATCTGTTCGAATGTTTTTATAATTGCCAATTGCAGACGACAAAACATCAGTCAATCATGTCAATTTAAACGACATCATTCGGGCACTAATGGAATATCGATTCGCGCGCGCGGCAGATTTAATTTTATTGTCTGCGTTTTGTTTATGACAAGGAGGCACAATATCGATCAAATACCTACACGAACGGGGCATCAAATCTGGCGGCAAGCGCGGCACAACCACCACCACCATCAGTACAACCACCCAAAGCAGCAGCAACAGTGAGAAAACTCGCTTACGAACCTCGGCGTCCTATATGGTGCGACGCGTCACGTCACGACGCTGCTTGCTTGCCCGGTCTATGTCTATCTGTATATGTACATACATACATAATATCTATGTGTATGTATGTGTATGAATGCATTTTCGTTCCAGGCCGAACGGGAAAACTTTCCAAACAACTTCTCAACCGAGTATGACGGGGCATTTCTCTCGTGAATTATGCGACAGTGAACCCGTCCAAAAGGATATTTATTCGAAGACGTGACACGTGTATACCCTGTCGCACGAACATCGTATCGCGTCGCTTTCACAGGGACAGCTTTCCTACTTCTATATATTTTGTATCGCTCTACGCCCACCAGAAAGTCTACAGGAAGCCTTGTAGTTAACGTTTTTGCTGACGGGTGAAAACTATTTCGCACAACTTCCAATTCTGTTTAAGTATGCAATTATGAACACCGTGTTAGTAGGAGAGTAAATTACCGAGGAAATGGCTACGAAATCGTGTTGGAATTACTCGAAGTACATATTATAGGTATGTACTTGAGTAAATACTCAAGCAGAATTCATTTTCGTTTATACATTCTATTAACAAATCGTAACTTGTCTCATTTAAATGTTTATATTTTATATATTACTCTATTGTTAAATAATACATAATTAATAATGGAAGAAGAAATGGGGTAGGCTGTTGTTTTGATTGAAGGGAGCGAAAATGTATATATGTATAATGTCACTCAAATTTCTTTTTTTGATTTTGTATACTATCAAATTGTGACCAAAAACTAAAAATTCCGAACAGAAATGGGTTTGAAAGTTAAAAAGAATTCTTTCAAAAATTTCCGTTCCCCCATACAAAACATGATTAAATTGTATTTACCCTGTTCCCCAGAATGTAAGTATGATTCATCGTGAATTTTGTTTATATTATATTACTAGAAATCGTCTTCGTCGATTTATAAAAGAAAACGTTTTTATGTTAATGATACGATCCCTTATGTGTTAAATGTCGACTTGAATTTTGTTTTTTCGTATAAAATTAGTTTATATATTTATGCAAAATGGCTCGGATGGCTATTTGACGATAACTAATGAACAGTGTAGTTCTAGTAGTGCTTTTCTCATTAATGCAACCTCTAAATTGAGATATAAAATAAGCCGGACAGAAGGCACCCTTCCAAGTCCATTACTGCTGCTTTAATTGCGATCCCACTAGATATACGATTACTTTATCTAAAACCCGATGCAGAAACACTTTATATAGCGCCAAAAGTGCAATTGCATTGGGCCTTGACAAGGAAAAAGCCACGGACAAAATGCATGGGTGCGGAATAAAGAGGAATATTAAGAGAGCGACAGAGAAAGACAAAGCTGCTCCTTCGACCATGTCACCGTTTCCGAAAACATTAGCTTCGCCTTAATGGGTTGCCTCCAGGAAGTGGCGTTCATTCATCCGAATAAACGTTCTCAAATTTATGTTTGGGAACGAATAGTTCGTCGTCGATGATTCTGTTCGGGTCAATAATTCAACGAATAACCAAAAATGAACTCCCGTGTTATCGAAAAGTCGATCGATCTACTCCCCATCAACCAAATAGTTCTATTTATGAACTAGCTAACAGTAATCCCTGGCGTTGTTCGGCTTAGGAAATTTCGCGGAAATTTGGGAACAAAATATAATGAAACTCTCGAGAAAATTTTGGAACACTTTAGAAAATTCGAAAAGTTCCATAATTTTCTACAACATTCTGTCATGTTCGTTAATCTTTCACTCTCCGTTACACTTCTTAAACGTACTAAATAAAGCTAGTTAATAATAAGAGAATTTAGTAGGAATATGTACAATTGATATACGAACATGATTGAATATTCCAGAAAATTATGGATCTTCCCAGAAACTTTTCAAATTTTTGACAAAATTCTGGAATGATTCCGAATGTTCTCGAAATTTCCACCATTTTCCACAAAGTTTCGAATTTCTTGCAAAATTTCCTCAATGTGATCGGATAAAGCCAAGCAGCTCTTATCAAATTAAAAAGGCTAACCTTTAAATACAGAAAGTATAAAGCTATATTTAGTCATCTCATTTGAAAGAAAACTTTACATTTTATTTATTTCACTTTTAGTTGTTCCTCTCTAATATATTTCCAAAAGTATGTGTTATGGTGTGTGTGTGTGTGTGTATTACGATACGTTTTTTTTGGTCCCCATACTCTACGTACCCAAACCCCGTAGTCCCAAACTGAAACCTTCTTCATGTATGTATGGTGAAGAGCTAGAGTGTAAAACATTGACAATTTTTATTTCGCCCACAATCTTCTGAGGTACACTTGGACAAAAATTAACACTTTTTATTTTTCCTCTTGTTTTTACGAGAGGAGCCTTTCGGCATGAAGTATCTTGCGGCCTGGGGCAGAAAAACGACTTTTTTCAAAATTCAAAATATGTGTTCAGCGTGATTTATAAAAAAGTATCTAGGACACTCTAATACATAAACAAGTAAGCACAGCTAACTATGCTTTAACTGTAAATATAAACAGTTAAGTTAACATAATTAATAATAAGGACAAAATAGTCAAGCTACCATTACAGTCAAAAGAAAATTTCCTTTCGGCTAAACCAGTGTTTCCCAACGTGGGGCCCATGCCCCACAGGGAGGCAATTCGATTGTTAAGGGGGGTAATTTGAAAATGGACTCGACACGAGTTTTTAACCCTTTCGCTCTGGGCCATTTAAATGCAATGCCAGATTTGGGTGCCAAATTTAACGAAAAAAGCAAATTCTTAGCTAATTGCGGTAAATAACTATTCAATTTTTTGATATTGAAAATTATTATGTTACATAGGGGGCATAAGAATTTTAGAAAAGCTAAGGTGGAGCATGGCACAAAAAAGGTTGGGAAACACAAAACTGAAAATTAAATAAAAATGAAATTAAATTCCTAAAATCCTCTACCTTCCCCAAATACAATGTGTATCTAAAACTATACAAAATTTCCTGTCTAGAAATATATACTTAATTGTCCTGCGAGATTATTCAGGAAAATGCTACTGTTGAAGCTCATTTGGTTGCTCTAAAACCATTGAAATTTTAATGCGTCTGTATTTTAAACCAGTTACCTATATTGGACAAAAATATTTTAGAATCTGTTTAACAGCCAAATTACGACTGAACAGGGAGAAGTAAATAAGGCACACGGCAATGATTTAATGACTCGTCTTCGATAATTCGTTCCCCAAAAGGCTTATTTAATTAGGGATAGGATGCGATTAAAATGAAACGGTTTTGCTCTGGTTTAAGTGCAAAACCCATTTATCAGACAAGTTCGCTAGGCATCGCACTCTCTACATATATACCTATATAATACGCGCACTTAGCACCGGGGTGTCTAAGCATTTATCCGGCGGCTTATTCGTTTTGTATAATCCCTCCAGAAAGGAGCAGTTGGGATATATATATATATATATATATATGTATACTAATCGTACAACGTGGGGTACGGTTGATTATAATAAATTAGGTTGCTGCAACAGAAGTTATATTTTTACTGCCACACACCAAAAAAATTAATCGCTGCAATACCGATATATCAAAAAATTGTACTGGATGATTCGAGAAGTACGTCGATACTATCTGTACATACGACAGAAATAGAAATGTAATGAAACTTTAAATACCATACGGACTCTTCCCCATATAGAATAGATAAGTTACTACATTAAGGACATTGGTTTGTTGCAATGAATTCATTTATATATTTTTTAACATATTTACATTATTTCAAATAAACTGACAAAAACTAGTCGGTATTGATATTATACCTAGTAGGTAATAAGATTCATTCAATATTCATTCAATTCTTGTAACCAGCTTTCTGTTAACCATAATATTACATTTTGCACGTAGTCAAGTCATAAAATTGACCTATCGGGTCGGTCCCATCTGGTCGGTAGTTTGACTGTGGGAAATTTCTACTTTCTAGGTACATACTACTTGAATTCATTTAATTGATTGTATCCGCCGTTACTTTATGGAAATTTATTTTTAATAACTAAAATGAACAAAATTTCAAATTTTATAATTTACACTTTATTATTTTAATTGTCTTTACAATTGTTTCACCCTTCAAGGGCATCTTCAGAAGACGTATTACTGAATAAACTTTAATATGTTCTTATATATATGTACAATAGGTAACTTACTCTAAAAGTGGTGTGGTAGGGGTGATGTTTACAAATTTATTTAATATTATTGATTGGTATACACTCTCTATTTCGTTCAAAATTTTCACCCCTACCACACCACTTTTAGAGTAAGTTACCTATTGTACATATATATAAGAACATCTTAAAGTTTATTCAGTAGTACGTCTTCTGAAGATGCCCTTGTAGGGTGAAACAATTGTAAAGACAATTAAAATAATAAAGTGGAAATTATAAAATTTGAAATTTTGTTCATTTTAGTTATTGAATTCATTTGCATATGTATTTGCTGGTAACGAGGATCAAATACTTTAAAACTGTTGTTGTCATTTTATTACGACATTCGGGTAGCGACCTTTGTCGAACTCAAAACATCTTGTTTTTATCAATATTCACCTTTTGCAATTCGTTGTAGTAATTCAAGTTTTTAGTGTTTCATTAAATCCAATAATAAATTCAGTTATCCAGTTTTTTATTTGCTTACAATCTACAAAAAGTAATGTGTCAATTTAATTTGGGACACAGTTGTGGTCTAGTGTTTATGGGAGACTTACAATCTCCTTGGGAACTCTCCATATGCTAAGACCTCAATTATTTCCAGACTTTAAGGCACAAATATGTATATAAATAAAGATATATGCTTTGTAAGTGGACCATACAAAACCGCTAAAAAGGCCTTAAAAAAGGTTTCCAAAAATTAGTTGATAAGTAACTCTTTGAAAATGATATAATAACCGAAACAATTGTTAGATAAATCCAATAATTTTTTTGTGAAACAATTCCTAAGTGTTTTTTACTTTCTAACTATTAAAATGTTTCGCCAAGAAATTAACGAAAATTCAATTTCTACTAAAAATTAGAAAATCGCTTAACATCTGAAACATGTATGATGTTTCGGAAGTCCCCTATTTTCCTACTTTTGCAATGTTGCTTTGAGTACTCCTTATAATAAATTAATTTCTTTGTTGTATATTTTCGGTAAATTATTATTATATAATAATAAATAGCTGGAAATTCAGGTTTGATGGCCTTTGTCCAGGATTGCTTCTTTTCCTTCAATGGAGTCGTTATCTCAGCGCAATCGCTGGATTTCACGCCCTCACTCCGTTCCCTGAGAATTCCAACCACAACAGTTGATGAAACGTTGGATAAACAACTCCATCGTTATTCTCACCTTAGGAAGTGAATCAATCCTTGACTACGCCCATCACAAGCCTGAATTCCGAGACCATTTCAAATAACGCCGGCCGTGAAAGACTTACTCTTTTCATCATTCATTCATCAAAGATGATTTTATATTTTGTTAATGATTTTTTGAAATTGGTTTCTTAAAGTATATCGCTTACCAACTATTTTTCTGATGCCATTTTAAATTATTTTTGCGTTAACTGATGGCAAATAAAATTCAAATTTGAAAGTCGATTTTGTTCGGTAACAATTTTCTAACAATTAAGCCTTTTGTCATTATTAAAAAGATTCCAAAGCATTTAGATTTTTAACAGAAAACGTTAAATGAATGAAAGATAAGTAAGAAATTTTCCGGATATATTCAATAAATAAATGTATGTATCTAATAATGAATGTATGTAATTTTTAATTAATTTCCTAAATTTTAATGAAAACCACATTAAAATTGATTGAGTTATTCTAGTGTAGTTTCGTTTTCATTGATTTGTCTGTCGATTGTGAATCAATGAAGGAATCCCCATAGTAGTAGCAGGTGTTATTTGACCTAGTTTTACGATTGTCAAAATGGCCGCGGGAGTAACAACCAATCAAACGCCACTATTGCTTTAATAATAGTAGATTTTGCGTTTCTGTATTAGTCACCCGCGCTGCCTTGGTTAGTGTACTACGTTGCATCAAACATTAGGTTATGGTTACGTAAATTTATTAGAATTTGCTGGAAATTAATTTAAATTAGTTGTTCCCAGTTTAGTATATATTATAGCGAATTTTGATTATGAAAAATTAAATTAAAATATATAAATTATTAAAAGGTAAATTATGGGATGTATTATTTACGAAATGGTTTATTCAGGTTATGTTACCTTTATTATAATATTGCTTCAAAATTGTTTTTGGATTCATTTTTATCTTTTCCAGACAAGCTTCAAAGATACTTATTGAACATCGAATTATTATCGTGAATACTGAAGTTCTATAAAAAAAAAACAGAAAGAGATTTATAACCTAAAGGATGTTTATTACGATGTTGAAGTCAGAAATTTATAGAGAAGGCAAGAAACAAGAAGAAGTAGAAAACAATGAATTGCAATGACGATGAAGAGAAAACCAGTTAGATAATTGTTTTATATCAGGTATAGTCAAACTAAAAACAAAAAATTATTAAAAGAAATAAATTGTAATCTGCAACTTGTCTATTGTATTTTTATATGATATGATTACACTTTATAGACATGAATTGTTGCACCTTATACCAAGGTATCCTTTTTAATGGTTGTTCAAAAAATTGTATTTCATTTGATTCTATAATTTAACGTACACTTGTCTAAATGGATGATGCTTTTGTGAACAAACAATAACATTTTAACTTCTAAAGGGTATTAATTGAGGTGTTTCCTTTAAAAACATAAACGCGTCACTTTGGTAGGATTGGGGTAACATGCACGGTATTAAGCGCTAATTAATTCTATCAGAACGACGGCGCGGCGGTTGGTCGGTTGGTCTGGTGTACGGTCTTGGGATTTGCAAATGCCAAGCGTCGAGGTATTTCCAAACTTTATGGATATTAGGGGATTTCGGATCGATTACTACTTTCCAAACAAGCATTGATATATGGGCCTCTTCTACCGTAATTGAAACCACGAAAACTGTTTTTCTCCCTAGAACGTTTGCGACGTTTCCAAATTAAAAAGAATTGGAACATGAAAAACACCAAGAAATGTTTACAAAAGCAGAAAAAAAATCCAATGTTGAGGAGTTTGAAAAGGCAATTTTAACTTTTCTTTCCTTTTAACTTGGAATTAGACTATTATGTTTGCCTATTTACAAAATTTTACTTCAACACACATTGGATATATGTTTTCTTTTAGTTTGTTTATAACAAATAACCGCTCTTAAATTAATTCATTTGTTCCGTATTTCAATGTTTCACATTCTTTTATTATTCATTAACTCCACAAACACTAAAAGAATTTAAATAAGTCGTATCAATTAAAAATATATTGTGTTTATTATAAATGATTTCAGAGGTAATTAAAAAATAGAAAATAAATTAAATGCAATCATAAAACCTTAGCTCTGCGTCTTCTTACTTATGGTAATTGATTTATTTTTGTATAGTATGTTATTTTATTATATAAATTATAACTAATTATAAAGTAACATATAGAGACTAAATTTAAAAATTAACTCTGCTAATAAAAGTAATTGTGTACTGTGTGTTGCCTATCTTAGGCGCCTAATTTAAAATACTCTTATAAATTTACCCTTCATTTATTGTATATAAAGAAAATATTTAAAAAGTCGTTACACAACAAGTTTGTTCGTAGAAGTTTTCTTCTTAAAGTAGATTTGTAAATTTAAAATTAACAAGATGTAGTAAGGTCAACTAGGTTTATGCCATTGTGTGACATGTAATTTACATATAATTTCGTTAATATTTTTATAAACATTGGCACTCTTTCCGATGTAGAATATGCTAAATTCGAATTTCGATACATATTTGTAATTGAATATTTAGAAGAAGAAATACATAAAAGTTCGATAAATGTTTAAATTTATTTATTTATTTCAAAAATTATTTGGTAGATTACAAAATTATTTAAAATTCTTTTATAATATAAAAAGATAAAATTTCTTATCTTAATAATGGAGTATTGATTAAAACTATGAGTAAGTATGTAGTAACTTCATTTGTCAAATATTTTTTACAAATAATATTTTCATAAATTTACCAATAAAACTAAGAAAAGTCTTTAAAACAAAGATCTTGATGTTATGTTGTTCTTAATTATTACAATTAAATGTATTTGGTGGTGTATATTGTGACAGTCTTCATGTTCCCTTGAATATGCGTACTTCACCAGGTAGAATCCATGCAAGAGCAAAAAAAAAAGTTCTAACTAACAAAGATTGAGACTTTGAATATCTAAAAAAATATTGAAGTTAAGGAAAAGTTTAATGTAGTCTTGTAATAACTGTAAATGACTTCCAACGGACACAAAAACATTAATTCAATCTGTTGTACACATTTAAATAAAATAAGCATTACTTCCTTTTTTTGACACGTAAGCTATTTATTGATTCATTAAGTATTGTTAGGATAAAATATTTATTACAGGTATTGAAAGAGATTGTAAAGTAGTGCTTTTAAAGTGTAAATAACTATGCAACTACTGTCCATTGCATTGTACGTATTACCTGAACAAAAGCAGCATTTAATTATTACGTAAAGATACATTTAATGGGATTCAATCACTACCTACTAACCTTTGTGACAGAATATCACGAAATCACGCTAAATCTCCACTTAAGACTAACACTCTCTGATAATTGTGTAACATTTATGTAATACAGTAGTCTTTTCAGTGAATGTCTAAAGAACGAAAATGTCCTGTTGGTGCATAGAAATTAGGCAATTTCGTATATTATTTGCACTTAATCATACTCGTTGGTAATGTAGTAAAGGCTTCTTAAATGATGAGAAATCAGTAACAAAAAATGCTTATTTCCTTCCTGCTAATTTTAAAACGCTATCGTCACAGTTTTCACTAGGAACAGATTTTGCACTTTGTATATCCTTGTAGACAAAATATCTTCTCTTAAGTTCAGTTAGTAACTAGAAATGGATGTATTATTAGTTTTAACGCGTGAAAATAACTCTAAACACTAATATTATGATGGTTTTGATGTGCATCGACACCAAGCAACAATGTAAACATAACCAAACATAACCTTCAATCATGTTCGTCGTTTTTCCTGCATTATATGTGCATCGTCTCAAAAACTATGCACACCAGTCGAATAGGAAAATTATATTATTTCACTCTGTGCTAATTGTATGTGTTAATTGCTGTTATTAATAACACTAAATTTCATCTTCTTCTTCTCCAAGACACGCTCCGCCTCACGATTTTTATATGCTAGAACTCGATCAGTAGGGCCAACTTAATTTTCTAATCCAACTTCTAATTTCAAAAGTCCCTAGGTCCGATACCTCAAGTAACTTCTGCTCTCCTAATACAAATGTACAAAAATTATGAAAACGCGTTTCAAGATTTGATTACCTTTCCCGGCGCATCCACCAAAATTGAAAATTTAATCGATTCACGTTCCGCTTTATGATTTTTATGTGCTAGAATTTGATCAATAGTGCCAACTTAATTTTCTAATCCAACTTTTAATTTCAAAAATCCCTAGGTCCGATATCTCAAGTAACTTCTGCTCTCCTAATACAAAAGTACAAAAATTTTGAAAACGCGTTTCCGAGATTTGTTTACCTTTCCCGGCGCATCCACCAAAATTGAAAATTTAATCAATTCACGCTCCGCTTCATGATTTTATGTACCAGAATTTGATCAGTAGTGCCAACTTAATTTTCTAATCCAACTTCTAATTTCAAAAATCCCTAGGTCCGATATCTCGAGTAACTTCTGCTCTCCTAATACAAAAGTACAAAAATTTTGAAATTGCGTTTCCAAGATTTGATTACCTACCTTTCCCGGCGCATCCACCAAAATTGAAAATTTAATTAATCGACACAGGTCATTTATGAAGCATTATATTAAATAGGATATAATTTTAATCAGTTAATAAGCACTAAAATATATTCAAAATGTCCTGGCGCCTTCACCAAATTTTAAAATCGTCCCAATCTTTTTTTGTATTCAGAAAGCGTAATAATTAGACAAAAAAAATTCACAACGAAGGAGACACAAATTAAGACGATTAGAAATATTGTTTTAAACAACATTCAAACTCATTTTCATAGTTAATGATATTAAAAACACGTAATGTTAGCCTTTTGGTTTAATTAATCGTAAGTTAATTTTCATTCTGAATCTTTTACTATATTGTAGATAAAAATAAAACATTTTTATTGCAATAAATTTTATTTATTGTTGACAAATCTTTATAGGATTATTTAATCGATAAATTTTACTGGTGAATAATTATAATTATTAATAACATTTGAACGTAAAGAAATATAAATATAAAACAAACATTTAAATTAAATTAATAGCTAATTTTCAGTTACCACAACTATTAAAGACATCTATGTAAAGATTCATTATCAATTATATAAACATGTATCATTTGCATCTACTGTACTAAATTACCATTTGAATCACAATTTAAAACGTTTAAAATGTTTAGAAAAATGTAATATTTGCAAGACTATAAACAATGAAAATATAGTACAAAAATTATAATGAAACGGTCATTTTATCTATTAACTAATTAAGATACCTAAGAATATTAGAAATTACAAATTTTTTAATTATACACATTTATGAACCACCTATGGGCATACTGTAATAAGCAAATTAGTAGGAAAATATACAGTAAAAGTGACGAAAACTTATTCAGTATGTTATATTAAGTGTATAAAAATTATGTTACGCCATTGCTTCTGATTATTCTCTGCCACAGGTTTCTTCTGAAAACTGGAACTGTAAGATGCAGAGAGGAAATTTCGTATCTGTAAAAAAAGAAACAATACTTATTTACTATAGACAAACATGTAATTTTTAACAGTTTATGTTTAAGCGTGACATTTGATTACAAAAAATTAATGTAAAATAAAATTATATATATTCGATTATCAAAAGGAATCTAAAACTAAAAAACTGTTTGTTTGTGGGTGTGTCTGTACGAAAATTGCTAAAGCAGTTGTCATAAACATTACAAAGTTGTGGGTAGTGGTTTATGATTTGTGATGACAAATGAACCTTCCTCATTCTAATAATTTGTGTATATGTGGTGTTTTAGATACAAGAAAATCTATTATTTAAAATTTCGTTTCTACATATGGCTGTCGTATTCAAGTAAGTTAGTTTATGGGAATAGTGGTTACGTAATAATTACCTTTTCAAATAGTACATGTTTTCACAATTTACAAATTCCATTTGGGATTGTTCATGGTGTATTATTACGGGGCTGCAACTCGCGAAAGCTTCCGTGAAACAATTCACGGCTGCTATAGAGCTGGTTAAAACGACATATAATTTTTAAAGGTCTGTAAATCTGTCTGTAAGAGAAAGGCAAGAAAACAAATTGAAATTAAAAAAAGAATACAATAAAAGCAAATAAATAGTATGTCTTCAGTCTTCTTAGAGAATACCCATATTATCTGCAAGCGAATAGAGCATTAGCAGGACTAACGACAAAAACTAATAGATTGGTAGAAAAGATCGGACAGATTTCGTCAAGGCAAGCCAGGCAGTCGGCTATTCCTTCTATTCCAGATAACTCCGCTATACCCTGTCTGAAAATAAACAACGTTAGAGTAGACCGCGGGAAAGTACCTAAGATACTTTCAAAGAACAACTAAAAAGCTAAGGCTAAGGGGATTCGTTCGGGGAGGCCCTCCCTCGGCCCACAAAGCTGAGAAGAGAATTGAACACGATAACGAAACGTTGAATCATGTGGACGTCGTAGTGTAAATGCGAAGCAAAATAGTAAGAATATGCAGTAAGCAAAGCGAAGAGGTAAGCAAGATACATGCAAAATAAAATATGAATTCCAATGAAATCAAATAAAAATAAAACATGCAAAATAAAAAATAAATAAATATTCTAATTGCGGGGTCTTCTTTGTGTTCTCCACCGTAATTCTGAAACATATAGGTTGGTAACAGATTAGTAATGGACAAATAAAATATTGATAATGTCGTGTATTCTTACCTTAATGAACTACAGAATGTAACGTTCCAAAGTTTAAAGTGTTAAAAGCGAACCAAATCCAAGAAGAACAATATCACTGCAGACCATTTGTTATTTCAGTGGTTTCTAAATAAATTTGTAGTTGCTCTCGCCAATCGGTCGCAAATTAACTGCATAATGTTGCAAGGGGAAAATTTCAATAGCAAATCAACTCCAGGAAAAACGGTATTATCGCAGACAATGGTTGTTTTTGTAGTATAAAAATTAACTTATTTGTTGGCTAATCTGTAAAAATGGACAAGAAAAACGAATTAATTACGCTATTAAATAAATAAGACATGAAATTAAAACAAAAACTCATTTAAAAGCAAGTAAAATTGTGGCGACATGATTGTTTATACACTGTTTTATACTACATTAAATGATAATGTCATTGTAAGTCAACCTTTGAACTTTAAACAAAATTAAGAACTATCCACTATCATGTTTTCATACGTTGAATTGCAGAATAGGTTCCTGAACAGTGTATCTAGGAGAATGAGTGATAGTATTGTTTTAGCGCTTGTGAAATTAAATAGCGAGGTACGAACTCATACGTTTCCCCCTATAAAAATACCTATAACATAACGCAAACGCGGAATGTCGCTTGCAATTTCAACTGCACATGTATGTAGAGGCGTACATGTACATTCGAATAAATTTTGGTCACTAAATACCCTGCTAACAGTTTCCCTCTATATTGCACCGTTCCGTTTGGTCGTTAGTTGTACTAAACTAGCAACCGTCCAATTATATCGTCTGTATACGCCGACAGACGAGTCGTTATGTATGCAATAATTTTGTAAAAGATGGTTAGTTTACTAGAACATTTTCAATTATACCAAATGAGACGAAGCAAATTATTTCACGTATATTACCCAACACTACTGTTATTACTAAAACAATCCTACTCAAGGATCGGGTTATAAAGAAAAAAACATACTAATGATTCATTATTTCCCAGGAATATTAATTAAAAGAGGAATTTGTAAATTTCTGAAGTTCTCAGAATAATTTAATGCGTGTTTGACTAAGAGGATTTATGTTTTATAATGTAAGTAATGATTTAGATGTATTTGAATTACTGCTAGTTGCTTTTGGGCACTTTCGATTCATTTTATTCAGGTTATCAAACGGAAGCCAGTTAAATTTTCTCAAAATGTATAAATAAATAAATGATCAATATTTAAAATACAGGGCCAGATTTGAAACAAGATCGGTAATTAATTCATTCAGAAGGGTAAGATGAAAATATATCTTAAAATTTTTCTTTTTACATCGAATTTTTACTATTTCTATTCGTCCATTCTTTTCAACAAAAGTCTGAAAATAGTATTACCTACAATTGATACAAAAGCTCAAGTAAAAAATAAATTTGAATCGATGGAGCTTTTAAGTATGTAACTCCATATTTAAAATAAAAATAAAAATACCAATAGAGTTTACAAAATTGTTTACTGTTACCACAATAATTATTTCGGCACACAGAAATATTTCTTAGATATCCAATTGAACAAAATTTTTTTGATTGGTTATGTGTATTTAAAGGGTAAATCACGTTTAATGTTTTCTTATAAAGTTTTTTATTTATCATTAGGTTGATTAAGGAGGGATCATAACCATATAAGAAAACCGATTTCAGAACAAACTTATATGGTTATGATCCCTCCTTAATCAACCTAATGATAAATAAAAAACTTTATAAGAAAACATTAAACATGATTTACCCTTCAAATACACATAATCAATCAAAAAAATTTTGTTCAATTGGATATCTAGGAAATATTTCATCTACTTTAAGCAAATTAAAATCTAAATATACTGACGCTCATGTATCTTTTAAAACTAATAATTCGTTAGGTATGTTCATTCAAAATAATAAAGATCCCACAAAAAAAGACCTTAAATCAGGTATATATCAGGTTAATTGCGGAACATGCAACAAAGCATACATTGGTCAGACAGGCAGGAGTTTTAAGGAGAGAACAAACGAACATGTAAAATGTTTTGAAAATAAAAAAGGAAACTCAACCTATTCTGAACATTTACTCCAAAATAACCATAGTTTTAATAATGATTTTAAAATTTTACATATAGAGAAAAAGGGTATGAAACTAAATCTCCTTGAATCTATGGAAATTAACAAATTAAATAAATTAGGCTTAATTCTTAATGACCAAATTGACATTGTAAACTCTCCCTTAGTAAACACTTAATTTTAAGATTGTTCTGTAATTTCCCCTTCCTCATAGTTCAATATTTAGTATTTAAGCGAAGTGTAATAGCTTTTAGTTTATAACTTCTCCACCTGAAGAAGGCACTGTGTGCCGAAATAATTATTGTGGCAACAATAAACAATTTTATAAACTCTATTCGTATATTTATTTTAATTTAAAAATAAATTTATTTTAAATAATAATCCGTTTATAAAATTTATTGTTGGCAAAGAAAAATCCAACAAAAGTTGATATCGAAAAGTCGTCGTTAGTAACATCCGCAGTCGTATTTATAAAAGTTCATGAACGCAAAAAGTTTCTTTATCTGTAAGCCAGAACATCAGAGAGGCAAATGAGATGGGAGCGAGAGAGGACCTGAAAAAAGAGAAGTATAAAAACCGGTAGAGATGAAAAGGGAGAGAAAAGGAACGGATTCGTACAGAGAGATCCATCCTTCTGCGAGACAAGCTTCGAAACGCGAAAGTTTAATGCCAAAGTTTCTGATGGAATTAGTTTTTCGGTAGCGCGACGCTGGCGACGGTAGAGAGGTGCCGGTGACCACAGGCAGGCGCCGCCAATGCCGCGTACTAAGCGGATTGTGCGGAGCGCTCTCTCGGAGGCGATTTTACGTCCCCGGAGGGTGGATTTTACGGCCACCACTCGGCACACTCGACTACAAAAAACGCGATACTTATGGCCACTTGTGCGCCAATTCGTGTCCAGTTTTGAATTTAAACTTCTCTTGTCAAGCATGTAGTACCGGGAAATCGCCTGGACAACTGCTACATAGAGAAGCTCCCGACGTACTACGCTTACGATTGGTCATACGACCGACAAGAGAGTGGATTATGAAAAGCCACTTGGTGGTGTATAACACGTTCAATTTAATTTGACGGACCGCCGGATACGATACTATAAAAACACGAATATCTTTTCAACCCTTAATATACGAGAAATAAAATGTAAAATATATAATACAGGTCTAATAAGGAAATTATGCCGACTTTTTCTTATTTAATCATTCAAATGTACATTTTCAGATCGTAATAAAAAAGGTATTAAAAATTTTACGTAACTCTTTTACAGTAAGTCACGGTGGAGCAGCCCATAACTCCCAGCAGATATAATTAAGCATTTAACAAAAAACTTGACAATTCGTTTATACAATAAACAGCTGGAAAATAGTATATTTTTTCTTATTCAGATTTAATACATTCTCGATAGATTTCAGTTTATTTAACAAGGGAAGTGGTTGAAGTTTTTGGTTCTTAAGGGCTTTTATGGGGTTAGTCTAAGGCTGATTATTTAATGGAATGGTCAAGGACTGTTAAAAGATTTTTTCAACCCCATATATATTTATATGTTACCTGTCAAACCCGATTTCAGGACAAACTAGTTTAGCCAATACGCGATACGATTAACTAGTATAGCTGAGTGCAAACTAATTTGTCCTAAGCCCTATAGGATAAACCAGTTTAGGCTAGTCCAAACTGATTTGTCCTGACATAAATACGCACACTCTAGGATAAACTGATGTGGCCTAGTATAAACATTATAGTATATCTAGATAAACTGAATAAAATACTCCCTAATTAGAAAAATAATCATTTTTATTAAAACCATAATGATTCGTCGTTAAAAGTTATGGATAATTGGTAATACAAACAATCATACTATAACAAATAATATAATATAAGTGTTTTTTTAATAGAAGTAATAATCATATCTCAATTATTAAAATTGTAATTTATTTTTACATGGAGTGGTTTGGTGGCACTTGGAATTGCAAAGTATCATTGCCTTCTTGCACTGGCATCTATTTGTGGAACAGTTTTTTTGCAACTATTTATTTAAATAAAACTTGATGATGGTTGATTGATGGTCTTTAATTTACAGACGGTTAGTAGTGAAAATGATGAAAGAATAGAAATGAATTTAATATTGAATGGTAAAAATGAGCAAATGGTTGTGACGAGTATTATCTGTAGCGGTCGGTGAAGAAGTGTTGATTTGAAAATATAGAAAGTTAGTATTCAACGGTAAAGGTTATTTATTGGAAGCATGCCGAGGGTAGCGAAACAAGAAGCGGTAGTTTTAGTAGGGATCGGCAACGGTACTTTTTATGATTGACCGTTGCAAGCGATCGGTGACAAGGGACAGGAATTTTGGATTGTGTATGAAATATAGACAAGAAAAGAAAGCTGTTTCTCAGAATTAAAAAAGGCAAGACAGTAGAAAACATGTTTGAGAAAAGGCATGCTCAAGGGTGTTAGTAATTTTATACAAAATATTTACAGAAGACAATTTATACAACGTTAAGAATTTTTATGTACAAAAATGAATATTTTTACAATAGTGGGATATAAGTCCCCACAACACCTAAACCTTTGTAAGGAAATTATAACATTTGCATGGATTTATTATTATGCGAACAAAGGGACAGCTTTTTTCGTTCTGTTGATCAGAATTGTATTCAAACAGTTTTATCGAGAACAACGCTATCCGGTTTCGCAATTGGCAAGTTTTCTCCTCTAATTTAAAAACCATTCCTACACACATGATTGTTGTAGCGAAAATTCATGGGAATTTGAAAAAGCAGAATTGAATAGGTCGGCTTAATAGCCATATCATCCATCCGTTATTCTCATATTTGAAAATTGTAATGTATGAATCGTTGACGTTTAATTGGTGCGTTGTTTTGGTTGGTACTATGTCGACCCTTTGCCCCGGCAATAATCAAAGCGGTACACGTAAAGCAAAATCTATGTGTATGTATAGATAACGTGCGGAAGAGGTGGTTACTCTACGAACAAGGGCGAGGGGCTGTTGCGCGGACGGGGAGGTTCAATTCCCGGTCAAATATTACCAATCCAATTAAAACAACAATTTTCTGGGATTCATAAATATAAAAACAAACAGTGTAGAGCCTTCATGCATGCACACATACATGCATGGGCGTGCGGGCGCGGATAAATACAATCGGTGCAATATAATAGCCAATTAAACGAGTGCAGGCGCAACGGGGCAATTATTCGCCGAATGTGCGGAACAGAACGTTTCACAAATCAAGCGGGCTCGGAGTCGTTGCCTACTGTGGTTGACGCGGTCGCAAATGCGAATTAATGAGCAGACGCAGCGACATGCGAAAACTCCCTGTACAGCTCATTTCGAAAATAATTGATAGACCAAACCAAACAAAAATGCTACAGTGAACCAATCGACTACTAAGACTCATTTTTAGCCCGGATTAGCTTGGACCAATTTCACAATCTACTACTCTTTCGGACGTTGTCAACAAGTTTGCAGCCGCAGTTAATTATTCTAGCATTGAATTGTATCGACCGTTACTTGATGAAAATCCATATTAAATGCCAATAATTAAACACTTGAGATATTCATAACTTTTTTATTTGTAGCATGTTTCGTCACAACATTGGCTACTGAAGAAACCGATGTTACGGCGAAACATATGTGACAAATAGAAAAGTTGTGAAAATCTTAAGTGTTTAATTATTCTAGCATTTCGAAAACAATTGATAGACCAAAGCAAAATAAAATGCTGTAGTGAATCAATCGACTACTCAGAATTACTTCAAGATCCATAGATACCTTATCTAGTGATATTTTGTACATTATCTACATGTTTGTAAAGAGAAACTTATAAACTGCAACCACAATTACTTATTGTGACATTCCGAAAACAACTGAGAGACCCAATCAAACAAAACGATTAACCAAGACTAAGACTAACTACTAAGAATTCAAATATAACTATGGAATCAACAGAAACAACTACTTCGAGGGCTAATACCCCTACTGGCATTGAATTACACTGTTGATTCCGATGGATTCTTAGACGAAGATATAACATATTCAAAAGAGAAGGAATTAAAATCCTTATTCGCCATATCCCACGACCGGTTTCGACCTATTGATAAAGCCTTTCTGCCAGCACCCACCTGATGAGACCCGATAGATCGAAACCGGTCGTGGGATATGGCTTTCGATTCGTTGTGCCTACTTGGTAGGACGCGTTCCAAATGTGATATCTTTGATCTCAATATTTGGACGAATAAGGATTTTAATTCCTTCTTTTTTGAATATACTAAGAATTCTTTTGAGCCCGCATTAACTTGGTCCATATTTGGATTCACAACCTAGCGAACTTCGTAAAACAGAATCTCTGGTCTGAGTGCTATCTTTGGTTAATTAGCAAAACTTAGACACTAAATCGAACAAAACTTGTACAGTAGATAAAATCCATTATTAAGAATCGTTTCTAATCTGGATTAATTTGGACTATATTTAAGTTAATATACAAAAAATAATCTTTTATATATTCATTACAAAACTGTAGAAATAAATTTGAGATCGATGACTGTAACTTACACAACTTTCTCAATACATTTTTGAGTATAAACAGAAATTAATGGTAAGATCTTTTATTATTATAAACATGGGACACAAAAGGAACCAAAGACTGTGGTTATATAAACGGATGGTAAAATTGAAATAAAAATAACCAAATACTGTTCTAAAAAAATTAATTCATTATATTGTATCTCGACCTAATGAACGAATTGTATCAAGCATACTATTAATAAAAAGTCACTTTGTTAATTGGATGGAAATTTAATTTTAATAATGAAATTATATTTAATTTAAATCTTCCTGCCATTCTCCTATTAAACTGGTTTTTAATGTACGATTGTCCAACAATTTCGATGTCAACTATACATCGAAGCAAACCAAGTCAACTCTAGCAAATGGCACTGATCGGTGGGGTGCCAGGTAATTTGTCAACTAGAGATGATTATTTCAATTAATTAGAAAGAGCCTCTATGAAACGGCGATAATAGAAAGTCGATTATACATAGGACGATTCATATATTCATATCTATGTATCGGTATATTTAAATATTTGTGTGTGTGTGTGTGTATGTGACAAAAAGCGTGCAGGGCGGTAAGGACCACAGTTTGTGTTTTTCTCATCCGGACTCATTTTTAACTTGCAGTAGTGTAGCAAAAAGTTCCATTCCGACAAACACATCAGTTCTTTTAGTTCTGCGGTCGACATTCAGGAAATTAAGATCGATGTCCTTTAAGAAGAGTTCGGAAAATGAACGATGACTGTGGACGAGAGAAACTAAAGTTGATCTTATTTATTATTCCATTGCAGTATATGAATCCCTATTTTAGCCAAAATCACGTCGTGACAGTAAATTTAAGAGAAATCTCAGTATAATGTACACAGCACACACTGGTTAAACCCGTCTATATCTGTAGTATTTTTAATATATGTATATATATATATATATATATTGAAACGTCTGGCTTTTTTACAAAATAAATTACATTTTAAGTTCAAAAAAGAACAGTAGATGTTTCAACAAGATTTTTTATTATTCACTCGACAATTGTTTCAACTAACAAGTCATTTTCAAGAGTACATTGGCAATACTGTAGTCTTTTTGAAACACGTTTGTGTTAAAAATACACGTAGATTGTCGAACTTCCATGTCTTTATTGTCGAGAATTACAACGTTTCGACTGGTATGGTATCTCCAGTCGTCATCAGATAACTGTTCGACAACCTACGTGTATATACTGTTCATTTTTGATTTCTCAAAAATTAAACATGTTTCATCATAACACCACCATGGTTAGTTTTAATATTATAAGTTCTCTTTATTAATATGTACTTAGTTATTTTGTGTGATTCTTCTTTCTTTTTCCTTTTCCGTAGGATATCTTACATTTTTTCCAAAGCATCTTGATAGCTCTCATTTTTTTTCTGGCCTTCCTGTTTTATTACACTGTTCGAAGACATGTTTCATGGTTTCCTCTTTTTCTTTGCATATCTTACTGTGTCATATAGAAATAACTTGTTTTTGTTTAACATCCCAGTCTAAATCTTGCCATTACTTCCAAGTTTTTTCTGCATGTACAAACAAATTATTTCTCTTGACTTCTAAATGCAGTATGTAGCTGTGATATATTTTGAAGTTAAATGTACTGTAGGTAAAATAAACACAATTCTTTTTACGTACATGACTACTACTACTAAGAAGAAAATTTTCTGTATCTTTCTTAATCTCTGGGCTACAAGTTGGACTTTCAAACTTATTTTTGTAGATCGAAACCGGTCGTGGGATATGGCTTTCGGTTCACTGTGCCTACTTGGTAAGACGCGTTCCAAATTTGAGATCTTTGATCTTAATATTTAGACGAATAAGGATTTTAATTCCTTATTTTTCTTTGAATAGGTTATTTTTTTCCTTTAACTTTTACTACTTACTAGGATGGATTTGAAACTCTAGATAAATAGTTAAAGATTTTTTTGGATTATTTCTTTTTTTACAATACCTCTGCTGTCCTTAAAAAAGTATATGTTTACCAGAATAACATTTGATACTATAAGGTCTCGTCTCTCTATGTTTTGAAATTTAAATCCTTGCAGATAATTGTACATAACATAATGTTTTTCAGAAAAAAATCCTTGAAGCATTTTATTTTCTTTACAGTAACTCGGTTTCAACAGAGAAGGTATTTTTTTTCTTGTTAATCGTGTTTATTGGTTCACTCTCGTGCTAGAACATTACTACCGTTTACTTAACAGATTTCTCGTCGTAAAGGAAGCGAATAAAGTATAACCAGGAAGAACAAACAAGAGATGGTAAATTAAGTTAAATAAAAAGTTGTAAGTATGTTAAGTAAAATGTTTCGTATCGCGACGGCGACGCCAACGACGCCATCGACGCCGACAACTAGAAGAACAGTAAAGTTGACGTCGGTGTTTTTCACATCGAACTCCAATGTGAAACTTTTAAAAGTTTGAAACGGTGACATGAAGATGTGTAAAGTAAACATTGTTTTTGTACAGATAAATGGAGAATTGGAAAACTGAAACTGTTAAAAATACAGGGTGTTTATTTCGTGAGAATAAAAACATTTTATATTCAAAAAAGAAGGATTTACAATCTCATAGGGTGGGCGCTGGCAGAATGGCCTTTACAGGCTATATGATAAATATAAATATAAATATCGAATCAACAGAAACAACTACTCCGAGGGCTAATACCCCTACCGGCATTGAATTACACTGTTGATTCCTACGGATTCTTAGACCAAAATATAACATTTCTCAGCGCTTGATGTTGTTTACAGTTGAACACATAAAAAGAAACTATAGAAGTTTATAAGTGTATATTTACAACTATGAATATAAAGTGATTATTGTCTATGAGGTTCTTTCCCTCAGCTAGTCTACATACGGACTGTTTATTGAAATGTTATAAAATACTTTATATCTATTTTCTCCTCCTAAACTGGTTACAATATGATATGATGATGAAGAGAGAAGAAAAGAACAAGATAGTACAATATAAATAACTGCAAATGGAATGTACAGGGTAATAAAATAATATTAAATGCAGCTCTGAAATAGAATGTTACGGTACAATAACCCTGAATAGCATGCAAAATAAGAAATATTATAATGGTTGGAATGTCCAGCCCTAACGAGGTTTTAGCAATGTGGAAACTCCTGAATTCATGTAGAATTTGACTGTTGAAATTGCATTAAGATTTACTAAAAGTGGAACTGGAAATACGCCTATGAAATATGAATATTAAATGATAAAACTTAAAAAAAAAACATGATTATATACAACACAACTATACGAATTTCAATATGTACAACTTAAATTCTAACTATATACAAAAAAAATGTTTATTGTGCCGTAACACAGGGTGTTACAAAAGAATATTTGTTACTCGAAATATAACAAAAAGTGAGATATTCCTGTTGATATACCAGAAATATTGTTAATGTCCGTTATTTACAAGGAAACTATATCTGAAAACTTGGAAAATATGTTACAAGTAGAAATTGTTAAAGATTTTGAACCAATATTAATTATTACGAGTATCTTCATAAATATTATTTTCGTTCGAAATTGATATTGGCTACGGAACACATTGCTCTTGTACAGGTCGTTTTGACCTCTTATAGAGCTTCTCTTCACGGATAATAAATAAATAAATAAATAAATACTCAAACGATCATTAAAAATATTAAAGCACGTAATAAAACTCTCTTAATGTTTTTAACATAGATAACAAAATTATTTTTTCTATTTTAAATTCAAAACCAATACGCTGTGTATTGTATAATGCAGTGTACCTATTTATGTAGCTACTGTCTTCAAAACTACACTTGACAATTTTGACTTATTCTTTAATGGATCTAGTGGAAAATTGGCTTCTGAAAATTAGTAGTAGTTGTAAATTTTTGATCAGAATTATGCCAGCTCACAGTTTTGGATTCAAAGTTTCGAGAGTATTCAAGTAAAATATGGCGAGGAAGCGTTGCCGTTCATCTCGAGATGTGTCAATATAAACAAGCAAAGAAACTTCCAAATTGAATTAAATGATTATGTCACTTAGCGCCGTCTTTGTCCTAACTTTCCAGGATTTATTAGAAGTGGAAAAATTTCCTCGGGCAAGAGAAATAAAAGACGGTCGTAGCGAGGAAATTGTTCCGTCTCAAAATACCTCGCTAATCTTTTTTATTAAAAAGCCATAAGCTCTTGCTTGCTTTTCTTTCGTACGTACTACCTACTGATTCGTTCTCTATTTCCGTAAAGTTTTCATCTTTCCTAAGTGACAACAAACACATCAACGGAACTATTGAAGCTGTCACTCAAAATATTTCAAAATTAATTTTCTGGTTATACCAATAAACGGAAACAAATTATGTGAGCTACCAGTACTTTTTTTAAATTTTTTTTTTCGCAATTCGCTGGTGCTTTCTGAGTCCGCGAATAAACTTGAAAACTTTTTACTTCTCATTAAGATGCCTTTGTCTTAATAATCAACTGAAAAAAAGTTTTAAGTAAATTTCAAATAAAATTAGCTGCAAACACCGAAACCTGATTCTTATTTACACAACAAAAGTATTTAACAAACAAAATTAACCGCAGCGTTGGATATAAAGAAGCGAAATCTAGGTGCTTTACGTTTGAAGTTTATTCAGTTTTCCTTCTTTATAAAAGACCAGCAATTTAGTTTTACGAACAAAATGGTATCTTTTCCAAAAATTAAAAATAGTTACTAACAGGTAGAGTTAAAGACGATAACAAAATATACGTATAAGTTATGGTACCATCAGATGGACCCTTATCACTGTGATCGAATGACGTCACGAACCATATAAATAGGCCGGGAAGACAACTTCTGAGTAGTGTTGTACGACTATTGTTGTTGAATTAATCGCTAATTCGATCGTACGTTATATTGTAAGATTCTTTTGTAGTTATTAAATAAATTAGTTTTTTTTTAAAACTCGGCTTTATAAATAGGGAACAAAACATATTTAGAAATTTCCTTCAAATTTGAACGGTAAGAATATGAAGATAAATTTTGCTACATCAATCGAAAATAAGACACAAAAATCTGAAAAATTAAATTATCGAAGGCAACCGAATCATCACTTCTTTTCTTATAAAAATAATCTTGTGTATAAAATATTTTTAATAAAACACAAACTTACTAGCGTAGTAACAAATCTGTACTCTTTGAAAATGGCCCGTTGGCCGAAACAACTGTAAGAGTTTAATAAAACTCTATTGTTGAAACGTTCTTTGTGTTTTATAAAAAAAAATTTTAATGTTTCATCATAACTGCAGCATAGACAGTTTAAATAGTATTATGTATAAAATGTGGATATCGATCTTGAGCCAACGTTAACCCATCGATTCTAATACCCATAAAGGAGCTGGGCCCAGCCTGAGCTCGAAAAAGAAATTTTATTCTAAAAATGACATGTGCAGTTTCATATCCGAAACTCATAATCCACTTGAAGTACTGAACAAATCCTATATGCATTTACCTATTACTATTTCTGGGTTTCTGCAGCATTTACCTCCACTCCTTCTTATTCTAATCCAATCTTCGTATTTTCTAAAAACTAGGACAACTTCTTACATCTTTAACTATTTACGAACAGTAATTCAATGTAGGCCTTCCTCTGCCTCTTTTTACTCCTATATTCGATTCTAATATGCCTTAAAGTAGTTCTTTATGTTTCTACCAACCTAACTCTCCTTTCCCTTATTGACTTCCATATCGTCCTTTATTTGTCCTACTCTTTATTTCTATCCTCTTTTATTCACAGTATTTTCATCCACCCACTTAATAACTAACCCTAAGTTTTTCTTTTCAGTCGCGCTCACCATACCCATACAGAGCTGTAGTTCAAACATTTAAATTTTCCCCTGTTGCCTCACGGTTCTAAAATTCCACGAGTCGAACTGTGAACCCTAAACTTATACTTATCGATGACATCCTCCGAGATAGCCCCCTCCCCTCTCCCAGAGATCGGAATGGGGGGCCATTTTATTTTCGGAATGCTTTATACTTTACCCCAGCGAATGCCATTATTAGAAATTCGGTATACTGTGCTTGGGAAAACATAATGTGGTGGTTTTCCGTTACCTTCCACAACGCAGCGTTATGTATCAGAGTACCTACCATGTCATGAGATAAGACCACTTCCGATTACAGTTTAACTTATGGTCTAGTCCCTTAAATAATTAATACACGCAAGGGGATTCGCCCGCTTATTTGTATCCATTCCGGATAATTATTGTAGCACGTATCCATTTCAAGTTGCTTCTTCTGGATTATTTTTAAAATTAAACAAAAAATACAAAAGATCAGCAAGCAACCAGCTGTCACTACTTGATCTTGAAGGAATAATTACTAAGGATTAATATATATATAGATACGTATATATATAAAAAATGGTAAAAAATTATCTTCCATGATATTCAAAAAAGAAGGAGTTAAAATCCTTATTCGTCTAAATATTAAGATCATAGATCTCACATTTTGAACGCGTCCTACCAAGTAGGCACAACGAACCGGTCGTGGGATGTGGCTTTCGGTTCGTTGTGCCTACTTGGTAGGACGCGTTCAAAATGTGAGATCTATGATCTTAATATTTAGACGAATAAGGATTTTAACTCTTTCTTTTTTGAATATGTTATATCTTCGTCCATCGGAATCAACAGTGTAATTCAATGCCGGTAGGGGTATTAGCCTTCGGAGTAGTTGTTTCTGTTGATTCCATATTTATATTTATCTTCCATGATGTTTGTGATATTTTTGGATACCTTACATACTTGAATACGAAACTTATTAGTAGTCTCGTATATGAATACAAGTACATCATATCTTGAAGTATTATAAAAAATGGTAAGTTCGATTTTAGAAGGATATATTCCCTTTGGGTCGAAAACGGTCCTTATCAGACCATCGTTTTTTAATATACCTTATAATTAATTGACTAGCTTAGAGACACTTGATTCATAACGTAATGACCAGTTGTTTTCATGCTTCAGACATTCTTATTTTAGTTTCTTTTATCCACTGTAATTCTGAAAATACGATTTTTCAAATGTAATATCCTGTAGTGTAGACGACCCCGGTTTTGGAGCACGACACTTATGATGGCAAAATAAATCCACTCGATATGCATAAATCGTCGCGACGTGCCTGATATCGTGTGCCCTTCTCTGTATAAATACAAAGACAGGCAACGATGCAAGAATGCAGTGGCAACCGCAAGCCCCGTTCGTAATCGACGCTTCAAATGGAGTTATTACGCCCGCGGTCGCACCATCGCCGACTCCACCGCCGGTCGCCGTTGTCGCCGCCGTTCCTGGCGTCGCTGCCACTCCGAGTGGATGACGAGAGATTTAGTTTTTTCCTTTTGGTACTCTGCTGGTCGCTGCTGACGATGCGATAGCAGCGCCCACGTCATGTACGTAATAAACTGGCATTAATTGCGAGAATACATGCTTATTAAATGGAAATATACAAAAATTATTTTTTTATATAATACTACCTAGCTACGTATATTTGCTTTAAAAATAGGCCAAGTGCAAGTCGGACTCTTGCATCGAGGGTTCCCTACATTTGTGGAGTAACTTTTTTACTGCTGAAATAATTTTAATAAATAGACGCTGAATGTAAATAATAATAATCCAGATGAGTTAGAGTTTCTTACCTAATGGTATTTTCGAAATAGATCTAGATATAAAGCTTAATAAAGTAACCGCCTGATGAGTTGCCAGATCGTTATTAGAAATATATTTCTGCTCAATAACTGTATTTTTCTATATAACATAGGTACTCACCTTGACAAGGCTTTGAGGTGACCAATTAAAGGATTATATTGAAAGTTGGTCTTCCTGTTCGACAAGACCCTTTTCCTTAGGACCAAGTAGATACATCGAGCTGAAATTAATAACAAATATTTAATGTTCAATAGTCCTAGAAAATTAATTGAATCTACATTTACTTGATGGAAATTCATTGTAAAATTAGAAAATATTGAGTTTCTAATTTAATTCAATAAAAAGATATTCATATTCCATTTAAATTGTATTTTCATATTAACAGATTAACCTAAAGCCTTTAGGATACCCACTTCCTGTTAACCAAGAAGCTTGAAATTTGGCATGAGGAACAACTTCATAGTTCAATTAAAAATATATCCGAAAATCAGTAATTTCTTATTCTACCTGGAATTTTGTTTTGATAAACTTAATTTGAAGATTTTTTTTGTTGTTCAAATTCGATACCGAGTAATCCCTCAAAATTTTTGGATCCAATTGAAAAAAATATATAAACATCGAAAAAACAAAAATATTCTAACGTATTCAACACTCACTTATTTTATATATTGTTGTATATTATATCTACATTTGTGTAATTTATTTTATTATTTTTCAAAATGGCCATACTCTTCTGGAAAATATAAATTCTGTTCCATTGCTCCTAAAATTTGAATAAATTAGCACAACTGATCTATAAATGTTATCATTTAAAAATTTTGAACTCCACACATACAATTAACAGGTTTTAGCAAAATCCTATCTATTCAAATGAATCCTGACAATCCCTCTTTTTAGTGTACGCCACTACAAGCTTATATTTCTCAATCCACAATATCCTGTAAAAATATTTGGCCTCAAAAAAAACAATGTTTGCTCTCTTTTTTTTTTCGTTTTCATCTTACTCAGACATTTTACCTATCCCATTCCGATTGTCATCTATATTTCCAATGTTTTTCATTCTCTCTCTCTTTTTCTCTTTCTCTGTCTATTTCACTCTACATCACTCGGTTTGTTGTTCTGTTAGTTTTAGTGTCCTTCCGTAGCCGTTACGCGTCTCGTCTGGAATAACGGGATGGATATTCCTTTCATGGCACGCTGCGCTGAATTACTAGGCATGTTTATTGCACAATGAAACAATGCACGAATCGTTGCAATAATCACTGCTCAGCTCTGCACTGAACTAAACAGCACTGCTGAGCACACCATTGTCACCGTGGTAGCAGAACAAAATGCCTGGGAAAATGATAAGCGACACAAAACAGCGGATTCTGACAGATAATTTAGGCGCCAGGTCTCTCCTCCCTTTCATCGTAAAATTAATTGCGAAATAGGAAACAAATAAATACCTGGTTATCCAATGACAAATCGTCAGGATTGGGAATACCTGACGCGTTTTAAGAGATTTTACCTGGGTGTAAAATGATAATAACTTGTTGAAATAAACACACAGTTGATAACTTTCACAATTTATTAAGTAAACTTGACGCGTGTTTCGCCAACACTGTGGCTTCTTCAGAAGTACAAAATCTACTTAAAACTACCTAAGAGTAGATGTCTATAAATAGGGTGGTGCATCTTCATTCGAGTGAGGGAAAAGATTTAATAGTGGTAAGAGGTTTATATCTACTTGGCCATTAAGTAATATGTCTGTATTTTTATATTTGTTAATTTTTATATTGTTAAAAATACCAATATTCTTCTAAACGATCAAATTGATCTCAATAATTCACCATTACTTAACCTCTTTATTCACCCCTGCCTTAATTATTAAACTATATATCAGTAGCTTAGTTTAGTTTAGTTTAAATGTATTACTTCTGAAGAAGCCTAAGTTAGGCGAAACAATTATTAAGTTTATTAAGTAAATTTTGTGGAAATTTCTAGTGTTTTGTTTCTTACTAAGTATTAAAATGAGTTTCCATCAAGTGAATGTAGAAAGAATTAATCATATAATATTCTTAATTCTCTGGGCTAAGGATCAGCATATTATATGTTATATGAATTTCATATAATATGGTTCGCCAGTCCTATCAAAATAGTTATTTTAGAATAAAAGGTATCAAGTGTTATTTTATAAGGAAACTGCTTACATATTAGTTTTGAAAAGTCAAATTAGCGTGTTTAAAGAGGTCAATTCTGAGGCCAGATTGTAATTCAGTGGTGACAAAAGGTACCTCGCAAATGGATTCTCATCTCTTAATTGTTATATCTTTTTATTTCAAGTAGTAATGTTCAGGAAAGAGTCAAAAAGGATTTAGAATTTAAAGTAATCTTAGATTCGGTATCATACCTCTACTTCTAGAATCGTTATCCACATTAAAACAAGAAAATACACAAAATGTTTGAACGATTTTATTAGTCAAAAGCTCGACAATTGTTTCGACCAGTCGGTCTGTAGCTACTCTTGTTACTCTTGATAAAGACCGACTGGTCGAAACAATTGTCGAGCTTTTGACTAATAAAATCGTTGAAACATTTTGTGTATTTTCTTGTTTTTACATAGCTATTCTATGATGTTTCGTCAAGAATGCATCATTAATAGTCTTTTAAGTTATCCACATTAATCTGTGCAATTAATGGAATAAAAGAATAACTGACAGAATTTGATCAACCACGAAACATGTGGTATAAATTGATTATAATGTATATTTATGTGATAAAACTTAAATAAAAGTAATATCCCTCTGCTTAAAAATAACAACGGGATCGGATTACAAAAGAAGTAAAAAACGCTTTTTGCTGCGTATCTGTCTTTTCTTTAAGAAGCTTTTTGGTCTGTGTAAAAATCATGATCGAACGTAATTTTGTAGAACACCTTCAAAATTGTATGGTACCTACAACGTTCTGTTATCGACAAAAAAGGGGGACAAAGATGTACGACGATTCTAAGGGCGAAAGCATCAAGCGACGCCTTTCAGCTACCAATAAAAAGTCGATCTACGTGTTAAATCTGCCATAAAAGAAATTGATTTGAATACGTATCGCAAATGGAACTTCGATCTTTGCACGCTGTGGGGAAGCAGAGATTGCGTTTCTCATTCGCCAAATGAGTAGTAATTTTTTTATGGCTTTAAAAGGTCTCCCGGGAATTCCAACTTCACGATTCGAAATAACTGACGTATGATACTTCAAACTTTGTCGTCAGCTTTCGACGTGCAGCAAAAAATATACCCTCAGATGTTCGTACTAACCTAACCCCCATGAATAAAGTAGTGAAATTTTTATACGTTACGCTAGGGCAGATCGTAGATATGTCAAAAGAGTGGGCAGAACGAGTTAATAATTACCTACCTCTTTGGTTTTATTAAATAACTCCTGGGGCTTTTTCAAATTATACTGTGAAAAAGAATTGAATTAAATTTTTATTTAGTACTCTTGATAATGGGTTAGTTTTAGTTGAGCTGTGGTGATCTAGTGTTTATTATGAAGAATCTTTGCATTGCATATATGATATTCATTTGTACATAACTAGTGTAAATTTTATTGCTCTAATTGTGTAAATATTCTTTTCTTTCTTCATAACTCTATTCTAAAACGACTCGTTACCTGTTCTGTATCTATTCTTCTCTTAACAATAACTTAACTACTTCTGTACTTTCCTATAATCCCTCTCAATATTTATATTCTATTTACTAACTGCATAACGCCTGTGATTCTGTACCTGTCTTAATTACTTGTTAGTGGTCGGTTTCTTCGGTAATTTGGGTTCAACATCTTAATTCTATAAATTCTACCTTCAGCATTTCCAAATCAACGGAGCTGCGCGATCTAGTGCTCTAGATCATTGCTTAGCATTCGGGAGGTCATCGGTTCGGACCCGGGTCCGGCTGCTCTGGTCCAAGTTTTCTGTGGTTTCCTAGAATCATTTAAGCAAGTGCTGGAGCAGTAATATTTCACAGATTATCTTTTAGTTCTCTTCTGTCTTCATATCGTCTGTCTCATCATTTTCTCCCTAACCACACCACCCACCCATTCCCACGATTCCTGAAAGGAGGCTGAAGAGGGCCTTACGCCCTACCCTCCGGCTTTGCACTACATTGTAAGTCGGAGGGACTGCCCGTCCACCAGCATAAGTAGTTGGTGGGAATGAAACACAAAAAGGTTTCTTTTTGCAAATCACATTCTCTTACTATTGGTTCCCTTGTTTTATCTACAACCCTTAGCTCCACCTTCATAATCTTTCTAAATTATTATAATTCAAAATTCTTCAGTTCTGATAAAACCTTCCTAATTTCAACTTCTAAATTATCTGCGTCTTAATATTTCTACTTTCCTATTTAAATCTATAGTCTTCTTTTTATTGTGTGTTAATTAAATTGTGTTACTGTTTGTTTTACTTATCATTTCGTCGCTTCCAACAAATGTGCTCTAAAGAGCTAATGAAAATTCCCAACTATTTTTGATCTTTTTTAGTAGGCAAATTCATAAGAGCAATAGGTTTTTTGTGACATTATTTAATATAAAGTTAATGTTGATTTTTAATAAACATGGGGTGCTATAGAATATCTTTCCCTTTTCAAAAAAAAAAAAAAATTAAAAGGGGCGAACTTATGTACGTCTTGTCACCTTATTAAGGTAGATAATTTATAGCAAGAACATTTCGAAGACACTCATCATTTCTTTGGAAACAGTTTTAAGTTTCCTTTTTTAAGCAAACAGAGTGTAAGGAGATTATAGAACATGGAAGTTTTTGTAATGGAATTGTCTCTGATGTAATAAAAATAAGATTGAAATGAGGTCATCCCGTTTCTTATATATAACTGAGGAAGACCCACACTATCTTTTGAATAAAGTTCACCTCAGCGATTGGTCACAACTCGAAAGAAAAAGTTTTCCAATAAATATAAAAATCAACATTCCTCTTCGGATAATGTCACGTTAATAATCACTTTACAAAACTTTAACGTCAAGGCTCTTAAATCCACGTTTTCTCCTTTTTATCGCCGGTCGCTTTTATAATTTTCACATCTCACTGGAAGTATTTTTGTTTGTTTTACTTTGTTATATTAATATAAAATAAAGGCGAATACTTTAGATGAAAAATAAATAAAATCTTCCTCGCAAATTCTTACATTTTCCTTTATAATAAATATGCCCTGAATTTGTTCATAATCAATTCCTTCGCGTTCGTTGCAGATTGTGCAAATATTTTCTGAACAATTTCCCCGTAAAGAGTATGCAGTGGATTTCTTATGTTGTCGATTTTCAGGAACGTTTAGGTGACGAAGGCGCCGTAACGTTGTTGCATATCGATTATTCGTATGTATTCAGAAATGTCAGAGCGACTGGAGGGAGCACGACGGGGCCCCTAGAGGTACAGCAAATGTCATCACTCAACTCCTGCTTGCTTGTACACACAATGGCGATATCCTTGGGGACTAGTCGAAATGTGCTTTGTCGTCGCCACCAAACCAGTCACCACTTGAGTATATAGTAGCAAAAACGACGCTCTCACCTATTGCTGCCTATAGTGCTACTCTGGTCCTATGAAAGTTGTAACAATGTCGCGCTTACCTATTATAATTGACTTGCTTTAGCCGGATTACAATGGCTTACCCTCGAGTCACGCACCACCGTTCGCCACTCGAGGAATGGGGGAAAACGCGTATGATAAATTATATCAAATGTAGCTCGAAAACACCTGAGGTGGAGCTTTAACTTCCCCCAATTCTTCTTCGCTTATTTCTAAACCCTAAAAATTTCTTGCTGATAATCACGCAAAATGTGTTTCATTAAAATACACCGACGCAATTGCCTTTTTTTAGACTACCCTCTTTAAGAATTAATTTATGAACTGTACCATAAATAAATATTCAGATATGTAGGTATTTTAATACCATTGTTAATGTGTTTCCTCCCCATATCAACAAGTTAGGGTGTCGAACGTTACACTGTTTCTTAGAATTTCAAACAAATATGTCATTATTGATTATCCCTGTAAGTTTTAAGTAACGATAACAATTTGAAGTTTGACACAAGTGAAAATTGATTTTCATTACATTCTATGTAATCCAAATTGGAGGGGCGAAATTTAAAAATGGGGATAACGAAAATCGAATTTAAACGTTCTAAGGTGCATTTATTGTGAAACATTATGTAATAATTAATAAAACACGCAGTTCAAATGTTCACTAAGTTATTTAAAATTTCTCGACAATTGTTTCGGGCATAGCCAATTATCAAAAGTATAATCACTAAAGTTAAAGTGTGACGAATCAGCTTATATACATTTACAGTTCACAAAGTAAAAGAGGGGATGAAGTTTGTGCTAGTTCTAATTGATTACTTACAATGTTCTGTTTATTGTGAAGACATTTGTTTATTTCTAAATTTTCTAACATCGTTAATTTTTTACTTTTAGCAATATTACAGTGTAAGATTTTAACATTGTTTTTATCGATATTATGTTTAAACAATGTGCAATGCTCTGAAATTCCGGTTTATAAACTATTTTTGTTTATGTTGTTTGAATGTTCTTTTATCCTAGTAGATATAGCTACGCCAGATTGGCCGATATATATTGCATATACATATCAATTGGTAAATACCACTTTCTTCAAAGGAGTTTGTTTGACAAACGAAAAAGTTGCTGACGTTGAATGTTTCCAAGAAATAAGAACTGTTTAATCAAATTTATCTAATATAATTTCTGAAGGTTGTGGTCAAAATGAATTGATAATATTTACTTTATGGTGCAATTATGAAATATTCTAATAAATATGAATAATGAGCACTTCAAAGTTTCAAGTGTTTATTATTCATATATCTAACAATTGTTTCAACCATACGGTCATTATCAAAGAACAATTACCATAATATTTACATTTACTTTAGTTAATAAGAAAGCTTTAAATCATTTTATTTCACAACGTATTTGAAAATCTCCTCCGCGCACTTGTCTGTTATTTATTAAAAAATAAATTAGATTACATTTTAGATTTCTGTAAGTTTAGTTAATTTTCCTTTGGATTTTTGTCAATATACGAACAAGTTTATAATTCTGTATTATATTTTTGTAATCAGTAATATCTGAGTTTCGTTAATTTGTCACGATTGCAGGGATCAACGATTTTTAGTTTTCAAACATAATTCACGTCTCTTTGTTACGAACTAGTTCATTGTCGACTCGGCGGAATTTTGCTTAAGACGCGACAATGAGAACTAAATCAAATTGTTTCCAAAACAGCGGAAACTTCAGATGAGATCGAGTATTAAAATTACTGCAGCGTAAAGCGCGTCGGCTAACACGATAAAGCTTCGCTACATTTTACTTTGAATAACAATAACAGAACGAGATTACAAATAGCTGCTTGTAGTTTTCGTCTCTCGAAGAAGTTATCCATATTCAGAATAATCGTTTTATTTTTGATGTACGAAATTAATAATTAATGTAAATACCTACTGTTAAAATATCTCTTCCAAATTTCGATAAATGGTTCTTTCGCATAATTCTAATATTTTTTTCGTGCCATAAGCGTTAATTACAAAACAACCTAACCTAACCTATTTTTAGTATCTTCATCTACATCAATACGATAGAGTTTAGCGATTAAAAATTATTTTATTTACAATTAGTATTATACAAATATAAAGATATGCTTTCAGTAACCATTCTGTCGAAATTGCCACACGTTCATGTTTTTTAAGCAAGTACCGTTTTGAAGTTAATAAAAAACGTGCAAAGATATCTTAATAATTTTATTTTTACATGAAAGCCTGTACCTTAATCTACTTTTCTATATAATTTGTTTCAAAATTGAGACACTTGTCATAACGTTTGACCAGTTTTTGGATAACCTTCTCATAGAACTCTGCCGCTGGTGGTAGTCACTGGGCGCCAGATCAGGGCTGTACGGAGGATGATCTAGAGTTTCCTAGTGAAAATATGTGATGAGATTGCGTTATAAACGCCATCTGTAGATATTTGCTTCTTATTGTGGGATTAATTAATGTTAAATAACGTGCTTTTGTAATAAGGATATTGACTTGTTAAACTGAACCCACGGTGTAGTTACTATTTTCCAAGATTCGACTTCACGATTCACCGTATAAATGAGTTCAATGTTCCTCAACGTCAGTTTGTTTGACGAAATTTCTGCTGGAGATACCAAACAAAATTGTAATTAATGAAAAGTACAAACTGTAAACAGGATTATTTGATTATATTATGTGGAATAGAACAGTAGAGTGCTAGAGCATAAGCGAAATATCTCGTAGTATGCTTTCAAGATTGTAGTCGTTATTAAACGGTTACTTACACGAAAATAATGTACTCGGAACTCAAAAGGAGAAGAGAATTTAAGGAGACAGTATTTCTGTAATATTTGTTGTTCAAATAGCGACTCTTTAAATTTAATTAGTCGCTTCTCATTAGAATATAGAAGAGCGCTTCGCGGCATTTGCAATGGAAATTCGCGCATTTTCACAGACGAACAAACTTTTTGTAATGTTGTAGTGCTGCTGCTGTGGTTTTAAGACTGACTATGCGATTCGGCAGTTCGAGGACAACCGTTTTTATGGCTTCCACTAATGTTGACTATCCTTTTCCTTGTTGTGTATATTCTTGTTAAGTCGTTCGAATAAACGTACCTAATTCTTCTAGGTTGGATTGTGGAAATAACATTTATATAAATGAAAAATGACTAAGAAAATATATGAAATAATTAATTGGTAAACACTTCGGCATGATACATTTTACGTTTGTAATAAATGACACAAGAATTAAATATTCGTTTAGATTTTCCAATTTCGATCTCATTACAGATATCCACATTGAGAAGTTAATAATAATTATAGAAAATTTTACATTATTCATTATCATAGAGTCGACAGTCCGAAGACTGGTTAGACACGCACCTCACTTTTCCTATCCTCAGCCATTCTTCATATTTGTCCAAAAATTATTGCAATATCCTACATCCCCAACATGCCTACCTGTTTGCGAACAGTAAATTCGTATAGGTATGCATAAATTTTTATAAAATCATAAAGTAATGGTAGGCATCTTAACCAAATTGACTTGTCTTAATCAATTTCATTTCCGTGATAATCCTGGATTTTATAAGGTAAAATCTAAAACTCGCGTCTGGGGCCCACCTTACCTAGGTCTTCAATTAAAGACAGCGCCTCAAGATCAGAGAATTAGAGCTTTCATCTTTGTTGATTTATTGATTTGATGAGTCTTATCTTTAATTGCTTTTCCATTTTTGTACCATTTTGTACCTATGTTGTTTCTTCATATTGTTTGAAATGCGACGGTGTGGTGTAGAATCTGCAATAATTTTTTGTGTAACATTTTGATAATCCCTTTCTTATTTGAAGCCACAACAGTTAAAATTCGACGATAATTGTAGAAAATTTGTTTGACGATCAGTGATTGTATCTAATAGAAATCGCATTTCCTTGAAACTTGCATCTCTCTCTCTTACTCTCCAAACTATTTACAGTATTTTGCAGTAAGTAGGACTTAACACTCGATCTAGAATTACTCATTTTCATTTAAAGTTACATTCTATTTTAGTTCAATAACTCGAACGAACAGTTCCTACAAAAATGGTATCTGAAATAAATTTATTGGGAGACTGGGTTACTTGTGTGGGCAATTGGGAAGGTCATTATTATCAGATTTTGTATTTATTCTACTCCAATTTAAACATACCACCTGAAATGCTATATATTGTTCCATGTATTTTATGTAAGTGTAACTACATAGGATGTTCCTATTAGGTTCAAGTGGAGTTTAACTGCGAAAAGCTGCTGTTATTAAATTTATAAAACTGGAGCAGCTCATTAGACATTCTTAGATGGTATGTAGTATAAGCATTAGTTTTGAATGGTAAAGTTCATTAAAAAATATATTAGAGCTTTCGGACTGTTTCAAGAACGGTCTACAAACGTTCGTCTGTTCGTCGCGTTCATTTTTATGGCTCGTCCTAACGTTTCTTCCATAATAGCTGTTATAATTACGACGATGTCAAATAAATTAGTCTAAGTTTCGTAAAAATGGCGCTTGGGCCGTAAAAAGGCGATACTCATTCTCACGTAGAAGAGCTACATCAGCACGAAGCCGTGGCTCAACATGCCGTGAGCCATCCACATTAAGCGCCACTAGCCAGATTATAAAGCTGTAAAACCCTATTTCCATAATCACCTTCTGTTATAATCTGCCCCGATCGCATTTTCGCTTTGTGACGGAAAAACTGAGCCAAATTAAAAATTTTCCATTCTAGACACTACACCCTACCTATACAATCGCGAAAAATAATACCTCGCATTTAACTAAAAACTAAGTCGCGAATTTTTCATTAATCCATTTAAAGGCTAAGGCAAAACCTTTTATTGGAAGTAAAGTGTGTTGCTGTGTTCATCATTTATCGCAGTTTATAAATGTCAGCGATAAATAGTATTAAAGATATATCAGTGCGCTATTTCAACTAAATGAAGAAGTATATTCAAAAAAACAAACACACTTGTTCAAAGGTTTTACAAACTTTATTAAGAATACTCTTAGAATTTTTTCGGCTTAATTAGGCCATTCTCAAGGAGTCAGTTAGAAACTAACTAAAGATAAACAAACATAACTGTTTATACCTCACATGTGGGTGGAAGAAGTGACCCCACTTAGGGCTATTCTGCCCTTCAAACTGTTCATTTTTAACATTTTTATTTATGAAAAAGACTTTTTGGATTTCTAATTTTTCTAACAAATTTAATATTTTGCTTTTATTAAGGATATGTAAAATTCTGAAATTATTTTCTACGTTAAAATTATGACCATTTTAAAAACAATTTTGGGAAAAACCAGTACTACATTTTTTATCATCAATTGACTTTTTGTGTTCTTTAAGCCTATTTCGTGCATGTTTCCAAAAACTGTAAATGGGGACATTTCCCCCACCCACATGTGTGTATAAATAGTTATGTTTGATTATCTTTAGTTAGTTTCTAATTAACTCTTTGAGAATGACCTAATTAAGCCAAAACAATTGTAATAGTATTCTTAATAAAGTTCGTAAAACCTTTTAACAAGTGAGTTTGTTTTTCTTTTTAATATATTAAAAATGTTTTACAAGTTCCCAACCGCAACCTCTCTAAAATAAAATAAATCAAGAAGATTGTGGATTTGTATATTAAAGTGGGTAACAACGAAGCTATCAATGGCCAAAATATATATTTCTACCGTATCAAAAATATCATTCCAAGAAGCGATAACTTTTATTTTTCCACAAATTCCAGAAAGCTAAATTTTAGATTTTAACAGTTTAAATTACATATATGTTGTGTTCATAGCTCCGTTACAATTTTTCACTTCTGTGCTTTTGTAATATTATTTTTATTGGGGAAGTTTCGATTTAACCATTAAATTTGAAGCTATTCGGAACATAAGCCATCTAAATTATGAAATATCGAACTATTAGGCCTAACTAATGCAATTATGGTCGACCTCACAAACAATATTATTTTAAAAAAAACGGTAAGAACAGTATTTCTCACTAAAAAGGTTTTTATTTGCCTTCTGTACAATATTGTTTCGACCCCCTCGAGTCATTCTCAAGAGATACTGTATTAATTGAAGGAAAAAACACTTGGTATACGTTTCATAAATTTCATCCTTTTGAAAACGACGTCACAGTCGAAACAATTGTTAAGATTATTTTAAATAAAATTTATGAAACGTATACCAAGTGCCGAGCAACCGATCTATTTCTAAAAAGATAATGTATTTCATAATGTTTCACAAAGAGTGCGATATGAATTCCTTCAATCTTAATATAATTTTTATCTAATGTTATGGTTTACTGGAAAAAAAATAAGTTTAAGCTGTAATAATTATATGTTTTTTCTTATAACATAGTTCGTTAAACGCAAAAGGGGGCTGTACATTTTGACACAATTTAGCATTTATTTACATTTTCGAAAATTTCCTTTAAGAAATAAATTGGCGCAATTTTGTGTCATTCACTTATTTTTATCATTACTGCCATTAAAATTGGAATTTCACCACTTACAGTTTGTCCTGCTTCTGTGGATTGACGTAGTCGTAACTTTTGCCCATGCAACCACTTACAAAACGATACACAACGAGCGCAATAGAGAACAACATGCATATTGCCGTAAGGACATGTACACCATTTATTTGGTTCGAAAGCGTATCGCGTTACAGCAACGTATCTAACCACGGTTAATGTCGAAACCAGAACATCGCTTTCGGGAGATTGAGGATGCGACTCGGTATCGTGCCGAAGCCATTTAACTTGTTTCACGTTGCTGGGTCATCGACATAAACTTGTGCCTATTTGAAGCAATAAATAACGTTGATTCATGATGTCAACAATGATTCGGTACAGGTTCAAAAGCCAATATTAATTAGTAGGACGTGTGTGTCGAGGATGTTTTACTACCCCCAATCAACCCCTTCACGCTTTTCACGCGTTCGTGGCATGTACTAATCTACCTAAATTGTGAAACAACTTTAAAGATGAACCATTAAAAAAAACAATCTTCAAAAGGGTCACACACTTTACTTACTGATTAAAAGTTCACTCATTAAAATCAAGACGGTCTCCAAGGAGGATGCCATGATGGCACAGTAAAGAAAACATCGAAAATAATTATTATCTATTATTAACAAGTACTTATTAAACACAAATAACATATATAAAAAATATATATATTTCTTATAAGGGAAGAGTGATTTGTGAAGATATATGTATATTACGTTAGAAAACCATTAACTATTACAAATGCACATTGCAACTATTAAAAGGTCATCTTCAGTGCGTTGAATAGAGTAACAGAATTACAACAATAAAATTGGTTTTATAGGCTGTTTGACACAAGAGATATTAGGAGGTTGTGTATGTGGTGTATTTGAGTTTTTTTTCTGTTTTTATTAAGATAAACAGCTTCAATAGTTACCAATTCTATATATTTGCCAGTTTTAATAAATGTAGATTGCTTAGACTCTGTACTCTTGTAGTTCTCTTTGAGAATGACCGAAAAGTTGAAACACGTGTATGAGATTGTTAGTAAATTTTGTGAAAACGTTTCTGGTTCAATTTGATATTAATCTAAATTTATTAAAATCTTGCAGTATATACTAAGAATTGGTAAATAGTGAAGCTGTTTACATTAAAAAAATACAGTAAAAAACACACAAATTAGAAACATTAAATATGATTAAACAACCCCCCTATCTCACTTGTGTTAAACAACATATAAAACTAGTTTTACTATTCTTGTTCTGTTTAATACACTGCAGATGACCACTTAGTGGTGAAAATGTACATCTATGGTAGTAAAATAAATAAAATTTTGTGAAGTTTTTGTTTTCTTTTAACTTCAATATTAGTTTTAGAAATAGATTGGTTGCTCGGCACTTGATGAAATATTTTACTAATTAGTTGAAGGAAAAAACCCTTGGTATACGTTTCATAAATATTATTTAAAATAACCTTAACAATTGTTTCGACTGTAACGTCGTTTTCAAAAGGATTCAAACAATTGTTAAGGTTATTTTAAATAAAATTTATGAAACGTATACCAAGTGTTTTTTCCTTCAACTAATTAATATTAGTATTATCCACAATTTTCGAAAATAAAATACTTGATAAGAATACAGTTAAGTATAGATACAATAAACTATATCAATAATTATTATTTTACTTGGCTTCTATTTCGAGATCGCTTTTTTATTATTTGTGTTAGAAGGAACTTGCCCGTGCCCCCTTTACATTTTAATTTTTTGGTGTAATTAGTTCTTTCATATGCAAAATGAAAACCGAAACTTCCTATTTAATTTCTGTAATAGTGATAAATAGAGACCCTAACATTAATCCTGGAGCTCTCAAAATGTACCACGTCCTTGTACGGTGTCCTTTTAAATCTTCTTTCTAAAGTTAAAACTTCATTCATACAAACGAGCACCTCGTTACGAAATGAAAAGTTACAAAACAAGAGAAATGGAAAGCCACAAAGTTTTTGCTCCATTTGATAATTAATGTGATACCTGTTTAAGCCCTATTTTTTTTTTTTTTGAAAAGTACTTTTAAACCCCCAAACCGAAAACATGGCACTTTCAGAAGTTTGGGTCAGGATTAAACAGATCTAAAAAGTTTAGAAAGGCGCGTTTCGGAGTTGGAAATCTCAAGCCAAATTATTCCGGATATCTGAGAAAATGACACCAAATTTTGCAGGGTATTAGGGTGCGTTATAAGCTTTAAATTTTACTGAAAAATAATTTAAGCCAATTTTTGAACTATTCCGTAATCTCATTAAAAAACCTACGTAACTATCGTTTAATTTGTTCTGAGTCAGGATTAGTTCATTGAAAATAATTTTTCTCATAATTGTTTATTGATTTTTTAGATATAATCTTTATAAGTATGCTTAGTTTATTGTCAAGAAGAAAATACCTTCCCATTCCAAGAAAATCTTATACCGTCATCTCAAGCAATTTAAAAACTATATTACAATAAATAAAATAAGAAATCGATCATTTTTTAAAATTTCTATATAAGTGCATAAAAAATGAAAATGTTTAAATTCTGTTTGACAGGCGTGTGTTTTAGAGAAACAACTGTAATAAATATAAATATGGAATCAACAGAAACAACTACTCCGAGGGCTAATGTTAATGCTCTACCGGCATTGAATTACACTGTTGATTCCGATGTATTCTTAGACAAAGATATAACATATTCAAAAAAGAAGGAATTAAAATCCTTATTCGTCTAAATATTAAGATCAAAGATCTCACATTTGGAACGCGTCCTACCAAGTAGGCACAACGAACCGAAAGCCATATCCGACGATCGGTTTCTACCTATCGGGTCCCATCAGGTGGGCACTGGCAGGACGTGTTCCAAATGTGAGATCTTTGATCTTAATATTTAGACGAATAAGGATTTTAAATCCTTCTTTTTTGAAACTGTAATAAATTTTATAATATTCATGATCTTAGAATTAAGTAAACCAGAACCCCCTTGCTTTGACATTTATTATTTCTGTCTTTTTTTGTCTGTCTGCAATGCGACAGTCTGTTTTGCATCTTCTTTAGAGATACTGCGTGATGCTAGGATCTTGAACGACAGTGTTTTATGGTCGAATTCGACTTATAAATCGGTGGAATCGGAGCGATAACGAAAAACAAACTTTTTAATACCCGAAAGAGTATCACGAAGATGACAAAATAGCAACGTCGATGGTATAAATTGGATGTTATCGGGAAAACGTACTGTTTCACGGTACGAATAAAACGAATGGCGTACCATTTCCAATTTCCTTTTTTCAACGTTTCTTCGATTACGCCGTGTCGACCATGCGACGTATCCGCGAAAAATGGAAATCGTTTTTCTCGTAATTATTCATCATCTATACCTCTATCCCACCAAAGGATCAAGATATACGAGCCCTTTAAACCTATATTTCTTCTCGTGAAAATATTAAATCCAATTTACTCATTTAATCATTTAACTCGAAGAAAAATTATATTACATTCAGGAATGGCATCATGTATCACAATCATACTAGCTGTATCTCAGAAAAAATAAATAAATTGAAAAATAATTCTATTCTCTCGAGAATTTCTTCTTCTTTTAAATTGGATGCGACTTGGGGAAACTTAACTTTTGCTTTTTTGTTTCAGGTTTTGGATTTGTCACATTTCAAAGTGAAGACGTAGTAGACAAAGTTTGTGAAATTCACTTTCATGAAATTAACAACAAAATGGTAAGTTTAAATCAATTAAATCAAAGCCAAAATGTGGTTAAAACAGTTTATGTACCAACCTAAAACATTATATACCATTATCACAACTTCATCCTTGTTTTTGAAGTTGGTTCATTTTTTCTTCGTTGATTTTATTAAAATTCCTCACTTACAATATGTGAAAAACATCATTTTAAATATCGATATATAATTTTCATTCATTCTACATAATGAGGAATAACATCGCACCACTATTAACGATATTATTTTCTGTAAGTATAAATTACACAACTTATCAATTATAAGATTCCTTTTTAAAGGAAAACATTTCTATATAGGCCAGTAAAAGTAATAATAATTAAAAACCAAACAGATACGCTCCTTTACGCATCAATCATCTGTAGCTTCTTTTTTAATAGTGTCACGAACTGTACTTGCGGTTTGTGTTGGTTCAGTCCTAATTAACATCACCTTCCCGGAATAGATAATGGATATTCTCGACCTTTTTAGATACGTCTGGAATATTCTAGCAACGATCAATAAAAAGACAATAGTAACACGAGAAGGTTGTAGAACGTTCTGGAAGAAATACTGAAAACTATAAAAGCGACTGCACTGGGCGGAACGAGTCAGTTTGTTTGCGATAGTCAGGCGATACTCATAGAGTGGCGGCAGCTGAATACGAGTATAAGTAGTGACGAAGAATACGGCGACGGGAGAAATAGATTTACTAGTGGAAAAATTATGTAGACTTGTGTTAATCAGAACTGTAGTTAATTTAATTTTGGTTGTTAATCAATTTCGTTGTTTTTGTTCGTTTAATTGTGTTTTCGTGACTGAACACGTCACAATAGGATAAAATAAGATGATGATGGCTACGAAGGTTAGGTAGGGGCTTATCATTATACGTATCCGACATCAGTTAAACGAAGATAGCCCATTTACGGATGTAATGGTTGTTGAAGGGCCGTTTCAAAAATTCATGGTCATCCGCGTTTCTGTACGCGCGTATAAAGATAAAGACCCCCGCGCCTTGTTAGAGTGAAACGAAATTTGTCATTGCGAAACGGTCCCATTACGTGAGATTTATCTCGGAATACGTGACCAGCTATCTATCATAAGGAGAACAGAGGAGAAGTCATTGTTAACTGCAAAGATTTCTCGCCTTCACTACCTACATCGCACTCTTCCGTTGTGTGCTGCCTGTTGAAAGGAATAAATTTGTACGTTCTGCAACATATATATATATATACATACACATACGAGTATATCACCTCTGGCCTCCCATTTTCATTAGATATACCTTCTCACCTAGTACCTAAGTGTGGAGAATTTATTACTTTTTTCTTCCATTTGTATCACTGTTAGATTATTGGTATACGATTGGTTGAAATAACAATAATTATTCGTTACAAATCATCAGATATTTTTAATAAAACTTAAACTATTTTTGGTACAACTTTTGTGAAACTGCATGATATCAGACATTCAAAGACAAACAAACTAAATTTTATTAATCGACTCGACAAATTTGTTTCGGCCATTGACAGGAGTATACAAAAGATTACTAAAGTTAAAACCTACTTAATGCTATTTATATTTACAGTTTATGTAAAAGTAGGGAATTGTAAGTCGATAACTCTGTCTGTTTGGTTTTTAACTAAATTGTGTTTATTTACCAATGCTTTTTTTATTTCAAGATTTTCTAAAAGAGATAGTTTTCTAGATTTCGGTATATTAGTATGTAGTATTTTTAAGTTACCAGTGTTGAGAGAATGTTTATGATTTATGCAATGTTAGGCCATTCCACTGGAGTTACTTTTACTATTTTTTATCGCAGACAAAGGAAGTTTTTAAGATTTTTACAGCCACTCTCAATAATTTTACAATTGAAACTTTTTTGAAATAGATTTTTGAAGTAAAGTAAAATAAAATTGGAGACTCACCCCTAATACCACACACTGTTTAATAAACGGACACGTGTTTCGCCCATTTCTCACGCGAGACTGGTGTGCTATTAGGGGTGACTCTTCAATTTTATTTTACTTTACTTTATTGATTGTACCACGTCTCCTTTGTTCTATTAGATTTTTGAAATCACAACTGAACTTGTTAATAAATTGAATGTTTTTATTGACAGGTGTTTGTTGACACCGGGGACTTTGTTACCATTCTAATTGATAAAATGTTAAATAAATAATAAAATAATTTTGTCCTCCAATGAATTCTCTAGATTTCTATTTAGTTTTCGCCATTGTATCAAAAAATTTATAAAAACACTTTCATCGTAGAATTCAAGAATGAGAAAAAATAGAGGTCATTTATGTCGGAATCGAAAATTATGACTGTTATCGTTGTACAGAGGTTCAGAAAAATATTCATAAAATATAAACCATCTAAAACTCAGCTTTGCGGTTTGGAGTGAGTCTTCATTAGATATCAGTCTATAACTCTTAAAAAGCGCAAAAAAGTTAGTTATTTTGTGTACTTTTCTTAATTTGACTATTTTATACACTATCCAGTTAATTAACAAACTGGCCAAGCAAACACTGTAATCCTAACAAATATAATTTAGTGATTGTGATATTTTTGGCACCCTTCTATGAAACATTATTTTCATATTCGGGAATAAAAAATTATGGCTGTTGAAATTTCATCTCCACTTAGTCCTTTCTTTGTAACAATGGATTTCCTGAAATATTATACAGGTCAGGTCTTCCATATCGTACATATACAATCAATCGTTCCAATGGAAAAGGACGGTCACTACTAATATTGTCGACGATATCTATTGTTGTTGAGAGAATAGGGACCGAACCTTGCAAAAGAAAGGACAGTGGAACAAGGGAGAGTCTACCTTCTAATTGGCGAGGTTGTTAATCTTCCCTGTCTGGCGAGAAGGAGATGAATTAGCCGAGAATAGACCACCTCCGCCACACACTATTCCTGCTTTTCCAGAAGAAAATACCGAAGCGGTTTTGTCGGTCAGTTTCCTCATCCCCACCGCCCTAGCAGCATCGCCGCTCCCCTCTCCCCTTTACCCTACGTCCTCAAAGGCTCCCGATTCTTTTACTATCGGAAATAAGTTCAGTTAACTTTTAATGCACGGACAAAGTTTTCTAAAGAAATGAAATATTGCTTTTGTGATATTTCTATAGTCATGGCTAACCGTTCGTAACTTGATCTCGAACGTTTTTCGTACAGGACAGATACACACAAACACACGTGTACTTTCACATTATGTAAGAAATTCTGTATTATTCGGAACTTTTTAAGAATGATTAAAGTATCTAAGTAAATAAATTCTACGAGGGTGTATTAAATATAAACGGGATTGGTTTTGTAAAAAAATCGTACTATATTTAATTAGACTTCATCACATATACTATTTTTCTACATAGTCTCCCGCCCTAGAAATACATTTTTCCCATCGGATTGAGTGCTTTTTTATGCCATCATCGTAGAAACTCTTCGGACGTTCATTGAAGCACAAATGCTTCCACTGATTCTAATTGATTAAAGGAGTTCGCCTGTAAATTTAAACAAAACCTTTCAAGTATTTTCTTACTTATTTCTGAAGGACGTTGGTTTAGCTTTTTTACCGTAAAAAGTGGCTCCATTTATTCATTGATGCAGGGTATTTACTCTACTTTAAATAACCAACAACTCTTTAAATGATGAAGACTGAAAAAATTGGCGGTGTTGTAGAACACAGTAAATAGTTCAAACCCCAAAGCCAAATCACGACAGTACAGTGTTTTAGTTCTCTTCTGTCCCTGAAGAACGTAACTTTGTTACCGAAAAGTGCTTCGAACGTTTAATGTCGTGTTTTGACGTTGAGGTTTGAGTTATTTATTGTGTTCAACTGTTTAACACTAGAACTACCCGATGTTAAATATATACCTAGTTTTACCGCACCTGTAAAATTGACGGATTTTTGATCATGGCTTTCATTGTAACTTTTGACTTAGTAAAGTTAAGTAAATAAAAGAATACAAGTTAGCAATAACAACATTTAATATAATAGTAAATTTGACATGTATGAAATATCTATGGGGCACATATTTTACACGTACATGTTACTGTTTCATTGTTGCCTAGGGTTTACAAAAAATAAATTTCATGTTTTTATAAAAACATGTTCATACTTGTTTCCGGGAATGGCCTTTTCACAGATTACACACAGATTGCACTTTTCGGCAAGAACTTTATCACATTAAAAGTACAACTGATAATGATTGCGTCCTGAATACATTTACCAGTTAGAGCGTTCAGTTCTAAACTAACGGCGTTATATCGGCTTCCGAACACTTTGGATCATTCAATACAAATGTCTGGAAGCGATGTAATGAATGTAAATATCTATTGATGTCCATCATTGCATAGATGATACATAAATTATTATAAACTTTGAAACTGCTAAAGCCGTCATTTTGACGAATCTTGGTATAAAATAGGTATAGGTCATACTGACTATAGAAATTATAGGGGGAATTAAATAGTAATAATTAACTCTTCTTATATTTTAATAAAAATCGTAATCTTGGTAGTTCTAGTGTTAAATAATGTCATTTTTACTGAAAATTGATACACAGATATTGGCGGAGCGTTTCTAGGAGTAAAATGAAAAAAAAAAAAAAACTGACTTCATTTCAAAACTAATTATTAAAAATTTTCGTCGTGGAATACGTATGTATGTATGTATGTATGTGTGTGCGATGCGGTAAGACATGAGACGACGCGGTACGACATAGCGTGGATACGATGCAAACAAGTCTCGAAGCCGTCAGGTCATAAATCCTGAGGAAAAAAGAAAATTGGACCCATTCACCCGTATCAGAATTACGGCCGGATCGCGGCTTTCCAATTATTTTCGCCAATTTCGAAACGTCATTAATATGGCTGAATTAAATTAATGGCAAGAGGGTGAGCGGGATGGGGGATACACGAGACCGGAACGCCACACTACGACTTCGACGATGACATCGAAAACGAGCTCGTAACTAGGTTAGACGTCGGGATTGATGTCGGGGACGGTGAGAGACTCGGAAAACACCCTTCCTCTTTCACCCCTTTATAAAAGTACACCGTTTAAAAACAAATAGCGCATGGGTTCCACAATATGAACATATATAATAACTTAAGAAGATAATTAGCCGAAAACTCTTGGTAAAACGTTTTATAAAGGTAGATAGAAATGAAAATGCATATGGAGAATAAAATTTAAACATTCTAGGGGTCACTTACTGTGAAATATTTTTGACTTCAAAATAGAAAATAAATAAAAGAATGGAAAAAGTTTCACCAATTGTTTCTTGTACTCGACAATATCGTTTCGATCTACGTGATCATTATCAAGAGTATTACTAATTACTAAACTTAAATCTAAACAAATCACATATTTATAGTCTACTTAAAATAATTTGGGAGGAGTAGGTTACTAATTCTAATTGGTTGTTCATAAGTTCTTCTTTTTTATATAAAGCTTTGCTTATTTTTAAGGATTCTAGAAGCGATAACTTTTTACCGTTTGTTATATTCGTGTGTAAGATTTTTGTGTTTTCTATGTCTAATTTATGTCGTCCTAGACTTAGACAATGATCTGAACAGCCAGTTTTTTTGTCAGATTTTTTAATATTATTTAAATGTTCATTTATACGAGTTTCTACTACCCTCCCTGTTTGTCCTAAATAACTCGCACTACAATCCATACAAATTAATTTGTAAATTCCACTTTTTTGTTTAATATTGCTTTTAGGTTTAACATTAACCAACATGTTTTTTAATGTTCTACCGTTACATTCTATTGTAGTAATTCCTACTTTCTTAAGTCGTGATTTGAATTTTGAACTTACGTTATTGACAAATTGCAAAAAACAATAAATGGTATCTGTTTTTGTACTAAAATTATTATTAAATAGTAGTTTTTGAACTTTCTTGTTAAGTTTTCGATTAATCATTATGTCTACAATATTCGGCTTATAGTTATTATTAAACGCTATATTTTTTTATGGCGGTTTGCATGTATTCACAGCAGCGGTGGTAAGTGATCGTTTAGATTTTTTTATGTATATAATTGAACAATCCAAGCAAGTAATTTCGTAGACACCACATTTATGGGCATCATCACGTTACTTATTTAATTTATTATTGACCAGAAGTTTACTTAAATTTGAATTATTGAAAAAAGCTGGTTTTACATCAAATTGTCTAAACTTATTTTCTACGTTTGTACTTACATTACCGTAAAAAGGAAATTTCTTCCATATATTATTATTATAGACAAAAATAATGTCATAAACCCTTAGTTCCAAGTAATTTCAATTTTTAAAGTTTAAACCTTCTAATTTTAGGAAAAATAGGATTGCCATTCCACAGATTGTCAGAAAAATTCAGCAACCTGCTTTAAGCGCTGGAAACTCAAACGTACTCTATCAAATACTAAAAATATTCATTGTGTTCATGTATTTTTTATAAACTTGAATTGATAATAGTAATAGTTTGTTAACCTCCGTCGAATCCCTCATTAATATTAAACACAAAACTTCTAAGGTATGGAAGGCTCCTAATCGTTACTTCAACAAACATTGAAAGCTTTTGAAATAACCCAAAATATTTATCGTTGTCACATTGATCGAAAAAAGAAACGTTTTGTCTTCTCGGCGCGATTTCATTTAACTAATTGTAGTCGTTCATCGTTGTGTCGTAACAGATAGGGATTCCGATCATGACATTTAGATAGCGTACGCATTCGTGAACGAAAATAGAAGAAGAATCTACACATCAAGATATACAATATCGGAGCTTGTGCGTATAAATGGATTTCTTGTAAACTCTTCAACGAATACAATATGATGATGGAATCTAAAACCATTCAGATAAAATTCTTAGGAGGCATCTTTCGCTACCTTCTTTTCCGTTCGTCATTCCTTCTTCAATTGAAAGAGTGTTTTTTTAATACTTCATTCATTATACAAAATTAAAGTGGGCAATTTTTACTGTTAACAATAAACAAACACGGAAAGGTTACAAAATTCTTATTGATAAATTGATAAATAAAAGCATAAAATTAAATAGATTAGGTTTAATATTAAATTATCAAACTGACGTTAATAATTCCCTTTTACTAAATCATTAGTGCATGTACTTTGTTTTCTGTTTTTCTATTCTATTTCCCCCTTCTTCAGTTTAATATTTAAGGATTTTGTATTTAGTTTTAAGTAACAGAGCAGCGTGGTCTCGTGCTCTAGATCATTGCTTAGCATTCGGGAGGTCGCCGGTTCGAATCCAGGTCTGACTGCTCTGGTCCAAATTTTCTGTGGTTTCCTTGGATCATTTAGGCAAATGCTGGAGCAGTAATATTCCACAGATAATCTTTCACTTCTCTTCTGTCTTCATTTCGTCCGTCTCATCTTTCTCTCCCTAACCACACCACCCACCCATTCCCACGATTCCTGAAAGAGGCCGAAGAGGGTCTTACGCCCTACCTACCCTCCGGCTTTGCGCTACAGTGTAGGTTGGAAGGACTGCTCGCCCTCAAAGTTTTTAGTTTTAAATTATTACATTTCCACCCGAGGAAGTCACTGTATGGTGAAATAATATTATTTTGGTTTATCAATAAAAGTTTTATAACCTTTTCGTGTTTGTTTATTGTTATTATGGAGTTACATAAAATAATAGGTTCGTTGATTTATCAATTTTGCTGTAACCTAATCTTTCTTTCAAATGTAATTGTTATTACTCGTTGAGCATTAACATAAGTATTTGTAATACATTTTACTGCTTTAACCCCTTCGTATATTATATTCTATAATATATAAATTAAACTATAAATTAGTCAATAAGTTTACGAAATCCCAAACGGACTAACAACCACTAAATTTTTTCTTTCACTTTCTTTAAAACAGGAGTGGATACGTGCCCTTGTGACCTTATATGTTACACCATCCGCTACTGCTGTTACTTCGTATTTGTTTCATTTGGTAGGTTAAACAAATCTAACATTCGTAATATTGATTCCCATTTCATTTTGAACGCGGTCTAGTAAAATGACTCAGCATCCTTTTCCTTCTACTTAAGTCTAACAAATTGTCGTGTTGCAAAATTGTCCGGGCACCATCTGGAACTGCAATGCAATGCAACACTTTCAAATGGAACTAAGTACTTTCTTGGCGTGAATTCTTCCTCGTAAACTGTATGCCAGACTTAATTTCGGAAGAATGTGTCACCCTAACGGTACTTTTGCAATTTTAATTAAGCGACAGAGGGACCGTACTCGAATACGCTGGACATTTTGTGGTCGTCTGCTGCATAAGACATTTTGGCCGGAAACCTATTCACGCTGCATTTAATAGCGGTACAATAGTCGAAATTACGGGCAAACTAAATTAACCTTGCTGTAATTAAAGGGGTACACTCCTATTTCGATGCACATGTTCTCTAAACAACAAGTGTTAAATCGTACTTAATGCCATAAGCGCACGTTCTGGAAAACGTTCCAATTTGAAAATCAATCTGGACGACCTAATCTTTCACACCACTTCTGTTTCTTTATCTAACAATTACGACAAAACTGGGATCCATAAACGTGTCAGTTGTTACTAAGGAATAATAACTTCGCATGATTTGTATAACACATTTTACGACTTTACAGCACTTTTATGTCTTACCTTTAGGGAGATGAATTTTACGAACCTTCCTAAGTGATTCAAAAAATGATTTCAGTAGGTAGTGAACGCTTTTATAACTAAACGTAATTATATAGCAGAACTCTCTTAAAGGCAGTTACGAAGCTTCACGAACAAAAAGGGACAATTTGCATTGAATTATCGGAACAAAAAATACAAGAACCTTGAAATAAAATTAAAAAAATAAAACCTTGAAATTGGACACACGCTCACACGATGCTACTAAATAGACGTAAATTTAACGGTTTATTTTTTGTTTGTTTCAGGTGGAATGCAAGAAGGCCCAGCCAAAAGAAGTGATGCTTCCCGCCAACTTGGCTAAGACAAGAGCTGCAGGCCGCGGCGCATACGGTGAGTTGCTCATGCTTCACCACCACCACAATCCGCATCACCACCAACCGCACCATCACCACCATGCGGCAGCACAATCGGCCGCAGCTGCTGCTACGTCCGCGCTCCGCTACGCTCCCTATCAGATACCCGTTAGCTTGGGTGCGGCAACTATACCCGTTGCGGCTATAGCTGTCGCTCCCTCTACGGCCGCACCCTTACACTATGCGCAAGCCGTGTACGACGTGACGGGGTGCAAGCGGGTGCTGGCCGCGCCCGCGACAACCCTCCGACCCATCGCACAAACTAGAGCTGCAGCCGCTGGTCCAACACTCACTTATAGCATGAGCGACCTATTGGGGGTGCAAAGTCTCGAAATACCCACAATTTACACAAACGCCCTACCTGCACCCGGCTTAGGACTCTGACCCGTTATTACACAACTTACACGACCGCAGTAATGAAAACTTCTAAACGTCACGATCAGTTATAAAACTAAAAACTCTTACCATAAATTTACATATCTTTACAATCATATTAAGAGCATTTTATAATTTCCTGGTTTAGTTTAAGGTAAATTAAAATAGTCATCAGATTCGCCATTTTTAAAATCCAAAGATCGTTTTGAATTGAAACTTTCACCATGATTTTAACATAATTTACTGCAAGTTTGCGTACTTTTGGCAGCTCTTCTAATTTTTTGGGTTATTATAAAATCCCTGTCACGTCACACCCTGTCTACATGTTTATTTTTGTTATGATTGACGCTTTCAATGCTTCAATCGCTTGAATTTAAAATGGCCACGGTCAAAATGTTTGTTTACACTAAAACGTTAGAAGAAACAAGCAGCTTAATAATATCTTACGATTATTATTCATCGAAAAATTTGTAAACTTCATATCAAATGTATCAACGAAAGATTCCTAAATACGATGTTTTTATATTTGCAGCTTTAATTTATCGATTTAAGTTGTAGATGATTTTTAAATGAATTACTACACTCAAATTCAAACACGGGATCAGGGAAATCGCTGTGATTAGCTGAAGACGTAGTTTTACAGCAAACCTTTAGCTTTTTTACATGTAGAGTAGCTAAAGCTTCAATTTTTATAGCGTGTTTTTAACTAAAACTGCACAATTGAATTAAAAATTTCAATGACAAAATAATTCCTATAAAAATGGCACAAACGCGCAGTATTATGATTTTAAACAAATAAAAAGCACACTGCTTCATTTTTACTTCCAAAATTACTCACAACCGTTACCGTTACACCTTACACTAATATCATCAAAATTATAACAAAAAAAAACTAATAACTGCGAGTATCCTGTCAAATCAGAGTCGTTTCACAAGTACCTTTCATAGTGCTGAAGTATAACGGTGTTAATCTCATCTCTTGTTCCTGGCTAAAATAAATGGCATAGTCGTTTGGTGCGATGAATGTGAAGCCTTCAATTATCTTATGCGGCAATACGGAGTTAGTTAATTGACGGAATTCAAATGGCCCTGCCACCCCGGCTAAATAAATTAAATGTAGTGTCAGCACTGTCGACACTACAATGCATTTTCTCTAATAACTCAGCGTCGAATCACGCAAATTAGTCCCATTTCAAAGAAAAAAAGAAAAACGCAAGCGCCAACATACGCTTTCCGTTTATTGCAAACCTCGTCACGTCGAGACCACTACTAAAACCCGTTTCCACATTAGAATTGTTAAATAATGTAATTTATTTGATTAGTTATTGTAATTGTATGGTTGATTTTGTCAAAAACTACTAGGACCCAATCTCGAACTGCTTTGGCTTTCATGAAATTTCATCTATCTTGTGAAATCGTTTCTAATTATAAATAATCTTTTGTTTATTGATTAATAAAAGACGGACGGTGTAACGGCAGTTTTAGGAAGAACTAATGCATACAAAATTAATCAAACTGAAAATTTTCATTTGCTATGACGAAGATAAAAATAAAAATACAATATGTTCTGGCATTTTCATACAAAATTATTATTCGTACTCTATTATATGAGTTGAAAAATTTTGAAAATACAATACAATAAATCAATAATTAATACTCTAACGGAAACGAGTAATTATATAGTGTACTATGAGTTATATCTCTATAAATCCTTTGAAATAGCAAGCAAAACATTCAAAGTTTCATAAGCTTTCACGGCCGGAATTCATAGTAGAATGATGATTCGGGCTTGTAGGCCGTGGTCGATTTGAACGGTTTCGTTTCAGCGACTGACTGCCGAGACTTCGAGGTATAATATTCGCCCGCGTAATCAACGCAGCACCCACTGAGGATGTCAGCCGCAGTTGCTAACGAAACGTCTGGACGAAACCGTTCAAATCGACCACGGCCTACAAGCCCGAATCATCATTCTACTATTCAAAGTTTCATAGTCCATTGATACCTATTTCATAAATATAACAAATTAATACAAATTTCAGTAGAAACGTTCCTTAATAGTTGTAGTTATTAAGCTAAGCTCTGTCCTGATGTTTTGCCAACCTATGAACCGCTTTTTTCGCTTTAGTACAGTTCTAACTACAGCTGCCGTCACTGTATTGTAAGTACGACCACCTATGGACTAAAAAGTCCTGTTCAAAAAATATTAGGAATTTAGGTAAACGACAATAAGTTAGGTTTAGGATCCTTTAGGAGTGACTAGAGATTTTCTTTTTCTTTTTTCATTTCACGAAAGCTCGAGGCAGTAGTCGCTCGTTTTCAGGTACTACAAGCCTACCTCACCCATTTCATTGGTCGTTTGTTGGATTTCGACCAGGCTACGTTTATGTTCGTGTTCCATAACAGAAAGGTGCGGCCAGAAAACAAAAAAAAATCTGTATAGATTAGGATTCGATTATGTAGGAAATGTGGATCTCAACATGAAAAACGTTACAAAACGGTTATGCATAATAAACATTGGTGGCAGCTTGTGAATTGTTATACAAATGAACATAACGAAAACTAAACTAACTTTACTAACGGTAAATTGATCCAATTTTACATCAATTTGGAAGAAAAATTACGAAATGTTATCAGTTAGTCGAAAATAATACCAATAGTGCCCATAGTAAGGGCAATCGATTATATGTGATCGTCTTCAACTTATTTTATTTATTTTAAACGACCGCAGTCTTTTTTCTCAGAGTTCTATAGAGTAAAATATAGCGATATATATATTGGTATTATAAAAATGTTACCCCCTTTGTCCTTACGTACCAGCCGCCACTGTTAAATGTATTAAAATACACTGGATTTAACCTTAACGCGGGTTTTTGTTTCACAATGAAGTTTTTGAAAAGCATACTGGACATACGGAGCGTTTTTCATGATGAATTCCCAATAGAATTTGTCATTCTGATTGAAGCATAGACTAATATTGATAGATGGTGAGAGAAGAATAAGGATTTAATTTTGTCGTACATATTAGTATCTATATAACTAATACTACTAATGAAACTAGTTAAAGTAAGTAGGTAGGCAGTAAAGAAAATATGTTTTCCCAGTTAATACACTTAATTACCTATATCACTATTTTAGTTATTAATTTACCTTACGTATCTGTAATTGATCAAGATTACAGCTGTGGATGTGAATAGTCGTAGGCGCTAGAGGAAGACGTTTAATTAATACTTCCATTATAATATTAATTAATAATCTTTTAATTTGTTATACTTTATATTATAATATAGATCTCCTTATACCAAGGGCATTATCGACAAGAAGTATAGGTATCGGTAATTTTGTTGTGTAAATTAGTTGTCTGGAGCAGGTATTTTAGATTTTAGAAGTTTTTTTTTATCTTATTAGTTAATTATGTATCTACATGTAGCAGACAAATAACTTTTGATACTACTAAGGCTTTAGATGTAACTAAAATCAAAAGTTGTAATGCTCTAAGATATTTACGTACATACATAGTTAGATTCCTCAAATTTTAGCAGCATATTAATATTTATGGTTCAAACATTACTTCTGCCGTAGAATAGTTTAAATGCAATATGCCAGGGCTGTTTCAAATGTAATTTTGATTTAGTAGCTCCTGGTATATTTATAAGTTAACATAAAATCAACATATATATATACGTGTTTTAGTGTCGTAGAATAGATATAAAATGTGAAGTTAAAAGTAGATTTTAGTTCCAATGGTCGAAAATCGATTGCAGAAGTATTTTTCGTCTATAAAAAATATCCGGTTGTTTTAAAGAGTTTTTGATTATTTTCAGTGTTGTTGCAGTTTCCATTTTAGTAGTTTGTAGAGATGTAGAGAAATTTCATGAATGCTGAACCGAAATCATACAAACATGTCTTCGCAATGGTTTGAGAAAATTAATTTGAATAAAACAAGGATTGATTACAGCAATACTGAGTTACAGAATTCATTAAAAAACAACGTTATTTTCTCAAGTCATTGCAAATCAACTTAGATTTTTTGTTTCATTTTCGCTTTTTTATTTTACTTCATAACGGCAGCAACGATTTATTAATGCGTTGTTTTTCGTTTTTTTTGTAGATTTCATGTGGTCTCTTGGAGCACTTCCTGACGGTAAGTAAACACACCATTCTTATCAATAATATGTACAAACATCGCAGAAAGAGGTATTTATTTCTTCAATTAGTTAACTAGTAACATTAATAAAAATAAATAAAATATTCAAACAACGTATTCTTATCAAAGTTAAACTGCTGGATTAACAATGCATATGGTTGTAATCGTAACCATGAATACCCCCCACAAATAATGTTTTAATACGTTTTAAATTTTACACTGAGAGAAACATTTCTACAATGAAAAAAATACTTGGCTGAAAAAACTTTAAGTTCATTAAAATGAAAAATTACCACCAGATGTGGATCGCGATTTGGAACTTATCCATGGTTTTGAGCTTCGATGAAATACTGATCAAGCAAGGTTATAGACAATATATCCCTATCTACTGATATTTACCTGTAACCGTAGTAACTTATATGTTTAACAAGGGTTTACACACATTACATTTTTTTTATATTTTGTGATATTCCATCATAAAGACAAATACGACACATTACTTTATTGTATATTACTTTATTATTTTTTCTTTTACAAAAACAGGCTGCGACTAGTTTCAACAAAAGGTTGTCATTCTCAAGCGATTCAAATAGAATAAATTATACAGGTAAAAACCTAATATATATTGGGTTGTTTACAACTTATTTGAAAATGCCTCTTATTTAAATATATATAGCTGCGAATGATATACTTCTACCTGGTCGTTTAGTAATTTATCTTCTGTGATATTTTTAGATTTAAGAATTTCTATAAATTCTAATATATTTAATTTGAAGCCTTTTTCTGTTACATGCAATACCTATAAATTTTGAAAAGTTGGAAAACGGTGATCTGTATCTATAAAATGATTGGCAAAATTTGAATTATTCTTTCCCAACCTAAATAATCTACAATGTTCATTAAAACGAATTCTAAAAGAACGTCCAGTTTGGCCTAAATAAAAGGAATCACACTTTAGCTTATAGACTCCGGTGTTATCATATTTATCAATATTATCGTTTGTATTAAAAATTAGATTTTTTAGTAGTGTATTTACTTTAACACTAACTGTTAAGTCATGTGTCAAGAGATGTTATCAAAGTAAGTTAAAGAAATTGATTTTATTTTGAAAGGCGGATTGATAATGTTCTATGGATTATTGAATTATAGGCAGCTAATTTATGTGCCAAAGGATGACATAAATTGTAAGGAATGGTTGTATCCGTAAATGTTAAATTATATAACAACAGAACTTGAATCGTTAAACAAAGACCCAACACCATCCTTCCAAATAGAAACAAGGCAACTTATTTTAAATAGTAAAGAATTATTTAATAACGCAGAAAAATTTAAATTAATAGGTATGAACCCCTATCACTTAAACTTTACGGTCATATAAAAAACCATAAAGATAATGCCCCTATAATACCTGCAGACTCATATATAAACAGCCCTGTATACAAGTTAGCCAAGAGAATAAATAAACTATTTATGGACACTACAAAATTTCATTCACAACATAGTGTAAAAAATGCAGTTAAATTAACAAATAAATGCTACCTGTGGTGTTATGATGAGATCTAATAAGTTCGGAATCGTGATCCATATCTGGTAATTTCTATAAATTTTTGACCAAGAACTAAATGTTCTTTTTTTATTTAATTGTTTTTTATTTGATTCCAAAAAGGAATTTAAGGGTTTACTTATTTCATTCAACTTTTTTCCGCATTGTACCAGTCACAAATTTTACTAACATGACCTTTCCCTGAAGTAACTTACTTTAAAAAGCCTATGATATAAAGTCTCGATTGTAGTTCTATTTGATAATCCAGCACTACAATTTCGTTATTATTAAAACAGATATTTGTCGTAATTTCTATTTTTATTAGTCTTATTATTCAACAAATACCACCGTAGAAATGCCGACCGTATATCTTAGAAACACAGTGCTGCAATTTCTGCAGGTAAAAACACTCATGTTTCATGTGCTGTTCTCAACACACAAATACATCTTGTACATACGTCTTGGTGGGATTAGGTATATAGTTTAACTGCAAAGTACACTCATACATTTTGCTTAAGAAAACACGATATTATAGGGGAAAACTAGTCTGTCAGCTCAACAAAATACGTGCAAAATTGTTGGAAATTTTACCAAAAATAATATCACTTACTTTTCATACCATCTAATTTGCTTACAATGACTTCATGACTACTCATAGTTGATATCCATATGTTTTTCTTTTATTTTAATATTTATTGTGTTAAAATAATACGTCTTGGTGGGATTAGGTATATAGTTTAACTGCAAAGTACACTCATACATTTTGCTTAAGAAAACACGATATTATAGGGGAAAACTAGTCTGTCAGCTCAACAAAATACGTGCAAAATTGTTGGAAATTTTATCAAAAATAATATCACATACTTTTCATACCATCTAATTTGCTTACAATGACTTCATGACTACTCATAGTTGATATCCATATGTTTTTCTTTCATTTTAATATTTATTGTGTTAATAATTTTCAACGATTTTTTTTTATAGCGAGTACTTATACAATTGTTTAAGAAAATCATGTTGAGTTCTGTGATCGAAAAACTGTTATGCAAAATACAGAAAAAGGTTTTAAAACGTAAATAGTGTTTCGACATCCAAGTCATCCTAAATTTGACGGTCTCTAATTGAGAATGTTATACTTGAGCATTCTCTAGGGACTCAAACCTCTAGCTAGGATGGCAGTGTGGTTGTCAAAGCCCTTACACCTAGATTTTTAACCGTATTTGTGGAATTTTGGGTAACTATGTATCGCATTTATGGTCTCTTTTGGCAATATTTATTTCACATTAACACATGGTAACATTATTATATGTGTTGACCAATTATTACACAACATAACTCTCTGTTACGTACCTCCTTAAATAATTGGTAACGTAGAGGTATGCTATGCAGCACCCAAAATTAGTTATAAGTCACGTTTGCTCTACTTGACAACCCTTAAAAGACAACCCCACGAACTTTACTGTATCATACAATGAAAAATCGAAATTATGTGCACCGTACAGAATATTATTTTAACTAATCATTGCTGCTTTTGGTGGTAAAACTCCGCAACTTGTTTGGTAACATGTTTGAAATAGCAGAGATAACAGTAAATATCAGGAGATGGATATATACTGACAACAATTTAATAAATGAATATTTAACGTTGGGTCACCTGTGTACAATCTCTAGTTGCTTTTTAAATGTTTGTTTAATTACTTCTTACAGATTATGTCTATGACGTAACCACAATATCTCGATAATTTTACTGAACCGTAGAGTTATTGATGAAATAAAGTTAGGAACGATATATAATAAGGTTAGTTAGGGCTGACTGAAAGGATTACTGTATTCTTAAAAAACAATTTATGAGACATATTTAAAATTAAAACTTAAACCAAACAAACTTGGGAATTTCACTTAAAACTTTATTAAAAAACTCGATACGTATTTCGCCTTATAAGGGCATCTTCAGGAGTAACAGATTTTGGCAACAATCCCCTATTGAACCCAAACATTGTTCAACTTCCATATTTTGTTACTCCTGAAGATGCCCTTATAAGGCGAAATACGTATCGAGTTTTTTAATAAAGTTTTATGTGAAATTCCCAGGTTTGTTTGATTTAAATTTTAATTTTGAATCATGTTTCACCAAGTGATAACGGCAGATACCCTTAAGTTAGAGAAATATTTGTTGATTAATTGACTAATTTTATTTGTTTATTTGTTTCTTTGTTTAATTATAATATTTGTGTCTAATATGGATTTTCTTTTTCAGGTTTTCCGGCAGCCGCTTATGCGGCTTACGCCGCGGGTAGAGGTTATTCGGGCTATCCTAGTTTCGGACTGCCGTACCCAGCAGGTAATGCCTTGGCCAACTTGCACCACCACCCCTTGCCGCTGCTCCCCTATCCCCATCTCGAGCATCTCGGTGCCGTGTACGGTGGTGGAGCAGCGGCCAGTCTGCATGCCATGCCCCTGTGAATCCTTGCCGCTCGGTTTGGTGCAGGGTAATTTTAATAATGGGGTTCTAATCAAAATAACACCTAATAACACACACTAATTTCAATCACCATGTTTCCCTATAAATTATGCAGCTGGCTGGTTATTTAGTTTGATTTATATTTATTAACTCAAGTCTCTCAATGACGATGCCAAAATATTTACGAAAATTACAAATTAACAAAACAATTCATTGAATTTTTTTGTGACATACAGAAACACCAACTTTTACTTTAATACTTTAATGTATATATATGTTACGGGTAAAGTTAGTTTTACCGGTTAAACTGCGTAATACCCAAGACTCTTGGGTAAAGTCCAAAATATATTTGGAATTGCATGAAACGTGTACAACCACTTTTTTTTTAACTGCTTTCGCTTGGTTAAAGTTGGATGTGCCATAAATGACAAAGCCATTAATGTTTGAAAAACATATTTAATTCAAAAAATACATTTTACAAATAAAAATTAGTATTCTAAAACTGTATTCTCTTAAAGGTAATCTACTCACGAGTACTTATTTGTTCAAACAAGACAAGCTGCTGTGACATTTCGAGTTGCAAAGATTTCCAATAGCTTTACCTAACCTAACTTAACCTAAACACAAGTCCTTTTTGACAGAGTTGAGTTATATGAGTCATTTATGGTACGCGGATAAAACGCGGTTTGCCCGGGTAAAGCCCGGAACGTATACAATTCCAAATATGTTTTGGACTTTACCCAAGAGTCTTGGGTATTACGCAGTTTACCCGGGTAAACCTAGGTTAACTCGCTTATATAACTTTACGCGTTACATATATATACAACAGTTAAAAAGGTCTATTTGGTATTCCTAATGCGGTTTGATAAAATACTTCGGGTCTGTATATATACATATGAATCGGTATCCTAAATACCTTTAAATGAATAATTAAATTAAGTTAGTCAATTTAATACAATTATTATAATTCGGCTGTGAATCCAAACTTTGAAGTTGCGGTTGCGATAAAATAAAAAGAGACTAAAGAGTATTTTACTGCGACGTTCGCGCAAAATTAAAAAAAAAACGTTACTCATGAATTAAATATGCAATGCAGTAAATCGCATGTGTTATTGTTAATTCTGTTTTTTTACATTCCTCTGCTACATATTGGCCACCATTTGTACATTAAACAAAATTTCGTTTAGTAAAATTAACAAAAAGGTATTTAAAACTGTATTTATTATGGATTTAAAAACCGAAATATTTACTATAAATACTAATAGTAATTTTAGTAAGGTTTATGTCTAATAGTCAATGATAATGTAATAGGTACCCCAATAAATGTGTATGTAGGCAGGTTTTAGTAAGTGTTGATATCATACCTAAATAGTTATAAAAAGAAAAACTTAGGCAGGCTAGATAATACTTAAATAGCGTATAAAATATACTTAGCATTGTATAGGATCAATAATGTGTGTTAGCGAATGTAGTTTCCCGTCAAAGAAAAAGAAAACGAAATATATAAGTATTAGACTTTCGTTTCTTAGCTTGACGAAAAATTTCACTTTCGTGACTGTCCACACTAATCGCACACACAGGGTGGCTTTACGAATTTTTAGCTTCGATAATGTTCAACACGTAATACGATACATAAAATTTTGCCGTAAAAATATGAGCTTGGAATTAAAAATGTTAAAAAAGTTTTCTTATATAAATATCAGGAACCAAAAGGGTTAAAATAATTTAACGTTAGGAGTAAAAGTTAAAAAGGGCATTAACTACAAATAAACAAAATAATGAAACTTCTTCAGCAATAGTTTTGGTATACGAAATATATGGAAATTAAATAACAAACTCATTATACTCAAATGAAATCAAATATGAATTATAATAAATATAAGCAACTAAACTGGTAAGTATGGCGCTTTATAAAAGTCAGTTTTATTTAATAATACGCTTATTATAATTTTTACAAATGCGGATAGGTAAAAAACATCTATTTACAAAAATGGTCATATCGAAATTTAATCCGAAAGGAAAACCTGTTATCGCTGCATTATTTTTGTACATTTTTAACAAAAATCTATTCCTTAGAAAATCATTCTAAAAGGATTTTATTTTACACAAGCGCACCTCGATGCCTCTATAAGCATACGTATATATATGTTGCGAGCCCGTCCCATACTTATCCTTCCACAGGATACTTGGCACGATTGGGTTCAATCCTAAATTTCGAAATCAAATTTATCAAAATCCGATTAAAATTTTATCATTTTTATTACCTAAATTGATAACATATTGAAGGTAGTGTGTTGCTCCTGCACGAATCTTTATTATTATTTATTTTTTCTTCCTTTCCCGTTTTATTGTACTTTATAATACCAAGGTTCACAGGAGTATGGTATAGGTACATTTCATTCATTGAAAATATTGACCGAAAACGTCCGAACTAGGTGACCCCATTCGTGTTGCGTACGATTTTTTAGCCGTTACCAAAAATAATCTTCAGTACATCCCCACACAAAAAAAAATAAGTCATAATTCGTCAAAAAGTCTCTACGTTTCCTCAATAAATAGCAACAACTTTTCAAAAAATGTGGCATTCAAAATTTATTTTATAAGTCTGACAGAAACCTACTTGAACTTTTTAACGAATTTTGTAAATTGAAGGGATATCTTAGGATGTTCTGTGGATTGTTCTGACGCGAAATTATCTGCAATCATTCGACTGTTGGCATTTTTCAATGAAGAGCCCCATTAAAAGACCGATGACAATTTTTCGTTGTGGTTTGGCTTACATTAGAAAAATGAAAACAGAAAAATGTACGTGTTATCAATTATAATCGTTACGTAAAATGTGCAATATATTTACATTACGGTAAACATGCTATACGCCCAATATTTGTTAAGCGCAACTATATAAATATTCTATATATATCTATATATATAAATGAATATAAATATATCTGTACATGTATTTATTACATAATGTGCCAAAGTTATTATTTATTATAAAGTCGTGTAAGGTTGAATTATTGTTGTTTCGAAGTGTAAGGGTATGATTATGGTTGTATCAGAAAAAAGTGCTGAAAATTAACTCATCCTCTTAGTAAAATTTAAAACAATTTTTAAAGAAATATGATATGTAACTTTAACATTTCATAGCTTTTCAAAAGCCCATTTTTTTTAAAAGTACTAATTAATTGAATGAATTAAACTGGGCATGAAAGCTTACGGTTTACCCAAGAAATAGATTGTTTATAATGGGATTATTAGAAAAGTGATCACTCAATTTTATTCATCAAAACTTGCGAGAAAAATTCTATAGAACTTCTAAACAGGGTAACACTTACCTTTTTTGAACTGTATAGCATGTGGCATCATGAACTTCTTTAAATGAATTAGATTTCCTGTAACAAAAACACAAAAGATATAAGAAGTTGTTTTGACTTTTTCATTTACATAGTTTGTCTTAATATATCAGATAATAAATATTTGGTTCAAGCTTTCGCGGCCACCGTTAATGTTGTCGTGGTTGTTCGGGCTTTTTCGCGTCGTCCATCAAGGTTTATCCTCGACGTTTCGTCGCCACGCACGGACATCTTCAGGAGATATTACTGTAGTCAGTAGAGATCTCTACTGACTACAGCAGCAGTAATATCTACTAAACGTCGAGGGTAAACCTTGATAGACGACGCCAAAAAGCCCGAACAACCACGACAACATTAACGATGGCCGCGAAAGCTTGAACCAAATATATATATACCACTACCCTCATTGCATCCGAATTAAACATTCTATTACTTTACCTATATAAACTAGACGAAGAAAAAAACAAAAGAAGAAGATGGGTTAATTAAGGTACTTTTCCCCATTCTGTACATACAGTATTTACTTTTGTATGTACTGACAACTGACATGTATGCTGTTACTATTGTTAACCATTCTAGAGCTGGGAATTGCAAGTAATTCATGAATACATACATACTAGAAACAGAATTGTGGAATAAAGGGATATGCGGAAGGAGCCTGGTTATTTTAATGTAGCGGAAATTTTTCCTTTGAAAGCGTATCCACATTTGCTAGAAATGGGGTCCGTTCGTAACCATAAATGGTACGTCTACGTACCCTTTCGTACGTTCCCTGGTTGAAAAGTACGTACGCGAGATAATGACACGAGAGCGAGTCGCGTTCATAAGTTTTTCACAAGTTGGGGAGACCAGGCAGGTGTGCATGCCTGGCGGAACGACCCGAAACGGGAAAGTTCCCCTTCAACGGATGCAATGCAGGAGTAACATCGCGACGGATATTGCAATGACGTCTGCGACGAAGGATCGTTTACTTTTAATTTGCTTCCGTCTCTCCAAAGTGCACTCCTTTCTTCCACGAAACAGCTTTCTATCCCAACCCGTTACGCGGCGTTACTGCTATATAGGAGAAATTATTAATTCAGTCCCAAATCACACGAACCGCCGGATGTCCCAAAATGATTATGTTTTATTGCTACATTTACATACGTTAATAATAACTGTCTTTACTTAAATTTATAATAAACTGTCATAGTTCAGCGAATTCACTTATCCGTACCTAAAAATACCATCCTGTTTATATGAAAAAGATCCTGACTTTACTTGAAATCTAGGGGCATTTTCGATGTTCAGTTCTCCCACACCAAAACAAAAACAAAATAAAGACGCAATCAATATTTGATTTTATGAATGCGTTTATTTTTTAACATTGTAAACTTAGAAACCGCGATACTTCCTAACGTAATGCTGATATAACCTCATTATTCTGTCAATTTATCTGGCCATGATTGGTTTAGACTCGATAATGCCATTATGGTCTTTTTAAAACATTTTCCGTTTGAATTCCATGTGCTTGTATCATTGTACTAGCTCCACCTCTATATCTACAGGCCTAGGCAAAATTATTACCCATACGCTTTGAGGGAATTGGAAGGTCTACGTTTTATGGATAAACAAAACTTATGGTTTTCATGTTTAAACGTCTACATTAATTCATTTGGAACAAGATATTAATACTTATCAAAATAAGTGGGCAAAAATGGCCTGTTACACTTTTATATTTTTGGATCAGTAGAATTGAGATGAAAGAATCAAATGGTGTATTACAGATGTACGAAAAATTGAGGAGAAAAGGTATTAGCAACAAGGAATTCAACTGAACAAAACTTGGATTAAAGTGACAAACTGGAGCATTATTATTTTATCTATTTAAAAATGAAGCAAAAGCAATAAATAAAGAGAGAATGTCTCTAATTAACTGAAGTGACATCCCTGAATCTCTAATTACTCTAACTTTTCCTTACGTTTTCTTACAATTACATTTCTTCTACCGTTTGTAAAATGAATGCGTTTTCTTATAATTAATAGGTCTATTGTCTGCAAGTTATAATTTGTTTCCTTCAACCGCTTTTAACTATTTAATGTAGTTAAACAATTACTATCAATGTTTCTGTAATCTAGTTGGAGAATTCTTTTTTTTTTGCGATGACATATCCGTCAAGAAGGTTGATGATAATGAATTGTGTCGGTTGGGTCGAAGGAAGCGTCTGGATCGGGTTTGGGGATTGGGATCGAGTTCGTTGTTTGGTTGGTTGGTCGGAGAGAAGAGCCAACCGGTCCGGATATGCCAAGTGCGTAAACAAGAGTGATGAGGCGTAAGCCGGGCCATCTGTAAAACGCCTCGAGACCCCGTTTCATTCGAACTATCGCGCTTGACATTGCTCCACTGTAATAAACGGCACAAATTGATGGTCTCATTTGGAAACGGCTCGTCCCGTCCCATCCCGTCCCGTCCCGTCCTTTCCTTCCAGCACCGAAGACTAATCGATCCCCAGGAGAACACACGCTCCTCGAAACAAATCCAGGAATTAATTGCTTATTTAATTGTCCTGCTTGAGCGCCGACGACAAATTCCTGCCAAGATGGGGGCGACTGCGTGGAAATCCCCGTTTCCTATCTCTCAACATCTTCCCGGATCGAACACTTAAAGGGATTTGTTGTCTCCTTTAAGCTATCAATCTGCACGGTTAATTTAATGCTGTTTCGCTGGAAAATGCGTCTAAAAGGACGCGCTTTCGAACGCATCCATATACTTTATAATCATTACCAATACAAGTCTGGTACTTCTGATTCTTCTGTTTATTCTCGATATTCACTAATAATCATATGTCGCTTTCATTATTAGCTGATCATATCACGATAAATAAATGAAGCATTTCTTTGAAAATGTAGATAAGGACTTATTGGTTTCCTTAAATATTCATTCAAATCATATTGAGGAAGAATAGTTTCCATCATCATGACATATATAATGATGACACTTTCCTATAATAATTTTGACAATAACTAATTTTGTAAAAATAGATCATGATCCCTTCATTTGCCTCCTAATCTTAATAAAACAAAAGTTCATTAATATTTGTCCAATAGATCATTAATATGATATTCTATGTTGATAAGCGCATTGGATAAATTTGACATCCCGGCTCTCTCTTGCAGGACGAATTTAAAAACAATGCCTTAGTGAACATTTTTGTTAATCCAAAAGATTCATAATTTTAGCTTAGTTTAAGAGAGGTCTCTATATGGGTGAACAGGGAAAAACATGGCAATATGAATATTCACATTCACGTATTTCATAAGGGCAAGATTTATTTACCTTCGTATTTCTTTTAAATATTTTATGTTACATGTGAAATTTATTTTGTCATATCTTCCACGTGAGCCATATTTTTTTTAATAATTGCAGTACCTTTTTATATATTCAAAGAATAAAACAATTATAAAGGGTTGTATAGTTAACCACAAACTTTATTAAACAATTGTTCACTTGTTTTCTGTTGCATATCGCGACGTCTGTTTCTACTTAAATAATCTTGACGACCTTAATATCGCAAATGTGGATAAGTTTTCTCAATTATTTCAATAAACTGAAACAATTGTGTTGTGTGTACCCAATTGAGGAATTCGAAAGAGAAAAATAAAAGAGAAATGAAAAGATAAAAGTAATAATTTCAGCGAGCAGAATGCCTATGTCATCCATCAGTTTCAACGGCGAGTAATCAAATTGAACTATAGATCTACTTAGAAGTTATGTGATCAGATTGATGTTTTAACATTATTATTATCGTTATTATTTGTAGAACAGAGTGTCTGTAGGACATAAAAATGTACTTTTTTCACATAACTAATTCCGTAGTTAGTTGATTGGTCATGTGTTCCAATATTGTTAATTGTACAATTTCAAAAACGTCTTAAGCTGAAACTGTACCTAATCATCGTAAATGTAACTTCTTGTACTTATAGAAGAAGTTACTGTACTAAAAGATTAAGTTTTCATTTCATATTTTCTTACAAAAAGGATTTCTTGAATAATTCAATAAGTTTATTGTTGTTGTAAGAAAATTTGAGAACACATTTCAAATCAATAGTTTAATATGATAATACTAACAAAAATGTGAAACGTTTTATTTAGGCGTCCACTTCTAATAGAATAGTCGGCAAATAGAGTAGAAAATGTTTAGTTTGAGGAATAAAAATAAGGTATTGGCGTAGTGAAACTAGTAAATTTACTTTATTATAGCGCCGTGGTCTTACTTGTATACGTTTTTCTTTACACAGAATACACGTTATAGTATAAAGTCATAGACAATTTACAGTAAATAGCGATAAGACATTTTGTATACTTGAGTCGATGTGTATAGAGGTAGTTACGTGGTACAACGTAGTTACTAGAATGGGGTGTCGTGAAGGGATATTTACGAGAAACTTCGCGACACCGCATTTTTAGAAGCTAGAAAGCTGTTTAGAAAATCGTGTTTTATTCTTGTTGTTTACGATAGAACTTGATAACGCTATGCATTTTATACATAACGATCCCAACCCCTTCACGTCTTTCTTACCTCTTACTACTAACTAACTCCAATATTTATGGCTTATATTAATTTATCATCCTACACGCCCAATTCATTTTCCATCAATTCAATTCAATTAAATACAACTGCTCTGCTCTTAGTTATAATAACTAACTACCCACTACCCATTACCCACTTTAGGTCAAACAAAAACACTAAAAACGGCTTTGACATGAATAAAACCCAAAATTTGGTTGAAGGGCTGACGTACAGAGACCCGTAGAATGTTAACATAAATTTTCCTAAATAAACAGTACATACGCCTAGAATCACAAACTTTCTAACAGAAAACACATCTGAAACGTTTGTGACATTTTTTTAAAAGATAAAAGTGTGTTAACAATTATCCTAAAATTTAATTAAAAACAAATGCTCGATATATTATATTGGGTAATTTTTCATCATCATAGAAATATTCACAAATGAACACTTCACACCTGAAATCTAATTTGTTTAGTGAAACCTGCTACTATAATGGAGTTTTACATTTTCCATCCGAACAAAACGACTTTTATAAACATTTTAACTTACTACAGCGTATAAATTTTGAGCTAAAGTCTTTGCAACTTTATCAAAACTTTTAATTCCGCTTAAGGACAGAACAATGTTTGTCCTATTCTGTAATTAAAAATGTACCTAAGTGATTACTATTCTAACCACTTTCCTATCGAAATAGATTTTTCTTCTTGCAACTATGTACATTATGCTAACGTAAGATTAAATACGACCTCGCAAAGATCTGGTTGCGAGATGAAGCTCTAAAATCCATTATACATCAAACCCCTGTGAAAAGACGTCCCGTCCGTTGGTTGCATTGTCGTTTCTCCGATGAGATCGCCAACATCTCATCGTGAGAGAAGATCACTCCGTAATCCTGAAAAGTAGTCCCATTTTTGCATTCGTATTTCGTGTACCTACTGGCTTCCGGTTACTTTTCGTCCGGTGCTCCGGCAAGGAGCGAATTGCCTTGTAGTGTATCGCTTTGTTATTATTTCGCCGACGAAAAAGTTATGATTAATGTGGCCCTAAAAATTAGACGTATACTGTAATCTAACATTCATTCAGTTTTCTTTGGAATCCTTTTCAAAATTCCGACCCTTGTATATTAAAAGCTGTCGAGACCATGATAGATGGATGGAAACTACGGCAACGAGCCAGTCGACGGGTGGCATTTTCCCGCGTCGCCCTTCAACCTCACCGCCCACCCCAACACACCCCCTAACATTCACCCTCTCTGACGCCTTTTTTGATCGCTATTTTTCTGCTCGCGACTTTTTGCAATACGTCGTCCATAAATTGCCCTCTCTTTTCCCCTGGACTTTGTCTAAGCTTTTCGACCGAAAATTAATCATATATTAAATTAATTCCTCAAGTTATTTCCTCGAAAAACTTCCACCTATCAAATTTTATCGTCTTTTGATGGACATTTACAAAGTATTGCATCGTAAATCCATTTAAAATTCATTTCAAATTAAACTTTTTTTTAATAGAATCCATAAGTTTTCTAAGCTCTGCAATGTGAAACATCCATTTATTAATACAACGACAATGTCACTAAAAGCTTTCAGAATTCAACTCTATTAAGTTAAATTATATTTATTTTGAGTTTTTAGATGATTCAAAACCTTTATGTACTAAAATAATAAGAATTGAAGAATTGGTTTTATCTTCGTAATTAAAATTTACAGGAAATTCCATAATTTTTGGTAGTTTTAATTGGTTGTCTGTTTTCTGAAACCTTTATAATGAAATTTCAGTATATTAATGTATTTATTTTTGGAATAAGCCTGTGCCTTCATCGTTTTATTCGAACGAGTTCGAGGGTTATTGTAGTCATTAAAATAAAAAAAAATGGATATTACTTTCTAGGCTTATTGCAGCCCCCTGCATTACTATATCTTTTTTCAATCGAATCAGTATAAGCATTGTCTAAATAACTAACTAGACAATTCTCTTGACAGTTTCCGACTTATTGCCCCACATTATTTCTTACAGGCTCACCAAAACTAAATTGTGGGAATAAATTAGTGTTTATTAGTGGGTTGGTATAATATTCAAAATTCAAAAACTTCAAAACCATTAAACAATTAAATTGCAAGGAAATTTAAGAACTGTTTCCCTTTTATTACAATTACTGTCTGGTTGTTGTATAACTAAGAGCATAACATTGTAGAGATCTAGTGAACTACTGATAGTACGTATTTATAAAGACTAGCACTAACCACCCTTTTCATTTAGAGAAAAAATAACACCCATCTTTGTATTTTTCCTTTAGCTGCTCCTATCCCTATCTGAAATATTTCAATCCACAGTAACTTATCTCTCATGTACAGTTATTAATGCAGAATACTGACTGTCCTACTTAGTTTAGAATCATAGTATACTTATAATCCTCTGTGTAGTAAGTAACCTGTCTTCAACCAGCTAAATTTACCAACAAATGAGCTAGTTCTTTAATAGTGGTTCAGTTAGATAGATGACAATGTTATAAAATTAAATTTTCAATTCTGAATTCCTTTATTAATGTGGGACGCTATTACGTATTGCAGTACTAAAATGAAACATGTTTACTGGATCTATCATAAATGTGTATGAAAGTTCATCACTGGTTATTATACGAAATACATACGAAAATTACATAAAGGGAGAAGAGGAAATGAATTTAGTCCTTAGTACCAAAGATTATTAATTAATTTGCGATATATCACAAAAAGTGGTGTAGAATAGTTATGATTGATACTTTAAAATTTCAACTATCAAATTATTATTTCCTGTACATTGAAGATGATGTTTTTTTTTTAAAGCATTAATAACTTGTATGTGACAGTAAGTTAATTAAACCATTCCCTAATCCGATAAACCTTTCACTGCACTGATGCTAATACTAACAATACAGTTGCAAATCACTAACTAATACAGTACATTCTATTTGCAGTGGATCTAACCAATGGACAACTCACTCCTAATAATAACACCCCATTGTTGACTCAGGCTCTGTCAGGTAACTAATAAAATGCTTTAATTCGTAGCTTGATGCATGCTTCTACTTATATTCATATTGTACACATTCCCATGAATAAACAATAACAAAATATTTAAATTCGCTAAAATAACAAATTTAATTAAAAACTAAACCCTTAGTAAAATTATTGAAATATTGCGTATACGTCATCAGTCAACAGTAGTCTATATGAACTAATCCATAAAGTAATGGCTAAAGTATGCAATAGTACATTGGACTCACTTGTAATATAGAAAATATGATGTAAACTACATCGTGAGTGTATATAACTAACTTACATTGCATGCTGCGTAACATACGTTCCAGTTTACTTGCCCGTTGTAATGAGGCAGTATTAACCATGTAGAAAAATTAAGCATATTAAAGACTTGAAAATGAGGGAGCAGAGATTATCAGAGATGATATTTTTATCACAAATCAATTCAACAGTTTGCCACTTCCGGTTACACCGAAAATTGATGTCAACTTTGTGATTTTTAATCTAATGCTGTATTTTTTATGACGAATCCGTATGAAGCATAAAGTTTTAAAACTGTTTTTTTTCTGAACGCCCTGTTCAAATTATAAATATTACTATTTGGTTCAAGCTTTCGCGGCCATCTTTAATGTTGTCGTGGTTGTTCGGGCTATCTGGCCGTCGTCTTCCAAGGTTTATCCTCGACGTTTCGTCGCCACGCACGGACGACATCTTCAGGATATATTACTGTTGGTGTATTCAGTAGAGATCTCCTGATGATGTCGTTCGTGCGTGGCGACGAAACGTCGAGGATATACCAGAAAGCCCGAACAACCACGATAACATTATAAATCTTAGTCTTGGCATGACATTAACGTTATAACTCGGCTATAACTAGCAAAAATTTCAACATTCTAAGTCATTTTTTATGGAAGTTATGACTGTTTATAGTTTGGATTGCGGTAGCGATCTTTTGATTTTATAAATTAAATTATCTCAGAAATTATTCATCATGTTTACGATGAATAAAGTTGATTATCAAAGTCACCTTATAATTTTATGCTTCACACGAATTCGTCGTAAAAATATTCCGTTCCATTTAAAATCACTAAGTTGACAGGAACTTCCCGTATAGAACGACAAGAGATATTCAGATAGATACACTTCTTATCTCAAGTACGCTGCTACAGTATCATATGCTACTTCCATATTTTTATGCTCTAAGGTATGAACAATCGAATCAGTACTGTATGTCGTTAAATATTTGATATACACGCAATCTTTCAATAATGATAGTATAATATATCAACTTGTAGCTACAATAACATTTGCAATTACAAAAAAAAAAAACTTGAATTAATAATATATTAGTTTGTTGTTAATATGATTGTTTTGTTTCAGTGATGAACAATTATCAGGCAGCTGCGGCGGCGGCTGGAGGATTTGGTCCGCCGCCAGCCTCGCCGCACGCGGCGGCCGCCGGTCGCGGCGGGGGCGGCTTCCCGGCGGCCAATTCACCCGGCCCAACGGGTATCGATATGTATAGTAGCGGTGGCGGTGCTGCCGGAGACAGCGGCGTCGGCTACGTGCAGGCCGCTAGCCCCCAGCCGTCCGGCTTCCCCGCCATTGCTGTATCTCGTGCCCCCCTTAACTACAGCCCAGTAAGTCGACAATGCTTTGAAGTTTTCAAAAGCGTGAGTTGATAACGGAGCTTAAATGACCGTCCAAAAGCGCTCGACGCGTGGACGGCAAACGCTCCTTTTTTACCATTTATTTTTTATGTTTATGTGGATAGATTAGATTAGTACATTTTGGTAGTTTGAACTGTGCGAATACACGGAAAAATCATTTTTACAGCATTTTTAAAAAACCAATACAAAAGGTAATAATTTTTCAAATTTAAGTAGGAGTTGTTGAATTTTGAAAATAAATTGCAATTCTAATATTTTTTTACTACAAGTAATCCGACTAGAAATTAATTCAGATTTTCCGGAGTATGATTAGAACCGGATCATATATTCCGTAATACTACCATTCTGATCAGGATACGCTACGACATTCCTAAATCCAAATATTTGACTAGTTACGGTGTATTGTTTACAGAATTTGTTTTCTTATTAAAACGTTTATAGGGGATTCACAAATTTGCCTTTGACCTAAACCATGCATTCAATATTATGATCTCAATTATGAAACGTATATTTTCCTGATACCGACTGTATAAGTAAATTCTAGTGCACTAAAAATTTATTACTTAAATTTTGGTTAGCTTGAAAATTACATTACCACTCAATAAAATTATTATATATTTATTCATTGGCAGAGTAGTAAACAATAACAAAACAAATTTTGATCCCCAGTATACTCGATATAACCTCATTCGTTTTTGAAAAGAATTTGTGATCAGGATCAGATCTGCTCAGCGAATTCGGTCCGCTTAATAAGAAAGAGGTGTGACGTTTACTGTCAGTACCCAATCATATGGTACGAAAATCTAATCATATCCGGATTTAAATATGAACAATTTCCAGTCAGGAATCCCATCAACTATTCCAAAGTACAATTTAAAGATATTTCTAAATAATCTTCTAGAAAAATGCCGTAAACTTACTATTTTTCCAAGTAACTGCACTTGCATGAACATTAACAACAGATAAAAAGAAAGGATAAATAAATTATTAAAATGTTAAAAATAAATTAAGTAAATGTTGAAAACTGGTTTTCAGCCTTAGGTCGTCGATTCATTGAATGAGTAATGTTCCACAGATACTTTAATAAAGTGGTTTTCATTTTTTAGATTAGAATATCAAAAAAATCTGAATAATTGTCCTCATGGACTATTTTTCCCCGAAGATGAAAAAGATAAGATTAAATTTAATTTAAACACAAATATTGATAAAAATTCCACCTTATATTTTGATTATTTGAACACTAATGTTTAATCATTTAAGAACTACGCAAAAATTGAGTTTAAATTATTAAATTGTAGACTTATCTCGTATCCCAAAATTAGGTAAAAACTACTTGACAAATAAAAAAAAAAACAACTAAAATTAACTTATAAGACTAATAAATTTCATTGTAATTGTTTGTATGAGAGATTTCAGAGATTAAGGAATTGTCCATCTATTGTTTCTATTTTACAATTTTCATTCAAAATTTTAGAATACACATATTAAGGTAAGTTTCCACATCTGATACAATATTCGACTGTAGAAGTTGTAATGTCATCTGTTATGTGATATGATAATTACAATATACAAATATCCTGTTGCAAAATTACGTTGAAAAAAGCGTTCACACAGTCCTTAGCTCTAAAAGTAAATGTCGAGCAATATTTCAATGAAATATTATGGAAAATTACCATTAGAAAAAGGCAAGATCCGGTAAGACCTTTACACAATAAGATTTCGAAGCCGTTAACAATTGTAACTTAATTACTTAATAGTTTAACTTGAAGGAACCAATCAGCACTTACTCCAAGATTTTTTACAAATTTTTAGAAATTACAATAGGACATATCAATAGGGATTAATACTAAATTAATTTTTGTACAATGTGCTATAATTTTCTCGAAAGCAAAAAAAAGTAGATGTCTGTATTTTTAAAAATTTCATCTTTTCTGTTTTTGCATCATAAATCTAGGTCCATATATCAAACCTTATTTTAATATCCTATATAACGGAGAGGCTCTGACATATAGACACACAGATAAGAGTATGAAAGTTCCTATTTGATTACTAAATTCAAAATACATCCAGTTAACTACTGTGAAAATCAAACGAATTAGCGACTTGTTTGCATTGTGTTAACTTGAAACTCAAGCTAAAACAAATAAAAAACGGCACATTTAGGAAGTATAAATCCCTAATGTAATTGTAAAAAAAATGCAAAAAAATATTTAGAATTATTTACAATCATTTGTAGTAACAATATTGTTTCGCTGAAGTTGCAATACCTTGAACAGGAATGTACGAGGCATGTTTTTCAAGTAAGTACCGTTTTGAAATTCTGCCGCCGGAGCGCTGCGGTCAGCGTGAAGTTCGGGCTGCTATACAATTCCTTAGTACTAAAGGACTAAAACCGATTAATATTTATCGTGAGATCTGTGCAGTTTACTGACAAAACATTATGAGTAATGGAATGGTGAGAGCATTTAAAGATGGCTGCACAAATGTGCACGACAATGCCCGTCCGCATGTGGCTAATCGGACCAAAGATCTCATCACATATTTTCACTGGGAAACTGTAGATCATCCTCCGTACAGCCCTGATCTGGCGCCCAGTGACTACCATTTGTTCCTGCACTTGAAGAAATATCTGGGCGATCAGCGTCTTTAAGACGATGACGAAATCAAAACAGTTGTGATGCAGTGGTTAACACGTCATTACAACGTTATGAGAAGTGCCTCAGTATTAAAGGAAATTATGTAGAAAAATACACTAAGGTACAGGCTTTCATGTAAAAATAAAATTATTAAGATATCTTTGCACGTTTTTTATTAATTTCAAAACGGTGCTTACTTAAAAAGCATGCCTCGTAGGATATAGGATATGATGGGCACGGAAAGCATTTCTTCACATAATTTTCGAGCTTTAAAAACAAAATAAAAATCAACGTAACCTACCCCACCCCAAACCTAATCTAACATAGCTAGTTTTTATGCTAGATTGGGTTATGTTATGTTACGTTCATTTCTATTTGTATTTGACATTGCCATGGTGTAATTAAGCTTGCTGAATTTCACAACATACTAAGCTTATCAAGGTAATTGGATGTATGAACTTTAACGAGACAATTTTGTTACTACAAAAGATTTTAAATAGTTGTAAACAATTCTGTACACTTTTTTAGAATATTAGTTATTCATACCTAAAAATGATACATTTGCAAACTACAAATAATCTACGGCGGTTATAGTATCTGTATCTTTTGTCCTTTTTTATTTATTTCACATCAGGTTTCAGGTTCATACAGCTTTCCATATATAAACGTAATACATGGGCAATTCCAAAACTCTTAATACAATAACACACTAAACTAAACGTTCTATTCCGATTGTTATCTTATGAGATTGTTGCATACAACGGCATCGTTTTTTCTTTTCGTTTTTCCAGGGTCCCCTCATTCCTGCCGCATTCACCAACGGCTACCATTGAGCTACTGGTTTGCCCGCGGTCTACAATACCGTGTTGCGGCAGCTTCTGTGATTTCATCACACTTGCACTGTACATTCACTATGTTATGTAAAAATATAAGTATGATATTATATTATTGATATGATAATGTAATATGTGTAGCACCCCAGCAGCGCATGCGCTCAACATGGTAAACAAAGAACAAAAAATAAATAAATATAAAACGCCGCCCAGCGTGTGATTAGGCGGCGTGTCATCATCAAAAATCACACACGTGTACCTGTACTGGACCGTTTATCCATGTGTAAATACCCGTACACGTACAGGTGTGTGCATATACATATATTATATAAAATATACATATAACAAAATTATTATTATCATTATTGCTACATTATATAACAGAATAATGTATGTAAGTTTTATGTTCGATGTTGTAAGTGCGTTGTGCCGCTTATATAATCTCCTTTTATATACCGTATGTATATATGTACCAACTTATTTGCAAACAATGGTAACTGTAACGTAACCTACCCCGACCTAACCTAAATCCACTTAAGGACTTAAGGCTCGTACTTTGTCCAAAAGCTTGAAGCTAATTTATTTAAATTAAGCATTATCGATCTATATTTAAAGTTCCTAATTTAAAAATGCCAAAAAAATCACTTATTAACACACAAAACGATTAACAAAAATTTTTCGATTATCTGTTATTTACATGATAAAATTATCAGTTTAAAAAATAAATGTAAAAGGCGCATTTTTGTACGTTCTACAGATATTATCTATTCATTTATTTTGTTAACTCCGTATATATAATTTTTTTCAATTTTTAATAAGTGGACGACTATTTCTAACAGTATTTTCGTGATAAAACATTAGTTAAACGCACGAGCCGTTAGGTTACCAAACAGTTATCAAACAAAATTGCTAATAACCCACCAAATCACAATTGGTACTGGTTTGTTATGATATTTAGTTAATTAATTACGAAAATTAAATTAAATTATATATGATATATTACAGGGTATCTTAAAAGGAATCATTGTCCTACAATATCCTACCGTAATCGTGAACAAGGGTGGTGTTCGTGAAAAAAATATTCGAAATTCGATATCACACATCCAAACACTTTCACACATACAACCACAAATAACACACACTGTTACGAAGGTTATCGAATAATTTTTTTACATGCACAACTCCTCTCCACGACTATATTTTTATATTAAGGACCAAGCAGTGTCGGATTATTGACATTGCCGTGGTGTAATTTTAGTTAGTTGTGTAGTTATGAACAATTGTTTAAATATTATTAGTTTTGATCCGATTATTTTTATCGATATTTTTATTGAGAACTTTATTTGTTTTAGATGTTGAACTACGTAAAGTAACGTATTTATTATTATTATTACTATTATTATTATTATTATTATTATTATTATATTTTTTTCTTAGTCAATTCCCCACCCCCACCTCCTACATTCGGCAAAATTTATGAATTTTTATATGCGTGCGTATTTTCACAAACTCATGGGCAAATGCAACAGATTAAGTTCGAGTATACGAGGGGGTATCGGAAAGTATTGTGTCGTGAAACCGAATACTGTTGAAACGAATAGGTAGAAGTAGCGGATAGTAGGTAGAGCTAAGGAGAGCGGCAGTTATCTATATTCCGTTTATGTCATGTAAATATAAACAATTAATATGAGCTAATGAAAAAACAAAAAAGGAAACGAACGTGCAGTATCGAAATTCACATGTCGATGCTCATGTTGGTTATACCCCCGCCCCCCATCTAATGTTCTTTGATCTGTCAGTGTTGCAGAAAAAAGTAGCCAAAATGTTTACCAATTGGATCACTGGTCGGTTATATTTGACGTACGGTTATTTTACTGTTTAATGTTGTTAAATTATTTAACTGACACGTGAACCGATTAAATGTTATCCCAAGAGTCCGCTCACCGTTTCTTCTCGGTCTATTGTAGCTTTTTTCCAGTGTCCAAAGCCTACTTACAGATCATGATGACTTTAGGTCCGTTTTATAATATTATCTATAATACCCATTGTCTCAAACGTAATTGTTAGATTTAGGAACGATCAAACATTTTAAAGTATATGTTATTTATAAATGTTCCCTGTTATATTATAAATATTCTATAATTATATATAAATCGCAGATCCAAAGATAGCGGCTGCTACAGGAGTCGTCGAGAAAGTTTGTGATTGTTGTTGTTGTGACGAGAAAAACAAGTGATGAACAAAAAAAAAAAGAAAATTGTTTTAGATTGTTTGTTTGTTTGTATGACACCATTGTAGCAACCGCCCCCTTCCCTTTTTACTTACGGATTTAATTAGGATTTTGCGTTGATAATTTTACGTTTTTGTTATATCTTTTTCGCTATTTTCGGCTTGTTATATAATTACGATTGTTGAATGACGTGCGACTCGGCGTCGAGGGAAACGTTTACGTTCCTCCGTGACGCACTAGATTATATGCAAAACTTATATTCTCAGTACAAAATACTTTTAAACGTGCGGCGAACAAAACGGAAGTAGAATAGAAATGGTTTATGATAAGTAACTTTATTTTATAAAGAAGATTTATATCTCTTGGTAAAGGAGAACACTAGCATTATTACTTCTTCAAAACTATTAATCGAAAAGCTGATGTGTACCTTTTTTATAGTTAAATATTTGCAACATTCCCTATCTCGAAATATCAAACAAAATTATTAAGAACAAACAAACATGTCAGATAAGAAATTTTAAAAATTGAATTTTGTATCTAGTATTCATTAATCAGTGTACGAAAATTAGACTTCTTTAAACATAAAGTTACTGTATTACATATAAATAAGAAGCAGAATCGTGGCAATTGTAATAATCACATACAAAAAACGGCACATCGGAGCATTATTGTTACTATATTATGTAAAAAAGAAAAAGAAAAAAAAAACAACAATAAAATACAATACGACCCGCCATTGCGCTGATGCCAAAGATACGAAACTGCTTTATTTCGTCAGTTATCCTACTTCAGCGAAGCCTCAAATCGAGCAAAACAGTTGAATGAATAAGATTGTGTCATAATGTCAATATTGATGTCAATACAGCGATCATTTTTCCATTTAGGTGCGCGAATTTAATATGTCAATCCTGAGCAATACCGTAACTAGTGGTAGTAGTAAAACAAGTCCAGTGCAAGTTTCGTTTTTCATATATTTTGATATTGAGCAGTTTTTGTGCGTGTGGTGTAGTAGAAAATGTTGTAGAATAGAATTGTCGACATTGTAAGCTTTAAACGAAGTAAAAAGTAAATCGTTTTTTCACGCCGTCTCATAAAACGCCGGCCAAATATAGTTATGTCCGCGTGTGGTCATAATGTGCTTTATTTGTTATTTTTATTGGAAAGCTCTCTCTTTTTCTCACTCATTCTCTCTCTGTCTCTGCTATCAGTTTTTCAAAAAAAAAAAAAGTCCACGCAACTCACTAAATCTCCTTTTTTCACCCTTAATACTGTCAGGTACTTTTTTATGAAATGCTGATTTTACTGACAAACACTTTTGCTTTCATAATTATCAATCGTCCGACTACAATACTATTTTATTATTTTAATATAATTATATTCTGTGCTTTTCCCCATTTTACCATATCATTGTAACCAATTTAAATTATCTACATAAAACATCCATAAGTTTTTGATGTTTTCAAGTTTCGAGTTTTTAATAGTATATAAAAATATACAATCAGCTACAAAATCGTCACATTATTTGATAAGATCTGGAAAGAATCCGGTCATGAATCGGAAATCGTTTGGCTGCCGAGATAGCATATTTAATACATATTTTTCATCTACTTACTGATGAAGTAGTCTATATTCCTAACGTTTCATTTTATCTTACCATTCTTCTTAAGAAATCAATAAACTCTTGGAATCGAATCAATATTAGGTTTTCCTTGCTTTGCATTGCAAAAACTGCCTGATCGCATTTAAATTTGAAAAATAACAAAGTAAACCGAAATGAAATAGTTATCTCGATAGCGACGTTGCGCACGATGTGGAGGATGTTAAATTATCAATAATAATAATAATTACGGCGGCGTGCCCTTTATGTACATTCCAAACCCCATCCGTTTTAGTAGCTTTCGCATTTTGACCCACCCCTGACATATCAGGTCCGTTCGAGGACTCATCTACCTTACTGGCCTATTCGCAGTTTCACCGTTGTAATTTTTGCACCTTTCAATAATAAATTCTTTTTCTCTTACACGGTAAGTAATATCACGTCGACAATATTTTGTATGTTACGAAAAAACAAAAAAATGAAAATAATAAATTGATGATCTTTAGTTTTAGTAACTTTTGTATTTGCAAACGGGAAAGGTGGTACACAACTCAACGTCTCGAACTATTACTATTTGGCGTTATCATTCATTTATTTTTTATTTTTACCCTTACGATTAGTATAGTCCAGAAAAATAATGCTTCATACTTCATAATAATTGTGTGCTTAGTTAGAAAGGCACACTTGCAAATATTTCTTAGGGCAACATGTATGACCTTTCCCGCGAATAGTATTACTAAGCATCATTTTAATCTTACTTGTATGTGGGCCTTACTGTACACTGAAGTTGAAGTGTTGTCCAAATGCCGATATTAGTTATTTTTTGTCCTATTTGTAAGCTAAAAATTAAATTTTTTATAGGTACGTATGTAGAAGGTACCACGTTTCTGTATACTTATTATTATAATAAAATGCGCCAGGGTGCGCTGTTCTGTTGTGTACACAACTGTATATACTATATACATATGTACTCTATTTTACATTTTAATCATTCATAGGCGTCCCGCGCGTGTTACGAAAATGCGAGACATCCCCATTGCGCATGCCTGTAACAAATGATTTATTGCGCATGTGCGTGGAGGTGTGTCGACTCGACGCACGCGCACACGCCTCTACCTGGATGTATCTATAGAAGCGACTTGTAGGTACTCATGTAATAAATAATATTCATCGTCCCACGTACCTTTCCATGTGTTGCAGTTTTCATGTTCTACACGATGCGTACTCGTGAACTGTCCCGGAAATTTATTATAACACGGACGTTTTTGTCTCCAATGTGACGAGAAATAAAAGTATTTTTAATTAAAATTTAAGTAGGCAATTGCAATAGGTAGGCAAAGGTTAAAATATAATAAAATAAAAAATAACCGGAACATCCACGAGCCGTTATCGATTTATTCTGCTGGTTCTTTTTCGAATCAAGCAGTATATCCTTAAAATTTCTTGTATAATAATTTTTGAATGTTTAGCCTCTTTGAAATTGCCGCTCACAAAATATTTAGACGATTCGGAAGGGAACCGGCGACGTTTGAAAATAGGTAATTAAATAACTGTAAAACGCGCCGTTGATTCACGGCTTAACTGCAATAAAAAAGCAATAACCATATTATCTTCTGTGGACGCTTTTAACTTTTCAATAAGAATTTATTGTAAACGTTGTACTTGTAAGTATTTAGTCTAATTACCAAAAAAAAAAAAAAAACATTTTACACTCTGATAATAATGAAAGGCGTATTGAATTAAGAATATGACTGTACAGATAGAGGTTGTAACATACACTATTATGTTGTTTTTGAGGGCGATTTAGCCCAGACAGGGCCGGGCTCGCACGGCCCGGTTCCTTTATGTATATCTACACGTTCTATAATGTAAATATAATAATTACATAAATAAGAAAGGTTCACAATGTGCCGTGTGTATGTGGGTAACAAAATATAATGGACATTGTTCAATTGAATTTGATGCTTTTTTTATTTTACGAAATCCCTAAACTCATTTCCTACCAATTCCTAATATCATATCAGGATAAATGGAAATAAAAATAAATGGTAAATAAAATATATTTTGTCTTATTCTTTTTATCGTCTATTTAACCGTCGCAGAAGCAAAGACAGGTAAGTGCAAGATAATCTTTAATGACATATTTATATATATTTCTGCGTAATTTATTTAAAAAAAAAAAAACAAAGATAACGTACCTACATTATTGTATTCCGTAATGTTTCTCAATTAAAGTACTAAATACAGTGAAAGCAACTGTTTGAAGAAATTAAAAAAAACTGACGGATAGACTATGTTAGATAGATATTAGATTAGAAATGTAACACATGGGCTGAAAAGTCCCGGGCCTAACACATAGATCCACCACTTCACTCCGGAATCAAAACGATCATCATCTGAGTGGACAGCAACTAGTGAACCTCGTCCAAAGCGCCCGAAAACACAACAATCGACTGGAAAGGTTATGGCTTCGGTATTTTGGGATGCGCGTGGTGTAATATTCATCGACTATCTTGAAAAGGGAAATACCATCAACGGTGAATTTTACTAATTATATAGCGTTATTGGAGCGTTTGCGAAGAAAATTGCAACGAAACGACCGCATATGGCAATGAAAAAAAAAATTTGTTACATCAAGACAACGCACCGTGTCACAAGTCAATCAAACCAATAGCAAAACTACATGAATTGAAATTCGAATTGCTCCCACATCCACCGTATTCTTCCGATTTGGCTCCCAGCGACTACAGGTTGTTCGCAAACCAGACGTAAAAAATGCTCGCCGGCAAGAAATTTCGCTTGAATGAAGAGGTTATCGCTTTATCGCTGATGTTGAGGCCTATTTTGAGACAAAAGATAAATTGTTCTACAAAAGTGGTATTGAAATGTTAGAGCGGCACTGGAATGATTGTGTTGCTCTTGATGGATATTACTTTGATTAATAAAGCCAATTTTAAACCAAAAAAAACGTGTTTTCATTGTTAGGCCCGGAACTTTTCAGCCTATCTGTTAGTTCCAGTTTTAAGGAAATGCGAAGATTGACGATAGAAAAGACAACTACCTTCAGCGTGTCTAACCAGTTTTCGAACAGACGACCCTATGACAATGAAAAATCTTAAAATATTTTAATTTCAATTAAAAAAGTCCAAAATGGAGCCGTGGAATTTCAACGTTAAATACCAGAATCGAATGTCACATGAAAGGTCTATGCTTACTTCAATGATATTGTTTTCATTGCCTCCCTTTATTTCACAAGTTTTAGGCCAAGAAGTCTAAAATAATCTGCGCATATACAGAATGTACCAGTATTTAAAATGGATATTTTTAACTAATATACGGAACCCTTGGTGCACGAATCAAACTTGAACATATCCAGTACTTTCTATCGTTAGTAGTAGTAGTAGTTGCAATACATTAGTCCATGTATATTTGAAGACCACCCTGTATCTATTACCGACACAGCACAAATTTTCAGTAGGCCCAGATTTAAAAATAATGCGGAGAGACTGTAAAAAAGAGACCAGTAAAAGAAATGATTCGATTCATCGGAGGTCGGAACCCTTCGAACGACAATATAAAAAGGAGTAATGTTATTTTTAGAGTTACAGGCGAACTACAATTTAAAAGACGTACACTAATCATGTGAGGGATTTTATTGTCGATCCCCATAGGGTGCAACACTCCTTAAACTCGACCTTTACGGCTCTCTTAATAAGCACAAACTATAGGGCTAGAACGTATCTACGACGACACTGTATCTGAAATTAATTCAGCGAACTATACGAAGGCATAAACTGGGCCGTATTTCTTGCTTATCCACACTAAATAACACAACGGCGATATCATCGGTGTCCTCGTTCGCATTTAATTCCGCACCCCCGGCAACGTTGGGGGAAAGTCCCGACGAAATAGCCTAGCTCATAAAAATGGCTATACAACGAGTTTAGTTCCTGTGGAAATTAGAACGGCGATATTTATTTCTGCACTTACAACCCCAGTCAGTAATTTCAGTGATACCGTTCTCATTTCGAACGACTTATTCGGTCGATTTTTGATTTACGAAACGACAGCTCAAAAGTACACTGTTGACAAAAAAAAGAAGACATTTCCCTCTGGAAAATATTGCTTTTCTTTATTACTGCAATATTGTATCTCTCTGGAAATTAATCGTAAACGACTAAATGATTTGGAGTATTAAAATACGTCTCAAACTTTGTTTAATCGAGTTGAAAACACATTTAAATTTAATAAAAACAATTTATAGTCTAAATTAAGAAAAACTACACTCTTAGTGGTCAATGTTCCTCTCTTACAATTAAAAAGAGAGAAATTGTTCTGAATGTTTTTTTTTTGCATCTATATTTAAGTGTACCTAAATTTAACAAATTTCAATACTGTTTTCATTAAACAAATAATAATCAAAAAATAGTGAGTTTACATAAATACTACACTTTATTTTTTATTTTTTTGTTTAAAAAATTATGATATGCAAAGGTGGTGGTCCTAATTGAAGAATATGTTGTAAAAGCATTTAATCCAATCAAATATAGACGAAAAATAAAGGATAATTATGCATAAGGCATACAAGGGGCTGTGTCCTGTGGTAGGGGTATAACACTAAAACTATATTGTCGGGGTCACAGTCCTCCCAACACCTTCAAATAAAGGATGCAGTCATGTTTTACAGTGAGCGCCAAAAAAAATTGTGTATGTGAATAGAAATCCCTGCAACTTTCATTTATGACTTTTCTACGTAAGGGAAATAAAATTTTTATGAATAAACTATGTTACATCGTTTTAGCAGAGAATTTTGACAATAACAAACAACTCAAAATGTGTAGTTTCCATATTTTTGTAGATACATATAGAGTCATGAAATATAAGTCAAATTAATTTTTGTAACAAAATATGTTAAACAAAGCTAAAAGAAAATAAAATATTTTATGACGTCTCTCTGTAAAACTCCTAACACTATTTAAAATGGATACAGCGGATTAATCTCAAATTGATTCTTTAATGGTACAAAAGTTATTCTATTAAAGTAATTAAATTACATAGCTTCTATTACTCTAACAGCTTCCATTTGTTAAACCTTTGTTTATTTTAACTTTTCAAAAGCATACGCAGCTAACGTACATTGCCAGAAAATCTGACCCCTTCACATTTTATTGTTCTTATATTAGTGGTAATGGTTAATACGTTTGGCAACCTTCTTTTGGCGCAGTCAAATTGGATTGTCTTTATTATTGATTTTTATGTTTCTTTTAACCTCTTCAAAAATATATATTGTCGAAAATTGCGTTATAAACCGCAGTGAAACTGTATTGCTCCTCTTCACATAGTATAATCGTATAGGAGATTCATGTGAGGATTCTGGGTTTCTTCTAACCAATTCAAAAACATATTTTTCCGGAAATTATGTTCCTAAACGCAATCAACCTGCATTGTTTTTATATTAATCGTACGTAGTAGAAACGTACGACAACCTTAACGTGTCGATCCTATGAATCTTTTAGCTATTTCTAAAACATATTTTTCCGGAAATTGTTTCGTGCTGGAAACTAGTAATGCTCTTGGAGAATACGTGATGCCATTATAATGCGGACAATATATCATGGATGGTAGTCTCGTTAATGTCACCAGAATATATTGGATGGGTGTCTTTTATGTTTGAAGAAAATAAGCGACATAAGCACCGCAGAATGCATTAATTTGTTCGACGTCACTGTGATAAGTAACAGTTGTTCAAAAAAGAAGGAATTAAAATCCTTATTCGTCTAAATATTAAGATCAAAGGTATCAAAGTAGTTGTTTCTGTTAATTCCATATTTATATTTATATTTATATTTATATTTATATTTATATTTATATTTATATTTATATTTATATTTATATTTATATTTATATTTATATTTATATTTATATTTATATTTATATTTATATTTATAATATAGTCTGTAAAGGCTTTTCTGCCAGCGTCCACTTGATGAGACCCGATAGGTCGAAACCGGTCGTGAGGTCGTGAGATTCGGTTCGTTGTGCCTACTTGGTAGGACGCGCTCCAAATATTAGATCTTTGATCAATATTTAGACGAATAAGGATTTTAATTCCTTCTTTTTTGAATATGTTATATCTTCGTGTAAGAATAAATCTTAATGAACAGTGTAATTCAATGCCGATAGGAGTATTAGTTGTTTCTGTTGATTCCATATTTATATTTATAGTAACAGTTGTTATAAATCCATGAAAGCATATTTCCGAATGCCGCATATGAAATGTTTTAATAACCATTCGTAATAAAAACACATAAAATGATGTTTTAAAATTGAAGTTGGAGTATTACTAGAAATTGGGTAATGGGTTTTCACCAATTTCGCCTAAATTATATGAAATGAAATTGGTATAAATCATTCACAACTGAATTCTCTGTAAAACTTCCGAGTAACAGAAGGCATGATTGTTTTTGAAAACCTTAGAACGCTGATAATAATTTGGAATAAATCGAATTGTCGCATTGTAATTTTCATTTGTATTAGAAAATGATAATCATGAACCATGAGCAATTCCTTCATTTGGACGTTATACCTCTGATAAGACATGTTTTATGTTGTAATTTATTTGAACTTCTCAAGTCAGATGTTTTGATAAAAGAGGTTGAGCTTTTGTGTTGTTTTGCAATGTCCTTTACTTAACTGCAAATGTTTCGCTATACTCATCAGATGGAATCTTCAGTGTGTCAACGTCACCAAGAATCTATTCAAGGCCTACATGTACTTAAATCTCAGAAAGAGTGGTTTGATTCGTTATTAAATTTTTTTAAATGTTGGTACTATTTTCAAACATTTTTGAAAACTTTGTGCATAATTACATAGTAACAATAATAGTTACAAAGTTGCTTGTTAAACCATGAAACATGGAATTTTTTAGAATGAAAATTTACTGCTCATTTACATGTTATTTGTGGACGCATATTTCGTAGCTATTGTTGAAAACAAGCTTCCAGAAAGCAGCTTAAAGTTGTACTTGTATACGGCAAAGCTGCTTTCTGTAACTTCTTAATTGTTCTTTACTTATTCTTGTTCTAAGTTTTGTATATAATTCTTCCTCGATGCTGTGTTCTTATTAAAAATTACAGCGAACGTTAAACGTTACATAACATGAAAAAAATCTCTGATGTTAAATATCTAAAAAAGAAAAATCGACAAAAGCAAAAAACAATGGATACAAAAAATGAACCAAGTCAACATTAACACCAGATAAGATTAAAATGAAAACAAATGTGTTATAAACCATAATATTTCAAATATAGTTTATTTTAGATAATTTAAATAACAAATATCATTCATTCGCCGTCCAATATAACAGGCGGGCTGAAAAGTTCGTAGGCTGACTCATAGATGGCGCTACTAGAATCAAATCCATATTATTTTTTGTTAACCCTAGCCTTCAAAAGACGCGTGTATAAATTTGACAACTGTTGCACTATTAGTATCTGAGTTATAGCATTTTCAGTGAAAGAACTTTTGTTACTTTGAAAAAATGGATAAAAAGGAATTTCGTGTGTTAATAAAGCATTGCTTTTTGGCGAAAAAAAAAATACGGTTGAAAGCAAAGTTTGGATTAATAAACATTACTCTTATTCGGACTTTGCACCAGGAAAATCAACCGTAGAAAAGTGGTTTGCTAAATTTAAACGAGGCGAAATCAGCACCGAGGACCCAAGGACGATGCACGCACTGGACGCCCCAAAGAGGCTGTTACCGACGAAAACATTAAGAAAATCCACAAAACAATCTTTGATAACCATAAAGTGAAATTGATTTAGATAGCTGAGACCCGACGCTAAAGATATCAAAGGAACGTGTTGGTCACGGTCATATCGTGAATGAATATTTGGATATGCGAAAGCTATGTACAAAGTGGGTGCCGCGCGAGCTCACAATCGACCAAAATCGTAATAAATCCGAAATTTTGCGTCGATATGTGACGATGCATGAAACATGGCTCCATCATTTCACACCGACAATTGACAGCCAGCCGAGTCGAGTGAACTGCACGTGATGAACCGATACCAAAGATGCAAAAGTCGGCTGGCAAGGTTATGGCATCAGTATTCTGTATTTTGGGATGCTCATGGTATAATACCATAAACAGCGACTATTACGTAGCGTTATTGGAGCGTTTAAAAGACGAAATCGCGGAAAAACGGCCTCATTTGAAGAAAAATAATGTGTTGTTTCATCAAGACAATGCACCGTGTCACAAATCAATGAAATCGATGGAAATCTTCTATTAAATGGTATCGAAAAATTGTATGACCGCCATAATCGTTGTATAGCTCTCGAAGTGAACTATATTGAATAATAAAATCAAATTCTATCAAAAAATGTTTTTTTCTATGCTAGCCTACGAACTTTTCAGCCCGCCTGTTATATATACCCTCATCGTCTAATTATAACAACTTTGAGATGTGTTATTGTAAAGTTAAAAAAAAGGCGCAATGTAATTCAATAATGAAAAGGATGGAGATTGGTTAATTAAATTTTTTGTTGTCTAACATTTGACAGTCAAAAGGACGCTCTTATGTTTCTCTCTTGTATATATCTATGACTTTGTGTGGTACTGTGACTGGTTGTTAATGCTCTTTACAATCAGTTTACTGTGTATATTTACTAACTGTATGAAATATACAAGTATATGTAGTAGGACGTATTAAAGTAGAGCGTTAGTTGTGCTCCATTTCATTTCATTAGATTCTGTTAGGCGTCCAAAGTCAAATTCTAGGAGTATTTTAACGTTCTCGAACGAGCGTGGTGTAGCAGTTAGAAGTTAATTCGCAGAGATTACGAGTGCACTTGTGTAAATAACGAAGTAGCTTGTGCGGAGAGTTGTTCCCGTAACAAGTTAAATAAATTATGATAGTGGATCTGGGGATATTTAAATTTGTTCTGCTTCTCTCGCTCCTGGACCCTCTCCTCTCTTTTTCTCCGGATGGTCCCCAGTCGGAAAGAATAATGCCGAATGTAAGTTGGTCTTAATTCGTGCAATTAGTGAAGCTGAACTCTTCTGAACAAAGTATGAAAGTTTTAATGCGCCGTTATTAGAGAAAATTTACGGTAGGAAATACCAAGTTTACTGAATGTTCTTTAATTTATTTTCTAAATAATTATGTTCCGCCGCGACCGTTAAAAGAATACGAAGCGTTTCGGGCTATAAACCCTCCTCCCCCGGCTCATTCCTCCTTCTCCTCTTTTTTTTTCTAATTAATTCCATGCGCCAGCAGCCTATTAAAGTCAAGCAACGATTGCGTTTTATTTTTCGTACGTGAGCAGTAAAGAAACAGTAAAACATTTTCCTCGTAACATCAACTAGAACAACTAACGCACTCTTCTTATTTTCGTTTGTACCGTTTTAACCGTCGAAATTGTACAGAGCCGTAAAAGGAGGTAATTGTTATCACCGACTCGAATAAAGGCTGTAAAATTCCTGATATTATCTTTTAAGCTGTAAAATCTTGTGCATAAATGCTCCATGGACAATCACAAATCCATAAACATATTTTAATTACATTTATGTTGGATCTTATTTAGTTCACGTATACCATTGCAGATGGAATAAAGGCCACACAATAGGCGACTGTCTTTGAGATATTAATCACAAAAAGTTTTGTTTTAGTAAGAATGGAGCCGTTCGTGTCAAGTGCGCGCACTTAGGTACATTATAGGCTATAAGTCATAGAACAATATCTTTACATACTAGTAGGTAATGTCTCATAGTGCCTATAATTTACAAATATATATATATATTTATTCTAAAATAGATTCGGGTTAATTTGCGAAACATGGAAGCGTTATTCAAAATTTAATTATATTTATTGTATTTGCGTTGCACGGAACCACAACGACTGTGGGTCGTGATTAATTTCTAGTTGTTGAAAGGGCAAATAAGTTCTATGTGAGGTCCTATAAAGAACCAAGGTAAATCATTATCTAGGTTTACCGAACGGAGTGGTCTAGTGCTCTAAATCATTGTTTAGCATTCGGGAAATCATCCGTTCGAACCTGGGTCCAGCTGCTCTGGTCCAAGTTTTCTGTGGTTTCTTTGGTGGATCATTAGGCAAATATTGGGCCGGTAATATTCCACAGATAAAGGAGGCTGAAGAGGACCTAACGCCCTACCCTCTGGCTTTGCACTACAGTGTAGGTCGGAGGGACTGTCCGCCCACCAGCACGAGTAGCTGGTGGAACTGAAACACAAAAGAAGTTTTCAGTATCGAGGAGATTAGGTGAGTCTGTGAAGCCATGAAGAAGTCTGGGTAAAGAGGAAGTCCAGGGCTCCGTGAAGTTCGGGAAATTGTCACGTGCGAGGAGTACTGGCGCTGGATGTGACCCTATCCCGAATTCCCAGAGACGAATGTACTCCATAAAGCCGCAAGACTTTTCTGACTTAATCTCCCAGTTTGAACTCCTCGCTCTTAACTTTTAATGTTTCATTTAGTTTAATTTTTTTATTTGGTTTAGTCATTCAGTTAATTATTTGTATATAATATACGTTACGAAAAGAAACAGTAATTGTTTTGTTGACCATCCTCCTGCATGCCAAGCGACCACCGATCTGCGATACCTTGAGAAGCCATCAGTGATACAGTAAATGAAACAGAGACTTTCTGAGATCCAAAAGGATAATAGAATAAATTACCTACATTTTAATGTTTTTTTTTTTATTTAATGTTTTCAAAAACTACCTAGAATTTGTACGCTTGTCCCGTATCATGCGAAAGTATGCGAAAAGCATTTTTTTATCAATCACAAAATGTTCACTTAAAGCGATTTATTTAATAAATATTTACAATGTCGTTTTTACTGCTACCTCGGCCAATTAGAATAATCGGATGAATAGGAATGTCTAAAGTATAAATACTGATGTCTAAGGTCTCGTGTCCAGTGTGTTCGTTCTGGCAGGCTTTCCATTAAATACCACCCTCACAAATGGAAGTAGGCAATATGATTCTTTCTGGTGTATCGATTCAAACGATTTAATTTCATAAAGGGTATCGACTCTCACGATTCGTTCATTTGAACGACGATGATTCGAAGAGTTTGTGTACGGTGGTCTCGTGTTTTTACGACGGATTCACGATTCACGATTCACTGTACGAATTACACCGTAAGCAGTGAATCGATTAACGCGACATTTTTTTTAAGAGTCGTACAAGTAAACGAATCTTCAACCATTTCCCCCAACGTACCAAACCAATCATAAATCACATTTCAAAGAATTGTTTAATAAATCAATCAACCAAGTGTAATCCCTTTTAACGAATTTTCGTTGATTGTAATAGTTCCTTTTATATTTTTTAAAACCGTTTGTTGAGTACCTTGAACCACCAACTGCTTTATTACCATTGCAAGATGCGTAACGTTTTCACGCTGACTTTCGAAATTTTGATTTTTAGCTCCTTTGTTCATTTATTATCAGTTCCTTTCCTTTGTCAATTTAGTCTCGAATCCTTTCCTAATTGCACTACATAAATTCCAATAATTTTTCTAGCTGTAAGTAACTGTCAACCCCCTAATCCTAACGTCCATCAATTTGTATCAAATTTCTGTCACATTTATAACCATTCACCAATAGGCTACAACAAGTTTCAAATCCTACCTTCCTCACTTTTAACACCCATCATCATTGTTTTCATCAAATTTAACCACACCTCCATCCCTTTTCAACATAATTTAAAATCTATAAACTTTTTTCTAAAAAGAGATCATCACAACCAATATCATTTCATATTAAACTATCTATTTATCAGCGATTTTCAACTTATATCAACAAACAAGTGTGATCAATTAATAATATTCAAGCGACAACTCAATCGTGACGCAACGCTTCCCGGTAGTTTCTACCAGTATTATCCGTTGTAAAAAGTGTAAATATATGTATATAAAACCTGCTCAAAAACATTAATTCAGACGACTTACAAACGCTACTTCAATCAAGATTCAACACAAATACCTGGACTTCATCAAGTTGCAGTCCAAGACGATTCATAGCGAATCAGAACACCATTGGTGAGAGCATTATAGAATAAAAAGGATATTTATGATTACTTCCATCATATATAATTATTAGAAATTCATTAAGACAATTCTCACAGTCAGTATGTATGTAGAGCTCAAGCACAGTCCAAAAATAAAATTTATTTCTTTTGATAAAGTTTTTTCTTCTGAAAATTGAAGTTATGAAAATTTTATCACCGCCACACAATATTTAAAAAAATATCCCTACAAAAAATTTACGTTTATTTTTATGTTTGTAATTTATAAATGTTTTTAAATTGTACGTAAATTTTAAATTTAGTGGTTGAAATGTGGTTGTTATAATTTATATTAATATTTTATGTTCCCATTTGGTAGCTTTTTTTAATGGAAACGTGAGCTTTGAAGAAAATTTTTCGTCGTTAAGGAAAACAGTTTGTTAATTTAATTACTTATTACAGCCATTTTCGTAGTCAAAAGTGCCCATTCGCCACCTGCCCGACACGACACTGTCCGCAAGTTGGTTACGGCTTCATAATTTTGCACCTTCCAGCTATCGAACCCAAGACAATTATTCAATTTTAAATGCGCGAAGCGACGAAAATGGGCCGACGAAATTGCATTTTTTTCTTAACTTACGGCGCAATAAACGTGATTTATTTAATTAAACGAGGGCATTAGTAGGTACGTTTCTCAACAGCAATAATGTTAAAAAAAATCTGGGAAAACTTATTTACGCAATATCGTCAGAAAAACCGGTCATAAACACTGTACAATGGTGACTAAAATTTCAGCAAAAAAATTTTTAATGTAAATATGGAATCAACAGAAACAACTACTCAGAGGGCTAATACCCCTACCGGCATTGAATTACACCGTTGATTCCGATGGATTCTTAGACGAATATATAACATATTCAAAAAAGAAGTTATAATCCTTATTCGTCTAAATATTAAGATCAAAGATCTCACATTTGGAACGGCAATACAGCTTATAAAGGCCTTTCTGCCAGCGCTCACCTGATCAGACCCGATAGGTCGAAACCGGTCGTGGGATATGGCTTTCGGTTCGTTGTGCCTACTTGGTAGGACGCGTTCCAAATGTGAAATCTTTGATGTTAATATTTACACGAATAAGGATTTTAATTCCTTCTTTTTTTGTATATGTTAGATCTTCGTCTAAGAGTCCGTCGGAATCAACAGTGTAATTCAATGCCGGTAGGGGTATTAGCCCTCGGAGTAGTTCTTTCGGTTGATTCCATATTTATATTTATACTTATATATAGCCTGTAAAGGCCCTTCTGCCAGCGCACACCTGATGAAACCCGATAAGTCGAAACCGGTCGTGGGAAATGGCTTTCGGTTCGTTGTGCCTACTTGGTAGAACGCGTTCCAAATGTGAGATCTTTGATCTTAATATTTAGACGAATATGGGTTTTAATTCCTTCTTTTTTTTTTAATAAAAAAAAATTAATATCTACAATAGTTTTCTTCAAAAATTTAATGGATTCGACCTTTAGTTGATGAAAATTTAAAATCATATACTCATGCGTCTTATTAACAATGGTTTTCAATATATTTGTAAAACAAATCTTTTTCACAATCTTTCATCTCCATGTACATATCATACATTGATGCGAGCATTTGATCGATAACAAACTTTCATGTAATATTAAAAAGCTTAAAAAACTGAATGAAGGATTAATTATGGGAAACCCATTAAGCCCATTACTGGCAGAAACCTTCATGCATCATTTAGAAGATAACATCATTAGTAAATTTCAGTTATTTAATAAATGTCTATACTATTATCGTTACGTGGACGATAAATTAGTTTGCTTTTCAGGAACAGATAGACAATTACAATATTCCTTAAAAAAAGTTAACAATGTGTACCCTAAAATAAAATTTACCATCGAAACTAAAATATATCAACAAATTAACTTTTTAGAGTTTATCATAAGCCGTAATAATAATAAACATCATGCCATATTTCATAAACCAACACATACGGAAATTGTTATTAATAATTACTCATGTCACCCACTGCAACACAAAATGGCTACTTTTTACAATATGTCGTACAGACTGATTAACATTCCTGTGACCAAGTTAGATTTTCAAAAAGAACTAAAAATCATCAAATATTTAGCAGTTAGTAATAATTATAACTATGATATCGTAGACAGTCTATTACATAAATTACTGTTCAAGCAATTTGTAAACAACGTTTATCCCACCATTAAATGTAATACAAATAATAATTACAAAACGATACAATATTTAAATAACTCTGGAAATCGTAAAACTTTTTACTAATAACAATATAAAAATTGCATACTATACAACAAGCACGATAGGTAAACTTATTAAAAACAATAAAGATAAGACCTATAGAGAAAATCGATCAGGCGTATATAAATTGAATTGTCTTTCGCGTAAAAAAAATTATATTGAACAGACCGAACAGAATTATTGAACACAAAAATCTTTGAGAATAAAAAACTCGACTCAAATTATACAAAACACTTAAATGACGAACTACATAATTTTAACAAAAATTACGAAACATTACATTTCTCTTCTAGAAACCATGCGCATAAATAAACATACGAACACTAATACATTGCCAAATGACCAAATAGACATCAACAATTCACCGTCACTAAATCTTTTTGTTAAACAACCCTCGCCATAATTTTAAGATATATATGAAAGTCGCACTTCTAATGAAGCGTTAATAACGCGAAACAATTGTTAGGTTTATTTAAATAAATTGTAGAAACAAACAGTGAATTTCATTTTGTTATTAAAAAAAAACTTTTGGGTATGTCAATCCCACCAGCTACTCGTGCTAGAGGACGGACAGTCACTCCGAATTACACTGTAGTGCAAAGCTGGAGGGTAGGGAGTGATACCCTCTTCAGCCCCCTTTCAGGAATGGGTAGGTGGTATGGTTAGAGAGAGAAAGATGAGACGGACGAAATGAAGACACAATAGAAGTGAAAGATTATATGTGCTATATTACTATCCTAGAATTTGCCTAAATGATCCAAAGAAACCACAGAAAAACATGGAGCAGAGCAGTTGGACCCAGATTCGTACCGGTGACCTCCAGAATGCTAAGCAAAACTAGAAGAAATCGCCCATGCTCGATATTTGGGAAGTCTGATATGTCAAGATGGAAAATGCAGTAGAAACACGAAAAATAGTATCGAGTCGCTTTCAATAAAACAATCACTTCCGTGGTTGCAAACAGTCAATACAGAAATTCCGAAAAGATTATTAATAGTGGGAAGGAAAAGGTATGACAGGATTTTAAGACACCTTCTGAGAAATGAAGTGCTACTTAAAGACGTATCAGAAGCGGAAACAGGAGTAAAGAGGAATACAAGGAGACCTAAATTACATTAATGTTCGAAAATTGTTTCCGGGAAATGCAAAAATTGAATCAGGATAGAATGGTTAAAACGGTGGTGCGTGACCAACCAGGTTTTAGACTGACGACCTTATGTTGAAACTTTTGCTTACCTTACGTACCTATTTCAAATTTTCCCTTGCTACTACAATAGGTGTTCGTGACACATTCAATCAATTGTCATTAGCAATCAATTTTCGGTCAAAAGCTTTCACCAAACAAGAAAACTTTATGGACGTTACATTTAATTAGTATTACTATTATTATTATCATCATTATTATAATTATCATTATTGTTATTATTATTATCATTATTATTATTAAAATCAAAAACCATTACTTTATGATGCGACATAAATTCTATTTAGTTCTAAATTTAACATAATTTAGTCTACTGATAACGAATAAAGAAGCAGCTAGCTGACTACAAAAATTTGTCTGAATTGTTAGGATGCCAAATAGGATTGCACTGACTGAATCCCTAATGGATAACGGTTTTTAGGCCTTATTTTCTGTTTACTGTATTTTAAGAAATGACACGGTTTTACATTGGGCCTTTTATGAGTAATACACTGATATCTACTCACACCATTCCACAAAAGTGTAATAATTTTCCGAACCACTCCAAAATGGCTAAGGATAAAAAACTTTTAAGTCAAATATCTCGGTTCCGATATAAATGACCTATATTTTGTTGTCATTCAATTCTACCCAAAAACAAAGTGAGGGACGATAGGTTTGTCAAAATTGCAAAAAATTACAAAATAAGTTTTACTCCGTGATTTCGTTAAAACTAAAACAACTTTAATTTTATAGTACAATGAAAAATATTTACCCATTAACGTTAATGTACCCATTTTATTAAGGAAAACTTGAAGTAATACTTAGTTCTTTCAATCTTCTTAATGTACTAGTTTGCTCCTACCCTGGTTGTAATCAGGAAAACCTAATATTAGTATTTTTACGTTTTGGATCCTACTTTAGTCCATACATGAATCTCAACAGAAAAATCTCATGATACTTTTCATTCCCACCAGTTACTAGTGCTGGTGGGCGGGTAGCCCCTCTGACCTACATTGTAGTGAAAGCCGGAGTGTAGGCCCTCTTCAGTCTCCTTGCAGGAATCGTGGGAATGGGTGGGTGGTGTAGTTAGGGAGAGAAAGATGAGACGGACGCTACGAAGACAGAAGAGAAGTGAAAGTGGAATATTACTGCCCCAGCATTTGCCTAAGTGATCCAAGGAAACCACAGAAAGCTTGGACCAGAGCAGCCGGACTTGGAAGTAAATTGTAGTATATTGTAGAGAATGTGTACGTGTGTGCAGTGAATCGATTAATGCTGGCGTACTCCGAGGGCGGCGCGTTTGATCTCGACTGAACGGTGCCGAACAATAGACGCTCGAAAATATTCTGTTGTCATAAAAAGTTGTTTTCTTTGGAAAGCGGTCGAAATATATTGGCGTGTTTTCTAGTAATTTCTTTCGGTAAATGTATACCCTTGTCCCCGAGTCAGCGGGACAGTTGATATAAATATTCAACGGCAATAGGTATAAATAGATATAAATAAAATGCATTATTGTTTCTCAGATAAATAAGTAGTTTAAGTTTGTTAGTAGTATTTAAGTGATTATGTAATTAAAAATTGGATTGATTCGGCCGTTACTTTGTGATAATTCATCTTAACGATAAATGAATAAACACTACTTTAAGTAATTAGTTGTAAATAAATAATAGTTAAATACATAAGGAACTAGAAAATTCGTTACAATATGCTTCTTTTTACCATTATGCCAGATTATTCCCATCAAAAAGACCCACATTACCCTTATATGGAATTGGTCATTGAATTTCAATAGTTACTAAGCAGATGTGAAAATTGCACTTTGTATTAATACTGGAAGAAATGTAAATGAAAATTGATAGTGCAACAATAAACATCGTGCGGTTTTATTTAAGGGGTAAATGACTAGCTATAAAAGACGTTAATTACATCACGTCCCTCGTAAATTAAAACTCCACGTGGGGTACACAACGACGATATTTGGCGTGGACAATTTGCTGGGCGCACGGAGAAAGAAATTAAGTTGAAAAATTAGGGAAGCGACCGTCAACCGAATTCATCACAGAGTCGTTATGTAATAAAGGCCACGTAGGTCTGACACACTCATTTTCAAAATTCGCCCAGATTACGACTTTATTTATAGTCGGCCACGTTGTAATCGTGCCTTGGACTAATTAATTGTCGCTATTTTTTTTATCTAACTTTACCTGCGTACTTGTCGAGAAGGAAACGCAACTAAATACGGCAGAAAATCACATTTTAAGGCGTGACACCCGTTAAACATCAGCTTTGATGTATTGCTTTAGCAAATATTAACTTCCCTAGATTTACCTTACAAAAAAAAATAATAAACGTAAAAAAGAAAATGAAAAAAATCTCCACCCCGTTTATTTATTCCTAGATGGATTTACTGAAACTACTCTTTTTCTTCATAGTAGGGGCCAAAGGGGTTTACAATCTGAAGTAAGCAATAAAAAGTTACACTAAATATTTCTTCTCAGCTCTACAACTCTAAACTCTCTAAACTCTAAAAATTAAATTACTGGATGTAGCAGCTAAATATTACATTCTCAGAATTCAACCAAATGTAATATATATTTCTTTGAAAACACTAATTTTTCGGAATTTTATATATTGATATATTGTAGATAACGGAAACCTCATGGGGAGCCCTTCTCGTTGAATAAACCTAGCTAGTATTAGGAATAAAGAATATGTTGCGAATCTGACACAACATTATGTGCATGAAAATCATAGTGTAAACTTTAATAATTTGAAATTACTCCATTGCCAATCCAAATGTAGAAAATTAACTCTACTAAAATTGTTCGTCTCATCTTTCTCTCCCTAACTGCACCACCCACTATTCCTATAAGAAGGCATGAAGAGGGTCTTACACCCTACCCTGCGGCTTTGCCCTACAGTGCAGTTCGAATGGACTGCCCGCCCACTAACACAAGTAGCTGGTGGGAATGAAACACAAAAATGTGTTTTTGCTAATATACTAATGGTCCCGTATTCCAACCCTTTAGGCCGGTGACATACGTACCACTTGTAACGAGCCTGTATGTGTGTGTACAAGAGCGGCGACGAGTTCCGGAAACAGATAAGACGGGTTCCTCGAATACAGTCGTCGGTCGGCGCTTTGATAGAAATAAGTAAACAACAACATAATAGGAGTTCGAGAAAATACTAGAAGGTCGTTCCTGATTACTCCAGAACCTTCGATACCTCTATAAATATTATGTTGTCGACGGTCAAAAACAGTATAGTTAGAGAAACAGTTTAGTTTTAAAGTACACAGTTACAGTTTTGATAGTAGAATGGTAATATAAATACAATATACCGAGTGATATAAATAACACATTTTTCTTGTCATATAAATAAGTTGTTGCATTAGTGTTTAAGGGTTAAGTAGCGTGTAAGTGTTAAATAAATTATTGGAAATAAATATTCGTTAAATAAATAAGTTGATCTAGAAAATTCATTACAACTAATTCCAAAAAGTACAGTATGCAGGTAGCTGAAGATTGACAATGAAAAGGTCAAAAAAGACGAGATACACAGGCAGTACCAGGCAGTATCCGAGCTGTGCTCCAGCTGCTAGCAAGTACAAAATATCTTCCCAAGTTTAATTTTTATTATATATCTTAGAACTTAGTAATCGCGGCTGTACTTTCACCCCAGTGAATTCAAATCATAAGAGTTAAGAGTAAACAGGAAGTAATTTTCGATGCAATTTGCAATGTTAGGCTTAAATTTGACTTCAGAATTAGCTCAACACATTAGTATTTGGAGATATCCCAAAAACATATACTTCTTGGCGTTTGAGGGCACTACTAAGGAAATAGTAATTTCCACTGTATCTTTTCCAGCTGAATACAAATCAAGCACCAAAATTACCCTAAAATATCAATATATTCATATCTTGAATATAATTTTGAAATCAACGGAAACAACTACTCCAAGGGACAATACCACTACCGACATTGAATACCACGACCGGTTTCGACCTATCGGGTCTCATCAGGTGAGCGCTGGCAGAAAGCTATAAAATTAATATAATTTTGGAAAACTTGTCGAAACCGGTCGTGTGATATGGCTTTCGGTGCACTGTGCCTACTGCGTAGGACGCGTTCCAAATGTAGGATTAGACGAAAAAGGATTTTAATACCTTCTTTTTTTTGGATTTTCATATCTCTTACGTTCAAATGCAAATGATGCTAATTTACCTTATTTGATTTTAACTTTAAGATATGTATTCTGGAATATTAATGTGGTAGACAAATTCTCGAGCCTATGATACGAGTTCACTGTTAATAAATACTTCGAAAATCATTATTTTCTTTCTTCCTTTATTTTTCATTCAGTTCGCTATTGTAGTGCCAAACAAGCTAAATTAGTTTAATTTTTCAAAGTATTGATGTTTTGAGGAAATTCAAAGACTAGAATCCAATTCAACGGCAAAAAATACGTTGGAAATGGCTATTTGCTTATCTGTTTTGTTCTTTTATTCCATGTGTTTTCAACAAGGCTAAATTTCTTGGATCGAACGTCTCAAAACCCTGACATGATTCTGAAGCCAATTTAGTTCGGAAGCGACATCTCTGGTCGTAGCTTCCTGATCTATATTGGCCAGTGATTAATGGTGACTAAATGCCCTCGTGATGTTCTAGTTTTAGTTTGTTTAGGTCTTGATATCTGTATAAGTAACCGGTATATGGTACGGTCTGTGGAGTTGCAGTAGGGGTGTATTAAAACGGGGCCTTTTGTGGTACTTAATAAACAAGAGAAAACAAAATTCGCAAAAGTCGTGTCTGGCCGTCCGCCCCGTTCCAGAATGATTTATCGACCCGTTAAAACAACAATTTCCTTGGAAATTTCACGTAACTTTTGTTTTTAAGCGTTCCTAGCAATGCCGCCTTAACCGAAGTTAAATGGAGATATAGAGAGGAAGTTACGAAATGCGAATAACCAATTTAAGTTCCGAAGAAACTCAATTACGCTCGAACTAAGTAAGGATAATTAACTGATCCCTAAATTGATGCCAGCCAGAACTGCAACGGCCGGTCGTTGTTGCTGCCGTCACGTCCAAAACTCAATCCACTGACGTTATATTGTAGAACAAGTGACCTATAAGCGACCACCACACATCACCAACTTACATCTCGTATTATGTAAACGCCATCAATCATAAGCCGTCAAACGATCACAGTAATCCACTAATTGTTTTTCTCATCTCATAGCGAAAAACTGCCAAAGAAAAACACAGCGATTATTTTATAAACGAGAAAGGAACAGCCATCATTTTGCTTCTATCATGACCATCGTTTCGTACTTGCAAGTATATAATTGTTTCAATTCTTTACTTTGTAAATATTTTTAATACAAAATTGATTTGGCTCGTAGGTACTTGATGAAAGTTATTATTTTCACAAATATATTGGATTCACGACTGCTGTTTCACTACACTTGTTCATGTGACAGAATTGCATTAAATTCAATACAGTCAATATTCAACACTCTTTCATTTTTCATTCTTAACGAAGGGAAAGGGGATGATATTTAAAAACAATTAGTAAATGCGAGTTATTTAGGTTTATTTTGTGGCTTTTGTTGCCACACTCGCCTCTTCCAGGATTGTAAATTTAAATTGTCAATTTTGTATATTGTGTAAATATATCAATGTATATTCTATATCTAATTTTACGATTTCTGTTTCTTATAGCATCTTTATTTCGTATGTCTAATCCTTCACATTTCTATTTCTTGAATTTATAACTTCTATTTCTTTTGTACTCTTCTCCATAACCATAAATAATATCTATCTCTATACATTTCAATTTTTTTAACATAATACTATCTCCATTCAATTTCATTCTATTCTTTTTAACTTCTTTACAAATCCCTTTCGAACCTTTCCTATTGTAACCTTAGTTGGTGTTATTCAAATCATCACACTCTCACCTATTTACCCTCGCTAATAGATCCCTTTTGTGCATCCGGTTCAAATTTCACTCTTTTACGCCAATTACATTCATCACGGTCACTTTCCCTAAATTCCTGGCATCCTTACTTCAAATAACGCCAAACTAAAATCCTTAGAAACGGTTCCCTTACTTCTTTCATTCTTTTAACATACATTCACAAAAACCCTTTAAACAGGTGATTAATCACAGTTAGTCAGTCACTGGCGGTCAGTCACACACAGTCAGTTAGTGAGTCAGTAACAGTCACTCAAAGTCACTCTAACTCAGTCAAGACGCCCAAACCTAGTTAATCATTCAGTCCTTATTACTACATCTTCTTTTCTACTTCTTTTTCTTCATTCTTCCTCAGTGTATATAATTGTTCATAGTGTACTTTCACGTCTGGACGGGAGGATCTTGCCTAAATATGGGGGTTGATCGTCCAGCCAGGTGATACTCCTACTAAGTTGGATATATAACACTTAGAACCTTGGATTAACACACTAACGTTGTAGCACTAAGTATTAACTTTCAGTTCGTATAACCCAACAGAAAGATGTTTCTCACTGAGTAATAATAAAGGCCACTTAAATTCACCAAGAATTAGCACTTATTATCACGAGAAACGCGAGTTCCGCATCCTACTAATAAAACGAATATCGTACGTTTTTAAGACTTTATTCGAAATAGCCAAATTCAGAACTGACTCCAATTATGCGTGAACGGCTCTTATATAGGTCACCTAATTTGGAGTGAAAGTGAAAACAAAGTCCAGACATGACAGTACATATTAAACTTTATTTGCACCCGATCGCATTATTTTATTGTGTCGTTTTTAACACCCCCAAACGACCAAAATTTGATTAAATTTAAAACGTAATTTTTAATTTTATTCTAATATATTCAACGACCTGTGTCCACAACGAGACAATTATGTGCACGACCACGAACTCAGATCTGAAGATACTTTCCACAGAAACTTTAGTGACGAAGAAATCGTCTAAACCACTCCTACAAGCACTGCCCGTGAAAGCTTCATCCATTATATTAGTAGGTATGTCGAAAACGATGTGTAGAGTTAAAATGGATAATAGTTATGTCTTCGATTTTTTTGTATTACGTTTGTATTAAGTTTATTGGTATAATACAAAACATTGAAAGAGAAAACGTCGGGTTAAATAAGTGTCCAATAACAGAAAACATTTTCTTAAAGTTTAGCTTTCAGTATCACCCAATTTTGTTGTCGCTGTTCCCGTTAAAACGCATCAGATCTTTCTACAATAGTGTGCTTTTAAATAATTTTATCTGTAAAGTTCCGGGGGTGTGGTTTCGGTTGAAATGTCGTCGTCGACTACAACCGGAACCCTTTTCAACTTTTATCATTCTCTTTATCTTGAACTTATTTCCACTTTGTGCTCTCCTAGCTGTCGTAAGTTCGAACATTATCGCAGCAACTGTCGGAGCGAGAGCTAACAAAAATGTTTCCCGAAAATTTCAAAGTAAACCAGGAATGTTGGTAATTAAAATTTAATTGTAAAAGTTCACGTTGTAACAAGCAGCGGTGTCGCTTAGGTCTGCTCTTTATAAAATTGTCAAAAGCCAATTTTCACAATCATCGCCCAACTCTTGCACGACTAAACTGATGAACATTAAAACCAAAACAATAAAGTTGGTTCTTTGTATTGCATATTACGTATTAGATGCCTGGTTGGACTTTAAGACTTAAAAAAAATGTAGCATCTACTTTTATTTTTAATGTTTTTCAAAGGACTAAAATTTCATTTGGTCATCCCTACTGAAATAGGAAGGTGCTTATTGTAACCGTAGTTTGACGAACTCAATGAACTCATCTAAATGATCACACTTGTTCGTTTTTGTATATTTATTCACAGTATATAAGTTTATAAACAAAACACTTACGATTTAACAAACACATTAATAATAACTTTACAAAGACAAAAAAATTAAATTATGTTTCGCGGACTGCATTATGAATCGAAAAATGTAGCTTAGATACCCGATAGACTTATTGAATGAAGGATCAAATTTCCCTGGTCTGCTGATTTGATAGAAAATTCACAGTTTTTCGAAAAGGGTGATGGATGTTTTCGATCGAGTTAGGAGAGACTTTTGGTGAATTAATTTTGTTGAAGGTGATATGAAAATAGGGTAATTAGTAATTGAAGAGATAGAGGTGCAATTGGAGGGGATGATCTTCAAGGATAGCGGGAGTACCAAAAAGGGCTCTGACCACTACTCGTCGTATGATCACGTGTAGGACGATGATTGTAAATGTACCGCAATAAGCTTAATTCAGCTTCTAGAAAGTATATAAAATGGAAAATAAAGTATTTACATAAATTCATTATCTCACCCGCCAAATTATTGCCAATTTCTCCCGATCTCCCGACGAAATAAACAATTAAATACACACACACACACACATCTCTTCCAACAAAATTATAATCACATAACAAGTCACACCACATCCGGCTGCAGAGGGCCTAACAAACGGTCTTACAGCGGTCTGAGGTATAGAGGGGATTTAGTCAGTAGGTCCGAGGACGTCTTCCTCGGAAATCCGACACTACTCAGTTGTTGACATAATTGGATTTCAAGCCGTATTGGACAAAAGAAACACCAAAAATTATAATAGAATCTATATAATAAAGTTCTGAAAATACCCAAGGAAGGTTTGTATGCAATGCATTCGTTACTTGCAGCTGTAAATGCGTGTAAAACATAATTATAAAATAAAATAAACATCACATTATTGTCCAAAAAAAGAAGATAATAAAATCCTTTTTCGTCTAATTATAAAGGATCACCGATTCCACATTTGAAACGCGTCCTACACAGTATGCACAGCGTACCGAAAGCCATATCCCACAACCGGTTTCGACTTATCGGGTCTCATCAGGTGGGCGCTGGCAGAAAAGCTTTTTTTTTGGATTGTTATCTTCGTCTAATAATCGTTCGCAATCAACAGTGTAATTCAATGCCGGCAGGGGTATTAGCCCTCAGAGTAATTTTTTCTGTTGGTTTCATATTTATATTAACACTATTGTATTCTTAATATTCACTAAATATTTATACATTCCTCAACTATGCAGATACATATTTTAAAGAGAAAAAATGTAAAACTAAATGAAAATTGATATGTAACAACATATACATTCAATATTCCTATGCAATTAATAAAATATGTTTTATATGAAAAATATGCAGTTTTCTGTAGTTCTGCAACTCTTAAGGGCAACCTAGCGTATAATTAAGATTGAAATATAATTTAGAGTTTCGGGGAAGGTAAATCCGCTAAAAGGGGACAAAAGATACTTCCGTTTCTCTTCAAACTTCTAAGCCCACACATCTGCACATATTTGTGCACGACATGGTAGACATGAAAATCGCATCCCGTTTAATTACGTCGCTCTTCCATCCTTTCGACATCTCATCGAGCGAAATTCTGTTTACGCAGCATTAATTTGTAAGTTTGTACCACTTACCTACCGTCCGTAACCGACAAGGTGCCACTCGTGGCCTTTTGAACGAAGAATCCATCCCACTAACTCGACAAAATCTCTATGACAGGGCAGGAAAACTTTAGAACTACCCTTCCTTCAATTCCCCTCACGTCCCTATAAACCGTCTCCTCCCGACGCACACGGTCGCAGCTTTTTGATTTATGCGCGAGGAGGTGCCACCTCAACAGACATATATATATAAAAAGATCCTGCCGACCTCCTTTTCAGGAGTCGCTATTCACACGAAAAATCCTTTCACTTGAAAATTTTCGGCACATTATAATTAAATAACAAAAGAATTCAATTTTGGAAACTAATTTATATTTTATGATACCTGATTCTTTAAAATGAAAAATAATAATAAAATATATTTCTTTTTACTTCTCTATATTGGCATAAAAAGGAGTCTCAACAATTCTGACCTGTAATGGGACAGTTATTGTAATTCTTCAAAAAAAGAAATTATTGAAATATAGCGCAAGTAAAAGATTAATAAACAATGAATTAGTTTAGATTATTTTGGTTTATATTAAATCATAAAAGTTCTCTTTTCCGCATTATATTGAATTTGAAAAAGTTGTCCAACAACCTGTTTATTGAAATTAAAACTGAAAGTATCTGAAATTTCCGGAAAACGCTTTAGTGAGACGGGTTCTTAAGAATGTGGCTTCAAATTCTTTTTCTAATATATTAGTGACTCCAATAAAACAAAATTATTTTTACATTTTCCAATATTTTGTTGGAAAATACATTAAGAGCAAAATTGAGTATTTTTCATAATTTTCTTATAATGACTAGGGGGTAAATTTAGTTCCTGTTCTGATTATGAATAAGAGATTTTCAATTGACTTCCAGAATCAATATTTTCTGCTTGATGTTCTTTATGCGACGATGGCTCGTCAGATGAACTTTCAAAATCTGCACCTTTAACACTTTTGCCAGAGACTTGAATTTTACCCTGGTCGTTTGCAGTAAAAGCACACTTTAGAGTATTATTATCAATCTTCTTGTATATCTTCCCTCTAGGGTCCGGTTTGTAAATTGGGCATTCTTCTGCAAATTAAAGATCGTTTCTACAAATTACGGAGTGAATAGAAACAGTATACCTATTAAAAGAAACGCTTGTTTTTATTACCCCCACAAATGCCTGAAAATGAGGTTCACTCATATGTTGGGAAATAACTGTGAAGGTAAGTAGGATGGGTAACTTATCATAATTTTACGGTACCATAGATACCACAGCATTAAATAATAATAAAGCGTATTCAAAAAAGAAGGAATTAAAATCCTTATTCGTCTAAATATTAAGATCAAAAATCTCACATTTGGAACGCGTCCTACCAAGTAGGCACAATGAACCGAAAGCCATATCCCACGACCGGTTTCGACCTATCGGGTCTCATCAGGTGGGCGCTGGAAGAAAGGCCTTGGTAGAACGCGTTTCAAATGTGAGATCTTTGATCTTAATATTTAGACAAATAAGGATTTTAATTCCTTCTTTTTTGAATATGTTATATTTTCGTCTAAGAATCCATCGGAATCAACAGTATAATTCAATGGCGGTAGGGGTATTAGCCCTCGTTTTTATTTAAGTAATTTTGTATATAAATAATAATACGTAATCATATGAATCCCGAAAACGTATATCATTCGAGTAGTGTAAACAACAAGTTTTAGTTTCTTCATAACATCTCGGATAATCCAATTTTTGATAGAGGTGGGTAACGAGTTCTAGGACTCGTACGGTGTAATGTGTTTTTCTTAGGATTGTTTTCGCATTAAGTGCGCCTTGCAGGTGATTTAGAATCACCTTATTCAACAGACGTTCTTAAAATTATTCCTTCGAAAGTTCGGATGGTAAACAAACAATATGGATTATGCCTCCATTTCGAGCACAGCGACGTCGTGTATTAGAAAAATATTGGTTATTAGCACGATTCTTTCCACAGGAGCTGTGCGCCTTATATCGTACCAATTGATTTAATGCGACTAACTTTCTTGAAACTTTTAAGCAAATAAATAAACTCTTTATCGAAATTTAATGATGTTTCTGGAAATACCACCGTGTAATAATAATAAAATTTGCGTTAAAAACATGTTCATTTCTCTTTATTTCTTATAAACTACTTAAACTACTGAAATTATTTACAGGACGACTTCTAGAATTTACATAAGCTGTATCATGCACTCGATAAATATCAAGCGAACTTAAGGGTGCGGTGGTAGTACATGAAACGTCCTGACAAACCTAATTAAAGGGTTGCAGGTATTAAATTTCTGATTAATACACAAATGATTTGCTTGTAACGTCTATTAACACTATTTACAAAATGTACCTTTTTTATCAATCAAGTGCGGGAAGAAGTTGAAAAAAATAGCGAGATGAGTCACAATCGGTGCGGTGTTACAATGTATGATTGTGAGGGTGCGTGTACACGTTGCTTATTTGGCGGCGATTTACTTAACGCTGACTTAACTTAAGGGTAAATTCAAGAAATAAATAAACACTTGGTTTTGTTTCACTATTTTTATTTGAAAAATCTCTAACATATGTTTCGGCTATTATGCCATTATCAAAGAGTTTTAAAGTAACTAAATCAGAATGGGTAAAAATTTTTCTTAAATAGACTGAAATACCTGGATTGTTATTAGTGATAATATTATTCTTTTTTTTCACAATAAGGAGCGACTAGAGAAAACTGAAAAAAGTGGTGTATATGAAATAAAATGTAAAGATTGCAATTCCGTATATTTAGGACAAATCGGTCGTTCAATAAAAACACGTTTGATTGAGCATCAAAATACAATAACTCATCTCTCACAAAAAAAAATACTAACTTTGTAAACCATTTCGTACAAAACAATCATATATTAGACATAAATAATTTCAAATTGCTACATACACAAAATGAAGGTAAAAGATTATATTTACTAGAAATCCTAGAAATTACAAGAGCAAATAACAATAATAAAATTTTATTGAACGACCAAATTGATTTTGGGGTTTCCCCCTTATTAAAAGTTGTTACAGGTAGAGAAGACTAATATTATAACTAATAACAATCCAGGTATTTCAGTCTATTTAAGAAAAATTTTTACCCATTCTGATTTAGTTACTTTAAAACTCTTTTATAATGGCATAATAGCCGAAACATATGTTAGAGATTTTTTAAATAAAAATAGTGAAACAAAACCAAGTGTCTATTTATTTCTTGAATTTATTTTAAATAATGTTTCACCAAGAGTTAAGCCAGAACACAATTAATATTATTAACTTAAGGGAGAAAAGAGGCGGAAGAAATAGAAAAGGAAAGACGCAGTAATAAAGGATAGAGATAGCTGTAGCGATGATGAAGATATAGGGTTGTAGGCAGTTGTAGGTCATAAATTGAAGGGGGTGAATACAAGGTATAAAGACAGATAATTGTGGTGAAGAGTATTAGAGAATAACAAAGAAAAGATGCAGCAGTAAATTATACAATATTTTACAACATAAACAATGCTAGGAAAAAAGTTAGGATTTATAGTTTTTGAGAAATTCATAATTCTTTTCTATATTACAACATTCCGGTAGAATGATACAGATTCAAATAAATGTCCATTTATTCTGAAAATGGCAAATAAAACTAATATAGGAATTTAAACTTCAACATACAACAATTAAATGAGAGCACAATTGCACATTTCTGCATGATTTGTTTGAAAAAAAGTCTATCTTTCATAAAGTTTCAATTTTGAAAAACAAATCTACTAAAATAGCAAGTACGAATAGCGACAGTTGGTTGAAAACTGCCAACGTTTTACAATTGCACAATGCCGATCATATACTTCTTCGTAAAAGTACGCAATAAAACGTCCGATCAAGGCAGAGGCCCTTTCATTCTATCCACTTACATCCTTCTCTCTTGTATGTAATAATAGTTACACTATATTTTTCTTTTATGGTCAAACTTTTTAAGTTGCTACTTTCAAAGTACAAACCCAGGGAAACAAGTGTGTGCGAAAAGTAAGAAATGGATCGCTATGAGCGAAAATAAAACAGTAAACGCGGTGAAAAGTGATGCATGCTGCACTTTTTACTAGTAAAGTTAGTGAAACAATTTTTATGACAATTCGTAATAAAGTAACATCGCTTAGTTCTTTTTATAATTTCTTTGTAAAATTTTTGTTATGGTATTATAAGCCAAACTACCATGCTTACAGCGAGCATTAAATGCGCGCACTTTTTATACTCTGGTAGACACCATACCGGAGGTTTAAAAAAGTGAAACAGGATAATAACATTGAACCAATTTAAAATTACAACTATCTGGCTATTTTTGAATGATTTGTATTTGAAATTTATAATAATCTACGACTAATAGAAATTTTAATAATTGTAACAAATTTCAATATTGTTTGGTAAATAATGGAAAACATTTTGTACATTTGTTATTGTTAATTCCAAATCCAACTATTTTGGCGGTAATGTAAATTAATTTTTACCCACTACAGATTACCTCAAATTAATGAGGAAAAATTGTTACTGCTGTCATGCTCTCGCCGGAAATCGAACCCGGGATCTTTAGTTTTTCGCACCAATGCTCTGATCACTAAGCTACGAGAGGTGACAAGATCGACAACGACGAACGTTCGTACAAACTGACAAAATCGTCGAAATCAATGTATGTATGAATGTAATGTAGTGTTCATTTGTCAATTTAATGTAGAGAGTATTGCTGAAGTAATAATTATTTTTATAAAAAAACAAAACAATTAAAAAAACCAACTTACTCAAAATTTCGGTGAAAATTTAATCAAAAAAAATCTTAAAATTATTCGTTTTTAATATAACAGATAAAGATTGTGGTTGTAAAATAACCTCAAAGCAATGGGAGTTGTGATCCGTTCATTGGGCTATTATCCACTATCCACTATCATGAAGAAGGAGAGTTGAAATTACTTTTTTTTAAACAACTTAAAAATAATTCTCATTTAATTAATACAAAACATATATTTAATCACGAATATGCTATTTTACACACTGAAAGCAAAAGCTATAAACTCAATTTATTAGAAAGCATGGAAATTAATAAATTTAAATATAAAAATGTACTTTTAAATGAACAATTGGAAACAAATAATTCACCACCACTAAATTTACACTTTACACCCCCACTTTAGCTATGTAACCTGATATATAAATAGAATAAGTCTGTGTTAATTTTAAGAACTTATGTATCTTCTGATGAAGCCACAAAGTGTCGAAACAATTATCAAGATAATTACAAAGTGTGAAAGTTTAAAGTTTTTATTTATTATAAATTGAAATGGAAAAAGGTGAAAATGATTATAATAAAGAGTTCAAAGTTTTTGTGCCAGTGGTTGCAACTCGGGTTTTTGAATACGAATAAAAAATGTGCAAATACATACGCCAAGATGTTAGATTGAAGATAAGTTCTTGGTTTAGGTGGCAGACTTGTTCTGCGTCCGTTATTTTGATGCTATAACGAAGACATAAAATGAAAATTTTGAAATAAGATAGCAACACTTAACTCCTCTAGAGTGAGTATATGGAACACTCTTATGAGGAACACAAGTTACCAACAAATAATAATAATGATAATAATAATAATAATGATGATGAAAAGATTTATGATGCTCTAGGTGCAATCAGCTTCTGCTTATTCTCAATGTCAAATATTTCTGGACGATACTTTCGGAGATAACATGAAAAGACGCAAATCTTCAACCATTTTTTTTTTCTTCATAAATGTAAAAAATGAAAAATATATTATACATATGAAGGGAGCACGAGAGTGCGAAGTAACAAACGGACGGACGGATCGGACGAGCGAATGGCGCAAATGAAAGTGTTTTATTCATTGTCGCCGGTAACGAACTGAACGAGAGATAAAACAAACGTAATAACTCGTTTATTCTGCACCCCCGGTGTGCGCTATTGAACATATAATTGTGATGCATGGCCAGCTGGATCTTTTTAATTAATGTCAGCCAACTGTGAATTTACATTTTGTTTTTCTCTGAGCTGCCGTAGGGCATCTCTTTTTCGCGCTCTTTAACCCTCGCAAAATTGCGCATAAATCGCAACTATGGTCTATTGTTCACTCTAACTCTTCTTGACTTGACTGTAAACAAGTTTCGAAAATTATTACCGCACTTATTATTGTTGTTTTGATTAAAATTACTTACTAAACATCTACGTAACGACGTAATTAATAATGTTTAGGATTGTAAATAATGGAAGGTATCCAATTTAGTGTTTTTATGTTGGCAACGTTTTAAACGTACCTATAGTATAATTTTATCCAACAAATGGAAATTGCCTTTTTATCTATCGTGGTTATGAGAAATAATGGCCTAAGCATGTCACACCAACTAATGTTAACGGTTTGGTTTAATTTTTTTTAAGTCTGATGTGTTTCGTTTTTATAAATGAAACATTAAAAAGTGAGCTTTAAATAACTCGATCCTATTAAAATGTTGAGCGCTTTTACAAATGACAAAAGCGAGAGAATTGATTGATAATTTGCATTGTATTTCAAAATCGATAGCCACTAAACACTAATGCAACCTGTTTTATAAACAAACAATCAACAATTATCCCAAACAATTTTTTATATACAATCATAGATATATGCAGTGATATTGAAAATTACACTCATTTAAAAAATAGATACTATAAATCCTTCAGATTATCCTGAGGATTATCCTAATAAATACTTGGAGATCTATTTTTTGTAGAGATTAATTTCAATACATTAATGTAAATTAATTTTTACCCACTAGAGATTAGCTCAAATTAATGAGGAGAAATTGTTGCTACTTTCACGCCCTGGCAAGGAGTCGAAAACAGATCCCTGGCTTTAGGCACCAATTCTCTAACCACTAAGCTGCAACGAAGAACGTGTACTTACAAAGTCACAGAATGGTCAAAATCAATGTTTGGTGAACTGGTGTGTCCTTCTTCGGGTGTACAGGCCGTCGTCGGTTGGAATTGCTTCCTAACGTTTCGCTAGCGCAAGTGGCGAGCTTCTTCAGAGGTCCTTCCATTTTCGCTGTTGGTCGTAGCGATACGTTAGGAAGCAATTCCAACCGACGACGGCCTGTACACCCGAAGAAGGACAACACCAGTTCATCAACTGGCCGCGGAAGCCTTAATCAATTTGTCAATGTTTAGTATTAATAATTAATAATGAAATTCTTAGAGAATTATTTTTTTAAAGAGGTTAATTTAAATACATTAAAGTAAGTTAATTTTTTCCAACTACAGATTATCTCAAACTAATGAGGAAAAATTGTTGCTGCCATCATCGCAGCTTAGTGGTCAGAGCATTGGTGCGTAAAGCCAAAGGTCCCGGGTTCGATTCCCGACAAGAACGTAAGGCAAGAACAATTTTTCTTCCTTAATTTGAAGTAATCTGTAGTTGTTAATTGAAAAAAATCGCTGTTATATCACCGTTTAGTAATATTAACGGTTAACTGTGGTGCTTCATATTGCTTTATAACTTTATTTTTGAACAAGAACAAAATGTTCCTTATAATGAAATATTTATAATGTTGATTTTAGTTAAATGAAAATAGCTGAAGTATTTCGGCTTGTAACAGACCCCATTTTTAAATTTCGCGCCATCCACCCTATGTAGTACCGATGCGCTCCCAACCACCCTCACCGATAACGCCACCAGTTGCCCCGGACGCGGCCGGCCGCTATTCTCTCCTACAAAAAGATGGTACTCGGCCACCCCTACCCGTATCGGTACCGCCTGGAGCTATTTAAGCGACTGCACCCCTCGATAAAACGCTCTTCCACGAAAACAAAAAAAATCGATAAAGCGAGTGTATCTCCGACATTCCACCCACCAGCGGCAAGGAAGAGGGAGATCTTTCAACCATCCCAACCAAACCACATCTCCGACATTCCACCGACCAGCGGCAAGGAAGAGGGAGATCTCCCAATCAATCCATCCAAACTCTAACTCAACCAACAATGTAAACAGATCAGGTTCACAAAACTACATTTTAATACTTCTAATAAAACACATCTAACAAAGCAACCTAAATCCTTCCAACACGCCGGTTGTTAGCCCGGTCAACGGCAATCAGCATGAGTCTTGTTCAGGTTCACACAAACCACATTTCAAAACTTCTACTTAAACACAATAGACAAAAAAAAAACTAAAATTCTTTCAACACACCCGTTGTTCGCGATCAAAGGCAATCAACGTGAACCCTGTCAACCTCACAAAAATCACATTTTAACACTTTTACTAAAACACATCAACAAAGCAAACCAATTTCTCTAAACGTGATCCTAATCAAGTTTACACTTCCAAAAAAAAAACATGTACAACCAAACCAACCCAACCTCAAACGAACAGAACGAACGCATTAGCCGTCGGAGTAGTTGTTTCCGTTGGTTTATCCTTCAACGTGAAACTAAACAAGTTCACAACTTCCATCAAACGTATTTCAAACGAATCAACCCAACCTCAACCCAACCCCAAACCAACGGTGTAATCCAATGCCGGTAGGAGTATTTGCCCTCGGAGTAATTGTTTACGTTGGTTTGTCCCAACAAAAACCAAAACAACTAACCTTATAACTCCATACGGCTGAAGAGGAACGAAAGTTCCTATAACGGCTTGAGGGGGAGAGGTTTTAGTCGGTAGAAATCCGACACTACCCAGTCGCACGGGCGGCAGGGTGTCTTTTGAAGATTTCCTCTCCTCCACGAAAACAAAAAAAAAATCGATAAAGCAGTACCCCTGATTGGTCAGAAATTGCCAAATTCTGAAAGAAACCGGGCTCCCTTCACTTACCGAGGCTGCAAAACAAATTCGCAGCAAATCTCCGGGCCTCAGTCTCAGACCACCCAAACCCGTCTATCTCATCACTTTCTACCTTCGCCCCGAAAACCACCGACCGTTTCAGAAGACCTTGCCACCTTCTACACTGAGCCGTTACTCCCATTCAAACTCTAGCTTCGCTTTTTAGCGCGAGCACCCATCCAACATTCGAGATGGGTCACCAGACAATTCTTACACACACCCCTCCCCAGTCCCCCCCAACCCCAGCAAGCAATCCACTTCCCGTTCCCAACTACCCCAGGGATGAAAAACCTTCAGGTTGCACTCCCTTCTCGAGGAGGAGTTTTAGTCGGTAAGAATCCGACACTACCCCCACCTTTGGGGGTGTCTATGAAGATTTCCCCTCCTCGAGGTTAAAAACTAAACAAAATAAAAAAATCGATAAAGCAGCAGTTGGTTCCTCAACTAGCAGCTCCTACTGACATAGCATCCTCCGATGTCAAGTCCACTGGTAACTAGTTGAGCCCAACGTTTCCAGCATCCTAAGGGGTCGGACTGCTCTCATGTTAGCGCCGGTGTATTAGTTTGGTTGTGAATAATAAAGACAATTGTATATATATTTTTCATAGTGTTAGGTTTCTTTTTGTATAAATAAAAGTGTATATAAACTTTTTTTTTCGTGAGTTCACAAAGTCGAACGCGTAATAGATAGGCCTTGATTATTGATACATGATCAATACGGTAAAATTTGCAGACATGCAGATAAAAAATTAACAAAATATATAGGTATACCTACATGTAGATGCATTGATATAAATATATTGTTTAATATGTAAAACTGAAACTCGAAATGTTCCGTACTCGTTTTTACCTATACTAGTAATTCATACAAATTTGATATTAAATTTTATAATCGAAAACGAGATAATTTTTGTGTTTCGCTACGGATTTGAAACTATTGAAACAATAACCGGCAGCGGTCGCAGATAGCGTCAATATCATATGGTTTTTGCGTGATACGTGGCAATCGAGAGGTAAAAAAAAAAGTCCGTAACGGAAAAAGCTACGCCATCAGTCCAAAATATTCGCATGTTCACTTGATTAACACGGTAACAAAGTTATGACAACGGTGATATTTATCGGGACCGTTCGCGTTGTAAGTATATGTGTTTTAAATGCCGAACGAAATTGCAGCCGATAAACCCAATTTCAAAATAAAACCCTGGAGAAATAACGGATAACATGCACTACTAATCACCGACAATACAATTTACGAACGTATACAACAACATATACGTATAGATATGTATGTATGCATTATGTATAGGTATATGTGTATTTGTTGCCGTGTTCAAATGCAAGTTCGAATAATATCTACTACTTGTAGGTAACAAACTATATACTCGTACAGCCAATAATGCATATCAATCTAATATATGTATTGGCATAGGTTTGTACGTATGTGTCAAGGTATATGTAACAACCACCATTGCTATTGGCACACAAAGGGCATTAGCAATTAACGCAGTTGTTGTACCTAATACTGGAGCAGATAAATGTACAGGGGCGAATACACACAATCTTGAATTAAAAAGAAAAAAATGAATGTTACCTGAAGAGTCAAAACTTTCGTGCAGTAACCAATGCAGACAACTGCCTTCCACTGAAATTCTTTCGTGGGCACGAAGTTGCCACTATAAATAAAGATCTACCTGCTACCAAATTAGGGTTTTAAAAGTAAACAACCAATCTTGCCAATAGATAAAAGGGTGCTCACCTACCTGACAAGGTAATTATAATTATTCGGTGATAATATTGATATGAGTAATTATTTACTTCTAGTTTCGCTTTTCAGTGCGAGTGCCCACCCAACCATCTGTGGTGCACCACCGATTAATCCACAATTCCTCCCTCCCCACCTCCAAACCTAATCCTATTCCCTACCCTTTCCCCCAGGGATGTATAACCTTAGGGTTGAGCTCCCATCTCGAGGAGGGGTTTTAGTCGATAGGCACTACGGCGAAACCGACACTACCCTCTCGGGGGTGTCTTTTGCAGATTTCCCCTCCTCGAGAATAATATAAACAAAAAAACTAATTATTTACAATTATTTCATAACTAAGGATTAAGTAACTTAAAAGTAGGTTATGGATATGAAAATGGTCACTATGTGCCTTACATATATTGTTTATTGAGAAATAAACAATCACAAACATACGAAAAATTATTTAATTTGTTAAAATCCAAAATTTTAAAGTTTTAATTAAACTTCTATACAAATGAAGTTTTTGTAGACTTTGTAAGAAGTAAAGTGAAAAGTATCATGGAATTGTGTGAAAAATATAAAAACAAAACAATATCGAAAATCGACTATATAAAATGTGTATCATATTTTCGTTGAAAAAATTGTTGACTGATATTTGTATAATTATGTATTTATAATGTCTTATTAATTACTGTTAAATAAATGCAATAAAATATCAATAAAGTATTTTCGTTTCTCATTAGAATAATTTCTACCTATTAGGTGTTAGCGGCACAATCGGTTGTACCTTTTCAAAGACCCTTTTTGGTCAGTGGCAAGATCGGTTGTACCTTTTTTAGTCAAGTATAATTTGGTGACACCTTCAGCTACGCCCAAATTCTTAAGCGGTCCCCCAGTTTCGGCCATTCGGGGAGTTACATGCTGGAAACGATTAGATATTACGAATGGGAGTTACGTATTTAAAATGTATCCCCTCTTTCATTACCGAGCTATCCATATTGTATCGTTGTCCCTGCGTTTCAATAAAAATAATTCCGGATCGGTTTCGTTGTTTTTAATATATTACTGCGTTTCCTTACATATAGTCTAATCCAGAGAGGATTCTTAGAAGAAAATAATGACATATTTCTGAAAATTTGTCAGTAATCTCTTATTGCCATAGCTGAAGTAAACTGCGAGAATAGAACTGCGATCCATTCTGCGATGTTCGTTACCGTGACTGAATAATTCGCTGTGACTGGCCCTGCGTCACCTCACCAAGCTGCGTCTCATACACGTACTGCATCACTTTACACTGCGATGCCATCTAACGCAATCACTATTATTTTTGTGGTTTACGAAATCTCGCCGTAGCTCACCAAGCTGCATGCTTATCCGATATGGAATAAAAAGAATTCATAGCAATTTCCACATTTGTATGATCAGCAACATTAGTAGTATATGCTACAAAATAAACTCGCATTACGGTACTGTTGATTGCTGCGGGTGTGTTGCTTGCTTAGCACACTAAGAAACACTTAACCCTCTTCGGGAAAGTCTATTTTTTATTTGAATGCAGCGAACTGGATTAAATTGTTCTTTGTTACGTTGACGATAAACACAATGACGAGAACGAAATGTTTTTGAATTTCTTTAATGAAACAACTAACTAACATAACACCGAAAAAAACAACTATATACAAAAAGGCTTAAATGACTACAGATAAGAAGATAAAAAAATGAAAAGCGATTTCTGTTCTATCGGTACGAAGGTAAATCGAATATCGGGGGAGAACAAGGAATGGAAAAAGCGGTTAGTGGGGTGTTCAATAACCTTACGCTAGTGTTAGAACGTGACAAATCGACACTGCACAAATTCAAAATTTCTTAGAAAAAATACCCAGCTGACAGGCAGACGATAATGTCTATACCTGAAGCAGGGGGATAAAAATATACTTAAATGGGACATGTCATAAAGTCTTTGTCATCGCTGGAAAGTTTTGAAAATAGTTTATGAAACGGTGTAAGCGATAAGAATTAACTTGAACTGCGCACCAACAGATACTATTTATTCTTAAAATTTTATAGTTCGGCCGTGCATGCCGTGCATGCATATATACATCAAGTAATTAAACTCATTACTCTATTACGAAATAAAATAAACTGGAGATTCGCGATGCCTCGCTGTGCAAGTCTTATCCAATGATTTTACTGGAAACATCCAGAACTTCTTCAATATTTTTGAATATACTGCACATAGCAAAAGCTCGGAACTTTTTCAGGCAAAAATTTCACAAAAGTATATGTATTTTATTGGGCATGCTTTAGTCGCGCACGCGAGCTGTGTGACCAATCTTCCCGCACTTTTTTTCATGATCGTAAAATGCCGAGACCTCACATTGACATATGGCATAAGTACCTTCAACCCACGCAAACAATTTTAATCTATTCATGACACGTAGATGCAAACGTATTGGTTACATTTAATAACAACCGTAGCTATTGCAAAACACCATTAAAAAAATAAAGAAAATGTTTGAGAAATAATCAAGAAAAGTACGAATAGATTATAGAAACTGATCTATCTTTTATATTTCCAACCGGAATTACACCCACCGACTCGATGACAGTAAAGTCTAGGAATGGTAGTCTAGTGCTGCAGCTACCATCATAAACTCAGTTGTGCCTTCATAAAACGTGAAGACATGCGGATTTTTTTTATAAAGAACGCTAGCTGACAGAGTATGCGAGCTTTTTTCATTGTTCACCTCTGCCTCACTCTCGAACACCTTACGGTCGACTTTGTCTTTCTTCCACTCGAACAAACAATTTAAGAGCGGGCGCAAAACTCATCAAAGTTGCAATTTCAACTGACGATTGCATTTTTCCACGAAGCCATACCTCCTCTTAATAGCTTTTAGCTATAAAATCTTTACTTTTCTAAGTAGTTCACTCTTTCAAAATGCCGCATGCCAAACTTTTATTGTTTCTCGCTCACGAATACCGTCGCGTTGTCGTTGTCGTCATCGTTGTCATCGCCGGTTTAAAAGAACTCTCAGAATCGCACCTAAAGTTACTTCCTACTGTATCCTATTATATTATACTTTTAGTAGGAATAACAACAACAGAAATAAAGTCGTTCATTGTTCAGATATTAACGTTTGAGATTACACTAATCCTAAGAAAACAGCTTCACATGGAAAACTTCATATTCAATATTATAATTGCATTAAAATCCATTAAATGTCCAGAGACCTTTTCCTACTAAGACAAGACTCTAAAATGAAGAACAGGGATGAGTCTAGCATTTCATTAATTATGTACTTTTCTTCTTTATACCAAATACTATTTTAAAACTCCATTTACAATAACAATCCTAGAGAGAGCCACTGAAGGACAGATATCTGAGGAAAAGTGTTTAATGTTTTCGTATGTTTTCTTAGAAAATGTATAAAATATGCAGCATACGCCTTTAAATGTAGCTATATTTAATTTTTTGCCCTGAAAGGTAGCCTAAATACATTAAGTATAACAGAAATATTTTGATAATTATTAATCTTACAACTCCACGATAATCACAGTTTAAAAACAAAAATACACGTTATTTGGTTGCAAAAAATTTTTTATTGTCTCCACAATAATTATTTCAGCACACAGTGCCTTCTTCAGATGGAAGAATTTTGCAAACTAAATTACAATCAGAACTCTTATATATACTAACTTACAAACTGAAGGGTAGGGGTATAACGTTTTAAATATTTAATAAAGGTGAATTACAAAATTTCAGCTGGTCGTTCAAATTATCAAAATATTTAATCAACAGATTGAAAGATCTTACCAGTTTCAAATCCACTTATGCTTTAAACAATTCCATGGAACTAATAAACAAAATTTCCAAATTACAAATACCAAGTAATACAAAACTAGTTTCCTTTGATATCGTTAACTTGTTTGCAAGTGTACCCCCTGGGGATGTAGTCAATATCGTTAAAACTCATTTAGAAAACAATAAAGCTGTCTTATTAATTTCAGAAGAATTAATTACTGCATTGGAAATTTGTTTAAAACAAAATTATCTACAATTTAATAATAAATATTACAAACACGAAGGGTTAGCTATGGGTAATCCTTTAAGTCCACCATTAGCGAATTTTTTTCTTAATGATTTAGAAAACAGAATTTCAAAAAATCATATGTTTAAAGATTTCCTTTACTGGTATAGGTATGTAGATGACATTATTGTTTGTTTTCAAGGCACAGACAGGCAACTAGCAAAGCTTTTTAATTTTATTAACAATCTACATCCTAAAATAAAATTTACTCTAGAAATAGAAAACGAAAACAAATCCATAAATTTTCTAGATTTAACTATAAAAAATGTAAATAATATCCATCAATTTGCTATATAACACAATCATTTATTCTAAATCGTTTCATCCTGTAACACACAATATGGCTTTCTTTCATTCTAGTATACATAGACTATTATCTGTATCTTTAACAAAGATAGATTTTCAAATAGAATTAAACCGAATCTATCAAATAGCAGCCAATAATGGCTATAACCCGATAATAATTGAAAATTTGTTAAACAAAGAAGTAAATAAACAAACATTAAGTTTAGTATATCCACAAATTAAACCTATTTCAAAATTTAACTCCTTAACTTATTTAGGCAATTTTTCTAGCAAAATAGGACTTTATATTTCTAAATTCACGAATAACAAAATTTCATATAAAACCAATACGTTTTTAGGAATTATTTTAAAAAACAATAAAGATAAAACTAAAACAGAAGAAAAATCAGGAGTGTATCTACTTAACTGTGGAGATTGTGAGAAAGCACATGTGGGGCAAACTGGGAGATCATTTAAAGAAAGAATAAAAAACATTTAAATAGTTTTAACAATAAAAGTAAAAAATCTTCTTACGCAGAACATTTACTTGATGAAAAACTTCAATTCAATGAAAATTTCAAAGTACTACCTTTTGCAAATAAAGGAATAAAACTTATTTTTTTAAAAAAATTAGAAATAAATAAATTGTGTAAAAATGGAAATATCTTGAACGACCAGCTGGAATTTTGTAATTCACCTTTATTAAATATTTAAAACATTTTACCCCTACCTTTCAGTTTGTAAGTTAGTATATATAAGAGTTCTGATTGTAATTTAGTTTGTAAAATTCTTCCACCTGAAGAAGGCAATGTGTGCTGAAATAATTATTGTGGAGACAATAAAAATTTTTTTGCAACCAAAAAACGTCTGTTTTTGTTTTAAACTGTGAATATTTTGAAAGTAGTACGGTTAGTCTCACTTGGCGAAACATATTTAAATAAAATTCAAAACATGGAAGACAGCATAAAATAATAAAAATTATTAACTAATACTCATTTGTTTAAAAATCCAAACGAATTCGGTTTCTTTCCACATTTTAAATTTTATTGAAATATTTTTTCGTTTTTTTTTTTTTTTTCTTAATAGGTAATAATCGTCCATTTTCTTCTACAGTCAATTTAACATTTTATCTGTTTACATATTTGTCAATAAAGTGAGTATCAGGTATCAAAATGCTTAAAAACTATTGAAATAGGTAATTGTTACAAAAAAAAAACAGTGATGACTTGTCCAAATCGGACATTTCATGAAAAGTTTGGGGTTGCTGTCATATAAGATATCAAATGATCATAGCTTATAGACACGTCTTCTTTGTTGCATTTTAATTTATTGATTAACTAAACAAATAACAGAACTTTGTTTGTTCAGTAAGGTACCACAACAGCAAGTGTGCCACGGTCAATAATTTAGTAAGATATACCTGCATGTTGATAAGAGTTTGTGTTTATCAAACACTTCAAATACATATCGTATCTAATTTTGAAACGTAATGAAAATTGTCTCACTGTTTATAAATAAAATCAATTACCTACCTATGACTCCGTAAACCGTAAGAATTTCGAATTAGTATTAACACAAATCTGTTATATTTTAATCATTTGATATAGTTATCGTCATTGAGAAAATGTGTGAAACAACTATTCAACGACTTACGACAAGTATTCTCTCTTTATCTTACTGACTCATAGTATTGCATCGTTCAAATAAGGTGGAACGTATGTTATGCATTTATACAAAGTTAGTATGACAGCGAACCGCGGCGACCGCCGAGACTAGAAACACTAGTTTTAATGTCACCCTAGAACTAAACAAGTTATCGACAACTTTTCATTTTTATTGGAAATACTAAAATTTTACTCTCAATGCCTAAAATGAGAGAAATGTCTAGAGAAAAAAGAGTTGTTGCATATCCCGTGTAACCTAAAGCCCTTATTGCCATTGCTATACAGGTCAAGATTTAGGGTGAGAAAGGCTAGGGTGCTTTACCCTTAAAACTTCGCAAATGTGCGGCCTCGCAATTTGACTTTCGTCTAACTTCCGATATTTTCAGGATTTATTCCGGTACGGTCCTGTGCCAGTCTACCGCAGATGTTCGCAATATTTTTAAATGATCTAATAAAAATCACGTTTTTCACATGTAAACAAAGCCAATACAGTGAGTTAACGAAAGAAGAAAGCAAGAAGAATTACTTCTGCAATTACAGTTAATTATTACCGTTAACAGTGCAAAGCCTCCGAACCACGATTTAATTGCATAAATCTGAATATTTTGCTGCCTTGCTGTTTATTTTCTGAATACAAAAACACCATAGAAACGGGAGTGAAGGGCTCGGGTCCCGCTCGGAAACAGTTTTTAATTAGAACGCTTGCATTAGATTCTAATTGGACGTCCAGATTTTAATTTAACTACTAAATTAAAGAATTGCTCGCGCTCTAGAGCATAATCCGAAACAAAAAGTTGGAAGTTCGTTTCTCAATTGTGTCTTTCAGGCTACAGCTACGTCGACATTTGTTCATGTACACTTCACTTCTGTTTTAAATTAAATGTCTGACGAGGCAGGGGTTATCACCGCTGAATTAGGCCCAAACTTACGATATGGCATTGTGGACGCATAAACTGTACATAGACATTGTTTACTTTAAATCATGCTGATTGAAGTAATTCGGTATATATTTTACCTATTTCAAACGAAATCGCATAAAATGTTGTACTTAGTTCTATACTGTATTTTGAGTTAAGAGAAACATATGAAATAGTCAAAGATTAATATGCAAACAAAACACAATAACTGTTTCGACTCATAAAGTCATATTCAAAGAGTAATGTATAAACTATACATATATTATATATTACTCTCTGAAGATGTCTTTAAAAGTCGAAACAATTGTTTGAGTTTCTAATCATAAAAAGTGTAAAACTACAGTTATTGTGTTTTCTTTACATTTTATAAGATGTTTTACAATTATTCTACCGTAGAGTCAATAAAATAAAATTATTAAAATAGTCAAAGATTTCTTTTCTTCTATTCTCATATTAAACGCCAAATTAACAGCAAGTAAACTGATTAAAAAAATGAGGACATTGACTTTAAAATTTTAATAGTCAACATTCAACACTGACTTACACAATAGATAAAAAACTAAAATTATATTACGAATTTGAAACGAATAAATTTTTGATGATCGTTACATGATTGAATTGAATTATGCTTTTGTAAACTGAGTGTTGTGATTCATTAGACTTAATTCATTCTCGTTTTTAAAAAAAACTTTTGGGTGTTTCATTCCCATCAGCTACACTGTAGTGTAGTCAGAGGGTAGGGCGGAAGGCCCTTTCAGGAATCGTGGGAATGGGTGGGTGGTGGTTATGGGGAAAAATGAACACAAGAGAAGTGAAAGATTATCTGTGGAATATTAGTGAATGTCCCTATCTAAGAAATTTTGGAAATACGAATGAAAACGAGCCATTTAAAACTATTAAAGGGGGGTTCGTACTAGGAGTGAAGTTTGAGGGCGGTCACACCATTGAATTTAATTGTAAAGTAGAACAGCAAGCGTAAACTTTCGATACAAAGCAAAATAGCAAGGACTGATAATTTTTAATGCTTCATTAAACCACCTATAAGGTGAAATTTTTCATTTTTCGTCTTGAGTTTTATTTGGTGAAGTCGTTCAATATCCTCAAAAACTAACTAAACTTCCTGAATATATACTTCGACTTAACTCTGCTGAGAAGTGAGAAGTATGATTGATATAATTTTAATTCGATAATAATCTGAAAAGATCCGAATTTGAGATAGCACCGCTATCTGAGTTTACGAAATTGTCTTTATTTTGGTATATTTTAATACTTTCGTAAAAATGAAATGGTTATCGACACTTTTAATTAAAGTTAAGCAACACTAAGATTTATATATTCTATTTCTAATCTACGATGACCTAATTGTACCTTTTTATAGTTAATTGCCCTCGAACCGAGTTTTAAATTTCTAAACGTTTTATGTCAAATTTTCAGATTTTAGTGTTTCGTTTAATTTTCTTATACAAAAGACTATCGCCAATAACTGGTAATAAGACTTTCCCACAATAAATTCAAAAAGTATTGTATATTTAATGTTTATTTACTTAAACCAGTTACAATTTTTCTATAAAAATATATGTTGTTTTAACCACAAATCAATAATAATTTTCAGACACTACACTTTCATCATCTCTCCATACACTCGTCTTTTCAAGTTTTCCCTTATCCAACCATCAAATTTTCGTATGCTTTTTTCTGTCATTTCTTCTTTGTAACTTCCAACTTTTCCGGCTCGTATGAAATTTCCTTGATAGTCTACTTTAAAAACCGACTTTAATATAGGAGCTACGTCTTCACAATTCAATGATGGATTCTTTCTCATGTTGTCAATGTCAAGATGGTCGAGTAATCTACCCATCTCCTTTTCGGCCACTTCGATTTCCAAAAATTCCGAAATACGAGACACGACACCTGCTAAATTCTGTTTCATTTCCTCGTAGCTACAGAACAGCATATTTGATTCGTTCGATCGTTCCATATAAGATAAAATATTGTCCCAATATGGGCCGTAAATTACTAAAAAGTAATGTGAAAATTGTTTTGAATCTAAATAGGAATTTCGACTGGTTTAATAGCTAGTTAGTACCTTTTCCTTCCAAGAAAATCTCTATAAATTCCTCAAATGTTCCCCTATATCCAAACAAAAGGCGATAATGATGGTAGTACGAAACGCAAACATCTTTAGGATTCCTTGAAACGTGAATTATCTATAAATTATTCAACAATTACTTTGTTAAACCGTTTTAACTTTTTCATTTAGTATTTTATTCTTATCACCTTCGGCCTCCGTGTACCATTTCTAATACTTTTCGGTAGAAATTGAAATGGTAAATGAGTTTTAATACATCGAGGTCTTGGAAGATTTTTAATTATGTAAAGAGAATCATATTTGGTATTAACTTTAGGTAAAATTACCTCAGTTTGAGGTAGTTTTTCGCAATCAATTAGAAATGAATCGCTAAAAATTAAATTATATCAAATCACTCACATTTAGAGTAGAAATAATCATCGTGATCGACGTATTTGACATACTGATACTCACTCTAGAAAAGGAAATCTTTCGCTTAACAATCTTTTAGCCCCATTGTAATCAAAATTATTCATCAATAACCACACCAATTCTTGAGTCCATGTCGTTCCTGTTTATGTTCTTTCAATTAAAATTCGGACAATTTTTCACTAAATACAAACATTTACTACATACCACACTTTGGAAATGTACAGACCCATACGTCATCATCGTAAACCACTAAGTCATCTATTTCTTCAATTTTTTTCTTAAAATTTCCTGTTAATGTGAATCCCGCATAATCCACAAACCCCCCGATTGACTTCGTAAATATAGGATTAGAATTTAACCGATCATCTGTGAGATATTCCAATTCGTTACAACTAAACTTGGTCATCATTATCACTTCTAAAGTACCCGATAATGTTTCAGGGGAGTTAATATATATATATATATATATAGTAGTAGGTTTCTTTCTAAATTTTAACAAGTGCGATAATGTCTTACAGAGGTCTTTTAAACGAAGGCTGTGTATGTATGTACCTGCCTGTGTGGTAATGGATACATGTACCTAATCAGATAAAACCCAAACAACGCGATAGGAGAAAATACATTACCTACTGCTAAATTTCAATTTGTATTTTAAAATAAATAACTGCTTCAATATATTTACCTATTGAAAAAGATAAATATACGTCTAATACAACATTTAGGTATAATATAGTTATAATAATATATAATATATAATTTTAGAGAACTAGCAAGTACAAACCTTTATTGTCTTTGAAGAAGAAATTGAATAGAATTAATTTAGAAAGAAAGTACAAATATATATCGAGCAGCTAATCGTCATGAGAAAACCAGGATAAAAAATCGAAGAAATTATAATCTCCGACCAGATAATATACCCCATGATCCACGGCAAAATACGGAGATACAGAATACTAAGTTTTATCCTAGAGTTTTTAATCATTCAAACACCATTTTCAATGCTACTCATGAACAATAAAATTGATAAAGTAAACAAAAACCGAAGATCTGGGGTCTACAAAATAACTTGTAAGGATTGTGATGCTATATATTTGGAACAAACTGGGCGTAATCTTGAGATAAGACCAAAAGAGCACAAAAAATCCATTTCTGATAAAAAATTATTTACAGGTTTAGCACAGCACTGTATCACATCAAACCATTCAATTAATGATGATAGCCTCTCTATTATTCGCATAGAAAATAAAAAACAAAAACTTAATTATTTAGAAAAAGTTGAAATACAAAAAGCCATTAATGCCAATCTAATCTAAATATTACAAACGAGAACACGGAAAACTTGAACAGCCTTATTCTGAAAGTGATATCACAAACAGGTAATCAGTTTCCCAAATAAATAGCAACCAGAACATCAGTATAAATTGTACCCACTTCTAAATTTTAAGCAACTCTCTGAGGATGACAGCAATGTCGAAACAATTGTTAGAGTCTTCTAATAATAAAGTGTAAAAAAACAGTTTGTGATTTGTTTTTATTTAATTGATTTTGTGGTCCAAAATTTATTACCAATAGTCATTTGAATTCAGTCAGATTTAATCTGTGTGCCTCAAACACAATAAACTGTTTTAGATTTTTTCATAATGTTTGCTAAAATACAAATTTTGTATTCTTCAGGAGTTACATCAATTAAAAAGATTTTTTGTAAAGAAAACACTTCTTTCGCTTAATTTTTATCGAACTTTAACAATTTTCGACCTACAAAGCCATCTTCAGAAGAAGGATTGATGATCCTTGTATGATTTACATTCAAATAGTAGAGGCCAACACTATAAATTTTATCAATTAGTAAGATAATCGTTTTCGACATTTGCTGTAAATAAGTCTTTAGACAATATGATTTTCGAAAGAACTTATCTTAATTTAAAATGGTTTTTATCAAATCTCAAATCACCACTAACCGTCTGTACAGTAAATATCATCAATCAACCATCATCAAGTTTTATTTAAATAAATATAATATTAAAAAATCACCCGCAACACCACATCTGTTTTGTTTGTAAATGGTTTTTGAATACCATTGCGATGGAGCATTAGGTTGAGATGACTTTAAAAATTTAATTTTAAATTAACAAATAGGGGATGAAACAACGAAGCGACTGAAGGTCTCTGTTAAACTCGTTTTAATCTTCAATTTACCACATTTCATCGTTAAAAAATTATGTCCATGTTTAGACGTAAAGCAGGTGCGTTAAAAAAGCGCTCGTAAATCTGTTTCTGGTTGCAATGTTTGAAAAATTTCTGACTTAAATCAACATTGTCCGCAATCCACCCTACTGTTTCAAGGGAAAAGAAGGGCGGGCGAAAAGGGCACCGTCGACGTCCAATACATTACAAGGCATTAGCATGAGTAACAGAACACCTCTCGTCGTCGCCTATATTATAGCTATCTGCTCTATATATGTATGTATGTATGTATGAATGTATAAAGTGAAAACCACGGCTCCTCTCTATCTCCCTCTCGCTCACTCTACTCGTGAGATAAAAGCCATAAATTCCCGCTAGTGATGATAAACTGAAACAGTATATTATGTGTGAATTATAGGAGGATTAGCCTTCAACCCCTGGCTCCGTGTCCAGCTAGCTGCATATCAACTTACAGAACACTTCCACTCTACAATCCGATTACCTAAGCTTTGTTTAATCAACCACCGCACCGCGAAATAATCCAAACAAAAATCGAGTGACCATTTTCACACAAACGTCCAAATATCCACTAAATCTGTTTCTAATTGTTAAATTGAATATACGACGCAGTTTAACATATATACGTGGCAGGCACGCAAACCCAAATAATTAACAACATTAAGTTATTGGTCAGTTATCGAAACCACCATATGTAGACCGCGATTTCGAACGTATTAATTCTCATCAGCACACCATAGCCAGTGATTTATTGGAACTACCTATGATGTGATGATGACAATTAAAACACTCGAAATCGCGACCCATCTCTAATAATTTCGATAAATTTCCGTCCAATATCTTAAAATTATTTAATACGATATTAATTATTGAATTAATTTATTCCTACTACAGATTACCTTATACAAAACCCCCGCCGGGAGGCGTGACAACAGCAACAAATTTTTCCCTCATTATATGAGGTAATCAATAATTAATATCGTATTAATGTATTAAAATTTACCCCTACTAAAAATTCGTCAAAATATTTCATTATTAATGATTAATGTTATTTATTTACTTATTCTAATTCCTAAAAACAGTTATTACAAACCTGTTAAAATCAATTAGAGAAGTTCAACAAAGACTTCGTTAATAAGCTGCTAATCAGTTAGTAGCGGAAATCATGAAATTTAATATAATCGATATAGCTGCTTTTCAGAAAGTATGAAGAGAATATAAAAATAGAACAAACTGTAAATTCTCATACAATCTAAACCTTCTGCTTTAATGTTTTTACAATTAGATCAAGGATATCTAATTACTTCCGCTAAAAACGGAAGTAAATGGTTATTTATTATTTATTTAAGCCAATTATTTTCTATTGGATTCGTTTGTAGTATCACTTAATTATTATAAGCTGATTAATTTAATTTAAAATTTTGTTTGAAGATTCATTTCGGCAAGCTTATATAATTAAGCATTTCGAAATGATAACATATTTGTATAAATTATATACATACCTAAACATAAAAGCAATTTAGGTATATCTAGACTTTTAACAGAGCAAATGTTGTGTGTGAAAGGACATCAGTCAATTTTAAAATAGTCAAAAATAAAAACACATGATAAACTTTCAATTGTTAATTGAGCAAACTCGACAATTGTTTCGATATTATAGTGTCATTTTCAAGAATAGACGAACATAATAAAGAAAAAAATATAGCAAGCTTTATTTATATATATAATTTGTAACTAACACAGGGCCAGATGTTAAGAAAATATTTTAATGGTCAGACCGTAGAACCAACGTATTATTACGTTAGTTGGAAACCTCTAAATGGAGTAATAATAACAAAAAAAAATAAAACCATTCACATAACATTTCAACATAAACCTCTTGCACTAGTCTTTCAAACCATTGTCTAAACAATAACCGTATATTAAATGAGAATATAAAACGATTACATTATAATAATAAAGGCTATAGGTTGAATTTATTGGAAATTTTAGAAATAAACAAAGATGTTTCTGCAAAATACATACAGTTAGCAACCATACCGAATTAGGTTCTTTATTATTACTCCGTTTAGAAAAACAAAAAACTTTTTTGTGTTTCATTCCCACCAGCTACTCGTGCTTGGTGGGCGGGCAGTCCCTCCGACTTACACTGTAGTGCAAAGCCGGAGGGTAGGACGTAAGGCCCTCTTCAGCTTTTTGCAAGAATCGTGGGAATGGACGGGTGGTGTGGTTAGGGAGAGAAAGACGAGACGGACGAAATGAAGATAGAAGAGAAGTGAAAAATTATCTGTCCAATATTACTGCACCATCATTTGCCTAAATGATCCAAGGAAACCACAGAAAACTTGGAGCAGAGCAGCCGGACCCGAGTTCGAACCGGTGACCTCCCGGATGCTAAGCAATAATCTAGAGCACTAGAGCGCGCCGCTCGGTAAAAAAAATTGTCAGGAGTGAGATGCTTTTAGAGATTTCCAACTAACATAATAATAAATGTTAATAATCAATCACAACAAATAAAATTAGCCAGTTTTCGCAGTTTCATCTACAGACTATTAAAATTCCCTCTAAATAAATCCAACTTCAATAAAGAGCTCAACTTAATAAAACAAATCGCCATAAATAATGATTACAACCCTATAATCGTAGACAACATCTTAAAAAAGACGAAACGAAACTTAATTGTGAAAGGAATATATGCTGGATCCAATAAAGCAACCACTCATTATAACTTAATTAATTATTGTGGAAAATTTAGTAACAAAATATGTAATAGCCTTAATAAACTAGATATAAGCACTGTGTCTGTCAATAAATGTAACATTGGGAAAATATTAGTCAATAACAAACCAAAAAACTGCATGTACAAAAAGAGTGGAGTTTACAAAATAAATTGTAAGGATTGCGATGCTTTCTATATAGGGCAGACGAGCAGGAATTTAGAGACTAGAACAAAAGAACATGTTAAAAGTATAGAAAACTTAAAAAGATCCACAGGCATCAGCGCACATTGTTTAGACTTCAATCATAATTTAGATATAGACAATTTAAAACTATTACATTCAGAAAACAAAGGAACTAGATTAACATTAGTAGAACAATTGGAAATAAAAAGAGCATTACTTCAAAAATTAAATATAACAAACGACCAGCTAGACTTTAAACAAACTCCTTTATTAGACCTGTATTTGGGTATTTCCCATAGTAATAACCCTCCGTAGATATATAAGACCTGAACATGTTTTAAATTATAGTATTATCTTATAATGTACTCTTGATAAAGGTGTTATCCACCGAAACATATGTAGAGTTTTTCTAATATACATCTGAAACATTTAAAAGCGTTATTTATTATATTTTGTTTATTTCATAATGTTTTATAATTCAGTCACCGACCAAACCATTTCTCTTAATAAATGTTGGTTCTACGATTTGACCATACAAATATTTTGTGAACATCTCCTATGATAATTATAAGTTTCAGGTATAAATAAGGCTTGCTATATATTTTCTTTTGCCTGGTTAGGGAGAGAAAGATGATACGGACGAAATGAACGGATCCGGATTCGAATCGGTGACCGACTGCTCTGGTTCAAGTTTTTCTATGGTTTCCTTAGATTATGGCAAATGCCGGGGCAGTAATAATACTCCACAGATAACCTTTCACTTCTCATCTGTTTCATCTCGTCCGTCTCATCTTTCTCTCCCTAACCACACCATCCACCTATTCGCACGATTCCTCAAAGGAGGCTGAAGAAGGCCTTACGCCCTACCCACCGGCTTTGCACACTAGATCAGAGGGATTGCCCGCCCACCAGCACGAATAGCTGGTGGGAATGAAACACACAAAAATTTCTTTTTTCCTTTCATATGTTCATCTACTCTTGAAATTGACAGTTTTATATCGAAACAATTATCGAATTCGCTCAATAAATAAGTGAATGTTTACCGAGTGTTTTTATTTTTGACTTTTGAAATTTATTTAGCTATATGTGTTGCGTCCCTTGGACCACCAATTTATTATTATTGCAAGGTGCGTAACGTTTTCACGCTGACTTTCTAAATTCTGATTTTTAGCTCCTTTTATTATTTTATTACCAGTTCATTTCCTTTGTCAATTTAATCACGAATCTTTTCTTAATTGCACTACCATAAATCGCCCATAAATTCCAATAATTTTTCTAGCTGTAAGTAACTCTCAACCCTCTAATCCTAACGTCCGTCAATTTGTATCAAATTTCTGTCACATTTATAACCAACAAGTTTCAAAACCCATCTTCCTCACTTTTCATTATTGTTCTCATCAAATTTAACCACACCTCCATCCCTTTCCAACATATACTAAAATCTATAAATAACCTTTTTCTAAAAAGAGATCATCACAAGCAATATCAATTCATATTAAACTATCTATCAGCTATATTCAACTTATATCAACAACCAAGTCTGATCAATTAATAATATTCAAGCGACAACTCAATCGTGACGCAACGCTTCCCGGTAGTTTCTACCAGTATTATCCGTTGTAAAAAGTGTAAATATATTTCAACACAAATCCCTGGACTTCATCATGTTGCAGTCCAGGACGATTCATAGCGAAAGAAAACAATACGTTATAACTCCCTTTTTGTACATTATTGTCAAAATTATAAGTTTACTTATTAAATGTTATTAACATTTCAATAACTGCTATAAAATTCTTTTATCAAACGTTTACGGTTAATTTCTTTTCGTGTATTGCAAGTAGTTGCAATTTCGTTGGAAGTCAAATTCATTTTTCCTCTTTATGTTTCCGTCTGTTCGCCACATTTCGATGCAGTTTTGTTGCTTCTGTATGCAATCCCGAGCGCATGCATACTGTCGTATCACAAACATTTACGTAGCAAAATGTTCCCAGGATTCGATTTCTGATATCAGCGGGTAATCCGTAAAGACTTATTTTGCTACAGAGTACGATCTACTTCATCCAATCCTCTGCCTCGCATCTTCTATTCCAATCTAAATCATGTGTTCGGAAAGAACGAGCGACCTACTGAATGAGAAATAGATTTTTCCAAAAATTCTATTAGACGAACTGATTTTTCTACTTCTTTGAAACTAGTTCACAACGTACATAATAATTTTGAAGAAAGTAGAATAAAAATATTATGCTTAGATATTTTAAAATAATGTAGACTATTTTTTTGAAACAACACAGTATCGCAAATAAATCAAGATTGAACCGGGCACGCACACGCTAGGGTGTTCCGTAACCGTTAATTAATTTCAACCTAATTACTCAAAAATTAGGGCAATGTACTCAAAGTAGTTTTAATACAAATGACATTTATTTAAACCTACTTAAATTTTTAGGTATTCTTTTTTGGAGACGTAAAAATCGGAGTTTTCTTTTTTCAATGAAATACGTATTTTAGACTACGCTATTCGTTATAATTTTGATTGAAAGTATCAAGTAGGGCTACATTTATAGGAAAAACCAACTTAATTTTAAACATTTTTATTTTAAATATTCTTAATTTTATTTGTGTGAAAATAGTTTCTGATTTCAATGTAGACAACGTCTTATCTTTTGCATGCCTTTGTTTTCTTTTCGTGTAAATTCTATTGTTCCGTTATTACTATCATTTACCTCTACCTTGAATTTCTCCTTTCACCTGTACCAGCATAAACCCCTTACTAAAAGCTGGTTTTACCCTTAATTCCTTTCTCTTAAAGTCTGTACCGTCATAACTACTCAGTTCTGCCTATTTCTAAACTAGTCCCATCACTATTACTCTTAGTACTTTTCTTTCTAGAACATCTATTTTACTAACAATCCTGTCCTATAAATACTCTCAAAATTCCATATCTCTACCGGTTTGTATCCTTTGGTTTCCTTAGACCACTTAGGCAAATGCTGGGGCAGTAATACTAATATTCCACAGATAATCTTTCCCTTCTCTTCTGTCTTCATTTCTCTCCCTAACCACAACAACCCCCCACTCCCAATTCCTGGAAAGAGGCTGAAGAGGGCCTTACACCTTACGCCCCTTTCCACTACAGTGGAGGTCGAAGGGACTGCCCGCCCACCAGCCCGAGTAGCTGGTGGGAATGAAACATTCAAAAGTTGTTTTTTACTCCAGTACTAGTGAATCATTTCTACCTATATTATCTACATTATTTTATTCTATATTTCATTGTCTACTGTTGTTATTTTAATCTTGTTCTTGCTTCTTTTTGTTATTTGTGCTCCTATTTCGTTATATTTTCACCTGAAGAAGCTTAAGTGAAGCGAAACAATTGTGGTGAATACAAATATAAAGCTGTTTTTCAATTTCAAGTTAAGGATTCCACAATCAGCAAGTTATGAGATTACTACGGTTTTAAATACGAAAATTAAAAAATTTATATCAATTTTCAGAAATTGAAATGCACTGTAAAAAATGATCTTTGATTAAAGTGTGCTAATAAGAATCTTTTATGAATTTTAATCTTTTACTCGTTACTAGACAGATCCTATACAGCTTCTCAATTTGGGGTTGCCCAAAAGGAAAAAAATCAAAATAAGATTGTTATTATTGCAGCTTTATCATAATGTTATAACAAAAACACAATATTAAATATATTAAGATATTTTGATACTAATTGATTCTGATTTACTGTTCGACTTGTTCGTTACTAACTTCATTAAGTTATATGATTCCATGCCAAATATCAGGGGAAAATATTTGACAAAATCCATAGCTGTCGTCGACAAACGTGGTCAGATTTACGGTTGTTTGGTGGTTACATTACACACTGTACCGTTTCGCAGTGGTCAGTAAGTCATGCAGGAGAGGACACTTCCCCGTTTATCCCCCTTTTACCCGTTTTCGCGACGGCCGATGTTGTTCTCGTCCTGCCGTGAAATTAGCCAGAAACGGTACAAGGCCGCAACAAATTGATGCTACATGGCAAAGCTAAACCAACTGGACGCTCAAAGGTGCACCGTAAAACAGGTGAACAGACATTTTCGAAATTGCGTTAGCGTCGGACTGCTTGTTAGGCAAAACCGCCATGATGTAATATTCACTAACATCAGAAACAGTCATGGTTTACTACCATCCCCTGTTATCGTTTCGCAAATTAACCTCTCGCTTCGTTTAGTTATTTCACTTATCAAAGGAGAACTACCCAAGACATTTGACTACACAAAAACATATTTTTACATTTCAATTATCAGCTAAACAACGCCAATAAAAAAAATTAGCTTAGCTGGTTGTTTTATTGGAAACAACCTACAGTATATTTTGACAACAAAATAGTCATTTTCAATGGTAAATAGAAACTCAATTAAAAAAAACTAGCATATAGATTTTTTATAAGTAAACATCATAAAAACAATATTTAAATTTTCAATCCCTTTCATTTTTGTTAAAACCTATAAAAAAGGGCACACACCCAACAATAAATAGTTATTATTAGAATAAAGTTTTAACCTAACCTAACCTAACCTAACCTAACCTAACCTAACCTAACCTACCCTAACCTAACCTAACCTAACCTCGGTTCTATAATTTCTCGCCGCTACCCTAATTTAAGTGACAATTATCTGTATTATTAAGTGAAACTTTGTTTCTATAATAAAGATTTGACTAAGTGCTTAATTGAACAGTCTTCGGTTTTACTGGTTAAAGCACTATTTAATTCGTTAAGTGAAAGAAGAGACTTTGTTGTATCCCAAAAGAATTGTCAAGAACTCCTACCGGATTTGCAACATAACAATATGTACTACTATGTACTCTAAATAAGCTTGCAAATGATCAAGTTCATTTAAAACGTTTGTAAATATTTCAAACTACCTTTTTAAAGCGATTAAATTCAAATAAAAGACATCAATTAGATCCCTTTCAACACATTGAGATAGAAAAACTTCATAAACTAGTATTCTTGGTATATAAATTTGCTTTGATGTTCTATAGGTACGAATTTACCTGCCAGCTGAAATATTAAAACACATTTCAGTCATTATCGTTATTCATGTTTGTTTGTGAATCAAGCCGTAAAAAGAGTACCTTTCTGGCTTTTATATTCATAATAAATTAATAATTATTATATCTTTTAAGATGAACAGTAATAGCTTTGTGAATTTCTATTTTCTTTCCAAATGCAAATATACCACAATAATTATATAGTAAGTTGTACACTATTTTATTTTCACACTTGTACCTAACGCCTCGCGTTGTATGTTAAACGACTTAATAGATTGTAAATAGTGTTTATCGTACCGACTAGGATTTATTCCGGGAACGGCTGGCGCCCCTTCTGACGTTGGTAAGGTATATCATAATTTTCATGAAAAGTTGTTTCTAGACTAATTTCGGGTCGTAGAATTAAAAAATGAGAAAAAAACATAGGTCAACACTATGTATATTGGTCAGTTAGATACAGCAATTTCAAAATGAATAAAAAAGTAATTCAAGTGGCATCGCGAACCACTGCATAAACCTTTAGCACGATTTTAATGTAAATAATTTCAAAATTTTACATATGGACTTACCAAAATCTAGAAAATGTCGCTTTTAGGGATCCTGCAAATTAAAATAGCTTTATTAAATAAAAATAATTTGCTAAAAATAACCAAACAAAATTGGTAACCTATAACTCCCCTCTACAAATTTATAGAAATTATAACAGTTATTTCTACATTTAGTCTCGTTAATGGCCGTATAGGCCATAACATATTTGTGGAGTTGGATTAAATAATATTGTGAAACTTCCTGTGCTTTTTATTTTATTCGGTTAGTTTCATCATTCACAAAAAAATGCACCAAGAATAGTTTAAGTTTGATTATAAGTTTACTATCGTTATCAGTTTTGCAGAGGTTCGGTAAAATAATCGTAATATGTAAACCGTCTAAATGCCTTTGCAGTTTGGAGTAAGTCTTCATTAGATATCAGTCTATAACTGTTAAAACGCGCAATATGAAACATTAGCCGGTTTTTAAAAAAACGTCATTCACACAGCAAACAAAAGATCCGGTCACTTTTACAAAAGAAAAGCGTTGCAGCTAAACCTAAATAGAAATCTAAATACTCCTTTGGAGCACAAATTATTTTAAAGGATAATAATAAACAAATGAAATTGCAAAGAAATGTCTCAAACAGTTTATATTATAAACTCTACATATGTTTCGGCTTATTAAGCCTTGTTCACGAGTATACAAATGCAATACTAAAATTAATGTTACAGTACAAAAATATTTATACCTGGAACAGGGGTGTTCAACCATTATTTGTTGGAAAATCCAAGTAATAATCGATATCAGGATATTTCTTAAATTCCAGTTGGTCATTTGTAATATTTTGTTTAAGTTTTATGGATTTTTTAATTTCAAATTGTTCAAGTAAGTTTAACCTTTTTCCTTTGTTTTCTGCATGTAATAATTGTATATTCTGTTCGTCTAAAAAGTGGTTGTTTTCTATACAATGGTTGCTCATTCCTGTTTTAGGTTTTTTATTATTGGTATCTTTTACATGTTCTTTCATTTCTTTATTTAAGGGATAAGTTAGTAATCTATGAATAAGGCTATGTATTGCTGCTAGTTTAATAGAATAGGATTGATTGGATTATTATATATTATGGTATCCGAACAAGTTGATTTTCTAAAAATGTCTATTTCACACTTATTCTTAATAATTTTAATATTTAAGTCTAAAAAGTTGAGGCCTAACTTATTGTCTATTTCCATTGTGAATTGAAATTTTTGATTAATACTATTAAAATGGATCAAAAATTTCGTCTGTTTGTCTTTCCGTACTCAACCATATACAGAAAAACTCGTCCACATACCTCTTCCAATATAATACATTATTTATTAAACAATTTTTCTTCAATGTTTGACTTAAAATATCTGCCAATAAAGGCGAGATCGGCGAACCCATATGAAGACCATCCAACTGTTTATAAAATTCATTATTAAAGCAAAAATAATTTTCTTCTATACACATATTTAAGAATTTTTTTAATTGTAACTCTAGTTCAGTTTGACAGTTTGAATTTATTAAAATAACTGAAATTAGATCCGTAGTTCTTTAATTGATGTGAACAAGCTGCAAACATCGAAGGATACCAGTTTTGCGTTATTCGGTATTTTTAGATCTTTTATATCGTTTATAAAATCAACAGAGTTTCTTATTGAGAATTTTGTATTAAAGTCAATTATTTTCGGAAAATATGAATTTAAGAATCTACAAATTTTGTAACTCGGAGCGTTAACATAAGAAACCACTGGTCTCATTGGGTTATACTTGATAAAATAATAAAATACGTAACTAACTTTTCCACTGTTTACTCAAAATTTTTACAATTGTTTCACCCAACATGGCAAGCAAGAAACACGAATTTGATGAAACTAATAATTTCAAAATCCTACATTGTTTAGATAAAGGTAAAAACCTTAACATCGTAGAATCACTAGAAATTAAAAAACATATTCAAAAAAATAATATTGTAACATAAAATGAAATAGAAAGTACTTATGATTCAATTATTTTAAATAAAATTGTAAAATGCTCGACCCCCCTCCACAACTCGTTAGATAAATTTCACAGATGTATATATATATATAAGAACTTTGTACTTAATTTTAGTCATATGTCTTCTGAAGATACCCATGTTGGGTGAAACAATTGTAATGATTTTGAATAAACAGTGGAAAAGTTAGTTACGTATTTTATTATTTTATCAAGTTTAATTATGTTTTTCCATAAAGTAACGGCAGAAACAATCAATTATTCTGTTTGTATAACTTGGGTAAGCCATAAAAAGTAGGAGGTAGCGGATTCATTGTCTTATGTTTGTATAAGTAGTTTTCATCAAAAATTAAATTACTATCATCTTTTAACGTTTGTAAAACCTGACTTTGAAAAGTATTTGTAGTGTCCATTCTTAATTTGGTAAAACTATTATTATCATTTAATAAATCTTTAATTTTATCATAATATTCTTTGTTTGTTATAATGACTACTACATTCCCTTTATCTGCTTTACATAATATGAGGCTATTATCACTCAGTTTTTTAGAAATACTTTGTAATAGGAGTTTTTCTGACTTTTTTTAATTTAAAAGTTTTATTTTTTAATCTTAAATGTTTTGCAATATTCAATTTATCACATAAATCTAACGTATGATTTGAATCTAAGGCTAATTCTGTATTAATTGCTAATCGATCTAATTCCTTATAATTATGTAAATTTGGAGAATATTTCAAGCCTAAATTTAAAAAACTAATTTCTTCTGAATTAAAACTAATGTCTGATAAATTTACACATCTACTATGAAATTGGAAGTGATCATTTGAATTCTGGATTTTTCCCTCCATGTTGTTACCATGTGTGTGTTCTTTAGGTCTTTATTTGCAATTTCATTTGTTTGTTATTATTTTATAAAATGTTTCATAAAAAACCGAGCTTTGATTCTATTAATATTATTTTAAAGGCATTATTATCGACATATTACTTTACGACGGCAATAGAATTCTTATCACTTAAATTGTACTAAGTTTGCCGAAAAAAAAAAACAATTGGCAGCCATTAACACTGAGTTATCTTACATACTTACAGAAAAAGAATTAATTACACAGTTGCTCGTGCAAATTATTATTCTATCACAGGCCACCATTAGTTGAAACATCTAAGTAGGTATAAGTTCATAATTAAATCACACACTTGCATAAGGTTTTTCACAAATTTTGCCAATTTAAAAGCATAATAGTTAATAATGCAATGTAAAAACACGTGCACGTTGCTCTCGATCGATCGCGTCTCTGTTAAAAACTGGTTAAAAACCGATGAAGGATCGTTGTTTGCTCGATTTTATACCAAGGCCACATTTTTTGCTAGCAGTTGAGGAGATAAGAGTGCCCTGTTTAGGTCATTAGGACTCGCTTGTTATTTTATAAAGAAAACTGTACGTGTATGTCCAAGGTCGGTTTTAAACGTGAAAGAAATAAAATACATTCTTTAACATATACAAACTGACACAATTAATGCCTCCTTAAAATACATGAGAATTATATATTTTTAAATGTTTTCTCCCTCTCGTAAAATACAAGATAAAGGTATATTTTAAAATAAGGTTTGAATGGTAAAAGGAATGTAATGGTTATTACCCTTTGGTACATTTCGTTTTGTTTTATTTTTACAAAGTACCTACCTAATCAACAATAGTAACAATTAGTACGTTTTTTTCTCATCAAAACGATTTCCAAAATCAATATGTACCAATACAAAAATGAGATAAAATTTCGTTATGTATTGTATTTTTTTTATTGGAAGAAATTTTTTCAAGCTCTATAGGGAACACCATTTTCTGTATTTTTATTACTATATCAATAGTTAATTGTATCAGCCTCTACTTTGTGAAAATTTAAATACACATTGAAATTTAACATTAATAAAACATAATTTCCACTATAATTTTATTTTATTTTTCTCTACAATTGTTTCATCCTACTAGGGCATGTTCGGGAGAAGTCTTTACATCGATTGTTACAATTTTTGCCTTATATGTATTACTACTATCTTAGTCTAAGTAGTGGGGAGAAATTTCTACTATTTTGTCTAAAATTATTGAATTGTGGATATTTTCAATTTCATTAAGAATTCTTGTGTTATTTTTAATCTGTTTTTTAATTTCTAAAGTTTCTAAGATATCTAGTTTTTTACTTTTATTATGTTTGTGTAAAATTTTGAAATTTTGTTCTAAATTAAATTCATGTTTGTTGTCTTTAATGTTGTTCATGAATATTGATTTTTTTATTGTAGTTCTTAATATGTTCTTGAGTTCTTTCTTTGAACGATCTCCCTGCCTGACCAATATATAGAGCATTACAAGTGTTGCAATTTAACTTGTATACTCCACACGAATTATTAAAGTTAAATTGCAACACTTGTAACGCGCTATATATTGGTCAGACAGGGAGATCGTTCAAAGAAAGAACTCAAGAACATATTAAGAACTACAATAAAAAAATCAACATTCATGAACAACATTAAAGACAACAAACATGAATTTAATTTAGAACAAAATTTCAAAATTTTACACAAACATAATAAATGTTAAAAACCCCACCCTTTAAACTAAGATAGTAGTAATACATATAAGGCAAAAATTGTAACATTCAATGTAAATACTTCTCCCGAAGATGCCCTAGTAGAGTGAAACAATTATAGAGAAAAATAAAAATATAGTGGATATTGTATTTTATTAATTTAAAATTTCAAAATATATATTTATCAATAGTATTGGGATCAGTCGGGCAAGCATATTGCTTCTAAAATGTTTACAACAATAAACTTCCAGAATATTAATTAATACTGCGAATGGACCCAATTAAATTTTAACGAGTAGAATATCCTTTTCAATGTATTATATATCCATTTAACCAGTGTCCAAATATATAATACATGTGTATATAAACATTTGAGCTAAATCCCATTATTGTGTTTTTAAATAAAAACCGGGACAAAAAGTATTCTGGCGACAAAAAAAACTACGATTTCCTTGAAAAGGATTATTCCCCAGAGTTTTTACGTCATTGTTTCCGAATTCTGTACAGAGAAAAGGAGCGATAGATGGGAGGTACAGTGTGGGCGAAATATAGAATGAGAGAGAGACTAAACTTTGAAACAATGGCAATTAATTAATTGTGTTTAGTGGCTCGCAACAATACGAATTCGATATCTATTTCTGCGGCTTGATTTACGACGTGTCAGGCGAAGGATATTAATTCCGTCGCTCGACGCCATTGTCCCATTTCGGTGCCGATCGCAACCAAAAGTGATCCGAAACCTATTCAATTCGCATCTTTTGGTAAGGAACTTACAAAGCCACGATCAGTTAAATTTCAAACCTAAATAAACTGAATAAAGGGAAGAGTGACAAGTTTAGAATATCCACTCTCAAAAACTTATGTTTTCACCTTTCCACCAAATTGAAGAATCCAACTAACTTATCAGTTTGTTGATTATTATTTTCAACTATCTAAAAGAAGTAAAACTTCAAAAATAATTAAATAATATTATGAAGTAACTAATATTATTATAGTTGAAATTGAGGTTTCGTTGATCACTTGGTGAAACATACTACCTCTGACATATGTTTCGGTTTTTACACCATTTTCAAAGAGATATAGATAACTGAGGTACATTATTAAAACTTTTTTTTTGTGTTTCATTCCCACTAGCCACTCGTGCTGGCGGGCGGGCAGTCCCTCCGGCCTACACTGTAGTGTAAAGCCCGACGGTAGGGCGTAAGGCCCTCTTCGGCCTCCTTGCAGGAATCGTGGGAATGGGTGGGTGGTGTGGTTAGGGAGAGAAAGATGAGACGGACGAAATGAAGACAGAAGAGAAGTGAAAGATTATCTGTGGAATATTACTGCTCCAGCATTTGCCTAAATGATCCAAGGAAACCACAGAAAATTTGGACCAGAGCAGCCGGACTCGGGTTCGAACCGGGAAACCTCAAAATTGGTCTGGTCATTTACGGTGACCGTTTACGATGGCCTGGTTTATTTCGACTATTTCTAAGAAATTCAGTCTTCTCCTTTTACTTTCTGTATGTATTATTACGGTTCCCGTACTTCTTTCATTCTTTTACCATCAAATTCATAAAAACCCTTTAAACGATAAATATTGCGACAGTCACTGGCGGTCAGTCACACATAGTCACTCAGAGTCACTCTGACTCAGTTAACACCCCTAAATCTAGTTAATCATCCAGTCCTTATTACTACATCTTCTTTTGTACTTGTTTTTCTTCATTCTTCATCAGTGTATATAATTGTTCATAGTATACATATTAAAATTTACTTGCACCCGATCGCATTATTTTATTGTGTCGTTTTCAACACCTCCAAAGGACCAAAATTTAATATATAAATACCTGCAAAACTTTAATTAGGTTTGTCAAGAGGTTTGACGTGATACACCACAGAAAATCAAACTCCGCTCCAATTTATCGTATCGCGCGAAAGATCGCCGTCTCTAGATATAGATATTCACTGCTTGCAGGAATTACAAATTTAATGTAATCGTTCACAATTTGATTCAATTGTCAACACTACTGATTGCATACCATTATAATTATTTCTCAACCTTCTCGTTCAAGTAGGAGAGTCTCAGGACACTCGAGACAGGGTTACTAGCGTTACAGACACTGTCTACAAGGGTGTTAAAGCGCGGGAATAGTGCTCATGTTTTCTAACAAATGTCGTTTGATAAAAGCTGCACCAAAATATCTGATATTTAAAAATTATCATTACGACCAAAACAAATTACTACTTTAGATCTGATAAATATTTCTCAGAAAATCCCAAACTTCACATGTTGTCAATTTTTAAAATTTAATAAAATTTCTTTCGGATCATACTGAATGCGTTTCCCCTGGCAGGCTGACAATTCTTTATATTCTTCTTCATTCGGGAGATTTGAATAGAAAAAATATCCACAGATTATGTGTCCATTATTATCATGAGGGCCGTAGATTTTATCTGATCTTATTCAAGTAATTTTATAGGTTTCAAAAGTCCACCTTCGATAACCAACATCTCGTGTACATTTTCCTCGAAAGACTCCCCGAATAAATGACATGTAAGATGATGTTATTTATTCAATATAAAGTTTAAATTTTACATACGTAAACGTGTTACGTGTTATTTATTAAGATTTTGAAAACAAGCGTTCATATGTGTAGGATCCTTATTCGTTAAAATAAAAGACCTCTCGAATGTGTTGACGGAAAAAAATATATTGAGCAAAAAAAACACTTAATGAATATATGACACTTGGAATTCGTACAACCCCTGAACTTCTCTTGAGGTTTAACTTTTACAATTGTAAGGTGTATATTTTAATCAGTAGTGAGCTCGCCAAAAACTGTTTGTTTATATTATAGATAAAAACATGTTTCGACCGACGCGAGTTCGAAGGTTAATTTCTTTACAGTACCAGTGATACCATTGTGAACTATATTTAGTCGGGGATTTTAATTTTTTAAGTGTGTTATTCCAAATATATGAAATTATTGGATTAACGGATGAATTGTTCACTGAGTACTTCAAGCATTTTCATTTTTAATAATTATTTAACTGATTGATTTATGAAATGATGCTAATTGATAATTCACATTGATTCAAAAGTAATTAATGAAAATATATACAGGGACGCTACCTAGACTGTGAGCTGCGGTGACACAGTCATTATTAATATTAGGGGCTGAGGTTTTAGGGCGCTGCGGTGCAATGAGGATTGTAGGTTGCGGTTGTACAGTTATCTAACTCATTATGATCTCAGTCCAGCTTTTGGGCAGAGAAATCTGTCTTGCAGAGGTAGTGCGGGAGCAGGATGCTTGCCCTTTCCCAAGAGTAGGATTACAGCATCATAAATGTAAAGTAGATGATTACAGTAATGATTGATTGGCTGCGGTCAATGCAATAAAGCCTTATTTACTGTTCGATGCACATATTTCTTTTTATATTGTGATAAAGGTGCTGAAAAATAAAAGGGATATCTAGCGAGTCATCATCATAGTGGTTGACATCTATTGATTGAGTAAGTGAATATTTGTTATTTATATATTCAAGTGAGTGTTACATTGTTCAATTTATGTTTTTTGGATTGATATCAACTTATATTATTGTTGCGTTCGGTTTTTCACATCCTAACATAATAAATAGGCTAATTTAATAACTTCTTTTGTGCACCGTGGGGACACTCCTAATATTCCATGCATTTCGTCTTTATCTTCTTTGATTGCTATCGCCACACCCTTCGCTCCCCGTCATCCGTCCAGCATCGATACGTTCCATTGGAACACCGGGAAATCACCGCGAAATCATACTACCGGCGTTATTGCAACCACGTCGTAGAAGCATAAATCACCTTCGTATCGCGAATAAAATAAACAAACGAAAAAGTAACCCATGAAATGAATAAAAATAATATGTACAGTTATGAACGAAAAAAAGCAAGCAGGATTAAATGAAATCCCACATATGTATATTTTCATAACTAATTAACCCAATGAGAATAAAGGAAATGGAAAAGGTTATGCATTGCCGAAATAAATGTACATAAGTATATCGTACAATTTCTGACGCCAAGCAGTTTTTTGCAAGTATATATTGATAGGATTTAATATATTCGTATGTCGTGGATGGATAAAGAAACGGAACACCAACTATTACAACTTTTATTCTTTATCTAAGTTCTATAGATTTTTCTATACCATTGATGATTTTACTACGACCGACTTAACAATAAGAAAAATAGAGTTTTTATATCAATAATTGTTTACATTGTTATTCATAACTGTGTAAAGTGTCCATTCTGGAATTTTCATATCTTAATTAATTAATTAATCTGTATTTAGGCAAATAGAAGTTTGACTAACTTATAAACGTTGCAGTAAAGGAAGCTATTATGTCTAGTTTACCAGATAATCTGTATTTAATTTTCGGTAATGTTTCTTGTGAAATAAAGTACAGAGTTTCTATAAACTTAACGCTGTGGGTGTGAGTACATTTATTGTGAAACATTTGACAATCAAAGGTTAAATTGAACAGTATGGATACTTTCTCCAGATTTTATTATTAAACTTCCTAACAAGTTTCGATACACGCAATCATTGTCAAACGACGAGAGTAACCTTATACTAAAGGATAAAAAATTAAATGCAGCTATTTATATTAATTATACGAACATGAAAGAGGTGGGGAGTCCACGAAACTTAATTCTAACTAATGGTACAAACATAAAATAAGTGGGGAGTCCATGAAGTTTAATTCTAACGGGTTATTTACAATGTTCATCTTACGTGTGAGTTTTTTTCTTAATTTATAGTAACTTGTTAGGAAGTTTAATAATAAAATTTGGTGAAACTATCCATACTGTTTATTTAACGTTTGAAAGTACAGACTGTTGAAAAAAATAGGCATTAAAAGAAATAAAGTTGAATGGTATCTAACACATATATATATATAGATAAGTATATATCCCATGTACTTCTATTATTGGACACCAAAATTCAGTCCAATTGATTCAATTTACCTATCTATTCGAAAATTTGTGCCCGTCAACCATATAAAAAAACCATGTGCTCAGAGCTCAACAACGAATTGAAATCAAGCCGGAAACAGTCTCGAAACGTAAACGCTACTAATTCCTAAAGCAAACAGAAAAGGTCGCTGTGCCATCATCGTCCCTTTTTGACTACCAACAGTTCTCGCGTCAAATTTTACGCCTAACCCCCATCGACCCCTCACCATTTGCCATTTGTCATCCTACCTCGTCGAAACACTCCCTGTTTACATTCGAAACCCCTTTCGACGCTTCGTTACTTAGCATTAAACACCAACAACACTGATTTTCAGTTGGCTTTTGTTAATTCTACCAACAACCATCGCTCACTTTATTCTATTAATTATCAATATTTTGAAAATCCAATCAATGATCTATACGTGTGTTGTTATATGATTAAATGCTGCTGGCTTAAGTATTATCACTTAAGAAACACATAATCACTCTTCGCGAAAAATTAATTGCGCAAAGTCTATATTTTTCTTAAAGCGACGATCAAAAGAGTTTATATTCACTGTAGGAATAGTTTATTAAATTATAAATACAAGGGAAACACAAATAACAATAAACTTAACATTAAACGACAACAGGATGAATTAAGAGAAACGCGTGCGTATTTTGTATGAGACCGATAACGTCAGACTCGCTTGAAGATAAAAGTTGGTATATTAAGGTTTTGGGGGTGACGGGGGTGTACAATAAAATTGGTTACATTTGACCATCGACAACCGAGCTTTCTTTGCCTCTGGCAACGAGCTATGAGACAATGTATTTACAATTATAGTAAAGTTCTAGGAAGATCCTCTCGGTCACTTACTACCTGAATGTTCGAATTTGCTGTTACAAAGTTGCAAAGTGTGACACTGTTGCCGCTAAATATTTTTAAATTATGAAAATATTATATATAACAGGCGGGCTGAAAAGTTCGTAGGCTAGCATAGAAAAAAATTATTTTTTGATAATATTCGATTTTATTATTCAATTTAGTTCCCTTCGAGGACGATACAACTATTATAGCGGTCATACAATTTTTCGATACCATTTTTATAATACGATTTGTCTTTAGCCTCAAAATAGGCTTCAGTTTCGGCGATTACGATTACCTCTTCATCGGCGCGAAATTTCTGTCCAGCGAGCATCCTCTTAAGGTCTGAGAAGAGAAAAAAGTCGCTGGGGGCCAGATCTGGAAAGTACGGTAGATGCGGAAGCAATTCGAAGCCCAATTCATGGAATTTTTCCATCGCTTTTATTGATTTGTGACACGGTGCATTACCTTGATGAAACAGCACTTTCTTTTTCTTCAAATGAGGCCGCTTTTCCACGATTCCGTCTTATAAACGCTCCAATAACGCTACGTAATAGTCGCTGTTTATGGTTTCTCCTTTTTAAGATAGTCAATGAATATTATACAATGAGCATCACAGAATACTGATGCCGATGCCATAACCTTACCAGCCGATTTTTGCGTCTTTCCACGCTTTGGAGTCGGTTCATCAAGTGCAGTCCACTCGGCTGACTGTCGATTAGACTCCGGTGTGAAATGATGGAGCTAAGTTTCATCCATCGTCACATATCGACGCAAACGTAAAAATTCGGATTTATTACGATTGAACTGCTCCCAGCTCCAAACACTACTTAGAATCATCGTTCCGTTGTTGTTTTTGGTCGATTGTGAGCTCGCGGGGCACCCACTTTGTATAGAGCTTTCGCATATTCAAATATTCATTAACTATATGACCATGACCAACACGTTCCTTTGATATCATTAGGGTCGGATCTCAGCTATCTCAATCAACTTCACTTTACCGCTATCAAAAATTATTTTGTGGACTTTTTTGATGTTTTCGTCGGAAACAGCCTCTTTGGGGCGTCCACTGCGTGCATCGTCCTCGGGTCCTCGGTGCTCATTTCGCCTCGTTTAAATTTAGCAAACCACTTTTCTACGTTTGATTTTCCTGGTGCAAAGTCCGAATAAAAATAATGTTTATCAAGCCAAGCTTTGGTTTCAACAGTATTTTTTTCGCCAAAAAGCAATGTTTTATTACCACACGAAATTCCTTTTTATCCGTTTCTTTAAAGTAACAAAAGTTCATTCACTAAAAATACCATAACTCAGATACTAATAGTGCAACAGCTGTCAAATTTATACACGCGTCTTTTGAAGGTTAGTTAGGGCTAACTAAAAATCATATGGATTTGATACTATTAGCGCCATCTATGGGCCAGCCTACGAACTTTTCAGTCGGCCTGTTATATGTTCAGGTTTTAACAACGTGATTTGCGTAAAATCATAGATATATTTTTGAAACAGTCACTCATTTGCGTCTGGGTTATATGTAGTTTTTCATAACATAGTCCTGCATTAAAATAAAGAGTTTAACTATATATTTTTATATTTCAGTGTGCATTGAGTATTTTTTATCTGATAATATAAAAAAGGAAAGTTTCCGAAAAGTCCATTCTCTAATTCCATACAGTATATTGAAATTTTACGTCTATTACATGTCATTTTGTTAAATTTCGCCAAAAAGTAATATTCACATGCACAGTACCGATTGGCTATTGCAGACTGTCGGGTTCTCTGTTTTAGCCCGAAATATCTATGCCAGCTCTATGGCGTTCATATCATATTCAGATATCGGCACAATATGCGGCTGACATCTATTCGACGTCGGATTCGAGCAGGGCAACGTGGACGCGGGGGTGGGATACCATCGCCAGTCGGCCCCAGATGTGCCTGTCATAACACTATATTATGTTCCGGCCTCTCGACCGTTTATGAAACTTGTTCAGTTTTATGAAGTCCGCCAGTTCCCTCTAGCAGTAGAAATGTTTTGCCCAAACGACCGGAGACAGGCCGTGAGTTCAGGCTCGTATTTTCCCGAAGGGATGTCTCGCGACCTACTCCACTCGGTAGAGATACGGCGGCAGGTGGTACATACGTACTATACGACGCCCAAACTCGCCCTAATTCGATTTCGTCTGTTTCACAATCGCATCCTTATTTCATGGGCATTTTGGGATTCAGATGACACGCGCAACATTCTACGGGACATTACCGGGTAGGTATACGACCACTTAACCCTCAACTTTTGTAATTAAACACAGGACAACCTGAAAACTTTCTCTATCTGAGCGGAGACATTAAATTTTGTTAAAATTATGAATACCTAATAACTGTTTTATTTTCCCTACATCCCTACATCCAAAACATATTTTCGTATATATGTATATTTAAAAATCTCGCTAACATTGGAGAAACAGGATTTAACGTAACCTATTCCTTTCTATTCTTTGAGTATGTGCTCCAGATCTAGAATCTACCTAATTTCTTTGATGGTTCACGGACTTGTGCACAAACCCAATTTGACTGAGTGACCCGTATTCAGGCCATTCATCTGAATGGAAATGTGATGCAGCTTCCACTTCTCGATGAATTATTAAAACAACAAGTTTTTACAGCAAGAGCTTTTATTACCTATCCAATTTCTTATTATCTAGTGTGTACAAGTTGGGTTGTGCACACCCCATTAGATAATAAGAAATAGGATAGGTGATATACCTCTTGCTGTAAAAACTCAGTTTAAACACACTTCAGCTTCTGAAGATGCCTCTGTGAGGTAAAACAGTATTGTTAAGCAAGTTTAATAAAGTTTCGTGAAAGTTTAAACGTGTTTTATTGTTTTAATAATTCATCATGAAGATCAACTTTCATCAAATAAAGGCCAACTCAATCACATATTTAACTTCTCATTGAATTATGGGAATTAAGGTTGCTCGGTCCCATTTCTCAACTACAAAAAATCGAACTTCCTTCTTTCTAACGTTTCGTTCCCGCATTTCGAACAAGGTTCAGCCGTATCTTCAGAATGTAGAAGTTGATGTCTTTGAAGGAACGCCATTGATGTTTCGTCGGAAAAGATAACTTCGTTGTAAAAATTCTTCAAACCCATACTGGTACTTTGCAGATAACAATCGAATAAGTAAGAAAATAGTTTCATTATGTATTCCTTTTATACCATAGCCTTATTAACCTTTTATGTCGCACTACAAATGAAAGGACTGGAGGATATACTTTGGGAATCACACGTAATTATTATTAATTCTATATTAAGCCTAATTATGTTATCATTTATCATATTATTAATAATTGTTGTTTGTATTATATTTATTATATTATTTATAGTACTTATATTATTATAATATGTAAATAATTAGTATTTTCATAATTCAAGACAAACAATTTACTCAGGTAGAGCGCCCTGTAGAGCACTTCTTACGGTAGAGCGCTCGCTATAACGGCACCGAAATAATAATATGAAACTTGATAATTTTAATAAAATAATTGTACATGCCAAATTCAAATTTGTAATTAAATATAGGACAAACGTAAAGTTCAATTATTGTATGAGCTACTAACCCTGTCTCTTGTCTAAGTTGCTCAAATTTGTGGATTTATTTTATAATAAAGAAAACTCTTTTTGAAAATAAGTTTGATCATGGATCGCTCTGTCGATTATCAAAACATTTTCAGATGTAAATATAAATATAAATACGGAATCAACAGAAACAACTACTCCGAGGGCTAATACCCCTACCGGCATTGAATTAAACTGTTGATTCCGATGGACTTCTAGACGAAAATATAACATATTCAAAAAAGAAGGAATTAAAATCCTTATTCGTCTAAATTTTATGATCAAGGATCTCACATTTTGAACGCGTCCTATCAAGTAGGCACAACGAACCGAAAGCCACATCCCACGACCGGTTTCGACCTATGGGGTCTCATCAGGTGGGCGCTGGCAGAAAGGCCTTTACAGGCTATATTATAAATATAAATATAAATATAAATATGGAATCAACAGAAACAACTACTCCGAGGGCTAATACCCCTACCGGCATTGAATTACACTGTTGATTCCGATGGACTTCTAGACGGAATATAAAACTAAACCACCATACATCCCTCGTTCTTCCTCATCTGACCCTCTTTACTCCTATTTCTGCTTCTAATGTTTCTTTAGTTAACCTTTACATGTCTCAGAAGGGATCCAACCCATACCTCTCCTCTTCCTTATTGACTTCTATAGCGCCCTTTATTTGCCTACTCTTTCTAATCCCTCCTAATTTCTAGCCTGTTCTATCCATGGTATTTTATATAGAAAATCGGGCTAAACAAAAAAAAAAGGTTTGTGTTACCTACGGCCTTTCTATGGACATAGTCGAAGACGACCTAATTTTCAAAATCAAATGCTTAATTTAATTCTTATTTGTTATAGGTACCTTGTATGGTAAATTTTTCTGTGTTTGAAAATAGTTACTTAATCTACTAATACCTAAAGGTGTCCCTGTATTAGAACTATGATGAAAAACTTTTTACATAAACCGCAAGTTCCGTGAGTTACTAAGCAAAATTTCAAAAAAAAAAAATAAAAAAATAACTAATTTGACTCCATGTTAAAATTGACTTCAGAGGAATTGTAAAAGTTGGAAAGTTACTTATCCAACTAAAGTTTGTCGTTATGTTGAGTCATTCTCTTGCAATTCGCCAGAAAATGGATTCCCAAACATTTCGGATAAAGTTAAATTGTTTTTTTCTCACCAGTTCACTTCTTATTGTCATAATCTGTCTGCAAACTTTTCAAAATTAAAACGCACAGGTGTGATTCATCCTTCCTAATTGATGAAAACGAAAGAATGTACTGAAAAAAACGTCAATGCTTTTGACAAATTGAAAAAATTACTGTCAAATATTACAATAGGTAAAAAATTTCTTTAATACAGGCATTCTTTTTTGTTGATAATTTTTGTTATCTTTAAATTACAAATTCTATTGCAATATGTTTAGAATTTTTCAATATAGACAATGGGAATGAAAAATATTTTAGTGGATCATTTTTTCCCAACCAACCAACCTTTTTTTTTTATTCTGTATAAACATTTGTATTATGTACCCTCTTTAACCACTTAATTACAATTAACTTAAATTTATTCAAAATGTTTTAAAGATATCTCAAGAATTTTGAAGATTCTAAAAGACTAAAGCATCAATTTTATTTATTTAGTTTTTATTTCTGGCCACGTCATTGCATTCTGAATTAGGAATGATTAATTCTCTCCCATTTCTAAATAAAAATGTTCCTATTTATTAACAGAAATCGTACAAACTTATATATAAAAGGAAAATCACGCCTTAAAATTAATATTTACATAAAAGTCATTCGAAAACAGCAAATTGATTTATAATACCTTAATTTTTTAAAAAAAATTCAATAACCTAAATAACTATTTTGAGCTACAAGATGGAGAGAATCCATCATTTTTAATGTGTGACATTTATATTATTATGATCCTTTATCCCTAAAAGGCTTGCGACCTATACTATAGTAAACATGACACTGACACTGAATTAAATAGAATACATATTATTGCAATCAACAACGGCTACACAACTTCAATGGTCACAAACTTACTGAATAAAAACTTAATAAAAAAAACCTTAACTTAGTTTACCCCCGACAGTAACAAATAAATGAATTTTTAACTCGCTAACATATCAAGGTAATATTTCCCTCACTCTAGGCAAACATATTGCAAAATTTACAGACTCCTTCGTATCATTAAAAACAACAAAGGCCCCACCAAAAAAGAAAATAAATCTGGAATTTATAAGTTAGAGTGCAGTAGTTGCAACAAATCTTACATTGGACAGAGTGGAAGAGCTTTTGGATATCGTATAAAAGAACACAAGAAATTTTTTGTCAAAAATGATCAGTCTACTTATGCTAATCACTCAATTTCTAACTCACACAACTTTAATGATAACTTTAAGATACTACATACTGAAGCTAAAGATATTAAATTGAACTTACTAGAAACTATGGAAATAGATAAATTAAATAAATTATGATTAATTTTTAATGAGAAAACAGATTTGAACAATTCCGCTCTACTAAACATTTAAACTTTTCACCCCCACCCTTATAATTTAGTATTTAAGTCGACTTGCAATTAGTTTAAGTTTAGATTACTTCACCACCTGAAGAAGACATTGTATGTCGAAATAATATTATTGTGGTATCAATAAAAACTTTTTGTAACTCATCTGTGTTTTGTTAAATGAAACATATTTCTTTTGAAAATTTAGTAGGTAACTATCTAATCAAAAGATCCGCTAAGAGTGTGACGAAAATTGTTCGCTCTGAACTAAAAAAGAAACAAAAATATTTTCTTTTTTGCAATAAAATTGTGAAACTGGACAAACTTTTAAACTATATAACATAACTACATACTCTAACGTATGAAGTTAAATATTTTCGTTATTTACTTTATTCTCTACAGGAAACGGCACTTTACGTTTTGTTTCAGGCATCATCTTATGCTATCCAATAAGGGGCAATAACAATAATTAATGAAACTGTTTTCGACATATGAAAGAGCCTTAAGAAACAAGAGAAGCGACCGCTACGGGGTGAAAGCGACACCATAAATAGTGACTCTGTGTACATATTGCTTCGCGTTCAGCAACACAACAAGCACACCGAAACAGGTCGTAAAATATCTGCACCGAACCGATATCGTACCCGAAGGGAATTATTAAAAGTACAAAAATAAGTTACTACCAGGACCTTATATCAGTTCCACTGCAGGGAAGCGGTTCCAAGTGATTGTAAAAGTATCTAGTCGGTTTTGACATAAACACATAATACACAACGAAATATATTGCTTCAAACAACAAACTCCTTTTTTGAGACTAAACCAAACTCTTTGTTCCCATAAAAATATCGATAAGGAAAATACGTAAACGATTACTACGTCATAACCTGTACATAAAATTTAATATTACAGCATGCAACTCAATTTTCCTGTTTACTGACGAGACACATCAGTAACATTAAAGGAAACTGATTATTTCAGAAAAGTTCTGTCTCAGAAGTCATAAAGATTATTGCGTTTAGTGAATATTCACGTTAAATCTGACGAATGTTGAAAACCAATTTACGACTCCTTTAAATGCAATATTCTGAATACAGTTTTCTATGTGACCGAAAAATGTTTTTATCCTCGGTTGAAAGAGCAGACAAAGAAATATAAATGTAAGAGACAATGTCAAATTTTTGCGAGAAAAAAAATTGGCAATCTGTATTCTACCCAAATTTTCTAAATTCTCATGATGATTCCCGGATCTTCATGCATAAATGAAGTTTTTTAACACTAAATCGTCTTAAAAGTTACATTCTATCAACAATGGGTAAAACAAGATTGAATAATTATACAATGTCGTATGTATACCATGATGTTGTTCATCAAGAAAAATTGAAGAATTGGGCGAAATCATTTCGCGAAGTATAAGAAACGAAAAGGAACTGTCGCAAAAAAATGTTTGAATATTTATATCCGCATTTTCATTTGTTTTAAATTTTTATTAAAATTAAATTATTATAATCGAGATACTGCAGTTGTTGGTCACTTAGTGAAACATTTTCAAAATAAAATAGTAAGGTAAAAAAAAACACTCGGTAGTTTCACAATATTTATTCAAATTGAGTCCTTGACGACAGTCGTTTCGGTTGTTACACCATTCTCAAAAGAATACCAATGTATACTAACTATTAATTACCACATTTAGGTTTTAAATACTAGGGTTTATGCTAGCTCTTAAAAGTGGGGATAAATGGAATTCTGTTTAGTCATTTGTTACTAATTTGTTATTAAACAGTGCTTTATTAATTTCGACCATTTCTAGTAAATTTAACAATCTGCGCTTATGTGTGTTGTGAATTAATTTGTTATTATCTTGGTTTAACGTATGATTATTTACAATACAATGTTCTGCGAAGCCGCTACAAAGATTTTTTTTTGGAAAATTGATTTAAGATGTTCTTTCATCGTAACTCCTAGAGCTCTACCAGTCTGTCCTATGTAAATAGCTGGGCAATTTTTACAAGATATTTGGTAAACCCCACTCTTTTTTAATAGTTCAGTTTTTTCTTTGTTATTCACTAATAACGTACTTAAATTTATTTTATTTACACTTATTGTAATTATGTTTAATTTTTTTAATTTATTACTAATACTATTGGTTAAATTTGGAATGTAATTAATGTAATGGTAACGTATTCTATCTTTTGTGCTTGGCATGGTATAAAAATGTTTTAGAAGTAATTTCTTTTGTTTTTTCTTTATAAGAATGTCTATAATATTTTCATTATGCCCATTATTTCTGGCTAAAGTTTTTAAGAATTGAATTTCTTTATTAAAGTTATATTTGTTTAGAGGTAAAGTTAATAATATTAATTTGAATAAATATTGTGAAACTACCGAGTGTTTTCTTTACCTTACTATTTTATATTCAAATTATCTTTCGATGTACCAAAATAATTAATTTGGTTTAGTTTTAATATTATACGTACATAATAATTAGCGAATAATCTTTTCGTGTTAGCTAGACCTGGAAAGAATTGCCTGATTAAGACTTTTTACAAACAAAACCTATCAACCATAGTATTTTACGATGATATTGGTATTTTTACAATAAATTAAAGCAGCGAATACCATTTATACTTTTCTAGCTAACATCGTCGTAAAAAAAAAGATTGTGCTATGAATGATATAAACTGCGGTTAGGTAATTCATACACAAAACTCAAACAAATTAAAATCTGCTTAACTAAAATGAACTTAATTTATGTTAGTGCGTTTAACAAACAGATTAACTAATTGCCTCTGAAAACAGGGACGACTGGTGTATGTTATATATGCTGCAGAGCTGCAGAATTTCCGAAACAATAAGATATTATAGTAGATTACAGCCAATTATTAAATTTTATTAATATAATAATTTACAGTATCTACATCACATCTTACGCAGAGCAGTAAACCAAATGAATTATTTGAGTCATTAGTCGTACGTGTCGCGGAATGTTTAACTGGGCTAGCAGACGTGTTCTGTGTACTACTGGAACTATGTCCGCCCACTTCAGTACCCAAATTTACTAGCATTAAACAGTGAATTTAAGTGAGTAATTCAGCTGCAATCGATGCAATGCGCACTTCATTTATATTGATAATGCAAATAAAACGTAATCTTTTACGCGTATGTTAGTAGCTCCACGAACAATAGGGGTACGCCGATTGTATTATTGATTTTAATTATCTCGAGCAGGAATTACGAGTTCTCGATACATATATGGTTAAAGGTATTTGTTTCAACACCTGTGGTCTCTCTGGACTATAGAGAACGGAAGGGTTATATGTATGTTGTAGGTATTGATGTATGGTGTCGTCGAGTATAAATTTCTAACGGTGATTGGTCAAGTAAAAAAGTACCTAATAGGAGATATGTGTGAATGTGCGAATGGGGTAGTGTGTACACTAGGAATGGATATAAATTTTTAGTTGGTGTGACCTTCCAATTGTGTTCCTGATCAATTCAATACAATAGTGACAATCTGTGTTTATCGTTAAGATAAATTATCACAAAGTAACGGCAGAAACAATTCAATATTTGATTTAATTTATAGTTTACATTATGTGAAGAGATTGTTCAATATTCACACGAAGAAGAAATTGATTTAAAAAATAAGCCTCAAAAAATCATATAAACACCAATTTAATGGAGAAATTTATCGAGGAACAATTGGATTTACGAGTGCAACAAAAAAGTGCAACATTTTGTTTTTCTTGTTTACTTTTTGACGGTGATAAAGCACGGACAGAAGTATGACAGACTTTTGCTTCTAGAATTGAATTAATTTTCCAAAAATAATTGAGCAAATATTTGCAGATTACCCGCATCATTTAATCACGAGCTGCCACTGTCTGGAAAGATATTCCTTAATGTTTTGAAATAATTAAAATTAAGTCCCTTTGAATACAAAAGTACATACCTATCTAATGAGATTAAATTTAAAAGGTACGGTCGATGTTACATGTGTGCAAATAAGTCTGTAAACCACAGTAATGAATCAACGGGTATTATGAAATAATAAATTACAATACTGAACTTCCTCCGGGAGATTTTCATCAGGAATCAACTAAACAACGAATCGTCAGTCATCTTTCAAGGTTAGTACAACAATACAAGGAAAAGGGGGATGAATTTGTATGTGAGTTGGTTGCTAAACCGTTGAAAGTCTGGCACACAAAACGCACAAGGCACGACAGCAGGCTGCAAGGGGTTGGTGGTGTGGTGGTGGTGATGGTAAGGGTTGTGTAGTGGCAAAGCAGTCAGCCGTGAAGAAGATAAATGAAATGCGCCGAAAGCTCGAAACCGTGATAAGTTGCGTTGTGAGACTACAACCATGAGGGCAAAGGAAGAAAAAACAGGATAACCAATATGCGATAGTAAGGATGTATATGCCTGCGCTCCATTTGGTTGCGCAAACAGATAAAAAGAGGAAGAAAACAACACTGGTTACGCTTGATGGATTTGACCAAGAAAATATAGCAAAATTGCCTCTTTTAGAATTATTTCTTTTAAAGTAAATCAGAAATAGCAGCTTCAAACTTGGAGAAAATTTTCACAATAAAGAAGCTTCAAAAAATGTTTTCTTAACATTAAAAGGTAAATATATGTACATTAAAGGCTACATTTAAATTAAATATAATAAATATAAATAATACTATAAATAAATAATACTAGTATATATATATACTAAATTTACTACTAAAAATATATATATATATAGTACGTGCCAATACAAAACTCTAAAATTTTCATTTCTAGAATGTGTCATTAATAATAATAATAATAATATAATTATCAACTCAAAAGTCACTGTCAGCTGTCAAAAACTTTAATAAACCTCTCACACTTCAAATTTTTTGAATGGATTCAAAAAAATATACTAATCAATTCAATAGACCTGTGAGAAGTGGTTTGACTATTTCCCATCAACTTCGTCCAACATCCCAATGTGGACTTAAAGATCCTATCACCCCCAAACCTTCATCCCTCTTGCAATACTCCTCCCATGGAAAATCGAGAGCAGTTAAAGACAAACGTTTCTTTATCTCCAAAATGCAAGCTCAAATGAATCTAATCAGAGAAGAAATGGCCAATATGCAACGAGAGATCTCGAACAGTGCAGTCATTTCGGTAAACAAGAACGAATTGAAGAAATCGGCAAAAAGAACAGCTAAACGATTTTCCGAATATCAGGAACTACTCTCCATCTATAATAACGCCATAGACTTCCACATGATTCAAAATACACCACACAACATCGAGAGAGAAACGGAAAAACTTAGAGAACGATGTAAAGATTCTCAAGAAGAAATTGATCATCTCGAAAATTTAATTGTCAGAAGACGGCGAATTCTGAAAGACTTTGAAAACCAATTAGAGAATCTTGATAACGAACAATCGAAATTCGAAGAGAACATTCCTGAAATGGAGCGCCAAAAATATACTACACTTTTACAGAAAAATAAAGAATATATTGACAGAATATCCGAAGAACAAAGACTTATAAACCGTGAATGTAAAATTATCAATAGGCTAAATGACTCCCTTAAAGGAAATCAGATGAAGCAAAGAAAATATGATCTTCTCCAGCTATATGCACTGAACGTTCAGCAGAAGCAAACTCTACAAAATGAATTAGAGCGAATGCCTGCCCAGGAAGATCAACGAATGACTCTTTTGAATCAGTTAAGAAAAGCAAAACACGATATCGAACAAATGTCTAAAACTAAACAATATCTAGATGAAGAAATTGAAGCAAAGATGGGAGAAATAAAATCTTTGGAAGAACCACAAAATATTAGTCACAAAAAACTCGAAAAAATGAAAGAGATGAAAAAACGTGAGGAAATCATGTTAGATTTCTTAGACACGAGCGATGACAGAATTAAGCAACTACACAACAAGTTTGAAACAGCTCAAGAAAAGATAATTACCATTTTACGAATTATGAAAGAGAACACAAATGACTTAGAACTTGACAGTTCTTTTGAGTCAACTTTTTCACAAATACACAAATGCACCACTGATGAACTTAACAAACATCTTCGTTATATTCAAGAGCAATGTGAAAAAATCGATTCATTAAATAACATCGACAGAAATGAAGTCAGACGTCTTAAAAATGAAATTTCTAATCTAAAAGTTGAAACACAGAGCTTTACAAATGCAGAAGCAAAGCAAAATTCCCTAGAAGAACAATGTAAGGAAGCTAAGAAAGAGCATAAAGTCCTCGAGGGAAAATTAGACAGACTCAAAGTGGACATTGCTGGTGGTGAAAAGGACGTAGCATTTTTGGACGATAAACTGAACAAAAGCGAATGTTACGGTCAGTACCTTAGTCTGGAAAAACAAATTGAAAGTACCGACAGTGAAATTATTCTCATCGAAGAAGAAATTAAGGAGCATAGTCAACCAACAATTTTGAACGAAAAAATGGAAGAAGTCAAAGCAATTATAGCCAAGTACAATTTAAGCTTGCAAAATCATATAAAAAATGGACCACATATAATGAAATATTGTACTTAATATTTAACTTTAATTACTGAAATGTACAAATATCATTTGTTAATTTTTTTGTCATATTATTAGGTATTTTGTTTACTAATTTACGATTTTTGAACTTGAGAAGTTATACCTTACGACCGATTTTCTAAAAGACATTGCCATACCATGTAATATATGTTAGGTTACGGTATATTATAATTTAATGAAGCGACATATAATCTCTCTGTCTCTCTGTAAATTGTCATACACCTGGACAACCACTGTTGATTATACATAAATATAAATTTAAAACTGAGAATATTTGTTCTGTTTATTTTATAGATTTATCGGGCTGGCTCGACCGCGAGGAGAAATATTTGTTATGACTATTCTACGAACGGCGGTCGAGGCTGGTATTGTTTGTATTAATATTATATCAATGTGGCGGTTTGTAATACATACTTTATTTACTAAGGATATAAGTTGCAAGATGTTTTCGATTAACGGTTGGAAGTAAGTAGTACGGATGTAAGCTTTGGAAAGCACGGATGTATTTTAATTAATAAAAGCTTTTTTATTTTCCATCGGGTAATATTATTTCGAACGCGTGTAGAAAGAAAGACAGGTAGTCATAATCAAAATACGCACAGTACAGAACAACCACTAGATTTTGATGCCACTTTTACTGGTTTTAGACCTTTGACGATTCTTAGCTTCAAATTTTAAAAATATCATCCCTATGCGTGAAGAAATCTGATTATATTTTTGAAAATTGTGTTTAACACTTAGCAAAATTTGAGAAAGCTCTTAATCTTTGTAAAAAATAACACAGGTCAACGAAATGAGGAATTAAAAAGGAAACATCCGAAGAATTTGCGACGCTGAGTCCAAATATAGCCTCAGAAATACTTTAGCATATCAGAATTTTAAGATATCCTAATTCCAAAACTCAAAAAATGCAGTTTTTTTTAATTGTAAGACAGTAGCCATTTTTCGATGTATCTTTTGTTGGTGAATTAAAATCTAATACAAACATTCGCCGGTCCAGCAATTGTGAAACATAAGCATTATGTTTATAAATAATTTTAGTTTTAAATTCAAAAATTAAGTTGTCGAAACTAATAGCGTAACTTGTAAACAATAAAAATTCGAGAAATAACCCCATGCTAAAAAATGGTATCGATCAAATATATTGAACTCATGTGATGCATTAAAAAACGTATTTCCGAACATGTTTACTACATAAAAAAACAAAGAAAAAATATTGCACTACTTCAGCATTCAATATATCTTGACAAATCAAATTTTTACTCTCCAATATTTCCCAATATGGGAAACTATATCATTTGGAAAATTAGGAAATAAAAAAGCAAGTAACAAGAAATATATATCTAGTTAATAACCAATTAGAATTAGACAGTTCAAACTCTCTGCTTATCCTATATAAACTCCAATCTTGTACATCTGTACACCCCCACCCTTCTCTTTCACTTTTGCCATCTAGTATAAATAATTACTTCCGTATTTTTAATTTTACCTAACAACCAATCACACAAAACCTCATAATCCAATGACGTTTGACTACAAAATTGAAAATACATCTCTTTATCGTCCAAAACAAATTAAAAATCGTTAGTAACCCAAATTGTACTCTTGAGAATGGCCGTATCGGACGAAACAATATTGTCGAGACAATAAAATATCTGTGTAAACATTCTTATGTTTTTTTGTTGACAATACTTTGAATTACAATCTTCATCATTTCCGCAGCACATCAAGATTTAGAAATAATTTTGTGGCGATATTTAATTTACATTTATTTTTATTTATTTAATAATTTATTTGCCGCAGTCAACAATTTTAAGTCTGTCTATGTTTATATTGCAATTTATTTCAGGTAAATTAAAGTAAAATGAAATTGGAGACTCACCCCTAATGGCACACACTGTTTAATAAACGGACACGTGTTTCGCCCACTCTCGCGTTGATAATGCCCACAGTAGAAGTGGGAGAAACACGTGTCCGTTTATTAAACACTGTGTGGTATATGGGGTGAGTCTTCAATTTCATTTTACTTTACTTTATTGATTGTACCACGTCTCCTTTGTTCTATTTTATTTCAGGTATGTAATGTAGTTATGGTATATTCATATTTTATTGTATAGTAGTATTGTATAGTGTATCATATTGTTATCGTGTACATATTATTCTATTACAATTCTATTTCTATACTTGCTCTTTATCTGCTCTGTATCTATTCTTCCCTTAACGAGAATTTAATTGCTTCAGTATTTTCCTATAATCCCTCTTAACAATTCAACTCTGTAAACTAACAGCATGCCGTCTATAATTCTTACATTTCCTAATAACAATTTTACAATGGGTTTCTTCGGTACATTTAGCTTTCAGTATTGTATGTTATCGATCTTTTCAAATTCATCCCTACTATGACTAACAAACTTCTAACTCCCCTCTTATCTATTTTTCTACAATATTATTTGAAAACAACAACCAGTTCTCATTCGTTCTTCCTAGCTACAACTTAAATTCTTCACTTCATTCAATTTTGTATTCATTTTTACATTTAAAATTTATTAGTCAATTAATTGTATATTTATTTTTTTGGTTCAGTGCTATTTTATTTTCTTCTTCACCTATAACATATAAACTCAAAGAGTCTAAAGTTTAAATCGAAAATCCAAATAATCGATATACCGATCTAGCGCTGAAATAATAATGGAAACGCTGGTGCAGGGGATGAAGCACTCAGAAATTATTTCCATTCGTTTAATTGTGCCATATTACAATATTGGTCACCCTGTATACTGTTCGATTGGCGGAAATCGTTAGACTGATGGTTCTTCTTTAAAAGGGATGTTTCGTGGCATTATCGAAACAATGACGGTACCGACGAAGAGAAATAAGAAGAAGACGAAACGAAGGGCTGAGATGCGACGCGAGTAGCGCATTTCAATTATCCCACTAAGAAGCGTCGGTAAGCGATTCAGCTCCTTATCGGCAACGCTCATCGTACGACTTTTTATTACTCACAATCAACTTGATTAAATCACTCGAGAACGCCATCGCAATCCCGAAGAAATAACGACGCAACCCTACAGGACGGACGTTTATACCAAACAAAACGTCAAATTGAAAAACAATCATTTACAAGAGTCCATTATTAACGCCGCAATCTATGCCGATTAATTACCTATACCGATCATTGAATTTAATCAATTAAGAATTTAATCCAAGCATTAGATGCTGCACAAATAGAGATGTGATTTATTTGACACAGTTCTATTTAAAATACAACTACAAAACATTCATTTATGATTAAAGATAAAGATAAATGTTCATACTACAGATGTTGCTCCCTCCCTCTATTAAAATCATACATTATTACAAAATAAATAAAATTTATAACCGTAAACAATTATTTCGTCATATTGAAGAAAAAGAAGGAATTAAAATCATTATTCGTCTGAATCTTAAGATCAAAGATCTCACATTGTGTAGGCACGACGAACCGAAAGCCATACCCAGCATTTACAGGCTATATGATAAATAAATATATAAATATGGAATCAACTCAATGTGGGATCTGTGATCCTTGAAATTTAGGCGAAAAAGGATTTTAATGCCTTCTTTTTTTGAATATGTTATATCTTCGTCTAAGAATCCATCGGAATCAACAGTGTAATTCAATGCCGGTAGGGGTATTAGCCCTCGGAGTAGTTGTTTCTGTTGATTCCATATTTATATTTATAATTATTTCGTCGCTATATTTAATGATTATCCCTTTATTGGGTAAATAAATACCGTATGGTTTCACAACACATAAGCTTTAAAATTATTTTTTAAAGAAATAACACGCTCCTAAACATTTAAAGGTATTGATTTCTAATGGAACAGCTCAATTTTAATTGACAAAACAAAAATTACACATTTTTACAAAATTATAACATTTGAAGCATCGAAGTACACAAAAACACAGCATCGAAAGTTACTAATTTATGAATGCAAGTTTGATTATTATTAACTGATTCGATGCATCTGATTGGTTACTACAACGCCGGCCATTTTGTCGATCTGTTAAAAGTAGGTCAAAATAAGGACACGTGCACTTGAAGAAATGTGATAGTAAAAAATGTTATGGACCATTCATAAAAATTAAAGTAGGGTGTCTTTACAAAGGATTACCCAATTACGTATTTATTAACCGATTTGAATAAGATTATCATCAAAATTTTGGAAATATAACGTTGCTTAGCATTAATAAGAAATACCTAGATTATTTTCTTTTATTTTGTTTTACATTTTAGTTTATACGTATTAATTACACTTAATTTAGAGAAATCTTCTTTTAGTATATATTATAAGTATTTCGACTAAATTTTTGTTTATTTAAATGCGTAAGATTATAAACAAAGCATTTCTAACCCTAACTTATAATATATCAGTTAGTTTCTTTAACTAAAATGACTACTAATAATATAAATATAAATAAAATGGAACATACCACAACGACGCTGTAGATCTATTTTCTTTCTAATTTCAGGATTATCATATTATCAATTATCTCGTTAATTATAACACAAGTACACAAGTAACGCGCTAATGACATTAATAAGATGATTAGACCCTTGACAGATTGACAAAGTAAAAATACGCAGCTTACATTGCCTGTTTAACGATTATATACCTATTATGACCGTATTATTCATTCCAATTATGAACTTAACAAATTTACATATTTCAACAAACGAATTAAGCTATTTAATTTAAAAACTAGGCTCTGTCAAGAATAATTAATAAATTTATATTCCAATATAGAGCACCGCCTGCCACCTATGCAACAAAATGTAAACTAAGATATCTTAATAAAACAAACACAATGTCTATATTAATGTAAAATTTTTAAATTCAGCTGCAATTGTTGCTATAATCGATTTATTACATGCTATCAATTATTGCTGCGAATGATTTGCAAATTTACAAATATTATAAGCAAAATATTACTCTGGTGCCATCTGTGAACTAATAACTAAGACAATGGCAATTTAAGGAAAATTAGCAATTACCTTCAATTAAAATATAAACTATACTTACTTTAACTAAATTTGCCAAAGGTTTATGTGATTTAGTATAAGAAAAAACAAAGAAACTTTCAATAATTTTTAACTCATGCTACATACATTCCATAGATGGCGCATACATAAAATATTCTTTATTTTTTACACATCTACATTTAAATTGTAAACATAATAAACAATAATTAATTAAGAAAAACTACAATTATATCTTTGGAAATGTTTATAAAACATTACTGCATTTTTAAAAGCAATTAATTAATCATATACATGGCAATGATTTATTATTAACATCATTAAGTAAATAAATATACTTAAAACAAATACTTTTAATCACTTTTTATTCTTTTCACAGGTACATCACAACCTTGTGAATTAGAGTCGTCAGAAAATGGAACGTGAGAAGAAAAATCAGTAGGACCCTGGATATCACTTACAGTCGAAAAACCTTACAAAAAAAAAATTTAGTAAAGACTATATTATGTATAACAAATTCAATTAACTAACAAGTATTTGAATCCTCTGTAGCCATACTAAAGCTAGAATTACTTGATTCAACAGCTGCTGTTTTACGACTAAGATTCTCCTTATTTGCATCCTTATGTTTGAGTTTTTTCCCATCACTATTAGCAACTGGTACCCATTTATAAATTTTCATTGTAGTATCCCCAATTGTAACCCATTTCTTTTCCCTGGGAAGGATAAACTTTTTATATTTTTACAATTAAATTTCTTTAACTTACCAATGTCGTACCCGATCAACAACTTGCATAATCTTTTTAATATCATCTTTGGCTCGACTTCGAGTTTCTGCTCGAATGGACCGTGACATTATAAAATAACTATCTAAATATTTACTACGACTTCTAAACAATACCTCTTTTGAACATTTTAGAAAGAAAATAACCTCAAATTTATATTAATCAATTAAACTAAACTTTCCACTGGGCATGCGCAAATTTTTGAACATGAAGTATATACCGGGTGGTTAATAAAAAATTTGACCAGGGAAGGCAATAATAAATTATCTGCATCAGCATAAGGTTTAATACGATGTAAATGGTTACAAAAACTGATGATTTTAAACCTGAATAATCAACCTTTTGCAAATATTCAAAAACCATTAGTTTTAAACTTACAATTTCTTAGTGCGTTATTTAGGGTGGGAAACAAGAATTTTTAATTATATTTATCGATAAGTACCATAGGCTGTTAGTGCCTCCATATAGGGCGATATTATTTATCAGTATTTTACCCTGAAATGTAGAGAAAAGTTACTTCATTAAAAAATGATAAGATACAGTATAGACTACATTTATCGACTTATGTAAATTTATGCAGTTGTCGCACAAACATTGAAACCTGTCTTTTACTGTGATAATTACTAAAAATGTACTTATATACAATTAGTAAATGGGCTTTTCAAGCCAGAAAAGTCCGGGCGTCAATTTTAAAAATTTGAAACAAACGCATGCTGTTCAATTCTTTTTACTAGAAGTTTTATTTTAACAAACTAGATAAGCTACACCAATTGCCAGTCTTAATAATTTCTATTTAACAATATAGGAATTTATCACAACAGTAATTACACAGACAAATTTTAATTATATGTAGTTTGTCACTAGTATGTATATAGTTTAATAGAAGCATTTTCGAGATAATAAATATATCGGCCAGTTTTTTGACGACTCACAAAGTTTTTACTAGTTCATTATGTCTAAATAATACATTAATATAGAGTTGCCTCATGAAACAACTATCTTATTTTATTCTGAGCTAACTCTAATTAATGCATATGTTTCGTAGATCTTTTAACACAATTATTACATTTATAACTGTTTAGAAGATACCGATCATTAGTAAAAATATTTTAAAAATGAACTGTTCAGGAAATATTAAAACTATTCTATAAACTTTTAGAACATTTGAATGGATACTGATGCAAAGCAGTATCAAACAACAAACATCCTGTAAACAACTCAACCAAATAAACACAACTATATGTATTTGGTATATAGTTTGTATAAATTCGCCAAAATATTGCAGACTTTAAATCGGCATTTTTATACAGGTAATAAATTGAGGTATACATTTAATTTTAAAAAAATAGGAAAGTATTAGTCAATCAATTAAAATAATTTGAATTATAATTAGTGAGGCAAAAAAACAATAAGGAAATAATGATGTAATTAAGAAAATATTCCTAAACAATTTAGTTTAGGTTGTTTTTAATAAATGTATAAAGCAAAACCACAAATACTAGTTTATAAAATTACATTTTGGAGTATGTTAAAATACATTTTTAAAACGTCCAACTAGTTTACTTAATACCAGTATTTTGTTGGGTTAATTTTAATTTTTCATTTACAGATTTAACATATGCTTCATGCAATTTTGTTATAAAATCAGGGTCATTTTTCAAGAGATAAGTCATTGCTTGTAAAATCTGATTTTTTGTTAATAAATCAACTCCTTTTTCAAAGTCACATGGATCAGAACTGCCACCTGCTTCCTGGACATCTTTATTTGAAAATGAAGAGGCAAACATCATGGGTGGCATAAGTTGAAGTTTTTGAGGAGTATCTAAAAAATTTGCTAAAGGAGATGTACCGGTAACATCTACATCATCCAGCGTCAAATTCTGGGCTTGGTTCAGGAAGCTCGATAAAGGGGAAGTGCATGGCTGATTAGGAGATGCAACTCGAATATCATTTAGTCCATTTCCAACACTTTTATCTCCATTAAAATTAATAGGAATGCTGCGCCTAGCGTCTATTTGTCTCCGAGACGGAATTTCATGAGGAGTAATAGACCGTTGCTGTTTTTCAATATGTTCCACACTGTGAGCTGGATTACTCATTAAACGCTGTAGAAGGTTGTCCCCTTCACTACCCTGTACATGTACTGAAGGCTTAACATTTTTCGTACTTGCTTTTGCAAAAAAGTCCATTACACTTTGCGAGGTTACGTCCGGTGCTCGTGGAGTTGAAGAAAATTGAGGCACAGATTCACTTTTATTCGGCGTCTTACTATTATAGTCACTTTTGTTGGGGGTTTTATTAGTGAATTCCTCTTGAGCTTTCGTCAACATGCTAAAAATGTCCACGCGGTTTTCACGTTTCTTAGTCTTTTCTGTTTGTTTTTCTTTGAGACCTTCCATTAGAGATTCAAGTAAATAGGTTATGTTCACACACTCATCACGATTATAAAACCAAATACCGTAAATTTTATTCTTTGAATTACGATATAGCAAAAAGGGAGATTGCATCTGATGTTCAAACTCTTCTACTATAGGTTCGATTAAATTGTTGGTGTTTAATCTGTTCATGATCATAATACTGTGCCATGGTTCACCACTGCGGTTGTACAAAAATAAAGCGCCTTCAGTTTCCGTTCTTTCCCATTCGTTTATTAAAGGATTAAACTGGTAAAGAGCCACATGAGTAGAAGTTGCCAAAATTTCCTTCACATATGGATCCACTCTTTTTATTGAAGTAACACTCATACGCAACTCTACTGGATCAGCCATGATTTTAATGACGTATAAAAAGAATGCGCACAACAGTTTATTTCTTTGCGCACTTGCCAATCGTTGCCTCGTCGGCTTAATTTTTTAAAAATAATAGTTGTTTAATTATGTTCCGGTGATTTAAAGCACAGAATAATATTTACTCGATTAGTGTTTGGTAGGTACGTAAATAACTAACGAACAAATTTTTAAATTGAGAGCAAGCTGTTATATATATATAACAGGCTTAGAATTCTATAGCGTAAAAAATACCTGTTTAATGATTTGAATTTGCAGCTTCAAGATTTTACTTATCGATACGAGATGTCGTTAGTATTCAGTTAATTTAAAATATTTTATTCTCGACAGGAGTATAATTATGTATAATACGCGTGCAGATATTTGTTAAGTGAACATTCTGTATTATCAAGTGTATCCCGGCTTTTAGTTGGTCGTGAAAGTTTGCACGAAGTTATAATATGTTGTAAAGTGCAACCAAATCTTTTTTTTAATTTTTGTGAATGAATAACATGGATTGTGCAGTTGTTGGCGGAATAGAGGGGTATGATTTTTTTACGTTAATAATCTATTTGGTTACTATGGCAGTGTTTGATTAATTTAAAATTAAATAAATAATTTAAAAAATTCATCTATTTATTGATTTATAAAATGTACCAAAAAAGTTTCAGGTATTTAATACTTTCAAGTAAATATCAAATACTTTTTTAAAAATAACTTTTATACAATTTAATTTTGAAATGGGTAAAGTATTTAATCAATTGTTTTACAATGGATAAAAAGTACTAAAAATAGGCGTTAAATCATGTACCGTTGATTTTACTAAATATTTGAGGCATCGTGCTTACATATTTATTTTCATTCTCAAAAAGAACGGCTGTCGACAAATTCTAACTCGCTTCCGAACGTAAGCATTGTGCTGAACTGAATTTCGATTAATTTGCTGGGATCATCATTATCATTGAAGATAAAAAGAACAATAACAATGTAAAGTTCATTCATTTATAGTAGTTTATTTTTTAGCTAGTAAATGTTTGTTCTTTTAGTTTTATTTTTATATAATTTAATAGGACAACTTTTAATTGAAGTTCAGTAACAAATTAATGTTGACCAATTCTTCTTATTTAAATGTTGGAATGTTGATTATTATTTTGTTAATTAGGTACTATTGACAATCTAGACAATATTTAATCAATTACCTAAAGTTGTCTGAATTGAATCTGTTTTCAAACGTATTTTTTATTTTTCTGTGTGTTTTTTTTTGTTACAATTTAGTTTTTATAATGAACAAAAGCTGAAAATAATTGGAAATGTATCTTTAACTGTTCAAAAAATAAACAGTGGGCGTCAGAGTCATTTTTGATAATACCTAATGAGAGCTAATTGCCAAGTACCTTCGATTAATTTTGTAGAGTTAGGGGAATTGGGACCTAGGTCATATTCTTTCTCCGACATAAAAGTGCAAGTTTTAAACTTGTTCACAAATATGCGGTATTGAAAAACATTCTATCTATTTGCTGGTGAAAGTGATTTTCAAATATTAATGAATGTACACGCCTATCTATTTTGTTTGCATAGTTAATACCAGACGTACAGGTAACAGAAATTACAATCAAATAAAAATATTTTATCAATTATTGAGTCTGTTATCTTTTAGATTTTTATCAATTTGATTCAGAAAAGTATTTTTGTATACCTATAATTTGAAGACAGTAACAATAGATAATCATTAAAGCGAAATATATAAGCAGTTTGTAAAAAAATCAAAATGAAAAAAAATACATATTATTCAAGAAAAGAATAAACTTTTCCTATTTCAATAAGTTAATTAATTTATCAGTTTTATTAAAGATCTATATTAAATAATCATAATAATTATATGAATATGTTCTAAAACAGATTAAAGATTAGCGTTATCAATTTTTAAGGTAGTAACAATTAAATGACACATTAGAATGTGTTACAATTACAAGATAAGAAATGGGATTACTCCAAAATATTATCGAATGTAATCATCCACAAATAAGCAAAATTTAAATAAAAACTATGTCGTTAAAATAGGACTACAATTCTGAGTTAATATTGAAAACTTTGAAAATAGAGAATTTTTATTTTTATGTTAATAGCACTTATGAAGATGTAATAAATTATATTTTGTATGGCGGTATTTCCTAATACCTAATGTTGTCTTGAGCGCGAGTTTAATAGTTCTATATCTGTATGGAATACCTAAGGTTGTGGTATTTCTTGTTTGACCATGAAAACAGTCGGTAACCTTATGATTTTTTGTTAGTGATGATTGATTTCCTTAATAAAATATATAACCTGTATGGTACCTAGTTCTAAATTGAATTTGAAGCTTTTTATTTATTTAATTCGTGCATCCTCCTTTTTTTGTTTTATCTTAACTTATTAATGTTCATGGTTATCTTTAGTACTCTGTTGTTGTATCTACATTACCTTTTGAATATACATCTACTTTGAAAAATAATTTACGAATACACCGATATTGACATGTTCTAGATTATTTTATCTGCTGACTTTAGGATTATTTGCATGTTGGTGTTATCAGCACTGGTGCCTGTTAAACATTTGTTTTCTTCAGTTAGGTACAAACTTTTGTTTATTGTTTAAAAACTATTTTAATGGCGTATATGTTAATAGAGTAAAAAATATTTAAAAAAAACATTGTAACATTTCTTTTTATTTTTTACTATAACCCAAGGAATTTTACATAAGTGCACAATTCTACATATGAACGTGCAATGAAAGAAAAGTAATAATTGTATTGTTCAGATTTTGGAATAAAATGGAGTCCTGTACTTTATCAGATACAGTATTAAGTATGAATGTTTTTTATTGAACATTTGAGTACTGTTTTGTATTGAATTAATTTCTAGAAACTTATTGTCTTCTTTATGTATATGTTTCCTGTAGACAAAATAATAAATAATTAATTTAATACAATAATACATACTTTTCTAAACTAAAAGTTTCGTTCAATTTATTTTTTAATAGATATTCTATATGCGGTACATTACGATTATAGTCTATTGTTTTGTTACAATATAATTACAACATCAACAATTTCTTAAATAAAATGTATTGATTAAAGCATAATTAGAACTAACAATAAGAAAGTATCACAGTACAAAAATTATCATTTCATTTCATAACAAAGGGCATGATTAAGATAAATGGAAAAAAATTATTATTTGAAATAGATAACATTTCTTTACAACAATCCATTATATATATTATTTATGTTACTTTTTTAAATCAACAAAAGTTTAGCTTTATTCGTTATTAGTTTAAGCAACGTATTCCAAAATAAATTAAAATTAATCAGCCGGGTACGTTTTTTAGTTCAATTGGAAATTTATCGCATAATCACTTCTTTTAAAAGCACTGAGTTTTTTATTAACTGTGTTAAATTTAACCTAGTTGGGAGCTTTTCCTCTCATATGTACGTTTTACTTCTATTTTTACGATATTTTTCATAATTTTGTTTATTATCACTGCTGATAAAGTCGTAATCATGTTCATATTAGTAAAAATCATTACCTACGCCAATATGAAAAACATTTTTTATTTTGAAACAATTCTTCGGGACTCCGAAAAGCGTTTTCCAACATTTTTCTTTTATTTCCCGTACACCTGTCGCTTTTCATCCTTTAACAAGCTTAGCCATGTTGATTAGCTTAGTTCTAGTTTGATAAAAATATTAACATTTCTAATCTTTTGTTTGGTTTTCATATTCACTAAAAGCACAAAGAGGTATTGAGTAAAATCATTGAATGAGACTTGCATAGCAAGGCATCTGGAACCTATTTTCATTAGTAATAGTAAGTTATCATGCGTCGATAGTCTATCAAATGTTTACGTTATTTTAGATAAAAAGAAAACACAAAGGGATGATAATTATTACCAGCTTAGAAATTCTTCGTGACACGGATTATCATAGGATAGTTTGTTAAAGTATTTAAATAAAAATATCTGACAAAGATTTGAATTTTTTTAATTTTCTTTACAGGAATATTTAGAAAACTAGGGCTATTTTAAATAAATGAAAACACACTATGTTAACTCTCAATATACTATTTATTTACTTGATAGCTGTTTCGTCACCTTGTAACTTCTTCGGAAGTATACATATATATATATATATATATAATAGCTATTCCCCTCTATTAAACATCTTCCCCGTTCCTACCCCTCCCCTAAGTTAGTACTTAAGGACCAAGTTTTCTGTGGTTTCCTTGGATCATTTAGGCAAATGATGGTACAGTAATATTGGACAGATAATCTTTCACTTCTCTTCTGTCTTCATTTCGTCCGTCTCATAATTCTCTCCCTAACCACACCACCCATCTATTCCCACGATCCTGCAAGGAGACTGAAGAGGGCCTTACGCCCTACTCTCCGGCTTTGCACTACAGTGTACGTCGGATGGACTGCCCGTCCACCAGCACGAGTAGCTGGTGGGAATGAAACACAAAAAAGTTTTTTCTTTTTTTTTTAATAATTTTAAGTAAATTGTATACTTCCGAAGGAGTCACAAGGTCACGAAACAGCTGTCAAGTGAATAAATAGTACCTATATTGAGAGTTGGATAGTGTGTTTTCATTTCATTATCATGCATCTCAATCAAGTATCAGTAGACAATATCTTATATGTTATTTTAAAGCAAATAAAAATGGCGAACCTTATCTTATCGCCTATAGATACTTAATATTAGTATGCATAAATGTAGAAATGTTACTCATATTTAATGCATATGTAGCGGCTATGCTACATACCCTCGAGTCAAATATTTAGTTTGTATAATTTGTAAATAGAATATTTAACTTGCTGCGTCTTTTTCCCGCCTAATTTATCAATTTATCACAAAACTTCGAAAGCCTTCGACTACCTGCACTTCCAAGGATAGCGAAGCGGCCGAAGGGTAATAAATAGTTTTCTAGCAAAATGCGTTAGCAGACTTTCAATTTTTATTACATTCATCCGGTAGTACAGCAATTTAGACGTAAGTTTTTACTTGGTAACGGACTTCCGATGCGACCAGTTCATGTATTTATTTATTTATTTATTATTTTCATTACATGCCCCTTTATATAGAGCTTTTGCAATTTGCTTCCAACATTGTATACAAATCTTATTTACATTAACTAATTTAAATTCCCTAGCAAAAATTTCCTTACATGCTAACACTTGCATTCCCTTAGATTCATTTCAACCTGGTGAAAATAATCACATAATTCCGGTATCACGTCACCTTTTAATGCCTCTTTTATTAATTCCTCAAGGTCTACATCATCTCCCTCACTTCTCCACTCTTTAATAAAGTCTATAACGTTTTGTTTTTGATCCTTCATTGCATTTTTACAGTACATTAAGTGCCCTAAAGTCTCATTTTTCGAATAACACAATCGACACACCCACTCCTTAAAACCTTTCTTTCCTGCTCTGCCTATGTTTCCGCATCTTGCCCTTGCCCAAATTTCTTTATGCGTCTTATTTTTACATCTTTTATTTAAGTATGCAGCGCCCTTATCACCCGGTATTAGTTCCTTGTACTTGTTATTAAACGACGACTTCAAGATCGCTTCCCATTCATTCTCTTTTGCTTTGTTCTTTAGTTTATCTACACCCTTATTTAGTAAACCTTCTATCTCATCTATATGTTTATTTTCCCACATCATCTTAAAAACTTCACCTATATTCATTTCGTATATCACTTCCTTTAATTCTTTACCCCATTTTGACGGCACACCATTCAATATTGCCCTACATTCCTCTAGGAGGCAAATTTTAGGCCACCTATCGCTACTCAATCTGAGCACCTCACACAAATATTTAAAAGCCCTTTCTATGATAGTTAACCTTATACAATTAACCCCTATCTCAGGTCTCCATATATATTTTGGAGTGTTCCTAGATACCCCCAACGCCATTTTACATAATCTCGCTTGAAGTTTGCACATCTCTCTTAAATTCCCCCACCCCCAAATTTCCACTCCATATAAAGCTATTGTCCTTACTAACGAATTCATTAAAAACATTTTTTCGTTCATATTATCTCTCCCTGCCCGTTTGCAAATTCCCCACGTTATATTCGCCGCCTTTTGTGCCTTCCCTACCATCGCCCTCCTATGTTTCTCCATACAATTTCTCGCATTAAACCAGAATCCCAGATATTTAAATTCGTTAACCACCTCTACATCTTTATTACATAGTTTCCAACTTTCATCCTTTTTTTTCCTCCCCCCATTTCTAAACACCATTATTTTTGTTTTGCCGACATTAATGGTTAACCTATTCTGTTGTACATATTTTTCTAGCGATCTTAGCATACCGTTTAGTTCTACATTACTTTCAGCAATTATTGCAATATCGTCCGCATATTTAAGTGTTCTTATTTTCGCTTTACCTATTACCGTCCCTCCCTGCTCCTGTCTTTCCCACATTTCATCAATGTCATCTATGTACATATCGAATAGCACTGAGCTTAAAGCACAGCCTTGTCGGACTCCTATCCTTGTCTCAAATTCTTTTGTTACATGATTACCTATCCGCACTTCCGCACTTGTGTACCCGTAAATTTCTCTAATAAGTTTGTGCGACCAGTTCATGTACGTATGTAAATAAATTATCGAAAGACTACTGCTGTTTTATTCTTCGTTCAAAACTCATTTTTATTCGCCGCTACTCAACGACCCCGAAACATAACTTTCTAACAACATATTTTGATTATAAACTAATTTACTTATCTGATGAATATTATTATTGAAGTTCTATCTGTTTAATATTTTGTGACTGTAGAATATGATGCTGTACTTTTTTATCAAGAAATAAACTGTATCTAGTTTCATTTGGTTAGGAATCATATTTTTATTTTTAGGGGTGGTTCTCGTTCAACCATTGTCCTTCTTAATTCGAGCGGTCAAGTAATTGTTAAACTAGAAAAGTCAGGAACGAGCTATTTTCTTTTAGGGATGGATGAGTGTCGTAAGAGGATTGTACAAATGACAAATGATGCAAAGAGGGAAGCAGGAATTCCCGAAGACGTACCCCTAACTGCTTTAGTACGTTGACTTTTGTAAGAACATTTTTATACCACAATACCTACACCGTTCTCGACCCTTATTTAGGTATAAATTATTTTCATAATGCACAAACTTATTATTTTGCTTTTAAATCTAACCCTTTTAATAAAACTAAACATAAAAAGTATATATATATATATATATATATGTATATATATGTGAAACTATATATGAATATATTGACATTGACTACATATTGAGTACTTATGTTTTAATATAGTTAATCAAAAAGATAAACAATTTTACATTTAATAATGAAACACATCCGTAAGCTGTACGAGCTGTATTTCTAGGGGTTAAGTTTGACCGGCTGTGAAGTAGATGAATTAAATCAGGAATTAGTGAGGGGTTTATTGGAAGATTATCCGACTCTTAGCGAAAGATACGCGGTGGGGAGCGATACTGAAGGACCCCTTGCTGCTACATCGTCCAATGGGGGAGTTGTTTGTATATCAGGAACTGGTTCAAACACCCTTTTAATGAATCCTGACGGATCTAAAATACAATGCGGCGGTTGGGGGCATATTTTGGGAGACGAAGGAAGTGGTAAGTACATTTATACAGGAATATATTTTTTAAATGTAGTTTTCCAATTATTATAAGTAAAAAAGTTTAATTGATTTCATTTTGATAGCGTAGATCTTTGGAAAATAATGATTGCAGAATGTAGAACTAGCGCGTGGCTTCAAGCTCATTCAAAGTGCTTGAAGCCCTCTAACTTTAAATTCAATATATGAAAAAAAAAACTTTAAAGAAATTTGGAACTGTAAAATCATAAAAGAGCTTTAATATTTTCGAAGTTGTTGAAGCCTTTTGATGTATTTGAAGTCCTTTTGGTTTAATTCAAGTCTTTGTGGTGTTCTCGCAACTTTTTCCACAAATGCTTAGGGTTTTGAACTTAATAACTCTCCGAATTCGAAATCTTTGAATCTAAAACGTAATTAAAGCTTTATGGTAAGGATTTTGGGCTTTGGACTTCTCCCAGCTTTGGTTTCAACTAGTTACTTCTTTTTGAGGGCTCTAAAAAGTAATTTACACTGAGGCCAATTCCACACTTCAATCATTATTTGTGCATTTACTATATATTAAAAATATTTATCGTTCCATATTAGTACTTGTATGTTGATTGTAAGAACTTATTAATGAAATGACATTGTAAATAGAAAATGGACAATTGTTACTTAATTAAATAAAATTGTCATTTCCTTCTAAAAGTGGGTTAGTATATTATTTGGTACTTGACCAACAAATAAACTAATAACCAATTTAATTTATACAGTGACAATCACCATTTTGCATTTGAATTGACGTTAAATAAATTAATAAGGAAGAGCTTCTGTTTAAGTTTATTACAAGGTAGCTTAAAATGTACATAATCATAAAAATAATTTAAAAACTTATTTGTTTATAATATCTTGTTTTTATGTTACACAAAGAGTATGTTAATAATGTTTTTTGGTAGGTATAGCATAGTTTTTTAAAGTTCGTAAATCGTCCGCTTGTGAGTATCCGAAAAAATGTTTCAGATCTTTTCGTGTTAGTTTGAATGCTTTTTTCTTCGAGTATGTTTATTATTGACCGATTGATTAGGTACACATTTGCTTACATGAGCAGGTGGTATCCTACTTAACGAATATTCATCGGTGTAACCAGGGGATGAGGGCAAAGACGACTATATTAATTTCCAATTCACGTCCTTCGAAATACATACAGCAATAGTTCTATATAGATTTGATAAAATCAATATATTTTTAAATTATATTATTACCATTTTCTTCTAAGTAAGAATTTTTTAATATATTCAAAAAACAAACACACTTGTTCAAAGGTTTTACAAACTTTATTAAGAATACTGTTATAATTGTTTTGGCTCAATTAGGCCATTCTCATAGAGTCAATTAGAAACTAACTAAAGATAAACAAACATAACTATTTATACCTTACATGTGGGTGGAGGAAGTAACCCCAATTATAGTTTTTGAAAACATGCACGAAATATAGGGCTGTTGAGCCCTTCACACTGTTCATTTTTAATATTTTTATTTAGAAAATAGGCTTTTTGGATTTCTAATTTTTCTAACAAATTTAATCTTTTGCTTTTATTAAGGAAATGTAAAATTCTAAAATTATTTTCTACGTTAAAATTGTGACCATTTTCAAAACAATGTTGGGAAAAAACCAGTACTACATTTTTTATCATCAATTGACTTCTTATGTTCTTTAAACCTAGTTCTAAACGATCTTCTTGTCTGCCCTATATACATAGCATCGCAGTCTGCACAATGAATTTCATACACCCCAGATTTACATAATAATTTGTAATTTTATTGTTAACTAATAATTTACCTAAATTAACTTTATTTGAACATATGGTATTAATTCCTATTTTAGATATTAGTGCAGGTATTTGTAAAAGATTATCTAAAGCAAAAGATTTAATTTGTTAGAAAAATTATAAATTCAAAAAGCCTTTTTTCTAAATAAAAATATTAAAAATGAACAGTATGAAGGGCACAATAGCCCTATATTTCCCCCACCCACATGTAAGGTATAAATAGTTATATTTGTTTATCTTTAGTTAGTTTCTAATTGACTCTATGAGAATGGCCTAATTAAGCCGAAACGATTGTAAGAGTATTCTTAATAAAGTTTGTAAAACCTTTGAACAAGTGTGTTTGTTTTTTGAATATATTAAAAATGTTTTACAAGTTCCCAACCGCAACCTCTCTAAATATTATTAAGAAATTTTTAGTTTTTTGGGACAAAAATATATAACGGCTATACCAACGTTAATATTATAAATTAAAACAAAAATCGACTGAAATCCAATATCATCTATACAGTGAGGTCAAATAGTTTGAAACAAATTCGTTAAAAATTGATTAAAAACATTTGGCCCGGATAATTTTTAATTCTGTATATTAATTCAGTTTTAATGTAGGCATAGAAAAAATGTATTGCGTGACAATGGGGTTTTGTTAATTGTGTGAAAAGGCATAATGAAATCACTTTTACGTCTGATATGGAGTAATTTATTTGTTGCAGCTTATAGAATATCTTATCGAGCCATCAAATTTTGCTTCGATCAGATAGATGGATTCGAACCATGTCCGTATTCCATAGATACCGTATGGAACGTGGTAAAAGAGCATTTTAGAGTCGAGGATAATAGAGGCATTTTATATCACTTTTACACCAATTTCAGTAAATCTTTCATAGCGTCATTGTGCAAAGAATTAGCCGTTCACGCCCAGGAAGGAGACGAGCTTTGTAAATTTATTTTTCGAGAGGCAGGAGGACATTTAGCAAAAGGAATCGCCACGGTCTATAATAAAGCTTCCCCCATATTATACGAGGTAGAAGGCGGGCTTCATATTTTGTGTGTAGGATCAGTGTGGCATAGTTGGAATTTACTGAAACCCGGGTTTGAAGCGTGGATTGATAAGAAAACGACAATTCAAGAATTATCCTTGTTAAAACTGACGATTGATGTAGCCGTTGGTGCTGCGTATATGGCAATTGAAAAGTTGCATTTAGATATTCCAAAAAGTTATTCCAAAAATTATAATATTTTTTACGGTTACAAGAGGGGCCAAAAAGAAAAGGAATTATTATATTCCACGTAACACCGCATTTATTTTTATTTGGTGGATGTTGATGCACATTTTTAAATTAAATAAATTTTCGATTGTGTTTATTTACAGATTGTTGAACGTGAAGTGGAAAACATTTTTACTCAATAGGAAATTTGTATATTTTATTTTACCATTATTGATAATAGATAAATAAAATATTGTTTTAATTTTATGAAAATACTGGATAAATAAATAAATGCACTTTTTCTAAATGTTTACTTATCATGTTTCACAAACCATTTTAATTTCTTTACAGGACAATTTACCCTTTTGTAAATGTCAGGGTAAGTACAAATTTTCGAATATCATCATTAATTAATCTAACACCTGTAACATTCGTGTTTGTAGACAGAATTTGTTCAGTAATATCATTTTTCAATGATTTATACATAGGTATTACGAACTGGTTAAAGTAAAAATAATTTACTCTGGTTAATATTCATTATTCAAGCTATTGAGTATTTTCGAAATAAGTAACACTGAAATTACTTTAGAACCAACAAAAAACATTCAAATTAAAGTATTCCGGTAAAATAGCAAATTCTAAACGAATTTTTCGTAAAAAAATCATAAAAAGTAGGTTTAATAATTAGTAGGTGTTACATATAATTGTTTAGGAAGAATGTAACATCTAAAATTATACTCTTTAATTCTGTCATGTAAGATTTGCTTTATTTATTTTTTTTTTTATTTACACACTTGCCCTCTTTTATTGTCGGGTAATGAATACGGGGACAAATTGTAAAAATATCATTCAACTGCTTTATTGTGATCTGAATGAACTTTTACAAGTTGTCCTTACAAACATTTTTACACATACAATACAACAAGTATTTGGGTTATTTCCTTTATAAATATAGTAACTCAATAAAATACTATCTAGTAGTATATTGTCGTTTTAATACTGTTTAATTATTATTAATTTATTTAATTAAATATTAATTTTGACTGATTTTACACTCCAAACCAAAAAAGTAAAATATATAAATAGGTACAAATAGAATTTGACTAGTTTTTCTAATTATTCATAACTCAATATAACAAAAGTTTTTTTTCTGGTTTTTCCTTTTAGCGATCTGTATAACGATATGTACTTAATAGTTACTTTTAATTATTTAAATCTAAAATATTTTCGTTGCGGCTTTCAGTTAATGTAAAGCTAGAAGGCATATTATAAAATTTGTGCATTAAATTATTTATGAACTAGTATTTATCCTAAATACTGGTCCAGAAAAATAAAATTTCTACCATTTCTGCTGATTATAAGAAGAATAAATAGAAGTATAAAATTTTAAAACTGAAACTTACCATAAATAAAATTTTATTCCTTTCTCTCTAATAATTTTGTAGACTTTCATAAGAAATATGTATATATTTAAATAGTTACTGAACAACTTTCAACTTATTACATATTTCAAACACTGTGGTCAAAATATGGAACCAAATGTGAGAGTATCATTGATAAATGCAACTCATATATCTTTTAGCCTTAATTAGGTATTTATTTTAAAAGCAGTAATTCCGATCTGAGTTTGGTTTTCTTTAAATTTTACTTTACTCTTTTATACGTGAAAACTGTACAGAAAAGACAAACCTAAGTATCATGTGAAAAAGTTGTTGTAGTACTAATTATTTACAAAGTACAGAAAGCAGTTGTTATTTTAGACAACCTTTAATATTAAAATTAAAAATAAGAAGAATAAAACACTAGAATAGTTTCACCAAAGTATTTAGTTGTACTCGACAGTTCTTTAGATCTATAGAGATCACTATCAAGAGTAAATCTTTAGTAACTAAACCTAGATATAAATCACATTATAAACTATTTAGAATAAGAGGAGTGGAAAATGTCGATAATTCCAATTGGTTGTTCATTAGAGTTGATGATTGGTATAATTCTTTGCTTATTTCCAGTGATTCTAGCATAGACAATTTTTTACCGTTATTTATATTTGTGTGGAGCACTTTTGTCTTATCTAAGTCTGAAGAATGTCCTAGGATAGTACAATGTTCGGAAGAACCTGTTTTGTCGTCTAGTTTTTTAATACTATTTAAATGCTCTTTAATTCTAGCTTCTATAGCTCTCCCTGTTTGATCTAAATATATTCCATTAGAGTCTTTACACATTAATTTATAAACGCAACTTTTTTGTTTAAAATTACTTTTTGGTTTGTTGTTAACCAACATGTTTTTTAATAATTTATTATTACATTCTACTGCAGATATTGCTAATTTTTTAAGTTTATTTTTAAATTTTAAGCTAACATTTTTCACGAACTGTAAACTACAAAAAATATTATAATTGGAAATAACACTAAGACTATCAAAAGTAATTTTTCAACTTTTTTTGAGTTTTTGGGAAATTATTTTGTGGCTATACGATTAATAGTCGAAATTTCTTTGTTAAAATTATCTTCAGACAAAGGTAGATTTAGTAATCTGTCTATAAATGAATTAAAGACCGCTAATTTAGTTTGTGATGGGTAATTGGAGTCTGCTGGTAAATAGTTTATAATGTGATTTGTATCTATGTTTAGTTAGTAAACATTTACTCTTGAAAATAGTCGCATGGATCGAAACAATTGTTGAGTACAACTAAATACTTTGGTGAAACTGTTCCAGTGTTCTATTCTTCATCTTTTTATTTTTAGTATTACGATGTTTTACAAACAGTGCACCCTCGATAGTTTAAAATTTATTCAAACTTTAATATAATATAAAACGATGGGTACAAAATATTATAAAACAGTAACCTAATAAGTATAATATATGTTTGATATATGTATGTTTTTAATAACTACGTACCAAATTAATATGTTAAATAAAAGGAAGGAAATATGTTTGATGTAGATTGGTTACCTTTTTTTATTGATTTTATTTTCTAAAGGCTCTATTAGTGTAAATTATTTCTATTTTTCTTCGAGAACTTCCCAAATTATTAAAGTAAAAACATTATTTACAGTCTTGTCTAGTAGAGATATTATTTGTTTGTTGTCATTTCTTATATTGTATAATAAGCGTTTTGTACATATTATATACAAGAAAAAAATCTCGTTAAACACTGGAAATAACCCATATTAATCCAAACAATAGCCAATTACTATTATCAATAATAGTACTAGATTGAATTACTGTTAAAGCTGTGCTGCTTTATTTTTGCCAACAACTATCAATAATCGTTGCAAGGTCATGGTAATTTCTGTTGTACCTTTAACAAACCATTTAGGCTTATCAGTCCACATGATACAAAGTGCGTAAACTGGTAACGATGTTAAAATCATTAGGACTCCTATGCCAGTTTCCACTGGGCTTGCTATCATTGGTACCGCAGTTACGAAAATTGTCGCTAAAAGATACAAGATAGGCCAGACCAAATTCACTTTTATAGGTCGCTCCATATCGGGGGCTTTCCATCTTAACCATGGCACGCAAAGAACTGCCACACCTATACTTAACTACAATAAGAGAAAATTTGCATGAAGATACTTAAAATATTTATAAATATAAATATGGAATCAACAGAAACAACTACTCCGAGGGCTAATACCCCTACCGGCATTGAATTACACTGTTGATTCCGATGGATTCTTAGACGAAAAATATTAACATATTCAAAAACAAAGAAATTAAAATCCTTATTCGTCTAAATATTAAGATCAAAGATCTCATATTTGGAACGCGTCCTACCAAGTAGGCACAACGAAACGAAAGCCATATCCCATGAACGGTTTCGACCTATCGGGTCTCATCAGGTGGGCGCTGGCAGAAAGGCCTTTACAGGCTATATTATTAATATAAATATGAATATGAAATCAACAGAAACATATTTGTATTTATAATAAATATAGTCTGTAAAGGCCTTTCTGCCAGCGCCCACCTGATGAGACCCGATAGGTCGATATGGCTTTCGGTTCGTTGTGCCTTCTTGGTAGGACGCGTTCTAAATTGTATGAAGGCTTTCACGACCAGCGTCAATCGAATTAAGATAATTTACCGGGCTTTTGGGTCGTGGACTACAGGCTTTTTGGTTGCCTGACGTTTTGTCAGCGGCTGCGGCTGACATCTTCAGAAGTGTTTGTGGTATTGGCTTTCGAACACGTCTAATGTCATATGATCAAACCACAAACGCCTCTGAGGATGTCAGCCGCAGCCGCTGACGAAACGTCAGGTAACCAAAACGCCTATAGACCACGGCCTAAAAGCCCGGTAAATTCCAATTGTGGGATCTTTGATCTTAATATTCACACAAATAAGGATTTTAATTCCTTCTTTTTTGAATATGTTTGAATATTTAGTTTTTATTATTTAATTGGCAATTCAGTTTTGATGTTTTTTTATCATATAGGTATTTTAAATAAAATATAAATTGAAATAAATACCAAAAATGTGTTTCTTCCTACTTACCCATGTGGCAAAACCGACATAATTGATGAGAGCAAATATATCAGAAACAGTCAGATACAGCATTGACAGAAGGGCCTGCAAAAAAATATTCTTTTAGCATAAGGCATAAAGTTAATTTTTACATGATATAAGGATGATGAAAATACGATAAAATTTCTGAAAAAAGTAAGGAAAGTACCCGGGAAAATATGATAGAAAGCCTTGGGCAAATTTCTGGGAGAAAAGACGAAAGGAAAGAACGATGAAAATTCTGGAAAATCATGGTAGAAGGTGTTAAGAGCAACAAATCCGAATGAAAATAATGAAAAGCCTTGAGTAACATAGAAAGTTCTAAAACGAAAACGATGAAAAATCCTGAGTAAAATTATGGGAAAAATATCTTTTTATTTTATTTTATGTAGATATTTTCTAAGTATTTAAATTTGTAACATTATAGCATGGTTATGGTTTCTGTAATACAAATTTATTTATCTTTTTTTGCTAAATTTCCAATTATATCTTTCATTATGACTACTCGAAATCTCCTTTTTATAAAAGAATTACGAGAAATCTGTTTCATAATACAATTCATTCAAATTTCTTTATTTTGATTATAGAACTGCCAGAACCCCACTCTGCATATGTGGTAACCTGGTATTGAGTGGTAAATATCAAAATTGCTGTTCGACAATTGTAATTACCATAATAAGTATAGCCGGTGTTGGGGTCATTCGTTGTGCTTGAATCATGATCAATAATTCTGGCATCTGTCCGTGACATGCACCAGCGTAAAAAAGCCTCGAGGATGTCAAAAGAATGCCGTTAACCGCTCCAAATGTGGACAGTGCAACAAAAACTGGTATCGTCCACGCAAAAGGGCCGAAGAGTTTTTCTGCAAAAGAGACTGCAACGGCTTCTGAACCAAGTACTTCAGCTGGTGATAGTGTCGTGTAAAATGCCATATTTGTCAATACATAAACGATGGTTACCAAAGTGCAAGAAATTCCAATGGCCAAAGGCAGATTCCTGAAATACAAGATATTCTAATATATATTATCTCGTAGATCTGGTATTTACAAGATAACGTACTGATTGAGTTGAAAGCAATTTTAGATATACATATTTACTACATAGTATTATTTTAATCAATATTTACAAACTATCACCCTATTAAATCCATGAGAAAAAAACGTGTGTTACCAAGTAACATCAGAGAATCAATTTTTATTACAACTTCGCAATTTTTGTTTACTAATAAAATAGAAAATACACATGTTGTATTTTTTAATAAATTCTGTACATTCGTGTTAGTAAAGTTATGAACAAACTTACCTTACTGGATCTTTCAGTTCTTCTATTATGAAGTTCAAGTAGTTCCTGAAAAGATCGTTAATTTTGTTGCATTTTTATTAAACAGGTTGCGTAACTAAATCATTAATATATGAAGAGAATATCAGATACGAAATAGAATAAACGTTTTATTTGATGATATTTACCATTAAATTCAAGAGAATAATTTAGTTCTGTTTAATTTTAGTACCTAATATTCCTTGAATTACTAGTTACGCCACTGGTCACAATTAAAGGATACAATTAAACAAATTAATATTTTTCTCAGAACCTGTATCGCAAAGTTCAAATACTTGATTAAGTTTTATGATTATTACTGAATAGATATGAAAATTGTTTTAGAAAATTGTAAAATCGAATTTACTTATTAACATTTAAAATTTGGTAACATTCAGAGTGCACAAATAAAATATTATAAAACTTTTCGAATGTTTTGTCGTATCCTGAAAGGTATAAGATAATATCACAGTAAAAGTTTTCGAAAATTAATTTCTTTTTGCAATTTCCTTTTTATATTCCTCACCAGCCGTTGTATGCGAAAAGGCCGGAGTAGAACGAGAGGGCCAGTGATGTAACTTCTGTCTTAGTGTTGGTGAACGTAAAGTACTCCGTGTGGCCTGAAAACATCACATGGTTTTCATTTTTCACATGTTTTACTTAGGCTTTTCTGCGAAAACTTTTGCTTATTTTTCAATTATTAAAACAAACTACTCGTTTTGGTTGCAAAATATTTTTATTTTCACTACTATGATCATTTCGGCACACAGCGCCTTCTTCAGGTAGAAGATTTACAAATATATTTTTACAATGCAAGTCCTTATATACTAACTTACTCATCTAAGGGTAGGGGTACATGTTGGGAAAATACTTAAAATTTATTAAATATTTAATAAAGGTGAATTACATACTTCTAATTGGTCGTTTAGAGCGAAACCTTTTCATAGAGTTTATTTATTTCTAATCTTTCCAACAGATTAAGTTGCATTCCTTTGTTTTCTGTATGAAGGATTTTAAAATTTTCGTCAAAGGTATGTTTTTGTTCTTGCAGATATTCAGCATAGGTGTGTTAAAACTGCTTAAATGTTCTTTAATTATCTCTCTAAATGGTCTCCCAGTTTGTCCTATATACGATTTCTCGTATCTTCCACACTTTAGTAAATAAATTCCTGATTTTTCAGCTTTACTTGTTGGAAAGATTAGAAATAAATTAACTCTATCAAAAAGGTTTGACTTTAAACGATCAATTAGAAGTATGTAATTCACCTTTATTAAGTATTTAATAAATTTTAAGTATCTTCCCAACATGTACCCCTACCCTTAGATGAGTAAGTTAGTATATAAGAACATGCATTGTAAAAATATATTTGTAAATCTTCTACCTGAAGAAGGCACTGTGTGTCGAAATGATCAAAGTAGTGAAAATAAAAATATTTTGCAACCAAAACGAGTTTGTTTTAATAGTTATTATGGAGTTACAAGAGTTAAAAGCCTCATCGATACAATATTTTTCTATTGTCCAAACTTTTTTAAATCAAAAGAGAAGGCATGAATATCTTTCAATCGACCTAAGCGAATCTAATTTTTGTACTGATATTTGGTACAATAAAAAGGGATCAAAAACAAAATATATTAAACAAAATTTTGTTCATTTTTCTGCAACTTTTTACCTAAATTACTTTCTTGTTATATATTTTTAAAAATAGAAATAGGTAGATATGTTAGTATTTCTCGCTTCCAAACGCTTTTTCTTGTTTCATTAGCATTTTAAAGGGTATTTAGTCAGGCTTGCCCTAAAGTTAACACTTTGTACGTACATAATTACATATAGATATATTAAACAAATAAATATATCTTTTTGTATAAAAACACTTTCAATAACTGCCAAAGCAGTAAAATAATACCATATAGTATCTATCGATTTTAGATAAAATAAAAAAATATGAATATTGTAGATTTTTTATAGTTGAATTGTCAGCAACACGTTTTCATGTTATTTATGAAAGTGAATATTTTCATGTGATAGAATTCCCAACATTTTCAAAATCTTATCACGTAGTGGGTCTCAATTGAGTTAAGTGCATCAATTTGTACTTTGTTGAGTAGACATCATCCGTGTAAAGAAAATAATAATAAAACGACTTTGGAAGAGCAACAACGAACGAAATACCTTTTGCAAGCTCGTACGCTCCAGCTGCTATAATTACAAACAGGGCCACCAATTTTGCATATGTAAAGACATCTTGAACTCTAGTTGCCCATTTTACATCGTAACAATTTACAAAAGTTAGCACACCTGTAAATAAATAACAAAAAATAAGAAAATAGGTCGAAACCGGTCGTGGGATGTGGCTTTCGGTTCGTTGTGCCTACTTGTTAGGAAGCGTTCCAAATGTGAGAGTTTTGATATTAAAATTTAGACGAATAAGGATTTTAATTCCTTCTTTTTTCAATATGAAAAATAAGATACTTTGTCAGTTAAATTCTCTGCACAACGTGTCAATTCAATTTAAATTGACATTCAAATACCTCAAATAAAATAAATTGATTATAAAATTAATATCTCAACCATCTAAGGCTTATACATTTAAGCCGAAACATACGTGTTTTGTTTTGTTTTACTCTCACATGAATTTGATTAACGATTAATCGAATAAGGATAATAGGCAAAGCAGAATATCCTTCCAAATTATTAAAATTAAATAATGAAGGTGTGATTTCCTATACAATTTTGAAGATGGTTATACAGACTGATAAAGTATAAACTAATAAATATAAATACATTAATGCCATATTAATTATTGAATTAATTTGTACCCACTACAGATTACCTCATATTAATGACGAAAAATTTGTTACTGCTATCACGCCCTCGCCAGAACACGAACCCGGGATCTTTGGCTTTACGCGCCAATGCTTTTGCCACTAAACTACGAGAGGTGATAGTAGTAACAACGCGCGTAAAACCAAAGATCCGGGGTTCAAGTCCCGGCGAAGGAGTGATAGCAGTAACAAATTTTTCATCATTAATATGAGGTAATCTGTAGTGGATACAAATTAATTCAATAATTAATATGGCATTAATGTATTTAAAATTTACCCTTACTAAAAACTCTTCAAATATTTCATTTTTAAAATTAAATATAATTATTTAACGTAATTGTCAATTACGTTGTAATATTTAAATTAAAAAATGTACCCAATGAATAGCAGTGGTAGGGAATGATACATCTAACTTTAATTCTCTTTTCCGTTTATCAATTTTTAAATAAAGCATATTGTGTCGTACCGAATCCGATTTATCCAATTAGAAGAATTTCCGCTTCACTGACCGGAAGGCTTTCGGTTTCTTGTTTCGCAAAGAAGAACATTTTATTCTTGAACTATGTCAATTGGATTAACGGACAAGCGCAATTTGTTCGAGAACAAAATAATAAAACTACCGAATTAATCAGTTAAGCAACAATGACTGTAATGTAGTCGTTCGCAATTATCCCATTTGGTTAGTTCTACGATATAAACCTACTAAGAATAGGTATAACTCATCATTGTAGACACTTTAATTTGTTTCTTGTGATCAATTCAAATCACGTTAGCCAGTGTCCTCAAAGACGAATCAATCTCAAAAAGGTCTTTATGTATACGAACTGTGAGTGAGGGAAGACAAAGACATGGGGGTCGTCAGAATTACTTTTAGGGACTGCAACCATTAATTATCCTCAATTTACAATTTTTACTTACAAATGCAGCACACTGCTAATAATCTTGCTGCATCTTCAGGAGGTTGGCATTCGTGAAAAAAAGGTTTCATCACATAAACGCTGAAAGTAAGTGCGACTATAGCTTGTGAACAGGGTCGAACTATCATGCATTCAATCCAAAGCCTTACAAAAGCCAGGAAAGGACCAAAAGTTTCCATTATATAGGCGTAATCTGCTCCACTTTTTCGAATCATAGTGCCCAATTCTGCATAACAGTATGCACCAACCTACAAAAATCCCCAACTTAATCTAAACACCAATTAGGATTTCTAACAAGAGAATTTTCTATATCGATTTAATGCTAGGAAAAAACTATCGAGAAACCGAGAAGCTTTTACGAAAACCAAAATTACAATAAAAAGCGAAATCCCTAAGTGGATAATATCATCGGTAAATTACAAATATTAGAACTAATTTAAATGATTTTAATATCCTTTGCAGTTAAATAAAAATTTTGAACTAACAATTTTTTACAGTTTTGCTATAGGGTGGTATTACCAGGAATTCCAAATAAATTCATTTGGCAAGGATCAGAAAACTTAACAGCATACATATTAATTTAATTAGTGAACCAAAATTGGGAAAACTAAGTACAATCTCGGAATATTCAAAATATACACAAAATTGACATTATTATCGAAAATATTTGAAAAAATAAATGTAACAAATATCGTGGTAAAAAGGTAATCAAAATGTTGCTATTATAGAAAATTGTAGCAAGGATTAATGAAGGAATATTAATTAAGTATGTCTTTTTATTCTGTATAAGCAATTAAAATTGAGTAGAATTCAAGTACACACAAATGGTTGGTAGATTTTGAACACAATAGAAATGCTTTAGGCAAAGAAACTCTAAATAAGCTGTCAGAATCAGAAATTGTAAACGATTCCTTAAAAGAATAATTGAGAATTGAATTTATTATTAGGTTCACTTTATAAATTCTGAATGAGTTCAATTCAAAGCTTTTTCTTCCATTCTGGAACTTTTTGAGTATCTACTATCTACGTCAAATTCAAACTTAACTGCAAAGGATTCTTAATTTTTATCAGTATTTGTGTGAAATTTCCTGAAAACATAATAATTCATGTGAACATATCTACATCGTTTTTATTTTGTTTGAAATAAAAAATTGTGATTAGAATTATTCCGACTGTAAGTAACTGGTCTGCATGAATGTTGTAGATATTATAAGACATAAGACGTAGTTTAAATAAGAAAGGTACTTTTTAAACTGTGTAAAAAGATCGTTTACATTCTTTTTAGTTATTACTAATGTAGTGTTGTAAAATTATTATGACGTTAGGTAATTAATAAAAATAAGTGTGGAAAATCACACATTTTGTAATTTTACTGGGAGCTTTCGAACATAATAGACACACAAATAATAAGAAAAAAGGAATTGTGCTTCTTTAATTTTTAGGAACGATAAAGTTCTGGATACTCAAAAGTAATTATTTTACAAATATAATATTAACAAACCATTGAGAAAATGCCTGAAATTGTCCACACAAGCAAAGATGCATTAACACTTCCAGTATGCATAAGAACTCCTGTTGGAGACACAAAAATCCCTGAACCAATAATACTTCCTACAATAACAGTTATCCCATTCAAGAGACTCATTTTGGGCTTGAGGGCGATGTCTTGGTCTAAGGGCTCTGTTCCATCCATTATGGTGATTATCTAAATGAAAATATATAATAATATGTAGTCCACAATACTAACTCTAATATTTTAATATTTTTTGATATGGTTCATCTTCATTTAATCCTGGCTCATTAACTATCAAACATATACAAAGCGCTTTTGAAATATGAAGACCATCTTTTAACAACATAAATAAACTACAAATATTGTGAATTTGACAAAATAAGCAACAAGTGGGACTATCAAACATGTATATTAAATAAATAGCGTTAACTATTTTTAAATGGAATTGCTATTTACGTATATCGAAAATTTGGTTCTATAATTAACGTAAGTAAAAATTATTAAATTTTCAATTTCAACTATACATTCTTAAATAATAAAGGTATTTGAATTTATTAAAAAATGACGATGAAACGTTCTTAATAAATACAAAGTAAAAATAATACAAGCCTCAAAAAAATGCAGACTGGCCAATAAGTTATTTAAAACAATTATGTATATATATTTTCATATTACCCAATGTCAGTGAAATTTCAAAATTAACAGTGGAATATCAAATTTAATTTAAGATTAAGAATTCTCGCAATAATTTATTAAATTTCCAAGGATAATTCTCAATTTTAATGTTCCTTTTTACTTTAGTATGTATTGCAAAAAACATACAAATTAAATTTATTAATCAAAGCTGGCTTGAAACTGCTGACTGAATAGTTTGAAAACACAACTAATTGACAAAAATTAAATGGTAATTTAATTATCATTATAAAAATGGTATGTAATTGTAAGAAGCATACTGATATAATTCGTTCTCTTACCTTCTTTTGTAATTCCTGATAACTATCTATACAATACAATAATTTCGTACTATACACTACTTATTTCGCCACGTTGACGTTGTTTTCACAAAATCGGGTCAGTGGAAGCGACCTGGCTTCCAATGTGAGGAGTTTCTTCTGGAAGTTGGAGTTTTAGTCCGCGTGGTCTGTTGCCGACGTCCACCGTCGACAGCGTCGTCGACAACTTGTCCTGCGCCTTGATTTTCCTATAGCCACTCTGGGATGACGATGTTGACGAAGATCAATAAGCTGGACCTCTATGCTGTTGGAAACCAGTTCGCCCTGCGCCCTTTAATCCCATTACCACGTGTTCGTCTTTCGGATGTGCGAAGTTTGAACTAACAAAAGAAAAGCGAACACAAAAGGAAAAAGCGAAGGGAATCATGTAAGGATGATGCAACAGGATAAACGGGTTGCACAAACAATTATGGAAAGGTCATAGTGACCTCGAGATACACTTATATAATTTTGAGACTAATTTTTATACTAGCTGTGTTTTTTATTTTGAATTAATGACGTTGTTAAGAAGTATACTAAATAATGTCTTGATTGACTCATGCAGTTTGTGTAAAGCTTTCGATCATGAACACTTTTTCCAATTCAATTAATTTTCGCAATATTTTGCCATTTTCACTTTCAAATATGTTACGATATCCATATAGACCTGCTAGTTATTTTATCACTAAATTGTTATTGTAGAGCTGCAATATATATCAAGAAATATAAAAATGCAAGGTTATTGTAGATTTATATTATTTATTACTATGGTTTTCATTTTACAAAATAAGATTGCACTAATATTTGAATTTACTCTAACAATAATTTTTAATCTTTTTACCACTACTGAAAAAATAACTTATGTGAGAATTTTTTCAAGAATGTGTAATCTATTACATAAATAATGAGGTAATTATAAGATGAAGGTTTTCATTGATGCATCTACTGATTGTTTTTATTTATTTCTGTTGATTATCATTTGATGCAACTAAATATTCTAAAAATATCATCATTATAATACCTAAGTCAGAATAGGTGAAAATATATGATTAATGAGGAAATTGATAGAAATAAGACAAAGAATACTGGAGACTGGAATGTGTTTTATCTCGAAAATATTGTTTTCCGTCCAATACGGCCATTAACAACAGTACAATGGATTAATAATTTTAAAAAAAAGATTACTGTAATTTATGCGTAATTGCAAGACGAGGTAGTCGTTGATTATTAACCAAATTTACATTTTTATAATGTGTTGTGTTTTTTTATTTATATGTTCATCATTAAAGATAATGTTTTCCCTTATAAATGTTTCATTGTAAAATTTTTGATTTCTCAAGATTTTACGTATTCTTACAGAATTCCTTACTTTACAATTATTTATTTATATAATAACTGTCATGAAATGTTGTGCACATTTCAATCATTATTTATTTGTTGAAAACATAATCTATTTGAATAACCATTTATCGTATCACCTAAAATGCATTAATTTAAATTTATATTATCGTACTTTAATCATTGTAGTTTTAAACAGTGACACACATACAGGAGGTCAAGGTCATGATTAGGTCTAAATCATCCTTCCCTCAGAATATGTATATTTACATTATATTTATTTAATAAAAATTGAACTATCATTGGTTATTTATTTCAGACATTCGAATTTTACGATAAAAGTGTATACTTGCATTAAATATTAATAAATATAAATATGGAACTAAATTTTAAGACCTTCTTTTTGTTATTGTTATTGTTATCTTCGTCTAAGAATACATCGGAATCAACAGTGTAATTCAATGCCGGTAGGGGTATTAGCCCTCGGAGTAGTTGTTTCTGTTGATTCCATATTTATATTCATTATATAGCTTGTAAAAGCCTTTCTGCCAGCGCCCACCTGATGAGACCCGATAGGACGAAACCGGTCGTGGGTATGGCTTTCGGTACGTTGTGCCTACTGTGTAGGCCGCGTTCCAAATGTGGGGTCTGTGATCCTTTATAATTAGACGAAAAAGGAATTTAATACCTTCTTATTTTTGGATTAAAAATTAATGTTTTGATTTCTTCTATACACCAAGCTTACCCATCTAATAAAAAGTTTTAGATGTTCACATTACATCTACTAATGTAACTTAATGTTCGGGAAGTCCATGAGCTCTAGAGCTCCTCAGATCCGCTAAAGGGCGAAATGTTGAATGTTAAACGTATTACCTTAAAAAGAAATAGATATAAAATAATTTTCGTTAAAAAATCAGACAAAAGCCAAATGGCTATCACCAAGAACGCCATGACCATCAAACACTTTCCCTATCTTTAGTTTAATTAAGCAGTTGTAAACACCATTGTCAATTGAAGAGTCAACAAGTAATTAATCAGTTTTACTATCCAGATGTCTGATTACCATTCCTGTCTACTTTTATTGCATACTTACATATAATTCTGATTCATTTTTTATACCATTGACAATTTATATTTATGTTTCATAGTTTGTGAAAGTATTTTGAGATAACGCGTTTGCACTCTACTTATTCGATGCGTATCATATGTTAAAGCATTCGTAAAATATGCAAATATCAATTTATTAATTACTTACACTTTACATCTGTCACACTTTATTCTTTGGTGAAAGTCAATAAGTGTATATATATATATTAGTTAAAGAACGCCCTTTGTACATTAAACTCATTAGTTAAAGTTCAGAGACTTGAGTATTCAAATTTTCTTTTTTAATTGAATCATCGAAGTTTAAAGAGATGCTTTTATATAGTTCTTCTCAGAAAAAAAAATTATAAGACAATACTTTTCCTTTTGTTATTTATTATAAAACCGTTTGATGGTTAATAGCAATAATAATATCTAATACAATCGCAAAGATTTTAAAATATTTTTTTCTCTTTCCGTCTAAGTCTTTCCGTCTAACATTATAAATACAATAATTACAATAAACTGTAAGTTTCATTTGTCTTGGAATCACGCAGGTACCCAGTTCAGAAACATTTTCAATGTTATAGTAAACGTAAAACATATAAAATACAGTAAGTATGATTTTTCCACTTATCCTAATTTGTCAGTTATACAGTAAACAGATTTAAAATTTCCCTGGTACCATATCCGATTTTTAACCGTCCTGTACTATATTCCAGTGTTTATAATTTGCAATCTCGCCCATGCCGGACGTACGGACGTTTGTAAGGATTTCCGAACTTTAAATATTTCTAACTAATAAAGGAATATAAATACAATTACATTGGGAAAAAGGGGCGCCTTGAAACATTACAAAAGGAAGCTGTGTTTATTTTTATTTAAACAATTTCTAACCATAATACTGATTGGTATCTTATACTTTTATAATCAGGGTAATTTTGCAAATAAAACCCAAGAAAGTAGAAATTCTTTGGAAAAATCTTCCGATTTACGATTGCTGCATTATAGCACACGTCACGGTTTTTTGTGTGATAATGATGTACAAGAAATTAACCTCTTTCCTATAAAATATCATAAGTTTTATTCGCTAAAATTGAATAGAGTTGGGAATTGTAGAAGATGGTTTTATAGCAAAGTTATTAATGTAAATTTATTAGTTACTCTTTGATGAAATAACATAGTTTCTGATAATATTAATATTTGTTGCGGTGCGTTTCTTGTGATACAAAATGCATAAAAGACGACTATTTATAATGCAATAGTTCTTCCATTATTAAATTGTAATAAATACACACCAATTAATGTAATGTTAAATAGGTTAGGCTGGATTAGGATAAGCAAGTTAATTAAATATAATGTTCTTGTTTTTATACATAAAATAATGATATGAAGATGCCACAATACTTAAATGAACTCACAAAAATAAATGCAGACGTTCACTCGTATGACACTAGTATTAAGAATAATATACATTTAGAAAATCACAAAAAAACTTTCGCACAAAACTCCATCTTTTACAAGAGGGTGAAGGATTACAAAAATCTTCCAGAACATATAAAATCTAAGGATGTAAACCGCTTTAAAAGAAAAATTAAGATATTGTTATGTGAAAATGAAGTTTAAGAAAGTCAGAATTAGTCAAGTAAGCCAAATAGTAGATTAATTGTTATTTTTATTGTAAAACACTAGCAAAATTTACAATAAATGTATTATTACTATTATTATAAATAATTTATAATTACAGTTACTGATTTCTGGATATAATATAAAATATTGCCAGAATCCTTATTTATTAACAAATAAATAAGTCAATAGCTTTTGAAATGAAATAAAATCAAGTAAATCAAAACAAAAGAATAAATACAACGAGAGGAAAGTTTCAAAAATATTCTTATTTGTTCACAACAATTGTTTCACCAAAACATTGGCTTCTTCAGGTGAAGATGTTCTGTCAGAATTAAAAATATATTTCAAACTTTCCTCTCGTTTTCTTTATTTGACATGGAGTTTCAACAAGTAAAGCCTAGTACCATTATTTATTCAAAACAAAAGAAACTACTTAATAAATGAATTTATAAATATTTTAAAAAAATTGTTTTATGGAGCATTTGGAATTTTCTGTTGTAAATAATAGTACCTACATAAAGGGGTGCTGAAACTGAGCGCTACATTCGACGTTTTAGAAAAACTAAGTGTCAAAGATTTGAAAATTTGGGAGTAGGGGTTTTCACGGATGACCTTTTTATCTGTCCACTTGCGGTTATACTGGAAATTGATGTCAACTTTGTTATTTTAAATGGAATAGTATATTTTTACGACGAATTTGTATGCAGCATAAAATTCTAAGGTAACTTTGATAATCAATTTGTATGCCTGCGATGAATAATTTAATTTATAAAAGAAAAGATCGATACCGCACCCAAACTATAAAAAATCATAACATCCGTAAAAAATTACTCAGATTATTGAAATTTTTACTAGTTATAGTTCTAGTCTTAAGAATAACGCCATGCCAAAATAAGCTTCACAATTTATATAAGGCATTTAGAAATAAAAAACAAAATTTAAAAACATCAAAACACGAATAAGTTCATTATTTCAAATGTCACCTACCAAATTTTGTTTTATCATTGGATTCGTTTTTTTATCCTCTTTTGATACATTCAGATTCCTATTGTATTATTTGATTTTTTGAATAATTATGTTTTTTTAAAAAGATCATCTTTGAAAATCCCTACCCACAAATTTTCAAATCTATAACGCGCTTAGTTGTCATTAAACTTTAAATGTACCACTCAGTTTGAATAACTCTGTATACATATACCTAAGATAAGAGAAATGTTTAAGGGTTTTATTGTAAAAAATTGCTTTTGTCGAACAAAATTTTAACGCTACCTTTATAATAAGTTTAAATTACACGTTTTTATTTTATTTTTTCAAATTATTCTGATAAATTCATTCAAACAAAATTTGTTCTTTGGATTATGAATGAATGAAATTTTTTAATTGCCATCTTTCGTACAGTTGAAGTAAATAAATATTTTTTTACGACGATGTTTGTTAAAAAACTGAAGGAGTTCGATAAGTAGTTCTAATGTTTATAATATTTATTTTCATTGTCTTATTATAGTAGATACACAATATGTGGTAGTTAAATAATAATCTTAAAGTTTTACAACTTTCTGACCATTTGCATACATGTGTTATAGAAAGTGATTTTAGATAATTTTAGAAACGCAGAAGTAAAAGTATTTAATCAAATGATTCGATATATTTTTTCCAGATGTTAACTGTTTTGTTACTTAATATTCAAATCCATTTTTTTTGCTTGTTAGACATTATAAATGTGTAACTAGAATCCATATGTTGTTATAAGCAATTTTTAATCGAGAATGCTACGTAAAATAAATATGAAATTCTCACATATGACCATTTCGAAATGAAAAAATTTATAAAAAAACTAACAAATTTATTGGTAGATACTTTGAATTGAAAAGTATTATGTTATTTAGGAAAATTATTGTAATTATATAATTTTCTTTGAATTTGGAAATTTGAAATTTGAATTTGTTTTTCCTTTGTAGGTATGTTTATATATATAACATAAAAACTATGTATAAAATTGATGATGGCCTTTTAAAGCTGTTGCTCATGGTAAATTTTTTTATTTGAATATATACTTTGACGGTCTTCGGCGCTAGGGGGGGGGGGGTTTGGGCCGAGCTTTAAGGTACCCCAAGATGTCGAAATAATTTTTTTAGTGTTTTAATAGACATAGAATAAGTTTGAAAGTATTATTTTGCGACTGTGTGGCAAAATATCATATAAAAATAATAAAATATTGACTCAACGATAAAAAAATTTTAAAAGGGTCATTCTTAACAACTGTAATCAACAAATAACTACTTATTATTCATAGTTACCATTACAATTCCTATACAAATATTAAATACACTTTAACTACCGTTATATTTCATTCAATTTTTCGAGCTTTTTTACTTGCAATATCTGAATTAACTTAGTAAAATCTGAACCTTCTGCGAAATGGTTTTCTATAGATACAATGCCAATATCAATATATGTATGGTATATACATGCACGATTTTATATCATTTTATTTAAATTTCACAGTTTCATCTTTCAGAACAAGTATTTGTTGTTTTCTACGATCAAGATGTAAGTTTGTATTGTAATTTATCCAATTATCCGATTCCAAATCTTGCCTTGTAAATGATCGCGCACCTGTGAAACGTCTCGTCGTTGTTGGTCTCCACACCTTCGAATCCATGACCCTCACCTTCGAGTTTCTTACTTCCTCTTTTAAATGCTTGCTTTTGCAATTTCCCTTATTAAACATCATATCATCTCTCCACCGGTTAGACTTGTCTCTTCTTGCGCGGTCGACTTTCATTTCTTTGCATTTCCGAACCAAAGCAAGAGTAATAAAACACAGTCTCCGGCGATTTTTAATAGTAGGTTAGTGTGTCGTGTTTTTTTCTTTTTCGTGCCCATCGGCAACTGTGAGACTACTATCATACAGGCGGCGGATTGCTGAAGAAATTAAGTACATACCGAGATCTGCTAAAAGACTCATGTGGTGAAAAACGCACTGTCACAACTTCTAATCATCGAATAAACCGTGTTATCTGTCCGTTCGTTTATCTGTCTATCGACGATAATTGAATTGTTATGATTCGCGAATCGGTCAATGTCGATGTTGAAAATGAAAACATTTTGAAATAGAAATTTGCGTTTTCGTTTTCTTTCAAAATGCGCGAATGTGCAGATCGTATAAGAAGAGAAAGAACTGCCCCTTTGAGTCCTCGTACAGCTCTGAGGCGGATTTTGGTCCTTTCTGAGGGTCGTCAGTTCCGTGAAGCTGCTTCCGTTATAGCCAGACTAGGACCAAATGCACTCTGTGTCCTTGCCAACGAACTACCCCTAGAACTTCTTATCGAAGGCCTACCTCATTCGGCTCAACTTTTAGAAACTTTTTTTAAAAAGTAAGCCAAACTTTATATATTTTCAATACTAATTTATTAAACAGCATCAAAGACTCTTAAGTTATTTAATTTAGTACTTTGGCTAAAATAACCTCAATAGTTTATACAGAGTATAATACTTTTTTGGGAAATTTTTGTTTATAAAATTATGAAAATTAGTGGGAAGTATTGTCCATTTTGATCAACACAACACAAGCAACACTCATCGTAAGTATTTATTATATTCTTCTAACTGTCCACCGCCCTAATATAAGTTTAGAATTAACCTTCCTATTTAACTTATTTAGAATCAGATTTTGACATGTATTTTACCATTATTTTAGATCATTAAACGTAACAGGAAGTACAATTTACTATTGGCAGTCGATACATCCTGTGCTTCTAAGTAATAAGAATTTCTTAAGCTAATTTGGTTATAAAATTATTTATTAAATATAAAAGGAAATATTGGTTAATAGAGCTGCAAATTGTAATTTAAGTCTTGCTTTTGTTTTTTAATTATCCTGTATATTTTTACGTTATTGTTAACTACTGGAACCAATTAAATTATTTACAGCTACAATAGCTGAGATTTAGCTTTAACTTTATTGTTATCCTGAGTTTAAATACAGTCGTTTTAATGTAATTGCCTAAGCAAGGTAATTAAAAGGCATCAAACTGAGATTCATACCAAACAAGGCGTTTCTAAATTACGAGAAATAACTGTTCTTACATATTGTTTGTGAAATTAATAGACTTGTTAAGTATAATTATTTTAATATGTCTTATTAGAAAAAACAGTAAATTAAAATAATTAATTGTAGTAGTCTCAGCCTACAAAAAGGTATCGAAGAAAGTATAAACAATAAAATGAATGTAAATAATACAGCTGAATCATTATTTTTAAAATCCTGTTAGAAATTGCATCTTGTTGTACAATTGCAATGAATATTGTACAGTTTTTGTGTTAAATGGAATTACAAAAAGATAATTTGATTTGAATCGCTTTTCTACTTTCAGTCACGATTCACATTCACACAAATTGCACAAATTGCAAGTTGATAACTTTCATTTTTCTATTTTTCGGTCAATCAAACAAACGCTTATTTAAATTATATATTATTTACAAGTTTCATATATTCTTTAGTAGATAATAATAAATATTTTTAGTAAACATGTTCATATTTTTAATTGGCTCTCCAAGAGGTTTTTTCCATTATCTTGCAACTTTCTGTGATATCTTTTCTTTTGTTATTGTGCTGATGATTTTTCACAAACAAACATACGAATCCTATTTTCCCATGAGATCATGGATCTCGTCTAAGTTAATGAACCGTTAGTAACTAACGATTATATTTCAGTAGTGTACCTACATATAAATTTTTAAATCAATAGAAACTTTATTTGAAGTTAATATACAACGATTTGTATATTAAATTACAAATATTTGTTTATGAAATATCAAAATAAATACCATTATATCATAAAAAAAATTATTACCGTATTATTTCCTAAAATATCCTCAATTAGAGACTCAGTCTTTTAGGCGTTTTAGAGTTTTTAAAAGTCCTTATGTGCAATTTTGGGTTTTAATTATTTGTTATTTATTTCATTATTAATTAGATTATTTATATTTATAACTGTAGTTAATAATTACTGCGAAATAAGTATAATGTACATATGTACATATGAAAATATCTGATCAATTACCTAACATTTTTTTTGTAATTCTACCTAATATGAAAAAAAAATAGCCTACATCGGTTAACTGTAAATAAGTAACATCTACAGGGATTGCTTGTACAGCATTAATTAGCTAATTAATTAGTGGATTACATACATTATTTAACAAATCCAATCATGTAAATGTGCTAATCCTTAATTGAAATAAATTACTTCATATATTGATTTACACCACTTCCTTATATTAATAAGTACATAGTTGTAATTAGCTTTATATAGTTTATTAATTAATTCATTCAGTTTGAAATTTGACGTCCAAGTTTTCCAAAATTTTGTTGATGTTTTGACGTTGTACATCACTACTATTTGTAATTTAGTCATTTAACTCTTGTATGTAACACAACATAATAATAGTTTAGTAATAATTAGAAATTTGAATTCCTAATATGGCATACATTTTTATTATGACTGATTATGTAAATTACACAAATAGTTTTTTTTTTTAAATAATGATCATAATATTTTATAAATAGGCGTTATGATCTTTCTCGTCATTTTTACGAAAAATCTTGAATAACTTTATAGTTATAAAAAATGTTGATTTTTTAAATTTACATAAATAGATTGGTGGCAGCTGGTCAAAGAGGAATCTTCAACGCGGAACCAGTGTTATGGCAATTAATACGTTTGCTGTCTTCGCAACAGGAATTCGGATTAAAATTCCAAATATCCAGAGTTGCCCAAAATCTTATCGAATTTCAGCCCGATTTGTATAGTTTAATTGCTACAAGAAAAAAAACTTTTGACCAAGCGGTACAAGGTAGACTACGAATTAACAATAAACCAATATGCGATTGAAAATGAAAAACTTTTCAGGTTTGGGTTGTCATAGTTTGACTACAAGTGTCTTAGGTTTGACACCTCTTCATTTGGCATTGAAAACAGAACTTCAGTTACACATCGAAACTTATAAATGCGCCCTTCACAGACTGGAGGAGTTAGGGGTGACTGCAAACAATATCAAAAAACCCGTTGATTCTTCACACCATAGACTATTGTCACTGAGTTTTGAAGAAGTTCAACAAAGACTGATAGATAACAAAACATTATTGACTATATTAGACAAACCAGCCCTGAAACAACTAACTTCTCTTATAAAGACGTTATCGACAAGGGTTGAAAATGACAAGGAAGCTTTGTTCTGCATATCACAAATCAAAAGGTTTTAAAACTGGTAGTTTTTGAACTTCTTAAATATTAAAAAAAAAAGATTTTTTAATTGTAGAATGATGATTCGGGCTTGTAGGCTGTGGTCGATATGACCGATTTCGTTCAGACGTTTCGTCGGCAACTGCGGCTGACATCTTCAGTGGGTGCTGTGTTGACTACATGTGCGAAGATTATACCTCGAAGTCTCGGCAGCGACTCTTCACACACGTAGTCAACACAGCACCCACTGAAGATGTCAGCCGCAGTTGCCGATGCAACGTCTGGACGAAATCGTTCACATCGACCACGGCCTAAAAGCCCGAACCATCATTGTACTATGAATTCCAGCCGCGAAAGCTTATGTTCTTATACTGATTTTTTAATTGATTTTAATAAACTACTACATAATGAGAAATTTACAACCACAGTGCATACAAACTTTGCAAAGCTTTATTAAAATATTTTTGTATTTTTCAAAATATACTCCTTTTTATTCAGTAGTTTATTAAGTTAATCTTTATAAAAAGTTTAAAAAACCCGACTAGTCTCCTAATTATTATATTTTATACTCGCTGTTATTTACATTTCTGTTTTTTTTGTAGACTTCAAAGTATCGATGAAGACAAACCGGTAGCATCAATTCTAATGTCTTTTTCTCGAGGATGTGAATCCTTTCTAGATTTGGTGAAACTTGGTGAAAGTCCGTGTGGTAGTGATGGATATCATTCAGAATCTGAACAAGAAAACGAAGATGGGTAACCATAAAACTTTTTTATTTAAACCTTCACGTGTATATGTGAAAATTTATTACACTTCGTTAAATAATAAATTCCCCTATTTCTCTTTTGCAGAGAAACTGCGATCTCAAAATATGGCAAATTATATTACCAGAGCAGGCCCAGGGCTTTGGAAGCATTGGATTCATTACCAGAATTACAATACGCCACACAATTGAAAGCTAAAATTCTATTTTCCGTTGTAGTGGTACGAAACAAAATTTGTTTTTTTATTCACGTGCATTTGCAGACTTTTTGAGGAGAAAAATGTAACACTTCTTATTTTTTATTTTAAAAATTCGAATTAAAAAAAAATATATATTAGAAATAAGTTTTGGGATGCTATTCACAATATGACAACTAAATAACTATACATCATATAAAATATTGTTAAATTAGTTGTATTAAAAATTGTACATGAAACATTTGTGTGACGAGCAGCTCATCGACATGGTATAAATAAAACAAAACTTTTCTTAAGATGATTTTATGGTTGAAAAATTAATAGATGATTCAACTCAATTAGTTTTTATTCGAAATAAAGGACCACATTTTTTAATACTAATCATTTTCAACTGTTTTTTAAATTAAAAGTCTTTACTGTAGACCTAAGGTCGAGGCATGTTTTTTATGTAAGTACCGTTTTGAAATTAATAAAAAACGTGCAAAGATATCTTAATAATTTTATTTTTACACGAAAGCCTGTACCTTAATCTACTTTTCTACATAATTTGACCCTTTCATATAATGTCATAACGTTTTGAATACCCTTCTCATAGAACTTTGCCGCCTGACTTGTTTGTTAACCACTGCATCACAATTGTTATGACTTCGTCATCGTCTCGAAGACGCTGCGCTGACCGCCCAGATGTTTCTTCAAGTGCAGGAACAAATGGTAGTCACTGGACGGAGGATGATCTAGAGTTTCCCAGTGAATAGATGTGATGAGATCTTTGGTTCGATTAGCCATATCTTTAAATACTCTCACCCACTTCCTTACCACTCCATCACTCATAATGTTTTGTCCGTAAACTGCACAGATCTCACGATGAATATTAATCGGTTTTAGTCCTTTAGCACTCCGGACTTCACAGTCGGCGGGACTCACGATTATCGGAGGCATTTTAAACACTCAGTAAAATACGTAAACAAGGGCGAATCAGACTGTAATGGCGTCAGTGCGTAGGTGAGAAATGTAGGCGGCAGAATTTCAAAACGGTACTTACTTAAAAAACACGCCTCGTAATATAAATAACGTAAAATAACATACATTTCCTTAAATCGTAATTCAAAAGCTATTGTTCGTTTAATAATGTCATTGTTGATGTAAAAATATTGCCTTGCAGCTTTCATTTAGATCCTGTAGGAATCTGAGGGACATGAAGCTACGAGAAACTCTTTGTAATTTGCACGTCAGTTCCCAAACATTAGCTGCACGTCGGCTACGAACTGACATCATGAAATGTTTTTCATCGACTTTCAATTCATTTCCTCTCGATGATATTGAACATCAAGTCCACAATCTTGTTTCGGAAACATTAAAGGAATACAGGTAAATAGATTTCATTTTATTTATACTTAAGGACGTTGTAATTAAATTACTTTCATTAAATAATATATTTTGTAATTGATTTCCAAAAGGCTGAAATGTATCAGTTGAAAAATAAAGATATACTTCAAACGTTATCAGACCTATTAAAGTAATATTTTGTTATAATCAGGAAGAACTTTTAAATAACTATGTCATAGATCCTTGAATTAAGTCATTATCACATATGTTCCGGAAAACTCTTGAGTTTCTCCACTTTTCTACAACGTCTTTACTATTTCTTGGGACATTTTATATATAGAAGGAAAGATCTTATTAAGTGAATTTTTGTGTTATATTGTTGATAAATATTTTCGTTAAAAAGTCTGTCATTTATAATACATTATTTGTTATTGAAGATGTTTGGAGTCATGTTTGCCGTTAAAGAGATTTATTGGTAATGTGACAAGAACTTGTTGGTATTTGGTAAATCAAGAACCTTTTCTCGAACTGGACGCTGACTTTCAAGCACCAGTACAGTTTCATCCTGAAAGGCACCAAAGACACCATTCGTCCGATAGAAAAAGTAACGTAGTTAGATTCTATTTATGGCCAGGACTAATTCGGGAATCAAGATATGTTTATAAAGCTGTAGTCATCACTAACTAATACATAATCATAATATATTTATTTGTTCTTGTACTTATTTTATGTAGATATATATTTTTCAATACTGCAATATTAAACAACTAACTTGAATACATTGTTGCATTTTTACCTTACCAAAATAATTTTATTTGAATAGTAGATGCTGATACATGTTCAAACTCCATTTTAATATAATAACATAAAAGATACACATTTTTAGTTTCAAAATATATTTAATATAATTCCACGGCTATAGTTTCGCCAAACTGTGGCTTCATCAGATGGATGAAGAAATAGTAGAAATAGTTTACAAATTTGGCTTATATACTAGATGGTGTACATATATATTTAGGGAGTAGGAAATTTTAAGTTTAATAGTGGTGCCTTTTGATTTCTAAATGGTTGTTTAATAGAATATTAAATTATTTTTAATGATTCTAACGAGTTTAGAATTTAGTATTAATTTTGTTGATAATACATAAAATTTCGTAATCTAGATTAATTTTATGGTGTTGTTCATGAATAGAGTCGGTTTTTCATGTGTTCATTTATACGTTGTTTCAATGTTCTTCCACTCTGCCCAATATATACCTACATTATTGCAATCCCCAAGTTTTAAATTATAGACACCTGATTTTGATCCATTATCTAATTTGTCTTTGTTGTTTTTTATATAATTTCCTAGAGAGTTATTTGTTTTGAATGACTTTCTTGAATTTTCTTTAATTATTTACCTAATTTTACTGAAATACCTCTTATATATGTTAGGTTATTAAAATTAGAGTTTTTATTTAATTTTTTTGTATGGTAAATGGAATTTAGAGTTTTTTTTCGTATTTTGGTTTTAATAAGTTAGTAATTATTAAGTTTTTTGAGTATCCATTATTTTTATATACAGTAAATCCTGTTATGTTTTTTAGTAAAATTTATATTAGAAAATAATAATTTTATCATTTGCAATAGGTGATAAAAAGATTGCAAAAGGCACAGACAATGTCGCATTTGAAGAAGTAGAGCTCATCTGTTACCATTATTGCAGAATTTCGTAAAAAAACTAAAGTTTTATGTAATAAAATTAACATTGAAAATTGTCACAATTTTTTGTTGTAACTTTCGGGGTGTTTTTTTGATTTTACGCAATTTATACTTTACAAGCCTTTTGTGAGATATTATAAGCGTTTTAAGTTCTTACTTGAACATTAATTTTCTATTTTTCTATCCTTTTTTAATTAAAAATTTAATCAATTTGTCCATGTCCCAAGGAGATGTAGATAAATACATATTTAAATTGCTGAGGATACAAAATTTACTACAAGGTATTTTAATACATAGCATCTACCCATATATTTATTTGTGTATATATATTTTTTTGTGATGAATAATCAGGACTTTCCCTCTTTTAATTTTTTCAATAACTTTTGTATAATTTTACATTTAAGGGAAAATTAAAAACCACAATGTGCTTACATAAACACCAATCATTTGTTATATAAACAAACTACTGAACAATTACATCGCACAATGTAATAATTCGTTTTTAGTAATTAAAAATAATAAATTCATAATAAGTTACATGTTATTAAAATGACTCATTTGAATAGATATTGAGGTAGTAATCACCATTCATTCTAGTTTGTAATCAGATATGTGGACAATAGACTTTTTATTTCTAAAATAAGCAAACATTAATATGAAATCGAGAAATGTGCTCTAGTTTAATTATTATATATAATTAGTACAATTAATAAATGTTTCTAATATTTAAATGTCATTTGAATATTTGGGAGCCCCCAATTCATTCAAAGAATTTTATAACGTTTATTTGAAGTAAAAGCACGCAGAGTATAAAATACAGTTAATTATGTTTTTGTTTCAATTTGCATAAAATTAATAATTCATAATGATTAATGATTTTATACATGGATTGTGCTAGAATGTCCTGCTGATATGAAGAGATAATAAATTTGGTTGGTTGATTTACACTTAAAATATGAACTAAATATGTGTATAATATTAAATTTGCAATCAACCTTGTATTCAATATATGAAAATGAATTACTACAAAAGTTAAAATGCTTTTGCGTCATATAGCGCGTATAAAACATGTAAAATGTACAATTACACTGCTGGAATTCTTTTTTGACGTAAAATAGTAAATAGTAATAATCTGTTTCTACAATTCCTAGTTTTATTAATGTTGTTAATATTATTTGTTAAATTGTAGCAAAACAGAAACCCGTGTTTTTCAGGACCGGATTTAAAATATATTTACGAATTGTTTAATATTAGAAAAAGATAACAAATCAATTTTTTAGATTTAGATCACAAATTTGGAATCCATCACAAACCTACACTTGAAATGTATGGTATTTTATATAAGCTATTAAATGTACTAACAGATAATTCTAGTTTTAATTAAGAATTAAATACGATTAAATATATAACAGTAGTTAACAATTATATTGTAGATATTATAGATAAGTTATTGCATAAGCTTATTTAAATTTAAACAAGTTACTAAGAATGTATATCCTTTAATAAAAAATTACTGTAAATAATTACAAACCACTAGAATTCTTATGCAATCCTACCAATAATCTACAGAAATTAATTCAAAAACTTAATTTAAAAATTTCCTTTTATACAACAAACACAATAAATAAACATATTAAAAATAATAAAGATCCAACCAACAAAGGTAGTTAATTAGGTGTGTATAAACTAAACTGTAATTCGTGTAATAAAATGTATATTAGACAAACTGGGCGTACCTTTGAACCAAGGATAAAAGAATATAAAAAAATGTTCCAATTACGCCAAACATATGATTGTTAAAGGTCATACTTTTAACGAAAGATACTTTATATTAAATATACAAGATAAAAGTTACAAACTTTCAATATTAGAAACCATCGAAATTAACAAACCTAAAAACACAAAATTATTTTTTTATGGCCAAAAAGACCTAAACTGCTCGCAATTGCTGAACCTTTTGTAACTTCGTCTCCAGTAAGCACTTTATAAATAACTTTGATATAGTTATTAGTTTATTGTTACGCTTCTACAAGACGAAATAATTGTCAACTGAAATTAATAAATATTATGGAAATTAACTTCGTAGTTTTAATGAGTATGAAATAATTTCCATCAAGCAAATATAGAAACAATAAATATTTAATGTTATATGATATTAAATATTTTATATCCTTTTATATTGTAAAATCATTTTACCAAGTGAATTTCCCATTTAATTATTCATTATGACTAAATAATTTTGATACCTCATTAGCTTGTATCTGCGATAAACGTTTCTTTATCATAGGTATGTACTGCAATAGTCGATTGTACAAACACAAAAAAAATTGCGGGAATTCTTCGATGATGGACCACATGTCAAATAAACCCAGAAAACAGCAGAGAAATTTGAAAAAGGTTTGGTAATTGTATATAAAAATTAATTATATTATGCATTTTCATTTCAAAATACTTCGTACTACTACTCTTTGTATTAATACGTAACATGCCAACAAAAACAGACATTAGTGATATTATATTTATTTATTTATTTATTTATTTATTTATTTATTTATTTATTTATTCTAATTAAAAGTACAAAGAAAGGCCTGATAAGTAATTTTAGTAAGATTAATTTAACTTATTTTAACACGTAGGATTACTCTCCTTGTTTAATGTGGTGTTGGTGATCTAGCTACGCTATAGAGTTCATTGAAATTAAGCGATCCTCATTTGTACTTTTCTGTGAATGTTTTCCTTATTCCACTTGTTTTCTATTCTCGTCGGTCGCAGTTGATCTGTATATCTGTATATCGTCTCGTTAACTGTTCAGAATTTTACATTACACATACCATACCACACCAGTTTACACATGGCGATTGATAAAGTATTCAAAACGCGTATGTCGTGCCAACGATGTGATTTTCACAGAGAAAGTTTTACCGAGTTGTACTGCCGATACTACCATAGTAAGGGTAGTTTCATAGACTAGGCGGACACACCCCTTCTTGAAATTGCCTTACGCCTACCCTGCATAGCGCGACTACCCCATCGTTTCTCGCAGTATCCCGATTTTTTCCAATTTTAATTCCACGCAACACGTCTTTATCTCAAAATTTTTATTCGTTTAATCGGAATATAAAGGGGTTTGACTGAAAGGTTCAGTTTAACATTTACGTAAAATCTTACGGAGTGTAGTTTGTGGCGCCTGTAGTGGTTGTGAATTGTAAATTAATGTTTTGATGAATAGGTATGGTAGTCAAAAAAGTATTGTTTTTGAAAGTTTAAGTCTAGTTTAATAATTAATGGAAGCGGATCGTTTTTACTCCCTAGAGGCGGGAAAATATAAATTCATCCAAACTGGAACTAATGGAATTGGAAAATATTGTTGCAAATACGGTGTATTTGAAAGCACGAGAGGGTAAGTCGAGTAAGGAAAGTATAGGTTATGTTTCCTTGTCTCATAAATTCAATTGTTTAATTAGTGAAAACATTAGTTTGTTTTGTTATTTTATTTTGTTACTGAATTTTGTCATATTTCAGGTGGTTCTGATAGTAATAAGGGTAAAAGTAAAAAGTGGAGGAAGATTTTACAATTTCCACATATCTCACAATGTCTAGACCTTCTAAACAAATTAGGTAAGAAATAGGATCCCACAAGTAAAATTGTATTTAAACAATTTTTGAAATATTTGAGCTTACAATACCTTTTCTCTTCCACAATTCTTAAGAGGTCGAGTTTTAAAACCAAGTACCTATTTCGTGTGTCCATTTTATGTTGTTTGTAAAAACATTACCTATTCAGCTAAAATATTTTTTACAATTCGAATGTTTATTTTCCCAGTTACATTGCTTATTTCCATCATTTTTCTTTATCTTTTGCAAAAACTCAAACTTATAATCTTATCATATTACAAACACTTTATAGTTTAGTGAAGTGTTTTGTATGTTTTCTATTTAATTATGATATTCTTGTTAATGAAAAGTGTCACTAGGTATTTCTTTTTCTTTTCTATTTATAAGTTGTTTAGCATTCTTAGAAGTGTAGTGATTTACATATTTTAACAATTTCGATATATTGCATTTTACCAGTAATAGTAATATTTTAATAATCCTTTTTGTGCATAGTCCTTGTAAGAGCTATATTTTAGTGAACTGTTTTAAATATACTTTACACTCACAATCAGTAAAATAAAACATTAAAATAATTCATTAGAGATTTAATTATATCACCAACAGCAAATTACCCACTTTCAGGATATATTACATTCACAGATGTGCGATATGAATATGTGGTGGATCAGCAGCCCATTGGGAAACTCCTTTTCCAACAGTGGTGTGAGGCAAAAAGACCCCAATATCACCGTTGCCTTAAGTTTTTAACTGCTACAGAACGTTATGAGGTTGAGACTGACGATCAAAGAATCGAACTTGCAGATGCCATCAAGAAGGAGTTCATGGTTGGAAGGGAAGGAGAAGAGATCCTGTCCCTTCCTGAGGTGGGAATTGAGCTTGCTGCAGGGGATAAATTAATCAATGGGCATAAGGACCTTTTTGCTCCTTGTATTCAAGTGGTTAAGACATTTTTGGCTGTGGAACCTTTTAAAGATTTTACAAAATCAATGTACTTTCATCGGTACCTGCAGTGGAAGTGGCTTGAGGCACAACCTGTTACATACAAGACGTTTCGTATGTATAGGGTTCTTGGAAAAGGAGGGTTTGGTGAAGTATGTGCTTGTCAGGTAAATACATTTTTTATATATTTTTCATAAATATTAATTTACTTTAGTCATGCTTATTTTAGCATTTATTTAAGTAATATAATATTTAATTATTTATATTTTAAAAGTTTTTATCAAAAGGATTTTTTCCAAATCAATTGAAGAGGTAGACCTTTTATTGTGTGTAGTTAAAGGGGAATAGTAATGTTTTTATATAAAATATTTCTTACATTTGTTTAATTTTTGGTTATATTTGTATAAATTATATTATGAACCCTACTAATATATTCTCAAGAATTAAGTGTTATAGTGATAAACTTGTATAAAAAATTAAATGCTCTTTAAACTCCATTAATAAATTATTTTTGTCATACAGTTTCGAAAAATACATAATTAAACATTCTATATACTGAAAAAGTAAATGATTGGGGTAATATTTGTTATTATTTGTGGTTGTTTTAAGTTTATCTTCGTTCATTGTTAGGAAGTGGTAGATAAGATTTCTTTTTGTGGGTTGGTATTTAATTACAGACTTTTAATGAAATAGTATTAAGTATACTTACATACGTATATAAATGGACAAATTCCTATTTTTTTTATCATTCAAGGACATCAAAGACACGCTTCATAATACTTTAAAACATAGAGGCCATTGACATTCTGTTTTAAACATCTGGTTTTATGTTTTTTTTTCTGTAATCGTTATATTTGAATTACTCATAAGTGTATCTGCTTGGCTTAGTTTTCTATTTTAATAAATTTTCATGTTATTCTGTTTTATAAAACCATTCATTGTGTTTTTTAAGTGTTTTTATTGATTTATGTAATTCTACCTACCGCAAATATTTAAATTAAAAGCATAATGAAATCTGAAATATCAGTTCTCAAGTGTGGGTATTTATAATAACACATTTACAGTTAAAAAGTATTATTGTATGATTTTTTGGTATAGTTACCCAAATAAAAATAAGGTTTATTTGTAGTATGGATTCTTATTTCCTTTTATTTAATTTTCTTTTAGGTACGAGCAACTGGAAAAATGTACGCTTGCAAGAAATTAGAAAAGAAACGAATTAAGAAAAGAAAAGGTGAAGCAATGGTGTTAACAGAAAAGCAGATTTTGCAAAAAATAAACTCAAGGTTCGTGGTTAGTTTAGCATATGCTTATGAAACTAAAGATGCCCTTTGTCTTGTACTTACAATAATGAATGGTGGTGATTTGAAATTTCATATATACAATATGGGCGGCGAGGCTGGCCTTGACATCGCCAGGGCCAGGTTCTATGCTGCAGAAGTTGTCTGTGGACTCGATCATTTACATCAACAGGTATGAGCTTTTTGTTTTTATGTATTTTTTTATAATGTTTTGAAAATTTGTTTCCTACAATTTGAGTGATTTTAAAAGAATTTGAGTATCTATACCGTATTTATATATTTATAAAGACCATAGGGCGATAATGACCTCAGGTGGTTGTTTTGATTATGCTCAGTCAATAGCAATATTTTTCAGTTTAATCCTCGTTCTAAATACTTCTTTTGAATCTTTTTACAGCTCAGCTTTAATTAAGTAAAATTTAAAATATGTCTACAGCAAGTCTTTGTTGTTGTAGGTTCATATTTTACTCTACAAATTCGTTGCTTTTTGTGAAAAGATCGTATTTTTAAATTTAGAACATGCTGTCCTACTTTTTCCTCTGAATTTATTCTCCAGTTTGTATTTTTACTGTGAATCCTTCTTTTATTTTATTTTATTTTCGTTAGAGGTGAATCTTTTTAGTATCCTTGAGAGTGTTTGTTTTGACCGAGATTTTGACACGCAAGTAAACATTTCTTTTCATTTAACAGAAAACGATTTTGTTAAACAACAATCACTAAAAGAATCCTATTAGCATTTAAATCGCGTCATTTATTTATGTACATAGATACCATAAGGTTATCTTTTGACGTCAGCGGACTTTTCATCACTTGCTTCTTTAATTTCCTACAGTTTAGAAAAATTGTGGTATTTCTCTTGAATCGTTATTTTGTGTTATACCGTTAAAACGTTAAATTTCTGGATTAGTTTTAGTAGTAGATTATATATATACCTATCTCTTAGATAAAGGAGCTAATAACGAAACGTTATCTTCTTTTTATCTTGGTTTTTGTTTTTATTTTTGTCATAAATTTAGGGAATTATAATGAAATTTACAGGAAATGGCTGATTTTCTTAAGCTCCTATTTATTACTCATAAACCTTTTTCATACTATGTGATAAAATATGTAATAAAAAAATTATTTAATAAGTTAATTAATTTTCAATAATTATTTTAAGTTTCTCAAAATTGTTCCTCTATGAAAATGTGGCAATAAAGTTAAGCAAATTTATATGGCGCACAAATAGTTTGTATACTATAAAATTAAATTTCATTACAGGGGATCGTATACAGAGACTGCAAACCAGAAAACATACTTTTAGACGACGAAGGTCATGTTAGGATCTCAGATTTAGGGTTGGCAGTTGATATTCCAGAAGGGGAATCTGTAAGAGGAAGAGTAGGGACAGTAGGTTACATGGGTAGGTTATTTATTTAAAAGATATCCCTACAAAGAGATAGTATAAATACTTTATTTTTTTATTAGCACCTGAAGTAATTGACAACGAACGTTATACGTTTTCCCCGGATTGGTTCAGCTTCGGCTGTTTATTGTATGAAATGATTGAAGGTCAGGCTCCCTTCAGGGCGCGAAAAGAGAAGGTCAAACGAGAAGACGTTGACAGACGAGTCAAAACGGAACAGGAAAAATATTCAAATAAATTCACGGAAGATGCAAAATCGCTATGCCAACAATTACTGGCCAAAAGCCCAGCGCAGAGGCTCGGGGGCAGATCGGGAAGATGCGGGGCTGTTTTGGTTAAGCAACACATTTTCTTTCAAAGTATTAACTGGAGAAGACTGGAAGCCGGACTGGTCGAGGCTCCTTTTGTACCAGATGTAATTTCAATATATAATTACACTTTTTAATATTTCTTACTATTGTATTTACGAATTAATTTTCTTTTTTTTATTGCAGCCTCATGCCGTTTATGCAAAAGACGTGTTAGATATCGAGCAATTTTCCACCGTTAAAGGGGTGAATATTGACGCTAACGATAGTACGTTTTATAGTAAATTTAGCACGGGTTGTGTGTCGATCCCTTGGCAGAACGAAATGATCGAGACGGACTGCTTTCGGCAGTTGAATGTTTTCGGCTCTGGGGGCACTCGGTCTCCTGATCTGATATTAAACTCGCCTAGTAATCCTGAAAATAAAGGGTGCTTTCCTTTTAGGCGAAAGGTAATTTGTTTTTGACCATTTATTATTTTTTTTCATAGAAAAATCGAATTTTTATTTTTATAAAAAATAAGTATTTAAATGTGTATCAAAATGAATTTCTTAATTAATAAATGGTTTCCTATATCTAATGCTTGATTTAAATTCAAAGAAAGCGTTTTATACAAACTTTTAATATTAACGTAAAATACATTCCTCGGCAATTTGTAGTACAAAATAATTAACGTTCTTTCAATATAGTTCATCTTCCTTTTACGATTTTAATGTTCATAAATTGTTCATTTCAGAAAAAATTACCCCCCCGCCTGCGGCCGGTACCAATCAATCCAGCGCTCCTGCCCCAGGGTCTAGAAAGCTGATGATGTGGTATTTAGTACTTAAGCAACGTTTTTATCACCTTTTCATTAATCAGTTAATCAAAGAATGAAAAAGAAAATTATAAATACCATCGTTGTCTTCCTTTTACCTCTCTTGCACAATTTCGTCACGAAAACACGTGTTCGTTATCATGATAATCATAATCATTAATATAATTATTATTACGTTAATCGTCGACATTATAACTATTACTTATATTATTATCGTCATCGTTAGTTTTTACAACTGTTGTAATCTTTTTCTGTACATAGTACTTAAAATACAAGATTTTTTCAACTTCGATACTTCGACCGCAATTAAATAAAGTAATCTTAAAAAAAATCTTGTAACGAACCAATTCCATGAGTTTTGGTAATGATTATATCTTTCTTACTTATGTATATAATAATTAGATTAAACTCATAGGAATTTTTTGTGTTATACATTTTAAATGTTTTTGGCACACACTGGACACAAATAGTTTCTTATTCTTTTTTTAAATTAATATTTAAACAAATATTTTATATCTTCTTTACAATAAATAAATAAGACCATTTGACTTTATGTCAGAAGCACAAAAAATGTATGTTTCATTTCTAAATGTTCAACTTAAAATTTATTAAATATTTAATTTTTAAATTTAATTTAACATTTATTTTCAATATACTGACTAAATACAATGTTACGATATTATCCTAATGTGTAGGCGTTCGTTACAATGTTTGCTAGCGGCAAGTGTACTATTATTATAAAAACTATTACTATTACATACAATTAAATATTGTTAAATTTAAAATATTCGTAACGTCGTATGTTGTTGTCACCGTCGTCGTCGTTATACATAGCTACGGTTGCGAGCGCAAAGTTTTTGGCATTTATTAGGAATTTTTTATTGTAATTGACAAGTTTTATACATTTTTATAAGATAAGTGTATTGTCGGACAAACTTGTAAGTATATTTTTTAAAAATTGCAATCGATCATTGTTAGATGTACATATGTTCGTTAAGAATTTGAAATCTCAACAAAAGTCCTAGTGATTTTTTTAGGCGAGTAGAAGCGTCCATGTGCATTCAACGAAAGGTAGGGAGTTCCCCTACGTATTAAAAAATTAAAAGTGTAATATTTAATTTTAGAAAGCTTTTAGTCGTTACAACGACATCAAAATTTAAAATGTAGCAGCCAGTAACTAATACAATTAAAATTGATAACGACTAAATTCAAATAAAAGTTGGCATGTTTATCCAAATTTGCTTTCAAGTTTCTGTTTTAATATTGTTGTTGAGTAGTCAGAATGCAAACACTATATTATAATATAATATTTATTAATCGAAAACGCAACAAGAGTACATAATATAAAATTAAACAAGACCATAGACTATATAACTGCAGTTTCCATAACGTACCACTGGATGTTTATTCACTCTACACAATTTTGGCGTACATTATTATCATGTATCTTAGGTAGAGATAATTGATGTATATTAAAAAAGACCATTAAAATGTTTTTGTGATATAATTTTCTTTATTTTTTTAATTCGGATTCTGATTAATTTATTATTGTGATGTGATGCTTTTTATTGCAGGTAAGTGTTAAGATGGTAATATTTACTAACGGTGAGAGTTATTATGTATATTTATTCAAATCACTGTCTCTATTAACTTCATGTACTTGCATGGCAATATCAACCTTGGTTTAGATCACTCCTGACGACATTCTCTTTATGTCTGTAAAGTCCCTGCGAAATCGGTTCTGTCGTTTCGAAGATTAGCTCGTACAGACAGACATTGTTTTTAAGGGCCGTTTGTGTCTAATTGCATACAAATAACCGTACGAACTGAAAAAAGACGGTTATTTCGATATTACAGACAAACACTTCAATTTTACTTATACGTATAAATTAATGTCTTGGATAAACAAGTTTTCATTTTCTTTTGGGTCGGTTGTACATATGTGCGACACTGTCTCCATCGTCAATTGTTTCGATTGTAGGTGTTATTTTTCTAATGATTCTTACAATATCTTTTCTAATCATTAGATAACTATGTAGAAAGTAAAAGGTTAGTGAAAGACAGATTTGTGTTTAAATATGATAAACTTATTAATTATATAGTAGAAATTGGAGACACATGTTTTGCTCACTTCTTATTTGTTATTATTATTTTTAGACAAAATGTAGAAATGGTGTGTATGTACAACCCTACGTCTATGACTTATAACACGATCATCATCATAAACGATTTCAAATGACTTAAAAATATGTAAGTCAAATTCGGGATAGAAAAGGGCGACACCAGCAGTGTGTGTATTTCGCGAACTCTTTCTGGCTACTTTCGACCCCCTTCCCATAACTCAAAAACTGTAACAGTTACACACTTGCAATTTCACATATTTAATAAAGGCCTATCGTGTTCCTACAATCCCAAATTTCATTAATAAATCTATGATAGTTATTAAAATTTGAAAAGTGCTATTTTTATCATACACTCTGATATACTCATCAAAAAATCTACACTACATCTAGACGACGTTGACGCAACAAGATAAGTCATTAAGAGCATACAAATTTAAATTATCAATTTTTGACAAAGTAATTTGTGCGGTCAGATAATGTTAGCAGAGGTGGTTAATAATAAAACTCCGTCTTTTTTAACCCTGCAGAAAGGATAAAACTTTTCAAATATTAATTATATCTTATCAGAAACATAAATATGAAAAAGGGACTTTAATAAATGTTGTACATTTCCATTACAACGACCGAACTTGGCACCCTTTTCACATTTATGCTTTTATTCGGATATAATAACACTGCTGATCTCACTATCAATGAATGAATTGTTTTTTCTTATTACATGTATATATACATATCATTCGTAATTAATTTTTTCAGCTTATGCATTTAAATCGCATATATACATATAAATAATATCAAATTCTATTATTTGCAATTATTTTAATTAACCATAGAGATAAACAAAGGCGCATTTTATCCCTGACATCGAAAAGGTCAGTTTCTTAACTTACGCGTATTTTAAAGCAAAATTTACAAGTCGCTCATCTTATCGTAATTTCCGCATTTAAATGTAGTTTGCGTTTTAGAGATGCATTTAAATTATAACCATTTTCTTTTATTGTCAGTTTTAGTTTCTTTTTTATTTTCTTTTTGTAATTGCGATAATGATTACGAAAATTTAAAGACTGAGAAAGCCGATCTGATTAAAAAACATATTAAAAGATTAAGAAAAGAAGAGGGTGCTATAAAGTTAGTGGGTGGACGGGATGAGTTCGAAGGCAAGTACACAAGTTTTTTTTTTAAATAAATTACTGAACATAAATTTAGGAAGCTTGAGAATAGAAATATTCAAGGAAAAAGATTTAATAAATTAATGGAAAATTAATTTCCCCTAAAAGTAAGGGAAAATCAAAGTAGGGATTTTTATCAGCGAATGTCTTCCTTATGTAAGTTTCAATATTGTTACATTTCTGGTTTTTTAGGATTTCTTAGAAAAACAAATGTCAAAGACTTATGTTAATTTAATTACAAAGGATACTAAAGTCTTTTAAATTAATTTTAATATCTAGAATATCACCAGAAAAATTAAAAAGTACGTGTAAATAATATTCCAAAATTTTCTCAATTTCTCGACTTTGTTCCCTAAACCGAAATCTCAATAATTTATGTTTTGTCTTTCTTCGTATACCAATGTACATTGCTGTGATTGTTTTTAATACTCGTATTTGCGATGGTTCTGTATATTTATGGGCTGCTTTTATTAAATATATAATTAGTTTCTGAATTGATTAAAACAAAAACAAACTTTCACAGAAATTTATTAATATCAACAATTGTTTCGCTAACACAGTAGCTTCTTCAGGATATAAATGGTACAATACAATTATGAGGTATATATATATATATCTAAAACCAGGAACCAAGTAGTGGGGGCAGTAACAGTAAGGACAAACTAAATATTTTAAATTAAATAAATATAAACAAGTCTTAAAAGCCAAAAAGGTTATAAATTTAAATTAATTAAGGGTGAAAAATTAACATCCAGTTGATCATTTAACAATAACATAGATGATTTATTTTTATTAATTTCTACAGATTCATAGAGATTTAGTTTACGGCTATTATCTACAACATGTAACACTTCAAAATTAAAATATATATATATATAGACCTCATAATTGTATTGTACCATTTATATCCTGAAGAAGCTACTGTGTTAGCGAAACAAGTGTTGATATTAATAAATTTCTGTGAAAGTTTGTTTTTGTTTTAATTAATTACGAATAACTTTCACTAAGTAAAAGCCAATTCCATTTTATTTTTGCTTTGTTTATGGTTTATAGTATTTTTAGATTAAAAATTGTTAAGGAAAAATGCCCATAGGTTCTGGAGCTCCGTCGTTTTATAAATTAGCAATTTAATCATTGTTTTTCCAGGAAACTTAGAAATATTGCATAACGGTCGATGGGGGTCAATATGCGACGACGAATGGGATTCTTTGGAAGCGTCTGTGGTTTGTAAACAACTCGGTTACGATGAAAAATATGCCAAAGCGACTACCAATTCTCATTTCGGTTTGTCAAAAAGTAAGCAGAATTAAATCAATTGCAAAAATTATTACGTAACTCTTGTGACCGATTGGTTACGAACCCTATATCATATATTTTATGGCTTTCACTTTATTGCCGGATTCCTTTGTGACTCTAATGGCGTCGTAAAAACCGCAAAAAGGAAATGCCCCTCTTAAAATCCTTTTTCTTTAGTTAAAGTAAAGCTTGCAATCAAAAGGCTTTTTCTATTGACAGAATGAATCAAAACAAGACCACATTATTTCTTTCCCTTTTACGACTGTTTGAAAAAGTATAAAATATAATACGAATTACGAAATCTTTTTTCCGTTCGTGCTTTATGTGATTTTGTTCTTATTCATAAGTTTCCCTTAAATTCAGATATTTTCTGATTAGTTCTTTTCATAAAAATAGACTTGCTGGGACGTAGTGTATATATGAACAATTTTATACGCTTCTGGTGTTATAAAAATGTTTTCTTATGTGACATTAATTTTCATTCCCTAATTAATCGGTAATGCGGTTTTGTTGTTCTGTCAGGCAATTGCGTGCGTGAAAATCACATTGGGAGATAAGCTTTTTTTATTAGTCCTTTGTAAGTGAGGATTTTTAAATAATTAATTTTGTTTTACGAAACTGCAACAAAAGTTTTTATCATCGAATCTTGTTTGAAAATATTTACTGTAATTGTAACCAAACATCTTTCTTACTATTTTTTTAATTTTGGTTGTTAAATATATATATATATTTAATTAATTTGATTAACCATATCCAAATTTGCTTGATGGAAACTTATGGTAATAATATTATAACACTCACTGTTCCATAATTTATTAAGTAAACTTTACAATTGTTTCGCGTTATTAACGCTTTATTAGAAGTGCGACCATCAGTAAACTAACATTAAGACTACGGAACATATTATTAATGTCTATTTAATAAAGTATTAGTTTTCTTATATTTATTTATTTGCATGGTTTCTAGAAGAGACAGTTTGTAGCTTTTATTTTCAACATGTAATATTTCGTAATCTTCGTTAAAATTATGTCCTTCGTCATTTAGGTGTTTTGCGTAATTTGAGTCGCGTTTTTTATTCTTAAAAATTTTTTTGTGTTCAGTAATTCTTTTTTTAAATGTACGTCCGGTCTGTCCAATATAGATTTTGTTACACGAAAGACAATTCAATTTATATACGCCTGATTTAATTAATTTATGATTTTTTGACATGCCTCACTGATAACTGATGCGTTCAACGATTTATAAACATTACAGGACAATTTTGGATGGACAATGTATACTGTAATGGAACTGAAAATGAGTTGACCTCTTGTAGGTTTGATGGTTGGGGCAATAGTGATTGTGGCACAAATGAAGTCGCAGGTGTAATTTGCATTGATAAAATAAAACACCAAAACGACTCGTCGTTAATCTTGAGTAACCGGGAAAGAACGTTGTAAGTTAACAAATGTAACATAAAAATAATATTTACAATTAATTTTCATCACAACGGAGTTTTAAATTATCAGAATCTTCATAATGTCATTTGCGCGTACATTCGTCTGTCAGGAGTGCTCTACTCCGAAACCGTTTAATGAAATAACTTGAAATTCGAATCGAGTATGCTTTGTTAAATATTTGTTTATGCATCATACACACATATAAACGTAGATTTTGTACATTATTAGAAATATTTTAAGTCTTATTTATTTATTTAACTTTTTATTAGTTTGTCATCGTACTAGTAAGTAAATAATATTGTTGTGCCTGGTTTTCAATATCAAGATTTATAACAATTTAAGGAAGGGGATGATGTGGGAAAATTTCCCTTTATATTTCCAAACCATTGAAAAATACTGGGTTTATGGAAATTCTAGATCTGTTTTTGATAAATTTGCGATTTTCTGTTACTTACATACCTGACACACAAGTTTTAATTGTTACATTTCCCAATATAAATAATATAAATTTATAATATTCCTACATTATTATCAGTTCATTTATTTCAGAACCAGGATAGGTAAATTTCGGAAGATAGCTTTAAAAGGGGGTAGAATGTCAGGAGAGGGGTTTGTTCAAATAAAAACGTCTAACGGAGTATGGTATACCGTTTGTGGAGAGGGGTTTTCGTTATTGGAAGGCTTGGTGATATGTAAAACGTTGAATAAGGGCTTTGCAAAGTATGCATTGCAGACTAATGCCTTTGGAGATTTAGGGAATTACTCTGGAATAGATGGTCTGCAATGCAGGGGAAATGAAACTCATCTTAGCGAATGTACTTATAATAATTTATTTAAAGGTAAAATATGAGACAGGGAAAGAAACATAGACCATATTTACAATAACCCTTTTATCTTCATTCAATTATCACTATCATAACAGCAAAAATTATGTTTTACTTACGGTTAGTAAGTTTCTTATAGTGTTATTTGAAAATTTTGTTTCAACATATTTATTATTTTGCTAAAAATGTAATCAATTTTCTTAAATATGTAAGCATCTTTAAGGGGGGTGCCCATCAGGTGTAGTTGCAACAGTTCAATGTGTAAAGGATATGGCCGACTTAGTTATAAATCATCTCGAAATAATAAGAACCGCACATCTAGAAGATAGATTGATGTATATTTTACAATGTGCCATGGAAGAAAATTGTTTAGCATCTCGGGCTTACGATATTCAGAGGGAAGATGCTTATTGGTTTTATCACACCAGACGTTTACTCAAATTTACTGCTAACATTTTTAACGCCGGCACTGCCGATTTTAGGCCCTTTCTACCTAAAGATATGTGGGAATGGCACATGTGTCACATGTAAGTATCTTAATAATGATTAGTAATCAGTTTAATGTATAGGTTTGTTATAATTGAAATTATAATTCAAGCAAGCGATCATAAATATATTTTTAATAATATTCAACTTATTTAGGATATTTAGGAGTTACTTTTGCTAATTAAGCATAATGGTAAAATAGATATACACTTGTATTGTATATTAAAAAAACAAATACGTTTTGTGATACTTGCTCAGACTGTTATTTTTACTTACGTTTTGGGAGTTTTTTCTAATTCCAAACATTGTCTTTGAATTGCTTTAAGACATAAAATATGGGAGAAAATTTTTGTAAAATCACTATAACTTTTAAGCGCTAGGTAAGAGATGTCACTTGTTAACTTATTTCTTTATTTAACAGTACGTGAATAGATAATTTTTTCAAAAAAAAAAAAATAAAATTGAAAAAATTATTTATAAAATAGTAAGGTAAAGAAAACACTCGGTAGTTTCACAATATTTATTCAAATTAATATTATTAACTTTACCTCTAAACAAATATAACTTTAATAAAGAAATTCAATTCTTAAAAACTTTAGCCAGAAATAATGGGCATAATGAAAATATTATAGACATTCTTATAAAGAAAAAACAAAAGAAATTACTTCTAAAACATTTTTATACCATGCCAAGCACAAAAGATAGAATACGTTACCATTACATTAATTACATTACAAATTTAACCAATAGTATTAGTAATAAATTTAAAAAATTAAACATAATTACAATAAGTGTAAATAAAATCAATTTAAGTACGTTATTAGTGAATAACAAAGAAAAAACTGAACTATTAAAAAAGAGTGGGGTTTACCAAATATCTTGTAAAAATTGCCCTACGATTTACATAGGACAGACTGGTAGAGCTCTAGGAGTTACGATAAAAGAACATCTTAAATCAATTTTCCAAAAAAAATCTTTGTAGCGGCTTCGCAGAACATTGTATTGTAAATAATCATACGTTAAACCAAGATAATAACAAATTAATTCACAACACACATAAGCGCAGATTGTTAAATTTACTAGAAATGGTCGAAATTAATAAAGCACTGTTTAATAACAAATTAGTAACAAATGACCAAACAGAATTCTATTTATCCCCACTTTTAAGAGTTAGCATAAACCCTAGTATTTAAAACCTAAATGTGGTAATTAATAGTTAGTATACATTGGTACTCTTTTGTTTGAGAATGGTGTAACAACCGAAACGACTGTCGTCAAGGACTCAATTTGAATCAATATTTTGAAACTACCGAGTGTTTTCTTTACTTTACTATTTTATTTTGTAAATGTTTCACCAAGTGTCCAACAACCGCAGTATCTCGTTTCTTAAAATTATTTATTTCTGTGTATTTATACTAAACATAGGAGTTGGAAGTTTTAGTAGAGTTATTTGTTAAACGTTTTTAATAATGGGTAACTTTAAAATGAATACTAGTAGATTGAAACCGTAAAGCATAAAAATATGGAGGCAACATTTAAAACTGTAACAGTGATCCTGAAATAGGAAATAATTGTGGTTTATCTTTCTCTCTCTGACGTGGCCTAATTGTCTGTCTCTTCCCTAGCGAATGACATATGGCTAGGGAAGAGACAGCCAATAAATGGTTTTAAATGCTGTCTCCATGTTTTTATACTCTCATTGAAACAAGAAATATTGTAGGCATTTCCACAGTATGGAAGTTTTTGCAACTTTTGATATCTATGACGTAAAAGGGGTTCGTGTTGCTGAAGGTCATAAGGCTTCCTTTTGTTTGGAAGACAACCAGTGTATGCCTGGAGTTCTGCCTCGATATGCCTGTGCTAATTTCGGAGATCAGGGAATTTCTACGAATTGTTCAGATATTTATTTGTATTCAGTTGACTGTCAGTGGGTTGACATTACGGAACTTATGCCAGGTTTGTATACGATAAAAGTAGCTGTTAACCCGGAATTCAAAGTCCCGGAAATGAACTATGAAAACAATGCTGCTGTCTGTCAGTTAACTTACAGCGGAACATACGTTGCCATAACCAATTGTGAGTTACAGAAGCCTTGAACTTGTTCAATACAATTTATAAAATAATTATGTTAAGCTAATGTATACTTGAATTTATCTATACAACTGCAGTGTTTAATAACTGTATAGATATCTTAAACAATTAAAATTAAATTAGCTTTTAATTTTTCTGATTTTCAAACCCAATTAATTCTAATTAAATTAAATACATAAATTGACAGAAGTGTTTTTGTATATATTTTTAAAATAGTGCCGTAATTTTTACTTTCAAATATATTTTAATTTCAAATTTTACTTTTGTTTCCCTTCTAGGTAACGTGTGCTAGCTGCGGACAGCCAGTTTGCCTGTAATTAAATTAATGTATATACCTATTCATAAAGCAAGGCATAAATAAAGTACGAAAACGTAAATGTGATAATACAATTCCGTGAAAACGGATCTAACATTTAACGAGCTGATATAAAATAAGAAAACTTTATATTGTTTTCTTATGTTATCATGAAATAAAAAACTTTCCTCGTTTTTGACAGGTTCGTTAAACCTCCCACGAAAGTAAAATAAAGGTGCCTACTCTCTAAGGAACAATTTTTCATTTGGCGCTCCTAGTTTTTTTTTTTTTGCTCAACGAAAACGGATTTTGTTTGATAAAAAGGATATTAAATGATTGTCGTTCTAAAACAGTTTTCGTACAGTTAAAATGAACCACAATTAATTTCTTTTTCGACCAAATTGATAAATGCAGTACCGTAGTTTTTAATTATGTAGTTGGTTCAGATTTTACTTGAATATTCGTTATAAATCAGAAATAAAACACACAATCAATTGACAAATATTTGGCATACGTTTTGCCGCCTTGTGACTTCTTTAGGTTCAATTCTAACTTCTGAAGAGGCCATTGATTTGTATTTCACTGGTCAGTTTTATTAAAATCCATTTGGTCAGAATCCTCTGATGGTTAATTTTTAAATATAAAAGATCGGTATCCAAGTAATCTAAATGACTAACCTATGTGGTCTAATTAACTTTATTTATACTGACCAATTAGTGTTAAAGTAGTGATCAGTTAATTCTTGCCCGTTCTACGTCGCTTTCTTCTGTTACATTCTACACTTAAACATAAATCCGCATAATGGCCAATATTTTAACAGTCAAATAACATTTTTATTGAAACTGTTAATTTATTTTCGTGATGAATCGGCAAAGTTCGATGTTTCCTCTGGTCGAACATTACGTTTTTTTTAAGCACATATCTAATCGTAACTCGCGATAAACTTTCACCCGAGGTAATTGCCTTAACTGTTCAACTTTTTTAGTATTTGATATACCGAGGACAAGTGGCTATGAAAACGTGTTAAATTGTGACGATGAACATTGTATCATCTGCGAATAACTATTCATATATAAACCTTAGAAATATTGTTTGAATCGACAGTGGTATTTTGGAAGAAATGAAAAACATTTGGTACAAATTGTGCCATTGTTATTATAAGGAAAAGATCTTCCCTTGCATGTAGTAAGTCTTAACAGTACTGAATTCCATGTTTTTTTATGTGTAACTGTATGCTCGATTCAATTCAAACGTCCCGTTTATTGAGTGACCCTTAAAATCAATTTAATGAGTTACAAGACAAAGGAGGTCCTCAGTTTTATCGAAAATCGACTAAAAGCATTAAAGTAGTAATAATGACCTGCTGCACTGGCAACGACGGTTTAATAAATAACTTATGAGAAAATGACGACAGTTTTATGAAACCTTCATTAATTAATGTTGTCCATGCTTTTGGTTGTTAAATTTAATAGGTTGCCTCATCTATTACTCTTGATATGATGGAATGGTTGAATGGAACGCGAAAAACTGAAAGGTACTCAAATTATTTCAAGAGACGTTTTCTTGTTATTTCGTATCAATCTTTTCCAACAAACAAAAATTGAATAAGCATAGGTAAATAAATATATACTGACTGCTTTTATATTAATGTTACGTATTTGCATGCCGAAGTCGTAAGCAACTTTGCCATTTTGAAAGTTGAAAAAATAACTTCATGACTGTTTGATTCATACATCTTATAATTATAAAACAAAACCAATGTTAGGCCACCAATCCAACGGCCAGATCGCTTAGTACCGGGCTTATAAATCACTTCATTTTATAGTATTCATTTTGGTATCGATTTCATAAACAAAACGAAATTATAACATTTTGTTTATGATTATATTAAGCGTATAAGTAGTAAGATTTGGTGATCAATTCTGTCGTCGAACCTGCAAGGCAACAGTTTTGTTTATGACACAAAATAGGTTTTTGTTTCATATTTTAATAAAAAGCAAACAATTACATTTTATTTGTGTACATAAATTCTCTTACGTGACGGACCTACACACACATGCAAAACGTCCTAAAGCAATACAAACAAAGGTTATTTTCTTGTCTGATGGGTTAGAAAATTAAGTCGTAGGTTTCGTTTTGCTGTAAGACAAACATCCTTTCATGTTTAGAGAAAATTACCGGAAATCCCTTTAGACAACGGACAGAGGCGGTCACGCAAAATCGAAACGAAAAATAAACATCCATTAAATTCGACTAAATAACGCCAAGAAAGGAACAAGAAAGCTACATCGGTATATTTTAAATACGTAGAGGATTTTGGTACTGGGAATCTTGATCTTGCTTCAAAGACTTTTGTAATAACTATGATTTCAATATACAGTCAAAATCTCTTATAACGATATCGATCTATCTATCTATTCATATTTAGTCGTAAAAACCGATAGACTTAACAACCAGTTATACTTTAACAAAACTTCCTCAATCTTCGTTTGCTTCACTGTTCTTATTCGCTTCATTTTCAAAAAATTACTGTCAAAAAGTGTTTGAATTTTTTCTCTTTCTTTCCGAATGGTTGAAATTGTCGAGTGTGATACACCATATTCCTTTGCCAAGTCTTTGTTTGGAATTCCGCTCTTTACCTTTGATATAATATGCGATTTTTCGTCGATATTAATCTGTTTTCATTTTCTTTGTGACATGTTAAAAGTTTCACAACGAACTCAACAATATGTTTTGGAGCGTCTTGTGTACAGATAAGTAACAAACTGATTGAAGACATGTGAGAAAGTTGTCTGTGATTATACTGCATGCACATGTATTTTGTTCCTGAGAATTACAAAAGATCCTAAACTCGACACGTTTTTGTTTACTATGACAATCTTAATAGCCATTGACCATTGTACTGTGTCAGATGTGGATACTTTTACCTATTAAAACTGATTAAAATACAGCTGTTCGTTCCAACAGATATAATTCTCCAAAGATATTAGTTAAATCGAGTCGCTTAATGAGGTCTGTCGTAATAAGCAGTGGTTTTATAAGGTGTATGACCACCATGAGCATTCAGCCGGGATCTATGATTTTAGCCAATATAACGGGTATGTTGTTCTAAACGATCTCGTCTTAAATGGTTTTAATAGTATTTGGAATTTCCAGCACATTTTAATGTCAATTATTTAACACAAATTGTTAACCAGTTCACGTCGTACATTCTCCTTTTCTGTTATAGTTTTTGTTAAACATATCACTCTGAATATTAATCCAATAATTCACTTCTTTAATAAGATTAACAGAGGACTGTGTAGGCACTAGATGGAACATATGTAATAGGGCAAAAGATGAAAAGACACTCGGTGAAATGATTCATAAATTTATTTAGAAACTCTATACGCATTTCTGCAGTTATGCCATCGACAGGAGTTTAATAACAACTTAGGTATAATATTACAGTGTATGAGGGTTAATTACTGGTTTATCCCATAATAAACACCTTAGGGTTTAACAGCGGTGATTGGCTTGTTAAACGAACAACTAGATTTAAGCCAATCACCGCTGTTAAACCCTAAGATGTTTATTATGGGATAAACCAGTAACTAACCCTCATATACTGTAATATTATAATTAAATAAAGAAAGCCTCACCCTAATTACAGTCTCGCGAGACTGTCTCGCGTTGATAATGCCCACGTGTGAAGTGGGCGAAACACGTGTCCGCTCATATTAAATTTAGTTAGTGGTAATTAGGGTGAGTCTTTCTTTATTTAATTGTTCTTTTACCACAGTCTCCTATTTTCTACTTTGTAATATTATACCTGAGTTTATTGCTTCAGTTGTTACTAAACTCCTGTCGATGGCATAACTGCCGAAATACGTATAGAGTTTCTAACTAAAGTTATGGAACATATTTACCGAGTGTTTTTTTATCTTTTGTCCTATTTACTTCTTTATTAAAACGTATAAAAGTAATTACAATTTCAAATCAATTTTATAAATGTTCGACACAAATTGTTTCCAAATTTTTGAACTTGTATGATATCCTTTTATATTTTTTAATCCGATAGGTTTTAAAGTGATGTTTGTAATGAAATAATAGTAAAAACACTGTAAGTAACCTAAATATCGGAACCTCTTTGTTTAAAATAAAAATTTGTAAAAATCAGTAGTTTTATACAATCTCAGCACCTTTCTCGATTCAAAGTTTTATCACGTATATCACCCGTTAAAGTTTTTAGATCCCATGGTCTTTTAGTTGCAGAATTGCATTTGTGAGAATATCAAACCGTGGAACTTCTTTTAGTTCGTGACTGTCATTAAAATCACACACATAAAACTGTAAAGGCTAATGTACCAAAAATCGATAAGAAAACAGATTATATCTAATAAATTTGCCCTAAATTGTAAGATTGATTGATACCATTTATTTTACAGCAGTTTGCAACCGATGTAGTAAATTGAAACAGTTGTTAATTGATACTTTTTCTCATTTATTTATCGCAGGTACTTGTTAAAGAATTACAGCCAAACCGTAAATTTACAATTAAAATTGACAGTTTCGAGCTTACAAGCCAAACAGTTTGTAAGCTCGAAGTTCAAATAAAAGTTTGCCTTTTCAGGCGAAACGATTTAATTGTTAAAAAAGGTTTATTGGTCATTATACATACTACAATCTTTTATATATACTTACCTCATTCTGGCTTTTTGTTCATGTTCCTTTTTAATATGTATTTATACCAACCCCTAAACCAGAGTCAATTGATTTTCATGGTTCAACTTTTTAGGGCTTCTTACTTCGAAAATGTTTTTTTCATAATAACAAACAAATATGGTTCAAAACTAGATAATTATAAAGTAACTAGTACTTACTAAGCTTTACGATAACATACCAATAGGGAACCTTTTTATATTTTACCGAAAAGGTAATGATCTACAATTTAGTTAAATAAACATTCTGGGGTACATTTCTTCTAAAATAGTAGGCTGAATAAAAAGAATACTTATTTATTATTATATTGTTTTAATATAAGTATTAAGACGAAGGAAAGGTTTCAGAAACAAAATCTCATAAAACAGATTTAATAGGCTTGCATAAGCAAATCTAAAAACCTTCCACATATTATGGAAACGATTATAAAAAAGCAAGAATGTAATTTTTATACAAAAAAGAGGTTTTTCTTATAATTAATTGTATCTTGGTTCACTTGAAGAAATACACATTTTTAATTTTCACTATTTTATTATTAACCTAACATATGTTTCGCTACACTGTAGCTTCATCAGAAGTCGACAAATACTTAATTTTACGAACGAAACTTATCTAATTTATATTAATATGGGTTCGAACTGCAACAGCTACATTAATATTGTTTTTACTTAATATTTTTTTAATTATTTCAGAAAGATAGCCTATATATGTTAATGAAACATATTTTTTGTTTTCATTCTCAATCTTTGTGAAAAGTGATTGTAATGTTAATTTAAATTTAATTTTTCTTAAAATCTTATCTACTAAATTAATATTATGATTGTTGTTATATGCAATTTGGTTTATGATGTTACGTTCTTTTTTGTAATTATCTAATGTCATAGGTACTTTTATCAATCTATATAAAATACTATGGAATGCTGCATGTTTGTGTGGGTACGGATGTACGTAACATGCATGTTGCAATCTTATGCTTCATAAGACTAGTTTTAAAGGATCTACATGTCTGTCCTACATAGATAGCATCGCAGTCTGAACATTGAATCTCATAGAGACCTGATTTTTGAAATTGTTTATTAGATTTTGCAAATTGTTGTACTTATATTTTTATAATGATTTATAAAGGTCCAGTTTATGCGTTCTTTATCGAAACTTTTTCCATAATATATATGATTATGTGTATAATTTTTGAGTTTTTAGCCAAAATTTTATCTACTATGTTAGGGTTGTAGCAGTTGTTAGATGCGATGATTTTTAGTAACTGTATTTCTTTTTTATAATTTTCTTTACTTAGTGGAAGAGAAATAAGTCTATGAATCAAGTTATTAAAAGCTTACATTTTAATATTATAATTTTGGTTTGAAGAGGCTGGGATAATTACGTCTGAAAAGGTGTTTTTCCTGTAAATGTTAAATTCTAAAATGCCATTTTTACGTGTTATTGACAAATCTAAAAAGTTTAAAGTATTATGTGGTTCTATCTCAACTGTATGATGTAATTTAATGATGGAATTTAAATATAATAGGAAACTTTGTAATTGTCTTCTGGTACCTATTCAATACAGAATATGTCGTCGACATTTCTGATCCACTTAAAGACATTATTTATTAGAGAAGTTTGGGTATTAAATAAATTCTTTTCAAACTGATCCATATAAATTTCTGACAATAACGGAGACAATGGAGACCCCATAGGGAGGGAGACCATCTTTCTGTTAATAAGTTTCATCGTTAAACGAAAAGTAATTTTGTTTTAGGCAAACATCTATTATGGAAAGCCAAAGTGGGTTATCTTTTAAACTATCCTTAAGAATATTTCTCAATTCATTAGGGATTGATGTAAATAGACTTTTAATATGGAAAGAAATCAATAATCTATTATTGGCAATAGTCAAATACTTTAATAAATTAATAAAATCATAAGAATTTTTTATTGAATGTTTAGGTTGGAAATTCAGAATAAACGGTAGTTCTTTGCTGAGTTTTTTGCACAATTTATAAGTAGGGGCTGCAATATATGAAACCACTGGTCTCAAAGGTATATCCTCAGAGAAGTCTTATTAAAAATTTTGTAAAACTTTACAACAGTGTTTGTTTGATTTCTATCATTATTTTATTTCTATTTATTTGTTTTATGCCTCTATCTGTTTTTCCGATCTGAGTTATCTGATTTCTCATAAATAGATATCCTGTATCTTTACAATTTAAAAATTTTTCGTAGAATCAAAACAAAAAAATATATAATAAATAGAATTGTTGTTAGAATACCTTTTATATTATTTTCCAATATTTTGTTGCTATGTGAACAGCATTTCTCCTCTGTAAATCACGTCCTTTTTGTTCCCGGAACTGACCTCTATTAAAACCGAAATTGGATAATTTCCAGATGACCTTTAGAAATTGATATAAGATATTACGGTAGCTCTCTGTTCTCAAATGGCCAAGTTTTATTCGCTACTATCGGGATATTGTAGAGTTACATTTAACCTCTGGCTACTCGATAAAACTTTATTCCTGGAAATCACTTAAATTATGCGAATACAAGGATTCATCTCACGTAAATCGTAAAACTTTAAGTGGACAATCTCAAGTATTGAAATACGTGATCTGATCAGCTTATGGCCACACACAGTGTAGTGTATGTACTATCTTCGTAATTGGTACAATTAATGCTTAACTACGCGAATTAATTTGCGATATAATATACCTTATAGTTAATGAGAAAATAATAATCATTTTAATAAATAAAAATTGTGGACGAATAACTCGCGCACCAAAGCCAAAGGTACCCTAGGGTACCATCTAATATATAATACTGAGAACAAAAAGTAGCTTTTATATATTTCAAAAAAGTTTATAATTAACTCTACAAATATAAGAACATAAGCTTTCACGGCCGGAATTCATAGTAGAGTGATGGTTCGGGCTTGTAGGCCGTGGTCGATTTGAAGGGTTTCGTCCAGACGTTTCGTCAGCAACTGCGGCCACGGCCTACAAGCCCGAACCATCATTCTACTAACTCAAATGTTTCTGCATATGATGGCTTTATCAAGAATACTACTATAATACTCAACTTCAACAGTGGGTAACTGTCTTAAATAGTGACAAATTTTGTTTACAACTACATATATATATATATATATATATATATATATATATATTAATACAGTACAATACATAATTAAAATGTGTATATATAACTGAACTTATTGTTCTAAGTGATTATTACTAGTGGTAAAGCCTAAATAGGTGCCTATTAAAAGTTGTTCTGAAAATCTGACTGTAGATTGGTGATGTTATCCTTTTTTACAAAAGCTCGTTTTATCTGTAATTCCTCTAAAAGGTTGAAACGTTTACCCTTTTTTTCTGAATGTAACAATTTAATATTATCCGCATAAACTTTATGATGATTTTCAACACAATGAGCAATGAGAATGTAAAAAGTGCTTATTGTGTTGAAAGTCATCATAAAGTTGATGCGGATAATATTAAATTGTTACATTCAGAGAAAAAGGGTAAACGCCTCAACCTCAAAGGATAACATCACCAATCTACAGTCAGATTATATATATATATTCTAATAAAAAATATCTTTTCCAAATTACTGAAGTTTTCCTTCTAAAGTAACCTTTTGAGTCACTAATAATTGAAAAGTAATTAATATGTATTTTTGATTTAAAACTATGTTTATAATTTCAAAGAAACATGATGGATACATTATCTTACTATATAAGGGCTACATTTTGCCTACACAAATGCGGAACCTTAATGTCCTTAAAATACCTGAAGAAATTATCTAAGATTAATTAGTTCTATTTAAATTTCAATTACTGTCTGTACAGATTACAATTTCACATTTGTAGTATTTTGCTTATTTTTGTATTTAATCGCAAAATAACTTATTGATTTTGCAATACGTTGTTTTCATTATTAATTCATTTGCTTCGAAGGGTTGGCTATTTGTTGGCTTTCACAAATGAATTTCTGGTCTCATAACACAAAGGGATGATTTTTATAGCAAATCAACTTCCCTTAAGCTACAACAGACATTACAGATTAATTAAACAGCGTAGGTTGCTGATGGTCCCTTTGCCAATATACGCAGAGGGCAGTCAATTATTATTGCCTAAAGGTTACAACGAGGCTACTGTTTTAATACGTCATGTCAATAATGGCCCTATAAGGACTTCAAACTAATTCTATCAGGACAGATTGCTGGTTACAAGGCATTTCAAATGAGGAAATTCCCCAATGTAATACAAGAGAATAATGTAACTCATGTAGGTACACAAATTTGAACATGTAACTTATAAAATAAGTATCAGCATTATTACTTACTGTGACAGGAGATATAAATTGTGACGGTGTACTATTAGCGGATAACAAATTTAATAAATTGTTGTATAAAAATATGTTTAATTGTGCTATAATTAGTACTTATAATAATTCTTTAAGAAATCAATAAAATAATTGCAATTTTACAATATCTTGGCTTTAATAATATAATTATTTAAATACTGGTCAAGTGGGAGTTGGGCTCCCACTTTGAAGGTTCTTTATCATGGAAAATCGTAAATTGGTATTCAGTGAGAAATATTAACCATAATTAACAATCAGAAATTACCTATTTTTCAAAAAGGCTGAAAGTCATCGTAAACTTTGATCACATTATGGAGCCGTACATTGTAAGGTTTTCAGTGTTTTTTGTGTATCAAAAATTTTCAAAATTACTAGACATGTGTGACACATGAGAGGGTCACTATTTAACGTCCACCACGGATCAAAAGATTCAGCAAGCTAAAAAGATTATTTAAATGGAGTAACTCACCTTACTATCGATGATGCAGCGTCTTCCTTGAACATAAGTTATAGTTCTGTCTATCAAATTATCCACGATGAACTCGGTTTTCAAAAAGTTTCTGCGTGATGAATACCAAGACGCCTTATTGAGGAACACAAACTCAAACTTGTTGACATCTGCCGGAGATTACTTGGTCGTTTCATTTTTAATCAGAATACTCAGATGGAACGTGGATTGATTATTATGAGACAGAATCCAAATTTCAGGTTTAGAATTGGATACAACTCGCATCACGGAAGACAAACAAAAGCAAGCTTCTGTCGTAGGCGGAAAAGGGACAATCATTAACAAAGAGTCTTACAGTTAATTGTTGGAAGACAAGCTGAAGCCAGCAATTCGCAGCAGACGACGAGGTATGCTGTCAATGAAAGTGTTGCTGTTGCATGATAATGCACCGCACTGTGAAAACCATCACTAAATTGGGTTTTAAGATGTGGGAGCATCCACCCTACAGTCCAGATATTTCTCCCTCCGACTTCTATTTTTTCGTTTGACAGTTTTCCTCAAAACGTATACATACAAAAGTGGATTTGCAACCAAACTAAAAGCTTCTTCTTAGAAGAAATACGCAAACGTTTGGACCGCTCGACCAAGTACATTGAATAGAAAAGAGGTTATGTCGAAAACTATTGTATATACAACTGTCATGTCTTTTTAAACACGTTGAAGAACAAAAAGTGTACATAATATTTGACTCGCCCTCGTATTAACAACGATATGCATATTTTATTGACATTAATTAGAATTGGAGGCATACAAATCTCATTGTAATGCTTCAATAATATTACATAATTTATTTTATGACTTTATCGCATGATTCAATTCACTAGTTTCGGCTGAAGCATATACTATAGTACATAAAGCTATGTTCATAACAATTATTAGGTGTCGAACAATGAGCTATTTAGGTTTTTTCAAGAGTCTTAGCGGACATACATAGTTACGATTAATGAAAGTTCGCTCCTTTGAATATTAATAATCCTTATTACACGAACGTTTGAATTGAATCATGATAATTGCACTTGCGGTATAAATTTAAGAATAAATGCACTGTTTAAAGGTTTAAAAACAAATGTAAATACAATATTTTATGTCACAGCTCATCCAGAAGGATATATAGAAAAGCCTCCTGCCCCGTACAAAAATAAAAAGTTTTATTGGTGAATAGTATGGACATAGAACAGGAAACTTAGACTAGATATCAGTCTGAATCTGATTTCAAAATTGCACCAACAAATCAGAATTTCGAGATGTCCTAATGTCAAATTCCAAAAAATATTCCAAATTTTGACCTTCTTGTAAGCATTTCTACGTAAAATAAAAGCACAAAATAACAAAGAGATCGCTAAGTTGTCCCAACACATCTAGATTTTGGGATATGTTAATCCGAATGTTGTTACTTTGGTGTGTTTAGTTTTGAGATCAGGATTTTTATAAATTTCAATGCGCTAAGTAACTCTGGGACCAGATTCAAGTTCTCCATCGAATAATACTTCAAAAACCATTATGTACCTTCCATTCTGATTCTTCATGGTAGTAGTCTGGAAATCGAATGGCGAATGGCCGGAATAAATGAAAACAACACAAAGAGAATAACCATTTTCGATGTAATTTTTAAAAGCGAATTCTCCAGATTATCTTAAAACAAAACCAGTCATTAGAATTACTTATATTTTTGAGATTAAGTTACTTGGAAATCGTAACGCACTGCGACAAAATCAATTTAGGAAATGACAACTCTGTTAGTTGTTTTGTCCTTTTACTTCAGGTAATATTGTTCCCAAGAAGGCTAAAGTTGTTTTTGATTTTGGGGACACAATATCTTAAAATCCTGACGTGTTAAAGTAATTCTAAAGGCCAGGTTTCAACCCACCCTTGAAAATTACTGCCCTTTTATTGTTTTCATTTTCAATCACTAATTTCATTGACCTATGTAATAAATAAGTAATAATTATTTCGTTATTTAACGTTTCAACCGTTGAAAATGTTACTAAAGAACTATTGTTTTATTCATGACAATCCATTCGTATAATGAATAAGAAATAAGGGTTGGAATTATACTCAGTTTACTTTTAAATGTCAGGTGATACAGTGGCCGGCACGTAAAGAGATTCAAAAACCATAAATAATCGGATGCGCAGTGGCAAAGTCTAGCCCCTTTAGGGCGGGGTAAATCGACCGGTAGGCAGAATGATAACTGCTCAGTAAAGTTCAGTAGCGTAGTGGCAAACAGTTGCAAATTAACAGAGTAGAGAAGTGGTTGTTCGTAAAGAAATAATATACTTACAACTACTAACCACGATATTCTTCTATCGCCGCTAGCGAACCTGATACCCATACTAAACAACATCATTTATGATATCTGATACATGCACAAATCGTACAACTATAAACGAAACTACGAAATATAAAAATAACAAATATAAAGATCGATTGTACAAACTGAGATTTCTAACAAATAGACCTGGGTGAGATACACTACATAATTCATATTATCAAGTTCTGTTCATTCGACTTTATTTTGTTTGTAAACAACTTATTTCTATGCATACCTAATAATCTTTAAATTAGCTACTATTCCTAGATTTATATAATTAGGTACTTATAACCGCGATTTTCTCCTTATGTTCATGATGATAGTGAAATTTTAGTTGTTCACTTCGCACACATCATTAAAACCCCATTAGGGTAAGTAAATCAGTCGAATGAATTCACTTGTGTTCCGTGTTCAGTACTTTTTCTCTCAGTGATACGCGCCGCTGAACTACAAGTTGACGTTTCGGTCCAGCTATATTCTCATTGGCTCTTTCATTTAAAAGTCTCCGCCTACCTACCCGTCAATCTGACGGTCGCTGAATCTCCTTACGTGCCGGCCACTGTACATCATTTTCATTGTTTTTAGGGGGCATAAATTTTTAATAAGCATTTTCTACTTTCCGAAGAGGGTTTTACGAATAGTACAATTCCTTTACTTTTAAAAGGATTTTTATCCTGTTATGTACCTGAAAACTTAACGAGTACATAAACCTTTATGTTTTGTACGATCTTCATAATCGCTTGTGCATTTCCGGTTCATATTGTATTATGTTTAATTCTTATTAATTAGAAGGATGAGAAATTACATGGATAATATTTGTATTACCTCTACCTGCCTTCAGTACGCGTTACGAATGTCAGAGAATATTTACAATAAAGCGTCCATAGCATGCTGGAAATAATAATTATTTAGAGTGAAATTGGAAACCGGCTGGTGGTTTGATTACAGTGCAGTGGCGTGCATGAACGGGGTTAATTGGTCCCACTACGGACTGCCTGCTACAACGGAGCCACTAGAGCTTTTGCTCAACAGGGTAAGTGACATTTTACTAATTAAAAGCGGGACATGTACGCCAAATTGTCAACTAGTTTTTTGTTAAATGCAAAATAAAACGGTTAAAAATCGAAGTTTATTAGAATCGTGACCTAATTTTTTTGATAAGATGCATCAATTTGATAACCTGCATACTTGAAATGATTTGAAATAATTATTTCGCGGAACTAATAAAACTGTGTAAGAATTTTATAAGAATCATTATCATTAGATTGTGCTGCAAATCGTCATTTGGTAATATTCAACAAACAAGGTTGGAATCTGCACTTATTAAAGTTTGTAAGTTTCGATCCTAAGATAGCTTTTAATTTATTAATTTTTAATTTACTTTTTTCAATAAAATCCTTTTACTGTAGAGAACAATTGAAGTTATAACACTACATTTTATTTACCCCCTAATTAAGAGTATCGAATTTGAATTGTTTTTAAAGTTTATTTTTTAGGAACATTTTTTTCAAAGCTTTTCCTTGAAAATTCGTTTGTGAAACAATAACAAAAGTTACGTTTTTCGTAATTAAGTTACATATTTCAAAACAATACTATGACAATACCCGTATTTTCTTTACGAAAAAGAGTTCTACGGTTTTCAGTTGAACAGCAAAGAAAAATATTTTGACAATGTGCCAAAATTGCTAATGCAGGATTGGAACGTACGAATTTCAACCTACTTCAATTTTGCAACCCATAAGTCAACAATCGCTTTCTTCTCCATATAAGTAAGAAATATGATCAATGTAATAAGCACATTTGTTTCAATACCTAAATGAAGGTTCCTGTATTGGATAACCACGAAGCATTAATTTGTTTTATCCGGAAATTTAGTTATTTATTTCAATCGCATTCTAGTACAATAAATAATTTCCGCTTAGGTGTTTGTTTCTTTTGAAAACAATAGGCAGCTGTAGAAACAATTGTCGAGTTTTCTCAACATAATTTGTGGAAACGTAACCAAGTTCTGGGTCAGTATTAACGAATCCCACAATATATAACATCTTTCTATAGATGGCGTCCGCTACGCTGTCTGCAATTGTTCAATAACTAAGTGTTTTTATTTTTAATTTCTCATTATAATGAATTATTATTCGTGTTTGATTCATTAATAATATGTATTCTACTGTTTCCAACCCTAAAATATAAACTGAAAATATTTCATACTAACTTTTTATTATCAGAATACAGCCCTCATAAAGCGTATCTTATTAGACATTTAGATGTGTGCTGAATAAATAAAGCAAACTGTAATAAAATATTTTAATGTGAATCGTGTTCATACAGACAGGTAGGCAAACAGGTAGAGCTCCCAATAAAAGTTATTTATATCATTTTAGGGTGCATACTAAATAAAAATATTAGAGAAAACTTTTAAAGAAAGATTTTTGTTCTCGTCCATCTGTTTGCATGTCACAGTAAATTACATTAGCCACCAATAAATACCAATGCTACCCCAGCAGTTATAAAATTTGTTAGTCTGCTTTTAATTTCTGATAAAAATTTCTAAAAATACTTTTATTTTTATTGTAAAAGGAATTCGGAATTACTTTTTATACTATAGACCATATGGTGTTTGATGTATTAATATATAATAAAATAAAACATAAGTAAAGATGTTTAGACTAAATTTAATCGAAAAACTCGACAATTGTTTCGGGCATTGCCCATTATCAAAAGTATAAATACTAAAGAATAAATCTAACAAACAGTGTATGTATAATTCGCTGAGTAGGAGAGGGCAAGTTGTCTGTCCTAATTATAATTGATTATTAACAATATTTATTTTATTGTGGAGGCTTCTCTTTATCTCTAAATTTTCAAACATAGATAATTTTTTACTTTTAGATATATTAGAATGTAATATTTTTGTATTTTTGATATTATGTTTATACGTGGTACAATGTTCTGAAATTCCGGTATGCAAATTATTTTTTAATACCATTTAAATGTTCTTTTATCCTAGTTGAAAAAGCTCTACCGATTTTCCGAATATAAATTGCGTTACATGAGTCACAAGCTAATTCATAAACTATGATAAATTGTGACTCATGTGACGCAATTTATATTGGGCAGATCGGTAGAGCTCTTTCAACTAGGAGAAAGGAACATTTAAATAGTATTAAAAAATAATTTGCATACTGGAATTTCAGAACATTGTACCACGTATAAACATAATATCAAAAATACAAAAATATTACATTCTAATATATCTAAAAGTAAAAAATTATCTATGTTTGAAAATTTAGAGATAAAGAGAAGCCTCCACAATAAAATAAATATTGTTAATAATCAATTATAATTAGGACAGACAACTTGCCCTCTCCTATTCAGCGAATTATAGATGTACCTATATATACACTGTTTGTTAGATTTATTCTTTAGTATTTATACTCTTGATAATGGGCAATGCCCGAAACAATTGTCGAGTTTTTCGATTAAATTTAGTCTAAACATTTTTACTTGTATTTTATTTTATTATTATACAATGTTTCATAATATGTACACCTTAGAAAGTTTAAATTTATTGATATATAAATAAATATAAAAATGTGTGACAACTTATCGTTTTATTGTCAAATTTTGCAAACTTAGAAATCTAAATTTAAACCATACAGGTAGGGAATATTGTAAGTATTACAGGAAAAATTCAATGTCTGAACACTGAGTTGAAACAATTTATTCTCATGTTGCCGATTTTCAATACCTAAGAAGTGAGATGGATAAATCAGGATGGAAAATGAATAGCACTTGGTGGAGTCGCTTTAAATTAAAAAATGACACTATGCTGTGCAGAAGCTGAAACAGGAGTAAAGAAGCGCAGAGGAAAATGTAGATTATCTTACTGTTTGCAAATAGTTAGGGACGTGGAATGTTCTTGTTTAAGGGATATACGAAGATTGGTTCAGCATAGAAAGAGGAATAGATGCGTGTCCAACCAGCTATAATGATTATGATTCTAATGTAATACAATAAACAAATTTTAGATTTTCGAAATAATATTTATATTTAACGAGGTATTACATCACCGTGCAATTTTTATTTACTCCTGCACGAATAAGACCCTACTTACCATTTTATTATGTAGATAGTTAAATTTAAAGTACTTTGTTATTTGTAAATTTTGTAAATAAAATAAACATTTAAATGTCAAAGGCAGAAATGAAGGGATTAGCTTCTTCTGAGTCGTTGGTTTTAGGAGTAATTTACATTTACTTTCACCCGTGCTAATTTAGAACCAAAGGAAGAAAACACTGTTCTGAGAAAACAAATGGAGTTTTGGCGATTGAGCATCTTCATCGCGAAAATGTGCGGTACGGCGTCGGTAGCCGTCGCGAGCGTCGCGTTGATCGATACGCTCATGAACCTGTACAACGACGTCGTTCTTCCCCGAGCTCCCCACCTTCATAAAACCATCCTCCACCGAATAACTGGGCTTCCTTGTGTTTCGCTGCGACCGGCGTCGTCAGTCGTCGCGATGGCCCAGAAGCAGCGTCGTTCTTTCTGTGTTCCAGTCGCGTTCTTGATGTTGTTCGGCACTTGGACATCGTCACCTTTGACGGGGGCAACACGTCTCATTGCCGAACTCCTCTAGTGGGCAATGCGGGGGGTTCACCATGACATCGTCCTCGTCGTCGTTCCTCCAGCTCGCTGGCGATGACTTGGAGGCGGCGGGGTCGTGGCTGGAATCCCATCCTGGCCTGCTGGAGACCTGGTTACGAGAACATGCATCTCCCGAACTTCGTCAAAGAGTTGTGCAGGTCGTATTGCCCCCCGGGTCCAGTTCCACTTCCCCCACCTCGTCGACGACGTTTTCCAATAGAAATAACATTACCGCCGATCTCTTCCAGCTTTGGCTGGCCAGCGCACCCACCAAAAATGAATTACAGGTAGTTTGACAGACCGGTAACGTAATTGTATATCTGTGTATAATTTATCCCACACAATATTGATGTTAACGAAAATATTTTTGATGATTTAATTTAATTTCTGTTTCAAAAGTAATTGAATTTTGCTTATTAGGATATTTTAAAACTACATTTGGATTTTTATTAGAATTTTCAAACAATTTAAAAATAAAGCTTAATGTTCGACAAAAATTAACCAGCATTACGTAATGTTTTTATTAATATTATTCAATTATTTACTTAACAATTCTTCAAAAAATTATTATCCCGATGTAGTTATTAATTCAGTCATTTTATTGAAGACAAATATTTCAATAAAGTGGCTAGAAAAATCACTGTAGTATAGTTTCCTTATTTTAAAATTAGACAATTTTTCTTTATTATTAACTATATTCGCTATCGTTTATTAAGTTAAAAAAAGCTCAATCAAAGGCATGTTATCGGTATTTATTTTTCTAAATAGACAGCCTTCCTGTAATTAACTAATTAATAAATTTAAAGCGTTTTTTTGATACTGTTTTAATAATATCTTTAAATTTTCTTAACTTCACTATTTATGTCTATTTGCTTTAGATTTCTCTTTTAGGGTAACATTAGGGGCCATGAAATTATTCAATGCCGCGTGAAAAATCTTACTAATTACAAATTAGTTTGCATTTTAGAAGCGAACCAATATTCCTTTTAAATTATTTACAACCTCACCAATTCCAAATTACACCATATTGAAATATAAATTTCAAAAATTTTTTTGCATTTTTTTTTGAAACAGGAAAACATTTAGCAATTTGAATTCCAGATATCCTCATACACAAATGAATTGTTTCAGTTGTATCTTAATTAAGCAATAATTATATTTTATGAATTTTAAAAATTATATATCATACTTATGTATATTATTATTTATTAAGTAATTGTTTCTTTTTTAATATTTTTAAGTCCTTAATAATCTGGGAAAATATGTGTCCTGCTATTTATTATGTACCTATTCTTTGCAGACGTTATACGTAAAACACACTTATTTTCTGAAAATTGATAATGGAAATACTAGCGACACGAATAATGAAATGACACATGCAAATGATAAACGAGAGGCTAGTTATTAAATGCGTTCTCTCCTACAGGATTAATGGATTATCCACAACTGAAAGATATTATTTTCTTGAAAAAATTCCCTGTTAAGTAGTTTCCTCATAATTACAGAAGAAGAATAGCTGAAAGATTTTCTATTAACGTACACAGTCCACCAAAAATCTCTCTGTCATCCGGCATAAAAGGCCGTTGTTTGTATTGATAAACGGCGTTCTTAGTTTTCGAATGAATTGTGGTCTAAACGTTCTATTCAAAATACAACACATAAATAGTATATCTGTGTAGGTATACAGATATGTATAGACGTTCCTTGACGTAATTATTTATGTATGTACCCTATTCAACTTGGGAAAATATCGTTTATTTCTCATTGCTAATTTTTTCCTTTAATTTTTTTTTAAACGCGTAAATGAAAAATGATGTAGGTATCTAAAATCGAAAAAGTACGCAGTTAAATGTCGAAAGAATAATAGAAAAGTTTATTAATAACTTGGATACGTTTACATAAGTAGAAAATATTTGAAATTGCAGAAACAAACCATTTTTCGAGTAGGTTTTTAGGTATTTCGTATTTCTGAACATATTACATAAAAAATCAACTTTTTTATATATAACTACCGGGTGACTTCCCTCTAACTAAAACCAGAACAATAATAATAATAATAGAAAGTTTGTGTAACATAAATCAGCTAGTTTTTCATTACAGAGGGTTTCATTATAATGAGTTTACATCATAAACTATTATATATATTCAAAAAAGAAGGAATTAAAATCCTTATTCGCCTAAATTTTAAGATCAAAGATCTTACATTTTGAACGTGTCCTACCAAGTAGGTACAACGAACCGAAAGCCACATCCCACGACCGGTTTCGACCTATCGGGTCTCATCAGGTGGGCGCTGGCAGAAAAGCTTTTACAGGCTATATCATAAATATAAATATAAATATAGAATCAACAGAAACAACTACTCCAAGGGCTAATACCCCTACCGGCATTGAATTACACTGTTGATTCCGATGGACTTCTAGACCAAAACATAACATTCAAAAAAGAAGGAATTAATTGTACCTACTTGGTAGGACGCGTCAAAATGTAAGATCTTTGATCTTAAAATTTAGACGAATAAGGATTTTAATTCTTTCTTTTTTAAATATGTTATATTTTCGTCTAGAAGTCCATCGGAATCAACAGTATAATTCAATGCCGGTAGGGGTATTAGCCCTCGGAGTAGTTGTTTCTGTTGATTCTATATTTATAACTATTATATAGTATCTAAAGAGCTAGAATAGTGTTAACTAGAAATCTTTTTGAACGTTTTAATGATATTTAGAATTACTGAGTTCAGTTTCAGTTTTCTAGTTAATAACATGGTATTCAGTAACAATTTACATTATTTAAAATTTATAAATATGAAATCAACAGAAACAGCTACTCCCAGGGCTAATACCCCTACCGGCATTGAATTACACTGTTGATACCGAATGATTCTTAGACGAAAATGACTTATCCAAAAAATAAGGCATTAAAATCCTTGTTCGTCTGTTTGGAACGCGTACCACTAAGCACAACAACGATTTTATGCCTTCTTTTTTGGATATGCTATCTTCGTCTAAGAATCTTTCGGAATCAACAGTGTAATTCAATGCCGGTAGGGGTATTAGCTCCTGAAGTAGTTGTTTCTGTTGATTGTATATTTATATCTAACTATAAAAATTTGTTTGAATATAATTATGATCTGGTCAGGCGTGCCTCGCGTGCTCGACCAAGACGAAGTAAGGCATGTAACGCAGATGAATACTGAGGAATTAGTCCGGAATGCATGATGTGGAACAAATAACAAACTCCTGATAAATAAAATTCAATATGTGTATTTTGAGTAATAAACAAGCACTGGGTTACGTTTCACGCAAATTTTATTTATCCTTCTCCACAATATTGTTTCAACCCTTGCGGGTCATTATCAAGCGCTATGGTGTTACTAAAGATGTAAATAATGTAACAGACTTATAGATAGATATGGATGACAATAAGCCATGGGACAAATAAACTGCAGGTAGTGGTTATCTATTTGGAAGGTCCAATAATAGCGGAGAATTCAAAGTTGACATTTCAATTTGATTATTTACAATATTTTGCTTATTATTGATGGCTTTCTTAATTTCCAAGGATTCGAGCAAACTCAATTTACGACCTTTTTGTGCAGAAATTTAGTTTTCTCGAATCCTTGGAAATTAAGAAATCCATCAATAATAAGCAAAATATTGTAAATAATCAAATTGAAATGTCCACTTTGGATTTTCCATTATTATTGGACCTTCCAAATAGATAACCACTACCTGCAGTTTGTGTCCCATTGCTTATTGTCATCGGTTTATATAAGTCTGTTACATTATTTACATCTTTAGTAACCCGCAAGGGTTGAAACAATATTGTAGAGAAGAATAAACAAATTTTTCGTGAAACGTAACCCAGCGTTTGTTACTCAAAATACCCATATTCAATTTTATTTCAAATGTTTCACAAAGAATGCCATACACAATCTACCAACTTAATCTTGATAAACACCTAGCGTTTTCAAAAACTTGATGTAATTAAAAAAATTATAATCTTTTGCGTTACAAAATAAGTGTAGATAATGATAGCTTTAAAATAATTTTGTTCTTTAAAGGATTATCTAGATTGTTAATTTAGTTATTGCCGCAATGCAAATGATTAAAAATAATTTTTAAATTAAAAAATCGATCAATTATCAACCAAACCTTCTTTATTAATTTTAATCACGTAATATAAGCTGCGTCGTCGATGCAGTTTATCAAGTAGATACCTTCGTAAGGCCTTGTCAAACATATGAAATACTTCAGCTAGCAGTAAATATCAATAGATGGCGATGTACTGGCTGTAATACAATATTAAGCTAACTTCCTTTTATGGAACAACCTCTGCTAAGTCAATAATTTATCGATGCTGCTTATTGTGTTATGATGAGATATACTAAGATCCGCATCTGGTAATTTCTATAAATTTTTTATGAAGAATTAAACATTATTTATTAATACCTAGCGGCGTGGTCTTGTACTCTAGATCATTGCTTATCATTCGGGAGGTCATCAGTTCGAATCCGGGTCCGGTGCTCCAGTCCAAGTTTTCTGTGATTTCATTGAATCATTTAGGCAAATGCTGGGGCAGTAATATTCCACAGATAATCTTTCATTTCTCTTCTGTCTTCATTTCGTCCGTCTCATATTTCTCTCCCTAACCACACCACCCACCCACCAATTCCTACGATTCCTGCAAGGAGGGTGAAGAGGGCCTTATGCCCTACCCTCCGGCTTTGCACCACAGTGTAGGTTGGAGGGACTGCCCGCCCACGAGAACGAGTATCTGGTGGGAATGAAACACAAGAAAGTTTTTTTTCTAACATTATTTATTAATACGTAAGCTTCAATATTTTACACGAAGCGTCAAGTCGGCAAAAGTGAAAAGGTAAAGCGTCTATTTTGTATGGGAAAAACAGCACTAAACACATTCAAACGGTGAAAGTAGGTTGACAACGGTTAAACTGGAAAGGAATTAGGTCTATCTTCTTTCAAGAAAATTGCTTGTGGCATACTTTATATTATCCTTAACCTTTATACTTTTAAACTCCATATTTATTGATAACAATAGCAAATTTTTATGCAGCTTTACAATGTACGTTTTTTTTTTTTCTAAAACGTTTGGCTGTTTGTTGTATCAATTTAAAAAATATAAAGCTATTTGAAAACATAAAAACACAAGTTTCGGTTACAAATTATTGATAACAGAATTTTATTAAAACCGTTATAAATGTATATAAGTAAATTTTATAACAAAAATTAAAGTTACATCGTTGAGATAAATTTAGGGGTAGTAATAAAATGGAAGGACTCAACACAGATAATATAACAATCCCGTGTTTTAAAAAAACTTTTAACTGAAACTGGACTTTCTAGTTCATCGTCAATGTTGGGAATGTTTTTAAATTTGAAGTAAACAATGGAGTAATAAAATGAAAAAACTTATAGTAACAAAACAAGAATGTATCTAATTTTACTTGAGAAAACCGTTTCAGAGGAATAACTTCCTTTGAATTCATGAATCTTGACAATAAAGTATAATAAAAAGGAAATATGAAAATAACTCTGGACGTTTTTCTAAAGAAAGAATCTCAAAACGTAACTAACTAAATAATTAAAAATTAAAAATTGGATTGATTCAGCCGTTTTTTTGTGATAATTCATCTTAACGATAAGTGAATAAACAGTACTTTGTTTATTATCACTTTTTTTATTCACAAATCGTTTTGACTATAGTTCCGACAAATCGCTTGTCATTGTCAAACAAATGATTCAAATTGAATTAATATAAATAGATGTACAGTAGTGTTTATATATATTTTTTGGAAATACCATTAGATATTAAATGTACTGAATAATACTGAGTGGTATAAATCTACCTGGTCGTTGAACAGGTTATTTTCGGAAATTTTTGATGCTTTGTATACTTCTAAGAATTCTAAAATATTAAGTTTAAAGCCTTTATTTACATTATGAATAATTTTAAGATTTTATATAGTAGGAAACTGATGGCCTGTTTCTAAAAAATGGTTTGCAAAATTGGAATTATCTTTTCCTAATCTAAATGATCGAAAGTGTTCGTTATAATGAGTTCTAAATGACCTACTAGTTTGACCTAAGTAAAAGGAATCACATTCTGTACATTCTAGCTTATAGACTCCAGTTTTTTTAAATTTGTCAGTTCTATCTTTTGAATTAAAAAGTATGTGTTTTAAAAATGCGTTTGTCTTAAAACTAACTGTTATTACCAAAGTACGTCAATGATATATATTTGAATTCTTTGTTTTTTATGTATGGGTATATAGAGTGGCATGCTATTTTAAATTGCATCAAAAATTTCCGAAAATAACCTGTTAAACGACCAGGCAGATTTGTACCACTCAGTATTATTCAGTACATTTAATAATTAATGGTATTTCCAAAAAATATATATAAACACCACTGTACATCTGTTTATATTAATTCCATTTGAATCATTTGTTTGACAATAACAAGCTATTTGGCGAAGCTATAGTCAAAAGGATTTTTAAATAAAAAAAGTGATTATAAACAAAGTAGTGTTTATTCATTTATAATTAAAAATTGTTGATGGATAAAAATAACGTCATTTACATTTAAACAACTTCTTTTGCTGGACCTTTTTGTCACCAAGGCGTTTCGTATTTTCGAGAATATGAGGATAATTATCAGTTTTTTCTGTTCTCTATTTCCTGACCATCAAAAAGCGCCTTGCTAAAAATAACGTATCAATCGTCGCCAACCGCAAGAGAAACGTTTTTGTAGTAAACTTGTTTGTTTACACACTCGGGTGGCTATTTTTTCCTGTATGCTTCGTTTGTAAAAGAAAAAGGTCTAACCAATGAACTAAAAGGTAACATCACGTTTCTAACGTATGAATCGCTCATGTAAAGAAGAAAAACAAATTCACAAACATGTAAAGGATATATATATATATATATATATATCGATTAGGTAATCTGAAACTTTTTGAGTTTTGCCGGACCGCATTAGTTTTGACATGTATACTGTACATATTTACTTTCGTAAGAGCTAACGTAGAATATCAATTTAAAATAAAGGAATATAGGACTGCTTCTAAAGTTCCCATTTCACTAACTCTATCTCTTTATCAACTGCGGCCCCTCATTTCTTTTGAATGATTTTCTAGAAACTATTTTGAATGAACTAAAATAATCCTCTTAAGGGCAGCCTTAGAATAATATCTTCACTTTAAAATGTTTCAAAATATTTAATTGTAAACTCTACAATATTGTTTCGTCATAACAATGTCTTTCTCAAGAGTAATAGATTTACTAAATTTGAAACATTTAAAAGTGATTTTCATTCCTTCAATTATTAAAATAATGTTTCACAACGATCCGACCAGTTCAACAATTGATTATATAATGTCTTTGTTATAAACTAACCGTTAACAATAAGTCGACGAAGGAATGTATAAATGTATAATAATTAGCGTTAACAAATTCTTAATATATAATTCACAATAAACGAAATACAGTATCATTCATTCTGGTAACAAATTATTTTAAATAAGTCTTTTTTAATTCTAGCAAACTGGGTCACTCTTCAGCATACTTAACTGAAATATTGATTTCTTTAAATAGCTGACATTAGTTTTAATGTAAATTTTTATTGATTATACTCAATAAACGGTAACTAGGTACATAGATATCCAGGTACTTAATCGGGATTCCTAAAACGAAACTCCTAATTTCAAGATTTACTAACTTAAGTTGCGCGACTAAACTTTCAGGTAGATGAATGTAATCTGTTATTCTTGTATTGAATGGCACGAGCACTCGAAATCTCCTTAAAATTAATTTAAGTACGAGCATCAATCTTAAAAGTTTTATTAGTTCCGAGTTTAAAAAGTAAAGCCATTAATTACAGCTGCTGCAATTGGCTCACAGTTAATGCTATTAAAAATGCCGACAATAATGTACATTTACAAATTTTGGATAATTGATGCTTGATTACTCTCTTATTTGAATATTTAATAACTTTGATAGTTTTTTTTTCACAATAATTCGTTATAATTTTACACCAGGGAATTTTAATTAATAACTTTATTCTAGCATTGATTGATAAGTCATATTAACTTTTAATCAATATTTATTAGCATCATCAGGAATATCAGAATTACATCATATAATAAAAGAAATTTCCAGAGATAAAAACAAACAAATTCGATTGTTTTCCCGAATAAAATTTCCCGTTTTTCCCTGGACAAGAAATCCTAATTACTCTTTATTAAGTAAACAGAATTAAATCAGTCAATGTATTCTCTACAAGAAACTTTTTAACAACCGGTATTTACAAAGATGAAAGAAGAACTTTTGTTTTAGTTCAGCGATTTTAATAATACAAACATACCAACACGGAAGAAAAAATATAATAAGTACTTATTATTATTTAGAGAAATATAATTAATATTCTAAGCTACACGTGGGCTTAGAAATTCCGAAGCATTTCAGAGAATAACGATTCAGTAGTGAGTGATATTTCGCTGGGCACTTGGTGAAACATATTTAAATAATCAAATGATTAAAATAAAACACACTTGGTAGGTTTCACAACATATGTTATATTAGAAAATCTCTGACACGTGTTTCGGTAGTTACACCATTATCGAAGAGTTTAGGACTAAAGGTATGTTAGGCTTCTTGAACTGTTGTTTTTGCTTGAACAGATTGGTGGTTGCACTTAATCTTCATGTAGTTTGGAAACAATTTTAACTGTAAGCACAGTCGATTGTATTATAAGTGGTTGTTGCACTTTTTGGATTTAATTATGCACCTTTTATAAAAAACAGCGAGTTATGCGTTATTTGCATTCATAATAGTAGTGATATATATTGTGAAACCTACCAAGTGTGTTTTATTTTAATCATTTGATTATTTAAATGTGTTTCACCAAGAGCCCAGCGAAATATCACTCACTAGTATTATGAATGCAAGTAACGCACAACTCGCTGTTTATTATAAAAAGTGCATAATTAAATCAAAAGAGTGCAACAACCACTTATGGTACAATCAACAGTGCTTACAGTTAAAATCGTTTCCAAACTACATGAAGATTAAGTGTAGCCACCAATCTGTTCCAGCAAAAACAACAGTTCAAGGAACCTACCTTTAGTCCTAAACTCTTGGATAATAGTGTAACTACCGAAACACGTGTCAGAGATTTTATAACATATGTTGTGAAACCTAACAAGTGTGTTTTATTTTAATCATTTGATTGAATAACGATTTATGTTAAAAATAGGTATATTCAAGGCTATGCCGTAGATAATAAAAATCTAACATCTTTGTTCCCTTTCTCAATGTTTATAATACCACCCTTCCTAAGTTTACGTAAAATAACGATGCTAAAACTGATAACGAATTAAAATGTGAAGTGTATAAATTAGGATGTGGAAATAACAATGTACATTATAATATTAGACAATCTAGTAGATCTATAGTAATTAACGTATTCGAGAGCACAGAAGATTTAAGTATTTTGATTATACAACAAAAATTGAACATAAATGATTTGAAAAGAAATACCAAAATCAATAAAATAAATTCGCATATTACCTGATTAAGTTAACTGATTAAGATGAAATTAAAGTTCAATGCGATGATGCGTCAATTTGAACCAAATGTGTTTCAGTATTAAGAGAATAAGCTGATACTTGTTGAAATTTTTCACAATTTAACAAAAATAACACTTAGTTTCAAGAAAAAAATTTATTGTGACCCACAACAATTGTTTCAGCACACGGTGGGTTCATCAGGTGATGACTTACCTGGTAAGTAAGTAAAATTTTTTCTTGAAACTAAGTGTTTTATTTTTGTTGAATCAACATGTGTTAGCTGTTAGTGCTTTAGTACAAATCGTTAATTATAACCGTATCCTGTGTCATATTCCTCATTCCATTTTAAGTTTGTAATGGATCATAATACAAAGGCCCTGCTTAAATCATTCGCTCCCTCAGGTCTAATTCGTAGTAGTTGTTCTAAGCATTGTTTACTCTAAAAGCGATTTTCCCCATTCAATACATTTTAGAAAGTGTCAGAATGCTGGAATAAAAGGAAATGTAACAAATGAGGTGGTAGCAATAAATCGACGTGTTGTAACATAGATAGTCTTTACCGAGAACTTTGTTTACTGCTGAAATAAAATTCAAAATGTACTTATAAGTTTCCGGATATTTTTTCAGAAGTTTAAAGGAATAGCTTAGATAAAAATTATCACTTTATTTATTAAATTTATACTTGCTTAATTATCTTGTAATTTCGGTGTTCCTAAGATTTTTAAGTATTGATCAGTCTAATTTTTGCTTGTATTTTCTTAAGAAATTTAAAAAGTGCTGTTTGGTATCTTCAATTTTTGTCTTTAATAATATTTCAGTTTTTAATCCATTAACTTTTGTGATACTGAAAAATTTATTATTTAATGTGGTCGCGCCTTTACCTGATTTACGAAAAATTTCTCAGAGGTCTAAAGAATATTAAAAGAGACTATAGAGTTGTTGTATTTAATATTTATTATCGCTGATTATATGAGGCATGTTTCTTAAGTAAGTACGGTTTGAAATTCTGGCGCCGCAGCGCTGCGGTCAGCGTTCCGAGCATGCGCACTGAGTACCTACATCTCTCATTTACGCACTGACGCCATTACACTCTGATTCACCCTTGCCTACGTTGTTTACTGAGTGTTTAAGATGCCTCCGATAATCGTGAGTCCCGCCGACTGTGAAGTCCGGAGTCCGGGCTGTTATACGATTCCTTACTGCTAAAGGACTAAAACCGATTGATATTCATCGTGAGATCTGTGCAGTTTACGGACAAAACATTATGAGTGATGGAATATGCACTTGAAGAACCATTTGGGCGGTCAGCGTCTTCAAGACGATGACGAGTTTAAACAGTTGTGATGCAGTGGTTAACAGTTAACAAGTCAGGCGGTAGAGTTCTATGACAAGGATATTCAAATACTGGTCACTGGTCAATCGTTATGACAAGTGCCTTAATATTGAAGGAAATTATCTAGAAAAGTAGATTATGGTACAGGCTTTCATGTAAAAATAAAATTATTAAGATATCTTTGCACGTTTTTTATTAATTTCAAATCGGTACTTACATAAAAAACATGCCTCGACCTTAGGTCTACAGTAAAGACTTTTAATAGAAAAAACAGTTGAAAATGATTAGTATTAAAAAATGTGGTAAATGTATCCTCTCCTTACTTTACTAAAATTATGGTTTCAAATCTGAAAGACAACAGAACAACAAAAAATTATTTTGACATTTTACTGCTTTAGAGCTCGGCGCCCTCGGGCACCGGCGACCTAGCCACCCCAGCCTCCTAAGACCGGTACTGCAAAGGAGTGGGATACATTGAAGTGCTTTACACTCAACAAAACTTATTCAGCAATTTAGGTTTCTTTTAAAATTGACTTTTTATCTGACTGAGAGTTGAGACGGTAATGGTTATCTTTGCTTTCGTTATAGTTTGTAAGTTGCATCGTAATTTTCAAGTTGCATCAAGGATTATCGATTAAATAATTAAATGTTACCGTTTTCCTTTGTTTCTTTAATCATACAACTGGATTATGAAATTTAAAGAGGACTTTTTGATTAAATCAATTAATACACGCCTTTAGTTTCTATAAAAGAATACTTTTTTAAGCCTGCTTCGACTGTGTTACTCTCTAAAAAGTTAAATAAAAATTAAGAAGAAAAAAACATTGAATATTTGCTATAGTTACATATGAGAGAGCCTTACGAAGTTACCTACTTGTCAACTCAATCTGCTGACGAAGCACAGCTCTAAAAGGTCTTAAGGCTGTTTATTTTTTAATTTTGTTTTTTGTTTTTTAATATAAGACAGATCATATTTAAATAAATTGCCAATTTCCTTGCCTTCAATTCTTATATAATTTACTAAATATTGAATTAAATTAGTTCAGTGATGTAAGTAAATTTTTTTCTATACACAGTAATCCTAAATTAGTCTCATTAAAACGAGTTCCCCTTATCAATCAGGCCTTAGACTATAGCCCCTCATAAGCCCCCTCTTTAACGATGGCTTATATACGAGATAGGCACACAAACAGAATTAATACAGAACGTGAAGCTCTTGGTCAGTAAATTATCAAAACTACCACACTATTCTCCTAAAACCCTTAACAAATATATGAAATAATAATAACTTGATAGATTAATTATGTTCTTTTAATCTAGCAGCAAAGTTCCATCCGGTTTGTCTTATATTCGTATAGGTAGACAATAACTTTATCGATATCGGAGTAGATCAATAAAAATAACCGATAGTATTTAAAGATTCGGTGGTTGGTTCTTTAACGAGTATTATTTAAATGTATAAATAAATCAAGTAGATTGATTTTAAATGTTCAGTTTATTTAACTGCATTCTACGATCGTTTCGGCTTATTACGCCTTTGTCAAGGGTCTACAGGTACTAAATACAGTTTATGGTAGTGGTCTATTTATACATTACTATGGTGTACATGTTTTCTGTCAGAAGAAACTAAAACTGGTTCTTATAAAATATTCATTAACTTATATATACAGGGTGTGTTTTCAAAATTTGACTGGTCATTTGTTGTATGCTTATTTTCTTTCAGGGATTTCTTAAATTCGTACACTTCTAATAATTCCAGGCGTTTGCCTTTCGGTGGTTCGCTATGTAATAGAATTATGTTATGGTTTAAGTTGTGTTTGTTTTCAATACAATGAGTAGAAATCCCCGTACTTTTATTTTGGTTTCCTGTTGACCTGATGTGCTCTTTTAATTTAATTGAAATATTTCTGCCTGATTGGCCGATGTATGTGGCTTCACAATCTTTGCAATTAATTTTATAGACGCCTGATTTCTTGAGATCATCTAATTTGTAATTATTATTAACTAAGATTTTACCTAAGTTGTTCTTATCTACGGATATAGTCTTTAGACCTAGAAAGTTGAGGGATTCACAAGCGATGTTACTGGTAGGTGGGTAGCAATCGATAGCGCAATACATATCTTGTTTCGTTACTGTTTGTGTGTAGAGTTTTTTGTTAACAATTTTCTTCTTTTTGTTTCTCACCATATTGTCTATTAAGGAGTGTCCGTAACCATTATTGGTTAATAAAATATTTTTTCGTCTAATTATAAAGGATCACAGATCCCGCATTTGGAACGCGTCCTACACAGTAGGCACAGCGCACCGAAAGCTATATCCCACGACCGGTTTCGACCTGTCGGGTCTCATCAGGTGGGCGCTGGCAGAAAGGCTTTTACAATCTACATAATGAATATAAATATGGAATCAACAGAAACAACTACTCCGAGGGCTAATACTCCTACCGGAATTTAATTACACTGTTGATTCCGAATTAGATGAAAAGATTTTATTACCTTCTTTTTTTCGATTGTTATTTTCGTCTAAGAATCTAGCGGAATCAACTGTGTAATTCAATGCCGGTAGGGGTATTAGTTCTCGGAGTAGTTGTTTCAGTTGATTCCATATTTACATTTATTATATAGCTTGTAAAAGCCTTTCTGCCAGCGCCCACCTGATGAGATCTGATAGGTCGAAACCGGTCGTGCGATATGGCTTTCGGTGCGCTGTGCCTACTGTGTAGGACGCGTTCCAAATGTGGGATCTGCGATCCTTTATAATTAGACGAACAAGGATTTTAATGTCTTATTTTTTGGATATGCTATCTTCGTCTAAGAATCTTTCGGAAACAACAGTGTAATTCAATGCCGATAGGGGTATTAGCCCTCGGAGTGGTTATTTCTGTTGATTACATATTTATATTTAATAGTATTTAGTTATTTCTTGAAGTTATCTTCGCTTAGTAAGAAATTAAAAAGTTTATGTATTAGGCTATGAAATGCTAAGAGTTTGATTTGAGAAGATTGTTTTGAACAAGCATGAATGATGGTATCGGTTGTGGTAGGTTTTCTAAATACGTTGAAATTTACTGAGTTATTCTTTTTGGTTTCGGTTCGTAGAGTGTAGTTAAATAAAGCGAGCATATAAAAGAAATCTACTTGTTTTATTTATATAAAAATAATAGAGAGATTCAATATAAGTAATTTGTTGTTTATTTATTTGCAGCCCCAAAATGTCCGTCCGACGAAAAGAGACTTGGAAAGCATGGACGAATCGGAGCTATTCATGGAGCTCATCCGCGATGTGGCGAACGAGCTGGATATCGACGTCCTGTGTCACAAGATCCTAGTGAACGTGTGTCTACTGACTCACGCCGACAGGGGTTCGCTTTTTCTTGTGCGCGGCCCACCTAACGACCGGTATCTCGTCGCCAAGCTGTTCGACGTACGTCACGATACTCCTTTCGAGGAAGCCGTAAAATTAGCCAGACACGAGGATATTCGCATCCCATTCGGGGTCGGCATCGCCGGTCTCGCCGCCAAAAATAAAACGCTCGTTAACATCAAGGATGCTTACAACGTACGTATCGGTTCATTCATGAACCAACAGTTTCAATTTTGTGTTGATCTTTCCCTATCATTTCCAAAAGGTGGATATTTATATTTGTTGGTAAATGATAACGGGTCCAGGACTACCAAAACATGACCCTATCTAATAAAAAATAATCAACAATGTTTGCTGTTAGTATTTTGTTTTGTTGTTTATTCCATAATTCGTCACAGTCTGTATCATCCACATATTTCTTAATTTTACTCCCCTTTCTTCTACTCAGCCCTTACCATCTTGAAACTACTTTAAAACGTTTCAAAATACGTAATATCGATTCAATTTTGAACAGACAATTGTTAATAGACATCTACTACCACAGTTTACCTCAATTTTTTCCTCATTAATTTGAGGTAATCTGTAGTGGGTACAAATTAATTAATTAATACCACATTGATGTATTTGAAATTTACCCCTACTAAATATTCTTCAAATATTTCATTAATCAATCAAATTCATTAATATGTTGTATTGAGAAATAGTTTAATGTCGACCCTGTTATGAAATGGAAATGGTAGGATGATTATGGAAACTTTAAAAACCAAAAAAGGTTGCGTCAAAACCGAATTTAGTCTCAAAGAAAATACATTGTTCTAAGCAAATATAATACTTACATTATTATTATTATTATTATATTTAAATCATTATACATATAAATATAAATTTACATACGTGTACACAAATGAGGTAACTTACCTGTACATGGGTTTGGTTACAATATTTTAATTACATTTTAATTGTTTTTTTAAAAACCGATAAAATGAGAATTTCCATTAGACAAGCGTTAAATATTTGTTTGATTCAAAAAGTGTTGTTGTTTAATACAAGCAAAGCAGCAGAACAGAGGTCATCTAATAATTTTCCCCCTCATACCTTATCCTTTGCATTCAATTGGAAACCCTTAAATAAACTTAAACAAATTGTTTAATGAAAGTAGAAAATAGGAGACTGTGGTAAAAGAATAATTAAATAAAGAAAGGCTCACCCTAATTACCACTAACTAAATTAAATATGAGCGTACACGTGTTTCGCCCACTTCACACGTGGAATTATGAACGCGAGACGGATAATGCCCACGTGTGAAGTGGGCGAAACACGTGTCCGCTCATATTAAATTTAGTTAGTGGTAATTAGGATGAGTATTTCTTTATTTAAATTGTTTAATGCCCATTAAAGGATAATTAAAAGATAGTAAATGGAAATACGTTTGATATTAAAATCAATCGATTGTCGGGATCAAAATTAGAAGCCATATAGACTATTTATGCAAACACACGCTGTGCTATAGGAATACCTGTGGTGTATTTTTATCTTTTACAAGCAGGAAATAAAAACATTTTCAAAGAAGATATAAATATTATGAGTAATATTAAAAAAGATATCATACTATCAACACAGGCTTCAAAGAAATCGTTTATTAAGAAAAAAGACAATAACATTAGTGTATTCCAATTTGTTTATTGGACGTATTTTGTGGAATAATTAAAGTAAAGATTCGTGAATTTATGATTTTAATCAAATAAAAATAACGTCTTTTATTTTATAACTGAAATCCATAATTAGGTTCTTATTAGAAGGACAATGATGAAAGAAATTAAACTTTCAAAATACTGTATATTCTTGTTAGTTAATTTGTCGTATAATTAGCACACTAAAAATTTCAGCATATTTGAGTCCTTAAATATATTTTCAGTATCAACGAAATAGAATCCTGTAAGAATAATCCTTCTTATTTATTTCGTTAATCTGATCGATATATAATTTAGGAAATTACTGATACCAAATATCATAAGCGTAAATACGTCATCTACATGAGTAATTAACTAGCATGTAAAGAAACTTTGACAGTACATTCGCAGAAATAGAATTAAAAAAGGAATGAAATATTCAATGAGAAGTTAAATTTCATTTTAGAAAGTAATATCCGACACTGCGGAATGGCAAAGTTGAATTGAGTCAGAAGTTGTAACTTTATTACAGCTGACTTTCCTACAGGATAAATTCCCGAAATTCTAATGGAATGGAAGTAGGAAAATAATTTAAAATTTTCTCTAACGGAAGAAAATTTTAAATATAAATTTTCATGCAATAAGAACTAAAAAAATCAATTTATAGTCTTTTCACTGTAATTTTGCTATATGTTGCCGGTAATATATCCTACTAGATGCTAATACTGCTATATCATCCGTTAATCTTCTGCCCCAGTATGTCTATCCTTAAAGCTGTTCTATTTTCAATAACATTAATGTCATATTCAATATATAAATTAAAAAGTAACAGTGACAATGTGCATTCTTGTCTAATAATTCACTTCCTTATGTTTACTTCTCTACATTGCTATCCAAATTCTGTAACTACCTATACCTCTTTATACAAACTATATATATCACTCTTCTGTATCGCATCGATAATACATTATTAAGTATATTTAGCATCTTTTTCCATTTAATATTGTCAAAAGATTTTTATAGATCTACGCATCTATGTATGCACTCCCTCCCTTGTCTATCGAATGAATGTCCCTTTGAAATCTGGAAATCTGTCACCATTTAAATGCTGTAAACATTTTTCAAAATAAGATGCCTGAGGTTCTCTATTTAATTTTGACCACCATAAAACAGAATAATAATTTTGGTATCTCATAGATATATGAAAAACATACCGTTGATATTAACTAAAGTCACCATAAAACAATACAGGGTGGTAACAAATTAATAGTTGTTACAGACAACTTTAGATTTTATTTTATGGCCATTCAATAAAATCGAATGGTACAGTTGGTGAGACAAGTAGAAAACTAATTATTAACTACGTTTTTGTTTGGATTCTGTTCTATATTTTTTTAAATTATCGCTAAAATTTTATCAATATTGTGGGGTCTCTCCAAATAATATTAAATAAAACTTATCGGTAATTAATTTATCTTTAACCCTCTATTAACCCGATTTCTTTGTACACTATAATGCTTGTTGATTACTTATTATTATACATATATATACAGGATGTACGTTTTCAACCTGACCTCTAGACTATTTTCGGACTGAATTGGAATATTGTTTTGAAATTTTGGTTGAAGGAGTTTTCACAGAAGATCTATCATCTAAAAATATTGTCGAATTTCTATCACTTCTGGTTATATCGGAAGTTGACTTGAACTTTGTTATTTTAAATGGAACCCCCTATTTTTTTACATTTCTGGAGTCCCCATCAGAAATAAGGGTACATTTGATAACACAACCCTACCTTTACTATAAACGGTTTTTGAGTTACTCCATTTTTTTAAAAATTATTCCGTTTGCCGCATTTACTTTTATCGAAAGTAATTGATGGTATTTAATGATTTGTCGACATGTTCTTAATGTTTTAGTATGATATTAATTGGTCCAAAATTAAAAAAAAAAATAAATAAAAAGTCAAAACGTGTTGAATATCATAAACTAGAAATAAAAAAAAACTGTTTTTTTTTAAATAGTAGCCCATATTTTTTATGCAGTTACATCAACCACTTAATCCTAAATAAAAAAGTATAAGACACTATGCATCTAAGATTGATATCTTGTAAGAAAATTTAAAAAACTGATTTAATACAATTTTTTGATTTTTACAAATAAGTTTGTTTAACCAATGACAAAATTATTCTACAACAATTGTTCGAATTGTTGTACATTAACTTCTAAACATTTTAAAACTCTTTCCTCTATATATATCTATATATTGTAAACAGCTTGAAAGCACTGACTAAAAATAAAGACTTCCATTCACTCTGATAAATTCGAATTTCTCATCGTCTACAATATTGACGCTGTTGCAGCATTTTGCAGGTTAAAGGGAGTTCTGCAGTTCGGATATATCATTCTCTACGTTTTCTCAGTAAAATGCGAGAGGAAATAATGTGATGCTATATTTAAATTTCGCCGTGTACGTAAACGTATATGCATCAAATTAATGATCTAAGCTTAAAATGAAGTATTTCCAGGAAATTTATAGGAAGAATGTGTTGAAACATTGTTCCTCCGTTTCTGCAAGCAACAAGCTGGCAAAATAAACTTATAACCAGCGGCTACTTATCACAACAACAAAATATAACTATATATAATTCATAATATTTAATTTTAAATACATACGAGCATATTTATAGTTGCGCTTTATTTATCGATTAAAAAGTGAAAGGATAAACGTAGACTTAGGCCGGTCACACACTTATACAATTTTGTTTCCGATATCTTTTAAGCAATTGTCACAAGAAAATGATGTAAACAAAAACACGTCATGTCCTCGAATGAAGCTTGGCTTTAGGGCGTTTCATTCCCATCAGCTATTTGTGCTGGTGGGAGAACAGTCCCTCTGGACTACACTGTAGTGTAAAGCCGGACGGTAGGGCGTAATAAAGACAGAATAGAAGTGAAAGGTTATCTGTGAACCAATGAAAACTTGGACCAAAGTAGCAAGCAGGCTCAGAAGGGAATCGGCGATCTCCCGAATGCGAATGAAGTATATATACTATATATTGTATTCTTACGTTTTTGCTCTAAACCCGTTTATTTAACTCTCTTAACAAAACTTAACTATTTAACACAACTTCGGTTCTACAACACTCGTAAACACTTTTCGTCGATAATTTCTCTTTCTGTCAACTCCTATTCTACGTCACCTGTCAACTATTCTCCGTCAATCGTCTATAGTTGTCGCTTATATAGCTTGATAGACGTTGCTAGGTTACTCTCGAACCAAATCGAATGATCTAGTAGTTGTCTCGATTTTTCTAGAACGCGGCACGGACAAACTCTACTCTATTTTTGCAATCGGCGCGAGTCAATTCCACCCAAAACGCCACGTCCGCCACAGTATTTTCAATAGAAAAAGATAAAAATAAGGAGGTATTTAAAATAGTAGGAGGGCGTTATAAAAATCAATAAGGAAAAGGAAAGATAGATGGTAGAATACATAGATAGAGATAGTAATAGTTAGTTAGAGACATATTAGATGTAGGGAAGCGAAGAGCAAGGAAAGATTGCAGTGGTGTGCAGGTAAAATTGTAGCCATAGCAAAATATTACATAAAATTGATCCCTTTTCGCACAACCCACTGCCCTCTCTACGCGTGTGATAGGTCACTGACAGATAAATTTCACTTAACCTATAGGTTTTCTATAATTTTATAAACAACATTCAACATTCGAATATATTAAATTATTAAATATTTTAACTAAGTACTTATTTTATTTACTTCTTTTCCTATTTCATTCCGTATTCTTCGTTGGACTTGTCGATTACAGTAACTTTCCGAAGTTCGAACGTATTGTGTTCAACATGTATCATTTCTGCAACATGTTTGTTGGTGTGCAAATTTCCACAAAAACTCGCATACTGCAGACAAAGCGACACGTCGGAGACATAAATGTCGTATAAGTTTGCGACCAGTCTTACGATAGGTTAGCACAGACATAATTATGAAATTACCTATACCTATTAAAAATTTGTTGAAACTAAAATTATTGCGCAATATCCCATTTGTAGTTCTTAATTAAAGACAAAAAAACTAAATGAATTTGTAGAATAAATTAGAAAAAATCCACATGAATGTTTACACAAAATATTATATTCTCTACAACATTGTTTCGGCCATTATCAAGAGTACCAATAAATAGGTTACTAAAGTTAAAATGTTGTTGTCTGAACTTTATATCCAAAAATAAAGGGAGGGGTGTACAATTTGTAGAAGTATTTTTCTTCGTTACAGGACCCAAGATTTAACAGCGGGATAGATTTGAAAACAGGATACAAAACAAATTTAATATTGTGTATGCCGATTTGCAATTATGAAGGCCAAGTCATCGGGGTCGCCCAGATAATCAACAAAATTGACGAAACTTTGGAATTCACACCACGAGATGTCGAAGTATTTCAACGATACCTCACATTTTGTGGAATCGGCATCCAAAATGCTCAGCTGTTTGAAGTTTCAGTCATGGAATATAGGAGGAATCAGGTAATAATCAGAGAACATAAAAATTAAAAAATATTTTTACAACTTAATGAGTAGAAAAAAAAACCTAAATCCGAGATTTAAAGTGTATCAAAATAGGACCTACATACAAAGTGTTTAGGAAACTTTTGGTGGTAGGTCTATTTATATTTTACGAATACAACAAAATGTTGATTTACAATTAGTGAAAAGTTAAAAAGCAACTAAAAATGCTTAAGGAAACAGGAATGTTATTTAATGTTTTTTATGGTTTTAATTAACAGTCCATTTAAGTAAAAAGAAACCTAAGAAAATCTTAATCACATGTTGTACACATATTTAAAGAGATCACTGAAAAGTTAAGATATCTCGAACTGAGACCATGCGATAAGGATTTGATAGCAAATGATAAACCCACCACTGTTTAAAGTTTCACGAAAATTTCCTCTATATCACTGTATATATACATATTTATATTTTATTAATAAAAAAAGAATTAAGAAGTTAAAAGATGTTTTAAATGATGGAACAACATCAAATTTATTATTGATTTGTGTTTTCAAGGTATAAAGCGACAACAGCGAATTTCAATACGCTAGGTAATCATATATCGCAATATTGGCATTAAAATAGTAGGTCAAACGTCGTGTCCAACTTTATAACCCTCATCAAAATGACAGCAGGTTCACAAAAAAGTTCAGAAAGTCACCCGTGCTGAGAACATTCGATTGCTACTTTCAGGGATCGTTAAATCAGCAATTATTTCTCCTTCCAATTTTTTACGTGAAAGTACATAAAACGAACTTTACGGATTCCCAGTGGCAAAAGTTCAAGGTTTTTTTTATCAACAAGGATACACTTGACGCTTAATTTCGCACATCTTCGTCCAATCTTCGCGCACATTTTCTAGATTATTTCCTTCATTAACAGTTTTGTAACAATGATTTAGAGATTTAGACCGTATAACAAAAAAATCGTTTAATAAACACAAAGCTCATTTGGCATTTTTTTTTTATTTTACTTAGAAAGAATCATTTAATGAACACAAAGTTTATTTCGCATTGTTGTTTTGATTTTACATAAAAGGAATCATTTAATGAACACAAAGTTTATTTGGCATTGTTGTTTTTATTTTACTTAAAAAGAATCATTTAATGAACACAAAGTTTATTTGGCATTGTTTTTTCGATTTTACTTATTTACACAAGGTTATTCAAACTGAGTGGTGCATTGGAAGTTTTAAGAAAGCGTATTAGAGATTCGAAAATTTAGAAAGAGGGGTTATAAAAGATAATCTTTTTAACTAAAATAATAACCACTGTCTGCCATTTCTGTTATACCAGAAGTTTATGTCAACTTTGTTATTTTAATTGGAATGACATTTTAATTACAACGAATTCGCATGAAGCATAAAATTTTAAGGTGACTTTGATAATCAACTTGTATGTCTATGATAAAAAATTTCTGAGATAATTTAATTTATAAAAAAAGATTGCTACCGCAACCCAAACTATAAAAAATCGTATCTTCCGTAAAAAATGACTTGAGTGTTGAAATTTTTACCAGTTGTAGTCACGGCTAACGTCATGAGAAAATTAAGCTTCATAATTAATAATAGACGTTCAAAAAAAAAAAAACTAAAACCTTCAAACACGAATAACATCATTTTTTCAAATGGCACCTATCATATTTTATTTTATCATTCGATTCGTTTTTTATCCTCTTTCGATACATTCGAATGTTTTATATATATATATTATTTATTTTTTTTTTAATAATTGTGGATTTGGATTGCGATAGTGATCTTTTTTCTATAAATTAAATTATCTCAGAAACTATTCATCGTAGACAAACAAATTTGTGATGAAAGTCACCCTAAAATTTTATACTTCATATGAATTCGTCGTAAAAATATGCAATTCCATTTAAAATAATATAGTTGACATCAACTTCCTGTATAACGGGAAGTGCCCGACAATTGAAATTATTTTAGATAAAAATGATCATCCTTCATAACCCCTATTCCCAAATTTTCAAATTTCTAACATGCTTTGTTTTCCTAAAAGGTCTAATGTATCACTCAGTTTGAATAACTCTGTTACGATTGGTTTTCAATCGAAAATTTTGAACACTTACTAGTTTATAATATTAAATTATTGGCTTTAATAATGACTTTGTTGTAGGCGATATGTTTTTATTATCTACTGAAATTATGATCCGTTGATAAAACCATTTTAAACATTTCCAGTTTGTTAAAATTTAGTATTCAATTCCCAAACAGGCAAAAGTCCTTTACACCTTTTTTTATTTATCGACTAGGGATTTTCTACCATTCGCTCCATTTTGCATAGACCCGATGGCTGTGCGTTATTTTTACTCTTCAATTTATTTTAGAAAATGAAAAGAGTAAAAAGCATTACGAAGTTCCTGTGATGTCGTTAGAGTTTTTACATCATCCATTTTCACGGTTTAGTGAATTGAATGTAAATCTAATCTACCATTTTTCGAAAAAAACTTTAAAATCTCTCTTTTCTTAATTTTATCATTTTTTTAATAATTAACAAATCTAAAAGTGATGAAATAAACAGTTAATATAAAAGCTAAAGCGAAACGTCCCAATACGAAAAACCTACTTAATTGCTTACTAGTGCCTGGTGGTTTGTATTAGTAGACCATATAACTTTCTCTAATGATACGACTATTCTCTATAACGAAATCATACGCCATATTTGCAAGATGGAACATGCTCGGTCCCTTTAATTGTAGAGAATTTATACAGCAGTTTACGGTGTTATGTCAGCATAACATTTAGTTCTAAAACTCTAAATTTTGGTTTTCAGATCCTTCTTAATCTTGCTAGAAGCATATTCGAAGAGCAAAACAATTTGGAATGTTTAGTTACGAAGATAATGAGAGAAGCGCAGGACCTACTGAAATGTGACCGATGTGCAGTTTACCTACTTGATCTAGACTGCTGTGAATCGGTAAGTGAAATAAAACAAAAGAGTAATTTATTATTTATTATAATATCATTATTATTAGGTAAAAGCGTAGACATTTTCTAGTTAAAGTGACACATACATTCATAGGAATATAAGAATCGGTACGAAATTTCTTTACCTTCTTCTTTGATAAATATGGCTTCAAGAAATAAATTAATTATAATCACTGCAATTATTTCGCTAAAACATTAGTTTCTTCAGGTGAAGATTGTTCCAACATCGTCAACACAACCATATTTATCTACAAAAATTAACCACTGTGGTATTTCTACAGTGACAGATACAATAAACAAAAAATAATAATACCAAATGACCAATGAGGTATAAGAAACTCACCACTATTAACCCAAATTTAGTTAATAAATGACCCTACCCTCTCTTTCCGTATTAATGAATTTTTGTATACAAATGGATGTGTTGGCAAACATGAAATAATCTTTACCTTAAGAAAGCAATGTTTTAGCGAAGCAATTGCAGATGTAAGTATTTTCCATAGAAAATATAGTAAGGTAAACTACAAGATTATAATGCATGGTTTCAACTTAACACAATAGCTGTTAAATATTCTAAAAGGTAAGATTGGATAATAATAATGTCATATTTACAGGGTTTTAACAAAAATTGAATAGGAATTTTTATTTATCCATCAACTTTACTTAAAGAAAAGCGAAAATCAGTTTGAAATAAAATTTTCACCATGTCCTAACAATTTAGAATAGAAATTTAAAAGCCTGAGAATATTTTTGGTACGGAAGCTATTTGCTTAAGCCCTTTTCCCCATCGTATATTGCTTCCTAAGTGGCATGCCAAAATATGGTAATAAGGATGCCAGAAAACCGTAAAAAAAAGGAATATGTTATCCTTTGTGCGCGTTTTAAAAGTGCTGAGGCAAATAGGTAAAAGGTTCGATACTTTCGGTAAAAGCTTTGTGAATGACACTGCAAACAAAAGTGCGAACACATTCTACGTACAAAGAGGTTTCATTAAGACTTGCTGATAATACCTAATTAAATTGCGTACCTGCTACTCTACAGGCTTTTGTGAAAAAAGATACCTCCATTTAAATTTTACCACGCCGACATTATCAAAGCTTTATGTGTTCGGTAATTGTTAACGCCTGAAAAAAAAAACAATTCGTTAACAAACACCTGTTTAACGTAGAAGCAAACAAACAGTGGCAACGTATTTGCATACGTATCGGTTCCAAGATTATTTATTTCTTGCGAAGTAACATTTGATATAATATTTGATCCTTTCATCTTTCACGCGTAACAGGGTAGATTTTTTTGTTATATTTACGATACTGAAATATAAGCATAATATATTGTTTTATGGGTTTATTAAGAACTATATGGGTTAGTTACAAGTTTTTTTTAAAGCTTAGCTGAATTTTATTAACCCTGTTTTGCTCATAATTTTAGTTTAGTGAAGTAGTTTGAGGTATAAAACGGGTGGAACATATTTTCAACAATATTTATGAGAATTTGATACCTAAAATTCGAAAAACAGAAAGATATTAAGATCTATGCTAGTAAGATTTTTTTTGAGTCACTTAACTTGTTTACACTTTTCCTATACATTGAATTGTTTACTCTTCTAAATAACGATTATTTCCGAGTTAAACATGTGCTATAATACCCGATACTTTCAGAAATCAATCACTAGCCTCAATACAATTTCAAAGAAGTTTGTTTTTGGATATTCAGAAAATGTAATGAAGCGTTACGAACGAAAGAGAAGAAATTGCTACCATTATTTAATCTAATGGATCTGTTTATTTGATAAATGAGATGGTGCAAAATAAAACGTTGTATTAAAACGGAATCTGATAAACAAAATTTTGTATTTGTATCATATAAAAGCAAGGTTGCAAATTGAAATGTTTTTTCAGGAAGGCCCAATATTGTTTGACTCAGAATATATAGACAAACTATTTACGCAATTTAATACGTTTGTTTTGTGGTTTGAAACTATATCTAAAGAGTATAAATAATAACTACTCTACATATCTCACGTCTTTTGAGGATCTTGTTGTAAAGTATTCAAAATACCACTAAAAAAATAGAATTAAATATTATTAATCCGATCCTGTTGTGTGAAACAGATCTTTTTTGGTTATTAACAAAGGTAAATTTGAATATATGCAAATCAATATAGTAACAAACAAATAGATATTTACTGTTGGACTATTTTACAGAAATAGAACATCGTTACGAAATTTTATTACTTAATATATCTAAACGTCAGTATTAAAATGTTAGAAAAGTTAGATTTAACTATTAGCCGTAACAACAATAAACACAAATTTGCCATTTAATTTATCACAAATAAACACACACATATATCGTCATCAATAACCTATCATGCCACCCCAATCAAGATAAAATGTCTGCTTTTTACTAGATGTTATACAGATTGATCAACATACCATTAGATACGATAGATTTCAAAGAAGAATTAAACATAATTAAGCAAATTGCATTAAGTAATAATTATAAAGTTGATATAATTGATAAGTTACTGTTTAAATTACAATTTAAGAAAGCAACTAGTAAGGTATACCCCCGATGCAATTATAACTAAAATGTTAATTATAAAACCATCACTTACTTAAATAATCCTTCAGAAATATTACGAAAATTCTTAACTAAAAATAATCTGAAAGTGGCATATAAAACACAAAATACTTTAGGAAAACATATTAAAAATAACAAGGACAAAATTAGTAAGGAAAACATGTCAGGAGTGTATAAACTAAATTGTTATTCTTGTAACTGCATCTATATAGGCCAGACAGGGCGTACTTCTAAAGAACGATTAGAAGAACATAAAAAATCTTATGAAAATAATAAACTAAATTCGAACTATGCTAAACATCTAATCGAAGAAAACCATACTTTTGACGATAACTTTGAAATTCTTCATGTTGTAAATAAAAGCCTAGGATTATCATTATTAGAAACATTAGAGATTAATAAATACAAAAATAAAAAAACACTGTTAAACGACCAAATTTACCTCAACAATTCACCGTTACTAAATCTTTTACTCACCTCCCGCCCTAATCCACTAGTATATAAGACAAATGTTAAGATAAGTTTATTATATTATTACTTCTGAAGAAGCCTACGTTAGGCGTAACAATTGTAAAGTGTGAATATACCAATTTTGTGGAAACTTTGTGTTCACCTATTATTTGAAATGAGTTTCCATCAAGTGAATGTAGAAAGAATAAATAATAGAAAAGTTAGTGTAATAAACAAAATTAATATCTTTCTTCTTGTGACTGTAGTCATTTTTTAATTTTTTATTCACTTTTGTATAATGAGTGACTCACTTTCTCTCGAACAAGTGTCATTTGGAAATTAAAAATCGTTTACCTAAAACATATTTTTCACTTTTAATAATGGGCGGAGGAAGATGCCTTCTAATATACAGAAACAGTGATATATGTGCCACCTAGATAAATGTAGATATAGTAGAATATATTTTCTAACGCATTATCATCGAAGTCAATCTCATTTAAAATTCAATTTTCCTGAGATATATAGCTTTTGCAATACACGTCTTCGCTGAATAAAGTCTTACGTAATCTTTTATGCGTTTACTGTAAAATTTGATCTAGACTCTATAAAATGTATATCTAAACAAAAAAAAAACAATTTTTTGAATTTTCAGAATATTTTACTTATATTATACTTTTTCGCTGCTCTTTAAACATACTTCCTACTGCTAAAATTTCCAGGTTAATCGTAAACCTGTGAAATGTAAGGAAATTTATACGCAATGTACATATGTAACTAGTGGATTCTACAAAGCACTAATCAGATTTGACTATTTTAGAATCCTTTGTTGCCCTTGATTATTATTTTTGAAAGTTGAAACGATTTTTTCTTGGACCATGAAATGTTATTAAATCTATAACTCGAGTCGCCCCTTAGAAACAAATCTAGTCAACTATCCTGTTATAGAAAATAAAACAAAACAATGTACTTTCACAAAAATATTTTTAATAATACAACAACTGTTTCAATAAATAAACAACAGAAACAATTGTTTCTAAATGTTCACATTAATTTAAAGTTCCTCTGCAATTATTTCGGGCTACTAATCTTTTTATGAGTAACTTAGTAAAAACATTTCCGTAAATAAAAATAACCTAGGCAAAACTTTAATTAATATTATAGACCAATTCGAAAACATAAAAAAGTCAGGAGTATATAAATTAACCTGTAACAATTCTAAAGTGACTTAGATTGGACAATCAATAATATAGTTACTGTATTGTTTAGGCATCTACTTGATGAAACTTCATTTTAATAAACTAACACAAATTAAAACACAGATTTAAGTTTTAAAGCGATATTATATATATAATATATATTGTGTTAGTTTATTAATAATATAATTGTTTCGCTATCAGTGTAGCATCTTCAGGTATAAAATAAAATAAGGTTTTATACCTGATGAAGCTATAGTGATGGCGAAACAATTATATTATTAATAAACTAACACAATATATATTATATATATATTGTGTTAGTTTATTAATAATATAATTGTTTCGCTATCAGTGTAGCATCTTCAGGTATAAAATAAAATAAGGTTTTATACCTGATGAAGCTATAGTGATGGCGAAACAATTAATAATATTTAAAGATTCTAGTGATGATTCTTCATGAAACATTATTTTATTAGTAAACAACACAAATAATTGTTTCTAAATGATCACTGTACTGTAAAAACTAAACCTTTTTCAAGAGTAACTTAGGTATTATGTGTTTTTACAAATGGTTTATTTACACAATACTTTTAATAATTTATCTGTACAGAGGGTGTAATTGTGTTGATCATTAGTTGTTTTATTATTAAATTTAAGTGATTTTTTAATTTCAAGAACATTTGGCCTTTGGGTTGGTTGTGCAACAAAATAATATCTTCATCTAAGTGATGTTTAGTTTCTATACCACGTAAAGCGATACTGGGTACTTTTAAAGTTGTTTAATATTGATTTTTTATGTTCATTCAGTCTAATTATTTAATTTCTGCCTGATTGTCCAATCTACGTCGCTATGAAATTATTACAGTTTAATTTATATACCTCTGATTTTTTATGTTTTCTAATTTGTTTTTATTATTAATTAAAGTTTCGCCTAGATTGTTTTTATTTACTGAAGTGGTTTTACTAAGTTACTCTTGAAAAAAGCTTAGTGAACATTTAGAAATAATTATTTGTGTTGTTTATATATTGAAACAATATTATTAAAAATATTTTTGTGAAAGTACATTTTATTGTTTTATTTTCTATAACACGATGATTATAGCTAATATGAATTCGAAAAAATCTCGAAGTTGACTAGATTTGTTTCTAAGGGGCAACACGAGTTATAGGTTTAATATCATTTCATAGTCCAGGAAAAATTCGTTTCAACATTCAAAAAATACCTTTACAAGTTTCATTCAAAATTGAAAAAGTTTTTTTATCTGATGAAAAGTACTTTTTCGTATTAATCCAAAATAATATTAAATCGTACAGTTTTTCGCAATTTATGTTGATTATTGAGAGACCCCGTCCACAAAAATACTCGTTATTAATAGTATCTTCTTCATTTCGATTTATCTGCCACATAAAAGCAAACTAAGTGGTCCAAACAAGACGGATGATGACTAATCCAAGAGATAAATATTTGTCGACCTAAAGCAGTTTCAAACGCTTCAAATTAACACTTTAAAATTAAGACGGATTAAGATTCCTTTACTCCTAAGAGCGCTTGAAAGGTTAAAGTTTGACGATGAACATTTTCTTCGTGAGTTAATGAAACATTCTGACCTTTGAATAACGATTGGGGATTTTCAACTTTTTATCTTCTATTTCACGATCACTGCTATAGTATTAAATGCTGGCTCCATGATTTTATACTTTAAGCCAGGTGTTGGTAACCTAAGACCTGCAGGTCACCGAGTGACTCACTTTATTTCCGAAAATAAAGTATAATATATAAAAATAATTAGAAATATATGTTATTATTAAAATTATTTATAGACGTGTAGAAAAATTGCATTGAAACATTTAACAGTACTTTTTCTGTCTATATTTAACAATGTTCCATATCACCGAAAATTCGATTTCCTTTATTAAAATTATCTACTAAAAGACGAAAATATCTCTGACCCAAACGTCTCTTTAATACTCACATTTTGGTAAGATGTTGACCCTGGGCCAAAAAAGTTTGCCGACCCCTTGTGAAATTTGTCTTTCGGTTGGGAAGCGTTCCAAATGTAAGATCTTTGATCCTTAATTTTTAGACGAACAAGGATTTTAATGCCTTCTTTTTTGGATATGTTGTCTTCGTCTAAGAATCTTTCGGAATCAACAGTGTAATTCAATACCGGTAGGGGTATTAGCCCTAGGAGTAATTGTGTCTGTTGATTTCATATTTATATTTAATATATATAAATATAGAAATTCTGCATGTAATCTAACAGTCTTTAGACACGGCCCAAAAGTCCGGAACAAAAAACATCACTTAAAACATATATGTATTGAGGCCAAAATTAAACATATTTTTAAAGTTAATTTTCTTTATTATGAAATAAATCCGTAAACGAATATAAATAACAATAAATAAACCAAACGTTATTTTTATAATCTCTATTCGATGGAAAAAGAATATTTAACGAAATACTTGCTTTTGACATAAGAATCTCGAATATGACTAATTTTATCTATGCATTTTAACTTTATAAGTATATTTACTCTTTAATCTTCGACTTTTCAATAAAATAGCATCTGTATTTGAAGGTGTTCCTAAATCTTAATTGTAAAGGCGAATATTTAGTCGGCAAAATCAAATAATTACATTCTCTTTGATTGCAGAATCACTTGGAAAACATCTTGGAGCGTCCCGGAAAAACTAAATTAACTCAAGCGTCGATTCAAGAAAAACAAACTTCTCACGAAACTTCGAGTACTATAATGGTAGACCAAGGCAAGCGAAAGACTACAGGAAACTGCAGGTAAATACCTATTAACTACACTAAAATGTGTTTCCGTTTTATATTAAGAATAAAATACGAAATACGAAAGAGATCTTACCTAACATATGTGTATAATGAATGAACAATAAAATAAATAGTTCTCAGAATTTAAACGATAAATTCATAAAACACCTGCATCTTCTAAGGTTAAATCAATTTGAAACCAAAAATATAGCAAACATAGACTTTTTATTAACTGTATTTTGATTTGTTTATTGCAACTTGTATGTCTGTTGTTTAAAATTCCCTGCAATTTAACAGTTTAATAAGTTGACTGACCTCAACTGCTTATCTAAACGACTATTACAGAGATTACTTTTTAGTGAATATAAATTTTGGGACACCAGCAAATTGTTACATCCACGACATGTTTAGGTCACAGACCAGTCTAAATTAGAATATACCGATACCACCAAAAATGGCCCAAACAAAATTGTTTAGAATTTTCTAAACCCTATGTTTTAATATAAAAGTCTTATTCCTCCGTTTGTTGCAGATTTACCACCGTATTCGAATTACGAGCAGGTGGTGCACAAACCCTTATGTCAAGACCATCATCCTTCGACTTGCAAACCTCTACATTAGCCCAAATTGCTGCATACAGTGCCACGACAGGCCAAATATTAAACATCGTCGATGTCCAAGCATGGTTAAAAGAAAAATATGATATGACTGATGCAGAATTTGCTGAAACATTGCTGTGTATGCCGATTGTGAATGGCCAGAAGAATATTATCGGGGTAGCACAAATGATTAATAAAGCTAATGGATTGCCATTTTCCGACTGTGATGTGTCATTATTTGAAGCATTCGCTATTTTTTGCGGCCTCGGTAAGTCAATAATCGATTAAATTTCGAAACGCATCAGTAAACTTTTACAGGATTTGAAAGCTCATAGAAAGAAATTAATAAAGTGAAATAAATATAGACGTGAGGTAGTGGTATTTATATCTACTTAGTAGTGTGCAAAACCCGACCAAAAAATTTTTTTCGTAAAATGCATAAATGTAAAAAAATACACAGGTTAACGTGGATCAGGAAGCTAAGACCAAATAAGTCATTTTTGACGTACTATGCGACGCTGATTTTGAATCTGGCCTCATAATTGCCATACCACATTTCAATTTTGAGACACCCTCTCCTCAATTTTCAAAAATTTTAATTTTTGACCCTATTGTGAATATGTGAGTATGTGAATTGAAAAATTTCGAATTAAGCTAATTTGAATTGTTTGGCTTTGAGACTAGGATTTTTCGAAACTAAAGATTTTCTGGAACTATATATGACTTTACATCAAAGATGATTACTTTCTTCTGTAATTATTTTTTCAACTTTCCATAACCGTATGTGTTAATAAAAGAAGGAAACTGCCATATTTTCGATGTATTTTTCAAAGGCGAACAAGAATCTGGTTCCTAAATTGCTCTAAAATATTAATACTTCAAGATACATAAATCCAAACAAGCATTTGGATTTTTGAGTTACCCTTTTGGTTGTTTTATTCTTTTGTTTCACATTGTAATTCTCTCAAAAAGTTCAAAAATTGCAATATTTTAATATTGGGATTAGAATATCTTAAAATCTTAACATGATTAGGCAATTCTGAGGCAATATTTAGACGTAAATGGCTGCCCTTTTGTTTTTTACCTTTCAATCCTTGATTTTCTTGACCTGTGTGATCTATCAATTTTTTTAATAAATACAGATACCGTAGTGAACGCTATCTGAACCAAAAGCATATTTTTATTTTTGTTTTAATAATTTTAACGTAAATTTGGGAATATCGTTGGAGACATTTTTCATCCAAAGATATTCTAATATTTTGTTACGAAACAGGAGACCAGCTGACGAAGATTAAGTCGAAAATAGACTGAAAGTGGTATCAATCGAAGTAACCTCCATTAAAATATAAACTTTGGAAACCTCCTATACAATGAAAATATCTACGTAGTTCGATAAATTTATTAAATTCTCTTAAAATAGAAAAGTCATACCATTGCTATTTTTCAGTACCTTCTGATTTAATTAGAGACTCTGCGAGCTGTGAATAGAACTAATAAGTTATTAGTTTTCCTTCAAGATGTTTCGGTATTATGTAATAATAATTGTACACAAAACTAAAATATTATTTTTTAATCTAAACAGAGTGGTTCCATGATAAACGAAGTGCAGTACGTTTTCCCTTAGGACGAACTTAAAAACATTCTAGTAAATTTCATGAGTTACAAATTTAATAACACATACGATTAGTTATTTTACCACAAAGGATAATTTATTCACCGCATTCAATTTGTGAAGCTCTGCAACCCAACTCAAATATTCTAATAACAAAATTTACATAATATTTTCACATTTTGATAGTTATTCCATGCAAATGTTGCACGTACCATATGTAAAGAAATCTATTTGTTATACCGAATCATAATCCAAGATTATATGTGTATACTTTTGGAAATTTACATTTCATTACTGACTTGTGCACTTACCACTATGCAGTATAACATTTTCTCTTCAAAATAAAGGGAGTAGGGTCGGAAAGAATATGAAAATTACTCCCTTAACTGTAAATTTTATATGTATCTAAAAATATTATTTTTAGTGATCACTTCAACTTTTGGCATTTTTTTCTCTTTTTTATATTTTCCCGTTATTATCAACTATAGTCCTTTCGTATTTTACAAATATTCACTGAATTTCACCAAGGATTACGTATACTTAAGCCCACAAAAGTTCCTCTTGAAGTCATAAATTGCTTTTGAAATACAAATATTCCAAAAGAAGTTTGTCGTCCACTTTTATGTTACAAGGAAATAATTATTTAGTCCTCCAGGGACTCAAACTTTTTCTATTCAGTATGTAACAGCAATTCTTAATATGTACGCTATTCCAGTAATGGTTTCCGATAGTCAGGACTTATTATAATCTATTTCAACAATATATTTAAAGAAAACCTTTTACAATTGTTTCGACGAGACCGTCATTATCAAAGATACAGCCAAGCAAACAAAAATAAAGGAAATGTTTTTTGTTCCATTAATTTCATAAAAAATGTAATCAATAAAATTAAACTTAGGTTAAAGACATTAAATATAAAAACAGTAGAAGTTAATAAAACTAATTTAAAAACTTTACTAGTACACAATAAAGATAAAACAGACTTTAATTGTAACGATTTAAATTGTAACCAGTACGTTGCTATATACATAGGCCAATGTGGCGGAGCCTTAAAACATAGAATAAAAGAACATGTAAATAGCATAAAAACCATGTAAATTCTACGGGCTTTTCCGAACATTGTAATATCAACGGACATACATTAAACATAGATAACATTAAATTAATTCACGTCGGACAAAAAAGCAAAAGATTAAATTTACTCGAAAATCTTGAAATTAAAAAAGCTTTATCTAATGGAAAAAATGTAGTAAATAACCATAAAGAATTGTGCACAATACATAATACACCCTTACTGTTACCTAGAATACAATAGCTTTATTGTGAGTTGATGTTGTGATGTTCGAAAATTCCATGTAAACTGGTTGGTTGTTACAAATATGTTTATGTATCTATGTTTCCAGAATTCCATATCGACTAATTAGTTGTTACAAATACGTTTATGTATGTATATTTGTACATCTTGTCAGTAGGTATTTAACCGATTGGTTTTAACTTTTAATTTAGTTTGTTTACCTACTCTTTGATCATAACGGTCTCGTCGAAACAATTGTAAGAGGTTTTCCTTTAATACATTGGCTTATCATGTTTCATCAAATATGCACCAAAACTAGTTTAATAAATAATCTATTTGTAAATGATAATTGATATATTTGTTTTACTTCTGTTACATGGTTTAAAACATACAACTGATAAACTAAAATTGCAAAGTGGAAATAAACTCCGTATGGAAAAAGAAACAAAATATTCAAAGGTTTCACTAATATTCATTATACTAGATACGTATTTCGCCTTATAAAGGCATCATTAGGAGTATAATAAATATGAGTTGAACCTTCAGATATTTATTTTATAGACAGATAAACTAAAGTTGTTTAAACTCCATATGTCTATTATTGAAATTGTAGTTTTAAACAATTCGTCAAAATTATATGCCTTATCCAGTACGGTTGAGGTATTAATATATTTCAGGTATTCACAATACTCAAATGTACGAGAACGCCTGCAAATTGATGGCAAAACAGAAGGTAGCTCTTGAATGTCTTTCCTATCATGCCACTGCAAGCAATGATGCTGTCGAACAACTTCTAAAGGAAGAGATACCCTCTGCGGAAACGTTTAACTTACAAAACTTCACATTCATAGATTTCGAGCTCTCTGACCTGGAAACGTGTAAGGCCACCATCAGGATGTTCCTTGACTGCAATCTTGTACAGCAGTTTCATATTCCGTACGAAGTAAGTTCAATTATCTTGTGATTTTAAAAAGGATTGAAACTTTTTAAGTCAATATTTTCTAATATCTATGTAACATTTTATAAATAATGCTAAAGTTTTATTTATTAAAAGCCCCTATGATATTGACAACAACTTTAAGTAAACTAATCCAAATCAATAATTTTCAACTTTTCATAGCAATGTTTATTATTTTTTCTAATTAATTTGGTTTTCTAAATTCATAATCCTTGAATGATACACTTAAACTGAATTCCTATTTACTTATGATTACAATTTCACATTTGCAGCAAAATTATTCATTAATCATAATGATCTGCAAATAAAACTAATAGATATATTTTGAAAAAATTGATTGAGTAGACCTCTACCTTATGAAAGTTGATCATCTTGATTTTTAGAATAAAACACCTTAAGGAACTTTCACTTATTTTATTTAATCTCTTAACAAATTTGTTTCGAGCTACAAGGTCATCTTCAAAAGAAGGAATTATATATGTATATCATATCATATCAATGATTCCTTTTTCTGAAGATAACTTTGTAGGTCGAAACAAATTTGTTAAGAAATTAAATAAAATAGGTGAAAGTTCGCAATCAACAATGTAGTTCAATGCCGATAGGGGTATTAGCCCTCGGAGTAGTTGTTTCTGTTGATTCCATATTTATAAGTAAAAGTTCCTTAAGTTGTTTAATTCTAAAAATTTAATAGATATAATTAATTCTCAAACACATTTTTTATTGCAGATTCATTAATAATACGCTTCCAAAAATTTTAAATTCATCTTTTTGTCTAGCAAGTGGCTAATCGCCATCATACAGAAAAACATTGACTCATTATGTCAACAGATTGTAGTATAAAATTGAGCCCTGTATATTTTCTGAATGTTTATTTTTTGATCCGACCATTTGCGCTTTTTAGGAATTGTAGACTGATATTTTGTAAAGGCGCACTACTCCATGCCACTCCAATGCTCGATTTTAGAAAGTTCTCATTTTTTTATGATCTTTTTTACCGAACCTCTGCAAAATAGATTTCAAATCAAAGAGAAAAAAAGAAAAAACAAATAAGTTTCACGAAATTTTTATTTTCTCGACAATATTGTTTCATTAACTAGAGAATACAAATGATTACTAAATATGTAAAATGTGTTCAAAAAAATTATACTATTAAATTACAAGAAACGTGGTGGGGAGAATAGGTTATAATTCAAAGGGGAATTATGGGATACTAATTCTAGTTGGTCATTTACAAGATTACATTTATTATGAACAGCTTTTCTTATTTCTAAATTTTCAAGGAGAGACAGTTTCCTGCTTTTTGTAATGTTACAATGTAAATTTTTTATCTTATCCAAGTCTAGATGATGAATATTAGTAATGCAATGTTCAGCAAAACCACATTTGCTATCCATTTTGTTAATGGCGTTATTATGTTCGGAAACGCGTTTTTTAACAGACTTGTCACTCTGTCCAATATAAATAGCATTGCACGAATTACAGCCTAAACGATAAATACCACTTTTTTCTAAAGGATCAATGGTTTTATTTTTACATAATATGGATTTTAAATTAACTGGACTATTTTCTATGATTTTACAATTAAAAGAATTCTCTAATTTGTATTTGAATGTATGACTAATATTTTGAACAAATTTTACACTACCAAACTTAGGGATAGTTTTATCAATTACGACGTTGTTATATAATAATTTATTAGCTTGATTTTTTGTTTTTTTTTGGCTAACATCTTATCTATTAAGTTAGAATGATAACCACTGGCAACCGCTATGTATTTAATAATATCTAATTCATTGTTAAAATCTGAAGGGGAAAGAGGTATAGAAGTTAGTCTGTGCAGTAAACAATGAAATACTGCATATTTGGTTTGCAAAGGGTGGTACGAATCATATGGGATAATGATGATTTATATAGTATAAATTGTATGAACACATTTGACATATTTAGTAATCTTTTGTATTCTCTAGTTAATAATCGAATCTACCGAAACAATATTGTCGAGACAATAAAAATTTCGTGAAACTTATTTGTTTTTTCTTCTTTTCTCTTTGAAAATTTGTAATTCAAATATCTAGCTTCCAACATAATCAACACCTTTTCATTCTGGAATTTTGCGACCCTAAATTAGGCTAAAAGAACTTTTCAACAAAATCATGAAGCAAAACTTATTGTGTAATTTTTTGAAATTTCGACGTATCAAACAATTTAGAAAAAAACTTTTCGTCCCCGATTTTGCTGTTTTAAGTTTTATCTAATCTAATTTGGGGTTGTATAATTGAAAAATTACAAAACACTACGAGTCATTTAAATCGGAAGCAAGATATTTGAGTTGTTTTTTATCGTTATCCAATTTGCAGAGGTTCTGAAAATATTCGTAAAATCGAAAATAGAGCATTGGGTTTTGGGGTGAGCCTTTACAAGAAGATATCAGTCCATAACACCTGCAACGTGCAATCTGCCATTATACAGGATCTTCTCAACAGAACAGATTTAACAAACTTATCTGGAACAGGCTCAAATTAATTGCTAATCAGCTTGTGCCAAATCCTTATCTAAGCGATAGAATAAACGTTCTGAAGGACAAAAGGTGCGCACAGCAGGATAATTGCTCCTGACAAAGCATCAAACTGTACACCGTAATACAAGTAAACGTATTGTCCTTAATCGTTATCCAGCTGTTATTTTAATAGGAGAGGTGCTTTTGTTTACCTCTCGTTAATTAAGTTGATAATAAACAGTAAACAAGTTCAAAACTTTATTTAACAAAATTGTACGATGGGAATCTGTAGCAGCTCGTAGATATATTAAAAGAGTTAAGACAGAAAATGAATAAAAGGACGCCAACCTTTTTAGTGTTCAAATTGAGGATTGCTTACTTTATATTCTTCAAAATAATTCCTGTAAAATTTGTTTGCAAAACAAAATAAATATTTTCGTGGCAACTTCAACCTGTTGTTTCGTTTTTGTTTTACCATAATCAATTTAATTTTTTGAAATACTAACCTGATTATTAAAGTTCATTTTTCGATTATATATATTTCATTTATAGCTTTATTTACGTAAAAGACATTTCAAAAGTAAAACATTATTATTATTATTTATCCTACTATTTATAGGATTACAATAAATAAAATTTAGTTAATTAAAATCTAAGTCATTGACCTCAACTTTAAACCCTTCTTTTGTTAAAAACTCAAACTTTTTGCATTATCCTTGATCTTTAACTTATCGAAATTGTACTGTATGATGAAGATTTAAATTAAAATAAACAATCTGTAAAAGTATTCTATGTAAAATAACTATTTCTGTAGATATTTAGTTTTCAGTTTCATATTTTTTGGAATTTTATAGAAATAACAATATTTGTTTCTACAAATTGCTTTTCGTAATTTCAATGTTTATCCTTTGGTGTCCAATTCAAGTTTACCATCCTTTTGTATCCATAAAATTCAAAGAAACAAGTGAGGCATATTTCAATTAGTGTAGCATTAATCGATAAGCTGTTTCATCTTTTTAATTGCTCCTAAATCTATTCGAAAAGCTCTGTCACTTTGTATTTTCGAGACAGTAGAAAAAACTGAATCGTTACTGTGTTGCTCTCTTCTATCTAAATTGCAAATTTATCTAGCCGAAACCTATTAAAGGTAATCAATCAAAATATACACATATTTGTGTATGTTCATACGTTCATACTGATAACTAGAGGTCATGACCTATTGTCCTCATTATCATTTGGTTAATCCGAATTGCAACGAAAATTAAGAAGGAAAAGTGTTTCAAGTAAATTCGTTATTGTAATAAATACTGTAGAATGTAATTTTCAAAGAAACAGTAATTTTGTGTATTTCCAATTATTTTAAGGAATATTAAAGAGCTTTGCTAAGCTACAGTAGTATTGGACTTAGAAATAATTTAAAATTGTTAATTATACACTATAATCATTTCGAACCATTAAATTTACATAATAAATCCTCTATTATAATAAGACCTATTTGTAATTTTTCTTACGACGTCATTAATTAAATAATTTATAATGGTGAAAGCTTTTCCTTTATTTTCCCTTGCTTATTTTTCCAATTCTTACGAAAATGTAAATAAGTTTTGATTAGACTTGCAAAGTTAATCTTGATAAGGCCATTTCAGGAAGAACCCTCAAAATTAATTTTCTACCCTCCAAGAAATATGAACGGCTTTTCTAAAGAAATAATTATAATTTGTTCATTGTTGAGAGTTATCTTCTTCAGAAACTTTTCAGTTGAAAAAGTTGAAACAGGCTTTAGGACTTTTACTTATAAATAAAAATACCGTTAAATTCTGGTAGAACTCGCGCCCTAAGGATATACATACACTTATACAATCGTAAATTTTACAATTATCTGTTCAATTTAGAGAATGTTTGATTGTGATGACTGAAGAATGAATAGAATACACCACATTGTTTGCCCTTGTCAAAGAAATTAGGTTTGTTACATAATAATCCTCAAGTTCTTTCCCTTACTTATATTCTGACATCCTTCTTCATTTCCAATTTGAAGACTACTTCATGTCTCAAAAGATGTCCTATCGTCCTATCTCTTCGTTTACATAGCACCCTCTGTTTTCCTACACTTTCTAATGCCTCTTTATTTCTAACTATTTTCATCATCCCTCTCAAATGCTTCTAGCGTTTCCTTTTCAGGTGCGCTACCCGTCCACGTTTCGCACCCCTACAGAGCAGTGCTTCAATCATACACATTTAACAATTTTGTTCAAATTCACAAAATCCTATTTTGCTTAGTTGACAAATAAAGTTTAAAGGTATTCTCCGATTGTTGTAGGTCCTCTGTCGTTGGGTTTTGTCAGTGAAGAAAAACTATCGGCCTGTCAAATACCACAACTGGAGACATGCCCTTAATGTGGCGCAAACCATGTTTGCGATGTTCAAGACTGGAAAAATGGACCGTTTCATGACTGACTTGGATGTTTTGGGTCTCTTGGTGGCCTGCCTCTGCCATGATTTAGATCATCGTGGCACAAACAATGCCTTTCAAACAAAAACCGACTCTCCACTAGCTGTTCTCTATTCTACAAGCACCATGGAACATCATCACTTCGACCAGTGCGTTATGATACTCAACACTGATAGCAACAATATTTTTCAAGTAGGTGGGTTTTGGAAAATTGTCACACACACCCACTGTTGCGTCTTAACACACAAATCAAAACGCCGTGTTGAAGTTCATTAATATATTATTTTATTGCCTTGAAGTGAAAAAGATTTTTTGTGTTTTTTGAATTTATTTATTTACATTTTTTACACAAATTTACAAGTTGCGGTGAAATTTCGTACACAGGTTATTCTTGGTCAACCGTTTTTCTGCTAATAACTGCTAAAGTCTAAGCGCCTAAAGTTACATGTTCATTGTTAACAGCACCGTCGCCCCACACCCCCGCAACATCAAGTTCAGATCATGTGATGGTACGATGCCATTTCCTCGAAAGGTCGGTTTATGACAGTCCGACCCTTCAGTAGGCCATCGAAAATACTGTTGTTGTACAGAATTATGCACTTTCTAAATTTCATAGAAAAAAATATTCTTAAATTAAAAAATATTCTAGGAGGCTTCAACACCCACACACATATGCATCTAACATAGTATAGCTTTTCATTCATGAAATACCTACATATGTTACAGTAGGTTATTATTACAATAAGAATTCCACAATTTACTCTTTTAGAGCTCTTACAACTTTTATTTTCTATTTTCGTAAAATTTCAGGCTGGAATTATAGCATTGTAATTTATTATTTTATTTAATAATTTCCGTTTTATTGTTTCAGGAGTTATCACCTGAAGATTATAAAAAAGTAATGCATCTAGTAGAAACAGCCATTCTATCCACGGATCTAGCTATGTATTTCAAGAAAAGAAATAAATTCCTTGAACTTGTTGAAAATGGAGAATTTGATTGGCAAAGTGATGATAAAAAAGAACGTAAGTCATTCATAAATAAACTAAAACTAATAAGAGCACAGCGAAGAGACTTATTAGAATAAAAAGATCTTGTTGTAATTTGTGTATCACGGTCGACTATTTGATACCCCTTCAAATTCAACTAATAAAAGTATTTGTTACGAAGAAAACCACTTATGTCGCTTGTTGTTAAACGATACAAACTGCTATTTTTCAATTAAAGCTAACTAATATTTAACACGAGAATAAGAGCTTTAGAATGTTAAATTCCTCATCTACATATACAAAATTAAATTGACTACCTACATTACATGCAAATAACCCTAATAATTTAACAATCTTACAAATATTTTAGACCCGTACAATTAGCGAATATAATTTGAGAGAGAATTAAAAGGAATTTGTTCATATTATTGTAACCATTAAAGTCATTATTAATAACAAGTGTTCCGCGTGGAGCAGACATCCCTAATAATAAATTACCGTACGCCACTGGCCACTCCAAATGCTGTTTATGAGTCGCCGTCTATTTTCCTGGCTCTGAAGTTTAGAAATGCTACAAGCACTTTCCCCAAATTTTATCTGTCGTATGTAGGTAGTCAGAAAGTAGGAAATATATACACAGAACTGACACCTACATACATACCTAGTCTGTTGATTTCAATAATACTCCAGTGAATTTTATTTCAATTTAATGGAAGTTTATGTCATGTCAGTACAACAGAAATTGAAATTTGAATTGCAAATTTAATGACAACAGAGGCGTAAATATTGGCCACTGCAAGCTACACGTTAAATGTATTTACGGTGGTAATAAAATTTCATGGATCACCAGGCAGTACTTTTGAATATATTTTTATATTGCTCTATTACAATGTTCGGTTATAAGGACGACAAAACGACTATAATGATCATTAACATATATTGCCTCGGAACATAAAAAACAACAGAAATTTGGATAATGTCGTTGTGAAGAATAATGCCATCATTATCAAAAGGTTATGGAACATAAAGGTAGAGAATAAACCATACAAACAGCAACAATAAACACAATTGCCATTTAAATGTCTCGTAAAACTAATACGCGAGAATGGTAAAGGATTAGCTCAAATAAAAATTTTGTAACCTTTTAAAGATTTATAAAAGATATTACAACGTTGCAAACGTCAATATTCGTTATCATTAAGATTTACAAATATCTTTGTAGGATTTACAATAGCGTTTAAATGTCGTTGCCATCATAGCTGTGTCATTTTTTTTATTTAAAGAAATATAAAAGTAACAGTAACACAATCATTTGTCTTTTCGTTGTATTTATTAACTTCCCAATTTATAAGAAAGTTATTGTAATCTTCAACATAATAAAGTATTAATTTGCACCTATTATATATATGTGTGTGTATACGTTCCTATCTACATAAAATCTCATGGGATAAAAAAATAGTATCGATTTCATTGGCATGCCAATCGAAGCATATTGATTTCAATATTATCTGAAAATAAATCATAAAATTCAGTCCAGCCTTTTACCATTTTAATCAAAAAGAAGGTTTTAGGATTTCTTGAGAAAATTTTAACCGATTAAATTTGTATTAGCGGCAATTTTACATTTTTTAATCAAAATTATTATCGCACTGGGAAGTTGATTGTAAATACCTTAAAGTATAAAACCATGGAGTCAGTCTGAATGCAGCCTGATTGGGAGAAAGAGTTACAGTTAACGAAGAGACAGCCAATCAGGTCGCGTTAGAGCGAAAACGGCCCAATTTGTGGACCACTGCTTATATTAGGTTACCGATTCGAATACGGGTCCGGCTGCTCTGGTCCAAGTTTTTTATGATTTCCTTCCACAGGTAATATTTCACTTCTCTTCTGTCTTCATTTCGTCCGTCTCAACTTTCTCTCCCTAACCACACCACCCACCCATTCCCACGATTCCTGAAAAGAAGCTGAAGAGGGTCTTACGCCCTACCCTTCGGCTTTGCACTACAGTATAGGTCAGAAGGACTGCCCGCTCACCGATACGAGTAGCTGGTGAAAATGAAACACACAAAAGTTTAAAAGTTTTTTTTTTTGTTAAATGCTGTCTCCATGTTTTTTATGATCTAAAGTATGAGGTGCTCTTACGACACTGAGAGTTAAACACACTCCATGGCATATTAAAAAAAAAAAAAATTGTTTCAGTTTTGTCCAGCATGCTAATGACTGCATGTGATGTAAGTGCTATTTCAAAGCCTTGGGAAGTTCAACATCGAGTGGCAAAACTTGTAGCAGACGAATTTTTTGACCAAGGAGATCTCGAAAAGATGCAACTTAATCAGCAACCGGTGGTAAGCAAATAATTTTTATATCCACTAGTTGTAAAATTATGAAGAAAAATAATACGAATTACACATTACTTTATTTTATGGGCCAGTTGCCAAAATTTTTTCTGAGCCTATTTTCTGTTTCTTTTTTGGCAAAATTTTCGTTAGAGTTTCCAATTACCGCACGTTCACGTTCCGAAATAAAATGGATGAAATCCTACAGGAAACCCTATTTAATTCCAGGCAATGATGGACAGAGAGAGAAAGGATGAACTTCCTCAAATGCAGGTGGGTTTCATCGATGTAATATGCCTACCATTGTACAAAGTATTATCGGAAACATTCCCGTGGATTAACCCCTTGTATCAAGGGACTATGGAAAATAGGAAACACTGGCAGGATTTAGCAGAAAAGGTCGAAATGGGTCTTACATGGATAGACCATGATACCATCGACAAACCTGTGGAAGCTCTAAAAGGTCTGTAAAACTTCTTTTATTGTTTACTAACGTTTTGTATTTAGGTAACTGTTAAGCATACTACAACATTTTGATTTTATAAAAAAGTCAAAATTTCTACTTTATTAACTTGCATTTAATAAAACACAGTTGAGTTACAAAAAGTTTTTATTGATATCACAATAATATTATTTCGACATACAATGTCTTTTTCAGGTGGCAAATATAATCGGAGATGAATTCTTGAAGGTCGTTGGGTATTGGGTATGATTGCGGAAAATTTCGAAGATTACTTTATATATTATGGATCCCGGCTCAACATTAACTTTAATTATATCAATTAAAGTGGTTAAATCCCTATTATTATTCGGACAGACAGTCAACCTTAAATCTTCGGAATTTCCCGCAATCATACCGAATGCCCAATGACCTTCAAAAATTTGCCCCCAATTATATTTTCCTGGAAAATTAAAATTATGTATTTCCGCAGCAAAATTTTTATATTCTGTATTTAGAGAAGTTCTTAAAAGCAAAAAAATATAGTGTCTTTTATATAACTCATTTCAGCTAAACGAAAGTTGAGCCTTACATGCTGTCTCCATATTTTTATGCTCTATGGGTAAAATGTAACTATTGTTTTGTCAAACTTGAGAAACTCAAACCCAAAAGAAAGGTTTTTTTCTTAAAGATTAATTTCCTTGCAGACCCAGAATTATCAAAAGACATTGAACTAACCGTTCATACTCTTCATACTACTCCTGTTTGTCAACCAGTCTCTCCAGTAGAACATAAACATAAAAGAAAACACAAAATCTGTTGCATATTGTGACACATGTCAGAATGAATATTAAATTATTGAAAAATTAATGGCCATCTCTAAGGCCTTTTTATAAGTAATAAATAAAAAACAAAAATCGAGTAATAATGGTTTATTAAGCGTCCAGTACAATTAATACATACCAAATACATACCATAGTTTGTAATATATATATATTATATATATAAATATGTATTAGAGACAATCTTCTGTTGAACTAGCGAACTGTCACCTTATTGTATTTTATTGAAGAAAGAGCTGTGTTACTTTGTAAATACTAATTATCTTGTATTATCTTGCAAATAAAATTATTATTTATTGATCACTTCCTTCTGTTTTCGAAAAATTGATCTCAACAAGCACCTAATGAAATAACAAACAATATTAAAAATTCTTCACATTTTTATGTAGTATTATAATTTTTAATTAAAAATAGATAAGCTATCATTTCTATTTATTTTTTAACAGATTGTTAAAATTAAGAGCGTATTTATTTGGTTCATGATTGACACCTTTAAAACTTATTTATTTAAAAAACGTGATTTGTATTATAAATATGAATATAAATATAAATATGGAATCAACAGAAACAACTACTCCAAGGGTAATACCCCTACCGGCATTGAATTACACTGTTGATTCCGATATTCCGATATTCTTAGACGAAGATATAACATATTAAAAAAAAACCGGTTCGTAATGCCTACTTGGTAGAACGCGTTCCAAATATGAGATCTTTGATCTTAAAATTTAGACGAATAAGGATTTTAATTGCTTTTTTTGAATATGATTTTTATTATTTATTTATTATTTTATTATTTGCACCTGAAGCACTTGCATACATAATCTGACACATGATGACAGAACTCTGATAGAACCCTTAAATATTGCATACTTACAAAAGGTACAATTTATATTACTGTATTAAATGTTATTTTTCTTTTAAATGTAAAGTATTTTTCTAACCAAATTCGTGTTTAAATACTTTTTTATGAAAGTTTTTATAAAAACGTTCATTCAAGAATTGTTGGACCATGCAGTCTAACTTTCTGTTATTTATTTCCTCTGTTACATTCTTTATTAAACCGAATTCGAAACGCTATGTTCTCTCATCTTGGAGAATGGCACTATAGACAAAACAATTATCTAAATCTTTTAAATAAAGTAGTGAAACTAACCAAACGTTTTTATTTTTTAGTAGTATTTTGCTAAATATGTTATAGGTTCAATCACTGTTATAACATTTTTTAATATTTTTATAGTAAATTTAAATGGAAACTATAAAAATGTACTGCTCATATGTTCGTTTAAAATAATTTTACAACAATTGAAAGCCTACACACATCACCGTTTGTATTATTATAATTGTACAATTATGATTCATCTCAAAAATTGCATTATTCGCTAGGCAAAAAAGTATTAAGCAGTAAAGATTCAGATTACTTTTTATTCTACAAAAAGTCTCCCATTAAAATCCATCAGTTTGAATAAAACGGTCGGCCTCGACTAACTTTCACCAGGCTTTAATTTAATTTTACTGCTAATAACAATCGACGACCGAAACCGTAACAGTGCGGAGTAGTTGTGGAACAGCCGATGTAGTGAGTGTTTGTGCAGTGTCCAGCCGGTACTGTTATTGCTTAGTTGTCGCAATTGATTCAACAATATAATAATAACCGCTAGGCTTATCATTATAGTGAACTTTGACGTTAACAAGAGGAATACATTGAAACGATAATGCGCGTTATTATTTAATTTTCTCCTTGTAGAAACAACATTTAGTTATTCTCGAACGTTGAAAGTGAAACAAGGTCTTCCTATATAGCATATAATAACACAATGTGGTGGAAGAATTTTGCTGTGATTTTGTTCGTGTGTATGGTATTGTTGGATTCGTTCAATGTCGAAGCAAGAAAATACGGGGGACGTAGCAAAAGTAGAGGGTCGTCGTCGAACAGACGTGGAAGCGGATCAAACAGGAAACAAGTTACCAGCACTTACAAAGCACCACAAACCTCATCAAGTTCAGCGGGTGGAGGTTGGGGTGGATGGTCTCTAGCGAAACCGAATAATCAACAAACTTCTTCAAATACAAGAGTGCAACAACCGAAACCTTCTGCTCCATCCGATCCAAACCATTCTTTTATTGCAAATGAAAAGAAGCAGCAAGCATCTTCAAATGCAGCTACCCCCCATGGAGGCGCACAATCTCCACAGAAATCTGAAGTTGATGCTACTAAAAATGTGGGTTGGAATGTAGATTCAGCGAAACCCCAAACTCCAGGAAGCCCAGGAAACCAAAGACCAATCGGATGGAACGTGAATAATGCACCTTCATCCCCGGGATCTCATGGAACTTCAAATCAGCAACAACATGTGTCATTCGTTAATCAACCAAATCAACCGGCCACCAAAAACACCGCTACTAACCTAAACAACCCACCTCCATACAGCAATGGACCTCCACCACCCTATCAACAATACCCCAGCAACACCGGATACAACGCTCATCCTAATGGACCACCTCCACCATACTCGCAATATCCTACAAACACTGGTTATAATCAGCACTACCCGAATCAAGGATACAATCCTCAAACAGGATATAATCCAAACCCAGGCTATAACTCCCACTTTGGACCTAGTTATCAACAACCCGGTTATGGCGGTCATTATGGAGGATCATTCGGTGGTGGTCCATCCTTTGGTGGTTTTGGTGGTGGTGGTTATAACTACGGCCTTGCGGCATACGGAAAACCGAAATCTAGTTGGGGAAGCACCCTCAGTAACGTATTAGCCGGAGCCTTCATCTGGCATTTAGTTAGTGGATTGGTATCGAAACCATACAAAGTTATCAATTACAACAACCAAGCGGAAATGATTCCCCCTAAAATGGAACTGCCTCCCAATCTAATAACAACATGTCCCGAAAATATAACCAGTTTATGTGCACCAAACACATTTGCTCTTTGCACAACAAACCAAACGATCATGTGCGTTGCTAGCGCAGCCCAAAGTGCTCCATGTGGTGATAATGCCAACGTTTCTTGCATAAGTTCTACGGCAGAAGTACCTTCGGGACCTCCTGCTCCTGACAAGGCACCGGATGTTCAAAATACAACAATTAACGTACCTTGTATTTCGAATGCGAAAATAACGGGAACGTTAGAAGGAGGAAGTATAACTAGTATTAATGTACCGAGTGATATTATCAAAGCATCTAAAAATGGAGAGGTTTCCTTGTGTGTTACCACTGTGGCAATACCGCAAACGGATGAAGAAATAAAAGCACAAGAAGAAGCTGCTGCTAAAGCTGCTCAAGCAAACCAGACCCAAGCTCCATGTCCTGCAGGTCAACAACCCAATGAAACAGGAACTTGCATCCCAATAGTTAGCTCAACATCTTCTATCTTACCGTCTCCAACACCGACGACAGCTCCTTAAATTTAAAACGTTTACAGTACCTGATTGTAATAACGTAAAAGTTAATTAGTTTTTAGATAGTACTACTTTCCAGACAAAAACTTCTAAAACAAGTTTTGTAACACAATATTTGTAATATTAATATTAAATGATTATGACCTCTAAAGGTCAATATATCTAATAGATTATGTAAATACATATAATGTATCTGTATTGTTTATAATTTCGTTGCTGAATTCACAAGAAAATTTTCAAAACAACATCGTTTAATTTATGTATTTTATATTTACTATTGCATTTTATTTTTCTTTTTTCGCATGCTACTAGATGATAATCACTATCAGTACAATGTAATCCAAATAATATAGTGAATACATATACATGTGTACAATAGATATGCAACAATAATACTTTACTTTATTAAATTCTAAACAAAATATCTCCTTGTATTTGTTTATTTTCATTATACAAGTACGTTAAATATAATTGAGAAGAATAGTTACATTTATTTTTGTTAGTGTTACACAAAATATTTATAATTTTAACAATGTTAGTTATGTAATAATTTGAGCACAGAGAAAAATTTAAATGTACTTCTGTAAAACTCATGTGGCATCTTCTCATATTAACGTAATTGTTATCGTGAGAAACTTTCAGAAAGCTTATGATTACTCATAAATATTATGGACAAATTAAAATAACAAAGCCACTCTGTTATTGTACCTACTGATAAAATCTGATATGGGAAAAAATTAGCTACACATCACTTCTTTTACACACAGTTTACTGGTACAACTTTTTGTTACGTATATTTATGTGCATTCGGTAATGGAAATTACATTTGATTAAATGAAATTTTAATCGTTTCCAAGTATCTATACAATTTATAATACAATAATTATTAAATTATTTGAATTCTTCATTTATTTTAAACGTAAACCTCTATATAATAATTTGTAAGATGCCTACCCAAGAAAAAAACTATTTTTTTGGTATGCATTCACTAAAATGTTCATCTCAAAGATCTAAACGAAAAATTTTAATAATGACAATACTTCAGGGTTTCTGTACTGTTTAGCTAACAGAGATGGGAAAATTGAAGTATGTTTCCTGAAGAAAATTGACTTTTCTGCAGAAAAAACACATTTTTGTTTGGGTAGGTACATCTTCTGACGACCAAATTAGTTTCTTTTCTTAAAGAAAGTTTTTATGAAAACTTCTATTCAGAAATTGTTAAACCATGTACGAACAATAACTTTCTCTTAGTTAATGTGCTGATTTTCGCCTACATCGTTATGACACTTGAGAATAAGAGAAAGAATAGACTAGGTATTTAATAGATAATTAAATACTGCACTTAAAATGATCAGCAATTCTCTCGTATAGGAAAAAAAAACAGTTAGTATTTTGAACGAAAAAACGGGTAACTGATGTCCTTTGTAATTTTTAACGGATTATTTATCAATATTAATTTGTATAAGAAGCGTCCTATATTTTATCATTTTCGCTTTATATAAAAAATATTTTAATAGAATCAACTTTTCTAGAATACGTATAGCTATAAGGAAGATCTTGCTTTACAAAATATTTTTACACTGGATTTTGATACTAATTAAATTAAAGATTTTAATCTGCTACTCATACTAACATAATAAATACTCATATCCAAAAAAGAAGGCACTAAAATCGTTTTTCGTTTAACTCTCAAGGATCACAGTTCCCACATTTCGAACGCGTCTTACACAGTAGGCACAGCTTACGGAAAGTCATATCCAACGACCGGTTTCGACCTATCGGGTCTCATCAGGTGGGCGCTGGCAGAAAGGCTAGGCTATATGATAAAATAAATAAAAATATGGAATAAACAGAAACAACTACTCCGAAGGCTAATACCCGTACCGGCATTGAATTACACTGTTTTAAGTCCGATGGATTCTTAGACGAAGATATAATATATCCAAAAAAAGAAGGCATTAAAATCCTTTCTCCTATTTTGTTACCATTAATTATAAAATTAATACACTATTTACATAATTATAAAAATTGAAAAACACAAAAAGTTTCAAGCTTGATATTTGTATTCACTATAATTGTTTCGCTTAACTTAAATATATGCATTTGTTATTGATAACATGTAGAAATTATAATTCAATTTAATGAAAATCACTGTCAGGCATCTACAGAATTTACGATACGGTTATTGCAAAAAATGTTTGATTGTTTTTATATTCATGTGTGTACTAAAAATATTGCAACACAGAAGCTGAATGCAAAATTATTAGTCATGCTTGTAGTTTCATGAAATTTTCTATTCAAGAATTTCATTAATTGTATAAATTGATTGTCAGAAACATTGTTCATGTAAATTGTTTATCTGTTCGTTATCATTGTTTATACAAGTATAAATATATAACCATATACATTTTCTAGGATGAAATCACTATCAGAAAAGTTCCAATCGTTCTATATGGAAAATATTTATTAATTTTTCCCTTCAAAGATGAAAAAAATCGCACGAGTTGCGAACAAATTTAACAAATCGAAATGATAAATAAGTAAATAGGGTAGGTCACCCAATAATTTCATGGCTTCTGTTTATGTAAAAAATAGTCAAAAATATTTAAATTAGCAGTATCATAAAATTCAATTAATTCTGATAATTTTTTATTAGTACCTATAAAGTGTCTTTTTTTCGTATAGAACTACGTTTATAATTGCCGCATATTTATTGTTTATTTATTTATCCCTTCTTCCCGTCTTTTAAATTTAAATATATTTTTTCCACTCGTTTTTGAAAAAAAAAAAAGATAAATTATATAGGTGTACTATAAAGTTTTTTTGTTGGGTTCTGTCTATCTATATGCACTTGAAAAAATAATTATAATTTCCCAACTATGAAAATCTATACCTATTATAAAATTAATTAGATAAACATATTATTAACAAATCAAACAACTAAACTACTAAACATTGCGACTATTTGTTTTGTTATTATGCAGTTACAAGAAATTAAAGCATCGTCGATTCAAAAATATTGTTGTTACTTTTATTTTAATAATTTATAAATTGTAGGAATAACAAGATTAAATATTTATTGTTGTTATGAGTTGTGTGTTGTCTATTCAAACAAATCGACTTTCAACTGTTTTATATAATACATGGATGTTTGTTTCACATACATATGGATAATATGTTAAAATCCATTTCGTGTAATGTTAAATACTGTATCCAAATTGATAAATTATTCATTCCAATCTGGCATCGATGACCTTTAACATCCAATATGAATACAAATACAGAAACTCAGATAAATAGTTCTTCCCAAACATGAACATCGATAGATTGTAAACGGTCTATAGTTATACAAGATCATCTTCTCGATTAATAAACTCAGAATAAGATGTTCCACAAAATGTGTACTTCCCAGTTTTTATTTATTTGTATATCCTTTTTATTGCTAAGTGTCTGCGTTATTAATGTAAAGTGTAAACCGCGCTACGGATTTGAAGATGTAAATGAAGATTTTTATGCAACAGAAACAAATGTTAGTAGTGAATCTTTAACAACAAAATCTAGTGTTTCAGAAGAATCCCGTTCACTTAATAGCGACAATAACAGCAGTGATATTAAATCGTATGTAGGATCAATACCACAAACTGATGAAGACAAATCCAAATTTTACGAAACACTTAAGTCTAAATTAGGAGAAAATTTGTTGTTCACACTAAACGAAAAGAAAGAATTATACTCACGAAATGCATTCCACAATGTTTTGGTGGGAATGTACAAATTGCAAGAAATGAAGGATATCAATCATTCTAAACCAAGTTACGTATACAACGTTGCAACAACAACAACAACCAATTAAACAATGACATGCATGAGAGGTTCTAAATGGAAAACTAACCAGACGACATTGAGTAGAGATATTTGACGCAAACGATTTGGAATTAATAGTGGAGTTTTTGCGCCTTACGTACATATGTGTAATATTTACAACTAAAGTATGACCTACATATTAGAAAGTACTAAAAATTAGGAACAATTTTAAATTTAATATTGTAACTTATGATGTCTGTACGGTAGTGTACATTTTTCATTTTTCAAATACCTACATCAATGTTTATTTTTCTTTATATTATTGTTAAAAATATTTACATTAAGTTGAATAAAAATTAAAACAATTATCATTGCAATATTTCTAATTAAAAATAACAGGGCAATTATAAAAAAAGAACAATTGTTGGTGAAGGCGTCTGGCACATATCCATATTACTAAATAATCATAAAATATTATGTTTTTGAATAAAACACAACGTGTATTATGTATCATTATAATTTCATACTGATATGAAAACAGAAAAAAAACATTTGATTTAGTATTAAAAATTATTATAAATTTTACCTGGGTCAGGATAAGATGGGACAATATAGGAAGGACTTTTAAAAAAGGTTATAGTGAATTGATCTATAGATTATATGAAGCAAGGCAAGAGACATTATCTCACTTGTTATGTTGCAAAGTTGCAATAGGGATTCAAAAAGATGAGGTAAGAATGTTCATGAATGAATAGAGGGATGAAAGGGCGGAGGAGAGTATGAGAGAGTTAACATAATCATTGAAAAATAAGAAAAGAAATGTGCGAGAAAACATGTGAGTTTTTTAAAAGGGTAGAGGCAATGTTCAGAGAAAAAGTAGGTAGATTTAAATATAGTATAAGGGGTAAATTTAAATATTACAGATAAATGGAACAGAAGAAAGAGAAACAACTGTGTTGGTTAGGTTAGGGTTTGCAGTTTTAAGAGAATCATTATTAAAAAGTATGTAAATGGAGCAATTTGCAGAAACCTATACGGCATACAAAGAAATAATGTATTATACAGGGTCATTCAATTTGAGTGGTGCATTAGACGTTTTAGGGAAACTAAGCATGTTACAGATTTAAAAATTTGTAAGTAGGGGTTATCAAGGATGATATATTTAACTAAAATAATTTCAACTGTCGGGCACTTCTGGTTATACCGGAAGTTGATGTCAACATTCTTATTTTAAATGGAATGGTATATTTTTACAATTAGATGAATTCGTATGAAACATAAAATTTTAAGGTGACTTTGATAACCATCTTGTATGCTTACGATGAACAACTTCTGAGATAATTTAATTTATTGGAAAAAAGATCGCTACAATAACCCAAACTATAAGAAATCATAACTTCCATAAAAAATGACTTAAAATGTTGAAATTTTTACTATGTACTATATACAATAAAAAAATCGACAAAATAATTTAACAGCAGATACACTTGAAGCATTTTAAATTGGAAATTACAGACGATAAAAATATTTCGTAAAATTTTTTGATGCTCGGACGATGAAGTAATGAAATAATCTATGAAATTGTTTTTATCGTTTATTAATTTTATTCAAAAATATCAGAAATACTTCATTTCTTTTATCGTCTCCTAATATGCTAGTAGCTGGTGACTTCCAAATTCCATTTAAATTGATTTACCGTTCTGCTTGTAATCTTACACGTCAGTCACTTCGCTTCTGTTATCCGAATTAACAAGGGAGATATCAGTTTTCTCTTACATCAAAAACGTTTCAGATTTCCTACGCACTGTAGAACAAACTGACTTGAGAACTTTAATTAATTAACCACTATTCAATTAATGCCAACCTTGTAGCATACTATGGAGGATTACATACAAAATGTTACCTATTTAGAAGTCAATCCTAAAATATAATTGAATTTTTGTCAAAATCAATAAACAAACTAAATAAAGTAATTGTTTTACTGTAAGCTACAATATTGTGAATAGACAACTTCTTATCTTTCTTCTCTAAGTAAGTGTAGTTTACAAAAACAGTTTGTACTGCTATTGTAAACACATTACAACAATAAATATTTTTTTATCTAGGAAGAGGTACTTATCTAATTAAAACAAATACAGAAATTATGAATGAAAAATGACAGTAACTTTTAAAAGACCCGCCAGTGTTTTGCGTAAGTACTAAAAAAATCACAAACTGCTTTATATTATTCACATAATATTGTATTTGCAGTTCAAACTATCGATGGTGAAAATACATTTTAAGAAATAATAAAACGAATAAAACACTTGGTATATTTTTCACAGGTTTATTGACGGAACTCGACAATTGTTTCAACAGGGGTCTTTCATTATCAAGAGTATGCAGAGTTAATTCACATAATATTTGTCTAACTATATATATAATAGCACCCAATGGGTCTGAATTTCTAAAATTTATAGTTACAAATGTTTAATTAAAAAGAACAAAAGCGCAAGTGCAATTCTTCTGTTTTATGTACCTTTTCTCGTCTTTTTTTAGTAATTTGCATTCACCTGATGAAACCTTACTATAACACCACTCCCGTGTAGACTTAGCAAAAGTGCTTCAAAACTCGTCGGTGTAAAATCTTTTTGAAGAATAACTTTGTTTTAAAGTACAGCGCTAAAAAATAATTTTTATCAAAAGTCTGTTTAAAATGATAAGGCGGTGGACATAAGTCAAATTGATAAGAGTTTAATTTTACTTTCGTGATGTAAAACAGTTTGTTTTTATTCAGTAGAGCATCTAGTGTTAATAAATGAAGAATTTATGTATAATTTTCGTGTGCTGTGATTATTTAGTAAGGTTACTTATTTTTATTATTTGCTTCAATGCTAATTTTTTGATACCTATTATTAGGATTTTTTTATTAATAAAAATTGTTGCAATGTCTGATCCTACAATACAAACTTTCTGTTGTCATCACTCAAACTCTTCGAATACTACAATGGCAATTATGAAAGAATTTAATACCGAAGCTTACAATTGTGTTTGTTTATTTTCGTCTACACTTGGAATACTGGGAGCTCTCTATCAGGTAATGATATTACTTACTTCGTAACTGTCATTAGATATTTTTCCGATTAAATACAATAATAATAAACAGGTATTGATAGGTATGACTTTTAGATTTTACCACGCCAACAATTTTCGAAAAATGGTAAATGGTATTCATTTACAGCTGCTAGGGGTCGCAGAATTATTATTTGGTTGGCTTTCACCGATTTGTTTGCTTCTCTAGGTCAGTATTAATGGTTATAAAAAGTAATTAATTCTTCTTTAATAAAAATTTAGCTCTTTCATTTTTATAAATTTTTAGTATGTACTTATATAATAAAAATCTGATCGTGATTAGAAGAATTTTTAAATACTTTATTATTAAACATAAAACACATTAAATTGTTTATAAGCTGATAACCACTGTAAACATTAAAAAAAAGCACATTCTCCTTTTGGCTCGTCATAACAGATTAATCAACCTAAATGCAATGTTAAGTAATCAAAATAAACTGATATTTTTTTGTACATGTTTATTATAAGCTGATTGCACATATGTAACTTTTTATTTATTCTTATTTCACTTCCTTATTTCAATAATGCTTTTCAAATATTTTTGGCTTATTGACTTACATGAAGTATTTCTACACAATAATTATTTCTCAACCCTACCTTTACGACTGGGATAATAAAAATAAAAAAAGTAATATTACTGCTTCTTTTGACGATCGAAAATTTTGCATCTCTTGTGGAATGAATTATATATAATATATTCATTATTATAAATATTTTAATATTAACTTATAACAGAGGTAAATTTAATTCATTAAATATTAGATATTCATTTTTTACCAAATAACATAAATATAACCTCCCCTTTAAATGTAAACCAATATGTAACCCTTAAAGCTCAAATGTATCTATTTCTTACTAACAGTTAAATTGAAAAGATAGAAAAGAAATATTATTTTATCGCTTAATGGTTACATCTTTTACTTAATGCAAAAAATAACCAATATATACATTAGAATAACTGAAGAAATCGATATTGTTTCAACTATAGTTTGAATAATATTATGAAGTAATTTTGCGGTGAAATATAAGTTTGTAATACCATATGGGTAATGTAAAAGTAGATTGTATTAAAGTAGAACTTGATTGTTAAAGACTAATATTATAAAAAAAATTTTTCTATATTGCCAATAACCCCTTAACATTACTAATATTTGTGACTTGTGGATATAAAATTAAAAGAACAAATTAAATATTGATAAATCTGGTAAAGAAATTCACAATCTTCTTATCTTCATGTACTTGTAGGTGTATTTATTAGATCACTTGTTTGGATAAGAAATCAAAATATAATGCCCGCCATAGATGATCACTCTAGTGTTGTATTTTGTGTTGCTTCATCGGTAAGTTCTATTTAAATTTAAATAAAATTACACTACAACTTATTTATTTGCAAATTAATAAATTTAATTAAAAAAGATGTTAATGTATGTTATATTAATTCGTTTCAGTAAGATACTAGTCGTTTTTGACATAACATTAACACATGGGCCGAAAAGTTCCTGGCCTAACACATAGATGGCTTTAGTTTTATTGCATTCACCTCTTTTTCAGTTAATACTAACCTTCAAAAGACAGCTGTTAAAATTTCATGATATTCTATTAATTAGTTTGTGAGTTATTGTGCTAAGAGTGACTTTATCTAGCTACTTTTGTTATTTTCAAAACAACGGATCAAAAACAATTTCGTTTTTTAATTTTACACTGCTTCTTGATGGTAAAAAATATCTTGAGAAGGGAAATACCATCAACAGTGAATTGTAGTAATTATATAACGTTATTGGAGCGTTTGAAGGCGGAAATTGCAAAGAAACGACCGCATATGGCAAAGAAAAAAATGGCAAAACTACATCAATTGAATTGAAGAGTGTAGGCTTTCTCGGCCGGCGTCTAATTACTCTGGATTTACTCCAAACCGACCACGGCCTATCAACCCGGAGAACCGTTTATTAGAACATCAATTGAACTTCGAATTGCTCCCACATCCACCGTATTCTCCAGATTTGGCTCCCAGCGACAACTGGCTGTTCACAGACCCAGACCAAAAAATGCTCGCTTTATCGCTGAAGCTGAGGCCTATTTTGAGGAAAAAGATAAATTGTTCTACAAAAGTAGTATTGAAATGTTAGAGCGGCGTTGGAATGATTGTGTTGCTCTTGATGGAGATTACGTTGATGAATAAAGCCAATTTAAAAAAAAAAAAGTGTTTTCTTTGTTAGGCCCGGGACTTTTCAACCCATGTGTTACATAAAAATACGAAAATAATATAATTATAAACACTATAGTTCCCTCTTAATAATAAATAAATAAATTTCAGGCTTGGGTTCAGTATTTTTATATAGCAAGTTGGATATGGACCTTATGTTACGCGATTGACATGAAACTTCTTTTAAGTGAAAAGGAATCGCGGTTCATATCTTATCACTTAGCAGCTTGGCTAATTTCTGCAGTTTTGACAACTGCTGGATTAGGATTACTCTATTTCCCAGATGCAAAGTGAGTTCAAACGAAAAATTTCTTAATTTGTTAATAATACAGGTACTTAGGTTATTTTGACTTATATCCAATCATTTCTTTTTATGGATTTTGAAATACGTATTAAAGGAAAATAATAGCGAATATCCATCAACTATTAGTAATTAATAAAAGTTCTCACTTTCTCAGATATTATAAAAAGTTTAAAATTAATCACCTATTAAGACAGATTTACAGAATTGCCTCGCAATGTTTTGATTGTTGGTTTTGTACTTTTTTGATCTTTTTGTCATTTTAATTGAATACCTTGTCTAAAAGTAACACAGCAACCTGTGTAATAAATGTATTGTCTGTAAATTAAATTAATAAATAAATAAATTGTATCAAGAACGACCCCATACTTTATCTCGGAAATTACGTCTTTATGTATTAATTGTTTTAGTTGTCACGCTAACACAACACTAATGGACACTCTTACACGTATTCTCCCTAATTATCTTGCCACGTATATCCCTATGACAACTGTGATGATAGCAAACCCCTGCCTATACCTTTATTCTACGAGGGACATGAAAAAAATAATCACATGTAATTCGGGCCAATATACCAATCGAGAAAGGGATCTTTTAGATGCAGTTAGAGTAAAATTTTCCACGATAAATTGTGTTTTTTATTTATGTTGGTTACCAAATTTGGTAAATGGGTTACTCATTTGGACCTTGTGGTTCAATCTACCCGTTGATCTGTTAACAAATATATGGTACATGATGGTAAGTAACTTTATTTATATTAAATGTACTTATTAGAAAATTAATGAAAAAATATTATTGAATAAGTAAATAAAGCACTAAAACTTGAAATTATACATGAAACGAAACCTAACACGCGTTTCGGCACCCAAGATGCCATCCTCATTTAGAGATTTAATTTGATTTCTTGTGTATTAGTTCTACCTCACAGGCTTTTTAAAAAATGACAATGTTTAAGAAAATGAAACAAATTGTTTTTAATTAGAAATAGACATACGAAAATATTTAAAAAAAGCATATTAAAAATATATTGAATTGTTTCAGCCGTTACTTTGTGATAATTCATCTTAAAGATAAACACAAAAAACTACTTTGTTTATTATCACTTTTATTTACAATAATTGTAACAATAGTTTCGACAGATCGAATCGAAATATATTCATTATCTTTATTTATGATTCAGTGTGACAATTTTAATGATAATTTTTACATATTGCTCAACTTAGAATTCCTGATTTTATTATTTTTTTTTAATTCAGGCATTTACCAATCCTCTACAAGCTCTTTTTAATACGTTGGTATATAGGAGATGGAATAGCGGTTCAGAAAAAATTATCGTACCATGGAAAAAGCAGGAAAGTTCTGAAGTTCATAATTTTAATACACCAAACAGCTCTCCAGTAGACAGCTTCGAGGAAAATTTACCTTTGTTACAAAGTCTAAGAAGATCTAGTATTAATGGCTATTCCACATACAAGTGATTGTGTTGTCAAATATACATATAATACTTATTATAATTAATATATTTGTAAATATTAATTGTACATATTAAACTCATCCTCTATATATCTACCTATGTAAAATGTAAAAAAAAATTGCTGGCAATTGAATTTAAAAGACTGAATTTTTATTTTAATTTTAATAAAATCAATTACATAATTGAAACAGTTTTGTATAAACTAAATAAATAAATAATTGTAAATTTTAAAATGCTTTTATATTTATGTTACTCGAAATGTTTGAATCATTTATTTACCCGCAAAACCATTGTTTTAAACGAATTAAAGTAACAAATTTGATTGTATACATTATCTTTTTAAACAGACAGAAAAACAGTATTTATATTAATTATACATTTAACCAGTAGTACATTCACATCACAAATTATCATTTTATAATAGTTAATAACCCATATAAAGGTTAGAAAATGCCTGTTTGTAGAATTAAAGCTTAAACTAAAATAACATTCATGAAAACTTATAAATAAAGAAACATATAGTGTCATCTTTAGGTAACATTTAATATAGCTTAATATCAAATAAAATTTTAAGATAAAATAAAAATAAATTATTTATTTATCATCTAAATCGAATTCCGAAAAATATTAAAATTAAATAAAAATACAGCAGAACTCATTACTTTTCTTTTTAAATAAAAAAAAATAATAATAATAAGAGAGTCCTAAATTAACACAAAAACTAAAAAATTTCTATTTCTCAAGAGCTCTGAAGGTGCTTCGCAAAAAACCTCGATGTTTTGTAACCAACCCTTTAAGAAATACACCAGAAAACTTTCTGCTACGTACACGATTACGTAAAAGAAACGCGCGTTTCAAATTTTCGGATTTTGGTATCAGGAGTACATAAGATGTAAAAATTCTTTTTCTTGAGATTGTGGTGCTATAAACGCGAGTTATAGAGAACTCTTTATAAACGCGAGTTTATAACCAAGTTTTAGAACCCTTTATAAATAAAACATGCACCCAAATCACTCCATGTGGCATACAATATTAATCATTATAGAACCTAAACCCTAAGTTAAAGTAAATTTGAAATTTGTTTTAATATTTCAATGCAGGTGTTTAGTTACGGGTAGCGGCAATATTCTACAATGTTTAGAAACGATGCTGTAAGATCCGCCCAATACCCGCCCACAATTTATTGCAATGGCGTTTTGTTTACAATTCTTGAAAATAAAATAAATTTATATTTAAATTCAAAATGCAGTGTTGTAAGACAGGTTTCGGTATTTAACAAGTGTTGAATTTAACTAGTGTGTTGTATTCTGTTCTAAGTGCTGCTGGAAGAAAATTCATATTATAAATACCCTCGAATTGTAAACATAACCTACAACCAAACATTCACATTCATTTTAATGAATATTTTAAATTAATATAATGCATTAAATATGATAATTAACAGATTGAATGATAAATTCAAGATTACATTGTGAGTAAAGAAGCAGGAAGTATCGAATATAATCTGTACCTGTAGATAGTAGAAATTGTTCATAATTATATATTTATGTAAAACAAATTTGTGTTATCTTATAAACTAGTATTTTTAACTATTAAATAATACTGACCTGATTTGTAGTGTGGCCAATACGAACGTGACAGTTTAAAATACAATAAAGAACAAATGAGACAACAAATTTTCTGACAGAAATGCAACACAAAAGACAAGAAAATGGAACTTCCAGAACATAAAAATTAATCACATGAAGGGTTAATAATCATAGGAGGAAGTAATTTTTGTTTTGTGACATTTCATATTGTTGTATTTCAAATATTTTAGTGTCAGATAACAAACATAAGTGAAAGCATAATAAAAGTTTTATAAACAATTGTAGAAGTATTTGAAATCTTATTTTAAGACAGAAACCTACATTTAAGTTCAATGTTAGATACAGTATTGTTACCAAAATTGCTGAAGACTGAAAATTTTCAAGCCAATACTGCAATAAGTAAATAATAGCCAGAGGTAAAGCGGAAGTGTAATAAAAAATCCTAATTCAAAAATTAATAATTTAATCCATATTGAAATCACACCGCAAACGTCTTACAAAAATATTCTTACATACATTTTAACAATTATCACATTTTATCAATAGAATAATGTAAACCATTAAAGATACCTTTTTCAAGTTAAATACTAGTATATACATTCAGAATATAATAAAATTATAAAAATCAAGTAATCAACATAAATATAATTGGCACAATATGAAATAGAAATAAAAGAGAACACTGTGCATAAAGACAGCTTTAGAGGAAATTCAATAAGTGTAATAAAAATAATAACTTGATGACTGAGTAAAATGGAAACAATACCATAATATTGCTAGTCTAACATTTCTACATATAATTAAAATACTTTTCTAATTTTTATGGTAGCTGTTAATCAAGTAAATGAACTAGAATTTAATGTCATGTAACTGTAATAAGCACCTGTATTATAATAAATATGAAATCAGAGATACAACCACTTTTTTTTTAAATATGGTAAAAGAGGGAAATGAATTATACAAAAAGCAAGTAATTTAATGTAAAAAATGTTTATGTTATATTGATTAAAATTGAATAGAAGTACTTAGCTGAAAAAATAAAGTAATTTTTTGATAATAAAGTAAAAAGAAAATCTAAAGCGAAAAAAGAGAAGTAGATCTCTTTGAAAGAAAACTTTGAATAATTTTAACAATGTTTGTGCAAAAATCAATTTGTGGGAATACTTTTCCGTTGCATTATATTATTTATCGCTTTTTACGAAAAGTACAGAACCTTAAATAAAGAGCACTATCATAAATTACATCATAAATGCTAATTCTGATTCCTTATTTAAAAAGAGCAAAGTTAGTATTTAGAAATGATAGAAATAAGCAATAAAAACTTTTTTATGACTATTTAGGAAGGCTTTTGTTCGTTCAGGGTAATACTCGTTATATCTTTAATGATCATTTCTGCGACCTGCCAAGCCATTTCTTCTTTTTGTTTATCTTCGTCTAAATTAACGAATTTTCTTACCACATTCCTCAATTTCGATTCGGATTTCTTTCCAGGGTCAGGTTCAAAATCGGGTTCGTATCGTCCCAAAGCATTTACTCTTCCTAAAGAGAGCCTGTGCTTTTTTCGTCGTTTCCATAAAGCATCGGGGTCGTAGAGTTGCCTCGTATCGATATTCATGTCGGCGGCTTTTCTATCAGTTTTCCACTTGTTATTGGGGTTTTCCATCGCCAAAAATGTAGTTGTTGTACTGAAGCTTTTCTCACTACTGCAGTCTGATGGTGTTCTTTTATGTTTATTTGCACCATGTGAACATGAATTTTGAACGGCATTTATAAGTTCTGAAAGATATTTGTAATATAACTGAGAGCAGAGGAAATTTTTAAAGCAATTCTTCTCTAAGTATTTTTCAACTATTTTCAGAGGTAAATGGAAACAGTCATAATTTACACCATTTTCTCCGCAAATACTTTGTTCCACAGCTAATCTGACTTTATCACTGAACCCTAATGGGCAATGAGCTTGAAGTGAAAAATATTTATCATACAACACCACAGCATCACCCTGTACTTCTGCAGGATCTAAAAAGTCCTTCTGGTCTTGCAGCTGCTGTTGAAAATTGGTCGCTGCAATCCAGAACTCAAGTAAATGTCGCTGATTTTCTTGTTCGAGGAATTCCATGAAATAAAATAGCGCCGTTTCATTAAAAAGTATATCTTCTAGTGTAACATTGCCACTTGTAAGTACATCTATTTGATGTCTACAGAAGTAATCGCTATTTAGAAAAGAGTTGAAATATTCTTTATCTAACATTTCATAAATATAATTCTGTACTCTTGTAAAACAATCGGGGTCTATTAGTTTTTCTGTTGTGCATATGTTTTCTATCACATCTTTTCGAATGTCCTCAAGACAGTTAATGTTATCGTCAGCTTCTAAAGAAATGTATTTTTTAAAAATCCTTAAAGCCGTTTCTGTTAAATCCTCAAGTGGTTTGTCAGTATCATTTGATGATCCATTTTGTTTTGTTGTGTCATGATTGTAAATATTTAATATCTCTAATTTAGAATCACTTCTTTTACAATTGTCATCAAGAAGACTACAGTTACTTTCTTCTATCTTTGGTTTATTTTCTAATGATGAAAATTCAGTCAAACTACATGAATCAACTGTAAAGGAATCTCCATCTGTGCTTACAGATAAACTGTCATGATCTATCTTAATACTTCGTGCAGGTGACAAAAAATTTTGAGTACAACCATTTACATTCTTTTGTTTTCTATGTTTAATTTCTCTATCTACACATGCTTTAAAGTCTTCAATATCTAACCAGCAATGTATCAAAGAAGAGCAATCTTTTGAATCAAGAAACTGTATAAAGTAATCTAACGCAGACCGATCACTGAACACTTCATGAAGGGTTTTAGATAAACGAGAATGATCCTTTGTCAAATCATTTTCTTCTGAAAATTATAAGAAAAGAATATATTAAAGGCATATGTATTTCATTAATGAGAACCATATTAACAATTACTTAAATCAAACTACATGTTACCAATTAATTGCTTTCTGTTCCCTATTTTCAAAATATAAAATTTGATATTTATTATTCAATTTTCATATAAAATTATTACCGTTTCTTATCTACATATTCAAACCAGTTCTCTTAAGAGGAGAGAATTTAGTAAACCTTAAACATCTTTTACAACAAAAATTAATAGTTTAATATCACCAGACTATTAAACTTGCCTGTGTCAGAGAGGCCCTCATCTTCTAAAAGATTGACATTGGCATTTGTTTCAACTTGATAAATACATGAAGCATTTTCGTCAATTCTTGAATGTGTTGGACTATTCGAAACATTTGTTCTAGGGGGAACATTATTTTTCTCTTTATGGCCTAGAACGTATAATTTAACCTTAATTTTAATTATACACTTTTATTTGAAAATAAGTTACCTGATTTCTTCCAAAATTGGAGCATCGTTTATTATAAACATTTGTACACTAACAACTGTTGTTATGCAATAAAATTTTGATTTAAACCTTTAATTACACAGTTTTTCTGTTATCAAAATATATATATCAATTTTCTAAACTGAGAATACTTGACAGACGTGCTTTCTGTTGTTGTTGACATGACCACAGATTGATATGACTATGTATCATCTATGGTGTTAAACTGTAGATGTAAATGTAAGTTATAATACTGTAATCTATAGTAGGAGTAGTTATACCAAGTTATACACAGATCAGAGAGGTTTATAGATGAGGCACTCGATTCGCAACACACTAGAAAGGAAAAGGCGGAGAATTTAAATTGGTTGTAATTTCGTTTTCATTGCCAAGCTTTTCTCAAGTAATGAAATTAGAATTTAACATGTAACAATCTATTTTCCAAAAGAATATAATAAACCATAAAATATTCTTTTAATTCATTAAAATAATGCAGAGGATTCATAATGATAAATATTGAATATGGCTAATAATATATTTTATTGTATAAAATAAATTCAGCTATATAAATTGCGTTTACAATTAACAAATATACAAAAACATAGTGAATGTAACCATGAAAGTGGTATATTTACTTATCTGCAGAATCTAATGTGAAAATTAAGTGAGACGTAGATGCAAAATGGTATCAGGAAGGAGATGGAGTGCTGCCGCTGTTATCAGCTACAAGGTGTAGTGCTGCAATAGCCTGTACACCTTCAATCTGAAAACCTGCCAATAAAAAGAAAAAAATTACTGACGAATTAACTGCGTGACACATACAAAAGAAATTTAATTTTAACGTTCTTTTATTAACTATAATTATTTCTTTTGATAAATAATTTATTTTGTTTTACTTAATGATTATTAATTTTTTTATCACCCTTTTTTGTTTGTAAATTTTGCATACGCAATAGTTGTCCACATCAGTGTCAGACAACTATATTAAATTTTTGTGTTTATAATTTTGAAAATGGCAGAGATTCTGTAACATTATTCTTACAATTAGAATAACTTTTAAAGAGGGTTGTGCACCCCTTGCGCAAATTTTGCTATGCAATAATTGTCTACAGCAGTGTCAGACAACTAAATTAAAGTTTTGTATTTATAAGATTCAAATTGGAAGAAATTTCGAGATATCCTTTTTACAAATTGAATAATCTCTAAAGAGGGTTAGCGCCCCTTACGCAAATTTCGCGTACGCCATAGTTGTATACATCAGTGTCAGACAACTATATTCAATTATTATGTTTATAAGTTTGAAAATGGCAGAAATTCTGAAGTATTCTTTTTAAAAATTGAATAATTACTAAAAGAAATTCCGAAGTACTCTTTTTTAAAATTTTATTAATTACTAAATAGGGTTGTGTGCCCCTTATGCAAGTTTTGCATACATAAAAGTTGTCTGCATCAGTGTGAGACTTATATTATTTTTTTGTGTTGATAACTTTGAATTAGCGAAGGTTCAGTAAAAATTAAGTACTATAGCAACATATATTCTAAGCGTGGTTTATGTATAATAGTTGCTTGCATCACTGTTAGCTAATTATAACGAAAAATATTTATTTGTGTACCTTTTGTATTCTTATTGAAGCATCATCTTTTGAGTTTTGTCCTTTTATAACACTTCCGTGTTTGGGTTTAAATATTTTCAGTAATATTATGTTTCAAGCGCAAGGAGCGAATGTTGATACGGAAACGATCTGTATTGTTGAGTGTATCTGTGAAGAGAAAATAACAAATGAAAGCTAAATGTAACAATTATGTAGAAAGAGAAAATAAACAGTGAAATATATATGTTGTTAATAAAATTATAATATTGAAGTTTTTATACGAACATTTTCTTTGTATTGATCTGATTGCTAATAAATTTATAAATTGTAAAATTCAAGTTTTCAAACTTTTCTTGGATTCTGTAATGTGGTGAGGTGAATTCTGCATTGTTTACTAATTTAATTTGTGGGAATTGTAAAAATAACTTAATACCGGATTAGAAAATACATACCACATATAAAACTGTAATACCCTTACACATTCCGATGTGAATTTAGTATGTCCTATCGCATTTTTCAAAATTTTCTCATAAAATGTAGATAAAATGTCACAACAAACGAAGAGAAATACTGCAATGAATAAACAAAAAAGAGAGCTGGCAGAGAATAAAACGTCATTTGATGAGTTCAACATAATATCATTTTTCTCGAATATTTTCCTAAATCGTCGTTGGTTGTTGCAAAAACTGATTAAAAAAAAATACTTTGATAAAATTCAATGAATATAATTAACGCGATAATTAAATAAAACAAGATATTTTTACAAAATTGCATAAGATCACTAAATCAGCTGGTAACGAGATTATCTGGAATATTACCGAAGTTGACGAAACGAAAAGAGGCGAAACATAATAAAAATACACCACTGTAAATCGAATTGCATACGGATAATTAATTAAAAGTTACAATACTTACAATTACCTTTCGCTCCTACAAAAATGCTTAAATATCATCTGCATTTTCTACACTGACAACAGAATAAAATAGAATAAATATGGAAAACGCTTAAATTATTTTTTAATAAAAAGCCACATAACAACCATTTAACTGTTCACAGTTTACCTTTTTATGAGAAAGTTTTCAATAAAAAAGTACATTACTAATTTCTTATTTAAGACTACTTTGCGTCCACAATAGTTCTGTGCATCAGTGTGAGACAACTAGATTCAATTTTTGTGTTGATAAATTTGAAAATAGCACATATTTTGAAATATTATTTTATAAATTAAAAAAAATCTCAAGAGAGTTGTGCGTTCCTTACACAAATTTTGCAAACTCAGTGGTTGTCTACATTACTGTGAGAAAACTATACATATATATAGTTATGCATAAATGTAATACAACACACTTTTTAAAAAGAATTATTAAAAAAATATTCAATTACACAACTTTGGTCTTAATATTACGACCTCATCAGTTTACAAACCAATATGAAGTGAGGTTTTTTGGATATTTTAGTCTTTTATTAATTTTTGCTAATTACACAAAAATATTTGAATAATGTTGTTTACTAATTTGTTTAAGTAAATATAAACAAATTTGCGTTACCTACGATAATGTGAGAGCAAATTTAAATCCAGTAAAGAATTATTGAAACAAATGGAATAAACTGGCAAATGTTTATATTATCAGCATGGACGACTATTAGACCTTGGAGGACAAAAGAGTCAAAGACATATTAGAATGTACGTTTAAAATGATACATAAGAATATAACTCTTCATTCATGTTAGAACACAGCAACGATACCTTTTTTCTGCAGAAACTCGTAATTACTTATTTTAATATACAATCTGTCACGTTCGATCATCATTCTTGTCGACAAATTAAACACAAAATTTAAGTTACAAAACGAATATTGTATAACCACAATGATCGTTTCACCATACTGTGGCTTATTCAGGTGGAAGAAGTTGAATAAACATAAAATTAATACAATATCATTATATTATTTGAAATTGTAGACTCGCTTGGCACTTGGTGAAACATTTAAAAAAAAATAAAGTAAAAGAATTAAAACACTTGGCAAGTTTCACAATGTTAATTTATTTCTCTGACGATCGTTTCGGTGTTACAAACATTTTCAAAGAGTACACTTTTGTATACGATATTCAGTGAAATAAATTGATATTGTGAAACTTGCCAAGTGTTTTAATTCTTTTACTTTATATCATTATATACTAAAATTACGAATAAAATGATAGGGGTAGAAGTGGGTATTACACGTTAGAAATATTTAAAAGCGGTGATCTATTTACATCTAATTGATCATTTATAATTAGGCCTAAACGATTTAATTTATTGATTTCTAAACACTATCAAAGAAAGATAAGTAGTAATCAATGGTTTGTCGCAGTGGCCATTGGTTAATAATGGCCTCAAATCCATTGGCGTAACCAGAGAGTGCTTCCATAGTTACTACACTACTACTTCTGAAACAGTTGGTTAATACCTCGAAAATTAACAGCATTTTAAAGTAAAATGAAATGTTTCTGTGTTACTGAAACGATAATATTTAAAGATTTGCCTGCATGTAAGCAACGTGAGATTATCCCTGGTACGTTTAGTAAAAGTTTAATCATTAACTAGACGACTTTTCGATCCAGGTTTTCCATGTTTGAGTTGAAGTTTTGAACTTTGAGCTCGAAAATGTACTTAATCCATTTATCCTAATCAATTCGATTTATTATCTGCTGGGTTAAAACGGCATTACAGAATGCAGAAACTACCAAAAAGTTCACTTGTAAACTCTTGTTAAACCCACAATGGAAACTAAATAAATTTATACAGGTAATACAATGGAAATTGCCTTTATAATTAATCATATCTTGGCTTACTTGATGAAAATTAATTAACACTTTAGAAGGAAAACACATTTTTAATTTTCACTGGTTTATTGTTTACTTAACAATTGTTTCGCTAATACTTTAGCTTCATCAGAAGTAGACTTATACTTGTATACATAAACAATAAACCAGTGAAAATTAAAAATGTGTTTTCCTTCGAAATTGCCTTTGTTATTCAAAGAAGTTTTTAAAAATTGAAGAAACAGTTATTCAAAATTTTAAATGGATGCGTACGATAATTGTCAATTATTTGAAAACTGTTATAAACAAGAATAATATAAAATGAAATACTAATAACATTTCAGCTAATTATTAACTCTACAGTATTGTACTATTATTTCGACTGTTTAACTCTCTATCAACAGTATATACAAAAAAAAAAGTTAATTCTAAATTGCAGTATTTGTATTGTGAATTTAACAACAAACCACACAAATGACACCTAAAATTATATATAATAAATTTTACATTGACATAGAAATGAAGTCTTTGTTTGCCGCTATCGTTTTTCTCTGATATTTGTTTTAAATCCAATTGTTTATAAACAAATAAATTGTCTTACATCAGTAGTAAGTGTTTTGTTTTATTTGAATAAAGTATTTTCTAATTTTTCTTTTGTGACGAACTGTAACTATTAAATATGAAATGGAAATTCTAATGAAAGTATGGATGTTACTGAAGATAATTTTTTGCTTGTTAAAGGCACAAAATGATACCGATGGGCCGTACCGGATACAAAAAAAGCAAGACTATAAATACGAATGATTGCGAACTTTTCTTCAGTTTATCGTGACCATGCTTTCGGGAAAGAGTATGAGTCGCGACGCGTCGCGCTGCCGTGGCCCGCTTTACGTGCTTTAGGTGCATGTTTATCCGTTCTTAAAGTTTTTTAACTTGTGCTGTAGTGGTTTCTAAATTTTCGGGAGTGTTTTATTAAGAGGATTAAAGCAACACCAAAGTGGCGGTAATGGTAAGTAATTGTTATTATTTTTTTAATTTGCTTAATTTATTGTTTAATATTTTAATTGTCTTTTTTCTTTGTGATAATTGTCCAGTCTTTATAATAATTTGTAAATTATTAAAAACCATTCAGTGACTAAAACATTTTGATTTTTAAGTTTTTCGAAATTAACTTTTGTGATTGATGTTGTTGGTTTGGTTGATTTATACTATTTGAGAAAGTTTATATTTCTAGTTCTCTTTTTTTTAATAATTTTGTGAATTTTGATAGTTTGGAAATGATCAAATTTCTTACAATAATTTTAAACGTTTTAGTTAACATTATTAACTTTTCATTCATGAATTTTAGCTTTTTAGAAATAAATTCGCCGCTTCACACTTGATGAAATTAATTAAGGCTTTTTCAATAATTAATTTTATGATTGATATTATTGATCTAGTTTGGTTGATCACAATGGTGAATCATGAAGTTAGGGAAAGATTCTAGAACATTTGTTAAAATTATACAAAATTTATTGTTCTTTTTTATTACAATTGGTTTATTTCTTAGTTTATTATTTAAAATTCTTATTAAATTTTTATTCCTGAAATTTTAATGACTTGTATGATGGTTTAGTTAATTATTAGATATCATATACTAATTTTAATCGTTCTAACTGTAGTATACTTAAATTTTCGTGAATTTTAGTTTTTTTAATATTAACTTTTATGATTGATATTGTTGATCGAGTTTGGTCGATTAAAATTAGTATATAGATATCTAATAATTAACTAAACCATCATACAAGTCATTAAAATTTCAGGAATAAAAATTTAATAAGAATTTTAAATAATAAACTAAGAAATAAACCAATTGTAATAAAAAAGAACAATAAATTTTGTATAATTTTAACAAATGTTCTAGAATCTTTCCCTAACTTCCACACCATAAAGTTGTGAAAAAATTCTAGAACACGTTCCTTAAACTTTTACAGAAATTTATTGTTCTTTTTGATAATAATTGGTTTCTTTCTTAATTAAATTATTTAAAATTTTGACGAAATATTTATTCATGAATTTTTTCTAATTTTTATAATAGTTTGGAAATTATTAAACAACTTGCACCAATTTTAACTTTTGTGATTGATACTATTGGTTGGATGTGGTCAATCACTATAGTGACCCGTACAGTTCTAGAAAGTGCATAATATAAATTGAACACAAATTTATTGTTCTTCTTAATTATAATGATTTTCTCTTTCGATTTGACTGTATATTTCATTTTTAATCATTTTCTTTTTTTATCTTTTTGCAGTTACCGTCCAAAGAGTGGTAAGCGATTTGCATGGTTTCCCAATAGACGAGGTGGTAAGTTTGACAATTTGTTGCTTGACAATTTGACTCTTGGCACTTCGTCTATTCAATGTTTAGCAAGTATAGTACCATTTTTGTGTATTTGTTGTGCAAATGGTAAGTACCATTAAGATATATTTTATCTATTAATCCCGCAGTAGACTATAAGTGAGTTTCAGTCTTGGAGAAACATCCAGCCGTCGCCCGTCCGTCCATACGACTGAGCAGTATTGGATTCCAACCTCCGAAGATGATTTGGTCATGTTTTCTTCAGCCGGATGTGTTTTGTGTTGAGGTGGTTGAGTGTAAATTGATGCCTGTGTCCAAGTGTAAATGTGTGAATGTTGTTGGATGTTTGAGTGATGTGAGGAAGTTTTTGAGGAATTCTTCTAATTTCTCAGGGATGTCAGGACATTGTGTCAGAAGTGTGGTTGGGTGAGAGATTCTTTCTTTTTCCTAGGGCGACGCGACGCGATAGCGTAAGAGTGGTTTGATGAATGTTTTCTTTGTGTGAGTAGGTGTTTTCACGTTAGGTAGGTACATGGTTCTACATCGGCGGTATGGATCGTATCGTCGGGGCAAGAGGATCGCCGTTCCATAGTAGGACGCATGTTTTTCTTTATTTATTGGTGTGGGGTGCTTGCCTCTCACCATTTCTTGTACTATACTTGCTAAATGTTGTTTTTTCATGTTCGGTCGTTTGGGTATTGTTTGGGCCGCGGCGGGGATTGGGGGGAGAAGTGAAAAGTGTAGTGATTTCTAAGAAGAGGATTATCAACTCCAATAAGAAGATATTGAATAGTAAGTACAAATTCCATTGTGCACTTAATTATTGATTTCGACTAATTAGTTGACGTAGCAGCCTCCACACAGGCTGCAAATTTTGTATGATTACAGATCCGCAATTAACATCTACTGATATCTTTTGAGGAACCAATAGAGGTATGTTGACGTGTTTTCCAAGAATAGCTTCAACTCCAAGATGTGATGAATCAACTTCCAGAAAGTACAGTATTTAGAATAAGGTGTTCTCGGTTACTGTTTTCATTTTCTAATATGTGACATGGCATCCTGAATATGTCAGGTTGTCTATCTTGTTGTGATTACAGATCCGCAGTTATCTTCCACGGATGTCTTTTAAGGAACCAATAGTGGTACGTTGACTATTTTCCAAGGAGAGCCTCAACTCCAAGTTCTTGTGATTACAGGTTTTCTACAATTTTTCCTGTTAACTTGTTTGACGGGATGCAAATCGGAACGTTCACAAATTGTTTGTTATTTCTATTATATTGTCGCACCATATGATGATTTATAATTATGTACAATTTTTAAATTTTTATTTGGAAATTACCTCGCTTCTCTTGGAATAGTATTTAATTTCGTTAAGCAAACTAAACCGTTTCAATGTTTTAAGTTTTTTTGGAATATCCTTCCATCAGTCGTCAGTTTCATTTTACGTTCATATTATATATTTTAGTGGCGACTGAAAGGAAATTCACAAAATAATCTAAGTTGCTTTATTACTACGGTTCGAAAGGCTAAATATTCTTATTACGGGTTGTGATGTCTTAATTTTATGTGGTAGCTGTTGATGTTGTATGTAGATAAATGGGGGTCGCTATCTGCGTAGATGTAGTATAGAGAAAAAGAACTTTTAGCCTTTGAGGAACCAATGGAGGTACGTTGACGTGTTTTCCAAGAATAGCTTCAACTCCAAGATGTGATTAATCAAATTCCAGAAAGTATAATGTTTAGAATAAGATGTTCTATGTTACTGTTTTCATTTTCTAATATGTTACATAGCATCTTCAATCTGTCAAGTTGTCTGTCTTGTGATTACAGATCCGCACTTATCTTCGACGGATTTCTTTCGAAGGAGCAATGGGTTCCAAGATGTGGTACATCAATATTTAGAAAGTATAGTATTTAGAATAAGGTGTTCTCTGTTACTGTATTAATTTTTTAATATGTGACATGGCATCCTAAATCTGTCAGGTTGTCTGTCTTGTTTTGATTACAGATCCGCAATGATCTTCGACAGATGTCTTTTAAGGAACCAAGGGGTGTACGTTGACATGTTTTCCAAGAAGAGCCTGAACTCGAAGATCTGAAACATCAATTTCCAGAAAGCACAGTGTCTAGAATAAGTACCAATTGATTCCAACATTTATCTTCACGGATTTCATTCGAAGAAGCGATGGGCTCTAAGATGTGAAACAGCAATTTCTGTAATGTATTGTTTTTATTTTCGGTTATGTCATAACGTAATCTAATATATTAACGTTTTAATGTAGCAGCTTGTGTTAAGTTTATGAGTTCTTATGATTACAGGTTTTCTACAATTTTTCCTGTTAAACTGTTTGACGGGATGCAAATCGGAACGTTCATGAATTGTTTGGTATTTCTATTACATTGTCACACGGTATGGTGTTTTATAATTTGTACAATCTTTAAATTTTTATGTATGATTTGGAAATTACCTCGCTCGTCTTGGAATATTATTTAATTTCCTTAAGCAAACTAAACCGCTTCAATGTTTTAAGCTTTCTTGGAATATCCTTCCATAAGTCGTCACTTTCATTTTACGTTCGTTGATATTATATATTTTACTGGCGACTGAAAGGAAATTCACAAAAAAATGTAAGTTGCTTTATTACTACGGTTCGAAAGGCTAAATATTCTTATTACGGGTTGTGAAGTCGTAATTTTATGTGGTAGCTGTTGATGTTGTAATGTAGATAAATGGCAGTCGCTATCTGCGTAGATGTAGTATAGAGAAAAAGAACTTTTAGCTTTTGAGGAACCAATAGAGGTATGTTGACGTGTTTTCCAAGAATAGCTTCAACTCCAAGATGTGATGAATCAACTTCCAGAAAGTACAGTATTTAGAATAAGGTGCTCTCGGTTACTGTTTTCATTTTCTAATATGTGACATGTCACCCTGAATCCTTCAGGTTGTCTGTCTTGTTGTGATTACAGATCCGCAATTATCTTCGACGAATTTTTTCTGAAGAAGCAATGGACTCCAAGATGTGATGCATCAACTTCAAGAAAGTATAGTATTTATAATAGGGTGTTCTCTGTTACTGTTTTCATTTTCTAATATGTGACATGGCATCCTGAATCTGTCAGGTTGTATGTCTTGTTGTGATTACAGATCGGCACTTATCTTCGACGGATTTCATTCGAAGAAGCAATGGGCTCCATGATGTGATGCGTCAACTTCCAGAAAGTAAGGTATTTAGAATAGGGTGTTCTCTGTTACTGTTTTCATTTTTTAATATGTGACATGGCATCCTGAATCTGTCAGTTTGTCTGTCTTGTTGTGATTACAGATCCGCAATTAACTTCGACGGATGTCTTTCGAGGAACCAATGGAGGTACGTCGACGTGTATTCCAAGAAGAGCCTCAATTTCAAGATGTGAAACATCAATTTCCGAAATGTATGGTTTTTATTTTCTGGTAGGTCATAACATAATCTAATATGTTAACTTGTTAATGTAGCAGCGTGTGTTAAGTTTGTGAGTTCTTGTGATTACAGGTCTTCTACAATTTTTCCTGTTAATTTGTTTGACGGGATGCAAATCGGAACGTTCACGAATTGTTTGGTATTTCTATTACATCGTCCACGGTATGATGTTTTAATAATTTTGTACAATTTTCAAATTTTTATGTACGATTTGGAAATTACCTCGCTCGTCTTGGAATATTATTTCATTTCGTTAAGCAAACTAAACCGTTTCAATGTTTTAAGCTTTCTTGGAATACTCTTTCATTAGTCGACACTCTCATTTTACGTTAATATTATAAATTTTAGTGGCGACCGATAGCAAGTTCAAAAAAAAAGATAATTTGCTTTACTACGGTTCGGAAAGCTAAATATTCTTATTTTGGGTTGTGATGTCGTAGTTTCATGTGGTAGCTGTTGAAGTTGTAATGTAGATCAATGTGGGTGGCTTATCTGCGTAGATGTAGTATAGAGAAAAAGAATTGTTAGCCTTTGACCATTATTTATGTGTTAACAATTTTATGAACAGAACTCTTTATACTTGATTAAAAGTTTTATTTACTAGAAAATATTTTTTCCTTTAAATCTCCAAATCGTACATCGGCAATTAATAGCTATTAATGTCTGTGAAATGTTGTGGTTTGGACCCACCACATAACAAAAGATCCCTCACGCTTGGTTTGCAGCATTAACCAGAGCGTGAGTATTATTTTTCCCGTGTGGGGAGCCTGTAACCCCCATCGGGCGCGTTCCCGGGTGGCGGATAGGGAAGTGCCCGGTTAGTAGAAATCGGGTAAGAGATATAATGTCTCTCGCGGACCAACAGGCACTTTTAACATTTGGTAGTTTATTATACGAACAGGCTTTCACGGCCGGAATCCCTAGTAGAATTCATATTCATAAAAGTGGTAATGATCTTGTTTGTACGGATTTCAGCTGCGTACAAGTCAATGGAACACATGCAGTTAATACAAGGGGTAAACATTAACTTTTCATTAAATAAATAAGCTTACGTAGAAGTAGATGGGCTACTAAACGATTAGAATAGCCAAATATAACTCTTATTAGTTAGTTATTAAAAGAGTAGCAAACCATCAACAGCACAAATCGTCATCAGAAATTTTATTTCTAAAATGTTTCCTACTTAATAGACAACCCTCATTACGTACATCTTGCAAAAAAATTTAAAGATAAAATACTTCTTCTCTTATGTAACCCATGTCACATAGTACTACAGCGCTATCTCTGGACTGGTGTATTACCTATTTCACAATTGACAGAGTGAACACCCCATGTCCTGGTTCTATCCCATAGGTGCTATCTGATCTGTGAGAGGTACACTGGGTCATAAATTTAATTATTCTGTGATTGGATTGTTACATTTTTTTCCATCGTATCGTATTAATCATCAGCCGATCATTTCACAATTTTAATTGCCATTTGGAGTTGTTTGTTTTCCAGTGAATGTATTACATGCGTCCCATATTCTTTCTTATTTTGGCATAATTTAATTGTTTTTGTTCATTACAGCCCTTTACAAGCATGCCTGTGACAATGAAGACCAAAGAAGCACCTTTTAAGGTTAGTTTTATAAAATATAGAATAAACATGTATTAGGATGTTACAATATAGAATAACTTTTAGTTTTTTGGAGATCATAACAAATTTCTACAAAGAATAAAGAAGACATTATATTATGGCTCAATACCAAAAACAGATTGTTTGACTCTACCAGTAACAGGTGGGTATTTGCACACTGCTTAAAAAATCCTCTCTAACTTTTGTATTTTAAGAATTGGCTGCCGAATTGTTTTCTCAACCACAACATGGACATTCACTAGAGAGACTGCAATGTAACGATGCCGCTAAAATTTCACGAAATGCATGTGTATCACCATGTTCCTTAGTTCTTGCTGTCCTATATTTAGAACGTTTAAAACTAGTTAATCCTGATTACCTGCAACAAGCTCTACCTTCTGAGTTGTTTCTAGTATCATTGGTAAGTTAATTACCCCATAGAATTTATAAGGTAGCAAAGAAATATTTGATTAAAGCAGTGCTACATGTGTTTTAGATGATTTCAAGTAAGTTTTTGCATGACGATGGGGAAGAAGATCAAGTTTTTATTAAAGAATGGGCTGCATCAGGTAGAATTTCTGCAAAAAGACTAATTCAATTAGAGAAAGAATTTCTCGATGCAATTGTAAGTATTTAATTTTTACCACAAGCTATATTTTCTACTAACTCTGTTTCTTTAGCAATGGGATATTCATGTTAATCATTGTATTTTCTGGAAGAAACTAGCTGAATTAGAAAAAGTAATTGCCAAAAAAGAAGGAAGAAATAGGGGCTGGTTCACTTACACCGAACTGGAAAATCTTTTACTAACAATAAACATCAATGACTTTTTACAATATATTTGTGGACTATCTATAGTACTGGTTGCAACATACGCTATTGGTTTTTTGACTATTTTAGGAGCTGTACACTTAGTAAGCAAAGTGCCTGGAAATTCATTAACTCTCTCCATAAAATATGTAGCTGATGATGATATTTCAATAAGTGCACAAAATTTCACAAATACACAAGAGGAAAATGTAATCACCATTAAAAATTGTACAGTTGCTGCTGGCCAAATTGAAACTAATAATTATGGTCATAAAGTGATCAAGAAGTCACTTGATGCTGCTGATGTACTTAAAGCTGGAATTCTTCTTGCTTCAATTAAATCACCTCCAGTAAACCTCTTGGATGAACCAGTAGATAATTTTGATAAAAATGAGGAAAAAAATAAAACTGCAGAGTACATCTCTTGGGATTGGTGGAATTGTACATCACTGGTTTTATTGGGGGAGACCTCAAAAATTATTGAAACAGTCATTATCGATTTCAAATGCTTTATTTACAACCAGTATCAAGAAAAATGTTTGGTAAATTGCAAAGTTTTAGATCTTCAAGACCAGTTACATAAAGCCACAAAAATACGAATTCAGGACCAAATTGAAAGATCATGGCACAAGGAATGGACGGACATGCTTAAAAACTTTTTCTCAAAGACAGACACATTAGCCAAATATTTAATGTAAATGATATCTTTTTAATTGGAGAATAAAATATATTTAATCATAAGTTTTTTTATATTCAAATCTATTATAAAAGACAAAATATATTCCAAGTTGCATTTTTATTTATCAATAACGTTAAATACACGAATATGAATCAGAACTATATTGTAACTTACAAGGTATTTATTATTTATCACACATTTTTCGCGAGTATTTGCTGAAAAGGCAATTACATATTACAATGCCGAAACGAGTTCAACTGCTCTGGCAAACTTCACAAGTAAGACGTACACAGCACGGCTGTCTGTAGTACTTTATTTTGTCTGTATTTCAAAACATTGCAAAAAATTTCTACATTTTTAAAAGTCGGTACAAGTTTTCACAACACCAATCGTTTCTTCAGATCATTACATTATTCATTTTTTAAGTTTTTCTTGTTTTGTATTGTACAACAATAATATAAAGTGCATAAGACAGTATTTTATCAGATACTATTTTCATTTAAAAAGATGTATGTTATTAAAAAAAGCATGTACAATATGTCGCTACGGTTCGTGTTGTACTATGAACCTTTCTAGTGTTTTTGGCACTTGGTTTTTGTAATTAATTTTGTATTTTGCTATCTCTCTTGCACAGAAGCATTTCAGGGTGATGTAGTCGAAGATAGGAATATCATTGGTGTAACGATTATTTTCTATTTTATGCGCAAGGGAGTCTCCCGATGAATTTGGTTGATCAATGTGAGCACCATAATGTAGAAGAAGTTTCACAAGCTATTAAATACAGAATATACTGAATAATTTTTTTACGACACAATTAAAATGGAAAGTTTTAGAAAAGAAAATTCTAAAATCAATATATTTTTTTTTAAATAAATAAAACAGAAGAAAAGTTTCAAAAATATTTTAATTGTTCACATGGTTAGACCATCATCACCTGAAGAAGCCAATGTTTTGGTGAAACAATTGTTGTGAACAATTAAAATATTTTTGAAACTTTTCTTCTGTTTTATTTATTTGACATGGAGTTTCAACAAGTAAGGCCTACTACCATTCATTATATATTTTTTTAATAAAATGATATTAATATGATATTTCTTAGTGATAAATAAAAAGTTGTACACTTACTGTTGTATCATTATTATTGGGCATCGTTGCAACATGCAAAGGGGTGCACCCTGTTTCATTTCTTGCGTTTACATTAGATCCACAGTCCAGTAAAAATTGTATCACATCCAACTTAGGAAATATAGCCTTTAAGGGGAGAAATATGTTAATCAATATAGAAAAACAGTAATCTAATTATAGATGTACCATCTCAAACAAGTACATATACATTTACAAGACAGAAAATACATTTTTTTTAATCATACCATAGGTACTTCTTCCAAGAAATAACTGGATCTAATTGTATTAGATTTTGAAACACACAAATGAAGAAGAGTGTCTTCTGTCACAGCGCTTGTCGGATTTATACACACCAAATTGGTAACTATTTGTTTAACAAAAATTCTTTGATCTTCCGTTTTAGCTGTTTGAAGTAGTAAATAAATGAGGTGTGTAATGCATTTAAGGATTCTATCGAAATTCTCCAGTTGCCTTTTGAAAATTGGCCGAATTTTCAGAAGTCGTTGAGCTTCTGTAAATACACGTCAATATTAAATAATTGCAATCAGTTTTATTTTATTTGAATATAATATTTCGTACCTTCAATATCTTCAGTTAAAAGTCTAAAAGTGGCAACGACATCTTCAAATCTCTGCTGATCACTGCTTTCGTTGTTTTCGTTTTGTTTAAATTTCTCGTTGAAATCTATCATCTGACGAATTATTGCTTGTGCAGTGAAGCAAGTATCTGAGTAAAATATGCCATCTTTTTCCACCCTTATCTCCAAGGCTCTTCTCCATAAATCTATGCATTTCTGATAGCGCATGACATCTCCGTAAGCGGTTCCCCGGAACATTAATCTGTAAATTATATTCCATTAAATTAGTAATGAAAGAATACTTTAATACATTAAAAAATATTTAGAATTGATTTTTTAAAAGGTACGTCTTAACACACCAAAAATGTAGTACCTAAAAACTGTATCTTTATGATATGGTCCTAGTATTCTTTCAACAATTAAAAGACTTTGTAATCTAATTGAATCCAAATCAGTCATTACATTTTCCAATTCTTCTGCAGATTGAAATTCTGTCTGATAATGAAAAGCAGCCCGAGGGGGCATTATAGGTGTTTTCGGTAATAGGCCTAGAATATTTTAAAATTGCATTTTTGAAATAAAATATTTTTACGGTGACCAACCATGAATCTCCTCTCTCATATATTGCGCCACCCTCCAGTGATGAATAGCTGATATAATGTCATTTTGTTCATCTAAACAGGTTGAACCTAGCAATTCATGTGCATTAACTAATTGTTCACTTAAATAAGGTATTTCTTCTGTTAGGTAATCGAAAATATTGATTGCTCCTTTGAGACAAGCGGTTTGTAAAGCGTCATCTCCATACCTTGATTTTGCATTGTAATCTGCTCCATACCTTATAAGTAACTGTGTAGTTTCTAATCTAAATAAAAAAAATTACTATATTTTTTAATAGAACTTCACTGAAAATCATAAAAAGGCTTTTGAACTGACTTGAGTGAAATAAATAAATGACAATTGCATTTGCTTAAAGATCCTTGATTTAAAAATATTGAAAACAGTATTAGCCAATAAACACTTATACTCTGTTTGTACATAAGGTAAATATTGCAAAATAGCCTTTATAAGGTCATCGTCATTCTTAAGGTACAAATAATACAACATTAAGGCATGTGGGAAATATAGACAGATAACAACAAAAATTATCAATTATCAACCTTCCACTAGAATAGTAGTCCGGTAGAAATTGCATAACTAACACCGGAAATTTGATAATTTTAAGGACCACTTGTAACTATTTTACATACCTTTAGATGTTCCAGAGAAGTCAAATTATTTAGTTAAACATACTTGTAATAATCCCACATTATGTATGACAAGTGATATTAAATACAAACATAATTTGTAAAATAAATATTAAAAACCTTGAGATAATTCAAGATTAATGTAATTGCATAAGCTATATAGAAGATAAATTTTACACTGATATGACAACAAAATGAAATAAATTGTTATATTGTATTAGCTAGTCAAATTATCAGTTTTTAAAAATTAAATTTTCTGTTAATTAGAAAAACCAGTCAGTCAAGCATGCATTTCTTAAATATATAAATTACCTTATAAAGACAAATAATTTAAAACTACACTTACCTATGTTCTTGTATTGCATAATGTAAAGCTGTTTTATTTTGAATGTCTTTTGCATTAACATGTGCCCCATTTTTTAAAAGAAAAGTACATAATGTCACACTCTGCACTGAATTTATTAAACAGGTTCCTCCATTGTAATTTGGTTTATTAATATCAGCTCCTTTTTCTACCAGGTACTGAACAACTGCAAAATGTGTCATGAAACAGGCAGAGCGAACAGGAGTAGATCCTGTATCCGATACTGCATTTACATCTGCACCATTGTTTACTAAACACTTTATCACATCTAATTTACCAGAAACTGCTGCACACCACAAAGGAGTTACACAATGGACAGACCTTTAACACACAATCCTGAACTTGGAAGAGAAATAGATATACATGTTAATAAGATGCCTACCTGTCTTCAGGTACTTCATAAAGACCCCTTTGTTCAATATCAGCTCCACAAACATTAATTAGGTACTCTACAATTTCTGTCTGGCCTTTTTTACATGCAATAAATAAAGGAGCACATCCTGATTTGACTCTGTTCACAATTTCTTTTCTACATTCACGAGTAAACTTCTGCAATTTTATTCTAAGGTTAAGGGTTAATTTCGCTCCTGGAGGTAAATGTTTACATTCTTCCATTAATTCGTGAAAACACTCATCTTTCTGATTTACAATATCTATTTTATTTGGCATTTTCCACATTTTGATCTTAGTTCTCATTCACATTCACATCTGAAGACAACAACATTGATACCAAACGAAGTTAAAATAGCGTTTCGTTGCTTACTTATTAATACAAGTAAACAACGCCTTTATTTAAAATACCAAGGATAGCGCAGCAACTTCCTATATAAATGAATTTTATTATCAAATAAGGTAAAATTCAGTATCACAAGGGCAAAGTAAACACTTTCAAGATTATTATATTGTGACTGATTACTTATGACAACTAGAATAAAAGTAAACAATACTGCCAACTGATTATCTATTTAATAGTAAAATCAATGATTGTGAAATGAAGTTTGTTTTTATAATTATAAATAGTACAAAATAATCAAAAAATAAGTTTTAAGTATAAAAGAAGTTAAGCTATTAGGTAGAGGAACTTTAATTGAAAAAATAATTCTAAGTGAAATAATATACCGTTTGTGACTGCATCTTGACACCCTGTAAATAACATTCCAAGTGTAACCCACATATATAGGGTGATTCATTTTTACAATTTTACAAACTAAGGCAATAATTTTTTCACATATGTACTTATGCACAATAAGGCAAATAAAAAGAAGTGAAATATTCATTGTAACAATAATTATTTTATCCCTAAACAAATATAGCTATAATAGGAACTTACAATACAATATTAAAAGGGAAGGGTGTGTTTCTACGTATGCATTGACGTGTTTTGATCTTATCTTTTAATATTAGATAAACACCTTTGTCTCTTAAGCACTTAATAATTTCAAGAGCAATGTTGTTCATTATGACATGCATAAAATATTTTACGTAACAAATATAATTATTATAATTTATCTGAAGATTAGTTTTTTGATAAATACAAAAAAAAAATTATCAGCTAAGGAAACATAGCGCAAATTTTTGATACTTATAGTAATATTTAATAAAAGTATATATTGAAGTTATTTTTTCTATTAAGATTTAGAGTTATTTTAACTTTGTACTTTTCCATAATACCTAGGTCTTCTAAAATACAACAAAAAAATGTTTTAGAACTCTTTTATTTAACTCTTTAGCCACGGAATATTCACTTGCAAAGGCGTTATTAACAAAACGACCACCTTCAGCTCCCTTTCGTTAAATTATATTTAACACTGTAACAAGAGCAGTTTATGAAAAATAAAAAAATTATTATCTTTTCTATGACTGCTGCTCATAAAACTACATAGAAATTTGGAAAATAAAATTGAAGGTTGATTTTGATCAGTACCCTCGATTAAAACTATGTATTTTTATTGTACAATATAAATTTTTGAATATACAATTATAGAACTCTATCATCCGACGAGGTCTTAATTTATTATTTTTATTGTTTGTATTTGTTTTAGTAAAATTTTTTACTTCTCAAAAATAAAAAACGTAGTTTCACATCTGTATATTTTATTTTACGTATTGTCTAGATTTCAGGTTTATCTGTTACCACAGTAACGGATTCCTGGATAGAAAATTTTATAAATACAGTTTACAGCTTTCTGTTTAAATAAACAATCCGTAAGATTGTTTAACAAACAAACGAGAGACTATCGTTACAAGAAGTAAAACGTAAAAGTTACATTTTATATTCGGACAATTTGATTTTACATAATTATCAACTACGTAAATTTTCCATCCCATATTCGATTGCGTGAAGGAATTGTAGTAGACGATATCGGGCCAGGAGGTGTTGGGGGTAACTTCTAAAAGCGCCGGTTCACCCGAATCACAAGTGTATTCTAGAGATCGGTTGAACTTTTTAAATGTTGGAAAATCGTCATCCAATCTTCTGTCTTGACTTTCCTTATGCTTCGATAAGCAAAGAGGTCCAGCTAAACGCCAATAATAATATTTATTGATAACAAACATACAATTAAGCAAGGAAGGATCTAAGTAATCCTAAACCCTTTCCACTCGAAGTTAATTAGCTCGTAACAATAAGCAACATATAATAATATTTCCTTAAGGAAAACCCAAAAGGCGACATAGAATTAAAAGGATGGGCATTAATGGTACTTATTTTGATTAAGTTTATAATTGATAACAGAAAACTCTTATCTCATCGTAATCATTATTAAAAAAAAGAAGTGTAAAATTTAAACTTTCTAGGGTGCACTTACTGTGAAACATTTTTGACTTCAAAAGAGAAAATAAATAAAAGAATGGAAAAAGTTTCACCAATTGTTTATTGTAACAACAACAACAATATTAACAACTTTATTAAATGTATTGAAAGATAAAATTTCAAGAAGTGACATAGATCAACAACAGGGTAATGATTTACTGGAAATTATCAACCTATGCTTTAATCAAAATTACTTTCAAGTATTTGATAAATTTTATAAACAGAAAGAAGGTCTCCCTATAGGGTCACCCTTATCCCCATATTAGCGGAAATATACATGAGCTATTTTGAAAACTTATTATTCACTTCTACAAATAAACTGATTCAATTTGTTTTTTCCTGGCATCGTTATGTAGACGACATTTTATGTATTTGGACTGGGTCTAATAGACAATTAGACTTATTCCTTAATTTCATAAACTCATTAAACTCGAAAATAAATTTTACAGTCGAAAAGGAAAGAAAATCTAACAAACTTTTTGGATTTAAATATTTCTATGTCTAACGATAAACTAGAATTTGATATATACCGTAAGCCTACTACCATAGACAACATTATACCTGCGGATTCCAATCATTCCAGAAAACTAAAATTAGCAGTTTTTAATTCCTTGATAGACAGAATAATGAACCTACCATTATCCGTTACAAATTTCAAGAAAGAAGGATTAATTATTAAAAATATAACGTTTAATAATAACATTGTAGACATAATGATCAATCGAAAACTTAACAAGAAAGTTCAAAAACTACTATTTAATGATATTTTTAGTATAAAAACAGATAACATTTATTGTTCTTTGCAATTTGTCAATAACGTAAGTTCAAAATTCAAATCACGACTTAAGAGATTAGGAATTACTACAATAGAACGAAACGGTAGAACATTAAAAAACATGTTGGTTAATGTTAAACCTAAAAGCAATATTAAACAAAAAAGTGGAATTTACAAATTAATTTGTAAGGATTGTAGTGGACAAACAGGGAGCGCAGTAGAAACTCGTATAAGTGAACATTTAAATAATATTACAAAATCTGACAAAAAAACTGGCTGTTCATATCATTATCTAAGTCTAGGACATAAGTTAGACACAGAAAACACAAAAATCTTACACACGAATATAACAAAGGGTAAAAAGTTATCGCTTCTAGAATCCTTAGAAATAAGCAAAACTTTGTATAAAAAAGAAAAACTTATGAACAACCAACTAGAATTAGTAACCTACTCCTCCCCACTTATTTTAAGTAAACTATCAATATGTGTTTTGTTTAGATTTACGTTTAGTAATTAATAATATCCTTGATAATGATCACGTAGATCGAAACGATATTGTCGAGTACAATAAACAATTGGTGAAACTTTTTCTATTCTTTTATTTATTTTCTCTTTTGAAGTGTAAAATATTGACCGTATTAGGATTACAGTTAGTTTTATCTTAAAACAGTTTTGCGAACAACGAAAGTATGTTTATGACAGATAAAAAATATTAACCAATTAAGAAAAAATTACCTGCTGTTGGTCTTGGTCTTCCCCTCCTTGAGTATTCAACCCCAGCAAGAACCCTAACTCGAGCCTGGGCCTCGTCTGTTAATCTGTCAAATCCACCGCGAGGTTCATCGGTGATAATAAGGGGATGATAAAATTCAGCACTATGGGGATTGTTCCCTCCTCTCACCTTAAACGAATATGTTAAACCTCGTCTGAGCCATAACTCGGGCGTTAAAAGCCCATTTATGTACCATGCCAATGGAGCTGATGGTTGTCCTTAAAAAAAAATTGTTCCTGAACACAAAAATATTTGAAAGTTAAAAATGAAATGGCAATTATTGTAATAAGGTGATCAAAAACTGTTTTCGGTTGAAATTGACGCACTTTTAATACACGATACATACAAAGAACATGTAAATAGAGTAAATTAATCAGTTAACTTTTTAAAACAAAAGTTAATAGCAACCATTGAAATATAACGAATTTTTTATTTATTGTTTACCTGTCATTCCTTGGTAACCCTTTTTACCTCCCGAAGGTCCGAGATATGCATTGAATGTACGAATATTCCTATCGAATATTTGATTTTTCTCCCACACGTCTACTAAATTTCTATCGGTTGTTGTAAAGGCAAAACAATTTGATGTCGGTTCTTTTTTATTCAGCTCAATTTTGATATCAGATTTCGGATAGATATCGTGAAATGTCGGTTCTTTGAATTTGTCAAGGCGACCTAACGCCCACACTATATAAACGGATCCCTCAGTAGGAAATTCTTTATCACCACTATCAGCTTCGATAAAAAAATACATTTTACAATTAAAAATGTCAAGGTTAATTAAAATTAAAAAAAATAAAACGTTTTGAATTACTCACGTGATATTAAACTTCTTCTGTATGTGATAATGTTTATACCATTTTCATGTACTGCAGTGTGAATTTGATTATTATCCTGACCACCCACCAGTTCATCTTTACATACACCCTTATATTGACCAAGGACTTTGACGCACTAAAATAGCGGTTGGTTTTATATTAATATTTCAATTAAACAATACACCTAAACCATTAAAAGATTTTACAAAATTTCTAAAAATTTTCTGAATAAATACATTTTTTCCCCTAAAAGTAATTAAAAGAAATGTAACAATAAATAGTTTTAAATTGTTTCACATAGTTTCAATTTCTTCCCATATATGAATTCAGAGCCAAGATTAGGGTTTTTAAAACAACACCAACGTTTTTCGCACTATTACCAATCTTTACCAAAGTTGGTTTCTTAATGGTGAGGTTTGGGTGGCATTTGAATTAAAAAAACTTACCTTGATAAAGTCTCGTAATAGTAGTAGAAAAGTTGGTCTGGTTTTACAATCAATAAAGTTGGCTCTGAAATCCATATGTATATAAATTATTTTAATGTACTCTTTTGTGACAAACTCTACATAAAGTTCTAATATAGGAATTATATGTCCTTTGCAGATGTGTCTGTTTTATTGGTCAAAAAAGGCATAAAAACTGGATCTGTTATCAAACTTCTTCAATGTCAAACGATAATAATGAAGAATTCCCTGTTAAAAAAAGGTTAGTACTCATGTTGCACAAACACGAACAGTTTATTAGTTAGTTTAACACCGCAGACTATAAAGAACAGTCGTTACCGGGATACGATATTAAGAGCGAGTATTGTTATTCAGTGTTTTGTTACCTCTATATTTTAATTCAATTGCGTGTTTGTGTTTCTAAGTTTAGTGATATATTAAAGTGCACAATGGGTAGTGTTCATAACTGATATTAGTACACAAAACAAGGAAAAACTTCATTGGATTGATTGAAAGGAAATTAAACTTTGTAAAAGGTAATATAATAATGATATAATATAAAATAGGATTAGAAATATGTAATAAACTGAGTAATTTCCGAAAAGGCTTGAAGTACATTTATTTTACATCCTTTGATGGATTCACATATTAACTAGTTAAAACCCTTAATGAGTATTTTCGCCAATTAACCGTAACATATAATTTAAATAAAGAAAGAAAAATGACAAAGACCAATGGGGTTTGTCTTTATTTAATTTTACATTCGAGATATTTATTACCTATGGTATTTTTTTGTGCAAAAATTAAGATTTTCACCAAAACAGTTACTAATTATTAATAAAAAGTAATAATTATTTATAAAAATGGAATTAACAGAAACAACTACTCCGAGGGCTAATACCTCTACCGGCATTGAATTACATGTTGATTTATACGAAGATAACAATCCAAAAAAGAAGGTATTAAAATCCATTTTTAAATTGTTATCTTCGTCTAAGGATCGTTCGGAATCAACAGTCTAATTCAATGCCGGTAGGGGTATTAGCCCTCGGAGTAGTTGTTGATTCCATATTTATATTTATTATATCGCTTGTAAAAGCCTGCCAGCGCCCATCTGATGAGACCCGATAGGTCGAAACCGGTTATGGGATATGGCTTTCGGTGCGCTGTGCCTACTGTGTAGGACGCGTTCCAAATGTGGGATCTGTGATCCTTTATAATTAGACGATAAAGGATTTCAATACCTTCTTTTTTTGATAACAATTATTTCTTTAAAAATTAACTTCCTCATGTTCATGCTTTTATTTACTGTTTTGTACTGAAGATTTTGATCAACTCTATATAGAATCTATACAACACAATATAATTTTTTGTTTTGTTTACATTAACTGGTTAATATATGCATTATATATTTATTGCATGTTGGTTAATGAAAAACTGCATCCTTTTATTTGGTAAGTTATTTTGAATCTTATTTTTTCTATATACATGTTTAAACATATGACGGTGGAAGTACAACATGCATTGAGTTAATTCTTACTTATTGTAGGTTTGGATTTCGATAAAACTTTTTTGAAAATATTTAAAATAAACTATGTATATGACTTTATCTTTTTGTCCCCAATCTTCATTTGATTTCAATAATAATATCTTTAAAAATAAATAAACTTCTATATTTCTAGATGATCAAGGATCGTTTAGTAATAATTGTTTATTATTATTAGTAGTATGATTGGTCTAATTACCGCTGTTAATGCTGTTATGTTATAATCGGTTACTAATCCTCTATATTCGTGAATGTAAGCTACTGCAACATCCGCCCCCAACATTTGGCTTTTTTCTGGAGATCCTGATAAACCAAATGCCATATATTCATCTTCTTTAATTTGTCCTGCAAGTTGAATTGTTATGGCTGGTCCGAAAATTTCCCATGAAACTTGAAAATCTCGATGAAGTTGTAGGCAATTTGGTAAATCGTTCTTATGAGGCTAAAATGTATGTCATATTTTAAATCTCCAGAGTAATTAGAGATAAGATTTTCAAGAAAATATTGTTACTGTCCCCTAATTTTGTTTTGCAAATAACTTATTTTGAAAAACCGCCTTTTCTTTTCCCTGTAGCATTCATTAGTCAAATGAAACGGTGAAAAAGTGGTGAAACAAATACTTTTGAAAATTTATTTCAAGAAACCTTTTCATGTAAAGGAAATATCTAAGAAATAATTGTACAAAAACTTTGAACTAGTTATGATGCTTCACTGATTAACAAATTAATAAAGAAAAAACTTAAAAAGTTAATCTCCTCCGTAAATTCTATGCTGTACTCCCTATTAAACTTGATAGAAAATTCCATTTAATCAATTTTGTATCTAATTTAAGAAATTGTAATTTGAACACTATTTGCGCAAATAAAAATAATCTTAAGTCCATGTTAGTAAACAATAAAGAAAAAACAAATATATTTGTACAAATCGGGAGTTTACAAAAAAAAACTGTAAAGACTGTAATTCATTCTATTTAGGCCAGACTGGTCGTTCTTTAAAAACTTGTATAGACGAGTATAAAAAATCAATTATTAAAAATAACAAATGTACGGGTATAGCCCAACACTGTATAGATCTTATTGTTAATCATTTTTTAGATACAGAAAATGTAAAATTATTACATCAATGTAGTAAAGGTAAACGTCTTAATAGGCTTGAAATATTTGAAATAAACAAAGCCAACTCATTAGGTCTTCCCATCGTTAATTACCAATTAGATTTCGACGTATCTCCCTTATTAAATGTAAACATACAGGTAGACAGACAACCCTAGCATTTAATTATAAGAAAAACAAATTTATGTTATATTATTTAGTAATTTAATACTTTTTGAAGATGGTGTTGTAACCGAAACGATCGTTAGAGAAATAATAAAATCTGTGAAACATGCCAAGTGTTCTTTTTGAAATATTTTTTAAAAGTGCCAAGCGAGTCTACTATTTCAAATAATTGTACTTACAATAACTTTTACGAGAGATGGTGGGACATTTAAACCAGTTGTTATCAAAACGGAACCTAAATTTTGTTTGTTTTCGAAATCGAAAATACTTAACCAGTCTATATTGAAAACAGTTAAATCTCCTGGCAATTCCAAAGTGATTGTTTGATTTTTATACGCTCTTAGTGAATCTAGACTACAAAAAAAAATACTTATTTAGATCTGTAAAACGTTTAAAAATTAATAACATTCTGGACTTTTTATAGTGTTATGTAAAAGTTGTATTTAGTGTTGAACACTTACTATCCGTATTCGTCTGGAATTTTATTTCCTTTTGAATTGGGCAAAGGACCGATTCCAACAACAAAATAGGCTTCTTTGGCTTTACCATCATAGAAAAGATGATTTATTCTAATACTTTTAGCATCCAAAACTTCAATTTTCCCTGAACTGATCATGTTACTTTTGGCAGCAAATTTTCCTATTTTTTGAACAGCTGGAGGTTCAAAATCTTCCGGTATGTAAATGTCTCCAAAGGTGTTTTGGCTCCAAATGTCATAAATTGCAAACCACTTTATGTCTGTTAACTTTTTCTTTTCTGGTAACGCTAATGTGAAGTCTTTATTAAAATATCTTTCTAAAACGTTAGTCCTGAAATACATAAATAAATCAAATCGTACACTTCTTATAAAGCGAGAATATATAGGAATGGGTCCGTTATTTTGGTGTGCTTGATCGTTTTTAAAAATTGAAAGATAATTACTGGTTAATAATTAGCAAATACACGACCAATATCACAGTCTGGTTGAAGTATACTAGTGGTCGTATACAGTTAACTGTTTTTCTTTACTGCTAATTTACACGTTCAAAATATTGAAACCTCTCTCTAAAAATCTTACGACAATAATGACAATTGTACTTATTTTTATTTGTTTACTGTATATATTGGTATTTGTTGTTTTTTCGGTGTTTTTGGTATTTCGCGTATTTGTAAAAAAGATCTGTATTTATAATGGAAAAGTTTGTCCAAAAAGTCCATTTTCATACATTTCAATATTACATTTGATTTCTTTTTAATGTCGTGAGCAATTACGTAATCGTAAGGGAAATTAATTTTTATTTAAAAAAGTGGGATATGGCTTTCGGTTCGTTGTGCCTACTTGGTAGGACGCGTTCCAAATGTGAGATCTTTGATCTTAGTATTTAGACGAATAAGGATTTTAATTCCTTCTTTTTTGAATATGTTATATCTTCGTCTAAGAATCCATCGCAATCAACAGTGTAATTCAATGCCGGTAGGGGTATTAGCCCTCGGAGTAGTTGTTTCTGTCGATTCCATATTTATATTTATATTTATAATTTTTATTATTTAAAATGTAACAATTTTGATTCGAACAGATCACCGCTAAAATTACATATTTTTAATTAAGCCTTGCAGTTTAGTCTTTCTCTTAGTCTTGGGTTTTTGACCAAGACCAGTTTTGCTCATAATCACTTTTTGTAGAGAAAATTCGTAAAACTTTTGTTTCGATTACATTCAAGTAATTTATTTTTATTGTTTTTACAATTGTACCTATTATGATATGCCTTACTTTCCGTATTCATCGGGAACTATAAATCCTTGAGGTCCTGGTCGATTTGCAGCACCTGCCCAAAAGAATGTATCAGCACCATTTCCATCATAATTAAATTTCGTTATTAGTAAAGTGTATTCGTCAACTGCGTAAATATCTCCTGATACTTGATGATGGTAAGAATTTATTTTACCAATAAACTTTCCTTTATATGGACCTTCATCGTCCTGAGCTAGAGCTAGAAACCAAAAAGGAACACTAACAACACTTTTCATTTAACTTTTGAATAACTAGCGTATTGTCTAATTGATTGAATTTATGGCAATGAAATAAAGAATAAACGTTACTTCGAATTGACTCCATATTTTTGTAAAACATAAAAATAAATAAAGCATGAAAAACAGATAAATATTCCATAAATATTCAATGTATTCTTTTATTGCCCCAATTATTTTTTGCAAATATTTTCAATATAGAAACAAATAATTATCAAAATTAAAAACCAATCGTTTTTAATTATCGTACAAATTCTCTGTAAAAAGATATCAATGACAATTTTCTAATACCTGTAAATAATTAATTAGAAAAAAGTAACTTTCTGCATGTTGTATGCTTTTAAAAAATTGATTAAACGATAACATGCGTATTGGTTAGTTATCTCCCTTACCTGGACGTTTCAGTAGTCAGCTAATTCGATAATTTTGTATTATTAGAGGAGATAGCTCCACTAAATTACCTTACAAACCTACCTATACGCTAGCACCATAGATACGTACAACATTATTTTGCAGTGTAGTTCAAATTTGAACATTATTGTTATGATGGGTGTAGAGAGATTGTTATGATAATACAAACATTTACAACTAAATTAACTTTCTTTCAATCTTTATTTTACGTTACTCTATTATGTATCGTACTGTTTACTACCATAGAAAAGTTATCAGAAAGATTGTTACTATTCCTAGTTTGAATTATTCATAAAATTAAATAAGCAAATCACAATAACGATTACTTCTATTTCTTATGGTTAAATACGCAATTTAGTAATAACGATGTTTTGATTAAATAATTTAATTGTAGTAATTTTATTTTATTATTTTAATAGTGCATTATACAGTAGTTGTGTTAATTAAGTATGTCAAAATTAATGAACTGTCCGTTTCTTTTTAATTGAAGATACGGTTCGGCGATCAAGCTCGATAACTACAGAAAATTTTTGCCAGGTGTAATAAATGAATTAAAATTAAATAACGGAATCGAATCTTAGGAACCTACCGTAAAGTATGTAGCAAGTAATGCTGATCGTGTTATATATATTTTCTTTACGCTTAAAATACCGTTTTTTTTTTTCTACAAAAAATAATTAATGTATGATGAGCAACGGTTAATAAAACTTTTACATAACATTTACAGACAAAATAACAAAAAAAATTGAAATCATGAAACATGCCAATTTTTTTTAATTATTCTTCCTGAAATTTATAAATTCTTTTGCGATTTTAATTTAATATAATGTACTCATTTATTTCATTATTTTGATATCGAAGCTTTAATATTTTTGCTTTCAACACCTTGTCAGATAAAAATTAAGAATTACTTTCACTTCTGATTATACCGTTTAAAAAATGTATTTATCTAGTTTGTGTACAGTATTCTAAATTGAATTGGAAAAAAATGTAAGTTATTAAAACAATAAGATATTGATTAAAAAAAATCGTAAAAGAGATTCCAATTTCCGCAAAAAAAGTTGATTTCATTTTTATTTTCTGGAAAATTAATCAAAAAATTCCCCACTTTTAATGGAAATAGATTTAAAATGAGTCAGTCTTTTCATTATTAGTGTAACGATAGAAATATCCCTTCTTAAATAAATTATACCAATTAATAGAACTATTAAAGGAATTGCAAGTAATTTTAAAATGATATTTAAGAATTATAAAAATTTAAAAAAAAGAACAATTAAATATTAATGTTTATTAAACATATTTCTTTGTGTCATTTACCTTAACATATATGTGAGTCTAATAATAAGTCATCAAACGATTAATTGACTTTATTTTACTACCATACATATGTTTATGAATGTGGACATGTATGTATGAAATTATCCAAAAAACTAGTTACATGTTAATATAAGTACTTATAACCTATTATATTTCGTATAGTAAACATATTTCAGTCGATTAAAAGAATTTCAAATGAAAATTCTTACCTCCAAACAGATTCCAGCCAAGTATTGATAGAAACAATATTATCCTCATTTTATCCGTAAAATAAAGTCATTTTGTATATCGTCTTATCTTTGGTTTATTAAGTAGTTAATGATTTAGGTTAATCACTGAACGATCACCACCAACACATCGAACTTAATGTTAATATCTGTTCGTAGATGTATAATAGAGGTGAGTGTAAAGTGTCTGTAAGACAGTGAATAACCACCAAGTACTACAAACTAGTTTACTGGCCAGAAGAAACACCGGACAGTTAGTAACTAATAAGAGACTGACTTTCAAGTTGCTTTCTAAATGTGTCTTGTCTTCTTGTTATTATTATACACACAGCTTTTTCTTATTACTTTCAACGAAGGCCACCTTTCGGCTGTTATTTCGTTTGATAATAAAAAAAAACGAAAAGAAGTTTCCATCGACTTATAAAAAAACATTTCCATTTCTAAGTGCTTATGTTCACAATTGATACTTCGGTAATAACTGTATAAACCGATACGCTGAGAATGTAGTGATTTCAACGGTAACTCCAGCGAGTAACTCAACTACGATCTACATAGTAAAAATATTTGTACAACCGATGAAACTGTTTGGTCCTGAGACTTTAATAATAAATTATCTTGCAATCCCTGTTGCCAAATTTGTTTTGGTTTAAATCCTTGACATGTTAGAAAAATATTTGCTTCCTTCATTCAATAATTTTCACATTGTTCAAGTAATTTGTTTAAAAGCTAAATATTCTCCAAGATGAGGTAATAGATTTGTTACTTATTTATTTGCTTTATAATCAATGACAATAATAATAAAATATCGGACAAGGGCAAGTTTGACTCGTTTTATTTTCTCGACTTACAAATTTAATTTTATTTAATGGGGAGGATATTGTTTTGGAAAAATTATTTCTTTAATCTGATCTGTTTTAATTGTATTGAATTAGCGGATACTTGATGGAAGTCTAACATATTGAAATAAACACACAGTTGTGGAAGTTATCAACTGTGTGTTTATTTCAAAATGATCTGTTTTACTTACGATACTTTTTGCTTTATATTTTATTTGTATTGTAATTTTCTCAAGAGCTACAATTTTAAGTAAATGTTTCATTAATATTTCGGAAACAGAAGGGAACTTCGTTTTTGGTGTTCATTTGCAGCAATATCTCTGGAAATATGACATCACACGTGATATACCAAATATTTTTTTATTTGAATATTATTTATGTTACCCACTACTTAATTTATGAATGAATATTTTTGAATTGTACAAAATGAGAGAAAAATAGCTTCAAGTATCTGCTATTACTTGAAGAGATAAGTTCTTTTTCCTGATTGACTCAATTTGATTTTGACTAATTAATTTATGTTATTAATTACTAGTATTAATTTTATATAAAACAAGAATATTAATTAAATGGTTGATGCATTTTATATTTCAACTAAAGATCGTCAGATTTATATATACAAGGTAATTAATGATATTTTATTGCGTCTATTAATGTTAACTTTCGAATTACCTGTTAAATACTTTTTATATTTAAATACGTCATCATATTAGTATAGTAAATTGTTAATTGATAATCACCTTTAATGCAATTTCTCCTGTTGTTTTTCTCTGTTAGAGACACATGAGTACATAATTAAATAAAATAAAGACACAAAAAGTTTCACAAAATATATTTTTTCACTGATACTACAATTCTTTCGCTAATACTTTATTATTATTACAGAAGCACCTATTAATATTATTAATGAAGTTAGAGTGGGGAAAATAGCCATTTTAAGTTTCTATAAAGATTTGGCAAGGGAGAGTTTCTTATATCTAATTGTTCGTTTAAAGTTTTGTATTGTCTATTATACCGTATTTCTAGGATTTTGAGTAAATCTAATCTTTCAAATTACTCCGAATATATGATATTGGATTCTTCTTTAAAAAATAACATTTTAATGTTCATGAATACGTGTATTAAAAGAGCGACCTGTTTGACCTATATAAATATTTTTACAGTTTGGGCAACGTTCAAATAAACATCTGATTTAAGACAATTTTAGTGGCAATGAATAAATATATTTCTTGAAACTTTTTGTGTTTTTATTTAAATTATGAATCAGTTTTAACAAATCAAGGCGACAATATATAGATTCAGTTTAAAAAGAAAACATAATAACGACAAATTAAATATAGATATTTCATATTTATCGTTCGTCAAATTATAGTTTTAAAACGCAATATATGTATATTATAGATGTAAAGGATAATTTTTTAAATAAGGCGCCTTTTTACGATGTTTTTCAGTGGTTCTGTAGTCTTCTATTCTATAGTCATTAGTTTGTAACAGTTGTCAAAAAACCATGATCAAGTCCATAACCTGTGGCCCATAACAAACCTCTCTAACCTGTGGCCCATAACCTATAAAATGAAGTAAACAAATGTAACCTGCAAAATATTAGCATTTAAAAATGCCTACGGAAAATATACAGTATTCAGAAAAATATTGTGATGAAAATTACGAATATAGGCACGTAATTTTGCCACCGGACTTGGCAAAATTAGTACCTCGACCACATTTAATGACTGAAACTGAGTGGCGAAATTTAGGAGTGCAGCAAAGTCCCCACTGGGTACATTACATGTTACACGGACCAGAGCCCCATATTTTATTATTCCGAAGACCACGCCATAACAGACAGCTATGAGCAGATTTGATAGTTACAAAGCAAGTGTATACTGAATAAAACAGAAGTTATTACAACTACAGAGCATTTACTGTTAGTAATAAACTGTTTGATGTGATATGTAACATTAAGAATATTCGGTATTAATTTACTTATTATCGTACCAATTTTAATATTAGAGTTACCTGTGTCAGTTATATGTCTAGTTTTTCTGAGTTAGTAAGGTATATTTGAATTCTCTTTTTCTTTTCTGTTTAATTTTACTTTAGTTGGTTATTCAAAGCTATTTAATTAAAAAAGCATTAAGTTAAGTTGGATAAATAAAATCATTTATGTGCATTTAAGTAAATTTAATAACTGTTAAATATAAATGCCTCAACAAATGCAATGTCTCATTAAAAATATTTTCTTTGGGAAATAATTATTGTATGCATATGCATAAAATATAAAAATCTTTTACTTTTGTGTTGCTCAATTGCAAAATTTTAAACATAATTAATACCGTATACATTTACATCTTAAATACAACCATTCTTTATAAATTTCCAGGTACAGAGATGACTTTTTTAAATAAATTATTGCTGTGTACAAGGTATAATGAAACTTGTAATATTTCATTTATACCATATATACACCTGTGTAGTAGTGCCCTGACACAAATTACCTTTATCCTACACAAAAACATTGAAAATTTTAATTTATTTAAGTAGGTAGAAAAACTGGAAAGTAGATAATCCTTTGTTTTTAGAAATGAAGTTTTTCTTTTAGCACCGTTTCTTGAAATGAGTATAGTTATTGTAGAATATTTTTAATTAAATTATTTGCTGTAATATAATGTAAATATAAAATTATATAGTGATATGGAACTTCAGCTTCTATTACTTAGAATATGGACTATAAGCAATAATAATTTGAAAAACTATCACCATGAGCTACCCAGTAAGTAAATATGAAATATTTTCTTGATTATTTCAAGAAGTTAGTGCCTTAAGTTTTATAACTGGTTTAGGACAATTTAGGCCATTAAAATATTTAAACTAATTGATGTAGAACAACAAAAAAGTCGAACATTTTTCTACCTTTACAGAAACTTTCTGTTCCAGCGCTTATCTTTTTCATATTTCAAGAGCGTCGTAAAGACAATCGTTAAAAACATCTTTACACACTCATTCAATATTGAAATAAAGATGCACACACACTCGCAAGCAAACACACTAACGTCCACTGTGAAAATATTAAATACACTCGAACTCTTAACAAAAATTAACGAACACCTTACAACCTACATATGGCAAAATAATAAACAATTAAACAAGGCACATCTTTAAATAGAACTGCTAGAGTTAAATTGCGAAAGCATATGACACTGTGCTTCCAATCGCTGTACATTGGCGATTAAATAGGAATTTTCTACATAAAGGTCTTTAACAAGCATATCCGTCTTCGACAACCTTTCCGATTGTTCATTACAAACACGAATTTGATTTTCTATTTTTTCTTGAGTCTTACGAAGGAAAAACTGAAGTTCGGCCTTTTCTCCTCTGAACTGTTGCCATGAGCCTAATAATAAAAATTTAAATGAAAACACAGATATTTTTGTGGTTGTGGAATATAGACGAGACTTTTTAAAGGGTATGATTAGATAACTATGTAAAATTCTATTTTAAATAAAATCCCTGCCATTTTCAGTTCTTTTATGTGTAATATTTTAAAATTACAAAAGTTTTGAATCACTTATATTCTTTAATTTATTTGTTTTCTTCCAAACTTGGTCAATTTTATCTGTTTAATGTTACATAGTACACTTAAAAGAGAACTTGATCAAGGGGGAGGGAATATTTTTTACACAGTTAGCCGGATATGCCCTTTTTTATTGGTTTATACTTACTCTGCAAAACTTGTTCTGCATGACAATGTTGTTGCTTTAAAACTAACTGCAGATGTTTACACCTCTGCTCCAAATGATGTAATCGGTTATTCAAACTTTGGAACATGCTAATTGGTACAACTACCGTCTGTTCTTCTGTATTATTTCCACAGCATCTGTTATTACAATCTCCCCTATTCGAATTGACTTTCTTACAAAGCCGTTGTAAATAATTTCGATCGTGTCTTCGAAATCTTCGTTGTCGATTATTAATTTTGTCGCTTAAAGGAAGTGTTGACTCTGTGGATGTTGAGGGTTGATTTGCCTCGGACATGTGTAAGTTTTGTGTCTTAGGATTATCGGAGAACGCTTCTGGCGGGGACGGTAAATCAAGACCTGTGTCAGTAGGAAATAAGTCCGTTTTTTCCACTATACAAGACGTAAGAAAAGTTTGTAACTTTTCAGGTATTTTTCCGGAACTAACTTGAACTGAAATATCAAAGGCTTCTTTCTTCACTTTTTTGAGCGAATCAATTTCCTGTTGTAAATGAGATATTTCTTTTTCTTGGCTAATAATTTTCTTCTCTGAATGAGCTTTGTAATCCTCAAATTCACGTTCAAGATCAATAAATTGCGCTTCGAGGTTGTTTTCTTCAATAGGAGGCAAACCATATTCCGATTCGCTCGTTGCAAATTGTAGTTCATATTCCGTCATTTTATTAATTAGTTCTTGTAATTTTTCACTGCTTTGGTTTTGTTCATCTTCGAATATTCTTCTTTCTTCGTCCAATTTTTGGGACCAATATTCTTCACAACGTTCATATTCTGTGCGAAGAAGTTCCACACAATTTTCTAGTTCCGTACATGTTGAGCGAAGTTCTTTGTTTTCTTCTTGGCATTTACGGAGTTCTTCTTGAAGATCTTTAAAGTCATCGGTTTGATTAGTTTCCTGATCGGTTGATAGCGACAATTTATTTAGTTCTTCGTTTAACGTTGAGGCGATTTCCAATGGCGCTGTTGAGTTCTGGTGATTTTTATTGTCTAACATTTTTCGAATATTATTCTTAGTGAAATCGATGGCTTTTTCAAGTTCTTTACAATGTTTCATCATGCAGCTTAGGTTGTTTTCAGTGGATTTACAGGATTCCTAAGTTGATTTAAATAATTTAGTATCTTATAAGTTTCCTTGGATATTAACTAATTTAAAGAAAAGAGTGTATGAACTGCAATATTAACTTATATTTTTACATGCAATTTATTTTAATTAATTTATTATAAAAAGTGTCATATCTAGCAGTTAAAAACACAATGTATAATTTTACAACAACCCATGCAATCATCGGTAGCTTCTCTGCAGTATTAATTAAAAATAATAAAAAGAAAAAACAGAGCTTTATTTAAATGCATTTATTGGCAAGAAATACATAACAAAATACTACGGAGAAGCCAACAGAATGATAGCACTAGAGCCTCTTTTCTTTGAAAAATTAGTAATACTGAAATGTTAATCTGATATTTTATCACAGACCTGCCACATTCTTTAGCTTCTCCCATACAAAATAAATAGCAAAATAATACTGATCTAGCTCATAGTGCAACCATTACAAGTAAACTACTAACAAAAAATAGAAATAAAACGCAAATAAAATAGCAACTGAAAACACCAATAATAAAGCAAATAATAATGGTTTATCTATCCATTTTAAAATCAATAAATAAAAATTAATCTTATCTAGAGTCATATAAAGATAACCCAAATCACTCAAAAACAGATCAGAAAGTTTATTTTACGTGCATCACTTCAACTTACCAACGCGTTTACGGGTGGTTTAAAATTATCAGGAATGGAGATCGAATGCTTCTTTAATATGTCTTCTAAAAAGGAAATTCTGGAAAGCATATTTTGCATTTCTTCGCTATCAGTTCCAGAAGAAGTTGAAAGACTAAGACCATCAAGACCACTTTCATTTAATCCAGTCTGAACCACCAGAAGTTCATCTTCTTTCTGATATTTTCGTACTTTTCCTAATCGTGGACTTCCTTCATCTAAACGAAAATAAACATTTTTGTTTAATAAACTATTAATGTTCAACCAAATTCTATAATATTTACTTTTGTAACTTTACCAGCTGCAATATTTAAGGTAGGCAATAAAGTAAAATATTCGATTTATTATTTTATTTTTTTACAAACGTAGAAGTTTAACAGTTTATGAACGTTTATTTTAATATTTTAAAGCATTTCTAAGTAAAAATCAAGAAAGTTATAAGTAATTGCTGTTTTAAAGATGTTATTAAATATTAATGAAAGTGAATATACAGGATCGTTTTCTTTGAGAGAACAAAGACATGCTGATGACTTACATAAACCAAGTGGATTAAATTCCTTAGTTGGGGATTCTTCATTTCTTCTTTTAGAGCCAGCTCCAATTCCTTCTAAAACATTCGAAATGTTATCCTTAGCAACATCATCCACTTCATCAAAGATTAAAGAATTGTTTCCTTTTGATTTAGTTAACGAAATTTGTCGCGATAGTTGTTCAATTTCAGCTACCATTTCATCATTTTTATCCCTCAATTCTGCATTTTCCATCTGTAATGTTGATAATTTAGATAGAAGTTGTTCTACATGTAGTTGTTTATTCTCAAGTTCACGACAATTTTCTTTCTCGGCTTCTAAGAAATTTATGTGTTCAGCCAATTCAAGTTTTTCCTGTTTAAGTTCACAAATGTGGTTATTCAGAACCTGATTTTCCTTTTCAATAGTTGATGAATAAGTTTGACAAAGGCTTAGTTCTTCTCTCAAACGTGCTTCTTCATTTTCAATACTTTTTATTTTTTGTTCAAGGCTTTGGCTTAGCTGCGTCATTTGTTCCTTTTCAGAAATAAATTGATCAGTTACATCTTTAATAATATCTGAATGTTTCTGTTCTAATAGTCTGACATGATTCTGGGTGTTTTTCTCCATACGGGCGTGATTATCGTCAACTTCTTGAGCTAGAAGACTTGCTCTGTTATTAGCTTCCATAACATCACATTTCAATTTCTCTCTTTCAGCATGCATCTGCTCTAAAATATTTCTTAAACTGCGTATTTCTGATTGATATAATGTCAAGACAGCTTGTAAAAGAGTGACATGAAGATAAGTGTAACCAGACCTTGAGTTTCCCATGCTTTTGATTTCCTTTTCTAAAATCATAGCTAAGTCGGAAATTTTAATTTGACAATCGTCAAAACCTAGGTCCTGTATAAGCTTTTTCGGCGAAGAAATTCCTGCATTGTCCCACATCTCTATAACAAGATCAGAGTGTACAAAACCGGTTGCATTAGGACCAAGTGTTATGTGTTGAATGTTTTCAGGATCACTGACTTCAGGGTCGTCTTTTAGACATTGTACTGTATTGATTGGTTTGTTTATGCTAGTTGCAGGTCCTAGGATATCTGACCATGTATCATCTTCTTGTAAAACATTTAAAAGTTCTTGAAAACTGATCCTTTGATTAATATCAAAATTGTTTCTGAGAGATAATTGCCTTAATACTCCTTTTGCCAATCTTTCCATTCCAATTGAGTTACAAACGAGAAGCAACTCATTTTTATTTAAGTAGCCTTCTTTTCCTACACCAAGTTTCTTCCATGCTTCACGAAGCATTTCTTCAGTACATAGAAATTCCTGATCGTTATTAGTATTATTAAAAATAGGATTGTTAAGTTGAAAACTGCGATTATAATTTCCCGGCAAAGAAGTGCATCTTTTCAATTTACTGTTAGTTTTGCGTTTCTTGCTATGTAGAACATCACCATGAGAACTCGATTTTTGGACTGGAATGTTCACAGTGGAATTCTAACAGTAAAATAATTTATCAGTAACATTTTTTTGAGTATTATACTTTAATTTCAATAATTTAGACAAACATCTTGATTAAATGAAATTATTGAAAGGTGTATTATGCATGTAAGGAATATTTGTTAACAAAATATTAACTTCATCAAAAATTAAAAGGTTTACTACATATACTAGAATATTAAGTCATTCTATAAAATAAAAACTTGAATATATAACTTACAGCATTATCAAAAGTGCTATGCATTAGATTTTCATTTTCATCTTCCTCTTCAATTTTTGGCCTGGTACGCCGACCATACTTTTTGCTACCATATACATACTTTGGAGACACTTCACGATCAGGAGACTGTTTGTCATTTTCACTTTCTTCACTGCCATTTTCTTCTGAACAGTTTTGAATTTTGCCCAGAAGTGTTAAAAGGCCACTTTTAAAATCAGTGAAAGTTACCCTATGTTTCTTTTTCTCTTTTAACAACTGCTGTATAAGTTCTGATGCTTGGTCCTCTAAATGTAAAGATTGACAAAGTTGAGTAAGGCCTCTTTCATCTAAAGTTCCACAGTTTTCATAATCATAACTTTCGAATACAGTAAATAATTGTTTTTCATAGGGATCTAAAGACTGACAATCCATATTTTGTAATTTTCCTGCAATGAGGTCATGTCGAAAATGTCAATAATGTATTAATTATAAGTTTATGTTCTTACCTTTAAAGTAACGTAATAATTATTTTTTATTTAAAACGTTTATCCACCTACTAAAACAGTAAAATTATTAAACATTTCGATTTGCTGAAATTAGTAAAATAAAAACTACAAAATATCTGTCTTCGTTTACTGCAAAGTGAAGGATAATAGAACAATGTGGTGTGAATTGTAACGGTATACGGCATCAACCGCAGAATGACAAATAGACAAAAGTAAAAATATTTCAGTTAATTAATCCCCCACCTTATTAATGATAACCTACTTTTTCCAAATACTATTGGTCTTTAATTGTTCATTTCAATAATAAAAAAATACTTGAAACTTATTAAATATATAAGTAAATGCGCGTCAAAAATAATAAAATGTTTTGGTGTACGTACAGGATATAACTAAATTCTAATTGTAATTCTAACTGTACTTTTACTTTTATATTTTATATATATATTATTTATAATTTTATATTTTATACATTTTAAAATTTGTGTAGTACTGCCTTAAGGAGGTCCTCCTTCCACTACCGGACCGTGTGTTTTTATTTTGATTATACTGACGTTTACTAGAAGTGTGGTTATGTATATTGAAATTTTTGTTTACTAGTTGCACTTATTACTTATTTTTATTGAATTATATATAAAGAATAAGTTTTAATTAAATAAATGTTGAAATGGAAGAGTCAAGTGAAAGTCAAGTAAGTTATGATATATTTGGAACAAGTCATCTCCTGAATATATATGTGTTCCTTTGTAGGGTCTCGTAATATTTGGGAGAGATGTTAGTAAAATACCATGCTTTAGAAATAGTTATTTATATGGTATATACAGTGGAGTTGCAGCAGGATTAGTTTATTTTCTCTTTACCAGTCGGCCTAAAATTGCAACTCGTGTTGGTGTTGGAGCTTTTGTTACAGTTAACATGTCTTATTGGTTTTGGTGTAGATATAATTACTCCAAAACAAAATTTGAAATGTTACGTCTTCAAGAATTACTTCGACAACATTCTGTACTTGAAGGAACAGAAGAAGAAAAAAGAATAGATGCCCAGTTAAATTTGAAGACTGTATAAATATTGTTAATCATGTTAGTAAACTGTGAAGTTTAATGTATATATTTATTACTAGTAATGCTTTATGGCAATAAATTTTGTGATATATTATATTGCAGTATTAATTAATGAAATTCCTAAATTTTGGTGAAAACCGCATCAAAATCGATTCAGAAATGCCTGAATTATCCTAATCTAAAATTTCATATACCTAAATTTTTTAATTAATTAGCTGTTAAATGTCTACCATTAATCAACTAGTTACTCTCGATACTCAAAAGAGATTACGTATTTTATTCTATTAAATTTAAAATTCAAATTACCTAAAAATGGCACTATATTTCAATGTTCTCCTTGAATAGAAAACGTATGTTTATTGACAATATTACTATAAAAATAGGAGTTATAAATTAAGTTGAGTTGTTAGATTCGATCATAAAAAAATATTACAAATGTAGTTTATTGTTTTATATTCATAAAAAAAGCTTATTACATAATTAAGTTAGGAATTCCGATCTGTTTTTTTCACGTTTTAAGTTAAAACTACAGTTGATTATTAAATATAATTGTAATTTAATAATCAATGAACAATGAACTAAAACATTTTACATTAATTTGACTGAAAAATAATGTTGTATACATTTAAATATTGTCTTCTATCTTTATTATTTTTTTGTTCAATCGCACTATTATCAAAACTAAATGGTACGTTTTAAACATCATCATCATAGGTAAATCAGTCCTAAGACTCGTTGAACACGTACCTCCACCTCTACCCCTTCTTATCCTGAGTCGATCTTCGCATTTTCCTAAAACTAGAAAACATCCTACATCCCTATTTGCGATCAGACATCTAATGCAAGTGTTTCTCTGTCTCTCTTTATTCTTCTGCTTCTCATATACCATTAACTATTAACCCTTCATGTCTCAGAAGGTGCCCTACCATCCGATCCCTTTTTTCCAATGACTACCGTAGCGCCTTCTGTTCTCCTACTGTTTCCAACAGCTCTTCATTTCTAACCTTTTCAACATCTGAAATGCTTCTAACTTTTTTCCACCACTTCAACCCTCCACTTTTCGTATACATATAGAGAGCCGTGCCCCTAACATACTCTCTTAATAATCTTTTAATTTAATCCCGAACATAGAATTGATTTCATTTTGTTAAAAGCAACTCGATCCTAAGCTATCATTTATTTTAATGTCTCTACCACTTTTTCCATCCTGATATAGAAAATAGGCGACTTCTTTAAGTTTGTCGTTTCCAATTATTATATTTTAGTTTTCCCTAATACGTCTCCAGTTTTTCCTTCTCAGGACTACTCTAGTTAAGATTTTTGACGTATGAAAAGTTGAGCTTATTGTTCTAATATTTTTTCCTAGTCTAGTATATGTGGCTAACTAGCTTAAATAAACGATCTCTGACTTCTTGGCCTGCATGTTTCAAAATTTCCTACTGTACCCCATATACCTGGTACATTATTATTTCTTAATTGTTTTATTTCTAACTTGAACTCTTCCCTTAATCCATTCAGACTATTCGTATATTAATATGCATCCAATTTCTCTGAAATTCCTTCTAATTATATTGTAAACCTCATCAGTTTTACCTAATTTTAAACTTTACTTCTTTACACATATTATCAATCCTTACCTGCTCTACACTTTGTAATATTTTCCCAATTTATCGGCTTATACCTTTTCTGCCCTTCCTCATCTATCCTGCTCTTGTATTTCCACCTTTCTTGTAGTAATCTTACAATCTCGTTTATTTAACGTTTTAAACACTTTGTAATTGTTATATATTTGTGCGATTCTTAATTTTACAAATCGTATATAATAATATCGGTTTTGATAATTGTGATTTTATAAACAAAAGAGTTCGTGGTTCATTAAGATACTGATGATATAGATATCCTTGGTTGTGTAAGTTTAGACAAACATTTTGTAAATACTGAGACGACATACTATTATTTCAAAGAAATTATGATTTTACAAATTATTTGTAAATCTGCTACCCTCTCTAAATATTTCCGCCCTGGGTGCGGCTCTAGTTGGTCAACTGGAAAATCCACTAGCAAATAATATTATAATGAATCCTAACTTTTAATTTGCCCTTGTTTATTTATCTGTGGTACATCTTTGTCGTATACGGGTTGTTATCATTTTGTCGTTAAGGCAACTCTGTGTTAATTTATATGTTATCTGTTATTCTTATTTATATATGAACGTAAACTTGTTTCTCTGATGACGTTTAAGTATATGCATACAATTTTATGTTAAAAATATTAATGATAAAAATAATGATTTAAACGTAGTAATAGCGTCTTAACATCATTGCAATTGTGCGCAACGGTCTGGAGAAATATCTCATTCCGATAAAATATTAAATTAATTATATACCGCTTTTTAATTAATTGATTAAAAAAGTGTTCGAGTGGGTGTTGTGATAGTTATTAGTTAATTAATTTATTTCTATTCAAGACGATAAGGATGATTCCAAAAGATTCTTCCATGCTTGTTTTTTTCGTAAATGGAAAGAAGGTTAGTAGAAAAAGAGACTATAATTAAAAACTTTTTGTGAGAAACCGTTTACTGAAGTATTATCGTATGCTACAACATTATTGCTTTTATCAATATTATTTATTGCTTAAACTATGTCCTAACTTATTTACTTTCAAAATATGTATATCCGTATTAGGATTATTTTATTTATAATTGATCCAATCTGACTTTTAATGAAATTTCTAATTATACAAATGAAACGTAAAAACTAATGCAAATGATAAATTACTTCTGAAATAAATTAAAAAAAAAAACTATTTTTCATACCAGTCGAGTAAAAAAAAGATGTTAAGTACTTATTATAATTCTATAAAAGGAATTGTTTTTCGTTTTATCTATAGTAATAAAAAAAAGTTGTTCTAGATAAGGTCTTTTTTTAACACAAACTTAGTATTTACTCTATAAATTATATTATTGTGAATCTGTAAATATGTGCATGAATCTCCCGCAACTTTTGTTTAAAGACAAGTTTATAGTAAACAACAGTTAAAAGGTTACAGAAACCATGTGTAGTTAACCAAAACAACATATTTTTTTTAAATATTTTACTCCACAGATTGTAGAACAAAACGTAGATCCAGAATGGACCCTTTTATATTATTTAAGAACAAAGCGTATCCTTAATAGTTAAATGGCTTATCATAATTATATAGAAGTTTTGCATATTTTCATTGTCAAAAACTATAAATTCATAATTTTGTAAAATCATTTAAAATAAAGTAAAAATAATGATTATTCAAGTGTTTCATATTAAAAGGTGTTATGTGTGGAATATTCCTTAATTATTCTCAGTTCGTTTATGTGGTACAAAATTAGGGTGTGCTGAGGGCGGATGTGGCGCATGTACTGTTATGGTGTCCAAATATGATCGTCAAGAAAAAAAAATTAAGTATCCTTCTAAAAATAAATGAAATACCTAAGAGTACCTCCTAATTATAGAAAAGAAGTAGTTGCATACAAAAATTTCTTTTATTTTCAACAATTGGTACCGTTAATATTTGAAATTATTATTTGCCACGTGGTGAAACATTTTGAAATAGATTAAAGTAAAAGACACTTGGTAGTTTCACAAATTTATTTAAAATAGTCTGACGAATTTGTTTCGGGTGTGATGATCTTTTCGAAAATGACTACAGAAATACCAAGTTTTTTAAACTAAAGTTACGCTTAAATTCTAGATAACGGGTTTTAGTAGTGGGGATATGCTAAAATCAGTTTGGTCATTGGTTACAAATTCGTTGTTATTGAAAGCTTTACTTATTGTAATATTTCAAGTAGATTTAATAACCTGTATTTTTTTTTACAAAAAAGTGGAATCTACTAGATACATTCTAAAAATTTACAATACATTCGACAGACGGGTAGAGCTTTACGATCAAGAATTAATGAGCATAATTATCAACCACAAAAAAACCCTTGTACTGGTTTCGCTGAACATTGCATACTAGAAAACCATACCAAAGACTTAGATAACTTTAAATGATCACATAATAATGACAAAATAGATAATTAAACTTAACGAATTTGTAACCAATGACCAAACTGATTTCAGCCTATCTCCACTGCTAAAGGTATTCTGTACTCATTTTTGAAAATAGCATAACAGCCGAAAAAAAATCGTCAAACTGTTTTAAATAAATTTGTGAAACTACCGAGTGTCTTTTATTTAAATTCTTAATATTTAATTGGAATAAAAAATATTTATAAGATTAACTGGGTATATTGTCTATTTTATCTCACTCGTTTGACTGTTATCTAACTTCAATTCTAAATGCTATTTTTTTCTTTAACTAAAAAGACATTTGGCTGCAAATGCCTGTTTAACGCCAGTGTGCTCGATGCATGGTTTAGCAGTTACAACTGTAGAAGGTATAGGATCAACAAAAACAAAGCTCCATCCCGTTCAAGAGAGATTAGCAAAAGCTCATGGATCTCAATGTGGATTCTGTACTCCAGGAATTGTTATGTCGATGTACACTTTATTAAGAAATCAGCTAAAACCATCCATGAAAGATATGGAAATAGCATTTCAAGGAAATCTGTGTCGATGTACAGGATACAGAGCTATAATTGAAGGATACAAAACATTTACCGAAGATTGGGAATTTTTACAACAAAGAAACGGAGCCATCAACGGAAATGGAATAAGCAATGAAGTAAACGGGCTTTGTGGAATGGGAGATAAATGCTGTCGAAATAAAAAGAATGTTGGTAAAAATGAAGATGAAGAAGAAACATTATTTCAACCAAATGAATTTGCACCTTATGATCCTTCTCAGGAACCTATTTTCCCCCCAGAATTAAAAATATCTGACACATTAGACACAGAAAATATTATCTTTAAAGGCCCCAATGTCACCTGGTATAGACCCACAAACTTAGAAGAAATCCTTCGCCTAAAACAAAAATACCCCGATGCTAAAATAGTGGTTGGAAACACTGAAGTAGGGGTAGAAGTCAAATTTAGACGTGTTATTTATCCCATTATAATACATCCGACGATTATACCGGAAATGTTAATAAAAGAGACAAATAATGCAGGGGTAAGAATAGGTGCCAGTGTCACTTTACTAGAAATGGGTTATTACCTTGAAAAACAAATTAGCAATCTTCTAAGTTACAAGACACGAATATTTAAAGAAATTGTTGAAATGCTTCATTACTTTGCTGGGAAGCAAATAAGAAGTGTGGCAGCGGTTGGAGGAAATATAATGACAGGAAGTCCTATTTCCGATCTTAACCCAATTTTTATGGCTGCTGCTATTAAATTAGAATTGAAAAGTCTAGAAGGAGGTCATCGAGAAGTACTTTTAGATGAACACTTCTTCACAGGTTACAGAAGAAACGTAGTAAAAAACAACGAAATACTTGTTGCGATAAACATACCATTTACTAAAAAGTTTCAATATTTTCATGCTTATAAGCAAGCAAGAAGAAGAGACGACGATATCGCCATTGTAAATTCTGCAGTTAATGTTACATTCAAATCGAAAACGGATAAAATTCAAAACATAAGATTGGCTTTCGGTGGAATGGCTCCTGTAACAACAGTACCTGTTAAAACATGTCAAAAACTAATTGATCTAACCTGGAATGATGAAACCTTAGATATTGCTTTAGACTCATTAGCAGAAGATATGCCATTGCCCCCTTCAGTTCCTGGTGGTATGGTTCAGTACAGAAGATCATTAACTTTGAGTTTCTTCTTTCGAGCTTTTATGAAGATTCGCAAAGAATTAAACGAACAACTAGGGAAGAAGAATTTATTAAAAGAAGATCTCAGTGCCCTAGATGGTTTTCATGCCAAACCCATGAAAAGTGCTCAATATTTTAAAGTATCTCCAAAAGAAAATACATTTGATACAGTTAATCGTCCACTTGTACATGCATCAGCTTTCAAGCAAGCTTCTGGAGAAGCTGTTTATTGTGACGATATTCCGAGCTTGGAAGGAGAATTGTACATGGGTTTGGTTTTAAGTACAAAAGCTCATGCTAATATTAAATCAGTAGATCCTTCTGCAGCATTGGAAATGGACGGGGTTCACTCATTTTACTCTGCAAAAGATATTCCAAAAGAACGTAATAAAATTGGTCCGGTATTTCATGACGAAGAAGTGTTTGTGAGCAAGAAAGTAACCACACAAGGACAGTTAATTGGAATTGTCTTGGCCAATAACCAAGCAACTGCCCAAAGAGCCGCAAAAAGCGTCAAGGTGGAATACGAAGAGCTGCAACCAATTATCGTGTCAATGGAAGATGCCATAAAACACAAATCATTTTTTCCAATTACTAGAAAGCTTGAGAAGGGCAACGTGGATACTATTTTTAAAACTGCACCCAATATTATTGAGGGCGAATGTAGAACTGGAGGACAAGAACATTTTTATCTTGAAACAAATGCTGTGTTAGCAATTCCCAAAAACGAAGACGATGAAATAGAAATATATTCATCTACTCAGCATCCTTCAGAAGTAAATGTAAGTCCGGGGTCTTTATTATGTACGTCAAATGTTTAAGAAATATTGAAATTTCATAGTTGACTTCTTGTGATATGCTTCAGTTCATCTGAAACAAAAGAAACAGGTGACAAAATACCGATGTTTCTTAAACATTTAACGTGATTAAACTGAAAAAAAAACAACAACTTGGATTCCCTGATAATTTATTAAAATATTTATTGTAGAAATTACTATCTGAAGTATTAGGAATACCTCAAAATAGAATAGTCGTTAAAGTTAAAAGAATGGGGGGTGGTTTTGGAGGAAAAGAATCTAAGAGTATAGTAATAGCTGCTCCTGCTGCTCTTGCAGCATTAAAAACAAAACGATCCATCAGATGTATGTTGGACAGGGACGAAGATATTTTAACAACAGGAACTAGGCACCCTTTTTATATGACATATAAAGTGGCTTTTGATAACGATGGGAAAATATTAGGAGCTGAAGTGTACATTTATAACAACGGTGGTTATTCCTACGATTTATCAATTTCTGTAAGAAATTTGAACTTATATTAGAAATATATACTAAATTACTTACCACATTGTTTTTGAAACATCAGGTTTTGGAAAGAGCCATGTTCCATTTTGAAAATGCTTACAAGATCCCTAACTGTCGTGTTTATGGATTTATATGTAAAACAAATCTACCTTCGAATACAGCTTTTAGGGGTTTCGGTGGACCTCAAGGGATGTTTGTTGGGGAACACATTGCAAAAGATATAGCTGATTATCTTGGTAAAGATGTTGTGGAAATAAGCGAAAAGAATCTGTATCAGGAAGGTGATTGTACACACTACAATCAAGTTCTTGTGAATTGTACCATTCAAAAGTGTTGGGACGAATGTATTAAATTAAGTGGTTATCACAGAAGGAGGAGGGAAATCGATGCTTACAATAGGTATTACAATAATAACGTAATTTTAAATTAAAGCATTAAAAAAAAACAAACACCGGGTCGTTAAGAATCGTTTTTAGCCCATTCTTAGCTCGAACAAAAAAAATATTTCTAAAAAATTTATAATTCAGGGTAAGTAGTTTATTATCCGAAACTCAGAATAATACTCGTTTACAAGTAAAAATCGTTTTGTATTTTCTCAGCATAATGTGTTTTTTATTTTATGTTTATTTCAAAGAGTAGTTCATAAAGATTGATATTTAAAAATAAACTGGTACCTCGGGCATTTCTTATCTTTTAAATATAAATACTCAAAACATGGTAATAAATAGTCAAAAAGTGCCCATATTCGTGAGATATTTTAGTACTTTATTTTTATGTACCTATATGAGTCTGATATCAGACATTTTGAGTTATTTTAACAAATGTTCAGTCTTATAGTATTTATCATCAGCTTAGTATGGGCCAAAATTGGCCCTTATCAGACTAGCTTCTTTGAAACACAATATAAAATAAAAATTTCTGTCTCTACAAATGTTCACAAAATATTGGATTATTTTTTTATATAACGAGAAAAACTTACAGAGAACATAGATGGAAAAAAAGAGGAATATCAATCATTCCTACTAAATTTGGTATTGCTTTCACTGCTTTATTCATGAACCAAGCTGGTGCGTTGGTTCTCGTGTACACCGATGGGTCTGTTTTATTAACCCATGGTGGAACGGAAATGGGTCAAGGTTTACATACTAAAATGATACAAGTAGCTAGTAAGGTTCTTCAAGTACCCACATCCAAAATTTACATTAGTGAAACTTCAACTGATAAAGTGCCCAATACATCTGCTACGGCAGCTAGTTCTGGGTCAGACTTAAATGGAATGGCAGTTATGGTAAAAAACAGAATTTTACAAAAAAAAAATACAATTTTATGTTCCTTTTATTTTATAATCAGAATGCTTGCCAAGTAATTCGTGATCGACTTGAGCCCTATATAAAGAAAAACCCAGAAGGAAAATGGGAGGATTGGGTTAAAGCAGCGTACTTTGATCGAGTCAGTTTGTCGTCGACAGGTTTCTATAAAACTCCAGATATTGGTTATAGCTGGGAAACTAATTCTGGGAATGCCTTTAATTATTTTACTTTCGGCGTTGGTTGTACCGAAGTTGAAATAGATTGTTTAACTGGAGATCATCAAGTTCTGAGAACGGACATCGTAATGGATTTGGGTAAATTAGTTTTATAAAAAAATTGAACAATTTTGTTTTATTCCCTTCAATTAAATTGATAGGGGAGAGTTTGAATCCTGCTATAGATATTGGTCAAATCGAAGGGGCATTTATGCAAGGTTACGGTATGTTTGTACTTGAAGAAATGGTTTATTCACCGAATGGTACAATATTTACAAAAGGTCCTGGTGCATACAAACTACCTGGATTTGCTGATATACCAACAGAATTCAACGTTTCTTTGTTAAAAGGCGTTTCTAATCCGAGGGCGGTTTATTCATCAAAGGTATTCCAAAAACATTATAAATTATCCACGTTTAAAATTTTGTTTTGGTATTAAACGAAACTGAACAGAAAGTTCTTCGTACAACAAACAAGCAATTTAAATAAATAAAAAAATCTTAAAATAAAATTGAATCTATGTATTTTAAGTAACAAACAAACACTGTACAACGGTATCCTTCCTGATTTAATTCCTGAAAATAAGAAATATGCCTTTATTAACTATGTAAGTCGGATACATAATTAAACACCTTCTAATCAAGTTGCATATTACACCAATTTTAGATAAAAGCGGCGTTTATAAATTGTACTGTAAAGATTGCACAGCCTATTGCCTAGGACAGACAGGTAGAGCCATAAAAACTAGGCTTAAAGAACATGTGCTTTCCATCCCGAATAAAAAGAATAATACAGGAATAGCTCAACATTGCTTAGATTTCAAACATAATTTAGACACTAATTGGATTGGACTTTTACATTCTGCACAAAAAGGTCGTAAATTGAGTTTGCTCGAATCCTTGGAAATTAAGAAAGCCATCAATAATAAGCAAAATATTGTAAATAATCAAATTGAAATGTCCACTTTGAATTCTCCGCTATTATTGGACCTTCCAAATAGATAACCACTACCTGGAGTTTATTTGTCCCATGGCTTATTGTCATCCATATCTATAAGTCTGTTACATTATTTACATCTTTAGTAACACCATAGCTCTTGATAATGACCCGCAAGGGTTGAAACAATATCGTAGAGAAGAATAAATAAAATTTTCGTGAAACGTAACCCAATGTTTGTTTGTTACTCAAAATACTCATATACAATTTTATTTAAAATGTTTCACAAAGAATGCGATATGCAATCTATCAACTTTAAATCTTAAAATAATTAAAAACCTTCAATGATTTTTGTAACGTTATTATTATTTTTTGATAATTACACTTAATGTTCCTTCAAAAGTGAATTGACTTTTTTATTCAAATTTGACAACGGTTACTGATAAAAATATGAAGAAATTAGACAATTTAACTAAAATAATTGTCTTATTCTATATATTTTCTAAAAAAGGCGGTTGGCGAACCCCCTTTGTTTTTGGCAAGTTCTGCTTACTTCGCTATTAAAGATGCTATTGGATATGCCAGAAGGGACGTTGGTTTACCTCCATCATTTAAATTAGATTCTCCATGTACTTCTGCAAGAATTCGTGTAGCATGTCAGGACCATATAACAGCCAGGGTAAATTGCATTTCAACTCAATTTTACATTGAAATCGGTTAAATTGTTTATTTCAATGGTACGTATTTATTTTAGTTAAAAGAAGCAGAACCAGGATCATTTATCCCTTGGAACGTAATTCCATAAGAATTTGGCAGCCTTTAGCAGAAGATTTGCAGAAGATTTAAAATGAGAGACTGTTGGAATACTATTTTATTTTGTTATTAAAATACTGTTCAATTTTTTGTTAGTTTTAATAAATACATGGGGGGTAGATGAATCAATAATTGAAAAGTTAGACACACCTACTATAACTTGCAGCAAAAATAAATTAACTGTTTTAGTTGTTCATTATTTAATCAGTTTCTTTGTAAAACTTGCTCAGTTTACAATGCTGATTTGCCCTTAAGGTTTAAGTAAATTGGTTTAGTTTATACCCTTATGTGGAGAGATATTAACATATTTATCTGAAATTTGTGGTATAATATCAATAGAAAACAATTATCCCTCTTAAAATAGTAATGTAACCCTAACAAAATATTTTATTTTTTTATTTACTTTAATGTTTAACCACATATGTGTATATATACATGCATGAACACACTATGTACGACAACTATTATAAAAGAGTACAAATATTCACTAAAAACAACAACAACGATTTAGTTTTATTTTTTAACAGTCTTCAATTTAGCTATCTTTGTTAGCTTTTTTTCCACAGGTTATAGAACAGTACTTTTCAAATTGTGATAAGTTTACATCGGCTGTGTCCAATCTTGATAAGTATATCATAGCAGCTAAAAAAAGAATAATAATGTTTATTTACGTCATTTATTTATTTACTTTGCTTAATTTAAATATTAAGATTTCTATTACCTTCAAGTTGTATTTCATTTACTAAAAGTCCTTGTCCGATGTATCTTGCAATCAATTCTAAATGGGGATGCAAGCCGGCCCTGTATCTTGCAGCAAGGATGCGAAGAAGTTCAATTGTATCTTTATCTAATGCCCTTCCTTTCAATTTTGCTTCTTTTTCAGCTATTTTGAATATTGTAACAAACAATTGTCGTAACTGCTTTCTCAAAATTATTTCTTCATTTACTTCATCCTCAAACTATTTTTTTTCGTTACATTTAGCTTTCATTAAAAATTTAAAACAGTGCAGAAACTAAAGATTTCTTAAATAATTTTTTTTAGTTTAATTTACCTGATCAAATCCTAAAATTTTAACAATTGATATTTCCCCATCTTCGACTCTTTCCAATAATCTGATGAAGGCATCTAATTTGACGGCATCATTAATTCTTCCATTGATGATCGCTTCAATTAATTGCAAAAAATATCTCATGGTGTTAGGTTTTGTTTTGTATGCAGCCAAATATAACAGAGTACCTTGATTAGCGTTAATGTGATTAACCCAAATTCTGGCCTATAGGAGGATTAGCGTTAATGTGATTGAATCAAATTTGCCTATAAGAAGACAAAAAAGCTGGCCAAGTCCGAATATTTGTTGTTATAGCGGAAATATCTATTATTGACCATCTGTGAAAATTTCAACTGTCTAACTATCACGGTTCACGATATACGGAGTCTTATTAATAGGATCCTGTTTTATTCTTTGGGTACGGAACCCTAAAGACGTATTTTCTCTGAGAAAAATTTGAAACTTCATTTCATATATGTTATGTTTCAAAAGAATTTTAGCTTTTACTACAATAATTTCGGTAGATGGTTGCATAAAATATTTGCCTTTATCTTTTTCGTCATATTTTCAAAACACTGCATAAAATTAGAACAACTATGTTATTCATTTTAAATGCATCAACATATTAAAAAAAATGTAAACTTTAAAGAGACAAACATAAATATACATATGGAATTAACAGAAACAACTACTTCTAGGGCTAATACCCCTACCGGCATTGAATTACACTGTTGATTCCGATGGACTCCTAGACGAAAATATAACATATTCAAAAAAGAAGGAATTAAAATCCTTCTTCGTCTAAATTTTAAAATCAAAGATCTCACATTTTGAACGCGTTCTAAAAAGTAGGCACAAGGAATCGAAAGCCACATCCCACGACCGGTTTCGACCTATCGGGTCTCATCAGATGGGCGCTGGCAGAAAGACTTTTACAGGCTATATTATAAATATAAATATAAATATGGAATTAATAGAAACAACTACTCCGAGGGCTAATACCCCTACCGGCATTGAATTACACTTTTGAGTCCGATGGACTTCTAAACGAATAAGGATTTTAATTCCTTCTTTTTTTGAATATATTTAAAGATATAGTAATTTTTATCGTTCTTAATTTTCTTTTTAATATGCATCGCATGTATAAGTTAGTGTCCTATTGGTATATATTTTATGGAACGGTAATAAGTAGGTACCTCTGTAATTGCAGCATATAGCCTATGCTTAACATCTTCATTTTTGATGGCGTTACTGGCCTCATCTATACTGAAACCTAACCTGAGCAAATACTCCAAAGGACTACCCCTCTCAGAGAACTCTATCATGGAATCTTGTCTTGTTTGAAGGGTGTTTAGTCTCGTGGCTTCTTCTTCTGGGCTAAGACTTAAACAAGGATCACCAGACAATGTTGTACTATCAGGTCTGAAACCCCTACGAAAACATTTTCCTAGTTCTTTTGATTGAATGATATCATCTTCAGTAATTGTTTTTGCATCACCTCTCTTAGCTTTCAATAAATCTTCATTTGATGAAAAACTCATTCTTTCGTTTAGTTTTGTTTTCTTGCTCTTAAAGACTTCTCTGTCCTTCTCTATTACCCCGTCGGTTAATAGATTACTGCTTCTTCTTCTATCAATTAATTTATTCTTGGTTTCTGGTTTCTTTTTACTAAAAAATCTTGTTCGTCTGTGTTGCGCGTTAGTTTCAAACGTCTGAGAGTCTTCCATCTTCAACGATTCGACTTCTTTTTGGTCAATTTCGTCACTACTTCTCTCAATACCTTTACGTTCTAATGATTTCTTTCTTTTATACTTCTTGCTTTTCGTTTCTTCGAAGATATTCAATTTACTTTCTTTCAGTTCAGAATGATTGTGTTCGGGCTCTTCGAAAGTCAATGTCGATTGTCGCCTATCTTCTACAGTAGGTTGAAACTCCATAAAGTCATCACCGTGGGACAATTCTCGTATTATTTTATCCTCCTTTTCGTAACTTGCGAGAAGCTTTTCGAATATTTCTTTATCCGTCAAGCTGCTCCTTACATCGTGTTCTTTATTGTTTTGTTGTTTTATTAATTCAGTTTCACTCATTAGACAATGCGATGCTTCCTTCTTTTTATGTTTTTTGATGGGGGTTTCTTCGTAATCAATAACTTTGGTCGTTTGTTCTTCTGTATCAGATATCTTTAGTAATGTTGTTCTTTTTACTAGCTTAGGAAACTCTTCGTTAGACATTTCTGATTCTCGACGCCCATGAAAATGGCTTTCCTCAATTTCATCTAACGCTGGTCCCGCATCTAAGTTATGAGTGTAATGATCCAATTCATCTTCAATTTCTATCTGACCTTCTACAACTTTGTCGGTACCTTTCTTAGAACCACACGAACATCCAACTATTTCATAAAATTTATATATTCTTTCAATTTCTTCTTCTGTCTGTGGATTGACAATTTCCATCATCTTTTTCAAGCAACTGCAAGATTGCACTTCGTTTTGAGGAATTATTTGTTCTTTTTCAGATACCTTTCGTAATGTTGCTGTTGTTAATTGCTTGGGAGGCTCCTTATTAATTACTTGTGGGTCTTGGCGCATATGAAGATGGCTTTCGCCAATTTCATATAACACTAAATCTGCATCTATGTTACGAGAAGCTAAACTCAATTCATCTTCAATTTCTACAACTTTGTCGGTACCTTTCTTAGAACTACACGAACATCCAACTATTTCATAAAATTGATGTATTTTTTCAATTTCTTCTGCTGCCTGTGGATCGGCGATTTCCATCATGTTTTTCAAGCAGCTACAAGGTTGTACTTCGTTTTGAAGAATTACTTGTTCTGTGTCAGATACCTTTGTTAATGTTGTTCTTTTTACTAATTTAGAAGGCTCTTCGTTAATAACTTCTGGCTCTTGGCGCTTATGAAGATAACTTTCGCTAATTTCATATAACGCTGATTCTTCATATGTCTTCTGACCGGCATAACTCAATTCATCTTCAATGTCTATCTGATTTTCTACAACTTGGTCGGTACCTTTTTTAGAACCACACGAACATCCAACTATTTCATAAAATTTATATATTCTTTCAATTTCTTCTTCTGTCTGTGGATTGACGATTTCCATCATCTTTTTCAAACAACTGCAAGGTTGCATTTCGTTTAGAATAATTACTTGTTCTTTGTCAGACACCGTTGGTAATACTGCTGGTTTTAATTGCTTGGAAGGCTCTTTGTTAATTACTTCTGGCTCTTGGCGGCTAAGAAGATGACTTTCGCTAATTTCGTGTAACACTGATTCTGCATCTATGTTATGAGCGGCATGACTCAATTCATCTTCAATTTCTATCTGATCTTCTACAACTTTGTCAGTAACTTTCTTAGAACCACAAAAACATCCCACTACTTCATAAAATTGATGTATTTTTTCTATTTCTTCTGACGTCTGCGGATTTCTGATTTCAATCATCTTTTTCATGCAGTTACAAGATTGCACTTTATTTTGGAGAACGACTGTAGGTTGTCCTTGCTTTAGCATTCTTGTTATTTGTTGGTTGGTATCAATAACAACAATATTAAGCTTACGTTGTGGAATTCTACTAATCCCCGAAATATTCGGAATTCTATTATGGGGACCTTTCGGTTCTACACACTTTATGTTGTCGTTAATTTTGTTTTTTTTCTTTGATATGTTCGCTTGATCTCTACTATTAACAAAAGTTAGTAATGGTCGTTGTAATCTCACATTATTTTCTTTATTCACATTTTGCTGTGTTGGTAAACTGTGGAATGGATTTTGATCTTTATTACCGTTTGGTCTTAAACTTTCTTTATTACCGTCAAACGAATAAGAATCGTACTTTTCTCTAGTTTTATTGCTTCTCTTTCGTAACTTTCGCGTGCCAACATTATCTCTGTTTAACGTGGTAGAAGATGAACTCGGTTCGTTTATACTATCGTTTTCACTGTCTCGAATTCTCCAAGAAGTGCTTGCACCTTCACGTGCTTCGTATTCATTTTCAGAGGTGAATAAGGGTTCATCTTCTACATTAGAACGAGGCGACTGATTTGTATCTAAACTACGTTCGTCCCAATTTTCGTTTGCAAAATTCGAATTTGAAGCTGCCTTCATAGAAGTTGTAACTAAATATTGAAACGAAGATCGACATTCCTCTATGGACGCTAAGTTGTCTTTTTTAAAGTCTGCATGTGCAGCTGGGTCGTGTCCTTGAAAAGTCTCTATGTTGAGCCGCTTTGGTATTTTATAAGATTTTTCGGAAGAAAATGTACCACAACCAGAATCATCTACCGACATTACATCATACACGTCAGCATTCTCTTCCGTCCTTTTAGTCTTTTTCTTTCTGTAAGGTCGTCTCCCTTGACGAATCTCTTCTAAATCCGAATAACTTGTTTCAGTCCTTTCGGGTGCTTTTTTTAAGTTCATATGAGCAGGTTTTCTCTTTTCGCAACAGGAAGATGAACCGGCTGATTGGGAATTACTTTTTGCAGTATCTGGATTGAGATTCGTCTGTTGAGGAGGTTGCAATGTGGAAGTAGTTGAGGAATTAGGAACTGCTATAACTGAAACGTATGGAATGAAATACACATCTTGTTTAGTTTGAGTTGCCTTATCTTTTCTTTCTTTTCGGTTGGGAACGTATACATTGTACGTTAAAAAATTGCGATTCCATTCTGTTGGAAAGCATTTGTTATTAGAGGTTTTGTTCATTTGATCGTTTTCAAGTTCAAATAGACTGTAACTTAAGTAGGTGTTTTCGAAATGAAAATCCTTGAGGTGTATTAAAGAATCGAAAAATAAATGTTTTTCGTCAGTTAAAGTTTCTTTACATTTTCTCAAATTTCCTTTCAAAATATCATCGTTCGTTGTTTGTTTGCTTGAATTGTCTCTAATTTGTCGTACATTTTTCCAAAATTCTTTCCAGTGAATGCTCTGATTTAAATGTATACTGCTTCGTCTTTGTAATTGCACAGATCTCGATAACGCAGTCAAACTATGTTTCTTTTTTCTGCTTGTTTTCCTTTGAACGTTATGAAAAAAATTCTTTGCAACGCTAGATGAAGACACGCAAGCAAACATACTGTGAGAAGAACGCGATTCTTGAACGGAATTGACAGAAGTATTGAAATCTTGCAAATCAGATGTGCTTACTGTTTTTACCAACCACCTTTGCGTATTTGTTTTGTGTTTAGTACTTTCAAATCCACTGTCCATTTCTTCTGGAGTCAATTTCGACGTTCTACTATTTGTGTTAATACCAAAAGTCTCGTTTCGATTCTGACTTAAACAAAGGTTTGGGCTACTTTCATAACTAGTTAATGTCATTGCAAATTCATCTAGAACCGTTTCATCATTGTCTTTATTAACTTTTAAACTAGTAGTTGAATTTTCTCTTTTTTGGTTACTATAAAATGTTGAACATTCACCTTGAAAAGACCTTTTCGTTGTGTTAGTTACGGGTTTTTCGTGATAAACTCGAATTGAACTGAAAAGGGGGTCAACAGGACTTTCATAAATTTTAGTAGCGTTTATGATATTGTCAGATGTAGAATTGGAATAATAATCCTGATTTTCGATTTTTCTATCGTTTTCATTTATTGTAAAAAATATATTACTGCTACGATCCAACTTGATTTTTTCATTGTCGTCTTTTTCTTTTCGACTTGAATTATTTGTTTCAAACTCAAATGAATTAAGCAAATTAAAAGAAGGCGAATCTTTATAAATATCAGGCGTTCCAGTACTGTTTGTTACATCACTGTCGTCTGTTTCAGTTGTTTTCCTTTCTACAGTTATTCCTGAAGTGTAAACTTTTGCATCTGCGGAAGTATTGTCATAAAGAACAGCATGATGAGAGAATATATTTGATAAATTTGAAGAATCCGATTTTGAGTCACATTCGTCTTGTTTCTTCGTTAGAGAATTGCTGCTAGCGAATGAACTAGTTTCTGTAAAATCTTGCAAAAATTTATCTTCATCAGAGATAATACAATCTTTAATAATGAGATAGGGGTCGTTTGTTTGAGATGTAGATGATGTTGATACGTCTGTTTGAGAAAAGTTTTCGTTACTTTCATCAAACGATTCACTATTGTTACCGGAATAGTTTTCATTTACATCTGTTACATGTTGTTTAACTGTTTCGATGTCAGAAGAAAAATAAGAACTTTCTGATGGTCTAAATGCCTCACCATTTAAGGAATCGAAACTCTTACGGATTTTAAAACGATTATTTTGATTAACTGATTTAAGTAACATTAAGGGATTTGAACTAGATAGTTTAGCTGCATCATTATCATGATTTGTGATATTCTTCATTATTGGAGGGTTTTCATCAAACGTTTGCTCTACTGTTTCTTTCAATACCTTTTCTGTTAAACTTTTTAAACTGAAAGCTGCATTTTCTTGCTTTTCGGATGCATCTGCTGATAACCCATTTTGATCATCGACATGAGATATTGAGTGAATCGTAGATAATATTTTTTTAGAATTTAGAGACCTTGAAGATGCTTCAACAGTAACATCCACTGATGGTGTAAAATTAATTTCACTTTCAGAATTATACAGATCACCATCCAATGATTCAAAGTCAAACTTAATTTCGTTAAAACTTTTCAGTGTTTGTGCATGACAGTTGTTCTCTTTATTAAAGTAAACTTGTTTGCTATTTACTTTATCGTCCACAATTAAATTTGCGTTGTTCTGGTTTTCGTTTATTACGTCACCATCGTTATTAAAACGTTGAGTAAAGTCTATGTTTGGAGATTGATAAACGTAGTTTGGATAAGGTGCAACTTCAGCCCTGGCCAGTGTAATAGGTTTGTGTAATTGGTAGACAGATGCTTCGGAGCTTTCATATTCATCAAAACTTGTTATATTCGTATCTCCAGACGTATTCGCTGAAATTATTTCGTAAGATTCTTTATATTTGTTACTATGTTCTTCCACATAATTAGTCGAGATTTTACTTTTGCTATTAAAATTGTCACCCTGATCGTAGGTTTCGGTTTTTTTGTGCGTGTTACTTTCTTTTTCTTGTGATACTTTCGTACTTTCACTGAAACTTTTTTTTGTAATAAGATCTTTATTATCGTCATAAATGTTTCCGGCAAACGATTCTGAATCGGTGCCTTTCAGTCTGTTGTTTTCACAAATACAAGATCTGCTTTTTGTACCTTTTTCTACCTTATTGCCAACAATGAAATCTGCATTCAGTTCATCCATAAAATTCTTAAAAAGCTCTTTTGCTCTTTTCTTGACCTTGTTAACGAATTGTTTTTCTGAAGTGAGATCCATGTTTCCATTACAGAGTTCAGATATGTCGTAATTTTGAACGAAATCTAAATCAGCAACACTGTCCATAAATGATTTTCTTTCCCTAAGTTTGAAATTATCAACTAAAGGCAATTTTGTCTCGTTATTTTCCACTATTGAATCGCTTGAATGACAATTAAAGTTTCTATTATTAATAGATTCTTCATTCCAAAAATTATAAGAGTAAAATGTAGGAAGTCTTTCTTTAAAAATGCTTCTTTTACTATCCGCGCTTGAGGGTCTTTTTTGTTCATCTCCGTTTGTTTTATTTCTTATAGATATTAAAGATGATGAGTGTCTTACTTTTGCACACCTGCTACATCTGATAAAAGTATCTTCGTATTGTGTGGGATATTTTTTAAGAGTTTTGAATGATGGATGCAGTACATCAATTGTTTTGACTTTGGGAGACAGAGATCGATTCAACCTGATTTTACCATCCTTACTTTCTACCTCATCATTATGTTGTTTTCGTTGATTAATTGGCTTCGATAACGGTTTAAAGAATATTGAAGGTTCAGAAGGTTTCAAAGTTCTTTCAAAAAACGATGTGCCTCTTCGTTTACCAGAACCCTTTTTCTTATCCTTTCCAGAAAGCATAAGAACATACTTAGACTTCTTTGTATTTATTGCAAAAGTACATTTCTTTTCTGGTTTTCTTAAAGATTCCCAGTAAAGTTTGCGTTTCTGAAAACTGCTAAGATTTTTCATGTTCATTTCTTCTTTCATTTGAATTTTATTATCAACTTTATTTTTTAAACGGTATTTTTGAGAAGTTGTTTTACTAATATTCAAATTTGGTCGTAGGTTGCAGAACGCACTATTTTCCTTAGTAAGATTGTAGGTAACTGTGGGTTTCAATTTACTAAAGGAATTTTTAGTCTTTGTTACATAGTACTGTTTAGGCTTATGGTTGTTTCTGTTTTGTTTTTCCAAAAAGCATTGACCAGGAGACATTAGATCATCATCAGACAACTTAGGTGTCTTCATAAACTCCGTAGCGTCGTCTTTCGTAGAATTAGCACACTTGGTAATACCTTTTTGTTTAGACAACATCTTTATCTTTTCATCCAATACCGAAATTAATCTGTTTGGCGTATCTTCGCTTTGACATTGTAATACACCATCATGTTCTTCATTAAATGTAGAATATGTTGTGATTGATAAGTCCAATAAACCACTTTCAATAGTTTTAGAACCGCAAGTAAAATCGCTACAATTTGAAAACCGTTGACTCCGTGAATGATCTGGAAAAGAATTATGTTCTTGTTTTTTATCTGCATATGTTTCATCCGTGGTAAAGTTTTGTATGCAAGTTGTTTGACATTCTTTTTCAGTTCTAGAGTGGTATGTGCCGATATCTGAATTTTCGTCAATATAAAGAGATTCTGTGCTTGTTGTAAACTGTGAACTATCTGAACAAATTGATTGCCTGTCTTGGTTTTCACTTTTGCTAAGGTCTTCATGTTGTTTGTTAAAGTTTGTTATGCGATACTTTTTTAAACAGTTGGAAATTACATCTTTTACTTTATTTCTATTAGGCAGCAAACCATGATAGCGTTTTGCGTTTTCGTGAAAATCGCAAGAAACCGATTTATTTTGTTTATCTCTTAGTTTAGTTTCGTAATTCGTGGTTTGATCTTTTGTTTCTTGTACTTCAGTATTGATCGTGTTATCCACTTTTTTCGTTATTATTAGATTGCAGTTTGTACCTTCGTCTTGTGTACATTTTCTCTCTTTTTTGTTTTCCACCTCTTTCGAAATTGGATCAATTGGGAATGCCTTCGAAGGTTCAATAGATTTTCGGGTTTGGTGAGTACTGGAAAAAAGGCTTCCTTTGAAATCTTTTACTTTTTTTACGTAAACGGGTAATCTAGAGAAAATTTTCTTATTTCCTTTTATTTTGGTGCTATTTCCGTTGCTTTTATCCGTGTATTCAGGAACACATGAATTACTTTGACATTCACTAATTTCTGCATTTTCGAATTTACATTTTTCGTCTTCTTCTTTCTCTTCCTGAAGTTTTGGATCAACAACAAATTCAGTAGAGGTAAAGCCGCTAGTAGAATAATCAGTTTGAATCGTCGCAGGATTTTCTATTGTTATTGTATTCTCTTGTGTTTGATCTTTATTATTATTTTTGGATATATTGAAGCTATAGATATTCATTAATTTTTCACTTATATCGTCTCCTTCATTCGAAGTCTTGTTATTATCATTGCACATAGAATTGATATCATTATTATCAATACTTATCTGTAAATTTAACGAACAGTTGCCAAGAAAATTGTTTATTTCCTCTTCCATATCTTCCAAATCATTTAGGTTCCTTAATTTCGAAATTTTGTCTTCAAAATATTTTAAGTTTGATTCACATTTACCCATGTCGCTTTCCACATTTTTAAATATACGCATTTGAGTGAAACTACTCGATTCTTTTAATAATTCTACCTCTATTACTTCGGCAGGATGTTCTTCGGCTTCAAATACGGTTTCTAAAGGTGACATGCTTAAATTACTTCTTTTCTTGCTCTTTTGGTTTTTGTTTTCTAAATCAGATTTCTTGCCAATCATATCTGCTAGAACGTTTTGGTTTGTTTGATAGTCTGCTTCGGTATTTTCTTTTTTGTCTTGTGTTTTCTCACTTTCGGCATAATTTTCTGAGCGGGTTGAATAGTGATTCAAAATTGGCGAAACTGTAATCTCCTGTTTACAGTATGTAGATACTTTTCTTTGAAGTTGTTGTAGTACTTTTCTTTTGACTTGGTTTTCCCATTCCTCCATACAACGCTGTGTTTCTGAAGTGTTTAAGGTTGAATCGAGGGACGAAGATATACTCTTTTCCGAAAGTCGTGAGCAGTTTTTTAGATCTTGTACAATGCTCTTTTGCAAGGAGATTTCCAATTTTTTAATCATTTCAGTGCTATCTGAACGTTCTTCTTGTTGTTCTTTTTCTGTTAAGGTCTTTTCTTCTTTAATATTGTTACCCCAAATTTCTGAATCGGTAAATGTAAGCAAAAGGGTATCGCCACTGGGAGTTGCAGGAGCTGCAGCTTTGGATTCCGTTACATCCAATGGGATTACGGTTCCTGGGCGAAAGACATCTTTTACTTCTATTTTAATTGTTGACGGATACAGTGGAGGATTTCTATTGGTGGTTGGTGTACCGCTAAATATTTTCCCTTCAAATGTTTTGTAGTCGTTTACTGTTTGGCCAGTTTTTATCATGTTTTCTCTAGAACTTTTAGATGATTTAAGCTTATTACTAAACCATTCTTTACTTTCAATATCATCTTTCGAATCGCTCAAGTTTAAAACTAGTAAGGAAGAATTAGCAGAAAGCCTTTTGGACTTTGAGATATCACCGATAGATCGAGATAACGGATTCTTTTCATCATTTACATAATTATCTATATATGATTGGGATTCGGGTGGAAAGTGGACAGTTGAAGGTTCTGTATGTGATTCTTGAATTACCAGAGAAAAATCATTTGCGGATTCAGATTGCTGGTTATTGTTATCAATTTTTCTTGATGTTCTGTATTTATTTGGTCTTCTTCCTAAATGTTTTTGTTCATTTTCGGGTCTACTGTTTTTATTTTTTGTATCGTCCGTATTTAGACAACAATTGTTATCCACCGGTGTGCTCTTTTCGATAATTTCGTTTTGCATTACTCTCATTGTTGACGGAGAAATTTCAATGCCAGGAAGAATAGATATTTCCAACTTCGGTTTCGTAATTTTGTTACGCTTCGTATTGTTCGTGGGAATATTAATGCGAGTTTTATACTTTTTAGTTCCAGAATTTTTACCAATCGGTTTGTTAGTTTTTGAAAAAGTTACACCACTTGTTGAGGTGCTCGCTCTATAATGCTTTAAAATGTTTTTATGCAACTCCTTATAAATTGTTCTTTCTTTTTTAGTGACTGCTAGAGACACTGCAGAAACGGTATGAATGTTTTTTGGTTTTGAGCGCTTAGCTTTTCGTCTTCCAAGCATTTCTTCGAGTAACTTGAATAGTTCTAAATTGCGATCTTTTTTCGTTTCCGATAACTCCCAGGAAGACTCGTCTTGCTTATTTTCATTAAAAGATTTGTTCTTAATATTTCCTTTTGTATTTAAAAGCACATAAGTTGCTGAAATATTATTGGAGTAAGGTAACGGATCCTTTTGACGAGCTTCAGAAGAGCTGCGCTTCTCAGATTTATTCATATTTGACATTTCTGTTGTTGTAAAATCGCTTGTCATATTTTCCAAAAGAGTATTATATTTATTGTTATGTTTTGATTTTTTAGTTTTAGAAATTTCATTGTTGTTCTTTTTTAATGCATCAGTTTCAGTTCTTGTACGACTTCGTTGTTTTCCTTTTCGTTCATGTGAATTTTCGGCTACATCGTTTACATTTTGTAGTTCTCTACTAGACTGTGTCGTATCAGTTATAGTTTTCTTCAATCGATTAATTTTGCTAATTAACTGGTCTTTATCTGATTTGCGATTATTGCTGTCATTATTTTTCTTAGTTGTTGTGGGACTTGGGGATTGTTCTTTTTTTATTTTTACATAGTTTGTTACATCTTCATTAAACGGTTCTTCATTATTAATGTCTATAATGTTTTGCAAGATTACATTTTCCTCTTTGGGAGCAGTTATTTTTTTGTCATAATTAGGTTCACCTATCCCTTTTTCAACAAAAATATTTTGCTTACTTTCTAAATATTTCTTAGAGTTTCGATCGTGCCTGCTTTTCTTCGTATATCTTTTCTCCGCACGGTTGCCTGGAATTTCATTTCTATTATTAAGAATTATTTTATTCTCGTATTTTTTATTAGATTTTTCAATAAAATCAGCATTTTTGAGAGAATTTGTGTGAGGGATGTTACGTTCCGTAGGTGGCAAATTATTGTTTTTACTTATTGTTCCTTGACGTTCTACCATATTTTCTTCTTTTCTTTTTACATTGTCGTGATGATTTTGCGTTTTATGTAAAATATCATTCATATTGTTTGCGTTGCTTTGCCTTTCATTTTCCATTAAATTTTTGTTTTGGTTTTGCTTTATACGTTCTGCAAGAGAATTATTTTTGGAATACCCCCCTCTAACATCTCTTTTCAATAAATTATTCGGTAATTTGTATTCATCTACGAATACATCGTTTTCACTACTAACATCAGACGATGATGATGTTTGGTAATTGAGATTTTGATTTTTTCTCGTTCTTAAACCACTTGTTGTGAACCTGGACCTCTGGAATTTCGTCTTCCCGGAAGGAATTAGAAGGTAATCAGTTCTTTTATGTTTTGAATAATCATTTTCAACGTACCTTTTTGGTCTAGTAAGAGAACTAGGTCGTTTAATTACTATCACTCTTCTGTTTGCTGGAATTATTGGGTTTCGACGGGTGTTTCGGAATGGGTCTGTTGAAGAAGTCCGAACTGTGCTTTGCTTATGTTGGTGATTATTCGAATCGTTATATTTACGTTTAAGTTTAATATTTTCGCTACTAATTTTTAAGTTTCTCATACGTTTTGAGGGGCAAACGCAATATCCTCGATTTTCATCCTCTACATAGTAAGTATCATATTTTCGTTTGTAACCAGATGATTCAAACCTACATTTCTTAGAATTAATTTTTTTTTCGTACGTTGGCTGCGGAGTATTCTTCTTATGAACTATTTTGTTAGGATTATTTTTACCTTCAGAAATTTTGCCGGGATATACTACAACAGCTGTAGAAGAATAATCAGAAAAATCTGAAAATGAATTATCAGAATCCATTTGAGTTTCATCTTCAAAACTTTCTGGTGTTGGTGTTAATTCTTCTTCATCGACAGAGGAATCTTCTTTCGAAGTTTCGGTAGTTTCTTCATTATGATCAAGGATATTTTCTTTTAAAGATACTTGTCTTGTATTAATACAATTACCTTCAAAACGTTTGGCTTTTCTTTCATCAACTTTATTAAACTTAATTCGTACGTTATTTTTTACAGGTTCAAAATTTTGTTCATGATTACAATAAAGTCCTTCTAAATCTTCAAATTCCATATTACGTAAATTTACTGAGGCTTTTTTAAAACAATCACCTTTTATATGTCTGAAATCTTCATATTGTTTCTTTTTTGAGTCTCGACGTTCGTTCTTCTTGTTATCATTGCTTATATAATCCGTATTTCTTACGAAATTATCATTAATATTTCTATTTTTGTTCTTTGAATCACGACTCAACCAACAATGTATTTTTTTGTTTTTATTTTCTTCAAGTACGAATTCACCTTTATCTAAAACACTACTTGTATTACCTTGCTTTCTCATTTGTAAATTTTCAGTATGGGAAGTATTTGTATTATTACTTCTTGAACTAGAACCAATTTTAAAAATATCCTTCAAAATAAACATTTCGCAATGGAGATACGTATAATACTAATAAAAATTAAATTAAATTCTTGAAATTGATTTTAATGTTTAACATGAGATTTGACTTTTCCCTTATCTATATCCCTTACGTTTTCATCTCAAAACTCAGCACTAATCATTTATCACTGAAATTTTTACCAAACCTGTCAATAGACACTGACACTAACTTCCTTGTGGGATAATAACTATAACGCCTACTTTATTAAATTTTAGTTTGTGTTAGTGTGTAAATAGTAGATTGTTATGAAAGCAAAAAGAAGAAATGTGTACGTACATTTAGTTATTTTTATAATTAAAAAAGAAAAACGATTCGGTTATTTATTCCTACCAGTTACTTCGCTGATGGACGGGTACTATCTCCGATCTACACTGTAGTGCAAAGCCAGAGGATAGGGTGGAAGGCCCTCTTCAGCCTCCTTGAAGAATTGTGGGAATAGGTGGATCATGTGGTTAGGGATGGAAAGATGAGACGGACGAAATGAAGACAGAAGAGAAGTGAGATTATAGGTGGAATATTACTGCCCTAGCATTGGCCTAAATGATCTAGGGAAACCACAGAAAAGGAGAATCCAGATCACTAGACTACGCTGGTCGATTTATATTTATATCTGTAACTACATAAGAATCAATTGTTCAACAAATCGTAATATTTGGTTATTTTAGATGAACTATGGTGATCAGATACAGGATTGGTATTAAGAAAACTTGTATTTTTTACGTTTAATAAATTATTATGTCTGACGCAATTCTGACAATTCCTACAAGTGTGTCCTTTTTTCCTATCTAAAAGATACGCGTAAACCACATAGTTTTCTTAATTTATTGCGTTTATCAACTGACTTTTTGGTTTAATAATAGTAAAACTTCGTCCATCTGTTTGTACAGCCTTAGATTTATATCGCATTGGACATTCGTTACGAAAATTGTAACTGGCAACTCTTGTTCCTTTACGTGCCTCAGTGTTGTTATAAATATTTTTTGAATTTTCTTTTAAGAATGTTTTCGTACCACTTTGTGACAGAATATATTTCCACCCTGTTTTTACATTATTCCAAATAGCATTCCACTTTACTTTGTATATATAGAACCTGTGTACTGTTTTGAATTTAGTAAACAATTACTCTTGACAAAGGGCTAAACACCCGAAACGATTGTAGAGTTTAATAAATTACATTGAAACATTAAAAAGCAATTTTCTTCTTTAGTTTAAAAATTTTTTGTTTCCGCTTTAATATTTAATTCGCTTGACAAGCTTCCTTTAATATTGTTCGTACTAACTGTAAAGATGGGAAACTATATTTTCTTTTGCTATTGTGTTCTGAAATAATTTTAATAAATATATTATTCCTTATTTTGGCAGTTGAAAGATTTCGGGAAATTTTCGGTTGATGTTTCTTCTTTGTTTTTGATTTTTTTTGCAATCGTTGGAGTAGATATAAACGTAGATATTTTTACTCTTAAAAATCGGAGCGAAATTTTCTCCTTCCTTTAGAAAATCATTTGAGGCAATTTATTGACGATATCGGCGTTTCTTCAGAAAGAAATTCTTTTAAATTATTGCCATCAAATGTGTTATTTTCTTTCTTACTGTTTGTTTCGGAATTAATTTTGTTTTGAGTGGTTTAGATCTCCCTACATAGATCAATTATGTCTATAGAAGTTTCAGATTATTTATTATTATTATATATTTTATTAAAACCAGTACAAAATTTACATAAGAGTAAATTCTACAAAGGTATGCATAGATACCTGTTCGTAGAACTGGTTACACAAAATCTTACAAACTACATATTTACTCATTTTTTTTATATTCAAAAACCTCACAGAAACTCTTCGAACAGTATGTTATCATTTTCATCTTTTTGCATTTCATCAGCATACATTTGAACCACTTCTTCAAATCCAGCAAGATTAAAAGTCAATTCAGCAAGATTAAAATGCAACTAGGTAAGACTAAAACAAATTTCACGATATTGTTATATACTAAAACTAGATCACGTTTCGATGTGCAAAACCAACACCAAGACGAGAATTGCTGTGGTTTTACCCTATTACGTAATTTTGTCTACTTCCTTAAAATTACACAATATTGTTCCATTTTTAACCATAACTTATTTATAAACCAATGTACAAAGACCAGGTAGTTTAATATGCATCATCGTAGGTAGATACGTTTTTGTTATCTTAACGTAAATAAATAATTATTTATGAGAGAAAATATAACATTTAAAGTACATATTTTCATTTCTCCCCTCTCCATCTATTGGTTCGATAATTCTATTACATATATATGTACAATCGTGAGTTGGTTGATATTTTCATAATAATTAATATAATGAAGTTGTGCGGTCTTAGCGCGTGTTTGTTTACCATTATTGGCTATGTTACATCTGCAAAAATTCTTGCTGTGATCCATGCACCTACTTACAGTCATTATTCGTTGGGTGTAAAACTTTTACGACCCTTGGCTGAAAAAGGGCATCATGTTACCATAGTGACCCATTTTTCACTAGAAAATCCCCCGAAAACTTGGAAAGAAATAATACTAAAGGATTTCACCAAAGGCATGGCATTCCGTATGTATTTCAACTATTAACCTACATTTATTTATATTTATGATAATGAGATATTTGTTTTTGTTAGTTCATATTCCAATGAATTTGTATATTTTATTGGGAAATAGGTACTATTGATTTACTATTGATTTTGTCAGCTCACTGAGCTATTTATCAATGTGTACATGAAAGTTATAACAACTTTGCTCGATATAAAGTTTATGATTAGAATTTCTTGGAAAATCAAGTCAAACAACCATGTTAAAATAAATGTTGTACAGTATTGTACAAATGACATATTGGCCACCAAAAATTATAAACCTGTACTTTTACTTTTAAACTTTATTTTTACTAAATTATGGAGACGAATAAATTTAACATTAACTTGTAATAGTATATTTTTGTCTGAGGTTAAATAATTAAGTTAAATTTCAATTCTACAAATGTCTATGAATATTTTAAATCATTTTTGGTCGAATATTTTATTAAATAATCTGCAGTAATCATGTCGACAGCATTCCTTTTATAAGAATAACTTTACTACATGATAATGTGCTAAACTAATAATAATAATATGTTAGTGAGGTAACATTTGTAATGGAAAATTGTGCAATTATCTTCTCTGATGCTGAGACTTCCTGGTATTAGCGGACTATTAAAATTTTTAATTAAAAGATATAACTAGCTAACGCGCCTAATTTCGATATTCAGGATGTTGTCCTTCAATTGGAGCTTTGAATTAAAAATCGCCAATATTTACTTGTTTAACGTGTATAAATGGTAATATTCGGTCGTCATGGGATCATAGATAAGATGTGGTAGTAGCTGTGGCTGAACGTCCGCCGACGTAATAATTAGGTTAAATTAGGTCACGGTATGGAGGAACACCATGGTTAAAAAGTGTTATGCATCATCGATAGCGGTATCCATTCACCAAAACTTGGACGGGTTCAACTAGTAACAGCAAAAAACGCTTGTCATTGAGATAAGTGACACCGTATAAATCCACCATATCTCAATATTTTTAATACATTTATTTATTTATTTAATGTCATAAAAATATAAGAATGCTTTATTGATAGTATAAAGACTTTTTTATTTATCAATTTTAAAGATTTACGTATGTAAGAAACATATTAATTGTCATTTTTTAACTATGGTCTGTAGTGTTGTTTTCTAGAACTTATTTGCCTTTCCTAAATATGTACTTATTGATAAAATATAAATGGCGAAAGGATTACACACTATTGTATATAAATGCAGCAAAACCTTATCTGATTGGTTTAATTAAGGCATTTAGTTTTCAAAAAATGAACTGACTCATTAAGTATTTAAAGGGAAAGATATAAATATGAAATCAACAGAAACAACTACTCCGAGGGTTAATACCCCTACCGGCAATAGACTTAATAGGTTGAAACCGGTTGTGGGATTTGGCTTTCGGTTCGCAGTGCCTACTATGTAGGACGCTTTCCAAATGTGGCTTCTGTGATCCTTAATATTTAGACGAAAAAGAATTTTAATGCCTTCTTTTCTTGTATTTATTTAAAGGGAGTTTTTCCAGATTTTTCAGATGTTTAATTACCAAACAGTTTCTACCTAATGCTGATACATTAAAACATTTTATATTCATTCATTCATTTGCAACAAAAATACAGATTTGTAATGATGATTTAGTATTTGTATAAAAAAACGAGCCAAAATGGAGTGGAAAGGTGGTTTATTGTGTAACTAATCTCTTAATGCAACTTATTTTATTCTTAAATGTATGTAACCCTAAAAAACCCTGCAACCTAGGGAATTCTCGTATTTCTATTTCTATTCTCTACTAAAGTTTCTTTTATAATTTGACAATGTATGTTAGATGAGAATTATATACATAAAATTATGAGATGCAATTTTTGAAAGATAGTGATACAATGCGACATTGACTGCCTTCTTCGAATGAAAATTCCAAACCATTTCATTTGTTTACAGAAGGAAACAAGTTTGGAATTCTTTCAATGCCTAACTATAAAAAAGAAATGTTTGCCAGTAGAATCGGAGCTGAATTACTCGAACGTGTTTTAAACCATCCAGCATTTGTCGATCTTCTCAACTCAAACGAAACATTTGATCTAATTATTCTTGAAAGATTTATGAATGAAGCCTTACTGGGCCTTTCTCATCGCTTCAAGGCTCCTTATATTTACATCAGTTCTATAGGTTATTCGCGATGGGTAAGCGATTTAACAGGAAATCCCGGATCTCCTGCTTATTATCCTGATTTCTATCTAGACTACAGTTACAATATGACATTATGGCAAAGATTTCATAATACATTGTTTTATGGTTTTGTCTTGGTCCATCGACACCTAGTTGCACTTCCTAGACAAAAGAAACTATTGAAGAAGTACTTCCCTGAAGCTCCACCTTTAGAGGATTTGTACTATAATGCGTCTTTAGTCCTCATGAATACCCACTTTAGTATCAAGTATGCAGTACCGAGAGTACCAAACATGATTGATATTGGTGGTTATCACGTTAGTCCACCAAACGAATTACCAAAAGATCTTAAGACGTACATGGATAGTGCCTCTAACGGCGTTATCTACTTCAGTTTAGGGTCAGCCGCTAAATCTAAAGATATGCCAACAGAAATTAGGGATGCTATTTTACGGGTATTTTCGAATCTTAAACAAAAGGTTCTTTGGAAATGGGAAGAAGATGTTACATTCGAAAAGCCACCTAATGTCAGAATGGAAAAATGGTTTTCACAACAAGATGTTCTAGGTATGATTATAATTATAATATTCTGATTAAGCGATTTATATGTGTTTACTAGTTTTTATGATTGTGTGTTATCTCTGTAAGGTTATCGCATAACCTTGAGACAATAATAATTACATTAGTAAATATGTTATGTATATTGAATACAACTTTTTGGAAACACTGAACAGAGGTTATTTTTATCAACAAACTTCAAATAATGTTACGCAAGTTTGTCACTGAATCACAACAAATAAATAATAAGACAACTATCGTAAACTCGCGCATTTGAATTTGAATGTTTTAAAAAATATTTCACGTTTTGAATTGTGGGAATTCATAGTAGAATGACGATTCGGGCTTGTAGGCCGTGGTCGATGTGAACGGTTTCGTCCAGACGTTTCGTCGGCAACTGCGGCTGACATCTTCAATGGGTACTGTGTTGACTACGTGTGCGAAGATTATACCTCGAAATCTCGGCAAGCGACAGTCGCTGACGAAACCGTTCACATCGACCACGGCCTACAAGCCCGAACCATCACTCTACTATGAATTCCGGCCGTGAAAGCTTATGTTCTTATATTGTGGGAATTCATTTCTGAATATTATTTAATATATGTATACTTCCTGCTTATATGATAATAATTTGTGAATATAAGCTGCATAAAATATTATTAATTTCTAGAGAATTTAAATGGCCGTTTTACCATTTATATTATAGTCACTGTCATATTACTAAATTGCTTTTTTTCCGCGACTTCGCTCGCCTAAAACAAAGGCAGACTGATAATCTCCCTTTCATGTCTGTAAAATCCTAATCGAAACTGATTTACTGAGATCAAATTAGATTAAAATCGTGATCCACATTTGATAGAAATAAAATAAATCTCTGACCAAACACTCGGACTGTCGAGACAGTTGTACAAGTAGATACATTAGTAGAGTCCTTGTCCACTGTATGAAATGCGTCAATTAGCGGTATATATCACTAGATGGCGATATATACTATAACTGGTTAGATCAATTTTATTTATTTGATATATGTATACAAATAATACTGTTATCCACTATTAAAAATGTCAAATTAAATCAAACAGCTTCTTAATTACATTATTTCATTGTTCTAGCGCATCCAAATCTGAAGCTATTTATAAGCCATGCTGGTTTATTAAGTACAATAGAGGCCATTTATCATGCAGTGCCTTTATTAGCTGTACCAGTTTTTGGTGATCAAGTGGTGAATGCAGCAGAAATGGAAGCCCTTGGCTATGGCTTAAAACTGTCCTTCGTTGACTTTACTGAAGATCAGTTCAGTTTCCTTATCAACGAAATGTTAACTAACAATAGGTAAAAATCATTCGATTTTTATTTTTATTTCAATTACAAATTTGCCTCTAGTAGGCTATTCAATTTTTGCCGCCCCTACTGACCTTTGAAATTCAATATGCTAGTTTAGTTCACGATCATATTTATTCTGAAATTGCAACTTTATGATTTGTGTTCTATCGTCCTCATTATGTCGGCTTTTTCCCGTTATTAGTATGATTGTGAAGTAGGGGATAGTTGTGTCAGTTTATAGATTATTTTTGCAACCCACGATTTAGTGAAGAGTATACTGTTGACCTAAAATCATCAGCATGTACTAATTATAAGGTGGGGAATGGTATGTCTTAAAAATACTTACACCATATGAACACAGCTTATACAAAATAATGTGTAGTCGGTAAACGTTGTTTTTGTTAAATATTTTTTATTGCACTTACAGTTTAAAAACAATACGAACAATTTCTATTAAATAATCTATTAACAATCCGGTTAATGGTGACAATGAAATCAATTAAGTTTCACATTATTTTTTGCGAGATTTTAAATTCGCAAAATCATTAATTATATGGTAGTATGAAATCTTGTTAATTAGTTCTGACTCTATGCACAAAAGAGATAAGGCGTTAAGCTTTTCTTGACTTAAAGTAGATTGTAGATAGTTTTTTACCCGCTTTAAGCAAGAAAAGCTTCTCTAACCTGAACAATTTGTTACTGGTGTACATAGATCCATGCGAAGTGCTATATCCAAGTTTGGATAAATGTTCTCCAAATTCTGTTTTCGCAGGAACAAAGACAGACTTTTTAATGATCCAGAATCTGGTTTTATCAAAACTCTTTGAGATGAAAGGTGGCATTGAAAGTGTACGCATTCCTGAACTAAATCAGTTTCTAAATCATTAGGATACATAAGTACCAATATTTTACAGTGCGTTTAGTAATCTTTTATATACGGATTACTGACGTAAGAATGTTCAGTATATAGTGAATTACTAAAATATTAAAATTTTTGTCACTCGTTTGTTTGTGTATATAATGTTTGGGCCAAATTTGCCGCCCTCTAAAATCTGCCGCCCTAGGCTCCAGCCTACTGGTAAATCCGCCACTGATTAATATCCAAATATCATTTGTTTTCTTGCAGATATAAGGAAAATATAAAAATTCGATCAAATATTTTACACGATCAAGAAACGAAACCAGTTGACAGGGCCGTGTGGTGGATTGAATACGTTATCAGACACAAAGGGGCGTCACATTTAAGATCTGTTACATTAAATTTGAAATGGTACCAATATCTTCTCTTGGATGTACTGGCACTTACTGCTGCAATAATTTTACTTCTAGTCATATCTGTAACTGTATGTGTAAAAAAACTTTTTAAGAAAAACATAAAACCCAAGAAAGACTAAAAATCAACTGTTACCAATTTTTTATCTAAGAATTAGTTACGTAATAAATATTTTTTTTATATAACTGAATTTTTAAATTGACCTTCGTTTATATATGTAGCCTGTTGTCATGTTTACTCACGTACACTTTAAAAATGATGGAGTAGCTTGGAGCTGTAATATTAATGTTTATTTAGAGTATATTGTTCAAATGTAAATTTTTACAAATCATTTACCTCAAAATCTCGCGATGAATATGAGTTTTTAATTTAACAAAGAATCTATTCGTTGTTTGAGATAAGAATACCAACCAGTACTACTACCTGTGGAAATAAATACAGTAGTCTAACAGTAAAGTTTAGCTTAAATTAAAAACTGAATGAAAATTATTTCAACAAAGTCATATATAACTATAAATATAAATATAATATAAATAATATCAAAAAAAATTTTTTTTGGCAGGATGCGTTCAAAATATGAGATATTTGATCTTAAAATTTAGACGAATAAGGATTTTGATTCCTTCTTTTTTGAATATGTTATATTTTCGTGATGAGACCCGATAGGTCGAAACCGGTTGTGGGATGTGGCTTTCGGTTCGTTGTACCTACTTGGTAGGACGCGTTCAAAATATGAAATCTTTGATCTTAAAATTTAGACGAATAAGGATTTTAATTCTTTCTTTTTTGAATATGTCATATATAACTTTTTATTTATAACAAGCACGTTATGGATGGATATATTCAAACTATTTTGATATGAATACAAAGTCTTGTATGTTTGATATCATTAACATGTGAAATTAAATACAAAAATAAATTAAGCTCCAACTGTTTTATCGTATTATGTAATAGTAATACCATTTAAATAAAATTAATATCAATATAACCTGCTTCTGCTATTTATTGTTTTTGTTGTTATTATTAAGAGGTAGGTTAATATTTTGATACATTTTAAAGGATTGTAAACACCATTAAAAATAGTAAAAGCATCCCCCGTTAGACAAATAAAGTTATTGATTGTATGAAACTTTAAAGTGAAAGATTTTTCTGGGAACTAATTTGGGAATATTCAAATGAAGCTAAAATTTAATCACTTGCAACGAAGGCTACAGTTTTTATTTCAACTGAGGTCATGGTTGTAATTTAATTACAAGGTTTGGTTTTGTGCAATTCAGATATTTGGTAATTAAAATGTACGTTCAACCTTTATTTACTTTTCATAATCTTAATTGAACTATAACTGAATATTCAAAACTAAATAAGTGTGAGGTTGTGTTATTTATTTTACGTATATTATATATTGTATATAGTGAAATATGATACACTATTTTTGTTCTTCTTTTTACCTTATACACAGCCATGAAATGTAACATAATAATGACTCAGCAAGATATGAGGTAGCTACTATTAGCAAAACATATCCTCAAATATGATGTAACTTGATTTTAAATTATTAAACAACTAAAATGACAAACATAGTAATTAATTCTTTCATTTAATATCGTTTTTAGAAAAAACAAAAATCTATCATTTAATGTTGTACGAAGACTTTAAAATCCTTAGGTTAACACAACAACGAATTTTTAACATAAAAATAATATAAATAACCAACATCTGGAAAACTATATTTAGCTTAGTTAATAGTTCTAGTCGTAAGTATTAGGGTAACTAACAGCAAAATACATAAAAATAAAGATCAGAAAAACTTAAAGCTTCGATAATGCTGTTATGTTGACGCCCATTTATTAATATTCATTGTAAGTCAATTTATATTTATCTATAAACGTGGAGTTTTATTCACACAAGAAGATAAAAATTGAAAGAACTTTTTAAAAATTCTTATCTAACTCTACGAACACGATTTGCGTGAAAACAGATTTTCTGGTTTTTGACATTTCATTCAGTAGAATTTTGAGACGATAATAAAGTAGATCTATTAATATTTTCCAACAATTGCGGATTTCTGCCAATTTAATACATCTACGGAGAGGCGAAATATAGGTACATTTTAAATATCAGTATTTATTTATTTAATTTATTTCACACTAAATGGATAGGTGAGAAGACATATTATTATGTATGGATAATGGGCCTCTTTACGACGTTTGGATATAAAAAATGAAAATTCCACCTTATCATCAATTTTAATTCAACAACAGAACACCAAGACAATGAGTAATAAACGCTAGTTATACCACTATTGTTCTAGAGTAAATAAATTATATATGTTACATATTTGTACTCTTATGTATATACGTTCAATTTTCGGTACAAGTAATTCTCATTTTTTTAATAAAATAAATTACGATGAGTTTGAAATATAGCAAATATATATTTTATTAGTGTAGTAATTTGTTGAAATAACTGGACACAGGTTGAAAAGCTACTGCAAAAATAATATTACATACAGTCCATAAATACTCGAATGACTATGCCTTAAATTAATGCTCCCTCCTCTCTCGTAATCAGTTTAAATATAAAACTCAGTTGAAATTCATAGCTGTAGTAGATCAGTGTAAATAAAGTAACATAGTTATTTAAAAATGAAGCCGTGTGGGTTTATATTGTGTTTGTTATTCTTTTTTTTCGATTACGCAATTTGTGCAAAAATTCTTGCCGTTTTCCATGCACCAAGTTTTAGTCATTACATTTTAGGTGCAAAGCTACTTAGAGCTGTTGCTGATAAGGGACATCATGTCACTATGATTAGTCCATTTGCACTAGAAAACCCTCCTAAAACATGGAAAGATGTTGTACTTCAAGATTATGCAAAAGAGTTTAGCTTTGGTATGTAGGTAATATATACTATAGATGGCATTACTCACAAATATTATCACATAAGTATCAAATAATTATGTAGGTAATGTAACAATCACAACAAATGAAATTTAGTATATTTACAATTTTTCGTAGTTTCTCGTTGTTTCATTTTGGCCCTTTTTACAATTTTATCAAATTCACGATTAGTCAAAAGCATTAATTAAAAACACCATGCATTTATTTTAATTAAAAAAAAAACAAATTTTATTAATTTTTTCAATTGAATTGTCTGTTGGATAATTATGAAACATCGTTTAAATTAAATGAAAATATATATAAACAAAATGCTTTTAGATGTTTCAAATATGTTTATTAACACACTCTACATATGTTTCGATTTCCGAAGTCTTTCTCAAGAGTAATAGATATTTACTAAATTTAAACTGTAACTTATGTTATTTATACAAAAGTCAAAAAGTATTTATAGTTAGGTATTGCAAGTAATAAGATGTACAGGTACAAGTATATTAGAGGTAGTTATACAAAGGTATAGTTATTTAGGGAAAAACCCTTGTCAGGTTGTAATTCTTCAGAAATTGGTCAATCACCGGTGTGTCTTTGAACTCGGATTTATCATTTGTTATGTTACAATTATTTCTAAAGGCATTTTTAATTTCGAACTGCTCTAAAATATTTAGACGTTGACCTTTATTTTCTATATGTAATAGGTTGAAGTTATCTCTGTCGATTTTATGGACATTTTCTAGGCAATGTAGGCTTATGCCTGTAGATACCTTTTTGTCTTTTATATCTTTTTCGTGTTCTTTTAAACGTATGTTGAAATTACGACCTGTTTGTAATTTATCTGTTTTTTGTTTGTTGTTTGTTAAAATTCTTTTTAAATTAGTTTTATTGATCAAAATTGTTTTTATTCCTGATTTTTTTAATTCAGTACAAATTTTGTTGTTATTATTACTAGTATAATTAATTAATTTGAATTGTTTGTCTTCTTGTTTACACTTATAAAATTTGCTCAAAATTAGTTTTTTCTTTTTGTTTCTAATGTTCTCAGTCTGAATTAAATACAGTTTACAAAATATTACAACACCAAAAAAGTCAAACCTAAATTAAATAACATTAAAAAACCCATAAAAATCCCAAAAAATTTGGTGGTATTAAAAAAATAGGAATTAGAGTTAAATATAATCACTTCAAACAAAAATAATTTTGAGAAAAACCTATTAGTAAATAACTAGTTAAATAAAATTGATATTTTTAAGAAACCTGGACTTTATAGAATTCAACGTGATAACTGTAATTTTGAAATTTCGACATTACATTACGGGAACACGATAAATTTATTTTAAATAACAAAAATATACTGGTTTGTCTTAAAACTACATAAACAATAACCATACTGTTAGAAAAAAATAATGTTTCTATTTTGTATATTCTAAATAATACTAAAAAACTTAATAGACATTCAATAAATATTTTGTGAAGACGTTTCTAGTTTAATTTAAATACATAATTTTTAAAATGTTTCATGATAAACCTACTCTAAAGTTCATTGAAGTTATTATCGATAAATTTGAAGTATTTTAATAATAAGTGTAGATATTATTGATGTTCAATTGTTAGAAACAGAAAGTAATTTTCTTTTATTTTTTATGTGACTATTAACTCCGATTTTTCACACATTTACCATTTAGTATACTTTGAACATGGAAGGATAAGTTAACTTAATTAATTTAACATTGTTTATTTCATACAATTTTTTTATTATTTAACTTGCCGCCTATCAAGACAGTTAAAATCAGAGAAGATTTAAGACTATGTATATTACGGACAATAAACCATAAAGTCTAAAATAAAAAAATATGATCCTTATTACTATCAGCCGATAATTTGTATGTAACATTAAGTATATATTACAACGTATAACAAATATTTATTTATCTTTTTTTAAATTGTCTGACTCGTCTGGGATTATTTAATTAGTATTTTAAGAAAACAATTCCATCGTAAGTTAGTAATCCACTAATTATCATACAAATAAATTATAATAAACAGTAACATGTTATTTAACAATGATTTACGAAAAATTAATTATCATACCATATCATAACCGAAACGGTATCGTTAAGATAAAAATAAAATTGTGAAACCAATACCAAGTGCCTTCTTTCCTTATTTGTATTATTTATCATCTTTGGTATTACTTATAATTCATATATCAATTGTTTACCGTTCTTATTTTCCGTTAAAGAGTTTTGACTTTTCAGATATTAAAATAACCCTTTCTTTACTTTGTCATAGTTCGAAATAGAAGGGTACAGCAAATTAAAATTACGCCATTTTTTTATTTTGCGTTTGCAGATTGCACAGGTCAAGGAAATCAAGAATTGAAAATGAAAAAATAAAACGGTACTCATTTATGAAGCAATTTGCGACAGTGAGTCCAAATTTGGCCACAAAATTGCGTCAGCACGTTAGGACTTTAAGATATCTCAACCTTAATCTTATCTTAAAATTTCAATTTTGGAATAAGATTCGCGTTTGCCTTTGGAGAATTTATTTTCATTCTCATTTTTGAGGACACTACTATGGAGAGTTGAAAAGTAAATAAAAAAAAAATTAGTCTATTCAAAAAAGAAGGAATTAAAATCCTTATTCGTCTAAATTTTAAGATCAAAAATCTCACATTTTGAACGCGTCCTACCAAGTAGGCACAAAGAACCGAAAGTCACATCCCACGACCGGTTTCGACCTATCGGGTCTCATCAGGTGGGCGCTGGCAGAAAGGCCTTTTTTAATTCCTTCTTTTTTGAATATGTTATATTTTCGTCTAGAAGTCCATCGGAATCAACAGTGTAATTCAATGCCGGTAGGGGTATTAGCCCTCGGAGTAGTTGTTTCTGTTGATTCCATATTTATATTTATAAAATAGCCTGTAAAGACCTTTCTGCCAGCGCCCACCTGATGAGACCCGATAGGTCGAAACCGGTCGTGGTATGTGGCTCTCGGTTCGTTGTGCCTACTTGGTAGGACGCGTTCAAAATGTGAGATTTTTGATCTTAAAATTATAACGAATATCTTCGTTCGGAATCAACAGTGTAATTCAATGCCGGTAGGGGTATTAGCCCTCGGAGTACTTGTTTCTGTTGATTCCATATTTATGTTTAAGAAATTAATCGTTTCTGATGTAATATTCGATCTTACAATTTGGTTTGGACATTTGAAAGTCGATACTTGTTCTGGCAAATTTGAAAATCGAAATTGGCATCTCTGGTTTTAGTTTCTTGATTCAGGTTGACCTGTGTTATCGGTTACAAATCTGTAACATACTACTATTAATTTACTTTTAATAGGAAATGTCTTTGATCTGGCAACAATGTCCAGTTACCGAAAAGAAATATTGACCAATATGATCGGATCTGAATTGACACGAAGAGTTGTGTCTCATCCTTTATTCATAGAAGTGGTAAATTCAAACGAAACGTTTGATCTGATTATACTTGAAAGATTTATGAATGAAGCCTTATTAGGACTTTCACATCGATTCAATGCTCCTTATATCGTGCTTAGTACGATTGGATATTCGAGATGGACAAATGAAATGGTCGGTAATCCTGGATCTACCGCGTACATACCTGATATATATTTACACTACAGCTACAATATGACATTATGGCAAAGATTCCACAACACATTCTTTTATTGTTTTGCCAACATATATCGACATCTCGTGGTACTTCCCAAGCAGAGAAGCATCCTGAAAGAAACATTTCCAGATGCCCCCGCATTGGAGGACTTATTTTATAATGCGTCTTTAATTTTAATGAACGCTCATGTAAGTGTCAAATATGCGATTCCATCTGTTCCAAACATGATTGACATCGGAGGATTTCATGTTAGTCCGCCAAAACAATTATCCGATGACCTGAAAGGGTATATGGATGATGCCTCAGATGGTGTTATTTATTTCAGCTTAGGATCAATATTTCTGTCGAAAGATATGTCACCAGAAACAAGAGATGCTATTTTACGGGTATTTTCAAAACTTAAACAAAAGGTTGTTTGGAAATGGGAAGACGATATTACATTTTCCACACCATCTAATGTAAGATTTGAAAAATGGGTTTCACAGCAGGACATATTAGGTAAATACTTATTTAAATATTTAAGATATATTAGGTTATGCAATAATATTCTACCAGGTCCTTTTCTCAACACTTGTCAAACATTTGTAGTGTAACCTACCCAGGTCTATTCGATCGTCATATAACTCTCCTTCGTTGTTTATAGAATCAGCTGTTGTTGGTTCGATACACTGGCTATTAACGTAATTTGGAAGGGTTGTTTATAGTTGTTAAATGAAAGACAACAAATATGTGACATCCTAACTTTATTATGAATGAAATGAGAAAATACCAGGGAAATATAAGAAATATTAAATTTTAAACAAAACAAATACAAATGCCAGACTCAACCTAGGACTAGCACGGGGAAAGAGTATGGCAGAGCTGATGGCAGTAGAGTATGAAATGTATATAAATTAAAAATATCACTCTGTGAAAATCTACCCTGCACGATCCACATTCACAGACACATGTAAATGATCATTTACAACTAAAGAATGTTGGTATTAGTTAGTAGAAAATGTAAAAAAATAAAGGTACTGAGGTCCCATACGGGAGGCAACCCAGCTATAAGTTGAGATTTTAGAGCACAATCTGGGCCTCACATAAAAATAAATTGCGGTAAATAAATACCAAAATAAACACATAAATAAATATGTAAATAAATGCGACGAATAAATATCAAAACAAAATATACACATATTTATGAATACTCCCAGATCAATACTCTACACGGGAGAAAATGAGTAAATTCAAATAAGCTCGAAACATTCTGAACGCACCAGGTAGATCAACAAAGAGCAAAATCATAAAAATTGGCAATAAAGAAAAATCACAAAATAATTGTTACAAATTAATAAAATAAAAGTTCACAAAATATGCAAGATACAAATTATTGTGTCATTATAAAATGGATTGAACGAACATGAAAATTGACAACTTTTGTGTAAATTTTATAACAGTGAAAAACAACATAATAAATATTAAAACCTCGTTGAAAAATACATGCATGCAAATACAATAGTTTATTACCCGTGAATCCAACTTTAAAAACACACAAAAATAGAAATAAAAAAACAAAGAACCAACAAACGCGACACTTCACTACCCTGACAACCCTCAGAATAACCATACGACACTCTACAGCCAAGAATGTGACGCTGAGCTCTGGTAAATCTCAGACCTCTTGAGCGACATCTCCATCATCTAGAATTTTTATCGTTCGTTCGCGTCTAAGATAACCAAACAGTTCCTGATTTATGAGTAGTAGGTAATAATTTAGGGAGCGTGAAATTATTGAAATATGCGATAGAGAACGACGGACCCTGATTACTACACATTACATTAACGAATTCCGCAATAAGTATCTGATATCTACAAATGGCGTTCATAATGCTGTCTGTATTTATTCATTGAACGATGTTTAATGACAGCATGTAGGTTGATCGATGTTCTGTCTATGGCGTACTGATGAGAACCAAAGGATTTGAAATCGCGATCAATTTTCGACAGAATACTGATCTACATGAACTGTTTGAAGTGTATAGTTCTGTTTAAACTAATTTGATTTTTAGCGCATCCAAATTTGAAGTTATTTATTACCCATGGAGGTTTACTAAGCAATATCGAAGCAATTTACCATGGTGTACCTCTTTTGGCCATACCAATTTTTGCGGAGCAATTTATGAACGCTGCAGAAATCGAATCGCTAGGTTATGGTCTACAACTGTATTATACAGATATAACCGAGGAGAACCTTAGTTATCTTATCAATGAATTATTAAATAATAAACGGTAAGTGTCCTTTGAGTAGTAAACATACAATTGAAACTGTACATTTTATAATTATAAAAATTTACTATCAAATAGTAGTTGCATCACCAGAAAGTAGTAGTATAGGTAAATGTTTATAAAATCAAGACGAACTCGATTGCATTTATTTTTTGCAAATATACTTATATTCAATGCATTAAGTATATCTACCTATATTTTGAGATAAGAAAATTTTTATTTTACTGTAAAGGGCATTGCGTCGTTTCTAAAACCTTTTTGAATGTCATTCTTTACACACCAAATATCAATTTTACCAGAGATAAATTCTGTGTTTAATACGATTCTTAAAGTTCTAATCATTTTATATTTGTTATTATTAAACCAAACCCAACGTTTCATTCATAGATTTAGAGCAGTGGTTCTCAAATTTCGAATAACACCAAACTAAAATCCTTAGACACGGTTTCCCTACTTCTTTGATTTTTTTAACAGACCATTCGTAAAAACGATAAATATTAGGGCAATCACTAACAGTCACTCAAAGTCACTCTAACATAGTCAACACACCAAAACTTACTCAATCGATCAAGTCCTTATTACCACATCTTATTTTCTACTTGATTTTTCTTAATTCTTTATCCGTGTATTTAACTATTCATAGTGTACATACTAAAATTTACACACGATCGTTTTATTGTAGGGTTCTAAAACACTTAAACAACCAAAATATGTGTTCTTGGCTTCAAAAGTATGCTAATTTTAAGCGATATTCAAAATAATTGTTGTTTACAGTAAACAAAATATTATTTACTCTGTATACTGTTCTTTTTCTCGATCGATCATCCAATTTTTTAAAATGACAGCGAGAGGCGTTGCTGTTAACCTTTCGAACAAATAAACAAATGAATTTATATCAGAACAAATTAGCTCCTCCCAATTAAATGTTAACCCGGCATGTGCTGCTCCTTACGACTGATTATTGAACTGAAAGTGAACGTACTACTACTGTACGACTTTATGATGATGAACAAGTCGTACACTTATGATCTCCTGATACAAACTTTAGTTTTGAATGGTATTTAAAAGTCAAAATTCAAGACTGAAAATGTTTATGGGAGTTAGTAGTATATTTACTAACAGATTAAATGAGTGATAAATACCTTAAATTCAATTTGTTCGTTTGTGACGTTTACTTTGACGACAATGTCAATAAGACTTTAAAAGTAATCCTAAAAATACGAAATATTCAAAATGTCCCTATAAACCTTTTTATGATTTATTTTAATTTCTAATGTCGAATAAAACGGACTTACAATTTACCGTGATCAAAGACGCCTATATTCCAAAATAAACTTATATTACTATAAGTAAGTCGTCAAAGTAAACGTCACAAACGAACAAATTGAATTTAAGGTATTTATCACTAATTTAATCTGTAGTTATCTGATGTATATAATAAATACTACTAACTCCCTTATGCATTCTATCTTGAAAATCGACGACCTCCAAATACCATTGAACTAAAGCTAGGTATCAGGAGATCATAAGTTACGTTATAAGTATCATCATAAGTCGCAGTACGTTAATTTTCAATTCAATTGTAAGGTTTTCAGTCGTAAGGAGCAGCAAATACCGGGCTAACATTTCATTGGGAGGAGCTAATTTGTTCTGATATAAATTCATTTGTTTATTTGTTCGAAAGGTTAACAGCAACGCCTCTCGCTGTCATTTTAAAAAATTGGATGATCGATCGCGAAAAAGAACAGTATACAGAGTAAATAATATTTTGTTTACTGTAAACAACAATTATTTTGAATATCGCTTAAAATTAGCATACTTTTGAAGCCAAGAACACATATTTTGGTTGTTTAAGTGTTTTAGAACCCTACAATAAAACGATCGTGTGTAAATTTTAGTATGTACACTATGAATAGTTAAATTAGTTTAATTATAGCGTGCCAAATGAGTCTCATCATGTTTACTGAGTTCAAACATACCTTTTAACGAAATACTGTTCTAAAGAGAGCAATAAATCGCAACTTTGTAATTATTAATAAAAACTTTTATTCAAGTTAAAATAAACATTTCAATTTCAATTTTAAAACCTATTGGCGTCCAACGCCCACAAGGGGCTATTGCCCACTTTGAGAAAAATTGGTTTAGTTTCATAAAAAGGGAATAGTTTCTAGTCAAACTTGATAATATGAAGCATCAACGTTGTTCTTTAAACAAAATTGAAAAATTATTTTTACTGTATCATAAACTTCAAATGGTTGTTGTAAAAAGAAATACTTAAAAAGTAAATTAACAAAGACGGACATTTTAAAATTGTTCACATCAGAACATTATGAACATAGATAAATTCCACTTTAAACTTAAAAATCATTTTACAACTGTTTTTCCTCGCGATAATTTTGGAGCAAACGGTAGTTCCTCAATAACCAGTGAAGATTTATTAATAAAAATTAATCGACTAACAATATTTATTTTAAAGTTGAAGTATACACAGTATTTACATTACTTTGTCCTTTGCTATCGTAATTTTACAAGATATGATGTTAATAATGCTCGGCGAGCGGTTCAATACGATTTTATATGATTTTGAAGACCTCTCTTCGGTAGACTAATGAATACTTCTCTTAAAGTTAACTTTACATATATAAATTTACGATAATAAGGAGTAGGGAAAAGGTACAAAAGAATGTGGGAGAAGTTGAGTAACAGGAGGTGAGAAGACAGAGGTAGCACATAAAAAGATGAATATGATTTTAGAAAGTAAGACGTCACGGTATAATGTGAGGGACCCGTCAACCTTTGACAGTTAAACTTCGGTTTCTTCCAAAACGGTGCCGCTGAAAAACGGTCGTAATTTGATGGCGAGCTCCGCCGCAAAAAAACGTGTATGAACTTGTAAATCGGAGTGTGTTCCTTTAGAGCGTTCGGCGCAAAAAATACGGCAACGTTTTTTCCGAAACGGCCGCTCTGTGCGTTGGGATATTGCAAGCACGATTTTTTACGGTGCTTCAGTAGTGTTTCTACCGTTTTAATATTAATATTTAGAAATGGCCGAAAAAATTAATTGGTCTAGCGAACAAGATGAAATTTTAATAGACATGTAGCACTGTTTAATGTAAAATCATCAGAGTACCGAAAGACGCAATTGAAACAAAGTGTAACGAATTTTCTAGTTCAACTTATTTATTTAACGAATATTTATTTCCAATAATTTATTTAACACTTACACGCTACTTAAAACACTTAAATACTAATAATAAATACAACAACTTATTTATATGACCAGGAAAATGCGCTATTTATATCACTCGGTATATCGTATTTATATTATCATTCGGAAGCTAGTTGTAAACTCTTCTATTATCAACCGTAAACTGTCAACTGTAAACTGTGAACTATAAACCGTAAACTGTCAACTCTAAACTGTTCTTGACCGTCGACAACATAGTATTTATAGAGGTATCGAAGGTTCTGGAGTAATCAGGAACGACCTTCTGGTATTTTCTCGAACTCCTATTATGTTGTTGTTGTTTATTTATTGCTATCAAAGCGCCGACAACCGTATTCGAGGAACCCGTCTTATCTGTTTCCGGAACCTCGCCGCCGCTCTTGTACACATACAGTCTCGTTACAAAAGCTTATGGCATGAAATTGGAATAATAAAGTAATAAATTTGGAGCCAAAATGTCACTGTTGGAAGCCTCTACAAGATTCGAAAGTTACCAATTTTGATTCGAACAATACATTTTTGACGGTCGTAAATTAAAGGGATGTGAAGAAATAGGAAAGGATTTAGGACACTTAAATTAAGTAACATAAAGAACATTTACACAATGAAATCAATTTTACCATCAAAACTACAACAACTATTTGATGTTTGTGATTTATTTAAAAATAGTGTTTCAGTTTTATACAGTTGTTTAAAGAAAAGCGTTTATGCTTCACATAATCATGTTTAACTAGAACGATTCCCTTTTCAAGAAAGTTCCGTTTAATAATAACAAATAACACACCTGAAAAAAAAAACGAAATCTTTTTATCATGATTTCTAGTTAATTATAGATGATTTATCTCTCCCACACTGGTGGTTATGGTCCTTCCTTTAGTATTTAATCAATGTAGAGAGCAATACTTTTCAAATTGTAAACTTCGAATGGCAGCAGGACGATTCGTTTCTAATTTGAAAAGAACATCTGAAAGCAATTAAAATTTACTCGGAAAACCCGGTTGACTCATTCATTTCAGCAAATGTGTGAGTTTCAATTTAATGCATTAGTTTATTTATTTTATTTATCATAGATACAAGGAAAACATAAAACATCGATCAAATGTTTTCCACGACCAGGAGACAAAACCTATCGACAGAGCCTTATGGTGGATTGATTATGTTATTAGGCATAAAGGAGCGCCTGATTTGAAATCTGTTACCTTAAATTTGAAATGGTATCAGTACTTTCTATTAGATGTTTTGGCAATTGCTATTGTTATAATATCATTTATAGTTATACTAATAGTAGTATGTCTAAAAAGAATTTTTAAAAAAAGAGAAAAATCCAAAACAGATTAAAAAACAGATATAGATATTATCTACATTTTCCATTTCGTATTAGTGGGTAAAATTTAGTTGGTAGGTAACTAGGAAAGTGGTCAGCTTGGTGATAAAAATAATAATTTCGATGTTATTATCTATTCAGAAAAGCAGTATGTAAATAGAACATTATCATATAAATTGTAACTTATCATTCCGTGATAAGTAATTGACTTAATGATTGTGATGTGTGATGACGGATGTGATGAAAGTTACAGTTGGATGTTTCTAAATATGACTTTTTATTTTAAACGTTCCTAAGGTACAATTACAAAATCTCATTGAATCAAAACGTAATTTTAAAATCAGAAGGAAGTAAAAAATCCAAACGTATATCTTTTAGCATAAACGTGAAACTATTTTATGTTGTAAAAGACAATTTTCTGTTACATCTAGCTAATTGTAAGTAAAATTAGAAATTCTGGTATATCAAAATCGAAAAAATTATTTTTTTAACTGTATTAGTGTATTGTGTAATTTATAAAAAATAACAAATATGTTTCTCAATGAAGTTTTTTATGTTTAGTTAATTTAAAATAATTGAAATAAATAAGCAGAAGGATGAAGGAAAAATCAAATAACACAAGTATGTACTTTTTTATTATTACTTACTACTGCTTTTTTATTACCTATATACCTAATTTAAATCCTAATAAAAAACGGCAATGACCAGTTTATTTCTTCTATCTCAGAATGTAATAAATATGTATAGTGTCAACTCGTCAAAACCGAAGGATCCACGAATATAGCCGAATAAAGCTGTAAAGTAATTGAATGAAGTTAAAAAAGTAGAAAATATATCTATAACCTTGTTTGTTGTTGTAGTTTTTTTATTTGACTGTTTTTGCTAGGTAACGTCCTTCTTTTTTAATAAAATTCGGCTCGTCCGAGTGTGACGGCTAGACTCTTCTATACGTATGTACAGTGGCCGGCACTTAAGGAGATTCAGCGACAGTCAGATTGACAGGTAGGTAGGTAGGCGGAGACTTTTAAATGAAAGGGCCAATAAGAATATAGTTAAGCGGCGCGTATTACTGAGAGAAAAAGTACTGAACACGGAACACAAGTGAATTCATTGAACTGATTTACTTATCCTACTGAGGTTTTAATGATGTATGCGAAGTGAACAATTAAAATTTCACTATCATCATGAACATAAGGAGAAAATCACGGTTATAAGTACCTAATTATATAAATCTAGGAATAATGCTAATTTAAAGATTATTAGTAAAGGATAGGTATATGGGGAAAATATTAAATAAGAAAAGTCAATTAATTTTATGTAAGCTTCAAGTTATATTTTTGCTGTGTCCTTTAGAACGGTTTAAAAGGAGGTAAGTATAATCGTGCGTTCTAACAAAAAAATTAATACATACCACTCTATCAGAAATAACAAATGTTCCATTTAGTCTGGCTATAAATTAAGAATAAGTATGAGACCGGTTATTACCTCAATCAGTCATCTATTAATTTTGTTGATACATAAATTCTCTGCTTAGACTAAACAAGTAAGTGAATATAATTTTTGTATTTCATATTACATGCATGACTAAAATCAACAATTAGGTATGCATAGAAATAAGTTGTTGACAAACAAAATAAAGTCGAATGAACAAAACATGATAATACGAATTATGTAGAGAATCTTACCTAGGTCCATTCGATCGTCATATAACTTACTTACGTTGTTTATGGGAATCAGCTGTTGTCGGTTTGATACACTGGCTATTAACGTAATTTGGAAGGGTTGTTTATAGTTGTTAAATGAAAAATTCTTAGTTAAGGTAAGTTCAACTTTTAAAAAATTACCAACATTATTTCTATATGTTTCTAAAATATCGAGGTCAAGTTTAACATGTCCCAAATCACTCGGTAGTAGCGGATTTGTGGCAAACTTCTTAAAAACAGTTATTTAAAACCTGACAATGAATCGCAAATTTGAAAGGCTTCCATTGCGGTGAGTGATTATATAGCTGGCTAGATTACTATAATATAATGTTTCGAAGGTCAATTCCAATACAGTTCGGTTACAATGACGCTGTTCGGATTCGCGTTTAAAAACATAACTTTAGAAGCACCACAGCATCACAATAAACCAAGTCAAACATGCTGAGTAAATAGATAAAACAATAGAAAGAAAGTTAACAAAATAATGAGCTGATGTGAATGATAATATTATTAAGTTTGCGTTAATAGATGGAGAAAATGTTCGTGAGATTTATGGTAGTAGCGTGTTGTTTTGTGCATAATGGGTATGGTTTAAACATTCTGGGTGTTTTTCCGGCTTATGGATACAGTCAATACCTCATTGGATCATCACTTATGACAGAATTAGCTAGAAAGGGACATAATGTAACGGTCATCGCACCTCATCGACAAAATCAAGCGATATATAACTACTCCGAAATATATGTGGAAGGATTGGAAAACTTCGAAGCCGGTATGTATGTAATACCGCTTCTTAATATAAATAAAAATATTTAATGATGTGATATGCAACTTCGTAAATGTGCTTCTGAAAGAGTAACAAGTTTCAGTGTTTGGTGATTCACCGTACAGTGCGAAAAATTGATCTTGGTACGCAATTTACGCATTATTATTAGGTATATTTATGAGAATTTCCATGCCATTATGTTACGAAGTTAGTGGTAAAGAAATAGCATTTCATTTTCTAAAAAATTGTACTACATAGGCACGTGTCTTTATCTCCATTTCTATCACTAACAATTAATTAAAGATACTATTGTCTTTTGGTATATATTAGGAGGAATTAATTGATACAGTAAAGGTTACTTAAAATATGATCATATACTATAGATCATTGTACAACGTGTGTTGCACACGTGTATTTATGTAAATCATTATTTATGTAACTATCAAAAAAAATTTGCATGTCAAAAAACACTTCATGATCACTTATATATACATATCCTCGACAGTTGACAATTCGCTGTATTTCTTGTTTATTGCAATTGATTACAACCTCCTTGTTTGATCTTCTGGATATACTGTTCGACCTGGATAGTATTACTATTAAATATTAAGAGTCATATTCTAAAAAAATCACTCTCTGCTCCTTATCTTTTGATATATGCATTGTGGGAAAAATGACTCGAACCAAAGTTGCAGCAATCTGGGATAATTGCTGATCTGTACATTTGCGAACCTGCCATTAAATGGGACATTTGCGGACCTCATTCTAATTAACGTATTTATTTGCAAGTGCGGTTCAGGTAGAAACATCTTTGGTGAGACATTTGCGGACCTTTTACTTGTTTTTGTATAACCTAACGTAAGTCTGTGTACAGTGGTGGATTTACAAATTTTCCGCTAGTAGGCTATTCAATTTTTGCCGCCCCTACTGACCTTTGAAATTCAATACACTAGTTTAGTTAACAATCATATTTAATTAACTTTATGATTTGTATTCTATCGTTCTCATTACGTCGGCTTTTTCCCGTTATTAGTATGAACGTGAACTAGGGGATAGTTGTGTCAGTTTCTAGATTATTTTTGCAACCCACGATTTAGTGAAGAGTATACTGTTGACCTAAAAACAGCAGCATGTACTAATTATAAGGTGGGGAAAAGTATCCCTTAAAAATACTTACACCATATGAACACAGCTTAAACAAAATTATGTGCAGTCCGTAAACGTTGTTTTTGTTAAATATTTTTTATTGCACTTACAGTTTAAAAACAATACGAACAATTTCTATTAAATAATCTATTAACAATCCGGTTAATGATGACAATGAAATCAATTAAGTTAAGTTAAGTTATCTTTTTGCGAGATTTTAAATTCGCAAAATCATTAATTGTATGGTCGTATGAAATCTTGTTAATTAGTTCTGACTCTATGCACAAAAGAGATGAGGCGTTAGGCTTTTCTTGACTTACAGTAGATTGTAGATAGTTTTTTACCCGCTTTAAGCAAGAAAAGCTTCTCTAACCTGAACAATTTGTTACTGGTGTACATAGGGCCATGCGAAGTGCTATATCCAAGTTTGGATAAATGTTCTCCAAATTCTGTTTTCGCAGGAACAAAGATAGACTTTTTAGTGATCCAGAATCTGCTTTTATCAAAATTCTTTGAGAAGAAAGGTGGCATTGAAAGTGTACGCATTCCTGAACTAAATCAGTTTCTAAATCATTAGGATACATTTTTCCAACGAAATGGCTTTTTCCGTCAGGGTCGCATAAGTACCTATATTTTACAGTGCGTTTAGTAATTTTTATTTACGGATTACGGACGTAAGAGTGTTCAGTATACTGTGCATTACTAAAATATGAAAATTTTTGTCACTCGTTTCTTTGTGTATGTAATAATGTTTTTTTTATTTCTGTAAGATAAAAAAAAATTTGAACCAAATTTGCCGCCCCTTAAAATCCGCCACTGCCTGTGTAAATTGTGAAGAGAAGCTTGTAATTCATGTAGATAAAGTTTCAAAATTATTATTATTAAATTATATACTAGGTATGTACGATTCTTCATAATAATTAGTAAGAAGTCCGCAAATGTCCCACCATAGATGTTTCTACCTGAACCGTACTTGCAAATAAGCATGATAATTAGGGTGAGGTCCGCAAATGTCCCAGGTCCGCAATAGTCCCGACACCAGTTGCAGAAGTTGCATTTTAAAAGCATTGAAGGCCATTCGAAGATCATCGTACAATTATTAAATAAAATCACCCACATTTGACTTCAGATTCACAAAAGCAACACACAATTTCACAGTTGGATATGGTTTGACTTTAAATGAAAGTGACTCCCTATTATCTAGGTCATTTTTAATAATACAACTATTTTCATGAAAATGAAATGCATTCGTCTAGTACAATTTTATATTAAACTAGCTACGCTTGCGACTTCGTCCGCATGGAATTATTAATTACAAACGGACACTTCAATTTTATTTATATTTATGTATAGATGTGTTAAAGTCATTTAATTGTCGATTTATAAATAGTTTTGCTTCCATTGAAAGAAGAAACCTTCATACGGACCAAGTAAGTGATTTCACCTTGATCACCTTTCAATGTCACATTTGCGCACAGTAAAAGTTAACACCTATCTGAAAGTAATAATTTGGACACTTCCCGAATGTGTTCCCTATTTAATAATCGCAAGCTAACCGTGGAATGATCTTCAAGTCCAAATGCAAGTTCACAATCATATTGCCTCTTACGACCTCTACAATTTTTCTTTAAATTATTTTACCCATTGATACCTAAAAAGAGTTTTTGAATTTCGCATATCTACACAATATACCTCCCGCCATTATTACTAGATACTATTTTTTTGTCTACGTTTCAACCCCCGCTATTTCAACGGTTCAATAGCACATTCGGCATTTATTGCCATTTTAGTTCTGTTTAATAAAAATCCAAGTTTCTGTTTCATGAATTTCAATGTATTTAATTGTTTGTAATTTTTCTTTTTAGATTTAAACATTTTTGATCTGGAAAAAGAATATACTATATCAAAAGTTTACGGCCTTTACCAATTGGGTTTGACTTTCACAAAACACACACTTGCAAATAAGGCTGTTCAACAATTTATAGCATCAAAGCAATCTTTTGATTTGGTTATTTGTGAGCAATTTGCAACTGAAGCATTATATGGCTTTGCGTGGCACTTCAATGCACCTCTTGTGATGTTCTCAACAATAGGACCATCCGAATGGATCAGTGATAAAGCTGGTTATCCACTTCCCTTTTCCTATGTACCCCATTGTCTATCTAAATTCACCTCGCATATGAACTTCGTACAGAGATTTGAAAATGTTTACATACATATTTTTGATTATATTTATAGAAATATGTTCGCATATCCATCACAAAATAAATTAGCTCAAAAATATTTTCCTGGAATACCACATTTAGACCTAATTATGTACAATGTGTCATTATTCCTTACGAATTCTCATGCTGCTATAACGGAACCTGTCCCGATTACGCCTAATGTGATTGAAGTTGGAGGATTACAGATTTCTCATAAAAAATTACCTAAAGATTTGCAAGAGCTTTTGGATGGAGCAACAGACGGTGCTATCTACTTAAGTATGGGTAGCAATTTAAGAAGTAGAGATTTAACAAATGAACAAAAAATGGTTTTCGTCAATACATTCTCGAAATTAAAGCAAAGGGTGTTATGGAAGTTTGAAGAAGATAAACTTTCAAATCAATCATCCAATGTAATGATAAGGAAATGGTTACCGCAACAAGATGTTTTGGGTGAGTGATAAGTAAATCAACTTCTTTTAATCGCTACCTACATGTTTAAAAAGTTTTGCTTTTATTTCAGCTCATCCAAAGGTCAAGGTATTTATATCTCATGGAGGATTGTTAGGTAGTACAGAGGCAGCCTTTTCTGGGGTACCAATAATAGGAATACCCATTTTTGGTGATCAAAAAATGAATGTAGCCAAATTAGTAACAAAGGGTACCACGATTCATGTACCATTTAAAAGTCTGAGTGAAGAAAGTCTGGCTAATGCTTTGAATGAGATTCTCAATAAACCAAAGTAAGTTCTTCTTTATTCAATTGTTTTCACTGTCAGGAAGTGTGTTTAACATAATGACATTAACAGAAGTATAGACTCAAAAAAATATTTCTATTTGGACTAGTACCTAATTTGATCTAATGCAATTAGATTGGTTATTTTAAAATTGATTTCGATCTACTATTATTTAAATAATTTTTTTATTTAAACTATACTCTGATAATAGAGTTACTTCAACTTCTTGTGTAGATATAACGATGCAGCAAAGAGATTAGCCAAAATATTAAATGATCAGCAAAGCAAGCCAATGGATAGGGCCATTTATTGGATAGAATATGTTCATAGACATCGAGGAGCATCTTTCTTGAAACCGGCATCGTTAGAATTAATGTGGTATCAATATTTTGCAATTGATGTGTTTTTAGCAACATGCACGTTTTTAAGTATTCCTTTTGTAATATATCGTATTATTTTAAAATGTAAACATCAAACTAAAGAGAAATTACAATAAAACCTATTTTCTAAGACGATTACTACCAATTTAGAAGCATCAAATCCATAATCAGTGGACATTAAGTTATATAACTTTCTATACAGACAAAGAAACATCGAAACAGACGTTACACTAAATAAATTGTTTTATGTATTAGACTGATATAGTATATCCGTTAAAACATGGCGGTATTTGGCTGGAAGCTCTAGTACACGTTATCTATTCAGGTCCGAGTCCACCTGCCCTAATCCAAGTTTACCTATGGTTTCCTTGGATCATTTAGGCAAATGCTAGGGGCAGTTATATCTTAGATAATCTTTCACTTCTCTTCTATCTTCATTATGCCTCTCTCATCTGTCTCTCTCTAACCACCACCCACCCACGATTTCTAAAAAAAGGAGGCTGAAGAAGACCTCCCGCCTGCACTCCAACATTACAGTGAATAATTAGAGGTACGGATGGGTACCGAGGGACTTGTAGTGTGAATAATATAAAAAATACATCAAGGGCCTTATAACACTACAAACAATGTTTATTGATACTACCAAATGTATACACTTCAACTACGAAGTAGTCATTTTCAATGATAATAGTAAAGTAAGCTTAAGAAAAGGTGAAAAGATTATACCTAAATATATTTTAAAAAACTACCTGTAACTTATTGAAAACTATTGAACAGCGGGTTGTTAGTGAACGGCAGGTCAAAATTCATCAAAGTATCCTTAGATTTATGAATGTAAATACACTCGTAAACTTTTAGGTCGATGTAATTATGACAAGATTTTAATAGTTCAATATTGTGGTCATGGTATGAAACTGCTGACTTTTCGGCATTCTTCATTTTTAGTAGGTACAGATGTTCTTTTAAACGTATGGCTAGATTTCTCTTAGTTCAGCCTATGTAAACTTTATCACACTCTAAACAATTAATTTTATAAAAGTTTGAAAGATGATTGAAATTAGGGAGAGCGTGGAATTCACGTCTGCTGATATTTTTCCTGCCTAGGAGCAGTTTGGTTACAAAAGCAGCAACGACATTGTTTTTTTAATCAAATTCAAGTCGTCACGTTGAAGTTGGAGATTGATATTGTATAATTAGGGTGATGAAATGAATTATTTCACCGGTGCACAGATGAGCCACTTCTTTTGATTCCTATGGGGGAATCGGTGCAATAAACGGACTTCGTGTTTTAATTGTTTATTACACCCAACTATTTACAACTATATACACTAATTTTACATGAACGTCGTGACTGCTACTTATTTACGAAGATTAAATGATTATGATTAATTGATTGAAACTATATGTTATTTATACTATACGTTTATAGATATCTTGATTTGATTTGTGCTATATGTTAAATGTACTAAAAATGATCTCTCCTAAACGTTTGATGTTTTATCTAATATGTGAATGAATTGATTGAACTGTTCTTACTGTAACAACTGTGTTATATTAACTATATATGAATTTAAGAACCGTCCCTAGAGGAGGGGTGGTTCCGATGCACCGACACTTGAAACAACAAAACAAACAAAAAAGAGGGAAAACGTAAACACAAGAAAATGCAACACTGTAATCTATGTGTCGGTGCATCATCTACGTCCTCGAAATGGACCGATGGGTCAACAAATTACCCCCAATATATCTATAAACTAACTTAAACTCTAGAAGCGCATTTGAAGATAAAGAAAAAATAATACAATGGGAAACGGCAATACTAAAAAGGGCAAAAATATGATACGTACTATTATAACACCATAAATAGCAAAAGAAAGAAACGGACAGCAAATGCACATGACAATACAACAAAAATTTGAGACGTAAAAAATGTGTGACTGACAAGGTCAATAACTTACAAACAAAAAATGAAAAGATAAATCCGAACAGATATCATTAAACAATTTATACAAGTGTGTTAAGTACGCAACGCAATATCATTCTTTGATGTGATGAGGTTGTTGCGTAATTCTGTATCTTTGTTTTCCAAGAACTCTATCACAGACTCAAATAGATTGTAAAATCGAGTCAGACGAGTACCTCTTGATAATCTGTAGCCCCTTCATACACTTCTCTATGAAACAGCAATCGGTTGAAGTCTTCATCATTAGCAACACAAAGCTGATTAAATAATTAAATCATTAAAAGGGCTGTTTCGGATTTTATTCACTGCTTTGATGACATGATTCAGTGATTGAAACAGCCGTTCACTCAAATTTGTTGCAACCAAATGTTGTCTATGAATGACGCAATGTACAGCAAGCACACTTGAAAAGCACAACTATATTTCTTAAGTACGCTATGAAGCCTTTATGATGTCATACAGCCACTGTCATAGCCGCAGCGCCGTCCATAGCAGCTGATATAATATTCTTCAAGGGAATTTCCTTTTCATCACAGAACTTTTTCAGTTTATGGTTTCTCCTTTTGTATCTCTGAATTGTCTCTAAATTTTTAGCAAATAGTTCTTGACATATTTTCTCATCTTTAATAAACCTGACGTATGACAACAACAATACAACAATGCTTCATTAGTTGGTAAAGTGGACTTATCCAACTGAATTGAGAATTGACTTGTCTTCAGATGATTGCACAATGATTCAATGCTTCAATGTTTTCTGTCATCTCATCAATTCGTCTTTACACAGAGATATTTCTCAAAGGAATTTTTCGGATAATATCTTGAAAATATTCCACATTTTTATCTTTTCATAGGAGAAGACGGATTTGTGGGATTTTCAATAAATCTGTGTTTAATATATTCAGCACTGGACTGTCGACTTATCTTTTTTACTTCTGATATGGTTTTGTCTTCACAAATACGTGAGTAAAATATCGAATTTAAAGAACTTGCTATCAATTGCACGCGAAAACGGCAATGAAAATGAAAGAAACATTACGTGCTTCTCACATTGATGGTTATTGTACTTGCTTTTGTATTTAATCAATGTAGAGAGCAATACTTTCCAAATTGTAAACTTCGAAAGGCAGCAGGCCGATTCGTTTCTAATTTGAAAAGAATGTCTGAAAGCAATTAAAATTTACTCGGAAAACCCGGTTGTCTCATTCATTTCAGCAAATGTGTAAGTTTTAATTCAATGCATTAGTTTATTTATTTTATTTAACGTAGATACAAGGAAAACATATAACATCGATCAAATATTTTCACAAAACCTATCGACAGAGTTTTACAGTGGATTGATTATGTTATTAGGCATAAAGAGGCGCCTGATTTGAAACCTTAAATTTGAAATGATATCAGTACCATCTATTAGCTGTTTTGGCGATTGATATTGTCATAGTATTATTTATAGTTATACTAAAAGTGGTGTCTAAAAAGAATTTTAAAAAAAAGAGAAAAATTCAAAACAGATTAAAAAATAGATATAGATGTCTACATTTTCCATTTCGTATTAGTGGGTAAAATTTAGTTGGTAGGTAACTAAGAAAGTGGTCAGCTTAGTGATAAAAATAGTAATTTCGATGTTATTATCTATTTAGAAAAGTAGTATGTAAATATCATATAAATTGTAACTTCTTATCATTCCGAGATAAGTAATTAATTAATGATTATGATACTCCATATACGTATGTACGTATGTAATGAAAGTTAGAGTTGGATGTTTGTAAATATGACTTTTTATTTTGAACGTTCCTAAGGCGCAATTGTTGCTTTTTTACCTCGATAGGGGTGATGTGAAACTATTTTATGTTGTAAAAGACAATTGTCTGTTATATCTAGCTAATTGTAAGTAAAATTAGAAATCCAGGTATATCAAAATCGAAAATATTATTTTTTAACTGTATTACTGTATTGTGTAATTTATAAAAAATAACAAATATGTTTCTCAATGAAGTTTTTATGTTTAGTTAATATAAAATAATTGAAATAAATAAGAAGAAGGAAGAAGGAAAAATCAAATAACACAAGTATGTACTTTTTTATTATTACTTACTACTGATTTTTTATTACCTATATACCTAATCTAAATCATAATACAAAATGGCAATGACCATTTTGTTTCTTCTATCTCAGAATGTAATAAATATGTATAGTGTCAACTCGTCAAAACCGAAGGATCTACGAATATAGCCGAATAAAGCTGTAAAGTGACATAATGAAGTTAATGTTAACATCATAGATTCCTTGTTACAGAAAATTAAATATAAGAAAGCTATAAATTTAATGTACCCTAGTATAAAAACAGATAAAGAAAAATATGCAACATTAACTTTTATAGGAAAACCAACAAACAAAATTTCATTTTTACTACATAATAATAATTGTAATATACCATATAAGACTACTAATAACCTAAGTAGATTTATTAAAAACAATAAAGATAAAACCAATGAATTAAATTCATCAGGGATTTACAGATTAAATTGTAAAAATTGTAACGTTTTACATAGTGAGCGTAAAAGATCTGTTAACAATAAAAAAACAGACTTTAACTATGCTAACCACCTCATTTGTGACAACCACAATTTCGATGATAATTTCAAAATTTTACGTATGCAAAACAAAAACAAAAATTATCATTTTTGGAAATTGTAGAAATTAATAGATTTAGAAATAGCAATAGATTAATCAATGAACAGGCAGAATTAAGTAGCTCCCCACTTCTAAACTTGTTCCCTGACACCACCCTTCCAGCTAGTATTTAAGAGTAAAAATTGTTAATAGTTTTAAGTCGACTACAAACTTCCGACGAAACCAAAGTTTGGCGAAACGATCGTCAAGTGATCAATAAAAAAGTTGAAAATCATCAGTGGATTTTTATTTAGTTATGAATGAAGTTAAAAAAGCAGAAAATATATCTATAACCTTGTTTGTTTCCCTAGGTTTGTTGCTTTTTTAATTTGACTGTTTTTGCTAAGTAATATCCTTCTTCTTTAATAAAATTCGTCATTCAGCTATATTCGAACTATGGCTCGTCGGAGTGTGATGGCTAGACACGTCTATACGTATGTACTTGAGATGTTTAACATAGAATTATTATTAATTGCGTCTACCGTCTCCCTATTGTCTCCACATAGCTGTCCGCCCTTAAATCAAATAAATTCTAAAATTGGAGGGCATATGCCGAATGACGTTTTGTTTGCAGTAATTTTCGTCCACTTCACCCCTGTCATTGTTCCAAATTTTTCGCTCTACTTCTACGACATAATTAAAAAAAAACAATGGGGAATTTTTATCCTCTGCATCTACTCCCTGCTCCTAATGGACTATTTGCCTGATTACAAACGTGACCCTCCCTCCCTTATTATCTGACAATGAGCATGCTACCGTACCATATTTCGGTCCCAGCTCTTATACTATAAATATGTGTTATTAAAAAACCAAGCGCTATTAAAATTATAAATATAAATAAGGAATCAACAGAAACAACTACTCCGAGGGTTGATACCTCTACTAGCATTGAATTACACTCTTGATTCCCAAAGATTCTTAGACGAAGATAACATATCCAAAAAAAGAAGGAATCAAAATCTTTATTCGTCTAAATATTAAGGATCACAGTTCGCATATTTGGAACGCGTCCTACCAAGTAGGCACTGCTAACGGAAAGCCATATCCCACAAACGGCTTCGACTTATTGGGTCTCATCAGGTGAGCGCTGGCCTAAAGGCATTTATAGGCTATATAATAAATATAAATCGGAATCAACAGAGTAATTCAATGCCGGTAGGGGTATTAGCTCTCGGAGTAGTTGTGTCTGTTGATTCCGTATTTATATTTATAATTTTAATAGCGCTTGGTTTTTTAATAACACAAATATCTTTATTTATTTACATTTCTTTACCTTTCTAATTTAGAAAATTTGATAGTGAAAAATTAATTGCACTAATATTCTTTTACGTGATCATTAACCTGATGCTTACAGCTAAGTAACGATTTATCAAATATATTAACATTTTTGGAATTTTCATTAATGAGCGTTATTAATCTATAAACGGATGAATTTTCACCGTACAGTTTATATATATATATATATATATATATATATATATATATATATATGGTATTGAGAAAATAATATCCCTATCTCTTAATTCACTATTTGGCCTATAAATATTAAATATTCGTATTAAATTATAAGCTTTAACTAGATTATTTATTAACTTATATAGAAAAATAAGATCATGGTATTTTCGATTTGACACCAGCGTACATATTTGAATGAGATTGGCTATAGGCGTATAATTGTGGTCCACATAATTCATTGGTTGATTGAGTTTATAGGAAACGTATCTTAAAAAATTATGTTGAACTTTCTCAATTTGATTTGATAAGGTTTTCGTATTTGGAGACCAAACGGATGAAGCATACATAAGAATAGATTTAATCATTGTATTATACAGTAATAAAATAGCATTTATGTTTTTAAAGTTTTTGGTGTAATGTTTAACTAACCATAATGATTTCATTGCCTTACATATAATATAGTTTACATGTTCGTTAAAGTTCAGAGATGAGTCAAAAATAACTCCTATGTCTTTTATAGTATCAGTAGATTTTAATTCGATATTATTTAGTTTAAAGGAGAAATTATAGTGTACATTTTTTGTATAAAAAATCATAATCTTACGTTTATTTTCATTAAAGGTTAGTCCATTATTTTTGTTCCAAATATTTATATTCTGTATGTCGCCTTCTAATAAGTCAATATCATTTTTTTCATGTATTTCCTTATATATCTTAGTATCATGTACAGACAGTTGTATCTTAGAATATTTAATAGACAATTTCAGATTATTTACATAGATAATGTACAATAGTGCTGCAAGATGAGATCCTCGAGTAACAAGTAGTTTTTTAGATATGTAATTAATTATTTTAACATTTTGACACCTTTCCTCTAAATAAGATTTAAACCACATTATTATTTTATTACATAATCCATATCTTTCTAAAAATTGGTTTGATTCACCCGTTACTTTGTGATAATTCATCTTAACAATAAATGAATAAACACTATTTTATTGATTTTATTACATTAATAGTGAGTGATTTATACTATCAAAAGCATTGCTGATACCGGTATAGATAGAAATCAGATAGTTGTTATTAAAAAATGCTGTGACAATATCTTCTTTATATGAGAGTAAGTTCGTCTCAATTGACTTTTTCAATATTGAACCGTGTTGCTCATCAATAATAAATTTGCAAAGGTATGACGAAAGTTTACTATGTATAATTTTTTCAAATATTTTAGTAATTACATTAAGAAGTGTGATTGGTCTATAATTAATTACTTCATTTCTGTCGCCTGATTTATATATCTGAATAACATAACTTTCTTTTAATTTAGTAGGAAAAATTGAATGTTATATAGATTAATTAAAAATGATTAATAATGGTTCTTTTAAATTATTTGCTGTATTTTTAATAAAAATAGGATGTAATCCATCAGGTCCGTTGCATGTGTTAAAGTTTATATATTTAATTGCTTCATTATAATCCGTTTCGGTTATTTCTAATTCAGGATCATCAAAATTAATTATTAGGTCATAATGAGACATGACATAGTTTTCATATGGTAATATTAAGTCTTTATAAACACTACTAAAATATATGGCAAAACTATCTGCTATTTCTTGACCACTACTAAAAATATTATTATTGTATTTCATTTTGGAGGGAAAGTTAGAATAATTAAAAAGTTGAGGGGTTATTAAAGACATTTTTTTCTACTTCAGAAATAATTTTATTATAACCTCTCTTGGATAACCTACTACATAATTGCCTTAGTTTGATGAAGTTAATTTTATCTAAAATTAGATTAGAGATTTTAAGCAATTTATGTGTTTTCTGTTTATTTATTATAGCCACTCTTAATTCTTTTGAATACCATTTTGGGAATTTTGATGAGAAAATAGTAATTTTAGGTATATGGTTATCTATTATTTCATGTAATTTTTTGTAGTTCTGCATTACTCTATTTATATCGTTATTATCTTGTTCAATTATAGACCAATCAATCTTGCTCAATTCATCATTTATAATACAATAGTCTGCTTTTTTATAATTATAAATTTTTGTTGAATAACTTAATTTATTTTCTCATTCTATACCTAACAAGATATTTAAAGCAGGATGATACGGATCAAGTTTAGTCAAGGGTTCATTACTTTGGTCAATTTGTACTTTGCAAACACTAGATCTAATATATTATTATTATCATTTTTAATATTGTTATATTGAAATAGATTTAGATTATTTAATTGTAAAAGGATATAATTTGCTATTTCTCTAATTTCAATGTTCAGGTGATTACCTGCAAGGTAAGACGTATTATCATTTTTAATCCAATAATATTCCGGTACATTGTAATCCCCCATAAATATGAATTTACTTGTATTATGAGTACAAATTGACATATTAAATGTAGCAAAATATTATTTATACAGGTCTATAGATGAATGTGGTGGAAAGTACATCATACTTATTATGTAAGCTACACTGCTTATTTTGAAGAAAACACACAAATTCATACTTTCCTTGATTTGAGAGAATAAGGCAACTAGAATATTTTTAATGTACAGCTATTAATACGCCATCTCCTCTGCTCTTGCTAATGACTTCGAAACTTCTATCACAACGGTAGAGTAGATATTCATTTAAGAAAAGGACATTATCTTCAACATTTTTATTCAGCCAGGTTTCAGAGAAAGTTATTAAATCATACATAACAGATGAGTTTACTATATTCATATTTATTTCATTTATCTTATTCTTAAGGCTTCTTAATTACTTGTTCTTGATTATCATGTTCTATTAGTTTTTTGATTTTGTGATAATTGTTGGATGTCCTTTAATGTATTTTATTAGCAAAATTTTTCCCCTTTTTGTAATCTTTCTTGCTTTTAGTTTTTGATTGATTTATATTGTTTAATTTCAAAAGGTGTTCCGTCTTTACTTATTGCTATTTTTAATTGGAAAAGATCTTTTACGTTTTTATAATTCCTAATCAATAGGATAGCATTTTCCTTTGAATTAAAAGTAATTTTCACACGTCTGCATTTATTAGGGTGATATTTATCAATTCTATAGATCTTGTAATTTCTATTTAATTGGGAGATTTTATCAAAAATACTCTTTACTTTTGCCTTATCATCTTCATCATTATTGACATCCTCTACACCGATTATAATAACATTATTGTCCCTATAATCTCTATCTCTTATCTCTCTCATAATTTTTTCTTCGAGATCGGCTTTTCAATTTTATTTAGTTTAAACTGATTTCTTTCATTTTAAAGCTTATTTATCTAATAATACAATTCAAACAAACAATGTGTAAAGGTTTTATAAAAAAATTAATAAGATTTCTCTTACAATGTTTCGGCTTGTAAGGCCATTATCAAAGAGATAAATAGAAACTTATTTATTTATTAAGCTTATTTATCTTTTCAATTTGTTGTTCCATATGTTGCAGCTTAACTTCTTTTATTATTTCAAGCTCTTCTTTTAAATTTTCTATCTCTTGGGAGCACTCATAGCTATTATTCATTAAAATATTAATTTCACTTTTTAATTTATCATTAGAAATTTTTAGCTCATTGACGTCATCATTTAAACCTTTTAAATTATCTACACTTCTAGTTAATGTGTCGAGCTTATCTAGAATCCTTCTTTAGAACATTGGACACATCTATATATGAGTCTAGGTGTAGTTTTCAACTGCAGGACCTTTTCTTCGGAGGCTGTTATCCCAGCGCAGTTCAGATTTTTTGAATTAGCATGAAAAAGCTTCTGGCAACATATACATGTAACAATTAATGATGTATTGTCAAAACGTGCTTTACACGAGTCACACTCAGACATATTTAATCACTATGTACCTAAGTCAAAACACTAATTCACATAATTCGAACAAATTTTAGCAATCTTCTTCCAGTCTATTGCAATATTTGATGAAGATTTACTAGAAAAACTATATTTTCACTACTTATATAGTATTTATATTTATCATATTTACTGGCCATATATAGCCTGTAAATGCCTTTCTGCCAGCGCTCAGCTGATGAAACTCAATAGGTCGAAACCGGTTGTGGGATTTGGCTTTCGGTTCGCAGTGCCTACTTGGTAGGACGCGTTCCAAATATGCGAACTGTGATCCTTAATGATTAGACGAACAAGGATTTCAATGCCTTCTTTTTTTTGGATATGCTATTAAAATTAATCAACTTAATTCATTTCAATACTTTAATGTCCTCTATCTTTCACACGAATTATGCAAATATACGACATACAGCATTTCATCAAATTTGCTGCAATAGAAAGTAGATTTTGAAGATACGGATGAGATAAATGAATGAATTCATCATTCTGTCTATTTCTATGTCTTTTCTGATTCCTTTTTATTGTTAAGTATCAAATCCTTAACTGTCTTATTCTTAGTTAAGCTAAGTTCAACTTTCAAAAAATTACCAACATTATCTCTATATATTTCTAAAATATCGAGGTCAAATTTAATTCGTCCCAAATCACTCGGCAGTGGCGGATTTGTGGCAAACTTATAAAAACACTTATCTAAAACCTAACAACAAATCGCAAATTTGGAAGGTTCCATTGTGGTGAGTGATTATATAACTGACTAGATTACTATTGAATATAATGTTACGAAATCAACTCAAACACACTGAGTAAATAGATAAAACAATAGAAAGAAAGTTAACACTATAAAACAAAAGAATGAGCTGCTGTGAATGATAATGTTATTAAGTTTGCGTTAATAGATGGAGGAAATGTTCGTGAGATTTACTCTAGTAGCGTGTTGTTTTGTGCATAATGGATATGGTTTGAATATTCTGGGTGTTTTTCCGGCTTCTGGATACAGTCAATACCTCATTGGATCATCACTTATGACAGAATTAGCTAGAAAGGGACATAATGTAACGGTCATCGCACCTCATCGACAAAATCAAGCGATATCTAACTACTCCGAAATATATGTGGAAGGAACGTTAAACTTCTTAGCCGGTATGTATGCAACACCGCTTCTTAATATAATTAATAATATTTAGTGATTTGATATGCAACTTCGTAAATGTGCTATCCAAAGGGCGTAAATTTTTATAGAGTAACAAAATAAGCATTTGATGATTCATTGATTGATTCATTCAAACATTGATCTTGGTACGCAATTTACGCATTATTATTGGGTATAATAATGAGAATTTCCATGCCATTATGTTACGAAGTTAGTGGTAAAGAAATAGCCTTTCATTTTCTAAAAAATTGTACTACATAGGCACGTGTCTTTATCTTCCTTTCTACCACTAACAATTAATTAAAGATACTATTGTCTTTTGGTATATATTAGGAGGAATTAATTGATACAGTAAAGGTTACTTAAAATATGATCATATACTATAGATCATTGTACAACGTGTGTTGCACACGTTATACGATAGCCGCCGGCCATAAAAGCCTACGTGTATTTATGTAAATCATTATTTATGTAACTATCAAAAAAAATTTGCATGTCAAAAAACACTTCATGATCACTTATATAATACATATCCTCGACAGTTGACAATTCGCTGTATTTCTTGTTTATTGCAATTGATTACAACCTCCTTGTTTGATCTTCTGGATATACTGCTCGACCTGGATAGTATTACTATTAAATATTAAGAGTCATATGCCGGGTATTCTAAAAGAATCACTCTTCGCTCCTTATCTCGTGATATATGCATTGTGGGAAAAATGACTCGAACCAAAGTTGCAGGAATCTGGGACATTTGCGAATCTGTCATTAAGTGGGACATTTGCAGACTTCACCCTAATTATCGTATATATAAATTGTAACGATTGAGCGGTAGGGTAATTATGAAACATTATAGAAATAAATGAAAGAATCAATTAAGATAAATGCAAGATCAACTTGCCTGAAACATTAAAAAGCATTTTTCTAATTATCGTACTTATTTGCAAGTGCGGTTCAGGTAGAAACATCTTTGGTGAGACATTTGCGGACCTCTTACTTGTTATTATATAACCTAACCTAACCTAACCTAACCTAAGCCTGTATAAATTGTGAAGGGAAGCTTATAATACATGTAGATAAAGTTTCAAAATTATTATTATTATTATATTATATACTAGGTATGTACGATTCTTCATAATAATTAGTAAGAAGTCCGCAAATGTCCCACCATAGATGGTTCTACCTGAATCGTACTTGCAAATAAATACCATAATTAGGGTGAGGTCCGCAAATGTCCCAGGTCCGCAAATGTCCAGGTCCGCAATTGTCCCGCATCAGTTGCAGAAGCATTGAAGGTCATTCGAAAATCACCGTACAATTATTACATAAAATCACCCACATTTGACTTTAGATTCACAAAAACAACACACAATTTCGCGATTAGATATGGTTTGACTTCAGATGAAAGGGACTCCTTATTATCTATGTCATTTTTAATAATACAACTATTTTCATGAAAATGAAGTGCATTCGTCTAGTACAATTTTATATTAAACTAGCTACGCTTGCGACTTCGTCCACATGGAATTTAACAAAAAATGTTATTTTTAAATTTTTTAACGAAATCGTTGAGAAACAACCTTTAGCAATAGCCCGCTCGCGCGTTCTGAGCCCGAGCGACAGGTAGCCTTTGTGATTTTAAGTGGCGGGGGGCGCTTTTACAATTTTTGTATGTGTATCTGTCTGTTTGTTCCGGCTATTATCTGAAATGACTGAACAGATTTTGACGGGCCGTTCGCTGGCAGATAGTTACTGTAATAAGGAGTAACTTACGCTACTTTTATTTCAGAAATTAATAATTTATTTTAGAAAATAATAACCATTTATTAATAATAATAATTAATTTCTGAAATAGAAGCAGCCTAAGTTACTCCTTATCACATTGGCTATCTGCTTGTGAAAGTCCCATCAAAATCGGTCCAGCCGTTTCAGAGATTAGCTAGAACAAACAGACAGACAGACAGAAATTTCGAAAATGTTATTTTGGTATATGTCCCATGTATACATCCATATGCATTTAGTAAAAAGTAGTTATTTTAATATTACAAACAGACACTTCAATTTTATTTATATCTATGTATAAATGGGTTAAACTCATTTAATTTTCGATATTTTCAAACATTCACCACCACTGTTACTCAATTTCAATCTACACAATGTGAAGCGACAAGTTTACATTTTCTTTACCACCGTTTCCCTCCTGTTCTCTTACGAATTTGGGTTTGTCTTTCATTTTATATATTATCAATAGCTTTGCTTCCATTGAAAAAAGAAACCTTCATACGGACCAAGTAATTGATTTCACCTTGATTACCTTTCAATGTCGCATTTGCGCACACTAGAAATTGATACTTATCTGAAAGTACTATTTTGGACACTTCCCGAATGTGGAGTCAATGCCATAGGTGTTCCTGTTTAATAATTGCAAGCTAACCGTGGAGTGATCTTCAAGTCCAAATCCAAGTTCACAATCATATTGCCTCTTACGAACTCTACAAATTTTCTTTAAATTATTTTACCCATAGATGCCTAAAAAGAGTTTTTGAATTTCGTGTATCTACACAACATACCTCCCGCCATTATTACTAGGTATTATTTCATTGTCTACGTTTCACCCCCACTATTTCAACGGTATTTCTTGCATTTCAGTTCTGTTTAATGAAAATCCAAGTTTCTGTTTCATGAATTTCAATGTATTTAATTGTTTGTAATTTTTCTTTTTAGATTTAAACTTTTTTGATCTGGAAAAAGAACATGCAACAAGAAAAGCTTACGGCCTTTATCAACTGGGGTTGACTTTCACCAAACACACACTTGCAAATAGGGCTGTTCAACAATTTCTAGCATCAAATCAATCTTTTGATTTGGTTATTTGTGAGCAGTTTGCAAATGAAGCATTATATGGCTTTGCGTGGCACTTCAAAGCACCTCTTGTGTTGTTCTCAACAGTAGGACCTTCCGAATGGATCAGTGATAAAGCTGGTTATCCACTTCCCTTTTCTTATGTACCCCATTGTCAATCTAAATTCACCTCGCATATGAACTTCGTACAGAGATTTGAAAATGTTTACATACATATTTTTGATTATATTTATAGAAATATGTTCGCATATCCATCACAAAATAAATTAGCTCAAAAATATTTTCCTGGAATACCACATTTAGACAATATTATGTACAATGTGTCATTATTTCTTACGAATTCTCATGCTGCTATAACGGGACCTGTCCCGATTACGCCTAATGTGATTGAAGTTGGAGGATTACAGATTTCTCATAAAAAATTACCTAAAGATTTGCAAGAATTTTTGGATGGAGCAACACACGGTGCTATCTACTTAAGTATGGGTAGCAATATAAGAAGTAGTGATTTAACAAACGAACAAAAAATGGTTTTCGTCAATACATTCTCAAAACTAAAGCAAAGGGTGTTATGGAAGTTTGAAGAAGATAAACTTTCAAATCAACCGTCCAATGTAATGATAAGGAAATGGTTACCACAACAAGATGTTTTGGGTGAGTGATAAGTATAAAAATAAATAAATCAATTACTTTTAATAGCTACTATGTTTAAAAAGTTTTGCTTTTACTTCAGCGCATCCAAATGTCAAGGCATTTATATCTCATGGAGGATTGTTAAGTAGTACAGAGGCAGCCTTTTCTGGGGTACCAATAATAGGAATACCCATTTCTGCTGATCAAAAAATGAATGTAGCCAAATTAGTAACAAAGGGTACCACGGTTTATGTACCATTTAAAAGTCTGAGTGAAGAAAGTCTGGCTAATGCTTTGAATGAGATTCTCAATAATACAAAGTAAGTTCTTCTTTATTCAATGGTTTTCACCGTCAGAAATTGTGTTTAACATAATGAAATTGATAGAAGGATATATTAAAAAAGAATATTTCTATTTGGACTAATACCTAATTTGATCTAATGCAATTAGATTCGTTATTTTAAAATTGATTTCGTCCTACTGTTATTTTAATAATTTTTTGATTTAAACTATACTCTGATAATAGAGTTACTTCAACTTCTTGTGTAGATATAACGATGCAGCAAAGAGATTAGCCAAAATATTAAATGATCAGCAAAGTAAGCCAATGGATAGGGCCATTTATTGGATAGAATATGTTCATAGACATCGAGGAGCATCTTTCTTGAAACCGGCATCGTTAGAATTAATGTGGTATCAATATTTTGCAATTGATGTGTTTTTAGCAACATGCACGTTTTTAAGTATTCCTTTTGTAATATATCGTATTATTTTAAAATGTAAACATCAAACTAAAGAGAAATTACAATAAAACCTATTTTCTAAGACGATTACTACCAATTTAGAAACATCAAATCCATAATCAGTGGACGTTAAGTTATACAACCTTATATACAGACAAAGAGACATCGAAACATACGTTACACTAAATAAGTTGTTTTATTTATTAGATTGGTATAGTCTATACATTAAAACATGGCGATATTTAACTGGAAGCTCTAGCACACGTTTCAGGTCCGAGTCCATCTCCCTTAATTCATATATTCCTGTGGTTTCCTTGAATCGTTTTGGCAAATCCTTCACTTCTCTTCTATCTTTATGCCTCTCTCATCTGTCTCTTTCTAACCACCACCCACCCACTCCCACTATTTCTAAAAAGAAAAGGAGACCGAAGAGGACCTCCCGCCTACGCTCCAACGCTACAGTGAATAATTAGAGCTACGGATGAGTATCGAGCGACTGTGAATAATATAAAAAATACATTCAAACGCCTTATAACACTACAAACAATGTTTATTGATACAACCAAATGTATACATTTCAGTCATTTTCAATGGTAAAAGTAAACTAAGCTTAAGAAAAGATGAAAAGATTATACCTAAATTTATTTTAAAAAACTACCTGTAACTTATTGAAAACTATTGAACAGGGGGTTGTTAGTGAACGGCAGGTCAAAATTCATCAAAGTATCCTTGGATTTATGAATGTAAATACACTCGTAAACTTTTAGGTCGATGTAATTGTGACAATATTTTAATAATTCAATATTATGGTCTATACTATGTCCCGTGTTTAAGGCATGGTATGCAACTGCTGACTTTTCGGCATTCTTATTTTTTAGGTGGAACAGATGTTCTTTTAAACGTATGGCTAGATTTCTCTTAGCTAAGCCTATGTAAACTTTATCACACTCTAAACAATTAATTTTATAAAAGTTTAATGTCAGGAATTTATTTCCTCGTTCGTTGTTAGTTCTATAAGTTCTTCCAACTGGGATGATACTGCTGTGGTGACATTTGAAAAAGGATCCAACACCCGGTCCGATGTTTCCAACTTTAAAATGTCCTGGAATCGTTCTTTGAAATCACTGTGGAAGTTCTCTAAATGTTGACCGTAATCAAGCAAGTCGTCGTTGTTGATTACTGAAATGATGATTGAAATTAAGGAGAGCGTAAAATTCACATCTGCTGATATTTTTCCTGTGTAAGAGCAGTTTGGTTACGAAAGAAGCAAAGACATTTTTTGTTTTAATCAAGTTCAAGTCGTCACCTTGAAGTTGGAGATTGATATTAAACAATTTATACAAGTCTGTCAAGTACGTAACGCAATATCATTCTTTGATGTGATGAGGTTGTTGCGTAATTCTGTGCTTTGTTTTCCAAGAACTCTATCACAGAGTCAAATAGATTGTAAAATCGAGTCAGACGAGTACCTCTTGATAATCTGTAGCCCCTTCATACACTTCTCTATGAAACAGCAATCGGTTGAAATCTTCATCATTAGCAACACAAAGCTGATTAAATAATTAAATCATTAAAAGGGCTGTTTCGGATTTTATTCACTGCTTTGATGACATGATTCAGTAATTGAAACAGCCGTTCACTCAAATTTCTCGCAACCAAATGTTGTCTATGAATGACGCAATGTACAGCAAGCAAGCAAAAAACTTTACATATTCATTTATGCCTGTAATAGATTTTATTGAGAAAAATACAAATATTTAAAATATTTCGTCAGCAGGGGTATCTTCTTTTTTAGCATAACGTTCCAAAGTCGTTTGAGGGACACCAAAAAATCGAGAAGCCTTTAAGTTACCCATCTCCCTATTCCGCATAGCTTATACCGCCGCCTTCATTAGGGTCCTATGCCTTTTTTTTGGTATCTACATATTTACTTGTATAAATGTGTATATTCAAATTGTCCTAATAATCTCGCAACCTATTTTAAATTAATGCCTAAAGTACACGGGTCCCTAAAATGGGGATCCCCAAATTAGGGGTCTTGAATCTCCCCATATTGGGAGCCTTATATCTCTCGGATTTCTAACCTAATAAATTTATAACATGCAATTTAAATTTAAGAATGAATATAAGGCTTCACAGCCTAGCTCATATAGGGTGCTTTGAGATAAAAAAGTTCTTGAAATTGCTTACCTTGAAAAAGTAATTGATTATCAACTGTAGCTTTGATAAACTTTAGAAATGCACACATTTTCTTCGCATAAACAAAGACTGGCTATATCTCAACTGAAACAAAAGATCATGGCTGGGATATAGGCAAGCAACAATACTATTTAAGACGCCATACATCGAAAACTATTTCACCCCCTCCTAATAAGAGATGTCGGACCTCCCCAAATTAGGAAACCTCACCAAATTAGGCGACTTTCCTCTATCTGCCGATGGTTTATGGGCATTTTCTTACTTATTCATATGTCTTCAATAGTGTGAATATTGTGTGGTTTGCCTGTTTGAGTGATTAACAAAGAGAAATTGTACGAAGCTCGAAGTCCGTAATCGTCCTGCTTAGAAGCCGCTGAAAGAAGTTTTGAAACAGTTAGCTGACCTGTAAGCTGTACACTTCTTTTCTAGATCTTGAAAATATTCCACATTTTTATCTTTTCTATCGGAATGCATTTTATTCAAATGAAGCCTATTCTTGTAGCCTAGAAGGTTTCATCGCTTCATTCGAAAATGATTTTTGACAAAGAAGGCAGATAGGCGAAGACGGATTTGTGGGATTTTCAATAAATCCGTATTTAATATATTCAGCACTGGACTGTCGTCTTATCGTTTTTACTTCTGATATGGTTTTGTCTTCACAAATACGTGAGGAAAGTATCAAATTTAAAGAACTTGCTATCAATTACGGGCTTTTATATAAGATTAACATACAACACGCACCGACAGGAATAAGATCGATGATTCTGCCGCCACATACAGGATTGTACAAATCGCGTTTTTTTACGTTATTTAACAAAACTTGTTGAAGCATGATTGCTCACGGGCTACACAGGAAAACCGTGACAAATTATTTATTTCATATTCTATTCAATTAAACTGAGCCGGAACAAGAACGAAATGATCTAGGTTTTGATTTTAGTTTTTAAAATAAAATACCAATCAACAACGCCCCCTAAATCGCTTCAAGGCCCCCCAATTTTCTCTGGGTCCTTTACCGCCTCCTTATTGGCGCCAAGCGCCCACAAAGGGGCTATCGCCGACTTGAGATAAATTGGTTTAGAGCTTCATAAAAAAGGAATAGTTTCTAGTCAAAGTTGATTATGTGAAGCATCAACGTTGTTCTTGAAACAAAATTGAAAAATTATTTTTAACTGTATCATAAACCTCACATGGTTGTTGTAAAAAAAATAACTTAAAAAGTAAATTAACAAAGACAAACATTTAAAAATTGTTCACATCAAAACACTATAAACATAGATAGATGAATAGAAAGATTTCCTTTTCAAGAATCTCTAAAACATTGAGCGAATCATTGAGTTTCGTTTAATAATAACTGTTGCGTCTTAACACACAAATCAAAACTCCGTGTTGAAGTTCATTAACATTTTATTTTTATCACCTTGAAGTGAAAAAGATTTTTTGTTTTTTGAATTTTTTTATTTACACTTTTTACACAAATTTACAAGTGTTGTATTCGTAGACAGGTTATTGTCGTCGGACTAGCTCCGGTTCTTGAGCACGAGCTCGCTACGCCATTGGTATTTAAAAAAATATCTATATCTATATACACATAATGGGTTTATTTACAATAATTTACATAAAAAGAAAACATATAGGGGTGGAAAACACAATATTTACATAATATATAAAACATACAGCGACGCGGAAAATACAATATTTACAGAAAGAACCCAAGGACACATTAAAGTTCGGATGACACACGTCTGTTATACCGGGAGGTCCTTGGTCGGGATGGTGACGGGTGTCGGTGCAGCGGGTACGGGCACGGAGTAAGGAGCGGCGTCCTACCGTATCTTACGTCCAGCACGCTTTCCCCGTTTCATCTGGGCACTGTATCTTGAGTTATTAGACAGGGAGACCCCAAAGCAGCTGCTTAGCGCGATTGTGGGTTCGGGCTTCGATGCGGCTGCTGAGCGCTATCGACTAGGCTAAGAGGTGAGTCCGATGCTGCTAAAGAGCGCGATCGTCTTCTTTCTGCAGGGCCGGCAGCTCAATTTATTCGGTTCCGGACAGAATTATACACTTTCTAAATTTTATAGAAAAAATATTCTAGAAAGCTTCAACAATAACAAATAACTCACCTCACAAAAAACGAAATCTTTTATCATGATTTTTAATTATTGACGATTTATCATTCCCACACTGATGGTTATTGTACTTGCTTTTGTATTTAATCAATGTAGAGAGCAATACTTTCCAAATTGTAAAGTTCGAAAGGCAGCAGGACGATTCGTTTCTAATTTGAAAAGAAAATCTGAAAGCAATTAAAATTTACTCGGGAAACTCGGTTGTCTCATTCATTTCAGCAAATGTGTGAGTTTTAATTCAATGCATTATTTAACGTAGATACAATGAAAACATAAAACATCGATCAAATGCTTTCCACGACCAGGAGACAAAACCTATCGACAGAGCCTTATGGTGGATTGATTATGTTATTAGGCATAAAGGGGCGCCTGATTTGAAATTTGTTACCTTAAATTTGAAATGGTACCACTACTTTCTATTAAATGGTTTGGCGATTGCTATTGTTATAGTATTATTTATAGTTATACCAATAATAGTATGTCTAAAAAGAATTTTCAAAAATAGAGAAAAATCTAAAACATTAAAAAATAGATATAGATATCTACATTTTCCATTTCGTATTAGTAGGTAAAATTTACTTGGTAGGTAACTAAGAAAGTCGTTAGCTTGGTGATAGAAATAATAATTTCGATGTTATTCTCTATTTAGAAAAGCAGTATGTAAATAGAACATTATCATATAAATTGTAACTTCTTATCATTCCGAGATAAGTAATTAATTAATGATTGTTCGCATTTATTTATCTTTTCATTTTTTGTTTTTGTAGTTTATTGGCCTTGTTAGTCACGCATTTTTTATGTCTCCGATTGTTTGCAATTTTTTGTATTGTCATGTGCATTTGCTGTTTGTTTCTTTCTTTTGCGATTTATGGTTTTAGTATGTATCATATTTTTTCCCTTCTTGGTATTGCCGTTTAGGCCTATTGTATTATATTTTCTTTGTTTCCAAATGTTCTTCTAGAGTTTAAGTTAGTTGATAGATTTATTGGGGGTAATTTGTTGACCCATCGGTCCATTTCGAGGACGCAACATTAACTTTTATAGGAAAACCAACAAACAAAATTTCATCTTTACTACATAATAATAGTTGTAATATACCATATAAGACTACTAAGAACCTAAGTAGATTTATTAAAAACAATAAAGATAAAACCAATGAATTAAATACATCAGGGATTTACAGATTAAATTGTAAAAATTGTAACATGTTTTACATAAGTAAAACATGCAGAAATTTTAGAACTAGAATTAGTGAGCATAAAAGATCTTTTAACAATAAAAAAACAGACTCCAACTATGCTAACCACCTCATTTGTAACAACCACAATTTCGACGATAATTTCAAAATTTTACATATGCAAAACAAAAAACAAAAATTATCATTTTTGGAAATTGTAGAAATTAATAGATTTAAAAATAGCAATAGATTAATCAATGAACAGGCAAAATTAAGTAGCTCCCCACTTCTAAACTTGTTCCCTGATACCACCCTTCCAGCTAGTAGTAGTGCATTTTTATTTAGTTATGAATGAAGTTAAAAAAGCAGAAAATATATCTATAACCTTGTTTGTTGTCCTAGGTTTTGTTTTTTTTAATTTGACTGTTTTGTTAGGTAATGTCCTTCCTTTTTAACAAAAATTCGCCATTCAGCTATATTCTAACTATGGCTCGTCCGAGTGTGATGGCTAGACACGTCTATACGTATGTACTTGAGATGTTTAACATAGAATTATTATTAATTGCGTCTACCGTCAGCGTGCAAAGAACGATAGTAAATATGCGACTCAATTTTCCCACTGTATTCCCTATTGCCTCCACATAGCTGTCCGCCTTTAAATAAAATAAATTTTAAAATTGGAGGGCATATGCCGAATGACGTTTTGTTTGCAGTCATTTTCGTCCACTTCACCCCTGTCATTGTTCCAAATTTTTCGCTCTACGTCTACGATATAATTAAAAAAAAAGCAATGGGGAATTTTTATCCTCTGTATTTACTCCCTGTTCCTAATGGACTATTCGCCTGATTACAAACGTGACCCGCCCTCTCTTATTATCTGAGCATGCTACCGTACCATATTTCGGTCCCAGCTCTTATACTATATGTGTTATTAAAAAACCAAGCGCTATTAAAATTATAAATATAAATACGGAATCAACTGAAACAACTATTCCGAGGGCTGATACCCCTACTAGCATTGAATTACACTGTTGATTCCGAAAGATTCTTAGAGGAAGATAACAATCCAAAAAAAGAAGGATTTAAAATATTTATTCGTCTAAATATTAAGGATCACAGTTCGCATATATGGAACGCGTCCTAGGCACTGCTAACGGAAAGCCATATCCCACAAACGGCTTCGACTTATTGGGTCTCATCAGGTGAGCGCTGGCAGAAAGGCATTTACCGGCTATATAATAAATATAAATCTTTCGGAATCAACAGTTTAATTCAATGCCGGTAGGGGTATTAGCTCTCGGAGTAGTTGTTTCTATTGATTCCGTATTTATATTTATAATTTTAATAGCGCTTGGTTTTTTAATAACACAAATTTATTTATTTATTTACATTTCTTCACGGGAGTCAAAGTCCTATTTACAAAAGTGTAGTATTGTAATACATTATAGGTGTATTGCTAATATATATATATATATAGCATATGTATGTGTGTATGGATTTTATATATAATATATATAATATATAAAAAATCCATACACACATACATATGCTACATACATACATACATATTCTCTATTTGGCCTGTAAATATCATATATTCGTATTAAATTAGAAGCTTCAACTAGATTATTTATTAACTTATATAGAAAAATAAGATCATGGTATTTTCGATTTGACACCAGCGTACATATTTGAATGAGATTGGCTATAGGCGTATAATAGTGGTCCGCATAATTCATTGGTTGATTGAGTTTATAGGAAATGTATCTTAAAAAATTATGCTGAACTTTCTCAATTTGATTTGATAAGGTTTTCGTATTTGGAGACCAAACGGATGAAGCATACGTAAGAATAGATTTAATCATTGTATTATACAGTAATAAAATAGCATTTATGTTTTTAAAGTTTTTGGTGTAATGTTTAACTAACCATAATGATTTCATTGCCTTACATATCATATAGCTTACATGTTCCTTAAAGTTCAGAGATGAATCAGAAATAACCCCTAAGTCTTTTATAGTATCAGTATTTAGTTTAAAGGAGAAATTATAGCGTACATTCTTTGTACAAAAAATCATAATCTTACATTTATTTTCATTAAAGGTTAGTCCATTATTTTTGTTTCAAATATTTACATTCTGGATGTCGGCTTATAATAATTCAATATCATTTTCTTCATGTATTTCCTTATAAATCCTAGTATCATGTACAGACAATTGTATCTTAGGATATTTAATAGACAATTTCACATCATTTAACAAGTATTTTTTTAGATACATAGTTAATTATTTTAACATTTTGACACCTTTCCTCTAAATAAGATTTAAACCACGTTATTATTTTATCACATAATCCATATCTTTCTAATTTGTAAATTAATGGTGAGTGATTTATGCTATCAAAAGCATTGCTGATACCGGTATAGATAGAAATCAGATAGTTGTTATTAAGAAATGCAGTGACTATATCTTCTTTATATGAGAGTAAGTTCGTCTCAATTGACTTTTTCAATATTGCAAAGGTATGACGAAAGTTTACTATGTATAATTTTTTCAAATATTTTAGTAATTACATTAAGAAGTGTGATTGGTCTGTGGCCCCGCTTACCTGTTCGCCACAATATTTTACTATTTCTTATTTTTGTGTATATTTCAATTATGTATTATTCCGTTACTGTCCTGCTGTGTAAATATTTCAATGAATTATATTCAAATCTTATGTTATTCTTCTATGTAATTTATCTATCCTAATATTTAATCTTGAATTTTTTGTATCTGTACCCTGGTATTGTGTTCTGTTTAAATAACTTTATTGCTTGTTCTTTCCTATAATCCCTTTTAACATTTCAATTTCACGTACTAACAGCATGACGGCAATAACTATTGTCCCTTCTTAATTGCTTTTTAATGATAAGTCTTCGGTAGTCAGGGTTAATGTTCTAGCTATCTATTTCTTAGTATTTTGTATGTTCAGACTATTCAGATTTCTTTCTCTTCCAGTTGGTTCCCTACCTTAATCTAAATGCTTCTAGCTCCGCCCTAATAGTTTTCCTAACATTTTCATTTTCAAAACACTAACACTTCCTAATTCAGTTTCCTACGATAAATTTCATCTTCTGCTAGTTACTCTTCCTCTTCAGAATTTTCTAACAGTTTGTAAATATATTTGTTAAGTGCTACCTAATTATTATTTTTATTTTGCTATCACAAAAGGTATATAATTATTTACTTCATTTCTGTCGCCTGATTTATATATCGGAATAACATAACTTTCTTTTAATTTAGTAGGAAAAATTGAATGTTGTATAGATTGATTAAAAATGATTAATAATGGTTCTTTTAAATTATTTGCTGTATTTTTAATAAAAATAGGATGTAATCCATCAGGTCCGTTGCATGTGTTAAAGTTGATATATTTAATTGCTTCATTATAATCCGTTTCGGTTATTTCTAATTCACGATCATCAAAATTAATTATTAGGTCATAATGAGACATAACATAATTTTCATATGGTAATATTAAGTCTTTATAAACACTACTAAAATATGTATTATTATTGTATTTCATTTTAGAGGGAAAATTAGAATAATTATTGTTATTAATAAATTTCCAAAAAGTTGAGGAGTTATTAGACATTTTATTCTGTTTCAGAAATAATTCTATTATTCTATTCTAGCTATGGCTAGATTACTATAATATAATGTTGCGAAGTCAAGTCAAACATGCTGAATAAATAGATAAAACAATAAAAAGAAACGATAAACGAATAAACACTACTTTGTTTATTATCACATTTTTATTTACAAATCCTTTTGACTATAGTTTCGACAAAAAAGCTTGTCATTCTCAAACTAATAATTCAAATTGACCATGACAAGCTTGTTTGTCGAAACTATAGTCAAAAAGAATTTGCAAATTAAACAGTGATAATAAACAAAGTAGTATTTATTCATTTATCGTTAAGATGAATTATCACAGAGTAACGGCTGAATCAATCCAATTTTTAATAAAAAGAAAGTTAACAATATAAAACAAAACAATGAGCTGCTGTGAATTATAATATTATTAAGTTTGCGTTAATAGATGGAGAAAATGTTCGTGAGATTTATGGTAGTAGCGTGTTGTTTTGTGCATAATGGGTATGGTTTAAACATTCTGGGTGTTTTTCCGGCTTATGGATACAGTCAATACCTCATTGGATCATCACTTATGACAGAATTAGCTAGAAAAGGACATAATGTAACGGTCATCGCACCTCATCGACAAAATCAAGCGATATCTAACTACTCCGAAATATATGTGGAAGGATTGTTAAACTTCTTAGCCGGTATGTATGTAATTCCGATTCTTAATATAAATAAAAATATTTAATGATTTGAAATGCAACTTCGTAAATGGGCTATCAAAAAGGCGTAAATTTTGAAAGAGTAACAAGTTAAGCATTTGGTGATTCACCGTACAGTGCGAAACATCGATCTTGGTACGCAATTTACGCATTATTATTGGGTATAATAATGAGAATTTCCATGCCATTATGTTACGAAGTTAGTGGTAAAGAAATAGCCTTTCATTTTCTAAAAAATTGTAGTACATAGGCACGTGTCTTTATCTTCCTTTCTACCACTAACAATTAATTAAAGATACTATTGTCTTTTGGTATAAATTAGGAGGAATTAATTGATACAGTATAGGTTACTTAAAATAAGATCATATACTATAGATCATTGTACAACGTGTGTTGCACACGTTATACAATAGCCGCCGGCCGTGAAAGCCTACGTGTATTTATATAAATCATTATTTATTTAACCATAAAAAAAATGCATTTCAAAAAACACTTCATGATCACTTATCAAAATACCCTTGACAGTTGACAATTCGCTGTATTTCTTATTTATTGCAATTGATTACAATCTCCTTGTTTGATCTTCTGAATGTATATTTGCATTTAGTAAAAAGGGGTCAATTTAATATTACAAACAGACACTTCAAATTTATTTATATGTATGTATGGATGTGTTAAAGTCATTTAATTTTCGATATTTTCAAACATTCACCACCACTGTTTCCCAATTTCAATCTACACTATGTGGGAGCTTAGTGAAGCGACAAGTTTACATTTTCCTTACCACCGTTTCCCTCCTGTTCTCTTACGAATTTGGGTTCGTTGGTCATTTTTAACATTATAAATAATTTTGCTTCCATTGAAAAAAGAATCCTTCATACGGACCAAGTAAGTGATTTTACCTTGATCACCTTTCAATGTCGCATTTGCGCACACTAGAAATTGATACCTATCTGAAAGTACTATTTTGGACACTTCCCGAATGTGGAGTCAATGCCATAGGTGTTCCTATTTAATAATTGCAAGCTAACCGTGGAGTGATCTTCAAGTCCAAATCCAAGTTCGCAATCATATTGCCTCTTACAACCTCTACAAGTTTTCTTTAAATTATTTTACCCATAGATGCCTAAAAAGAGTTTTTGAATTATTACTAGGTACTATTTCATTGTCTACGTTTCACCCCCACTATTTCAACGGTATTTCTTGCATTTCAGTTCTGTTTAATGAAAATGCAAGTTTCTGTTTCATGAATTTCAATGTATTTAATTGTTTGTAATTTTTCTATTTAGATTTAAACTTTTTTGATCTGGAAAAAGAACATGCAATAAGAAAAGCTTACGGCCTTTACCAACTGGGGTTGACTTTCACCAAACACACACTTGCAAATAGGGTTGTTCAACAATTTCTAGCATCAAAGCAATCTTTTGATTTGGTTATTTGTGAGCAGTTTGCAACTGAAGCACTATATGGCTTTGCGTGGCACTTCAAAGCACCTCTTGTGTTGTTCTCAACAATAGGACCATCCGAATGGATCAGTGATAAAGCTGGTTATCCCCTTCCATTTTCTTATGTACCCCATGGTCAATCTAAATTCACTTCGCATATGAACTTCGTACAGAGATTTGAAAACGTTTACATACATATTTTTGATTATATTTACAGAAATATGTTCGCATATCCATCACAAAATAAATTAGCTCAAAAATATTTTCCTGGAATACCACATTTAGACCTAATTATGTACAATGTGTCATTATTCCTTACGAATTCTCATGCTGCTATAACGGAACCTGTCCCGATTACGCCTAATGTGATTGAAGTTGGAGGATTACAGATTTCTCATAAAAAATTACCTAAAAATTTGCAAGAGTTTTTGGATGGAGCAACAGACGGTGCTATCTACTTAAGTATGGGTAGCAATTTAAAAAGTAGACATTTAACAAACGAACAAAAAATGGTTTTCGTCAATACATTCTCGAAACTAAAGCAAAGGGTGTTATGGAAATTTGAAGAAGATAAACTTTCAAATCAATCGTCCAATGTAATGATAAGGAAATGGTTACCACAACAAGATGTCTTGGGTGGGTGATAAGTATAAAAATGAATAAATCAATTTCTTTTAATAGCTACCTACATGTTGAAAAAGTTTTGCTTTTACTTCAGCTCATCCAAAGGTCAAGGTATTTATATCTCATGGAGGATTGTTAAGTAGTACAGAGGCAGCCTTTTCTGGGGTACCAATAATAGGAATACCCATTTTTGCTGATCAAAAAATGAATGTAGCCAAATTAGTAACAAAGGGTACCACGATTTATATACCATTTAAAAGTCTGAGTGAAGAAAGTCTGGCTAATGCTTTGAATGAGATTCTCAATAATACAAAGTAAGTTCTTCTTTATTTAATTGTTTTCACTATCAGGATGTCTGTTTAACATAATGATACTAACAGAAGGATAGACTCAAAAAGAATATTTCTATTTGGACTAGTACCTAATTTGATGTAATGCAATTAGATTCGTTATTTTAAAATTGATTTCGTTCTACAATTATTTAAATAATTTTTTTATTCAAACTGTACTTTGATAATAGAGTTACTTCAACTTCTTGTGTAGATATAACGATGCAGCAAAGAGATTAGCCAAAATATTAAATGATCAGCAAAACAAACCAATGGATAGGGCCATTTATTGGATAGAATATGTTCATAGGCATCGAGGAGCATCTTTCTTGAAACCGAGATCGTTAGAATTAATGTGGTATCAATATTTTGCAATTGATGTGTTTTTAGCAACATGCACGTTTTTAAGTATTCCTTTTGTAATATATCGTATTATTTTAAAATGTAAACATCAAACTAAAAAGAAATTACAATAAAACCTATTTTCTAAGACGATTACTACCAATTGAGAAACATCAAATCCATAATCAGTGAACGTTAAGTTATATAACCTTATATACAGACAAAGAGACATGGAAACATACGTTACACTAAATAAGTTGTTTTATTTATTAGATTGGTATAGTCTATACATTAAAACATGGCGATATTTAGCTGGAAGTTCTAGTACACGTTATCTGTTCAGGTCCGAGTCCACCTGCCCTAATCCAAGTTTACCTATGGTTTCCTTGGATCATTTAGGCAAATGCTAAGGGCAGTAATATCCCTTAGATAATCCTTCACTTCTCTTCTATCTTCTTTATGCCTCTCTCATCTGTCTCTCTCTAACCACCATCCACCTACTCCATTCCTAAAAAAAAGGAAGCTGAGGAGGGCCTTCCCGCCTACGCTCCAACACTATATTGAATAATTATACATGTTCTTTTAAACGTATGGCTAGATTTCTCTTAGTTAAGCATATGTAAACTTTATCACACTCTAAACAATTCATTTTATAAATTCCTGACATTAAAGTTTTTATCGTTTATATCAAAGGAGTTCGACCATGTGCCTTGCAAAATTACTGGAGAACTACACTTATTAGACTTACTGATAAATACAAATTAATTTGCACACTACTTAATGCGTTGATACGATAAATAATATGATTTAAACATTTTTTTAAAGTGTTTTATCTGAAATTGAATAGATAAACTGACAAACATATTTTATTCGTATATCTGTACAATACTATTACAGTTTTAATGTTTGCCGATATATGAATAATGTTGTGCAATATAGTGTATATGTAGTTCGAACAACATGCAGACAGAAACCGAGGTTTTTTGTTTAATATGTTCGTAGGAGGTTAATTATCATAGTGTTAGCAACTGCAGATCCACTATTTGTTGTGTAGTTGACATTAAGCAGTTAACCAATTAATTAGGACGTATGAGCTGCACATAAACACTAAATAATATACAGTGCGATGCAAAAAAATATATACAGATGATGTTTATTATAAAATATATTTTAATTGCGTGCTTGAACGTGTCAGTTGGATTCGCCTTGAACATTTTAGGAATTTTCCCGGCTCAAGGCTACAGTCAATACCTTCTTGGTACATCGTTAATGAAAGAGTTGGCCAGCAGAGGACACAAAGTAACTGTTATAGCACCTCATCGACAAAGTCAACATATTGATAATTATGCAGAAATATACGTAGATGGATTAGAAAATTTCGGAGCTGGTACGTTTGCAGTTTATTTCTTTATGCAATTCATTACTATAGCGCCATACTCACGATTTCATGATTATTAATAAGTAAATTTCTGCTGATGTTTATATATATGGCATAAATGTTCATTAAATTGAAAATTCATTCACATTAACAAATTTCATTATCTAAAAATATTAATTAAGTGAACCTAAACGCTAAAAGGTACAAGGGTGATGGGATCGCTATTTTTATCGAATGTAGGGATTAATGAATTCAGTACTCCGTGGGCAACCGCGTAAATTAACGACAACACAATAACGTGTCGCTATCAATTGACTTTTTTTCATTGTTAAAGAAACTTTTGGATTTACCCGAAACCATTTAGAGCATTAAATAAGTACACCTCCGATAGCAAAATGGTGTAAAAGAGTGGTTCGATTTCCGTCTGCGAGTTTGTTTTTTATAAAAATATAACCGATAAATTCCAAAAATTAGAGCCAAAATGGGATAAAATAGTTGTGTTTGTAATATTAAAATAATCATTTTTTATTAAATGCATATGGCTGTATACACAGTATATATACCAAAATAACATTTTTTACAATTTTTGTCTCTGTCTGTCTGTCTGTTTGTTCCGGATAATCTCTGACACGGTTGGACCGATTTTGATGGGACTTTCACAAGCAGATAGCCAATGTGATAAGGAGTAACTTAGGCTGCTTCTATTTCAGAAATTAATTATTATTATTAATAAATAGTTATTCATTTCTAAAATAAATTATTAATTCTAAAATAAAAGTAGCGTAAGTTACTCCTTATTACATTAGCTATCTGCCAGTAAAAGTTCCGTCAAAATCTGTCCAGCCGTTTCAGAGATTAGCCGGATAGACAGACAAAAATTGTAAAAGCGCCTTCCGCCACTTAAAATTACAAAGGCTGCCTGTCGCGCGGGCTTAGAACACGCGAGCGGGCTATTGCTAACGGTTGTGTCTCAACGACTTCGTTTAAAATTTTTAAAATAACTTTTTTGTTAAATTCCACGCGGACGAAGTCGCGGGCACAGCTAGTTTATTATAAATGTCCATACTTTATACACACTTGCCAAAATGTTTTTTCTACTGTATCATGAAATTTATTTTTTCCTTTCTAAAAAGCACAAGCGGGTTTTTTCTAATACTATAATTTGTTTTATATTTTAGATAAAAATTTGTTTAGTCGTGACGGAGAATATCCAATAATAAACGTTATCTCTCTCTATAGACTTGGACTGACTTTCACTGAACATACTCTTGCAAATAAAGCTGTTCAGAATTTTCTAACATCAAATCAAACTTTTGATCTTGTTATTTGCGAACAGTTCACAAGCGAAGCACTCTATGGATTTGCTTGGCATTTCAAGGCACCCCTTATAATATTCTCCTCAATAGGACCATCTGAATGGATCAGTGACAAGGCTGGTCATCCACTTCCGTTCTCTTACGTACCTCACGCTCTCACCAGCCGTACAACAAGAATGAACTTTATGGAAAGATTTGAAAATGTTTGCATACATATTTTCGATTATATTTACAGGAATGTATATGTATACCCTACTCAAAATGAACTGGCTCAGAAATACTTTCCTGGAATACCACATTTAGACAATATTATGTACAATGTATCGTTATTTCTTACAAATTCACATGTCGCTATAACTGAACCTGTGCCGATTACGCCTAATATAATTGAAGTTGGAGGATTACATATTTTTCCTAAAAAGTTACCTAAAGATTTGCAAGATTTTTTGGATGGAGCAACAGACGGCGCTATCTACTTTAGCATGGGTACTAATTTGAGAAGTAGGGATTTATCAAACAAACATAAAAATGCTTTTATTAGTGTGTTTTCAAAATTAAAGCAACGGGTATTATGGAAATTGGAAGACGAAAACTTACCAAAGCTACCTTCTAACGTAATAATAAAAAAATGGTTACCCCAACAAGATATTTTAGGTACCGAATTGAACTAATAGTTAATGAATATATCAGTTTTTCTATTTTGGTACATATGTTTGTAGCACATCCAAACGTCAAAGTATTTATTACTCATGGAGGATTAATTAGTATTACAGAAGCAGCATTTCTAGGTGTACCTATGATTTCTATTCCAATATTTGGAGATCAAAGAATGAATGTAGCGAAGCTGCTCTCTAAAGGAATTGCAATACACTTGCCCTATACGAGTATTAATGAAGACATTATAATAGAAGCATTAATTAAAATTTTATATAATCCACGGTAACTCTGCACCATGTTTTTAATTTTCAGTGTCAAATCTTTATTCTCACGTTTATAAAATAGATACAGATACACAAGTATCCCCGCTATTTGTTAAAATAGATGAAAATAAGGACAGCTCAAGTTCTTGGTCAGTAGTTTATTGACACCAGACGCAGATCGCGATTTCGATTTTACTAGATCTTATCAGCAGGCCACAGATTTTCAGTTTGTTGCCCATATAATACTTGCATTTGAATAATTCTGCTTTTTTGTCTTAAAAAAAGTAGGTACATAGTATAGTACTTAAATATTAAACGAGTGATGTCCCTACGGCAATTTCAAAATTTTGAAATTATTCAAAAGAAAGTGTTTCGATCGTGAATCAAAGTGTGGTTCGGGGAGGGGGAATTACTCTTATTGCCTCCTCCAGGTATCAGCGCCTGTATTGAAAGAATATTACGTTAAAATTCTATACTTCTTTTTCACCGAGCGGCGTGGTCTAGCGCTCTAGATCATTGCTTAACATTCGGGAGGTCACCGGTTCGAACCCGGGTGCGGCTGCTCTGGTCTAACTATTCTGTAGTTTCCTTGGATCATTTAGGCAAACGCTAGGGTAGCAATATTCCACAGATAATATTTCACTTATCTTCTGTCTTCATTTCGTCCGTCTCATCTTTCTCTCCCTAACCACACCAACCACCCATTCCCACGATCCCTGCAAAGAGGCTGGAGAGGGCCTTACGCCCTACCCTCCAGCTTTGTACTGCAGTGTAGGTCGGAGGGACTGCCCGCCCACCAGCACGAGTAGCTGGTGGGAATAAAACACAAAAAAATATTTTTCTTTTTCAGATATCATCAAGTAGCTCAAAAACTGTCATTTATTCTTAACGATCAGCAGGTGAAACCTATGGATAGGGCCATTTATATGATAGAATATGTCCATCGACATCAAGGAGTACCTTTTCTAAAACCAGCCTCGTTGAAGTTGACATGGTACCAATATCACGAAGTCGATGTTTTTTTAGTAATATTTATTTTGTGCAGCTTTCCTATGATTATTAATTACTTTCAAAATGTAAAAGACCAGTCAAAAACAAACTCGAATAAAATTCCATTTAATTAATAATTTGGTGTAAAATTGGCTAGTAAATACGATCATATAATATAATATTTGTAATTTATATAAGTTAAATAAACAAAATCAACATGTCATTATTTTTTAATAAAAATGTCCATCAAAGCGGCTTTCCTGTTTTAAATAAATCGATATAAATTCTCCTCTTTTCGGAATTATATATTTTTGTAAAATAATCCGGATAACCTTGCTTTTGGTAACACTGTAGTAATCAATTACATATAAATTTTTATATAATTACCATAAAAATATATTGAGAAAGGTTCTAGGTAGTTATTTTTTATCTCTGCCAGAATCACACTCCATTTTTATACGATTATCAAACTAATGATGAATTGCCATAAAATACTTCTAATGTAATACTTTTCAACGATGTGGATTAGTTATTATTATGAAATTGTTTTAATAAAGAACAAATGAAGTACAATGAAACTTATACTAATGACACCTCTTTTTGAATTTAATCATAATTGTTAGCCAAAACATATGCTGAAGTTTTCTTTGAAGAAACCACAATATGGTGAAATAGTAATTTTAATGTGAAGTGTTGTATTATTATGCAAGAAATATAGCATAATAAGTCCTTGTTTTCAACTTAGTATTTTAATTATTTTAAAATGTCTTCAAAAGCTTCATTGTGCGCTGAATTTTTATTTTTTAAAATTAGTGTTCTAAAAGTTCATACTTTTTCGAAATGGGAATATGCATCGTTATCTGTTTTTTAATAAATGAAATTAATTCTGTGAAATGTCAAGGATGTGTAGTTATCAATAACAGATAATGAAGGTAGAACTTTGTGTACTAATCACGCACTCAGACATTTTTTGAGTATCTAGCTCTTAAAGAACCCTTAATCTTGATGTAAGAATAATCAAAAAGCTTTATGAACGAAAACAAACTGGGATTTTTCCATTATTTTAAAACTCCTTACAGTACAGTAGGTTACTGTAGGTGGGTCAATGATATTATTGTAACGAATTTTCTAGTTCAACTTATTTATTTAACGAATATTTATTTACAATAATTTATTTAACACTTACACACTACTTAAAACACTTAAAGACTAATAATAAATACAACAACTTGTTTATATGACAAGGAAAATGTGTTATTTATATCACTCGGTATATCGTAGTTCTATATTTATATTACCATTCGGAAGCTAATTGTAAACTACTCAACTATAAACCGTAAACTGTAAACTGTTCCTGACCGTCGACAACATAGTATTTATAGAGCTATCGAAGGTTCTGGAGTAATCAGGAACGACCTTCTGGTATTTTCTCGAACTCCTATTATGTTGTTGTTGTTTATTTATTGCTATCAAAGCGCCGACCGACGACCGTATTCGAGGAACCCGTCTTATCTGTTTCCGGAACTCGCCGCCGCTCTTGTACACATACAGGCTCGTTACATTATGAATAATACTACTATGGATTCCGGCCGTGAAAGCCTATGTTCTTATATTATCAACTGTTGATTAGCTTTTTGAACATTTTTCAATCATTTCAACTGTGCATAATAGATAACAAAGGTTCATCGTCTGTTTCACATATCCTACACAATCATTCATCCCTTCTCATACAATATTTATACCCTCTACATTCATTACCCACCTTGAGCCTAGCTATCACAATCTTAGTGTCGTTTCCTCCCAATAATCCTTGTACAATGGCTCCTTGTCAATGTTCCCACAGATATTTTACTTGTTTTTCTGTTTTGGTGTTTTACACAATCACATAAACATAAATATGAGATTTATTAGTTTTTAATATTTTATAAAACACAAGACTCAGGACAGCCACTATTTAATGATATTATGACAAAGATATCAGGACGATCATTCCCATCAACATACAAAAGTATTCTATCTACTCGATCCTAAATAGCAGTAGTAGTAGCACTCGACGATAGTCATATAAGTCCAGGGTGACTCACCCCTTCGTAAGTCGGTACCCTTGGCGTCTCACCGACTGATTCGGTGGGGTCCGTATCCGTCATCCAATGCATGCCAGATGCCCAACTTCTTAAAATTTTACCATGAAGTTTTAAAAATGCTCACATATATTTCTACAACAAATAACTTGTTGAGTGAAAAGTACAAAAACAAATCAGAAATTGTCAGAACAACATTTTTCTCCAGCACCTACGTTAGAAATTCTGTATGACAATATATCGTACCTAGTAGATTTATTGTGTCAGTATAAAATAATAAACTAAAATATTTACAATTCTGACTTTATAATCCAAAACAGACCAAATTTAACTGAACGAACTATACCTACTTTGAAAATTGGAAGCTGTGTTGTAAGCAACCTATTCACTTCCCAAAATTTACTCTTGGAACAACATATTCTGCTGCATTACCGGTTTTCTCAGCTTTATCTCCCTAACCACACCACCCACCCATTCCCACGATTCCTGCAAGAAGGCTGAAGAGGGCCTTGGGCCCTACCTTCCGGCTTTGCACTACAGTGTACGTCGGGGGACTAATCACCTACCAGCACGAGTAGCTGGTGAAAATGAAACAAAAAGGTTTTTTGTTCTCAGTACAGGAATCTCTGACATTCCATCCACCAGTGGCAAGGAAGAGAGAGATCCTAACCCCAATTAGCAACCACCGTCCCTTTGTTTTTCTGTTATTTTCACCTATCTTTGACATTCCACCCACCAGTGGCAAGGGAGGGAGAGATAGAGCTCTATTTATCTCCATTATCGTATTGTGGGTGTGCTTGTCATCATATATTATCATTATGGGTATGCTTGTGTAGAGAATTATTGTAGTGTATGTGTGAGATTGTCGTCTTTTTATTTTTTCTTTATATATCTATAGAGGCAATAAACTTAGTGGATTAAGAACGTTCGTTTTATAACAGCTGTTGCCATATTTACTGTACCAACGACTGCGAAATTAGACAAATATTTGTTTAACAATGTCTCTACAAATAGCAACGCACAATTGCAATTAATAAATATTGAGTTTTCCTAAAATATTTAAAAAATTTGGAAATCACACTGTGCGAAAAGAAGTTATTTAGCAGCAATAGTTTATTGTAGCTTAGAGTTTAAAAATTTGACTAAAGAGAAGCCTTCCACTATGGAAGAAAAAATATATTCAATAAATAAAATAACTGATTAGGTACTCCATAATTAAAGACTTATTATAATGAAACATTCGTATACAATACATACAGAAGCACTCAGTGTAATCACTGACCTTGACAAAGAAAAAAAAATACATATATATATATATATATATATATGTACCAGTTTAAGATTTTCTCAGATTGCGTAAAATTACATTTACCGACAAAACTACATCCAAATGAAAAATGTATGTACATACTACAGAGGAAATGCAATAAAAACAAGTCTTTGACATTACAAACAGCTACAAAAAACTTGCACGCTCATTGATTTCGTAATCATTATTAATATTGTGTAAACATATTATTAAGATTCTCAAATTTTCTACAAATGACATGATTTCAAAACGCTTTTAGCTGAATTTTTAAATCCTTGTTTTTGTAATTATTTGATATTTTTATTAATTACAACAATGCGAATAATAAATATTCATTAGCTAAACATACGTCTTCGGTACCAAATACCATTTCTATTGTTTAGTTAGTTGTTATATTGTATAAATGTTATTTTTGTCTATTTTTATTATTTGGGCATCTTGTAGCATGTAAACTTTAATTTGACCCGGTCCGGTATTATTGTACCCTACCATACCAAGCAGTTAAAGGCATTCCTTTGTTATATGTCACATGGAGTAAACATTGGGATTTTAAAATTAGTTCTTATTAGAAATAAATTGTACATTCTATTAGAATTGTAGCGTATCTGCCCGGTATACCATTGTATCATTTATGTGAACCATTGTAACGTATTTGCCATTTGGCTCAAAACAAGTTTTAATGGTTGAAACTGATAGGATTTTCAAAATAAATGTACATTTCTACAGTAAGTTAGTCAGTTTGTGTTATAGGCTCGCTGGATAAACATTATTATCCATTTCATACTCATAGTATATTTTATAAAAGAGTTTCATCTAGACTCACTGGATAAATATTATCCCTTCAATTTAATTATACGACTGTTCGATATAAGTGATAAAAACACTACGATGGTAAAAACAATAAACAAATTGTGCCGCATTACTATAAATATTTTTCTTTTCCATTTGATAGTAGCATCTAATAACTTCAATACTTCAAACACGAGGGAATGTAATTTGCTGAAACGAATGCACACTAAGCACATCAATTAATATCATAACTATGCGTCTCTGTAGATCGTTTTACGAGTTGTACAAATTAGAATTTTATAAGAAAATATTTAATTCACTTTCTTTCTATGTATCTTTTATAAATTACAATTAGAACATTCCTTCCAACACATTCCACATGTTTACCTAAAAAAAATGTTTGATGGAGCAAATTACCTTCGCCGAAATGATTATCTCGACTCGTCTCCATACCCCCACTTTAAAGCAAAATTCATTTAATCACACTGACTGGTCCGGATATACATATGTATGCTACGATCCGATGTAATTTGTGAACCGTTCAGTGAAGTTAATTGTCTCACAATGAAGTATCACGTGTTGTGTTTATATTTTTCGTTACTAGTTTGCTATGCTAGTTCAGCAAATATACTGGCTATATTTCATGCCCCTTCAAAAAGTCATCACAACCTTGCTGTTAAATATCTTCGGCCTCTAGCCGAGAGAGGACATTATGTCACCATAGCCAGTCCTCATGCCGTAAAGGATCCTCCAAAAAACTGGAGAGAAGTTGTCTTTAAGGACTTTGGAAAAGAAATTATGAAAGGTAATCATTTAAAATTATCATGCGAATATATTTTTTTCAAACGTTACCGTAGTCTGACACTATTAATAGAACAACTTAAATATAAAAAATAAAATTTTCAATTAATTGTAGGCTCTAAGGTGACTATTCATGACGATGTTCCATTTATAACGTAAATTAAAATTCCTTCCAAATTTAAAAATTTCGAAGTGGCGATCATAATGCAAAGGGGGTAAACACGGGGAATACTATATTCATTTAAAAACAGCAACATCAAATTAACAATTAATCTGATTCAGGATTTTCTCCAGACGTTCTAATTAAAATTAATTTATTCCGCATATATGGACCCTGCTGTCCATATCATATCTAGAGTCGAACATGTAATTTTCTTTAAAATTTTGATATAATTTAATGCTAGAGATAAGATGATTTTCCTTCAATAAGTAATCGAAAGTTTTCTTTTTAAGATGGAAAAATTATATACAAAATGGGTGAAATGTCAAGCTACATGAAGCAAATAGTAACCAACAGCATGGGCACGGTATTTACCGCTCAATTTATGGAACATCCGGCATTTCAAGATCTTCTCAATTTGAAAGATCAGTTCGATGTAATAATTATCGAAAAATTTATGAATGAAGCTCTGTTAGGCCTTGTACATCATTTCAAAGCTCCCTATATTGTGCTCGGTTCAATGGGATATTCTCGTTGGACTAACGATATATCCGGTAATCCGGGATCACCCGCTTATATACCCGATTTATTTCTGGATTATACCACCAACATGAACTTATGGCAGAGATTTCATAACACTTTTTTTTACTGTTTCGCACAATTACATACATACTTTTTCGTATGGCCCCAACAACAAAAATTGTTAGAGAAATATTTTCCTGGAGCTCCTAAACTGGAAGATTTGTATTATAATGCTTCTTTAACATTTTTAAATACACATCCAAGTATCAAATATGCGGCTCCGTCCGTGCCCAATGTGATCGAAATCGGAGGTTTTCATGTAACTCCTCCAAAAGGTTTACCCAAGGATTTTAAAAATTACTTCGACGCTGCTCCCAACGGAGTCATTTATTTTAGTCTGGGATCAGTAGTTCAAGGAAAAGATATGCCCGAAAATGTAAGAGATGGAATCTTAAGAGTATTTTCGAATCTTAAACAGAAAGTGCTTTGGAAATGGGAGTCTGATGTGACATTTGAGGTACCACCCAATGTGAAGTTCGAAAAATGGCTCCCACAAAATGATTTGTTAGGTACAAAGTTTATTTAAAATATATGCATAAATACATCATTATGATTGTTAAATTATGATAAAAAATGCGTTTGCTGTTACTAATATATTAATGATTGCAAAGATAATTTTATTATTTTATTGTAGCTCATCCGAACTTAAAATTGTTTATCACTCACGGAGGATTACTGAGTACCATTGAAGCAATATACCATGGAGTTCCACTATTAACGTTGCCAGTCTTTGCAGAACAGCTTATGAATGCTGCAGAGACTGAAGATTACGGATACGGATTACAACTTCCGTTCACAAAATTTGATGAAGAGAAATTTAAACAACTCATTACCGAGATTCTTAATAATCCAAAGTAAGTACCATGTGCAGCACATATTTTACTGAAAGTATTCACATTTTCTGAATTAGAATTTGATTGGATTTTAGTGAAATAGAGCACAATTTAAATATTGATTAAAATATATTTATCAACGATAGTTTCATGGTTTTTGTAGAAAAATGAATAAAAATAACTATCGCATTCTTATCAGTGTTGACGGTTTTGCTAACTGTTTAATCAAAAATGTAAATAAAAACCAGACAACATACAAAGTTATTTTAACACTTCATTTCAAGGTTTAAATTGTCGAGATTTTGAAAACTAATAGATACCTAACTATTCCATCACTTTATGAGCGCTATAAGCAGAAAAATGAGTAAGCAATTTCTAGCAAAAGTAAACAAGAAAGATAAGAAGCTATTTAAAAGTATATTTGATGAGTTATTGTGTTTAGCTTGTTATGTAGATATTTTCTTTTTACGTGATATTCTATAAACTTTTACATGGGTCAGAAGTAAAATGTATAAAAGAGATTCACCCTAAATACCAGTAAAACTATTCTATTTTGACACGTGTTTCGCTTAATATAGAAATAAATTCAACAGAAGTTGTTGAGTTAACAACATTTGAACAACTCCTATATCCTCTCCTCAATCAACAAAATGGAAGATTCCTGCATGAGGATGAGAAGATATTTGGAGGAATATAAAATATGATGAACTAAAAAGTGTAACAACCAGAGGACATATTTATGTCGTGAATTTAATATGTAATAGACTAATAGTTAGCATAGACACTTATACATACCATTCAAGGTGTCACAATCCTGTAAACAAACTATTAATGATGTCATACATAACATATACATCTTTCCTTGATCGTTTCTTAAAGTAATAACTTGAAAACAATTAACAAACAATCACCTTGTAGTGTTTTCGGGAGATTATATTATTATTATTAAAGAAAACTTATGATCGTTGATATATTTAAATTAATTTTTCAGACTGTTTTAACAGTGGTGAAAAAGATGAATTGAATACTGAATGAAAAAATGTGTGCAATGGTTGAAACAAGTAATATCTGTCCCGGTCGGAGAAGTGTTATTCAAAAATAGAAAGTTAGCATGCAAACAGTAAAGGTTATTTCTTGGAAGAACATTTTATGATTGACCGTTCCAGGCGATCGGCAATGAAGGGATATAAATTTCGACTTATTTGTGAATGAAAGAAAATAAAAGAAAGCTATTTCTGAGAATTTAAAAATGCAAGACAGTAGAAAACATGTTTGTAGAAAAGACATGCTCAAGGTGTTAGTAACATTATACAAAATATATATACAGATAGCTACAACTTTTACTTGAATATGTAATGATTTATTAACTTTTATCTGCCTTATTATTTATATAAAACTGTTGCAGAAATGGCAGGGAACGGGTGGCTATGGTACGGTATGCATCATCCCCTAGACCACCCACACTCGTTTATGATTTGCATTCTGACTCGCTTCTGATTGATATTTTGACTTCGTCATTTGTAGAATCGTTAACTAACTTACTAAACGTACCAAATATTTAGATTGCAGTATTATATAAGCGTTCTAGATGTAGCTGCATCCATTATTATTTGTTTTATATTTCATTATTTTTTTCAGATACAAAAATAACATTCAAACTCGTTCAAAAATTCTCAAAGATCAGGAAACATCTCCCATTGATCGTGCTATATTTTGGACTGAATATGTTATTAGGCATAAAGGTGCACCTCATTTAAGATCGGTAACACTCAATTTGAACTGGTATCAGTACCTTTTACTTGACGTATTGGCCTTGGCTGCTATAATAGTTTTTAGTATTTATTTTATACTTAAAATATGCCTTTCGCGAATTTTTCACGGTAAAACGAAGACTACTGTAAGTGAGCATAAAAAGACATTGTGAGATCGATACCTATATTTGTAAATGTATATAATTCGCTAAATAAAATTTGATATTAATTTATTGTTACTTTGTTACATTTTATTTACCCAAAAAAGAAGATATTAAAATTTAGTGCCTTCTTTTTTGGATATGTTATCTTTGTCTAAGAATTTATCTTAATCAACAATTAAATTAAACCTCGGAGTAGTTGTTTCTGTTGATGTTATATTTATATTTAACATTTTTTTTAGTTTTTTTAATAATTAATATTCTAAACACAGTTTTTAAAATTTTTTATTACGTACTATTTTAGGAAACAGTCATTTTTACTTTTAAGGGACACACCGACTTTTTTTTATGTGAAATAATTATTTTTATTCATTATGAAATTCTAAATAACAAACAATATTTAAGTGATACCTTAGAATGGGAGCGGTCAGTTTATTCATAAGTAATTTTAAGGGAATTATAAAAATGTCCGGCCAATTACATACTGATCGGAAATACAAAAAATTATTATCTTACTTCAAAATGAGTTAGATTTCCACCAAAAACTGTAGAGCATTTATATAAATAATCAGTTGTGTCGATAACCAAATAGCAAGTCCACTAGTCGTTTAGCTGGATCAGGTTAGATTATGATTGTCTATCTTTTTTACTACATTTATTGCCTTTTTACTGGACTTACTTCATTTTTAATAGTTTTAAATTTCAAGTAAATTGTCCGCTTATTGTTTATTTATTACTGTTACTATTTCATAGGATTTTGAGATAAACCGACCTCTTTGAGGAAGATCGTTTGTTCGCTATCTAGACGCTAATTGAAAAGACTTATTTGCGGGGGTCGCTGATAAGTGTAGTTCACTACGTAACTGTGGGCGTGACAGAAGTAGAGCTTTTCTTGGGTTGGTTTATTGTACCTATGCTAATCTGCGAGCAATTGACCTTTAAGGTTCGATTATTTGAAGTCTTTTCCGACCGCGGCGCACAATTGTTAGTTGCCCCTTCAAATAAATGTCGAAAGGGGATGATTTAAACAAATGTGACATCACTTAAAAACATCAGTTTTATTTTCATTTACGTATGTCATGAAATAATACAATCTGCAAAGTTAAAGTTAATAAAGTTGACTTGTCGTATTGTAATGTTTTTTATATAGGTACTTAACTATAAGAAATATGGAAAATTATTAATCAGATAATTTTATCATATAAATGTAATTGACATAACTGTATACATTTTAAATAATCGGATAGCATCTAATCTAAAAGGATTTCTGTACCATGAAATTATTGTTGTGAGTTATATTATTTATGATGGTTAACGGTAGGTAATAATACACAAGCAACCATAAATACAATACACGTAGCATAAAGATAAGTACATTCAGACTAGATATCTGTCTTATGATGCTCATAAATAATTGTTTAAATAGGTATATGTTTAGAAAATAAATGTTTCCACAGTTTATTAAAAATCTTGAAAATTGTTTCATGTTACTAACGCTTCATCAGAAGTATAACTAACTGTAAATGCAACAAATAACGGATTCAATTCAGAAATTATTGACAAAATTTTATTTAAAAGGACCTTTAAATTAACAAGAAAATTATTAAATAACGACAGAGTATCTGCTACAAACAAAGAATCTGATAAAACTTACTGCTCAATACCGTAAATAAATAACGTCAGTTATAAACATAAGAATAGATTAATCAACTTTATCATATGGGCCACTGAATGCAACAAACATAACCTTAGGAATATACCAAAAGTCAAAAACGGATCCTTATCAAAAACATGGAGTTTGACTTTTATATTGATTGTGAAGCAACTTACATATTAAAATGTGGAAGAGCTCTAACAACCAGAATTAACAAACACATCTACTTTATCAAAAAAAAAACTTAAGATAACTAGTTTCTTGGAACACTGCATAGATAACAATCATAATATAGATACCAATAAAAAGAACCTTACACAATAACATGAAAATATGCAAGAACCTATTTTTATTCGAAAATGTTGAAATTAAAAAGTCACAGCATCAAAAACAAATAGAAACGTCCTCCGATTCAACCCCACCTCTCCTGTATAGGTAATAAGTAGGCATCGGATAATTAAGCATTAAAAAAGTACAAAATATGCATGCAAATATTATATTAAATATATGCATTTAAATTTGCTTTCAAATGTCGTTATTAGATTGAAATAAAACGAATTTTAAGGGTTATATTTGTTGTTGTATTTACAATTTTACATATTTTTGCTATTACATTTTATTACAATATGATATAATAAATTTTCAAATATAAATTTACGCCGATTATCAGATAAAATATTTTTAATTTCTGAAAAACATCTTTCCACGTCACAGGAAACTATAGGAGCAAATGATAAATCATCTACGTCCGTAATATTCAAATTATTGGGAGCAACAGCATCAGTTTCTTCCTCTTACAAACGTTTTTTAAATTTTGATATCCCGTATTTTTTTGCAATACTAACGACAGTTTATTAGCAAAACTGCTATTTTTTAACTCATTTAATTTATCAAAAACGTTTTCGACAATCTGTATACTACAGAGTCTTTTAGTTTCCAATTTCAAAATAGCGCCAGAAATACAACTAATATTTAATTTATTGAAAATTAAATCTTCGCGCAATCTTCTCCCTTTTAATGCATTTTGTGAATCCTCAACGCACTACGATTCCTCAGGATCGAAATCGTTAATAATACGGGCAATAAGTTCAAAATATTGAGCGTAATAGCTTGCAGCTTCAATCCAGGTGCCCCATCTTGTAACAATTAGGGATGGCGGAAGTAGAATCTCATTATTGGCAATTTCTTTGGTTTAAAACCGTGCTAACATGCTTAGCATTCGCGAGGTCACCGGTTCGAACCGGAATCCAACTGCTCTGGTCCAAGTTTTCTGTGGTTTCCTTGGATCATTTAGGCAAATGCTGGGGCAGTAATATTCCACAGATGACCTTTCAGTTCTTTTCTCTCTTCATTTCGGCCGTCTCATCTTTCTCTTCCTAACCACATCACCCACCCATTCCCACGATCCCTGCAAAGAGGCTGGAAAGGGCCTTACGCCCTACCCTCCGACTTTGCACTACAGTGTAGGTAGGAGGGACTGCCCGCCCACCAGTACGAGTAGTTGGTAGGAATGAAACACAAAAAATTTAGTTCAGTGATTATGAATAAATATTAAATCTTATTGATCCTTCGAAAAATAAAACATGAATTGTACATTAGTACAACCGTTCGATATAAGTGATAAAAACAATACGTGAAAACATAATATACTATGTATATACATGTTTTCAATATTTTAAATAAGAATGACAAAGAGACTTCATCAATTTTAACAAGATCTTTATCACGAATCATTAAATGCAGGATTTACAATAATATCCATATTACTTGGTAAGTATCATAAGTTTTATGAAGAAGTCAAACACATCAAAGCCTATCTATTTTCAAACTAAACGCATTCTTCTACCGCGAACAAATTCCATTTGATAATAGCATCTAATAACTTCAATACTTCAAACACGAGGGAATGTAATTTGCTGAAACGAATGCACACTAAGCACATCAATTAATAATCATAAGTATGCGTCTATGTAGGTCGTTTTACGAGTGGTACAAATGAGTATTTAGCAGCTTGAATAGTATACGCAGTTGTTCTTTTGTGAAACATTTTATAAATAAAGAAAGAAAATAAATAAATAAACTGCTTTTTTGTTTTACACTTGAAATTTTATTAAATCTCAACAATTGTAACGTCAGTGTAACATCTTACTCTCTTCAGAAAGGCTTAAATGAGCCGAAACAATTGTTGAGATTTAATAAAATTTCATGTGTGAAACAAAAAAGCAGTTTATTTATTTATTTCCTGTCTTTATTTAAATTAGAATTTTATAAGAAAATATCTAATTCACTTTCTTTCAATGTATATTTTATAAATTACGATTAGAATATTCGTTCCAACACATTTGACATGTTTACCTAAAAAAACGTTTGATGGGGCAAATTACTACCTTCGCTGAAATGACTATCTCGACTCGTTCATTCCCCCACTTTAAAACAAAACGCATTTAATCACAGTGACTGATGCGATTTGTGAACCATTCGTGAAGTTAATTGTCTCACAATGAAGTATCACGTGTTGTGTTTATATTTTTCCTTACTAGTCTGCTATGCAAGTTCCGCAAAAATACTGGCTGTATTTCATGCCTCTTCAAAAAGTCACCACAACCTTGCTGTTAAATTACTTCGGCCTCTAGCTGAGAAAGGACATTATGTCACTATAGCCAGTCCTCATGCATTAAAGGATCCTCCAAAGAACTGGAGAGAAGTTATCTTTAAGGACTATGCAAAAGAAATTATGAAAGGTAATAAATATATTGTTTTCAAATGTAGAAACTACGATATGATACTACCAAAGGGGGTAAACGCGGGGTATACTGTTCATTTTAAAAACAGCAACATCAAATTAACAATTAATCTGATTCAGGATTTTCTCCAGACGTTCAAATTAAAATTAATTTATTTCGTAAAAATTGGATGGATTGATTCAACTGTTACTTTGTGATAGTTCATCTTATCATTATCATCATTATCATCGACGAGATATTTGTCGAAACTATAGTTAAAAGGATTTGTAAATAAAAAAAGTGAAAATAAACAAAGTAGTGCTTATTCATTTATTGTTAATTTATTCGTATATATGGACCCCGCTGTCCACACATATCTAGAGTTGAACATGCAATTTCCTTTGAATTTAATGCTAGAGATAAGATGAATTTCCTTCAATAAGTAATCGAAAGTTTTCATTTTAAGATGCAAAAATTGTATACAAAATGGCAGAAATGTCAAGCTACATGAAGCAAGTAGTAACCAACACCATGTGCACGGTATTTATCACTCAATTCATGGAACATCCGGCATTTCAAGATCTTCTCAATTTGAAAGATCAGTTCGATGTGATAATTATCGAAAAATTTATGAATGAAGCTCTGTTAGGTCTTGTACATCATTTCAAAGCTCCCTATATTGCGTTCGCTTCAGTGGGATACTCTCGTTGGACTAATGATATATCCGGTAATCCGGGATCACCCGCTTATATACCCGATTTATTTCTGGATTATACCACCAACATGAACTTATGGCAGAGATTTCATAACACTTTCTTTTACTGTTTCGCACAATTACATACATACTTTTTCGTATGGCCCCAACAACGAAAATTATTAGAGAAATATTTTCCTGGAGCACCCAAATTAGAAGATTTGTATTACAATGCTTCTTTAACATTTTTAAATACACATCCAAGTATCAAGTATGCGGCTCCGTCCGTGCCCAATGTGATCGAAATCGGAGGTTTTCATGTAACTCCTCCAAAAGGTTTACCCAAAGATCTTAAAGATTACTTCGACGCTGCTCCCAACGGAGTCATTTATTTTAGTTTGGGATCAGTAGTTCAAGGAAAAGATATGCCAGAAAATGTAAGAGATGGAATCTTAAGAGTATTTTCGAATCTTAAACTGAAAGTGCTTTGGAAATGGGAATCTGATGTGACATTTGAGGTACCTTCCAATGTGAAGTTCGAAAAATGGCTCCCACAAAATGATTTGTTAGGTACAAAGTTTGTTTAATATAAATGCGTACCTACATCATTTATTGCTATTAAATTATTATAACAAAATGTATTTAATATTACTTATGTATCAATAATTGCAAAGACCATTTTTTTTACGTAATTGCAGCTCGGATTTTTATTTCATTCTGTTGTAGCTCATCCGAACTTAAAATTGTTTATCACTCACGGAGGATTACTGAGTACCATTGAAGCAATATACCATGGAGTTCCACTATTAACGTTGCCAGTCTTTGCAGAACAGCTTATGAATGCTGCAGAGACTGAAGATTACGGATACGGATTACAACTTCCGTTCACAAAATTTGATGAAGAGAAATTTAAACATCTCATTACCGAGATTCTTAACAATCCAAAGTAAGTACCAAGTGCAGCACATATTTTAGTGAATGTATTCTCACCTTCTGAGGTAGAATTTAATTGGATTTTAATGAAATTGTGGTTTATCAATTTCAATATTTATTAAAATATATTTATCAACGATGGTATCGTGGTTTTCGTAGAAAATGAATAAAAATAACTATCGCATTCTTATCAGTATTGACGGTTTTGCTGTTTTTTAATATTATGAGTGCTATAAGCAGTAAAGGCAAAAAGTAAACAAGAATGATAGGAAGCTATTTAAAACTATACTTAAAGAATTATCATTTTTAGCTTGTTATGTTGATATTTTATTTTTTACCTGATATCCTGTAACACAGAAGTAAAATGTATAAAAGAGATTCACCCTAATTACCAGCAAAACTATTTCATGCTAACACGTGTTTCGCTCACTTCTTATGTGGGCATTATCGTTAGCATGAGTCTCTAATTAATTTATTTGTTTTTCATTACTATTTATAACGTATTGCATGGAAATCGTATTATTAAAGTTACAGGCTAACTTTGTTCATACGGTTAGTACATTAGTAAGAAATTGTTTAAAAGGGAGAAGTGAGAATATCAATCAGAAGGGATCAAAATATCAACCAGAAGTGAGTGTGGGTAGTGAAGGGAACGATGCGAGATGTACGATTGACAGCCTCATATACCATTTGAGTTCACCATTGTGATTGCCAGTTCCCTGTGATTTTTACAATTTTACTGTTTATACAGGGCCATTCAAACTGAGTGCTACATTAGACGTTTTAGGGAAACTAAGCATGTTATATATTTGAAAATTTGGAAGTAGGGTCTATCAAGGATGATCTATTTTACTAAAATAATTTCAACTGTCGGGCATTTCCGGTTACACCGGAAGTTGATGTCAACTTTCTTATTTTAAACGAAATGGTATATTTTAAGGATGAATTCGTATGAAACATAAAATTTTAAGGTGACTTATATAATCAACTTGTATGCCTATATGCCTACGATGAATAGTTTCTGAGATAATTTAATTTATTGGAAGAAAGATTGTACCGCAGCCCAAACTATAAGAAATCATAACTTCCATAAAAAATGACCATTCCTCCTAGGCATACAAGTTGGTCTTCAAAGACACCTTAAAATTTTGTTTCATACGAATTTATCGTAAAAAATATAGATACCATTCCATTTAAAATAAGAAAGTTGACATCAAATTCCGGTGTAACGGGAAGTGACCGACAGTTAGATCATACTTGATAACCCTACTCCAAAATTTTCAAATCTGTAACATGCTTAGTTTCTCTAAAACGTCTAATGTACCACTCAGTTTGAATGACCATGTATATAATAAGGTGGATGAAAGTTACTTAATTACTGTATTACATAAACAAAACCTTGATGAATAATATGCGAGCAATGTTAAACACAATACTTTGAACCATACAGACAAAACACAGAAAGGCTTGTAGGCTAGTAATGAACCTAGCATCAAGCATTTCAGAATATACGGGCGTTTAACGTACATATATGTGAGTAAACAAAGTAGAATTAAATTGAAGACGAGAGCGAATAAAGGCGTATCTGTGAGGTATTTGCCAGTAACGAAAGGATAAAAAATATAGGATCCTACTGAGAAAGATATCACACAAATTAAATATGTAAAATTTGTAGAGGGATCAATAAAAAGAGATATAAGCAAATCAAGATGATTGTGAAGCGAATATTATCAGTGTACACTTCGATGAGCACGATATACACACAAGACGATAATAATGAAATAAAGACAGAAGCATAACGATGGAGAACACTCCAAAACTCACGATTGCACCAAAAGAAAGAATATGTAATGTCAGCCAGTGGGTCTAATGACAAAATGATCACATCACGTAGGACCTTACATAATTACCATATCAGGAGCATACTTATTTACTTGTACTGCTGCCGTTCTAAAGTACAGAATGTACTTGACTAATACAAAGAATATGGAATATTTAATAAATAAAAGATTTTGGTTGTCAGCTGCACCACTCCCCAGTAATCAGAAACCCCTGGGGATACACTGGTTGCCGCAAAAATATAGAAATAAATTCAACAGAAATTGTTGAGCCAACAATATTTGAACAACTCCTATGTTCTCTCCTCAATCAGAAAAATACAAGATTCATTCATGAGAATGAGAAGATATTTGGAGGAGTATAATATATGATGAACAAAAATAGTAATAACTCGTTCAAAAATTACCAATGGACATACCTATATTGTGAAAGATGTCATACATTTATATCTTTCCTTGATCATTTCTTAAAGTAATAACTTAAAATTAATTTATATATATGTACAGATAGCTACAAACTTTTACTTGATAATATAATGATTTATTAACTTTTATCTGTCTTATTATTTATATAAAGCAGTTGCAGAAATGGAAGGGAATGGGTGGCTATCGTACGGTACGCATCAACCCCTAAACCACCGACATTCGTTTATGATTTGCATTCTGACTCGCTTCTGATTGATATTTTGACTTCGCTATTTTTAGAATCGTTAAATAACTTACTAACCGTACCAAATACTTAGATTGCAGTGTTATATATACGTTGTAGATGTAGCTGCATCCATTATTATTTGTTTTATATTTCATTATTTTTTTCAGATACAAAAATAACATTCAAACTCGTTCAAAAATTCTCAAAGATCAGGAAACATCTCCCATTGATCGTGCTATATTTTGGACTGAATATGTTATTAGGCATAAAGGTGCACCCCATTTAAGATCGGTAACACTCAATTTGAACTGGTATCAGTACGTTTTACTTGACGTATTGGCGTTAGCTGCTATAATAATTTTTAGTATTTATTTTATACTTAAAATCTGCCTTTCGCGAATTTTTCACGGTAAAACGAAGACTACTGTAAGTGAGCATAAAAAGACATTGTGAGATCGATACCTATATTTGCAAATGTATATAATTCGCTAAATAAAATTTGATATTAATTTATTGTTACTTTGTTACATTTTATTTACCCAAAAAAGAAGATATTAAAATTTAGTGCCTTCTTTTTTGGATATGTTATCTTCGTCTAAGAATTTATCTTAATCAACAGTGTAATTCAATGCCGATAGGGGAATTAGACCTAATAGTAAGTGATACCTTAGAATGGGAGCGGTCAGTTTATTCATAAGTAATTTTAAGGGAATTATAAAAATGTCCGGCCAATTACGTACTGATCGGAAATACCAAAAATTATTATCTTACTTCAAAATGAGTTAGATTTCCACCAAAAACTGTAGAGCATTTATATAAATAATCAATTGTGTCGATAACCAAATAGCAAGTCCACTAGTCGTTTAGGTGGATTAGGATAGGTTATGATTGTCTAGCTCTTTTATTACATTTATAGCCTTTTTACTGGACTTACCCCATTTTTAATAGTTTTAAATTTCAAGTAAATTGTCCGTTTATTGTTTAGTCGAAAATTATTACTGTTACAATTTCGTAGCATTTTGAGATAAACCGACCTCTTTGAGGATGATCATTTTATTCGCTGTCTAGACGCTAAAACGGTGCTAACAGATCGTTTTTTTTCGGCATCTTTGATTTTTATCACTGACGTTGAGATGGTCGCTTTACAAAATCAAACAATAAACTGATCTTGTGATGATTTAAAGCGAACTTTTGTATAAGTAATCATTCTTGTTATGTTGATGTAAATACCTAATGACAGCAATTACCAATTATCAGTTAAGATATTTACATTGCTTTCTCGGAATATACCACTCCGTAGGGGTTGAGTAAGTATTTGACCTTGGTAAGGGTATAAATTATGTTTTCAAACTATTACTGTTACTAAAATGACCAAAATATGCACTTTAACCAAATAATGAATTAAATATGCAGTTATGCAAATGCATAATTATCCGAACCCTGGTTATATGTAATAATGGCTATATGTGCAGACTTTAAATTTAGTAGCAAAAGTACCCCCTGATAATGGTCTTTGAGATCGAAACAATATTGTCGAGTCTGAATAAATTTATGAAACAAACCAAATTGCATTTTCTTAGTTAATTAACATTATGTTTCACAATCCTTTGTACACAGGAAGTCTTAATAGGATATGAAGCGACCTTGCTGTACACGTTGTATTCTACATAATAGAATTAATCTCCATCTACATTAGCAAAGCAAGTAAACTCAAGTGCGTGCAGTAGATTGATGTCTACGGACCAAATTATCTTCTACAAAACGATAATTTTAGACTCGTCATTACCCCCACTTTATAGTCAAAATCCTAATCTATACATCTATCATTTACTACTACAGAATGTTGTTTCTAAACCGTTCAGTGAAGTTAATTGACTCACAATGAAGTATCACATGTTTTGTTTATGTTTATCGCTACTAATTTGCTACGTTAGTTCCGCAAAAATATTGGCTATATTTCATGCCCCTACAAAAAGCCACCACAACCTTGCTGTTAAATATCTTCGGCCCCTAGCGGAGAGAGGACACCACGTTACCATAGCCAGTCCTTATGTATTAAAAGATCCTCCCAAGAACTGGAGAGAAGTTATCTTTAAGGACTTTGGAAACGAAATTCTGTCAGGTAATCATTTAATATCATAAATCGTATATTTTTCTTCAATCCGTCTGATAGTCCGGCAAACAACTTAATATAATAATATTATAGAAACACGTATTAACTAAATGTATGGTCCGTGGCGAGTTTTCATAACGGTTTTCCTGAAACATAAAGAAAAATTTGTTTGATGTAAGATTAACTAATAAAAATGACACAATACTATATTTAAAACAAAGTTACTACTGAAAATGGAATCAAAATTCTTTTCGAAACAGCACCCCCTTTGAATTTAGAAAATTCAAAGAAGGGGGGAACGCAATGAAAACTATTTCCAAATTATAAATAGCAACTTCAAATTATACGTTTATTTGATTCAGGATTTCTCTTTTAAAGGTTCATAATTAATATTAATTATGAACTTATATAAAACAATAATTTTCACTAAATTATTTTAAATAACGCAATGTAATAAACAAAATCGTTTTTCTTCAAGAAATAATCGCTTGTTTTATTTCTTCAGATGGAAAACTTTTGTACAAGATGGCTGGAATGTCAAACTGCATGAAGGAAATCCTAACCACTACCATTGGTACGGGATTTACTTCTCAATTCTTCGAACATCCAGCATTTCAGGATCTTCTCAATCTTAAAGATCAATTCGATGTGATAATTATCGAGAGATTTATGAATGAAGCTATGTTAGGTCTTGTACATCATTTCAAAGCTCCCTATATTGTGTTCGGTACAATGGGACACTCCCGTTGGATTAATGATATAACCGGTAATCCGGGATCACCCGCTTATATACCCGATTTATTTCTGGATTATACCACCAACATGAACTTATGGCAGAGATTTCATAACACTTTCTTCTACTGTTTCGCACAATTACATACATACTTTTTTGCATGGCCCCAACAACAAAAATTGCTAGAGAAATATTTTCCTGGAGCTCCTAAACTGGAAGATTTGTATTACAATGCCTCCTTAACATTTTTAAATACACATCCAAGTATCAAATATGCGGCTCCGTCCGTGCCCAATGTGATCGAAATCGGAGGTTTTCATGTAACTCCTCCAAAAGGTTTACCCAAGGATCTTAAAGATTACTTCGACGCTGCTCCTAACGGAGTCATTTATTTTAGTTTGGGATCAGTAGTTCAAGGAAAAGATATGCCCGAAAATGTAAGAGATGGAATCTTAAGAGTTTTCTCGAATCTTAAACAGAAAGTGCTTTGGAAATGGGAATCTGATGTGACATTTGAGGTACCATCCAACGTGAAGTTCGAAAAATGGCTCCCACAAAATGATTTGTTAGGTAAACAGTTTGTTGAATGGACATACATTCGGACATCATTTTTTATTATTAAATGATTATTACATTTATTATTATTTATGTATCAACAATTGCAAAGGTCTGTAGTTAATTTTGGTGTAGCTCATCCGAACTTAAAACTGTTTATTACTCACGGAGGATTACTAAGTACCATAGAAGCGATTTACCATGGGGTTCCTCTTTTAACATTGCCTGTCGCTGCAGAACAGCTTATGAATGCTGCAGAGACTGAAGATTATGGATATGGATTACAACTTCCTTTCGTAAAATTTGATGAAGAAAAATTTAAACAACGTATTATCGAAATTCTTAACAATCCAAGGTAGGTACCATATATTGCACATATTTAAGTGAAAGTATTTATATCATCTATAGTAGAATTTTATTAGTTTGTAGTGAAATATAGCATAATTTAAGGGTCGTTTGGATTAGATTTATGAATGATAGTCATGGTTTCCGCAGATAAATGTATAAGACTATCTACTATCTCCTTATCAGTGTCATAATTGTGTTAAATATTTATCAAATGTATATAAAAGCCAGACATTAGAGCAATTATTTCTACACTTGACATCAAGGTCTACATTGTCGAGATTTCGAAAACCAATAGGCTCGTGAGAATTAGCATTACTTTATAAGTGCAATTATTACAAAAATGAACAAACAGTTTACAGCAAAAAGTAGCAAGAATATAACGATTTTCAACTACTTTTATTATATATAATAATATAATTATTTATAAAATTAAAATTATATATAAAGCTCCGTGTAACCGTATGGGTGCTGTACAAACACAAACAGTGTTATAATTAATTAATTCTAATCATTGCGGTTTAATGTCAGAAAAATCAATAGGACACTGAATATATTTTTAGACAAATTTGAAGTAATTGTATATAAAAATTCACATCGAGAGTAGAAAGGTAAATAGAATAAAATCAAAAAAAAATAAGGTGACTTTTTCATGAGTTCAGGATCAAGAACAAACGAACCAACGCATGTATGTCACAGATGAACTGGGTAGTTGAAAGAATAAACAAAACGTTGATGAGTAAGGTGCAATCAATGTTAAACGCTATACGATTGCCAAAGAAATCTTACGCGTATTTAGAGTAGAACCAAATTGGAGTCAACAACAAAAGAAAGTGTATTTGTGGAGTATTCGCCAATAACGAGAGGATTCAAAATATGCGAAGATAGGCCATGATGTACGAGGATGGATCAAATATAAACGAGCCTTTGTTCATAAAACATGTATTTTGAGAAGTTTCACAAAAATACATATTTCTCTATTTTTCGACATATCTCCCTTGTTTATCTATACATTTTTCCCAACGCATTGGGTTGCGCGCAAACGCCTCCACCTGTGCATCGGTCCAAAATCGCTCGCCTCCTAGTGATCCTTTGAGGGGCCCAACATGTGGAAATCACAATAGGGGGGAAATAGGTCTGGCCTATATGGAAGGTTTTTCAGCTCAGTCAGTGCATTTCACCGATTTGGGCCTGCGTTAAAACTGCGCTATAAGGCCTAGTGTTATCGTGCAAGAGTAGCACGTCACGAATGGTGTGCGTCCTCCTTTTTCGGCGGTAAGCAAGTTTTAACTGACTGAGAAGTCAGAAGTACAGGAAGTAATAGGCTGCATTAATGGTTCTTCGCTCGTGCAAAAAATCGATCAACAGCACCGCTCTCCAGTTCCAAAAAACCGTTACTAAAACTTTGCCTGCAGACAGACGTGATTCCGGCTTCACTGGCTTTAATTCATCCTTGCGCCGCCACTCCATACTTGATCGTTTTGATTTTGGAGTGTAATGGTGTACCCATGTCTCATCGCGGGTTACAATTTTGTGCAAAAAAATTTCACCTACCTCTTTAAATCGAGTAGGAAGCGCCTGAGAGATGCGAACTCGAACAGCTTTTCGATATTCACTCAGCAACTTTGGAACCCAACAAGCAGAAAATTTTCGGAACCCCAAGTTTTTCGTTATGATTGTGTAGACACTCCTATAGCTGATGCCGAGTTCACCAGATATCTGAAGTACAGTGGCGTGTTGTGGCCGTCCCGTTCAATAAGGTTTCTAACGCGTGCAATGTTAACCGGCGAAATGCTGATGCGCGAACGACGAGAATTATTTACATTTTCGACACGATTACAAACATCATTAAATTATTTGCACTAAACTTTTAAACGTGGCCACGAAAGCGTTTCATCTTCGAATTGTACTTGCAATCGGCGCAAAATTTCAGCTGGTTTCACGTTTTCACGTGTAAGAAACTTAATAATAATTCGTTGCACAACGCAGCTATGCACCTCTTTTTGACTCATTGTGGTAGCTATTAACGTATTAACCAAGCGAACGCAGCAATACGACGCGTCGTTTCCGTGCCATCTAATATCCCCACTTCAAGTTCCTAACACCCGGATGCTCCTTGAACAACTATCCGGCGCGCAATTTAAAAAGGCTCGTTTATATTTGATCCACCCTCGTATGAGCAGATCAATAATTTGGATGAATATGAAACATGATGAACTAAAATATACGATGTAGGTGTAGTTACATTGTACTAGTGACAAAAATAAATATTTATGGAACGCGGATAATATATTATAAAAAAGTAACTAGATACCACTCTTCTCTTACTTTTCGCATTTTAATTCAGTATCCATTTGATTTAGTTAGAAACATAACTGGATGCTTATTTTCTATCTATAAAATAATTAGATGTTATTTTAAACAGTTTCTATTTTATATTTTACTTAATTCACTTTATTTTCAGATACAGAAATAATATTCAGATTCGTTCAAAAATTCTTAAAGATCAGGAAACAACCCCCATAGATCGAGCTATTTTTTGGACTGAATATGTCATCCGACATAGAGGAGCACCCCATTTAAGATCCGTAACACTCAATTTACAGTGGTATCAATATCTTTTACTTGATGTAATAGCGTTAACTGCTGTTATAGCCTTTAGTATTTATCTTGTACTTAAAATTGGCATTTCTCGAATTTTTCATAGCAAAACGAAAACTGCCTCAGATAAAAGTAAAAAGAAAGTTTAGCACTATTCTTCAATTAATTATGAATATTGCTGTGATTAGGTATGTTTGTATATGTATAAAATTCGCCAATATATTTTGATATTTAAGTATTGTTATTTTGTTTCATTTTATTTATTCGATTTTCATTAATTAATATAACTCAATTTTTTTTAATTTTTGTTATCTCCTGTTTAAGATAACTATTATCTTTATATTTAAGGCACACATGCACCAATTTTTTTTTAAGTAAAGTAAATATTTTATGAAAAGTTATACCTAATGACATCCATAAGAGCATCGGTATGTTGTGAAATAACGCAATGTACGAAATTGATACTAATAAATTGTGAACATAACAATTTGGATTGTAGAATTTTTTTATATAATTACGTTCCATTTCAGTGGATATTTTCATTATTGAAAAGTTCTATATATTGCTGAATAGTTATGCCTTATTGTTTTCTTAATACTTAAAAATTTGAGTAAGAGAAACGTTTAGACATGGGAGGAAAATAGTATCTTCAATAAATAAAAATAAATCATTATCACATAACTAAACACTTATGATTATAAAAAAATTGTTTAAGATACGTATGCACCATACAGTCAACTTAATTCAAGAAAATATATAAATACAATTCAAATGTAAATGTAATGTTACACAATGCAATATTAATTATTGTGTATAACTGTACCCATTAATTTAATATTTTCTCAGATTGTATAAAATTATGTTTCACATTTGAAAATGATTTATTCCTGATTAATCACAAAAAAAATCAATTAATTGAAACATTTAAAAGCGTTTTTTTTGTGATTAACCATACTTAAAAGATGCTTCAAAGTTTTCCAACCGCAAGTTCTATTGATAGTATCATTTATTCTTTAACGTTTAAGTTAGTAATCTAGAGATATCAAGTACTATATCAAGTACTTCGTGCAACTTAATGATTCGGAAATACTTTTAACTAAATTTTGAAATACTTTTTTGTTGTTATAATTTGATATTTTTATTAAATACAAAAACGCAAATAACACATTCAAACAATATTGGTTAACAAGACACGTGAAAGAATAAGAAACATGCTTTTCAAAATTTTCCGATAATAATAAAGGAAGGATTTCATTAATTTTAGCAAGATCCTTGTCGTAAACCGTTAATGTACGTATTATTCTAGGAACCGTCGGCTTTTCCGAATTGGCTGAACATACTACTATAATTTATAAGGGGACATGGCTCATAAAGCGTGTAGGCCTCATGTGGCAAAGCCAAACGTAAGGCTTAAGGATGGAGGGATTTCACCATAAATTCCTCACTGTATGACGAAACAATTGTTGTAGACAATAAAAACTTTTTTAATACCTTGCTTGGTATTCTTTTTGTTTACATAATTATTTTTATTTTTTTATTATTTAATTTACGAATATAACAATTTGTATTATGTTTTTTTTCGATTGATATATAATCATAACAATTCATTTCAGTAGGGTCTCTTGACGGCGCATTAAGAAACATTAAATTCACTTTTTAGTTATGCATTTTTTCTAAATTACGATTCGCACTTCTGTCCTGACACATGAGGCATATGTATCTAGAAATTATGCTTGTATAAGGCATGTAATTGCGCATGCGCACTGAGTACCTACATCTCTCAGCTACGTACTGAGTGTTTAAGATGCCTCTGATAATCGTGAGTCCCACCGACTGTGAAGTCCGGGCTGTTATACGATTCCTTAATGCTAAAGGACTAAAACCGATTGATTTTCATTGTGAGATCTGAAATCTGTGCAGTTTACGGACAAAAATTATGAGTGATGGAATGATAAGGAATCTGCTCCATGCAATCCAGAATAAAAGACGTGGCAAGTTGAGCAAAGGCGTTGTTTTGCTGCATGGTAACGCCCGTCCGTCCAAAGATCTCATCACGTTTTTTCACTGGAAAACTCTAGATCATCCTCCGTACAGCCCTGATCTGGCGCCCAGTGACTACCAGTTGTTCCTGCACTTGTAGAAACATCTGGGCGGTCAGCATCTTCGAGACGATGACGAAGTCAAAACAGTTGTCATGCAGTGGTTAACAATTAACACGTCAGGCGGCAGAGTGCTATGAGAAGGGTATTCAAAAACTGGTCAAACGTTACGACAAGTGCCTCAATATTGAGGGAAATTATGTAGAAAAGTAGATTAAGGTACAGATTATCATGTAAAAATAAAATTATTAAAATATCTTTGCACGTTTTTTATTAATTTCAAAACGGTACTTACTTATAAAACATGCCTCGTACATATAAATAAAATGTTTCTGTTGTCAAACGTACGAGTAAACTGAAGTGCGTGCAGTAATCTGATGTTTTATCTTTGCCAAAATGATAATTTTCATTCGTCATTACCCCCACTTTATAGTAAAATTCATTTAATCACATTGGCGAAAGCGAATATATTTATTTGTACATCCATCATATACATGTACTACGATCCCATGTTATTTGTTAACCGTTCATTGAAGTTAATTGTCTCACAATGAAGTATCACGTGTTGTGTTTATATTTTTCGTTACTAGTTTACTATGCTAGTTCCGCAAAAATATTGGCTATATTTCATGCCCCTTCAAAAAGTCATCACAACATTGCTGTTAAATATCTCCGTCCACTAGCCGAGAGAGGACACCATGTAACCATAGCCAGTCCTCATGCTTTAAAGGATCCTCCGAAGAACTGGAGAGAAATTGTCTTCAAAGAGTATAGAAAAGATTTTATGCCAGGTAATAGTTTCAATTTTTGATTCGTTCATTTTCTTCAAACACTCGTAGTAGGTACGCAAATATTTAGAAGCTAAATTCAAAATATATATATTGTTAAGTAACTGTGTGATCCGAGGCATCTTTTTATGTAGAAATTTGCTTAAAAATATAATCGAGTGTTACTTTTTTTAAGATGGAAAAATTATGTACAAAATAGCTGAAATGTCAAGCTACTTGAAGCAAATAGTAACCATCACCATTGGTACCGGATTTACTACTCAATTCATGGAACATCCGGCATTTCAGGATCTTCTCAATTTGAAAGATCAATTCGATGTGATAATTATCGAAAGATTTATGAATGAGGCACTGTTAGGTCTTGCACATCATTTCAATGCTCCCTATATTGTGTTCGGTTCAATGGGATATTCTCGTTGGACTAACGATATATCCGGTAATCCGGGATCACCCGCTTACATACCCGATTTATTTCTGGATTATTCCACCAACATGAACTTATGGCAGAGATTTCATAACACTTTCTTTTACTGTTTCGCACAATTACATACATACTTTTTCGCATGGCCCAAACAACAAAAATTATTAGAGAAATATTTTCCTGGAGCACCCAAATTGGAAGATTTGTATTATAATGCTTCTTTAACATTTTTAAATACACATCCAAGTATCAAATATGCGGCTCCGTCCGTGCCCAATGTGATCGAAATCGGAGGATTTCATGTAACTCCTCCAAAAAGTTTACCCAAAGATCTTAAAGATTACTTCGACGCTGCTCCCAACGGAGTCATTTATTTCAGTTTGGGATCAGTAGTTCAAGGAAAAGATATGCCAGAAAATATAAGAGATGGAATCTTAAGAGTATTTTCGAATCTTAAACAGAAAGTGCTTTGGAAATGGGAAGCTGATGTAACATTTGAGGTACCACCCAATGTGAAGTTCGAAAAATGGCTACCACAAAATGATTTGTTAGGTACAAATTTTATTTAATATATGTTAATAAACATCATTACTATTGTTAAATTATTATAAAAAATGCACTTACCGTTACTAATATATCAATGATTGCAAAGATAATTTTATTATTTTATTGTAGCTCATCCGAACTTAAAATTGTTTATCACTCACGGAGGATTACTGAGTACCATTGAAGCAATTTACCATGGGGTTCCTCTATTATCATTGCCAGTCTTTGCAGAACAGCTTATGAATGCTGTAGAGACTGAAGACTACGGATACGGATTGAAACTTCCATTCACAGAATTTGATGAAGAGAAATTTAAACAACTCATTACCGAGATTCTTAACAATCCAAAGTAAGTACCATGTGCAGCACATATTGTACTGAAAGTATTCACATTTTCTGAGGTAGAATTTGATTGGATTTTAGTGAAATAGAGCACAATTTAAATATTGATTAAAATATACTTATCAACGACAGTTTCATGGTTTTTGTAGAAAAATGAATAAAAATAACTAAATAAAAAAGTAGGTACAAAGCAGAGCATATATTCTTTTGACAGCATATATGATAGAGTTTAATTGGGTTTTACTGAATCCGAGAACAATCTAAATATTGATTGGAGTAAATTTATGTACGAAAGATTCATGGGTTTCATGAAAAAATGAATAAAAATGTCAGTCAATCACTTTCTTATCAGTGTTGACAGTTTTGCTAAATACTTTATTAATTATAAATATAAATGATATCTTTAATTTGCAATTCTAAATATACGTTATAGATGTACTTACATTACATTGGTGACACAAATAATCTATTTATGAAATGTGGATGTAATAAATCAGTAGCTAGATACCTGCCTTTCTCTTTTTTCTGGGTATTTTAATTCAGTATCGGTTACAGTATGTGAAAAAAATTGAACCAGATGCTATTATTAGCAATTTTAATTTCCAATTTTAGCTAATTTAGTTTATTTTTTTCAGATACAAAAATAATATTCAAACTCGTTCAAAAATTCTTAAAGATCAGGAAACGTCTCCCATCGATCGAGCTATGTTTTGGACCGAATATGTCATCCGACATAGAGGTGCACCCCATTTAAGATCAGTAACACTCAATTTGAAGTGGTATCAGTATCTTTTACTTGACGTATTAGCATTAGCTGCTGTGATAGTTTTCGGTGTTTACTTTGTACTTAAAATCTGCCTTTCGCGAATCTTTCATACCAAACCGAAGACTGCTGTGAATAAGCATAAAAAGAAGGATTAGTGCTATTCTCCCACAATTAGTACAATCAGAATTTGCTATGCTAAACATGTCATAATATGCATATAATTCGCATAACAGATTTTGATATTTACATATTGTATTTTGTTATATTTGTATGGATCACCTTTTGCAAAACAGTGTGTTTATAAAGATGAAAATGTACAAAAAAATAAAGAAAGCTAACATAAACTCTGTAATTACTTTGGTGTAGTGAGAACTATAAAAACACACGTTGTCGTATTGTAAAAATGATTGCTAATACTACTATATATATTGTAACGAGCCTGTATGTGTACAAGAGCGGCGGCGAGTTCCGGAAACAGATAAGACGGGTTCCTCGAATACGGTCGTCGGTTGGCGCTTTGATAGAAATACGTAAACAACAACATAATAGGAGTTCGTTCCTGATTACTCCAGAACCTTCGATACCTCTATAAATACGATGTTGTCGACGGTCAGTGAACAGTTTTAAAACAGTATAGTAGAGACACAGTTTAGTTTAGTTTTAAAAGTACACAGTCTCGGTTTATAGTTTACAGTTGATAGTAGAATGGTAATATAAATACGATATACCGAGTGATATAAATAACACATTTACCTTGTCATATAAATACGTTGTTGCATTAGAGTTTAAGTGTTAAGTAGCGTGTAAGTGTTAAATAAATTATTGGAAATAAATATTCGTTAAATAAATAAGTTGATCTAGAAAATTCGTTACAATATATAACTAGGGATGGAGCAGTGTCTTCCAATAGTTTTAGTGTTTTCTCTTTATAATATTGCCACCGTAAATCTGAGAAATTTTACAAGATCTACAATCATCATGCAGAAATGTTAAATTGTAAAACACAACATACATTTGATTCAATCGTCATTTTTGTTTCTGTTACTATAGTCGTTCTCCAGATTCGTTCTCCATACCGCTATCGTGTTCGAATTTACATTTAGTTTTTGAATTGGCAGTTTTTTTTTTTCGTTTTACTTCCAAATTTTCTTTATCAAATCAAATGTTGAATGTAAGTATCGTCGAAGAATGGACTTTTCTAACCCCACCTACTACTGCAAAGTACATTGATGAAGTCTTGGTCATGAGCATCATTTTCGGTTCATTGACATTTCTTGTTTTTGTTATCCCTTGTTTATCAGATATTATTTTTCATATTTTGTTTAATTATAAGAACTTAAGTTTAATGTTGGATTGTTAAAAAGGTTCATCCAAACACTTCAATATAATTTCTTGATTTATTCCTAGGCTATTTCGCTAACATGAATTAAAAGCAAATCTTCAACTAGTATTGAGTATCTTGAGGTTATTGGATATCATATAACTCCGCTAAAATAATTACCTAACAAACTTCAAGGCTTCTACTGCACCACAGAAATAAAACAAAGTATAGGAAGTAAAAACGAAAAGAAAATTTGTTTTAAATAATAGTAAGTGCCGTTTTAACCAAGTTTCATAGGGATTAAGTATTTTGTGCTTAGGCTGCCTTTTCAATTATATTTTCACGTTAAAATATTCATACTTGTACCAGAAATTAATTGTTTAACATTTTACGTTTTATTTTTGTAACTATTTCTTTATTTTACTATATGTATACATAGATTTGAAACACTTTGAATGCGGTATGTGTTCAAAAAATGTCAAAATGGAACAATTATGGTGACATGCATTGTTAAAGAATGTGACAAATTTTCCAGTTTATAAGAGCTATATAAATCTACTTTTAGCATCTACATTTTTTCATTTAACTGTAAAGGACATGATCTAAGTCGAAGTATCAAGAATTGCCTGCACTATCAAAAGAAGAAATTGAAATATTGAAGAACTGCCTAACATTTCTGAAAGGTAGAGTGACTCTGCTGCTATTTACTAAAACCGGTAGGTAAATGTTTTACCTATGTAGGTCATTCTTACCGTATATTAAATATAAAAAATGGATAAATAAACACAAAATACAATACAAATATCTACTACAATTTGATGTTATTTGTAAACTGTTCATTGAAATAATTTATCCCACAATGAAGAAACACATGTTGCTTTTATATTTTTTATTATTATTTTGCTACGCTAGTTCTGAGATAAATTAAATTTAAAAAGATACCATAACCCTGTTGTTAAAAAATTTCGGCCCTAGCCAAGAAATGACAGCATGTAACTATCGACAGTCCTCATGCCTTGAATGAATCTCCAAGAAATTAGAAAGAAGGTGGCCTAAGGACTTTGGATAAAATGTTGTTAGGTAATAATTTAAAATTTTGAATCGCTGGACTACAGTCCAGCAGAATGGGATGGTACATTTTATCTTTATTATTTAAGCAGGCATGATGTTCTTATCAGTTCCTGGAAATAACTTGTTTTCATTTGAAGCAACATGTTTTTGTTATGTTGATAATTATTATTAGTCATTATCCCCTCTAATAAAATTGACATAGTGTAAATATATGTATGTATGATTTGATAATTTTCTGTAAACTGTATCGCGAAGTCGTTTGATTCAGAATGAGTAATTTCGGGTTGTGTTTATCTCTTTCGTTACTGGTTTGCTATGCTAGTTCCGCAAATATATTGGGTATTTTCCACCCTCCTTCAAAAAGCCACTACAACCTTGGTGTTAATCTTCTTCGTCCACTAGCCGAGAAAGGTCATCATGTTACCTTAGCTAGTCCCTACACCCTTCAAAATCCTCCGAAGAATTGGAGAGATATTTGTTTTAAAGACTTTGGAAAAGGATTTATGCCAGGTACTATTTATTTTGTAAGCAAAGTATTCATAAAACAGTTTGATACTATTATCATAGCTTCAGTGTTAGGTACTACCAGTTACTTACGAAGTTGGAAAAATGTTGCATCAATTTCATTAAATTATTTTGACTTAACGCCACTGAAACACTGATTTCAAGAGACATTACTTTATTTAATCTTATATAATAATCTATCGTAAGTAGAATAATTAATGTTGTAATTTCAAAAACTTCTATAATAGACCACACTCTTTTTTTGACCTAATTGTACAAAGTAACATTCTTCTAAGTTTACACGCACCCAGGACTCCACAAAACGTTTTCTATAACTAAGGCCTCACCCTCAGTGAAAATAAGCCATTAAAAACAACTAAAGAGGAGTCTGTAGCAGAGATAGGGTTTAAGGGAGGTTACACTAGTGTAACTGGTACCTTGAGTAGTAGCCGAAAGAGTAAATCTATCTGATGGGGTCCTTGAAAAATTATGTGAAGTTCCTGAATGCATGCTTCGACTTAACTCTGCTGGGGAGTGGAATGTGGGATCTAATTAATTGTAATTCGATAATAATCAGAAAATATCCTCATTTCATAGGATTGCATACTTTTACACATATCAATACCTTCATAAGCATCTAAAGGGAACATTATCGACAATTCTAATTAAATTTAAACAACTGGGATTTATTTCATGGCTATTATTAAATATGTGGGAAGCAACATTATTTAATTGCCTTTACAGCTGTAATCTATATACTGTTTGTCACAATTTTTACATTTGATAGTATAAATTTCTGCTTTCTCATTCTATTTTATGTTTTGGGTTTCAATTTTTGATTCGTACATTTTCTTCAAACACTCGTAGTAGGCACGCAAATATTTAGAAGTTAAATTCAAAATATATATATTGTTTAATTAACTGTGTGATCCGAGGTATCTTTTTATGTAGAAATTTGCTTAAAAATATAATCGAGTATTACTTTTTTTAAGATGGAAAAATTATGTACAAAATAGCTGAAATGTCAAGCTACATGAAGCAAATAGTAACCATCACCATTGGTACCGGACTTACTACTCAATTCATGGAACATCCGGCATTTCAGGATCTTCTCAATTTGAAAGATCAATTCGATGTGATAATTATCGAAAGATTTATGAATGAGGCACTGTTAGGTCTTGCACATCATTTCAATGCTCCCTATATTGTGTTCGGTTCAATGGGATATTCTCGTTGGACTAACGATATATCCGGTAATCCGGGATCACCCGCTTACATACCCGATTTATTTCTGGATTATTCCACCAACATGAACTTATGGCAGAGATTTCATAACACTTTCTTTTACTGTTTCGCACAATTACATACATACTTTTTCGCATGGCCCAAACAACAAAAATTATTAGAGAAATATTTTCCTGGAGCACCCAAATTGGAAGATTTGTATTATAATGCTTCTTTAACATTTTTAAATACACATCCAAGTATCAAATATGCGGCTCCGTCCGTGCCCAATGTGATCGAAATCGGAGGATTTCATGTAACTCCTCCAAAAAGTTTACCCAAAGATCTTAAAGATTACTTCGACGCTGCTCCCAACGGAGTCATTTATTTCAGTTTGGGATCAGTAGTTCAAGGAAAAGATATGCCAGAAAATATAAGAGATGGAATCTTAAGAGTATTTTCGAATCTTAAACAGAAAGTGCTTTGGAAATGGGAAGCTGATGTAACATTTGAGGTACCACCCAATGTGAAGTTCGAAAAATGGCTACCACAAAATGATTTGTTAGGTACAAAGTTTATTTAATATATGTTAATAAACATCATTATTATTGTTAAATTATTATAAAAAATGCACTTACCGTTACTAATATATCAATGATTGCAAAGATAATTTTATTATTTTATTGTAGCTCATCCGAACTTAAAATTGTTTATCACTCACGGAGGATTACTGAGTACCATTGAAGCAATTTACCATGGGGTTCCTCTATTATCATTGCCAGTCTTTGCAGAACAGCTTATGAATGCTGTAGAGACTGAAGACTACGGATACGGATTGAAACTTCCATTCACAGAATTTGATGAAGAGAAATTTAAACAACTCATTACCGAGATTCTTAACAATCCAAAGTAAGTACCATGTGCAGCACATATTGTACTGAAAGTATTCACATTTTCTGAGGTAGAATTTGATTGGATTTTAGTGAAATAGAGCACAATTTAAATATTGATTAAAATATACTTATCAACGACAGTTTCATGGTTTTTGTAGAAAAATGAATAAAAATAACTAAATAAAAAAGTAGGTACAAAGCAGAGCATATATTCTTTTGACAGCATATATGATAGAGTTTAATTGGGTTTTACTGAATCCGAGAACAATCTAAATATTGATTGGAGTAAATTTATGTACGAAAGATTCATGGGTTTCATGAAAAAATGAATAAAAATGTCAGTCAATCACTTTCTTATCAGTGTTGACAGTTTTGCTAAATACTTTATTAATTATAAATATAAATGATATCTTTAATTTGCAATTCTAAATATACGTTATAGATGTACTTACATTACATTGGTGACACAAATAATCTATTTATGAAATGTGGATGTAATAAATCAGTAGCTAGATACCTGCCTTTCTCTTTTTTCTGGGTATTTTAATTCAGTATCGGTTACAGTCTGTGAAAAAATTGAACCAGATGCTACTATTAGCAATTTTAATTTCCAATTTTAACTAATTTAGTTTATTTTTTTCAGATACAGAAATAATATTCAAATCCGTTCAAAAATTCTTAAAGATCAGGAAACGTCTCCCATTGATCGAGCTATATTTTGGATCGAATATGTCATCCGGCATAGAGGTGCACCCCATTTAAGATCCGTAACACTCAATTTGAAGTGGTATCAGTATCTTTTGCTTGACGTAATAGCGTTAGCTGCCATAATAGCTTTTAGTATTTATTTTGTACTTAGATCTTGCTATGCGAAAATTTTTAAAAGCAAAAAGAAGACTGTAATAGATCAACGTAAAAAGATAAATTAGTTTAACGAGTGGTTCTGTTAGAATTAGCACAATAGGATTTTCTACTATGGTGACGAAAGTCACGCCAAACTACCATCCTTCAATTGCTAAGAGCATAAAGGTATTTACATTAATTTAGGAAGGCAAAATCTATGTCTAAATTACTTCAATAAAAACTTCTTTTAATACCTTCAAATATTTTTTTAATTGTTTATGTCTTTTATTCCCCTTACTGTTCAGTTTTGTAAAAACTAGATGACAGCGGAACGTGAATAATGTAGATAGGTATTCTGAAGATGCCCAAAAAATGTAATTTATAAAAATGATTTATTGCAAAATAAAACTGTTTTACATCGAAAATCAATAGCTGCAACGCTTCTTATCTTCATTGTACAAACAGACGTGAGATTATTATCAGTCGAGCAGTTACACTATGTTTAATGGAATGAACCACTTTCGTGAAATGATAATGTGTACTATGTATATTTACATGTTATTGCCACTTCCGTAATATATATATAATTCGCTAACTAAACGAGTGGACGTAAATATTAAAGTAAATATGGGTATGTACTGCAACTTTTTTTTATAAAAAACATCGCAAGGTCGTTACTCTCAAATGAGGAACTTCGTGCTATGTATGCTTTTTGCTGCTAGTTTGTTACATTGGTTCGGCAAATGTATTGCCTATCTTCCTCGCCCATTCTAAGAGCCATCAAAAAAAATTTTTGTGTTTCATTCCTACCAGCTACTCCTGCTGGTGGGCGGGCAGTTCCTCCGACTTACACTCTAGTGCAAAGTCGGAGGTTAGGGCGTAAGGCCCTTTTCAGCCTCCTTGCAGGAATCGTGGGAATGGGTGGGTGGTGTGGTTAGGGAGAGAGAGATGAGATGGGCGAAATAAAGACAGAAGAAAAGTGAAAGATTATCTGAGGAATATTACTGCCCCAGCATTTGCCTAAATGATCCAAGGAAACCACAGAACAGCCGGACTCGGGTACGAACCAAAAGCCATCACAATCTTTCCATTAATCTCCTTCGTCCCTTAACTGAGAAAGGACATCATGTAACTTTAGCCAGTCCACATACTCTACAGAATCTTCCCAAAAACTAAAAGGAAGTTATGTTTAAAGACTTTTACAACTATATTCTAAAAAACTACCTGTAACTTATTGAAGACTATTGAGTAGGGGGTTGTTGGTGAACGGCAGGTCAAAATTCATCAAAGAATCTCTGAATTTATGAATGTAAATACACTCGTAAACTTTTAGGTCAATGTAATTGTGACAATAATTTAATAATTCAATATTATGGTTTATACTATGTCCCTGCTGATTTAAAGAACAATGCCGAAAAATCAAGAGTTACATACCATGACAATAATACCGCAAATATAACCAGGAAACATTGATCAGAGCACACCAAAGTGCTTAAGTGTCACTACTGAGGATGCCACTAGCAAAGGATTGCGAAAATATCCATAGGGCACTGTAAGATATCTCGAGAACGAGAATATTTGATAGCTAGAGTTAAATACGAGAAAGTAGGTGTGTTACTTTGGCGTTCAATATCGGCACTTCCATCAATACAAGCTGTAGGAAACACTAAATAAAACTCAGTCTGATTTTTCTACTGTTTAATTTCAATCTTGACAATTGTTTCACCCTATAAGGGCATCTTCAGATAACAACTGGTTACGTTAGATAACTATTCAATATTTATCCTAGTCTTAGGGTTAATTGGAGGGGGTACATTCTCTTATTTTATTTAGTATTGTCGATTCAAAACGTTTTCTATATCAAAAAAGTTGGATTGATTCAGCCGTTACTCTGTGATAATTCATCTTTACGATAAATGAATAAACAGTACTTTGTTTATTATCACTTTTTTATTTACAAATCCTGACTATAGTTTCGACAAAAAAGTCTATAAGCTAGAATGTACAGAATGTAATTCCTTTTACTTAGGCCAAACTGGAAGGTCATTTAGATCTCGCTATAATGAACACTTTAGATCATTTAGATTAGGAAAAGATAATTCTAATTTTGCAAACCATATTTTAAAAACAGGCCATCAGTTTCCTACTATAGAAAATCTTAAAATTATTCATAATCTAAATAAAGGCTTTAAACTTAATATTTTAGAATTTTGTTAAATGACCAGGTAGATTTGTACCACTCAGTACTCTTCAATACATTTAATAATTAATGGTATTTCTAAAAAATATATATCAACACTGTTGTACATCTGTTTACATTTATTCAATTTGTAATCATTTGTTTTGACAAATCTGTTTATATTCATTCAATTTGAATTATTCGTTTGACAATGACAAGTTTTTTTGTCGAAAATACAGTCAAAAGGATTTGTAAATAAAAAAGTGATAATAAACAAAGTACTGTTTATTCATTTATCGTTTTCTATATCATTTAAAGTTAATTCTCTATTTTGCTTTATCTGCTTTTTGATCTCAAAGGATTCTAGTATGTCTAATTTTTTACCTTTATTTGAGCAATGTAAAACTTTTAAATTATCGTTTGTATTGAATACGTGTTTTTTATTATTTACATGGTTCATAAAAACCGATTAATGCGAGAAAAAAAAATGTATTGAGCAGTTAGAGTTGCTCTGATACTTCGCATGTATTCTCGTTTTCTTCCAACGAAGCTTTGTGGATCTGATGGCCTGACCTATTTGACGATAAATTCTACAGGTAAAAATTCATTCCGTATAACAATTTCTTTTATTGGTATTGCGTCTGACTAGCGGGGAAGCCTATCTACTTTTGTGAGACAGTAATTTACTTCGTTGACTGTTGGTGATTCTCGTCATTCTGCATGATTGAGCCTGATACTTGCAACATTGATGTGATTAGGTTTCAATCTAGTCTATTGCGATTGCGTTAAAAGCTATCTTAGGAATAAACAGAACCAGAACAAAAATTACAACAAATGCAGATTTTTGATCTGGATCAACATTGAGAAGCTGTAGGAGTTTTCAATAGATCCTGTTGAATCTGTTATAATCCATGTAGTGTTGGCAAGTTGATCTGATTGATTTTTGTCAGAGTATCAACGACTATGTGATCTTCACATTTGACATAGATACAACATTTGTGTGCTCTATGATAGAAATGACAATTGTCAAAGTTGACGAAGTGAAGCTTGTAGACAAAAAGCTTATGACCATTTTTAGTAATCTATCATAAGTGCTGTTGTTCTTCTAAGGATTGTAGTTTAAAAGAAAAATGAGTAAATGTGAGATTTGGAACAAGGTTAACGTAAAGGTTCATGCCTTACCATCTTCAAGAATACGTTAGTTCGATATCGCTTAATAAAACACTTAAACAATGCTTCTGAACTAATTTAATTTAAACAATTGAAATACGTTCTATTAATACACAATAAATACAAATATTTAAAAATCATACGAATCATATGTACCAAAAATAGATATATGGTAAACAATATAAAACGAGTGTAAATAAATACTGATTAAAGCAAATATCTAATTATGATACAAGATCAAAAAAATTTGCTCTACACTATGTATTGATAAAATCAGGGAAGCACAACTATGTTCTACGAACTTTATAAATCAAATATACACAACAAGGTTAAATCGATACACAAACAACACCTACATAAACTACTTACGGAAAACAACTAAAATATTTGCCTTTATCATTTCTTAAAGTGTCTATAAATATGTGGCACTTATTTATTAAAATTAAAATTAAAAAATAAGATAGTTAAACCTTACCAAACTATTTCACACTGTAACGCTTTTCAGACAAGTTCTTGATGATAAATATTTTGTAAAACGTGAATTGCAATTTCAAAATCAATCAACTAGCTTCCATTAATCAGCATTCAATGAAAATGTACCGACAAGGTGTGAGCTCATTTGTAGAAATTTAAAATTTATTGTGCGATTTCTAATGTGGATGACATTCACACCCCCTTTGCACCACCAAAAATTTATTAAGTTATTAAATAAAATTCAAATCAATGTGATATTGAAGGTAATGAATAAAAGTCGCCTTTTGATTTTGATTTTACCAAAACAGAAGCCCATAATTAAGATTACATTTTTTTGGCAAACCTACTTCTTAAAGTCTAGATCGGGACTATGTCTGGAAAAACTGATTTATACAAAATAAAACAAAATTTAAAAGGCTTTGTCACGAGCAAATATATTTATTTTATTGAAAATGTTTTACCATAAGCTTACAGCGTCGTCAACTTTTTATTAAAAAATTAAACGGTCTTCACAATAAGCGTATTAAATTTAGTTTTCTAGTTTTAGTGTTGCAATTAGTTATGGCATGTACAATATTTAAGTCGTTTATACAAACTGATTCAAAAGGGTCAATATTTGTTCTTTTGTATTTCTAGTACATTTTGTTTGGAAGTGTCAGTCATATCCATTTTAATTTATATTAAGCTTTGTTCATTTGATGGTTTGTATTTTAAGAAATTTTGATTTGTTCCGTCTTGCAGGTTTGTAACTTTTTGTGTGAATTATTACCCAGACCTTTCCAAATGCTAGTGGAGAGAAATTTATGGTTTTATTAGGGTACAGCTCTTCTAAGTACGGAAGCCATATCGTCTCTACTGTCCCATGGTACCTATTGTTATTATGAAGGGTTGGTCACTTTCTTGAGTAAATTGCTTTTCCTAAAATTTATTGTCATTACTGTAGTTTCCTGTCAGTTTGTATTAAGTAAAAATTTAAATATTGGGGACGTACCCACTGCAAAATCTCCCAATTGGAAATTAACCACACCCTCAAAGAAAGTCATAAAATTAGGAGGAACGATAGAAACGGAGAGATTCCAAAGAGAGATTCTAAAAAAGAGATTCTGACTCTGAACTTGCTTGTAATAAGAGATTTACTTTATTAATCATTTGATAATAAATTAAAATTTTATAGTTTCACGTCCATAGTCAAATTTGTACATAATTATTAATATTCTAAATAAATAGTTAAAAAGTGCAGTTTTCGTAACCAACAAACAACAAAACTAGAATAGTTCGCCATTAAACATAGCGTGCGACTTGAGAGTACCAGAAAGATATCTTTCAAAACTTCACAAACACTTTTCCCCAAGAAACATTATCATTGCAGCAAGCACTTTTCAAAACTTTTAGTAGAGATTAATCTCAATAAATTAATTTTTAAATTAAATTTCTTACCCACGACAGATTATCTAAAATTAATTAGGCAAAATTATTATTGCTGTCACGTCCGGGAATGCAACCCGGGTCCTTGGCTTTACGCCCAACTAATTTACGAGCGGTGGGTAAAAAAATAATTCAAAAATTAATTCACATTAATGTATTTTTTTTTATCCTTCCTATATTCACCTGAGTGTGACTTTGTAAATTACTAACCACTGAATATAAATTTAACAATGAAATTTATAAACTTTGCAAGTACTATCTAAGTACATACATTACATGAATAAATATAACCTTTCAATTCTTGACTTTTAATAAATAACTAATCGTAAATCAAATTATTGTTAAGTATGTATCATTGTTTTTAATTTCAAGCTGTGAATAAATTATTCGCAATAATAAAATATCTTTTTTATCAGAGATTAAATTAGATTATGCTTACTAAGTCAGTAAAATATGAAAAAGATAACAGGAATACATAAATTGACTAATTTGTAGATATCTTTAAATAAGAACTGATTTGCAATATATAACATAATGAAATGAAATGTAGAATGTGTAGATAAAAGACTGAATAAAGCAATAATTATTAAAGTCAATTTGTTGGTTGACTTGGAATACTGTGCGTAAGCCTTATTTTTTAAATTTTCGGGACAACTTTTAGATACAAAGAGTGGATCCTTATCATGTTAAAACCTATACAATACCCTAACTTAACTAATAGGGTACTTCCTGTTAATTAATTGCCAATTATATATGCAATTTTTATTTAACAGACATGATTTTGAGGTTTCTTTATATACCGTACAACAAAAATTGTTCTACAAGAGCTTCTTAATTTCCCTTAGTGAGCAACAAAATTATTAAAGCTATTTTTTATCACTTTATATAAGGCACCTGATCCAAATAATCCAAACCTGCTCATAATTTTTTAAAGTTAAAAAAATATGTATATATCAAGCACTATAAATAGTTTCCCTAGTGCGTTTGTAGTTAATTTCTATAAGTGATAATGGCAAATACATTCTTATTAAACACGATTTTCTTGAAATTTTCACTTGTATATAGCAATATTCATCAAATCTAAATTTAATTATCCCTGTCTTCTATAAACTAAAATGTATTCTGTAAGATCCTGTTTGAAACTTTTCTTACAGTGAACAAAAATATTGTATCTGGAATTAGTAACCGGTAATGTAACTTCTGATAGTGAAATTAACAAACCATTGCTTTTTGAAAATAAAAATTAGATGTGCCTTAATTTTTGTATAGTTAACATTGGTGGAAAATTGAAGCCTGATCGATGTATAATATAGGATTTACAAGTAGTTTTCGCATTTTGGTGCAAATTTTATCAATTGAGGCTTTTAAAGTCAGTTTAAGTTATTTCCATGCACCATATTTTCATAAAATATTTAAGACCATTTTAATTCCATTGGTGATCAGTTATTTATGTTGTCATCAGGAAGCTCCTAATGTTGTCATATTCATTAACCCTATTTAAAAAAACATGTGATATATTATGGTAATCAATTAGCCCTGCATCGCGATATAAAGGGTATTTTTATAAACGATTATTTAAATTGACAAAAATTAAGCAATGCTGTCACAGATAACGATAAGGTAAGAACGGAAATAGGAAGTCATACATCATACTCATAAACTAATACCAATAGATAATTTAAGCTTAAAATTCAATACATTTTTAGACTGAAAAAAAAAACATCTAATGATAGTTTTATTATTGTTTATTTCAGAATAATTCTAATAGTATTTAGAAACAAAACAGATACAAAAGAAGTTGATCTAAAAGAACGTCTGTATTCTTTTTAAAAATTTAAAACCACCTACTTAAATTATGTAATCCCAAGTAAAACAGGCACTCTTAAATTAATCAAAATAGTTATTTACTGCCCTAGAAATACAAACGGCTTCCCCTAAGTCGAATGTTCTATTTAAACAAAGTTCGAGTTAGAGAAGCAAAAAGAATGTCATTTAAAAAACCTATTTTTAAAATAAATAGTTCTTATTTTTCTGATTTTATCTAAAAAATGATTCACTAAACTAACTCGAAAACTTAAATAAAATAAATAAATACTCTACTGAAACATTATCTAATGTTTATAATAAAATAGCGTATCGTTACATTCACTAAAATTCTTTAAAGATCCAAAATTTGTTCGCGTTACAGATAGTTCGACTTAAATAGATGGGCTCAGAGACAACCATTTTAATGTAAAATAACTATAGAGGGCTGCTGGCATTAAAATAATTTGAGTTAGAAGAAAACTCGACTTAAAGATATGTCGACCTATTAGAGAGCCGATTGTACTTACGCCAACTTATAAAACGGTCAGTGTCAAAGTCCACAAACTGATTTAATGATCGCATAAATGACGGTTCACACTGCACCGTTTCGGGTCCGAGGCGTAAGTGTACCGAGTCCGTACCATCAAGCCTTGGCATTAGGTTAGATAACATTATAGTGTGAATTTCTGGCGATATTAAAAAACGAAAAATTTAAATACTTTCTCGAAAAACATACCAAGCAAAATATTCCAGACGAATCTACACTACGATAACACTATGTTGTGCCATTATATAACGTCACAATACAGAAGCTGCGGGAAAAAGCTAAATATAAAAATATTTGGGTATCTTTAGACGAAACGACGGATGTAGAACAAAGGATCCTAGCAATTTTTGTTTTTAGTATTTTGGGAGTTGAAGGAGAAAGAAATAAATCATATCTATTGACAGTGAAAGTGTTGGAGAAAGTGAACCATTCAACAATTGCTATATTTTTCAATGATGCCCTAAATTGTTTGTGGCCAACAGGCATTTGTTACGAAAAAGTTTCCTATGACGTGGAAAGATGTTTTTCAGAAATTAAAAATATTTTATCTGATAATTTGTTATATCATATTGTAATAAAATGTAATTTATTTCAATCTAAAAAACGACATTTGAAAGCATATTTAAATGAATATATTTAATATTTTGAATGCATATTTGCTTGCTTATTTTCTACTTTTTTAATGCATAATTATCCGAAGCCTACTTATGAGTGTACCATTTCTACTTTAAATATTATAAATATAAGAGCTCAGTGAGCATCCTCGTTTTAGTCCCTTTTCTATTCAAGACTTTATCTTTTATCAAAGCTCTTTATATACTGCCAATTTTTTATTTTTGTAACACGGCACTATTTTATTATAGTAAAAAAAAACATTTCTTTTGTTTATCATCACTTCATTCTAAAAACAGCTAAGTGGTGTTTTGATTTTATCGAAAAGATGAATTATCAGAACCCAAATCCAATGCATTGAGTGAAATATAATCTCTTATTTTTATCTTCTTAGTAGTTTATCGTGTACGTTATCTATGTTATGGTTGATCGGTTGTTAATTAGTAATTATTGTCAATTACAACAGACTCTTAAAATAAAAGAAAATATGTTTAAAAATTGTTATTAAAGAAGATGATGTGCGTCTGCCTTGAGCTCCCTATGAAACCCGATGATATGTTTGTGAAAAATACATGACTCTAAAAATGATCACTTGTCAACCGAATTTAGCCTCTACCCCCTGCATCTCCACTCTCCTCCAACTCCCCAACTAAATACACATTCGTAGTGTATCAATAAGGCCTAATTTCCGCATCTCCTAGATTTTCATTTTTGTTTTAGTGAACTAAATTTAGATGAAAAACATAAGATTTAATAATCGTCCCCCAGATATTCTCATTTAACTTATACTTTGATCTATATTACCAGAATGATATTTCCTATTCGCCTACGCAATTTTTCGGTCAATCCCTAACAAATTAGGAGGAGTATTAGCATTAGTACTGTCAATTGCTATCTTATTAATTTTGCCTATAACTAATAAAAGTATGATAATATCAAACCAATTTTACCCTATTAATAAAATAATATTTTGAATATTTGTAGCTAATACTTTACTATTAACATGAATTGGGGCTCGGCCAGTAGAAGATCCCTATATTTTAACAGGCCAAATCTTAACTATTACCTATTTTTTATATTTCATTTTAAATCCAATAATTTCAAAAAGATGGGATAAAATTATATTTAACCATTAATCTTAGTTAATGAACTTGAATAAGTATATATTTTGAAAATATAATAAAGAAGATTTAACCTTCTATTAACTTGTACTAAAATTTATTAATAATTAATTACTATGGAAAGGCATTATAAAATGACAATAACTTCGAAGTCAATCAGGTTTATTTCAAAATGATGATACAATCTTTTACTTTTAGGGTATTGTTTCTCGAGGAAAACTGTATGTAAGGTTTTGAAAAATATCTTTCTGGTATCCTCAAGTCGCACGCTAAATTAATGGCGAACGATTGTAGTTTTGTTGTTTGTTGGATACCAAAACTGCACTTTTTAACTATTTATTTACAATATTAATAATTATGTACAAATTTGACAAAGAACGTATGACTATAAAATTTTAATTAACTATCAAATGATTAATAAGGTAAATCTCTTATAACAAGCAAGTTCAGAGTCTCTTTTTAGAATCTCTCTGTTTCTAATAGTAAAAAAAACTGTTTTCTATTTCTATCGTTCCTCCTAATTTTATAACTTCCTTTGAGGGTGTGGTCAATTTCCAATTGGGAGATTTTGCAGTGACGTCCCCCGATATTTAAATTTTTGGAATTAATTTTAGGAAAAGCCATTTACCCAAGAAAGTGACCAACCCTTCATAATAACAATAGGTACCATGGACCAATAGAGACCATATGGCTCTCGTAATTAGAAGAGTTGTACCCTAATAAAAGCATAAATTTCTCTCCACTAGCATTTGGAAAGATCCGGGTAATAATTCACACAAAATTTACAAACCTGCAAGACGGAACGAATCAAAATTTCTTAAATTACAAACCATTACATGAACGAAGCTTAATATAAATTAAAATGGATATGACTGACACTTCCATACAAAATGTACTTGAAATACAAATATACATAAATTTAACACGCTTATTGTGAAGACCGAACAGGTGTATATGCTTGTTATTTAGTATTAGCCGTCATCACTTCAATCTCTTCCAATAGCTGCATTGAATAAATAACTTTCAAGTTGGACGTAACTCTTTGCTTTGTATTTTCTTGGTGTCCATATCAGTAAAGCAATTTTCACACAGCAGACGACTAACTTTGTACCAACTTTACATTGTCAGTACCAATTCAATATAACAATACAGTTGAGAGAATGTATATTTGGGCCTAATTGAAACACTAAGAATGTGTATTTATTTGGAGCTGGAGGAGTTAAGGTGCAGGTGGTGGTGGGTTAATAAGGTTGATAAATGATGTAACGAAAAAAAGTCGTTACTTAAAAAATAATTTTCTTTTGAATCGATAAACACGGTTACATTCTAAGTGCTGGGTTGTTACGGTCATAGTTAGACGAGTGACGGTTTTGTCTCTCATCTAATTATTGTCTTTTTTATGTATCTGTCGAGAGAGTGTTGTGGAAGTTGTGGAGTTTCCCATGTATGGTGGTTTGGAAAAAGGAAGGGATTGCCCTACCCAACAAGGACCACGAGGATTTTTCGAACGGACACCTCCGTATAATTGCGTGTTTTCCTAGTTTTATGTTCATTATTAATTTTATACTTATCATTAGTTTACTAATATTTATTGATAAATATTATTTGTACTGCTCGCTATATTTTGTTTGTTGTGAGGCCATAGAAGCGTAATAAGAATAAGCAACGGGGTAAGTTGAGAGTTTTCTTATTTTTTATGGGGTCTGTGTGTCTCTCGTAGCGATAGACACCACGTACAACCTACAATCGACCTTTTCTTCTGCGAAAGCAACTTATTTTTGTTTTTGTTTTTTAATTAGTGTTTGTATCATTTTATATTGTTTAAATAAATTTTCAATTTTAATAATTGTCGCTGCCATTATGCGCCGCATATTTTGCTACTGATTTTTAAGTGAATATTAGAAATAACAGATCACATAAGTATCATGACACGATCAATAATGAAAGTGTCTGGTTATTTATAGATTATCTTTAAGTGTATCTTTATTTTTACGAAATAGTACTGTTGAAAAGAGGAAGTGATAAGTTGTTGAAAAATATATCAATAAACAATTAATGAAAATAATGATTAGGTGTGACAATAAGGTATGTCTGCTTTTGTCTGTACTTAATGACAAGAATTTTATCTAAAAAGAAATTTTAGGCCCAGTCTCGAAACAGTTTATTATTTCTGTAGCGTAGCAGTATTTTTAAGAAATATAAGGTAATACAACGGACGTCATTTTTATTACATAATGATAATGAAACCAAAAAATTTTTAAAAATGAAATGATCATGGAGTATCTAATAAAATACGCACTGTAATAATTATGTGGTTTCCTTGTCTACAACTTGTATCCATTTTTCGCAAGACTATGAAAAATGTACCTTAATTTTTAATCGTATTTCAGTTCCTGTCAACAACTGAGATATTTCTCCCTTAAATCAAACGTTTGAACGAATGTAAAAGGCATGTTTTTTAAGTAAGTATCGTTTTAAAATTAATAAAAAAACGTGCAAAGATATCTTAATAATTTTATTTTTACATGAAAGCCTGTACCTTAATCTACTTTCTACACAATTTCCTTCAATATTGAGGTACTTGTCATAACGTTTGTCTAGTTTTTGAATACCCTTCTCATAGAACTCTGCCGCCTGACTTGTTCACTTCGCCACTGCAGGAACAAATAGTAATCACTGGGCGTCAGATCAGGGCTGGACGGAGGATGATCTAGAGTTTCCCAGTGAAAATATGTGATGAGATCTCAGATCTGACGATGAATATCAATCGTTTTTAGTTCTTTAACACTAAGAAATCGAATAACAGCCCGGACTCCGGAGTTCACAGTGGGCGGGAATCACGATTATCGGCGGCATCTTAAACACTCAGTAAACAACGTATACAAGAGCTAATCAGACTGTAATGGCGTCAGTCTGTAGGTGGGAGATGTAGGTGCTCAGTGCGCAAACGGTACTTACTTAAAAAATGTGCCTCGTATCATCAGAAAATTGCTTGAAATAGGATAAACCGAAAAATTATAATTTTATAGCGTCACACATATTACTTCAATAATTGAACAGTTTTAGTAAAATAATGTAATAATAAATATTTATAATATACTCTAGAAGTTATGAAAATAATAACTCAACAAACTGATAGGTCCTTAGAAAAAAAACTTTTTTGTGTTTCATTCCCACCAGCTACTCGTGCTGGTGGGCGAGCAGTTCCTCCGACCTACACTGTAGTACAAAGCCGGAGGGTTGGGGGTAAGGCCCTCTTCAGCCTCCTTTCAGGAATCGTGGAAATGGGTGGATGGTGTGGTTAGGGAGAGAAAGATGAGACGAACGAAATGAAGACAGAAGAGAAGTGAAAGGTTATTAAATGATCCAAGGAAACCGCAGAAAACTTGGACCAGAGCAGCCGGACCCGGGTTCGAACCGGTGACCTCCCGAATGTAAAGCAATGATCTAGAGCACTAGTCATGGTAAGGAGTAGATGTAGAGGAAGGGAGGATATAGAGTAGTTCCCTATTTCTTATTTGCCTGATAATTCGTTGGTGTCACTAGCACCTAATTTCTTTTTGTATTCCCCATCGGTATGTCATTGTGAACAAAACGATAATTTTTTCTATTTACAGGTTACCTTAAGCTTCATAGTTAACTATATAGTTAAATATAGTTACCTATAGCTTCATGTTAAAACATTATGATATTCGAAAATAATAATAATTATGAGAGTGTAGTGATTACCTTTTATCTTACTGTCTACATCCAATAATCTCTCATGTTAATAACTCATTGTTAAAATGTATACTAGCATAATGAGGGCAGTAGAAGGTCCTACAGGAGATCTCTCTTCAATGGATCTAAGGGAAATAAATATTTTATAATATAATATTATCTATTGTAATTACACTTCATCTTTATGACAAGTATTAGCGCCAAAACAAATTCACGCCGATGTGGGTGATTAGAACCTTTAAGGAATGCTGAACATGACAGAGCCGTATTAGAATATTTTGGAAAATTCCTTACACGTTTACATTAACAGTTAGCCGATTTACGAAATAATGACAAATCCGTACCTGCCCAAAATTATGGCTTTGGTGTACTACTTGTTTAAATCACGCGCAGAGCACGCAAAGATCACGTTTTGATTGAGCATTGATTACATGCCCTTTCTCTTTAAGATGAATATAGTATTGTATTTAAATATCAAGAGCAAGCAAGTTTTTCAAATGATATTTACTTACAATATATTATGTATTTTATAATGTATTAAGAAATATGCATACAGATGTGTATATATCTAGTTAAATTGTACTAATATAATAATTAAAAATGATACAAGGATGTTATATTATTACCCTTATTTATTATTTGAATTTAAAGAAAAGCGAAAAAATTGAACTTATCATTTCAGCAGTTGAGTCATTGCCTGTCATTAAATTATTTAAATACCAGTCAATAATCACTAAATTGTTATGTAACATAATATTTTCGATTCTTGTTGGAGAATCCAATTCCAATCAATAAACTGTCGTTGGAGATCAATGCATCAAAACTATATGATTAAAAACAATGTAATGTAAAATTATAAAGTTTATCGGTGCTAGTAAAGACAGATAAAAAGACTTATTTGAAAAATTAGTAATACCTTTTCAAGTGGTTTTGAACTAATAAAATGTAGTGAATGTCGTAGACCTGTGCAGTCTCTACTTAACTACAATTCACGAAATAGGTTTCATTTACTCTTGATTAAACTAGCTGATGAATTAATGATCATGAAGAAAGAAGGCACTTTCCAAGTATTGATTAAAAAGTGGACTCAACTTATTCCAGTGACACTAGGTACGTTTAATAATATAATTAAATTTCTTTTACTTACTTAATGAATAAAAAACACTTTTTCGAATTTCACAGTTTATTGTTTATCACTTGACAATATTGTTTCGCTACACTGTAGCTTCTTCGGATGTTATATCTAAACAATAAACTGTGAAATTCGAAAAAGTGTTTTTTATTCATTAAGTATATAATGGAATTTCATCAAGTATCAGTAGATAAAATCAATTATAATTCTTTTACTTACCCTTCGTATTCTGTATAGAATATGAAGTAGAAGGCATTATTTTATAAATGCATATTTATTATTTATCGAAGTACATTTCTAATATTATTATTTTATAGTATATACGTAGGTGTAATTTTCATTTTGATAAACATTCTAAAATAGTTTTATTTCATTTTCAAAGTATAAGAATTATTACATTTACTATTTATAGACAATGAATTTCCCATACAGGAAATTTGTACTTTTATTAACGTTTAGAACCTTCGAAATCACAACAAATTAAACATAACCGTGCTATTAAATATATATAACGTTATATATTTTTTCCAGCATGCATATGTGCAATATCAGATGGCATGCAATATGCCTGGACAGCTCCTGCGATTCCCATTTTGCAATCAGAGGAGAGTCCTGTAGAAATTGAAGAAGAGGACGAAATATGGTTAGAAAACATTTACAACTTCGGTGGATTAGCTGGTTTAGCTGTAACCATATGGTTCGTAAACAGATTTGGAAGGAAAAAGTCCATTCTATTTGCTGCAGTACAACATGCTGTCGCCTGGATTATGATAGCGCTTGCTAAGGATAAGGCAGTTATCTATGTAGCGAGGTTCATATCAGGATTAGCCGGAGATGTTTCATTCGTATCAATACCCATGTACATAGCAGAAGTTGCCGACAAACAGGTTCGCGGCTTTTTAGGAACTTTCATCTTCATCAACATGATGATTGGAGTATTTATATTATATTGTGTAGCTCCTTATACCACTATTGCAAACAGTTCGTATGTTGGTTTATCAATTGTTCTATTCCAAATATGTACTTTTATTTGGATGCCTGAAAGTCCATATTATCATTTGATAAATGGAAAACAGCACAAAGCCTGTAAATCGTTGCAGTGGATCCGAAATACGAAAGACGTTAAAGATGAATTGGAAGAAATCTCTAAAGCAGTAGAAAGACAGCAATCTGAAAAGGGACGCGTAAAGGACTTGTTTACTGTGAGAAGTAATCTGCGTTGTGTCATTATTATGACGGTCCTTAATGCCGCTCAGCAGTTTAGTAGTATCAGTGTACTGTTAATGAACATGCATACAATCTTAGCAGATTCGGCAACATTTCTATCAATTAATCTCGCATCAATAATTGCCGCAGCGTTGATGCTGACTGCTTGTATTTTTGCTTCATTAATAATCGATAAATTTGGACGAAAAAAACTCTTAATTCTTTCCAGTTCCACTACTGCAATTGCACTTGGTATTTTAGCGACATACTTTGCAATAAAAAATGCAGGACATGCCATTGAGGAAAGTTATGGCTGGGTTCCGTTAGCTTCAGTTATCATGTACTCATTCACTTTTAAAGTGGGTTTGGGACTAGTTCCCATTGTAACGACTGGAGAACTGTTCCCAACAAATGTTAAAGCGATGGGTATGACTTTGGCGGATGCTATGTACGTTGGTTTTTCGATCGTCTCAATCTATATTTTTATGGGTATGAAAGATTCGCTTGGAATGCACGTTCCCTTCTACATATTTTCTGGATCATGCATTTTAACAGCTCTCTTCACATTATTGTACATTCCGGAAACTAAAGGGAAGACTCTTGAAGAAATTCAACTGATGTTGAGAGGAATTAAAAATTAGTGATTAGTGTTTTTTTTTTTTTGTAGATTTGCTTGTGTATATTATCATATTGTATATATTAATTTATAAAGGTGCATGCTATGGAATGTTAATGTGTCTTCCAAAAACTAAATGAGCGGAAATCTTTTTATATTTTTATATTCACATGAACTTGAATGAATTTTGTAAGTTGCCCTTATAAGTAATTTTATATTTATTTATTAGTAACTATTTATTATTTAGGAAGTAATTTAAAATGTAATACTTTATTAACATAATTGATAAATGTTAAGCATGTACATATTTTTTTAATTAGTGTTCAATAATAAAAACAATAATTTGTGAACTTTATACTGAATTATTTATTAATATTAACCCAACGTTTCGCTCAAACGTTTAGAGCTTCAAAAGGGAATCGTTCTGGTTAAACATGATTGTGTAAATCATCAACGCTCTCCTTTGTAGATAAATATGTACACCATTTGTTACAAATTTAAAATTGATATTAATTAAATACTTTGCAAACAAGTGCATAAAACGGAAATGTTACTTTTTACTGTATCACAAACTTCAAATGGTTGTTGTAGAAAGATTAAAAAATAACTTAAAGTAAATCAACACAGACAAATATTTTTAAATTGTTCACATCAGAACACTATAACCGTAGATGATGAAATGTTTTAGTTTTAATAAACCGCATAAAAAATGATTTAAAAAACAATTATATATTTTTCTATTAAGTTCACGGATTCTAAAATTTTAACAACTGTAAAATCTGTAAATTTAAACTGTGAATTTAATAATAAATGTTATAGTACAGTAAAAAAAAGTAAACTGTAAAGTAAAACTAATAAATCAGTAGTCACTACTGCAATTAATTATGAGTAAACAAAAGAAATAGATAATGTCATGACACGATATTGATACTGTTATATTTGACCAAATAACTCACACTAAAGAGTGAGAAGTAAGAATCAAAATCATAATTACTAGATTATTTAAAAAATTTCATTAGGAAATATCAATTATTTAAATTTGTTGAATGAGACGTAATAGTTTGCAACTAAGTTATTTTCCAGATCTGTTATATACTTCATAGCATCTGATCCAAATTTAATAATAGCACATGGGCTGTTTGGTCAAAATTGGCTTTATTCATTGACGTAATTTCCATCAAGAGCAACACAATCATTTCAGCGCCGCTCTAACATTTCAATACCAGTTTTATAGAACAATTTATCGTTTGCCTCAAAATAGACCTCAGCTTCAGCGATGGAGCGAAATTTCTTTCCGGCGAGCATTTTTTGGGGTCTGCGAATAGCCAGTAGTCACTGGTAGTAGGCTCCAAATCTGGAGAATACGGTGGATGTGGACAATTCGAAGTTCAATTAATTTTGCCATTGTTTTGATTGACTTGTGACACGGTGCTTGAACATCCTTGCACCAAACATTGGTTGGTGAATCAGGACAATTAATCCTAACTTCTGGTGCACGCCAAATTAATATTGTGTAGCTGATTGTTGATTTTTTCTTAAAATAACTCGACACTTTTTTTTAATTGTTTTATTATTTAAAGGATCGAACTTTATCCACAAGCTAAATAATTAACACTACTAAATATTACGAAGAATTAAATTAAAGAAATTACAAGATACTAGAACAGTTTACGAATGACTAAAAACCTGAAATGAATGCTGAATGATGAATGATTTAACCAACTTGAAAATTAATCTTATATAGGAAAAATGACAAAGATAATGAAAGTGACTTATACAAGTTAAACAAAGATGGTACACAGAAGTATGAAAATATATACATATATATTACAACCTAAAGATATTTTTGTCCCCCATAACAATGAGTTGCCGGATATTAATAGGTTTATAGGACATCGTTTAGAAACAGTAACCATTGTTCCCGACAAGCATCCTATCAGGTGTCGGGACAAACGAGGCATGTAAAAAAGTTAACATCAATTGAAAGTAACGAATATTACCAGTCTGCAATGTATTCATGCACACACCCCGATCGTCTTTGTACAATCTTAACGTTAGTGATATCTCAGGAAATATTGACCTATTGTATAAATTCCTAGCAGGTGTATAAATATAAGTGCATATAATAAAGATAAGTACTGAATATAATATGACCAAATAACACTGACTAATAAATACAAAAGGCAAATGAATATAATGAAATTAAAATTTTTGAAAGTGAAATTATAAAATAAAACATATTAAATAAAAATTGTTTCTAGAAATAGCGACGGAACATTGGTCTTTCTGACAGTTTCTGCGGAGTTAAATTTGAACTTCAAATTCACGACGTACGGCCCTGCAAAGCGTAATCTGTCTTAGTAAAATTAATTGAAAATCAGTTCTTTGCAAGCCTTTTTGGCATAGTTAGAAATTGAATTCCGAAACTTCGGTAACGCCATTTTACGCAGTAAGCTTTGATTTATGCGACAATTTCTGCGGAATTTAATTTGGACTTCAAATTTACGAGCTACGGCCCTGTAAAGTAGCATCTAGTTTAGTAGAATAGACAAAAAATCAGTACTTCGCAAGGTTCTTGGCATTGCTACAAATTGTATTTCAAAACTTCGAGAAGGTCCTTCAATCCACAGATATTTGCTGTTTCCGATGATTTCAGGAGAATTTAATTTGTTCTTAAAATTTACGAGTTACGGTCCTGTAAAGTCTCCCGTGTTTTTGAATAATAGGAAATATTTATTATATTCACAAGCTTTTTTATTATAGTTAGAAATTGAATTGCGAAACTTCGGAAATCTCATTCCATGCACTAAAGTTTCGTCTTTCTGGCGGTTTCTGCGGAGTTTAACTTGATCTTCAAATTTACTAGCTACTGCCCTGGAAACAGTCATCTATTTGAGGTATTTCGTACATTGCATAAAACATTGAACGGCATTTCTGACAAAGTTGGAATATAAATTTTGAAGCTTTGTATACCTAATGAATTGCAATAATGTTTGATCTTTCAGACGATTGTTGCAGATTTAAATTTACACTATAAATTTACGAGATACCTCCCTGGAAAGTGTCATCTGTTTTAGCGAACTTGAAAAAAATACATTTTTCTGTAAACCATATTGGCATAATTAGAAGTTGTATTCTGAAACTTCGGAAATGCCATCGCATGCATCTAGCTTTGGTATTTCTGATGGATTCAGCAGAGTTTATTTCGGACATCAAATTTACGAGCTACGGCCCTGCAAGTCTTGCATGTTTTTGTATAATAGAATAATGTCAGTATTTCCAAACCGTTTTATGCATTAATTTCTGCTTTTTGCGGCAGTTGGTACAAATTTTAATCTCGATTTTATATTTAAGAGCTATGACCCAGTGTGTCTGTTTTTACATAATCGAAATTTTTGCCTATATATATATATTTTTTCTTTTCAATATTTGCGGGCATTTTTGATATAGTTACAAATTTTATTTTTAAATGATAGGATAGTTTATGCATATTTTAATTTGGACTAATACGGACCTGCATGATTTAGGGATTTCGAAAATAGTGTTCCATGCATTAAGATCAACTCTTTTCGATAGGTAAAATCAAATTGTAAAATAAATTTGAAATAATAAACTATCAACATCGTCAAAAAGTGACATTTGTTTTTATTAATTTATTGTAATGTCTGCTTTTTCCCGATAATTAAAGCGAATTTTATGTTAAACCTCAAATATACTAGAAACATGTGACAATGTGACGTCTGTTTTCATGAATTTGAAAATACATATAATCATAATTTCTTTTGAATTTATATTTATATTTCGCGGCAGTCTAGAAACGCGCTCCCTTCCATCACCTTCGGTAACGCACGGATAGTTTCATTACGTGAATATTAAGATACAAAAATGTCTTGTTTTATCTAATTATGGTAATAATTAGTTATAGTGGATGTATTTAAATTTTATCGAGGTATTGTTTTAAATCATTATTTGCTGGAACTAACGACGGTTGAGCAAAAGAACATGTTAGACGTTATGTTGATTAATGTCGTGTATGACGTACTTCCTTCTTGTTCACTGCTTAGTTCGTGTATTGTATCTACTGTTTTGTTTGTGGCTGGTGTGTTATTTTGTCGGCGTTTTTGATTATTTTTTTGGGAAAAACTAATAGTACATATAAAATTTCTATCGCAATAAATTCCGAAATTACAGTTATATATGTGGTATGTATTTTTTTATTCGGGTATAATTTTATTTGTACGATTTACTTTAAGTAAACGAGCAGTTCCTGGTTCACTACGCCATATTTAATAATATAGGAAAAGCTTAAAACTTATTTTCATATATTGATCGATTTCATAAAAAATAATAGTCATCAGTTCAATATAAACAAATTGATTGTATGAAATAATTCACTATTTTATTTTGGTAACTAAATAATTACTGTTTTAATTTATTAGTATTTTTAGCTTTCATTTGTTCTTTTCTTTTCACAGATACATTTCGGAATGCATTATTTCTTTCCCTTGCCAAACGAATTCTCCTTTAGTTTGACCTACATAGACAGTGTATTTCCTTCCTAAGTCTTAAAGGACCTTATTGTCACAAGGTAAGATGACTTTGAAATTAAATACCTACATAGGTTTGGTTTTTTTTTATGGAACATCCTGATCAACTTCTTAAGCAGTTGTGTATAGTTTTAATGAAATATTCGTTATTGCTTTAAATAGAAGTAAAGTTAATTAAAATGAAACAAGTACAGTTATTATAAATTGATTTAAATACTTTTTGTTTTTCTACAGACTTCACAATATCAAGACGTATGGAACTGGTCTAAATAAAAGTACTAATATAATGAAGACATTCCTTTGGATACAGTATTTGGGATATGGGGAAAAAATCCGAACATCCTGTGCCTGTTTTATTTTGTGAAAAGGTAAGGTATGATAAGGATGTGATACATTAATAACTCAACAACAAAAAAGAAAGTAAGAAGGAACTTTAAGAATCTCTAGGTTTTAAATTAAAATTCAGCAATCTGTATTATAGTATTGTTATCAGTTTCTTAATTAAGAATTAGTTAGTTCAATGAGATAGGAATAAGGGTTTTTGTTTTTTATTGAATTTTTTATGTGGAAATTTTGTTACATTGCTGTTGTATCTGAATAATTTATAGTTTCGTAAAAAGAAAATTAAGATTGTTTCTTTTTGCCTTCATTTAGCTTCAAAGAATTGAGAGTTGTGACAGTGGCTTTTTCTCCCCTGGAAACAATGATAATAATCACAATGTGGTATATCGCCAATAAAACAATTTATGAGATGGAATTGGTAATAGAAGGTAAGAAAAATAATTTATGATTAGTTTTTATTTTAGTTGGTATTTTAAATTCCATAATGGAACAATTAGAAGTCAGTTTTAGTGTCGATTCACATACTGTTTAAATTACAAGTTTTTGCTCATTTGTAATAAGAACGTGTATGACATTTATTTAATATTTCCTTTTGATGTTATGTTATCAGATCAGGATCACGTTCGTTAATTTTATTTACTTGTCCCATACTAGTAGAGACAACTATTGCATGTGCAAAACTTAGCTGAAGGGTGCACAAGTCCCTTTAAAAAGTACATACTTCATTTGTTTAGGGCAATTAAATTCAATCTAGGTAGGTAGTTAAAATAAAATTGACACTAATTAATAATAGGATTGTTTATACTTCGCTACAAAAACCATTCAAATATCATGTATTATTTAAAAATCGATAAGACACTTTTAAGTTAGTGCAATTTTGTATTTGTATAATATGAGAGCTACAAAAGTACTGTCTATATACTACTTATGCTTTCTATAATATTATAATATTATGTTAACCGTCAATTTGTATTATATTGCAGGTGTTTGGTCTGGACGAACAGTCTTTATTATTGCAAAATAAGTTCTGTCTATGTTTCATTAGCTGCATGTACTTTTTTCAAGGTTTAAAGATATTTTGTATTAATCGATTACATGAAATGAATATCTTGTAATAACCAGACGTATGTTTATATAATTTAAATTACACATTTTGATCGCTACACTTAATAATCACGTCGAGTCAGTCTTCTCAGTAATGGAACGTATGTTGAGACTAAACACCTGAATTTCTTTATTATACTAACCAGCTAAAAGCCACCACTATTACTGCAATTTATTTTATTATTTTTCTTACAATTCACCCTTTACAAATACTTGACTTTATTAAAAAGCAAAAAACAATCGTATTGCTGTTCAGTCACCATCTAAACACTACACGACGGTTATCATATAATCTATGGTTATTCACAATCATTCAGATAGTAAGTCAAAATTGACATTTCAGAATTATTAGTAATTATCAACTTGCTTATTTATTTTTGGGGTCCTACGTATGTAGTGTAAATCTCATTTGAGAAGTAAAATATTGTCTGTGACATTAATAATTCTTCAATTGCACAATGTCACAGCCAGTTTTATAACTAATGTCATAATTGCCTATCATTGTTCTTAAATTAAAATAATGTTCTTGTTTTATTATGCATTCAGCACCAAAGAAGGGTATTGGAAGTGCCCGTTTCTCCCTGGATAGAAGGATCACAACGTCCAGTCTGTTGCTGAAGAAGGAATTGTTTGTGAAATAGAATTGGTTACCACATAAAAACCCCAGGAGCTTTTACATCCAGAAGGTAAGAAAGATCATTATGAATAGTTTTAACACTTGTCTTTGTTCGTTAAACGATCCCAAACTATTAATAGTTTTAGTTTTAATGTATATTTGTGTTCTTGAATTTAACTGAATTGTTTAGAAAATAATCTTCCTTAATCGATTTGTAAATTAAATATTATAGCACATTTATTAAAGGTAAAGTTGAAAGGATAATTATTACTCACATGTTTTAAATTTCATTAATCGTTTCTATTAAAGTTTATTTATTTTCAAATACTCTCGATACTTTCAGAAATTCCACTTTTTACATTCAGTTATCTTTCCACAATGTCATCAAATACATAATGTTCATATTAATTAAGGGGTCCTATATATGTAGTGTAAATCTTAAATGAGAAATATAATATTGTCTGTGACATTAATAATTCTTCAATTGCACAATGTCACAGCCAGTTTTATAACTAATGTCATAATTGCCTATCATTGTTCTTAAATTAAAATAATGTTCTTGTTTTATCATGCATTCAGCACCAAAGAAGGGTATTGGAAGTGCCCCTTTCTCCCTGGATAGAAGGATCACAACGTCCAGTCTGTTGCTGAAGAAGGAATTGTTTGTGAAATAGAATTGGTTACCACATAAAAACCCCAGGAGCTTTTACATCCAGAAGGTAAGAAAGATCACTATGAATAGTTTTAGCACTTGTCTTTGTTCGTTAAACGATCCCAAACTATTAATAGTTTTAGTTTTAATGTATATTTGTGTTCTTGAATTTAACTGAATTGTTTAGAAAATAATCTTCCTTAATCGATTTGTAAATTAAATATTATAGCACATTTATTAAAGGTAAAGTTGAAAGGATAATTATTACTCGCATGTTTTAAATTTCTTTAATCGTTTCTATTAATGTTTATGTATTTGATAATAAATACTCTCCACACTTTCAGAAATTGCACTTTTTACATTCAATTTTCTTTCTACAATGTCATCGAATACATAATGTGCATATTAATTTTGGGATCCTATATTTGTAATGTAAATGTAATATGCGAAATAAGATATTGCTTGCAACATTAATAATTCTTCAATTGCGCAATGTTACAGCCAGTTTTATAACTGATGTCATAATTGCCTATCATTGTTTTTAAATTAAAATAATGATCTTATTTTATTATCCATTCAGCACCAAAGAAGGGTATTTGAAATGCCCCTTTCTCCCTGGATAGAAGGATCGCAACGTCCAGTCTGTTGCTGAAGAAGAAATACCATACTTATTAGTAGACTTTAGGAGCTCGTAATACCAGAAGGTAAGAAGATTGATTTATTTTTTTGGGACTGGTGTGTTCGGTGAACTATCCGAAAAACAATTAATTTTGTCAAGTTTCATATACCTGTTCATTCGAAAATAGTTTAAAAGTTTAGAAAAGAATAAATACATAGAACACTAATATTTTCGATGATAATTTGTTATCATAATGTAATGTAGTGGACCGGTCCGGTTAGTATGAAATCATGAACAGTGAAGAGAAACATTGTTTAATGATTTTTAAAATGATCGTCCTAAGAATTTTGATATAAAAAAAATAGGAAATATCAATTATAGTAACAATAAATTAAGAAAGCGTAAATACTTGATACATTCAATAATGAGCAATTTCAAAATAGAGAATAATAAAAGAGACTGTGGTATGTAATAATTTACAAAAAGAGAGACTTACCCCTATATACAACAAACAGTCTTGCGTTGAAAATGCCCACATTGTAAGTGGGCAAAACACGTGTCCGCATTTGTGATTGTTTGTGGTATATAAGGGTAAGTCTCTTTTTGTAATTTAAGGAGCAAAAATTACTTAGTGAGGTTTTAATAATGTTTTCAGTAATTATTAATAGGGAATTATTCATAAACAAAATCATATTTTTAACTTTTGCAATAAATAGGGCGTAAATACTTCAAAATTCCAACTGCGGTGTATTGCTTCAGAAAACTAGATAAAAACATTTGTTGATGTTTCAAGGGATTATTTGAGGAATTCATTATTAATACTGATTTCTTTTTGGTGTTTAGTTTTGTTCAGTAGTACGATAATATGGTGCTGCTTCTCAGACTATTTTATTGTCGTTAATTTATTAATACTTTATAGTGCCGATTATTATTGTTTTTCAACTTGGAATTTGTTACAAACGTAGATAATTGGTTCTTAATATAATAACATTGAAATATATTTGTATGGAATAATTGTTTTATGTTAGTTTTGGTTATTAGTTTGAATTTACTAGTTTAATAAACATCAGTCCTTACTTCTTAAACAAGCCTAGGGAAAATTCGTTCATTACTTTTTATGTTATCTTACATGAACGTTCTGCTTTGACGTTTTCTTAATTTTATTGAACAATCCAATCTAAAGTCGATTAAAAATACATAAATATTTTATTTTAATTATTTTACTAGTTATGTTTACATTTTATTCTTACATCTCGATTTTTGTGTATTCTACGTGTTCGAACCTACCATAAGTATTTCTGACAAGCTGATCTTAAATGTAGTTTTATCTTCGTGGGATTTTTTGGTCCTCAGCCACGTCTTCTACCTTGATGACGAGAAAGACTGCAGTGGATTTGACGACGATTTCCAGTGAGAAGTTCTAGTGATTTGCCGAGTACTCTTAAGATATAATTGATTGGATTATAAATGGCCGACTACTGTGGTACGTTCCTTTCTGCACTCAGTTAGCTGATTCTTTTCTTATGAACATCTTCGCCTTTGGAACAGTAGATTCTGCACTTAACTAAGGTGAGAATAAATTAAAAGTTCATTAAATTTTTCACGTTACTAATCTGTTACCACCCTATCTGTTTCAGGTCATCGGTGGAGAAGACAAAGAAGACCGTAGTTAGAATGCTGTATTATTTTATTTCAGTAGATTCATTATTTTGTATGTTAATTAGTTCATTTAAATAGAATTCATATTTTATTTTGCATGTTATTTGATTCATTTTATTTTAATTAATTTTTTGTTTTGCATATTTAGTTCATTTTAATTGAATTCGTTTTTATTTTGCATGTTTTTTTTTTATTTTGCATGTTTCTTGCTTACCTCTTCGCTTTGCTTACTGCACATTCTCGCTATTCCGCTTCGCATTTACACTACGTCTTCTACATGATTCAACGTTTCGTTATCGTGTTCAATTCTCTTCTCAGCTTTGTGGGCCGAGGGAGGGCCTCCCCGAACGAATCCCCTTAGCCTTAGCTTTTTAGTTGTTCTTTTAAGGTACCTTAGGTACCTTAACGTGAGTCTACCCTAACGTTACTTCATTTCAGACGGGGTACAGTGGGTTATCTGGAATAGGAGGAATAGCCGACTGCCCAGCTTATTTCGTCGAAATCTGTCCGATCTTTTCTACCAATCTATTAGTCTTTGTCGTTAGTCCTGCTTAATGCTCTATTCGCTTTCAGATAATATGGTATTTCGTAAGAAGACTGAAGACATCGTATTTCTTTCTTTTTATTGTATTTCCTTTGTTTTCTTGTATTTCTCTTACAGGTATTTTGTTCTTTTCACTTTATAAACTGTTATATTAATATATTCATAATTTAAAATGATAATTGGCTTTTCCAAATTAAGTTTTTGTCAATTTTTCAAACCAAATTCAATTTTATTAGTAATTTTAATCATAGAAGTAATTTGGGTGGATAGGGTGGCTATAAGGGGAGATGCGGAGGCCACAGAGTGTTAGGGGTGCTTTTTACCCCAAACATAATGTTTGAATATTAATATAACAGCCTATAAACAATAAATTGTACAAAATTTTGTCTTTCTCTTACAGGTATTTTGTTGTTTTTACACTATAAACTGTTATATTAATATATTCGTAATTTAAAATGATAATTAGCTTTTCCAAATTAAGCTTTTGTCAATTTTTCAAACCAAATACAATTTTATTAGTAATTTTAATCATTAGAAGCAATTTGGGTGGATAGGGTAGCTATAAGGGGAGATGCGGAGGCCACAGAGTGTTAGGGTTGCTTTTTGCCCCAAACATAATGTTTGAATATTAATATAACAGCTTGTAAACAATATATTGTACGTTATTTTGTTATAATTAGTAAAATCTTGTTGAAATCTATTATTAAGTGATGGCGTTATGGTAACATGTATTTGATTGAATAATACAATAAATAATTTGTTTTGAATAGATGTTTTATTAATAAATTGATAAACGTTAGAAATATCTTGAACGAAAAATTTGAATTCAATAAACAGAAATTTGTTATGCTGTCCATGTAAAAATTAATTTGGAACATTTAATTTTTGCAATAGAAATCTGTAATGGAAGTCTATCGGAGAATAGCAAAACTAATTACAGGAATCTAAACATTTGAAACACGCGATCTGTACAAGGTCTAATCTACAAATATTTTGACAAAAATTACCCGAATGCACTTATGCTCTCCTGATACAAATGTTGAAATTTTTGGTTCTTATTCGCATACGGGGTCTAGTCAACAAATAGTCTGACATAAAAATATGCAAAATCAAATATTGTTTGTCAAACTATTTGTTGACCATACCTCGTATGTTAATATAAAATTCGAAATTTTCCACCATTTATTAAGCATAAGTTACTTGGAATAAATTTATCGAATCTAAATTTTTTAATTTTCGAATAACAAGTAAATCAGCAACTATATCAATATACTTTATTGAATTTAAAGTGCTGATTAATGAGAAAATAAAACAATTTCTAATCTCAATACATTTATTAAAAATCACCCTTAAGAAAGTACAATACAATTATTTAATCATGTTTATATTAACATAAAACTACTAATTAATATATTAACTGTGTTACTTACTACAAAATATACTGGATACAATCCAGCTTGATGTACAAACAATACACAAACAGTATAAATTTAAACACATCTTTAATACAAATTGAAAAGAGTTTATTACAATTGAATGCGATAACTACTTACATTTCATGCTATATAAACTGTTTTACTAATATTGGAATACTATTTTTGGGACAAAAGGCCCTCCCTAACACTGTGGGCACCGTATCTCCCCTTACAGCCACCCTATCCGCCAAAATTACTTCTAATGGTTAAAATTACTAATAAAATTGCATTTGATTTGAAAAATTGACAAAAACATAATTTGGAAAAGCTAATTATCATTTTAAATTACGAATTTATTAATATAACAGTTTATAAAGTAAAAAGAACAAAATACGTGTAAGAGAAAGACAAAATTATCTACAATATATTGTTTACAAGCTGTTATATTAATATTCAAACATTATGTTTGGGTCAAAACGCAACCCTAACACTATGTGGCCTCCGCATCTCCCCTTATAGCTACCCTACCCATCCAAATTGCTTCTAATGATTAAAATTACTAATAAAATTGTATTTGGTTTAAAAAATTGACAAAAACTTAATTTGGAAAAGCTAATTATCATTTTAAATTACGAATATATTAATATAACAGTTTATAGAGTAAAAAGAACAATTTATTTCATATGTGGAACAAAAACAATGGTTACAAAATATATCTAATTTATAAAATATTTTATTGGGAATATTAAATCGGTTATAAACTGTTGTGTTAACATTTCAAAAGCATGTTAGGGTTAAAAAAGCACCCCTAACACTCTGTGGCCTCCGCATCTCCCCTTATAGCCACCCTATCCACCCAAATTACATCTATGATTAAAATTACTAATAAAATTGAATTTGGTTTGAAAAATTGTCAAAAACTTAATTTGGAAAAGCCAATTATCATTTTAAATTATGAATATATTAATATAACAGTTTATAAAGTGAAAAGAACAAAATACCTGTAAGAGAAATACAAGAAAACAAAGGAAATACAATAAAAAGAAAGAAATACGATGTCTTCAGTCTTCTTATGGAATACCATATTATCTGAAAGCGAATAGAGCATTAAGCAGGACTAACGACAAAGACTAATAGATTGGTAGAAAAGATCGGACAGATTTCGACAAAATAAGCTGGGCAGTCGGCTATTCCTCCTATTCCAGATAACCCACTGTACCCCGTCTGAAATGAAGTAACGTTAGGGTAGACTCACGTTAAGGTACCTAAGGTACCTTAAAAGAACAACTAAAAAGCTAAGGCTAAGGGGATTCGTTCGGGGAGGCCCTCCCTCGGCCCACAAAGCTGAGAAGAGAATTGAACACGATAACGAAACGTTGAATCATGTGGACGTCGTAGTGTAAATGCGAAGCAAAATAGTAAGAATATGCAGTAAGCTAAGCGAAGAGGTAAGCAAAAAATATGCCAAATAAAAATTAATCAAAATGAAGACATGCAAAATAATAAATTAATTCAAACGAAATCAAATTAAAAAAAAAACGTGCAAAATAAAGAATTAATTCAAATAAAAAAGCATACAAAATTAACTTTTAAATAAAATAAAGAAGCATTCTAACTACGGGGTCTTCTTTATCTTTTCCACCGTCGATCTGAAACAGATAAGGTAGTAACAGATTAGTAACAAGCAATTCGTAATTAATTTAAACGTATTCTTACCTTAATTAAGAGGATAAAGTTAACAGTAAATAAGTCCAACAAGAACAATCCAATTAGATGACTAATTATAGTGGGATAACAATAAACTTCAGCGTGCTCTCGTTCCTGGAACAGAAAATGAAATACGTAACTTCCCAACAGCAAACTAACTCCAGGAAGAGTGACTTCATTGTAGACAACTTGTTGTTGCATCAGTGAGATGGTAATAAACTTCAATATCCTTCCTTTCATAAGTAACCTGTAGAAATGAAAAAGAGGAAAATTAATTACAATACAAGACACAGAATAAAAAAAAGAATCGAAAAGTAAGAAGCAAACACAGATCATAATGGTGAATTGGGCGTGACTTGTACATTACACATAGACAAAACATATGCTTTAAACAGATAACATTCAACCCTCAATTCACTTCAACGGGGATACATTAAAATGCAAGAGTAACAAGAAGGGTGTTACAATTTGTCATTAGTCATAGCATAACTAAAAATACTAAACAATAATTATTGTGAACAGTATTACTGGTAATTAGGGCGAATCTTCTTTTTTGCTTAAATTAAATATGCATTAATTATGTCAATGTATTCTCATTTTAATTAACAGCAGAATATAAGGAGGAATGTACAATTGTTGGATACATTTAGGATTCCAGTGATGTTGAATTAAAATTAAATGTGCTCTTACTCACCAATCAAAAATTAACTGTACAATGGTCCAAGGTGAAGAAATCAACTGCCAAACCATGTCCAGTAAGAACATTCCACTATCAGATGATTGATTGTCTCAAGGTGAAGTCGTTAACAGCAAAACCCAAGTCAGGAAAAACAAAATCATTGTAAATTGTTTCGGCATGATCAATATTAACTTCAATTCACATTCACAATTTTTGGCCAATCTGTAAAAATGGACAAAAGCGAATTAACTATACTATTAAGTAGACACGATATGAAATAAAATTAAACAACACACCGAAAAGCGAGCAAAACAGTTAAATATAAAATGGCGACTAGGCGTGCCTCTTATGACAAAAGCCACATAATACAAATGACGTTTGCTGTAATCTATCACACAGATACTCGACAACCGTGCGAAAGGAAAAACCATAGATACCCAATGTATGATGAATCATTAATGATCGGCATAAAAACTTCACACTACATAATCCAAAATTACAACACCAAATTACTTAAAAATAAACTATTCGTGAAAAATTGGATTGATTCAGCAGTTACTCTGTGATAATTCATCTTTACAATAAATGAATAAACAGTACTTTGTTTATTATCACTTTTTTATTTACAAATCCTTTTGACTATAGTTTCGACAAAAAAGTTTGACAATGACAAAACCATGCCGAAAAGCCGCGCAAAAATTTTCAAATTTCCTCATATTCGAAAAATAATGACAATTTGTACGACCGTAGCTCCTTAATTAAAATATGATAAAAACCGTCGTACATATAACGGCTTATTCGAATTTCCAGAATAACATTCCTATCCGTGCCAAAACGGCGCGCGAAAATTTGAGTTTTGTTCGATTTTCGAAAAACGGATGACAATTTCCAGAACCCTACCTGCTTTATTTAAAGTCAAAATTAAAATCTGATTAAATAAGAGCAAAGAGCACACTTTGTTACACATAAAGACCTATTAGAATTTCCAGAATAATATTCCTAAGCATGCCAAAAGTAGATTTTCGAAAAACCAATAACAATATGCAGACCCGTAGCTCCCTAATTTAAAGTCAGAATTAAAATCTGATTAAACCGTCGCAAATTGCAGACTTTGGTACATATAACGGCCTATTCGAATTTCCAGAATAATATTCCTAGCCATGCCAAAAAGCCGCGCGAAAATTTGAATGTTGTTCGATTTTCGAAAAACGAAAAACTATTCACAGAACCGTAGCTCCTTAATCTAAAGTCACCGATAAAATCTGATTAAACCAGGGCGTAGAGCAGACATTGGTGCAAATTACAAGCTTTTGGAATTTTCAGAATAAAATTTTTAACTATGCCAAAATGCAGCGCGAAGATTTGAATTTTGTTCGATTTTCGGAAAACGAATGACTATTTGCAGGTCCATAGCTCCTTAATTGAAACTCAGAATTAAAATCTGATTAAACCAGCGGTAATAGCAGACAGCGGAAAGTGAAGGCACTGTTGCATTCGAATTTCCAGAATAAAGTTTCTATCTATATCAAAAAAACCGCGCGAAAATTTGAAAATTGTTCGCTTTTGTAAAAACGGATGACAATTTGCAAGACCGTAGCTCCTTAATGTAAAATCAGAATTAAGATAAGGTTAATCCGACGCAAAGACCAGAAATTGGTACAGATAACGACCCTTTCCAATTTCTAGAATAAAATTTGTAACTATGCCAAAAGCCGCGCGAAAATTTGAATTTTGTTCGATTTTCGAAAAACGGATGACAATTTGCAGGACCGTAGCTCCTTTATTTAAAGTTAGAGTTAAAATGTGATTATTTAATTTGAACACAAAAACAAGTGACTGCTGAGACCTGCAGTTCGTAACATTAAAGTTCTAATTAGAAATATGTGTGTTAAACCATCGCGAACATGGGCACGGTATAATAATGTGTTGTCACGTATGTGTAATATTAAATGGAAAAAAGTTTGATTTGAAAATAGGTTTTTAATTGAAACTACTTATAAGAACGAATTAAAAATGTTCAATAACAAATAATAATAAAATTTGTTTGATTTTATAATATTATTGTATTTGTGTATCGCGTGTCTCAGCTGTACCTTTATTTGACCTCCAGAATGTTGGCAGTTACATAAATAGACTGAGAGTTTTTGTGGCCGTTAAAGCTGATACGATAAGAGATTTCTCTATATAAATTTACTGTTATATAACACGAAAAATTTTAATGAATAATTAAGTAAACTCTTGCAATTAAAAAAATTTAATGCAAGCTTTTTATTTTCAGACAATTTTGCACGTGTTTTGTTTTAGTAAATAGGTATCCAAAATCATCAAAACAACGCTTTACAGCGTGATTTATGCACCTTTTTATTATTTTACTGACCACGAATAGTAGAATTATATTTTGTTTATTACGATGTTTATAACAACAACAACAACAACAATAATAATAATTTTTTGAAAGACTTACTACTTCAAGTTCATCTTTGTTAAGTTGCAGATGTGTAAGGCCAATCCCGGCACGCTGTGACACTGGCTCTAATGCTTCGATATACTCGACCATTCCCCAGCTCGCGTTTCCTTCTTCGAACGAACCTAGATAACGTAAAATATAGTTTATTGCATTTTATTTAAAAAAAACATTTTTTTTAGTGTTTATTATAATTTTCATCAAAATTACCAACTATACGTTAAATTTATTTTTTTCCAAACTTCAACCGATTGTATAGAAATTACACACAGGGACTTTTGTCATGTACCGTTATAATATAAGTACCTACATTTTTTCTTTATTGTTCTAATATTTCTAAGAAATACCGACAATCTTTTTCTTCTGTTAGGAATACTATTTCACTTTTAGAGTTTCTTTTAAAGAATATTCCTTCTTTGTCATTTTAATTAGTTTTATCAGGCCAAAGAGTGCCCTTGCCTCAAGCTAAGATGTTTGAAAGAACGGACCCCGCCAAAAAAACTGGCAATCACCAACGACCTTCCGGACGACTACTGTTCAGATTCAGAGTATATTTATCTTAAAATATTAGGATGAATTGCCGGTTCTGTCAAAATGTTACATTTTCCAGCAGGTGGCATTTATGGCTTATAATAATAATAATTTACAGTAGTATATAATAAATTGTTTATATACTACTGTAAATTATTATAAATATAAATATAAATATGGAATCAATAGAAACAACTACTCGGAGGGCTAATACACCTACCGGCATTGAATTACACTGTTGATTTCGAACGATTGTTAGACGAAAATATAACATATTCAAAAAAGAAGGAATTAAAATCCTTATTTGTCTAAATTTTAAGATCAAAGATCTCACATTTTGAACGCGTCCTACCAAGTAGGCACAACGAACCGAAAGCCACATCCCACGACCGGTTTCGACCTATCGGGTCTCATCAGGTGGGCGCTGGCAGAAAGGCCTTTACAGGATATATTATAAATATAAATATAAATATATATATGGAATCAATAGAAACAACTACTCAATGCTGGTAGGGGTATTAGCCCTCAATTTTGAAGACAATAGATAACACCAATCAGACAGTTTGTAACAATTGAAGGCTAGTAACCAACATCCTTAATAAAAGACAAAGGGCAATAACTTACTCCTCAATACACAACAACTCCAATAGTAATAGAAAATAAAATAATTATTCAATAAATATTAATTAAAAGAGGATTTTGTAAATTTCTGAATTTTTCAGAATAATTTAATGCGTGTTTGACTAAGTGGATTTATGTTTTAAGTTTTATAAAGTAAGTAATAATTTATATGTATTTAAATTACTTCTAGTTGCTTTTGGACACTTTCGATTCATTTTATTCAGGTATCAAACGGAAGCTAGTTAAATTTTCTTCTGGTAATTTCAATAATATTTTTCTCAATGTTATTTTTAATATTCTTCTAGCTGTTTTACTGATAACTTTATTATAACTATCGACTAAATATCAATAATACGTCTAACTATTTGCAAAAGAAATAAAATAGAAGTATAATAGAAATCTATGTTATCGATTTTATTTTACACTGTTACAATATAATTTCGAACAACATAAGACAAACATAACTATAAGAAACATGTATAGGTTGTTGTACAAATAAAATAATGTGCTTAGGAATCGATCATCTCATATAAATGTAGACTTGGTCGACATTTCTTACATTTAATTATCATTTGAGTAGTGTAGATGTTCAATTGTCATAGTACATCTATTGCAGTTTTGGATAAGGCTCGCTTGTAGCTCAATATGACCTTACTATAAAATCAAAGAGATTCAGGTTGAATAAAGATTAATTAAAAATAATAAACCGCCTTTTTTATTTTAAAAGTAGTTAGTGTTTTCCAACACAAAACTACAATACTGCAGTACCATAATGCACTTGACAGATAAGGTAACTCTCTGAAATCAGGAAGCAATACTAAAAATGAATACGAAAATATTTCTAACAAAATTAATCAATTTCAAACCAACAGGTGAACTGTATAATGTTAAATTTGTTTGATGTTACTATTAAATAACGATTAGATATATCTATAATATATAACATTAGAAAAACCAATTACACCTTGAATTTATATTTTTATATTATTAATATTTTGTTAATTCAACACTAAATTTTAATTTAACTAAGTTATGATTTTTGGAACCTGCTGGAACACGCAAAATGTAATGAAGTTGTACCACTATATCAGAACTGAGAACACTTAAATCGACGTACGTTTCGCTAACCAAGTTATCATTATCAGGAGATGATTTAGAACTCAAATCTCTCTGGTATAATAGTAGAACTTCATTACATTTTAAATTTTAATTTACTTTTAGGAAAATTAAATATTGTATTACGGAGTAGTATTATTTTAAGAGCAAAAACTGTTGCTGCTAGAAACTAAATATGTACATATATGCAAGAAATTTTGCCATTTTCACATTATATTTCATAATTACACATACCTATATTTAGGATAAGAGCTAATCTGTACAACATCAGGTTACGCACGTAATCCCAGAAAGAACAATAATTTTTCCCAAACTTTAACATTTAAGAAATTCTTTTCAATTTTCTAAGAGTTTTACTTACATAGATTCGTTAAATTTTAGAAATAATTCACACATTTGAAATGGAATATCTCTAATCAGTCGAAATTTAACATTATGTACTACGGTCATAATTCATAATATTTAGTTTTTAACACCTCTCAACATATTCTGAATTTCTTCAAGTGATTTTCCTTTTGTTTCTGGAATGTAAAACCAAGTAAATATTGCCACCAATATACAGGAACATGCGAAAACAAAGAAAGGAGAATACATTCCAATTCCATCTCTCATATACATGTAAATGTAGATTGATACAATGGAGAACGAGACATACATAGCGTCTGCCATTGTCATTCCTATGGCTTTGACGTTCGTTGGGAACAATTCTCCAGTCGTTACTATTGGTACCAGACCAAGACCAAATTTAAATACAAATGAATACATAATTACTGACGCAAATGGCATCCAACCATAAGTTGTTTTGATATCTTCGTTCACTTGTTTAACAGCAAAATAAGAAGCTAAAAGTACCAAAGACACTCCTGTAGCTAAACTGGAAGTAAGTAAGAGTTTTTTCCTTCCAAACTTATCGATTACTAGGGAAGCTGTCAAGCAAGCTAATAACATCAAGGCTGCTACAATAATCGATGCGGTGTTATTAGATATAAAATCTTCTGAATCTTCTAAAATCGTGTGCATGTTCATCAACAAAACACTAATACTGCTGAAATGCTGAGCAGCATTTAAAACTGTCATAATTATCACACCTTGGAAATTACTTTTAACAATAAAAAGATCTATTAGTCGTCCTTTCTCTGCTTGCTGTCTTTCCACTGCATTCGAAATGTCTTCGAGTTCTTCTTTCACCTCTTTTGTATTCCTCACCCATTGTAATGACTTAAGCGCTTTCGCTTGTCTTCCTCTAATTAGATGGTAGTAGGGAGACTCGGGCATCATTAGGAATAAGAAAAATTGAAGTATTACAACACCAAGTCCCACATAAGCAGTACTTGCAATGGTTATATAAGGAGCTATACTGTACAACAGGAGTACACCTAGCATCATGTTACTGTATATAAAAGTTCCCAAAAATCCTCGAACTTGCTTGTCGGCAATTTCAGCAATGTACATGGGAATTGAGACAAAACCTACATCTCCTGCGAGACCAGCCAAAAATCTAGCTGCATATAATATTTCTACTCTATCAGCAAATGCTATCAGCAACCAGGCAATTGCATGCTGAACTGCTGCGAATAAAATCGATGGCTTTCTTCCAAATGTATTCACAAACCAAATTGTTACTATTAAACCAGCTAGACCACCGAAACAGTAAATGTTTTCTAACCATATTTCGTGAGATGAGTTTATTTCTACGGGACTGCCGTCAGCTTCGAGAATGGGAATCGATGGAGCAGTCCAAGCATAGTGCATGCCATCTGATATTGCTCCAATGGTTCCTGTTATATGAATTAATTAAAATTATTCTCAAATTAACTACATACATATTTATTAATAGTGGTGAGCAAATTCGGTCTTGATTCAATGGTATTGGCCTTGAACTTGACAAAAACTCAAGGCCAAGACATAATTTTCAAGATCAAATAAGATTAGGTATGTCTACAAAATGCAGAAGTAGAGTTAATAAATTAAACATAAATCCATATGTTTTGTCTCTCTATAATACAACATTCTAAAAAATAAATAAATAAATTACGTTACGTATTTTTAATAAATTGAAGGTATTTGCCGTTGTCACTTGGTGAAACATATTATACTTAAAACAAAAATAAAAATTAAAACACAACACTTGGAAATTTCACTTAATAACAAGACAATTTTGCTTATATATACAATTTTGAACCAACTTACACTACATTAAGATTAAGGAGGGGGTTGTTACTAAATTCAATTTGGTCATTTGCTAAATTTTTGTTACTCAATAATGCTTTCTTAATTTCTACCACTTCATATTTGTCTAATACTAATTCGCCATTTACACTTTTTAACAATTTCAAATTTTCAATATCTATCGTATTTTCAATCAAATGTATCGCTAAACCTGAACTATGTTTTTTATATTTGACATACTGTTTATGTTCTTTGAACCGAGTACCAATACTTCTTTTTGATTTACCTATGTATATCGTATCACAATTTGAACATTTTATATTACACACTCTAGTTTTTTGAATAAATCATTGTTTACTGTTAATTTGTTATTTGTTAATATTTTCCATTTGTATTATTGTTGAAATAAGCCGGATTAATATGGTTTGTCTAAGCAGTTTACCAATTTGTGAGCTCATATTACCATAATATGGGATTTTTCGTCAATTATTAGTCTCATCAACTTGACTTCTTGGAAAAATATTATCAATTAACAACTTATAACGTTTCTTATTTAGTAATCTATCAAATAAATTTATATTATATCCATTATTATAAGCAATGGTTTTTATAGTTTTTAATTAATAAATCAAAATTGGTTTTATTTAGTGGAACATATAATAATCTATTAATCATCGTATGAAACGACGTTAATTTTAAGTTCATTGGATGACATGATTTAAAAGGTATAACAGAGTCTGTATATGTTCCTTTCCTTTAAATTTTAAATTCTAGTTGTTTTGGTTGTTTTATTGAAATGTTTAAGTCCAAAAAGTTGATGTTCTTATTCCTTATTTCTACTGTGAATTGGATATTTTTATTTTTATTATTTAAGTTATTTAAAAATTTTGAAATTTGTCGTTCTGTCCCCGCCAAAATTACTAAAATATCATGGACATAGCGATGCCAACTAAGAATGTGATTAGAATCATTTCCGATATTACTAAACAATCCCCTCCTTAATCCTAATGCAGTGTAAGTTGTTTCAAAATTGTATATATAAGGAAAATTGTCTTGTTAATGTAGTTAAACTGTATAAACCCCTGATAATGCTCTAAGAAGGCGAAATGCGTATTGGGTCAAAAATAAATTAAGTGAAATTTCCAAGTGTTGTGTTTTAATTTTTATTTTTGTTTTAAACGTATTTTTAATAATATCACTGCCATTTTGTTATTGAAGCCATTTATTGCTGTTTCTTCTAAATTACTCACGTTATAAAAATATGTAATAAGTAATTATAATTTAACAAATCTGTTGCGTAGATTTATAAGATATTAAATTTATTTTCATTTGTGTTTTTTATTTTAAGTGAGAAAGCATGTACACATTTCAGATAGACATGTATAAGGGAAGACATTATAACGAATGAACTAAATTTACATACTATGTTAAGTGACTCTTGATAAGATGCAATGAAATGTTAAAAATCACTGATGATTTCCTATTGTACAAAGCTTCTTAACACTTATAATATATATTGTAACGAGCCTGTATGTGTGTGTACAAGAGCGGCGGCGAGTTCCGGAAACAGATAAGACGGGTTCCTCGAATACGGTCGTCGGTCGGCGCTTTGATAGAAATGAGTAAACAACAACATAATAAGAGTTCGAGAAAATACTAGAAGATCGTTCCTGATTACTCCAGAACCTTCGATACCTCTATAAATATTATGTTGTCGACGGTCAAGAACAGTTACAGTTACAGTTTTAGTTTAGTTTAGTACACCGTCACGGTTTATAGTTTACAGTTGATAGTAGAATGGTAATATAAATACGATATACCGAGTGATATAAATAAGTGGTAATATAAATACGATATACTGAGTGATATAAATAACACATTTACTTTGTCATATAAATAAGTTGTTGCATTAGTGCTTAAGTGTTTTAAGTAGTGTGTAAGTGTAAAATAAATAATTGTTTAAATAAATAAGTTGATCTAGAAAATTCGTTACAATATGTTACGGGTAAAGTTAGAAAAGCAAGTAAACCTAGGTCTACCCGGGTAAACTGCGCTTTATCCAATTTCGCTTGGTTAAAGTTGGATGTACCGTAAATGACAAGGCCATTAATGTTTAAAACAAATATTTAATTCAAAAAATCCCATTTTACAAATAAAAATTAGTATTCTAAAACTGTATTCTCTTAAAGGTAATCTACTCACGAGTACTTATTTGTTCAAACAAGACAAGCTGCTGTGACATTTCGAGTTGCAAAGATTTCTAATAGCTCTACCTAATGTAACCTAACCACAAGTCCCTTTTTGACAGATTTCAGCTTTTTTGACACCCTTCGAGCGCAGATATAGCTTAATAACATCTTGAGTTACATGAGTCATTTATGGTACATCCAACTTTAACCAAGCGAATGCGGATAAAACGTGGTTTACCCGGGTAAAGCCCGAAACGTGTACAATTCCAAATATATTTTGGACTTTACCCAAGAGTCTTGGGTATTACGCAGTTTACCCGGATAAACCTAGGTTTACTCGCTTATCAAACTTTACCCGTGACATATACATATTGTCCAAAAAGTCTGGAAATGGTTGAATAGCTCGCTAAATACGCTTAAATTTAAAATCTTAAATAGGAACCCCCACTTTTGATTGTAGATTTCTAGTCTGCGCTAAAAACTACGTTTCTTTCTCTAAATATTTTGGAATCGTTTGGATTTTTGATCTGTTATAGCCCTTATTAAAAATAGATCAAAAGTCCTAATGAGCACAAAATTTACTTAAAACTATCTAACAGTAGATTTTTATAAATAGGGTGGTGCATCTTTATTAGTGTGAGGGAAAAAAAATTTAATAGTGGTGAGAGGTTTATTTCTGCTTGGTCATTGAGTAATCTGTATTTTTATATTTGTTAATTTCTTTAGATTCTAATAGTGTAAGTTTTAAAATTTTATTTTCAATGTGTAAAATGTTTTGCATAGTTAGAACATGTTTAGAAGATAATCATATATTTAATTTAGATCTAAAAATTTTACACATTGAAAATAAAAGTTTAAAACTTAAACTATTAGAATCTAAGGAAATTAACAAATATAAAAATACAGACAGATTACTCTATGACCAAGTAGATATAAACCCCTCACCACTATTAAATATTTTCCCTCACTCTAATGAAGATGCACCACCCTAATTATAAACATCTACTCTTAGGTAGTTTTAAGCAAACTTTGTACTTCTGAAGAAGCCACAGTGTTGGCGAAACACGTGTTAAGTTCATTTAATAAATTGTAGAAGTTATCAAGCTAAAATTTGTTTGTCACAATTTCAACTTTCATTTAATGTGTATTATTGAAGTATATTCATACTTGAATGTGAATAACCATTTAGATTTATCGGTGCGTTGCTTATCATCACTCTTTAGTGAATGAAAAAAACTAGGATAGTATCTAACATAAAATCGGTTTTAAATTTTCTACGACAAAAAACGTGCTATCATATAATAAAGTGAATTTGACAGAACAATGATGATTTATCGGTTAAAATCCAATAAACGACCAAAATAGTATTTACTTATTGATCTAAAAGTGTAATTAATTACAGTTATCTGATAGGTAGGTACGTTCCTTTAGAATAAACTTCACCCAAACAGGTAATCACTATTCACTATCATGAATTGTTCGATACTTCAAAATGATCGATCGAATAAATATATTTTAGCAAATAGTTTAAATAAAAAAAAAATTGTAATTTAAATTTTAATATTTTGCAAATCTCAAATTATAAATTGATATTGTACAACCAATACGAGAATAAAGGCTAAATTGTTTTGTTTAAAATAAAAAGGTATTATTCATAGATTGCTGTTAGATTTCCAAATTGATAACTTAATACCCATATCTATATAATATATTCTTAAAAAACATATCGTTTCATACATATCGCTGATTATTTGGAGAGTAAGTAATGAGTTACTGTTTTGAAGTGTTTATTTCATGTTATATTTAAAAAAAGGTAGATTGTATAATTTTTGTAAATGGCGTAGTTTTTATTTTTAGAATATACCCACCAGTTACAAATCACCAATAATTTTTATTTTATATATTCTACTTATTATAACCTATTTATCCCGATTATCGTTCTTATTTCTTTATTTAGCCCTTTCCGTTAAAGACTACAAATTATTACCATATAATAAAATGTACAATTAGTAAAGTATAAAATGAATTCCAATAAATTCAAACAAAACTTCTCAATGTCGTTATTTATAATTTAAACTTTTTACACGTAGTTAATTGTAAATCCTGGATCGAATGGGCAACAGTTACTTTATTTTGTTAAAATAATTTAAAAAATATTTAAGACAAAGAAAAAGCTGCTTCCTTATGTTTCAAAGGTTTTTATTAAAACTCGACGATCGTTTCGGCTAGCGAAGCCTTGTTCAAGAGTACAAAACAAAAACTGAATCTGACGGGATAATTAAACTAGGTCTTATAAATGTAAGCTTATCAAATAAAATAAATAAATACAGGTATACGATTTACAATAGAGACCGGCAATTTGGAAATATGTATCTATTAATAAATTATGTCGAAAATCTGACTGTAAGTTTGTGATGTTATCGTTTCGTTTAAAAGCTTTCTTAATTTCTAATTCTTCTAATAAGTTGAGTCCTTTTCCTTTCTTTTCAGCATGTAATAATCTAATACTATCAATATCTAAATTATGGTTATTTTTTACACAGTGGGTGCTAAAGCCTGTAGATTTTTTCTTATCATTAATGTCCCTAACATGTTATTTTAGTCTTATTGATCATTTTCTACCCGACTGGCCTAAGTAAAAGGCATCGCAATTTAAACAGTTAATTTTATATACGCCACTTTTGTTCATAAACGATTGTTTTTGTTATTATAACATCATAAACTTACAGTCAGATTTTCGAAATAACTTATTAATAATTGCATTTCTCATCAATAAACACACAATAGGTTGTCCAATTGCCGGTCTCTATCGTATATCGTACACCTGTATTTATTTATTTCATTTGATAAGCTTACATTTATAAGACCTAGTTTAACCCGTCAGATTCAGTATTTATTTTGTACTCTTGAAAAAGGCTTCGCTAGCCGAAACGATCGTCGAGTTTTAATAGAAATATTTGAAACATAAAAAAGCAGCTTTTTCTTTGTCTTATATATTTTTGAAGAATATGTTTCATAATTATCCGACCGAACAATGCTTATTAGTTAAAATAATTTTACTATTTTGCAATTTGCTAAACCAACATTATCAGACTTTTTCAGGCCCAAACTATAAATAAAATTATCAGCCTTTAAATTCTCAGAGTACTTGCTTTTAAACGCTATTTTAAGATACAACATAAACTGTAACCATTTCATTTTATCGTATATAAATAAGCATTGTTCATTCAATTGCTATATATGAAGTGTTTTTTGTGATGTTTAAACAGTTACTACAAGTCTGTAATCAATATTAATGTTTCTTAAAATAATGAATGAATCAGCTATGACGAAATGAAAGGACAAGCTTACAAATATAATGTAACATTTAAAATTTTTACTTTTCAATTAATTATATAACAAAAACACAAGTAATATAACAATAACGACATACAGTGCTATACCTTTCAAAAGAAACGGATGTTTGTTATGTTTTTTTTAAAGGTCTGTCTTTATTATATTAAAGTAAAATAAAAAAAGCCATTCAAGGTGAAATAAAAAGACAAGCATGTAAGTTATCGTATGTACAATCACTATTCTCAATTCAAACACGGTCAAAATCCATTTCATATGAAAAAAAAAATATTCAAGAAACATTCACTTTTTCAGTACCTGGGTATAATTAATAAATACAGACATATAAAAAATAAAACAAAATTGTAATATACACCATACCTAGAACAACAGGAACAACCTGTTTCCACTTTTTTCGAAGAACTGTAAAGGTACTTTCTTTGCGCATTTTTTTAAAGTTACAATAAAACTTCTCTATAGAACTATCACAGTCCTATAATACTGCCGAGAGCGATTTGAGATGAATAAAGCCTCTCATTGCATTTATCTAAGGATTATCACTTGAAATCCTGTCACATTTATAGATACAAAGATCGATTACTGTCAGGTTTTACGTAAGTGAACGGTTACACCTTTACAACACCGGAAGGTACTCGCATCAAAACAACATAAGTGAGTACTTAACAAGTGCAAGGTGCGATCCTTGAGGTCCATACGACCAACTTCGCAGGACAATAAATACTAATAGGCCAGTATAAATATATATTTTTATGTCAACATTTTTAACAACAATCCGTGTATAGCACAATCTAAAATGGGTTCCAAAATATCAAAACTGGTTTGAAAAAAAGTTTTTAAATAATCTTTAATCATTGTAATTTGCAATTTAATTAAAAAAATTAACTAGATAAGTAATATATCCAAAAAGAAAAGGAATTAAAATCCTTATTCGTCTAAATTTTAAGGATCACAGATCCCACATTTCGAAAGCGTCCTACAGAGTAGTTGGTTCTGTTGATTCCATATTTATATTTATTATATCGCTTGTAAAAGCTTTTTTGCCAGCGCCCACTTGATGAGACCCAATGGGATGAAACCGATCGTGGGATATGGCTTTCGGTACGCTGTGCCTACTCTGTAGGACGCTTTAGAAATGTGGGATCTGTGATCCTTAAAATTTAGACGAATAAGGATTTTAATTCCTTTTCTTTTTGGATATCTTTTGCACCTTCGTCTAGGAATCTTTCGGTATCAACAGTGTAAGTCAATGTCGGTAGGGGTATTAGCCCTCGGAGTAGTTGTTTCTGTTGATTCCATATTTATATTTAGATAACTAGTATCTTAATCATAACGCCGAAATGGCATAAAATGTGAATAAACCTTTACAATAAAAGGTCATTTATTAAAAATTCATAAATTCGCTAATTTAATGTTTCTAGCATTAGTAGTGATTATTTAGGGCAACTAGGAATCCAAAGAATGATATTGTAGGACTTACAGTTTTTGCACAATTGGAATTTTAGTATTCCAACAAGTAATTTTGCATAAACCACTCTGCCTCGCCCAGTTAACGTATTGCAAATTTTCGAACGGATTATTAAAACTAAAAATTCATAGAACAAGATGTATAACTCACATTTTTCTTTAAAAACTCATAAGTAACCAAGAAACCCATGCAAACATTGCTCTTCCGGCACTTGCTTCCACATCCCATTCGCTCTACTGTAATTGCCGCTTCTTCGCTTTTCCAAACGCTTGGATGGAGAAAAGATGTTTGCATGAGTATAATATTTTGATTACTTATTGGTATTTAAAGAAAATAAATAAGACATTTTTAATTTTTTTTAATCTTGAACTTAAATAATCTGTGTGAAAAGTCGGCATACGTAGTTAATTAATTAATTAGAACACTACGAATTATCTAATTCTAATAAACGGTTCTCCGGGTTGATAGGCCGTGGTCGGTTTGGATTTCTAAATAATCATTTCATCAATTAATGTGATATTTATGTACTTTACCTAAAATATTTTATACAAGCCTAGTGAAGTTGAAACTGCATAAATTCACATAAATCAACGTTTAAAAATCAATAGAATAGTACCCAGATTTCTTAACACCAGTATCGCATAATATATAAAGAAATTATCCTTGATCAGTTTTTCTTGAAAACCTCTAGTACAATCCACTAGCCTCCAACTGCTGCCGACAGTACTAGAAGGTTCCAGCATGTCCCTTTAGAAGTAAGAAATAATTCTACCTTGTGATTGTGTTTCAAACAACCAATAAATATTTAACAAAAAGCAAATCACACTTTAGTTCAGTTAGCTACACACCTTAGTAATTAACCAAGTGTTAAAAAATGAGAAACGGAGAGTGGAATCAAGAAAGTTAAATTTTTTGCAATAATTTTAAATTCAATAAACGTTGATTATTAAGGTGAATCCTTAATTATTCACAATTAATATTGAAGAAATAAAAAAAAACAATTTTACGCTAATGAATAATCAGTATTATTGTATAGCAACGAAAAGTTCCTCGGAAATAGGTAGATTTTAGATTACGTTAATTATTAAAACTAAATGTTTTCTCACAAACTGCAGAAAATATTGTATTTTTTAACGGACAATTTTTAGAAATAAAACAGAATGACATCAATTAAATTATTATTTCACAAAATATTTATATCTCATAAATTTATCTATCAAAAAATCTAAAAGTCTATTTAGATACATTATTGAAATCCCTTAAATACGCCTTGTGATTTCCATGAAAATTTACCGAAATTTACTTACAAAACGATCACAATTCCTATATAGTAATCTAAAAACTTCAGTATGTACAGAAAATAAAATGTTCCTATTCAATTTTAAACAAAACCCAAGTGTTTACAAGTCGTCTGAATCAATTTATCAATTTAAATCATGGTTCGTCGTATCTGTTTGCTCAGCACTGATTGATACGTATGCGTATCAATTATTATTTACTTTTATTATAAAACATTAATTAACTTGCTATTTAACTGTACTATTGAAACCATAATGCAATATTAGGAGCATTCTCGACACAACACAGTTGCATTATGTTAATACAAACGTAAGTAGCACAAATGCTTTAAAAGCTTCATTACAGATAAGTTTTTTTGCTTCAATTATTATACTTATCTATAAAATATATCAGTTATTGGAGGAAAATGAAAATCAATTTGATTGTATTTTATTTATCTTAATTTGTAAGAAAAAAAACAGTTCCGTTATATTTCTTTATTTGTTCAAATTACCCATAAAATGGTTCGTTTTATAGTTATATTTAAACGATAAGGCTATAGAAATAGATTCACAAAGGTGTGCTGAAACAGGCCCTGTACTAAATCGAATCATAAATATGCTTTTAATTATTAGTGCTAGTGTCAATTTTTTGCTCTGCGCTCAATTTGAAATCATTCCTATTTTGGCATCCTTCTGGGAACCCACTTGTAGGATAGTAAAAATTATATATACGAGGGCGGTTCAATAAGTACCCGTGTTATGTGAAATGAAGACACCATTTTTCCGAAAAAATTTTTTTTTTTCAACATAGCGCCTTTTAGAAAGATACACTTCTCCTAATATTCCTGCCATTTTTCTAACCCCTCCAAAAAATAGGATTTGTCAAACTCTCCAAAATACGCCCCTGTCTCGGCGATGACTTTCTCGTTTGAGTTATTTTTTTTTCCCGCGAGCCATTTCTTCACTCCGGATGAATGTGCTGGTGCGTTATCGTGGTGAAAAAGCACCTTCTTTTTCGTCAAATGCGGCTGTGTCTCCTTCAATTTTTTATCAACGCGATCCAATAACTCACTGTAGTATTGTCCAGTGATCGTTCTTCCTTTTTCTAAAAAATCCATAAGGATGACGCCCTTCGTATCCCAAAAAATCGTCGCCATGACCTTTCCGCCCGATGGGACTGTTTTCGCCTTCATTGGAGCAGATTCACCGGGAGATATCCATTGTTTAGATTGTTGCTTGGTTTCTGGTGTGTAGTGATGAATCCAGGTTTCATCAACAGTGACAACTCGAATCTCGCTTAAATTGCTATAAACGCTGTTTCGAAATTAACAGCCGTACCCGCCTGTTGTTCTCCGTAAGCAATCGCGGTACCCATCGAGCCGACAACTTTTTTATCGCCAACTTATCATGTAAAATTTTAATTGCCGTTCCGGTCAACACAGCTACGACCTTTACTAAGTGTTTTACGCACTTTCGTTCGTCGATCAGCGAGAATTATGTCGTAGACTTTTTCACTGATTTCCTCGGTAACCACGTCTGCCGGGCGACCTGGTCGCTCCTTCCCTCCTTATCAAAAACGGATGTTCGCCCACGTTTAAATTCGTTGAATCAATATCTAACTGTGGCCAAAGATGGCGAAGTGTCCACATAAACAGCATCCAACTTTTCTTTTATCTCTTCGCATTTTTTCCCATCCAAAAACAAAAAGCGAATTACGGAACGATCTTTATCTGTTCTTTTTCAATCTTAGCGAAAATTAGGAAATACGTCTCAGTCGAATGGCTGCCAAATCGAAACTAACCTATCAATCAGTCTGAAATTTGTTTTGGCGTCGTTTGATTGTTGGCAGCACACGATGGTGACGCCAATTTCCCTCAGGAACGTGCTATGTCTTCAAACACCACACACGGGTACTTATTGCACAGCCCTCGTACATAATGAAATAGGACACTTAACTGAAATTAATGATACGAGTTTATCCTTATAATTAATGAGAGTAGCTCTAACTTTCCATTGACAACTGTTATGGATTAAGCTTACTAGTATAAATTATCAGTATCAAATTGAAATGTTCGTCAGATAATTTGTATTTGTAAATATTTTTTGTATATTTCATTCTGGAAAATTTTTTGTTGCACAGATAAATAGTGATCAAAGCTAAAAGAAAAACTGAGCAAAACTCTGTTGGTGGAAGACTCTTATAAAATTCCCGCAATAATGACTTTGATCATTTTTTCTAACAATATCACTACATTTCAAATCAATATGAGAGGAATCCACTCACCGGCTAGCATGTTTGGAGTACGGCTCTGTATGGGGTTAAACGTGGATAGAGGACAAGACAGGAAAGAAAAGCGTTTGAGATGAGCGGCTGATAAAATACCGTGGGTAGCTAAGGTTAGAAATGAGGGAGAATTAGAAAAAATAGGAGAACATAAAGGGCTTTCGAAACAGGGCTATATATGATTGTAGGACTTCACGGATTAGTACCGAGCGGCGTGGTCTAGTGCTGTAGATCATTGCTTAGCATTCGGGGGGCTCAGCGGTTCGAACCCGGGTCAGGCTGCTCTGGTCCAAGTTTTCTGTGGTTTCCTTGGATCATTTAGGCAAATGCTGGGGCAGTAATATTCCACAGATAACCTTTCACTTCTCTTCTGTCTTCATTTCGTCCGTCTCATCTTTCTCTCCCTAACCACACCACTCACCCATTCCCACGATTCCTGAAAGGAGGCTGAAGAGAGTCTGATATCCTACCCTCCGACTTTGCACTACAGTGTAGGTCGGAGGGACTGCCCGCCCACCAGCAAGAGTAGCTGGTGGGAATGAAACACAAAAAAGTTTTTTTTCTCACGGATTAGTTAGAAGCATATGAGAAGCAGAAATAGGAACAAAGAGAGACAGAAGAAGATTTAGATTATATTAGCTCAAGATAAGAAGGAGTGTAAGTGCGTATTCAACTAGTCGTCAGATAGGCGACCCCACGATGATGATGACGTGAAAACGAGATTTCGAAGCATTGACCGAATAGATAAATTAAATTAGCCACTGTTCGGTACCAAAGATCTTTTCTATTGTTTAGTTAGTTGTTATATTGTATAAATGTTATTTTTGTCTATTTCTAACATTTCGATATCTTTTAGCATGTAAACTTTAGTTTGAGCCGGTCCAGTATTATTGTACTCTACCATAAAAGCTGTTAAAGACATTCCTTTGTAAAATGTCACGTAAAGTAAACACTAGAATTTTCAAATTAGTTCTTATTGGAAATAAGTTGTACATTCTAATAGTATACCTGCGTGACGTATCTGCCCATTTGGCTGAAAAGAAGTTTTAATCGTTGAAACTGATAGGATTTTCAAAATAAATGTACATTGCTATAGTCAAGTTAGTCAGTCCTTGTTATAGGCTCGCCGGATAAACATTATTGTCCATTTCATACTCATAGTATATTTTATAAAAGCGTTTCATCTAGACTCGCTAGATAAATATTATCCTTTCAATTTCATTATAAGAATAGTGTTATTAGTGATTAAGAACAAATAGTTAATATTACACAATTTCTTATTGGTCTTTCGAAAAATAAAACATTAAATGTGGTACATCAGTACAACCGTTCGATACAAATGATAAAACACTGCGATGGTAAAAACAGCTACCGTAGAAAAATAGTTATGTTTTTATTAAGAATCAGATGCATGCTAACATTTCATATAAGTCTAAAATGTTTAGCTTTTCAGCGAAAGGTCTATTCGTTTCAATATTCGACAACGTTTCATGAAATGTCTAGATTTTTTAAGAAACGGCTAGTTACAGTACAATGCCATGATATATACATTTACAGTGTAGCATATCTACAGTAGAACCCGAAGGACAAAGATATGTACAAAACATTTGCAGTCACTTTTTGTTTGTCTATTGCAACGATAGGTATATTCAATGCTCTATTATATAATATGTATCGACAGGTTTTGGGGACTTATCATTATGCAATACCGATTTGTGATAATTAATTTAAACTTGACGTGAACGAATTACCTACTTACCTAAAAAATTGTATTCACCTTTAAACGGATTACTATGTCATTATCAATTCCATCAAATCCAATGACTTTTCAAAAAACTTTATCTTTTTTTAATTTTTAACGTTAATATATGTATGTCGCAGACATTCTATAAAATCCGGCATACTCAAGCATGACTAAGTGCTTTACTGAACGGTGCAGTTCAATACAACGGTTAATAAACATGTGGGGAATTGTAAGTTATAACTCCAAACGAGTAGTACATTAAGGGTTTCTATTAAAAGGTTTGTATAAATAAATTAACGGTTACATCCTCATTTTTTATTGTTAATTGGATTGTACTGAAGTATAGTATGTATACATACCAAAAACACTGCACTTCAAAGCATAATCTAACGTAACTGGTGATGGAAAATTAGAAACACCTTTTGCAATGTAAGGTGATTCACAGTATGAGAACAATGTATGGACGATCATGCAATAAAACTGCTTTTGGGTCTATCGTTCCCACGAGCTACTAATGTTGGTGGGTGGGCAGTCCCTCCGACCTAACTGTAGTGCAAAGTCAGAGGATAGGGTGGAAGGCTCTCTTCAGTCTCCTTTTACAAATAGTAAGTTTGGGCGGGTGGTGAGTTAGGGAGAGACAGATGAGACTGTCAAAATGAAGACAGAAGAGAAGTGACAGATTATCTGTAGAAAATTACTGCTCCAGCTTCTGCCAAAATGGTCCAAGGCAGGTGGACCTGGAATCTAACCGATGACCACCCGAATATTAAGTTATCATCTAGAACATTAAACTGCTGATTGTTGGTTAACCTTTTATAATATGCCTAGACGTGTTTTAAATTTTAACGGTTGATCGCAACATGTTTACTCGTGATTTATATTGTTCCAGTATTTGTTTATACTTTATGAACCGATGTGAACCATTTGCTGAGTCTCCACAGTAGATAAAATCACAAACTCAATCAACTTCAAAAGTGAGAAAATAGCTACTTTAATGATAATAAAAAACGTTATCTAGAGTCTCTTAGACACCAATAATAATTTTATAATTTTTTTGTATGGCATTCTAAGATAAACAAAAATGAGTGTATTTCACAAATCATTTGTCATTTTCGACAGCAAACATCCTGTTGAATCATGTTAGTAAAAATAAGTAGACACTCTCTAGTTGAAAAACGTTAATTTAGAAAAATTGGTTCTTATTTAACAACCTAAGTGTCTTATCATTCAATATATATAGTGTATTTAATACGTTTTACCAAACGACGAACAACCGCATTGTTCCTACAATGAAATTATTGCCCGAAATTTTCGGTTACTAAGTTATTTGATACGGAATAAAGTTGAGGACAGATCAAAATACAAGGAGTTCTATAAAATTCTAATCCAAAAAAATCCAACTTCGACTAACTATATACGAGGGTAAATCAAATATAAACGGTAATTTTACTATTTAGCTTAGCACGTAATTCCGATCTAGAGGATTCGAGGCTCGAGTATTGTTTGGTTTATGAGAAGGGGGAAACCGGCTTAGGTAGCAGCTGTGCTCGGTTCTGCCCGCAGTACAGCCATGACTGAGCGCAAGGTGCCTTCGTCTGTTACACAATGCATCATCATAAACTTTTAACCAATAAAGGCGTTAAACTATTGGAAATTTTCACTCGTTTGAAGGATGGGGGAAAGTTTGGGGATGCTACATTGTCTCAAAATCTAGTGTATACGTGGGTCAGAGAACAAAGAATTCAGGGATGGGCGAGAACGTGTCGAAAATGAAAGTCATGATCGACGCCCAAGAACAAGTCTCACAAATGACATGATGAACATCCATGATGTACGAGAGCTTGTTGTAAATGTAATTTCGACAACGAAGGGGAGGTTGTTTTGAGGCGTGTGGCGTATCGTCACTTGTGATGAGACGTGGGTCCACCACTACACTCCCGAATAAAAAATGGCGAGTAAGGAGTGGCGAAGAAAGGATGAAGGCTGCCCTGTTCCTGTCAAATCCAAAACCCGTCACTCAGCCGGAAAAGTGCTTGGGACTGTTTTCTTTGACTAAGGGTTTGTTTGAGGTTTACTCATTGATTTTCTTCACGATCAACGAACAGTGAATGAGGCTTACTATTGTGTTGTTGAGTTGTTACAGTCGACAAAAATCGCGTATCGAAGCAAACGACGGGTATGCCCAATTGAGACATCGAGACGTCATCCTCCTTCATGACAACGCCAGACCACACCCTGCAGTTTTGACAAGGAATAAATTGAAAAAAATGGGTTAGGAAACCCTCGAGAATCATTATATCATCAGTATAGCTCTGAATTATCACCCTGTGATTTTTTTGTTCAAGTCCTTAAAAGAATCACTTGGAGGCAAAAGATTTGAAAGCAATGAAGAAGTAGAGCAGTATGTGCGCAATTGGCTGACACGCCCTCAAACTTTTTATGAAGAAGGAATTTTCAAGCTTCCAAATCGGTGGCAAAGGTGTGTAGAGCACGGAGGTGACTACATTGAAAAATGTTAAATATTTAGTGTGTGTGTCATTAATCAATAAATTTATTTTACAAAATTACCGTTTATAGTTGATTTACCCTCGTAGGAACTACATACACTGTTGGCTTATGCTTAAGTTAGTACTCAGAAATGCACATGTAGAATGGATTACATGGTGCTCAATTATCTCGATAATATTAATATCGAGGTATGTCAGCACATATCGCGATCTACTGATACTTGCTGCTACCTGTAGTATTTCAAATGTTTGACAAAGTAAGAACTATCAACTATCTACCTGTCAAACTCAATAAAGTTCTTAGTTAGTAATTTATCGAAACTAGTAGACGTGGATCGCGATTTAGAAATTATAAGTTCTCACCACTTTACATTCTTTATTAATTTGGTTTACGTGCATATCTCGTACCTATATAAGCTGCGTCGTAAATTCAATTTAACAGGTAGATATCCAATCGCGATCCACATTTCTTAATTTTGATAAATTACTGACCAGAAATTTTTGGTCGTTTGGTTGTTGGAATAACATAATTAAATAAATGCACGTGCGCGTCTAATTTTGTTAATGTACGCCATTTATAGGGCAAATAAAGATATAGAGAGATGAAGTAAACTCATGGAAAAATGAAGACAAATAGAAAATATCTGAGGAAGTGTTAATTCAGGACTGTCTGACTGACTGAAATTGACTGAGTTAGGATGATTGAATCTGACCGAGTGACTAAGTGATTGATTTTGCTTTGAAGGGTTTTATGAATCGAATGTTATTGGAATGAAAGAAGGACAACCATTTCTGAGGAAGGATACCAGGAATTTAGGGAAAGTGGCTGTGACGAAGGTATAAGGCACAAAAAGAGTGAAAATTGACAGGATATAGAAAAGGATCACATTCTACTGGCGAGGGTAAATGGGTACGAGAGTGAATATTATAAATTCGAATAACACCCACTAAGAGTAATATAGGATAGGCTTTGTAAAGAAGTTAAAAATAATAGTGTGAAATTCAAAGGAGAAGATATTATGGTAAAAGTAAATAATAGAAAATTGAAATTTGATATGTATTGATATAAGTTAGTAAGACTTGAAAATAGAGATTTTTTAATAGGTGTGAAGAAGAGTACAAAAGAAGTAAAAGCTAGAAAATGCAGAAATTAAAGCAAAAGAAAATTGCAGAATTAATAAGGGAAAATAAAAAATGACACATTTACAAAAGTACAAAATTTACAATCAAGTTTACAGCCCTGGCAGAGCCAAGTGGTGCAATAAACGCCACAAATTTAACCTTCTTTATGCTATCTTATTATTTAGAGTATTAAACTTGAAATAGATATTTTTTTATTGTTCTTTATTTCAGAATAAGTTCTCAATTTCTATGTTATTGTAAATCAAAATGAGCATCAGAGGTAAAATAACAAGAGAAAAAATTAGTGATTAATAATGAAATATTTGAAGAACTTTTAGTAGGGGTAAATTTTAAATACATTAATGAAATATTAATTATTGAATTAATTTATATCCACTACAGATTACCTCATGCCCTCGCCGAGGGCATGACAACAGTAACAAAATTTTCCCTCATTGTATGAGGTAATCTGTAGTGGGTATAAATTAATTCAATAATTAATATCTCATTAATGTATTTAAGAAAAAAAGTTATCAATTTACTTAATGCGTTTGATATAAACAATTTTATTATTAACGAAGCAGCTACCATTTTTCTATTTTTCTCGTTTACTCTCTGTTTTGATATCGAGTTATTTACAAATTTTCATATTCTTTACATTCTCGAAGTAAGTTTAGTAAATAACAATTACATTACCAACCACACGGGTTAATAAATAAACATGGGAAGCTTAAACTGCCTTATAATAGGCAAAAAGGTTTAATTACGATTCTGAAAAAATTATTGCCATAAAAGCTATTCCATCCTGCTTAATTCACAATAAGAATGAATAGATTTACCGTTAATGTGTTTTATGTTTATTTGAAAAGAAGTCCTTCCGTACATATTTGTTACGGACAGTTCATTACACACATATATTTAAAGTGTCTAAAAGTTCATTTTACATATGCCGGAAGGTAACCTTAACTTTGTGACTTCAAATTCATTTTGTATTCTTCAACCATCACCGAATTACATTATGATAAATTAATCAATTTTAACGATAAATTAATAAACACTACTTTGTTTATTATCACTTTTTTATTTACAAATCCTTTTGACTATAGTTTCGACAAATAGCTTGTCATTGTCAAACAAATGATTCAAATTCAAATAATATAAACAGATGTACAGTGGTGTTTATATATAATTTGGAAATACCATTAATTATTAAATGTACTGAATAATACTGAGTAGTACAAATCTACCTGGTCGTTTAACAGGTTATTTTCGGAAATTTTTGATGCATTATATACTTCTAAGGATTCTAAAATATTAAGTTTAAAGCCTTTATTTACATAAAGAATAATTTTAGGATTTTCTATAGTAGGAAACTGATGGCCTGTTTCTAAAAAATGGTTTGCAAAATTCGAATTATCTTTTCTTAATCTAAATGATCTAAAGTGTTCGTTATAACGAGTTCTAAATGACCTTCCAGTTTGGCCTAAGTAAAAGAAGTCACATTCTGTACATTCTAGTTTATAGACTCCAGATTATTCAAATTTGTCAGTTTTATCTTTTGAATTAATAAGTATGTGTTTGTCTTAAAACTACATCTGTTTATATTCATTCAATTTGAATCATTTGTTTGACAATGACAAAAGGATTTGTAAATAAAAAAGTGATAATAAACAAAGTATTTATTCATTTGTCGTTAAGATGAATTATCACAAAGTAACGGCTGAATCAATCCAATTTTTAATCAATTTTACTTCAGGTTCATCAGCTATTCAATTCAACATTATCGAAGATTTACGAACAGCGAATTAAATCGATATTATTATTCCATTTAAATGACTCGAATACTCGAAAAAAATAAAAGAATATTGGAAGAAAAATTTATTTAAACAAAAACAGAATATTATATACATTTATATGATAAACATAAAGAGTTAAACTGGAGTTTTCAATATTTTTTCCCCCTAACTATACGCATCTTTGTATGCATTTACATAATCAGCCTATTCTTATCAGTTACTGCATATTTTATTTAAATTCCTGCAGTGATGCATATTTTCGAAATATTTACAATATTTTTCAATAGGGTAGTTAATTTAATCGTAAAAACGACACATCGTCCATGGTCAAAACAGCAAAAGTTGAATGTAGAACTCTAATATTAACGGTTTATTTTATAATAGAGACGAAGGTCGGTATTTGTATGAAAGAAAAGTATTTAGACAAGAAAATAGGATATTCGGTCTTAAACCTTTAGCAGGAAAATTTTTGTACGTTTATGTATAGACAGTTATTTATATAAAACAGTTGAATGCTGATTCATATTTCATTTATTATAATCTACACACGTGACTATAAAATATTACGCCAAATCTATTAGCCGTACGGTTCTTAAGGATTTGCCAGAGATATTCCCGCATAAAGTTAAAGAAAAGTTTGAAAAGAATTTGAACAACAAACCACCATTTATCTAATTATTTAATGTTGAATATTTTGACACTTTTCATGTATATTTTAAGCTTTTATGTATATAAAAAACATTATTCAGTTAACTTCATCTTTTTATATATTTTGGAATATAGTAGGCAAGATTACGTTATGATATGATAGGGTCTTATAAGCTTACTGCATCTAGACATATCAGAAATAGAATAAAAATTTCCCTCTATTACTTTTTCTCATTCAATTCATTATATACATAATTTGTACATACGAATTATTGGCACACCACTAAAATTTATTTCCAGGTGTGAAAAATTCTCAGATTCATAATAAATATTTTAATAAAACTTCGTAATATAAATAATTATACATTACAACGTTATATAAAAATAAAAACGCTTAAAGTAAACCATGTATTACCAATTTTTTTGGCGATTACCGTTTAATTACACGAAGGTACACATAATACACAGTTACACTTATTGTAAAGAATTATCTAACAATCTAAAAAACACACCACTTAAAGTAACGAACTGAGGTCAACTTTCGGTAAAATAGCATACAAGATCTAATAAGCGCCCGACAAACTTTTTGAATAACCAAAAAATTTACTTAATTTAAATGGTATCGAACGTCCTTCGATACAAGACTACATACATATAAATACCTTCTTATAATTTTCTTCAGCAAATTCGGTATTATTACAGCAACAAAAACAATACAGCTGAATGTCAATAAAACTACCGTTTCAATTAAGAAACGATGACGCATGACTTTTGCAGATTCAAACGCATGTATTAGTTACCGTTTCAGTTGCAAGCTTGCAACAATTCTATTATGTTTCTAGTTTGTTTAGTGTTATTCGATCGTTTACTTTCCGCCGCTGATCAAAGTGTTCGTTAATAAAACAAATATGTTCTCCAATAAGAATATCGGCAATATTCGTACCAAATGGATGCAACTTCTTGCAGTAGTAACAGGTAGGTGGGTGAGATGTTAACTCTAAACGATTTACAATAATAAACTTAAACATATTAAACCGCTTTTAAATGTTTCAATTTTGTTTATTAAAACATTCTACAATTGTTTCGACCGACTAGGTCTTTATTAAGAGTCCTAGTTGGTCGAAACTATTGTAAAGTGCTTCAGTAAACAAAATTTAAACATTTAAAAGCGCTTTTATGTGTTTAATTTAATTTTAAACGATGTTTCAAAATTTTCCCACCGTAAATTCAATTGAAATTATTAAAACAAATACAGTCGAAACAAGAATATTGCTATTATCCAATTAATTGTTTTTAATCAGTTCATAGTTTTAGTAAACGAAAGATTCTTCAGGATTGCTTAAGAATTAGATCTTCTAATGTGAGATACAGTATTGACAATTACGGATCATATTAACGAGAATTAATTAAGTACATAATTTAATAATTTTGAAATAAAGCGTGTATAAAGAATGCTTTTTGTAGGGCTGCTATTTGTAAGGGTATGTTTCGATTTTGCAAACTCCAATACGATTTTTTTATTAAGTCATTCATTGTATGGTGTCTGATTTTATAAGAAGTTTTGTTACAAACCATATGACCCTAGCAAATTAAATACATTTTAACGACTTAATTCAGATTTAGCAGTATGTGAGGAATAAAACGTGAATTTTTTAACAGTATTTCAAACATATTTAAAAATGGTTTTTGATATTACTTTTAACATGTAGAGTTTTGTACAAAAAAAATACATCTGTTAAACGTCATTTGTTATTGAGCCAATTTACTACTGGCCTTCCTGTAAGTTTTTATTTTAAAAGTAGATATTATTCCAATGTCTCAGTTACCATTTTTGTATAAGTAGTGTTTAAAAACATCCACTAACAATCGACGTTCTTCAAGATCCAAGTTAACAAAATTAATGAAAAAGGTTTATCAACAGTAAGTAATAATGCTGATAATTACGTCCCTTGGAACTTGGATAAATATATTGAAAAATACATATAAAACACAAAAGACATTTTTTGGGAAAACAGTTGGTTTAATAATTTCACATTGAATTTATTAAAAGTTCTAACGATCGTTTCGGCAATTAACTTATTTTCAAATAATATCGAATGCTGAATAAATTTTACAAAATTTGTTACTTATATATTGTTATTAGAACTAGTACTGATATTCAATAGTGGAGATACATCGAAATCTGTTACATCCTTGAATAGGGAGACCTCATATATTATTCCAATGTCTCAGTTACTATTTTTACTAATTTCTAGAATTTCTAGGGTGTTTAAGCGTTTACTTTAAATAGAATTATGTAGTAATTTAATATTAAAGACTAAAAATAAAACGCCTTATAACACTACAAGCAAATTATATTAGTACAACCAAACGTACATTCCAACTATTAAGTAGTCATTTTTAATGATAATTAGAAACCCAAATTAAAAATACAAAGTTACCCCTTATATATATATATATAATTACTACCTTTAATTATTGGAATACATCAAATGGGAGGTTATTGGTAAACAGCAAGTCGAAATTCATAAGGGAATTCCTAAACTTCTGAGCATACGTACTTTCGCAAATTGTAAGATTAATGTAGTTGTTATATTGTTTCGTTAATTCAAAATTGTGGTCGATTGAATGTCCAACACTTCATGCATGACACGCAACTGCAGATTTTTTAAAATAATTGTTTCTTAAATAGTGTAAATGGTCTTTTAAACGTATAGCTGGATTCCGCTGAATTAAATCTATGTAAACTTTATCACAACCTAAACAATTAATTTTATAAATTTCTGATAACGAAATTACATTATCTTTATCTCTTGGTTTACCCAGGAGAGTGTCTAATTTAAATTTGTTATTGCTAGAAAACTGGTTCAATTTCTAATTTTTTTATGTGTGTATTAAACTTAATGTGATGACTAAATTTATGTCTAATTTTAGTTACATTAGTTTTTTCGAAGGTTATATTATCTATAAAAAACTTACATTTTTATATCTATAAAAAGAAGACATTACAATCCTTTTTCGTCTAAATTTTAAGGATCACAGATCCCACACTTCAAACGCGTCCTGCACAGTAGGCACAGCCTACCAAAAGCCATATCCCACGAATATAAATATAAATATAAATATAAATATAACTACAAATACAGAATCAACAGAAACAACTACTCTAATACCGCTACAGGCATTGAATTACACTGTTGATTCTGATGGATTCTTAGATGAAGACATAACATATCCAAAAAAAGAAGGCATTAAAATCTTTTTTCGTCTAAATTTTAAGGATCACAGTTCCCACATTTCCTACGCGTCCTACACAGTAGGCACAGTCTAGCGATAGCCATATCCCACGACCGTTTTCAACCTATCTGGTCTCATCAGGTGGGTGCTGGCAGAAAGGCCTTTACAGGCAGGTTATATTATAAATATAAATATATCTTCGTCTAAGAATCCATCGGAATCAACAGTGTAATTCAATGCCGGGTATTAGCCCTCGGAGTAGATGTTTCTGTTGATTCCATATTTATATTGATACTTACATTTTTGTTGTTTCGACATAATTTATTAATTTAATTTGCTTTAATGTTGTGTTGTTGTGCTGTGATGATGAAATGTTTTTTGTTTTTATATTTTTTATTTCAGTAATCTAGTCAAGATTATTAAATGCTTTTTATCGGTGTAAGAGATATCTAAATGATATGTGTTAGTATGATTAGAATTTTCTAAATAAATTAAAAGCTAATTTGATCTCAAATCTAGGAGAGGTAGTGAACAATTTAATTCTTCTTCGTAGGTAAATTTTATAGATTCATTTACTTATGTACTCTATTAGCCATTGAAAATTACTACTTTGTTCTGCAGTGTTTGTTATAGGGCGTTTTATTTCTATTGTTTCTTGAACACACTATTAGTCACTCGTTGATTTCGTATTTTTACCTATTTAATTAATTTAATATTATTCAATCTAGCGAAGGTTCGTTCTTTTTACAATGTTGTGATATACCTGTACATTTATTATACTTTAGAACGTTGTATATGAAACAAACTTTCTCTAGATCTAAATAATATTAAATTACTACTTAATTTTCATAAAACCAAAAGATTAAACGCCCTTGAAATTCTAGAAATCAGTAAAGCCTTATGAGAAATCTCACTATTCTCAACAAAATTATATATTTTGATGTATATCCACTACTAAAGGTCACTGTCTTGTTCTAAATAACGACAATACATAAATAACAAATTTTGTAAAATTTATTAAGTAAGTAATACTCTTTGAAAATGGCTTAATTGCCGAAAGGATCGTAAGTACTAGTAATCAATTCAATGTGAAACTACTAAACCATGCGTTTTCTTAAAAAATATTTTTATTTTCATTTGTAATTAACAGTAAGTGGGCAACATACATTGAGAATATAACAATTTCTTATTCTGCTCATCATCTAAATATTATTCCATGTGGATCATCCAATCAATCAAAGTTCAATTCGATACATTAGAATGCTTGCAATGACCTTTCATTCGTTACAAAATGTCAATTATTTTCAAGAGCATTTCAATAACTATTGTTACATGGCAAATTAAATTAATTGCGTGAAAAATTTTGTTTGAGAACTTGGAAGTTATCAAGGGTTGTGTTTGTTTGACCGTGGATGTCAACAGTACCTACACTTTGATTTAACGTGAGCATTTTCAAATTCAAAATTTGTAATGTTTTTGACTGATTTAATTATACGAACTGCTTCTTAGTTCATACGCATGGGTTCCAAAACTTTCCATTATTTGTTTCTTCGCAACGTTGAATAAAAGAACAAATGTACTTATTTATTCATTTGAAATTTATTTTTATTGAAACAATTCTAAACAAATTATCACAATTCTCCATATATAATAATATGGTATAAATACACATAACTAATTTCGTAATACCAGAAAAAAATAAAACAAGTGGAAGCTATTTAATCGATAGATAGAGGTGGTTAAAGCATTTCAATATCTTGACTTTTGGATTAGTTTGAGAAATAATGCGGAAAAGAATTTAAGAACGTTGGTTGGAAGAACTCAAAAGGCGCCAACGTAACCTGGGGAATCTTCAAGAGCTCGAGTAGAGACATTGCGAAAGAAAGAATCTAATTAGTTGAATAAACAAATAATTAAAACACACAGCCAAAGATCCCGGATTCGATTCCCGGCGGGAGCGTGACAATAGTAACAAATTATTCCTCATTAATTTGAAGTAATCTGCAATAAGTAAAAATAATATCACATGAACGTATTTACATATTTAGCGTATTTTCAGCGATTATTGCATATTTTCGCTATATTTACAATATTTTTCCATGGGTTAGTTAATGAACAAAATGTTAGCGTTAAATACAAAATTCTGAAGGAAAAAAAACAAGCGCTTTGTATTTAACCGTAAAAAGGCACATATTTCATGATCAAAACAGCAAAAACTGATATATTCACGTTTTGATAGGAACAAGGGCAGGTATTTTGTGGTAGAATAATTACTTATCATGTCAAACCTGTCATTTCGGTTAGTAAAAATAATTTAGGACAATAGCACATAAATGAGCACGAAAAATCTATAAAAAATGAAAAAAACGGACTGATATAGGCGACCATTTTATAATTTACAAACATTGTATAATAAAAAAATTTACTACATCCACAAAATAAAGGCAAACGACTTAATCTCTTGGAAATAAACGGTCTACCCGTCACTTTAGTTTAAGATCTACTTGATAATGATGATATAACCGAAACATTTGTCAAAGTATTTTCTAATAGATTTATTTGTGAAATTAAATCAAATGTTTTAATTATTTGTTTATTTAACTATTTAAATGTATTTTATAGAGCGTCCAGAAAACTTTCAGTTACTACTATTAAGAATCCATTTAATGAACTCAGCAGTCAAATCTAAATCTTTTTTACGGAGATGAAATATGGGAATGGGAAAACTTGCGTAACTTGAGATATGCTCAAGTTACAAACTAAATTATGTTAGATGATATTCGGAGTAAATAGAAACACTTGAAAATATGTAATTATGAATGTTTGAATTAGGGGTTACCTGTATTGGACTTTCTATCATAGGTGGTGTTTGTTAAAAGAAATAAAATCAATGTTGGATAGCATTTCCTTAAAATGGAATAAGAATGTGACGCGGATGAATACAAATTAGGTATATTGAATGTCACGGACAAATAACCCAATAGTGATATTGAGCAAAAACTAAATGAAACACTAGACAAATTACAAAGTGGGAGGCAATACCATTTATTATTTTAAATTCTGCTAACTGGTGAGGGTGTGTTATATTTAAATAAAAAGGTGTAAAACTTAGATACATAAGAAAATTTGGACTAGGATCAAATGTGGAAACATTGATCGAGAAGGGAAAATAGGTTCCGATGAGGGAGTGAGTGGGATGTGTTGTTGGGAGGATAAGACGATAGGTCAATTAATGTGCTGTAAGGAAGCCATGAAAAATCAAAAACAAGAAATTATAAATTTTATTGAGGAGTAGAGAGATGATAGACGTAGAGGTGATCCAGATCGAAGAATTTCCTAACTAAGCTTTTAAGAGAAAATATGTGACCTCTTCCACCACGTTGAGATAAACTTGAAAGAATGTAATTTCTAATCTTTACAGTCATTTTGTTTTTTTGCTACGTGATAAAGAGCGAATTGTAACGCGAAACCTATTCAAATTGTGTAAAGGTAAATGAAGATATGGGCAAATGTCATAAAAATGTGTAATAAACCATTATAATTAATTTCATTACGTTCTATGATCTTTTAAAACAATTGAATGTTTGTTACAATTAGATATAAACAATAACTTCGATTGTCCTATTTTTATAAATATAAGTGCATTTATAATTTTCAAACATTTTCAGGAACAATTGGTACCATAAGCGATGGTATGCAGTATGGCTGGACAGCACCTAACATTCCGAAGTTACATTTAGAAGACAGTCCCATAAAAATAGAAAAGCACGATGAAGAATGGATAGAAAATATTTATATGATTGGAGCAACAGTAGGTCTTCTATTCACAATAGTTTACATGAAGTTCATGGGTAGAAAACCAATTATAATATTAGCCGCTGTAAAACATGTAATAGCATGGATATTGATAGCAACAGCAACCAATGTAGAAGTTCTATATTTTGCACGATTCCTTGCCGGTGCTGCTGGAAATATAGCTTTTGTTTCACTGCCAATGTACGTTGCTGAAATAGCGGACGAAAGTATTCGAGGATTCCTAGGGACTTTTATTTACAGTAACATGATTCTTGGTGTCTTAGTGATATACTGTATTGCACCATTCACGACTATAGCAATTTCATCAAGTGTAGGAGCAGCGTGTGTTACACTTCAAGTAATAACCTTCAGTTTCATGCCTGAATCACCATATTATCATATCATCAAAGGAAATCAGGAAGCCGCTTTAAAATCCCTTCAAACCTTCCGAAGAAAGGAAGACGTTTATGACGAACTTAAAGGCATTACGAGCGCTGTTGAAAGACAAGAATCGGAAAAGGGAAGAATCATAGACATATTTATTGTCAGGAGTAATCTCAAAGCATTTATTATAGCAATCACTCTCAATCTTGCTCAGCATTTTAGTGGTATAAGCGTTTTATTAATGAATCTTCATACAATTTTAGCAGATGCTGAGTCACTTGTTTCTCCAGAGACCGCTCCAATTATCATAGCTTCGACCATGCTTATTGCTTGTATTGCATCATCTTTTATTATAGATAAATTTGGTAGGAAAATTCTTCTTGTCAGCTCCAGTATTCTAACAGGATTATCTCTTACTGTATTGGCAACTTATTTTTACATTAAAAATTCAAATGATGATATTTCTCATTTAAATTGGATCCCTGTCGTATCTGTGACATTGTATTCGTTGTTTTTCAAATTCGGTCTTGGAATGGTCCCAATTATATTTCTAGGAGAACTATTTCCCACCAGCGTAAAAGCTATGGCAATGAGTATGGTAGACATATCGTATGGTGTGTTTGCAATTGCATCAGTTTATTTGTATATCCATCTCAGTTCTTTGTACGGAATGCATGTTCCCTTCTTCATTTTCGCAGGATTGTGCATATTTGCAGCGTTGTTCTCACAATTTTTCATACCCGAAACAAAAGGCAAAACGTTAGAAGAAATACAAATGATGTTAAAAGGCATGTGATCTCTTATGCATTACAAATATTGTACGTAAGGAATAATCGGCTAGCGATAGCCATTTAGATAATTCGAATATTATACCTGTATAAAAACAAACAAACATGTACTGCTGAAGTTCCTGCATATACATTTATTACAATAATAGATAGATTAAACGTTGCTTTAATAGTTATTGTAGTTGGAGTAACTTTACGATGATAATTGTTACAAGAAAAATAGTTAGAATAGTTTTAGTATAAGTAGTTCGTGCCAATAGTGCCATGTGAATTGCTGTAACTTCCTTAATTTGTCAACTTTTTAAGAAGTCAGATAATTTGCAAATAAATTCTGTAACTCAGGTTACAATTAGATTAAAGTAAATTAAGTTAAATTAGATTTTAGTGTGTAAGAGAATCCGATGTTGTTAATATTTACTATTGATAATTTAATCTCGTTTCACTTGAGACGTAGGACACGACACGTCTTACGCCCTGTGCCAGAAACTCGGTTGGTATTGAGTTAGATAGTACCATTCTGGTGGAAGCGAGGGTAAGCGCTAGGCCCATACGCCTGACGTGGATACGTCTACCGTACAAGCCTTTCATTCAAATGGAGCGCAAGCTGATGAAAGCGAAAAGACTTGCTGAGTGGCCAATTTTCCGTTTGATCATTGCACTAATTACTGTTGTTTTTCAAGTCTCTGTCATAAATTAGTTTCGGTCAAAATTCAGTTTCTTTCAATGTTACTTGTTCATATTAATTTCTTTTAAGAATCCAAATATTGAATAAGTATCGCTGAAGACCTTTGAAGAAGCTCGCTATTCGTGCTAGCGAAACGTTAGGAAGCAATTCCAACGAACGACGGCCTTTAGACCCGGATAAGGACTAAACTAGTTCATCAACTGGCCGCGAAAGTCTTAACCAATTTGTCAATCCAAATATTTTCTTTCGTTTTTTTAAGAAGGGATTGATTGTACTCAAAAGTAAAAAATACTCTTATTATGGACGACCAAAGGTTTTGTTTCGATTTTTTTAGATAAAATAATTAGAAAAAATTCTTGGGTATGAACCTTTTAACAATTTTTGTTCCACAGAACGATATAACCAAAGACATTTATCTATCGCGTAGGACGAGTCGTACGCCTCATGTGAAACAGCTCTTACACTTCTTGCAGACCGGCAAACTCTAATCAAGTACTAGCCCTTTTAGATAATTATGTATATTATGTAATAAGATTACCCACCTGTATAACTTCTTTGCATAATATCTCTAAATATCCATTAGTCCACGTAATATACAAAATTTGAAAAGATTAGTCAATGCCCATAAATCATGTACAAATCTCAAATTTTACCTAAGGCATCACTTTTACTTTTTATAAATTTATAATTAAGAACTATAAAACAAATAGTATTAACCAATTAAGGTTGGACTGAATGTTTAGAATATGGATCCTTTTTCTCACAAATTGGAATGGTTAGCATAATATTAATTGAAGTATAATATTTATGAAAACTAAACATTTGATACAATAATATTGTTCGTTTGTAATTACTCTTGAAACAGAAATAATGTAATCGTTGAAACTACACTTTAAATATCCATAATAAAGCAATTTTTAAGTTGTATTAGGAAGCAATTAAATTGTATTACTACTTAAACCTCAACTAGAGAGGAATAAAATTAATTATAAGTACATACATGTAAAAATAGACTTAAATATTGAGACAGCTTGTAGCCATTTACAGGTATTTGTCGTTAATTGTTAATCTTCTAATTTAACCGAAAGCAATACAAAATAATCCGTCTTTCACGTAAACCGCAATTATTAGCAAACTCGTTAATTTTGTTAAAACTACGATTTTTAATGTTGGAATGTGCTTGATTACCTACTTGATCCTATTTAGAGTTAGTTGTATTTTATAAAATTATAATTTTTAGCATAGGTACATATAACTATTTATTTCGAAAGATGATAAATTATTTATTAATTAAATCTATACAAATTATAACCATATATATTATTTTGAGTAAACAATATTGAAGCAATTATTTTGTTTTTATTTCTTGCATATTCCCATACGATGCCAGAAAACGAAGTACTGGTGGTTTCTCATAAAGGCTGTTTTCTAATGCGATTGGCCACTAACTCATTTTGCTGTAATTCCTATTTTGTTTTACCACGATCAGTACCTTCAGTACACCATTCAAACATTTTTGCGCCTAAACTTAGACTACCAGCCTTACGTGCGAATTAACAGCGTTTTCGGTTTCTGCCAAGGGTCAATAGAATTGTATAATATATATAAACCTAGATCGATGATGTGCTTCTATGCATCAAAAAGTAGTAAAAAGAAAGAACAGATGGTCAAAGCATTTTCACAGTTTCTGACATTTGCTCTTTCATTCGTCAGTTATGGTCTACCGCAGGTAGGAACCATCACTGGCGTCACTGAGCGTGGAAAACAATAGACAGCTTTGAATACATACTCTATTTCTTCATAAGACGGAATACTCGCGTGTTCGACTTCAGCGGTCGAGGTAAATATGTCGATGTTCGTAATAGACTATTCCTTTCTTTCTTGAAAACAAAAAAAAAAACTATTTTGCGAATACGAAGAAGAAACTTAATGTTCTGTAATTAGTCTCGTTAAGAATAACTATAATTATAACATTTAATAGGTAGATAGAAAAATATAATTTATTATTGACGAAACAAAGCTAATCTCACCGTTGGCATTCACGAGCTGCCACTGATTAACGATATGAATGAATTTTAGTCACCAAAAGTTAACGAATTCATTTCTGAAAAAAAAAATAAAAATAGAATTTTATTTACAGAATTTTAAACAGTTACAATATTTACAAGTAGATAAAACGTTGGAGACACTCCAAGTGCAATTCACCACAAATAAGCAATGGTTACGTATGACGCAGTCCAGAAATTATCATTAAATTGTTAATTGAAATTACTCACAACTATATATATACCTACAAGAAAATGGATGACAACAATCCCAACAGACATTCTGTTACTAAATGGCCTCAACTAGTTGCAGTATTAACAGGTAATATTACATTTCAAAAATTTCCTTAATTCATTTCATTATCAAATTCATCGAATACCTGGGTTTTATAATTACGTTCTTGTTGATCAAAAGTCAGCACAACAATTTAGACTTTTATCTTTTAATGTTTAATCGTGTATTATTTTTAAATTTAGAATAATAAACAACTATGCGTTGGTGGGATTTACACATATTAATCAATGTAAAGCGCCTGTATTAAATAAAATCTTATCTGTATGTCTGTTTGCCTATCTGTATGGACTAATATTCGAAATGACTGAAACGATTTCGATGGCACTTTTACATACATAAAGAGAAGGATAAAAGCTAGTAGTAAATAAATTTCGTAAATCAAGTTATTGATTTCAAAATCGCATCATAGAGGGCTGGTGAATAATGCAGAAAGGTTGCTATACCGGAACCACAAATTGATGATAAGTATATAATGTGCAAGTATATAAAAAAATACTGCTCACCAAATCTTACAAAACAAGGTAGTACATAACAGCGCACAGATAGCAGTGACGGAGAGAAATGTAAGAACGAAGAGTTAATGAAATACGAGGGTGGATCAAATATAAGCGAGCCTTTTTAAATTGCGCGCCGGATAGTTGTTCTAGGCGTATCCGGGCGTTAGGAACTTGAAGTAGGGATATTAGGTGGCACGGAAACGACGCGTCATATTATTGCATTCGCTTGGTTAATAGCTACCACAATGAGCGAGAAAGAGGTGCATAGCAGCGTTGCGCAACGAACTATTATTAAGTTTCTTACAGGTGAAAACGTGAAATTGGCTGAAATTTTGCGCAGATTGCAAGCACAATTCGGAAATGAAACGCTTTCGTGGCCACGTGTAAAAGTTTGGTGCAAACAATTTACGCTGGGCGTAATCGTAATCGTGTCGAAAATGTAAATCATCCTCATTGTCCGCGCACCATCATTTCGACGGTTAATATTGCACGCGTTGGAAACCTTATTGAAGGGGACCGCCACGACACGCCACTGTGCTTCAGATATCTGGTGAACTCGGCACCAGCTATGGAAGTGTCCACACAATCATAACGAAAAGCTTCGGTTCCAAAGTTTCTGAATGAAGATCAAAAAGCTGCTCGAGTTCGCATCTCTCAGGCGCTTCTTACTAGATTTAGAGATGAAGGTGAATTTTTTTGCATAAAATTGTAACCTGCGATGAGACGTGATTACACCACAACATCATAACGAGCAACCATGGAGTGGCGGAGCAAAGATGAATCACACCCAGTGAAGCCGAAAACTCGTCTGTCTGACGGCTAAGCTTTAGCCACGGTTTTTTGGGACTGGAGTGTTTAGATTAGATTCAAAAAACATTGGTATTCCAACAGCCCCCTTCTACTCGATGCTCTGTAATCGTGTTTAATTTAGATTTGCGCTTAGATTTTACTTTAGTACTTGTTTACTGGTAAACAATACTGTCGAGTTTGTAATAAGTGTTGAAAGATTTGGTTCTTATTAAAATTCCACATGTAAAAAGAAATTAAACATTCCTGTTTTTACCTAATATTTCGAGTATAGTCCCTGTATTTCAATAATACAATTATGGATAATTAAAAATATAAATAATGCGAAATCTCTTATGTACACCATTGTTTGAAATATTTTTGAATAATGTACAAAACAAAATATCAAAAAACAATTTATTTGAAAAGATATATCTATTGAATCCATCAGCTAAACGATATTATTTTTCTATTTAAGGTACACTAGGAACAATTAGTGATGGTATGCATTATGGCTGGACAGCACCGATGGTACCGAAACTACTCCAACCGGACAGTCCGATTTTAATATCACAATCAGACCAACTATGGATAGAAAATATTTTAATGATTGGGGCATTAGTTGGTCTCATAGTAACGATAATGTATTCTCAAGTATTAGGTAGAAGGCCTATTATAATATTGGCGGCAATAAAGCAACTTATAGCATGGTCACTTATAGCAACCACATCCAGGGTGGAAGTCCTTTATTTTGCTCGGTTTTTAGCAGGAGTTGCGGGTAACATACCTTTCGTTACTATCCCAATGTATATAGCAGAAATTGCCGAAGAATCCGTTAGAGGCTTTTTAGAAACATTTATATACACTAACATGATGGTGGGAGTAGTAATTATATACTGCATAGCCCCATTTACATCCGTTGCTGTATCCTCTTGCGTTGGGGTGACTTGTGTCTCAATCCAAATAATAACCTTCAGTTTCATGCCCGAATCTCCATACTATTTACTCATTAAAGGCAATTACGATGGCGCTTTAAGATCCTTACAAACGTTTCGTGGAAAAACTGACGTGTATGCAGAATTAAGTGAAATTCGAAAAGCTGTAAGAAGGCAGGAATCGGAAAAAGGAAGAATAATAGATTTGTTTCTGATAAGAAGTAATCGAAGAGCTTTTTTAATAAACTGTGTATTGAACTTTTCCCAACACTTTGCTGGAATCAGTGTGTTACTCATGAATTTGCACACAATTTTAGAAGATGCAAATTCCATTATCGCACCATCTACAGCTTCTATTGTAATTGTAACCGTAATGTTAGCCGCTTCCATATCGTCATCGTTTGTCATTGATAAACTCGGACGAAAAATATTACTTATAGGTTCCAGTATAGCATCAGGCGTAGCTTTAATGATATTAGCTACATATTTTGCCCTTAAAAATAGCGGTTATAAACTTTCCCCATACGAATGGGTACCGTTAGTAGCGGTTTTATTGTATTCTTGGTGTTTCAAATTTGGACTTGGCATGGTTCCAATTGTCCTGTCAGGAGAATTATTTCCTACCAAAATGAAAGCTGTTGGTACGACGTTTGGTGTAATAATCAGTTGTACTTTTTGTATGCTTTCCGTTTATTTGTATATGTCTTTTATGAATTTCTACGGGATGCATGTGCCGTTCTTTGTTTTCTCTGGATGCTGTGTAATCACTACTTTATTTGCAATATTTTATATACCAGAAACAAAAGGCAAAACGTTAGAAGAAATCCAAATGATTTTAAAATCATAAAGAGTAACCAATCTACTTTTTTTATTCACTGTATAATGTATCCGAGTTAAAGAAACTTTTGAACAATTGAAATTCTATTCTTCAATAATATACTTATATAAATATATCTATAAGCAAGACCATTTTAATGTTGTGTTTACCGTTTTTAGCTATGCAAGAAAGTCTTATTTTAAGAACTCCAAAGAATCCTTTAGTAAATCCATTTTATGATATTATTTAAATGTAATTTATTGTCTGAACATTTAGTTTATATTATAAAATGGAAGCAAACAATATAAGTGTAACAAAATTGAAATATATACGTATTATATCCAGTATTGTAACGTTAAGTGTGAAGAATTCTGTGATTTTATATGTAATAAATGTGAATTTTTCACATTAAAAAATTGCTTTTCTTTCAACAGATTCTTTTTATAATGAATAGCTTTTTTTAATTTTGTGACAATATGGTGGTACATACTAGTTGAACCCATCCATGTTTGGAAGGATGGTACCGCTAAGCGATGGTGGGTAGCATTTACAACATTTTAATTATCAAATTAATAAAAATTAACACATTTTTTGCTGATATATTCCACATATGACTATTTGCTTATTAATGTATTTAATAAGAAAACTGTTATTTATATTACACCTCATGCCTCATTTACTCAAATAATACTTTTAACTTCAAAATTTTAAGGTTAGAATGTACTTGTTAGCATGAATATCGAATATAGAAGTTTAACACTTCCTCCTTTTTGCTATTATTTAGTTACACCTGTAATACGTCAAAATTCGCGATTTTAACTAAAAATTCCTGAATATCGAAGGTTGTTATAAGAAGTTTAAAGGAATAAAACGTTTTAATAGTAAGTTCATTTGAGGTGATACCCGCACTGATTTCAGTTACAGGACAAAAACTCTTTTTATACCATTTTTATTCGATAACTCCTTTTAAACCGCTTAATAAAACCGAATACATTTTACAAAACCTTAGTTATCTGATTTTTGTATAACCCCATTCATTTTCAAAATAATTACAAGAAAAATGCAATTTTCGATCGCTTTTTCATGGGTAACAGAATGATAGGAATACAAACCTACGCTAGAACGTTGTTATATCATCAAAGGAGGTAGATGCGCCGATTTCAATTGCAAGTCGAAATGCAATTTTTGCCGTTTTAATTCGCTAGTTTTTCTTAAACCACTTAATAAAGTCGGATTAAATTTTACAAATCCTTAATGATCTGACCGTTCTAAAACCCGTTCGTTTCAATATCCCCTATCTTAAACTGTATTTTTTCAAAATATTTAATAGGAAAATACGATTTTAAACCCCTTTTTTTCATGTCTAACTCATGACTGAGATATTTCAAAAGCAGAAACATCTACTTCTCTTCGCTTAAAATTCAATTCCTTTTGAAAATGTTTAAATTAGACAACTCGTACTTTATTATTTTTGCAAAAAAATGACCAAATGGGAAAAATACTTATTTACTTATGTTACTTTATCTGTTAAACTATTTCACATATTTGTTTAAACTGATATGTTAACAATACGGAGACAACAATCTGTATTGTGCTCAAAGCTGTTTGCAATATGAAGCGATGCGATATCTTTTTAAAAAATGTCCTTCTTTTGATATAAGAGACAATCTAGATATTAAACGAGAACGCCTTTGCTGCTCCAAAAAAATTTTAAGAAAACTATTGTTACATGTACAACAATGAAAGCTAGTGTCTTTAGAAACTCGTGGCCCCAACTTTTAGCTGCCTTTACGGGTAAGTTGTCACAGTAACATTTAATTTTCAACCGCATTAAAAAATACATAATATCTCGGTTATAACTAGAAGCATTATCGGTGTAAGATTTGAATAGCTAAATTCATACGGTATCAGTACATCTACATCAGTCTCATTTCTAGAAGTTTTTCGTCATTTTGTTTTAAAGGTGTCGAATAGGCTTACCTGAAACAAAAAGAAAACTATTGTGAGTTCTACGTCTTTGAAAACTATATATTAATAAACCACATTCGAAAGCTTCAAAATTATATGAAATATTAGGGGTGTTGAATATTCGCAATTTTTAAATTATTCGTTGCAAATTGAATATACAAATTTTAGACTTTTTTCAGTCTGTTACATTATTTATTCGAATAACAGGGTAAATTTTCGTTTAGCCGAAATGAGTTATGAACTAAAAAAATGAAATTTTGCGTCCTAAGAGCCTTTGCGAACAGTGAATCACAAAATTTTTCCTGTGGAAATTCGTCATTTTCATTTTCCGGACTTTGGAATAACCGAAATCAGTTACATAATTTTTGTTTTTTGCGTTAGATTTTAAGCATTTCTCTCAACATAAAAATACTAAAATTTCCCTGTAGAAATATACCGTTTTAGTTTTATGAGCAAATTTAGTCGACTTTAAAATAACCGAAGTCAGTTAAATTAAAACTTTATTCTTTCTGAATTTAAACGTTAAACACAAAAACACGAAAATTTAACTAACTTAAAATAACCTATCCTAATCCACTATTTTACTGATTGGCTCTAAAATCCTCATATTCTAATCTAATGGCTCGTAAATGTTCCTGAAACGGATCTAAGTTTTTTTTTTACAAAACCGCCTCCACAAATATTTGCACAGTTTGTCGGCAAATTCCTCTTCTGGAACATGCTGACCTCTTAAATACTTTTTGGCAGCTTTCCATTGAGATTCAATTCTCTGCGTATGGGTACCATCATCAGCAACAAACTCAACGCTGTGGTTAACAGTTTGATGAACATAACCATTCGCAGAAAGTGGACTGTAGCCTCTCCATAAGTCCGTATGTATTATGGATCCCGGCTCAACATTAGCTCTAAATATATCAATTAAAGTGGTTGAATCTCTATTTTTGAAATTTATCAACATTATCAACCTTAAGTCTTCGGAATTTCCCACAATCATACCCAATACCTAATGACCTTCAAGAATTGGTCCCCAATTATATTTGCCTGGAAAATGAAAATTATGTATTTTCGCAAAAAAACTTCTGTATTTAGAGTAGTCCTTAAAAGCAAAAAAATACAATGTCTTTTATATAACTTATTTCGGCTGAACGAAAGTTGTGCCGAATAACATTTGATAATCATTTATCATGTTAAAATTATCAATGTGATACTAACAATGATACCATCAATAATAGTAATAAAAGCATCGAACATGTGATTAAGAATACGGAACTAATTTTTTCAGAAATTGAAGGATTCCTGATAGCAATGTTATAAAAGATAGCAATAAACACTAAAAACTACAAAAATATATATAATCAAAGATCCAATACTAACATTAGCCACTTCCTGAGCATAACCCCATAAAACAGTTGACCATATCACAAAAGGTTGCTCATTCTCAGCCTTCCAAAAGTAAACTGACACACTGAGAGTAATAATAACGTTGACAAACAAATGCACTCATTACCAGCAAAGAAGTGCAAACTTATAGATAAGATAGAGCCTTGCTATAAATACAAATCACAAAATGTACTAAACAACCATATAGCTGAACTTTAGTGGGATAGATACATAACAAGTAATCTTAATAGACCTTACGTCACGCTAATTATCAAAAACAAAAACTAAACAATCTACTTTCTAGATACCAATACCTATCACCGAAAATCTTAAACAAGACATATCAACAAATTTCAATAATACATTTCCTTAGATGAAGAAGATAAAAAAAAAACGTGAAAACAAGGCACAATACGAACTACCTTTGTCTATAATTATTTCATCAAGAGCCAAAGTCCAGCAAAGTTGAAACTACATAAATTCACGTACATTAACCTTCAAAATCAATAATTCTTGACATACTGCAATAGTACGCATATTCTAAATACCTCTAGTACATACCCCATTCGAGAAAACACTATGTTAAACAGGTTCAATGTAGTTCTTTGGTATCCGCTAGCCTTCATATATTAAAAGTAAACCAATGAAAACTGAGAGGAACGGAAAATAATAATAGATGAATATATTTTTTATCATTCGATTCGAATTTCAAATGGAATATTACTATTCGATTATATTTTAACAAAATTCGCACGTCCTGCATTGTTTTATAAAAAATTCTGATGAACACATGTAAGGTACGAAATATAAAGAGAAATGATTATATCAAAATTATATTCAATAATTATCATCTTTGTATTTGCTTTTCCTTGAATATCATATTTAACGTCGTAAAGGCTGGCGACTAGCATCCCCACATGTTTTGTTTATGTTATCTAAGGGTGACGAAAGACATAGGAAGGAATGGAAAGATGCGAGGGCAACATTTTTACAATAGACAGTATGTGTATAGACGTCGTGCACGATTGCAGTGACGAGTTTTGCTAGCGATGCGAAGCCGTTGCTTTTGCGAGCGTAGCGATGCGATGCGTTGCGTTATAGGCATATATTTGATATATATGTATTATTTATACTGTGCACAGTACTTGAGAAAGATCTGATTGTGTTAACATGTTATCACTGGCCATTGTGTTTATAAGAGCTCGTTGTTGAATTGTGAATAAAGTGCCACCACGACTATCTGTCCACTTCAGTATTGTACAGGAGAGACACAGATATCTCCGGTAATGCCTATAATACGGTGACTTGCTTTGCGTGGGGTGGGCATGGCGCTATAGCAGCACGGGGTTAGGTTTGGCCTACCCTGTTGGTCTCCAGAATGTGCGTATCCCGTCTGGAGGCGCGGGAGCGCATACTCATGATTACAGGTATTTAATACGATTTGCTGATTGACGGATTCTGCTAGACCGATGAAGATTAATTCACAAGTAGTCCAGAGGGGCAGGGGTTCCGAAGGAACCTCGGTGAGTACCTAATTACTTTACGATCTTGTCAACATTTCGGTAAGTGTTTTTATTATTTCATGTAATAACTTCCTATGAGCGAGAACGCATTTTGTCGTCATCTCACTTTCACACAGTCGCCAGCCAGCCAAATAAATATATTTATACTTGTTCACGCACGCCTTCATATACCGTCTAAGTAGATAATTAATTATATTTACTATTTCCTAATTATTGATTTAAATGTTCTTTTAAACATTAACCAATCTGACATCAAATCGAATTAAAAAATTTCCCCCCTTAGAAACAAGCCTATAATATTTGAGTTTACATTTGTCTATATATACAATATTTCCAAGAATTGCTTCATTTGAAATAATAATTAATATTTTGAAAAAAAAAACAAATCAAATAAGGTGAATTAATCAAAGAAACTAATATTCATACCATAATCTTTTTGGGTGCGCTTTATGATCACGATAGAAAACAAATTGTGCAGTTCACACATCACCGCATAGCCGTATAACTGATATAAAACATAAAATTTATGACCTAAAATCTATTAAGTGGACAAATCAAAATTTGCTTTTTAAAAACTGTACAACTTTGAATATCTTCGTCCCCTACTGTAGGTATATATAAGATAGGAATAGATAATCACTATATACATAAATTATTTTAATATTCTTTTTATGTAGATTGTACCTTTTGGATATTTATTGACGTAGATATGATGGAGTGTTTATTTATTATTGTATGGTTTTACTTTTATATGGATTTACAACTGAAAGTTTAGAATATTCAGAAATCATTGTTTGCAAAGCGTCCTTAGCTATTCCAATTTTATGGCACGTTGTATTAAATTGTATTGAGTTTAACGATAAATGAATAAACACTACTTTGTTTATTATCACTTTTTTATTTACAAATCCTTCTAACTATATTTTCGACAAAAAAAGCTTGTCATTGTCAATTAAAAATTCAAATTGAATGAAGATAAACATATGTACAGTAGTGCTTATATATATATTTTTGGAAATACCATTAATTATAAAATGTATTGAATAGCACTGAGTGGTACAAATCTAGCTGGTCATTTAACAGGTTATTTTCCGAAATTTTTGATGCTTTATATACTTCTAAGGATTCTAAAATATTAAGTTTAAAGCCTTTATTTAGATTATGAATAATTTTAAGATTTTCTATAGTAGGAAACTGATGGCCTGTTTCTAAAATATGGTTTGCAAAATTGGAATTATCTTTTCCTAATCTAAATAATCTAGTGTTCATTATAACGATTTCTAAATGACCTTCCAGTTTGGCCTAAGTAAAATTAATCACATTCTGTACATTCTAGCTTATAGACTCCAGTTTTTTCAAATTTGTCAGTTTTATCTTTTGAATTAAAAAGTATGTATTTTAAATATGTGTTTGTCTTAATACCAACAGTAAAGTTGTTTACAGATAGAACAGTTTTATTGTAGATCAGTACTGGTGGACATTTTTAGTCTATTCAATTCGGATTAAACCCAATAATACTAATTGCAGTTTTCCCCTTTTATTATGCTTCTCAGAAGACGGGTCAAATCTTATCGCTGCAAAATTCTGATCACGCTTTACACGAGTGCTATCACAACCACTACTTAGTTAAGTTCCTCCACTACCTCTGGGTGTTCCACCCCGTCTTGTCTTCATCCCCTTCGATAACAAATTAGAGCCTTTAGAATAATTTTGAACAAATCAACATCTTCGAAATGAGTTTTTAACTCCACCCCGAATATTTCCACCACTTTTCCAAAATTTGTAATTCTTTCAAAAATCAGTTGAGAACGACAGTTGCATTTTTGGTCTTGATTTAATAAGTCAATCTTCGGAAACGATTCATCCGCGCCAAATGTTATTATCGTCCGCTATCCGCATTATCAATTCATTCGCGTCAATTTAATTAATACAGTCCACTACTCGTAATTTAAGTTTTAATTGTTAATGTGTTTGTTTAAGTGTTGTTGTGAAGTATATTATTAAGTTATTAAATAAATAATTAAAAAAGTCGAGAGTTATTCATAAACTCAACGAATTGGATAATCCAAACCAGCGGTTCAACAATCAGTTCGTCAAACCAGGCGTCAACAAAGAGGATAATTATTTCTTTTTTTTTAAGGTTCTATTGGAACCATAAGTGATGGAATGCAATACGGCTGGTCGGCTCCTATTATCCCAAAACTACATCAGGAAGATAGTCCTATAAAAATATCAAAACATGATGAGGAATTGATAGAAAACATTTACATGATAGGTGGTACAATTGGTATTTTAGCAACAGCCATTTATACAAAGTTCATGGGGAGAAAACCAATTATAATATTAGCAGCAATAAAACATTTAGTAGCTTGGGCCTTAATAGCTACAACTAGTAGAATAGAAGTTCTCTATTTAGCACGATTTATCGCTGGTGCTGCTGGGAACATTGCATTTGTTTCGCTACCAATCTACATTGCAGAAATCGCAGACGAGAGCATTCGGGGATTTTTAGGAACATTTATTTATACTAATATGATTGTCGGTGTGTTAGTCATATATTGTGTTGCACCGTTTACATCTATTGTAATTTCATCATCTATTGGAGCAACATGCGTTGTTCTTCAAATACTAACATTCAGTTTCATGCCGGAATCACCATACTATCATATAATCAAAGGAAACCAAGAAGCTGCCTTGAAATCACTCCAAATCTTTCGTAGAAAAGATAATGTTTATGACGAACTTAAGGACATAACGACTGCAGTTCAAAGACAGGAATCGGAAAAGGGACGAATTATTGACATATTCGTCGTCAAAAGCAACCTCAAAGCGTTTACAATAGCTATCGCCCTCACATTAGCACAACATTTCAGTGGAATAAGCGTTTTAATAATGAATCTGCATGTAATATTAGAAGATGCAAAGTCTTTGGTTTCTCCAACCATAGCTCCCATAATAGTAGCTGCTACTATGTTAATTGCTTGCATTGCAGCTTCATTTGTGGTGGACAAATTTGGACGAAAAAAACTTTTAGTAAGTTCTAGTATCCTGACAAGTTTATCTCTTGCAGTTTTAGCAATTTACCTTTACATCAAAAACAAAGGCTTTGATATTTCTCATCTGAGTTGGATACCGATAGTATCGATTATCTTATTTTCCTTATTTTACAAATTTGGGCTTGGAATGGTGCCAATTGTTCTTTTAGGAGAATTATTCCCCACTGGTATAAAAACGATTGCTATGGGAACCATTGATTTATTTTATGGTATACTTGCAGTTGCATCGGTTTACATGTTTATGGAATTGAATTCCTTGTACGGAATGCACGTCCCTTTCTCTATTTTTGCGGGACTGTGCGTCCTGACTGCGTTATACTGTCAGTTTTTCATACCCGAAACCAAAGGTAAAACGTTAGAAGAAATTCAAATGATGCTCAAGGGTTTGTGATTACACAGGTCAACATAGATCAGGAAACTAATTGTAAGACAAAAATTTTCATGTAATTTATAACACTGAGTTTCAATCAGATTTTCCTGATTACGTCAGAATATTGAGATATCCGAACCATAAAAATCAAAAATGCATGTTTTATCTTCTTGTGGACATTGCTATGTGAGAAATATTCTAACCCCAAAATTCAAATGATGCTAATTTGTATTTTTTAGTTTTAAAATAAGAATATCTCGAATTTCAAGTGATAGAGCAATTCTGGAGCCAGAATCGAGTCCGCCTTCAAAAAATACATCGAAAATAATGGTCCCCTTCGTAATTATTCTTTTCAATGCCCCATAGCATAGCAAGACTCGTATTTTTGAAAGCCCTCTCTTTTTTGACACCTATATCACAGGGAAAGATTCAGAAAGAAGGTAATCAATCACTTCATGCATTCATCGATGGCAAATTCGACTCCAACTCTAGAATTGCTCTGAACATTGAAATTTCAAAAAATCGTAATCACAGAACTAAACAAACCATATTAGCATTATTTGAATCTTGAGGTTAATATATTTCAAAATCAGGACTTGTAAGGGCAAATTTGTGATCGAAGCATGAGAAAATGGAAAGAAAAAGATTACGTAGAAAAAAGTAAAAATTGTTAATCTAATACGTAAAGATGTGTAATAGTTCAACGACCAATCGTAATTCATCCAGATAATTAATTAATTTTTAATAGCTTGAATAGTATACGCAGTTGGTTTTTTATGAAAATTTTATAAATAAAGAAAGGAAATAAATAATATTGTTATTTTGTTTCACACTTGAAATTTTATTAAATATCGACAATTGTTTCGGCTGATTTATAGTGTCTAACATCTTACTCTCTTGAGAGAAACAATTGTCGAGATTTAATAAAATTTCAAGTATGAAACAAAAAAGCAGTATGATTTATTTCCTGTCTTTAATTCATTTTTATAGTTTTATAAAAAAAAAAACGGTAATTAAACCAAGATAATTTTTTCTACGCATTGTTTATTAAATCGTGTTCAGTATTTGTTCAACTTTGCTTTACTAGATAAGATATTGAGAGTTTTATTTGAGTGTTTTTAATTACGAATGCCCGTACGTGTTTAACCAATTTTAATAAAAAATACAAGAATAAGTGTGAAACCGATTATTAAGTGATTATACAGGTAAGCATTTAATCAGATACCAGGGGTCAAGTACGCGAGGAAACCTTTTCATTACAATCATTTCTAGTAACTAACCATTTTTTCCTATTATCAAATACGAAATTTAATTTAATCTCAAAAATACAAAACGTAATCTTTCAATTAAAGATAAAAATAAAAGATAAGGAATGTTGCAACCAAATTATTTCGAAAAACTCTTCATGTGTTTCAACCGGGCGGTCTTTATCAAGAGTGGATTATTACATACTTTTACTTTTGCAATTACTCTTTTTTTTTGGTATTATCATTAATTAATTATGTTGCATTAACAGTGCATTATATTTAATAACTTAATTATATACTTAATTCAATTAGTTACGTATTTTATCCAGATTTTATTCACAATAGCTAGTATAAATTGGCGAAAGTTATAAATTAAAAATTAAATTAAAATAACAATATTTTCTTGTGATTTATGCACCACTGTTAATTGAATTATGACCGTACAAAATATTTTTAATTAAAATTATTTTATTGTATATTCTGTTACTATTTATTATAATGATCTTTTTCGTAATTATTCTTTTCAATGCGCCATAGCATAAAAGACTCGTATTTTTGAACATCTATATAACAGGGAAATATTCAGAAAGAAGTCAATCACTTGCGATGTATTCAGTGAAGGCAAATTCTACTCTAACTCTAGAATTGCTCTGAACATTGAAATTTAGAAAAATCGTAATCGCAAAGCTAAACTCGCCATATTAGCAATATTTGGAACTTGGGATTAATATTTTTCAAAATCACGACATTTAAGGGCAATTTTGTGGTCAAATTCTATATCACTGATAAAAGAAACCTCAGAAATTAGTGCCTTCGTAATTATTTTGACAGTTTACTTTTATTTTATTTTAATATTTACAAAACGACACTTTGCATTTTCTGATGAGTCTTGAGGTTACGATATAGCAAACTCCTGACGTGCTCAGACAATTCTGAGACCAATTTCGGACTCGCAAATTACATCGAACATAATATTTTTGGTCATAAATGAAGATGATCATATTTATAATTATATATAATTTTAAGAGGGCAAAGAGTCTTAAAAAGTAAGGGTCCATTCAATTAGAAATATCTTTATTCTTTGCTTATACTCAATTAGCTGTCATTGAAGACTTTATTAGATACTGTTTGCTATTGAATGTACATCGACAAAGCTGTTACATGAGAAGATATAGTACGTTATGTGTTAGTTGTGGAGATTTATCAGTGGCCAGAATAACACCCTTACAAACTAAAATAATTGTACAAGATACAGGAGAATAAATGTTGTAATACCGTTTAAGAACTGTATAATCCGTTTGGATGAGAAACATAAACTGTTATTTATATTGACAAAAATAAACATAGTAAAAAATGAGAAAACCATCTTCAAACGTAATTTTATTAAAAAATCTCTGTTCATCTACTTGTTGAAATTAATGTGTGCCTATAATTACTAGCTAGCACATATTTTATTTACATTCGAGTACCTTTTAATCCACGTCCAAAGCATCTCATATCACCCATTAATTGTCAAAAATAAGCCTTTATATCTATAATAACAGGTCAAACTATAACCTTACCATAACAATAGATAATAAAATTATTAGAGTAGGCAATCCATCGGAATTGTGTTATGTCAATAGAAAGAAACAGGAAATGAAGCTACATCGTCTATCTCCTTTTAGTTTGATCATTCAATATTTATATTTATCAAAACAAAAATTAAATTTGATCTTGTTTAGCGTTCAGCAGAAATTGCCAGACGTAAATCGCGATTTCGAACTCATTGGTTCTCATCATAAAGCCGTAACAGTCAAGATAGGTACGTATGGTTTATATGCTAGGATGACCGTGAAATTGAAAAATGTAGAAGTATTTACAACTACTCAATTAAATAAGTGATGTAGGCTTTCATGGCCGGAGTCAACTTGGCGATTACAGGTTTCCGGGCTTGTTGTCTATAGTCTAGTTTGGTTGGAAATTCTACCAGACGTTTCGTCATCAACTACGGTTTACATCTTCAGATCGGCAAGTCGAATTGCCAACGGGACGCCTAGCAGAGTACTTCCACCACACAAGCGACGGCAAGCCACTGAAGATGTCATCCGTAGTTGATGACGAAACGTCTGGTAGAATTTTCAACCAAACTAGACCGTAGCCAACAAGCCCGGAAACCTCTATCTCCAAGTACTCAATTAAAATTGGTAGCTTCTATAAATTATTAAAATAAATTTTGTTTTCTGTGCAACATAATGACACATGTTTTAAAAGAGAGAAATATTTCTGGCCTATAGAATCTTGGTGGCTCTAAAATTTTGCCGCCCCGAGTCCGAACCTCACGGGCTTAAGTGTAAATCCAACACTGTTACAACAATCTAACTTATTGTTATTTAAATAAACTAAGGTTATACAGAAATAGCTATTTCAAGAATAAAATAAATAGTTTAATTGTTTTATTAGAATGTATTTTTGTTTTAATTTTATCATAACTGAAATAAACAATAAAATGTGATCTTAAATGTCAACTATTATATACGTAATAAAATTAAACAATTTAATTTTCCTTTTTATCAATTTTCTAAACAATCACGTTAGTATTCGTTGTCAAGGTTACACTCCATCACGGATTTTAAGTCGTAAATATACTCAATCAGCAGGACGGGTCAAGCAAGGGTAAATAGATAATTGGTGCATGTTTTCAGAACATTTATTCCACAGACAATGCATCGTTTCCCTTCTGTTTTTATTTCATCCGTCTCTCCGCAACCACCACACGAATCTATCCCATGATTTCGAAAAGGTGGCTGAAGAGGTCCTTACACCCTACCCTCCGGCTTTGCACTACAGTGTAGGTCGAAGTGACTGCCCACCACACCACATTAGTAGCTAGTGAGAATGAAATACTTACCTAAAGTTTTTACATTTTTTTTACTATTCGGTAGAATACCGGTTCGATTCTGAGTCCTATTCTTAAATGGTGTAGTAGGCTGCCGCAAGAGCCACGAATATCTCGATCTGGCCTTCTCTTGTAAACAAAAACAATATCAAGATAAACATGTCAAGAAAGTTATCATGTCAAGACAGCTTACTCAATCGAATTAGGGATAACAACGATCCAAAAAGAAAACAAAACCACTCTGTTGCGAGATTTTCTTACTGTTACATGAATAAATGTTTTTTGAATATTGAAGTAGTGAGATCTCATATATCATTTATTTATGTGAAAATATAGTCTGGAAGATGGTAAGTCCAAATTATCGAATCAATGTATTGAAATTGTTACATTAAAAAATGTAAAGAATTCTCATTGTACGCTTACATGTATAACCTTATAACTTGCATTTAAAATATATATAAAAATCAATATTTCCATACATAGTCGACCGAGCGGCGTGGTCTAGTGCTCTAGATCATTGCTTTTCATTCGGAAGGTCACCGGTTCAAACTCAGGTGCGGTTGCTCTGGTCCAAGTTTTCTGTGGTTTCCTTAGATCATTTAGACAAATGCTTTGGCAGTAATATTCCACAGATAATCTTTCACATCTCTTCTATCTTCATTTCGTTCGTCTCATCTTTCTCTCCCTAACCACACCACCCACCCATTCCCACGATTCCTGCAAAGAGGCTGAAGAGGGCCTTACGCCCTACCCTCCGGCTTTGCACTACAGTGTAGGTCGGAGGGACTGCCCGCCCACCAGTACGAGTAGCTGGTGGGAATGAAACAAAAAATTTTTTCATACATAGATGTATATACACCATAAAACAGGTAATTTGTTCATTTACCGACTAATATTCTTATTGAAGCATATTTTGTTATACTTTAATATCATTTAATTTAAAACATTGATACTTTAGGCATTGAAAGTCGAGATTAATATTCCTTTAAATAAGACTAAAACAAATCCGCACTACATACTACTTTGCATTAGCTAATGATGATGAATCACAACAGGGTCTTAAGTTTTCTTTTAAAACAAATTTAATTGTTTTGCAATCGCTTTTGACTTTTTCAGACTGTAAACTAGAGGTGGGCAATACGTTTCTTTTTGGTAAATAAATTCAAACGATTTCGCTGTACTATGAGTATATCATCACACTAACATGCTTAGCAATTTTTCCAGCCAATTTAATATTGTTTCCTACTAATACTAATAATCGCCAACTATTGAGTGAACAAATAATCAAATATTATACCCACCATTTGTTAGACACTTGGCAAAAACGAATGAGTTAAACCCCACAACATTCATTCGCAATAGCAACTTTTCAGCTAAATCTGCCAAAAACCTTCATAACATAATAATAATAATATACTTAACTATATACAAACACTAAATCATATAATATGCTTGTGTCTTATTTATATTGTTTAGGAAATTCTGCTATTTGTTTTATTTAACTCATGTGTTTAGTAAAGGCTTTAAATTTACAATTGTATTGTTATCAATATATTGGAAAAACCAACCCTAACAACATGCTTACATAATATTTTAATCGCTTTTCAAGTAATAAATTATCACTTTGTTCTTGATCCATTTGCAAATAATGAGTTGAGCCCAAATACCGAATGGCAGTATCTTATCTAATACTTCTACTAACATTTACTCGCATTGCATGTTCTAAAAGAATACTTACCAGTCATTGTAATTAGAGAACAATACTAATATTAATTACAAAAAATTGATAGCATTATTTCAATTTCTAATTTAGATACATGCAACAAATAAGTTAGTGGGTGTTCTATCGAGCTGTCTACGGTGTGCTGATGAGAACCAAATAGTTCGAAACTGCGATCTACGCTTGACAGTTTCAGCAGAACTTAATGTTCTGTTCATATCACGTAGATAGCTACACCTGGGTTCAGTTTGACAATTCGATATCATTAAATCGAAAAATCTTTTGTTTCGGCCTTTACTTTATGGAAAAACATGTTAAAGGAAACACTAAATAAAACTCAATTTAATTTTTCCACTGTTTATTTTCAATCTTGACAATTTTTTCACCCTACAAGGGCATCTTCTGCCCCTGTCTGTCCTATATATGTATGGACTCACAGAAAGATTGAACGAGCATATTAAAAACTATGCAGAGAAATCGGCTTTTATGAACTATATAAACAATAAAAAACACGAATTCAATACAAACGATAATTTTAAAATTTTACAATTGCTCAAATAAAGGCAAAAAATTAGACATATTAGAATCAAATCAGATAACCCAAAATAGAGAATTAACTGTAAATGAAATAGAAAACGTTTATGAATCCACAATACTAAATAAAATAGTAGAATGTACCCCCTCCAATTAACCCTAAGACTAGTATAAATTTAGAATAGTTATCTAACGTAACCAGTTGTCTTCTGGAGGTGCCCTTTTAGGGTGAAGCAATTGTCAAGATTGAAAATAAACAGTGGAAAAATCAAATTGAGTTTTATTTAGTGTTTCCATTAAATCCAAAACTCACAATTATTCACAAAATGATGATTGATCCAACAAAAGAGAGAGTATTTATGGGAGACTGTGGCAAATTACAAAAAATAATAATTAAATAGACTCATCCCTTTTACCACAAAAAACTAACAATAGTGGACACGTGTTTCGCCCACTTTGAATGTGGGAATTATTAACAGTATAATATAAATTGTTAAACGATTACTATGTACTTTTTGTCGGTGCACTGTTGATGAAACATAATTAATTAAAGATAAAAATAAAATATAAAAGAGTAATTGTGAAGGAAAAGTATTAATCTACTCTTGATAAAGACCACCCGGTCGAAACATATCGAGTTTTTCAAAATAATTTCGTTGAAACATTCCTTGTCTTTTATTCTTCTCTTTAATGAAACGATTAGGTTTTTTATTTTTGAGATTAAATTAAATTTCATATTTGATAAAAAGAAAAAAAGCTACTCTTGTAGTTCTCGCGTTGATAATGCCCATATTCAAAGTGGGCGATACACGTGTCCGCTATTGTTAGTTTTTTTGTGGTAAAAGGGGTGAGTCTCTTTAATTATCATTTTTTCAATAAAAGAGATTTTCAAATATTTTTTTTAGAATTTGTAATGGATACTAATAAATGTAGTATATGTTAGTATTGTTACTTTATTTGTAAAAAAAAAATGTATGCAAATAAAAAAGGAATATTTTGAGCAGGTAGAAGATGTTTGGGGCGCTAGCGCTATGTAATGCTTCAGGGGATCAATAGTAAGCGAGAAACATTCAGCGCAGTTAAATATCCTCTCTAGCAGAGTTAGCCAGTAGGATAACCTTTCTTCCTTTATTGAAAATGTCACCTGCTCAACCCTACCTGAACTCACAAAAGCAAATGGTAGACAGTCAGAATAACCAACGACTTAACTTATTCTGCCACCATCCGAAGCATAAGAAAGTGGAAAGAAAAAGATTACGTAGAAAAAAAGTAAAAAGTGTTAATCTAATGCATAAACATGTGTAATAATTCAACTACCAATCGTAATTCATTAAATTTTTTAATTCAATTTTTATAATTATAAATAATAACAGGTAATTGAACCAAGATAATTTTTTTTTACGATTTGTTTATTAAATCGTGTTGAGTATTTGTTCAACTTTGCTTTACTAGATAACAAGGTACCATCAAAATATAAAATATAAATCGCTTGCTATATAGGAGCTGGTAGTTCATCAAGTGGATGTATAGTAAGACTGACAACTATTTGCCTTAAAGTGACATGAAAAAAGAACTGATAAAAAAATCATGGCGCCAACTTTTAGCTGTCCTTTCAGGTAAGATATTGATAGTTTTATTTGAATGTTTTTAATTGAGAATGCCCGTACGTGTTTAACCAATTTTAATAAATAATGCAAGAATAAGTGCGAAACCGATTATTAAGTCATTATACAAAGCATTTAATCAGATACCAGGGGTCAAGTGCGCGAGGAAACGTTTTCATTACAATAATTTCTAATAATTAAGCATTTTTTTAAATTGTTTAAAATTAAACCAGAAACGTTTTCACTAAATTTATTAACAATCTCTAACACGTGTTTCAACCTTTCGGCCATTCTGAAAGAGAACTACAAGAGTACTTTTTTCCTATTATCAAATATGAAATTTAATTTAATCCCAAAATAAAAAATGTAATCGTTTCATTAAAGAGAAGGATGAAAGACAAAGAATGTTTAAACGAAATTATATAGAAAAACTCGACATGTTTCGACCGGGCGGTCTTTATTAAGAGTAGATTAATACTTTTCTTTCACAATTACTCTTTTATATTTTATTCTTACCATCAACAGTGTACCGAAAAAAATTCACATAGTAATCGTTTAACATTATATATTATATATTTAATTCAATTAGTTACCTATTTTATCTAGATTTTATTCAGAATAGCTAGTATAAATTGGCCAAAGTAATAAATTAATGTGAATTAAAATAACAATATTTTCTCGTAATTTATGCGCCACTATTAATTGAATTGTGACCGTAGAAAATATTTTTAATTAAAATTATTTTATTATATATTTGTTATTATTTATTATAATAAACTATTATTAGATACTTTTGATTTTTACGGAGTGAGTGGCTATATATTGAATAGCTATACACAGGTAGTACGGATACACGGAAATTGCTACACTGGATAAAAACTCAGAAGGTTGTACTGTTCAGTGGTTACAGTGTTTATAAATAATATAATATTTACCTATTATATAAAATTCCCTATATAAACGTTCTACCATCAAATGCCTATAACCTAGTCATTTATTAAAATAGTTACGCGAATATTGTCAGAATAGCAACACGATAAACTTTATTACCTATGATAATTACGGGTTGATCATGATGTTTACAATAAAAATGTCTTATTTTCAAAAGTAGGTTACGATATAACATTATAATTCCAATGTATATGTTCACTATCAGATAAAAGACAGTAAATATTGTTGTTAAACTTAACTAAATTATTTTGCAAATTGTAAAATATATAATGGCTGCATAATATAGATAATAGTTAGATTAATCGTAAAATAGAGTTGGCATTTACTGGGTAACACAATTTGTAAATTTTTCACAAAAATTTTATTTGAAAAGGCAATTGTTTAGATGCACTGTCTCTTTTTTAAAGTTACTTGAGTATTACACTGTGTAATACCTGAAGAGGAAACAGTGTAGCGAAACAATTGTCGTTTTAAATATAAAATTTGTAAGAAGTTAACAAATTGTGATATAGCTTTACTTTAGAAGAGGGGTGACATTATGTGTGTATGTTGGGTCGCATATTTCGTATAATATGCTATCCAATTACCATTCAAATGACATTTGATCCATTGAATGTGCATGAACACGATTATTTCCATTATTGTTATTATTATTATTACATTTAATTCTCTGTCCCAAAAAAAAACACTATCTGTAAATTTACTCTAATTCAATTCACTCTTTTTATTAACGCTGAATGAAAATATGCTTTCCCGATTTTGCTCAAAAAGAGAACCCTGTTAAACAACCTTTTGGTCCAAGATACCCCTACCCTGTGAACTTCGTCAAAATTCTTAGAGCCGTTTTTGAGAAATCAACTACTAACGTATACGTATATAACAAGATTTTCTCGTGTTATATTATAGGATACATATACATAGACTAGTTCATAAACCAGCGAACTAAGCAGTTTAACCTTAATAATGTAAATGCTTATAGATACATGTTCCTTAGTACATCTTCAATGATTTTTGTATATTCAATAAATCAAATTGTTTACACGTTTAGGTCAACGCACCTCCTTGAAAATTTGTAATTTTAAGCATAAATTTGTCATTGATTATTTTATTGCTATGTATAAGCAATTTAAAACGTTCCTAAAAACACTGTAATACATGTACATACGATACAATATTTAAAGAATGTTTTAGAGTAACACTGTTAAAAAAAATTGTTTTGCACTAGAAATATACGAGACATACCTGTAAAAATATAATTTAGTGAAGCTATTAACAATTAGTAATGAAATGAAATAGACGGCAAAAATTAAAAATCAGACGAAAAATAAAATAATTACGCACTTTAAGAGCGTTATTTTCGACGATTTTAGAAAATGTTCAAGTTATTCTATTTTTCATCAGAAATTTAATATTTAACGTCTAATTTGTTTCATCACTAATTTTTAACAGCTTCCCCCAAATAAAATTTTGCAGATGTTGCTCGTACTTAGATAATTATTAATTTTGTGTAAAACTATTTTTTTTAACAATGTAACTTCTGAACTTCCTTAAAATCGGTTATATGAACGCTTTACATAATTTTACTTTTCCTTTTATATTTTGGGAAAACATAGCCAAGCGTTTTATTAAATATTGTTATCTTTATCCAACAAAATTTAGATAACAATAATTCAGATAATAGGTATAGGCAATAAACAATACACAATATTTAATGTAATGGCCTCAGTTCTTTTGTATCTATGATAGCATCTTCATTTGACCCTGCATATCTTTTTATTATGTAATATTGTAGAAATATATGGGTAAATATTAATATAACGACCTCAAATTTACAACCAAAAGAAAATTCCACATTTACTTTATCAAAAAGGTTACGACGTGATGAGTTATACTCAATGTTAAACGTAATCCAAGGAAAATGTAAACCAATTTTGAAATTCTTTTCACTGCCCAAAAGCTTATTCCTTGGCGTAAACAACATGCTATACGATAATAAATAAATACTTCTAATCAATGCCTATTTGCTTGGTAATAACACAAAGAACAGATAAAAGTATGTAAAGGCATATCAAATTTTGACATATTTTAAATGCAATATTAGAGAAGATTAAAATTTTCATTCAAAATACTTTAATCCAAAAACAGTTTAATTTGGTTACAGTTTTACGATTTTCAAAATGATAAGTCAATAAACAATTAAAAAAAAGACACTTGGAAGTTTCACTTAATTATTAATTTTCTCTATACGTATTTCGTCTTTTTAGGGCATCATCAGGATTACAGAGTTTAAAATAAAACTAAACCTAAAAATACAATGTTTTCTACTTGTATCCTACTGAATTAGACTATGTTAGAGTTAAGGAGGGGGTTGTCTTCGAAACTGGTTTGGTCATTTGCTAGTTTCGAAAACAACACCCTCCTTAACCCTAACATAGTCTAATTCAGTAGGATATAAGTAGAAAACATTGTATTTTTAGATTTAGTTTTATTTTAAACTCTGTAATCTCCTGATGATGCTCTAAAAAGGCGATAGGAGAAAATTAAAAATTAAGTGAAACTTTCAAGTGTGTTTTTTTTATTCTTTATTATTTATTATTATTAAACATGTTTCACCAAGTGATGACGGTAAATACCTTCAACGTAGTAATTATACATCATTTAAGTGTCTTTTAAACCAGTCGACCGCACCCCTTTTTAATGAACATAGAATACTTATAAATTAATGTATGATAAATTAGTTGAGTAATTATAGCACAACACAATTTAACAGTAATTAGTGCTGTTAAGATCAAAGACAATCACAACAGTACCACAGTAAAGATGTGCGGAAATGATATCTGGTTTAACAGAGTGCAATAAACACTGCATATTTTATGTTCTGGGCTACTAAGCGAACTAAAACCATGCTTAGAATATTGTTCAATAACAAACAAATCAGCTAATAAATAATTTTTTTCAGCTACTGTATGCACTATAAGCGACGGTATGCATTATGGTTGGACAGCTCCTATTTTACCACAACTCAAAGGCAACGACAGTTCTATGGAAATAACACATACGGATGAAATATGGCTAGAAAATATTTATATGGTAGGCATATTAGCGGGACTGGGAATTACCGCCTGGCTGATCATCTTGTTCGGGATAAAATTCACGATCCTTTTAGGAGCAGGTTTTCATCTAGTTTCCTGGATCCTAATCGGTAGCAATTTGGGAAAAGAAGTTCTCTACGTGGCACGATTTATATCAGGAATCGCAGCAAATGTGGCCTTTGTATCTGTTCCAATGTACATCGGTGAAATATCAAACAAAAATCTGCGAGGATTTTTTGGAACTTTTATTTTCACCCTCTCATTACTAGGATTACTTGTGATTTATTCAATTGGTCCGTATATTAGTATCACATATTCATCGATAGTTGGCGCATGCTGCGCAGTGACACAACTGGTTGCCTTCAGTTTCATGCCTGAATCTCCATATTGTCTTTTAATAAAAGGAAAAAAGGAAAAGGCTTTAAAGTCTCTTAAATGGTTGAGGAACGAAGAGGAAGTGATAGAAGAACTGGATGAAATTGCAAAAGCTGTGGAAAGACAGCAATCAGAAAAAGGACGATTCGTTGACGTCTTCCTTATCAAAAGCAATAGAAAAGCTTTTCTTACAATAGCCGTTTTAAATTTTTCTCAGCACTTTAGTGGAATAAGCGTATTCCTAATGAACTTGCACACGATTTTATCAGATGCCGCTTCAATTGTCCCTTCTGATAAAGCCGGTATAATTGTTTCGGCCATAATGCTATTGTCAGGAATATCATCTTCAATAGCAATTGATAAAGTAGGACGTAAAATTCTAATAATTGGTTCAAGTATAGTAACCGGACTTTCACTACTTATCCTTGGAGGATACTTTTTAGTTAAAGAATTAGGGTACGACGTCACCCCATTTAATTGGGTACCACTCTTTTCAGTCATTCTTTACTCTATAGCTTTTAAATTTGGCCTTGGAATGGTACCAATAGTTTTAATTGGAGAATTATTTCCTACAAGCGTCAAAGCTAAAGGAATGACAATCTCGGACGTCACTTATGCCCTATTTGGACTGTTCTCTATTTATTTCTACATGTATTTGGTGGACATATTCGGAATGTATGTACCGTTTTTATTTTTTGCTGTATGTTGTTATGTTGCGGCAATTTTTGTTGCTCTTTACGTACCAGAAACCAAAGGGAAAACTTTGGAAGAAATTCAACTCATACTCAAAGGTCAATATCAACAACAACAAACTATTAAAACATGAACTTAAAGAACAAAAAGAAGACTGCATACGGTACATCTCGTGAACACAGATGCCAATTAATAAATTTACTTTTTTAAAACGTGTGTGTTTTTTTTAAATATTTTAAAACAATTAAAGAGAAAATGCTCCATTATTTATCGCTATTTCGATTTTAATGATTCTCATCAATTACAAATAAAACAAAATTCTTCAATACGTGTATGTGTGTGTATGTTTTAAGAAACTTCTGCCAAAAACATATTTTTTCGGAATACATGAGAGTCCTACGCAATAATGCAAACTCGAAATAATTTTAAAATGGTTACAATAAATTATAATAACCTAAACACTGTGTTTGTTTCCTTTATTCATCGGTAAAAATAAATTAATTTATAATGCTCATGATAAAGTTATTTACGATGCCTACTCTTTTTTGAAAAGATATCTACAGGGTGGCTCAAAAAGTTCTCAACTTGTTCATTGTGGCGGAACCATATTTAAACAAAAACTGCTGTTGATTGTAATATGAGATGATCTGCAATAGCTAGATTTAAATTATTGTACAGGGGTTTCAAAAATATAACAAAGTTTTAAATTAAATGGCAACACTGTTAGTTATGGGTCAAATCGAGAACATTTACGGGGAAAAGTTGTTCAGAATGCCAAAATACCGAGCTATGTAAAAAATGACGGCGTGATTATATTTCATAATATTATTTACCTAACTAGAATTGTATGAAGTCTGTTTTTTAAAACAATTTTTGATTAATGTTATTATTTCGTCATATATAGAAGAGATTTTAAATTATGGATAAGAAAAATTTACTAATTGACACACAAAAAAGTATGTGTTAATTAGAGACTAATTAAAGCCCATTGTTGTTAATACTCTGTTCAAGTTTTATAAAATTGTTCTTTGTTTAAGTGAAAATACTTTTTCGCAATTTTTCATTAACACAATTTGACGAAGTGAATGTCATTTTTGATTAATTAGAATATTATTAATAAACAATAATGAAAAGCTAAAAGTGTCGTTGTTTAAATGTGGATTGTCACCAAAATAATGGCCGATCTCATAAAAAATATATAATTATTATTACACTCATTAAAATGTTTTTCACTGGAAATACCATAAACATGATATAACTCAGAACGAAACGTGTTCAATGTTTCATAAATAAAATTTATTTTCGTATTGTCCCTAGATATTCACGTAACGTATTCCTTTGTTCAAACTTAAATAGTAAAAATTACAATTTCTATTGATTTTTAAAACACGTTGTACAAACATTTCAGTAACGGTAAGTATTTTATTTTAAATCCAATCAATTTTAACATCAATATGTATTTTGACATCTGTCAATAATGTTATAATAACCATTTTATTCTCTTGCTCTTATGTTTTGATTTAAATGATAGCTACTAAAAATATTAACGTCATCTTTAGAGAAAAAAGAACTGAAGATGCTATAAAAATATTCAACCGTAAGTCCATTTTATACAATGGTTCGAGAAAATAATGTCATATTTGCTCTAATATTTTATTTAGGTTTGGCCACTAGTTTACAACATACTTTATGTCCCAAAGAACCCACAAAACCCTCTATTAAGGTACCTATTCCAGGTCCTAAATCGCAAAAGTTATTTAAAGAGTTAAATCAAATTCAGGTACTTTTATTTTCATTTTGTTATGTAATTACGTTACAGCAATATATCTTAAGTTCAACTTCAACTACTTATATTAAGTTAATAAATATCGGAATATATTTATAAATTTGTATTTCATAATATTTAAATGTTAACTTATTGTAGCAAGCAGAATCGGTACAAATGTTTGTAGATTATGACAAAAGTATAGGTAATTATATGGTTGATGTTGATGGAAATGTATTGCTGGACTTATATACACAAATATCATCACTTCCACTGGGCTATAATCATCCTAAATTACTAAGAATATTCTCGGACAATCACAAACTTGTAAGCAACCTTTTGAAAGTTTCCGTGCATGCTACACTACTTATTGTCATTGCAGAGAACATTAATAAATAGACCTGCCCAAGGTGTCTATCCAGGCGAAGACTATCCAAAGTTGCTTAAAAATGTTCTGCTTAAGGTACAGAAAAAGTAGACTATGATCATACAAAACCACCAGACAGTTTTATTATAATAAATTTTAATTAAAAATCTTTCTGAAAACTGTTTCAAATTATCGCTGAAGTTTTTACAGTGCTTTACCTTGTAGTAATATGCATAAAAAAATATTATTTTTTTATTGTGAATTTTAGTGATAAGAAGCCTTTATTGCCCTCGTTTTTAATGCGACGTTGCAATTTTTTGTACATCTACTCAACATTTTTTTGCATGCAATACTTCTAATTATCCCTATAGGTACAATACCAAGTAGGTATTCAAAAAAGAAGACATTAAAATCCTTTTTCGTCTAAATTTCAAGGATCACAGATCCCACATTTCGAACGCGTTCTACACAGTAGGCACAGCGTACAGAAAGCCATATCCCACGACCGGTTTCCACCTATCGGGTCTCATCAGGTGTGCGCTGGCAGAAAGGCATTTACAGGCTATATGATCAATATAAATATAATAGCCTACCGCTAGGGGTATTAGCCCTCGGAGTATTTGTTTCTGTTGATTACATATTTATATTTATATTTATCATATAATCTGTAAAGGACATTCTGCCAGCGCCCACCTGATGAGACCCGATAGGTCGAAACCGATCGTACGCTGTGCCTACTGTGTAGGACGCGTTCGAAATGTGGGATGTTATCCTTGAAATTTAGACGAAAAAGGATTTTAGTGCCTTCTTTTTTGAACATGTTATAACTTCGTCTAAGAATCCATCGAAATCAACAGTGTAAATCAATGTCGGTAGGGGTATTAGCCCTCGGAGTAGTTTCCTGCCTGCAATGTAAATGTTAGAATAAAAAACAAAAACTGAAATATTTCTAGAACTTTTCAGTAACCTTTTGAGGTAGAATCGCTCTTTTCTTTTGAATCATTTAGAATTATATTATTTTATATAGTATATTTTAAATATACTACGTCTTTTTATATTACAAAATAAATTAAGTTTCCAGTTTCATAATAACTTAGCTAACGGTAATGTACATGTGATTTTTAAACAGGTAGCACCACCTCAAATGACAAATGTAATGACAATGATGTGTGGAGCTTGCTCGAATGAGAATGCAATGAAGCACATGTTTATTTCATATCAACGAAAGATGCGTGGAAATGACACAGACTATACAGAAACTGAAATGAAAACAAGTATTGCAAATCTACCACCAGGATGCCCAGAACTTTCCATTCTGTCATTCTATGGAGCATTTCATGGTAGAACATTAGGGGTTCTAAGCACCACTCATTCGAAAGCCATTCACAAACTTGACTTTCCGGCATTCGATTGGCCCATCGCCCATTTTCCTAAATACAAATACCCGTTGAATGAAAATATGTGCGAAAACGATAATGAAGACGATCGATGTCTTGAAGAAGTCGAAGAATTAATAGAAAAATATAGAAAAAAAGGAAAACCCGTGGCTGGAATCATCGTTGAACCAATTCAGGCAGAGGGAGGAGATAATGAGGCCTCGCCGATTTTTTTTCAAAAGTTACAACTGATTGCAAAAAAGAATTCTGCTTCCTTATTAATTGATGAAGTGCAAACAGGATGTGGTGTTACCGGGAAGATGTGGTGCCATGAGTACTTTAATTTGCCTTATCCGCCTGACCTGGTTACGTTTAGCAAGAAAATGCAAATCGGTGGTTATTATCATACTGCTGAGATGAAGTAAGAATTCTTAGCCCTTTAATAAAAAATAAGAATGTTTTCTTAAACAAAAACAAATAAAATTCCACCAATTATTCTCTAACCGATAGAAAAAGCGAAAATTATTTATAAATCTTGAAAATTATCTATCTATTATGAAGAAAAGATTTTTGAACTTTTTCCAGACAAATAATTTATTATGATTAAACCAAATTCAACGTGTCACTCAAAGGTTTAAGGCTTTCTCAGAAGGGAATCAACGCTGTTGCTTAAACAATTGTAAAAAACTGAAAACCGATTTTTAACTCTATCACAAACTTCAGATGGTTGTTGTAAAAACAAAAAATATAACTTAAAAGTAAATCCACAAAGACAAATATTTTGAAATTGTTCACACCAGAACACTATAAACGTAGATAATAAAAAAAAATATGGATTTTATTCTCTAGTTGTATTACATTTATTATCATTCAAAACGAAAATATTGTGGCCCTCAAATCCGTCATGTCAAATCTTTGATTCCCAACAATACCCATAATATGTAAAAAATTATTTTATTGAAAATAATTTAACTGAATTTTTTTCGAATAGCATAATTACATTAATTCATTAAATAAAACTACAATCGTCTCCGAATTGATAGGCGTAAATAAAACAAAATTACTACCAACCATCATCATTTTTATTGAATGAAGTCTTAACTAAAGTCAAGTATGCATCTTGTAGGCTAAATTATTGTAATATAGGATACCATAAATGATGACCGATCACTTATTCCCGCCATTTAAAAAAAAAAATAAAAACAAAAATTACCTTGAATTGTGCCAGTAATATTGTTGAATTAGGTATAATTCTTCAACATAAGTTAGTTCCGCTATATTTGAAACCTTTTCATAACCTACCCTAACCTTATCTAATCCTAAAAATTACCATTCTTTAAAAAATTGTATTATATATTATATATAAAATTATTTTCTTAAAAACGAATTTTACAAAGCAACATATTATAGCACGACACTTGCACAATTCATTACAATTCTTTTATATTAATTTTTCAAAAACGGTGGAAAGTTGTTGGACATCCACAAATATTACGATAAAACTGTGTACAACTATAAACAAACATATTCGCTGAACAAACCATTGTCTCTGATTGCTTGTATTCAATTTAACAGGCGTATTCACCTATAACCTGACCCAACCATTACCTAACCTTCAATATGCTACATAAAACTGAAGGTTAGATAATGTTTAAGAAGGTTGTCCAGATTTGAAAAGTCAGAGAAACATTCCCAACTGTAATCTTTTAAATTGATTATTAACGATTATACGAGGCAGGAAGTACCGTATTGAAATTAATAAAAAAACGTGTAATGATATCTTAACAATTTTATTTTTACATGAAAGCCTGTACCTTAATCTACTTTTCTACATAATTTCCTTCAATATTGAGGCACTTGTAACGTTTGACCAGTTTATGAATACCCTTCTCATAAAACTCTGCCGCCTGACTTGTTCACTTCACCTCATTGTCTTGAAGACGCTGACTGCCCAGATGTTTCTTCAAATGCAGGAACAAATGGTAGTCACTGGGCGCCAGATCAGGGTTGTACGGAGGATGATCTAGAGTTTCCCAGTGAGAAGATGTGATGAGATCTTTGGTCCGATTAGCCAATCTTTAAATGCTCTCATCCACTTCCTTACCATTTCATCACTCATAATGTTTAATTTTAAACTGTACAGATCTCACGATGAATATCAATCGGTTTTAGTCCTTTAGTACTAAGGAATCGTATAACAGCCCGGACTTCACTGTCAGCGGGACTCACGATTATCGGAGGCATCTTAAACACTCAGTAAACATGATGGGGTCAGTGTGTAGGTGAGAGATGTAGGTACTCAGTGCGCATGTGCGGAAACTTAACCGCAGCGCTGCGGAGGCAGAATTTCAAAACGGTACTTACTTAAAAAACATACCTCGTAGATAATAGTTTAGTCACACTTACCAACCAAGTAGGTAAAAATGCATTTTTAAAATGTCTCTATGTAATTCACTAGTTTACACTGTTTACGTTTGATTCATTTGAAGCACAATGTCCTGCTTATGAATTATTTATGCTTGTAGGCCATCATTGTCATATCGCATTTTTAATACATGGATGGGAGACCCTGGGAAGTTACTCATACTGGAAGAGGTTCTGAACGTTATACAGCAAGAGAAACTGTTGGAAAATGTCAATAAGGTTGGTAAGAAAATGATGCATGAACTTCTTCATCTGCAATATGAATTTCCCAATGTAATTAGTTCAGTACGAGGTCGAGGGACGTTTTTAGCTTTCGATGCTGCCGATGTTAAAATGAGGCAGAAGATGATTTCAAAACTGCAGGAGATGGGTAATTGATAAGACATGGCACCCTAATCTTTGTCATTGTATTTTATTTATGTACATTTTAAGGAATAAATATTGGAGTTTGTGGCGAACGCTCTGTAAGATTAAGGCCAGCCCTAACATTTCGAGAACATCAAGCTTCATTGTTTTTAGACGCATTGCGAGGGGCTATTACACTAGTACTCCGCTAAATTTCAGTGTACTAAACCAGAATGCTTAGAAGGACAAACTTATTAAATAATTATCTTTTATAAGTGGCATACTATTTATTATATACGTATTATTGGAAAAATTAATTTTATTTTATATTAAGAACATTTACGAAGAAGGTCTGTATGTCTTACTTTTTTATAGCTAATTAAAGAAAAGATAATATTGTTCTCGTCTATAACAACATAAAATAAATTTGTTGCACAAAAAATCAAATTGGTGGGAATTATCTTCAACATCAAAAGTATGAATAGTGGATTATTGCATCATGAATTATTTATAAACCACTGCATGTGTGAAGTGTCTGTCTTTTTTTACATGCTTTTAACTTATGGTAAACAGATTTTGAAGCTGCTTAGAATGTTAATTTAGTCGTTTACTATTATAACGAAATATTTTGATGTAAGGAACTATTATATATAAGATCTTCAACATCATATTGTTTTAAATTTTAGAACACATTCTAGAAAACGATGTACTTCCGTTAATACGTGTTCCATCTGTTCGAAAGGAACGTTAGTTTACGTTTTCATATAAGAGATATGAATTACAATGGTTGTAACTGCCTCTCTGTTATCAGACAAACATCGCGTTCTTCACAACCAGCGCATCAATGCTGATAAGGGGACGCCGCTGTTATATTTTCAGTCGGCGCATGAACAGTAAATCCGTGTTATATATTCACTTAGATACAGAATTTTGATTCACAAGAACCAGAACTATACATAAGCTGTGTACATATTTACTCGGTGAACAGGTTGCGGTCGATCCTCACTTTGTATATAACATATTTACACAGACGTACATTGTTACATTTAAACAAAAATATACGAATATCTTTTAGGCTGTTGTTAATAAAATCAGTGAAATTCTAGTGGCTTCGCATTTATCTTTTATTTTATTGAATTAGTTGTAGCCATGTCTTTTACAAGAAACATGAAATCTACAATTACGAAAAGAAGGATTGCAGATATTCCAAATAACCTCAAATGTAAGCCAGTATTTGTTTTTTAGCTTTAAAGTTTTAACAGTAATGCTATTGCTAATATACTTATGTCTACTTTATTATATAATTTTTAAATATAACTTTTTAAATTTTCTACAGTAGGTACTCTGATTTGTATGATTAAGTTCGCTTGAAATGTTCGATGTAAAAATAGTCAATGAATATAAGGGACTTTTCTTAGGTATGAATTTCTTTAGATTTGGCTAGATTTGCACAAACCTCGTCGTCAAACCTTGCAGAACCTTCGGGACCTAGCGTTCATACAGAAATACCTGGACCAAGATCTAAACAGCTTTTTAAAGACCTGAACGATATTCAGGTATTATATTAATAATATTTTGAACGGGGATGAATATAAATAAGTACCTACAAAATTCTTATTTTTATTAATATTAAATTACTTATTTTGCCAAATGAACTGTAATATGTCCTGTTTAATTTTTATTAAGTGGATAGAAGCTACACTATACATGTGTTTATTAGACTGCTTTATATCAATTCCAATGAGTACATTTATTAAACTAATTCAAGTCAATTGCCCTTTATTTGTTTGTCCATTCTCTTCTAAAAGAGATCAATTTGGCAGTTGCTATACATGTACAAAAATCCAATTATTAATAGACTACATCAACTTTGTAGTACATTCCTTGTTAACTGTTTTTATTCATTTTAAGTTCAACGTAATTATATAATAATTAATAATCACTTACTGGAGTTGTATAAATAAATAATAATTTAACGATATTGTATATAACTGGCAAGCTAAATAATGATAACTCTCGGCTAATAAAAATATTAGGGCGTATAAATGTTATTTATTGATTTTTTCAGATTATTGAATACGACAATCTTTCGAACATTTTTTTCCATTAAAACAATGTACTAATTTAGTTATAACATGAGATTAGGAATATCTCATTATCATTGGTGAATAAAAAATAGTACTCTCTTAAGGTAACAAGTAACTACCAAGAAGGTTAACAAACAGGTCATTTTATGTTTCAGGCAAAAATACATGAAACGTAAAACTGACTTCAAAATTGAAGTATTCTTTATATGTTCCATATCAGAAATAGTTTACTAATTATTTTTCGAGGACGTGAATTTCTTGTTAACCGATAAGCTCATATAATACTTATGTACAATAATTAAATTATGATAATATTTCAAATAATCTTTACAATTATCTCATTTAAGTATTTTATACAAATAACGCTTCTTATCCCATAAAATTTAAAATGCACAAATGCTGTTTCTTTTTGAATTCGAGAATGAGAACTCATATTCTTATTTATTCTTTTATCATATGTTTAGCAAGCGGGAGCAGTTCAAATTTTTGCAAACTATGACAAAAGTATCGGAAATTACCTAGTGGATGTTGATGGGAATGCCTTATTGGACGTCTACACACAAATATCTTCGATTCCATTAGGTTACAACCATCCAGACCTACTAAAAGTCTTTTCCAACGACCATAACGTCGTAAGAACCACATTAATCGTTTATTTTTAATAATCTACATAATAGTGTTGAATGTTGTAGAGATCTTTAATAAATAGACCTGCATTGGGTGTCTTTCCAGGCGAAGACTGGCCAAAAAAATTAAAGGATGTTCTTCTCAAGGTAAATATGTGAAAATACTAATAAATTATATACTTATAATCACATTCTTACGGCAACTTTCATCAGGTAGCACCTCATGGTTTGCCCGACATAATGACAATGATGTGTGGTTCTTGTTCAAATGAAAACGCCATAAAGAATTTATTTATAGCATATCAAAGAAAAAAACGAGGGGATACTAATGATTTCTCAGCAGAAGAGAAACAATCATGTATGATTAATTTGCCGCCAGGTTCACCAAAACTCTCGATTCTTTCGTTCCATGGGGCTTTCCATGGCAGGACTTTGGGTGTTCTTAGTACAACACATTCAAAAGCCATCCACAAACTTGACATACCTGCATTTGATTGGCCTATCGCGCATTTTCCACGTTACAAGTATCCCTTATCTGAAAATGTAAAGGAAAACGATAAAGAAGATGAGAAATGCTTAGCAGAAGTGGAAGAATTAATAGAGAAATATGAGAAAAAAGGAATTCCAGTTGCAGGAATTATTGTTGAACCAATTCAAGCAGAAGGTGGTGACAATGAAGGATCGCCTTCTTTCTTTCAAAAATTACAGCAAATCGCCAAAAAGAACGGCGCTGGATTGTTAATCGATGAAGTTCAAACAGGAGGTGGTGCAACTGGAAAGATGTGGTGCCATGAATATTTCGATCTAAAGTCTCCTCCAGATATAGTAACGTTTAGTAAAAAAATGCAACTTGGGGGATTTTATCACACTGCAGAAATGAAGTAAGTAATCGTTAATTTTCTAAAAATACGTTGATGAAAAATCGAAAGAAAATATTCAAATTTTTAATCTAAGCCTTTTAGAAATGTTTTCTTAGGTATATATGATTAAATTAGATAGAATAAGAACATGTTCACTAAAAGTAGATTAATAAAAGGAAGACACTTGGTGTACTTCAGAAGAATTTATCCTTGGTAATAAGTGTTGCAATACATGGAATTAAATACAAAACAAACAAAGAATGAGTTCAAATAACTGATATTATTATCAGCACCTTGCGACCATAACGATGTTAAATAACTTTTTTCCTTGGTTGATTTTCTTCTATTTGTATGTACTGAATGTTATCAGGAAAACAGTAAACAAGCAAAATGAAGTCGTTATATAATAAGTTCCATTGTATTCTTGTTTTGTTTAATTTCAATATCTTCAAGATTACAAAAAAAACCAAACCGTATATAAGGATTATACTATTCGGCTTTTCGGAAAAAATTGAAAAATCAAAATAATTCCATATTATACCCGAGGTAGACACATTCATTATTTAAAATGAAATGCTTTATTTTTATACACAATTATTAAATTAAGAAATAAGAAATAGTTAAAAAAATAGATGAAACTAATGTTTAATTTAAAATAATATTTTTTTAAAAGTATCACATCTCTCTCAAGACTTGGAACATTTTAGAAGGAAGGAAACATTTTTAAACTTGAGTGGTAAAAATAAACAATTCGCATTAGACCAAATATTCATTAATTAAAAATTGGATTGATTCAGCCGTTACTTTCTGATAATTCATCTTAACGATAAATTTACAAATCCTTTTGACTGTAGTTTCGACAAATAACTTGTCATGGTCAAAGCTATTTGTCGAAACTATAGTCAAAAGGATTTGTAAATCAAAAAGTAATAATAAACAAAGCAGTGTTTATTCATTTATTCATTAATTAGTTTGTCACTATTAGAAAATTATAATTAAACTACCTAATATTTTAGGCCACCACAGGCTTATCGCGTTTTCAACACTTGGATGGGCGATCCAGGAAAACTTATAATTTTAGAAGAAGTTTTGAATGTAATTCGTAGAGATAACCTTTTGAACACCGTCACTAAAATTGGCCACAAACTGAAAAGCGGTATCGAAGGATTGCAGAATGAATTTCCAAATCTAATCAACTCTGTTCGAGGTAGAGGAACTTTTCTGGCTTTTAACGCAAGTGATGCTAAACTAAGAGACAAAATAGTTGCAACACTTCGACAACAAGGTAAATAAATGAGCAGTGACCATTATTTATAGCAAATAAAAAAGTAGTACATAAAACTGACGGTTCATCCACTTATTGTCCACTAAAGACAAATCATACAAATCTAGGTATTTACTTCAATATAATTAAATAGTACAACCCGTCCAAATTTGGAAGGATGGGTATTATTGTCGTTGGTACATAGCATTTGCAGTTTATCACAATTTAAAACATATAACAAGGGGGCTACGTATTTATAGTATTAGCGTATAGGCAGATTTGTGAGGTAATTTTGTGGAGCTATATCTTCTCATGATACAAAATTATAGAACATTCTTACCATCAAAACGTCTAACCAAAGGATGTAACTGTGCTCTACGCTTTCTTTTGATATCCAGGATGTTGTCATTTAATCGCAAATTTCGATTAAAAATCACCAACGTTTCGACGTATTGAAATGTCAATATTCGGCCGTTAGGTTAGGGTATGAAGGAACGCCATGCTTAAACTGCAAATTGAATAGATGAGGCCTTCAGCTCTTGCAACTCCAGGATAATCACAGTTTAAAACAAAAACACACGTTTTTTGGTTACAAAATTTTTTTATTGTTTCCACAATAATTATTTCAGCACACAGTGCCTTCTTCAGGTGGAAGAATTTTACAAACTAAATTACAATCAGAACTCTTACATATACTAACTTACAATCTGAAGGGTAGGAGTAAAATGTTTTAAATATTTAATAAAGGTGAATTACAAAATTCCTGCTGGTCGTTCAAGATATTTCCATTTTTACGCAATTTATTTATTTCTAATTTTTCTAAAAAAAATAAAGTTTTATTCCTTACTTGCAAAATGTAGTACTTTTTCATCAAGTAAATGTTCTGCGTAAGAAGATTTTTGATTTTTATTGTTAAAACTATTTAAATGTTCTTTTATCGTTTCTTTAAAAGATCTCCCAGTTTGTCCCACATATGCTTTCTCACAATCTCCACAGTTAAGTAGATACACTCCTGATTTTTCTTCTTTTTTAGTTTTATCTTTATTGTTTTTTAAAATAGTTCCTAATGACGTTTTGCTTTTATATAAAATTTTGTTATTAGTGAATTTAGAAATATAACTATGTGTAAATATTTTGCTAGAAAAATTGCCTCAATAAGTTAAGGAGTTAAATTTTGAAATAGGTTTAATTTGTGGATATACTAAACTTAATATTTGTTTATTTACTTTTTTGTTTAACAATTTTTTAATTATTATCGGGTTATAGCCATTATTGGCTGCTATTTGATAGATTCGGTTTCATTCTATTTGAAAATAAATCTTTGTTAAAAGTAAGATTTGTGTGTTACAGGATGAAACGATTTAGAATGAATGATTGTATCTGTTTGGGTTTGTTTGTGGTATATAGCAAATTGATGGATATTATTTACATTTTTTATAGTTAAATCTAGAAAATTTATGGATTTATTTTCATTTTCTGTTTCTAGAGTAAATTTTATTTTAGGATTAAGATTGTTAATAAAATTAAAAAACTTTGCTTTTGCTTTGACATTATTGTTTATTTTCAAGGTACAGACAGGCAACTAGCAGGAATTTTGTAATTCACCTTTATTAAATATTAAAAAAAAATTACCCCTACCCTTCAGTTTGTAAGTTAGTATATGTAAGAGTTCTGTTTGTAATTTAGTTTGTAAAATTCTTCCACCTGAAAAAGGCACCGTGTGCTGAAATAATTATTGTATTTTTAGAGGTTTGACGATGATAGTCACCTTTAGAAATATCTACCACAGATGCAGGCGAATCGTGAAGAAGAAAATTCTAGATACCATAACCAAAAAAACCGAAGCATATTTTTTATCAAAAAAAGTCTAATTATAAAGGATCACAGATCCCATATTTGGAACGCGTCCTACAGTAGGCACAGCGCACCGAAAGCCATATCCCATGACCGGTTTCGACCTATCGGGTATCAAAAGCATAATTCAATGCCCGTTGGGGTATTAGCCCTCGGAGTAGTTGTTTCTGTGGATTCCATAATTTATATTTATATTTCTTATATTGAATACGTCGATCGTAAAAGTAGAAAATTCTAATGGCTACTAGGAAGGAACTCAAACGATTTTTAATAGTTTTTGTTTATTTTTAAAAACCATGTAAAATAAACTCTATAACCCAAAATGCCACAAAGCAATGTTAAAATTAAGACAACGACACCAAATATACCATCCCCAGCTGGATACTCAGGAAGACGTATTTTATTGCCTAACTCCCTGAACAATGAACTTTCGAAATCATTTTTATATTAGTTGATTCAGTGGTACTGTGACACACGTGTGGAGGTAGGTACAAGTATGGCTCAAAACAAAATAAAAACAAATCGAAATCAATGTGAACTCCAAAATTCGAAGAAAAGGTAAATTAACAAACACTGACGAAAGAGAACGAAATAATTCGAGGGTCTACTACAATTATTATCGTGACAAATAAGAAGATAGAGGGTCCAATGAAAAAAATAGCAAAAAAAAAATTTTTGATGGTATCTAAAATACACGATTTTGGTAGCCCTTCAATTCCTTTTCACTCCTATTTGTTCCCAACCTTCCTCCTGGGACATTAAATACATAGGACCGTAGACAAATGTATACTATTGTTTATAATTACAATCTACTGAAAATTCCCTAACAAATAAAAAAACCACGAAAGAAACTTATCTCGGAATTTCGTAAAATAGAGTCCCTTTACCGGTAACATTATTCGAATACCGTTAGTAAATTCATAGCATAGAGTTAAACTCGTAGTACTATATATATTTAAATTGAAACTGAATTTTAGGCGTACAAACTGGAGGTTGCGGTGAGAAATCTGTCAGACTCCGACCTGCCCTCATATTTCAAGAACGTCATGCCGACATATTCTTGGATAAACTCAGACAGGTTTTACACGAACTGAAATAGATTTAAGCAACAAATAAAAATATTTCATTGTTATGATTGTGTAATTAGGCCAAACTCACATTATTTGCATACTAAATAATGCCTAATATTATATGTGCAATTATTATTAATATTACTTTTATAAAGTTTATGTTTCGTGTATTTTTAGCTATAGGTAGGTATATTTTATATATACATAACATATATATTATTTTGTTATAATAATTATATAGGCACAACAATATCCGTACATCTACACAGAATGTAATTAATAGGTTCCCTTTTTAATTATGAAGAAATTGTAATGTGAAGTGAAAACTAACTGTCTTCCAAAATTGTCTTCCAATATTACGTATTGAGTGTATTGTTAAATTTGTTGTCAGAAAATATATAAACTTATTAGCACATAGTAACGTCGTGATAATTATTTTCATTCCCTTTCATGTTACCATAAATTCTGTTCAGTGGAAGTAACGTCATCATGTTCTCTTAATAGTGATGTTCTATCCCTAGATCTCACCTATTTAGTATAACATAAGATAACACTAGTCAGTGTTAAAACTCTTTTGTGTTTAATTCCCACCAGCTACTCGTGCTGGTGGGCGGGCAGTCCCTCCGACCTACACTGTAGTGCAAAGCCTGAGGGTAGGGCGTAAGGCCCTCTTCAGCCTTCTTGCAGGAATCGTCGGAATGGGTGGGTGGTGTGGTTAGGGAGAGAAAGATGAGACGGACGAAATGAAGACAGAAGAGAAGTGAAAGATTATCTGTGGAATATTACTGTCCCAGAATTTGCCTATGTAATCCAAGGAAACCACAGAAAACTTGGACCAGGGCAGCCAGACCCGGTTCGAACCGATGACCTCCCGAATACTAAGCAATGATTTAGAGCACTAGACGACGCCGCTCGATAGTCAGTGTTTATGTTGGTTACGTTGCCTTTCGTTTTCAGTTCTCTTAAAAGTAAAATTGTTACCGAAAAGTGCTTCGGACGTTTAATGTCGTGTTTTGGTGTTGAAGTTTGAGCTATTTACTGTGTTTTTTATTATTTACTATAACTTGTGTAATGGTCACTCATTGTCAGTAATAACTTTTCAATAAATCAAATCCAAGCACGAGTGCTTTTTATATTCAAAATTTTTAATAACAAATTTTAATCTCAAAGTTTGTGTAAATAAATGATAAATAATTTTTAAGTACTTACAATCTTAATTGAATACATTTCACTCTACCGTATTACAAATGTATTATATTAGTTTTCTCAATTTTCATCAACAGTTTGTATCTTCGAAAAAAATTTTTTTTTTGTTTTTAAGAAAAATAAGTAAGTACATATATCTACATTTTTTCTTAACTTTTTATCTCGATAAGTGAATAAATAATACACTTCATATCAAATCACACCATAAATAATCCAATACAAACATTTCACTACAAATCTTTACAAAATTCTTGACTCAACTGCAAAAATTGATAACTGAAGAAGTAAAGAACATATAAAGTTTGTGTTTGTATAAAAATGGAGTACTTTGTGAAATTCCATGTTTGCTATTTATTTTTTTTATTATCCACGCTTTGCGTTACTGTGTTTGCTAATACATCCTGTATACTCACTGGAAATTCTATAGATAATCTGGAATCTATTAAATCTTCATGCAAGAACATAATCGTTGAAGATTTATTGGTACCTGCTGGACTAACCTTAGACTTTACAGGAATATCAGACGTAAACATTGAATTTAGAGGGAACACTTCCTTCGAATTTGAAATATGGAAAGGACCATTGATTCTGATAAGCGGACGTAACGTTAATGTTTCTGGATCTGAAAATTCTGTGATCGACGGTAATGGTGCGAAATGGTGGGACGGATTAGGAGATAAAGGATTTACAAAACCGAGATTGTTTAAACTGCGATACTTGACCAATGCAAACATAAGTAATCTATTCTTCCTCAATTCTCCACGTCATTGCTTCGCTATTCATAACTGCACCAATATTAATGTCAACAATATTCTTATAAATGATACAGATGGAGATACACAGGGTGGTAAAAACACTGACGGTTTTAACGTCAAAGGATCTGAAGACGTTTACATTACAAACGTTGATGTGTACAATCAAGATGATTGTCTTGCTGTAAGATCTGGAAACAACATTCATTTCTCAAATGGATACTGCTATAAAGGGCATGGATTATCTATTGGTTCAATTGGTAATCGCACAAACAATATTGTTGAAAACGTATACATATCAAACAGCCAATTAGTAGAGTCAGACATAGGAGTTCGTATTAAAACAGTTTGGAATTGTACAGGATCGGTGACGGGTATCCATTATAACAATATTACTTTAACCGACATTAAAAAATATGGAATTATATTCCAAGGAAACTATGGAAATTTACCAAATCCTAATGTAACACTCACTGATGGAATTCCAATCAAAAATATAACTCTACATAATATACAAGGAACGGTTGATAGTTCAGGTACCAACATCTATGTTAATATAGCTGAGGGTGTTGGTTCTGATTGGGACTGGGAAAATGTGACAATAACTGGTGGGGAAAAGAAAAGGAGTTGCAATGGAATCCCCAAGGACTCAAATGCTTTCTGTAATTAAAAATAAATCTTTCCTTACATATTTTGATAAATAAATCAATAATGAATATCGGAAGGCGATGTTGTTGCTTTTATCTTTTATTTTTCGAAAACCTCTAACAATGCAATTATATGTTTAATTCAATATAATCAGATAAGGTCATTATTGAACAAAAACACTTTATTTTTAATAAGTGGTTAATACAAAAGGCTATGAAAGAGGTCATAGGTCGATTGCATGGTATATCGATCTTTTTATTTTCATTAAGAACTTATATATCCTTGTCATTACAGTAATGTTGTAAAAAGTAAAAAATTAACTCTTTTAGAAAACTTATAAATTAAGAAAGCCTTGTCCAAAAAACTAAATGTTGTTAACAACCAACTAGAACTAGGAAATTTAGCATCCGCACTATTGATTAGTACACTAAAATAAGTATATATAGGTCATTTTATTACACATTATTTAGTACTGTTGTTACCATGATAACGGGCTATGCCCGAAACATATGTCGAGTGACAATAAATTGATGAACATTTATTCTTGTTTTATTTATTCTATTTGTACATTTAAATGTTAAAAATTATTGATATCTGATTTCATTTCTCATTCTGTTGTCGATACAAAATAAAATTGACACTGGATAGATCAGATAAATAAATAGGAAAATGTTATAAATGAAATGGAAACAGTCAAATGCGTTCAAAACTAACTCATTTTCGGATCAAAAGCATGCATTTAGGAAGACACCGTATACCCATCATTCTGTTCCTTTTCTAATCCACAAAATTCAATAAAGTACTTTATCAAAAATTTTCATTCATGTTACTTGCTCCTTTGTGTTAAGTAAAGGTTCAAATGATAATTGCGACCAGTCTTGCAAACCAATTGAAAATTAGTTGGACTATTCAGAAGATGTGAAAACATAATGCATTGAGATTATTGTTGAAACGAAAAAAGTACTATTAACCTGCAGGGCAAACTTTAGATCTTACATACATTCAAACAATATCAACACTACTTTCAAAAGAAATATTTCGTCTGAATCCATAGAATGGAAAGATCTACAAATTGTGACTAGTGGAAGTAACACCAACGTAACAGCATCGAAATCTTTCATTATTGAAGGCAGTGGTCCGCAATGGCAGGTTGAATGAGTGGCGGCTGAAGCATTACAAAACCATGACTTTTCGAACTTCGTATCGTATACCATATACTATACACCACACCAATAATAACGTCAATAATGTTGTAATAATAAAAAGTAAATGATAAATACGAAGATACTCTGTGTTAGAAACAGATGGTTTTAACACGAAGCTATATAAATGTATATATTAGAAATTCTCGTTTATTAAAAAAAAATTTATATGACTGTCTCGCTGTAGGATTTCGTAATAATATTTACTAATCACAAGGGTCATGACTTTTTTATCAAACGATACATTATTGATCGGACAATAGTTTTCCTATTAAAATTGTTTGGCTTTGCACGGGATCGCTGACTGGGATTTGCAATAATGACATTACAATAACGAAAAATAAAAAATTCAGAAACTTCCCGTCTCCCAATGTAACACTCTTTGATAAAATTCTCATCAAGCGATAAACAATATATTAGGAACAGTCGAAACATCGGGTACCCATATTTAAATATATCTTTCTAATGGTATTGGTTCCGATTGGTATTGGGAAAACACAACTGTGACTGTTGGATAAAAAAAGAGGGATTTCTCTGAAATTCCAGAAGGAACTAAGGTGGGAAGCATACACCTAGTCGGTTAAACATTTTAAATTGGAGGTATTTTTAAAAAAAAATCATAAACAAGCAGTTACTTTTGATAATGTAATATTGAGTAAAATTCTGTGAAAGGTTTTATTTTACACAAACAAAAGAATATGCTTCCGCATTAAAATGTGAAGTAACTTCTATTTCCTATCGATAAAAGAGATTACAGGTGTCAACAATCTAAAACACGTATCTTCATCTTTTGTCTGTTTGCACGTGTTTTGTATTTTCAATACAAAACAAATAGATAGATGATAGAACGATAACAGCTTTACATATTTATAAGGATGATGGTTTTTTCTTATTACAAAGTTATAATTCATAAATTCAACAACTACGCAAACGCTCTTGAAATATTACAACAAACAATAATAGTCTGTGAGAAATGAAGGATTTTATGAAATCACCTTTAACACTTATATTTTTACTAAAACTTGTGTTAAATAGTGCTTTCGCGGATTCGTCTTGCACTCTTACTGGAAATTCCTTGGACAATTTAGAAGACGTTAAAACAAATTGCAAAGAGATTATCGTAGAAGATTTATTAGTACCTCCTGGAGAGATGTTGGATTTTACCGGAATTTCAGACGTTAGTATAGTGTTTAAAGGAACCACATCATTCGAATTCAAAGAATGGAAGGGACCATTGATTCTCGTAAGTGGCAGTAACGTCAACATCAGCGGAACAGAAGATGCTTTAATTGATGGTAATGGTTCAGAATGGTGGGACGGATTAGGAAGTAATGGAGGAATTTTAAAACCTCGAATGTTTAAACTTCGTTACCTTAACAACGTGAACGTGAACAATCTTTATTTTCTTAACTCTCCTCGTCATTGTTTTGCAATCCATAACTGTACCAATGTTACTGTGACGAATGTGGTAATAGATGACTTAGATGGTGACACTTATGGTGGACACAATACTGATGGATTTGATGTAAAAGGATCAGAAAACGTTTACATTGCAGACGTTAAAGTATATAATCAAGATGACTGCCTTGCTGTTAGGTCTGGAAATAATATACATTTTACACGGGGATATTGCTACCATGGTCATGGATTGTCAATTGGATCTGTTGGAAATCGTACCAACAACATCGTCGAAAATGTGTTCGTATCAGATAGCAAACTTGTAGACTCAGAGAACGGCGTTCGTATAAAAACAGTTTTTAATAGCACAGGTTCTGTCACAAATATTCATTATAACAACATTACAATGAGTGGCATTCAAACAGCTGGAATTATTATCGAAGGTGATTATAAGAATTCTGGTCCTACTGGAATACCCACCGATGGAGTGCCCATTAAGAATTTAACGATTACCGATGTTAAAGGTACTGTCAACAAATCGGGCACTAATATTTATATCTTGCTTGCCGATGGTGTTGCTGAGGATTGGTACTGGGAAAACATTAATGTAACCGGTGGAGAAGAAATCAAGGAATGTTCAGGAATTCCAGAAGGATCTAATGCCTTTTGTGCCTAATTTTGGAAAATAAACCCAAGACAATTCTTTACTTGTACATTACTAACACATATTAGATATACTTAATTATGAAATATAGCTACCAAATTATGAAACGAAAATACTAACCCTTTTAGTTGTCTATGTTTCATATTTATTAATAATATTGTAGAAAATATTAGTGCCAATTTTTTTGCATTAATCTGCTACTTATTTTGTCATAAATAAATAAATAAATAAATTCTATTCTCCTTTGTGTTAAGAAAAGATTCAACTGATAATTTTGATTAGTCTAGCTTACTAATTGGAAATTTGTTGGACAATTTAGAAGTTGTGAGAACATACCCCTATGAGCTTACCGTCGAAAACTTATTGGTACCTGCAGTGCAAACTTTAGATCTTCCCGGCTTTCAAACAACGACAACAGTACGTGCAAAAGAAATAAATCGTCTAAATTTATGGAATGGGAAGATTTACAAATTTTTATTAGCAGCATCAACGTTTCAGCATCGGAATATTTCATTATTAACGACATGGTAGGATGGAACAGACGCGGCTGAAGCAATATAAAACCATGACGTGTTAATGCCAATAATGTTGTAATAAAAAATAAATGATAAAGATGGAAGAACTCAGTGTGATAGAAATATAAATGGTTTTAACGTAAAGGGGTCCGAGAATATATAACTATATATATTGTCGCGTATCTGCTAATAACTGCCACCAATATCGCGTAATTAATACAACTGTCATTATCAAACTATTTATTTATTTATTTATTCATTTATTTATTTATTATTTGCTGGTAACTTGTGCTCCTCATAAGAGTGTTACATACACTCACTCTAGAGGAATTACAGTGTTGCTATCCTATTTCAAAATTTTCATTTTATGTCTTCATTACAGCTTTAAAATAACGGACGCAGAACAAGTCCGCTACCCACCTTATTTCAAACCAAGCCAAGAACTTATCTTAAATCTAACATCTTGGCGGATATATTTGCACATTTTTTATTCGTATTCAAAAACCCGAGTTACAACCAATCGCACAAAAACTTCGAACTCTATATTATCATTTTCACCTTTTTCCATTTCATCATCATACATTATTTTTTCTAATAAATCTTAAACTCTCTCGCCTATCATTTCACTTCTCCATTTTTCTCTATTCGTCTTCTATAGCCTGGATATTATAACGAAGTTACTGGTCTTTTCTTTCAAATCTCGGCAACCCACATCACAGATATTACAAATGTTCGTGAATTTACATAAGAAAATTGGCTAGCTGTATGATCTAGGAATAATATGTACTAATCACAAGTATCATGGCTTGTTCATCATTGGACCTATCAGTAATCACACAAACAATATTCTTCAAAATGTACAGATATATTATCAAACAGCGAATTGGTAGATTCTGACAATAATTTCCCTATTAAAACTATTTAGAAATGCACCGGATCGGTGACTAGTATTCACTATAATAATATTACAATAACGAAAAATAACAAAATCAGAATTATACTGCATACATCCCGTTTCCCAAATAGCACTCTTTAATAGAATTCCGGCCAAAACCCAAGCGCTAAAAAATTTACTGGAAACAGTCCAAACATCAGGTACTCATATTTAATTACATGTTTCTAATGGTATTGATTCCGTTTTATATTGGGAAATTGTAACTGTGACTGTTGGAGAAAAGCGGAACGATTTCTCTAAAATTTCAGAAGGAACAAAAGTGAGTAGCTTACACCTACTAGGTAAAACATTTTGAATTGTATGCATTTTTAAAAAATTCCACAAATGTAGGGTGAAATTAAAATAAGTCAGGAAAATTAAATGAAACTTATTTAAAAATGAATAAAAATATATGAATTACAACATAAACTAAGTAATTGTTAAATAATAAAACAAAAAATAACTAACAATACTAAATTAGAAATTTATGGCCTGACTGGTCCAAGATGACTTATCTGAAATAAATAAACAAAAACGATATGTGAGCAACCAATTAAACCCAAATCACACACAAAATATGATAATAATTCATGAATTTGCAACTCAATCAATCAATTTCCAGATCATAGGTATTAAGGGTCAACTCGCGAAATACCTCAACGGAAATATAATAAGTCACTAAAGAGTTATCTACCATGGTAAACAGTGGATGCATTCACTTCAGATACTAAGGGTCAACTCGCATAGTACCAACAGCGCCATTAAACAGGCCCCACAACCAATTGTTAGAATACGTATGACGTCACGACATTCAGGCCGATTGTTTTACATTCGATAGAGCGCGAGACGGCGAAGGCGGGAGATACAATATCGAAAACGTTTAATTGTTTCAGAGCTACATAAGCCTTGCTTACAACATGGAAAGCTGGTGCTAATTAAAATTATTGTGTGATTTTGCAATATTTAGTGATCATACTGAGACACTGGGAATATTTTCAGTGTATCGTTTATTATAATAATTATAACATCGAGCATGGTGAACAAGTGTTGTGTACTAAATTGCAGCAGCAATTATGAAACAAATAAGACTAAAGTTCATATATTCAAGTTTCCCAAAGCCGAGAAAATTTTATAATTTCGGAGCATCCTGTTGTCTGCCATCTTCACTTCCAGGGATCGATATTGTTTACACTATTTCAGAAGTTGATTGGAAAACAGGTAAGTTTTTAACAGTTAATTTGAAAAATCCAAAATTAAAAGAAGATGTAGTTCCTTGCATTTTGCCCGGAGTTTCATCATATTTAGGTAAAAGTAGTCAATTTTCTCGTCAAGGTCCCAATCAAAAGAAACAACGCTTGGAAGCTATTGCCATTGAAGAGCTTAAGGTGCGAGTCTTAAGACAGCTGCCGAAAATCATAAAAAATTAAGCATTGATAACATTGATTAACAGTTATTATCAAAAATTAATCAGGTTGATAGAGCTGATGGTTGGGACGCCATAAAAAAACGATTCAGTAATTTTCTGTTATTTTGATTTTAATAAAGCGCCTCACGATATATGGTACATAGTAATTGATAATTCACTGACAGTTTCTGTATATCGGAATGATATTTTAACAGTTCTTGAAAATTTACCCGTGCATGTAAATAGTATTAAGTAGTAGTAAATAGATTATATTATACATCAATGTGCAACTATTGTTAAAGGTGATAACAGCTCCACCGACTTTAAAAAAATTATTGTAAATAATATATCAAATTTACTAGATCTTCTTGATAATGCCGAAGATAACAACATTAGTAAAGCTATACGATTGATAAAGTCACAGATACAGCTATTTACACAATGTAAAACCCATCATAAATTTGAATCAGAACACTTAATTATGTCATCAATTTTACATAATATTTCTTCGGATTATTACAAATTCTTAAGGAATACTGCTATACTTACATTGCCGCATTCAAACACTTTAAAAAATTTATGCTCCAACACCAATATTGATCCTTCTTGTTCAACTTTCTTGTCATATATTAGAGAAAAGAAATCGTCATTGCAGGCTTAAGACCTTCGCGTTACACTGATGTTGGATGAAATTCATATTAAGCTATATTTAGATTACAAAGGAGGCAATTTCATTGGAATGTCCTCAAATCAGTCAAATTTGGCTACAACTGCTCATACTTTTATGATTCAAAGTATTATATCAAAATATAAAGACGTAGTGCATATTCTTCCAGTACACAAATTAACCGCAAAATCATTATTTGAAATAATTAAAATTATAGTCACAGGTCTTGAACAAATTGGTTTTGGTTTTTCTGTTATTGCTATAATAACTGATAATAATAGTATCAATAGGAAGGATGTATCACACTTTGTGAATCCTGCTCAACTAAGCATAGTTTATCCAAATCTAAGCAATCCTAACAAACCATTGTTTTTTTTTAAATGATTCAGTTCACATATTCAAATGTATAAGAAATAATTGGATTAATTTAAAAAATCATCGCTTAGCGTTTTGTTTTCCAAATTTTGATAATTTTGAAAAGGTTCGATATGCCTCTTTTGAGTCTATACGGGAATTATATAACATCGAAAACGGGAAATTAATAAAGTATGGATATGGTCTAACTCTAAAGGCTTTATGGCCTTTGGTTTTAGAAAGACAAAACGTTAAACTTGTTGCTCAGATATTCAACGATAACATACACAATGCTTTGCTGGAGCTAGGTAAATATAACAATATCGAGAATTTTGAAGATATATATTTTTTATATATATTATACTTTTTATATATATTATACTTACCTGGTGGAAAATTGTTAATGTCAAGACTCCCATTAAGGGTTTTAGTCTCCGCGATTCTATGCGAACTACCTTAACAAATAGTTGCACAGATGAGAAAAGGAAATTTTTGAAGTGGTTAGATATGTGAGAAGTTACTGATAGGGGAGGGGGGGGGGCAAACTTACAAAAGAAACTCATTCTGCCTTGAAGGTAACAACATACGGTCTATTGCAATTAACAGTGTACTGCATAAATGAATTAAGTATGTCATACATTCTTCCTGGCAAATTTCAAACCCATGCTTTAAAAAATAGATTTGGCCAATACAGACAGTTATCTGGTTCTCAGTACCATGTATCCTTGCGTCAAATTATTGAATCTGAGAAAAAGTTACGCGTGTTAATTATCATGGATCTTTCATTAAATTTAGACACAAACACGACAAAAGATAAGATTAAAATTACTAATTTCAATTGCGACTTTGATTTAGCTTCCAGTCCAACCTCTGGAAACACGTTTCAAAAAATTACAAGTTTTAATAATATAGAGGTTTCTGAAAATGATATCGAAAATATTAAACCTGATATTCCAGTTTTAACTTTTATTGCGGGTTACCCATGTCATTCCGTTTTACAAAAATTATTAGCTAACAAAATATTTATGGAACATTCAAATCAACGGACTGTCGCTCATAATTTTATATTGAATCAAATTACCCACCGTGATGAAATTATGTTACAAATCAATCCATTTACCCAACATTATTTGGTTGACTTTTGGGAAAAAATAGTTTTCATTGTAATTAACATAACTCTTAACAATTAACGTAAATCTGTTAATAACAAAACGTTTGAGAGTGCTCGTTTAAAACTTACCGAAAATAAAAACAGAAAATTGGCCACGTTAGTTAATAAACCGAAGTAAAAATAGCGTATCCAAATTAAGTCATATTGAAAGTACAAATAGCAGTAAACACATCATATATTTACTTCCAAAACATTCTTAAATAGATTTTCATTTAACTTTACATTTACACGTCGACTTGAACATATATGCACCTGTCTAAACTTACAATTATATACTTCTAACTAATTCAAATATACATCTATATCTACTTAGGTAGGTACTCGTATATTTTCCATTGTACATTAATACAATCCATAGCATTTCCCATTTTAAATGTGTGGTTTCAACGAAATTTTGGTTGGGTTTGAAGTGGACAAATCTTTTGATGTACACGTCAATACTACTCGTTTAATTGTCTTCGACAATTTGAGGTAATTTATTAAATTTATTTCTAGTTTATATTTATTTATAAAATATGGGAGTAGGGCTACTGGCGAGACCCCTATCATAATAGGTCAACGCACCGACGAAGTGATACCTCAAAGGTGGTGTGGAAATCACAATCTTTCGTTTCTTTCTCCATTAAAAGTAGTTAATATTACTGTCGTAGAACAATCTTAACTCAACAAATTGTTATACATGTGTGTTTTTTACATTATTTGGAGGTTAAAACATAATTTTAAACGTATTTTTCATTTCTATTCCGATCCGCCATGTTTTTACTTGCATGTGAACGTATCGCTTAAGTATGGGTGTATCACGTCGGCCTGAATTGACTGACGTCATATTTTGGTTGTCGGGCCTTGTAAAGGAGGTGTTAATAGTACCCACTCTATAACAACCAGTAATGTATGAAGGGTCAACTCGCATCATACTCAAAAACAAAGCACTAAGGGTCAACTCGCATAGTGCTCAATTAAATTGCAATATTAATTTATAATAAATAAAGTAAATAAATTATAAATAATTTAATAGTAAAATTGGTCACCCAGTGAATCAACTCACCTATTATTTGAAAAACTGACACTAGAAAATTAAAGCACAGATGAACAATATCACACAATCTATAAACATCGCTTTTGATAGCTTACGAAAGACTGACTTATATGGGATAGTTCTCCCAAGAGCAGACTCCGTGTTAATAAAAGAGCTGCATATTCGGGCCTTACCGCACCGTTCATATAAACAAAGTCTGGAGAATTCGAGTTAGCGTATACTAAATAGTAACAGCCAAAAGTTGGATCTGAATATTACAGTGTGAATAGAAAAATTCCTTTATAGAAATTACTTACTACTTACACAAATAAGTAGTTATTTTTAATAATATAGTATTGAACGAGATCCTATGAATGATTTTATTTAACACAAAAGAATTGTGACTCCGCATTAAAATTTGAAGTATTTATTACTTTCTATCAGTACGGGAGACTATATGTGTCAACAATGTAGAATAATTATCATGATCAATGTTGTGGTTTAAGGTGTTAAAACACAGCTTCTGATCTCTTGATAACTTAAGGACCAATGATGTATAACACTCTTCGCATAATTTAATTTGGCGAAGTCAATTTCTTTTGTTGCGTTGATAATAAACGGCGATTTGTATTTTTTTAATATAACTTACAATACTAGCCAAAGCGGAAAGACTACTGATGCTGACTAAAAACTGTTTCTGTAAGCATGAACAGGTCAACTGCAGCGAATACAGGGGAAGCGACAGAGGATTGAAACATCAAAAAGAGCCGTCTCGAAGAAACAGACAATAGTGTTATGTAGTTAACAAGCTTGATGAGTTTAACGTATACAAAACATAAACATACAGGCTGATGATAATAATAATGCCGTTCGGATACATTTTCAAGAAGTGGTTACTCGAATTTTGGTTAGCAACAATCAACATAAATTCTATCAATAGAAGTAGCGGTTGGAAAATTTTAAAACATCTTTTAAATATGATTAATCACAAAAAAAACGTTTCTAAATGTCCCATTTAATAATTGAAACATTTAAAAGCGTTTTTTTTTGTGATTATTCAACCTAAATTCGTTTAATTTGGACGTTGTTAATTACTTGGATACTTGAAAAATAGTTTTTGCGCAACTTTTCTGTCTTTACACGTGTCCTGTATCTGATTTATCGACGTACTTTCAATATAAAAAATGTAGATCGATGACAAAACGATAACAGCTCTACGTATTTATAAGGATGGTGGCGTTTTCTTATTATATGTTGTAATTCTTAAGTTCCATAACAACGCAAACGCTCTTGAAATATTACAACAAACAATAATAGTCTGTGAAACATGAAGGGTTTTATGAAATCACCTTTAATACCTATATTTTTACTAAAACTTGTGTTAAACAGTGCTTTCGCGGATTCGTCTTGCACTCTTACTGGAAATTCCTTGGACAATTTAGAAGATGTTAAAGCAAATTGCAAAGAGATTGTCGTAGAAGATTTATTAGTACCTGCTGGAAAGATGTTGGATTTTACCGGAATTTCAGGCGTTAGTATAGTGTTTAAAGGAAACACTTCATTCGAATTCAAAGAATGGAAGGGACCATTGATTCTCGTAAGTGGCAGTAACGTCAACATCACAGGAGCAGCAAACTCTCTAATTAATGGTAATGGTTCACAATGGTGGGACGGATTAGGAGGTAATGGAGGACTTAAAAAACCTCGAATGTTTAAACTTCGTTATCTCACCAATGTGAAAGTCAACAATCTTACTTTGCTTAACTCTCCTCGTCATTGTTTTGCAATCCATAACTGTACCAATGTTAATGTGACGAATGTGGTAATAAATGACTTAGATGGTGATACTGATGGTGGACACAATACTGATGGATTTGATGTAAAAGGATCAGAAAACGTTTACATTTCAGACGTTAAAGTATATAATCAAGATGATTGCCTTGCTATTAGGTCTGGAAATAATATACATTTTACACGGGCATATTGCTACCATGGTCATGGATTATCAATTGGATCTGTTGGAAATCGTACCAACAACATCGTCGAAAATGTGTTCGTATCAGATAGCGAACTTGTAGATTCAGACAACGGCGTTCGTATAAAAACAGTTTTTAATAGTACAGGTTCAGTCACAAATGTCAATTATAACAACATTACAATGAGTGGTACCAAAAAATATGGAATTGTTATCCAAGGTGATTATAGAAATACAAGTCCTACTGGAACACCCACCGATGGAGTGCCTATCAGAAATTTAACTTTTACTAATATTAGAGGAACCGTCAACAAGGCGGGAACTAATATTTATATCTTGCTTGCTGATGGTGTTGCTGAGAATTGGTACTGGGAAAACATTAATGTAACCGGTGGAGAAAGAATAAGGAATTGTTCAGGAATTCCAGAAGGATCGCATGCTTTTTGTGCCTAATTGTGAACAATAAATAAAATAAATGCTTACAGAAATATTTATATATTATAAACCCAAGACGATTTGTTACCTGCTTATTACTAATACATATTACATATGTTTAAAAAATATAGCTAACAAATAACGAAACATAAATACTAAACTTTCATATTCTATGTTTGCATTTAATTAATAAAATTTTTACAAAAATATCAGTTATTTTTTTTAAATTAAATTGGTACTCTTAATAATAATTAAACAGATAATAAATGTAATAACAATCTATTTACAAGGTAGGTATCTACATCTACAAAATTCAGTAAATTATTTATTATATTAAAAGTCCCTTATCTAAACCACTTGTATTAACAACTACTGAGCTAAATAAATGGTGGCATCTAATACTTGATAGATATTTTTAGTTTGTGATAAAAAAATATCTTCTTTAACTCGGTTTCATCTTAGTTTACTTAAGAAGACTATTCAATTTTTAATATATTTCAGAAATGTGATAGGTGGAAAATTAAGAAGTCTTTATTTCCTCAATTCACCACGCCACTGCTTTGAAAATCACAATTGAATCGATGTTTATGTTAACAATATCACAATCTATACAGATAAATAAAATTGGAGTGTCTGTTTATAATAATAAAATAACCACTTTTTACTAAAGGCATGTGGATGCACGTACACATGGTACATATTCCAAAATAACATTTTTTACAATTTGTATCTGTCTCTCTGTCTGTTTGTTCCTTCTAATCTTTCAAACGGTTGGACCGATTTTGACGGAACTCTCACTGGCAGATAACTAATGTAATAAGTAGTAACTTAGTAACTTAGACTACTTTTATTTTAGAAATTAATTATTATTATTAATAAATAGTTATTAATTTCTAAACTAAAAGTAGTCTAAGTTACTCCTTATTGCATTAGCTATCTGCCAGTGAAAGTCCCGTCAAAATCGGTCCAGCCGTTTCAGAGATTAGCCGGAACAAACAGACAGACAGACAAAAATTGTAAAAGCGCTTTCCGCCACTTAATATCACAAAGGCTGCCTGTCACGCGGGCTCAAAACGCACAAGCGGGCTATTGATAACGGTTGTTTCACTGACTTCGTTTAAAATTCTACAAATAACTTTTTTGTTAAATTCCACGCGGGCACAGCTGGTACATAATATAGAAGGGTATTTCTCGGGTAGTTACAACACTGGATGGATTTAATGTAAAAATGCTTTTATAGCAGATGTTCGTGTCTACAATTAAAATAATTGTCTTTCTGTTAAATATGGAAATAACATGGTTATTGTTCTGAAGGATACAGATACATAACCGTATAAAGTTGTTAATTCGGAAAATGGAATTTGTATTAAAATAGTTTTTGATTGCACATATTGCAACAGGAATTAAGTTTAACAAAATTACTTTGTAAACATTACTACATAAGGAATTTTAATAATATACATGGAGATTATATCAGGAATTTACTAAGCTTCCTTTTGAAATAAACTAATTTTCTATAATAAACAGATTCTCTTCAAATTTTTTCCAAAAATAGATATTATGAATACCTGTTGCTCTTTTAAGTCACATAACAATATTCCTTATCAAAATACATTTATAGCAGTAAAATGGGGTAGCACTTTAATAACGATTAAAGTTTAAAAACTCTCCAATCAAAATACGTTTGAATAATTTGTTATGTAATACACATCAGAGATAATGATTTTATACGTCTTATAGCATTCCAAGAAAATATTTAAAAACCAAAATTGAAAACTTCCAAAAGTAAAGTATGAAGTTAAAGTTATTTTATTTATACTATATGAAGAATATTGCTGTATTTTAGTCATATAATAAGAAAGACTGTTAGTATAAAAACAGTGGAATTATGAATGTTCTTTTATTTAATTAATATTTTAATATTTCCAATCAATTGCCATTTCGATACTAGGATTTCATAATCTTGACATTAGTGGAGCTAAATTGTGTATTAATGCAGGTATTAAAGAAAAGCGGTTTTTAAGTCTTAATACCCTTGCAGTAAATATCACTTAAAAACCGAAACATCGCTTTTTTTACACCTCCTCTTCAAGTTTATCTACCTCATCTTATAAAAATTAATTTTGAATATCTATCTCTAGACAAGAGAAAAAAAAACAAACTCATCTTAAAAAATACAAATTAGGTTTAATCTAATGTTCTTTCCTTCTGTCGGTTGTCTAATATTACGAGGTACCTTAAGTGGGCAAAAAGCTTAAATCACCCAGTACATAGGTTCAGAGGATTCCCAAGTAATACTGCTTGCGACATCTAGTAGATGTATAAATACACTCTAACGAATTACAGTGTTACCGGCATTGTAGATACTCCTTACATCGGTTAATTATGTCCTCACTTTCTCTCCACAGTTGACATTAACGCTGACATTTTATTTAATTGTTTTGGTCTATGTGAATAAATCAAACATATAAAACATATTACATAGATTTTGTTAGTATTTTCCGATTAGAATTTTGTGCAGTTGCAGCTTTGATTAATTTGATAAATGTGTAATTTAGTGTCTTGCTAGTTTATAACGTATTGCAATTAAAAATATGGCCAACAAATTAGGGTAAGAAGTCATTTATGATTGAATGCAAACATGCATTTCTATTATAACAAACAAATTTAATTTTAGAAATAAAAATTTCAAACAAAGGAACGGAACAGCAAAAAACGGAGGTATTAAAAAGCGATTGGCAAATCGTCCAATCATAAAAACGAATGTTACCGATGCTCGTCAAAAATTAATACAAAAAAAGAGAAAAAATGTTAAGGATGCCCGTGAAGTCTTATCAAATTTAGCTAAAAAACATGATGCTAGAGATAGACTAGAAAAATTAAGAGAAACTAGGGGTGGGGTTCAAACCAACAGTAGAGTAAGGGCTATTGGTGCTAATATCGTACAGACGACAGATAAAAATGGAAAAATCGCACTGGTAACTAAAAAAAGCAAGAGAAGTGTTTCTGATATCAGTCTTGCTATTAAGCAGCAATTGGGCATGTTACCTTCAAGAAAGAAGATAAACTCAGCCAAACGATCTCCACTGAAATCACCTGTTAACAAAATGTCAAAAAATGTTCCTCCAACTATAAGAAAAACAATTTTGAATGATATAAAATACAGTCCTTCTCCTATACATTTAAGTTATGATGATTATCAGAGGGGTTATGGCACCCCTGAAGATCTATATAAATGGATCCGACCAAGTTCCAGATCTCTCAACTCTGACATGATGAGTGAAAGAATGAGATATGCAAGACATAGTGCAGATTGGTCATATTTACCTCCAACCAGGTATTTTAACCATAACTACCAAAACTTATAAAATTATATCACGTTTAAGTTGTTAATCGATCATCTTATATATATTGTATGTTCTTTCAGGTATGGATCTTGTATTTTCTTGTAGTTATTAATGTTGACATGTATATAGCTCCAAAATAAGAGAACAGAAGTTACACTGCTACTAGTATAGCATATCTTTTCAATTGTATAATTAATATTTACTCATAAATTTTAATTTAAATGAATGAAGTGGATATTAATTGCACATGGATATAATTAAAATATAAATATCATGCATAAAAGTTTGGACCATTTGCCATATTTCTAGTATCTCGAAGGCAAAATAAAAAACAATTTTTAATCAAAATCAATTACAATGGTAGTATATATAATGAAAAACTATAAACCTGTAGAGATAAAAATAATTTTTCTTTTGTATGTAAACTAGTACAACTTCCAGTAGAAGTAAAATATGTGAGAGTTAAAGATCCAGGAGAAAATTGCTATTACTTAGTTGACTATCCTTTAGTATTGTATACAAAAAAATATGTATATTTGAATAATAATATTTAATTTATTCTTACCATTAATTGAAATTACTAATGTACCTAGTTAATTTTAAAATCTATTTAAATATCCTAGTAATTCTTTTTAAAATCTGCTTTTATAATGAATTATATAGAATGCCTGTTACACCAACTGCATATATTGATTTGGATAAACCAGATGAAGATGAAGACATGCCCCTGGTACCATATTCTCCAGTTTCAAATTCTGGTTATAGAGCTAGCGTTTTGTCTCGTCTAGACTCCAACCCTTCTCAACATCAATCTCATGGAATTTTCGCAAATCAAACAAAAACAAAAGTTGTTGTACCAGCTGGACATCGAATAGTTGTATCAAATTTACAACAAACAGTTACACAAGATGATATTCGAGTAAGATATTGTTAGATGCTAATAAAAAATAGTGATACTCAAAATGTTTTCATATAATAAAAAAGAAACAAAATGAACAATCTTTAAAATTTTAAGTAATTTAATTTCTAAATTAATATTGAAATCGTGAAATGAATTAATTCCTAAAATTTTCAATTAAAACAACAAGCTAATTAACCAAATCTGGTTCAGGAACTATTTGAGGACATTGGTCAACTGTTAGTTGCTCGATTAGTAAGACCTGGAACGGCTGAAGTAATTTATAAAAATCTCAGGGATGCACAAAAAGCTGTTGATACCTATCACAACAGGCAGTTGGATGGACAACCTATGAAATGCTTTTTGGTTAATAAAAGACCGCTGAATAATCCTACCGGATCCGCAATTCAAAACCAGGAATTGTAAGCACCATTATTTATTTTATTATCATTATTTTTTTTATATTTATATTCAATCATACTTTAAATTAAAAAATATATAAATAATCGCAGGACTTCGTCGTCTACTAAAAGGACATCTGTGTCGAAGACATCAGCAGAAAAGGTTGTCCCTGATATTCAAACAATTCACAAGGTTCTTTTTCGAAGAGGAGATTAATTATTTTTAATGTGTAAGAAATTAAATATCCATGCAAATTATTTTTTTGTGTCTATTCGTTTAGTCAGTAATTTATGTATTATTACATTTCTCTAATTGATATTGATCATATAACTAGTTGCAATTTCAGAAACTGGTGTAATTTTCGTGTAAGTTGGATTAATAAAAAACTGAATCAATTTTAGCCCAATGCTTCTTATTCTCTTGATTTATACCATAAAAGTGTTGATTCGACGTATTTTAATATCCTAAATAAAATTTAGATTATGACGAAATACAGAAAATTGAAAAAGTTAGGATTTTTGATTTCATTTTGAAATCAACTTTTATTAGTCTATTTGTGTATAGAAAAAAAAAACAATAATAACGGTTTAATATAAGCAATATTTGGTCGTAATTTTATATCTGTAAAAGCAATTATTTATTTTCAATAATTTCGATTAATGTGAAAATGATAATTAAATTTGTTAATGGAAGCTTTGTAGTTTATTTGATCTACATAAAAAGTAAAATTTAAATTTTGATTTTAAAATTCAATGAATTTCCCTAATCAGTATTAAAACCAAAGTAATTATTCAATTACATGATACCCGAACATATTTGTAAAATCGAATAGTTAATTAATTTATTCAACACTAACAAAGGTTATAGAAAGAGGTCTTAACCATTCTTGTGGTATTGGGATATCAGCATCGAAAGTAGTTCCTACTTCTTTAGTACCGCGATGAAAGGAAACGATTGCAAATTTTAACTAAACGAACTGAAAAACCGCCAGTTTTTGTTACTTCCTTACGTTGGAACGGTTTTATGTTATGCTTGCCTAATGAAAATGTGAGTAATTTTCTGGAAGAAATAAGCTTTCAGCGCACTAAATTGGTTTTTAAATAAAACATTATCAAAACAATATTTATTCCTGAGTAAATATAATCTTGAATTGAACCATACTTTAATAACATTGAAATATTATTTGTTATTCCATTTCAGAATTTAAGATGAGAGAACATCAATATTATTGTTCCTTATTGAAATAAAACATTTACGTCAATTTTTTTATAATCCAATTCCAAAATTTGCCTATACTCGCAATTAATTAAATAACACAAACAAATACTGATTTCGCAATGCTCGCAACGAATTTTCAGATTAACTTTGTTAATAATAAGTATACCCATTGGTTTCTGGGCAAGTTTCTAAATAAATAGATAAAAATAATTATAATAATAAAATTATTAATTAAATAATTTAGTTCAAGAGTTCAAAACATCTCTTAACCACGAAATATTTCCATTTATGAGTAGGATACCATAAGAGGATGAATATACTGACCACATGGAAACCTTACTATCAACTTATCGGTATACTGGTACAAATCAACGACTGTTTCTGAGAAAATTGTGGACTCTACTATTGTGTTATGTTCTCCTGGTAATAATATTGGTAATTTTGTGGCAGAAAGGCGTACCATACAAACTATTAATAACATTAAAATGTTTATTTATTTATTGAGGCCTTTGTTGAAACTAACAAGCAGTGAATATAATCGTTAGCTATGACGAACACATAAACAGTTATAAAGATTTAAAAGTACTCTGGGATTACAATTTACAATAGTAATTCAGATACCGCCTGTTAATGAGTGATGACGGTTCGTTAATTTTGGAAATACTTAAAATACTGAATAAATTATACTTTTTTTCTAAACTATTACCACATATTAGTTTAATAAAATTAAATAGTTTGGCATTGCATCTCAATATCTTGAAAAGAGCAAGAAGTGTTGACCATTCACATAAACTAAACCGATAATTAAATTAACCCCATAACAAAATACCTGGGTGTATTTTTTAATAAGTCAATATGCTAAAACTATAAATGCACCTTATACAAAATCCTTATGTGCATATATTAGACATTTTTCTACTATGTAGCAATTTCCAAAAAAAAAACACTTCTCAAGCCGATTTCATGTGTTAAAATATCGAAACTATAAAAAATGGGTATTGCTACTATTAATTTCAGTTAAACAAGTTCAAATTCTTAGATGTCGTAGTAAGAGTAGTGCAATAAATGTTAATTAATGGAGGAACCTACAGAACCACCAATGCGATTTCTTTTTTTATTTCAATGAAATAATATCCAGAGATCCTAAAAATCAAACTGACAAAAAGTTCCACATTTCATTGTAACTTCTATAACGTAAACCTAGCATCAAAATATTATAGATACTATCAAGGGTATCAGGTACTATACAATTTTTTTTAATTCTACTAAATCATTTGTTACTACTACGTCCATGTCTATTTTATGGTTGTGTATATGCAAATACAAAAACATAATTTATAAAAATTGTTTGCTTGTTAATAATAATAAACCATAAACACTAAATTAAGATTATGAATATATAAAATGAACATACCCTTAATATACTTCTAGCACTCCGTTTTTCTCATATGCAACTACACTGTAGCACAACTGTTTACATTTTTACGAACATTTTAACTTTCTACACTGTCCACTTGTCCACTTACCGCAGAACTATTTTATGGGAATGTCATCATTGAACAATAATAATTGTGAAATTGTTATTACTTCATACTGAATGAAAATGTACTTATATTGTAAATATATGTATACTTTTTTACAATACTAAAAAAGGTGTTGTACTAATCGACCCGTTCGTTATTACCTTGATACTTGTCAAACTCACATGTTAAAGGTTATCTATAAGACACGTAAACTGCTATGTTGGACGTTTATCAATTAAGACCTTTATAGTAAAGTTGGGTTATGCGTTTGACTATTTATTCTAATAAATGGTTTGATATATTTTAGTTAGAATTTAGAAAAATACCAAATTGTAAAAATTTCGTGTCATAGCTATAACCTGCTATAACATACACCCGGTTCGAGAAGAACTGTACCCATCAATCTTCACGGAACGAGATTGATTCCCCTTCCACAATTATGAAACTATACATAAACAGCTCAAAAGCGACTAAATACGAGCCGTTATCAGTATGTCTCTTTTTTTATTTATTTTTCGTAAAAGATACAAAGAAATGAAAATCTTTAATATGATCTATTCTTTCTACGTTCACTTGATGGAAACTCATTTCAAATAATAGGTGAAATAAATAAAAGCACAAACTTTCCACAAAATTGGTATATTCACACTACAATTGTTACGCCTAACGTAGGCTTCTTCAGAAGTAATAATACAATAAACTTATCTTAACATTTGTCTTATATACTAGTGGATTAGGTCGGGGGGTGAAGGAAAACATTTATTGTCACACTTGTCTCTTCCAGGGTTGTAAATTTAAGTTTTCAATTTTGTATATTGTGTAAATATGTCATTGTACATTCCGTGTCTAATTGTACGATTTCTATTTATTAACACATCTTTATTTCGCATGTCTAATCCTTTACATTTCTATTTCTTGAATTTAATTATAACTTCTATTTATTTTGTACTCTTCTTCATAACCATAAATAATATCTATCTCTATATATTTCAAATTTCACTTTTCCTTTGTATTTTTAACATAATAGTTTCTTTATTCAATTTCAGTCTATTCTTTTTAACTTTACAAATCCTTTTCGAACCTTTCTTATTGTACCCTTAGTTGGTGTTATTCGAATCGTCACGCTCTCGCCCATTTACCCTCGCCAGTAGAAAGTGACCCTTTTCTGCATTCCCCTGCTTCTTTCATTCTTTTAACATACTATTCATAAAAACCCTTTAAACTAAAAATGTGGGGACAGTCATTAACAGTCACTCTAACTCAGTCAACACGCCTAAACTTATTTATTCATCAAGTCCTTTTTACCAGATCTTATTTTCTACTTGTTCTTCTTCATTCATCATCCGTGTATATAACTACTCATAGTGTATATATTACACTTTATTTACACAGGATCTCATTATTTTATTGTGTCGTTTTAAACACCCAAACGATCAAATTAGAATTGAAGAAGTACTAAAACTAGTAGGTGAACAGAGGGTGCTATGGAAGTCAATAAGGAAAAGAAGGGATAGGATGGTAGCAGTACACCTTCTAAGGCATAAAGGGCTAGTTAGAGATATATTACATATATTGGATGCAGAAGAAGGAGTAAAGAAAGACAGAGGATGACCTAGATTAGATTACAGTTGGCAAATAGTTAAGGGTGTGGGTTGTTCTAGTTTTTCGAGAATGCAAAGATTGGCTCAGGATAGAAAGATGTGGAGGTACGTATCCAACCAGTCTTCGGACAGACATTGTTTGAGAAAAACTATAAAATAAACATTTCTAAATTAAATTTAAGATAAACTTAATTTTTACTTCTGCACTTTAGAGCATATTTATTAAAAATAGTAGTTTACAGTTAGTTCATTATATACATTGGCTGATAGACAGTGAGATTAAAAATGTTAGAACACATTTATTGAAAAATCGTTCATGGTTTTTAGGGAAAAACACTCAATTCCGTCAAATTTTCTTTCCATATTTTTGATCTCATTTTACATTTTCAGCAGTACTTATACATGTTGACTGCTGCTCATTATTTACTGACTTGTTATTAAACTGTATCCTAATTTTATATCCACCAAGTTAGAATTGATATGGTTGTAATAATACTGTTTTAAAGTTATTAAAAGTTATCCTAATAAAGAAATAGAAAACTTGTGGGTCAACAAAAGAGGACACAATAAAGATTGAAGTTTTACGTACTAGGTAGGTACGTATATTTCATGAAAACAATTTAAACATTACGTATATTCATTAAAACAATTTTTTTATTGAACGGAACAACAGTTATATTTTATAAGCAGTCGCATCTAATTCAATCTGACCAAATTTTACTTAGGTAACCATGTAAAATTGTGCAAAAACATAATTGTCTTGCACTTCTAGTGTGATTTTACCACATTAGAAGAGTTCGAAGATTAGAAGAGTAGTCAAACGATTGCATTTTCACGTAAAAACAATTTAATAAACAAAGCTAGTACAATAAAGAATAAGGCTAATGTTACTTAAAATATAAACTAATGTGAAGAAATAAATGAATAATTGAATAAATTAATAATAGAAAAAATGTTATTGGTAAAATGAATGTTAACGAATCAAAATGCTGGTAATGAATTTTTCCTAAAATTTTAAAGTAGGACTGTTTTATCGATTTAAGATCGGTAGGCGGTACGGGGGTGCATTAAATATTGGAGACACACTCTATTCTTACAGGTTATTGCATTTTTACCTCAAATCTAATGATGGTGCATATTTTTGCTATATTTACAATATTTGTAGGGTAGTTTTTGAATGATATTGCAGCCATAAATACAAAATAGTTCTACGAAAAACAACCGCTTTGTATTTAACAGTAAGTGAAATTGATGATGAAATAAGATTATTTCACCGATGCACAGATGTGCCACTTCTTTTGATTCCTATGGGGGAATCGATGCAATAAACGGACTTAAAAGTTTAATACACCCAAACTATTTACAACTATATATCTACACACTAATTTTATTGTACGCCGTGATTGCTACTTATTTTTACGAAAATACTAAATGACTATAGATTATGATTTATTATATGAAACTGTATGTTATTAAATACTATGTGTTTAGAGAGATCTTGATGTGATTAGTGTTATATGTTAATGTACTAAAATGATCTCTGCTAAAAAATGTTTGATGATGAATGATGAATTGATTCTGCAATTGAATGTAAAAATACTTATTTTAACATGAATTTAAGAACCGCCCCCCAAAGGAGGGGGTGGTTCTGATGAACCGACACTTGAAACAATAAAAGAAAGGAAGAGAAACGTAAACATAAAAAAATGCAACATTGCAAGCTGTGTCGGTCCATTATTTATGTCCTGGAAATGGACCGATGGGACAAAAAATTTCCCCCAATAAATCTATCGACTAACTTAACTCTAAAAGAACATTTGGAAACAAAGAAAATATAATACAATACGGCTAAACGGCAATACCATGAAGGGAAAAAATATGACACATACAAAAACCATAAATTGCAAAAGAAAGGAACAGACAGCAAATGCACATGACAATACAAAAACTGCAAAAATCCGAGAAGTAAAAAATGCATGACCAATAAGGCTAATATATTACAAAGACAAAAAATAAAAAGATGAATACATATATGCGAACAGTAAGAACAGCATACCTTTTCTAATTAAAACAGCAAAAACTGAAGGTCCAACCTTTAAAATATCGGTTTATTTTATGATGAAGATAAAGGCCGATATACATTTTTAAACACAGAACATTCGCTCTTACGCCTCTAGTAAGACAAGTTTGTAATTATTTATATAGGCAGTTCTTTACAATTAAACAATTGATCACTATATAATCGTACGCCAAACCTACACGTCTCTTGGACCTTTGCCAGAGTATTCCCACGTTAACTTTAAAGAAAATTTTGAAAACATTTTTAACAATAAACCAAGCTCCTAACTTTTGCCAGATACAATAAATTCTAACATACGAGGGTAAATCAAAAATAAAGGGTAATTTTACGGCACCAGAAACCGCAGCATTGACAAGGAATATATTGGAAGAAATGGGCTGAGAAACCCTCGAGCATCCTCCTTATAGCCCTGACTTGTTACCCTGTGATTATTTTCTGTTCGTGCCCTTGAAAAAATCACTTGGAGACAAACGATTTGAAAGCAGTGAAGAAGTAGAAACTTTTTATGGAGAAGGAATATTCAAGCTTCCAAATTGGTAGAACACGGTGGTGACTACATTGAAAAATTTTTGATGTACCGTTAGCCAATAAATTTATTTTACAAAATTACCGTTTATATTTGATTTAAATATTTAAAATGCTCCAGGACGCATGATTGTTCACGTTTACAAAAGTAACAAAATAAAAATAATTGTTAACTATTGTCAATAATTTGCTAATTGTATGTTGATTTTGAATTAAACAATTATAAATTACAATTTTTTAATTATTTAATATTGAATATTTTGACACTTTTCATATATATTTCAAGCATTTTTAATGTATATTTGAATCTTTTTATGTTGCAAATAATCCAGTGTACTAATTACATTTTATGTTATCGGAAATTGAGTTTTTCTATTAGATGTTATATGCTAGTTCAGGTGCATTAAAAAAATATATATAATGTGGAATTTCTTTTTTAAAGTACAAGTAATTGTCTTGGAAGTATACGTGTAATTTTTTAATTGCAATAATAGGCAATAAAAACAAAATTAATTCGTGTGACGTTTACTATGAATTACTACTGTTGACTGTTGCGTAAGAATTTTTACGGTAGACCGCAAATTATACAAACGTAGTACACCTGTCGCGTGTTTTTGTTATTTAAAATTCTAGATACACGTGTTCAACACATCTTCATTAAAGGCAGCAGTAAACGATTTAAAAAATCCGTCATTTCTTTTTAATTTGTTTCTGTAAACACTAAGAACTGTTCAGTGTTTGCATCGGCATTTGACTGTCTGATCCATACCATTCCTGAAAGCGAAGAAGGAGCACACTTGGAATCAGGACATTCAGCTCACGTCCGTAGCCCAATATCGCTCATTTGGTTTCTATTTCCGCCGCCTACTATATAAAACACTCAACCGTGTTTTCTTCATCTATTACACTTTGCTCAGCGCCATGGCGACTACTATGCGAACATTATTAATAGCAGTAGCCTTATTAGGGCCAGTTTACGCTAGCCCTTCGGCCGTCGAAGTCCTTCAGGATATGTTCAATACTTGTATTAAGGATTTTTCAGTGGGTTGTGTTAAACCAAAAGCAATGTCATGGGTGAGCAATGTGGTTAACCAACCTGTCATTAAGATTACTGAAGATTTACTTGTAGTAAAGAAGAGTAATCCCAATTTAGAGGAGGTAAGAATTATTTGCTTATGTTTGTCACAATTATAGTTCATAATAATAATTTTTAGGAAGAGCGAAGCAATCCAGCTGATATCTTCGATAAATTTGAAGATTTTCTGCAGTCGCATGATGTTGTGGCCAAAGTGCCTCAAATATTGAAGCCCACTGGTCCCCTTGCTGAGCTACTGCCAAGATCTTTCCAACCTACAGATTTGTCTGTATCAATGGCAGCTACAGGTATAAAGATTTCAAAATAAATAAATAATCTAAATTTTAAATAATGAATTTGTTTTTGTTTTGTAGGAAGGTCGAAGATGGTAAAAAAAATCCTGGTGCCCTTCTTGTTGGGTCTCAAGTTTAAAACAGCTGTTTTAGTACCATTGGCGCTTGCTTTGATAGCCCTGAAAACATGGAAAGCTCTCACATTGGGATTATTATCATTGGTTCTCACTGGTGCTTTGGTCATCTTCAGGTTGACAAAACCAAAGGTATTACTTAATAAGTCTTTAAAATGAATATTATAACTCATTTCAATCGTTTGTTAACAGGTTACCACATACGAAGTAGTTCACTATCCACAACATGAACATGTTCACCACATTGAAGCAGCTCCAGCACCCACTGGTTGGGAACAACCCGTTTATGGTAGAGCTCTGAACCCACAAGAAATGGCCTATAGTGCTTACGTTAAGCAGTGATTGGATGTTATTGAAATGATCGATTTTAATGTTAATACGCTAATTTATTATTTATTTAAATAAATCATTGTTACAAAAATATTATCTATTGGTTCCTATAAGTTTACTGAAAATAGTCAACACCACTATAAGTATTTAAATCGTTAAAAAACATAACAAAATATATTTTCTAACAGTAAATGCTTAAACAATATCAACAAGCTATTAGTTAGTTTTATTAAATTATGCCTAGGTTATTCTTTAAATGAATGTTTTTCTGTCTCATGTTTTAATTAACAAATGTTACATTGGTACAATAAATACAATAATATACATACTTTACTTTGATCAATACTGTTTAAAAAAATATTCCCAATTTACTAAAATAGTGTATATAATACAAAGTAACGCTAATAAATGCAGTTTTTTTAACATTAGTAATGAGTATTATAATAAGTATATCAGTGTTGTAGATTTTGATTGATACAATAATTTTAGTATTATTACAGAAGAAAAACACGATCAGATTTTACGACCCAGAAAGATTATAAGTAAAAGTAAATACATATTGATTCTTGTAATACATTCACATTAAGGGTCTATTTATTAACTGTTTGAAAGTACAAAAGGAACATTTCAATTAAACTGTGCACTTATGTGTAATTTAATATTACAAAATAATATAGAAAACACAAGTGGATAATTTTACCAATTTATTTTCAAAACTTTACTGTTAGGTACTGATAAAGTAGATTTGTAAAAACATACTTGTTTGTGTTTTGTTCACCTTACATTAATTTAGTATGTTTCACAAAAATTGGACCACTGAAATTTCAATTTAAATGAATAAGAAACGTTTCAGTAATACAAAACACAAATACACTTTTTGATACAGCATACAGAGTAAAAAAATTTAATAAACTTCAAATGAAAAGCATTGACTTTTCTATAAAAAAAAAACAGCCAATGGACCTTTGGTTTACTTATTCTATGCACTTGAATTTTATCAGTTGGTTACAAATCCAAGGATTATTGAGAAAAAATTGAAAGTAAGTATTAAATATTAATATATGAACCAATTACTATATTCAACACAAATTTGTGTGTCTCATTTGTGTTCCTTATAAAACTTAAAAGTGATCGAATTCCTTTTATTTCGTCAACCTAGTATATATATATTATAACCTCTATATTTTAGTTAATTAATTTTTTTCACACGTATTCGAAGGCTTCATTAATCAAACTTAAAAAGAACAAGTGTAAGTTTATAATATTCTAAAGCGAAAATGAACCTAAAGAAAGCAAGTTTGTGCTAAATAGTTAAAGCAGCTGATCCGTTTTGAATAATACATTTCGTCCTTGTTTTGGAGTTCGAAAATCTGTCACAAAGCCAAACGAAAACTGATCTTCGGAAGCGGCATAAACCATGTGTACATATATACCTTTACAAATACACATGAAAATTAGTATGCAGACGTAGTACCTTTGAAATCCTTCGCGTCACACAACAGAACTCTGGTTCTCTGCTTTACTTGACTTGACGGTACCAATTCCAAATTAGATAAAAGAAATGCGTCCACCTACTAAACCAATGCGGCAGCCACTTCCGATAGCAGAACGATAAAAGGCCAGGGCGTGTTCCAAAAATCATCAGTCGCTTCAAGTCCTTCAGCTGAACAGCATACGATGGCATTTTTCAAAAGTTGTTTGGCAGTTGCGTTAATTGCATCGGTGGTTTATGGAAGTCCAGCACCCAAACCAGCCTTCTGGAAAGGATGGTCATTGGATAACATTGAAGAGATGAGGGCAATGTGTGCTAGCGATGACGATGCCGTTGCCTGCCTCAAGTACAAATTCTTATCGTTTGTCGACAACATGTTCAAGAAGGATTCCGTTCAAGTGAGTGAATATACGGTGATCAAAAAGTGTTCAAGTGTTGATATCTAAATTTTGCTTCTTGTGTTTTAGCTGTCAGACAGTGTAGAAATCAATCGCAACAGTTTCCGTGCCAACGAAGCCAGTGCAAGGAGCGAATCATCTGTTGAAGACCTGGTTGAAAATTACATTCAATCCCATGATGTTACTTTCAAACTTCCTGGATCTGCAATTACCGTTGAAGGAAGAAATTTAGACAACGAAGTACTTGACTTCAAAGTTAATTTCTCTGGAGAAAGCGAAGTCGGAGAAGCCCGAAAGAAGGGTAACATAAACTTCTTTAAAAACTTTATCAACTGCGTGAGTTTCTAAATAATGTTTTTATTTCAGTGAAAAAGTCCAAGCTCAAGAAGATCATCGTACCCATCCTTGTCTTCATTCTTCTTAAGGCTATGACTCTCATTCCTTTGGCTCTCGGTGCCCTTGGTCTCAAAGCATGGAACGCTCTTCAACTGTCCTTCTTCTCCTTCGTCATCTCGGTGGCACTTGCAGTATTCCAACTTTGCAAAAAAATCGCATCTGATAGCGCACCACCACAGATTTCTGCCCACGGTCCATGGGAAAGTGCCCATTTAGCCGCCCGATCATTTGAAGAGAAGGCTCCTGTTAATGAAGAGGAAGCTCAAAAACTCGCATATGCCTCATATCTTTAATAATAATACGTTTTAGTGTTGTCCGACCTTGTTCGATTTTAATTTATTGAATTTGTTAATTATTTATAATAAATTATGAATATAACGTGCTATTCTTTTATTATACTTTAACGATATAGTGGAACACTACAAACAGTAGTATTTATAAAAGGTTCAACTTAAAGCTAAACTCATTTAAAGCAAAGAATGTAAAGAATATATCTTTGTTTTGGGATAAAATTTTAAGTAATGTTCTCTAACTTGAATAACGTAATATACTATTTAATAACAAAAGGAAAAATTTAAACCTATGTTGCAATACATGACTCTCACTATTTCCTCATAACCCTTTAAAATATTAATAATTCATTTTAATAAAGCAGGACACATGAAATAAACATTAAAACTGTAAATATTTCATATTTAATAAACATAATAACTGTAACAAATTCATATTAATATAGATAGGTATATTCACACACATACTCATCTGTTTTGCCAAAAAGTAACAATTAAAACATGTCGCCGTATTAAATACTTTTCAATGATATAAAAAACTTCAAAAACAACTGATTAAATAATTTACGCAAAATTAAGATAAGGCATAAAATATATTTACATTACGTTGGTTAGGTTCTGAAAATTGTTATCGTTTTTAGAGTTAATATTTTTATTGTTTTATTGCTGAATAATTCTAAAATATATAACAAATTGCTGAAGTTCTATTTTTATTTATGAACATATTATTTTGTTTTGAATATAGTGTAGTAGGCAAACTGTTAGTTGATATTATTTTTTACTCAAATTTCCACGATTGACCACCTAATAAAGTATTCATTACTTGTTGGCCTTTAGTACCGTTATACAGCGTTAAATTAGAAATGAAATGCGCATTGTTACATGAATAGAATATCAATTTTAATAACTCAAATATTAGTATCATATTTGAAATTTAACAGTTTAATATGAATTCATATTGAGTTCTACGTCACATTAATATAAGAATTAATTACCAGTAGAAGGAATGTTCTATTTTTTCCGAATTTGGTAACAATAGGTCAAAAATAATTGACATTAAAATATATAGCTTATTGCTGACCTACTCTGATTTTTCGACGATCTAGATTACCAAAAAATTCTCTATTTCCTGTAGATTTTGGATATTAGTATAAGATGATTTCATTATCGGACAAAAATCAACCTGAAACTGCAAAAGATTATCACTGCGAGTAGTTATTTATATCTTTTAATTACGTATTGCTGTTTGCTTGTTGAACTAATAAATAATTTTTGCTGTAGTATAGACACACGACAGTGTATCAGCCAGGTTCCTAAAAGAAACAGCAACTTCGGAAGTTCAACCTCCGCACAACTCAAAATTATTCCACCTATAATCCTAAATTAATGATAGTTCTCCAGTTATTACTCAATAACTAACTCACTTATCAAAAATCTATTGCTACATTTAGTTGACTTAGATTTTTTTGACTTGATGTGGGCGTATCCTATGTTTTTAATTGACTGATAATAATCTTGAGGGAAGAGTTCGAGTTACTAAAATATTTAAAGTGTAATAAGGCACCAAGAATAGATGGTATACAGTTGGAAAAATTAAAATATGCAGGCTAAGAAGTTAGAGATCGTTTGTTTAAGCTATTATAGTTAACCACATATTGAATAAGAAGTTCTGGATGATAACAAATAGAACATCTAGTACTATGTTCTCAACTTGAATAACGTAATATACTGTACCAAAAATAGAGAGGAACATATTTCAGAACAATTAGCTTAACTTCTCATTTGTCAAAAACCTTAAATATAAAAGTGCAGAAAAGGTTGGGAAAAAGGGTGGAATAAAAATTAGGGGAGTACCAGTTCGGGTTTAGAAGAAATAGTGAAACGCATGTAACAATTTCAGTTTTACGAGTAATAGTAAAGAAAATAATAAAAAAATGAAAGAGCGCGCATATAGAACTCAAACTTCTAGAAAAAGTTCTGGACAATAGTAAATGGGAAAAGTTGCTAAATAGTTATAACTAAATTTTTGCTCTTTATAAATCATTTACCGAGCGGCGTGATTTAGTACTCTAGATCATTGCTTAGCATTCGGGAGGTCATCGGTTCGAACCAGGGTTCGGCTGCTCTGGTCCAAGTTTTCTGTGGTTTCCTTGGATCATTTAAGCAAATGCTGGGGCAGTAATATTCCACAGATAATCTTTCATTTCTCTTCTGTCTTCATTTCGTCCGTCTCATCATTCTCTCCCTAACTACACCACCCACCTATTCCCACGATTCCTGCAAGGAGGCTGAAGAGGGCCTTACAGCCTACTCTCCGGCTTTGCACTACATTGTAGGTCGAAGGGACTGCCCACCAACCAGCATGAGTAGCTGGTAGGAATGAAACACAAAAAAGTTTAAGTTTTTTTATCATTTACGGAAGTTTTTAATAAACCTTCGTTCCATTTGGATATTTTCAATTAATAAACAGATTTTACAGTTGATCTACATCTACTCCCTATATATAACATGTAAGAATTGTATTACATATACGATTTTATTGTTTTTTATAATTTCAACAAAATCTTCAAACATTAACTTTTTTCTGTTTTACGTGTATCACATAATAATAAATCGCATCTTCCTCATTTAGTTTAAAATGGGGAAATTATTGTCCTTCTTTAAAGGAGCTTGTACAAGTTACGTAATATGACAACATTTAATAATTTACGTAAACATTTATTATACTAAACATGGAACATTCGTTTAGTAAAAATCAATAAAACATACTGAAATTATTGTTACCAACATTGAGACAGCTTTAATAAAATATTATAATACATATTACATTTTAATTGCTGAAACTGTTCCACACTTTGATGACAAATAATACACTCACAATGTTTCAAATCATCACTTGATGAATTTAAAGTGTTAAGAACTAAAATTATTGTAAATTGCAATTTAAATGGCATTGAAACTGCAAGTGTATTTTTGTCATCAAGTTATCTGTGTTTGTTACGTTCAAAAGTTGTACTTATTTTACAACTTTTCGTATAAACTGTAGAAGTCAGCACGATTTATGTAACTTTTACTTTTCTCTTTCACACAATTGATTCGCGTCTTCACGTCCATATTTGTTTCAAAACCCATCCAAATTCCACTCCGTCTTGGCTCTATTTTTGCCTGCGGCATCCTGTCGTTTCACCTACTTCTTCCAATTGTATCCTCTCTACCCTACCGTCCGAACTTGACCGCAAAGGATAACGACAGCAAGAGGATTTCGAAATCGTCCTCACACGCACATATTCATGTATATACGTATCGATGTTACCGGAATTCCTTGCGGAACATCGCCATAAACGAACGCCTGTCTGCGTATTGCTTATTAAAAAGCAAAGCACAATTGGACTCCTAACCCGGTATCACTTGAATATATAACCGCACCCACGTATAGGTGTTTGTCATTGTAAGTGTTCCTTTCGATCATGTTGTGGCGGTTGATAGCAGTTCTTTCCGTAGTGGCGATTGCCCTTGGGGGTGCCCAAGAAGATGAATTGAGGAACGGTGATCAGCTCGTCTCATCTGTTTTAATGGACTGTACGGAAATGGACTGTGTTAAGACAAAGGTACTTACGTACCTCGATAATGTGCTGGGATTAAAAACTCCAGCCGAAACTGCCAGAGGATTCAAGGTACCTACTTAGTTGTTCATTATGAGTTACATTAAGGTATTGTCGATGAAAGTAAAGTAAATGTTACTTATTCATGGCTTACAGGTCATAAAAAATGTAAAGAGTTCGTTAAAAATAAAATTTCTTTTTCCATAATGTAGATAAATTTAGTGTCATTATTACTGATTATGAGACAATTAGATAATACTTCTCCATTAACCATAATTTGATTCTAATCGTAATCTTACAGTAATAATAATTTGAAATTGTTTTTAAAAAAATGGAAGACATTTTATTAATCTTAACTAATCAGAATGCAGAATCATAAACATTTAGAAATAAAAGTTATTTAAAAAATTACCGAAACGGTTGCTCTTTCCTCATGATATTCGAAGCTAATTTTCTGAAGTTATTATTATTTACATAGAATATTCACAAAAATTGCTGTTTTTTTAGAATATCGATGCTGCCATTTTCAAAAGAGCCGCACGTGTTATAAAAACTCACGAATTTCGCATGAAACTCCCAGAAATATTCTTTGGAGATAGTGAGGTAGTTTACAATCCTCGTACTGGATTAGATATTGCTGACAGTGCAACAGAAGGTAGGTTATTGCTCTTTTATAGTTTCAATAGTAACGAGAGGTCTAAAGAATGAATTTTATTTCTCATTTTAGCCAGAGGAGCCTTGAAGAAGAAACTCCTCCTTCCGGTCCTTTTACTTCTCAAACTAAAATTAAAAGCTTTGATGCCCATCTTCTTGGCCCTCATTGGAATTAAAGCCATCAAAGCTCTAATTCTCAGCAAATTGGCTATTCTAATTGTTATTGGTTTTGTTGTTTACCAATTAGTTACCAAAGCAGGTAAAGAATAATAATTAAATATACTATTATTAAATTACTTCCACAATTTAAATAATTATTTATCTAACGTTCTATGTACCCCTGTATTTTTTTTTGTAGGTATGACCATGCCTATGGCAATGAATGCTGCTCCTGCTGAGCCACCAGCGCCCATGTACGGACCTCCATCAACCTCTCCTCCAAGCTCCTACGAACCGAGTTGGGAACCCAACAGTGGAGGACCTTATGCCAGAGTGTGGAACAACCCCGCACCTGTGGAGAATAGTGCACAAAATTTGGCATATTCTGCTTATTATCCTGGAGCTGTTACCACCACGACAAATAGACCTTAAATTTCGACCGACACCAAAGTACTGTTAATTAATTGTAAAAATGTCGTTATTAACTTATTTATAGAGGCAATAAATTATTTATTTAATTGATAAAATAGTGTGTTTTTATGTGTTATTAATTATATTTATCTCTAAGTCAAGTAGTAAAAATTAGTAAAAATAAAACCAACCATTTCAGTAGTTTCACGTCGTTCCTACTATTGAGATGCTCAGAGATGCAAACTATGAATATTTAACCTTAAATAAATAAATTAATTAATTAAAAATGAATATTGTATAAGTGCGTGTGATCATTGTTTTTTGCACTAATCCAATTTTTTGTCGTATTATTTGGTATTCACTAGATTTACTGGTTTTTTACCATTCTAACTATTAAATTAGGGCATAAACGGGCCATACGGTATTCAGTTTATTAATTTTGACATACTTATATGTTTGTTTATGTCAAAACCACGTGTGGATTTGTAACATAAGGTTGAATTAAGGGCGTTACGTTATTAGGAATCCATAAATATCGTACAGGTTGCGGAGCAGTACAGAAGCGAATCGCGTGTTGAGTAGAAGCGTGTGTTTGTGTAATAAACAAAAATACCGTGCCATAATGTATTTATTACTTACTGCATAACTAGAGACAACCTAAACACATTCGTGCAACAGGTTCGTTCTCACTGCGTTTATAATTTCCTGTTACCATGACAGACAGCTTTCTGGAAGAAAATCGTATATCAAAGGTTTTAATGGGCACTTTGAGAGCGTTGTTTGATTTAAATTCAATCCCATCTTGTTTATTTGCTATTCTACCGGAAAATTGTTTTTTTTATGCCCCAGAACAGATCACTTTTTCTTGTTTAAAGGTACGTTAGTATTTATATTGGTACTTAGACTTTTTTATGGGGGGTACAAGTTGTATAATAAAACGGATTTATGGATTGATTATTAATTCATAGCCGTAAACGTATAAATTGTATAAGATATGGGATAAATTGTTAATATTGTCCAACTATTATATCAATTTATCGATAAAATAGTCATTTAAATAACCAACTATATTTAAAAATATGAATTAACAAAAACTAATTTTAATTTTATTTTGTGGTAATGTTTTAAGAATGACAAATTTATCTTTATATATATATATATATATTTATTTTTTATGCAGTTATTTGTAATTATTTTGCGTAAGGTCCAAACAATAACTGCTAGTTTACAAGTTACAATGAAATTAGGCCTTGCATTGAATTAATTGGTTAATTAGTGCATCAACTAATATACTTTTGTTTTATTGAAATTTCTTAAATAACAATTTTTAGTTATTTTACACTGTGGACAAATATAATTACACAAAGTGTAAAAGAAAGGAATATTTGTTTTATAGCAATAATAATTCATTTTAAATCAATTTTCTTAGCTTTGTTAAACAACCTATTGTACTCATTTCTCGAAGAAAATTGTTTGAAATTTAATATAAAGATTGAATTAAAATGAAAGTTTATTTTTAAATAAATACAGTAAATATAATTTAAGACATATTAGCCTTGAAAGGTTTTATTTATTATAATTTTTGACTATTTTTACCTATTATACACAGGCCTTCTACTTTTGTTAACAATTATTAGTTACAATTAATTAAAAATAACGATCCTACATTCATACGTTATCACATTAAATATTTACAATTAGGTAAGTATTTCACTACTTTTGCAACTAGATTGACTCATTAGGAAAACTATTATTCCTATAACTTTGAGCAATAAATAATAAATAAATAAACAAATAAATAATTAAATAAATAACATAATAAATATCTACATACTAGCAATAAATACCATATACAGTTAACTAATTAGTTTTTAGCAACTATTATGCACTCCTTTAAATAAGAAATACCTAATGACACAGTTATACAAAATACATACATACATACACACACTGTAAATGCTTCGGTTTTTTTAAAATATAAACTAAAAGTAAATAAATGGCTTATTAAAAGAATTATTTCTTATTAAAAATTCGTTTCAACCCGCAAAACAGTGTAACTAAAGTTATAAATTTAATTATACACTTTTGATTTAACTATTGTCACTACAGGGGCATTAACTTTTTTCGGAGGGCAAACATTTTTTGCCAAGTCCGACACTGGTTAAAGTAGACAAAAGAAAATTTAAAAAAATAATAGCATACCTATAGGTGTTTGAATTATATATGTATACTGACCAAACGCAATTTCAGGATAAACTAGTTTAGTGATCTAATAATAAATTAAACAATCTAAATATTTATTGAAGTTTTGTGTACTAATCCAAAAGTATATATTATTAATATATAAAGAATCAAGCGTTGGCAACCAATTTTGCTTTTAAATGTTCACTTTAATGTAGACTTTCGTCTACAATTGTTTCAGCCTCTTTATCCTTTTTTAGGACCGACGTTACTCTTGAAAAAGGCTATGGAGGCCGAAACAATTGTAGAAAAAAATCTACATTAAAGTAAACATTTAAAAGCAAAATTGGTTCTTTTATTTGTATATATTATTACTCAATCAATAATATAATCAAAGCACATTATTATCAGGACTAATTTTAAGTATTGTAGTAATATGTTATCGGTTGAAGTTGGTCAAGTTTCTCACTACGATGAATCTAGCTTTGCCCTAGGTGAAACTACTTCAATCAAAAATCGAGTTCTGTCGGTAATATACATAAATACTTATAACTAGTTTATGTAGGCTAAAATACAGCAAAGAAAGCACAATACATTGTTGTTGAAATTTTCCACTTCTTAACAAAATAAATTCCAGTATTAGTCGAAATTAACAGTAAATTTAATGAAGGGATTTAGTATAGAGTATGATGCCCAATTCGGTACTGGTAGTAATCATTTATGGGTGTTAACAAAAGTTCAATTTTTGACAAAGAAAAAGTTAAAAAAGAAAAAAATTCAAGAAATATATTTGTTTACTGACACAACGTATTTATCCTCCTGTAAAAAATTAAGGTGGAAATTGTACTTATTTAGGTATAAAATAATATTACGGTATTTACAAATAATGAACCTTAGTTTTATTGAATAGAAAACAAATAATTCAATGTCTTCTAAACTGTGAAAAGGTTTATATATGGTAGGTCAATCTAATCGTGCATTTAATATACGTATTCGTGAACAATGTAGCAGCTTTTTAAATAAAATAACCGATTCTGAACATTCACAACATTTAATTATTAATAACCACAATTTTAACTTTTAAGAATTCAAAATAAAAGTAAAAATTATTTTTACTCGAAAGCATGGAAATCAATAGGTATAGACAAAATGAAATTGTAAATGATCAGTTAGATATAAGAAACACTCCTTTGTTAACTATCTTTAATTTAATAATAATAATAATTACTAAGTTTGTTAAATGTTCATCACTAAATTATTAGCGAAACAATTATATTTCTTAAAACCTTTCGTGTTTTTAATTTATTTAATTAGGCTTCAACAATTGACAAATGAAAAAAGAATAACTCACCTCAATTTATCACAACGAACGTTACTGAATGGACAAGTATTTTGCTTACCTCTTTCTTAAGTGGACAAAACACGTATCCGAGAAATAAAGTTTGTTGTCGTAAATTGGGATGAGTCTGTCTGTTTTTATTTATTTGATTACCACAGTCTTCTACTCTTTATCTTAGCCCAAAATTGTTAGTAAATACCTTCAATTGTTTGGTTACTGGACTAACCGTAGCATTATTTATTAAAATTGCATGTTACTGTCCAAACAAATGTCTATTCAAAAGTTTCGGATTATTACGGTCCAAAGTACTTATATTTGATCAATAATTTCGCTTTAATTTTTTAGTGTAGTATAGTCATACTTTAAATGTTGGTTATTTTATATACAAATATAAATGTATTAATTAACAAATATTTAATAAATATTGTGAATAATTATTTTGTCTAACCAATTTAGTGTTTGGTGGGATTGTTCATACATAAGCGACGTTTGGCAATATTAGACCAAAGAATTGTTTATTACTGTTCAAATTTAAATATAAAAATTGACTGAATTCAAAATCTATTTGTAATAAACGATACGTCCGTATATGTGTTAACTTTGAATGATATGGGGAAGAATTAATTTAGGTGGAAAAGTTTTTGCGGCCATTTCGATGGGCTTTCTGATCATTGTTGATCAAGGCTTCTTGTCCTGAACGCTTCATCCAGTCCCATGGACAACATTTTCAAGTGGTTTTCATCCCAAGGTGCTGCTCGGTCGAATTTAACAAAGACAAGAAGCCTTAATTGTTTCTACATCAATCAATCAAACAAGTAAAATTATTTTAAATTTATCGTACTGTTTTAGAAGTATCTAAACCAAAAGTTGTTCAGCATAACATGCAAATGGCGAATCTGAGTTTATGTTGTAATTTAGACTTTTATTGTTCTGCTATTAGACGATATTTTTCTAGTATTTTTAATTTTAGAAGAAAAAAATTTACAAAAAATGTATTTAATGATAAGAAAATATATTTATTCCATTCTAGAGTATTGTCTGGACCGTAAGCCGCACATGTATTTTAATTATGTAAATTTAGATTTAAAAAAAGTACAATCCATTTAATTATCTAATAAATTAATTAATGAATCAAATGAATGAGACAGACATATTCTGAAGTGCTACAGTAAAAGGAATTAAAATATTTTGACTTTTTGTTTCGACTGAAGCTATAATGAAAACCAACATTATATATATTTTTGGAGGAACAGTAACTGGAGCTTTTTAATTTTCTTGATAAATTAGAAAACTAAAATAGTATGGCGCTATAATACAAGCACTGCAAATAAACATCCTGGTTACTGGATGTGGTATAAATAAAAAGTTTCATTTGTCTTTAGGTGACAGTGGGGTTGTTTGTCCCAAATCTGTAACAAAAAGAAAAATATATGACATTTGAAGAGTGCAAATTTTGTGAAACATAGTTTATCAAGTTTCACCAACTTCTCCATTATTATTTTTATTCATTTTGATAAAAATGCATATTATACTATCATATATTGTATACCAATCAAATTTAAATAAATTATTATTTTTTTATATGGTAGGGTATTATTTATTACCACTTCTCGTTCCAATATGGTTAATAAGAAATTGTCAAAATTAGGAAACCTTCCATAAATGTAATATTGATGAAAGCTATTGAGCAACCATCATATCACAGAATATCGTTAAATACTTTTGCTTTTTATAACCATTATGCATTTATACTATTTATAATTTTGGAAAATCCAAAAGGGGTATTGGCACACGTTTCGCAGAACATATAAGAAATATAAAATACAACAAACAAACCACAGGTTTGGCCACTTATTGTATAAATTTAAATCATTTGTTTAATAGAATATTAAATCGCCAAAGAGGTGGAAAATTTTTAGATAATTATGAAATTTTAGAAATAAAAAAAGTTATTTTGAACAATAAAATTTTAACCAATGACCAGCTTCATTTTGGAAACAACCCCCTCTTAAATCTGGAACTAGCTCATGACTGAAAAATTAATATTATAATTTAGCTTTAGTGTACTGTTTATACTCCTGATGATGCCCTAATAAGGCGAAATGTACATAGAGTGTACTAATAAAAAATTGTGAAACAACTCCAAGTGTTTAATTATTTAATTATTAATTATGTTTCACCAAGAGCTAACGGCGTCTTCTTTCTTAAATATTATACTTTTGTTTTTGTAATCTGTTTTCTGGTAAACCGGAGGATCGCCTGTACTTATTATATATAATAATTTATAAACACGTACCTTCTAAGTTTTATATTAGTATTAGCGATCCGTATTTATTTGACAGGATGAGTAGAGTTTAGAACAATTCCTTTGATCTTGTCCATCTCTTGCAGCTTGCACATATCTATGGAACTTCACCACGGCAGCATTGGCATAAGTTGGCTTTTGTAAATCTTTGGCATCCCTATAAAATTTCTTTGGTTAGAAAGCGACAAACATTTGTAAGATTTCATGATGCATGCTTGATTTTTTAACGTTTTAAAAATAATAATCTAGTGGCTGGTGGCAGTTTGAATTTTTGGAGAGAAATAACAATGAGAGAAAATTTTCAGCTTTTGTTCCTGCAATTTGTATAAATGTTTTAAAAGGATTGAATCGAGTAATTTGGTTATTAAGCGCGCAAAGATGCAGAGGGATGAAGTACTTATGTATTCATCTTTTCTTATTAAAATTACTTTGACAATCACGGTCAGAACTGGAGGTTTTTAAGATTCTAGATTGGAGCTCAGGATCGCAAACTAAGTCGAAAATAACACATCTAGTTTTAGTTTCCTGATTCCTTTTGATTTACGTTATTATTTAGTAGCTTTATCAATCATACACCCCTTCAGTATTATAAAAATTTAATTGTTTGGCAGAATTTTGGATTTATATATGTATACTGATTGAACCTGTCCATGTTTGAACTAATGGGTGCAGTTATTGACGGAGCATTGCACTTACATTTTAACCTGGTGTTACTCCTTACTGACTCTTTCGATGAGAGTTGAGCTACTCCTACTACCACATCTTACCTATAACCCTACGACTTCTGAATGTTGTATTTATTAAATATGCTCAGCATATCAAAAAATGGTGATTTTTAATTAAAAATTCCGATTAAACAACAACACCCTGGCTATCAGAAATAGTTCCATCCTTTAATTATAGTTTTTAGTAGTCAGGGAATTCCACGATTTTGCGGAATTTTGTTGATACCCTAACACCATAGATATGATCAAGAAAATAAAAATCATTTGTAATTTCCACAAATTTGAAGACGTTACAAATGCTTTTAAATTTCATGATATTATGAATTTTCACCAACTAAGAATTAATTCAATTAAATACACCTTAGAAAAAACTTTTGGGTGTTTCATTCCTAAAAGCTACTACTGCTGGTGGGCGGGCAGTCCCTCCGACCTACACTGTAGTGCAAAGCCGGAGGGTAGGTGGGTGGTGTCTAGGGAGAACGGACGAAATGAAGACAGAAGAGTTTTTCCCTCATTGTGTGAGATAATCTGTAGTCGGTATAAATTAATACAATAATTAATATCACATTAATGTATTTGTAAATATTTTTCTAAGAAACTTTATCTTACTTTGAAAATTAATACTGAATAGATACATTATTGCTAATAAAATTTTAATTCTTCGTTAAGAAAATCTTTCAACTGAAAATATTAATTATTAAGCTAGGTATTGTGAGTTTTTCGTATGTACTTTTTAATTTTCAATTAACCAAATAAAAATGAATACAACTATTGCATCTATGACCATCTTCTTATTGGAGAGTTGTTGTCCCCGTAACGATATTTAAATTATTTATATCACATTAAGCAAATAGACTTGTCAAACGTATTTACCTATGCTATCTGCCTAAGTATTGTATTTGTGTTGAAAGTATAAATACAGCAAAAAAATTATCTGTCTACATCAGGTGTGTCGATCAAGGTGATTAAATCACGCGTATGTGTACGGAAATATTTACAATTGGACGGAACCGTTATTCAATTGATAATTTGTTTACAGCAAGGCCTACTTAACTGTAGGTGTAGGTGACTGATTTTTAATTTAACGACTTGGTACACATTTTATACCCAGTTATATGTTTTAATAATGTTTAGCGTACCAAGTCACCAAATTAACTAAGAAAAATGTTGATTAGTAAACATTAACAAAAACGTCACTATTCACGGAAATGCCAGGTTGATGACATTAATTTAACGAATTAGTTAAATAATTTGATTTGGGGCGTTAATTTTTGTAATAAAGATTGAAGGTCGTAAATACAAATACATAATACGAATTAGTAGATAAAACAATTAAATGGTATAAAAGTTTCTGGTACATTTTATACAGCTAAAATACTAGGAAGCCTCTTACGTAAATTACTGTACTTTATGAAACTTCTTACATATTATTAGTTAAAACAAACTAGGTTGTGGCTCCATTTAAACACTAGTAGATACAATTAACATTTGTGAGAATAACGTAAAACTTGATTTTATGTAATATTTTGCGTGTTTTGTTATGTATATAGTTTATTTTACTTTTACAAAAACTACTCTTTAAATGTGCAGAAAATAAATTACATTAACAGAAGTAAAATTTTATAATTGTATACAATACGCAATAGTGTTTAAACGAAAATTATTGTTTTATTATTATACCTACAATAATAATACAAGATTTTAGAATATGTCAGTTAAAAATAAATTTTAAACGGATTTACTTCTTTTTAGATCTTTTAAGACCTTTACAGCTAATGGAAGTATGTAATGTAATTGAAACCTAAAATTCGATGCAATTTAGTTACACCTTATAACAGGGATGGCGAACCATTACGTACCAACGTGCCATTTTTCTAAAGAAATGTTTAATGATGTCATAGACGTGCCATGAAATAATTTTGACTTTGTGATTATTAGGAAAATAGTATAAATAAATACTATCAACTCAAAACTCTTTATTTACTACAAAAAATAAGAACATTTTGCAATGTTTCAATTATACGCGTGATTTAAATTAAAGTAAAATTAGTGTGACTTCTGTTGTTGCAGATTAGATGACAAATAACATATGTTAGGATTGTAAGATGTTACTTTTAGCAGAATGCATGCTGAACTGGATTCATCTGGCAAACGGTTTCTACCCGAGTTTTTAATGTTATTCGTCTCTGAAAATAATGACTCGCAGGCATAGGTTGACGAAAATATTGTTAAAATAGATTGAGCCAGCTTCTTTAAACAACTAAATGTGTCTGGTAATGCATTCCATGTTTTCAAATTTCTTTTAATAGCATTTTCACTTATATTACTTGAAAATATTTCTGTTTCAATTAATTCTAAATCTTTCATTGCTCTAATAAATTTTTAAATCCATATTGAACTAGACTGGAAATCAATTAGCTGCATTTCAAATTCTTCAATTTCCAACCAATCGAATTGTGATAAATTGAGTTTATTAAAATGACATAACAAACTTGAGTATTTCCGATAATTCTTTGAACTGAGAAAATCTCGCTAGAAATTCCGTGATTTAAGAATCAGAAATAAATTCTTCAGTAACTTGGTCTTCGTCTGGTTTCTCATGTATTTCTAAATCGTTGACTTATTGTTTCAACTTTGGAAAATTCTTGTAACTTCCTGCGATAATATCGTTCCTGAAAAATTCCGCACCGTAGGGATTACTTGCGTTCGCTCGTCATATAATGCCTAGGTACTTCACAATTTTTTTCGTAGTGCATAATGAATTTTGTGATCAGTGACGTGCCCAAAATGTTACGTCGCGTGCTATTTGTTTACCATCCCTGCTCTATAATATAAAGCGGACGACTAAACCGGCTCGATGCAATTAATTGGATCTGATTATATAAGTTATGGGTGGCCATTTCGTTGATCAGTAACAACTAGGTCAAATTACACCTGATGTGCTTAGTAATTTTGTTAAGGTATGTTGAATTAAACAATATTGAGAGCCACTTATAAGATTGAATAGTCGGAAATTTCCACTTGTTATTTGGATGTGTTTTTCACAAAGTTTAGGAAACTTAATATTAATATTTGATACAACTAATCGGTTAAATAATGAAATCGAGTTATGACAGGATGTTACAATATATTGATATCTACCGTTAACTGGGCCTTTCTGAGATATTTACTTGTCCAACCGAATCGACAACGAAGCTTATATAGACGATAAAAGAAATTAATAAGGACAGTATAAATTCTTAGTAAGTAATTTATAATAACTGTGGAATGCGATTTCGATCTCATTAGATATAATCAGCACGCCATAGACAGTCTCGATAAATCATCGACCAAATCGAAGAATATTGATATACTATCGAGTTATGGCAGTACACCGCCATCTACTTATATCTGGTGTTAACTGAAATATGTTTCATGGGTTAGACAAGGACCTTCGTAAGGTAGCTACTTGTCCTACTGAATCGACGACGCACCTTATTTACATGCCTATCACATAAACCAAATTGATACCAACAGTATAAGTATTTTTTTCTTCTTTTCAGTTTATCAAAATGAAATAAATACCTGAGATTCATATGGCTAACCTTATAGTATGATAAAAAAAATGCCAACCTTATAGTATGATAAATAATAAAAAAATGAACATAATGCACACTAATATGATCATAGACGTTTAATAGAATTAATCCTTAATAAAAAACTTAAAACAAAAACGAAACATTTAAACAAAGAAAATAACTTGTCTTAATTTAATAAAAGTTCTTTCAGATAATATTAAAGTTTTATGTAAAAATTGTGTAGTAACTTAAAAAGATGAAAATTTTGGTCTCTATTTTCGGATCAATTACATAACTTCCTTATTTACCGATACCGGGAAAAGTGAATAAAAGAATGCTTGTATATTTTGCAGTTTTAATAACGTCAATAGAAACTGGTGATCATTTGGGAATGTGAAAGTTTCGTATTTTGGAAAAAACCTTGCAAATACTACTTGGCAATTCTTTTTATGTTTAAAAATCTTGCAAAGTAAAAAGATCCGGTATTGCAAAACGTGATGAACCACATACTGTAAGCCTTTGTTGAGTATCTTTCGCCTTCTTAGAGTAATTAATATGTCTTTTTCTACCCTTTTCGAAAACCATAAAGCTTTTTCATCTTTTCAATTAAACAGATGAAACTAAAGCAGCAGCTAGTAAAATGTACACTTTTTATATTACGTTACTGACATACCCGTTACGTGTTCAATATTGAAATTGAATTGTACATTTCAATAATTAGATGAGATACTTATATATAATAAATAATAAAATAACCATGGTCCTTGCTATTGTTTCCTTTTGAATAAAATTCCACTGTTATCATTAAATGTAGTTACATAGAATATGAAAAGTTTCAAAAATTAAATTAACACAACTGATAATTAATTCATAAATTATGGAAAATCATGATTCAAATAAAAAATAAATAAAATAATGTTCGAGGTTCAATTTTCCACTGATTTATTTAACAACTTAACAATTGTTTCACCCACCATGGGCATCTTCAGAATGAAGACATGTCTTCTGAAGATACGATTTAGTTCTTAACCGTTATTATTATCGCTTAGCTTTTAATGTAAATACATGTAAATAGTAGTACCGTTAATATACATCATTTTAATCACAGTCATCAATTATCAACACAACGAGAAATCTACCTGCGTTACTAATTAACTTTATTTTGACTTATAGTACATATATTATTTTAAACAACAGCATTATTATTTTTGTAATGAAGTTTAATTATGTTTTCAATATATTTGGTTTGTATGTTAAATGTTATTGTAAATGATTTTCAATCTTGAAAGTCCGTAAATTTCCGTTTAGCGCATGGGAAACTTAAATACGTGTCCCTGAACGTGCTTTGTTGGTTGCACACCCAAATTACATTATTTTCTAGTACAGAGAACTCTGCTTACGCTCGGTCTATATTATAATCACGTCTCTGATTTATTCTTACTAGTGACTTTAACGAATTGCACCGCAGAATGTACAGAATTAACAAATTATTAGGAAAACTTTTCCACCATATAAGCAGCGTGTTTTAAGACCTTAATCATATGAGGATGTCGACTGAATTAAGTTTAAACACGTGTGTGCATAATGGTAATGCTTGAGGACCCGGAAATATTGCATGTACTTTCTCCTTGTTCTTGCAGTAATAAAGGCGGTCACTTGCTTCACTTCTCTTCAGTAGGTGCAAGTATGTACCTATTCATGCTATTATGGTATTTTACAAAAGCAAAATAGAGAAATAACATCTGTGTATCGTTCCTCTGTTGTCGTTTTTGAGTAGCGTTCTTAATTTTTTTTGAAAATAATACAAAATTCAGTTCCTTTGAAAAGATAATGAAATAATGCGTTGAAAGTTTTTCAATGTGTGCATATGTTTCATGTACTCTATATATTATTATAATAGAAAGATGAGCTGACGATTGTAATTAAGTTTTTCTTTCAATATTCGTACTAGATTTCAGCAAACTTTCAGTTTTTCGCAAAAAAGAACCTTACGTATATGGGTACAACAATAATATTAATAATAATAATGATACCTTCTGCAAATGATATATTTATGTATAGGGTGTCGACATAAAAAATGTGGCTTATTGGAAACTGTTTTAGAAATCACACGCACTTGACTGACGTAAGTCATGGTAAATGAATATTGACACCTTTCAAGAGACTGTTTTTATAAATTCCGAACTAACCAAGCCTAAAATGAATTTTATTTATCCCCTTTAGGAATTGTAAATAGAATAGCTCATTGTATAAGATGTGTAAAATGACAGATAATAAAATTTTTATCTTTAAGCAATAGACACATAGATTTTAATACTCTGAATATTATTAAAAAATGATATACGTATTTTTTTAAAAAATAATTTTCAGTTCATATTTATAGTTTTGAACTTCATTAAGGTTATTACAGCAATGTTTCTGCCATTGAAAAATTAAACAGATGAGGTTCTTAACTTTTGTAACTCCATTTTCCAAATTATTATTTAATTATATCCGCAATAATTATTTCGACATCAGTGTCATCTTCAGGTGGAAAATTTAATGTGGAAGATTTAATGTAAATCAGTGAAAAGACATTCTGATATAGAAATTATCATTGTCATTGGTATAATTAAATTTATTTTGTAACTGAATGACGACGTTTTATTGTATTATTTTCGTCTTTTCCTATGGATACAAATGTCATTTATTGGAACGAAGATAAATTTTTAAATACTGATTTATTTTACATTCGGGGAAAATGTTGGCAGATTTCTAACATCCCTTTTAGTTTTAGCCTGTCTGCACTTATCCGTATAAACTCACTCAATAATAATGTGCTAATATCTATAGTGCTAGCGGAGGTAGGCTTGTAAAGTAAATCGGTGGAGTTATCTTGTCCGAAGACACAATATCCTACAATTAGTTGAACATTTAAAAATCTAATACGCGTATAGTTTCGAAAATTCGGAATTTTGTCGTTTTTGACGTGTCGAGTCGTGGAAGGCTGTGGCTAAACACCTTCTAGCGAAATATCGCCATTATTAAAATGTAAGTGATTTCGATAACGGTTCAAAATTGGACGGGTTCAACTAGTACAGAAATAAGATAGTTACTGCAGACTTTTTAGTTGTCTTATATTAATAACATAATTAAAAAATAAATAAATTACCTGCTTAATTCCACCGAGACCAAATTACTATAGGGACTCCACCTCACTGGGTTCTTGTACATGCTGCAAATTAACCTTTCCTTGCATTGATCCTCAACAAATCCGAGTCCCGTAAGGATTTTCTCAATTTTCTCCAAAATGGGACTATAGAACGGATCGTAAGTGATTGCAGCAGCTTTCTGAATTGGATCTTCAGTAGAAATCCGCACTGGTTGTGGAATGGGCGTTACAATCGTTTGTCTTTGCACGGTTTGTATTACACTAGCTTGGAAAGGTGGTTGAAGTGATGGAGAGAGTGATATGTGATTCGAATCAACTTGAATTGCATTCATAGCACTTGCGTTTGCGTTTGCAGGTAAAACAATTGATGGTTTTGGAGGCACAAAAGTGTTAACGATACCACTGTTCGCGAGATTAGTTACATGGGCTTTAAGTTTCTCCTGTCTGAAAAGATGTAGCTTGATTTCGTCTTGCAATCGTTTGTTTTCCATTTGTACACGAAGACGCTCCTGTTGAAGACGTGCTTTCAGCTAAAATTAAAATCTCATTATTAGCAAAGACTATTTAATAATGATACAATGAAAAAGTATTTAAAAACAAATTAGTTGCTCGGCACTTAGCTGAGTGAAAACACATGCTAAGTACTTATATGAAAAAATATTAACAATTGTTTTGGCAGCTACGTCAAAAGGAGTATTTCAATGAGTTTTAATATTTAGTATATTCAAATATACCTCTTTAAAATACACAAAAAATTGTTGATTAATTGTTAAATAAATGCAGACACCGTCATTTGTTACTTATTTTGGGATTCAGTGATTTCAACAAAGGATTTACATGGTAATCAGATAGAACAAGATGATAATATGTTTTTAGTCGGAGGTGGTATATATGGTGTACTGATGAGGACTAATGAGTTGGAAATCGCAATATACGTCTGACAGTTTTGACAGAATACTGATAAAGAACATATATTTGTTCTAATTGTTAAGTCTTAAGATTTTTTAATAAATTTAAGAAACATATACTAAGTGCAACTACTTAAAAGAAATGTTAAACAAATTATTAAACATTGAAGTTTATATAGTTAAGAAACCCTTAAAAGGCTCTACCTATGATTCCGTAAAGTATTTTGTATCTATAATTAACAACATCAGCTGTAGTGTAGAAAAGTTCATAGGTTATTATACGAGGCATGTCTTTTAAGTAAGTACCATTTTGAAATTCTGCCGCAGTGCTGCGGTCACCGTTCCACGCTTGCGTACTCTTACCCTACGCACTGCCGCCATTACAGTCTAATTCGCCCTTGTTTACGTTGTTTACTGTGTGTTTAAGGTGCCTCCGATAATCGTTAGTCCCGCCGACTGTGAAATCCGAAGTCCAGGCTGTTATACGATTCCTTAGTGCTAAAGGACTAAACCCGATTGATGCGATCTGTACACTTTACGGACAAAACATTATGAGTGATGGAATGGTAAAGAAGTGGGTGAGAGCATGTGCTAATCGGACCAAAGATCTCATCACACCTTTTCACTGGGAAACTCTAGATCATCCTCCGTACAGCTCTGATCTGGTGCCCAGTGACTAGCATTTGTTTCTGCATTTGAAGAAACATGTGGGCGGTCAGCGTCTTCAAGACGATGACGAAGTCAAAACACTTGTGATCCAGTGGTTAACAGTTAACAAGTCAGGCGGCAGAATTCTATGAGAAGGGTATTCAAAAACTGGTCTTCGGTCAAACGTTATGACAAGTGCCTGAATATTGAAGGGAATTCTGTAGAAAAGTAGATTAAGGTATATGCTTTCATGTAAAAACAAAATTATTGAGATATCTTTGCACGTTTTTTATTCATTTCAAAACGGTACTTACTTAAAAAACATGCCTCGTATATTAAAAATATTGATAATGTGTTATTAGTAGTATCAAGTTGTTCTGGACAAAATTAAACTGATAATTACTGCAAGGTTCATAACATATTATTTGTGGATAATGAAGAGTACTTTCTAGAATCAAAGTCACGTTTACGCGTCTACATATTTTAGGTGGACTTTTTAAAATTATAGTCCTAGTAATATGATAATTTAAAGTACATTTTCTAAGAAATTCGGATTTTATTTTTAAAATGGGTATATAAATGTGTGTAGAATCATACGAAGGTAGCTCGAAATTTTATTAAAAGCTGTGGTGAACTCACAGACTTTTATTATTAGAGGAATACTAAAAATGTAATTGTAGTAATTTTATGTAGAAAGAAAGGTAGACACTGCGAGCATGAAACCACAATCTCGTTCTAGGAAAAGACGCAGCACAGAACATAAAAATGAATTATTTAAATTATTGTTTTTAAATTTTTCACATTTCCTGAACATAATGTACTTTATTCTGAAACCATATGTACCTTTATAAAACATTATACATTTCCCAAATTATTTCAATAAAACGTTTTGCTTATTGCATAATGAAATATGTAATAAATGATGTATAAAACAAATGATAATATTTATTACGTGAGTTTCTGTAAACATTTTATGTACAATATGTAAGAGCTGTTTACAATTTTTAACGTGAAATTGTAAGAAATGTGACCGCATAGTGCAGGTTAAATTTGACAGTGGACATTAATGTTCAACCGTACCGGTCATTTTCATGGTCGTCCCAAAGCAAAGCGTGGTCAGTGTTGGATCAAAACATGGGAAGTGTTACGAAGAAAGGAGATCAACAGGTCATACGACGTAAAGCGATAACAGCTGGTCCTGGGCTATTCACTTTAATGTTAATAATTTGTTTACATTTGTCAAATATTTTAGTTTTTGTTTCGTTCAAAGTAAAACAAAAAAGCGCTGATGTATCTTCAGAAATTGCAAGATACATCTTAACAAACATTATTCATTTTGTAGATTGAGTTTAAAGATTTATGTCGCGTATTTAGATTTGTATGTTTAACGGCGTGATCTATAAGACTAACGTTATTGGTGACCTTTAATTAACCACTTAGTTTTATAAGATTCTGTAGTTAAGTTACTCTGAGAAGTAGCTCTTACTAAGTAGTTTATCAAAATATGGATAATCAAGAAACCTTGAAGATGTTTATATCCGTCTGCTTTATTATTTCTAATCATAAGACCGTACATATCCAACGGACTTAAACCGATGTTTCTGTATATCTGTGTAATTATTTTACTGTTTTTGATATTTAGAAGACTGATAAATCGAAGGATGCTTCAAAGAAATTGCTAATTTTTAGAAATTTTCTGTCTAACTGTCTAGCTTTAAATAATTAGTAGTTAAAACTAGTAGAAGTGGACTAATTGGAGAGACGGACTGACTATTCGGGATAATTCTGACATCATGACGACAATGTTCAATTTGTTTATTTTTATTTATATGACCTATTGGTATTTATGTTTTTAGAATTAGAAACAAAGTTGCTTTAACCGATAAGCATAATTTTGTAAGGAATATTTCTCCCTCAAATTAAATTTGTTTAGGTTTTTTTAAAATTTTTAGTTTTAACTGAGATTTATATAATTGCTGTGGTCAAACACCAGTTCCGGTAGTAGAATTAAGTTATAAAGAACAGAAAATACGCTAGGAAAAGCATGAAGGAACGATTGAACTGTTATTATAAAGAAAAAACGTTAAATATGTGAGGACCCTGTGTCTTACCTCTGGTGGTCTAACTCTCCTTCCTTATCTAGGAGAGACGGATTTTTGTATTTTTACATTTTGACAACGTGTGTTGAGGTAGTTTACAATGTACCAATGAAGCCCTCTACAGTTTTAACACATTTCAGTTTTTACAAATAAACAAGTTATGCACTGTTCTCTAAAAGATCTATCCATCATGTTTCCAAAGATGCCTAGCTGCTTACTCTGCACCTTCTTTCAGAAATTCGTAATTTTAAAAGCTGAGATATAGCTAACTTAATTTGAAGATACAAACATCCAAATGTAGAAATTTCCAGATGCAAATCAACACTACATATTCATTATATATATTTTAGTTAATTTAAAATTTAAATTTAATAAAACAAAATGGTTTCGAAGAAATTATTTATTGTACACACCACTATTGTTTCACCACACTGTGTATGGTATATGTCACAGTGAGTGAAACAATATTGTAGTGCACAATAAATAATTTGTTTGAAACCTTTTTGTTTTATTAAATTTAAATTTTAAATTATGTTTGAGTTTCGACAAATAACTGCCGCATCAGTGAAATACATTTTAGTTACTTATAATGTAAAGTTATCCTAATTTGAAATTAACAGTTTGAAATCGCGATTCATGTCTGGTAATCTCGATAAATTTCTGATCACGTACTACATGATCTGTCTTATTTAATTGCTATATTCAAATAAGTCATAGCTTTAATTGATTGAGAATAATAATTAAATAAAATTCTGTATCCCACCCTTCCAGTTACGTCTATTTGTTTCTTTAACTGATTAATTTTCTCTAATTCATATAATTATGATAAATATTTTTTGATTAGTAAATAACCAAATGTTAAGTTTATACCAACACTGTGTACTATTATTTACCTGATAACATATTTACGGTTCATGTTCTGAAAGGTGTATAATGTGTGTTTGTTCGTGCATATTATCGTTATAGGTATATTTAAATGTATGTTGTAAGAGGACATTCGTTGTTTATGCCCGGCTATTGTATACATATATAGATATGTACCTATGTGTTTATGAGTACCATTACATTGTGCAACCGTTTATGTTAATTTCATAACGAAGTTTTAATTTTATTGCAATTTTAGCATCACACTTGTTATCGCATAATTTCAGTTACGGATATAAATCAGTACTTACTACTTAGTTTCCAATACTATTTAATACCTTAACAGATGACAAAATAAATAGCATAGTCATACATTAAATAATTGCCCTCAAGATTTCTGAGACAAGTAAAGAAAAACGGAATCTAAGTATATAAATATAAAATTCACATTTTTGGTGGTGCAAGTATTGTGAAATATTTTTAATAAATTATAAAAAATTCACAAAAATGTTTACACGAAATTTATTATATTCTCTACAATATTGTTTCGGCCGATTCGACCATTATCAAGAGTGCAAATAGGTTAGTAGTAATAAAAAATTTCGTGTAAACATACTTGTGGATTTTTCCAGTTTATATAAATATTATTTGTTTCACTGCTTTAATTTCTATATACATCTATACATATAAATGAAATTGAAATATATCTCCGAAATATCGAAATACATGCTGTTTCTAAGCTCATCTACTTATTTTAATGTTATTAAGACAAATGACTTTAAAAAAAATATCTGCACGGTTTGATCTTCGGAACGGCTGAACCGATTTCGATAGGACTTTTACAGACATAGAGAGGAAGTTATAAAGAGACAATATCGGACAATATCGTGGATTAAAAGTATTATAATACATAGCAAAAATATATATTTAAAACGGAATAATAATGTATTTATTTGAGCTTTTTTAAGGTTTTTTTTCTTGGAATCTTTAAATTCATATATCGTTATTCTTTAGCATCTACTAAAAAGTCCTTATTATTTATAAATATTAGGAAAAAAAACTTTTTTGTGTTTCATTCCCACCAGCTACTCGGGCTGGTGGGCGGGCAGTCCTTCCGACCTACACTGTAGTGCAAAGCCGGAGGTTAGGGAGGCCGTAAGGACTTCAGATTCCTTTTAGGAATCGTGCGAATGGGTGGGTGGTGTGGTTAGGGAGAGAAAGGTGAGACGGACGAAATGAAGACAGAAGAGAAGTGAAAGATTATCTGTGAAATATTACTGCCCCGGCATTTGCCTGAGTGATCCAAGGAAACCACAGAAAACTTGGACCAGAGCAGCCGGACCCGAGTTCGAACCTCCCGAATGCTAAGCAATGATTTAGAGCACTAGACCACACCGTTCGATAAATTTTAGGGTAAATAATAACTGCATGACATGCTTTGACATTCTTGAATAACACACAAGATGTAAATTTTCTAGGTATTATCATGTAGAAGTGTTGTTGCAGTTTAATTATTAAGGCATAAAATGAAAAACATAAATAAATGAAAGTATTGTCATTACTGTAAAATTTCTAAAGATATAATTATATAGTACCTATGTGAAATTTTAGCTTTTAACTTCAATCTTTAGTAAAGTTAAACTAGGATCTGTGGTAACTATTTATATTCACAAATAAAGTTTAATGCGCCAAAATATTGGAAACTAGAAATTACTTGGAACTGTTATGAATATCTTATGAATTCGAAACAGGTTTAAATCCGAAATACACTGCAAACTGTGTCACTAGTATAAATTGGAAACACAAATTCTATATTTCGAAGTAGAGTTAATTTTGTTTACTAGCATCTGAACAAAAACGTAAAAGTGGGGCCAAGTTTGGTACAAACGACATTTGGGGTAGTTGGCTATGCTGATAATTGAGTTGAGATTTGAACGGGCGCTAAGTTCCAGTGATAACGGCCCTTCTTTTTTCAGGACATAGCTTACACGTTGCCGTGTTTATTATTTTTACAGAAATTCATCAAAACATAGGTTTCACTTTTTACAATTTCCTTACTTTACTTTAATCGATTGTTATTATATACTATTTTAAATGCTTTTGATGTTTATGTATATATTTGAATTAATTATTTTAAATTTAACTGGTTACGTATATGTTTTAAAAACTGCAAGGAAAAGTTTATTTTTTTTTTGTTTATTAGTTGGATGCATAATTATTGTTAGTAATCTATAATTAAAAATTAACATATCTGACTAATTAGGACATGCACTTTTCGCTTCAAGCAAAGCCTTTATTATAAATAATTACTATTTCTGATATAGAAAAGAAATTGCTCTCAGGTTGGAAAATTCTTTTTGATGTTAATTTTTTATTGGTCTGTATTTATGTAATGAATATTTATGAAATTTAAAAACTAAAAAGGCTCAGAATTTAATATTTCTCGTATTTTATTTTAATATAACGTCAAAACATGTACAAATAAATTAGGCGTATTCAAAATTATCATTATTTGTCAAATGAATAGATCAGTATAAATAATTTTTATAGGTTTGTATGCCGGAGGTAAGTTTAATAATTTTTTCCATACTTCTACTTGACAGTATACATGCTGTCATTTTATAAGCGAACAAGTCAGTTAGTGAAAGATGTTAGTGCCATCAATAACTTGAATGAAGACATTCGGTGAAAGCAAGTTTACTAAACGGTAAAACCTCGAAAACTTCGCTTATTTCGTACAGTTTAAAGTATCTCTAATGAATAAAAAGCAGAAAAAACGGCACCAGAAAATAAAATAAATACTACGACCGAAAGTGCGAAAGTTAATACCAGAAGAAGACGAACAATTCTCTTTGTCTCAACAGAAAAAGAAAACGACAACGTGATTCCAAAAATATCACAGATTCAGGGTCACTCTTTTTGTATATATCAAGTATTTGAGTAACCATAAGATCGTAAGAAGTGGAAATTAGAAGAAATTAAAAAAAAAGAACAACGCAAAAAAATAAAAGGAAAAATTTGACAATGAAAGTTAAATTTAGGTTGTTATAGATAATGAAAAAGAAAACGTAACGTAAGATAGGTAATTTGCTGCGATAGATCTCAAAACATTTAGGATAAAGGAATCCTAAGATACAAAGAAGAGAAAATGGAGGAATGAAGTTAATTTTATATGTTTTCTACATAATATATATATATAGGATAGTGAAACTTTGTGGTCATTTGTACATATGTAACATATTTAAACGGATTAACACAAAAAAGTTAATTAATTACAACGAAAAATCATAATATTATTTTTTGTACAATTTTAAATATAAACAGACTAATCTTTAATTACTACAAAAACGTTTGGAAACTGCTGACACTTGTTTTGGTCAGTTTGAGTTACCTCCAAAAATTTTTTGTAGTAATTAAGGGTGAGACTCTTTTAATTTATTTACTTAACACATTTTCTATTATTATTCTTTTTGTACAATTACGACACTAAAATACAAATCGTATAGCTTCAACATCTTTCTGTTTAAGTATATGTTTTGTCAACTTTTATGAAGCACAATAGTTCTTTTAACATTAGCACGTTTTATTCGTGTATGTCTAGGTCAAAGGTTACGCTGTATACACCTCATAAGGTGAAACGTTTGCAGTAGTACCAAATTATCTCGAACTTTTATGAGGTTCTTTATTCTACTATTAGTAATGTATCAATCTGGCATACGTTCACACGTATTTTAATTACATTATATGCTAATTAGCAAAGAACTGTAGTTTCTGAGTCGTTGTTAAAGGATATTTATAAAGATATGTGGACCTACATGTGCAGAATGTATTTTCAAGGAAAAGTTTTATGTACATATCATTGTTGAAATTTTGTGGAAATTTAGAAAAAATTTCCTTTCCAAAAACCTACATATAAACCTTACAAAGTGATAGTGTTTTGAGATCGCTTTAGATCGCCATTCAAACAAAATAAACCTTATCATAGTAGGTTTATTTTCTTTTAATCTATGAAATTACATCACAGATAACACCTAGACATACAAACTGATAGAGAAAGGCTTAGAGCAGTGATTCTCAACCTTTTTTTTGTTGCGGCACATATTTAACGATTTCAAAATTTGGCGGCACACAAAGAAAAAGATAAAAATTAAATTTTATGCGAAGAAATACAGACACAGTGTGCGTGTGCAGTAAGTCAGCACATAAGCTCGGGATTCCCCGTGAGATGTGTACACAGCGTACGTGTTCAATCACAGTAGCATTTAGTAGAGTGCGATAAAAAGTGGCAAGTGTGCGCCGACTTGCGACATATTCCTATTGCTATGCACGCCGCTTCATCATAATTTGGCACTAAGAAAAAACGCGTTGCAAAGCAAATAATAAAATAATTTATTTTTTTGTGGATTTAAATATATATTCATGATAAAAATATTTTTCTTTTTAAATGATTTGTGAGAAAAACTAATTTGTAGGCACAATAAAACTCGTAATTTCGAAGTAACTTTTCTTTACTGACTGACCATAGTTAAAAACTTTACTATTCTCTATTACTCCTAGTCTTTCACATCCACAGAGTAGCAACGTCACTCCAATGTCGCCGACACCAAAGATTGCTCTTCGTAATCTCGATCTGTATAAAATGTTGCCAACATGATATAATTTAATAATATTAACATTATTATATATTTGCAAAATTTGGCGGCACACTTTTGAAATTTGGCGGCACACAAAAGTGGCGCGGCGCAGTGGTTGAGAATCACTGGCTTAGAGGTTTGTGATTTCGACTTGCAAAAAGTACATAAACCTAGCTCTCATTTATGTGTTTGTTTTTTACTTTGATAAAAAGTTCACTTATAGAGGTGGCAGTGAATGCCAGATCTGTCTGTCGCTGTTGGCCTTGGGCCTTAAATTTTGACACAGCAGATAAAATAAGAAGTGCAAGCAAAGATGACTAACTAAAAACGATTACAAGTGAAAACTTTACCAGTGCTTCCTTTTCGGCTTCATTTACCATAGCATCGATTTCATTAGGAGTAAGAGGTCTGTTGAAAGGAGGCTTATTATTACGAATTCGTTGAACACCACCAGGTTGGCCTTGACCCACATAAGGATTTGATGGATCATTTCTGTGACTGATAAGTCTGAAAAAAAAAAAGACAGATACTATAAACTGTTATTCTTTTAACGCATAAACAAAAATTTTATGTTTATTTTAATTTAACAAGTTCATACCAAATGTGTATTTTTTTGTGAGGTTTCTTTAAACGAAAGACTGCCTATTGTCCACCAAAGTGTGGCTACCAGCAATAACATGACATTTTTTATAAATTTTAGAATTAACAAGTAAATAATCGATGTGGCTAATGAATTTGACAATTGCTCATTCGGAAAGACGGACAATTGAAAGTAATTGTGGAGCTTTCTTCAAAAGTGATTGGAATAAAATAGAACACTTTTGTATATCTACTACGTCTATACAGAGAGTAAACGGTTGTTTTCCATCACCTTTATGTTTATTTCAAGTTTAAATATTAATCTTTGTGGTTTAAACCTTTCAATTGAGAAAAAACATCACAAATTGAAAAGTAATTAGGATGTAGAACAAGCCTTTTCTTAAATTTGGCGAGTGGTCCATTGAAAGTCCTTTGAAAAGTTATATTAGGTGTTATGGTTTTTATTCGGTTAAATTTAATTTATCTTACTGTTAAGTCTCCAATTACAAATATTTTAAGCATATATTCTGGTAGCATTTTATTTTGATTTTGTTTGGGTCTTATTACTTGACTATATATATTATTTTTTAAAACTTGTTTATATTTAAGTGAGATAGAGAACTGTAAAACGTATTTTCAAGGAATAACTTTTTTGGTTCCTTATTTGTTAATTGTACAGCATTACAATTACTGATTTTTCTTGGCATTACGACTAGTTATTAAATATAATATATAATTAAAAACGTCAAATATGATCTAAGCATACAACTGTAATAAAGTACTATATTATAGAACAATTTTATTGAAATATTCTTTTAACTATTATATTAGACGTTTTAGGGAAACTAAGATTGTTACAGATTTGAAAATTTGGGAGTTGGGAGTAGCGGTTGGTTATCAAGGATGATCTATTTAACTAAAATAATTTCAACTGTCGGGCACTTCTCGTTATACCGGAAGTTGATGTCAACTTTCTTATTTTAAATGGAATAGTATATTTTTTACGATGAATTCGTATGAAACAAAATTTTAAAGTGAATAGTTTCTGAGATAATTTAATTTATTGGAAAAAAGTTTGCACCGCAACCTAAACTATAAAAAATCATAACTTAAAACATGTAATGACATAGAATGTTGAAATTAATTATTTACTAGTTATAGCCAAGTCATAAGGCAACGTTAACGTCATGCCAAAACTAAGCTTTATAATTTATACAGGGCGTTCAGCTGAAAATCCAAAGTTTAAAAACTTCAAACACGAATAACTTAATTTTTTCAAATTTCACCTAGCATATTTTATTTTGTCATTCGATTCCTTTTTGTATCCTCTACTAAGTTTTAATAACACCGTATATACGAAGAAAAGGTAAAGACGTTTCTAGAAGAAGATAAAAAGAATGAAATATGGAGAAAAAACTTTGAGGATTTGGAATATAAAACAGATATGACGAGAGGAGAGAAATAACTCTTAGAAATATAGTAATGGAAAAAACATGGCAAAAGAAAGATGTAATGAATTAACTACTATTGGAACACCTTTTGATGCAGTTATGTTAGTTCTTACCATAACTACTTTTATATAACTGCACTACCTTTTATATTTATATACTATAACTTTTTACTGCTTTTCAAAAAATTAGCTGAAGAAGCACTAGTTTATACCATTAAATGCTTTTGACTATAGATAAACATTTGTTAAAATTAATACATGTCAAAATATAAAAGTGGGATAGTGATTAGTGAATATTTACCAGATAGGTAATCATTAATAAGTATTCGTTAGAAATCGACCCAACTATCTCAAATTGGATTTAGTATACCTACTTATAGTTTGTCACTTTCTTCAAATTATATATATATATATATATATATACACTTATGATTCTTTAATTAAAACGTTGTATGTATTAACATTAACACGTATATACTATACGAGTGTTGTATATATCTAGATGTTTGTGAATAAATATGCACTTCCTCTCTTTATATATATATACACGTATAACGGTTATTGCAGGTAGGTAAGTAAGTGTGTAATATTATCAAGTATTCTTCATTTCTTAAACATGAACAATCTGTAGGTAGTAGCATTCTTTCACAGTTTTACTTTCTAGTATTCATTACAACGGAATACTTATTCCAATTTACGTATTACTAACATGTTTGTACAGAAGAATTAATGCATTACTTTACTGGCCACAAAAAAGATTAATAAAGCATCCTTGTAATTGATTTCACATTTATCCATTATATTGAAATTTTGTATGAACGTTCATCCCAATTATTCTTATTAGGATATTAATGCTTTGAATTTTTGGAACTTTGGAAAGTGGAACATTCAATTTTAATAGCTTAAATTGTTTTTCAGAAATTAAGAAATCGAAATTTTGAAGTAAAAGTGTAACATTCTTTTCACAGATAATCCCTTTATGTGTCACTTTTTATCTGACTGCGTAAAGCAAAGGCAAAAGTTTAAGTTTCTCGCATACACCATGTAAATTTGATTACTTTTTTATTCTTTTGCATCACCCAAACGCCTTGATAGATTTAAAAAGAATGATGTTTCAATAGATTCATCTCAATCTCGATATTGTTATAGAATATGAGCATACACAAAAAGAATATAAAAAATAGGTAAATTCTAAAAACTTACTTCATAAAAAGCAAACTAAAAGAATGGAAACAAGGATTAAATGTTAATAGTGTCAAAATCAAATCTAGGACGGAGACAAAAAAATGCTTAACACCAATATTTCGCTTTTCTATGCGTGGCTTTATGCAGGTAGGTTCTTAAAGTTGCTATACTATATTCATCTTAAAAAAAGAGGGCATGCATAAAAAAAAAGTCAGAATTGACGCTCAAGTTAAGGTAGCTATGGTACATTAAAAACTTAATTTCGGATTGATGCGAATTTGTCATTCCTTCGTACATCAGTGTAACTGTTAATGTAAAAGAGTAAGGCCTTTTCCAAAATATCGGTACCTACATGGATCGTTACTAATACGACCCTGCCATGTCCGGCGTGCAATTGTTTTGACGCTACTTGTCTCTATGATAAAAAGACTATAGTTCTTTTTCTGCAGTTGGTGTCGAATATGAAAATGGTTCATAATAATGTATTTATTATTAAGACTTTGCAATAAAAAAACAATACAGATAATTGAACGTGAAGTCTGTTCCCATGTGACTTTTAATTGTTTGTTTAATTTATTATTTGATTTATACATGTGTTGTACAAATTAAATTGAAGTGTCTGTCTCTAAAATCGAAATATCTGCCTTATTTTTTTATACAGGCTAATCTTCGAAAAGCCTTAGATGAGACTTTTACAGACATGAAGAGGAGGTTGTTGAGAGCGAAGCAGAAGGAATGAAAACTGAACTGAATGTTAGCAATAATGAAATATTTGAAGATTTTTTTTAGTAGGGGTAAATTTTTAAATACATTAATGCGATATTAATTATCGAATTAATTTATACCCACTACAGATTACCTCATACAATGAGGGAAAATTTCTGTTATCACGCCCCCGCCGGGATTCGAACCCGGGATCTTTGGCTTTACGCGCCAATGCCTTTGCCACTAAGCTACGAGAGGTGACAACAGTAACAACGACGAACGTACTTACTAAGTCACAGAACGTCGGAATCAATGTATATTATTATTTATTTATCATTAATAACGAAATATTTGAACAATTTTTTAGTAGAGGTAAACTTTTAAATACATTAACTTTCGTTCGTTACATTATACATTTATTAAGTTCGTTGTTTTTACTGTTGTCACCTCTCGTAGCTTAGTGACAAAGCCAAAGATGCCTGGTTCGTGTTCCGGCGAGGTAACAAATTTTTCCCTCATTGTATGAGGTAATCTATAGTGGGTATAAATTAATTCAATAATTAATATCGCATAAATGTTAGCAATTAAAACCTCACCATCGACTTAAAACAATTATGTTTCTCAGCCTTTATAAAAAGGATATGCTAAACCTGTCTAAATTGGAATCCCGTTATCGATGCTGCATAGCACTTGCATTTTAATTATGGCAAAATTTCGCCGATGGACTGCCATATCTTATCCATAATAGTATTGATACTTCAAAACATCGGTGATTTTAAATTAAAATTTCAGGTTAAACGAAAACATTCTGGATATTGAAAGTAGTTAGTTCCATTCTTTTATCAGACGTTTTAATAGTCAGGTAATTTGACATTGTTGTATCATGAGAGGAGATAGCTTCAGAAAATTATCCTAGAAACCTACATATACACTTGCCCCATCGATTGGTAGGACATTATTTATAATTTAAAAATGGAAACACAAAAAGTTTCAACATGTTTATTTAAATTCACTAGAATTGTTTCGCTTAACTTAATCTTCTTCAGGTGAAGATATAACTAGAAGCTTAAGTTAAGCGAAACAATTGTAGTGAATTTAAATAAACATCTTGAAACTTTTTGTGTGTTTTCATTTTTAAATTATGAATCAGTTTCACCAAGTAAAGGCATTCACAATCAACAAATTATTTATAATCTATTTATTAACATTTTGCTGAGCGAGTTTTTAAAAATATTATCATGTAATAATATGCAGTGGGAAGCTTTTAAAGTATAATAAGCAATATATTAATGTTATTATTACACAGCACACATTATTTATAAAAGGAGATAAAGACTAAGTGCCTTAAGAAATAAAACAAAAGTAAATATTTTTTTAAAGTTACCCAGTACTTATAAATACCGAATTGATTAAAATGATCAAACTTCTAAAAATAAGTCTTTAATTAATCTATTTTATCTGCTTCTATATCAGAAACTATGATTGACTATCCAATATACAGAACTACAATTTATTTGAAATATTGAAGACATTATAAACAGACGAAAGAAGAATCACTTTTATGGGTACATTTTTCACTATATTTGTACCGTTAAAAACGCAAAAATTATTATACATTCATAAATATTTATGTCAATGTACCTATGTTAAGTGTCAACATTAATACATATATTTATTCGACTTTCGGTTGTTTTCTCCTATCATTATTTAAACTCCTTGAACAATAGTAAGCTGTTTCAAAGTCTTAATAAATGAGGAAATAGGTGGTAGTAAAAATGAACCGAATGCAATGTCTTTATATTACATGCACTAAATGACACCTGCTGGTTTTCATAGTCACGGACACTTAATACAAGTCAGGCGTGCGTGCTCACAACATTTGAGAAAAGCATTCGTGTGCTAATTAGGTGACAATAATGTGACGGTTTAAACAAATAAAGAAATGTATATAAATTTGAAATGCTCCTGTCTACTTGATTTCAATTTTATTTCATTCAAAATCAATTTAATTGCGTTCAAACCCTATACAGTTCTTAAGAATAGAAGGAAAAAACTTTTATTTTGTTAACGAAACCTGAGAATAATATTTAAATATTTTCGTTGTTGGATGTTGTTTTACATACTCTGGAACGATAATTGTGCAAAAGTACGAATAATTACCTCACTTCAGACTTGGATCGTAATAAAAAATAAAAGGTAAATCCCCTAATTATAGACGAACTCATTTCGTTATTAACAATTTGCCTAGAACAAAATTACTTAATTTTTGATAACATCTATTATGAACAATTATCTGGACTATCAATGGGTAACCCGTTAAGTCCACTCCTTGCAGAAATATTTTTAAATAATTTAGAAAACAGCATAGCTCAAAATTATATTTTCAAAAAATGTTTACATTATTGTCGTTATGTCGACGACATACTCGTATGTTTCACAGGCACCGAGAGACAACTTACAACATTTTTTAACTTCTTGAATAATCTCTATTCTAAAATAAATTTTAGTTTCGAATTATAAGAAAACCAAAGTATTAATTTTCTAGACCTATCCATAAATAATATAAACAATAAACATTCATTATCTATATATCATGAAAAATCACATACCGATACCATTATTCATTCCAATTCTTGTCATCCTATATCACACAAATTAGCTTTTTTCCATTCGAGCCTTCATAAATTAATCACTGCACCAATGTCAATTGATGATTATAACACAGAATTAAATAGGATTTTAGTAATTGCAGCCAACAATGGATATCATACGTCATTAGTTACCAATTTACTTAACAAAAAATTAAACAGAAAGCCTTTAAATTTAATCTATCCTCGTGTTAAAAATAAACCCCTTTAGAACTAAAACACACTCACTTATTTAGGTTCTTTTTCTAAACGTTTACGTCACTATATTTCTAAATTTTCTAGTTCGACTATATCCTTTAAAACTAATAACACGTTAGGCAGTATAATAAAAAACAATAAAGATGTTACAATGAAAGAAATTCAATCAGGCATTTACCAATTAAATTGTGGGAGTTGCTATTTTTCATATGTAGGTCAGACGGGTAGATGTTTCAAGGATAGAATTCTTGAACATAAGAAATCATTCGAAAATAAAAAGACTAACTCAACATACGCTAACCATCTTTTAGAATATTCCCATTACTTTGATGACAATTTCAAATTATTACATGTCACCACTATGTGGTGAAATAATATTATTGTGGATAATAACTGTTTTGTGTTTAATTTTTATAAAAAATCATTCAATAAGTTTAAAAATGAAGTATAGGTATAGCAGAGCTGTTGATAAAAATGAAACAGGATCGTGATTCTTTCACCGTTTTGGTTGTATGTTATATTTAAGTTCCGGTACTTAAAATGAGTCCTGAATGCGAAGGAGATTTTGATTGGTTCACGAAATTTAACATGGTATATACTTTTTAACAATGCTGTTCTTTCATCTCCTAATATAAATGATTCCGTCGACTAACGTTTAGTCACAACCACTACCGCATCCTATCTAAGACCCTCCGATGACCTAATATTGACATTTAAACACGCTTAACACGTCAAAACATTGGTGATCTTTTAATTAAAGATTCCGATTCAACGACAACATCCTGTATATCGAAAATAGGGGCATTGGTTAGGTTCATTCTTTAGTTAGAGGTTTTAATGGTAAATAGTTATTGATGCTAATTGAATATCGAGCGTATCTTTATTAAGAACAAAAATGTTTTATATGTAAGAAGACTAAATAAATAATTCTTTAGGAAACAAAATTAGGAATAGCAAAGATAAAACAGTAAAAACTCAAAATCAGGAGTTTACAAGTTAAAATGTGGAGATTGTGAAAAGGTCTACATAGGACAGACGGGTAGATCTTTTCAAGAAAGAATAAACGAACACCTAAAAGCTTACCAACAACAGAAGACACACTCCACCTATGCATAACACCTGATATCAGAAAATCATAGTTACGACAAAAATTTTGAAATTCTTCATACTATTAATAAAGGTCAAAAATTAAATTTGTTTGAGATATTAGAAATTAACAAACATAACAAAAGTAACATTATCTTAAATTATCAAATAGGAGTTAGTAACACACCCTTACCTAATCTTAATTTTTATTTAAAAATAAAAGCATACCCCACCCTAGATTTAGTACCTATTTAGGTAACGTAAAATATCTTATAAGTTAGTTTGTCATCTCGCCTGGTGAAGTTACTTGTGTAACGAAACAATTGTAGCAAAAGCAAAATAAATCATTTGAAAATTACCAAACCGGAAAGTCATTATTAGTATTAAGATGATATACTAATAAGGCCTTGTCTAACGTTATGAAATACGGCAATTTCAGCAAAAGCAGTAAATGGCGACGTAGTGCCACATCAACGTAATATCTAAATTTTCATAAGCAGTTTGGGATGGACAAACTAATTTTCGTAACCTAACCTTTCTATACTCTATTCAGCTTAAAGATAAATAGGGTGAAAACAAATGCACGCCGTCGACGAGTGATTGATACTCTTTTAAATTAACCGGTGCACTGATATTCGATGAAATGATAGTTGGCACCTGTCCGAAATGAAGCCTTACCTAAACTGGAGGGCCAAAATTGTAAGATGACTTTTTCGAATCACGTGCGCGGCACGCAAAGGTCACTTGCATGCCCCTTTTCTTTAAGGTGAATATAGTATAGATTTGAATATTTATTTATGAGAAGTATCTTGTCATGTTCAAATTAATAGATGGAAGAAGAAAACAAAAGAAAATAGCTTCGTTTACGGTTCAGATAATGATTATCGTTTTCTTATTGGTTATGTTATCGGCGCAATTACTCATGCAAAATTTTCATTGATAATAATTGAATTATCGTATCCGCTTTAGAGCACAGTAGTCTTTAAATGTCAGTTAAAGTGAAAAGCTTCGGAAAAGCAAATTACGCATATCTAACTCTTTCACATTCAGGTAACGAGATAATATCATAGAACACGAAAATGCTCTTGCACTAGAACACGAAAATAAGTACAAAAACATGGCATTGTCAGAGTCCAATTATGTTCGGCTAGGTCTGAATCGTGTGGCGATTTCACGGATCTTTTTCGAAGATTTTGAAGAAAATACTTTCTATTTGACCGCCTAATCAAATGGGCTTCGGAAACCGAGCAAAATTCGTCACTTTTTACCGTACCAATTTGGAATATCTGTTCTAGAAGGTATTATATTTTTGAGTAAGTAAGAGGAACTTTTTTTAAAGTATCATCGAAACAGAGGAAACACGTGATGAACACAGTTTTTATTTAATAATGGAACTTCACTTTCAATGAACCAAAACATTTTTATATAGGTGCCTTCATTTGATACGCTATATTTGTAGGTACATGGAAAGAAAATATTCTGCTTTACGTATATAAGTTAAAAGTAGACATTCTTAAAAAGAATTCAAAATCGATTTTCATAAAATATGATACACTTTTGCTTATAAAAAAGATAAATTTGCAGTATATAAATATGTACCCTTATAATTAAATGTGATTAAGCTTTGTAACTAATCTAACTGTGGTTCAATTTACATAATCTATAATGCCCTAAGGAAATGTACTTTTGATATATTGCTTCTTATCCTAGTATATTTGAAAAGACAGCAAATTGCTCTAGAATGAGTTCCTCAGGCATTTCATTGGGTTCTGTTACTTTTTTTGGAAATATCATTAATTAATCCTAATTAGGTCATTTGTAAGGATAAAGCAGTTTTGTATAATGCAACTTTTATTGTTTTACTGAACTTCTGTCCCAAATATATAACTAAATAAGTAAAAATGATGAAAATCGAAAGTTAAGAAATTGTGATCCAGCATGTTACTTTTTAAATATTGTGAAGGAACCCACCTAAAACGTATTATCGTCTACGAAATGTTTTGCATCATACTTTTTTGGGCGTTGAGATTAAAATTTTTCCATGCGACTCTGTTTATAAGTATTATAATTTTGAAAGTATTTCAAATATAATAGTCAAGAACATCATATAAATAAATAAAAATGTAAATAGAACTATAACTTCTATCACGTGTACATAAATCCTATTTTTTTTGGAAAGGTTTTACTCAAACCTAACCAAACCTATCACATACGCTACTATTACATATGATAAAAATGTAAGTTTTTTCTAAACTTTTAGATAGTTTTTACACATCTTAATCGATTATGTTCTATATACTTAATAACTTTAAGTATTACGATAATAAATATACTTTCAAATATGTAAGGAGTATAATTTCAGAGACGGTATTTTGGTCTAACGCTTTGCCTTTTTGAATAAAATTCATTAAAACGTTTGTGGTTCGGGCCGTTACATTTGATATGGGAGAGAAAGTTACTTGTGGGAAGAATTAACATAAGTCAACGTGATAAACACACGTACTATTTTGATATGAAGTTCTAAAAGGATTGATGTAATAATAATGATAAAAATCTTACTCATTGGTGAAAGCTGGTCCTTCTGAGTGGTAGTCAGGTCCTGTAATAATATCATGATGATGTGGATGATGCTCCTGGTGCTTCAAATCATGGTAGATGAACGATGGTGTATGTGGAATATGGTGAGCGTGTGATAGGTGATGATGGTGATGATGGAATTTGGTACCGTACGGAGTAAATGGACACAATTTAAAGAAGAAAGCCAAAAATGGAAAGACGAATAGGAGAATCTTCACCAAAATCTTCTTAGCGGTTGCTACTCCTACCACTAATGGAAGCAAGAATGAAATTAAGACTTTAGCTAGTCCGAAGAAAAGGATTAGGGCCAGGACAGCGTTCTTCAACTTTTCACCAATTTTTTCTGAAAAATTTAAGCATCCGTAAATATGTATTGAATCGTAATCGTTAATTTACAATGGAAAAAAAAAACTACTGTGCTTTTGTGTAAACGGCCTGGCATTTGAAATTTGAAGCATTGCTTATGTAATGCTTTACGTACTAATGCCATAAGGCATTTGTAAGATCCATATTACATAAGCACTACCTTCAATTATATGTAAACTTGAAATGTGTGAAATGTTAGTCTTTGAGTGAAGATATCAAGGAGTAAAGTGAAATAGTGAAGTATATAAATAGCGGAAAAAACCATAGAGAATTAAGTACTCTTATTCGAAAAGGTACATACTAATTTTATGAAAAATTCTCGGTTTCCCTTTGGTTATCTTTTTCGAAAGGATCTTGAACTGCGCAATTAATCCTTTTTCCTTTCCTTTTCCTACTCGAGGTGATATCTGCAGCACGTTTGATTCGAACAGAGTATCAGGCAAATTAATTTCTATGTCGTGAGTAAACATGAATTTAGAAAAACGTTTTCCCAGCTCTTCTAAAGGTGTTCGGTTTTTCCGGAAAGTTTCATCACTTTTTTCAACTTCATTAGTATCCTCAAAATCATCAAATGTGTTATTATTTTTTGGAAACCGTATTAATTCTCTTATATCAAAACTTTTTAGCGCTTCAACCACATGTTCCAGATAAGTCACAACTTCGGTTTGCAAACATCCGTTTGTTGTATTTTTACAGTCAACCGTTGTTAAATTTGCGTTTACAAAAGCACTTTTAAGGGCTTCACTAAGGGTTTTTGGATTGAATCCGTCTAAGATGTTATTAAAATCCGTATCAGCACCGAAGGTACCAGATAGGAGGCACATAAACACAAGAAATCGACACATTTTTTGATCATAAAGTCTTGAGTCACGTTGTCACTATTTTATTTTAAAGCACCAAGTTCATTATAGATACCGGATATCGTATGAAAACAATCAGGACATATTCCGACAATCTCTCACTTGACGAACGTCCGCGGTACGAATGGCTAAGAAACCATGTTTGCTGACACACTTTGGTACCAGACGCCCCTCCTTTCTATGGTAATATGCCGGCTGTTGTTGAAGAATTTCTTTGATCACTGCAGACGCACGTAATAAGCACTTTGCAATTGAATTTTTTGAAAAACGCGCCTTCCAGGTTCATGAAACAAGTTCAAGGTGACGACCATGTGCAACACGCAATGCTGCAATAGAACCAATTACTGTTGAAAGAACTCTTTATTAGCAAAAGAAAATTAACAAAAGTATTAAGAAAGTGTGTTGATGTGAACAATTAATAATAAGAGAACACCTACTTTGAGAAAAATTGAAACGAATGCCAAGTTCGGGAACTTATATTTACGCTTACTGATCATTCTCAATTGCTTTAAGTCTAAAGTGTTAATCACTACTTCCTTTTACTTTTGATGAAAAACTTTTAGAGGTAATCACCTTATCAAAGCCGACTTTCATATTATTATTAATAATAATACTATTTCAAATAAAATTAAAATTCATTTAGCCCAGGCGTTATAAAAAAAAGTTCATTATTGGTCAAATTTATTAACAGCAATCCGAGTATACCACTATCTAGTGGTCTTAGGTCTTAGGGAGTAAGTACAATATGAAAGACAGCCCAAACAAAAGTTGTCATTTTTTTTAAACAATTTTAAACATTGCAATTTGCAGTTCTGTCTCGTTTTTTGCATTTATATCAAAAATTATGAGAGGAGTTGTAATACCCCAAAGAGAAAATATGTAGAGACCTTTAAAATAAAATTTGCAACATAATCCAGATCGGAACTGTGTTCAATGAGAAAAACGTGAAAACCCTTCAAAAATTCATAACTGTGCCAAATTTTCTAGCATGACCCTTTCGGGTATAAGTAGTGATTATTGTGGACAATAAGAGGGTCAAAGGGAGATTTTGTACGACTGATAGTTTTTACACAATTACAAGAACAATATTGTGAGAAGCAATTATTTTGAATTTTTTAGTCCACCCTACCTCACCCGATTAACGTATGTCAAATTTTCGAACAGATCATTAAAGTTCAAAATTGAAAGAATAACATTTGTATCTCACTTTTTCCTTTAAATAGTCACATGGAAACAAGAAACTTTTGATCAACCACCTATGTTTTTCCAAATGGTTAAAACGTTAAAGTAATTATTAATGTCATGATTATTTATGGAATGAAAATAAACAAAAATAACACGAAAATATTTATAAATAGGTTTAGAACTAATATAAAAATTGGAGACAAAAACCAGAAGAAGTCTCTGATTTTTGGTATCTACGAAGTAAGATGTCATAATGGAAAATGTGGAAAAGACATAACATAAAACAAAGGATAGCGCAGGGTCGAGTAGTTTTAATAAAATGAAATCACTTCTGTGTTTGCAATCGGTTAATTTAGGAACTCGAAAAAGATTACTAAAAGTTAGAAAATGTTAGATGCGTTTGAGATGTGGAGTTATAGGCGGTTGTTGAGAATACCGTGGATACAAAATATTAGAAATTAGGAGATATTAAAAAAAGTAGGAGAACAAAGGGTGCAATGGAAGTCAATATGAAAAAAGAAATATATTTTTATTGAAAAATGAAAGGCTAGATAGTTAGTATTAGATGCAGACTAGGAGTTAAAAAGGTAGAGAAGGGCATAAGACATTAGATTACTGTTCGCTGGTAGTTAGGGCAGTAAAATGTTTTAGTTTTAGAGCAATGGGAAATTTTGCTCAGAAGTAGTGTCCAACCAATCTTCGGACTGATGACTCTTTGATAATGATGAATTTCTGAAACAATACCTTTTCTTGGAGGTTTAAAATTTTATTTTAAAGGTATTGGAATTCTCTATGTACTGTCTTTTTGGAACACTACCATTGGTAATAGTTTTCAGAATAAATGCGAAAATTATTGTTTAAAAACAAATTATTAATAATGAAATATTTGAAGAATTTTTAGTAGGGGTAAATTTTAAATACATTAATGCGATATTAATTACGAATTACTTTATACCCACTACAACTTATCTCATACAATGAGGAAAAATTTGTTACTGTTGTCATGCCCTTGGCGGAACTCGAACCCGGGATCTTTGGCTTTACGCGCCAATGCCTTTTCCAATAAGCTACGAGAGGTGACAACAGTAATAACGCCGAACATACTTACTAAGTCACAGAACGTCGGAATCAATGTATATTATTATTAATCATTAATAATGAAGTATTTGAAGAATTTTTAGTAGGGGTAAATTTAAATTTTAATTAAAATAAAATTAATAATTAAAATTTTAAATTAAAAATAGGAGGTAATCTGTAGTAGGTATAAATTAATTCAATAATTAATATCACATTAATGAACTGACAACTTTTGTTTGGGTCATTATTAATAGTTTAGTCCCTGGAACCTACTTTATTTGGTAGTATACTTGAATTATTTTTAAAAAAATTGACATCAAAAAGTATATTCACACTGGCCTACGTTGATGAGATTTGACTTGAGATTTGTACTTAAGTTTCATGTACCGTTAAAGAAAAGTAAAAAGAAAAGATTAATTATTCAGTGACATTTTGCAACAGTAACTCTCACAAAGGTTACATAGGGTCAAAATTAAAAATTGATACGTTCATTGTTTGTCAATAAAATTAACTGGATGTGCAACACAAAATCACACTGACCTCCTAGAGGTCAATAAAAAGAAAGACAATATCTGTGTTAGCAATGTCATCAAAGCTCAAACTACTAGGTGTTCTCATTTTTACCAAAATTAGTTAAACTTCTCATCCATTATTGATGCGCTGCCGAAGCAACACACTTTCTAAAAATTCAATGCGTAAATGTGTATGTGTGGGATATCTAAAGTAATTTTATTGCAAATATTCTTACATTAAGGTCTTTAATAATAAATTTTACCGAGACATGCTCGACTATGTATGGACATGTATGGATAAGTTAATCATATCATATTGATATGATATTAAATTCAGCAATACAAAAACAAAAAAAGGTGAATGGATAATCTCAAGATAATGTTTTCTTTTGCAAAGTTCGTTTAATTAACAATTATTCGTTACAAGATATCACATAATTAGTTAATAAGATTTTAGATTGTTTTAAATATAGACTGTTAATAGGATGTAAGAGACATTGAAAAATGTAAATTCTTATATAAATTATGATTTATATAAATTATCATAAATCTACATTCCGAAATAACTTTAAACTAAAAAACATGTAAGTATTTATTTTTCAGCTGATTGTTAACGTAAATATGTTTTTACCTTTTCTTAAGTTAATTCTCTGAATATGATAAATCACTTTAGAAATTTGCTTTTTTCAAATTTAAACTTATTGGTGCCATGATTTTCATGTAAACTATTTTGATACCTTGAAATTGCATGTAAAATCACTGGTAATACATAATTTAAAGGATTTAAAATAAAAATCCGTCAAACGTTTCAAATGTTTTATTAAAACTCTACGAACATTTCGGCATGTTAGGCCTTTTGCAAAAACAATGCAGAATTACTACCACATTTACTTAAACTTCAATAAAGCTGTATTACTCTTGAAAAGGGCCTAAAAATCGGAAATTATCATAAAGTTTTAACAAAATATTTAAAACCCTTAATAGCTTGCAATTATAATTTCCTTATATTATCGAAAACGTTTCACAAGTATCCTATAGATATTCAGAGTAAAAAAATAGCAATTTCTAAAGTGCATTTTTTACGTTTTGCCTCCTTCTAAAATGTAGAACGGTAACCGCTGGTACCATCTAGTGGATCTAGACATTGTACGAAGTACAGAAAGTCACACTTTAGCAGAGAACTTGACCTTAAGTCCGTTAACCCGGTTCGTTCATTAATCTATGGTTGAAGTCTCTCGAATTAAACTGTCATCAAAACGAGTTATATGCAGTGTAAACATTGTAGGATAACTTATTCTTGAAACTTGATTAAAAAGTATCTTTATTAAATCTAAGATTTCTAATTTATTTAGAACATATTTACAGATTCTTGCATTATAAGATCATACCTACCATTTTTATAAAACTAAAATTGCACATTAATGTATTTTTCTTAAAGTCATTACTTGTAGGGATGTAAATTTATTTTCTTAAAAAAGAATTTAAAACTGTTGGTGTTGAGACAGACACTCAGAGAAGATGGGAACTGTAGTCTACCTATAGAATTTTAGAGTATTAATTAAAAAATTATTACAGTGAAACAGACCCATGGAAAGAAAACTACAAGTCTGTCTATAGAGTGCTGGAAACTGCAATTCATGTATATATAAGTAAAAAGTTATTCCGTTGAGCGAAAACAGCAGGCAGCACTGTGGGTTTCGCGCTTCTACAGAAGTTGAAAAAGTGGTCTATATCTCAAATCAAAGACAAATGTACGAAGCGCTTTTTTCATTTTAGTTTTATAAAAAAAAAACTTAAGATTTATTTTATTGATTCCAGCCACATAACAATGATTTAAAACCTGCGTTTCGACCATAGTATAGTTCAGGATACTTTTAGTAAATATTAGAAGCCCGATTTCTTCAAAATTTTATACAAACAGAAATATATTTTTTTTAATGAATTTCATACAAAAAAAATGAAGAAACGCAATTAACTTAATTAATTAATGCGCGGATTACATCAACTTTAAAACAAAGACCACGATTATTGTTACAATTAATCTGTATTCCTTATACAGGTACAACCACTAACTATGAAAAAAATTGGCGGGGAAACTAACAATTTATTATCAATAATTGAATATAATTAGGAGGGATATCTTTATTGTATATCAAACTTCACATTTTTTAAACTGTTTTATAAAAGTATAAACGAAAGACTATTGAAGAATTTCTATACACTTTTGCATTTTTCGGACTGTCTATTTTCATTTTTTTTAATAGGTATTATACTTCAGTCCATTTTATGACCACAAAATGTTTTGTATTTACCAATTTTATTGTTAGTATTGTAATAAAAAGATTTAGAATGTATTTTTTGTAGTAAGTCGACTGTAATCGACGGGTCTAAAAATACTATGAAGTGATCTTAATATTTCTTTCTTTCTTCATGCATTTGGAAAGGAATGCCAACTGAATCTTTGAATTTTTGTAATCAGAAACGGAACCATCACTACCAGCAATTGATTTATGTAAATAAACGGTAACTACCTACTTCAGCTAGCAGCAGTGGCGGATTTTGAATTTATAATTGGGGTAGACGGGCTAACGTATAAGAATTGAATGTTTCCCTTCGCCTCGTCAATATTGTATTATATGACAATTACATATAACCAAGTCCGTTTGATTTTCAGTAATTGACTGATTCATTTTTAATGATTTTTCTGAATTCTGAAATACAAAATTTAGTTATCAATCTCTCATGTATCATGCTAATGAAAATCATATGATACATTTTCGTTACTGATGAGTCGTCAGAACAATCTTTAAAGCCCATTCCGAAATTTCGAGACGTCGAGATTTAAATTTATAGAACGAGTTCACTATTTCTCTACGAAATTTCTATTTTGTTGTTCTATTCTTAATTGGCAATTTACTTGGTAGACTTAAAAATGAAATTTTAAAAACATTGATACAAGCAATTAATTAAAAAAAAATAAGATTATTTATAAATCTTGTTTGAATAATTGTTAATAATTTTATTTGATTTTTTTTATGGATATGTTTCAACGACTAGAAGCATCAACTCTAAAAAGTTAAAAAAAAAATTGTTGACGACATCACGCTGTCAAGTATTAGTTACAGTTTGTAATATGTAACATCTCATTAACTCACCGATAGACAAACAACCGTTAAAACTTGAATTATAAATATTCATTTCAATTCCATTCGGTCGTAAACTAAACGTGTTTTATGGTCATAATTTAGTTCTGATTCAGATATTTACTACTCCCAATCCATAATTTCTTTTATTTGCAGTAATAATTGGCCACATCCTTCACGGTCTTTATAACCATTAGTGCTAATTTTTGAATAAAAATATTTTGCAGTTACGTGAAATTTTCTGAACTTTGTTCTGAATTTTATACATAGTTTGAATTCACTGAGAAACTCTTCTAATTCTGTGAGGAAAGTTCTAAGTTATTCGGCCACTCAGTGTTCTAAAGGCAAGTAACAAAAGACTACAAACGAGTCCTCAAAGAATAACTTTTGCGACTGACCCGTTATTCATTAATAGAGAAGGGGGCAAGAACTTGTTCAACTGAACTAATCCAAGTGAGCTCATCTAATTAGAAGTAAAAGTAGTCGGGCGTTCAGTAAGAAAGTGATTCATTTTCGTATTTCTTCTTAATAATATACCTGGCAGTAACCTACTTGCGAAGTGACCTTCTATATAATCATACACTTACCTCTAGTAGACGCTGAAAGTATTCTAAACCACTAACTTGTATTATAGAGGTACTTAATTTAATTAGGTATAACTGTAAATTCACATAGATTGCTTTAATAGGTAGGAATGTAATACAATGTAGTATACAAATAATTTGCAAATGTAATCATTCACTGCAGTTAATCTATTTAAGTAGAATAATTTCTGTAATTTATTTTGAACAAATTATTCTAATCTTTTATTTTGTATTACCCGATGAAAATATCTAGGTATGATATGATCACATAATCAATACACACACTGGGTGAGTTTGTTTCTGCTTAATTAAAAATTGGACATTATGTAACAACTTCTAATTTTTATTAAAACTTACAAGAAACATTCTGTATAACAATAACAACAATAGAATAAGAATAAATAGAACAATAAATAAGCGGAATAAATAATTCACATGAACGTGTTAAACAGTCTAGGGTGTATAGTTAGGTTGAAGACCAAGGGGTAAAGGAAGGCTGTCGAAGCTTCTTCTGTAATGGCCATGATTATCACTATAATCTTCATGAGAAACTGAATGGGTCTTCTCATGACTATAAATAGGTTTGGCGAGAACTTCGTACGTGGTTTTTCCTCCTTTATGAGTGAGTGCCTTGAGACCAATAATGGACGACAGCACAAGAGCAATTACACCTGTCATTAAAGCTTTACCAGCAAGGGCAGCTAATGTACCGAGGGCGATTGCGAGAAGTGTACCTTTCAGCATGGCAGCACCGGCAAGAAGGATTCCCAATCCGCCTCCTTTTTTACCTCCGCCGCCTCCCAAGCCAATACCATCACCTTTACCACGACCTTTTACTTCTTCATCGTCTTCAAACAATTTAACCTTAATGGAGTGGCTATTTAAAAATCCGGATATCTTCTTGAAGAGAGCTACGTTCAATCTCGTATCTGGATCATTTGGGAAACTTTTAGCCATTTGTGCTACCAATTCTGCAGTGTTTGAATGGGTACTGCCAACATCCCGAACCAAAGAGACACCTGATATTAAGTTGTACTCGTTTTCTTGGCTTAACTTGTCCATCCATGACACTAAATCCAATTTTAAGCACCTAAGGGAAAATCCGGTACCGCAATCTTCAAAAAGTGATTTCTTGTATTCGCCACGATCACCGGTAGAATTTTGGGGTACATTTTCCGATTGAATTTCACTTCGAACTTCGTTCAACAACATTAATGATAAGAGTATGCAAGTAGAGCAAAAGGAAGTCATCTTGGACATGTATGCGAATGCGTATGCACTAGCTTAATTGGCAGCAAGAGCTGAACTGCTGATAAACGTGTTGTCGGCCACTATTTATATATAAATTCCCAGTTTCGTTATTTTATTGGTACTTAACTTCGTCTATTCTATTAATTAGTTGTAATAGAAAGCATGAAAGAAAACTGATAACTAGCCATCATATATCTAAAGTTATTAAAACCGAACGGATTTGACGTCGGTTGTTCCCCATGTGCATCTTCTTTGACCGAGTTTCCGAAATTGTATACAAAAGAAAATGAAAGTAAGAGTATGCTACGCTAATTTATGTACCCATCTTAGCTATTGTAATATTAAAATTTGGGAGTTACTCACTTTTTTCCTTATTTTTTATATGGAAGTTGATTAAATTCTAATTGAATTTGTACGTAAGCCGGTTTTCAGAGCTACAAAACCATAATAGAGTAAGTGACAAAAAATAGAGAATGAAATCGGTACAATTTCCCACGTTATTTCACATAGACACAAAATTTAAATTTAATTTTTACTAACTGTGTCTTTCGTTGTTTAGGAGTAAGTCAAAAAATTGTATGGTTGTAGTAAATTTACGAAAACTTTTGTTGGTAGTAAAGAATTATTTCGAGAGAAGGTGTACTTACTGTGTATTTCACTGAAATTAATCATTAATAATGAAATACTTGAAATATTTTTAGTAGGAGAAAATTTTAAATACTTCAATCCGACATTAATTATTGAATTAATTTGTAGTGTGTACAAATCAATTCAATAATTAAATTCGCATTGATGTATCTAACACTAAATCAATGTGTTTTCTTTGATCATGATCGCTTGTTCAAAGCGAAATTATATACCTAAGTATGTATACTCACACATCTGTTCTTATTAACCAAAAACAATAATTACTATTATAATTGTTTGCGACCTTTTCTTACCGTCCCAATTAACTAAATCCATATATGTGATACGATTTTAAGAGTAACAATACAGATTCTTAGCAAAATATTTAACATTTATTAATTTGTATAAAAAAACAGAAGATAATAAATAAAAACCACATATAGAAAACAATAAATAGAAATAAATAATCTAAACAAAAGAATTGAAGATTTTACGGTTTGTAACCAGGTTGAAGTCCTAGAGGTAATGGCAGTTCATCAAAACTTCTTCTGTAATGGCCATGTCCATGGTCGTGGTAGTCTTCATGAGATACTGATTGTGTCTTCTCGTGGGTATAAATCGGTTTTGCTACAACTTCGTAAGTTGTCTTTCCACCCCCACTAGTAAGAGATTTGAGGCCAATGATGGAGGACAATAAAAGGGCAATAAGACCTGTCAATAAGGCTTTACCAGCAAGGGCAGCTAATGCTCCAAGGGCGAGTGCTAGTAGAGTACCTTTCATCATAGCCGCTCCAGCAAGGAGTACTCCCATACCACCACCTCCTTTTTTGCCACCACCTCCTCCAATACCGCTAGCTCCAATACCACTACCTCCTGAAGCACGACCAGCAACTTCTTCCATATCTGGTAATAATTTGACCTTAACGGAATGACTATTCAGGAAACCGGAAACCTTCTTGAAAAGGGCCATGCTCAATCGAGAATCTGGATCACTTGGAAAACTCTTAGCCATTTCCGATATTAGTTCTGCAGTGTTTGAGGTAGTGGAATTAGGTTCTTTGACTACGGAGATTCCTGGTATGAGGTTATATTCATTTTCTTTGCTCATTTTATCTACCCATGACACTAATTCCAATTTCATGCACGTAAAGGAGAACCCAGAATTACAATCCTCAAAAAGGGATCTCTTGTAATCACTGCGATCACTACCTGAACTTTCCGTATCATTTTCCGTTTGAGAATCACTTAACACTGCATTGAAAAACAATAACAGGAGCACGATGGTGTAATAAAGAGAATTCATCTTGGACCTTGCTCGATTGAATGCAAGAGTTGAACTGCAGAAAAACGAACTGTGGTTGACTATTTATACACGCATTCTCAGTTTCATTATTTTTTTATAAGTGTTTGTGAGATGCCATAGAAAGCATGAATTAAAAAAATTGATAACTAACCAACGGTCATTAAAGCGAGAGGATTTGGCAGCAGCTGTTTCCCTTGTACACCATCTTTGACCGAGATTTCGAGACAGTCTTTGAAAGAAATTGAAAGGAAGACTACGCTATCAACCATCCAGTTCAGCATTTGTTGTGATGCATTTTTTAAACCATTCACTTTTTTCTCCTCTTTTTTGTGCCAAATACAGATCAAATCCTGAACGAATTGTAGGCCAAGTAGAATGACTTACTTTTTTTCTAATGGTTCCAATTAATGTTGATATACTTTAAATGCTGCGTCATTAAATAACGTGATCCCTTTATCTACCTACACAATGTATACATTAATAGTAGCACGAAAGTTATTACTGGTCATGTGATTAAATCTGCATTAGAACTAAATATTTCAAAAAAATTATAAGTCATTGCTACTACATTTAGTCAAAGCTTAATCAAATTTCAAAATTACTGTAAAACCGCATATTTTTTATGAAACAACGATGACGACAAATACTTTTCAAAATAACGCTAAAAGAAGTTTAAATGAAATATAAAAAACTATTTATTGAATACATTATAATTTAATCAACTCGCACGTTTATCTAGTACAAAACCTCGGTGGGACCAAGTTGCCACAAATAATAAAGATCTACCTGCTATAAAATTGGGTTGATTGTATCCGCCGTTACTTTATGAAAATAAAGTGGAAATTATAAAATTTGAATTTTGTTCATTTTATTTATACAAAATTGGGGTTTTAAAAGTAAACAAACAATCTTTACACCAGAGAAAAGGGTGCTCACCTACCTGATAAAGTAATTATAATTATCCGGTGATAAAATTGATATGAGTAATTATTTACAATTATATCATAAGTAAGGATTAAGTAACTTAAAAATTTCTTCCGGCGATAAAAAGGTTAGGGAATGTTTTTAAGTCATGCTCTATATGTAATGTAAATATAAAAACAAAACAATATCGAACATCGACTATATAAAATGTGTATCATATTTACATTGAGAAAATTGTTGACTGATATATGTATATGTATGTATTTATAATACCTTATTAATTACTGTTAAATAAATGCCTTAAAATATCAATAAAGTATTTTCCTTTCTCATTGGAATAATTTATATCTATTAGGTGTTAGTAGCGCAATCGATTGTACCTCTTCAAAGACCCCTTTTGGTTAGTGGCAAGATCGGTTGTACCTTTTTTTCTTAATACCTCCCTTTTTACTGTTTAAATACGCTGCAAAATTGATTTAAATATCTTTTATGTAGCATTAATAATTAAAGTTCTATAGTCAGAAAATTGGAAGAATATTTTAAAAAAGGAATTACAATTCTTCGTCATTAATATGGCGCCTGAATGCGGCCGTGGAAACGTTTTCGGTTTTTTCCCAGGGCAGATTCGAACATACCCGAATACATACGAACTGTTATGCCTGTATTTATTATAAGTTAAATGTCAAACGCTGAGGTTATATTTATAATATATCTGTAGCTCCCTATAAAAACCATTATAAAATTATCAAAATCTGCACAATTCGTATGCATTCGGATATGTTTGGAACTACCCTAGGCAGAAACTAATCTCTCATGTACTGCCTTTATTAAAAAAATAAATGTTACCCTTTGTACCGATCAATTAGACCATACTTCTTCTGTTCCATATATCAAACAGATATTAAACAGCATTCAATGTTTTCCACTTCACTTCAGTTGGGTCATAACATTTATGCCAAATTAAAATTAAAATTTGAGGTAAATAAGCACATATAACTATAAAGAAAATTTAGTTTTTGGTCAGAATTTTATCGAAATTGCTAGATATAAATCGCGATTTCGAACTTATTAGCTCTCATCAGCGCACAATAGGTAGCATTGAGAAATTACTGAACAAATTGAATCTCTCATTATTGTGGGATTAGTATTTCTATAGTATATGTGACCAATACTTTTTCCAAAACTGTAATCCTAAGCTGAAGTAGTGTTCTAGGAAAAAATTGAAGAATTACTACTGAAAAACAGGAATGTTTTTTCTCGGAATCTATATTACTCACATCTTAAAAATTACTCCAAACAGAATATTTTTTTAAGGAAACTATTTCTCCTAAATATCTCATCATTAGAAGGTATGTGATCAATAATCCTCCCAATGATCTAATCCCTATTTTCGAGAAAAAAATCAATGAATGACAAAAAACGAATATTTTTTCCGAATCATTGGAAGGTATGTGATCAATAATCCTCCCAATGATCTAATCCCTATTTTCGAGAAAAAAATCAATGAATGACAAAAAACGAATATTTTTTCCGAATCATTGGAAGGTATGTGATCAATAATCCTCCCAATGATCTAATCCCTATTTTCGAGAAAAAAATCAATGAATGACAAAAAACGAATATTTTTTCCGAATTTACCGCACTAAATCTCTCATGCTTTGGAAAGCTGTAGTGCTATATGTGACCAATAGTTTTCCTAATGATGAAGTCCAATGTTGCAGCAGTTTCTAAGAAAAAAATATCAAAAATCTAAAAAGAAACGGTATAATTTTTCTTTCAGAATGTATTTAACCAAAATTTTCCATATTTGCGAAAGCAGTGGTGCTATATGTGGCCAATAGTTTTCCCAAAGGTCAAGTCCGAAGTCGTACCTGTTTAGGGAATAAAATATCAAAGAAAATAAAAAAAAACAGAATAATTTTCTTTCATAATCTATATCACAAAAATTTTTTATCTTTGAGAAAATAGTAGTGCTATATGTGGTTAATAATTTTCGCGAAGATTAAGTCCGAAGTCGTAGTAAAATATGTTTAAGTAATTAGTAATGATAGTGCTGAGCAAGAAGTTTATTGTTAAAAATAAAATGTAGAATTAGATATTGTATAATGCCAAATAAAATAGAATGCAAAAAACGTATATAAAAAATAAATACAAATATTGAAAAATAAAAACTGTAGAATATGTACTTCTGGTAACAATTAGATGGATTTAAAAGACAAGTTTGTTACTTATGTAAGTAAAATAAAATCATTATTTCTTTCTACTTTACCTACGTAAATAGGTTAAATTAAATAAGTGTAGCCTTTTATTATACTTATAATAAGTTAAACAGAACTAAACTGAGTCTGGAGGAAGAAAACACCCACATAATAATAACCTTAATAAAATATCTAATTTCTGTTTAAACATTGCATTGTTAACTTAATCGTATTTTTTATAGTTTTTATTAATTATCGAAAGAAATTATAATTAATATTTATTCAGTGTTATCATTATTTATAATTAATTGAATCCACATTTACTTGATGGAAATTCATTGTAAAATTAAAAAATAATATAACACCTGTAATTTCCATAAAATTAATAATATAAAATAACTTTTAAAGTTAAGAACTTTATGGAAATTACAATTGTTATATTATTTTCTAATTTTATCAGTATTCATTTAAAAAATGATCCATGTGTTCTTCTTATTTCTTTTAAGTAATTTGAAAAACTTTGTGCATTAATATTACAACAATAGCTTCAAAAACCGTGGTGGAAACATTACCTGACAATATAATACACGTTAAACATGTTTAATTTACTTATCTATCATGATTTCAATTAGTAGTTTGTTTAAATGTCAGACAAACAAAATAAAGATAAAATATATTCATACAAACAAATATAAGCATATTATTTCATTTTTCGCTTTATCAGTACAGTGGATTTTTAATAGTATCTAATAGATTGAAAACTCATCGTGGAATATATACAAACATTCAATAAATAACATAAATAAAATTTCACTAAGTGTAACGGTTGAAAAACAAATAATTTACGCCGGTTTGTATTCTGGCCGTAGTCCAAGTGGCAAAGGTACTTCGTAACTTCTTCCCCATCCTCCATGGCCGCCATGCGCGTGATGGTCTTCATGAGATGAGGAATGGGTATTTTCGTGGGAGTAAATAGGTTTAGCAATTACTTCGTAGGTTGTCTTTCCACCTCCTCCCGACAGTGATTTCAAACCAAGGATGGCAGACAATACGAGGGATATGAGACCTGTCATTAGAGCTTTCCCAGCGATGGCTGCAAGAGCACCAAGGGCTAAAGCCAACAAAGTACCCTTCATCATAGCAGCGGCAGCAAAAATAGCTCCTCCCATGCCGCCTCCTTTCTTTCCGCCGCCACCACCCGTTCCTGTTATTCCGCCTAATCCTGTTCCTCCACCTTTACGAGCAGATTCTTGTCCTTCGTCTGATACATCGTTTCCAAAGAAGTTCAACCTAATTGAATGGCTATTGATGAAATCCGACACTTTCTTCAAAAGGAATGCATCCAAACGTGCGTCAGGATCCTTGGGGAACTCCTTCGCCAGTTCTGATACTAACTCTGCTGTATTTGTTGTAGAGGTGCCATTTTGTTTAACAATAGCTACTCCTGGCAAAATATTGTAATTTCCTTCTTCATTGAGCTTTTCCACCCATGACACTACGTCTAATTTCAAACATGTGACCGAATACTTAGAACCACAATCACGAGGAAGAGATCTTCTGTGTTCACTTCGATCACTCGTCACATTAGCTTCATTATCCGTGCGTTCATGGCACTGAACAACCGTGATGAAGAAAATGAAAAAAAGAAGAACCGTAATTTTGCCCCGAAGCACCATATTGTGTGCGTAAATTAAAGATAGTGCTATTATTGTAAGAACGAACGTAACACTGACTGTGAATTGATTTATGCGTGGGCTTAAATACTGTGGAATGTAGAGTAAGTAGAAAGGTTAATTTTTGAACAATTACAATTAACTATGTTTTGGGCTGAGCATTTTTACTGGTACAAAATATTTGGTGGGGCATAAAAGTGTCACTTAGATTGGGCAAGTACATGCGCCAGTTCCTTTACGTTTCAATGATTTTTGAGCTTACTCTTAATAAAAACGTAGCAAAAAAGGCATTAAGAAACGTAAAGCAATTTCCCATTCACTTGTCAGAATAAAACGAGACCGAGTATTACGCTTCGATTAATCATGGTTTCCGCTGATCTCGATGGTTCATTACCAACGACAAAAATAACCTAGACAATTGGCCTAGCACTTGACCGTTGAATTTTTCAGTTGGTAAAAGTGGGCGCCCTTTCTGAGTTTTTAATGATCTGTATCGTCGGGGTATTTGTGTCAATTTATTTTTGCTAAAGTTGAGAAAGTTATGCCAAGTTTCACTTTTGGCGTATAAATAATTTTGTCCAGATATAATTGCTTAGAAACTTTCAGCATCTTAGTAACGAAAGTTCATCACAAGCAACTACACTATTTAATCCATTAAAAGTGAAATTTATGTTAATTTCGTATGATCTGTAATATACGTATTAAGAAAATGTGCAGGTACTCATTTTTTCTTGATAGGTCACCAATTTTTATTAGTTAATTTTATCTACTTATGTTCTTACCACGTTATTATTATATTTTATATGCCAAATTATTATCACAAAATGAGCCGGGTGAGTATCTAATTTATGGTTAAGAATGTGCACTATTTAATGTTATTGTGATATGGACCATATGACTTTCTAACTAAAAGTGTTGAATATGTCTTTGGTACAATATATATTGTTGTAGTGCATTTTAAAAATTATTTATATTTTCATATTTTATTAATCATTGTTCGTTTACACTTTTGCCATTCGCTTATAGAAGAACTATCGAAATTACCCATCCTGATTTAACTTCCTTTGTTGCAAGGTTTGTGAAACAAAAGATGTAAATATCCTGCTTCCAGTTTCAAAGCAAGTGAAAGTGCATTGTAATGTTTTGAACTTTTTCAGAAAAAAAATGCGATAGGTAATCGGACTTCAATTTTTGCAAGTTGATTCAAAAAGAAATCGGTCAAATGAAAGTATAACTAAATCGAAAATGAGTGAACATCTGAGTCGAACAAAAAATATAATAGAAAGGCATGTTAGTGAATAATATGGAAGACGTTAACAGAAAATTTCTTCGACTGACCTTCATTCAGTTCTACTCGACTTAAGGTACAATTTATAGTTGAACAGGTACTTATTGCTATCGTGTTGGCACTTAATACGTCACGCTTTAAGTACACGATGAGTTGAGAAAAAAAACATACTTCATGCAACTTGCTAATTACTCGTTAATAGTTACAGACTTTGTTGTAATATTTATTCGTGACAATAATACACAAATTATTTACAATAAATAAATAAATAAATTAATAAATAAATAAATACAAAAATATCAACAGTTTTAAAAAACAAATTCAGCTTTTACTGGCCGAGGATTTAAGGTTTGTATTCTGGATGAATACCTAGAGGCAAAGGTGCATCATCAAAACTTCGTCCATAGGATGAATAACCACCATGTGCATGATGATCTTCATGTGATACAGAATGAGTGTTAGCGTGGGAGTAAATAGGTTTTGCTATAACTTCGTAAGTGGTCTTTCCTCCCCCATGAGTCAGTGACTTTAGACCAATGATTGTTGATAGCATGAGAGAGATTAGACCAGTCATTAATGCTTTTCCTGCTAGGGCTGCCAGAGCACCAAGAGCAAGGGCCATCAAAGTGGCCTTCATCATAGCGGCACCAGCAAGGAGGACACCTCCCATGCCACCCCCTTTCTTACCACCACCACCGCCACCTCCGAAACCACCGCCACCGCCACCTCCACGAGCAGTTCCTTGATTTGCTAAGTCATCATCGTTTCCGAAAAGTTTCAATTTAATGGAATGGGTGTTGAGATATCCAGAAACTTTTTTTATTAGAAATGCATCCAAGCGCGCTTCGACATCGTTAGGGAAGTCTCTTGCTAATTCAGCCACCATATCTGCTGTATTTGCACGTGCGGTACCATTTTCTCGAACTACCGACACTCCCGGCAATACGTCGTAATTATCTTCCTCATTTAGCTTATCAACCCAGGAAACGATGTCAAATTTTAAACACGTAATAGTGTATTTAGACGCGCAATCCCGGGATAGAGACTTCTTGAAATCACCCCGATCACTTGTCGCCTTCTCTGGATTTTCCGTTGGGTTTTCACCTCGAACCGTCATTATCACAATAAAAAGGAACGCGAGCTTCGGCCGTGGTATCATTTTTTTCTTTGTATCTCAGACTTGTTCTTTTAAGAGCGACTGATGAACTGCTTCTGGTGCATCTTGGGTTGCGTTTAAATAGTAGAAAATGTAGAGTAGAAAGATCGGTTTTTTTGCTGATAATCACCGCAATACCTGAATGAACTTAGTGGAGCAAGAATGGCAAAGTCAAGTGACGGGATAAGGCCACGCCATTCCAGGACGTGGACAGAGAGGCCGCTACGCCGTTTCACAGCTACCCATCCCACGTTAGGTAGTTAGAACAGCTTGGCTGACCAGTTTTAGGGCGTATTAGTACCAACCAGTGCATCGTGTGCACGATCTGATTGCAACCTACTATCGCCACGTTCACTGTCCAGTCGGAATTAATTGCATGCTATCATATGGCATCGCAGTCTCAATTTCTAACGTTTAAGAGCAGAATTTTATGGTGCACGGTGTGTAGAAATAACGATTTATATATGTTTTTTATTAATATTAATTTCGAAGATTTCTGCCTTGAGTACTTGGTGATTCATATTTTGAATATAAAATACATATGTTATATAATTGATTGAAAGTTTATCGCATTCGTTGTGAAACATTTTGAAAAACACTTTTAAAGAGGTTTGAGTAACAAAAACGATGGGTTTTGTTTCACTAAAAATTTTTATTGTTCTCTTTAAAAATATATGTTATATAGGATATCGGTATTTGTATCGATATATTAAAACACTTCGGTAATTCACTAATTTTTATTAATGTACCCTATGTATACATTTCGCCTTGTCAAGAGTTCTACAAGACTAAAGCTCTTATATAATGGATTAAATATGTAGACGATGTTCTGTGTATTTGGAAAGAAACTGATAGACAAATTACTCAATTTTAAAATTTTTTAAACGAACAAAATCAGAAAATCCAATTTACGGTCCAGAAGAGCGGAAAAACTTATACTTCTTGGATTTAGTTTTATCTATTAATGAATTACACAAAATTGATTTTAACATATTTAGGAAAAATTTTTGTTATATCCATAAGTTCTAACCACCCTTACAAAATAAAATTAACTGCTTGTTACTCCATGATTATTAGATTAATGCAGATTGCGATTTTGTAGAGGTCTCACAAGGGTAAATGTATACAATAATAATATTAAAAATTTGTGATTTAGTCAAGTGTTTGTTTTAATATATCGTTTCTCATACTAATATATTTTGTATATATTTAATATTCTTTTATTAATTTTTGAGCCCTTATCAACCTTTAAAAAAATTAATAAACCACAACAGCAACTTCCATTTATCATTAATTATTTATACTAAATGCAAGAAATTCGCTTTAATTAATTATAAATACAAATCGAATGTTGATTGTGACTGATAAACAGTTATTAATGTAAACTTGGAATAATATACATATAATTAAGAAAACGTTTATATGTATAAGTTGTTAATAAAGAAGCTTAGCATCGCTTATAATTAATTTAAATTATCAGAAGAAAGGGCTTTATAGGCAGAGTTTTCACAATACTTAACTATATATTAAGAATAACACGACAAACAATTAATAAAAGAATGATGTAATAAAACGCACAGTAATATATGCAAAACGTTGGCACCTTAAAGCATTAGAATAATGTTCTTAATATACTTATGTGAAATCTTTAAAGAAACTTATATTTGTAGGTGTAAATGTCCCAAAGGAGCTTAAATTCCAGGATGGTTTTTGATGAAAACACTTCTAACTAAACGAATCTTTTTTAATTGATTTTGAAATTCAAAGTTGGTATAATTAATGTTAAACAATGCGCTATCTGCATTGCGATTTTAATTAATAAGGCAAATGGGAACAATATGTTAATAATAATCCGACATGGAATATATAAATATTACCAATACACCGTGCTTATGAGAGCTTTATTTAATAGGTATGGATTGCAAACATAAAAACCTTTATTACTTAGTTTTAAAATACAGAACGCTAATTGCTTTTTATTACCTTCTGCTTAAATTAAAGTCGTAAACGACTTCTTTTAGTTTAACTTTCTGCAACTTATATAGAAACCATAAACACAACCATTGTAAGCATGTGTTTGTCGCTTATATAACAATCCCAAGTTGTATGATAATTAACATCCGAGGTCGTTAACATTCAATTCCTCTCAGAATAATGTAATGAATTATCAATAAAAAACCTTTGAAAACCTTATACAAATAGCGAAACCTAGGTGGTTGGTTGTACAATTAAAAACTTTTTAACTTTGTCAATGAAGAAAATCGGTTATCCAAATTACGTATGGTGAACATATGGAAAGCATAATGTATTACTACGAAATTCGACACAAGGGAAAGTGAATAAAAGACAAGCCTGTTTTAAACCACAACTCTAACAGCCGTTTATGTATATATACTGAATCATTAGTAAGATGCAAAGAAAACGATAAGCTGTTTATTCTACTTTGATTGTTTTATTGTCTACAATTTATCTACTACTGATGGTCCTACAAGTCGGATACCATATGATTTAATGAAAACTGTTAATTGATTTTTGTCTCGAAAGCAGTGAAATTTACGTTATTTTTTTGTGATGGTATATAAAATTCTAAATTATAAAATAATTTATGTTTCCAAGAGTAATTTAGAGTAAATTCTTAAGGACTAGTGCGAGTTCTTTTAAATATATCGATATATTTGTTATCCTATTGTTTAAAAATATAAATATAAATATGGAATCAACAGAAGCAACTACTCCGAGGGCTAATACCCCTACCGGCATTGAATTACACTGTTTATTCTGAACGATTATTAGACGAAGATAACAATCCAAAAAAGAAGGTATTAAAATCCTTTTTCGTCTAAATTTTAAGGATCACAGATCCCACATTTCGAATACGTCCTACACAGTAGACACAGCGTACCGAAAGTCATATCCCACGACCGGTTTCGACCTGTACGCTGTGCCTACTGTGTAGGACGCGTTCGAAATGTGGGATCGGTGATCCTTAAAATTTAGACGAAAAAGGATTTTAATGCCTTCTTTGTTTGGATATGTTAAATCTTCTTCTAAGAATGCCGGTAGGGATATTAGCCCTCGGAGTAGTTGTTTCTGTTGATTCCATATTTATATTCATATTTATTATATAGCATGTAAAGGCCTTTCTCCCAGCGCCCACCTGATGATACCCGATAGGTCGAAATCGGTCGTAGGTTATGGCTTTCGTTACGCTGTGCCTACTGTGTAGGACGCGTTCGAAATGTGGGATCAGTGATCCTTAAAATTTAGAGAAAAAAGGATTTTAGTGCCTTCCTTTTTTTGAATATCCTATTAATTTTTGTTAAATTACATCATAATAGACAAATAAAACGGAAACAGATTAATTTGTCAATAAAAATTTTATTGCACTATCTTTACAAGTGAAATTAATAAAAGAAATATCTGTGTATTTTTTTTTTCATAATTCTGAACAATGAAAGTAAATTATTTTGAAATTTTTGTAAAGATTAAGTGAGATGAAAAGAATTCACGAAAGGATGAAATCGTACAGTATTGAATTGCTTCATACAGAATTGAAACAATACAACATCAACGGTTAAAAATAATTATCACTTAACATTTGGCAATATTTAAAAATGATTTTAAATGAATATGAATGCATAGGATGTTTTGAAATCGATCTACAGAAAGTACCTAGATATGTTTACGATCATCTGCAAAATTTTAAGATGCTTTGAATCTTAGAAAGGGGTAATTTATATTACAAGCAGTATTAAAACTGTCAATATTTGGAACACATCATCAACATTTAATGAAGAAGTTTAAGTCAAATTTTATTAACGAAACTGGGAACTCAAAGGCATTGTTTTTTTTATGTAAAAGGCCTTTGTAATATAAACAACAGTAAGGAATTAAAACACTAGTTATTTACGATTCTTGGTCGTGCTCTAATTTTTTTTTTCAAATTATAGATAGGAACAGAAGTAAGTAAACTTATTGTTACATCAAATGAAACAAAACTCACATTATTTGATACATGTAGGTTTCTCATTATATTTACAAATTCTAAAAAAAATTAATACTGATCAATAATTTGGATTTTTTGTGATCAGACTTGTTGGTAACTTTGTATAAAATGCGGGTATATTTTAAACATTTCTTTAATAAATCCATTTCAATCCAAAAAAAGGAGGTAATATAATCCTTTTTCGTCTAATTATAAAGATTCACATTTCCCACATTTGGAACGCGTCCTACACAGTAGGCACAGCGCACCGAAAGCGATATTCCACGACCGGTCTCGACCTGTCGAATCTGTGATCCTTTATAATTAGACGGAAAAGGATTTTTATCTTCGTTTTTATCATATAGCTTGTAAAAGACCGAAACCGCTCGTAGGATATGGCTGTGCCTACTGTGTAGGACGCATTCCAAATGTGGAATCTGTGATCCTTTATAATTAAACGAAAAAGGATTTCATTAGCTTCTTTTTTTGGATTGTTATCTTCGTCTAATAATCGTTCGGAATCAACAGTGTAATTCAATGCCGGTAAGGGTGTTAGCCCTCGGAGTAGTTGTTTCTGTTGATTCCATATTTATATTTAAATCCATTTCAATTTGATTAAACTGTGTATTCTGTTCAATTTACCACTCTTTCACCTAATCTGAAGCCGTACGGTGAATTTAAATAATCCATATTATAATGTTTCATCTGCCGGGCACCACTAACAACTTTGATTATATTTATCTGTTTATACGTTTTCAAGATGTATTAAAGGATGGAGTAACGGATAAATTCAATAATAACATAAAGTATCGTCTCATTTTCTAATACGTTAAATATAACTCCAATAGCGTAAATATTTAGATACACATTCAGTCGCTCATCAGTTTCAATTCTGCAGTATTTTATCAATTTAATGTGTATAATGGTAGGCAGGTAGATAGGTAGTAGTAGTAGTAGTAGTAGTAGTAGTAGTAGTAGTAGTAGTAGTAGTATATATTTAGTTATGGAGTGGAATATTTCGCGACAAATGGTAAGTAAGACAGATTTATTATGTGGACTAGATATGGTGAGCAGAGCTTGTAAGGAAAGCATGATGTTTCTAATATAAATTAATTGCTGAAAATCCAGGTCAATCTTACAAGGACGTTCATAAATTAGCAGTTGTTTCTATCATCGAGAACGGCACTTTCACAAGTGAGAAAATTTCGATTTAATTTTAAGATTAAACTTTACATATATGCAGTTACATACAATTTTGGAATATTAAAATCAACTAAAAGAACACCAGAAAAAATAAAATTTATTTCGTTTAGCGTTAGATATTTTAATTATTTATTTATAATGTTGACACGATAAATTAAATAAAATAATTCGGTTTTAACTTGCCTACTATAAAATCTCTAAAAAATCTTATTTACCAGTTATAAAAATTGTTACTATATTTTTAGGAAATATGTTGCAACCTGAAAAAAGATTTGCTAGAATGAAAACATTGTGATGTCTAAATGAATTAATTAATCATCCCAATTTGATAATTATATACAAGTACATTATTATATACTAGTAACGTGTGTGTTTGAAATTACACTAATATGCTTAAAATACTTGACAAAGAAGTTATTTTTATTCTTACTAATTTGGTTTACGTGTCCTATCACGTATATAAGCTGTGCCTCCAATTCAGGTAGACAAGATGATACCCTAATAAGACCCTGTTTAACGTTATGAAATACGGTAATAGCAGCAAAAGCAGGTAAATATCGACGTACTGCAATATCAACGTTTTAATATGCTTTCGTTTAATTGGTCTGGGCAGCTTCCAAAAATGTATCTAAGATCATGAAGACTATAGATAAGGCGCTGGTATTACTAAGTGCTGAAGGCCACCAATGTCAAATAGACTTGAAAAATTATTTATTTATCCTGGTCTGACCCTGACTTATCTGTCATATTTAACCCTATAAGAAATCCGTCATTTATCCTGATCCGGCTCTGATTGTATCCTTTTCAGGGATGTTTTTGTGTAGCTTGTTACCTTTTAAAATTCTCATGGATCAGCTTTTTGTCGTCGTGTTTACAAGTTTATTCCATTGTGTTGGTGTTCATGTTATCCAGTTGCGAACTTTTCAATGTCGTTACAAAGTGACAGCTATTACATTCAAGGTTCAAAAAATGTTGCAAACTTTTCACTCAGATGTGTTAAAATTAATAAGAAAGTATCAAAAATGTATACTTTGAAGTTTTACAACTTATATCTAATAATGACCAGTTTATTATTTGAGTTAAAAATCTAATATTTGTTAATATTGTGGGGATGAATTCCTACAGTGTATATAATCGAATCTACATTTACTTGATGGAAATTCATTATGAATATTATTCATGTAATAATAAGTCATGTAAAACTTCTGAAGCAGCCGCAGTGCGCGCGAAACAGTGATTATACAATTATATGGAAATTAACCAAATTGGTGTTTTATTAATATTCCTACAGTGTACCCTAAATGGATTTATTGTAGTTATAGTTTACTTCTATGGTGTTTGATACATTATGAAAAATTCTAGATACTTAAATTACTTAAAAACTGTACAGTTTTGAGAAATTATCTAAAAATGTGCCTCAAAAGAAACCAGCTCTCAATAATCTGCTGTTTGTACTGATTAGTTATTTGTCGACTTCCTTTTTTGTTGCAACTCGTTTATAGGCGTTCGATGGTTTACTTACCTTAAATTTAGAAGAAGTAGAATGGAAAATAAACTATAATACAACTTCTTTTGGTATACCGTACTTCTACGGTCTTTATTTCGTGAATAGACTGTAGCAAATAATAAACTTATAAGAACAACATTCTTTTTTCAAAAGCTCATGAAGCCTATGGAAAGTCAATCACAAAAATATCCTTACAAATAAAAATCCGTTGTAACGGACAAAAATGATCTAAACTACTTTATATTTGTTTTGCTACCATACTATATTTCAGACTATTCACGAATAACCAGATCAAACCAATATTATTTACAGATTATATAGTGACATGATTTAAATTTTAATGGTTGCTAAAATTACAAATTATCTGACAAACTGCAGGTTGAATTTGAGTTAAGGGATGCACTTGCCTTCAGCAAATAATATTTCAAATTTATTGAACACTCTGCTCCTGATTCATGGTTTATGATACAAACTGTTTTTGAAATGAACAACTGACCGTAACTTATTATATATACATTTCTCCGATAATAACATACCAGATGTGTATTTCTATTTTTTAAATTAATATTAGAGAGTTGTCAATATCAATAATATATGGCAGACTAAAAGTGAATTCATGTCAATGGGGAAATGTGCAACTTTCATCAGCTACATAGAAATTTGATCAACTTTCAATTAATTGTAGGGATAACGCTCGAATGAAATTTCAGTAATAATTTGGTTGCAAGTTCACTTCGACGACACAAATTTAACGCTACACGGTTTTATTAGAAACATTCGTTAATTCATATATTATAAAGACTGAAAGCACAACACTTCGCACAATTTGTGGTACATAAATTATTATATGTATATAAATATTAAAAGTTTATATGTTTGTGGTAAATAAAAGCAAAAAAGAAGTATTTGTCAGCATTTTAGGGATCGTTTATAAATTATGTAAGGGATATTTCTCCACATTTTGATCACCTTCCTCCTCCTTCTTAAGGAACCATAACACATTTGTTAACACCCTGCCCTACCGACGTACGAAATAAGACAAAAATTTAAAAATTGCTTCACTGTCAAATATATTTATTCTTGTGACAGAAATATGTATAAAAATATGAACTATTAATAATGTTTTTCAAAAGTAAGTTTATGTACATTAAAGATTAGTAATCAGGCAAGCGATCAGTAAAGCGAACAAGACAAATATGAAGGTAGAAAAATGCCAAAATCAATTCGATTCAGTTCAAATAAGAGGTTATATGTTTTGGATGAACTCCTATATTAATCGAAAACGAGCCTTTGATCATAAAACACTTATTTTGAAAAGTTTCACAAAAACACAATTTTCTCTATTTTTCGACATATCCCCCTTGTTTGTCTATACATTTTTCCCAACACATTGGTAGTTTTTTCATTCCGTTTTCATAAAAAGATGCAGGGGGGGTGTCTATCCAGTTGCGCACAAACGCCTCCACCTGTTCATCGGTCTGAAATCTCTCGTCTTCTAGTGACTTTTTGAGGGGCCCAAACATGTGGAAATCACAAGGCGATAGGTCTAGGCTATATGGAGGGTGTTCCAGTTAAGTCCAGTGCATTTCACCGATTTCGGCCTGCGTTATGAGGCCTAGCGTTATCGTGCAAGAGCAACACGTCACGAATGGGGTGCGTCTTCCTTTTTTTTCGGCGATAAGCAAGGTTTACCTGACTGAGAAGTCAACAGTACAGACAGTAGTAGGCTGCATTAATGATTTTATATTTTTATATTTAAAACTGACGTTATTTATATACGGTAATCAGCAGTAAATTTAGTAGCACAAATACCCTTGATAACGGTTTTTGAGACCGAAACAATATTGTCGAGTCTGATTAAATTGGTGAAAGTTTCTTTACTCTTCTGCATTTATTTTACTTAATGTTTGCGTACATAATTTTCCCATAGAAATTGTGTAGATAAAATAAAGTTTACACAAACATACATATTTATATAATTGTGTCGTTATCAAAAGTGTAGTGTTTTTGGTGCTCTTTCGGTATCTAACGGGTAACTAGTTTTATGTCTAATTTAAATTATCAATTAATTAAACAATAGTTGTTTCATTAACTGATTTATTTGCAAATTGATTTGATATTAATGGCCTTTAAAATGTTTTAATGGTGGTAGATAAAATTATTGGTAGCCTACATTATTAAGTGTTGTAATAAATGCAACAAGATAATATATATATATATATATATGTATTATTCAAAGATGTTCCAAATTGATGTGCATTAGAACAAATAATCAACACAAAATAATAATAGTAATTGCATCCTAATTACGTATTTCTTCTTGGTCTTGCGTCGACATGGAACAGGGAGTAATAAGGAGAACAAAATGTAAAGTTAATAATTTAAAATGAACACACGTAAATATTGCTCTGATTACTTAAAATATCGAGAAGTTATGTATCAGATCGTTAAATAGCGTCGAAGTAGGCGCAGATTTAAGAGGAAGGGGCGATTAATACCTCCTCCCTTTAAGCAGCACCCAAACTTCCGCGAAATTCAAAATTTAGTAATCTAAAATATTAAACTCAAGTGATTTAGACACCAGAATTTTAAACACCACATACCGGAGTAAGTACCGTTTTGAAAGAGTGTTTAAGATGCCTCCGATAATCGTGAGTCCCGCCGACTGTGAAGTCCGAAGTCCGGGCTGTTATACGATTAAACTAAAAGAATTTTGTTCAAATCCTTTGTTATTTTAGAAGTCAATTAATTTGTTTGGATAATTTATTAATCAAAATAAACGTTATAAAATAACATAAATAAATTACGAATACTGTCAACTTAAAACTTTACATTAAAGGTTTTGGCAAAAAATTATACTGGTTTGGCTGCAACTTGATATCCTGGAATAAGAGCATTCCATCCTTCATGGCCTGTGTCACCAGCTCTGCTCCAATGTGGAGCTACAGGTTGTGGAACCACTTCATACGTATACGTTGAACTACTTGATGAAGGGTGGCTTAAAAAACCTTTTAATGCCACAGCGCCAGATATAAGCAGTGCTGAAAATCCTGCTCCTAAACCCTTAAATGCCACCAGCGCAAGAGCGAACAATGCTGCCGGGATAAGGACCAATGTCTTAAATTTCAGTAGAAGAAGTATTGGCAACAAGATTTTACGAAGCTTTGTCTTTCTTGCCTCTACAAAAAAAATACCATTCAGTACTCACATAACTATGTAAAATTTTTCATCACTGAAATAGGAAAATGTATAAAGTAATCAGACCTATCATCAGTTCGTGTCTACTATAAAGCAATGCAAATAAAAAAGTATTATTTAAAGTTTGTGCCATTCTATCAAAGGCACTAAAATTTATTGTAGTAAAACTAAAATTATTTTTGATCTAGTGAAAAACATTAAGCATGACAATAGTACAAAATTAGGCTAAAATCATAAATATGTACAGTGATGGATAACCTTTAAAGATAAGTCCTTCTCAAAGTTGTTTAATTTTTAGTCAAGATAGTTTAATACAAAATAAATCGTATCTCAATAAATTGCCAGTTTTCTTGAATTAATTTCTTTTAAAATAAGTTATTATTTATTGAAACAGTTAGGGTAGATAATAATAATGATACAATCGTAGATACAGATGTATAATGGTTCACATTTAAAAATTTTAGTTTTTTGGTGAAGTTATCAATTTTTTATCCAGATCCATACAATAATTAATTTAATTAATTATTAGTTTTTAGCACTTATAAGAGTGTTTAATTTTCAATACTATTTCATTTTTGTTTTAATTAAAAAAATTAGTCGTGAATACGAGGTTTTCTAAACCATCAAGCCTGGGGTTGCAGCCCCCTAAGTCCCCCTAAAGGCGACACTGAAATAGTATGTACCCTTCGTAACATCATACGATACTACAATTAACACTATTTTCCTTAATAACTCGTTTTTATAATTTGGTAATTATATTTATAAATGCTAAAAGGTTTTTTCTTAACGCACGAATTTTATTATTTGTAGTAAGCAATAATGCCATAATGGTGTTTTGTTAGATTAATTGATTTAGATAAACATCAAACTTTCCTTCGTCACGTTCAATCCAAAGTACAATTTATTTTTATTTTTAACAATTTTTACAACGAAAGGTGTTTTATGTTGGTCAGAAACCATGACAAAAATGCGATTAGAACGATATTTGTGTTGTTATGCTCGATTTGTGCACGCAACAAAAACACCATTGAAACACCTAATGAGACTGAAAGCTGCTTGCAATTTGTTTTATAGTTCGCATTCATCAGTGAACAGGCTGTGGACACGCTGACCATGACCACCACTACTTCTTCAGGTGCCTTCGTGACCCAGAAATACGTCGAGTTTCCTGCTAGTGATCATGACCTCGATTTCCATCTCATTTCTCCTAGTTTGCCCAGCCCATAGTATAATACTTCCTTACAAGCACCAATAACTGTGTCCCCACTCAAATAAATTGTTTATTCGCTTGGTAGCTCGATACAGACAGACGTTATTACTCATTCATATGTCAGACACGGAGGAGAATACAGCACTGTTATTGCCTTTCATATACGTATATGTGAATAAGTTTATATATTTTTTAAACTTTGTATAAATTAAAATATTTCAGAAGGAATTCCTTGCTTGTTTCACAGATTTTATTCTTTCTCTAACGATCGTTTTGGTTACAACACTTTTTTCAAAGAGTATTAAATTACTGAAAATGGTGTTGTAACCGAAACGATCGTTAGAGAAGTAATAAAATCTGTGAAACAAGCCAAGTGTTCTTTTTGAAATATTTTTCAAAGTTTTTACTTAATAATGTTTCACCAAGTGCCAAGCGAGTCTACTATTTTAATTATTTTTTGTTTAAATTGCTTTAATTTTCATAACGAGGACTAGTCCAAAATTAAGAATTGTCTAAATAAATATAGAAATCACATAGAGAAATAAAATACCGCATGTAACTGTAAAATCGGACTTTTTTAAAAATCATGAGCCAATTTTACGATCGTTTAAAATTGAGGAAAAATCGCTTTTTAACTGTGACTACCCTATTTACCATAGCAAAGATCACTTTCAATTCTATTAATTAGAAAAATTTGACTTCCAAAACGGCTAAAGTAGATTTGATTACTTAAAAATGTGTTATACCAAAAAGGTACAAAAGTATGATAATAATTAAAAAAATACAAAATAATTAAGAAAATTAACATCTTAATGGAAATTTGAATATTGTGCAAGGAAATCTGTCCCACATACATTTGTTTTTTAACTGGTAAATCCTACGGTAACTTTTCTTTTTGATAAAAGAAAATTATTTATATGTTTAAGATTATTGAATATAAAAACTTGGAATTCCTATATCTGGATCTTTAATTCTAAAGAATTTAAAATTTACTTCTACATATCTAAGAAGGTAAACGGAAATAATAGTGGGGAATTTAAAATAGATTTCTTTTAAACCTAACAATTAACTTTAAAGTTTCTATTCCTATTAAGTATTAAGTTTGTAATATTATGTGCCGTAATAATTAATGAATAAAATCAAACAGAAACTGTAAAATTGAGATCATTTAATGCATTTCAATGGTAGTAGACGATATTAGTATTTCATACAAATTATATTTCCTACAAAAATTTACACAATTTGCAGTTTACACATTGAACAAAATTGATTTTATCCTGTCACATATCACTTCCACTTTGCTATGTAAAATTGTTTTCGAAAGGCGAATGAAAGTTCCGCAAACATAGAAAATTAACATTAGTAAGTAATACATTTCCGTTGCTCTTGTTTCAAGATATTTAAGCTAATCGTATGACATTTATCGGTTTTCCGTTTTTAATTAGTTATCGTTAACTAGGACATTTGCTCGAAGATATGAAACCCAACCAGTAACAACAGGTTTCACATTCTTGGATCCCTACATACGCATATAAGGCAGACTCTCATATTTGTTACACTGTTTTCTTGCAACTCGTCGTTGGGTCATCCAACAATTGCAAAATAATTTGTATGATTTTTATTGACTATTGTTGAAACACTATAAACTCACCGTATATAGGCAGCTTATTTAAAAATTGAATGTTAAACCAATGTTCAAAATTTATTTTGAGACTTTTATTATATCACTTTTTATGTTAAAATCCCGATCAAGCATTTCTAGGGAACATAAAATTTTATTAACGGTATGTACTCAGTATAGAAACAGAGAATGCAGATTTTTTGCCGATCAATGCTCGTCATCATATCATATCCATAAAATCACAGTTTAAAAAAAACACGTTTTTTGGTTGCAAAAAAATTTTTATTGTGTCCACTATAATTATTTCAGCACACAGTGCCTTCTACAGGTGGAAGAATTTTACGTCGTGAAATAATTATTGTGGAGACAATAAAAAATTTTTTGCAACCAAAAAGCCTGTGTTTTTATTTTAAACTGTTATTATCATGGAGTTGCAAGAGCTGAAGGCATCATCTATCCAATATCCTTAAAAGTAATTTTTAATCTATCCAAAAAGGAAGGAATTAAAATCCTTATTCGTCTAAATTTTAAGATCAATGATCTCAAATTTTGAACGCGTCCTATCAAGTAGGCACAACGAACCGAAGCCATATCCAAAAAACTCCTTAGTTCCTCACTCCATCTGTTTCAATTTCGTATATACAAGGGGCCTCAAACAAATGAAATATAGTTTATAAATTTTTTAAAGGTTATTTTAGAAAAAAACTTTTAAATAAAGGTTTTTATCACATTATGACAACATATGCAGTTTTGTATCTCAAAAACCGCCGCTACTATGATATACAACTTGGATTTTTCAAATGAAACGTGTTTATTGTTTACTTTTTTATAACGAAACTGAGGTGTTTTGACGTACCAGTAGGGTTTATATTAAAGTTTTATTAAAACTGATTTATTTATTTTAAAAATTTTTTGAAACCTAACAAAAAATTTTCACTCAATTCCATGCAAGAAAATGAGCTGAATTAATTAAAGAGTAAAACAAACCAACAAAATCGCAATATTCCATTTGAAAAATTAGAGTTGGAGGCCATAGCGGTGACAATTTTTGAAATATAAAATTACGGATGCTGTCAAGGTTTTTAAATAGTTATGTTTTATCTTGCGTCGCGTTGGTGAAATTCGTTTTATGGATATAACAAAGTGTGCATTAAAGTCAAAATATATATAGTAACACAATGTTACTGGCTAGCTTCTTATAAATCATTTTTTAAAAATTTCTGTAAATAAAGAAAATGCTTTTTAATGTTTCAAAACGGTTTCATAAAGAATTCTACAATTGTTTTGACCTATGCAATTTTAATCAAAAGTATGTTGGAATCATGATCATCCGTTTAAAACATTAAAAAGCTTAACACTGTGGGGGTGCACCTAATAATATTAAGTTCTAAGTTAAAGCCAGAGTTATTATTAATCACATCGTTATGAAGAATTGATTCAATTCAATGACAATAGATAACCTACTTAGTGAAAAATAGAAGAAAATCTCATCTCGGCTTCTTTATAACAGTATGTCGTCTTCAATTGTAAATAACAGAATGTACGCGTCTATCAATTTCATTAATAACGTTAACTTTAAGTTTAAGTTTAAAAACAAGTGCAACTTGAGGTCAACACTTTCTAACTAACAGTTGCGATGCTTGCTATATTGGAAAAAGTGGTAAGGGCAATCAACGTTAAAATATCTGAGCATGTAAAAAGTATAGACAAAAAGGACACCAAAACTGGCTTCTCAGAACATTGTGTCTTATCTAACTACTACTTGGACATAAAAAATGTTACTGTACTCCACAGTGGTATCAGAAAAAGCAAAAAGTTGTTACTCTTAGAAGCGCTAGAGATTAAAAAAGCCCTGTCCCAAAATATTAATTTAATCAATAACCATACGGAGTTAGATTTTGTAAACACCCCACTCATTTTAGGCAATTAAGATTAATTATATATATTGTTGCGTTAGCTTTTAAAATTTAGTATGAAATTTTAGTTAGGATATATATTAAAACGGTGAAACATTCTACGTTGTTTTATTTACTTTTGTACATTAAAACGCATTTTCTTTATTTACACAAGTAAGTAAAAATAATCGTTTGAAATGCCCCTCAGTCACAGACATCGGTTTATATTTACCTAACTATTTAGGGTATGAAAATCCACAACCAATTTACTGCATCCGACTGTACGTTTAAAATATTGTTTTGTATCATAACTATTTAGATAAAAATTACTCACCAACTATAAGTTCTCTTGCTTCGAGTTCAGTGGATGGAAATTTGATCCTGATCTCATGGTTCATAAAGTACCGTAGGACTCTTTCAAACACTCCTTCTTGGGATTTTGGAGTAAGTTGAACCTCATTCGTTTTCTCCAGAACAACAAAATCTTGAAGAAACGACACCGTCGATTTGCTGTCATATTCGTCAATGGTTTTAATAATTGCCTGCTCTGCACAATCGAAGTTGCCTTCACAACCATTCAAGGTTTCATCTAGGAAGTCAGCTTTGATGAATGAAACGCAAAGGAAAAACCACAAAAAATTCTTATACATTTTATACAAGTAAGTTATTATGTCGAAACGACCAAACTGGTGTTGCGGTTTTTATGGACGAGCCGTCATCTTTGTATTGTTGTTACTTTATATTTGCGGAAATGTATGCAAGTGGGGGCGATTTCAATTCGTAAATTAACACGGCCAACATTCTATGTTAAACGTGATTTTTTTGTCAATTCATTCTTTTAGGCCTACTGCATATGTCTGATGTGATGCGGATCACAATTGCCGTTTAAAGAGCACATCAAATGGCTGTTTTGAATTTTAACTATTCTCATACAAGTATTGGGTATGGTAAAGCAGTTGAAATTAAAAATGCACTTTTCTATCTCATACCACTCCCAATATGCCGCAGTGAACAGCAAATTTTCTGGGTAAGAAAAGATTTGAGATAATCAGCTTGTTCTGAAAATGTACACAGGGCGTTTGCTTTATGTAATGTAACGTTAATTATATTTAATTGCAGATTGCAGATTCATTAGGGGTTGGAATAGTGCCAACGTTTAACAGACATTGCGGCCTACTTTATCAGGGCAGAAGGATTGACTGTAATGTCTGCGAAACGTTTGGCACTTATCCATTTCACAACCCGGTTCCAGTTCTGAATTTGCGACGTCTTACTTTCTAAAATCATATCCATCTTTTTATGTGCTATCTCTGTTTTCTCACCCCCTGTTACTCAACTCCACCCACATTCTTTTGTACCATTTCCTACTTCTTATTATCGTAAGTTTATATATGTAAAGTTAACCTTAAAAGATAAATACCGAGCGGCGTGGTCTAGTGCTCTAGATCATTGCTTATCATTTGGGAGGTCACCGGTTCAAACCCGAGTCCGGCTCCCCTGGTCCAGATTCTCTGTGGTTTCGTTGGATCACTTAGGCAAATGCTGGGGCAGTAATATTCCACAGATAACCTTTCACTTTTCTTCTGTCTTCATTTCGTCCATTCCCACGATTCCTGAAAGGAGGCTGAAGAGGACCTTACGCCCTATCCTCCGGCTTTGCACTACAGTGTAGGTCGGAGGGACTGCCCGCCCACCAGAACGGGTATCTGGTGGGAATGAAACACAAAAAAGTTAGTTTTTTAGAAGTATTCATGAGTCTACGAACCGAAGTTTTCAGATTCAAATTATATCAAAATCATATTGAAACGCTCGCCGAGCATTGTTAACATCAAGAGACAAATTAATGTAAATACTGTGTAGATATTCAACTGTAAAATAAATATTATTACTCGATTAATTTTGATTAACAAAACACTGGCTATTGAGGAACTCCCTTTTGCTCCAAAATAATCGTGAAGGAAATCATTAATCATAGACGAAACTTACTTTGAATATTGTATGGGATTTATATAAAATACGTAATACTTTGTAAACAAGAATGTTAAAAAATAGTTCAATATTAAAAAAAATGAGTCTTATGGCCGCCAAGATCCGAGAACCTTTCCAAAACTGTTTACATTGAAGAAATAAAAAAAAAAAAAAATACTGAAAACACAAACAAAAACTTGTATAAAAAAACATGTAACAAAATAAAATCAAATGAGACAATAACCGTTACGTCCACGATCGTGTATCTAGGTTAGGCTAAGTGTAATTTTTATAATTTTCCGCGTATTAATAAATATACATGAATATACATTTAAATGTCGCTGCAATGTTTCGCATGCCCCGCTCCCATTTTTTGTCATTTTGGACAACTTCTTTTTCGATTGGATCCATCATTAACAGAAATATATATTTTTGAACACCCTGTGTAGTACGTGTATTAACTTTAGCTGTTACAAATGACCTTACAATAAAATAGCGAACTGGTTTCATTTGAAAATTGTTTTAATTTAACTTATAGTTAGGTGATAATGAGCAACCTGTAAATTTTTTGGGCCACCCTATATGTACAGATTACTACTAATGTAGATCACTCAAGCCTTGTTTAAGACAGGTAAAAAATGAATTACGATAATTATAGATAAACTTAGAACGTTCAGTTTTGCAATCACACGATTGCGATTACCAGCAATAGGCATAATGATAAGTGTAATAATAAATTAGTGAAAATTAAAAATGTGTATTTTTTTAACGTTAATTGTTTTGACTAAAAATATTTATGCGCCAAAAAGATATAAATAAAATACGTTACGCAAATTAAATATTAACGTAGTGACGGTGTTAGGCCTTTTAATAGAGGAAAAGGAATGACTCAAGTTTTCGTTTAAACAATATGGAAGTAATATTGTTATTCTCAAATTCATGTCGTCAGTGTGTAAGTTCATTTATAATAGGTATTCATTCTTTTCAAACTAATGCTTCAGACAGGTGGCGTATTCTAGTGTTCGATCTATGTTATATAAACATATACCATGTTAATATTAGATAGAAAAGACGTTAGCTTGTAACCTAAATATCACAATACTTACTAATTTCAGATTAAAAACTTTAATAAGTTAATGGTTTTAAGATTTCTACATTTTATTATATTTCTGGTATCTTTTTTAATTTCAGTTTTCTACATTTAGTGGTCTATTGCATTTCTATCTGCCTAGCTATCGTTTTAATCTGGTAGGTGGCGACTTAGTGTTCTTGTTTTAGGTCATTTAATAATGTTTATTAAGAAATTTCTTTTTTTAACGAGACGGCGCCATTTAATGTGATTTTTGTGTACCTATGTATTTAATAATTAAGATTTTTTTTAATAATAGGTTGCATATACGAAACAAATATGTATACAAAATCTAAACTTTATTTGTGCACTTTTTATGAAAAATGTTGAATAATAAAAAAGAAATAAAACACTGGAGAAGTTCCATTAACACGATTTATTAAACCCCAACTAAGTCGTTTCGGTAAATAGCGTCCATTTTCAGAGGAATACGGACTTGATTACTGGGTTACAAATAGGTATATAGGTATGAGATGAACAATAAACACATAGGGTTTCAATACACGTATTATTTCTCATAAATAAATATGTGGTAGGTACATAACAATATTACATGTATGGTGTCATATTAAAAATGAATTATTTGCTAAACAGTAGTTAAAAAAAATTAGGATACAAAAGAATTTCTTATTATTATCGGATGTATAAATTTTGTGTCCGGTATATATGTATATAAACAAAATATAATAAAAAACGTTTTTAAATGTTTCAAATGTATATTAGAAAAACTCTACATATGTTTCGGTGATAACACCTTTATCAAGAGTATATAAGATAATATTAAAATTTAAAACATGTTCAGGTCTTACATATCTACGGACGGTTGTTAATATGGGAAATACCCAAATACAGGTCTAATACAGGAGTGTCTTTAAAATCTAGCTAGTCGTTCGTTATATTTATGTTTTGAAGTAAAGCTTTTTTATTTCCAATTCTTTTAATGATGTCAATCTGATGACTCTGTTTTCTGAATGTAATAGTTTTAAATTATCTATATTTAAATTATGATTGAATCTAAACGATGTGTGCTAATGCCTGTGGATGTTTTTAAGTTTTCTATACTTTTTACATGTTCTCTTGCTCTAGTCTTTAAATTCCTGCCCGTCTGCCCTATATAGAAAACATCGCAATCTTTACAATTTATTTTATAAACCACTCTTTCTATACGTGCAATTTTTTGGTTTGTTATTAACCAATATTTTCCCAATGTTACATTTATTGACAGACACAGTGTTTATATCTAGTTTATTACATATTTTAATACTAAACTTTCCACAATAATTAATTAAGTTATAATGAGTGGTTGCTTTGTTGAATCCAGCATAAATATCTTTCATAATTAAATTTCTTTTCGTCTTTTTTAAGATATTGTCTACAATTATAGGGTTGTAATCATTATTTATGGCGATTTGTTTTATTATGTTGAGCTCTTTGTTGAAGTTAGATTTATTTAGAGGGAATTTTAATAATCTGTAGATGAAACTGCGGAAACTGGCTAATTTTATTTGTTGTGATTGGTTAGATTTCGAATTGATTATTGTGTCTGTGTTCGTTGGTTTTCTGTATATGTTAAAGTCCAGTTTTTTGTTATTAATTGTGATATTTACGTCTAAAAAATTTAAACCGTTTATGCTGTCACTTAATTCTAAGGTGAATTTAATTTTCTTGTTTATGTTATTTAAATGTGTTAAGAATTGATAAGTTGACGTTCAGTTTCTTTCCATATGCAGAAAACATCGTCCACATATCGTGTCCAATATAATATTTTGTTAGTAGCTGATTTATTACTGAAAAGGTTTTTTCAAAATTTGCCATAAAAATATCCGCCAATAATAATGAAATGGGGGAGCCCGTAATCCGTCTACTTGTTGAAAAATAGTTTTGGTTCAAACGTACATTGATGACGTTACTTATTTGCGATTTCATTATATCAGATAAGTCTGCCTCGTTAATAAGATCATTTAGAATTTTCTGTAATTCATCAATTGGAATGGAGGTAAATAGACTGTTTACATCGAACGATATTAGTTTTGAACAATAAGGGATTTCCAAATCATTAATATTGTCTATAAAGTGAAATGGGTTTTTGATTAAGTATTTTGAATTAAAATTTATTAGGTTGGGAAGGATTTAATAATTAATTTGCAAAATTTGTAAGCGGGAGCGTTAATATTGGAAACAATAGGTCTAATCGGTGTATCCTTTTTATGAATTTTTGGTCGTCCGTAGAGGACGGGAGCTGAAGCATTCATGACTTTAAATGTGTATAAATAGTTCGGGCCAATGATTAAATCATTATTTTTAAGAGCTTTGATAACGTTCTTTTGGAAGTTAGTAGTCGGGTCTGAATTTAACTTTTTAAAATCGGTTGTATTTATAAGTTTTTGGATCTTACAATTATATTCGCTGAATGTTAAAATAACTACAGGATTGCCTTTGTCTGCTTTACATAGTGTTAAGTTGTTGGATTTTAGTTTGTTTGATATTGATTCAATGGTTGCTTTTTCTGATAAGTCAGTTTTTAATATAGGTATTTTTTTGCATTAATAATATACATTTGAAACAAATAAAGCGTTTTTTATTATATTTTGTTTATTTCATAGTGTTTCATAATTCAGTCACCGACCAAACTATTTCTCTTATATGTATATAGTTCAAGTTAATATATATTTATGTGTTAAATATTTATAAGAAAAATATAGATTAATAGAGTAGGAACTGCTATATTACCTTTAGGTATTATTATTGTAATTTTTGTTGAAACAGTGTTGCTATTTAAAAAATACTGTTAAAACTACATTTGTATAAATAATAATTGCTATCAATAATTAGGGTATAAGGAGTACGTATTCATTTAAAAGATATTTATCTTCTGCTTTTTTTATATTTATCAAGAACTAAATTTTTAAAAGTCCTTTTACTTTTAAAGGACAGTTTTCTATCAATTATTAATGGATTTGTTGCGTGTTAACGGTTAGGAAAAAGTTGTTGAAAGTGAATCGCTGACCTTGTGAATATTTCGGTCTTATCTCAAGCTGGCGTGGTAAAAAAAGTTATCGGTCTTTACTATTCGACAGAATGACTTAGAAAATGTTAAAAAGAAGACCAATGTGTGTCTATTGCTTGTCTTTATACAATACAGTTGTTTCTACGCGAACGAATAACATGTAAAATGTTTGATGCGATGCGGTAATAAATAATATGATAAAATAAATGTGGCATACAAGTAGTGATCGAAGTAGTGTTATCGGAATGCGGTGAATTAAAGTGATGAATTAAATTTGTTACGAAAAGCTGTACTTTTCGTTATGTGAATTTGTGAATTTTAGTGTGTGAAAAAGGTAGACAGTTACCATGAGCACGACGACGAGAGAACTTCTAAGGAAATAAGGTAGGAATTTGTAATAGTTTAGTAAAATTGCATAACGATTAGCAAATTTGCAAAGGTATGACCAAGACAGAAATCACAAAAATTGCAAGACATGCATTTTGGGGTTTATATGTTTTTTTAATTTTTAAAAAACTATTAATGGTTAATGCAGAACTGAATTATTGAAAATTGTAAATGTGTGCATAAAACAAAGTTACTTCACTTTTGGAAATAACTTCTACCAACAAAAAGATGGTTTACCAATGGTTTACCTCTCTCTCCCATTCTATCCAAAATTTACATGTCAAATTTTGAAAATAATCTCTTTAATAGTAAAAAGAGACTTTTAAAAGCCGTCCTTTCCTGGGGACGTTACATAGATGACATTTTTTTCATGTGGACAGGGACTCTTAGACAATAAAACAATTTTATTTCATTTCTTAACTCATTTAATAATAAAATGCAATTTACTATAGAAATAGAGGTGAATGCCACAATTAGTTTTTTAGATGTTAAGATACTTAAAACTAAGAATAATTCTGTAAGTTTTGATATTTATCGAAAACAACCATCAACAACTGATGTCGTCATTCCTGCCTCTTCCAATCAATCTTTTACTATAAAATTATCAGTCTTTCATAGTCTTATACATAGGTTGGTTAATATCCCATTATCAAATCAAAATTTCTATAAGGAACTGAACATTATTAAACACATTGCCGTAAACAACGGTTGCAAAGTGGACATTGTAGATAATATTTTAAAGAAAAAACTTAGAACACAAGCTCAAAGAATGTTAGGAAATGGTTTAGTAACTAATAATGTTAACCGTTTTTGTGCCCTAAATTATATTAAAAATACCAGTCATAAAATTTCAAATAGATTAAAGAATTTAGATTTTAATGTTATAGAGGTAAATAAACTAAAATTAAGTAATCTTATAGTCAATAACAAACAAAAATTAAGTAAGCTTAAAAAAATGGCATTTATAAATTAAATTGCAACAAATGTGATGCTGTTTATATTGGCCAATGTGGTCGGGCTCTAAAAAACAGAACACTGCATAGAAAACAATCATATTTTAGATATCAACAATATTCAATTAATTCACAACGTTGAAAAAAGTAGAAAACTTAACCTTCTAGAAACTTTAGAAATCAAATTAGCAATTGCAAAAAATGATAATATAGTCAATAACCAAACTGAAATATTATCGAAAAATAGTCCACTTCTGTTAACCAATTTATGATGGTTCCCCCCCCCCCCCAACCTATTTAGGCTTATATACATCTGTAACTTTGTACTTATTTGTTATCTATTTAAGGTTTGAATTACCGTTCCTCAGGTAGTAACTACAATACTCTTGATAAAGACCGACTGGTCGAAACAATTGTCGAGTTTTTGACTAATAAAATCGTTGAAACATTTGTATAATAATACTGTATGATTCACTTATTGATACATAATCACCTACGGTAAAATTTTGTTAATAGTTAAAAGCCGTTTGACATTTATCCACTGAATCTAATAATTAAAAGTATGGTCCTTCACAACATTTTTAATGTTTAATGTTTAAATTGCCAACATAAGAAGTAGGCGAAACGTATTTCCGCAAATTAAATTGTGTATACAATTGATTAGGGATGAGTCTCTACTCATTTATTTTAAAAGTTTAATCTTTTGAAATTATTTATTTTATTTACATATTATTAAAGCGGACGTTATTTTATTTTTGGTTAATTAATATTGGTGTTTAATATAAGAACAAAGGCTTTCACGGCCAAGTTGGACTTAATAGTTCACTTAGACCACGGCCCTACAGCCCGAATCTATTCTACTAATCTTGGTATTTTTAAAACAAGCTTGTTTTCGCATTGATGAAACCCCAAGACCAATTTTGTTTATTTGATGTTTTAAACGTCACAGCTATGAAAAGTAGATTTACGACTTGTGAATATGATACTGATTACTGACAATGATAAATATTCATATAAATTAGGAGAAATAAATATGCAGAGACTGTAGGTTAACACCTATATATTATAATTCCTATAACTTAACCAATCAGTTCTTGTCATAGGCAAAGTGCCCATATAAACCTCCATTTACTAATTAATGCAATAAAATTTATGGTTACCGTTTAACATACCTGCGATTGCTTTTAAATTTTGAATAGTTCATACAATAGGAATCTGAACTCTTCATTTTGTAAATTTTGGAGTTTTCTATAATTAATCATATCTTGGCTTACTTGATGAAAATTAATTAACACTTTAAAAGGAAAACACATTTTTAATTTTCACTGGTTTATTGTTTACTTAACAATTGTTTCGCTAATACTTTAGCTTCATCAGAAGTAGACTTATACTTAATTAACAAACGAAAATATGTCTAATTTATACCTAAGTTAGGGTTCGAACTACCACTGGGGAGGGGAAATAGGTTTAATAACGGTGAATTGTTTAGATCTAACTGATCATTTAAAAGCAAATCTGTTTTTTTGAATTTATTTATTTCCATAGTTTCAAGTAAAGTTAGTTTGTAATTATTTGATTCTTTATGCAAATTAGTGTATTCATAATTGAATTGACGACGTGATTGTTGGTTTTATAGGATCACAAAGACAATTAAACATGTTTTTAGATCAAATAAATAATTTACATCCAAATATAACGTTCACTGTAGAAATAGAAGAAAATAATAGTTTAAATTTTTTAGATTTAACTATATCAAAAATAAATTACAAACACGATTTTTCAATATTTCACAAACCAACACATACGGATACAGTTATTAGCAATTTGTCAACACACCCCTACCAACACAAACATGCCGCATTCCATAGCATGTTATATAGATTAATAAAAGTACCTATGAACATTGACAATTATAATAAAGAACTGAACATTATAAAGCAAATCGCACACAACAATAATTACAATATCAGTATTATAGATAAAATTTTAACAAAAATCAAATTTAAACAGGCAATACAATCAGTTTTTTTTTTAATAACATATATAGGACATCCTTCAGAAGTTATTAAAAAGATTTTAATCAAAAACAATATTAATGTAGCTTTCAAAACCAATAATTCGATATCAAATATTTTAAAAAACAATAAAGATAAAAATGATAAAGATTGCCAATCAGGAATCTATAAATTAAATTTTGGAACCTGTAACAAAATTTATATAGGTAAAACTAAAAGAAATTTTAAAAAAAGAATAAGTGAGCACTATAGGTCATTTAAATATAAAAAAATCGATTCTAATTACGCGAAACATTTGTTGTTAGAAAATCATCAATTCAATTATGAATACACTAATTTGCATAAAGAATCAAATAATTACAAACTAACTTTACTTGAAACTATGGAAATAAATAAATTCAAAAAAACAGATTTGCTTTTAAATGATCAGTTAGATCTAAACAATTCACCGTTATTAAACCTATTTCCCCTCCCCAGTGGTAGTTCGAACCCTAACTTAGGTATAAATTAGACATATTTTCGTTTGTTAATTAAGTATAAGTCTACTTCTGATGAAGCTAAAGTATTAGCGAAACAATTGTTAAGTAAACAATAAACCAGTGAAAATTAAAAATGTGTTTTCCTTCTAAAGTGTTTGGAGTTTTCATCTTCAGATATCTAAGATAAACTCAGTACATGTATTTATAATTTTGAACCACGTATATATACGTAATGAGGGTTCAGGTAATAAAATGAGTGAAAAAAAAATTAAGAACACAAATTGTAGATTTCCAAAAAACACATTATAACCTGACAATTGTTTCGCCAAACTTTGGCTTCTTCAGAAGTTATACAAGAACTTGATAACTTGTATAACTGCTGACGAAGCCAAAGTTTGCCGAAACAATCGTCAAGTTATAATATATTCTTTTGAAATTTACAATTTGTGTTTTTAATCGTTTGTGATGAATTTTAAAGAAGTACGCGTAGATTCCATTATACATAAAATGAATGAAACAAAATTAATAAAAACGTGGGTTCAAAAATTTTACACTGGTAAAAATAATCATTTCTGAATAAAGGACGTGTAGGTACCTTAACCCACTTTAAAATTCAACACCAGTATTTTTTAAAGTAATAAACACTTGTTGTCTATTGTTTACTTTTTCTATTATACCAAGGAAAGAACCATTGATAACCATTAAATATGTACTTTTAATTTTATTAATAGTAATAAATAAGTTAACAATAAATTATCTTCTTCGTAAAGCGTTTTAGTACGGATTTTGCTGTAAATATGCTAATTCATGGGCTGTTAGACTGTCTTCAGTGTGTCCATCTTCAAATTTAAAGGATCTATCCCAACCGCCGCTACTTCCATGGGGACTTTCCCAACCACCTGAGTTCCATCCTTGACTTGAACCACCACCTGAATTACCTTTGAATAACGCTGCTAAGCCACCCTACAAAAGGCATATAGTATTAAAGTACATACCCAATATCTAATGGATTAGATTTTGTAAATGGAGAAGTCTTTAAGTAAATTAATCAAAAATTATTTGTTAATCATATTTAATTGTAGTGTTGAGTAAATTCAAATAGAAAATACCATAACGATTTGTTAAAAAAATTACCCCGGTTTCGCGTTCATATATAATACTCAGTATTCAACTTACTCCAGAGCTTCCAAATAAACTCTGTGCGCCTAAAACTGCAGCAAGAATAAAGGCGAGTTTTGCAGCCAACAAAGCCTTAAGTGCAATGCCTCCGACAACTGCAATCGCTGGTCCATAGGACATGAGTTTAATTGCGAGAATTTTCAAAATTAGATCGAAAATTTGCTTCTTCTTCTTTTTCTTACCGCGCCCTTCTAAAATTTAAAAATAAAACATAATAACAATAATAATAAAACATTGTGCTTTCTTTCTACCTTCTTCGGAAATAGCAGAAGTTTCTGAAAAATCGGGGAAATCCACTTTTATAGAGCGTCCGGATATAAATTCGTTTGTAGCATCAAAAATCATTTCTACGAGTTTGAAAAATTTTTCATTTGGCTCTACAGGCAATTGCGTTTCTTCGAATTTTCTCTTCGACTCGTCGCCGTTACTGAAAGGAGTAAGTTCTGTTACTCATTATATTAAAAGCAATGTATTTTATTACTAGTAATTAATAGAATAGCTTTTCGTAAGTAATTCGTAATCAGGACTTTAAATTGAATTGAAGGCCATCTGTTTAAAGTAGTCTTAAACAGAAAGCAGTTTGAATAAAGAATATAAGCAATTGACACGGCACTCGTTCGAGTTTAGAAAATAAACGCGCGATGGCAGCAGGAGTTACAAAATTAATTATATGTTTCATACGAGTGCCCGACTGAATAATTCGACATTTGTATAAGATTTCTGATTAATTTATATACATTCTGAATTAACTGCATAACGGCTTATTCAACTGTTTGCGTTCTTTTTTCAGTTTAATTAAAACTTAGTATTACAACAAAAAGGTGCGACCCTTGAGGTCCACACAAACTTCCGACTATGCTAAAGAGTGATATTTATCAAAATAAAAAATTTCAATACATTTTTATGGTTAAAGGTCGTAACAGCATTTTAAAATTATTTTTGAGAAATACCTGTGTGGTGCTATATTTTTAGATTGTTACTATCAATATTTCAGTGTTATTAACAATATTTTATTGTCGTTAACAATGAACTAGCGTAGTCCTTATCCGGGTCTAAAGGCTATCGTTGGTTGGAATTGCTTCCTAATGTTTCGCTAGCACGAGTGGTGACCTTCTTCAGAGGTCCTCCCATCTCCGATGCTGGATGTAGACTGCAATTCTAACGTTTCGCTAGCACGAGTGGCGAACTTCTTCAGAGGTCCTTCCATCTCCGATGCTGGATGTAGACAGTCTACATCGGAGATGGAAGGTCTTCTGAAGATGTTCGCCACTCGTGCTAGCGAAACGTTAGGAAGCAATTCCAACCAACGACGGTCTTTAGACCCAAATAAGGACTACACTAGTTCATCAACTGGCCGCGAAAGCCTTAACCAATTTGTCGTCGCTAACAATATTTAATTATTATTAACAATATTAGATTGTTCACATACACACACAAATATCTATACTACATACTTCTTGTCAAAATTATGTTGTAATCCTATTGTATCTTTCCTTCCATTACATTAATTTTCGTATGATCGGGAAGTTAAGAAAACAAAACAATTAATTAGCACATTATAGAATGTTTAAACAAAAAATGGATTTTGTAGAAATTTGTGCCTAAAATATGAATACTTATTCTAAATACAAAATCTTTAACTAAAATTAAAAATTCAAACAAAATCTCCGTCAAGAAATTTAATAAATTTAGATTTTATTGTTTAACTATTTTGGTGTGTATTATTAAAATATTTTGTAATTCTTACCTTACTGCTGAAAATCCTGGTAGGATTTCTAAAGATCGGATTTTGGAAACTTTTCGTATAATGGAAAGGGTTTCTTCTGCTGTGCAACTCAGAAAACTCATTATATCCTTAGACGAGATTGAACACTTCATGATGAAGTTCGGAGTACTTCTAATAATTTCATTCTAAGGCAAACCAAACCACCAATTTCAATAAACTGTTACGAGACTTCAATTAAGACAGTATTTAATTACTATATCATAAGATATAATAATTGACATATAAATCAACAAGGTACCTCTTTCCTGTTAACAATAAAATATTATTTACGTAAAATTAAAATTAAAAAATGCTTAATAAATAATTAATTGTTTAAAATAATAAAAATAAGTAACCTTGAATAATTTTGAAAAGTTGACTACTTTTGAGGCATGCATTGCATCCAAAGAAATAGGTCCCATTGACCTTCTTGTGAATTTTATTTTGATAATTTAAATCTTGAAATTAACATTTAAAGTGTTTAATCTAGCTAATAAAAAGCTGCTGTGCTGTGAAAAGAATACTTGGTCACGTGCAATTTATATATTGAAGTAAGCGACGGTGGAGATAAGTTCTATTAGCAGCGGATATTTGTAACGTTCACATGATAATGGGTTTATTTTACTGATTGTACACCTTTCGTTATTAATGATACATATAGGATTTATATGTTAATTACAATTATTATTGATATACATATTTTTCTTGTATTTAAAGTAGTAAGTATTTATAATAAAAACAGTTAACTTACCTGTGAGTAATCTACGTTATCCGTTAACGTCTCGGTTTCTTGTGCAACTGGTACCTTAAAAATTAAGAGTATTTCCGTTGAACTTTTCATCTTTGTTTAAACAACTTACCGTTAAGACCCCCGCGAAAGTGACGAACAAAACCACTAAATATCTCACGATGTTCATAATTGCTATCGGTTAGCTGTCAATGTTCGTGTAATATTCACAAACGTGTGACAAGGTATATATCTTAAACAACCCCTCTCAAAACAAATCCGACGTGTTCCAAGATGAGAAATTTTGTGTACTTAGGTTGTTAGCACACCACATCCTCGAAAATGACCTACTACGATACCACAAATTGGCTTTGTTTGACGTTTAATGTTTGGTCCGGAACAAGAAACAAGTAGGTACTTACATACTTTAATCGAGAAGTAAACCTTTTTATCCAAACATACCGTTTAAGGCCGCTATATTTACCATCAAATCTATTAATTATGAATTGTGTGTGAATTATAGACACCAACCTATTAGCTTATTAATTAGGAAGAACGAACACACTAGACATTAAATGGACACACCGCTGTATTTTTTTTAGCTATAATAAGTTATTATTTGTTTAAAGATTTTGACAAAAAATAGCATTAACAGAAGAAGATAACAACTTTTAATCATCTGTATATTTTTTCCTAATACCTATTTTAATTTGAAGCGTAAAACTGTTTTCCACTTAATATATATTTAGAGAGTTTCAGTAACCATAACTAATCTTCTGGACGTTGATAACGACAAAAATAAATAAAATTAAGCTCTTCCTGAAGGTTAGGTTATGGATAATTTAGGTTGCCCTGATTTGAATCTTACATTTTATTTATTATTTAACTAGTTGAACCCATTCAAATTTGGATGGACAGGTACCGTTATCTATAGTACATTCTAAGTGAGGAAATGACGAGATTTTGTTGGTAGGGGTTTAGTCACAGCTACTGCCGTAGCTTATCTATGACTAGTGTGATCAATATTGTCATTTAAAACGCCTGACAAATGGAAAATTCACGGTTTTTAATTAAAAATTCCGAACATTTAAATGGACAGCTAATTTCGGAGTATTGTATCTTCGGACAAGATAGCTCCACCGATTTGCTTTACAAACCTACCTGCTATAGCACCATTGATATAAATACTTTTTTATAGAGTAATTTATAATATTCTCAATATTACGCTTCAATAGGGTAAATAAAAAGGTATTAGGAAAAATATTTTGATTATTATTAAATAAGGGATTTTTCTTGTTTTAATGCTACCTTTCAACATAATATTTAAATAATTATTAACTTATTGCAGCTAAAAGATACAGTTGGGGTAATTTTATATTTGGAAAGGGCAATTTTTTAAGCTACCACACGTTCATTAAAAATTTTATTGCATTTATTAATTATATTTATAACAATTTTTATATACTAAACACTAAAAGAAACAGATACTGAATAAAAATAAATACCCGAAAAACCGTCCACATAAAAATATTCGAAAGATTCTTTTTTCTCCTTTAAACATGCGAATTTAGAAGGCGAAACCAATATTTTTGGTTTTCCAGTTTTGTTTTTGTATTATGTTTATTTTACCTAAGTAAAGTACAAGTATGTAATCCTTATACAGTAATTTTGTGAAGACAATGTATGGAGATAATTATGACAAGTTTGAAGTTTATTTCAACTTTTATTGAATATTTCACCGATTGATTAATTGATTTAATTCCATCTATCGGAGACATATTACATTAGAAATCGATTGGAGTTAATAGAATCAAATGTTATGGTTGAAATCTTTTGTTCTTGCTTTCCCAAGCAGACCTCCTTTTGATATAAAAGATCTCACGATCAATATAAATCCAATGGAACTTTCATATTGCAGTTTTCGTCTAGATGGCATAGCTATAGACTGTAGGTACTTATTTATAAGCATACTTAACTTATTTATTTTTTAAACGATGATTAAATTAAAAAATTGAAGTAGATATTACTATTTAATTTTAAACTCTGATAATAGCGATATTGTTTAGGAATACTCCAAATGTATTAAAAGTTTAGGGATCGATCTGAATTTTTAAATACGCCAAAATCAGTACAAGAGTAATAATTCGGAGAGTTAAATAAGGTGTATTACAATTTAATATGATCTTTTAATTACTTAAAGGAGGTGTGAGTTTGTATGTAGTATTATTGGTTGCTTCAAATGCTAATTCAGTTCAAGGGTAGTTATCATCCTTTCCTGATGCTTTAAGTCCTAGAGCAGCGGCGAATAGGGCAAAGAAAAATCCTGCTAATCCCGTTGATCCGACTAGTAAGACTAAACCTCCCACAAACAATGGTATTAGAGCTACAAATTTTAGCTTGTAAGCCATAATGAGTGGTAAAATATACTTTTCGAAACGTTTTTTCAGTTTTTTTCGCCTTCTTCTGCCATAACCATCGCTCTCGTCCACAGTCTTAAAATCTGAAAAACAATATTCACTCTTTAATCTAGTTTCTATTTCTTCTCCGTAGTTTTTATGTATTGTATTATTTAAAGCCAGATAGGGCTAAAAAGTTTTTTAATTAGACATCCAACCAGCGGTGTTTCACTTTCGGAATAATTTTTTTTGAAGGATTCGATAAATCATCGACTAAACCGAAGTTCATTCGAAAAACTAAGTCGATGTAATATTAGGTTATAGCCAGTGTTTCCCCATCTATTGTTATTTACTGATAACTATAGTGTTTCAAATGCTTTAAAATGGCTTTACAAAGGGATCTTTTATTCGAACTGAATCTACGATGCGGATTATATAAGTACGTGGTAGGCACGTTTCTTAATTTGGAAATACGGTAACCTAGTACATCCAGTAAGTATAATAAACTTAATACTTTGTAGGGTGCAACTGTTGTGAAACATACTTAATGAAGTAAAAAAACAAACAAAAAGAATGTTTCCTCAAATTTTATTAGAAAAATCCTAACAAGTTTCGATCAACGCGACCATTTTCAAAGGAGTAGAGTACAACAAATAAGTATTTGAAATAAAAAACATTTGAAAATGATCGCGTTGACCGAAACTTGTTCGGATTTTTCTAATAAAATTTGGTGAAACTTTCCTCTTATTTGTTTTTTTTTTTACTTCAGTATAATAAGTCAAAAATAAAAACTGTCAGGCAAAATACCAACTAACCTAACCTATTCTATCTGTAAATTGGTTGTTTGGTTGGTGTTATGTTGGAGTTATCTACGACGAATAAACGGGTTCGTAATCCCGATCCATGTCTGCTAGTGTCGACAGAAAATTGACCAAGAACCGTTTTTATTTTTGTTCTATCTGGTTATTTACATACCACGTAGTTGGTTACGCCGTGGGTTCAGTTTAACAAGTCGATATAACTATCTCAATAGAAAAAGACCTCAACTAAGTTGGGATTATTGGAACCTTCTGGCACACTGATGATGCTAATTTGATTGACGTCGAGTTTAGGTATTCTCAGTTCTGGTACAATGGTAGGACTTCATTACATTTTTTTTTATTTAGAAAAAGACCTTCTCAAAAATGACTAAATTGCACAAAAAATAGGAAAATTTTAAAATTTAAGTTAAAAATGTGAGAAATGAGGATATCTTTAATGATTTTCATTGAAAATTTTATTTAGGATACATGCAAAGTGTATTGTAGTTCAGTGTCCGTTATATTGCTAAAAATGAGAAAACCGTAATAAAGCTAACCCAATTTTCATATAATTAGCCTTATTACAAACATACACATACACAGTTAGTTATATTATAACATTACCTGACCAAAGAAAAAAACTATTACAATATTTGTCAGAAATAATTTGAACAGTTGTACATACCCTTAGTTAAGGATAATTTTCCTGTCGTCATACCCGACAACGAATTCATTTTATCACGAACTTCTTTATTTTCCATAACGGCACCGACACTGTCACAATAAGCCCTGTCTACTAAAATATACACTACCATTAAGTACAAAAGGAAATATTGGATAACCATGTTCAAAAGATACTTTATTTCATGTCACCTCTTTAACAAAGCAGACTAGAACATGAAGTGTTGTTACACATCACGACATTCAATAATAATTCGCCAGATATAAATAAATGAAATGATTTCTGTTTCACGGTAGTATGTCATGTAATCCCTCCTTTACCGCAGTATCATGATTATAATGTTTGTTATTAAATATTTCCGAGTGAATTACTTAGGACTATGTATCTACATTTAGCTGACCGTATATACTATACTAATAGCTAATGTAACAAATCCATGACCGTCGTAAACCTGAAGCATGAATAAATCAATATGTATATGTATTTTATTATTATCTATTAGTATTAATATTAACCACTAGATGGTAGTTTATGGTTTGTTTGGAAGAATGTGAACATTATTGAGTACAGGTTGTGGGAAAGCAAGCAAAATGAGGGTATCTACTTCTTAAACTGAATCTACGTAGTAGCTTATATACGTAATAGGCAAACCAAATTAACAGTGGCCATTATGTTAATAAAAATTATTAATAATTTTTCGACAATATCTACACCGGTAGTGCCACAAAGTGATATAAGGTTACAGTTTCAAAGGTATAGTAACAGACGAATATTACTGAATGGTTAAGTCATTTGGATTGTGTTTCTTTTGTGTAGTTCATGAATTAATAGGTAACTGGAAGTTGTTTCACAAATGATTAATGTATCAAAGAGATAACATCTACGTAGTAGTTATTATGTAAATAGTTTTATAGTTAATACAAAATGGAAAGTTATAGTAGTGACAGAGATGATATTTCAGTACATAGTAAATTTTGCAAGTGGAATATTAACCTGAAGAAGGCACTATGTGCTGATATAATTATTGTGGAAGCAATAAATATATTTTATAACCAAAACGTGTGTGTTATGATATTCATATAGAGTTACATGCGTTAAAAGTCTCGTCTATTAAATTTTAGTAACTTTAATTGCATGTTCTACTTAATATTGTGGCAACAAAAGTGTGTAGATTCAGTAAAAATATAATTTTTATTTGTTAATTAAGTTTAGTGCAATTTAGATTAGTGTGACTGCTTTAACAGAATTATAACCTATAAGTCCTATTTAAGAACTGCCCAAGTCTGGTCATTTCAATTTTGTATGTAAAATTTATATGATTTAATATGGCCCAAAGTAGAAGTTCTAATATATTGTAGGTATCAAATAGTTTAATTAATAAACAATAATCTAAATTTTCGGAATGATTCGAAGAGTTCAACCCTGTGACTTTTTCTATAGACGATCCTCAATAATGACTAACTGATTATTATTTAATTTTATTGAACTTTGATTTTCTATGTTTTAATCAAAAGAGGATATGGTGACGACTTCTATATTTAAAAATTTTATTACGACACTAATTTTGGTTAATACAAGTGTGAAGAATATGTGGCAATTTATTCTTCGTGTAAACATTATTCTTAAGTTCTTCACATTGAAAATTTTAACCGGAAATTTCTTTTTGATGGTACGCTACTGGTTTATAAAGTAAATACGAGTAAGGAACCGTGAACCTATAATGTAATTTTCTGCGGTTCAGTGAGAGGAAAAATCGTATAGCGTTGCACGACAAGTTATAAGATGTTGTACCTTAATTAAAAGTCCGGTGGCGTACTATTAAAAGTTTCGAGTTTTGGGCGACTAAAATATAGGATACTGATGTTAACTCTTTTACTATGCTGGATCCCATAAAATTAACATTTTCTCAATGGATAAATCGTGAGAACTACTGTGCTTGAAATCAAAGATTAATGAAGGTCTTTATTCAATAGAAGAATATTATGCACGTTTTTATTAACCTAGATTAAATTAGAAATTTCTTACTATTTAAACTTTGATCGGTGCAACTTTTGTGAAACATATTGAATACCGATTATAAATAAATAAAACACTGGAATGTTTACACAGAATTGTATTTAAAGTACTCTACAATGTTGTTTCGACCTCAAGACCATTAAATACATAGCTCAAAAAAATGGTTACAAACCGAATCTAATAGAAAAAAAATTAAAAGCAAAACAAAAAAGAATATCTTTAAATTACTGTATACTTCGCAACCCTTTAAAAACAATAATAAATTTGGAAGTATAAAATACATTAACAACTTAAGCTTTAAATTTACAAATTACATAAAAATGAATTTCAATTGTACAGTAATAGAAACAAATACTTTAAATTTAGGAAAAAGTTTGGTAAATAATAAAATAAAAAATTATGATCATATGGACAAGAGTGGTATCTACCAATTATTTTGTGATTCATGCGATGCGTCATACATAGGTCAAAGTGATAGATCTATTAAAAATCGCATATCAGAACACGCATACGCCATTAATAAAAATGAAAACAAGACAGGTCTTGCAGAACATTGTTCAATAAATAACCACTTGATAGACGTTAAAAAAATCAAAAATTTTACATCCAAACATATCAAAAAGCAGGAAACTATCTTTACTGGAGAGTCTGAAAATTAAAAAAGCTATAAACAATCAGGTTAATTTAGTGAATAATCAATTAGAACTTAATATATCCAATTCGCCCCTCATATTACACAAACTATAGTAAAAATTGCCATCCACCACCCTTATTCGAAACAATATTGTAGAGTATTTTAAATACAATTCTGTGTAAACATTCCAGTGTTTTATTTTTTTATTATCGGTAGAAATTTCTTAGTGTTTCTTTAAATACGTTTCCTTTTTTTTATAACGTAAACTACTAGAATCTTTTTCCGTGTTAAAGAAAAACAAAGTAATTGTGCACAGCAACCTATTTTGAGGCTAAAGACAAATCGTATTATAAAAATGGTATTGTGACCGCTATAATCGTTGTATCGCTCTCGTAGGGAACTGTATTGAATAATAAAATCAAATTCTATCAAAAAATAATAATTTATTCTATGCTAGCCTACGAACTTTTTAGCCCGCCTGTTATATCAGATTACTGTTCATGAGCAGTAGATGCATGTTCAACCAGTCTTCGGACTGATGACTTTATGATTGCTCGCACCGGAGATTTTTGTTTTTTTTTTATGAAATTGATAGATGACGTCAATTGGTAAAATTTTGCTTTTTTGAGTTTAGGTACCAATAAACTCTGGACATGTTTCGTTTGATTGAGGATAAAAGGTCGGCAACATATAAACTCATAATGTATTTCACATTCGACGAAGAGCATAGAACTTTAATTGAGGTTTCAGATATTAGAATAGATTTATTTTGACTGTGTTAGCAACTCCATAATAAAAATCCATCCATTGTAAATTTTAAACTTTCATATACTCGGCGCTAACAGACAACTTGAATCAATTTTCTTAAAATATCTGTGATTTATATTATGCGAAGGTAATGAAGAAAAATTCTATGGAAACATAAATATGAAGGCCTGGGTTTCCACATTATGATGCACTATTATTGAAAACTACAGCTGGACTGTCTAGAAAATGTATAGATAAAGTATAAAAAGAATCAGTAATAGTAATTTGTTCAAAAAAAGAGGGTATTATAATCGCCACTCGCCTAACTATAAAGTATCACAGATCCCACATTTCGAACGCGTCCTACACAGTAGTCACAGCGTACTGAAAGCCATATCTCACGACCGGTTTCGATGTATCGGGTCGGGGTGGGGCTTTTAATGCCTTCTTTTTCTGAATTTGTTATATCTTCGTCTAGGAATCCATCGGAATCAACAGTGTAATTCAATGCCGGTAGGGGTATTAGCCCTCGGAGTAGTTGTTTCCGTTGATTCCATATTTATATTGAATAATAATTTCTTTTCCATAAATAGTGAATTACTTTTAACTTTATTTATTATGTAACAGGTATAAGAAGCACAATTGCTGATGAATGATGTTTATACTGTTCAAACTAAAATTGACTCAAATGTCTGAAATCTTCAATATTGTATCCCGACAATTATAGCTGATAGAGTAAATGTGAGTTATTTTCAGAAACAGCGTTTAAAATAAGATCCAAAAATAGATACAATGTTTTAGGCACCAGTTTTGCAATTGGAGTTTAAAGGTAAAGGTAATTACATCAATGTTTAAAAATATACACGAAAGGTGAAATTTACTTCTCCTTAATTGTTTAGACAATACAGTTTTAAACTCAAAACGACAACATGATAACAATAAAGACAAAGGGAAAAGTTGGTATGGAAAACGCCAATTACAGGAATTGTATATATGAAAGTAGAAAATAATCTTGATAAAAGCAAGAATAGATATATTATAGGAAAGTGGATTTTTTTAAGGCAAAAAAGTGAGATCCTGATATCGAATAGGATATGGGAATGAGATGATTTTAAAAAGTGGAAAGGAAAATTTCAATAGAAGTTGATAGAAAGTTGCAATAACGCATACATATATGTACATACGTATATGAATGGCGCTCCTATTCCCTTTTTTATATCGAAGTAAATTTATGCCCCTAAAGAAAAGTCCAACATTTACGTTATTTGTTTTTTGCAATAAGATATTTATAGAAAAACCGTTCTCAATAAAAATCTATAAATAACAACTTTTATTGAACTAGATAAATGATAGGCACAAGAAACACAAGTAAAAATAATTACGATTTTCTATGTCATGTTAAACCCAATCCATGTATCGATTCTAAAAACAAGTAGGCACACATACAAAAATTAAGACTCAATAAGTGTTTAGTTCCGTACTAAAACACAATTCGTGTATTCTGTGCACTTGAATTTGAGTACTATCGAGGACACATTATCATAAAGGATAAATGTAAATGTACTTACCTGTTCTTGTACAGAATTGTATTTACCATTAGCAGCACTAATTTATAAACGGTATTTGCTTTTACTTTCTGTATGATTTATTAATGTTGTACCTACCTACCTCGTACGTGCTTGTAATCAACCATATTCTGTATAACGGGAAATTATCTTAAGTAAAACAAGTGGTCTCACCGGATGTTACATGAGATTTTACTATACATATAGATGGATTGGCCTGTTAACATGGTTCTTAGGGTCTTACATCTGGCTGAGTTGTAGATTTTTAATATCCACTGTGTATTTAATATAATTAATGAACGCATGGTTAACCAACTTCGTTATGAGAAAATCGTCTGAAGCTAATAAATTGCTTCTTTATTAATTGTAGTACTTAGTGCCTACAAACATTTATCTAGAAAGGTAATGATATTATCTGTTCGTAAATGATAAAAATTATTACAACTGCACGAGTTCTTAATGAGATAAATAAATACTTATTTTTTATCATAAATAAAGACGTGTATCCTAAAAGGCAAATAAGAAAAATACGCTTTTTAGTAATGTATTTATTAAAACGTATTTACAGGTCAATAAATATTTATAATATAAATATTAAATTAATATATATGTATTTTACAATATTACACAGTCATTCCTTCTTCCAATAGAGAAATTTGTAAAAGTTAATCGACCGACAATTCGATCTACGATTTTCCGAATTTCAACTGACTCGAGCACTTAAAATCGATAATACTGGCAGGTACATTGTATTAATGTTTATTTTGGGCTGTACGCTTTGTACGCCATTTTTTGACCAGTTTCGAGTGACCTTTTGTCCCATCCGCCGCCGCTGCTTTGCCATCCACCGCCTCCGCCTCCCGATTGCCATCCACCGTGTCCACCACCACCACCTCCGCCGCCACCACCACCGGAATTCTTGCTAGCGAATAATTTTTTCAGTGCAATAATTCCTGACAGAAGTAGGGCGATCTTTGCAGTGATAAGGGCTTTACCAGCCAATAGGAAAAGACCAGCGATAGCTAATGGGATCAAAGTAGCTATTTTTCCGGCAATTCCCATCATCATCCCACTCATCATGCTGTTTTTCTTTTTTCTTCCTATAACAAAATTAGAGATATTAGAAAATATCGAATAATTGTAAATTTCTTTGTGATATGAATATATTGAGAGTAAATTACATACCTTCTTCTAATCCTGATTCATCGTCAGCTATTGGCATTGAGAATTGCAGGTTTCTGGAATTCATTAGGTTGGTGAGCTTATCCATTAGCATTGTATTAAGGGCAGTTTCCTTTTCATCGGCTGATCGTGGTAAGGATTTCTCCAGTTGATCTTCGCTGATAGTGTTATCAGATGTTCGAATCCCATCTACTCGAACGAGATCTAGACCTTGGAACAATGCGAATTTGTCCATACGTCCCAGCCTGTCCAGGACAGTGAGTGCCCTTTTCTTCATACATAATGAAAATCCGTCAGATCTACTACACTCGTCAAGAACTTTGACGGCAAGTCGTACTTCCGGTGTTTTTAGAAAATCCATAGAGTAGGCCGAAGCGGCAATCGCCACGACGAGAACGAAACTTATCCTCACTGCCATCACACTAGTTCACCGAGAGGCAGACACAAACTACGAAAGACGTAAATTGACGAAGTATTTTATACCAGAACGGATTCATAGAATGACCTTTCTACCCCAACTTCTTCAGATCGCGTAGTAATGGCTTCGGGCGACTTGGCAAGATTCGCAAAAGCGCCCACACCTGTTTTCGTTGACATATTTGCCGACTACCCCAGAAGACGATTGGCCGCCATTGGCCTACAAACGGAAGTCTTAACGTCATTGGTTGAGAATTCCGGTAATGTGCGCATCACCTGCTTTACACACAGACTCGCGACCCGACGGTAGGTCGACGGTGACTTTGCCTCAGAAGAAGAAGAAGTGGTCGACCGACAGCACCAAGTTTGACCAATTTCTCCACGTTTTGTATGCAAAGACAGCAACGGCAACATTTGTTGACCTACTAATTCACTCTCAGATGTGATGCTACAAGATTCATTTCCGTTTAGATTTTTCCATTCTATACATTAGAAAAACATTTGAAATAGCAAAATATCTTTTGAATCAATAAGTAGGCTACAGAACAAATAATCGTACTGTTGCAAACCTATACTAAAATCTCTATAATCCAATATGGAAAATAATGAACATCTTCTCCAATTAATATACAATAATTGACTTAAAATGAGGAATACGGTAAGGTTAATGTTCTTATGAATTATGTTTAGCGGAGTGCAATACATTAGAAGAAACGAGGTTTGCACCTCGAGGTCTACACAATCAATTTCCCAGCATAGTGGTATTTATTAAAATAAAAAAATTCATCTTATTTTTGTGTTTGAAGGTCACTACAGTATTTTTAAATTATTTTTGAGAAATATTATTACATTGTTAATATAAATGTATAAATTATTAACAGTATTTAATTTCGTTAAAAATAATAAAATATTTCTATAATTATTAAACATTGTTATTAACAATATTCGATCGTTGATCAAGGTAAATTGGATTAATATACTTCAAAAATTCCTAAATATACTTATTTGCAGTCTTTTCCTTTAGACGAAAAGACGGCTTCCTTCAGATATTTTAATAACTTTGCTAGGATTGGAAAATTAATAACTAAAGAAAATGTTAGAATCTTTTATTTATACCCTTGTATACGAGTATTATCTACAATAAGGATAACTTAATTAACTTTAAATAAAAAATAAAAAATGTTAACGCATTTATTTACAAGACAAAATCATCAAAACCATCTTGAAATTACAAAAACGTAAAAATCCAATATTTGGTCTACCATTATTACTTATCGTTAGTAAATTAGATTGCATTATGAGAACGTTGTATTTCTCGGTAAATAGGTTTCACTCCAGAATGTGGAAAGTAAAAATTTTCAGGTATTTATTTTCAATTTCAAAAAACGATTAAAAATTTTTTGATGTTTGTTGTTGGATTTTCTTTTCTTTCTAATTAAATGACTCCATCGTTCCGTGTTACACTCCTCAATTTAATTTAATTTATCAGGTTGGTTTGTAAACAATTTTTCTTAATTGATCCAATTTTCTGAGGTAAAACCATAAAAAAAAAACGTTTGAGTTAATTACATGTTTAAACAAAATGTGTGAAATCTGCACCTAAAAAATTTACATCTGTTAATGAACAATTAACCGCACGGTGAACCGCAAGTATTTAAACCAGCTCGACGACTTACTCGACAGAAAAATAAACACAAATAGCAACTTACGCGTTTTACGGTCGAGTAACACATAAATAAATACGTCATACCGGCGAAGAACCTTTTACTATGTAGGTAGTGAAACTGATCTAGTTTCGAACGAGATACTTCCGAAGCATCAAAATTGTGTAACAGTTTCTTCGAAGAGCTTTACCTTGTGGCTTACTCTTTTTGGTTTAACCAAAACAATTCATCGTCGAAAATATTTATTGACCATTTAATAAGTTATGAGACTCAAATAATACGATTAAAAATTTATATTTATATACAGAATGGAAATATTCCAAAAATTAGGCAAATCATTCATGATTATACTTGACATACTAAAACATTGTATATTATATATATATATATATTAGAAAGAAAAGAAAAGTACTATCTATTTTTTTAATGCGATATATATATATAAGTATATATATATATAAGTATATATATATATATATATATATATATATACTTATATATATATATCGCATTAAAAAAATAGATAGTACTTATGTGGTACTTCTTATTAACAGAGTTAAAAGAGTCAATTGAAAAACATTATGTTATAATAAAAATAAATATAATATAGCCTATAAAGGCCTTTTTGCCAGCGCCCACCTGATGAGACCCGATAGGTCGAAACCGGTCGTGGGATATGGCTTTCGGTTCGTTGTGCCTACTTGGTAGGACGCGTTCCAAATGTGAGACCTTTAATCTTAATATTTAGACGAATAAGGATCTTAATTCCATCTTTTTGAATATATTGTGTTATAAGTACAAACATATTGCAAAGGATGAAAAGTTGCGTGTTAATTTTGAATAAATTAAATTAAATTTCTCCAGCTACTGTAATCACCATTTAGCACAAGTTCTCACGTTTCTTTTGTTTATGCAAATTATTTCGTGAGACGCATTTTTTTGTTTTAACTAATAAGCCATTCTTGTAGTACTACATGTAAAAATGTGAATACAGTAATTTATGTCTGTTTAAATAGATTTTATTACTGAAATGTTAGATTTGCGAAGAACTCATTTTTTTTAGTGGAAACATATTTGCCATAGGAATTCGTAAAATCAAAATTATGATAAAGTTTTCTGTGAAATGTAATTACTTGCACCCATTTATTCGTACTTTTGTTTTTTTCAAAAACATTTTGATTATCACGAGAATTAATTTGGATGTCTATAATGGAAACATAGAAATAGAAAAAGTGGCTATTAAATATTTTCAGAATATATTAACGGACAAAACAATTTTTTGAATTAATTAAACTGCGTAGGCTTTTACGGCCGCCGTTATTATAAGAATGATTTTCCGGGTTTGATGGCCGTGGTCTAAAGGCTTGTTTTTTGCCTGACGTTTCGTCAGCGACTGCGGCTGACATCTTCAGAAGTATTAAGGTCATCGAAGTAGCTTTTTGTCTGGAAGTTCTCTTCTCGGCGGTCCGCTATCGCTACACACGATAGCTTCGAGACAGAAAGCTACTTCTGAAGATGTCAGCCGCAGTAGCTGACGAAACGTCAGGCAGAAAAAAAGCCTTTAGACCACGGCCATTAAACCCGGAAAATCATTCTTATAATTTTTTGAAATAGGAAATGCTGGTTTTGACCTTAATATATTTAGCCAAAATCATTAAGCTGTACAGTGGAGAGAGTATTGAGAAAATAGGGACGTGGTTGCTGTTCGGTTAAACGATACTATACTAAATTAGATGATTATAAATTACAATTATTTTGACGTCGGTAGGTTACCCATAAAAGAAAAAAAAAGGTCGATGTTCATAAAAAGTATATATAAATCGCACGATTGGGTAGCTCTATGTGAAAAAAGCATTTGTTATTGAGTATCGTTATTTCGAAAATAGAAACCAATTCAACTAAAATGGCTCCGAGGATTCTCGAATACCCAGAAAAGAATTTTGAATTTTTGGTATTAGAATTTTATTTTATTCCCGAGTGTAATGGTTGCTCTAAAGTAACATTTAATCAGGACTAAACTTAGGTTTCTACAAAATTTCTTACAACTGAACAGGGGCGAACGCAGAAAATATTTTTTGGGTAGAGGGGGTTCTCACAAAAATATTTTTACCTTTTTTATAGTTGCAGCACATGTCCTGATTCGATTTTTTAATTCTAAGCTGAATAACTCTATCGCGATATAAAATGGTTTATTGTTAGTTATTTCAAATTTTAAGATAATGAAATTGTGACGTAGGCAGTGGCGGATTAATGATCGACTCCGCCGTAAGTCCTGTTTGCTTATAGTTGTAATTATCATAATAAAACATATAATTTACGAATATTACAAACATTTTATATCTAAAAGTATCATAATTTTAAATACAAAAGAACTATGGCTATGTGTTCATGAGTACAGACATGAAAACAAGTTAGTTTTGGGTTGATGGTGTTTCACAGTTCCGTCCTTTGAATAAGTTGTCATATAGGTAGTAACACTGTTGAATTGATACGGATGGCTAATTGAAAGATGTAGATGTATTTACAACTATACGAATAATATTTGTAGCTTTAATGAATCATAAAAATAAAATTTCATTTTTATACAACATTACAACACATGTTTTAAAGGTCCAAACGGTGAAATATTTCTCGCCTTTAAAAATTTGGCGTCCTTAAAATTTTGGCGCCCTAAGCTCGAGCTTCACGCGCAATTCCAGCACTGAACGTAGGTACAGTCTACGTAGCATATTCAACAGATTTTTAAATTTTTTAAATTAGCCTGATAGTTTATACTCATATTATTAAGAAGTAGATAGAACTGTCCAAAAAGTAATGTAGACAATGTCGAGTAGCTCGTGTAACTTCCATGGCCGGAAACAGAGAAATAATAAATATTAAATGCTGACCCCAAAGGCTTATAAATACGTATGTAGGCAAATAAATTTTATTGTAACCTATTAAGCGGTTATAAAATAATTGTGTTACGCTTTGCAACAGGTGTTAAAGTTTTAATTATAGATATGCCTATTGACATTGACCCTCAATATTTATTGCACTTTTCTACCTTCAGCATGTGCAACTGCATACATATGTGTATTTACATTACAAACGTGACGCTTAATGAATGTGTGGAAACTTGCATGTTGGTGTAATCAGTTATAATTAAAATGTTAATTAATACCTGTTTTAAATGAGGTAAAGTGATAAATTACTACTAAGGTAGTATAACTTATAATATTAACTTGCACTTTTTTCCAGTTACCTCAAATTAACTTAGAGAGAAATATAAAAAATAAGTTCTTGCCAATGTTTTCGTTTCTAATAAACATATGTATTCCTTATTTAGATTTTATACCTTCTTACAATGTAAATTTGCCAATATGGTAAAATACGCGAAATTTATCCAATAAGTTGTTTGTTTCGTAGCAAATAATAAATAATACATGAGCTGAATAGTCCCGGGCCTAACACATACTACTAATCTTCAAAAGACAACTGTTAAAATTTCATGATATTCTATTTATTAGTTTGTGAGTTATTGCGCTAAGTGTGTAAGAGTGACGGTACTTTTGTTATTTTCCAAACAATGGTTCAAAAACAATTTCGTGTTTTATTTTACACTGCTTCTTGATGGAAAAAAATACCATTCAAGTGAAGCGAAGCAATGGCTTCAAAAGTGGAAAAGTGTTATGGAGACACTGCTCCATCGTAAACAACCGAAACAAAGTAAAACGTCGGTTTGCTGACTTCAAACGTGGTCGTAGAGACACTGGTGATGCAGTGCATCAGAACGCAGTGGACGTCTAAATGAGGCACCAGAAAACACCAGAAAACAAAAAAATTCGCGAAATAGTTTTGAATGATCGAAAAGTGAAATTGCGTGAGTTAGCTGACATCGTAAAGATATCAAGATATCAAAAGAACGTGTTGGCTTTATGTTTTGTTGCATGAGCATTTGACTATGAGAAAGCTTAAGCTCTGTTAAAAGTGGGTGCCGCGTTTGCTCATTGTTGAACAAAAGCAAGAACGTGTTGATGATTCTGAGCAGTGTTTGGCCATGTTTAAACGTAAACGTAACGTAAACCGGAATTTTTGCGTCGACATGTCAATGTTGACAATGGATGAAACATGGATCCATCACTTCACTCCGGAATCAAAGCGATCGTCATCTGAGTGGACAAGTAGACAGCAACTGGTGAACCTCGTCCAAAGTGCCCGAAAGCACAACAATCGACTGGAAAGGTTATGGCCTCGGTATTTTGGGATGTGTGTGATGTAATATTCTTCGACTATTTTGCTATCTTGAGAAGGGAAATACCATCAACAGTGAATTGCCGTAATCATATAGCGTTATTGGAGCATTTGATGGCCGCAAAATTGAAATTGCAGAGAAATGACCGCATATGGCAATGAAAAAAAAATTGTTTCATCAAGATAACGCACCGTGTCACAAATCAATCAAAACAATGGCAACACTACATGAATTGAACTTTGAATTGCTCCCACATCCATCGTATTCTCCAGATTTCGAGACTACTACCAGCGACTACTGGCTGTTCGCAGACCTCAAAAAAATGCTCACCGGCAAGAAATTTCGCTCGAATGAAGAGGTTATCGCTGGAGGGTGAGAATAGACCTCAGTATTTTGAAGCAAAAGATAAATTGTTCAACAAAAGTGGTATTGAAATGTTAGAGCGGCCCTGGAATGATTTTGTTGCTCTTGATGGTAATTACGTTAATAAATAAAGCCAATTTTGAACAAAAAAACGTGTTTTCTTTGTTATACCCGGGATTTTTTAGCCCATGTGTTACCTTATTTTGTGGTTTACAAAAACCGTAGAGGATTGGATAACATTAACATCGTCATATATCGCAAATAAATACTTAAGATAACGATATTATTATAATTAATAAAATAGATACAATATCAAAACTCATACCGTACAGAAGTCTTCCGTGAAATTATAAATAAACATTTTATGTTAACAAGATTTCAAAAATATTCATCGACTATTTTGCTATCTTGAAAAGGGAAATACCATCAACAGTGAATTGTAGTAATTATATATCGTTATTGGAGCATTTGATGGCCGCAAAATTGAAATTGCACAGAAATGACTGCATACGGCAATGAAAAAAAAAATTGTTTCATCAAGATAACTCACCGTGTCACAAGTCAATCAAAACAATGGCAAAACTGGAAAAACATGAATTGAACTTCGAATTACTTACACATCCACCGTTCTCCATTCTCCAGATTTGGCTTCCAGCGACTACTGTTCGCAGACCTCAAAAAAATGCTCAGCGGCAAGAAATTTCGCTCGAATGAAGAGGTTATCGCTGAAGGCTGAGAATAGGCCTCAGTATTTTGAGACAAAGATAATTTGTTCTACAAAAGTGGTATTGAAATTTTAGAGTAACCGTGTTTTCTTTGTTATGTCCAGGACTTTCCAGTCCATGTGTTAGATAATGTTATTTCTTGAATACAGTTTCCAAATTGATTGTTTTGATTCACTTTTTTAATTTAATTTCTTTGGTAACAACCTTTTCGAAATCATATTATGGTTCGATTATGCACGAACTTTTCGGATCACCTTCGTATTCTTAATCGTAAGATCGTTAGAAACGTCTTCAGCATATAACACATAATTAAAGACATGATGATGATTCTGAAGAGGAAATTCGTTGATGATTTTAAGTCGTCCAAGTAACTGTACTGATAAATGAATCTTACTGTGCTCGATACAGAAGAAAGTGTTACCTCAAATATCTTCGTAACAGATAACATAGCATTGTATTGTACTTACATTCTGGGAGAAGCTGTACTCCCCATGCACCAATAATAATTATGTGCTTGTTTTGCTAATAAAAGATGGTGACATAATTGACCAAGCATTGTTCCACGAAACAAAGACTTTACCTTCATTACAAGAATAGTAGTTAGTAACAATAAGTAACGTATGGAAAGTTGTGTGTAAATTGATATGCTATGATTTACGGTTTGTGTGCGGTTTGTTGATATTTACGGCGCAGAAACTAAAATGTAATGCTTAATAAAGAACATTTATGTTGTATGTTACGACCATGTTTTTATAACTGTGACTGAATGGAAACACTGTCTTAAAATATGAGTAGAAATTTCACTAATTTTTGTTTACAGGTTTTATTTATATTTAATAACACAATCGTGGTTTGAAAGTTAGTTCGGTTGACATCTTTTATGCGTTTTTTATGCGTTTCTCGTCACTTAGTCGGAAAGGAAATCTATAGTCCTTCATTAGATTTTCAGTATATGTTTATAAGATACCGGGAGGTAGTTGTTCTTTTAATCTGTTATTTCTTTGATTTCCTTAAAAATCTCCTGTCAATTGTTGAAAACGAATTAGACATCTTAGATCTTAAAATCCTAATCTGCGCGGCATTATCATAATTTATTTAGCGTTTTGACTTGAATCGCAATCAAAAGTTTGTTAACCATTACAACTTGAAACAATTATTTCTTTGCTGCACTTATTGTGTGTTTTATTCACGTGCATGACTCGTTGATTACACAGGTCAACGAAAGTAAGGATTAAATAGGAAAAAATGAAGGGCAGTCATTTACGACGTAATTTGTAACTCTGAGACAAAATTTAGCATCAGAATTGCCTCGACACGTCAAATTTTATGAAATCTTAAACTGTAGTTCTCAGGCTTTGACGGCCGGCGTATGTTGATGCAGTGTATTCTTCCGGGCTGTTTTGCTGTGGTCCATGGAATTTTTCATTTCCAGACGTTTCATCCTGCTTTGCTGACGGCATCTTCAGTGGTGACTTGGCAAGTGCTTGGTCGTAACTGATTATTCCATGGACCACGGCAAAACAGCCCGGAAGAATACACTGCATCAAATCTTAAACTCAAACCTCAAGAATTATGACGTGAAAAAAAAGGACAAAACACCTAAATACCTAAAAGAAAGTGATAGTTTCTGTATACTGAAAATAAAAATTATATAAGTAAAATTTACCTTTTTATAATTTGGGGTGTGGTGTGTAACGTAGTTATATCGGATCCAGGACATTTTAGGCCAAGACTTCTCAATTCACTATAAATATGCGGCTGAAATCATATATAAGGTATAAATTAAACTACAAGACAGGTTAAAATTTTAAAAGCAGTTATTTAGGAAAATATTTTTCATATTCAGTTTCTTAAATGCCCTAATATAATCGGTGCCGGATCAGGCTCTAATATGGAATACCATAATACGGTATTCATGTGTGGCCCGTATTAGGTACTAAAAAAGAAAGCGCTCTTACGAAATGCCTTACCTATCCCAATTTAGCGATGATTTTATTGCCCTATCGTAGCTCTTTTAGGAAAGACCTTATTTATCCTTATCCGATCCAGACTTGTCTGCTATATTTTAACACTATAAGAAACCCCTCATCTATCCCAATTAAGCTGTGATCTGATTAGCTTATCGTATTGCTCTTGAGAAACCCATTTTTATCCTGACTTGACTGCCATATTTTAACCTAACAGGGAACTGATGAATATTGTAGCTCAAAGGTTAGGCTAGGTTAGGTTAGGTTAGGTTAGTTTGGGTTAGGTTAGGTTAGGTTAGTTTGTGTTTAGACAGGAACCTTGTTAATTTAAGTGCAAAGAATAAATGTGGGGAAGCGGGTCCTATTACCTGTCATAAAACATAAAGCGAAAATCTATAAGACAAAAATTATTTATAATAATCCATCTATTCTTTTTGTTTATACAGGTTATTGGCTAAAAATCTGTGTGTGCAATTTCGTGATTACCTACATGTTAATTAAGGCACGGAAAAGTCGTTTATTAAACATAAATTTTCACATGCACTTCCGCAAGTACTTGCATAGAGGTATAACGACGTCATGCTCTAGAAGTATTGCAGAGTAAATATAAAAGAAATTGTTAAAGACTTTGCAACATTTTAGTTCCATCTAAGGCGCTTGCAAAATGTTTGTTTATTTCCGGCTGTTCATGTTTTTATTTTTCACTATATCTGTACAATCGAATTCGATCGATAAAGAATTGGAAGTGTTTAAAAGTGCATTTGACGAGTGTATCATTTCTAATCATACAATAAAGTGTATTATCATGCGTGCTATTGATGCCTTTGGTCTCGTGTCTGGAATTGATACATTCAGTAATATGGGAAACGAAGATCAACAGTCAATTCGAGGAGGAAAAAAGTTGAATGATAATGATTCATTGTATTTCAATTACGACATTATCAGGAAATATGATTTAGTGTCCTTAGTAAAGATGGCGTATCTTACTGCCGAAAACTATTTAGGACCCAAATTAATGACCTTAGATCCGAATTCAGTAGAGGGTAGAAGAAAACAAAGAAAACAACAGTTTGGTCATATTTTGTTAATCGCTGCAGGTGTTTATGCTTTGAAAGTGTTAACCTCTTTTAAGATTATTGGCGTTATTAGTGCAGTTGCTCTTGTGTTGGGTAAAATGGCATTATTGCTTAATTTAATCCCCTACACTTTGAAAGGACCTGGCGGAGGAGAACAGAATACTTTAGAAATAGTCAAGGAGCCTGTGTATTACGAAGATAATAATTATTCCAAGGTGGAGGATTATTCAAAAGGAGGTGGAAATTACCATGAACCACCATATTATGAGTATGACCAGAAAAACTATGGATACAAGAATGGTGGTTATTCCTGATGATCTCAAGGAGAAGACATTATTTTAAATATAGTTCCATTGCATCCCCTTATTTTTATATGTGTAGAATCAGAGGCTGATGAAGATTGTAAGTATAAGAACATAGGCTTTCACAGCCGGAATTTATAGCAGAATTTAGATTTGGGCTAAAGGGAAAAATAGTTTAACTGAACGGTTAAGTCCAGATATTTCGTCGGCAACTGCAGCTGACTCTAATTCTCTGTCAGTCGCTGCTAAGAATAAACTTTGCACACGTTATCACCGCAGTGCCGCTGATGATGTCAGCCGTAGTTGCAGACGAAAAGTCTGGACGTAACTATTAATTTAGAACATGGCCCTTTAGCCCGAATCTAAATTTTACTGAGGGTTGTAAGGTTGTTTATTTAAACCGATCCATTTGGAAACAAAATTGATTTAACTATAAAACCAACCTTGAAAAAGCTTGACATCAAGAGGCGAAACCTCGGTGTCTGTCTTCCATTAAATAAATTTTTTTTACAACATTCATCAGGCTCGTATTCTATTCATATTGCATCAAACTTGTATAGAAGAGTTGGAGCTAAAAATCATCTAAGAAAATATGCAGTTGCACTAAAATTTAAAATTCATATTTACATTTCTCTATACCCATTAGCAGTGATCCCTTGGATATCGTTAGATACAATAAAAACTATAGTGAAATTCAATTCCTTCTTAAGTAACTTTTAACTGTTACTAAAATGGTTCGCAATCTAATTAGTATTGAAATAGTTACCTTAAGATTTGAGATTTTAATTATTTAATTAGTATTAATACAGGCACGTATACAAGAATAGCATGAAAATGAAAATTGTTACATTTGAATTGTTCGTAAAACTCGAATCTATTCGAAGATTTCAATAGTAGTTTCGGGTTTCGCAAATCCGCAATAAAACTGTAGCTTCTAACTAGAACCCTAATTATCAGGAATTAATCCTTAATATTCTTGCCTTATTATTAGATAATTTCGTGTAAGTATATTTATTGCTATAATTAAGCGTATGTAGGGCGAAATGTTATAAAAGACAAACATAACGCCATATTCCTCATGAACACTAGGAAACATTGAAATAAACTGAATTGTTATATCAAGGAAGAAGCTATTAAATATCATAACATAGTTATAATTCAATATGTATGGTACATTGTATGGATACTCTGCTTCGATCAATTATATCGTAGTTTAGTGTTAAGTAAGTGTATAGGTATTCAAAAATTACAGTAAATCTTATATTATAATTTTGTAAAGAATTAAGTTGTATATTTTTTAGAAATTATTGGTCTGAAATGTTTATCGTTATTCATTTAATGTAAGGTAATATATTCAAAAAATAAGGAATTGAAATTCTTATTCGTCTAAATATTAAGACGAATAAGGATTTTAATTCCTTCTTTTTTGAATATGTTATATCTTCGTCTAAGAGTTCATCGGAATCAACAGTGCAATTCAATGCCGGTAGGGGTATTGGCCCTCGGAGTAGTTGTTTCTGTTGATTCTATATTTATAATTATATTTAAGGTAATCTATATATATAATATATATGCAAATCACTTGCGTTATTATCTATTTTTAGTTTCATGGGTAAAATTTTCTTACAAATTAATAAATAAAAAATGAATATTATATCGTATCAAATCATTAATTAACCTCCTTACCATATTCTGCTACTATAATTAAGTCGTCAAAAGTTAGCATTTGTATTGGATACTTTAAATTTCCGCAGCTGTACAATTATGTTTTCCACATTCATATTCTTGTAGCACATGTAGAAAATTCACTTTTAATATTATTTTCAATGGTTTAAGGAGGTTCTGTAATTAAACTGTTAAATACTTAGTTTTGTACAAAAATAATTAATTGTATGAGACACATCTGCAGAATTCGAGTTGGTGGTGCTTTTAAAAGTTAACAATTAAACAAAACGTTAACACATTAATGCGATATTAATTATTTAATTAATTTGTACCCACTACAGATTACCTCATACAATGAGGAATAATTTGTTACTGATATGTTTTCCACATTCATATTCTTGTATCACATGTAGGAAATTCACTTTTAATATTATTTTCAATGGTTTAAGGAGGTTCGGTAATTAAACTGTTAAATACTTAGTTTTGTACAAAAATAATTAATTGTATGAGACACATCTGCAGAATTCGATTTGGTGGTGCTTTCAAAAGTTAACAATTAAACAAAACGTTAACACATTAATGCGATATTAATTATTTAATTAATTTGTACCCACTACAGATTACCTCATACAATGAGGAATAATTTGTTACTGATGTCACGCCCTCGTCATATAAGGTAATATGCAGTGGGTACAAATTAATTAAATAATTAATATCGCTTTAATGTATTTTAAAATTTTGCCTTATTAAAAATTCTTCAAAATATTTCACTACTAATGGTTAATAAAACGCTAAACATTAAAAATTAGATAAAAAATTTATCAGCATTTTTAAGAGTGACGTTTTTAAAAAATGCTCAAACTTTTTTATTTTCATCTGATCTAATTAATGACAGCTCACTAAAAAATTTTTTTTAAGAGTGTAACTCCCAAACTTTATAATCTAAATTTTAATTATTCACATTCATTACCTTTAGCGCTAATACGTACCTGGAAAGGAATAAGCACTCGATTTAATTAAATGTACCTACGCATTTTTATCATAAAATATCTATCAGGAAAAATAATAAACTGTTTGTAAAAGTGAGTTTTATTGGCTGCTTTGAATAATACATTTCACTGTGGAAAACGATGAAGCTGCTGTGAAAATTGCTTATTAAAGATAATTTGAATATTTAATTATATTTTTCCCAGTCTAGCTCAATATCATAAAAAAATTTATATTTAAGAATATGCAGGATTTTACAAACGCTCTTAGAAGTAATATTTTAGGTCAAAAAGAATTTGCTAAAGGCGGATACCCGTTATATTTACTGCATTCTTGTAGCGAAAGTAAAAAAAATGTATGTTTCATATTCATTTATGTTAAGACTTTATTTATTTTATAAACTGGCACACTTTAGTTTTTTTTAGACACTGCCCCTTTAAAATGAAACGAACTCATGCAATAACATTTATTTTATTTAAGGCACTACAAATATTTTTTTAGTATAACATTATAAGTATTCTGTGACTTAGGTAAGAAAGGTATCAAAAATAAATATGGAATCAACAGAAACAACTACTCCCAGGGCTAATACCCCTACCGGCATTGAATTACACTGTTGATTCCGAACGATTATTAGACGAAGATAACAATCCAAAAAGGAAGGTATTAAAATCCTTTTTCGTCTAATTACAAAGAATCACATATCCCACATTTGGAACGCGTCCTACATAGTAGGCACAGCGCACCGAATGCCATATCCCACGACCGGTTTCGATCTATCGGGTCTTATCAGTAAACAGTTCTAACATTTCTAAATCGGAGTATTTTTACATTTATTATTGTACTGTAAATTCTTCTCAGTTTCTTTGTCATTTTCACGATTCTTTTATTGCTGTATTTTCCATATTTAAATTTGCAAATCACAAATTTTTATCCGAAGAGTGCAACGGTCTTGTTGTTACGGTCGTCTTGCACCCTTCTATACTTGGGCTATCACAGTACATTTGGTTAATGCCCATTTCAGAAATTATTTAGTTTTTCACAATTTAAAAATCAGGCTCCGATGACACTTCCCAGTCGTACAGAAGTCTGGGTGTCTTTTGAAGATTTCCCCTCTTCCACGAAGACAGAAAAAGATCAGGACAGATCCAAAAATTTCTTCAAATCAATTTCGCTAGATTACAATTCATTTCAATTCAACATAGAGATACCTACTTTTACTTTGAGGTATCAATAATATGGTTTTATATGTGTGTGTTAGTTAATTGTCGACTATTAAAAAATTCAAAACTGCGAATCGACGTTTTTATATTTTCTTTTTACTGGATTACTTGCAATTAATTTTGGCGTGTAACGTGAGAATAACAGAAAGAAATAATTAATTGTAATAGGCGTTACTTGTTAAAACTCCATATTTGAATAGGAAGCAAATAAACGAAGAAAAGTTTTAAATTTAATTTATTGAACACAACAATTGTTTCACCAATACATTGGCTTCTTCAGGTGAAGATGAATCTAATAAACAGTTACAAATATCAGCTTATATATAAAAGGTAAAGACTAAATAAAGTGGGAATAAAGTGGGGGCATTAAATTTTTGAAAATAAATTTAACAATGGAGACCTGTTGACTTCAATTTGGTCGTTAAGTAAAACATTTAATTTATTATATTTATTAATATACAAACTTTCTGTTAGATTGAGCTTAATACTTTTGGGTAATTCTTTTAAAATTTTGAAATTATCATTGAAAGAGCAACAAATGTTTCGCGTAGGTAGAATCCGTTTTTTCATTGGTGTAGCTACGTTTGTGTTCACTAATCCTATGCATGAAAGATCTTCCAGTTTGTCCTACGTAGACTTGGTTACAGTCACCATATTCAAGCAAATAAACTCCAGAGTTTGAAGATTTATCAGTATTATGTTTGTTATGTTTAATAAATTTATTTTCACCTGAAGAAGCCAAGGTATTGGTGAAACAAATGTTGTGTTCAATAAATTAAATTTGAAACTTTTCTTGGTTTATTTGCTCCCTACGGAGAGAAATCATTCACAAACTGTATTTTTTCACAAATCATTTTGGAGTCTTTAATATTATGTTGCTTATGACTTATTTCTTTGAAAAGTATTTCAGTTGAGTTCGAGTTTTTAGTTAATTGTCGTCATCTGAGGTGTAATGAAATGAGAAAATTAATGTATCAATTTGTCAAAATCAGATATATTTATTTGAAACTTTACGTTAGTGTGAAAAAAATATATTGAAAACTAGACGTAGATAAATATGCGACCGTGATGAATTTGGTTACAATCTTATACATTTAGACGAATGTCTAATTACTTATAGTCTTGGTTTCGTCTAGGTGACTTCTGCTTATATTATTTACACCATTTTCGTTATTTGGTGGCCAGTTAAGTTTGGCTTAAAATCAGCTTACAATATCTATAAAATGTAACATATAAATGACAATTCTACACAGATTGTGACCAAATATTTAGCAATATCTGTACTTAATTGGAATATATTTTTACTGATTAGACGATCGTAATCGTATTGGGGGCGAAATATAATAAATATGACAAAACTGAGACTACACCGACTTGCTTATATGTTTCTTAGTATTCTATATTTTGAAACATAATAATGAAGTGCATTAGGAAATCAATGAATTATCAAAAAGTAATAGATTAGTACAGTAATGTGAATTAATTTATACCCACTACCGATTACCTCAAATCAATGAGGAAAAATACTAACTGTATAAAATTACATTATAACCCTTGCAGTTTTCCCGTAAGATTTAGAAAGACATTATTGACTTTAGTCTTTTATAATTTAAATTTCTGTAATTTGGGAATAAAGGAAAGTGTTTTTTGTTCACAATTTGGTATTAATTTTTGTAAAGATATTATGAAAAGAGGGAAAAGTGAAAATTAAAAGACTAACAGTATCACATATTGAAAAATATGTGCCGCTATTAACAAAAGTGATGTGATATTCTTGGATAAACTCCTACGACTCGTTTTGTTTGCTCCTCGTGATATTCGTTAATTGTTAAGTACACACAAGTGGATGTAAGCTAAAACTACAAACAAAAGTCTTTTCTTTCTCACAAGTAAAACTTTCACTAGGATATAGCACGAATGCCGCGGCATCGTCGTTCCATTTTCTCTGATGTTTATTCACTAATGTCGTTATTGCGATGTTTCAATGGCATCCATTCATTCTTCACGTCACGTACATCGTAACGACCTATGCAGTAGATTTTTACATTCCGCCATGGTGACTAGAAAATTATAATTACCTTACGGAACTTGAACTTGGTATAGCGACGAATAGGAAAAAATGAGAACGTGTAATTCTCATAATGGCAATTACAAAATTAGGAAAACTAATTTAATGTTTGAATATTACTTTACAAATGAAAATTATCTCCTTTTAAATTACTAGTAATCAAGGAGAAATCCCTAGCCGTACATTTGACTTCCGTAATTAAACCGACGATCAAAATTGCATAAATCATAATAAATATATTCCAATGAGTTTTTCTTTTCTGAGATACCAGTGGTTGACTATGGAAATTCCTTTCTGTCGTTTCGCCTGCATTTACGACAGGCATTTTCAAGGGTTTCAAGGCGGTCGTCTCGGTCAGCTGGTACTTATATGAATAGGTGCTTTTTTGTTTTTTTAATTTGTAGTACGAGGCATGTTTTTTAAGTAAGTACCGTTTTGAAATTTTGCCGCCACAGCGCTGCGGTCAGCGTTCTGCGCATGCGCACCGAGTACCTACATCTCTCACCTACACACTGACGCTATTACAGTCTGATTCGCCCTTGTTTGCGTTATTTGCGGAGTGTTTAAGATGCCTCCGATAATCATGAATTGCGCCGATTGTAAAGTCCGGGCTGTTATACGATTCCTTAGTGCTAAAGGACCAAACCCGATTGATATTCATCGTAAGATCTGTGCAGTTTACGGATAAAACATTATGAGGAAGTGGGTGAGAACATTTAAAGATGGCCGCTCAAATGTGCACGATGAACAACGAAGTGAGTGTCCTTCGGTTGTTAATGAGGATTTGGTGCAGAAAGTGGACGAAAAGATCTCATCACATCTTTTCACTGGGAAACTCTAGATCATCCTCCGTGCAGCCATGATCTGGCGCCCAGTGACTACCATTTGTTCCTGCATTTGAAGAAATATCTGAGCGCTCAGCGTCTTCAAATTTATCTGAAACAGAGACGGTTGCCGGTTTTAATCTAGACTCATCTTTAAAGCCGGTCGCAAAATAAGACGCAGCTTGGTGATGTGAAGTAGGATAAGTTACGGCAAATTCGTCAGTCACGGCGACGAACATCACCAGTTGAATCGCAGTTCTATCTGCGTAGTTTAGCAATGTAACATATGATAATTAAAATATAAAATTTTATGAGGATCATATGTGCACTGATTACATTTTTTCACCGTTTATGACGAGCTAAATGAAGTAAACACAGTTAAATTAATTTTGAGCTGGTTGTTAGCACCATAAGGGACTTTTCATCCACGACCCGAGGGACTTTTTTTGGTCTATATTGTAGAGTTTACTGCCAAATTTTTAAAAATATATAATTATTTTTTTCTATAAATCCTAATTGGATTAGACTATAGATAAAGAGACGTCGTGATTTTCTACGGCATGAAAACTGCGACACGTAACACACAGGTCACAGAAAGCATAAACTTCGTCATGTCACATTCCGATTCCATCTAACACGGTCGCTACTCTTTTTGTGGTTTACAAAATCTCGCTGTGACTCACCCTACGTCAGATAACCAAGCTGCGTCTCATTTTGCGATGGGCCTAAATGCATTTGCAGTAGTCTTATGTTGTCTTATATTTTTTCTTTTATAAAAGTATTTTTTCATGAGTCGATTTATTTACAAACATTACGTCAAAACTTTGTCATTGGAATGAAAATCGTTTACATTACTTTCTTTGTGGTATACTTTTTCCTTTTAGCGTAGGTACACAACTTTCGTTGATATACTTTTTATTTGAAATTGTTTGTATATTGCATTAGGAGGTAGGTGTTAACGAAGCATCACTTTTCTCATAGTATTTATTTGTAAGTGAGTCCATACCTCATTACGTATGACAAATGGGCTGAAAAGTCACGGGTCTAACACATAGATGGCGCTAGTTTTATTCCATTCACCTCTTTCTCAGTTAGTACTAACCTTCAAAAGACAGCTGTTAAATTTCAAGATATTCTATTCATTAGTCTGTGCGTTATTGTGCTAAGAGTGACGCTACTTTTGTTATTTTCAAAATAATGGATCAAAAACAATTTGGTATTTTAATTTTACATTGCTTCTTGATGGGAAAAAATGCCGTTCAAGCGAAGCAATGACTTCAAAAGTGTCATGTCATGTCAATTTTCAATCGTGGTTGTAGAGACACTGATGATGAAGAACGCAGTAGTCGTCAGCAGCGAAATTAGGCGGTAACCAGAAAACCACCACCATCAAAAAAATCCACAAAATCGTTTTGAATGATCGAAAAGAGAAATTGCGTGAGTTAAAAGAACGTGTTGGCTTTATGTTATATTGCATGAGCACTTGACCATGAGAAAGATCTTTTCAAAGTGGGTGCCGCGTTTGCTCATTGTTGACCAAAAACAAGAACGTGCTGATGATTCTGAGCAGTGTTTGGCCATGTTTAAAGGTAACCGTAACGTAAACCGGAATTTTTGCGTCGATATGTCGATGTCGACAATGGATGAAACACGGATCCATCACTTCACTCCGGAATCAAAACTATCGTCATCTGAGTGGACCAGTTGCTGAAGTGGTAAACCTCGTCCAAAGCGCCCGCAAGCACAACAATCGACTGGAAACGTTATGGTTACGGTTATGGTATTTTGGCATGTGCGTGGTGTAATATTCATCGAATATCTTGATGAGGGAAATATCATCAACAGTGAATTGTAGTAATTATATAATGTTATTGGAGCGTTTTAAGGCCGAAATTGCAATGAAACGACCGCATATGGTGTATCAAGATAACGCACCGTGTCACAAATCAATCAAAACAATGGCAAAACTACATGAATTGAACTTTGAATTGCTCCCACATTCACCGTATTCTCCAGATTTGGAGACTACTACCAGCGACTACTGGCTGTTCGCAGACCTCAAAAAAATGCTCACCGGCATGAAATTTCGCTCGAATGAAGAGGTTATTGCTGAAGGGTGAGAATAGACCTCAGTATTTTGAAGCAAGAGATAAATTGTTCTACAAAAGTGGTATTGAAATGTTAGAGCGGCCCTGGAATGATTTTGTTGCTCTTGATGGTAATTACGTTAATAAATAAAGCCAATTTTGAACAAAAAAACGTGTTTTCTTTGTTATACCCGGGATTTTTTAGCCCATGTGTTATCTTATTTTGTGGTTTACAAAAAACGTAGAGGATTGGATAACATTAACATCGTCATATATCGCAAATAAATACTTAAGATAACGATATTATTATAATTAATAAAATAGATACAATATCAAAACTCATACCGTACAGAAGTCTTCCGTGAAATTATAAATAAACATTTTATGTTAACAAGATTTCAAAAATAAGGAAGTTTTTAATTACGATAGTACATTTGTAGTAAATAAACATTAATCCTACAAATCCAAAACACCATAATCTAAAGGAAAGCAGTACGAAATATTTGATTCCATGGCAAGTAAATATCTTTCAAAACTGCAATCAAAGCTTTGTAAAACACCTATTTCATTTTTCTTTCCCCATCGTTTAGGTTACAATTACTTTGTTTGATAAGGCCCCTAGTGTCTACATGTTCAAAAATTTATTTATTGGCAGAAATAAGAAGAAAAATGAAAGGAAACCATAATTTCTCTTGTCCTATTCACCTTCCAAAGGTTCAGTTGTGTATGGGAAATTTACCCTTATTTGTAATTTAGCCTAGACAAATGATCTAACCATAGCATAATTTTCAAGACATGTACAGCATAAAAAGGAATTTATGCTATCCTTTCATATTTAACCTATCTCTATCAATAGAAACTTTAATATAGTGTTACCAAAACATTTGAACTGCTAGACATCGGTGAACCTCAATGTACCCAATAGACCTACTCCGCACAAGCAACCTCTTTGAAGCAACTGTTTAATCCCATAAATTGAACATACATAACTAAATATAAACTCGCGTAAGGTCGATTTTTAAATCGAACCAATTAAAAAATTGCAACATGTCCTATTTGGTTGCTTTGGTACCACTTTATAATACAGTGGAATTAGGAAATAGGTACTGACTCCTTTATAAACATGTTGGTAGATACTGAATTATTTATTAATGACGTGGAAAAACGGCAACCACATTAGAATACGAAACCAAAAAGGATTTCGGAGAGAAACTATAGATTGAGGTATTGATTAATTGAAAAAATTGGTCTGATACTTTATCGAACTAGCAAACAATTGTCCGTTTAATATTATTCGGCTAGTATTGGATTTTGTTTTTGCTAAACTCAGGACATACATGTAATTTTTACAAAGTCCTAAGGCTGATCTAAAAACGTAATTATTATGAAGCCTTTGCGCGATGCTGTAGATTACTAACAATTTTTTACAACAAGTTTAAGTTACAAAATATTTCATTAAAGGGTAGCTTGTATTATCTACCCCTCCCATTATTCAGCCTCAAATTTAGTATGTAAGGATGTTGTATTTATTTTTAAGTTTAGTAAATTTCTTCCACCTGAAGAAGCCACAGTGTGACGAAATGGTCATTGTGGCATTTAGTAAAATATTTTTATATTACTTAAACTTTGTGTTTAATTTCGTTGTAATCATGGAGGTACAAGAATTCAGCTTCTTCGATTCAACAAATTTTGAATTGGCTAAACATTTTAGTTGCTTATTAACAAAAGTTGCTAATGCGTGGTAAGTCTCAATCGTTTTTCTAAACTATTTAAGGTGAAATTATCGGATATTGATTTTCTTGTAAAGTCGATGGCGTATGTGCTCTATAAACAATTTCGTGGTTCGATGGAATTAGTAAACTTCTTGCCCATCCTCCACCAGATCCGTATCCACCCCCGCCTCCACCGCCACCTCCGAGATCAGCTGTATATACTATGTGTTGAGTTTCTCCCCCTGACATCATCTTTTTCATCATGGTTACACCGCACATCATCATCGCCATTTTTGCTAAGACCAGAGCAATTACTGCTACCATTGCAGTTTTTCCAGTCATCATACCTTGTGCCATCATGGTTGCTGCCATTGCCATCATAGCCATCTTACCGCCTCCGCCGCCTCCTTTCTTTTTGCGACCTAAATAATAAAAATACAGCAAATATAATTAATGTCTTTTCAATCGTTCGATAGCAAGCTATTCTTAAATCTTTTTTATTCGCTTGACAATTTTGTCAGTTTTTGGAGTTTTAAGGCATTTTTCCAAGTACAAGCATGATAGGAATTCAAAAAAGAAGGATCAAAGATCTCACATTTGGAACGCGTCCTACCAAGTAGGCCCAACAAACCGAAAGCCATATCCCACGACCGGTTTCGACATATCGGGTCTCATCAGGTGGGCGCTGGTCGTGGGATATGGCTTTCGGTTCGTTGTACCTAATTGGTAGGACGCGTTCCAAATGTGAGATCTTTGATCTTAATATTTAGACGAATAAGTATTTTAGTTCCTTCTTTTTTCAATATGTTATATCTTCGTCTAAGAATACATCGGAATCAACAGTGTAATTCAATGCCGGTAGGGGTATTAGCCCTCGGAGTAGTTGTTTCTGTTGATTCCATATTTATATTTATATTTATAATTATATTTATATTTATATTTATATTTATATTTATATTTATATTTATATTTATATTTATATTTATATTTATATTTATATTTATATTTATATTTATATTTATATTTATATTTATATTTATATTTATATTTATATTTATATTTATATTTATATTTATATTTATATTTATATTTATATTTATATTTATATTTATATTTATATTTATATTTATATTTATATTTACATTTATGATAGGAATTGTTTGAAAATAGTACAAGGAAACTAACAAAATAAATTATCTTTTGAAATACCTTTTAAGGTCTGGTTAAAGTTTCAAAATATAACAACAATGCTTTAAAAAACACTACTAAATGATGAGTGTTTTTTTAAACAATTATAAGTAAGTTTATCTATTAAATGGAGAGGCAATTTTTTGGGTATTATCAGCGTACATCGTTTGTAGTGCTGGCTTAACAATGTTGTAATTATTTGTATGTTGTTAATGACAACAAGTGTGAAACGGTTAATGTTGCCATTTGTTCTCATTATGAAGTTCATACACTGCATTTTAGATGAGGTTTTCAGCCAACTGCGCAAGTAAACTATGTTAAATAATGTTCCGCTCTTTCATGTATTTTTCTAGGTCTGTGGTACGAAGATAGTTACTATTAATATTATACAACATATTATCAAGAAGAACCTGCTAGCTGGGTTGATAATTATTTTGGTTGTTCTGAATGCTTGCTGCAACGTTTAATTAATTTAATTTTCTGAAATGGATCTATATGTGATACTCGTACATTAAATCACATCTATCAGACGTTTACCGTATTTTATGATTTAATTACTTTCTGTATTTATTATTCTGTTATTAAAGTTACGAATTTCTAGAGAAACATTCCGTTCAAAAATTAATTATGTATATTCAAAACGTTATGGGAATTGCAAGGTGTGGTATTTAATATGAGATTTATAAATGAATGACTATTTGAAACAATATAAGTGATTTGACGGAACTGTCAATCGTGTATCGGGATTTCGAACTGTTTGGTTAAGTGATTATCTCGTAGACTGCTACGACATGGGGTCAGTTCGCTAAGTAGATATCCTTAATCGAAAAGGACCTTGTTAAACATTAATGAACTCACAATTGGTGATAAATATTTAATTTGCAAATTTTACGAAATCGACAATAAGAATTGTGATTTCTGAAATGAAATATTTAAGGAGTCTCTTTGACTCTAACTTAATCAGTACCGGATTAGCTATATAGACAATGCAGGGTTCTGCGGCCGGTTACAAAAATAAGTCGAATTAATTTTAATTTGATGTTTTCGTTTCCTTTTCAAATGTTTTATGTTATTTTTTTTTTTAAAAAGCAATTATACATTAGTTAGTTGTTACAAGCTTACAAGATATGTATTAATTTCTCTGAAAAAATAAAATTAACAGACACAGAAAACTGTCCTGTCGCCACCTCGTATTTGTTTGAATATAATTTCAGAAGGTAAAAGGCAAATTAGAAAACTGATGCCCTGGGCAAAATCAACGTTCGAAATATATTGAAAGAATTTTCATCAGAAAATCTGAGGAAAGTTAATGTTTTGAAAACATTATTCAGTATTTGAATAGTACACAATACGGTTTTCCTACTCAAGGATGATTTTGATGATGGTGATTTATAGTTAAACAAGAAATAATTCATTCTTATATCTTATAACAACCACAGGTATTGCATAATTTGAATTATATTACACTGGGTACTTTTTAAATAGTTTTGTTTTAATAAATTACATATATTCATTAATATCTATAGATATGCGTTAAGTATATAACAACTTTATCTAATCCTGTTAAGACAATAATAACATAGAGGCAATTGTTGCCATCTAGTGTATTTTAGCTGCTACAGAAGATATTAAACTGAACAAGGCCTCTCTGAGATATTTAAACTTGTCTAGTGAGACCTCGTTAAGTTTAATATCTTCTGTAGCAGCTAAAATCCACTAGACGGCAACAATTGCCTCTGTTCTTTACGGAACATTACAGCTTGGTCAGTAATTTATCGAGACTACCTATGGCACGCTGATAAGCTTCTAATAAGAGTGAAATCGCGATCCGTGTCTGGTGGTCTCGATAAAGTTTTGACCAAAAACATAATATTCTTTTTAATCCTGTTAAATTATTATTCTATTTCGCAACATAAAATAATTAGTATCATATATAGTTTTAAATAATATCTTTCAAATTTTGTTATTGTTAATAATAATAATTTCAATTAACGTTAGACGAAGTCACAATAAAATTACCTTCAATCACATCGGCGAGGTGAAATCTAAGAGATCTTGATTCAAAGTACTCCTCAGCTTTTCTGTAAAGTAGTTCTGTCAATTTTTTATCCCTTTTCTCCATATCGGTTGGTAGATCTTCGTCAAAATGATTACTGACATATTCGGGATCCTTCTCAATTTCCATCCAATTTCCCAAACGGAACGACTCATGACTCATTACTGTCCGATTCAAGACATCCAAAAGTTCTTCTTTGATGCATACCATAGAATAATCTTTTCCAATGCATTTCCTAACTCGATGAACAATATGCACATCCTCCGCAGCGATTCCAAACTCAGTCATCAACAAAGAGAACACAACAATTTGAACTGTTGGAACTACCATGATTTTAAAGATGAGGTATAAAGATCGCCAACAACACTTCACGACATAAAAGAATATGCAGTAAGTGATGGTGTTATATAAAAGTCTATGCACAACGGCGCGTAAAGATGCATTTATTCGAATAATACCCTTCAAATGGGTGACGCTATGTTACTGGGTCGCTAATTATTATTTAACTGCTCTCACGGTGGTCTTTACGTGGATGAGTGTGCACCAACAACCCAGTTTCAACCATGAGGAGCGATATTATTGCACTTTTAAAGCGCATCTTCTTATGGTTATGCAACCTTATTAGATAAAACATGTAATTTAGGAGGTAATGAAATTCTAACGTTCTAGTTAATAAATCTATTCTATGATCATGTTATCTAACCCACAATTTTTCTTGTGTCCATTTCTAAACGCAAATGCAAAATCGAAGACTGAGTCAAATATGGTACGCAAATATATTAAATTCGAATAACATTTAATGAGATCAAGAATTGTTTCTTTTTTGTAATACAGTTCCTGACAAAATTTACCTGTTTCTAAAACGAAAGGGTTTAGATGAAGACAAAAATGTTTAAGAAATTAAGATACAGAATAAGTGGATCGTAAATCCAAAAAGGAAGGTATTACAATCCTTTTTCGTCTAATTATAAAGGATCACAGATCCAACATTTGGTCTTGGGATATGGTTTTCGGTGCGCTGTGCCTACTCGGAGTAGTTGTTTCTATTGTTTCCATATTTATATGGATCGTAATTGGTAAATGAAAATTCAGTTCATGAATTTGAATTGCACATGCACGTCTCTTAATATCACTCGAATCGGATGCTTGGGTAGAACTTTCAATGGGTATAATCCATAGAATTGAAATAATGCACTTAGATCTAGGTAGGTGAAGTCATTACTATTATCTTGTGTTGCTCGCTCTTTGAGTTTTCCTAATGTAAAACATACAAAGGTGATGCTATTTTATTTTGACCCAATTTCATCTGTTTGTACTTTTTTAAGTTCGTGGAGAGTACGTTTGGGTTAGGTTATCAAAAACTGGTCTTCATATGAAATTTTAATAGTTGACATTATTTATTGTTTTGTTAAAAAAGAAAATACAGGAAGTCTTTATACCTACATCACAATAATAATTTGCCCTCGTTACATGCACTGTAAATCAAAATGATGTAACCCGAATCACTCTTTGCCATACATCTTTATATAGCAACAATGGATAAATCTCTAAGAGGTTTCATATTTAATTAAAGCGGCATAGACAGAGAATAATTATATTTTGTTTCTAGTTAACCATATGCTTGTGTACCATAAATGAGACAGGAACTTTAATCATAATATTCATTAGGGTCGTCAATCCAAAAATTGATTGGACCATAGAGATAATAGAATAAATACAGTAGGTAAGACTCAAGTAGCTCTGTAAGTAGCGGTGTTATGTGAGATGAAAACTATTTGTCTCTTTCTTTCTCCGTTTAATGCACTGTTTAAAGCCTTAAAGCATAAGAACATGAAGATAGAATTTAACAATTCTGAAATAGCAAATAATTATGGTTCCCCTTTCTCGTCCTAAGTTGAACCATAACTACGAGGGTGCGTCAAATATAAACCAGCCTTTGTAAATTGCGCGTCGGATAGTTGTTGATGTTCAAGGCGCATCCGGGCATTAGGAACTTGACGTGGGGATATTAGGTTTGATGAAAAGAATTTAACGATAGGCGTAATCGTAATCGTGTCGGAAACGTAAATCATCCTCGACGTCCGTGCATCAGCATTTCGCCGGTTAATATTGCACGCGTTAGATACCTTATTGAAGGGTTCCGCCACTCCACTGTGACTTCAGATAACGAAAAATTTGGGATTCCGAAAAAGTTTAGCTCATTGGGTTCCAAAGTTGCTGAGTGAAAATCAAAAACCTGATCGAGTTCGCATCTTTCAGGCGCTTCTCACTCGATTTAGAGAGAAAGGTGATTTTTTTTTGCACAATTGTAACCTGCGATGAGACGTGGGTACACCATTATACTCCAACATCAAAACGAGCAAGCATGGAGTTGCGGCGCAAAGATGAATCAAACCCAGTGAAGCCGAAAACACGTCTGTCTGCCAGTGTATTTTTGGGATTGGAGAGGGGTGCTGTTGGTCGATATTTTGCGCGAGCGAAGAACCGTTAATGCAACCTCTACTGTAACCTTTTCAGTCATTTAGAACTCGCTTATCGAAAAAGGAGGACGCACCCCATTCATGACGTGTTACTCTTGCACGAAAATGCTAGGTCTCATACCGCAGCTTTAACGCAGGCTCAAGTCGGTGAAATGCACTGAACTCAGCTGGAACACCCTCCATATAGCCCAGAACTATCCCCTTGTGATTTCCACATGTTTGGGACCCAAAGAATCACTAGGAGGCGAGCGATTTCAGACCGACGAACAGGTGGAGGCGTTTGTGCGCAACCTGCCCTGCTTCTTTGTATGAAAACCGGATAAAAAACTACCAATGCGTTGGGACAAATGTTTAGATAAACAAGGGGGATATGTCGACAAATAGAGAAATTTCTGTTTTGGTGAAACTTTTCAAAATAAATGTTTTATGAACAAAGGCTCGTTCATATTTGATCCATTCTCGTATTTGCTATTAATATAACACACTTCCGATGGCTTAACTATTCTAACTTTATTATCTCTGCTGGTTCAATATCTACTTCTTGTTATGCCGAGCAAATCTTTGCAAATTCCGAAAACTATAACATCCCACGTCTCTTATGATTTGCAGACAGGCCTTCCTCTTCCTCTCTTTAGTCCTGTTTCCGCTTCTGATGTAACTCTAATTAGCAAAATAACGGTACATTGGGATAGAGTATTAAAATTCTATTTCTCGTAATTGTCGAAAAATTCAGTAATGAATGTTTTCCATAGGTTATAAATTGTAGTTAAATCTTATCGTAAACTCGGGAAAATATTTTATATTTATCCCTGAAAGTTATTATTAGTATCTCTTGAAGTCTATTGTACAAGTGCGTGTTACTTGTATGTTTTTTTCAATCCTTCAGTATAAATTGCGTCAAATCAAAACCGTGTTTCAGGAGGTTACCGATATGCCAAGCAATGAAGAGATACAATTCATACATGTTGAAATTCTTAGATTGAATTCAACCCATCACAATGGTAAAAGTTTGGTTACCTCTACCAAATAAATGGCTTATCAAAGTTCAAATACCTACATATTTAGAATTTTTCCTATTGTGTTAGTGGAATAATGAATAAATAATTAACGTGCCTAATAGATATCGCATGTTCCAGCATGGTTTAATTACAAAGACCGACGAACGTACATCTATGCTGTTAAAAGCAAGTGTAAGGTTCCCATTTAAATCCTAATGACCCAAATTCGAGTTTCACTGCAATTGATATTTAACCTATTGGCCTATATTCTCTACAGACCGAGAACATTAGTATTAAGCCATGGCAGATGTGTATAAACTAATGATCAGTCCGAAAGAGAAATAATGCGGTGGAGTTTTCTTTTGTTGTCATTTGAACATTATTGTTACATGTGAATTTCCAAAGATGCGTTTCTGTATGCCAGCGTGATCAGAAACCAATAACACATCTTAAATAAAACAGAAACAGCTTACAATTTTTTAAAATTTATTTCATCCCCTTCAAAGTAATCTCTTTCAAATAGAAAATAGTGAGGTCAACGTTTTTTTCCCGTCTTAGATGCAGTTGTTTAAATCTTCAAAACCTTAATCTATTTGACATGTCCCACTGAGTCAATACGATATCCCTGGAGTTTTTTTAAATTTAGGGATTAAATAATGATAATTCAATAACCATGCCCATTTTTATACACTGTTATGTAATAAAATTCCATAATCAACTTTTATGGAAAATAATCATGATCGGAAACGTTACGTTACTAATATGATTTGGGTTGTAAGCATGCATGGTTTGGATTAAGATTAGTTTTAACGACAAGACCAGTAACAATCATAATAATCGATCAATAATACACAAAATAGTTAGGATCACAAATCATAAGAAACGGAAAACTCCAGATGCTTCTTTCGATTAAAGTTGTTCCATTTTCTTACTATGTACCTAATTTTTATAATCAAACTTTTTTGTTATGTTTGAAATCAAATGATCTTTGAAAATCTAGATTCGAAGGATATTTTTGGTATATCAACAAGATCTGTAATTGTCAATCAAATGTTTATGAGCTCCAAATTCTTGACGTAGTGTTAATCATCTTCAACGGGTTCTCTGCCATCTTTCAATAACAACAACCAATCAAAAACATTCATTTTGAACACAGCATTGTTGCTAAAAGCTTTTTATAACATTTGCAATGTTTTAGAAGTCAAAATTCCATTCTTAAAGCAAGATTTGACAACATTGTTGCTGCACTTTTTTACAGGTTTTAAAAAAGAAAAAAGGCATTTATTTTCATGAAAGTAAACAAGCGTATCTCAATTAGTATTATTCAGAATTTGAGGTTATCTTATTTTAAATTCTTAATGGACTGGGTCAATTCTGAAGTCAAATTCGAATTTAGAGTTAAGAGATACCTACATCTAAAATGAATACATTTTTGTCGTTTTTTACCAGAAGGTCAGCAATTGTATTTTTTGGGCTATGAGGTTAGAATATGCGAAAATCTTACCATGTTGAAGTATTGAGTTCAAATTCGAGAAGATTACGTCGTAAATGACTACAGTAGCTGTATTGTACTGTTTAATTTCTTTTCGACCCCTAATTGAAATTATAAAAGTTAATATTTCCTCAGTCGAATTAATTACATACATCCGTGTATATATATATACAGTTTACTGATAAATAAATTTACATTCAATAGTGTTTCGTCACAGGTATCAATTTCTGCTTCTGACCACATACAATAGCATGTTTGTGATACTTAGCTTCACATATTTAGCATATACGGTACTGGGATTACAAAACATGTTTCGTATCTTGGGTTTTAAATGTGACGAGCAACCACACAGTTAAATATTTTTCACCTTAACAATGGATATCGTAAAATAAATTGGTAAATTCATTTGCGATTACCGTAACGGTACATTGAATTCCTTGAATAAATTGGTGGTAGTGACCCGAACATGTGTGTGGATAAAATTCTCCTCAAATGGAACCTGCTTGCGTGTGTATTTAACTGTAAACAGTTTTCACTCTCGCTCAAGGCAAAGATTTAATCTGTTTTATTTTGATTTCTCTTTTGCACTTGTCTTTAAAACTAACCGGTAAATGTGTGAGAAAAAGTTTACACCATATTTGTATGTTTTTTAATCAGAATAATTTTGCACTTTCTGAGTTTCGAATTACGCCAGGTTTACTGAATGAAATAATATTTTTCTGACCTTTTTAATTTAACATCATGACATTGTTAAAATGATACTTATTTTCTTGCTATTAAATACAATGAACATTATACAGGTTATTAAAGGGTAAAATTAAGTAGATTCCTTTGATAGACTTTTAATAATTATTTTGCATGATTTTGAACTACATGTTGAGTATTCAATTATAAACAATAAAATAAATTTACTCAGGAATCATAATATAACTATTTTAACTATAAAAACAAAAACGTAGATACAGAGTAGCTCATTTAATTTTTTTTTTTAAATATTTTGACCCTGTCATAGTTTCTGTTATTTGAATGGTGGTAATGATAAAGTCTTTTTATGTGAAGAAATCTGGAAATGTTTAAAAATTCTATCGTATATAAATATATGTACTTTCAAGAGCATAGTTATAGGTCCAATTCAAGTGTGGTTTTATAAAAATCTTTTTGGATTTATAGCTAAATAGGAAAGTTAATTTTAAAAATGTCTTATTACTTATTGGTAGTATTTTTGTCAAACTTTATTTATTAAATCAAAAGTTATTAATTAAATTAATGAGTAGAAATGGCATTTGTAATTAACAGTGAAAATAGAAATTTGTCTCCGAATGGTATAATATTTTATTGTCAGTGTTTTAATTCATTTTTAGCAGTATATAAATTTTAAGGATCAGTATTTAAATATGAAGGGCCCGTCTTCAAATTCAGTAATCAGTATCTTCTTTTAAATTGTCAGCATGTAAACAAAAGTTTTGTCTGTATTTAATATTACGTATTCAATATATTTATATAAATGGACATTATTTAAATACAAGTAGTCCAACTAAATAACTTAAGTTAACGTAACCTATCTCAGCTTAATCTAACTTAACCTAACCTAATTAGTAACTAATGCAATTCTGGCCGATTTTTACTCATACTAACGGTTTAGTATTTTTATACTGACCATTTTGGTAGTAAAATAGTGACCAAAAGTTGACTTTAGCATTTATTTTGTTGCTATTTTCGTTTAAAATAGAATGATTTCAAATAAATCACATTTTTGTTTATAATTAATGAGTTACAATGATTGTTAATTTTTAACAAAATGTTATCTGCTTTTGTCACGTTCTTATAGCATCATCATCAGAGGAAAAGCGTCGCGTATTGTCTGTAAACATATATATATATACATTTAGTAAATGTGACCTACATTTTCTATATATATACGCGGATGTACGTACCTTGAACTGGGAAAGACAATCGTGAGACTGAGAGCTGGAAAATTCTTGACACTGACATTGAACAGGAATTCTCTACGTATATAAGTATGGGTAGATCTAAACTTGAACTTTATGGTTCCGAAAGCTTGGAAATATTTTATATTTTGGTATAATTCTTTTTTAGAAATAGAATTTGGTTGCTCTATTTACATTTATAGCAATAAATACATATTCAACTTGGAAGAACCCACGTTATACTCGTATTATCCTTCAGGATAGTGCGTACATTTGCAGTGGTTGTGTAGTATATCCGACATTGGATGAGTTTTGTCATGAGGGAGTAGAGTGGTAAAGGTTTTTAAACGCTATCAAAAACATTTTACATACTCATTGATACCTTTAATGTAAAATTACTAACAGATTCCGTTTACGTCACTAATATAGTGTATAGTGTAACCTACCCAAGCCTATTCGAACGTCATATAACTCACCCACGTTGTTTATGGGAATCAGCTGTTGTCGGTTCGATACACTGGCTATTGACGTTATTTGGAAGGGTTGTTTATAGTTGTTAAATGAAAGACAACAAATATGTAACATCCTAACTTTATTATGAATGAAATGATAAAATTCCAGGGAAATCCCAGTAATATTAAATTTTAAACAAAACAAATGCAAATGCCAGACTCAGCCTGGGGCTAGCGTGGGGAAAGAGTATGGCAGAGAAACCCACGATCTTAGCCCTACAAATCAGAGATGTGTACCATCCGTAAGGTATGAAATGTATATAAATTAAAATTATCACTATGTGAAAATCTACCCTGTACGATACACATACACAGACACATGTAAATAATCATTTAAAACTGAAGAATGTTGGTGTTAGTTAGCAGACAATGTAAAAAAATAATAAAGGTACTGAGGTCCCATACGGGAGGTAACCCAGCTATAAGTTGAGATTTTAGAGCACAATCTGGGCTTCATAAAAATAAATTGCAGTAAATAAATACCAAAATAAACACACAAATAAAAATGTAAATAAATGCGACGAAATAAATATCAAAAATAAAATGCAATAAATAAATACCAAAATAAACACACAAATAAACATGTAAATAAATGCGAATAATAAATATCAAAATAAAATGCAATAAATAAATACCACAATAAACACACATTTGTGAATACTCCCAGATCAATACTCTACACGGAAGAAAATGTTAGTATATTCAACAAAGCTCCAAACATTCTGAACGTACCAGGTAGATCAACACAGAGCAAAAACATAAAAATTGGGAACAAAGAAAAATCATAAAATAATTGCTACACATCACGGTTTTGTTCAAATTAATAGAATAAAAGTTCAAATTAAACAAAACATCATAAAATATGCAAGATACAAATTATTGTGTCATTGTAAAATGGATTGCAAGAACAATGAAAATTGACAACTTTTGTGTAAATTTTATATATATGCAAAACAATAGTTTATTACCTGTGAATGCAGCTTGGAAAAGACACAAAAATAGAAATAAAAACAAAGAACCAACAAACGCGACACTTCACTACACTGACAACCCCAAGAATAACCATACGACCCTCTACAACCAAGAATGCCACGCCGAGCTCTGGTAAATCTCACACCTCTTGAGTGACATCTCCATCATCTAGAATTTTTATCTTTCGTTTTTCTCGTCTAAGATAACCAAACAGTTCCTGATTTATGAGTAGTAGGTAATAATTTAGGGAAGTGTGAAATTATTGAAATAGGCGATAGAGAATGACAGACCCTGGTTACTACAAGTGTGTACTAAGCAATCCAAAATGATCAAACAGAATTTATGTAAGTCATAGCTAACTTTGTATGCTGCATAACATACGCTCCAGCTTATTTGCCTGTTGTAACATATGGCAGTAGATAGCGTGTGTCGTTGAATAATTGATCACCAACCAAACTGACAACAACTTTGCTAGATATATATTAAGTAATTGCGGATTAATGTTTCGGAGTTGTAATCTTTTTCATTCTTTATTTGCCTAATTCTGTTTTTTATGTGGCAATTGAAGTGTCGTCATATAGGCGTTTCGATTTTTCTACTCCTACTTTTAAGTAAGTTAGTTCATAAACTTTCATCAAGCTTTCGCGGTCACTGTTGATATAATTGTTGGTTTTCGGGCTTTTTGGTTGTCATTGGAGATTGGCTTTTCTTAACGTTTCGACGACTCACGTGAACGACATCTTCAAGAAATCTTCTACTTAAGGCGGTCAGTTGAAATTACTAATTACTTACTTCGACCGACCACCTTAAATAGAAGATCTTCTGAAGATGTTGTCCATGCGATTTGACGAAACGTTGAAAAAGTCATTCAAGTTTGTTCATCATTTGCTTTTAGGGTTAAATCACCTTTGCACTATTTATTTATATGCGGTTTTGCCAATTGCACATACTTTGAAGTTCACCAAAATTTTAAAATCATATTGAGATCTCTGAATAGAAATGATATGATAACAGTGAACTATTTACCTTAAAACATTCTTGTAGAATAAAGAGTTAGTAAGTAACTGGATATTTAATTTAATTCCTTTCATTTTTAAGTTTTTTGACTTGATATCTAATATTTGTATCAATCAATTAGAGTAAATTTACTTTACAGTTTATGTTTGAATTTAAGAACTGATATTTTTGGAAGAATTTAGTGTGTATCTATATTTATTCATTTCTCAAATCGTTAGATAACTGATTAATTAATTTATATTTGATAATCATGCATCTTTATATAATATACCTTAGGAATCATAGTCTCCCATTTTGTCATTCTTTATTTTAAGAATGTAGAAAAAAAATGTATAAGCAATAAATAAAACTAGGTATTTCTTATTCTTTACAAGCTTCCATCTTTATTTTAACGTCGAATTTTTTTATTGTAATGTTTAAGAATGTTGTTATTCCTTAGATCCGGCTACGGCTGCTCTGGTCCAAGTTTTCTGTGGTTTCCTTCGATCATTTAGGCAAATGCTGGAGCAGTAATATTCCACAGATAATCTTTCATTTCTCTTCTGTCTTCATTTCGTCCGTCACATCTTTCTCTCCCTAACCATACCACACTACCACCCATTCCCACGATTCCTGCAAGGAGGCTGAAGAGGGCCTTACGCCCTACCCTTCGGCTTTGCACTGCAGTGTAGGTCGGAGGGACTGCCCGCCCACAAGCACGAGAAGCTGGTGGGAATGACCTTTTTTACTCCTTAGGCATAGAGATCTTTTTTCAAGTAAATTATTCAGTCTACTAAACAATATTATTTGAGTAGTTTTTAGCTTAAGGGTATATCTTGTCAGTTCGTTTTAGGAAACGCCATTGTTCAACCAAGCAGTGGACAATTCAATTGTAAAAACAGGTTGAGAATTTTTTGAAATTATCTTAAATAACTTTCATTTGGTTTTGATCTTTATTTACTTCATGAAAATTAAATTTTTTAGGTATTATTTTTTAATCATGGTTTCAAATACCTTTTAAATATTTTTACAAGAGCGTGATCTATTGAATTTTGTCCTCTATTTTTTTTAAAACACCGGAAAAAATGAATTACAAAGGAATCTGTACAGACACGAAGAGTATCTTTGTAGGCATTTGATTAATTCTCATGTGTGTTGTAGTAGAATAAACGTACGCTAGGTGGTAGTGGGAGTATGACTGAAGTTGGTAAAAAATCGGTGAACTAAGTTTCTCCTTCTTGTTCACATGGTTGGTTGTTTTAAACTTTCCTAATTTTCAATTGTATCGCGTTGCATGGTAATGTTTGTTAAAAATATGTAAATAGTCAACTAGAAATTATCGTTCTCAAAAATGGCTTGAAATTTGGAACAAAATATACGACCTAGCAACCTTTTAATACTTTCTTACCTTTTTTATTAGGTAGATAATAGAACAATGTTCATTAGTCAATACGTTTGTATAGAAAGAAGTATTTATGATGTTATGCGTATTAAAAAAATAGTTGCAATCCTAGTTCGTCTCGTTTTTCAAAGTGGAAATGGAATAAATTTAAATAACTGTCATATTTTATCAATTAATTGAGTTAATTATTTTAAAAAAAACTTTAAGGTGTTGGCCGTAATCACTTGGTGAAACATCATAACAAATGAATGAAAAACAAAAGGTTGAAGTGAAAGTTGAAAGGCTTTCACGGCCAACGCCAATATTTAAAGAAAATATTTCCGGGCTTGTGGGCCGTGGTCGGATTGGTTTTGGAACACCAAACGTTTCGTCTATAACTGCGATAGACATCTTAAGTAGAGATTACCGAAGGGCATTGCCTTCTCGATCGTCACGTTACGACCTTTGGCCACGCAATCTCCACTGAAGATGTCTATCGCAGTTATAGACGAAACGTTTGGTGTTCCAAAACCAATCCGACCACGGCCCACAAGCCCGGAAATATTTTCTTTAAATAAAAGGTTGAAGTGTTCCCTAAATTTTATTAAACTCTATACGTATTTCGCCTTATAAGGGCATCATCAGGAGTACAAACTATACTAAGCTACGAACAGCATTACAAACAATTTATACAATAAATTTATGGTGGGGAAACAATGTTGGGGTCTATTAGAGGATTATTTCCAAAATCAATTTGGTCATTGGTAATTATTTTGTTTTCGTTAATAGCTTTTTTTAATCTCTATTATTTCGTATATATCTAGGATTGGGCCCTCTTTTAGATTATGTAATAATTTTACATTGTACTTGAATCGTGTTTATTGGATTTTACATAGCTGACATGTTCCTTAAATCTAGTTAATATCTCTTGTTTGGATTTACCGGTGTAAATTTCCGGGCAATCTGAGCATTTAATTTCATGCAGAAAATCAGGTTTATCCGCCAGTTTATTGTTCACCAGAAATTTACCTAAAGTGAATTCGTTAAAATAAGCTGCATTGACCTTATATTCTCTAAGTGTTCTACCTAAATTTTCACTTATAGAGCAGTAATATGGGGTTTTATGCCAAAATTTTCATTATTATCTCTTTCTTGTATAGGAAAAATCACATTGTTACAATTACGTTTTAATTTTTTATTTAATAATTTATCTATGATATTAGGATCATATCCATTGTTTTTAGCTATAGTTTTTATAATACATAATTCATGTTTGAAGTGTATAATTTTGAGGGGGATATTTACTAATCTATTTAGCATTGAACGAAACGCAGCTAACTTCATATTATGTGGGTGATTGGAGTCTTTAGGTATAATACAGTCTGTATATTACTGCTATTTATATCAATTTTTAGAAAAATTAAGTTTTTATTACCAATTTCTACTGTAAAGATTATATTTTCACATAATTCTTTCTAATTTAACTAGGAAATAATCAGCATAAAATGGAGAAATGGTTCAACCCATCGGTAAACTATCATTTTGTTTATATATCTTATTGTTAAACGTGAAATAATTATAAGGAGAAATACGTATAGAGTTAAATAAAATTTAGTGAACACAACAACCTTTTGTTTTTCTTTCAATAATTATCTTCTTGAATTAAAGTAATTTTTATGGGATTAAGGTTCCTGCCTATCCAGATTTGATATAATTAAATATAGAATTAATATACGTCTTAGGAATTTAATAAATAAAATTAATGATAAAAAGATGAAATTGGAGCTGATAATTGATTCGGGAACAAGTAGTTTTATATGATATTCCTATTGTTAAAAAATGGTATAAAATCTCTCGAATTGATAAAAATAGCAGTTTTAATTCCAGTAAGCAACGCTTCTGTCGAACGAATATTTTCTATTATGAATAATTTATGGACTGAGGAAAGAAATAATTTAATTATCTACAGTACGATTTGCTTACAATTTCTAGACTTTACAATCGTGACTATCCAAAAGGCTTTGCTTGATTATTACAAAAAAAATTCCAAATATCATTTCAATATAAAAAAATTTAATATTAACCAAAAATAAGTATGGTAATTGAGGTTAAAACTATAAAGGTTATATATAATTTAACGCAACAAATTATTAAACATATTTAATTTAATCTCTTGTTGCCTATTTTCACGTAAAACAAAGTAAAAATATATCAGTGGTGTCAATGATGCATTATCTATTATTTTGAGTTTTTATTTATTTAAATATAGATCGTATTAGTGGCTGAAGAGGGCCCTACGCCCTACCCTCCAGCTTTGTACTACAGTGTAAGTTAGAGAGACTGCCCGCCCACCAGCACGAGTAGTTGGTGGGAATGAAACACAAAAAAGTTTTTTTTTTTGGTATTAATTGTAGGCAGTTTGCCAGACGGCATCTTTAGTAATTAGCCACCAGGTCATATTTCAATTAAAAAGTCACGTAAAAATAATTACAAAATGAAAACTCATTTCATATTTTATATATCACATTTCAATATTTTTTTATTGTTAACTCTGTTGCGGATTATTCTTGTTTAATGTAAGAGAATTGGATAAATAATAAAACAGTAAAATATTTAATAATGCAATAATAAAATTTTCTCCTCTTTGTTACTTACATAAATGTGTATAAAGAAAATAAATAATTTACAAAGCTGACAATCCATATCATATAAACTTTCCCCATTAATTGTCTTGATTGTTCATATTAGGATAAGGTACATTTCGATTTTGATTCGTGATGTTGGGTATATCTCCTGGTCCACGCCTTCTCCAGTAGTTGTTATCGTGGGGTGCCGGTTGATGAAATTCAAACAGCGTTGATGGATAACGCGAAGAGTAATCCGAAAATCTTTTCAAACCAATCCCTATTGTTAAGGCGAGTGCCATTTTAGCCATGAGTAAAGCTTTCAGTGCCATTAGTGAGATAAATTTGACGAAAAAAACTCCCATTGCTATTGCTTTAGCTTTAAAAAGGAGAAGGTATGGAATAATGCTTTTCCTTTTCTTCTTACGACCTAAAACAATTAACGTATTTAGGAACAAGAAATAAAACAAATACAGTTTAAAAGGGGTTGTTTATGAACTGCACAAACATTTAGTCAGAGGAAAAGAAATATATAATTTACGAAGGCAAACAAAAAAACTGACTAGTATTTAACCATTAACGGTTAAAATAGTAACTGAATTAAGCCAAATAAAGTGATTCGTTTAGTTTAAAACAAAAAGCGGTATTTTCTTTGATGTTGTTATACATATACCGGGTTGCCCAAAAAGTACGTAATATGCTTATTGTGGTCAAATTATAAGTTTGTCAAACAAAACTTGTTCCTTATTTTAGTACAAGATCGCCTGTAATCCCAAAATCTTATTTAATATACACGGTGTTCAAAAAAATGAAAAGGAAGATTTGCTTTTAATTGCAGCACTGTTACTAATGGGTTCAATACCTTGTTTAGAATACGAAAATGTGGACCCATGCAAAAAATTGCGGTAATATTCAAATATTTGTTTCTCCGTCTAAAATTGCCCAAAAAATTCGATATGCTCATTATGATCAAACTATAATAATACAAGATTGCCTGAAATGCTCAAATTTAATTTACTATACAGGGTGTTCAAGAAACGAGAAAAGAAGGTTTCGTTTAAATGGCAGCACTGTTAATTATGGGTCCAATCGAAAACAGTTGTAGTAAAAAGTTGTCCAGAATGCAAAAATATGAAGCTGTGCAAGCAATCGCGGTGATATTCAAATGTATAATTTTTTAAATTGTCTGATTAGACATAAAATTTTACATCTGAATATCGCCGAAATTTTCCCACATCTCCATATTTTTGAATTCTAAACAATTTTTTTCGATTGGACCTATAATTCTGTTTGTTGAACACCCTGTGTAGTAAATTACATTTAGGCATTATTGCGTACTTTTTAGGCCACTCTTTCTACCGGCCGTCTTTTTACCCCTATTTAGGCTTTTATTTTAACAATTAAGGTAATGAGAGTAAATGGAAACTTTATTAATTAATTTTGTTACTTTATTATTATTATTATTATTATTATTAAATTAGCTCATAGTTCAACGTAACTGAATAATTAATTGCTACTAATTGTTGGCAAAGATTTATGATATTGTAGTTATGTTCACATGATATGAACAAAGTTGTACCCCAAGAAAGGTCGTTCCCCGCCAATGAAAGAGTACAAAAATAAATGGAAAAAAATGACTAAAAAACGAAAAACAATTTGAAATGTTGCTCGTGTGAAAATAAAGTTATGGTGGATTGTTATTTTGTTTCAAGTGAAAATTTTTTGTTCGCAATTTAGTTCTATTTTTATAGAAAACAGGATCAGTTTGTACGAATAATTGAATCATTCCGGTTAAGAAAAAGTTCAACGACATTTTATTCAAAATTATGGGGTATCTATCCTTTTTAGAAAAAAAAAAAAAGTAATAAGAAATAAACTCAACTCCAGCAAGTACAGTATAACAAATGTATTCCTACATAAAAATTGTAAACCTAAATTTGTTGTTAATTTCATTCATTGCTTAGAAATGAAAAATAATTTATAAATTGTTTTTTAGTTAATCTTATTTTAATTTATGAATTTCATGGATCAAAACACAAAATTAAGTACAAAACTTGATAAACATGTTTTAGTATCAAATTTTGATTATAAGTGACAGGGTTTGAGAGCAAGGAAGTTCAGATAGATACAATATAAATTTCAATCAACCCACGGGATAATTATAAAATTGCTAAAATTTTTAAGTTTTTATTCTTCATTAATCTTTCAGAGGGAAGTCATAGAATATCACAAATTAAAAACTAAAAATAGGATCTAATTTATGTGAAGGGAGAAATCAGTTATTTTAGATTTATTTTTGTCGCTTGTTAGCAAGGGTCAAGGCCTATAGTTCATCGCCTTTAAATTTTAAACTTTTCTCTAATCTTCAAAGCGAGACAGAACAAATTGACAGTTATAAAAGACCTTAAAGCATAGTAACGTTCAATCCCAGTTTATTATCTTCTTTAAGAGATTCATAAAATAAGACAAAATAATTTAATAATGGTTTAGATTATAAACAGCATGTAACAGGAGAATATTGTAATCGATTTTTTAAAGTCTGTATCTTCTATTCAGTTTAGATATGGTATCCTATTTGTTTATTTAATTGCAAGAAATATATTGAGCCATTTAACAGTATTTATCCAACGAAAAAGTTTATGGATCACTTCCTCTATTCCGCCATTACTATAACATACTGTCTTCAAAAGTAAGATTCAAAAATGTTAAATTATTAAATAATAGTCAACAAAATTTGGTTTCAACGAATTCAATTAAACAAATTCACTTACAATCATTTTGACTAGACAGTCATTATCAAAGAGTAATACAAAGAGCATTATTTCCTATATTTATCTTTGAAGATTACGTAGTTGAAATAGTTGCAAAATAATTTGTTTAATATAATTTGGTGAAATTAAATTTTGTTGAATTTAGTTGGTAATTTAAAATGTTTTATGAAGACTGCATAATAACTAGTTTATTAAGTATATTAGAAACTATATTAACTGTAACTCTCTGTATTAGTTATCGTCAAAAAACGAATAACGAAAAAATCAACTCAAAAGCAAAAAAAATGTTATCAAAATATCCAAATTTACAATTTGAAATACAAGAAGAGGCAAATGCAACGCATGTAATTACTCTCTGTAAAATAGGGAACGTTGCCGCCAAAAGATCTCAAGCCTTGAAGAAACACAATAGATGATGACTCGCAATTTTATATGGTATGTTTGTTACCATATTATTTAACGTATTACGTATTAAATTATATTTAGTTTGATAAATTAACTAAATCGTTATTATGTTACTATGAATTTCTCAATTCATTTAAATACTAGGCAGTCTACAATTGCGCCAGTAAAATGAAAAAGTAATAAATACCTAATTGAAAGTGTTTGAGTGACGCCTTAGTAAAAGAAATTCAATAATACACTCTAATCCCTAATTATCACCGTATTACCTTTGTATTCATTTCGTTACTTTCGTTATTTTAACGTAAATATATCTTCCTTCTTGATGAACCTATTCAAAGGATCAACGTTCCAGGACCTTATCTAGCGTCGTTTAATGAAATTATAATATCTTAGGTAACCGAGGAGGTTACTACAGAACGATATTTTCTGGAGGGTATCTAAATGTTATCGGTAGATCCAACCCTTTTGTGAAAGTTTATGGAAACATTATCGTTCTCTCATCATATAATTTATATTTGTGTAGAACAAAGTGCTGAGATAATAACAAAAAGATTATAAACGAATATTATTGATAACTGAAAGATTTTTCTGACTTTACGGTTAACATTTTTTATTGTTTTTGTATTTGTATAAATTCATGTTTATAAGGAATAAATGAAAGGGTCAGGCTATTTTAGATTTACGGGGAAAGGTAATAGTAGAGAAAACGATAGAAAAAGGAGAGAGCCCATATATAGGATTCGTAAATATAGAAAAAGCTTTTGATATTGTTAAATTAGAAAATATGGTAAAAATAAAGAGTAACAGGCGGTTACAGAATGAAACAGCATAGTAAAGAAGTAAATATTTGGAAAGCAGTAAGACAAGGGTGTACATTGTAACCCCTACTTTTTAATATATATGTTGAAAATGCGATTAATATTATTACAGATAGGACAGCTTCAGGGTTAGACATACAGGGGTAAAAGATTAGCATGCTTATAATTGCGGATGATGGTGGTATTAGTATCTAGAAAAAGAATAGCTAGAGTTAGTGTTGATAAAAGAGTGCGAAAAAAAAATTAAAATAAAACAAAAATATTCGTATCCAAGGGAAGTTAAGGTTGGGTTGCGTCTAAAATATAAATTTAAAAAAATATATAGGAGGTTAGATAAGTCAGAGGATAGAAAAGGATAAAAATGATGTGGTATTGAAAGGGTAAGCGAACGAAAGACGCTAAGGAATTCAACAAGGAAAATGAGAGATGAATTGCTAGTTAGAAATATATTTGAAGTAGAAAATGATGTAATGAGGGGCAGAGGAAAACTTAAATCAGATTACTGTTTCCAAATAGGTAAGGATATGGGTTGGGTTGTTCCAGTTTTTGGGATATATGGATGTTCACTCAAGTTAGGAAGAAGCGCAAATTATAGATATTTTAATTTCTGTTTCAAAATTATTGTCATTCTCGAATTATCCATCTGGATATAAAAATAATGTTGCCTTAATTAGAGACATAATTGAAATGCGAGATTGAGGAACATAATGAAGAGAAGTGTGCGAGTTGAAAAGATGCTTCTAGATCATTGCGTTGATTACTAAATAAATGATAAAGATGTACAATTGAATTAGTGCTTGTTACGTTTCTTGTACTTGTGGTTTTTGCTATGCCCATAAAGAGTCAACGGCTTAATATAATTTGAATTAGAAGTCATTGAATTATTCTAACTAGGAGAACCTGTAATTGATAACAATATCTTCTGTACCCTTTGAAAATAATTCTCTAATTAAAGTAAATTAATCTAAATATCTAAATTATAAGGTAAGCTTACTTATATTAGTTCAAAAAATAAAAGTATATTGCATTTACTTATTCACATCGTTGCAAACAGGAAATTTTGTAATCTGTTTGCTGTGGCTATTCTGATAAATTATCATGAATAGCTAGTGGGATAAGTGGAAAATTTATTATGTTTGCTACGTTCTGTTTTGTTTGTCTTGGCGTATTTTTTTCCAGTTTTCATTGGACTTCCCACACAAAAAAATAATTTATGTATATTTTTCAGTATCCTAACTGGATTATATTATTTTTCTTGGGTTGAAAGCGGTTCATGTGTAAATTTGATAAATACATGCCGCGGTCATTTAAAAATTGTATTGTGGTGATGAAAGGGATGTCTTCCTATTTATTCATCTCAATCTCATACTCTTTATTTTTCCTTAAGCATCCAGCTGTTAGGTTTACTATTTATTAATCATTAATTATGAAATATTTCTAGATTTTTTAGTAATGGTTAATTTTAATACATTAATGTGAATTAACTTTTGAATGTATTGTTACCCACAACACACTACCTTAAATTATTGAGGAAAAATTGTCACTGCTGTGACGCCTTCGCCGAGATCGAACCTGGGTCCTTGGTTTTACGCACCAATACTGTCGGTGTGACTAGTAGTCACAGAATTGTCGCAATTAATGTATATTACTATTAATAATTAATTTAAGGTAATCTGTAGTGCGTAAAAATTAATTTACATTAATATATTTATTATTTATTGTTATGTGAACTATTCCATATTCCTTGTTAGTATTTAGGTAATTTGTTCGATTATCAGTGAAATTATTAACGATTTACCTTCTGGACGAGATGTGTTATTATCTGCTAGCTTTTCGTCTGGAACCTTTATTTCTATTAAATGAGTGTCGATAAATTCACTTATTTTTTCGAGCAGAACTTTGTTAACAATATCCGCGGGTTCAGAGTCGTTCAAGGAAAGGATCACTTCATCAAAATTACGAGATAATGTTTTGTTGTCTTTGACGTTTTCTTTTACAGTTATTCCAGGCGATAGTTGAAATTCATTCGGGAGCCCCTCTATCATCCTTATTATAGTTTCCTGAAAAAGCAAAAGAGGAATTATTAAAATGATTAAAATCCGAAAAGTGACCGCTACTAAGATAAACTGTAAGCTGAACGTTTTTATAAGAAAATTCACAGGCCATTGACATACTCTTAATCATGCATAATTCTTTATGTTTTCCAATAATAATAAAAACATATGTATCAAATAACACTGTGTGTCATTTAAGCACATATTAAATATTCTTATGTAGTTCTTTGAATTTTCGCAAAATATTTCTGTGTATTCAACATGCTATCAGAAATTAGTATCCTCTTTTTCTCAGATTATCCAACTAATGTAATTATCTGATAGGACGTCGGAGGAAAATTGATGGCATCAATATTGAAAATTCATAGCAAAACAAACCAAAACTTCGAAGGTGACATTTGTTCCTTTATTTTTTATAATTAAGCTTTTCACAAGAATACACCTCAAAACGCTCTCAAAATCTTCTCCGAGTCGAGAAGTGCGGAAGGGTAGAAGAGATAAGTCGGTATGCAAACTTCGTAAATCATGTTAGGAAGATGGGGTGAAAAATGCCATGTTGTATAAGGTTATGAGTAGGGCAGGTTACGATGTTTTTTTAAATTTATTAATATTTGATTTTATGGTTGGAGTTTAGACTTTTGGCATTTTGGCTGTCAGGATTATGACTGTCGGGATTGTGGCTGTTGGGATTTTGGATGGACCCGTTTCAAATATTTCGGCTTTTAATATGAAATAATTTTGAAGCATATGTCGTCATCAGTACTCTGCGACCTTTCTTAAAATCCGAAATCCACAGGCTTATCGGTGAATATTATGGAAAACCTTTAAGTAGAATTAGTACACTTTTCACATTTATTCATCCTTACGAAATGACAAAGGCGTATTCTTTAATAGGTTGTCAAACGTATACTAACAGCGTTATTAACTTAATTGGTATACAAACTAGGAAGGTATGGTCTTGTAAAATGGCAGCATGAAATTGGACCTTGTCTATGAGTAAGGCCGGAAGCTTTTCACCCTACGCTTATGTAAATACTCATATAATAAATTAAACACAAAACAATTGTTTACAAAACTACTGACCTTAACTTTTATTATATTAATTATACTATATTTCTAAATTTTCTAGTTCGGCTATATCCTTTAAAACTAATAACACGTTAGGCAGTATAATAAAAAACAATAAAGATGTTACAACGAAAGAGCTTAAATCAGACGTTTACCAATTAAATTGTGGGAGTTGCAATTTATCATATGTAGGTTAGACGGGTAGATGTTTCAAGGATAAGATTCTTGAACATAACTAACTAACTCTAAATATGCTAACCATCTTTTAGAATATTCTCATAACTTTGATGACAATTTAAAATTATTACATGTAGAAAAGAAAGGTCTAAAATTAAATTTGTTGAAATATATGGAGATTAATAAAGTAAATAAATTAGGGTTATTATTAAATGATCAAACTGATATAAATAATTCTCCCCTACTCAATCTCTAGTTCGCATAATTTGTTCACCTACCTCCACCCCTCCTGTTTCATTTAGTATTTAAGGATTTTGTATTTAGTTTTAAGTTATCTATCATATTTTCACCTGAGGAAGCCACTGTGTGGTGAAATAATATTATTGGGGATAACAATAAAAAGTTTTGTAACCGTTTTGTGTTTAATCTCGAGAATTAACAGCTTTATCGATTCACTACTAATTTGATATACGCCTTTATCAACTAAGAACGATAAACAATAATGATTCAAGTTGATATCACTTTGTTTTCTTTTTAATAATTGATTGTAACAATATTTTCAATTCACTACCGCAATATCAATAGCCTAAAATTAGATCTAGTTCTATTTAGGAAAATTTAACATTAGCTGCTTCCAAGTAAGTTAAAGTTGCAAAAATTAATTCCGATTATTAATTAATCAGTTTTGAGACCAGAGGATTAAACAAAGGCCAGAAAAATGGAAAATTCTCTGATTAAGGGATTGGTAACTGACCAGAAACATTTTGTATAAATTAAATATCCCTTATAAGTAAAACAGGGATAATGTAATTTTTACGTTTTGTTTGTTTTGGTCCTTTTGCTGACGATAAAACATGGGCTTGTTGTGAAATTTATTCAATCCAAAATGTAATCGAAGATTAATCGGTTTTTCATTTAATAGAAAGATTTAGAGTTTAATCAAGTTTTCCGTGCTTTCTAAAATGGAATTAAAATGTTGTGTATGCTGTGAATACGTTAAAAATTAATTACAAAGGTATCTGTGAGTATATATATATATATATAAATATAATTAAATAAAAACTTATTATCTACACTGATCGGTATTAATTAATACTTTACAGTACAATACATGTTAAATGTGTTATCGGTACAATTATGCTGATTTTGTTTTAATACAACAGTTTTTAAGACTCATTGTATCGAAGTAAATCGACGTAAATGATAACTTGTGCAATAAATAAAAAAAAAAAATTGCAAATCCAAAATTTTCTGTCATAATTCTCTGTAAAAAACAATTTAGATGAAAAATACATAGCTGGTTTATGAATACATAATTACTACAAAATAAAGTACACATTTCGAAAATGATGCTCTTGTTATCATTTTTTACAAAATAGAAAATTTAGAAATTAACAAAATATGACACGTACCTTTAAACAGACAATAATGTTTGAGGTGCTACATTCTCTTATTAACGAAAAAGTATCTCGGAATGTTTCGTTGTGTTTGCCGGTACACTCTGATTTTGTGGAGTGAAAATAAAATACTAAAAAGAGCAGTGATTTATAGAACTTCATGTTGATCGATCACCCTGTTTACAAACACTGATGTGTAAAGAACCATAATGTCAAACGTTGCCCCGGTTTAGATGAAATTACGCACTACGGAAATTACACCTGTAATTTTTTACTCCACTTAAGGAATACACGGCACAAACTGGATTTATGTTTTTACGGTTCTGCATTGACCATGAAGAAAATTGCACGCATGAATATAAACAGGAGCTGATGCTCGAAAAACTAAATTGTATCACGCAAAGACAATCTTTAAGAACACCCACATTTGGTTACAGTTATCAAGGCATATTTTTTATTGTCTTTGTTCACTTAAATTAAACGGTTGTTGTTTTACAGACACAATACAAATTATTCTTTAACAATATTAATTTCTTTCTGTACATAAAACATCACTTTGAGTGTTACAAATGAATGATCTTACTAGATTATCTGTGTAATTAAATTGACATTCATCGTTATGTTATTGTTTCCTCTTCCTACTTATAATGGGAGTTTTCACATGATAATTAAGCTGAAGCAGTTTAATTGTGAAAACTGATTATTTTTCTGCAATCAAATAAAGAAACTAAGGTATTTATTGCCTGGGTTGTCTGACTCTTATCCTCTTTAATTTAAGGACGCAGCTATTTACAGACAAAGCTTGCATTATCGTATAGGCACGTATAACTAACCATCTCTGAGAGGAAGATTTTCGTAAATATATAGGTGGCACTATAAGCGTGGTTACATTGTAAGTTGTGTGTTTTTAACCACAATCGAATAGATTATGTACTGGTATACACTGTGCGTTTTCACTGGAGTATTTTGGTGGACGGGTTGTGCCTCAATAAACTCAAGCGTTTACACTATCCCTTTGTGCCATAATAGTGGTTGAGATGTATCAAAAAAATGCAATTAAACTTGTGTGCGTTTTTGAAGTCAATGGTGAATTTCGGAATCCTGTATCAAGAGAGTTTTGGGTGAATCTGTATATATTATAGCGACAGAGAATTGAGTGAGAAATTTTTAAAATTTTACGAGAAAATTTGGAAATATGGAACACAAAATGTTAGGATTTTATTAATGTTAATAAAGTATATTGACAAACTGTTACAAAAAGCCCATTTGTCCCAAATTGGAGTATTTTATTCTATTATTTGAATAAACCTGACTGTATCCAACATATCAAACAGAATGAACGTATTACACAGTATAAATGCTTCCATTCAACTACAGGTGTATTTGTTTTTTCATTTTGCGTTTATACCATTATGCACCAATGTAGACATCCCATTTAAAACTGTGTGTTGTCACCATCCCGCGCAATTTCTTTCTTATTTCTCTATGATACCTCAATATCAATATAAAAACGAATCAATTGAATTATAGTGTAAACAATAAAATGTAGAAATAACAAGCCTTATAACACTATAAAAGTAATTTATTGGAAATCACCAAATGTACATTTCGACTACAAAGTAGTCATTGTCAATGATTAGTATTAACTAAAATTAAAAAACTGTTTTTATCACTCTGTCGCTGGCTGGCCATGATCAATTGATAAAGATGTGAAGTAGTTTTTAATTTTAGTTAATACTAACTATTGATAACGACTACTTTGTAGTTGAAATGTACATTTGGTGATTTCTAATAAATTACTTTTATAATGTTATAAGGCTTGTTATTTCTACATTTTATAAAAATGAATGTTGACAGAATATTCCCGATATCTTCTCTGCACGTTAGCGAATCAAATTATTGAACAATAAAGGGCACATAGTGAATAAAGTTACTTTGTTCTTCAAATATCTATGAAAATCAACCCTTTATACTTGAAAACTATTATTTTTCATATTAACCCTTAAATTAACCCGGAAAGGTAGAAAATATTGAAAAAATAAAAACTGCTGGATACTTTCGATATTGATATGAGTAAGGTTCAAATTTTTTATATTACATTTTGAACTGATTTTGTTTTATCTACATAGTTTAACTAAATTTAATTTTTATACGGCATTGAATAATAATTGTACCAAATTTCCTTTCAAGGACGAATTCTGTTCACGAACCTGATTTATACCATAACCTACCCAAAGTAATGATACAAGAAAATCAAATAGAGTTCTGTAAAATTAAACCAAATAAAACATCAGAACCCAAAAGTCCACATAAAAATGTTTAGAAAACCTAAATATCATTTCGATACACAAGGGGCCATCCTCAGTTAGAGTACACTTGTAGTCCTGTTTATATACACGCAAAAAACCCGCTTAAAGATACGCTAAAACCAGTTTCATTTGCACAATTTACTGCGTAATCAGAGTATAGCAGAAATTTTAACGCATAAAATATTTTTCACATGATGCTTTCCGTTATTTTCGTGTTATTCTTAATTAATATGAAGTATTTGCCTACAAAATAATTTTTTCTTTTGTTTTTGTTTGTTTAACTCTTTAATGCAAATCATATTTTCTGCTCCTGGATGGGTAAGCTATAAATAGCAATAAACATTTCCAAAGGTTTTGCATTTTATGAAATTTTGAGATATATAAACGTAAAAGTTATAAAATGAGCCATGTTTCTTTACTTATGTTAATAATTAGGAAATGCTTTTAAAACAGCTTTTAGAAATTTCACTTGTCGAATTAAGGATTTGGTAGTCGCTGGCTCTTAAAGTTTTATTTAATTATTTATGTTGAATTTTGTGAGTTTTTTTGGACCAATCGATAATTTTTTCTTTTTAAATTAGGTATTACCTACTAGGTAGATTCTATCTGGTTTTCCTTGTTATTTTCGAATCTACACTTAATTGAATTTATTTGTAATTTACCAAAAAGGAGATGTTAACGTTTGTTCCTAAAATGTAATTAGAATTCTTGTGAAAAGTATTTTTCTTGTCAAGCGTTTATTTTCGTTAAAGTAGAAATAAACTTGTTCCTTTACAGCTAACTAAATGGCAACACTAAAAGAATATTAGCTTCATAAAAACTGCTGGAAATGATTTTAACTGTTCTCATTGTAAAATCGTAATAAAACAAATAAATTAAAAAATATACAAAGCTTTATTATTTGGAATTTAAATAAATAATTTAATTAAATAAATAGCGTTAACCAACAAAAATGTTATTGTTGGGTTGAATTTGGTGCATAAGCACTGTATGCCATTTTCTGAGGTTCCTTGTTATAAGAACGTCCCCATCCACTACCAATGTGTCCTGAAGGAACCACTACTTCATGACTGTCATGGGGATAGATCGCTGGAGGTGTGGAACCCCCGAAGAGTTTCTTAAAAGCGATTATTCCAGCAAGTAAGAGAGCTACTTTGGCAGTTAACAATGCTTTACCAGCAAGTAAAGCAAGACCACCAAGTACTAATGGAATTAAGGCACCTCCAAGAAGCAAAGGTAATGTCAACAGTCCACTAAGTTTCTTCTTTTTCGCTCTACCTTCGTCATCAGAGAAAGCTCTTTGCAGATCGGATACTGAAGGTAATTCAACCTAGAAATCGAAAGTAGTGTTTAATTACTGATCATAAAAATAAAAGTTGTAAATGGCCTACTTGTAAAGAATGCGTTGAAAGAAAACTGCCGATTTTGTCCACAATCAATGCATTTAGTTTATCTTCTTTGTCTTCAAGGGAGCGGGGTAGTTGAGCTGCAATTTCAGATTCGGGTTGTGGTTCTGGAGGTGCGGGTGCATTAGAGTCCTTTACGAATTTTACTCCCATAAATGAATAGTCAGATACAGATCTTGCAGCTCTGTCTAGGGATGTAACGAGTTTGAGCTTCAAACATGAAGAATCTCCATCACAATTTCTGTAAACGTTATATGCAAATCTTAATTCATCCAGGAGGGATGCTGAACTGCGAGGGGTGTCATGTGTAATCACATTTTCTTCAGCAACTGATACGGTACGTGCAGACACTACCACCACAACAACAAGGAACACGAGAACTACACACTTAGGAAACATGTTGCTCGAAACTGATCTGGACTATTTCACCACCAAATTTATATGAGACGAATTCTATTCAACCACAGTTCCCCTCCCACTATCTTTTAAGCCCATTGACGGATTGTTTCTTATCTGACCCCTCTCATAGAGCACGCCCAGTACGTGACATTGACGTAATGTCTTAATTAATTCAGCTTTCTTCCGACCACAGGTATGTTTGTATGGCCAACCAAAGACGAAAATGTCTTTGTTCTTTTACGACACAATTTTGCAAGTGTAATGACGTTAACGTTACCCGCTAATTTTTTATGGAAGTGTTACTGTTGCGGTGGTTGAAAAAGCATTAAGGAACTAACGTTTTAGCGGTTTTAAAGAAGACGCATTGTCTCGGTCAAGGCCAGCTAGGGTATATCCGGATCTGACACATATTCTGGTCGAAGCCCTAAACGCATCATCTGCCCTACTTGCTTGTAATCAGACGAAAACTTTTACATTTCACCGCACGCTTTTTTAAATCCTTTATTAAGAATACGAACACGTCGATACGCGTGCGTCTTTGCAAGTGAAAACAAAGGCCAAACGCCACCGAGAAAGTAAAAATACGTGCTGTGAAAATTTTATAACATTTAAGGAAAAATTCTTATCCGTCTCAATGAGTATATTAATTCAATAGTTGGTAATTGCCATGTTCTGTTCACGTTCAGATTTTTTGCGTTATTTTATTCCGTTCAGTTATTAAACTAAGAAACTCCAACAACAAATAGTTCTTGTGTATGACTTTGGAGGTCAATAGAATCGTATTTTGACGGGCTACTATTTGTTAATGTATTATAAAACTAGAACAAAATCAAAGAGATTCACCCCTATATACCAAAAAGTATTTTAAAAATTCGGACAATCAATGCGAGACTGACAATAGAAATGGGTGTAACACGTGTTAGTATTTTTAAAAAGTTTGTTGTATGTAGGGGTGATCCTTTTCTTTGATTTTATTCTATTTGAATTACATTATTCTTTACTATTCCATTATTATAAAACTAAATTCCTGGATATCGACTAAATCGTATCAATGGACCTGAAATTACACATTTTAATCATCATAATCATTTCTTTGGTAGAAAAATGCACTTCATCTGCTCTACTCGCCCTTCGAAGTAATTTTTGCTGGCGTTGTCTAAAAATTAATCTATTTCCTAGTAGCTGACATGGTTTAATACAAAATCATAATTGAGAAATTTTAAATTTCAGATCTATTATACGTAAGTACTAAAATTTTTCTTTTTTTTTGGTTTAGCTAAGAAAATAGAAATTGCTGCTATTTTGTTTTCTTTTTAATTTTTTTTGACAAGTGTAATCGGCAAATTGTTACGAAATGTTTTAATTGGCTGCTAGCCGATCTAAATACGTTCACCATGACATAGATATAGTCTGACGCAATTGAGAGAAATGGCTCTGTCTGTACCATCTCGTGTTCCTCCGTCTCCGAATTCGATTTCTATGGAATGCCAAATAAAGGCCGTTGCACCTTTTACATACGGATCCGTGTACTCTTGGGAACTATAGACGCGGAAGAAAAGGAGACGGATCACTGACTCTAATCTCCAATCGCATTAGTCACCGAATTAGAGGTCGATTGTTCTTTATTTTTTCTACTCTTTCTTATAAACCATCTTCGCTGGAGCTAAGACATTACTTGTTAAAGGAATTAATGGAATTTCGGGTAAATTGGGAACATTAGAAGGACCCGCTTCTAATTTTCGGTAAAATCCTTTGTTAACTCCCTCAAATAATGAACCTGACCCTCGTTTATCATTTAGTCAGTTTTAAGACATAGAATTTATTAAAAAATACCATGATTGATATATGTAATATGCTCTACAATAACTTCGCTGCACACTGCATAGACGAGTAAGACCAAAAGAAATGTTAATGATGAGTAAAGTTGATATTGTATGCACCATGTTATACCCTGTAGTGTCATATTATTTTGCATTTTATTCAGTTGCTTAGTCTCTGTCAATATTTCGACATTTAGTTTGTAGTATAGAAGATATACTGATTTGTTCGGATTGTTTATGGCTTTTTTAAATTGTTCGATTTGATTTGGATACAGATTAAGGAGGTTTGTACTATCTGAACAAAACACTAAAATCCGAAATTCCACATAAAACTTTTAGTGATCTTCAGTTAGAAACAGTGTCTAACCGAGGACGGTAATTATAAATTGTTGAATTTTGATAATGTTTCATAATATCTTCTGCGCCTTCAATTTACATAATCTACAACTTTTCAACAATCTGTGTCACATTGATCCTAAAAAATATACGTATTTAAAGAATTAATAACTAAAAGGGAGATTCTGATAAATTTATATTACCTTAACACTAATTCACTCAATTTTATTTATCGATGGTTTTCGAAATAGTCAAAAAGATCAAAAACCTTTTAAATAATTGCGAGGATTCTTCTAAATTAAATAATTTTAATAAAACCTTCATAAATATGCTTCAAGCTCACTCGTTATACCCCTAACATTGTGATCTTCAAAAAATTAAAAATTGAAAATTCTACACCAAAATTAACTATTCATTCAGAAAGTTTTGAATTTTATTTTTCGATCGGAATTTACCAGTTTTGGTACACACATCTTCAAAAATTTCCCAAAAAATAATCAATAATAGCACAGTGTTGTTAGAACATAATCTGCATACATATAGTGTAGTTGTTTAAATTCTACTATTTTGATATCTTAATAGTAATTTCCTGTTGTACTTCGTACACTATTCTTTACTTACGTAGGAGGCTACATGGTAAAATATTGTGACATCAAAATAAAAGAGTTTTGAAGTGCTCCGCTACAAGTATACAAGTTCTCGGTTACTTGTCTTTGACCCACTACGCGGGATTTGAACATCTTTCACATCACCCTTGACCTTCGAAGAGGTTACCGCTCCAATTCTTCTCATCTTTAGAAAGACACCTCGGTAATGAAAATTCATTCGTTATTCCGTTGAATCTCGTAACTTACGCCAATTAACGTTTGGAAACTTTCTAACTTATTCTGGACAATTTCAGAGACGACACGACGTGGTATTTTACACGACACCATTTGTTCGAGTCTCCTTTATAAAATCAGTTCAAAATTCAGTTTCTTTTAATGTCAGTTTTTTAAATAATAGTTTGTTTCAAGCTTTAAAACTGATTGTTTCGATTCTTTAGGAAGGGCTTCATTGTATTCAAATTTTAAAAATATATGCTCTTTCTAAATGACACTGTAATGAATCAAAGAACAAGAAGTACTCAAAATTTGGTCAGTTGGTAACAGCAGGCAATACGTTTAAAGCTTCTCTTTTGTCAAGTGCAAGTTGTATTTGCTCTGTTGGTCTTCGTTGCGTTCAAGATTGAGCGGCTGCAATTAAATCACATTGATTAAATTTGCATTCTGTCTATAACATTCTATACACATGCATATATATTACATTCATATTCGTATGTATGTCAATGTGTAATCAGAAGCCACATAATTAACGTAAGAAATATTAATTATGTATCTATCGGGTAATATGAATATGTAACTCTGCTGACTCAATTAATACGAACAAATTAGGTCAACCGCATTTGAGAACTTTACAGATAAATCACTATCTCCGAAACAGATTATCGATTGATTACTTCATCTAATTATTTTGTCCCCAGTTTGCAGGGATGATGCTCCTTTCAAATTAGGCTTTTTATAACATTAAATATGATTTTTATCACTGGGTCAAGGCCTTACATAGTACGTGTGAACTTGAATACACAGAAGCTGTTTTTGTGCACTATTGAAAATTAGACTAGTGGACAATAACGTTATATTTAATTTATTTATAAAACTTTTCGGAACCAATTCAGCTAAAATGTCAAACTGATCTGTGATAATTTAAATTTTGGAAAAAATTAATTTACTCAAAATTTCAGTGAAAATTTATCAAAATAATTTTAAAATTATTCAGATTTAATATAACAGATAAAGATTGTGATGGTAAAATAACTTCAAAGCAATGGGAGTTGTGATCAGTTCATTGGACTACTATCCACTATCCACTATCCTGGTGAAGGAGTGTTTAAAATGTATGCTGATGAAATGGAAAAAGGTGAAAATGATAATAAAGAGTTTTTGTGCGAGTGGTTGTAACTCGGGTTTTTGAATACGAATAAAAAATGTGCAAATCTATCCGCCAAGATGTTAGATTTAAGATAAGTTCATGGCTTGGTTTGAAATAAGGTGGGTGGCGATCTTGTTCTGCGTCCGTTATTTTAAAGCTGTAATGAAGACATGAAATGAAGATTTTGAAGTAGGATAGCAACACTGTAACTCCTCTAGAGTGGGTGTATGTAAAACTCTTATGAGGAACACAAGTTACCAGCAATAATAAATAAATAATAATTATCAGAATTGAGCCCGTGATACTTGAAAACCGAAATGATTTTGGAATAAATTGCACCTGATGTTTAATTATTGGTTTTGATAAATGAATAATAAAAATAGCATTGTTTTAATTAACAATACAAGAAAACTGTTTTAAATGGTCAATATGAATGAATAGTAGAATTCAGATCCGGGCTAAAGGGTCGTGATTTGGATGAATTGTTACGTCCTGCAAATGACACTTTTAGTGGTATTGCAGCGACGACATAGGTGAAGGTTATATCTCAAAGTCTTAGCAGCGACTGAGTCGCAATACCACTGAAGATGTCAGCCATAGTTGCCGACGAAACGTTTGCAAGAAAAAGTTCATTTAATCCACGGCCCTTTAGCCCGAATCTGAACTCTACTATTGATTCCGTTTGTAGAAGTTTATACTTTTCAAACGTAATAAATCTTCATTGTTTCCTAAATTACAAAATAGAACATGTCATGAATTTTAAAAGAAATAATGAATTTTTTAATATTATTTTTAAACCTGAATTTCCCAGAAGTCCTTCAGTAGGGTACTTTTACCTGCTATACATCGCACACCAACAGGGGTCCTCCTAAGCGTACATTCCACTTGGTCACCGTGGACAGGTTGACCGCACTGCGGAAAGCACTATTTAATTGCTGTTGTTATTGTAACTATATCAAAATTTTAGATGTAAATAATTAAGAAAACAACATGTAGACACAGAAAATACATAAAATCACAAACTTACTCCAATGAGTTAAATATATTTTTAATGGATTAGGTTAGGTTATTATTGTCTAGGTTTTTTATTTGATTTTTACTTTCCTTACTAAGTTTAAACTCCTTTCTAAAGCCATCGTTGGTTTAAAAAAAGTTCCGAAAAGTTACAAATTTTAGATTAATTGGTTAGAGTTTGTTACACTCGAACTTTAGGAACAGTTCAAATAAACTCCAATAAAGAAGATATCGCGACAGGGAATTTAGCAGAAATTAACGATGCTTGAAAAAGATCAGCTCATTCTTCGAAGTTACGTCTATCTTGGAAACGACATTTTAAAAGTATTATATTCTTACAGTAGAATTTCGTTTCGAAATGACATTTAAAGCCTTTAGAATATTTTATCTACCACATACATAAGCATTTGACAAGTGGTGTTATAGGGGGATGATGAAAATACCGTTGATAGAAAAGGTTAAAAATGAGGAGGTATTAGAAAGAGTGAAGAACAACGGGCGCTATGGTAGTTAACAAGAAAAAGGGGAGATGGGACGGTAAGGCATCTTATGAGACATGGAAGGTTATTTGGGGACATCACAATTTAAATTATCAAAGTTATTTGCCTTAAATAATGCTTTTTGTTTTATTAAAAAGAGATTTTTGTATGTTTATTGGAACTATAATTTAAGAATGTTAGTAGGAATCTCACTCATTACAATTCATTTTAAATTATCATCTTCATAGAGTCATCAGTACAATGAGTAGTTGGACACCCATCTCTACTCTACACTGAATTAATCTTCGAATTTCCCAAAAAGCTAGAACATCCTAGTTAAAAGACCGGATCAATTAAAATTATAAAAGTTTTTTTGAAGATTTAGAATACGTACTACAAGATAGGTATCGGATTAATATTTAATATTTCATTACAAAAGAGAGAGAAATAATTAACAAATTTACAGTTTCATTTTAATTTAAGTAACGGTTGAATACTATTTCTCATTTTTATGGCTATAATGCATTTTACGTCTAGCATTAATCACATATTAATCTAATTAATTAATAGCACAGTATTAAATCAAGTCCAATAGATTGTGCAGTAGGTTCATTGCGATAATTTTTGATAATTATTTGTTTGAAATAAACTAGAATGCGTCTCCACAAAATATTTATTAGATATCTTTAACAGGTGTTACAACCTTTCGGTCATTTTCAAAAAGAACTACAAGTGTACTAAAATTATAAGCAGCTATCTGACTATTTATAAGAAATATCGTAATAAATACAAACTATAATTATTTTTATAATTAAAATGTCCACTTGTCATAGTCTAATACGTATATAGATTAAGTGAAGCCAATTTCAATAATGAATTATCAATTTTTACAAAGTTACCGAGAAATAATGATTACACTACAAATCTTATTGATAACGACATAAAAACAAACATAGAAAAGTTATTATTAAATGAAATTTACAATATAAATATAAAACAAAACCAAAAATACCATTCTGTTTGTTATTTGAATAATATTAGTTAAAAATTTTGTAGTTATTTGAAAAAGGAATTACAATTAGACCTAATCAGTTTAAACAGAAATAATTTGAGAAACCTGTTAGTAACTAACAAGTTAAATAATAGTATTTTTGAGAAATCTTAAGGTAATAGAATTAAAAGTCATAATTGTAATATATTGAAGAAACGGGGCGAAATATAGACATAAAATTGCAAGAGCACGAAAAATCTATTTTAAATAAACAAAAAATAGACAGCAACTACACTATCAGTAAAAATAATGGTTCTGTTCTTCAAATTCTAAATAATAATTTAAAAAAACAATTTCTTACAAAAATTATAAATTTAAAAGTCGTTACTTTGATCGCATAATATTATGTTGAATGACCAAATCGAAGGGTACAACAGTTCTAATTTCGTGTGCTCATAAATATTGATAAAAATTCCAAGCAACTTACTTAGCTGTTTATAAGGTCGAAACATGTGTTAGAGTACCTAATAAATATTATGTGAAAACGTTTTCTAGTTTGATTTAAATAAACAATTATTAATTTTAGAGATAAAATAGTTTATTCGATTAAACAAAAAATATCTTTAGCAAATATAAAATACACTATATAAATGATATATATATATAATACAGGACACATTGTATTGACCATTGAGTAAAGCAATATTTCATTAGTCAACCAATTATGTATATTTTGCAAAAGTTAATATATCACATTGAGAAAAATAAATAAATAGATTTAACATTCGTTTTCAAATGTAAGCATTTTACCTTATTATGTCCTTTTGGTAACCACTTTTTTATAGTAAGAGCATTATAAGGGTATCCTTCATAATGGGTATCATTTAAGCGCTATTTTAGAATAAATTAATAGTTTAAATCACCGCATTTCGTTTTAATATCTTGTTTCCGAATTATTAATATTAATTAAGGTAAATTGTAGGTAGATTTAAACGAGTAGTTTTAATTAAAGTTATTCCGCGTACCTACCCTCATTTTATGGCCTGGTTACTTACGGGCTGTTTGCCACATCACGTCAGCTGTTTAAAACACTTAAACCACAAACCACATTAATTTTATTAGTTAATTGAGTCTACTGTTACTTAATGGAAATATGTTACATATTTCAAGTAAAATAAATCAAAACTCCACACTTTTAAAACCAGCCTTAATAATTATTTTGTAAATCTGTGAAGAAGCTATAAGGTAGTGTAACAATTATTAAGGCAATAAAGGGTGTGAAATTTAGATCGTTATTATCTTGGTTGCGAACACACTTTTAGTTCTTCCTTCCTGAGTCATTCTTCGCATTTCCTGAAAATTAGAACAACTTACATCCTTAAAATTTGCGAATAGTAATTTAATCTAGGCCTTCCGCTGCCTGTTTTTACTCCTATTTGTACTTCTAATATGTCTCTATTCCTTATTTTCTTTATTTATTTCCATTGTGCCCTTTGATCTCCAACTGTTTTCAAAGTTTCTCCATTTCTGAACTTTTCTGTCCATGGTATGTTCACCATCCTCCTATAACAGGGATGGCGAACCAATGGCACACGTCACTGATCACAAAATTCATTATGCATTACGAAAAAATTGTGAAGCACCTAGGCATTATATGACGAGCGAACGCAAGTGATCCCTGCTGTACGGAATTTTTAAGGAACGATATTATCACAAGAAACTACAAGTATTTTCCAAATTTGAAAAAATATATCAACGATTTAGAAATACATGAGAAACCAGACGAAGACCAAGTTACTGAAGAATATATTTCTGTTATTGATTCTTCAATCAAGGAATTTTCAGCGACATTTTCTCAGTTCAAAGGATTATCGGAAATACCCAAGTTTATTATGTACCCTGGATGTGACGTCATTTGATAAACTGAATTTATCATTCGATTGGTTGGAAATTGAAGAATTTGAAATGCAGCTAATTGATTTCCAGTGTAATTCAATATGGATTCAAAAATTTATTGGGACAAGGAAAGATTTAGAATTAATTGGAACAGAAAGATTGACAAGTAATATAAGTGAAAATGCTAATAACAAAATTTTGGAAACATGGAATACATTACCAGACGCATGCTATTTTAACAATATTTTCGTCAACCTATGCCTGCGAGTCATTATTTTGAGAGATGAATAACATTAAAGACTCGGTTAGAAACAGTTTGACAGATGAGTCCAGTTCAGCGTGCATTCTACTAAAAGTAACATCTTACAACCCTAACATATGTTATTTGTCATCTAATCTGCAACAACAGAAGTCACAAAATGTTCCTATTTTTTTGTAATAAATAAACAGGTTTGAGTTGATAGTATTTATTCAAAATTATTTCATGCCACGTCCATGACCTCATTAAACATTTCTTTAGAAATATGGAACGTTAATACGTAAAGGTTCGCCATACCTGTCCTATAACATCACATCTCAAATCCTACTAACTTCTTCTTTTCCATTGTGCCCACTGCCCCCGTTTCGATCCGTATAGAGCCATGCTCCACACTTACCTTCACTTTCAACAATCTTTGTCAATTTTTTTTAAAGTAACTGTTGAGACAGTAATAACTTCTTTTTATTAAAAGCAACTATTTTTTTATGTCCGCCGTTTTTCCATCCTGACTTGTCTGACTCCTTAGATATTGAAAATCGACGACTTCTTTTAGTTTTTCATCTCATATTGTTATGCTTATTTTAATCCTATTTTCAAATTTTTTACATACCAATAGTTTTGTTTAATTGTAATCTATTTTCATTCCATGCTCTATTATTAATACCGATTTCAATTTATTTAAGGCTGTGCTAACTCCTCCTTACTCGATACTCATTTTTGGCATATCATCCTCAAATATAAACGTATTAATTTTTTATCCCTACATGTCTAAACTTACAACAGTCCTGTCTTTAATTATACTAATCGCGTAATCTAGAAATACATTAAAAAGTAGCGGTGTGCATTCTTGTCTAACTTCCTTTCTAATATTTATTTCTCCATGTTGCTATTCAAATTCTATAATTGTGATAATAAAAATATTAATCATAGTTTTGTTTGTTTGTCACCAAAATAGTGCGTCAATGGGATTTTGAATAAATTCATTTTTCCAGAACAAATAATACTATTATTGTTGATCGTTCTGTAAGGGTCTCTGTTGTAGGCACTGTTGGGAATAATAATTAAATGGTATTACTATTTAACAATAATTTTGTAGATAAATGCACAAACAAACATAATCTTTCCTGTATAACTGCCTGTTATTTCTGTCACGTACAATACAAAAGGATTAGCAATATTAAGGGCAAAATGAGCACTCCGTATTTTTTGACACTTTCAAATATCCGGATCATGTCCATTAATCTAAAAGCCATCGAGATCGGGTTAATGCTACAATTTGTATCTAGTGTCAAGCGTCAAACAGTCGTTAGTTTCATTTTACAGAGCATTTGTGTGCTAATCACAAACAATTTGGAAATTAACGTGTAGATACTTTCACGATTCGCAGCCTGAAAGTTTAATTCCTTTGCTATTAGATTTCGTATTAGTCAAAGCGAATTTTTAACTCTCATGTTGACGCTTTTCAATCAATCTCTAAAGGTAGCTATATATTGATTAGACATGAATTTTTACGTATCCTATTGTTCTCATTTACTGCGTTAGTACATACCAACTGTATTGCAGATACAATAGGAAAATTATAATACAGTAAATGTAATAAAATTGGCACGTGTGTAGCCTTATAACATGTACAGTGATATCAAGGAGGTTGGAATAAATACGTTAAAAATTCAGTCATGGGTTTCTTGGAAAAGCGATTAGACGGTTCAATTTTTATGTTTAATCTAATTTTCATGTCTACAGGGTGTCCCGAAAACGATGTAGCATAGAGATGATTTACTAAGCTCTCATAATCATTTATTGTTTATTTGAATCTACGTAAAGTTCTGATTATATCTCATGTAATTCATCATATATTCGCATAAGTTTAAATCAATTATTTAGAGCGTACATCACTCCAGGCAACCTCCTCATCATTTCTGTAAAGTTCGATCAAAATCTCTTCAGCCGTTTTTAGGATTTGCCCATACTAACAGATAGACTTTGATTTTAGAAATTAATAACTATTTATTAATAATAGTAATTAATTTCTAAACTAAAAGTAGCCTAAGTTACTCCTCATTACATTAGTTATCTGCCAGTGAAAGTCCCGTCAAAATCGGTCCAGCCGTTTCAGAGATTAGCCGGAATAAATAGACAGAGAGACAAAACCTTTAAAAAATGTTATTTTGGTATATGTACCGTGTATACATCCATATGCATTTAGAAAAAGGTGCTTATTATCATATACAAACAGACCTTACAATTTTATTTATATGTATAGATGTATGGAAGAGCATGTTTAATTATGTTGGAAGACAAATTTTTTCAATTCAATTGCAGTTATAGCTAACTTGATATAGTTTGAATAGGCCTTGTAATAGAACCACCCTCCTTTTATACAGTTAAAACAAGTAATGTTAAATTAATCTGAAAATTTTTAAAATTGTACCGATTTTAAACCGTTCAATTTAACAATCGCAAATTTTAAAGGTTGTTTTTACAAATTTTGTTCATTGATTTTAAAAATCCGTGCGTTGGGGTAAATCGAAACCTATTAATTTACAATAAATATTAAACTGAGCACAAAAAAACAAATTTGTAACTTCCACAATTAATTAGTTAACCAAACTGGATGATTTGGACTTATGATTTGGACTTTTCGGGTTAATATATTTCAATAAATTCTAATGCCTTGGTAATTACTACTCTCTTAACTGTTTTCATTTTACACTACTAATAAATTGTGGAAACTATAACTTTGTGGTTTTGTTCTCAAAGTGTTAGACTTCCATCAAGCATCCGTTAATTCAATACAAGTTTACAAGTCGAAGTTAATGTTTGAATCAAAAGATTTTCTATAATTAATTTAATGCATCATACATGAAACAGGTAAATACGTATCATACAAGCCAAAACACTTTCATCACTGAGCCACTTAACAATAATATGAATTACCTAAACTAATCTGGTGAAAAGTAATTTCACTCTTGCATTCTGTGTCTATTCAACAAGTTGAACGAATTACACTATGCAATTTAGTTGTTGAAGATGGTATGCACTTGTACCTATTTATTTGTGCATGCTGTAAAGGATTATCGTGTATGACACAGAAACATAATTAAATACAATGAGAATATAACACACAAACTCCCAGAAACGAAATTACTTGCTCATTTGTTACCTATGTGAAATCATAGTGAACTGAATAGAAGTAATATGATTAAAACGGAGCGAAAACTTTCTAAGTAACTGTTTATTAGATATTACAAAAGAATATGGAAGCGAAGATGAATTAATTTCGAATGAATTTATTATTATCAATCTTTCATGTAGATTTACCGTAAAGTTTACTGCAATTTTTTTAAAATTTTAAGTCTCTTACAATTAACACAATTCAAACGTGTGTTAACCTTACATGATATATATCTTATGAATAATTGGTATATGGCATCATTTTCATCCTTTGCAACCTCACTGTATGAATAAAGTGTATTGAAATAAACACACAGTTGGTAACTTCCACAATTTATTAAATAAGCTTGACACGTGTTTCGCCAACACTGTCTTCTTCAGAAGTACAAAATCTACTTAAAACTACCTAAGAGTAGATGTCTATGAATAGTGTGGTGTATCTTCATTAGAGTGAGGGAAAAGATTTAATAGTGGTGAGACGTTTAAATCTACTTGGTCATTAAGTAATATGTCTATATTTTTATATTTGTCAATTTCTTTAGATGCGTTCCAAATGAGGGATCTATGATCCTTTATAATTAGACGAAAAATTGATTTTTTTTAATGTTTTGAATTAAAAAAAAGTTTTTTCTCTTGCATTCAATTTAAATGTGTATTTTTGTAAAAGATACTAATTATAAATAATTGATCGTATATTTTGAAATTGCTTAAACAAAACTCGTAGACCAACCCTTTTGTCACGTCTATCTGTAGTTTAGCACTAAAAGGTTTAACAAGTACGCATCATCACTTTCTATATTTGTCATCTAATGAATTGAAAGTGGTTGATCTCGCTGTAAAACGTAGCCAACTTTATGCTTTGTTCTGTTATTTGATATTACACAGATTCTTATAAAAACACTATTTTTTGATTAACATTTTCTGGACGTTTTATATAAGTAGGCGTTTCGTTTAAAAATAAATTGAATTTCAGATGTAACGCTTTAGATTGTGAAACAGTTGCAATAAAATTTAAATTCCTAATTATTAAATAGTTATTAAAATGTAAGAATGTCACATATTTTGTTTGACATGGCAATTAACCAAGTAACCCACTCTAATTTGGGTTAAGCTTCAAACAAAGCAATTTCAGTCTGTTCCTTGTACCTGTTTAAGCAGTATGTTAATATACCAAGTAGTTAAAATTGAATTGTACAGCCGTAGACGGTTAACAGGTGAATCATCTGCGTTTCATTCTTCTGAAGTACTAAACGTACCACGTGTTTGTTATTTTTTTAATGAATTCACCATGCTTCTTCAATGTCAGTTTGTTGCGTGGATTTTACTGGAACAACATATTGGAAATCTGCCGTGTTCATACAATGTGGTGGCAAAGTAAATAAGATTACCTCTGATCATGACCTTTTGCACATCTCAATTTTACCGTTAAGCGTTTATCTGCAACTTTCACAAATGATAATAATGGCCGAGACTAAAAACGAACAAGTTAACATCCGGCTTTAGATTTTCAGTAAAATTTGTTAAATGCAAATTATTTTGTGAACTAGGTAAGCATTTTCGCATTTTAATCCTTCTCTTAAATCTAGACAACTGTATAATTTATTCAAATTGGAGCAGTCTGTGTGAAGCGACGTTTTAATAGTGCGTTCCACGAACATTTACAAAACAGATATTCACCTGATACAACATTAACTATTTAAATAGGTATGTTTGTGGTTGAAACTTTAATAAGACGTATTCAATTTATATACGTATGTGTATTTAGTTATGTTATGTAATTGAACTGACTCTTAATTAATTTATCACTAATTAATCATTACGTTTCAGCAAACTGATAACGAATTATAAAATCAGATGGAAATGTTTTGCAAATAAAGAAGAAACTTTTACTTATTTTTAACGTTTATTAAATAAACATAACCGCTCTACATTTACTAAATTTATAAAGGTGAGCTTTTCAAATGACTTAGAGCGACAAATATTAATAAAAAAAAAACGAATTTAAATTAAATAAATATATAACTTAAAACATTAAGAACATCATGGCTATGTCCTAGTCCTAGACGAATACAATTGGTAGACTTAGATTTTTGGCAGGTACAAGACCGAAATATTCGGCCTTTATTGTTCAGTGCTCTTAGGAACGTGGGCCCTGTAGGCAAGGTCCTGCGCATCAAAAGTTCTTCCCCAACCTCCGTGCCCTGAGCTGCCGCCGCCGCCATATCCACCCCCGATGTCGCCACCATATCCCCCACCGCCACCACTGCTATGGATGGTTTCATGAGTGGCTATATGACTGGCGGAATGTTGAGGGTGAGCGACGACTTCGTAAGTCACGTGTTTTCCTTGACCAAGAAGTTTCTTCAATCCAATAATGGCGGAAAGGACGAGAGCGATTTTACCAATCAGAAGAGCTTTACCGGCAATTAGGGCAATCTTTCCAAGGGCGAGTTTAGTCAAAATACCACCAACAAGACCAAGAGCAGCCATTATGGGTCCTAAAAGTTTTTGAACCTTCTTCTTCTTGCCCCTACTTTCTTCAACCATATTGTCCTCTTCGTAGATTCCATCCATGGCATCGTTAAAGGAACGCGCCGTTGAGGATACTGCAGAGACAATGTCGCTTCCTTTAATGTCGACCTTAAGGGTGTGCGTTTGCAGGAAACGTTGAATTTTATTGAAGATTACGGATTCAACAGTGTCATCTGCGCTAAGTGCTCGGGGTGCTCCTTCTGGTTCAGCCCCTTCGACTTTAACCAAAGACACTCCATCGGTTACGGTAATTGCGTCCTTCTGGTCGAGCATCTTATCAACGAACGAGAAAATTTTATATTTAATGCACGAAACTGTGTCCTTGCGTAGACAGTCCGTGTAGGTTGCGTCGAGGAGGTCATTTTCGGATCGGGCACTGCGGGCCGTCTCCTTTACTTTATCGGTTGCCGGAAGGGCACTCACTAACGCGATTAAAACACACGAAAATACGAGGAAGAAGTTGTTAGTTGCCATCGTGTTTCAGTTGTGACAAACGTAAGTGATCGACGGATTGTGATGAGGAGTGAGATGCGGCTTTTGTATTTATCACACTGCCGACGTTCATCCCTCCTCTTGCTTCTTTAAAACAGAGTCCGCGTTGGTGCTGCAGAATTCGGGTCCGGAGCGTCATAGTTATGACCGCTGCGGGGCTATCTGGCGGACCGCTTTCTCATGAGGAGAAGAGACCTCATTTCGGCATTACCCTGTGCGATATGCAACGCACCTCCCAAGTTCCACTGACCTCACTCCAACGACGGAAAGTAGCGATGTCACGGTCTTAACCAAATATTGTAATTGTCAGGTGTCTATTATTATTGCGTGCTCCATCGGCAAGCAGCCGTCAGTGCGGATAGACGCACCGGAAATGCTCGGGGCGGACCTGGGTGCTCCGTCGGGTCACATGTATATACACACACACGTGGGTGTTCACGCAGTACTTCACGGCCACGGTGATGGTCAGACAACAGGTGTTATGACCGTCAGACGAAGAAGTAACTGACCTAGTTTTCGGTGGACGATGCGAAATCGAAAAGATGAAATTCCTTGTTTGGATCGTGCCACACCTGTTTAACGATTTTTTTGCGGCCTGTCTACTCGAAAATATGGAAGTCTCGTCGACAAAATTTGAGAGGCTCGAAAGCGACCAGTTATAAAAGAGAATTGAAATACACTTCATAATATGTTACAATAGTAATTCAAGTAGAATAAAAACTATCATTCTGTTTTTATAGTGAAAAGAACACAAAATAGATTGCGATATTGTTTTGATATATCCATTAATCAAAAAGAATAACAATTTTTTGCGTTTGTAATAACATTCTAATTAGTGTCAAAATAATAGAAGATTAGTTAGTATTATGTCATGACCCTGAAATATTCATTAAATTGCAGATATATTCGTTTGAGTGTAATCTACACCCCATTCTAGGGGGATACAACTTATTTAAAGCGATGTTTGACTAGATGGGAGGGCTGACCCCAATTGGTTTAAGGATTTTATATTTTTACAACTTCTTGTGTCAAAAAATATTTAAAGCTTCTTTATGAAATGATGTAATATCCAGGGTAACATAAAAAATTATGAAAATATTATGCGGCTTAATCAAAACATATAAGTTAATTTCTTCAGATTGGGTAATAAAGTCCCTTATTCTAAGTTAGTAGATTTAATTTAATAATTATTTATAACAACGAAATATTAATTAAAATTTGATCTGTAACGGTGGTTTTATATGTCTAGAAGTTTTAAGGTAAGAATGTACGAAGTTAATCTAGAAATATAAAATTGAATGTTAGGTCTTACTTGATTAGTTAAAATTTGTGTAATTTTGTTATCATAATTTATATTTTCATGTTGGTCAAATCAGTTATTCGTGTGAATTGGTTTATACACAATGTCGTTGCTAAATATGGAAATACTAGATGGGCATATAATTATATAAAGTGAAATTCAATCATTTCCTCATTTATAAATTAATTACTAAAAATCAATATGGGCAGCGGCTCAATTATTTGTTTATCCATATGTTCAACATGCGTTACTAATTAAATTGATTATTTGAGCGTGAGATTGACTGCATTCTATCTTCATTATGACATTATATAAAAAAACTATAAACACGTTCAATTTAATAGAGACATATAACTGTCTAATTTTTTTTATATTTAATCGTATCGGCGTCTACTTTGTGGAAATTCACTAACATGGTAAATAAAATATGCTAGATGCCATTTGAAATAATGAAGTTATTCGTGTTTTAAACGTTTTTCCGTTCATCTTTCTGTTAAAGCCCTTCTTCATAAAATAATTGACGTTAAATTCTATTACCTATTTTTTAGAAGTATCCTTAAAATTTTCAGGAATACTACAGCAAAAGTATTGAAAAGTATAAATTGGTGTATAAAAATTCGTAAGAAACCTTTTGCCTGAATTGACACTTGGCTGTTTTCTCTGTTTATCATTTGAGTTTTAAATTGCCGGGAGTGCTTACAGTGTAAATAGGATTTTTAACGTTTCAGTCATTTAACTTTCTATCAAATTCAGGATCTTGTTAGAATTTGTTATAACACAATACTGTACGTGCCTAATTGGTAGGAAAGAGAAACTTTTTATTACCCTCGTAGATCCTTAATTTTCTATATTTTTTTCGGAAAGTTATGAATGAGTTTGAAAAGTATCTCATTCCGATGAATAAACATTAACGTCATGGTCGTTAACCCCAATTAGTGTTATGTTGGTGTTTTAAATATGCCATTAAAATGAACTGCTTTAAATACGTTTACTTTTTATAATAAAAGACCGACGTACACAATGCTAATCCCATAAAGCATTCCGAATAAAAAGTTAAAAAAGTGTTAATGTAAATGGCATGATGTGGTTTTTTGGCATTTTCATTTAATGCTTGAATTTAAACTTTAACAGTTTCTTTCAAAAGCACGTTAGAAAGTTAGACATTTAAATTATAGGAGTTAATATCTTTTTGAGTTACTCTGTTCTTTTTATTATACAGAGTCATTCAAACTGAGTGGTACATTAGAAGTTTTAGGGAAACTAAGTATGTTACAGATTTGAAAATTTTAGAGTAGGGGTTAACAAGGATAATCTATTTAACTAAAACTGTAGATTATCTGCGGAATGTGCATAATTTTTAACATATTAAATTATTTACTATTTAATTTTATAATTTTGGGAATATCTTTGCTAAGGTAAAAATCAATACTTTCTTTTCTGTTTACCATAATTGGTCCTATTTCTGGTCTTGCCCTTGACTTCTAATTAGTACGGAAGGACTCACAAGTATTTAGTCTTTTTCTGAAATAGTCGGGAATTAGTGATTATTAATTGTTTAAATTATTTAGTATTTGAAACGATTAAGACGGTATCAACTCATTTCTTTACTTACAGTCTTATTGATAATATCTTTTTGAAAGGAATCAAAATTTTTTTCATATACGGTACATAAAAGTACATTCGACATAAATTATTTCAAAAATGTTAGTACCTCCTGCATTGAATCTCTTTTAATTTTTAAATGAAATAGTATTTCTAACACACACATAGAAGCCATTAATGCAGTGAAATATGAGAATAGTTTTATCAGTTAACGTGTGCTATATTGTTTTGAAAAGGTAACTGAAAATATTTAATTTTCTTTTTTCTTGTGCAAGACTTGCAGTTTGCCTTGTACATAAAATCTAATCTTTTACGTTTTTGAAAATATTAGCTACTATAATTAATCAAATATCAAACCGCCTGGTCCTTAAAACCTTATGGATGGTTTTTTTGTAAAACAAAATCATCAAACATTTTGTAACAAATGGGTATTGACAGATTCAAAATTTCCAACCCATAAAACTATGCAATAAAAGAGAAAAATAAAAGTGACCTATAAATCAAACCGAGAATGAAATAAAGCCGAATAACCTGCCGCAATATCAGTTCACGTTGTACAATAAATGTGGACGTTATAAGGAATGTACATGTGTGTATGTTTGAATACCTTCCACCACACGAAACTCCAACTTTCCTTTCGTCGCACTTGAACTTTGCATGACCTTTTTATCCGGAATACCAATGCCAATGGCTTCGGACTACTCTTCCTATTTCCCTAATAACAATAAGCACGATGTCTAGTTGTTTACACGAAAAAGCTGTTTAATTCACAGTATCTGTTAACATTTGCGACACACAATAGAAAACGTCTCGCTTTCTTTGCCAACTTGTTTATAGATCCGACATTATTACCTATCATTACATCGGACGTGCAATTGTATTTCCTATCGAGAACTCTTTATTTTGAATTTTATTACCTTTACTCCAATGTACGATAAAATTTATATGGTGTACATAGATGAAAAGAAAATTTTCAAATTCTTTCGCTCTTTCGTACTATTACATACGAGTGTAAATTATCGAATGTTTTTTATTTTAACCAGTGCCATTTTCATCAATAGTTGCATTTCTGTCCAGCGACTTCGCCCAATTTATATTATGAATCTTGTCAGAATATAATCTCGATGAACTGTAAGGTGTTAATTATCATTTCACACTTTCGCAGATATGAATGCAAACATGAGATACTCAAAAACAGTTTTCATGAACGTAAATATGAATAGAACAAGAATGAAGTTTACTTTGAATCATCTGTTGTTGTTTAAGTAAACAAACCTTTTTGTGTCTCTTATAAGTCTTGAATTAATATTCAAACACACAGTATCGATACTACATAAATTGGAATAAACATTAATCTCATATTTGGGGTATTCATATTTACTCAAAGTTTTAAAGAAAATTGTTTCACAAATCCAGAAGTAATGGAGATCTTGGGGGTTTTGTGTTTGGATTTATTTTGTTCATTTATCTGATCTCCTTCTAGAATGCTTGGACTTTTTGTTGACCTTGGTAATTTATAATTAGATGCTGAAGCTTCTTTAGTAGCCAAAATATACTTAACATTCAGGTTTTCTCCAAAAATATATGAAATTAATGGAAATTCTCAATTGTAATAATCATTATTTTGGTCGAAATAGTTAATATATAATTTTGTTTGCATAGTGGTGCAACAGTAATGGTGCTGGCAGGAGTTTGAAAATCGTATTTGAGTAGGTTTTGCACTTCTAAAATTGTTAATTATTTTTTTAATCAATTCACAGTTGCTTTTGACATACTCTTAATCCCTCATGTATGATGAGGTAAGAGATTTAACTTTTTAATTATCAATAACAATATTTCAAATTTCGATAAGTAATTCTTTTAGATTTTCCAGAATAGGTATAAATAAAAATTAGTCTAAAAATGAGAAAAGCTATCGTTTACTATAAGTGACCATAATATAGTAGACTGAAAATGTTAATTTTGATGAAAGTATCAAGAGAAACGGAGAAAATATTCATTTGGTTGCTATTGGATTAAACGACTTCTTTTTACTAAAGTATTTTTTTTATATATTACGATTATTTTGATCTAGGTATATTATCCAAAAACGCGAATGTCGTTGTATAAATGGAACGAGTTTAGTTAATTCTGCTTGTGAAAAAGCATTAATGTGATGGGATATCGTTATTTTGAGGAGAGAAGCCAATTTAACTAATTCAACCGAAATTAATGATTCTCAGACAGAAAACGTTATTGAATTCTAAGCAATAGATTTTTTTTGTTAGGGAATTTTAACGTACTTACACAAGATGGTTAATGTTAATATAAGCTCATTGTAAAATTTTACTATTTTTTCCCTTTAATTTGCATTATTATTGCAGTTTGGCCTTGTCCTTGTAGACTTTTTCCTGGTGTTCGATTTTAAAACCAAGACTTGAATTTGGTCTTGTTTATGAAAATATGTTTTTTTAAGAACAAGCTTTCACGGCCGGAATTCATAGTAGAATGATGATTCGGGCTTGTAGGCCGTGGTCGATGTGAACGGTTTCGCCCAGACGTTTCGTCGGCAGCTGCGGCTGACATCTTCAGTGGGTGCTGTGTTGACTACGTGTGCGAAGATTATACCTCGAAGTCTCGGCAGCGACTGACAGCGATGGCAGTTTGTAAATAATGGTCGTTAAAGAGAATCAACTGGTAAGCGGCATGGTGAAGATACTAAACTGTTCTAATTAAATTAATTAAAAGGACTTAAATTAGGATATAATACTACTATAAAGTTGTATCGCGTTATAGCAACTGTTTATGGCAGAATGTTTAACGCTTTGAAACTGTTACTGGTATTACCAGGTACTATCGGATGCGGAATTAAGCTTATTTTAGTTAAAACTAAAAGTTACACTTATATTGCATCCTTATGTATATTCACCTCTTAAGTTCAGTGATGTTTGAGGATAACCGCAGTTACTTTAACTTTACTGCTGTAAACGGATTTTTTTTATCTGTTGTAATTAATTCAATCGTTCGAATTCCACATATTACTTTACTTATTTCAATCAATAATAGATTAATAAACCTAATCTAGAACAAAACAGCTCGATCTATTGTGTAAGTTTGATTGAGATGAGCAAATAAAGCTCTTTTGGTTTGATAGTATATACAGTAAAATTCGGAAAGTCTGCTGCCAACGTTTCATTCTCTATCATAGAGCAAATCTTTAGCGATCTGACGAAACATCTAGCAGCTTGTAAAAACTTTTTTGTGTTTCATTCCTATCAGCTACTGTTGCTGGTGGGCGGGCAGTCCCTCCGACCTACACTGTAGTGCAAAGCCGGAGGGTAGGGCGTAGGGCCCTCTTTAGCCTTCTTGCAGGAATCGTGCGAATGGGTGGGTGGTGTGGTTAGGAAGAGAAAGATGAGACGTACGAAATGAAGACAGAAGAGAAGTGAAAGGTTTATCTGTGGAATATTTCAGCCCCAGCATTTGCCCAAGTGATCCAAGGAAACCACAGAAAAACTTGGACCAGAACAGAAATTATTTAGAGCAACTTGTAAGGGATAGTGGGTATTTATAAGCACAAATTTCTATAATGGGTGAATAGGAGTTTTAAGGTGTTGTGCAAGCAGTAGCATTCGTAAGGGTTGAGGTTATTGGATTCTTTTAAGACCTCGAAGACTTCTCGGGTTTTTCGGACATACAGCTTGAGGTTGCAAGAATAGACTCTCATTTCTGAAAACTAAATCTGATGACTGATTGCCGGGATGTCGGAGTATGATGATGATGATGGCTACATCGATGGTTTAGGACAATAATGTTGTGCAAATGTGTCAATTTAGTTCATAAAACTATTGTTTTTTCTATATTAAAGTTCTTCTCAATCATTGAATATCATTGATATTTCTTCGTTTCAAAAGTAAAAAAGGAAACACAATGTTTATATTTATTCTAGTAATTAACAATAATTTCGCCACATTTTGGCTTCTAAGGGTGGGAGAATAAATGATAATAATATGTTATTATTCTTCCAAATGAAGATTATTTGAATTAATAAACTGCTTAATAAACTATGTGTTTGTTTTCATATTTTTTATGATTTTCTGTTTATCTTCCTGTTTTGGTAAAATGAGACATTCAAAGGTCGAATTCTTTTTGCAATTTCTTACGGTTATTCATGGGTATCGCCACGGCGAGGCTGAAACTAGTTATTTCATAATTATAAGTTGTAGAGCGGCAATGATTTAATAACGTCTGTTGCAAATAGATTACTTTTATGTTCTCCTTCTTAGTAATTGTCTAGACCTAGTAACTACTGAGCCGGAAGCAAATTATGCACGATAATAAATAGATACTTAAGGAGATGGTATAATTATATATATATATATATATATTATGTTAAGTATGTACAGTATTTTTTTAAAACCACGTTTTAATTTAATGAAGATTTTTTTAATTTTTTAAAAAAATATCTGTTTTTGCTTTTTTTTAAATTTTGGGTTAAAAATACTTATATAAAAAAATCTTTAAATTCAAAAAAATATCTCATATCTAGTTATTAAATTATGAACATGTTTTTTTTTTAAGAACATAAAACAATTAACATTATCTTGTACTTTTCTGTAAATCCTATATGTAGAATTTTTTGTAAAATTTAGGTGGCATTTTTTCTAAATTTTGATCTGATCGATTAAGAACTATCATCGTTACTTTAGTGTTGTTTTTATGATCACAGTGGTTGTTCTTAGTTATTCGGTAACGTCTTAGTGTTGCGTCCCAAATTAGTCAATATATTCCATTATATACTTTTTTCTTTTACATTAAAATTAACTGTTCCCAAAAGTTGAAAAGTTATTTCTTTGAAGTCACATCAAAACACCTTAAACTATCAATTAGATAGATATGCAGTGCCAGGAATGTAGTGTAGTTTGTGTTCTAGGTGTTGTTTTTCCTTTTCTTGTTTTATTGTATTATTTGCAGGTAATTAATTATTTCATTTTCGTGACATTTCATTTATTTGTTATGTTTTTCATTTTAATTAAATTCTATCAAACGTTATATTTATGTTACGTACTTTAATTTGTATGAAGTTATAATTTTCATAATATTTTGTTGTATTTGAAATTTCATTTATACATTTAGCAGTTCTTTCGCTATATTCGCCGTTTCCAACATTTAGGGTTGTGTTCTTTGTTGATCTACCGGGTACGTTCAGAAAGTTTTGAGCCTTGTTGAATCTGTTAACATTTTCGTTCATGTAGTATAGTTATCTCGGAGTATATGTTTATTTGTTGTGTGTGTATTTTATATTTACTTTGTTGCATTCTTTTTATTATTTTTTAATTATGTGAGGCCCAGACTGTGCTCTAAAATTTGAAAATATATGTATTATGGGACCTCAGTACCGTCCGGTGTTAGTGTGTCTGCGTATGTGTTTCGTGCAAGATAGATTATTCAGAGAACTTGAAATTCAGGTTTTGATCAATTTTAGAGACTAATATAGGTTACTTTGCCACGCTCTTTCCCCACTTGAGTCCTAGACTGAGCCTGGCATTTTATTCGTTTTATTAAAATATTAACTTACTGGAATATTCCTGATACTTTTAATAGTTCTTATCTTCTATTTATTTTAAAACATGAATCTCTAACATCGTCCTCCCAATTTACGTCAGTAGTCAATGTCTTAATTAAGGAAACAGCTGATGGCCTTGAACAAAGTAAATTACGATCATACAACCCTGAGTAAAATACACTACATTATAAGAGTACGTTAGTTTATTAATTTTATATATTTTTTTTCAAAAAAGTCTTGAAAAGTTCATAATAGGAAGGTGTTACTCTCATACATACACCTTAAATGTAAGCTCTCTGTTACAAAAACTTTTTTTAACGAAGAAACTACTTGAAATTGATTGGTTTGCCTTATGACCCGTATATTGTAACGAAACAGCCAACTATTCTCAGTAACAAAGCGTTAGGCCACATTTGAATAGTGAACATGGCTAGTAAAAGTGTGTGATGGTGTGTGTGTATCTGATGTAGTACTTACGGTAGAAGAAGAGAGAAAGTGATGCTTCGAACTCGAATTAACGTTTACTGTTGAGCAGTAAAATTCATTCATAAAATTTAATTAATTTTTCCTTTACTTAATGTAACAAACACTCTTAATAATTAAAGAAATAGCTTAGTCCTTTTGAGTTTCATAATTGTATAAACCAAGAGCTCAATACAAAGAAATTGTTAATTTTCTTTAATTATTCTATTCAACAAACAAATTCATGTAATTCCTTGCTTCTAATTTATTGGTTTATTACTGCGTGTTAGTTGCTGTACTTACCCTGCAGCGAGCTTTTTATTTGACTGTTTTAAATAAATAATGGTAGCAGGCTTTACCTGTTAAAACTCCATGTCAAATAATCAAACTGAAAGGAAAGTTTGAAAAATATTTTTAATTGTTCACAACAGTTGTTTCACAAAAATATTGGCTTCTTCGGGTGAAGATGTTCTGAAGAAAGTCTTTATAAAATAAGCTTAAGTATTAGATTCCTAGATCCTTAAAAATAGCGCGTGAATTGAAAAAATCAAATAATATAATTACGTCCTTTAAACCCAGTAATACTTTATTTAAATATATAAAACATAATAAAGATAAATCTAATAAAGAATCAAAATTTGGAGTTTATTTACTGGAATGCGGAGACCGTCATCAAGTTTATGTGGAACAAACTGGCAGATCCTTCAGACAAAGGATTAGTGAACAAAGGAGATGCTACATCAATGATATGTAGTAAATTTAATAAACGAAAAACATACTTTTAATGATAACTTTAAGTTTTTAAAAGAATTGTCAAATACTAAATTTAACTGAAAGCTTTTACATTAATAAATACAATAAATTAAAAATCTTACTTAACGATCAAACTGATGTAAATAATTTTCCGTTATTAAATTTAAATTTTTCTTCAAAAACTTAAGTTTTACCCACCCGCTCCATTCGATGTTACCTACGCCATTAAATTTAGCATCTAGTTTTATAAGCTTATTTTGTAAAGACTTTCTTCAGAACATCTTCACATGAAGAAGCCAACGTTTTGGTGAAAAAATTAAAAATATTTTTGAAACTTTCCTCTCGCTTTCTTTATTTAATTGTTTTATTTCTCGTTACTCAACTTAAAGTAGCTTTAGATATTTCTTCTTTTACTTATTTTTACAACCACCATCGACCTACATTGTGTGACCATGCCTATTCTGGATCGTTACTTTTACTTTGACCCAGCCTCGGATAATTTACTTTCTATTAACAGGTTTTAAGTTAAAACAGTCGCATACAAACACAATGGGACATTAAAGACTCGATGTACATGTGTCATTTACGTTTTAATAAAGTATAAGACTTGATTACATTTATGTTACTTTTAACGATAAATAAAATATAGCATAAACAGATTGAGATTTCCTCTAAATTTGATTGTACTTGTTAGCTTAAACTACAGTTTTATATATTGTTAATTAACAAACATATCTACGTCTAGTAACATAGTTCCGTCATTTTTTAAAAACTGAAAGAAAGGAGTTGTGCTAAATTATGCTAGTGTTGCTACTTCGCAAAGTTTGTTATGAAAAAAACAATTGGAGCACTAATGTAGGCATTTTTCTCAAAAATCGCTGTTTTGGAGATTAGGTTGAGATAGGTTAGATTACTAAAATTTTCTCATAAATTTCTTTCAAAAATGGCAGGGTTAACTTATTTTTGAAAAAATTATACTAGTGTGGCATTTTTTTTTACTAACGAACGAACTTTTAACACAAATCAGCATAACTCTTTTTTCAGAAATGATGGGGTTAAATCACCTAACATAACAAACATTTATATTCCACAAGAAATAGCAACTTTATCGATGTTCAAAATCCATAAATACGAGGTAAAAAAAATATAAACGGTAATTTTGTGAAATAAATTTATTAATGGTACACACAAACTAAACAATTGACATTTTTCAATGTAGTCACCTCCGTGCTCTACATACTTTTGCTACCGATTTGGAAGCTTGAATATTTGTTCTTCATAAAAAGTTTGAGGGCGAGTTGTCAGCCAATTGCGCACACAGGCGTATGTGCCTCTACATCTTCATTACTTTAAAATCTTTTGCTTCCATGTGATTCTTTCAAGGGCTCGAACAAAAAATCACACTTGTCACAGGGTGACAAGTCAGGGCTATAATGAGGATATAATGATGCTCCAGGGTTTCCCAACCCATTTTTTCCAGTTTATTCCTTGTAAAAACTGTAGTGTGTGGCTTGGCGTATGGCGTTGTCATGAAGGAGGATGACGTCTCGAATGGGCATACCTCATACTCCGTCGTTTGATTCGATACGCGATGTATGTCTACTGTTATTCAGAATAGTAAGCCGCAAGGCGCATTCACTGTCCGTTGATCGTGAAGAAAATCAATAAGTAAAACTGCCCTTGAGTCAAAGAAAACAGTCGCAGTCACTTTTCCGGCTGAGAAACGGGTTTTGGCTTTGACAGGGCAGCCTTCATCCTTCATCCTTTCTTCGCCACTCTTTACTCGCCATTTTTGATTCGGGAGTGTAGTTGTGGACCCACGTCTCATCATAAGTGATGATACGCCTCAAAAATACCTCCCCTTCTTGTTGAAATCGATTCAGAAGTCTTTCGTCTTTCACTGATCTCCGACCTGACCTGCTTTTGATTTTAGATCAACAACCTTGGAACCCAGGGAGTACTAATATTTTTAAAGTCTATAGCCAAGTTCATCAGTGATGATGGATTGGACACTTAAACACTCCCATAACTGATACCCATTTCTAATGAGATTTGTTCAATAGTTAATCGGCGACCGGCGATCACCTGCAACAAGCTCTCGAACAGCACGGATGTTCATCATGTCACTTGTGAGACTTGTTCTTGGGCGTCGATCATGACTTTTATTTTCGACACGTTCTCGCCCATCCCTGAATTCTCTGACCTACGACCCACGTATACAGCGTAGCAGTGTAGCATCCCAAACTGTGTCTTCAAACGAGTGAAAATTTCCGATGGTTTAACGCCTTCATTGATTAAATACATTATGATGATGCGTTGTACAATAGACGAAGGTACCATGCGCTCAGTCTTGGCTGTACTGCGGACAGAACCGAGTGCAGCTGCTACTTAAGCTGGCTTCCCCCTCCTCATAACACACTCGAGCATCGAATCCTCTAGATCGGGATTACGTGCTAAGCTGAAGAGTAGAATTACCGTTTATATTTGATTTACCCTCGTAGTTAACTAACCTGCTGGCAGCAGCTTTGGCCGTACATATAACATTCATACTTATGATTAAAGAATGAATGTCAATTAGGCTTAGCCGTAATTCATCTGAACAACAGTGAAAACCATACCAAAATTGATTACGTAATATCTACCCTCTACTCAGTTTTATGGTAGCAAACGAACAGATGCACTTGTTGGTGTCTTTTAGTTATTCGATAATTTTGTAGATGCTCCGCTTCAGCTGAAGGAAGTTTTGAGTGTCTTTACTTTTTTGCTGCCATACTATATTTTGAATTCTTGTAATTTTATTTGTCACCAGTTCGCTTGCTTTTCTTATAATGGTATACTAATCTATTTCGTTTTTCGTTCTTTTTTTCGCTTTTCTTTTCAATTTCTATCTAGAATATTTACATAAAGTAAAGTATAGGGATAAACTTAAAGCGTTTCTTTTTACACATCAATTTCACATTTATTCATATGGGGATTACGGTCTGAGAGGAAAAAATCAATACTTATATTATGAAAAATCGTGTTAGTGTAATTTTGTCTTAGTCCATTGTTTTATTTCATAACCAAGGCTGGGCGATTATTAAATTTAACTATCCATTGTTGATTGTTAGAAAATACTCAATTATTGCGATTAATCGGATAATCGATTAATCAAATGGTTCATTTAGGGAAATTATCACATGATAAAACATCTTCTGGACGAGGTTGACGGAAAATCTATTTGGAAGGAAACATAAAGCTATTTTACAATTACAGGAACATTCCATTCGTCTCTTTATTCATTATTTGGATGAAGCTTCATCATCATTATCATTATAGAATTGACAGTCCGATAACCTCTACTACTTCCTATCCTAAGCCAAACTTCGCATTTCCATAAAACTAGAAGACTGCATTCGAATTCGTTCCCACAAAGTAGGTACTGCTGGGAACGGTTGGTAATTATGAAAAGGAAATACACGAATTCGTACCCGCGACAGTTTTATTGGAAATTCCCAGAAAAGCACAAAATAAAGCAGAATAACGTACATGGTTGCCATGTATCATCGAAGTATATTTCTTCTTGTAATCCTTTTGTAAGTTGGAATAAAAGACAGTGGTAAATATCATATATGGATTTTATTTTGTCAAAATGTAAAAATGAGGTAACAATAATATTAAATAAATGTCAGAAATCACATCATCCAGCCACAATTAAGCTTTGAAATATTTAAGTTATAAGAGTTTACAAAGAATCATATATTTATTTATTTCTTGCTAAAAATAATAATTTCCTGGCATGCCCTGTCAGAGACGAGCGAAAATCGCTCATGATATTGCCACCCTTTTATTGGATAAATGATTAATTTCTGCCTGTCCAGATTAATCCGTATTAATTATCTGCGATTAACCGATCATCTAATTAATGAATTGTTTGATTAATCCATTGTTTTAAAAAGTGAATATAATCGATTTATAACAATTTCAAACATTAATTATTGGTCAATATTAAAATAATTCCATGTAGCTACTTACCTTTCCACTTTTATTTACGTATTTGTTAATAAATCCTGTTAGTAAAACGATTTGTATATGAAACATACTTCCATTCCCATGGTTTGAAGTTTAGTTTCTTTAATTATCTACCCATACATCTTCTTCAAATACTTATAAACAGAAACATAAACGCTGTGAAGTGAACAGCATTACAGACTAAGTATTCAAAATGGTTGATGTTTTATAAAAACTAATTATCGCGTGTGATGAATCAATCTCAACTTTAGTGTTTGAGACTTTTATGCAATAACAAATATAAAATGGTTACAATTGGAACAATTCGTACGTATCGGTAAATATTTGGATCTGCCGTGGGCAGCTTCGGACAGTAACTGATGCTACCTGCGAGCGTCCTTGGCTCGGCTCGTGGCCGATACAAAATATTTTTTTACATTGTATTGGCAATATTCACAAACGATTTTTATTTTCTTTTTTTTATTCTTCTGCTTTTATACTAAATACTGAAAAAGTACACCTACCAGAAGTTTCGACGTTTATATTTATTTATACGAGGCATGCTTTTTTATTTAAGTACCGTTTTGAAATTAATAAAAAACGTGGAAGTATATCTTAATAATTTTATTTTTACATGAAAGTCTGTACCTTAATCTACTTTTCTACATAATTTCTTTGAATATTCAGGCACTTGTCATAATGTTTGACCAGTGACCAGTTCTTGAATACCCTTCTCATAGAACTTTGCCGCCTGACTTGTTAACTGTAAACCACTGCATCACAACTGTTTGTTAAACATAATTTACATTTAATAGTAGATGATTGGGATAATTCAAATTTGAATTGAATATGAAATACTAAATTGACAGTTGCGGGCTAATTAAAAAAACTAATTATAACTTTGTGTATAACTTAATATTAATATTGTTTTATTTGCTATTTACATTTTGCATACTTTGTTGTTATTGTTGGTTGAATTGTTTACTAATACTCTAAAATGTACCAATTCTTAAAACAGTGACAAACTTGTTCATATTCGGACGTAAAAAACTTTCTTATTTTAAATGGAACATCACGGTTTTTTTCAGATCGATGTATATTCGTTTTCTACTATTTCCTTCTGTGTTCCCTAATATATCTAAAGCTTACGTTTACGTTATTTGTTTTTTTTTAATCTGCTGTCAGCTGCCACTTGTCTTTATTCAAATACTTTTGCTGTTTATTGAAAGCGCTTAAGATATATAATAAGAGTTATAACATTTTAGTTCGATAAAGTATCGTATCGAAAACCATGCACATAATTTTTCTAAAACATTTGATAGGTCAGAAAATTTCTATAGACCTGTATAAAACATACTTTCCTTGTAAAGATTCAATTATTTTAATACACCTACGTTGATATTTACGACCATTTGGATACAGTATGGATGTAGAGTATTTTAAATATCACGAAAACCGACTCAATGACTCAGTGGCCAATTCCATTCGTTATAATTGCTGCCGAATTTGAATAATAATTTGGGTTATAGAATCATTTCCTGCATTTTCCACATTCTTGTTGAAGAGAGAATTGAATTACATTTAAAGAAGCAAACGTTTTTATAGTGAGTAACGGAATTCTCAGGCATATACTAACATATACGCTTTTTTGAATACAGCTAACCTTAAATACTTCTTAGTAGGTTATGATAATAAATTCATATATATTCCCTGCATTTGAAGATTTGTCTGAAATAATACTTCAATAGACGAGAAAAAAATATTAAATTTGATCATTGATAAGAAATATGTGTATTGTTATCGAAGGTCAAGACTTCGGCGCTGACGGGCGCGGACGTTTAATCACATTCATTGCCACATCTACCATCTATGATCAAATATTGACATTTAAATACCCCAGACAAGTCAAATCTGCTCGATTTTTAAATTAAATTAGACTTTAGACTTTTAAACTGTCAGCTACTTGCAAAATACTGTGCATTTGGACGAGATAGCTCCACCGATTTACTTTACAAGCATACCCACGTTATCAACACATATATCAGCTAGTTTTCACGTTTTCTTGTCCAACAAGGGAGAAAATTTTGAAAAAAATCATAGATGACATTTAAACATCATTAATAATTTTAGTAATTTACTTTCAGTGTCCTGATATCATCTCAAAAAAAAATGTATAGAAATTTGCTTTAGTTATTAGGAGATATTTCTGTTAATTGGTTTTGTTTCTTAATGTTCCTTGTTATTTTCCATATTCATTGTTTAAAAGAGTTATTATTAGTAACATAGTGTATTTAAAAAATACTACCGTGAAAATAGCTTCATTAATAGAACTGTCATAAAGACATTTTTAATTTCCTGTTATTACCTTTATGTATATTTATATATTTGTCATAACGGTGCATCAGCTTTTGTTATTCAACTCCTCCAAACAATTATACCGATTCGACAGGTCCATGCTTTGTATAATACCATTTATATTAAGTTAATTGAAAATTAAATTACGCAAAATTTTAATAAGATATACAATGTAATCACCATTTAATAAGCATTTCGGGAAGCCCGTTTGTATTAACAAATCGATTAATTAAAACTTTTACTGAAAAACCGAGGATATATATTCCGATTTTATTTTCTTGTTTACCTTTGTAGAAAAAATGTTGTCAATTTGTTTTATCAATTTTTGGAACGATTTAGACCACAATAACTTGCATTTCAAATTTCACGTGCTTTAGAGTAAGATCTTTTGAATTTACCTTAATCTGTTACAGTTTTTGAATTTATGAAAAATTATGTTCATAATAATTTGTTAGATGAATAATTTCCGCAATTTTTTTGAAATCAGCTTGTCAAACCTCCAATTAAAAATATTATTTTCAGCGTTTTTATGGATTGTAATGGCTTTTTGCCTTTATTCGTTGGACGTCGCTTGATATCTTTATCCTTTAGATCAGAAATTTATATAAAACCTTACGCTATTTTTATCGGTGGGACCGAAGTTTCCACTAAAAATAAAGATTTACCTACTACAAAATTGAGGTTTTAAAAGTAAACTACCAGAGAAAAATTGACACTTATGTCAAGATTCAAAGTTTAAAAACACTTTTTAAAATTAAGGATACCTCCGTAAGAAGTAAAGTGAAAACTATTATATCATGGAATTGTGTGAAAAATATAAAAACAAAACAATATCGAACATCGACTATATAAATAAAATGTGTATCATATTTACGTTGAAAAAATTGTTGACTGATATAACACATGTATGAGTATCTAGCTATAATGCCTTATTAATTACTGTTAAATAAATGCCATAAAATATCAATAAAATATTTTCCTTTCTCATTTACCTAGTAGGTGTTAGTGGCACAATTGGTTGTACCTTTTCAAAGACCCTTTTCGGTCAGTGGCAAGATCGGTTGTACCTTTTATGTCAGGTATAATTTGGTGGCACCTTTCGGCTACGCCCATTTTTATTTAAAAGAATTCAGGTAATGAATTATAAAAATAGTTTCATTACATTTCTTTTCTATTATAGATATGTGTAAATGCTATTTAATCTTTGTATAGATCGTTATGAAAGCAAAAGTCCTTTTTTTAAGAAATAAGCTTTAAGTATCTTCAGTGTGTTGCTTCGTGATTTGTTTCTCCAAGAATCGCTCACGCTTCCTTTATATATGTCTTTTAAATAAGTGAACGTGTCTTTACTCGTTTCTCTTTATCTGCTCTTGAATAACAAAGCTCCGCTATCGCCGGATTTACGATCAACTTTCAATGTCCTGTTCCAATTTTTGACCGTCTCGGTAGGCAGGTACTTTCTTTTGACCACCGCAGTAGCATCCGATACAAAATTTCACCTTTCCCTCTTACTCTGATAAATCGGCTTACTTGTGTTTGCCTTTTTTCTTTCATAAACTTCTTAGGCTGGTTGCAAACTGACTGGTAAGCTTCTCAAGGATCTCCAGTAGCGTGTATTTCGGATTATTGCCTCATTCATATCTTAATGCTGTTTAAGCTGACTAATATTATATATATATATATATATATATATATATAAAAGTTTATATATTAATTAACCAACAATTTGCAATTATTAAGCATAATTTTAGCAAATATTTCACATACTCCAATTGATTGAAACAATTAATCGTGTTTTAAAAATTAAAATTGCTATAAAATCAATTCTCTCATTTTGATGTTTGCTACTTAAGTAAGTAATTAAGTAATTTTGCTCTTAATCACAGGTATAAGTATATAAAATTGAAATGTGAAATTTTGTTAATTCTTTTTGAAATTAATACAGTTTTTATAAAAAATTAAGTATCAAAACTCAATTTCTACATGGGTATTTAAGAACATAATATTGTTAATTCTATGAGACATATCTGTGATATATAAAAGCGATTTCGAAAAACTCATAAAAATGATATTATGCAAATGGTCCAAAAAAACTTTCGTCACGTCAGCAGTATCAGGATAGGTTTATTCACATAAAACCGATTATGACTACCCAATAAAAATTTCACGACTTTTTGGATATCCATATTTGTTGTGGTTTTGAAAGAACCGAATTTTTAAGGAATAAATTTCCCTTTATTCGAATTCTAGTGTGTACTAAATATAACTCGCAATTATTATGCCTTTGGTCAGAAATTTATCGAAACTACCAGTATGCAGGCTTCGTTGTTGATTTAGCTGGACAAGTTTAAATACCTCTGTGAGGCCTTGTCTAGTTTGATATCTTCTGTAGCGCCTGAAATCCACCAGATGGCAGCAATTGCCTCTATTTTGTTAAATATAACTCGCTTTTGATTACAAATAATAATTCATTGTTACAAATTAAAAAAATTCTTGTTATATTGTAACCATTGAGTAGCTTCATGTTAAAAACGAGGTTGCATTATCGTAGAACTTTAATGGCAACCGTATATATATGTATTCAAAAAGGACTGAATTTGAATTTTGTCTAAAGTACCTTTTTACCGACCCATACGTGCCGCTATGATCTTGAACGCGTCCAAGAAGAAAAATCTGTTTCCTCTTTCTTCTCGGTATGTGGTAGCAGCGATGAAATCGGTGTCAGTGTATAATTGGGTTATGTCTATTCAGCTTGAACTTGATCTTGCAACCGCTTTCTAATCACCCGGGGGCCATTCTGAGAGAAATGAAGGCTTTTAAATGCGAAGAAATACGCTTGCTGACGTTACGGATTCTTAAAACTACGTATAAACAACAAACGATCCTCAACGGAATGCGATATTATCATTGGAAGATCTGCGAAAAGACGGTCAGTCGAATGATTCAAGATTGCGCATCCAAATACTTTTGAATACGCGTGAACAACACGCCTTACTGTTGGTCGCATTTTTTAAATCACCACCGTTTGAAGAATTTACGAGAAATTTTCTATGTTTATAGCAATATTTTTAATTCAATTCTATTATATTATTCACTACCCTAAAGTACCCCAAAGTATTGCCTTCTGTATTTTAAGATCGATTGTTTTATTAGACTTAGAAAGTTGCTTCCTGTTTTTTGGTGTTTTTTTTTTAATATAAGAAATGCTGGTCATGGTGCAGTCTTGATGAAACATGTTAAATTAATAAAATAACGACGAAAAATTCATTTTTGTTTCAACTGTTTATTATAAGAAACTCTTACAATTGTTTCGATTAACAGATCATTATCAAGAGACAGCATTTCTACTTAAAACGGTCTCTTTGGTAATGATTTGTTGATCGAAACAATTGTAAGAGTTTCTTATAATAAACAGTTGAAACAAAACGAATTTTTTGTCGTTATTTTATTTGTTTTTTTTTTAAATTTTGCTCAAAACAGCAGGCATACTAAACACTAGTAAGAAATATTGATAAAAACTTTTATAAACATTTTTTTTAATTAGAATTAATCTAAGTATTTATAAAAAAATCCGAAAGGTGTTATAAGATGGGTATTAAATTAAAAGCTTGAAAGAATCTAAGATGATTCTATTAAAAAATAATAAATTGTATTTGAATAATACACACTTGGTAGGCTTCTTGTTATACGGATACTAGTGTAAATTATTGATTAATTAATTTTGTGCATATCTCGCAGAAGGGCTGTGTTTAATTAAAGCAGTAAAATACTATAATTAAACGAGAACGTATTAAAGTAATTTACTACTTACTCTTGAAAATAATTGTTTCAATTTGTTGAGGCACCCATTTTAAATTATAATGAGATGTTTCTCTTAATTAACGATAACAGTTCCCAAGTGATATTTTCTCGAGCCTTTTTTATCAAAGAAACTTTTTAGGGAATGAAGCCCTGTCTTTTCATAATTTTGGTTTTATACTTTCGGAATAAAGGGGCGAAACATATTTTTAGCGCTTATTTCTGAGGATACCTTTGGGACATTTATATGTACATCTAAAAGTATAACTACAATTGAAGTGTCTGTCTGTCAAAAAAATAATAAGTTTTACCACCACAAACGCATTATCTGTGATACGATTGTTTCAAGAAAATTACTCCATAAACAAGTTAACTTCTTCAATTTCAGTGGCTTTATGACGTTTAGGGGTATTTTATTTTAAAACAAAAGGACTTTCAGGCAAGATGTTCGCCTATAAATATATAGTCGAAATTAAAACATTTAACGAAAATATAAATAGAGTAAAATAAAAGTTAAATTAAAAATATTTTACACGTATTTTACCAATTTTGATATTGCAGGATTATACAATGTAAGCGGATGCAAACGAAATAAGCTAAACTCAACTAATGATATCAAATCTTCAAATCTCATTCGAAAGTGTTTCTAATTCCATCAGAACCGATTAAACATGAGATTCGGGCAATAAATATAAGTCCAATAATAAAATCCATATTCGAATTGATATTTGTTTTCACATGTTTTACTTTCAAGTTCATTTGAGAACTTTAAAATTGTATTTACATGAAGTGTTAGCAATTTATTAACATCATTTGACAAAAGAAGCTTTCTTTACTTTCAAAAAAAGAGGTATTAGTGTTACTCCTTCTGAAAGGTTTGAAAGTGCAAGTGCTATATGGCCATGAATGACATGGGAAAGTAAATCCATTGAGCCGATATTTGTTTATTATTTTCAATAGGAACAGTTAACATTAAGATAATAAGAACACATTTAGCTGAAAACTAAATTTCGAAGTTTTATTAAAACAATAATAAATATGATTATTGTGTAGGCTTTCACGCCCGGCGTTATTATAAGAATGATTTTCCGGGTTTGATGGCCTTGGTCTAAAGGCTTGTTTTCTGCCTGACGTTTCGTCAGCGACTGCGGCTGACATCTTCAGAGGTATTGAGGTCGTCGAAGTACCTCAATACCTTTAGAGATGTCAGCCGCAGTCGCTGACGAAACGTCAGGCAGAAAACAAGCCTTTAGACCAAGGCCATCAAACCTGGAAAATCATTCTTATAGTAATAAATATGGTATTCATACAAACTCTAAACGAGTTGTTAAGATTTATAACTAGTTAGTGCGCTCGCTCATATGTTATATTTATGATACACCATAATTGAGTGAAATAGCAAAAATATGTCGTATGAAATTAGTTTTCCATTAATTTAGTACCGTGGATAGAAATAGTTAGAAATGAGGTGGTATTAGTAAGGGTAGGAGAACAAAAGGCACTATGGAAATCAATAAGGAAAAGGAGAGATAGATTGGTAGGACACCTTTTGAGACATGAAGAGCTAGTTACAGACATTTTAGAGACAGAAATAGGAGTAAAAATAGGCAGAGGAATGCCTATATTAGATTATTGTTACCAAATAGTTAGGAATGTAAGATATTCTAGTTTTAGTAAAATGTGATGATCATAATTGGGAGGAGTGGGGGTGCGTGTCCAATTAGTCTTTAGATTGATGACTGTATGATTAAGTTTTGTATTGAAATAGTTCGTTTACTTATAAGATCATAACAATTGAACTTCCAAATTCTTCGAGGTTCAATTTTCCAATGATTTATTTAACAACTTAACAATTGTTTCACCCAACATGGGCATCTTCAGAAGACATAATAACAAATTACGTATATTATTCTACCTATATATACATGCTACGTTTGATTAGGGGGTTATGGGAGGGGTACATTGTATAATTTTGTTTAAAATTATTGAATCAAAAACATTTTCAATTTCGTTTAAGGAATTTAATCTTACTAGTAGATGAATTGTTAACATTATGTGTGTAAACCGAATTATAACACGTTTTTTTTCCTTTTGTTATTAATTAAATCATCTATGAGTTTTTTTGGAGTAAACTACTCAAGAAATTCTACCTTCATGATCCATATATTGTACATAATCAGAAACATGATTTTAATTCAAACGATAATTTAAAAATTTTACACTGCTTGGAAAAAGGTAAAAAAGTTAACATCATAGAATCATTAGAAATTAAAAAACAGATAAAAGAAAATTCTTTCTTAAATGAAATTGAAAATGTTTTTGATTAAATAAACTAACGACGTTTCAATAATTTTAAACAAAATTATACAATTTACCTCTTCCACAACCCCCTAATCAAACGTAGCATGTATATATATGTAGGATAATATACGTAATTTGTTATTATGTTTTCTGAAGATGCCCATGTTGGGTGAAACGATTGTTAAGTTGTTAAATAAATCAGTGGAAAATTGAACCTCGAATTTTATTTAATTTTATTTGAATCATGATTTTCCATAATGTAATGGCTGAATCAATTAATTTTTTCAAAATTCTTATAAACCTTAGGTCATGAAAAAGCTTGTTACGTGATACTAAAATAGGTTTCTATTTTTTGAAATATAAATAAATATGATCGATCTAATTATTTCATGATATTGTCTAAATTATGGTGGATGCGCCAGGTCAGTCAACAATTGTAACTCAATTTTAGCAGAATATGAAGTATGGCGGCTTATCTAACTACTAACTAGCCTAATCACAAAAAATATTTATTTTCCGATAATCAAGAATTTCGTTTAGCCAAATCTAATATTTGTTACTGTTTGATGTTAATGAAAATTGAAAAAAAAGGTTATTGTATGTAGAATTGAAACATATTAAGTTTCTTGTATTCGGGAAATCCAAACGATAATTTTTGGTTAATAGTTCAAATAACAGAAAAATAAGAATGGAGTCATTAAACACTCATGAGTCCAGAGGTGTCCAAATGCAATAAAGTTCGATGATTTTCATATATCTATCTTCCTAATTGATCTCATTGAACGAAGGTTATTTTTTTTTATGTATTGTGACATTCTGTAAATTACAATAGCGAATGTACTGAAGACAAATACTTGTTAAATACGAATAAGTAAACACTTTTTCACAAATTTTTTATATTGTAACATGTAGTAAATACTCAATCTATCTGAAGAAGCTAATGTTGTTGTGAAACATGTTACAAAATAAAAAGGTTATGAAAATCTTATAAATGTTTGCTTATTTGTATTTAAAATGCATTTTCATCAAGTAAAGGTCGAAACAATTCAATTCGTACTCATATTTGTAAAACTTATTAGTGTACTGATTTTAATTAATGCATTTGCAATAAAAACAGTTATCTATTTCTGTTTAAATTGAAAACATTAACGATAGAAACTATAAAAGTCTTTTTTTAGATTGTGGTTTTTGAGTAATTAAGTAAATTCAACTATATGCGTTCTATCGAAACTGATTATTCTTATACTCTAGAAGCGAATTTAATAATATATCTGCCAGTTACCTGCGCTCATAAATGAAATTATTTTTTCCAAAACAACTACTTAGTACATGACGACATATTTCGCGCGATTTAAAATTAAACTTAAATTAAGCGTATGCAACCAACTCTAGTGAGGAGTATCTGCGGCTTGTTTGGTAAGTAAAGTAGCCTCTTTAAAGAAAGTTGACTTAAGACCGTTACATTCTAGTAATAAAGTGCACACAAAAACCTAGGTGGACACAACGTAGTCAAACCTTTCTCATTTTATTTGTAACTATAAGTGTATCCAATCGTATAAATATTTATAGAACAATTAGAAGTTTTAACCAAATAAAATTTTAAATGCGTGATGTTAAAAAAGACTGAGTTACCTACTTAAAGCAGACGTATCTAGCTGGGGGTTCATTGTCCGTTTTCTGCGCTACTGATTCATAGGTACACACGTATGTCCCTTTATGTACGATACTACTTTAATGTTTTGTTTGTATTTTTAAATGGAGCTTCGGATTTAAATGTGTCATTGTAAATTATAGAAAAGGGAATTTAACTTTTGCCTAATAAAACTGCAAATTTGTAACAACAAAACTATATTAACAAAAATAAATAATAAATTAGGGACATAATTTAAATGAGCTAATTGTTAATACTACCATACAGACTTTTCCAACTGTTGTATGCCATTTCAGCTGCTTCTCTTCTCTTCCGGTCGTGGTGACCACCGGATGCGTGAATGACGTGGTAGCCGCTGTCATCACCTCCATGGGAGGCTAATTTTTTAATTCCAATTATCATAGACAACATCAGTGCCATGGCCGATACCATGAGGGCCTTCATAGCCAGAAGTCCTACACCACCCAATCCAAGGGCAGCCAACATTTTACCGAACATCATACTAAGAACCATAATTCCTCCAAAACCACCACCCTTTTTGCCCCTTCCAGTAACTTCTTGAACAAAGATATGTTGTTATTTATTGGTCAGACCTTATTCGAAATTTACAAAAAAATATTGTACAATTCAATTCAAAATACTAATTTCATATTACTACTAATTCAAATTCTACATGATATGTAGCTATTATTGACAAGGTCTTATTATAAATGTCGTTGAAAAATTATTTATGAAATTTCGCAGAAGGGAGTTGAAATTCCCAATAATAATTTTTGTTGGTCTTGTAATACTTAAAATTTCCTTTACGGTGGGCATGGTGGAAAAGAAAAAGTTAGATATGCTTGGGATATGGTGTTATAGACCGCTGATGAACGGTATCTTCATGGAAAGAGTTGTAAATGGGGAGGTATTAAAAAGAGTAAGAGTACAAAGGACGCAATGGAAGTCAATAAGAAAAAGCAGAGGTATGATAAAGTAGGACAATTTGAAATAGACGAACGGTTAATTAGAGATATATCAGAAGCAGAAATAGGAGTAAAGGGGACATAAGAAAACCTAGATTAGATTATCGTTCGGAAATAGTTGGAGATGCAAGTTGTTCTAGATTTAGGGAAGGTTGGTTCAAAATAGGAATGAGTGAACGTGTGTGACCAAATATTCTTCGGAATAACGACCTTATGCTAATAGCTAATGAATATCTAGATGGTGAAATCGTTAGTAAATGTATATAAATTTAAATTCGTATTGTAATAAAATTCTTGCAACTTTTATTTGAAGTTTCACTTTGAAATTAGTGAAAATTGTTTATTAATGGCGAATTGTGTTTTATGAAGAAAAATGTAAAGCATACACGCTATTTAAGAATTCGAAACATCCCAAATAAAAAGAAATTACTTTCTTTGAAAAAAATTAAGTTTTACTTATTCTGAGAAGTAAAATAGTTTTTTCTACAAGCAGTTGTCAATTAATGGTTAATAAATTTATTTTACTGCATCTAATCTGAATAATGAGTTGTTAAATTGAAAATTCTAATTCTGTAATTTAATATGTGTTTATATTCTATAATGGATGGAGTTACTTTTTAATCTTCCAGTATTGATTACTTTTCGTTATCAATTTTGGTTGATTTTTATGTTATTGGCATGTTATCTACGGATTATAAAAATTACAATTGTAGATAACAATACAGAACATTCTTGTATTCTAAGTCCTGGCGAATTAATTTAAAGAACATTCAAATAAATTACCAGCGTCTTCCTTGACGTCCTCCATCACAGATTTTAGAGACCGGCCTAGATCTCCCTTAGGCAGCAGTTCCGGCAATTTGATTTGAATTTCGTGGCTTTTTAGATAATTCTCTAGGGCAGTGAAGACACTACCACCGTCTGGCATCGCCCTTCCACTAACTTCGTTAGCATTCTGCGTTGTGACTAAATGGACTCCGTCGCCCAATAAAATATCCTCAGGTTGTGATTGAAGGAACTGTCTGACGACTTTTCCGAGCATCTGTAATCCTTGACCGTAATCAATCGCATCCTTTTGCGCCCGAACTGTAGCTCCAAGGGCAAAAAGGCACACCAAAAACTGAACCTTACACATCATTATTGTTACTGTTGCACACAAGAAGCTCGAAGTGATACTGACTGACCAGTTACTCACTAGTCTTTTATATATCTAATCCTAGAAGTACTGTCACTATTTTAATTAAATTGAATAAATGGAGCAAAATACTATTAGTGTGATAGTCTGACCGTCCCAGATGTCGGGTGAGCCAATAAGTAAAAGGCAAAATAATTTTTGTGTTGGATGGAAAGAGATGGTGTATGTCCATCGTACGTTTTTCTTCCCATCAAAACTGGAGCGTGTGCGGTCATTAGAAATGGAGTTAGTCCAGTAATTTTTTTTGCATGTTGTAAAGATCGAAACGGCTTCTTAATAAAGAAAAGTCGCCAAGGTAATTACATGGAGCATGGGGCATTGGCACACTTCTTCCGTTACAAGTGAACGATCATCAGAGAATGTACCATCTGCTAAGCGGAAAGCAATACGAGAGTCATTCTCAACTAAGCGAACGGACTATGCATGATTTACTATAATCAATAGGATATCCAATGATAACTCATTCATCGAAGAGATTCGTTTGTTTGAAGGATTTGCAGCGTCATCAGCTCACATTCTGTTTTCACTCGTCTGCAAAAGTGACCTCGATCGTTTTTTTTTTTCAAACGCAATCATTTTGACTCCACTTTCGTTTACGTGAGGAGTTCCTTTCTAAACACGCGAATACTTTATATTTGGATAAACAGAAATCTGACCGTGACTTTGACTTTGCTTTACGAACACAACTCATCTGATTCATAGAAACGATTTCTTCTCCTGAGTTCTTGTTCATTAGTTTTACCTACTTGAGACAATATCATTGTGCCATTTATTAACTAGTGACACGAAATGGTCAATATAAGTGTTCAAAATAACAAATTGAGCTGGGATATTAAATTTTAACTCAGTAAAAGTGCACTCTTTAATTTTCAAAGCTCAAGAATTGGTAATTGGTATTTTTAACCGTATTTATATATCTGTAAAGCCCAAAACGTTAATTACAAAATATTTAATACCTGATGGATTTGTCCTGTAGCAAAGGAAAAAATCATAACTGCAAAAGTGAAAATGGGAAGCCAATAGTGGAATGTGATGAATACAGAATGCTACGTATCAATGGATGGTAATTTCATTGTGTAAAACTGAAACTGGCTAATAACTCCATTGTTTTTAGCCAAACAGTGTTGCCCTGTGGGTTGGCTACTTTTTGTGGTAAAATTTGTGTAACCATGAAAAAGTTCATTCTCTTTTTATGTTTGATTCTGATTATTATCCGTTTGTACCACGTGTGTTACTGGTTCAATTATATGTTTTGTTAGTTATGCTTTTTTAGATCGTTGAGAGTAAAAAATTAGCGGAGAAGGAACTGTCAGCTGTTAACTATAAGAAATAAAAACTGAACTAAATAAAATTTTGAAAGTTTTCAATTTACTGAGGTTAATTTTTCAACATTGTTTAAATAAATATGTAATTATTATTATGTTTATAGCAGTTAAATAAATATCTGTACGTAAGAATTTTTAGAGAATTAATGGAAGTAAATATAAAACAGTAACAATAAGAACTGTTTTAGTTAAATTAACCTGTATTCTACTTGTAATTTCAGTAAAATTCGTTTTTGATTTACTTTCACCTTTCTTTTACAAGTGTACGTACAAATTTTTCGTTCCAGCCTATTTAACTTACGGAAAACAAAATAGTTTCTTTCTTACGTTTTCCAGAACCAAAATCTGAAGATTTGGTTGCACAAAATAGTGATATGGATTTTTTTATAGGTATGAATAAGACGTAAATTTACGTTTGTTTACAGTTACTCTTCGTGAACATCTCATTTGTATTGTCCGTAGGTTGATAACATAACAGATGTTATGTATAATTATATATAGTTAAAAGCAGGATCTGGTTAACTTTCTCTTATCATATTTGTAACACATTTCCTTTGAAAACTTGATTAGTAGTATCAAGATCAAGTTTACAACAAGGTGAACCTCGAGGCATCTTGCAGAAAAGTGAAAGCTTTCAGAAAGTTTATTCGAACGACACGGCGACAAAATTCGCACGATATTTTTATCAATAAGCACTTTAAGAATTGTAGGTCTTTTAACGTCGATGTAGTAGATATTGTTAACCAGACCAAGTTAATGATACACTTTTTTCACGCTGCATAACGCTTTGTCTTGTTAACGATGTTGTTTCTTTCTAATTAAATCGTTACGGTTGTTTTGGTTCAATCAGTTGAAACTTTCCTCTTGTTTTTCGTTAACCGATTTAAGGAATTAGGTCATAGAAGTAACTAAACGAAAAAAATAGAAGCTTCGAAAATATTTTTTCTTTCTGGAAAAAGGTTTTGATTCAATTACTTACACTAACTAAAAATATATACGAATAACTGGGATCTATTGGATATGACGTATTCCATCTATTCAGTAGGTAAGGACTGACAAAACAGTTAGTTTTGGATTCCATGTAAATCTATTGTTTCATTAATGTTTGGATGCAGGAAGGATTTCATTTACAAATGATGCTTGTTTGCACCGTTTTTTAACTAAGACGGACTTTAAAAATTGGATTGATTCAGCCGTTATTCTGTGATAATTCATCTTAAAGATAAATGAATAAACACTACTTTGTTTATTATCACTTTTTTATTTACAAATCCTTTTAACTATAGTTTCGACAAAAAAGCTTGTCATTGTTAATTTGAATTATTCGTTTGACAATGACAAACTTTTTTGTCAAAACTATAGTCAAAAGGATTTGTAAATAAAAAAGTGATAATAAACAAAGTAGTCTTTATTCATTTATCATTAAGACGGACTTAATTAAGTAATGTTTAGACATAAAACTTACTTAATATCCAATTCGTTTGCACTGTACGCTGCCTACCTACTTAAGTAAATAACGTACTGCTTAGTTAATAGTTTAGCAACAACGCTGAAATTTAGTAGTTTGTAGGAATTTTGTGAAAAAGTTCCCAAATGTAATTAATGCTGTTTGTGGTGCATTCACTGTGAAACATTTTTACAATTAATCGGTGAAGTGAGTACAAAAACACCTTTTGAGATATTTCACAAAACTTTATTGAACTTTATTGAACCCCCTATTACTGTTCGAATTCCCTTATTTACAAACCTAGTATAAATAGTTAGGCAAGAAATATAAAAATCAGTACAAACATCTGTATCCTTCGATAATGGCTTAATAGCCGAAACGTGCGACAGGAATGTTCAATAAAGTTTTGTGAAATATCCCAAAAGGTGATTTTGTTCTCACTTCACCAATTAAGAAGTACCCAAATATTTAACGGGATTGTGTCGTCATGGTTAAATGAAATAATTATAAAAAAAAAAACAATATTATATTTTTGGTCAGAAATTTATCGAGACCACCAGACACAGATCGCAGTCTCGATCAATTACAGACCAAGTCGAAATGTTCCGTAAAGAACAATTAATACAATAATAACATAGAGGCAATTGTTGCCATCTAGTGGATTTTAGCTGTTACAGAAGATATTAAACTGAACAAGGTCTCACTGAGGTATTTAAACTTGTCCAGTTGAATCAACAACGTAGCCTACATCCGTGAACTCACGTAAAGCTTATCAAAAACAATATTATGTTTTTGGTCAGAAATTTTGCCTGTGGCACGCTGATGAGCTTCTAATAAAACCGAAATCGCGATCTGTGTCTGGTGGTCTCGATAAATTTCTGACCAAAACCATAACATTGTTTTTGATAAGCTTTACATGAATTCACGTATGTAGGCTGCGTTATTGATTCAACTGGACAAGTTTAAATACCTCAGTGAGGCCTTGTTCAGTTTAATATCTTCTGTAGCAGCTAAAATCCACTAGATGGCAACAATTGCCTCTATGTTATTATTGAATTATAGAAAAGTTACTGTATGTTTAGACAGCTTAATTTTTTAATAATTGTTTGTAACATTTACTATTTAACAATAATTTATTTATAAAATATAAATTTAAATATTAATATGGAATCAACAGAAACAACTACTCCGAGGGCTAATACCCCTACCGGCATTGAATTACACTGTTGATTCCGATGGACTTCTAGACGAAAATATAATATATTCAAAAAAGAAGGAATTGAAATCCTTATTCGTCTAAATTTTAAGATCATAGATCTCACATTTTGAATGCGTCCTACCAAGTAGGCACAACGAACCGAAAGCCACATCCCACAACGGGTTTCGACCTATCGGGTGGGAGCTGGCAGAAAGGCCTTTACAGGCTATATTATAAATAAAATATAATATTTATGAAATGTTAAAAGGCAAGTTTTATTCTTGTTATAACAAAAATATAATTAGCGTCTTCAGAAGATAATGAGAATATCAAGCAAAATCTTTTGAGGGTATTCTTCTTTAGTTACGTACATAATTTCTTTATTATTTGAATAATAATCATCGTCTAGTTTTTATTCCTATCGAAGCACCTACCACAAAATTTATTTGATACTGTAACATTCCCGACCTTAATTTTCACGTTAATTTCATTCTGCGAAAAATATCAAACTATGCCTAAAATGTCAAGACAAGGTTAAGCAATGCTTAATCTCGAAACAACCTCTGCTTAAAGTTAGCATCTCATCCGATTATTAAATGCGACTTAACTTGTCGTGTAAATCGTTAAAGATAAATAGTATTTATTTAAGTTGGTACAAACGGGCATAAGTGGACTTATAAAACCTACATAAGCAGGAATCAATTATCCTTCACGCTTTGTTCCTAGTTTTTTTCCTTACCCTGTCAAAAATAACCAGGATTACGGGTAGAATACGTGGTTTATCATTTTCTCCCGTTTTATTTAGACGTCTTTAGGAAATGGAAGGTAATGTACATTAACACAAACAGTTCGTGTTGTGTTTGTTTTTATTTTCTTTTATTTTTTATGGAGGAGGTGGTCCGAAGGACTCTGCTAACCGAATGTCTGTTTTCTCACCGAACCTCTGTTTCTCTCCGGGGCTGCTGGTTAGAAAGCTACCCCCAGTAGATGGTCATTTCAGAGACAATTGGGGGTCATAAATAATACGCCTGCACGGTCGATGGGCCTGCACGGCTGCCATACAGATGTTTTACTTATGTCCCAAAATATTTGTTTCGGTCCTCTACACGTCTATACCATTTAATTTATTTTAGAAATATTAATTACCGTACCTTTTAGTGTTATAATAAAATGACTTTCTTCTTCGTCTGTCCGTCCAGGAGTTCGTGTGTCTTTCAAAAAAAAAAAATTAAACTTTCACTGCCACTAATGCTGGTGGCTCTTCGGCCTCCTTTTGTATAATTGCTTGAATGGGTGGGTGGTGATTCGGGAGTTACAGATGAGACGGAAAAAACAAAGACAGAGAGACAAAGTGAAATAATATCTGGAATATTACTAACCCAGCATTTACCTAAATAATCAATACAAACTACAGAGAAATTTGGACTACGACCAACCACTCGATCACGCCGTTTTATTCAGAAGTTTTTATATATATATATACTTGAGACTTGCCATAGTAACATATATTGTCCGATAATGAACTGACATTTGAAATGATTTGTTAAATTTTTGGCAATTCCTTATGTTCAATCTCTATAATATCTGCTATGTATTTGTAGTATCACGTCGAACTAACTTTAGGTTAAGTTGTCTGTTTGTTATTCTTTTATTTTATACAAATTTTATTGTTACGTATTGAATGGGTTCTTTTGTTAAGCATATTTTGAATAATTCCGTTAAAATGTACAAATATATGGACAAATAACTATAATTGTCATAATAAACTTCTGTTGGTAACCGCTGTGTCGGAATCGTTAAATTTTGAACGATATTCTGAAATGAAATTCTTAGAATAATTAAGATAGCGTTTCCACCTTCGTTTTTCGAAAGGGTGCATTTTCCCCTGTACATGATATAATCAATCCTATGACACAGAATTCGTGATTTCTTAATTGCAGCGTTAAATTATCTACGCCTTAGTCACGCTTGCATAATTTAGCTGTTGATTTTTTTTTTTTGAATTATCTGTTGCAAATGGCATTGTACTTCGTGTATAATAAGTATTTGTAATGTTTAACAAATAACTTTAAACAGAAAATTGCAATTTGGATTTATTTATTTTTACTATAATGTGCTATTAAATTCGTGGTTATCAAGCAAAGTCAACATCGCTGCTTTCTGATCTTGCTATTGTAGTTTGATTAAAACCGTAATGATCTTACTAAACCGCTTACCCAAATTAGAAACACATATTGCAACCGCAAAATTAAATCAACTGAACTATAGATTGCAGTTGGCATAGTTTACGCTGCAGCATCGCAACAATTGCTTTCATATAGGAAATATACGTAGTCTTAGGCAGACCATCTCATTTGGAATAATAAATTAATAATTGTGCCGTATGGTTGAAGTTACCAAAACAAAATTGTCATGTGGCTTTCATTATTGCGCTTACCATAAGGTAGCTAGAAAATAATCAATTTTGCGAGAATATATGAAGGCTTTCAGTTTTTTTAACACAATCACAATAAAAACAAAGTTTAATACGAGGCATGTTTTTTAAGTAAGTATCGTTTTTAAATTAATAAAAATCGTGCAAAGATATCTTAATAACTTTATTTTTACATGAAAGCTTGTACCTTAATCTACTTTTCTACATAATTTCCTTCAATAGTGAGGTACTTGCCATAACGTTTGACCAGTTTTTGAATACCCTTCTCATAGAACTCTACCGCCTGACTTGTTAACTGTTAACCACTGCATCACAACTGTTCTAAAATCGTCATCGTCTTGAAGACCTCTGACCGCCTAGATGTTTCATCAAGTGCAGTAACGAATGGTAGTCACTGGGCGCCAGATCAGGTCTATACGGAGGATGATCTAGATAGATAGATGTCTTGAAGAATACAAGAAATTAAATGAATATCTCTGAAACTGAACGAAATAAAACCCTGAAACCCGAAAGTCAATATAAAACTTTTAATGACCTAAAACATATTTCGACACTCAACTGTTATCCTCAGAGCCCCTACTTCTATGTCTCTGACTGAGGATGACATTTTGGGTGTCGAAACTCGTATTGAGTTACTGAACGTTCTATGGAGAATTTCGGGTTTTAGTCTTCTATTCATTAATAATTTGTAATGATTAATTATTGGAAACATAAGATAAAAAGGATAATTTATTATATTTCTATTTATAAGTTTATTAGGCTCCACAATTGTTTCGGCATATTAAGCCTTTTTTAAGAGTATGATAAATACTCTATATACTCTAATAGTTAAAAAATACTCTATACTGTATTTATCATACTCATGAAAACGGCATAATTTGCCGAAACAACTATAGAGTCTAATAAACTTTTGAAATATAAAAACAATCCTTTATATAAACAATAACAACAATCTGCCATTGATTTTCGCAACAAGAAAAATGTCTTCTTCATGATGAGATTGCAGAAGTTTTCAAAATTACTTACAATTTTAATTTAATGCAGCTGCGAATATACACCGTATCCCCCACATTTCTCCTTTTACCCCGAGGCTCCCGTAAACCATTTAATACTCTGGTAAATTAGTGAATAATTTGTTATACATTTTGGAAAAATCGGATCGGTATAAAAAGCCTAATTGCTGAAACTGTATTTAACGTTTATATGTATGATAATAACAATGTAAAGCTTATAAGTATGATAAATTATGTCCACATCAATCTACATATTCTGTTACATTAATAATTAACATATTTTATGGTATTATATACATGTTGCATGCACAAGATAAGGCGTTGATTATGCATATATGTTAAGTGAAGTTTGATATTATATTAAACACTGTTTCGTTTGAGTTTCTTTTTTATAGCAGCTGCTTCATTAACATCTAAGAACATTGATCTATTTCAGTTATGCCACTAAGAAATCGGAAACAATTTGTATAAATAAACCACAAGATGGAAATTTTTTGTTTCGGTACCATTTTCAAGTGAAGTATTACCCTAAAAAAAATCTTTTTTTTGTTTAGATTATTCTCGAGGAGGGGAAATCTTTCGCTGAAAAGCGAAAACACAAAGAAACAAAGGTACATCTTGTATATTCTCACTCAGTGAAAGTGGGGCTTGCTCTAAAATAGCTCTCGTGGTGATGGAAGATCATGTTCTAACTGTTAAAAAACTACGAAATTTTCAAATCAGGTGTTAGTTTGTCTAATAGTGGCTGTTAATTTCTCGTAAATAATTGGCTTGTTAAGTCAGTTTAAAATGAAGCTGAGTAAAATCATTTCAAAAATCTAATTATGTATCAAGAGAGAAATGAATGGATAGGATTTTGAAGTACGCATTAATTAAAAGAATTAAAGTATGATTAGCGTTGTTTACCAAACAAGCGTCGTCGTCTACACAACAATGGATGTTCAAGCTTGACATCGGTTTGGATTGGACTATCTATTAAATTTATCATCGCACAAACTTTAACTATACAGAGATGGAACCATTCTTTTACCGTTTTGTTTGTCTAGACGGACACTTTTCATAATTCATCATTTGGTTAGCGAATAATAAACGGTTCGAGAAGTACATGAACTTCTCGAAAATCTTCAATGTTCAAGGTTTTTATTCATAAATTCTACTTGTGTTAGGCTTTACGTTACTTACATTCCTTAGTTCGCCTTTTTACATAAAACGACAACGGAATACTTAAATCCTTAAGAACCACAGAATTAACATAGTTGACATAACGAAGGGTTCGAAGTAGAAAGGTTGTTTTTTCAAAAAATAAAAATAAATTAGAACTGTATCATTTACAAGAGACCTCGATTTACCTATTATGAATTAAAAATCAACTAATTAAATTAAATGTGTCACTATTATAGTTTACAGAAGATAAAGACATGATAGATCACACGTTGTTACGACAAAAGTTGTAAGAAAAAAATTTCTTTCTGATTTTATTAAATTTAAAATTTTATAGAAATATCGAACATAGTCATTAAGTAATATTATTGAGAGATTGCGGCCGTTCTAAACATTTACAAAAACTATGTATCATTTCATAATCTATGCACAGTAAATTAATAACTTGTAATCTAGTATTTATTATTATTATTAATTTGTGATTGGGCCATGACAGCTACTGATCGCATGGGTAGTCCCTTGGTGATCTCCCTCTTTGATGAGCAGTTAGCGGTTCCCAAATGTATTCTCTCAGAGAGACAATATCTCCGCAGCCCCGCTCACTCCCACTCCCTTGTCACCTCACGCGTCGTGAGTTTGTCTGTATCGTCCTTTCACTACGCTTAGGGCAGGACACTCGTAAATGATGTGGATGGAGGTTTCATCAGCTTCCCCACACCACCTACATTTAGGTCTCTTTACTATCCCCAGTTTGAAATTGTAGGCATTCAGTTCATTTGTGTGCCCTGTGATTATGCCTACAATCGTCTTGGATTTTCCCTGTTCAATTTCGTGAGCATCTGGCGTCCATATGTCACTCAATATGGCGTCGATCAGCCTATAAGCTGTACGACAGCCATCGACTTCGCCCCTTCTTTTATGATGCTGGTGGTTCACCCAGTCGTTCACGTATTTGCGGAACAGTGAGGTGATGAACTCTACCGCCGGTTCAGGTCCACAGATTCCTCTCCTGGCCCCTAATCTAGCGAGGTCATCGGCAATCTGGTTGCCTTTGATATCCGCGTGTCCAGGTACCCAGCGGAGTTCCATCGGTACTTTCACCGCCAATTGGATTAGTACCTCGTGGGAATCTTTGACCAGTTTTGATCTAGTCGTCAGCGGGTCCCTGGCACTCAAGGCTGCCCTGCTGTCCGAAAAGATACGCACACTCCTGCGGCTACAGACAGCCTCCACCGCCGAGGGTGACCTTAAATTCTTTGTGGAAGAGGTAGTGAGTGTACAAATTCTCAAGGGACATACTTAGGAGACCTTCCTTCCGCTGTCCTTCCCGAAACCCCCTCAGGTTCCTCAGCTCATTCAGGATTCCTGCCCTGTTTGTGGCTATGACTGCATCTTCTGTCACCACAATGTTCAGGGCCGGGAGTCCAATAAGCATTTCCATCGCCTCTGTAGGAGTCATCCTCGGGGCTCCGGAGATATTACTGAAAATCTTTTTCCACCAGACCAACGCACCGTGTATCAGTATGGGTTTGAGTATGGTATCAAATAACCATCTCATCGTCTCAAGTACTTTACTACGACAGCAAACTGGAGCTTTTGTCCCCTGAGTTTTAATGAGCAGTCTCTACACTATTTGTACCTCCTAGTGAAGACCATGACATCCATTTTTGTTGAATTTACTGTCCCGTCTCCTTATACCACTGCTCAGCTCTGTTCAGTGCACCCTAAACCAGGTTCAGGAGCAGCTCCAGAAAGGGTCCCCTTGTTATGATTGCGATCCAGTAAGTAATAAATAATTAATTTAATATAGCGTACTGATGAGATCTAATAAGATCGTTATCGCGATTCACGTCTGGTAGCTTCGATAAATTACTTGACCAAGAGCTTATTTTTGTTCTTATTAATTGGGTTTACGTGAAGAAGAAGACAGTCAAATAAAACAAGTTTTTGTTGCTAATTGTAATGGCCCTTCTAATGAATATAATTTATCGATGTAGTGATAAGGTCTCGTGATCCACATCTAATAATTTCGATAATTTTTTGACCAAGAATTAAATGTTCTTTATTAATTTGATTTACGTGCCTGTCACCTAGTATAAGTTGCGTCGTGGATACCAAAGTTAGTACTAAATTTCGGTAGATGGCAGCATACTGGCTATAATACGATTTTGAATATATTTTGTTTATTCTCGTCTTTAATTTATACATTGCATTGAGATCTGAATGAGATTGCATAGTGCAATTTCTCTTTAAATTGATGTGTTTTACCATAAACTTGCAGGTTTTCAATAAGAAAGTTAAAAACGTTAGAAATTGCAAGTCGATGCAGTATAAAATTAAGTAAGAGCGTTCTATTAACGCTATTGTACATCCTGAAATAAGACTAATGAAGTTATAGTAAAATGCATGAAAGTAACAGTAATCCATTCGTTCGCAAACAACAGCATGCTTTTAGAAAAGACAAGATAAAAGCAAACGGTTAATACAGTATAGTGCTTTAAGATCCTGATAAATTATATGTAGATAGATATATGCTCTTTTGTAAGGAGACAAATCGGTGATATTACATTTTGTAGTGATTTAATGCTTCGTTGGTTTTCTTTCAGAGGTGCGTTTTATAAATTGTTGAATGTTGACAAACAACAAAATTTATTATACGTAGGCAGCACAGTTATTATCTACTTGGTTTATTCAAATCAATGTATTCTTGTTGAATGATACTTTTCTAGTAACAATAGTGGGATAAAAATACGCTGTTTTCTAAGTCTCTGTTATTAAGAACACCTGAAAAAGGATAAATATTTTAATAATTTCAATTGAATTGTCTGTTGGATAATTATGAAACATCTCAAGAGTAATAGATATTTACTAAATTTAAACTGTAACTTAATGTTATTTATACAAAAGTCAAAAAGTATTCATAGTTAGGTATTGCAAGTAATAAGATGTGCAGGTACAAGTATATTAGAGGTAGTTATTATACAAAGGTATAGTTATTTAGGGAAAAACCCTTGTCGGGTTGTAATTCTTCAGAAATTGGTCAATCACCGGTGTGTCTTGGAACTCGGATTTATCATTTGTTATGTTACAATTATTTCTAAAGGCTTTTTTAATTTCGATCTGCTCTAAAATATTTAGACGTTGACCTTTATTTTCTATATGTAATAGGTTGAAGTTATCTCTGTCGATTTTATGGCCATTTTCTAGGCAATGTAGGCTTATGCCTATAGATACCTTTTTGTTTTTTTATATCTTTTTCGTGTTCTTTTAAACGTATGTTGAAATTACGACCTGTTTGACCAATGTAAAAAGAATTACAATCCTTACAGTTCAGCTTATATATACCACTTTTTTGTAATTTATTGGTTTTTTGTTTGTTGTTTGTTAAAATGCTTTTTAAATTAGTTTTATTGATCAAAATTGATTGACCAATTTCTGAAGAATTACAACCCGACAAGGGTTTTTCCCTAAATAACTACACCTTTGTATAACTACCTCTAATATACTTGTACCTGTACATCTTATTACTTGCAATACCTAACTATAAATACTTTTTGACTTTTGTATAAATAACATTAAGTTACAGTTTAAATTTAGTAAATATCTATTACTCTTGAGAAAGACTTCGGAAGTCGAAACATATGTAGAGTGTGTTAATAAACATATTTGAAACATCTAAAAGCATTTTGTTTATATATATTTTCATTTAAATTAAATATTTTAATCAGTATGATTGATTTTCTGCTTTTACTTTCAGAAACTTCTGCATGTCTAGTATATCTATTGATTGAAATATTTCTTCAGGCACACACATTTCTACACATAAATCTTAAAAAGCAAAAGTCCCCCAAAAAACTAATTGTATTTCTAAAATGCAGAGACGTTGGAAAAGTTCAAACCGATTTAAAAACTACGTTTTGACCTGTTTTTTCTCATAAAAATTGTACAAGGGAAAAAAATTTTGTGGTTGTCAATAAAGAACGACAATCGTTGTTGTGTTGGTTTTGTAAGTAGATGAAAAATAAAAAAGGAATACTGATGAATGAACTACAATCAAAAGTTCTTTTAACAAAAAATGGTTTCGTGCCTGGTGATGATTAATGGGTTAATAGTAGTTTGTAGTTTCCTGAGTTTAAAGACATAGAAAAGTGTGTTTTGACATCTTACTCATTTAATTTCACAAATTTCCAGAGAATCTGAAGGACGAACTTAAAGTAAAAATTACTCATTCAAATGAAAAAATTAGAACCTAGTTATAAAACTATAAAGTTCTCCTTTGTGTTAGGCATCTATATATCTATATATCTATAATAAACGTTTGTTTGTCCCATATGCGCGCTACTGTGCCCTATTCATCTGATTGCTATGAAACTATGGTGTTTCGTTGAGCACACTTCCGCAAACGTTCCTGAATTGGAAAACAACCTAAAAGACAAATAAACTACTTATAATTACTTATTACTTATTTTCAGAGCGTAGACGCTAAAGGGAAACAAATATATTATTAAATCCATTTTAGCGTACATCCATCTAGTCAAATAAATATTCATGCCAAATTTCAAGTCCCCAGGTTTCATAATTTCATTTTATCTTACGTCCAGCCAAGCGGTAGCTAGTAATAAGTAAAATAATTAGAAGGGATGGGAGATTTTCAAGGTCTAATGAAGCTTCGCTACAAACTGAAATGATTGGGTTGTTTTAAGACCTCCCCGTAAATGTAACACTTAGGATCTGAAACATTTGAGCATAAATCTGATTAAATTTACGTGGGATAACAAATACCGAAGGTTTCCAGAATAGACGACTTAATAAACATACAAGGATGTACTAAAATTCTTATACAGTAACATATAGGGTTAAGTGATTTTAGAAAGACAATTTTGTTTGTATGTTTGGCGCCCTCTCACGGACAAACGGATTAATTTAATATATGTACAAATACGTTCAGTTCAATCGATTTATTTTGATCCTGGGAACCCGTGGTTGCTTTATGTACACAGAGGTTTGGGACATCTTGTATATAATACTTTCAAGGTGTTTCACCAAAGTAGTAGTTTGTAGTAATAGGTGTCTAGGAATTATCATCACATCATACATAATGGTCCGCTTTATGTAAGTAGACAAACGTTGATAAGTCCTTTCGTGGTGGTCTCGACTTTCTTACTTGGTATATTCAAATCAGTGTCTTCTAAAATATAAATATGGAATCAACAGAAACAACTATTCCGAGGGCTAATACCCCTACCGGCATTGAATTACACTGTTGATTCCGATGGATACTTAGACGAAGATAACAATCCAAAAAATAAGGTATTAAAATCCTTTTTCGTCTAGTTATATAGGATCACAGATCCCACATTTGGAACGCGTCCTACACAGTAGGCACAACGCACAGAAAGCCATATCCCACGACCGGTTTCGAATGATCGGGTCTCATCAGGTGGGCGCTGGCAGAAAGGCTTTTACAAGCTATATGATAACTATAATTATGGAATCAACAGAAATAACTACTCCGAGGGCTAATACCCCTACCGGCACTGAATTACACTGTTGATTCCGAACGATTCTTAGACGATCTAACAATCCAAAAATGAAGATATTAAAATCCTTTTTCGTCTAATTATAAATGATCACAGATCCCACATTTGGAACGCGTTAAAAATCGTTCGCAATCAACAGTGTAATTCAATGCCGGTAGGGGTATTAGCCTTCGGAGTAGTTATTTCTGTTGATTCCATATTTATATTTATTATATAGCTTGTAAAAGCCCTTCTGCCAGCGCCCATCTGATGAGACCCGATAAGTCGAAACCGGCTGTGGGATATGGCCTTCTGTGCGCTGTGCCTACTGTGTAGGACGCGTTCCAAATGTGGGATCCTTTATAATTAGACGAAAATGGATGTTAATACCTTCTTTTTTGGATCAATGTCTCCTTATTGAATGTAACTTTTCTAATATAGTGGACCAAAGATATACTGTTTTCTGTCTCTGTTTTTAAGAACACCTAAAGAAGGATAAAAACTTTAGTCAGTATGATTGATTTCTTTTATTTTACTTTCAGATACTTCTGCATGTCAAGGATATCTATTGATTCAAATATTTCTTCAGGCACACACATTTCTTCACATAGATCTTAGAAAGCAAAAATCCCCCAAAAAAAAAATTGTAATTTTAAAAACGCAGAGACTTTGGCAAAGTATAAATGTAAGGATCGATTTAAAAAATACTTTAATGTTAACCGTTTTGACCTGTTTTTTCTCGTAAAAAATGTATTAAGGAAATTTTTTTGCGGTTGTCAATAAAGGATGACAATGGTTGTTGTGTTGGCTTTTTAAGTAGCTGAAAAATAAAAAGGGAATACTGATGGGATGTGCTCCAAATCATCCTTGTTCCTCTTCTATTAACTTTTATTATTATTAAATTCACGGAAACAAGTCCTTCCTTCTTCTAAAAATAGACTAGAGTGCGTGCTTCTGTGACATGTACCGGTTGCCATTATTTTCATGTAAGGTTCATTCGGCTAGAAACATAGAGAATGTGAAAAGGGGGAAAATATTAGAAGCAAGGAGAGGTGCAGTCCTTGATCCTGAAACTAATTATTACCGTTATTCTTTCTCAGTACGAATTCACAATTGATCATTTATTTTATTCATTCCTATTATGTTCTAAGATGCTGGAGTTCTCCCTAATGAAGATTTCCCTTTTTTATATCTCTTTGTTAGTTTGCTTCACGTTATCACAACTTAGTATACAATGTTTCCCAACATCAGGCGAAGTTGTGTAAATTTAAACTTATTCGTTAAACTATACCTCAATTTAAACAGAAGCGTTTATGAGAAATGGTAGTTGTTTATTATGAAAAGCAGCTTTTTTATGGTAAATACCCATTCCAATTTAGAATCGTAACGGGACGGCAGTTTTTATAAAGTTATTTATGATGCTAGAGTATACAGCTTAAGTCGTAAGGTAAAAGTTTGTTATTAATGCATCTGAATAGAAGCATAAAGGGGTTTTCAACTTTTTTTTATTTTGTATTTGTTTTTTGAAACAAGTTAAGAATAAATATTTAGAAGAATTAAAAGAGCGTTTTCTCGAGAATAAGTTTCCTATTTGTCGTTACAAGTTCCGAAGGAAGTTTTGGATTTTTTTTCTGCTATTTTTACTACGAATGAAGGTAAGATTAAACATTTATTATTAAAATAAGTATTAACTAACATTGACAGAATATGATATAGATTCAATCTGGTCATGTAGCTACTCGAGAAGGAGAAAATGTTATTTATTCTGAACATTAAGGAAAACAACTTATTGCTGTCTACATCTTGAGATAAATTAAATCAAACATTCATGAAAGAAAAAGTAAAAGTTTCAACGAAAAATATTTATTAAAACCTCTTAAATTTTTTTGGCCAACGATGTACTTTTAAAGAGTATATTCTAACTAAAATTAATGGAAACATTTAATTTGGGTGTTTCATTCCCACCAGCTACTCTTACTAGTGGGCGGGCTGTCTCTTCGACCTACACTACAGTGCAAAGCTGGAAAGTAGGGCGTAATGCCCCTTCAGCCTCCTTTAAGGAATCGTGGAAGTGTGTGGGTAGTGGCTAGGGAAAGAAATATGAGACGGGATTAGAAATGAAATGAATGATTATTTGTGAAATATTACTGCCCCAGCATTTACCTAAATGATCCAAGAAAACCCCAGAAAACTTGGACCATTAAAGGAATTCTATTGCTACTATTGATACTGTCCCTTGATGTAGGTAACGTCGTAAACCAGTTACAGATCGTATAATAATAGAGGCGAATTTGTCATTTCTAATTCTAAGTGATTGTTTACAAAACATCTGTTACTATTTAGTGATTTTTTATCTCTATCCAGCCTAAGTAAATGAAATCATATTGTATAGAAATAGTTTCAGAATGAAATGTATTATCGTTTAAGATGTGGTTTCATTAAATGAAAAGAGTTTTTTGGTCCGTTCTCTTTTCTTACTTTACTACTATATTGTAATAAGAGGAAAATTAATTCTTTATTTGTGCATTATTAATACATATGAAAATATTTCAGCTTTTACTTTCAAAAAATTGACTGTTACCCAATTTTATTATTGAGACTACAAGTGTCAGCCAGGAAATAGCATATAAGCACCAATGTAATAGAGAAATTTATTAAAGAATCCATTGGATTTGTGGATGCAATAAACAAAATGCATCGTTTTGTTTTCCTTATTCACTTTTTGGCGACGACAAACCATGGACGGAGGTAAAAGCAACACATGGTTGGTAAGATTTAATTAATATTCAAAAAAAAGGTAAGAGTAAACTGCATTCATTGTATCACGAGTCACCACTGGACATATACAAAATCAAACCCTTCCTGAGACAACGCTGCAGCTACTGAAAAATCACTAAGGAAATCCGTATTACAATTAGGTAGATTTATAGAATAAAAGTACACAAATTTGCTGACATGTAAACATACTGAACATATTTTCCATAGCATTGCAGGATTGTATCTGCATATTATAAACGTGAAAGAATGAATATTTTAAGAGTATGCTTGAAGCTGCTTGAGAACAACCCCTATATTAATCATGATTGCAATGAATGCAGTATAGGCTGAGAGAAGTGGTTCTGTTCTGAGAAGAATTAATGATGGTTTCTTTAGTTACGATTATTAATTCATTAAATAAATCCATATGGTATAGTGTTGTCAAAGAATTGAAAAGATTAACAGTAAGTTATTACATACCAGTAAAGACACTACTAAATTCTAGCTAGATTAAAAAACCAAATCAATCCGAAGAAAACTTCTTTGAAGCAGTATATAGTGCCAATATACAAAGTTGCATTTGCACCAACAAAATTTTATAGATTACCCTAGGAAGTACTTTACCATCCTGCTTCCAAACATGAGAAAAATAGCTCTCTGATAACAATTTACGACTGTTGATGCTGAATGGAAACTAATACATGAAGCTGACTGTATGAAGCTACAGATATGTGCAACATTTTAAAATAAAAAACTTGTTTATGAACAAATGTTTTAGACCACTCTCGTATATGATGACATACTCATGGATACATAATTTACTTTGAATAATGGTACAAACGTGAAACTTGGGGATGTCTTCTTAAAGATGATCGACTAACAAAGAACAACCTTTAATTAAACACAAAACAGTTGGTTACGAAACTTTTTATTGTTATCCACAATAATATTATTTCACCTCACAGTGGCTTCCTTAGGTGGAAATATAATAACTTAAAACTAAGTACAAAATCCTTAAATACTAAATGAAACAGAAGGGGGTGGAGATAGGTGAACAAACAATATAGACAATAAACATTCATTTTTTATATATCATAAAAAATCACATACCGATACCATTATTCATTCTAATTCTTGTCATCCTATATCACACAAGTTAGCTTTTTTCCATTCGAGCCTTCATAGATTAATCACTGTACCAATGTCAATTGATGATTATAACACAGAATTAAATAGGATTTAGTAATTGCAGCCAACAATGGATATCATACGTCATTAGTTACCAATTTACTTAAAAAAAAATTAAACAGAAAAACTTTAAATTTATCTATCCTCGTGTTAAAAATAAACCCCTTTCGAACTACAACATACTCACTTATTTAGGTTCTCTTTCTAAACGTTTAGGTCACTATAATTCTAAATTTTCTAGTTCGACTGTATCCTTTAAAACTAATAACACGTTAGGCGGTATAATAAAAAACAAAAAAGATGTTACAGCGAAAGAACTTAAATCAGGCGTTTACCAATTAAATTGTGGGAGTTTCAACTTATCATATGTAGGTCAGACGGATAGATGTTTCAAGGATAGGATTCTTGAACATGAGAAATCATTCGAAATTAAAAAGACTAACTCTACATACGCTAACCATCTTTTAGAATATTCCCATAACTTTGAAGACAATTTTAAATTATTACATGTAGAAACGAAGGGTCTAAAATTAAATTTGTTGAAATGTATGAAGATTAATAAATTAAATAAATTAGGCTTATTATTAAATAATCAACCTAATATAAATAATTATCCTCTACTCAATCTCTAGTTCCCAAATTTGTTCACCTACCTCCACCTCCTCCTGTTTCATTTAGTGTTTAAGGATTTTGTATTTAGTTTTAAGTTATTATATTATGACTTGATGAAGCCACTGTGTGGTGAAATAATATTATTGTGGACAACAATAAAAAGTTTCGTAACCAACTGTTTTGTGTTGAGTTATAAGAATTAACAGCGTCATCGATTCACTATCAATATTTAAGTAAAGCTTTTCACAGTTTTGAAGATAAATGCATTATACATTCTGACATAAACAATTATTTAAGTTTTTATATGAACAGATTTTTATATCCTAACCAATTAAATAAATTAAAAACAGATTCACCCTAAGTATCACTATAATAATTTTATGCTGGCGTGTATTTCGCCCACGATGTGCGTTATCATATAGATACAAAGGTATATTATTCTTTTGCCAGAGTCTCCAATTCCTGCATTCCCTTAACCAGTTATTCTTTTCTTAGTATTCGCAAGTTGTTTTCAGAGCTGTACGCTCAAAGGTAGTAAGTTTAAGCTTTCACCGCCGGTGTCTTTTGTCGTTCAGTGTTGTAAGCAAAACGGCGGGAAGAGACAGACAACGTCCTGAAAGCCTGAAACCGGATAGTTATTATATCAGAGAGGAATTTTAGCACTGGAACAGGAAGTAAGATCTCTCGACAATATGAAACAGGTACATTGCATACTGTTGTCGTCGTCCATGTTGAGACGACTCCTTAAAGCTAAGAGTGTTTCTGCTTCTTTATTAATTGATGTGTTTCTTGCGATAATTGATAACCACTTTTAGTGTAAATTTTAACTTTATTTCATAAATTGGTATTTATTTGTTACACAGAAGCACAGCCGACTTAAAGCTACTGGTACTATAACTAATTGACTGACTATTAATTATCAACTGTTTGACTGTTACAACCTTGTATAATATTTCTTTTATTATGCAATAAGAGACCACAGCTCAGGCAATGGACGTGTGATCCGCCCTTTTGCTCATACCACTCTTTCACATGAAAACTGGACAACAAATCGTAATAATGGAACAGTTTCTGATTTCAATTGATTTAGCAGAAGTAATAATGTTGATAACGATAACAATAAACGAAACCTGAAAAAAGAATATATTAAAGGAAAATTTTGAATAAGTATATCGAAATAACATTATATTTACATTATATAAAAAGATTTGTGGCGGTCGATACACCCGGTATATAACATTCTATGTTAAATTCTTTTGTATTATATTTCTTTGTGTATCTATGTAAATATTTCTTAACATTATCTTCTAAAGCTTTTGTATTCTGTCCATTTGTGCCAATAACTTTTATTACTGTACTGTCGTATAATCCCGGCTAACATTTCAACTTCGCGTACTAACCACATGACGTCTGTCCTTCCCTGTTCTCACTAATTGCAATTTTACGATAGGTTTCTTCGACGATTCGGGTCGTTGCTCTATTTGGTCATATTTCTTGTCTCACAATTTTTCATGCTTTCCTACTTCACTATTGGCACTCTAATCTTATCTATTACCCTTTCCTTTAGTTCAGAGTTTCGATTTTATTCCTTTTTCCCTCTGAGAGGAAAGAGTTCTTTTCTTACTTCGCTGCCTTCATGTTCATTCTATTTTCATTGTTGTGTTAATTGTGTAAATATATGTTGATTGTTGCGTTATTGTTATTTAATGTTTAATTGGTTTCTACAGAGAAACCCTTAAACTAAAGATTTATAATTATTAATAATTGGTCTACAACAATACCATAAATAAAATAATATGAGTTGTTCGTCTATTTCATGAATAAAACAGGATGCTGCCATGGCATTGCGCATGAAAATAAAATTGTTAGAATGGCAGAAGGTAATAGTACAAATAGTGCACTATTTAAATAACAGTAGATAAATCTTGTTCATCTAAAAAAGTCTTCAGTCAATAAACCTTACTTATAAGCAACTTACGTTGCTAAAATATATGTGTAGGTTTTTTACTAAATTATTTATTTTTAAGTATATCCAGGGTTGGTCTGGCTCCCTTGTATGTGCCCGCTGCAGTTTTTTATAAAATGGTATTGTTGATTTAACCTATCTAAAAAATCTGTCAATTGACTGGAATAAATTTGTACAGTTCAATTGCAGTTGTTGTCTAATACATACAAAATGCATGTACATACATAATGTTTTTCCCTTTGCAATGGAGAAAATGCCGAGATGGAATTGATAAAATTTCAATTTTCCTTCAATGGCAGAAACATCTGCTGTTGGACTGGTTCTTATTATGCGGACAAGACAAATGTGAGTGTGATCGCAGATATAAAATATCGAACGAGTTGCTTGAACTTGTAGAATATATCTGAAATAAATTCTTCGTATCTAAAATAAATCAGAATGTTATAAATAATACCTATAATATATAATACGAGACTCGATAAAAAAGTATTGTGATTTCGTTTTTCTAAAAAAATATTTATTTACCCATCGGTATTAATTTTATCCCCATCAGCACTAACACATGGCTGTAAAGTCCCGGGCCTAATACATATATGGCGCTAGTTTTATTTCATACACCTCTTTTGAATTAGTATTAACCTTCAAAAGACAGCTGTCAAAATTTCATGATATTCTATTCATTAATTTATGAGTTATTGTGCTAAGTGTGTAAGAGTGACGGTACTTTTGTTATTTTCAAAACAATGGATCAAAAACAATTTCGTGTTTTAATTTTACACTGCTTCTTGATGGGAAAAAATACCGTTCAAGCGAAGCGAAGCAATGGCTTGAAATGTGGAAAAGTGTTATGGAGACTCCGCTCCATCGGAAACAACGGAAACAAAATAAAACGTTGTTTTGCTGAAACATTTCTTCAAAAGTGGTCATAGAGACACTGATGAATCACAGAACGCAGTGGCGTCAGTAGCCAAATAAGGCGGTAACACCAGAAAACATAAAAAAAATCCACAAAATCGTTTTGAATGATTGAAAAGTGAAATTTCGTGAGTTAAATGAATCGTAAATATATCAAAACAACGTGTTCGCTTGATATTATATTGTATGAGCATTTAACTATGAGAAAGTTCAGTTTTTGCTCAGTGTTAACCAAAAACAAGAAAGTGCTGATGATTCTGAGCAGTGTTTGGTGTTTGGCCATGTTTAAACGTGAAAAACCGGAATTTCGGAATCGATAAACCGTCGATATGTGATAATGGATGAAACATGGATCATCAACATCATCACTTCACTCCGGAATCGAAACGATCGTCATCTGAGATCTGAGTGGACAGCAACTGGTAAACCTCGTCCAAAGAGCCCGATAGCACAACAATCGGCTGGAAATGTTATGGCCTCGGTAATTTGGGATGTGCGTGGTGTAAAATTCATCGACTGTTTTGAGAAACGAAATACCATCCAGTGAATTGTATTTTTATTAATCTCAATTATTTTCAATTGTGTTTTTATTATGATTCCGCCATTTCTTCGGCACCTTTAACGTTGTTTTAAGTGTTTCCTTAGTTATTGAAACTCATTCCTCGATACATACTTCTTTTCTCTTTTATGATCTTGTTTTATTTTTTAATGCTTTTTTGCTGTTGTCCTTACTTTTTGTTTTAGATAAAGATTCCATTCAGTATGCTCCGGTCATTTTTCCTAATCCGCTTTTATATAATCATACCCTATTGTCCTCCTTTCCCTAGTATTTATTTGATTTTGTCTCTCTTCCAAATTTTAATATAACTCTTAAGTTTCTCCTACTTTTTCTCGTTTGTTACACTAAATATTTTGGTGTGGTCTGTTCTTCTCATATTTAGTTATAATGTTTGCACATCTTAGTTTTATTAATTTACCTTCTTTCCATTCCCATATTTCCAATTACTCTCCAATTGCTATTTCTCCCAGAACATTTTTTTTACTTATCTTAATAGCACATTTCAGTTAAATAATGTAATTACTTTAGAAAATAAGAAAAGGTTCTTCCTCGGGTGAAACTAGTTCAGACTATTTCATTACATAAACTCATTTACTTCTGCTCGCCGTAGTGGATAAATACGTTAAAAGATTCATATCTCATGGTTTGCAATTAGTAACATATAAACTGTGCCAAACACAACTAAATTTACTCTAGCGTTGATAACTCCACATTAGAAATGCGCGAAAAGCGTGTTCCCAACAAAAAATTTTAGTGGTAATTAGCGTGATTCCCTTTTTAATTTTATTTATTTACTCCTTTATCACAGTTTCCAATTTCTACTATAATAAAAAAATGTGAACATTAATGATTTGCAGTATTTTTCTACTAATTATATATTAAATATTACTAGATTTGCAGTTTATGCATATATTATGATTTTTGGGATGAAAAATATTAAAAAACTATAATATATAAAAAATATTTTGTCACCTGATGAAGATACAGTGTAACGAAACAATAATAATGAAGGTTGAATAAATTCTCTAGAACTTAACAATTAGCTAGTGGTTTACATGTAACATTATTAAATGGAGTTTTAAAAATTAAGTGCTTCAACAATCAATAGTTGTACTTACATACATTTATTTATATTTTCAGAATTCCTAAAGAAAGGGCAGTCTAAGTGGTAAGCGTTTATTTGCATTTAATGTTGTAGTTTACGGATATTTTTGTTAAATCTATTCTAATCGTAAGCAAAAAGTTATCTGTTCATGAATCCGTCGACAGGCATTGATGCATAGTCACTGCCATATTCTATATACGAGGGTGTATCAAATATAAACGGGACTGATTCATTTTTAATTATGGAGGGGTCAGTGGCCTAATAGTAGAAGATGCGAAAATGGCCTGTACAGGTAGGGAGAAGGAAGAGGCAACCCCGGTTCGCTCTAGTCGCTTTAATACGAAAAGAAACAATGAGTGTGGCAGAAGTGCATTCCTCCGTGGAGCAACGGATTATTATTAAGTTTTTATGTAAGGAGGGGGTAAATTTAACCGAAATTTTGCGACGACTACAGCCACAGTTCGCAGACAACATTCTGTCAAGAGTTCGGGTGTTTGCATGGCACAAGGAATTCTCTGAAAGCCGTTAAAAGGTAGAGAGCGAGAGTCATGCTAGCCGCCCAAGAACAAGAGCGACCGAAGCCAACATTGAGGAGGTCCGAAATCTCATTGAGGGTAAGTGAAACAGAACTCTCTGGGAAATCGTTGACAATTAGTTATGGGAGCGTCCATGTGATTATGACAGATGACCTGAGAATGAACAGTCCCCAGTAGATGGGTTCGGGTTCCCCGACTGTTATCGAAGGATCACAAGCAACATCGATTGAAAATTTCCCAGCAACACTTCAATCGATTCCAGCAAGAGGGTGAAGCATTTTTGAATTGCATCGTTACCTATCGTCGAAACAGGCGAGTATGGATTGGACAAAAACCGATGACCAATGAAGGCAAAGACGCGCTTGTCGGCCGGAAAGGTAATGGCAACAGTATTTTTTGATCGGCAACGTAATTTTCACGTTGACTTTCTCCATGATCGACGTACGATTAATTCGAAATAATATTCCGATCTATTGGATGTCGCGAAATTGTCATTTCGAAGGAAAAGGAACAACCAATCGGTCAGAAGTGTCATTCTTTTGCATGACAACACCAGGCCTCATATGGCCAATGCCACAAGGCGGAATGTGGATGCAATAGGCTGGGAAATGCTGGAAAATCCGTCATATAACCTTGACTTGTTCCCTTGTGACTTCTATGTTTTGGGCCCCTGAATGAAACGCTTGGAGGCCAACGTTTCCACGAGAACGGCGCTGTGCAAGCATTTGAGCTTCAATTGTTATAAGAACGTCTGAACAGTTTCTACGATGATGGCATAAAAAAGCTTTCAATCCGACGGGGAAAATGTATTTCTAGGACGGGGACTATGTAGAAATATAGGATGTGTATCGAAGTCTAATTAAATATAGTTCGATTTTTTTACAAAACCAATCCCATTTATGTTTGATACACCCTGGTATGATGCAATGATGATCGAGTAATGACAATATAACACAATCACTACGTGAAAAAATTGATGATTTTGAATTAAAAGGTCTAAGGCACAGTTCATTATCATTATCAGTTAATTTGATGTTTCATTAGTCAGGAAGTCTCATAATTTTGTATCATGAGAGGACAGAGCTCCCCACAGCTACCCATACATTAGCGCATTATTATATAGTGATAATTTATGAAATGCTTAATATGTTTTTAAGGTACATATCTATAATTCTGTTGTTACTTTTTGTATAATAATTAGTGAGTATTAGAATCAAAATTCAAATTTAGTTTTTTGTAACAACGTATTATTTTTTTTATAAAACAACAAAATACATTCATTAATATTAAAACTTAATTATTAATGTTAAAAGCAAGACACATAAATAAATAATCACAACAAGTAATAAATTAAATAAATAATAGAATTAACGAAAATCGCCGATGCGGCGCATTGATATGGCGTCCTCTAATGAGACGGTTTGTGAGCCCTGTATGCAAGTTCAGCAGCATTGAAATTCCTTCCCCACGAGTGACCACCACCGTGCTCATAAGCACCACCACTAACTTCATGATGCTCATGGTGTTCGTGGTGAGGATGAGCTACTACCTCATAGGTTACGTGCTTTTCCTGGTGGAACAACTTTTTCAAACCTATGACTGCCGCAAGGACCAAAGCAAGCTAAAAACGAAATAGCAACATTATCACTTTAAAAGTTTCAAAAGTAATCCTATTGTATTATAGTTGATACAGATTTCAAAACATTGTAATAATACTTATAGCGTGTTAATTATAAAGTTAATATTGGTTAATATATAATTAATTAAAGAAAGACTCACCCTAGTTACCACTAACTAAATTTAATATGAGCGGACACGTGTTTCGCCCACTTCATACGTGGGCATTATCAACGCGAGACTGAAGTGGGCGAAACACGTGTCCGCTCATATAAAATTTAGTTAGTGGTAATTAGGGTGAGTCTTTCTTTATTTAATTATTCTTTTACCTCAGTCTTCTATTTTCTACTTTGGTGAATATATAATAAAAACCTATGCGCGTGATATATCACGTCATTAAAAAACGAAAAACGCTGTTAATTCTTATACTAATCAGTTGGCAGACTTTCCAACGATGCAACAGGTAGTTGCTATGTTTATTATTTGATATTTGTGTTTCTTTCCTGAACAAAACCTTGTTAAAAGCGACCATAAAATCAGAGTCCATTGAACAGTTTTTCTATGTATTTCGAAAAGAAAGTTAACATTTTAAAAAATTGTGAGTAAGAAGGCATTTGGTCAATTTAGGAAGGTGAACTATGTAATAGACATTTTAAAAGAAAGGGAGCTATTAATTGACGCAGTTTGATTTATATTACATTTCAATATATAACTAATTGTCTCTCTTGCATTTCAACTAAAATATTCAAGAATAAAAAGTAATATTTTTCAGCGCATTTTTCAATATTGCAGACATACTGTGATAACGCTGTTTACATTTTCCAAATACAGGTTGCTTTGTTAGGTATGGTGGTATATATTATCAGTTTGCAAATGTTATGAAATAGTTATTTCTCCGTCTAATAATATGTTGTGAACATAGCCTTATTGAATATTATTAGTTAACCATAACATTCTTTTGTGATAGAATTTTATATATAAAGTAACTGGCAATTTATCGCCATCTACAGAAATTTACTGCAAATTGTAGTAGTTCACAGTGTTTCGCTAGGCCTTACAAAAGTTTTCAATTAAATAAATAACATTAAATTTATGGTCAACAATTTATTGAAACCACCAGTTATGGTTTACTATTCAGACCTTATTAGTTCTCATAAGTACACCATACGTAGTTCCAATAAATAACTGACCAAGTTGATCAATATCAAACTGTATTGTTTGAAGTCACGAACTACATGAGGTAGTTGTAACAAATTGTTGTTCAAAAACTTAATTGTTTTTACTTGATTGATTTGTGTTCCTATCACGTATATGATCTGCGTAGTAAATTCATTTTGGCAAGCTAAAAACTTTAGTAAGGTCTGGTCAAACACTGAACTACAATCACTAATAAATATGTATAGTTAGTTACCTTATATTAATCAATCTGCTAAAAGCAGTAACTTTGGTTGATGATTTATTGAAATTACCCATGGTGTGCTTATAAACACTAAGTTTAAAATCGCCATGAATATATGATTATTTCGTTAAATTTATGTTAGTTTATCGAACCAAACAATATGGCTAGTTGCAAAGAATATAATATATATACTTAGGTATTCTTTTACAACAATTTTTGGAACAACTTTTACATTAAAATATAAAAATGATAAAAGCTACAAAATTAATTGTCTATACAGAATTCTGGCAATTATAGTATGTAGACTTTCACGATCGGCGTCAATCGAATTAAGATAACTTACCGGGCTTTTGGATCGTGGTCTATAGGCTTTTTTGTTGCCAAACGTTTCGTCAGCGGCTGCGGATGATCTTCAGAAGCGTTTATGGTTTGGTCGTTGTTTCGATCTCGAAGGCTCTTACAACGGCCAAACCACAAACGCTTCTGAAGATGTCAGCCGCAGCCGCTGACGAAACGTCAGGCAACAATAAAGCCAATAGACCACGACCCAAAAGCCCGGTAAGTTATCTTAATTCAATTCTGGAAATGTTGAAGATACTTAGGAGTGAATATCATTCCGTTTTATTGAAAACCAATTGTATAAGAAGGTGTTAGTAGCACAAAAAAATAAATTTTATTGTACTTCTGATGATTCTGTTTGCGCTATTTCTTGCGCACATGAAATTATGGGCTTTCAGATAAGCATATACGACGAAAACAAGGGCAATAGTCTCATTTCATCCAAAATGTTAAATTTGAAATAGTTTCAGACAGAAATTTAACGGATATTGTGAACTGAAGCTGAGTATAGCTCATTTCATTTATATTGTGTGACTCAAGGAATACAAATCGTGATCTTGGAAAACAAAACAGCTACATCTTCACATAGTATCGATTATGTTCTATCTTCAGTAAGCGACATCTTATTATCATGTTCTGTTTTAGACGCGATTCTACTAGTAAACTGAGTTTGTTTTATAACATTAACTTTAAATGGACCCTAGAAAAAATTCCTTGCTTTGCTACAACTCATAGTAAATATACGCGATTTGTTAAAAGGAAAAGTTAAGTTCCAATTTTTACAAATAACTAGAATTTCATATAGTAAAATGATTGGAGATCTTGATAAAAGTTATTGTTGTTTTTCGAGAGAGTCAATTTTGTAATAATAATAATAAATTCTATTTGACCATTTATCAGAAACACAATTTTGTTAGATATTCAATAATAGAACAATTAATTTTAACTCAGCATTATGTTGAAATTGTCAGATGTGGATTACGATTTCGGACTTCTTTAGTTCATTATTGATCTACAGGGTCTTTCATAATTAAGGATGTGGACTACCCCATACCAAGAACTCGAAATCGCGATTCACGGATGTCATTTTCGATAGCATGCTTACCAAGAACTTATTGTTCTGTTAGAAATGCGCGGCTTAACATTTATTAGAATAGCTAGTTTGTGAATTCAGTTTGACAAGTCAATTAATGGCAAATTTCTTCAGACGAGGTTTATTTCACTGACTGTAGTTATCTTATATTCAATTTATACAATTCAGGATAACATGCAGGAGAAATATTGAATACGGATAACGATTGATTTAATTAAATGAATAAAAACTGGAGCGTGATTTTTAAATAATAGATAAAGCTGTCAATAGCATTAATATTCGTAGCGCCTATTGAAGAAAAATAATAATAAACGGGAAAATTTGCTATCCTAATTTATGTATATAAACAGATTATATATTATATTAATATTATTCATAGGAGTAGATAGATAGAAAATTGTAATTATTCATACCTTGCTGACTAATAGTGCCTTTCCAACTAAGAGTGCCAGAGCTTTAAGGGCTAATCCTTTAAGGAGACCAATTTTTAAAGCAGCCAAGGCGAGAATTGCCCCTAATCCTTGGTTTTTCTTCTTTCTTGCCTCACCTTCAGTTCCCTCACTGGGTTTCAATGATAATTCCAAATTAAGGGATCCATCATTTTTGGTGTTTGTGGAAACGACAACATCGGTTTCTTCGGTAACCTTTATCAGACAATTTAATATAAATTAACAATTTTTATGCTTTTGGTCAGAAATTTATTAAAAATACCAGACACGGAGTTTGATATCTTCTGTAACGGCAAAAATCCACTAGATGGCAGCAATTGCCTCTATGTTGTTAATTACATATAAGGTGACAAACGGAAGAATAAATTTTCCGACACATTTATTGTAAATATAAATATGGAAGCAACAGAAACAACTACTCCGATAACTAATAACCCTAACGGCATTAAATTATCCTGTTGATTCGGGAATATTGTTAGACAAAGGTACAAAAGATATCAAAAACAAAAAGAAGGATTAAAAATCGTTATTCGTCTAACTATATACATATATTATACAGTTTCTATGAGACTGAATGACTTGTTTGCTTGTAGGAAGTTAATGTCTAATACCAATAAATTAATTAAGGTGAAATTATAAGGAATTTGAACTATGGACTGTAAATTTTCGTTTATTATGTGTTTAAATACGGTTCTATTGAACTTCTGTTTGTATCGTGCCCCTGCACGTCGTGGTAATGAATTTACGACTTTTGCACCACCGCAGAATCTCTGCAGCGTCTTCGAAATTTCAAATTATATAGAAACTTGTATTGTTGAAAACATTTAGATCAAATTACCTTCCATTTGAGGGACCTTGTTCGTACAAAGTTGGCAACTTTGTTAGCAATTACTTCATAAAGTTGAGCATCTTCTGGCATCTTGTCTACATCTAGGCTTCTTCCAGATTCTTCCGTTTCCACTTCGACAGATGTTTGCTTAATTTCGACGTCTCCGATTTCAATTGTTGATTTTTTTAAAAATCTGTTGACGTACGTCACTAACTTCAACATCATGCACGAACTGATATCGCGGTCGATACATTTTGTGTTAAGTTTCTTCATCAAAGACTCTTCTACCGTATGGTAACCATTCGTATGGACCTATGATGGTTCATAATGTTAAAGAAAATTAAGCTTTTTGTAACATAGATTTAATTTGGCCGTTCGAGAAACAACAGCACCTTCAGACATATATACACTTTCCGGGTCGACGTCTTCCTTCTTCTCGATGTGACGTTTCGTCAGATCTTACTTCTGGCATCTTCAGGCAACTATTCAGTTGCAAATAATCAAGATAAGTAGCACTGCCTGAAGATGCCAGAAGTAAGATCTGGCGAAACGTCGCATCGAGAAGAAGGAAGACGTCGACCACGGCACAATAGCCCGGAAAGTGTATATATGTTTGAATATAACGCCGGTCGTGAAAGCCTGAAAACAACAACAGAACCTTCTTCCGCACGTATACACCACCATCAAGGCCGTTATTGTGCTATGAAAACTTTAATAATTAATAACGATACAAAATAGGAATATCATGATAAACTTTATTGATGATAAAGACAAAGTGTTTAACGAATTTTGCTTTTAGTTTTTATGTGGTGGACGCACATAGAAAAGCTAACTATCATTTTATTTAATTAGACACTAACAATTAGCATGCAATTTGTATAACAGCCCGTAATGTTTTTCTTAAAACAATTATTAATATTATTTTAATTTAAAAATCTTGTATGTGTGTATTTCCACTTCTTTTTCAAAAATACCACATAGGTGTTATTAATAACATTAACATTAATTTAGTAGTGTATAGTCATTAATGAATGCTGGTTTATTAATAGTAACCGTTATAAAAATAATTGTAAGGAATTAAGGAAGCAGTATAATATAAAGATATTTATTTACTTATTAAATTTTATAAATTTATGAAATCATTAATTAATCCCATAACTTGTTAATAAATGTAGCATTATTAGTTTTAATTACTGAACTGAGAACAGTTATGAATTTTAACTTGTTAAACAAAGATTGTTTATATTTTCAGTTATTCACATAACGACAACAATACGGAAAGGCAGTTTTTACAAAATTTAAATTTTTAAAACATAAAATTAATCATAAAATTTATCTTTATCTCCGCTTTCTGATAGGTTTGAGTCCCACAAAAACTAAACCAAGCATTTGCCGAAACTATAGTCGCAATTTGTGAAAATAAAGTGATAGAAAACACAGTTAAGTGTTTTAATTATTATTCCATTATGATAAACTATCACAAAGTAACAGTCTACTCAATCAATATTTGAAGCAACGTAATATTTCGTTTTAAATAACAATTTGTGGTTTAGTTCTCAAGTTGATAAGAAAATTGCAAATAAAATTTCTAAGATTGTTTTTTCAATTCAGAAATAAATTTTCCCATGTATACAACATTTTTTAAAATAGTTTACATAATTTTGTATTTACAATAACCATTACGCTATAGAAAAGTTATTAACTCAAGTATTTTGAATATTAACTTTATTTATAAGATCTTGTAAACCATTGGTAGAAATTATTTCTATTTATTACATAGATACCTAACTGTATTCAGTTGTTTGCATTCCGCGCTTTATGTCATTGCTTTATCCCGAGTTAGATGCCGTTAAGAAAAGCAATTCAAGTTTCATTTGTGCGAGATTTAAAGTTGAAAATGCTTCGGAAAATTTTCTAAACTTATGCAGTAAGTAACACATTTTCTTTATTTTTATCATGACTACATGAATGCCAGAAAGTAAAGTTTAGATGGGATTTGGAACTTAATTTCGGATTTCCTTTAATTTGAGCAATAAATTTTTAACGAGTTTACAACTGTTTCAGAAGATGCTATATATTATATTTGTATTGCTGCAAATGCGAAAATCCACACGAAACGTAAACATTTGTTTATAGGCCAGGTAAATATAAAGGTATATCTGCCGAGTAGATGCGATAAAAAGAGTTTAATTTTTTTTTATCAGTTCAAAGTATTTCTGATTTATTTTGTGCTTCTTACCAAATTTTCGACTGGTTTGACGGATTCTCCAATAGCGGGTCCACCGTGAACGATAGCACTCAACAGAATCACAGCACAAATCACTTTTAAATGCATTGTGTTGGTGATCACTGGAAAACCTCTTTTTCGCAATACAAAACGGAAAGAAATAATAATATAAATTCAAACTGGTGGCAATAACTTTTTGCACTAAACACAAGGACGCAACAAATGTAGGTGCCGATCTTGTAAGGGCTATTGAGGAAACGTGACCGAGTGATGTTTGTGAATGAAGAATGCAGAAAAGCGTGCAGGATTTTATATCTTCTGAAAACACACATTTAGTAATGTGTGTCGCATGGACCAGTTCGAGTCTAGAAACAGGGTTACCAATGCAACTCGTTTCCTCCTTCCTTCCTTCTGCTTCGGATCCTGGTGTTGCTGAAGAGTTGATCGCGGTGTACCACGATCGGACAGCACGGCGCTCGTACAGATGTCAGATGGACCATAGCCTCAGGCGTCTCCTGTGTGTCTGTGAAACTACCATAAGTGAAATTTCAACTGTATTTTTTCACGCTGTCTTACCAAGCAGATGGATAACAGTGAGGTTGAAGTTTTAATATCATTTTTTCTCTAACATCAAATTGAAATTGAATTTCAAATTGATTAATTTTAAAAAACCTTTATTAAAGTACTTTTTAAAGTAAACAATAAGAAAGAATAAACGAACACCTAAAAACTTACCAACAACAGAAGGCACCTGATATCAGAAAATCAGCATTTCGACAAAAATTTTGAAATTCTTCACACATTAATAAAGGTCAAAAATTAAATTTGTTTGAGATATTAGAAATTAACAAACATAACAAAAATAACATTATCTTAAATGATCAAATAGAAGTTAGTAACACACCCTTACTTAATCTTAATTGTAAATTTAAAAAAACATACCACACCTTAGATTTAGTACCTATTTAAATAACGTAAAATATCTTATAAGTTAGTTACTGTGTAACGAAACAATTGTAGCGAAAGCAAAATAAATCATTTGAAAATTACCAAACCGGAAGGAAGGTTATTATTATTAATAATATGGAATTTCAAAAATTAAGTGCCTCAACAATTATTAGTTTAAATAGTAAACATCTTTGTGTTATTTACTGATTTATTTTTCGTAAAAGTTAATTAAAATTAATCAATTTGAAATTTAATTTCAAATTGACGTTAGAAAAAAAATGATTAAAACCTTAACCTCACTGTTCCCCATCTGCTTTGTTAATAGTAGCTGAAAATATACAGTTATAATTCTTGTACGTTGTTCATTTTTTTAAATAAAATAATAAGTGGTATCCTAAATTATATATATATATATATTTTTTTTTTTTTTCACTAAAGAGAAAGCAAAACAGTAGGCATTTGCAGACATTTGAATTGAAAGTAATATTTACCTAGCCAAATTTACGATTTGACAATTTAAACCTAATTCAGCGTCAGCGTATTCATCAGCATATTTACATTACAGTTACAGTCCACTAATCATACATGTAGCTGTTGACACTGAATACTGTTCATTGATGGCCGGTTAGGTTTGTCATTTTAATGGAGCAAGCTGATATTTTGCCGAGAGCGTTCAATTAATAGTCTGTTTAAATAATTACGCAAATATAAAAATTGAGTTAGTATATTCAAATTAACATATACCGAATAGGCAAAACGCTACTTTTAATGGGCGCAAATTTAAAATTGAATTTATACCATGTTAACTTTAGACCTCCGTGTCTCCTTTTGGAAAATTAAAACGAAGCATTCTTATAGATTAAAAGGGTACAAAAAATTAAGGTGTGTTCAGTTTTTAAAAATTGTTATTTCTTATAGTTTACATTTTTGATAACTCACGGTCTTCCTTAAAATCACATTGACAAAATTACTCAGTGTTTATCATTTTCTTTTTTTAATACTTTAGGGTTCTTTTTGTTAATTTTAATGTTGAATTCAGTAATACTACTGCACCTAAACAATTTAAAACAAAATAAAAAAGTTTGTCCCATGTAATTAAGAGTAATAGTCTTATTTGAGTCAAGTGCATTATAATCAACAAGATGTATGTCATAATCGTTTCAGTAACGAATGGAATTTTAAAATGTTTCAAATTATCCTAATTTCTCTGAAAAACTGTTCCATAACGATTACAAAATGCTCAATATTTTGTGTTGTAATGCTTTTTTTCATCCCTAAAGGTGTGGACAGCAACATTGTTTAAATTATTAATTAATTTTACTTAAGTGTATAACTGGGCTGTGAAACTTTATCAGTGCGTAAAACTGTAAAATAATATTTTGAGTGTTTTCAAATATTTGATTTTAATTTTCTAAATAAATAATCGAAAACATTGTTTAAATATATAAATAATTATGTTTTAATGAAAATATAAGTTGAAGCATAACTTCCCACCAGGACATAAGTCCTTTTTTACGTGTTTATTGTATATTTTATCATAATAATAAAGGTAATTTCCAAATAATAGAAATATATGAGTAAACCATGTTATGATATACACACATAACTTGTCGTTATGTCACCAGTATGCAGAGTTGAATTTTCAATATTTACTCATTACGCTACTTCAAACAACACTTTTCTTCGTTCGAGTGTTTAAATATTTACAAACTGAATATTGGAGTAAATATGGTAACAAGCTATTTATTTGAGTACCTGTGGATATTGTTGCTTCCACAGAAATATTATAGTTTGCTGTAGTTGAGGGAGACATTAATTACTGAACAGACCGTACGGTTTATTAAATTTTAATAAGGCCATGATTAGCTCTCAAACTAAAATATTTATTAGCTAAAGCTATTAATTAAAAACCTTCGTAGCATTTTTGAACTAGTGACATAAAGTGCAATAATAAATTAATTTAGTATATCGATTAATGACATGGCACAATAGGTACATATAAATATTGCAATACAACTAATTGTTAAATATTTTAGTGTTTTCATGGTTTTCATGTTATATATACTTAGTTATTGAATCCTAATACATGGAACAATTAGATTGAACGGTGTTTTATTATTAATTAATTATAATCAAATATATTCTAAATATAAATATAAAAATAAGTATATAATCAACAGAAATAACTACTCCGAGGGACAATACCCCTACCGGCATTGAATTACACTGTTGATTCCGATGTATTCTTAGACGAAGATATAACATATACAAAAAGGAAGGAATTAAAATCCTTATTCGTCTAAATATTAAGATAAAAGATCCCACATTTGGAACGCGTCCTACCGAGTAGGCACAACGAATCGAAAGCTATATCCCACGACCGGCTTCGACCTATCGGACGCTGGCAGAAAGGCCTTTACATCGGAATAAACAGTGTAACTCAATGCCGGTAGGAGTATTAGCTTTCGGAGTAGCTGTTTTTGTTGATTCCATTTTTATATCTATATTTACAGCCTGTAAAGGCCTTTTTGCCAGCGCCCACCTAATGAGACCCGATAGGTCGAAACCGGTCGTGGGATATGGCTTTCGGTTCGTTGTGCCTACTTGGTAGGATGCGTTCCAAGTATGAGATATTTTATCTTAATATTTAGACGAATAAGGATTGTAATTCCTTCTTTTTTGATTAAATACATTCTATGTCGGTGGGCGGATGTAATTTTATGATGGAGCTTTTCGAATAAATTTAATGATGCCTGCAGATAGTAGGTTTATTACAGGTAATTAAATATTTAGGGGTACAGAAGAGTATTTTGAGTGATAGCAGATAATCAGGAAATCCTCTGAGTTATAATAAAGTAATGGCTATAAAGTTGTAAACAAACTCCCTATTACCAGTTAGTTGGCAATTTCATTAATACTTGCAACCTAGAGGCACATGAAGTTAATGTAGAGAAAATCAACTAATTAGTTACGTATTTAATAAAATTATTAGTATTTTCAGATAAGTACTTAATAAAATTTACTATTTATTTATAAACATACAAATACAGTTTCATTCGTTATGAATGTTGGGTTAGAATTTGTTTTTCTTTTGAACAAGAGTGAGAGATGACGAATCTTCTTTCTACATACTTTTGCCTACATCTATACCTAAAGTACCTACAGGTATAACCTTTTTCTTCTTTCTTGTGCTTTTTCATGACTTATATACGTATATTTCTTGATTAATTTAAATGGGTAACAAAAAAAAAAACAGGAAGGATGTACTGTGTTCAAAGCATATCACTAATAAATCAACTTGTCATAATTAAGTATGTTTATGACTCATATCGTGTACATTAAATTAAAAATACAAACATTGATTGTACTGGCTCTAAATCCACACGCATGTTATACTATGAATTTTCTCATGTTTTTATTAGCACGAGATAGAGGTTAACAGAGCGAATAAATTAAATAAATAAATTAAACTATAAAAAAGGACAAAAAGTATAATATATAATATAAAGCAGTAATAAGCACCAGAGCATAATTTTAATTAAACTAATTTTATTGGAAAAGCAATTGTAACACATTAGGTGTGCTACTGCCAATGTAACATTTTCTAGAGTTGTAGGAATGTATCTGTGTGGTAGGTGTATGGGAATAAAGTTCCAAAATCATTAAAAGTTGGATATAAATAACTCATTGACCTTTTAAACAAGGAATAACATATTTAAAACGTTACATTCCTTAGTTTTGAAACACACCTACATAAATTTTTTTTTAAAGTAGGTAAATTCTTAATTGCTATGTTTTTTAACTAATTAATACATTCCACAATTGGTGAATTTTAATTAAATATTTTGATGATTCAGCGATTCATTAACGAGGAAGTATTACATATAAATATAAATTCATTACCAAACAGTTTCGATTAACTTTCAGTCTGCTCATAAAACTTCACATTCTCGAGCTCACACTTCGCCGTATTGGCCTATTGGCATAGTGACCCGAAATTTTTATTATAATCGTATTATATTCGGTAAGCTGCGGAATGACATGGTAGATAATTACCATTCATTCAAATTAATAACACAGTTGTGTCGTTGATTACATTTTCATTCCAACTAACTTCAACGGGGTGTACCAAGTACCAAACGCATAAAATAAAGCCACCAAATTTATGGAAACTTTAACGAATTTAATATTAGGAGGCAATGTTAGAAATAAGTATAAATACGAACTGATTTAGATTCAAATATTAAAAATGATTCTTATGGAGTCCTATGGATTAGGTGTCAATCCCAATGAGTCTATAAAAAAAAATTAGGGGTTTCATTTCAAACAGCTACTAATACTGATGTGCGGGAGACCAATACTGTAGCACTGGATGGTAGGTCGGAAAGCCCCGTTCTACCTTCCTTTAAGAATCGCGGGAGCGGGAGGGTGGTGGTTAGGTTAGGTTAGGTGAGGTTGACATGGTTGGGACGGATGAAATGAAGGGAGAAGAGAAGTGAAACATTATCTTTAGAATATTAATAACCCGGTATTTGCCTAAATGATCCAATGAGACCACAGAAAAACATAGACCAGGACAGACGAATCCGAAATGGACGAAGCTTTTAGTTCTTGTAACTCCATAATAGAAATTATAAATAAAACTCAACGTTTAAAGTCACAAAATTATTTATTGACCACTATAGCCATTTCACCACACAGTGGCTTCTTCAGGTGGAAGATATTATAAACTTAAACTCTTTTTTTTTTGTTTAGATTTAACTCGAGGTTCCCACCTCCACCTTACATAGGCACCCCCTGAAGGAGTTTGTCTATTTGTTTATTTCTAGGCATTCAAGTAAATTTAGTTTTAACCCTTTCTTTTCCAAATGTAAAATTTTAAAATTATCATCGAAATGATGAGAATTCTGTATTAAATGTTCGGCATAAGTAGAATGAACCGTATTTTTTATAAAGCTTTTTTGTGTTCATTTAATCTATCTAAAAAGGATCTCCCCGTTTGACCTATGTATGATTTGTAGCAAGTGCCACAATTTAGTTTATAAACACCTGATTTTGAATTTTTATTACTTGGGTCTTTATTAGTCAATAATATGTTGCCTAAACGTTGTTTTATTTATAATTTCTTCTAAGGTATGATTTAGACCCCTACACCACGCCGCGAATGATTTAGATATTTAGAAGAAGGCGTATTTACTATTAAGTAAATTAAGATGACAATCCTCAGATAAACAGATATTACAGCGAAGGGAAATTTGACGATTAAATTGTAATAAAGAGTACCTACGTGACAAAGAGCAAATATTTAGGAAAATACATTTTTTTAAAATGTCTACATATCACAAACGCAATGAAAGCGGAAAAAATGTTATATAATTTGACGTTTTCATGAATACGAAACGACAGCTTAAAAGCATGTACGTTAATCTTAAAAGAATCTTTATTTTTCAACTCCTCGTAAATTGAAGTACCTACCTGACTGATATTTTCTTCGTGTAAATGCATTAGTGTGTGGTCATGTAATTACTTACAGTGAAGAATAAAGGAACGGTAATTGGATAGGTAGGTATTATAAAACATCCAGTTTTCTTAATTAGTAACACTTCGTCGACATATAATTAATTGATGATATTACCTCTACATCCTCAAAATGAGCATCAGTCTCAAAAATAGCACAATTGTTTTATCGCCTTTTGTTAAAAGTAATTACTTAATGTATAAAATCGTTTGAAAAGGAAGCCAGGCACGGATCCAAAGGTGATCCTAGATATCCAGGGAACCCAGTAACCCAAAACATTAAACTCAAGCAATTTAGACCCCGTAGCTCTATAACCTAAACGTTTTAAATCAGTCGACGTGATAAAGCTATTGACGCCGTTGTGGTAGTTTATTTACATATCAAGTAATTATTTAAGAGCGAGTTATGAAGTTTAAAAAGCTTGTGTTATAGGGTCAAGGGGTTTAAAAAGTTTAGTTATGGTCTTACGTACGGGATATTTATGGTTTACAATGGCTAGATGATAAGGTTAAGAAATTTGAATCGCTTGGGTTTGATGTATTAAATTATTCGGAGTTTAGGCTCTCTCCTTTAATCAAACTAATCCTACCCTCGTCTCTCCATCGCCCCCTCACGATGACTTCTGTATCCGCGCATGAATAAAGAGTCTGTGTAACTACATTTTAATAAATGTTGATGTTTTTGCTAAAATCGATAATATTTTAACAATAAACCATTATTTATACATTTGAATCCTGTAAATCGTACCAAAAATGCTGTATGTGAAGCATTAACAATGTTTGTTGAAGAAAAAAGTAGAAAACAGCGTCGGTGTTTTGAATGTATATAAAAAAGGGTAATCGTTTCCGAAGTATTTTTCGGCGACTAATTCGGATCTGGTCCCGAAATTGCCCTAGTATACTGCAATTTGGAGATATCGTAATCACAAAAAAAACAACGAAATTAACACCATTCCGAAATTAAGGTTAAGATATTTCAAAATGTGCTGGAAAAGTTCTGAGCCCAGATTAGAATTTAGCAACATAAGATATATTCAAAATTTCTCTCTTGATTGATTTGTCCTTTTACTTTAAGTAGGTAACTCTTTCAAAAATTGAAAATATTGATTTTTTTGTGCTGCGGCAATTCTGACGCTAAATTTGGACTCATCCAGACATAAAAGCTATTATCTTTGGTATTACATTACTGATCCATGTTGACCAGAATTATTTAAAATAATATTGATTTTTCTGAACTTTTTGAGGACGGTTTTATACACAGATTCTATTTAAAAAATGCGTTACTCTCGCCTATCCTATTCTTCTGATTTTGCACCTTCCTACTTCAGTTTACTTTAAAACATGAAAACTTGGTACGTAGAAAATAATCATTCAATCAGAAGACACCTAGTTTTTAAAAAAATGAATCTTCAGGAAGGGTTGGAAAGCTGGAATACTTTATGACTAATTCTAAGTATATAAAGCTGATAGGAAATTACAGTGAAAATAAAATAATGTTTTGCATTTCAAAGTCACTAAATTATTAAATAATCCTTGTAAGTATCTATTATAGTTTATTCCTGTATAGAAATCCAGTATGGTATAAAATCAAAATGTATTTGATAAGTTGATACATAAAAATACTGATATTTTTATTGATGTAATGGTAACGTTTAATATATTTAATACGTATGTTCGAGAACAGCAAGTGAAACCTCTAACTATGCGTGTTGTTGCCCTGTTCAGAGTTTTCCTTTTATTAAAACAAACATTTTGAGTTTTGTGGATCTCTACGTTGGTGTCTTCTAAGAATTCATTGTATAAGCCAATCCCAACATGCCTACGGGTGCAATGTCTTGTTTTTAATGTATGTACATCGTTGTCGACTGACGTGGGAACAGTCTTTGAACATTTAATGGTTATCGTACGCAAAAGGGAACTTTCTTTTCAGCAGACGACGTTGTTGTGCTTCTTTTTGTGTAGCTTATGTGTAATTGTCATTTTCATAGTCTTGAAAAATATATTTTAAAAAGGTTCCAGTACAAGTAAAAGACTTCATTTTATCAGGCCGTTATTTTCGATAATTGAAAAGACAGTAGTCAGTGGTAACATAAGTAAAATTAACAAACAATAGTTGGATTTGTTACTATTTTTATGTTAAAAGCTCAGGGCTTAGACTTTACAAAGAAGGGTTACCGATTGGAATATATCCCCACTTTTTTACCCATATTCCAAGCTGGTAACTGAGTAACGTGCTTTAGCGGTCTAGACAATTCAGGGTTGGCTTTCCTTGATCCAACGTTTTCTGTGTTTCCTTGTACCATTTAGGCAAATGCTGAGACAGTAATATTCATGCTAACTACCACCCTCCATTCCGGATCTTCCGCCCTATACTCCGCCTTTGTAGTATGATGTAAGTCGGAGAGAATGTCCACCATTAGCATTAATATCTGGTGGGAACGAAACACGCAAAGTTTTTTTCTATTTTGTTTTCATATATTTTCGAAAGTATTCGACTAAAACACGATTCTTGAAGAGCAGCTTAAAGATAAGTCTCGAAACAACTCAGAATTACAATTATTTATAGCCACTCTGAAACACTCTAATTTTGATCCATGTTCCGCTACTTGACTTTGCTTAATGTGCTTAATAAGAGTGTTTTATTATCTTTGTAAGTTAACAAAAATGGTACCAAATGGATCGGATAAGGTCAACAAGGTATTATTTATTTTGTAGAAGAAAATATTTCAAACTTTCAGTGGTGCTCTTATGTGAAATGTTATAGTGAACTAATATAAAATAAAGAAGTCTTTTGAACAGTTTCACCAATTTATTTTGTCAGCTCGACTAATGTTTCGACCTTACTAGATCATTTGCAATAGTCTACTATTATTAAATACAAAAACTTATAAATAACTCATTTAGAAATTGCTTAAGACGAGAGAAAAGGTAAATATACTGGTTCTAATTGGCTATTAATTAATTGCACAGAGTTATAGAGTGTTTTGTTAATATCCATAGATTCGAACAGTGATAATTATGTGTCCCTTCTGATATAGCGATTGAGTATTTTAGTATTCTCTACTCACTTATTGTTGATGCCTAAATATTTTACTGCCCCAGTATTTGTCTAGATGATCCAAGAAAACCACATAAAACTTGGACAGAGCAGCCGGACCCGGGTTCGAACCGATGACCTACCGAATGCTAAGCAATGATCTAGAGCACCAGACCACGCCGCTCGGTGTAATATTCTTCCTAGGATCAGCATTTATATAAAAATATAGATAGTTAGTATTTAAGTTTACATAGGTAATATTTAAATGCGAATGGTCTGTATTCAAATTAAAGTGGTCTAACCAAACAGATAATAGAATAGAGAAAACAGATTCCATGCAGTCATGTAACTATTGCTATGTGAGATGAAAAATAGTAGTACTCATTCTATCTTTGTTTAGTAACGCTTCTAATTAATAAACACAATTGGCCATCAATCGCACATGTATTGATTAAAAAGAGGTAGATGATGTATTTTCATTTTTCTGTTTCTCTCTATTGGCACAACACATTTCTGATGGCATGCCTCTCCAGTTCTATTATCATTATGGGTCTAATTAACTGACCTAACCTAATGTAATTTAACCTAATCAGTAATTAACTCCATTCATTCCAAATATAATTATAAATATAAATATGGAATCAACAGAAACAACTACTCCGAGGGCTAATACTCAAACCGGCATTGTTGATTCCGATGGATTCTTATCAGGTAGGATTTTAATTCCTTCTTTTTTGAATCCATTTATTCCGTTTATTAATTATACTACCCCTTTTAGTAAAAAAATACTGACCAAAAGTTGATTAATAACATGAACGATTTAAAAAACTAAACGTATGGATTTAAATACCGACCATTTAATTTGTTGCCTAAATAAATAACACGTTGATGTAACCCAGTTCCCACGAAACAGTTATCATTTTAAAAAATATTCATCAGAAATTGTCTTTTGAGGAATTGATTAATTTACCTAATGTATCCGTATATTTTTTAGCCAAAGAGAAGATGATTATTTGTTTAAATCATTTGGTGCGTTGATTATTATTAATCCATAGTACAGAATTGTATTGTAGTTTTAAGGAATGGAAATATTTTTTGTATTCTGCGTAAATTTTTTTGGGTACAATATTCGAAAGTGATGTGCGCATAGTTGAAACGCCTAAAAAGTGTGTATCCATAATGTGCCGCCTTTCTACAAACATCTGTTTGTCCTTATTGTAAATAACCGCAATACAAAGAGGGCATAGCGTTTACGAGCGTAATAAACTGGATTTTTTTTCAGCGTCTGTTATACTCCGTTACAGCGATTTAATTATGAAAGTCTTATATATTCGTAGTGTGATGCTTGTAAAACTTTTTATTACTTTTTAAGACAATACCTAGAGCACTTTAAAACAGTTATTTCTTTTGTTTTGAATCTTAAAGATAATGGAATAAACAAAGGGAAGATTTCTCGTTTCAGTCTCGTTAAATATAGTTTAACTATAAACTCGTCTATGCTATAAGAAATAAGCAAACTCATAGCGAATAGGGTGAAATATTGAAGGAATTTTACATAATTTGACTCTGTGGGTAGTTAATATGATAATCTATGTTTTATATTTTTATATCGTTGGATATGCTAATGTTGTGCGTAAAATTTTGTATACGGAACGTAGGTGATTTACAGTTCAATGTAAAGTCCCAGATTGTCGATTTATCGAAAATAAACTAATGTGAGGATACATTTTAGGCGTTTTTTTACGTTTAAATTTGTTTTATTAATTTTTTGTTTTATCTACACCTTCTGTATATATATATATATATATATATATATATATATATATATATATATAGTTTTAAGTGCTCCTTTGAAATTCCTCAAATTTAATGATTTTACATTATTACTTAATTCATAATATTTTTGTACTCTTTAAAAAAAAATGGAATTCTGTGTTTTTTTATTGTTTACATGCGGCAGCAATACCGTGAGCATTGCTCGTTGTGATAGATAATTACCGCATCTTTTTAAAATTCCTAGTCTTTTTGCTATTTTTTTACCTATATACTCAATGTGTTCGTCTAGATTGGTATTTTCCACAAGTATATCTATTTTAGTTCCGTTCGTAAGAAATACGACCTACATACTTTTTTGTATAAAACAACTGTTGGAAATTTAAATACTACATATTATATATATATACCGAATATTTTTCAGTTTTCCAGCAAACCTCTTTATATAATAATTTGCTTTATTTACTTTAAGGAGATATAAATTACAAAGAGAAGATTTGCAGTAAATAACAGAGGTTACTGAATGAAATATTAATGACCACGGAAAATAAAGAAAACACAAGTGGACAGTTCTACCAATTTACAAAGAAATTGAAGAACCAATTAGTATTAAGTAGCTTTACAGCCTTTCGTATCTTACTTTACCTATTCTCTGCTGTTACTTTTAACAACACTTGAAAATGATTTCATAAGATCGAAACAAAATTGATGAAACTGTTTACTTACATTTTCTGTATTTTCTACATTTACTTATCACAAAAAGTGCATCACCAAAAATTTGAATTTCAAAAACTAACTATTTACATTCCGGTTTAATTTAATTGTAATATTAATAACGAATGAAAATAAAATAATAATATTGGTTTATAAGCGAGGTGAAAGTAGGTCTGAGCTAATATAAAAATTGGAGACGAAAAAGTAGAAGCAATCGCTGACTTTCGTTTTCTAGGAAAAATGATAAGTTAGGATGGAGAAGCGGTAGAGACATAAAACAAAAGATAACGCAGGGTCGAGTAACATTATTTCTGTGCTCGCGATAGGTTAATTTAGGGGTTCGAAAAAGATTATTACAATTGTATGTTTGAAACACAACTCTGTATGGGTGCAAAACGTGGACGGTGGGCAGGAAAAGGTTAGAAACGTTTGAAATGTGGTGTTACAGGCGACTGTGGATATGGGGATATCCTCTTGCTGCCCGTCCCATTGCTACCCGCGAAAATAGCCGATCTTTATGTCTATTAATGTTGTCGCCATTGCTGCCTGCCAACTTTATCCTCATAATTAATTTGAATTCACAATTAGGTATTATAATGAATATTATTTAGTCTTTGACAAAACGACAATTTAACGTCACAATTTATGATTCGATTGAGTTGGTTGAAAGTGCTTGGGGTAAACAACAAATTTTGTTAGAAGGTTACGGAACATTCAAAAGTTGTTCTAATCTTTTCGATCAATTTCACACTCTTCACGTCGATCTGAAAAGCTCAGAAAATTACACGAATGTGCGTCCGGTATATATACATCATTACCAAATAGAAAAAAAGATACGTACAAGTGACTGTTTGAATTGATAAAAAGTAGAATTCCAACGTTTAGTCTAAAATATTTGAAAATTGATTTTGAACTATCCTCAATTTTGGCCTGCAGAGAAGTATTGCCTAATACATCATTAAAAGGCTGTAACTTTCATTTCAAACAGTGCTTATGGCGAAAAATCCAAGAATTGGGATTATCATCTACATACCGGGCAGCAATGCCACTGTATAATCTCTTTTTCAATCTGGTGGGGAGCAATGTAACTTTTTCAAGGCGCGGGCAGCAATGGGATTAAGTCGTGGATATAAATGGTTAGAAATGTGGAGGTATTAGAAAGAGAGTAAGAGAACAAAAGGCGCTATGGAAGTCAAATAAGAAAAAGGAGATATAGATTGGTTGGACATGTTTTAAATCATATTAGGACAGAAATAGGAGTAAAAATAGGCACAGGAAGACTGGCTCAAAATAAGGAGCGGAAGCGCGTGTTCAACTAATTTTCGGATTGATGACTATGATGATAATTAACAAAATGCTCTTTTCTACCAAATATTGTGCGATGAGTAAAAAGTGCATGTAATGCTTTTAACACTTATATTACATAATATAAATGTGGTGGTCAACGCCACATAAATTCGCCTATGTAAATATGTTCAAAATTCTTTTGTATTCTATTTCTTTGTGTCTCTGTGTCTGTGCAAATATTTCTTAATGTTATATTCTAAATCGTTTGTATTTCATCTATCTGTGGCAATATTTTTTATTACTGTACTTTCATATAATCCCCGCCAACATTTCAACTTTTATTCTACTTTTACCTACTACCCTTTCTCTTACATCACAATTTTTTTCACCCTTAGTAATCAGTTCTTATCTTACTTCGCTAGCTTCGAGTCGATTTTCTAACAATACATCTCCATTTTTCATAATCTTCATTTCCGTTTGTAAATATACGTTGTTATTTGTTTTTGCTGTCATTTAGTGTTTAATTTCTGCTACCCAGAAAATCCTCACAAACTAAATAACCATGAAACAGAATTTTAAATAACATATTTAAACACAGTAAAAGTGCGTCAAGAAAATGAAAAAAAGCTGAAGTGGGTTAATAGAGGTTAATGTAAGCACGCTTGAAAAACTTAAAATGTAGGTAGGTGCAATTCTAAATCCTCTACACGAAAAAAGCGGAAAATATTCGGCTAAGAGGTTGTAATTGATTTACTTTCAGCATACGTGCGTGCTTTACTAAGAACAGTAAATTACACTGTTCATAATTCTTTCGCTTAGGTATTTAAAGGTTTCTAGGTTTATCGAAATCTGCTACTTTTCCGTTAGATTAGATGCCAGATCCTTGCTATAGAATACTTGATTTGATATTTGAGATTTAATTTAAACGAAATTCGATCCAAACAGTCTTTCGTAATTTCAACCTTCTTCCTGATGGAAATGAACGTAAAATATTTCAAAGTAATGATGTAGATCTAAATGTAATTGAGAATTAATATTGTAACATGAGTACTGAATTGCATAACCACAATTTGGTTTATAGGCTTCCATCAATGATCCAATTACATAACTTTTTGCCACGTCTTAATGCACGTTCCATTTGTTCCCTTTATTCTAGAACGCGCAGGATCAAAACCGAAGCAGGAATAAAAAGGTTTCTATTTTTTAAAAACCTGATACCGGCGCTTCGGCTTTAAGTGTAATACGTCGAAAAAACGTTATACCTAAAGGCGAAACGTTTGTGTCGATATTTCTCAAATTTAGATAAAAAACTTTTTTATTTAGTTAGATATACGAGGGTGAATCAAATATAAACAAGCCTTTTTAAATTGCACGCCGGATAGTTGTTCAAGGCGCACCCGGTCGTTAGGAACTTGAAGTGGGGATATTAGGTGGCACGGAAACGACGCGTCGATTGTTGTGTTCGCTTGGTTAATAGCTATTAGCTATCACAATGAGTGAGAAAGAGGTGCATAGCAGCGTTGCGCAACGAATTATTAAGTTTCTTACACGTGAAAACCTGAAACCAAATGAAATTCGGAAATGAAACACTTTTGTGGCCACGTGCAAAAGTTTGGTGCAAAGAATTTAACGATTGATGTAATAGTTATAATGTGGAAAATCATCCTCGTCGTCTGCGCACCAACATTTCGCCGTTTAACACTGCACGCGTTAGAAACCTTATTAAAGGCAACTGTGCTTCAGATATCTGATGAACTCGGCATCAGCTGGGAGTGCCCACACAATCATAACGAAAAATATGGGATTCCGAAATTATCGGCAAAAAAGGAGGACGCATCCCATTCGTGACGTGTTACTCTTGCACGATAACGCTAGGCCATAGGCTCATACCGCAGCTTTAACGCAGGCCCAAATCGGTGAAATGAACTGTACTCAGCTAGAACACTCTCCATATAGACCAATCCTATCTTCTTATGACTTCCACATGTTTGGGCCCCTCAAAGAATCACTAGGAGGCGAGCGATTTCAGACCGATGAATAGGTGGAGGCGTTTGTGCGCAGCTGGATAGGCACCTGCCCTGCTTCTTTTTATGAAAACGAGATGAAAAACTAACAATACGTTGGGAAGAATGTATAGCCAAACAAGAGGGATATGTCGAAAAATAGAGAAATTTGTGTTTTTGTGAAACTTTTCAAAATAAATGTTTTATGAACAAAGGCTCGTTTATATTTGATCCATCCTCGTATTAATACAGAACATTATCGATTTCGATGAATGTAAGCAAAACATCCCCTGTTTAGTTTATTAATACAAAAGGTATTTAATTAATAATTATCAGGAAACATTATCGAGAAGCTGCAAATGTGTCTATATGCCGATAAACATTGAAATTTCGTGCCCGGCTTTCTATTACACAATATTTAAGAAAAATTGACAAATAAAATATACATTTTCAAATTCATCCGTACTTTCTTTTTCTTTATTTCTGATGGAAAATAGCTCGTCATGTAAGAGTAAGAAATAATTTAATAAGACAATTGACCAAACATGTGAGACCATGATTAAATATGCAAAAGAAGTACTAAGAGCAAGGCATATCCTACAAAAACAAGACCTAGACCGATATACCTTATATGAAAATAATAACAACATAGACCATGACTGATACCGCCTTGAGCCTTTCGTTGCATTTGCTTATCACCACTAGTAATACATAATAATAATCTTATAATGGTCAAGACTTTTTTAAAAAGATGAATTAAATATTATACAGACATATTTTCACAGTCGAAGGATTTTTTTATTTTACGTGTACATGTTTGTTCCCTTATCTGCAATATAACTTCATAAAAATTAAAGCCAAGTTAGAGATATAAATCAATAGCTCGCCGCGGTCAGTTTACTCCCAACTGATTTTAAAGGGATAGGGATTGAATTTCCCCCAAATAATGCAGAGAAATGTATAGCCTTACAAGAGAGCGGGCTCTTATTCGATTCCCTTTGCGAGGGTTTGTTTTTTTAAATTATAACCAATAAATATTATTTTAGTGGATTAGCTATCAGAATCGACTCTAGGGGAAAGTCGCTCCAAAATTAGACTGTTCCAATTTTTAATACGTAGCAACCATCTATTATATGTCGGAAATGAGCTTGAATCAGCAGCAAGAGCAGGCACTATGGTTACGTTTGATGAACGGATTTTCACCCTAAGTACTACTTTTTCCATCAAAAGGACAGTTAAATTTATTAAATAATTAGTTTTAAACCTATCTCCGACATACGAGGCATGTTTTTTAAGTAAGTACCGTTTTGAACTCAATAAAAAATGTGCAAAGATATCTTAAGAATTTTATTTTTACATGAAACTTTTCTTCATAATTTCCTTCAATATTGAGGCACTTGTCATAACTTTTGACCAGTTTTTGAATACCCTTCTCATAGAACTCTGCTGCCTGACTTGTTAACTGTTAACCACTGCATCACAACTGTTCTGACTTTGTCATCGTCTTGAAGACGCTGACTGCCCAGATGTTTCTTCAAGTGCAGGAACATATGGTAATCACTGGGCGCCAGATCAGTGCTGTACGGAGGATCATCTAGAGTTTTCCAGTGAAAAGATGTGATGAGATCTTTAGTCCGATTGCAGCAAAACGATGCCCTTGCTCAACTTGTCACGTCTTTTCGTTTTTTGTTCTAGATTGCACGCCAAATAAGCTGCCGCATTGATTGTCTCATTACGAGGTAGGAACTCCGTAAGCAATACTCCTTTTCTGTCAATAAAAACTGTGCCTCTATTCTACATGGCATCTTCAGGGTAGATTGCAAGTTAATTATTCTTTGTATACAAACGGTTTCGGATACAGATCTAATTTCCATAAAGGTTGTGGTGTTGCAAACAATAAAAAATGTATTAAACTAATTAAAGAAACACAAATATGTATGTATAGAATAATAAATTAAATCAATAATTAAACAGCACATGGTGATACATAGACTTCAGATTTATTATTTCAAATATGTATATATAATTGTGTTGTTTAAACCATAAACATTTACAAAAAGCTGATCAGTTCTATCTTGGAAACCACCTGCAGACAAAGAATACTTAACTTACAATCTATCCAGAAGAAGGCTTGCATAATAAAGACGGAACGTAGGTGTTTTTTGCGGTAATTATTATATATTCACCTCATGCTTTTTGATAATAATATCAAAGAGGAAGAGATGAAAATTGAATATGAAATATAACAATTATTGTGTTCCTTTTCTTTCAATCAAATGATTGATACCGGATCTTTTAATGAGCTTTGTTTCTTCCGTTGACCTGGTAGTGACTGATACCAATTTCATGTTATTCTTTTCATTGACTAACGATCTGCTAACTTACATATAAGTGTCAACCAACTCAACTATAACTAAATAACTAACATAAATTACTTGTAATAAGTGATTTACGGCATTGGTGAAATTAATATCGAACACCTGTGACACTACCTGGTTTCATGTTCGAGTTACTTATAGTCGTCATTCTGTACCGAATGAGAGTGAAACGTAAAGAGGACACACTTTCCAAGAGCAATATTACTTTGCTTACTTCAGACCGCCGCGACGTAGTACACGATATCTAACTGAAAATGGAGTTTAATTTCTAACTTTTACTTCTCAATTATTTCCCGGTTTAGTTTTCCAAATTGTTGTCATTATAACGAGTTAAATGCGGCACCTTGGTAATGAACTTGAATTAAGCTAATTGAGAAAATTAACGGCTCACGACCGGATCAAACCTTATTCTCTTGTGTGGTACGTTTACTTCCTCTTCAAGTATTTTCTTTCATTCTCATTGTCTTTGGAATAACTTAGCGCTCCATTCAGACAACTGTACTGTGTAAGTATAGTAAAAGGTACCTTAACTGCTCAGTTCTTCTTATACAGTTGTATTATCATTATATTAATATACGTATAAACATCGAAATTTCTGATATTATCTTTTGGTATTTATAATAAAAGGAGGGAAATTAAACATATATTATTTAAAAACTACTGTGCCATATATGTACACATATAAGAAATTATTTGTGTACGGAAGGTAAAAAAGTAAAAACAAACGAATTGCATTGGCCTGGAACCTAAAGTAGGTCGCTCGCATGCCTGGCAAACGCCTTCTGCTTTAAGAAGACCAGGGATGATCAGAAATCCACATACGTACGAACAATTCCGATTGTAAAAATTTCATGTTTGTGATTGTTTTAACGTGTCAAAAGTTGAGGTTGATTCATTCATAAAGCAAGAAAAGCATACTATACAAAACGCCAGGCCAGGAAGAGGGAAGAAGGACGGGATGGTGGTCTGTAGTTTATAATGTAAAAAACTGAAAAATTTAATTTCTAAAACATGTATGGATGTACAAATATTCAAATATAATTTTTTTCGAAAGTTGAATTCGTCCAACAATTTGTCAAAGATCAATTCGGTCAACAACATCGTCATAGATCCCCAATATTAGGAATTCAATTTTGTTTCGCCCATCGTTGGTCGTATGTAAGATCTTTTAGTGTTAGATTACTTGATTTATTCGTGTATGAAGAATTGGGAATCGTGATAAGATGGCGAACGAATTTAGAAAATTTTGGTGAAATACCGATTGAATAATTATTTTCTCCCAAAAATTCGACATTGTCTTTTAAACTATCTTTACCCGCTCTTGTAACCAAATATAAAAACATGTCTCGGTTACTTAGAAGACTGTCTTCAAAAAACTTATTTTTGTAAAATTCGACTATTGATTTCGAACATTCCTCTATACAGATGCCAAGCTTCTAAAGATTTGAAAGAAAATCACAGTATCCATACTTAATCATGCCCGTACCGATTCAACTACCTGATCGAAAATAAGAAAAAAATGTGGCGGTACATATTCTCAGGAGTTAGAAAATCATAAATTGGGAAACACATGATTTCCGATGTGTCAATTTTCAAATAACAGGCCACTATAAAACACTTTAACCAATTAAATGGAAGGATAATGGCTGAGTTTCGACGACACACGAAACAATATTTTTTGCCTCGATACTAACAGAATTTAGAGTTTCTATCTTAAAGTTTAAATGAGGTTATCGTTATCTCCGTAAATATACTTTAATAGCTACCTACCTATAAAATAAACATTACAGTGTTTCACCAAATTCGGTGAAGTAGAAATGGAGATAATGGTAATTTGATGTATAAAAAAAACAAGAACCGAAATTTACGCTAACGAAACTGAAGACAAAAGGCTGCTAAGAAAAGAAAGAGACAATGCCGTTTCGGATGAGTATCTAGTGGGATTCATATTTTTACGTTATTGCCTCCTTAAGACATTTAAATTTCATTTTAATTAGAAAATTCGATTCTGATAACTAATCTGAATCTGTGATTTCTAAACTGAAACCCCTATCAACTCAAATATTTCTCAGAACTTTCAGTTAAAATGCCTACGACTGTACGATTGAGTTAAAAGGAAGAAGCCAGTCGTCAATTAGCGAAGTTATAGGCATAGCGTTCACACTTTTAAGAAAATTACATAATAATTAAGAAGACGCATTGCACGCTCCTTGAAACAACATAATAGAGACATTGTTTTTCTAACAAGAACTATGTAATATCTGTAGGTTATGTACTTAAGAAGTTGTGGATGTTAATATTATTTAATACACTTCAGATGACATTGACAGTTAGTTGAACCGTTTTCTAATTTACTTTATGAGTAATTTCTCCTACATGGTATACTTTAGTACAATTTGTAAAAGTGCGTGACTTTTATACCGGAGGCTGACAGCAGAATCTTGTATAAAGTTCTGTCTGTTAATTAACTTACCTTATATACCAGTAAATATTGTTATAACAATAATAATAACAAACGGTTACACAATTTCTCTACTTTTCGTCCTTGCCGTATATAACATAAACGTTTAGTTCTCTAAAGGTTATGAGGGTTCCAACGTCAAGGAAGGATAAAGTCATCATTATCCTCGGGCCAAGACCTAAAAGATTGTGATTATCCAACCGTTGAGCCTTTCTATATAATCTGTTATATATATTTCGAGTCGGACAAATCTTTTATTGGCGAAAACTTTGTAACCCCCTTAAACTCATTGATTTAATTCAAGAAAAAGAAATAATGACTCAAACTAGTCTCTACTTTAATCGGAATTGTTTTCTATGTAGGTAAACGCGAAAAACATTGCAAATTAATTGACTAATTTTGACGCGTCCGACACCCCAAACATGGCAAAGTTACCTTTATAAATCAATTTCTGTTTCATAAAAAATACCTTAAATACAAATTAAAGGACGAGATTTTGATTATAAATATATCCAATGGTAGACATGTTTCACTGCTTATTAGACTAAAACTGTGAGAAAGTACGGAACAAGATAATTTAACTTATTCTGTCACTTTATTGATGGATAGATTTACGAGGGTGGATCAAATATAAACGAGCCTTTTTAAATTGCGCGCCGGCTAGTTGTTCAAGGCACATCCGGGCGTTAGAGACTTGAAATGGGGATATTAGGTGGTAAGGAAACGACGCGTCGCGTCGTATAGCTGCGTTCGTTTGGCTAATAGCCATCACAATGAGTGAGAAAGAGATGCATAGCAGCGTTGCGCAACGAATTATTAAGTTTCTTAAACGTGAAAACTTGAAGCCATCTAAAATTTTGCGCAGTTTGGGACGCTTTCCTTGTCACGTGTAAAAGTTTGGTGCAAATAATTTAACGATGGGCGTAATCGTAATCGTGTCGAAAATGTAAATCATCCTCGTCGTCCGCACACCAGTATTTCGGCGATTAGCATTGCACACGTTAGAAACTTTATTGATGGGGACCGCCACGCCACTGTGCATCAGATATCTGGTTAATTAGGCATCAGCTATGGGAGTGCCCACACAATCATAAAGAGAAACTTGGGATTCCGAAAAATTTCAGCTCGTTGGGTTCCAAAGGTGCTGAGTGAAGTTCAAAAAGCTGCTCGCATACTCACTCGATTTAGAGAGGAAGGTAATTTTTTTTGCACAAAATTGTAACCTGCGATGAGACATGGGTACACCATTACACTCCAACATCATAACGAGCAAACATGGAGTGGCGGCGCAAAGATGAATCAAACCCAGTCAATCAGAAAACACGTTTGTCTGCAGGCAAGTTTTAGCCACAGTTACGGTTTTTTGGGACTGGAGAAGGGCGCTGTTAGTCGATTTTTTGCACGAGCGAAGAACTATTAATGCAGCCTACTACTATAACCTTTTCAGTTTGGTAAAACTTGCTTATCGCCGAAATAGGAGGACGCACCCCATTGGTGACGTGTTACTCTTGCACGATTACGCTAGGCCATAGGCTCATACCGCAGCTTTAACGCAGGCCCAAATCGGTGGAATTCACTGGACTCAGCTGGAACACCCTCAATATAGACTAAACCTATCACCTTGTAACTTCCACATATTGGGCCCCTCAAAGAATCACTAGGAGGCGAGCGATTTCAGACCGATGAACAGGTGGCGACGTTTGTGCGCAACTGGATGTCTATCCACCCGCCCTGCTTCTTTTTATGAAAACAGGATGAAAAACTACTAATTCGTTGGGGAAAATGTATAGACAAACAAGGGGCATATGTCGAAAAATAGAGAAATTTGTATTTGGTGAAACTTTTCAAAATAAATGTTTTATGAACAAAGTCTCGTTTATATTTGATCCATCCTCGTAGAAGGAGTGTCGTGACTTTATATTATTCGTTACAATCACACACTCAATGTTTTCGAATTTTATTTACGATGTAAATAACAGTAATAATGACAACTCCATTATGTTAACCATGCCAAGCTGTTTATCATTTTTTAATACGTTAACGGAGGAAAAACAGTTACAAGAAGCATTAAATATACTCAGTCTAATTTAATTTAGATTAGCCTTTTCCGATGAAAAATTTTGACATTCAGGTTCATTGTTTGAGTTAATTTCTTAACGAATATTTTTTATTTTAAAATCTAAATTAAACTATTGTTTAAAATTTTTAAAATTCAAAAACTTTTAATGTACATATGACCATAGACAGGACTAGCGCAAGCAAAAAGATCAGTTATAACAATCAAGTATTGCTTTCAGCTCTCGTTCAGTGTTTTTGAATTATATATATTCAGATTATTACAAAAGACTTTTATAATTGTTCAGTTGCCGTCGACCCTGAACCATAGCAAATCCTATTGTTTATTCTTGCTTACTGGTTGTCAACCGAGCACATTTTTTAATTCTTATCAGAAGCTGTGAACTTATAGTCGCACTGTTTTAATTCAGTTAAGTACCTCAAACTTTTTGAAAAGATTACGTAAGTTGAGACAATTTTCGAAGCATCGACTGGTTCTAGAATTAAACAATTGATTGAAGGCTTACATTTATTTGAAGATATGTTTTTCGAAGAAATAATGTAGGTATTACTTAAAATCATTTTTTATTGAATTAGAATGGAAACAATGTATAACTAACATATATTTGTGTAACTTGAAACAGATACATGATTTATTCAATTATTATATTATAAGAAATGGAATTTTATTGAAACTTCATGCCGCAATTTCTTTAGCTTTCTAGAAGTACTAGATAATAAAATGATAATAATATAATTATATATATAAACTCCCTTATATCTTATAATCAGTAGTTAACTATAACCATTTGATTTTCTTGTAAAATAACTATCAATAAAGCAAGCATGAAGGATGTTGTAAAAACTTATAATAACTGTCAATTAGTTTAATGAAAGGGGAAGATGGTACCATTGAATTGTATTGATAATACAAGAAAGAAAAGAGAGTTTGCGTTTTTACGTTTCATAGAATTTATTTAATATCTACAATTGTAGAGCAGTGTATACTCAGTATACATTGTACTCTTGAAAAAACGTAAGACGTCGAAAAAATTGCAGAGATTAAATAAATTCTTTGAAACATAAAAAAGCAAACTCTCCTTTCTTCTTCTTGTATTATTGTGTAAAATGTTTCATAGAAATCCTAGGTACTGCATTATTGGTAAATATTCAATTGTATATCAAACAATATTCCCATTCTGATTCAGAATACTGCGTGAATTTAAGGAAATATTGGAGGAGATGCAATTGAAAAGAGAAATCTTATTATCATAATATAAACCAATAGTACTTTCGATAGTACAACGTTTGTGAAACATCATGAAATTTAAATCAAATAAAATTAAATTCACAAAAAGTGCACCTTCTAAAGTTTAAATTTTATTGAAAACGTGGGATTACGAAAATTGGTGCTAATGTACAGAAGAACGTTATTCAAGTTCAAAATCATGAAATTTGTAAAAATAAAATAAAACAAATAACGTTTCACTAAATTTATTATACTCCACTGAAGTTTCGATCGATAGCGATCATTATCAAGAGTGTACTTAAACTTTAACTTAAAGTTATCGATCGAAACTTAAGTCGAGTATAATAAATTTGGTGAAACATTATTTGTTTTGTAAGAACATAAGCTTTCACGGCCGGAATTCATAGTAAAATGATGATTCGACTGCCGCTGCCGAGACTACGAGGTATAATCTTCGCACACGTAATCAACACAGCATCCACTGAAGATGTCAGCCGCAGTTGCCGACGAAACGTCTGGACGAAACCGTTCACATCGACCACGGCCTACAAGTTCGAATCGTCGTTCTACTATGTTATTTGTTTTATTTTATTTTTACAAAAAAAATAAAACAATAGTCTTACTTAAACTGTACTATAGTAAATATCTAATTACATTTTTTGAAATAAGTGATGAAACATTTTTTAATAAATTAAATTCAAGTGACTGTAAGTGTGGTCCCATTGAAAACTTTCATTTAACACGTAACTGTTTCTTCCTGTCTCGTTGCAAGGAGTAATACACTAAATATTTTTATAATTAGACTCAAATAATACTTGGACAAATAGAGTAGGTCATTTTGCGAAAATATAACGTTAATTTCTTCAGAAGATGCTAAAACATATGGTAATGTTAGTTTCTCTTGTAACTGACAATTAATAGACTAATTTTAATAAAATAGGTATAAACGCCTTTCCGGAATGTCCTCTTTGTAAAAGACCATTACGTTAATGATCTTTGCGTCGAATAATAATTGAAATAATTATTTCCTTCGTTCTTACTGCTACGTGCATTGAATCAGAGTCAGCAAGAATGATATCTTTGCACCTGTCAGTTTCCGGTTAACAATTGTTCAATTTAACCACTGGTAATGATTCGTAGACAATTGTCTATATAAAAATACATACATATAAGTTTTTATGTCGCATTGTGTCTGACTATTACTTTCTGGCTTTACGCCAACCTAAATAACTTGCGGTAAGAAATTACGCTACATTGGCTATTAATCTCTCTGTAATAAGAACAAATTAAGCAGTAGGTACATTAGAAGCCAATGCGAGTGAGTATTTGTGTCCACACCGTGGCCCAGAAGTTAATGGATCATTTAAAAATGAAATAGCCCTTTTATTTTTAATGTTATGTTGAACAAAAAAGTTGCACCAACGAAAAATTTTTGCAATTCAAAATAACTTTTAAATTTTAAACTTTAAAATTTATATTTGATGAAACATTTTGAAATTGTGCTCGACAATATTGTTTCGACCACCATGTATGTGTTCATTATCAAGAGCAAACCACTTCTAACATTAAACAATTTATCACTTTTAATCCGTTAATTAAACATATTAATTTTTATAAATATAAATATGGGTTCAACCGAAACAACTACTCCGAGGGCTAATACCCCTACCGGCATTGAATTACACTGTTGATTCCGATGGATTCTTAGACGAAGATATAACATATTCAAAAAAGAAGCAATTAAAATCCTTATTCGTCTAAATATTAAGATCAAAGATCTCAAATTTTGAACGCGTCCTACCAAGTAAGCACAACGAACCGAAACCCACATCCCACGACCGGTTTCGACCTATCGGGTCTCATCAGGTGGGCGCTGGCAGATTGTTTTCTTCACAATCACACAATGGATTATAAGATTAAATTATTACATTCTGTATCGAAATGTGAAAAGTTAAACCTTTTAGAACGCATAGAAATTAAAAAGGCTGTAATTTTAAAGAAAAAATTAATAAATAATCAGGTAAAATTAGGCACATACAACACACCATTTTTACTAACTAATTTAGGTATTTCCACCCTTCATGTACATAACTATATTTATTGTCACTTGCACATTTAATGTTAATACTTGATGGTCGAAATAATATTGTCGAACACAATAAAAATATCATTGAAACATTTTAAGTTTGTTTTATTTACTTTTGCGAGACATTTTTTAGTAAAATAGAGAAAATATCTATAAAATTTAATTTATTTATATTTTCAAGTGATCGTGCCGTTTTTAGATTAACTGTACGTTTTTTGTAGGTGTCATTCTTTAAATTTCAATTTGTCTCCATTGTACACATTTTTGACGACTTTCAAATAAGTAATACACATTATTAAAAATAAATTCCATGTAAACTGGTACACACACGTAGATATAAATACATATTATATTACGTCGGCCCTTTTTTAGGTCACACGCTGTATTAAACCAGAATACCTAACAATCTTCTTACAGCACACCACAGGTTAAGTGCTAGCGGTAAAATGAAAAAATTTTTCAATTGCCTATATTCTTCCAAAAAGATAGTATAAACTTTTCCTTTATTTAAAATTACATTTCAGTTATTTATAGATTTACAAGAAGAAAGTCTTGTGTTTTAACCAAAAATTATCAGAATGAGTTACCTATTTAAAAAATATATATACAAATTTCTCTTGTCTCTAAAACGATATAGGATGAAGACCAATTTAAATTTAAACGATGGTACATCATGAAGTTGTGATTCTTTTGTCTGTTTTTCGTTTTCGAGATAATTTTCTTCTGTATTACCCACCTATAATAAAAAATTCAGATTAATTGTTTTATTAACTTTATACTTCATGGGAATTATTTCAATTGGGTACAAAATGTTAACATTACAAAAAAGGCTATTATATTTAAATAATCATTCTAGATTTATTTTAAATTACTATTCTTTTAGTCTTCTTGTTTAATGAATTTGATAGTTTCTCATAATGTTTCTTAGTTTATTATACCCTCAGTTCCTTTGATTTATAAATAATTCTTTTCTTTCGTAAAAAGAAACCCGATTAATGAATTATAGAGGTTTTCGTGCGAAATTGAATTTTTTAATAAAACGTTAGAAGTCTATTCGGCAGTAGCTATACAGAATGCAATAGTTTTTTCTCAATCTCCATATTGGCATAACAAACTCTTATAAATATAGGAATCCAAAACCTTGAAATAATTAACAGTACGCAACGTGAATTAATAATAGATATTTTCTTTATATAATGGTGTATAAAATTAGATACATTGTGGGTTTCCTACTTATCTTACTTTGAAAAACTTTGTATTCATGATCACGCTACATTTATTTAATATCTACATTAAAATATACACGAGAATTCGAGTAATTGAACATTTAACCAAGAACAGTTATACATACCTGTAATGCTTCCACGCTTTCGCCCAAAAGGATCTCGAATAATTTATGCAAAATTGGTATAATGCTGCAGAACGTTACGTTTTCAATTTTCTTTATAAACGCGTACATAGTTAGTTACATTCATATGTGAAGTCAAATTAAATTTCCTTGCTCTCATTACACTGACAGAAACAATAATTTATTCATGCAAACGGACGTGGGAGACTCATTCTTGCCGTTATTCAAGTAAAAGTTACTCTAAATAATCCGATTCTCAGCTAATTAATTGCCGGATATCTGATGTAGAAAATATAAACATAAAGTGTGTCAATGCTCATGTGTATTCAAACATATACACCTATATGGGTGTTAGATATGTTAGGCATAGGTGAAACACGACCACTTTTCAGGAGAAGATTAATTTCGAGGAAGATACAAACACCGTATACTATTATACATAGCTATACCACTCTTTAACTTCTATAGGAATGACGCAGTTCCACTGATGCTTTTTAAAATTCCGGCATTTTATGAATCTATTAACTGCAACCGACCCGGTCGTTTGATGTTTATGGATAAATGTGAATCGTCTGACGATTAGGTTGGCCGTCATTAAGCTTATCATATTATCGTTCCGGTTGAAATACAGGGGTAATTATGAATGTGGGAAGATAAAATACGTTAGAGGATTAAAAATTCAGAGGAAATAAATTTAATTGTTTCGTTTTAGCCAAGATATTTTAGTGACGATGAGTCAAAAATTAAATTTAGTTTATTTTGTAATGTTTATCCTCAACAAGCTTTAATGTTTTACCTAATATTTTGAGATGGCGAAAAATGGACTTTGAATCTGATATTCAAGTAGAACTTACTTAAACGTTTAGCTTTTGTACGTTTATAGTATATTTAAATTATTTTAACATTAATAGATTGTGAAACATTTTTTAATAAAGTTAAGAAGAAATTAGGCGTAACAAAATACTGAGAATGTTTCACTAAAAAAATTTATTCCTCTCAGCAATGTTGTTTCAACCCTTGCGATCATTCTCAAGAGAAGAGATTGCTATTAAAATTATAAACATGTACACAAACTTATACATATATATACTAGCTAAAGTACCCTACGAATAATAAAGATGAATATAAATAATAAGTATGTATAATTAGGTGATGAAATGAATTATTTCATCGGTGCACAGATGTGCCACTTCTTTTGATTCCTATGGGGGAATCGGTGCAATAAACGGACTTCGTGTTTTAATTGTTTATTACACCCAACTATTTACAAACTATATACACTAATTTTACATGAACGTCGTGACTGCTATTATTTTACGAAGATTAAATTATTATGATTGATTGATTGAACTATATGTTATTAACACTATACGTTTATAGAGATCTTGCTGTAATTGTTGCTATATGTTATATGTACTAAAGATGATCTCTCCTAAACGTCTAATTTTTGAATGAATGACTTGATTGAACTGAACTTACTGTATTAAGTTAACTATCTGTGTTATCTATACTATATATGAATTTAAGAACCGCCCCTAGAGGAGGGGTGGTTCCGATGCACCGACACTTGAAACAACAAAACAAACAAAAAGGATGAAAAACCGTAAATACAAAAAATGCAACATTGTAATCTATGTGTCGGTGCATCATCTACGTCCTCGAAATGGACCGATGGGTCAACAAATTACCCCCAATAAATGTATAAACTAACTTAAACTCTAGATGCACATTTGAACACAAAGAAAAAATAATACAATGGGAGACGGCAATACTAAAAAGGGAAAAAATATGATACATACTATTATAAAACCATAAATAGCAAAAGAAAGAAACGGATAGCAAATGCACATGACAATACAACAAAATTTTGAGACGTAAAAAAATGCGTGACCGACAAGGCCAATAAATTACAAACAAAAATGAAAAGATAAATCCGAACAAAGTATATTACGCTTATGTAAATTCTACTAATTATATAGGGAAATCTATGGTATGGTAGTTTATCCTGATCGCTTTATTTTAATTATTTATAATTTATAACGATTCTAGTAAATGGTGTGATGAATCAGTAGTTTTCTTAGTATTTTTAATAGAATGTAAATGCTCACTTAATCTTATTTTAATTGTTCTACCAGGTTTCTCTAGATCAAAAATTGTACAGTATTTACAACAAAATTTATATTTATTTGCATATCCGTAATTTACTTATTATTTATATTTATCTTTATTATTTTTATGGTACTTTAGTTGGTATATACAGGGTCATTCCAACTGAGTGGTACATTAGACGTTTTAGGAAAACTATGCATGTTACAGATTTGAAAATTTGGGAGTAGAAGGGGTTATCAAGGATGATCTATTTAACTAAAATAATTTAACTGTCGGGCACTTCTGGTTATACCGGAAGTTGATGTCAAATTTCTTATTTTAAACGGAATGGTATATTTTTTACGATTAGATGAATTCCTATGAAACATAAAATTTTAAGGTGACTTTGAATAGATTCTGAGATAATTTAATTTATTAGAAAAAAGATTGCAACGCAATCCAAACTATAAAAAATCATAACTTCCATAAAAAATGACTTAAAATGTTGAAATTTTTACTAGTTATGGCCAAGTCATAAGGCTAAAGTCATGCCAAAACTAAGCTTTATAATATGTAAAGGGCGTTCAGAAAAAAAATCAAAAGTTTAAAAACTTAATTTTTTCAAATGGCACCTAGCATATTTTATTTTCATTCGTTTCCGTTTTTTATCCTCTTTCGATACATTGGATGTTTTCCATTCTTTATTTAAAAAAATCCAAAATTATTCAAAAATTTTCAAATAAAATAGTGGGAAATATCCAGCTTCCAAGCTTTCAAATCTGTAACATGCTTAGTTTCCCTAAAACGTCTGATGTTCCACTCACAATCAATTTGAATGACTCTATATATATATATATATATATATATATATATATAAATGTGTGTACATGTTTTTAATTTCTTGAGAATATCCCGCAAGGGTGGAGACAATATTGTTAAGAACAACAAAGTTTTTAGTGAAATATTCCAAGCGTTTTGTTACTCATAATTTTCTGCTAATTTTTGTAAAATTATTTTTTGTAATATTCTATTACGAACCCGCACGATACTACCTACTATTTTTGTTTTAATATTAAGTAGTAAATTTCTTCACATTTTGCCACAAAAGCAACTAGGTATCTACCTGTATTTCATAGAATATTCAGTTGTTGACACACTTTTCACATAAAAAAATTTAGACTATGTTAAGCGTTTTTCTACGTAAATACATGTTAAAGTAGTGTTTCAAAATATGAGACACCTAGTTTTGCGAACCTACTCCTAGCAGAAAATTGTTTACTATAAGAAGACTTGTTTACTATTAAAAGACTTAATAAATACATTAACTTATTTTAGATATCCTTAAGGCATTCGCTGAAACTGTTTACGTTCGTCCTGTTCCTATTTTCATTATTATTCTTTTCACGAAGGATTTTCAATCTACTTAAGTGAAATTTTGACGCAGATATTCACACAATTTCTAGTAAAACTCATACCTGTATCCGCTTCCCACCAACAACATATTACCTATACATGCCTATATAATGTACATTATACTTATGTTTATGGATACGTTTATGGTTACCAACACGCAGATGTAAATAACTAATATACTTTAGTAATATCATTGTATCCTATGAAACTTGTTTGATTTTCACTTGCAGACTCTTATGGTAGTTACAAGATTGGGCTTAGGTAAATTACACGTTATATTTATTTAACATTCGAGGCGTCTTAAATTGTATTTATTATTTGAATCATCGGTATAACAAAAATTAAAATAAATTTAAAAGGAATAAAACGATAAATGAATAAACACTACTTTGTTTATTATCACTTTATTTATTTGCAAATCCTTTTGATTATAGTTTCGACAAATAGCTTGTCAAAAGGATTTGTAAATAAATAAAGTGATAATAAACAAAGTAGTGTTTATTCATTTATCGTTAAGATGAATTATCACAAAGTAACGGCCGAATCAATCCAATTTTTAAAAGGAATAGTAATATATCATTAATTTTCAGTTTTTAAGTATCAAAGAGTACCTCTAGTTAATATTTATAAATGTAACAAATAATGAAAGTTTTAAACTCAGTTTTGATACTCTTCTTGTTTAGGTTTGCCCAGAAGAAGTGAACTGTAAAGCTCACGAGACTTCGGCACACGACACAAATCCGAAAAAATAAACACCTTTTAGTAGAATATTTACTCGTTATCTTATATTCTTATGAAGGAAGTCGCTAGAGATCTTGGGAAACGAATGAATCGAAAACAGATAATAATTCTACACAGTAATGTCATAATGAAATAAATTGATTTTCCCCTTATAAAAAGTTTTTGAAGTAAAGCGAAGACATTCTTTGCGACTGCCTGATATTATATTTTCGCAAGTTATTTAGTCTAATGTTGTATAATTAATTATCGTACGTTATTATCGCAAGCATGATATTTCCCTTACCCGGGTTTACCCTTAATGTTCCACGCTTTACAGAAACTCTTTTCAAAACTTTGTTTAGCACAACTCGTGACCTAAACACCAACGTTCATTTTTAAAATTATATTTATTACTAAGGGAACATTTTGAAGGTTTAGCTTGGAAAATTTCCAAAGGATTTCGGAAACAAGTCATCCAGATAAAATAAAGGAACATATTGTGAATACCTCTGTTGAGGTCTTATCGCTATGTAGATAGATATAATTAATTATTTGGTGTGGAAATGTGTAAAAGTTTTCAGTTAGTTGAGCATTTGAGAAGAATTTGCCTTTGCATGTTTCGTTCTTTCAAGTTCAGGTGCAGCTCTCCATTTCTCTATTCGATCTAGAAATCGCGACACGCCGAACTCTTTCCCAATCAAGAAGCCTATCCAGTGGATGAGGAATCTGTGTCACTACTATACTTATACTTACATGTAGTAAAAACGTATTAGGGTATACGGTCAAACACATTTTTGATATCTCTTCTCTAAGCTATACTAGATACAACTATTTTGCCTCCTCTCTTCATTGTTATTTATCGTCTGTTTTTTTTTTTAATATCGAAACTTCTGTAACACCAGTATGTTAGGAAAAAAGAAAAAATCAAAGGAAAATCCTTTATTCTAACGTTCTTCTGTTTGTGACATTACAAATTCTTAATGCTCTTATTCAATAATCGACAAACATGGAACAAAAGCTTTATAAAATGTATAAAAATTGAATTTTAACTTTTGTCAATATCGTCGTCATACATTACAATGGATGTTGACAAGAATTTTATTATTTTAAATGAAGTTTTATATTTTTCATATAACGTTTTAATTAAATGATTGCGTAAAGGTGAGTATATTGAAAGTACGTCTGTCAAAATTAATTAAATTGTAAATATAACTATTTCTAAATTCAATAACCTTCTTTAACTTAAACTGGTGACAAACTACTTAAACTGTACAGAATGTTTAGAACAAGACGATAACCGGAAATGTCTTTAATTTCAGAAATCTTTCTTATTTGATATTTCAAAAATATAGCGGCTTTTAAATTAGTCAAGATTTTCTAAATAACAAGCATTAATTTTTAACTAAATATCAGAATCCATCTATGTGTTTGTATGTCTTGGTAGTATAGAAGTTAAAAATTGTTTTAATTATTATGAAATATCAAAAATTCTTGTGAAAGCTATCGAAGACATATCCAAATTTGTTTTTAATGCTCGTAATAATATTTTAATGCATATTCCTAAGGAAGAATAATCAAAGAATAAAGCATTATTACATTACTTATTATGTTGCTGATGTTTATCATGACGCAAAATTTCATTAACAATTTTATGTTAAAATTTATTTTAAAATTTTAGCTTCCTAACCATCTAAAACGCTAACTACCCAGCAGAGTTAAGTCAATGTTTGCATTTTAGAAGTTAACTCAGTTTTTGTTGGTTTTCAATATCTTCATCCTTGAAAAACCGTGAGGGTTGTCGAATGTTGTTTCACCAATTTTTGTTCGACTGCTCAACAATGTACTGTTTTACAGTTTTGGGCTTTCGGACTGTCTGGCCGTCGTCAAATGAGATATTCTTTTCTCAACGTTTCGTCGATTCGCGTGGACGACATCTTCAGGAGATTTTGTTCCCAGGATGGGAATCTGCAGATTTCTACTGACCATCCTAGGAAGAAGACATCTTGAAGATGTCGTCCACGCGAGTCGACGAAACGTTGAGAAGAAATATTTCATTCGACGACGGCCAGGCAGCCCGAAAGCCAAAAACTGTATCAACATTGGCCGCGAAATCTTGAACAAATTTGTATTATACTGTTTCGTATGACACCGTTCATTATTAGGAGTACTTACCTAACTACTTATTATCAAGAGTAAGTTAAGTGCTTCCTTAAATAAAGTTTAAGTACTCTCTTGATAATGGTCGTTGTCGATCGCAACAATATATTGTCAAGTAATCGGAAAAAAAATCAAAATCAGGTGTTTGTAGACTAAATTGTGGCACTTGCAGCAAATCATACATAGGTCAAATGGGGAGATCCTGTTTAGGTAGATTAAATGATCACAAAAAAAGATTTATAAAAAATACGGTTCATTCTACTTATACCGAACATATAATACAGAATTCTCATAATTTCGATGATAATTTAAAAATTTTACATTTGGAAAAGAAAGGGTTAAAACTAAATTCACTTGAATGCCTAGAAATAAACAAACTTAATAAATTAGGCTTAATAATAAACGATCAAATAGATGTAAATAATTCACCTCTTCTTAATATTTAGCTGTCCCATTTTGTATCTTACCCTCTCCCTATTTTAATGTAATTTTAGTATATGAGAGATTTTGTATTAGAGTTTAAGTTTATAATATCTTCCATCTAAAGAAGCCAATGTGTGGTGAAATGGCTAGAGTGGTCAATAAATAATTTTGTAACTTTAAACGTTGAGTTTTATTTATAATTTCTATTATGGAGTTACAAGAACTAAAAGCTTTGTCGATTCAATCGGAAACAAAATTGTTGAAATAGCATTGTACTTTCTAAGTCCGTACCTAAATTATTTTTTAAGGACTCTACTGATCTGATTGTTACTATGAGACACTCCACATTAAAAAAATAAATAAAACAGATTATTTTCCATTGGACACCCTTTCTGGAGGTTACTACAGCAGCAGCCTTTCCAAGAAATTCTCATTTTGTCTCATTATTATTATTTGGCCAATTATGAAAGATTCTGTGAAAGATTATTTTTGTTCTATTTGGTTAAGTGTCACGTAGATAGCTATGCCGTGGGTTTAGTTTGACAAGTAGATATCCTTATCCTTATTAGAAAAGGTCCTTGTTGAACATTATTGTATCTCACAATAAGTAGCAAGTTTCCTCAGATGACGTTTACACGATCTCTGAACTTATTCAGTGAATGATTCTTGTTGACAGCACTTACACAATATCTCACAAAATCAATTTCACTCAGAACGGTGACAATGTAATTTGATATACCCTTATTAATCAACGATATAACAATTTTTATTTGTTTTTGAAACCGGATATAATATGTTTATCAGTTCACATCCTTGAGCTATTCTGGTTCCCTCGTTCTTAATTTTCGTGTTAGAGTGGTTCATATTTTTCCTGTAATTAACTACCTATTTCTAATGATCTATTGTGTATCTCAATTTCAGGTTTATAACGTTGTAGTCGTACTATTATACGTTTATGAAGGTATATTGGGTAATTTTCTATACTTTGTAGGTGTTGTTCCAATTTCGTTCGGTACCTATTCGTTCTTAAATTAAATCCTAAGAGCCAATGAAGATACACATCTTATTTCCCACCAGCTCGTTTCTTTTTATATCTGATCACGTTTAACCTTTATATCTCCGGCGGAATTTCACTTAGTCAGATCATATTCTCACGCCAATTTTAAAAGTCATCTTTTAGATATTTGCCCTGCAGTTGATTTGCATTAGCTTGTTCCTTTGTTTTCTATTCAACTTTTGACTTGCCGCTTGGTTTCTAAGGCGTTAAACTGTTTTTGTTAGAAGTAGATAATGTAAAGTAGTAATAATCGTGATATGAAAAATTCACAAAGTCTTTCTATTGAATTGCAAAAAATGCTATTGTACAACAAAATACCAATAACTTTTGAACGAAATTTACAATTGGTAAATGGGACATTACACATTCAGTTAAACACTATTATGGGGTCCATCTTGGCTTTACTATTAAATGTTAGTTTCAGTTTTCAACATACTTAAGCACATACTTTATTACAATCTATGATGTGCTTAAATATACAAACGTAATACAAACACAAGGACTTTGGTATTTCCGTAAAAGCGTAGTAATTAAATCGATACTTTGTTTTGATTGTACCAATTTGTACTTTACTTTTGACACATTGTAAATATTACACCCTTTACTAACTCAATAAGCTAGCTAATGTACATGGTTTCGTAGAAAACCACAAAATTTAAATTAATGCCAGTAATTATAGTGGGATTATTTTGAAATCAGTTAAGTTTGTATAGCTTTTATTTCAAATGACAGCTCAAGCGGTCACCTCCCCCCAAAGTCCAGACCTTAACAACATTTTTACAACTTGTTACTACCCTCACCTCTAACAGGGTAAACTCCCTACTAACTGGACCATTTGAGCTTTTACATCAATTTATATATACATCATATCATAATAAACGTAGCTAAATAAACCAATGAAAACCACTAATTTTCTGTCAATCATTGATAAAGTTGTTAAAGTGTTTATAAGTAAGTATTTTTCTATAATTCTTTCGTTTAAACTAAGAGAACGAAGAAATTGGAATGGAAGTATTCTTGATGAATGGGCAATTATAAACAGAGAAACTATTACTGAACTTTGTTCATTTATTTCAGCTGTTACACGATGATATCAAACTTATAATTACCACATTGTGGTACGTAGTTTTTCTGAAATAGCTTAATTACGTGAACTACGAAAGGAGTTACCCTATAAATGCTTACAATTTGTTCAATTATATTCTACTGTTTCATTTAGACTAATAAAGTTAAACACTATAGACATTTGTTCGTTTTGAAAACCTTACGTACTTCTAAAGACTAATTTGCGTTAAAATATTATTAATTAAACGAAGATTTGGCGTAATCATTAGAATAATATTTTTAAATAAGGCCATGGCAAATGCAAATGATATAAAACAATTAGTAGAGGTACTTTGTGATATAAAAATCTGTTTTATCGAAACCAAAAATGAAAAAAAAAACATTTATTTTGTTTGTTATCACTTTATTTTACACATAGTTGTGACTACAGTTTTCACAATAACGTTTTTATTTTCGATCAATTTAAAATATGATTCATTTAAATCTGTTTTGGTCCATCATCTGTATGCGTGTAGGTGGTTTTCTAAAGTAATTGTTTGACGATATCTCCCTTCAGAATACAAAATTATAGGACTCTCTAACTATTAAAGTATCTAACTAAAGGATATAGTAACTAACGTGCCTACATTCGATGTTCAGGATGTTGTCGTTTAATTGGAATCCTTAATAAAAGTCACCAACGTTTTAACGTAATGAAATATCAATATTCGGTTGGCTCATCGTAGTATCATGGATCAGTGGCTATGAGTAAACACCTAAACACCCCCGGCAGAATCTCGCCATACCATGCGCCCGTGGCACCCATCCGTCCATATTTTGACGGGTCCAACCGGTTACCCAATATTTCTCTATCTACTTACTTAAGATCTCTACGATTATTGATCTTCAATAGTGAATACTTACTTTGGTGATGTCTATATTTGGTGAAATAATTATTACATTTTTTCCTTGTTCCCAATATACTCGTAAAGTAAATCACGGTTAACACAAGACATAAATTAAATTACATTATATATTAAAAAAAAGAAGGAATTAAAATCCTTATTCGTCTAAATTTTAAGATTAAAGATTTCAAATTTTGAACGCGTCCTAACAAGTAGGCACAACGAACTGAAAGCCACATCCCACGACCGGTTTCGACCTATCGGGTCTCATCAGGTGAGCGCTGGCAAAAAGACCTTTACAGGCTATATTATAAATATACTAAAGTATGGAATCAACAGAAACAATTACTCCGAGGGCTAATACCCCTACCGGCATTGAATTACACTGTTGATTCCTATGGACTAGGAGTCCAGTTCAAAATGTGAGATCTTTGATCTTAAAATTTAGACGAATAAGGATTTTAATTCCTTCTTTTTTGAATATGTTTAATTTCCGTCTAGGAGTCCATCGGAACCAACAGTGTAATTCAATGCCGGTAGGGGTATTAGCCCTCGGAGTAGTTGTTTCTGTTAATTCCATACTTATATTTATATTTATAATATAGCCTGTAAAGACCTTTCTGCTAGCACCCACCTGATGAGACCCGATAGGTCGAAACCGGTCATGGGATGTGGCTTTCGGTTCGTTGTGCCTACTTGTTAGGACGCGTTCAAAATGTGAGACCGTTGATCTTAAAATTTAGACCAATAAGGATTTTAATGATTTCTTTTTTGAATATGTTATATTTTAGTCTAGGAGTCCATCGGAATCGACAGTGTAATTCAATGCCGGTAGGGGTATTAGCCCTCGGAGTAGTTGTTTCTGTTAATTCCATACTTATATTTATATTTATAATATAGCCTGTAAAGACCTTTCTGCTAGCACACACCTGATGAGACCCGATAGGTCGAAACCGGTCATGGGATGTGGCTTTCGGTTCGTTGTGCCTACTTGTTAGGACGCGTTCAAAATGTGAGATCGTTGATCTTAAAATTTAGACCAATAAGGATTTTAATTTATTCTTTTTTGAATATGTTATATTTTAGTCTAGGAGTCCATCGGAATCAACAGTGTAATTCAATGCCGGTAGGGGTATTAGCCCTTGGAGTTGCTGTTTCTGTTGATTCCATACTTAAACGACTTTAATATATCATGAGTTAAAATACAATATCATATATTTTCTTAACGATATTGAATAAATTACAGTATTAAGCGTAATAAAAAAACAAATCACATACATTCAACATACATAATATATATCTTCTCCTCCATTACATTCCATTCTAAGAATCTGGCAATATCGACTTTTTCGAAGTATTCTCGTTACCAACAGCTGCGATATCGCCTCCTGAATTTCGGTAATGTGAATAACCGGAGTACGCTAATTCCTGTGGATCCTCTTTAAATGCAAGTCCTTTATCAGGATTGTAATATGAATGTTCATCAGTGAGGAAACTGGGTTGTGGATCCCGGTAGTGAGGTTGAAAACCGATTCCGCCTGAGGAATAGTGGGGTGCATATCCGCTTTGACCGAATGATGACTGCAGATGGGGCTTGCACAATTTAAAGAATCCTATCAATCCTGGAATAACGATAGCGAGGAATCCTAACAGTTTTTTGAAAGATGCTAATCCCAATATTAAGGGCAAGAATAACAGCAGCTTTAACTTAAAGAGCTTCAAAATTATAAGCATGGGGATAAACAGCTTTTTGAGTTGTTTTCGTTCTGAAAAAAAAAAAGAAAAACATACTTTTTATTCTAAGAATTGTTGGAGATTATTGCGAAAGGAGGTGGCTCGTTTTTGTTGACCAAAATAAAATTACAAACCGAAAAAATGTTATCCTCTAACCATGGATTAAATATGAAAATGTTTATAATAAAATAGATATTCAGGTAAGAACTACAGAAAAATCGTAGGGATCAAATGAATATTTGTAGTTCAAAGAAAAAGGAATTGTCGTTTCTAAGACATTTGCCCTCACATGCTTTGTACTTGTATATTTATTTATTTGTATTTATTTACGAACCAACTACAATATATGTAATTCTAAAGCTGAGCCGACTACTTTATATAATAACACAAGACATGAGGTTTCTTACCCGAATCTCATAATACTTTTAGGATACAAGTTTTGAAAAAGCTCAGAAACATATTTAGGTCTAAAAACATTTTTTGACGACTTTTACCGTTTATATTATTTTTTAGTTAAGAAAATACGTGACCCAAAATAATAAATCCCGAGTATTTGTAACAGTCATTAAATTTTTAAAAAATTGGTTTTGTTTCCATTTCCTCTCATTAGATAACTGTTAAAAATTCGTAAAAGTAAGTCGGCACTTATATATCAATTGCACATTTCTGTAAATACGAACAGTGAAAGTGATACCACAAAACTTGATAAAAGCTAAGTGAGAGCTGTCATCAAGTACCTTTGCTTAAAAAAAATGACTGCCAAATATCTACACGCCAACTTAATGGACAAAAGGGGACTCTGCTCCTCATTCTACAGTTACACATTGATGCAAGGAATTTGAGCTGGGCAAAACATCCACGGAAGATGACATTTCGAAGGACATCTAGCCACATCCCTCAGTGTGCTTAATGTTGAAAAAGCACAATCTATTATTTTGGCAAACCGAAGAACGACAATTAAACATTTGACTGAGCCCACAGGGATTTCATATGGAGGCATTTAAAGAACTCTTGCCAATGAACAGTATATGAAAAAGGTCTCCATACTTTAGGTACCAGGAATATTAACCGAGAAGAGAAAGAAAGTGAGTGTACATTTAAAGGGTTGATCTTGAAAAGTACCAAGACAACAAAGAAAAAAATTGAGACGATTTGTGACTACATCATTTTAACCCCGAATCAAAACAACAGCCAATGGCTTGGAAACGATCATCTTCATCGTCACCGAAGAAGACCAAAGTTTCAAGTTCAACGGAAAAGCTAATGGTGTGGGTTTTTGGGGATGTTGAGGGAATAATTATTTTAGAATATTTGGAAAAGGAACCATCTAGCACGGGCTCTTATTACGCAGATCAAGTAATAAGGTTGTGGGGGGGAGGCTATTAAACTATAGAAGCGAGGCCAATTGTGAGCAGGAGCCTTGTTTCATCAAGACAATGCTTCCACACACAAAGCCCAAGTTGCAATAACTGCCATTCTAGAAGCAAGTTTCGAACTGCTTGGACAGAACCCTATTTTCCACATCTAGCGCCCCAGTGACTTTTACCTCTTTCTTCAGCTTACAGATCAGTGTTCCGGGTCAAGAAATCTGAAGAAGGTAGTGAGCTGATCGCCGCTGTGAAATAATTTTTGGAGGGTCGAAACAGATACTTTTCTAAAAATATTTATTTGAATGAAGATGGACTAAATATATAGCTTATTAGAAAACTACGTGGATAAATAAAAGTAATATCAAAACATAGCCATTGTTTTCAATATTCATTGTCATTACTTTTGAATCACCCCCCAAAAGTATTAATTATTAATATGTTCAAAAAGTGATAAGTACTTTAAAAACCCAACAATTCGTAAAATAATTATGAACCGTCAATGTTTCGGGTAAGAAACCGTATATCTTCAATCACTGTAAATAGTACAAAGTTCAGTGTTAGAATAATGTTGTTGTGAGCTTAGCATGGGTCAAGAATTGCCTTTATCAGCTCAGATCCTTTGTGATTTATTTTAAAACCTCGTTAAAAAAAATTGTTCATTTTTATTTTTGCGCTAAGAAATTGTTTCGAAGATATATATTTCAAACCTTTATCGTACATTGTTTAGAAACTAGAAGTTTTATCTAATAAAGCGTCATATTGGCAGATAGTGTTGCCTTAATAACAAGATACCGCTAAAATGAAATCAAATTGATTCGACAAATTAAGTACTTAATTAAAAGGTGAAATTATAAGCTGATTTGCAATATTTTGATAATAAAAATAATAAATTTGTGCTTACTGAAATATGAATCCTTTTTGTCTTCAATTACATCAATTTCATCAGCAATTTCGTCCATGAAACGGGGTGAATAGCGTCCTCTCTCAGTTACTTCATCATTAAATTTTACTTCAATAGCACTAGACTTCATAAACCTTTCCACCTTATAAACATTAAAGACATTAGTTATCACTATAATTAATTAAAGTTTAGTTATTATGAGTTGCTTCCTTTCTAGTAGTTTAGAAGGAAGAATTAAGTTTCAAATTTAAAATAGAATAATTACTAATGTTGGTAAAATAATAAGAAAGACGCATTAAGGAAAAATTGTTTTACTAATAGTTAAAAAGGTTTTTATTGGTATTTTCTATGAAAGTAGACATATATCTATTACGTTTTCATTGTGCTTTTATTTCGCTTGTCGAGATTTTGAATTATTGAAAAGTAATTCCAAGTTGAGTAATAATATATTTTATGGATATTGAAGAAACGAACTTATATTTAATCAAATTTTTTTCTCTGAAAATTTCAAACAATTTCACGTAATTGAGAAATCCTACCCAATTCTACGCAACGAAACTAAAATAAAAGTATAAATTTTCTCAAGATCGATATAGTACTAAACGTACAAGCAATTCTTCTCTACTAGCAGTCATTTTGAATTGATTTTGAAAAGGTCACCAAATTACAATTTACGCTTATCACAAACACTTGGAAAGGTAAAATTTAATTAAAAAACAAATAAATAGAAAGGCTAATTCAACTAACAATTAGATTTGCGACTTTTGTAAAAAATAAGATCAAGTTTTCAAATATAAATTAACAATTAAGATGCTTATACAAAGTCGTAAGTGGTTCTAAGTTAATATTATTAACAGTTATTTTCTTACTTTTCTGAGAATAAATTTTACTAGCTGATCCCATTCTGGTTCATTTGTTCTTGGAGCTTCTGAAAATTCGTAGGGTTCTCGAGCCACACTCCGAAGCTGAGACTCGGGCATGCGCGTAATCCTGGCATTCTCAGTAAGATGATAAACTGGCTAAAATAACAAAAAAAAACATTAAAGAACATTTCTCCTAAGTTCTCACAAGTGATTTATAATGAGATTTGCAGTGTTTCTGGAATGTATTACTTTCTATTGTTATCGTTATATCGAATTCTTAATAGAAGACATCGTCAGTAGTTCACAGAAATCGAATGATATAAACTAACATCACAGTTTCTTAAAAAATGTTTTTTAAAATTGCGATCTTATTACGAAATTCCCTTCAGAAAAGTAACGAACAAGAAACATTTGCAGTCTTTGTTTTCGACGAATACTCACCATATGCAATGTGATTAGGATAACGTACATACAGGGTCATTCAAACTGATTGGTACATTAGACGTTTTAGGGAAACTAAGCATGTTACAGATTTGAAAATTTGGGAGTTGGGAGTAGGGGTTATCAACGATGATATATTTAATTAAAATAATTTCAACTGTCGGGCACTTCCGGTATAACCTGAAGTACCCGACAGTAGAAATTATTATAGTTAAATAGATCATCCCTAGTCCCAACTGCCAAATTTTCAAATCTGTAAGATTCTTAGTTTCCCTAAAAGTCTAATCCACCACTCAGTTTAAATAGCTCTGTATATGTTTCATCATTAGTAGTATTAAATACTTTGATAATTTTTTTTAAATACTAATATCTCTTCATAATAATTGTGCAATCACTAGGACAAAGGCCATAAAATCACGCTGTTGTGGGACATCTTGCCCAAACAAAATTTCTAATTTTTTAAGATAGGAAAATGAACATCATAGTAATTTTAATTTTTTAGAGTATGTTGCGATAAATAAATAAATATTTACTGTACGTTAGATACTATTTTTATCTTTAAATTTAATTCTGTGCGCCCTTGGTAATAACTAATTTTCTTTGACCTGCAAGGATTGTGATTCATCATTTTGTAAATATTTAGAATAATGATAATGAAATGACGAGGTGTGAAACGAAGAAAGTTGCATATGTGTGTCATATGAGAGTGAAAAAAATGTTTACTTAGGTATAACAGGACGTGTACTTAGCGTGCTTTGGTCGAAATACTCTATTTAGAATTTCAAATCAGAATACCTTGCATTCTATATTAAATTAAATACGAAACCCCACTTCAAGTATATATATACATAGTAAAATCAGTTAAAGTAAGTTATAACTCATAACTAAAATTGTGGTAACGGCCAAGTTAATACGAAATAAAAAATACGTGCCGTATGTCGAACAATTGCTCCACTCGCAATCTCTTTGTGATGTTAGTATAGGTAGAGAATTTAAACTTTGATAGTACCTTGTCAAAAAATTCGTCTAATGACTGTAACGCTCTAGATTTGAAGCATTCGGCCAGATCTCCATTAAGGCATTCAGCATTGGCTTTGGATAAATAGGGATCGACATCAGGGCCCGTTCCAAGACCTATCCAGTCTAAAAGGTCTCTACCTGCATTAAAATTTACAAAATTATATTTGCTACTGTTAAAATTACTTTTATCGATTAAAAACAGAATTTCTTTCTTTCTTCATTTTATTTACAAAATCATTGAACTATAAAAAACTTACAAACATAGTTTTATAGTTTCTATAAGCTTACACAAACGATTTATTACTGCATTATCCTGAGAAACAAATGTATATTTTTTTAATGAATTACATATATTGGAGGTTATTTCTCTCTTTAATTGCATTTTCATCTTTCCAGGACATTTCTGCCTACTCGTCATATAAAAAGGAAAATTCTAATACAGGAATTATTCATCAAGATATGTTCTTAAAAACCGTAAGTAAATTTATATTATTTAAGCTCTAAAGTGATAACAAATCTACATAGAATCTACAGCTTAGAATTTATGTAGCTAGATTTAAAGTCGAAGTTTATAAATTAATTTTACTTTTATTTTCGCAAAGTTCAGTTATAACCTTAGAGAATAATAACATGGAAACAGCACTTAATACTATAGGAGTGATCTTCAAATAGCAAATAATTGTGGTTCGCCTTTCTCACTCTAACGCGTCCTGATTGGTAGAGAGATACGGTTAGGGAAGAGACAGCCAATCAGAGCGCGTTAAAGCGAGAAACGCGAACGACAATTATTTCCTATTTCAGGATCACTGATATAATATTAAATGCCATCTTTAGGCTTATAACTGATTTCAAAAAGAATTGTAATATTCAGTTACTTTTCATCAAAAGACGTCAATTAATTAAATTTCCTACCTTGCCTAGGCCCTCCGTCGTTCTCAAAAACACGTTGCTCCCTGTTTTGTGCTGATCGTAGCGCTAGCAATGACACGCCAGTAACAAGAAACAACCACTTTGCGCTATAAAACATTGCGAACCTTTTCAAAAGTCGATATTTATTGAATTCGTTGATTAACAAGACCCGCTTCGACCGACCGTTCAGTGCCTCTTCTAAATGCTTGCAGTAACGTTTCTTACGAACAAAGTCGGGTCACGATAACTGTAAACTACCGCCAAGAACGTGATCAAAGACTTTAAGACTTAAAGCAAGTTTGAAACGTGGTTCGATGAGTCCTTATGAACTTATATTATACGAACGCTCTTGAAACGTTGCTTGGAGACGAAAATATATTTGAATGAACGGCACATTAAGCTGAAAAGTGTTTTATAGCTCGTATATGGGATTACATTATTCTTGTTGGTGGTCTAAATGAAATGGGTATTCCCTGGTTAGATAACAATACATTGGAAGAATGATTGCAGCGGGCATTGCCCAGTGAAAGCGAAAGTCAATCCGGATCTAAAGGAGTGCACTGTAACTTGATCGTAAGGATTTGGAAACTCCGGTGTCGTAGTGTAGTAATGATTTGGATGTTATAAAACATGTTAATTATTTAAAGCCACAATAGGGTCATATAGTTATTTGTTAAGTAATTCTCGAAAATTATTTCTTTTATGTCGTCGATCTGTCATAATCCAACATTGTTTACAAAATCGATAGATGATGGTTAATAAAATAATTTAGATGTAGGTATCACTACACACATAAATAGTTAATACCGTACATCATTATCTTTCTTTTGTTTATACTATTCAATAACGAGATAAAAATTTTCGGGTTGACAAGGGTGAGCTTAAATTATTCTTATAGAATACTTTAAAGAATGGAGGTTTAACAATAAAAATTAAAAATAACCTTATTTGGAATAAAGCAAGGAAAGTACAAAATTTTAAAAATTATTTATTGGTTCTCTCGAGAGACTTATTATTTCTATAATTTGAACTGAATGTAAAGCAATATTACTGCGATTTAGTTATAGCAGAAGATAAAGGGCTATGCCCTGCCCTACCTGCCTACTTCAGTTCTACAAAAAAGATAAAATAAAAAAGATACTTGACTTTGCAAAACATCAATGAATAAGGAAACTGATAACTATAATACATAGTCGATCATTGGTTTATAAACAATGGTAGTACATAAAATATCTTTTTTATTCTGCCTTTTTTTAACTACTCACCATATTAAATCGCCTTACGTTGTCACGTGTTCGGAATGCCTTAGGAGGCTTTAGTTGCCAGTGAGCCCTTCACACCTATAAACTGCCACTGGCACAGTTTATTATAGCGTAGGTTTATTTATACTGGAAATCGGTGCAGCTATCTCGTTTGATGATACAGTATTCTGGAATTAGGTCACCATTAAAACGTCTAATTAGAACATGGAACTGTCTTAGACCTACATTCGATATCCAGGGCGTTGTCGTTTAATTAAAAAAGAAAGATTTCCTTTACTAGTATAGCTATGTAAAGTGCTATGCACCAAGGAACGAAATTAAGTTACAGCATGAAGGATAACTATGATTTCGCTATGGTACCTGTCTATCTGAATTTGAACCGGTTCATCTAGTACTTCTGCAATTCACACGAAAACAAAAATAATTAATTTAACAATTTTTCTAGCACGGTGTAACTATTCATATCGAAAATCGGAATAATACAGGACACAGATGATGTGTGATCCTCGCGGTAATTTACTCAAAATGTATTCAGTAAATTACTAGTTGACACATGGGTTTGAGACATATGTTCTAGATATGTACTCAAGGGCTTCAAACACCCTACTAAACTAAAAAGATTTTAAAACAGCTTCCATAAGTAAAGTACAATAACAACCTAACTTTATTTGTTCTTGTATATTGCCTATTTTGGCGACTATTACTAATTTAGTGAGATCATACTTCATTTAACTTTAGGTAGGTTATTAGTCCTTAAAGGTTGTAATTGTTTTACTACTGCCTATATATCATAAAATAAATGTTTTGATTCTACAACTGTAGTTTAAAATTTAAATGAGTTCATTAGGTTTCAATTGAAGTACCATGGAGTTGTATGTTGTTATGATTAGAAACAAGGCACACTTCTCACATGTTTAAGGACCTTTGAAACTGCATGTCATGAGAATTCGGCTTTATGTGGATGATCTGTTTAAAAAAAAATGATGCATTTACCCTTTAAATAATTTGAAGGTTTAAAATAATCTACAAATAACTCGAGTCATAATATACACATATATATATATATATATATATATATATATATATATATGCATATATTTTGCAATATATGGATGTTTTGCAGATATGAAAAAGTTTAGGTTACATATTGGGTTTCTCAACGTTCATCGAAAAGATTACTGCTGCTTTTATAGCCAACTGAATAAAATAGCTTTGAACTATCTCCAATTTTCTTCAAAGTTTTAAGACTACACTTCTGTGCCAATTTTTGATACCAGCTAGTAGTAGTGGCTATTTTCTATTTATAGAATTCGACATTATAAAATAAATTGAGCAATGTATCAAAGGACGATAAAGATATCTCTTTTAATACTACATTCCCATTTTCATTATTGCCATAGGGAAGATTTTGTCATTGTTGGAAAAGATTTTTATCAATATTATTAGCGCACATAATACAAATAAGTAACAAAATATTTCTGTACTCTCTTAAAGAATGCAGAATGCGGTTTGGTCTAACAGTAAACAAAAAAATGTCCTAACTCTACATCGGGCAGGAAAATATGAATACTTTAGTGAAACAGTATCAGTTCTAAGAAAATAAACACTTTTCGTAAACACAGGAAGACGCTTACGGTTGAAAACATACCCACAGAGACTATTTTAATAAAAAATTATAAGTTGTTTCAGTTGACCATAATTTGTGATTTTGTAATAAAACAGCAGATAAATTTTAATGGCTAAGAATTTTGCAAGATCTTTGATTGTAGAACCTATCAAATTTTGGTTAGCAAATGACCAGAACTTCGAAATATAGTTTCTGTTGCTATCGTGATAGGTAATTATGCAAAAAAGTAGATAACATGTTTATTTACAATACTTAAGAATATGCAAAACATACATTCAGTATAATTTTGGTATAATATAAGCTACAGAAACAAACGTTGTAATACTCTAAACAATAAAACATCGAAATCCGAAACTGATTCTTTTTTCCGAGCTAGGGAAAAAAAGTTGGACCATTAGGATTAGGACAAAGAGTCATCGTACTTTTAACGATTTTTATTTATTTATGGCACTGCAAATGTGGGAAATTTTAAAAAACGTACAAAAGTGGTCTTTCCATATTTTTGAGTATCATGGTTGAAGGGAATTTGACAGGGCAGTTTTATGAAATGCATTTTTCTTTCCTGTATTCTTCACACCAATAAAAAGATAAAAACATCTCTCCTACTCGTTGCTGATCTAACTCCCCAAAACCGTAGGAGAAATGCACTCGACATCCATCTTCCATGAAATGAGTCACTTAGACCATTGTTTCTAGATTATACATATTTATATTGGAATATATTTGCTTGATTATGGTAATTTATAAATTTCAATTAAAACACACCCCAAACAAATTTAAAATGAGAACGAAATGGTATTCGCAAAATTATGCGTATCAGTGAAAGCATTCGTTGTTTCCGATAATAGAAAATAATCACAAGTAGCAACGAATTAGTACACACCATGTGCAGATCACATATGTGCATATTAATAAATTAATTAGATTAAAACGACAAAGAAGCTTTACAGAAAGCACACTGATGTAGGGGTATATTACAGACTACAGACGTGTATTTCTTAAACATAGTAAGGTGCTTACTTATGATTGTTGTTCTTATAATGAATTGATGAAATATTTATTTCACGGAAAAGATCTGAAATTTGTTACAAAAACCCAAAGATATGGTTGGAAATAAAGGCAGAAATATTATTAAATGCTTCGTTTATTTTGATTTATTATTATAAATTTCATTGCCGTTTCTAGTAATATGTAGGTAATACAATAGATGCAGGAATAAAACTTCACGAAGTAGATTTTCACGATTTTTTTTATTTTTTATTTAACAATGTTTAACGTAACATGTTTCTTTTTCATTTTCATGTGTCATTTCCTTCAGTCTGGTCATTTAAAATTAAGTTCTGTTTTTTAAATTTATTTATTTCTAGATTTTCTATGAGATTTAATTTTTTGCTTTTATTGCAGATATGTAATATTTCAAACTCTTCTTTTATTATTTAATTATGATCTTTTTCTATAATGTGGTTCGCTTAATTATAGTCTGTTTTATTGTTTTAAAAACAACTTTTATGTTCGGATATACAAAACTTAATTTTAAATGACCAGACTGAAGGAAATAATTCCCCTCTCCTTAATCATATTTAATGTTAAATCCACTCCCAAATGCAACCTAGTATTTAAGATATGATGCGACACCTTAGGTTTAGTAAAAATACTTATTGTCCGAAGAAGCCAAAAATGTTTTGCGAAAATCTGCTTCGTGAAGTTTTATTCCTGTATTATGGATTTTCATCAAGTAAAGATCAAAACTATTCAATACAATGGATTCTTTCTTCTCAAAAGCAAATCTTTACGTACGCGTTCTTCAAGATTCAAGATTGTGGTATTCCTGTAATATTTTTATCCTAAATGATTACATTTTTCTTCTAGTAACGAAATTGCCAATTCATTTAAATGAAATGGAACTTAAAATTCTTCAATCGCTGTGCCATCAATATTATGGCTGTGCGACGTAAGAAAACCCGATTAGATAAATTACGTTGAGACAAGTTTGAAATAGTTTATAGAGAAAATTTAAACTTTTAAACGGGTTTTGTCAGTTTAACAAATTGACTGGCAATCTGTCCACAACTTGTTCGGTTTCATATGAATCGGATATATCAATTTATTGTAAATCAAATTAATAAGTCAATATATGTATAATGTGACTAACTCTATTTGTGGTGTATTCACTGTGAAACGTATTCCATAACAGAAATTGTATTGATGACATATTCTCAAAGTATTTTTGTACTTCAAATATATATTTTTTTATATATGTATAAATGAAGTTAAAAATTTAGTAGATAGTGGTGAACTGATGATAAACAACAGAAACACAAACAACAGTAGATATACTTGATAGTGTTTGCATATATAGATATTTACCTATGAATAAATGAACATGAATGTTGTTTTTGACAAACAAAGTACATCCAATGAAAAATTAGTTACTATTATTCTCAGGGTTGTATTAAGGCATATACCAAATACATATATATATATAAATAGAAATTACCTTATATAAACACTATCTTTAATATCTCGGAACTGATGAAAGTATGTCATTTATTAAATGAAAACGTTTATATAGGTAATGTAATGTAATTCGATTTATGCAATATTAACAACGTTTTATTTTTTCATCAACTGTATACAGTCGTCATCATCAGTCAGAAAATCGCATTGAAAACTATCTAAATATTCCATCATGTTTTCAAAACATAACTTTCCTTAGTTATTTTGATGTGAATTCTTTCAATATATCATGAAAGTTAATTTCCTTTAGGATACCATATTCAATAGCCATTATTGCATGTGAATTCAAACGTTTTTGAGGCATTGCTAATCGAAGATACCTTTTTATGTTTTAATTTTGAAAAGATTCGTTCGCCAGTTGCGTTTGTAATCTTCAGACGTCTGTATTTTTTTTTTAAATTCTATTACTACATTTGGAAATGTTGATTGAGTCATATTACCAAACATCAGCACTATTCTTATTTCAAGTGTCGTAGTCTAATTTTGAACTCAAGAATACGTCTGTAAACACAGGCTGAATGTACTGGGATCTTTTCACAACTCTCTTTAATTTCATTGTCACAGACATTGTCAAGAAATATACTAAAAATCCAAATAAGGAATTAATACATTAATTAACATTAATATATCTAATATCAAATGTGTTTCAATTTTGAACTTTTGTTTTCTTTTTTTGTATTTTTCTTCCTTATCAACGATTTTCTTGAATCAGCCTTCAAAAGAATCTTATCAGCACTAGGACTTTATTCATATTAAATTAATATTTGGACAATTAAAATTACATGGTAATTTCATATATTATAATTAAATACTTAAATTGTTTTACTAAGCAGTTTTTCTTTAAGTAACCGAAAATGTCACTGTAGCATATCATGAGTGAATGGTATAGTTCTTAAAACATAATGTTTCTTTGATTTTATTTATTTGAGCACAGTTTACATTTTGCTAAATCTAAAATGTACACTTTCAAGCCTTTGAATAATCACTAAAACGGTGCCCCTTAAAACTAGAAAGTTATAAACAGCCTAATCTAGTGACTTTAATTTTTAATACATAAATAAATAAATAACAGTTAAATTTATGTTAACTAGGTACCTGAATCAAGAAGATAGCATTGCGACTTCAGTGAGGTTGTCGTAATGAAATAAAATAAAAAGTTTTACAAGTAGGATAGGAAAACTACAAAATAGGGGGAACATAAATTTAAGTAATAATTAATTAATATACCTCCCCGTGATTTAATTAAAATCACCCATTTCCTGCATTTAGCACAATACCAAGGCTACACTTAAGACTAGTAAATAAATAAATAAATAAATTACTAAATAAATAAATATTAGTAGTTAGAGTAAATTAATAAGTAAATGGTGCTATTTTAAATCTGTTCAAAAAGCAATAGGTTTCAGGAATTTCCTTCCTACGTATCGATCACAATTTCCGTGCTTGAACGAGTTTGTTTATTTCATTGTAGGTAGTAAGTAGGGCGGGTTTGGTTTCGGATCCCATTAGGGCTGGGCAGCCTACGTGGGCAAGACATTCTTCCCCGTCTTGCCCATCCTTTGCAGCCTTCATATACCGGAAAAATCGAAGAATTTCTGGATTATCACTAGACGGTTTCCGAAGTTCATTAAGTTCCCTGGAGACAGGAAAACAGCAATGAACACAAAAAAAAATACATTAAACATTAATCAGCTAATGCTACTAAAGTTAATTTCAGTATTTAAGTATATGGAATGTCATCAGTTTTGGCCTTTTCCCCTAAATCATTTACTTTTTATATTGAGAATCTTTGTTAAAAACTAAACTTCCAACAGTGGAAAAAACAACCACGATTTCTTGTTTGTCCAGTTTACGAGTTTTGTTGTTTTCTGTATTCGCGACAACTGTCTCGTCTTTGGACGTCTTTAGGCTAGCCTAACCAAAAGGCAAAACAGCTGTGGCAAACACAGAAAACAAGTTGTTGCGGCCTTCTAAGAAAAAGTATCTTAAAAGGAAACAATGTAAACAGCAATATTTCACTTGTTTAGTTTAAACTTTGAAAAAGTGTCTTAGATTCGATGCCAACAAGCCAGGTCGACTAAGCGATAATTACAAAAATGTACTGAACCTAAAAATTGAACTCAAATTAGTAAATAAAAGTGGACTTTTGTAATATAAATAGAAATAGACTGTTTCACGTTCAGTGAATAAAATTAAATAATCCGCACTAAGAACACGGCGTTTTAGTTTGTTATGTAATGTCCGAAGTAGATTCGTAAAATACACACACAAACCACCATTCATCATTAAGAACAACGAATTTGGTCAAATACTATACGAGGTGTGTTTTTTAAGTAAGTACAGCAAAGATATCTTCATAATTTTATTTTTACACGAAAGCCTGTACCTTAATCTACACTCCTACATAACTTCCTTCAATATTGAGGCACTTCACATAACGTTTGACTAGTGATCAGCTTTTGAATACCCTTCTCATAGAACTTTGTCATCGTCTTGAAGACGCTGATCGCCCAGATGCTTCTTTAAGTGCAAGAACAAATGGTAGTCATTGGGCGCCAGATCAGGGCTGTACGGAGGATGATCTTTGGTCCGATTAGCCACATGCGGACGGACATTGTCATGCAAATTTGTGCGGCCATCTTTAAACGCTCTCACCAACTTCCTTACCATTACATCACGCATAATGTTTTGTTCGTAAAGTACACAGATCTCAGATCTCACGATGAATATCAATCGGTTATAGTCCTTTAGCACTAAGGAATCGTATAACAGCCCGGACTTCACAGTCTGCGGGACTAACGATTGTCGGAGGCATCTTAAACACTCACTAAACAACGTAAACAAGGGCGAATCAGACCGTAATGGCATCAAAGCGTAGGTGAGAGATGTAGGAACTCAGTGCGCATGCGTGGAACGCTGACCACAGCGCTACGGCGGCAGAATTTCAAAACGGTACTTAAAAACATGCCTCGTATTAATCAAGGTTTTACCATAGTAACTATTTTAGATAATTTGAAAGAAAAATTTTAATGATAAATGTGTTTGTAAAAATTGAGTAATTAAATTCTTGTTGCTGCCCATCTATAGGAATCGAAAGAATAAAGCATGATATACAATGTTGTTGCTTTTAAGATTTCTGTATTTTGATAACATACCTATAGGGTGCAAACTGTAAACTAAAGCATCTAAATATTGTCATTAAAACATTATTTCGAACATTTCTTTATTATTCATAGCGCAAATGGATGCCCTTTATCATGTAAATGTAATTGTTTATTTATTACCATTATTGGGTTGAACTTATTCAGACCTCAGAAAGCACGGGATGTCCTTTGGCGTTCCCCCTTTAATTACAAATTCCGATTACGTCTCAAAGCGAAGCTTCCGAAAAGGAAAATATTATATGGGTGTTCCGGGCAGCAGGGAAACCAAGAAATAGGCACATACGTTCATTCATCGCGGACCGGTGACATAGAATATTGATGCACTTTCTATTTCCTGATTACAGATACGATAGGAGGAACTGGTGGTTAGACCCAGTCTATATCCATGGTATTGCAGTTCTCCATGGCCTGTAAGAATTACTACAAGGGTTTTAGCTATCCTCCTATCGAAGTTGAGACTTTTTATCTGTAGTCTTTGTAGTTTTCCGGAGGGTGGTGAAGGCATTTTCTTGTCTATATCTTAGTTGTACTTTCCATAGCTCCGAAATAGCTTCTTGCTTGATGAGGCTACTAGAAATGTCAACAGCTGATTCCAAGCCGTTTTGCAAGATCGTCTACAAGCCTTTCTGTCGCTATGGCCTGAAACCCAGCGTAAGATTACCTTGGTTTGAGTCGCTAGTCTATTGAGGGCTTGGTAACAATCCTTCGACTTTGTCGAATAACCTGTAAGGGCATCTAACGCACCTTTGCAGTAAGTTTATAGGTATGTGAATTCGCCCTGTAGTATCAGCTGCTATTTCCACCTGAAAAGGGGTGGTCAACCTACTCAAGCCAATTCCACTCCCCTGAATTGCTATTTGTCCCCAGAGCCAGTCCAGTATTTATTGTTAAAAAGAAATAGAGACTATGTGTTGACAGGGGGCACCTCGAACATATGTCCCATGATCACATCCTTGGGGAGCTGAATGGCCCGCTTTGCCATCCTTTTCGTGGATGTTATTTATCTTATGAAGGTCCAATTCTGTTTCAATAAGGATGAAAAAAAAATTTTCCTGGAAATTCAACAGGATGAGGAACCATTAATCCTATTTCCTTCTATAAAAACAATTTTGAAGATCACTATTCCTTGAATTTAGCTTTTTATAATTAAATAGTGCTTTTATAGAACAATTTACTTGTATTTTACTAACTTACTCCAATTTTCTAACAAAAAAAAATGTAATTAAACAAAGTGGTGATGTAATTTAATTACTCCTCTAGTTGATAACACAAGCTATGCTGTTCATACATTTCTGTAGCATATAATGTAATTTTAAGAGAGGTATTTTCTGTTTAAGTTTTAAATTGAGTTTCAGCTGTAATTTTCATCAATTGGTGTTTGCTGTTAGTAGTGTCAATTATTTCGATTGTATTCAATTGCTACGATTTAAATTCTAAAACGCGATACAAATCGTTGGAATTTTTTCATTACATCGCATTTTCGGTTAAACAAAAAGGTATAGTTTCATTTTATGTTAACATTGCATTACCACTTTAGAAAAACGAATCTCTAATAAAAAATGTTATTAATTATTAAAATGTTCATACATGTAAACGATAACGATGGATTTGACGATAGCTAGCGATGCTATGCAACTATAGAGATATACGAGGGTAAATAAAATATAAACGGTAATTTTGTAAAATAAATTGATTGATTAATGGTAGGTAAATATTTACAAAATATTTAACATTTTTCAATGTAGTCACCTCCGTGCTCTACATACTTTTGCCACCGATTTGTAAGCTTGAATATTCCTTCTTCATAACTACTCCTCTACTTCTTCATTGCTTTCAAATCTTTTGCCTCCAAGTGATTCATTCAATGGCGCGAACAAAAAATAAGTACAGGGTGATTAGTGATTAGTTAGGGCTATAAGGAGGATTATAGAGGCTTGAGGGTTTCCCAGTCCATTTCTTCCAATTTATTCCTTGTCAAAACTGCTGTGTGTGGCCTGGCGTTGTACGTCGTCATGAAGGATCCTCATTCGCGACGTCTCGAATGGGCATACCCCGTCGTTTGCTTCGATACCCGATTTTTGTCGACAACAACAATGTAACAACTCAGAATAGTAAGCCGTATTCACTGTTCGTTGATCGTGAAGAAATTTAGTAAAACTCCCCTTTAGTCAAAGGAAACAGTCGCAAGCACTTTTCCGGCTGAGAGACGGGTTTTGGCTTTGACAGAGACAGGGCAGCCTTCAGCCTTCATCCTTTCTTCGTCACCCCATACTCGCGATTTTTGATTCGGGAGTGTAGTGGTGGACTCACGTCTCATTATAAGTGACGATACGCCTAAAAAAACTCCCCTTCTTGTCGAAATCGATTCAGAAGTCCTTCACTGACCGACTCCGACCAGACCTGTTTTTGATTTTCGGTCGACAACCTTGGAACCCAGCCTGCACTAATTTTTCTAAAGCCAAAAGCCAAGTTCATCAGTGATGATGGATAGAACACTCCCATAGCTGATACCCACTTTATCCACTTCTTATGAGATTTGTTCAATAGTTGATCATCCGACGATCACCTTCAACAAGGTCTCGTACAGCACGGATGTTGTCTTTTGTGAGACTTGGGTGAGTTCTCGCTCGTCGATCATGACTTTCGACACGTTCTTGCCCATCCCTGAATTCTCTGACCCACGTATACACTCAATTCTGAGACAGTGTAGCATTGTAGCATCCCCAAACTGTGCCTTCAAACGAGTTAAAAATTCTGATGGTTTAACCTAATCGCCTTCATTGGTTAAAAACTTTATGATTATGCGTTGTGCAACAGACGAAGGTACCTTGCGCTCAGTCATGGCTGTACTGCGGACAGAACCGAGCGCAGCTGCTACCTAAGCTGGTTTCTCCCTACTCATAAACCAAATAACACTCGAGCATCGAATCCTCTAGGTCGGAATTGCGTGTTAAGCTAAATAGTAAAATTACCGTTTATATTTGATTTACCCTCGTATTAGAAGCAGAAATAGAAATAAAAAAAGATTACTATTCGTAAACAGTAGGGAATGTAAGATGCTCCAATTTCAAAGAAATGCGACGATTAGCTCAGGATAGGAAGGAGTGGAGGTGCATGTCCAACTTGTGTGTCGAACGGACAACTTTATAATGATGCAAGTAAGTCTTTAAGAAAAATTTGTTTGCGATGTCAGCGTAAACGCAAAATAGTTTATAATCGATAGAACTCTTGTCAATTAGCTACGTTGCACATGCAGGAGTTGGTAGCTACTGCTATTCCGCTATTTCTGTTTTATAGCGAAAATTCTATCTTTTCGAATATTTACGTTCTAGTAAAATTATTGAAAACATTTGTGGGCATACTCCGCTGTAGACTTGTAATACTTCTTCAATTTGGTACAAATAACTCATAAAGCAGTAACTTTCTAAATTTCGTTGTGTAATTTAACCAAGGGTGTTGTTGTACCGTTATCTACTCTTTAGTAAAGTTTCAAAGTGTAGGAGTTGGTTTGTTTGTTTGCTTATTCCTAAAGTTGAAAATTCCTCTTTCAGAGAATTTGTATTTGTATGGAAAGGAGCAACGGTAATAACTGAAATATTTTCTTTGGTGTTTTAAGCCAGAAAGCCATTTAAAATCCGCATTGTATGCTTGGTTGGCAAACTTCGATGGGAGTTTGTATTTAAAACGCGGTAAGTTTTGTATTCATCCCGTCAACTCAAGTTCCTGCTTGCCGTTTCGTTTTTATTACTCCATTTGTCAATAGGGCATTCATAATCGAGTTATCTTCTTCCGTTGCTTATCTCTTTCGAAACAGAAATTGCTAACACTTCAGCCTATGAAAATAGTTTTAAAAAATGCGTAGAGTCATACCCAATAATAATATAAAAACATCCATGATATACTTGAATAAATTGTAAAGGAGAAATAGCATAATTATTTTAATACAATTACATACTATAAAATCTATTACTTAAATGTGCTTTCACTATAAATGCAAAATTATCAGAATGTGCTCATCTGTCTGTGTGTTGCCAAAGAAGTTGAGAAATAATGAGTGAAATTTTGAATATAAATATAAATATAAATATGGAATCAACAGAAATAACTACTCCGAGGGCTAATACCCCTACCGGCATTGAATACACTGTTGATTCCGATGGATTCTTAGACGAAGATATAACGTATTCAAAAAAGAAGGAATTAAAATCCTTTTTTTCCTAATTACAAAGGATCACATATTCCACATTTGGAACGCGTCCTACCAAGTATACAGAACGAACCGAAAGCCATATCCCACGACCGGTTTCGACCTATCGGGTCTCATCAGGTGGGCGCTGGCAGAAAGGCCTTTACAGGCTATATTATAAATATAGATGTAAATATGGAATGAACAGAAACAACTATTAGACGAATAAGGATTTTAATTTCTTCTTTTTTGAATATGTTATATCTTCGTCTAAGAATCCATCGGAATCAACAGTGTAATTCAATGCCGATAGGGGTATTAGCCCTTGGAGTAGTTGTTCTGTTTAATGGGTTTGTTGGTGAGTGTTTTGTCGAAGTAGTCTATGGCGTGCTGATGAGAACCAATGAGTTCGAAATCGCGATCCACGTCTGGCAGTATCGACAGAATACTGACCAATAACATATTTTTATTTTTATTCGATCTGGTTACGTGCCTACCACGTAGATATAGCTACGCCGTGCGTTCAGTTTTACAAATCGGTGTCCTTATTAAAAAAGGACCTTGTTCAACATTACTTAATTCTACAATAAGTAGCCAATTTTTCCAGTTGGCGTGGATAGATTGCTAAAAACAAAATTTTCTAAAGCATGAGCATAAAAGCCGCATAAAAATATTCAGTATTGGTTACTGTAGCACTTTAGTGGCTTTATTCTTGTTTTCTTTTTACTTCTCGTTTTCTTTTGCTTCTGAATTAGAAGTCTAAAGCACTGACAGCTTTGTATTTTTAATGTAAAGGGTTTAAAATTTGAATTTCCTGTAATCCTCTTTTAATTACAGTTTGTTAACATTTTTGACAGAATTCAAGATTATTCTTTTCATTTATTTTTTTCCTGTTCATTGGTTATATTTTCCTGAATAACCTACATTACTTTCCACGTAGAAAGTAGGTTCTGATCGATGGTATTTGAAATTGTAAATAAAAATAAATACACAAATAGAAAAAAATATTCCTAAACATATTGATTTAGTTACTATTAGGTTAGGTTAGGTTAGGATGAACAGTTATACATACCTGCTGAGTTGTGCTGAAACAAGATTGCTGTACGGCGCAAACTTAGCTGGATTTGCGTACATCATGCAGACCAGCCTTTCTCTGCATTTTTCCGTTTCGGGGGATTTGTCACTTCCGAGGCCCAATTGTTGGAAAACAGTATCCAGGCGAGACAGTAACGGGCTATAAAAGGGGTCGTAAGTCGTCAGTAACAGGGTTGAACTAGGGATCTTGTGGAACACTTTGAAATCCGTTTTTTTAGGCGGCATTCGCAGGTAATAGTCTTCTGATCTGTAAGGGACATAAGCCACTCGCTGATTTATTCCCAACCTTAAACATAAAGTTTATTTGTCATTTTTATGAGACTTCACCTTTAATGCTTTTCTGCCATGAGGAATAAAACTGTACCCTACGTTTAGCAATACTGCAACAGTTGGACTATTTTTATGATGGCGACAGATTGCGCTAGAAATACAAAGGAAGGCCCGTGTGTTATCAATCAGAAAAACAACTAAAAATGGAAGAAAGATAATAATGTTTCGACTATAAGTATCACAAAAACATTATTTATTTGTTCCAATAAGTGTTTTTATTAGATAGTAGCCGGCTATCGCTGGTGTATAAATCGTAAGGCAAAGGGAAGTTAAGAAGTTTGTATGGTAATGAACTGCGAAATATTGTAAATTTCAAAAAATAAAAAAATAAAAGACGATACTCTTAATAATGGCCTTTAACTGAAACAGAGGTATTGTTTTCAACAAGCGATTTATTTTTATATCTTATATGTTTTGGATTTAAGAAGTTTCGGTCCAAAACACTTCTCTCATGGATGCTAAGCAACGATTACTTCAAGAATCTTGAGAGACTGGAATTAGTCATGTATGAATAATTAGAAACAAGTGAAGATGGATCAATAGGTCGAAAAGCAAATGAACTAAGGTGTAGTTATTTGCTGTAATAGTGAGTGTTTCACACGATACGGTAAATTGGAGCGGACTTTTGGTTTTCTGTGGTGTATCACGTCAAGTTCCTGACAATCTTAATTAATGTTTTTTCTTTAAAGAATTGCAGAATTTTTATTACGTCTATTAAAGAACTATTTACAATATCTACAATATATAATAACTATAGCGCGGTGAATTGATGCGGTGTTGTGAATTCGTATTGACTTTCTACTTAGTACTGAGTAATTTAAGGGTAGTTAAGAAGCGGAAGCAATAGAGAATGGAAAAGGCAGCAAAAAAAGTTCAGAGATAGTTAGAATACAGCTAGGTATTGAGAACAATATAGGAACTATCGATCAGGTCATAAATTATGGTGATTGTATGCAGAGGACAAAGACAGACAAATGCGGTAACAAGGACTAAAGGTTAGAATTTTTGATATTTCACAACAGTGACAGTAATGTAAGTAGCATAGACCATTCAATTTGATTACACTAAAACACTTCCTGCACTTTAATTGTCACATTAACAATAATTTCTTCATGTTTAATAAAAAATATACATACAAAGGTATATGGGGTGTCTTAATGAATACATTCAAATGGAAACGGAATGTTTCTACATGACTATTGTATACGAAAAGTTGTTTTAAGATGGCCTGAATAATTGCGATCATAGAGCAGAAAAACAGCATTTAATATTATAGCACTGATCCTTAAATGCAAATTAATTGTGGTCGTCCTTTCTCGCTATAAAGCGGCCTGATTGGCTGTCTCTTCAGTAGCTCCACAGCTTCCCACAAATGTATTAATAAAACCTCATGTCAACTTCAACAAGTGTGATAAAAATTTTCACAATCAGTTGTCAAAATGACATAAGGTTTATAGGTACGTTTGTGTGAAGTGTTTGAGAGATGGAAGGGAAAGCCAATCAGGTTGCGTTAGAGCGAGAAGGGACGACCACTATTATTTTCTATTTCAAGATCACTGCTATAATATTAAATGCTGTTTACATGTTTCTATATTGTGAGATTGTTATGTCATAGAAGTTTGAATCAGTGATTATACGCTATTGGTTTAAATACGGATCTTATGCTGTTGCTATGTACCTAAAACCAATGTTTTATACAGCAGAATATATGTTTTTATTATTATAGTTGAAATACTGCGGTTATTTGGCACTTGGTGAAACATTACTTGTAGCGGCAAAATATTATTACTAACAATAACAATACCGTACTTCCTACGAATTCCAGATGGCTGGAAACTTTATACATTAGTGGCAGTCACGTACACAGACTCTTCAGATCGGAGCGTATGTAACACCAATACATAGAAATATGCGGGTTATGTTGTACCTACCCCTATTACCTGACCGTAACAATGTTTAGATATAAGTTGAATAACAGTCAAATAGTGACCAGTCTTTGTGGTCACGTTCCCGCTGTTAGCACCTCATTTATATTGTAAGTTGGATCAAATAAAAGTGGAAAATACATTCGTTCATCTTTTTATATATCATCGCGTCTGTACAACCCCTCACTATTATAAAAATATATTGGAAGGAAAGACACTAGGTGTATTAGAGGCGGACTGAAAAGTTTGTTGGCTGACCCATAGATGGCGCCAATAGTAACAAATCCATAACCTTCAAAAGGCGCGTGTATAAATTTGGCAGCTGTTGCACTATTAGTATCTGAGTTATAGCATTTTTAGTGAACGAACTTTTGTTACTTTGAAAAAATGGATAAAAAGGAATTTCGTGTGTTAAAAAGCATTGCTTTTTGGCGAAAAAAATACTGTTGAAACCAAGGCTTAGCTTGATAAACATTATTCGGACTTTGCACCAGGAAAATCAACAGTAGAAAAGTGGTTTGCTAAATTTAAACGAGGCGAAATGAGCACCAAGGATCTGAGGACAATGTACGCAGTGGACGCCCCAAAGAGGCTGTTACCGACGAAAACATCAAAAAAGTCCATAAAATAATTTTTGATAACCGTAAAGTGAAGTTGATTGAGATAGCTGAGACCCGACCCTAAAGATATCAAAGGAACGTGTTGGTCATATCGTGAATGTGAATGAATATTTGGATATGCGAAAGCTCTGTACAAAGTGGGTGCCGCACGAGGTCACAATCAACCAAAAATAACAACGGATCGATGATTATAAACAGTGTTTGGAGCTGTTCAATCGTAATAAATCTGAAAAGTCGGCTGGCAAGATTATGGCATCAGTATTCTGGGATGCTCATGGTATAATATTCGTTGACTATTTTAAAAAGGGGCAAACCATAAACAGCGACTATTACGTAGCGTTATCGGAGTGTTTAAAAGACGAAATCGCGGAAAAGCGGCCTCATTTGAAAAAAAGGAAAGTGCTGTTTCATCAAGACAATACACCGTGTCACAAATCAATGATGGATGATGGTAAAATTCCATGAATTGGGCTTCTAATTGCTTCCGCATCCACCGTACTTTCCAGATCTGGCCCCAGCGACTTTTTTCTATTCCCAGACCTCAAGAGGATGTTCGCTGGATAGAAATTTTGCGCCGTTGAAGCCTAACATATTTTGAGGCTAAAGAGAAATTGTATTATAAAAATGGTATCAAAAAATTGTATGACCGCTGTAATCATTGAAATGGCCCTCGAAGGGAACTATATTGAATAATAAAATTAAATTCTATCAAATAAAATAATTTGTTCTATGCTAGCCTACGAACTTTTCAGCCCGCCTGTTATATATGTATCTATGAAACTACCTAATGTTTTTCTTTCCAAAATATGTTAATTCTTATTACTTTAAGTATATTTTTCCTTGTAATATTGCAATTAGAATAGTATTTAATCAGGACCGTACAAAAAATAATACTTTAAATGATAATTTCATATCAACACTTGCTTATTCAGTGACTAGCAGCTCTGTCCTCGCCGACCACGTCACCATTTTTACTAACACTTGGTTTAAAATCTTGTTTCTTTAAATTTTGCATCTCATAACAATTATGATTGAAACATAAAGAAAAATTAACAAATTCGCTGCAGTTTTCGTAACACCCTAAATGTAGATAATGTCAAGCCCTCCGGAGAAAAATAATTTAAAATTAGCACGATATGTTCCGCCTATTCGGTCTTGATAAGCACTCTATGGTACAGGGTGAAGTTTGAACAAGTCGTTTTGTTTATCTACAATGTGTACTATTATTGTAAACTTTATAAAAAAATATGTATTGCTTCTAGTTATTATGACATTCCATTATTTGTTTTCATTAAACAATTACTATTAAGGGCATTCGCACATATATTCCACTAAAAGGCCAGTTTAAATTTCTGATAGATTTGTATTTTAATTGAAAAAGAAAGCTTAATGAGTTTTGAGAATTCTATATAGATATATTTCCAACATCTGCAAGGACAAGCAACCACATATTTCTAAATATAATAGTTGGGAAATTGTATTGAATTAGCGGATACTTGACGGAAGTCTGACATATTGAAATAAACGCACAGTTGATAACTTCCACAATTTATTAAAAAAACTGACACGTGTTTCGCCAATAATGTGGCTTCTTCAGAAGTATAAAACAAACCAAAATAAAATTATCAAAACCAGGCATATATCAGCTCAATTGCGGTTCTTGTTTGTATATAGGTCAGACTGGAAGAAACGTTCGTTTGAACCAGCATTTTAGATCATACAGAAACAAAAAAAAAACGAATCTAACTATGCCAAACATATGCTGGAAGATAACCATATATTTAATTTAGATCTAAAAATTTTACAGAAATAAAAGTTTAAAACTTAAATTAGAATCTAAAGAAATTAACAAATATAAAAATACAGACATATTACTTAATGACCAAGTAGATATAAACCTCTCACTACTATTAAATCTTTTCCCTCATTCTAATAAAAATTTACCACCCTATTTATAGACATCTACTACAGTTTGTTGGCGAAACATGTGTCAAGTTTATTTAATAAATTGTGGAATTTATCAACTGTGCGTTTATTTCAATTAATACTTGGGGTTGGCAGTGACCTTAGCATTGACCTTTGAACAACTTTTTTGTTAATTGATTCTGTTTCAAAAGAACTTCATTCATAAATCACCTCTCTTTTTATACGTTCAAGAAACCATAGAGATTATGAGAAATTATAAAAATGAAGACGCTTCGCCCACGAATACACTTCTATGGTCAGTCCACGCTCCACGTTTTCACCCATTTTGAGTATATTTTATGTGACACTTTTTCACACGATTTCTCAGGAATACTTAGGAATATAGAGATAAAATGAAACCGATGTTATTGCTGGAAAATAAGAGGGTCTTTCCCTTTGTAACATATTTTTCTGGGACTAATTCGAAACCGGCAACCACAACAACAATCATTGAACAAGAGGGGCATAAAAAGCTTCTAAACTCGTTAATTGAACAAATTGCACAGTCTACTAAAACCAAAATCTCTGTCATTATCGATCGCATGTCAAAACGAATCAAGCGCAAAATAGAGCAATCTTGCTAAAATGGCTGTATCAAATGCGACACATTGTGTATCATTAAGTGGGTACATAAAGCAATTACATTAACTAAATTAATCGTCAATTGTTCAGAAAAATTTCTATATAAAGGAATCCAAATAGGAATTATTATATTATTAGTAAGTACTTTATGTACCATTTATAAAGTATTGCGTGGTACAAATTGAAATTATTAAGATATTATTACCATAATTTCATAAAAGTAAAAAGATAGAAGTGTAGAGGACGTTTTTTTATTGTGGATCATAACACTGTGCCATCATTAAATGATAATTCCATGCCGATGGCATAGTATGGTGAAACTATTGTTATGACTTACAATAGAAAACGTTCCTGTAGTTTTTAGTTTTTTACTTTTATCAATTTTAATAATAGAAATATTTTTAGTGGTGCAATCTTGATGAAACATTCTAATAATTACAAAATAATGATACTTGAACAGTTTCAACTTTTATGATCAAATCTCTGACATATGTTTCGACCTAGGTGGTTATTATCGAAGAATAATACAAGTACTGACATTAAAATAATAATTACATTCCAACCCTTAAATACTAATAAGTGACGTCATGGGAAAATCTGACATTATAACAAATCTGACAATAACAGAGGTGTTGAATTCGAGCGAATTTCAATTTGATTGTTAACTTAAAATTTATTATTATGAGTAGCTTCTTTTTATGAATTCTCAAGCAGTGTTAGTACATGATTTCTATTTATTATTTCTAATTTAAGGGTTGGAATGTAATATTAATGTCAGCGATAATGACCGCCTGGTCGAAACATATGTCAGAGATTTGATAATAAAAGTTGAAACAGTTCAAGTATCGTTATTTTGTAATTATTTTATCAATTTGTTATTACCTACTGTTAAATACAAACCACTTCTATTAATTTAACTGCAATAGCTTCAGAATAGAAAAAATAACAAGGGAGTAAAGTTATTGAAAAGCTCTCAGGACGACTACAATATGCAAGAAAAAGATGCCTTATGAAAACATCCCAGTGGGAGTGCAAAACAGAAAAGCATGCTGCTTCCATGATTGAGGCGTATTATATTATTTTTGGATTTTCTTTTGGATGCACATATTTTCAATATAAATGTTATTCTAAAAACATTTTCATCGGAAAGATGGCATCATTTAATTGTGGTATTAATACAAGTTACGTTCCAAAGTAAATATGACGTTTTCAAAATTAGAACAAATACTTATTATTTGAAAAAATAGTCTCTTTGAGACTATGTACATCGACGTATACGGTCAGGAAGCATATCGAACGAATGTTTTAGGTCGCTGAGATATAGAAGATATTCCCTTAGAATTCTAGAAATAAATTAACATTGTCTTCGCATTTGACTTCTCTAAATGGCTTTTCCTATTATTATGCTCATTTGGGTGTTTTCAGTCTGAAATTTGGCACTTGGTTTATGAACCAAATTGAAAACATCACATTTAATCATCAGTTACAATATTGTACAAACAGTTTCGGTACTTTCTTAATTCATTGACGATGGTCATCGAATATTGAATTCTGCATAACTGATCAGTCAACAACAAATCGTTAACAGACCCTTCGGAGGAACAAATAAGATTGTTTCTTGAGATATTCAACTGCATTTCTATTAAGTTCAATCAATATTTTGGCAGATTTTTAACGTATTCACGTATAGTTTTGATGTAACCACAAACATCGATAAGTCAACATTTTTATTTACGTCTTGACGACCATCCTTCACGCGACTCTGATACTGGATAAACACTGATCATCATAAACTTGTTTCATCAATTAAGCGTTTCGGTTTTTAAAATTTTTAACAAATTCAAAACAGAATTTAATGTTGTGGCTATTTGTTCGACATTCATTTCTACATCGACTAAACTAACACACCGTCACGTGCAGCGTAATATCTCGGCTTCTAATTTTTCGATGGTCACAAAATTTTGATAGAACGTCTGTAGAATATAGAATAGAATGAGCTATTTTAAAAGAGACCTCTTTACTTTGAAACGCTCCTTGTAGTTGGTGATGGTAATACATTTTTATCTATTTCTTCGAATAAGTGAACTTAATTGCATAAGAAGTTTAGGCGTTGTTTATAAACCTCTTCATTATTTTACGAACATAACCAAATTTGTAGAAGTGTCGCCGTGCCTAGATCAATGTTACGGTTTATGAATATAATATACAAACCTATTAGCAGCAGTAGGCGTTGAAATAGTGCTCGAACTTGTGTCACTTGCAGCTCCATAGGAGTTGTCTAAGCTATTTACATCTTGTAAATTAGTCGCATCATTTGCATAGGGATCCGTATCCTTAAATTCAAAGTCCTCGATAACTTGATTGTTAGTGTGCTGTCCAAGGCCGGATGCTCCTGATATGCCCGATACGGTTGAAAGGCCTTTCCCTAATAATTTCCCCAAACTTCCAACAAGCGATGGGAGAAATAGGATAATTAAAAGGGACTTGATGACTTGTGCTCCGAACACTAGAGGCAGAAGCAGTTTCTTGAGAGCGAAAGCAAGAAATCCCATTCCGAAGCCAGCCATGAACGAACTTTTTCCGGTCTCGGCAGCTGCAAAAACATTTATATATTTGCTATAAATTTCCGAAAGCAGATACGAAAATGGAATTGAATTTCTACGGGTTCAAAAACACTTTTTTACAGTTGAAACATCTGTCAGTAACGTTTCTGTATTTTTTAATATCGTTGAAGGTTTATAGAATCAGCATAATGTTCAATTTTTACTTAACCAAATTAAAGGAATATAAACATTAAATAACGTGTACCTTAACTCATTTTGAATTAATAAATTTGGTGGGGTAAGGCATTTTCATTGAGCTCAATTAAAATAGAACCCAATTAACTGATTCCGCGGTTGGATAATTGTAAAACATCTTCAATAATTTGTTGTCTAAAATTGATTTCTTATGTTCTTTTAGACTTGTTTCAATGTTACGGCCGGTTTGTCCTATATAAATCACATCACAGTCATCGTAAGTAACTATGTATACACCCGATTGACTGTGATGCGATTTACATAATACAAACAATACATTGTATTACATTGAAGCACTCTATTAATAACAGTAAATTATCGGTTATTCACTTAGAAAATGAAGGTTAAAAATTAAACTATTTGGAAAAAATTGAAATTCAAAAAGCGCTAAATTCAAACTTAAATATCAAAAATAATTTAACAGAGGGACCAAATCCATCACAGATATTAAATAATTAGGAGGGGTAGCATAAGTAGACCTTACTGTTTAATTTTAAGTTAGTTTCTTTACAACTCTCAGATGATGACCTAATCAGTCAAAACAGTTGTTAGAGTAGTTCTAATTAAAAAGTGTAAAACAATATCTTGTGTGTGTTTTTACTTTATAGAACCTCATCATTATTTTGAAATTATGTACTTACTTAATTTCAATTCAATATTAATTGTTAGCTAGAATTAAAAAGAAACGTTTGAAAGTTTAATAAATGTGGATCTACATTTGTTTCTAGTAGTTAACCCTTATCAAAAGTAACTCGGTACTAATAAGGGATTAACAACCCGAAAATTATGTAGAGACCCAAACATTAAATTTGGAAACATTTGAAGACCGAAAGTCTCTATTTTCCTTTAGAATAATGTCCAGGAGCTTAGCCCCAACATATTTGAAAAAATAAAAGAAGGTGGTGCTGAATTGTGCTTGTGTTGTGCTCTTATATGCTGCTTCGCAAAATTTGTTATCAACAATAAAAAAATTCGCACACTAATATAGTTTTTCAAAAATGGCTATTTTTGAGATTAGCTTAAGGCGAAGAAAAAAACTCTGACGTAAAGGTGTACACCGTAAATCGTTTCAACAGAGTGTGCCCCATAAATCCTCTTCAGTTTGCCTTTCGGATTAGAGTAGGTTAGATTATGTTATGACAAAAAATTCATATGCTTACTTTACTTACATTACTTCCAAAAATAGCGGGACTAACTTATCTTTGATAGAATTATATTAGTGTGCCAATTCGTTTTGTTGATAACAAATTTTGTAAAGCAGTACATTAAAGCACACTAAAATAATTTAGTATGTCTTTTTATGTTCTTTTAAAAATGAGGCTAAACCACCGAGCATCTTCGAATTCAGTTTTAATTATTTCCTTTTGTGATGGAATCCAATTCCAAGTCTTGACACTTTTAATAAGAAAATAATAGGAGTTTTAATAAAAATATGTATGTATTTCATATTAATAGCCCAAGAGTTTTTAATCAAAACATCAAAATAGTTTATTTTAATTTGCCGTGATTTATTCTAATCACTTGCCTAATTAAAAAATACAATAAATTAGAAACCTACTTTATCAGTAACATACAAAATAAAACCAATTATAATTAATTTATTTCTGATATTCTATCAAACATACTGATATGGTTGATGCTTATGAAGATACTGACAAAATTTCAATTACAATTGTTTATTACGTTTGATGTTTTTATTACAGAAAGTCTCGTAGATAGAAAATTACGGAGCTGTATTTAATTTAATTAAGGTGAACTCATTTCATTTTGTAGCGTACTATGAAACGCAGCATATAGGAGATTGCTATACCCTGCTTAAGAGGAGTTAATTAATTGTTCGCAGAAATTAACGTTGATTATTCTAAGATGTAGCGAAGGTAGAATACAGTTTTGTTTAATGCATTCTCGTTAAAAACAATAGACTGCATGCTTTGTGGTTGGAACTACGAACATTGATAAGGATAAGCTTCAAATTTGCACAAAATTTGTTTCTTCCAGAATTTTATAATAATCGGCATGGTTCTTGTATAGAAAACTAAATTTAAAAATAGATGAAGATAAATATTCTTTATAATGTCCCTCAAGTTGTAAAAGCTAATTAATAAGTTCTTAAGAAAAGTGGGTTTTTAGTATTACTTTAACTTTAAAATTGTAAACATTTCTGCTATTACTAAGAGCCCTGTAATCGAATTACTGTTTGATTGATTAATAAATTTAATAATTGTAATTATGATTAATTTCACATATAATCAGCTAAAAGATACCTATTCTATTGTTTAGAAAATCATGTATATTGTCATATATGGTTGATTAATTGTTTTTTAATTGTAATTAATTCACTCAGATAAGTGAAGTACATGCCGAAGGTTCCGTACCTTACAACTCTGGATATATACAACGATTTAGAAAATAGACTTACATTAATATCATATTAAAGGCAGTATGTCACCATTTACTGTTACAGTATGGTTAACAGTAAGTATCAGTAGATGGCGACATAGTTCCTTTAATATGATATTAAACCAACTTCCTTTTACGAAACAGCATCGGATTGGTCAGTAATTTATCGATGCTATTTATGTTATGTTCATAAGGTGTAATAAGGTCGAACTTACGATCGACATCTGGAAATTTGTAAAAAAACTTTACCAAGAACTAAATGTTACTTTATTTTGGCTAAGGTAAAGATAAATCAGATAATTTGTAAAACCATCTACGTAAATTATTTTAGATTTTTCGCCCTAGTACAAATTGAACCGTTTCTGTCGAAAACCGTCATTTTCGACATTGTTTGGAATAAAAATGAAAAAGTAGGTGTACTGTCATTTAGAACACTCTGTATATGATTCGAAAGTAAAATTGATTGTTTGCATTACTAGAATTCGACACAGGCTAAGCCAAACCATGCGGAACGCCCCTTGACGAATCATTTATAACAAAAGTATTAAAATTCTTTGGAGCTAGTGCAAATTGTGGGTTTCTAATGCTACTTTAAACAGAAAAAGATGAGTGAAAGGTTTCCGGATTGGAAAGTAAAACGTTCTGAAGGTTAGTTATTTAACATAAGATGAGATAAATAATGCACGGTGCACGTGTTCTACTTAAAACTCATTCTCGATGTTCCAATTGAATGACTTCATGAAAAGAGATTTCCCACAATATGGGTACCGACCCTTTTTATCATGTGCAACAGATCATAATTTGAAAGATGCTGCCGATGGAGATAAATTTGTTTAGGAAGAACTTTTATAGTGAGTGAACAAGTACGATATACAAATAACCGTATAGTTAATAATAATTTACAATCTACTCGGCAACTAACACAAAACTTCTACAATAAATACTTAAACACCGTTTTTTTTTTCTTTTTTAGAAATATTATTTCATTATAACAAAGACTACGTACTTTTGTTTCTCCGTGTGACTAACATATATACTTTAAGGATGTTGCTTAATTTTTAAAAATATATGATACCAACAAAGGGAAATAAATAATATTTTCTTTGCCACAATTTGTTAAAAACATAATAGATAACTCACCCTAATTATCGCATAAACTTTTTGTTGGGGACACGTGTTTAACCCACTTGTAATGTGGCTATTATCAACGCAATATTACTAACCCATATTATTGTAAATGGGTGAAGGACGTGTTATCATCAAAATGTTTTGAAAGTAAACTAGGGTGATTCTCTTTTTAATTTATTTCTTGCTTTACCACAGTCTCTAATTTCTACTGTATGGTTTACCTTGGGACATTCAAGGCATATTTTAGTCAATATTGTAATAAATAATTAAGGCAGAATGTGTATGTGGTTGTTTCAGTGGGTGATAGTCAATCACAAATGAATACCTAAATCATTGAATGGAAATTTGGAAGTTTCTTATTGTATTTTTTGAAAATAAATTAAGGTGAGGCTACTAGATTTTTAATAACCTTAAAAATAATATAAATGAGACTAGACTAGTGTATTTGTAATAATCAAAATATACAATCTAAACTATTATGATCTTTGTTGGAAGCCTTCTCGTATACCAGGAAAAGTCATGACCACGATTTGAATTTAAATGTAATGTAAATCTACGGGACTTGGACGTAAATATCATAAACCAACGTGGATCAGGAAACTAAGACCAGATTTATAATTTCCCACGTACTTTTGATACGTTGATTCCAAATTTGGACAGAATTTCCATAGTACGTCTGGATTTTAAGATGTTCTAATCTCAAATTTTAAAAGCTTCAGTTTTTGATTTTATTGTAAGCGTTACCACGTCAAATAAAATGTCAAAAAGAGGATAATTATTATTACTGAATTGACTGCACTTATAATTCCTTTGTCCTTTTATATCACGTTATAATCCTCTCAAAAAGGGCAAAAATTACATTTTTTAAGTTTTGGTGTAATGACTTTTAAAATTCCTAACATGCTGAGGTAATTCTGAGACTCATATTGCGTCATAAGTAAATATGTCTCTAATTTCATTGAAGTAATGTAATGAAACATAATAAAATTTACATTTCCATTTGTGTAACCTCTCGCAGTATTATTGATTTTTTTAAAACCCTGTAACCACAAACAATAAATATTTTATTTCGCATCATTTTCGAAACATCGTATCGTAATTTCAGGTTCAAAATCGTAAATTTCTGCATAAATAAAGCTAAATGTTATTTGTAATAAAATGTCTACTGTTTTTGTAATTATAGTGCTTAAAAAATAACAATAACATTAGTTAACGATACACATTAATAAATCACGTTGTTGACTTTCATTATTTACTGTCCAAGACCACGTAATATAATCAACTCTGAAATGAATCTCATACCAGGATACGATTTTCAATTAAGGAAGAAACAATCATTTTATGAACATGGATAAAATATTTTAAAGGAAAGTTGATATCAAAAATTCTATTACAACATAAAAGGCAATCACAGTATTCTCGGATCCGCTAGTATACTAGTTACGATTATATCAAATATAAACATATTTATAGAGACTAAAGTCTGTCAATTTGAAGGCCTACTAACCTCAATGGACGTACAAATTCGTGTAGTGTAACTGTATTTAATGAATGAATACCTAATAAAGTTTCTAATGTTTATTATGTTCATCGGTTCATATTTTCTGATACCTGTGAAGGTTTTGTTAAGGCATTTCATTTTATTGCCGAAATTCAAAAATTCCAATTTCAAATATATTAATGCGATATTATTAATTATTGAATTAATTTGTACCCACTACATATTACCTCAAATTAATAAGGAAAAACTTATTACTGCTGTCACGCCCTCACCGGAGATCGAACCCGGGACATTTGGCTTTACGCGTCAATGTTCTTACCACTAAGCTACGAGAGGTAATCTGTAGTGGGTACAAACTAATTCAATAATTATAATATCGCATTAATGTATTTAAAATTTACCCTTACTAAGAATTCTTCAAATATTTCATTATTAATGATTAATAATAATATACATTGATTCCGACATTTTGTGACTTAGTAGGTACGTTCGTCGTTGTTACTGTTGTCACCTCTCACAGCTTATTGGCAAAAGTATAGGCGCGTAAATCCAAAGACCCCGGGTTCGAGTCCCGGCGAGGGCGCGACAACAGTAACAAAGATTTTTTCTCATTAATTTGAGGTAATCTGTAGTGGGTACAAATTAATTCAATAATTAATAATATCGCATTAATGTGTTTGAAATTTACCCCTGTTAAAAATTTCGTTATTAATTCCAATTTTACTGATTCACCCTTGACAATTATGTAATACAAGGCAGTCTTACAAAGCCGTCAACATTAAAATAAAGTAAGGAAATATTATTTATCTGTTTTGTGAAAGTGGTAGTTTTGAAAATAAAGTTGATTCATCGGGTGACCAATTTTACTTTTATTAATTAGATATAGTGTATTTACCCACTTATTATTATACGTTTTAATTGCAATATAAATTTTTTGATCACGAGAACTATGCGACCCTTCATTATCAATTTTTAAGTAACATATGATGCGAGTTGACACTTAGTGGGTATTCTATGCGAATTGAACCTTAAAACCCCTGATTCGGTAATTATTGAAACAGAATACATCAATTATTATTTATACGTTCATCGTGCTTAATTTTGCATTAGTGGTTTAATTAGTCTGTCACATGTATCTTTAGCTACGTAAAAACAAGAAAATACACAAAATGTTTCAACGATTTTATTAGTTAAAACCTCGACAATTGTTTCGACCAGTCAGTCTTTATCAAGTGTATTGTAGTTACTACCTGAGGAACAGTAATTCAAATTTAAATAGATAACAAATAAGTACAAAATTACAGATGTATATAAGCCTAAATAAGGGCGGGGGGGGGGGCAAACCATCATAAATTGGTTAGGCTTATAAACATCTGTAACTGTGTTCGAACAGTAGTCCACTTCTGTTAACGAATTTATAATGGTTCCCCCCCTATTTAGGCTTATATACATCTAACTTTGTACTTATTTGTTATCTATTTAAGGTTTGAATTACTGTTCCTCAGGTAGTAACTACAATACACTTGATAAAGACCGACTGGTCGAAATAATTGTCGAGCTTTTGACTAATAAAATCGTTGAAACATTTAGTGTATTTTCTTGTTTTTACATAGCTATTCTATAATGTTTCATCAAGAATGCACCATTAATATTTTAAACATATATCTTTTATGTTTATTTATAGATATGTCAGACGTGTAAGACCACACATAATCTTTACTTACTAATATTAGTCATTATAATTATTTTTATATTACCTTTCATTTGATAACGTTTGAAATAAAAGCAGTTTTATTCATTTATATTAAACTTTAAATATTTATCTTTTTTTTTCTACTGCACCCTATACTTAGAACATTTCAATTAAACTAAAAGAAAAATCGTTGTTTTTCGAAGGAAAATAAAATGAGAGAGAAACCTTTTTCAATTGTATAAAGCTATTTTAACTTCCCTTTTTTCATTTCTGGTTACAAAGTAACAGCTTTTCTTTTTTATTAGTGTAAGTGCTAAAAAATAATGGAAAATTGAATTTTTCATTTCCTATTCAAAGCTTTTTTCTTAATTGACAATTTTGAAACGACAATAAACGGAGAACTTTTAGCAATGAAATTTTATTATTAAATAGTTAATAAATGTAGTAAATTGTCAATCATACGTGTCAAAAATCGGGCAGCTTCAGGCAAATAAATGGATACCATGTGGTTGTTGACATAATCGTCCAATTTCTTGTAAACAGAACTGTCTTCTTCATTTGCTGTTTTACTTTTTATGTCGGCTTTGTATTGTTGTGAAGAAACGTTAACATTTTTTCCCACGAAGACACCTGGAATGATTGTATAATTGTCATTGTTTAGGATTGTATTCACATAATGTCCCAGGTCGATGTCTAATTTATTTTTTTGGTTGGGCTCTTCTGTCACAGCTGACGCTTTAATCACTATGAAGAAGTTTAAAATGAAAACCACTATGCCGCAGCCTCTGATATGCATCCGTGAAAAAGCCATTTAGAGTTCAGCATTTCATCGATTCAAACCTGCAAAAAAAAAATACAACATGAACATAGTAATTATTATATAGAGAAGATTCTGCGTGGACTTTTTGTGTACAATGCTAGGCTCCTACAATATGCTTCAATCCATCAATATCTTTATAAACATGAGTATGTAATTCATTCAATTTTTACGTCACCTGTTACTTATAGCTTGATAAGCAGCCTGACGTAAGAATTAGGACTATCAACATTTATTATATGTTATATTAATGTATGAATAAATGTTAAATAAAATAATGTAATTTCAAATAAATTTATCGAAAAAATATGTGCCTAAAACAAAAAATAAATAGATTCTTAACGTATTTAAAGAAATGTACAAAATAATTACATTACATATCTATAATTCTAACGAAGGTAGGTTTCTTAGGAAAATCGGAGGAGCTGACTCGTCCGAAGATACAACCTACTGCTACTAGCTGACTATTTAAAAGTCTAAGTAAAGGATGGCAGTATCTAGTGCAACTAACTGTGTTATCCAGGATTTCGTGGTTTAATCGGAATTTTTATTTAAAGTCATGATTTTTCGACGTCTGGGCATATTTTAATGTGAATATTTGGTCATGGCGGTCATACAGAGGTTGTGGCTTTGGTCAAACGCCTGCCAGTGGAATCTCAACATGATTAAAATTTAAGTGCTATGCACGGTAGCGGTAACGTCCATATTTGGACGGGTTCGCCTAGTATTTCTATATTTTTGTATTCCTCAAATGTATAATTATCTAAATGAGATGCTTTTAAGCATACGTAGGTACGACACATTTATTATACGTTTAACAGATTTGTAGTTTTAATAATTTTAGTAATTGTTCTTTCAAGAAGAGGTTTTTTAATCGATAACAATCTATAGAAATAGGTATTGAAATGCAATTTGAAGGTAGGTGGTCTTTGCGTAGTTACCGTATATCTAATTAAAGGTATTAGTATTCAACGTTCATTAGCAAATAGTGCAGGACGATAGTTCGCATGACTCACGACAACGTGACTAAAATGCACGTACTATTAGCAGGTTTTATACAAATAGGCATTATGTAAATTTGGATCTAATAAAATGTACGATTTCTCAAAAACTACGAGGATGGGTCAAATATAAACGAGTTTTTGTTCATAAAATTTTTTTTTGAAAAGTTTCACAAAAACACAAATTTCTCTATTTTTCGACATTTTCCCTTGTTTGTCTATACATTCTTCCCAACGCATTGGTAGTTTTGTTTTCATAAAAGAGCAGGCTGAGTGTCTATACAGTTGCGCACAAACGCCTTCACCTGTTCATCGGTCTGAAATCGCTAATCGCTCGGCTCCTAGTGATTCTTTGAGGTGCCCAAACATGTGGAAATCACAAGGGGATAAGCCTGGGCTATATGGAGGGTGTTCCAGCTGAGTCCAGTGCATTTCAACGATTTGGGCCTGCGTTAAAGCTGGCATAGCGTTATCGTGCAAGAATAACACGTCATGAATGGGGTGCGTCCTCCTTTTTCGGCGATAAGCAAGTTTTACCTGACTGAAAAGATAGTAGTACAGACAGTAGTAGGCTGCATTAATGGTTCTTCGCTGGTTCAAAAAATAGACCAATGGTACCCCTCTCCAGTTCCAAAAAAACGTGACTAAACATTGCCTGCGAAATCGAGCTGCTTTTTGATTTGCACTCAGCAACTTTGGGACTGAATTTTTTCGGATTTATGTGATTGTGTGGACACTCCCATAGCTGATGCCGAGTTCACCAGATATCTGAAGCACTGTGGCGTGGCGTGGCGGTCCCCTTCAATAATGTTTCTAACGCGTGCGAAGTTGACCGGCGAAATGCTGGTGCGCGGACGACGAGGATGATTTACATTTTCGACACGATTACGATTCTTTGCAACAAAAGCGTTTCATTTCCGAATTTCAGCTGGTTTCACGTTTTCACGTGTAAGAAACTTAACAATAATTTGTTGCGCAACGCTGCAATACAGCACTTTCTCACCCATTGTGATAGTTATTAACCAAGCAAACGCAGCAATACAACGCGTCGTATCGTTGTTTCCGTGCCATCTAATATCTGCACTTCAAGTCCTAAAGCCTAATTTCCGGAGCGCCTTGAACAACTATACGGCGCGCAATTTAAAAAGGCTCGTTTATATTTGATCCACCCTCGTAAAGACAAACAATGTAGTTGCCTGAAATAACGTTTTGAGTATTAATATTTGCTTTTTCACTAATTGCCCCCGAAATGAATTCAGTTCATCAAAGTAAGTAAAATCATGTTAAAATGAGTATTTACCTTTTAGGCATTTTCTGACCTAGAATATTTACATTCATGGCAAGTTGAATTCCGTCTTTCCAGGTATTTTCATACCTCTTAGCAAAATCTACTTTGATTCATTTAGGGAAAATGCAGATTTACACAAATTACATTTTATAAAATGTTATATGTGCTGTAAATACAATACATACGTATACGTCAGCGAAAGTAGAACTCTTTCTGTAAATTTTATTTTGTCATAAATGGTAATTACTGTATAAGACGAGTTTTACTGAATAAAAAAGTCCTTATAACTAAAACGTGAAGTCTATCTTCTCTTCTTAATTAAGGACATAATAAAAATAATAGTAATCACTGTGTAAATTTAAATTAAAATTTTACAAAAATGGTTGAAGGAACCGGTAAATTAATCAGTAAATGAAATTAAACATTAAGAGTTATTTTATATAGAACGGCTACGTATTAAAAAGTTTATATCCTTTTTAAATAACCTAATGACAATTAGATATCACTATAAAACCGCAAAACGTCGACACCGTCTTTTAAGTTCATTCTTCTTGCTAATTTCACTTAGCTAATTATATAGCAAATCCTTATCGAAATGTTAATGGAAAAGTACATTAAAACGATGTTTTCTCCCCTTTTTTTATTGAAACTGCAGAAATTAAAATACCTAATAGAAATGCTGGAGTTTCAAAAAACTTACTAACCCTAAGAAAATAATAATGGTGGAAATGGTAGATGTCATAGCTATACTTATAGTTTTGCGATCTTAGTATTTTGTTACTAATAGGATTCTATTCTAATTTCAATAGAGTCTTGTTCTATGAGTTTATAATTTTATGCTTGTTGTAGGTATAACACATTTATTATACGTTTTTCATTATATAGAATTTTAACTTGGCCGACATTTTTCTAATCATAATAAATAACGGAAGCTATAAAATATAATTTTGGTATAATGGCTTTTACTGAAAACAAATTTCTTTTAATTTCGATGAGACGCTACGCGGCAATAGCGAATTGCGACTTTTATTTTGAAGACGATGAAATTGTATATAGATGTACTTTCTTTAAAGACTGAGTTCGATAACTTTCACAAACATCTTATATCTTATAGTCAGATTTCGCCTGAAACGGTAACTGCACAAGATGAGTCAACAGTTCTGAAAAAAGTCTGTCTGCATTCCGAACCATCTTAGTATTGCAGAAGAGTAAATGTAGTACCCGAACCCGGAAATTTGTGGGACAATATAAGTTAATTTTGTAGATGTGCCCAATTTTTGTGACACTTGTTTAGCCAATACATTCCAATTTGTTCTCAAATTGCTGCAAGTATGACATGATTAATTAAAATGGAATAAAAATGAGAACGTGATTATTCAAATGATCCATTACTGCATACATATATTTTAAATAATGGTGAATTTATTTGATAGTTGTAACATAATATATAGAAACTTATTATGTATTTATATTATAACAAAAAGACAAAGTTTAAAGAACTTTTAGCCTGTATTCATTTAACAATTACTTCTAAAGTTTTATCCTACTCTGCTGTAATACCTAAGGTGAAATTATAAGCGTCATTTATTGTGGATGTTCTTTTAGTTTTCTTGTCTAAAGCTTAAAATCTTGATGGTGAAATGTTCATTTAATTGTCCCCACTGGAGTAAAACAACGAGAAGATCCACTATTGGCTGCATTCAAATATCCCCTATGGGATTTCCTCATGTCGGCAGACACGAGTAGAATTGCAATTTGACTGGCAATAGTTTTTAATAAAAAGAAACAGTTACTCACTCAACTCTCCAAATAGAAACACTGCTAGCTAAATGTTAGTTATGTGACCTTAAAAAGAAGATAAATTGAATAATAAATAAAAGGGAAAACTTTGTTTCAATTTAAAAGCATTGAAGTAAGAAGTTTTTTAACGAAAATATTGTTATAAATTTAAATTGTGAAAAGGCACTATTAACTTTTTATATCCATTAGAGTCGCTTATTTTGGTCGTTTATTAATTTCTTTGATCTCACAATAAAAATTTGTATAGAAAAAAAAATACTTCCAATTGAAGCCTTTTTATACACCTGAAGGCTTTTACGGCCGGAGTCTATATGATGATGATTTTCCAGGCTAATGAGCCGTGGTCTAATAGATCGTTAGCCCGGTTAATCACCATCATAAAGCCTTTGTAATTAATAATAAACTGTCTAAGGCGCATATGTTTGAAACATCGTCACTATAAAGTAAAATCAAAGTGTATTTTTGGTAACCCTTTCAGGATAGGGGCTGATGAGTTTAAATTCATAAAAATATATTTTTGTTCCTACTTAATCCAACAGTTATCCGAATTCAAATCAAAAGATCATATGCTTGTTTTTGATATCCTTTTATAGGATCAGAAACTAATCATAAACAAGAATTATGTAATCGAAGTTATTTTGGAATTATGTTCGACTTTATTTAAAATAACTATGGTATTACCTTTATCAGCTTTCATTATGGTTAAATTGTTAAGGTTGCATTTGTTTTTGATAGATTCATCGTTGCTGAATGAAAAGGTCCTACTTTGTTGTTTATGAGTTTTTTGAAAATTTTCGAGAGGTTATCAGCTACAATATGTTTGGTATTAGTAACATTACAACATTAATATTACCAAAAAAATTACAGAAACTACGTTTAACAGTAGTAGAAAACAATAGTACTACTTTAAAACACGTATTAGTCAATAACAAAAATAAAATGAAGCCACTTGAAAAAAGTGGCATTTATCAATTATAAAGCAATAAGTACACACTACTTTAAAAGAACGTGTTTATAACATTAGCAAAAATAGTTTAAAAACTGGTATCTCTGAGCATTGCAGTTTGTTTAAACACAAAATTAATTTGGAGAATTTTAAAGTATTACACACAAATATCACAAAAACTAAAAAGTTAATAATTCTCGAAAATTTATAAATTAAAAAAGCTACCAACAGCAAATCAAATATTGTTAATAACCAATTAGAATTAGGGCAGACATATCCTCCCTTTGGTTAAGTGACTTACCATAATATATAAATTAAATTGTGTATAACTTTAGAATTTGTACTTTTGATAATGGGGTAACACCCGAAACAAATGTCGAGTCGCAATAAATAAATTGGTGAACATCTTATCTTATATTTGATTTTACTTTAAATCCTTTTTAAATAACGTTAACACGTGCCACCAGACAGTTTACAATTTAAATGTAAATTACATAGCTTTTTCTGTTTTCTTATTTTATGTTTTTCCTTACTTAAAATGAGCTAAACAAATATTCATATCCATAAGTTTGATGTCGATACTTCCTATAAAATATAGAAAAACAGATTTAGCAGATGCTCAACTATTTTGTTGTTTAACAGGGTTAATTAAGTCATAAAAGCAAAGAATGTATTGGAATACTGGACATTTTTTAGATTTATTGTATTACTTAATCGATATATGTCAATTATTCAATACAAATCAGGTAATACGACGTATTCTATAAAGCAACATTGTTTGGAAGTATAAGTCAAACAATTCGGATAAAAAAGACATCCAAAAATAAATTGGAAACAATTATGAAGGTATTTGCAATAATTCTTTTTTCGATTTAATACAATTGCTTAAAAATAAAATCCCCTAAAAGATGCAGAATATTTGGATATACTTGTTAGTAGACGCAATTCAGTAGTCATTTAAATTTATTTTATGCAACGAAAAAAGATGAAATAAAAAAATGTTATAATAAAGAACAAATAAATCAAAATTAGGAAACCTTTTGGGTTACCCTTCTATTGCATTTTAAATTTTAATTGACATCTACCATCAGTTTTTCTATTGGATACATATTTTGCTCTGTTAGTATTTTATCAAGTTTCTGAAAAACATTTTTTGTTATGCATGTTTGTTGCCTTTTACACGATTTTAAATTAAAGTTTAAAAAGTTTCTGGATCGGCACCCCCATTAATTTTAGTTACGATTAGCCACCGTATCGAGGGTAAGTGATGTGGAAAAATCAAACGGTAGAACTTACCATTAGAGTACCGTGATTGTTAACATGGTAGAATAAACGGACAAATTAATGATGGGCAATACCAGATAATCCAGGCTTATGTGCTGTCTGGTGCATTAACAGTTACAACTTATCGTCGTTTTTCCGGTAATATGATTTTCTACAGACGTTCCAGTATGATTATCTCACGAAAATTCAAAATTTAATGACATACACCCAAGTTCATGTTAACAAAACTTCATCTACTTTGTTATGGTATACCTGGGTAAACACAATAATTGGCAAATATACATATATTATAAAGGAATACTTAAACAACGATTATTACGTTTAATTTCATTCATTAAATATTTTTTGAAATAATTGCATATAATATCTTACAATGAAAAACAAAGAAAGGGAGACTATGGTATGGAAACAATAAAATTCAAAAAATGTCTTACCCCAATTTACCACAACACTGAAGTTTTGCGTTGAAAATGCTCAACGTAAGTGAGTGAAGCACGTGTCCGCATTTTTCTTAAAGTGTTGTGGTAAATTGGGGTAAGACATTTTTTGAATTTTAATATCTTACAATAACATAAATTTACATTAGTTGTAAGGTTAGGCAAACTATTTAATATTTGTTGACTGTAAGTTTATCCAGGCACGTATAAATAAAAGTGTAATCAGGTAGGGTTCAATAAATTAATATTCACAATACTTTGTCACATTTCAACCAGTTTATTTTCTGAAAGGGGGATAATATCCCAGCAACCTGTGCCGGAGACATCGGCGACTTGAACACACATGTTTTTTAAAGATAAATTTAACACAGTTGTTGGAAAACATTTTTACCATCCAGATCCATATTCACCCTATTGACAGAACACCCGCTGTAATTTTTACATCTGCCCAAGGCAATACTCTTTACTTAAAAATGTTAATTGCAATAATTGTAGGATTTACCATTTATTCTGTTTTATTGCATAAATAATATTTTGTAATGTTGTAACAATTTAACGATAAATAAATAAACACTACAATGACAAGCTATTTATCGAAACTATAGTCAAAAAGATTTTTAAATAAATAAAGTGATAATAAACAAAGTAGTGTTTATTCATTTATCGTTAAGATGAATTATCACAAAGTAACGCCCGAATCAATTCAATTTTTAGTAACAATTTGCTTTTTTAACGCATGGCGTTTTGTTTTTTCAGGTTCCAATGAAGTTTCATCAAGAGGTTGAAATGGTATGTTTTAAATTTAATCTCAGTATTAACGTTTCCTTTCAATTTGATTTCAATAATTATGTCAGAAGTAACATTTCAGATTTTATATTTTTGTAAAATCATTAAATTTCCAACACTTAAATTAGCAAACTTTATTATTACAGCTGTGAGTGTTTTGAAACTCGGAAAATGTTGTTAAGGGTCCCTTGTCATAAAATTCTGATTATTCAAAACCCTTTTATCCTTTCAAAACGGCGATTAATATTATTTTAATGGAAGGAACCACCGTTTCTAATTAAAATTTCGGGTAACAAAATATATATTTCCTCCGAAAATTTTCATGGATGAAATTGAAAATATATCTTATATATAAGATACAATAATGGTGTTTATACAGGATTGCTTACAATTCGAACGTAGTGGTATAATTTTCTAGGTAACTGATTTTAATGAAATCCAATTTGTGGGTTAAAATAATATAGGAGTATTCTTTCGCTATTGAAGTAGTAATAAATATAAATTAGTAGCACGTAACAAATAAAATCACCCAAACGTTTCTTTTTAATATAAACCAGTCTTACTTACAAATTATTTAATATGACAAAAATACAAGAAGTAAGTATATAACAAATCAGTTAAACGTTAAGCACAATTAATTATAGATTAAAACGATCTCGAATTAACAAACATTTAATTGGTAACAAGAGGTTATAGCATTGAACCCCATAGTGGAAATAGTATTCAAAACATCCTTTACCTTAAATTATTATGCTTTTTGGTCAGAAATTTATCGAAACCACCAGACACGGATCGCGATTTCCCTCTTGTTAGAAGCTCATCAGCGTACCATAGGCAGTGTCGACAAATTACTGACGAAGCCGAAATGTCCCATAAAGAACAGTTAATATAATAACAACATAGAGCCAATTGCTGTCATCTAGTGGATTTTAGCCGCTACAGAAGATATCAAACTAGACAAAGCCTCATTGAAGTATTTAATATTGTCCAGCTAAATCAACAATGTAGCCTACATACGTGAATTCACGTAAAGCTTAACAATAACAATTATTATGCTTACTATTATGTTGTTATTATACTTTATGTTATCAGTTTCTTAGCATTTTTGTATTTCCTGCTCTACAAAATCACCAGTTTTTAGTGTTTTCAACAGCAGTCGAATAGTTGTAAATAGATTATAAAATGGTTATTTTAACTTATGATATTTCAACAATTTTTAAATTGTCCGCCCCTTCACAAATGCTGTCCATGCCACTATTTTAATTAGTTTCAAATAAAAATCACTTTTTAAAAGAAAATTATAACTGGGATAGCTCCAAATTATTAACAATTAGTTATAACTAGGTTTCTTTCATTGTTTTTAAAGTTTTCAGGATTTAATAAAATTGTAATTATAAAATTTGTGCACGTGACATATTATTACAAATAAGTAAGTGAAAAAGTAGCAACCTCTATACAAATAAGGAGTTGTAATAAACAAAACACCCTCGTTAAAATTAACTGCGACCAAAACATTACTTTTATTTCCTGACTCTCTAAATTAGGCAGTTTAAAGCAAATGTAATATTGCGCTAGTAATTTGGTAAATTAAGTTTCAACCGTTTTAATGTGACATGAATTAATGAGGATGAGACACGGTATCAACTGGTTGAATAAGGTTTCCAGTTTACGTTCCTACGTAAAAGTGGGACACAGGTCAAACGAATTCGTTATCGAATACGTTTTTTCTCCGCAAGTTTCAGATGTCCGATTTTTAGCGAAAGCGGGACATACTTATTTAATCAAAATACATATATAAAACCGACAGGTGTCTTTAATTCTTTTTCCGTATCCATGCATTGATTGATTACCTACTGATTTAATTGTGTGAACTTGCATTATGTTTGGACCATCAAGTATAACGGCGAGAGGCAACAAAAACTCAGAAAATTCCAAACTTTTTAATTCTCATTATTTTCTTCAAACTTTCGCCTTTTAAATTTTGCCTATTACTTTCACAGAATAGAATTTCAGAAGGACATTTCTTGTTTATACCTTAAAATAGTCACCCAACATTAGAAATTTAAGAATACGTAAGTACAAATAAGTACGAGGCATGTTTTTTAAGTAAGTACCGTTTTGAAATTAATAAAAAATGTACAAAGATATCTTAACAATTTTAATTAATAATAATAATATAATAATAATAAAATAATAATAATAAAATAATAATAAAAAAATAATAATAATAAAATAATAAATAATAATTAATTTTTCCGCCTGACTTGTTAACTGTTAACCACTGCATCACAACTATTTTCACTTTGGCAGCGTCTTGAAGACGCTGACCGCCCAGATGTTTCTTCAAGTGCAGGAACAAATGATAGTTACTGGGCGCCAGATCAGGGCTATACGGAGGCTGATCTAGAGTGTCCCAGTGAAAAGATGTGATGAGATCATTGGTCCGATTAGCCATATACGGGCGGTCATTGTCATGCACATTTGTGCGGCCATCTTTAAATGCTCTCATTCACTTCCTTACCATTCCATCACCCATAATGTTTTGTCTGTAAACTGCACAGATCTCACGATCAATATCAATCGGTTTTAGTCCTTTAGCACTAAGGAATCGTATAACAGCCCGGACTTTACAGTCAGACTCACGATTATCGGAGGCATCTTAAACATTCAGTAAAACACGGAAACAAGGGCGAATCAGACTGTAATGGAGTCAGCGTGTAGGTGATAGATGTAGGTACTCAGTGCGCATGCGCGGGTCGCTGAGAGCAGCGCTACGGCAGTACATGCCTCGTGTAATAAAACCACACATCTTATAGAAGTGAATAATGGAAAAACTGATATTATTGATTCCACAGTCTACATTATTCTTTGGAGTTTATTAAGGACCGTAATTGTATCTGTTAAGTAATGTCGCAAATATTAACGTATTAAACCTTAAAGTGCAATTTATTTTAGGTAAATGAATACTTTTATAAGCATATCGTCTTAAAAGATTTACTTCTATCTTGACATTATCGTAAAACATATTTTTATGACAAAAGCCTAGTCATTTTATGTATATTTATGGAAAAGAATTTTCCCGTCACGTCTTGACTATCATTTGTGTCGTATCTCACCAATATTGATCTTTGATATATTTATAAAAGTAAATGCATTGACATGATATTACACATTTAAAGGAGATATTAAATTTAATTGAAACGCAAGATGAACAAGATGATAGTTTCCATTTCTCCCCTTCTCGAAATATTATTGTATTGTTAGAGGGCAAAAATATATATATTTCCATATTACAAACCAGTTTTTTCAAGGAAGATTGTTATAAACCGTTCCATGTAGAATTGGTAATTATTTCATGGCGCAAGTAGCTTGTATCAGTATTTTTGATCTGAGCATAATACTGTCTACTAATATAATCTGTATACCACTCTACAACTTTTTAACTTTATAATGGACTGGTTATAGTTAGTAATTGTTTGTACACAGATGGTCTCAGTATGAAAGAGGTATATATTTTGCAACTATGATTAACTTTACCAAGTATGTACCTCTTTCATAACGAAGAATTTCTAACTAGCAAACTACCTTAAACAGCCAAACTGTCGGTTTGCGACTTACTATAAAGAAATATACGAGGGTGTATCAAATATAAACGGTATTGGTTTTTTAATAAATTCGAAGTATATTTAATTAGGCTTCAATACATATACTGTTTATCAACATAGTTTCCCTCCCTAGAAATATATTTTTCCCGTCAGATTTAGAGGGTTATTTATGCCAACATCGTAGAAACTCTTCGGACGTTCTTGTAACCATTGGAGCACAAGTGCTTCTACTGTGTCGTCCTCGTGGAAATGTTGGCCTCCAAGCGCTTCTTTCGGAAGCCCAGAAAGATGGAAGTCACAAGGGGACAAGTAGGGGCTATATGGCGGATATTCCAGCGTTTTCTCAATTTTTGCCTTGTAGCATTGACGGTATGAGACGTGGTGTTGTCATGCCAACATGGCTATCGTTCCCGACCTTCTCGCGGCCTTCAGAAAATTCTTTGTGCCATGCAAGCACCCTAGTTCTTAACAGGATGTTGTCTACGAACTCTACCTGTAATAGCTGCAAAATTTCGGTTAGAGTCATCCCCTTCTTGGCCAAAAACTTAATAATAATCCGTTGCTCCACGGAGAAATGCACTTCTAACACGCTCATTGTTTATTTTCGTACTAAAGCGACTCGAGCGAATTGCGGTTGGTTCTGTCTTCTCCTTAACGGAACAGGCTATTTTCGCATCTATTGCTACCAGGTCACTGACCTCTCCGTAATTTAAAGAAAAATCAGTGCTGTTTATATTTAATGCACCCTCGTATATCTCTAACAGACTTTGAAATGCATTGCATTCACAGGATAAGTTTAAGCTTATTGGAAAATAAGATATGCAATTAGACATTAAATTATTAAGACACTTATTGACTCTAAGAACACAATCTGTTATAAAGGTCTTGCTCTTGCACTTTCTTTCGGGAAAATCAGTACAAACAGTAAAAATATATACAAAAGCACAATTAACTAAGGTAAGCCATTAAATTTCAAATCACTCCATCATTTCCATTTCAGCACCCGTTCGTGCTTCATTAAAAACTAATAAACAGATAATTATTCAACCGTTATTCCGTTCATAAACAGTTATATTTACATCAAATTGTTTTAGGTTAGTCAAAGTCTAGTAATTTTTCACTTGGGTCAGTTATCTTAGAATATTTTTTTTGCCATTTCAATGTAAATTCAAATTGAGTTCGATCCAAATAAATTTTCAGCAATTTTTGTACCAGCGAATCTACGATTTTCGAAATCAATACTAGCTATAAATACAAATAGTATAGAATATTGTTGTGCCCCCATCCTAATGTGATTAACGTAGGGTTTCACCAGGGTTTTGTCGGTTGATTGCTTTTTGTTTCTCTTCTTCACTTTTACTTTATTAATGCAACTTGTACAATTCAATATTAACTTCTATGTATATTAATTAATCAACTAGACTATCAAACTAATGCTGTATGAAGAAATGACTAACAATGATGACTGACTATTACTTGTACTTCTAACTTAACACTACCCTATATAATAATGATAAAACTACGTAAGAGACTAAAGTTCGGAACGTGATTGAACCTAAGAATATTTCCATTTGTGAAAAAATATTACCTAAAATAGTTCAAACAGAGAACGTCTGAAACAATACTTTTGATAACAATTGAGCATTGAATATTCCAAACAAAATTTTGATAAATGCAATTATTATTTACATCCAAGACAAAGAATATTTGAAATCTTGAAAAGATAAACCGAAATTTGAATGACAATTGCTTTAAATATAAAAACTGAATAATTATTTTATGAACTGGTCCATAACAATATAATAATAAATAGTATAAATATAAATCAATACTAGCAATACTAGCTACTACAGGTAATTCGCATCTACAATTGGATGATGCAGTATATATTGCCAAAACTAAAATCCAATGGAATGTAGACTTTATAATGCTACTAATAAGTTTTATAATTTATTACCTTAAGTACGTGTAAAACTATTTTGACTTGTTTTCTTATCTTATATATTTGTTATTCTACTTTTTGCTATTGGCGTTTAGTTTTTCATTTGTTATATTTATAGGAAAGTTATTTTAAAAAAGTTCTTAATAAGTAAAAGTTCATTGATTTATATTGATGTAAAATTCGTGCGTTATTATTAGCTACGGTATGCAAATTGCTCTATTTTGTAATTTTCCATCGGGAAATCAATTAAAGGCTAAGTGATGTTTTGTGGGTTGAAGACGTGAATAGTTTCGGGGCAATTAATTAGCAGTAACTCTGTCGATGTCACGTTATTGTTTATGTTATTTTCCTAATATGACCACGTTATTCCACATGTTATGTGAAAGACAAACAGACAAATTGCATTTGAATTGCATAGCGTGCAACTGCTTGTTCAGACCGATAGCGGTCATCAATAATATTTACTTAGGCATTTGCTAAATTGCATTTTGGCTTCAATGTACTTATTGCCATACAATACATAGACGACTCGTTACTCTGCTAGTAAAATTAGTAAGATTTAGATACTGTTTTGATATAATTATTGTCAAATTTTTTTCTCAAAATATATTTGGGTTACGTGAACGTCCGCCTCGATGATGCCATAATGGCACATCATGCACAAGATACATATGTGCACATACGTCGGCTATGGCATTACAACCTTGATATGCCGGTAAAGAAAGAAGGGATTCATTCCAATCCGTAACTTTATTTCGTAACATCTAATCTTCTCCTACACTTTACTCGTCTAACGATCGAGACTCAGGAGCTGCATAGGAAATTTCACTTAAAAAACAGTTTGCTACTGTGCTCGGCGTGTAAGGAGATTCAAAAGCCATAAATCATTGGATGCGCAGTGGCAGAGCCCCTTTAGGGCGGGGTTAATCGACCTGTAGGCACAATGATAACTGCTCAGCAAAGTTCAGTAGCAAATTAGCAAAATAGCATTAACAGCGAACCTGATACCCAGACTAAACAACATTATTTATGATATTTGGTACATGCACAAATCGTACAACTATAAACAAAACTAGGAAATATAAAAATAACAAATATAAATATCGATTGTACAAACTAAGTTTTCTAACAAATAGACCTGGGTAAGATACACTACATAATTCATATTATGAAGTTTTGTACATTCGACTTTATTTTGTTTGTCAACAATTTCTTTCTATGCATACCTAATAATCTTTAAATACTAGATTTATATAATTAGGTACTTATAACCGTGATTTTCTCCTTATGTTCATGATGATAGTGAAATTTTAATTCTTCACTTCGCATACATCATTAAACCCCCATTAGGGTAAGTAAATCAGTTGAATGAATTCACTTGTGTACCATGTTCAGTACTTTTTCTCTCAGTGACACGCGTCGCTAAACTACTAGTTGACGTTTCGGTCCAGCTATATTCTTATTGGCTCTTTCATTTATTGCTATGCTAAAAGTCTCCGCCTACCTACGTGTCAATCTGACCGTCGCTGAATCTCCTTACACGCCGGGCACTGTACTTCTTCTTAACCTAACCTATTCGCTGTTTAGGTTTGTTTTATTTTTATATTTTCTGGTAAAGCGAGTATATTCATGTGCCATGTTTATACATAGGGAGGATATGATATTTTGTTTAATTAGTTTTGCCTGTATACTTGGATTGATCAGGATTATTAAGCTACATTTTATTTCTTCATTTAATTCTTTTTGTAATGAACCTTTTACTGTTTCTATTTGGCACATAAAAATTTGTGTTCATGGTCAGTTCAGTTTAATTTTGTGATTCATTATAACATGGAAGTTTGAATAGCTAACAGTACTTTATTTACTATTTTTGGGGATGCAATTTATGTTCCAATCGATTCCTGATAACAAATCGAATAACCTTTGATGTCAGGTGTAAAAATGGTAAATTGCAATGTCGCGCTTTTTATCATCATCGAATACAGTTTTGCTACCAAACAGTTGCCTGACACTCTACAATTACGTGTGCACCAGGGGATTTCGTTTAAAAGGGAAAATAAGGATGAAAAGCACACAACTCTAGTAATTACCGCGGAAAACCATTTGGCACGTAATTGCTGACGCTCTAAAAAGAATTTTGAATTTTATACCTAGGTATATCATAAAAAACAAATAAAACACCTTTTACGTTTTTATGGATAATTTTAAACCTAATGAGAAACAAATTTAATCTTTAAATACTTGATTAACTTCTCTTTAGTTACAAGTATTTTATTAATATATGTAATATATTCACTTTAGTTTCATGATCGATATTCGTTAAAACTGGCGTAAAATTGTTTGAATGAGTTTATTGATATTAAATATTAGATAAAAAACTACAGGTTGTAACTGAACAGTTCATCTCAGCTCCACGGTTCAAAATCATTTATTTTCCCAGAGAAGTTTGGAAAAATCTGGAAAAAATCGGAAAAAGTAGTTTTGCCTCTGTCAGGTATCGAGTTCATTTGTTTATTTAATGATCTATATATAAAAAAATATTCAGATTTTCGTGTATATCTCCGTTTCTAGAATAAGCTAACTACAACATAGAACATTTCCGTCTTCTTCGTTTTTCGGTTCCAAATAAGACTAGATTTTTTTTTTATTTGTGTTGCAAATGTGGCTCAAATATTTGCATTTGTCTAAGTTCTAAATCAGTAAAATATGTTAAAAAATTTAAAACGTTATTTTTGTTTAAGTTATTAAAATATAAACTACTTCTTAATTTTCTACTGGAGTCAAACTGTTTTAAAAAGGTCTTATTTATTTTGTTGATTAGTTAAGAAAACAATAATTCTAAATTTTTAATGGAAAAATATTCATATTGGTAGGCATTAATAGGGCTGTTATTCTCATAGTTTTATCATGATTGATTAAGTTCATTTTGTTTTACATTACTGTAGAATTAGGAGTCAAGCATAGTTTTATTTTTTTAAATTTTTTGTAAACCATTAAATTTCAGTATTTCACAACGAACAATTTGACGTTTTTTTTAAGATCTCAGTTATCTCTATAAGCGGAAATACACGCGAAAATCAGATTAAAAATATTTCTTATATAAATATTTAAATAAACAAATGAAGCCGATAGCTGATCGAGGAAACTATTTTGCAGATTTCTCTTTATGAAATCATTCCCCGGATACCGGATTATAACACAAAAAATATAACTGAAAAGCTAAAATTGAACCAGTCTATATATATATACTACATATTGGAACATGCTGTATATTGAACTTGTCCTTTCATCTTATTAGATTTCTAGAAATGCTACGTAATCTAAAGAAAGGATACTATTTCGATAATGCACATTTGCATTCCTTTGCTGTATTAGTGAATTGCAATATACCCGTTTGCCAAAACCAAGAAGATTATTAAACAATCTGAGATTTAAGCATGCAATCACTAGGTAAGCGAAATTCGTAGGTATTAATTAAATTTGTTAATGAGATATGAAATGACTTGCTACATCATCATACCTAACACATAAGTAGAATTTCTGAAGTGATTATAAATGGATATCGTCATAGAAATACTAATCGGGAAAATATTATTACGGTAAGAAATCCTGATAAAGACCTACTGTATTTTAAAATAAACACAATAAATGCTTTTAGATGCTACAAAAGATTTATTTAAAACTCTAGAATTGTTTCGACCGTTGAGGTCTTTTTCAAGAGCAATTTACATCTGGAAAAAGACCTCAACGGTCGAAACAATTGTAGACTTTTAAATAAATCTTTTGTAGCATCTAAAAGCGTTTATTGTGTTTATTTTAATATTTAAAAGATGTTTCACAATTTTCCGTCCAAAAACTCGATCGAAACTACTGTATTTTAATCACAGATGTCTGTTGGATACTATAGTAAACACTGCATTGAAATTCAATAAATCCTGTTTACGGTTTTGTTCTCTTCAAAAGCCCCACTTCATTAGATATAAGTATTAAATGCAAAATTATTCATGTTTAATGGACGTTTTGGAAAAAAGTTAAAATTTGTTGTAAAAATTTTAATCTTCATATTAACGTCTTGTTTAAAAACAAATTTATACAATAGTTCACTATTCTTGAAATAATTTGAAAGTAAACAACAGTATGACAAGTTGAACTGATCCATAAATAAAATAATCTAATGTTAAAATTTCAAATTAACAAACACAAAAGTAAGTTACAATTACAATATTTTTAATAACTTAAGGGTATCTGCCGTTAACACTTCGTGAAACATTTTTCAAAATTGAGAAAAAATTAAAACACTGAGGGTTTCACTAAAACTTTATTGAATACTCGATACGTATTTTGCCTTATAAGGGCATCTTCGGGAGTAATATTGTAGTATAATTTCGTTACTCCCGAAGATGCCCTTATAAGGCGAAATACGTATCGAGTATTCAATAAAGTTTTAGTGAAACCCTCAGTGTTTTAATTTTTTCTCAATATTTTTAAAATTCACAATAATTATTTAGATACATTGTATCATCTATACTAAGCTTAAGTAAGTATAGGGAGAAAACCAAAATATTTTCAATAATGGTGACCAGTTATCTTCAACGTGACCATTAAGAATTTAGCCTTTTTTATTAAATTTATTAATTTTCAGACTTTCTAATAAGTTTAGTTTTCTACCTTTATTTTCGACATGTAAAATTTTAAAGTTTGTCAAAGTTCATGATTGTAATTTAATAAGTGTTCGGCGTAAGTTAAAAGTGTTTTTATTCTTATTGTCAAAACTTTTTTATAAATAAAAATAAGAGAAACCCCAATTACCACTAACACAACTTTACTGAGCGGACACGTGTTTCGCCTACTTCAACGCGAGAAACTTTATTATGTTCTTTAATACATCCAGAGAACGATCTACCTAAAAATAAAGGTAGAAAAGTAAACTTATTGGAAAGTTTGGAAATTAATAAACTTAATACAAAAGGTAAAAATTTTTACGATTAAGATGAAGTAAACTAATCATTATAATTGAACATATTTTGGTTTAGCCCCACTTCTTACTTGAGCTTAGTTACTATATTGACCACTTATAATTAGTTGTAAGTAACCATTTTTTTGCCTGAAGATGATACAGTGTATCTAAATAATTATTGTGGATTTTAACAAAGGTTTGTAACCTAGTTTTGTGTTTATTAATTTGAAATATGGAGTTACAAGAATTAAGCGCCTCATCGATATCATAATGTTAAGATTGTTATGCTTCTTTGGTTTGAACTGATTATATTTACGTAAGTACCTTGAAATATATTGTTGGCTTTATCAAACATAAATCGCTCTGCATATTAATATTCAGTTCAAGGTTTACCTTGCATTGTTAAAAACACATCTGCTCTATTAATTGTTCATCGATTAATGGAATACTATTTTATGTTGTATTTGAAAATGTATTCCTAACAAATTACTTCCTGAGCTTAGGAAAGAGACTGTGTGACACAATTAAAAAGAGTTTACCACAAACTTTAATTAAAGCGTTATTTTTCAAAGGCTTCCAGGGATAAAAAAACAGAGCTGTAATTTAAAACATCCTTGAACAACTTATACGAGATGACTTTTCAATGAAAGTTAAGTAGATAAACTATGATAACGATGCCAAGGCTGTCTTCTCATACATACATGGACTTGTCCAATGTAGAATACAATCAGTCATATGTAGGAAAAAAAGTCCTAAAATACAATTTTCATCCTACTTCCGCTAATAAAAGGTGGTAAAATATATTGTCTTTTCTGTAGCGAATAGTGAAGATGTGCAGAAGACGTAGTTGTCTTGTTTACGGTAAATACAAGCGACATTGTGCTGTTCAATTTTATCATTACCGAATAAGTCTTTTTGCACTTGAATTTCCAGAAATAAAAGATAAAGGTTGGGAAAAAGATGAAGTTCGCTCTTTTACTGGCGCCAGCATTGTGACTCCGTCTGCTTGAATTGTGTATATATGTTACATATCATTCGCATGTCTGTTACTGAAATAAAATCACGATTTTGGATGACAATCAAACTTTCTCGTTTCAAACAATATATAAAACAGGACACTATTAATACAAGTATGGAATAGCCTTAAAATCCTTACGAGATACTACTTTTTAAATTTATCTCTTTTTATTTTTAATAAATCACTTGAGACTCGCGGAATCGTCATTTGAAGAGATACGCAGACCTACACTGCAGTGCAAAGCTGGTGGGTAGGGCGGAATGTTCTCTTCAGCCTATTTTAAGAAATCGTAGGTGCGGGTGGATGGGGGTTGGGTAGAGACAGATGAGACGAACGAAATGATGATACAAGAGAAGTGAATGACTATCTGTGGAATATTACTGTCCATCCAAGAATATCACAGAAATACTTAGACCAGGCCACAAGGAGTCTTCGGAGAAATCGATTCAAATAGTTACCCATTGGCAGCAGTAGTTAAAAATCAACATTAAATGCGTCAAATGCTGACAATTTATTTTGGAATACCTTCAATACATAAGAATATTTAGGACTTGATTAGTTCACCAACAGAAAAGATGATTTAATAAAATTAGAGAACTTATTATTTATTTAGATAGTGTCAAATTAATAAAAAACTGGGAAATGAATAGAAGCACAAAGCGCGTGGAGTCGACAAGGATACGCAATTATTCTTATTGTAGTTTTCGCTGGTATATGTTTTATGACTAGCACTGGCATTGGACGGAATGTAAATATTGTTCTCATAAATCATGAATTCCTAACTGTGGTTGCGTTTTCGATTTTTTTGTTAAAGGAGATTGTTATTTGTCCTATACATCGACCTAAGTGTATGTGTTTTTCTTTTTGTTTTTTGATATTTGAGTTGTTCATGGATTGCTTTGGCTGAGATGATATCGACGATTATCAAATATTTAGAAACACTGTATAAACTTTATTTAAAAAGAAACGAAAGTATTTACACACTTTGATAATATTGTTTGACTTGGTGGAGAAATTTGAAATTAGAGAAGCGAAGCGTACGTTTTATTAAATTGATTAAATGCGATGTCTAGGACTTTGTGATAACTCAAAGAATAGGAAAAAGGGTGTGGTTTAGATAGTTTAGACAGATTCAGAGCAAAACGATTTTTGGGTGTTTTCTTATTTTTAGTAAACTGTAATTAAAGTAAATTATTGGACGTAAAAAATAAAAGAATTACATTGGGACAACAAAACGGAGTATTGCTACACGCATAAAAGAGCATGAAAGAAATTGAAGATTGGCACAGACAGACAAATCAGCTGTTGCTGAACATGCTTGGCAAGACCAAGGAATACACAAAATCCTTTATGATAACATAAAGGTTCTCTCAACTACGTCAGCCTACCACGCAAGATTACAAAGGGAATCAGTTGAAATCTATAATCATTTACAAAACTGGTTTAAAACTGTGAAGGCCATGGTACCGAGTACTACGCGACCAACGGATAAGGGACACGCCCCTACCACCGCCTGATCTATGAGCGCTGCCCACGACCAGTGCTCCATGAAGTAAGAGCAGCCCCCTCCCGCTCTCCGCCAGTTTTCTAGTTTCGCTTTTCAGCGCGAGTGGCTACCCAACCATCTGTGGTGGGCCACCGATCCCCCAACGCTTCCTCCCCCCACCTAATATTACTCCCACCCCTTTTTGTCCCGGAATGTATAACCTTTGGGTTGAGCTCCCATCTCGAGGAGGGGTTTTAGTCGGTAGGCACTACGGTGAATCCGACACTACCCTCTCGGGGGTGTCTTTTGAAGATTTCCCCTCCTCGAGAATAATCTAAACAAAAAAAAAGAAGTAACAGCATACGATCTTTCAACGTATCCTACTGAAGATGTCTCCCGCAGTTGGAGACGAAACATCTAGAATTTTCAAGAATAATCGACCACGGCCAACCAGCCCAGAAAATACTACTTCAATAATAAAAGAATTTTTGACGGATGCAACATGGAGTAAATGGGTTTAAAACCTGATAACATAGTTGTAATTTGCAACTGTTAGTGCAGACTGCTGAATAAAATTTTGAACTAGATTACGTTTATTTTATATGTTCACATAATTAACACAGGAAGACGATCTTGTATCGAATATATGTCTTAAACTATAGGTTCACATATAAGTTATATGTGACTAACGTTTTTAAAGCTGCGACCCCTAAAAAGCGTTATTTAATAGTTTTCCATTATTTTCTATTTCTACAAAATCAAATTTTGTAAAAATATTGCAGGGGCTTAAAAATGCATATACGGGGCCTGAAATTCCTAGCACCGTCCCTGCATGCGAGAGCAAAGGAACGAAAAGATACTGGGAAAGATCTATGCAATCTACATTCCCACTGTAGGTGACCAATCTTCTTATTTTGTAGTTTAATATATTTTTGTTTTTTTAACCAATACGGTTTATCTCTCAAATTCGGTTCTGTGCCAAGAAGTTTGCCTTTGATTCTAATTTTTTTCTTATCTTACATTGTCTGTTCTTTGAACTTACTAAATCCTTATTGCTTTTTCAGATGACAAGTTTACTTTGTCTTCTTATTAAGCTTTATTTTAGTTATCCTTTCAAAAAAGAGCATTAAAGTATGCTTCCGAAATGTTGACGTCATACCAACATGATACTGATTTAGAATTTCGGCATTTTTCAGATAGTTACGTATATTCTAAGCTTATAATTGTGGCATTGATATAAAAAATACCTAAATCTGTTATTTATAAAACTCCCCAATATATATCCGATCCGCAATATTGTGACGTTGATGACCTTTTATACTCAAACCAGTGTATCAAAATAAATAAAAATTTGGACGGTACCAATGTAGGTGGTACATAGCAATTTAATTTATAGACGCCAGTCAGTGGTCCATCAGAGAAACCTTTCCCTACATCACCTTAAATCAATCACTTAAAACAGAGACTAATATATATATATATATATATATATATACACAATCGACTCAGTTAAAGGGTTTATTATTACTTGTAAATTAAGAATTTACGTATTTAATAACATATGTATTGTAGGTTACTTTCAAGCTCTGCTGAAAATTATAAAATTTAAAAATTAAAGGCAAACAGGTATATTCAAATTGATTAAGGCTTTCGCGGCCAGTTGACGAACTGATGTTATCCTTCTTCGGGTGTACAGGCCGTCGTCGGTTGGAATTGCTTCCTAACGTTTCGCTAGCGCGAGTGGCGAGCTTCTTCAGAGGTCTATCGTGTTAGCGAAACGTTAGGAAGCAATTCCAACCGACGACGGCCTGTACACCCGAAGAAGGATAACATCAGTTAAACAGGTATATTTCTATCCTTATCTTTTAAATTTTAAATTAATTTATATCTCTGGCCATTAATAATTTCTTAATTGAAATTTATTTGCTTCGGGTATTGTTTAACAATTCCTTAAAGAAAAATAATATGTCATTTCCCTGTACAGAAATGTTTTCTGTAGACACAAGCCCGCCTAAATTTTATGTCTGCAATTAGTGGGATAGCTTGTATAGATGCTATTAAGTCATAAGTAGAACGAGCTTTTAGGATAATTTCCACCATTAACTGGAGCAGGCTATCTTTTTCAAGTAAAAACAGCAACGCATCTTGTTAAACACGTGTACTTAAAGCTGCTTCAATTTGCTTACTTAGGAAAACCAAATTTTTCTTTCTATGGCACAACGCGAGCTACACAACAATTATTATGAGATAGCAAGAACAGTGCATAATAGTAAATTCTTATCTTATATTAATGCTATTGCCATTAAATTGCAATGTCTTCATGCACATAACCGTTTTATGATTGAAATCATAACGAAGGGTATACTCCAAAACGATTTTAATATTTGTTTCTGTTAATTTTGGTCATAAAAAATTCAAATAATTGATATTTTTTAGATTAACTTACGATAACAAACAAGTTTCGGCATTTTATTTTACTTCAGCGTCTATCCAATTATTATATTTAATGTAAAGGCGATGTGGCGAAAAAAATCGTTGTATAATTATCATTATAATCATTATTATCGTTAGATAATAATGTTCCAATTTTTATGATTCTAGCGTAAGTACATCTGTAATGGGAGTCGATGCAGCTATCTCCTCTAATAATAATACGATTTTCTAGAATTAGCTGACTATCAAAACGTCTAATTAAAATATAAACTAACTATATCGCGCTTACTTTCGGTATCTAAGATGCTATCATTTAATTGGAATTTTGGTAATAAATATGTAAAGTGCTATGCATCAAAGTTTTACGTTCAACTAGGGGGTTGTAAATTTTAGTTTCTTTGATTACATTCGCTTTGTGTCAGTGACTATTTATTAAAAAGATTGTTAAAGTTACATATAAGGTTGTCTCATTTTTGTTTTTGAATTAGAAAAAAGCAAAATCATATATACTCTAGATATTTGGTTCAGCATTGCGTGAAGTATTAATAAAAATGTCAACATAGAATTAATGACTTGCACATACGTTTTATTGTATTTTTTATTTCGGCTTTGTTAGTGAAGTTGGGTCGATTTCCACGAAAACTGAAATATGATGAATGGCTGAAAGAGTGGAGTATTTTCTAAATGATTAATGAAAGACAGTAATGTTTGTATATTTATATAAAATTGCGTTCTTACGTCTAAGTCGCCCAACAGTAAACTTTATTTAATTCTAACTCCAAAATACAGCAGATTAGTGTATGAAACGGTCCATTAATGATTTAAAGTGACAAATACTTATTTGAAAAGACTTACCAGAGTATTTTTTAATCCCAGTCTAAATCCCCATGAGTACAGAAGCAAAGAAGGTCGCAGCAAAAATGGCAGAACATCTCGAAACTGAATTTAAAACACTTTTAGAAGGGTTGAAGTGGATGTGAACTGACTGGATGAAACGAGTCGGAACTTAACGAGGATGATTCAAGATCAGAAAGAGAGCGGTTTTCGAGTAAGCAAACGAAAGAACGTATGATCGTATGGATGAATGGTATACGTGACCACTAGAGACTGAAGAAGAAGTCGAACGGTTCGTTCTTGTCCACTACCGGCTTCCTGAAACACCTATCGAAATACAGCAACAAGTACAGCCGGCGACCGAGAATCCAGGTTATGAGGTCATTCGACCGCAACGTCTACTATACATTGGTCACTTATTATTACGATGCTATGCCCTCAAGGTGCTGTTACTGTTGACGTAGTCCACTAATGAAATGACAATCAAGCCTGTTTGTCAAGAACAAAAGGGGACCAGTCATTTCATTTGTTGACCATACCGGTTCTATTTCTGATAGTATCAACAACACGATGATGAGATTGTTAGAGAATTACATCTAACGATGAAAAGGGATACTTATGCTTTGGTTTACTGAGACGGAAGGAAAACGTCATAGTTGCTTGTTGTTTGATGAAAATATGGTAATAATAAGGGATTTTCTTTATGATTGCCGCTCATAAAATTAATTTGCAAAAGGTCTTTTATCTTCGTTTCCTAAGAAACATATTCAACTGCAAATTACATGAACTTATCTATCTTTGTATCGCCCTTTTTGTTTCTTAACATACATATACAGAGAGGATACTAGATAGCATGTGCAATTATATAATAACTAAATTATGTTTAAGGTGGACTTTCGTACAAAAATATCTGTTCTCATTCGGGCGCGTCTGATAATTATATTGAAGTACAGGGAGGATAGGTCGACCATACTTTGCAAAGCAGTATATAATTTGTATACACATGAAAATAAAAATATACAAAAGATACAGAAGGCTTACATAAGCATTATTTTAGTACGATGTAAACTATAAAACCACACGTCATCGGATGATAAAAAAGAAAACAAAAATCTAAACACGAAACTGCTGTGCCTCTTCTAACTAGGAAAGAAGAACTGAATCACTAGGAGTAACACAGAGAGTCCTCTTACATTCACCGTGATTTGTTTATAATACTGGCGCCACAAAACAGATATTCTGTTACAAGATATACAACCATCACACGGTTTAAACACAATTTTTTATTCAATCGGCTTTCCTCTTTATTTTTCTGTAGTTGCTCATTATTTTCAACACATTTATACTCCATATCGCTAACGTTATCGTTTTGTCTTTGCCTTCTTTTAAATTATTTTCTTTAATTATGTACTTACATACACTAGTAAATACTCATCGAAGACGAACTTTTCTTACTCAATCTACCAGTACAAGTGTAGAGGAAAAACCAGTTCAAAAACTTTTCCTAACGTTATCTTAGGTTCACTGTTACTCCTTGTTTCCTTTATCCCATCTTTACCTGATATTCCGAATGGACCTGGTGAAAATTACCCTGATGTTTCCAAATTTTATTGGCGTTGATCGCTAAGCATTTTGGTTGAAGGGCACTCGACGGAAAAGTTTAACGAACTACGTTTCTCTTTCGTGTGTTCGGACTGGGCATGTTTTATAACAATAAAAACTTAAGTTCAATTCTGATACCCGTTAGCAGCCTAATCTGCATATTGTTTTAGGAGAGTTAGACCAAGTAATATCCAATAAATGGTAAAAAACAAACACTTGATTAATTTTCACAAATTTAATTATCAGACTCGATAATATTGTTTCGACGAAATTCGTCATTATTAAGAGTACAACAAAATTATACTAAATTTTATAAGATCTATTCTAATTTATATCTGGTTTTGGGTTTTCCCCTAAAATTACACAAGAGAAGGGGTGCACTGTTGCTATACAATTCCGTTTGTAGATTTACAATGTCTCGTTTATTTATAATTGCTTATTCCTAGGTTTTCTAGGAGACTTAATTTCTTATTTTTCTATTGAATATGTAGTAGGGCTCTGTTACCTACATGTATGTTATGGCTATAATTTAAGGCATGTTCTGACATCCCTGTACAATTATTTTTAGACACAATGTTATATAAGTGTTCATTTAAACGTGTTTTAACAGCTCTACCACATTGTCCAATATAAAAGACATCGCATTGTTTACAAAAAATATATATATGCCGCTATTTTCAAGAATATGTAATTTTTGTTTATTGATTAAGGCTTTCGCGGCCAGTTGATGAACTGGTGTTCTCCTTCTTCGGGTGTACAGGCCGTCGTAGACCAACAGCGAAAATGGATAGACCTCTGAAGAAGCTCGCCACTCGTGCTAGCGAAACGTTAGGAAGCAATTCCAACCGACGACGGCCTGTACACCCGAAGAAGGACACCATTTTTTGTTTACTATTTACGAGAAGCTTATCTCGAGATCTTTTGTTCGAAATAAATGCTTAGATACCATGTTTTTTCAATTTTGATTTAATTTTTTGACTTGCTAAACGTACATATTGTAATGCATGAAAAATGTGTTCAGGTTATTTGTTTTAGTTTTTGTTTGATAAAGTGATCTACTATTCTAGTCTGATATCCATTGTTTTGTGCGATCTCTTTAATAGTATTAATTTTTAAAATGAAGTCGTTATGACTGTGGGGGATATTGATCAAACTATGTATAGCACTGTGGAAAAAGACTTTTTTAGTATTGTTAGACTGAACGAACTAAGGGGAATGTGTCGGTCGTTGTAGGTTTCCGATATATATTAAAGTTTTTTAAGTTTGCTAGAAAACCTAGAAATAAGAAAAGCAATTATAAATAAACAAAACATTGTAAATCTACAAACGGGATTGTATAGCAACAATACACCCCTTCTCTTGTGTAATTTGGGGAAAACCCAAAGGCATATATAAATTAGAATAGATCTTATTATAAACATTAGTATAATAATGTTGTACTCTTGATACTGACGAATTTCGTCGAAACAATATTGTCGATTCTGATAATTAAATTTGTGAAAATTAACCAATTGTTTGTTTTTTACCATTTATTTAATATGAATTTAAACTGTACCAAGCAATATCCATGGAATAAAGCGTCTTTGATCATTTTAAAGTTTCCGATGTGTATCGGAATACGTATAAAATAAAATTTACCCTAAATTAAATAAAAAGTCTCATGAAAAAAACACTGTCTTTAATATCCTATAAAAAAAGCCCTAAACTCTGAAGCAAAAACCACAAGAAATGCGACAATCGCTTATATCAAAATTTAGTTAATACAATATACTGTGCCCCATAAAATTTCAGATGTTATTAACAATAAAAATTGTATTACGACCAAATACGTATTATTCCACACACTTGATAAATAACAACCATTCTTGCAATAACAACATTAAATTCCTTCGTCATCTGCCAGGGGGAAAAATATTTGACAGTTTTGAAATTTTAGAAATTCAGAAAGCCATACCACTAAAACAAAAATGAGCAAACGGTCAACTACTATTTGACCTTAACCCCCCTCTTAGACCCTAGTTTCATAGTTTATGCAACCATGTATTTGAATCAAAATTATTGTTGCCTATAGTACGTTTATACTCCTGATGATGCCCTAACAAGCTGAAATGTACATAGAGTGAATTATAAAAATATTGCGAAACTTCTCCACTATTTTATATGTATTTATTTTGATGAAGAGCTGCCATGAATATTAAATACTTAAAGGTATTTTAAATTCATGTAGTATTACTTGTATTTTTATTCTCTGAATACTAATTTCTGAAAAATCCTGCAGTGGACCAACTGAAATGGGAAGGGGCATGTAGCTACTTCGCAATCACGTTTTTGGCGATTAGTGTGCGAGTCCGTGACCTTAACATTTGTAGCGCCTTCTTTCTACTAACATGGATAATAATGGAGCATTAAATGTACAGGTTCATTAAGGGTCCTTACTCTTTGACTTCCAACATGTTTGCTTACAAAGTTGCTTCCGTCTCTTGACAAGATGGTGCTTTTGTGTCCTACTCATTATTCACCTTTAACCTTCTCGGTACAAGTCAACGATCGTATTTCTTTAAAAATCCATTGATATATACGTGGAGTATAGTTTGATACAACCAAAATACGTATACACATATGATGAATCTTTCCGATAGATCGGCTTTCCAGTAGATATGTTTTACATCCTAACTTTACACAGTTCTTTGAACTTTTCTATGTCGTTTTGACAAATGTTGCTCTTCCCAGTTGTCGATGTGAATTACTGAAGTATAAATAGTGTTATATTCAATTATCACACGATGCTCTACCGATTTGCAAAATTTTACATTATCTGTTTTACCAAGCAGGTTAAAATCACTAAAATCTGTTTTGATGGCTTTGACTTTGTTTAAATGAATGGAGGATTTAAAATTATTAAAAGACACGCCCATTCAGTAGTCATTTAGTATAAAACATAAAAAATATTTAACTATATTGAATAGCTATATTGAATATTTAATTATATTGAATAGCTTAAATGAAAAACTTCCTCCTATATGAATGAGACTTCACTTATTAGAGCTCTATTAATGGTAATTTATATTGCAGAAATTATTTCTCAAAGTTTTGAAAGTTGAAAATAATTTTGCCTCGATCATAGAATGTCTTTAAATTTAAAACATTTGCTGCAATGGGAACAAATCTAGTTAACTTGGAAACACTTTAACTATAATCATCCCTTTTTAGGAAACTCATTCTTGATAATAGAAATTCTACTTTTAAAAATTCACCCTGTCACCCTAGGGTAATCGCAAGTTTTACAATAATTGATACGATGCGGTTGAAAATAACGAATGTAATACAAAAACACTTGGTAGTTTCACAGGTTTATTAAAATCTTGACGACAGTCGTTTCGGCTGTTATGCCATTATCAAAAGAGTACAAAATAATACTAAATAAATACATGATAAGTTGAGCTTAAATACTAGATTTACATGATGGATTTTAAGAGTGAGGATACATTAAAATTAAGTTGGTCATTGGTTAGTAATTTCTTGTTTTTAAGGGTTTTATTAATTTCAAAAATTTCTAGTAAGTTCAACAATTTGCTTTTTTTACAATTATGGATTAATTTAATGTTCAATATCTAAATTGTGATTGTTTGCAATGCAATTTTCAGCGAAGCCAGCACAAGGGTTTCTGGTTAAAATTGATTTTTGATGCTCACGTATTCTTAGTTGTAAGGTTCTACCAGTTTTTCCAATGTAAATTGCTTGGCAGTTTTTACAATTAATTTGATAAACACCGCTTTTCTTTAACATATCAGTTTTTCTTTGTTGTTGACTAAAAGTGTAATTAGATTAAATTTATTTACAGAAATTGTTTTTATATTGTATTTAGACAATCTATTACTGATTCTACAGATTAAACTCGGTACATAATTAATAAACTGATATTGAATTCCCTCTTTTGTACTTGGTAAGGAATAGAAATTTTTTAAAATAAGTTTCTTGTTTTTTTTGTTATTAACTTATCAATACAATGTTCATCATAGCCATTGTTTCTAGCTAGAGTTTTTAGAAGAAGGACTTTCGAATTGAAATTAATATTATTTAAAGGTAAAGTTAATAACCTGTGTACGAAACAATGGAAGGTACTGAGTCTGATGTTTATAGATTGTTTCGAATTCAATTTTATTATTGTTCTTAGTGAGGGTTAAATCTAAGGAATTTAAAGAGTCGGATTTTTCTATTTCATGAGTAAATTTAAATTCTTTATATAATGAGTTCAGATGATTTAAAAACAATTCAATTTGTCCATCTGTACTTGACCAAATACACAGAACGTCATCAACATATCTAGTCCAAAACAAAACTATCCATATAAGCGGATTTTGAGAATTAAATAATAGGTTTTCTAAATGCGACGTAAATATTTCACTTAGTAACGGCGTTAATTTAAAATAGCTTTGGTCCAAACAAGTATTTGTAGCTTGTGTTAATTCATCTTTTTCCAAATTATTTAAATTGCTTTTATCAAGAAGAATTTTAAGGATATGTTTTAATCCTTTACTATATTTTTGATTAGTCTTATTTACGTCGATTTTAAATCATGGTTAAAAGCTGCTGTTACCCTGGGATAACAAAGTTAATTTTTAAAATAAAATTATGAAAACAGAATTTCTATTAGCAATACGTAACATTTTAGTTAAAAATGTGTTTCCCATGACAAGACAATTATAGCTAAATTGAATTCGAAACAATTTCGAACTTAATTAATATTTGTTTCGTTTAGATTTAATGACATTCCATTATACAGCTAAAATTCCTTTCAAATTCCAAAAATTTCAAAAATAATTTCACAGTAGACAACTCTAATGGAACACTGACCAATAAATGAATAAGTACAGACAGGGTAGTAGCTTATTACTTCTATTATTATTCAGTTTATAAATTACATCCTTTTCATTTTCCGGGAAGAAGCTTTTCAGGATCGAATAACAACTTTGCTTGAACGAGTTCCTTAAACCGGATATTGCTTAATAGCCCTTTGTTTCCGCCTGCTGGATGTAAGACCTTTACTCTCTTTCTTTTCTCTGTGCTTTTATTTATTCGTTATTGTGTATGTTACAACACTCGTAAGGAAAGATACTTAGACGCAATGAGATGTGGACGAACTCTAGTTCTTTAGTAGCGTATTAAAAGAACAACACAAAAAATTATTACAAATTTTTACACAAGTACTAGGAATTTTTGTATAAAGAAGAAAAATATAAATTATTTTTTGAAGGAAAAAAATAATAAACAAATCTAAATAATTAAATTTATTTTTTAATAAAATGTCATATTAAAATGAAATTAAAAAATGTAGCTATACTCATGTGTGCCAAAAATTGATAATTATAAAAGTAAATAAATCAAAACATTAATGATGGAATCGTATTGATAGGTTCCAAGAGGGTCTGTTTAGTAGTATACAATAACAATGTAATACTAAGTAGAAAATAGGAGACTGTGGTAAAAGAATAATTAATTAAAGAAATACTCACGCTAGTCCCGCGTTGATAATGCCCACGTGTGATTTGGGCGAAACAAGTGTCCGCTTATATAAAATTTAGTTAGTGGTAATTAGGGTGAGTCTTTCTTTATTTAATTTCATTGAAACATCTTGTTTTTTTTTCTCTAACGTTCGCTTTTCTTTTACCTGGTCTAATATATATAACTCGCAGCTTTAGAGATTATCTTACAAATGGAAGATTTGCGAAACCACAGTTTTCCCATTATTTAATCCTTAAATCAGTTATTTCTCATAATGAGTAAGATACTTTGGTTTTTTAAGTGATATTTCACGTTAAGTATTAATATGTATGAAAATTACTATAGCTGTATATGCAGAACGCAAATAACAACCACTAACAGCGAGTTATGTACATATCCATTTAAAATTAATACACGATTAAACCAACAATTCTTAGGGTAATGCGAATGGGGATGTACCAAATATATCAGGGATTTTTAGCAATGGCATTTTTAAGGCTATACCCATTAGCCTTCGTTTTTATAACTGAAAAATAAGTTTAGACATGGAATTTTCGTTATACGATGTTCACATTGGCGCGATTCTGTTGTATTTTTGTTTTGTCATTTTTTTAATAATTATTTCTTTTACAGTAAGTAATATAATTAAAGAATTATATATAGATATATATATACATATACGTACCTATTCTAAACAGATTGTTGCGATTACATTACCTTATATCTTTTCAACAAATATCAGGCCGACAGAGTTTAAATAAGTAGATGTAAAATATTTCACCTAAATATAAGACCTCGGATTTCAATTTCTACTAGCACCATTTCATAAAAATCATTAGTGGAAGAACAGTATATAGAATTTCTGCATTATTGGTATAATTATATAATAATATAACCAATAATGGCATAAGGAAAAAGTCGGATTTTTGTTCAATTTACTGTCCTTTTATTTTTGTATACTTAGGTTTTAATTAAGATTTCTATGAAAGAAAAAATCTCGGAGATTCTATTTTCCTGAATAGCTGCCGAATAAAGACCTCATTTAGAGGAGTTAAATAAATCTCCAATATTCAGATGTTGAGTTCTTTTCCATTTTTACTCTTAACTAAAATACTCTTTCTCTATTTTGTAATTAACGGTTGTATTGACACGAACTATTTATACAAGGTACGCCAAAGGTTTATATCGACATGACGGCGTCTTCTTTAGGTGGAATATTTAATAAACTCTCGTCCTTATGTACTGAGTTATTAACTAAGCGGCGTGAACGTGAATTTTATTCAATATAATTTGCTGCTGAGTGTTGAGGAGTGATGAATTGTAGGTCACTTAGGGCAGTATCTTTTTTATTTAATTTCTTAGTTTCCATTCTTTCTAAAAGGAATATTTGATGCGTTTACTATTAATTATATCTCTTATCTCTTATTATATCTGTTTATTAGTTGATGAAATGAATTATTTCACCGGTGCACAGATGTGCCACTTCTTTTGATTCCTATGGGGGAATCGGTGCAATAAACGGACTTCGTGTTTTAAAAGTTTATTACACCCAATTATTTACAACTATATACACTAATTTTATGAAACGTCGTGAATGCTACTTATTTACGAAAATATTAAATGATTATGATTGATTACGTGAAACTATATGTTATTGATACTATACGTTTATAGAGATCTTGATTTGATTTGTGCTATATGTTAAATGTACTAAAAATGATCTATCCTAAATGTTTGATGTTTTTATCTACTATGTTGAAATTGAATTTTTGAATAGATTGATTGAACTGTATTAACTGTACTGAATTGAATTGTAGAAATACTTATATTGACATGAATTTAAGAACTCTAGAAGCACATTTGAAGACAAAGAAAAAATAATAAAATAGGAAACGGCATTTCTAAGAAGGGAAAAAATATGATACATACTATTATAAAACCATAAATCGCAAAAGAAAGAAACGGTCAGCAAATGCACATGACAATACAAAAAATTGGAGACGTAAAAAATGTGTGACCGACAAGGCCAATAAATTACAAAAAAAAAATGAAAAGATAAATGAGAACAATATCTCTTAATTATCACCAAGGTAATCTAACGTGTAAGAACATAAGTCAAGTTTACAAAAAAATCCTGATCTAAACCAAAATAATTTCGAACTCCTACATAATATCAATAAAGAAAAGATATTGACCTCTTTGAAAGTTTAAACGTAACAAAAGCAGTTAAGGAAAGCAAGATTGTTGCTAATAACAAAATTAACATCACCATTTTTCCCTTCTTAAAATTTACGTTCAAAGAACATTTCGTATTTAGTTATAGAATTTGTTTATATATTTAGTATCCAGTATACATCTTTCTTTCGAAAACTTTATAAAAACCAAAATGGTATCGTTAAGATAAGAAATACAATTAGTGATATAGCCGCATAATATACAATACTTTTTAGATAAACTTTCTACTTTTAAACCCTTCTATAGAATATAATGTTTTATACCTTTATGTTAAAAATCATAAGTTACTTCCGATGAAGTACTTACATGGTTAATAAATAAAAGAACCAGAAAATTTTTGAAAGTTCTTATTGGATCTCCCTTCTATACCCATATCTCTCTCTAACAATTAGGCTAAGTTAGAGCGAGAAAAAATGTCCAGATACCCGTCCCATCTCAAGCACGCTACTATAGTGTCGTATTCTGCCTCCATGTTTTTATGCTGTAAGGTTTTCGTAGTCACCAGTTTTAATTTGTGTTTTTCTTTTAACAATTTGTCAGTTTGCCATTCTTAGTTACACGTAACAGCTTCTACTCATTAAAAGTCCATAACCTAACAGATATTTTCTGGTTTGCTTTCAATTCCTTTTCTTATAATGTTTAATTCCTTAATGCATTACTCCTACATGGTTGACGTTGATGTATGATAGGATATAAGGTAATTTAATTAGTTAAAGAAGTCTATCATTGAAATTGCATGCAAATGATATTTTCTTTATCTATATCTTCGATCTCCCATTCCTCCAAACAAAATTCACAATGTCTTTAGTATTACCTTAATTGCACGTTTTGAATACTTCCGTAAAGCACCCCTCCACCTATAATCTTCCCTTTATGCCTTCCTTTACCGTCTTACCCAAATTAAGATAGAAGCCAGTATTAGTTTATTCTAGAAAAAATGTGAGCATTAGATTTGCATAATTGCGGTTTTAACTCTTAATTCCTTAAGCAGCAAAATTATTCTAATTTTGTTCGGAGTATACAAGGGTAAATTAAATATAAAGGGTAATTTTACTAGTTACTATTACTTAGCACGTAATTTCGATCTAGAGGATTCAATGCTTGAGTGCTGTTTGGTTTATGAGGAGGTTCTGTCCGAAGTACAGCCATGACTGAGCGCAAGGTACCTTCGTCTGTTACACAACGCATCATCATGAGTCATCAAGTTTTTAACCAATGAAGGCGGTTAAGTTAAACCATCGGAAATTTTCACTCGTTTGAAGGCACAGTTTAGGGATGCTACAATGCTACACTGAACGTGTCGAAAATGAAAGTTATGATCGACGCTCAAGAACTCACCCAAGTCTCACAAATAACAACATCCATGCTGTTCGAGAGCTTGTTGAAGATGATCGCCGGTTAACTATTGAACAAATCTCTTAAGAAGTGGATCAAAAGCAGGTCAGTCAGGTCGGAGATCAGTGACAGACTTCTGAATCGATTTCGACAAGAAGGGGATTTTTTTAGGCGTATCGTAACTTGTGATGAGACGTGGGTCCACCACTAGACTCCTGAACCATTCAATTAAAGATAGTGAGTAAGGAGTGGTGAAGAAAGGATGAAGGCTGCCTGTCCTTGCGTCTGTTTTCTTGTTTTTTTTTCAAGGGGAGTTTTACTCATTGATTTTCTTTACGATCAAGGAACAATGAATGCGGCTTACTATTCTGAGTTGCTACAGTCGACAAAAATTGCGTATCAAAGCAAACGACGGGGGCGCCCATTAGAGACGTCATCCTCTTTCATGACAAGGCCAAACGCCAGGCCAAACACCGCAGTTTTGATAAGGAATAAATTGGAAGAAATGGACTGGAAACCTTCAAGCATCATTATATAATCATTATAGCCCTGACTTGTCACCCTGTGATTATATTTTGTTCGCACCCTTGAAAGAATTACTTGGAGGCAAAAGATTTGAAAGCAATGAAGAAGTAGAGGAGGGGAGTATGTGCGCAATTGTGCTATGTGCACAACTCGCTTTCAAACTTTTTATGAAGAAGGAATATTCAAGCTTCCAAATCGGTGGCAAAACTGTGTAGAGCACGGAGGTGACTACATTGAAAACTGTTAAATGTTTAGTTTGTGTGTACCATTAATCAATAAATTTATTTTACAGAATTACCGTTTATATTTGAATTACCCTCGTAGAAACTTAAGTGTTTTCTACTCATTATGTATACAGACTAAACGGGAAATTGTAGACAGTGTAAATTCGACATTAACATTAACGACGTGGATCGCGATTTCGAACTGTTTGCTTCTCATCAGCACACTGTAGACAGCTCTGACAAAGCACTAATCAAGTTGCTACCGTTAAACAGTGTTCTATAAATATATACTGATGACGTTCACTACGCTTGCCATCTGTAGTTATTTAGTGTAAATGTAGTTTATTGGAAATACTATTTTACTATTAGGAAAACATTTCAATTATCCGCTTTTAATGTTGTGTTTTCGCTTGATTCTAAAAACTTTATTGGTATATAATTTCTAGCGACACGTTACAATTGTACTTGAAAGTTGAAAATTATTAAGACAAACTCAAACATATTAACAGAGAACGTTATATAAGGTTTTAAATTTAAAAGAAAAAGTTGTGTCAGCAGATTGAGGCTTTACGCAAACTTTCTCTTTTGAATACTGAAAAAGATCAACTGCCTAAGAATTTATTTTTGTCGGGTATTCTCTTCGATAAAAGCACAAGGCCGTCAACAAATGACAATAGTTTTATGAAGTTGAATTGATTGCGTCTGCTTATGTCTTAATTAATTTCAAACTTCCTCCAATCTACGCGAAAAAAATAGATTATCGAAAATAGCAATGTTCACACTTAAGCACGTGCTGGTAGTTCACTTTATTTCAATGTTTTAATAAAACGCTTTAGTTAACACCGGTTACAAATAAAGTGAATAAAAAGTACTTAGCCTGTACTAATGGATTCATACCTGTACCTTTTAGTAAACAAAAAGGTCATTCTGTGCTGTTTTCACAAACAGAGAGTCAACCCACCGAACACGAGGGTTCTAAAATATAATATTCTAAAGTATATAAAGGATTCTAGAGGTACGTTACTTTTTACCATTGTTAATATAATTTCCAAAATTAAATATATTATACTAAGCAGGTTGCTCTGTTTGCAATACGTAAAATAAAATCCGTTGAATCAAGTATTAGTAGTAATAAAATTCACATAGCTTAAGTTCGTTGGTGGAATTGTGATTTCCCAAAAAATATAACTTTCCTATAATTTTTTCAAAATCTTGTTTAAATAACAAAGCGATACCAAATATTTAGTCGAAATCTTTGACCGCTGTTGATGCTACATACTAATTACATATTATCCATTTTAATTTTAATTTAACCTAATGATTCCAAAGGCTGGCATTTAACTACAGCTACTACCACATCCTATCCATATTCCTACGACGACCGAATCCAAATACTGACATTTCAATACGTCAAAACATTAGTGAATTTTAATTGAAAATTTCTATTAAACAACGACATATCGATTTACATATCGACGGTAGATTAGTTACTTCCATCCTTTAATTACGTAGACGTCTTAATTGTCAGGTAATTTTATAGTTTATTATGGGAAATCCACATTTGATTGAAATGTTACTTATTTGTAATAGAAATTTTGCTTTCAAAGATTTATTTTAAAAAATCACCTCGTTGCTACAGGGTAATGACAGACTTTAACCATGGTGAAAAATCTACATAATCAAGGAGATTCAGAAATGCACTAAAACTTGCGATTACCCTGAGATAACAAAATGATTCTTAAAATAAGAAGAATTTATATTACCAATAACTAACTTTTTTTTGTATCTGAATATTACGAAAAACAAAGACAGGCTTAATTTCAATATTTATCGCAAACCTACAACCATCGATATAACTATCCCAGTGGATTCAAATCACCCCATAAGAACAAAATTATCTGCTTACAACTCTTTCTAAGAAAGATTAATAACCTTACCGTTATCTACTGAAAATTTTAACATTGAGCTGAATATCATAAAAAGAATTGCTATTAATAACGGTTTTAAGAGTCACATGATTGATAAATTATTAAAAAATAAATTAGTTAAAAAAGTAACAAGAATGTTGTACAATAATAGTCAGGCATCTAGAAACAACACCTTTTGTTATCTACCTTATACAAAAAATGTTAGTTTTAAACAAAATATGAGTAAATTAAACACTTGGAGGAGTTTCAGCAAGTGTTTAATTTACTCATATTTTGTTTAAATAATGTTTCACCAAGAGTCTATGGCGAATTACTTCCGTAGTTAGTTTTAAATTCAAAAACATTCTCAAACAAAACATCTCTGCCGTTGAGTGTAACAATAAGCATTTAAAGAGTTTACTAATTAACAACAAAACAAGAACAAATATAAACCGAAATATTGGCATATATAAATTATTTTGTAATGAATGTAACGCTGTCTATATAGGACAGACAGGTCAAGCCTTTGAAACTAGGATAAGTGAACATGTAAAAACGATTTCTAAAAAAGATGTTAAATCAGGAATTAGTGAACATTGTATTAGCTTAAACCATCATTTAAATTTAGAAAATACCAAATACCTATACGTAAACATATCTAAAAGTAGAAAATTATCTCTGCATGAATATTTGGGAAAAAAGGCTTTTAAAATCAGAAAATGTTGTAAATAATCAATTAGAATTAGGCAGTTTTTCATCCCCCCTTATCTTAAGCTATCTATAAATGAGCATGTAAGATTCGTATTGATTCGTATAGCTCGAAACAATATTATCGAGAACAATAATAAAGTTGGTAAAACTTACCATAGTGTATTTTATTTGACTAAATATATTCAGACCATGTTTCACAAAAAATGCACCCTCTAAAGTTTAAATTTAACTAACTTTTGAGTTATTATATTACGCATTATGCATGAGACTTCAAATTAGTTTTCTCGCATTATTCATTCTATTCTTGTATTTGATTATAACACAATGGTGTATTTATTATTATATCTTTTTATAATTTAAAAAAATGAAATACAGAATATAGGCGGTCATTCCGAATTATGAAAACGCGACAGCATTGGTCGAGTCAGTATATGACGTCAAACTATACGATCGGTACAAAGTTTGTTGGTACAGTGTTTGACGGTGTTCAGCTGATGTTACCACAAGTTTTTGTTGTTAGAAAATGTTACAGACAGCATCTGTTGAAAGAGGTACATACACAAATTTGTGACCGTACCTACGTCACATTTCTCATATTTTAAAGCTCCGGAATAATGTAATAATAAATAATAACAAAAACGCTTGGTGTCTACATCGAACTGACAATTTTCGTACCAGCAAAAAGGTCAGTTTCATGACTGGTCGAGAACTTCAAGGAAGTTTATTAGTATGTAGCTTAAGCAAAATGATTAATGTGCTTTTAAGCTAAAGCATTGTGTGTAAAGCATTTTGCAGTTGATTAAAAACTCTAATAAAGTTGGTTAATACGTCGCCGTTACTAATAACATAATTTGTTTTACACGTATTTACGAAGAGTTTGCTTAGTTCTAATCAAATATAAAATGACTGAACCCGAATATATTTATCAACGCTCAATCCGATAATGTAGGGAATATATTCATGTTGACAATTTATTTCTTACAATACGTATCTAATGTCTACAGAGATGAGAGACGTGGAAGCTGCAAGATAAGTGCACAACTGATTTGTAGTGTAGTTCTAATTCTATTTATTCATCATTTAATCGTTTTCCTCATTGAAATACTAATCATTAAGTACAAGAAAATGTTTGTTCGGCGTACGTTTATATGTATTCGTGCACATAAGACTACGCATTATTTATAAATTTTTATTTTATCATTTTCTATGACAAATTATGAAATAATTTACAAATATAAATATGGAATTAATAGAAACAATTACTCTGAGGGTTAATACCCCTACCGGCATTGAATTACACTGTTGATTCCAATGGATTATTAGACGAATATATAACATATTTAAAAAAAGAAGACATTAAAATCCTTTTTCGTCTAAATTTTAAGAGATCCCACATTTCTGCCAGCGCCCACCTGATGTGACCCTATAGGTCGAAACCGGTCGTGGGATATGGCTTTCCGTACGCTGTGCCTACTGTGTAGGACGCGTTCAAAATTCGATTTACTGCTTACAGTGAATCCTGGAGTCGGTGAAAATGCGAGACCACCTCCACAGAAAGCGTAGCGAACAAACTCCTTGAACCATCGTCGTTCAAATTAACGAATTGTGAGAATCGATTCCTTTTATGGAATTCAATCGTTTGAATCGATTCACTAAAATGAATCGCATTGCTCACCTCTATTACCATATACTAGTACTGTGTTGTAATGTAAAATGACGTCACGTCAGCTCGCGAATATAGCCAGCCGTTTGTATGTGATAAGAAATTAATTTTGTATCGATTAAAAATACAATGAAAACCATGCAAATCGGAAAGTGTATTTTTAACAAGTACATTGAAAATTTTTTATAAAGAGTTGAACAATCATTAATTAAAGAAATAATTTTACATTTATCTGTAAGTTTGTCACCAGGTATTCAAAGTTTTTATTCACTAGTCATTTTCAGTGTTGAAATGTGGTGTATTGTTTCATAATATAGGATGGCTCTTCTATTACAGAAGGTTATAGTATATATTTTGTTGTTAGGCAAATCAACCAAACGGAAGTATTGTCTATGGTATGGAGAGTTTTTCGTGATAATGGGTTTTGTAAAGTGTTAGATACCATTTATTTTTGTTTCTGTTATGTTAATTTAATCTCTGTAAGTTAATTTTTCTGAATATTAAATAGACATTAGTAAAGTCAGGATAACTAAATAAAAAGATAGATTAGACATTTCCTTTGCAAATTTCAGATGTAACATTTCCAGTTCATATTTTTGTTAGAGTAATAAATTGTATTATGTTCTCTTCATCCTTGACGAAATACATGGATTAATTCGTGTTAATACACACGTACTAAAATTTGTTTGATGTCAAAAGGATACTACATATGTATTATTCTTCAATTGTGAAGTTTCTATTACTTACCTGCTTCGGTCAAATGAAAATTGAAATGGTCTGTCCGAACCACTTTGGCCTGGTTAAAGTACACATGAGTACCTTCACTTGGATCGAAATACGAAACAAGCTTTCAATGCTTTTAAGAATGCTCTATTCTTATTGCACAAAGTAGTGAGATGCATAAGTTGATGATAATATTCTCGAGAACTGGAACATTCATTCAATATTCATAATATTCCAAGTATTGATCTTAAACTTCGTTTCCCTATGTCATCCGCTACATCATATGCACTCAACAAACTAAATTGGTTCTCAAATGTCCTAATCCTTCTTTGGCCTTTGTTCAAATGTAAAAAGTAACTTTGTAAGATAAAATTTCCTTAAGTGTTAAGAATTCACTTCCTAAAAGCTAAATAAACAGAATGATCCGCCTAATTTTGATACATTTTATAGGTTTTTAAACTAAATTAAAAAGAAATGTTAAACCTTAACCATAATTATGTATTATGAGACTATATCCTCTCATTAAACTACCTTATAAACATACTTATGGGCTAGCACTATAAAAACATTATGATAAAGTGATATTTCTCTTGTGGTGACACATATATAATGTAAATAATATACATAAGTACATATATGTAGGTGTTTTTGGTATACCCTTATTTTGTAAGCTCTACCTAAACTATTTTCTTAAAGACTATATTATGTCTGCGGCTTAGCTGACGCATAAATAACACTAATTTGGCGCAAAACCCGCATTGTTAAGGAATCTTAATTAAATATACTCCATTATACTCCCAAAAGTCGAGTGAATACCGCGTTGATGGTCACATTCAAATTCGTCCATCCGTTTTGACGTAAATGATGTCCATGCAGCCACGTGGATAAATAAAAACCAGAAATTTTCAAGGTTGTTTACTTTACTTATCCCTTTCAACAATTAAAGCGATACTAACAATAGCCATATTAATAATATATATTGAATTAGGTATAAATATTAATTGTTAGAATAACCATTAAATATTACTAATACCTACGTTTGATGGTGTATATTACGAAATTTATAGGATACCATAAAGGAATGAACATGTTAGAAACACCTTATTCTTTATATTATGACATAAAAAATATCAATATGAAGGGGTTCGGGATCTCAAAATAAAAAAAGGAACTCCAATAACACAGGTCAATTGTACGACCGGAGATCTCCTTTCCGGAGTACTTTATCTGTTCTCAGAATTTCCACACCACGTTTGGATTTTAACAAATTGTAACATCGTATCTTGACGTTTTTGAGACAAAACATCCAATACAGTAGCCATTTCCGAAGTATCTTCTGTCGCCAAATGTCTGTCCTCATAATTGCCTTAGCACTTCAAGATTCTAAAATATATTTTCGCTCCAAAATCCACCAAATGTTTCTAATTTGGCTTGTTTGGTTTTAAGACTAAGATTTGTGTTCGTTATTGAAGAATGCATAGAAAATGATCACTTTGTTGTCTGACTATTTTTTAACTCTCCGTAGTCGTATCCTCAAAAAAGAGGAGGTATTCGAAAAAAAGCGCACTACTGTGGTGGGTTGAAAACAATGGTAATCATTTTCGATGTATTTAACTCCAATCTAACTACAAAGTTGCCCTAAAATATTGTCATAATACCCTATATATCTGATTTACCCTCGTATTGTGATAAGAAGCATAAGTCTATAAACTCGGAAAAAATAATAGATTACCAACTTAATAGTTTAATTACTTAAATAATTATAAACTTTCGCCAATCGAGAGGAATTATGGAAATTCGTTATTTAGAAAAATAAATATCTCTATCAAATTATATTTTTTGTCTAAAAATCTACTATTGTATTTAGTGTAGATAGTATGATATTTCGAATAATTTTGAATTTGTGTTTCATTAAATAATTCCCTCAAAAACAAGATTGGGTTTATATGTTAAAACTAAATTTTCGAGGTTTTGATACTATTTCGCAAAAACCATCACACTCTAGAAACAACTACATGGAGCCCAGTCAATCAATTGTCAAACTTGTTTCTACAAATACTTTATTGTTTTCGTAATCTAAAACAATTCCCTTTCACCATTTTTTGCGAAGAGACTAAGATAAACGACTTCGGAAATGAATTTATAGTATTATCGAACTTACACTCTGCACATATAGAAGTATATAATATATAAAGAAAAGGCAGAGGTGCAATTAGAGTTGTCATTTGTCATTTTTTATTCATTACTTATTCAAACAACAAACGTCTATACAGGGTGTCTGAAAATTTTATAGACTTAGAGCAACTAAGGTTCCCGGTATCGAAATAGGTTGATTGAACCGAACTTCTATATTTCAAATTGATTTGTTTTTCCGCGAAGGGGTGGCAAAGCTACAAAAAAAGTCGTTTTTCTTGGATAACACAAAAACAATACAATTTCAAGAAAGTATGGTTCGTAGATATTTCTGTGAAAGTACTAGTTTATGATGTAAATATCAATTTTCTTAAAACACGACAAGGGTGCAAATGACGCCTACACTTCCATACGATAGTATGCTACCAATTTTTTTTTAAAGGTTCGTAGCTTAGCTTTATTTTTTGTCTGATATCTGCAACAATTCCGAAGAAAACAGTTGCCTCAATCGATGATTTCGTTAATTTCTGACAATTCTTAAAATGTATTTTTTTTTAAATGGCTCAAAGTAGACATCCCTATGGAGGTCCTACTTTTTGATATGTTTATTAATTTTACTAAGATGAGGCAAATGTAGAAGTACCTCTACCATTAAGAAAATCTGGTCGTAATTGATTTTTAGGATCAACGTTGTTCGAGATACACGGAATTTTGTGACATCCTGTATAAAAAGCACACTGATTTCTATTGCAGTAGGTATATTCGAAATGGTTAAATATAATTATGTATATTTTGTTCAGTCTAAAAACTAACCTGATTCTCAAGTATAAACTAATATAAATTCCATCATCTTTATCTAAAAAGCTTTCGAAATAAAGAGAAGGTGCTTGATTAATATGCGATGAAATTTACTTTTTCATACTACCTATTTATTTGAAACCGTACATGGTACTATTATTACTAACCGTTGAAATTGTTAAAATTCTTGAGAAATTACTTGGAAGTAAACAATGATGATAAATAATGTTAAAACATTTAATAACACTAGGGCATGGCAGTATTTGGACATTTTACTTAAATTTTATACTTTTCATTTCAAATGTTTGAAAGTACCTGACTAAGGTTACACTGAATATATAACGCAGCTTACACATGTAATACAGAACATTAAGTCCTACTATATGTTACGTGGATCGCAGCAAGTGTTAGTAATGGCGACATATTGCCATATCTTGATATTGTAACGATTTTCTGGTTCTTACTTATTTAACAATTATTTATTTACAACTATTTATTTAATCACTTAAACACTACTAACAAACTTAAACTACTTATTTGTCTGACAAAGAATAATGCACTTTATTTATATCACTTTGTATCTTGCCGTTGAATATTTATATTACGCGTCCGGAAATTGACTGTCTCGCTGACCTAGAGACAAGGGTATATATTTACTGAAAGAAATTACTAGAAAACACGCGAAGATATTTCGACTGCCTTCCAAAGAAAACGACTTGTTATTTCAACAGAAGATTCTCGAGCATCTATTGTCCGACATCGATCGGTCCCAACATCAAACGCGCCGCCCTCAGGGCACGTCAGCTCCAATCGATCCATCGCACACATGTACATGTTCGCTACAATATTATATCGACTCTAAAATCCTACCATTGCTGTTACTGATACACATTTTAAATTGAATTTTATGTTATGGTAATTAGGAATGAACTTGTCTTGATTAAGGTGGTTCGAAAATTCCCAAGACTAAAATGTGAAAAAGAAATTGTTTTTAAGTAGTATATCATCCTTCTAGAGTGATATGTTCATTCCAGCACCGCTCTTACATTTCTATATCATTCTTATAAAACAATTTGTCGAACCACTCCACCTCTTCATTGCAGCCATTTTTCTTTCCTACGAGTATTTGTTTTGAGATCTTCGAACAGCTAATAGTGGCTGGGGACCAAATCTGTAAAATACGGTCAATGCGGAAGCAATTGGTAGCCCAATTCATGCACTTTGGCTATCGTAACCAACGACTTGTAACACGGTGCATTGTCTTGGTAAAAAGAGCACTTTTTTCTTCGTTATTTAGGACAGTCATTTTGAAATTTTTTTCTTTAAACGCACCAATAACACCATATAATATTCTTTATTGATGGTTTTTCTCTCTTCAAGATACTTGATGACTATCCCAAGATACGGACGCCATAACCTTTCCAGTTGACTGTTTTGCCATTGGTTTATTTGGGATACTTTCATTTTCCGCTGTTTACTCAGTGTAATGGTGGATCTATGTTTTATCCATTGTCTCGAAGCTTTTCAAACCATTCTGATTATTTATAACAACTTGTTCTAACCTAGATTTGGCTACTTGAAGAGGAAGCTTCCAAGCATTACATAGGCAGAATTTTAAATACCCACCCCTTGTTTATAAAAAACATTATAAACCTGTTTACCCCCTCTTTCCCGAATGATAAGGTACAAGAAGTTTGTTTTTATTAAAACTCGATATTAAAACGTAACAACTGAATTATTTTCGAGATCAAAACACTATAATTATTATATTATATTATTAACTTAATAACGTAAGATATATCTCTCCCTCGCTACTTCTGGCACCAAAATAAGCACAAATTGAATTCCTCCATGCCTGCTATTGCTTGCTTATGTAATACAAAAATGCCACCATAACAAACCAAGTCCTAAATTTATTAAATATTGAAGCTTTGTGCCTAACATATATGAGTACTTGAGAACGTATTTAATAACGTTTAAAAACCTCGATCAGCGAACAAATCTCACAATTGCTTGTTACTGACATAAGGTAGTTTTGTTTTGTGTTTCCACCACTGTATTTATACATATGTATCTATTTAGATAAAAAGTGAGTATTTTCTTAATCTCCCTTAAAAGGCCAAAATTATAAATTTCGCACTCTTGGCTCATTTTGTGTTCTGCAAATCCATTAGAATTTAAATACAAACCTGTTGAATGCAAACTTCTTATAAAAATTTAATTATGTCTTTTCAAAGTGGGCTTAGCAAGTAGAGTTCCTGTTTTGTTTTAATTAAAAGTTACGACAAAACAATCTGGTACAGTTTCATTTACATTTTCGTAATTGATTAAGGGCGTGCTTGTGAAATGGTTCGCATTTATTGAGTTGCTAATTAGTTGCTTACTTTTTCTCGACATGGCTGAAGCTTGTCATTATTTACTTTTCGTGCAAAATTACACCCTATTTACTAACAAGTAACAATTTATCATTCATTTCGATGGAGTCCGGTAAATCCACATCATATCTGGTATCGCTGTAATTTAACGAACTTGATGAACTTATCTTTTAGATTGTACACAAAACTTTTGATGATAATTACCACACTCGTTCGTTTTTAGATATTTATTCTTAGTATATATTTATTTATAAGAATTGACAAAAATTTTACAGACAGCAAATAAACTTTCCTGTCAAACAATTTCCAAATTTCTTATTTATGGCTATATTGTCTAAATTTCTGACTTTCGATGATAATTAAAAATTTCTTAGAACGATATTCGCTAGTGTACATTTTTTTCTATTTTTACTTTCCTATTACTTTTTAAAGCACTAGTAAAACAATCCCTCTTTCAACCTCCACAAATCTAACTCAACGAATCAATTGTCGTATCAATTAATATCAAGGACATACCTCTTTTTCCCTTTCTATTTTAACATAATACATCTTTCAAAATATTACAGTAGTTTTCAAATGAGTCAAAAAGCAGTCACTTAACAACTGACAATAAATCGAGTATGTATCAAGTAATAATTAAGTCATCACAAATGATTCATCAAACAATATTCAGATCAATTTAATCAAACATACGCTTCGCTCCCCTAATCGCAAGTTTCTCAAATTATTTCAACAGTATTTATCAAAATGTAAAATAATTTTGTTTTTACGAAAAGTTTATATTCCATAACCAATCGTCAATATCATTTCAATCAAACAAACCCTAAACAAGCCAAATATTAACCATCAAAAGAAAATCATCTATACTCCGTTAATTTTTTTGTATAGATGTATACGTCTTTCTTTTCTTTGCGGAGAAACAATCGTTCAATAATTTGCTACAAAATATATGTCGCAGTGTATCTTACTACTTACGCTCAACCAAAACGAAAGATATGCCTGGCTAAGAAAGTTATTTTGAAAAGCAATTAACAGTCTCTGACTTGTTTTAGTTCATAAAAACGCAAAGCCTTTGGAAATCAAATCTTTGTGCTCTAGGCGTGGTGATCTATCCTATCAGTGGAACGATACATAAATAATTTGAAATTAAACTATTAAATGGCGGGGGAGGGATAAGCCTAGTAATAAGAATAAAAATGAAGCAAAAATCGTGGTAATTATAAGTTAATCTAAATTATCAAAATGATATTTATTGGTTATAATTTTATATAAAATAAACTTCGCACACAGTAATCAGTTCATCATTTGCTTTCAAAAGAAAAACTTTCTGTTAAATTTCGTGTATTTCGTTTCTACCAACTACAAATTCTGATGAGCGGGTAGTCTTTTCCATCTACACAGTAGTGCAAAGCCGGATAGACAGACCCTCATCAGCCTCGTTTTAGGAATCGTGGAAGTGGGTGTGCAGCGATTAGGGAGAGACATAAAAGAAGGAAGAAGTGAAGACACAAGAAAAGTGAAAGATTATTTGTGGAATATTACTGGCGTAGTATTTGCCTAAACAAACTACAGAAAAACCATGATAGGCAGATCCGGATTCGAACCGGTGACCTTCCGAATGCTAAGCTAAGATGTACACCACTAGACGACGCAGCCCTGCTCAGTTTGCTATCGGGCAGGCTGGTTATATATACAGTACTCTGCATTGTTTTAAGGAAATTAAACTCATTAGAGTGAGACAGTAATTTCCTGTCCACTCACAATTGAGAACAGGATGTAAACTGACTGCAACGCGCTAATTACGCACACCCAAACAAATGTCACGAAATCCTTTTTTATCTAAGTTGTTAAGACACCTATTACCTTCTATTAGGTAGATATCCCTAAAACATCAGAAAAGTCGGAAAACTGGAAGTAGAGTCCTTGGTATGTTAATGTAAAAAATAATTGACTACCAGACAATATATAGAAAAAAATTGAAGTTGAGAATAAGAAATGTTTCGGTGATACAGAGAATAATAAATAAAAGTAAATAATTAAGGAACAATTTGTTTACAAGTTTCATCTCCTCTTTACCTGTTTCAACTTATGAACTTTTTTAAAATGAGTTTTGGAAAGAATGCAAATTTTTGTGATTAATATTTTCATCGTAGAGTATAATATAATAATTGAATAGTTTCGACCATTACTTGATGAAGACCCTTAATAAAGGAATAAAACTTCACGAAGTAGATTTTCACAAAAAAAATTCTATTTAACAATGTTCATTGTAATATATTTCGCCAAACATTTTTGGCTTCTTCGGACAGTGAGTATTTTTCTACTAGAAGAAAATGATATATATAGTGGTAAATATTAGTAGAAAATACTCACTGTCCGAAGAGCCAAAAGTGTTTGGCAAAACATGTTACATTGAATATTGTTAAATTGTTTTTTTTTGTGAAAATCTACTTCATGAAGTTTTATTCTTGTATAATATAATAGTAGTTTTGCAAACAGTAGCATAGTTTTTATGCTTGTGTAGTATCGTTGAAAAAAGGTTTTTAAGAAGAGCACAATTATTTTTTTTTTCAATTAAACTAACACCTTGGGTGCCATCTCATCTAACCCTTAATTTTTATCATAAAAATAGCTTTACGTAAAAACCTGCAAATTACGTGTAATATTACTTATACCCTGTAGTTAAACAACAGATACTCCAACTAGTTAATTATACGATAGAGAAACAGTTAAATGTAACTTCTAAAATATTTAAACAAAATTAAAATTAAGAAATGAAATTTGAGCATTATCCATTAGAAATAAGCTGAGAAAATAATTTCAGATCATAATTAAAATTTTTTACTACACCTCCACTTTTTACGGTTTTCACAGTAAACAACCCTCAGTGTGCACTTGCACTTGGCCACTCGATTAAAAACCGTACCTAGTAAAAAAATTATTTCAATATATGACTTTTATTATTTAAAATCTAATTTACCTACTTACCTTGAATCATCAATTGGACTCCCTTTTAAGTATTTTGTCAATAAACTTACAATAACAAATAGAAATGATACATGTATACATTTATTGATCACGCTAACTTTACAAAATATTTTAAGTTTTATTCAGTAAAAATTTAATATTAAACATACACAAACGGTGCTAGTACTAGATACCTACTTTAAGTAATAAATTACCTGTAATTTTCGATTCTGCATACAATATGTTTAACACTTTTCGAATGAGTAATGATTGAAGAATCGATGCTTTCCTTCTTGATAAATATCTACTTATACAAAATACGCACAGATTGAAATGTAACTTATGGTATAACAGTACACGAGAGCTACTGATAAAAGAAAATGTTAAAATTTAAAGTTAAAAATAATACTGCATACAAAGACTTTTATTGTGAGGTTTGGCTCTTACTGGAACATTAATTTATTATTTGAATTGATAATAATTAATCGTCTTTGTTTCATTTTCATATTAATAACTAAATACTAAACATATTTGTAGAGTACACATCTAAATGAAATTATTTGGGGTGTCATGAAGATAGATACAATACATACTAACGTTTTACGAATATTAACCTAATAGCTATCAAAATGTATCATCGCAGTCTATATAAAAATATTTTACAAGTCCGTTTTGGCCCGCGAAGTTTCCTTCGTTTTAACTATCGACTGCTATGTAGCGTTGTGGACTCACCAATGTTACATTGCAGTCAAAAAATACAATCAGTGATATATTTTTTTCATTAATTTTATGCATACCTATTGCCTTCAGTAATTTCGTTCTTAATTAATGTGGTTTACAATTAAACAGTCATATTTGTATAAGCACACAAAGTGCAAACTCTGAAATGTCTAGGATAGTTGACGTTTTCTTTTGTGTTAGGTTTGCTTTTTTATCCTGAAAACACAGTTAGCCATCAATGTCACTTTAACATAATTTAAAAAAAAAAACATGCCTTATAGAAAGGAGGCAAATATTTGCTTTCGTTAAATATATATATTCATATGGACGCCTTCACTTAACGAATTATTTATAATTGTGAACGGACGTAGGCTATTCAAATTAGCTTGAATTTAATTTCACTCTGTTGGGATAATAAGTAATTAGATAGCATAATCGTATCCTGTATTTTAATAAAAAAATAACTGAGACAAATGTACATATATGAATGTCTATATTTATTTATTGTTTGAAAACAGCTTTTCATGCATAAACGTACGTTAGCAACAAATGTCAACGAACACTGGCTTTTAAAATTACAAATAAATCACGTGAAAACCGCTCAGATAGATGAACAATAATCTTTTGCGAAAATCCTTTTTATATCCACAAAATGTTCACTCAATTGTTTTTAATTTGCAGAAATTGGTAAACCAAATACAACCAAGGTGGAAATGAGGACAAATTTTCGGGTAAGTAGTATTTTAATTCAATTGAAGAACTAAATCTGCTTAAAAAAATGGTTGCCTCAACAAGAGGATTTTTATTTTTTACGCGTAATACCTCACCCGACCGAATTTGAATTAATTCAGATTTGATTAGATTATTTATAAAATGCTTCACCATTTGTGTTATCATAAAAAATGTTCTTTCTGAATAATTTTCTTCATAATTTTGGATTGCTATTTAAAAAATTGGTCACGTCATGTCATACAAACAATTCAGTACCCAATTTGGCGGTTTAAGGAAATGACCTTTTCAAAAAGTAAAAATCGGTCTGTAAGAGCGCCTTCCACAGAAGTTATTTTACAATCAATATTACCAAATCTAGTTACAAATTCTATATTAGGCTGTTTGATTGACTGTTTCATTTCGCACGTTCATAAATATTAATGCTATTTATATAGGTTGAAATTTAATGATAAAATGAATCAAAATCAATTCGATTCAAAATTGGTTTAAAATTCGTACTTGTTCACAGATATTTATGTCCATTTAAGATTTATTTTTAAGGTGATACTTTATATACTTAAACTTTTTTATACTTTAAACAGTTTCTGTACTTGTTGTATTCAGTAATGAACGATTACATGTCTTTCTATTTTTATGGCGACTCTCGTATAATTTTTATTCTATACAATCGAGCACAAGATAATCAGATGAAGTTCTGTGGAACTCAACTAAATAAGGCACACTCAAACCAAATATTCCACATAGTACTTGTTTTATGGATAGTTTTAGGTTTTAGTATATATATTTTAGCTTCCACGATTTGTAAAATATCATAAATGACCCAAAGAGAACTTGTCAGTTTTTCTTTTTTTAATATCTAAACATTGCAATCTGTTATATTGTCTCATTTTTCCTATTTATCTAGAAATCTATCACAACTATTTTCACTAAGAAGAATGTAACAACCCAATCAGAAAAGGCGACTTTTAGATTCATAAATTCGCTAATTTAATGTTTCTAGCACCGGATTTCCGTGAAAAAGTAAATAGTCGATATTATAGTTTTTACTCAATTGTAGTTTCAATATTGTGACAAATAATTTTGTCTTTACCTAGCCCGATTAATGTATGCAAATTTTTCGAACAGAAGCTTAAAACTCAAAGAAAAAAACGTGTCTTTCTTTTGTTTTCAAATACTCATAAGTAATTAAAAAATTAATGCAAACATTCCTCCTCACCTGCTTTTCCGCCCCCCATCGCCGGCCTTAGTGTAACGAGGGCTTTTCCTAGTGCTCGGAGGAAGGGCCAACCTTTGCATGCGATTTTTGATTACTCATGAGTTTTTAACGAAAAAAAATAAGATACATATTTTGTTCTTTGATTAAATAAAGAAAGACTCATCCTAATTATCACTAACTAAATTTTATATGAGCGGATACATGTTTCGCCCACTTCACACGTGGGCATTACAACGCGAGACTGAAATAACTAAAATTTAGTTAGTGGTAATTAGGGTAAGTCTTTCTTTATTTAATTATTCTTTTACTACAGTCTCCTATTCTGCTTTGTTCTTTGACTTTAATAATTTGACATACATTAATCGGACGTGGTAGAATGAACTATGCAGAATTCCTTGACACAAGACTGTAATTGTAATTGTGCAAAAATGATAAGTTCGACAGAATCCTTCATTGCCTCACTCATGGTGCACAACAATCACTATATTCTTCCAGAAGGCCGATGTTGGAATCGTTAAATTATCAAATTTATGAATTATGGAAACGTAACTCTACAATATTCATTACCTCGGCTGATTATTAAAGTTACAAACGTTAGAAACGTTAAATTAGTGATGCTATGAATTTTCAAAAAATCATCTTTTTTTCACACGTTTTTCACGTTATTCTCGGTGAAAATAGCCTTAATAGTATTTAAAATTCTAGAAGGTAACTACTTTTTTTGAACCATTTTTGATATTTTACTGGCTGGATCCTTCTTTACATGGAGGTTTATTCGAATTTCTGTTAAAAATTTTGTCCAAAAAGATCACATGCAATATTATTCGATAAAGGATTTTTCGTAAACTATATTGTGAATGTTGTGGACATAAAGAAACATATTTTTTAAACATTGCTCGTATAATGTTGTCGTGGTTGTTCGGGTTTTCTGGCCGTCGTCTTTCAAGGTTTATCCTCAACGTTTCGTCGCCACGCGCGGACGACATCTTCAGGAAATATAACTGCTACTGTAGTCAGTAGGGATCTCTACCTAAAGCTTGAAAGCCGACGGCCAGAAAACCCGAACAACCACGACAACATTAACGATGGCCGCGAAAGCTTGAACCAAATTGCTGGTATACTTGATCGTGGTACAATTACTTAAATATCATTAGTCAAACAATTGAGTGTGAATATCTTCATGTATGTTCTTGTGTATAAATAACAAAAGAAATTGCAAGGAATCAAAAATTATGAAATAATATACATTTAAAGTGACATCGATAAAAAACTGGCCATAATAAGCATAGGTAACTTGCAAGTGTATGATCATTCAGCATTACTATAAATTGCATTCAACAATACAAAGATCAAGTGTGTTTTTTTGCGAAGTAGCTTATTTTGCAGCTATTGGAAATATCCTCAGACCTCAATTTAAAACATTATTTTTCATGTACAACAAATTTATCAATTTTACTTTAATTTACAATGAGAAAAATGTCTACAGTACCTATAGTTTTTTTGGTAACAAAAATGTGCACTAACCAAATCACCAGGGCTAGCATTTTAACACAGACATTTCCGTGGCATTGGTAGTGGTACCTTGATGGTTCTCCATAGGAACACTTAAGAGGCACTTCTTGTTGTCGGGAATCTTTTGAGTTCTTTTTATACTCGTCTTATGTTCGCTTGCTTTCTCTATACGCGTTTTTGGAAAGCATAAGATATCTTTGAATTCCTTCCAAAAGTTATCGTTTAACCAACCGTAAAGGACCGGGTTTGAACAGGCAGATGACATGCCCATCATATGACAGATAGCATACACTATCATCATTTCTTGGGACGTGAAATCTACTGAATCCCAAAGGTCAGCTATAAGATTAAACATGTTCAAAGGGAGCCAACTTATACAAAATATCACAGCAATTGATACAAGTAGGATATTAGTTCGTTGTAGTTTACGTCCTCGTAGTTGACGACGGGTACTGTTGTCGTCGTTGGCTATATAGCCGCCAGCAAACCTGTAACGAAGTTTGAAGTAGATCCGGAGGTAAGCGGCCTGGAAAAAGAAACCAAAATCAAATTTGCAAGCGCAAATAGGGAGTTTAAATAGTTACATTTATAATGAAATATTTGAAGAAATTTCAGTAGGGGTAAATTTTAAATACTGTAGCACTTCAGGCAATAGTTTCTAGGAAATTTTAAATTTGGTACGAACTCGTGTTTATTGTACTTTGCATTATATCCATTTCCTTTGTTAAACGTAAAAATTTTCAAAATTACATTTACTTTTAATATCTTATTGTTATATTCATTCTCCAAATTTTGGTTTTAGTGCAAACAACTATTTATTATATTTATTTCCATTAAGCGTATGGTGGTTTTGCCATACTGTGCCCTTTAGCTAGCAACATCTTTTGTCAACCTCCTAAACCAGAGATTAATTGCCAGAGTCTTAAGAGCATTCTTAAAGCTATTCAAAAAGAGATTCTTTATATCATTCAAATTTCATACATACAATTATTCAATAGTCAATTAAGCAAAAGAGCCTACTCTCTTCAATATGTGTTAAGTTAGTTACCTTGTTATAAATATAAATAGTGTAGGTGTTGTTATTAAATATTTAAAACCAGTCTTCATCGTTTCTTTCGTCAACAAGTTAATTAAATTACTCGCAATTAATTTTGACGTGTAACTGTGGGAATTCAAAAAAGACATCTTTCAATAAAGGTATTGTCTCACACATCAAAACAAATACATTAATGCGATATTATTTATTGAATTAATTTATACCGACCACAGATTACCTCATACAATGAGGTAAAAAATTGTTACTGTTGTCATGCCCTCGCCGGGACATGAACCCGGGACCTTTGGCCTTACGGGCCAATTTTTGCCACTAAGCTACGAAATTAAAATATAAATTTCTTGTGGAGCCTTGAACAACTGCTCAAAATTACATATACTTAACCATCCAGCAAAATGTTAGTCCATAAAATTAAAAAAATAGTACACCCGACTTATTTGTTACTAGCGTTTATTAAGAAAACGAAAACATTCCTAATAAATGGGGAGCCTATTAATTAAAATGTATAGTGTTGTATCCAGTAGCCGGCCAAGTCATTGGGATAAGAGGGCTCATACAAAGGCTTATTAAGTTGATGTCGTAAATAATAACATATAATAAGATGAGATACAAAATGAAGTACGAGAAAATTGAAGTACTACTTAGAAGCGTCATGAGAAGCGCTAGAAAGTTCCATGGTAATATAAACAGATGATGGATAGACATTTAGGTTAGAGTCAGGTGTTAACAAACTTACAAATACAAAGTAACCGCAGTAATATAAATAAATAACACATAAATAACTAAGTATAGTTGTAATATATAATAAATACGTGCTCTAGTGTATTTTAGTGTTATGTAAATTAGTTATAGTCCATATTGTTTATATTTATGAGTAGAACATTCGTTAAAGCACCTGTAAAAGAAAGAAGGCACATGTAATTAATAGCTGTATCAATATTCCATTCATTGACAATTACTTCGAAAACTCGGGTGAAGGGTGGTAGAGACACCCAGTTTGAAATATAGGGACATGAGCATTCCTGGTCCCGCTTTGGTGACACCTGATTATATCTCTTTAATATAAGTGTTAATAACATATTCCACCACTAAAAGGACTAAAGCAACTCATTTTCTTTAAGATACAATTTATTTTAGCGAAAATGTAATCAATTTTTTATCAAGAAAAGGATAAAACAGAACGATTTATATGTAGTTAATAATACTAGATACTGATACATCTTCTCTTATTTATCTTATGATTTACTTGAGTATATAAATACCAGTTCATTTCTGAAAATTTTCGTTCATTTTGAGCGAGTACCAAGTATTCGTTCAGTCCGCAGGACTCTTTTTTAAAGAGGGAATCAGTAGCACAATTTTATAATTGGGATTACTTGTCGGTCAACCCTGAATATAAAATTATTTAAAACAATGTTTTCTGGCATCAATATTTTACGAGTTATATCGATTTATTGTTTATTTTGTTCTGATGATGTCCCGGAACAAATCATGTAAACGCCATTGAGTTAAGGAGTCCTACCTGTTGGTACTACTTTCATATCTGTTAGTTTTACGCTCACATTTCATAGGAAACTGCCCATCACCCATTGTAAAAATTTAATAATAAAATTTATATTAACTCTTTCAAATTTTCCAACGATATTGTACATATTCCCTTTTACGCAGTGATTCGCTTGGGTAGAATTTGAAACGCAAGGAATTATGTTGCAAGAAACATAATTTCTTAACACATGAAACCCAAGAGATTATCTAACCGGGATATAAAGTAACTTATAAGAAATCTAGGACCTTATGCATTCTACCAGTCAAAAAAAATACAAATTGCTACTTTGGCTCAACTTGACTCGACCAATTTTTCCGACAAAGATTGCCCCAAATAAAATTCAACATACGTATTTACCCTCCGGAGAATATTAGGTATGCTGGTGTACATAAGATAAGACTACATAAAATAAGATTAAGGCTGATTGAGGTTAATAATCTCCTTCGTGAAAAATTCCGCTTCCGCTCGGAGACAAACAATAAAATTGATTATCATAGTTTTAACCATATGTTACAAATGACTACACTCAGCATGAAATTGCCAATTTAGTGGCGGAACTGTAAAAATATTGAGAGCTTGTGTTTACATCATTTAACATAATTGGCTTCGCGATTAACTATTTTGTGATCAAACTACGATTTCTCAATTAACGGTAAGCTGGCATAACACGTAAGCCTTGGTAAATAGCATTTTACACAAGGCAATCAAGGAAATCTACCCCAACCTTTACCTAACCTTACCTTGGTTCCCAAATATAATATATAATATATATATATATATTGTAACGTTCGGGGGTTCAACAATCAAAACTCGAAGACTTTTAACCAGGAACAACAATATATTATACTAATATTAATTAACTTTTAAAACACTAACGAATAACTTATTGCTAAACTTAACTTTACTACCAATTACACTATTTATTTATGTACAGTTACTGTCTGTATAACACTTTTCACTTTTCTATTTATTTACTACGCGTCTCGATTTATTTCTGACATTATTTTCACGACCGTCAATTTATATCTGAACTCCTCTCGGCGATCGTCTTTCCGCTTATATACTGTTCCATTAAATTTCCGGAACATACCCGAGAAACACAGAAAAGTCGGGACCATTTTATTTTTCGCCGAAATATTGAACAAGTCTCCGCGAAACGCAAATACGCTAACATGTCCTCAACTATTACGCACACACTTGCAGTTACGATATACACGTCGCGGCCAAATCAATCACTCGGCCGCGTCCGGCTCGCTCACATACATGGGCACTCGAACGCACACAAGCAAGCGCGCACTCGTTACAATATTTACTATATATACTATATCTTTTTAAGTAGGTAGAGCGCAAGTTGACAAGTTTGTACTCTTTTTACTGATATGATGGAACGCATACACAATTAAGGATATGTCCAAACACATTCTGCTAATTTGGATCCAAGTCAAAAATGGATTTAAAAATTTTATAATAAAACTAGGACAAATTAAATTAAACAACGTGTACCTAATATCACATTTCCGTGTACATCAACGTGCACTCAGATCCTGCCATTAATTATAATAATTAATTGCGTAGTTTTCCTCCTTACTTTAGTATCGTTTAATAATTATCAAATAATCAGACTTTTTAGTAGCCTAGATATTTTAAAATAAAAGCCAACTGTACACTAGTGTTGGAAAGATATTGTTTAGGAGTAGTTTTTACAATTAATTTTGTTTTGATTCTGGAGTACACTTTAGAAAAGAGTCATTAAAGCCGATTATGCTACGAAGTCTTGTCCAATGATACTAATGGTGTAAAGTACCTACCATCGAAAAATATCTAAAACAAAACAACGAATTTGGAAAAATAATTCCTTAAACCATTTGTGGTACAATTATTGTGAAACATTAAAAGAAAAACAAATGAAAGTTTCACGAAATATTTCTTCAAAAGTCGACAGTTCTTCGGCCAATGCCGATGTATAAAAGTAGCCCAGTCCCCTACATTTATAGAATATTAATTAATTTTTATATTAACAACATTGTTTTTTGTCTAATGCTTTTTTATTTTTAAGTTCTCTACAAAAGCTATAAAACTTTAATATTAAATACATCCATGCGATATTATTATTATCACATAATGAGGAAAAATTTGTTACTGTTATCACGCCCTCGTCGGGAGTCGAACCCGGGATCTTTGGCTTTACGCGCCAATGCTTTTTCCACTAGCTACAAGAAGTGACAGCAGCAACGACGACAAACGTACTTACTAAGTTACAGAACGTCGGAATCATTGGCGCGTAAAGCTAATGACCCCGGGTTTAAGTTCCGGCGAGGTAATCTGTAGTGAGTACAAACTAATTCAATAATTAATATCGCTTTGATATATTTAAAATTTACCCCGACTAAAAATTCTTCATATATTTCACTTTAATATTATTTATATTTAACGTATAGTTTAAACGACTACAATGGTTAGCTATACCACTGGAGTTACTTTTTAGTTTTTAACGTAGAAAAAATGTTCAAAGACGCGTTTTTAAATTACCATACCAGATTGTCCAATATATTGGTAGGTAGCTTTAGAATTATTCCATTAAAGTTTACAGGAGATTATATCTCCAGACAATGCCAAAAAGTACTTTCAACTTTTATCGATGATTGCTATATTCTTCAAAAAAATTTTAAGCACGAAGAGTGTGTATTATTTACGCCACTTTTACGTCGATGGCGCTAATAGTCTTTAAAAATGTCTTTCAACTTTTGCAAACAAGACTCTATCTGCCAAACAAGTTGTTTGCCTCTTCTGGCTTCTAGAAACTTAATATGCTACTTCAGCTCATCCACAATAGTAGCACTGAGAAGATAATGTACTTTATTGTTCATTTTTGTGTCATAAACAAGAAAAAGCTATTTTTTTAAAAAGGAGACATCAAACTAAAATAACTTAATAGCGATTAATATGCTCAGTTTTAAATACTCAGTCAAAACCAAGAAGATAAACCAAAATAGTAACTGTTTCAATTGTACTATTAGCTTAGGCGTAGCCGAAGGTGCCACCAAATTATACCTGACCAAAAAGGTACAACAGATCTTGCCACTGACCAAAAAGGGTCTTTGAAGAGGTACAACCGATTGTGCCACTAACACCTAATAGGTATAAATTATTCTAATGAGAAAGGAAAATACTGTATTGGTATTTTATGGCATTTATTTAACAGTAATTAATAAGACATTATAAATACATACTTATACATATATCAGTCAACAATTTTTTCAACATAAGTATGATACACATTTTATATAGTCGATATCGATCTTGACATGAGTGTTAATTTGAAATTCTTGTAACTTCTCAACAAATATATATATATAATATATATAGTAGTCTTTATTCACTGGTTTAGTCAAGTAAAAATCACAATTATACCTTGCGAACCTACGTTTAATGAAAGCTTTTAACTTTTTGTGATTTATCAGTAATTCCATTGAGGATGCCAAATTTCAACCTTTTACAGCGATTTCAATTGGGCATAAAATGCCTAAGACAAGTAAACGTAATAAGTAATCCAGTAATTTCATAAAAATTATGAAATTGATTTTATTAAGTAGGTGTTTTTACAACATTAGGCTTACGCAGTTATTTTTATTTTCACACATTCTTTATACATTTACTTTTAAATTCTTTTGTTGGTAATGTTCCTCTCAATTTTTGAAGTGTTTCACGAAAAAAGACGTTAGTATTAACTGAGTATCGATTGTCAAGTCGAGATTGAATTTAAGATTTAATAAGAACTTTTTCGACCTTTCGACAATATGTCACACTTATTTTTTTCATTTCGAACTTCCAGCCCAAATCCTTTTTCAATATTTGTTTAGGTACCAACTCACACTATTTTCAAGTAAGTACGAGGGTAAATCAAATATAAACGATAATTTTACTATTTAGCTTAACACGTAATTCGGATCTAGAGGGTTCGATGCTCGAGTGTTGTTTGGTTTATGAGGAGGGGAAACCGGCTTAGGTAGTAGCTGCGCTCGGTTCTGTCCACAGTACAGCCATGACTGAGCGCAAGGTACCTTTGTCTGTTGCACAATCACAATACGCATCATTATAATGTTTTTAATTAATGAAGGTGGTTAGAAGTATAAAATAGGAGACTATGGGAAAAGAATAATTAAATAAAGTTAAAAATAGTGGTTAACGGTAATTAGAGTCTTTCTTTATTTAAGGCGGTTAGGTTAAACCATCGGAAAATTTCACTCGTTTGAAGGCATATTTTGGGGATGCTACAATACTACAGTGTCTCAGAATCGAGTGTATACGTGGGTCAGAAAATTCAGGGATGGGTGAGAACGTGTCGAAAATTAAACGATCATGTCATGATCGACGCCCAAGAACAAGTCTCACAAATGACAACTATAGCCCTGACTTGTCACCCTGTGATTATTTTTTGTTCGCGCCCTTGAAAGAATCACTTGGAGACACTTAAAAAGATTTGAAAGCAATGGAGAAGAACATACTCCTCTAATGTGCGCAATTGGCTGACAACTCGCCCTCAAACTTTTTATAAAGAAGGAATACTCAAGATTCCAAATCGGTGGCAAAAGCACGGATCTGATTACATTGAAAAATGTTAAATGCTTAGTTTATGTGTACCATTAATCAATAAATTTATTATACAAAATTGCCGTTTATATTTGATTTACCCTCGCATTATCGAGCATTCGGTATTCCGAGAATCCTTTCATTAACAAATCCGGTGAATTTCGCCATGAAGTCTTGTAAATATTGAAAATAAATTAAACCTGTAACACACGAATCTATTGTTTGCAAAAAGTGGGATTAATCGCTGACTCGTGGAGAATATATTTTTATCATCCTTTCCACCTAAGTTTAATCATTTACTTTATTGCCTCTTACTCTACTAGTTTAGTTATGAGAGCTATAAAGAAAAGAGAATTAATACACATCGTAGGGTTTTTTCCAAATGATCTACAAATGCTACGTAAGTATCTATAGATAAAGGACATGAAAACTTCCCATGTGTAGAAGATATTTACACTATAGGAAAATAGGTCAAGTGAAAGCAGAAAGTTGGTTGAGCTCCAAAGCTGTTCGAGATTTTTAGTAACTTCAAAGTTATGACTTATCAGACGACCTAACTAGGCATTAAATCCTAACTTTTACTTTTCTAGGTGTTATCATGTGTATCGTAGGCGTAGCAACACCTCCTTTAGCAAGGCCCGACAACCAAAATATGACGTCAGTCAATTCAGGCTGACGTAAGAAACCGATACTTAAACCATACGTTCACATGCAAGTAAAAACATCGCGGATCGGAATAGAAATGAAAAATATAACGTTTAAAATTGTGTTTTAACCACCAAATAATGTAAAAGACACACATGTATAACGATTTGTTGAGTTTAGATTGACACCGAGACTTAAGCGATACGTTCACATACAAGTAAAAACATGGCGGATCGGAATAGAAATGAAAAATATAACGTTTAAAATTATGTTTTAACCTCCAAATAATGTAAAAAACACACATGTATAACAATTTGTTGAGTTTAGATTGACACACCGATACTTAAACCATACGTTCACATGCAAGTAAAAACATCGCGGATCGGAATAGAAATGAAAAATATAACGTTTAAAATTGTGTTTTAACCACCAAATAATGTAAAAGACACACATGTATAACGATTTGTTGAGTTTAGATTGACACCGAGACTTAAGCGATACGTTCACATACAAGTAAAAACATGGCGGATCGGAATAGAAATGAAAAATATAACGTTTAAAATTATGTTTTAACCTCCAAATAATGTAAAAAACACACATGTATAACAATTTGTTGAGTTTAGATTGACACACCGATACTTAAACCATACGTTCACATGCAAGTAAAAACATCGCGGATCGGAATAGAAATGAAAAATATAAACGTTTAAAATTGTGTTTTAACCTTTAAATAATGTAAAAAACATACATGTATAACAATTTGTTGAGTTTAGATTGTTCTACGAAAGTAATATTAACTACTTTTAATGGAGAAAGAAACGAAACATTGTGATTTCCACACCACCTTTGTCGGTGTGTTGACCTATTATGATGGGGTTCTCGCTAGTATTCCTACTCCCATATTTTATAAATAAATATAAACTATAAATAAATTTAATAAATTACCTTAAATTGTCGAAGACAACTAAACGAGTAAAATATTCCCAGTGTCTCAGTATGATTACTAAATATTGCAAAATTACACAATAATTTTAATTAGCACCAGCTTCGATTTTGCTAATACTTTCCGTGTTTTAAGCAAGGTTTAAGTAGCTCTGAAACAATTAAACGTTTTCGATACCGTATCTTCCGCCGACGCCGTCTCGCACTCTATCTCCTCGTAGCACCTTCGACAAATTGGCATAATTCCATTAAAATCAATCAAATATAATTTTCCCAAAGTGCGCGTTGACCTTTATTACTGTTTTTGTCCACATATTCACACATTTCACGTCAGTACAGTAAATTTGAAGAACCAAGCATAACACAAATAAAATTGACACAATATAGCATCAAAATTAACCAGTTCATGATGAATTATTAAAACAATAAAACACGTTTAAACTTTCACGAAACTTTATTAAACTTGCTTAACAATACTGTTTCACCTCACAGAGGTATCTTCAGAAGCTGAAGTGTGTTTAAACTGAGTTTTTACAGTAAGAGCTTATATTACCTATCCTATTTCTTATTATCTAGTGGGGTGTGTACAAGTTGGGTTGTGCGACTTACAGATTACTGTTTAAACATATTGAAATTATTACTCAGGCGATGTACAAGCATTTACTATTGGTGAATTATGGACATTCTCTATTTCATTCAAAACAATTTCATTTTTTCAATTTAAATGTGACTTTATTTCCATTCCTTCTAGGATGTTCAGTATTTTATTGTTATATCTAAAATTTTGACATTGTATATATTAAAATCATGTTTATTATTGTTGTAGTTTTTAGTCAAATGGTTCTTAAACGCTGAATTTTTATCAATAACAAAAAAGACAAAACAGATCACATGTAAAAAAGCGGGGTACATAAACTATGTTGTAATAATTGTAATTCAGCATATATATAGGACAAACATGAAGAACTTTCAAAGATAGAATAAACGAACATGTTGAGAATTATAACCAAAAATTTTACATATAAAAGAATAAAGTAAAATACTGAACATCCTAGAAGCAATAGAAATAAAATCACATTAGAATTCAAAAAATGAAATTGTTTTAAATGAAATAGAGAATGTTCATAATTCACCAATAGTAAATGTTTGTACGTCAGCTTATTAATAATTTCAATATGTTTAAATAATAATCTGTAAGTTGCACAATCCAACTTGTACACACCCCACTAGATAATAAGCTTCTGAAGATGCCTCTGTGAGGTGAAACAGTATTGTTAAGCAAGTTTAATAAAGTTTCGTGAAAGTTTAAACGTGCTTTATTGTTTTAATAATTCATCATGAAGGTCAACTTTCATCAAGTAAAGGCCAACTCAATCAACTATTTGAATAATTAACCAGTTCAATTAAAGCAGCTAACTTCTCTCCGTTTTATATTATTTAGAGAGTCAGATTTACTTTTAACAACATCCCCTAACACTTATATCCAATTTTAGGACTGGCAACAAATAAATGTTGGTGCTTTATTGGCTGCAAATCATATATGTTTGTCATTTCATGTACATAAAAGTAATGTTTTAATAATTTTAGCCACGAGTTATCGTTGTCCATGCTTTTTTACTATTCTAATTTAGTAACGTAGGTAAAGTGCTGTCAATAATTTTTTAAAAAATATTTTTCTGTAAAAACACGCTTTAATGTTTTGTTGTTATTGATATTACCATTGTTCCTAACTTCATTTTCAGATTTTGTTATTTAATTTTTTCTTACTAATAAATGGATATATAAATAATTTTTTGTAACGGAAAATAAATAATATTTTATTTCTGGCAACGACAAACAATATTTGCATAATATTAATTAACTAATTAAGTTTTAGTCCGCATCGCCCACGTCCGCATGACCTACGAAACCGAACACGGTGTTGAAAAGAAGATGGTGTGTACCTATAGTTACGTACAGTATACGCGTTAGAAATTATAATTTTATTACCAGTATATAGGTACATAATCATAATTATGTATTTAAACAATATTGTATACCGAAGTATAAATATATTATGAAACAAAAAAATCTTTGTACCTACCTAACAATGGTCAGGATTGCAAAAAATAAAGCTTCCTTAAATTTTCTGCTTTTAGATTTTTGTTTCAGCATTAGCTAATTTGAAAACATAAGCGTTTGCGTTGCTGAATCAAAAAAATTGCGAAATAGTTACGAATAAAAATTAAAACACCTTGTACATAAACAGAATTAGGCCACTAATTAAAAACAAATATTTTCCAAATACATTTTTTGTCCTTTTGAAATTGCAAAACTTAAGTACCGTTGAAACATAACTCATATATAGTATCTTTTAGGATCTAGAGTTTTTCGTCATATTGTTTTTATTAAAATTGAATAATTTAGTCGGGGTAAAAAAGAAATTTCCGAGGCTATTTCTTTGTACATTGTGTTTATGTAAATCGTTATCGATCATTGTCTTCACAACCTGAAAAGATACCCGCTGGCAAACTGAGTACTGTAGATTAGACTATTTAGGTAAATTAAAATTTCCATGTCTAGACATTCTTAAATACACCTTCATACAAGTAAGACATACGTTATATAATTTTATTCCTTATAATTATCGTTAAAATGAGACAGAAACGGTAAGCGTTACTAGTATAATTTTCTCATATAAATTAGCTTAATAATTACTTTTTTGAAGGTTATTCATTTAGTTCCGCAGTTTAATCATTTCCTAAAACATAATGGGATGTCACACGAAAGTCGGTAACTTTAACAATTTAGCACGCAACATGTGATATGTTAAACAGAACTGAATATCTATTCATTTTGCATTGAGTGACCTCAAAAAATTTCATGGAAACCTTATTCTGACGTGTAACTTTTTATAAATATAAATATAAATATGGAATCAATAGAAACAACTACTCCGAGGGCTAATACTCCTACCGACATTGAATTACACTGTTGATTCCGATGGATTCTTAGACAAAGATATAACATATTCAAAAAAGAAGGAATTAAAATCCTTATTCGTCTAAATGTGAAATCTTTGAACTTATAATTTAGACGAATAAGGATTTTAATTCCTTCTTTTTTGAATATGTAACATTTTTGTTATTTACAGATGTAAAAAGAAAAAAGAAAAATTATAAATTATGAATAATGAAATATTTGAAGAATTTTTGTAGGGATAAATTTTATCGCAGCTTTTATCGAGTCCCAGCGGGGGCGTGACAACAGAACCAAAAAATTTTCCCTCGTTGTATGAGGTAATCTGTAGTGGGTGTAAATTAATTCGCATTAATGTATTGAATGAAAATCATAAACATAAAAAATGCTGAACACAGTATTCTCTTAGCGTTTCTTTTCTGGTGACAAATCTGATACAATATATCAGAATAAATGGCTTTTTCATATTGCAATAACCTCAGAAATGCTTATGACAGCACGTCCTAGTCGTAAAATTAATATACCACAGCATAAAGTAGTAAATGTACTAATAACACAGATAAAAAGTTACAGGTGAATAAGTTGCCGTTTAGGCATTAAAAAATTTTATAAACTAAATACATGTTTACATAAAGCAAACAAGAACATCACATAGACTTTGAACAAAACAATAGGTTCTACGGCAGCATTTTGTTCAATCTGTCAGATGTGCATCACAATTTCACATTAATAATTTCATCAGAATTATCCCACAGGATAGACAGTTCCAATGAAACAAAAACTTTTGTTAATTCTGATGGGAATTGTTTGACGGGCATACAGTATACTGCGGGCAGTGGCGGCTCCTGGTCACTTTTTCAGGAGGGTCAAAATTGTCAATTCTCAAAATGTCCTCACTGATTTTTATTTCAAGAAAAACATGATGTCAGGTGTGACAGCAACTACTGCTTAAAACTAAGCACACATATGACAAAAAATATTAATTTACACCACAAATATATAAGTATATAATCCGATCTACAAAAAACTGCTAACGATCAAGAACACCTCGAAAAATACTGTATTTTCCTAGCCGCGGCTGTTGACCCAAACCTTCCAATTATATTGCTTCAGAAGTCCGTATAACATAATACAAATTAGTTCGGGAAAACTCGTCTGACACTCGGCCCCGTTTAAAGCAATGCGGTCATCGCTAGCTACCAGCCCGGTTTATGCCAACTGCCAACTAATGAAAATCAATAATCAAATCAGTACCACCAATGAGATGCAAAGTGGTGCGTAGTGACGAAGATGTTGAGGAAACAGTAAATGGATCGAGTTTATATGCTTAGACTAGTTAGAATAAAAAGGGAATTTCCAAATTTTTAGGAATCGTGGGAATGGGTGAGTGTGGTGCTTTAGGGAGAGAAGGATGAGACAGACGAAATAAACACAGAATAGAAGTGAAAAATTATCTGTTGAATATTACTGCCCCATCACTTGCCTGAATGATCCAAAAAAACTATAGAAAACTTGGACCAGGGTAGGCGGACCCGGGATCGAACCAGCAATCTCCCGAATGATATCAGCTACTGAGAGCTGCTCTTTTTTTTTATATATGCAGCTTCCCGCAGCTTTACCATTCTTGATCTCTGATATTCATGGTATTCGAATCTGACTCAGCACTTAAATTAAGGTATTCAGCCATTATGTTTTCGCTTACTCGATTTTTGTTACACGAATATTTTTCACGTGACCAAGCCCACGCACGGAACTGCTATCTAATGTGCTTTGAAAACTATGTCGCACATCTAGTTCTTTTGGGCTGCTCTGTTTTGCCCCTCTCTGTCCTTAGCTGCGTTATGCAGCTCAATGTGAGCATTACATTAACAGTTAACCCAAACCTGTAACAAACCTCTACAGATGGCGTTTACTGCACTGTATTTAGTTATCTGTATATGTCGTTATGGCATTACATAAAATTTATTTACCGTATAGCATAGTAGTGTAGCTTCTGTTCGAGTTTTTAGACAATTACATTGGAAAATGGTTGTTTCATGTCGTTCTGCTAACACATGTGGTTAATATTGTCAGAAGTACTTCTGATTGATGGTGATATGTTAAAAGCAATTAAATCTTGTAAAAGGGGAAAGGAAATATGAACATTCTTTCGGATTATCTTAACATACCTTATTATATATTATACTACCAATGAAATGAATTACTATTTATTCTTACGTAGAAGTAGTACACGTAAACCGATATTATAGACCTAATTTAAAATGGAATGAAACTCTGTAAACAGGATTTCCTTCACTGGCCAAACGGAACAAATAGGTTCAAAAGGAAAGGGGAAACAGGCATTTTGTTCAGAATTTGCTCAATTTTATTAGAAAATATTGTTAGACGTCCTGTTACAAATTCTATTAAACTTTCTGTTGGCTCTAAGCATCGAAAGACAATCGAACAACTAAATCAAATTATGTTAGATATATATTTGAAATAACCATACACGGCTGTTATTAAATTTATTAGCCAAGAGTAGCAGAGGAAACTTAGGGATTAGTCGATGTTGTGAACTTTTCGAAACTTTAAGTGGTAAAATTAATTGTCAAGTCTGTGACATATTTCTCCATTCCCCTTTTCAATGTTTAATTCGCATTTAGAAGGCCATAAATGCTTTGAAAATTAATATCAAATAGTTGACAACAACCCTTTGGAGAAACAAAGAAATTATTCTTTTAAAATATTTTCTGACTGTTTCCGGAAATGTCACCACATCATGCCAAAATCATTTGCAAGTTTCTGATAACATCTAAGAAGAAACAAGTTTAAGCAATAAAAACAGTGTCGTATTAAAAGAAATATGTCGCCATTAGCTGCTGCCTGTAATATTTCATATCTTTGCAAGACCTTACGAAGGTATCTACTTGACAAGCGGAATCTACAACGCAGCTTTTATTGGTCAAAAGTTTAATGAAATTACCAGATGTGGATCGCGATTTCGGTCTTACTAGATCTCATCAACAAGCCATAAATAGCAGACCTTGTCAAACATGTGGAAATATTACTTACTGCTAGTAATAAATACTAGAAGATGGCAACACACTGTCTGCTATACGATATTAAATCAGTTTTCCTTTTCGGAACAGTTTATTTCGGTTTGGTCAGCATTTCATCAATTCTACCTATGGTGTGGTGATGAGATCTAATAAATAAAGAAAGGAAATAAATAACACTGCTTTTTTGTGTCACGCTTGAAATTTTATTAAATCTCGACAATTGTTTCGGCTGATTTAAGCCTTTCTCAAATCATGTTGTGTCTGTCACGAATTTTAAAACAACTTCATTTATTTTATTTACGAACAATAATACATTCGTTACAGATCACTTAAAAATATCTGTTACTATCGTTAAGATAGAAGACACCCAAAAATTCCTTTTCTTATTTTTTTATTTATTGCCCTGGACTTGCTCTTTCCACTGTCATAAATTTCATGTTAAACATTTTCGAAAATTCTCATTTATTGACATATGGTCCAAAATCCTTGCCTTCGACGACAGTTGAATCTTTCCTATAACAACATCTGTTAGTGTACATCCTTCTCTATCTTTACTATCCTATTCTTTTTAAGGCACTAGCAAAAGCGGACCCTCCTTCAACCCCCACAAACTTTCTAACTTAACTAATAAATTGTCAAATTACTGTCTAAACCACGCCTTCTTTCCCTTCTCTTAACAATTTAGATCTCTAATAAAAAGAATTCCAGTATTAAACATAATTATTATAAATAGTATTATACATAATTAGTATAAATAGTTCTGTTTCATTTTTAATAAAGTGTATATACTGTTTCTAAATAATTCATAATCGTACTATTATCAATACTATTATAAAATCCTCAAACAAATCAATTATCACACAGCAGTAAAAAACTGCCGACACTCTTCAAGTCGATGTGTTGGGCAATAAACAATTTGTAATGTTGCCTTAAATGCTACTTCATTGTAAGGGGGTATAATTAAATTATTTTGAAAATCTAACTGATCGTTAGTGATCTTATCTTTATTTAAAAAGGCTTTTTTAATTTCTATTTGTTCCAAAAGATTAAGTCTTTTTCCTTTGTTTTCAAAGTGTAAGAAATTAATATTATTAATATCCAAAGACTGATTGAGGTTGGTACAATGCGTACTTAATCCTGTGTTACAAATGTTTTTTAAAATAGTCTTCTTGAGTTCGTCAAATCTAGTTCTTAGGTTTCTGCCTGTTTGGCCTATATAAGGCAGAAACCTAATGTAAATTATTGGTCGTAAATGAAATAAATATGAGGTTGTTTTAAAATGCGTGACAGACACAACACGATTTGTAACTTTAGTGTAACATCTTACTCTCTTGAGAAAGGCTTAAATCAGCCGAAACAATTGTCAAAATTCAATAACATTTCATATGTGAAACAAAAACGCAATATTGTTTATTTCCTTACTTTATTTATAATATGTTTTACAAAAAACCAACTGCGTGTACTATTCAAGAGATCTAATAAGACCGAAATAGTGATCTACATCTGGTAATTTCCATAAATTTTTGAGTAATAAACGTTCTGTTAATAAAAACTATTAACACAGTCTACTTGCCAACCAGAAAACCGCCACTGTCTGTAGATGTGTGAATATTTATGTACAGTACAATCAGTGTAAGAAAAGTTCCAGTTGTCACGCCGACATTTGCGTGCTGGACAACATTTATCTCCTATCCCCGCAAGTAATTAGTTTTCAATCACTGTCGGTGCATACAGAACGTAGACTCGTACCTGTCATCCTATTCCTTTAAATTGACAAACGAAGCTAAGATCCATGGTTTTTGATTCAAAACTTTATGCACTAATTGTAGATGAAAATTGCAATGAGTCTTTTATTCACTATTAAATTAAATAAATATGAATTGTCCTACTATTTCAACCTACCTTGAATTCTAGGAACACGATGATAATACTAACAAAAGATTCTATTTAAAGTCTGATTTTTAAAAATTCTTAGATACTAATAATAATAGTTATTAATAATAATAATCACTGAATTTCTTTTATATGTTTAAGAGTATAGGCTTTTACAGCCAAAATCCATACTAAAATTACAATTGCTGACCCGTACCTAAGTCTTATAATTAATTGATGGTGGAAGCTTTCACTTCACCTTCACACAGAAAACGTAATTAAAGAATTAAAAATACACTTGGTTTCAAAATATTATATTTGTAGACTCTACAATTGTTTCAGCAAACATTGCCTTCAACAGGTGTGATGATTTCAAAATCATTTTTATTTCTTTAATTAAGTCTTATAATTTGACAAAAAAATCGAAATTTTATTCACTTCGAACCATTATTTTTTAGTAAATTACAGGTAGCTAGAGCTAGAGTGTATTCAGTATCCATATTATATTAGATTATGTTAGATTAGGTTGTGTCAACCATTAGATTTTGTTCAATTTATTGTCATTTTATAACGATTGATAAACAATTGCGTAGGGATTTAAATAACCTGCATTATGTTGTACCAATAATTGAAATCTAATCTTTGCTAAACCCTTACAAGATAATGTGAATGACATAATCCAGTAAATAAATTCGTTAATCTGCACTTGTGAATTATATTTGACATCTGCTAGGAAAAAATGTTTTGTTTATAGTGTATGCGATTTTTACCATATGCTAGTAGTTTATTATTATTACTTAATATGACACATTCACAGTTTGCTCAATTAAGTTTAAAAAGAGATATATGTATAGAAAATACATTCTTTAATTTAAATATCGCGCCGCTTTTAAGATTGTGCCGCTTTGAAGAGGAGCGCTTAAATCGGAGTAATAAAACATGGTCAGTGCGGATTAAGTTTAGTCTTAAGTATCATTATGATTACCACGCTGACGCTGGCAGAGTAGAAAAACGTAGTGCAAGTGCAATCCAATTCATGTGTGATATTAATCCAAAAATTTATTAATTATTGTAAAAGGGGATGATGGTTAAAGTAATAAACTTCAAATATTTTATACTTAACACGTAAAGTATATTTAAGCTATAAATCATCCTAGGAAATATTCATTAAATAATTAACATTATAAATAATTTAAATTTTGGAAAAAACCAATTTACTCAAAATTTCGGTGAAAGTTTAATCAAAAAAAATCTTAAAATTATTCGGAATTAATATAACAGATAAAGATTGTGATCTGTTCATTGGACTACTATCCACTATCCACTATCCTGGTGAAGGAGAGTTTAAAATGTATGCTGATGAAATGGAAAAAGGTGAAAATGATAATATAGAGTTCGAAGTTTTTGTGCGAGTGGTTGCAACTCGGGTTTTTGAATACGAATAAGAATGTGCATATATATCCGCCAAGATGTTAGATTTAAGATAAGTTCTTAGCTTGGTTTGAAATAAGGCGGGTGGCGGACTTGATGCTATAACGAAGACATAAAATGAAAATTTTGAAATAGGATAGCAACACTGTAACTCCTCTAGAGTGGGTGTATGTAACACTCTTATGAGGAACACAAGTTACCAGCAAATAATAAATAATAATAAATAAATAAATAAATAAATAAATGAATAAATATATATATATTAATATATATTTACTCGTCTCATAAACAGTATCTTGTTCTAACCAAACGTAACACTGTCAGAAATGATTAGAGCACAAGGAGATTACTGAAGGGGGAGAGCATTATTTCAACACTGATGTCAAGAAGCGCATTTAACCCTTCATGGCACATTTAGTTTTTGATCTTCTCTGCTATAAGAGCTTTCAAGTTTACAATTTCGTTAGCCTCCCTTACCGCTATCTAATACCAATTAGTATTTTCGACATCAAAGGGTTACATCAACAACAAGTTAACACAGTCATTTTCACTTTTCAAATAAAAAACTAAAGGCTCTACTGATGACCACATTCTTCTTCTACGAAAAATCATTCTCTTCAAAGAATACGCTACATTCTACGGTATATTCTAAACTACTTATGATAATTTCTTCTGTATTTCCTTATGAGTAGTTACAGAGGTCTACCCCTTATAATCTAAGTGATTTTGTTGCATTTGTAATATTAATTACGCATTTGAAGAGTACTACATATATTTATACATTACGTGAATAACTATGAATACATTTTCAATTTTTTGTTATTTTGCAGTCATAAATAAATACAACAGATGAGAAATTTCCTCAGCAATAAACGATTTTGTGAAACATTCCATTTGTTTAATCATATTATCTTCCCGATAATTAATTATTATTATCGCTTATCTTGTTTTTGTGCATTTTTTAACTTTAACTCTTTTACTATATTTTATTAAAAGAATAAATACTTCCACTTGATGTTGAACATATTCAATAAGTACTAAATTGAATACACCAACAATGCAATCATTTTTTTTTTATCAAAGACAGTAGAAATGGAACGATAAATTGGCTATTGCCAAGCCGCAACCCCTGAGGATATTTTAATTAATTAAAATCAACAAAAACCGACGAAAATGATTATACGACTTCATTCATTTAAGTAAATGTTATGCTAGTGTTATTTTATATACTTAGAAATGTTCGAGAGTGTTCAATGTAAGAAGAAGCACATAATCATTAATATAAGAATTATTATGAACAGTTTTTATCTCGATATAATATATTAATTTATTCGGATTTTATACATTCAATATACGAATTTACGGGATACTAAAACCAATTTGAATCATCTGCTACTGACTTTAAGTCAATTAAGTGAATTAGGTATCATAGACATCTCCGACAAAACACCAATCAGCCTACCTGTTGCCTTTAAGTTCGATTAATAAATACAGAGAGTCTTGTGAAATGCATCTGTAGAAATTTGCTATTTGTTGATGTTTTATCGGACTGATGAAAATTCATGGACTAGTGTAGTCCTGATTCGGGTCTAAAGGCCGTCGTTAGTTGGAATTTCTTCCTAACGTTTCGCTAACACGAGTGGCGGGCTTCTTCAGAGGTCCTTCTATCTCCGATGCTGGATGTAGACATATACATGATGTATACTCTACATCCAGCCTTAACAAATTTGTCGAAAATCGGTGGGTTGGATACACATCTGACAGTTTCAACAGAATACTGACCAAGAAAGTATTTCCATTCTTGTTCCTACCACGTAAATATACCTACGTCGTGGGTTCAGTTTAACAAATCCTTATTATAAAAAAATCTTGTTGAACATTACTGAATTCCACAATAAGTAAAAAATTTCTACAAATACGCTAGTCAAATTGATTATGTTAAAAACAACAAGTGGTACTTTAATTGGTCAGAATTTGTAATACCCGAGTTAAGCTTCTTTAAGATTATGTTTTAATACATAAATAAACTGCATTTTATTGACGATCAACCTAACATCATGTAATAACTGAGGGGGACTATAAAATATAATATTATTATTAACACATAATAATGATACTCAAAAAAAAAATTGGATTGATTCAGCCGTTACTTTGTGATAATTCATTCTTCATCGATAAATGAATAAACACTACTTTGTTTATTATCACTTTTTTTATTTACAAATCCTTTTGACTACAGTTTCGACCAATAGCTTGTCATAGTCAAACAAATGATTCAAATTGAATGAATATAAACAGGTGTACAATGGTGTTTACATACGTTCTATTAATTACTAAATGTACTGAATAATATTGAGTGGTATAAATCTACCTGGTCGTTTAATAGGTTATTTTCGGAAATTTTTGATGCTTTGTATACTTTTAAGTATTCTAAAATATTAAGTTTAAAGCCCTTATTTACATTATGAATCATTTGTTTGACAATGAGAAGCTATTTGTGGAAACTATAGTCAATAGGATTTGTAAATAAAAAAAATAATAATAAACAAAGTAGTGTTTATTCATTTATCGTTATAATGATACTCGTAATATAAGATGATTACAAATCAATATTCCCATATTTGAAAGTAAAGATAATTACTATAAATACCAGTTAGAGTCATTACAGTACTTATATCTGTGACTATCATAATAATATTAATTGACTGTATTCCGTGATAAAATTACTGTTCACTACCATCTAGTGCGGAATTTTTCAGTTCAAAGTCGATAAAAATCAGTTAGGTCTTAAGCAAATTATGTGGAAATGGCACTTCCGATTTCCAAATTTTTAAAGCTTTTGTCACACAGAAAGTGTTCGGAAAAAGCGATCGGAATAAAAATTTAAAGCTAAAATTTCGAGTGGGTATGGTGAGGAAACCAGTGCTTCCCACTCCTATTCATTAAAATTTCCAGGGTTAGTCTTACGCAGTGCGGTCTTGCATTATTGTGTCGCAGAATAATGCCCATTCAGTTGAAAATCACTGGACACTTTTAAATTAGATATTGATTTACTCGACCCAATTCTTCACAATAAAGGTCTGCACTTACAGTTTCTCCAGATTTTAGCACTTCAAAATGAACAATTCCACGAAATAACTACCAAACACACAAATGTGCCGTTAACGGATGTCAACCTGACGTTACAATATTACTGCTTTTTAAATTATCATAGACGTATTTTTCATCTCCAGTGATCAAGCGACCAAAAAGCACATCTTTATTAGGCCATTAAGGTATTAAATTGCATCTGGTGTATCGGTTAACTGTTTTCTTCGAACAGATTATGCGAGACTCACAAACATTTGCTGTGCATATTTTAACAATCTGCTGATAATGTTATTGCATGGTCGACCAAAGTTGATTCCACCCTTTCCACGCATTGTCTAAAGTTCGTCATCCTGATCGGCACGAGTTGAAAAGATCAAAATTACCGGATCTGAACTTAGAAAATAACACCTTTGACTTTTTCAAACATCTAATGCACTTAAATTTTTGGTAGCAATTGTGCGTTACAACCGTTGTAAAGTGAAAAAAGCATACAATATATACCCTTTTTGTTATTTGATTTAATCAAAATTTGCAAAAAAATAAGATTTAATTATTTACACGTAAATAAGTTACTTTAAACTTAAAATTTCTATAGCACGATGAGGTACACAAACAGCTGATTATTAAGGTTATCAATGTTGTTGGTGGTGATCGATAGATGAAACATATTAATATAGAAGAAATAAAATAAAATCAAAGACGGCCATTATCAAGAATACTTGTTATACTAACAATAAGAAAGTCTAATAGGTATATATATATATTTATTGTTTTCAAAGTCAAATTTAATAAATAACCAAATTGAATTATCAACAAGCAATACACCTTTGTTGCTAACAACTTATAATTTCATGGTTTTCACCCCTTCTCATTTTCCTCTCCTCGAGAGGATCCAGTTGTAATTATATATATACCCATTAAACTTTCTTATTGTTAGTATAACAAGTACTCTTGATAATGACCGTCTTGGTCGAACGATTCGTCGAGAATAGATATATATGTGTTGAAACAATTTTTATTTTATTTCTTCTATGTTAAAAATTAAACAAGAATTAACATACGCTCCAGAATCGACTATATGTTACTTTCCAGTCCTCATTTCATATTTTTCTTTATAGTGTTTGTAACGTGATAGCAGTAAAGAACCGTCACCGTCACCTTGGAGATTATTTCATAATGCCTTTTTTACATTTCTTATTAAAATTAATATAACGGGAGATATTTACCAGTATTTATAACTTTATAACTAAAAAAATTGTATACCTTATTACCATATTATATTATGCTGTCGTCCCAGTTGCGTACCGTCTATTTAGGTACAAGAATTTTTTTTTTCGCATAGCTATACTGTCAGTCGTTATCCACTGTTCCACCTGAAAACCATTTGTGCCACTTGCGTAAAGTTGCGATTTAAATAATTAAAATAAGTTAAACACATTTATACAGGGGCGCCTGATGTATATTAAATATCAAAAAATATTAGATATTTATGTATTTTTGCGATCTAGTAACTAAAATTTATTAATGTAATAATTAAACGTATCTACATCATATGTGACGCTGATGTACTTATTGAATATCGCCATTTACTAGCCGTCTTATGCGGAATAGTAAACGAAATGAATTCTCTGAATGTTTGGTGGAGCGCATCGCAGAATGCTTAACTATCCCAGCAGGGTGGTGCTGTGCACCATTGGAGCCGTGCCAAGCGATTTAAGCGTTTAATTAAACTGCAACCGATGTAGACTTACCAGACAAGCATAATATAACGAGCCTGTATGTGTGTGTACAAGAGCAGCGACGAGTTCCGGAAACAGATAAGACGGGTTCCTCGAATACGGTCGTCGGTCGGCGCTTTGATAGCAATAAGTAAATAACAACATAATAGGAGTTCGAGAAAATACTAGAAGGTCCTTCCTGATTACTCCAGAACCTTCGATACCTCTATAAATATTATGTTGTCGCCGGTCAAAGACAGTATAGTTAGAGACACAGTTTAGTTTAGTTTTAAAAGTACACAGTCACGGTTTATAGTTTACAGTTGATAGTAGAATGGTAATATAAATACGATATACCGAGTGATATAAATAACACATTTTTCTTGTCATATAAATAAGTTGTTGCATTGATGTTTAAGTGTTTTAAGTAGTGTGTAAGTGTAAAATAAATAATTGTTTAAATAAATAAGTTGATCTAGAAAATTCGTTACAATAGTATGCTTTGTGTTAATGACTCCACGAGCAATTAGCACTTGCTTATTTTTATATTATTGATTTTATTTGTCTAGAGTAGAGATTACGAACTCTCGATACGAATATAGTTAAAGAAGAGTGAATGTCTTTAGTTCTGTGTGGCTTGTGGCGAGTAAAAGCTGAAATGGTTGAATGTTTATGTTATACATATTGATGTTTGTTTCATGTAGTCGTATCATGTGCAAATATGGTGTAAGTGGTCACGGTGGAGTAGTGAATATGCCAGGAATGAATAAAAGTTTAATCTTATTAAATCTTTATTATAACGTGGAATGTAATTCTTGTGACCTTGTGATTAATTGCTTAGTTCAATACAAAAGTGAAAATCTGACAATGGAATTAATTTGTAGTGATTTAAAACAATGAAAGTCGGTTTTTGTCGAATATTATCATTGAGACTGCAAGTGTTAGCCGCGGAAAAGCGTATAAGAACCAATTTAATAGAGAAATTTATCTAGGAACAGTTGTACTTGTGGGTGCAACAAAAAATGCATTATTTAATTTTCCTTATTTACATTTTGGAGACGATAAATCATAGACGGAGGTAAGGGTGACAGACTTTTGCTTCTGGGATCGTAGGATTGAATTAACTTGCAAAAACTGAAAAAACTTTTATAGAAATTGAATAATTAACATCGTATTGATGTACGCCAGTTTCATTTCATCACGAGCCATCACTGCATTTATATATAAACAATGTTTTCCAATTAGGTTCCCTTCATACTTTTCCAGGCTTAGGTTATGTTAGGTTAGGCTAGTCCTCAAAATATATAACACCAGAACAAAGTAATATTTATTTAAAAAAGTTTGGACATACTGATATTAATTTCTTGATTGTAATATAGATAATAAAAAGAAAACATCTATGCAAGAATAGCTTACTTAAATACTATCTACACAAGTGGTACTTCATCCTTTTCAGATGGAATAGTAAATAACGACCGATAATAATGAGACGAAAATCTTTTGTACGCAAATGAGATGTACACAACTGGCACATATTCTTCTCTAATACGTACGACAAATTCTTGCATGCAAATGATTCTCAGAAACGATTTTAATGATTTAAACGAAAATCACAGGGCAAGGGTTTGGACCGAGAATTCGATTTAACAAGATCTATTTTCGGGAAAATTCGCTTTCATGTAGCTTTAGTAGAAAATGGTTCATTTCCCAACGATGAACTATGTACAGTAGATTTATTTTCTGGAAACACTAAATAAAACTCAATTTGATTTTTCCACTATAAACAGTTTTTCCATAAAGTAAAGGCCGAAACAATAGATTATTTATTTTCTGGGTTTTTCTATTATTGCCTTTGTTTTGTACAGGATGATTTGGTACAACATAGTATTTACAGAATCTTCATTGATTATCAGACACTTAAGCTCTATCAACCGGAGACTAATTATTCAAAATTTATAACGAAATAATTGGTTATTCAATAACAATAAAAATATTCACCTTTTAAAACACAAATCAAGCGCTGATGTGAACACCAATTACTATCCAATGTTTTAAGAGAAAAACATTAAATTCGGCGGGAAAACACTAAAATAAAATAATAAAAGACGAATAACATTGTGAGTATTAAAAATTTAATGCTAAATCAATAGTTATTGGCGGCAGTATATTTTGATAGCATTTTTATGATGATTATGGACTTAAATTTCTCCGTTTGATTTAGCCACCGATACGTTATCATCCATGTGATAATCTTTAGGTCACAAAAAGCTTTATTTTATTAACTTTGAATCACATAAAAGTAAAGCAGTAAAAACAATAAAGAAGTAACAATTCGTAATAATAATAGTAATAATCCTAGTAATTAAAGTCTAACGTTTTACAAAATTTATTAGTATGAATCACTTACAATATTGTTTCGACTTATAAGTCCATTATTTACTTATAAACTCATAGTTATCGTCAATTCGAAGCAAAATATTATACTTTTTCTCCTGTCTTTTGATGTGAAATTTCTTATGGGAGAAGCACGAGTTACCTCTAGTGAGTATCGAGTAAACTCGTTGGAACGAGCGTTGTTGAGAAAATCTATAGACATTATTTACAGAAAATTACTTCGTTTTCCTTTTCTAATGACCAGCACACTGTTATAAACACTGACTAATCTACAAAATATCAGACTTACACATTGTTGGTAAGGTTTTTATGAATGCAACTTGTAAAAATGTAATTTATAAGAATTATTTATTTAATTTTAATTGAAGATTAAAATCATCGCCCTCCATACTTTACTAAAGAAAGAAAAATTTGTATACTATTCGTTCATTCATATATTCATATTACAGAGAAGACTAAAATAAATTGTATTATTCGGTCCTCTACTGATAGATGACTTTTTTGCTTCATATATTTTTAATATTCTATTTTGTTAAATATTTACACTGTAGTCTTGATAAATGTATAACAAGCCGAAATATATGTCGAGTTTTAATTAAATTTTATAAGTTATTACTTAAAATATTTCATAAAAATCTGGACAATGAAACATTTAATATCAATTTCATATATACTCAACAGCGAGGGCAAACTGCGTATTTGAAATACATCACTTTTATGATAATTCAGAGTACTTAATAGTTGTATATTATATTTAAGTACTTCAATAAAGATATTTTATTTGAAGTACTGGACGAGTTTTCAAATGCTAAGTATGATATCATTATAAAACTACTATTAGTTCTTTTTCTTCATATGTTGTACTTTCAGCCTAGTTATTCATAACTAAATTCTTAAATTAGTTAATTGGTAATTAAATGTCTTTTTTAATATTTCATTCAAATATAACACACTGCAGTATTTGTTTCATTAATTAAAATACTTCTAAAATATTTATATTTATGTTAATTGTACTTCTTTTTGGTATTTTACAGAAGTATAAATGAAGATTTAAAGAAAATACGTCAGCTGACACGTAAAATTTGTGTAGTATTTACTTCGTGATTGTGCATTCTTTTATTTATTTATTTTCAAATTATTTTTGTTATAGTTTTAAGTAAACCTTTTTTCAGGTATATTTTTGTTTCCTGCTTGACACTAAGCATCCCATAAAAATTTTTGCTTATAGGGCTGTTACTTTTTGACTAACGTATGGAAGAACATTTTTGCTCATTTTCATAACTCCGAGTAAATGTATGATACTAACAATATATTCCACGCGGTTAGATATCTAAATTAATCAGATACGCCCTACAAATTAATGACTGTAATTAGCAAACAAATGATTTAGTCATTAATATTTAATTCAACATTATAGAAGAGGAAGGTTTACACAGGATCTAATTAAGCAGCTTGTATCATTAAGGGATACTTTTTATAATTAGTGGGTGTGTATAACACTTTATATGGCATTTACTTACCAAAACATGCCTCATCAAACATCAGGTAATTTCCAACATTTTATAGTATGAATTTTAATAGCGTCCATGTGAACATCCATAAGGCGTGTCGTACGCCTCACGTGAAACGGCACTAATTATATTTGCTATAACATTCACATAGAAGTAGCTACTTACTTATATATGATACAAAACTGTTGAAACATGTGAACTATGACGATATTTCAGAGTAAAAATAATGCCAATGCAGAAATAATTCCTTCAGATGTATGTTCGTATTGAAATTGAAAATCAGCGGTTATTTCTTATACTAATCGGTTGACAATCTTACAGACAAAACTGCAAGGTTGCCGCTACATATGCTATTTGCCATTTGTATTCATTGTTGTTTCATGTTTTTGGTTTCTTAACTTAACTTTAAACTACTTCAATACGTATTGGTCAATAAATCTTATCAAAACCCATGAAATCAGCAAAATCGTAAGCAATAGACAATTATTAAACCGTAAAGGTAATGATGTAGCAAAAGACTGACTGAAAAGAAGAACCGACAAAGTTAGAAGAAAAATTGAATGGATGTAATGTATTGTAACTAAAAAAATACTAAGAATTGTAGATGGTGGTATTTTGGCAAGCGATTAAGACCTACCTTCTTCTGCTTTCGTCTGAAACACTATGTACGTTTGTTCCGCAATTTTTTGTAACAATTTAGGCGAATGCTTATGCAGTTTCATGTGGTTAGTTTAAACTCGCCTTTAGCAATGCGGTTGTCCAGCATAAACTATTGCGCCTGCTATATATCATTATAAAACAATTGGCTTCGAAAATCGACTGCCGCCGTTCAAAACCTGTCTATTCTGATAAATTGCTAAAAAAAATTATCCAACTATTTCGAACGAAAACTATTACTTCTATAATTTCGAAAAGGCACATATGTTGTATATAATATTTTAAAATGCCGTTGACGTCAGTGTTACTCTGAATTACAATTATTTATAGTAACAAAAATATTTTAATTGCATTGGCAAATAAACTCAGATTTTGTCACAACTCTTTGAATTGTCTACATTTTTGGTTTTCGTAAGTTTATTACACTTCCACAGCTGTTTATTTACACATTCTGTATGTTTATCTATCAGGTTTCTTATCGTACATAATATTAAATCGATTCAGATAATTTGTCATATGAGAGGTACATGATTAGGTATTTGGGAGAGATTTCCTTATTCCTGGAAATTCTACAAAATTATCGTGTTTACGTGCGGTCTCAAAATCAAGGATTTAAATTAGTACTCCCATTAATTTCCTGTTCATCGAGCACCCTGCTGGCTTAAGTGGAACAAACGAAGCTTAAGGCATCTTCTGGTTTAATGAAGATGTCAGATATTTGGTATAATTACTTCCGCAAAACAAAATTCCACAATGAAATGCTTTTAAAAAAATTCAAGTAAAGAGTTTAGTAATGACATTAATTATTCGAATAATAAAAAATAAGTATAATATAAAAGAGAACAAACTTTTCAAGTTTCAAATTTTTTTTTGTCCCCAACGACCGTTTTGCCACACTGTGCATCATCAGGTGGATGAAATACAATCATCATCAGTCGTTGTGGACAAAATTTGAAATTTAAAAATATTGTTTTCTTTTATATAAAAAAAGAAAAAGCTAATACAGTGAATAATTTAAAAACATTCAGCGATGTTGACTTAGCCAAGTGTTTTTTTCAAACTAAAACTCAAAAATAAAAAATAAATATAAGGTTTTAATTAGTACTCTATAGATATAGTCAGACGTGTATTGCGTTTTCGAACTCATTGGTTTTCATTAGCGCGCCGTATACAGAAGAACAACAAAACTACCTGTAGCCTTTAAACAGTTTCCAATGAATAAACATACAGAGTACCGAACTTCATCTGCAGAAACTTGCTACTTATTGTAAGATTGAGTAAAGTTCAACAAGTATTGTATCTGAACAATACAAACAATATTAAAGCCTCTGAAAAGATGGGACAGGTCCTAGAAAATCCAAAATATATGTACGCCAGGAGTGTGTAAGATTTCATATTCGTGCGGAAAGGTTTATATGAGAGATACCAGAAAGACGGTCACCCAACGTATTGAACAACACCATAGGCCATGGCCTTAGCAGAACATCATACTGGAACAGTCTACTATGCAGGTGCTGTTTCACAAATATATCACTATCGTTAAAAACGTTTCAAACTTCTCTCGAAGATATAGTGAGGTTTTAGAGATTATGGAACAACCTAACAATGCAAACTGAGGTGGCAGAAATAAAATTCGATTTCAGGTTCGCCGTCTCTTGGTCCAGGTTTTCTTGGATTAAGTAGAAAAATGTTGATGACGATGACATACAGTGAATACAAGTTATAGTCTATTAAAAATCGTACACCGCTAGTAGGCAGTCGCATTTATTGCACTATTCTTACTGGCCAGTGTGGGCTCTAAATAAATCATTCTGTTCTACACTTCTTGTTGTTTACTTCCCCTTGCACTTTATAGCGGGAAACTTCGTTTTATACTCGAATACACTTATGAGACATGTAAAAATAGTTATTCAAGGTATGTGTTGTAATTTCTGAAGATTTAATTAGATGAAAATAAAATTCCCTATTTTTTAAAACCGTCAATAATTACGCACTCTCAAAATTCTTAAATGATCTCTAATTTTTAATACTTATTTTTTTTCATTGCTAATTCTTAACAGCTTCACCAATTCGAATTTTTTAGTTATTTACTCTTTCATGTGCAAATCTAATTAACATTTTAAATTATAGAAAAATTCCGATCGAATATTCTTCTTATAGATACTACGTAGTGCAAAAATATAAATATTTCAGATGTGAGATAAACTAAAAGCTATTATTAGTCAATGTACTGTTGAAATTCTTCTTAGAGGAATGTGAGAGGGTTGGAATAATTCAGGATCAAAAAATAATTAATTTCATAGTGCTGAAAGTTTTTCATCTTCGTCTGTTATTTCCTTTATTTAAATAAAAACAGTTCTTTAAGCGAATAGTGGTGTGAGGTATGAAGATAAATATCCGAGATTATTAAAACAAACACGATGTTTTCTCAGTAAAAATGTTAAAGCTGGATAAAAGTAAACGGGAGAAGCTGTTGATCGAGTTATTAATATATTTTTAAAGATGTGTTGGATACATTCTGCTCTTTTAATGTCCTAGAGGCATACAGATGACAGGTTAGTGTTATCTTAATTTTGTAAAAACAATTTAGCGCACATTGTCTAATATATAATTTTTTATGCCGTCAAAGCACTTCACGAAACGAGTACGAAAGACAAAGTTTATATTTTATTTTTACCTTGAGGCTTTTTCAGAATAATAAAGCGTTTACAAGAAAATATGTGTTGACACTTTGGGAACAACAATTATGACTTTTATTGTTCTGAAGCCTCTTTTTCTTTATTTACCCCAAAAGCGTAATTATTGTGTAACAAGTATTTTGTTTTTATTGAATATAAAGCTCAACATCATCCTTCATGCATATTTTAGAACAATATATTTTCAGGGCGAGATATTTTTTCATATTCGTAGTTTATTTTCAATTCTCTTTTACGTGTGTATTAGTTAAATATAGTGTACATAATTCCATAAAAGGGTTTAAAATGCCTGGACCTTTATTTTATTTGTAAAGTGTAATTGTAATTCAAAAACCCATAAGAAACCCTTAATAGATGCAGACTTTTGAAGCCTAGTGTGTACTTAGTTAGTATAAGGCTATTTAAAAGGATTTCCTTCCACCTGGAATTTACAAGAAACAAATGAATCGTTGAATGATTTCTATCTCTACAAAATTGATTGAATGTATATGGCATTCGTTGTGCAACATTTTATAAATTATAAAATAAGATGAGTAGAAAAAAGAAAAGGTGGAAACAAATTTGTCGAGTTTTTTAATAAATATTTAGTGCAACGAAACCCATTGTTTTTCTTCTACTCATCTTATTTTATAATTTATGATTTTTATCTCTACTTATTGTAATTGAAGGTTTCTGTTTACAAACCAAAATACGAAAATAATTACACAGGCAAATGAAATCATTAACAAGTAAAACACAAATGGGCAATAACTGTCTTGGTAGACTCCAAACACAATCTCAGATTGCCTCGACACGTCAGGGTTTTAAGCCAACCTAACCCCAACAATCACAAAATGCAATTTTTTGCCTTTTTGAGAGGAGTGCAACCAATAAAAGGACAAAACAACCAAGATAGCAGCTATTTCCGAGGCATCCTTTCTAGTTGAATTAAAATAAAGATTTGTATTTGCCCCCAGCGCAAGATTGTAAAATATTTTAACTCCAAAATCCAAATGTTTCTAATTTGGCTTTTTTGGTTTTGAGAATAGGACAGAAAGGTACTTGTTGTGGACATCATTACATGGGTCCGTATATTTATTGATTTTATTTGTGACTTGAAAGTCTTGTTGTAATACAGTCTAATTTATTAAATAAATAAAAATAGGAGACTCGCCCCAATTACCACTAACACAATTTAACTGAGCGGACACGTGTTTTGCCCATTTCAAACGTGGGCATTATCAATGCGAGACTGGTCTATTTTGATTTATTTATTCATTTGCCACAGTATCCTTTTCTCTATTTTTTATTTCTCATTTACTCACTAAAATTTTAGGTTTAACCACAGATAATTCACTATATAAACAACGTGCGGTTAATCTAATTTTTTTTAAATATGTGAATGCCCTTTTCTACTGTGGTACTCAATATAAAGTATCTTACAATCGAATGAATATTCATCGATAAAGCAGACTTATTGCTTAATGGCACTAATCATCGATATACCACCCGTTGGATTTAGGGGTTAAGCACTCATGTCATAGAAACATAGAAATGTATACTGATATAGAAAGTCTGCTCAAGAAAATTCAGTATAAGTATCATTTTTAAAAAATGGGCAAAATGCAAGAAGCCTTTTAAAAAAATTTTACAAAAAAAACTCTATGAATAAATTATCGACGAATATTCTCTTAAATTAGTTCAGTATAAGTACTGTATTAATTAACAGATTTGTATAATATACATATAACTGGATCCAATAATGAAAGAAGGGCCTCCATTACAGGTAATTCCTTCAAATGGTTTCCGTTTTATCCCTCAATCTGTTTAGTAAAATATTTATTTATGTGGGATTTTAATTAATAATTATTTAGGATAAAAAGAACTACAAACAGGATGTGTAAATTTTAATAGGAGCTATAAGGAAATGGTTTTTGGAAGCTTGTAACAATTCATGACTAGAATTTTCATCAAGTAAAAGCTGAACTAAATTGACTTAAACTTACCGAAACAATAAAGATGGGTAGTATGTACTGAAAGATTAGGGAGAAAATGGAATAATAGGCTCGACCGTGGGTAACCGGCCAATCCTCTATACAAAAGTTTACTCCATCCAAGCCGGTTCCATTTAATTTAAGATCGTGATGTACTAAGGTCTTGTAAATAAAAATCGGGGAAGCGAGAATTATAGCAATTATCCAGATTACCAAAAGGATTACAGCTGCCCCAAACAATTGCAAACTTTCCTTCGTTGGATAGACAATGACCTGAAACAATCAAAGGTCAAAGCCTTATATATTCATTTACCACAAACGGAAACAATTTTAACTTCATTCATATGCAAAGGGAGGGCAGCATTTAATAAATTATTTTATTTGCATAATCCGCGGTAGATATTCATTCTCAATAGTGACTATCCGTCATTTGTACATAATAATTAAACACGAAAGGAAATCTTCTGCTCAGTCCATTCATTTGATTCATAAATTATAAATTTTAGTTTAGTTAGAAGTCAAAAAGATTTTGTTAACATAATGTATCATGTAATCAAGATACTGTGTTTACTTATCAAACCTACGCTAAATAACTTCGGTCGGCTGATACTAAGCATTATAAACATAGGAAAATTATAAAGTCATTAATTATAGAATATTATTAATGGCAAGCTAAATGAAAATGAATTCGGTGATAGTAACTATTCAATTCTAGTAGCAGAAGAAATCAAAGGTCGGAATAAAACAAGAAACAACGCCAAGTTACTGTGATTTACCTCGAGAGTAACGCACTTGTTAATTGTTTTATTGTAAAAGTCCATAAAAGTCCCGGTTGTGGCATGTCTTTATATTAATACGAAACCCTAGATAACAAATAAATAGTGTAAAATACATTATAAATGAATTAAAAAGAAATTGTTATTGTTATTTAAAGTTAAAATTAGTCGTTTTGGTTAGGGTGTATTTAGACCAAGCGGATCTATTCGAGAAGGTGGTATCTGTTGAAACTATCTAGGGAATGCTGATGAAAGCAAACAAGTGGGAAATTGCGATCCATATCTTAACAGTTACCACAGAATGCTGACCAAGAATTGACGGCACGGTGTGCGTATCGTATTGTGCCGCAGGTTCAATTTAACAAATCGACATTTATGATAAAGAAGAACAAATCTCCACAAATGACTTTTACTGCGATATTTATAATTGTTTATTAATCTGCTGTTAACTAACAGTAACTTTGTTGGTTAGCATTTTGTCGTAGCTTCCATGGCATGCTTATGAAAATAGTTATTGGGCCTGTCTTTTTTCGTATCTCAAGCTATCTAAATTGGTCTTTTTTACAATAGAGATCCTTTAGGTTAATGAAAGCTAATTAAAATTGCGCAAATAAATTCAAAGCATTCTGCATGTTTTCGTGTACAATTTAATTCACTATTCCGAGATGTGTTCGTTTAGCATACGCACCTTTGGAACCTTGCGTTGCCAATAGATATCCACCGCAAGTACAAGAAGACGACTAATAGGAAGAAAATAAATTATGGTTTGTGGCGCAATGAAATATATTTGTATTTTATGGTTATTAAAAAGGTTTTTTAATATCATAATATTTTATATTAAAGAGTAAACAGCTCATTACTTAGTTATTAAGGAATATCAAAGGAGACCTAATTTCCTGTTTGAAAATGTGCTTGAATCTGGTACATCAAAGTTAATGTAATATGAAGTATATTTTGCATATAGTCAAAGAACACCATAAATTTTAAACTTCCTTAATCTTTATATATTAGAAAAGCTTATTGTTAATGTTTTGAAGAAGATAATCTTTTGGAGGACTGCAATATATAAGAAATTGTTATTCCCGTCAGTGTGCTGCTCTACAACATCAAATATTTTGTCAAATATTATTTGAAAAACTCGAAACTAGCGAATTTTTGATGTACCTACTGATAAATGTTTACTCATCTCACAACATACACAAATTATGCACTAATTAAATTGAAAACACTATTTATAGAAAACATTATGTGTTGTTTGATTAAGTTTATTGGTGTCTTTTATATGCCCCTCTCCAGCAAGTACCTCAATCACTAACCTTATCAATACTCCACACTTCTGGCAAAACCGATAAAGATAGTAACCAAGTGAAGCACTGAACAATGCCCGTTTATTGCAAAGAAATGCCCAAATCTTTCATAACTCAATAAACAATACCTTTAGGCGTTTGATTGCTATCAGCTTCCATTACTCGAGATCGGGCAGTCCCTCCGACTTACACTGTAGGGCGAAGCCGGAGGGTAGTGTGGAAGTGCCTCTTCAGGCTCTTTTTAGGAATCGCGGGAATGGGTGGGTAGTGGCTAGGGACAAACAGACCAAATGAAGACAGAAAAGAAGTGAAGTTTATTATATTTCTAAGAGATCAGTACATGTTAGCAGGTACTGCATGTACAAAGACAACAATTAGGATTACCACCTAATTTACTATTATTATATAGGAATTTTCCTAAACTTCATACAAATATTAAAACGCTGATTTTAAGTCTTTTAGTCTTTGAGAAATGGATCGTTTCCTTTTATAACATACGGAACCTTCTAGATCTAGTGCTATACAATTGAAATAATGAAATGAAACTTGTTAAGTGAAATTTACAACACTGATATAGGTCACATTTAAATATACACGCAATATAAAAAATGAATCACAGCTGAGAATTACGCAAAAAGCAAAGATAAAAATAAAACATTTTTTTGGTATACCTGATATCTGTCGAGTGCGATGGCCGTTATTGATATGGTTGAGACAAAGATGCTAGTAGCTTGTAAAGCACCTATCATCTTGCAGACAATAAAATGATTTCCCAGCGGCCAGTGTTTTGTTAATATCTCCATTAGCGTCAGCGGCATTGTAATTGTGCAAAGCAGAAAATCCGATACTGCTAAATTGACTATAAACATGTTTCTGGGAGTTCTCATTGCGGGCTTTCTAACAACTGACACTATCTGAAACAGATACGGCAAACATGAAGTCTAGACTAATTATGTAATCAAATTTTAAAGGGCTCATGAACAGGGAACAGAGTAGATAGTGTAAAATTAAGAATATGACGAAAATTGTGGAAATATTAGGTTATGTCTTCTCACTGCTCAAGGCATTGTATTATTTTAACTTCTTCGGAAAACCCTTTTAGTTGATATTTCGTGATGAGATCTCAGAAAAATTAAACCGGTGATTTAACCCTTTGAGATCCGAGCGTACTAATTACATCAAACCACAAGTTGATTACTTCAGGCAAACATGTTCCAGACATTTTCACTGTTTATGATATATGACAACACCAATAAAAAATACTAACTTGAACTTTATGTATTTCGGATATTTATACTGTAAACTACAAAAAGTAGTATTAAACTTAAGTATCGCCTTTTTAGGCGAAATATGTCAACACCAAATTTTCAATCTAATTCGAGCTTTCACAGAATAAACTTTTTCAACCAAAATTGTTTTTTCTCTTTACTTACTACATGATTTATACAAAATGCTTGATATTACTTTAAATTGACTTCTCCTTCATTAAATGTCAAATGCGTAAATAAAAGACATTTCTCATTTTAACATTTAAGCAACGTTTATTGTTTTGAGCTTTCAATTTCATTCCCTTAAATTTGCTTTCTAAACAGAGCATTGTATTAAGTTTCAAATTACCTTTTTAACTAATTAACTGTATTAAATGGGCCAACGCCACTGCTATATATACATGATTAAAAGTAGCTATATCTGTCATACAAAAACAAGTGGATATATTGTTTTTATCCGAAGTCGCCATCCACGTCTGGTAGTTTCGATAAATTACTAACCAAGAGCATAGTATGTCTTGCTTTGTAATATTATTTTTAAACAGAGCGTAAGTTACCAACACCTCCTTTAATCAAGCCTCACAGAATTTTCAGAATACGTATGACGTCACTACATTCAGGCCGATTGTTTTACATTAGATGGAGTGCAAAACGGCGCCGGCGGAAGATACGGTATCGAAAACGTTTAATTATTTCAGAGCTAGTTAAACCTTGCTTACAACACGGAAAGTATTAGCAAAATCGAAGCTGGTACTAATTAAAATTATTTTGTAATTTTGTAATATTTAGTGATCATACTGAGACTCTGGGAATATTTTACTCGTTTATTTGTCTTCGACAATTTAAGGTAATTTATTAAATTTATTTATAGTTTATATTTATTTATAAAATATGGGAGTAGGAATACTAGCGAGAACGCTATCATAATAGGTCAACTCACCGACAAAGGTGGTGTAGAAATCATAATGTTTCGTTTCTTTCTCCATTAAAAGTAGTTAATATTACTGTCGTAGAACAATCTAAACTCAACAAATTGTTATACATGTGTGTTTTTTACATTATTTGGAGGTTAAAACATAATTTTAAACGTTATATTTTTCATTTCTATTCCGATCCGCGATGTTTTTACTTGCATGTGAACGTATGGTTTAAGTATCGGTATCTCACGTCAGCCTGAATTGACTGACGTCATATTTTGGTTGTCGGGCCTTGTAAAGGAGGTATTGAAGCAACTGTTTGGTATAACACTCGCTCAATCATTACAACAAAGTACTTAGTTTTGGTCAAATCATCTAACACATTATTAAAGTTTTCCTGGCGCTCGAACGATGGACCAATTTTTAAATACGATTTTTCATTACTTACGAGTTTTTAATAAAAAAAGTGACATATTTATACATTTTATTATTTGAATTAGCAATTTTAATTATCTGTTCCAAAAATTAGCAAACGTTAATCGGATACAGTAGAGTAATGCAAAATTATATTGTAATTACAATTGTGCAAAATCAGTCATGTTTTTCTCGGTGAAAATAATTTTGATCGAGACGTTTGAAAATGTATCTTAAATGTCTAGCAATTCTATACAAATTATCTTATTGGGATATTATGATTACTGTATTAATTTTCAAGATATATCCGAAAACCTAAACAAAATTGCAAATTACAGTTTTTAAACGTTTTTTAGTATTACTGACAACTTATATTAGAACTTACTGTACATGATAGTATACTGAAATTGATTTTAAAAATGTCCACATCTAACAATTTATTTGGACAAAGTTCAAATCCATGCAACTTACCACCAATGTATTCCCTAAAGCTCCAACACAAATTAGAGCGCAATACATAATGATGAGGATGGTGTAGGCAGGTTCATCCACTGCTCTGTTTTCCACATATCTCGATATGAGTTTAGGATCAATGTTGTTACTTTTTGCCAGTATTTCACTCTCGCTCATATTCAATGTAATTGACAGTTCCATATCTTTGATTCAAGGCTCAAACAATCAAGAAAAGTAAGCGATATGATCATAAGTTTTGTTCTTCATGACGCGATCTGAAACAAAAGCAAAGGATACATTCTATATAACGTTAGATTCGAGTAATTGGAAACATTTTAGCTTTTACTTTACATTGACTTAATTAATTGGAAGGAGTAAATAAGAAATTGGTAGGTGCATTTATAAGTTATGGTTTTAAATTGTCCTATATAAAATACTAGGAGTTTTTACAATGTAAAGACATCAGGTGTTGAAAATGAAAATAGGAATCCTAATATTCCCATTTCTATAGCAATTTGCAGTAAATGATTCGTGTAAATCTAGATATTCGTCTTCCTTTAAGGAGGATTGTCATATAAAGCGGGACAAGTGAGTAATAAAAATAGCTATCAATTTTTTCTACTTTCAGAATCCAGGTGTTACATTTTTATCTCTAACACACAAAAGGGAGTAAAGAACAGTTAATTCAAATAAAAATCTAAAACAAAATTTCCAACGACTATTATAAATGTTATCCTGAATATAATTTTAATGAAATAAATGATAGACTGTTTATATTAAACATTTTCTTCAAAAATTTTGAACGGCATCAAATACTCAATAAGGTTTCTTTTTGGAAATAAAGTACGATTTTCTGTGCCATCACGTTCCCCATTCTTTACAATTTGATTGTGTCGACTGAAAGTTTAAACTTCATTTCGGAAAATTGAATGAAACCGATAAATCGGAAGATTGATTTAAAGTGCTATAGAAGGCTGTAAATTGATGTGTTCGTTCCATTTATCTCGGTAAATTTTATTACTATTTAATTCTTATTATGAAGTGCAAGAGGTAGACGAATATTTATGGTTGAACTGCTGAAAAATGTCTCCATTTGTTCTGAGGACAGTAACATGGTAACTGCGATTATTATCTAATTTAAAAGGGCTTATTCAACGAGAGAAGACAATACCGAAAAGCCATTTTAACACCCTGCCTGACGTTTACAAATGTCAGCTCAGAGCTCCGGAAGCTTCTATTTATTGTACTCTTATTTTAAATCAACTTTGGAAGCCATGTTAATTACAATCTTCCCAACAAATGTTTCGATTGTGTTATCTCATATATATAATATGTTGCTCTTTTACCCGACTGCTAAAAAGGGGGATCTTTTAGAACGTATTTCAATATTGGTTTTTCTTTTAGAGCCCAAACAGTAAATGGATTTTAATAAATTAGTCGTCTTTTAATTTGATATAATAAAAGTAGCGACTTTTATTAGTTAGTTTCGAAATTATTTTTGCTACATAATACGAATAATTCTTCAGATTTGTTAATTTGGAAAGATAAGGATACATTGGAAAATAAACGTAAATCTGTTGTTTATAAATTAAAATGTGGTAATTGTCTACATATCAAACTAGTCGATCATTTCAAGAACGCATCATAAAACACAAGAAATGTCTTAAATTTAGAATGAGTTGATATAATCCGATATACTTGTGTGCTTGCCAAAAAATTAACGAGTTTAACCATAAACCTAATTAGGCGCAAAGCATACATTTTAATGATGCTTCGGATTGATTAGTTATTGTTAGACAAAACACCGCAGTCTGACACTGCTGATAAACCAAAATTAAAAAACTAGAATAAAAGAATAACATTATAGGTACTCAACGTTGCTCTATGAAATATTTTATTTTTGGATGACCAATGAAGAGACCAAAAGTATCCAAAAAAAGAAGATATCAAAATCTTTTTTCATCTAGATATTACGGATCACAGATCCCATATTTGGAATGCATTCTACTAAGTAAGCACTGCGAACCGAATATGGGATCTGTGATCCTTAATATTTAGACGAAGAAGGATTTTAATACTTTCTCTTTTTTTATATGTTATCTTCGTCTAATAATCGTTCGGAATCAACAGTGTAATTCCATGCCAGTAGGCGTATTAGCCCTCGGAGTAGTTTTTTCTCTTGATTCTATATTTATATTTAAACCAAACGTGATCCATTAAGTAACATATTTTTCCCCCGTATTCCGTCCATTTAGAATGTATGACACTTCAATTTGTGAACTATTTCAAATGCAACTAAGTGGCGAATATCAGATACATGTAGTAATGGGTTCCATTGAGTTGGTAGAATTTTGATCTTGTTCTGGTAAATTGGATGAATTGTAAACTTAACATCGTTGGCTGCATCACTATTGAATTCATCCCTACCTATATATTTGAATTTTGTGATCAACGATCACGTAAATATCAGACATAAATGTACAATATATGAGCAATATTGTAATAAAATTTAATATCAGGATCGTATATGAATGACGATTCTATGAGTACCATTACATCATAACTAATAATTTATCATTTGAGTATTTTTTGGGTCAACCTTTATTAATGGTTTGAAGGCAGGACCTTATTTGAATTTGGGTATGAGTAGAACTAAAAAGTTGAAGTTCCAAGTAACTAGTAATAAGACAACAGAGGATCAAACATTCAATATTACACAGAGAATTACAATACTTTGTTTACGTTCTCTGTCTTAACTATTAAACAAGTTTATAAAGCATCCTATTTGGTAAAATCGTCAGTTACCCATAAAAGCTCATTTAATAGAATTGTTGAGTATTCACAAAAGTAACAAATTGTTATAGTATCAGTGTTTACATTTTCACTAAATACTGCTCAAAATAAATAAAAGTGAACCTGTCTGGCATTGATAATGCTCACATAAGCAGTGGGTGAAATAATTGTGCGCTTGTAATAGTTTGTTGTAGTAAATGGGGATAGGTGTCTTTGTTCTTGGTGCATTATGTCTTGCATTTGTTATTTCATTTTCTGAGTTCAACCATTACCATTAATTTTCTTCGTGTTGGTGTATGTTTTTGTTGTTGACGTTAGAGATCCGTCGATCAAATAATATGTACGTATTATGGAGTAATGTAACCCTATGTATCAACGGCCCTTATTTCACCCCTAATGTTTTTGAGTTATTCATTCTATATGACGGTCTTTGCCCCAACCTACGCATTTTCTCAGATTCCTTATAATGTTTGTTTTTTTTCTGACTGAGTTTTTTCATGACTGTGCTGGTTAATGCATCTCTGATGACTACCTCCGTACAGGATTAAAGCTTTTTCCGTTTGGTATTCTGCGATACATGAAAGCTTTTAAGAAGCTGTTGCCCTCGGTAAGAAATCTAATGAGAAGCTTCCATTGAGATAAATTAAAATTAGGGGATTGTTTTGCAAGTAAAATTCTGGCCACGTCTTAACAAAGGAAACTCGTTTTACTTAATAAAAAGTTCGTCCACTTCCTCTGAACTGTTTTTGTTCTAAACTTGTAAGTGCAAGTATATTTTCGTGAAATTAGTTCATTAATGGGACAACCTTCTTAGTTGATGAAATTGTTAAGGTTGCGACTGAAAATGGACATTACCATAAGACACGGCATCTATATATATATATATATATAGAAGCTTTTTACAAAATACGTAAACACTCCCAGTCCAAAGAACATTCACTGATGCATTTGGCTCATCTAAAAGTTAATTTCTTTGCACTGCACTTTTCTACCGCGTAAAGGACATTTGTGTAAATAGACTGAGTCATAAACATTAATATAGTAGAATGGTTTCATAAAAAAAAAGAAGGGATTAATGTCCTTTTTCGTCTAAATTTTAAGGATCACAGATCCCACATTTCGAACGCGTCCTACACAGTAGGCACAGCGTACCGAAAGCCATAGCCCACGACCGGTTTCGACCTATCGGGTCTTATCAGGTGACAGAAAGGCATTTACATGCTATTTAATAAATATAAATATAAATATGGAATCAACAGAAACAACTACTCCGAGGGCTAATACCCCTACCGGCATTGAATTACACTGTTGATTCTGATGGATTATTATTTAAAAAAAAGAAGGTATTAAAATCCCTTTTCGTCTAAATTTTAAGGATCACAGATCCCACATTTCGAACGCGTCCTACACAGTAGGCACAGCGTACGGCAAGCCACATCCCACGACCGGTTTCGACCTATCGGGTCTTATCAGGTGACAGAAAGGCATTTCCATGCTATTTAATAAATATAAATATAAATATGGAATCAACAGAAACAACTACTCCGAGGGCTAATACCCCTACCGGCATTGAATTACACTGTTGATTCTGATGGATTATTATTTTAAAAAAAAAGAAGGTATTAAAATCCCTTTTCGTCTAAATTTTAAGGATCACAGATCCCACATTTCCTACACAGTAGGCACAGTAGGCACAGCGTACTGAAAGCCACATCCCACGACCGGTTTCGGCCTATCGGGTCTTATCAGGTGACAGAAAGGCATTTACATGCTATTTAATAAATATAAATATAAATATGGAATCAACAGAAACAACTACTCCGAGGGCTAATACCCCTACCGGTATTGAATTACACTGTTGATTCTGATGGATTATTATTTAAAAAAAAGAAGGTATTAAAATACCTTTTCGTCTAAATTTTAAGGATCACAGTTCCCATATTTCGAACCCGTCCTACACAACGCCATCTGTAGAATTTATTTATTGTGAGATTCAATAAATTTCAACAAGGTCCTTTTCTAATAAAAATATGGACTTGACAAACTGAAACTGTTTCAGCGCGGAATCTGGACCGTTTTCCCTTGTTTCCCTACTCCGCGTAGACCTTAAGAACTTATTAAATTATAGGGGCTCTTTTATCAGAGAATAGTTAAGACTTCTGAGAAGAATTTACATCCTTTACAAACTTATTTACATTAAAATTGCAAAAGTAACAACAATTTTCAATAAAATTCCGTATCTATACAATGTAGAATTTTAAATTAGCAAAAATTACAACGATTACAATAACTCCTCGGTCATAAATCATTAAATAATTGGTACAGTTTTACGTTTGACATGTCTCTACAACTCTACTCTTATTACAAGTAATACTTTTCGGGTAAAATGAGAGAAATTAACTTCGACCATCTAATTTTTCTATAACAAAGTTGTTCAGATTTCCTAACTGAAAGATGTTCAAAATTGTTGTTGAGCTGTTGTCTGTTACTTTTCAAAAAATCTATCTACTTTTAAGGATATTTGGGATTATACCTGCCAATTTTTTCTTGAGCCGTTTCGGACTGGAGTGCATGCGTTTGACGTGTCAGTTTTGTTTTAACGTGTAAGACAAGGGGCAGTGGAGAAAGGTTCAAGGAGGGTGCAGGCAACAGGCAAAAATAGTTCGAACAAAATTAGAGAGAACTGCTTTTATCTTCAAAACGAGTAGGCGCTCTCGTGTCGGGTAGATTTATTTAGCTTGAATAAATTTTAAAGGGTAATAAAGGAAATCTGCACGTAACGGGTTATGTGTAGGTTAAGGTTACAGCAAATCTCTTGTACATAGTGTTATGTTCTAATAAAACGTTAAACAAAGCAAGAGGAATCATTTTGGTTCTACAAAGTCCATTGCTTCATCCTGAGTATATACGAGATGATATGGAACGGATATTAGCTCGGTAATATCGTACCTTAAATGATACCTCAAGCCACAACTTTCCTTTGTCAAAATGGGCATCAGAGTTTTTCAAAGCAAAACGTCTAATTTGCCTGGTCTAGATTGGGTTTAAAGACTGTAATCAATGGGCTTATGGACGAATTTATTGTTTAGGTTAAGGAATTTAAATCGCTTCGGTTAAAGGGTTAGAAGGTTTTAATGGCTTTTGTTTAATATTTTATATTATTGATTTTAAAATGTTTTTATACCCACTATTCATCATCTCGCACGCAATCCTCAATGAAGACTTCTGGATTCACCCCTGATACTGACTACTAAAAACTTTCTGTTCTGTTTAGTTACGTGCCTATTACATTAGCAAATTTGATGGTTTGCGACATACATTCTGTTTAATCAAAATATATTTGGTTCAATGCAGCATTCATTTGTTGTTTCTCCTTCTTTTCATTTATTCATTTGTATATATATTTCTTACTATTCTAGAGCATATCTCCTGTAATTACATAGTGGAAATAGAAGGTCCTTCATTTTTCTTCTCGGTATTGCGATAATAAAAATCTCTGAGTATTATTTCTTGATACTGTTTATTAGAATGTGTCGTATCACTTGACCAAAATTGAGTAACATATATTATTACAAGTGTATATTGTGACGTGTTCAGTAACGAAAACACAATTAAACGAACGAAAACAACGAAATTTATTAACAACTAAAATTAAATTAACTACAGTTCTGATTAGCACAAGTCTACACAATTTTTCACACTAGTAAATCTACTTCTCCCGTCGCCGTATTCTTCGCCACTACTTATACTCGCGTTCCACTGCCGCCACTCTATGACTAACGCCTGTCTATCGCTCCTGTCCTATCTAGAACGTTCTATAACCTTCTCGTATTACTATTGTCTTTTTATTGAACGTTGCTAGAATATTCCAGCCAGATGTATCTAGGAAGGCGTAGAATATCCATTAACTTTTCTAGGAAGGTGTTTTTAATTAGGACTGAACCAACACAAACCGCAAGTACAGTTCGTGACAATATGATCTCATCCATAATAGAAACTAAATGGTATAATATCAATACTTATGGAGGTGCATTTATTATAAAACATAATACAATCAACGTTGAACAAAATAAAACTATCGTAAATAGGAAGATTTACTAAATTTATTTAAACAGAGCTCGACAATTGTTTCGGTCATTGATGATTATCAAGAGTCCACTGAGACCTACTAAGTATGTACTCTTTCTGAGTCTTGTTTAGATAAATTTGGTAAAATATCCCATTTGCTTTGGTTATATTTTGTTCAACATTGAACAGTATAATCCGATATCTTATCTTTTTATGTGTTTGCACTGGTATATTACTAGCTGATATTAAAGTTGAATCATACCAATTACATATTTAAGAAAAAAAGTTAAAATGGTTTAATATCTGCTCTTTCATGTCTGCTCATATATATCTACAACGGACGTAGCTACCACTTCCGAATGATTTTATCAGAAACTAGAATGAAATCTTCTTTCGTTGTTTTCTTCATAATTTTTTGAAATTCTGTAAACATCGTTCCTGCAACAACCGTTTTGTGTTTTGCTTTATCAAGCAGTGTGGTGTGGACCGTCCTTGTTGGCTCAGCAGTTTGTGTGCTTTTTGTGAGCGGTAACTGGAAAAATATTGTATCGATTGGAATGTTTTTCTTGATAAGTACTTTTATTCTGTTGTATTCTAACTTTCTTTTGGTTTTCAATATACCCTGTTTTCTACTTTTCGGTGCAATGTACGTTATCTTATTCCCAAGAATGATCCTGGAGAATAGTAAAATTACACATTTATGTATATTTAAACTCTTTAATTGAGTGTAATTATTAAGTGTTGTATTTTTTTGTTATAATTCAACCCACTGGTCTACAGATTATGATTTGATTTGTTTACTTTTACTTTGAATAATATTTTTGACATATTGTATTAATTGGTCTTGTTTATAACATTGAGCATATTCAGGTATTGACCAGAAGTATCAGGTATGCAATTAAAATTTATTGTACATACTGCCTATTGTAAAGCTCCTACATTTTTGATTTTATATAAACATACATGTTTGGCTATCATAGATGCAGTTGGTACTTTTTGTGTGCATTTGCATCTAAATGGTTTTAATAAATATACATAATATCCATATTTAGTATCGGCATTTGACTAATTTTGTGATTAATGTTCCAGCTTGTGTAAATATGGAACTTGTTCCTTTGTCCAGTGATTCATATTTTTGTTTGTTTGTTAATTTTATTAACTGTGTTTTTATTGTATTCAATATTGTATGTACAATGGAAATGCATTACCGATTGTGTGAACCTGCAACCCGACTTAAAAGAAATAAAAAAGAACAAATAGAATCAGATACAACAAAAGTCGTAGATGATTGCAATTATATATTTTTTTTGTAATAATGACGTATACCCTGGAAATTAGTTAAATGTGTTAACGTGTGATTAGGTTAGGCTGGTTATTATACGAGGGTGCATCAAATATAAACGGGAATGATTTTTTTTAATTACGGAGAGGTGAGTGAACTGGTAGTAGTAGATACGAAGATGGCCTGTACCAGTAGGAAAAAGGGAAAACCAACTGCAATTCGCTCGGGTCGCTTTAGTACGAAAAGAACCAACAAGCGAGGCAGAAGTGCATGTCTGCATGGAGCAACGGATTATTATTAAGTATTTGGCCGATGAAGGGGTGAATCCAACCGAAATTTTGCGGCTGTTACAGGCACAATTCGGAGACAACACCCTATCAAGAACCTGGGTGTTTGCATGGCAGAAGGAATTTTCAGAACACCGTGAAGAGGTCGAGAACGAGAGCCATCACCACCCAAGGACAAATGTGGCCGAAGCCAATATTGAGGCGGTCCAATATCTCATTGAGGGAAATGATGTATAACTCTGTGGGAAACCTGAAACCTGAAAATGCATAGAGTGTCCGCTAGATAGGTTCAGGTTTTCCAACTGTTATCGGAGGATCACAAGCAACATCGAGTGAAGATTTTACAGCAACACTGCAATCGATTCCAGTAAGAGCGTGAAGCATTTTTGAATCGCATCGTCACCTATGACTGAACATGGGTGAACGTGCACCACTACACACAGATCGAAACAGGCGAGTATGGAGTGGAGAAAAAGTGGAGAGAGGGGATCAATGAAGGAAAGGTAATTCACGTTGACTTTCTCCATGATCGACGAACGATCAATTCGCAATATTATTGTGATCTACTGGATGCCGCAAAATTGTCATTTCGAAGGAAAAGCAATCGACTAGAAATGTCAATCTTTTGCGTGACAACGCCAGGCATCGTACAGCCAATGCCACAACGCAAAAATTGGATGAATTAGGCTAAGAAGCGCTGGAGCATCCGCCATATCCGCTATATCCGCCGCCCGATGGGAAAAATGTATTTCTAGGACGGGAAACTATGTAGTAAAATAGTATATATATCTAAATCTAATTAAATATTGTTAAATACAGATACAAAACCGATCTCGTTTATATTTGATATACCCTCGTATATTCGTGTTCAGCCTGCTGTACTTTAGGACATACTAAATCACACGTTAAGCGAAAATGTGCAACTTCAGCGATACTTAATAATATTGTTACAACAGTAAACTACAAACAATTCTTAACAATTCTTAACAATTCTTTGCATTTTTTTTTTATTTCCCTTAAGTCGGGTTTCAGGTTCGTACATCTATCTACATCTTCCATTTATTAATCATTGATCCAAAGTGCTCTTGTTCTCATTTGGTCTTATCATACTTACTATTGCTAAAAAGAAGGTAGGCTGTATTTACTTGTAACAAGACTTAAATAGTAGAATACGATCCCTAACTAAATGGAAATATTCATCATCTTAAGCAATTTTGTTTCAGTACTCCGTTCACAAGGAAAATGGCCGAATATTTTACATAAATTGTAATATATGAAGCTTCATTATTTACTGTCTTTTTATCACGCTCTAGAATTTACAGTTTAATATTAATAATGGTCCCTCTAAAACAAAGAAAAAAGGAAAACATAGCATTACTTACCCTATAAAAAGATGCGATTAAAATAAGTTGACAATATTTGCTGGGAATTCGCCACAGTTATTCATAAAAGCTATTCTGTATACATAGAGAGCTGCTGATATTTAAGCTATTTTTTATTTATAAATATGTTATTATATATATTCAAAAGACTACCAGAGAATAATGAGATTTTTTATAAAGTCATTTCTTGTTCGTGCGATAAACGGATTCAGCGCTTAAAAAGCCTTTTCTGGTTTTTGATTTTCAATTACTGCGGGAAAATGTATTTTCTTCTTTTGAGGTTTTTCTATTTCGTCCAGTTTAGAACTAGGTACATCATGAAAATAATGATAAGAAGCACTAGAACGTCTCAAGTTTCCTTTTAAAAACGGTTTAGTTTTAACAATTATAAACAAACAAAAGCTAATCCATTAGAATCCAAGTTCACATACATTATTATGTACTTGTAAACTTTATGCGTAAAATTACTCAATTTAACAGTACGTTAGTGCATTTTTTGCAAATTGTACGCTTTTATAAGGACAGTATAAGTTTCAATTCAGTAATTTATCGTAGGATCGGAGGCGATTGAGTACCACGCCATAGGTACTCTCGATAAATCACTGACCAAATCAAAGTTGAAATAATAAATAGGTATGGCAGTATATTTCCATCTACTGATATCTACTGCTAACTGATGCATTTCATATGTTAGACAAGGGTTTCTATACTTATAATAACATGTGACAAAGAAAAAGTTTTGTTTTTTCACAAATATATATTTTAGAGGATCTCTAACAATATTGTTTCGACCATTCGGTCATTATCTAAAAGAAAACGAAGGGAACTAAATTAAAACTATATTTACAGAGCAACTGGTTCGAAGCAGAAACCTACACAAAATAGCAAAATATTTCTGTGAGAAAACAAAAGTTATTTCTTTGTCGTGTATTATTTCAATGTGTCAATCATCCTCCAGCAAAATCTGTTGATTTTATCTACATTTGTCCTACTTTTATATTATATTGAACTAATGATGCATTTACTTTGGTTTGGAATTAGAATACTGAAGCAAACGATTCACTTCTGTGTTCATGTATACTATATGTGCTTAGATAATCTTGATAAATCTTCACATACGAAACCAAAAATATTCATTTGTTGTTAATATGTATAACACGATTGTCGATAACTGTTTGCTTTTCCAAATGTTTCTGTAGTATTATTGAGAACAAATTTTCGTGTATGCGGAGAAGAGGCGCGAAACATCCATTTAGTTGAAATAAGATTTCATTAAACATTCACTTTTATTATTTATGTTTAGATTATAATAAATAAAACACAATTTGCACTGTCGCTAAATTTATTTTCAACTGGACATATTTCAACTTACAAAGTAATTTACAACAGTGGTAACTAATACTTTTTTCTTATTTTTATAAAAAATAATAACACAAAAAGGTTTCAAGAGTTTTAATATATGTAGACACTACAATTGTTTCGCTGTACCACAGCTTCTTCAGGTGAAATCTTCACCTGTCTACATGTATTAAAACTCTTGAAACTTTTTTGTGTTAATATTTTTTTAAAATTATGGATCAGTTTCAACAAGTGAAAACTTCCACAATCGAATACATTTTTCTTATGTTTTCGTGGAAGAAGGGTTTACATATAGACAACCACCCCCCATTGAGGAAATAAAAATAGATATAAATATCTGTACTTAGTATTAGTTACCCCTGTTGAAAATGACTCCAATTTTATTTATATGTATAGATGTATATATAATCATTATGATTGGTCACAAAGTAGAATTTCTAAAAAATATACCTATATTTAATTAAACTGTTTGAATCATCACGATAATTAATGTGCTTACACGTAACCAAAAAATTATACAGGGAGAGAGAAAAAGTGGATTAAAAAATAATTTTTTGTAAGGTAAACGAGATTGCAAAAACAAAAAATTATTGTACATTTGTATGTCTATGAGATAATTACTACAAAAATCATCTGCAATACGACTGTTAATATGTGATTTTCAAAGACTCTCAGTATAACTACGAAGCATATAGGAATATTATACTAAACACTTAAAACCCCTTTAACATTAAATGTTTACACAAAAAAATGATAATAACTGCTAAACCCAATTCTAAAACCTGTAAAAAAATAGATAAACGAAGTTTCATTCAGTGAAACTAAAATTCAAACGTTTTAACTACTGTATTATATTCTCTATAAATAAATTTTAATTATCTATGTTATGTAATAATACACACATTCGTAACAATTACCGTATGCAAAAAAGAAGGAATTAAAATCCTTATTCGTCTAAATTTTAAGATCAAAGATCTCACATTTTGAACGCGTCCTAACAAGTAGGCACAATGAACCGAAAGCCACATCTCACGACCAGTTTCGACCTATCGGGTCTCATCAGGTGGGCGCTGGCAGAAAGGCCTTTACAGGCTATATTATAAATATAAATATAAATATAAATACGGAATCAACAGAAACAACTACTCCGAGGGCTAATTTAAACAGTGTAATTCAATGCCGGTAGGGGTATTAGCCCTCGCAGTAGTTGTTTCTGTTGATTCCATATTTATATATATATATATATTTATAATTACCTTATGGTTATTCAAATTTTATATAATAAGTGGGAAGATGTCCTTGTTGTGTATCATAAAAATCCACTCCTGAAAGGAAATCGCTTAACATCAATTAATTGTATGTAGAAATTTTCAATAAATTAAAGAACATATTTAATATCTATATATAGCACTATATCACTATCTATTGACATCTGCTGCTAACTTGTCCATCTGAATCGACGACGAAGCTTTTAAGGGTGACAGGCACGTAACGGAAATTAATAAGAACAGTATAAGTTCTTGGTCAATAATTTATCGAAACTTGCAGACGTGTATCTCGAATTCGATCTTCTTTAATCTCATCAGAATGTCATTCGTACTTTCGATAAATCACTAACCACGATCTTATGCTGTTCTTTTTAATTTGGTTTACGCGCGTAAAAACAGCAAATGGCTTAGTAAGACTGAATCAAACGATTCACTTCTGTGTTCATGTATACTATATGTGCTTAGATAATCTTGATAAATCTTCACATACGAAACCAAAAATATTCATTTGTTGTGTATATGTATAACACGATTGTCGATAACTGTTTGCTTTTCCAAATGTTTCTGTAGTATTATTGAGAACAAATTTTCGTGAATGCGGAGAAGAAGCGCGAAACATCCATTTAGTTGAAATAAGATTTCATTAAACATTCACTTTTATTATTTATGTTTAGATTATAATAAATAAAACACAATTACTTTGCACTGTCGCTAAATTTATTTTCAACTGGACATATTTCAACTTACAAAGTCTTATTTATCTACATATGAAATATTTCAGTTAGTAGCAGAAATCAGTAAATGGTGATATAATGCCACAAATAAATATTATATCAACTTATCATTATTAAACAGCTCTTTCTTTATGGTCGGTGATTATGGAGACTGTCTATGGCGTGCTGATAACATCTAATAAGATCAAAATCACTATCAACGTCTGGTAGTTTCTATAAATTACTGACCAAACACGTATACAGATCTTAAACAGTTCTTGTTAGAATTGTAATATTTTGGATCATTCGTCAATCAATCTCAGTATTATTTTAGAAAGAAAAGCGTTTTTGTTTTCTAAGCGTTCTCTCAAAAGCTATTAACCCTTTTGGCATACAATCTTCACAATATTATAACGAATTTTATAGTTCACTTATTTATTTAATCACTTAGACATTACTAACAAACTTAAACAACTTCTTTATCTGACAAACAATAATGCACTTTATTTATATCACTTTGTATATCGCCGTTGAATATTTATATTACGCGTCCGGAAATCAACTGTCCCACTGACCCAGAGACGAGGGTATATATTTACTGAAAGGAATTACCAAAAAACAACCGAAGATATTCCGACCGCTTTACAGAGAAAACAACTTGTTATTTCAACAGATGATTCTCGAGCGTCTATTGTCCGGTATCAATCGGTCTCAACATCAAACGTGCCGCCTTCGGGGTGAGTCAGCGCTAATCGATTCGTTGCACACACGTATACATTTGCTACAATATATCAAAATGTACATATATCATTGTCATTTCAGAACTTAACAATAATTCCCTTTTATAATCAGAAGATATTTAATCAATCGAATGGCTTATCTTGTTTCCTTTTATTTTGTTCACAATTGAAGAATAAAATACAGCTTTCTAAGATATTTCTGCAGAAATATCATATACCATAGGCACCCCTACTTTTTGAAGTAGGTTTATGACTCTGTTTCAGAAAATGTGCGTGGTTTTACCCCGCTGTTTTATGAAAGCTTGCCTGCGGTGGTAAAATTGAAATTTGTTTGAAATGATGGTAAAGGAATCCCTTTATTTCAGCGCAATAAATTCCTCATCACATAAATAGAGTTTATGTCCTTGTATTCGAAAATCGAAAAGAAACATTTACGTAACAAAACATTCAGTAACTTAAATGTTATTCTATTCGTAAAAATGTTTTTTCTTGGAAGTGTGATAATGACCCTTATCGCTTAATAAAAAGAAGGGAGAACCTCAATGTAGATGAGTACCTATATAAAAGGCACAGGCAGTCTTTAGAGAAAAAGGAATTTGCTTAGTAAATGGTTTCATGTCTACTAGAATTACTGTATTTCTTCTTCCTTTTTAACAAACAGCAAACAGCCTAGGATATTTTTTGTAACAACCCTGCTATTAAACTAATATCATACACTCTGGGTATTATAATAGTGTTTCTTGATGCATATAAACAGATTTTATTTTGCGGTAACTAAAAATCCAACTCCACTTATTGAATTCTAATTCGAATATGAAATTTTTATTGAAAATAATTAACCAATACAGTGAACTCGCAAAAATTAGAGACACAAAATAATTATTATAAGATAATATTTACATTTATTTATCTAATTGAATTAGATATTTCAGATTTTGTAACCATTAATTTGAGATACAGTAAGGAATACTGGTATCTTCCCGCACTTTTTTGTAAATCTAATTTAATAAAATAATTTAAAAAGAATGTATGAGAATGAGTATGCAAAATCCTTTCAACAATAGGATCTCACCTTTAAATTTTGATCCTCGTATTAAATCCTATTTACAGCAAATGTAAAAGACATTCAAACGATTGATGTGCAATTGCTGAAGTTTTTCCCTAACGATTCCTTTTTAGTTCGAAACAGTAATGAAGTACTTAAAAGGATTTTTTTCTGAAAAATTTGCTTTATGTAACTAAAGAGAAATAAACGAAATAGATTCTTCGGTGACACATTTGTCAAACATTTTTGGAATAATAATGTAGGAAATGTTTTACAGTTTTAATGAGACGAACTCTACATATTTTTCTGGTTATTGACCCTTTCGCAAGACTTTACAATTGTGAAATATTTAAAAGCATTTTGTTTTCCATTTTATTAATGTTTGAGCTTTTTTATTTTTTCATCCCAAAGTTTCTTGCCGTTTAAGAATTTTAAGCTGTTAGACTTTTTATAAATTTATTTAGTTCTAGCCTTAACCTGAAGCTACTGATAAATTTTCAATAATATCAAAATAGTAGTATTAATTTTAATATGAACTGGTATTACCGTATTTCACTAAAAAAGGAATCAGAATATATCAATAAAAACAAAAATAAGTTCTTAGTCAAGTAATTTATCGAAGCTACCAGACGTGGATCGCGATTTCGATCTTATTAGTTCTCATCAGCACGCCATAGGAGTGTTTGATAAATTGGTGACCAAAGCGCTGGAGTTCGGTGTAAAGCGGGTTTAAATAAAAAGTTGATATGGCAGTACATCGACATCTACCTGTTAATAATAATAATAATAATAATAATAATAAATAATTTAGTAATAAGGATTTGTCTAACGTTATGAAATACGGCAATAGCAGCAAAAGGGTAGATGGCAATGTACTGCCATATCAACACTAATTATAGTATGAAGGTTTTCACGACCGGGCTTTTGGGTCGTGGTCTATAGGCTTTTTTGAAGATGCCGTCACAAAGCACGGCGAAACGTCTGAAAAAGAAAAACAGCTCGGAAGAATACACTGCATGCCATATCAATAGTATATCAATGTAACCTTCTTTATGAGCCTGCTAATATCATTAAAGAGTAGAAACCGTTAGAAATCGACTTTTTGATCAAATATTTTAAAGTTAAAAAAGTAGTATATATTCTATTAATAAATTTCAAACAAAACATTAAGGAAAACGAAAGTAGCTACGTCATTCGTTATTTATTGTTTATGAATATTTTATTGTTGTTTGTCCACAGCATTTAAATGAGACCAAGTAATAAATTGCTTAAAATTAGCCTTTCTATTCGTGATTAGGTGTAATTTTATAAAATTTGCGTTTTAAAACAGCAAACAGCAATACAGGTTTTTTCACCTCGCCAAGTTTATACCTAGAAGTGCCGTGATTATTGTTTTATTCAATATATACCTAATTTCAACTTTTTATCGTGACTGTAAAATAAGCAAATATGATCGTTTATATGCTATTAAAGCATATTTTTCGGTAGTTTAAAGCAAACCACCTCATTTAATTCATGCCAATCAAAACATTTCTATTATTAGACAGGGTAAATGTTTCTATTGATGACCCTGTCTCAATTATGGGTTCTTTTGATTTATTTTGCCCCCCCCCCCCATACACGTAATTTAGCACATCTATTATTCCAAGCCCACTTTTTCCGAGTTTAATAAGAAAAGAATAGAGAAAGGGAAAAAACACTTTTACTAAATTTAATGAGTTATCCCTAACGTACATTTCGATTAAAGGGTCATTTAATTAATTAAAATGGTTCACAAACCGTACACCTTTAAAAATTTAAATAGTAGGCACTGAGAAAATGTATGTTTCTTCGTTGCTCGGTGGCACCAGGTTAGTCATTATTTGACAGCGAACAAGAAAGACTTGCAAAGAAATGGAAGCTAAATGAGACCTGTTCATCATTCGATCACGATCAGATTTGTACTGAATCTCGTAATGCTTATACCTACAACTAACCCACAAACAGAGACCCTAGACTACGGAAATTTTGTCTGCACCCCGTATATATGAAAATTTCTTCCTGTTCTTAGAAACTCCCCATTCAATTTCCTTGTGCGACTTTGTTTTGTAAAACTTGGAATTCACTTGGTAAATTCAGCGTTTTCATTTGCAGCTCCCCATTTTCAATTCATGAGAATTTTTGGAACCAATTCCCTTTAAGAGATTAAAAAGGAAATACCAGCTCTAGGTATTTCGCCATCTCTTTCGGATATTTATACAAATTTCATGTTTATCCTGATGCTTAAAAAAGAGTTTTTTATTTTCAACATAATTGTTTATTAGCTTTAGCAATTCATTTAGTAGTTTGTGTTGTATTATCTTCTTTAAAATCAGAAATTACCTAAGAGCCATATGGACTATTTTCTAAATTTATTTTTATCAGAACTTTTTCATTTTGAAGTACTTACATAACATTCTGCGGTGCTTTTTTATAAACAATTAGCGGTACCCGTTCTACGAAAAAAGATCGAAAGTGCTGTTATTATCATTTGGATGTTTATTACTCTAGATAGATATAAATGTAAAAGTTAATGTAATAACGTATACTATACATGTTATCTAAATGGAGTCATTGCTCATAAGCACTGGCTAATAAAGGTTGTCTAAAAACGAATATTGATTTACTCGCTATAGTAAATAAATCTGCGCGTGTATTCCTGATAAGGGTTTATTAAAAAAACACCGAAGAAAACGTCCTGATACAAATTTGCACTATAGAAATAATGCCCCTTTAGTAAGTGCACTATCAACTTTGAAATTAATTTACTACTGCAATGTACAGTATATAAATATATCACAGTTCCAACAGAACACCAACCAATTTGCTTACTACCTTAAACAGCCTTTAACGAATAACTAAAGATGGAGTGATGAAAGCCATCTGTAAAAAAATTGTTATTAATTTTGGGTTGATTAATGTTTGACTAGGTCCTTATCGATTAAAGATATCGACTAGTGTCAAACGGAACCCACGGCGTAACAGTCTACGTGATTGGCACGTACATCCGTACAATATGTTCATTAATCACTAAAATTGGGTGAATATGCAATCCTTTATAGCGGAATCGGGAATAATATTATCAGTATATAATCCATGAATCACTATATAATAATATAATTACATGTATTGTGCTAACGTAGGTATATTTTGTAAAGCAAATCGGTGTAGCTGTCTCGTCCGAAGATACAGTATTCTGCAATTAGCAAAAGGCAAAAACTTTTGTGTGTTTCATTCCTACCAGCTACTCGTGGTGATGGGTGGGCAGTCCCTCTGACCTACACTGTAGTGCAAAGTCGGAGGGTAGAGCGTAGGGTAAGGCCCTCTTCGGCCTCCTTTCAGGAATCGTGGGAATGGGTGGATGGTGTGGTTAGGTTAAAAAATTATCTGTGGAATATTACTGGCCCAGCATTTTCTAAGTGATCCAAGGAAACCACATAAAAACATGGACCAGAGCAACCAGACCCGGCTTCGAACCTGTGACCTCCCGAATACTAACCAATGATCTAGAACACCAGACCACGCCACTCGGTAGCAAAAGGATGAAACTAATTAACTCTCCATATTCATTGTTGTCTTTTAATTTGAATTTTCAATTACAAATCGTGAAGCTTTGACGTGTTTAAGTTGGTACTATACGATTAACATATATCAATATTTGGTCATAGATATGCTTTCGCAGTGGCTGTGGTTGTACGCTAGCCGCCAGAATTTCGCCAAGATTAAAAAGTAAAAATGCTATGCACCATCGATTAAGGTACATATCCTTCCAAATTTGGACAGGTTGAATTAGTAACGTTAAATAAAACACTTAGTTTGCGTTTCACAAGAGGATTTGTTAATAAAACTGACGTTTTAGGTGTTATTATCAAACACTTATTTTATAAAACCTCAAAGCTCTTTCATAATGATATAATAGTCGAAAAACGTCTGATTTATCAATACATCAGTTTATGTAATAAACCAAGTGAATGCTATTTTATTAAAAACAATCACTAAGTGACAACTGAGAAATCTATTTCTCTTATTAGAAATGAAGAATGTTATAACATGGGAACCATCTAATGTTATAATGTGGTCGTTTATAAGACCTATTTCTTGAAAATTGGTAAATATTTGATATATAGTAAGTATACTTCAGAGGATTTGTTATCCAACGTAATATTTCCGGAAACAAAAGTGAATAACGACCAGAATATGTTTCTAAAAGACGATCACTTTGTTTGACGTATACGTTTTAGACGTTTTATAAATTCAAATTTCATATGCACCATATTTTGTGTATTTTTCTTGGCATTCAAACACACTTCGACCTGACATATCGAAATTAGACTCCTTCCTTCTGAACTTATTTACCATTTTACCAGATTATGGAAAAAGTAAATTTAAAAAAAATAAACATTTTATTGTAATCTTTGGTGACTTGTGAAATATTCTACTATTTTTTCAACATTACAGAATAATTTATTTTGTTCATCCATATTTAAATACGTATGCTAGAATGTATGTATAAAATAACTTGTTAATGGGGTAGTTGCATAGTGAAAACACTCTATTTAATTATTGTTTGCATTAGATCACGTTTTTAATTAATTTAAAAATATCATTATATTTATACTCAGCAAACTTTTAAAGGAGTGAGACGAACTGTGAAATAATGTTGTATCGGAATTTCATAAATTAATATTTTAGAGGTTTATTGTGAGGTGCAGAGTTCGCCTAAAATTTACGATGCACGGTAGACTGTTCATACATACTTTACTAATTTTAAGCTGCCATATAGAAAGGCTTTTATGTTAACACTGCACGTCATTCTTTTACTATATAATGCAATCTAACATAATAGATACAATAAGCGTCAACTTTAGGCGAAACGTACATTAACGATACAAAGTACGAATAAATTTCATATCATTTTTGAATAATAATTTGAGTGAAGTTCTCTATGAAAATTTAAACCGAAACTTTTTGTACATAAACATATGGACAACTACTTTAGACTCTTTTTGGTGTTCGGTGCTTAATTGGCTTTGTCATGGTTGACTCCGTTCCAAAAGCAAAATAAACTAAGACTCATTTGCGAAAATTAGTAAGTAAACTATATATTAATTGGTATATGGTATCAGGGAATTTAAGTGATAAATACTGTAACTATAACTATACCATCAATTGACAAATCTTACAGATTTTATTGGTTGGTAAAAACCCAAAAGCAACGACAAAAACCAATAACTGAATTGATTAAGGGTCATTCATGAAATCGTTCGCAAATTTCAAGCACTTTTGAGCCGTGTCTCCCATTCTGCCACGCTTTGTCATGTTTTTTTCAACCTCATACCTAATAATACGCCACAAAATCTGCACCCTGAATAATTATTTGAAAAAACAAATAAAATTGATCTACGTATTTTATTTTATTGATAGTAAGTGACATTGATTATATTTCAATTTGGCACATACGTTGCTAAATTCAGTAAAGCCACCTATTTATTGATTCTTTTTTGTAATGTAGTTTAGGAGAAACAACTTTTTGTCAGGATTATTGAAATTGTATGAGGAGTAGCAAAATAATAGGGTTGATTCGGTGGATTTAATAAAAATCTAGTAAACAATAAAAACTAAGTAAGATTTTAACAAGAATAAGGCAAACAAATTGTGGTAATAAAAGAAAGCCATAAAACAAATAAAACATAAACAATATTTACGGCACGTTCAATCACATCCACGCACGCATGCAACTACTCGTCGACTACTGGGGTGGTCAACACCCCATCGATCGCACACACATGCATTCGCAACTCTTTCCCTCTGCTCTTCTCATCACACTCGCTCCTATTCTTCCTGTTTCCTTTCACCCTTCCTCTAACAGTCTCCAGATCACACATTTGCATTCCTACATTTATTGACTTTTATGACAATAAAAAGATAAATAAATCTATCAGAATGTTAGCTGTAAAATATAATATGACTTATATATCCCAAACAACTAAAGAAATAAACTTTAACTCTTAAAATGGTTTTTAAGGAACCCAGTTTGTTTTTAATCTTAGAAATTATGTCTAGTAATTTAACCAAGTATTGTTTAGAGAAAGTAAAGAAAAAATTAAGTAACAAATCCTAACAAACATCAAGTTATATATATTTAAATTTTTGCTTTTTCAATCTTAAAATAGCTTTAAATAATCGGTCGATGTTCTAAAACCTGATGCCAATATTTTGTATAAGACTTTACTTTTTTCACCTCTACTTTTGTTATAGGTAAACAAATGATCTAGCGGTTGACAGATAGCATGAATGTGAACATATGAAGAGTAAAGAATTATTGCAAGAAGAGCATGATATCGGCACTTCCTTACACTTGGGTAAGTTGTTTTAATTTTAAGAAATTGTAAATTTGTATAAAAAAGATTTTTGATTCAAAGATCTAAAGAATATGGTTGCTGTTTACACGGGAAAATACACATGACATTTAGGGAAAAACAGAAAACATGGCGATTTTAAATTTCGGTGGACTATACAGAAATTGTTAATATTAAATAATAGAAGGTGTTGAGTATATTTTACCAAAATGCTATTGAAATTTTAATTAAATATTATCTAAGCATCGCAAGTAGTACATTAATTATTGTAGAAATAAGGACCTAACGATAAATATAAATTAACATATAAATTATAATAATATATATATATATATATATATAACATATAAATTATAATAATATATATATATATATATATATATATATATATATATATATATATATATATATAACTAAATTAGGTAAAAATGGTGCTTTATTTATTCAGTTATTAGCTACTGTTAATCAAATACATGCTTACAAAAAATTAAAGCCACACGTATATGAAATATATATTAAGCAATTGTTTATTATTGTTATTATTTTATTATTACCTTTTTGGAATAGTAGCATTAAATTATGCAGAAGAGAAAGACAAGTGCTCTTTCAACGGTTACATTATTTCATAACTGTAAAATAAAATAAATTAGTCAACTGTGTGTTTGACTCGCGTGCCAAGGATTCGATATCATACCATTCACTATTTAAATATTGAATTGATTCGACCTTTACTTGATGAAAATCCCTATTAAATACGAATAAGTAACCACTTATAAGATTTTCACAACTTTTATATTTTGTAACATATCTGTCTGAAGATGTCAATGTTGTGGCAAAACATATGTTACAAAATAAAAGTTGTGATAATCTTGCAAGGGTTATTTATTCGTATTGACTAGTTAATATAAAATTTTTGAAAACGTAGCTACAATTTCTTCAATTTATTGCGTTAAAAATAGCTTTGCTAAATACATTGTATCGCAACCTATTTGCAAAAATAATTTGTAGAAATTTACTTACATTCCCAGCAATAATCCCTTTTAAATGGCAACCTACATGGTAGATAGATAAGTGTATACATACAAAAAACATTTTATGAAAATTTTAAATTCGTGATTTTTAGATGTTTTCGGGAATTTGTACAATTACTATTATTGAATGTAACGAATTCGCTTCAATAATGCATCAATTACTTGTCTGACACCTCACTTTCCAAACAAACAAAAATAATTTTTTCCAGAATATATAAGATTTGTAATTGTAAGCAAAAATATTTTATTAAATGTTTTCAAAATATCGTAAAAAGAAACAAACTGTACAATTGTTTCGGTTTGTTGAAGCTTTATCAAAAGTAACACATTGCTGTAACCTACCTAACATGTGTAGATCAAGTTTGTCTGATTATATTTTGCATATATGCAACAGGATTCTTTATGTTCTTCCTGTTTATGTTTGAAAAATGTTTCATAGTATTCCATACCTCTTATTAAGATATCCAATATTTATATTATTTAAAATAATGCGTTATTTTTTTAAATCGCATAGGGTATTATAATAGTATAATATTTTCACTTTCTTAAATCCAAATTGTAAAATAAATCAATGGATGGTATCTAGAAAGGATAACTCTATTTTTGGAATCTCGTAGCAATTTCCATCATTTTTACTGCCATTGGAAAGAGCTTTCAAAGGATAGAGTGATGTAATATCAAATATTGGTAAAAATTGCTATTCTCAATTTGCTTTAACTTTATTTTACACTATTAAACAGTGCAAATTATTTGTGTTGAATTTATTATTTCGTTTACGATTAGGTAATTAATGATACTGTTGAAACATCTGATGGATACTTCAATATTATTATAATTAATCACTTTTAAAACAAACAAATTATCAAAACAAAAATATAATTAATTCAATAAAACTTTCAGTAAATTGTTTATCAATGTGTATTAATTAGTCCTTCAAGTTTTTATAATGGAACTGACACTACTTATTGTTTTATTTTAACTTTACATTCAAAAACATTTAGAAAACTAAGCAGAATTTGTGGGGCAATACTATCATAAAAAGCATTAAAAAAATTAATAAATATTTACTCACATTTTCTTCAGCCTAAATTCAAATAAATACACGAACAAAAGTTTGTATGCCGCACTTTCCCTCGGGATGTTTCCGACGCGGTATGGAATACGAACCGACGCTTACTGTAGCGTCGCGAAGTTAGAAGGTTTATTATAAGGAACGATATTACTGTACCGGCGCACATTCAACTTCATCTCTCGCTTACATTTAAATTTTCAGGAAAACAAAAATTAAACAATACACAAAGCACTGCAGAGGATTTCAATAATTCATATTTCTAAGTGCGTAATGATCGGCATTCTTCCGAATTTTTGTCTTTCATTCGAAATTGAAACGTTTTTGAAAGATATCTTTTTAATGGGTCACAACTTTTATCTTTTATTTAATCGAAGAAGCTAACTGTTGGTTCTATTGTTATTGTGATTCTTTTGTATTCTATTGTGTACCATTTTAAGTGTTATAGGCTCTCAGATTACCATTAATAAAAGCATTCGTCGTGAAGACTACCGTAAATATCTGTAATATCTCTTAATGGAAGGATTCAAAAGGCATTTCCTGAGAAACTGGTAACTGAACATTATTAAAAAACAGTTCACAAAATGAAATAATGTTTTATTTCTTATAATTAATGGTTACATTATTTAATAAATTTCTAATTCCCTAAAACTCTTATTTCAATTATATCTCAATAGAATAGTAATGAAGACTGTGGTAAATTAAATAGAATAAAATCAAAGATAAAATTAAAAACACAAAACGCTTTTAAACGTTTCAATAAAAAATATACACAATCTTAACAAATAAAACTCTCAACATTTCATAGCCTAATCCATAGGCTGTAAAAATTTTCCTTTACATAAACAAAATTTTTCAAAAGAACTAAACATAATAATAAAAATAGCTAAGAATAATGGTTTCAAATGCAAATTAATTGACGATCTGATTAAAAATAAAGAAAAAAAGCTAATTCTAAACAATTTTTATACGCCAAAACCAAAAGAAAATAATTATAACCTCATTAACTATATTAGCAATAACAATAAAATATGTAAAGAAATACAAAAGTTAGGTTTAAATCCAACATCTGTAAACAAATGTAATTTATAAAATATGTTACTTAATAATAGACAAAATACTAACAGACTACATAAAAGTGGTATTTATTAATTAAATTGTAAGGATTGTGACTCTTTTTACATTGGTCAAACGGGTTGAAATTTCGGTATTCGCTTAAACGAACATAATAAACAAATAAAAAAAAATCAGAAACGGGAATCAGTTTACATTGTTTAGAAAATAACCATCACATTGACAATAATAAGTTAATAATAGAAGTACTACATATAGAAAATAAAGGTCAACATTTAAATATTTTAGAACAAATTGAAATTAAAAAGGCTTTCAAAAATAGTCTTAATATCGCCATTTAATTTTTTTTTCGAGGAGCAAAGAAAATCTTCGAAAGACACCCAGTTGCCCTCGCGGTACTGATAGTAAGAAAATATTTTAATTGTTTTATAAATAACTTTACTTTCTGTGTTATAGCTATTACTAAAAAGAAAAGCATGTCCTCAAATAACATAGCATAATGATATTTTTGTTGCTACGACATTTCTTATGTACATTGAGATTACTTAGCTAACATTTCTACAGCTTTCAAATTGTTTCGATTGTATAATTTTGTACACTGATTTCAAAATGACTAATATTGATAACATTAAAATTGATTCAACATATCCGCCCCTTCCTCCAGTTCTATTAAAATGATTCCTTCATCGTTTCATATATTATTACTACTGTACAAAATTTCTGTAAAATTCATTTTAATTATACTACAAGCCTCACCAGTTTTATCTGTTTTACAGTTTTGTTCTTCGTATGTCCTTATCTTCTTATTTACACTTTATTATCAAACCACTGTTTCTTAGCTGTCTCACACTTCCTAATGATTTTCCCCATTATCACCTTATACGTTTTTTTACCCTTCTATATCTATTCTACATGGCTTATGGAACAAAATCCTCAGAAAAATGCCCCCTCCACAAAAAAAATCACAATAATTATTTTAAACGAAACTTTATAACTTCTCAATAAAGTTTTAAATTTAGAGCGACCATAGAAAAGAACACAATAAACTACGCTAAGACTATCATTAAATATTTTCTTTACCTTTTTAACCTCTAAATGTGACATTTATTGCACGTGCCACAATTAAGTTTGTATATTCCTGATTTGCATTCTCTTTTAGTAAGATACATATTATTTTTGATTTTGCTCAAGGAATTATTGGTTCTAAATAATATAAAAGGTATTTACCTAAAGTTAATGAAATATTGTCTGGAAAGGTCGACGAATTAAATTTTGATTTAATTTTTTATTTAGAAGGATAAACTATGTTTAGTGTTCATATCTTAAGTTGACTATAAATAAATTAGTTACTATTGGCAAGACCTTCTTGTTATCCATTATAACAGTTATTAAAAGTAAAATAATTCTATAATAGTCAAATTGTTTTCCGGGCTAATATGGCGTGGTCCGTAGGATTTTTGTCCCAACGTTTCGTCTACAACTACGGTAGACATTTTCAAGGGTGATGCCTTCTCGGTCTGCGCTCTCGTGGTTCTGAGAGGAGTGTGTTTGTTGGACTTTTTTTGTTTAGATTTAACTCTAGGTGGGAAAACCTTACATAGGCACTCCCACCTCGAGTGGGAATTATCAACCCGAAGGTTTTAACATCCCTAGGGTAGATGCGGAGAGGTTGGGATAGAGAAGTGGATTGAGGAGAAGGCAGAGTTGTGGGGAAAGGGACGGGAGCGATGGGGGGGGGGGTTCGAAGAGTCGGGAGCCCCCTTCTGATGTGAAGGGTGGACACGCCCTAAAAAGCAAAACTAGGGCTGAGCGAATGAGGGCGGCTCAGGGTAGAAGGTGGCAAGGCCTTCTATAGCGGTCGTTCGGTTTTGGGGCGTAGTTGGGGAGTGTCGAGATTGTGGGGTTTGGGTGGCCTGACACGGAGGCCCGAAGGTTTGCCGCGTATGTATTTGCAGCGTGGGGAGAGGTTAACCGGTTTCTTTCAGAATTTGGATGTTTCTGACGAACCAGGGGTAGTTTAATGCGGAACGGATAATCCGCATGTAGGAGACCATGTTCGTTGGACCGATTACACCATTATTTATATCGTCCCAGAGGGTGGGGGGCGGGGCCTGTGTTTCATGGTTGACTGCACTTCGTCTTCCTACTGGTGTTGTTGTGACAGTTGTTGTTGTTATTGTTTTTAACACCGGGATCCAATTCTTGTGTAACTTCAACCCCTCTTCTTTGCGATTAAAATTGTATTTATGTTTAAATATTTCGATGGCTTCTCTGTATAAACGGGAATGGTAATGACTACACTTTGCTAAGATCTGGACTTCATCAAAAAATATTATATGTTCATTGTCCGATAAGGCATGTTCCACCAATGCTGATTTACCTGTATGCCCCAGGCGACAATAGCTCTTATGCTCTTTTATTCTAGTTACTATACTCTTTTTTGTGGTTCCCACGTAAACCTGTCCGCAACTGCAGGGAATACGATAATCCCCAGGTGTAGATAAAGGATCCCGCTTATCTTTCGTAGATTTCAGATATTCTTTTACTTTCCTTGTGTGTCCCATACATCAAAGGAGTAACAGACAGAATCGGAAGACTAATAGAAAAATATCACATAACACCGATTTTTAAACCCTGTTACTCCTCAGCCCAAAGAACACACTCCTCTCAGAACCACGAGAGCGCAGACCGAGAAGACAACACCCTTGAAAATGTCTACCATAGTTGTGGATGAAACGTTGGGATAAAAATCCTACGGACCACGACGTATTAACCCGGAAAACAATTCAACTATTATAGACGGCAGCCGTGAAAGCGTACAGTCACTTATTAAGGTAATTCTATTTGGGGCAGATGATTAATAAGCTTACATCTTCATTTTTAGTGTTAACTTCTCTTTTTTCAATAAAACTGTATTATACCAACTTTGGCGTATTTTTTCATACTTTTATACTTACGAATTTATTTGCAGGATACGTTTCTTTGGAAGTTAATGATAGGGTAAAATGTGGCATTTGATCGCCAAATCTATCTCTGCAGAAGTTGTAAGGTCTCGTTTAAAAAATATTCCGGAGATTTTCTTCCGAAGGGGCACTTTTTCCAGATTTCTTTTTCCGGTGAATTTTTTCCGGGCTTTTCGTCCGGGTTTATTTTAAGTGGATTTGTTTCCTAGATTAATATACAGGGTCATTCAAACTGAGTGGTACATTAGACGTTTTAGGGAAACTATGTATGTTACAAATTTCAAACTTTGGAAGTAAGGGTTACCAAGGATGATCTATTTAACTAAAATAATTTCAACTGTCAGGCACTTCCGGTTATACCGGAAGTTGATGTCAACTTGACTGTAACTAATAAAAATATCAACATTCTAAGTTATTATAAGAACATAAGCTTTCACGGCCGGAATTCATAGTAGAATGATGGTTCGGGCTTGTAAGCCACGGTCGATGTGAACGGTTTCGTCCAGACGTTTCGTCAGCAAGTGCGGCTGACATCTTCAGTGGGTGCTGTGTTGACTACGCGGGCGAAGATTATACCTCGAAGTCTCGGCAGCGACTGTCGCAGTTGCTGACGAAACGTCTGGACGAAACCGTTCACATCGAGCACGGCCTACAAGCCCGAACCATCATTCTACTATTCTAAGTTATTTTTTATGGAAGTTATGATTTTTTATAGTTTGGATTGCGGTTCAATCTTTTTTCCAATAAATTATCAAAGTCACCTTAAAATTTTATGTTCGTAAAAATCGAAAAAAAAATATACCATTCCATTTAAAATAAGAAAGTTCACATCAACTTCTGGTATAACGAATAAACGTTTAATGTACCACCTCAGTTTGAATAACCCTGTATATATGTTTCATCTATAGATTAACTCGGGCTAGAACGAAGTGAAGTTTAATGATGATTATAAGTAGTACGTACATTTCGTTTTACATGTTTTAATCGGAAACGGTAGAAGACCCTATTTGGGTTAAACGTAAAACTTACTATCCAAAACACGTTATCAATTACACAAATAAACTCGGTTTGAAGATTAAAGTATTTTAATAAATAGAATATGCGTAAAATGGTTTTAGAATTTATATAGTTTTCCTGAAATACTTAACTTGCGGCAATGCATAATAAATAAACATAATACTTTAATCCGCACTTTCCACATTCTACGTTCTCCTGTTTACGAATAGCGCTTTTGATGTTAAATTCTAATTTGTAATTTGAACGTGTATAAATTTCCGGTGTTACCTGTTCTCAGGAAATCAACAAATAAAATGTTCACATATAAACTTTATTACGCCGAAATTTTATTTCCAATTTCATTTAATTTTCCGCTGTTACAACCACTCTACCGCACCTGTTATGAACAAATATCAAAATTTGGAACAAATACCGCTTATTATCTACTTTCTTTTGATGTACATCTTCAATTTCGATAATTGGTTTGAATAAAACGTATTTTTGGTACTACACAAGTAAATTTAGGCTTGTAAATTCGAATAAATTATCCGGAAAAATATAAGAAATTAAAAAAAAATTGACCCATTACTACTGAAAATTATATTGAACAAAATAAATGAGTCAAACACACTTAATTTCCACTTAATACCTTTATTGAAATCTTAACGATCGTTTCACTCTACTAGGGCATCTTCAGAAGAGGTATTGGTACAAATTATTAATTCCACTATAGTTTCTTAAATACAATCACATTCATGGTGGGGATATATCTACTAATTTATCCCTAACTCCGCTTTTTGATTTCTAAGGTTTGCAAAATGTCTAATTTTTTGCCTTTCTTCACTTTTGTAAGAATAAACAAGAAAAAACAAAATTCAACAAGATTGCCCATGGTCCAGCTGAATTAATATTAGAACAGTTGTGAATCAAAAAGAATTACGAATTTTCTATCTAGGTTGATCAATATCCTACGATATTGATCGCTATTCCATGACCTGAATGATAGTAATGACAAAAGAGTTTTTTTAAAGTCTGATTTTTCAAAATAGCTAGATACTAATAATAATATTATTATTAATGATAATTAGATACTTATTATTATGGAAACAATTTTTATAAATATAAGAGCATAGGCTTTCACGGCCGGAATCCATAGTAAAATTACGATTCGGGCTAAAGGGCCGTGATCTAAATGAACGATTAGATCCAGACGTTTTGTCTTCAGCTGTGCCTGACATCATCAGTCGTACTGCGTTGACACGATGTCTTAGCAGCAATTAAGTGCCCTGAGTGCACTCATCAATATGTTTGAAAGACACACGAATTTCAAATTATTTATAAAAATTGTCTATTTTCGATACAACCGAAATTTTTCACTTTCGGATTTTGTCAAATCCTTCATCTTTTGGCTAAATCGTAACAATTATTCACTAATGATGCTATAATGCACAAATCAATAAATATATCGTATTATTTAATCTGTATATAATCTATAATTGGTACGTCATAAATTTATAAACTTTATTTTTTATACATGCTTAAACAGTCTAGGGTGTGCTATCTAATAATAACCAATCAACGAAAACATTTTAATATATATCGATAACAATCACGTGATTTTGAAAGTATAAAACAAGAAATTTCGTCGTATTAATTATCAGTATGAAAATTTGATATCGGTTTGAAAGAAAAGTAACTTTTTTAATGAAATTCATTTCAGACTTATAGTTTTGTCGAATTCTTGTACTTCGTCTTAAAGTTTCATTTGAATTTACTTATAAATACATAGAAGTAATCGTTTTGTACTTTTAATTCCTACTTACAAGGATTCAAATACAATTACGGGAGAACCAAAAAGAAAACAAAAAGTTTAACTTTTCCAAAGTTATCCTCAAACGATTTTACTGGTAAATTTCATTCAAGTAATCACAAACATCAAGCAGCTAACGATTTCCATTCTGTAATGGCAGATGTTTAATTTTTCGCTAAATTTCATTCAATGGAAAACAATAGAAACAATGAAATCCTAAAGTACCCTACATTTAGCGGTTAAGTCTATCAAATAGCTACGATTGAATGAAATATACATATGACAATGAGAGAAAAGCATTTACATATATTGAAATTCTTCTCTGCTATCAATATTTCTAAGAACATGATCAAGCTGAATCGATAGTTAACATAATATGTAGAATATCGATTCTATTATACATTCTGAATATCTTGGAACTATTTGAAATTTCTCCCAGGTCATATTGCTTACACTGATTTAGTTTGGAGTAATAAATAATTGATAAATGAAGCCGTACTTGATAATATATCAAATGTCAAATTAAACTAAGCAGCGATAGACGATATTTTCGGAGCTTATCAGAAGAACATCTGGAGTGGGGTAATTGTGGACGGCGGAAATTGGTTTAGGTATCCGTATAAGAAAGGGGTTGATGACGCAATCGAGAGGGCTCAACTGTAGTGACACATACTCAGTGATAAGGTGTAAAATATTTTAGCTATATAACATAAAAGTTCGAAAAATATTATCTAAATTAACAACTAATACAACAACAACGTTTTCAAGTACATATTGAGTACATGACGTGGTTCTAACCTTGAAAAACTATAATTTAGCCATTTTGTGTATCTTTAGATATTGGCCGACGAATTAATTGGGGCAACCTCGGACGTCTGTAATTACCCCTAAATATTCAAATAATTATTACTTTATCTTTTATTTTTATTATTTAGAAGCATGTTGGCATCTTTAAATAAGAAATACACAGAAAAATGTCCACATTGTACAACATACACACATATTATGTGGTCTGTCATATACAATCTACCTTAAAAATTGTTTATTTATATATTCCCCTTATTTTAAAACAATCCATCAATCAGAGCCAGAGAGGGCATAAGACTGTATCTCAATTGTGAATTTATGTTTTTATGATTTTTAATATCGTAATAAACTATTGTTTTATTTTTACAAACGTGATGTTGTTAATTAATTGTTGGTATGAATTATGTATGATATTTATTATTTTATTTATATTTGTGCTGTTTTGTAATTATGTATCACTATTTTGTACTAGTTTTAATTCATCGTAATTACATCAAAACCTACCTTAATAAAAGCTATTTACTAGAGCCGAAACGTTGGATGTTGGTTTTATAATTTAAAATAAACAACCTTATACCCTTCGTGGCTCTGATTTATAAAATTTTTCATGTTTGAGATTTTAAAAGTAACACGTTTTAATATTTTTTGCTTAACAATGCATTAGAACAGATTCTGGAATAAAATGAAATAAAATCCTTTTTATGTTTTATCGCTGCTGAGAATTGCCCTTTTCACATATTGAAAAATTTTCGATTGAGTTAATATCTTAAGAAATTGCCTTTTTAGTAAAACCTTTCATCTAAAAGCTCTATCTATCATACGCAGGAAGAAGATAAATGAAGGCATATGCATTATAGATGAATCTATCACACGATGGTATTTTATTTATTAACGAAATTTCAATATACATAGCTTACAACTTCTTTACAACATATATCTATATTTTAGCTAAAACAAAGAACGTTTGGAAAGGCATACTATCCATTTTATTTCAATAATAGAGAAATTAGTTTAGGTGTATTTTACCTAATAATTTGACTATTACAACAGTTTTGAGTAATTACCTACTGTTTTACTAGACACTATTACGCTTATAACACAGTTTCCGGTACAGTTTATGAGTTTGAGTCCAAATATGGATTCAGAATTGCCCCAACACATCAGAATTTTGAGATATATCAACCTGAAATTCCAAAAAATGCAATTTTTACCTTCCTGTAAGAAAGCATGAAATATAAGGACATAAAAACCAAGAGCGTAGTTATTTACCACCAAAGTTTGTTCGCTGAAGCAAAATCTAATCTTAGAGTTACCGCAGCACTTCAACATTTTGAAATATATTTACGTCAAAATCTGAATGATGCTAATTTGGCTAGTTTGGTTTACATATTAGAATATTAATAAATTTTAATGTGCTAGGGTAACTTCGGAGCCAAATTCAAGTTTGCTATCGAAGAATACATCAAAAATTGTCACCTTCTACTATAATTCTGTTTTCAGCTATCCATACAGTAGTGGTCAGGAAATCGAAAGATCCTCGAAAATGAAATCACTACTACAGCGAGTTGAAATAAAAATCGTAAGGAGGGTAATCATTTTCGATGTATTTTCAGAATAAGCATTTGAATCTGTCTCCAACTTTGAGGCTAAATGTGGAATCAGAGTCGCAATTCAGAGATTACTTGAGCATTTTTTGTAGCCTAAGAATTAAAACTGTTTCGATGTAGAGCTGTAAAGAAAAGGTATAATTTAATTACATTCGAAAATCGTTAGTTTATTAAATAATTCTTCAAATTTCTTCTTTATTAGGTAATTTAGTTTGACATGTTGAAAATTTCCATGTTGCTAAAAAATTTCTTATAAGCTTTCATGGTCTGAATGGCAGATGAAAGAGGTTGAGCTGCTAAGTAGTGTTGCCGTGTCCTTTGGTTAGCTATCATGGTTAATGAATGCCTAAATTGACCGAAGATGCGATCTACTAGGCATGAAGAAACATTTTTAGCTAAGCTGGCGAATGACATGGAAATACTGACTCAGAAACAACCTATTTCATTTATTATACAATTCTACTAATTTTCGTAAAAGTTCCCTTTAATATAAAAACTTTCCAAAAAGGAACATATTTTTGCTCATTGGGCCAACTTCAGTGAAACAGGGCTGATAGTATGACTCGTTTAATTCCTTAACAGGAAATTTTATTGATGTACAAAACATGACACGATACAATAATAATGGTAATTCAAAATTTCACATTTTCTGTGAGTTCATTTTGCTCTTCTGCATGGTATCGTAGATACATTAGAATACATCGTTGTTCTCCACCGAAAACAGAAGAAAGGAGAATTTGTAAAATACCATACAAACAATTTATTTTATAAATGAAAAAACATAAAACAATGTTCAGGCTTTATTATCAACTTCACAATTGACACTGTCACCTCATCAGACAATAAAAACAAAAACTTATTGTATATTATAAACCAATATTGTGATGAAACAATGAGAAAGACAGGTAAATTATACAGTTAATACAAAGGTACACCATGCACGACGTTGCCAAGCTGTCATTTAAAATATTTGAAGCAAGATTAATTCTTTAATATATATATTGTTGCCAGGTCCTTTTCTGAATGAATTTTCGAACCGTCATTAAATGTATATCCTTAATAACAATATATTACATTAATATGTGAACGTAAAAGTTTCCCGTACATTATTTCGGTATTTATAAAAGGAAAGTGAGGATAATCAAACTAATATCCTTGGAAAGATACTGTGCCGTAGATTTGCACAAAATAAAAATCATGTGTATGTCGCGGTTAAGGTAGATAAAAAAGATATTGCACCGGCCGGGAAGCGAACTTTACACTCGATTGGTTTCACTAGTATAATAAACTTGTCGAATATCGACCACAAGCGAAATCTAATTTAAATAAATGTACGTTTGAAATAGTTTTAAGGTAATAACTTATTAGGATTTCAGAGCGAAATTATTTTCCAAACTTTATAGCCATGGTCTTGGAATCATCTCCCAAAGTGGTTCCTCGGTTGGACTTGTATTTCCAACGTTTCGCCGACACCTGTGTAGCAGGCTTCCTGAGGGAATGTTATTCTCTACGACCACGTGTTTGGCGTAGCAATAAACCCTGAGGATGCCTACGAAAGTTGCAAAGACAACTCCAACAGAGATTACCTAGAGAGAAGAATTCCACGACCATGGACATTAAACCCGAAAAAAAACATCCTCAAAAAGTTTGAAGATTCAATATTGTTTTGCTGTACTTCAGGTAAAAATTATATAAACCTAGTTTATAAATTTGTATAGTGTTTGTTTACCTGAAGAATTTATAGCATAGCCAAACAATTGCTGTGTTTATGAACAATAATTTACGTTAATACTATCTTAGGTGCTGATTTCCTGAAATTATTTTGAATAAATGCTTCCAGCATCGACAGTACATTATTTATGTTTATATATAGTCTCTAGTGTCGACCTTACTTTTCTTTAAATAAAAATAGTGCAGGCAGCAAATGAACGCCATTTGTAGAAATTTAGTAGGTAGTTATCGTATAGACCCAATAATGTGCAACAGAGTACTTTCAAATAAGGATATCGACTTGTGAAACTGAACCCGAGAACATCTATTGTTGTTCTATTTGGTTACGTGCCTTTCACGTAGATATCTAGACATTGGGTTTAGTTGGACATGTCGATATTCTTATTAAAAAAGGATCTTTTTAAACATTATTGAGTGCCACAATAAGTAGCAAATTTCTACAGATGGCGTTCACACCCTGTCTACACTTATTCATTAAACGCTGTTTAAAGGTAATAGGTAGAGTCCGTTCAATTTAATTTTTCCGGTTTTGTATTATAAAGTCAAAATTGTAAATCTCTTACTTTATAATTTATTACTGACGCAATAAATTAACTAGCCCCTGTACCTACCGTTAGAAACAGAAAGACACCCCCATCATTTTTGATGAGGAAGAGATCCAAGTGATGCAGGTAGTATTTCAATTCTGCTCATTTCTGTTCTACTTTTATGGTTTGCGTATGTTTGTCTCGCTTTTCGTTTTCGTACTAGTGTTTCATGAATCTTCACAAATTACAGTGGCGTTCATAATTTCTTATTCGGATAGCACAAGTTTTTCTTTTATTAGAAAAGTAAAATAACACATAAGACAAATTTTGTAATATTTTTCGTGTTTTGGCGATTAACTGTTTAATACTTAGTAAGAAATAAATCACTAGAAATTTCCACAAAATTTGTTTAATGAACTTAACAATTGTTTTGCCTAACTTAGCCGTCTTCAGGAGTAATAAATTTAAAGTAGCTTAGATTAATTTAGTTTAAATGTATTACTTCTGAAGATCCCTAAATTAGGCGAAACAATTGTTAAGTTCATTAAACAAATTTTGTGGAAATTTCTAGTGTATTATTTCGTACTAAGTGTTAAAATGAGTTTCCATCAAGTGAATGTACAAAGAATTAATCAGATTAACTGTTTATTTAGAATTGTTAAGTAGGTACTTGAAACTTTTTCCTTTGCACAGTTTTAATGGATACATTATTAAGAATCAATTACGTTGTCGTAGACATAACTGCAGTTTAATAGATCTTCGTATTTGTATCATTATGTCGTTAAAATTACGTTATCCTTAAATTATAAAATTCGGTAATTTAAAACTAATCAAGAGATCTAATCTTAGAGGTCGATTTAAACTTTTACTTGCAAATATATTTCATTCTAAATCTGCCTTTCGAATGTTCACATGTATTTCTGCTACGTTATAAAAAATTGTTGTTGTTATTTATCGATATTGTTGTTCTCTTTGTTATTGTTTGCATATCTTCTCGTTACTTATTTGAAGCTGAAAAATGCCACATTTAAACAAACAATAAAAAACTTGTGAACGCCGCTGTAGTTTATAAAGGTTCATGCAACAGTAGTACAGCAAAATAATAAAAGAGAACTCTACAAATTTTAAACATAGAAGAGAAAGATGCGACAACATTATAAATGGTACCTGCACTGCTCATTACCTCCGACTCGACAAGAAGGACAATGGTATCCTTCTCTTTCTTGTAGTAAGTATAGGGTGAATTAATTTATTGTACCAATAGTAAACAATAAAGCAAAAGATTTACAATTTTGACTTAATAATAGAAAACCGGAAAAATTAAATTGAACGGACTCTATATTAGTCAGTGTTTTCTATCTCAGTTTTTTTTCTCATAAATGTTCAAATTAAAAATTATAAACTGGTGTTGTCCTTCTTCAGGTGTACAGGCCGTCGTCGGTTGGAATTGCTTCCTAACGTTTCGCTAGCGCGAGTGGCGAGCTTCTTCAGAGGTCTATCCATTTTCGCTGTTGGTCGTAGACCCGAAGAAGGACAACACCAGTTCAACAACTGGCCGCGAAAGCCTTAATCAATTAAAAATTATAAATATAAAGTAGGCACAACGAACTGAAAGCCATATCCCACGACCGGTTTCGACCTATCGGGTCTCATCAAGTGGGCGCTGGCAGAAAGGCATTTACAGGCTATATTATATATATAAATATAAATATGGAATCAACAGAAACGACTACTCTGAGGGCTAATACCCCTAACGGCATTGAATTACACTGTTGATTCCGATGGATTCTTAGACGAAGATTTAACATATTCATAAAAGAAGGACGCTTTCCAAATATGAGATCTTTGATCTTAATATTTGGACGAATAAGGATTTTAATTCCTTCTTTTTTGAATAATATAAAAATTATAATTTAGTTTTATATATAATATATGTGTTTTTGGATGACCATTAAGTGCCTGTATAAAACATAAGACATTTAAATTAATTCGATATTGACCGAAATACGATTCTCAGTAAATAAAAGAAGAAAAGAGTTTCACGGTAAACCCGCGGGATATGTAGAAATATTTTGATAAAATGTGATTTATGCGTCGGATTTGACCCTTTGGAATATCAATATAGCATAAAAAGCTTCACAGATTGCTTTGAACGACATTCCGTTTAGGTATACCATTTTTTATTCAAAAATCAGAACAACATTTACCCTTAGTTACATGCTTTTCAAACTGCCTCTTGACCAATCCTTGGAATAATGTTCTGGATATGTGCCGTGATGGGGTTCGTATTCGTATTCGTAATGTTCCTCGTGATGATGAGGGTAGGTGTGACGGGGAGCCTTTTCTTTTATTTGATGTAAATAATATGGGAATAGTAAAGCAGATAGAAATATCGCCTTTTTAATGAAAATCAGAGTCAATAGAACCGCTGCTAAAAGAAACTTTATCTTAAAGATTTTCAATAGGGTTAGCATTGGAACAATGGCTACCTTTTGGTTTTTTCTTTTTCTACTCTCCTCTGAAATAAATAAATAAAAAAAGAATTAAAATAGAACTTAATTATAAAAAGAAGGAATTTCGATTTGCGCTCTTTAGCCCTATTTCAAACATTTCTTTTTGTTTTAATAAAGCATTTTCTCGTTATATTATTCAGATACTAATAAATTGTTAAAGAAGCAGTTTGAATTTTAATAAACCGAAGTAGAGTTGACCCTTTTACAAAAAAGTAATTGACTACCAAACTTATTTATTTGAGGTAAATCATTTGCTTTCCGTATTCTTAATGCTTCTTTTTTAACATTTTTAAAGGGAAATTTGTATTTAATTTATGAAGTCTATTTCTATTTAATATTAACTTGAAAGTAGCTTATATGAAAAGGCTAAACATTGTACACAAACATTGAACGTCTTGCATAATGTATTTTATTTCCAATATAGAAGAAAGCAAATAGTGAAATTGGATACAACAAGTATACCTTCAAATGGTCGGAAATGACAAAAAGAAGGAAATTGGTATTTGTCAAAAAAAATAAATAATAACAAACATAGCTATCGACATCTGCGACTTATCGATCTACTTATAGAAAATATAATTGGTTTGTATTTTCAACTATTATTTCAATCTATTTAGGTCCCAACATTATCATTTTCATTATAAAACTATACAAAATATTATTTATACTCCTCAATGAGTCAATGACAAGAAAGGATTACCTACTAACTTAACTTAAATAAAAGAAAGCCATTTTGTAATTTTTTAATCTCAATACATGCTGCACAAAATTCCGTAGTCTAACCATAGCAAAAAATAAAGGAAAACATTACATTCTTATTATTAGAAACCCTCAGAAATATACTCGTTATTAAAAAGTACTAGAGCTAACATTCACCTAAAAATTGTCTAGTTGGCAGTCTCGGAATCAACCTATTCATGTGTGAAAATAGCTCCGATGGTATATATTAAAATAATCGATCACTATTATTCATAAACATCCATCAATAATTTTTAAAATTAGTTGTAAACGTACAAAAAATGTTTTTATTACCACTGTCAAAAGAAAAGGAAAACGGAAATTGTTAGTTCGAAATTCTTTACAATAAAAATAAAAATTGAAAACGTACGTACAATTAATAAAAAAATTACTTGAAAATTGTAATACATATGTATATATTATTCACACTTTTGAACTCCATAATTTTTGGTGACTTAACGTATAACTTATCAAAGAAAATGTAATTCATTCAAATGCCAAAAACTGATTCCAATTACGCTACACACCTAATTACAGAAAAACATAATTTAAATTCAGATTTTAAAATTCTACATACTCAAAGTAAGTATATTTGTAACTTCTGAAAAAGCCACATCGTGGTGAAACATATGCCAAGTGATATAAATAATTTTATGGAAATTACAAGTGTTATATTATTTTCTAATTTTACGATAAATTTCCATCAAGTAAATGTAGATTCAATTAATTACATTAACCAGTAAATATTTACAAATAGCGTTCACTTACCTATGTCAGTTATGGTATCGGAAATTACTTCTGATCCAGTAGGAAGTTTCACTTTAAGTGCATGATTGGATAAATATTTATTTTCCAAACGTTGTACGTACTTCCAAAATTTTGTAATCTGGTCGTCGTTCGACAGATATCTGGCACTCTGTTCGTCGTTTTCGTCAAGTTTGCTTTTAACTTTTATAACTTCAATATAACCCGAAATATTTAAAGGCAGATTCTCTTCTTCGAGGACTACTTTGGTCAAATAGTTGATGATCCGATATTTAAAGCAGTCCAGGAAGCTTTTTGAACTTTCGCAACTTATCATCGTTTCAACAAGATATTCATCCGAATACGCGAAGGGAATACAAACAAGGATGAAGATTATATACATCCTTCAAATGCTTACTCGTGAAACAACTAACTAGAATTAGTGTGAAGGGCGAGAATTAACGCCATTTATATATGTAAGATTTAGCGAATTAAGGTTGCGAAGGAGGATTTATATAAACGTGGTATAAAATTCAACAACTTAATGCGTAACTAGAATCAGTGATATTAAGTTCCATAATACTTTGCCTACGATAAATAGGTTATATGTATGTACGGTAACCACAATGAACTTGTTTGAAAGTTTTACTAATATAATAACGTTATTGGAGTGTAAAATATCAAAATACGTCTTCAACAAATTAATGTTAGGTCAATAACGTTTGTATTGAATGATTGGTATGTTTACCGAGCGGCGTGGTCTAGTGCTTTAGATCATTGCTTTGCATTCGGGAGACCTCTCGGTACCAACCCGGGTCCGGCTGCTCTGGTCCAAGTTTTCTGTGGTTTCCTTGAATCATTTAGGTAAATGCTGGGCCACTAATAATCCACAGATAATCTTTCACTTCTCTTCTATCTTCATTTCGTCCGTCTCATCTTTTTCTCCCTAACCACACCACCCACCCATTCGCACGATTTCTGCAAGGAGGCTAAAGTGGGCCTTACACCCTACCCTCCGGCTTTGCATTACAGTGTAGGTCGGAGGGACTGCCCGCCCACCAGCACGAGTAGCTGGTGGGAATTAAATATAAAAAAGTTTTGTTTTTTTGGTACTCCGAGGGTTAATACCACTACCAGCATTGAATTACACTGTTGATTCCGAAAGATTCTTAAACGAAGATAACATATCCAAAAAAAGACCTTCTTTTTTGGATATGTACTTAGTATGAAAAAGATTTAAACACTGTACATATACAGTCAATACCAATTTAAAAACATATCAAATGATTATTAATTGAATTAATCAGTTAATTGTTGAAATACTGGAATTACTAAATTTTTGTGTCTCTACAAGTTATATTTGGTTAGTACTTAAAGGCTAATGAATGTGTATTTAGTAAAGGATATCAGCAAATGTTTGTCCAATAAGGTTACAATATTTGAAATAAAGTGTCTACTAATTTATTAAACATTTATTTTTTTAAACTTTTCCTCATTAATTTAAGGTAGTCTGTAATAAGTAAAAATTATTCTAAAATTAATATCACATTAATGTATTGAAATTAACCTCTACAAAAAAAATCTGCGAGTATTTCATTTAATTTTCTATAAAATTAAAGGTAACTTTTTCAAAAAGTTGTTAGTACATGTTTTCCATTAAATTATCGAAAAAGTTTTATTCGTCCAAAATAAATTGTATTGGAGGATGAATAATAAAAGGGAGAACGTCGTTTGTAGTAGAAATATCCTACTTCTTACCAATAACCACTAATTAGCTTTTGTGAATGATGTATATTCTTGCGGTTTATACACAATGTAAAATGAAACAATTTTTGTTCCTACAAACCTGCTCTATTTTGTTTTGGATAGTGCGGTAAACCTTTATATGTACGTAGGTACTTAAAACTTTACCAATGAAGTTCGAAATTCAAAATCGTGTTATTAATACCCAGGTTATCGTTTACCTACACACACATTATAAAAAGTAGTGCACGCTTTTATGTGAATATGTATTACAGTCGTTTCTCCATCATTTATCAACTAACTTTTTTGTTTATTTTACCTGAGAAAAATTGCCTTTAGGTGAATTGCATTCATTCAATGTCACGTTATGGAAAATCTATTTTTTAAAATTATGTATACATTGCTTAGGGAAAATGTGATGGATTTATAAAAAAATAATGTATTGGTTGTTGTTTTATAGACATATTTTGCCATGATTTGTTTATTCAATACATGCGAAATATTCATTAATAAATCATGTGATTTTTAGACACTCTCCAATATAATACATACCAAACCCAAAGTACTCAAGTAAAAATACATTAGTTTTTTATTTTATTTAAATTACTTTTTAAATTCGGAAAATTATATTGATTGAATTTTAAAAACATTATAGGTTTTATTAAATAGCCAAAATGATAATAAATATAGAAAAATAAGGCGATATCTGTTTGTAACTGGCTTGTGAGTATGATAACAGTAATTAATAATTCCAGATAAACGGTTCAATCTATAAACTGTTATAGTAACGTTAAACCAGAACAACAGTAATGGAAATATATAGATGAATCCTTTTTATTTATTATTGTTTTGAAACGCATGCTTCGTTTCAGAAAAATTAATCCAAATCAGATATTTGTTCGTAACTAATATTGGAAGCATAATAAGTTTTAAAATTAATACGTCTTATATGGAGCGAGTGTTGATTTGAAAACAGGAAAAAATATTTCTTTTAGGGAGGAAGTTAAGATTTATTTTTTCCTGCCCTTATATGGGTAATTATAATTAAAACACTCTGTACATTACAAGCGACGCGCGTGTCATCTATCAGGCAGAGATTGTACTTTGTACTTCAAGAAAAACCCTGTGTAAAGCACTCTACGTTAACGATAGAAATTATTGATAAACAGTTCTCTTACGTCAACGGTGACAGTTGCTAATATTTAGGTTAAGAATGTATTTTTAGTACTTTTATAACAATTTATTTTAAAACTAGGCGATTATTACAATGAATAACCATCACAGCGGCGAAACTGAGCAAATGGCTCCCCCACAATGTTTGAAAGTGTTTATTCAAAGAGATTACAGTGAAGGTACAGTTGTAAAATTTCAAACCAGGTTTCCCCAAGAATTAGAAGGCAGGGTAAGGGTTTGGTGTGAATAGAAACAATATTATCGTAATATTAATATCTTTTCTCTTAACAGATAGAACGGCCACTTTTTGAACACACAATTAATCGTTTGAATGAGTACTTCCAAGAAGCAGAAAAAGCAACCTGTTCTACTTATTGTGAAGGGTGTCTAGCATGTCTTACTGCCTATTTAATTTATATTTGTAAAGAGACTCATTATGAAAAGGTACTCCTCGATATTATTATTTAAAGAACATTATTATATAGTGATATTTGTAAGTCCCAAATATTTAAAAAAGGAATTTTCAATTGGGACAGTTGCGATTCAATTTTAGCTAAAATAATATATAATTTAATTATAGGTGCTGAGAAAAATATCAAAGTTCATTGCAGAACAAAATGAACGAGTTTATCAACCACGGGGTTTAATATTGACTGATCCAAGTATGAGGGGGTTAAGAGTAATAGAAATAAGTTGTCTAGATAGACCCCCAAATGCATGACTGACATTATCTCACTCCACACCGGAGTTCTTCATGTAATGACTGTGCAATTCTATTTTTAGAAAATTTTGTACAAAGTTTTATTTTTCCATCCATTTAGTTCAAGTATTAACTTTTATATTTACTCACAGAAAATGCATTTAGTGTTTTTCATCAATTGTAAATAATTGCGAAAAAATAAATTCAATTTTTAGCTTTTGTTATTTTATATTTACATTCTGTTTTCCTTTATTATTTTAGCAGTATGAGAAAACATGGCATATGTAATTCATTTCTAAATAATCAATATCTAGTATTAAACTTACTTTTTCTCTGTTCAGTTATAATTTGACATACTGCTGATCTAGTAATAGTTAATTAGCGTTCTCCTCATTACCAGAAATAATAGAAAAACTGTTGTTTTTTATGATATGGACTTAGTTTCATAAAATTAGACATGTGCAAGTCGGTGTAGAACCATACTATTTTGTATTATATTTCACAAGAAATATTTTAATTTTGTAAGATTTATAATTTATATCCAACACTTTGCTGGTAACTTCCAACTTCACTTTTCTTTGTTTGTCTAAGTTTGTCAGTTTGAGCTTTGGGCATTGAAAAGGTCAATTAAATGCTTTTAAAATCGCATTTTAATAATATTTCATTAAATTTGACAATCAACAGGCTGATCTTAAAAATAATTTTTAGTTTTTTCCCATTTCTTAAAACATCATCTTATAAGTTGCCATTTTATTTTCTACTTTTTGCAAGTACTTATAACAAAGTTTAACTTTCTATGTAAAATTGTACTTCTCACAAATTTTATAGTTTTATTGGACTGCTTAAACTAGTGTAATAAAAAAATTGGTTTTTATGGACATAAATTTTAACCACGAATTATCAAAGAAAAAAGTACAGCTCACCACTGATAATACGACTGTTTCATTAATAGTCAAAATTTACACAAACTGTTCCACTTTTTAATTTATCTCGCTTATAATTAACGTAGACGAATTATTACTGAAACATTTAAAAGCGGAATATTTCTAACTGCTCATATTAACTAACTTTTCCTACTTTAATGTTTTATCGTCTTATTTACGTTTCAAGGAATCATTCCGTTTTTTATAGTTGTAAATGAAACCCATTTTAAAATTAAGTAAGAAAATTTTCCCTTTCTGCGGCTTTGGGTTTAATTTATTTAAGTATGACTAACCACATTTTATAAAAAGAAAGTTTAGCTCATACATTTTTATTTTTGTCAATTTTAATTTAGTGGAATACTAATTTATAAAGCTGTTAGACCCTACAGTAATCATAAATTGGACCACTTACTTAAACTTGATTCCCTATCTATATACATTGTAAATACTTTTTTTCAATCCTTTTTCAGTATGATATTTATTTTCATACATGGCATTCATAACGTATTAATATTTAAATGAAAGATCAGTTAACAACTTTAATTTTTTGATGCCAATATAATGTCCTTTTTTGTGGAAAGAAACTTTTCCTTTCATTGAGCCGTCAATTTTCGGTCGTATCCCAGGACTTCTAATTCCTAAAACAATTTATACCTTTGTAATTTTATTATATACTAAATTTTTTCTTTCATCAAGAGTTTAAAAAATAATTTGTAAGTACTGTAAAATTTTGAAGAAATGTTTCATCATTTTACTTACCATTCCCGGTCTTTTTAAGATTTGCTGAAGGAAAACAGAAGTCGTAGAAAAATGCTGAATATAAAAGTAAAATGAATAAAAATGAATAAATTCTCGAAGCCATTCTATCTCAGCAACTGCGATTGATTAGGTGCCCGCATAAATTTATGATTCTATAAACCAATTAATATCATTGACCCATTCATTGATCTTTTGATTATGTACTTTGTATTCTACAGAGGTTTGTTTGTTTAAAAATATACAGTTCGTCTTTTGTTGGAATCAAAGAAAATAATATATTTTAAACAATGCCACCTGAAACTTTTAGATTAAAAAATATTTAACAGTGTTTCCTGATGACCCATTTAGAGATTTTACTAATTCCGAAAAAATATGCTACTATAATTATAACGATTTTATTATTCCAACCATTTTAAAGGGTTTCTAAAAAAGACCTAATGCTGTATTTAATTTATATTGATAATTTGCACAAATAATATACAATTCCGAATTAGGTTTAACTTCTTCTAATTATTGACAATTAAAAATTGGATTGATTCAGCCGTTACTCTGTGATAATTCATCTTTACTATAAACGAATAAACACTACTTTGTTTATTATCACTTTTTTATTTACAAATCCTTTTGAATATAGTTTCGACAAAAAAGCTTGTCATTTTTCTTTGGATCCTCTCTAAATTATATTTTACTATAATGTATTAGCAATCCCTTAACAGTAAAGGTCTAGAAGAATCATTACAATCATTTTGTATATGTGTGGGTCTGAATATTCAATTAACAATTTTGATTGGTTTTGTAGAAACTTCTAACATCCACGAACTTCTATACATTAGTAACTGAAGTTCATGCTCAATTAAAGTTTAAATCGATAGTTAATTTTTATTGTTTTAAATATAAGTACGTTCATTGCTTATATACTTCAAAGTATATTATAAGATTGAAGGTTTATTGTACATCAATTTTAATACACAATTATAATACTGATTCTCGTATATAAAATAACTAAATATTCAGTCTAAAATAGTTACAGACAAGTTGCATAATACTGGAGTATCAGCAGTGTTAACACTATTACATAAGGTAATATATCCAAATAAAAATACACATAAGTATTTAAACATTTACAATTATCACAAAAGCATTTTTGAAGTGCATTTCTTATACTGATTTCCCACGTTTCCTGCATGTAACATCTGAAACATAAACGTTATTCTAGGTATCATTTTGCATGACTGTTGTATTTTTGTTATCATACCTTAGATAAAGAACATGCATAAATTACAAAAAGTTGTATATGGTTATGGAAATTATTACGTAAAAATGTTTTTTGAATTATACTAAATAATACCGGATATAACACCAACCAATCATTTAAAACTCTTAAGAAATTGAATGCTTTCATAAATTACGTATTTCATAAATATGAAAAATGAAGAACCTTTTAATAAATATGTATTACATCAATTGCAAATTGTAATATAAATATAAGTTACAACTAATAATATAAAAAATGCAAACGCAATTTACATAGGTGTACAAATGTACTGATTCATCATAAGAATTATTAATTTATGTAGTTGTAAAAATCTAAAAAATATCTTTCTATCTTTAAAACTACGTCCTCACCATTTTTGCTTATTTCCAAACTTCAGTAGGATTTCCTTCGTGATCTGTTGGAATAGGAATTGAGATAACATTTCGTTTTCTTCGACTTCTAGTAACACAGCCTTTTTGCACTTTCTCACTTTGTCCACTACCTGCATCAACTACATCATCAGCTCCGTTCTTTTCCATTCCCTTGTTTTTTTTGTTAGTTCCTTCTATTGACCCTTCGCTGGCAGTACTGGCGGCAGACTTTCTTTTACCCATGTTAGAAACCCATTATATTATACGAACTCATTCCAATCAGTAACTAATCTGGTCTACTTCTATGAACCGTACATTTAGATAATCACATTCAGAACCGACTAAATTTAGAACCAACCATTATGTATAGTACACTAAATTTGAATGAATTAACTAACTAACACGTACAATGTTAACATTCCTAGAATTAGCACTATTTAGGTAATTAATGTAGGTGTTCTTAATATTGTTTCACAGCGTATTTAAATGTTTAAAAGGAATGTTTACATATTATTATTACATAAGCAATATATTGGTACAGTTCTGGCCAAATACAATGTGTACACCTTAAGCAATGAATCGCCTATGTACAGTAACTACGAGTATAATTTCATTTTGGACTTGTGTAAGGTGAAACTTTCTGTTTTGATTGCCTCAATAGCGAAAGGTGTTTAGCACTATATTAATCTAATCTACTTACGTCATCAGTTTGTTTGCCTATATGTTGCCATAAAATTTAAAGATGACTAGATGAATTTTAATACGGTATTTTTGCAAAAAATGTTTTTTTTTGCTAAAACTCAAAAGCAACTGAACAAGTTTTGTGGAAGTTTTCATTCTTATAAAGAGCTTTTTTGAAGGGGATTTTTTTTATTGATTAAAGTTATTTTTTTTAGGAAATGCTTAACATAGAAATGGGGACATCCTTTCAAATTTATGACTGTAGAAAGCATTATTATTAAAAAATTTCAAATTTTTTGATGACTTAAGTTTGATAAATACGTATTTATTATACATAAGGCATATAAAATATACCTTTAACGTAACTTATGTCTGGAATAGAACATTATTCGTGTAGATGCATTTTACGCCACTCAACATTTTTTTTAACTCATTTGTATAAGTGGTAAACATTTAGACAATACAATCTATTGTAAGGATATTTGAACAAGATAAGAGCTTTATCACATCATAAACATCCAATGTAAACACTTGTATCATAAACATGTGCTGTCTAATTTTGGTTAAGAAATTGATTTTTGATTGTTCTTGCCTTCAAATGTCAGGATTCTTATCAGAAAAAGTTTATGGTGAAATAGGGAGTAAAAAAGCAAAGAAAATCGTTTTGAAATTGCAGCGAAAAATTCTCACTTTTTCAGATATTTGTTGGATCCCTACTAACATGCAACGGAAAAGTTTTGCAGGTTTTTATTAATTTCCGTCAAAAATATATGGATTTTTAAAAAATTGACATCATTACTATCAAAAAAAAAAAAAAAATAGGTGTCAGTGATATTTGTTAAAATTCTATATCAATAGTAATAAAAACACAACGGTGAATGAAAGAATTTGTTAACTAAAATTCCGTTAAAATCAATTTAAAAGAATTAATAACGGATGGAAGTATCGAAAAAAAAATTATTGTAAAACACCACAATTCCTCAGGTGGAAGAATTCTGAAAATAAATTTACCAAATATAGATTGTTTTATGTTGGTCAAAATAGCAGATCTTTCAATCAAAGGTATCTTGAAAATAAAAAAGCATCAAACAAGGAAAAATGAATTATGCCTATGCAGAATACCTAATTTTAGAAAATCATAAAATAGTAACTTTAAATTTTAAAATGTTTTAAAAAACAAAAAACATTGGTCACCAAACAATTCTCGGTCATGCGTTACGTCACGTAAAACGGCATTGGCAGCGAACGTGTTAAACAAAGGACGAAAATTAACATTAACGGAAAGTATGTTTATAAACAAATTTAATACATCGTATATATTTTACTTAAACAAAATGAGACAAATAACTCTATTAAATGTAGGTTATTTACTTAATTTTAAATAGCTGTAACAATTATTAGTTACTCCACCACCCTCCAATAGTATTTAAACAATTTTCTGTAAATTTATAATCAAAATTCATACACCTGAAGAGGCTATCGAATGACAAAACAATTGTAGCGATTTACACTTGATTTTTTTGGTTGAAACTTTTGTGTTTTTTTTTTATTACTACGTACCATTACTATTACCTTACATTAAGTTATAAATATGAAAAGCACTTTAAAGGAAAATTAATTCTGCAAACATATATACTTTTCAAAATTGAAACATTATATTAACATAAATATGGAATCAACAGAAACTACTCCGAGGACTAATACCCTTACCGGCATTAAATTACACTGTTGATTGCGATGGATTTTTAGACGAAGATATAACATATTCAAAAAAAGAAGGAATTAAAATCCTTATTCGTCCAAATATTTAGAATAAGGAATTTTATTCCTTCTTTTTTTGTATAGATTATATTAACATTTCTTAAAATGCATATTATTTTTAATTTGTCTATTAGCGGAAACCATAATGTAATTTCTTAAAATTGTATTAGGTAGGTAATTCCATTTTATAAAAATTAAAAATATTAAATTTTTGTTGGTATGTCATTTTATAATGCTCACTACTGTACAATTATGTCATTTTATTGAAATTAAATTATTTACACAAGTGAATAGCAGTTAAATACATATCAGGGAAATACCAGCTTGAAACATTATCAATAATTCATGGAAAGTATCGATTTTGAAAGCAATTTATTGCGCAAATTTTCAGTGAAACCATTAATTTTGGATTCATCATTAATAAAGTATTCGCGAACAGATCTAATAGAACTAATTTGATCGTGAATTTCAGAGGAACTGAAAAGCATTTCATTATTATTCGTTGAAAAATGAGTAAACTTGTTAAGTAAATGAATAGTCTCGCTTCGCAAATGTTTCAATTTTACCCATTTGTATTTTCTTATTATTGAACGTATTTCAGCAGCATTATTTATTTAGAGAATCATTTTCTTACAAACCTAAAAGGACTTGTTACGTTTACGTTTTGCCTTTATTCAATTTATTTTTTCTTTGTGAATTCAAAAATGGTAGCTATGTAAACTGTTATTTTTTGATAAAAGAATCAAACTGAACTAATCAATAATAAGGAAAAAATTGCTGTTTAACATTTTATAGATATATTTGTTCTGTACTCTTCACAAACATATAAACAGTTGTTCTATTCATAAACATTTAAGCAAACAGGATTAAGTTTATTATTAGATTCATTGAATATCATTAAGTTTAAAGATGCTCTGTTGAAAACTGAGCCTATTGTTAGACCACGTTCCGGGTATTTTGGAAAGTCCGTCTATCATAAAATTAAATAGCACCAAATATAATTGTACCCTCCAGGTCAATAACTTTACCTAGACAAGATATCAACATTCATAGAAGTAAGGGGACATTTCATCCCCGTATATTTTTAAACAACCAATAATTTTGTTTAGCAATTTAAGTGACGCCTACTGATCGTCAGTGTTATCAGTATTTATACATTGGAAAGACGACAAATCATTCGGGAGGCCACCGGTTCGAACTCGGGTTCGGCTACTCTGGTCCAAGTTTTCTTTGGTTTCCTTGGATCCTTTAGGCAAATGCTGGAGCAGTAATATTCCACAGGTAATCTTTCACTTCTCTTCTGTCTTCATTTCATCCGTCTCATCTTTCTCACCCTAACCACATCACCCACCCATTCCCACGATTCCTGAAAGGAAGCTGAAGAGGGTCTTACGCCCTACCCTCCAGCTTTGCACTACAGTGTAGGTCGGAGGGACTGGCCGTCCACCAGCACGAGTAGCTGGTGGAAATGAAACACAATTTTTTTTTAATTTTTTAGGCAAATCAATCATAATCAATATATCATTAATCATTCAATCATTCAATCATCTAACATACAAAAGCATCGCATTTATTCTAAGTACCATTGTAGTTTTAGTTTTTAATTAAATAATTAAAAATGGCAGTTTTACTCGCATCAATTTTAAATGTTCTAGTGTCAGAAATAACACTATGTTAGAAGTGTAAACAATTAAGTTTGCACATTTTGCTGTATTTATGTAGTCTTCATTTTAACTTCTTATTATTCCATTAACTTTTACATCGTAACAAATAAATAAAGATAAACCTTACCTAAAGTAAGGGTAAATAGTAATTAGCTTCATCAGACTCTACTTGAGTGGAAAATGTTTAAGAAACACAAGTGCTATAAAATAATGGAGAATTTGTATTTTCATCATCGACATAGTATCTACAAACCAATCCAAAAGGTAATAATTTCAACAGCACATAGAGATCACATGTATTAAAGAAAATTGGGTGTAAAAGCTACACCCGAGAATTGCGGGTTACATACGTTTTAATCGTAGTCAAGTCATAATTAACTTTTAACTTGCTCATACGTTGTATTTCTTTGTCCGTTGTAATATGAGCCAGGACGAAAGTAAAAATACATTATTCTTCTTTAAAGAGCAGTAGTGTTTCATAAAATTAAAACAGACACTTTTCTAATTTATTGATATTAATGAAAATTAGACGTTCGTTCGAATTGCCACTTATAAGACACATAGAAAGGCCCGGAAGTAATCCAATTTCCATTTTAATAAAAATTTGGATAAGTTACAATTTCAACGAATATTTTTTATTTTTTTCTAATATGCACAGCAATTTAACTTTTTATAGATTCAACTGAAGAACAATCCTCAAAACTAAGGCAATTAATGCTAGAAGTGCTTACGTTCAGTTTGTTTTGTGGGCTGGTTAACTGTCTTTGCATTCGGGAGGTCACCGGTTCGAACCCGGGTCCGGCTTATTTGGTTCAAGTTTTCTGTGGTTTCCTTGGATTATTTAGGCAAATGTTAGGGCAGTAATATTCCACAGATAATCTTTCACTTCCCTTCTGTCTTCACTTCGTCCGTCTCATCATTCTCTCCCTAACCACACTACCCACCCATTCCCACGATTCCTGCAGGGAGGCTGAAGAGGCCTTTATGCCCTACCTATCGGCTTTGCACCACAGTGTAGGTCGGAGGGACTACCCACCCACCAGCACGAGTACAATTTGTTTTTATGTTAACCAATTACAATACGGTAACTTTCAATCAATTCTATATCCCCCCCCTCACAAAAAAACAACTCTGCAAAACGTTCTTATTGGCCATTTTCTCTCTTTCAACAGTCGAGTTAATAATAGCAGAAGAGCCAAAAGCATAAATATTTTCGTACGAAATCGAATAAAATTTATCACGAAAAATTAATTACCTTATTACAAATTATACTATATTTTATATATAAAAGTTAAATATTGTTTTAATTAAGAACGCAGTTTAAGAGGATGAATGCGATATTCAGGTGTTTGTGTAATATTACTTTAATTGTTTCGAGTCAATAAGCTTGTCAGTAATGGTTCAAAGAGCAAACTTTAGAACAAAATTAATTATTATCATTCAAATAATAAAAAGTCATATGTTTTTACACGGGCCGATGTCGATATCCTGAAATGCAGTTTTATTTTTCAACAGCTTTCAATCATGACATCGTCCGCTTGAATCTTCCAAAAAATGTTAATAATATTCACTGATTATCTCTTTTTTGTAATTCGACAGAAACTATTTCTAATAGTATTTATCATCTTGTGATAAGAATTACTTTGTCGGATTAAAATTCAACTTCTAATCTTAACTCAAATTTAATTTTGTTAAACGTTGTTATGACCTGACTGTGAAATTTATTCACACATTTAATTCAGTATTTTAATTATTTTGACTAATGTCGTTGTAATGTATTAATGATCTGTAATTAAAAACGCGCAATACCTAAAAATTATCGGCAAAATTAATTAAAGTTAAGTATTAGAAACTAAATAATTAAATAAAATAAGACAAAACACAGAATTTCATTAATTGTAATCGGTTCGGTGGAAATTTTTTATTTTTCTGAAAATATTCTCTATAAGTATGCACACTGGAATACTCAAGATAAGACAACATTTAAAAATGCAAACAAAAACAGGGGTTCCTATTAAATATATAGTTCTTGGCGCCATCACACATACCCAAAGGTAAATCATTTTTTTTAAAATACCAAAACTGACGTGTCAACGTTTTTTGAAAAAAATTTAGTACATTTTAGGGACATCCTATATAAACGATATTCAAGGCTTCCGTAATAGTTGGTCAATTGCTTGGATACATCCACTTCAGATAAGCCGTGAACATGTATTATGCAGTTGCATTAGATATGAAAATTTCACTTATATGTATTTATTATATATATATATATATGTATATATAACATTACTTATTATCGATAAATGATCGAATACAGGCTCGTATATATTACAAAATATACTGACATTCGTTATACGTCAGGTGCTTATCTGCCTGCGCACGATTTTGGATTACATAAAATTAGTTTTCTCTATTAAAAATATATTTTTATTAAAACAAATCTAGTTCGGAGAAAATATCACGAGCCTTGTCGCAGTTAAGCTGGCCCACCAACACAAAATACAAAATTTTTGGATGTCATTATAAAGAAAACCTCCTTAAAAATATGTTCTATTTTGGGACTCTCTACATATATGTAGTTAAAACATTTTCAGATTTACTTCCAAGATGACTGTTTAGTAGGTACAAAATACACAATCAAAATTGCCAAAATGTGTAGGTCACTGTTCAAATTATAATATATGAAGTCTCCATTGTGGCAAGTAAACTGACAATTCAGAGATAATTTTGAGAATTTGTTGTTGTTAGCAGTCAAAAATTTTATGGAGTTAGGTAAAGCTGTTTCTGAAGAAATACGAAAAGTGATAATTCACTTACATTTGAAAAGAGAATCTTCTGCAAAAATCACCGATGAAACGTTGATTTACTAAAATTCTTTAAGCTCCTAAGTTTTTTCTCTTAGGATTACTTAAAAATTGATTTTATTCGGTAAAAGTTAATAGACAATTTCCATGTTATTATAAAGTTATATTAATTTTTGAAAATGTTCCTGTAATGAGACATTTCCAAATGAGAATATATTTTCCTTATAAGAAAAAACGACAAGCCAGAATGGGGTGAAAAGGTGGCTTATTCTACAACCAATAGCGACGTTTCGCTCTAGGTTGCAAAGTTTTATCAAGGCTACAATCATTGTAAGTTAGCTTATTTTAATTTTAAACAATTGTAGTCTTGGTTATAGACTAAACCACCTTTTCACCCCATTTTGGCTTGTTTTTGCTCATATTTGTATAACAGGAGGCAGAAATGGAAAATGCATTTTCCAAGTAGTAACTTTGATTATACAAGTTTGATTAGACTAAATACGATGAAAACAATACAATATGAGCTAATAGGTATTTATAATATACTACATAAAAATATATTTGCATCTTTCAACCCAATTATCTGTAAATATAATATATATATTTAATGTTTAATGTTTTCAAATGTTTATTTAAATAACTCTTGCTGGATTGCAATATTGCTTATTTACATTGTTACAAGTATATTACATATTATGACATACCAAAGTCAATTTCATTTAGATAAAAAATAAAAAATATCTTGCATTTACGACAAAATGATAAAATATTACTATTAATGACAGACTACAAGCACAGCAAACATCCTATTCCAAGCATCTTACTTCAAAATTTTGTCACTGGATTTCCAAAGCAATCGGTAGCTGTTGGTGTAGAAATAAGACTCCTTTTAGTTCTGATTTTTATATCTTGATGAGAATCTTCTTGGCTATTATCACTCGTGTCTTCATTTTCAGTTTTGTCCTCTTTTGGTTTAGCATCTTCTAACGAAGGAACGCTCTCAGATTTGCTCATTTTCGATGCCAATTTGATTACTGGCTCTCTAGACTGTCAGACCATCGAAGTAACTAGTAAAATAAAATAGGAATGCCATTCTCTTATCAATTAAGTCGATAAGTATACGTATAACGACAACGCCCACAATCCATAAACAATTTGAAATACAAAATACTGTCAATATCAAATCAATAAATATGTTTAATATTTAAGACGTTATCTCAACCCGAACGTCCGAGAAGGATTTCATTGTATACATTTCGGTTGTTCAGCGGTATCTCTGGTTATTTGTTTATTGCTTTATTGCCACCCTTATTTATTGTATAATTAGTTTTACTTACCATCAAGTAATTACAATGGCCAGCAGTACTTCAGAATTTGTACCGTACCTATTTTATAGTTCAATTCAAAACAATTTGTTTTTACCATTATTCCCTCCCTGTACGTTGAGTTATTTATGTACGAGGATGGTCTGATAAGTCCGTGACTTTTTGAATATCTCACGTAGTAACTATAATGGTAACACTGTTTCCGTTAAGTGCCATCTATCGGTAGACTGCTGCAAATTTTTGATCAAGCTGGGACGTTTAGTTTGTTTGACAGCCATAGAAAGCAGCTAACCTCGTTAATTTCCACAATAATGGAAAAAGGTGAATTCCGTATACCGATTTAGCATTACTTCTTGTGCAAAAAATCCGTTAAAGCACTCAAGGAGCGGAATAATAAATACTATAGGGCCTCTACACCGCTGAACCGTCGATTCCAATGGTTAAAAAGTGGTTTACTGAGTTTTGTTGTGGTCGCACCAGTACAAGTAACGCCGAACGCACAAACGCATCCACCTGTTCATCGGACTGAAATCACTAATCGCTCGCCTCCTAGTGATTCTTTGAGGGGCCCAAACATGTGGAAATTATAAGGGGATAGGTCTGGGCTATATGGAGGGTGTTCCAGCTGAGTTCAGTGCATTTTACCGACTTGAGCCTGCGTTAAAGCTGCGGTATGAGGCGTACTATTATCGTGCAAGAGTAACACATCACGAATGGAGTGCGTCCTCCTTTTTCGGCATTAAGCAAGCTTTACTTGACTGAGAAGGTTACAGTAGCAGGCTGCATTAGTATCTCTTCACTCGTGCAAAAAATCGACTAACAGCACCTTTCTTTAGTCCTAAAAAACCGTAGCTAAAGCTTTGCCTGCAGACAGACGTGTTTTCCGCTTCACTAGGTTTGATTCATCTTTGCGTCGCCACTCTATGTTTGCTCGTTTTGATGTTGGAGTGTAATGGTGCTTATATTTGATATACCCTTGTATTTAGAAGGAATAAAAAAATTAGAAACACGGTGGAACAAATGTATCGATCTGAAAGGAGACTATGTAGAAAAGCAAAATGATTTTTTACTGAAAAACTGATGTTTTCTTTTAAAAGTCACAGACTAATCAAACTTACCTCGTACTTACAGATAGTTTTAAGTTTTAAATTTAGTATTAGTTTATCTCTCAAAAACACATCTTTCATTTGCTAAATAAACAACATCAAAATAAAATAGTGTCTTATTAATAATCACCATCATACATATATCATATCATCAAATTCAAGGGCTGTACTATCATGATATAGTCAAACACGAATAAGAAAATAACGTGATTATTTTTATAATAATCCCAAGCATCGTACATTCCCATTGTGAGTTCCTGTTCCTATGGTTCACGGCATATTTTAATCCTTTTAAAAGCGAAGGACGCCATAAACAGACTGTGCATTATTATCGGTTAATTAAAAACATTAGAACGTCATCTAACCGCTTCACAGAGAAAACGACTTGTTACCTCCAGTAGATTGTCGAGCGTCTATTGTCCGGTATCGATCAGTCTCGATATCAAACGTACCGCTTTCGGGGTCGAGTCAACGTCAACATATCCGTTCGCTACAATATTCTAGTTTTAGAGAAACGCGAATATTCTGTTATTCTTTTTTTTCATTTTAGTAACTGTTTATTTTAATTTTAGTTTTAATTTAAACCAGAATATTAAACGATATTCTTCCATCGCACCTTAAATCCATTGATCTTGACTGGTAAATATCGTATTGGGAAAGTTAAAATCATGTACTACCAGTATCGTTTTTCATTATTGTCACCGGTTACCTTATGTATATACAAATTATCTAAAAAGACCATATATAATTAAATCATTGTTAGTAGTATTTAATTAGTTGAATTTGTTATTGGGATTTTTTAGCAGTTCTTACGTAATGAACATTGAAATTGACAACATAATGATATAATTATGTATAACCCATTAGTAAATATACCTACGACAAATTAAAAAAAAATCAGTTAGAGAAAAAATTGACTTTATTAAGCAAATTTATTACAAATACGAAGAATAAACGTAAAAGTATAAGAGTAAAAGTCTGTAAATATTAAGATATTTATTAAACCTGAAATTTTGCTTCAATGGGTACGTCTCAATGTTGGATTGCTCAAATTTGATTTCTTTGTTTGTTACCAATCTCTGAAGATGTAGGTATACCTATACCTTTAACCTAGAACTAATATAAAGATAGGTATTAAGAAAGGATGAAGACAAAATAAATGCAAATGTTAATTAAAAATAACTTTGAAATATGTAACAACAAATAAAAAAATAAATAAAACAAAAATATCGGTATGTAAGGGAGGTGAAGACAGAGAAATGTATTATAAAAATTGGAGACGAAAAACGAGAACAAGTTGCCGATAAAATGTGGAGGGTGGATGCCCCGGAAAACAAAATTTGGAAGCGTTTGATATGTGGTGTTATAGGCGGTTGCTGAAAATACTATGGTTAGGAAAGGTTAGAAATGAAGAGATATTAATAAGAGTTGGAGAACGAAGGGCGTTATGGATGTCAATAAGGTAAAGGAGAGATATGGTGGTAGGGCAACATCAGAGGCGTGGAGGGCTCGTTAGAGACATCCTAGAGACAAAAATAGGAGTAAAAAGAAACAGAGGAAGGCGTAAACTAGATTACTGTTTACAAATGGTAAATGATATAAAATGTTCTGATTTTAGAGGAATGCGAAGATTCCATTATTCTTTTTATGCTTGTTAGTAACTGTTTATTTTCATTTTCTTCTTAATTTAAGCCTTATTCATAATATTAATGATTCATAATTCATAATTTAAAATAGAAAAAGTTACCAGGAAAAGTAAACAGTAAACACAATGAATATCGCGATTACTACCATATTATTAGGATTACCATAGCAAATACATTTCTAAATTTACTACAAATAACCGGTTTGTAACTATCCTGTTTTTAAACTTCAACAAGAGTTAAAAATAAAACACCACTTTTTTATTAAGCGAACTCAACAATTGTTTCAACAGAATACTGTCATTTCTAATAGTATTAGATGAACATTTTAAAAGAAAAAATATGGCAAACCTTATTTATACCTTATAACTTATAACTAATATAGAACTAGAAGTTAGCAAAGTATTTGGAAGATCATAGTGTAGAAACAACGTTTATTATTACGTTAGTTGTAGGCCCGTAAATGGAGTAATAATAAAGGCGAGTGATAAGAAGCTGATGCGATATGGTTGTCGACTATGTTTTATTTTGGAGAATCAGCTTTGGTTATGTTTATATTCTCATTTATTATATGATTATTGTTTAAACAATGACTTGAAAGACCTGTGCAAAATTTTTTTGTTGAAATGTTTATGCCCATAAAGATACGTTTGAAAGAACGTTTACGTAACACGTCCCTTCACAACATATGCACCGTTAAAAGTCTAGATATTATCTTGTTATTATTTGTAAAAATTTCATTAGATGCACTGAAGTAATAAATTTTGATCATGAAATTGACGATTTGCAGATTGGAAGTAAGGCTTCTGTTGAACAGCTGCTTCTTATTTTTTTAACGGTCAAAACAAGTTTTAAATTCAGTAACCAAATAACGAGATAGCTCGAAATTAACCTTACTTAAAATATAATGGTTCATAGCAATTATTCTAATCTAAATTTGGTTGAAGAAATGAAGTTTCTTCATGGTGGAATTCCATATTTACACAACAAACGCATGTAGGAAAATCATAACGAGGAAACCACTATAACATATATTTCACTCAACAAGGGTATCTATAAATCGCAGTGATGGTGATGGTTGGAAGAAATACTTAATAATGGAGATCTACTGATTTTGAATTTTTAAGACAACCCAAGCAAAAAACATCTAAATTGTGGTCCTATTAAATAAAAAATTGAAAATTAGTCATCCAGCATTAACTGTACGTTACCTTATTTCAAAATATGTATTTTATAATTTAACGAAGGTTATAATATAGACACTATCAAAACATTATGAACTTTTGTTAATTGAAATCATTTAATTTCTGTAATCGTGACATATTGTACGGATGTTAGAATGATTGAATATATAACAATTTTCTTTGTAAACAAGTTAATAAATATTCAAGTTACTTTTCACAATTCAAAAACGACTTTTTTTGGGTAAATCGATATTGTCTTTATTTAAAATTGTAATTTATTTAAAACTTAAAGATTGTTTTAATATTTATTTGTTTTTTGTTTGCCATTTACGGTTAATACTAAATTTTAATCAATTCACAAAAATTTTCCATCATATAATACGAATTCTAAGTAATTCTATTTTTAGCACAAACTCGCTTTATGCATGAATTTTTAAATAAATCCTCGTAACCTAGTGTCAACATTTATTAAAACATACAAATATATATACAAAAAATGTAATCTAAGAATCTGTCTCAATCTATTTCAAACTGTTACTACCTATTATTATTTTTATTTCATCATTAGCTTCAATGTGACCGACCTACCATTATTTCAGAGAAAAATTAAAGTGAAATTGAAGAATATTATGTATTTATTTGAATTACAAAAGACAAGTAGACTTGGTGTAATAACTTTTTGTAATTTTTTTAATCATTTTGTTTTTGTTTTTTCAAATAAACTTTTCATGGTAGGCATACAAGTTGGTTATCAAAGACACCTTAAAATTTTATTCTTCGTATGAATTCGTTAAAAAAGTATACACCATTCCATGTAAAATAACAAAGTTGGCATAAACTTTTTTGTCACTATCTAAAATAATGCGATTCACATTTAAGATTATTTATTCGATAATTAATTAAATAAAAATAATGAGGGAATCTGAAAGTGTATTGATAAAGAAAAAAACTACAGATCTAAATCAACCACATCAAACTGGAAGCATGAATTTCAGTTGAGTAAAGATCTCAATGTAAGCCAGTATAATTAAATATTTTGCCCAAAGCTAACCGCAAATCTCTATAAAATGTATTATCGAGTAACCTTAAATTTATTTCCTTGAGACATATTTCCTTGTAAATATGTAAAATAAATTGCAATTTTAAAATTCATAACTTTAATGGCGAATATCTTCTTTCTGTTATCTCATAAGCGCAAAAATAAATCAGAACACGTAGATGTTACAAAAACTTTTACTGTTAATCACTATAATATAATTTCCCCACACAGTAGCTTCCTGAGGTGTAAATAAACTAGAATTAAAAAAAGGCTTTAAAAGTTTTGGGTGATTCATTCCCACTAGCTACTCATACTGGCGGGAGGGGGGCAGTTCTTCCGACCTACACTGTAGTGAAATCGTAAGTGAGGGTGGGTGGTAGTTAGGGAGAGAAAGATGAGATGGACGAAATGAAGACCAGACCGAAGAGAAGAAGATTATCTGTGCAAAATTATTGCTCCATCATTTGCCTAAATGACCCAAGGAAACAGAAAACTTGGATCAGGATAATAATCCAACCGGTGACCTCCAGAAAACTAAGCAATATTTTAAACCACGTCGCTCAAATACAAAACTAAATACAAAATCCTTAAATACTGAATAGAAATGGGAAGAGTGGGGTGGGAGAACAAAAGGTAGACAATTATAGAATAAGTGATGGAGAATCTTTACATCAGTCTGGCCATTTAAAATTCCGTATAACATATTTAATTACCAATTATAAAGAGTACAATTAGAGTAAAGTAATAAAAAAATTATGTAAATATTCATGTTTTTTCCAAAAATAAAATTAAGCTCTTAGCATTCTGCCGGAACTGCCAGACGTATAACGCGATTTCAGCACGCCGTACCTACCTGCTGCTTATAACTACAGACAACGTATTGTAAGAAAATAAAAATACTAATACACATACATAATGGGAATTAATTTTTGAATTAATTCTTTACCCACTACAAATTAACTCAAATTAGTAAAAATAGTACTCATAAAGGATATATCAAGTAAACTGCAATAAATTGTGTGTAGGACAGGATTAATAGGAAATGCTTTGAGAATGAAAATTCAAATTCTACTTATACTTTTGCTTTTGTTCACCCACTTCACCCTCCCTCTTTTCTATTTGGTAGTAGCAGCTCGTGGTCAATTTTTCGGGAGGGTCAAAATTGTCAATTCCCAAAATGTCCTAACTGATTTTTATTTCAAGAAAAACATGATGTCAGAGGTGTGACAGCAACTATTGGTTAAAAATAAGCACATATACGACAAAAAATATTAATTTACACCACAAATATATAAGTATATAACCCGACCTACTAAAAATGCTAACGAACAAAAACAACCCGAAAAATACTGTATTTTCCTCGCCGCGGCTGTTAACCAAAACTTTGCCACTACACTGCTTCAGAAAGCCGTATAACATAATACAAATTAGATCGGAAAAAATCGTCTGTCTCTCGCATCCGTTTAAAGCAATGTGGTCATTGCTGGCTACCAGCCCGATTTATGCCAACTGCCAACGAATGAAAATCAATAATCAAATCAGTACCACCAAGGAGATGCAATCTGGTTCGTTGCGCCAATGATGTTGCGGTATCAGTAAATAGGCCGAGTTTATACGCTTAGAATAGTTAGAATAAAAAGGAAATTTCCAATTGACCTAATGGAGGAGCTGCGCCTGCGTTTCAGTATTAAAATATTTTGTATTTTGCCGTCTGGGAAAGCCATTGTGTAGTGAAATAAATATCTTTGTGCTTAACCATAAAAGGTTTGTAACTTTTAAGTGTTGTGTTTTATTTTCGTAATTGCGGTGTTACAAAAATTATCAGCTTCACAAATAGGTTCAGGTTTTCGCAACCAGTTGATGAACTAGTGTAGTCCTTATTCGGGTTTAAAGGCCGTCGTTGTTTGGAATTGCTTCCTAGAAGCCCTTTAGACCCGAAAAAGGACTACACTAGTTCATTATGACCTTCGTCGATTCATTCATATCGAATAGATTCCCGCAGTTCACCTAGCTGTGTATTATATTGAATGATGGTACGCCTATGGTTTCCTCTATTCTTACGTGTTAAACTGTTATTAAAAAACAGACAAATCTGTATTGTTGTTACTACCTTGGTGTAAGCTACCACGTGTGTAACAGTATTTCTCCCAAGAGTCTGAATCGCGACAGAAACAGATGATAGGAAATCGGTAGTGTTAAAGAAAGTTGCATATATTTTAGCTTAGAGTCAGTGCAGCATATAATTTACCTACCAGCATATTAATCTTTACTCACTGCTTATTAGAATTATCAGGGATTATTAATCTCTTACGTCAAACGATTACTTAATATCAATAGAACAATTAGCCTATTGCTAAAATAATCCTTATTTTCTTATTAAAACCACGATATTGATGAATATCCAGATGAATATAACTATTAATTTGAAGTAGTTGGTAAAAATTTATTAAAAAATTAATTCACGTTATTGTAATCATTAAATATCAATCAAAAATCGTATAAATAGATGACCAATCTGGCTATAACTATCATATTATTTATAAATAATATTATTTTTACTGTATGTCCATTTAAACTTTTCATTTACAGTGAAATTGCTGATTGCCAAAAGATACCTATGTTCTTATGCAGAATCAGAGTACTTCTCTCATTTCTGTATGAAATAAACACACTGTGGTGTAAAAAAGATAGAAAAAGAAGTGGAAAGAAAAACAGTCTTGTGTTGATAATGCCCACGTTTGAAGTGTCCGCTCAGTAAAATTGTGTTAGTGGTAATTGGGGTAAGTCTCCTATTTTATTTATATACAATGTGGGGTACGTCTGTAGAAGATGAGGAAACTGTAATTATTAAGTTTGCTACATGGAACTGCAGAAAACCTCACTCTAATATATTTTTAATCCAGTTTTAAAACGTTTTATCTTTTATTGAACTATAGAAGTTCTATTACTTACCCAATTCATCGTTCCATTTTTTTTAATACTTTTCGGCAATTTTACCCACTTCTCGATAATTGATCCATGCGCATCAATTCCGTGTTTTTTCTTAATGCCGCTGGAGATGACGGCCTTCCCTAAATCTTTTTTTTCATCTTCTTGAATCTTTTTGTTATAGTCTTCAAAAACCGGCTTGTCAGAATCTATTTGTTTGTTTGTTGTTTCTGTGACTGTCTTCATGATAATTTCAAGTGGTTCTCTTTTTTCTGTTTCCGACATAATTTTAAAATTCACTGAGATGACGGGCACACGGATTATACTATCCGCTTTTATATACTCCAAATTTTGAGTTATGGTTAAGTAAACCGTTAGGAAGAAGAGAAAAGGCTATTCAAGGTCGTTTAATATTTTGTTGACCACAACTGGTTAAAGAGTGGAAATGACTGACTGAAGATGAACAAGAATTAAATTATATACTTTTACCTACCCATTAATTTACAATTTAGGAAGTTGGGGGAGTCGAGAGATAAAAAACCATTTTTTGATACCAATCAGACACAACTCGTTCAACAACTACTAATATACCTATTCCACAACGTCTCCTTTTATAAGTATATAATCTAAGGATAATACTTAAAGGAAACTTTACTAATAAGTTGTATAAACAATAGTGTAGTACGCATTTTTCAATAAGGAACAGAAGAATACCACGTTACGAAATTCCTCAAATTTTTGTTGGAAAATTTTATTGTCAGATTGCTTAAACCAAGGTGTGCCTCCTAAAGTATTTAGAGGTAGTTTCACAATCAATCATTTGCAAATACTGATTCGGTTTACATCATTTTCCTAGGATCATCTTTATCGGGATAAAAGTGCGACACATTTAATAGTTTATTTTAAAACAGAACTTTTCAAAATTAAAAGTATACACAATTGTAACTAAAGCTTATATAATTAATGACGATGTTTTTACATTTTAGTATAAAGAAATTTAAGGAAATGTTTATTTGTGTTAGTTGTATTACAACTTACAGCTATTTTTATCTGCCTAGGTATCGTACATTATAGATTAAACAACAAGTTTTCTGTACACTTTATGTATATACTTTGTATAAAATGATATAGTTAAATCCTCGACTGTTTTATATTTCGATGAATTCTTCAATTCCAACTTTTCTGGAAAAGTAAAGTTTTGCAAATATTTGGTAGTCGATAAATATAAGTAGATGTGCAAATAATTTATTCGTTGTGCAATTGAAATACAGATCAATTTTCTGGCCAGTGATAGCGTTGATAGAAAAAGTAAAACAATGCGAACGATATATACACACAGTCCAAAAACAGTACTTCTTACTTTTGATAATAATTTTTTAACTACCAAAGAAGAAACATCCAAATCTAAAATCAATTATTAAGATGATTATAAATATTACGTGATGTATCCAGTTAAACTACCGTTTCCTAGGATAGGGCTGTCGTAAAGACAGCGTTAGTTATATAGTAGAACGCTGTCCTAGCACTTTTACGAAACTGTCTGTGAATTTTTTAATAGTTTAACGGACTTATGGTTTAATTGTTTCCTGGAAACTACACTGAACTGGATGTATGTATTTGATGAAACTAAAACCGAAGGAGCTGGTTTTACACGATAATGACGATAAAACTAAAAACAATTTCTTTTAAAAATTTTTTTTATTAGGTACTTCTTCTATGCCTATAAACTTAACTTTCTAACATTAACGGAAACGGAAACAAATAAAAATTATTTGCAACTAAAGCATTTGTGTTAAGCATTATCTATTCTGTATTTAAGAATATTATTGTTATCTGTAATTGTAATTGAAGCAATAGATTAGTTTGAAGTGCAAGAATTTACATTGCTTACAATGATTTTCAATAAATTAAGATATATTAATCATTTTTCAATTTCTTTTAATTGATATTGAGGTGAGGAGTCATTATTAGACGTTCCGATTATCGTTAATTAAAACGTCTTTGGAAAATTAAATGTATTAGTGAGTCGAAAATTTGGGAGTGGGAGTTATCAAGGATGATGTTTTTGACTAAACTGTCTACCACTTCTGGTTATACCGATAATTTATGTCTTTGTTATTTTAAATGAAATGGTATGTTTTTACAACGAATTCGAATGATGCATAAAATTTTAAGATGACTGATAACCAACTTGTACGCTTACTACGAATAGTGTCTGAGATAACTGAATTTATAGAAAAGTAAGGCTACCGCAACCCAAACTATAAAATATCATAACTTCCGCGAAAAACTAAAGTGTTGAAATCTTTATTAATTAGAGTCGTCTTAAGACTAACATCATGCCAAACTTAAATGTCATAATTAATACGGAGTGTTTAGAAAAAATACAAAGCTTAAAATCTTCAAATACGAATAACTTCATTTTTTCAGAAAGCACCTGCATATTTTATTTTGTCATTCGAATCTCTTTATGATCTCCTTTCGATATATTTTGATGTTTAAGATTTCTAACAGGCTTAGTTTTCTTAAAACGTCTAACTTAGGTACTACTCAATTTCAATAACCATGTGTGTTAGTTAATAGGACGGAGCAATAGTACTTTTTAAAGTATTTCTATTAGGTAGTAAATATGCAGGCTATTTAATTGTGAAAAATTCGGATAATTAACCAGGAAGAAAAAGGAATTGTTTCATTTTTTGCATTAAACGGATAAAATGTTAAATTTATCATTATAAACTTAAACAATACCGTTGTTTCTTTTATTTAATCACTTCAAGTCGCACATCGATATACTTAAAAAAAAACACAATTGCAAACAGAAAGAGGGGATTAAATTTATTTAGCCTATTTATATCCAACTCAACTGTTTGTAGTTTGTATAAAATAAAGTAACTATAAGCTGTAAGCTTGTATTCACGTCGAATGTAATTTATTGATTATCAAAACTTGCTAGGCAATTCACTAGCATTTACGTAATTTCTCTTAAATGAATTGAAGAGCATCGTACATTCCTATTGTGAGTTCCTCTTTCTATGGTTCTCGGCAGATTTTAATTCTTTTATCGGCGAAGCTGACAATCCCGAATGACGTCTATGTTAAGATAACATAAGTTTTTAAAAAATTTCAATCCGTTTACATGCCTAAACAGACTGTACTATATTATCGGTTAATTGAAAACATTATAACGTTATCTAACCGCACCAATAACTTTCTCAAAAATCGATAATTTTCAAACATTTTCCTTTATATATGATCTACCGTGATTCCTACTTTCAAATTTAAGTCATCAAATCAATACTTAATGTCGCATATAAAAAAAAATAAAAAAGAGGCTACAAATGAAAAGGTTTTGACTTTCTGGAAAAATCAGAAATACACTTTCATATGGTATTACTTTCATAGACATCTATTTCTTTTGTGTAATTTAGCAATTGGAATTGTAGGCGTTCTATAACTTATTCATTCGATTAGCGGTTTTACCAGCGTAATGAACTTCTCCTTATTCTTCAGCTGTTATTTAGTTTCGTTAGTTGACTTTGTTTTTCGAACCACGAAAACTATTTGAAAAAATGGTTTCCACATTCAACATATACAAGGTTATTCAAACTGAGTGGTACATTAGACGTTCTAGAAGTTTTTCTAAAACCGTGTTAGAGATTTGAAAATTTGTAATCAATCAGCAAGGATAATCTTTCTATCTAATGTAATTTCAACTGTCTGCCACTTCCGGCTATACCGAAAGTTGATATCAACTTTGTAATTTTAAATGGAATGGTATATAAAACATAAATTTTTAAGGTGAATATGTTAAGCAACTTGTATGCCTACGATAAACAGTATCTGAGATAATTTATTTTATAGCAAAAAGATTGCTACCGCAACCCAAACTATAAGAAATCATAACATCTACAAAAATTGACTTAGAGTGTTGAAATTTTTACTAGTAATGGTCAAGTCTTTAGGCTAACGTCATGCCAAAATTAAGCTCATACAGAGGGCTCAGAAAAAAGTGAAAAATCTTCAAATTCGAGCAACTATATTTATTATATTTTGTCATTCGATTCCTCTTTTTATCCTCTTTCGATGTTTTCCATTGTTATATTTGAATAAAACATCCAAAAACTTTTAAAATATTTGAAATAAAATAACAGAAAACGTCCGAATGTACCAAAATAATACAAAAAAAGGAATTGAATAATAAAACAGAATATGGTAAGTACCATTTGAAAAAATGAAGTTATTCGCATTTGAAATTTTTAAAATTTGTGTTTTTTTAACGCCCTGTATAAATTAAGAAGCTTAATTTTGGCATAACATTAGATTTAATACTTTACTATATATAAGTAGTAAAAATTTCAACACTTTCATTTTTTATAATTTGGGTTGCGATAGCGATCTTTTTTCCAATAAATTAAATTATCTCAGAAACTATTCATCACATAATGGGTATACAAGTTGGTTATCAATGTCCCCTTAAAATTTTATGTTTCTTGCGAATTCGTTGTAAAATAACAAAGTTGACATCAACTTCCGATTTAACCATATGTGGCTAACAGTTGAAATTATTTTAGGTAAAAGTATCATCCTTTATAATCCCATATCCCAAATTTCTAAAACTCTTAGTTTTCCTCAAACGTTTAACGTAACACTAGTTCGAATAACCTCGTAAATCGAGATTTATCCGAGGTAGATATGAATGAGTACCTAATAATTGACACATTTTTGGAGTTGGCATGATGTATCTATAGTAGTCTTCTGTTTTTGATACAACCCTAAAAAATCACGTCTGTTTTTGTTACTTTTAATATTAATAATGATATATATATATATATATATATATGTGTGTGTAGAAGTGTTACCTACTTGAGAAATTCATTATTACTAAATTTTCAATCTAAATATTTCAATCTACTATAATATAACTAACTGAACATTTGCTTATTTAGTATAATTGCAGACATATTATTTATTTATACAAAATATTTTTTAACGCTCCCGATATATCTTTTCGTTCAAGAGAAACTATTTTATTTCACTCGAAGACAGAGCTCGAATTGGCTTGACATGAATTTAACCCAAAAGAGCCTCAAAGGACGTTAAAGGTGATCAGTTTTTAGGACGGCAAAAACTGATAGTGATAAGAAACTCGTTGTATCTGTCTATGTACATGTGAATTTATGGATGTATTTGTTTCGGTTGTATCGTGATGTTGAACGATGCCTTTGCTGTTTTCCATTTAAACGCGATAAACAAGTAAACAAGCCTTTCGTTTCGTTTCGTATAAAGTTGTTGGTTTTTATCATTCCACATTTGTGTTTTAAAAAGAAAATTTTCACATTAGATCGTACACAAAATTACCAACAGCGAGATTTTTCACAAAATAAAATTTGTTTTTATTTTAATGATTTAGAAATAGACTTTTCATTTATCATTCAGAGTTTTTACTTTATATACATACTACTAATTATAGTACTATAGGGCTTTCAATATTTTACTTTCTAAGGAAATACGGTTAGACCCCAATCAATTTTCGCGCCTTTTAGGGAAGTTTGTAAAAGGCAAATGTTAAATAGGCACTTTGCAGCGAGGGCGACTTTAATTAGAAAAGGAATTCTAGAATTGATTGTGATTTTAGGGCAAAAGCTAGGCTATAGATTGTAATAATAATAATTGAAATGATAACAAAGCAGAACAGCTATGAAAGAGTTTTAGCACAACATGTTAAGCGGAGCATTTTGTGTATTTTCTCTAATATCGGAAGGTTAAAAAATGAAAATTACAGAAATTCTTTCTCTAACCAAAATAACGATTTGTATAAATTAAGTGTGCATTCACAAATAGCAATGGATAGGTACCTAACAATTGTTGAAAGTGTTTTTTATGTCGTTGTGACTAATTAAAAAAATAAATAAACCAATACGATAATAATACTAGTAGAGGTAATATTCCAAGCAAGTTTGTTGCATTTTTATTTACGTTTTAAAAGAAAAACAACGCTGAAGCAAAAAATATCGCATTCATCAGTTTTAGGACGGTAGAAAGTTTATAGTGATAAGAACCTTCATAGTACTGTATTGATTATTCAAAATATTAATAAATGTATTAAAATTAAAATTAGAGTCTATTATGGCAAACACATCATCTACATAGTTTTGGAAACATATTACTTCATTTTGTTTCAAAATCACTTTAAAATAAATTTGCGAAAAAGGATGAGAGTGGATTTCCCATTGCTGTGCCGTTTGTTGTTTGTTTATATACCCTGTCTCTAAATTGGAAAACGCTTTGCGACATCTATAAATTTGTTAATTTGATTAATTGCGTAATTTAAACTTTGGGCAATTTTAAATTTACTAACTAATAATTTAAAATCGTATTTTCCTTTATTGGTACAATGGGATATTCATTACATTAATAATCCCCTTATATATTTCTTGTATCCAAATACTTATAAAACGCGAATATTAGTTAATTTCTGTTATTTATGTTCATGCAATAAATATAACCACATGGTGACTGAAATATACATACGTAGTGATAGTAAATAAATTTTGAGTTAAGTTTTGATGAATTTATTCTTTGTATATAAATTGCATATAGAACAAACAGGTAAATGAATTAAGGACAGGATTCATAAACATAGGAAACGTTTCTATTCATGTTTTTGCTTTTGTTCACCAACATCACCTACCCCCTTTCGTCTTAGTATTATTATTTAATTTTAATTTTAGTATATTTCCATCTAAGGAAGCTACTGTGTGATGAAATAATATTTTCGTAGTTTAAAAGGTTTGTAACTTTTACGTGTTGTGTGTTATTTTCGTAATTATAGAGTTGCAAAAATTATTAATTACATCATTTCATCATATCATAAATATTTCCTCATTTCCCTTAGCTGTGTATTATATTGTATGATAGTTCGCTTATTGCTTCCTCTATCCATAGGTTTTTAACTGTAGTTAAAAAAAAGACAAATCTGTGTTGTTATTACAACCTTGAGGTAAGCCACCACGTGTGTAACAGTATTTCTTTCAAGCGTCTGAATCATACGACAGAAACAGATAATAGGAAATCGGTTGTGTTAAAGAAAGTTGGATATATTTTAGTTTATGAATCAGTGGAGGATATAATTTGCCTACCAGGATATAAATATTTCCTCACTACTTATTAGAATTATCTGGGATTCTTAATCTCTTACATCAAACCATTACTACTATTGTGTTCTTGATTAATTGAACGATTGGCCTCTTGTCAAAATAATCCTTGTTTTGTTATTAAAACCACGGTATTATTATTCCAGAAGAACGTAACCATTAATTTGAGGCACTCTGTAGTAGGTAAAAACTAATTCACTTTGATGTAATCATTAAATATTAATAAAGAATGTTACACATAGGTGACCAATTAAAGTTTTTTGAAAATTTAAACAATTCTTTTGCAATGAAATTGTTGAAAGCAAAAATACGTACATTTTTATACAAAACGGATTATCTAATTCATACATCAGAGCACTTGTCTTATTTCTGTATGAAAAAAACACACTGTGGGATACATCTGTATAAGGCGATGATAAGGAAAATATAATCATTGATTTTGCAACAAGGAACTGTAGAAAGCCTTACTCTAATATATTTTTATAAAATTTTGAATCATTTTATCTTTTATTACTTACCCGATTCATCATTTCCTATTTTTTACCACTTTTCAACTATTTTTCCATTTGCACCAATGGCATGGTTTTTATCAGTTCCACCATCGATGACAACCCTGTCAGTAATTTCTGGAACATTTATTTGCTTATTTTCTTTCTTCTTTCCATCTTCCTTAATCTTTTCGAGCTCGTCTTCAAAAACCATTTCATCAGAATCTATTTCTTTGTTTGTTGTTTCTGTGACTGGCTCCGTGGTAGTTTCGTGTGATTTTCTTTTTTCTGTTTCTGACATATTTTTATAATTCACTGATTCGATGGGTACAGAGGTATTACTAACCGTTTCTGCAATATACTCCAAATGTGGAGGTATGGTTAAGTAACTCGTTAGAAAGTAGAGAAAAAGCATATTCAAGGTCGTTTAATATTTTGTTAACCACAACCGGTTAAAGCGTGGGAATGACTGACTAAAGATAAACAAGAATTAAATTATATACTTGTACTTACTCATTACGACCACTGTAGAATACGAATACAATTTATAATTTAGGAAATTGTGGGGAATCGGGAGATAAAAAACCGTTTTCCGATACCAAGCAAACACAACTCGTTCAACAACTACTAATATACCTATTCTACAACGTCTCCTTTTATAAGTATATTATGTGAGTATAGGTAATACTTAAAAGAAACATTAGTAATAGATTGAATAAACAATAGCGTAGTACGTATTTTCCAATAAGGAACAGAAGAAGGCTACAGTACGAAATACGTCAAATATTTCTTGGAAAATTTTATTGCCAGATTGCTTAAACCAAGGTGTGTTTCTTATAGGTATTTAGAACTAGTTTTACAATCAATCATTTGCAAATATTGATTTAGTTTACACCATTTTTCTAAGATTTTCTTTATCGAGATAAAAATGCGACCGATTTGATAGTAAAGAAGAAAAGATAACACTAATGTAAATTTCAAAAATGACTATTTACTTATACAAAATCATGAGTTTCACGAAGAGTTTAAAACATTACATGTAGAAAATAATATCTTTAAATTGTCATTTTTAGAAATGAGTAAATTTAAAAATAGCCAATTACTAATTAACGAATAAATAGATTTTGCCTGCCCCCCTAGCCTACACAGAAAGTTGTTCCGTCTATCAATTTAATTATGTTTCGTTAATTATTTAAATCTACATTTTCCAATTTTTATTTTGTGTTATTCTTGTAATTTAATTTCATATTTCAAGTATTTCTTTAGCATTTTAAATTGCATGAAAGTCGCATTTCTGTTTGAATGTTCTACACCTGATTTTAAATTTTTATACTAGGTCAACGTAAACATTCTTTGTGTTATTTCCGAAATTTTGCCTATTCTAGTATAAGTATTCCATTGCTAAATGCTGCTGTTTCGGTTTGTGACAAACTGTACATATGTATTTATACATGAATTGGCTATAGTTTTATGCATGAACTAGTCCATAAAACCTTTCAACATCTGGTAAAATTGTTTACAATATTCGTAAATCCGTTTTGTGGTATTTATTACCCCTTTTTGAGAAGAGCTATCGTATTCTTTTGTTGTCTTCGCTTAGCATGCAATATCTGTAAATATTGTTGATAATTTTGCAAATATTCCGGTTCCTAGAAATTTGGCACAGTGGCACATCATTCGGAATTTTCCAATAATTTAGTTTGAAGTCTGTTTGTAACATTTGTGGGCGATTCTTTTTTATTAAATCTGTCGTTATCATTGGACCACTACGGGGTGGCAGGGAACTATTGGAACAAATTCGTAGTTTACGTTTTTCAGTTTGTATTCTTTTAGTTGTAGTTATGATGAAGCCATCCACGTATAAATACTTTGTACAATATATATATATATATTGGTAATAACGCACTACCCGAATTAAAATGTATTTGTGATGGTAGCATTCACACCATGAATTTTCTTAAGTAACTGAACAAATTCAATCGCGAAGGGTTGATCAATGAAATGCAATATTGAATAAACTTATAAACAAAAATGAATGTCTATAATATATATATATATACAAATACATTTTAATTCGGGTAGTGCGTTATTACCAAAACTGATTGCTAAGTGCATTTCAATAAAAAGTTGAAATTTCATCAACAGTGTGTTTTATTTATATTCATCTTATGAATTTCAACCAAGTAACGGCATACTCGATGTTATATTTTTTTCTACCTAGGTATTGTATTTTATCGATGAAATAACAACTTTTTTGTACATTTTTTATGAATACTTGTTTGTACCAAGAATAGTTAATATCTTGACTATTTTATAGTTCGAGTTATACTTAAATTTGCAACAGAGCAGGAAAGAAAGGCTTTAAGGAGTGGGTGTGTCGATTGTGTTATTGGGAAAATGAGACTTTAGGGCACTTAATGTACTGTAAAAATGCAATGAAGGATCAAAAACAAAACATTATAGACTTTATTGAAGAGTGGAGAAGTGAGGGAGATGATGTAGACCTTGAGGAATTAATAAAAAAGGCATTAAAAGGTGACGTGATACCGGAATTATGTGATTATTTTCACCAGGTTGAAATGAATCTAAGGGAATGCAAGTGTTAGCATGTAAGGAAATTATTGCTAGGGAATTTAAATTAGTTAATGTAAATAAGATTTGTATACAATGTTGGAAGCAAATTGCAAAAGCTCCATATAAAGGGGCATGTAATGAAAATAATAAATAAATAAATTTTAATACTTAAATTTGCAACTTTTCCGAGATAGGAAAAATTTACAAATACTTCATAGTCAATAGATATAAATAGACGTGCAAATAGGAAAAACCAGAACTTGCTGATAATTTGTGCGTTGTGCAATTGAAGTAGTACAATGAATCAATAATACATAATCATGGATATTATACCAAAAATATCATTAACTTTTTAGAAGGTTTAATTAATTTAACTCTGCGGTAATTAATTTAAATTTTTCAACGACCATAGAAGAAACATCCAAAGCTACAATGAGTTATTAAGATTGTAAATATTGTTTAATGCAGCAGGTTATGCCACGGGTTATTAGGACAACGGTGCCGTACAGAGCGTTCCTTATTCTTTTAAAATATATATTTTTCTTATTAGATACTTCTTATATTCCTATTGACTGATTCTCTCACGTTTCACGATTTGACAACTACAAAACTTGTACACATACATTAATAATTAGATGGTAAAAACAGTAAATACACTAGTCTAAAAACTAAATTAATAACAATATTATAATTCAAATAAAAACACAACGTTGTAAGTAATTTTTCAAGGTTCCACAATAATTATTTCGGCACACAGTGTCTTCTTTAAATGACAAATTAACGGAAACGGAAATATAAAAATAAATTGCAACTAAAACACTTGCGTTTTCATTAATTAATACGGAGTTGCAAGGGTCTAAAGTATGATTTGTTCAGTAATGAAAAATATTATTGTTATCTGCAGTTATAATATAATTATGGTAGATACGGCTCTGCATAGTGACTAATGTTTTTGTGAAATCGAGAATCATTTCATACTTTTTAACGACTTTTTTTCACCTGTTATTGAAAATAATCCATAACAACTAAGAACGGCTTCCCATGAACTGTATACTATCAAATTGTTTACACAAAATTTAAAATTAGACTTTTAGTAAGCTATGAAATCTAGTTTTACATTATCTATTGTTATTAATTGGGAAATTTCAGAGTGGTATTTTTTATTTTTTCATCATTTTAAAAGCACGTCTTCATGTCATCCTTAAATAATTTATGTTTTAGAACATAATTGAAATAAGAAAAAGGAATGCTGATTCTTCTCTTTATCTATAATGCTCTGTTTTTTATGTTTACACCATCTCTCTCGCTCTTGTATTCAATTATTTTTGGAGTTGTGATCAGGCGATGGAACTTGCACGAAGCAAAACAGACATAAAAGTTACATTTATAAAACGGGGATGAACCTAGCTACACGATTGGTTAAATTACGAAACATTTGTCGCAAACCGTCGCAAATCTTTAATACGATGCTTCTGCGTCGCGTTTTATACGTCATGCCGGCTTCGTGCAGTAGCTACCGCAAATCCATGCAAGCCTGGCCGCCGTGTTCATTACCATCAGTCTGACGTGGTGCGTAGTTGTAAGATGTTGTGTTCGTATCTCCGAAATTCAATCAGCTGGGTTCATTCTCTCGTAGAATAAGGATTATTTGAATGCAAATAATTACCTTGAGTTCGAATTTTTCGGATTTAAGTGAATTAAAGTAAATAACTAAATTCATACAGGTTAGTTTTTGAAGTGCATTATCCAATTATATTAAATTATGTATTTGCGAACAATTCGTTCTTTTGTTGGTCACGATAGTCGGTTTATCGAGGCGTTTACATAATGTACGATTTATTTATTTATTTAAAAGTGTAATTAATTCGTATTTCTTGTTATTTTTCTTTAGATTAACCGACAAATGAGAATGAAAAATAGCATTGAAGTTTTTTTGGTCCTACTAAGAAAAAATCATCCACTATAGCACATTGTTCGTACCGGACAACGTTTGTTGTGGACTTGTCGCCTTGGACGATTATGCGGTCAATTAAGGTGAAAATACATACTATAATGTAATTGATATAAATAACATGAATTGTTTTTGAATACTCTTTCATAGGATTTCATTTTACAGGAGCATTATAAAATGATCGTACCAGTCCTCTTTAACTCCAGAAAATAACTGAAGGTACCTCAAGGAAGCTTAAAAGAGTCATTTTCCAATGTAAATATAGACAGACAAAAGGAAAGATGTATAATAATGAATTGGTAAGTAGCAATATTGATTAAAGATAGTAGTTGTGAAATTTTCATTAAATTACATATGAAAAGTTTATTTTGCTTATTAATCGTACATTGTATCTATTATTATTATTTTAACATAAAAATTAATGACGTCACGTCACCATTCTTAAAACTACTGTTTCACTTGCATTTAGGTGCATTTTATTTTTATTTCCAGTGTAGTTGATTCTTTTTCTTGACCATTTCTACAGATTAGTCGACGAATGAGAGTTCATTGAAGTTTTTCCTGAACAACTTGGTTTACTGTTGATGTCCTTCATTTGCCACATATACATTTTATTTTCAATCGACGAGAGAGCACCTTGAAATGTATTTGCAATGGTATCACACTTCGTGGAGTTGGTTTGCTGCTCGCATTTGTTATCTGTAGAGCATTACAGTCTGCAATTAATTAAGGTGAGAATACATTTCTTATTAATGTTAATTACTCGTTAATAATCTGTTGCCAACCTATCTGTTTCAGATCGACGTTGGAGAAGACAAAGAAGACCCCGTAGTTAGAATGTTTCTTTATTTTGCATGTTTTTTATTTCAATTAATTTTTTATATTTGGAATTAATCTTTCATTTTTAATGTTTTTGATTTGAATTCATTTTTAATTTTATTTTTTTTTTACCATGCGAATTCATGTTTCATTTTTTGTTTTATTATTTTTTATCTTGCATGTTTCTTGCTTACCTCTTCGCTTTGCTTACTGCATATTCTTACTATTTTGCTTCGCATTTACACTACGACGTCCACATGATTCAACGTTTCGTTATCGTGTTCAATTCTCTTCTCAGCTTTGTGGGCCGAGGGAGGGCCTCCCCGAACGAATCCCCTTAGCCTTAGCTTTTTAGTTGTTCTTTGAAAGTATCTTAGGTACTTTCCCGCGGTCTACTCTAACTTTACTTCATTTCAGACAGGGTACAGCGGAGTTATCTGGAATAGAAGGAATAGCCGACTGCCTGGCTTGCCTTGACGAAATCTGTCCGATCTTTTCTACCAATCTATTAGTTTTTGTCGTTAGTCCTGCTTAATGCTCTATTCGCTTACAGATAATATGGTATTTCATAAGAAGACTGAAGACATCGTATTTCTTTCTTTTTATTGTATTTCCTTTGTTTTCTTGTATTTCTCTTACAGGTATTTTGTTCTTTTCACTTTATAAACTGTTATATTAATATATTCAAAATTTAAAATGATAATTGGCTTTTCCAAATTAAGTTTTTGTCAATTTTTCAAACCAAATTCAATTTTATTAGTAATTTTAATCATAGAAGTAATTTGGGTGGATAGGGTGGCTATAAGGGGAGATGCGGAGGCCACAGAGTGTTAGGGGTGCTTTTTACCCCAAACATAATGTTTGAATAATAATATAACAGCCTATAAACAATAAATTGTACAAAATTTTGTCTTTCTCTTACAGGTATTGTGTTGTTTTTACTCTATAAACTGTTATATTAATATATTCGTAATTTAAAATGATAATTGGCTTTTCCAAATTAAGTTTTTGTCAATTTTTCAAACCAAATTCAATTTTGTTAGTAATTTTAATCATAGAAGTAATTTGGGTGGATAGGGTGGCTATAAGGGGAGATGCGGAGGCCACAGAGTGTTAGGGGTGCTTTTTACCCCAAACGTAATGTTTGAATATTAATATAACAGCCTATAAACAATAAATTGTACAGAATTTTGTATTTGCCTTACAGGTATTTTATTCTTTTTACTTTATAAACTGTTATATTAAGTTTTTGCAATTATTGTTAAAACCAAATTGAATTTTATTAGTAATTTTAATAATTAGAAGTAGTTTGGGTGGATAGGGTGGCTATAAGGGGAGATGCGGAGGCCACAGAGTGTTAGGGTTGCTTTTTGCCCCAAATATAATGTTTGAATATTAATATAACAGCTTATAAACAATATATTGTACATAATTTGGTTGTAATTATAGTACAATCTTGTTGAAATATATTGATTATTAAGTGATACCGTTATGGTAACATGTATTTAATTGAATAATATAATAAATAATTTGTTTTGAATAGAAGTTTTAATAAATAAATTTATAAACGTTAATAATTTCTTAAACGAAAAATTTGAATTTAATAAACAGAAAATTGATATGGTGTCCATGAAAAAATTAATTTGGAGCATTTAATTTTTACTATAGAAATCTGTAATGGAAATCTATCGGAGAATAGCAAAACTAATTACAGGAATCTAAACATTTGAAACATGCGACCTATACAAGGTCTAATCTACAAATAGTTTGACAAAAATTACCCGAACAGTTTTCAATTTTTGATTGTCAGGCTATTTGTTGATCAGACCTCGTATGGGACGCGCAACTAAAATTTTGAACTAATTTTCAACATTTGTATCAGGAGAGCATAAGTTGATAAATGTCATTTTCGAGAATGAGAATTAGCAATTACAGTTCCATTTATCACGTTCTAACTTATTTGTGACGTAATAGAACTTTAAATTTTGTACTATATGGTTGATATCAAATAAAATGCAAAATATGAAAAATAGATTTATTATCAATTACTGCAAAATACATAAAATTATGATTAGTTTTTTATTTTATATTTATTAATAAATTTCATAATACGAAGCACGTTCAAATTACATATTAGACTTTTTATTAACTTAGGAGTTACGTCTATGGTTGACATTACAATATAAAACGAAGAAAGAACAATTTATTTCATATGTGGAACAAAAACAATAGCTAGAAAGTATATTTAATTTATAAAATATTTTATTGGGAATATTAAATCGATTATAAACTGTTATGCTAACATTTTAAAAGCTTGTTAGGCTCAAAAAAGCACCCCTAACACTCTGTGGCCTCCGCATCTCCCCTTATAGCCACCCTATCCACCCAAATTACTTCTATGATTAAAATTACTAACAAAATTGAATTTGGTTTGAAAAATTGACAAAAACTTAATTTGGAAAAGCCAATTATCATTTTAAATTACGAATATATTAATATAACAGTTTATAGAGTAAAAACAACACAATACCTGTAAGAGAAAGACAAAATTTTGTACAATTTATTGTTTATAGGCTGTTATATTATTATTCAAACATTATGTTTGGGGTAAAAAGCACCCCTAACACTCTGTGGCCTCCGCATCTCCCCTTATAGCCACCCTATCCACCCAAATTACTTCTATGATTAAAATTACTAATAAAATTGAATTTGGTTTGAAAAATTGACAAAAACTTAATTTGGAAAAGCCAATTATCATTTTAAATTTTGAATATATTAATATAACAGTTTATAAAGTGAAAAGAACAAAATACCTGTAAGAGAAATACAAGAAAACAAAGGAAATACAATAAAAAGAAAGAAATACGATGTCTTCAGTCTTCTTATGAAATACCATATTATCTGTAAGCGAATAGAGCATTAAGCAGGACTAACGACAAAAACTAATAGATTGGTAGAAAAGATCGGACAGATTTCGTCAAGGCAAGCCAGGCAGTCGGCTATTCCTTCTATTCCAGATAACTCCGCTGTACCCTGTCTGAAATGAAGTAAAGTTAGAGTAGACCGCGGGAAAGTACCTAAGATACTTTCAAAGAACAACTAAAAAGCTAAGGCTAAGGGGATTCGTTCGGGGAGGCCCTCCCTCGGCCCACAAAGCTGAGAAGAGAATTGAACACGATAACGAAACGTTGAATCATGTGGACGTCGTAGTGTAAATGCGAAGCAAAATAGTAAGAATATGCAGTAAGCAAAGCGAAGAGGTAAGCAAGAAACATGCAAGATAAAAAATAATAAAACAAAAAATGAAACATGAATTCGCATGGTAAAAAAAAAATAAAATTAAAAATGAATTCAAATCAAAAACATTAAAAATGAAAGATTAATTCCAAATATAAAAAATTAATTGAAATAAAAAACATGCAAAATAAAGAAACATTCTAACTACGGGGTCTTCTTTGTCTTCTCCAACGTCGATCTGAAACAGATAGGTTGGCAACAGATTATTAACGAGTAATTAACATTAATAAGAAATGTATTCTCACCTTAATTAATTGCAGACTGTAATGCTCTACAGATAACAAATGCGAGCAGCAAACCAACTCCACGAAGTGTGATACCATTGCAAATACATTTCAAGGTGCTCTCTCGTCGATTGAAAATAAAATGTATATGTGGCAAATGAAGGACATCAACAGTAAACCAAGTTGTTCAGGAAAAACTTCAATGAACTCTCATTCGTCGACTAATCTGTAGAAATGGTCAAGAAAAAGAATCAACTACACTGGAAATAAAAATAAAATGCACCTAAATGCAAGTGAAACAGTAGTTTTAAGAATGGTGACGTGACGTCATTAATTTTTATGTTAAAATAATAATAATAGATACAATGTACGATTAATAAGCAAAATAAACTTTTCATATGTAATTTAATGAAAATTTCACAACTACTATCTTTAATCAATATTGCTACTTACCAATTCATTATTATACATCTTTCCTTTTGTCTGTCTATATTTACATTGGAAAATGACTCTTTTAAGCTTCCTTGAGGTACCTTCAGTTATTTTCTGGAGTTAAAGAGGACTGGTACGATCATTTTATAATGCTCCTGTAAAATGAAATCCTATGAAAGAGTATTCAAAAACAATTCATGTTATTTATATCAATTACATTATAGTATGTATTTTCACCTTAATTGACCGCATAATCGTCCAAGGCGACAAGTCCACAACAAACGTTGTCCGGTACGAACAATGTGCTATAGTGGATGATTTTTTCTTAGTAGGACCAAAAAAACTTCAATGCTATTTTTCATTCTCATTTGTCGGTTAATCTAAAGAAAAATAACAAGAAATACGAATTAATTACACTTTTAAATAAATAAATAAATCGTACATTATGTAAACGCCTCGATAAACCGACTATCGTGACCAACAAAAGAACGAATTGTTCGCAAATACATAATTTAATATAATTGGATAATGCACTTCAAAAACTAACCTGTATGAATTTAGTTATTTACTTTAATTCACTTAAATCCGAAAAATTCGAACTCAAGGTAATTATTTGCATTCAAATAATCCTTATTCTACGAGAGAATGAACCCAGCTGATTGAATTTCGGAGATACGAACACAACATCTTACAACTACGCACCACGTCAGACTGATGGTAATGAACACGGCGGCCAGGCTTGCATGGATTTGCGGTAGCTACTGCACGAAGCCGGCATGACGTATAAAACGCGACGCAGAAGCATCGTATTAAAGATTTGCGACGGTTTGCGACAAATGTTTCGTAATTTAACCAATCGTGTAGCTAGGTTCATCCCCGTTTTATAAATGTAACTTTTATGTCTGTTTTGCTTCGTGCAAGTTCCATCGCCTGATCACAACTCCAAAAATAATTGAATACAAGAGCGAGAGAGATGGTGTAAACATAAAAAACAGAGCATTATAGATAAAGAGAAGAATCAGCATTCCTTTTTCTTATTTCAATTATGTTCTAAAACATAAATTATTTAAGGATGACATGAAGACGTGCTTTTAAAATGATGAAAAAATAAAAAATACCACTCTGAAATTTCCCAATTAATAACAATAAATAAACTAGATTTCTCATTTAAAAAAAGTATTTTTTATACGTATATTTTTAATTTATAGTCGCTTAGCGCATTTTCTTTTCCTTATGATGCAACATAAAATTTTGCACGAGGGTCCTTATGCAACAAAAGGGGAGTAATTTTGGAAATTAAGTTCCTAAAAGGGCGAAAAGGGGGTTCGCAGTTTATACGTGAAAATAGTTATTAGACGGACCTAGTTACTTTCAACAACAAAATGTATTTTAAAAAACATATACATAATAAAATAAGTGTATTGTAGTTTTCAATAAATCCACATCGTAGCGGACCAAGTGGGGGTTGAAGTTAGCCTGTACGATAGACTGATTAATAAACACAGAACCGAAACTATTAAAGCTAAAAATATGCAATTTTGATAGAAGCCCTAACTAACAGAAACATATTGGTATTTTATCCCCTGTACAGATTAAATGGCTGCAAAACTGTTGTATGTAAGTTCGAAGCCTCAAAAGTTAGCGACACGGAAACTCGTAATTGGACTCTTAAAGATACGTTACGTATTATTTTTCCAAAATGAATAACTAAAGAATGAAATAAAGGACGTAATTTTGTATGTGAGTCCCGTCGTTTTTGAAGATAAAGACATGAAATTTGGTAATTAGGCTCTTGGTAAATATTTAAGAAAAACGTGACTCAGCAACTAAGCGGATGATTCACCGACGTACACCCGTTATTACTAAATCCAAAAGTACCATTTTGGGACAGCAGATTCCTTTTGAACATAGTGTTGTCCTGGACTACAACTTATTGTAGGCCAAGTGATTATTTTATTATTGTTTAGATGTTGATCGATGGTAAATCGATGTTATAATTAAAGTCGGTGGTTGGTTTTATACATGTATTTACACTAAGTACACTTTATTGATGATATTTACAAAGAACCTTTGCCGAGACAGTATTGCGATTGGTGGAATAGATAATGGTAGATAATTGTGACTCTTGATAGATATACTCGAACTGAACCTGAATGTTGAATTATTGATTTGAACTGCTTATTGAACTTGTTGAACTGCTGTTATATTTTGAAATGAAGGATGTTCTAAGCACTAGTTTATAAGATAGAAAGGGATGGGGGTGTGGTACAGATAAAAGAGAAGAGTGATGAATGGTTAAAAGTGACGGATATGTATCTGTATAGTATTGTAAAGGTGATCGGTTTTTGGAATAAATTGGCGGACGTTATGACATCGGTTGAAGAGGACCCAATCAAACGGTCCTATAACGGCCTGAGGGGGAGAGGTTTTAGTCGGTAGGTTCGAGGACATATTGCTAGGGAATCCGACACTACTCAGTCATATGGGCGATTGAGTGTATCCTCTCCTCCCCGAAAAAAAAGGACATACGGTTAATAGGTATAGCAATAAAGTTTACTGCAATTTTATGGAAGATTTACAGGGATGCCATTAGAAATGGACTCGAGGGATGACTGCAATTGAAAAGGAGTGGAAAATAAAGTTTCGACTTTCACAAAAAGTGTGGAAAAAAGTTAAATAATTATTCTATATAACAAAAGAACTGGATAGTCGTCGAAAGACGTAACACATAGGCATCCACTATGAACTAATTTCTGTAAGTTCACTCCATAAATACTGTTAGGTCTTCACAATAAGCGTGTTAAATTTAAGTTTCTAGTTTTAGTGTTGCAATTAGTTATGGCATGTACAATATTTAAGTCTTTTATACAAACTGATCCAAAAGGGTCAATATTAGTTCTTTTGTATTTCAAGTACATTTTGTTTGGAAGTGTCAGTCATATCCATTTTAATTTATATTAAGCTTTGTTCATTTAATGGTTTGTAATTTAAGAAGTTTTGATTCGTTCCGTCTTGCAGGTTTGTAACTTTTTGTGTGGATTATTACCCGGACCTTTCCAAATGTTAGTGGAGAGAAATTTATTGTTTTATTAAGGTACAGCTCTTCTAAGTACGAGAGCCATATCGCCTCTATTGTTATTATGAAGGATTGGTCACTTTCTTGGGTAAATTGGTTTTTCTAAAATTTATGGTCATTACTGTAGTTTCGTGTCAGTTTGTATTAAGTACAAATTTAAATATTGGGGAACTTACCCACTGAAAGATCTCCCAATTGGTAATTGACCAAACCTTCAAAGAATGTTATAAAATTAGGAGTAACGATAGAAACACAGAGATTCTAAAAAGAGATTCTGACTCTGAACTTGCTTGTAATAAGAAATTTACCTTATTAATCATTTGGTAGTTAATTAAAGTTTTATAGTCACACGTTCTTTGTCAAATTTGTACGTAATTATTGATATTGTAAATAAATAGTTAAAAAGTTTTCGTATCCAACAAACAACGAAACTACAATCGTTCGCCATTAATTTAATGTGCGACTTGAGGATACCAGAAAGATATCTTCCAAACCCTCACATACACTTTTCCTCAAGAAACAAATAAATTAAAAAGGTGTAAAGCAGGTAAATATTATTTATAAAGCTTTGAAAATTCGTAATGAAACTCTTGGTTAAAAAGGAACAGAAACGTTATTCAGCGTCTATGGGGTAAAAGAAGGGTTCAAAGTAAGTAATCTGAACAATCTTTACTGATTCGTCAACGTACATCAAAAACTATTGAAGCCAAAAACGCCAAATTCAGTTGTTTCTATTGACTATGAAGGCAACATTAAATATTATATCTGGGTTGAAAATGAAGGTGAAAAGGCGAAACCAATAGTTTCTTACGAGAATTGTTAATGGTTCATAACCCTTATAACATGCAAGAAAGAGAGAGACCATGTAATTGTCAGAAACGCATTCGAAATTATGAAATGTTTCTCGGTTTCACAAGCACAGAGGTCGAACTTAGCTTGTTCAAAGTCTAATTTAAACTTCGTGGAACCATCGAAAGGAGCAGACATTAGTTCATAGGAAGCCATGCTTAGTTATTAAGAGTTAATCTCAAAATTTATCAAAAACATACTCAAAACCATGGATTTCTTCTCGAGTTCATAAAAGGTTGGTATATTTGCAGGTCCGTACCTAGTTTACTAATATTCTAATTTAAATTTGTTTTGAACCATCGGAAGAAACACAGTTGATGCAAAGAAGACTTTCATTAGTTGTTTAGATTAATCTCGAAAACGGCCAAAAATGTATTCCAAATTGTAAAAATTCGCAGGGCCGTCCCTAGCGTATTGCAGATTTAATTTTAAATTCGCTTAAACAATCGAATAATACAAACATAAGCCAATACGATCATTTCGTTAGTTATTTTGAATTAATTTCAAAAGCAACCGAAAACGCACTTAAAGGTACGAAATGTTCTCGATTTTCAAATGCATTAATGACTACAGGTTGTATTTAGCCTGTTAAAGGTTTAATTTAAGTTTCGATTGAGCACGTCGAAATAAGCTGACCTTACATCATCCTAAGCCTTCGTTAGTTTTATAAATGTAACGATTGAGTGGTAAGGTAGTTATGAAACATTATAGAAATAAGCATAATAAATATAAATACGTATTTATCGTTGTACTCTTGATAAATGCACTAACCGGTCGAAACATATGTAGAGTTTTTATTAAACTTATTTGAAACATTAAAAAAGCGTTTCTTCCTTGATTTACTTATTTATGAATGTACCTCAAAAACTGACAAAAACACAATCAACATTATAAAATGTTTCTCGATTACACAAAAACTGAGGTAGCATTTCAGGGCCGTACCTAGTGTACAAAAAGATATAAATAAAACCGACCTATGTACATCGGAAACATTCATCGTTTATGTGAAAATAATTTTAAAAATTGCTAGAAATACACTCAATATAATGAAATGTCCCTTCATTTTGTAAAAGTAGAGGTCACATTACAGGGCAAAAATTTGATTTAAATTTCGTTTGAACTATTGAATAGAGGCGACCTTAGTCCATAGAAATGCTACATTAGTTATTTGGTTATAACCTGAGAAACTGCAAAAAACGGTCAAAAATATGAATATTTTCAGGATTTCGCAAAAACAGAGGTAAACCCTACCTGACTCATCCAAAAGATCTGGTTTTAGTCGATAGGATACTTAATAATTCCTTGCATTTAATTACAAAACCTGCTAAAGAAATATTAGACACTATGAAATAATTCCCAATTTCATACATGAAGAAGTCACGTTGCAGGGCCGTACTTAACTTATTAAAAGTCTAACTTAAATTTAGCTGAAACCATCGAAAAGAGCAGAATTCATTCCATAAGATGTATTCACTAATTAAGTATAGTTAATGACAATAACTACCAAAAACACACTCGAATTTGTGAATTCATTCTCGGCTGCCCTAAAGCAGTGATAAATTTACAGGGCCGTAACTAGCTTACAAATCGTCTAATTTAAATTTCGTTTGAACTATCGAAAAGAGCAGAATTTATTACATGAAAAACCTTCATTAGTTATGTAAAATTAACCTCAAAAACTGTCAAAACGTACTCGAAGTCTAAATATTTTTCGATTTAGGAATACAAAATATACATAATTTTGTTTTTATATATTTTGTTTTAGAGTGACTTGTGAAGATATACTAAAGTATAAAAATAAAAACTCGTCACAAACTTCACAAACAATTTATCTTTAATAAGTACAAATACACATTTCGACTACCAAATAGTGTATTAGATGTAATAAACATAAAAAAACATAATAATAATCAATTTATACATTCTTCGAGGCTAAAGAGATAAGTGGAATGTTAGGTTGTTGTAAGGTATGTCAAAATTCATTAGGTTTTTCCTATGTTTATAAATGTACACAGATTCACTAATGATTAATTCTGATTTTTTTTACATGGTTTTAATAATTCTAAATTGCTTAAGTCTATAGTGTGATTAGTGTTTAAAAAATGAGAAGCTACAGCCGATTTTTCTGCATTATTGTTTTTTAGATGTCTGAAATGCCCTTTATATCTTGTATGGATATTTCATTTTGTTAAGCCAATGTAAAACTTATCACAATTATTACAGCTAATTTTGTAAATACCTGATTTGTTCTTAAAATCATCTTTGTCTTTAGGGTTTCCTAACAGTTTACTTAATTTATTTTTATTACTGAAAAAAACCGGTTGTATGTTTAAAATTTTAGAAATATGTTTTTGGTAAAATTTTCATGGAAAGTGAATTTTTTCCTTATTTTATTTTCTGTAAGATGAGATAATGTGGTAGAATATTTAATTTGTTTGTTAAATTTTTGTTTTATAATGATCTTTAATATCTCTTTTTTATTGAAATCATGGTTTAATCCAATTTTTAGAATGTGGTCAAATTCATTTTTGTATCTAAATTGATTTAGTGGGATATTTACTAATCTATACGATAAACTATTGAAAGTCGCTATTTTATGTTCTTTACTGTTTACATGAATCAATTCGCATATATCTATCAGTAAGAGTTGATTTTCTAAAAATGTCAACGCTTAAGGAATTATTTTCAATAATAATCAATAAATCAAGAAACGGCAGTGAGTTGGTTTCTTTTTCAAAAGTAAATTTTATTGTTTTGTATTGAGAATTTAGAAAATTTACAAACGAGTTGATATACAAATTGGAGTCTATAAATGCAAAAACATCATCAGCCATAATTTTGGGATTTTTTTACAATTATTCACTAATTTCGTTTCAAAATAACTAAGAAATAAATTAGCTAAAAAGGGTGACATGGAGTTGCCCATCGCTGTACCATTTATTTGTTTATAAGATTTGTCCTTGAATTGAAAGACACTTTGTGACATACATACATTGGTTAATACTATTAATTCTTTAATTTCTATTTTTGGAAGTTGTAAATTTGTTAACCAGTCTTCTAAAAAAGTTAAAGTACATTAGAGAATAAAGATGTAGCATCGAAATTATATTACTCTGTCTCCTTCTTCTAATTTATATGAGTTTAATCTGTTTACTAAATCAAAATTATTTTTAATCATTAAATTTGGTGGTTTCGTATAATTTTCGAATTTATTTGTTCACCATTTTGCTATATTATGTGGAAGCATTAATGTTTGAAACTAATTATTTATGACCTAGATATTTGTTGCATGATGTGTCGATGTTTGATATTAACAGTAATCGATGTATTATCTATCATTAGGTGTGCGATTCTTCAATCACTTGGACTGTTTGGAGTAGTAAGACAATGGGAGTCTGTATAGCCTGTTAGGTCAGATCCTAACGAACCACGTTACCATTAAAAGCATTTTGTATACAAGTATACGTCAAACGAACATTTTTAAGTTGAATATTACATTTTAATTAATTAAATAAAAGCAATATAAAATTATTACATCATTTAAAAGGAGGTTCAATACTATTTTTTAGATAGGTATGAAATTTTAGAAATAGAAAAAGCTAAAAAAGAAAATAAAAATATCACAAACGAGCAACGAGATTTTGGCAACAATCCCCTATGGGACCTAAACATTGTTCAACCCCCACCCTCTTAGGATGTACTATAAATTAATTTATTTGCTGTTTGTTACTTAGTATATTTTTGTTACTCCTGAAAATGCCCTTATAATGCGAAATACGTATCGAGTTTTTTAATAAAGTTTTAAGTGAATTCCCAAGTTTGTTTGAATTAAATTTTAATTTTAATTTTTGAAGAAAAGTAATTGGATTTTAATATACAATTGTATCTATACATTACCGGGCTATGCCGGGCACCAGGTTACATGGTACCCGACAAATCCACTTTCATGTACGTCTCTAATTTAAATTTCATATTTATAACAATTTAAATTATTAACTGATTAGATTAGATTAATTTTACCTTACGATTATAGTTTGGCTTTACTGTCAGTTACAATTTTTATGATGTTGCAAACTTTATTATTATGGTCAAAATTAGATGATATTGTTTGAAAGAGTTCTATTAGATACTAATATAAGTGGAATCGTCTCCCTTGCGGATTAAATAAACTTACTGAGCGTATTAATTATTTAAAAAGATTAGTCATTACATAGTAAAACACCTCATTAGTTATACAAACGAAACAAATAGAAACAAAAATAATATTAGACATACAATCCTTCATATCAATGAATGAAGAAATTACGTTTATGAAACTTTACTTTATGAACAAACAAAAATGATTACCTTCATCAAGTTGCATTTTTTACCTCTTTTCAACCTACGATTAAACTGCGTATTTTAATTTTAAGTTTACCTAGTAGTTTTAAAACGATTGTAATTTAAATTCTTCGTTTCCAGTATTGACAATATTATTATTCATCAGTCGCTTTCATGTGAAATATTATTTTTGTTTTATTAAAAACATCTTAATAGTAAACGAAACTTTCGTTTTAAATAGAATCATTCGGTATAATTGATTTTATCTACTGATACTTGATGAAATTCCATTATATACTTAATGAATAAAAAACAATTTTTCGAATTTCACAGTTTATTGTTTATCACTTGACAATATTGTTTAGATATGACTTACAGTGTAGCGAAACAATATTGTCAAGTGATAAGCAATAAACTGTGAAATTTGAAAAAGTGTTTTTTATTCATTACGAATAATTCGGACTTAAAATGACAAAGTGATGTCTGTTTATCTAGTTTCAATATTAAAAAAAAAGATCCGTAGTGCTATCAATAAATCTAGAAGTACCTGCCGGAGAATTCAACCTAATTAATAATCTGCAGTTTATCATAGAATATAACTAACTGTAGGTAAGTCGTCGTGTGAACTGTGCGTTACAAAATTACAATACGAAACAAACTATTTATTTTTAAATCATTAAAAGAAAAACGTTATTGTATTATGTGGCTCACCTCATTGTTGACTAATTTTCTATACGTTCGTATTTGATGATTTTCCTTTTAAAACACGAATACGTTGTACAAAGTAACATTTTAAAACAATCCATTTGTTTACCGTGGTATTCGTTCACTAATACCGATTAAAACGTTAACGTTTAAATTCACAACAACAAACACATTGTCCATCACGACTCGACTCGACAACACAACCGAAACAAGTACATCTTATATCTACACACACAGATACACCGAGTTTCTTATCACTAGCAGCTTTTTTTGCCGTCCTAAGACCTGATCTCCTTTTACGTTCTTTGAGGCTCTTTTGGGTTAAATTCAAGGCAAGCCAATTTGAGCTTTATGTTCGATGTAAGCAACACAATAAAATTGTTTCTTTTGAATAAATGTGTACCTATACAAAGTCCTTTAAAAAATATTTTGAAGAAATAAATAAGATTTAATTGTAATCACACTAAAAAAATAAATGTACCTACAGATAGTTATATTCTATGATAAAGTGTAGATTATTAATTAGGTTGAATTCTCAGGCAGGTACTTCCAGATTTATTGATAGCACTATTGATCTTTTTTTAATATTGAAACTAGATAAACAGACATCACTTTGTCATTTTATGTCCGAATTATTCTGTTTAAAAAGAAAGTTTCGCTTACTATTAAGATGTTTTTAATAAAGCAAAAATAATATTTTACATGACAGCGACTGATGAATTGAAAATAATATTGTCAATGCTGGAAACGAAGAATTTCAATTACAATCGTTTTAAAACTACGTAAGGTAAACTTAAAATTAAAATACGCAGTTTAATCGTAGATTGAAAAGAGGTAAAAAAATGCAGTTTGATAAAGGTAATTATTTTTGTTTGTTCATAAAGTAAAGTTTCATAAACGTAATTTCTTCATTCATTGATATGAAGGATTGTATGTCTAATATTACTTTTGTTTCTATTTTTTTCGTTTGTATAACTATGTAATGACTAATACTTTTAAATAATTAATACGCGCAGTAAGTTTATTTAATCCGCAAGGGAGACTATTCCACTTATATTAGTATCTAATAGAACTCTTTCAAACAATATCATCTAATTTTGACCATAATAATAAAGTTTGCAACATCATAAAAATTATAACTGACAGTAAAGACAAACTATAATCGTAAGGTAAAATTAATCTAATCTAATCAGTTAATAATTTAAATTGTTATAAATATGAAATTTAAATTAGAGATGTACCGGAAAGTGGATTTGTCGGGTACCATGTAACCTGGTGCCCGGCATAGCCCGGTAATGTATAGTATAGATACAATTGTATATTAAAATCCAATTACTTTTCTTCAAAATTAAAATTAAAATTTAATTCAAACAAACTTGGGAATTCACTTAAAACTTTATTAAAAAACTCGATACGTATTTCGCATTATAAGGGCATCTTCAGGAGTAACAAAAATATATTTAGTAACAAACAGCAAATAAATTAATTTATAGTACATCCTAAGAGGGTGGGGGTTGAACAATCTTTAGGTCCAATAGGGGATTGTTTCTTTTTCAATTATGTGCAGTCTGACACTAAACATGCCTCAGGTTTGGCCACTCATCTAATTGAAGATAATCGTAGCATAAATATAAGCAATATAAAATTATTACATCATTTAAAAGGAGGTCCAATACTATTTTTTAGATAGGTATGAAATTTTAGAAATAGAAAAAGCTAAAAAAGAATATAAAAATATCACAAACGGGCAACGAGATTTTGGTAACAATCCCCTATTGGACCTAAACATTGTTCAACCTCCACCCTCTTAGCATTCGGGAGGTCACCGGTTCGAACCCGGGTTCGGCTGCTCTGGTCCAAGTTTTCTGTGGTCTCCTTGGATCATTTAGGCAAATGTTGGAGCAGTAATATTCCTCAGATAATCTTTCACTTCTCTTCTGTCTTCATTCCGTCCATCTCATCTTTCTCTTCCTAACCACACCACCCACCCATTCGCACGATTCCTGCTAGGAAGTTGAAGAGGATCTTACGCCCTACCCTCCGCCTTTGCACTACAGTGTCCATACGGAGGGACTGCCCGCCCACCAGCACGAGTAGCTGGTGGGAATGAAACACAAAAAAGTTTAAAGTTTTTATAGATACTGATCTCAGATACAGTATGTGAGATCCAAAATTTAGTACTGAAAATACCGGCTGATACTCCGATACTCGCGTCAAAATTTATTTGCATGAACAGTGGCGTGGAAGATGATCGTGTATGAAATTCTTCTTTTCTAGTATTTAACAAAAAAGAAAAAATAGAAGAGAAAAAGAACCGTTTAGGTCCATCCAATAGTAGTGTTAAGGACGACAAAGGGAGCCTTTACTTTATTGTATGGAGAGTTACCGCAGGAGTTTACAGAATTTGTTGCACTGCTGTTTTTTGTTTTTGTCCGAATAATGTTTATGGCTTTTGTCCCAAAGACACGCATTCGATTTCACCAAACTAATAAATTTTTCATTGTCGAAAACGGAGTGCTCCATCCTATGTTCCTTTCAAAAGATTACCACGAACATGATTTTTTGTGCAATCGTTTGAAAGTGTATGAATCTGAACAACTCCATATACTTCATAACTCCATGTATTTCAGACATAAAATTTGTCGCCGGTCGCTGGAGAGCCGGGATGCAGAATTTTTGAATCCGGATACAGCATATGCAGATCGGCTGCGTGTGAACAGTAAGTATGTTTTAAATATGACAATTTCAAACAAATCATGTCTAAATACAATTAATATTTTTTTTACATTTTCTGTGCTAGTAATTGTATCAGCAATTTATGGATCGATCATATTTTTGCAATTTTATTAAAATAGGTAACCTTATATGTTCAGTACACTGACATGAACAAGCGTTATTGCATCAGCAATAAAATCATCACTCAGGCGATTTTAAGTAATAAACAGACATGTCATGTTTGCAGATATTCAATGTACCTATATATTTTTATGTTTACAAAAAAGGAATTGGGTTCATTTAACTACATCACCTACAAAAATATTCAAATATTATTAAACTATTTTAAAATAAACAATCCATTCTATGCATTTAAATAATTTGTTGCTTGTAGTGAAATATGCACTTTCAAGTTTACCTTTTTTAAAGGGACTCATTTGGTCAATAACCCCCCCCCCCCAATATATTTCCAAACAAAAGTATAATAATGGTATAAATTAAAAAATATATTTTTTCATTATCTTTTAAATTTGGAAATTCCCTTTTTGCTCTAAGTATTCTAAGCGTATAAACTCGATACATTTACTGATTCCGTAACATCGCCGGCGCGATGCACCACTTTGCATCTCCATGGTGGTACTGATTTGATTATTGATATTCATTCGTTGGCAGTTGGCATAAACCGGGCTGGCAGCCAGCGATGACCGCTTTGCTTTAAACGAAGGCGAGTGTCAGCCGAGTTTTTCCGATCTAATTTGTATTATGTAATACGGCTTTCTGAAGCAGTGTAATGGCTTGGTTTGGGTCAACAGCCGCGGGGAGGAAAATACAGTATTTTTTCGAGGTGTTTTTGTTCGTTAGTAGTTTTTTATAGATCGGGTATATACTTATATATTTGTGGTGTAAATTAATATTTTTTGTCATATGTGCTTATTTTTAACCAATGGTTGCTGTCACACCTCTGACGTCATGTTTTTCTTGAAATAAAAATTAGTTAAGACATTTTGAGAATTGACAGTTTTGACCCTCCAGAAAAATTGACCACGAGCCGCCACTGAAGGGACTGATATTTCAATTGGCAAATAAGTGAAGGTATTCGAATGAAAACAATCACTGGTAAACTATACCAAATTTTACTCAAGTTTTACATGGAATTACACATATATAATTATAATAAATAACTTATATAAATGTTAAGATTAATAACTGATTTGAATCGAATGCGTATAATTGATATAGTAATGGATGTATATGACTGAATGTGTATAATTGAAAATGTATATGATTGAATGCTTATTATGATTAAGTGACAATGAATGAATCCTTTCAGAAAAGAATAATACATAGATTATTTGTTTGCAAAATGTATGTAAGTATATTGGCGGTTGCACCGATAGCGGTGACGAGTTTATCTATTTAGAAAAACCAGAAAAGAATTTTAAGCTGGCAGGGTTGTAAATTATTTGTAAAATCTGAATTGTAATAAAAACATAAAATTATACTAGTTATTGAAATATCTAACCTTTTTGAAAATTATGAACTTAACAATATGAAATAACAAAAATTTAAAAATATACCATTACAAATATTTTGCTGACTTTTATTAACAGTATAGCTAATTATAGTTTCTCTTTAATTAACAATTTTTGACACATTTTTAAGCAAAATGCTATCTTTATCATTTTTAAATTATGAAAATAGTATCAGGTACCTGCGATAAATTAATTTTAAGTTCCCTTTGCGTCGGTAGCATACTTTTTTTTTGTTTCACACCAACGGTTATATTTTCTGGTATACCGTGATTGCCCAATGTATGTTCGCCTTTCTTCTTTTTTCCAATGGACATAAGTAAATTCTTGCATCGTTATACACTTCATTTTTCCCTATTCCTTTGCACCATTGTTATTTTCTTTTATTAGTTTCGGACATTGTCTTATTCCACTTCCTTAAAGAACACACGTTAGTTGTTTCAAATTCTCAAGTAGGTATATTATTCATAAGTAAGTTTAAAAAACTTTATAAGCGGTGTTGATTTTCTTGTTTACCAAAACTTATTTGTCAGATAATGCAAGACAAGTGCTGTATCTGTCGTTCAGTGGATCGTAATCTTATCAGTCAATAAAAAAAGTATGAACAACATGTGGTGTCTGCAATCGACATCTTTACAAGGTTAACTTATTTTTAGTTTGTAGTTACCATGGAAAATCCATGAACTTGCGATCTTTTTTAGCTTATGAAATGGAAAAATTTTTAAAGTAGAAGTTTCGTTAAAAATTTATTTTTAAACATTATCTTATAAATAAACGACGAATTATTTCTTAGTAAGTGTTAAAAATAAATCACTTATGCAGGTAGACTTCTGCTATTCTGCTATTCTTTGCCAAAATCTCAGTTTTGAATATCGGTATTTTGCATCTATATTTACATTTACCTTTTAGAACGAATCAATGAAAATAAAATTACCAAATAAAGTAAAAAACATGTTCAAATAAAAAAATTAAGAGAAAAAATTACCTTTGAAAAAAATTGGTCAGACAATGTAAAGATGAAGAGTTATGTTTATCAAAATGAAAATTTATGTGTAAACGTCACTACAGTATTTGTAAATAATTTTTGAGAAAGAATGTGTATTATTTTAATTTTAATTGTTATTAAAAATATTATATACTTGTTAACAGTATTACGTTACTGATGTTATAATTAATTAATACTCAATTATTGTTCAAGGTACCTAAATTGCATTACAACAACTTCCCTACGATTCAAAGTACTCAATAAAAAGCAAACTTAATTTCGAAAAACTTCTTGATTACCCCGCGTCCCTCTTAAGACGTCTCAGTTGTACTTACTCCATTACGATTGACTTGTACTAATGTTCATTTTACTTTCTTGAATTAGTTTACATTTCTTTATTTTTAAATATTTTAATTGTTAGTATGTAACCATCCACTATAAATATCAATGTCCAATAGTTTGTTATTAGTATAGGTAACCATTTACTCCTGAGGATGCCCTTATAAGGCAAAATACGTATAGAGTGCAATAAATAATAATGAAAGTATTTCAAGTGGCTTTAATTTTAATTATATTATGTTTATAACGGCGTATATTTTAAATTTATGTAAATATTTTCTCAATTTTCTAAAATACATTAATTTTTAATCTGTAGAACTTTTTATCTGTAGATGTTGTACAAAATAAATATTTTGAATTATATATATTTAGTAAATTATTCGAATTCATGCAATATCTTATTAATAAAATATGACTTCTGATATTCTGCTATTTTATGCCAAAATTTAAGTTTTCTAAATTAGAGTAATACATCGATATTTATAAAGGCGATCTAGTTTAAGTAAATATAAAAGTAAAGTTATCAAATACAGAAAAAGATACAGTAAAAGTCACCTTGAAAAAATTTTCTCCTATTTCGTCACGAATCAGAATCTAACCAAACCTATCCTAAATTAACCAGTTTTATATGTAATAATTGGGACCCGACAATTATTAAATTTAACAATCGATTGTTACAAAATAATCATTTATAAGCGTAAGACGTCACAGGTGCATTAAATACATTACAATTGACTCAATCGTGTAAAGTTACTCATTGCATTACCTATTTGAGATTATCTTAAATATTGAATATTGAGTATGTGAAACCATTTAAAATACCTTTTGTAATAAAATTTGCTAATTTTACTTTCCCAAAGGAAGTTACTTTTTTCGGTTTTAAATGTTTTCTCAGATTCCGGAAGTTCATTAATTTTTGATCTGAAGAAGGATGTGGGAAGCAACCTTTTATCTGTATCTGTATGAATTGGAAAAAAGAGATATTTTGAATTAAATTTATTTAGCAAAATTTTAGAATAAGATATGTATATGTATACCTTGATTTTCATTTATTTGACTTTTATAAAAAAATCTGAATTGCAGTATCTGTCATAATCAATACCAAAATCATAAATATTATAAGGTTCTGTGATAAGTTGTCAAACTGTTTGTCATTTTTTGGTAAACACTCAAATTGTTAGTGAAAAAATACAAAAATGTTCATAAACCATGGGAAATCGTCTAAACAGGTATTCGACTTTTAAATTTTATTTAATTATAGTAGTAAATAGAAAATAATAAACTACATTTAAGTAATGCTTTATTGGATACATATAAAATTACAAAAAATTAAATATTCGTAAAAACTATTATACAAAACGTTACCCGATTCAGTCTGTTAGTCCATTATTCATCTCGGTTCAATATATTAATCTGAAAATCACCATTTTCCACCAGACATCCTCTTTCTATTCATTTCATCCATATTGTCTTTGTTAGTTGCTCTTAATAGATTTTCTTGATCTGCAAATCTTCCAAGGTCTGCATCACTCCAAGCAGTGGAAGTGGGAGCGCTTAATCCCACTACTGCTTCACCACTTTGCCTCTCATGTGAATCCTTGGCATCACGAACTTCTGCTCCTGCCTGCTCAGAAACAGTTAGAGATTTTTCGCCCATATTTTTCGTATCAGTGATTTGAGCAGGTACTTCTTGTTTTAGTGATTTCGACTGATCTTCATCGCTTAGCATCTGTATTACTTCAGAAGATCTCGCAGTGGGCATAATTTCGGTGTCGTCGCCATCCACAGCCCTGTAAGTACCAGGAGGCTTATAACCACTTGGAGCTTTTCCATAACCTTCACTTCCATAACCATAAGAAGATCCATATTTAATTTCATATTTTGGGGCTTCGTATTTATGTGCATCATATTTATGGGCATCGTACCCATAAGAACTAGCTGGTGCTTTGTATTCGTATTTAGATGCTTCATATTTGGGTGCTTCATACTTCGCAGCTTCATACATATCTTCATATTTGGGAGCTTCGTGACCGTAAGAACTTTCGTATTTCGCTGGAGCTTTATATTCATATCCTTTTTCATACTTGGGGGCTTCATATTTTGGTGTTTCGTACTTTGGAGCCTCATACTTAGGAGCTTCATACTTGGGAGCTTTGTATTCATAAGAATTTTCATACTTGGCTGGTGCTTTATATTCTTCATATTTTTCGTAACCTTTTTCATACTTAGGGGCTTCATATTTAGGAGATTCGTATCCATAGGAACTTTCATATTTGGCTGGTGCTTTATAAGCATAATTGGGGGCTTCATACTTGGGGGCTTCATATTTAGGAGCTTCATATCCATAGGATCCTTCAAATTTAGATGGTGCTTTGTATTCATACTTAGGGACTTCATATTTTGGAGCTTCGTAGCCATAAGAGCTTTCATGTTTGGAAGGAGCTTTGTATTCATACACTTCGTAGCCTTTACCATAACTAGGAGCTTCATACTTTCCATGCATAGAAGATTCTCCTTTTTTAAATCCGCCACCGTATTTGCTGGTACCTTCACCATAGCCATAACTGTAACCATATTGCGGTGATCTTGCAAATTCGCTTTTATCTGCATTAAACATGCCTTCATTTTCCTGTGATCGTTTATAACCACCGTAAGCAGAGCCACCGTAAGCAGAGCCACCGTATCCAACTTGCCCATATCCGTGACCAGAACCATGACCATAACCATAACCGTACTCATGAGGAATTGTATGAGCAACTCCAGCCAAAGACGGTTGACAAGTTATGACCAAACCATTATGGCCTCCTTTTTTATAGCCATGCTTTGAGGGTTTGGAATATGCAATGTATGTTGGATAGGGTTTCAAAGTTCTTGCAGCAGTTCTTTCTTGTAATTCGTCATCTTCGTCGTCGTCTTCGTCATCCATTGACCTTTTCACCGGTTCCATATTAGTCAAAGGGAATATTAAAGGAGGAGTCTGTTGGGGTTCTTTCATTGGATTTTCCGATTTCATTATGTTATCGGTAGGAGGTTGTCCTACAATATCCGCTTTAGATCTGTATGAGTGGGATGATGGCGATGCAGGATATGTACCAGTGGAATGAGAAGTTGAACTGTAACCACCTGATGTAGCTGCCGGCTTCTGGTAGGTATCTTTCGGAGCAGAATATGTTGGACTGTAAGATGATTCAGATGATCCACCATAAGTTGTAGTTGCTGCTGGTTTGGAATAGGTTGGTGCAGCGTACGGTTTTGATGAAGCTTCATAATGATTTGGTTGCGCATAAGAAGAATAAGGTTCCGGTTCACAAACTTGGAAGGGCTTCTGGTAAGGGTTGCTCGGTCGAATTTCTACACAGAATGTTGTCACTGCTGATTTCTTCTTTCTCACATTTTCCAATTTTTCGTGTTCAATATTAACGGCATTCGAGGTTGTATTATTTTCGGGTTTAATCTCAACGTCCTGAACCGATAGTAAGTTTTGTTCTGTTTTCTTATCCTCCTGTATTTGGTTGGGACCATCGTGGACTGGAACGAATCTCTTCGGTATTTTCTTTTTCAATAACTTGTTTGTAACGTCATGTCCAGGTTCAGCAATTGATGCTGTAACAAACAACAATAATAGTAGAATGCTCTTCATGGTGAACACTGAATGATCCTTGATGACGCCTACTTGCATTTTTATACTATTCTTATTGCTGAATTTGCAAAAGCCCATCGCGTGACGCCCGCATGAATTCATTCGATACGGCTATCCTAGAAAACAGCAAAAACAAAACTAATATTCAAATAATGTAATTTTGACGTACCAAATCAAAATTATTGGAATTTTATATTTCTATTTTCAAATAGTTTTTGTAAATTTAATTGTTTAGGGATTAACAAAGACGATTGTATATACAGTGTTAATTATTTCTGCCACATTTACTATTCTGTTTATTTCAATATAATATTTATTGTATTAATGAAAGCTTTTGTTGTTTTTAAAATTAGTACCCCTGAACACAATAGCAACAAAAATATATATATTTGAAACACCTAATCAAAAAAAATTCTCATTTTCTCAAAAGAGGTGTAAAAAAGATTATTGAAATTTTATATTAATTTGTTTCCTCTGTTGAAATTTATTCATATATACCTGCACATAAAATTATAAAAATGAATATAATTTAAAAAACAGTATAGTAATAAATAATTAATTTGTTAATTTTTGAGATTTTTACGTAGCTAGACATTCCGCAAGTTGCAAGCCTTTTTAATTTAGGTCAACTTCATTTTTATTTCAAAATGCTTACTTAATAACTTATTTATTCACCTATTGCGATGTTTCGATATCAAAAATTTTATACTTTGATACAAATACATTTAAACTTAATTAGGTATTTAAAAAAATAACGAAGGAGTGAATAATATTTAAATAATTCGTATAGGCCAAACTATATAAGAGTAAAACGCTTATATTATTTATTCTCTATCTTTGGGATTATTAGCAAAATATTCTTAATTAGTGTTTATGTCTGTGCACAGCCTAATTAACTCACTTCTCACTCATTTTCTTCTTACCGCGCCCCCTCCCTTTACTACAAGAAATAGAGTTCCCAAAAAATATAAAACAAAATTAAATAATGGTTTCACCGAGCCCTTCAAAAAACTGAAGCAAAGACAATTGTCTCATTTTTCTTTTCGATTATCCGGCCCTTTGACTGTGTGTAATGTTTAGGAATAAAAGGTGTATTGCTTTCAAACCATTAAATAGAATTTGTCATGTAGCAATAAAAGCACAATAAAATAATAAATATTGTACCTATTGTCTTGCACATTCTGCAATTATCTAAAAATCTATATATTTTACGTAAGACCATTATTCCTTAATACTTAAATAATAATTCAATTGGTAAAACGTTTCCATAGAAACATTTAATTATTTATGCAACAAATGTTATTGCAATTTTAGATTAATTTCTGGTTGTGTTTTACAATTAGCAAGTTCAGAATCAGCATCGTCTACATTTTGTATTATATGACATTGTTATTAAAATTAACCTACATAGATTTTTGTTATATTGCTCTGTATACCAAACAACACATTTAAACGTCCAGAATAAAACAAATGTTTGCATTTTTCTTCTAATGCAAATGCAATACTTGAAGTTAAATGTAGGTTACTCGGAAATATACAAATTGTTTTTATACAATCATAATTTTGAAACCAGTTTTGCATACTTACATAAGAAAGTCTTATTTCAATTTTTAAATATTTGCATATTTCACATGTTTCATTTTAGAAACGACAATATAAACTTAAATAAAAATTTATTTTTGATTATAACGTACATAAACTAAATATTTTTTACAATTATTGAACACATTTATTATATCTCCTGTGAAGTTAATTTTTCAATCTTTATTACGTTCAACAATGATTTTTATTTTATCTGTCGTGACTTGAGTTGTATTCTCCATACTTTTTGGTTTGGCTCCTTCGATCAGGATGGTAATTTTGGGTACGGTGGGGTCTTTACTGTCGACGTATTTCGCTTTATCGTGTTTAATACTATTCGAAACAAGATTGTCTCTGCAGTTTTTATTCTTTTCGCAAAGTTTAGCACCATCTTTAGCAACTCTTTTCTCAATTTCATCAATGAGACTATTCAATTCATGATATAAACACGACTGTTCACTAACAGCATCAATTTTAGAGTTAACATTGTGTTGTGAAATATTGAACAAACTTGAGATGACATGATTTGACTTGTCAAATATTTCAAATATAGTACTATTAAAATCTGGGTAGCATTTAAGGGTGTTTTCATTTTCTTCTGCTTCAGCATAACTTGTGTTGCTTCCTCCAGTATCACATTTAGGCGTAACTGCTGACATTAGTATTTGTAGAAGCGTTTCATTTTTTTTATTGCTGCACTTATTTGGGGATGTCACATTACACAACGGATAGACGTACTTCTTCAAAAAATTTGTTACGTTAAATTTACGTGCCTTATTTATGACGTCCTGAGAATAAGGAATTTGTTTACTAAAATCTATTGCGTATGCTTTATTCTCATGAATAAAATTTTCCTCTGTATTATTCAGCAAGGAACAAAATGATGTTACATTAAGTGAATCCTTTTCGATGAAAGGCTTCAAATTAACGGGAAACGTTCTTTCAGAAGGTATCTTCAGTTGGTCAGACGGTAAAAAATTTGGTTCTTGATTGTGAGCCTGATTTTGATATTCGTTGTGTACCATCTGCTTTATTAATAAAGCCCTTACCGCAGTTGCATATAGATTTGCTAAGTAATTCCATCCATCGATTTTATTTTTTGTCATTATATAACGCTCCTCTTTAATACGGACTGGATTAGATAAAAATATTTCTTTTTGTTCGTTTTGTAAAGCTTCTGCAACATTCGCATATAAAACAGCATTGAAACAGCCGCACAAAAACACACAGGCACCAAATTTGACTGCCATAGGTAATAGGCTCAAAAATTACTACTAAAATTACACTAATTTTTATTTTGCATTATTTCCTCTGCAACACCTTCGTTTATTTAATAAAAATAAACAAATGTCAATGAATGCAAGGTCTTTAATTTCACTTTATGCTAATTATTTTTTCTTTGGACGTGATTTTTCTAAGGTTAATATTTATAAAACATTAATAAAATTAATAGGCTGTAAATAGTTCTAATATGATTATTTATTTTTAAAACTGCATTTTTATGTATTGCAGATCACAATTTTACAACTACTCTTATTGAAGCTAGTCTCATTCAGACAACTGTAATAAATTTTAATTGTTTTAGAATATTCAAATATTCGGATAGAGATTTGGTATCAGAACGGTCTTTAAGTGCAGTAGAAGAAGTAGTGGATTTTCTAAAACAAAGTAAACATATTACCAAGAAAAACAATTAATAAAAATTAGAATTGATATTGAAATTTGTAGATATTCGACAAAGAAATATTTTTTATACGGTTGTTTATAGTCAGAGAGTAGAGCAAATCAGCAACGAATTAGAAAGAGGTGGCAACAATATTAGAAGTCTTTTGGAACAAACTTCTGTTATTGAAACAGCTGCTGCCCTTCAACATTACCTAATGAGACTCAAAAGACCACTTATTCCAAAACATATTCAAGCCATTGGACTTGGTAAAAATGTAGTAGATTAATAATAAATGTCTCAATTTTGTTTACAAGAAAATTAAGTATGATACTGAGGAACTTAATTAAGTAAACACTAAAACCTGAAATTCCACAAAACGTTTAAAAATATAAAACTCCTTTCGACACCCAAGGTCTCAATCTCTAACTGAGAATTAACCTTCTGTATCGAAATGCGTTGTAAGATTAATAATAAATGTCTCAATTTTGTTTACAAGTAAATTAAGTATGATACTGAGGAACTTAATTAAGTAAACACTAAAACCTGAAATTCCACAAAACGTAAAAATATAAAATTCTTTTCGACACCCAAGGTGTCAATCTCTAACTGAGAATTAACCTTTTGTGTCGAAACGCGTTGTAAGATTAATAATAAATGTCTCAATTTTTTTATAAGAAAATTAAGTATGATACTGAGGAACTTAATTAAATAAACACTAAAACCCGAAATTTCACAAAATGTTTAAAAATATAAAACTCGTTTCGAAACCCAAAGTGTCAATCTCTAATTGAAAATGACAGTAGGGTATCGAAACGCTTTGTATGTTCTTAAAAGTTTTAGTGTTTATTAAATTTTGTTAGTAATTATATCTTCGTTTCAATTTAATTTTAATATTTTGTGTTTCTAATGTTCTGAGGGATAATTTAAATAAACAGTATCAATAAGCAAACATTTCTATTGTAGAAAACAACGAAGGTATAACACCAGATATTGTTGCACAAGATATATTAGGCTTATTAAGACAAGATGTTACTGGTCGTCATGCAAGATTAGTTACTTTAGTATTAGATCTTCTTCATTGTGTCGTCAAAAACTCTCCCACAGATGAACTTTCTGGAAGTCACGTTCCAATTACAATGTTACCACTCTTTTTCGAAATGGAGGTAATGAAAATAACAACCAAAAATTTTCAAAAGAAGGTAGTACGTAAAATATTCTTCAAGTTTCATGTTTTTAGTAAAACAATTATTACGATAATATAACTCGGATATATGTGCGTGATAAGCATATTTTTTATAAGTAGGTGAATAGCACAGTTTGTAACAAATATTTTAATATGGTATTGGGGAAACATTCTTTACATCATTAACAACTGTTGCAATAAATATTTCTTTCATTCGGAATATGCAAGGCATGCTTTTTTATTTCGACATCGAGATATGTCCGTAATTCTTAGACAAAAAGAGCTGATAATATGTTTTTATCTAGGTCTCACGTTGGTTAGTAAAAAAATCAACTGAATTGGTTATTCTTTAAAATACTATACTATGTATGATAGGATATTTAGAAACATTTTTTACCATATACTTATTACAAAAAACTGTTTTCTTTTTTTAAATATTTGTCAATATAAAAGTTTCAATTAGAATAATTTATTTCGTCATCATTTGACGTAATATTTGTTTATATTTTGTCATCAAAACATGTACAAATCATATATAGAATTTTAGTTTATTAAAGTATTAATGAGCTAAGGTTTGAATAATCAATGAGAATTAATGAAAAATATACGATAGGTTTGTTCGAATCATTTCTACACATTTAAATCAACGTGCAATTATATTAAACTGATGATGATCTATCTTCCGGGCTTTGTGACCGTGGTCGAAAGGCTGGTATTTTACCTGACTTTTCGTCAGCGGCTGCGGCTGACATTATCAAAGGTGTTGCGGGCGGCGGTTGTCGACAACCGACCGCTGAGATAGCTACGATATAGAAAGTTACTCCGCCGCCCGCAAAACCTTTGATAATATCAGCCGCAGCCGCTGACGAAACGTCAGGTAGAATACCAACCTTTAGACCACGGCCACAAAGCCCGGAAGATCATCATCAGTTAGTTGACGCCGGCCGTGAAAGCCTACACAACTTAATGATTTACATTAAATTTTTCTCAAATGGCCTAATAAAATCAACATTCATTCCTTTTTCAGCCAGAACATATAACCCGTTGGAGGAGAGTAGCGTCCGTCTTCGTCGAAATGATCTTATTAGCACCGGAATATTTGAATTTGACCGTTAATAATGAAGCAAATGTTGAAAATGTTCGTACGTTTCTCTTTCTTGATATTCTTAGTTTAAAATTTAAATAATACGAAGGAGGTTAATAAGCATGAGTAGATATATATTCGTTAAACTATAGGAGGTGCATTCTTGGAGAGATTCTTAATAAAAAAAAGGCGATTTGCAAAAAAACTCATCATAATTTGCAATACATCTATTATTGTCAAATATTTTTCAAATGCTTTTTTGGATCCATATATTCTGTAAAGACAAACCATATTCCAATTTTGTATTAGTCATTAATTAACAGATTAATATAATTAGGTAAAACAGGTGTTAGATTATTTATTAGCATTAATATTTTCAAACAATGCGTATGTATGCCAAGCTAAAAGTTAATATGGAATTTGTTTACAAAACAAATTCAATAAACTTAAAACTGGAGGTCACAATTAGTAGGTATTAGTAAATACTCATGAGTATTGAAAGTAAAATTTAACACTGTTGGTTTTATCTTATATAATTATCAACTAATATTCACAATATCGCTTACGTTTATTTGCAGAAGTTTTGTTTAAAGATGTAAGATGTCTTCAGAAAAACATTTACATGCAGTTTAAAAGATTTTAAACATAAATAAAGAATATTGTATCTATTAATACCGACGAACTGTAATTAAAAAAAATATCGTTAAACCGATTCGATGCTTGCAATACAAATAAAGGATTTCTTAAGAGAACAAAATGTATACAGCTTTAAAATAAGTTAATTACAATTGAAAAGTAATTTACGCCTTTTTTAAATACAAATTAAAAATTTGAAACTAATTGACTCATATTTGCAAACAGTACAAAACTTTCAATACATTAATGTACTAAGAAACTATTTCAATCGTCAGAAACAAATTAGGTTAATTAATTGGACATAGATTAGAAAAATTATTTTAAAATTAACTTAACAGACCTTCTCTTATAATTGTTAAAACATTAGGAGAAATCTAATAGCTGAAAGTACTGAAAAACTAAAAGGAAACTTTTTTAGTAATTGAAAATTTTAGATACAAAACATGATTAGGACTGTTGGGGATAAAATTCATAAACATAGCTACAATTAAAATACTAATATGCAAGTATATAATAATGTAGGTAGCTATATACATATAAAATAATTAATTATAAAGGAAGTTTCTAAACAATCAAAAGTTGTTGGAATAAAAGGACCGATTATTTGCATGAAAATGTATATATCATAACAGAAAATGTAATAAGAAGGCTCTACTTAGTAGTTATCTAGTTTGTGTAATTTAAATCTCATATAAACATGAAAAATTGATATATAGATTAGGTATATATTTTTTATTAGAGAGTGACACTGATGTTCGAACAAAAAAAAAACGTTACAAATTACATTCATTTAAATATCAATACCTCTCAGTAGTCCTAACTCACAATACAATAATATAAAAAATTTCTTTGAGATTAAAAATTAAAACTTACTACCGTTTCCTAATTTAATGATCAGTTATTAATGAAAAATCTATGTTTTTGAAAAACCGATTCATACTGATAGGCATACTTGCTAAGTATTTGAAATAAAAGTATTTGTAATACATTTTTAAATACTTTTGTGGTATTTTTAATATTATTTAAATATTTATAACTAAAGGTATTTAATATTTGCATTTAAATATTTCAGTGAAGGTATTTTATTTGAAATACTGAATCGGTTTTGAAATACTAGATGAGAAATCATTATAAGACTCATTAGAAAAGTGATGCAAATATAAATTTTCTATATACGTTTTACCTTCAATCCAGTTGTCTATAATTAGATTCTCAAATTAATTAATTTGTATTTAAATACTTTTTCCTGGTATCTTAAGCAAGTATAGTAAATTGTAGTATTCGTTTCAATATTTCAAATATTTTTAGTGTTCATATTTGTATTTAGATACTTTTTTTTAAGTATTTATATTTGTATTTAAATACTTTTTTGGTATTTTACACAAGAGTGTGCTGATAAGTACATTCTAATTGATTCATATGTATTTAAAGACAGAAGAATTTTGCTTTTAAAACTTTAGAACATAGATTAGTTATTATTCTGCTACATCGATATACCTATTTATATACATAGATATAAAAAAGAATTTAATCACATTTTGAAGGTAGAAGAAAATTGCGATTTGCAAAAGGAATAATAAAAATCATTTTGAATCAAAGTTATACAAAAGAAATTAATAACTACTACTTTAATACATATTTCGGATAATAAAAATAGGAAATAATTTACCTACAGCTATACTTTTACAAAAATTATCAATCATATTACCAAAAACTTAAATATGGAACCAGCATTTCCTAATAATAAAAATACACTAAGTAGACTTTTCAAAAACCCTAAAGATAAACATGATTCCAAGAATGAATCTGGAATCTACAACATTAGTTGTACCTAATAGTTTCAATAATGTTTATGTTGGCTTAACAAAAAGAAACATCCATATGATAAAAAGACTATTTCCTTTATTTAAAAAATAACCTAGAAAAATCTGCTATACCCTCGCATTGCTTAAATACTAGTCATCCGTTTAATTTAAACAATTTATCATTATTAAAACCTTGCAATAAATTCGAAGAACTCATTACTAGGAAAGCTGTTTATATTAACAGATATAGGAAAAACATAATAAATTTTGACACACAACATTTAAATAGTCCCCTCATCTCTCTTGTGTCTAACAACTTATAAAGCTAGAATTGTTTCTGTTTATTTATTTACATGTTTTAAAGAAAAAATATTTTAAATTAATTAATTCTAATCGTAACATGAAAGGAAAACAAGAAAGCAATCAATATGAGTAAATAGTTAATTTTTTAAAAATACGAACAACTACATAAAAATCATTAAGTTAAAGTTAATTATGCTTGAATAACTGTTTAGACTAATTAGTAATATAAAACGTTGAAAAAGTAGAGTCCAACTCACATTTAGACTTTTACTTACACAATTAAATTATGCGTGTGTCTATAATTTAACAATTTTTCTTTTTCAGCTCCACCCTAACGACAACATCATACAGTTCGACGAAGTAATTTATGGGCCTCAGTTAATCAACTTAGTTTATCGAAGGTACTTAATTAGAACGGGTAAGTTACAGTATAACATAGTCATTACAAATACCTAGTTTTTTATGTGAAAGCTCCAAATATGTTATATTTAAGGTAATAGAGGAGATGTGCCGAATTTAGAAGTATATTTTCGGCGAGAACCAAATAATTTTATTAGACTTAGGCCCCTGTCCATGTGAATATCACGCTTTAATCGTTTTCAGTATCAAGCTTACAAGATACCTAAACACTTATATACTACAGAAGAGTTTATAAAAAAATTGTAAGTGTTTTGTTAAATTTTTGAGCTGCTATTTTTTTACACGGTATTGTAACTATTGAACATACTTAAAGAAAAAATATTTAGTTTATTGTCAGATAGTCAGAGCAATTTTAATAAACGTAATTTTTATTAGTCTCAGCCTACAACTAATTTCAATCCAAGAGATTACATAACATTTTCCAGATATTAAAAACTATTTTTATCTTACATGTGTAAACAAAGATTATATTTTATCTGATTTCATGAAAAAATGTAGGCCTGATTACTTAGAATGTTGGAATGTGATAGTTATTTGAAGTTATAAGTAACACACGAACAAACTAACAATTAACTCAATTTTATAAGGAACTGACGTTCCACCTCGGTTTCGTACAAGCAGATAATTCAAAAAAGAAGGAATTAAAATCCTTATTCGTCTAAATTTTATGATCGTTCAAAATGTGAGATCCTTGATCATAAAATTTAGACGAATAAGGATTTTAATTCCTTCTTTTTTGAATATGTTATATTTTCGTCTAGAAGTCCATCGGAATCAACAGTGTAATTCAATGCCGGTAGGGGTATTAGCCCTCGGAGTAGTTGTTTCTGTTGATTCCATATTTATATTTATATTTATAGCAGATAATCGTCTTTTTTTATTTTGTACCAATCAGCCGAGGCACAACAAGCTCCAAGAGCGGGGGCTGGGTATCCATCCAGTTGCTGCATTAATAACAAAACAAACGTCTTCATGTGCATAATGATCCGTAGTGAAAATAAGTACATAGAAGATGCAGTACGACAGTTATACAACAATTCTAGAGAAGTGTCTAAATACAGTTTTTCGATAATCACTAACATTGATGAAATATGTAGCCACTTCACGTGTATTCAATGTTTCCAAGATATGTTTATATAGATGACATATTGCTACATGAAGAAGAAAGTAATTTTATTCGCTATCTGCTTTTTATTGTTCCTTTAATAAATCGATTTGTTGAGGTACAGAAACGAATTCGCTGAATACTGTATCAAAATCTACTTGTATATTCATATATATATTATAGTGAAGTAAGTCCATTGAGACTATGTCGTTGGTAAGCGTTGGATGCTTGGGAAACATTTTTTTAATAAGCGCGACTAACAAAATACGAAAATCTCACTAAACAAACACTATATAAAAAATTACTAAATAACATAAATATACAAGGCAACCGCTATATAAACAGGATATATACATTGACCATTCTATACAAATTTAGTATTACATAATTTTCGGTGCCATCCACTCAATAAGGGGTTTGAATCCCTCCCGCGGTGTACACAGCCCCCTGCAAAAGCACATACGCTAAAGACAGATATATTAATATATATAAGGATAAGTAAAAACTGAGGGCATCAATCATTGTTTTTTAGTAAAGTGTCATTCAATTATTTCATAAAATTTAAAATGCGATGGACAAACAAAAACCGAATTGTCAGTTAAGAAAATTTTATAGTGGTCTTGGAATCGTAATCTTCGTATTCTGATTGCATATTTGGATATATACAATTAAAAAAGTTAAGATCAGTCATTTATTTTCATACATTAAATACAAAAATAAACTACATCAGAATAAACTCATTTTACAATTACTTTACTTATACACAATATTAGTTATAAATTTGTTGCATCTTACAAAAGCATTGTGTTAATAATACTTTTTATAATTATAACATATAATAATAATATATTTATAAATAAATTGTTTGGGGTTGACTTAACAGATCCTCAGAAACTTCTGGCAGCTGAAACCTTAAATCCATCCGTTAAAATAAATATTATACAGTACACCAAAATTGTGCGTATATATCTGTCTATAATTTGGATACTAAATTTGTGTCGCTTGTTGGACTATCAGGCAAAATTTCATGCCACCAAGATGGTCTAGACAGAGCCCCAGGATTACGGTAGAACAAACTTTCCAAACGTTCGTAAACCTGAAAAAATAAATATTTAAGAAGAAACAATAGATAGGTTTGGAATTCAAGCATTAGTATTTAAAGCCAAATTAATTAAAAATATTAATAAAAAATACAGATTAACGTGAATCAAACACCTAAGACCACAGATATCATTTCTGACGTATGTTTTAATCATTTTGTTGGTATTACTATGTAAGAAAAAAAATAAAACAGCTAAGATAGTAGAACTGGGCGAAGCTTCAGTGTTTTGAGTTTGAAAATGCGCTTCTAGTCCTTTCATCATCGTACTCTAAGCCCTTTTGTTAACAAGTAATTGGGACTTAGTAAAGAATTACTTTATAATAATGCTTTTTAATTCGTATTTGAAGGGCTTCAAACTCTTTCAAACTGTTTAATTACTTTTCGAAGTAATGTAATTGACACTTGAAGGACCAATGTATTTTAAGTAAGGACTTTGGGTTCTCAAAAAGATCCAAAATTGCATTTTTGAGGTTTGGGGTTACGATATCTTAAAATCCGGATGCGCTGAAGAAATTCTGAGGCTATATTTGGATTACGATACAAATATCTTTTCTTTGAACACCACAATACGCTAATGAAATGTGAAATATTCAGTTTGGAGAGTTTATGCATATAACTGTAGTGCGATCAAATTATAAAGACGAAATCCACAAATCCTGTTATATATAACGACACGAACATCATTCTTATCGTGCATACCCGTGTTATGTACGGTGTCGCAATACATTAACCAAAGGCAACATTTAATAATTCTTACGTAGTTGGCCTGATCTTTCTAAATTATCCCGATTGTATTTACAGCTACAAGAAGCATTCACCACAAAATTACACTTTTTTCACCTACCTTTCCATCGGCTGATCCTAGAACAGAATTAAGGATAAAATCAGGAGGTGCAAGGGCATCAATTATAGTAACAGCGTCATCCTTCAGAGAACTGCATAATTTTAAAATTTCTTGTTTGACTGTGACAACCAATCTGTTGTCTATTGCAAAGCTCCCTTCATAAAAGTAAATTAAATGCTTATCGAGACTCCACAAACCATATAACAATCCTAGTTTATTTAATGTAAGTACTAAATCTTGATCAGATCTTTGAATCCTATTCCAGTAATAGTTCCATGCCGTAAATTCTCCGTAAACCTTTGACAAAACTGCCGCCCTGTACACTTGAGTATTATTTCTTGCATTAAATTTGCATAAACCAGAATCAACCAATTGTTTCTGTTTTTCATCCGTAATCTTTACGAGGTATGTAATTAACCATTCGTAACATTCCGATACAACTGAAAATAATTTTGAACATACACAATTTTAAAGTTTAGTTTAGTTTATTAGCAAACAGTAGGAATTATTTAAGAAAGCAATTAAAAAAATCTACTACATTATATTGATAAACTACGTACCTATATAAAAAACAAGTTTGATACTTAATGTAATTAATAATTATTCGATGGTAAAATTTAATTTAAAAGAATTGTTAATTTCTTACACCAGTTTCCATTCTAACGTATAATTTAGAAATATTTTAATGTCGATCAAAAATTACCATTTCAATATTATTAATAATGGGTACAATTTCAATCTTTTGCTAAATTAAAAATACTAATTATTAATAATTAATTTATGAGTAAAAAAATATTCGAAAATGACGAATGAGGAATCCATTTTTTTAATTCGTCATTGCGATTATATTTCTTTATGGAATTTCTATCAATATATTTTGCGGTCGTACAAGCAATATAAAAAAGTAATAAAAAACATTACTGAATGACTTGCAATTTTTTACTTACATTTCTTATCAACTTTTCTTGGTGTGAACTTATTGGATAAAATTCGTTTATAGTTTTTCAGAAAAGCACATGTGCCCAGCGGACTATTCACGTTCCCTTCTTCTAATAACGAATTCCACTGTCGAATTAACCAATTGCTTGTTTGTTGTATCAAAACGTTATTATCACCCTCGTAAGTGACGCAGGGGTCGTTGGTACTTTTTAAATCACCTAGACGAGCAGATTTCAAAAATCCGTAACCCCCACATGCTTCTCTGCATTCTTGTATGCCATCGCGGCATGTCCAGGATATCAGAGGCTTCATAGCAGCAACAGTTGCATGAATTTCAGCTACCAAATCGTTCTGAAATTAAAGACACATCATTGGAAAAAATAATAAATACATATAAATATCTTTTGACAAAATATATTTGTTTAATTTTATTCTAATATAGATTTTTTGTTTTTTAAATTTCCGAAAATTTTGGAAACGTCAATTATTACTTAAAATCAAATAAAAAGATGTTGTCATTCTTCGGGTGTACAGGCCGTCGTCGGTTGGAATTGCTTCCTAACGTTTCGCTAGCACGAGTGGCGAGCTTCTTCAGAGGTCTATCCATTTTCGCTGTTGGTTGTAGACTGAGTTAGGAAGCAATTCCAACCGACGACGGCCTGTACACCCGAAGAATGACAACATCAGTTCATCAACTGGCCGCGAAAGCCTTAATCAATTTGTCAAATAAAAAGAGTTGAAATACAATAATTATTATTTCATGTTAATTGGCACTTATTTTACACATCATATTTACGATGAAGCGAAAGAAAATTTTACTTATCAAATTTTACTGTTTTATTCAATTATAAAAGAGCAAGCTTAACCAAAAGTAAAATCGTCAAATATATAACTTGCTCTTTGTTATTATCTTAATTATAGATATATTAATGGTGCATTAGAACTTACCAAATTACCTAAATGCGTTTCTGACGCGCTCTTCTCCACAGAGCTGGTATAATCTTCAGCAAATTCAGTAACAAAAATCCTGAACACTGCTGCGGTCGCCATGTAAGGAAAAAGTCTCCATTGCTTAAATCAAAATCATATACATATATCGAAGTAAGTAAAATTGACACTGAAAATTTTAAGCGTTTTAAAAATACATAAGAGTTTTCACTCTAGATAAGGACTAACGGACAATGATCTGCTTAATTTTAGTATATTCAAAAATTTATACTCAATTTTAAGAAATAATAAACGACGACATTAATAACTTCAGTTAACATTTCTATTTTTATGAATCAATGTGATAAACCCTTGAAAAATGACCTTAAGATAACGAGCACCGTTTCAAAACTAAATAAAATGTATAGCTTTCGTTAAAGGCTACTAATTAGATTTACAAATCGCTATCACAATCAAGACAAAGGTAAATCGTTAAATTTACTTCAGTACATCGCAATAAAGTACATATTTTAGATAATAAAGAAAATCTGGTGAATAATCAATTCCAATTATCGGAAATACTAAAAACCTTTCGCCATTTTTTAATTCAGAAGTAAGTACATATAAGATTATTAAAAGTATATGTTTGGAGTACGACTCTGCGGATGCGAAATGTAAATGGTGAAGTTAGAAGCGCTTGAGATGTGGTGTTATAAGCGGATGATGAAACTATTGTGAATAGAAAAGTTATAAATGAAAATAGTAGGAAAGCAAAGGCCATAATAGAAATTAATAATCAAAAGGAAAGATAATATAGTAGGACACCTGAGTCACGGAGGGTTTGTTAGAAACAAGTGTAAAGATGAACATAAAAAGATAAATTACATTACTGTTCTTAATTAGTGTTAGATGTAGGATGCTCTAGTTTTTCGGGAAATGCGAATATGAGGCTAGGATAGTAATGAGTGGAGGTACGTGTCCAACCAGTCTTCGAACTGACGACGTTATGATGATGATGTGACATCTTTAACGTTTTGTTGTAAATTTGATTTAGTATTTTATTATTCAATGTTAAAAAAAATATTCTGTAAATAGTTACAATGTTTTTAACTTACATGTAACGGATATTCTATAAGAGGAAGTTCTTCCTGTTTGTCCCCATCACTTGGTTTGAATTGCCTTCGAACGGCGCCATACCTTACTGCAATTGTGACGCCAGACACCAACATATTTGAACATTCCTGCATAATACCTACTCTAGCTGTGGATAATGTTTCAAGAACTGCTCCTAAAATTTTTGCTGGATCGGCTAGACTGCTTTCATAGTTTCCCTCCGGTGTTACATCAGAGGCTCTATTCAGCAAATATTCTCGTGGTATCCTGTAGTTCTTGAATATGATAAAACTAGAATGATAAGCAGAATAAAATAAGTAAATATTTTGTATTTAAATCTATCGTATTTATGCGTTACCCATTGTCTATACCATTAAGTCCTATTTTTTCGCCCATGTCTCCCACCACGATACCTGGGTAGGATAATAAAGTTTTCGGATCTCGAATTGGGACTATAAACAAATGTAAGCCATACAGCTGCTGGTCTACGATTAATTGTGCAAATAACAATGTCCATGTTGCTGTTTTACCTATAAACATTATCATTAATTATCAATGTACCCATCACAAAAAGAACGATTTAAACTATTACATTTTATAGTCATTTTGCGTATTCATAGGAGTAAAAAGAACTTTATTTAAGGAAATATTGGAGGAAAAAAATTAAAATAGATATTCCTGTGTTAATAAAAAAATAATTTTATTATTTCTATTACTTTTAAGTATGAATTAATGTTCAGTTCGAGTACTGCTTGATCAACCTAACGTATATAAGAACATAAGCTTTCACGGCCGGAATTCATAGTAGAATGATAGTTCAGGCTTGTAGGCGGTGGTCGATGTGAACGACAGCGACTGTCGAAACTTCGAGGTATAATCTTCGCATACGTAGTCAACACAGAACTCACGAAACGTCTGGACGAAACCGTTCACATCGACCACGGCCTACAAGCCCGAACCATCATTCTAGCAACCTAACATAGTTTATCAGAATCTTTAAATTGACGATTTAAACGATTGTAATGTATTCGTTTCAGGAAGAAACACCTAATATATATTCTCCTATCTTCGCCGTTTAATTTGTACCAAAATTTCTTGATACCGTTGAATTCCCAAAATTAGATATAACTTTCTGTTAATAAAACTAGTTATTAAAGTTATATTTTGCTAACTCTCGGGAAGTTGTTTCCTTATATTCGGAAAATAATGATAACATTTAAATAAAAAGATATTTGAATTGCAATGCGATTAATTATTATAAGCCACTCATTCAGTCAGTTGTCTCATACAACCATTTTTTTATTTACACCCAAGTTGTATAAATTTCGATTGTTTGTAGTTACATAATATAATTAATGCAAAAGATTATTGGATGTTATTAACGAGTGTTCTATTAGTCATCGAGCCATATTATTTGAAAGAAGTTTAAAAGACATGAATATAAGCCAAAAATATTTAGATGTTAAAGGTTATTTATGATGACATTATTATCGTGACGCTAAATGTATAATAGGTATTTATTAATAGAAACGTGTTACTATATTTTCTTGTTACCGATTCAAATATTCTTATAAAATGTCATACCTAAATTACCACCCCAACATTTAGCAGCTTGAAAGTCCGGAGTGTTTATCACAAATTCCTGAGTGGTACGATCGTATGTTGCGGTGGTTTTCATATCTTTGGTATTCGATCCATGGGCGACTTCGGTCAATGATACTGATCCTAGTATCTGTAAAGGAAAATTAAATTATATTTTTTAGATATACTGAAGGCTTTGCAAATAATAACCTGCCTATTCCAGATACCATTGATCACAAATTGATGTCTATCCGTTCCTAATTTTTCTAAAGCCGTTGCCAGCAACAGCATCCCGATCGCTTGCTTCACGGAGACATCAGGAAAACAAATATTTATTGCTTCATTTACAGTCATCAAGTGCCTCATCTAGAATGAAAGTCCCTTCAGATTTTATACATTTCCTAAATACAAAGTAGAGAAAATCAAAAAAATATTAAGAAATAAAAAAAAAACAAACGCTTTTGGAAATCCTAATTGATATTTAACTTTTTCTTTTAAAAATTTTGTTTCATTTCGTCGAGCTCCATCCAGTATTTACTAAATTTACCCTTTGTTTATGATTTCCTTTATTAACAGCTGGTTTGGGGAGAAAATCTAATTTCCTAAACTGATGTAATCGAACTGCTGCCAATCGCTTCATCTCATCTGAACTTAATTCTCGTCCATTATCATGAAAAATAGGATCTTGTTCTAATGTTTTCCATAATTTTATCTGAAACAACGAAAATAACATTCAACTATTCATTTATAGATAATTGAAAAGAAAATGGTGACTTACTTTTGTTTTTAATTGCTCTTCATCTTCAAAAACCAACTTTAACTTTTTCCAATTTAATTTCGATCGTGCTCTATATGCATCTAAAGGTCCCTTTGGTAAATCCTCAATGAACGAAGTATTGCTAGTTTCCATGATAATCTTAAAAATTGCAAAAGTATTCTCAAATTATTTCAGTTCCCGCAAGAAAAAACGCCAAAAAGTGCAGTTTTTTATTAGTTGTAGTTTCAGACGTAGATTTAGTTTTATAACTGTTTATTTTATTTTTAAAATGCTCATTTATAATGCAAAATAATATAGGAGCACAATAGCACCTATTGCTCTAGTTGAATGCTAAACTTCAAATAACTTAATGAAGCAGTAGCCTCAGGCAATGTACTTACTTTTTCCTTCCCAACTTTCACGAAATCTTTTTTAGAAATTGTTTTCTTATCAAGTCACAATAGGAGATTACAAAGCTAAAGTGAAATAAATGAGTTGTATTTTTGCGTAAATTACATATATGTAATCTTGACAGTATATAAATGAAATAAACCCTGAAATTTGACTTTTAAATAACACAAATATGCAAAACATATGAAGATAACTCTACAGAAATGATGCTATTTTCATGTTATAGTCACGTAAAGAAAATTAAATTATGAGTAATTTGTTAACTAAATACTCTCCTTTAAAAAACAAAATAGTGAATGTTCAATTAAAATACAATGCAACATAAAAATTAAATAATCGTTTTAGTGGATGCTTGTACAGTGTCGACATTAAGTGAAGCAAGACTTATGAAGAGAGGCAGGCCCCTCGTTAAGGTTTTTTATTTTTTATCGAGAAAAAAATCGTATTTAAATAAATTGCCAGGTTTCTGTCTTCATTTCTTATAAAATATATACAATTTTATTATTAATTATTATTTTCTAGTATATACAGGGCTGTATTTCAGTATTATTGTAAAAAAATAGCCTTATAAAAACAAGGCCCGTATCTATGACGTCCAAGGTTAGAATCCTCCTACACCCCACCTCCCTAAAGACGGAATTGTGCTTATGTTAGTAAATTGAATCTTATTAGTGTATTAGTATATAAATATCAACCTGTTGAAGCCCCATTGGTAAGCATATTAATTGTCGACTACTCGTAACAGACGCCGGAAATCAATCAATTAGGAAACAGACCATTTTATCATAATCCTTTATATATATATATGTATATAATGTATAACATTTATGCTTTATATTACGTAATACCATATGCCTATATAATAATTGCATTTTATCTATAATATTTAGGATGTACTGGAAAAATAAAACATGATTCTTTTCCGAAAATGAAATTATATCTACCTAAGTGAATTTCTTTACCATCTGTGAATTTTACTTTTGTTTTTGCGAGACTTAAATATATAACATGAAAATGTAATCGAAGTAATAAAATTGATTTTGTGTCTTATTGTTAAGCGATGTGAAAAATATTTGCATGAAAAAATGCTTTTATTTGACTGGTATATATGTTATAAAAGACATCCGGTATACTCATGGTAATAATAACGTAGTAATAACACGATAAAAAACACAAGAAGATTATTCAAGTTATCTAAACTTTTATTTTATATGTTTGCTCTAGTTGCACGGGCTAAACACATATTTATATCTATATACTTACTTACGTGTATAGATAAAATTAACACTTAGGTATAAGTCCTGACCTGTATCAATTATTGCTTTAAAAATCCGTTATTTTTTTTAAAGAAAATTCGAAAATACGTATCAATTAAGAATGATATAAAAACACTTCATTTCCTCTTTCGGCACTTTATTTATTCTAAACAATTGTTTCATCGTGAATATATCCTAGTAAAGTGAAACAATTATTAAGAATAAATAAAGTTTCAAAAGTGGAAATTACGTGCTTTTGTATTAGTTGACCATTTCATTATGAGTTTGAATTTCCAAGTTGTAAATAGATTACTAAGGATACTTACTAACGTGACTCAATGATTGAATCAAAATTTGATACACAACTTGTTCACAAGAAATGCTGTAAACAATAAATTCTGAAAAGCCAATATACATAGATAGGTAAATTATTCCATTAGTATCGCAAAATAGATGATAAGGTTAAGTTAAGTTGATGCAAACTACGAAGTTCTATTTTAAAACATGCTTACATAAATAATTATATACTTTCTAGCAAAAATGTTCCAATCAATGTAAGGAAAAAAATGTTCTTCTATTAAAAAAATAATGCAATAATTAATAAAATCTATAAAGTTATTTTAATAGAATATACTTACTACTGAACTGTTAAATATTTTAATAAGGAAATTATAAACTGTTTCATTAATTAAATCCACATCTTTGTTGTTTGCCAAAGAATTCCTGTGAAAAATTACAAGAACTATGTGCCGCCCCTGAGTTAAGACAGCCGTACCAAATCGATAAGTAGAGTAGAACAAAAGGTGACAAAGAATAAAGAGCAAGGCGTAGATAACAAAAAGAAATATTTGAGGTAACATTTTAAAGCCCTTAAAACTATTTTTGCACAGGTAGCTTTCTTGGTAAAAGTTAAAGAATACCGTCAATAGTCTACCGATTTTTTTTCTACTTCCTTTGCTACCCTTGAAAATGTCAAATCCATATATTTATTAACAGATGCAGGTGCTCTGTAATAATATCCTTATTTTGAGAGGATATTGAATGTTACATACCTACTTGATTTAGTTAGGTACTCTAGGTGTACAACATTAAAAACTGAAACTAAAGATTCGTCTTTCATTTCTAAAGCATTTACAGACCTTATTTAATTAATTAACATAATAAGTTACAATGTTAACTGTTGGTAGAAGTAACATTTATGTATTTGGCACATTATGCAACAAAAATTTGCACCTGTTGCCCAAATATTACTTTACCAAATATTTGTAATTCAAAAGTAGCCAGCAGCCAGCAATAAGTAATAAAACATGGTTTTTATTTTAGAAATCGGATATATGTACGTAGGTGGATCATTTTTAAAATCTGATTTAAAATTAAAGAAAAAAAAGAAACGTATGATACTGTATGTACATGTGCAAGCGTTAAATGGGTATCTGACTCATTCCTGGTCTTAAATAGAAGTTTAATTTAGCAGTTTAGTCATATAAAGCAGATATTGGCTGCTATTAAATTTTCATTTGGTCTTGTTAATAAGCTACAAAGCTGAAGTGTACAAGTTCGTATTTTGAAAGCTACACTTACCGCTAATCGTAAAATTAACCCATAAAGTACACTACTACAACCCCCTACAACATATCCGGTGTTAACCCAACTCACGAAAAACCGGTGGCATCACCCACTAAAAACCAATTCAACAAACTTTGCACGTGGTCCCGCTAAATCACGTGACCTCACCAGACTTGCTTCAGCTTTTAGTAGTAGTAGGTATTGTATTCCACTCGCTCGAAACGAAAATTTAACACAGTTACAAAAGCCACAGAGGCGTAGGAAGTTGTTGGGCTACGTGATCATTTCCTTATCACAAACGGAAAAGCGAATTTTATAATTGCCTGCGATTGTATTAAAGAACTTTTTTTTTAGATATTTTTCTAAAAACTAATAATTGCTTTTATAACATTTGATGTATTTATCACTTAGATTGATCCACCAAAGTATATAATCCAGGAAACCAGAAATTGTAATCATTAACAGTATTAATTTAATCTCTATTTAAACCGATATTCGTCACATATTTTATTAAAAAGGTTATTCTCTATTTATTTTTTTAAAATCCTTGTTGTTACGCCGTTGGTTATGTGGATATGTAAACTGCATCTATAGATTATGTTAAATACATTATATACTCTGTTATCTTTATTAACAATTGTCCTTGTGGCTGTTCGTCCAATCCATGTACTATCTTTTTTGAGTTTTCATGAACATGATACGTCTATTTCCTTTATATTTTCAGAATTACAATCTTATCTAATTTTTGCTATATAGAGCAACATTAAATGTTTAAATTTTAATTGCAAATATTGAATAACACCTACTTAAACTTTGTTTGTCGTAAAATTATTTGCTATCGACAAATTAAGTCGTCGACCTCGCAGACTTTTAAAAGTTAAGGGTCTATGGAATGCGTTAAATTAAAAATAACTTGTATTGTATAATACATACCTCAATATCCGGTTGGAACATCCGTAGTGTATCCCCTTGATTAAGTTTATATTCATACGAGGGTCAACAAATAACTACTGAACATACAAGAAGTTATCAGTTGATTTGTTTTATAATAGACATTTATTTGGTTTTAAACAATTTCAATTTATTTTCGGTACAGTTTATATTAAGTATAAACAAATAAGTAGTTATGAAATGATTTATAACGCAAACTAATGAATTAACTTCGTATTTCAGACAGTTTGCAATGGATCACGATCCAATGTGGAAACTGCAACATGAACTTCACTGTTTAGAATTTCCTTTTGAAGTTTTACTTGAAATGTCTTCAAAAATCCTCTTTCCGAGTCGCTGTGATTACAAAGTATTACAAAAATTCCTCTTTGCGTTGCATCTAAAATGTCATGGTGTAACATTTCCCCTGTTAAATATAAATCTGCTTGAACTCCAGACAAAACCGAACCTCCAGATCCAGCGCACAAAGCTACGGTACTTATGTCACTTCCTAAAGCCAAGAAATATCTTGAATTAATATTAATTAATTTGCTTAATAACATATAGCAGTAGTTTCAAAGCAATCTTACGTTCGGTTTTATTTGCAGCTAACGCCAATCGTAAGTGTGATAACCCTGTAAGTGTTTTTATTTTTCCAATTGCTTCTTCAACAGTAATAGGTTTTAGAAGTGTACAAAATCTTCCAGCACCTATTTCTGCATTATTTTCCTTTGGAATTAGTGGAACTGATTTTGATAAACAAAATGCACTTGCTAACCAATCATTTACTCCGCCTTTTACACAATCCCAGCTTGTGTGAGGAGAAAATACAGCGATCTTGTTTTTGATGCAATTTATTACAATACGCTGCTTCCAGTCACTGTAACATTTACGGTTTAAATTAAAATGAATTGTGTTATATCTGTCAGATTCTAAAAAAACTAATTATGTATTTTAATTTATTAACTTGATAAGTATGTAGTGATTACTGAACAATCACCAATTAAAAGAATTAATTAAGCACCACCAACGGTTTTCGTTGAAAAATCACGTACTTATTTCTGTTTACAACAAAAATGAATTCTGAATAATGGTTTTTACTTATTTTAAAAATAATGCAATCCTTATTTATGGTTTGCGAGGTACTTTATAATATAGTAATTAGTGAAAAATCTTAGTGTTAAATTTCACGACTGTAAATTGAGCAGTTTAACTATTATTCGTAAACTACAACTATTTAATCGAGATAAAACAATTCTTATTTTTTTAATAAAAATAAAACACTAAAACCCAAAATTCCAAATAAAATGTTAGTTAGATATAGTGTCTAAGTATATTATAAGTACATTATATGTTGTGAAATGTGTCAAAAATGGTCCCAGAAAAGCTTTAGCGTTTTGAAGTTTCAGAAATCTTAATCTTATTCTAAAAGCCAAACAAGCCAAATTAGCGTAATTCGAATTTCTAAATTAAAATATATCAAAATTTGAATATACTGGGCATTAATAATTTTGAGGTAGAAAAGAAGTAAAGTTTTCTAGATTTATATTGTAATAATACAATAATACCTTACGTTTCAAAATGTTTAAAAAACCAACATACACAGATACAGTTATACCTTCCAATTCTTATCTGTCTTTCACTCTCTTATTCATTATAGCAAAAGATAATGGTTTCAACCCCTCTGTAGTAAATACGCAAAGGAAGTGCTCTCTAAACTATGTCAATAATGTAACATTCAAAACTATAAATAGATTAAGAAAATGTAATATACTGACAATGGAAACAAATACCAAAACAGTAAAAATCTTTTGGTCAATAACAAGCGGATAAAAGAGAAAAACGATAAAAGTGGAATTTACCAATTATTTTGCGACTCATGCCATTTATATGGGACAGAGTGGGAAGGCTATAAAAACTCGATTAAAGGAACATTTATACAGCATTAATAAACAAAAAAATTAAAAGACCGCATTTGCTGACCATTAAATAACTTCCCTTCACATTTCTCTATAGACAATTTTAAAATCTTTCATTCCAATATTAACAAACGCAGAAAATTAACATTTTTAGAAAAGTTAGAAATAAAGAAGGCAAAATATGCAAAGTCAAATTTAGTTAACAAATTGAACTAGATCGTATGAACTCCCCACTCCTTCTAAATAGGTGGTAACTATTAAATGTATAAATTAACGAGAATAGTTGTAAACCTCAGTATCTTAAGTATTCTTGTAACTTGTAGCACCTACCGAAACAATATTGTCGAGTGGACTAATAATTTATATAATTAATACTGGGGCAATCCTGAGACCAGATCATCGAAAAACAATTTGTTTTTTTTTTTCACCATTCAGTATTAATTGACAAATTTTTCAGGATATTGTATTAGTAATTTCGAAATATAGAACATCTAAAAGTGCATCATTCGAATTTTTAAATTAAGATATATCAAAATCGTATCGTGATTGTTTTTGTCTAATTCTGACAAACGGGTTAAAAATTGAAGTTTTTGGATATCTCCAAATCTAAACCTGCTGTGGAGATCCGGAACCAGCGTCGCAATGTACGCCAGAAATGACACATCTGGTCTTAGTGTTATCTGATAAATGTATGAAATAGTCGTTATTTTCGCTATTATATACTTATATACTGTAATTATTTTATCTTACTTTTCATGATAACACATTTATTTGTTAAAACGATAGCGAGAAAAGTCTTCTGATACCAAATTAGAATTTGAAATTAAAATTTCTAATACCTATCTAATGGTTAATTAATTCTAATAAAGGACATGTCATTATTTCTAGAATGAAAAAAATCCGATCGGTAGTGAAATATATAATGTTTCTGATTTTTAAATTGACTCTTTCAGAGTAGCTTATGAATATATGAATACAATTTTCAATCTTTAATTAAACTTAGAATTATAATTGAGAAATTATAATGTTTAAGCATTTGCATTTCTCAAATACTATAGGTGTGCTTGACGTATTCGTATTTAAGATATAATTTAAAATATACAAATTTTAAAAATGTCAATTTAACGAGGGTCATTGAAAAAAATAATTAAATTTCTCGAAACACGTTTAAAAAATTTGTTTTCTAAATGCACATCCAATTACTTAAAAATAAAATTGTAAAAGTAATGTGTCCATAAATGTTAAATGAGCAGTTAGTTCAAGAAACTAGTTTAAGGTGGAAAGTGGAGGACCTTAAGACCTATCTGAAACGCCCTCGAATTTACCTTTTATAAATATAGATATGGAATCAACAGAAACAACTACTCAGAGGGCTAATACCTCTGCGCGTTCCACCAAGAAATTAATGATCTTAATATTTAGACGAATAAGGAATTTAATAATTCCAAAAATCCAACTTGCCTTTGGAAATGACATGCTTTTCTGTTAGTTGATCTATTCTATACATAAGACGACACATTCCTGTTTCTATTAATTCGATAAATATATAAACATAAAACATAATAATTCATTAAATAGTTTAATTTTTATAAACAAATTTCTGCAAAAACATCCTCTTTTAGAGGTATGCACTTTTAGTTTTAGTAACAATTTCTTTATTTGGTCAACTATTTGTTCAACATCAGCACTTGAAAGTATGTAAAATTACTAATTTGAAAAATGATGTAAGTAAATGTCGTAGTTATTCACGAAACCACAAAGAAAAATATCATCTCAGCCAGGGACGTCATTACAGTTTTTTTCCCGAGCCTTGGTCACAATATATCAAAGAGAAAAAAGCGGTTCATTTAATGTATACTATCGCTTGTTTATCAAATTAAAATTAATTCTAGAGTATAGGGTTATCGAGTAATTGAGAGCTTAGGTTTATGCCATTTATCAGATTATATCTCCATATGTCTCTCGACATACACGTGATTATCATGTACGAGCTATCGAAATCCGTAGCTATGTTGTAGTGAGCCCTGTATTCTGCCATAGCCACCATACACGTAACGACACCCCTGATCTCATCAGAAATTAGATTTAAAAAAAAACTCCAAAACTATCAATAACTGCGTAAGGTGTTTCAAATAACCCATTAGTTCTCCACCTTCCAGCTCTTACCTGCTACTATTTCTTAGGACATTCTGTCTAAAATTAGAATGATAACCATTAAGATTAGATGAATACTTCGAAACTACTATTCGTTCTTTCAAATGATCTTAAGATTAGATGCTAAAAAGAATAATTTAATAAAGAACATTGTGGATCGCAATTATGATCTTATTAGATCTCATCAGCACACCATAAATTACTGACACCGTTCTGTAAACGAAAGTTGATTTAATATCGTATTGTAGGCAATATGTACATAAATACCACAATTAGTAACAAATATCAATAGATGGCGACATACTGGCTGTAATTCGATATTAAATCAACTTCCTTTTATTGAATAATTTAAATATATATTATATTTTATAACATTAGGAACCATATTTACGTCGATATGATGGTCTTCAAAGGACGAAAAATATTAGGATGGTAAGTTACTATAAGACCAGCATTTATGGTAACTGCTTCTTCGACAACGTTTTCAGTGAGATCGTTGGTTAGCAATATTCTTTGAATCCGTTTATTTTCCATTGGATCGACTAGTAATCCCACATTATCCCAACTCTCCGCGTAACTCAAAGGTGCAAAGTCTTCAAGACGTTGAAGAATATCACTCAAAGATTTTCCTACGGGTAATTTGGCCATTATCTGCTGAGACGTTATTTGGGCCGTTTGGAAAGTATTTGTTCTTAAAAAATTCACTTTACTTGTAGCGGAAAGAGTTGTATACTGCCGCACAGAATTTTTTATTAAACTCAATTTTAAACGCATGTGAACCTGAAATAATATGCAGATATAAAAATCTATAAAAATTTAATTTAATGCCTTGGCCAAAAAAAAACTGATAAAACAGTTTGATATTTAATAATTTACATTGTACATATTTTAATAAACATATATAGAAATAATACGTTTCTTAACTGGTTTTGATTAATAAAATCTATTCTAATGTGTAAATTCGGAAAGTATTGAAACTTTAAGATATTAATTTGACAATATAATAAAAAAGTTATATTTTTTTAAAATTAAATTTCTTTACTATTTAAAGTTTTAATGGTGCAATAGTTTTGAAAGAACATAATTGAGCTTAGTTTTACACAAAAAAATAATAAATAACTAACTGTACGAGGTACATCTACAAAACCTGATTTAGTAAAGCTACTGAAAGTTAACAATGAAGCAAAATAGACGCTAAATATAAAAAATCCGATGAAGTTTTTTTTTGCATTATTAAGAACGTGGGATTTTTGACGGTTTCAAAAGATGGTAAAACTTTTTTGATTCATTGCTAATTTTTAACAGCTTCACTATAAAATTTTGCAGATCTCGTACAGTTTGAAAAAAGTTAGATTTGCTCAAAAAATAGTGAATAACTAATTGTATGAGATACGTATACAAAATCTAATTTAGTAAAGCTGCTAAAAAATAGCAATGAAACAAAATAGCAAATAGATGCTAAATATTAAAAATGAGATTAAAAATTAAACCGTCAAATATCACGGATCTTTACAAGTGTAAAAAGAACATTTTTCGTGTGATTTTTAATATTCAGCCTCTATTTTGTTTCCTTGTTAATTCTTAATAGCTTCATTACATTAAATTTTGCAGAAGTGTCTCGTACAATTAGTTATTTATTATTTTTTGTGTAAAATTTTTTTAACAGTATAACTCAAATAATCTTAATCAAAATTATCAAACATACAAATCAAATACTTGGTAACCTTTTTACTAGCTTATTGAGGTGAATCTCGGACTAGTGCAAACGTTACCTAGTGTTTGATTTATATATTTTATAATTTTGATTAATCGTTTCTATTCAGCTTTTGTCAACTAGCATGATAAACTATTGTTTGAAACAAGGAAAGCACTGCAACTGATTCATTATTTTATTGAATTGAAAGCATTTGTCGTTAGCCTTTGGTGAAACACTATTAATACACATAAATTGAAAATAAAAAACAATTTACTATTTTACTTTTTTATTTAAATATATATTTAAAACATATTTCGTCTTTTTAGGGCATCTTCAGGAGCTTAAGTGTTTTTTCTTTTCAGTATTTTAATTTTGTAATGCGAATTTCTCCACAAATAAATAATAAAGGAGAAAAATAAAACATATTTTTGAACTTTCAATTGGTAACTTTTGTAAAGAATCTATCTATACTTCTTTATTAAAATAAATTAGTTGGAATGATCCATATCAAAATTTATACAATTTTGTTTTAAATATTTTATAAGTTACAAAAGAAGAGAATTTGATTTAATCCAAGGACTGTATTAAAATAAATTTAAAGTTTAATAAAAAGTATAATATTCAATTATTCTTATAACAAGGAACTAATTAGAAAAAAAGGCCAAGCAAAATAAGTAATATACTTTATTTGATTTATAACTAAATAAAATAAAAAAAGGTTCAATAATTTTCAACAAAATATAAAATAAGTACTTCACCTAAATTATTTGCAATACTTTTACAAATTATTTATCTACCATTAAAACAATTGCTTTGTATAATAAACAATGTGTACACTTTTTTAACATCATTCTATAAAATTCCATAATTTAATGTCTCCATCATCACTACAAGAAGCAAGTAAACCAGGAACTTTAGGATTCCACTTTACGCAGTTAACATCTTGAGTGTGGGATCTCTCAGCAGAATTAACCAAACTGAATGTAGGAGCATTTGGATCACTTCCCTCATCTTCTTTAAATATTCTTACTATATCATCACCACATGCAGTTGCAATAGTGTCAGTCAAATGACACCAACTTATATCATATACTGTTCTTGTGTGATATCCTGATAGAGTGCATATGCATTTCCAAGATGCCTCTCCATCAGTTGTGGGCACACCTTCAGAATTATTTGGTAAATACTGTTTCCAAATCTTAATAGTCTGGTCATCACTACATGTAGCCAACCGATTTCCAGTCTTATCAAAAGACAAGCTCCATACAGTGCTTTCATGTGAACTTAAAGTAGCTATACACAGCCAGTCATTATCTGAGGGGTCTTCTTTGAATATTTTCACTGTGTTGTCATATGATGCAGAAGCCAATAGATCAATATGAGGGTGCCAAGTAATCTACAATAAACGAACATGACTTAATAGTGAAATATGTGTTTTTAAAGATAATCAATTACCTTTTTGACATCTTGTGTGTGTGCATTAAGAACAGCAGCACACTCATACTCGTCATCTTCTGCTACTTCCCAAATCCACACTGATTTGTCACGACTGCAAGTAGCTAGTAAATGCCCAGATTTTGACCATGCAACACTTTTAACTTCATTTTCATGTCCTTCAAGAGTAGCACTACATTCAAACTCGCCTGACTTTTTATCCCATATAGCCACGGTTGCATCAAAACTGGCGGAAGCTAGGTAATTACCGCAAGGTGACCACGAAATATCTCTTATAGTTCGTTTATGACCATCCGTAAGAATTACTTTGTTAACCCACTCTTTCCCTTCTTTAACCCATATTCGAATAGTCTTATCTTCAGAACATGTAGCAAGAGCATCTCCCTTTGGATGCCACGCTACGCTCCAAACACGACCAATATGCTTTGATAACGTTTGAATGTGTTCTAATTTACCCATGGTTAGAGTCTACTCTTCTTGAAAAAGGTACACATCTTAAGTACGTAATGAAGAGCAAAAATGAACCTTACCTTTCTGTGAACTCCAAACTTCAGTATTGCAGCTTATTATTTAGCTAAAACCTCTTCAGAATCTTGTTTTCCAATAATTTGAAACCTGGTTTAATACAAACACCTAGGTTAGGATATAGACAACATTCAAGTACTCTTCTTGTTCTTCTTTTTTGCATCGGAACACACTTTTCTTATGCAACCCATTTAGTAGGTGTGTTATACCTATTAAAATTAAATACTGTACAAAATTATACAAATCGAACTAATCACCTATAACACACAAATTACGAAATTACGGTACTATTTCAAATTTTAATTGGAAAGCAGTTATAATTCTAAAATTACTATCAACATAATGCCAAAAAGGAGTTATACAAATACTTATTATTGTACTTTGATCAATCCCTTAAACAGCATCTTTAAATACTTTTTATTTATTTTTCTTACTACCATGCATAAGAAAATTAAACATATATGTTTGTTATAAGACTTTACCACTACAAAACATTTGCAGGTACGGCAGTTATATATAAACAATTAAGAGTTAAAAAAATGGAACATAATGGTTCTTAAATGAATACAAAATATTCATTACTTCTATACATAAATACATTACTTTTATATTTGGCGTTAATAAATATCCAACGCAAATATATTTTTATTTTTCATTCTTCATAATTTAATTCAAAATTATTTTATTATGTAGGTAATAATCATTTTCTTCGCTCTCTTTTACCAATTACAACTAGGCTATTTGTTAATTAACTACAAATAAAAAATGATAAGTAAAGGCACTAGCTAATATTTATTCTGAAAAAGCAGGTGCTAGTACAATTGACGATTTGAGTAGTTTTTCTTGCAATAGTTTTAACAAATTTCATTAGTTAATTTAATGTACAGGAAATAAATAAATAGGCATAGTGTGAACTATTTTAAGTGTGCGTTGAAAGTGCTTATTTGCATCTTCAAATAAATCCAAGTTGGTTGGTTGGCTGCCCACTTGAATTCTCTAAATACGTGTAGCGAGACAGCAGCGCTTTTTTAAACACCTGAAGGAAATTTTATTATTATTTAACTAGCACATTCTCTCCTGATCGGCTTTTCAGTTTTTTGCTCCAGTCCAGGTGATTGACTTCAACTGCTAAATGCTGCCGTCCAGGCTGTTACACTTTTTGGCCTCGGACTTATTACTTAGGTATACCCATCTTGATGACCTAAGTGTTATAAAAACAACTATCCCCACACCTGATTGTTTAATAATCGACGACAACATCGTCCGCATTTTGAAGTCGAACAGTCTTAAACTTGTATCATTTCGTTAGTTAGCATATTTTAGCATGTTAAAATTTATCGGAGGAATATCGCAGGTACTGGTTTCCTAAATTGATACTTTAATTATCATTTGTGAACTATTTTTGTGTGTTTTTTAAACAGTGTAAATGTGAGTTTTTGAAAGTTTAAAGTGTTTTTGAACTGTATGCCAATTTCAACTTTAGAACTGTGATCAACACCCCTGTTACTACAAATAAAGGTAAATTACTATTAACAACTGCCTACTTACATATCGTATATTGTTATGAATCAATTTTATCCTTAAAAGTTTAAATAAACAGGAGAATAAATTGTTGGTTCAATTTTAAAACAAATTGTTTATAATCCTCTCAATATCTGTATAATTTATATTTAATTGTTTAATTAAGTTTGTAACTTTTGAAAGCAAAGATTCGTTTTCCTAACAACCAGTTGAAATAAATTTATTGTCTCAATAAGAATATTAATACATTCTGATTCCTCATTTGTTAATTTCCAGAGGCGTACAAGTAAAGTTTATTTTTTTTTTGGAGGAAATCAAATTTAAAACATTAAAAACGAAATATTTTCTATGACAAATTACGTGTAATTAATTGTGTAGTTGTAGGTATATTTATTAATAAAATTCGTATGGAACCAACGTCATAGAACAAGATATTCTACTATTTACGTTAAAAAAGATTCTGATTATAAAAATATCAAAATACTTTGGTTTTTCCAAAGAAGACAGTTTCCCAGTTCACTAACGTAAGTGCAGAAAGAATTTGAAACATTACATAAAAAGATCACCGAAGTCATTAAAAAACAGAAACATGTTGACATTTCATGTAGAATGTTTAAAATGTGTAATGTTTAATATTTATTCGTTTAAACATTTGGTAGCGTGTTATCAAATGTCCAGGCATTAGAGGGCTGCCACATATATACATATTGTAGGCGTTTTCTTCGATGGCTATCTATTTAACTTTATTTCTGTAACCATACCTAGCTTTAAAGACCTACCCTAACTATTCTTGTAAATCAGCCTTGTCATGTTTAAAAGCACAAGTTATCATATCTTTACTGTCAAACTATTAATGAAAATACTTTTGAAAGAAGCAGACATAGGTACCTACTCCTTTTTTTAAATTATTAGCATTTTAATCCTTGGAAATGTATAGAGTGAAATAGCAAGTTCTTATTAAATTTTATAGATCCTGCACATTATGGTAACTGGATAGTAATTTTTATTCGGATAAGCATCTAACCGTTTTCTGTATGTGCAAATCCTTGACTGTTTACGATTGGTTTACCTGCATTCTGATGCATTTCGCTTGACTAATCCTTATTGATGATTATTGTTTCTTTCAAAAAAGACCCGCATTCTATTAAACGCTGGATGAAATGAGAACAAGTAAAAGCTGCAGTAAATTGGGGCCATTCCGATTACGTTGGATAAAATAGGATATGTTTGCATGCTGTCGTATGTGTAGGCATGTGCAACTGCTGTCCCCAAGACATCGACCTTGGGCCAATTTAAAACCACCCACATGATACTGCGGCCAACCAGTCTATAGCCAACTGACTTTTTTTAAATATTTCAACTCGATTTTCGACTTTTTTACAGACTTTCGAAAATAAAAATCAGGTCGACCTAAAGTACCAAAACTACCTATATTTTCACAAGATAACACTCTACTCAAACAAAAATTATTTTTGTGACAGATACATATTAAATAATTACCACTATTTAAAAAACTTATGTTAGAACAACTATTTGAATCCTTTTAGTGAAGACAGTCAAAAATTTCAAATTCTACATCATCCAATGTTGAAATGGAATCGACGTTTACTTGATGAAAATTATTCATAGTAAATATAATAAAAAACACAAAAACTTTCACAAAATTATTTAATTCAACAATGATTTTTTCGCTCACACTGTAGCTTCTTCAGGTTGACAATGAATAGTACATCTAAACAAGGTATATATATGTGAATCGGGGTACAAACACAGTACAGCAGTGGGAGAAGAAAATACTAAGTAAAATTAAATACAAATTAAATACAGTAATAAAACTAAATACAAAATTAATGTAAAATTAAAGATTAAAACATTATATTAATTAAAAATATTTTGAGATGTATAGCGGACAATTACAATTTTAAGTTTAATAAAGGAGAAAAATTAACGTCTATTTGTTCATTTATCAATAAAGATGACGATTTTTAAACACTAAAGCTTCTAGTAACCTTAATTTAAAACTATTTTCACAAACGTGTAACATATCGTAGTTAATGTTAGGGATATGATTACTTTCTATTAAGTGGGAAGCATAATTTGAATTTAGTTTTTATCCTTAACAGATTTACTGTGTTCAAAAATCCTAATTTTAAAATTTCTCCCAGTAACACCAATATAAAATTTATTGCAGGAAAAATTCTTTTTAATAGAATCGGGAACCCTTATAAGATTACTCATACGTTTATCATCTGTTGAACAGAAATTTCCTCTAGCTTGAAACTACTAAACTTTTCATTGTAATAAGACATACTGGCTTCCATATTTCCCAGAAACATTTAAAGGAATAAGTCAGAGTAGACACTTATTAAAGATATATTACCAACGAATTCTAAAATATTTTTTTTGAATTAGTTAATCCTTATGAATGTTTTGTATAGTTTTGAGTAGCGACATTATTAAAACTACAAGATTTGGATGTTTTATTTTATTTTTTAATTATTATTTAAATAAACAGTGTAGATAAATATGTAGATGTACAATTATAATTTTAATCGGAGATGTGGAAGTGGTTTTCTTCATGAAAATTATTATCACTATATTATAATATTTCTAGAGATATTACTTAAAATTTCTGTTCTTTCCTTTTTATTTCGAAACTGCTTCAATTATGAGGAGAAGAACGTTTGTAAGAGTATAATTAAAAACTTTGTAGAAAAATTATTTTGGATTTTATAGTTTTAAAGAATAACATAACATAAATAAAATTAAAAATACGTATACTTAAGAATCGTAAGTAAAACAAATCAAAGTAAGTATAAAGGACTTATTCTATTCAACCTAAAATGTTTCAATAATATCGTCATACCGTAATAATTATCACTAATTATTTTAAAACTGTTAATAATTTTGGACCGAAATAAAATTATACTGTCTTTATTTTAATACAGAGTCATACACGCATACCTGTTTGGCTTTTCGATCCTGGATTTATTAGCAAGATTTTCATTTTTTTTGTTCAATAATGAACTATTTGTGATCATAAAATATTCACAATTTCATTATTTATCATTCCAAATAAACAGTTCTTCCTTTAGTTCCTCTTTGACATCTCTCTATATACATTAGGAAATTGTTTAATGAATGTTGTTAATAGTAGTTTACATATGTAGATATTATATTTATATAAATAATATAAATACATAAATAGAATAATAACCTTGGTCAATGCATATTACGTTTTAAATTATCTCCTCAACCTACACTCCAGATATTGCATATGTTTAATTTTGTTTGTGTTATTGTCTGAATATAACATTTTACATCTGTTGGTTAGGTATAACATTTTGTTTTCCTGTTGAGTCTAAATTTTATTATTGATTGTTTAGAACATTTTGAAATATCATAAGGTATCTAAAATAACTTGGTTTACGTTGTAATGCCGAAGTGTGAGAATGAAAGAGTGTTATTAAAATCGTTTAATTTAAATTTAACATTCGGAATTCGACCATTTTAAATAAACAGTAGTTTTTGAGGAATCTAGTCTTTTATTTATAACCCCGTTCCCATCTCTGTTCGCTTATCCAAAAAAACCGTTAGGTTTTTCGACACGATTAATGAATATTCTAAACCCGCATTTTTCTTTAAATCCAAAATTACGAAGTAATAGGGCATATCTATTAATATGCAATAGGAAGCATCACTTTTAATATACCTACTGTTAAAAAATCCTTAAACTGAAGTAAATACCTCAAGAAATATGGGATTCGTTTAGATCACAATTTCGCCATGGTTTGGTTAATACTACGCCCCGTAAAATTTCGGATGGTATAAGAAGTAAAGACGTTAGCGTACCCAGTAGTAAATATTGAAATAGTTTTCTTTTTGTAAATATTAGATTTAGACTTAGTAGATATTTTTTTTGATTAAGAGATGCCGAGATGTATAAATAAAATTATTTAGTTCATGAACTATTACTTATACTTTTTTCGAAAAAACCTACGATGGACCAACTGAAACGGAAAGGGGCTCACATATTACTTTTTATAGAAAAATAAAATTATTTTAAACCAAAACAATATATATATATATATATATAAAACAGTTGGTAATATTTTTACTAATTTATTGATAAACTCAACAATTGTTTCAACAGTAGCCTGTTATTATTAAGAGTAAGGATTTGTTAATCTTATTTATACCTGAAAATAACTTACTCTGGGAATAGATGTGCACAAGAAATTTACAGATGGTAAAATTGAACGACGTTTATTACCTGGTATTGTTAGAGATCCATAAACGGAATAGTGATGATGACAAGCTTCTGTCGTAACACTTGTTGAGTTTATCAAGTAATTAGTGAAAAGGTTACCAAGTGTTCTATTAATATATATTGTTTTGGTTTAATGGTTTGGTTTTGGTTCATGTCCTTTCACAATAATTGTACCATTAAAACTTTATAAAGTTGTAATTTAACATTACTATAAGCCAAGTTCTGGAAATAAAAGAGTGACACGAACAGTGTATATGTTACGAGTAAAGTTAGATAAGCGAGTTAACACGGATAAACTGCGTAATACCCAAGACTCTTGGGTAAAGTCCAAAATATATTTGGAATTGTACACGTTTCGGGCTTTACCCGGGTAAAGCACGATTTATCCGCTTTCACTTGGTTAAAGTTGATGTACCATAAATGACTCATATAACTCAACTCTGTCAAAAAAAGACTTGTAGTTGGGTTAAGTTAGGTTAGGTAAAGCTATTGGAAATCTTTGCAACTCGCAATGTCACAGCAGCTTGTCTTGTTTGAACAAATAAGTACTCGTGAGTAGATTACCTTTAAGAGAATACAGTTTTAGAATTCTAATTGTTATTTGTAAAATGTGTTTTTTGAATTAAATATGTTTTTCAAACATTAATGGCCTTATCATTTATGGTACATCCAACTTTAACCAACCGAAAGCGGATAAAACGCGGTTTACCCGGGTAAATCCCGAAACGTGTACAATTCCAAATATATTTTGGACTTTACCCAAGAGTCTTGGGTATTACGCAATTTACCCGGGTAAACCTAGGTTTACCGTAACATATATATTACAAGAACCATGACTCAAAAACTGTTATATCTACACACCTGCAATTTTGAAAGCATAATCAACCCACCTTGAGCACCTAGAGTATCAATTTTCATTAATAAATTCATGATAATTCTCCAGATATTAAGGTTTGAATGGTGTTATTTTAATCATTCATTCATTGACTCACTCATTAAAACTCTATACCAGTTTTAGGTAACTTAGAAACTTGAAAGTTGGCATCAAGATTTGAAAACTACAAATTATCTACTTTTGACAAACTTATTGGTGCGGTTAAATAACGTTAACAGAAATGATTTGAGGTATCTACGTGTATCCTTTATTTCTATTTATTATATTCTTATTTATTTAACCCATAACAAAATTTAGCAAAACTTTTCAAAAACGAGTAATATTTGAGCAAAAATATGAACGAGAAAAAGGGGCTATTTTCGCTATCAACGATGTTCAGGATTGTCTGTGTCGACAATAAAAGAGATGAGATCTAAACGGGTGTCCAGTTAATAAGGTGTAATCGTATTACGTTTTTAGATATTGGATTTATAGCTTGGAAAGATTTAATAATAAATAAATTACGTTTATGTTCTAGTTTTAGAAAAATGCGAAATTGGGTCAAGATAGGAAGACTGACAACTCTATGATAATGAACTTACGTTTAATATGATAAATATGAAAGTTACCAAGTTATAAATTCAACATCAAAGAGCGTAATTCAATTACATCTTGTATGACACTAAAAAAACTTTTTTGTGTTTCATAACCACCAGCTGCTCGTGCTGGTGGGCGGGCAGTCTCTCCGACCTACACTGTAGTGCAAAGCCGAAGGGTAGGGCGTAAGGCCCTCTTCAGCCTCCTAGCAATAATCGTGGGAATGAGTGGGTGGTGTGGTTAGGGAGAGAAAGAAGAGACGGACGAAATGAAGACAGAAAAGAAGTGAAAGATTATCTGTGAAATATTACTGCTCCAGTATTTGCATAAGTGATCCAAGGAAACCACAGAAAACTTGGACCAGAGCAGCCGGACCCGGGTTCGAACTGGTGACCTCCCAAATTCTAAGCAATGATCTAGAGCACTAGACCACGCCGCTCGGTCGTATGGAACTAAGCACCCTTCCCGATCGTAACTCTTTTACCGACGAAGCCGTCAATCCCCAGCATGGTCCCTTTTCACATTTATATTTTGTTCAGATTCATTTTAAAGAAAAATGTTATATCCGTCGACTAATATGAGATTTTCGTGCAATTTGATCGCCTTTACTATCCAGACAAAAATATTATGCTTATTATACTACACAACTAATACAAGTGCATATGTAATACTTTCATATTTTACTACTTACAGTAGGATTATGTACGCTTAGTAATTATTGTTTTATCTGATTTAATTCCACATAAATAATTCCGTTTAATTAATAATAAATTCTTTTATTTGCTTTATACTTATGCAGATACGTTACATAGATAATAATGTTAGCTATTAAACGAACGGTAAGAAATAACTTCATTTATAAAACTCTGTATAAACAAACTCATGTTTTTTGAAAGACAAAGTGAAAATTGTTACGTGATTCTAACTACATTATATAAGTACGTTCTAGAACTTACCACCCTATATTGAAGTTTTAAAGCTTTAGAGTCTTAAATACATTAATGTGACATCATTAACTATTAAATTAATTTGTAGCCACTACAGATTACCTCAAATTAATGAGGAACAATTTGTTACCATTCTCACTCCATCGGCGGGATTCGAACCCTGGATCTTTGGCTTTAATCGCCAATGATTTACCCCTACTAAAAATTATTCAAATATTTTTTTAGAATATTTTTTATCAATGTCACGTTAAGCAGTTCGGTAAATATCTATAGATATTTTTAGTCACGTACGCTGTTTAAGTTTCAGAATTGTAAAATTTTTAACAGAAAAATTGGACATGTTTGCTTTGGCGAAAGTATTAGTTAATTAAGGTTACCTGAATATTTTGTTTGAATTTTCATCATACTTGGGCATTTACTCAGAAATGTGTGAAATTCCAAAATAACTAATTCACTTATCGCTTATTGCAAACCATTAATGTTACCGAAAATTAATAAGAAAATTAAAGTTTGCTGAAGCTTTTAAACCAATTTATGTTTTTAAAATTCCTAAATGAAATACAACAAAGCAGTTCTAATTACTTTTTGCCAAAGAAATTTTATTCAAACAAACCAAAGAGAACAATAGTCCCTAGTGTTCTAATGAGTAAATAAAGGGAATTAATTATAATTAAAAAATGGACTGTACCAAATAAATAAACGAAAAGCTGACGTATATTGATTTGTCATAATTATTAATGGGAATTAATAAGTGGGAGATCCTGTTTTTTATCGCATTAAACTCAATACAATTTAACCGCAGGTTAATAAGCAATAATAGAAATTGTTAGTTGACATAATTAACTTTAAACTCATACATTTTTATAATACGTGATGATTTTCGTTCCTCAAATTGACAGAAATGTGGGTTGTTAATAAAATAAAATTGTATTTAGTGTAGGTACATCTATGACTCATGAAATAATATTCAAAAGTACAACCTTGTGGGTATACAAAAACTATCTACAAAAACAAGAGAACGTATTTGCATTTACGGAATAGATTAACAAATTGAACTGGATAATATGTACAATGTTCTACTAGAATCAGTGATTTTCATGTATGCATGTACAGAGTGTCTGAAATAGATAGAGTAAGCACAAGTTCATGTATCAAACTAAGTTTATTGATGGTACTAAAGGTACCAAAAGAAATTAGTTCTTCATCGTATCAGTATTGTATCTGAGGGTATTGTGTTTTAAGAAAATTGATGTGTATATCAGAAATTAGTACTTTCATAGACATATCTACGTATCAAAGTTTATTGAAATCGTACTAAGCGTTTTTGAGCAATCGAAGACCGACGAATTTCATTTGATACCTTTGGCGCCCTTTAAGGGAAAAAAGAGTCGATTTGGTATATAGATCAGTTCGGTTCAATCGATTTATTGTAATCCCGGGGATCTATGGTTGCTTTATGAACAGGAAGTTTTGACACATCCTGTAAACATATGTATCAATAAAAATTGCCGATTCTGATAAAACTTTGTACCTACCTAGTTCAATTTGTTAATTTTTTTTTTGTTTCAAAGGCATACTCTTGTTTTTGCATATAGTTTTTGAAATCAATCTACCTTCAAAATTGTTTAGTATGTGAAGATATTAAGACATTCGACCCTCAAATTAAAAAAAAACAATTATTGTCCTGTTTGAGAGCATTACTATGTGAAGTAAAAGAACAAAATAATCAAGTAAGTAGTCATTTCCGAAGTACCCTTTGTCACTGAATTTGGATCTGACTTCAGAATTTCCCAGCATACCAAGATTTTGATATATCCCAAAATTAGAATGCAAATCATGCTAGTTTCGTCAGTTTGGTTTTGAAACTGAGATATCTTAAAATTTTTGATTTTGACTTTTTTGATTTTTGTTATATGCTGGTGCCATTTGAAAACATGTAGTTATTCGTGTTTGAAATTTTTAAACTTTGGATTTTTTTTCTGAACACCCAGGACAAATTATAAAGCTTAGTTTTGGCATGACGTTAGCTGTATGACTTGGCTATAACTAGTAATTAACTAATTTCAACATTTTAAGTCATTTTTTATGAAAGTTATGATTCTTTATAGTTTGGGTTGCGGTGAAATCTTTTTTCCAATAAATTAAATTATCTCACAAACTATTCATCGTAGGCATATAGGCATACAAGTTGATTATCAAAGTTACCTTAAAATTTTATGTTTCATAGAAATTCATCTCATGGTAAAAAATATACCATTCCATTTAAAATAAGAAAGTTGACATCAACTTCCGGTATAACCGAAAGTGCCCGACATTTGAAATTATTTTAGTTAAATAGATCACCCTTGATAACCTGTACTGCCAAATTTTAAAATTTGTAACGTGCTTAGTTTCCCTAAAACGTCTAATATACCACTCAGTTTGAATGGCCTTCTTTGTGAATTATTGAGTAACTAGCAACCGCTAATGATACCCAGTATTAAATGCCAAGTGTGCTATTGTGAATTGTCAAATCAAACATATAATGTAATTATTTATCACATATTGCTATTAAGAGGTGAACTTTTAATTAAAACTCCCACTACTTATTCATTGTACAAAAAAATCAACTATAAAAATGTTCGACTAAGCTGTCCTAAGTCTAGGCTTCCATAAATTGTTTCGACGTTGATGTGTGCGTTTGAATATTATTAGTTTCTTTATAAAACAATACATACTTCTTACAAATTCTCATATATTTTCACGGTCATCATTGGGGTTAATTTTTAAAAATCAGTAATAAAGTTTGTTTGATTATTTATTTTTTGTAATGATTCAAACAACAATTTACATCAAGAGACATGTTAAGAATTTATCTTTTGTAAACACCGCTTTGAAATTATCGAAAAATTCTTATTTCCTCTTTAGTATTAATTCACACTCAAAACACGTCTCTTTGAATTTCATAATACCATAGCATGCGATTCAGATCGTTTTACAGAACTTACAAAAGTCTCGTTTTATATTTTAGCTAAAAGGTTTAAATAAAACACTAAATCAAAAATTCCATATCCAACATTTAGTAACTCAAAATCCAAATTATATTATTCTTTCACCTGAAGGAGTAACTGTGTGGCGAAATAATTATTGTGAATTTTAAAATAAAAAATTTTGTAACTAGATATTGTGTTTGTCGTTGTATTGTTGAAAAGGACTTAATTAAAGCCTAATCGATTCGTGTAGTAGGTGTTGTGTTGTATAGAAAGTTAACCATTATTAAAATTTATGGTACTGTATATATTAAGTGGTATCGTTGTAAATAGTTGTAAATAATTTCAATTTCACGGTCACCCGGTAATATACATTCTTACCCTCTAAGCGGGGTACTATACTATACCATACTTCAAAGAATATCCACCCCAAAAGTACATTTCATTTATATTTTTAGGTATATCTAAACTTGTACCAGTTCAATTATCAAGAAGAAAACATAAACAAAATAAACACATTCCATATCAATCTTTTATATCAGTTTTTGTACAAGACAAAACGAGAAAAAATGAGATAATTTTTTGTATCTCACATCACACACTAGGTATGCGAATAAGTAGAGACAGAGTAGTTAACGCCATCTGCAGAAAATTACCCCTATTGTGGTATCCAATGATGTGTAGCAAGGCCCTCTTCTAATAAGGATATCGACTTGTCAAACTAAACCCACAGCGGAGTTATTTATCTAGTGGGTACGCAACCAAATAACACAAAAACATTTAAATTTTTGTGGGTGCACTTTTTGTGAAACATTTTCAATAACTTAAATGAAGAAATAAGAAGGCTTGCTAAAGTTTCACTAGAATTATTTATTGACTTATACTGAGTATAAGTATACTCTTGAAAATGAGCACATAGCTCGAAACAATATTGTCGAGACAATAAATTATTCTAGTGAAACTTTACAAAGTCTTCCTATTTCTTCATTTAAGTTAACACAAAGCTTTTGGATAGCAATTTCGAACTCTTTGGTTCTCATCAGCAAGCCGTAAATAGCTCTAATAGAACATTTTTTTATCCTCGAGGAGGGGAAATCTTAATAGACATCCCCGAAGGTTGGGGTATTGTCGGATTCTAACCAACTAAAACCCCTCCTCGAGCGGGGAGGGCAACCCGTTGGTTATACGTCCCTAGGAATGGTTGGGAATGGGATTGGGTTAAGAGTGGCAGTGGGGGGCGGGATTGAGGGAGAAAGGGTGCTTGTGGTCGGTGGCCCACCTAAGATGAGTTGGGTGGGCATTCGCGCTATATAGCGAAACTAGAAATGAGCAAAGGGGGGCAGCTCAGTGTAGTAGGTAAGCCTGTTTCCTTCAGAATTTGGGAATTTCTGACGAACCAGGGGTAGATTAACGCGGAGCGAAGAATCCGCATGTATGTGCTTTTAAGGGCTCGTACGTCATGGGGAAGGGCACAGCCCCAGATCGGAATTGCGTATGAGCAAACACTTCTTATGATCGCGCTAAACGCGCGGATTTTGGTTTGCTGGGAAACTGTGTTGTTTTGGAAGGACTTGAGTGCGATGAAGGCGCAGAACACCGACAACCTACCTGCTGTCATAAATACAGACGACGAGGTGAACGCCATCTGCAGAAATTTACCACCTGCTGTGGGATTCAATGTTTAACAAGATACTTTTCTAATAAGGGTTATCGACTTGCCTAACTGAACCCACGGCGTAGCTATCTAGACACTGATGTAAGTGTTACTTAACAGAAATCCACAGTGAAGCAAAAAACTTCAGTTTACATTTCAGGTATAATTCTGTATGGTAGAACAATTGAGCGTATATTTCAAATAAGTATTGCAAATATTGTTTTAGAATTTTCACAATAAATTAATTAAACACGTCCCTGAAAGTGTTTAATTTTAACTGCCTATATAACAGAATGTGCAATTAAAAGGTGCAAGAAGTGAAAGCATACAAATCACCGGTACTTAACGTTCCTTTATTTGCCGAACGTTTTAAATAAAAAATAATGTAAACAAAATTGCTCTTGAACCGCCTCGATCAATCCAAATATCTGTTAAATGATCTGGAGCTGCTTTGTGTGTCTAACAATACTTTTTAATTTGACCTAATTTGTACAAGGCAATAAGAAATATTTGATTAAACGACTGGTAAATAAGTAGATCTTTCAGTAAATGGTGAACTTTATTCAACTTCCTCTCTTTTCTGCATGTAATTGACGGATTGCAATCAGCTGGTTTATTATTAGGTAAAGATCTAGTACATTGATAGTGTCGTTTAAAGCAACGACAGTACAGAGGTATGACAGGGACGGACTTGTTAAAAACGGTGTGAAACGTCAGCTGGAAACCTTGGTGAATGAGGGGACACCATCAATCGTGATCCCTTTAGTCATAACCTTTTCGCCTTGGTAAATTCTTATCTTACCAGTTGTTTGAAAGTAAATCTTCAAGGATTATTTTCATTAAAAAGAACATCTAATCGCGTAATTCTTTCTGATTCACGCATGTGATAGATATGTATAAATAGAATTTATCAAATATTTCCTCATTATACGTGCATTGAAACAGTATGCAATCACTGATCACCTTTTTAGTCATTAGCTAAGTACCAGTAAGCTTATGCAGATACCTGTTCCCGCAGAGATATTTATTTTTTTCTGCTTCAAGTTGCAGGAAGTTTAGAGAAATGTATATTTCATTTATTAAAATGCTTTAATAATTGTTATTTTAGAATTAATTGCTTACGTCATGTGAGGGTAAAAGAATTTTCAAATGTATCTGTACCATTTCCATACAGATTTAAGACGCGCTTTATTTGAGTTTATTTACAATAAATAAACACAAGATTTAAGCTCCTTTTCGGCCTATTTTGATCTCGAAACAAAATTTTATTAAAGGTATGAACTAACTACTCTTCATAATAATTCAACTAGATACCTTCGTAAGGCTTTGTTAAACATATGAAATACCACAGTTATCAGTAAATATTGGTAGATGGCGACATACTGTCTGCAATACGATATTGAATCAACTTCCTTTTACGGAAAAACATCGGTTTGGTCAGTAATTTACCGATGCTACATCTAATAATATCGAAACCGCGATCTGGTAATTCCGATAAAACTTTCACTAAGAACTAAACTCTTTCTTTATTAATTCAAGAATAAATTAAGTAATTTCATAATAGTTTTCTTATATCACTGAAGATATCTCAGAAAGATAGAACTGAACGTATCTTTTGATGATTTCTTACCTCGTTTTGAGTTTGTTCATTGGTTAATAAGGATTTATGGTAATAAAAATAAAGGCAAGTTAGATGGGAAAGAAAAATATAGTTTGTTGTGGCAAATTTTATGGTTAATTACACAGAGAGGTTATTTCGAAATGGATTACTGAAAGGAAGTTTTCAAATTTTACTTTTATGTAACTACAATAGTTAAGAAAGTATAGATATAATGAATCTTCATCGCAAAAGTGTACAAAAAATTCTTTTTGATTTTTTTGTCACTTCCAATAATCAGTTAAATATAAGAGTTCACTAGACATTAGAAAAAATCAACTTCTACCCCAATTACACTAATTCTGATTCAATAAACTAAATTTTGTAATAAACATATTAAAATAATAATAGGAAGTACAATGAAAAATAAATCCTTGGTTTCAAAAACATATTGTGACGTGTTCAGTCACGAAAACAACGAAATTTATTAACAAGTAAAATTAAGTTAACTACAGTTCTGATTAACACAAGTCTACACAATTATTAACACTAGTAAATCTATTTCTCTCGTCGCCGTATACTTCGCCACTACTTATACTGGTATTCAACTGCCGCCACAAACTGACTCGGTCCGCCCAGTGCACTCGCTTTTATAGTTTTCAGCATTCCTTCCAGAACGTTCTACAACCTTCTCGTGTTACTGTTGTCTTTTTATTGATCGTTGCTAGAATATTCCAGACGTATCACAGAAGGCCGGGAATATCCATTATCTTCGACAGGAAGGTGTTGTTAATTAGGACTGAACCAACGCAAACCGCAACTACAGTTCGTGACAATATCTACCTAATGCTAACTTAGAAAAGATCGTTTTCTCAAAGGTATCTACAAACAATACACATAGATAACAAGTTCATCTCGTAACAAAAAATTAAGCTTGTAAAGTAACTTTAAAACAAATCGGTAATATACAGAAGAAAAGTGTCAAACTATTGTCGAACTGATGTACCTTAAGTGCTGAATCATTTATATGTACAATCGTTAGATGTTATGATAATAAATTAACAATTTACCAACTAGTTCGCCGATGTTTTATGATTTTAATAAAAGGTATTACATTTTATACTTTAAGTAACATAAAAAATAAGAAAATCAACACCAAGAGGCATTTACGTAATTTGCTCTATTTTTTTAAATAAGATTCTTAAATCTTCGCTTTTGCTGCTTTATATTATTAAAGGAATGACAACCATAAATACATGTACCCACAAATTGCCAAGCCTGTTGATAATCTTCTTAATAGGCAGAAAATAAGCTCTCAGTATATCAAAGTTACTCGTCGATGATAACTGCGATTTTTCTCACATTGTGTACAAGTATATTTCGAGAAACATGAATTATGTATCAAAATCGAGCTGATTTACTCTGTTAACATTATTATTTATGGCACGTAAAGCTAATAGGTAATTGCTGTGTTAATTGACAGAGGAATGATCTAAGATCTAAGGCCTCCTTCCTTATACGAACAACAACAAAACCGTGTTCAGAATTTTTATGTTAAGGGTGTAGTTAATAAATTATTGTCAGGCGTTATTTGTTATTTAATACGCAGGGTATATGTGCAGACTGATACCTTTGTCTTGAGTACACTATAAATAACTACGTCAAATACACTACAACGGTTTGAACCAGTAATTAACACATTAAAAAATACAAATTTCAATTTACTGATTATAATTTCACTGAAATATACTCATTACGTGCTGTTTTACGAGTGGTAAGAGCAACTATAACGATAAATGTAATTAACTTGAAATATGCTTTTAGGAAATTTACGGCAGCTTTACAGGGTACACAGGAATTAATTTTATAATAGTAGAAATAATGCGGTCATTTGTAGCTTGGTGAAACATGTTAAATATACTAAATAGATTAAAATAAAAACAATTATTTGTTATTTAGTGTTAATTGTATATATTTAGTGTTCTCGTTTAATCAAAAGAACCGAGTGCCATGATCTAATCGTTAGACCATTGCTGAATAGATTCCGAGTCCGCATGCCCTTGTACTTGTGCTTTCTTATGCTCATTGAGGCAACTGATATTTCAATTATTTATTTCTCTTATGTCTTCATTTCTCCCTTTCCACCTATTCTCATGATTCCTAGAAGGGCGTTAAATAGGGCCCTTTTGCCCCATTAAACATTTTGCACCACAGTGTAGATCTGTATATGTTTTCGAAAATTCAGTATTCACCTAAATTATTTTCATACTAACGACAGAGCGGCGTGGTTTAGTATTCTAGATCATTGCTTAGCATTCGGGAGGTCACCTGTTCGAACCCGGATCCGGCTGCTCTGGTCCAAGTTTTCTGTGGTTTCCTTGGATCATTTAGGCAAATGCCGGGGCAGTAATATTCCACAGATAATCTTTCACTTCTCTTTTGTTTTCATTTCGTTCGTCTCATCTTTCTCTCCCTAACCACACCACCCACCCATTCCCACGATTCCTGCAAGGAGGCTGAAGAGGGCCTTACGCCCTACCCTCCGGCCTTGCACTACAGTCGGAGGGACTGCCCGCCCACCAGCATGAGTAGCTAGTGGGAATGAAACACAAAACGTCACACTAACGGTTCCTAAGCTTTTCGCTTGAAATGGGTTCGTTGTATAGACCACCATTGAAATCACTTCAGGATATATTTGATATTAAAAGGACAATTACATTTTTCAATTAAAATGTCCTTACAATAAGTGTAGAAGTAGAAGAATTCATGTTATAAGAACGATGTGCATCTAACAAACATAGTTCAATTAAGATTTCCATAATATTCATTCAAGATTTAATTTCCAAATAATTTTTGTTAGTTATAGCATTGAGTATTTTTTTTCAGGTACAGAAATTTGTTTCTTTCACCGGTGACAGTTTAAGCATTCCACAAAAAGTTGTTAGATTTTGATTAAGGCATAATATTTTTCATTTGTTTGAAATGTTTACTTATAATTTAGTTTCGGCTAAAATATTAATTCCTTTTGTGGTGGGTAAATATTAATATTCTTGCAATCATTTTCAATCAATAGCTTAGATAGGAGGACTGAATATAGGTGTGTTTGGTTACACAGAGACGCCCTATAAATGCGATTAACCGTTGCCAAGTTGGTTGTTACCTTGCAATGTCCAAGCTACATGGGGCTTACATTTTTAAACGTTTAATAAATGCTTATGTCAATTTCGTCTCTGTGTACAAAACGTAAAGAAACATAACGTCAAATAAGAAATACAATGCTAACCTCAAATGTCATTAATAATTTTGTGACTGTTCTGTAAACTCAGATCGTTATCTGTTGTTGTTTTGTGTCTGGTTGTCAACGCTGGTGAGAATTAACTACACTGTTATTGTTATACTAGTCAAAAAAAACTTTTGTAGTTTCAACCAAAAAGGAATTGAAGTATTAACTTACCTTTTAAGAAACCTACCAAAATAATGTGGCAGGGGTAAACTTTCGTTTAGCCGAAATGAGTTATAAACTAAATTTTTATAGTAGGAATAAGAAAAACCCACCCCACCCCTAACCTTACTTTACCTCTTGATGCATAGCACTTTCACAGTGTGAATAAGAAAAACATTCCTCTACCCCTAACCTTACCTCATCCCTTGGCCTTTTGTTTATTTTCACAGATGCGGAGCAACGCATGATTCGCATTAATCAGAACTCATGTTGGTGGTTTAAGTTAATAATACTGTCAGAAATATTTACAGCAAAACTGTAAACTACTTATTACAAACAAATATTCCAGTTTTTTACTTAAATCTATATAAAATAAAAGTTATCCATTTCCGCAAAAAACTATTGGTCTGTTGATATTCAAAAAACGTTTAAAATACAAAACAAAAATGTATCTGATATATGTAAAGAACCTTTACATTTTTGTATTTAGAGAAGTCCTTAAAAGCAAAAAGTACAATGTCTTTTATATTACTCATTTCGGCTAAACGAAAGTTATACGAATTGTTTTAATCGTATTGTAATTTTAAAAAGTATTATTTGATAAAACATATATATTTCGCAATGTAGTTTCTTAAAGGAATTTGACTGATAAGGGCTAGACTGGACCAAAAACAGCCATTATCAATTCACGTTTTTAAGGAACTTTAACTTAAGCAAATGTGTGTTTGACATTCACATCAAGGGTTCTAGGCATTAAGTGTAACGATTTCGAGAACTTATAATTTATTTTGGGCTAGACTTTCTTGGGAGAAATATGTCGATATTAAACCCCATACTGATACCTTCTTCCTTGATTATCCGATTATCTTTTTTCAATTCTTCATTTGTTCTACGATCTACAGTCCAAACCATTTCTTCTCCTTCTACTACTTCTAAATATATTTAATTTACTATCATCTGTGAAAAGACATTCATCTACATTTGCGTTAGAAAAACATTAGGTTTACGCAGTGGCGTTTTTCTGTGGTGACCATTTTCCTGATATACAACATATGTGCCCGTAATGTAAGGCTATACTGCCGAAACTGATGTATTTATCCTTATTTCCATTAAAAACTTTAGGGCGCTCTGATCGACGTTTCCAGTATTTTTCCATTTTTTTAAATATTGACTGTATTATAAAATCACTATAAAACATAACTAAAGAAACACTAAAACTTGAAATTTCACAAAACATTTAAAACCTAAAACTCGTCACGACACCCAAGATGGCGTCCTTGTCCCTAATTGAGGGTGATACCTTAGGTGTCGAAACGAGTATTAGGTTTTCAAACGATTTGTGGAAATTCGGATTTTAATGTTTATGTAATTGACTGTACTGTTTTGACTTTAGTTTGTTTGAAATTTTCGCTATTTCTTAACATTTTTATTAAATTATTTCTCATTTCCAAACCTGTTTAGCACTCATTTTTACCTTGTTTTTTAGCATAACTTATAATTTTGTTAATAGTGGTATTATGTCGTCTGTATAAAAGTACATAAGTCTCAATAAGTGGTGGAGATGTGCAAGTTCAGACCTCCAAATACTCATTGGAAATGCGTATGCGCATTTATGTATTCATAAATCATAAATTGCAGCTGCATGAGGACTTTTGTGTGCCACTCTATATATACTATTATCGCACATAGTACATTTGATTAATACTATAAATGTGACTAAACACGTTATCAAAAATTATGTCATATTTACTCATACAATTGAGTAAAACCATATGAAAATTCAGAAAAATTATTTGCTACTATATTATAGTATACTACAGTAGCACTATTTCTAGGTACCCAAATATAGAAAAATACGTAGATCAAAAAAGTACTATACTAAAGAGTATTTGTTACGATAATCTAAATCAACAAAACAACACAATAGACAAAACCTAATTATATTCTTAATTGAAAATAGTTCAGACGCCAAAAATGATTATGGAAGCCTGTAAATTGCTCTAAAATCCGAACAAGCAAAACTTATTGGTTAAATGATGTAACGAATGAATTTTTTAGTGGAAGCTTCGATATTGCCATATTTTGGATGTGCTTTGTTCACCAAAAAAATAATAATTGCAGAAAATTTCGGTAAGACGCCCGCCGACCCAATTCTGCATTTTCTAACATTCGACGCCCATCTATCGCGTCGTCGGTCTTCATAGCCACCTCCACCGCCTCCATAATCCACCCACGCATGATGCAGTTAATTACTCTTGCAGTAAGTACCAATACTTCTAAAAATAACCGCACCACGGAGCGAAGAGTACACAGAAAAAAATAACAATAACGAGAAGACAGCGTTGCAGCAGAGTAACAAAAGCTAATCGTAAGGTCACGGCCCCGCAGCGTCAACGTTAAGTGAGTGACCTCAACGGAAGGAAACAGGTAGGGACGAAGCGGCTAAATGTGTGTGCGCCCGTTTACGTGCACAGCGCGGTTTTAAGGAGACAGATCGAGCGGGCTTTGAGTGCAGCAGTCACAGCCAATGCGACCGACCGACCGACGTTTCGCAGACGCGACTTAAACTAGCGTTCGGGCAACTTAAGTGCAGTTAGCGCTTAACACGCGTTTGTTGAGGTACTCGCGGTATTCAAAAGTACTGATTGTAGAACGCGCAGGTGCGAATAGCGTACGTATAGGTTAAAGGGAAGGATACTATCCGTACAGGGTGATTTTAAATTAATCATCATCGTTAATTGTACTTACGGATTCGTTACCTGCTATTTGTGAAGGACTTATCATAAGGAGAGTTGTATTTGGTGAGTTACTTCCTTTTAACTTTTATTTTCTTAAAACCGATTTTCGATAATGAAGTTTCCTTCCAAAATTTAATTACTAATTAATTAGTTGCCACTAAAGTATAACTAGTAATGTAAAACTATAACTAATGTTTTTTAGTTTCTCCAGAAGTATTTCTTTATACTTAAGTAATTGTTATTTAGAAAATATTGAATAATGCACTACAATCATTAGAGCTTTTATTAATAGATAGTAACACCTTTGTAATTACATGTAAAAAATATGCTTTTTTTCATTAATTTTTTTAGTTACTGTTACTTTTGCTAATAACCTATTCTAATCACCTACCGCTAATTACAAAATAAATGAGTACTTAAAAGAAAGTTCGTTACGGCACTTGCAAAGCAGTCGCTAAACGACTGGAAAATAAAAATACAATACGGTAACAACATTTAGAGTCTTACCTTTCAATTAATTTAAAATTCAAATAGTTTTAAAATATTTAAGAAATAATAAAGTTATTTTTTATGAATATTTTTGAATTGAATTTGAACATAAACATAGCTAGTAAACCAAAAATTGAAACAGTTGCTTTAATATTCCTATATGCAATAGAAGAGGAAGAGAGAAGGTGATATCAGAAAACGTTAATCATTATCATAATTTCATTTCAGTGTCAAACACTGAAGATTTTTTTGTATAATTTTACACAGTACTTGACTGAATTATTAACAAATCACTTTAAAATATAGGATTAATGAAAAGTATGATAACAGACACCATCAGTCTTGATAACATTTTTAAGAATACTTTGGTGTTTAGTCTCACTTCAGGGAAAATTTTTAATTGGAGAATATTAGAATTGAAATTTATTTTTATAAGCATTGTTAATTTTTATCCGATATTTTCAATTTTAACTACATGTGAGTAAGAAGTGTTTTTCTGATTTTCCACTGTTCTGTTTTACGAAAACAGATGCAAGGAAGTCCCAACGTAAATCATCCAGTAACATTCATATTTACGTAACGATTTAATAATGAGATCCGCCATGTATTTAAATTTCTGTTTTGCCGCCTTCTGTTGTACGCAATCATTTTTTATAGTGGATATATATAGAAAGTATATTTAATGGCTGACCTTAGCCACGACAATTAATATAACGCCTGGTTGTGAAAAAGGAGAAAGAAAGAAATTATTTATTCAAAGGCTGATATCCTAAATTATAAGTTTGATAAATGATCTATGCTCATATATGCGGAAGTTTAGACTATCAAATCGTTCGCATTAATTATACCAATTTCACCATGTTTCGTCATTTTGCATGTCTTTTTAATGATATATATACATAATTGTCCCACGTTTTGAATCCAAAGGACAATAACCTTCTAAAAATATGAATCATTTTATTACTTACTCTTACTACATTTGCAAGTCATTAATAGGGCACTTAATAACTACAATTAACTATTTAGAGTAAAGACAGAAGCGGATTCAAATGTTTTTGTAGAAAAAGTGATGGTGAAAAGGGTATGAAAACATCCAAAAGACAATTACCGAAAAAATTAAAACCAAACGATTTAACCCCGTAACCTTACAACCCAGGTATTTCAAAACCCTTAATCCAAACTGTAAATACACCCACAATCCCATGACGTAAACTTTTTAAATGTCATGACCTTATAACGTAAGCTTTTTGAACCCTATAACGATTTTAAATATTTAATTGATTTGTACTTAAATAAATTACCAAGGTGGTATAGGTTAAATTTCTTTAGCGCATTGGCTAATTGTCCACTAGGTTATGAGAGTTATTAAAAAGCTTACGTTATAGGGGCGTAGGTCATAGGGTTTAAAAATATTAGATTGTCAGCTTTAGATAAAGTTATGACTTAGGATAAGGGATTAAGAGTTTTGAAACACTTGGGTTATAGGGTTATTGGATTTAAATCGGTTAGATTTAATGTTTAGAACTTTCCAATTTTGCGGGAGTTTCGGAACCACTTTCAAGAACATGAGCACCCCCCTCTTTGGATCCGCCCCTGAGTAAACGCAGTACGAATAATCTTTCTTAATGTTTTAATTACCAGTGGAAAACAATTATTATTATTTAATTAATTTATAAAATTTATTATACGATACCTACTAAGGTAGCCGTTTATTAAATGAATCTCAAATTTATTTTCATAAGATAAGAAAAATGTGCAAATAGAAAGAAAGTATACTTTTTGTAAAGTGTTATTTTTTCTATAAAAGAAATAACGGTTAACTGATCTGTCACGAAGTAGTGGTGGTGAAATGTAAGAAATTAACATTAAAAGGGTTTATTGTCCGCAAAATATAGTGTTTTGAAGAAAAGGTGAAAACAAAATGAACACTTCATTATTCTTGCTTTCATTATTCAGTGAGAAAAGTTAATATTGTCTGATCGTATTTTTTGCATATTTCTTTTTAGCTTTGGAGAATGTTTGAGATAGCATAACAAACAAATTTGAAATTTGTACAATTAACCTACTGTCTAAACCTACATTTTGATTTTCTTATCTTTGTCATTGAAAATATAAAAACGCATTACATATATATGTATATGTATATATGTGTATTGTCAACTGCAAAGCTTCAAAGAAAGTGAAAGGAACTAAATATTGAGTTAATAAAAACTTCACTTATTTATGTACGTCTCAATCTATGCTATGAAGCCTGGATTATAAAGTACATGTTTTAATCTGATATACTCCTTTGCAAAGAAATGATATCAGTTATTTTTCAAAAACAAACTTCTGGTCTGACTCCGTCGATGCCATTTTAAAGCTTAGACAATGGCTATTCCTTAAAATAAAGGCCGTATAGTTGCTAATTCAAAAATAGTTACTTTTCATATGAATTGTGTAATTTCCAGTATATTCTTTGTAATACTTAAATTATTTATGTAGCATTGAGGAAGCTATTAAATATTGTAACTCCATATTGACGAAGAAAACACTAACACATTTTAGAAAATTATTTATTGTACCATAATGTACATTCCGTCACACAGTTAGTTCTTCAGGTGGATAAAATAATTAATTTTTTAAGTTATATTTGTGTTTTCTTCTTTATTTATGTATTCCCTTTCTTTTTATTATTTTCTAAAAGTTGATACAATCATTGTATTGCATTACTATTATTTTAAGGTCTCTATTTAATATCCGTGACAAGGTTAAATGTGTTCATTCTTTTTCTAAAATATACTTCGCTTTGTATTAAACCAATGGATATGTTAATTAAGCAGATGTAAGGTTAGCTAAATGACTAAGTTAGTGGAAGTTAGACATTTTCTTTGTCTATATCGGATATAGACGTCTGAAACTATTAAATCATTCCTTCTAATTGATAGTTAGAAAGGGAACAATATTTGTTGACATACGGTGTATAATAAATATTTATTGCATAAAAGTAAATTAGATTTTTATACAATTACTGCACTATCAATTATTATTGTAATTTAAAGCACACAGGAAAATTGTTCAGGCGTTTTTACGTTTCTTTCTCGAATGGATAACAACTGACCATTTTTGCTTGTATTTAAAAGGTTATCTTGGAGGACGTTAAATTAATATTCGATAGAATAAATTAAATTAAAACGAATTTTGCTTACAAAAATTAAAAGCTTACTTCAATATAACTACCTACTACATTACAAGTCAATTTGAATATTACGAACAATAAACATTCAGATATGTAGCATAACTGTACACAACCTTTGTGCTATATTAACTTAGAAGAACTAGAATTCCTGCAACCCAAAATCTAAAGTGTAATTCTACAAACTTAAAAAAATGAGCCTCAGCTCCGATAACCAAGTAACACTGAAAATATGAAATATGAGATATTTATCTAATAACACTTTTTGGATCAAAAACTAGCGGGAAATGTTGCATCGACCACAACTAACCATAGGGATTTATACAATCAAAAATCCAAATAATGTTACTCGACAATCACACAACCTTTACCACTGAATACAAAAACATCCCTATGTTTTCCTTAATATCGTATAGAAATTATAATTGTTGATGCACAGAACAGATAAGTGGGTGTATTGTAGACCGAACGACGCGGTCTAGTGGTCTGAATCATAACTTATCATTCAAGAGCGGTGGGACCGAAGTTGCCACTAAAAATAAAGATGTACCTGCTACAAAATGGGGGTTTTAAAAGTAAACAATCAGTCTTGCCACCAGAGAGAAGGGTGCTCACCTACCTGATAAGGTAGTGGTAAGAAGTGTGGTCCTTGTGTTACGAAAACGACAAACGCGTGTGGTTTTCTTGGACTATTTAGGCAAATGCTGGGGCAGAAACTACCACCGACCCATATCCACTATTTCTAAAAGGAAACTGAAGGGGGATTTCTGCTCTATCGACCGGCTTTGCACTATAGTGTAAGTCGGAAGGACTACCCGCCCACCAGCATGAGTAGCGGGTGGGAATAAAACAATCAAAAGTTTTTTCTGTTGTACTGTAGGATCATTTTTGTCTTATATCATCGTCTCCCCTTTCGCCTCTTATAGTATATTATTTCATAACCATATTAAGAGGACATAAATTGAACTGTCTTGAAAGAATGATGAAAAGACAGTAAACATATCGAGCTCGAGCAACGGACGCGTAAAAACGAACAGCAGCTTCAAAAACGATCCGACTTGTTGCTCTAAATGTCTTCTAAAAAACGCAAGGTACGACTGGAAAAATCAAGGTTTATTATTCCACTTGAATGTTTCTTGCGCACTTACTATTCATGTAATTCAGTTGTCAATCACATTTTATAGACGGTGCAGTGGGTTTATCGAACCTTTAAGTATCTTCTCTTCCACATCAGGTTTTTCTCCATCTCTAGCGAGCAGTTCACTCATTGGAAAACTCACATTTTATTGCCGTAGCTTGTACTCAAACTTAACTAACTTACTCGTCTATGTCGAATGATTTATATTTCCTTCCTATTTATTCCTTACTGTTTTTGTAAAATACAATTAGTTGAAAGTGTGCTATAAAATCAATCTGAAATGGAAGATTATCCATGAGTTGTATAGAGTTTAAAAATAACGTTCTATTATGTATGTTTTTTATTATCTGACGGTTGGTTAAGGATTATCGACCATTCATCATGCGAGATATCGATAAAATGTTCGTTTTGAGGAATACAATGGTAACCATACTGCTAATATTATTGTTACCAAATGTATTCGTATACAACCAAAAGTTACTTCATTAATTTGCTAAGAAGTGGGCATCTACAAAATTATGTCATAAACTTTAGTAAAATGTTTAAGTTAAATGCATAGCCTCATGATTTATTATATATTTTTGTTCTAAAGTCAAAAAGTTAGGAAATTTTGATTATGTAACTAAAACTTTTAAATACACAAACCAGCGTGGATCAGGAAGCTAAGACCAAAAAAATTAATTCCGATATTCTTTGCGACGCTAATTCCGAATCTAATCTCAGGATCTTAAAATATCCTGACCCCAAAACTCAAAAAATGTAATTACTCTTCTATTGGAGAAGATTACAACGTACACCACGAGGCATGCTTTTTAAGTAACTACCGTTTTGAAATTAATAAAAAACGTGCAAAGATATCTTAATAATAATCTACTTTTCACATAATTTCCTCCAATATTGAGGCACTTGTCATAACATTTGACCAGTAACCAGTTTTTGAATACCCTTCTCATAGACTTGTCAACTGTTAACCACTGCATCACAATTGTTTTGACTTAGTCATCGTCTTGAAGACGCTGACCGCCCAGATGTTTCTTCAAGTGCAGTAACAAATGGTAGTCACTAGGCGCCAGATTAGGGCTGTACGGAGGATGATCTAGAGTTTCCCAATGAAAAGATGTGATGAGATCTTTGGTCTGATTAGCCACATGCGGACGGGCATTGTTATGATAATTTGTGCGACCATCTTTAAATGCTCTCACCCACTTCCTTACCATTCCATCACTCATAATGTTTTGTCCATAAACTGCATAGATCTCACGATGAATATCAATCTGATTTAGTTCTTTAGGACTAAGAAATCGTATAACAGCTCGGACTTCACAGTCGCCGGGACTCACGATTATCGGAGGCATCTTAAAAACTCAATAAACAACGTAAACAAGGGTGAATCAGACTGTAATGGCGTCAGTGCGTAGGTGAGAGATGTAGGTACTCAGTGCGCATGTCCGGAACGCTAACCGCAGCGCTGCGGCGGCAGAATTTCAAAACGGTACTTACTTAAAAAACATGCCTCGTAATAACACAAAACAACTAAGACAATAACTTGGCTTGTTTTGTTTTGAGACTAAGATTTCTCGAAACTGTAAAGTGTTAAAGCTATTCTGATATTAAATTTCACTTCGCCCTAGAAGAGTACTCTTTTTTCTTCAATTCTCCATTGTCATGTCCTCTAAAAAAAGCACACTACTATTGCGGGTTGAAAATAAAGAACACTACGAGTAACGGTAATCATTTTCAATGTATTTTTCAAAGGAAAACTAGAATCTGGCTTTAGAAGTTTCCTAAACTATTTTAATTGCAAGATACCCTAATCTCAAACCTAAAAAAGCCAAATCAGCAATATTTGGATTTTGGAGTTAATGTATTTCAAAATTTTGTTGTGCTGGGGAAATTATGAGGCCAGATTTTAATTTAACGACAAAAGCTACCTTTTAACCTTTTATTTCCTCCCAATTTAGGCTAAAAATTTCATTATGTGAATTTTTAGGGTTAGTTTAGATCAATATCATTTGAGTTTTGAACGGGTTTTGGGCTAAATTACAACGTTTTATATTGATTTGAAAACCTTATAATATATTATCAGACTTTTACCTTGAATAGAAAGTTTCTTCAAGATGGCATTTGTTTATTTTCACTATTTCGGTATCATATATTTGAGATAATCCTACGTACATTTGTCTGATTTTATTTTTTCATTACGACTGTAGATAATAGATACAGATAGTATAGTGTTGGAAGTGTTTTTCCACAAAGTGGTTTATTTAAGGATGGAAGATTGCAAAGTAATTTTGCATAATATATTCCATTGCGTGAAAGCTCGGGCAGAGTATAATTTTAGAGAGACATCTTGAGTGCGGTCAGCAAGCTGACATTTTTATATATTTAAAATTGTAAGTATTACAGAAATATGATATTTATGATTTCTCGAAGCCAACGTTATTTTATTTTTAATACATATCTGTGGCTAGCGTGGTTAAGTTAAACACGATGGGATTTGAACAGACTCGGACATTAACAACAAAAAAGCGAAATTCGTATTTGTTTCAAGATTCAAGTTACAAACGAGTCTTTGTATGGGAAGAAGATATCATAAAATGATCACTTTTATTTTCAACGATATGTTACAAAAACTCTTTTCTTGCATCAGATTCTTATTATTAAACGTTCGTTATAGATTGTAATCATTTTAAACGCGATACTGAACTTTAATGGCAGTCGGCTGTACATAAATATAGAGTTATAGTATAGGTGTATTTTATGGGATCTCCCAGAATCGACACGACTCATCGATTCTATCTTAAGTTTTATGGTACAACTAACGATAGTGTATCAGAAATGGTACAAGTAAACGATTTATTGTCTATCGAAAGATTTGTGAGAAAAAGCTGTAGAATAGGAATTGAATACATATCCACCAAGACCAAGTCTACAAAAGCTCGATCGAGTTGGAGCTATAGACCTCGCTATATAGACCTGGCAAAATAGACTTTTTCTCTACGCTGCTACAGTGCAGTGTCTGAGCTGCTAATAGTTCATGCGAGGTAATTGTTTTTAATACGTGCGGACTTTTCATTTTGCATTATTCTCGAGTAGAAATGAAATAGGGCATGCGCTAATCTGATCCTGTTCTGAACCGATCCTGACTTGACTGCTGTATTTGAACTCAATAAAGAAACCCTAATGTATTTCAATCCTGCTCTGATTTGTTTACCTTATCACAGTTAATTAAGCGAACCCCTTATTTAACTTGTCCGGTTCTGATATTATTTTTTATTTTAATCCATACCCTTAGATTTCCCAGATGATCCTGACATTATTATTGTTTTTTAAATAATTCTAAGAAACATCTTACTCTTTCATATTCCATATTCGATGCTGATATTTGTCTTTTCAAAATCCCTCCTTAGATCGTTAAAACAAACTGTTTGTAAAGATTTTTTATTGGTCATTTTGATATACGTAATTTTCTTAAAAAAAATAAATAAATCTGAACTTGCACGTGATTAAACTATAATTTATTTAATCTATATTTGGTTGCTTCTTTGAATTTTCTCGTGGCGCGAAAATGTCACAGGTGATTCCCTTCTGCGCATATAGGTTAACCTGATAAGGACCACCCATGGTGACCTCTTATTTTATACTCTAGTTCAAACAACTATTTTTTTTTAACTATATTGAAAAGGCTACCAAAGTCAATATTTTCGAAAGTTACGAATTAAAAATAATAAGCCGATTGGATCTTTAGAAGCTGAGATACTGCATCAGTCTGAATCGGTTTCCTCTTTATCTCTCACTCCATGCATCCAATGGCGATTTGAAAAATGTACAAAATCTTTTAAGGTAATTTTAAACCTTAATAACTTATTAAACTACAGGGATTCTTTTATTAATTGATAGTTAGAACTTGTAAGAAGCTTACGACCTTTAGAAACTTATTTACATTAATATTCATTGACATAGCAAAAATTATTGCAAAAATAACAACAAGATACCGTATCTCATGAAATATTGATCCTAGGTAATCCACTATTCACAGGTATAGAATGTACCTAGGTATCTATACAATCAATATATTGGTTTGTAGAAAAACTATTATTTTGTTTACTTATATACAATCAAAAATTACAACAATTATAATAATTTTCCTGTCATAACTTTTTAACTAATGAACCGATTTTTACGTTTGACGCCTCATTTTGTACATCTCTCCTGTCCACCACTGTTCATAATTTTTCAGTAAAATGAGTGAAATAAATTTTGCCACTCTAATTTATTTATAGTAAAGTTTACCCATCATTCTGCCAGTTTCTAAATCGAGATACCTTAACAATACTTCAAACAATAAATTATCGCCGTCAAAATCGACATCGAACTTTTTCAAAATTTGAAGTGATTAGTGTCAAACTTTGACTTTCACGGCTGGTGTTAATTATTGTAGAAATGATGAATTCTGGGCTGGTGGCAGATTCAACTTCTACAGTGGACCACGGCCCACCAGCCCGAAATTAATCAATTCTGCAATATTTGGAGTGATTGCTTGTCTAATTTGCCTAGTCTATAGGTGCCTATAATATAAAAGTAAATATTTATAATTAATTTATACTAAGCTAAATATAATGGAGAAATCAATATTAGTTTTGAATAACATAGGATTAATGAATGGCCAATATGAAATTAGCTCGATTACTAAAATAAATATTTGAAATAGGAACGGACTCCCGATTAATGTAACAAATGCAAATTAATAACAGTCAGACATTTTGAAAATATTTGTAAAATGTAATAAGTTTGTAAATCCAGAAAAGTGTTAAAATTATTGTTTCTTTTATAATAAAAATAATGATATGACATTTCCTTCCGGCTAATAGGAAATTAATGTAGAAATACCTTTTGTAACAGAATGTTAAAACATCCATGAAGTCGATTCACTCCCATGCGTAATGAATTTTTATTAGGCATTAAAATTCAAAAATTATGCAAAAGAAAGGCTATTCCTCGCTTAATAGCGGAAATGGGGGAAAAGTATCAATTACTAATTATATTGTCCTTTTGATGGATATAATTTAGTTCTACCCCTCAATTATTTTTTTTACCTGCAACATTTTGTTAAAGAATATCTCAGCAGGTATAAATTTTTATTAGTATTGCCAATACTCCTTCTATCGGTATTTAATAGTTTCTTCTAGTTCAGTCAATTTGAGTTTTATAATAATTTATTTCATACGATAAGATACAGTTATTATGGCTCTTTAATTATCATTCTCTCTTGCCTGAATGGAGACGCACGTGTTTTCTTATTCCAACAGCTCATGCGAAACAAACAGTAATTATTCTAACCTAGCAAACAAAATCATTTTGAAAACCAGGTCAGGGCTTCAGATTGTCCGTTAGTACATCCTTCCCGTTGTGAATATTTCATATAGAAGGCGTGACAAGTTCCAATGAACTGCAGCATCTATTAACTATTCACAAGTTTTCTACGACATCTAATACGTAACTTGGGTTACTGTCTTAATCCATCGTTGGTATCTCTAATACTTAAAGCGCACCATTTAGATTTCGATTTTCAGCAATTATAATTAGTTGTTTAAGTCGTTGTCGTCTTCCAAAGAAATACTAGATGATTTAAAGTATTTTGCAGACATAGTGTGTCTTGTATTAAGTCACTTGATAAAATTTATAATTTTCAATACTACCGCTATATACTAAACATTCAGCCGAACTGTCACTGTATATTGTAGATATATTGTGAAGCGAAATATATAACCGCAGTTAAAATGTTTTTTTCAAGTTTGTCCCTGTTCATATTTTTTTAATTCAATTTGTTATTTAATAACATCGAAATAACTAAGTTACTATGTTGTTCATTAACATGTTATATTATATATTGTTCCTTGACTACAGAATGTAAATATTTTATACATAAATAAAAATAAACATTATTGTGAAATTACTCTTGAATAATTTAACTTCAAAACTCAAAGGTCTGCACCATTTTGACAATGTGACGGTGCAAACTGTTGTTCTCGATTACTACACCGTATTTAATCGGTACTAGAATAAAGTGCTATCAAAATACGAACTAAAGGTGATAATATAACCATTAAATTATTCACTATTTAAATACCTACCTATTTGTTTGAGGTAAAAAACTTTTGGGTGTTTCGTTTCAACGAATTACTAGTGTCAGGAGTCAGGCAGTCCCTCCGACATACAATCTAGTGTAAAACACTTCACCCTCCTTTTAGGAATCGTGGGAATGGGTAAGTGGTGGTTGGGGAGAAACAGATGGGAAGGAGGAAATGAAAATAGATTTTCTGCGAAAATTTTGCAAAAACATGGACCAGAGTAGATAGATCCGGAATCGAATCAATGTCCTATAGTATGCATTACGTTAGCAATCATGTGAATTTTATGCAGAGATTTCATTATTATTATTATTATTATTGAGTGTCCACTATTTATATCGCATATTTATTTCGTAACGATGCATTTTTATAAATTAGATAATAAGAGAATTTGATTTGCAGAATCTGGAATTTATAAGTTAGATTGCGGCAGTTGCAACAAATCATACATTGGACACACTGAAAGAGCTTTTAAAGATAGTACAAAAGAACACAAGAAATGTTTTTAAAAAAAATGATCAATTTACTTATGCTAATCACTTAATTTCTAACTCACACAACTTTAATGATAAATTTAAGATACTACATACTGAAGCTGAAGGTATTAAATTGGACTTACTAGAAACAATGGAAATAAATAAATTAAATAAATTAGGATTAATTTTAAATGACCAAACAGATTTGAACAACACCAATTCTCCTCTACTAAACATTTTTTTCACCCCCACCCATATAATTTAGTATTTAAGTCGACTTGTAATTAGTTTAAGTTTAGATTACTTCACCACCTGAAAAAGACATTGTATGTCGAAATAATATTATTGTGGTATCAATGATAATATTCTGTAACTCATCTGTTTTTTATTAATGTGATTATGGAGTTACAATATTTGAAGGCTTCATCAATTCAATTTTTATATGTATAATATATATCACGTCAGTAGAAACAATCCCAAAACGATTCTCATTGTAGCCACAACTGAAAAATAAAAATTCTGAAAGAAAACTGAATTAGCTTTTTTTCGAAATTGAGTTCATTATAACAGTTATTGTAATGTCCATAGTTTTCTTGAATTATAAGAGAATGATGAATGATTACATCATCAAATTGTTCATTTAGTAGATTGTTGCTATGAAAACGATCAAATTATAAGAGTGCATTCCTAAATTGCATTTTCGTGCCTCGAAATCCTTGACTGAAGGATCGATGGTTACAAAACCAATCGGACGAAAAATGTGCTCTTTCTTCTGAATCATATTTTTTCCACAATATTAATCGCATCATCCTTGTAAAATGACTAACGATTTATTTACTGTATAAAAATATCGACAAAGCTTTATTCGTTTTCATTTTTCAAAGGTTAAACCTTCGAATCGTGATGAACATCTAATGCACGGGTAAACGAAAAATAAAAAAAATAGTTGATTTATTTCGTCGTAATTTATTATCGTTGTCCAAATCCCTGCAGCAAAGTAATCATAGAAACAATGTCATGGTTATTCGAGCACTTTCCAGCCTACACATTTGCTTTTTAAGGTTTTAATTATACTGTTTGGCTTTTATTCTATTTTAAATAAACCTAATGACAGTAGCGGCTCACCTTCTGTCACTAATTAACATCCATAGAAACTGAATAACTTTTATTAACATACTAGCAGAGTGAAATTGTTGAATTATGATTCCGATACACAACAAATAGTAGTTGAACCCGTTCAAATTTGGAAAATTCCGAAAACAACATCCTTGACATCGAAAGTAAGCGCGTTAGTTAGTTCTATCCATTAATTAGACGCTTTAGTGTTCAGATTATTTCAGAATATTTTATCTTCGGATGAGATAGCTCCATTGATTTGCTTTACAAACACCATAAATATTGGTACATTATTAATAAGTAATATTCCACAGATAATCTTAATTTCGTCCGTCTCATCTTTCTCTCCCTAACCACACCACCCACCCATTCCCACGATTCCTGCAAGGAGGCTGAAGAGGGCCATACGTCCTATCCTCCGACTTTGCACTACAGTGTAGGTCGGAGGGACTACCTGCCCACCAGCACAAGTAGCTGATGGGAATGAAACACAAAGAAGTTTTCTTTGAGTACGTGAAACGTACAATTAATAACATTTATCAACACAGTAGAAAATAATTAAACAATTAAAACTTTTTATTAATTAATTAGCAATTAAAGATTAAACTATTCAAGCAGTCCGTATGGGCCTTTTCAAATTCAAGTCAGATCCTAGGTATAGAGGTAATGACTTATTATAGCAATTGTTAGCAATCTATGAGTATAAAAGACATTCCTCTCAAGAGGAATTTTTTAATGCAAACGGTGGCGTAAGCATATAATAACGCAAGCACAACGGCTGTCCTCGCGGAGGTTATTTATCTGTAAAATAATGGGTTTGCAAAGTACGAATTGGATTTATTTATTAATAATTATAATGGGTTTGTTAGCTCAAATACAAAGACAAAATCAGAAAATAATAATTATATATTAGCAATCATTTCATCACTCGCTTAAACTCAACTTAAACAAGTAAAGAGCAAGGAAAGGAAAAGTGTTAATTTCAATTTCGATAACTCCAGATCCATGGACGAGTGAAGTTCGACATGAGCTAGAAGAAATCACAATTGAAAACATGTACTCATTCGACGAAAATTTTAGAGTCCCCTTATCTGTATTCAGAAACAATCACTCGGAAATGATGACAAAGCGTAAAAGGTCTTAAAAGACAAGGTTATTTCAAATTTACCCATCAGTTTAGGTGGTATACCAATAACTTAATTTGGTACAGGTGTGGACTTGGCATACATCAGTGTAACTGTTAATTTAAAATACTAATAGGGCATTTTCCAAAACATCGGTTACTACATGGACTTATCATAATGCGACTTTTTCAAGTTTAGTTTCTCACCACGGTTTCAATCACAGGTCAACGGCATGCATTTGTTTTGACCCTACTGATTTCAAAGCTCTACTAGGTATACCAAATACATAATCAAGTTGATGTACAAATGTCAATTAGATACACTGGGGTCTTGTGCTTCGATATTTAGATTTCAATAAGCATAAAGTAATTGTTTACCTATGCAAATGTCAATGACGGCTGGTGACTGTATATCACAATGTTTCACGAACTTTTTGGTGTAATCGATCTTTTGGTGGTGTGCAAGTGCAGCATGGCAATTTATTAAATTTGCTGTACCATGCTTGTGTATGTGGGATATAAGTCATGACCAGGTTGAGATCCCTTGGGTACTTAACATCGTTTGCAGCGACAAAACTTGTATTATACAACGTAGGTTATGTACATTGTCCGACTATGGTGGTATCAGTAGCTCGGGTTAGTGGTCATCAAGGAAGTTGTCGAGTATAATGCGGTTGATCGAAGATAGCTGATGGTTGTAGGTCGAGTCGCGGCCTTAGGAAGCAGTTTATATGTACACGTAGTTTGTCTACTAATAACGCCTGAACTAGGACATTAAATTGCTACCGTGTCTCGATTAAAGTATAAGTTGGTTGCCACTAGGTCCCAGTCGCCATTAGTTAAGTGACTTGGTTATGTTGTCCTGCTACTTCTTGTTCTTCTTGCACTTAGGCATTACGTATGGTATTGACTATACATAAATATAACGAATTGCTTTCACATACCGATTCACTGTTACCATATATTCCTACACCAGGTTCGCTTGACCACGCAGAGTTATCAATTAATTACCATCGGTCTACAATTTATTGTTTCATGTCGTATACATGTCTATTTCCATTATAAACATACTTATTTGTATCTACATAAAATAAATGGTGTATGTGAATGATGGACTGTGTAGTTGCCTCACATGGAAATATAATCAATAAAAGAAGTGCCAGATATAATTGGAGAAGTTCTAAACGTATTTTATATACGAGAGTTTTCCTTAAAAGCAATGGTGAACTTTCTAACTACTAATCTCAATCGGTTCAAATGTACCTACCTATAAGGGTTATTCTTGTAATTCTTAGTTCATGTCCAATTCTTCCTTTCAATCATGCAGATGTATTACTCTTACTTTGGAAACCGAGCGACGTGGTCTAGTTCTCTAAATCATTGCTTACTATTCGGGAGGTCACCGGTTCGAACCCGGGTCCGGCTGCTCTGCTCCAAGTTTTCTGTGGTTTCCTTGGATCATTTAGGAAAATGCTGGGGCAGTAATATTCCACAGATAATCTTTCACTTCTCTTTTGTCTTCATTTCGTCCGTCTCATCTTTCTCTCCCTAACCACACCACCCACCCATTCCCACGATTTCTGCAAGGAGGCTGAAGAGGACCTTACTACCTACCCATCAGCTTTGTACTACAGTGTAGGTTGGAGGGACTGCCCGCCCACCAGCACAAGTAGCTGGTGAGAATGAAACACAAAAAAGTTTAGCTTTTTTTTACATTGGACGGAACACGGTCAAGGACGTAGCTAGGTGAAGATAAATGGGGAAGCTACCCTTTTCTACCTTATGAATGAGGAACATTCATTTTTTATTTTCTTAATACATAGAATTTGTAAAATTCGATATGAACGTTAGTTATCCCCAGTTGATTATTTAAATAATTAAGGCATCAACTGACATAGTCATAAGTACTTCCCGAACCTTTGGAGAATTGAAAGCGTTTTTTGTCTATTCCGTACTGGGATAGATAAGGTTACGAATGAGGAAGTACTAAAAATAGTTGAAGGACAAAAGGGGTTATAGAATTCAATGAGGAAAAGGAGATATCCTTCTGAATCATGAAGGACTAGTTAGAGATACATGAGAAGCAGAAATAGGAGTAAAGAGAGGCAAATAGTTATAGCAACGTAAGATGTTATAGTTTTAGAAAAATGCGAATATTGGGACAGAATAGAAAGTAATGAAGGTGCCTGTCCAAGCAATGTTGAAACTAACGACTCTATGATGATTATGGTATTCATTCATACCATTTAAAAAGAATGTTTTATTGCGTCTTGGTTCAATGTTAATAATGTTTTATTATGACTTTTCTACCCCTATAAAATGAAATCCTACTCACGACATGGAACATTATAGTCTAAGAATATTAAAACAATTTAACAACTCTGGCAACGTTTGTTATAAGATGAGCCGAGAATATATATATATATAACAAAAATACCACAACACGAAACCACAAATGGAAAAAAAAGAACAAACATATATACAAAAGATGAAACAGCAAACCACACAAGAAACATAAGAAACGATGCAATAAAAAAACAATAACAATGCTGATGACAACTTACTGACAAGATCGCCCATGTGACTGGGTAGTGTCGGATTTCTACCGACTAAAACCTCTCCCCCTCAGGCCTTTATAGGACCGTTTGATTGAGTCCTCTTTAGCCGATCTAGATAAGAATTTTTCTGAATATTTATAGGATAGGTCTGTTAGTAAAAAGGGGGATGTGCTGGAAGAAACATTACAGAAAAGGTGAAGATCCGATTTAATAGAAATACTTTGAAATGAACAATACAAATTTAGGATTAGGTAATTGTAGGAAATATTATTACTTACTATTAGTAAGGAGTGCATGTAGGTAAAGTCGAAGAGGAAATTTTAGGTAGCGATAGCAGAATAATATAGTTTAAGTAGAAAGAAAACAAAGGCATGCACAAGATAAGAAATTGAAAGTTAACAATTGAATCAAATTTACAAAATAAAAGATCTTAAAGGAATTTTAAATTTAGAAAATATGAAATGGTAAATATATAACTTCTGGCGATCTTTTATTGAATCGATTTGTAGCAACATTATGAATATTCTTAAAACTTAAAGATAAAATAAAAAACTTGCTCATGAACGTTTTCCTCTAATTTAGGGTTTTTCATTAACTTAAATCTGATGATGAAGGATTCCCATATTTAAGAGAGCTTCCGTTATTAATATAGTAACAAGTATAATTATTATCTTTGAAAACTGCTTAATTTATTTAAGTGTATCGAGGAACATATAATTCTTGTAAATTTTACAAAAGTATTTATAAATGACATCAATTTCCTATTGTTCCAATGACATCAATAGATCAATTCTCAGTTTATTATTTCTTCGCTTCATATAAGGTAGTGCTTCATTTTGAAGCATTCATTTAAACTGTATTGAACTCACACTGCTACTGTTGCTTCCAGGTATCAGTTACAAAAGATCAGTAATTAATTTCCAGTAGCTGATCGACGCTTATAGAGAAATATGAACATGAACGAATGACATAGGAAATAATGATCGTTGAACTAATACACCGTGAGCTGTTTATTATGTAATAATTTCCCAGGAATAATGCTTGCGATGGTATTCGTATTTAATGGGGAATACTCAGAAATAATTTATTAGATGCTAGTTAGAGATGGAAACAAACTAGATTAATTTAATTTTTTATTATCTATTCTATGCACTTATTTTTATGTTAGTTGAACATAAAAATGACGGAAACTATTTTCATTACGACTGTGAAGAATTTTTATATAGGGAGTAGCCGAAGGTGGCACCAAATTATACCTGACCAAAAAAGGTACAACCGATCTTGCCACTGACCAAAAAGGGTCTTTGAAAAGGTACAACCGATTGTGCCACTAGCACCTAATAGGTAGAAATTATTCTAATGAGAAAGGAAAATACTTTATTGATATATTATGGCATTTATTTAACAGTAATTAATAAGGCATCATAAATACATACTTATACAAGTATCAGTCAACAATTTTTTCAACGTAAATATGACACACATTTTACATAGTCGATGTTCGATATTGTTTTGGTTTTATACTTTTCACACAATTCCATGATAGTTATCACTTTACTTCTTACAAAGTCTACAAAAACTTCATTTGGATAGAAGTTTAAATCAAAATCATTTAAAATTTTGGATTTTAAAAGATTAAATAATTTAATTTTAATTCTCAATAAAATATATATGTAAGGCACATGGTGACCATTTTCTTATCAATAACCTGATTTTATGTTAGTTAATCCTTACTTATGATATATTGTAAATAATTACTCATATCAATATTATCACCGTATAATTATAATTGCCTTATCAGGTAGGTGAGCACTCTTTTCTCTGGTGGCAAGATTGGTTGTTTACTTTTAAAACCCAAGGTGTGATGTAAACGTTGTATCTACCAAACAATGAGTGAAATTATAAAACATGTACTTGGATTAAAGACTTACACATATATTCAAAATCTTTTTGGGAAGAAAGACCAATTCACAATTCATTCTTTTTATTTTTATATAAAAATTGTAGAACATGAGAATGCTATTTTAAATATTTCCGCAGGTCATTTCATTGTGACTGCCTGTTGTTAAAGGATATCTTGTATACAGGCTTCTTTAATAAGAATAATGATCAGATTGTTTTATATTGGATATATGTGTGGAATGCAAAGCTTTGTTTCAAGTCAATAATAATTAATTACAAACTTTCTCTTTCTTAATGTATGTCTCCTATCTGTACATTATAAGAAATTTAAAAATTAAAATTCTCGTTTTTCATATGAATGTCGCTTTTTGATGCTATATTTCACTTTTCCTATTTTAATTTTATTTCACCTCCATTAATCAATTTATTTGTTAATAGACGAGTAGAGTTCGTTCACCAATGAAGCAATTAGCGTTTGTGAAACATTAATAGCTTCAATCTATAGTTTATATTGCCGATTTATCTTAATATAATCATTGTTTTTCCGGTACACTAAATTTTGACCTTACAACAGTATTGTGAGTAGAGACTATAAAAGGATTTCTTAATAAAAAGAATAATTAAGAACTAACGAACTTTATAACCCAGGTATAAATTGAAAAAAGATTCGATTCATTCGTCCTTATAAATACTTATAAGGAAGACCTCAATAATGGGTGTTACTTTCCAAACCACAAAAACTTCTAAATAAATTTGTAATCGTGGGTTTGATGGATAAGGTTCCAACCTTCTCCATTGTTTAGGAAATGACCTTGACTGATGTCTAAACGTTGCATTTCCCATCTTATATTAATATTAGTCAACCTGTTATTAAAATGATATTGAAAACATCATGTTTATTTTTGTAATATAATTTCTATCAACCTTAGTTTCGCAAATATCCAATCCCATAGAGTTGACAGATATGCAAGGATGGGGAATAATAGTCTAACAAAAAAGTACACAAAATAATATGAAAGTAGGGATACACATTGAATGTCGGAAATGTAAAATAAGGATTGAAAAAATCATAAGATGGAAGATCAGAACAAATGAAGAATTTAGGTTGGTTGATAGAATGAGAAAACTTTGTTAATTAAGGTACATAAACATATTTAAAGAAATTCGCAGGTGAATACAAAACCACTGTTGGACAAGTTTCACTTAATTTATTATAGGATTCTCTACAAAATTGTTTTGACTGTTAGGTCATTTTCAAAAAATACATGAAATTGTATTAAAGTTAAATAAAGTTACCAAGCTATTTATAGAACCATATACTTATTTGGTAACACCTACCTAAGAGGGGGGTATTATTACTAATAAGTTCAGTACCAAGGGTAAATTTTGATGTACAGCCTTCTTAACCTCTAGATGTTCTAATAAATTTAATTTTCGGCTTTTGTTGGCTGAATGCAATTTTTTAACAGAGTCTATATTGATATTATGTTTGTTAATGGTACAATGTTCAACAATCCCTGTAGTTGTTTTACCTGACTGACCAATGTAAAAAGCATTACAGTCTTTGCAAAAAGCTTAATAAACTCCGCTTTTTTTCTAAGAGGTTAATTTTGGTCTTGTTGTTGACCAAGAAAGAATGAAGATTCTTTTTATTGATTTCAATAGTTGAAAGATTAAATTTAGAAAGTTCATTTTTGACGCGGTTGCCAACATTTTTTATATAATTTAAAAAGCAATAAGTGTTTAAATTTGAGTTATCTTTTGTAAAACTATTGTAAATCTGTTTCCTTAGAATAAAGCGTTGGTTATGTTTTAACATAACATCTATCGTCTCAGGTTTGTTACCATTATTTTTGGCCACGGTTTTTATTATACGTAGTCTTTTGTTAAAATGATAAGGGCTTAAAGGTGTAGTTACTAATCTATGGATGAAGTAATTAAAAGAAGCCATTTTTATTTTGAAGGATTAGTTAGACTGAAAAGGGATAACAGTGTCGGTTGTGGTAGGTTTTCTATAAATTTCAAAATCGAGCTTGTTATTAATTTTAGTAATTTTGAGATCTAAAAAATTTATAGACTTGTTGGATTCTAATTCCATAGTGAACTGAATCTTACTATCAAAAGAATTTAAAAAATTTAAAAATACATTTAGTTGTCTAACGCTGCCTTTCCAAATGCAAAAACATCATCTACGTACCTACGCCAAAAAATTAAATTATTAATTAGATTGTTTTTAGACTCAAATCGTTTTTTCTCGAAATCAGACATGAAAATTTCAGCTAAGATAGGAGTCAAAGGTGAACCCATTGGCAAACCATCTAACTGTTTGTAATATTTGTTTTGAAATCTGAAATAATTTTGATCTAAACAAAGGGATAAAATAGGGTTATTTTTCAATTTATTTTTAATAATTTGTATTACTGGTTTTATCGGTATCGAAGTGAAACAGTGTTTTTGTTGAAATGGTTCATTTCGAATTTTACTGATTTAATAAAATGTTTCACAACGAGTGCACCACAAACTCTAAGTTTCGTATTTAAGGAAGAAAGAAAATTCAGTAATAGGAAATGTGTGGGACAGCAAAAGAGAATTCAAAGAAGATGCAAAGGGCATGTAATTTCTCTTTGATACAATAGGTACACTGAATGAATAAGTATGGTGGTTGAAAAAGGGTACAAAAGGAATAGAGGTATGTAGTAGGTTAGACACAACTGATCCAGAAGGTGACTTAAAAGGGCACTGTAATTTTGGATAACGAACACAATAAAGTTTTACGTCGTATTTTTTATTAAACGAACCATTTCAACATTGTTACGCTCTTAACGTTTCCTTGCTTGTCATCAAACAATCAAAGACACCAAAAACTTGTTTTAAAACTGATTGCAGTGGTCGAGTCGCAACGTTTTACTGTTTCGTTATTTCTAATAAATATCCCAAAATCACGACTTCTCACTCGGACGCCGACGAAGGCTTAGTGGCATCGTCTGTAAATCCTCTGTTGAGCAATTTCTATTTCACAGACTATGAAGCAATAGTTATACAAGCGTTCCATGCTTTAAAAGGTTTCAATAAAATTAATCTTGGACAAAATTTCCATTATATTGTTGCCTTTTGCCGTTTCGACCGCAAACAGTTGTTGAAACTGTGTAAAACTACATTGTGCCGGTTTAAACCGTGAAAAGCTGGTTCGATTGCGATCTTGTAACTATATTTAAAACTTTCTAAAAATTGACCGGAAATTATAAATTTAATAAACAACCTTTTCTTAGTTGCGTTCACAAAAATTCGAAATCAAATACAATTTTGATTGCGAGTATTTAATTACAATCACACGAGTTGAAGGTTGAAGGTGGGGATATATTTTTAATTTTTATTAGTTATATATTCCAATAAAGTAACTGTAGTAACCCTAAAAACTTGCCGTTCCCTAGTAGGACTTCAAAAATATGTCAGGACAAGCTAAAGACAGAAATCACATAATATCGATAATGAAGTTTACACACAAATTGATTGAGGCTTTCGCGGCCAGTTGATGAACTGGTGTTGTCCATCTTCATGTGTACAGGCCGTTGTCGGTTGGAATTGCTTCCTAACGTCGTAGACCAACAGCGAAAATGGATAGATCTCTGAAGAAGCTCACCACTCGCGCTAGCGAAACGTTGGGAAGCAATTCCAACCGACGACGGCCTGTACACCCGAAGAAGGACAACACAAGTTTACACAGTTCACATATTATCTCTATTATCTTGCATACTTGAAATATTTTTGTGATTCAGCACTCAAGAAAAGAAATTTAATTTTTTTTTCAAGCCCAAATCCAAAATTAGAGAATACGGATTTTAATTTGATACCAACGTCCAACTTAAAGTACTATTTCGATTTAACTAGCGATTCTTTATCATGTAAGTGAACCATTAAAAGGCCTCTTATTGAAGATTCTTAGCAAATAAATGGTAAATCGATGTATATCTATTCGCGATACTTTTCAAAGCCATTAGCAACTGTACAGTAAAATTGTCTTGTTATTGCGTGAAATAAAAAAAAGAAGAAGCAATATCACCTTTGTTAATTTCTCGTTTGCGACGATGCTTGTGCAGGTTACAGTCGGCTTTCTTTAAAATCCAATAATTACCGTCTCTAAATGTGACAGGTATTAAAAAGGTAAATATAGACATACGCTGTAAGCAAATAATTTAAATTTTAATCAGCTCAAATTACTTAACCTAAGCGTCACGAATATTATGAGAACCGCTGTTGCGATCTTTCTCAGTCGAGCGGGACGCAACATTTCCGTCCTTATCTTACTTGGCGTGCGAAAAAGAGAAAAATCTTCTCCTAAAATAAACTGCCCATGAATAAATGCATTATTATGTTCAGGTAATCGTTCTAACAAGTGCATGCGGAGTTTCAAGGTCTTAGGCGCCGATAATAAAGAAGAACAAGCTTATAAAGCGTTTAACCCATAGTTGCCGATCATCCTGTTTTTACATGTCTATACGTATAAGCAAAAAATATTCTTTTCAATAGTATGAAAACAGAATTCACTAGGCGATGCTCATGAATTGACAGAATCATACATGAAGTAAAAAATTTAAAATTAGAAAATTTTAAATAGTTATGTTTGCAGATAAAAACACTAGCATGTTCTTCATGAATATAATTTCAGCCAACACCACCCAGATTAACGCAGCACTTTGAAAAAGGCAACAGCACATAAACGGTAAACTTTAAAAATAAAAAAAGAAACGCTTGTTACCACAGACACAACCGTTGAACAAATCCTTTTCTTTTACATAACAAAATGCGATGCTTTAAAAAATTTTTTTAGCTAAAAGTTGCGACAAATATTTGTTAAATAGTAACTGAATTTAATTATACTTATGGAAGTAGATACAATGCAATTACAATTGAATTTATAAAGTATGTATAAATTAAATGATTTTGATCTACCCCTTCAACAGTGGCATACCCACTGGGGGGAGGGTTCAGCCCATCTCCCATTAATTAGTTTAAGATATCCAAAAAAAAAAAGAAATTAAAATCCTTATTCGTCTAAAGATTAAGGAGCAATGATCCCACAATTAGAACTCGTCCTACCAAGTTGGCACTGCCAACCGAAAGCCAAATCACACAACCGGTTTCGAACAATTGAGTCTCATCATAATATTTAGACGAATAAGGATTGTAATTACTTCTTTTTTTCGACATCTTTCGTATCTTCGTTTAAGAATCTTTCCGAATCAACAGTGCAATTCAATGCCGGTAGGGGTATTAGCCCTCGGAGTAGTGGTTTATTTATATTTATCATATAGACTGTAAAGGTCTTTCTAACAGCGCCCACCTGATTAGACCCAATAGGTCGAAATCGGTTGTGGGTTTTGGGTGTCGATTAGTTTAATCCTTTTATTTTAATATTGTTGCAGACAATTTTAAAGGTTTACAACAACAACCAGTATGTTGTAAAATTGATACCACCACATTCATTATACTTTTAAATAAATAACAAACTACATCATAAATACAAGTAGGGAAACATGGCAGTAACCCTGTCAAATTCATTTAATTGTTATTTTAATTTTTTTTTACATAATTGGGATTTTCAGAAGTTTTTACCTTACCCCCACTCTCACTCATTTAAAAATCCTGGTTACGTGATTATTTAATGATATACATTCTAAATGTCTTTTTTTTAAGTCTATATAGATACAAATTATTCAGAGTGCAATTTTCTAATTTGCCTTTTTTATAAAACTCGAGTACTCCTGTAAAAGGTGAAATGTTTGCTATCGTAGAGAAAATACAAAACTTTCATTTAGCGAATATGTAAATAATACTATTGAATTGCGTAGAATGCCCGAAATATATTTAAATACTAATCTGTTTATCAATACGTTTATTTTTGGTTTTGTAATACATCTGTGAATTTTTTTTGTATAATATTGGAATCACCCTTCAGTTGAATTTTACAATGTGTGGCAACATCGACGGTTTTAATGAAGAAGGTTGCATGCAAGTTGTACACAGTTGTCATTAAAATAAAAGTTTAGTTATCCAATGCAGACGTTATTTAATGCGAATTATATGCAAAGTTGTTTCTCTGACTACCGATACCAGATACCGTATAAATGTCACATAAATGTGTATACCTTAAGCGAAGGCTGCTTTTATATCTTCCCACAAAAAAGATTTACCATTGTTTATTGTTATTTGCTAAACATAAAAGAGAAATGGTATCCGATAATTTGTAGCGAAATACTCTACTTCTATTAAATTATTACATTATTACAACTTCGTTTTACAAATTGTAAACACACATTATATAGATGAATATACAAATACATTCAAATGAAGAAAGAAATTTTACTTTTTAGTTTTATTCACAAAAAATGCTAATAGCAACAATTTGCTGAATATCTGCCATGTATTTGTTTCAGAGAAGGGCCCTGATAATGTGTGTATCTGATTTCCGCTATTCAATTTGATTCTGAATTTCCCGGTACTGTAAAAATTCCAACATTGAATATATAATAACTTTTGGATAATAAAGTCTCCATTACTTCCTATCTTCAGCCAATTTTCGGATTTCTCTAAAATTAGAACATTTAACATCCTGAACTATTTGCAAACAGTAATCTAATTTCTGCTTCTTTTTACATCTATTTCTAACTCTAATATCTCTGGTCTGCAACAAAATCCTCCTTCAAAAAAAATATGTCATAAATATGAAGATTTTAATGCTCTGAATCTGTTCCTGTTGGCCGATTTTTTCTATCACGTCTAGATTTTTCGATATTATTTTTTTTTCCAAAATATCATAAATTTAGTTTTTTTTTAATTCGTTATATGATTTTTTATTATTTTATTTATTTATTTTATTACTTTTTATTGATGTGTCAAAGATTAGTTTGAAAGCCGTTTTACCTCACAATGGTAATAAATACCCGTCAGTGCCTCTTGCACTTGCAACAAACATAAAAGAAAATTATGCAAATTTGGCAAGGAGGATACACCAAGTTATGCTGTTTTTTATGTGAGTGGGACAGTCGCGCGAGAGGCAAACATTACAAAGTGGAAACTTGGCCACAAAGAAAAAGCTTGACTCCTGAACTTAAAGTTGGGACTCATGAAGAACTTTGTGAAAGCTATGGACAAGAATGGTACAGGCTTTCAATATCTTAAAACAAAATCTCTTCGAATCAGTGACACGAAATTGAAAGAAGGGATTTTTGTAGGTCCGCAGAAACGAGAGCTTATGACGGATAAAGCTATCAATTCAAAGTTGAACAAAACTGAAGAAAAGCTTGGGTAAATTTTGGAAATGTGTGTCATAATTTTCTTGGTAATACAAAAGCTGACAACTACCAACAAATCATTCGAGAGCTTCTTTCTGTTTATAAAGCTTTAGGATGCAATATGTCACTCAAAATTCAGATTTTGGACTCGCATGTAGATTTCGTTCCCGAAAATCTCGGTGTTGTATCGGATGACCATGGAGATAGGTTTCATCACGATATTATGTATACTGAAAGACGCTACAATGGAAAATGGTCAGCAGCCATGCTTGCTGATTTCTGTTGGTCGATTCGCCGAGAAACTCTACAGAAAAAAAATCACAAAATATTATATTACCATAATGAGATAAATATACTGACATTTTTATAACATCTTACTGTTAAATTAGCATTTTTCGCTGTAAAACTTAGGCCATAGTATTTTTTTTACTTCTTTGTAGTTGTTGTTACATTAATAGTAATATCGTTTTTTAATTAAATGATTTATATATTTAAAATCTATGTGATGTATTTATTTGCAAGTTAAATTACGTGTTTAGAACACCAAATCTGATGTTATCATGCATGAAAACATGAGTAGAAAAATTTTTCTTTTGCAGACCAGTGATTTCCCTAGCTAGTCCTTCATATCTCAGAATCCATCCTATCTCTCCTTTTCTTTATTGACATCCATAGCGCTCCTTGTTCTCGTACACTTTCTAATATCTCTTCATTTTCAACCTTTTCTATCCACGGTAATTTCAGCAGCCACCTATAACACCACATCTCAAACGCTTCTAACTGTTTCTCTTCTGCCGCACCCACAGTCCACACTTCGCACCCATATAGAGGCGTGACAGAAATTTTTATTTTAACTCTACCTACTTTCAACTCCATTAAAAATTAATAATTTCCTTTTATTTTTATTTATTTTCACTCCATGCCCTATTGTCAATACCTCTTCCATTTTATTTAAGGCTGTCTCTAACGCCTCCTACTATATTCTAATATTGCTTTATCCAACCTTGATAGTCTTTTGCCCCTGTATATCTATCCCTGAAATTGTCCTGTCTTTAATAATATCAATCGCATCTTCGATATACAGATTACAAGGCAGTGGTAACAGTGTGCATCCCTGTCTAACTCTCTTCCTAATCAATGCAATATATTAATTATTGAATTAATTTGTACCCACTACAGATTATCTCAAATTAATGTGGATTTTTTACTGCTGTCACGCCCTTGCCGGGTCTCGAACCCGGGATCTTTGGCTTTACGCGCCAATTCTTTTGCCACTAAGCTACGAAAGGTGACAACAGTAACAACAACGAACTTACTTACTGTCACAGAACGTCGGAATCAGTGTATATTATTATTAATCACTAATAAAGAAATATTTGAAGAATTTTTAGTAGGGGTAAATTTTAAATACATTAATGCGATATTGATTATTGGATTAATTTATACTGACTACAGATTACCTCATACAATAAGGGAAAAAAATTGTTACTGTTGTCACGCCCTCGTCGGTGCTCGAACCCGGGATCTTTGGCTTTACCACTATGCTACGAGTGGGTAAAAATTAATTTAATAATTAATATAACCTATTGACTTATTTAAAACTTACCCCTACTAAAAATTCTTCAAATATTTCTCTTCCTAATATTTACTTATCCATGTTGTTGTCCCAATTCTATAACTACGTGTTGTTTGTGTTTAAGTTGCGGGTAAAAGTTAGTGTATGATATTTATGTACGTGTACTACATTACTTGTGTGTGTCTATCAAATTAACGTGACGATTGAATTTAATTTGCCTTTCTTTCAAACTATGATTAACTGACAGTTTATCGGCCAACTAGATCGCTTGTATTAGAAAAAAACCCTTTCACTTAGTCTGCATTGAGTGCATTGCTTGCACGAAATAAGTTGTTTTCAAGAGAGAAATTTCGTATTTCCTAGTTACAAATAGCATTATGGATGCAAAACAAAAAACGATGTAGTAGATTACAAATACAAAGAGAGATTTCTGTTACATAAACATCCTTTCGAGAAAAATAAACAGAACGTGTTACACAACATCTTTTTATTATTTACAATTTTAATGAAAAATGTATAGGTACAGATGTTATTATTAAACCTTGTTAAGAATATTTTGTGCATCAAAACTTGAACTAAATATAACTAGAAAGAGACAAATAATACTTTCATGCTTTAATTACTTATATCATTGATTTACTATTCTTATGAAGTAAACCATTGTAAGAAATAGATCTACCCTCCTGGTTTAAAATTACCGTTTCAAGCTTTGGTTTTATAAAAACATTAATAAATAATACTTATTTTTAAACGAAAAATTTGTTGTACCAGTTAAAAGCTGAGCAGCAAAAATTTTGGAAAAGTTCAAACATGAAAATCATATTTATAAAATATCGAAAAGAATTAGACTGCCATAAACATTATTAGAAAATAGTTTCATCGTGGTGTTGACATAAAAATCTTAATGTAATGAATAACGATAGACAAATGTGTATTATTGTAAAGAGAAGATATAAATCCTGCATTGAATTTCGGGTTTGTTTCCTCAGGAGCATCAGACCACTCTCAGAAAAGTGTAAATATACGAGGATGGATCAAATATAAACGAGCTTTTTTTTAAAAAAACAGCAATTTCTCTATTTTTCAACATATTTCCCAACCCATTGGTAGTTTTTTCATCCCGTTTTCATAAAAAGAAGTAGGGCGGATGTCTATCCAGTTGCGCACAAACGCCTCCACCTGTTCATCGGTCTGAAATCACTAATCACTCTTCTCCTAGTGATTCTTTGAGAGGCCCAAACATGTGGAAATCACAAGGGGATAGGTCTGGGCTATATGGAGGGTGTTCCAGCTGAGTCCAGTGCATTTCACCGATTTGGGCCTGATTTAAAGCTGCGGAATGAGGCCTAGCGTTATCGTGCAAGAGCAACACGTCACGAATGGGGTGCGTACTCCTTTTTCGGCGATAAGCAAGTTTTACCTGACTGAGAAGTCAGTAATACTGACAGTTGTAGGCTGCATTAATGGTTCTTCGTTCGTGTAAAAAATCTCCTGCTCCTGAATAGCAGAACCAATCATTTAAATTAATAGGTTTAATAACAATAGTAATAATAATAATAATTATAACAAAAGGATGAAAATAGTGATTTTCCATCATTTCTCTCTATTTTTGATTAATTTATTTAATTAATGCATTTATTTGTTGAAAATTATGGATGTTACTAAAAAATTCAAATTGTTTTAATAAATTTCGAATTCTTGAATATTCAATTGGAATTTCGATAACTATTTACATAACCCTAGTTCACATAAAACAAAATGCAACTGAAGTTAGATTAGAATAGATAATTGTAACACATCAAGCTGTGAAATAATACATTAACAAGCAAGTTTACACTGATGGTACTCAGCATAAATAAGCAACCTAATTACCAATGCGATGGGATAATTTGATTTTCCTAAAAGTGCCTGTGTTAATATTTGCTACCAAGCAACGTGTGGTAATTGATGAAAGCAAGTTCTCTCGATGTATGTAAGTAAGAAAAACGAAAACGATGCAAAAATGTTACGAATGCTCTATTTTAATTAAGTACAACCATATCTTGCTAGGGTACCTACAAAGCAACGATATCAAGTTGAAATTTAATTACGCCTTTTTGCTATTTCGTTACAGTGTTCGTTAGTGAATGTAGCGAAGAAACGGACTACATGCGTTTTCTGACGCTTTTTGCAGCTTACGATTTTCATCATTCATTTATAATTAGTCCAGTCTGCGTGAAAATAAGGTAGAAAAGGAATATTTATGTAAAGAATCGTGAAGAAGGCCTGTTCTTATTTAATACAATCATTTATTACAATCATAACAAATAAAAAGAACAAAACATTTGACGATAAATGAATAAACACTACTTTGTTTATTATCACTTTTTTTATTTACAGATCCTTTTGACTTTATTTTTGACAAATACCTTGTCATTGACAAACAAATGATTCAAATTGAATTAATATAAACAGATGTACAGTGGTGTTTATATATATTCCATTAATTATTAAATGTACTGAATAATATTGAGTGGTACAAATCTACCTGATCGTTTAATAGGTTATTTTCGGAAATTTTTGATGGTTTGTATACTTCTAAGAATTCTAAAATATTAAGTTTAAAGCTTTTATTTACATTAAGAATAATTTTAAGATTTTCAATTGTAGGAAACTGATGGCCTGTTTCTAAAAAATTGTCTGCAAATTTCGAATTATCTTTTCTTAATCTAAATGATCGAAAGTGTTCGTTATAACGAGTTCTAAAAGACCTTCCAGTTTGGCCTAAGTAAAAGGAATCACATTCTGTACATTCCTGCTTATAGACTCCAGTTTTCTCAAATTTGTCAGTTTTACCTTTTGAATTAAAAAGTATGTATTTTAAATATGTGTTTGTCGTAAAACTAACTGTTAGGTTGTTTGCAGATAGAACATTAGCGATTTTTATTGAAATATTACCAAAGTACGTCATGATATGTATTTGCATTCTTTGTTTTTTATGTATGGGTATATAGACTGGCATGCTATTTTAAAATGAATTATCACAAAGTAACGTTTGAATCAATCCAATTTTTAAAACATTTGACGTGTATTTGAAGAACTAATTACAAGCGGTAATTAAACGGGAATATAATTGATAAATGATCCAGAAATTAGAAGATAAGTCAATCAATTATTTATATTTTGTTTAAAAACATCTCTATTTCTAAATCGCTTTCGTTTTCTAAGAATCGAAAGCCAGGTGTTATTTGTAGTATCATGAGGTTTTCTGATAGAGAAACTAGTTCCAAAGTTTGTGTAGGTAACTATTTTTAGAACCTAATTATAACAAAAATAGCTTTATATCTAACTGAATGTTTAATATAACACGTAACCAAAGAATTTAATTTCTAATATGTTAACAAAGATAAATTTAAAAGTACTTAACTGATACGATTGTGGCCGGATTCTGTCGATAAGTAAAAAAAGGAATGCGCCTAGTGTCCAAGTGTGTGATAACACCTGCATTTGTGGTTACCAAACGATTATTTAATGTTTAAACACGAATTTGCAGAGAGAGTTCAACGTTCGATCAGACGACGAACTTGATTTACCATAACACGTAGAATTACAATATAATGAAGTTAGCTACCAAAACTAAATCACAAAATACCTCATGTTAGACCACAAGTGTGTATGTTTTCATGATTAACATAAAGTAAATGACGAAGTAGTGAAAAATGTTAAGACTTTCTTCGAGTTATCTCCTGTCTACCAATAATGCATTTTATTTAATTTTTAACTGGTTTAATTAATGCAACTGTTTGCTTCTGTATCTGTTGCCAAAGCCAGATAAATTCTTCAGCAGTTCAGTTCGAAAGTAATCCTGTTCTTAAACACTTTAAACAGTTATTAGCGTCTTAAATTAACATTCCAGACTCCCAGTCTTCGCATTTAAGGCTAGCTTTTTGGCCAAGTGAATAAATGTAAAAGTATTTCTATCAACTCAAGCCATCCTTAGTATTCATTGCCGCGAAAGTTATTAAAATACTTTTGTGGGCAATTAAAAAGGAATTATTCGTTTCAAGACCTGATTTAGTACTCAATTAAAAGATACGAATGCGTTGAAATGTGAATTATTTTCATTCCACGCGTAATTCTCGGTATTAATTTTGGAACTACTCGATGCTGTAAAAATATACATATGAATACCATGGGCTTTTGACCTAAATCAATTATATTTTAAATAAACATGTTTTCGTTAACGAAAAATAATAATTGAACTTAAATATAACTATATATATAAATATGGAATCAACAGAAATAACTACTCCGAGGGCTAATACCCCTACCGGCATTGAATTACACTGTTGATTCCGATGGATTCCTAGACGAAGATATAACATATTCAAAAAAGAAGGAATTAAAATCCTTATTCGTCTAAAAATTAAGATCAAAAATCTCACATTTGGAACGCGTCCTACCAAATAGGCACAACGAACCGAAAGCCATATCCCACGACCAGTTTCAACCTATCGGGTCTCATCAGGTGGGCGCTTGTTGATTCCATATTTATATTTATATTTATAATATAGCCTGTAAAGGCCTTTCTGCCAGCACCCACCTGATAAGACCCGATAGGTCGAAACCGGTCGTGGGATATGGTTTTCGATTCCTTGTGCCTACTTGGTACGACGCATTCCAAATGTGAGATCTTTGATCTTAATATTTAGACGAATAAGGATTTTAATTCCTTCGTTTTGAATAATTGAACTTGATGGACAAGTATATTAACAATAAAATGAAAAAAACAATTTTGTAAATAACAATGAAATTTTATTGTTCTTAACAATTATTTCGTCACACTGTGACTTATTCGCAAGAATACAAAGATACTTAGTACTAGATAGTATTTTCGTATTTTTCTGAATAAGTCAGAGTGTAACGAAAGGATTGTTAAGAATAATACAAATTTTATTGAGATTTACAAAATTGTTTCTTCATTTTTTCATTATTATGAGTCAATCGTTCCATCGTAAAGTAAAGTAAATTAATTATGTATAATCAATCTTCTATTACTGCATTATTAAACGTATATTTCAAAGGAATTATTTTTCACTTTAACCACAGGTCTATATAAATAAGCAAAAAAATGGTCATCATTATTATTCAAATCTTTTTGTTAATTTTGCCATTGGTTAATTTGATTTATCTTCCTCATTAAAAGGTACTATGCAAGTTTCGTATCTTCGGAACTTGGTGACAAGAAAATTAATTTTATGTTTCAAAACGAGCTTTTACAGCAGGGAACATATTTTTATAAAAAAAATATTCAATTAATTATTATATTAATTAGTTTCGTAACCTGTGGTGCTTGAGTTATTTATAAACGATTCCATTGATTCTAGCAGCATACAGCAAATTTTAGAGTCTAAAGATTCCTTGTAACTATTTAAAGAAAGGTATTAACGTTGAACGAATTTATAAAATATCAACTTACCCTCTTGATTATTGGAATAAAAAGTAAGAAGGATTTTTCATATTTATGTAAAATGTTTTTTTTCCAAAGGTTGCATTTTCGAATATAAATTTATATTAGTTCTAAAATATTATAAGAAAATTTTTGGTACTTTTGAGAAATTTTTACTTTTAGTAATTTGATACTCGATATTTGTACATAAAAATGCACATAATTCTCTATCAGTGGGGTCCATAATTAAATGGAGAAAACAAGTGGGAAACAAACGAAATACGTTAAAAATTGCCGGAAACTCCAAAATTACAACGTTGACTTTATTTCAACTTCTTCAGCTAACTTAAGTTTACTTCAATTAAGTTGCATAAAGCAATTGGAATTTAATTCTCAACAATTTTTAACATGTTTTGTGCACTTCCCTTTAGCTTGTTTTTTCAAACTACAGAATGTATACATAGATGGAATAGAAGTGTAATTCATTTACCGTTAATCACCTGTGTTGTCAGTAAAGGTTAATTATATTAATTACTAGCTGTACTCGCGACTTTGTCCGCGTGGAATTTAATAAAAAAGTTATTTTTAATTTTTTAAACTAAGGCGACAGGCAGTCTTTGTGATATTAAGTGGCGGGAGGCGCTTTTACAATTTTTGTCTGTCTGTCTGTCTGTTTGTTTTGGCCAATCTCTGAAACGGCTGGACCGATTTTGACGGGACTTTCACTGGCAGATAGCTAATGTAATAAGGATTAACTTAGGCTACTTTTATTTTAGAAATATTCAGAAATGTTAGCACCTTGTTTAACATTACTGAATCCCACAAATAAGTAGCAAATATTCAAAAAACGAAGTCATTAAAATCCTTTTTCGTTTAAAATTTAAGGATCACACATTTCACATTTCGAACGCGTCCTACACAGTAGGCACAGCGTACGGAAAGCCATATTCCACGACCGGTTTCGACCTATCAAGTTCGAAATGTGGGATGTGTAATCCTTAAATTTTAGACGAAAAAGGATTTTAATGACTTCTTTTTTTGAATATGTTATATATTCGTCTAATAATCGTTCGGAATCAACAGTGTAATTCAATGCCGGTAGGGGTATTAGCCCTCGGAGTCATTCAGTATTTATATTCATATTTATCAAGTAGAAAATATCTACATATTGCGTTTACTACGTTGTCTGTATTTATTTTCCCTGTAAGTACAATTGTTATGATAATTCTGTCATTTTATAATTATTTAATTACATTTGCACGAAACTATTTTCAATTGCCACAATCATAATTAACTTCTTACACGTATTTCTCAGTACTGCTTTTAAATAAGCATCAAACTTATGTCGTTTACACTGTTACTTGAAAAGCCAGCTCTATAATGCAAACCATGTGCGTGTTAACGCATTGGAATAATGTAATGTATATCTGACCACCGGTGACTGGTCGCTGATATGAAAAATGCGGTTGCGTTTAGAAATCGCCATAAAGTATAAAGTTACAGAGCAGAACAGTGCAATGATTTCTACTCAAAATCGTTCCGATTTCCCTAACCTACTTTGTGATGAGATTAACTGACAGCTCATGTGAGTGACTGTACAACCATAAAAAGATAATTTAACACGACCAATTTTACATAAATTATAGTAGATATCTTATCAAAAAAAAAACATCATCTGATTACAATAAATCATTATTCATTAGTCCCTAAAATATTGTTGACGTACTTAACATGAATATAAACTTAGGTAACGTATATATCACATTAGAACATTTAATTTGTTACCTAAATACACAAACATTATTGTTAATTTCCACAGTATTTATTGTTTGCGGCTTCGTCAGAAGATATAAAGATACTTGTTTTAATTTACATAATTCTGTATATTTAAGGGTGGTTAGTTAAGGTGGGGGTGGAGGAATTGGCCAAAGATTCAGTAACGGGGAGTTATTTAATTCTATTTTTTCGTTTAATAATAAATTACTGTTTTTTTGTTTATTAATTTCTAATGTTTCCAACAGACAGAGTTTGAAGTTTTTTCCTTCAGTATGCATTATTTTAAAATTAGGATTAGACGAGTGTTTTTCAGTAATTAAATGGTTCGCGTAGTTGGAATCGTTTTTTAGTTTATAAAATGATTTCTTATGTTCGTTTATCCGCGTAATAAATTCTCTACCAGTGTGTCCTATATAAAACTTGTTGCATGTTCCACATTCTAGTTTGTACACACTGAATTTATTGTTTTGTGGAGATTTATCTTTATTGTTTTTAATATGCATGCTAAGTTTGTTACTTGTTATAAATGCTATGTTAATATTATTTTTATTTAGTAACTTTTTTATGTTTAATGAAGTTTTGCCTAAAAACGTTATTGTTCTGTATGTGCTGTTTTTTGTATTTTCTAATGGGAAAATTTTAGACAAAGCTGTTTTAATGAAATTTTATTTAAACGATTCGTTATTATATCGGTATTGTATTATTCAAAATTTTTATTAGCAATATGTTTAATAATATCAATTTATTTTGCGTAATTATCGGAGTCCATAGGGATTCTTATAAGTTTGTGTAGCATATAATAAAAAGCTGTTAGTTTCTGTTGTTGTGGGTGGAAATAAGAGTTATTAATAGTGATATCGGTATGTGTCGGTTTGTGGTAAATTGCGAAACTATGTTTGTTCTTAATTTTGGAAATAATTAGATCTAAAAAATTAATTCAATTGTCTTTCTCAATTTCAATTGTGAATTTTATATTAGGATGTACCTTATTTATTTGGTCTAAAAATTGGTTTAATTGCCTATTAACAATAGTGTTTGTGTATTTATATTTAATATGAATTTCCATCAAGTAAGAGTAGATTCAATTAACTATAATTTGTTACCATTAACTATTTTTTAAAGTAAAGTAGGAAACAATACGGAATTTTTTAAATTATAAGACCACCAACATAAAACCATATGAAACAAATTGGACCTAGATCCACCCTCACCTCGGTGCTCAAAATTTTACATTTGTTTGGGGTAGTATGGAAGTTTCGAGAACGCTTATTCTGAATTTGAAATTAATTTTTCACTTTAACACCTTCAGGATCAAACAAAATAAATTCAAAAACAAACAGGCCAAGGACACATAAATCAGTATGATTGTTATGTGTATAATTTTAATGTGGAATAATTTTTCTTTACGGGATTTCAAGCGAACTGAACAGCTTACTGGAAAAAAAAGCATCTAGAAAAAATTAGGAACAAGTTTGACTAGAGCTCGCGCCTTGAAAGTTATCGTACAACCTTTTTAGTTTTACTTTATACTTATCTAAGTGCAAACATCTGTGGAAATTTGCTACTAATTGTGGGATTCAATAATTCAATAATTCTCAACAAGGATCTTTTTAATAAGGATATCAAGGATATCGACTTGTCAAGCTGAACCCACGGCATACCTACCTATGTAATAAGTACATAATCAAATAGAACAAAAAGTCATTGGCGGTCAATATTGTGTCGAAACTGTCTACGGAGTGCTGATGAGAACTGAATTGTCCGAAATCGCGATTCGATCCGCGTCTGACAGTTTCAATAGAATACCGACCACTAAGAACATTCTGTCATAATTATCTATTACATTTGAATCATATTTGCTTGTGACGACTGAAGAAATAATGGATGACACCATATTGTAGTGTATTTCCAAGTCAAATAAATTAAATGGAAGCTGTAAATAAATATTGAAACACTCTCAACACATCAAAAATTGATGCCTTTTAATTAAAAATTTGGATTAAAGGTCAACATTATTAATCGAATCAGACCTACACACAGCTTCTTCCTTTAATAAGTCAGTTGATTCCATAATTTTGTATTATGAGAGGATATAACTCCACAAAATTACCTTACAAACCGGTTCACACGCTAGCACCATAGATACGTAGAACAAAATTATTTGTAATTGCGTACTTCTGATATAAAATACCAAAATTCTTAAAGTATTTTTTACTTTTATTTTCATAAAAGCAAACTCATACTACAGACTTATTAAAAACATTCTTTTATTATTTACTTTTTTGTATTTAATTATAAACAAACAAGATTTTTGGGAATTATGATTTCAAAATTTAAAAAGGCAATATTCGGAATTTTTTTTTGCTTTCGTTACGTTTAAGCGTTTTAGTTAACAACTGGAAACGTCATTATAAATGTAATCATAATATACATATAAATATAAGTATGGAATCAACAAAAACAACTACTCCGAGGGCTAATACCCCTACCGGCATTGAATTACACTGTTGCTTCCGAACGATTATTAGACGAAAATACAACATATTCAAAAAGAAGTCCATCGGAATCAACAGTGTAATTCAATGCCGGTAGGGGTATTAGCCCTAGGAGTAGTTGTTTCTGTTGATTCCATATTTATATTTATATTTATATTTATAATATAGCCTGTAAAGGCCTTTCTGCCAGCGCCCACCTGATGAGACCCGATAGGTCGAAACCGATCGTGGGATGTGGCTTTCGGTTCGTTGTGCCTACTTGGTAAGTCGCGTTCAAAATGTGAGATATTTGATCTTAAAATTTAGACGAATAAGGATTTTAATCCCTTCTTTTTTGAATATATAATCATAATATGTAATAACATCTTTTTTAATTAACATTCGATAGAACATACCGATTTTTACAATCACTTTGCGTACTTTATGTATGTCGGTATATAGAGAATCAAGTTCATATGTTTTTCATTAAAATTTTTAAAATATTTCCAATTTTTTCACGTTACCTCCGATCTTCGATACATCTAAAAAGTATCTATTAAGTACATAACAAGTAACGGCACAGGTTTAACCTCCAATGCCCGCCGATACCTTTCCGGGATGAGTGCATCTTAAACACATACATGTATACATAACTTCTTTCGATACTTTATTAAGCTCTTTTGACCTCCAGAACGTTGCCGCTTGGTATAAGCGAACGTAGCTTATACAGGTACTATAACTATATACGTGTATAAGTAACTGTCTGGCTGTTACATGTATATATGTGTATGTTTTATTCCCGTTAGACACGTCATCATCAGTTTCGTTTACTAAATAGACGTGCAATTTCGCGCATCAGTGATCTCTAAATCTCAAACGTCGAGCTCAAAGTTGAACCAGAGATGAATAACGGGCCTACTATGACTGAAGCGTTCGCAAATTGTACCCACAATTTATCCACGACGTTTAACCTCTTCAATCCTTGAGGAAGTCGTGTATGTGATTATTTCTACGGTCAGATTTAAGGGCAGTCATTAGCTATAAAGCCATAAATTCACAGAGATTTGAACTTTTGCGAAAGAAAAACGTACACGTACAGCTTAGCAAAGATAGGTGTAGTACGGGTTGGTTGGTTTATTAAGACCGCCGCGTCGACTTGATGCCCACTGATCAAAGGTATTAAAGTCGGTCACATAAGTATATTGGTTGTAGTAATGGACAAAACTGCTATTTTTCAATTACAGTTGCGTTTTAACGCTGTAATACATTTTGTAACTATTATTGATTCACTTACTATTGAAGCACCAATGTTTGGGAAGGGGAAACCATGTCATTGGTATAATGGGGTACATTTTTCCATATTGTTAATGGTTATATGTATTTTCGCGAGTCTCGGTAAGAATTTTATCAGTATTTTTTTCTTAGTTTTACAATAGCACCAGTAAGTATTCCGGTGTTAGAGCAGATGTCATGTATCGAACCGAATGCAAAAGCTGTCTTCATCGGCAAGGGTTAAACAAGGAATTAAACCAGTATTAAACAGTAGCAGAAACAACATATTCGTGTATCGCAGTATTCGGGTTTATAGTAACAGTTGAAACTTATTTTACTATATGCAGTCACCAGTTTAAATAGCGTTTCAAACGGAGTAGTATTAATTTTTGAAGCATTTATCGCTTTATTAGCCTGTGGCTTCTGATCAAATGTATTTTTGTTTAAGGACGACTATTAGTAAGATCCAATTTCCGCTCCTATGAGGTGGCGCAGAAATGGGGTGGGTTAGATGGGGAATACTTTGTAGAACAACAAACAACTGTTTTTAGGTAGGGGCACAGACGTGAAGGCACAGATTCTGGAGGTGAAGATTGGAAATAGTAATTACGAGCATGAGGGGATCGACGGTCGGAGGAGAAGTAAAGTGGGTGGAAAGGGTAGAACATTAAAAAGGTATTTCTAAGTGGTGGCGGAACGGGTGGAGACTAAATTAGTTAGATACAAGATTATCTTCAAAATTATGTACTTCTTACAAAAATTTTGTCGTGTGTCATAAGGAGTACAAATCAAAAGTAATTTGAATTAGTGTAGTCCTTATTCAGGTCTAAAGGCCGTAGTTGTTTGGAATTGCTTCCTAACATTTCGCTAGCACGAGTGGGGAGCTTCTTCAGACGTCCTTACATCTCCGATGCTGGATGTAGTCTACATCTGGAAGGACCTCTGAAGAAGGTCGCCACTCGTGTTACCGAAATGTTAAGATGCAATTCCAACTAACGACGGCCTTTAGACCCGAATAAAGACTACACTGGTTCATCAACTGGCCGCGAAAGCCTTAACCAATTTGTCAAAATTTCTTATTTTTTAAATTTTGAAGGGTTTCTGATGGTTAGATGTCCTTCCTAGTTAAATCTACACAATTGTTATCACCACAGGGAATAAAATAAAAAGTGTCATCATCGTTCAGTAAACTTTCTTCGCTTTTTATTTCTTTTCTTCTTCCTTTTCAATTCTTTGCTTTGCTTTCATATCTCGCTATCTCTTTACAGTATGGTGCAAACTTTTTCTTACAAACAAACTAAATTCTTGAGAAACGTATAAATAAATTGGGCTGTTTTTTTTCAATAACCTAAAGCAGTATTTGATTTTCATTTATTCCTTCTATATTTTTCTAAAGATATCAATAATACATTAAGAAATATTTGCACCTTATAGAAATGAAGTAACAACTTCTTTATTAAAGTATCTAATGGTCAAAATAAAAGTTGCAATTCATACCTATTTCGTAATGTTTAGAATTTGTACGCTCTTACTGAATTTGTTGCCAATAAAAACGAAACTCTTAATTAAGCAATTCAAATGTTTGCTTAAAGTGTGCACTTCTGCAATTTATTTATTGCTAAATGTCGCAATTGTGACATACCTAATACTTTGGTGGCAAAAGCGGTAGATCTCACATATAATTTTCTTGCATTTCTGCACTTCTGTAAATGAAATGAATTAAGAGCAATTTGACATTTAATCATCAAAGGAAATAGCAGATTAAAATGTGTGTTTAAGTGGGTGCTAATTACGGGAAATACATTGTCAATATATGTCACCAAGTTGGTAATATGATTTATAGCAAGAAGGCAAAAACATTTTTGCAGTTATAATTTGTTTTTGATTTCCAACATGTGGTACTCACATCCGGTCTGTAACAGCTGCTTGTCAACTTTCAAGAAGAGAAATTTCCATGCGTATTGAATTATTAACGCGACAACTTAAACTAGTATAACTTGTCCAAAGGACGGATGGGTATTATCGTTGTCGATGGTACATAACACTTAGTTCTAACTATGGTGATCTGTCGGCGGGCGTTTAACCACAGCTACTGCCATATCATATATATATATATATATATCACCTGTTCGAACCCGGGTACGGCTGCTCTGGTCCTAGTTTTCTGTGGATTCCTTGAATCATTTAGGCAAATGCTGGAGCAATAATATTCCACAGATAATCTTTCACTTCTCTTCTATCTTCATTCCTTCCCTAACCACACCACCCATTCCCACAATTCCAGCATTGAGGCTGAAGAGGGCCTTACGCCCTACTCTCCGGCTTTGCACTACAGTGTCGGAGGGACTGCCCACCCACCAGAATGAGTAGCTGGTGGGAATGAAACACAAAAAGGTTTTTATGTTTTGTCGCAATCAGAATATTGACGTGTAAGCTTAACTAATCAAATTTTGATGATTTTTAATCAAAAATTCCTATTAAACAACAACTTAAACTGTGGCGAAACTATAGTCGTGGACTTTTTCAAATAAATTTTGAAACTCAAAAAAGTGTGTCTTTTATTTTTTTTATTAATATGGAATTTCAACATCTATCGGCCGCTACTATTCGACAACTTAAATATCGAATATAGGCGCTTCAGTCTTGTCCTTTAATTAATTAGACGTTTTAATAAGTCAGATAATTCCATAATTTTGTGTAATGAGAGAAGATAGCTCCACAATAATACCTTACAATTCTCTATATACTTTAGCACCATAGATACGTACAATATTGTTTAAATAAATTGCCTGAATATTTGGTTTTATTATTACAACACATACACAGTCAAATAAGTTTTGATTATGTAGCATTTGTCATATTTAAGCCACATTTCATTATTATGGCTTAAATAAACAAGATTTTTCATTTATGTTTTGAGGTATTGAACAAACTAACATTCAAATATTATATAGTTAATAGTTTCAGTTACTGCGATAATTATTTCACTTGAGCCTCGAACAAAATAGTACTGATCACCGTTATAGCTCTTGAAACTGTCATCATAAATATCAAGGCAAAAAAGCAAAGATTTATGCGACCTGAGAGGATTTATGGCATTTAAATCATTCATACCATATAAGTAGAAAATGAGTGATACTTCGACACGAAAGATTTACTCACCTGTCTGGTTATTACTACTCCTTTTGTCACTGTTTTGACACCTTCTTCCCTTATCTTTTGTTAATTATTATTATAACCAGATCATCATCTATAATAGAAAATAAAAAGTTCACCATATCTATAATAAGTTTTTTATCCATAGTTAAGGATATATACAGGGTGGTTTATTTAATACGTTCAGTAAGAGATTGTAAGGAAGGAAAAGATGTATCGATTTGAAATTAGGCATACTTCTACAAGTCAAAGGGGTTATACTTCTATAAGAACGTAAGCTTTCACGGCCGGAATTCATAATAGAATGATGAATCGGGCTCGTAGGCGGAAATGGCGGTATGGAAAGAACTATTGTTTAATACTACTAATTAATACGATACCTATCTTAAAGAAGATAATTTTTGAGAAATTCGAACAGGTTAAACCTACTGAAGGGCATTTAGATTTCGCAGGATTTTGTTTATATGCCTATCTACATTGTTTAGGTTGCCTGGTAGAGACAGAAAAGTTCGAACACCATCTACATAAATACACTAATATGTATACTTTTCATCTCCATTACATCAACAGAATTATATATTCAATGGGAAAAGTATTGTAAAATTTATTACACCTTATTGATTTAAATTCTCGGTTTGTCATTTCCTAATTTACATAAATACCTCATATACAGTTAAAAACAGTAAACTACAATCTCAACAATCTTAAGGTTCTTCCATTTCTTATATATCGTTTGTTCGACACAATTTATAGATACTATTTATAGTTCTGATGAGGTTAATATTAGAAGAGTTAGATCTAATCCATTACGGTGTGAATGTTGTATATTGTATTATACACGTGGATACAAATGTAGGTGTGCATAAGTAATAACAATTACTATGCATGGCTGCAAGTTAGTTACATGTAGGCAAACTGTTGCTGTCGAGGTCGTTTGTTTAGATTCTTGAGAATACAAAATTGGTTTGAAGGAATCGAAAATGTAATGCGAAAACAGAAACAAATTTAAAAATTTATTAATGAAATTTGACAACGATAGACAGTTTATAAACTCTTATATAATTTAACGGTTTAAAACCAAGTAAGAAGTATTAGATCGTTTTCCTTTATTGGTACCATAACAATTTTATTTATTTATAATTAACATTATTAATTGAATTGCTTGAAGATTGTATGTATCAGTGGTTTCAAAAGTGACAAAATAAAGCAGTCACCTTTATTATTTAATCATAATTATTAAAAATAAAAATGGAAAACGACTAAAAATTAATAAACAACTATAAATAAAAATATAAATATGGAATCAACAGAAACAACTACTCCGAAGGCTAATACCCCTACCGGAATCGAATTACACTGTTGATTCCGATGGACTCCTAGACGAAAATATAACATATTCAAAAAAGAAGGAATTAAAATCATTATCCTTACGGTTCGTTGTTGTCTAAATTTTTAAGATCAAAGATCTCACAGTTTGAACGCGTCCTACCAAGTAGGCACAACGAACCGAAAGCCACATCCCACGACCGGTTTCGACCTATCGGGTCTCATCAAGTGGGCGCTGGCAGAAAGGCCTTTACAGGCTATATTATAAATATAAATATAAATATAAATATAAATATAAATATAAATATAAATATAAATATAAATATAAATATAAATATAAATATAAATATAAATATAAATATAAATATAAATATAAATATAAATATAAATATAAATATAAATATAAATATAAATATAAATATAAATATAAATATAAATATAAATATAAATATAAATATAAATATAAATATAAATATAAATATAAATATAAATATAAATATAAATATAAATATAAATATAAATATAAATATAAATATAAATATGGAATCAACAGAAATAATTACTCCGAGGGCTAATACCCCTACCGGCATTGATAGATCGAAACCGATCGTGGGATGTGGCTTTCGGTTCGTTGTGCCTACTTGGTAGGACGCGTTCAAAATGTGAGATCTTTGATCTTAAAATTTAGACGAATAAGGATTTTAATTTCTTCTTTTTTGAATATGTTATATTTTCGTCTAGGTGTCCATCGGAATCAACAGTGTAATTCAATTAGTTGTTTCTGTTGATTCCATATTTATATTTTGATTATTATTTAATATATTTCTTCAAATATACAAATGCATTTACTATACATTATTTTAAACGAAACACGATTTCTTTCTAACACAAATTAATTATACTTTTTACTTCTAGTTGCCCAGTCCCATCACTTAACGGCCCCATTATTACATTTCGGTAAGTTATGTACTACTTAATTTGTAATTTATTGCATTCCTACTACTAAATACGTAAATAATTGATGTTCTGAATATATTTTTAATTATTAAACAACTAGTGCATACTATCTACTTCTCTATAATTGGAATATATTTTTATTTTAATATGAGAACTTGTCATCAACACGCTAAATTATTAAATTAATTAGAAGTACTAAATCTAGTATAAATTGCTTGCAATTACTTTACTTTGGAATACATTAACCGTTACTTATTATTCCATGTATATGTATAAAACGTGCATATCTAAATTAAAGATTTGCAATTTGGAAATATTTTTGCTAGAAATTTTTTTTGTTAGTGCTAATAAAAAAAAATTTAAAAATTAGAAGAGTTTTTAAAAACATAAGCTTTCACGGCCGGAATTCATAGTAAAATGATGGCTCGGGTTTGTAGGCTGTGGTCGATTTGAACGGTTTCGTCCAGACGTTTCGTCAGCAACTGCGCCTGACATCCTCAGTGGGTGCTGCATTGACTACGCGGGCGAAGATAATACCTAGACTGTCAGGCAGTCGCTGCCGAGACTTCGAGGTATAATCATTCTACTAGAAGAGTTTTTATTTATTATTTACTACGATTCTACTACTACTATTAATAATGTAGCTTCAATCCATTATATTATATTATATAATAAAAGAAAAGTTACACTTTTTTGAATTTAAAAATTTATTTAATATAATTCCACGACTATAGTTTCGCCACACTGTGGCTTCATCTTATATTATGTTAAATAAATTTTAAAATTCAAAAAAGTGTAACTTTTCTTTTATTATATTAAAATGAAGTTCAACACGTATCAGCTCAAGCTATTCAAATTGTATTATAAATAATTTCTGCATTTTATATGAAATGCATTGCTGTAGCCACATCCTATAATTGAACCTTGAATTTGACTAAAAAGGAAAATCAAATAGTGTTAAATGACAACTCGCAACAATTCATTAATTACTGTAAATGTAACCTGACTCCTTTTACTAAGTCATTGTCACCGTCATGCATAAAAATGAAATGTCATATAGTGAAATAAAAAGAGAGTATACACGACTGAAATAAGTAAATTTTCAGTCAAAAAGGTCTTCATCTACTACTTTTATATTCGGTTTGTAATGTATCATCTCTTGGAAACTAGTTTGCAGCTGAGAAAATATGTCGATAGATTTCATATAAATTTTTAATAGTTTTTTATTTTTATTTTTATCAAAATATGGGAAATTTTACTAATACACAAAAGCTCAGTGGATCAAGTTGAACAAACAAACTGAAATTTCACTATTCTGACGTAAATGTTTCATGTCTCGTGATACTTTTGTGTTTGATCGTTTGAAATTGGTGTAGTGCTAGTATAGTATTTACATTATGCCTTGACAGTATTTGTGATTGTTTGTGGTATATAGGGGTAAGTCTATCTTTTTGTAATTTAGTTCTAGGAGTGATATATATACTTCGTCGAGTACCAAGGGGGTGAACAAATAAATGAAAAAATAAGAATACTTGGTAAAGTTTCACTAGAATAATTTATTGTCTCGACAATATTGTTTCGAGAAATGTGCTCATTTTCAAGAGTATACTTATACTAAACTTAAATAATACACAAATCATAATTTATAACCTACTTAAAATAAGGGGGGAGGAAAAGGTCTCTAATTCTAACTGGTTGTTCCATAAATTTGCTGATTTAAATAAACCTTTGTTAATTTCAAGGGATTCAAGTACAGATAGTTTCTTTCTTTTGTTTCCGTTAGCATGTAAGATTTTTATATTTTCTAAATCTAAAGAATGTACCAAAGTGATAAAATAGTCAGAGCAACCAATTTTATTATCAATTTTTTTGGTACTTTTCACATGTTCATTGATTCTAATGTCTATAGTCCTACCAGTTTGACCTAAATAAAAGGCATCACAGTTTTACAAGTTATCTTATAAACTCCACTTTTTTGTCTGATGAAATTTCATAGCGACTGCTGTAATGCCTAGTTTTTTAATGTGTTTTTTGAATTTAACACTAACATTATTGACATAGTGTAAACTACAAAAGATATTGTTGTTTGACGTAATGCGAAAATTATCATTATACAATTATACAAGTTAACATCAGACAAAAAAGTGGAGTTTATAAGATATCCTGTAAAAACTGTGATGAACTGTATTTAGACCAAACTGGTAGGACTATAGACATTAGAATCAATGAACATGTGAACAGTATCAAAAAAAATTGATAATAAAACTGGTTGCTTTGACCACTTTATCACTTTAAGACATTCTTTAGATTTAGAAAATATAAAAATCTTAATACTAACGTAAATAAAGAAAAGAATCCTTTGAAATTAACAAAACTTTGTAAAAATCAGCAAATTTAATGAACAATTAGTTAGAATTAGTAACCTTTTCCTCCACCATTATTTTAAGTAAAAGACAATAAATTATTCCAGTGAATATTTACCAAGTCTTCTTATTTCTTCATTTATGTTATCGAACATATTTCACAAAAAGTACACCCACCAAATTTTAAATACCTATTAATAAATAATATATTTAAATTTCATTGTATGCTTCTCAGAAATTCAACCCTGTATCTTGTAAAAATAGTAGAAGGACGTTTTTGTAAAAGAAAATAAGTATTAATATCTCCAAGTTAATAGTGCCTGTCATAATCTAATCTTGTACCGTCTTCAGTGATGTAATCTCTTCACAGAAACTAGACTAGAACTTTTTAATGTTATAATGTATATGTATGAGCGTTTTTATTGTATTCCTTCAGAAATTTGGCCTTACAAGTTCGATGTTTTGATCATATAGTCATGTTTTCGGTGAGATGAAAGGCTACTTATGCAGGAGTTTTCGGGTAACTTGAAGCAAAAAAGTCTGTTTAATTTTAATCGGCTAATTTAATGGACCATTTACTAAACAGCACGTCCATATAAATTATTTATATTCGTGAATACATAAATAGTTTTCTTTTTATCCTACAATAATGGATGTCAACTGAAACTGTCAAATATTATACCAATCTATCTAAATTTACAAAAGTAGCCATAAGGCATTGTGATTTAATTAACTATTTCTTATATGAGTTGCTTATAATTTTTTAGTATGTACCATCATAAAGATAATTAATTATAATAGATATAAGAATCATAATAAATGAGGAAGAATTATATAAAACGACCTGATAAAAAAAGAGTGATCCGACATCGGCATAAGAGAAATTATGGTAATTGTGGTGAAACATAAAGAGTTTTAGTTTTAAGTTATATCAATCCAAAATTTATATTGTTTGCGGCAAAAGTGGAAGCGTGCTGATACTAAATCAACGCAGTGGTGGCTCTTGCCTTCAAAAATAGGCGAATGGTTGTAAAAAACAGAAAAAAACTAAACGTAGAAGTAGATACAGTTTGCAGTCGAGTATCCCTCAGAATATGAGCCAGAGAGTTGTGAGTTAAACGTAGGAACAGTAATAAGTATCCGCGAGACTTTTCATAGTAGGTGCAGTAGACCAGTCGACCCGCAACAATCTCTTCCTTATTCGGGGATGGGTAGGTAACGCTAGGCCTGCAGATTTGTCGCTGACGTCACCGTTGTCGTACAACCCGCTCAGGTTGGTAGAGGTGCAGCGGCCAAATGATATTTATTACGCATATTAAGGTCATTGCAAGTGATATTAAAACCATTAGAAAGAACTCTAAGTAGATAGACTAATTTTAGATACCTATTTTACACGGAATAGATCTATTTATTGTAAAAAATAACTATAATAGAAATTATATTTATTCTATGATAAAAATAAATCTGGATACGTTAATAATAAATGAAGACAGTCTTCACCTACCTAAGTCGAATAGCCACTATTAAACCAACATAGCTATACACATTTGCAATATTAATTTATCAAAGATAAATTTTATTTCAAGGAAAATTTAATAATCGCATACCAGAGTAATTAGTTGTCTGTATTGTTTTAATTCATTTTTTAAATTAATTGTTTAATTCCTTGTCAGTTTTGGGAATTCAATGTGTACTAAAATTAAGTCAAATAAATTGTCCACTTGTATGTAATATAATAAATCTCATTACGTTCATATTTCTATGTTGTCCATTAAATAAGTTAAATTGAATAGATTTTTTTGTAAGCTTTCCTTTTTAGTCATTTTTTTTTGTTAAAAGCAATTCAATGGTACATTTCATTATTTCAAAAAGAGCATTGTCCTTTCTTTTTACGTACATAAGCACACGTATAATTAACTTCTTCCATTGAAGTTAGCATAATTTGATTTATAGGTACAAATTGCTTGCTATTAATCAATTTGTTTTAAATTTAAACTAATAACAAAATTACCAATAAAAAACATAAACTGCCCCGGGGAAGTGAGACTATAGTTTTTCCTTTTACTTAAATGGAAGCACATGTGTTACAAATATGTCCTTGTATTTGTAGGTATATGTGTTATTGCTAAAAAATGTATGATATTGGTAAAATGATTTCAAATGCCTGAAAAATTATAGCTACCAAGGACAAAATTACCAAACGTTAAATTACTTTATTAATACGTAATGTTATGTTTATACCACACCTTTTAAAACAAAGAGCAAAAACTGTATATCTAAATTTATTTCTTTACTATTACATCTATTCAGTAGCAACTTCTAAAATTAAATAGCTTAATTATTAGCAAGAAATTATAATTTTCAAATAATTTGTTGAGTCCTGCCGAAGGGAAGGGCGAAAGAGGAACTTCCGATCTTATCTTACGGACAGTCAAAATGTACACGGAGCTATTTTTAATAAAAAAGAGCAATTTTTCAAATTTAATAAAAATAATATGAAAAGTATCAACAATGTATTTAAAGACCGTCATTATCAAAGAGTAGGTAAACAAACTAAATTAAAAAATTAAAACCAAGCGGTTAAATACCTATTGACAAGATGTACAAATATACATACATAAACGTATTTGTAACAACCAATCAGCCGATATGGGATCCTGGAAATATATATACATAAAAAGTTTAATGTATGTCCGCTGATATTACAATGTTCGGAAAAGCCCGTAGAATTTACATGTTTTTTTTATGCTATTTACATGTTCTTTTATTCTATGGTTTAAATCTCTGCCACATTGCCCTACGTATCGCACTGGTTACAATTTAATTCGTAGACACCACTTTTTCAATTAAAGTCTGTTTTATCTTTATTGTGTACTAGTAAACTTTTTAAATTAGTTTTATTAACTTCTATGCACCAAAACTAGTTTAATAAATATTTTCAAATTTTGTTTAATTAGTTACAAACTGTTTTCAACGCGCTGTTTTCTAAACTTTGGTAGTTAATTATCTAACACCTACTTCCTAATATTTGCGATATTTTAACGGTACTAAACGCTCAAGACAGGAGTCTTATTCCGTCTTGTTGGTAAACCTTTTGTTTAAGGGAATTAATATTTTAATAAAGTAATTACCATAAGTATAGCAATTATACAATTAACTAGTGATGTAATAGTAAAAAACGATGCGGCAATCTATAATGTTATGGCAGTTAGAGTATAAAGGTACATACTTAACGATAATTAGTAACCTTTTAGAATTATTCAGATACATAAAATTGAATTGAGAGAAATATGTTCGATCAATTTCTAAACAAATAGATTGCTAAGCAGGATACAGATTTAACCACTAGTTATAGAAAAATGTATCACTCAGACATACTTATTATTAGAAAATAAGAAGTGATTAATGAACTCTCAATGTTACCAACCTAATTTTTAATTCTCGTTCTTTTTTACTCACGAAAGTGACTGGTCACCTAAGCAATATTGAAATGTAATTTGATCCAGATGATTATCAAGACAAAAACCAACGAACTTAAAGAGAAAATCCAATAAAACCATCAGACCTGTTGATTCATACAATCATCACATGTACACCTCCTCAAAATCATTTGTCTTATTAGAACAGACAAAAAAAGCAACAAAAGAATATATTAAGTTGAACAACTACTACCTATATATATATATATATATATTGTTTACAGTCCTATATTTTTTGTTTGTGTACTTAAGATGCCGATCTAAATTCACTCCTGTAGAGGTCTGTGTTTCTTGAAATAATTCGTTTTGGAGTTTTTATGCTTCTGTTATAAGAGGCCCAACCGAGTTTACCAATGAAGGTCATGTCGAAAAATCCATTGTTACCTTATTTAATCATAACACGATTATATCGTAATGAACTTATTTTTTGCCAAGTTTTCACAAGATTAAAATTGATTTTATCAATTAATCACCTCTTTGAATTCTAATTAGAAGATGTATTATAGTAACCTTGAGTTATATTTTTTCGGTATAACTAAGGTGCATTGAATAGTGCTGTATATTTAGAATTTATGATCAGTTTGTTGGTCAATAAAATACTATAACCTAAAATTGTACATAAAAACAATTGAAAAACCTGAAACGTGATTCGACACACAATGCGTCAGCCTCAGTTAGGCACTCTGCAGAGACAATTTTCTGGTTTTAAACGTTGTAATGTAGAATTCTGAGATTTAGTGATTTATTCAGTTCAGTTCCACAGAACTCTCTTTTATTTTCTTGTCGAATCTCTTAGTCAGCAATAAAATGCGTTAGAAAAAGTAATTAGCTAATTAATAATGCACTGTCGTGTTTAAGACAATTCACTAACTCTTTGGTATTATTCTAAAATAAGATAGACAAGGGACTTTCAGTTTTATTGATACCCTTTGAAACTTTTGCTAGTAAAGGCAAATCAAGATTTTTAATATCTCTGAGTCTAGATGCCCAGAAACCTCTATTAACCACAAATCTTTTAGATTTTGTTTTTTTTAACACCTTAGACTAGAAGATTGTGGTCATTTGCAGATGCTGCTACTGTTTCGGCAGAATCAAAACCAGTCTTATGTATATTCATTAAGTATAATTAAGTATCAGAAATCGTTCTAATTTTTGATTGCATGCTACGAAATGAAAAATATTATGTGCTAGTGATAGGTGCAATTTCAAATTGTTTATTACGTATTATAAACAAGTTTTGTCACGTTTGTACCTCATTTATGTTTGAAATTGACAGCTTTGATTTTCTACAATCAGAGAGTGCCACAATCACATCTCATGGTGAATAGAAATCTAATAACCGGATAAGTGACCTGATAGAAAATATATTGAACTTTGATCAATCTAAAACCATTTAGTGTCAATTAAACACAGCACTTTAGACGAAGATTATACCTTTGTTTGCAAGACCATAAGTTAAATTCTTAATATATTTCAATTCGATTTTGTTGTTTTTTTCTTTCTTGATATATTCTTACTATATATTTCTGTGTATTTCATTATTGGAACATTATAGGAAATTACTATCTGAGACCAATAAAAAGCTACAAGCCATTCTTCTGATTTGTATGTTCCCTTTTTATCCGTTTAAAATAGCAATCATGCACTAATAGTCTTATAATTATGGATAAATTCCATTCACAGTTAATTACTTCCTGGTCTAGGAAGAAATCGTAAAACCTAAAACCCGGAGGTTAGCAAGAGAAACTGTTGCTAATTTCTTGGTACAGCCATCATGGGTGTGTATTCGATCGACGGTAGCAGTTTGAAATATTTCATGTTTACGCCAGTTAATTCCAAATGCTGATTACGTAGGGTAGATTGGTTACGAACATCGACTTTTAATTATAGTAATACAATATGCATTAAAGGTATTAATGTTTATATACGAACTAAGGATTAGCTTTTTGAATTTGATCAAATTATGATTCATAATGTTGCACTTGTACTTCTGTTGTCAAATTCAAATACCTAACATGCATACAATAATTTTGTCCCTCGAGTGACAGTTTCATACGATATTTATTGGTACTGAATTTAAAATAGCCCTAAAAAAATAATTTCTTTGTACATGCATGTCTCTGATGCACAATTCTATAATGAAATGTTAAAAATCGTTTTATTACACTAGTAAATATATACCTACGATCATCTTATTAATAAAAATAAACTAATTCGTTGTTACTTCAAAAATTTCATTGAAACTGTATATCAGGAAATGTACTTTGTACAAGGGTTAGCTGATAAGTTTTGGATAGTAGCGCATAGGATGAGAACGAAAGAAGATGCTGGAATAGGAAGAAAAATTTAACAAAATGCAAACTTTATTTTTTGCCAAAATTACACTGAAATATTTCTCCCAATGAGTGATTATTCCATCACTGAAGAATTCTGTTGATTTTTGTGAGACCCAATTGGTTTTAATTTTCACTACATGGTCGGTGGTCTATTGATTAACTTTGAGATATGGAGAGTACACCGGATGCGGAATTGATTTAAACTTTAGCTTATGAAGAGTCACTTATTCGTATTCACCGTGAACCGTTTCTACGGTAATCCAATTACTTGATAGCTGATTAGCAATACATTGGCGTGGATCGTTCGCTGGGCAGTCCCTCCGAATTAGACTATAGTGCAAAACGGGAGGGTAGGGCTTAAGGCCCTCTTCAACCGCCTCTCAGGAATCGTGGGAATGGGCGGGTGGTATGGTTAGGGGGAGAAAGATGGGACGGACGAAATGAAGACAAAATAAAAGTGAAAGATTATCTGTAGAATATTAATATCATTTGCTTAAGTGATCCAACGAAACCGTAGGAAACTTGGACCAGAGCAGCTGAACCTGGAATCGAACTGATGACCTCCTGAATGCTTACCAATGGTCCAAACCTCTAAACCACACCGCTCTGTTTTCGAATCAAATCATTCACCTTATTTCAATGTTTGTGGTTTGTTGCAGAAACTGGTCGTCTTCTACGAGGTGCGTTGTCAATTTTTGCTTTATTTTCTGAAAATTTCCTGCCTCACATATTTAGGCTTCTCCTATTAACACTATACGGTTTTTAAACAACAAACATATATTGCTATTAAAAATTAAATTATTGCGCATTGCTTTTACCGCTCGTACACGAATACATTTTAACTACATATACTAAAAACGAATCTGTAAATGAAGTTTACCACAATATCGCAGGGAATTATAGCTACATAAGTCACGTGCGATTCGGTGGGTTCTTTTGTTTCCGGGTTCTACGTTCTTGCTATAATACTTAAATTGTGTTGCAAGTTGTTAAGTCATATAATGCGTGTAATGCATCTTATACATTAATTTACCTCTATTTCTTACTACTTGTAAAGAAAATAAACTTTCTTTGATAGTTAAAAACTGTTGACAAAATGTGTTACTTACAGTGGCTGGTCGTATACTTCTGTTTCTATACTTTTAAAGCAGAACAAATTAAATTAGTAACACATTCAATTATTTCTTTTACATTTGTGATGGACATTTTTAATACACTGCTATTATACAGAGTGTCCAAGTCTTCATATCTTTTTTGATTTCATAGATAATATTGTGACAAACAGTAAAACTCATTGTTTTATTTTCGGAGGTAAAAAATTATTAATTCGATTGCTCAGAAAGTATCCCAACAGAAGGTTGTCGCAGTTCTAGTATTATAATTTAGCTTAAGCGAACAAAAGTTCATGCTCTCCCGCCCTATCTAAGTGTTATCACTTTCACAGTTGTAAATATTGGAAGTCTCTCGCCTAAATTGTTCACTCGTTGAAACTTGTGAATTATCAGTTTCTTTGAATATCGTCTTGATCGAAAAAACGCAAATAGGTGTTTTTACTAATAAATAACAAAACACACTGTTATTTTATACTTTATTATTAGAAGACTCTAACAATTGTTTCGACATTGCTATCATCATCAGAGAGTTGCTTAAAACTAACTTAAAATTTAGAAGTGGGTACAATTTATACTAATGTTCTGGTTGCTATTTATTTGAGAAACTGGTTACCTGATATCACTTTCAGAATAGGACTGTTCAAGTTTTCCGTGTTCTCGTTTGTAATATTTAGATTGGCATTAATGGCTTTTTACTAAGTAAAAAACAAAGAAAACAAATCCTTAAACAACTATATACTTCTAATTCCATAAAAAACGTAAACGAAAACTGGTACTCCATTCCTTATTATAAAAATGTTAGTCCGCAAATTTGTAACAACTTAAAGAAACGCTGTATAAACACTGTAATTAGCAATAAAAACACCATAAAGAAATTACACATGAATTGTGATGCTATATATTTGGGAAAAACTGGGCGTAATTTTGAGATAAGGCTAAAAAAGCACAAAAATTTATTTCTGATAAAAACTTATCTACAGGTTTAGCACAACATTGTATCACATCAAACCATTCCATTAATGATGACAGCCTCTCTATCATTCACATAAAAAATAAAGAACAAAAACTTAATTATTTAGAAAAAGTTGAAATACAAAAAGCCATTAATGCCAATCTAAATATTACAAACGAGAACACGGAAAACTTGAGCAGCCCTATTCTGAAAGTTATATCACAAACAGGTGTCCCAAATAAATAGCAACCAGAAAATTGGTATAAATTGTACCCACTTCTAAATTTTAAGTTAGCTGTAAGCAACACTCTGATGATAACAGCAATGTCGAAGCAATTGTTAGAGTCTTCTAATAATAAAGTGTAAAACAACAGTTTGTGTTTTGTTATTAATTAGTAATCATGTTTTACAATTATCCCACCGTAGAATCAATTTCCATTATTAGGTGTTTTTATTCACGTTCTATTTTATTTACCGCTTAGTCTGAACGCGTTTTATTATAAAAACATGGATTACGAGTATCCTGTTCTCATTCGTAGTTTTCTAACTATTTTTCTTATTAGTTAGTTGTTCGGCTCATGTTTATCACCTTTTTATGTTTGCTTTAAATATATTATAGTAAATCTAATTATTATACATGTTATTTAATTATAATCAATTTTGTAGCTAAGTTTACATTAAAGCTGGGTTTTAATTGATGACCACTTACAACAAATATAAATAGTGATCTACCTAAGAAATTTGAATAGCTTATCTAGTACTCTAATTATTACCTTTAATCGATTCAGGGTTGCGCTTACCGGAAGTAATTTGTGTTCCCCTTTTCTGATCGTGAGAACTAGATGTAAGACGTGCTTTTAAAAATGACGGAGATAACTACCGCAATCTGCCGTAAATTATAAAAACGGAACTGTAAATTTTAGTTATAATTTGTTTATTCATAGTTTACAGTCGTGCATCTTAACGAATATTAATTTTTATGGGTCTGATGGAATCGTATTGAATCTAAAATTAACTGCAATGCAAAAATATGAACTGTGCCCTTTTAAATTCAAAAACACACAAAGCTTTGATATACCTTTCAGAAATTAATACAGAAAATTATTTCACCTTCCTAAAATAACAAACAATTACAAGAATATAAGCTAACCTGATGGTAGCTACATCAAATGTTTATTTCTTTTATATTTTCATTTCTTATAGTTCTTCTTCTATCGAAATACAGTATAAACTGCCTATAACGTAACTAGAGAAACCCAACATTTTATATCTTGTGGAAGGTTTTCGTTAAATAAAGTATTGAAAAACAATAGAATTTTGCAAATTATATTTTTAACGTATGACACAGAAACTAAGTTGTGATAATGGGTTGAATAAAAAACTTTAAAAAACACAACGGATAATGTTTCACCAATATTTATTTTCGACAACTCGACAATATTGTTTCGATCGGACTGCGATCATTATTAAGAGTATTTATATTAAATCTTAAGACTAATGTCAACATATCTATACCAACTTCAAATTTAATTCCGGTGGTTGTGTTGGTTTATTTTTGACTAATAAGGTTCATAGATTTTTATTGTTGGTTTCTATGACTGTAAGGTTGATTTTTTTTTAATTTGGTTTTAAACTTGTAACTGATGTTGTTGATATAGTTAATGGAGCAAAATTGATGACCAGAGTTTTTATGTTCTGTTGGGATGACATTGTAGATTAATTACCATTAAACACCATCGTGTTAAGTTATTTATTTATTAAATTGTCTATTATGCTGGATTTGCAGCTATTGTTTATTGCTATTACTTTTATTGTGTTGATTTTTCTTTGATAGTTCTCTTTAGAAAGAGGTAAGTTTAAAAGTCTATTGGGTAATTTGGCTATTGATAAGAGGTTGAGTCAGAAACATCTCCTGACATCAACCGCTCTTTCTCTATCGCTTGCATTTTAACCAAACTTTTTCTCATCAATACCTCAAAAACACTTCTTTTACTAGTCATTGCCTATATGTTACATATTATATTATTAGAAAAGAAAATAAAAATTTAGAAGCGTTTGAAATGTGGTGTTATAGGCGGATAGAGAAAGAATAGGAGAAAGATAGATTAGTAAGACACTTTTTGAGACATGAAGGGCTAGTTAGAAACATATTTTAAGCAGAGATAGGAGGCAAAAGAGGCAGAGGAAGGCCTATACTAGATTGTCTATAAATCATTAGTGCTATAAAATTTTCTATTTTTAGAATCTTCAGAATGATAACTTTAGAGTGACGAACAAAATACACAATCAAGGCAACTAGAAAAATTAAGTACACTGTTTCAAAATATACCATTTGACGCTTCAGCCACTACAAGTACGGTGACAGTAAGATTTCAGAAATTATTTGTTCTTTCGCTATTGCTAAAAATTAAAAATGTTTCGCGATAAAGCTGTTTCTGAATAAATAAGCTGCAAACGTAGTCTTTTAGAAATTTAGCACTAATTATGAGTTCATCATTAATGTTCGACAAGGTCCTTTTCGAATAAGGATATCCAACGGTTACTACGAAGCCGTCTATGTAATAAGCACTTTGGAACAGTTTACAGCGCAACGTCCTGATGAGAACCAAAGAGTTCGAAATCGCCAATCACGCCTGAGAGTCAGAATTCTGAATTTTCACCGCACTAAGTTACCTGTCTTTTAAGTTTCCTTGTTTTGATTTGAGGTACCTTTAGGATTATTAGAATGTTGATAGATAATTCGAAACAGAAAAAACATGATGAAACATAAAACAGAACCAATTTTTATGTTTAACACAATACGTCAATATCAAAGGAGAACCGATGATGTTCCAGTCTATGGAGAAAGAAACGTTGGAAACAGATAACTTCACAAAGCCTGAGAATCTTGAGATTCATGAAACTCCATATAATAGATTGTTTTGAAGAACATATCGTTAATAAACTATTTTTTCAATGGCAATAATGTGTGAAAGACGTGGTCTTGTTCTTGAATATGAAGTCATAGCCTTGATCTTCCGATCTTGACAAAACTGCAAGACAAAACCCCCATTTTTCTCATCATCTTGCTGAATGTAAATCAAATTAACGCTACAAATTTAACACTCTTATACATTTCATCCTGTCAGTTTTTTTTTTTCTTTTTAAAATTCATCTACTTCTTTACATGTGTAATTGCACGTTTCACGCCATCTTCTTTTCCTTGACCTTTGAATTTACATAAAAGGTTAATATAATTAAAGTGTTGAAACTTAAATTAATAACACTTATAATTTTGGTGTATCAGCCAGGTAGATGTAATACGTATATCTACCCAATTATGCAAACTAACGTCACTTTTGTTATATCATGGTAACCCGCAGAGATAATTGTGTATGTAAGGGATTTGTTTCGGTTTCCGCTTGTTACGACGGATATGAAATCACCTTTTAAAAAATGTTAATTAAAATTAGGTGGGCATCAAACTAAATTCGTTTCTGGGAATGTAATAAATCGCATTCAACGATGATATTTGAACTTGTTTGATTTTAAGTGGTTGCTTTTAAAGGTAATACCGCATATTAATTTTAATGTCATAAAACATTAGACATTGAGAAAATGGAAACACAAAATGAGGAGCTTGGAATTGAAAGGAAATACAAATTTTTAGTCTTTTAGACTATTTTTTGTATGTGAATTTGCGGAGGACAATAACGATGAAATAAAACTAAATAACAAAGAAATAACAATAACATATTTTAACAAAAATAACAAAGACACACGAATTAAACTGGACTGTAGAAAGTTTCGAAAGGAACTGAAGAGTTTAAAAAAATTGAAGGGTTTTGAAAATATTCAAAAAAGAAGGAATTAAAATCCTTATTCGTCTAATTATTAAGATCAAACATCTCACATTTGGAATGCGTCCTACCAAGTAGACACAACGAACCGAAACCCACATCCCACGACCGGTTTCGACCTATCGGTTCTCATCAGGTGGGCGCTGGCAGAAAGGCCTTTACAGGCTATATTATAAATATAAATATGAAATCAACAGAAACAACCACTCCGAGGGCTAATATCCCTACCGGCATTGAATTACACTGTTTATTCCGATGGATCTCTAGACGAAGATATAACATATTCAAAAAAGAAGGAATTAAAATCCTTATCCTTACGGTTCGTTGTACCTACTTGGTAGGACGCGTTCCGAATGTGAAATCTTAATATTTAGACGAATAAGGATTTTAATTCCTTATTTTTTGAATATGTTATATCTTCGTCTAGGGATCCATCGGAATGAACAGTGTAATTCAATGCCGGTAGGGATATTAGCCCTCGGAGTGGTTGTTTCTGTTGATTCCATATTTATATTTATATTTATTTTGAAACATGTAAAAGAGAAGAAAGGGCAGCAGATAGGAGTAGGATACAATAGAGCGGAATTTGAAAAATAGGAAAATACTAGAGATGAGAAATACTAATAAGTAGATTATAATGCCACCCACAGAAGAAACCCTTTATAAAAGTGCAGTTAATGAATAGGGCGTACAGGCGTCATGTGGTTAGTAATTGAACTGAAATATTAATAAGAATTATCGGAAGGTACAGTATTAACATAATTTACACATATAGGCAGAATACAAAAGAATTAGAATAGAACATTTGAAATATTTACAAGATGACATACAAAAGAAGTAAACCTAGTACAATAGAAATACAATACAAAAGAAATTGAATATAATAGAAGTGTAATATGAATGAATTTTTACAGCTGCAATAATTGAGAATAGATGAGATATTATTTAGAAGGTATTTGTATAAATTGAGCAAAAGAAATAAAGTATGTGACGGGATCGGCCACAAATTCATTTATTAGTTTGGAAATTCGTTATTACATCACTAATTTGTTTATAAAACAACTAAGAATATTTTAGGAATGCGTATACAATGTAGAATAGGAATTTTTTGATTAATAGTCTCTCTTGAAACAATAATGTGTTAAACAAAATATAATAGAATACATTGATCCTGCAAGTATCAGGTCTCTATCTATATTGATTTTTGAATAAATAGGAAAAAACGAAAAATCAGAGAATATTTTTTTCTTAAAAACGGCTTTACCGGTTTGAATAAAATTTGGACACATTATAGAGATGCATAAAAGCTATTAACTTCATAGTAATCATTATAAACAGACGATTTTTTCCAAAAGTATTTTTTTATAAGAATTTTGAAACTAACCTTTTCTTATGTCTTTTTCGATGGGGAATAACCTCCCAAATCTTCAAACTAAACAAAAAGGTACGCCATATTAAAAAGAACCGATTTATTTCAATGATTATTATAACTTTGATTGATTTATTTCATTAATTTACAAGTACAAAAGTGCCCTAGAACGTTAATGCAGTTCTGTAGTATCAAAGGCATAATAAGCATTGAAATAAATCGCTTTTTATTTCCCTTTCAATATAGCGCACCTTTTTAATCAATTTGAGGATTTGGGAGGTTATTCAACAAAAAAGACATAAAATTTGTATGTTTCAAAATTCTAGAAGGTTATCTCACACAAAAAAAAATCGGAACAAGTCGCCTGTTACTAATGAGTATTATGAAGTTCATGAGCAGTTACTTTTTGCTAGTATAGCTTTTACGTACCTCTACAATGTCCACATTTCATTCAAATCGATTATTCCATTTTAAAAAAAAAATTTAATTCCTTCTTTTTTGAATATGTTATATCTTCGTCTAGGGATCCATCGGAATAAACAGTGTAATTCAATGCCGGTAGGGATATTAGCCCTCGGAGTAGTTGTTTCTGTTGATTTCATATTTATATTTATAATATAGCCTGTAAAGGCCTTTCTGCCAGCGCCCACCTGATGAGAACCGATAGGTCGAAACCGGTCGTGGGATATGGCTTTCAGTTCGTTGTGCCTACTTGGTAGGACGCGTTCCAAATGTGAGATATTTGATCTTAATATTTAGACGAATAAGGATTCCTTCTTTTTTGAATATTGTAATAATATATTAAAGAAAACACATTAAAATTCACAATTATTTATTAGAAAACTCTGACACATTCGTTTCGACATTTCGGTCATTATCAAAGAGACAATCAAGGTGTACTGTATCTTATTAGTACCAGCATATCCTAAATAAATAATAAATATCCAGATATCCGTCTGAGGCCGATTAACCATTCGAATTGTCCTATGGCTTTTCCCAGTCCCGTATGTTTTTTCTTATCTAACGTGATAGGAATCTTTCTTTCTTTTCTTAAATATCTGTCATTTTTGTAAGAGAATTTCTTCAGCACTCCTACAGTCAACGTCCAGAATAACAGAAAAACAATCATAAGATTTGATTTGTTTTGTTGACGAGACTACAGAATGTATATACTTCATTTTTGTCTTATAACTGATGCTATTAGCAATAACAAGTTAAGTAACTATGCAAATTTAATTAAGAAGAATTATTTATACAAAAGTTTCCTTATTACGACTAGTTTGCAATTCGATTCTTCATAATAGTAAGCATTAATTATATTGTTATTAATATTAGAAAGTGTCTATAGTTACACGATTAAGTAACATGATAATTTTATCGTAGATGATCAAAGTTGTTGCTGCATTTGATAATTTCATACACGCTAGCGGTTTTGATATACGTATTAGATGGATTAGTTTCATGTACAATGTGCAACTTTTTCTTCGTGCTCGCATTGGAATTGTGCACGTTTGTTGTACCATGGCATTCTTTTAGATTTTATCGGACTCTGGCATCTCTTTAAGTACTTATACAAAAATGTATGTAACAAGTAAGTATGTACAAAACTGGAGCACAACCCACTTCTGGACACAAATAATGTAAAGGACCGTTTTAATGGTGGTCTCTTTACAGTTATAATGTTTTGGTCAATTTTAGATAACAATTTCGTTTTTCAAGTTCACTGTCATTTCAAGAACAAGTTATATTTGTATATTTTTTAAAATGCGCGTGGTTTTTAGTAATGGTTAACTGAGTGATGGACAAACACACACACATTTCCATACGGTAGAATATTAACCTTAGGATTAACCGAACTAGTGTGAATAGGAAATAAATGAAAGAATGATAAATGACGCAAGATCTCGCATTTTTTCTGTAGATGTTCAAAAACAAAAGAAAAACAGGCTTTTTTAAAAAGTAACTTTTCTGTCATTGTTAATTTGTTCATTGTTAAACATACAAGAGTACATGATACACTTTTCTTGTAGTTATTTCGCTCATTTTGTGGTAGTTTCTTATGTATATAATTTAAAGAATATAGACGGTGCGTGTTTAGATATTTCCATTTTATTGGTGACTAAAACTTTGAGAAAACACGGTTGATACGTGGTTGTTAATAAAACATGTTCTGTTACGTGAAAAGTATTTAAAAATGCTTTTTATATAAAGATTTTTGAAGATCAGAATAAAAGTCCGGAACAGAATAGGTTGTATACTTGATAAATGACGACTGTAATTAAATCTAAGGGCATATCAACTTCCCTTTATTACTGAAAGAAATAGTTTAGTCACGTAAATAAACATTTTCAATGAAAAATTAACGTACTCCAGTAGTAATAATAGCAAATTTCGACCTTCCATTAACTAGATAGATACCTTGTAAATCCCTTCCGTACGTTTCAAGTCGTCGGTCTTAGGTAGCAGACAGAGAGAGAAAGAAAAAAACTTAAAGTGTTTTAGTCACAGTCTGTCAAGAATTCATCGTCAAATTCTTCCTAATAATTATCGTGAGCATTACGTGGATGATTTCGCTAAATAAGGTGCTAAAAACGAAGCCAAACACGTTGCTGCAATCACAGCTGACCTTGTCACTCACACAATTTGCTTGGACAAGAAAACGATTACTACCACGGCAACTTCTGAACAAGGAAGAGAGTTTTAACATTCAAGTCTGACCTAAAAACTGACGACGCTTATTGTTGTTGTCGACGTTCCTTGTCTTGTTCCTACCTTGTAGTAGAAAGCAATCATTTGAAAATAATGGCATTTTTGGTACCGTTATTTTAATCATTTCTTCAGATGGTAAGTGACTCTATTCAGCCTCGCCTGTTTGTAATATCTCTAAATCAGAGACGTGGTTATAACTAGACTGCGCCTTGCGTTTATAAAGTGATACCATTTGGGTAGGCAACACGTTTTGCGAATTATGGGACAGAAACGCGAGAATTAATAAGAATGCTTTTAACATCACTCAGAAAGTTTGGGGCAGTTGAAGTGTTAAGTGTAGTTATTTCAAATAAATGTTGTGCGACACTATTTTTCTTCTACATAGGGTTTTGTGAACACTTTTATGAACTATTTTTTGTTAAAGTAATATAAAACTAGTTTAATACGGTTGCCGTGAAAAAAGTTCAAAAGGTTCTTCCATTTCATTTCATGTGTAAGTACAATTTAAACATAAGACACTGATACATTTGTAATTTCTTCGAAGGGTCCCTTAGGATCCTGAATTAAAGAAAAAATGGTTGAACGCAATAAGGCGTGAAAGTCTTACACCTTCAAAATTTTCAGTTGTGTGTTGTTTGCAGCAAACATTTTGAAGAAAATGACTTTTTAATATCAATATCCGTGGGAAAAAGAAAATTAAAGCAAAATGCTGTACCTAGCGTTTTTGATTTTCTTCAGCATTTAATTAAAAAAGTAGTACTTCGACGCAACAAACGAAGTATTTTGTCACAGGAGCAAAAGTAAGCAAGTAATTGAATGAGTAATATTAAGATAAACAGTTAATTTAATTTTGTTCTAAAAATACATACTTCTTTTCTTCTCATGATTAACATACTATTTTTCTAACTTTCCCAACAAAGTATACATAATGAACGACTTCACATACCTTAGATTTTTTTACTAACAAAAATTTACGAAACATATTTTATCATATTACCAACTATTATTTAAACCATAAAATCAGACTATATAAAATACATGTAAATAGTAGTACCGTTAATATACATTATTTTAATCACAGTCATCACATCTTTTTTATCAACTTCATACACCAATCATTCACACAACGAGAAATCTACCTGCGTTACTAATTAACTTTATTTTCACTTATAGCACATATATTATTGTAAACAACAGTATTATTCGTTTTTTAAAGAAGTTTAATTATGTTTTCAATATATTTGGTTTGTATATTAAATGGTATTGTAAATAATTTTCAATCTTTAAAGTCCGTAAATTTCCGTTTAGTGCATGGGAAACTTAAATATGTCCCCGAATGTGCAGTGTTGGTTGCATACCCAAAGTACATCATTTTCTAGTACACAGAATATTGCTTACGCTCGGTCCATATTATATCACGTCTCTGAATAGAAAGCAATCATTTGAAAATAATGGCATTTTTGGTACCGTTATTTTAATCATTTCTTCAGATGGTGAGTTACTCTATTCAGCCTCGCCTGTTTGTAATATCTCTAAATATTTCACAACTAAAGCCAGAACTTGCACCTCCATTCAAATTAACAAATTAGTTCAACAAGTTTATAGTGCTTGCGTTTAAACTAAGTACTTAGTTAGTAAACATTGCACTTGGCGTCACCCACGCAGCTAAAAAATACTCCTATCTATGTCGCGTACTTGCACTCGTTTACATATGTTCTTACACCTACTTTAGTTTTATATTAGATTTTTCATCGAAAGGACAAGGAGACAACATCCTTATGAGCTGTAGCCGTACAACCGACAGATATTACATCGATGGGGTTACCAATAAAATAGGTTTATAAATAAGATAAAATAGAAATCATAATCTTATAGATCACAAACTGTTCATAATCAAGACAAAACATCATTGTCAATAAAAACTAAAACCATGAATTTGCCGTAACAAAAATATGGTGTATTTTTACGTAAGAAAGTATTCATTGTTTGTCCTCGCGCCTATTAACAAAAGTAAAGAAAACATACTAAAATTAATAATTTTGTAAAAATATTTAACACAAAGAAAAAGCTGCTTTTTTATGTTTCAAAGGTTTTTATTGAAACTCGGTGTTTAAGGGTTTAACAAAAAACTTTTAATATATCACGACGAATCGTTTCACCTTACAAAGGCTTCACCAGGTGATAAAATGTTACATTTACATACTCACTATTCTATTTCTCAATTTTGAGTGACTTAAGAAAATACAACTAATATAAGTCTAGTAAGGATGCTTCTTATGAGTGATAGTCAACCATTGTCTGTGATCTTCAACACTTGAAAATTTAATCACGATATGCGAATCTTTTATCGAATCCTAAATTAATGTATGAGACTACATTAAGAATACCTCTTTCAAAACAAACTTTTCATTTTAATCGATACATATTTACAACAGAAGCAGATACACGTGAACGGAGAATTCCTTCCTATATTTGAAATCATCTAAGACACGTAAAATAAAAACTGTGTCAATAATACAGACCATGAGCAATTCATTACTTTTCAAGTTTCATTTGGTTAGTAGTTAAACAGACACATGTACTGAAATTAAAACAGTCAAGCACTAATTCGAAAATTGTCCGTTATCAGTTGAGGAGAATTTTTTTTTGTTTAGATTATTCTCGAGGAGGGAAAATCTCCAAAACACACCCCCGAGAGGGTAGTGTCGGATTCACCGTAGGGCCTACCGACTAAAACCCCTCCTCGAGATGGGAGCTCAACCCGAAGGTTATACATCCCGGGAGAAGAAAAGGGTGGTAGTAGGATTAGGTTGGGAGGTGGGGAGGGAGGAACCGTTGGGTGATCGGTGGCCCACCACAGTTCGCGCTGAAAAGCGAAAAGTTGAGGAGGAATACACACACTCTCTATTAACTTAAGTTTCCCCCTATTAAGCGTCATTAGCTTGTTGATTTCTAAAGTTTAAGTTTTGTACGGTGCATTCAGTGTGAAAATGCATATTAAATAAAAGGTATAAAACAAACACTTGGTTAATTTTCACTAAATTTATTATCAACTCGACAATATTGTTTCGACGAAATATTATACTATATTATTAGTATAATTTTGTTGTACTCTTGAAAATGACGATATTTCGTCGAAAACACTTGGTTAATTTTTGCTAAATTTATTATCAACTCGACAATATTGTTTGTTTTATACCTTTTATTTGTTGATTTCTTCTTAATATCTACCTATTTTTATTGTTTATTTTTTATTTAATGAAAATTTTTGGTTTGTTTCTACTTAAGTGTATTGCCTGTAAATATAATGAAATCAATTTCTGGTAAAACAATTAGAATGTTATCTCTGTATCTAATATACCATATGCCTAGGGAAACGTTTTTTTCTTGAATGGTTGTCTGTTAAAAAATCTTTCATATTGAATAATATCTTTGACCTTCGACCGAGTTAACGGTTGGTCGTTTTGATATCATTAAAATACGAAATTTGACACCGTTATTCAAGATACTAAGAGCGTGTCTGTCGCACCGTGTGTAGGCTTGAAAACTATTTGAACTGATAGAAGAAAAAAAAACGAATGTGGGAAGGCAATAATAAAACATTGTACCTACAAGACGATTTTATGACTAATTAGGTTTTAGTTGCGGTTGAAGTTAATTAATGGATCTACTGTAAAAAAGGTAATTTAAAGCTGTTTCCTAAGAGGATTATGAAAAAGGAAGCTGATACAAATTGTTACTTCTAAAGATACCGCAACATACTGTGTGCAATAAACCAAGAAACAGTGTTTTCTTAGTCACGAAGAGCAATACACTCATTATTGTTAAACGTAATTATAATCAAGCCAAAAGTTTGGAAATGGTAAAAAGTCTCCTGAACGTGGAGCTATTACCTTTCGCAATTGATAGCTTTACATCTTCTACAAAGATAATTACAGTGCATTTACTGACCCTTGGGTAAGATTGGATAAAAAAATTGAAAGGCTAACTGTGCTATTATTGGGCGCCAGCTGACACCCATTGTGGTAATAACCATAATAAACCATGCACCAGTTTTCAACCCACGCGTCATAAATTGTTTCTAAATTATATGTGTATGTTACTTCGTGAACTGTATTCAATGTTACGGGAATACCATTATTATTGAAAATACACCTTCAATGTGTTAAATTAACAACAACGATAAACTATTAAAAAGTATGTATGTTAGATACCTGTTAGCTAACATGAAATAAAATATTCCAGAGGTTTAATAATTGTTTTTATTTGCTGTCTATTTCACCTTACAGTGCATCTTAAATAACTAGCGGATACTGCTAGTGATATAATATTGTCTTGAAGACTTAACAATGAATTCCAAAAATTTCTAATTTATTCATTCTCCTAATAACCTTTTTTCCAACATAGTAGCGTTTCTAATCTTTTCTTTGTATAAGTTTAAGTTTAGATCTCATTAATATTAAATTTTTGTCATAACAAAGATCAAGATTGCATGAACAAGGCTAATTTTGTCCACCACTTATTAAAGTTGATAGGGAATCTTGTGGCGGTTTGTTATTATAAACCGAAATTAACAAAACCTACAATTTTCATTAAAAAGAACAGACGAATGGCAGATTACCAAACCAACTAAATTCCCACAATCTTCATTAACGAATAATTAACAAATAAGTAACATAAATTTATAATTGACGACTTACAGTCATTAGGAGTGATGACCCACAATTGATAGCGGTTCATTCGATATTTCACTCGTGAAAGTATTGCAGAATTTTGCACTGTTTGTACAAAAACTTGTGGTAAAATATAATTAGACTTTGTACCATCCAATGGTCCACTGCTATCCCTGACAGGGGTCAGAACGATCAGATCATAAGATGTTCCACTTCCTTCAGTACTTATTTCAATGTAATTCTCTTGTCGCCCTCCCCTGCATTTCGCAGTCAGTGGTACCCTTTCCACCAGACATCCCTTTTGTCAGCGCTCTCTATTGTTGGCAACCGATTCTTTGTCTGAAAGTGCTTGCCACAATACACCCCAAGTCGGTTCGGCGCAAATTCACTAAGAGAAGTAGGGAAAACATAAAATAGAGGCTAACTCAAAAATAATTTTTCTTAAGAATGATTAATAAAATTTAATGCTAATCAGTCAATGTTAATTAAAAATAAACCCAAACCTATTGGACGTATTGTTTATATAGCCAAGTTCTTTTGCGATATTGATTTAAACATATTTAACATATATAATATGATGGTTCATAATTTAAAACTGAATTACGTGCTTGTTTTTTGTCTTTTTTATTATATGTGCTGCTAAAACTAAATATAAAGCACTTTAAACTCAGCAGGGAGAGTGTCATTCATCTGCAAGATATTTCTCATTTGCTTTTGTGGGTTGTTTTTTAATTTATCTCCATACTGATTTCACTGTGTGTCTTGCATTCAATGTATCTTTATCGTTAAAGAATAAATAAAACAAGTTTGCAAGCAGCTTTTACTGGTTTACAAACTGCATAATCGAAGACGATGTGTAAAACATGAAGTTTTCTACAATTAATCTCGTAAAGTGATAACCAGTGACAGTAATAGCGTTAATAAGGAAATCTACGCTTCAAAACATCACTACAGGAGTGCTTAGAATTATATTTTAGATAAAAATTGAGTTATTAACGACCGTATATAGGAGGCAATATGACGGCAATGCTAGACATTTTATTCCTCCAATATTTATTCGCTCATAAACGAAAATTTAAATTTAAAATGAGAAAATAAGTGGAAATATTTCTGGCTAATTGCGCCGTATGTCTAATTCGATTTCTCAAGCTGCTGGTATGCCGGCAATTTAGCAAAAGTTATCCTAGTGGAATAATGAATCTTAACTTTGAAACTGTTGCCTCACTAGTCTACCGATACATTAAACATGTGCATTGACATGGAGCAGGAATTTTACAGAAATGATATTGGAATGTTGTAAAGTACACGATTCAGAAATTAATTCATATACATCATCAAGTAGTTCCCTTTTTCGATATACACACACACACACACATATATATATATATATATACATCACAAGATCCAAGATTTCTTGGATTGCACCATTAGTAGTCCTTCCTATCCTGTCCCAATCTTTCTCTGAAAGTAGAACACCCTTTATAATACAAAAACACTTGGTAGTTTCACAGGTTTATTAAAAATCTTGACGACAGTCGTTTCGGCTGTTATGCCATTATCAAAAGAGTAAAAAATAATACTAAATAATTACATGGTAAGTTGAGCTTAAATACTAAATCTACATGATGGATTTTAAGAGTGGGGATACATTAAAATCGAGTTGGTCATTGGTTAGTAATTTCTTGTTTTTAAGAAGGGCTTTATTAATTTCAAAATTTTCTAGTAAGTTCAACAATTTTCTTTTTTTACAATTATGGATTAATTTAATGTTATCAATATCTAAGTTGTTTGTAATACAATGTTCAGCGAAGACAGTACAAGGGTTTTTAGTTAAAATTACTTTTGATGTTCACGTATTCTTAGTTGTAAGGCTCTACCAGTTTGTCCAATGTAAATTGTTTAACAATTTTTACAATTAATTTGACAAACAGCACTTTTCTTTATTGTTGATTAAAAGTGTACTTAGATTAAATTTATTTACGGAAATTATTTTTAAATTGTATTTAGACAATCTACTTCTGATTCTACAGGTTAAATTCGGTATATAATTAATAAACTGATATTTATTTTACTCTTCTGTATTTGGTAAGGTATATAATTTTTTGAAAATAAGTTTCTTTTGTTTTTTCTTTATTAACGTATCAATAATATGTTCATCATAGCCATTGTTTCCAGCTAGAGTTTTTAGAAAAAGGACTCCCGAATTGAAATTAATATTATTTAAAAGTAAAGTTAATAACCTGTGTACGAAACAATGTATAGTACTGAGTTTGATGTTTATAGATTGTTTCGAATTGCAATGTGGAAGTGTGTTGTTAAAGGTTTGAATTTGTCATTGTGGAGTAAATGTTCTGTTTTTTCTATGTAATCGTTTTTAGTTAAGATGGTGACGGTGTTTCCCTTATCCGCTTTAAAAATGATCAAATTGTTATCAATCGATTTTAATGTATCCCCACTCTTAAAATCCATCATGTAAATCTAGTATTTAAGCTCAACTTACCATGTAATTATTTAGTATTATTTTGTACTCTTTTGATAATGGCATAACAGCCGAAACGACTGTCGTCAATATTTTTAATAAACCTGTGAAAGTGTTTTTGTATTATATTCTTTACATAAATCTAGTAGGTTCTCTAGGAATTTATATTTTCCCCAGTAAATGTACCTGTAGATTACATTATAGTCATAGTGTTTACGATTTTTTCACTGTCGATATGGAATTTTTAAAAAATACTAGTGTTGTTATTAGCAACAATTAATCACCAACAAATCTGGGCACTAACAAGCGGGTTTTTGTTTTCTTGACAGGTGTTTCTAACGGTATTATCGGTAACGTAAGACCTCGTCCAAGTTTACAAAGGCGGATAATAAGGTACTTATTAGTAATAGGTAACTGTTCGGGAGTGAAATTATGGATAATTCTGTGCGGCATAAGCTCATTTTCTTTCGCACGTAGACGTAAGGATGTTGTTGGAAAACGTTAATTGTAATGTGTAGGTAATTTAGAAACAGTTAAAGCCAAAGTTCAAGCTTATATTCAGTGCAAACATTACACAGGTATAGATATTCTCAATAACTTGGTGTAATTTTATTTCTAACGCATTTAAAAGTGAAAATTAATAAAAACACTTAAATTAGTTACTCATTAAAATAATGATGTTAATTTCTCTGTGTTGGATATTTCGTAGAAGTTATTTCACAGGGAAATCAGCTTTGTTTACTAATTAACACCTTCTGATGGGATTCTACCTATAAATAAATACGTAGTGCAGTTATACCATTTAAGAAATGTTTTCAATGTATAGATGTAATTGTCAACTTCTTTAATCGTAGCCATTGATGGAGCTTAGTGAGCAGCTTTTTGCTCATTTTTTAAAGGTGTTAAAGCTTCCTTCTTACACAGAAACATCACAAATAGTCAATTGAGAAAAACTGGGTGCAACTACTTCTTGTTCTTGAAGTAATTTAGCATTGTACTTGACATGAAAGTTCCGTACTAATACCCCTTTTAAAAATTGGCCGTTATTGAGTTAGTTTTGAACTACAGAAAGAACGATAGACGTTATTGAATTACTTTTTAAACCAAACTACAGAAAGGACGAGGTTCCGTATGTAAACTAATAAACATAATTGAATTTTTCTAGAAAAATCAAATATCGAATCAACCCTTTCAAAATGTTATACTAAAATTGTTCATCAATATCTTTTTGATTTTAATAAGATGTGTACACTCATTAAGCTTACGAACTAAACCATAAAGTAATTCTTTATAAGGTATAATTTTCGTTATTCACTACCCTATCTTCAATCATATCGTTCAATATTTGATGGTTGAAGCTGATACTTGTTGAAATGAAATAATCATACAATAAAATAAAAAACAAAATAAAAAACTTATGTCAAAAAATGGTTTAATTACACAACAATTGTTTCACCTAACATAGGCTTCATCAGGTGATGATTGTTGTGCAACTAAACCATTTTTTGAAACAATTTTTTTATTTTATTCTTCGATTATCTCATTTCAACAAGTATCAGCTTCAACCATCAAATATTTATTTAACCCCACTTCTTTGTTAATTGCTTTGTGTATATAAAGCAGATCTTGTTATAAAGTAGTTTGTAGCATCATCACCTGATGAAGCCTATGATAGGCGAAACAATTGTTGTGTAATTAAACCATTTTTTAAACAAGTTTTTTATTTTGTTTTTTATTTTATTCTTCGATTATGTCGTTTCAACAAGTATCAGCTTCAGCCATCAAATATTTATTTACCCCCACTTCTTTGTCAGTTATTTTGTTTATATAAAGTATATCGTCCACTTTGGTTCAGCTGTTCACAATAATAAATTTACAGATTAATGTATTTATGAAAAATTCGGAAAGAAAAGGACGACAGATACACGCCTACGTTCTCTATGCACCGGCAATGATTAAAACCGAATTATCTGGGGGGTTAGGAGATAAGTGTTGTCCACCACGCGTCTGTGGGCATGACACAACCAGACCTTTATTACGGTGGTTGAACTGTATTTAGTTTCAGGCCGGATGTTTAGTGCAATAGTTTGATTTTAACAAATTTCACGATAAAAATCGCTAAATTGTGTACAGTGGCCGGCACCTAAGGAGATTCAAAAGCCATAAATCATCAGATGCGCAGTAGCAAAGTCTATCCCCTTTAGGGCGGGGTTAATTGACCGGTAGGCAGAATAATAACTGCTCAGCAAATTTCAGTAGCGTAGTGGCAAACAGATGCAATTTAACACAGTAGAGAAGTGGTTGTTTGTAAATTGTGTACGAAATGAGTAATCTTGGGAAGAGTAAAATACTGAGTAATCAGACAAAAGAAGTGGTCTACAAAGTGTTTTTGTTTTTGTTTATGGTTAATTTAAGAACTGACGGAGTGGAAGGTCCTGTAAATATTAAGGGTGCAATAAAGAAGGAAGTTTCTCAAGCAACAGGTGTTTCTGTTGCAAGTATTTCAAGAATTGTGAAAGAAGCCAATGATGCAGCGAGCAGTGGAAAACCTGCATTTGTCGGAGAAACCTTAAATAAAAGGAAACGTAAATTTCCAGTAACCGACGTGGAAAATGAAAAGCTTACATAAAATTAATTGAGTTTTCTTATTTAATATTTTTCCCATATACCTATCCTTTACTAAAAATCTTTAAATTACCTACTATTCCTAGATTTAAATAATTAGGTACCTATAACCACGATTTTCTCCTTATGTTCATGATGATAGTGAAATTTTAATTGTACACTTCGCATATACCATTAAAACCCCATTAGGGTAAGTAAATCAGTTGAATGAATTCACTTGTGTTCCGTGTTACTCTTTCTCTCAGTGATACGCGCCGCTGAACTACAAGTTGACATTTCGGTCCAGCTATATTCTTATTGGCTCTTTCATTTAAAAGTCTCCGCCTACCTACCTGTCAATCTGACCGTCGCTGAATCTCCTTAGGTGCCGAACACTGTAGATAGGTAACTGTTTCGACATTAAGTGCAGGTACTGTTTTAAAACAAATAATGGTATTTAATTGTTACAAGTATGAAAAATAATAATTCACTTACACTGGAAAGAAAAATATGCTACACAGATCGCTGATAACGTCAGTTTATTAAATTTTCTCTTTTTATTTATTAAAGTTGCCAAAGTTCCTTAAACGAGATTTTAAACCCGAAGAATTGCTACTGAAAACAATTTTCTTCGATAGCTTTTATAAAAAGCCTATATTCGTTTTGCTTAAATAATATGCAATATAGAAGATGTCGTAAGTGTATCCAGGAATGAATAACGTTTATTTTAAATTCACGATTCAAAACAAGGTATGCACTGCGTTAAAATATTTCGTTTCCTTTTATTTTTCTAAAGTTGTATATCCCATACAGGCACAACAATATTATGTACACGTATCTCTGTAAGTGTGTCGACCGTTTGGATACCTTTCTGTTTACATACGTGTGCACTTTTTTTCCTTTTATTTATTCAAGAACAATGCGAAAAAAGAAAACAATGTTATGTAAACATGTGTGCACAGCGGAAATTTATGACATTTGCCACTGTGACACATTTCCTCTTGCGACATCGACAAACCAAGAAATCTTATACTGATTTAATTAATTCGGATAATTAGTACAATTTAATTTATAAGACCAATCAAAATTATTATACGTAACCAAATCCTTTTTAAGAACAACTGCTAGGTAGGTATATACCCCAGATATAATCTTGAATGCAATATGTAGTTAATTGCCAAGGACACGTTTAACAATTTTAGCGAATTTGGTTAGTCCTTTTAACTAATGTATCAATTCTTAATTGTTTTAAACGTTTACTTGCATGTCAACGAGATTAATGCAAATAAATATGCGTTTAGAATTAATAATTAAATTTAATTTATATTTGGCTAGGAGATTCAAAACTACATTGCACATACAAACAAATATATACGTATAAATAAACAGTGTATCATTTTAACAGATAATATTGATGAATAAAAATTATTGTTTCAAAATAATTACAACCCGCAAATGGTAAATGAAAATAGATAACACTACATTTGCTTCTTACAACTACTAAATTAATAAGGTTTATAGATGATCCGGTAGGATGATTGTGAAATAACATTATAATAGATGTAAAAAAACAATGGGTTTAATTTTCACAAAGTATTTATGTATTAGAAGACTCTAACAATTGCTTCGATTTTTCAATCGTTTTCGAAGAGATCATACATGAACATAATAAATAATACTAAATTCCTTATCATGCTTATTTTCTTTATTATTATGTCTGTCATTTAATTATGGCTAAATTTGTATATTCCTTTCAGACAGTCGAAAAAGATGAAACTGTCTATATACAATTGAAACCTATAAGTCTAATATTGCATAATTCATAATACAGATCATATCTGCTTAAACAAAATGAAAAAAAGTAAGTAAGAATTTGTTTGGAAATGCTTTAAAAGCAAAGACAGTTGCTGTTGACAATTGGTCAAACGATGGGCTGTCTACCATTGATATTAGTAAGATGATGGTTTATCCCGGGAAACGCCGGGTTATACTGCTATTTACTTCTATTTTCAGAATGGTAAAAATATAAAAATAAATAATAACCGTGTCAAGATAGAAATAATAATCGTTCCGTTCCTAGACTACAGAATTAAATAAAAATATATGAGATTAACCCATCATTGATGTTATATGTTTTAACTACCCCATAACAGGGAAATATCTTCGTCAATTCAAAGACAGCATGTACTTAAATTAAAAAATATGACTCTTAATTCAATACTGTTAATTATCCTACACGTCGACTTAACAGAGTGTAGATAGTTTTCTTTTTTGTTGTTTGATATTTGATTTGATTGTGGATTTCTTTGGCTGAGATAATAATGCGATTACGAAATATAAACTTTAATAAAAACGAAACTAAACTATTTACACATTTTGATAATATTGTTAGACTTGGTGGAGAAATTTGAAATGAGAGGGATGAAGCGTACGTTTGATTAAATTGATTGAAATTGATATTACTTGAAGATTGATTGGTGATAACTTGGACTTTTTGATAACACATATAATTCAGTAATACTTGTACTCGTCTTTTTCGATATCTCGATATCTCGATTTTGTTTTTTATAGATCTAAATTGTTAATATAGAAAGGGAAAAAAGTTTGATTTAGATAGTTGATTGGACAATTGATTGGTTAAGTTAGATTTGTGGGGGTTAAAGGAGGGTTTGTTTTTGCTAGTGCCTTAAAAAAAATAGGACAGTAAAGATAAAAAAGGATGTACACTAGCAGATTTTGTTCTAGAAAAATATTAACTGCCGTTGAAGCCAAGGATTTTGGACAAAATAGCAATGAATAAGAGATTTAGAAAATGGTTGACAGGAAATTTATGGCAGTGATAAGAGTAACTGCAGGGCAATAAAAAAGAATTTGTGGGTGTTTTCTACCTTAACAATAGTAGCAGATATTTTTAGTAAACTCTAACTATTGTAAATTATTGGCCGTAAAAAAAATAAAAGTATTTTTTTTAAAAAACGTGACGGTACAACAAAAACTTTTCTCAGTATTAGAATATTTTGCATATTTCTTACATTAAAAATTTTAGATCCTTAGTCTAATAAAATAAATTACTTGAAGTATAATAACCAGCATCATATTAAAATGCTACAAATGTATAATAAAACGAATTTATTCCAAGACAATTTTATTTTCGTTATGACTTATAACCCTTTTTTACCACTTTACATAGTGCCTACCATTGGAGTTATTTCCAACATTTGATTAGAATTATTAATAATTAATAACGATCAGAATTTCTTTTTGATTTTTTCCTTCTACCTTTTTAGTATTAATCTGTTCATCTACTCTTTACGCTCCTTTAACTGCTGACTTCTCTATTCTTTTAATTAGTGTATCGTGACTTGATATATAATGCAATACACGAATGAAAAATGGTATCATGGGTACCATCTGCTAACTGAACCTACTGAGCTGATAACCGGTTGACCTTTTTACTTTTATTTGACTTATTAACACAATTTATCGTGCTGTTAACGTCAGAAATAATAAACAGATTTAATTATGCGCCTAGTGGTGGTGGTACACTACATAAAATACAGTGGTAATGGTTAAAAATAATACATACATATGTATGTATATTAAATTATACCTAATAAAAGTAGCGTGGCCCGTAAAGTTCAAATGTAAACAGTAGGTTGTGCACAATTTCTCATTAAGGATATGCAAATTGGTTTATGTAGGAATACGAACGATTTAAATTTCGAAGACAGGATGTGTCGCTCAACATATTTACACTTTCAATTTTTTTTTAGAGAATATTTATAAACTGTACAAGTTTCTGTAAACATTGTAACATATTTTAATCCATGAGTTTTACGTAAATGATAATTTTAATATTGAACAACTGAGGCTTGTACATAGTGGAATTCCATATTTATGATTTTATTAATTTATTAATGATTAATAATTATTTCTTAGGTCTAAAATTAATAATCATTAATCAATAATAGCTTAGTGAGTTAGGACAATCTTTGGTTAGGATTGGTCAACACTCTGTATCGTTTGACTGTATCTAGATTGTGGGCATTTTCAACGCAAAACTGTCTTCTGGATAATTGTGGTAACAAGTCCTTCTTGATTTTTTCGTTATTTCCATTGCCATAGTTTCCTTTTCGATTTTTTATTTCTTTCTTCTTCTTAGGTCTAACATTTTGCTTATGACCTCCTATTTACGCGATTTATGAAGCGTGCAACAATCTGCATTTACACTCCTTTTTCTTTGGCACCATATTCATACCCATAAATGTAAATACTATGGTGACCGTGAGTTAACTAAAGAGTACAACATCTGTCACGTCACCCTAAAAAGAAAAGGAAAAGCTTTTGAAACTATAAAAGGTCCCTTGATTCGGATTGGGGGACCGAGCGGCGTGGTCTAGTGCTCTAGATCATTGCTTAGCATTCGGGAGGTCACCGGTTTAAACTCGGGTGCTGGCTGCTCTGGTCCAAGTTTTCTATGGTTTCCTTGGATCATTTAGGCAGATGCTAGGGCAGTTATATTCCACAGATAATCATTCACTTCTCTTCTGTCTTCATTTCGTTCGTCTCATCTTTCCCTCCCTAACCACACCACTACCCATTCCTACGATTCCTGTAAGGAGGCTGAAGAGGGTCTTAAGCCCTACCCTCCGGCTTTGCACTACAGTGTAGGTCGGAGGGACTGCTCGCCTACCAGCACGAGTAGCTGGTGGGAATGAAACACAAAACAGTTTTTTTTTAGGACATTTGGGAAATATATTTCTTCCACTTCCTGTTATCTACATAGCAGTATTTATTATGGTGTCAGCTCAATTGAACCCAATAACATAATAAATGTATATATGTATATCATAATAATAAAATGAAACAAACTTCTTTTGGTTGCAATTTATTTATATTGTTTCAGAAAATTAACTTCTACCTGAAGAAAGCACAGTGTACCGAAATTATCATTGTAGAAAGAATATAAATAAATTGCAAAACAAAAACGAGTTTGTTTTATTGTTTTCTTATGTAGTTGCAAAAGTTATAAGTCTCATTTATTCAGTTTTCAATATATATAATAATTCCCTTTCAAAATTTAACAGAAAAATATTTTTCTATATGTTAAATAACCACAATCACAATGTAAACGTTATAATTGTAATCAGTTCTTTTCTTTAAAAATTTTATTTGTAATTTTAAGTTAATATATAAATGTGATATTAAATAGTTCAATGAAGTTTTTAAAGGACGCCTAAAAGTACAACAAACGAAGCATATCGTGCTAGAACTATTTGTTTTAATAGTATATATTGTATGAGGTAACTAGAAGCATACTTGAAACAGAAAGTCACATGGCGTAAAATTTGCCCTAAAGTACATCAAAGTGTTTAAGTGGTAGCTTTAATTTTAGTTTAATTTAAGTTTCATACTTTTCTTTTCCTGTTTTCATCGTTCGGAGTTCCTCACATGTGGTTGCTTACATTATTCGTTTTGTAACCGTCCGTTTCTGATGTGATAGTTGGTTTTGTGCCAGCTGAGCGAAGTAACCTCCGCATTCCTCATACAAATTATTTCTTGCTGTTGTTACATCTCCCGATCAGTGTTGTGCTACGACAAATGCAAAACGACCAATAGGACGCAAAAGAACCTACGCACTCGAGTAGGCAGGTGCCATAATAATATATTGCATGTGTCCGGCGATATAATCAGCATAATTGAATTGTTGTTTTTTTTTTGTTTTATGGACACGCTATGAATTTAAACGTTTTTCATGGAATTATCGAGAAAATAATTATTTAGCGAACCGCAAGGAATGTGTTTAAATTCAAAAAATTTTCTCAAGAGATCAGTTAAAAAGATAATATTATGCGTATGTGTAGTCGCAAGTAGAATAAATAATAATATAAATAAGGGATGTTGTTTACCTGTCTATATATCTATTCATCCGCCAAAAGTATCATTGATCATCAAAACCCAGAAACCACTTCAGTTGAAGGACCTAGAAATTTGAACTGAAGGAAGAAAAAATCACGAATTTCAAATTTTCAATAGATTTTTTTGTATGTATACAAATTATGTACTTTGGTATTGCTTAAAAGGGAATTACTGAGCCTACAAACATATTTTTTTCTTAATTTTGAGTGCCCTATTTACAAAGTTATTCTAAAAGATATACCAAAATTTACCAGAAATTTTATAAACTTCTAAATTATTTATACAATATCATCATTATATATCATCAAAAACAACCCAAACAAAACAAAACAAAACGTTGGTTTGCTGACTTCAAACGTGGTCGTAAAGACACTGATGGTGCAGAACGCAGTGGACATCCAAATTAGGCAGTAACATCAGAAAACATAAAAAAAAATTCAAAAAATTGTTTTGAATGTTCGAAAAGTGAAATTGCGTGAGTTAGCTGATATCGTCAAGATATCAAAAGAACATGTTGGCTTTATATTGCATGAGCATTTGGCTCTCAGAAAGCTCTGTTCAAAGTGGGTGGCGGGTTTGCTCACCACCACTGTTGACCAAAAATAAGAACGTGTTGATGATTCTGAGCAGTGTTTAAACTGAACATATTTAAACGTGACAAACCGGAATTTTTGCGTCGATATGTGACAATGGATAAAACATGGATCTATCACTTCACTCCGGAATCAAAACGATCGTTATCTGTGTGGTTCGTCATCTGAGTAACTGGTGAACCTCATCCAAAGCGCAAAAGCTCGTCGAAAGCACAACAATCGGCTGGAAAGATTATGGCCTGGGTATTTTGGGATGTGTGTGGTGTAATATTCATCGAATATCATGGGAAGGGAAATACTGTCAATAGTGAATTGTAGTAATTATATAGCGTTATTGGAGCAATAGAGAAACTGGCAAAACTACATGAATTGAACTTCGAATTGCTCCTACATCCACCATATTCTCCATATTTGGCTCCCAGCGACTACTGGCTGTTCGCAGACCTCAAAAACATGCTCGCCGGCAAGAAATTTCTTTCGAATGAAGAGGCTATCACTGAAGCTGAGTCCTATTTTGTGGCAAAAGATAAATTGTTCTACAAAAGTGGTATTGAAATGTTAGAGCGGCGCTGGAATAATTGTGTTGCTCTTGATGCAGATTACGTTGATGAATAAAGCCAATTTTGAACAAAAAAAACGTGTTTTTATAGTTAGGCTCAGGACTTTTTAGCCCATGTGTGCATGTCCCAAGTCAAACAGTTTATAAAAGCAATTTTTCTTAATCATCCCTTCACTCAGAACCTTGTAATTGTCCTTTGAATGTTCTACTTTTACTTACTGTAATTTAAAGTAAATGGTCCATTTGTGATGTAAAGTACATATTATTGTGAATACCCACTTAAATATATTTCACCGTTGCTCCCGTAACGGAATATGAACCAGTAATCCAATAAAGATTCCAAATTAGTATGTAATAACAACGAAGTTGATAGAAACAAACCGGCATATTTCACCACTGAAATAATTACAAACACCTGTTGTGTAATTTAACAAGTCGTCCAGTAACAGTATTACTTAATTCCAATCAAATCTTCCTTCTTTGTAAATATAAGTGTCGAAGATGCTACTGTTTTATTAGCTGTATTAGTCATACTCCACTTCGTTGACCATATGTCGCACTGTGAACACTACAAATTATTTATTAATCAAAATTATCGTTTAACGCTTTTCTATACCTACAGTCGGCAGATGTTTTATAAAATAGCGTAAATAATACTTGCAAATTAAAATGTGTTCAATATATTATGCAAAGTAGGCATTAGTTTACGATTGTGACTAATGGACCTCTCTTTACATAATTTCTGCCAATTTCTGTTTACAATCAAGAACTAGAAAGAGATGGGATATAAAAAATCGCAAAAAAAATTAAATGTTGAAACCTTCTAAGTTTATACTATCCCATCGAATATAAAAACGTTAAATAAATATTCTCACATAGTCGTCTATCACAAATTACGAATCAGCATACAAATAGAAATATTGGAATAAAGCTTTAACCTCTCTTTCTCTCCTTCTCTCTCAGCAGTTAGTGAACTTGAATTATAATTATTAACTATACATTTTAGTATTTCATTTAAATTAATTTATTACGGAAAACATTAAACATACAGCAATTACAATTGATTATATTGTATCGCGTCCCAAATGTACACTTGTACCCATTCCCATTTCGTACGGCATTCATCGTACAGATAAAATTAAGATAATCGGATACATCACAAAAATAAATTAAAAAAGTACATTGCTTCATAAATTTTATAAAAATATATCTTTATTACGAAATAAAATGATTTATAAGTTTTACAGTAATTAATCAGTGTTTACAAGGTATTCTATTGAAATGTCAATATTTTGGTACAGCTTTCTTCTTTTTTGGGGCGTCAAATGAAGATTTGCACGTTGTTTAATAAACCATACATTTGTAGAGTTTTTTTTTAATCCTTCAATAAGTTCTAGTAAATTGGGGCTATTTTTGCAATTGTTGGGTTCTGTTTACTATGTCGTGCTTCTGAACTGTTAGTTGTTCGGTATTTTTCTCTAAAAAAATCCAACTGTCGCCAGTTGTGTCGTTTTCCTTTTCAACAAAATAACCTAACCTAACCTAACCTAACCTAGTCTAACCTGTTGTTAACTACTAATAGGAAATATTGTAATTATTCAATTTTATTATATATCATTATAACTGAAGTACTTAACAAGTTTTTAACCAATTTTAGATACCCCGGAATGTAGAAGAACAATCTCCTTAACTACACTGTTGTTTACTAATAATAAAAAATCTTAAAATTATTGAAGTATATTTGTAGCCGTACAAAATGAAAACATTGATAATTAAGTTATAGACTGTGGTAGAAAATGAGAATTAAAGAGGTAAAATATTTGCATGGTAAAAAAATTTAGCCCGAATATTAATTCTACTGTGGATTCCAGACGTGAAACCCTATGTTCTTAAATTATTATTGTACATCTGTCGATTAGGTAAGATTTATACTAAAATATGCATTCATAGAAATGTTCACACGAAGGATTAAGGCCGTTTTTGTAATACACTTGTAGAAATTATTTCAAACACAAACTATAAGAATTATAGTAGCTATCAATCATGGAGATAATTTAACATTCATTTTTGACTTCCTCTTTGAGTAGCGGTTCTAATGACCTAATCGCCTGCGATATACATAATAATTACAGTAAAATGCACATGAGTAACTAGAAACCATATTTGCAATAAGTGTTGCGAAAAGCTTTTAGAAAAGTTATGTACTTAATGTATTCGAGCCACTTTTCCCAGTAACACTAAATTAACCAACAATTGTGAAATGAATAACGAATTCGCATAAAAAGGCACCTTTCGATACTTTCGATTAAGACAATAAAACCATAAACGCACCAGTAAATCATGTAAAGAGCGACGGCACTCTAAATAATAATAAGACATACCTAGCACACCCGCTTTCTAAACTGTTAGCAATTGACTCGACTCTTTTAACAACTACGAACAATAGACGCAAGGCGTTATAACATGTTATTAGAAGAAAGTGTAGCATCGGTGGTACTTATATCGACTTTTTACTTAACAAAGATACCATCTTTGGTAGAGGAATACAATGGCGATGACAAAAAAGGATAAGAAAAATTAAACTTGAAAGTCCATCCGTTCAGACCGTAATTAACCATTAAAAGTGAACGAAAATTTTTATAAACCAAACTACTTTCAACGTTGACAATACTCGATTAAAATGATGATAATGTAAATTTCATCTGGATTTTATTTTCGATACTTGACAATTGTTTCGCAACATTAAGTTTCGTAATACTTGTACTGTTGTACATTTACGAAGAAGGCACAATGTTGCGAAACAGTACAATAAAAGGAAAATAATTATACAATCTTAGAAAATTGAAGGTACGCCTGGAAAAGAGATACTAACATTATCCTTCAAAGTACGAGGCATGTTTTTTTAAGTAAGTAAGAAATTAAGAAAAAACGTGCAAATATATCTTAATAATTTTATTTTTACATGAAAGTATGTACCTTAATCTACTTTTATACATAATTTCCTTCAATTTTGAGGCACTTGCCATAACCTTTGACCAGTTTTTGAATACCCTTCTCATAGAACTCTGACGTCTGACTTATTAACCACTGCATCACAACGCTGACGCCCAGATGTTTTTTCAAGTGTAGAAACAAATGGTAGTCACTGAGCGCCAGATCAGGGCTGTACGGAGGATGATCTAGAGATCCCAGTGAAAGATCTTTCGTCCGATTGGCTACATGCGGACGGGCATTGTCATGCAGCAAAACGATGCCCATGCTCAACTTGCCACGTCTTTTGTTCTGGGATGCACGGTGCAGATTCCTTACCATTCCAGCACTCATAATTTTTTGTCCGTAAACTGCACAGATCTTGCGATGAATATCAATCGGGTTTAGTCCTTTAGCACTAAGGAATCGTATAACAGCCCGTACTTCACAGGCGGGAGTTACGATTATCGGAAGCATCTTAAATACTCAGTAAACAACGTAAACAAGGGCGAATCAGACTGTAATGGCGTCAGTACGCAGGTGAGAGATGTATATACTCAGTGCGCATGCGCAGAACGTTGACCGGAGCGCTACGGCGGCAAAATTTCAAAACGATACTTTCTTAAAACTATGCCTCGTATTTCTAGTGATGTGTTCTCCAGTTAATGCCCTAACCAAAACATGGATTGCATTAAACGTCAAGGAAACTGACCGAAAATACTAATTATTTACTAATTAAGATATATATTAGAATATTATATATTATACTGGAATGAATTCTTCAATTTGCTGGACTATACAAAAAGGCCGTACAACACATAAAACTTTATTTGTTTGAAATAATATTCAATTAAATAATAAACTCACTGCAGTATTCTAACAAATCTGTCGAATTAAAAAAAAATAATTTAAAGATACTCATATATTGACGATAGATGTAGGCGTAGGTATCACCAAAGATAAATTCACAACAAAACTTACATGTTTATTAATTGATTAATACTTTTATAACCAATTAAGATAATTATTGAAGTGTTTATGAACTAAATGGCTAATTAATACCTACACTAATTAATATTTTTATTTAATAGGTACAATTTAAATTTATATAATATAATTTACAGTAATAAATACAATTTCTGCAATAGAAAAAAAAGCTGACAAAAATAGAAAATGCAATTTATTCGGATTGTCACGACCAATACTATTTTTATTTACATTTGCCTTTAATTGTTGTAAATTTTTTACAAGTGTTTATCGTTATTTTGCAAACTAAGTGAAGTATCGTATACATTTCTAATTAGGACACAAGTAGGTAATAGTGATGCGTAGTAGTGCCAGTTTGTGAACGAACACAATGGAATTCTCGTTATTCATTCTCTTTAGGCGATGTCTGTAGTATAAACAATTAAGACAAGTTGAATTTAAAAAACTACGTAGGAAGCCATATTTGGAAGTGTTTGACTTAATTCGTCAAGCAACTTCGTCGACTAAAGATTATAGGTAGAATTATCGAATCACTGATCTCGTAGAAGACAGGTCTTAAGCAAGCATTATTTATTGTTAACATCGCAACTAACACAATGTTTACAGCAGATAAACAATAGGTTATCTACATAGTTTATTTCCTTTTTGATACCAATGCTACCTCATAATTATATTCCTTGATGTTTCATGTATAATATTGTAAAAACAATACTCTAAATTTTTTATGTTATATCAAGATGAAAGGCAATAATTTTTGAGATGTATTTACAAATAATGTTCAAAAAGCCTTCGATCAGTGCGCATCTTGCTTCTGTCTGTTGGGATCAATGGTCTTGTTATTGTTAGTTCGTATAGCTTTAAGACTTAATTATAATAAGTGGATTTTAACTTTTTACTCAATTATATAACATTTAAAGAGAAGTAGAATAAATATTCGGACTGAAGGGCAGTGGTTTAAGTGGACTATTAAGTCCAGACTGGGCATCACTACCACTGAGGATGACAGCCGCAGTAGCCGACGAAACGTCTGGACTTAGACCATGGCCCTACAGCCCGAATCTTTATTCTACTATGGATTCCGGCCGTGGAAGCTTTTGTTCTTATATTAATGAGAAATTTTTGGAGGTCTGTATTCTGTCGAAACTGTCAGATATAGATGTATAGACTTTTTTTACATATTTTCTTTTATCCTCGAGAAGGGGAAATCTTCAAAAGACACCCCCCGAAGAGAGGGGTAGTGTCAAATTCGGTGAAGCGCCTACCTACTAAAACCCCTCTTCTAGAAACGAGATCAACCCGAAGGTTATTAATCCCTGGAATAGTTGGGAATGGGAAATGGATTTATTGTGGTGGGAAGTTTAGGGAGAAGGGTGACGGTGGTCCACCTCAGATGTCTAACCTAACCTAACCTAACCTAACCTAACCTAACCTAACCTAACCTAACCTAACCTAACCTGCCTACTGTCATTATTATTTGTTATTCTATTTGTTTATATGCCTATCAGATAGATAGCTACACGGTGGATTCGATTTGAAAAGTCGATATCCTTATTACAAATGGACCTTGTTGAATATTATTGAAGTTCAGGGTCAATGTAGCACAAAAATGTTCGAAATATTTGGTGTTTAAAGTACATATTATTGTTTCGAGAAGCTCACTATAAAGAAACCAATGTATCGTGGACATAATAATAGATATGTTAGATACATAGGATAACAGTAAGCAGAACTAAAACGAAATACCTCCTTTTTGTGGGTTAGCTTAAAATTAGATGTGTTCAAGTCTTATGTGGTCTATAACAGGTCCATGACTAAACCATGAAGACCAATATTGGTTTTACTTTAATTATTAAATACCTCTTTTTATGTATGAATATTAATATCAAATTATAGCTAGTTTATCACCATTTACTAATATTTCTAACTCTAGTATTTCCACAGCTGATGGTTTTGATAAATTATTGATCAAGAATTTAATGTTCTTTGTTAATTTCGCGTATATAAGTTGTGTTGTAGATTTAATTTGATAAATAATACAATTAGCAATAGATATCAGTCGATGCCGATATACTAGAAATAATTTTACATCACCTTTTGCTTTTACAGAGCAATTTCGATTTTATATAACTAATGTTATCTTTTATAAGTATCAAAATATTATCACATAGTTGCATATATCAATATCGATTACTCTTGTTACAGACATATGTCGAGATTAACTAAAGTCACATCGTTAAGTGATTTTGTGAAATAAAAATGGAGGTGGTGACAGCATCCCCTGGAGGGGGAGGTATGTCACCGTTTCATAACCACGACGTCCGAGAATGGTCACGTCTGGACAGCCTCACCGGGGTCTTGGAACGAGCCCGGTTAGAGACTGACCACTGGAGCGCTAACACTGCCACTTCTTCCCACAAATATGGAAAGGTCAGTTATTCTTTCATATTTTTATTCTACTAACAGTTATTCAATTCCTTTAATCGTTTAATAAATGTTTATTTGACCTATTCATTTTTTTATACCCGATATCGTATTAGGTAAATCGTAAATGAAATAATACCTACGCACTGTTTAAAAATACACAAAACATTTTCATTACTGCATCAAACATACCAATATATGCTGTCTTTTTGAAAAAGTTTTCACCATTTGATCATTTCCACAATTAAAATCTTTGAGAAATGCTGAATAAGTAGAACATTTCATTTTTAACACTTCACCTTATTTTTTGCTATTGTAAGTGTAGTCGGAATTAAAGGAAATAAATGGAGCAGCTAAGCTTAAATGTTTTATATAAAGCATTAAGATCGTTGTTCGTCTAAATATTAAGGATCCCACATTTGGAACGCATCCCACCAAGCATGCACTGTGCCTTAAACCAAAAATAACTCAAAGATGTTATATAAACATAAAACATATGATTCCAAATGTTTCTCGTTAGACACACAAAAATTTTATTCTTCCCCTGAAATTTCAAAGTTTTGGTTCAGTTTGTTTTTTTTTTAATTTTGAGACTGGTAAGTTTTTTAATGCTTTATTTTGCTTTAATTGCGTTAATGTTTGACCTAATGTGTTTCTGTTAGGGGTTTAGGCAATTGTGTTAGCAATTGTTATTTTGATTATATCTCCACTTGCATGATTATCATCTTCTGGAAATCATCTTATGAATATCGATTGCTAAATCATATCGAAGGGTATTTAAATAATCAAACGATTAAAATTAAATACACTTGGTAGGTTTCACAACATATATTAGAAAACCTCTGACACGTGTTTCGGGGTATTTGTTTATTTTTTAATTCAGGTGTATAGTACCTATAGGATTCTTGATAGTGAAACTTGATTATAGACTAATGATTTTATATCAAATATTTTTTATCAAACAGTTTAATTTCAATGCGTTATTAATGCGGAAATTGAATGATATAGGATTTTACTGAAATCACATCTATACCGCGTGATCATAATAACTTATTATGAATTAATTGAGTATGACTTAGGATTCAGATTTTTCCTCTCACAGGTACTCATTCAAATTTCCTGTCTCACGTCCAAAAACCCCGTGTAAACTATAACGTTTTCTTTTTTTTGTAAAGGTTTACTGTATGCAAACTGCAAACTCAATTAACATTTCAAGAAACTTTGCATGTGAACGACGATTATATCGATGTCATTGCTACTTTATTTAATTGGGTGGCAATTATGAACAACTGCTCGTTTTATACATGGATGAGAATCTTAAGGAAAACTATAAACTGACTGTTATGGTATTAATTTTAAAGGTTAAAGAAAATTACATAATAACATCTACGATACACGCAGACACAGGAAGGCGTACTAGCTGACTCTCTTAATAATTTATTAAAGTATTAGCCATTAAATGTACTAATTATTGTTTTGTACAGCCAGGATGTTATAGCCATTTGCATACGATGTCCAGGCGTTAATGTATTAGAGGTCTGCGCGCTTTCTCTAAGTTGCGATGTACGGTCAAAATGTATAATTACTTTAACTAATTAACTAACTAAAGTATTTAAAAGTTTCCATAATACACTGAGTTCCGTAATTTTGATTTTATTACTCCAAAACTAATACAAAATGGTAAATAGACGATCATTTTAGAAGGGCTTAGATATGACATACAAAACGAATTGAGTAGGTATCTTAAATAATTGAAAACATTTCTTATAACAATTTTAGCTGCAATAGATACTTGTGAAGAAATAATTACAACCTTTTTTTCATTTGTTTAGTAAGTATTATTTGCTAATTGCAAGGAGGGAACACATTGCAAACGATTTTCACGATCAATTTCATTTTAAATTAACCTTACAACGATGATTAATTGTATCAGCCTCTAATTTATGGAAATTTAAATACGTATTGAAATTTTAAATTAATAAAACACAATTTCCACTATAATTTTATTTTTCTCTACAATTGTTTCACCCTACAAGACAACAAACACCAATTTAAATTAGAAAAAAATTACAAAATTTTACACAAACATAATAAAAATTAAAAACTAGACATTTTAGAAACTTTAGAAATCAAAAAACAGATTAAAAATAACACGAGAATTCTTAATGAAATTGAAAATATCCACAATTCAATAATTTTATACAAAATAGTAGAAATTTCTCTCCTCCTTTTAGACTAAGATAGTAGTAATATATGTAAGGCAAAACTTGTAACATTCGGTGTAAATACTTCTCCCGAAAATGCCCTAGTAGGGTGAAACGATTGCAGATAAAAATAAAATTATAGTGGAAATTGTGTTTTATTAATTTAAAATTTCAATACTTACAACGATGGGTACATAAAATTAACCTTTTCGTCGGTGTTGAATAGTTTCAACATTTACTTGATGAAAATTCATTATAATCAAAACAACAAATTAAACAGAATAAACTATATAACAGTTTTAAATTGCTTTTGTTTATACCATGGTTGTTATCAATAAGATGACTGGCTAACCCCGAAGCATGTTTGTTGTATTTAACATAATTCACATTATTTTTTAACTTATTAACGTAAATTCTATTTTGTAATTGACTAACTTTAGGTTCAAGCTTTAGAGAGTCAAAACGTATTTTATTCTTTCGTTTTATACCTCAACTATTAGAATGCGATTGTAGGAAAGATATTTTAAAGTTTCATGCTCTGATAGCGATCGCCTGGCTATTCTTCACGTTAAGTTTGCGGTTTTATCTTAAGTCCGAGAGAAAAGCTGAAAAATTAATTACTTAAATCCTACCTTAACATCAAGCAATCGAATCGGTAGCGATAGAGACAAGGCAAAATAAAACAATTTAGGCAAGTTTTATTTTTATTTATTGTCCTATTTTTTTTTAAATTCTAAACCGATGATTAACAGATTTATTTAGTAATTTATAATTATATATTTACAGATTACAATACAATAAGTGATTACACGTTATCATAACATATTACGCAATTTAAGAACATTACTTTCTTGATATTATTATAGATTTTTTTCTTGTAAAAGTGACAAAATAAAAGAAAAATAAAAGCGATAATTGTCCTTCAAGCAACAAGGAAGTTTTCTTTTTTTCAGTTATGTAAAGGATTAGTAATGGCATATTTATTCAAATTGAATAATCGTTGCAATTCAAAGAACACTTTGTAATCTATGAACCGTTACTATTAAGCTGACGATATAATTTAGAAGGTGCCCAACAGCTGTACAAAACAATTAATAATTATTTGATGTTTGTTGCAACATACGCATGTACCCATGTCCATATGGGTGTAGCTAGTTCTGTATCGTTTACCAGTGTTTGTTTTCCATTTGCTCACTATATTTCTGTCAAAATGTCTTTAACTTTTCCAAACTATTTAATGCTTGTTAAATGCCAATCAACACTCAAGGATTGTATACGGAAACCGCTGATGAAATCTAGTAGGCGTAGGTTAATGGCTACTTGTGGTTCTTTGTAAGTTCAAGAACTGTATCTACTAGATATTTGGTTGCCGGTTAGATACATACCGTCTTCTGGCGCTAACTATTTTTATTTGTGTGTGTGTTGTAAAATTAATTTCCGAACATTAGGTTAATATCGTAATGTCAAGAGTAAATGTGTTATTTTTAGTGGAATTTATTGCCACAATTTCTTATGATCTTAATCTCTATATTTTCGCATAAACTTGGTGCATTTATCTGTCATTAAGTATTTTTTTGTTATAACAGTATTTATATTAAAAAAGTAACGAATGGTGTATTACCTTAAAAGTATTAAAATTAAAAATAAATAAACTACTCAGGTTAACCTATGTTGCGTTCGTCACGATTTTTAAAAAATAATTCCTTAATTTTTTTGCGGCCAATATTTTACATTCGTTACAGTTCACTTAAAATGTGTGCTACTGTTCTTAAGATATAAAACAGCCAAAAATCCAAATTTTCTGTCAGTAATTTTCGAAATTTCTTACTTATTACTATATTGTCCAAAATCCTTGGCTTCGACGGCAGTTAATTTTTTCCTAGAACAACATTTGCTAGTGTACATTCTTTTCTACTGTTACTGTCCTATTCTTTTTTAATGCACTAGCAAAAACAAACCCTCCTTGAACCCCCACAAATCTAATTTAACCAATCAATTCTCCAATCAACATCTAAATAACACCTTTTTCCCTTTCTATCTTAACAATTTAGATCTTTAAAAAACAAAATCCGTGTATCGAAAAAGACGAGTACAAGTGTTACCCAATTACATGAGTTATCAAAAAGTCCAAGTCATCGCCAATCAATCTTCAAATAATATCAATTTCAATGAATTTAATCAAATGTACGCTTCACCCCTCTCATTTCAAATTTTTCCACCAAGTAAATGTGTAAATAGTTTCGTTTCTTTTAATAAAGTTTATATAGTTTTTCTAAATAATTCATAATTATCAACATCACCTCAGCCAAGGAAATCCACAATCAAATCAAATATCAAACAACAAAAAAGAAAACCACCTACACTCTGTTAAGTCAACTTATAGGACAATAAAACAACCTACTCATCAATTAACTATTTCTTCCATTTGTTCAATCATTTCGATGAGATTCATAATCAAATTAATTCCTATCAAACCATGCGATTTGATATGAACTTCTATTTATATAACGGATTAAATTTAAAAGAAAACAGTTTTTATTAACATCTCGGTTCCTGAAAAAATTATTGAGCTGACCTTTACAGTATGAAAGTTAATCATTATGCATTTCACTAAGTTTACAAGTTTAATAGTTTATTCCTATATAACTCCAAAGAACTGTAAATTTTATACATTAACATATTTAGGTCCTTCTTCCTAAAAGATAGCTGATGAAATAAAGAACTAAAATGTCAGTATAGCTTCTAAAATTATAAATAACTTATTCAAATATATAAATAACAGGAAAGGCAAAACAAAATTATTTCAAAAATGTAGAGTTTACAAAATATGTTGTAATTCGTGTATATGTTATACAAGCCAAACTAATAGAACTATTAAAGAAACAATTTTGAACATTGTAAAAACTATAATAATAAGTCCACTTTAATGAAATGGGTCGTAATTTTAATAATAAAAAAAATACTACATGTAGAAGATAAATGTAAAAAACTAACCCTATTAAATACTAGAAATAAGAACTCATTTAAATTCAAACGTGGAAATTGCAAGAATGTGTGCAAAACATTTATTTCCCCGACCCTAAGCAAAACTTTAATACTTAAACCAAAAATCTGTAAACTTAGTTATTCTTCTGAAAATTCCATCATGTGACGAAACGACTGTTAAGTTTTTTTTAAATACATAAAAACGGTGTTTTTCTACAAAATATCGGTTCCTATTATTAAATGGTAAAAATATTTGTTATATATAAGCGTTGGTTTACATAACCGTCTGAAAACGGTATCGCCGCAGGCCTAATCCAAATATAGTGAAATATTTAAAAACTCATGAGTTTTCCTTTCAATTGTCCATGAAAACATAATAATAAATAATGACTAACACTGACTTAGGAATATCTAATGTAGTGTTGTTTCTCGATATTTTCCTTTCTCTGGTTTAACTGAATTAGAAAATCAAGAAAAAGAAGCAATAAATATTTTGTTTTAGTAAAATAAATTTTTCTAATTTCCAATTCACTCGAAATGCAAATATTAAAGAGCCAAAAGTCTCCTTACTTTTAAGTCTGATTGTACCTCCAGAACATCCTTAACTCTTGAGTAGTAAAAGTAATATTTATAGGATCGTTTTCTATCTATGACAAACAAGCTCTTCACTCCCACTCTCTCTCTCTTTTAATAGCATTTCATAAGTATACCGATCCCTTAGGTACAGATCATTAATAATAACTTAATGATCCTCCTACAACATATCGCACTTTTACGAATTTATCGCCATTCTGCGTAATTATTGTGAGGGGCTTCCGTATATAGAGAAGCTAAAAAGCGAAGTCGTGCCATTAACAAACACGAACTAGAAATTACTGCTAATTGCTTCGTCGTTATACCACCAACTTTGAAGTCATTTTTGGCGAATGGTAATTTATCAAAAAGGAAATTGCAATTACCTTTTAAATGTACTGCTCTGATATAGATTTCCAGGTTAATAAGTAATCGTTCTAGACACTAATATACATCTATGATCTGTTACGTGTACGTTATTTATTATGTAGGAGTCTTTGTAGTAACTATTTAGTATTTAAAATTTCCAGCTATATATATATATATATATATATATACATTATCTAGTTGAACCCGTCCAAGTTTAAACGGATGAATAGTATATTGAGTAAAACACAATTAAAGTTCCCAAAATTTTTATTTTCACTACTATAGTTTCGCTACACTGTAGCTTTTTCAAGTGAGTAATAGATAGTACTGCTTAAGTTTACACAAAACATCCTATTTATAAAATAATAACGCAGTGGTAATTGTTGCCATCTAGTGGATTTTAGCTACTACAGAAGATATTAAACTGGACAAGGCCTCACTGAGGTATTTAAACTTGTCCAGTTGAATCAACAACGCAGCCTACATACGTGAATTCACGTAAAGCTTATCAGAAACAATTATGTTTATAATCTAACTTAACTTAAGAGGTAGGGGTTTTTATTTTGAATAAGTTTAATAATGGTGAATTAAAATCTTAATTTCAAAATTACCATTACCATTGAAGTGTTTATATATTTGGTTGTGCCAATAAACATTGTTTGTAGTGTTATAAAGCGTTTGAAACTATTTTTTGTAAGATTCCCCATATATTGCCGATACATATTGAAATTTCAATTTATCAGTTACTTTCTATATTCATCGTTTTGCTACGTTTGCCTTTTGACATTTGCGTTTGTTCTTATGTTTCTTCGGTTTTATTGCTTTTAAAAATATAACTTTAAATTATTGCAATAAGTTTCTGTTAGTAAAAAAAAATTCTTCTCTAAACTAATGTAGTATGATTTGTAAATACCGAGTCAGTTGAATAGCCGTTAAATTAACCTATCCCAACTCTTTTCTGCATAATCTGCTCATTCCGAGAGGATTTGTCAACACTGACTTTATACCATGCCATTCACTTTAGTGACGTGACAGATCACGTGCTTCGGTTTTTGTTTAATATCAACTATAGGGGAGTACCCTATGAGTATGTTATATTCTGAACTTTTCTTTGCTGTTGTAGTGATATAATCAAAATAACATTTACCATCTCACAAAATTATTGCTTATGTGATGTCTCACCCAGGGTTGTAGACTGTACATTTGGGCGAAATGTTTTATATGCTACATCGCCTTTATTATTAAGCTATTGTTAATGAGATGGCCTCCATTTTTAAACGGCATATCGCAGTTAAATGTACAATTTCCATTGGATTCGATTATACATACACATAAAACATGAACCAGCACCTACCAGCAACATTTAAGTAAGTAATAAGTAAGCGTTGTAAAATGACTTGAGTGAGTGAAAGTGCATGAGCGCCGAAACAATTAAAACATATTACGTTTCACTTTATCTAAATCGATGCAGAAGGTTAACATAAATTGCAAAATTATGAGCGTGCCAGTTCGTGTGCCTCAGTAACGGCAAAAGCAGCAGCGGGAATGGCAATGGTAATGTCTCGTTCGCGTCGAACGGTTAATATGGTTCAGTAACTCGCGACTCAGCCGACAACGACAATAACAATACATACATTGTATAATAACGTATACGTTTGTGCATTTATTATTATTGTTGCTGTTATTATTAATAGATAGTAATACCATTTGAACGGTAACATGTGGAAAGGAGTTCTGACCGAAAGCCGAATTCAGAATAAGTTGCTCTCGTTGCTGTTTCTCCTTTTCCGGTTTGGTTAGTGCTTATTGTCTCATCCAGAGAATCAACGATACAGCTATTTTTGGTAAAACATAATTATTATTTATTTACTTGCTTTATGGTTCTAGTAAAAAAAAAATGAGTTATGAACTGTCTACCTGTACCATAAAACGAAACGATTGAAAGTTTAAAATTTTAGTAAATAATAATGATAAAGACCGCCCAATCGAAACATATGTCGAGTTTTTCGAAATAGATTCGATGAAATATTCTTTTGTCTTTTATTCTTATCATTAATTTAAAATTTCGTTTGTTCTGATATTAAAAGTAAGTTTCTCCAGAGAAATGCTAAAGCTAATATATTATAGAAGCATTTAGTACCTAACAAATTTATTAATTACAATCTTATACATACAATTATACTTAAATCACTTTTACTGAATTACTTAATATCCAAAGAAAGTTATAAAATATAAATATATCTATTTAAGTACAGCAAGCGTTGAAATATTTACCTAATTCTTCTAAACATACCGATAGATTGACAGACTCGGAGACTATCAATCATAAATACGCACACATTCTACAGATTATATATATTTTGACTTGGAATCATTTAATTTATGTGTACCTTTAGTTAAAGAAAACTATTTTATAGACAGCCGTCACGATTGTATCACATATTAATTAAATTAAAAAAAGAAATTTCTTTGTCTAATGAATAACTTACTAACTAATACTTAATAAGAAATGCGTTCTCTTTCTAAGAAAGTTAGTACAAGTTATTCAAAAGAAAGTCTTAACACTGCTTAAAACAAGAAGAGACATCAACGTTGCGTTAAGAAACGAACCTGAATTTCAACTCTTGTTATATCACCTAATATTTTTGAAATAGAAATTATAATTACGTCAAAATTATTTCTTTTCTGGTGATATCGACTTACTTCTTGCATATATTGCTTATATTGTGTTACTCAAAGAAAAATGTAATGTACCTATAAATAATTATAGCCTTTAGAAATTACTGAGTGATGTTCTTTTTGTATTTTAACTGACAAAATGGTTATAATATGCAAGTCTCCTTATAAAAGGCCCTTTTCATGGTCCTCGAATCCAGGTGTTTAATGTCATTTTTTTATGTATAAACCGGTCAGGCGTCTTGTACCTTATTAAAATCTTCAAGAAAAGTGACTTTGGTGGCTCGAGGCACCCATTTGCCACATCTAAATGTTGCATAACAAACAAGTCAAGTTGACACTTATACTTGCCCATAAATATTGCAAGCATTCTACTGTTGCAGTTCTTATTGGTTGTGGTGGTAGTGTCGATATAGTTCAGGGTCGGATACAGAAACAATCCAACAAATCTGAATGCAACTAATCAATTTAACAAAACGTTCCAGGGATATATCGCTTGTTTCAAGTAATAAAATTGTATAAGCTGTTTATCTAAGATATGTCTGAACAGTGGCGGTTCGTTATTGTATAAATATAAAAGGTTACAATTATGGCTAATGCCACTCCCAAGATGTGACTACTTACAAAACAATTTTATAAATAAACGATATGTAATAAAACTCTTGTTTTCCACAATTGTTTTTAATTTTTCTCTATACACGCATTCTTTACGAGTAACAAAATACTGACAAATTATCTTACTATCTAAACCTAAGTAGTTACTACGTTGTCCTTAAATGAGGTTTATTGTTTGTAGGATCATCCTGATTATTTGTTAGTAGCTTAAAAACATATCAGGACGAATCGCAATTTCGATTTTATTAAATTTCATCAACACGCCATACACAATCTCAATAAATCATCCACCAAATCAAAAGAGCTCTTTAAAAGCAAGTTTATATAATATTTAATTATCCTGCTACTAAATTAAATATTTCATTTGTAACGTAAGGTCCTGACTAAAATATCTACTTTTCAAATTGTGATTTATCCAAACTACTTATGAGAACTAGTAAGTTCGAATCGCAAACCACATCTGGTGGTTTCGATAAATTACTGCCCAAAAACTAATAAATATAAATGTGGAATCAACAGAAACAACTACTCCAAGTATTAGCCCTCGGAGTAGTTGTTTCTGTTGATTCCATTTGTATATTTATTATATAGCTTGTAAAAGCCTTTCTGCCAGCGCCCACATGATGGGACCCGATAGGTCGAAACCGGTCGTGGGATATGGCTTACAGTGCGCTGTGCCTACTGTGTAGGACGCGTTTCAAATGTGGGGTCTGTGATCCTTTATAATTAGACGAAAAAGGATTTTATTACCTTCTTTTTTTGGACCAAAAACTAATGTTCTTTAATTTTTTTTATTTGCCTATCACGTATATAAGCTGCTTCGTAGATTCAGTTTTAGAAGTAGATACCTTTGCAAAACATTTGAAGTAATACAGTTAGCAATAGATATCAATAGATGGCGATATATGAGCCATAACTCGACATGAATAAATAATGTATAGTGAAATAAAAATAGATTGAATACGGCGTTTTCATCCCGTCTCTGACTGCACCCCTGCATACCGTTGTATACTTTATTGCATCTATTAATGTTGAAAGGAAGAATTACTTTGGTAATTAGTTTTCAATTCAGTAGACTTTTTGTTGTTATATTTATTTAAGGAAAAATGAAAACTAAACGCAGTAAAAGTAAAATGAGGATGTCACTCTATTTTACTCTATTTTTCAAACTGTGTAAAGGTGGCCGTGCTTATCACGTTCTTGAATGTACTGCAATTCAATTTAAACGGGTGTAGCTAGTCTATAAATAATTGCTTTGCGGAAGGTTATCCGATACGAAATTCCTTTTCTTTGTAATCAATTATTATTGTTTTTTCTTAAAGACAATAGCAGTTTATCAACTCCTAAGACATAATAAATTATGTCGGTAACAATTGTTGCAGTTAAAGATCCTTAACAGCAATACTTTTTCTTCATCGAGTTAACTTTGATATATTTCAAGTATCCAACCGAAAGTCATTACACCACAAACTTGACAAATAAATTGTGTTTAATTGTATAATCTATTTATACTCCATTAATTTTATTAAGGTGATCGTATTTTCTATCTAACAGTTACCGTCCGTCGTTTGGTTCGTTAGCAACTTGTATTTATTTACTCAAAATAATTCAACTTTCAACGCGAAAGTTCACCATAGCACATAAAAGAGCAAAATGCAAATTTACTTACCGGTTTAAATCGATCATTAACGGAGGTGTTGCACTTATTCTACATACAAAAAAATGTGCAACCTTCCAGTCAATTATGAATTTCTATTTCTGTTATGAAGTGAAATACTAGTTTTCTATACATGTGTATATATCACGAAAAAGTAAAAACAACCAACAAAGTTTCAAAATAATTCAATGTCCACGACAATTGTTTAAATAAAATGTCTTCTTCAGGTGGAAGAAATTAATGTTGGAATATTGTACAAAATGTACCTATATACTAGCTCTAAGAAAAAGAAGGAGAGTAGAGGTAGCAAAAAGATTTAGAGACTTAAATTTAATAAGGGTGAATTATTGGTTTCGATTTGGTTGTTGAGGATTATTTAATTTACAATATTTATTAATGTACATATTCTCCATGAGATTGAGTTTCAATCCTTTGTTTCAACTACTTAAAATTCTTAAAATCAGGGGTGTATTTATTAGAATGCGAAGATTGCAAAAAAGTCTATATTGGTCAAACTGGAAGATCCTTTAAACAACGAATATTGGAACATCGTAGAAGCTACAACTTGAAAAAAACAGACATCTAATTGCGGAAAACCATAAATTCAATGAACTTTTTCTTACAGCTAGTATATAAGCATATTTTGTACAATATTTCAACAATAATTTCTTCCACCTGAAAAAGCCATTGTATGGCGATACAATTGTCGTGGAAATTAAATTATTTTGAAACTTTGTTACTTGTTTTTATTTTTTCGTGATGATGGAGTTTCAATATGTAACGCCTACTACTGTCAAATATAATATATATACCTAGTGCACTTTTGAACACTTATTTTATTTCATATTCCTACCGAATTGAACACGTAGTATAGGTTTGTAGCTCGGGTAATGTTTGTATCACGTTTATTATTACTTCTATCGTATAATGTCAATTACTTAATATAAAATGTTATATATAAAGTTGCTTCAACTCAGTTTGACATGAGCAAAAAGTGTGCTGGAAGGTGTGGTTCTTAAATTAAATGAACATATTCGCTTTCTTAACGGTATTAATTAAAATGTCTATACAGATTGTATAAGTTAGGAGGGTGTGGTACGGAACTGCTATATGTATTGCAATTTTTTATCTTAACCCTACTAACATGAAGGTTAACTCTAACATATCTTTTAATTTAAGTTACGGGTACTTACAAATTAAAGTACATCAAAATAAATAATGAACAATAGGTGAATATTAGTTTATCATTCGTATCATATAAACTTCTCGAAAACTAATTAATTACGGTTAATTTTTATTCAAAAAGGTACTTAAATCGTAAATAGAACCTAATGGTAATACTACGACAATAATTTTATTAGATTAATAACATAAACAATGAAAAATATTACACTCCACACCAAAGTCCACTTGTCTTTTTTCAAAACTGAAATATAATGATTTCAAATAGATAAAAGTCATTGGTTGAATATTATATCTATTGTATATGTATAGAAAGTTTCTTTTGATATTAGCTGTTTCAGTAATTTTAACAGGAAAAACCATCTGCCTATATAGGTAACTAGCTGTGCCCGCGACTTCATCCGCGTAGAATTTATCAAAAAAGTTATTTTAAAAATTTTAAACGAAGTCGTTGAGACACAACCGTTAGCAATAGCCCGCGCGACAGGCAGCCTTTGTGATATTGACTGGCGGGAGGCGCTTTTATAATTTTTATCTGTCTGTCTGTTTGTTCCGACTAATCTCTGAAACGGTTGAGATTTTGACGGGACTTTCACTGGCAGATAGCTAATGTAATAAGGAGTAACTTAGGCTAATTTTATTTTAGAAATTAATAATTTATTTTAGAAATTAATAACTGTTTATTAATAATAATAATAAATTTCTAAAATAAAAGCAGCCTAAGTTTCAGAGATTAGCCGGAACAAACAGACAGACAAAATGCATATGCATTTAGTAAAAAGTGGTTATTTTAATATTACAAACAGACACTCCAATTTTATTTATATGTATGGATTTGTCTGTCATTATGTAAAGCACTTGCAATGTTTTCAATCAACTAAAACAAGCAACCTGCGTCCCAAGGTTTTCGTACCGTTATACAAGATATTAAAAAATTAGCTCTAAAGATTTTATGGGATTACTAGGTATTATAAATTCAATAATATTGCTAGAATAACTCTTTGTACGGTGTATGAAAGAAATCAAGTTTGTAAAGTAGTCATTCGGTGAGACTTTCCTTCATTTCAAATATAAATATTCGAGGTTTAAGGAAAGTACAGATTTTTAAGAGTTGGTCTATCGGGATGAAAATACACTTTGAAAGGTCGTATATATTTTGGCATTCAGTTATAAAATATTTTAGATGACTATGAGGCTTATTTTAGCAATTTGTATTAATTGGGCATCCTTAGCCACTCCTGAGGAATGGGGTCTTGATAAGTAGACAGATAAGGTGATTCTATGAAAGTTATATCTTGTTATTTCGAAGTGCGGGATCCTTAAGAAGGATATTTTTAAAGAACTTAATTAAAAATAATGATTTCAAAATTGATATTCTTATTAAACGTTTTGTTTTTCTTTTGAAAACCTGATATGTTTTAGAATTACAACAAACAGTACGGAATCTAATCTGTATATTAACCATATCTGGAAAGATCATGTTTATGGAGACTTCAATATCTTATGGGCACTTTACGTATTATAGATATTAAATTCCATCACGTATGAGTAATGACTTAAAAATGTCAAGAGTTCAGAATGGTCTGGTAAAATTAAGATAGGTTTAATCCTTTTTTAGTCTAGACAATAAAAAGCAGCAAAAAACAATTTCTTTGTTCTCCGTCGAGTAAAAAAGCGGTCCTGAATACAATGAAAATAAAAGGCTTACAACTGACTGCAACAGCAACATATAAGAAAGACGAAGACTCGAGGACCATTCGCTGTCGTAGTTTATAACTGCAAAAATTACAGTTGAATTCGTTGCATGACATAAAACTTGAGAGGTCAACTAAAATATTCTATCATAAATGTCTGCGTACAGTTTTTACTACCCATTGTAGGGAAATTTTTAATTACCTTTACTTACTTTACATTCGTTAAACTTGTCGCATAAGGCATACATTTGCATTTGAAGAAAGGGGTTGTATCAAGACGTAAATGGTTGTAAAAGAACGAAAAAGTATCTAATTGTTTCGAAGAATGAATTTCAACTTATCATAAACAACTACTTGAATAATGAGCCAGATACAGAGAGTTTATAAATGTATTCGGTTGAAAATTCTTGTCTTGACAATCAAAAGTAAAAATATGGTAAATATTCTAATGCGAAATTTCAAAGGGATATCGTTATTTGAACTGCAATTAAATGTCCTTAAAAATAGTCAGAAGAAAAATAAAATAAATCTGCTAAAGTAAAACGATAACGATTAAAAGCTAGCTAATAATATAGTATATAATATATCAGGGTTGGTGACGATAAGCAACCGACGTGCGACTAATTGATTTTGAAACAAAACAGTATATTATCCCCCAATTTCTTTTACTTTGTGTATTTCATTATGTTTTGACAGCTAGTTTAAATCTTGAATCATCTACAACATCAATTCAATTTATTTGTTGACAGTAGTATAAGATAAAGGTTACTATTGAGGATGACATCATTCATTCCAATTTCAAGATATCGTCAATACTAATAATTAATGGTAGGTAAAAGGGTAACAAAAACAAGTAAATCAGATAAAGTACATCGATGTTAAAGTCACTATAGTTCAAATGCGAAGGTTACGTATATGTTACTTACCTAATACATTATGTCAGATTAAATAAATTTCTTAAGAGCAAAAAGTGTTAGCAAAAAAACTAGACATCTCATGTTTATTAATTAAAACTGTTTGTGCAAAGAACGTTTAATTTTGTAATAATTACACTATTTGTTGTTGTTGGTTAATTATTTATTAAAGATCATAATGTTCTTGGTCTGTAAGTTATCGAAACTGCCAGACGTGAATCGTAATTTCGAACTTATTAGTTCTCATCAGCAAGTACACTAACTGTAATCTTTGCTTTAATTTATATTATCCTCACCTGAAGAAGCTATTGTTTTAGCGAAACATGTAGTAGTGATACATATATATTAAATTTCATGAAACATACATCAATTATGAATATGTTTCAACATGTTACGATTACAACAATCAACGAGTAAATAAATACTAGAAAGATAATATTTTGAACAATACTTTTGAAATAATCACATAATCAACAAATTTATTTTCCAATTCCTTTGTCTTTAACGCGAAAACCCCATTCCTTCGCAAACAAACCAATCCATTTTAAAAGAGGAATAACTTTTTACTCTGTTTGCATTCCCGGTGACCTGATGATTTTTCACTCGAAGCAATCTCTGCACCCAGACATGATACCTATTAATCTTTCCCTTTCGTACAAAATACAGATCAGACTATTCTAGAGATTCTGACTTTATTAATGGCCTTGAGCACGCAATTTCACCATGAACTGGTTAAATTAATTCTGCGAAGTCATCCTAAAATTTGTAGCATTTGCTTTTTTTATCATTAACGCGTAAACTTTGTATTCCAAAAAAATAAAAATAAAATTGTTTTTTGATTGCATGTTAAAAGCAAACAACACCTTCTTAAGGGGGACAATAAAATAATTATTTTTCAAAACTATTTTACTTTTATTATGTTTTTGAGATGTACATTAGCAAGCCATCCGAATGCAAATACATAATAGCGAGAACACACATTATATTATATACATTTATATGGTCCTATAAAATCTAGTTTAGCTCGTTTAATGCATAATCTATTTTATTAAACAGATTATAATCCAACATGATCAATTCGTGGTACTGAGCTGGTCGATTTTAACAGCAAATATACATCATTCTAAAAACATTGGTTTCGAAAATTTATTACCACCTAAATAGACATCCTGGCAGGCTGCAATAGTAATAGTTCATTTTTGCTTACATCTTATATCATTACAGCCCCTTAAATAGCCGCTAAACAAGCCGTGATTAAGTGAAATATCAAGAAACAATCTGGTTTTGGTTTCTCAAAGGACTTATTATACAAACGTTAAATAAAGAATTTTTTATTTTTTACATAATATGGCGTTTCAAAAATTTAGTTCCAACAATTACAATCTTTAGTTGAGTAGCATCAGAAATAGCAGTATCCAGTTGATGATTTCACTGGCTACAGAATGACTTTACAACGATGCAAAATTTTAAAGTATCTATGCAAATGAACTTGCAATCTACGTCAGCAGTTTCCTCAAGCCAGTGGAGTATTTGAAGTAACCATTGGAAAACGCAGTTCGTTACTACAAGAAAATCGTGACTAGCTGGTCAGGATAACTTATTAATAAGGCAACGCGACATTGACATTGAAGGAAAGATTCTACAAAAGACAATGACTCTTCAAGAGCAGATACACATGCATATGTAATGTGTAAACAGAGGCATTTAATAATCGCACTCTTTTTATGGTCGAGCGCTAAGTACACCGTGTCTCGACATGTTTGTCTCAATGTTGAGAACCAACTAACAATTAGAAGAATCCGACACGTTACATGCATACATATATGAATATGATATATGTTATTTGTTAGTAACCGATTTGGGAAATTTTAACGACATGTTTACGCGCGCGTGAAAATATTTTAAAAGAGTAAATCTGCCATGAGAAAGTAGTTTTATGTTTTATTTATTTTATTACACAGACGTTGTTTTAGTTTAAACATTGGAATGGAAGCAATATAAAAGGGTACAAAAAGGTTGTTACTTAAACTGTATAACGAGGAAATTCTTTGAAAACTTTTTTATGTAATAATTCTGAGAGAAAGGTTCAACATCTTTTCTCGTAAAATGATTTTATCATCCCCGAAAGTTTCCGTTTATCAAATATTATCGCAAACATCATGGTTGCAGATTATTTTATCAGCTCCACCCCGATAGGAAGACTCATTACTCACACCCATGCCTTTTATCACAATCAATAAATATATCCTTATTTATACTGGCAAAAGAAGACAAAAACCCATTTACCCTCTTTTATATTGTTCAACGTAATATTTGTAATATTTTTATTTTATTTGAGCAAATACAAATACATCTTGAAACATACAAATTAAAATTAAAACACTAATATCCAATCAATCTACAAAATAAACTTAAAATTAACAGTAATAACACCCTTAGTCAGAAATTAAATTTGCTCTCAATGGGATTCATCAATTTTGAATGTATTTAAATAATATTTTTCGAATTATAGCCGACTCCATTTCTGAACAAACCCATTATGTTTTTTAATAAAAGTGAGTTCTTTAGTAAAATTAATTTGGAAGAGTTGTCAAATATCAAGTATGTATTAAATTTTTAATTTAATTTGTATTAATCATGGGGTAATTATCAGTGTTCTATCTTTATATTAATGACACTAATTTATGTTATCTCTGAATTTTAAAGGATATTGCCAACCTCTTGTAATATGATACATTAAATAAAACTATTACTGGTTTGTTTATTATATACCCAATATCATTCAAAATTCTAAGAAAAATGGAATGTTGGAAATTTAAGGGCGAAGAGGTTTAGTTCGTTAACGAGTTGGGTACGGTACTGGTTTTCGACGAAAAATAGTACACATGGTAATGTCAGATGACTGGTGGGAAAGGCGCAAAAAGCAGCAAATGCTACATGGGGGTTATTAAAGGGGCAGGTAGGGATCCGCGAGATGATCGGGTTTATTTAATGAACTCTCTAGTAAGATCAATGTCATTATATAGAGTAGAAATTTGGGGATGGGGTAAGCTAATTAATGTAAGCAAGGTTCAAGGAAGATTCTGTAAGATGGCTTTGGGAGTGTCCAGAAATACTCCAAAATACATATGGAGAAACGAATTAGGAGTAGAAGACATATAATATACGATTAGAGAACACGCGTGTAGGTATATAAAAGCAGTAGTAGAGAGACATGGCCCAAGATTTGTTTACTAGAGGAAATGATGGGTATACTAAATAAAAACCCTTCAAAATGGGAAAAAGCTGCTTGGGAAATGTTTGGTGAAATGGAAATAACGGTTGTGTGTGGAATGATATGGGAGAGAAGGAGCGGAGAGGAAGTTTACAATAAATGTAAGGAGGGGTTGAATGTGTGGTGGAGTAAAAAATTAGAGACAGAGTGGATGGCAATATTATATTCTTCTTACAATAGAATATACAAGGAAATTATCCCAGGTTCTAATGGCGCAGAGTATTTAAATAAAAGATGTAATAAGAAAGAGAATAAGGAAATATGGGCTAGAATCAGATGTGGTAATATTGGGGAGGGTATAAGAAAGGATTTAGAGATTAGAAATGTATACTATGTGGAGGGATTGAGGAAACATTAGCTCACCTGTTCTGTTATAGAATAGCCATATAAAGCCAGGCAAATAAAGTAAGTCAATTTGTGATAGAATGGAAGGGTGACAGGCTGGAGAATGACATGGATGGGTTGATTGTACAGACATTAAAAGGGGAAATATGTGAATATATAAGAGTAACTAAGACAAAAATTAAGGAGAATGAAGGTTATTGTTAATATAGAAGAGGTTAGAAATTAAGATAATGCAATAAACCTAAATGTCTTAAATGAGCACACATGTGTATTATTATTATATTATTATTATTATTATTATTATTATTATTATTATTATTATTATTATTATTATTATCTTTATTATTATTATAGCATATTAAATTTATAATGTCTTTTCCTTAAAGCACCATTGGATTAAATTATGTTTACTAAAATATACAACTAGTCAAATAATCATTTATTTCCAACCACGAAATTTTTCTGTACGAACTACCATATATTACTGAAAAATAAAAATTTCTTCCTTATACTTAATTGTCTAAATTTGAATATAAAATATCTTGGCATTTAAAAATGTTGACCAAGATAAAATAAACAAACTTTAAAGTTGCATTCATAATTAATTACTTTCCCCTTTCTAACCTTGCACTTTGAAACCAAAACGACGTTTTTTATGTTTTATAATTAATTTTATTATAACTTATACTACAGCCTATATAAACATGTAGATAAAGTCACCTTTGCTCTTTGTTGATTCCTTGAAGATGACCGTAATATTAATTTTATAAAAGTCACTTTCTGTTAATGTTATTTTTGGTTTAAAAAAAAAAATAATAATAGTAAAGCTATTTCAACTAGGTACAATTAATTTTTCTTTATTGCCGTGTCACAGATTATACGTCGAGAATTTGAATTGTGTTTATGCCAACCTATACAAATGTAAATATAGTATAGGTACATATATAGTATATCTGTCGCAACTAGACAATTACTAAATAATTGCAAGCATTGTTACAATACCTAAATAACACTTTCATTGCGGAAGGACTGATATATGTATAGCAATGAACTTCTTACATTGTTACATCGTCCCCGATACAATACTCAAATAGTATAACAAATCGTGTTCTATAGTTATCTCAAGAAGTTACATATTCTACGCTTACATGAACACATGAATATTAATGACGTGTCCACACTAAGAAAGCTATTAATTTATTAGTTTTATTGACTAAATAATGAGTGGAAAGTGATTATACATATGGGTAACCATTGTTGGAATGATTGCAAATATTTGCTTGATTATTTTTTACATAAATTGCAAGAAAGTTAGTTCTATAATGTATGCTATCTAACTTTTCAGCGAGAATTAAAAAAAATAAACATAAATTTTAGATAATTAATTGTTTCTGCCTTTACTTTATGGAAATTATGAATCATATTGAACAAAATAAACGAGTAAGGCACACTTAATTTCTACTTAATACCTTTATTGAAATCTTAACGATCGTTTCACACTACTGGAACATCTTCAGAAGAAATATAGGTACAAATTATTGATTGCACTATTTCTTAAATTCTATCACATTCATGTTGGGGATACATCTACTAATTTATCCATAATTATTGATCTATTTACATTTTTAATTTCATTTAATATTTTTCATATGCTTTTTGATTTCTAAGGTTTCCAAGACGTCTAATTTTTTGCCTTTCTTCTCTTTATGTAAGATCTTGAAATTTTCTTCTTAAATAAATTTATGCTTTTTGTTATTTACGTGTTTCATAAATGATGAGTTTTCATTATAATTTTTCAAATGTTCTTAAATTCTTTCTTTGATCGCTCTTCCAGTTTGTCATAAATTAGTAGATGTATCCCCACCATGAATTTGATAGTATTTAACAAATAGTGCAATCAAAATTTGTACCAATACTTCTTCTGAAGATGCCTTAATTGGGTGAAAAGATAGTTAAGGTTTCAATAAAGGTATTAAGTGGAAATTAAGTGTGTTTGACTAGTTTATTTTGTTCAATATAGACTTTAGATGTTAAAAATTTGATATCTCCATCAAATATATCAAATAATTTGTATTTCCATATGATAGCAATTGCAATATGAACAATAACTCTATACTTTTATGAGACGAAGTGAAAGTCGGACATAATTTTTTAAACCAAGCCCTTCAACTTGATTAATAGTCAAAGGATTGTGGATGAGTCAGCGTCCTTTATATGAATCCATCTACACTTCCAATAAAGTAAAAAGCGTGGGATTAGCAGTTAGAACTTGTTTAATTATCTTTAAAAAGGTAACTGATCTTCTTAATTTACAAGAAATGCTTTATATGAAAATAAGACTTTTGTTACATTGAAAATGTATCCAAATACAATTATTGAATTTCAATATATGGTAGTAATAATGACATCAATCAGTGTTCGTGATTATGACTTAATAACATATCATTTACTAAGCTTCGGCTTGGAATCAAGGTTCAATGTTTAATAGTTTTAAAGCCCTTTAACTATTATTATATTATTTGTGTTTATAGGGTTTTTATACTTATTCTTACTAAGTGCAATAACAACCTAAACACCTATGTGGTATTTCTAAAACATTTTGTGAGATGAGGTTATTCGAATTTTAATTTCATTTTATAATCGTAAAACATTCAGTTATCCATTTTCTTATATCCGTTGTTTGTTAAAAATCAAGTTTTATATTTGTCTCAATATAATGACAATTTTCTGTGAACATCATGAACCATTTAACTCAAAATTTTAAAACAAAATGTTTATATTTTATTTAACATAATTAATTGATGGTCTTGAAAGTTAACACGAACCGAACAATTGTGACCTGATTGTTCTAGAATTGTAACAGATGTTCGTTTGTCATTGTTATTTAGGTTATGTTTCTAGATGAAAGCAAGTTCATTTTGAATGCAATATGCATAAGAAATCAAAGACGGAGAATTTCTATAGGTACTTATAGTTTAACAAACGCTTACACGTTCGTTTGGGTGTACAAAAGCAACCGCAGGGTGGGATTTTTAGCAACACTAATCACACTATAAAGCAGTTTACAGTTACTTGAATTACACTCAGTAAACACTCGCTGTAATGTTTAATATTTATGTATAGTCAGTTAGAGATATTCTATTTCGTTTTTCTGTTAATCTAGGGAGGAAACTTTTGACGATTACTTACTTTTACTTATCAATAGTCTAATACAAGGGCTGCATAAAATGTTTTGCACACTAACGCCTTAGAGCATAAAAATATAACGTATCTCTCTCTGCCAATCCGGCCGCGCCAGAGTGAGAAAGTCCTACCACAATTATTTGCTATTTCAATATCATTGCTGTAGTATTAACTGTTGTCTCCATGTTTTTATGCCCTAAGATTAGTGCAACATATAAACAAAAGTCGCTACCGAGTTGCACTGAAGTTTGATCCTATTTGACACTCCAAGAGGGATCTGAGGGCAATCATTAAGGGAAGTAGCTGTGGCGACTTGGACCCAAAAAGACCACCAGAATTATCACATTTTGGGAGAAATATCTCACTGAAAGCGGAGCCTATATTTAAAAATAATTCCTAAGTTTCCCTCAACTATACCGTAACAGCGTGTTAACAAAAGTTTAGGTAAAAACAACTTCCTGAAGACTGGTGTTGAGAAGCTCAGTGTCTGCTATCTATCTAATAAAATTCCATTATTCGTGTCAAAGCAAATATAAAAACTCCTATTCGTTTTTCACTTATATACACACTTTAAATGTGTAGAGCAACAAACGCTTTAGACGAAATTTAAATCACATTTGCTTACATTTACGCCTACCGTCGATTCCAAAAAAGGCAATTCCATATAAGTTGTGAAAACAGACCTAAGTACATATAACAAAGTGGGCAGCCAATCATTTGAATAAGTAAAGAGCGACCTAAGAGTCTTATATAATAGAGTTTTACTTTTTTGAAATTATTAAAAATTATTAAATAAGTTCATTTAATTTGTTTGTACGGAATTTTAATCTTTAAGGACACAGATATCCTTTCTAGGTATTGAAGGAATAATTGATATCTTCAAATAAACAAATAAATATAGTATCTGCTCCACAATTTATTTGGCAGTAATCACGTGTATTTTCAAAAACGATTTCAGGAGTGGCGGCTTATAAGAATTATTATTGTACACATTAGTGATATGTATTGACAGAAATCAAGAATCTTATGGTAATGGATCGCGATTTGGAACTTAGTTTTGATAAATCACAATTTGACAAGTAGATATCTTCCTAACACCCTTGCCAAACATATGCAATACTATAGTTAACAGTAAATATAAGTAGATACCAATAACTTGACATTATATTAAGTTGCGTTTATGTATACATAATAAATAATAAATAATGTATAATATAATAAACATATGAAATAAATAAATAGTATGTACCATTAAGTTGAGCATCGAGTTCAAACTAATGCCAAATACTAAAATCTGCAACCTCATAAAAAAAGCATTGCTTTTTGGCGAGAAAAAATACTGTTGAAACCAAGACTTGGCTTAATAAACATTATTCGGACTTTGCACCAGGAAAATCAACCGTAGAAAAGTGCTTTGCTAAATTTAAACTAGGCAAAATGAGCACCGAGAACGATGCACGCAGTGGACTCCCCAAAGAGGCTGTTACCGACGAAAGCATCAAAAAAGTCCACAAAATAATTTTTGATAACCGTAAAGTGAAGTTGATTGAGATAGCTGAGACCCTAAAGACGTGTTGGTCATATCATGAATGAATATTTGGATATGCGAAAGTTCTGTACAAAGTGGATGCCGCGCAAGCTCACAATCGACCAAAAACAACAACGGATCGAATCGATGATTCTAAACAGTGTTTGGAGCTGTTCAATCGTAATTTTGGATGGATAAAACTTGGCTCTATCATTTCATACCTAAGTCCAATTGACAGTCAGCCGAGTGGACTGCACGTGATAAACCGACTCCAAAGCATGGAAAGACGCAAAAGTCGGCTGGCAAGGTTATGGCATCAGTATTCTAGGATCTGAGATGCTCATGGTATAATATTAATTGTTTTATTCATATCTTAAAAAGGGGAAAACCATAAACAGCGACTATTACGTAGCGTTATTGGAGCGTTTAAAAGACGAAATCGCGGAAAAGCGGCCTCATTTGAAGAAATAGAAAGTGTTGTTTCATCAAGACAATGCACCCTGTCACAAATCAATGAAATCGATGGCAAAATTCCATAAATTGGGCTTCGAATTGCTTCCGCATCCACCGTACTCTCCAGATCTGCCTCCAAGCGATTTTTTTCTGCTCTCAGATCTCAAGAGGATGCTCGCTGGACAGAAATTTCGCGCCGATGAAGAGGTAATCGCCGATAGTGAAGCCTAACATATATTGAGGCTAAAGACAAATCGTATTATACGATAAAAATGGTATCGAAAAATTGTATGACCGCTATAATCATTGTATCGCCCTCGAAGAGAACTATATTGAATAATAAAATCAAGTTCCATCAAAAAAAAAAAATTTTTTCTGTGCTAGCCTACGAACTTTTTCAGCCCGCCTGTTATATAACGGTGTAGAACTCTTAGGGCGCGAATCCTATTCGCACTTGTCAGTTTTTATTTGAAATAAAAATTAGCTGTAAGGAGATGTTGTTGTTAATAATATAGCTCCAGTGAAATATATCCAAGCGTGTTTAAACAAGGTTATGACCAGTAGTAAATGTACCTTCCGGCTCCGACTATTATCGTCCATTGCAAAAATAAAAATTTGTTTTAAGTGGATACCGGCAATGAATATTCAATATGCAGGCTTATTCGTGGTAGTATTAGAACAATGGTCTGCCATCGTGGAAGACATGGATCTGATAAAATACCGGCGCAAAGGCGGCTGCTAGCTACTGGTTACAACGACGCTATAATCGACTACCAGAAGTCTTTCTTCCGGTTGCCTCTACCATCAGAGAAAGTCAATAATTTCAACGGGACTCACCACGTAATCAGATAATCTCAAAAGTAGATAAAAGAGTTCATTCTGATCTTTAACGTAATTGAACTACGTATAAAAGAACATGCAGGAGACCTAATAAATGTCTCCTCCTACAGATCCATTAAAAAGGTTACAAAAGAAATTACGGTTTTGTTCTATTGTGTATTTCAGGTGTTCGTTTCTAGTTTCCTTCTTTTTTTATTAATGAATAAAGCCTGTTCCCGTCAGCTTGCATCTTTTATATCCAAATAAATCAACCAACGCAACAGTGGAAAGCAATAAGTCTTGAGAAGCTTTAGTAACAGCGTTATGAAAGGACCTGGTGGTTGGTTACCTATTTGAAGAGTTGTTTGATGTTTAGGTACGGCTCGTTTTTACATATGAATTGCTCTCGAACAAAACGAACGGTAACCACTAGTAAAATTGCAGTATAAACAACGCCAACACTCGTCCATAAATAATACACATAATATAATGCCTTTGTGTGCTTCGAATCGCGCTTACGTTTTTAAGAACGCAGTGTAAACAAAGATTATACAGAATCTGTATGTTTGAGGTGTAAATATTTACTGCTTTGCCTACAATCCATATTCATCTCTCAATGCTAATTAAATATCATTGATTACGATATTGCCATTGTTTTTGTAAAATTCGTAAGGAACAGATTTTGAAGAAATGAAAACATGTTTTATTATATTATATATACTGACCCCTGCAGGATCTATTTCAGTTCATTGAGTTAGATGCTTCATTAAAAATATAATAAAATATGGTAAAGAAGCGAATGTAGTTTTCCAATTAGTTTATAATAATTAAATTAGATAACCATCAATGTTTCCATGATTTTCAGGGTTTTTACATCTACGTACTCACAGTTGTAAAGAAAAAATAGATTGATATCTGATTCTCAGCCGTTTTTTTTTTTACATATTATGAGATGTAAATAATCGTAACCGTAAATAGCAAAATCACGTCAGTAAAAAAGGGAAGAAATAGGTACTCTCTATTTTATCAGCTCACTTTTGTGGAACAGTTCGGGTTTGGTTGGTGAACTATATGTTTTTTAAAGAAAACACTCGGTAGTTTCACAGTATTTACTCAAATTGAGCCATCGACGACAGTCGTTTCGGTTGTTACACCATTCTCAAAGGAGTATCAATGTATACTAACTCTTAATTACTACATCTAGGTTTTAAATACTAGGGTTTATGCTAGCTCTTAAAAGTGGGTATAAAAGGAATTCTGTTTGGTCATTTGTTACTAATTTGTTATTAAATTTACTAGAAATGGTCGAAATTAATAAAGCACTGTTTAATAACAAATTAGTAACAAATGACCAAACAGAATTACATTTATCCTCACTTTTAAGAGCTAGCATAAACCTTAGTATTTAAAACCTAGATATAGTAATTAATAGTTAGTAGGTATACATTGGTACTCTTTTGAGAATGGTGTAACAACCGAAACGACTGTCGTAAAAGACTGAATTTGAACAAATATTGTGAAACTACCGAGTGTTTTATTTATCTTACTATTTTATTTCGAAAATGTCTCATCAAGTGGCCAACAACCGCAGTATCTCCATTATATGTTCTTTATTAATTCGGCATATGTATTTATCATGTAATACAAAATGCGTCGTCGATTCGGTTTGTTAAGTAGATACATTCGTAAGACCTTGTAAAACATATAAAATAACACAGCTAGCAGTAAATATCAATAGATGGCGACATACTACCTGTATTACGATATTAAATAGACATCCTTTTTTGGAACATGGGATCTGATAAGATCCAAATCGCGATCCATGTCTGGTGATTTCGATAAACTTTTAACCAAGAACTAAATGTTCTGTAGAAATATTGGCTATTTAACTAATTACAAAACTTTAAAACTTTTACTGACAATGCTAATTACCTATATCAATTACCATATCAAATGTCGGTTAGTATTAAAATTAATTAAAATTCGAAGACAAGGATTCTGGAATTAAAATATTTCTAATTATGACAAAATAGCATCAAACAAAAGAAGTCTTTATTTATTTTTAATGTTTCCCTTTTTCTTTTGATTACCGATTACAAAATAATGTAATTTGAAATTATTGTCTTATATATCGCTAAAGTAATTGTAGAATTCGAAGAGAAGATTGCGTAAGTTGTCAAACGATGCAATGTTACCAGTGGTGGCACGTTAACATTGACTACATGTGTTAAGCAAACTACCAGCAAATAAAATAATTACAACTAGCTACGTAAAATAATCTTATAATATCAAAATTAACAGACAAATACAATCATGAAATGATGAATTGCTTATTGTTGTGTACACGAAAAAACTAACTCTTATTGACTAATTCTGAACAAGATAATGTTGAATACTATCAGCGACAAACCCAAACAGAAGAACAGGACTCGGCATGTCAATATACAAAACATTTCCCTCAACACTTATGAATAGAAATTTAATTAGTTCACAAATCACTGTTAGTCTATAACGTTACTTTTCATAAATTAATTGAGTAGTCCCTTGTTTTAGACTTTTAATTACCTTTATAAATTAATCCAATCCATAATAGAATTAAAATAAAGGGCCATAGTGTAAATGAACTGTTAGGTCCAGGTTGACAACGTGGACGCAAGCCGTCTCCAAGTTTTCGAGATATAAACTTTGCCCACGATGTCAACGCAGTACCACTTAAGATGTCAGCCACACTTGCCGCGAAACGTCTGGACCTAACTGTTCATTTAGACCACGGCTCTTTAGTCCGAATCTTAATTCTACTATGACCAATAATAGTTAATTGTAAACGAATAAATGCGGCAATGTAAGTAATATTATTAGTGTTAAATGTTGTCTGTTCTGCAGATCCACAGCTCTTTTGATAAAACCGCCACTGACAGGTAAGATCGAGCATTTCTATCTGAAAAGTGTACGTTTCATCCAATAAATTAATACAGCAATACAACCTACATAACATTGGATTATTTCTGTGCAGTAATTGGCTTGGCCGTTCAATGAGCATTTCGAAATCTGTCTTGTAACACCTTTGACCAACAAATGTATAATTCATAAGCGTTTTATGGTTATGCAATTCTGCAATGTTGTGGTTGTGTGAGAATATTCACCGAGCAAAAGTACATTAAGCTCCTTATAAAGTTTTATCAAATGCACGTTTTAAATTGAATTCGTAACGAAATTGATTCTACGTTGCTTTATGGTACTCTACACTGATGAGAAACTGTTCTAATACTTAATGCACCTATACAGAATCCTCATACAAAAATATAATAAAGAAGGAATTTGTGTTATGGATGCTAATGTCACAAGTTCAATATCTGCAGTATTAAAAATCAAAGCTATAACAATAATTTGTCTCGATATTAATCTTCATGTTACGATTAGTTCTGAAATCTTCTATCATGCTTTGGTCAAAGTACTTTACAAATTTTTGAGGCACTAACATTACTTTATTAGTACACTTTATTAACTACTAAATAATAAAGTAAGGGAACAATGTACTTTTAATTCAAATTTTGTAGCTACTAAGCTAATCTGATATGATGTTACTAGAACAATAAGAAGCGCTATGAAAGACAATTAGGAAAAGGTGAGGCAGAACGGTAGGAGAACTTATGAGACATTCAGGGCTAGTTACAAACATATTAACAGGAATAGAAGTAAAACGAATCAGAGGAAAGCTTAGATTAGATTACTGTAACCGCTACTACAGCAACTAGTTGGGGATGTTCTAATTTTCTTAGAAATGAGAGTCATGTGCGTGTTTAATCAGTCTCTTCGGACTAACAACTCTATAATGATGTTAAAAAACTATTTTTGTGAACTCCTATTAATAATAATAATTATTATGCTTTTGGTCAGAAATTTATCGAAACTACCAGACAGGGATGGCGATTTCGCTCTTGTTAAAAGCTCATCGGCGCGCCATAAGCAGTCTCGATAAATTACTGTTTTTTTTTAACCGACTAAAACCCCTCCTCGAGCGAGGAGGACAACCCGTGAGTCATACGCCCCAGAGAAGGTTGGGAAGGGGATTGGGTTAAGAGTGGGGGAGATTGAAGGGAAAAAGGATGGTTGTGGTCGGTGGCCCACCTCGGATGAGTTGGGTGGGCACTCGCGCTATAGAGCGAAACTAGAAATGAGCAAAGGGGGCAGCTCAGTGTACAAGGTGACAGGGTCTTCTATAACGGTCGAATGATTTAGTAGCAATATCTGAAAGTGTCGAGATGAACGGGTTTGGGTGACCTGACACTGAGGTCCGGAGGTTGACCGCTAATCTGGTTGCAGCTTCGGAAGGTGAGGGTAAGTAAAAAATAAATTACTGACCAAGTCGAAATGTTCCATAAAAAACAGTTAATATAACAACATAAAGGCAATTGCTGCCATCTAGTGGATTTTAGCTGCTACAGAAGATATTAAGCCATTGTTATTGTTAAGCTTTAGGTGAATTCACGTATATAGGCTGCTTTATTGATTTACCTGGACAAGTGAGACCTTGTCTAGTTTGATATCCGGCGGATATACTTTCTTTTAGGACCCTGAGTTGGGTTCTCATCAGTGCCTGGTAGTTCAACGAGATGAAAAAGCTGTAATAAAAATAAGTATCAAAAATGAATATAGAATTTCCACTGTCTTGTCATATTTTTTGTAGATGTACTTGAGAACAGTTGTAGGTAGGATCAGCCAAAACGTTGTACACACAAAAAGAGTCATACAATAATGTTTAATTAGGTGATGAAATGAATTATTTCATCGGTGCACAGATGTGCCACTTCTTTTGATTCCTATGGGGGAATCGGTGCAATAAACGGACTTCGTGTTTTAATTGTTTATTACACCCAACTATTTACAAACTATATACACTAATTTTATGGAACGTCGTGACTGCTACTATTTTACGAAGATTAATTGATTATGATAGATTGATTGAACTATATGTTATTTATACTATACGTTTATAGAGATCTTGCTGTAATTGTTGCTTTATGTTAAAACGTACTAAAGATGATCTCTTATAAACGTTTGATATTTTTATCTAATATGTTGAATTGAATGATTTTGAATGAATGAACTGTTCTAACTGTATTAAGTTATTATATATGAATTTAAGAACCGCCCCTAGAGGAGGGGTGGTTCCGATGCACCGACACTTGACACAACAAAACAAACAAAAAGGATGGAAAACCGTAAATACAAAAAGTGCAACATTGTAATGTATGTGTCGGTGCATCATCTACGTCCTCGAAATGGACCGATGGGTCAATTACCCCTAATAAATGTATAAACTAACTTAAACTCTAGATGCACATTCGAACACAGAAAAAATAATACAATGGGAGACGGCAATACTAAAAAGGGAAAAAATACGATACATACTATTATAAAACCATAAATAGCCAAAGAAAGAAACGGATAGCAAATATACATGACAATACAACAAAATTTTGAGACGTAAAAAATGCGTGACCAACCAGGCCAATAAATTACAAACAAAAATTAAAAGATAAATCCGAACAAATAAAGATAACAGAAGTCCTGTATACATCTTTGAACAACCAGACATTGTCTAACAAGAACTTCAATAATAAGTACATTAAATCCCCACATTTTTAAATATGTTACATTTTATTCAACGGTAGTGCCGGTTTCTCAATGTAAATAAGCAACCTTACAATCCTCATTCGGCTCTGATTCTAAACATTACATTCATTAAAAGCAACATTAAATCAATTTGACATCGAAGTTTATATTGTGATGTGATCAGAAATGCAATAGTATTACCAAATCTTCAGTTTTGCGATAACAGGAAAGCGAAAATCACGCATGTATTAAAATTCCGTCGCAGGACTAATTTATTCATTTTAAGAAATCGTTTACCAGTACTGTAAAATTGATGCGGAATCTATATACTTTAAGAAATAAAGTAAATCTGATGTTTTAGATAAAAATGGATAATGGTGAATTAATTTTTAACTTATAAGGACATCGGTATTATAAATTAAAAATAGATGATGAAGTTACATAAGAAAAATTGGAAAATAGATTTAAGAATGTTCATGGTCGTGGTATAGTGGGTAGTAACATAGGTGTACTGCTACTACAACATACGTACGTAGTGTGATCGTACCATGGCATGATGGTGTCGACAATAACGTAGTGTATATAGTGTACATACAGCAGAACGAAGATTTGTGATAAAAAGCCGTCGCGGTGGGTGTCTGACTGTCCCGGTATGTAACCACCGCACGCTAAACAACTCGCCCAAAAAGGACTTCGGCTTTTCGACCGGTTACAAGAACTTACGGAAAGAACAAGAGAACCAATGCATAAGGTCAAATCGCTTCAGTTTCTCAGTTAGTACACTTTAAAGTACCAAGCCTTATGAGATCCGATCGAATCTACTTTCTGCACCATGTATAAGAATAGCCAATAAAAAGGACATTGAACGGTTGAGAGACATTGCAGTTAAAGATATCAGTACATGTTACGTTTGATATCTTAAGGGCGGTTGAAAGATGCTAAGAAACTTCGTAACATTACTTTCGACTTTGCAACTCTGCTCCAATAGCCAGAGCTATTTTATGGAATCTAAATCTTTATCGTCACTTCTTACTATTGCTTTGTTCTACTGGCAATGTCGTTCGGTAGATACAACCACAAGTAAGAACATAGATAACAACAGAAGGTGAAATATCAGCCTACCAGATTCCACTAATACTGAATGTTAGATGCAGACCGTATTTCGCAATTCCATCAGATACAGGAAACAGAAAATGTATCAAATTAATATCTCTGAGTAAAGCAGTAATTTTTTTTATCTAAAACAAAAGCAGGAAAATCATAAGTTTATGGACATCCTTAATCTTAATCCTTTGATCCCAGTGCTCGTGATTTTGAGTTTTGTTTGGGTGAACATAATATATTAATTTGAACTTATTATGAACTTGCCATCAACACACCGACAATCAATATGGACCGACAGAGAACCACAACTAGAATGCAGATTTGTACAATAATTGTGGCAGCGTTTCGTTTGTCATTATGGCATAATAATAATATTGACTTTTGTGAATTATGGTTGCTACAAAAAAAACAATATTAAATTCATTTGTCATCCCAAACGATATATGTGTATAATCTAGCCCCGCCTCATAAAAAGTATGTCCTTAATACAAATTATATACCACGGAATTGCATTATTATTTAAATATGACTGCATAATATTACCCTTTAAGTGAACATTTAATGTAAAATCCATCTGCAATTCAAAACAAAATTTCTTTCGAGAATAATATACCATTTTGTAGTGGTCATTAAGTATTTATTGTTATTATGAATTTTACGTTAAAACGTTATTAAATTAAAAAAATAAGCTACCTTAAATTGAAATTAGTTTCAGACTTGCATTATTAAAAAATTAACAATTAAGTATAATGGAGGACGTTAATTGTGGAAAAGCATTCCTCCTTGTTAGCCAGTGAGATGTTGTCAAGTTCTTTATCTAAACTTTAAAATTAAGAGCTACCTCATTATCTGGTTCGTTATTCTGAAAAATGTAAATGTTTGTTGTCAAGGGAATGGTTTACGAAGCGAATTTTAGCCCATCGGCAAGTCTGAAGCCATTTATTGTATGCAAACCGCTGACAATATATCATCGATTTTTAATTGCTCCGTAGAGATTAATCAACAAATACCGATGTAAGCATAAAATATAATGAATGCTTGTCGACTTGACGCGAAAATTACACAGTGTTCGTTGAAGTAGGAAAAGTTAAAGCTTGATAGAGATAGTGAGTTTTGCACGATTTCTGTGACATGTTTATATGGCAAACTGATGATACCAATAAAGCTCAATGCAGCTGCGATATCATTCAGTCACGATTAGCTTTCAATACACTTGTAATAATATAGTATTGAATTAATAATATATTATTATTGTTTCACTGTAGAAACAATATTGTACATAGTGGCAAAAATATGAACTGGATATTGTCAAGGTTTAAGAAAATCCCAATACAAGTTTAAGCATATTTATGAAAATACTTTAATATGTAAAAGGCGTCTCAAAAGCACAGTGAAAATACGTATTTGAAAAGAAAGTTCACGTGTCTATATCTATAACAGTGGCCGCGACTCCTTTGAAATTGTAATTAATGCTAATATTTTTGAAAACTCACTGTTTGTTTCTACAATTTATTTAAGGACTTGACATTCGTTTTGCATTAACCAACACTTCATCAGAAGTATAACTATCAGTAAACTAAACTTAATAATACAGGGGTGATTTAACAAAAAGATTTAAACAAAATATGAGTAAATTAAACACTTGGAGGAGTTTCACTTTATTTTATTGATTACTCTATGTACATTTCGCCTTGCTAGGGCATCATCAGGAGTATTTACAGTACTGAAGAGACTTACAATAATTTTGGTTTAAATATACCTACACATTATGATCTATTAACTTAGGGTCTAAGAGGGGGTTAATACCGAATTGTACTTGGTTGTTGGATAATATTTTGTTAGACAAAACAGCTTTATTAATTTCTAAAATTTCAAATCGATCTAAATTTTTTCCGCCCTGTAAATGATGTAATCATTTAATGTTGTTTTTATTGCAAGTATGTTTATTGTTTATTAAATGAGAGGAAAGTCCAGAGGCATGTTTATTGTATTTAGCGTTTCTAATGTGTTCGTCAAAACGAATTGATATAGCTCTTTTGGACTTTCCTATGTTAGATCGATTTGAAATTTTAGAAATTAATAAAGCTGTTTGGTCTAACAAAATATTATCCAACGACCAAGTACAATTCGGTATTAACCCCCTCTTAGACCCTAAGTTAATAGATCATAATGTGTAGGTATATTTAAACCAAAATTATTGTAAGTCTCTTCAGTACTGTAAATACTCCTGATGATACCCTAGCAAGGTGAAATGTACGTAGAGTAATCAATAAAATAAAGTGAAACTCCTCCAAGTGTTTAATTTACTTATATTTTGTTTAAACAATGTTTCACCAAGAGTCCATGGCGAATTACTTCTGTAAAAAAATTTAAGTACAGTGAATATTGATGTCTATTTGATCATTTAGCAATGTATGGGTTTTTTATATTGGTTTATTTGCATAATTTGTAATAGAGAGAGTTTACAGTTTTATTTTCAATATGTAGTAGTTCAAATTCTTAATTAAAGAGATGTTATTCGTCAACTAAGTGTATTGCGTAATTCCAAACGAAATTTTTATTCTCGAAAGATTTTTTGTGTTCGTTTATTTTTTTTTAAATGTGTGTCTAGACTGTCCGATATAAATTTTATTACAAGAACTACACTTGAATTTGTATACACCTAATCGATTTTCTACCTTCTTTTTTTTTAATAAGCTTACTTAGAGTGTTTATTGTGTAATATGCAAGTTTTACATTATTGTTCTTAAATAATTTTTTAAAACTATTACAAGACTGGTTTAAATATGATTTTGTTTTAAAAATCATTATTTTTGTTACCTTTAATTAAACATTATTTACAAATTGTTTAAAAAGTAAAAGTTTACTTACCTATTTACTGAAAGGGTACACAAAGGAAACGTATTTTTTTTATTTGCATAAATCCAAGATATTTATTATTTTTAATAATAAGAAAAATAAGTAAGTAAAACAACTTTTAAATGTTTCAGACTAATTTATTATAACTCTACAATTGTTTTGGTATAATTATACCTTTCTCAAGAGTACACAAATTCTTACTAACTTTTAAGAATTGCTTATCATCTATTTATAGCTAATATATTTGAACATATAATATACATCATATCATTCGAAAAGTCCTATTGGCTATTTACTCAGAAATGCATATTGCTTTATGTAAGTCTGGCATCAATTATCGCTGTATTAAGGAAATTTTGTTGTTCGTTTACGATATGATGTTTGTTTTTAATACATTTTTTAATTTCGAAATATTCTAGTAAATTCAAACGTTTACCTTTCTTTTAATTGTGCAATCGCTTAATTCCATCTGAATTAATGAAATGATTTTGGTTTATACAGTGTGGAACTATGCCGGTACTATGTTTGTTGTCTGCTATCGATGTTTTATGCTCGTTTACGCGGATTTTTTAGGTTTTTGCCAGTGCATCACAAGTATTACATGATAATTTATATACTTCAAATTTGTTTAATAATTCTGTTTTTTTGTTGTTAACAATTTTACCTAAATTACATTTGTTGAAAGCTATGGTGTTAATGTTTAACCTGTTTAAGTTATTGCTAATTTTGTGAGTTATTTTTCCACAATAATTTATATATTATGATTATAATTAGTGTTATTTTTTAAATTAACTGGAGTATAAATCTTATTTAGGATGATTTTGTTTTCTTTATTTTTAATTAATTTATCTATTAGACTCGTTTTGTAACCATTGTTCTCCGCGATACATTTTATTGTGTGTATTTCTTTTTGGAAGTTGTTATTACTTAAAGATATCATAAAAAGTCTATGAATTAGACTGTTAAAGGCTGCCATTTTTATTCTAAAAGATTGGTTTGAATGGCAAGGTATTATCAGATCGGTGCAAGTAGGTTTTCTATAAATGTTATACTCTAGGTGGTTTGTGTGTTTTGTTACTTCTAAATCTAAAAAGTTTATTTTATTATTCTTTTCCAATTCCATAGTTAATTGAATACTATTATGAAATGAATTAAGTAGACCAATATATCAATTAATAATATATTATTTTTGTTGAATCATAATGCTATAAATAAAAACGGAATTATTAATCTTTTATAATCTCTTTATGAGATTGATTCTTTAGATTGAAATGTTTCGTGAATGATCAGGATTTCATTACTCCCACTATTATGTTCCATGTATATTCATGAAAAGTTCGACAACTTCAAGCCAACTTTCAAACCACTACGGTACCTATACTGAGAAGAACAATAATAATTATAATTCATAACTTCGAATCTGTATACGTACCAAACATGGATTGCGTTGTTAAATGAACAAAGTGTTACTTTCTCACTTTTGTTTTCGATTTAAAAATTCGTTTTGCGGAAGTGCAAACAAAATACCACTACCAACGTTATCCATTATGGAAACTCATTTGCATCTTCACTTTCACAACCTCAAAATTTTGCGTAGGTTTTATTGATTAACCTAATTTCCAAATCGGACTTTAAACATCTGTAACATTAACATGATAAAAGCTCGAAGTATTATTTCAATGGGATATCGGATCATTGACATTTTAGAACGGGGTCGGATGCTCCTAGGGAAACAAATTTGAACTTGAATGCACGATTTGTACCTTCAGTTTGTACTAATATCTACCAAAATTTTGAAATTATGTACTTCACTTGAAATTAATTTACTTACGTAATATTATCAATAAAGAGGCAATTGTTTCAGTGCGTGCTACCGTTTGTTGAAATTTTTTACTTTCTTGGATTTCAACTTTTCATTTCTATTAATAATTTTTATTATTATTAATAATAATGGCCATTAAAAACATTTAACTGAGGCAATGATACTACTAAGCTGTCCATTTTCACATCTGACACCATCTATAGAAAAAACTGTTTACTTTAAAAACCCCCCTTGATAAAATCTGGCATCAAAAGGCGGAACGTACAGGGCCGCAGCCAGCCCATGATATCAGGGGGATGGGGGCTGAGGAACCTTTTGGGTGGGCGCTATTAAAATAATTGGAAAGTCTGTTGTAATTCTCGCAATTTACAGGCACTAAGTTGTCGCATTAACTCAAACAAATCAATATTCTTCGTATAAACTTTTTCAAACGCCAAATGAATTAAATTAGCTTGTCGTTGGTGCTTCATAGACATTCTTTGGGTTCTGTTGATCCGTGTAGGTACCGAAAATGCTGACTCAAAAACAGGTGTACTATATCCAAAGGTACGGCTAAAATTTCAGCGAACATGTCGTCAGGATTGTCCTTTGAACAATAATTCTTCACAATATTTATTTCGCATGGTGATGATACCTGGATCTCTAATTTCTTCAAAATTCCTATTTCATCGATGTTCAGCTTCTCGACATCCGTAATGGCAGTGCAAAGATCTTTGTTATGAGAAAATCCAGTTTCCACGTGTAAAGCTTTCAAAATTTGCGGAGGATCGTCATCGGTTTCAGATCTTTGACCTATTTTATCAGCAATTATGAATCCATCAACAATTTTCTTGCTTTTCTTTGTCGCTTCAGATTCGGTCCATCTTGAGATATGTCATCTGAATTAATATTAAGAACTGTTGTGGCTTTATGAATGATGTCATCGAAGGATGTATCATTCCTCATTCCTTCCAAATTTTAAATGACTGCGTTGACGACCCTGATGGAATTAATTAAACTCGATAACGGCGTTGTCTCAGCTAGTAATCGATCTCGTCGTAGTGACGATCGCTCCTACTCCGTCCCGTTCGAGCCGAAAGCTGATGAAGTTTGGGGAATTGGCGCAATGACAAGTGTTATAACAGTAAGTTTTTCTCAAATTTCCTATAAATGCCGGCTGTTGATTGAAGGGGTGCTGAGATCCTTCTAGGGGGGCTCAACCCCTTGGAGCCCCCCCCCGTGGCTACGGTTCTGCCCTTATACTGAATTTAATTTTGATACTTTATTTTGAAGAAGGGAAAAGAAATCGAAACAAATAAACTTTTTTATTTATTTAATTACGATATGATGAAGTATAAAACCAACAAGGAGGATATTGATGGATTTATTGTTTTCATTTGTATATTTATTTTTATTCTCTTTTAATTGTAATAACGGAAACAAATCTTGGAAACAATTAAAAACTGATAATTTTTGATCAAAATTATCTCTACTATTTTAAACCAATTTGTCAAAAATATTTTGGTTTCAGTTATTCATAGTATAAAATCCTGTTCATTATGAAGCCCAAATTTAATTTTACAACATAGCATTATAAATTGGTATTAAATTATTTTATAGATCTTCTTTTGAATAAAATGTATATTATCATACCATTTGCAACTATGAATGTCTATTTGATAGACAAATCTAATACCTTATATATTATATTAATTATCAATTTTCTTAATTTTTATGGCTTTTCCCAAAATCGTAATTTCTGTTAAGTGTAGCTCATGTATTACAACAAAATACATTATTAAAAGGCACTTAAACATCTAGTCAAGGGTCTTTGAACCATCATGTTTGAACAAAAACTAGCTTCATTCCACGAAAAACCGCAAATACTACAAGAACATCCCACTTTTAACAAAACCGAATTCGTGTAATTACTCGATTTCGTAGTCAATTTTGTTTTGCCACGTCGAGAAACAGTTTATAACGGTACTTTAATTATTATCAAAACTTTTTCTAACACGTAGGCACATATTTTACTGCTTTGATTATTATTATTCTTTTAAAGCGGAAAGATCTTTTCAACGAAGAGAATACCCGTATAGATGAAAAGTAAACAGTGTTTGCTCTACTGTTGTTAATATTGGAAATAATAATGCGAATGTAAATATTTAGAATTGCAATAGTTTATGTCTTTTTTGAAGAAGGAAGGCTTGTATTTAGTTAATTCCTTAATTAAAGAACCTAAAAATTCTGATAAATTATTGGATATAAACTATACGTAATTCAAAATTAACAGTAAAAAGTCTACTGCAAAATAATGACGCCACATATTGGCATCTTAAAGATGAGTACAGAGAAGATGTTTAATAATGGAGAACCATTTAAGTTTATTTGCACGTCAATTAAAATATTCCTATGTTTAATTTTGTTAATTTCCTAAATTTGTATTAGTGATAAATTGTGACTAATATTTTATTGATAGGATTAGTAACACATGGAGAAGTTTCACTTATTTATATATTTAATTCACTCAACGTACATTTCGCCTTGTTAGGGCATCGTCAGGAGTATGATTAGATACTACAGTTTACTTAAAAAAAAACTTAAAAAACTTTTTTGTGTTTCATTCCCACCAGCTACTCGTGCTGGTGGGCGGGCCGTCCCTCCGACCTACACTGTGATGTAAAGCCGAGGGTAGGGCGTAAGGCCCTCTTCAGCCTCCTTGCAGGAATCGTGGGAATGGGTGGGTTATGTGGTTAGGGAGAGAAGTTTACAGTTTACTTTATAGCGATTCTCTTAAATACTAGGATGCTTAGGTGATAGGTACTAGGAGGATCTAGGAGGGGGTTGTTGCCAAATTCCAGTTGATCGTTTGCTAAATCTTTGTGTAATGAAACTGATTTTTTAATTTCTAGAATTTCGTATCTGTCTAAGATTTTTCCGCTTTGTATATGGTGTAACAGTTTCAAGTTATTTTTATTGCACGAATGGTTCTTATCTATTAAATGCGAAGAAAGTCCTGAGCAATGTTTGTTATTTATGGCGCTCCGAATGTGTTCATTGCAACGGGTGGCAATTGATCTTTTGGACTTTCCGATATATATAATTTGACAATTGGAGCAGGTAATTTCATAGACCCCACATTTCTAGTATCGTCACGTTTCTTACTTAGTTTATTATATACAAGAAGTTTGTTTATTTTCGAGTTATCAAAATAAGCGGGTTTTACATTTAATTGTCTTAACTTATTACCTACTTTTATACTTATACTATCATGGAAAGGAATTTTTCTCCATACATTGTCACTGTTTGCTGCAATATTTTGGTTGGGGTAAATTAATTTGTTAAAATTTTGTTTTAGTTTTTATGTATCATGCTTGGTTCATAACCATTGTTAATGGCTATAGTTTTTATTACTTTAATTTATTTATTAAAGTTGTATTTATATAACGGTATATTTATAAGTCTATTGAGCATTGAATGAAAACTGGCTAATTTAATATTTGTTGGATGGTTTGAACAAGCTGGAATTATGTGATCTGTAAACGTTTCTTTCCCATATATATTAAAGTTAATTTTATTGTTATTTATGCTTAACTTAAGATCTAAAAAGTTTAAATTATTATTGCCTATTTCTAAGGTGAATTGGATGTTTTGGTTTATGCTATTAATATAATTTATAAAGTTATGTAATTGGCGTTCTGTCTTTCCGTTTTATATGTAGAAAACACAACAAATTTCGTATTTCTTTCTAAAAACTACTTGGATATATGTGACCGCTCAATTTTCAAATTATCTTAGACGACGGACAATATCCTCACTCCTCTAATGAACCACTACTGACTTTAATACAGACATATATATGTTTTAAACATTTTCTCTTGCAGTTAATTGCATTCAGGATGGTAATGTTAAAAATTGCATAGTGCTACTTTCAACCAGTACATACATAATATAACAACCACGTAGTAATTTACTTCTAAAATGCCATTATTTTTTATTTGACAAAGAAAATTATGGACAACGGTTACAACACGGCTGCTAAAATGCTAATGTAGCTTCTCAGATCTTTTAAAAACAGTAATGACCAAAGGACACGCATAGTACAATTATTTCTTCTAGTATCTAAACCTACAATACTCGTATGTACAATATAAATAGTTTATGGTTTAAGTCGTTGACTTATCACAGATTGATTTCACTTGCTTTTTGTTATAGCTTATTAACTTAAATAGTAATTAATACCGAACAGTTCAGAGGTGTTTAATCAGACCATGCGGTATGTCTAAGGACGTCTGTTTTGTATAAATAACAATAATAAATAACACATTTGTTAAAGATATTTCGTTTTAAATTTTCATGTTATTGATTACTGATAAATAAATCATCTTTCTGTATCTTATATATCTTAGTATGGCTACTACCATGTTTCGTTTGGAGTAATCCGAAAGTTTAAACAAATGATCTCTAATTTCTTGGCCTACATGTTTAATAATTTTCGTTTTGTACCCCATCTATACCTGATGCATTATTATTCAAACCAAATTCATAAATAAAATTTAATTCCTAGTCAAACTTTAATCTTATCAGCATACCATAGGCATCATCTGCCTAAACTGAAGTTGTTCCATGAAAGGAAACTGATACATCATATTACAGACAGTATGTCACCATCTAATGGTATTTACTGCGAACTACTTTTTCATATATTTAGCGAGGCCTTAGGAAGGTATTTCCGACGCAGCTTCTACTTCTTTAAATTATTTAATGGTAAATTTTCTCTCATTATGGGATATACTAATTCATCTATCTCCACAGTGTCTTCTATTTCTAATAGATCTTCTAACTTTTGACCTACGTATGGATTCCTTAAGTATTCTTTCCATCTATCTGCTTCTTTCTCGTTTCCTATCAAAATGATTCCTGCCTTGTCTTTTATATGATTACTAGTGCACCCTATTTCTCTAAAATTCCTTTTGATTGTATTACAAGCTTTAACAATCTTACCTCCTTTAAACTGTTTTCGCCTTCTTTACATCTATTATAAATTCACTGTTCCCTAACTTACTCACACTTATGATTACATCTTATCGCCTTATTCCTATTTTGCCCTTCCTCATCTATACTGTTCTTGTACGACCCCCTTTCTTCTACTAACCCTAATCTCGTATTTTACCCAGAGTTTCCTAGTACCGTTTTCTTTAAGACCTGATATATCTCTAGTTGCGGAATCTAGACACGTTTCAATATAGTCTATACATCCCTATTGCATTAGTTTCTCCCTTGTTCTTTAGTATCTCGTCTATCCTTCTCCCTAACCTATACATTTTAGTTTCTCCAAGTCAAGGCGATTCTCCTATCTTCTCTCTTCACAATTTAAGATTAGTTTTCATAACTATTAGGTCATGATCACTTGATTTTTAAATCTTCGACTAACAAGAATGTAATCTAACCAATTTACTCAAAATTTCAGGGAAAATTTAATCAAAAATCATAAAATTATTCAGATTTAATATAACACATAAAGATTGTGATGGTAAAATAATCTCAAAGCAATGGGAGTTGTGATCCGTTCATTGGGCTACTATCCACTATCCACTATCCTGGTGAAGGAGAGTTTAAAATGTATGCTGATGAAATGGAAAAACCTAAAAATGATAATATTGAGTTCGAAGTTTTTGTGCGAGTGGTTGCAACTCGGGTTTGGAATACGAATAAAAAATGTGCAAATATATCCGCCAAGATGTTAGATTTCAGATAAGTTCTTAGCTTGGTTTGAAATAAGGTGGGTGGTGGACTTGTTCTACGTCCGTCATTTTGAAGCTGTAACGAAGACATAAAATGAAAATTTTGAAATAGGATAGCAACATTGTAACTACTCTAGAGTGAGTGTATGTAACACTCTTATGAGGAACACAAGTTACCAGCAAATAATAAATAAATAAATCTCCATCTGGCATCTTGCTCGTATAGCACCTTCTAACGTGTTAATCAAATAACGTTTTAGCAACAGTTATCTTATGTTTGTCATATAATCCTACCATTTCTATTGTGTGTTATTACTTCTTCTTTAACTTCACCTACTGTTGCTTTGAGGATTTCTTTTCCTGCCCTTTTACTAAACGAGTATACCTCTTCTTCATCTTCGTTACTATAATCGCGAGTACCTATAGACTTACCGTTTATACGGGTTTCGAATTTAACTTGATCACAACTATCCCATCGCTTTTCCGTAAATAGCTTTCTACTCTCTGCCCGACTTTCCTAACCATTACGATTCCTAGCCCTGAATTACTTTCTATTGATTCTGTAAATATTATTCTAAAGTCTCCGCTATATCTTATAAATGTTGCGTATGCTATTGATTCAAAAATTATACTTATCGATGATACCCTCCGAGATAGTTCCCGCCTGGACATTCGCATGGGAGATTATTGCTTTACCATAGTGACACCATCATGTGAGCTTCTGTTTATTGTACTTTATAGAACAAAAATAAACACAGTTTTGCTTCTTTTCATTTCTTAGTAAAATGTGCGAACAAAATAAATTACTTCCTTATTTTAACATATCATCGATGTGTTTTAACGTTTATTTGACATGCGTTATTATAAATTAATTAAGGCAGATGCGTGAAGTATACAGCAGGTAGACCATAAATAATGGGTTCATTACACTCATGTGTATCTTCACCGTAACTCAAACTGTCACTATTTCATTAATTTGCCTTTACTGCGATGGAAATAGCATTAGAAAATTTCATCAAAATATACAGTGTAAATTAATGAGTATATCCGTACTTCATCTTTTCCTTTAAAGCTGTTAAAGTTTGAAAAGATTTAATTAAGTTTAGTTTTCTGACTCTAGGAACGTGTTCTACTAATCTAATCATTGCCATTGCTACCTTTATTTAACGTTGCTTTCATTTGTAGAAAGTATACTAATTAAAAATTATTAAATGGATTATCAAATTGTGGTAAAAATGATCTACTACCAAACCTAGTAGTAATAATAAAAGAGTAATATTTTTTCTATTTTATCTTGACAAAGCCACATCGGAATCACAAAACATTAATATACACGCTGGATGTGATAAGTGATAAGATGAACTTACCAATCGGCACAAATTATCCATAAAAGCCACTGTACATTGTTTATATTATCTTTTCATGGATTACCTGCACAAATTTGGTTTGTATGCTTCTATCGTCTATTCAGAAGACCTGAAACTGTTTCAGATAAGAACAAAAATAAGTTCTTAGTCAAGTAAATTATCGAAGCTACCAGACGTCGATCCCGATTTCGATCTTATTAGATCTCATCAGCACGTCATAGGCAGATTCTATAAAGTGCTGACCAAATCGCTGGAACTGGGTGTAAAGCGGATTTAAATAAAACGTTGAAATGGCAGTATGTCGCCATCTACCTGCTTTTGTTGCCATTGTTAGCGTTATGAATACGACAACAGCAGCAAAAGCAGGTAGATTGGGAAATACTGCCATATCAACTGTATCGGATATTCTGATAAAGAGAGTTACATAACTATTGAAACCTTAACTATCATAAACAGACGACGCGATATGACCAAACAGCCCGTAAGTAATCAGAGTACTATCTACACAAATTAACAAATATTGCATCATAAACACAAAGGTTTTTACAGCCGGAATCCATAGTAGTATTCAGATTCGAGCTAGAGGGCCTACTGAGTCTTTGCCAAGACTTCGACGTATAATCTTCACCCACGTTGTCACCGCAGCCACTGATGATGTCAGCCGCAATTGCCGATGAAACCTCTGGACGTAACTGTTTATTTAGACCACGGCACTTTAGCACGAATCTGAATTCTACTGCAACTTACGTTTAGACAAGTGTTTTTTATTTTATTTTGTTGTATTTAATACATCCCTAGTACAACAATTTTATGTGGTAGTAAATAATCACGTAATTAACTATTCAAAAAAGAAGGAATTAAAATCTTTATTCGTCTAAATATTAAGATCAAAGATCTCACATTTGGAACGCGTCCTACCAAGTAGGCACAACGAACCGAAAGCCATATCCTACGACCGATTTCGACCTATCGGGTCTCATCAGGTGGGCGCTGGCAGAAAGGCCTTTACAGGCTATATTATAAATTTACATATGGAATCAACAGAAACAACTATTAGACGAATAAGAATTTTAATTTCTTCTTTTTTGAATATGTTATATCTTCGTCTAAGAATCCATCGGAATCAACAGTGTAATTCAATGCCGATAGGAGTATTAGCCCTCGGAGTAGTTGTTTCTGTTGATTCCATATTTATATTCATATTTATATTACGTATTTAACTAGACACTGATGATAAATGTGAAGAAGACATTAATTGCTTAATGTGTTGAATCAAATATTTATCATACGTTACTGAAACGATTCGTGTTAGTTTTCTGTTGAAATACTTATTTAAGCGAATGTCAAGTGCAAAAGTGCCTTCGTCCGTTTCCTTGAAAAAAATATTTAATTTTATTCCCTATGATTATGCAATTGCGCCGTACTGAACGACCTGTCCATTATTCCATAATCGTCCTCAAGTTGTCCGTTAATGTAAACTTAATCACACAGTTAAGCACAATATAGACCTTAAACGGCAAATATTACCCTGAAGCGAGAATTATGTAAAATGATTGATGAATTATACATAATATATGTTTACGCGTGAAATTATCTTTTAATATTAAAATGAATATACCTGTTATTACTAATACAAGTAGCCTTTTTATACTTTTCCTCTTAAGTAGAAAATATTTCGCAAAAGAAAACAAAATTCGTTTTTAAATACTTATCGCATATTTTGTACTACATAAATTATATCAAATATATTTTTTTATTTATTCATTTTATGTTTACTTTTATACTACAAAGATATACAATTATACAAATCACAATTTATACTGTCAACGAATTATATATTTGAACTGTGTTTTTTAAATTTTGCTAATTAAAAATCTGGATGGTTAATCGATGTCAGCGTTAATCATTCTAAGGAGGTTTAGTCTTTTTTATCTAACGATCAAAAATGTGCTTATTCATAATTAATCACTGGTGAATTGATATGTCAAGTAGCACAATGTTTGAGGTATTTACAACAAAGTTCACTCTTTGTTTTGTCAATGATCAGACGTGAAACTATGGGACGTTCTAAGAATAATAATTCTACAATAAGTTGATACTATTATCTTTCTTAAATTAACATAAATCCATAACAAAAAAGAACTCATAGAAGAACTGAAAATATACATCAACGTTCTATAAATTAAATATATGAAGCGTTTAATGATTGTAACTCCATAACAAGTAAAAGAAACACGTATAGTTACAAAAACTTTTATTGAACACAATATATATTTAGGCACACTGTGCCTTCTTCAGGTGTAGAAGTAATATAAACTAAAACTACAACATTTTAACTTATATACTAAACTTAATAGCTAAAAAGAGAAGGGGGTTGAAAAACTAAATATTTAATAGTGGGGTATTTACAACGTCTGTTTGTTCATTTAGAATAACTCCTAATTTATTAAATTTGTAAATATAGTAAATTTAATTTTACAATTTAGAAAGTATATAAATAATATTTTTATTATTTAAACTTCTATCTGCTATGAACTACGTGTATAAGAATTGCCCTTAATCGTAAATGAAATACCGTACACTTATGTAATCAGATATTTGAACTTTCACATAACACAACCTCGGTTAGCATACCAAAGTTTATTCACTCCAATGGGTCACAAATACCATATAAATGACAAAGATTTACAAGTTCGCCTTACCTTAAACTAGAAGCATTTTGATGAAGAATTAGTAAAAATAAAACACACTAAACACTTTCACTTAATTTTTATTGTAATCTTTACAAATTTGTTTCAATCTACAGGGCTAAATAAATCTGTAAATATTTGAAAAATATATAGATGATCCGATAATCAAACATAGTTAATAGTAATAAAATTCAATGAAAAGTTTCAACAAAATATAATAAAGAAAATCTCTTACAATTGTTTTGACGAGACATTCTTAAAGAGTAAACATGAATTACTATTAGTATTACTATTGGAATGACGGATTCGTCGAAACAATTGTAAGAAGTCTTCTTTAATATATTTTGTTGAAATTGTTCGCTGAATTTCATTACTACAAACATATTTTCCTTACTATGACTTAGATCCACAAATATAGTATTTTGAGAAGGTGGGCCAAGTTTACTGTGACTACCATGACAGCTTATCATCATAATTTAAATTCAGTGAGAAGCTTTAAAAATGTGATTTATAAAATTATATTGATAAGAACAAAAATAAGTTCTTGGTCAAATAATTTATCGAAGCTACCAAACGTGGTTCGCTATTTCGATCTTATTAGATCTCATCAGCACGCCATAGGCAGATTCGATAAATTACTGACCAAAACGGCACTAGCAGCAAGAGCAGTACGTCGACTGCCATATCAACGTTTTATTTTAATTATATTGCTTTGTATTCTCGCCATCGTCATCATCATACTCAGAATACTGTACTGGACTCCTTCTTATCATGTGCCAATCAATCTCATTTCCCAAAATCTAGTATTTGCCAACAGTAATCTAATCTAGGTCATCCTTCTGCCTCCCTTTACGCATTTTATGCTTCTAGTATATCTTTAACTAGTCCATCGTGTCTCAAAAGATATCCTACCTTTCCTTTTCCTTATTGGCTCTATATAACGAAAAATATCTACAACAAAAGAAAAGAGACAGTCCTAGGAGTTTCGTTATAGAGAATTTACAATGTACTTCTATTTTTAATAAAGGCGAAAAGCAGTGAGGCGCCACCTGATATATGAGAAAATGCGGATTCTTGCAAATTTTCCTGGCACCTTGCATTACAAGTCCCGCTAATAATCAGTAATTTAAGCACTTGCAGCAATTATACTAATTCAACAGAACCGTAATGATACCTTCTGTTGTTGATATCGCAATCTAGCATCTCCATACATTAAACTTTGCTGCTGCTTCTCCATCCAAGTATGCATGTTGTACGTTACGACCTTGAACACATTTATGCACAACATTTAATTAGAAAGTGTAAACGGTTTTAAAACTGGATGACATCTACCTTCAGTTCAAACGAGAATTAATAAACCCACATCGACTTAAAGATCTTTTTAAATTGTTTATACAAACCAACTTTTAATTGTCTTTGTTCTATATGTTTAACTTCGAATTTTTACTAATGATTTTAATATCTAAAAGCAAATTAATAGTACCTACAATCTTTGAAGCACTTTTTCGTAATTTTAAAGGATTAAAGGCACCATAAACAAACAAGTGTACCTTTTTTTGTCTCCAGATATCTGTTCCTTGGAATTCAAAAGTTTCTTGAATAAAATTAAATAAAAGAATTAGAACTGTATCACATTGAAATGGCGATTTGTGGAAACAAACATTCGATGTAAAAGTCCATGAATAAAAAGAAATACAGAAATTTATTTTATGTTTGAAGTTGTTCTTTGAAAAGCAAACTTCAATAAACGTAGGTCTTAAATTGATGGTCAAATATGTACCCATATTTACAAGCCGAACGAATTATCAGTTTCGTAACTTAGTATACGTTTTTAAAAATAAACTTACACAGGTCAACGAAATCAAGAATTGAAAAGTAAAATACAGAAGGGTAATTATTTACAACATAATTTGAAACGTTGCGTCCACATTTGACCTTACAATTACCTCAGCACGTCAGAATTTTAGGATATACTATTCTCAAAACTCAAAAAATGCAATTATTGGTCTATTCATTACCGAGATATTTTTAGCACTCGTAATTGCCCCAGCTCATCAAAAATTATTTTTTAACTACAAAATTCAAATGTTACTAATTGGGCTCGTTAGTATTTGAGATTAGGATATTATGCAATTTCTAAACTAGATTCGAATTTACCTTTGAAAAATACATCGAAAATGATTACCATTGTTGGGTTTTTTTGCTTTCAACCCGCCATAGTCTTTTTCGAATATCTTCCCTTTTTCGAAATAATTGTAAAACAAGAATAAAAAAAGAATATGTAATTGTTTTAAAACAAGTTCCACTTTGGTAGCAAAATCGATGGTAGAAACAAATTTTAAAAGAAATTAAAAGTTGAAAAGGAATACCCAATTTCACCCATTACCCACATACGAATAAAATTGGTATTTTCGAACGTCAATTTTCAATTTAATGTGGTATAACGATGAGTAACCATTTCTGTACGTGTTCTGCTACCTTGGCAGTGGGAGGACATGTACAAACAGCAACCAAATTTGCTAATTACTTATGCATACACTCCGCTACAGTACCGAACAACAAAAATGAATTGTTTCCATTATATTAGAAAATCTTTTAAATTCTGAAAAATCTGGAATGTGCGACAAGAGTTTTCCTTTTTAATACGACAATTTACATAAGTGAAATTCAAAAACAAAGCCTGTAATTTGCATAGTTTTAATTTAAAATGTTTTATAAATAAATACACATCCCTAGTCCCAATGTCAGTGAAGATATAACATATGGAAATTTATATTATTTAGAACTAGCTCTTTCCAACGACATTCCACATAACTACGGGCCTTTAGGATGTACTATATCAAACAATTTCTGAGAAAAACTGCTGACAGATGACAGAAGCGATAATCTTAAAAAGGCAAGGATTAGAATGGTGTGCATGAAGTCGATATGACTGCCTATAAATTTCATTTGTTTTATGCTCGTAAGAAATACAATGAAAAAAACCTTTTATATGGTATAAATCATACAGTGCAATAAAACATAAATGGTTTAAAAAAAGAGATACCAAGAAGTTTTAGAGTAAGTAGGTGTTATATACTAAGAACTTTGTACTTTCCCGAACATTATTTTTGTGAATCACTGTATCCGATGAAGAGTTCTGCGGATGACGCACCGACAAGTTTCGCCATCCACAGAAGGCAAGTCCCCCAAGTGTCATCCTCTCGTTGTTGCAGGTAGTGGATTCGAGGGCGCGTAACGACGCGCACGGTGCCGTTCAACAACAAGCTAAGCGACAGCTGGAAGTCTTTGAATCGAACGTACCCGGCGGACACCTGCAGGTCATCAAAACTCATACGGTGTCTAGCAGCCGGTGGACCAGCAACTCCTCTACAGGATCTGGTGGAGCAGGGGATGGTTGCGATCGAAATACCACCAATTCTACGGCTACCACATCGGTCACGAACGGTCAAGATTTACGTCCGGATTTTGAGGATTTGAAGGTAACTTGTTTAGGAAAAAAATTAGAAATAAGTACGAATTTTGTTTTTATCAATTCTTTAAAAAGTTTCGCTGATAAATAAATCGACATATCTTAAAGTAATTTGTAAAAAACATTTTACACAGGCAGTTACAAATATATGTATCAATACACTAGTTTTACGTTAATTTTTTACACTCATGAACTTGATTTTCTCAAATATGTATTCGTATGCAATAATTTCCGATTAGTTACGTTCATCAATAAATAATTAATTTCTGATACAGACAAATAAGTTCAATAACAGAAATGGATCCGTTGGTAATAGTTTTGTGAAACATTTTATAATAATGATGAAAAAAATTTAATGTTTCAAGATTTTATTGTAAAAACTCTACAATTGTCTCGGTTTGATAGACCTTTATCAAGAGTCAAGTAGTCACATTACTTACTCTTGATGAAGGTCTAACAAACTGAAACAATTGTAGAGTTTTTTTTACAATAAAATCTTGAAACATTTAAAAGCATTCAATTTCTTTCGTCATAAATAAGTTCAAATCGATTTGTCACTTGTGTCTATATAAACGTCCCTTATTTAAAGTATGGGGTTGAAATATCCAATAATCACCAATATACACATTTATAACAATATCGATTTTGTTTTATTTGGTGAAAAAATGTTGATCGTGCCTGTTGTATTTTTTATTTATTTGAGAACAAAACTTTAGATACTTCTGTATCTAACCCTGTATATAAAATTTCCCGCGAGTAAAGAACCATTCTATTGAATTTGTGTTGTATGACCTTCACATGTCCATTGCAAAAAACAAATGAAGCTTATCATGACCACATTAACAATTCCACAGAACGTTGCTTTATTTGGGTTAGTATATAACTGTGATCAGATTGTTTGATGTGTACACTTTAGAATATTGTGATTCCTAGGAATACTCTTAAATTGTATGGATATTTTATATTATTGAAGTGAGTAATTCATATTAGTTTATTGTATTTATCAATATAAAGACAGTAGATTATAGTTTTTTCTGATACATCACGTATAAAATAAAATAAAATTTTAACATTAAATTTATCAGATACCGTTAAAATCCTCAATAATTTATAGCTTATAAGCATGTAATATTAATAGCTTAAAACGAAGGCTATAAAAATGTTTTAAACGAGCTCCAGACACTATTGAAAAAACTCAATGCTTAAAAATTTATTACAGTTGTCTCTTAACCCACTCGACGTGACCTCACAAAAATCAAAAGCATCTGTAGGTCGTAGCGTTGGAAGACGTCCCCCTTCACGACCCCGGGTACGTGAGGAAGCATTTTCCTCCTTCAACACACACACCCAACATACTACGACATCAAGTATTAACAACCCTCACGCAACTGCAGCCGTCAACCTCCATCGAGTATCTCGGCTTTGTCATCAGATCCACGAACACGCTGTGAAACAAGCTTTTGGAGAACGTCGCCACTATTTCAAATCAACGAAAGCTGTGATCAACAAAAACGAAAAATTCGAAAAACTTCCGATACACGAACGTGAGAGTGGAGATGGGGTCGAAATAATAGAAATCGAAAGTCCTAATGCCTCCGACATTGAAACTAATCACTCTAAACTAACACGTACTAAAAGTTCTAGTAGTGAAGACCTCCATTTAATTTCTTACGAAAACGATAAATGTAATAAAAGCGTAGAAGATCTCGAGGACTTGGAACAACTCCAAAGCTGGCGCAGAACTTCCAAAATACGCCGATCTTTGCAGTTCCCAAAGCAAAATAAACTGGTCTCTAATAAACCTCCCGATCTTCCTGAAAATACTGGAAGTGTTCGGAGGATTCGAGAAGACTTAGAGACTGGAAGACGACTGAATACTGCCCTCAGGGGGAATAACATAAATTTAGAAGCGTTAGATCAAATTTTACAGTCGATATCGAGCTCTAGCAGTATCCAGTCTGATAGAAGCGAAAAACAAGACTATCAGGACGATAGTGAGTCGCAAATAGAGTCAAAAAAAGACAAAAGACACTCTTTTGTCACAGTGGAATCACTTCAGGAAGTTAAAGGTCGCTTAAGACGCACCAGCTGCCATACTGATGATATTTATAAAGAAACAGACTGCCGAAATAACAACATGATGACAAGAAAAGAAGAAGAGACTGACGATGGTATTGGTGCAGAAGAGTATGGAATCAAAGGATTATCTAATAACAATAGTTCTTCTGGTAATAATAGCGCCCGTGTTCGATCGTATGTCTACGGACTAGAAACAATGCTAAATAAAAAACCGATTTTAGGTACTGGAAGTTTAGAATCGCGAACATCTAAGCAGACTAATGCAAATTCTATCAATCGAAACGACGATTGGTATAATCGAAGAAAATCGTACGGTTTCGAAAAAGTTCATAACGAATCTGACACTAACAAATCCGTGTCGTTAAAGAATAAAGGTGTCATCGAATCATCCACTGACAGTGGAATTTGCAAATCGAATGACACTATGAACCTACCTCCATTAATAAAAGGTAACGGTTTCAAGTTAACCGACAGCTCACCAGATGGTCATAGTGACACAAACGAAACACCAATAGGAAAGAACATAAATTATACAGATTATGCCCCCACTACAATGGGAAATGTAAAAAGATTCAGTTCAATATTTGAACAAAATAAGGACATATTTCAAAAAAGAAACGACGAAAACACCAACTCCTGGAACAGAAACTTCATTCAAAAGTACAGAAACGACTTGGAAGGCACAACCGTAACTATTCCAATTAAATTAGAAAATTACAGGAGGCAATTATCGTGTGGAAGTGGAACGCCATCAGTAACAGTTAATTCTCCTTCGGATATTAAAAGACATTCAATAGCTGTCGATGAAATGAAATACGTTAACAACACATTTAAAATTAACGAAACAGCTGATGAAGTAACGGACGAAGATAATCCAAATTTCAACCGAAAACATAAAAAAGTAGAATTTTGTAAAACAGAAGTACATTTTGCTCCAGATTCTGGAAAAATAAATATAATTGAAACCGATGAAAAGCCACCCCCAACTAACACATTCCGTAGACGTCGAAGAAACTCGGGGAGCTCTTACGTGGAAATGATTGAGGAGTGCAACAAGAAAGGCGTACCCACATTACATTTTGGAGACAATTATGAAAAACATCTCATACATAACCAGATACAGCCTCATACTCAAACAGAAAACACTGTCACTGTAACCACTAACGGAAATATTCAAGAATATTTCGAAGTTAACAACGAAGAAAAAGAAAATTCGGAAAGCGATGTACCAAAAGGTATTTTGAAAAATAAACCTATTAAACCAAAGCCTTACATACTTGGCGATATTAATAATTCTCTTCAAAATACTGCCTTGCCAAATAGTGAAATTTGGGGTGTACGGCTTAAACCGGTTAAAAAGGAAGATGCCCCAATGTGGAAATCCACAGTCACATTAAAGAACACAACGTTCGATAATAACGTTCAACCAAAAGTAAAAACTATGGCTCCTAGATCTCCTAAAATCGAAAGAAATCGGAATTATAATTCTGCAGAATTCAACGAAAATGTAGAAAAAATACGAATTATTTCCTCTGAAACGGAAGGAAATCATAAAATTGAAAGTAAAGGATTTTCTACTAAAGTTAATATTGGAGGTAGTGATTCGACCTTTGTTCAAAACGCGGTTGTTTACAATGGTTTTACTAACGAAAATCACCCGTCATCATGGCCACAACCTGAAGAAAGCAATGAAAGTAAGTTTTTTATTTTTCTTTTAAAATGCATGCTTGTAGTACTTGACGTAGATGCTTTAAATTAAACCATTACAATTTCTAATTCAGACGATTTCAATAGCTACCTTGCTAAAATTTTATTGTAAATAAAAATTAGTCGTTAGGCTTAAACCGTATTGAAGTTTTCCTATTTCATCCCTAATACCGAATAGGATTGCAAGTGTGGTATGTATATTTTACGCCATTTGTTTTTCGGACTTTATCGAACATCTTTAATTTGTATTGATTTACTTTATTCTTTTTCTAGAACACTCTACTTACTGCAAATGTACCTTTTTCTGTATGTGCATGATTGATATTAACGAAATGTAGTAAATAGTTATTCGCATTGTTTTATTTTTGCACTACTACTAGTAGTAAACTATAACGCTTTAAATATTGATGGCTTTTGTTTCTGACGAAACGTGTGGATTCCAGATATAAAAACGCAGACGTATAATAGAAGTCTAGTGGTGCGTATTGGACAGACCGACAAAACTACCTCACAACAATTGTTTGACAAAGACTGTGATAATTCGAACAACAAGACGACCACAAAAATTACTATAGACCTTACACCCTCACCAACGACTGAAAAATCTTACGATCCTCTCAAAAAACTGCCAACAACTAGTATACAAGAGTTCAAGTCCACGTCTCTCATACTTAACACTTTTAAGACTGAAATTTGCAATAGAAACGATACTGTCCAAAGAATATCTGATGTAAAATCGAGCATCCCGCAACAACTTGAAGCACTGAAGAAACTGTACGAAGAAGCCTTGAGCGATAGCGAAGCAGACAAAGAAGTTCAACTACTGATGGATCAAAATGGTTACGAATCTAATAAAGAAACCGATGGCGATTGTAATAGTATCGTGTCAGGAAGTTGGAGTAAACTCAGGGCGTACAAATTAATGAATCAGGAAAAGAATAGGTCTCACTTAGCAATAAAATCAGAAAATGCACTTATAGGAAAAGGTATATTTGCACGATAATCTAACCGCTGCTTATTGTAAAATATTCATTAAAAACAAAGCAAACAGATCAAAATTAAAACATCGTTCAGTATAAAGAAAAACAAGTTAGTTAAAGAATTTGTAATTATGTCAATATTAATCAATCGAATTTTAGGAATTATGTTATTGCAATAAGCTTATTATATTAAAAATTGTAAGCAAGTAACTTTTCTCAGAAGTTCTCATTAATTTCTAATTATTGTAATGATACACCCTTTTTTCTACCAAAGTTGTATTTTTAGATTCCAGATCTCATAATTCCGTTGGTAGAATAGGATATAATCAAAGTAATACTCGTTTGCATTCTAACAAGGATAACGAATGGGGCAAAAGTTCTTCTGCTCCCGATAATGTTCAAAAACAAGTTCCTCATTCATCTAATAATTACGAAAATAAGCCTTTCTCAACTTCGAAGCAATCACGAACGTTTACAACTTCTCCTGAGAGAAGCCACACAAATATGTCACCAAAACTCAGAGGTACTGAAGAACATCATTACGAAACGTTATCAAAATATAGAAAGTCCCGCTCTTCTAGTCAAGAAAGGATATATGAAAACGACATTCATAAAAATAATACTCGTTCTCAAAATAGGATAAATAGAAATATAGCAGATAAAAATCGTGATAAACTCAGCCGATCTCCTTCTCCACCTGCTCATACTTCTGTTAAGACTCCACCCCCAATTGCGTGTGTAGTACGAAATCTAAGAAAATCAGACATGAAATACTTTGGTCTAAAAGAATCTACACCTCCACCTATACCAGACAAATATTTCAAAAAGAAAAGCAGTCAGGAGGTTTCTCAAACAAATGTGAATAGACGTTTAATTCCATCCGAAGACACTCATAAAATTGAACATGAGAAACTGCAGCAGAAAAAAGAATCTTTGTTAACACATCGAGAAAAATCAGGAGCCACATCATCTTCGAAATATAATGTTTCAGCACGAAGTAGATCTTCTGAACGGCACGTTCAGAAAAAATCTCCTCCCCAACGTAAAGCAGACAGTGGAAAACGTAAATCACCTCATCGAAAAAATTCAAGACCTGATTCTCCGATATACGAGAATATAGACGAAGTATTGGATAGTTCGAAAAACAATTCAACTGATTTCGATAGCAGCATATTGGAAGAGCTTACCAAAGCCGCTGATCAAATATTACAGGCTGTCAGTGATTATGCCGATGAAGAATCATTCAGTAAGCTGCTATCTGATGAAGATGCTAATAATCGAGTAAAACCTGAAAAACTCGAAACCATATCCGAATCAAAATCATGGCAACAACATTCCAAAACTAAAGGATCTCGTCAAAAAGAAATAAAATCTGTTAAGCGCACATCTTCGACTTCTTCGGCAGAGAGTACACATGAAATAAGAAGTGCATCGAACACAAGCAAGAGGATTACTGATAGTGATAGATATAGAAAAAAATCGACTGAATCACCAGCTGTAAGAGCAGCAACAAAAGCACGAAGATTACAACGAGCCAGTAGCAGAGAAGCATTGCTGTTATCACATGGAAGCTCTTCTGAAGATTTACCAGTAAAGGACGAAACGCCTCTAAGAAAACCGAGAATTGTAAGGAAAACCAAATGTACTCAATTGAAAATTACAAATGGATTGGAAATTCAGAAAAGGCCAACGACATCAGTAAAAAGCTATGGAAATCGAATAAGCGAAGATAAGTAAGTGTACAGAACGATGGCAATTTTTATAAATTATATTTTATTCATCGATATTCTTTCAGGGCTCCGGTGGCAGCTTTGCCGGAAATAAGGCACAAAACTGCAATTTCAACGATTCGTAGTACAGCCGAGAAAATGGCAAGCAGAGAAAAGGCAAACAAACTAAAAACTGATGACCGAAAGAAATTGTCAGCAACGTCATCAAAACGAGATAGTATTCCAGGTAATTATTAGAATGTTTAGCATTAGTAATCATTTAATTACCTCTTCTTGTTATAAGTTGTAGCGTGGCCTAAATCAAATAAGACAAAAGAGATTTCGTCTAGTCATCGTATTTCAACAGCGTACGTACTGAAACGTAGGGTAGAGAGTAGGGAAATTGATACCAATGTCTGTCCGTGTTTTCTTTCTTAGCTCTACGCTAGGTACTCGAAAAATGATTACATTGTCTAATAATTATCCTTTAAAACGTCAAAAACAGAATTTTTAGAAGCTTTATTATTTTTATCAGATGAGGAAAGTAGCAACAACTTTCCATAAACCCTCAACTATGAATAGATTTACGGTTCTTGGAAACTTTGAACACTTTAATGTTCTGTTTATGACGATACCGACTGTAGAAAATTAAATTTAAATTATGTATTTAATAATCTTATTCCTATTTTGCATGTCGCTTGGAACGACTTTAACACTCTAACATACAGTAGATTGATTTGGCTTTAATTATTACCGTATATACCTAGCGTAGCTAAAAAACATTTTCGAATAAGAATGTAGTTACAGATTGCTAATTAAAATAGTAAATATTAACTGCATTATTTTTAATAGTTAAAATCTGTGTCCGAAAAGAAAAAAGGTTATTGGAATATTTTGATTTAAATAAATGACACAGTTAGAACAAAATTCATTTGAAAATAAATTCTATTTTGTTTTCAGGCAATATAAATACGAATTTATCCTGTGATTTGAAGGAAGAAGCTTCGGAGCTTTGTAGTGTTAAACATCTTAGAAACTTTTTTGATTCGAAATTTACTACCTACTAAAGAATAATTCGTTAATTATGAGAGAAACCAACATTCAAAATTATTATTTGGCATCATCCGTAATTCAATAAAAAAAATCGAAAACGTTGCCTGAAGAAAAGGCAGCAGAAGAAATCAAAATTATATTAAGGTAATCGAAACCAAAAGCGTAGTAAATCAACAGAAATAAAAATATTTAAGTAATTTTCGCCATTATAATGGATACTTTTGTTCGATATTATTTACTAAGCTGAGTTACCAACAAAGTCAAAAACATAATTAAAAAGTATTATATATTTATTTGTCATTCCTCTCCTATAATTGCCCATCATAATAACCTTCTTATATTTTTATATGATGCGAATTAATTAAAATATAACTAAGCTGTAGTATAAAAATGTAAAAATAAATAATGACATTTACAATTGTTTAATTTGATTTGTAATTTTTCAGAAGCATCAAAAAGTGTTCCAGAGGTGATAAAGCAACGAAATATTAAACAGAAAACTAAGAAGAGGTAAAAAAGTTTTATACTCCGCAGCACTTGTCTCACATTTGCCAAATACGCAACTCCTTTATTGCTTGGTTTCTTTTATTTTTTTACAAACTGTGTTTATTTAGGTGTTGTAGTTTGTAAGTTCCTAATTCCTTTTTTATAATAAGAATTTAGATAATACTTATACATTCATTTTTTTATGTAATAAGCAAATTTGCTAAGTCTAGTTACGGACTAATTTTCATTTATAATTATACATTTTTAATATTAACAAAACGTAATGTGTGATCAGCTTTGGTTATGTGATGAATAAAGAAGTAAACTGTTATTAACATGAACATTTTTTGTTTTTTTTAATCTATTTTAAATTATTTAATCAACAAAAGTATTGTTCTTCAAATTATAAGGTGTCTATTTATGGTAAGTAACAGGCTGCAAAAATGTAACAAATTAATTGCAAATCATTTGCTAATATAAATATAAGCATTAACAATTGAGAATTTCAATTTGTTTCTGATTTACTACTGCCAAAAATAGTTTCTTTTTTATTTACATTTTATCATATTATATATTATTTTAATTCTACTCTTGCCATTAATTTCAAATTTAAAAATTAATTGAGGGCAGGCAACCCAAAGTACGCCTGGATGCCAGAGTAAGTTTGGTAACATAAGTTACCGAACAGTTTACGAATGAAAATTTTACATGGAATTTTTCCAGTTAAAAAATGATTAAACTTAATTATTGATTAATGCACATATAAAATACAAATAAAATAATTAACAACTCAAACTATAAATTGTGCTCAGTTTTAAATATCGTTTTAATATTTCAAATTGTACTGTAGGTATATTTTATAATTTTTTTTTTTTGAAACCAATCTTAAATCTCATGTTTGTTTTATATTGCTTGCATGTAAAATAATAAATTTGAAATCCATAAATGTGCTATAAAACATTCAAGAAATAGCAATTTATGAGTCAGAATGACGTCATGGGACGAGAAATGACGTAAGTGCGGTCGGTATGTGACCTAAATGGGTTACGTCATCATCAAATAGTTGAGTATATAATTTTTATTTTACTTCTGAACGGATGCATTAATTTTACAAAAAAATAGTTTAACGCTAAAAAAATATGTTTACATAAAATAATGAAAATTCCTTCTTAGACTTCTTTTATTTATAATTACTGGTTCATAAAAGTTTCCAGATAGAGAAACAATTACCTACTTGTTTTTTTTAATATTACAATAAATAACTAATTAACTTGAAATAGCTTCTTGGTATATAATATATATATATATATGGAAAATAGTTTGAATATACTACTGAAAATTGGACATTTATCGATCAAGGTCTCAATATTTTTATTGCGCGTTAAAAATATTTCAATTTTCAAGAGAATAAAAGTAAATGGTGTGCAATTTGTTCAAAGTATGTAAAATTTATGTATACAAAAATCCACATATTACTATGTTGCGCAGTTGCATTTTTAAATAAAAGAAAAAATGAACAAGAACAAACATTTCTAATCTTCTGGGTTGTTACTGAAGTAATATTTTAAACATAGTTAGATGGGTATCTTTTTCTTATCTGTTTTAACATGAAATATTATGTTATGACAAATATTGTTACGTGTTTAAGTTTTTTAACTGTTTAAAATAAATAATTTAGTTTTACATACTTTTACCAAGTTGTGGGGAGTTTATCGAGAAATATAGAGTAGCGCGGGTGATGCGGGGTAAGAAGGGAGAAGCAACTCGCGCTATATGCCGCCATTGCTATGACGCTTACTTCGTTTGTGTTCTCGTCCAGTGACGACCGCCCAGAAATTTTGACGTGGCTACTACGTATAGCCCTATTACCCACTCCGAAAGCAGCGAAGCTGGTGACGAGAAATACGTAACTGGTAAGTACTCAGCTGAAGAATAACAATCAGACGTGGACCAGATTATACCCTTTGAGGAGGGTAGTGAACGAAAATTTAATAACGGGCTTGTGCTAAATCGAAAATGTCGCCTGTGTGTTCTTCGAGTTTACTGCGAAAGGTAGTGAAATATGGCGTCATTGAGTAGTTATGTGTTTTAAATTTAGATTTCACTCACATATCGCATACATTTCTAAAACACGAATAATTTTAGTGATAATAATGTAGTGAATCCTCCTTGAATGGTAGTACGTAATCGATATATTACTGCAATGTCACTTGTTAAAGGTTACATCAGAACGTATCTTAGTGAAGCTGATTATTATATTTTTGTTTGTAGTATTAAAGTAATCAACATTTTGCTCGAATTACCTTCACCGAATTTCATGTCGAATCAATTACAATACACTTTCGCAAATATTACGTCAATCTAATCGCTAATATTTAGATTTCTCGTACAACAAAATGAATTGCAAGTGTTGACAATTTTAATTGCCCAGATTCTGCTTATCACTAAGCTCTGCGTACTAAAAATAAAATATAACCTACCTATTAATGGAATTTTATTTATCTACTCAATGCAGAAGTCAACGGTTTCTGAATCTTACTATAATATGAAAACAAAAATTATAAGCAGTTCCTTGTAATTTTATTTAAATTAAGACAAAAAACATACATATTACTCATTTACCCCACATTTAGAATTTTCTTTAGTTAGTATGATTGTGAAAAATTAGTTTTTTTATATTAACTAAGTACCTATTGAAACAAATATTTATAATTATATCAGAACTGTTTGAAAGTAAACATTGGAACAAATTACACATAAGTGTCAGTACATACTGATTTAATGGTATGAAATTATTATATATATATATATATATATATAATTATTTTCAATTTTTGGAAAATGTATACAATTAATTTGAAATTATGGAGGATATCAGTTGTTAACAAAAGTTGTTATTTCAGGTGCCATTTTCCCTGAATGATGGAAGGGATGGTGGAAGAAAATGGTACAGTTGATCCTCTGGCCCCATCTCCGGATCCACCTTTGTCTATAGCTTCTTCGGTAGGGGTCACTAACTCTCAGCCTCATCTGGTGGCAGCTACTAACATTGTTCAACTCACATTACCTACTCATACTCAGGCACAGGTAGGGGTTCAACCCCTCTGTGCATGACTGCATGGTTATTTTTGTCATTAATCATCCTAATTATCACTTTTACTTTAGCAGCACATTTTTATTAATGTGTTATCCATACAGTAATCCCAAACTCATCTAAAATATCATTTTTATCATTATGTTAAAGCAATATGTAGCACTGCTTCTATTTTTTCTCTTCTCAGGAGCAATAGTTCACATATTAATTTGTTATCTATAGTTTTTATTCTTGAAGTGTCAAAATACAGGAAAAACTAAAATAAATCCAAATTTTTCAGCACTTGCTAACAGCAGAATGTTCTTTCTATATGAATTGCTGTACCTATCTATTCTTACTACATAATAGGAAAGTAAAAAATGTCTTATAATTAAATTTGACCTTGAACGGAGATAACATTCTCAAGAAGAGATTATGAGAATTTAATTGCTAGTTTAATTATATATTTCTATGATTTTTTAGGCATTTAAGTTTCTTGTTTTAATTTTATATAAAATTGCTATTATAAAAAAAGAAATTTTATTAGGTATGCTTAGTACTTTGTGTAGTAATTTTCTCATACAAGAAATTAATACTAGTACTACCCACACACTACACAGTAATGTCAGACTCCAAAATTTCATTACTAAAACTTAATGTATTAGAAAGTTAAAATTGAAGTAACCATTAAAATAAATTTAAATTTTTGTTTCTTCATTTTTAATTTTTGGTATTTTAAAAATATTGTATTGTACTTTTACAATAAATATAATTATTTTCACTTTCATATGTAGTAAAATAGTTGTTTATGTGCCTATAAATAGTTTCTGTTTACTAAGAGGTCTTTAACAAAACGTCTTCTACTAGTTTTTCTACAGCTGTCATTCATTTCATCATAAGCATGCAAAAAAACTTGTCCTTAAATAGCGTTGACTTAACATTTTGCCAAGTAGAAAAAGATAACTTGTTCTAAATTTGCATGAGTAGCAAATAATAAAAATATACAATTTAAATCAGCCTGCATTCTAATTTTGGACCGTTTTATAGGTCCAGTCAGTCATACAACCCAACCAACAGTCAGTTATTCAAACAGCAGCTAATCTACAGCCTATGCTGAGCAAAGGCAACGTTATACTAGTTAGTAAACCTAATTCTGTCATACAAACGACACAAGGAAGTTTGCAGGCTCTCCAGGTAAGATTAGCTGCTCAAAAGACGATTTATTGTAAGCTCAATTATGCATGATTAGATCTAAGGACATTGAAATTAAGCATCAGCATTTCTCATTTCATCCTGGTCAATTTCAAATTTTTATTACCTAATTATCCTTCATTAAAAAGTATTAATTTATTTAATAACATTAAGTCTGTACATATAAATATATATATATATATATATGTATTTCAAATTCGTGATATTAAAATAACCATTATATTCCAAATTATGATTAAATAGTAGAAACTACAATAATTTTTGAGTCAGTTTTCTTTGCTTATTTATTTATTATTGTTAATGATGACTTAGGTGGTGGAAGCTCAAAGTGATGAAAGCCTTTCGGATGACGAATCGCTTAAGAAGCGAAGGGATCTGTTGACGAGGCGTCCGTCCTATAGGAAAATTTTAAACGAACTTGGAGGGGGTGAGATTGCTGGTATGTTTTTTTATGCATGCAAAGGGGTCCTATAGATTCGTGTAAAATTAAAAAATGTTATTCCAGGTTTTATCTTTTTCCTTTTTTTTATTTTTTAGATTTTATGATAGTTACGAGAGATGTTATCGATAGAGTATGTAAATTTATTTGGTTCACAATTTATTCTTAGACGTTTAGATACATAAAGTTAATGTGATTCGTTTCTTTCTTCTAATTTTGCATGGCGATAGGCTTTCTAAAGGGTGCAGTAATTATTGCTCTATACATGGTGGTGTTTCAATTGATTTTAATAATAATTTTCTGCTTTACCCTTTGTTTTATGTAAAAAAAAAAAAACGGTTGGCATGTATAAGGCAAGATATGATTTTACACTTTAACATAATACACTAATATTACTTGCTTTTTGTAAGGCCCATTGTTTTATTATATTATTTGTCAATAAGATGAAAAGATAAAAATATACAGAATTTGGGCTAATAAAAAAAATAATTTTGGCTTTTGTCGGATTATTTTTTATGTCTATACAAAAAGAGAAAACTATTACTGTGAGAATTTATGGAAAAAAAAATAAAAAATATTCTTGGGTAGATTTTTTTGTTGCAGCCAATTGATATCCGTTTGTAGTAAGTATAAGTATATTCATATGAATCTTTTACATTAAATTTCTGATTCATATATTTTGCTAATATAAAGCTTTGTAGAAAGACGAATACTATCGATATTACGTTTTGCTTATATTTTTCTTTGATGTCTTTCCTTCCTATTATCTTTTCCATAAATTCTCCATGTAGATTTTTCCAAATTTTCTTAATATAATTTCAGTAACAAAGTAATAGAGAAACTTCTAATGTCTGTGGTATGGGATTCAAAGAGAAACAATGGGCAAATTCTTACAGTTAGTTGTTAGTGGACAGTTCAGTTTAGCTTTGGTCGAGGAACAGTTTTGTGGCAACTGACTAAAAGAAAAAATTTTAACAATGTTCACAGAAGGCAAGATTGAGCAGACTTCTTCCGAAGCGGATAGTGAATTGTCCTCACACTCAATCCCATACCACACAGGTTAGTTAAAAAGAAACAATCGAAACAAAAGTAATTAAAATAAAATATATAACACCTAACTTTTTGTCCTAGAGCAGCTTGCAATCACAAATCATTTACAAACGTTATTAGTGGGAGTACCATTTTATATCATTAATAAATTTGGTTAACATCTTTAAGGTTTTTATTATTATTTTTTATATATTTTGTTTTTAATTGGTGCGCTACTATAACTTCAATTTATTCATTATTTTTGTAAGCTTATTTGTTATTATTACTTATTTATTTTGCACAAGCTCTTGATAATGTTAATAAATAATAATAGCCTTTTAATAATAAACGAAACGTTGAGATTAATTTTACCAGCACATATTCCATTACTGAGCCTTAATTTTCTAAACTCACCATAAGTTAAAAAAGTCTTGAAATTATAACATAATTATTACAACCATTAGTAATTGTGTGTTCACCTAATTTATTGCAGTTCTATATTATGTGCTTTATAAACATATTTTAATGAAATACTTGAAGAATTTTTAGTAGGGGTAAATTTTAAATACATTAATGCGATATTAATTATTGAGTTATTTATGTCCACTACAGATTACCTCATACAATGAGGGAATTTTTTTTTCACGGCGGGGGCGTACAACAGTAACAAAATTTTCCCTCATTGTATGAGGTAATCTGTAGTGGGTATAAATTAATTCAACGTATATTTTGTGTAATCATGTAGATGCTGAAAATACTTAAAATGGGAACTTTTCAACTTCTTTATATAGCTGTTAATAAGAATCAATAATTTCACATAAAGGAAATAATTTTTTATGGTGTTAAGGAATAAAACGTACTCTTTATTTCAGTTGAATAATTATAAATCGTTTTGATAAAATTTGGCAATTATATAGGAAATATAATTACGTATACTTTAATTAAACAGTCGTCTTAATTTTTTTTTTCATCTTTTAGTCATTCCAGCAGGTGCTATTCAAATTTCTAGTGGTGAGGGAGGACAAGGAATCCACACGTTAACAATGACGAATTCGACAGCAGGTGGTGCAATCGTTCAATATGGGCAAGGAGGTCAAGAGTTTTTCGTACCAGGTAAGTTACCGTAAAAGCATTTAAGATACTAATTAGAAATAAATGTTTATGTATTATTTGAAATTTATTGATTTTGTTGGTGTAGTTGTTACTCAGGGTGGTAACTTAGGCGGGGGTGGTAACGAAGATCAGGCACGGAAACGTGAGATGCGCCTACTAAAAAACCGGGAAGCCGCGCGAGAATGTAGGCGGAAGAAGAAGGAATATATTAAGTGCCTAGAAAATCGCGTGGCGGTTCTCGAAAATCAAAACAAAGCGCTTATTGACGAATTAAAATCGTTAAAGGAACTTTATTGTCAGCAAAAAGGGGACTGAGGAAAGGTGTGACTTATTTTTTTCAAAACGGTGTTGGATACTTTTGCTATAAATATTTTTGGGATGGCCTCTGTCGGTTGTGGACATTGTGCAATATCCTTATAGGTGATCTGTTTGCCGTGAAAACAAACAGGAAAATCAAATCGTTTCTGTTTTCTTTCTCTCTATCTCTCTTTATGCATTTAAAGTGGTTGGTGAATTGAAATATACATACATACTTATATTTGTTGAAATTTCTCCAAACTGCTACTACCAAGATCTTAAAAGAAAGTTAAATAATTCTACTTTTAAGTTGACTTCACTGATCCAAAAGGACCTCTGTATGTAAGCTCAGTCAAGGCTGTTCTTAGCTAAGTTTATATTATTTCCAACAAATTTAGCATGTTGCAACATTGAAACTGTTTTGCATCTTTATTATTACTGATTACTGATATCCATAAAAGAAAATTTAAATTTTTGGGAATTGTTAATTTGGAAAGGAAATTACTCTTACTTTTTCTTTAAGTAATTTATGTAATAATAGGGACATGATGGAAAGGCTTGTGACACTTAAACACTAAGAGAGCCAAGTGTAAATATAATGTAAATTGGTTTATTTTTCTTAAAGATAGTAGAGCAATTAGATATTTATTAGAATGAACCTGAAAGAGTGCCTTGTTAGTTAACTAAGCAGTTATTACGATTGTTTTGTGCCCGAAGGTTTTGTTTCACTCGTAAAACCTTTATTTTTATTTCACGGGAAAAATTAATGTAAAGTCAAATGGTTTGCGCGTTAGTTGTTTTGTATTTAATGCAGCCGAATAATTTGACGAATTAATTGTAATTAAAGTGCTTAATTCAAAATTTTGTTCTTATATTTTTTGATAATATTTTGCAATTAAAATTGTTTTTATTTATCTCTAAACAGAAAAAAATAAGTATTTACGAGCGTTACAAAATTATTTAAGATTTTCTAAGTCAATTTTTTGTTTATTTTTTTTTTAATTATTATATGTTAACCTCCAGTTATAATTGTCGGCATTATGTTACTGAATTATATAGGTATTTTATGTCTGTAAATATTGTATGTAACCGTATTTTTACATATCAAAGAGATATTTTCAGAATGTAAATTTTGTTTTCTACATTAATTGCTAAAGCAGAAAATGTTGTTATTAGTAGTTTGTCGATAATTAACTTAAAATAAAGGCGAAATCGAAAAAAAGATAATACGCTTTGTCTTTTCAAAAATCTTAATCTTATATATTCAAAGTTTGTCAAATGATGGAAACAAATTGTTATTTTTAACGTACTGTAGTTATCATATTCTCGATTTTTTTAACAAAACATAAATTAGGCAAACAGCATTTGAAAAATGTGATCAGTTTTTGTACATAATTAATTCTGCTTGCTTAATTTATTTTGAAAAATTTGAAAAAGCTCTAATTATCGATGAAACTCTTTTTTAATTAATTTGTTCTTTGTAAATATACAAAAATAGGTGTTAAAAAGTATTACGAAGAGAATATTATCAATAAAATATTTTTATTTATTCCACTTTTTTATGATGTAATCAAACAAGCTAGTTGAGAATGAGCTGTCGGTCCGACAAGCTCAGGTGTTGCCAACCTATAACCCTTAGGTAGGACCTTAAAATAATTTTTTCTAACCCTATGCACTCCTACAAATCATCATCATAGGGTCGTCAGTCCAAAGACTGGCTGGACATGAACTTCCACTTCTTCCTACCTTACAAATATGTCAGTTAAAAAACGTTTGTATTTTTTCATTTTTTATTAGGTTTATTTAGAAATTTTGTATAAATAAAACAAACATTGTAAACTTTTACTGTTACATTTTTATATCTATAATTAATCTGTTAAACATTTAAACAACACTGATCGTTAAAATGACAAATTTCAAAAACACAAGAAGCCTTAAAAAATAAAATATGAAAAAAATCACATTTTCGTTAATTATGGGGGTGTATGGGATTGTTAGAAAATTTTACTTTAAGGTTCTGTATAAGGTTTATGAGTTTACCAATCTGTACAAACAAATACTATCCTTCCTGCTTCCCCAGTTGGGTGGGCCAAAAGAAAAAGAAGATAATTAACACAGACAGTTTTTTAGTTTTAATATTACATGATAAAATACTTTTAAATTGGATTTAGTGAAAGGTAAGTACGGCGGGATTAATAGTATAGTTTAAATAAATTTTATTAATTGTATATTTTAACGTTCTAATTATTATTTTGAAGAATTGTATAATATACATACGTTTAATTCCAACTTTATATCGTGAATTTATTATTTCGTTTTTAAACATAATCGTGGTTGTACATATCAAGTTTATCAAAAGAAACTAGGCTTCGAAGGTTGAATAGGCAGATTATTTTCACATTAAGGGATACACAAAAAACTGTTTACTATCAGATATGCTGTAGATTTCATAGTGGAACGAGTTTTATTATATGCATGTTCGTGTTTGGTTTAAATTGTGTTTAATTGGTGATATTTTTATGTAAGGTACGATTTTGCATATTTGTTGAATAAAAAAGGTTTTTTAACTTCTGTAATGCATTTAAAAGTTGCTGCTTTGCTTTATGTATTTATAAATTATAAATGGAAGCAATTTGTTTGACTAAAATAATTACTTCAGTAGATCTACATTTTTTTGCGCAATATTGTTCATCATCTATTTGATTACTTACGAAGTAAAGAAAGGTGGTAATACCATGAGTTAATCAAAATTGTTATTGATCATTGCGGGCAAATGAAATAAGTGCCCCCACATCATTTCTAACGAAATTTTGAGGGTCTCGCTGATTACAAGAATGTAATATTTTTGAAAATTTGCATTTTCAAGAATTTCATTTAACTAACAATTCATATAATGTTAATATACCGAACTTCCATAATATAAAATGATTTTTTAATAATTATAAAAAATAATTTACAAACTAACTTTCAAATTAATAAATTTCCTTACAAGTGATTCACATCATCATTGATTGATTTGAAATAAGCAATAAGTTTTACTTGTAAATATATTTATACAATTTCATTTGACTTTGTTCAAAATTAATAATACATGTTTTAAATAGTTCAAAAAAAAAAATTAAATGTTTAACATCTTTTTATCATTCCAAATAAATAATTTCATGACAACACATTGACTATAAGGTAAATCCTGGAAACTTTGCGTTCATTGGGTCTTGTATATCGATTAGAAAATACATTGGACCTGATATGCCCTCGAAAAGTGATAAAGGTCTATCGGGGGAATGATATTCATTCTCTTTGCGGTAATTCATGCACCATTCGGCAAACTTTGCAGCCCTGTAGAGGTATTTTGGATCCTATAACACAAAATGTTGTTCATATGTTATAAAATTAACTTACGAAGTTTTAAAACCTTTGTTGTTTGGAATAATTCCAAGAATGCATAGCCATTTCCTGATACCCCATGACAAATGCTGTAGCCTTTCTGTAACAGTCCTCTTTCCCATACTATTTCACCTGCTTCAAGAGCCAACTTTAAATATTTTTCTTCTCCAAATACCTGTAAGACATTTCTTACAAAATATTTACTAAACCATTGATATAAAATACCTTATATGCCTCAGAGAAGAGAAAAACAAAGCCTGGAGCCCCATGACACCACTGTACTTTGTCTGTATTACTCTTCCATGATGATGGATAATTGCCATTGTCAAATCTAAAATTGATCAAAGCATGTTTTTAAGTAAAACTGCTTAAAATAGATATGGAAATATTGCCTGGTTGTGGTTAAAAAATCTATTGTTGGCTTTACTAAAATATTGAGTTCAGATTCAGTTAGATAATGATTTGCTTGTAGAAGCAAATATAGAATGCCAGCAACACCATGAGCAGCCCCCAAGTAATATTTTCCATGCCACTCAAACATAAGAGGGCATTTAAATTTTCCAGCTTTTGCCTCTTTTTGGCCAATGAATAACATAACTTCAATTACCTAAAACATTATTTACAATCTACTCAACTTTAAGCAGAAGTAGTAGCTAGATACACTTGGGTGATTTACCCCTGAAGCCTTAAACGTCAAGTTACTAGTACCACAACAAACTCATCTCCAATAAATGAAACCTATAATTGAGGGGCAGATCACCCAAACTTGACCATTTATGAAAATCTTACCTTTCGAATTACATCTTCCGGTATTGGAGAAGGATCAATGTATTTATTCACAAACAAGAGACTGAAAAGATAGCCTGCTCTGCCATATAGGTACTCATTAGGAAGATCTGATTCAGGATCCACAGCTTCTTCTTGTAAAGATAACAGTCTAAAAAATTAATTTATTACCTAAAAACTATTTTCATTAAGTTTATTATTAAAATTAACCTGCGAAGACAATCATTTCGATTTTCTATCTCACCCAGTCTATCACAAGCTACAGCTCCTATTGCAAGGGGACCAGCATCTCCACATAGGAATGTATGTCTTCTCTTTTTTAATTTTGGCAGAGAACATAATCGTTTTACCTCCTATAACAACTCTTATTCAGCTATGATACAATTACAGGTATTTGCTCAAGAATACCTTTAGGTTTGGCTTATTAAATGGTTCTTTAAGCAATCTTAGAAGTGCAATTCCTGTACTTCCAGTGTAAATAGAATAATCACTCAGTTCAATTTCTTTAAGTCTCAAATTTGTCGTTTCCCATTTTGAATTTAATCCAAGAACAATACTTGTGTTTCTATTCAGCTATTTGTAAAAATAAACATATATACATATACCTAGTACACATTTTTATAACCACGTTATTCTTAATTTCAATACTTACCAGAGCTTTTTCTGAAATGAGTGCATTATTCGGATAATAATCAGGAAAATTATTCGGAAAATGACCTACTATATGAGACATATTTGTTTGAGAAGTTTTCCAGGAAATTGTTATAATAAGAAAAAAGATTTTGTTTATTTGATTTAAACATCTGCCACTTAATTATCAATCATCAGGGGGTGTTCACTCTGTCAATTGTGAAATAGGTGATACACCAGTCCAGAGATAGCGCTGTAGTAGTACGTGACATGGGTTGCATAAGAATATTTTATCATTTAATTTTTTGCAAGATTTTCGTAATGAGGGGTGTCTTGTAAGTGGGACACATTTTAGAAATAAAAATAAACCTCTGATCTGTGGTTTATTAAAATGGTTGAGAAGTTGTCGTTTATTCCGCTGAATATTTAATTATCCTCCTTACATTTAACATTATATTGAATTAATAAGAAAAACTACAAGTCATTTTAGAGAAAAGTGGTAGAATTATTTGTATCATATATGTTTATAGTACAAAACATAACAAAATGTTGTTTAATTATAGTCATGTTAACAAAAAGGCTTTAGACCAGTTCATGAGCTTTTCTGACCGAAAGGAAAAGCTTCAAAAACGTAAAGAAGAACTGGATAGAGGGTAAGAAATTGTAATTTGTATAAAGTCGCAACTGTGACATTACTACATGTATTTTATGTGGTTTTGTCAATTACTAACAAATTCAACCACATTATTCTTTTCTCTAACTAGTGATGAAAAGATCAAAGAACTTCTTAGCATGCTGGAACAACGCAAAATGGAAGCAATAAAATTTATATTCCACCAAGTATCGAAATATTTTTCAAAAGTTTTCAAAAAACTTGTCCCTGCTGTCCGTGGTAAACTTGAAAGTAGCTGATAGCGAAGAAGTCCGTGAAATGCATCCTGAAGACACTAACTCTGATAATTTCACCGGCGATGGCTTTCGTGTCTCTTTCATGAAACGTTGAAATGCGTGAAATGAACCAACTCTCCGGAGGGCAGAAATCATCGAAAGGCAGTAGCGGCACGTGATTCACGAGTTGTCGAGCGAAGCACAATTCATCACCATCTTCAGACCAGAACTATTGGAGCATGCGAATAAATTTTACGGTGTAAAGTTGAGAAATAAGGTAAGTCATATTGAATGTGTTTGTAGGGAGGTGGCACGCGATTTTGTAGAGGATGATCAGACACATGGTTAGTGTTCTTGACAAAAAATGAAAGCTTATCTATATAAAACAACAGTAATAGAAGTCATTGATGTATTTTTTTAACGTTGTTAAATTATTTTGATTATCGATTAGTTTAATAATATAAAAATTGAAACATGTAGATGTAAATTAACAAAAAAAAACTTAAGGAATACGTTAGTTCTTTTATCTTTGAAATGCATATTTTCGTTAAACATTTGAAAAATAAATTTGTTATGGAGGTGAGATCAATTCCATAGTTGCCGTGAAAATTTATAAATCATTTAGACACTTTCTTTTGTCATATTCACCTACGTTTTTGAAAATGAATTTAATCCTAGGATCCTTAATAGAAATAAATTTGTCTGAAACCTCATCCCAGCTCCGTCCATGCTTTGGAGCCATTCATTTATTACGTAAGACAATTTAGAGGAGGAAGGAAGTTGACTAAGTCTTATTTTTTCTTAGAAGAGGGTGAGAGGATGTCTCAATAGTTCTTATGTAAGAATGTGCAAAGTTAATATTATATCACAGAAGAGAAGATATGTTCTAGTGGCAGCTTCCATGTTGATTTTAGAAACGATTATTTTAGAGGATTCGTTATATTTAATTATAAACATGCTTTTTTTTAATTTAGCACTACTATCTTATTAACGGAAATATATTTTCAGCGTTCTTAAAATTTTCATTCATAGGTAACTTTTTTAATAGATATTAGAAACCATCTACATTAGGGTGTTTCTTGTTTTTATTTTTGTATCTTCTCCAAATATTTCAGTTTTGTAAATCAAAGCTGTAAACGACACAAACTGAGTTTGTTTCTCTTTTAGTTAATGTGAAAAAATTGACGTTTTCATGCAAACGTTGTTACATCAGTATTTTCAAAGATATGATCCTTCAAATATAAAAAAAGTAAACGTTTGCACTTCGTTGAATTGATTTTTAGGAATTTTGACAGAAAACGAAATTTAAAACTAATCGTTTGTTAGATTTTGTCATAATTCTATTCACCTTTGCTTTTATCCAACAAAGAACGATTTTCATGACCAATCGAGTACCTTTTAAAAATTGTAAGTTTCAATGCAAAAAATAAGGAAAATCTCTGTCCTAGCTCTCGATTCTATTAAACAGCATGCAATCGTGTGTAAAATGGATAACTCAATGTCACTAAAATTAATCTTATGTTATTTTCGAGTCGATCGAGAATGAACGAAGTTTGACGAACTAAAGGTACCAAAAGCAAAACGCAATTATGTCTAGATATTAATACGTAGTGCTAATATGGAATGTATAAATAATAGTATATAATAATAAGTAGTAATAGTGCTGAACACTGTGTCTGTGTTGTAGTAAATGTGAAATTTCATTGCTCCGCTGTTCAAACAAATGAAAAAGGTAAAACTTTCCAAAATTAATATATTGATTTCACAGTAGTATATAAACAATTTAACAGATACAATAAATTGCTTATATTTATGGTTAGCAAAGTGTTAAAAAATTATGGAACTGAAAAGAATTAATTATTGACTCGAACATTAATGCAGGCAGAGGCTTAAAAAATCAAAACAGTTAATATATCATACTGTTTCAAAGCAAAGGAAAAAAATGTTCATAAATTAATTTAAGAAAATATTTCGCAAATTTATTTTCAGTTTTACGTATTAAAGATCGCTCGTAATAAATAGGGATAATTTTTAAGCAAAAATTATCAACAAACTAAAAATTACAATTTTATGATCAACTTGCCACGTTGCAAACGGGATTTGTTTTCCATTTAATTAACATGGAGAATTGACATTTTTAACCAAAAATAAAAAGCTCGTAGAAAATATTATTATTATTAATTAAATGGAAAACAAATTTTGTTTGCGTCATTCACAGGTTTAATCTACAAAGCTGAAGTTTTAGGAGAATATTTTTAAGATACGATGCTAAATTGGCTAATGGGACCGAAAAAAAGGACACTAATTCTACATATATATGTAGAAGTGCAAAATATTTTATAATAACATAACTTTTATTTTCAAGATAACTCGACGTATTTCTTAATTTTTACGTTAAATTTATCTCATATTAAACAACGCTAATATTCCTACAGAGAAATATTTCTTATCGCGTCTATTTTTGCTCAAGAACACATTCCATCATGATATATCTCGGTCAATACTACGTCTGAAGGTTAAATGAACAGTTACAATAGAATATTTTAAAATCTAGCTAATTTATATAAGTATGGAAAGTTTTGAATTTATTGGACAGTTTATTTTGAGACTTTAATTACTTAATAGGACAGGTTAACATTAAATGTTGCTTATTTAAGTACATTTACTTTTTTTTTCTTATCGTTACTGATCTAAGATACACAATATGAGAATATTGATGATTTTTTGTTAATTTTTAGTATTCTGCAAATGGTTTCTAATTGTTTAATTGCATATTAAATTGTGAAAATAAATAATAATATATTTTGAGGTGTCAAATTAAAGACAAAATCATTAGGTACTTTATTTTCACCAGAAGTTGTATATATATGGTGTTCCATCGCAACATAACCATGTTACAGTAGGAGCTACGAACTTAACCCTGCACACCTAATCGTTTAGATTCTCAAACAGTAACATTTTTAACAGTTTGTCCAGACGTGAAACATTGTCAAATGTTTGTTTTTCATTGGTAATTTTATTGTTAAATTTAAAATTATTTAAATTTTAGGTCGATTATGTAATCAAATGATAATGGTTATATACTATGCAATTTACAATTACTATCACTGAACATTTAAAATAGGTCAGTCAATTGATACTTATGTAGGCTAATATTTTAGGTACGGCATGTACTGGTCAGTATAAAAATAAAACTCGTTTTTGCGGTCGCATACTAGTTCCGTTTAACTGCCTTCGTGAAGAAAGAGTTTTACTTTTTTTTTAAATCTTCGGAACTGCAAGTCCAAGTTTTGTAGCCACATAAATAATCTATAACGTTCATTCTAATTCATAAGACTTTTATTGTTGATGCTACGTGAAGATGTATTAATGAAAGTCGAAGTTGTTTAATCAGTTGCATTTAATTTTTTTTAGGGCTTAGAGTTACGGCGATATTTCTAAGCACCCAATTAGATAAACCCCTTTTTCAAGATAAATATATGGGGTGGGGTGGGTTTGCGATTGTGGAAACCGAGTTTTATACTTACCACCACATCCTATATATATATTTAAAAATAATAATAATTGCTGCCTACCCAAAATCTTTAACCCTCCAAGTCAAATCTTTTAAAAAATTATTATTGTTGTTGTTAGTGTTATAAACATCGTAATAGATAAAATCCTTCTATTCGTGATCAGTAAAATAAATGCATAAATCACGTTGTAAATCGTTGATTTGATGATTTTGGATATTTACTTAAAAAACACGTGCAAGATAGCCTTCGAAAATTAAATGCTTGCATTTAAAATCTTTAAACTATAATTTATTAGGACAATCAGTCATCTAATAATCCTTCAAAATCCTTTTTTAGTATGCCATTTCTACAAAATTTTAAGTAAAAATCTAAATACAAAATGGTTTTAAGAATAATTTAATTTATACGTATTTCTTAAATTTATTTAAAGTAGAAATTGTTTCGTGTTGTATAACAGTAAATTCATATAGAGGAATCTCTTATCGTATCAGCTTTAACGGTCACAAAAAATCTCGTTTGTTCTTGTAACTACCAACATTCTTGAGGTCAAATAAAAGTACAGCACAGATACGCGATACGCAAGATACAATAACATTATCAAATCGAGCGAACTTCTTTATGGAAAATTCTAAATATTCTCAACTGTTAGAAACGAGTGACATAATATATTTAGGCCATTTCTATGAAAGTAAACCAATTTTTTTTCATGACGTCCAAACTGCATCTTGATTATGGAATGATATTGATGCGTTTATGTGTCGTAAAATGTACTCTCCTATATTATCGAAAATTTTAAATTATTTCTTGTTAAGCAGTTTTAGTGAAAACCCTATCTGTAAAATCAAACTTTTCTCTATTTTGTATTACTTACATTAGAACACATTCATTCTTCTAAAACATCTACATGAATTTATCGTGCTCATGTCTGCGAGTTTTAACACATATCTTATTCGAACCTTTAAGTAACGAACTCCAGCTCGCGGAGTCATCTGTTTAATATAAAAAAAAACTATAGTTCGTTCCACAATTTTTGTTTGCTACTTTGTAGCAAAACGTACGTCAAGTGACAATAACAATTGTGGAAACTACTATAGTTTTTTATTTATATTTAATATGCAGTTCCACCAAGTAAATGTAAACTCAATCAGTCATCTGTTTATACAATATCGAATACAATTCAATATCTACTTTTTGCGTTGGTTATTTCAGATTTTAATTCATACTTTAGATTATCGAGCTACGGTCCTACAAATTGCCAACCGTTTTTATGACATCGAGCAAACTTCAAATTTTCACGCGGATTTTTGGCATAGTTAGAAATTTTAATCTAGAAATTCGAAAAGGTTATATTCTGCGCCAATGTCTGCTATTTGCGTTTGTTCAGTCAGATTTTAATTCTGACTTTAAATAAAGGAAGTAATTGTATTCCCGTTGAAGTGAATTGAGAGTTGAATGTTGTTCATTTCATAACAATCTGTTTACAGCATGTTTTGTCTATAATATACTAGTCACGCCCAATTCGCCGTTTTGATCTGTGCTTGCTTTTTACTTTTCGATGCTTTTTTTATTTTGTGTCCTGTAAAGTATCCATTGATTTTGCATAATAGGAAATATTTCTTAAATTCACAAGCCCTTTTGGTATAGTTAAAAATGAATTATCAAACGTCGAAAACATCCTTCCTTGCTTCAAACATTGGTCTTTCTGACAGTTTCTGCGGAGTTAAATTTGAACTTCAAATTCACGACGGATGGCCCTGCAAATCGTAATATGTTTTAGTAGATAGAATTAATTGGAAATCAGTTTTTTGCATAGAAATTGAATTCCGAAACTTCGGTAATGCCATTTTACGCAGTAAGCTTTGATTTATGCGACACTTTCTGCGGAATGTAATTTGGACTTCAAATTTACGAGCTACGGCTCTGTAAAGTAGCATCTGGTTTAGCAGAATAGACAGAAAATCAGTCCTTCGCAAGCTTCTTGGCATTGCTACAAATTGTATTTCGAAACTTCGAGAAGGTCCTTCAGTCCACAGATATTTGCTGTTTCCGATGATTTCAGGAGACTTTAATTTTTACTTAAAATTTATTGTTATATTCACAAGCCTTTTTGTTATAGTTAGAAATTGAATTGCGAAACTTCGTAAATCTCATTCCATGCACTAAAGTTTCGTCTTTCTGGCGGTTTCTGCGGAGTTTAACTTGATCTTCAAATTTACAAGCTACTGCCCTATACCTAATAAATTGCAGTAATGTTTGATTTTTTAGATGATTGTTGTAGATTTAAATTTACACTTTAAATTTACGATATACTTCCCTGGAAAGTGTTATCTGTTTTAGCGGACTTGAAAAACATACATTTTTCTGTAAACCGCATTGGCATAATTAGAAGTTGTATACTGAAACTTCGGAAACGTCATCGTATGCATCAAGCTTTGGTATTTCTGATGGAGTCAGCAGTTTACTTCGGACATCAAATTTACGAGCTACAGCCCTGCAAAATCTTGCATGTTTTTGCATAATAGAATAATGTCAGTATTTCGCAATCCGTTTTATGCATTAATTTCTGCTTTTTGCGGCAGTTGCTACAAATTTTAGTATCGATTTTTAATTTAAGAGTTATGTCCCTGCATTGTGTCTGTTTTTACATAATCGAAATTTTTGCCTACATTTATTTTTTCTTTTCAATATTCGCGGGCATTTTTGACATAGTTACAAATTTTATTTTTAAATGATAGGATAGTTTATGCAGATTTTAAATTGGACTTTAAATTTATGAGCTACGAGCCTGTAAGATTTAGAGGTTTCGAAAATAGTGTTCCATGCATTAATATTAACTCTTTTTGATAGGTAAAATCAAATTGTAAAATAAATTTGAAATAATAAACTATCAACATCGTCTAAAAGTGACGTTTGTTTTTATTAATTTATTGTAATGTCTGCTTTTTCCCGATAGTTAAAGCGGATTTTATGTTAAACCTCAAATAAACTAAAAACATATGACAATGTGACGTCTGTTTTCATGAATTTGTTGAAACTACATAAAATCTTAATTTCTTTTGAATTTATATTTATATTTCGCGGCAGTTTAGAAACGCGCTCCCTTCCGTCAACTTCGGTAACGTTCGGATAGTTTCGTTACGTGATTATTAAGATACAAAAATGTCTTGTTTTATCTAATTATGGTAATAATTAGTTATAGTGGATGTATTTAAATTTTATCGACGTATTTTTTTTAAATCATTAGTTGCTGGAACTAACGACGGTTGAGCAAAAGAACCTGTTAGACGTTATGTTTATTAATGTCGTGTATGACGTACTTCCTTCTTATTCGCTGCTTAGTTCGTGTATTCTATCTACTGTTTGGTTTGTGGCTGGTGATTTATTTTGTTGGCGTTTTTGATTAAATTTTTTTGGGAAAAAACTAATAGTACATATAAAATTTGTATCACGATAAATTACGAAATTACAGTTATATATGTGGTATGTATTTTTTTATTGGGATATAGTTTTATTTCTACGATTTACTTTAATTAAGTAAACGAGCAGTTCCTGGTTCACTACGCCATATTTAATAAGAAAAGCTTAAAACTTATTTTCATATATTGATCGATTTTATGAAAAATAATAGTCATCAGTTCTATATAAACAAATTGATTGTATGGAATAATTCACTATTTTGTTTTGGTAACTAAATAATTACTGTTTTAATTTATTAGTATTTTTAGCTTTCATTTGTTCTTTTCTTTTCACAGATACATTTCGGAATGCATTATTTCTTACCCTTGTCAAACGAATTCTCCCTTAGTTTGACTTACATAGACGGTGTATTTCCTTCCTAAGTTTTAAAGGACCTTATTGTCACAAGGTAAGATGACTTTGAAATTAGATACCTACATAGGTTTGGTTTTTTTTTACGGAACATCCTGATCAACTTCTTAAGCGGTTGTGTAAAGTTTTAATGAAATATTCGTTATTGATTTAAATATAAATAAAGTTAATTAAAATGAAACAAGTACACAGTTATTATAAATTGATTTAAATATTTTTTGTTTTTCTACAGACTTCACAATATCAAGACGTATGGAACTGGTCTAAATAAAAGTACTAATATTATGAAGACATTTACTTTGTACACAGTATTTGGGATATGTGAAAAAAATCTGGACATCCTGTGCCTGTTTTATTCTGTGAAAAGGTAAGATATGATAAGAATGTGATATATTGGTAATTTAACAACAAAGAAGAAAGTAAGAAGGAACTTTAAGAATCTCTAGGCTTTAATTTAATATTCAGCATACTTTAATTATAGTATTGTTATCAGTTTCTTAATTAAGAATTAGTTAGTTCAATGAGATAGGAATAAGGGTTTTTGTTTTTTATTGAATTTTTATGTGGAGATTCTGTTACATTGCAGTTGTATCTGAATAATTTATAGTTTCGTAGAAAGAAAATTAAAATTGTTTCTTTTTGTCTTCATTTAGCTTCAAAGAATTGAGTTGTGACAGTGGCTTTTTCTCCCCTGGAAACAATGATAATAATCACAAAGTGGTATATTGCCAATGAAAAAATTTGTGAGATGGTAGATTGGTAATAGAAGGTAAGAAAAATAATTTATGGTTATTTTTGTTTATTTAATTCCAGAATGGGACAAGTAGAAGTCAGTTTTAGTATCGATTCACATACTGCTTAAATTACAAGTTTTTGCTCATTTGTAATAGAAACGTGTATAACATTTATTTAATATTACCTTTTAATGTTATGTTATCAGATCAGGATCACGTTCGTTAATTTCATTTACTTGTCTCATACTAGTTAAGACAACTATTGCATGTGCAAAACTTAGCTGAAAGGTGCACAAGTCCCTTTAAAAGTACATACTTCCTTTATTTGTTCAAGGCAATTAAATTCGATCTAGGTAGGTAGTTTAAATAAAATTGACACTAATTAATAATAGGATTGATTATACTTCCCTACAAAAACCATCCAAATATCATGTATTTTTTAAAAATCGATGCTATCATTATAAAACGATTTTAAGTTAGTGCAATTTTGTATTTGTAGAGTATGAGAGCTACAAAAGTACAAAATATTACTTATGCTTGCTATAATATTATAAAATTATGTTGGCCATCAATTTGTATTATATTGCAGGTCTGGACGAACAGTCTTTATTATTGCAAAATAGGTTCTGTCTATTTCATTAGCTGCATGTACTTATTTTCTCAAGGTTTAAAGATATTTTGTATTAATTGATTACATGAATTGAACATCTTGTAATAACCAAACGTAAGTTTATATAACTTAAATTACACGCTACACTTAATAATCACGTCGAGTCAGTCTTCTCAGTAATAGAACATATGTTAAGACTAAACACCTGAATTTCTTTATTATACTAACCAGTTAAAAACAACCACTATTACTACTATTTATTTTATTATTTTCCTTACAATTCACCCTTTAGAAATTCTTGTCTTTATTAAAAAGCAAAAAACAATCGTATTACTGTTCAGTCACTATCTAAACAGTACACGACGGTTATCATATAATCTATGGTTATTCACAATTATTCAGATAGTAAATCAAAATTGACATTTCAGAATTATATTTGCTAAATTAAATACTTCGAACCTTCCTTTTTTTATTAAATATTTAATTAAAAGTGTATTTTAATTAGTCAATAGTATAAGTAGTAACATATTTATTATCTTATTACAGTACTAGATACGTGTATTTATTTTGTAACATATTTCGCACTTTATACTTATTAATTATCTACCTGTCAGATAACTGACGTCCGTAATAATTTAATTATTGGTAACTTAAAAATGTGAAAGGCTTAAATTTAATTGAATTACAGTTGATGCCAAATTAAGGTGATTAGTAAAGGAATAGATACTTGTGTCACTTAAATCATTAGCATATGATGACGTTAACGCCTACATCTATATCTGTGCTGAAACTCTTGTCAAGAATAACGATATATTTGTCTTTATAATTACAAAATTATGTTACTCATTAAAATGTGGTTCTTAGCACAATGACAAAAGAATATGTTAAATTTTAACGTGGCTTTGTTAATTACTAATTTCAAAACCTTTATCATTTTAAAAGGACTGTTTATTAAAACAGAAACAATTTGTAAAATTTATATTTTTTGTTTGTATATTTGAAGTCACTTGGAAATATACTTACTAGTTATTTAAATTGTACGTTTAGTCTTTTGTTGTTTTCTAATAATAACTTCTAGGAGTGTTCACCTTATTACATTAATACTCTGTTAAATATATTGTTAATAGGATTAGTCATCGTAAATTAATTAATCATATATGAATATTGTTTAACCTAACAAATCATTTTACAGAAACATTACACAAATTCTGGACACAATATGTTGTGGGGCATTTGTTGTAGCAGTCTTCTTTTACTCTAAACGTTGCTGTACCTGAAGGAGGGCGGTAAACTGTTTTTTCCAGTGGAAACAGAGGCAGTATGTTGCTATTCCAAAAGAAAGGTTTTATGACAATGAATTGGTAAGTAACAATATCAATTAAAGATTGTGATTGTGAAATTTTCACTAAATTACCCCAAAAACCTCAATTTCTGCAGGAACGTCGATAGCAGAATTATGAGTGCATAGATACGTACTGTTATTTTTTTGAAATATCCTTATCAACTTCTTAAATGGTTTTGTAACGTTAAAAATGAAATATTCGTTATTGCTTTAAATATAAGTAAAGTTTATTTAAATGAAACAAGTACACCGTTGTTATAAGCTATTTAAAATATCTTTTGTTTTTCTACAGACTTCACAATACCAAGGGGTATGGAAATGATCTATACAAAAATACTGAAGTTACGAAGAGTTTTCCTACGCTATTTGAGATACTGACAACAAAACCTGCACATCCTTTGTCTTTTTTATTCTGTGAAAAGGTAAATTATGATAACGAAAACAAATTTTTATTTCCTTTATATTATTAAAAATGTTTCATAGTTACCCTAGCCTACAATCTTTACAATTTATTTTTTATATGGAAATTGTACAAAAGTACAATATATTCATTATGCTTACTATAATATCTTAATGTTATGATTTGATTATGAATTTGTGTTATTTTTCAGGTGTTTGGGTATTTCAACGAACAGTCTATTATTGTAAAATAAGTTCCGTCTATATTTATTTAACTGTACATACTAATATTATCAAGACAAGATATCTTAGATCAGAAGGTAAGAGATCATTTATGAATATTTTTGGTACTTGAGTTTGTTCGTTAAACGATCCCAAAAAATTAATAGTTTTAGTTTTAATATATATTTGTGTTCTTGAATATAGCTGAATTGTTTAGAAAATAATCTTTCTTAATCGATTTGTAAAATAATTATTATAGTACATTCATTAAAGGTAAAGTTTAAAGGATAATTATTACTCGCAAGTTTTAAATTTCTTTAGTCGTTTGTATTAAAGAGTATTTATTTTCAAATACTCTCGACACTTTCAGAAATTCCAATTTTTACATTCAGCTTTTCTTCTACAATGTCATCGAATACATAATGTGCATATTAATTTAGGGGTCCTATATATATATAACGTAAATCAAATATGAGAAATAAAACATTGCTTGCGAAATTAACGATTTTTTAATTGCACAATGTCACAAGCCAGTTTTATAACTGACGTCATAATTGCCTATCATTGTTTTTAAATTAAAATGTTCTTATTTTATTATCCATTCAGCACCAAAGAAGGATATTGGAAATGCGTTTTTCTCCCTTGGATATAAGGATCACAACGTCCAGTCTGTTGTTGAAGGAATTGTTTGATACATGGAATTGGTTACCACTTGAAAATCCCAGGAGCTTGTAATATCAGAAGGTAAGAGATCATTTATGAATATTTTTGGTACTTGAGTTTGTTCGTTAAACGATCCCAAAAAATTAATAGTTTTAGTTTTAATATATATTTGTGTTCTTGAATATAGCTGAATTGTTTAGAAAATAATCTTCCTTAATCGATTTGTAAAATAATTATTATAGTACATTCATTAAAGGTAAAGTTTAAAGGATAATTATTACTCGCAAGTTTTAAATTTCTTTAATCGTTTCTATTAATGTTTATTTATTATCAAATACTCTCCACACTTTCAGAAATTGCACTTTTTACATTCAATTTTCTTTCTACAATGTCATCGAATACATAATGTGCATATTAATTTTGGGATCCTATATTTGTAATGTAAATCTAATATGCGAAATAAGATATTGCTTGCGACATTAATAATTCTTCAATTGCGCAATGTTACAGCCATTTTTATAACTGATGTCATAATTGCCTATCATTGTTCTTCAATTACAATAATGATCTTATTTTATTATCCATTCAGCACCAAAGAAGGGTATTGGAAATGCCCCTTTCTCCCTGGATAGAAGGATCACAACGTCCAGTCTGTTGCTGAAGAAGATATACCATACTTACTAGTAGACCTTAGGAGCTCATAATACCAGAAGGTAAGAAGATTGATTTTTTTTTTGGGACGGGTGGTTCGGTGAACTATCCGAAAAACAATTAATTTTGTCAAGTTTAATATACCTGTTCATTCGAAAATAGTTTAGAAGTTTAGAAAAGAATAAATACATAGAACACTAATATTTTCGATGATAATTTGTTACCATAATGTAATATAGTGGACCGGTCCGGTTAGTATGAAATCATGAACAGTGAAGAGAAACATTGTTTAATGATTTTTAAAATGATCGTCTTAAGAATTTTGATATAAAAAAATTAGGAAGTATTAATTATAGTAACAATAAATTAAGAAAGCGTAAATACTTGATACATTCAATAATGAGCAATTTCAAAATAGAGAATAATAAAAGAGACTGTGGTATGTAATAATTTACAAAAAGAGAGACTTACCCCTAATACAACAAACAGTCTTGCGTTGAAAATGCCCACATTGTAAGTGGGCGAAACACGTGTCCGTATTTGTGATTGTGGTATATAAGGGTAAATCTCTTTGTAATTTAAGGAGCAATTTGTTCATGCAAAAATTGCTTAGTGAGGTTTTAATAATGTTTTCAGTAATTATTAATAGGGAATTCTTCATAAACAAAATCATGTTTTTAACTTTTGCAATAAATAGGTTCGGCGTAAATACTTCAAAATTCCAACTGCGGTGTATTGCTTCAGAAAACTAGATAAAAACATTTGTTGATGTTTCAAGGGATTATTTGAGGAATTCATTATTAATACTGATTTCTTTTTGGTGTTTAGTTTTGTTCAGTAGTACGATAATATGGTGCTGCTTCTCAGACTATTTTATTGTCGTTAATTTATTAATACTTTATAGTGCCGATTATTATTGTTTTTCAACTTGGAATTTGTTACAAACGTAGATAATTGGTTCTTAATTTAATAACATTGAAATATATTTGTATGGAATAATTGTTTTATGTTAGTTTTGGTTATTAGTTTGAATTTACTAGTTTAATAAACATCAGTCCTTATTTCTTAAACAAGCCTAGAGAAAATTCGTTTATTACTTTTTATGTTATCTTACATAAACGTTCTGCTTTAACGTTTTCTAATTCTATTGAACAATCCAATCTAAAGTCTATTAAAAATACATAAATATTTTATTTTAATTATTTTACTAGTTATGTTTACATTTTATTCTTACATCTCGATTTTTGTGTATTCTACGTGTTCGAACCTACCATAAGTATTTCTGACAAGCTGTTCTTAAATGTAGTTTTATCTTCGTGGGATTTTTTGGTCCTTCTCAGCCACGTCTTCCACCTTGATGACGAGAAAGACTGCAGTGGATTTGACGACGATTTCTAGCGAGAAGTTCTAGTGATTGGCCGAGTACTCTTAAGATATAATTGATTGGATTATAAATGGCTGACTACTGTGGTACGTTCCTTCCTGCACTCAGTTAGCTGATTCTTTTACTATGAACATCTTCGTCTTTGGAACAGTAGATTCTGCACTTAACTAAGGTGAGAATAAATTAAAAGTTAATTAAATTTTTCACGTTACTAATCTGTTACCACCCTATCTGTTTCAGGTCACCGGTGGAGAAGACAAAGAAGTCCGTAGTTAGAATGCTGTATTATTTTATTTCAGTAGATTCATTATTTTGTATGTTAGTTCATTTTAATAGAACTCATATTTTATTTTGCATATTATTTGGTTCATTTTATTTTAATTAATTTTTTGTTTTGCATATTTAGTTCATTTTAATTGAATTCGTTTTTATTTTGGATGTTTTTTTTTATTTTGCATGTTTCTTGCTTACCCCTTCGCTTTGCTTACTGCACATTCTTACTATTTTGCTTCGCATTTACACTACGACGTCCACATGATTCAACGTTTCGTTATCGTGTTCAATTCTCTTCTCAGCTTTGTGGGCCGAGGGAGGGCCTCCCCGAACGAATCCCCTTAGCCTTAGCTTTTTAGTTGTTCTTTGAAAGTGTCTTAAACGCTTTCCGTGGTCTCCACTAGCGTCGCTTCATTTCAGACGGGGTACAGTGGGTTATCTGGAATAGGAGGAATAGCCGACTGCCCAGCTTATTTTGTCGAAATCTGTCCGATCTTTTCTACCAATCTATTAGTTTTTGTCGTTAGTCCTGCTAATGCTCTATTCGCTTTCAGATAATATGGTATTCCATAAGAAGACTGAAGACATCGTATTTCTTTCTTTTTATTGTATTTCCTTTGTTTTCTTGTATTTCTCTTACAGGTATTTTGTTCATTTCACTTTATAAACTGTTATATTAATATATTCATAATTTAAAATGATAATTGGTTTTTCCAAATTAAGTTTTTGACAATTTTTCAAACCAAATTCAATTTTATTAGTAATTTTAATCATAGATGTAATTTGGGTGGGTAGGGTGGCTATAAGGGGGGATGCGGAGGCCACAGAGTGTTAGGGGTGCTCTTTTGACCCTAACATGCTTTTGAAATGTTAACACAACAGTTTATAACCGATTTAATATTCCCAATAAAATATTTTATAAATTAGATATATTTTGTAACCATTGTTTTTGTTCCACATATGAAATAAATTGTTCTTTTTAATCTATAAACTGTTATATTAATATATTCGTAATTTAAAATGATAATTAGATTTTCCAAATTAAGTTTTTGACAATTTTTCAAACCAAATTAAATTTTATTAGTAATTTTAATCATAGATGTAATTTGGGTGGATAGGGTGGCTGTAAGGGGAGATGCGGAGGCCACATAGTGTTGTTAGGGGTGATTTTTACCCCAAATATAATGTTTGAATATTAATATAACAGCCTATAAACAATAAATTGTACAAACTGTTGTCTTTCTCTTACAGGTATTTTGTTGTTTTTACTCTATAAACTGTTATATTAATAAATTCGTAATTTAAAATGATAATTAGCTTTTCCAAATTAAGTTTTTGTCAATTTTTCAAGTCAAATGCAATTTTATTAGTAATTTTAACCATTAGAAGTAATTTGGGTGGATAGGGTGGCTATAAGGGGAGATGCGGAGGCCACAGAGTGTTAGGGGTGCTTTTTACCCCAAACATAATGTTTGAATATTACTATAACAGCCTATAAACAATAAATTGTACAAAATTTTGTCTTTCTCTTACAGGTATTTTGTTGTTTTTACTCTATAAACTGTTATATTAATAAATACATAATTTAAAATGATAATTACATTTTCCAAATTATGTTTTTGTCAATTTTTCAAGTCAAATGCAATTTTATTAGTAATTTTAACCATTAGAAGTAATTTGGGTGGATAGGGTGGCTATAAGGGGAGATGCGGAGGCCACAGAGTGTTAGGGTTGCTTTTTACCCCAAACATAATGTTTGAATATTAATATAACAGCTTGTAAACAATATATTGTACGTAATTTTGTTATAATCAGTAAAATCTTGTTGAAATGTATTTATTATTTAGTGATAGCATTATGGTAACATATAGTTGATTGAATAATACAATAAATAATTTGTTTTGAATAGTTGTTTTATTAAATAAATTGATAAACGTTAGAAATATCTTAAACGAAAAATTTGAATTCAATAAACAGAAATGTGCTGTCCATGTAAAAATTAATTTGGAACATTTAATTTTTACAATAGAAATCTGTAATGGAAATCTATCGGAGAATAGCAAAACTAATTACAGGAATCTAAACGTTTGAAACACGCGATCTGTACAAGGTCTAATCTACAAATATTTTGACAAAAATTACCCGAATGCACTTATGCTCTCCTGATACAAATGTTGAAATTTTTGGTTCTTATTCACATACGAGGTCTAGTCAACAAATAGTCTGACCGAAAAATCTGTAAAATCAAATATTGTTTGTCAAAGTATTTGTTGGCCAGACCTCGTATGTTAATATACAATTAAAAATTTTCCACCATTTATTAGAGAGCATAAGTTACTTGGAATAAATTTATCGAATCTAAATTGAACATCTTTTTTTTAATTTTCGAATAACAAGTCAGCAACTATATCAATATACATTATTGAATTTAAAGTGCTGGTTAATGAGAAAATAAAACAATTTCTAATCTTAATACATTTATTAAAAATCACCCTTAATACAATTATTTAATCATGTTTATATTAACATAAAACTACTAATTAATATATTAACTGTTTTACTTACTACAAAATATACTGGATACAATCCAGCTTGATGTACAAACAATACACAAACAGTATAAATTTAAATACATCTTTAATACAAATTGAAAAGAGTTTATTACAATTGAATGCGATAACTACTTACATTTCATGCTATATAAACTGTTTTACTAATATTTGAATACTATTTTTGGGACAAACGGCCCCACTAACACTGTGGGCACCGTATGTCCCCTAATAGCCACCCTATCCACCCAAATAACTTCTAATGGTTAAAATTACTAATAAAATTGCATTTGATTTGAAAAATTGACAAAAACTTAATTTGTAAAAGCTAATTATCATTTTAAATTACGAATTTATTAATATAACAGTTTATAAAGTAAAAAGAACAAAACACGTGTAAGAAAAAGACAAAATTATCTACAATATATTGTTTACATGCTGTTATATTAATATTCAAACATTATGTTTGGGGTAAAACGCAACCCTAACACTATGTGGCCTCCGCATCTCCCCTTATAGCTACCCTATCCACCCAAACTGCTTCTAATGATTAAAATTACTAATAAAATTGTATTTGGTTTGAAAAATTGACAAAAACTTAATTTGGAAAATCTAATTATCATTTTAAATTACGAATATATTAATATAACAGTTTATAGATTAAAAAGAACAATTTATTTCATATGTGGAACAAAAACAATGGTTACAAAATATATCTAATTTATAAAATATTTTATTGGGAATATTAAATCGGTTATAAACTGTTGTGTTAACATTTCAAAAGCATGTTAGGGTCAAAAGAGCACCCCTAACACTATGTGGCCTCCGCATCTCCCCTTATAGCTACCCTATCCACCCAAACTGCTTCTAATGATTAAAATTACTAATAAAATTGTATTTGGTTTGAAAAATTGACAAAAACTTAATTTGGAAAATCTAATTATCATTTTAAATTACGAATATATTAATATAACAGTTTATAGATTAAAAAGAACAATTTATTTCATATGTGGAACAAAAACAATGGTTACAAAATATATCTAATTTATAAAATATTTTATTGGGAATATTAAATCGGTTATAAACTGTTGTGTTAACATTTCAAAAGCATGTTAGGGTCAAAAGAGCACCCCTAACACTCTGTGGCCTCCGCATCCCCCCTTATAGCCACCCTACCCACCCAAATTACATCTATGATTAAAATTACTAATAAAATTGAATTTGGTTTGAAAAATTGTCAAAAACTTAATTTGGAAAAACCAATTATCATTTTAAATTATGAATATATTAATATAACAGTTTATAAAGTGAAATGAACAAAATACCTGTAAGAGAAATACAAGAAAACAAAGGAAATACAATAAAAAGAAAGAAATACGATGTCTTCAGTCTTCTTATGGAATACCATATTATCTGAAAGCGAATAGAGCATTAGCAGGACTAACGACAAAAACTAATAGATTGGTAGAAAAGATCGGACAGATTTCGACAAAATAAGCTGGGCAGTCGGCTATTCCTCCTATTCCAGATAACCCACTGTACCCCGTCTGAAATGAAGCGACGCTAGTGGAGACCACGGAAAGCGTTTAAGACACTTTCAAAGAACAACTAAAAAGCTAAGGCTAAGGGGATTCGTTCGGGGAGGCCCTCCCTCGGCCCACAAAGCTGAGAAGAGAATTGAACACGATAACGAAACGTTGAATCATGTGGACGTCGTAGTGTAAATGCGAAGCAAAATAGTAAGAATGTGCAGTAAGCAAAGCGAAGGGGTAAGCAAGAAACATGCAAAATAAAAAAAAACATCCAAAATAAAAACGAATTCAATTAAAATGAACTAAATATGCAAAACAAAAAATTAATTAAAATAAAATGAACCAAATAACATGCAAAATAAAATATGAGTTCTATTAAAATGAACTAACATACAAAATAATGAATCTACTGAAATAAAATAATACAGCATTCTAACTACGGTCTTCTTTGTCTTCTCCACCGGTGACCTGAAACAGATAGGGTGGTAACAGATTAGTAACGTGAAAAATTTAATTAACTTTTAATTTATTCTCACCTTAGTTAAGTGCAGAATCTACTGAGAAGAGAATTGAACACGATAACGAAACGTTGAATCATGCGGACGTCGTAGTGTAAATGCGAAGCAAAATAGTAAGAATGTGCAGTAAGCAAAGCGAAGAGGTAAGCAAAAAATATGCTAAATAAAAATTAATCAAAATGAAGACATGCAAAATAATAAATTAATTCAAACGAAATCAAATTAAAAAAAAACGTGCAAAATAAACAATTAATTCAAATAAAAAAGCATGCAAAATTAACTTTTAAATAAAATAAAGAAGCATTCTAACTACGGGGTCTTCTTTATCTTTTCCACCGTCGATCTGAAACAGATAAGGTAGTAACAGATTAGTAACAAGCGATTCGTAATTAATTTAAACGTATTCTTACCTTAATTAAGAGGATAAAGTTAACAGTAAATAAGTCCAACAAGAACAATCCAATTAGATGACTAATTATAGTGGGATAACAATAAACTTCAGCGTGCTCTCGTTCCTGGAACAGAAAATGAAATACGTAACTTCCCAACAGCAAACTAACTCCAGGAAGAGCGACTTCATTGTAGACAACTTGTTGTTGCATCAGTGAGATGGAAATAAACTTCAATATCCTTCCTTTCATAAGTAACCTGTAGAAATGGAAAAGAAGAAAATTAATTACAATACAAGACACAGAATAAAAAAAAGCATCGAAAAGTAAGAAGCAAACACAGATCATAATGGTGAATTGGGCGTGACTTGTCAAATCAGGAAAAACAATACCATTGTAAATTGTTTCGGTATGATCAATATTGACTTCAATTCACATTCACAATTTTTGGCCAATCTGTAAAAATGGACAAAAGCGAATTAACTATACTATTAAGTAGACACGATATGAAATAAAATTAAACAACACACCGAAAAGCGAGCAAAACAGTTAAATATAAAATGGCGACTAGGCGTGCCTCTTATGACAAAAGCCACATAAGACAAATGACGTTTGCTGCAATTTATCACACAGATACTCGACAACCGGGCGAAAGGAAAAATCGTAGATACCCAATGTATGATGAATCATTAATGATCGGCATAAAAACTTCACACCACATAATCCAAAATTACAACACCAAATTACTTAAAAATAAACTATTCGTGAAAAATTGGATTGATTCAGCCGTTACTCATCTTTACAATAAATGAATAAACAGTACTTTGTTTATTATCATTTTTTTATTTACAAATCCTTTTGATTATAGTTTCGACAAAAAAGTTTGACTATTTACAGGACCGTAAATCATCAATCTAAAGTCACCGATAAAATCTGATTAAACCAGGGCGTTGAGCAGACATTGGTGCAAATTACGAGCTTTTGGAATTTTCAGAATAAAATTTTTAACTATGCCAAAATGCAGCGCGAAGATTTGAATTTTGTTCGATTTTCGGAAAACGAATGACTATTTGCAGGGCCATAGCTCCTTAATTGAAACTCAGAATTAAAATCTGATTAAACCAGCGGTAATAGCAGTTTCTATATATACCAAAAAACCGCGCGAAAATTTGAAAATTGTTCGCTTTTGTAAAAACGGATGACAATTTGCAAGACCGTAGCTCCTTAATGTAAAATCAGAATTAAAATACGATTAAACCAACGCAAAGACCAGATATTGGTACAGATAACGACCATTTCCAATTTCTAAAATAAAATTTGTAACTATGCCAAAAAGCCGCGCGCAAATTTGAATTTTGTTAAATTTTCGAAAAACGGATGACAATTTGCAGGACCGTAGCTCCTTTATTTGCAGTCAAAGTTACATTGTGATTAAACCAGCGCAAAGAGCACACTTTGGTACATATAACGACCTATTCGAATTTCCAGAATAAAATTTCTAACAATGCCAAAAAGCTGCGCAAAAAATTAAGTTTTGTTCGATTTTCGAAAAACGGATGACAATTCACAGGACCGTAGCTCCTTAGTTTAAAGTCAGAATTCAAATCTGATTAAACCAGCACAAAAAGCAGACTTCGGTACATAGAACGACCTATTCGAATTTACAGAATAAAATTTCTAACAATGCCAAAAAGCTGCGCGAAAAATTGAATTTTGTTCGATTTTCGAAAAACGGATGACAATTTACAGTACCGCAGCTCCTTTATTTGATGTCAAAATTAAATTGTGATTAAACCAGAGCAATGAGCACACTTTGGTACATATAACAACCTATTCGAATTTCCAGAATGAAATTTCTAACAATACCAAAAAGCTGCGCGAAAAATTGAAATTTGATCGATTTTCGAAAAACGAATGACAATATACAGGAACGTAGCTCCGAAATTTATAGTTACAATTCAAATATGATTAAATCAGCGCAAGGAGCAGACTTCGGTACATATTACGACCTTTTAGAATTTCCAGAATGAAATTTCTAACAATGCCAAAAAGCTGCGCGAAAAATTGAATTTTGTTCGATTTTCGAAAAACGGATGACAATTTACAGTACCGCAGCTCCTTTATTTGATGTCAAAATTAAATTGTGATTAAACCAGCGCAATGATCACACTTTGGTACATATAACGATCTATTCGAATTTCCAGAATAAAATTTCTAACAATGCCAAAAATCTGCACGAAAAACTGAAATTTATACGATTTTCGAAAAACGGATGACAATTTACAGTACCGTAGCTCCTTTATTTGAAGTCAAAATTAAATTGTGATTAAACCAGCGCAAAAGCACATTTTGGTAAATATAACGACCTATTCGAATTTCCGGAATGAAATTTCTAACCATGCCAAAAAGCTGCGCCAAAAATTGAATTTTGTTCAATTTTCGAAAAACGTATGACAATTTACAGGACCGTAGCTCCTTTATTTAAAGTCAGAATTAACATCTGGTTAAACCAACGCAATAAGCAGACTTTGGTACATATAACGACCTATTCGAATTTCCAGAATAAAATTTCTAACAATGCCAAAAATCTGCACAAAAAACTGAAATTTGTTCGATTTTCGAAAAATGGATGACAATTTACAGTACCGCAGCTCCTTTATTTGAAGTCAGAATTAAAATATGTTTAAACCAGCGGAAAGAGCAGACTTCGGTACATATAACGACCTTTTCGAATTTCCAGAATAAAATTTCTAACCATGACAAAGAGCTGCGCGAAAAATTGAATTTTGTTCGATTTTCGAAAAACGTATGACAATTCACAGTATCGTAGCTCCTTTATTTGAAGTCAAAATTAAATTGTGATTAAACCAGCGCAATGAGCACACTTTGGTACATATAACGACCTATTCGAATTTCCAGAATAAAATTTCTAACAATGCCAAAAATCTGCACGAAAAACTGAAATTTGTTCGATTTTCGAAAAATGGATGACAATTTACAGTACCGCAGCTCCTTTATTTGAAGTCAAAATTAAATTGTAATTAAACCAGCGCAAAGAGCACACTTTGGTACATAGAACGACCTATTCGAATTTCCAGAATAAAATTTCTAACAATGTCAAATCGTTGCGCGAAAAATTGAATTTTGTTCGATTTTCGAAAAATGGATGACAATTTACAGTATCGTAGCTCCTTTATTTAAAGTCAGAACTAAATTCTGATTAAACCCGCGCAAAGAGCAGACTTTGGTACATATGACCACCCATTCGAATTTCCAGAATAAAATCTGTAACAATGTCAAATCGTTGCGCGAAAAATTGAATTTTGTTCGATTTTCGAAAAATGGATGACAATTTACAGGACCATAGCTCCTTTATTTAAAGTCAGAACTAAAATTTGATTAAACTAGCGCAAAGAGCAGACATTAGTACATGCAACGACCTATTCAAATTTCCAGAATAAAATTTCTAACAATGCCAAAAATCTGCACGAAAAACTGAAATTTGTTCGATTTTCGAAAAATGGATGACAATTTACAGTATCGTAGCTCCTTTATTTAAAGTCAGAACTAAATTCTGATTAAATCCGCGCAAAGAGCAGACTTTGGTACATATGACCACCCATTCGAATTTCCAGAATAAAATTTCTAACAATGCCAAAAAGCTGCGCGAAAAATTGAAATTTGTTCGATTTTCGAAAAACGAATGACAATTTACAGGACCGTAGCTCCGAAATTTATAGTTACAATTGAAATATGATTAAATCAGCGCAAGGAGCAGGGTTCGGTACATATAATCACCCATTCGAATTTCCAGAATAAAATCTGTAACAATGCAAAAACATTGAGCGAAAAATTGAATTTTTTTAGATTTTCAAAAAACGGATGACAATTTACAGGACCGTAGCTCCCTTATTTGCAGTCAAAGTTACATTGTGATTAAACCAGCGCAAAGAGCACACTTTGGTACATATAACGACCTATTCGAATTTCCAGAATAAAATTTCTAACAATGCCAAAAAGCTGCGCAAAAAATTAAGTTTTGTTCGATTTTCGAAAAACGGATGACAATTCACAGGACCGTAGCTCCTTAGTTTAAAGTCAGAATTCAAATCTGATTAAACCAGCACAAAAAGCAGACTTCGGTACATAGAACGACCTATTCGAATTTACAGAATAAAATTTCTAACAATGCCAAAAAGCTGCGCGAAAAATTGAAATTTGTTCGATTTTCGAAAAACGGATGACAATTTACAGGACCGTAGCTCCCTTATTTGAAGTCAAAATTAAATTGTGATTAAACCAGCGCAATGAGCACACATTGGTACATATAATGACCTATTCGAATTTCCAGAATAAAATCTGTAACAATGCCAAATCGTTGCGCGAAAAATTGAATTTTGTTCAATTTTCGAAAAACGGATGACAATTTACAAGACCGTAGCTCCTTTATTTATAGTTAGAACTAAAATTTGATTAAACCAGCGCAAAGAGCAGACATTAGTACATGCAACGACCTATTCGAATTTCCAGAATAAGATTTCTAACAATGCCAAAAATCTGCACAAAAAACTGAAATTTGTTCGATTTTCGAAAAATGGATGACAATTTACAGTACCGTAGCTCCTTTATTTGAAGTTAGAATTAAAATATGTTTAAACCAGAGCAAAGAGCAGACTTCGGCACATAGAACGACCTATTCGAATTTACAGAATAAAATTTCTAACAATGCCAAAAAGCTGGGCGAAAAATTGAAATTTGTTCGATTTTCGAAAAACGAATGACAATTTACAGGACCGTAGCTCCGAAATTTATAGTTACAATTCAAATATGATTAAATCAGCGCAAGGAGCAGGGTTCGGTACATATAATCACCCATTCGAATTTCCAGAATAAAATCTATAATAATGCCAAAACGTTGCGCGAAAAATTGAATTTTGTTAGATTTTCAAAAAACGGATGACAATTTACAGGACCGTAGCTCCTTTATTTAAAGTCAGAACTAAAATTTGATTAAACCAGCGCAAAGAGCAGACATTAGTACATGCAACGACCTATTCGAATTTTCAGAATAAAATTTCTAACAATGCCAAAAAGCTGCGCGAAAAATTGAAATTTGTTCGATTTTCGAAAAACGAATGACAATTTACAGGACCGTAGCTCCGAAATTTATAGTTACAATTCAAATATGATTAAATCAGCGCAAGGAGCAGACTTTGGTACATATAACCACCCATTCGAATTTCCAGAATAAAATCTGTAACAATGCAAAAACGTTGCGCGAAAAATTGAATTTTGTTCGATTTTCGAAAAACGGATGACAATTTACAGGACCGTAGCTCCCTTATTTGAAGTCAAAATTAAATTGTGATTAAACCAGCGCAATGAGCACACTTTGGTACATATAACGACCTATTCGAATTTCCAGAATAAAATTTCTAACAATGCCAAAAAGCTGCGCGAAAAAGTGAATTTTGTTCGATTTTCGATAAACGGATGACAACTTACAGGACCGTAGTTCCCTTATTTGAAGTCAAAATTAAATTGTAATTAAACCAGCGCAAAGAGCACACTTTGGTACATAGAACGACCTATTCGAATTTACAGAATAAAATTTCTAACAATGCCAAAAAGCTGCGCGAAAAATTGAAATTTGTTCGATTTTCGAAAAACGAATGACAATTTACAGGACCGTAGCTCCGAAATTTATAGTTACAATTCAAATATGATTAAATCAGGGCAAGGAGCAGGGTTCGGTACATATAATCACCCATTCGAATTTCCAGAATAAAATCTGTAACAATGCCAAAACGTTGCGCGAAAAATTGAATTTTGTTAGATTTTCAAAAAACGGATGACAATTTACAGGACCGTAGCTCCTTAGTGTAAAGTCAGAACTAAAATCTGATTAAACCAGCGCAAAGAGCAGACTTTGGTACATATAAAGACCTATTCGATTTTTTAGCGCGAGTGCCCACCCTTCATATCAGTGGTGGGCCACCCGACTCTTCAAACCCTCCCCCCAACGCTCCCGTCCCTTCCCCCACAAGTCTGCCCACTCCTCAATCCAGTTCCCTAGCCCAACCTCTTCACATCTACCCTGGGGATGTTAAAACCTTCGGGTTGATAATCCCCACTCGAGGTGGGTCAGTAAGAATCTCGAGATAAATTAAAAAAAATTTGAAGATAGGTTTTTAATTGAAACTGCTTATAATATCGAATTAAAAACGTTCAATAACATATAATAATAAAATTATGTACACTCGTTTCTAACAGTTGAGAACATTTAAAATTTTCCATAAAGAAATTCCTTCGAGTTTATAATATTATTGTATTTGTGTACCGTATTTGACCTCCAGAATGTTGACAGTTACAAAAATAGACCGAGATTTTTTGTGACCGTTAAAGCTGATACGATAAGAGATTTCTCTATATGAATTTACTGTTGTATAACACGAAACAATTTCTACTTTAAATAATTTTAAGAAATACGTATAAATTAAATTATTCTAAAAACCACTTACATTTACATTTTTACTTAGATTTTTGTGGAAGTGGTATACTAAAAAAGGATTTTGAAAGATTATTTTAATAAATAATTAACTAAACTTCTGCAATTAAAAAAAATAAATGCAAGCGTTTTATTTTCAGAGACAATTTTGCACGTGTTTTGTTTTAGTAAATATCCAAAATCATCAAAACAACGCTTTACAGCGTGATTTATGCACCTTTTTATTATTTTACTGACCACGAATAGTAGAATTATATTTTATTTGTTACGATGTTTATAAAAATTGTTGTAAGAATAGCGGTATGCTTGTGAGACGGGTGTGCAACGCTGAACGGTTCCAGACTAAACAATAATGAGTGTCAATTAAAATAGGTACATATTTACTATGTAGAACAATAAGTAAAATTTAAGTTTAACCATGGGTGGTAAAAGTCACAGTCAAGTTTCAGTCGCATTGTAGCCAATATTTTCTGTTTATTAAAATCATTAAAGTTATACTGTTTATTACTTTGTTATACGGTTATTCTACACTGTTTTAAGTCATCAGCCAACAGTAATAACAACAGCAACAACAGTAATAATAATTTTTTGAAAGACTTACTACTTCAGGTTCATCTTTGTTAATTGCAGTTGTGCAAGACCAAGTCCGGCACTCTGTGACACTGCCTCTAGTGCTTCGATATACTCGGCCATTCCCCAGCTCGCGTTTCTTCTTCGAATGAACCTAGATAACGTAAAATGTAGTTTATTGCATTTTATTAAAAAAAAAACATTTTTTATAGTAAAAATATAATTATAAATATGGATTCAACAGAAACAACTATTCCGAGGGCTAATACCCCTACCGACATTGAATTACACTGTTGATTCCGATGTATTTAGAATAAGGATTTTAATTCCTTCTTTTTGGATATTTTTTATAGTGTTTAATATAATTTTCAGTAAAATTACTAACTATATGGTAAATTTAACTTCAACCGATAGTATAGAAATTACACCAGGAACTTTTGTCATGTACCGTTATAATATAAGTACCTATATCTTTTCCTTATTCTTCTAATACTTCTAAGAAATGCCGATAATCTTTCTCTTCTGTTAGCAATACTATTTCAATTTTACAGTTTCTTTTATAGAAAATTCCTTCTTTGTCATTTTAACAACCACCGACATTACATTATGTTCGACTAATAATAACCTTCTATAAAACTACCCTCGCTTCGGCATTTTTACAAGTAATTTACTTTTTCAACGTACACTTCAATTAGTTTTATCAGGCCAAAGAGTACCCTTGCCTCAAGTTAAAGTGTTTGAAAGAAGGGACCCCCATCAACCCCGCCAAACAACTGGCAATCACCTACTACCTTCCGGACGATTACATCGATATATATACAATACACAAAAAAGGAAGATATTTAATAACGAAGATCCAATATAGAAGATCGAATAGTTAATAAGAAATAGATTTAGGACCATTTTTGTTGGCTGTACGATTAAATTAAAATCAAAAGTTCAATGACTTTTTTTCTAAGTTAAGTAAATAGCTTTGGAACTGAGTTCCTAAAACTTTTAATGCAAATAAATTTTAGACTATTAAAATAAAACGCATCCTATAAAAATTGAACTGCGCAAGTCAGCGTCACATCTTAAGTACGTAATGAATAAATAAAACAACGAAACTGAGCGAAAGAGGGAAGGTTAACATTTTCGCTAGACAGCAATAGTTTTTTTTATAAGATATATAGAGGATGTAGTGGTGAGTATAAAATTCGATTTTCACAATCACAAAGCCACCCCCGCCCCATTTATTCATCTTGAAAAAAGGGTGTATCTAACTGGGTTTTTAGAAATATCTCCGTTACTCTAAGCTCTAAAACAATTAATACAAACATTTTTTGGAGCTAATTAAATAACTTCGCTTGCTCTAAAACAATTAATACAAACATTTTTTGGAGCTAATTAAATAACTTCGCTTTCATTAATACATTTTCACGTAGCGCCAACAATAAAAGTCTTATAAGAATGAAAGTTATACATATCAATAGATTTTGTGGTTAGTTCCTTGTGAAACATTGTAATAATATATTAAAGAAAACACTTATTAAAATTAACAATTACTTATTTGAAAACTCTAACACACGCGTTTCGACCTTTCGGTCATTATCAAAGAGACAATCAGAGTGTACTAAAATTAAAGAAGGCTGCGAAAGTATTTATTTGCAGATATTAATGGCTGGAAATTCCGATATTACCTGCAATCGCACGGAATATAGGGCTATTGTACCCTTCAACTTTGATTGTATTGGTGTCTACATTGGAAAAATGGGCCGAAATTTTGATATTAGATGGCAAGAGGACGAAAAATCGATTTTACATAAAAAATATATATCCAAACATTGCATAGAAAATAATCACATAATAAACAAAAATAATTTTTCAATCCTCCATATTAAAAACAATAGTAAAAAGTTAAATTTCTTGGAAAAATTAGAAATTCAGAAGTCTTTGCTTTCGCCACTCCAAGTAACGTTAAACGACCAAATTGAAGGGTAAAATAGCCCTATATTCCGTGCGATTGCAGGTAATATCGGAATTTCCAGCCATTAATATCTGCAAATAAATACTTTCGCAGCCTTCTTTAATTTTAGTACACTCTGATTGTCTCTTTAATGATTACCGAAAGGTCGAAACGGATATGTTAGAGTTTTCTAATAAATAATTATGAATTTTAATAAGTGTTTTCTTTGAAAGTTATGCATTATTTAAGTGTATTGTTACGATCCTCCCTATATATACATTATAATTATAACCACTGTATATGTACTTGTATTTCATCGTAACAGTTATTGATAAGTTCTACATCATCTAACTTTAATTATCATGTCTAGCATCATCAATCTTTTTCAATGGACCGTTTTAGTACTTTTGCATGAATTCATTTTAATAGCTCATGACAATTAATTAATCCTATGTAAGAAGGGACTAGATATTCATATAAAAGACGTTTTTGCCAAAACGTTCAGTCAGAGAGACTATAGCAGACTGTAACAAGATTGAACAAGATTGTAACAGATTGTAATCAACATCCAACCAACAGCCTTCCTCGACATCTATGTAAATTACTGCCAGATTATTGTTACTATTATATATTTTGTGCAAGAAATATACTTAGAGAAGTTCTGCGATTTGGATTATTATTTATCAATTCTGCTATCTTACATTAATAACGATAAGAGAAAATGTAACTTTACTTAAATATGCAACATTTAATGTACGTACTTAGTCTCAAAAGAAACTGTCCAATAAATTCGAAACTTTCCATATTTACACAAATTAACTCGATTTTAAAATATTCAATTTTAACTTGATTTAACCTTCAGGCATGGTATTGATAGAGATATATCATGATCGAATGTGTTTTTGAACAAAAACAGACGCGATAAGAAATATTTCTCTGTAGGAATATTAGCGTTGTTTAGTGCGAGGTAAATTTAACGTAAAAATTAAGAAATAAGTTCAGTTAAGTTGTTGTTTTTAAAAATATTTTACATTTATATATGTAGAATTAGGACGCTCTTTTCGTTTCCATTAGTCAATTTAGCAAAAGTATCTTAAAATATTCTCCTAAAACCAGCTTTGTACATCACACCTGTGAACGACGCAAATGGAAAAATGGATGAATGTACTGTTTCACTCAAACGTTACTGTATGATTTAAACACATCACATAATTTTCCTACATTGCTAAACATAAATATAAGCGATTTATTGTGTCTGTTAAATTGTTTATATACTACTGTAAATTATTATATTAATTTTGAATAGTTTTACCTTTTTCATTTGTTTGAACAGCGGAGCAATGAAATTCCACATTTACTACAACACACAGTGTCCACCACTCGCGCTTACCATTATTTATACATTCCGCATTAGTACTACGTATTAATATCTAGACATAATTACATTTTGCTTTTGGTACCTTTAATTCGTTAAGCTTCGTTCATTCTCGTTCGACTCGAAAATAATATAAGATTAGTTGTATTTCAATTTTAGTTACATTGAGTTATGCAACCCATTCTACAGACGATTACCGATAACCAAGAGCTAGGATAGGGAGTTCTTCCTTACTTTTGTTTTGACATTGGAACTTAATAGAATATTTAAAAAGTACTCGATTGTTCTTGAAAATCGTTATTTGCAAGATGAAAGCAAAGGCGTAGCTGTAGATATTGAAAATATTTACGTTAGTATACCTCAATTTTGAAGACAACAGATAACACCAATCAGACAGTTTGTATCAATTGAAGGCTAGTAACCAACATCTTTAATAATAATTTACTCTTCAATATACAACAACCCCAATAGTAATAAAAAATAAAATTATTATTTAATGAATTTAGTATAGCCAAAAATAAAATAGTAACATTTTGTAACAAATTATATTTACATACTGTGGTGGTAAACAATAATAATTTAGGTTGCATGTTTGTAAAGAATAAACGAAAACAAAAATAAAAGAGAACCGAGTTTATTAAATTGTAAAAATTGTGACGCATATATACTGGTCGGAGTAATCAAGCCTTTAATGTCAGATTAAATGAACATGCCAATGCTATAAAAAAGATAGATTGGATTATTATTTGAAAATAACGATTTAGAGAGTAGAGGTGCGCATACAAGCTCTTTTCGGACTGACGACCTTCTGATATGACAATAATATTATCTTAAAAAACATTTAAATCTGTTATATAAATTTAAAAAATACAAAAATAGTTTATAATTTCTGAGAAACTTAATAAACTTGTTGGTATAACACAAAACAAAAATAAATAATATATATTTGTTATACTTAAATTCATAATACTGTCTCTTTGACAAATTACCTATTATATTAATGGAACATTAATGAAATAGTGATAAATCTAACATTTGTTCCTCACCATTTAAAACATCTTCGGCTTCGTCTCTTATGTTTTTCACTTTTTCCAATAAAAGCATCTAAATGAAACAATACAATGATAAATACATAAAAAATAATACGAGAAATATAATAACGCACCTTAGCAGCTGCAATAAGCTGATTTGCAACTTTTTTGGCATAAATTGAATACTTCTGACAAGTTCATTTAGATCAGACTTCGCAGTATGTTGAAGAGTTTTATAGCCTGCACCATAAAGTTGCTTGGCTCGAGATTTGAGAGTAAATGAACCTATGTATTGCAGTTTCAAAGAAAATTATTTAACATTAGTTGTACCTGTTTAACAGCGGGTAATTCTATGAGGGGAAGCAGCTCTCTCACAGAACAGTGAGATATTCTTTCACTTAAACTTTTAAGTAAATTTCTAAAGGGTCAAAATTCTTCAATTTCCTCACAAAAACTGACGACATTTCTTTACTTTCGCCAACTTCACCGAAACCCGCCCTTCTAGCACGGCCAACCATTTGCTTATAACGAGATAAATTTATAAATTCTTTACCAATGTATAGTTGTCTCAAAATCACCTACAATGAAACGTTTTCATTAAAATTTGAATTTGAAGTAAGGGAAAGTAATAGAAAATAAAATATTAATATTTAAAAAAAAGTAATTTACTCGTTTTGCTGGTAAATTTACACCTACAGCTAAAGTAGAAGTGCAACAAATAACAGAAATAACACCTTCTCTAAAAGCATCTTCTAGAAGTCTTCGTTCTTCTGATAACAATCCAGAGTGATGAAATGCAATTCCAAACTTAATACTAACATTGAGAATTTCACATATATTATCGTTTCCTTCCTTTTTTAAAGCTGCTATAAGATCCTTTTTCTCCTTTTTTTATATTCTCTTAGGGTTCTTTCAAAAATTATATTTATAATAAACCATATACTAATTAAGTTTAGACCTATGGGAAAACCACTTTGCATTGTAGATGAGCCACATCACACACAATCAGGCAAGAATCGCGTGTCATAACTTCCATAACAAGACCTCCAAGTCTATCATGATCAATCTTCTTTAGCACTGCAGAATACTTAGAGAGGATTTTTCTAAAGAATTAGTTTTTTAAATTAAAAAAACGACTTACAGTAAAATCTACTCTTCTCACGACTTGAAACATTTCATTATCTGATTTGTCCCAGTGAATTTTAGCAATTTCATCAGCAACTTTAACGTATTCAGTGAGCTCTACTGGTCGAAAATCCTTTTTTATATACATCAGCTTTCAAAAATGTGCAAATATCAGATAAATTTCCAATAGTTGCGCTCATTCCAACAATTTGAATTTGTTCTGAAACCAATAAGAAAACACCTCAATTATATTATTGCAACTTCTTGTCATTTCGAATTGTTTGCTCAGGCAAGAAAAGTTTGTCGTGGTTTAGGCCCAATTGAAAAATTGATGTTTCTACTTCTTTTGGAGAAAAAGAAAAGAAAAAAGTTATCAAGGTAATAAGAGGTACAAAAAAAATGATACTTCGTAATTCGAGGACAATCCTTCCTTACTCAGCTGGTTAAGGCTTTTTGGGTATAGTAAATAGAAATTATTTAAGAAATAAAATGTATTTAGTAAATAGTAAGGTAACAACACATTTTTCAGCAGAAATAGTATGATCACAATTGGTTAATAATACGATTTTTTTTATCACATGGTAGGCTGTGTAGGTGGGAAGGTGAGATCCCAGAACCCTATAAATAAATACCTTAATTTAATTAAAAAGAAAAACAATACATGTATACCAAACTGACCAACTGGAGTATCATTCATAGGTTTAAATTTACTCCTGTGTCTTGAACATTTATCCATTTTTTCCTTTAATTCGTTCTCTGACAGGTCTAATGCCTCATAATACTAAAATAAAAAACATTGAAATTTTGTAAGTTTTATAGAATTGGTGTTTACTTTTTTACAATCTTGACATGACCAACCCTTCAAATTTTTTCTTGCCTTGCCTCTCACTGCGTCCATTTGGCATGCATGTTTAGGACTAGGTGATTTTTTAAATGGTACTCTAAAAGTTTTAAGATAATATTTAGTTTACATTTATTTTGAAACTTATGTGAAAAATCTGAACCTCATGTAATCATTAATGAAAGATACATATTGATCTTCATTAATTTTCCCTTTCATTACAACATTTTTGATACTGTTAGATTCATAATTTTTTTCCTTTTCAGTTGATTGGATATCTTTTTCACAGAATTTAAGTAATTCATCACCTTCCATTGAACTGAAAACACTTAAATAATTACATTATATAATAATATTTAATGGAACACTTACTCCTTGAACATTTGTGTTAAGGTTGTCTTTTTAAAAGTTTTATTGTTCTGTTTACTTTTTGTCAATACATGGGAAGATAGAGTGTTAGATTTGAGCCTTTTAGTTCTTCTTAAACTTGCATTTATTTCAGGTGTACCATCAATAATTGAGTTATCTATAGTATTTGGCTTTTTTCCATCTGAATCCTTGTTAATGGCATTTTTTGGAAATGAAGAATCATTTATGTAATTAAGGTAATCATCATATCCAGCAAAAAAGTTCTTTGCTTCTTTTGGTACATCCAGCAACGATTGACTAGTATTTTTTGCAGTGTTTGAACTTCTTAATTTAGGAATTTTAGCATGAATCAGTTGTTTTGCACTCTTGTTGATTTTAGGACTTAGACTTCCTGATATTGGTGTTTCCGAAGTACTCTCTAAAACACCTATTTCTTTATCATCTATCTGCTTTTTAAAAAAAATAAAATCATCATTATCACTATCCATATTGAAAATATCAGGACTTTGTAAATATTTACTCTCTACCATACAAATCGTTTTTGTTATATCAGGATCCAGGTTTTCTAGAATTATTATGTTACATTATTTATTAAGTTGACAATATTTATTTTCATACCTTTGTATTCAGGAGAAACCCCGTCATTGTTAAAATCAAAAAACCTGGAAATAACAATGGTCAACCTATTTAAAAATATAGATTTTATGCTTACTTAATATTGCCCTCAGAAGTGTTTTGCTGATCTAACATATTTTCAACAGAAATTTTCTTCTTGTAATTTTCAATTTTCTTAAACTCTCCTTGTAATTGTTGTAGTTGCCCATCTGCTATATACTTAAGACCTAAGGAATTAGACAATTATAATAGATATTAATTATATTTACAACAATAATACCTATTACTATAATTTTGGGGTAATCGTTTAACGATTAGTTAAAGAAAGTTCCTATTTGTAATTATTTACTCCTACAATTAGATACAATGAAACAATTTATAGAAATTACTCACGGTTTAATTCTTGTTGATAAGCTGTAACAATCATGGCAATTTTTCGAAGTTCTGGTATTTCACTTGTCCATTTACTAGCTACTGGTTCTGTAAATAGTGACATCCACGCTTCTTTTGATTCTAAACCCATTTTAGTTCTTGAAATAAAAATAAATTTTATAAAAGTTATTTAAAATAACACTAAAATTTTGTATTTTTAAATGTTGATAATATTTGTTTACATATTCTTAATTTAAGACATGTTTAAGACAGGGCACGACGTCTTTGAGTATCAGTCTTCATTTATCCATCTACGAATTGTTATCCATTGCAACTCGAAGATATTCAAGAATCAGTTCTTATTTATACTCTAATATTATAACAAATTAGTAATTAAATTGTTAGAAAAAATTTGCCCTAACTTCCTTCCAATATTTTGAATATTTATTGTTACAGTCATATGTTTCATTAAAGCTTATTAAATTTTTAATTGTAACATACAAATTATTTATTTTTGTTTCTCAGATTACTAGTTTATAATAAATTAGGGTGGCTCCACCTTGGATGTGAATTTATGTTCAATTTTGAGCATTAATTAAATATGAATCGTTAATTTTGAGAATTTATATATAGTTAAAAGTAGGTACCTAACTTAGGTACTAAGATTATCAAATTATGCCGCCTTATTCATCATCATGGAGTTGTTAGTTCGAAGACTAGTTGGACACACACCTTCACTTCTTCTTAACATAAGACAATCTTCGCATTTCTCAAAAACTGGACCATTTTACATCTTTATTTTTGTTGTTTTTTACCCAAGTGGTTGATTTTACAATTATAATTTTTCTTAACCCTATTTGACTGGTTTACATGATACATAAAACGAAGGGAAATAAATGGAAACTAGTTTTATTATATATTATTAATAACCACAAAATAACAATAAAAGTAAGATAATAATTAAATAGTCTGTGTCCAGAGTTGGACAAAGCCTTCATCAAAAGAGTTCCAACACCTAAACACGAAAAGACCTTTATGTGCTTTAATCCTTGATGTCCAACGACTTTGAATTACCAATTACTTCGAAAAGTAATTAGGTTTAAATTCCTTAGCATTTGTGAAAAGGGCTTTGAGCACATCATAAGGACTTAAATTAAATCAAGAGGGCTTCAAATACCTCAATTTTGATGTTGTATTTTTTTTGTGTTTATTATTTAATTTTGAATTTAAATTTAGAGAGATCGAAGCACTTGGAAAGGGCTTCAAGCAGTTTGAAAGAATTATAAACTCTGAAAATAAAAATTACAAAGTACTTTTATAAAGTAATTCATTTACAAAGCAGTGTGCAGTGTTTCTAATCCCTGAAAGGACAAAAAAGCACTAAAACTTTGCTTCTGTGTCTACTCTATTTTCCTAAACAAGACCGTTTTGTACACATACAAAACTAAATTTAATTACAGAGTTGCTTAAACATAAATAAAGTTGTTTTGATTTTACAAAAAGTCAATCCATTTTTCAAATTTCAATTTACAAATAAAACGGTAGAAATTCAGCTAGCGTATTTCGGAACATTAATAAATCTTCCTCTTGCGGGTCGAAGTTATTTCTCAGACAGACGACACCTGGGACTTAGCTTTTGTTCGGAATTAATGTAGAGTGGACGTACGCTCGTTTTATTTGCATATGAAATTAGATGCGGACTTTTCGACAGGACACAAAACAAGCAACTCTACCTAAGCACATAGCTGATGGGTGAAAAGTTTATAAGTTAGCTACAGTTCCTTTTTTTGCGAAACTTCGTTACGAAACTGCATACGAAAACGCAGATGTTACAGGGCGGTAGCCAGCCCATGATATCAGGGGGGACTGAGGGAGTTTTTGGGTGGGCGCAATTAAAATAAATGCAAAGTCTCAAAACAGTTGTAATTTTCTCAATTTACAGTCATTAAATTTTCGCATTAACTCAAACAAATCAGTATTTTTTGTATAAAGTTTATCAAACGCCAAACGAATTAATTTAGCTTGTCGTTGGTGTTTCATAGACATTCTTTGGGATCTATTGATCCGTGTAAGTACCGAAAATGCTGACTTGCAAACAGCTGTACCACATCCAAAGGTACGGCAAGTCGCTAAAAGCTTGTAGGTATCCTCAAATGCAGTTCGTTGGTTATAAATTTCAGCGAACATATCGTCAGGGTTGTACTTTGAGCAATAATTCTTCACAACATTTATTTCGTATGGTGATGGTACCTGGATCTCTAATTTCTTTAGAATTGATCAACATTTGTACTGGCCGTGCAAATATCTTTGTTATGAGTATCAAATCTAAAATTTTCATGTGTAAAGCTATCAAAATTTGCGAAGGATCGTCATAGATTTCAGATCTTTGACCTATTTTATCAGCAATTATGAAATCCATCAACAATTTGCTTGCTTTTCTTTGTCTCTTTGGATTCGGTCCATCTTGAGATATATCATCCGAATTATTATTAACAACTGTTGTGACTTTATGAAAGATGTCATCGAAGGATATATCATTCCTCATTCCTTCCAAAGTTTGAATGACTGCGAGACTGCATCGACTACCCTGATGGAATCTATTAAATTCGACTCTCTGTACTGCAAACTTTTGTCAGTTGGTTCAATTATTTCCAAAACGTACTTCATAAGGCATAGGCAAAATCGAAATTCAATTTTTCGAATTGTGATAAGAATACCAGTCCCTTCGGCCACATATTCCCCATTTATCTTTTTTTTCGCCGCAAGCCTTGTAAGATGCTGGAATAGCTTTCAAAAATGACTTCGGTAGTTCGTAAATGTCCACTGCATCGTTGTTCTAGTAATCCTGATAGAGACGGACCCCCATAGAATTTTGCAACGGTTCCACGTTTAAAAAATGTTTACTATAAAGATCACTGGTCAAAATATTGTTTCAGGGAATCAATTTCGTTAACGACTTTTACTATAACCAATGAAGTCTGTGATTTGCACAGTTGTGGAAAGGAGGGGGGCTGAGATCCTTCTAGGGGGGCTCAGCTCCCTGGAGTCCCCCCGTGGCTGCGGCCCTGAGATGTTATGAAAATTTGAATGTATCAAATTGACGACAAATATTTTCCTTTCGTTTTTTCCCCCTCATCTAAACATAGTTACAACCAAATGTGGTATACGAATTCTATATACAACAACTTGCAGAAATTATGTAGCTGGAATGACAACGTTTGAAGTTAAATTCACTTGAGAGAATTGTAGAAACTCCGGATGGCATTTCGAATAAATTCTTGTTAAATTTATACGTACATAAAATCAAAGTTGATTAATGTAAAGTTATCATATCTTAAAAAACTTGAATCAGGTCACTAAGGCAAAAATTTCGTTAGAAGTACGGGTGAGGGTAATTCAGTAGATGCGTACTCAAAAAGATGTTACTTTTATATTCTCAATCATCGTGTACTAAAAGTCATAAAAATCGAGATATTTTTTTATCAGCAAATTCGATTCAAAAGACAAAAGATATGGTCATTTTATATAAATTAACGACTATTTTCCCTTTAAAACCAAATGATGTGACTAATAATTTTGGTTGAATTAGATTTTTTTGGGTTTTTAAAATCATGAATTCAAGTGTTGTTTTTTTGTGGAAGTGGCTTATTTAAGCCACTCAAATACTTCGTAAATAGATATGTAATTTTAGAAAAAATAATGTGTAACCCTCATTAAATTTTAATTAATTTTTAACAATCGATATTTGTGAGTTCTTATAACAATTTAGCTCTTAAAAAGTAAACACAAGTTCTCTACTCACTAACATTGTGTGTGTTATATGTTTTTACCCATTTTATATATGAATAAATTAATAAATAAATATACTTTTTAAATTGCAATGTTTTATAATTTTTTTTATTTTTAATTTCATGGTAAAATCGTGGTGTTCATTGGGGTCCTTTACCACCGAAATATGTTTTCGTCTAAAGGTTTTTACTTTTTAGTTGTAATTAAATTTTATCTTCATCATGGACAATTATTAGGGTAGTCAAATAGATGTATAAAAAGCTAAAATCGTTAAGTTTAAATTAAATTACATAAAAAGGAAATTTCAGAAAATTTTCTGGTACTGCTGTTTATTTTATACTTCAATGTATGCATACCTGTATATGTATATATGACTTGCCCCTACACCTGAAGATAAAATTAATTTGTCTACTTTAAAAATCAATATACGGGCATTATATTTTGTAGGTGTAAATTTTAAATAATTTTACAGTAATAAATAAAGAAAACAACTTCAAAGACTTTTTGTATATTTCACAATGCAATTGTTTCGTCTTACAAAGGCTTCTTCAGGGGGAACAAAATATGAATAACATTTTAACGGTAGGTGGTGGGAAAGTAATGTGTTCTAAAATACAGAATTAAATAGTAGCAGAAAATATAATAGGTTTAGAAAATGAAGTTCTTAAGTATAAATATAACAATGAATAATTATTGTCTAGTTTATAAATAAAAAATGTATATAAAATATCTAATTTATTATATTTTTTAACGTACATAGTATTCATTAAGTTTAATTCTCACCTTTGTTTAAAGCTTTTAAAATTATCATAAAATTTAAGTTTGTATTTGATGATGGTCCGCTTTTTCTAGAAACAATTGTAGTGCGAAACATACAACAACTGTTGTGTTCATTGTTTATTAACTGATATGAAGTTTTAACAAGTGATGCCGGCAGCTATTAATTAAACAAAATTTATTAGCTTTAACTGTAACTCTTTGTTATAATTTTTGTGTTGTCAATTCGGACAGTTTCAATATTAAACATAAAAACACGATGATTAAATTGCAATATTATAATAACTCTGTATTGCACAGTTTCCATTTTAGGAGAAAGAACAAAAAATAATTAATTGATTGAATGTATATCGCATTCGTTGTGCAACATTTTATAAATTATAAAATAAAATGAGTAGGAAAAAAACACTGGGTTTCATTGCACTAAACATTTATTAAAAAACTCGACCTTTTCAGGTCATTCCCAAGATGTTTATATAGTGTTATTGGTATTATAAATCTGGGTATTACTAAGGGTGAATTTACTATGACCATTTCTATTTGATTGTTAGCTATGTTATCTTGATTTTTAATTGCTTTAAATTAAATTTGTTAGAAGCCTTAGAGATTAAGAAAGGAATTAAAAATAAAGATAACATAGCTAACAAACAAGTAGAAATGGTCACAGTAAATTCACTGCTGTTATTGTTGGATTTTCCCAGTACCTAACCACCCCTTAGTTTATAATACCAATAACACTATATAAACATCATTGTAAACAGTTTTAATTTTACTAGTAGAATTTCTCTCTTGAGAATGACCTGAAAAGATGGAAACAAATTTGTCGAGTAATAAATATTTAGTGCAACGAAACCCAGTGTTTTTCTTCTACTCATCTTATTTTATAATTAATTATTTGTTTCTTTTTCCATCGTTGTCCTTTCTCTTTAAATACATTCTCTGTTTCAATAAAAGGAGTTGGTTCATTAATCCGAATTCAGAGTAAATTAGTTTTCCTGTACAATGAGTCCGTTCATCAGTAATTTTGCGAAAGAACGACGGCGACTGGTACGTAGACGGGCGTCTGCTTTCAACTGTCTAGATTGCAACTGCTGTACTTTATATACGTGACTTACCCATCGCGTCTTATTCGTTCCAATCAAACTTATCCGATGCCCGGATCTGTATGTTGTGATAAATAGACAAATTCCATTTTGTTTTCTCCTTTACCCTCCTGTATAACTTGAAACGGGTGTTCTTGAATTTTAAAATCGTACTTCAAATAATCAATCTACATAAAATACAATTTGTTAAGATTTTATTGTTGTTCAATACCTATTTATATTATTATTACTGCTAATACGTATTTTATTATTTATTATATTAGTATATTCAAAAAATAAGGAATTAAAATCCCTATTCGTCTAAATATTAAGATCAAAAATCTCACATTTGGAACGAGTCCTATCAAGTAGGCACAACGAATCGAAAGCCATACCCACGACCGGTTTCGACCTATCGGGTCTCATCAGGTGGGCGCTGGCAGAAAGGCCTTTACAGGCTTTTTTATAAATATAAATATAAATATGGAATCAACAGAAACAACTACTCCGAGGGCTAATACCCCCACCGGCACTGAATTACAACAGTGTAATTCAATGCCGGTAAGGGTATTAGCCCTCAGAGCAGTTGTTTCTATTGATTCCATATTTATATTTATATTTATATTATATTAGTGTTTAAACATGGAAATAAGATTGCAGAAAATTTTCCAATTACATAATTTGGAATTAGATTTTTCTCACAGCTTCACTTGCCAATGCTCAATTTTCATTAGGTATTATGTACCTAACAAACGTTCAGTTGTCTATCACACTAACCATTGGATGTGGTTCGCGTTTTCGAACTTATTAGATGTTATCAGCAATTTGATATGATATCCAGTTATGGCAGTATATCGCAATCTACTGAAGCATATATGTTAGATAAGGGCCTTACTAAGGTATCCACTTTTCTAACTGAATCGACGATGTAGCTTAGGTATATATGTATACGTTGTAGGCACGTATCTCATTTCAAGAACAATATAAGTTCTTATTTTGTTATTTGAAATTTTTATTACTCATTAAATAGTGTGTAGATTTTTGAATTAAATTGTTTGGTCTGTTGAAAATATAAGTACCTTTAATGTAACACATGGGCTGAAAAGTTCCTGGCCTAACACATAGATGGCTTTAGTTTTATTGCATTCACCTCTTTTTCAGTTAGTACTAGCTTCAAAAGACAGCTGTTAAAATTTCATGATATTCTATTTATTAGTTTGTGAGTTATTGTGCTAAGAGTGACTTTATCTATAGCTACTTTAAGTTTAAATATGAATATGGAATCAACAGAAACAACTACTCCGAGGGCTAATACCCCTACCGGTAATGAATTACACTGTTGATTCCGATGGATTATTAGACGAAGATATAATATATTCAAAAGAAGAAGGCATTAAAATCCTTTTTCGTCTAAATTTCAAGGTCATGGGATATGGCTTTCCGTACCGTGTGCCTACTGTGTAGGACGCTTTCGAAATGTGGGATCTGCGATTCTTGAAATTTAGACGAAAAAGGATTTTAAAGCCTTCTTTTTTTGAATATTTTATAGCTACTTTTGTTATTTTCAAAACAACGGATAACAGTGGTAACAATTTCGTGTTTTAATTTTATACTGCTTCCTGATGGACAAAAATACCGTTCAAGAGAAGCAATGACTTGAAAAGTGTTATGCAGACTCCGGTCCATTGGAAACAACAATAAAATGTTGGTTTGCTGACTTCAAACGTGGTTGTAACATAGAGATACTGTTGATCCAGAAAGCAGTGGACGTCCAAATGAGATGGTAATACCAGAAAAATTAAAAAATCCACAAAATCGAATGATGAACGAATGAATGATTGAAAATTGAAATTGTGTGAATTAGCTGATATCGTAAAGATATCAAAAGAAAGTGTTGGCTCTATTTTGCATGAGCATTTGACTATGAGAAAGCTAAAGCTCTGATCAAAGTGGGTGCCGCGTTTACTCATTGTTGACCCAAAACAAGAACGTGTTGATGATTCTGAGCAGTGTTTGGTCATGTTTAAACGTAACAAACTGTAACAAAAACAAATTTTTGCGTCGATATGATAATGCATGAAACATGGACCCATCACTTCACTCCGGAATCAAAACGATCGGTATCTGAGATCTGACTGGACAGCAACTGGTGAATCTCGTCCAAAGCGCAAAAGCTCGTCGAAAGCACAACAATCGGCTGGAAATGTTATGCCCTCGGTATTTTCGAATGATCAAGACAACGCACCGTGTCACATGTAAATCAAAACAATGGCAAAACTGGCAAAACTACTTGAATTGAACTTCAAATTGCTCCCACATCCACCGTATTCTCCAGATTTGGAAACTACTACCAGCGACTACTGCCTGTTCGTAGACCTCAAAAAGAAGTTTCGCTCGAATGAAGAGGTTATCGCTTTATCACTGAAGCTGAGGCAAAATATTTATTATTAAATTGTTCTACAAAAGTGGTATTGAAATGTTAGAGCAGCGCTAGAATGATTGTTTTGCTCTTGATGGAGATTACGTTGATGAATAAAGCCAATTTTGAACAAAACAAAAACGTGTTTTCTTTGTTAGGCCCGGTACTTTTCAGCCCATGTGTTATTTCAAAATACGTAATTTGCCATTACTGTATAAATTATTAAATCTGAATAAACACATAATAAATGTATGAATAAATTGAATGACAATGGGCATGCGAGTAAATGTAAAATATCAGATGGTCTGACAACGATAAACAGCTGCCAGATTAAACGAAATTAATTGATAGAGGCGAATGTTTAGTATAAAAACAACGAGCGTACACGCAACGTGCATTTGATGACAGAATGGGATAAAAAACTGTTGAACAATACTACTATCAAAATGTTTGTTAGATAAATAAGAACAATGTGGAAGTGTTGCGATTATTCGAAACGTTAAAAATGCCATTTTCAGTTCTATTTATCTAGTTGCATAATGGATTGTAACAACAATGAATCATATAAAAGAAAAAAGTGTTCGAGTGGCCAATTTTGTAACCGAGATAATAAAGTCAAAGCAATAAACATTCCAAATATAAGCGGAATTTAAAAAGGGACTTCAAAGCTGATTATATGAAACGCTGAGTGCTATCCCGGATTCAATAACGATGACTTCAAAAGATTGATTGATAAGAAACAGCTGTAACTTTATTGCTTTTCATTAAGCTCACTGCAGCTTTACTACGTAAATCATAAAGAAATAAAAATCGAGTGTAAAGATAACGACCCGGAACATTATGTTGTTATTAAATATGTAAACTGTTTTATCCCAAAACCAAATTTCTTAAGAATATCTCTCTGTACATGGTATAATTAATTTTCGTAAACTGATTTCAATACGAAAAGATATAACGGAAATTTAATTTTTTTTAATTTCATTAAGTGTAATATCTGAATAAATTTTTGATATTCGGAAATACAAGTGTTGCTTCAGACCTCTGTTGTTGCGTTCCTTGGACCACCAACTGCTTTATTATTATTGCAAGATGGGTAACGTTTTCACGCTAACTTTCTACATTCTGATTTTTAGCTCCTTTGTTCATTTATTACCAGTTCCTTTCTTTTGTCAATTTAGCCTCGAACACTTTTTAAATTGCACTATCATAAATCGCTCATAAATTCCGATAATTTTTCTAGCTATAACTGTCAACCCCCTAATCCTAACGTCCGTCAATTTGTATCATATTTCTGTCACATTTATAACCATAAACCAATACACTACAACAAGTTTCAAAACCCACCTTCCTCACTTGTAACACCCATCATCATTGTTCTCATCAAATTTAACCACACCTCCATACCTTTCCAACTTAATCTACTATCTATAAATAACCTTTTTCTAAAAAGAGTTCATCAGATCAAAAGAACATGCAATACAATTCACATCAAACTATCTACCTATTAACTATATCAACAACAACAAATCTAATCAATTAATCAATATTCAAACGACAACTCAATCGTGACGCAACGTTTCCCGGTACCAGTATTATTCGTGTATAAAGTGTAAATATATGTATAAAAAACCTGCTTAAAGACTTTAATTCAACGACTTACTTCAATCCAAAAATTCAACACAAATACCTGGACTTCATTAAGTTGCAGTCCAGGACGATTCATAGCGAATCAAAACTTCTGTAATTCGGAAAATAAGTTCAAGCATTTTTCAAGACACTGATCGCGATACCTATTGTGACACTGTGAATTGATTTATGAAAGGTCCTAATCTATTGGGGTAGATTTTTTTGCTCGAACTGAGAGTTCTCGCTTTTATGTTTAAATACAAATTTTACTACACTTTTTCATTTCTAAAAATTACAATATAAAATGATTTTGGTGGTCATTACTGTGTGTGTTTATCCAATTTAACAGTTATTCTAAAAATATTTTCTTTGAATACCTATTAAGAGTTGATTTTCTTCAGTAAGCAAAAATAAAATTGTTAGAATATTGTACATAAAAATGTACTATTTATCTATGGTGATAGCGTAGGTGGGTTTGTAAGGGAAATCGGTGGAGCTGATATAGCTGATGAGAGGACATTCTGCAATTAGTTAAAGATTAATAATGTCTAATAACTAAATAACTAAAGAGTCTAAATCTAATCTAAATTTATAAGAGCGACTGATGCGTCCGTCACGCCTTTTCAAAAAAATCTTTTGTTTTACGGCTAATAATTTCTTTTCGTTATCGTTCACTAAAAATATCTGCTACTGTTAAGATAGATAACACCCAAAAATATACTTTTTTTATTTCCCTGCAATTATCTTGTCATAAATTTCCTGTCAAACATTTTCGAAATTTCTTATTTATTGCAATATTGTCCAAAATCCTTGCCTTTGACGACAGTTAAATTTTTCCTAGAACATCATTTACTAGTGTACATCCTTTTCTGTCTTTACTGTCCTATTTTTTTTAAGGAACTAAGAAAAACAAACCCTCCTTTAACCCCCACAAATCTATCATGACCAATCAACTGTCTAAAGCACTCCTTTTTCCCGTTCTATCTTAACAATTTACATCTTTAAAAATCAAAATCCGAGTATCGGGGTCCAACTGCTCTGGTACAAATTTTCTGTAGTTTCCTTGGGTCAAATAGGCGAATGTTGGGACAGTAATATTCCACAGATAACCTTTCACTTCTCTTCTGTCTTCATTTCGTCCGTCCCATCTTTGTCTCCCTAACCACACCACCCACCCATTCCCACGATTCCTGAAAGGAGGCTGAAGAGGGCCTTACGCCCTACCCTCCGGCTTTGTACCACAGTGTAGGTCGGAGAGACTGCCCGCTCACCAGAACGAGTAGTTGGTGGGAATGAAACACCTAAAACTTTTAATGTTTAACGAAAAATACCAGTACATGTTTTACCCAATTACATGAGTTATCAAAAAGTCCAAGTCATTACCAATCAATCTTCAAATAATATCAATTTCAATCAATTTAATCAAACGTACGCTTCACCCCTTTCATTTCAAATTTCTCCATGTCAAAGTGTGCAAATAGTTTTGTTTATTTTTTAATAAAGCTTATAATTTATTCTTAAATATTTCATGATCGTCAATATCATAATAGCCAAACAAATCTCTAATCAAATCAAATATCAAACAACGAAAGAAAGAAAACCACCTACACTCTGTTATGTCGACGTGTAGGACAATTAACAATGACGAAGCGATAATATCGCGCGTATTTAAGTATGTTAAATAAAAACCGATAAAGATGAATTAAATACCTATTATATTTACATGATTGTTGAAAAATTTCAGTGTATTTATTCGCTTTTTGTTATTTATAAACATGAGTTTATTCGGAAGATATTTTATTATTTATTGTGAAATACATTATACTGCAGCGATAAAATATACGCTTCGACTGTGCAGACTTAATGTGGATATTCCGGCACGAGGTTGTTTAGAAAGTTTTCGCTGATAGGGAAATTACCTGCAAACGCAATAACTTCGTACAAATTTAATGTCAACTAATCAATATTCCGAAATCGATTGATTAGCGTCTTAATAGATGTTACTGAAGTGTTGTGCCATTAATCAGTTTATATTACATCGAAATACGGTATGTAACTGAATTTGATTAACATTTTCTAAATGGGTTCCAATTTATAAGGTTATATGTATTAAAATACCGGCTTTTTTGTAGACTTTTTTAACTCACAATTACTGAAAAGTAGTTCAAAAATATATATTCGCTTCCTATATATTTCTTATATTAAACAGTTTTAACGAGTGTTGTTATCAATTTATAAGAGTTGACTCTTTTTGAGTTTCATTTTGTTCGCGTTGGATAAAGAATTTAATGTTTTACCCGAACGTGTTAGTTTATAAGTAGATGCATAATATTTTTTCTTTCATGGTTTAGATAAAACAATTATACTCAAAACACAATCGAAATTCAACAAATGTATTTAAAAAATTACTCAGAGTAGCATAGGTGCACTCTAGATTTTGGCTATTTAGCCGAAACAATTGTTTGGTAGTTTTTTAAATATATTTGTTGAATTTAAACTTTCTAAAGTGACCCTTTAATGAAACATTATTTAATAATAGCAATAAAACGAACAAAGTTTCAACAATAATTTATTGATCTCGACAATATTGTTTCGACCACTAATTTTACCTACAATTGCTTAATACCACTATGTGGTCATTTTCAAGAGAATACAGAATACTAAAATTATAGTGTAGATGTGCAAATATATATACAAATTGTAGTTAAGGGTAAGGGGTACTTAAATTAATTTTACAATGTTGTTAATAATAAAGGTGTATTATATGTAGTCAATTCGATTTGATTATTTGTTACATTCTTTTTTGATAAAATTGCTTTTTTAATTTCTAATGATTCTAGTAGGTTTAATTTTCTACTTTTTGCATGTGAATGTAGTAGTTTGATATCCTCATTTAATACATGTATTGCACCTTGAATAATCATGTATTAAATGAGGATATCAAACTACTACATTCACAAGCAAAAAGTAGAATTATTAAAAAATAATAACACAAAAAAGTTTCAAGAGTTTTAATATATTTAACATGTAGACACTACAATTGTTTCGCTGTACCACAGCTTCTTCAGGTAAAGATTTAACAAACTATTACCACCTTACTGTTATATATACGACCAAATCATGGTGGGGGTGGTTGTACAATTAATTTTAAATTTAATAAAGGAGAATTGTTAAAGTCAAGTTGATCATTCAAGATATTATTTTGTTTTTTAAATCTGTTGATCTCTAAGCTTTCTAAAAGGTCTAATTTTAAGCTTTTGTTTTGAGTGTGTAGAATTTTAAATTCGTGGTCAAAATTATGATTATTTTCAATTAGATGTTTAGCATAAGCTAAATCTGTTCTTTTGTTAACAAAGTCTTTATAATGTTCGTTGATACGTATCTTGAATGATCGACCTGTTTGGCCTATGAAAAGTAGAAAATTAAACCTACTAGAATCATTAGAAATTGAAAAAGCAATTTTATCAAAAAAGAATGTAACAAATAATCAAATCGAATTGACTACATATAATACACCTTTATTATTAACAACATTGTAAAATTAATTTAAATACCCCCTACCCTTAAGTAGCATTTGTATATATATTTGCACATCTACACTATAATTTTAGTATTATGTATGCTCTTGAAAATGACCACATAGTGGTCGAAACAATATTGTCGAGATCAATAAATTATTGTTGAAACTTTGTTCGTTTTATTGGTATTATATTTGTTGAAGTTCGATTGCGTTTTGGATTCCTTAATTTTTAAAACATGCTTTATCACCCGAGTACCATCTAAAGTTTAAATTCTATTAAGCAATTGTAGGTAAAATTAAAAATAAGTGAGTGATAAAGTAATTTCATTAATTTATTAAAGTAAAAGTGGCTTGTGACAATATAAAATAAGTCTTATTTTGAATGCAATTTAGAAAAGCGTATTAAATATCGAAGTACTTTTGAGTGCTCTTTTACTAAAAATTGTAAACTAAAATATGAAGGGAATTACAGCTGTTTTTGAATGATTTCCGTTCATTGGATTTGTTTCTTTACGTTTCAAATTCATTCATCTAATTTGAATCAACCGGACATAAGGACGCGACATGACGACGACGGAGTCCTTTATTAAAAAAGTTGCATGCTGCGACCGACCGAAGAGTTGGCCTAGATGTCGCCTTAGTGAACGTTTCCTAGATCGAAATGTAATTTTAACCTGGGAAAACTTAGCTGGGCAATTTATTGCAGTAAAACGTGTAGTATCAGAATGAACGCCGTGTTTAGACTGTTTGCTTTTCATATTCTTCTTATCGTGGTAACCAATATTTTGCACTTTCAGTGATAAATGGAAGCATGCTATTGTCACCTTTGAGTGTTTTGTACCAAAATTAGTAAACCCTCAATTGTATTCGATGGACCTTTTCTTATATCCCAGTTAGAGAAAATAGTAATTTAATTAAAAATAAAAGTTTTTGATTTTAATTAGAAAACACAACACTAAAAATCTTTACACGCTTTATTTACTATTCGTAATAAATATTTCGCCAAACTTTGGCTTCCTCAGACGTGAGTACTTACTACTAAATAAACATTGCAACCTGGGTGATTAAATATATATACAATTAGGATGGTGGTAATATTTACAATAAATTCAAAAGTGGGGAGTTGTTGCCTTCGGTCTGGTCGTTGAGCAGGGTTCCTAAATTTTTATATTTATTAATTTCTAGGTTCTCCAATAATGTTAACTTATAGCTCTTATTTTCTAAATGAATAATTTCAATACAGTTGTTGAACATATGACATTTTTCTGTGATATGGTTTGCATAGGTGGAGTCTTATTCTTTGTATAACTTTTTTTTTGTTCGGATAGACGTTTATTGAAATTCCTACCAGTGTGTCCGATATATACTTTAAGGCATGACCCACAGGTCAACTTATAAACTCCAAAACACTAAGTTGACCTGTGGGGCATGCTTTAAAGTATATATCGGACAGACTGGTAGGAATTTCAATAAACGTCTCTCCGAACACAAAAAAAAGTTATACAAAGAATAAGACAGACTCCACCTATGCAAACCATGTCACAGAAGAATGTCATATGTTCAACAACTGTATTGAAATTATTCATTTAGAAAATAAGAACTATAAGTTAACATTATTGAAGAACCTAGAAATTAACAAATATAAAAATTTAGGAACCCTGCTCAACGACCAGACCGAAGGCAACAACTCCCCACTTTTGAATTTATTGTAAATATTACCACCAACATAATTGTGTATATATTTAAACCCAAGTTGCAATGTTTATTTAGTAATAAATACTCACGCCTGAGGAAGCCAAAGTTTGGCGAAACATATGTTACGAATAGTAAATAAAGTGTGTGAAAATCTTTATTTTTGTTTTTTATAATTAAGATGTATTTTCATCAAGTAAAGATCAAAACTATAAAAAAAATTATTTTAATCGCTGCCGAATATGGCGATTGAATTTTTGAACTTAATAATTCAATTTTGTACATTTAGCGAGGGATATGTTTTTTTACACTTAGTTACCCCATATTTCTCGTGTTTCATTCGTTATTATTGTGCTCAAATCCTTTTATTACGTTTAACTAAGTCCCCAACAAATTAACTTCTTCAAACTTTTATTTACCACTTTGAAAGTAAGTTTACTTTTTTCTTCTTTGTCACTTTTTAAATTCGGTTCTTTAATTAAAAAAGGTCTTTCTTACCGATTTAACGAATAAACATAGCGAAATATAATGAAAACATTGAAAAGAACACGCATAATTTTCGTTGTATTTTAGGCAATTGAATCTTGTTAGCAATAAGATACTAATTTATTAATTTTTGTAAAACTCTATCGTTTCAAACTTGACAACTGTTTTAACTGCACTGTGGCGTCGTTTTACAATGTTAACAATTTTTGCTCAAGTTCTATTAGAGGAGGATAAGGAAGAAGCAAGTAGTGGTTAATCTGTTTGCCCGTTAAAATTAAATTATCACAATTTTCTAAATTTCAAATAAATATCTACACGTATAATATATTTTAAAGCTACAAATTAACTATGTCCATAAAACGCTTATTTTAAATACTTTTAACTTAATTTGTTTGCTAGGTCGTAGACATATAACACTATAGATATCGACTATCGACTATGGATATATTGCTACTCTACAAAGAAGTAGTATCGTAGTAGATTAGAAGTTGTGAGCGCAGTATAGGACCGAAGTGCGGAACTGTTGACGTCAACTGTCAGCTATCAACTATTATGGAAAACTTTGTTTAAATTGTGGATCATAAAAACATGCAGACAGCATTTAACACAATATCAGTGATCATGAAATAGGAAGTAATTGTGGTTCGACTTTCTCGCTCTAACGCGGCCTAATTGGCTGTTCTTTTCCCAACCGTATACAGGGTCATTCAAACTGAGTGGTAAAATTTGGGAGTAAGGGTTATTAAGGATGATCTATTTAACTAAAATAATTTCAACTGTCGGGCACTTCCGGTTATACCGAAAGTTGATGTCAACTTTCTTATTTTAAATGGAATTGTATATTTTTTACGATGAGATGAATTTGTATGAAACATAAAATTTTAAGGTGACTTTGATAACCAACTTATATGCCTACGATAAATAGTTTCTGAGATAATTTAATTTATTGGAAAAAAGACTGCACCGCAACCCAAACTATAAAAAATCATAACTAGACATAACTAAAAATGACTTATAATATTGAAATTTTTACCAGTTATACCCAAGTCAAGTCATAAGGCTAACGTTATGCCAAAACTAAGCTTTATAATTTGTACAGGGCGTTCAGGAAAAACATACAAATTTTAAAAACTTCAATCACGAATAACTTCATTTTTTCAAATGGCACCTAGCATATTTTATTTTGTTATTCGATTCCTTTTTTTTATAATCTCTAATACCGACAGTTTTTTTATAGCCATCAATTTATCTAATTTATCTACTGTCGATAGTTTTATAGATAATGTGCAGAACTTATGCAAAATGTATTTGATCTCAAATTTCCCGACTGTGTTAATAAGTTAATTAATTTGAAGCCTAAGATTATTTAAAAACCAATACGAAAATTGGATCTAAAATATAAAAGAAAACCACTTTTAGTTTATAGTGGTGACAACTCTATTTAATAAGTGATTGTATAGCTGATAGGCATTTTAGTGTTTCTAATTTTCATGACTTGAACTTAACCATGTAGAAACATTAAATACTTATACAAAAGCCTAATTTGATTAAATTAATTTGATTAAATGACGACTTGCTTCTCTTTAGCATATTTGCTTAATACGTTTATTATTTGAGGTGCCTAATGATTCACCTATCCACGAGAGTACGGGATATTTTCGAGGTAACTAAATTGAAAGTGATTAACCCTTGGAAAATTTAGACATGAAACACATCGTAAAGTTTTACTGTTTATAATTAGTTTAAAGCAAAATTAGCAAACACTTTACAATATGTTTGTAACTATTTCAAATTTTTGAGTCGATTAATTTTAGGAATGTTATTTCAATTTAAGTTCAATGGTTTTTAGTTTGTAATATTTGGTAACAGAAATGGTAGGTAAAATGGAAAATTAATGGAGCCATCATAGGAATTTTTGTCGAAAATTAATTTAAATAGCCAATTGAAATTTAGCATATGTAGGAAGCTGAACTCTGTCTTTGCGGGACAGCTGTTAGGTGAAATATATAGATATGTATTTGAGATAATTTAATCCAATGAGAACATAAAATGTTCTTTATTTTAATAAATTATTCAATCAATAGCTCTTTCTTCTCAGTATCTCCAAAATTATGCATACCAATAAGAATGATTTGAGAAAATAAGAATGTGATAATTAAAAAACCAGATATAATAAATGAAATTAGTCTTAGTTAATTAACCTCAACATTTGTGTTTAATATTTTAAAATAATTACAATTATAAAACCATACATAATACCATAAAAACGTTAGAATCGGAACAATTCGTACATATTCGGATGTATTAGGATCTGTCCTGGGCAGAATTTCATTTTGTTCATATCTATGTACATCACAGTACCTTTGTAATGATATGAGTTTAATTTTCCTTCTTTTAGAATAAATAACGAAAATATATGTATCAGAAGTAATATAATAAATATAAGTATAAATATGGAATCAACAGAAACAACTACTCCGAGGGCTAATACTCCTACCGGCATTGAATTACATTGAATTACATTGATGAGATCCAATAGGTCGAAACCGGTTGTGGGATATTGCTTTCGGTACGCTCTGCCTACTGTGTAGGACGCGTTCAAAATGTGGGATCTGTGATGCTTTATAATTAGACGAAAAAGGATATTATTACCTTCATTTTTTGGATTAAATATAATAGTTTATTAAAAAGAAAACTAATAAGAACATTTAAGACTTTGCAGTTTTTATTATGATAATGTGAAACGTGTGATTTCATTTTCTTTTTAAATTTTGTGATGGATTTTTCATTTTTAGTCTGAAGAACGCAAAGTCTGGCGAAACAACTGTCACTTTGTTTAATATTCAATAAATAAGTTTATGAAAATTTACTAGGTAGCTCATTCATTCTGTCAAAAAGAAAGTTTAAAAAAGGCAGCGTTCCTTGTAGTATCACAGTTCTAAACATCTACAAGAAAATCAATAGAGAATATCTATTTTGTATGTGGGATGTCTATTATTTTCTCGTTTTTGGTACATATCTGTTTATGGAATGGAGAATCAATGTTGAAAAACAAGAATTTACATAAAACAATTTTCAGGTCAGAAGGGTATTATTGTATCAAATAGTGCATGAAATACAATTTAGAAAACCGGAAATAACTATATTGCCTGTCTAAATTTTTATACGTTCACAATAGATTCGAATTTACAATTGAATTGTTTCTCATACATATTAGCTTGTTGACATATATTGAAAATAGATCTACATGCTCTATTCTTATATAGTATTTCAATGGATCATTATTCGTCTACCGCTTACTATCTGCTTGCTGGGATTACAAAAAACTTGTCTATTGAATATATCAGAATGAATATTTTCAGATAGATATCGTGTATTCTTATGTGGAAGTAATTTGAAAACAATTAAGCAGAAAGTTCCATGTCGCCGGCAAGTTATTGAAAGGAATTATTAGAACATTCGGAGTAATATAGATATTAGTTAGACATCACATGCGGCTTTTGTTGGAAACGTGTATTTCCATTGACTTCACATTCTTGTCCAATATATGATAGATAATTAATCACAAAATGTATGGATTTTACGACTCTGTTTTCCAACCACCATTCAAGTTCCATCAATCATTTTACTGTACATCTAGTTCTATCACATAATGGATTACCGTGATTCAGCAGACACACAAGAACTGACTACCGCATTATATGTAGAAGAAAATTAGAGTGGTACACTTCTCTAACAGGTGCAACTCATTTACTTCAAAATATTTGAAAAAAATTAATAGGTATAAAAATCTAGCTCAACTTACTTCATAGTATGTACATACATGCACCTATATATATATATATATAATAACTAGGATAGTGATTCACGTTTTTATTTATAGATTCTATTATTTGCTGGTAATTTTTCTAACGTACAACTCAAAACGAAAATAGGAAAATTCAACGTTCCAATAAAAAATATCTAATAGTAGACACGACTGATTAAAGAGTGCTAATTGAAATATTAATTATGAAATTTAATTCGACATCGAACAAAAGCTGTCAGACACTAACAACATGTTCTTGATCAGTAATTTGTCAAAACTGTCTTTTAAGATCTCATTATAGTGAATTTATTGTTAAAATTTTTGTATCTGCAGTCTCAGATCCACTTCGTGGAATAGTTACCAATTTGAACAATTATTAAAAATACCGTTCTCGATGCCTTTGTGATGCAGCTGCATCAACTCATAAAACAATTTGGATTCTCCTCACATAATGCAGCTATTGTTTAAGTGAATTATCTATTAACCGACTGTTGGAGGTAGCAATGAATGACAGGAACAAGCAAGATAAAAATATTATCAGAACAATTATAAAAAGGACAGTTTGATCCAGATAAAGAAGAGTACTATATTAGCATTCGACCAAACCAATTCATTTTATGTATTGTTTTTCGTGTTCTTGTTTTTTTGTGTATGTAATAGGATTAATAAACGTATTTAGTACGCATCTTATTAATCACACATACGCTGGTCCTCCTTGGAAATTTTCATGTGGAACAGCAGTGCACGGGCGAAAATAAGTTTTCGTCAAGCGAGTCATACTCCTAACACTGTCAGATTCGGATCGCGATTTCGAACTTGTTAGTTCTCGTCAGCGATCAGCCCGCCATGGGCAGTTCTGACCGAACTGCGCTGTATCAGCTAAATGAATAAATAAACATTGAAAGGGAGCGTTTTGCCGTCAAAAATCAATTAAGCAGATAAACACAATTGTTTTTACAAACGCAGGTTTCAACTGTTTCTCAACTTTTCATTATTTTCTGTAATTTTAGTTTTAATTTATTGGTCGGATCTATTTAATGAAGGATTACATTTGTTTTTCTCTTTTGGGAGCAAAAATGGTCACGTTTGTTTTGGGTATACATCAAAGCTAGTGGTGAAATTGTAATAAACAGTTGGATAATAATTTCCGGTACCTATATCATACCCTCGCTTTTAGTTGAGCGAACCCACCAATTTGTTTGCTAACAATTCTCCTCGATTCCGTTTTAAACTCGTACGTAATTCCGAGAATATGTCTTCGTTGTCATTTCTATTTCACAAAAGATCTTGATGTAAATATTTTGTTCGAAGTTGACTCAGCATACTTCAATTACATATTTTATCCTTCATATGTGACGTATTTGGATGTTTGTAATTGTACATTTTCCATTTTTGTCTGCGACTCCATAACATCGTTTTAAAATTGATGGACATGGGTCGACATCATTTCCACCCGCGGTTTATCTGAATTAAATCTAATTATACTAAACGCTGTATTTTCCTTTGTGTAAAAGAATTCGTAAATTTGGATTATTCTTTAAATGTAGAATCTATAAATATACAACATTTACCTACAGAATTTAGATTTTGGCGGAAGCAGTTTTTAATACTGCTTGGAATGAATAGACTAATAAAAATAAAGTAATGGGCACAGAATGCAGATTTCAAAACTTTCTAATACTTCGATTTCTAATTACCATGTATATTATTTCTCGCTCAGTTAGCATGTAATGGTACATCTTTCGTGTAGATAAGAAATAAAAAAATAATTGATTTGTGATGTAGTAACACATATTGTTTCACCTATTTGTATAAAATCACACAAATTTCTTGGGCATTAGAAATTGTTTTTTATTGCACTGTTGCGTAAATTCTGGCCAAGAAAATACAGTTTGAAGATGTTTCCAAACTGCTTTTCACTTAAATGTTCTAAAGAATACTTTCAGCTACCCGACTCCGTGCGTTCCTTTGTAATCGACCTAAATAAATAATTATCCATTAACCGAGATGGAAATAGAAATTTTGAACGGAAGGAGCAAAGGGTATTCCATTTTGTGATGGTGAGGTCAGATTTTAATCAATTTGAACCGCAACGGTTGCAGTGCAGTTGTGCATCATTCAGTTTACTCTCGGGAGCAATAGAGTTTGCAAAATTTAGGGTACCTTTGCGCTGTATTTCTTTTTAATTATACAAATGAGGGTTTGTCGGTCTATTTAATTCAATAATCTCTGCGCTTGGTTTTCGAAATGATGCTTCAAGAGCGAACATCTTTACAAATTCATTTAATTCACCTCATGCCCGTATAATTGCATTCGTACCAGCCTCTAACGCAACATTAACAAAAGTATGAATTTGTCAATGCGTTACTTTTTACCATAAGTAGACGGGATAAGTTTAACAATTAAATGATGTCATTTAATGTACCTAGACAGACCACAAGCGTCTGGCGACAACAATTATAAGTCAAGTGGTTTTAGTTTCTACGGTGTATCGGGACGTATCTAGTTGGAAGCTGTACGAGTAAGTTATTTACCTACCTACGGTAACTAATTCTTTTAGTATGTATATTCATTTAAATAAGTGTAGTAGAAATTTATTTCACTAAAAACACACCACATATACAGTTATTTATCCGACAATTATCATCATCGTAACTAATTAATAAAGTTCTTCGTATCCATGGTGCTATTGTGTAGGTAGGTTATTTAAGGTAATTTTTTGGAGTTCAGAAGGTCGATAATAGGTTGTTCTGGAATTAGCTGAGGATACGATTAAAATGACTAATGAAAGAATTAAACTAACTAAATGGCTCATTTTCGATATACAGGATACTGTCGTTTATGGGAACTTTTAATTGAAAATCGTCAATCGTTTGACGTGTTGAGCATGTTGAAATGTCAATATTCTAATTCAGATGTCGTGGGGTCACAGATAAGATGCAGTAGCGATTAATTTTACTAGTTAATTTTGGACAATATTCGCAAATTTTTATTGAATTGTAACATTTGGTTCGCCAAACATTATCTCCTACAGACAAGAGTAATTACAACTGCATAAAGAAACCAATTTTTGGCGAATCATATTCTGTAAGATAACAGCTGTTTATAAAAATATTCAAAATATGTTTTCATTCAAGACTGTCCAAAATTCATTTTTCTGCTAACAATTAGTAAGTAAGCCTTATCTGATAACAAAATGCTCATATTTTATGGGCAATAACTGCGAATTCATTTCATATTTAAAATTTAATTTAAAGTGGTGAATATATTTCTTGCGGTAGTTTTCAAGCGAGGCGTAATTTTGTAACTTATAATTTAATGTTCATTTGGAGTTGTTTTCAAAACTGTCTTGCGTTATTTCCGCTGTGTGTTCTGATAATAAACAGCTTAATTGCTTGATATCTTCCTTCCCAGAAGCGCCGTTACCGCAAATTATACGCAACAAGTTTGCGTATTTTATCTTTTACTTGGTGTAGGCAGAGGGGTTATTTAATTTTTGCAGAAATTATAAAACTTTTATACTTAGGTGCACAGAGAACTGGTTCACAAGTTGGTGTGTTCTAAATTATGAGAGTAATTTCTTTCTAAGTAGGGTATATGGAATTATACAACTAGTTAATATGCACAGTGGTAGTAAACAGGGGCGGATCCAGAAGTATTGGTTAGGGGTGCGATGATGACAGGAACGTATAAAAACTGTATAGATTAGGTATATCAATTAATTAAAATTATATTTAATAAATAATAGTTATAAATATTTAAAATACATTTTATATTTTTAAAATTTATATATTATAAAATATATATTTCAAATAAGACAAATTAATATTATATTAAAAATGTATAGATTCATGGGGTTTAAATCGTTTGAGTTAAATATTTTGGGTTATTGGGTTTTTGAATTTCGCGAGTGTTTGAGGGTTGTATTCGAGAGCACTGAGCCGGAGTCAAGTCATGGAGGAAGGGTGCGATCGCCTTTATCGCCTCCAATCTTCGATCTGCCCCTAGTAGCAAACTGTTTCAGAGAAAGTATATGATTCGGGCTTCAATTCGTGTTTTACGAGGCATATTAAATGTATTCACGGTATCGGAGTTATTTCATTGATGTGGGTAATTTTATTTTACATTTCACAAACAAAATATGTTTTCTACAGTCGAAAATGGAACGTCTGGTAGATTAGATAAACCACGGCATACCAATCCAGAAAACATCAATTCTTTTTTATATATTAAGATTTCGGTGTCTTATTTGTATGCTACCTAGTTGAAAGTTGGGGCAGTGGTTTGGAACGTGCAGACGATATTTCTGAATTTTACTGCAAAAAGAGTCCAAAAGGGGGAGGTCGAAATTTAAAGAAGTTGTGTACCAAGATCAAATAGGACATTGGACATTGTATTAAATACATATTAACAACTTTTTGATTTACGATTAAATACCTACTATTAAAAGAATTGAAAATTTTATAAGTCATTATACGAGAGTGGTTTGATAAGCCCGTGACTTTTAAAGGATAAAAATATATTTTTTTACATGATCTCTTTTTAGCTCGACACATTTAGTCCATTGTGTTTCTAATTTTTTTATTCTTTATAAATAATAATATTTCACAAGGCCCTCAACATAAGTGTTTGTTTCTACGATGACCTTTCATTCGACGCTATTGATGAAATTTTGCCATGGTGACCATAAACGTACGAGTATGAACCCGTGCATTTTCCTGATTTATCAACACATTTTTCTTGGCTAAATGCGGTCGTTTCTGCTTCAAAATAATGTCAAATTTGTTCAGCAGTTGCAACTTTGAATAATATTTGCCGTTGATCGTTTTACCTTTTTCAAGGTAATCAATGTAATCAATATGAATTACACCGGGCACCGCGTGAATCCCATAAAACTGTGATTTATGGTAATGACTTTGTTAGCCGATAGACCCATAGCCTTCTTTGATTCACGTTCACCCGTAGAAACCTACTGTTTCGATTGTTGCTTGGTGTCTGGTCTCTGATCTGGCTCGGTGGATCCATGTCTCATCTACGATAACGAAACGGCGCAAAAACTCGTTTGGATTACGACTGTACATCTCCAAACACTCCTTTGGACTTGCCACACGGTGGTGTTTATGGGTGATCGTGAACAATCGCGGTACCCATTGTGCCGACCGCTACTTCATGTCCAAAAATTCATGCAAAATGTGATACACTCGCTCAGTTGAGATGCCTAAAACCTCAGTCAACTCACGCACTTTCAACGTGCGAGCATTTAAGATCATTCCATGGATTTTGTCAACGATTTCTGGTGTAAGCACTTCTATAGGGCGATCTAAACTTCCGGTGTCATTTGTACTGTAACTCAGTAAACCACTTTTAAACCATTAAAATCGACAGTGGAGAGTCCTCATAGTATTTATCAAATCTCTCCTTGATTCCTTTAAGGTTTTTTTTTGTGCAAAAAGTAATGCTTAATCAGCACACGAAATTCACCTTCCTCCATTATTGTGGAAATTAATGAGGTTAGCTGTTTTCAATGGCTGTCAAACGTAAACTAGACGTCTCAGCTTGCTTAAAATATTGCAGTAGTCTATCGATAGATGGCACTTAACGGAAACAGTCATGCTATTAGAGTTGCTGCACGGGAAATTCAAAAAGTCACGGATTTATCAAACCACCCTACTACTTAACAGTGGATTTGGTATGGTACGGAATTTTCGGTCAGACTGAAAGAAGGAAAGCACTCTGTGTATAGTATGCGAAGTATTAGATGTAAGTATGTGTATAATTTTTTATAGGACTTAAATTGTCTCATATCCCAAAAATGTTGTCAAAGTGTAAACACTGTAGCAATTGGAAACGTGTATTATCGAGAAGCAGACAGCTTTTTTGCAAGTAGAATGCGATAAAAGATCAGATTAAACAACCCCTCCTGTAGTCAACAAAAAATTTATCGAATTTAAATTAAAGGTACACATGAAAAATAAGTAGATGATAGTAATAGAGGAAAAGTTAAGTGGAAGGGCTGTTTTCGAAGTTATTAATATATATATATATATATATCAAAATCGATCTTTGCTTAATTCATTATGAATAAAATGGTTTACTCTAAGTGTCATCGCAAACGATATTTTGATTGAAAAATTTCCCATACGAAAAGTTTTGACAAAAATTGAAGGAAAAGAAGAGAACGATATTTCTGACCATCGTGTTGTAAGTGAAATGATATTTTGTGGCGCTCGTAATGGCACGTAACCATAATTTTGCATTACTATATCGATACAGATTTGGTAGATGCTGGACCCAAACAGTATAGACATGAAAATATCAATATGATTAAGGAGCTGTCTAACTGAGTTACTGACCTAGAACTTATTATTTTCTTGTTAATTTCGTTTACGTACCTATCACGTAGTTAAGCTGTATCGTCGATTCAATTGAACAAGTTCTAACATATGAAATACATTAGTTAGCAGCAGATATCGGTACATGGCGATCTACTGTTGTAACTAAATATTATATTAACTTCCTTTTAAAGAGTTCCTTCAATTTGGTCGGGATTTAACATATGAAGACTACCTATCGTATGCTGATGAGATCCAATAAGATGGAAATAACAATTTACGTCCGGAAGTTTTGATAAATTACTGACCAAAAGCTTATACTATTTTTATTAATCTTGATATATTGATATTGTCGTGTACATATGTCTACCGTAGTTTTGTTTTCTATTAAAGGTTTCGTAACCAATTAGTAAAAATTAACACTAATTGTCTGTCACATAACGAAGTTTCTACATTATTAGAACTATGAAATTATAGCAGCGGGGCGAAGAAGCTTGCGGAGTATTGCTAGTAAGCTTTTAAAAAGTAAATTTTACTTAGATACCATAAAGTTCCGTATTCAAATTGTTAAGCTGCAAACGTTCATATTGTATCACCTTTCTACTACCTTCGACCAAGACTCCGTACCGTTAGCATAGATGTAACCCTGTATATTATACGAGGGTATATCAAATATAATGTGATCTTTTTTAAATTACGGAGGTCAGTGACCTGGTGGTAGTAGATGTGAAGATTTCCTGAACCGCTAGGGAGAAGGGAGAACAACCGCAGTTCGCTTAATGAGCGAGGCAGAAGCGGATTATAGGTTTTTGACCCAGGCTGGGGGGGGGGTGAATCCAACCAAAATTTTTCGGTGGTTACAGACACAATTCGGGGACAACACCTTGTTAAGAATTTGGGTGTTTTCATGGCACAAGGAATTTTCTGAAGGGCGTGAAGAAGTCAAGAACGAGAGCAATGCTTGCCGTCCAAGGACAATTGTGACCGAAGCCCACATTGAGACGGTCCGAAATCTTATTAAGGGAAATCGACGCACAATTCTCTAGGAAATCGTTAACGAATTGACCTAGATCGGTTCGGGTTCCCCGACTGTTATCGGAAGATTACAAGAAACATCGATTGGAGATTTCGCAGTAACACTTCAATCTATTCCAGCAAAAGGGTGAAGCATTTTTGAATCGCATCGGCACCTCTGACGAAATATGGCTGCATGTGCACCAATACACATCCGAGTCGAAACAGGCGAGTACGGATTAGAGAAAAAGTGGCGAGAATAGACTAATGAAGGCAAAGATACGCTTGTCGGCCGGAAAGATAATGGCAACAGTGTTTTTTGTGCTTTTCACGTTGACATTCACTCCATGATCGACGTACAATTAATGCGAAATATTATTGTGATCTACTGGATGTCGCTAAATTGTCATTTCGAAGGAAAAGGAAGAAACAATCGATCAGAAGTATCATTCTTCTACATGACAATGCCAGGTTCCATATGGTCAATGCCACCACGCAAAAATTGCTCCGGCTTGTCCCCTTGTGCCTTTCATCTTTTGAAAGAAGCGCTTGGAGGCCAACGTTTCCACGACAACAACGCAGTGGAAGCATTTGTGCATCAATGGATACAAGAACTCCCGAAGAGTTTCTACGATGATGGTATAAGAATGCTTTCAATCTGATGGAAAAAAATGTGTTTCTAGAGCGGGAGATTATATCGAAGTCTAATTAAATATAGTTCGAATTGTTTACAAAACCAATCCCGTTTATATTTGATACACCCTCGTACTTTAGTGACAAGACGAAAACACTATTACTACTCTGTTTTATTTTTATTTTACAAATTAGCATTCATTCCCCTTTCCCTCTACCGTTGTTAGTATACCATTTTGGTACTTATTATTTGAAAATTCATTTCCTTCAAGCATTCTGACACAATCCTTGTTGAGGTGATAGTTTTCAGTCAGTTTAAGTATGTAGACTGCTTAAATTAGAAATGTAGGTTACTAGACTATTAGGCGGTATCCAAAGTCTGTTGGACGATCTGTAAAATCGATAGGTAAGATTAATCAAATGCCATGAAAATATTTCAAAACACGAACCAGAAGGAAAATAATGTCTGCGATCAATTTTAGTTAATTTTAGAGTAAATTTGCTTTAAACGTTTAGCAGTTAAGGACTGATCTCAAATAATAGAAACTTTAAAACTTTAAAGGTTGATATCTGTCCATTTTGATTTCTATGAGATATGATAAAAATTTAGTTAATAAGAAACAATGTACTCAATTTTTCAATTTGTGTGTGGTTTACATAATTAAGTTGAGAATAAACGAATTGGATGTGATTCTTGTGGTTTATAAGATAACTTAAAGGTAGATTTATTTAACATTCAGCTTTACGCAGTTTAGAATTTTGGAGATCGTTCTTTTTTTCCAGCGAATGGAATTGGCTTATTTATATTACCAATACCTTAAGCTTGCATTGCTTTTAAACGACCTTCTTAAACTTTCCTTCTTCAACGCTTTTTAGATTCCATCGGCGCAATACAATTCATAAACAGGAGGAAGAACGAATTAATTTTATAAGAAATCAGCTTGTATATCACTTAAAAAATATGTCATAAAATAAATGGGGAACTCCTTGTTCATTCCAATTTAAGAGGCCTAACCTAAGAAATTATGTGAGAAATATCCATTTTGAATAAAAATCGTGCCTTGGGTATAGAAATTGACTTTATATTCGATTCCTTTCACTAAAAGTTTCGATACTCTCAAAGAAGAGAAGTAAATAGTTGTTAGAACTAAAAACTATTCACGTTTTACATACGTTTGGAAATTAAATCTGTTTCTAAAAATGGTACGTCATGGGATACAATTGCTTGTCTTCTTTGTTTCTATCGCGTAATTTGCACCTTTTTCTCGTTTAACCTACCCTAACTTTAACCTACGAGTACATGACATATAGTTAAGTACCTACTGTTTGGAATTCTGTAAAAATAAAATTCAAAATTCCCAACCCCAAAAAAGTACAATTACAATTTGTAAAACTAACTTGTTAAATACTAGTGTAGCAGCGGCAGACTTTTTGCATTTCAGTATGTAGTGCTTATTATAACAACTTTAAAGAAGGGTTTATTACCCCCGAATTGAATATTTAGGAGCAGGTAGCGAAGTGTATGACCGTTTGCTCACTTTACTTTCATGTTTATGAAACTGTAAATAGGTACCTGATGCAGACGATCACATAGGCCCTCTGTTTGGGTTTTTTCCATTTAGTTTTGAAAGATTCTGTAGTGGTACCGAGCAGTGTGGTCTAGTACTCTAGATCATTGGTTAGAATTGGGGAGGTCACCGGTTCAAACCCGGGTTCGGCTGCTCTGGTCCAAGTTTTCTGTGGTTTCCTTGGATCACTTAGGCAAATGCTGGGGCAGTAATATTCCATAGATAATATTTCACTTCTCTTCTGTCTTGATTTCGTCCGTCTTATCTTTCTCTCCCTAACCATACCACCTACCCATTCCCACGATTCCTTACGCCCTACCCTGTGGCTTTGCATTCCAGTGTAGGTAGGAGGGACTGCCCGCCCACCAGACCGAGTAGCTGGTGGGAATGAAACACAAAAAAGTTTTTTTTTTCTGTGGTGGTGTTTTTTGCTTATAAAAATTAGCTTTAGTAAATTTAAGACAGTATCAGTATATCGTTGTCTGCATATTATCCGTTTTTTAGTTAGTAGTCCTCAATTTTGTATCTGCATATATTTATATACGTTCGTGGTTGTTATGTTGTGAATAAACTGTACATAATCATCGTCGGAGTTTTTATTCACAAAAGTTCATTGAGAAAATATCGCTCGTGTTTTCATGGCAAACACCTACAGAATAGAAAAATTCATAATATGTGAATAAAATAAAGTTCATAAAAAGATAGCAGTGACATTTATAACAGTGGTTATAACGCTATCTAGTACATAATTATAATAGTGGCATATCTTACAATTAACTAATTAGTTTTAGAATATGAATCATTTATTGAGGTGTGTTTTTTGCAATTTGTAGTCCTTGCTTAAAATCTCTTTCTCGTATGTCGAAGAAACATAGTATCTAGTAGAATGGTAGTATGGTGGGAAGAGGGCGGGGTGAGCGGAGGGTGTCGGATTATTGGACGTATTAGACTACTGAACTGCCGGATTAGTGAGACTCTACTGTATAATAAAAAAACATTGAACAAAATATATTCAGTAGTTTTTGCGTAGTGCGTGCACATATAAAACGTTTGTTAGTATTTTATTGTATACATTGATAATGTATAAATTAGGTGATTGAAATGGATTATTTCACCTTTGCACAGATGTGCCACTTCTTTTGATTCCTATGGGGGAATCGGTGCAATAAACTGACTTCGTGTTTTAATTGTTTATTACACCCAACTATTTACAAACTATATACACTAATTTTATGGAACGTCGTGAAGCCTACTTATTTACGAAGATTAATTGATTATGATAGATTGATTGAACTATATGTTATTGCTAGTTTATAGAGATCTTGCTGTAATTGTTGCTATATGTTAAAATATACTAAAAATGATCTCTTATAAACGTTTTATGTTTTTATCTAATGTGAATGAATGAATTGATTGGAACTGATTTGAATGAAATGAATCGTATTGAATTGATCTTACTGTATTATGTTAACTATATTATATATGAATTTAAGAACCGCCCCTAGAGGAGGGGTGGTTCCGATGCACCGACACTTGAGACAACAAAACAAACAAAAAGGATGGAAAACCGTAAATACAAGAAATGCAACATTGTAATCTATGTGTCGGTGCATCATCTACGTCCTCGAAATGGACCGATGGGTCAACAAATTACCCCCAATAAATGTATAAACTAACTTAAACTCTAGATGCACATTTGAACACAAAGAAAAAATAATACAATGGGAGACGGCAATACTAAAAAGGGAAAAAATACTATACATACTATTATAAAACCATAAATGGCAGAAGAAATAAACGGACAGCAAATGCACATGGTAACACAACAAAAATTTTGAGACGTAAAAAAAAATGCGTGACCGACAAGACCAATAAATTACAAACAAAAATGAAAAGTTAAATCCGAACAGATAAAGTGGGTTGAATCTTAAAATAACGTGCATCGTGCATCGTAATTATTTTGGTGGAAGGGTGTGTTATTCATGTCAAAAAAGCTTCATGACGATGTTATAATGATATTCTTTCATTTCACATTTTAAAAAGCAGTCAATTGCTTTTACGAAACCGAATTTGACACGTTAATTTAATTACAATTTAAAACCATCAACTTGTATTTACTTTCTCCATTTTATAAATTGATGAGCAAACAATACATTACTCCGGGGATCATTTTGAAATAAAAGTGAGAAAATGAAAAGAACGTGATAGAAGAAAGAATGCCACGGAAATATGGTAAACATTGTTTTCAGCACAATTTTACGATCATTGTTTAGGAAGCTGTATTTTTTTATATTTTGGTATTTAATTTAAATAAAGAATAGCATGTTCTTGGCTAGCAATTTTTTGAAAACGCCAGATGTGGAACGCGATTTCGAACTTATTAATCATCATCAGCACACCAAAGGTAGCTTTGATTACCTCGGTTTGTTCAATGATTTATCAAAACTATCCTGAAACCTTAATCCACATGTGGTAGTTTCGATAAATTCCCCACCAAGATTTTCTTTATGTAATATAAGTTGCGTTATAAATTCAGCTTGGCATGTAAATACTTTTGTATGACTTTATCAAACACTATGATATAGTGTAATTAGTGACAAATACGAGAGTGGTTTAATAAGTCCGTGACTTTTAAAGAGAAGTATCAGTTTTTCGGCAAAAAGTCATTTTATTTTTCTATATAATCTCCTTTTAATTCGATACATCTAGTCCATAGTGTTTCTAATTTTTTGTTTCTTCTAAATTATATGATGTATTAAAGGTTCTCAAAATTAGCGTTTGCTTTCGCGATGACCTATTCATTCCACCGAAATCGTATACCACTCAGCCATTTCTTCAGGTATTGAAAAAATATGGAAATTGTCGGAGGGGGCTAAATCCGGAGAATAAGGTGGATGTCGTAGCCGTTCGTAGCCTAATTGATGAAATATTGCCATGGTGACTACACACGTATGCACCCGTGCATTGTCTTGATGCAACAACACTTTTTTCTTGGCTAAATGCGATCGTTTCTGCTTCAAAACAGTGTCAAATCTGTTCAGCAGCTGTAGCTCTGAACAATATTTGCCGTCAATTGTTGATCGTTTTATTTTCCCCATTATATTTATCAAGGCTCTCCTTGGTTTACTCTAACGGATTTCTTGCGCAAAAAGTAATGCTTAATTAGCACACGAAATTTACTTTTTTTATTATTGTGGCAATTAACGAGGTTAGCTGCTTTCAATGGATGTCAAGCATAAACTATAAATGTCGCAGCTTGCTTAAAATTTTACAGTAGTCTACCGATAGATAGCACTATATGGAAACAGTGTTGCCATTACAGTTATTGCGCGGGAAATTACATACATGGCGATATTTATTTTATTTAAATCCACCGAGCGGCGTGGTCCATTGCTTAGGATTCGGGAGGTCACTTATTCGAACCCGCATGCGTCTGCTCTGGTCCAAGTTTTATGTGATTTCCTTGGATCATTTAGACAAATGCTGGGGCAGTAATTATTCCACAGATAATCTTTCACTTCTCTTCTGCCTTCATTTCGTCCGTCTCATCTTTCTCTCCCTAACCACACCACCCACCCATTCCCACCATTCCTGCAGGGAGGCCGAAGAGGGCCTTACGCCCTACCCTCCGGCTTTGCACTACAGTGTAGGTCTGCTCATCAGCACGAGTAGCTGGTGGGCGGGCAGTCCCTCCGCCCTGCACTGTTGAGCAAAACCGGAGAATAGGGCATAAGGCCCTTTTCAACCTCTTTTCAGGAATCGTGGGAATAAATTAGGGTTGAGAAAGAGGTGGTTTCGAATAAAGCTGGCCATTAGTTACAGAAAAGATTAGGTATTATAGTTTGGTATATTATTCTAAATCGATTCGAATTTGACTTCGGAATTGTCTCAATACATTAGAATTTCGAGATATACTAATCTTAAAATGAACCTAGCGCTCATGGGAGTTTGAGGTTAGTATATTTGAAAATCTTGGTGCAGATTCGAGTTTAACTACAATTAAAAAGGTAGGAGACAGACACTGCCTTGTTTATTATTTTTTCAATTACAAAACGTTGGTGCTCCCAAAAAGGCCATAAAAGCGTTTTTTTGGTTTTTAGGTTACGAAGTTTAAATCGAAATTTCAACGTGTAAAGGCAATGACTACTCAGTTTGGTTCTTTTGCATTTCCCCGTTTTTGTACGTCTTATATCATTAAAACAGTTTACTTTGTAATAACTGATTAATGCTAATAAAGTACAATAGTAGACGTGTGCATTTATAACTTTAATGACGTATATTTTTTGTGGTTGAAACTAGTGAATCTGTTCGTTGTAAACTGATAATAATGTCGTTGTGTTCGTTAATTAGAAAAGGTAAGACAATTTGTGATTCTTTTGTGTTGATTTTCGTGTGCATTCATTTTATGTTGGGCGACGCGACGCGGTGCGACGTAACGGAAAACTTTACGGTAATTATTATTTCCACAGCTTATTACTCCTATTGTTCGAAATGAAATGCTAATCTCGAAATGACTAGTTATTTTCTGACGTCCGAAGTTGTAGAAAAGCGACTGAAATGTTGTCGTCTATTTTGCCATTCTTTTCTTTCGCAAAATAAAAAACAAAGGCTGAATAATCTCGGATAACTATGATAGGGCGTCGGTCGGTATCGAATTTATTTTTGTTGAGGAATTGTATGACCTAATTGTTACAGACAAAAACTGTAGTACTTTCTCTGCGGGTAGGTTGTAAAAGATATTTCAAAGAGGTTCTTGTTTTCATTGTAGTATAATTCTTAATTAATGAGAAAAATTTTGAACTTCACACAAACAACTTTTCGCAGTAAGTCTGTCAAAAAGAAGTTCTAGAATGTTCAAGTACTTTTGATCACGCAAGCAGGATTTCATTTATGCAAAATAATTGCTGAATAATCAGAAGCACAAGATTTTTTTCAAAAGCTGTTACTTTCTGGTAATTCATAAGCAAATCGTTTCTTTGCTGCAGTTTTGTAAATTGTTTATTTAAAAGATCGAATTTAAAAATTGGATTGCATTAAAAGAATAATTATTAAAAAGTTTTGGATTTTAAATATAAATAAGGAATCAACAGAAAAAACTACTCCGAGGGCTAATACTCCTACCGGCATTGAATTACATTGTTGATTCCGATGGACTTCTAGACGAAAGTATAACATATTTAAAAAAGAAGGAATTAAAATTCTTATTCTCGAAGTAGTTGTTTCTGTTGGTTTCATATTTATATTTATATTTATATTTATTTAGACGAATAAGGATTTTAGTTCCTTCGGTTTTAAATATGTTATATTTTCGTCTAGAAGTCCATCGGAATCAACAGTGTAATTCAATGCCGGTAGGGGTATTAGCCCTTGGAGTAATTGTTTCTGTTAATTCCATATTTATATTTATATTTATATTTATATTTATATTTATATTTATATTTATATTTATATTTATATTTATATTTATATTTATATTTATATTTATATTTATATTTATATTTATATTTATATTTATATTTATATTTATATTTATATTTATATTTATATTTATATTTATATTTATATTTATATTTATATTTATATTTATATTTATATTTATATCTATAATATAGCCTGTAAAGGCCTTTCTGCCAGCGTCCACCTGATGAAACCCGATAGGTCGAAACCGGTCGTGGGATGTGGCTTTCCGTTCGTTGTGCCTACTTGGTAGGAGCGTTCAAAATGTGAGATCTTTGATCGTAAAATTAAGACGAATAAGGATTTTAATTCCGTCTTTTTTAAATATTTTGGAGTTTACTTTATAGAACCTTACATAGTGTGTTTTTGTCTAACGAAAGTAATTGAAAAATATTTAGCTCTTTGGAAAATTTATAACGAAAAGGTGAGCTCAGTCAGTTTTTGTTGGACGTAAATATCTTAAATAATCTCCTTTTAATTTCTAATATAATTTCGTGTCTTTGAGAGGAGGTAGATTATTACGTCCAGAACCATCTGTAAACACTTATTATATAAGTGATGAAAAATTCCAAATTTGAAGTAAAACGATTAGAAGCAATTAGATGCATTCCACAGTTGCTTGGAAATCAATGTAATCCAAATATAGACTGTCTTTAAAATATTATTTTGAAAATACAATCTAAAAAAAGTTAATATGCAGAGTAATAGTACAAAGAAGAATCAGCAGAGATATTCGTATGTGTTGAAACAGATGTCACGATTTACACAGATAATTTGAAATCAAATAACAATAGACTTATATGGTATTGAGAAACAAAAAACCTCGTATCATGCAATTCGTTGAACAGGTATTTTTTTATTCAGTTCGCACATGTTGATATACATTACCAACATATTTAGTCAATTAATGTTCGATTGTACGTATGCAACGTCTTGCAGAATCCATTTAGATTGTAGTCCATATTTAGGTTCTTTTCATTGTGATATATTTGTATTGTTCATTAAAATGAAAGTGGTTATCGTTCAAGAACAAATATTATGGCAAAATATAAGCAAATCAGTATGTTTCAGGCCATACGATAAATTGGAGCGGACTTTGATTTTCTGTGATGTATCACGTCGAACTTCCTGACAATCTTAATTAGAGTTTTGCAGGTATTCGTTTATTAAAGAATTTCAGAATTTTTAATACGTCTATTAAAGAACTATTTACAATATCTACAATAAATAATAACTATGGTGCGGTGAATTGTTGCGGTACAGTGAATTGATGCGGTGAGGTGAACTGTTGCGGTGCGGTGAATTGTTCTTGACTCTCTACTTAGTACTGACCGACTAAAGGATACTAAGAAGTGAAAGAAATAGAGAACGGAAGAGCATATAGCTGGGTATTGAGAAGAACATAGGAACGATAGGTCAGGTCATAAATTATGGTGGGTGTATGGAGGGGATAAAGACAGACAAGTGTGGTAACAAAGATTAAAAGTTAGAACGAAAAAGGTGAAACAATTTTGATATTTCACAACACTGTATATGAAGTCCTTTGTTTAGTAGAAACTTCAACATAAGGGTAAAATATTATATAGATGATTCTATTGATAGAATATTTTAATTTATTTTCTTCATATTTCTTTAATACTTTAAAGTTTTTGGAATTTTGTATACAACTATATAATCATATTGAATGTTAATACTCAAAGGGGTTGTAATACACGTTTACCGGAAAAAAGGAACTAATCGTAATTTAAAATGTTTGGGAAATAAAAAATTCTTGCTTTCTATAACATCCAGGTAATATAACAGTGAATTATCCACTGACGATCGAAATATGTTGGTTTTAGTTCAATCAGTTCCTTGGACTATAAAAAACTGGCTTCGGTCCAATAAAGAAAGTCCTATAGTTATGTGTCTCGTCTTTCTTACAATTTTTTAACTATTGTTACAATTTTCGGCGAGTTTACTTTATCTCGGGTAACTCCATTATTTAGGTATTCACAAAAACAGAAAGATAATAATTACGGTCAGTGAAATAGTAATGAAAGGGGCAATTAGTAACTTTAAAATATAAATGTATATTTTAGTTACGTCGAAGAATTTCTTTTATCGTTAAAGGTTCTTTGTGAGATTGTTCGAACGATCTAGTTATCATAGTAACCTCCCCAGTTAATCTTTTTCATAAGGGCAAATTGTCAAGTATATCGTTTACGTATACATTTACTGATAACTACAGTAGAATCGGCTGATATATGTGTGCTGCAGAGTTGCCGAAAAATATAATTATTTACTTTTAGAATGTCGTCTTTTGCCGGCCGATACCAATGCGGAGTGGTAAACCAAATGAATTCTCTGAGTTTTTGGCCAGCAGGATGGTTTCGTGTACTCCTAAAGCCGTGCATCAGCACTCACATTTACTAGCATAAAACGGCGAATTTAGGCGGATAATTGAGCTGCAATAGATACAGACCCTGGACACAAGCGAAATATTCTTCGCCCCTGCAATATGCAGTTCATTTACGTTGATAATTAATGTGAAACGTAATATTTTACATGTGGGATGTATACAAATGTATGGAGTAGTGCGTAAGCCAGAAATAGGTATAAGTTTAGTATTCAGAAATCTTTGTTATAACGTAGGATGTAGTTGTAACGTTTCGATTTTCTGTCTTGTTCGAATTAATACTGACAATCCGTAAATGAATTTAGATTAGAGTTTGCTTTATGTCGAGATGTTTCAATGCTCATATGAAGAAAAAATACCATTTGAAAAATAAAAGTCGGTCAGTGTTCAATATTATTATTGGGTTTGTAGGTGTTAGTCTCGGAGTAGAATACAATCACCAATTTAATTAAGAGGTATAGTTCGATTTGTGGGAGTAACAAAAAAAGCTTTACTTTGTTTTCCGTATTTACCTATTGGTTGTTTATTTGATTGGTTTACGGGTATATCACATACATAAACTTCGTCGTAAAGTCAACTGCCTGGCTTGGTCTAAGATTTTTTCTGGTTTCCTTTGATTATTTCGACAAATGCTGGGGCAGTAATATTCCACAGATAATCTTTCATTTCTCTTGTGCCTTTATTTCGTCCGTCTCATTTGTCTGTCTGTAACTACCACCAACCCACTCCCACGATTTTCTATAAGAGAAGGCCTTCTGCCGTATCCTCCGGCTTTGGACTATAGCCCGCTTACTAGCATTAGTAGCTGGAGGGAATAGAACACGCAATTTGTTGGTTTGTTGTTATAGTTTTGAGCAATTAAAGATCCATTAAAATGAACTGTATACATAATGGTTTTATTTCTAACCACTCTCTGATTAATTCAGCATAGTCAGTAAGTAAGAACACTATCTATACTATTATATAGTAACAATGGTTATCTTCATTGTATATCCTATTTTTTTCCTTTAAAAAAAAGAAATTTATAAAGTTTCTCTTCTATTGAAAAGCCGTTTTAGAAATAAGGAATATTGCATATATTAACTTCAATGAATTGATAAACGTCGATTTAAAACAAAACAGTTTGTCGGTCAGAGTGTCGATAAAGTAAATTTTATTTTAATTTCATTTTTGTATCACATAGAGAATGAAAGAGAAAGGCATCTTTTGAAAGGTGTTTTTTGTATCAAATATTAAGAATATTATGCCTGATGTGAAAGCTATATTTTTGTTGAATTAGCGGATACTTGATGGAAGTCTAGCATACCGAGTTGAAACCAAAAACACACTTAAATTTAAGTAGATTTAAGTATAAACAGTATTTATGAATAAGACACAGAATGATGTAATTTTTGTACTCTTTGACTGACGGCATATGTTATGTCTACACATTTCGGTCAAGTTGCAATAAGTTGGTATGATCGTTTTGGAAGATGGTAAAGGATGTTCGCAGCATCCACCCTTAGTGTTAGCGACGTACCTTAGTACGAATGTGGTAGCGGTCGACCGGGATAGAATTGGCGAACGGCGGTGGGCGTCTCGAGCGCCTAGACGCTTCAGTGCATCGGCGTCGCTTCATGGAGACGCTTCACCGCGACAACCGGAGCGGACGCGCGCTGTGACTCCCGCAAAAACAAACAGAGATATATCCACTAAACAGACATTTCGACGACTTCGTTAACGTTGTAGGTGCTTGATTCCTTGCTTGGGATTTCATAACCGCGATTTTGGAATTTTCATTAACAATTGTTCAAAGTGACGTGGGAAACACGTTGTTGGCAAGTTTCACCTGCGTCGACACTTGTTAATTAATTAATTTAAGATTAATAATCGTGCTATTCATGGGAGAAAGGGAGGGAGAAGAGGAATTACGAAAATTGGCGAGTAAGAGTGCTTGCTTTAATAAATGTGCTTTGTCTGGAAATTAACGAAAACTTTTTTATCGTCTCATAATTATAAATCGACACTTTCATATATTACTATTATTTTTTTTACCTAAGTAATTGCCGGTTCAATTCAATTCATCATACATTATATTTTAAATATCGATAAATTTAACAATTCTAATGTTTTGTGAATTTTATTTATCAATAGATAAATCATATTACATTTACTTAAAGCAATATTATTCCGAATATTAGGGAAATTTAGTATTATTCAGTAGGTATTTTGTTAACTCTTTCAAATAGCTATAAGTACGTATCAATTATATTACTAAATTAATCTGCGTGATATCAAAGGTAACGGCATTGTTACATTAAATGTTAACGAAAGGGTAAAATGGGACCTTTTATAAAGCAACATTCCTTTTGTTGGAATAAAGACAAAGGAGAAATAAGATAATGTGCCGCGTTAAATATCTTTTATGCTTCATTTAATAGAGGATGTTTTAGACCCTTTGGGTATATCATTAGGTTATGTACCAAAACGTTTTGTATTGTTCGTTATAACTGACCTACGTTAAAAGTGGTATAGAAGGCGTACAGTATACCTGTATGAAATAGGGAACTGATGATTTCCGTCATGAATTTTTTGTATACCATACAAGAAAATCTATCACCTATTTCTTTTGAAAAGAAACTCAATAACAAGAAAAAACTGTGTAACTGCTTTAAAATGAGACCGACCCTGATCGAAAATAAATGAGCTTCTAAAAAGTTTTTGTCGCAACTTGATCTTGACCACATTTCATACCATCAAATAGAAATGTAGACTAAACTTTAGCATCTAGATCTTGTCATAAAATTGACCCGATTAATATATGTAAGAATTTGAAAGTAACTTTGCAATATTTTAGATTTCCTATTGGCATTTAAAAGTTTTTTTAGTACAACAGTTTTTATATTCCTCGCTTGTCTGCATGTTATAGTTGGATAAAATTTACATTTTTCTTAAAAATTTAAATTAAGTAAAGAGAAACATTAATCTTGATGGACATTTTTTTATTTTACTAATTAAAAAGACAGCCATTGGATACATTAAGTAGCAGTGGTTTTATAAATTCTATTAAACAAGTGGCAGTTGATTCCTTTCCTTTTGACTTGAGGCACAAAATAAGATTAATGTGTAAATAAATTACAAGAATTATTATTTATTATCAAATAATTCAATTCGTTTACGAATTATTTATGTCAATTTATTTCAGCTATAAAAATTGTTGGTCGATTTATTATTCAGTTGAATGAAACGACATATGTTACAATACGTATGTTAAAAAAGGGTAGTGAAATAGTTTTGCTGTTTTTTTGGTTGCGACATGAACATGTTTCTCAAATATGGGTCGCGGCTTAACAATGTTAAGATCCACTGTAATAGCCTGTATTCACGTTTTTTAATTGTAATATATTCTTTTTATTTAGTCCGGTACTGCTAATTCCTACCAAATAGAATAACTGTCAAATGGTATACATGTAACAAAAAAATATGCGTTTTTACTTAGTGCTATTAATGTAGTTAGAAAAGACCTAAATTAAATGTAATGTAAAATGTTAATTTGTTTACTTCTCCCGATTGTACCTTTTGTAGTTTTAAAAAATTAAAATGGTACTATTATCTAAATTTTTTAAATAATTCACACAAATGACAATAATTATCCTGTAGGGACCCATTTCCTTCAAGGATCGCATTGGCAATGAACAAGTACACTTGAAAACTTTTGAAAATAGTTTAATTTAATTTAATTGATTTCATCTACTGATACTTGATGAAATTTTTAATTTTTTGTTCTAAACTATACCTTTGTTGGCTGAAATATTTATGTATAGTTTAGAACAAAAAATTAAAAATTTAGCACTTTACAATAACTATGTATATTACTATAGGTATGTAGATGATATACTTATTTGCTTTAAGGGAACAGAAAGACAAGCACACAAATTATTAGATTATTTTAATAAATTGCACCCCAAAATTAAGTTCATAATAGAATTCGAAACGAATAATAAAATTAACTTCTTAGATCTCACAATTAGTAAAAAAGATAGTAAACTTCAATTTTCAATATTTCATAAGCCAACACATACGGATTTAACAATTAGTAAAAGTTCATGTCATCCATATCAACATAAATATGCCGCTTACTACAGTATGTTATACAGATTAATAAAAGTACCAATGAACACAGAAAATTATCAGAAAGAATTCAATATAATTAAAACTATCGCCATTAACAACGGGTATAACCTAAATATAATAAGTAACGTATTAAAGAAAATTAAATACAAAGAAACAATTCAAAATATATATCCTGTACAGGAAGAAATAAAAAAATTCAACAGTATTAAATTCATGGGCCCAATTTCGAAAATCTTAAAAACTGATTTATTACATATAAAACCAACATTAAATTAGGAAAACACAAAAACTAATAAAGACAAAATCAATAATGATTACAAATCAGGCGTATACAAATTAACATGTAATTCTTGTGATAAATTCTATATTGGTAAAACAGCTAGAAACTTTAAAATCAGAATCAATGAACATTACAGATCTTACAATAACAATAAAGCAGATTCCAATTATGCGAAACACATAAACGATAATAAACATACGTTTAATAAAGATTTTAGAATAATACATGCAGAAAATAATTCATATAGACTAAAATTATTAGAAGAATTAAAAGTAAATTAAAACAAATACAACCCTAATATTATTAATGAACAAACTGAAGTCAACAATTCTCCATTACTAAATTTATTTAATTTCCCACCCCCTCCTGGAACGGTTAGAATATAAGCGAATAATATTTGTAATAGCCTAAGTTTAGATATAACTTCCGAAGAAGCTACAGTGTAGCGAAACAATATTGTCAAGTGATAAACAATAAACTGTGGAATTCGAAAGTGTTTTTTACTCATTAAGTATTGAAAATAGTTAGTTGGCCGTTTAAAAAAAATATTAAATCGTCTTTCTGTTATTTATAATTACAGGAAACAAAATATTTGAATAGTAGGTTTAATGTGTTAAAGTGTTATTCGTGTAAAAAATTTCATCTTACTATTATCGTTAAAATACAAAGATATGATAATACTGGATAGATACAATAGATGTTTTTCGGTTAACCTTAACCTTACCAAGTGCGATATCCTAATATTCCTCATAAATACAGCTTGTGAGATACAATAACCTCGAGCAAGTCACGTACTTTTAGGTTTTATCTTCAATACAATCTCGACTGCAACAACATTAAGATTTGCATCTATCAGTATCTGTTCTGCAGAAAGCTTTCGTGATTTGCGGAGACTCTTTTATATAAAATGATACGAATGCTAAGGCATTCTCGTGCAGACGAATTGTATCGACTTTCGGAGTGAATAAAAACAAGAAACCAAGTCAGCCTCAACGTATCCAGTTTCACGATCAAGTCCCTTTTTTAACAGTACGAGTTTGTTTTGTAAGGAGCCGGATAATGCAATTTATTTCCAAATAAGTGTCATTGTCCTCGTTTACACTGAATGAAAAAGTAAAACGTATTTCCATAATTTGACATTTATGAATAAAACGACTAGCTATATTTAAACGGTCTAGACGGTATTGAAATTTTAATGTGAAGCAAAAAAGAAAACGTTTTTCTGTACGCATTTGCCTAGAGGTATATGAGTAAATCTCAGAACGCTGCTTACTAAGTGCTACGTTTATGATGTCGGAGAGGTGCACAAATATAAGGAAGTCAAAGGTCTTTAATAATTAAATACTCTTGATATATAATGTATATTCGACAAAAATAGACGTTCTTTTCGTTTGTGGCATAAAGATGAACAAATATGCTCCACATTTGAAAAAACAAAAACTATAACTAAAGGAATTTGATACAAACTTTATTTGGAAAAACAGCAAACATTTGGCAGACTATTACAACTCTTTAATAAAAAAATATGCATATGGTTCTATAAGAAATGAAAAACTTGTTTACGACGAATGGGGTGTATTTCCCCTTGGGGTGAGTAATACACTTAGTAGTTTTCTGCAGCTAAACTTTTGGCAGAAACACCACAAACTGTACCATGGGAGGCGCACGTTTTATGTAGACTGTAACAACCTTCCCAGCTTGATTAATCTGGATCTCTGTCTCATCAAAACTTGATATTTTCATTAGCTTATCTATTAAATTACGTTTCAATTAAAACCACTTTAGATCCCTACATCCCCAATATCCCTTTGACTCTAGCTAGTGACAGTTTTTCTGATTTTTTAGTTGATATTTCCGGGTTTTGACAAAAAATAAATCAAGCTATTTTTTACCAGCGGTTTTCGTTTCTGTGGAAAGTCTGTTAGTAACTCCCAGTTTTTCAGCAAAACTATTACTACCTACTTTTTTTAAAGCGACTAGTCCCTTTTCGTGTGTAGCTCTTAAGTATATATTTTTTTGGTGATTTTAACTATAACTCCAAAATGTTAGTCTTTAAATGCTTAAAATGTGATTAAATTCCATATGACTTCCTTCATTAGCGCCTACACGTCCAGATTTAATTTTCTGCTTAGCTTCTGCTTATACTTCTTCACCGAAGTGATCATCTCTCTTTGGTATATTTTTCTCATTATCCGATAAAAAGAAAATATTTCAAGGTATAAACGCAATTGTTTATAAATGCATACGATTCAACTTTTATCTTATTAAATAAAGATAATAGATAATAGATAAACACGTGTCCGTATTTTGAAAATATATGTGGTATACAGGGGTGCATCTCTTTGATTTTATTCTGTACAATTACAATTTAAAAATTAAGTTTATAATAAATTGACGTCGATGTTTTTGTGGTGATTGATAGCTCACATTAGAAATGGTAGTGTTCATTTTTAAACATTGGTGATACAAATAGTACTTTCTGTATAATATATATTAATGGGATTTAAAAAAAAAACAAATTTCCTTTAACAGAGGGAGAGCTGGATTCAGTCCTTACTGAGCCTTCTTTCGAGGCGAAACGTTGGTAGTTCGTTCTATGATTAAAAACTTTTTAACCTTACCTGATTTACACAAAATAGGTATTTACCTTCGACCGATTCGGAGGGTTTTTATTCCCTGAATCTAATTGAATGTTACAAGATCGTAAACAAACATTTATTTATTTATTTTTTAAAGGACCTTCCAAATAAAAAGTCGCTCCAGGCTTCAGTGTTAGTCCACAATTTATTCAATTTTTTCCTCTAATTCGTTTTATCCTAAAAGCAAAGCTCAAATACGCGAAGTGCGGACCATTTCATCAACGCTATGTAATATGCGATTGAAACTGTAAGGACAGGGGTGTATCAAAAGAAAATGAGGACTGAGGCTAAAAATAATTCTGGGTCCCTTTCAGAATAGTATGTAGCATACAATGTATTTAATTTTTAATCTTTCGGTAAGTTATACCTATTTTCATTGCAATCATTGTAAAACAAAAATTTGCTTCTACAACAATGATATCATTATTTAGTAGTAGTAGTAGTAGTACGAAAAATTGAACGGGCCCTTTGAAGACTTTGGGCCAGGGGTTGCAGCCCCATCCAAGCCCCTACTTTAATCTAGACCTGTGTACGGATGAGCTTTTAAACATTAAACCTACACCAAAATTATTTATCGTTTGACCAAACGCTAGCAATATTGCGATTTATTTTAAGTTTTTGTTGTCGAATTTTAGTAGTAGAGGAATGTACTAAAAAGTTGATGGAAAATACATAACTAAGAGTATTTTCGGAAAGTATTTGAAGTATGACGATTTAAATATTGTTGGTCGGATAACAAAAATTGATTTAATAAAAACAAATTATCTATTTTATGTTTTATTATGTTTATTACTAGGGATAAAAGTCGTTGGTACATGGCATTATTTTAGGTACGTACTTAGGCCGCTAACCTAACCTAAGTCAAAGTGCAAACACATAAAGAAGTGAAAATTGATATCTTACCTTGTAGCGGCAGTTTATAATGTCAATTTTACTAGTTTGTGAAACTTTCTAGATCTACTTATTTGTAGTGGTGGAATTAAACTGTTCCAAATGTGTCAATTGTTGGGTTGGAGCATTTGCCGCTAAAATCCATTTAAGTTGCGAAATCTCATGTTTTACGGCACGTTTATGCTCTATCTCTGAAATTACACTAAAACATATCGATAGAAAAGGGGAACTTGTAGTCGAAGGGTTGAAGTATGTACTTGGGGTAAGGGTGCGTAGCGTCGTGGCAGGTCACGGATACATGAGACAGTCGGCCTGTAGTTGCCAATGTGGTTAATCCTGTAGACAGAAGCCTTGATAGAGTAATATTTTAATTAAAAGTAGAAAAAAGAAGCGAAATAAGAAGGTTTGTCTAGTTAATTAGCAATAAAAAACTGAATGAACCGGTTAATAGCAAATCTAAAAAATAAAGGTTCGAAGGGTTAAATGAAGAGATGAGAAAAAAGGGATATAGAGGAATATAGATTGGTGGAATACCTCAAAACTATTATATAAAAATCTCTGTGACGTGGGAATTGTAAGTTTTGTTTTTGTTTTCTGTAGTTGTATCTTATCTTCATAAGGTTTCTATTTATATACCTTTATAATAATAAAGATATTATAATAGGTCAATTTTTTGTGTCCTAACAAGTCCATATATGAGATTAATGCGATATTAACTATTGAATTAATTTATACCCACTATAGATTACCTCATACAATGAGGGAAAAATTTATATATATATATACGTATTGACTTCGATGTTGTGTGACTTAGTATGTACGTTCGTCGTTGTTACATTTGTCACCTCTCGTAACTTAGTGGCGAAAGCATTGGCGTGTAAAGTCAAAGATCTCGGTTTCGAGTCCTGGCGATAAAAAAGGTTTTTGTGTTTCATTTCCACCAACTACTCGTGCTGGTGGGCGGGCAGACACTCCGACCTACACTGTAATGCAAAGCCGGAGGGTAGGGCGTAAGGCCCTCTTCAGCCTCCTTTCAAGAATCGTGGGAATGGGTGGGTGGTGTGGTTAGGGAGAGAAAGATGAGACGGACGAAATGAAGACAGAAGAGAAGTGAAAAATTACCTGTGGAATATTACTGCTCCAACATTTGCTTAAATGATCCAAGGAAACCACAGAAAACTTGAACCAGAGCAGCCGGACCCGGGTTCGAACCGGTGCACTCCCGAATGCTAAGCAATGATCTAGAGCACTAGACCACGCCGCTCTGCGAGGGTGTGAACACAGTAACAAAATTTTCCCTCATTGTATGAGGTAATTTGTAGGTGGTATAAATCAATCCAATATTTGTATTTACAATTTGCTGCTACTAGGAGTTCTTCAAATGATTTCATTAAATCCATATAATTTATATAATAATGATACATAGTATCATACTACATTTGTTTTATATCGAACCAGCCGAAAATAACTTCGTATTAAATTGTACCATATTGGCACACAGAAAGGAAAAATCCAACATTATAAGTTTTGATAAAACTGCGTACTATTATTTCAGAAATAGGAAATGCTACGTATGCAGAGGTAAGAATGCATCTGATGCTACGTGTAATAAAAACAACTAACCAACTTCACAACCCTATATCTCCCTAGTCCTTTGGCTATCAACAATTTTTTTATGTTAATTACCTAACACCCTTACTGTTTTTACTAGTGGGTAGCGTTTTACTCAAAAACATAATGTACACGTGTTGTCAATCGATAGACATGAAGTATAATGCACGTATGACGCCTGCATGTAAGAAATTTTAAATGAGATAGTAATTCTTATTTTTGCAGGTAAATAAGCTGAGTTTCCAAACCATTTAGCTATGAATAAAATAAAATTTGTTTTTAATGATGATAAGGAATATTTATAGTATGTTTCATAATTTCGTCACCAAAGAATCTATTTCTTTATGAAATATATTTAACTATTATGATTTATGAAATTTGGTTGTCGGCCTAACTACGGACGTGAAATGCACGGCTAGGAGTTTCTCGCTATTTATTACTTTTATTAAAAATGACATGCTGCTGTCGAAGCAATTATCAAAGTTTCTTAATATATTTAGTGAAAAAGTAATCTATAACTTTTTCAATTAGAATCCTGTCCTGAATGTGGATTATATAAATTGTCCAAACTTTATTGACAAAATATTCAATTATTTGAATCAGACTAAAGAAAAAATTAACGGGTCTTTGTTAATCCATAAAATTGAGAAAAATTAGTTTAAACTTGGACATTTTAAAGTTAAATTAAATCTATAATTAAGATATGCCCCGTAGGTTAGCCTTCTGTCGAAACTGCTAGATGTGTCCTACAAATTAAAATATATAATTTTTAAAAATTGAATGGATTCGACCTTTACTTGATGCAAATCGATCATCATTAATAAAACGCTTGAGTATAGATTTTCACAAATTTATGTTGTCATTAGTGACGACCGTTTCGCCAAAATATTGGCTTCTTCAGACTAGGAGTATTTTCTTCTTATATACACTAAGGAGTTTATAACAAGTTTAAGAGGGGGAATTATTACACTCAATTTGACTACACCCTAATATTAAATTCGCTATAGAAGAGGAAGAAAACAATAGCTTAAACTTTTTAGTTCTAACGTTAACCAATATATAATAGGATAACATTTTCAATTTATTATAAGACTCCTACTGAGCGGCGTGGTTTAGTGCTCTAGACCATTGCTTAGCATTCGGGAAGTCACCGGTTCGAATTCGGGTCCGGCTGCTCTGGTCCAAGTTTTCTGTGGTTTCCTTGGATCATTTAGACAAATGCTGGACTAGCAATATTCCACAGATAACCTTTCACTTCTCTCTTTATTTCGTCGGTCTCATCTTTGCCTAACCACACCATCCACCCATTTCACGATTCCTGCAAGGAAGCTGAAGAGGGCCTTACACCCTACCCTCTGACTTTGCACTACAGTGTAGGTCGGAGGGACTTCCTGCCCACCAGCACGAGTAGCTGGTGGGAATGAAACACAAAAAACTGTTCCTATGTCAGAAAACAATTACATAAAGGAATTAAACATATTTAAACAAATTGCATACAATAATGATTATAAACCAAAAGTATAGATAATATACAAAATAAACAACAAAAAAAGCATTACAATCAGTCTATCCACCTTTTTCAATAAATAATGAAATCAAATATAATTGTATAATACATGTGGGCCTATTTACGTATAAAATAAGGAATTATTTACAAAAATGCGGTCTGGATATTGCATTTAAAAACGAATTCTTCATTAGGAAAAATCGTAAAAAAAGTAAAGATAAAATAATCAACGAATATCAGCCAGGAGTTTATAAGGTATATTATCCAGGTAATATTATCTAGAGAAATGAGTACGGTAACCGCGCTTTCACGTGACAAAAAAGCGTACTTTGATAAAACCTTACACGAAATGACGAAACGTCATTGTTGATTTTTTTCCACTGTGTTGGTTTTAATTTAAACATTATATTATTAAAATAAGGGGATGAATAGAAACTGAACTGTAAGGCCTTGTTTAAACGTAAGAAGAATTACATTATCATACACTTCTAGGTATAGTAAAAATTCTCCAATTTCAGACACCTTAACGTACAAATTGATATCACTTGCAGTTTTCTTGATATTCCACTTTCATAAATAATTTTACCGTTATAATAAATTACTTTACCTATTACCTGCAGTTATTGCGTCTATTATTGTGGATAATGTGTTCTGAAAATAAAAATAATACGTCGTAAGTGTAATTTTAGATAAGAACAAAAATATAACGATGATAAAGACCAACTGAAGTGACATATAGAAACGATACGGGCCTGATAAATCAAAAGAATTGCTTTTTTACGTGCGTACAAAATTTATAGCAGCTTTTCAAATTTCATTACAAATTAGTTTTTGCTCCTTTCATTTCCACAAACGCACTTCACGCTGTTTTATAGCTCTTGAGAAGGTGGGTTTCCTTCGTAATTTTTTCGCTTTTTTGCAAACCACGTTTATATTTTGAAAATCTAGTGCTAATCTATAATATAGTACAAAAAATTGAAAAGTACATATCTAGAACGTATATTTAAATTGAATGACTTTTATAAAAACAATTGAATTTTGTAAAAGAAATTTTTGACTGTTCAACTAAAGAATCTGTACCTTTGCTTATATGAATGATAATAATATTTACTAACCGTAGCATGTGTTCTAATACCGTAGATTAGCTGATATTTCCTTGCATAAGTTTTATTACGATTTCCTAAAGTCATTTAGACAAATTCTAGGGCAGTAATATTCAACAGATAATCTTTCATTCCATAAGACTTTATTTCGTTCGTCTCAAGCGTCTCATGACCTTCTACCCTACCCTCCGGATTTACCTTTTATTTACCTTTTCATTACTACCTGGTGGAAATTACACAACCAAAAACTTGTTTTAACATTCCTCAGCATTATTCAAAGTCCATGGAAATTTCTACAATGTACGGCAAACGTCTTATTTACCTAAACGAAAAAATTAAAAATTTATAATTGTGGACAGTTAAACTATAAAGTAAGCAGTATCCGTAAAGTAAACTAGATGTCGTCACAATTAATAAATAACGATGGTAAAAGCTAGAAGAGTATTCAAACTGTGCACTGCGTAGGTACTTTCGTAAACATCAAACATTATATACAACAAAAATAAAACGATACAGTAATGGCAAATTTAAACAAATTTGGTTCACGCAGCAATTGCTTCGCTAAAGGAGACTACCGTGATCCCAATATGGAGTAGCCTGTAAGTGAATAATTATCCGAGTAGAAATGAAATACGACATGCCCTATTATGATCCGGACTGAAAACGGCCCGCATTAGATATTCAAAGGGACTACACTGTTACTAAATTCTTTACATATTCTAATCCAGTCTTGAATTTCTTATCTTATGGCATAATATATAAAGCCAAATCCCACAACCGGTTTCGAAGTGGGCGCTAGCAGAAAGACCTTTATATGATAAATATAAATATGGAATCAATAGGCTTTTCTGCCAGCTACCATCTGATGAGACCGAAACCGGTTGTAGGATTTGACTTTCGGTTCGTAGTGCCTACCTGGTAGGACGCGTTCCGAATGTGAGATCTTTGATCATTAAAATTTAGACGAACAAGGATTTTAATGCCTTCGTTTTTGGATATGTTATCTTCGTTTATGAATCTTTCGGAATCAACAGTGTAATTCAATGCCGGTAGGAGTATTAGTCGTCGGAGTAGTTGTTTCTGTTGATTCCATATTTATATTTGTTATAAGTAAATATTATTAATAAATATTTAATATGTAATTTGACTACTGTTTCTGTTGTAAGAATAAATTGACAACATTGCAGTCAGCCATGTTATGACGTACGAATTTCTAATATTACTTTTCCATGATACCACCATAGACATAGAGAATGGACAGAGCTTTTTCTATCCTACTGTAAAGTAAATATTGGCGGTAATTTGCGAGAGAAACAAAACAAACAACCGGCCAGTAGTTGTCCTTTTCTAAAATTGTAACCTAAGATGATAATTTTTAGACAGGCCATTACAGAGCTGCTAAATGAGACAAGTATGCGCGGCAGAGTCGTTTTGTTTTTTACTAGAGGATGGTCAATTTTGTGAAGCTATTGCTGAGTCCATTCTCTATTAGCGCTGTCTATGCATAAAACGTAGTTGTATTATCGACATGCATATTCGCTATATTGCCAGATTTTCTCTGATTGCAAATGACGGCCGAAGGGAAAGATTGATCTGATCAATTTGAAAACGAAATATTTACATATAATTATCGGTTACTCCACTTTTTGGGCTTGAAAATTTTACGAAGTAACTAAAAATCGGTTTTTAAATCGTACATTTTTGGAAGAACGTATTTTTAACTTTTTCTAAAATTTGGACAATTTCGGTAAAATAACATTAAGGTAACGGTGACTTCAAATGATTTTTTTCTCGTGAATGGTCGGTAAGGTATATATTGTTTTGTTTTAGTTAAAATTATTTTAATCAACAAATGTCATATACATCCTTTAATGATACAGAACATATGGCATTCATCTAATTTCTCGTTCCCTTCCTCCTTGCAGGTCAATTTTAATACACTCCTTTGACTTCTTAGGACGTTATTTAATAAACATTATGAATGAAGTCAAATAGTTGTTATTTCAAAAGCTCTATTTGAGCGGAACCGGTTCCAAACAGCTCGTTTCTAATTTTGGAGTTAATTAATTATGTAATGAATCTTAAATTAAATGAGTTTCTTTTTGGGTAAGAAATAAAAGTCGTATTTTGTACACATAACGTCCTAAATTCTCGTTAGTCGATTTTTATGTTGATATAATGATTCAAAAATACCAAAGAGAAAGATCGACCGCAAATTAGCTGGTTCATTTCATTGGGATTATATTGTATCGTTGTATATTTGACTTCGAAAATGAAAGCCGATTTGTATGGTCGACACATCGTTTATCATTACAAAGTCTCTAATTATCCGTCGGAATCGGTAGGAACCTTTGAAAGCAAAACGAACGTGTGAGGGTTGAGTTAATAATATTTGTTACAGAGAACGGTCTAATGCTATTTTAATTTGCATATGTATAACTTAAAAAAAAGTAGGTTGATTACCTTCGTCGCAAAAACTGAGAAAATAAAAGTTTTTTTCAATTAACGAAAACGTGTTCCAAAATAAAAAATTGGACTATTATTAATCTTTACATTCGTAAAGAATTGAAATCATACAAAAACAAATAATAAAAATTGGCAAACGCCGTATTTTGTTTATAGTCAACGTTGTAATTCGTATGCTTCTTTGTTGTATGTAATGTGGAACAGCTGTTACTCAATATTGTTTATGATAATTCCGTTATTGGACAAACTGTGGAAATGTCCATCTTTCAATGTTGAAGTAAATCATTCTGGAAAGTTGGCCACTTTAATAGTGTTGTAAGTATATCATTTTATATCTAAAAAAGAAGGAATTAAAATCCTTATTCGTCTAAATATTAAGATTAAAGATCTCAAATTTTGAACGCCTCCTAACAGGTAGGCACAACGAACTGAAAGACATATCCCACGACCGGTTCATCAGGTGGGCGCTGGCACAAATGCCTTTACAGGCTATATTATATATAAAAATATAAAAATAAATATGAAATCAATAGAATAACTACTCCGAGGGCTAATACTTCTACCCGCATTGAATTACACTGTTGATTCCGAACGATTATTAGACGAAGATATAACATATCCAAAAAAGAATGAATTATATGGCTTTCAGTTCGTTGTGCCTACTTGTTAGGACGCGTTCAAAATTTGATATCTATGATCTTAATATTTAGACGAATAAGGATTTTAATTCCTTCTTTTTTGGGTAATATTCGTTCGGAATCAACAGTGTAATTCAATGTCGGTATTATATTTATATTTATATCATTTTATGTCATGCAAAAATAAATGACTAGGAATAAAAAAAATATTTACAGATAAATTGTAAATAAACAGGTACAAAAGCAAGCAAGTCATGGACTAAAGAGAGAAAAGAGAAATATATGAGTCGAATGCGGGAATTTTCGGAGAATATTTATGTAAATACAGGGGGAAAAGCAAGTTAGTTAAATAACGGGGGGTCCTTAATGGCACTAAATGAAAGAAGAAAAAGCGGTATCAATGATCCCGAACGAGGAGTGATATAAATAATTGTACTCTTTATAGTGAAACATTTAACCTTTTCTGAATGCTGAATTTAAATTTAAATGAATGACTTTAAGAGTTAAAGGGAAAAAAGGTTTATTTATTTCGGTATTGCCTTGAGTTAGTTTCTTCCAAAGATAAAGAAGTATCAGTAAAAAAAGCTTTTATTTTATTGTATCTTCAGATGCTAACTATTAAAGAATTAGATATCCCGTACATGTGCAATAAACAATTACTACTATTATTGCAAATACTGTACTATGGGTATCTACAGTATGAACATAAATCCTTCATTTCTTTTCGATTATTTTTCTAGCATCCATTTTTATTATCCATCCTTCATCTTCTTCCCTTCTCAAACTTTTTTCTTTTTTTAAATTATTTCATTCGTTTTTTCCTTCCGTAACTAAAAAGAAATAGACTTTTTTCTAATACCAATATCTATTATTGTTCCATCCTTAAAATACGGCAACCTTGAAATTGTCTTTATTATTTTGTTTTTTATACTTCTTTGCACTAAATATTTTACGATTTCTACATTCCATTTCTTTTAATGAGCTTTCGATCCGAGTATTTCCTTAGTTACATTTTGCCATTATTTCACATTTCTCAGTTCGTTAGTTCTCATTCTTATCTGTATTTATTCTTTTATTAAATACATATTCAGTTCTTTATATTTATTTTTATTTTCTGTTGAAATTTCAATTTTTATATTATATGTTTTCAACTCTTGCAGTATCAGTGGCGGCGCGTGCAAACTTTTAGAAAGAAAAAAGCATAAACTCACCAAATTATGTTAAGCTACAACTTCAGAGCTTGAACTGTTCCGTGTACTTAGTTGGTTTTAGCGTAAAATCACAGTAATGATAGTTTTTCATATACTATCTATAGGCGCACCACGCCTTTGTTTAAAATTTTACCTCTAATTATTGTTTCGGCCAGTTGCTTTCACTACAAATTTTGTTTTTACCTGCAACCTAGGGCGAATATTTGTATAACAAGGGGTAGAAATGAAAAAATTGTTGTTATTGTTGATCTATTTAGTCCTTTCATTTTAATTTCATTTTCGTAATGTGCCTTTCTGCCAGCGCCCACCCAATAGGTCGAAACCGGTCGTGGGATATGGCTTTTGGTTCGTTGTGCCTACTTTGTAGGACGCGTTCCAAATGTGAGATCTTTGATTTTAATATTTAGACAAATAAGGATTTTAATTCCTTCTTTTTTTAATACGAATTCATTTGGTTGTAGACATGCTACAGTATTAATTGTGACCATTTTTAAACCACTTCAACGTCTACTTTTACCATAGGTACGAAACGTATTTGCAAATATTACTTCAGTCAACTATACAGACTCCTGTAATTTCGGTTCAAGCAACGTTTTAGAGCTTCTTGTTACGTTAGTATGATGGCGGGGCATATTACTTTTTCCCCTTGGTAATATTCTACATGTACGTGACCTACGCGCATGTAGCTAGCTGTTAAGTGAAAATAATTTACCTAGTATAATAATAAATATAAGTATAATCATTTTCCCGTGATTATACTACGATAATATTAAATATTAAATGCGACTATTACTTATTGTTTAGTAATCGATTCGATGGCCATGATTAAATTATTGGATATTTGTTTTATACCTAAACGTTAAAAGTATTTACATGATTTTAATTTTAATTAGGCTGCCTACATGATTCATTATTTATTGAATTTCACTTTTTCTGCTGCATTAGACAAAAATAATTTGCTTTAATTGTAGAGTAGGTTGGCATTATGCAATTCTGGCCGTAGACCTAATACTTTTCATGGCTACGTCATTAAGAAAAATCGAAGAATAATTGAGCCTCTGTTTATCTTGAACTTCGAGGTAAACAAGCGAATGTTTGCTATTTGCCCTCTTTTCGTGTTAATTAACTGCAAAATTTTCCAGAAACGAGCCTGCTTCCGCAATTTGCAAGAAAATCTTAAATAATACCGGGAATTCGTAACTTAGTTGCATGCAGTAGACTTTACATGCTACTAATACAGTTGCCGGATTACGATTGTAATTATTAATGCCAACATCTCGCTCGGAACTAAAAAGTCAAGAAAATAGCGCGTTATTATCCCCAGGTGGATCAATTGTGAATGCGGCAAATGCGAGAATTTAAATTGTGGTTCACCAATTCCTGGTTTACGTAGGAATAGAGTAAAAGTTCACATTCCCTTCTCGTTATCTAGATATGCATTGAGAATTTTATGCTATAGAATATTCACAATACTTTCAGTATGGAATAAATAACAAATGAAATGAAAATATATATAAACAAAATGCTTTTAGATGTTTCAAATATGTTTATTAACACACTCTACATATGTTTCGACTTCCAAAGTCTTTCTCGTATAACTACCTCTAATATACTTGTACCTGTACATCTTATTACTTGCAATACCTAACTATAAATACTTTTTGACTTTTGTATAAATAACATTAAGTTACAGTTTAAATTTAGTAAATATCTATTACTCTTGAGAAAGACTTCGGAAGTCGAAACATATGTAGAGTGTGTTAATAAACATATTTGAAACATCTAAAAGCATTTTGTTTATACATATTTTCATTTAATTTAAACGATGTTTCATAATTATCCAACAGACAATTCAATTGAAATTATTAAATAACAAATGGTTTGAAATACTAAAACAGTTCAGAGTTAAGCATTACTTTTGTATCTGTATAGTGAACTTTTCACAAGAACAAGTCATACGTTATATCATAAAAATTCTGGTTTTGCAGTATATCGTCATCTGCTGACTAAAGCGACCGTAACATCTTAGAAATGGGCCTTCTAAAGTATCTACTTGTCCAACTGAATCGACGACACAGCTTATACGCATTAATGACTTAAATTAATAAGAACAGTATGAGTTAGTAAGATTTGGTCGGTAATTTATGGAGACTGTTGATCAGATTTAATACGTTCGAAATTGGAATCCACGTCTGGTAGTTTCGATAAATTGTTGACCAATACCTTATATTATTCTTATGAAGATTATCTGAAATGTAATTTATTAACCTTGATATAGCCGAATTTACCTCTTAATCTTTCTAATTTTTTAAAGGTAAATTCAAATCTGATAAGAAATTACATAACATTTTGGTAATCGTTTGTTCAGAATTGTTATTATGATATTTATTTGGAAATATTTTTATTTTCAAATGTTTGTAAAGCTGGATGAAATGTGTGTATTATCGCATATTTATAAGATTGCATGTGAAGCAGTTAGTCAACGACATACGGCAACTATTCTCTTTTATATTGCTTTATATTACAACAGGCAAATAAATTAAAACGTATGACATACAGCACATTAAGTTAGTTATGACTTACGCCCACTCCACTTCATTGAAGTGAAAAAGAAATTACAAGTTAGCAATTCTCGGGCCTATCTTATATCGCATGTGATAAACAAGTGTGAACTTAGTAGGCTTTGCGTACTTTTTGTGTTTATTTTCGTTTTGTTTTTTATTTTTTGTTTATTCTGTTTTTCTATTATATCTGTTCTTCTCAGAACGAGGGCGTAACAACAGTAAAAAGTTTTTCCTTTATTGTATGAGGTAATCTGTAGTGGGTATAAATTAATTCAATAATTAATAATCTTCTCAGTTATTTTAAAATATCAGAATCACGATTACCATTTATTTTCCATGTTCTATAGTTAACTAGTTACTGTTCTATATTTCAAGTGAGTTCAATATCTACTGTTGCTAACATCAGTCAGTTCTGTCCGGATTGTTTGGTAAAGACTATGATGATACTGCCCACACAATCTTATAAAAATGCGATAATATGTTGGGAAATGAATAAGCACTAATTGTGATACAAGATATAAATTAATTTAGGTGGGTATATATCACTATGAGATCTATAACCAATAACTATTGAAAAGCTACTAAGGTACTGTGTCTGTATGATCGATCCCTCTTCTATGGAATAGAATTTAATGTGTCGGGTAGAATATTGCTCCCTAGTGACATTACTTTCAGGCATGCGAAGAATGTAATATTCCTTAAATAATTATTCGCTGTGTTATTTTCTTTTGTTTATTATATGTAAATGCGTTTCGACTCGTAAACAAAGTTAGTTAAATAATTAAATAAACGATGAAATACTCAGAGAATTTTTTGTAGCGGTTAATTTCAATACATTAATGTGAGAATTAATTTTTGAATTAATCGTTACGAACTACAGATATCACTATTGTGAATGACGCAATTCAGTTTACTATATATACATATTAAACTTTTGTTAGGGTCTTATACCTCAAAAATGAAAAACTATCTCCTTGACTCGTCCGTTTCTCTGGACATGTGAAATACTTTTCTAGATATTATCTGTTTCCACAGTTAATTTGTAAGAGTAATATTGCAACCAGTATTTTTACGGAACCGCTAGATAAAACTGAACTTTGAAAATATTGACAGACCAATTAGAAGAAAACTTACAGTTCCTATTTAATGTTAGTTTTTCGTATGTATACAAATCAAGATAAAATGGCAAATCGAATTTCATATACATATTTATCATCTAAAATTTGAATTATTATTATTTGAACTAAAAAATATAACGCAATTTAATGTTCATTTGATTATTCCTGCTTTAAGGGTGGCTTAGTTATTTGGGTCTGCAGTTAAACTGTATAATGCTGACGTAATTTTTATGTTCGGTTAGCATTACTCCGAAACTGTTTCAATGAAAATTAATAGGCGCATCAACATCAGTAAGCAATTTTTGATGGCTCCCGAATTTTCCTTTTCTGGCGCCAGTCGGCTGATCCTCTGTCCTGGTTTTGTCTATACAAACAACGATTTTCGCTTCTTCATTTGACGGATACCAGCTATGTCTCCAACCTTCACTTCTATTATGTCTATCCGCAGGGAGTTATAAACTCGGCCATTTAATTATACCAATATATCCAGGCCTCACAACAGGAACAATCATTTTGTTTTTGAAGTTTTTAATTATTATTATGCTTTGTCACGAAAGTATGTTAACCAATTCCTCTTGCCATTACTTTTAGAAACAGACATATGTACAGTCACTTATTTCTATTTAAGCAAACGCAGGTTCAGAAAATTTGAATTGAAATAAAAATTAAATATAAATATGGAATCAACAGAAACAACTACTCCGAGGGCTAATACCCCTACCGGCGTTGAATTACACTGTTGATTCCGATGGACTCCTATACGAAAATATAACATATTCAAAAAAGAAGGAATTAAAATCCTTATTCGTATAAATTTTAAGATCAAAGAACTCACATTTTGAACGCGTCCTACCAAGTAGACACAACGAACCGATAGGTCCAAACCGGTCATGGGATGTGGCTTTCGGTTCGTTGTGCTTACTTGGTAGGACGCGTTCAAAATGTGAGATCTTTGATCTTAAAATTTAGACGAATAAGGATTTTAATTCCTTCTTTTTTGAATATGAAACAAAAATTACTTCTATAAAGACAAAATGCTTTAGTTCTATTAAGTGTTTGTTTATTAAAATGAAAGAGTAATTACTATTAAAACAAATTCGTTTTGGTTGCAAAATATTTTTGTTTTCACTACTATGATCATTTCGGCACACAGTGTCTTCTTCAGGTAGAAGATTTACAAATATATTTTTACAATGCAAGTCCTTATATACATTTAAGGGTAGGGGTATATGTTGGGAAGATAATTAAAATTTATTGAATATTTAATAAAGGTGAATTACATACTTCTAATTGGTCGTTTAGAGCCAAACCTTTTTTATTTTTTTCTAATCTTTCCAACAGATTCAGTTTCACTCCTTTGTTTTCTTGTGAAGGATTTTTAAATTTTCGTTAAAAGTATGTTTTCGTTCTTGCAGATGTTCAGCATAGGTAGATTTAGTATTTTTATTGTTAAAACTGCTTAAATGTTGTTTAATGCGCGAAAAAATTAAAGAGTAATGTTCAAATTAACATTGATTATAAAAATATGATTGATAATAAAAAAATTGTTTTGGATATTGAACACATGAGCCTTGTACAAGGTGGAATTATTAATCATTAATAACTTAACTTAGTGAATTGTTTTGGAGTTACTTTTTGCTTGTTTTATAAAATACTAAAAACAATAACTTTATATCCTGATAATTTATTTAAACGTTTCATTATACGTAAGATAATGGCAAAACTGAGTTCAGACACTTTTAGTGCTATTTAATGACGGTATCCCGCTTTTTGTGCTTTTGGTTATTTACCACGTCGATTAAAACACTGTATTTCCTTAATAACTTTATACACATGATATTTAAAAACTTAATATTTACGTTAACGTATTTACTAATTCTTTAATAAATTGGTTTTTACTGTTTAAATATTCGGTATATAATTGTAAATAACTAGTTTATCTATTCTCTTTGTTGGATATTCTTCTTGAGTCTGTGTAGTTATTTTTTTCTGTTTTCGGGGAAAAAGGGAAATCTTCGAAAGACACCTCTCCGTTCGTACGACTAGGTAGTGTTGGATTCCCTCTGATCGAGCACTTATCAACTAAAATCCCTCTACCTCAGATCGTTATAGGACCGTTTTATTAGGTCCTCTTTTTGTTGAAAGAAATGTGTTTGTATGTGCGTGCGCGCGTGTGTGTGTGTGTGTGTATGTAAATTTGAGAATTGTATATTTAAGGGCAGGGAGTAGATCTTCGAGGTAGTCGACGAATTTGACTAGGAGGTTGAGAGAAATTGCCAATATTTTGGCGGGTGGGAAGGTAATTGTTCGTTTAGGTTTGTCTGGATTTTCGGAGAGGAATGTGGGTAAGGGTTTGAATAGAGATGGTGTTGTTGTTATCGATGGCTCTTTTTACGAATTTTTATTCCAAATTAGTGATATGCGTAGGGATCGGTGTGATATTGACGTTGTCATAAAGCGTGTTAGATGGGAAGAATTTATCTAGTCTCGCGATTTTACGTAAAATATTTCTTTCTGTTGTAAGAATAGAATGAGTGTGGTTTCCAGTTGATGTGGTGAGTGATACAGCCCCATAGTATATAGGTGGTTTTACGAATGTTTTACATGTTTGGAATGGTGTGTCTCTGTTGCAGGTTTTTATTTTACCGTTTACTAATGAAATTAAATTCGCACGGTTGCGTAATCTATCTAACGTAATAATGATGTCTTTGACCGAGTTCAATGTGTGAGTGAGTATGATACCTAGATATTTTATCCGTCTGTGAAGTACTAATCGATAATTGAATAGTTTTACGTTAATGTAATTTGTGGAGAGTGTTTTTCTGCGTGCGAAGTGAGGATGTCTGATTAGGATACGTAGATTTTTGCTTGGGTTCGGTTGGCTAACACAATCGAAAACTTGTATGCTACTTTCACATCGTCATCTCGTCACATGAACTCTTGAAGATGTACAATATACACATAATGACATTGTACACGAAATAACACACGGCCACATTACCAACACTTTTAATAAACTAAAAAAATGACTCCCCTGGTAAAGACAGCATCACTGACAATATAATAAAAAGTTTTCCCATTTCCTAACCGTTACTTTCAACGGAATTTTAAAAACCGGCTATTATCCGACGAATTTAAGAAAACATGAACATTATTATGAATCGAAAACCCGGAAAAGATCTCACAGACCCGAAATTGTACCTCCCAAATTCCCTAGTAAATAACGGCGGAAAAAAATTCGAACGCATTATATTATCGTGTCTTCAGGATTTTTGTAGGGACAATAACATCATTTCAGACACCCAAACCGGGTTTCGAAAGGGACGTAGCACTCTTGACCTGGTTCTCAAATTATAAACTGAAGCGATTTCTACTCTGAACTCTTGAAGTTGCACCCTTAAGTCTCACTCTATTTCGAGACAGTTTTCCCTCATTTTTTGTTAAATTAATTTTTAACAAACAGACCTTTTAAAATCAAAGTCGGTAATACGCTCTCTGGAACATTCGTGCCAACCGCGGGTGTACCCAGGGTACTGTGTTCGCCCAAATCTTATATAATATTTACTATTATGATATATCGCAACCGATTAATAATCCAATACGTAAACGATACCACCTACTAGGCTACCAGTAAAATATCTAAATCGTGCAGTAACAAATTAAATCAATTAAATAAACTAGAATTGTGGCTCAGCAAATAGCGCATAAAACGTGTGTAGTTCTACCAAAAATGAGGATTTATAATTGTTTTGAATTGAGCGATGCCAAAAAAAATCCCGAAAGGCAGAATTGACACCCAACACTATTTGTTTATACGAAAAGACAATCGGAAAGAAATAAATTGGAGTCGTCAACAGTAAAAAACTATATTTACACCCTTAACATTTAAATTAACAAAAACTGTACAAGAATAGTCAAAATGGTATGAAAATTATGATTAAATTGCAGATAATGCAAAAAGTTGTTGTTTCGAAAGATTAAAATTAGTGTTTCTTCTGCGATCGAGATGTTATCTTAGTTGTACCAGCTTGAAGGGTCGGACTTGTTATAACCACCTTAATTTGCAGGCACTTACCGACCTAGGTAAACGGGCAAAACCCAAACATGGTTCCCACTCAACTACAGTACTGAAAGTGGGCATTTGTAAAATTCAAAATAGCTATATGCAAAGTCTTTTAATTCTAGACATGAAAGTAAAATGAAAATATACAGAGTATTAACAATAATATTGCCACCTCTCCAACATGCATTAGTTGGGGTAGGTGGTTGGCCTAACTGGTCGTGCATTCTGTGAAGTATCGAACCCTCATAAACTGCATTTCGGTTATTAGTAAATTGCAATTGGGGATGCCTTAACGGCTACTTATAAATTTTCCTCCGCCCTACACTGTAATGCAAAGCCGGAGGGTAGAGCGTAAGGCTTTCTTTAACCTCCTTTCGAGAATCGTGGAAATGGGTGGGTGGTGTGGTTAGGGAGAGGAATATGAGACGGACGAAATGAAGAAGAGAAAAGAGAAGTGAAAGATTATCTGTGGAATATTACTGCTCCAGCATTTGCCTAAGTGATTCAAGGAAACCATAGAAAACTTGGACCAGAGCAGTCGGACCCGAGTTTGAACCGGTGACCTCCCGAATGCTAAGCAATGATCTAGAGCTTGTTAGATATACATAGTTAGGTCTATATTCCATCATCCACCACCATCGTGAACGGGTGAATACAATTTCCTATGCTGCATACTTATCACTTATCGTTGGCGCATAGCATTTGCAGCATTCTAATCATGGCAGCTTTTCCCACCGTAATCCATCATAGCGTACCACTTCTTTCTTTGTCCTGTTTGCGTATTAATTAGTTACTAAAAATCGCGTGTGGTCGAAATTAGATCAATTTACATCTATTTAATTGGTTAAAGGGTTTTGTCGGGGAAAATTAAAAAATTAACCTTAAATTTTGACAATTTAATACAATCACAAACATAAAATTGTTACAATCGGAACAGTTTGTGTATATTCGAATGTTTTTGGATCTACCCTAGGCAGCTTGTTAATACATAAGAAGATCGCTTGGCCCCGGTGGCAATTCATCATTTACTTTGTTAGGTACCTTAACGTGAAACCAACATAAATTATTTTAAAATTTTGCACATCTATGGCGCAGTGCCTTTCGAGCGATGTAATTTTCATTTCTCTCCATTTATGATACCGAGCGGCGTGGTCTAGTTCTATAGATAATTCCTTAGTATCCCCTTCGAACCCGGATCTGGCTGCTCTGGTCCAATTTTTCTGTGTTTTTTTTGGACTGTTTCACTTCTCTTCTGTCTTCATTTCGTCCGTCTCATTTTTCTCTTCCTAACCACACCACCCACCCATTCCCACGATTCCTGAAACGAGGCTGAAGAAGACCTTACGCTCTACCCTCCGGCTTTGCATTACAGTGTAGGGCGGAGGGACTGCCCGCCCACCAGCACGAGTAGCTGGTGGGAATGAAACATAAAAAGTTTATTTTTTAAGGATATCGGAAAACATACCAGTGTAATAGTGAATTTCCGAGACACTTTTAACATACAAACCAGCTGTTAACATCATTAAAAAATACTACATTTTAAATTTATTTAGGTAAATGATCGCAATTACTTTATTTTCAGCGGTAAGTACGTTGAAATTAGTTTGAAAGCATATTCTTTTTTGAGCAGTGGGTCGTGTGTTTACAACATTTGTTGGGTCTTAGTTTATTTTGATGTTATCAGAGTGTTATTCTTTGTAAAGAAAGAGACATTTCCAAAAATAAATCCCAGTCCGTAAATAACCGTCTGTCAAGGAAGTCTTATGTATTGTTTGCCATTTTCTATTTCTTAAAAATGTCATTAATTATTTCGTTCTGGAAGATCTTTTCACTGATACTAAAACGAGAAGTTAAAAACAGTAAACTGCGTCAAGTTTTAAAAAAATTGAGGATGCCTCATTTCTACAAAAGTGTCAAATAAATTAATAAATTCATCACACCTTTCTTTTACGGAAATATTCTTTTAGCAGTATGTATATTTTATCTAAAATTATTACATTTTATCTATTAATCTTATTTTGTAAACATATTGGTGTTACTCTTAAATGCGTTATTATTAGCAACTTTTTTGCTGTTTATTTTTAGAAAGTATGTTAATAAATCTGCGGATACATTTTTCAAACAAGAAAAAAAGTTGTAATTGTTTTAGAACCAATTTGCCTTCACAGTCTGCTAAATTGTAAAGGTTACTCTAAATAACTTACTAAAAATAACAAATGTTATTATTATAACACTTGGAGAAGCTTTGAAGGTGCTTCATCTGATAATATATGGATAGTTAAATGTGAGAAAATAATTGTTGTGTCTCTCTGAGAAAGTTTGGTAAATATTCCTATTAAAATAAATCTGTTAAGTATTTGTAAGTACAACTATAATATACGAGGTGTGCAAATTAAGTAATGAAACAGAGAACGTAGCGTTTGATATGGCAACACGGGACTAGGAGGGGCGACAGGTGGTAATGTTATACAGTACGAGTCTGAATTCAGTCGAGTCATTTGGTTTTCCTAATCATTTTTTTTATGAAACCGGTTTCCATAGTGCGTTCTAAAAAATGAGTGACATTAATTTCGAGCAACGGTGTGCTACCAGGTTTTGCTTCAAACTTGGGTGCAGTGAAACAAAAACTTTTTCAGAACTAGGCAGACCAATGGAGACAGTGTTTTTCAAAAGGAAGATCTTAAATTGCAAGAACCAATAAAATTTTTAACAGAATCCAGGGTCTTATGTGTTCAGATCGTCGATTGACAATCAAAATAGTGGGGGTAATAATTGAATTTGAGTCACACAACCGTCCATTATGTTTTGTCCAATGAATCCGGGATGAGGAACGTCTGCTCGAAAATGGTTCGAAGCAAATCATGCGCAGCAATCGAATGAAAATGGCGAAAAGTTTTTGAAAGATGTTATTACAATTAAAAGGAGTTGGGTGTTTGAGTACGAAGAGGAAACCAAACGCCAGAACAAGGAAGCCCAAGCCGAAAAAAGCCAGAATGAACAAGTCAAAAATCAAAAGCATTCTGATTTGCTTTATTGATAGCCAGGGAATCCTCCACAAAGAGTTCGTGCTTCCAGGCCAGACAATTAATCAACTCTTTTACCACTGGTGCCAAATTCATGCATTTGGTGCCGAAATCGTGGACGCCCATTTTGGGACAATTAAAAACATTCAAACAGACTAGCTGAAGTACATTCTTCAACGTTGTGTGGATTACCAAGGTTGTTTTTTGTGGAAGACAATATTGATTTGTAACTGTATTCAAATAGATAATACTTATAATACTTATAATCATCAGTCCAATTGCTCATGTTACACACCTCGTATATTAATAAAATTGAAATTAAAAAGGTAAACCAATTCATTCATTTAAGACACTATAATAGAATAACCATAATAAAATACCATTTGTCAATGTCAATCCAATAAAGCTAATAAAATGATGGTACTCGAAATCATGGGCTGAGGAGCATAATTTAATTGGGTAGAGAGCCCAGGTTACGGTAAAAGAATTATCAGGCTAGGACCAAATGAGGAGGGGGGATCAATAGTTACTTAATAAATGAATGCAATTTATACACGCGTTTCCGTATTTGAAAATTAATTTACAATTTTAAATAATTAAAGAAAATTACATTAATACGACATTAATTATTGAATTAATTTATACACACTACAGATTATCTCATACAATGAGGGTAAAATTTGTTGCTGTTGTAACGCTCCCGCCGGGACTCGAACCCAGGATCTCGGCTTTACGCGCCAATGCTTCTTCAGCCACTAAGCTGCGAGAGGTGACAACAGCAACAACGACGAACGTACTTACTAAGTCACAGAACGTCGGAATCAATGTATATAATATTAATCATTAATAATGAAATATTTTGACAAATTTTTAGTAAGGGCAAATTTTAAATATATTAATACTACATTAATTATTGAATTAGTTTATATCCACTTCAGATTAGCTCATACAATGAGGGAAAAATTTTGTTACTGTTGTCACGCCCCCGTCAGGACTCGAACCTGTAGCATAGTTTCGCGTGTAAAGCCGAGATCCTGGGTTCGAGTCCCGGCGGGGGCGTTACAACAGCAACAAATTTTACCCTCATTGTATGAGATAATCTGTAGTGTGTATAAATTAATTCAATAATTAATATCGTATTAATGTAATTTTCTTTAATTATTTAAAATTGTAAATTAATTTTCAAATACGGAAACACGTGTATAAATTACTTTCATTTATTAGGTAACTATTGATCCCCCCTTCCTCATTTGGTCTTACCCTGATAATCTGTAGTGGGTATAAATTAATTCAGTAATTAATATGGTATTAGTGTATTTAAAATTTACCCTTACTAAAAATCCGTCAAAATATTTCATAATTAAAGAAAAATTCATTTAATAGAGTATTTGTTCAATTCGTGAATTCTTACATATAAAATCATTTGTAGTTTCATTTAAATCAAGCATTTAATTACCAGGTACGATAAGTAGGTAAATTATTCCTTTTTATACTTAGAGTAAAATTCCATGGGTTACGATAATACTTTTCGTGTGTTTCAAGCATGAAAAATACGCCTTTCAATGCCTACGAAGCGTAGCATACACTTGCTGTCAGGGTGGTGTTACTTTTTTGTCGAATATAATATCAAGAATACTTTGAATATGTTCAGCCAAAAATGTTAACAGCGAGAATGAGATTGTTACTCCAGACAGACGTGACCTTAATCATGACACCGCTTGCAAAGAGCATAACAAAATATTTTTGATATCTTTTATATGCTTGGTTAGTAAAGCAGATTTACTTGTGACAAATGGTTGTTTATGTATATTGGTTTAAAAAATTGAGATTTAAATATTAAAACAATTTAATGGCAGTTTTAGGGATTTTTAAATACGGACATGTTTTTAATGCTGAAATCACGTAGAAAATACAATTCTCATAGTTACTTTCGTACTAGTAGGCTAGTATATATACCATTAATTAATAATTCTAAAGCAATTTTAAAGTAAGTTTTACCTTTTATGTGAAATAACGCATCTAAATTTTCAGTAGTTCGTGTGTTACAGTAGCATTCAAAAATAAATTGTACTGTAAGTACAAAAACGTTAGTGTGACTTGAAGAAAATCAATTTTACTTTTAAATGAACTTATAATTTACACACTGACATATATATGTAAAGCAGTTTGTGCAATAGTTATGGTAATGTAATATGTATCTGTTACATAAGTGCATAGTACATAACTTGGCTTAGCTATAAAGTTCTTCCACATATCCAGTAAAATTTTAAAAAATAATTTGTGAAAGGATTCATCAAATGCTTACAACTTGTCAAATATAATGTATTTATTTTTATCTCCGATGTATTCGATAGATACATTTAGATAGGTACGTATTATTTATCAAATTCGAAGAAATTTCTTATTGTGCGTTGGTATCAACACCAGATACTGGCGCTGCTTGTCTTAGTTTCGTCCATCTCATTTATTTTTTCCTAACCATCACTCATCCACTCCAACGATTCCTAAAAGGAGGTTAATGTTGACTTTTGCCCTACCCTTCAGCCCTTTCACCAGAATGAGTAGCTGGTAGGGATGAAACACCCAAAAGTTTAAAAGTTTTTTGTACGATTTCGCCTCGAATGTAACCGAGCGGCGTGGTCTAGTGCTCTAGATCATTGCTTAGCATTCGGGAGGTCACCAGTTCGAAATAGGTCCGGCTGTGGTGTCCATGGATCACTTAGGCAAATGCTGGAGCAGTAACATTCCACAGATAATCTTTCACTTCTCTTCTGTCTTAATTTCGTCCGTCTCATCTTTCTCTCCGTAACCACACCATCCACTCATTCCCACGTTTCCTGCAAAGAGGCTGAAGAGTGCCTTACGCCCTACCCTCTGGCTTTGCACTACAGTGTAGGTCGGAGGGACTGCCCGCCCACCAGCATAAGTAACACGAGGGAATGAAACACAAAAAAGTTTTTTTTGCCTCGAATGTTTAAGTGTCATTAAAATCGATAGTACGATTCCGCTCCGAATAAATACATATGTTCAAAGATCGCGATGTAAAATAAACATTCAACAAATTTCAGAGAAACAGATTTATTCAATTACAAATAAACATTTTTTATAAATAAATATCACTCGATTTTTCTATTTCTATATTCTCATTTATACAAGATTCTAAAAATAATAACATTTGTTTATATTTTTAATGTTATATTTCTTTATTATATATAAACTGTTTAGTTAAGTATATACAGTTAGTACGCGTAGTACACATTCCAAATGAGGGATCTGTGATCCTTAATATTTAGACGAAAAAGGATTTTTATGCCTTCTTTTTTTCGGATATGTTATCTTCGCCTAAGAATCTTTCGGAATCAACAGTGTAATTCAATTCCGGTAGGTGTATTAGCCCTCGGAGTAGTTGTTTCTGTTGATTCCATATTTAAATTACATTTGTTTGAATGTCTTTTAAAACTGCTAAAAATAAACTGATATTTGAATGTTCTTGTTGTACATTGCATGAAACGACTTTCAGCCCAGAATTTTGGTGGAAATTTATCCCTTATAAAATCATCTGTGAAACAGTTTACGCCGAAACAGGTTCTGTAATATACAACACCCCATAATCTACTAATCTACTAATCTACACTTGTTTTCCTCTGTACAGTTAAAATTTAATATTTTTAAATATGTACATATATATTTTCAGTAGCTAATAATGATTTGGAAAACGTTCTTCTAAAAGCATTAGATAGGATGTTTCTGTATACAATTGGGGCGGAATAGTACCGGCGTTAAGATTTTGGCTGGTGTTACAGCTCGGAATCGTACCACACCGAATTGCATCGGATGATGCAAAGGTCGCAGGGAATAGATAATCCATAGTACCATATAAATTTGATAGGGTCTAAGGCAGATGGGAACTCCCATCCTATTACCATATAAACCGCTGTACTTTATTTTATATCTTATTGGCTCAGATGATTACAATGTTATGACAATCTTTATAAACATTCCTATTTCAATATTTATGGTGACTTATTTACCACTATTTGAATATATAATCTAACCTAAACTAACCTAGTTACTGTAACCTCGGGAAATTTTAAATTAAGCAATTATGATTTTTATAACCAATTGTAGGTTATACAGCTTAGAAAGGGGCCGAAAGGTACCTAAAAGTTGTCCGTTATAATTTACAAACAACAGAATTTAATGCATTAACATGGGTCTCGATATCCATCCAGTTATTTAATTTAAAAACCACTAAAATTAATATTTATCTTATGACTCTGAAGTCCGGGCTGTTATACGATTCCTTAATGCTAAAGGACTAAAACCGATTGATATTCATCGTGAGATCTGTGCAATTTACGGACAAAACGTTATGAGTGATGGAATGATAAGGAAGTTGGTGAGAGCATTTAAAGATGGCCGCACAAATGTGTATGACAATGCCCGTCCGCATGTTTCTAGATCTCATCGCATATTTTCACTGGAAAACTTTAGATCATACACCGTACAGCCCTGATTTGGCGCCCAGTGACTACCATTTGTTCCTACACTTGAAGAAGCATCTGGGCGGTCAGCGTCTTCAAGACGATGACGAAGTCAAAAGAGTTGTGATGCAGTGGTTAACAGTTAACAAGTCAGTCGGTAGAGTTCTATGAGAAGAGGATTCAAAAACTGGTCAAACGTTATGACAATTGCCTCAATATTGAAGGAAATTATGTATAAAAGTAGATTAAAGTACAGGCTTTCATGTAAAAATAAAATCATTAAGATATCTTTGATAGTTTTTTATTAATTTCAAAACGGTACTTACTTAAAAAACGCCTCGTATTTTGTAAACACGTTCATAATTCTCTTATGATGCAACCTACAGGTCTATATCCTATGTCTAAAATCCTTTGCGCATTTGCCTGTGTAATATAATATAAATATGCATTGTAAACTTTAATTTTTGAGATGTTTGCCACTGGTAAACGCGAATAAGGATAATCTAATACCCTTTTGTAGCGTTCTCGACTGAAGTATGTCAGGGCTACTTTGAAGATTTTGGAGCATCTTGTTTGTTTTTTTTTCGTTATTCGGCGCCACATCCCAGACTTACAAACTTGACTAACGTCTTCTGTCTCCCTTTTACTTGTAGTGCGTAGGAAGTACTTTTAGACAAAACAACAAAAGGAAAGAAAGTCTAAAAAACTGGAAACTTAATCTATATCTCCGAAGCGACAGTGCCTGTATAAGTTAAAGTCTTTAACAAAAATATTCCATTAGTTATTGAATTAATCAATAATCGTAACATTTGAAAATATTTTTACATCTCCAAGACATTACAATATTTTTAAATGATATCGAGTTCGTTAAGGTGCTAATCGAAGCGTATTGATGTCAATATGATCTAATAGAATTTTTATGAGATCCAAACAAGTTGTTCCTTTTGTTTTTGACATTAGGACTACAAAAATGTGAATTTTATGATTTATCGAATATAATTTGTTCTGGTGGCAATCGATACTTTAAATATATGTTATTATTATTGGTTTTCTGTTTTACATTCATTATATTGAGAAGATGGGGGTGTGACGTCAAGGGTATAATTTTGCCACCTGTTTTATGTAAGGGGAATATATACATTTTGTTTAACTTTGTTAGATGGTACTAAAATAAACATAAGGAAGGGAAGTGCGACACACTAAAGACGACACCAGAGGCGTGTTGCTTTTTATTTTAAATATTATGTATGAACGTAGTTAAGCGGATTAACTAATGTAACACGTTGTGTTGTTGTCTAATTATTATTGTTCGCATATATTCCTCTTTTTATTTTTTGTCTTTGTAATATATTAGCCTTATTAGTCACGCATTTTTTACTTCTCGGATTTTTGTAATTTTTGTATTGTTACGTGCATTTGCTGTCTCTTCCTCTCTTTTGCAATTAATGGTTTTTGTATGTGTCATATTTTTTCCCTTCTTGGTATTGCCGTTTAGCCCTATTGTATTATATTTTCTTTGTTTCCAAATGTTCTTTTAGAGTTAAGTTAGTCGATACATTCATTGGGGGTAATTTTTTGACCCATCAGTCCATTTCCAGGACGTAGATGATGCACCGACACATAGCTTGCAATGTTGCATTTTTGTATGTTTACGTTTCCCTTCGTTTTTTTTTTTTGGTGTTTCAAGTGTCGGTGCATCGGAACCACCCCCTCCTACTCTGGGGGGCGGTTCTTAAATTCATGTTAATATAAGTATTTTTACATTCATAACAGAATCAATTCAGCATTCAAGTATATTAGATTCAAACATCAAACATTTTTAAGAGAGATCATTTTACTAGATTAATATATAGCACCAATCACATCAAGATCTCTCTAAACATATAGTATTTAATAAACATATAGTTTCATGTAATAAACCATAATCTGTAGTCATTTAGTATCTTCGTAAAAATAAGTAGCAATCACGACGTTCAATAAAATTAGTGTGTATATAGTTGTAAATAGTTTGGGTGTAATAAACTTCTAAAACACAAAGTCCATTTATTGCATCGATTCCTCTACAGGAATCAAAAGAAGTAGCACATATTATCAACTATTAAACAATTATTACATTCCTATTTATCCAATAACTAAATTACTTTTTTAGAATGTTTGGATAAATTTTGTTACAAAATAAATACCTACATAATACGATTCAATAATGCAATTCATTTTATTCAAATAATATTGGTTATACTGAAACAAATGAAACTTTTCATAATTAGACATTATATTATTCAGTTGTACATGCAATTTAGTTTTGATATGGAACGCGTTAATGTTGAAAATATGATAACCTGATTGCCGTATAAGATTACATGGATAATTGATTTCAGTAGGTAGATTGAATGCTTCACCACAAAATGGAATGTTTGCCATTAGCTCAGTAATTAATTACTGTATACAATAACTGCTGCAAGATTTAATTGATCACTTGTATATACACTTGCACAGTGTGGGTAAGTAACTAAAAAATATATGGCATTCACAGAAGTATTAGAAATATGATAGGTCAGTCTGAAAATAGTGGATTATTTGGGTTTAGGGTTGCCGCAAAAGTCAAGAGTATATCAATCATGTTTTTAATACTATTTAAACTTTGTTCGGTGCAACTTTTGTGAAACGTACTGAATACCGATAATAAAGAAATAAAACACTGGAATGATTACACAGAATTGTATTTAAAATACTCTACAATATTGTTTCGACCGACGCGGTCATTCTCAAGAGTAACAAATGGATTATACTAAAGTCTAAAGAATACTTAACTACTATTTGAGTAAGGGTGGTGGATTGCAATTTTTACTATAGTTTGTGTAATATGAAGGGCGAATTGGATGTATTAAGTTCTAATTGATTATTAACTAAATTAACCTGATTATTTATAGCTTTTTAATTTCTAGACTCTCCAATAAAGATATTTTCCTGCTTTTTGATATGTTTGGATGTAAAATTTTGTTTTTTTAATTTCTATCGAGTGGTTATCTACTGAACTATGACCTAACTTATTTTTGTTTTTATTAATGGCGTATACGTGTTCTGATATGTGTTTTTTAATAGATCTACCACTTTGACCTATGTATGACGCATCGCATGAATCACAGAATGATTGGTAGATACCACTCTTGTCCATAATTTTTTATTTTATTATTTTCTAAACTTTTTAGTAAAGTTAAAGTATTTGTTTCTATTACTGTACAATTGAAATTCTTTTTTATGTAATTTTTAAATTTAAAGTTTAAGTTGTTAATGTATTTTATACTTCCAAATTTATTATTGTTTTTAGAGGGTTGCGAAGTGTACAGTAATTTAGAGATATTCTTTTTTGTTTTGTTTTTTAAAATAAACAGACAGATGCCTCCCCATGGGGTCACCCTTATTGCCTAACCTCTCAGAAATTTACATGGCAAATTTCGAAGAATGTCTATTTAAACTGGAAGGACAGGTCTCGCAGAGAATTGTTCAATAAATAACCACTCGATAGACACTAAAAAATAAAAAAAATTTACATCCAAACATATCTATAGTAAACATTGCAATCCACCACCCTTACTCAAATAGTTCTAAGTAAAAATAGTAGTTAAGCATTCTTTAAACTTTAGTATAATCCATTTGTTACCCTTGAAAATGACCACGTCGGTCGAAACAATATTGTAGAGTATTTTAAATATTATTTCTTTATTATCGGTATTCAATTGCGATTATTTTTTGGATTAGGAGGAAAGGACAAATTTTAATTAGATTGAGGTACTAGTTATAATGTTTTAGAAGCCTCTTTCTAGACCTTCTTCAAAACGGCGTAACTAAAACAGCTTTTGTGAAAGAATCACCCAAACTATTTACACGTTTTTTACGTACACCGAGAATACAAAGGTCGTTTAGTTTTTCTTCCACCATTGTTTATCTCAGTGAAGTTTTTACCCGCCTGACGGTGCTAAATGATTAATGGTAGCCATGGTATAAGACATTGCCAATGAAATCATTAGGGTTGTTTTAATGTCAGGATTAGAAGTTTCTGCGTGTTTAATCATCTGTGATATCTCTAGTTTCGAGATTCTCTTATTAAAAAAAATATAAATTTCTTCTAGTTCGACAAAACCTATAAATAATTTCCTATGGCCGTAAAATTTGATACCCGTTGGTAGTTGCTTTATTCCTGATTTATCGGCTAATTAATCAGCCAAAATGCTGTAGGCGCTAAATTTAAAAATTAAAACTTTCTCCAATTAGTACTCCACATATATTTACAATCTCATTTTGTATTTTCGGAGATGTTTACTGACAATTTTTACATCCTTCTTCTAAATGTTTTTGAATATTTCGTTAGCAGAATTAATCTTTAATTTAAGAAAATCTTTTCTTTAATTATCTTAATTAATATTTTTTTCTATGTATATAAGTAAAATGAACACAATATTTTAATATAATTACAAACTAACTGAATTCAATAATAATAAAATAAAGATACGAAAAGTGGAATGTGTAATAGATAGTAACAACGAATCTAGGTCTTGAATCTGTAAAATATAATTTTAAAGTGAAAATCCCAAATGTGCTACAGTCTGTTTTATTACTACTGGACCCTTTGAATTTCTCGACCAGTCATGAAAACGTAAGACCGAATGTCTTATCTTCATCTAGATATTCTTACTTCACAAAAATAATGGTTTTCGTCCCTATCATAAAATGAATAATTACGGTTCATATGCCGGTTACGGTTAAGTATAAAACAGTTGCGTTACATATGAACCCGGCATATAGCCATAACAAGTGTCCATGAAAATAAAATTTTTGTCAAAACAATAGTTTTGGTATTCTTGCGTAACAAGACAGTAGTGCCTTGGTACACTAGAAATAATACCGTGAGAGCGGTACATTTAACATCGCTGGTTCGGAAGGGGGCAGCTACCCCTGCATCGGTACGTCCGTGAATATCAAGATCAACAACGCTAGAAACTTATCTTGAGTACATCTCGTTCTCGGCAGCGTGCTATAAGACAAAACTCAGGATGCAAAAAGCATCTGCAGAAATTTTCAATAATGTTTAACAACATCCTTTTCAATTAAGGATAGACTTGTCAAAGCGAACCCATGACGCGGCGCGGTGTAACAGTCTACGCGTTAGGTACGTAGTGTTGCAACTGACCTCTGCTTCTGTTCTCGCAACAGCAGAAGTTCCGCACATTTTCTCACATTGCTAGTTCCGCATTTTTGTTTTGTCTAGAAATAGTTTGTATCACCCAAAAAAGAAGGAAATGTTCCTAATACACCCTGACAGAGGACATAGCTTGATGGAATACATATGTAGATGTTGCAGAGCTCTAAAGCAAGAGCATTTTGTGAGGAACCGTGTAACTGTAACGGATAATGAGAAGTATTTCAAGCTGTTACATTCCGAAATGAAAGGTAAAGATGAATTTCACACCTCTGATATTGAAAACTACCCAAGTGAAATAAAATTCAAATCAAAACCAGTTTCCTGACAAAGTTTAAGTCTGAGTTTATAATTTCAACACCCTACGTTAAGTGCGTTCAGAGAGATGATATATATGCTGATGTGGTTTACCAATTATACGTAAAATAGACAACAATTCGGAAAATGGTTTCAAATATCGTCCGTGGTCTGCTGTCAGTTTTGTAGAATAGTTTTTATGTAACCAAACGAAGTAAAATTACTCATCAATATGTAACAATTGAATAATTGGTTATTTTGAATATTAAGACTTGCTTTTTTTTGTAAAACTTCTAATTATAGATCGCATATATTTACAAATTACGATTTAATTTGACTGGTTTTAATAAGTTATATCAAACAAAACGAATGCCAATAAACATTTAATAAATGAAGATATACAATTATTTAAATAAATTTACCCCCCTCAACCGGTTTTATTACCGGTTGTAAAACTTCCACCTGGAAACAATTAACTGTTTTGTTTTCACTGTCTTACCAATTTTGGAAATTTTTAAACTGTTAAAATTTTAATTGAATAGCTTTCTTTATTACTGAATAAATTTTGTTGTTACATATATCTTCTCAATGTCGTCAGGCATTTCATTGAAGACAACAAAGTACAAAAGTAGGCATATAATTTGGACGTTCTTATGTACCAGTGACCCAGACGGGTAATTATGAAATTCGATTAGTAAGTTACACTATAGACGAAACACTATTTTAATGTAACACAAAATAACTTTTACAGCTAAGGTCACTAGACAATAAACTGGTATATCAAAGTGATAAAGTTCTTTTAGAATCCCCAAAGTGATTCCTTTTGTATTAACGTCAAACTTAATTATGAAGGAGAGAGATGGCAAACGTAATTTGGGAAGTTGGAACTAATGACTTTTCTACAGCTGTAGTAAAAGACTTCGTTATCATGACCTAGTTACAAGATAAAAAAAAACAATTAATGAATGATATCTACAACGCCGTTGTGCCAGACAATAATGCTTAATTTATTAATCGCAAACTAAATTAGTTATTGTATTACCACCAATCCTTCGGATTTCAATCGTTTACTTTTCATATTGTGGCGACTTTTCGTGAGCTATGCAGTTTATTTCTTTAGAGTAGACCTTAATTGACATTTTGGGATTTGGAAAAACTGAAAAAACTTTTGGATGATTCATTCCCACTAGCTTCTGATACTGGTGGGCGGGCGGCTCTTCGACCCATACTGTAGTGCTGGAAGTTAGGATGGAAGGCCCTCTTAAGTTTCTTAATAGGAATCGTGGACGGCGTGGGTAATGGTTAAGAAGAGACAAATGAGACAAACGAAATGAAGACGGAAGAGAAGTGAAAGATTATCTATGGAATATTACTGCTCCAGAATTTGCCTAAATGATGCAATGAAACCACACCGGTGACCTCCCGAATGCTAAGCTATGATCTACACCACTAGACCACAGTGAAAATGTAGGTACCTGTGGGAAATTAAACGATACTGCTACTTTCTTGCAATGAAAAGCTGAAAATAAAAGATTATATATCTGTAAAGGTTATTGTATGTTTTTCTTTTTTGACGAACATTATTCAAACTTTACAAGAAATTCGCATTATCTCTGTATCAGATTGTATATTTTAAGATTATTGAAAATCAATCGCGTTGAATGAACTTATGTTTTTTTTATTAACATCTTCAACAAAAATATTGGCATCCTTTCTTCTGCACGAAAGAATTCACAATGAAAAGTTCTTGACCTAAAGATGAAGTGGTTTTACAATATCCCACGCGAAGCATGCACCCTCGACGGGTCTCTCATGCCACTGGAATATTTTTCTACCTTTTACAGTTTCAATGTGAAGGTCGCCACCAACTACAGAAAGTTGGGCCAATAGCGCAAGTTACTATAGAAACGCTGTGGATTGAAACTTTCCGCCAGCGAACAGAATGCATGTGTGCCGTGCGCTAGCTGTTTTGCGGAGGTGGAGGCTTTCACGTAGTAAGCCGGGATTCGCAGGCTTTTAGAGCATCGTCAATAATTGCTTTCTTACTAGCGGTGTAAGAACAGGGACAAACTATTTATTATCCTCGTAATGTGAAATTACTACACTGACTGCGATAATTCATTTAGTGAGACTGCACAGTCCGACGATATTTTAAATACGACTAGCATCGCGTATTTGTATTGCTTTAATTGGTTAAAGTGTTTTGTATAAGGAAATAAAAAATATGTATATTTTACTTATCTATGAATGAATTAACCTCTACTTTTGACACTTTAAAATATTCACAAACATAAAATCGTTTCAATCGGAACCGCTCGTACGTATTCGGATGTGTTTGGATCTTCCCTGGGTAGTTTCTTAACATACAGCGTACCTGCCTGTTACGCGGGCGTCCCACGTTCGATTCCATACCGGTGCAATACCTTTTTACTTTATTACCAGCCTTAACGATAATGTACACAAATGATTTTTATTTGTGCACAGTATTTTTCGAATTATATAAATTTTATTTTCCCCTTTAATAATTAATATTTAAAAAAAACTATTAACAAACTTCGACGTTCACTCGAATATATTTGCCCACTAATTTGCAAGAGTCGAAGCATTTTAGATGTTTACTTGCTGTAGGTCTCATGTGTTAATAAATAATCATAATAATACGTACAATATTATCATATGCGAGGAATGTATGTTTAGGCACCGTACTTGAAGAAGAAGAATAATAAACTGTTAACTTATGTTGGGATGTATGGAGGTACTACAGGGCTTTAGGCAAGGTAGCACCTTTTTGACAATATTCTGGTTGCTAATTATTATTAGTCAGAATAAAGCAAGCACAACTAACGTTAGTTAGCGGTAATATTATTGAATTGCATAGACGCTTATTTTGTGGTTTTGTTTATTAACTACTGGACAACTATTTACACTTTTTACAATTATTATTTACAATGTTGCATTGGTGAAGAATATTCTTGAGAGTAAGGGGACAGAAAATTGACTCTGTTAATCTTATCTCTTTTCTCTTTGACTATAACCTTTTTACTCTGTCTAAAAATTACCGATATTAAAAGACAAATAACCTTCGTATGCAAATGTAAGACGAACGCATTGGACGAGTTCCTTCTTAAGTGTTATGGATGAGAAGGTATGATTGGTTTTCGAAATGGGGGTGGTTTGATAACACAATTGAGAGTGGTTCTGAACTACACAATGACATGAATTTTTGTAATTAGTGACGCTTGTAAAGATAGAGAAATTCAGAAACAGTGCAGAAATCATAAATAAGGATACTTTCACTTGAATTTTGTGATGGTTTGATAGAGACCATAAATCATGTAAAAATTTTTGTTAACTTTCCCCCATTAACTTTATTACGGTGTCATGCATAAAGCTATTCTTAAATTGGGTTACATCGAAACAAAGAATTTGGATTCTGAAAGAAACTATTATTTGAATAAACTGACATTAAAAGGAAACTGAATTTTGAGTGGAACGAATTGATTAAAAAAGACTCTAACAACTTATAACATTTCAATTTTTTGTGAATCACGTAATTTTTAACTACAGTTTAGGTTCGAAGTAAGCAAAGGCTTTTTGCATTGTCATTTTTTGTGATAAAGCTTTAATAAAAGCAGACAAGTAAAAAGAAAATTTCATCTCAAAGACGCAAATTGATGTGCTGCCCGATATACCTTTTCTAAACATTAAGGTAGAGAATATTTTCATTGTTGTTTCTTTTTTAAACGTTAGAATGACATTTCATAAAATATTCAAAGTTATTATTCGTTTTATTGTGACCACTATTGGCTAGTAGCATAAGTCTAGTAGTGCCTAACGATCAGGAAGCACATGGGCACTTATGGTTTATATAAATGAAGACCAAAGATATTTGTTTACTCTTAATTTCGTAATAAGATAATTATATATTAGATACAAACTCTATTACTATAATATGCTCATTGGATTATTTCAACTAATCACCATATTTATTATACAGCACTACACTGTCACAGACACGGAAGATTTTTCTACTCTTCTAATAAAAGCGTTATAATAATATGTTATGGTTACGAGGTGAATCGTTGACAATAAAACATTAGGTATTAATAGCTCTATGTATATTTACTACACTAGATGGAGATTTTACTTTTAGGACCTGCCTTGTAATGCTTAACCTCACGCCAAACCATGAACAATGTACCTGGATGGTAGGCTAATCCTCTAGGGTCCTTCTCCATTAAATGGATTAATCCAAAGGGAGTAGTTTAAGGGTGCCTGAGGGCTAATGAGGCAAATATAGTACGTTCGAAACAGGAACTCGCGCTCTAACCGAGAAAGTGGGCTATCAACTAACTGCCCCCTGGAGCTCGATACAATTGATAGCGAAAGAGTTAAAACCACTGACCTGCCCCCCCATGAGGTACCAGTAGATACAATGCGGCGGCAATCGGTTATGCTGGAACACTGTAATGAGTCAGGCTGCACACCTACATCCATGCTTAACGCATTTCTTCCTTCACATCTCTTCACATCGCGTCGCAAGACCAGGCATCTGTTACTATTAATTTTCAGGATATGGTCAAAGATCCAACAACCATCAGTCTGTAGACCTTTTCAAAGCCTGTCGAGGTTTCTATGCGATTACCATTAGAGATGCCGGTATCTTCACCTTGTCGACGGGTTAGATATGTCGGAAGGGGGAATTCGCCCCTCATGTCTGCCTCCCACGTCCATACTGAACTTATTGGCATGTTTGCCTGCCAGCTGTAGGCTACTTTCCCTTTCTTCTCACGCGGCTTCCATGTCACACCCAGACACGACCTTTACTCATACCAACCTACTTACCACACTAAATTTACTTTCGGACGATCCGTGGTCCTATACACCATCCCACTACAACAAGGTGGCTACTCTGGCAGGGAGGGGAGAACATTTATTACAAACAATTGTACAGTTTACAATGAGGACTAATTTACTTTGTTTTACGTAAATTTTACATAAAAGTTAGTTAAATTCTTTTCATTAAGTTAATCGGTAGTTTTGGATTATGCAACAGGATTATTTTAAAGATAAACTAGGTAACGTGATCTTGTCACACGTCCATGAAAATGTTTACGAAATTCTAAAAGTGCAACTGGATACTTTGCCAAAGTCAACGGGAAAAAATTACTGAAGTCAACAGACGTGCCTTTTCGCTCTTTTCCAAACAAATGCGCAACATCAACGTTACTATTTTCCGCTGTCATAAACTAGGAACACGTTGCTAAAACGCGTCTTGAATTTCAGCTAAAACTTTTATCTTATGATCGAAATGTGATTTGCACAAGTCGAAGGGTGTTGGAATAAGATCGGTTTTGAATACACAATTTCTACCGTAGTCAACTGATGCATTTTCTATTATTTCATCGAACCTGAACGTTTTCGATAATAAGTTATTGATTTGTCCATAAAATAATTCCTGTATTTATTAGCAACGTGATGTTTTTGTTGGAATACAACAAAGGTATGATCAACAATTTAGCGAATTAACAAAAGACCCTTGTTATATCATGGAAGTCACTGTACTTTCTATATTTCATAACGTGAAACGAATAGCATAAAGGTAACGTTTTGTTTTCAAGGTTTTATGGATTCTGGTAGAAATAAAGTACTTATGGAAACGTTACTCTTGTTCAACGAGTCAAATACCAAGCTTGTTGACAAACAAAGAAAATCTAGTAAACGCCCTCAAATTATCGAGATAACTCAGTGTAAACAAACAGTTGGGTTGGATTATTGCAAATGTAGCTACACCTCAAGGGAGAGCATTCGATTAAGTTAGTAGGTACACTCAAGTAATACACTGACTGCAAACATCGTTATTACAAAGTACATATTTGAATATATGTAGAATCTAAATGTAAACGCAGCTTATATACGTGATACATAAACAAAATTACTTAATCAGAACAATATAAGTTCTTGATTAGCAATTTTTAGAAACTATCTGATGTGAATTGCGATTTCGACCTTGCTTGAGTACATCAACATGCCGTAGGCAGTCTTGATAAATCACCAATTAAATCTAGCGAACTCTTTAAAAGTATATCGATATAATATCTAATTATGGCCGTATATCGCCATCTACCGGTATGTGCTGCTAATTACAATATCTCAAATGCTTTAAACTTAAGGCTCTTGTCTAACATGAAATACGTCATTTAGCAGCAGTTATAAGTGTAGATGGCGATATACTGTCATAAGTAGATAATAAAAAGTAATATGAAAAGTTTCAACAATGTATTTAAAGAAAAACTCTTACAATTGTTTCGACGAGACCGTCATTATCAAAGTGTAGGTAAACAAACTAAATTAAAAGTTAAAATTAACTGGTTAAATACCAATTGAGAAGATGTACAAATATACATACATAAACGTACTTGTAACAACTAATTAGCCTATATGGAATTTTCGAACACCATAATATCAACTCACAATGTAGCTATTGTATTCTAGGTAACAGTAAGGGTGTATTATTTGAGCACAATTCTTTCTGGTTATTTATTACATTTTTTCATCCAATAAAGCATTTTTAATTTCAAGATTTTCGAGTAAATTTAATCTTAATTTAGTTTCGATAAATCATTTACCAAAAATTTATAATGTTCTTATGTTTCTGTTACGTTTCTACCGTACACATGGTAACGTCTATGCTAAAATGCTAAAATGTAAATTTTGTATTGCAGATATGTTGCGCCTATATATTATCTAATAGATGTAAATATTGGTCATTAAAATAGTTTAATAGTTATGAGTTGATGGTTGACATTGAAATTGCGATAATTGATTAATTATCTTACAATGAACCAGTAGCGCTTGGTGCGAGGGTGTTACACGCGAACCAAACGTGCGGAGGACAATATGATGAAACTCAACTAAATTAAACTTATGTTTATTCCCCTTCTGGATATATTAATCGAGAAATCAAAGCTAGTTAAGGATAAATAACATTTTATTGTCGTAAACAACACCGACATTTTGTCGTTGATATAATAATGCTCCTTAAGGCTTGATTAATTACCTAATAACTAGCAATTCACTCTGAAGAATCTTATACTAATGGACAAACGTCGTTAAAAGATTTCATTTACCTTCAAATAGTTTGATTTCCTAAATGATCAACTTAATTAATTTCCAAAGATTAATATAGAAGCAAACGATCCCAATATATCTTTCTGCGAATAAACAGTGGACATTTATCGAACTTAAATTTAAACATAAGAAAAATAAGTAAGTTAAATGTTTCAAAATTATTTATTATTGTCTACAATTATTTCTGTATAATGATACGTTTCTGAAGAGTCCACTTTTAAGAATTGCTTATCATCTACATATTTATAGCTAATATATTTAAACAGATAATATACATAATATCATTCGAAAAGTCCTATTGGCTATTTACACAGAAATGCATATTGCTTTGTGTATGTTTTAATAATATATTAAATTTATATATTCCATATGAAGGATTCACGGAAGATTTGCAAGATCAACGGACAATGAAAGAAATTTATGATGGGCGACTGTGACTGAAATGTTTACGACTGTTGCTAGTATTCGAATCAAATTAGAATTACACAAATTTGAAATTATGACAATAAACCAAGTGTAAATAATGTACATGTATCTGTAATAACAGTTTATTCTTTGAAGGCTGGAAAAATACTAAATTTTTAATATTTAGAAACAACGATGGTAACTTGGGGTGAATAGTTGAATGGGAATAAAGAGGGTTTAAAGGTTGAGTGGTGGTACAACAATATGTGTATCAATACATAAGCAAGTACAAAATTTTTAGGTATTTATTTAGATAAGAAAACAGGGACAATAGAGACCTGATAAACTGCGAATTTGGAAATTTTGAGTTGAAAGTAACATGAAATTACATTTTAATGACAGGAAAGTTGGTACTACAAAAACTGAATTACCTGTGTCATAAACATCTATTATAATCCTGAAAGGCCTATACAAACAGATTACGTTTTAAGACGAATGACACAGGCATTCAGGGCCTGCGCTATTCGAAGTATGTTTCAAATGAGGCCATGGCCTGGAATTACCACTCCTCTTTAGGTGGGCCGACGGATGAAGTCGTCTGTCCAACGTTTCGTGGGCTACAGTGTATAGCATCATCAGAGAACGTAGTGAAGGTGTAGATTCGTATCAGCATAACATCAACAACATTAGCCTGCGAAACCTTGGACGCGGACCCGCGGACCGATCAAAAAAAGAGAGCTAATTCCCTATCATATCCTTCCAACACGTATAACGAACCCATTTCAAACTTTATATAACGCTTACAGAAAAGAAATACATAGAGAAGATTCAAGATCGTGTGGTTTTCAGAATTGCGTAATTTTCTAAAGCAGGGTCTGATAAGTGCGAGTTAGATCTTCATTTATCTTTTGTTCTATAATTGGAGCTTGTTTAAATTACCGATTATGAAATCAAATATGATAAAGATATGCAACGAAATTCTTAAGTGAGAAATGCTTAAAAGTAACGATATGAGAATGAATTTATTACTGTTACACTTTCGTGTACAGTCTCATATTAATGTGGACTTAAATATAAAAGTGTCACATAAATATTTTCGTTAGGATGTTAAGTTTGAAGGTGCTTTAGTGGTTAGCATGTAGTAATAAGGTCGAGTGTAATTAAACGTTTATGTCCTCAAATAAATGAAAGCAATCGATTGGCCTGTTAAATTTTACGAGAAGTGCAGTTGTTTTCGGGAAATGAGACCTGTACGAAGTACACGTCGTTGTGAACGTTTTCTTTAGATCGTAATTCTTCAGACGTGAAATGAACATCTGTTTGGCATCGGAAACCGATTTATTTTCGAACAACGTACCTATGTCAATAAAATTCAACTGGCAAATTCATGCGTGTCTACTAGCGATTGAACATTATATAGGCCTTTACTAAAAGTGTTACATAGTGATGATTAGAATGTTACGCGACATTTATTTCCCCCAATATATCGGGCAATTAGCTACTGCGTGGCCTTTACGTTTAGATGCCGTTAAAGTAGGTGATTGAACGAAATTTTCAGAAACACATAAACCGTTTTATAGAATCGCGAATGACGAAAACACCTGAAATAATATTGCACTTAGTTTACCTTACTCAACGACTTTACACGCGTATTTCCTCTTAGGAAATCACGTAGTAAAAAATTTCATTGATCAACTACCAACTTCTCTTTTTGGAATTCTTTATTTTAACCTGATCTGTAATTTAGTAATAGAAATAAATTAATATAATGTAGATTACAATGGTACAGTGAATACTGTCTAAATTTTTTTACTCGTTTATAATTAATTGCCTTTTGGTCTGTTGCTCGAGAGATCGGAACAATTGTAAGAGACAATTAAACATCAATAAAACAATTTAAACAGTAATCAGTGTTTTATTGAAATCCATAAAGTATTATTAAAGATTCTTTACGAGTTTCCAACCGCAAATACACTCAAAATTTCGATTTCGTTGTTTTCCCCTTGTGGTGTGGTCTAGTGGTGTAGATCATAGCTTAGCATTTGAAAGCTCCAAATGTTGTGTGGTTTCATTGGATCATCTAGGCAAATGTTGGGGCAGTAATATTCCACAGATAATCTTTCACTTCTCTTCTGTCTTCATTTCGTCCGTCTCATCTTTCTCTCCCTAATCACACCACCCACCCATTCTCACGATTCCTGAAAGGAAGCTGAAGAGGGCCTTTCGCCCTACCTTCCGGCTTTGCACTACAGTGTATATCGGAGGGACTGGTCCACCAGTATATGAATAGCTGGCGGGAATAAAAGATATAAAAGTTTTCTTTTTTTGTAATTAAGGTAGATCATTTCTAGATGTAGTATTTTCAAATTAAATAACTAGACATCGTAGTAAACGCTAATGAAATGTAACGTGTTCCTTGAATTTCTGGCATAGACTAACTTTGTTAAAATAAAATATTAAGAATGTAACATACGATCGTTTTATGCGGCCTGAAAATTGAACATATAAAAAATGATGCAGAGGCGATAGGATGTTACTATATCTGAAGAGATACGTCAATGCTTAAAGTAGGCATATTTAAGTTTGCTTGACTGTTGGTAACTAGTCTAAACTTTCAAAATAATGTAAGTGTACAGTAGCCGGCACCTAAGGAGATTCAGCGACGGTCAGATTGACAGGTAGCTAGGCGGAACTTTTAGCATAGCAATAAATGAAAGAGCCAATAAGAATATAGCTGGACCGAAGCGTCAACTTGTAGTTCAGCGGCGCGTATCGCTGAGAGAAAAAGAGAAACCCTAACAACCCCTTCTCTACTCTGTTAATTTGCAACTATTTGCTACTACACTACTGAACCTTGCTGAGTAGTTATCATTTTGCCTACCGGTCGATTATCCCCGCCCTAAAGGGGCTAACCTTTGCTAGTGCGCATCCGATGATTTATGGCTTTTGAATCTCCTTAGGTGCCGGGCACTGTAGCTCTATGTCACTCTTCTTCTAAAATACTTACCAACATTCAGGCCAACATAGACATAGAAGGTTTCTTGGGTAAACAATTTTTTTATTGAATATGGCAGATGTCGTATAGTGTGTTTGTTTTGCAATAATACATTAGGTTAATGAGTTGAATGAGTTTACAAAAAAGCTCAATTTTTACGTATATTTTGTACATAATAAATTTGTCAGGAATATCGTTTGTAATAGTTTTTATTGTATACTATTTCGTGTTGTGTATAATTGTGTAATTTATTATCATGTAATTCGTAATCGAAAGATCGAAACTGAACGTTATAATTCGGCATATTGTTTATCTTTTTTGTATTTACGCTGGTGTATTTGTTACGAGCTGATAGTTAATTATACCAATCACAACAAAAAACTAGGAGCGTAGGAATAAGAAAATAAAAGTAAAAAAAAAACTAAATTCTATTAACAAGCAAATATAATCGATGAGGTTTTTACTTGTTGTAACTCCATTTTCAGAATAATAAAAACACGATCACAATAGTTACAAAATTTATTTAATATATCCACAAAAATTATTTCGCCTTACAATGGCTTCTTCAAGTGGAAGAATGCAAGAAATAATTATTGTGGATATATTAAATAAATTTTTAACTATTGTGATCGTGTTTTTATTATTCTGAAATATAGATAGATCTAATAGAATTCAAAGTATCTACCTAGTCATTAAGTTTATTTTTTACGAACAACTAACTGAAACAAGTCTGTAAGTCTGTTTCATATAGAACGTATACTGGCTCTAATGTTCATTACAACCCCCAAAAATTGTTCCTACCAGAATTTACAATTTTGGTTCTTTAGTCGTTCAGAGAGAAAAAAATGATTTGATCCAACCTATAGATTAGGTTATTGTACCCAATTGTTTAACACCTCTGACACGCCACTGGACTGTAATAAATTAATTTATAAATTAATTATAAAAATTAATAAATTATTTCTTAATTGCATATTATTAGCACAATTATAGCAGTAAGAATTTTTTGTTTTGATATTTTTTCCCCTACAAAACCATATTTAGATCTCAGGAACTGACCGTACTTTACTTAATGAATTATTAGATTTTATTTGTAACGACTTGTATTAATAACAAGTACTACATATAAAGGTTAATTTGGCTGACTGATATCTGACAGACGACTATTAGCTACTATTTAATAATTTAGCGAATTTATTACAGGTATTGTTCGATTTTTCCAATTGTACTTTGTCTAATGGAGGCTAGTATAAATTACAATATTATTTTATGTAAATTAATGAGTATTATGTATAAATAATTAATGAAGAGGTATCGCAAACCTTTTGCAAATGTATAGGTATATGTAGTAAATTAGTCTTTAATCCGTTGGGCAAGTTTGTGTTCAACGTTAGTTCATTGTGTACATGACATAAACCGTTTTTGGGTTGAATGTTAATTTCTATGCATGAGAACACTTAAGTGAAATTATCTATTGCTAATAATTCTAGGCACGTAGACGATGCACCTCCGAAATGACCACTAATTGCTATTGTTAGAAGTAGTTAAATGTCCTTGTCTGAGGACTATACCTAGTCTCGCCGTGTGGGTTCTGTCAACAACTAAAATTAATGCAACAAATTTCTATATTTTGAATATAAATATACAGGGTTGAATGCTATAATATCCACCATTTGAAATGTCCACCTTCATTTGTATACAGAAGGAGTTTATTTGTCGATTTACGCATAATTTCAGGAGAATACTTTTTTACTGCTGAAGTAATTGTAGTTAATCTTAAAGGACTCCAAATTGCGGGGCCGCCTTTTCTTCTATCTCCTCAAAAACGCGCCACCTAACAGATTCATTGATAAAGCCAAGGATATTATGTATTTACTATAATTGAGTTGTTTTCACATAGTGTGCAGTTTTGATTCCTGTTGGATAATCAAAGCACTGTTTTAGAGACAGTGATTAAGTCGCTCAGCAAAAATGTATTTCATGAATATTCCAACAGGTTTCAACGACAACTAAAGACTGAAACATAATGTCCTGATCTGTATGAAGCTATCAGTGCCAGTCATTAGTTTTCGGGGATTTCAGACCTGCACTATTTGGATTACATTGACTGACAAATGGCCACAATCTATATGCCCATGTATGTAAAATTTCCTCAATATTTTGAATAAAGGATTTTTGCTACAGGATTAGCTTCCACTTTAATGAGGACTGGTTCTTAAAAAAATCACCATCTCGTGTGATGGCGACCCATCGTTCACCGATGGGGCCAGAAACACGGAGAGGAGTGGAATAAGTATGTACAATCATCAAAATGGGAGAAGGCATTCACTACCCTTTCAGGTGGAATTAATTGCCTTTTAACGATGGACTTCAACGCTACCGGATGTGTATACATATGCATTAATTGTGTTGTCAACGAGGTAAAAGCTGTTAAAAGACTGTAACCTACCCTTCAACAGACTAGTGATCCTAACCAAGGTAGTTCTGCTCTGGGTATAAAGGGAAACGAGCTAGATGACGACCTTGCAAAAACAGGTGCACAACATCACTTCATCAGTCCAGAACCCTTTGTCAACATCTACGGTAGATTACTCAAGCAAGAAATTGGAAGATGAGCCACAGAGGGACTGTGAAACACAATCAGGATGCGGGCAGACAAAGAAGGTCTTCATCTCCCCTACAACTGCAAAGACCAGGAAGAACAGAATCTCAGTATGGTAATTCTAAGAGATAACGGATAACTGTGATACTACAGGAACAAACTGGGATTAACCTCCAGATCTTCCTGTTGATTTTGGAAGATAAGGTCGATAAGGAAGTGGAAAGTGCTACCGACTTCTGCCACTGCCTTCTATTATCTGAAAGTAGCTGATATGCTCTAGAAGCGGAAGATGTCACGCGACACCCAAAGGATATTTTTCTTTTGGGAATACACCTTTAGGATGAATGGGGAAGCCAAGGGATCACCCGTGCTCTTAAGATCTGAATAAGCCTAAATCTTAATTTTTGCTATATATGCCAAGAATTACCAAGTATTTTAACCAACATAAACCTTTTTCTTTTTAAGCATTAGAAATTAGTTTGAGGTTTATATCCTAAATAAAATAATGTGATAACAAAAGGACTAATGTCAGTATCAGTAACAGTTTTAAATAAACGTGTGTGTTTTCAATACGTTCATTTAGTCATTATTTATTAAATATTAAGGTAAATCATTCAACATTTAGTTTAACTTCTGAAACGTAGACTCAGGCAACAGAGTGTTCCGACTACATTGTGGTTTATTTAAATAATTCCCGCGTAACAATTACCAGCTGTCTCCTTCACAGAGAGACATTTTGAACGTAGTTTTCGCAACATAAATTAATTAAAAGCGTATGACAGCAATCCCTTAAAACGTTCTGCTGCGACGTTAGGAAGCAGTGCACGCTGGGATGTGCTTCCTTGTTAGTTGGAACGATTCAAAGTGGCTAAACGAAATGGTAGCTATGAATAAATCATGGAAACACTTATGCCACGTACATATATCATTAAAGTATGTAAGTGTCGTCAGAGCAGACTTTGAAACTTTGAAACAATCTTAATGCATTTAAATTATGTAAATAAGGAACGCACGAGTTTATATATCTCTTGCTAGCTTTTATAATATTCATCGATTTGCTGATATTACAATTAACAATTATAACGGGTTTTCCATAGGCGCGTCAGAACTTTCAAATGAGACACAATAACAACTGCAAGTGATAAAATCCAAGGGTGTGATATAACATGATTATGGTGGCCAATTGACATTACCATTTCTTGGAATAATACGGCCAGATATTGATGTTCCAATAAATCAAGTGTCTGCCGAGATGTGTGACACGTCACCCCATCTTGAAAGAAAACATTGTTTATGTCAGTATTTCTCAGTTCTGACCAAAGATATTCCATTAGCATATTCCTGTACCGCTCACCATTAACAAACAAAAACACGATTTCCATCTTCGTCTTCAAAAAAATAAGGTCCAATCACGCCTCGAGCCCAGAAACCACACAAAACAGTAACCTTCTCAGGATAATGAGATGTTTCTTGAATGGCCTGAGGATTTGCATCAGCCCAAATCCTACGGTTATTGAGCCAGAAATGAGCTTCATCGAATGTGGATCAGCTTCCAACTGCTCAAGGGCCCAGTCTACAAAATTTCGGCGCAAACGATGATCATTTGGCTTTAGTTTTTGAGAGATTTGAACTTTATAAGCTTTGAGTTGGAGATCTTTGTGCAAAATTCTCCACGTGGTGGTCTGAGAAAGGCCGAGTTCTTGAGAGCGACGTGGAATGGAAAGGTTTGGATCATCTCTTACACTTTGGCTTACAGCGGTAATATTAACCTCCGATCGGGCACCCTGATTACGCACAAATGTTGAATTATCTGCAACTGAACCAGTTTCCTAAACTTTTTAACCGAACGATAAAGATATCGTTCGGTTGGTCGATTATGCTGACCGTAGACTTCCCGCAACGCGCGAAATGTTCGGCGAACGGAACACTCATTTTGATGGCAAATACGAATTATTTCTAAGCGCTGTTGAATCATTAATCTGTACATTTTAACTTGCCACAATCTACTGAATTAATTTCTTTGCAAAATTTGACATTTACGTTCCAAACCCATCTTGTTTTTGGCATCAAAGTTCTAACGCTCTAACTGGAAAACCCTTTATTATTGAAAACAGAACTCCAAAATTAATGTGCTTATATAAAAATATTAAAGAAAAATTATAGTTAATATAAAAATACTTTATGGGGAAAGATGATAATTTAAGGATGCTGGCCATTTTATATTGGACGATACGATAATTACGCGTAGATAGAGACAAATGCTTACTTGTTTGAGGACTTCAATTAACTAGTTTTTAAAATTTATATATCGAAAGTTACGGGAATGTAAGAAGTAGGTGAACCAATTCCGAGTTTGGCTTTATTCGAAGTACAGAGAACCAGGAATTTAGGGAATGGAGTAGTGACTACGGTAATAGGCGTAAAATGTGACACTTCTTCTATAACTCTAAAATGGTGAAGTTTCGAATATGCTCAACTATGTGTACTTAATAGCAAAGACCTGAAAAGAATTTATAAAGAATCTAAAAGGAATTTGAAAGAGAAACTATTAACCTAATAAAATAACCAAAAGAAAGTTGTTCTGTCGAACTATATGTTTGACAAGTAATTTATCGATGCTGTTGAGAAATAGTATGATCGAAATCGCGATTCGCATCCGGTAATTTCGATAAATTTTTAACCAACAACCAACTGTTCTAAAGAAATAAAAACGTAGAATTACATAAGGAAGTAAAATATATAATAAAAATATATAAATATGAATGCACTTAAAAATGTACAAAATTGACAATTAAAATTACACTGGCAAAGGCGACTGTAGAAATAAAAGCCACAACATAATTCCCTGACTTGGAAATACATACTTGAAATTAGAAGGGGATCGCGATAGGTAAAGAAGGAGTTTACCTATTAACTATCAAGGTCCATAGGTGGTCCTCCATTTCAGCATAGTTTTTCTAAAAAGTTATAAAAACTGTTTTGTATAAAAATTAGATGAATATGCATGTTTGACGTTTTAAAATTAATTTCAACGTTGATTGACCTTCTATAACGGTGGTTGTTATAACGATTTTTAATTAATTCCTTAAATCAAAAGCTTTGTGTACTGCAGGTCCAGGAATTAACGTTTTGAAGTTCAATTTAATCTAACAATTTTTTCAAAGAACTTTGAGTAACTCCAAGCTGGTAAACTTTAGACTTAAGGAGTATGCTTATCATAGTTATTTCGGTTTTAAACTGAAATTTAAAAGGTACAGGGTGACCCTTTACAATAACAAAGCTTATAATGACCTCTGGGAGGTATAACCAAAGAGTATCCAGCTTTAAAATAATTTTAAATGATAAAACATGTACTGATGCAGGATATATCGTATGATACGTTTAGTTTGTGAAATTGACGGTTTTACATATTTTGGAGCAAAAGCGAATATTTCGTGAACTCGGCGGACGAGGCGTTTAATTAATTAATAAAAAAGACTTTAAAACAAGTGACCAAAACTCCATAATATTCCCCAGAATTTTTAACACATCACCGCCTCAATCCCGTCTCCTGGGTGATGTAAAATAGGATCGGTTAGAAGTTTTGAAAGTTTCCGTGAAGGCTATGTGATTTTCGTCGGACGTTTTGTAGTCCAGGTTTTATGAATTAGTCGTTTTACGAATTCATGAACAAGACGCTTTTGCTTACGTATAGGTATTGTTATGAACGAATACCGTAGGCGATTGGTACCGGTGACACCTTTAATGTCCAAAATTCGAAAGCTGTGGATCATAAATCATACATTGATATTCCACATCTGTACAAATAAGTGACCAACATCAGATAGAGAAGAGTCGAAGAGCCGATACAAAATATTTGATATAACCGTCACGAACGAATAAACTAATTTCGGATATATACCTATATATAGTGGCTTTCTGTCTTAAATAAATTACTTTATATACAAGGCATGTTTTTTAAGTAGGTACCGTTTTGAAATTTTACCGTCGTAGCGCTGCGGTCAGCGTTCCGTGCATGCGCACTAAGTACCTACATCTCTCACCTACGCACTGACACCATTATAGTCTGATTCGCCCTTGTTTACATTGTTTACTGAGTGTTTAAGATGGCTCCGATAATCGTGAGTCCCGCCGATTGTGAAGTCCGAGCTGTTATACGATTCCTTAGTGATAAAGGACTAAACCCGATTGATATTCATCGTGAGATCTGGGATCTGTGCAGTTTACGGACAAAACATTATGAGTGATGGAATGGTAAAGAAGTAGGTAGCTAATCGGATCAAAGATCTCATCACACCTTTTCACTGGGAAACTCATCCTCCGTACAGACCTGATCTGGCGCCCAGTGATCATTTTTTGTTCCTGTACTTGAACAAACATCTGGGAGGTCAGCGTCTTCAAGACGATGACGAAATCAAGACAGTTGTGATGGAGCGGTGAAGTTAACAAGTCAGGCGGCAGACTTCTATGACAAGGGTATTCAAAAACTGGTCAAACGTTATGACAGGTGCCTCAATATTGAAGAAAATTATGTAGAAAAGTAGATTAAGGTACGGGCTTTCATGTAAAAATAAAATTATTAAGGTATCTTTTCACGTTTTTTGTTAATTTCAAAACGGTACTTACTTAAAAAGCATGCCTCGTACGAAACATTTTTAAATAAATGGGCGTACTAATAACTTCGTTACACTATTGAAAATGAAATGTACGGGGTAACAGAGAAATAATCCCGGAAAGGGAGGATGTATTTAATTCTTAGTTTAAAATAATTTGGATTGAGAATTCTTCATACACCATATCTTGGTCTAGATACCAGTTACCTACAGTTATTTCAAATATTAATCAGCATTTTAATATGCAGCATATTAATACCGAATTGTCATAACAAAAATGTATCCAACAAAAGAATCTTATGATAAACCTTAGCTAGCGCTAAGGAACTGGAGGTAAATTGAAATAGCGAGTAGCAAATGATTACAAATATTTGCTATATATTTTATTTTGTTTAGCAGATGTGTCTTTAACAACAGCCATATTTTGTCATTCTAGATACATCTACCTTGGAAATAATAACAACATCATGAAACAATTTTGGTTGACATAATTAACTCTGCCACAGAAAGTAGAGTAACTGTGCCATAAAGGCAACATTTGCTGCGATAATAAATGAAAATAACTGTTTAATTGTCGCTTACCATAAAGCGTTCAATTTATTTTTTCCCGGAAACAAATCAATTCTTTTATTACAGATTAATAGTCAAAAATGATTAAAAGTACTATCATCTTCCTCTCTATGATGGGTTGACATTGCTTTCTATATTCAGTGAAAATGTGGAAGATATACAAGTTGATATTTGCCATTCAATTTCGACACAACCAGTAATAATACATGTGTTAGATGTCTAAGTTTAGTAAAATGAATGTTCCCATGTTTTAGAGACAATGTAGGTTTTGAATACTTTGTATATATTATTGGTACGTTTCATGTGGGGAATGTGTGCGTTAAAAATTTTCTTTTTTCTGTCACGTTCATTGCGAAGTCGTAGAAAAGGTCGAATATCTTTTGAGTTAGCAGGAAAAAAAATGAGGCACTTTTGTTCGAATGTTAGGCGATAAAGAAAGAACGAACTTTATTCTTCTCACGATTTTATAATCACTACAAGGCCTTTTTTTCCCGAAAGCTATAAATAAAAGTCAGAATATCTAAGAAGTATTGATGTAGGAACTGCATTGTTTTACTATATTGCTGTTGTGTGATAAATTGCTGAAACTTATTCAAATTCATGTTGAATTCCCACAAATGAAATTTCACTTACTCTTTGTAATGAAATAGTCATTAATTTCAATCCTGAATGTGGCTAGCAAAAGAAAAAGACTTTGTGAGAGAGTAAAACATAGACAAACGTTTCAGATTTCGTCCACCATCACAATTTTGCTTGTGTGAAGTTCTAATTTCGCTTAATACTCTGTTGTCTTTTGTGCACTATTTACTTAATAACAACTGTATACGAATGAAAATGTTCAGTTTATTGTTTCGTTATAAAAGCTTACGCTGTGGTTCAAAACTAAATTTAACGATATCGGTAGATATGAAAGAAAAATCTTCCTGATTCTGCCAATATCGAACAAACCTTACGCGCATCTTTCTTATTCATTCTTAGAATTCTCACGAACCATTATGCATTATTTATTATTCTCGCTCGGCTTACTCACTCTCGGTTATTGGCAATCAAGCATGCTTTGCCTAAAGGCTTCCAAAGTTTGCTTCTAACTTCTCGTATCCTTTCGGTTGCCAAGCGGGAAACAATCAGCTTAATTCTATCAACTTGTACCTATCAATAATCAACCTTTTGGCTTTAAAAGCGGGTGCTCTACGTAAAATAAACAGTTTCCGACAGCAAACACTGGATATTCGAACTGCTTAACTTTTTTCCGGTATGAAATGTTCAGTTTTTAGACAATGCATTATTTATTAGATTTCGTGAGAGGTTTGCTTGAAAATTTTTCCTTTTCTAGAAATAAATAAATATTAGATGTTAATTCATTATTGACACTATCCGTTGTGGTTATACTTCTGTTTATTCTGACTAGTCATTACGTGTGGCCAAAATTCGACCAACTTGATTTATAATTAGGCAGTATATATTTCACACTTATATTCACTGCTTACAGGAAGGAATTCACCTCAAATTTTGTGTTTGACACTTCATAAGTTAATCAAAAACATATAGTAATAGAAGATGGCATCAAATTGTTACAATCACAACAATTTGTATGTATTCGGTTACGTCCGGTCTGCCTTGGGCGACTTCAGGAAGAAACCGATGCTCGCTTGTCTCACGAGCAACTAGAGGCCTTCATTGCTGATGCAAAACTTTCTTCACTTTTCCACCTGCCTTAATGGCAACATACAATAGATTACCTAAATTATTATTCTTAAACTAAATTTGTCTACCTAACTACGGGTAGGTTTGTGGTGTGGGTACCTGTTGGGTCATTCCATGTCAAATCGACCCTTCATTCTTTAGAACCTCGCGATAGTTTTTACTGTTTTGTTTCTAGTCGTTATTTACGAGGATTTTTATTTTTGAATCGACATAAATGTTACAATTTTTTCTACCGAATTTTACCATGGTATATTTTAATAAGTATACAATTATAATTATGGTATGTAATGATTTCTATACATTTTATATACACTTCTTAATGATGTTATTGAAGCTCTTGAATAGCCTGAATGAAATGGGAATTTTTTTAATCGAAAATAAAAACAGTATAACGATAAATGAATAAACACTACTTTGTAGTATTTATTTTTTTAAAACACTATAAGTAAATTTGATAGAGTTTGAATCGCATTCTTTGTGAAACATGGTTAAATAATAAAAGGAAAGGATGAAAAACAGAAAACACTGGGTATGTTTCACTAAAATTAGTTACAGAATTTCTCTCTTGAGAATGACCTGAGAAGGTCGAAACAATATTGTAGAGGTTATAGTGTTTTTATTTTTGATTAAACATGTTAGACTTCCATCAAGTATCCGCTAATTTCAATACAAATGAAATGGGAATTGTCAAAAATTTTGCAAAATCATTCAAAAAATGGGATTGTATTTACTCCTATCTTTAGTTTAACCTTTTCACCATTTTTATGTTCCTCTTCTTCTTAAGACCTTTCTATTCAACACTATAGCAATGATTTTTGCTTTATGGCCATTCTAACGTGCGATATAATTATAAAATCCATTTCAAGTGTACTAAAAACGAAAAAAATAATTTTTATATTTTAGGATTTTTATATAAATACAACATGTTGATAAAAGCTTCTAATATGCGTATGGACTTGTTACACTCAATCCATCCAGAGAAGGTAGTATTTAAAAAATTTAAGCTACTAGTAGTGGGTTCTTCTTTGCATATTTCCATAAAGATTTTTTCATACCATTTAAATTTACACTTCATCTACATGAAGAAGCTGTCATACGTACGGCGAAACAGTTATCGTGGATAATAAAATAGTTATTTTTGAAGCTTTTTTTATTCTCATGAAGTGTATTACAATGGAATTTTAACATGTCCCATCTATAGCTGTTAATTTATTTACATATTTCATTATATTAAAATGGTATATTCCAATTTGTCTACGAATTTTGTACTTAAATTTTCAGATTTAGTGAGACAGAAAGCTGTGACAAGTGATTAAAAAAAGCGATTTTATTTTAAGATAAACGATTACTGTCGGTACACATTTATCATTTCTGACTTCTGACTTATAAATAGGTTTATTTGACTAACAAGACCTCCTGTTGATATAAATATGTATCCGTTGCTATTAAAAATATGTGTAGCTAAGCTACTTAGTGTGCCATTTACATGTCCAATATTGAAAAATGTTTTTAAAATGAATCTGTCCGTTTGGCTTCAATTCAAATGTTTGATTTAATTGACTGTGTTGAGAAACCAATCAAATAAAATAATCATCGCAAAATAATGGTCATATTTACCATAAAACGTAAATACAAATAAATCACAAACATACAAATTTTACTACAGTTTCAGTAGCTATTCCATAATGTTTCTTTTTAATTAACTACAAATTGGAATTAGATACCAAAAATAAAATTATTGAGAGGTTACATTTATGTAATTGACCTAGTTACTACGAACTAACCAAAAAGCAATGACAACATCAAACATGAAATTTACTTGTAATATTAGGCATTAAAAGTTTAAGTGTGTCCAAAAGGGCGAACGTAGGCCGTAACTAACATTATGTACTGCATATCATACGTTCCTTATTCATTTATTTGTCGGTCACTATGGTATTGTAACGAATTTGCTAGTTCACTTATTTATCTACAACTATTTATTTAATCGCTTAAACACTACTAACAAACTGAAACAATTTATTGGTCTGACAAACAATAATGCAGTTTATTTATATTACATTGTATCTCGCCGTTGAATATTTATGTTACGCTCCTGGATTGACTGTCTGTCTGACCCAGAGATGAGGGTATTTATTTACCGAAAGAAATTACTAGAAAATACGCAAATATGTTTCGACCGCTTTCCAAAGAAAACGACTTGTTATGACAACAGAATATTCCTGAGCGTGCATTGTCTGGCGTCGATCGCTCTCGAGATCAAACGTGCCGCACTCGGAGAGCATCAGCATTCATCGATTCCGCACACACGTACACGTTCGCTACTGTAAGAATGATGTAGTACAAATAGTATGTTTATGAATAATTGATCCATACACAATTGTTGTTACTTATTATCTTTTGCATGACATATTCGTTAAAGTATCTAATATCATTATTATATAATGATTATCTACTTACGATGCTAGCATATGAGTACATTTGTAAGGTATTTTTGTGGAGATATCTCCTCTCATGATACAAAATTATGGAATTGACCGACCTTTAAAACGTCTAATTCAAGAATGGAACTAACTAAACAAACTAACTCAACAAACTACTTTTGATATCTGTTTTCGTATATTTGGATTCTTAATTAAGATAGTAATTTATTGACGTGTCGGGCATGTTTACATATTATTATTCGTTCACAGCGTTAAAATGTTACTGCTATGAACCGTCGATACTGCTGCCCATCCGTCTAAATTTGGACGGGTCCAACTAGTCATTATACATAATAATGTTTTACAGTTATGGATCTATGGTGCTTACATATAGATAGGTTTATAAAGTAATTTTGTGAAGTTACCTCCTCTCGTAATTCAAAATTATGGAATTAGCTGACTACTAAAACGTCTATTTAAAGAATTAAAAGTATTATGTACCACCGAAACGGTAGGTGCCCACCCGTCCAAATTTGGACGAGTTATACTAGTATCTAATATCGTACCGAGCGGCTGTATTTAAAAGAATATTAAAGACCGATTTATAAATATATGTTTCAGCTCAGCTGGAAAAACAATCCTTTTTCATCAAGAAATCATGAATAATACCATCGATCAAATTTTATTCGACCGGTTGAGTGCTGAAGTTAACTTTCGCGATTTTTACATAAGTCTCACGTTTGGAGAGGAATAAAGAACTCGGTTTCAAGATTGGCTTGAAATATTGAGCCATAAGTCATTACTCGTTTAGTATGAAAGTGTTTTAGCAAAGGCGAAGTTTCAGTCACGAGATAACTGTGTTTTTTATGGGTGCTTGGCTGCTTTGCGGAAGTCGATAAGTGGGAAAGCTTTTAGATTAAAACGAAAATCAAGGAACTTGGCGAAACGGAGATACAATTAAAGTTTCCTTCTCTTCGCGGAAATGAGAAAGTCAGAAAGAGGGAAAATTTGGCAGCTGCAATGATTTAATTTACTGGCTATGTAGACTTTTATGTTATTAAAGACAGCACATCTTTCGGGATAGGTATATTGGGACAAAAAATAAGCATGTTTTGATGTACTGATAATATAACGATATTAATATATAACACGGAAGAATCAGTTAGAGACAACCTCAATAAATTGAAAGCGATACTGACTATGATAATGAATATTGGTAGGGGAACATTAGTATTGTCACATAGTGCTTATAATTTATAAAATTATATATACAGGGTATATGTTTCCAACATGACCCCTAGACTATCTTCGGACTGAATTGGAATATGATTTTGAAATTTTGGTTGAATGAGTTTTCACAGAAGGCCTACCATTTTAAAATATTTTCGATTTTTTATCAGTTGACTTCAACTTTATTATTTTAAATGGAACTCCCCTATTTCGAGATTCCCCATCAGAAATAAGGGTACATTTGATAATACAACTTTACCTTTATTCTAAACGGTTTTAAAGTTATTCCATTTTGTTTAAAATTATTCCGTTTGCCGCATTTCCTTTTGTCGCGGTTATCTTAAAAAGTTATTGATGGTATTTAATTATTTGTCGACATGTTCTTAAAGTTTCACTAAGGTATTTATTAATTCGTCCAAAAATTAAAAAACAATCAAAAATGGAGTCAAAACATATGTTTTAAATTAAAAAAAACCGATTTATACAATTTTTTCATTTTTACAAATAAGTTTATTTAACCAATGACAAAATTATTCTACAACAATTGTTCGAATTGTTGTCCATTAACTTTTAAACATTTTAAAATTCTTTTTTCAATAGCCAGGACAGCATTAAGGATTTGTTCAGGAATCTCTCATATTGCTGTAGTGAATCATTCTTGCAAATGTTCAATATTTTCTACCGACATTTCATAAACTGCAGCTTTTAAAGTACCCTAAAGAAAAAAATCATATTTTGACTCAATTTTTGTTATTTTTAAAAATTTTTGGACGAATTAATACCTTACTAAAACAATAAGAAGATGTCGACAAACCATTAAATACCATCAATTACTTTTGAAGATAACCGCGATAAAAATAAATGCGGCAAACAAAATAATTTAAAAAAGGAAATGGAATAACTGAAAAACCGTTTAGAATAAAGGTAGGGTTGTATCATTAAATATACCCTATTTCTCATGGAGAATTCCGATATGTAAAAAAATAGTGAGGTTCCATTTAAACTAACAAAGTTGAAGTCTACTTCCGGTATAACCGGAAGTGATAGAAATTCCAAAATATTTCAAAACGATACTCCAATTCAATCCGAAGATAGTCTAGGGGTCAGTTTGAAAACGTACACCAGGTATATTTTCATTAAAATAGATTTAAGTTAATTTATGAAACTCGAATGTATTATTCAAAATTTCATTATACATATTGTATTGTAACAAGGTTTTTAATAATAAGGATATCGACTTGTCAAACTGAACCCTCGGCGTAGCTATCTACCAAGTACAACAAAAAAAATATGTTCTTGGTCTACGTAACAGCGTGCTGATGACAACCGATGTGTTCAAAATAACAGATTCTACAGAATACTGGCCAAGAACTTATATTTTGTTCTTATTATTAAATGATATGATACATTATAATTTATGAGAAGAAAAATTTATTTTTCTTTATTTAACAAAATACAGTTATAAATACATATAAATGTATTTGAAAAATATTTTAAAATTATGTAGGTGACTTGATTCATAAACGTTAGGTTTAATAAATAATTTCTGGTTTAATATACTACCTTCTTATATTCCCAAAATCAACATTTACTAGTCGTCATTAGTAAAACCTAGCATGTACCAAACTTTAAAGGTAAAGTCTCGAAAAATCGTTTCATTTTATATCAACGCTTACATTTACCATCTCATTCATGTTGTTAAATCCTAAGATTTGTAGGTAAAACCTAAGATTTACCGATGTTCGAACTTTTACAATAACAGTTCGGTTCGAAAGCGATAAGATTTTTCCGTCGAACGTAAATAACATATTTAACGTGAAAATCAATTTGCAGTCTATTTTACATTTAAATAGCACGCGATTTATTACCTCGTCTAATTCTAAATGGAATATAGATTAGACCGGTATATTAATATCGTATATTCGAGAATAGAGGAAAATGGGACAAGCCACGTGTAATAAAATTAAATTAATTCTCCGTGCTATACCAAAACTTTCCATGCTGTTATTTACCATGGTAGATAGGTATGACGAAAACGTTTCGTGTCTACATAGCTAAATACTAGAATTGGATCGTTGTTGCCAACAAACAAAAGTAAAAGTAATTACAATGACAAGCTTCTAGTAAGAAACCCGATAAAGAACCAAAAGATATTTCGAAAAATTTTGGCAAAATTTTTCTTTAAGTTGATATAGGTTTACACGGCCAGCGTCTTCAGTATAACTAGAATGTTCCGGGCTTATTGGACTCTTGTTTCGCTGTGTGATGGAGCAACGAAAAGCACCCGCGAGTTCTTTTGATAATTCCTGTCGCAGTTGCAGAAATAAAGCCCAAAAGACCAAAGCTAAAAAGTCCGCAACGTTCTAGTTATACTTTTTTAGGAATGGCAAGATGAAAATACAATTGAGAGTAATTGTAGTATGTAGGCTTTCACGGCCGGTGTCAATCTAATTAAGATAATTTTACGGGCTTGTGGGCCGTGGTATATAGGCTTTTTGGTTGCCTGACGTTTCGTCAGCGGTTGCGGCTGACATCTTCAAAAGCGTTGGTGGTTTGGTCGTTATAGCAGCTTTCGATCTCGTTGACGTCTGATATCGTATGTGCACTTGACAATATATTTACAAACTGTAAGAATGAAATTTGAAGATGAAGAGTAAACTAGCTTAAGACTTAGCAGAAGATGAAATTGATCGTAGGAAACCGAATTAGGAAGTGTTTTGAAAATGAAAATGTTACGGAAACTATTTGGGCGGAGCTAGAAGTATTTAGATTAAGATAGGGAACCAACTGGAAGAGACAGAAATCTCGAAAGTCTTAACATACAAAATACTGAGAAATAGATAGATAAAGCATTAACCCTGACTAGCGAAGACCTACCATTAAAAAGCAATTAAGAAGGACTATAGTTATTGCCGTCAAATAGTTACTACGTGAATTTGAAATGTTAAAAGGGATTACAGGAAAGTACAAGTAATACAGTTATTTAAACAGAGCACAATTGCAGGGTACAGATACAAAAGATTAAAGGTTGAATATTAGGATAGAAGAATAACATAACAATATTTGAATACAATACTTTGAAATATTTACAGAGCAGGACAGTAACAGAATACAATACAATAGAAATATATACAAAAATAAGAAATAATAAAATGTTGTGGCGAGAAAGTAAGCGCGGCCACACTTTATTGGTTTTTTAATTTTTTTATTATATATTCAATTATCCAGTAGTTTAATTTTGATGAGCAAAACGCTTTTGAAACGCCTGCTTCACTTTGCAGCAAGTTGTGTAACAATTTCACCAAATATTAATAGAGTAACCTTTCTGTAATGAATCTAGAATCCTGTTTATTTGAGTATTTCCTGTGAAAAGTGATTGTTGGATTGATGGTAACCGAATAATATAAAAGTAGATGTACATATATTTATGCTTTCGTTCACCCGTCTGTTTGTTGACGGAATTTCTGCTTTGAGTGGTCAATAATTGTGCCATTTGTGGCATAATATGCGTCACAGCTATTTTGAAACTAGCAAATCAGCCAACCACAATGCAATGTGACGGCTGCTCTTGTAATAGGACAACATCGTATTTGCATTAACCATTGGAAACTGTCAAATTCCTGCATATCGACGGGGTGGTTTATAATCTAAATCGTGTTATCACCTCACATGTTTGTTGGTAAGCATATATGAATAGAGGACAACCATCCAATTACTGCATACCTACCTGTCTTAATATATGGTACTTACTGTAGTCTAGTGTAATATTTAATATTAGAATATCCATTCAAAGTGTCTATCATAAACGGAAGCAGGATTGGCTTAAATACATACGTATAAGTGCAGGAAGACAGTTATATTACATATTTTGAAAATAATATTGTGGAATAGCGTACCAGTGGCATCACTGTTGATGTTATCAGACTGAACGTTTTTGAATCACAACTTCTCTACTACTTCAGAATTAAAACATTGAAAAAGATTAGATGCTACTATTGGAATGCATCTTTTCATTGTTTAATGCAATTTTTAACATTTTTGAAAGGACCATTACTCGAAATAAAAGGACGAAACAAACACTTCTGAAATAAATATCTTTTGTTTCTGAATTCTAATCCAGTCTCATAATTGCCCCATCTCATCAAATGTTGCTATTTGGCTTGTTGGCATCTGAGATTAGGATTCCTTGAAAATTCAATAATTTGAGGCATTTCAGGGGACGGAGTAGAGTTTGCCGTTGAAAAATACATCGAATATGTTAACCCTCGTTCTGCTTTTGTTCTCAACCAACCAGACTTAATGTTGTGGTCCTCTTCGAGTGTCCTCCCTTTTTCGAAGACACGACTATGAAGATTTGAAAAGAGGATCAGAAAATAAAGTAATCGTTATCGGTATATTCTTCGGTGGCGAACTCAAATATGACCCCAGAAAATCTTTAGCACTTTGAATTTTTATAAAATCTTAGTCTCAAAACAAATAACTCAAATTAGCGTAATTGTAATTAAATATATGTATCAATATCTAAAAGTGCGGGGGGCAATAATGAGATCAGATTAATTTTCAGTGACAAATTATTCCTCAGAAATGGTTAGTAAATTCGTTAGTTTGTTATTTTATTTCATATGACACATGAGCTGAAAAGTCCCGAGCCTAACATATAGATTGCTACAGTTTTATTGCATTCGCCTCTTTTTCAGTTAGTACTAACATTCAAAAGACAGCTGTTAACATTTCATATTATTTTCATTAGTTTGTGAGTTATTGTGCTAAGAGTGACGCTACTTTTGTTATTTTCAAAACAACGGATCAAAAATAATTTCGTGTTTTAATTTTACACTGCTTCTTAATGGGAAAAAATACCGTTCAAGCGAAGCAATGAAAACAAGCTTGAAAAGTGTTATGGAGACTCCGTTTCATCGGAAGCAACAATAAAATGTTGGTTTGCTGACTTCAAACGTGGTCGTAGACATTGATGATGCAGTGCATCAGAACACAGTGGACGTCCACATGAGGCGGTAACACCAGAAAACATTAAAAAAATCCACAAAAGTGGATGATCGAAAAGTGAAATTGCCTGAGTTAAATATATCAAAATAACGTGTTGGCTCCATATTGCATGAGCATGAGCATTTGACTATGAGAAAGCTCTGTTTAAAGTTGGTGCTGTTTCTACTCACTGTTGACAGAACAGAGACAAAACAAGAACGTATTGATGATTCTGAGCAGTGTTTGGCCTAATGATCCCATACATCAAAACAATATTGTGGAGTTCAATGAATATTAAATTGGTCAATCTTAACCATTATGTCTTTCTTTTTATTTTACTTCTACAAAAATTGCACTCTTGAAGGTTTAATTAACATTGAAGTCCTAATTGAATAAAGTTAAGTTCTTTTTATTTTCAATAATTTTTAATAGAATTAATTCAATAATGTAAACGATGAAACCGCAAAAAAAAGACAAAACGGAACAAATTTAATTCGTATACGCAACTTCCTAAGAGCTATTTCATACGTCGTTTACGTTTTTAATTCATAAATATTGTCATTGTTTTCCAAAGAAAAGGAACACATATTTTAAGTAGCAAAACAAATCGTAAAAACAGGGCTAAAAATGCTTGCTTTATCAATTACTTGAAAAAATATATGCATCATTTTAGTGACACCTTTTGTCAACATTAATTATTTATAATCGTATCCCTCAACTTCTTTTTTCTAAACATGCAGTGAATGTAGACATCTTATTTACGTATGTCTTAGAAAATGATATAAAATTGTACACATGTGACCGATAGCTTGATCTTATCACATGTTTACTATATTCTATTACTCTTCTCGTTATTGAATATATTTTAAATCCAAGCAGAATTTTAAGTTTCAATACTGATGTGCTAGTACGGAAAATTGTGTATATAAGATACAATTGAGTATATACTTGAAATATAACTTCCCTTGACAGAACGACCATTTAAATTCTGAAACACTGTTTATTTTATTCCCTGTTGTATTTATCTTTTCGTATTTCAAGCACAATTTCCCGAAAAAGGTTGTAAATTTGAATTATCATCCCAGAATTTTCTTTTCGTGTTTACTTCATTTAACTTTTTTATTGCATTATTACAATCGGAGTGTCTCAAGTACCGTACGAAACTTAATTACTTTTTACCGAATCGAAAAAGCGAAGAGACCATCATAATTATAAGTTAAGAAAGAATACGAAAAGTAAAAGGGACTTCTGATTAAAGCTGGAAAATCAGATTTGCAAGACAATTGCTGTTATTTCTGTAGGCACTAAAACTTTTTAGATGCAAACAAATTGGTTATGTTGATATCAAATAAGGTAATTTATTTTATATTAATTCCTGCCTTTCTAAGTTTTAAAAGGTTTTGCTTGTCGTAGTTTTGTAAATATTTAGTTTCACGGTTTTCTTTGCGATAAATCCTTCAGAAATGGACGTTTTAAGATGCAATAAAAAATTACAACCAAATCTTGCTGAACAGTTTCACAGCACTACACTTCTTATGTTTTAATTCCGTAAGAAACAACAAACTTTCGTAATCGCAATAAATTCGAATATGAAAAACACGTTTTTAAGTTAAAAACAAAAACTTCATTTGAATACTACTGTATATAGTAGGTATGCAAGTGTTTTTATATTTTCATAGCGTTGACTCACGAAATTGTAGTTTTCATCTTTAGTAGTTTTAAGTAAAAATGCTGATGAACGACCTGTCCTTCACTTAAAGACCTACACATTAATGCAAAGCCAGAAGGTAGGGCGGAAGGTATTCTTCAGTCTTGGTTAGGGAACCTTAGGAATGATAGGTATTTAAGACGAAGCAAATGAAAACAGAAGATATGCGAAAAGTTATACGTGGAATATTACGTCTTCTTCTAGAAGAACAGACTAACCCGGAATCGGACGGGTACCACCCGAGTGTTATGTCGTAGTCGGACCATCAGACACCCCTCGATGACCGTTTTATGTATCAAAAGTCAAAACTACAGCTACTAATGCTGGTAGAAGGGCAGTATTTCTGCAACAGTCGCTCCACGGGAGGTCCTCTTTAGCCTTCTTTTATAAATCGTGTGAATGAGAGTGATAGTTGTGGAATGACAGATTAAATAGACGAAATGAAGACCATTATTGTCGAATTTGCTATTTGATGGTCACTATGGGTGCTCGTGACTGGATCCGGATTGCTTCCCTGTAGATAGACCGACTATGTTGGTGGATGGGAGTTCGACCGACGTCAGCCGCCACCATCTGTACTGTGTTTACGAGTTGCAGCTTCTGGCTGCTCCCATCACGGCTTCGCACGGCTTCCATGATGCTACTAATGTACCATTTACATTCAGTCATTGCCTCTGCAACTCGTGCATCTCGTTCTCCTGCCTTGAATACTTCTTCCGCAGCTTCAAAACGAGTGAGTGTTGACGTTCAGTCTTCCACTGTTCACATCTAACGTACGTCAACTCCTCGGTAATGATGGGCATCGAAATAGTCTCTTGGGGTTTCACTTAGATTTTAAAAAGAAGTCATATAAAAAAAAGCGTCGACATAACAATGTTCTTAACATTTTGATTTGTTTATCAGAATAAGGATTCGGACGGATCGAAAATCAAAGAAATTGATATTTAGTTTTCCTTTCTATCAGTGCAATCATTCAACTTTATTTATACTAAACTATTACTTATATGTGTAGAAACGATTTTGTGCAATTCATAAATAATTTTATTTTTATAAAATTTCTTCATTTTTGTTTTAATTGATTAAAATTCACACTTGAATAACATATTCAACCAAGCAGAATACGTCGACTAACCAACTAAACTAAGGAGAATTAATTAGAAGAAAATACACTTGGTAAACTTTCACTAAATCAGTAAAAAAAAATTAGTGAAAGTTATCTTCTAATTAATTTTGAATTTATCATGTCCTTTCACAACGTGTGCACCATCAAATCTATAGATAAATTAAGGAGGTTTTTAAACTTTCCTGACGAAAGAATGAGTTGCTAAAGAACCTGCAATGAACGTAGCGAAAGGTTCAACATAATTTCATATAGATTTGATGATTCTCAATTCGTCCATAACCCTATGAAAAGCACTTTGAAATTTACCATATCAGGGACTTATTAGCAATAAAGTTATTTAAAAGAGATGCAAAGGTACAAAGCAGATTATTTAAAAAATTTAATTGTAAAGTAGAATTTTCACAATTATGAATGAATATTTTCATTTTTAAATGCTTTTGTTGCCTTGTCTTTTCTCTTCACATTTTCGGTAACAAGTGTTTAAGAGGGCAGCATGTAAATAGTCGCTGCCACTCGTGTGCTAGTCTTTTGACTTTCATCCACAATAATGCCACCGAAGAGAACGTCAGGCAGCGACAGTGTCAGGAGCAGTGACAGTACGAATGATGTTTTCACATATCCGCGCTGCTCACTCAGTTCTATGCCCAATTCCTTTCTCACTGCTACGAAAGTGGGCTGAATGGAAATGGGGTTCAACAGGTCGCTACTGAACCTTCGTTTATACCCCTTCCCAACCCCAACTTCTTCCCTCATTCTACAATTACTTCCAGGTGCCCGGAGCTCCTCTAAGCATCCCTACACTTGCGCATGTTTGATTACGACGAGGTGAGAACTCAAGGGGCAAGTTTATTGAAGAATAAACAATAAATAATAAAATGCTATATAAAAAACATTGTAAATTGGACTCTCGAGGAATTAGAAATACATATGAATCGTATATGTTTATTCCACCTACCATATATAAATTAGATTAATCTCTAACTATATCTTTAATAATAATAACAAATTTATACGGCATTAACTATGTTTGTTAAATATATGCCTAAAGAAGCTGAAATATTAACGATCAAATTGTAGTGAACTAATATATTTCTTGAAAACTTTTTGGGTTTTTATATTATTTAATTAATTCGTTTTCTCTTCTTTTTAAATAAAAAATAATCTCATAAAAACTACATCAATAAAAGATAAGTTAAAAGAGCTAGAACCTAACTCAAAAAGAGTCAGCGGAAATACCAAACTCACAAGAACATTGAAAAAGCATCATAAATAGCAATAACTGTACAAGTATTTCTACACATTGCATTGAAAATAAACATAACATCAATCAAAACTTTGAAATACTACATATACCTACAACCTAAAAGTAAGAAACTTCACTACCTTGAAAACTTAGAAATTAAGAAATGTTTGCATAATAAACATAATATCGTTAATTCCCAACTTGAAATGTATTCCAATAACTCGTCTTTGCTTTTGTACAGACTAGATAATTAAGAAATTTCCCCATTTATTTATTGTAAACTATAAATAGGTTTGTACACATTTTGTGCATTTAGTATTTATTTAGTCGAAACAATTGTCGAGTTCCGATAATGAAAATTGTGAAAAGTTAAACAAAGTGTTTCATTTGTCGTTTTATTCATTTAAAATGTACTTTCACAATAATTGTAACTTAGATACCTTGAACTTTAATACCAAACTCTTTTTTCATTTAGTAAAAAAATAAATAATAATTGGAAAGGTATGTAATTAAGGTTTGTTATAAATTAACAAGTAAGTTTAGTAGTGTTTTTTAATCGTGCCGTAATTTTAGATGCAATAGCATCACTGGTATTTTTTACTTTTTCTTCCATTTCAGCACTTTTACCTTTCCTGCCGACATTGGATTTCAAGTAATTTTCCAACTGAAAAGGTGTAATTCTTTTATAGCTATTAAGTTTCTATTCCATTACGTTGAATCTAGCCAGATGCAGATGAGATCTGAAACGCTTTTGTTCATTTAAGAACTCGGTATTGTTACAGAAAATGACCTTTTGTCTTGAAATGGAAAAACTTCACAGATCGTAAGTACTTTAATTGCCAATTTGTTTTCATTAATGTCGACGAGGTGTATAGGCTGTTGTCTAACTACATCGAAAACGAGAGTCATTTACTCGATAAATTAAGAAAATCTGCGACGTACTTAAGAATCGATTGTCACTATAAATAATTGGGAATTGGAAGGAAAAAGTCGAAATGACTTTTATTTTCGAAATGTACGTTTTTTATTCCAAACGCAGCGATGTTATTTCTACTACGGCTCAAGTTTCCTAAAACTTTGGACTTTCTGATACATTGCTCCCCTGTTTTATGGCATTTCCCTGAGCATTCCCTTATCATCGGTGTTTCAAACATAACCGAAAACTACGCCTTTATTTGAAAACTTATTGCAGTGTACGAAGTGTTAGATAGGTAATTGAATTATAAGGGTGATGATTTCTTGGCAATTTTATTGCTTCCAGAACAAGGTCTATAAGAAATTTCAAGCTAGGGACTGCCTTTTGTTGAATATGTACCGTTTGACGCTAATCACTTTTTATGCTATCTTAAATATTTCCGGGAACTTCCGCGTATAATTTACTACCTCAGGTCACAACACTGTTCTCTTCTTAAGGATGTTTTTCTATTCATTCGAGGGATCATGCCGGTACTTGCATCTGGACGTCAAATTGAAATTACAATCAAACGTTTTCAATTGTTAGGGTTTCCGCTTTAGATTGCCAGTATCTCCTTTCCAGTGCGCCGAAAGAGAACCTCCAGCCTGCTTCGTACCACCTTCCCGTCTAGCCCATCTACATCTAGACTTCATCCTATCTTTGGAATACCGAGCTTAATTATATCAACAGTACTAGAAAATTTGTTACAGTTCTTTCTACGAAACTTGAAACAAAAATGATATGAAGAAATATAGTTTTAACATCTTTAGTTTTCCACTTGGATGTTTCATTTCACAAGAGACGATTGTATTTCTTTTACGATAGAAGTTTCTTTTAACTTCGAGTTTGCAATGCTTTATTCTTTAGTTTTATTGCGTCTTACTCTAGCCAATTTATTTTTAACCGACTCGAAATTCCCATATAAGATATAAAATGTTACAAAGTTTTTAAAGGCGAATATAAAATTTTTGGTAATAATAAAATAGGTTATTCTTCATTCCCTGTTAATTACATTCGGGGAAGCAGATTCCATCAAAATTTTTAGTACATCGAAACTTTCAGAATTATTGCTTGAGTAAGTTTAGTAATGCAAAAATATATTACGAGTTTATTTGATATTAATTGCTGAAAGCTTATGGTGAAACATATTTTGTAATATACACTTGACACAAAAAATATTAGTAATTTTATACAATTTATGGCTTTACAATGTCGTTTGACTATTTATTGGTTTAAAATTATACAGGTCAGTAAAAAATCCAATTTTTTGATCATTTCATATGGATTAGTTCGTGAAATAAAATAACGAAAGAACTAGGAGGGTAGTTATCTCCAGCTTATTAATTATAGTTGAATTATAGTCCTGCTTTAGAATTTCCCGACCACATTAAGATTTCTTAACTTAAAAATTGGAGTGGTACTAATTTGGTTTGTTTGGTTTTGAGATTAGGATTTCTCAAAACTGTAAAGCGCCAGAGTTTCTCTGGAATCAAATTTGGATTCGCTACCGAAGAAAGAATACATCAGAAATGGTTACTTCTTTTCTAATTGTCGATTCAACTCTCCCTAGTGGTGTCCTCAAAACAGAATGCACTACTACAGCGGTTGAGAATGAAAAATACTACAAGGGTAATCATTTTCAATGTATAACTCAAAAGAGAAATAGAATTAGAATCTGACCCCAGAATTGTTCTGAAATATTGAAATTTCAATGCATTCTATTCTTAAATCCAAACAAGCCCAATTAGCAGCATTTGATGTTCCGGAGTTCTGGGGAAATTCTGAGATCAGATAGTGGGACAGTTTTGCCCTTTTATTCGAAAAATTACCGTTTTTGAATTTCAAGGTAAGGATATTTTAAAATCCTAACGCACAAGTGCAATTTGTGGTCAGATTTGGACTGAGTTAATGACTGCCCTTTTTTTAAATTTTATATTTCGTTGATCTGTATTATTACCAAGTATAGCAGCCTTTAGATAGTTTTATATAATAGGGTGGTTTTGGAACAATTTTGTACAGAAGGAATCTTTTGTGATTTGATAATGTATGGAAAGACATAGTCTACGAAAGCCCATGTCACTATAAATGAATGAACAAATTGTTTATATAGTCACAAATTATACAAAATGACTATCCTTTAGTTGATAATTTTTACATATTTGGTCGTTTGAGGGTGTTGAAAACGACACAATAAAAATAATGCGATCAGGTGCCAATAAAGTTTAATTTGTACACTATGAGCAATTATATACACTGATGAAGAATGAAGAAAAGCAAGTAGAAAAGAAGATGTAATAAAAAGGACTCGATGATTAAATAAGTTTAGGTGTATTGGCGGAGTTAGAGTGATTTTGAGTGACTGTGTGTGACTTACTATGACTGACTGACAAAATGCGATTGACTGTCTGATCAACTGACCTCTCATGTCCTGTTTAAATGTTTTTTTATTTATAAAATCGACTGTCAAAAGAATGAAAGAAGTAGGGGAACCGTTTGTAAGGATTTTAGTTTGGCGTTATACGAAATAAGGATACCAGAAATTTAGGGAAAGTGACCGTGACGAAGGTAATTGGCGTAAAAAAGTGAAATTTGGACCGGATGCAGAAAAGGGTCACTTTCTATTGGCAGGGGTAAATGGGACAGAACATGACAATTCGAATAACACCAACCAAGAGTACAAGAGGAAAGGTTTCAAAAAGATTTGTAAAGAAGTTAAAAAGAAAAGATTGAAATTGAATGAAGAAATTATTATGTTAAAAAATACAAAGGAAAAGTGAAATTTGAAATGTATAGAAATAGATATTATGTTATTTATGATTGTGAAGAAAAGTACAAAAGAAATAGAAGTTATAAATTTAAGAAATATAAATGTGAAGGATTAGACATGCGAAATAAAGATGTGCAAAGAAACAGAAATAGTAAAATTAGATACGGAATGTACAATAGCATATTTACATAATGTACAAAATTGACAACTTAAATTTAGAACCCTGAAAGAGGCTAGTGTGGCAATAAACGTCACACATGTTATGAATATAAAAAGGTGATATAAAGAAATCTATCCGGTAACGTAGGACAAGGTGCCTGACGAACAGGATGGATGAGAGACGGCAGAACTGACACGATAATAACCAGTTACGGCGCCTATTTCCTTTTGTTAAAAAAATACCCAGTTGCTCTTCGAAATAGTTATATTTTTTGTGTGTGTTCACAATCCGATTATTGCATTCGAATGAACTTGATCGAATTAAAATCATTTTAGCAGTAGTTATACAAACTTTCGTTGCAAAACAACATGTTTATGTACTTACCAGTAAAGAAATCATTTTTATGTAGGTCTGCAATTGAATAAGGGGAATATATTATGTAACACAAGGGAGATATCAGAACCACAAAGGAATCTCTTCCATGTCACCGAAGTGAAGCATTATTGTTATTTTTCTTGTAATGAGTTCTATGTCAGTTTTTTCACTCTACCACTCTTCCTCATTGCTTATCAAAGCGAAAAATCTTATCATTCACATGTACTCTCACTGTAATTTTCTTTTTCCGTCATTGAATTGCGAATCTGCGTAAAAATATTTCTTAGCTTCTTTACTCACTATACAGGGTCATTCAAACTGAGTGGTACATTAGACGTTTTAAAGAAACTAATCATATTACAGATTTGAAAATTTGGGAGTACGGGTTATCAAGGATGATCTATTTGACTAAAATAATTTCAACTGTCGGGCACTTCCGGTTATACCGGACGTTGATGTCAACTTTCTTATTTTAAATGGTGTAACGAGTGCGCGTTTGCTTGTGTGCGTTCGAGTGCCCATGAACGTGATCGAGCCGGTCGCGGCCGAGCCGCGACGTGTATATCGTAACTGCAAGTGTGTGCGTAGTAACTAAGGACATGTTAGCGTATTTGTGTTTCGCGGAGACTTGTTCAATATTTCGGCGAAAAATAAAAGGGTCCCGACTTTTCTATATTTTTCGGGAGTGTTCTGGAAATTCAACGGAACAGTATATAAACGGAAAGACGATCGCCGTGAAAAGTTCAGATATAAATTGACGGTGGTGAAGAGTGGAGATACAAATTGAGGGTCGTGAAGAGTTTAAACATAAATTGACGGTCGTGAAGAGTTCAGATATAAATTGATAGTCGCGGAGAGTTCAGATATAAATTGATGATCGTGGAGAGTTCAGATATAATTTGACGGTCGTGAAGAGTGGAGATATAAATTGACGGTCGTGGAGAGTTCAAATAAAAATTGACGGTCATGAAGAGTTTAGATATAAATTGACGGTCGTGAAGGGTGGAGGTATAAATTGACGGTCGTGAAGAGTGAAGATATGAATTGACGGTCGTGAAGAGTTCAGATATAAATTGACGGTCGTGAAAATAATGTGAGAAATAAATCGAGACGCGTAGTAAATAAATAGAAAAGTTAGAAGTGTTATACAGAGTTTTAATTATTGAACCCCCGAATGAACGTTAGAATGGAATGGTATATTTGTTACGATGAATTAGTATGAAACGTAAAATTTTAAGGTGACTTTGATATCCAACTTGTATGCCTATGTGCCTACGATCAATAGTTTCTGAGATAATTTAATTTATTGGAAAGAAGATTGCACCGCAACCCAAATTGTAAAAAATTATAACATCCATAAAAAATGACTGAGAATGTAGAAATTTTTACTAGTTATAGCCAAGTCATAAAGCTAACCTCATGCCAAAACTAAGATTTATAATTTGTATAGGGCGTTCATAAAAAAATCCAAAGTTTAAAAACTTCAAACACGAATAACTTCATTTTTTCAAATGGCACCCAGCATATTTTATATTGTCATTCGATTCCTTTTTTCATTTCAAAGGGATTATTAGTATTGAGTCTCTTGTAAATGTGAATAAAAGTCTAAAATTGGATGGTGTATTTTAGAAAGTTGCACATCCTTTCAAATCATCCCACTATTTATCATCCATTAATGAATACATAAATGTTGCGTAACAAAAGCGAATCAATGTCTTCCATAGAAAACTGAATTATTATAGTAATAACGCCCTAACGAAGCACGCGAACTGGCCATAAAGGCGTGTACCTACTGCAAAAATGTGACCGCCATTTCCCGTCCAAAAAAAAAAATGAGAATTACAGTCCAGGAGGATGAATATAACTTCTGTGGTTATTCATTCGTTAGTGTTTTACTCATTTAATGGCCAGAAGTTAATTTTACTTTAAGCGCCGTTTCGTGCACCATATGAATACATAATAATGATCGCGATCAACTGCATTTCTTATAATTTACGGTTAAAAATTTACTGCACGGATGTATAAATTGCCAACATTTCACTACAACAGAATGAGATCTAGCACGATAAAGAACAACAGCCGGGAATTTTAGTTCATACTGATGCGATGCCGTACTGAAATGATTTGAAAAATCGATAGCTAATAATTTAATATTATGTGTACAATAGTGAAATGATAAGTTAATTTTTACCATAGATGTAAAAATAACATCGACAAATATTTTTTTCTTTTTGAAAGCTTTGTGTACTTTGAAACTTTTACACACAGGAACAAAAATGTTCTATAAATGTCAAGTGATTGATAGTACCTATTATCACCATCTAACATACATATTTTCACTGCTACGTGTAGGATGTCACAGTGTTTTACAAGGCAGACTATTGACGTCAATGCCAGGCAAACCCTTTTGTCAGTGATTTATATAAATCAGTAGATATGGATCGCGATTTAGAACTTATTAGTTAGAATTATGACACCATAATCAGTTTTGACCTTGGAGCATAAAAATATCAAGAAAGCATTTAGTACTATAGCGGCGACCCTCAAGTAGGAAATAATTACTGTCCGACATTCTCGCTATAACTCGACCTGAACGCTGCTTGATTGGTAGAGAGAGATACGAGTAGGGAACGGAGAGCCAATTAGGCCGCGATAGAACGAAAAAGGTGAATCACGATTATTTGCTATTTCAGGATCACTGTCCTATCAGTCATTTGATATAAATTAACTTGGAGCTTTAGACAAATGCTGGGGCAATAACATTCTACAGATAATCTTTTGCTTCTCTTCTGTCTTTATTCTATCTAACTCATGTGTCTTTCTCTAACCACCACCCACACACTCACACGATTATTGAAAGAAACTTTCCGGCTTTGCACCATAGTATAAGTCGGATGGACAGCCCGCCCACCAGAATTAGTAGCTCATGGGAATGAAACACCGAAAAGTTTTGTTTTTGAAACAACTTCTGTTTAGTCGGTCACCAGCATCGGTTTGATCCCGGGTTTGCCTGCCCTGCTCTAAGCTATTTCTGGATCATTTGAGGAAATGCTGGGGCAGTAATATTCCATATCTATCTCTTCCTAACCACCGCCCATGATTCTTAAAAGGAGACTGAAGGGAGCTTTCCACCCGCCTATTTTTACGATTCCTAAAAGGGGACTTGGCACGACAGTGTAGGTCATAGAAACATCTGTATTTATGATAACTTTCTGACCAAAAACATAATGGTTTTTCTTTAAATAGTGAAACCTATTTACTATTACATCTGTACAAAATTGGGTGTGTGGTGATTTCGGATAAGAAATTTTAGATTGTGAATTTTGCGGATAAAATAAGCATTATTATTTTTCATAAATAATAATTAATTACCCAGATTAATAAATATTGATATTGAATACTTAATTTTTATTTCAATAATTACAAAAATCCTAAGAATTTCTACAACTTCAACTTTGTGTGTGCCTTTATCGATTCGATATCTGTACAGAATTCTCTATTTTTAGCCAATTTAATTAATGTAGCATGTGTGTAATTGTGAAAGCTACTTTTGTTCTGTTTCTAATTTCTGAAATGTTCAACATTCAATCTGGAAACGTTCAAAAGGGGAAAACCTTTTATGGTTTGGATTGTATCATTTGATGTAGAGGTTTTTCATGGAAATCGTACAAAGTGCACCTTTGGACTTTTCATTTGAGTGTAAAAGGCACACATATTTGATTTTCAATACCACTAAAATCTCCCTCAGAGGCAAATGCGAAATTCTTGTTCACGGGTCATTGAGATTACGTCTGCTAAAAATACGTTTGTATTTTATGAATACAAGCATTCAGTTTTGTACCTAATATACATTTATGCATATTTCCGCTTTACAACAGATCTCTTCTTTTTAATCGCTAAAGATAATCTTCATTCATTTCAAAATGATGTTGCATCGAACATAATTGAAGTAGACTTGATACTTTCCTTAGTAAAATACAAAAAATAGTAAATTTTTACGAAAAATTCGACCAATCCCAAAAATTCCCATTCCATTAAATTACAGGAAACAGTCGGCCACTGTGCTCAATTCCCTCGAGAATATATTGATGAAAAAAGAAAATCAAAATGCGAAGAAAAATGAAAACAAGAAAGTTATGGGTTTAAACAAAACGAACAAAAAGCAAAAAAGAATAGATGAAGAAAACACTGTAAAAATGATGAAAACGATGAAACTGATGAAGGTTCTTTAGCTAATTTAAAAAAAAACTTTAAAAATCAGATGAAAATACAAAAAAAGAACATTCAGAAGATATATACGAAGAATGTCAAGCAATGAAATTACATTCTCTCAATATTGCAGTTTGTTTAAAGTGCAACTTTTTATAGAACGGTTCAACAACTAAATACTACTCAGTTATTTGTCATTTTGACATCTTTCTATCATTTGATTTGATTTTTCTTTTTTTGTTTTATTGAACTACTATTCCTCTAAATTGTAAGTTTAACGCATCACTGAAGAGTGAAATTCGAACACTCCAACCTCTCTCAACCCGTGATTGAATGAACATAGATAATATTTATTTAACATTAGGTATATTCTGGCGATTCATATGATAATTTATACCCTGATATGTTCGCCAATTGCTGGAATTTTTCATTTTTCATTGTCTTTTGTGTTCCAAACGTAACGCTGACGTATCTTTTAGACAAATTGTTGCTGTAGTCAGTACTTTCGTGAAAATGCATCGTAATAAAACGAGACGACCGTTTACGTACATTAGTTTTTCGCTGTTCTTTTTTTCTTATTTTTTCGAGTCATTTGGAATGTGCCTTCAGGGGCCCTGTGTACTACTTAAAATGAAGCGCTTAAAAGACAGGCAGGATTTATTATTGCTCTTAACGAGCTTCAACAAAATGAGGGGATGTAAGAGATAGCAAAAAATTGTGATCCTATATCTAAAGATTTGCCTAAGATATGAAAAAATGTAATAATTAATAAATTGTACACGTATCTCGCAGGGTAATGGCAAAATCAGATTTTTATTTACTTATTGAGCACCAACAAATAATATTTACCACATTTTAATTAAATCGCTAGGTGTTGTATTAAAAAAGGCTTTTGTAAATATCCTGATTTATATACAAAATGAGATTAAATTGTCATCAAAATAATAATCACTAGAAAAATTCTAGTTCTAGAGGCATTTTTTAAATTTTTCTCAACTTTACCTTTGTTCTGTTAGCTTCATTTCTCATTAAAAGTTAGCTAAGTTCTGATTATACGGCTTCTTTAATTACATATAATGACAATATTGAAGTAAATTGTAAATTTTAAATCGAACGTAATTTACACAAATTCTAATAAATATTGCAAATTGACGTTGTTTATTCTAACTGAAATTTGCCACTTCTCGGTGCGTTCTGGGGTTAATTAAGATTTAAATATACAATTAGAGAGGTTTATTTGAGGGCCGTCCGAATTTGAATTAGTAAAGGACTTCTTCCAATGTCTTGGTTGATTCATTAAACGAAAATGCAAATTCAGCTCTCAAAACAACTTTGTTATTTTATTATAATAGGTTTATTCTTCGTAGAGTGCTGCAGTAGAGAAAAACTCATTTGCAATGTAATGGTTCATTTCTGGAAGTCCTTCAGTTTGTTGCTATTGTCCTTTGGAATTAATATAAATTATAAACATTAAAACAAAAACTATTTAGTTTTGATTGTAACCGCTATAAGTGTATAGCTCTATTATTACCATCTTTTCACAGAAAATAATAAATACCAATCACTATTTAATAATGTCTATCTATGGTAGTAGTACTGTATCATGAGAGGATATAGATTCACAAAAATTACCTTACAAACCTACCTATACGCTAGAGTCCATTCAATTTAATTTTTCCTGTTTTGTATTATAATGTCAAAATTGTAAATCTTTTACATTGTTATTTATTATTGGCACAATAAATTAATTCACCCCTATACAAGAAACAGAAGGATACCATTGTCCTTGGCGAGTCGGAGGTAATGAGAAGTGCAGTACCATTTATAATGTTGTCGCATCTTTCTCTTTTATATTAAACAAACAAAAACACAAAATTAGTTTCAAGATATTTGTTTAATATAGAAAAGTTTCAAGCGAGAGTCCGTCTGTAGACTAACTGAGGGAAAGAACCTCATAAACAATAATAACTTTATGTTTATAGTGTAAATATATACTTATAAACTTATATAGTTTCTTTTTGCGTGTTAAACTGTAAACATTGGTCCTTCGAGTATAATTTAATTTAATGTGGTACAACAGTACAAATGCTGAGAAATATTTTTATTCTCACGAACTAAACAGTGGTGTCCACAAGATTTTATTCACATAATTTAATTTAAAAAAAAATTGTAGTGTGATAAAAATAAGGGACGTCTGATAATGCCTAACATATTCTCAAAATTCGTTACCTTCAGAATCTAACGATTCGTCAATATTTAAAATTAAAGGTTCACATTCGAAAGGAATTTCTCTTGCAAAATTTTCACTAATGAGTTTTTCTGTTTTATTAACACATTTTTTCCACGTCTCTGCCGTGATTGTTTCCAATGCTTCCTGCAAGTTTCAAATACCTACTTAACAATTCTAAATAAACAGTTAATCGTCAAAACAAGAAAAATATTACAAAATTTGTCTTATGTGTAATTTTAGTTTTCTAATAAAAGAAAAACTTATGCTATCCGAATAAGAAATTATGAACGCCACTGTAATTTGTGAAGATTCATGAAACACTAGTACGAAAACGAAAAGCGAGACAAACATACGCAAACTATAAAAGTAGAACAGAAATGAGCAGAATTGAAATACTACCTGCATCACTTGTATCTCATCCTCATCAAAAATGATGGGGGTGTCCTTCTCTTTCTTACGGTAGGTATAGGGGCTAGTTAATTTATTGCGCCAGTAATAAATAATAAACTAAAAGATTTACAGTTTTGATTTTATAATACAAAACCGGAAAATTAAATTGAACGGATTCTATCGTATAGGTAGGTTTGTAAAGTATTTTTTCGGATATATCTCCTCTCATGATACAAAATTATGGAATTACCTGAATATTAAAACTTATAATAAAGGCTGTAACTTACTAACTCATCTATGATGTTGTCGCTTAATCGGCAGTTTTAATTAAAAATCACCAACGTTTTGACGTATTGAGCATGTTGAAATATTAATATTCTCAATCGGTCGTCATATAGTCGTGACAATGGTTAAATACCCGCCGACGGAATTTTCAACTTAAATTAGGTTGCGGTATAGGTGAATGCCATGGTTAATATACAAGTGCTATGCACCATCGACAGGGTTGAACTTGTAAACTAGTAAATAATAATACATTTCAAATCTTTACCGGTATTTAACTATTGATGACGCTTAATACATTTATTAAGGGAGGCAGGAGTACTCTTTTTTGTAACGAATGCATAATTAGTTGGTTAGCAACATAAAAACATCAATTTTTCGTAAACAGTAATTCTATTTCCGATATATAAAGATATGTCGACATGCTTTAAAGTAAAAGCAATCAGTGTACCCGACAGTTTGATGAATGGATATTTCCTTAGGCGTTATCCTTAAGGATCATTTTTATCTTTTCAGGATTCGCCTTATGACCGTGCTGAAATATCCCTGGTTACATGACCATCTATCGTTAAGGCGTCGTCAACTGTCACCACTGACATGGGGTCGTTCTCGAAAAGGTAGGTGTAACATTTCGAAGACTATCCAACTGTAATTTCATCTTATTGCATACGTCCATTTTTTAGATGTTTTAAAATAGAAAAAGCAACGATACCTTTCTCAAAATCTCATACATACTATATTTCACAATAATACTTTAAAATACTAAGTTATTTTTTAAATCATTATATTATTCCTATTCCAAATAATTATTATTTTTAGTTTAAACATATCATATTTGTTGGTAGACATCAATCAGTTAAAAAATTATCTAAGAAAATCTTTTAATTCAAAGAATTAAATGTCTAAAGTTATAATGATACCATTGTCAGTAAAACTTTAAAAGAATTTTCAACTTCTCCAAACATTAATCCTTTAAAAAAGTTTCATAATAATTAAACATTTCTTTCTTACCAAATAAATTGGCATAATTTTTCCTCTTTTAACAGTGAAAGGCTGCTTGATTAATTGTTTTGTCACTATTTCCACAACTTTATAAATTACTCAGCTTATCGTACTGTGCGACAATCTTTTTATTGTTGCTTTCTTATTGGTTCTCTTTGTAAGAAATACATATCCCGTGTAAGCGTTACTCAATAATTGTTAGTGGTATTTACTATAAATTAAAATTTTCTCCATAGAACAGAAATGTACAACAGAGAGATTTATTTTTAATTGTAACTGTAAGGGAGACAGGTGCCGAAGTAACAGTAAGCTTACTGTTCTTTTAAAGGGGTTTGTCTACGGTATTTCATTATGATAGAGTCAGTAGTGACATCTATAGCAATTCATTTTAACGACAGTCTGGTGTGAAGTGATATGCAAAGTAAGTTTTCATTAATTATTTTAATCTAACATAATCGTAGAACTGAACTGGTTAAAACATAAGCCTACTTTTTTTATTCCATATAATCTCGAAAAAACGTTTTAAGCAAGCACCATGTCGATCACATGAAAAATGCATAAAGGGACGATTGTAATAATGCGATAGAGGAACGTTTGTAACGTGTTATGACCGCCCTGTATCCGAGTTCGATTGATCAAATAAACTAACTATGAATGCTTATTACGACCAATCGGTTAATACAACAATAATTAAACCAGGAAGCAATTATGGGTTAACTAAACATTTATCAATAACTGATAGGTTACGCCTGAACCACAGACAAGTAAACATATACTTCAACATACTCCAGAAATGGAAAATTAAATAATGCAGCAACCAATAAACTAAACAGTACTGAAGAATGTAAGGAAAACATGCGAAAAGTACTTCCATTTCCAAAAGCGCAGTAAAGGAAGTCAACTAATGAAGGTAAAAAATGTAGAAAAAAATCAAAATTGTCACGTATACTCCAATAAAAGACCAACTTGAAATAGAACAGAGTCAGAGAAAGAATAATAAAAAAAAGTAAGAAGAAAAGTGTTGAATAAAGAAGCTGACGAAATATTTTGATCTGTCTTGTGTCTCGAAGCATAAAGAACAAGCAAGCTAGGTGAGCAATGGACCCAATCCTGTAAAAAAAAGTCTACATGTGTCCTAATTGTGAGTCTGAATAGGTGGTTAAATATGCTACCAGTTAGATGTTACTCATTAGTTTTAAATATTTTTTTATTTAAAATTTAAAAATAGCAATTTAAAATTTAACTAAACATTTATCAATAACCCACACCATTGGGTAGATAGTAACAAAGTACACTTTTTACTTCTGCATTAATTACACAATAGCTTGCACTTTAATAACCACGGTAATATTTTTCTTTTGTGAACAATACTACAGAATCGATTTATAGTAAATAAGTTTAGGTATCTTTGTTAATTTTTATTTTACACGAATTTATAAAAAATGTCACTTTTGTACCTGATCTCTCCTACTTTTGATAATCATTTATGAACTTTTACAAAATAACATAATAACAAGGAATAAAAATCAAATCGTATTGCATTTCTCATTATACGACATTGCCAAGTCGTGGATGTATTTTTGTGCTGCAGTTCGAATGATCAAATATATATCCTTGATCCGTTCAGCTGTTAACACTAAATTGGAGGTGGGGAAAGCTATATTTACAGAATATTCTTTGCTACATAATACCTAACAACTGAGCAAGTGTTTGAGGCTGCTCATGACTTTTAACGGCATTGGTAGCAATTGTGTTTCGTCGTACGTACCAAGAAAACATTAGAATCAAAAATCTTAAACAGTTGATGCTAGTTTTGTTTAGCAAATATAGGATCTGTGAATGGTAGGGGAAAGTTCAAACTATATATTTATCACGAAAATTAGAAGTGTAATATTTACAATTTTCTAAGAACAAACAATTTTAGAATTATGCATCCCCTATGTGATTCGTTCTGAGCCGCTACTGACTTTTTTTGTAAAAAAACGCGACTGTTAATTACTTTGATGGTTTCCGAATATCTTTATTAACGTAATTAACAAGAAATGTATAAACTTTTATTGAATTCTCACTGTTGCCTTATTATTAATATTGAAAATATTCTGGAGAATTTTTTAGTAGAGGCACATTTAAATACATTAATATGAAACTTATTTTTGAATTAATTTTGGGTAAAAATACCCACTACAGATTTATGCGCCCAACTCCCTTAAAGAACTCGGTTAATATCCATTAACAAAGTTACCCGCCAGTAAATATACACAAGTTTATTTCTATTACAATGCCCAGCAACAAAATAATACTCATTAATTCCGATTTTGTTCATTTGTTTGCTGCGAAATTTAATGTTTAAGGTCAACTTCAATGTTAATTTGGAAAGGTCTTCCTATTTTGAGAACAATTAGACAAAAAGTAGATCTTATGCTCTTAACTTTCGGATTTGTATGGTCTAGAGTAATGCAAATATGTAAAAGCCTGCCTGTGAATATGTTTTATTACTTATATAAAATAACAATGATAGTGACTTATTGCTTTGATAAATTATGTATGTTACAAAAAGAAAATTCTGTTAAGTAAATACAGTCAGTAAATATCATAATAAACCGAAAATTAAAAATTATAAGTAAGTGTGCCGCAATCAGAAATAATTTTCACAAGTTAATATTTTAAGAAACAATCATTAACATCAGGTGGAACCAAAGTATATGCCTATATTTTTTTAATTTTATTTCACAATTTTTATACCTCAAATCCTTAGATATTCTGACGTTTCTTTCCATTATACTATGTTTTCCTTATACTAACATGCGTACATGCCTAGATTTCTCTAGAAGTTTTGCTATTCTTCTTCTTATACATTGTAACGAATTTTCTAGTTAACTTATTTATTTACAACTATTTATTTAATCACTTAAACATTACCAACAACCTTAAACTACTTATTTATCTGACAAACAATAATGCACTTTATTTATATCACCTTGTATGTCGCCGTTGAATATTTATATTACGCGTCCGGAAATCAACTGTCCGTCTGACCCAGAGGGTATTTGTTTACCAAAAGAAATTACTAGAAAACACGCGAATATATTTCGACCTCTTGTCAAAGAAAACGACTTGTTATGACAACAGAATATTCTCGAGCGTCTATTGTCCGGCATCGATTTTTCTCAGCATGAAACATGCCGCCTTCGGGTGAGTCAGCGCTAATCGATATACCGTACACACGTATACGTTCGTTACAATTCTATTATTAATTTTTCATTTTTTCGATGCTTTTTCCTTAGTTCTGTCTTTTTCTTTGTAGTATTCTAGTGATCATCGTACTTGTTCAAAAAAATCCTTCTTTTTCTTTTTGGTGTTACTTTTCTCGAATTTATTTCTTCTTGCAATTTGCTTCGTTTCGTCACAGATTCTTTTAAGATTTATGTTTCCCTTTGCGAACTTTGTTTTTGTATTTTGGCAGTCTTGTTCTTATTTGTCTTATAAATTATCTCTTATAACTTCAAGATAAATCGAATGAATTGAAATCGCCTTCTTCAGTGCCATGATTCATTTTTTGTATTTCTTCACATTTTCTTTAACTTCATATCTCTGCTCCTGGAATTAATTCATCCTAATTTTCAATCGATAGTTTATCCTCATCGTCATTTTTATTCGGAACTCTATATGAGTTTTTCAACTTGTTCAATCTATTTTTCATTTCATGAGAATACTTCGTACTTTCTTCTTCTTTTAATTATTTGGCATCTATGTATAAACCTTTAAACCCAAATTATACATCTTATTTCTAAATTTTATATTAATTTCCCGCTAGTAACCCTACATGTATTCATATGATACTATCCAAATTTTCTTAGTTCCAGTCAATATTGCTGCTTCTTATATCTTTTCCACCCCATTTTTAATCTTGCAAAATCAAAATTGAAAGTGAAAGTGATCAACCCCACCTTGCACTTTCGTGCATGCACATTTTTTTCTGAGAATTGTTTATCCACTCTTAATTTAGAGGAAGTACTTCATAAAAGTCTTTTTCTCTCTCTTAACTTGTTATTAAAACCTTTCTTTACATTTGTTTCAATATTTTTCTTTATTTATTTTATGCAACAAAGATAAATACTTTTAGTTCGTTTTCTTTTCTAATGCCTTTTCACCATATACACTACGTCTATTATCTCTATCCTTTTCTCTTTCTGTAAAGCAATTGTTTATGCTTCAACATGTTTCATTGTTTCCATTTGTCCAATTTATTCCTTAATATTTCTGTGTAATATGTATGTGTCCATGACTGTGATCTTCCCGTAATTGTTAGCTAATCCTTTTTCGTTTTTGCTATAAATCAAAATACTTATATTAATAAACCTTTCGATTATCTTCCGGTATTTAAGTTTCTTTCAATAATAAGTTACCAAATCAAATACTTACATTCCTTACAACATCGCTCAAACGAAATTTGTATTTGTGCTCAGTATTGACTTTGACTTAATCAATGCGTAACAGTGAATTAAATGCCTAGATATACATTGCTTTTTATCGTACCTTATTAAACTGTGTTGTTCTATCTTAGATTCGAAAACTTTTAATGAGCTCATTGCGTGAATAAATCTGCAATTTTTGTTCTGCAAAAGTCAGTTAGTTCAACAGCTGATAAGAATCTACCTAAATACGTACGTGCATATAAATCACTACCGATACCTATCGCTTTTTGCGGAGGGAAGAAGGATGTTCCTGAGCGTGCTTGCTGCTTTTAAGTTAAAATGACAAAATCGCTTTAAACTATCGTGATGGTAGCATGTTCATTCGCGTATGGTTTGCAAAGGTCTTCAATTTATTGATCTGAAAAGCGCTTCGAACACGGTAACGCTTTTGCCTTTTTCAAAATAAAATCCTTCTGCCTGAAAGATTCACTGCCTTCCGTAAAGTGCTAACGTCAATCTTTTTCTTGTACGCTATGAGGAAACATTTTTCGCCATGCCTTTTTTAACCGTTGTAATGGTCGCATATTATCCTCTTTTGTACTTTCTTTTTCCCCTTCTCCGTGACTTAAGTATTCCATAACTTACCTATTCTAAATCCCTTTAAATTTATGCATTCCACAAGAAAAAGAGGCATAAATTCGATATCGCATATACGAGGGTGTACCAAATATAAACGGAACTGATTTTTTTTTAATTACGGAGGGGTCAGTGATCTGGTAGTAGTAGATGCGAATATGACGTGTACCGCTAGGAAGAAGGCAGAACCAATCACAATTCGTTCGAATCGCGCATTAACACAAAAAGAAACAATTAGGAAGGCAGAAGTGTATGTCTCCGTGGAGCAAAGGATTATTAGTTTTTGGCCAAGGAGGGGGTGAATGCAACCAACTGTTAAAAACTCGGGTGTTTGCATGGCACAAGGAATTTTCTGAAGGCTGTAAAAAGGTCGAGAACGAGAGCCCAAGAACAACTGTGACCGAAGCCAACATTGAGGCGGTCCGAATTCTCATTGAGGGAAATCAACGTATAACTCTCCGGGAAATCGATGATAAATTAACCATCAGTTACGGGAGTGTTCATAGGATTGTGACAGATGACCTGAAAATGCTCAAAGTGTCTGCAAAGGGTGAAGCCAAGTCGAAACAGGCGAGTATGGAGTGGAGAAAAAGCGACGAGAAAGGACCAATGAAGGCAAAGACGCGTTTGTCGGCCGGAAAGATAATGACAACAGTATTTTTTGATCGGCAAGGTGCTTTTCACGTTGACTTTCTCCATGATTAATGCGCACGATTAATGCGCAATGTTATTGTGACCTACTGGATGCTGTGAAATTGACATTTCGAAGGAAAAAAAAAACAATCGGTCAGAAGTGTCATTCTTTGCATTAAGCTGGAAAACGCTGGAGCATCCGCCATACAGCCCCGACTTGTCCCCTCGTGACTTCCATCTTTTTGGGCCCCTGAAAGAAGCTTTTGGAAGCAGTGAAAACAGATATTTGAAAGTGACTATTACTATTATTATTATTATTATTATTATTATTATTATTATCAGAGTTCGGCTTATTCAGACCACAATAACACGGGTGACCTTTGCCTTTCCCCATGTAGTCACTGATTCGTCTATGTCTCAAACGTGGCTCCCCTAAAGAAAAATATCCTTTAAATGTAAATATATTTTTGTTAACATTACAAAACAATTACCTTTCAATGTAAATATACAAAAAAGATGGACATGGACCAGGAGTTTTAATGAAATTGTTTAAAAAAGAACTGCTTCTTAGACATTCGGTTTTAGTTTGTTAGGGAAAAAAGCTTTGTCTTTAACCAATTTATTTTCTTCTAAATTTTACTGTGGTGTATGTCGAGGATAAAAAATATTTGTGGCTGTCTGTTTGTGCTATACTTCTGAACTTGGTTCCGAATTTTTCTTTTGTATATACGACTGTCAAAGTGAAACTATGCTTTTACTTAGGCAATTTCTTTTCTACCCGATAAAGCGGAACCTCGCATAAATAAGATCTTTGAAATATTACAATGGGAAGGAAGTCGGCAAAGATTTATTTGTAATATTGTCGACTTAAAGTTTCAAAAATATAAAACAATATGGGACTGAGGAAATTTTCCTTTCTAGTAGACGTAGAACTCAATGTTTACAAGCTTTTGATATGTAGTATTAAATTGCATGCAAACAGTTGAAATTGCATTTGCATTGTGTCTGTCTTGTTTAAGTTACTGTATTTTACGCTAACTCGAACTCGTGAACAAATGTAATTCTTCCAATTTCCAAGAATTTATCCTTACAGTCACATTAATTGTTTGTCAAATAAATATTCTGTATGTCAGTAATTGTAAAAAGAATGTAGTTATTATTGATAAGAACTGGTTAGGTTAGGTTAGGTGCATAAAATACCAGTGAGTTTAGGAGGGCAAGGAAAGCATAGGGTGGTACATGATAGCGATGTAAGACATGGGCGGGGGTTAGATAATATTTGACGTCGTTCTTTTAAGTTTAAAATAAAATATACCATACACGCAAAAGAAAATGCTCCATTATCTAGAAAACAAACGGTCAAAATAAACTTCAACTACTTCGTTTATTTAATTGGACACTTAATTATAAAATTAATTTCCATTGGTGAATAAAATTAGTTATAACTGAATATGTATGTTAGGTCTCAATGGAAATGTTCGTCGGCGCTCGTCGTCTTCAGCGACATGTCCCTTTGTTTGTTTTTAGTTTATCCTCGAGGAGGGGAAATCTTCTAAAGAAACACCCCACCGAAGGGGGGGAGTGTCGCATTCGCATCCTGTCCGATTACCGTCGGTCTTTATATTCTCGCGTTGGTGAGGGTAGCGACCATCGGTTCTTGTTGCGGAGGTCACCGGTTCGTATCCGAAACTCGCTACTCAGGTCCAAGTTTTCTGTGGTTTCCTTGAATCACTTAGGCAAATGCTGGGCCAGTAATAATACTGTCTTGATTTCGCCCGTCTCATCTTTCTTTCCCTAACCACACCACCCACCCATTCCCACGATTCCTAAAAGGAGGCTGAGGGCCTTACGCCCTACCCTCCGGCTTTGCACTACAGTGTAGGTCGAAGGGACTGCCCGCCCACCAGCACGAGTAGCTGGTGGAAATGTAATACAATAATTTTTGTACCTTTTTTTCGGACAGCATCATTCTGCCGCAGCTTCAGACGAAACGTTGGGTCTAAAATCCCAACGACAATGCAAACAAGCCTAGAATACATCTGTAATACTAATATTTTTATGTTAAAAGATAATTAATCCCTGTGGCGAGTAGAGTACTCTTGTAGTTCTCTTTGAGAATGGCCGAAAGGTTGAAACACGTGTAAGAGACTGTTACTAAATATTTTGAAAACGTTTCTGGTTCAATTTTAAACAATTTAATATTATTTTCAGATATACTTAACATAGTTTCATGTCAGTTGCAGTGTCTTATAGCAATAATTTTTTTAACAAAAAACATTATATAAACGGTTGGAATATGTAGGTCACTGTTTTGCCTTATTTTTTTTTTAGAAATTATTTAAGTGAGGCTTTTTTGTTGTTTATTTCTCACTAGGTCTTGGAGAAAAACTTTTTCTGAAGGATTAAGGAAAATAATTTACTTTCGTTTGATATGAAAATCTGTTGCGCGAATCGCTCACAGCATTAATGTATTAGATATTACTTCAAAGTTTTAAAAATTTTCTTTAACAATGAGATAATATTTTTCACTTAAAGGGATAGGGATTAAGTAGGGTGACGTAACATAAACAGGGGATTAATGAAGGTGTGAGCTAAATGAGTTAAATAATGCATGACGTTTTTTATGGACGGTCCCTTATCATTGTTGTTTCTCGTAAACCAGAATAAAATTAAAAGATATGCTTTGTAGTTATTTTTATGCATAAAAATAAAAGAAAAGAACGAGATGTTGTGATGTATACTTTTTCAATTATTTACTGCATAAAACAAAATTGATATATTCTAAAATAGAACGACTAAAAACCTATACGGTTCTCGTCCATTGAGATGGACAAGTAAATAATTTAATAAGGCCCCTGCTTAATATATAAAATCTGTAGTTAGCAGCAGACATCAGTAGATGGCAATATCTTGGCAATACTAGATATTATATCAACTTACTTTTAAAGTTCTCCATCGATTTAATCGGCGATTTATCAATTTGCAACATTTCGTTTGTTAATCTGAAAAAGAAACACGAGAAAATTTACCCTAGTAATTAGTTTCTACCGATGAAGTATCTAATTAAACGTTTCACTCTTTATTAATTAACTTCGCCTTATTAGGGCATCATCAGAAGTATAATTGAAGAGTAATACTAAAGTTAAATTTACAGGAATTTGCTTAAATACAACATTGCCTACCTACATAATAATTGAGGGTCTAGGAGGGGTGGTTGCCAAAGTCTAATTGATCATTCGCTAATTTTTTATTTTGTGAAACGGCTTATTTAATTTCAAATATTTCATATCGGTCTAAAAATTTCCCCCTTGTATGTGATGTAGTAGTTTTAAGTTGTTTTTGTTACAGGTATGATTCTTATTTATCAAATGCGCCGAAAGTCCAGAACAAGGTTTAGTGTATATCTATAGCGTTACGGATGTTTATTATTTAATTTGTTAATGACCAGTAGTTTGCTTAATGTTAAATTATTAAAGTAGGCAGGTTTTATATTATGATAACATTTTCTCGATAATTGTTGGATCGTGTCCGTTGTTAATAGCTATGGTTTTTATAACATTAATTTCTTTATGATAATTATCTTAATTCAATGGTATATTAATAAGTCTGTTTATAGTCGAGTAAAAGCTGCCTAATTTTGTATTAATGGGGTGGCTTGAACAAGAAGGGATGATACAATCGCTGAAAGTTTATTTTCTATATATGTTGAAGTTAATTTTGTTCTTTCACATCTGTTCTGTCTTCATTTCGTCCGCCTCATCCTTCTCTTCCTAACCACACCACCCACCCATTCCCATGATTCCTGCAAGGAAGCTGAAGAGTGCCTTGCGTCCTATCCTCCGGCTTTGCACTACAGTGTTCCAGCACGAGTAGCTGGTGGGAATGAAACACAGAAAAGTTAGGTTTATTATTAATGTCGTTCATATAATTCAAAAAGTTGTGTAATTGACGTTCAGTACCGACCGAATGCATTTACCCATGTTTTTACCAATGTATTTCCCCATGTTGTATTTAAGCAAATTCCTGTAAATTTAACTTTAGTATTACTCTTCAATTATACTCCTGATGATGCCCTAATAAGGCGAAATGTACATCGAGTTAATTAATAAACAGTGAAACTTATCCAAGTGTTTTTCTTTAGTTTACTATAAGTATGTTTCACCAAGAGCTACCTGCTAATTACTTTCTGAAGTATATAAATTTATATGCCCTTTTCAATTTTATCTTAAATTGTTTGCTTTTGAACTTGTTTCTTTTTTACTCCATTATTTTATGTATTCTCAATCCTGTAAGTTTTCATTGATTACTTTGAGAAGTTTCATTTCTTTTTTACCAATATTTTTTTATGCAATTAAACCCCTGCTTGCACTGAGAAAATAAGTTTGAAGAAATTTACGAAACGTTAGCATCTTAACACACAGCACCAACCTCCTACCTCCAGTTGTAAGTCGATATTTAACACTAGTACATAGTAAAAAATATAATTTGAAAAATCAAGATCACTATACCACTTCTTCGTTTTAGTTGAAATGTGTAATATCGAAAATGTTTTTGAGAATCGGAAAATCGAAGCGTTTCCAAAGTATACTGTGAAAAAAAAGCAAATATTATTTAAAATTTACTTGGAATATTCTTGGTTACCTTTTATTTCTTAATTTAATCAATAAAAGTTTTTACATATCCGAATATCTTAAATTATTTTCACTTTAATTTTCAGCGTAGAAATTAAAGTTTTCCCATGTTTCTTAGAGATGCTCGCGGATTACGATTATCGTGTTGCTGCAAGTGTGCAACAAACGTTCAGGCGTTAAAATGTCATCAAGTTTTACGCTCATGTAAGCACCATCATTTCCTTCCTCGGATATGTCAGGTCTTGAACGATAACACTATTCCCAAAAGCATTTTACCCCTCTCACCAATCTAAAGTTGACGTCACTGCAGCAGGCTGCACGTAATTGTGCAAGATTAGCACCTGCCTTTTCAGGTCATTACAAGAAAGCTCCAACAACTCATTAGATTCATTCCATTACCCCAATTGTTCTACTAATTGAAATTGAGCATTATCTTTAAGCGGGAAAATTACCACATTAACTGTTTCTTAGCGAACCATAATAACAGATACACTGTTAAATATGAGACTGTGGAAACCTTGGAACAATTATTTATTAGTAATACCACAATATATTTAAATTCCCTTTCAAGTGCTTCCATTTCGCTTTTTAAGAAATCGATTCGAATTAGAAAGGTTTTGTTGCCTGTAAAATCGTAATGAACTTAATGTGAGAATTGAAAGTGGTGTTTATAATTTAATTAGATTGGAAAGCAAATACAACATATAAATAATCAAATTATTCCTGAATGTTAATTTCACGTCTAAGTTAAATAAACAACGACAAGAAGTAACTTATCATAAAAAGCAATAAAATCTTCTTTTGACTACGTGGTCTTCTAAAATTTCGTTAATCAAATTGAACGTCTTAAATCCTTTGTAGATAGAATAGAATCAGTCGGGCTATACACTGTAGCAGAATAAAAATTCCCTAAGCTAAAATAGAAAGAACGTTGTAAAAAAAAAGAGTATGGACTTAATGATTTATTATGGTATACACAAAATTCGCACCCTTGCTGCTCCCCATTATGAGGAAACATGGGCTCTAACACCAAACCGTCTTTTTTTTAATCAAAAATTTTTAGGTACAACTAAACACTTTTTTAATTACTTATTTGTGGTAATTTTCTGATAAATACGTATGTGATTTTGAATATAATTTCTTTTACTAACTCTGTATCAGCTAATTAGATACCTGAAAATGACCTTGTGCACTACTAGATCGACAACAGCAATTTAGATCGGTATTCACCCTCTTGCAAAAAAGACGGCTAAACACAGTTACCCCGGAAATGTTTCTTGAACTTTTGTTTATTTAAACAGATCTTTTATTATAAGTAATTCATTTAATACAGAGACACGCGACATAGAGTTATTTATCTAACAATTCGTTATTTATATCACTAGTAAGTTTATGTCACTGTTCGCGTGTTGTACTGTCATGGAATGAAAATTTTCGGAAATTTCCCGTAAGTATTTTTAAAATAATGTAGTCTATGAAATCTTCTAATGAACCTAATGTCCTGTACACGCATTATAGAAACCCAAGGTCTAATGTACGATTTCGCTACCTAACAAATTTGTATATACCACAGTTTGCCAAATCATTTTTTTTAAATCATCGGAGTTTTATAAAAGGCCTAATTTTGCTGTAGTCCTATTATACATATAATATATGTATCATTTTAACTAGATCTTGATGAACTAACGATTAGAAAATTTGTATACATATGATGTTTTATCGTTGATAATGTTTTATTTAAATTTTTACCAACAACAACGGATCGATGATTCTAAGCAGTGTTTTGAGCTGGGAGCTGTTCAATTGTAATAAATCCGAGTTTTTGCGTTTGCGTCGATATGTGACGATGGATGAAACATGGCTCCATCATTTTACACCGGACTGCACGTGATGAACCGACTCCAATGCGTGGAAAGACGCAAAAGTCGGCTGGCAAGGTTATGGCATCAGTATTCTTGGATGCTCATGGTATAATATTCATTGATATCTTAACAAAAAAGGGAAAACCATAAACAGCCACTATTACGTAGCGTTATTGGAGAGTTTAAAAGAGAAATCGCTGAAAAGCGGCCTCATTTCAAGAAAAAGAAAGTGCTATTTCATATTGAATAATAAAATCAAATTCTATCAAAAAAAAAATTTGTTTCATTGCTAGCCTACGAACTTTTCAGACCACCTTTTATCTACCGAACGTATGACATGATTATAAATTCAATGTGGATAGCGCCCCAACATAGTGATTTTTTTTCACTAAATAACTATTTAAATATAAGCACATATACTATTAAAAATAAACCTGCAAAAATAATAGGAAGATAGCGGACAAACACGTAAATCATTATATTCACATCACACAATGACCCTAACTAAAGAAATTTATACAAACATTGGCTCGGTTACGTTATCGCCTTTCTGTTTTAAAATAATTTTGTTTACGCTGTGTTTATCCGAGACCTCCAAGTAAATGTGTGCAAATTAGAATCGACCAGTTCTTAATCAATATATTTTAGCATAAAGTAGCGATATCCCATAGATTATGCTTGGGAAAACGTTTCATGCAATCTTCGTAGATAAAATTCGCCCCTGCTGACTACATAAACGTTCAATGTTGTATTTTACCTCTCAAAAGAAACCGACAAAGTACCTACTATATATGTAGGTTAGTATACCGGATATGAGAACTCGTTAAAAGTTTGCACAAGGAAACCTAATTGTGAAACGAAAAAGAATTTATTCGATGGTGGGCCGAAATTCCATCTGTTTAATGGTTAACAAGATTAAAAGTTCTAGTCAACGTTAGAGGATCAATTCCTTTACATTACTGTTTTTCAGATTTTCCTTTCGAATCTTAAACTAACTTTTAAGATAATAAATTTCGCTTACCTATTAGAGTTTTATGAACAAAAGTCCGTGAAGGTTTTTATAAAAATATTTAAAGAGTGTTTCACTCAATAATTTGTGAAATTTAAAAATTACTTTACTTTCTATTTTTTTATTATTTTATTTTGAAATGCTAAAATGATTCATCCTTTTTTGCTGCAAGAAAATGCAGTTTTCAATTGTGGAAGCCATAGCTTGTTGAAACTGATTCATAATTTAAATAAAAGTAAAACGACACAGAAAGTTTCAAGAAATATATCGATTGACTACAATTGTTCCGCTATACAACAGATTCTTCAGGTGAAGATTTAACAAACTTAGACTACGTTACAGTTATATATACCTCTAATTTTATGGAGGGAGTGTCTTAACAATTAAATTTAGATTTAATAAATGAGAATTCTTAAAATCTAATTGGTCTTTCATGATTTTATCTTGTTTTTTGTATCGATTAATCTCTAAACTTTCCAACAGGTCTAGTTTTAAGCCTTTATTTTGAACGTGTAGTATTTTGTATTCATGGTTAAAGTTATGATTGTATTCATTTAAATGTTCAGCATAAGCTAATTCTGTTCTTTTGTTGATAAAAGTTTTGTAACGTTTATTAATTTTTAGCTTGAAAAATCGGCCTGTCTGACCAATATAGACTTCTTCACAATTTTTTCGTCAAATTAATGAGGGAAAAAAAATAATTCACAGTATAGTAAATTATTGAAATTAACCTCTACTAAAGGATTATGAAAATTTGATTATTAAATATTAATTTTATTCATATAAATAGAAATTAAATTGCTTACTAACTACCCTTTATATAAGATTGATAATACTCATTCATATAAGTAGTATATCTAGTTGCTTGTTTATCTTTCTTATAAATAATCGTACATCTGTATAATTAGATACTAATGAATACATCTATTCATTTTCATGTTTTAATTAATTATATTAGACGCTTATACAAAACATAGTTACCGTGTGTCAGTACGATTCAAACTCTGAATTACTTAAGCCATGCTCGAAGTATAATTCATGGGTTGGGCCTTAATATAATATAAAAGCGACCGCTTCCACGTAAAACTCCTGTAATGGCCTTTGTATTAGCTGAAAGGTTGCGTTCTCTCCTCGGGAAAATTTTACAGCGTAATAATTCATGTCATTCCACCCTTCTTCACTGATTTTCCACGCAACCTGTTGACAGTCTGACTAAGGGATATTAAATAATAGCGAATATTCCAGCAACTAGGTCGTGATCTCACTTGATCCTATGGACCATCAATCTTTCATTTATTGAACTCTATTGCATCACGAATATAATGAAAATTATTATCGATCCGCTATAATTGAAGAGGGCTACTTATATGTTGAAAAACAAGTGCGACCCTTGAGTCAACGCGACCATATTCCCATTAGGATGGAAATGGCTATTGTTTGTTTTATGTTCTACCACTATTCCATTCTGAATTATTTGACTTGCTAAATATCGAAAATCGGCGAATTCTAGCTTATTTATTATCTATACAGATAAATAAAATTGGAGTGTTTGTTTGTAATATTAAAATAACCACTTTTTACTAAATGCATATGGATGTATACACAGTTCATACACTAAAATAACATTTTTTTAAATTTTTGTTTGTCTGTCTGTTTGTTCCGGCTTATCTCTGAAACGGCTTCACCGATTTTGACGGAACCTTCACTGGCAGATAGCTAATGTAATAACGAGTAACTTAGTCTAGTTTTATTTTAGAAATTAATTATTATCACATGTCGAAGCAGTTGCTAAAAATGAAATGTCAAAGAAAATTAAAGGAAAAGTTTTTTTTTTTTCGGGATGTATCCCACCAAAATTTATCATATATGGGAAATCACTGGTGCTATATACGCCTTATACTTTTCTCACAAATCAATCCCAAGTCCCAGATGTTTCTGAGAAAAAAATACCAAGAAAACTTGAAATAACGGAATAATTTCATTTTCGGAATGTATGTGATGAAAACTGAATAAAGATAAAATAGGTTTCCAGAGTCAGGGATTAAAACGGAAAAACTATAAAAGGGAATTCATTTACGACGTAATTTCCGACTAAATCTGGCGTTAGACTTGCCTCAGCAGGTCAAGATTTTAAGATGTCTAAGTTTTATCTCTTTTTGAGAGCAATAGCATGTGAAGTAAAGGAACAAAACAACTAACAGAGTAATCATTTCCAAAGTAGGTTTTATCGTTAATTTAGAATCTGACCTCAGAATTGCCTTACTACATCAATATTTTGAAGTATACTAATTTAGCTCATTTCGTTTTAAAATAAGAATTTCATGAAATTTTTACGAGTTATGGTAATTTTGAAGACAGATTCGAATTTTCCTTCCAAAAATATTTTGAAAATTATTACTCTCCCCCGTTTTTTCTTTTTCTTTTCAACTCGTTATTATTTTGCCTTATTTTTCGAGAATTTTGCCTTATTTTCGAGAAGCCAAATTAGCATCATTATTTACTGAACATATAAATTGCCTTTTCATTAATTATATAGCAGAATTCCTTCCGCTGTTAGCCAGAGGTAGATATGTGTGTGAATTCACTGAAATCTTGGATTTGCTTGGAAGGACTACCGATTACAGAGATTTAAATGCTTGTAATCCCTTCGTTACCAATATAACGACGTTTATTGCATTTGAATTATGAATTGGATGTATTTTCTGATGGCATTTTCACAAAAAGTTAATGTCAAGTTTTTAAAATGATTTTGAACTATGGACTTGATAGTTATTTTTAATCGAAGCTATTGTTAAAAGTTTTATTAACTTTTTCATACAATCTAGAGTTTTAATTTTTTACGCAACTAATATACAGATTTAATCGTTTTTCTTTTCTTTAAAGTGGGACCCTGTGTCTTCAAAGCCAACAAAAAAAGTATATAACATATATGCCACTTGATGTTATAATTTATAACCACTGTAGAAAACAGATAATGCAAATATAGTAAGTTACCTAAATCTTATGCCCACATTCACACGAACCCACCTCTTTATTGATTTCATTATATTTGTGGCTTGTTATCCTTGTCGTACTTGGTTAAGTGTTACGCACAATAAATCAATCAATTTTTGTGTAAGTCATTCACCCCATTTAATGTCACCCCTTAGTGAAAATCGTGAAGCTCTGAAAATCATATTTGGCCTCCCTTGGATAACTAAGGCCCTTTGACCCCAAAAATTACCATTTGTGTAGATGCTCATTTCAAATGTGGAGTCAGACATAAGCGTATCCATTAAAAATTTTTAAGGTAGCTGTTCAGAATTTTACATGTAACTTTTGTAAGAACAACTCCTGAGTATTGAAGAGGAATTTGTGGTAATGAAAACAATATTTTTTTCGGTCTTTACAATGTCGTCTAAAATACTTTTACACACGTTCATCTAACGCGATATACAGTGTGTAGAAAAACATACAGAGCCATTTCATAATGGGCGGTTTTCAAAACTCCAACTAATGTATTCTAATTTCATTGGATATTGTGTGAAATGAAATTATCTTAAGGGTTGATAAATCGTATTACGATAGTATTTGAAAATTGTCCACGCCAACCGTCTATACTCGAGCAATTAGATTGTTATTTTCGCCAAAGAGAACTAATTAGAGCCCTATGTGTCCCAAAGGGTTAATATTTAGTTAAACAAGAGCAATCATAAGCAAATCAAATGATGTTTGATACGGTGGTGACACAAGCTAGGGCAGGTTATTATCAAGTAACTCTCCCAATAATAATAAATATATATATGCAGACTATTTGCAGTCGCAGGCCGGATTTGCTCTTTGAAATCGGTCAAAATAGAATTATTACATGAATGGATCTCGTCAAGTTATTGTCTAGCTGTAATTGAATGAAGCCTTGCATGCCATTTAGAGGTCTCATACAGAGATATTTCATTAGTAAAATCGCTCAAATGCATTCGGTCTCATGAACAATTGAAAAGTGATTGCCACTTTATTAAACAGCCATCACATTGTCGTGTTGCTAGCTTCGTTTTTGTTGTTTGTCAAAACACACTAGCGCTTCCCAAACTAACTTGAATTCGAATAGGTAAAACATTATTATGTTTGCTTCAATATGCACAACACAATCAACTGAATTTCTGCGTCAACAATAATCAACTGCTGGCGTTTATTGCACTTGAACTTCATTGTTGAGAAGGTACTTCATTACAATGCTAGAAATTAAATTGATTTTAATCTAAGTACTCTTCCGTTTTCAGTTCGCGTTTGTAACATATAACATATAAGGGCGGTTGGTTTATGACAGGCAGGCTGAAAAGTTCGTAGACTAGCATGAAAAAAAAATACTTTTTTTTTATAGAATTTGGTTTTATTATTCAATATCATTCCCTTCGAGGGTGATACAACGATTATAACAGTCATACCATTTTTCTAGTTTCGGTGATTACGATTACCTATTCATCGGCGCGAAATTTCTGTCCAGTGAGCATCCTCTTGAGGTCTGAGAACAGAAAAAAAATTGCTGGAGGCCAGATCTGGAGAGTACGGCGGATGCGGAAGCAATTTGAAGCCCAATTCATGGAATTTGCCATCGATTTCATTAATTTGTAACACGGTGCATTGTCTTGATGAAACTTTTCTTCACTTTCTTTTTCTTAAAATGAGGCCGCTTTTCCGCGATTTCGTCTTTTAAACGCGTCCACTACGTGAATCGTTCTCGGTGCTCATTTCGCCTCGTTTAAATTTAGCAAACCAATTTTTTACGGTTGATTTTCCTTGTGCAAAATCCGAATAAAGTTTATCAAGCCAAACCTTGGTTTCAACAGTATTTTTTTCTCCAAAAAGCATTGCTTTATTGACACACGAAATTCTTTTTTATCCATTTTTTCAAAGTAACAAAAGTTCTTTCACTAAAAATGCTATAACTCAGATACTAATAGTGCAACAGCTGTCAAGTTTATACACATGTCTTTTGAAGGTTAGGGCTAACTGAAAATCATATGGATTTGATACTAGCCCAATTTATGGGTCAGTCTACGAACTTTTCAGCCTGCCTGTAATATGCTGCAGAGCTGCGGAACTGCCAAAAAATTAGATATTTATTTATTTTTACTATTCACTCTCTAAAATTTATTAATAAGCATAATAATTTTATGTATTTACCGACACTGATATGGTTGTTGGATATCGCCCTTTGCGAGTTGCTTTATGCAGAATAGTAAACCAGATGAATTTTCCGAGTCTTGTCGTTGGTCGAGCGCATCGCGAACGTTCAGCTGGGCCAGCTGGGTGGCTCTGTGCACAACTGGATTCATGCGCGTTCCCCTCAGTATCAACATGTACTACCATAAAACAGTAAATTTAGGTGAAAAGTTGAGCTACAATCGATGCAGACTTTGCAGACAAACATAATATGCTCCGCCTATACGCGAAATAAAACATTGGTGGCAATACGCAATTAGTTTTACATGTGAGACGTAATATTTGACGTGTGTGTTAGTGTCTCCATGTGCAATAAGTGGACGCTTTTTATACTGTTGATTTTATTCATCGTGAATGGGGACTAACTATTCTTGATGCAGATAAAGTTAAAGGAGAGTGAATGTCTTTATTTCAACAGCTGTGGTCTTTGTGGTCAATGGAGTGTGGAAGCTAGAAGCATTGCATATTGTTTTTATTGACGGAGTTAGGGATGACAAAAGTTTGCTTCTAGGAGCGTAGGATTGAATCAACTTTCAAAAACTAGGTAAGTAAACGTTTATGGAACATCTGCTTTATTTCATCTGGAGACGCCACTGCATAAAACCCAGTGTAGTTTTATTACAACTTATACCGTTGCTATGGAAAAGGCTTACTGAGGATTCACCCAAATAGAAAGAAGAAGGCGACTCCTGAAGTAGTGGTTTCGTTGAGTTCTTGATCAGGTTAAGGATTTCAGAAGTATTCTTGAATCGTAATTCTAGTGTTTTGAAGTCATACGCCGTGTTTTTTATACTTTAATATACATGTATAATTTAAGCAAGTGGAAAACTTTCAGATCTGCTGTTACTGTATTCAATTTAACTTAAAAGGTACTCAAAATCAAACTTTGGAGTGTAAATTTTTAAAAATATTTTGTAAATGAAATGGAGAAGGTTCATAGGAAACAAACACAGTAATTTAAGAAAAACACATTAGGTTTCAAAATTGTTTTATTGCACATGTTCTGTAGATGGTTTATTTTGCCGCCTTTAAACTCGTGAGAACTAGACAAATCATAAGTATTATAATCTTACAAAATATTTGCTGTTTGTCACGTACCATTTATTACTAGTTATTAACCAAAATTTTCATCTGCTGCATCCCTTGTAGGTACAATGACCGTATACCTGAGGGTTGAGACGTGGCTGGCTATCTACTAAGTTTTGTATATATTTAATTGTAAGTAAAATTTAGAGAGCTCTCGTATAGACTCGCTGGTATCTACAAGTATTCCATATGACTCATCATTAAGTAATTTTTATCCATATTTTATAAATCAATCATTAATGTAGCAATCTATTTTTTATTAACATTAGTTATGGTTATAAGTTTGCATTTAATTCAGTGTATATTAAATATAGTTATCTGAGTTATAAATTACGATAAATTTACGTGGTTTCATTTCATGTGGTACATATTACACCATGTTGGTAAAAATTAAAACAAAACATTATCAACGACAAAACAGCACACAACAATTGTTTTGCCACACAGTGGCTTCTTCAGATGGAAGCAATAATTTTAAAATTAGGAAGAGGCTGTGATTATATACCTACTAACAATGAGATTTAAAAGGAAAGTAGGGCTAACATTAAAATTTGAAGTTGAGGTTCAACTTTAAATTTAGCAAATGGGAAGTATTGTGAAGACGATAAAATTAATAATATGAAAGTAAACATTTCAAAATTAATAACAAAATATTTTGAAAAATTTTTAATAGAGGTAAAATTTAAATACATCAATATGGCATCAATTCTTGAATTCATTTGTACCCACTACAGATTACCTCAAATTAAAGAGGAATAATTTATTCCCGACGAGGGCGTGACAGCAGTAATAAATATCTGTTGACTTACTTTTATATTATTTTTTGATCTTCTAACAACAACCCTTTTGAAGTTTGTGATACAGTTAGCAATAATTTTTTAATTTGATACATTTGTTTAAAGAAGAGTGTTGATGCTTTTTTGACTAGAACGATCCCCATTTGAAGAAAGTAAACCTAAACCTTTGAGCGAAACGTTGGGTTTGATGATGATCTGGAATGACCAATACAGAAGTCTATATGACTCTTCTAAACATACTGATATTTCACAAATGGGGTTTATTCCTGCAAAAAAATGGACAGTTATAAGTTAAAAACGTATTTACAACTAAAAAACACTTGAGTAAGGAATTTGGAAATCTGTGAAGTAATAAGTTTTCCAAAAATAGGAATCGACTACCATGAGAATTGTCCATAATAATTGTTTATTATTCTTTTATACTCAATGTTCATGCCTATTGCTAAATAGTATATAAATATTGTAAAATGAAAAATGAACTTTATTAAGACCAAGTACAGATTGAATATACCATTTGAATGTTTAATGTGGTTCAAAAAATTTTGTACAATTATTAATCAAGACGAGATTCTCTTAAGAATGCCTATAAACGGTTATTGTTTGCAAACTCATAAAATAAGATTATAGTTAGTCTTTAAAATAATCATAAGCAATTATTATAAAAATATTTTTGCCCTCATTTAATGATTCTGGCTGTACTTATAACAGTAAATTATATCCAAAATGTTTGTACCTATCAGGTAATAAAATGATATTTCTGTAAGTATTTGGTTGTTAGTTATTCGATATTCAAAATATTCGGAAGGATTCAAATTTCCAAGTTAGGGGTTTATAGGCGGGACATTGTGTAGTAATAGAATTCCAGTGGTAGTTTTTTAAAACTGAACGAGCAATTTTGAAAGTTCTTTAGCCACAGGAGTTTAAAAGCTCTCCAACTAATAAATTTTTCTCTTGTTTGAGCACATAAAGTTTCGCAAATCCATGTGTAGCATTTGAAAAGGATTTCAGGCAAGTAACTATTGCTTAAAAGTTTCTTGGAATAACGGAACCTTTTGAAACTTTTGCGTCTTTATCAGTAACGGATGGCGCTTCAACGAATAAAAATCTGATAGAAGGAAATAGGCAGCGAATGAGGAAGGTCGAAATTGGTACATCAAATACTTTTCAAGAAAAAAAATTACAGGTGTTCTTAAGAAAATAAATTGAATGGACCCAATTTTTTTAACTTGGAACTTAATAATTGTGAGCGGAATGACAATCTCCTTTCTATATTTTCGGCGGATTAACTATATTAAGGAATCTTTAGAATTTAATCCAATAAAAGCTCTCTATCGGCGACATCATTAAAGAAAACACTTCTCCTTACGAAGAGATGTCTGCATTTGAAAAAGACTAGAATAACCGCAAATATTGTAAGCGCATAGCCAAGTTCATCAGTGATGATGGATAACACTCGAACACTCCCATAGCTGATACGCATTTCTGATCAGATTTGTTCCATAGTTAACCGGCGATCACCTTCAACAAGCTCTCGAACATCACAGATGTTGTCATTTGTGAGACTTGTTCTTGGGCGTCGATCATGACATTCATTTTCGAAACGTTCTTGACCATCTATACCCTCTCTCTTTTCTCTAACCCACGTATACACTCGATTCTGAGACAATGTAGCATGTGTAGCATCCCAAATCTGTGTCTTCAAACGAATAAAAATTTCCAATGGTTTAACGTTAACGGTTTCATTGGTTAAAAACTTTATGATGATGCGTTGTGCAAGAAACGAAGGTACCTTGCGCTCAGTCATGGCTGTACTGCGGACAGAACCGAGCGCAGCTGTTACCTAAGCCGGTTTCACCCTCCTCATAAACCAAACAACACTCGAACGTCGAATCCTCTAGATCGGAATTACGTGCTAAGCTAAATGGTAAAATTGTTAAAAAAATCCAATGCACTATCAGTGTAAACTGCCACTTGTAGCTTTGTCATAGGTAGTATTTTCGTTTTTTTTTTAAATAAAACAGAAACGAAAAAGAAATCCAAAAAACCACATCGTACGCTCGTGGATAATACTGAAACTTTGATTTGAGATATCGATCATTCTTCCGACTTCTACACATCAAGACTAATTCGTGAAATTAAATTCCAAAAAAGTTCATATAGCTAAAAGCTACTGATGCGGGACCTTAAAGCAAAAAATGTACACATACAAGTACATTAAATGAAAATATTGACATTGACATATATGTACCAATAGGGAATGATAGCAATTTACCTGGAACAGAAAGAATGTAATAAAAGGAACAAGCAGGGTTGCCATCCCTCCAGAAATTCCAGGAAACTCCCAGAATATCACTGGAAATTTTAAAAAATATCTCCTACTCTGAAACTAAATAAATGTAGCATGTGTAGCATCCCAAATCTGTGTCTTCAAACGAATAAAAATTTCCAATGGTTTAACGTTAACGGTTTCATTGGTTAAAAACTTTATGATGATACGTTGTGCAAGAAACGAAGGTACCTTGCGCTCAGTCATGGCTGTACTGCGGACAGAACCGAGCGCAGCTGTTACCTAATCCGGTTTCACCCTCCTCATAAACCAAACAACACTCGAACGTCGAATCCTCTAGATCGGAATTACGTGCTAAGCTAAATGGTAAAATTGTTAAAAAAATCCAATGCACTATTAGTGTAAACTGCCACTTGTAGCTTTGTCATAGGTAGTATTTTCGTTGTATGCAGTTCTGTAAGACAAAATATGGTAATTACATCTTATATATATACAATTATAGGGACCTAGCTGTCATTCTAAGTGCGCGCATCACCTGAAAACTGCTAGATAGATTTTAGTCAATATTGTTTTGTTTTATTCTTTAGACGTTTGGCCCAGGTTATTCCTATTAAATATCTAGTTTTCATAGACGTATACGATAATGATGGTCATGACGGCGGTAATCGACGCGATGCGCATGTGCAGGAAAGGGAGCTGCTGTTTCTTGCATGGTGAACTGTTTGTCACGTCACCTACTACAGAAGAAATAAACCGTTCGGGCGAACTCGTGAAAATCAGGTAGCTAAAAATAAGTAGTGAGATGAAAAGATTCTAAATACGAGAAATTGTATATAATTATCTAATCAAATATAATAATGCTAAAAATAAAACCGTGAGTCACTGGCAGCAGGCGTTCCACTAAGAAGGAAAAATATGAAAGGCACAATACGAATCATTGACGTTAAGTATGAGAAATGTTATAATACAAATTGTATTACGAAATCCAGACTCCCCACTCTAGATAGTACTACAAGATATTTTTCTCCGTTTCCTAAAAATTTTTTCATCACTTTTTTTAAACGCGTTTAGGCATATACCTTTAATTGCTTTCAATTAATTCGTAGTTAAATCTTCTATTTTAAACTTAAGCTTTCAAAACGGGTATTTTCAGATAGTGGATTCATCTTATTCCCTTCAATTTCAATATTGCACACTACGCCAAGGTTTATCAACAAACATGAATATTTCATTTCATAAAACTCTGTTGGTAGATATCTCATTCGAGAAACGAAAGATCTATAAACATCATTTCGGTTTGCGGAATTGAAATTTCGATGGTTATTAAAAAGAAAACAGTCGAGTGAGCCTGTTTACAAAACTCAAACGTTTTGCATCAATCACAAGTGGACTATTCTAATGCATTGGCTTCAGTTACCTTTTATAATTTTATTACAAAATCATTTCAGTACAGTTATTCATCATGTGTCGACTAAAAACGTTCGGATGGATTTCAAACACATTCATATATCATATTTTTGAGTAGATATTTAAAAAGTGGCTCGCTTTCTGACTCTACACTCGAGCTGCTTAGTTATAATATGGAATGAAAGTGGATGTGTGGCGATATTCGATTTTGACAACATTATTTTTCATAGTAGAATTACGATTCAGGTTGTCCAGACTTTTGTCCGAAATTACGGCTAAAATCTTCAGTAGTACTGCGTTGTCAACGTGAGCGAAGATCATACCTCGAAGTCGTTGTATTAGGATTATGATACACAGTACGGCCTGCATTCGGAAGGTCATCGGTTCGAATTCGGGTCCAACTGCTCTGGTCCAAGTTTTCTGTGGTTTCCTTGGATCATTTAGGCCAATGCTGGATAGGTAAAATTTCAGAGGTAATTTTTCATATCTCTTCTGTCTTCATTTCTTCCGTCTCATCTTTCTCTCTCTAGCCACACCACCCACACTTTCCCACGATTCCTGAAAGTAGGCTTAAGAAGGCCTTACACCCTACCTTCCGGCTTTGCTGGTGGGAATGAAACATAAAAAAGTTTTTTTTTTAATATGTATAGAAAGGCTAATTGTCCGTTTTCTTTTATCAACTCGTCACCAAGAAATTTTATGAATCCCTACAGCCATACTGTGTATCGTAAGCCTACGTACACCAATCATTATCTAAAAAACGATTCCTATCATCACCCAAGGCGGAAGCGAACCCCATTGAAAACTCTTATTCACTACGCTAATCGTATTTGTGAACCCTCCCTTCTATATCGAAGGCTCCATCATGTAGATAAAGTCTGTAATCCAATGGCTATACTTTAAACGTGCACTTCACCCTAGGAGAACCACCCGGTAAATTACGTCTCTTTACCATACGTAAAAACAATCACGGAAATTATAGAATCGTAATAATAATAGAGTTATATAATCACCTGAAAACGCAGAATCAAGACGAGAATAACCGAACAACAACGCAGCTATCGACCTTACAACCTGAGAAATCTGTCTTAATTGAAAATTTAATAGCGGAAACTGATCATGTTATCAACTGCGACGGAATTGCTATTTTATCGTCGATATCGCAGTATTACATACGCTTACATAGAAAATCCATCGAAATTTATAAGCATACGATGGTTTTTAATAGGAAAGAAGAAGGATTTGGATTGAATAAAGTATGATATCCAGCCCTAAAAATAACTATGCAGAAAGCATCTAAATCACTGTCTCAAATGTTTCTTGGAAACCACCACTCACCCCCCCCCCTACTATTTCTAAAAGGAGAGTGAAAGGTTGATGGGACTGCCTGCCCACTAGTATTTGTAGATGCTAACTACGAGACACCCAAAGGTTTTCAGCTCTCCAGTATAACCCCGGCCTTTAAAATTAAGAATACCCCGAGCTAGGTTTTCCCGAAACACATGATGTAACTCACTGTTATGCGGTTCGAGTTTACAAAATAAGTTCTAAGGTTTTTTTTTTTAAATAAAACAGAAACGAAAAAGAAATCCAAAAAACCACATCGTACGCTCGTGGATAATACTGAAACTTTGATTTGAGATATCGATCATTCTTCCGACTTCTACACATCAAGAGTAATTCGTGAAATTAAATTCCAAAAAAGTTCATATAGCTAAAAGCTACTGATGCGGGACCTTAAAGCAAAAAATGTACACATACAAGTACATTAAATGAAAATATTGACATTGACATATATGTACCAATAGGGAATGATAGCAATTTACCTGGAACAGAAAGAATGTAATAAAAGGAACAAGCAGGGTTGCCATCCCTCCAGAAATTCCAGGAAACTCCCAGAATATCACTGGAAATTTTAAAAAATATCTCCTACTCTGAAACTAAATAAAAAATCTCCTGGGGAATGTTTATTATTTCTGTATTATTATTATTATTATTAGAAGTAGTAGAAGGTATTGTTTTTCAACTGACTGCTATTTAGAATGGCTGTAAATGTAAAGGAACACTATACTTACTCTTTATTTATCAATTGTTTTATCGAATAAGAGGTGTTTTCTGTCACTTTTATTTTTCTTTGCCTCTTTGCCGAAATTTCCTTTGCAGAATTGGCAAGCCTTGGATTAAAAGACGTCCAGTTCTGACCATCGAAACGAAATATGAGCAAGAGTCTCCCTTAGCACGCATTCTCTGTGCATTTTACTCATTCATTCGTAGTGTGTTCTGAAGTAGGATTTTCATCCTTTCCTTAGATTGCAATCTTAAGAAGAGAGTATCAAACATGGTAATAATGAATTCCAATTAAATTAATATATGTTATAGAGTAACTCTTCCTCAGCAATACGGTAACGATAATTTAGGACAACGTGTCTTTGTTCAGGAGTTAGCCTTAGGCACTGTGTAGTATATGTAAGTAGGATACCAATTACATTTATACCTTGTAGTCAATTATTTCTTTTGTTATTAGGATATTGTAAATTTGTTACTAACGAAGTATTGAAACTGTGGCTAGATATTCTTGTTAGTCATAATAACAGTTACTAAAAATAATATAATTCTGTTTGGGAGAGATGATTAATGTTACTACTTCATCTACGATAATAGGATCTACTTTGTTACTTTATAATAGGATTTTAACTATATATACATATTTTGTGTTAATTTTACAATTTGTACAATAATACTTACTACGACCAATTATTTCTCTGGATGTTAATCATCAGTAGAATTGCGGTATTTCATCATTAAATCGCAGTAGAAGTTATAAGGTTTTGTTTAAAATAATTTTCAAAGAATTTTCTTACGAAGAGATTTTTTTCTGGATATTTTTGCCGCAGGATATTTTCCTATATTCTGAGGCTCTGTGCACATAACCACCCACAAATTGTTCTTTGTAATAATGACAAGTCCGTCATAACATTTAAAATGCTTCATGAGTTACAGAAAACTGTACTATACATCGTCGTATATATATACTCGTATCTTACAGAAGAATATACAGTGGCCGGCACCTAAGGAGATTCAGCGACGGTGAGATTAACAGACAGCTAGGCGGAAACTTTTAGCATAGCAATAAATGAATGTGCCAATAAGAATATAGCTGGACCGAAGCGTCAATTTATAGTTTAGCGGCGCGTTTCACTGAGATAAAAAGTACTGAACACGGAACACAAGTGAAATCATTCAACTGATTTACTTACCCTAACAACCCCTTCTCTACTATTTGCCACTACGTTACTGAACCTTGCTGAGCAGTTACCATTTTGCCTACCGGTCGATTATGTCCGCCCTAAAGGGGCTAAGCTTTGCTAGTGTGTATCCGATGATTTATGGCTTTTGAATCTCCTTAGGTGCCGGGCACTGTACTCTACATGACACTGAAAATTTCGTTTTCATACACAGTACAACTGACAAACAGGGCCCCCAACTGCTGACTTTCATATATATTGCGTAGGATACGATAATAATTTTAATCTTATGAATAGATAACTAATTTCTAACTTTTTAAATTTTTTTATTCGAAAAAGTTAGAAATAGGTTTTTCCAAAGTAAAGAGAAAATAATTATAATCCGTCAATTGGTGCAAAGGCAATAAATCAGATGATGACTCTAAATTTTCATTATATTTGGTAAATCCATCAAACTGCATAATCCCTTGTCATGTTTGAGGAGCATTGATGAAATCCCATCGATCCTTGCATTATTTATACCTGGACAGGAATAAATGGAATCGCGTGCATCCCCTTCATAAGTTTCACTAAGTACATACAGTGTACATTGTACATACATACGTCCATATATATTACTGTGTGCTATGAAACAGCTTTTATCCGGATGCGATGATGATAGATATAATTCAATGTCAGACTTAGTGGTACCTCTATTGATTTTCCACTTAGAGTCCATTAATGCTTTTTCGGATAGACTTGGTCTATAATTTTCATATACCATTGTAGAAAGTTCGTTGAAGGACATCCGTTCCTATCCAGAGGATTAGAACTACTTCCACAATGCCAGGTTGTCTTGTGTTCGTTTGATTGCCAATTAAGCCAAATAAAGGATGAATGCCTTGTTATTTGCCCTCCTACGAGTTTATATGATCCACTCCATTTGTTAATTGCTATGTCCATCAAATTTTATGGCAACCGCCCGTAATTACATATTAAATAGCACACGTCTTAATCGTTTAACTTTTGCTTTTAACCAATGCTGTAAGTATCTAGTATTATCATCTAAAACATCCTTTTGTTATAGGAACATACTTATGATGGCTAAATAAAAACAAAATGAAATGGATGCAATTTTAAAAATTCGTTTCCTGATTGTAATAGTATAAATTAAATCACTATGCAATAAACTTAACTTAGATTCCCTTATTCGATGTTCATGGAGGAAATGTAATTAAATAGTTCATAAAATACATCCAAGAAATGTACAGCTATTTCTACAACTTCATTTAGAGCATTCGAAGATTTCTATGCCAATTTTGTTTTTGCCAATTAACAAAAGTGTAATTTCACATCTTAAAGTATTCTCTGCTTTATGTTACTTAGTTAAAAAGATCCAAAACATTTTCATTATAAAGCTCCCAACGTTTACCTGCAATTGCATATTAAGATGCTCTTATTGCGTAAATATGCCTAGAATATTACCAATTGACTACCACAACTGTTATTGATTGAAAGTTTCTACGAAACGTTCGGGCCCGGAGTTTATATATGTCGACGGATCTATACAATAAAGGATACTGTGGCCTACACAAGAAGTTATATTAGCAAAAGGACAGCAAAGAAACTTTCTGAAAGTGAAAGACGAGGCAAGAGACGTACGAGAGCCTACAAATTTTAATGTTATGTGCCATATATCTTTTCAGTATCAGTTCTTATACCCTATAGTCGAAAAGTTTATTCATTTATAGGACAAAATAAAATGAATATATAAATATATTACATATACATATATTGTTACGTCCAGACACTCAGGATCGGCTCGAAAATTCTGGATGGTCGTCGAACAAGCCGTTCTTGTTATCACAGTACGTTATGACTGTGTGTTTCCTTAATTATTACAGGAAAACTGTCACTTTAACACCAGAAAAGTGTCTTTAAATGTAAAGTTAAAGAAATCCATAATAATAGATGCAAATGAAAACACAGGGTTTAATTTTGAACCTCACTTAACTTAATAAATAAAAACGTCCAATTTACCGTAGAAGTGGAAAAAAGATGGCCATTTAAATTTTCTAGATCTTGATCTACAAATTAACAATGAACTTGAATATAACATCTATAGAAAAAACACCTTTACGGATACTATTATACCACAGGACTCCAATCAAAATTCTTCAATTAAATTATCAACATTCCACAGCCTTATCCACAGACTAATTAATTAGCCCTTTAGTAAAAATAATTTTGATAAATAATTAATAATGATAAAAACCATAGCTTACAATAATGGCTACAACCCTAAATTAGTTGACACGTTATTAAACAAAAACAATAGAAAATCAGCTTTAAAACTAATATTTCACGGCCAAAACAACAAAAAGAATGGATGGTATAGCACAATGCATTATAAAAATCTCAGTGATAAATTATATAACATATTACGCATAAATCTAAATATCAACTTAGTTAGTTCAAACAAAACCAATTTAAAAAATATTTTCGTTAACAATAAAAAGAACAAATAGACAATTTAAAAAAATCAGGCGTATACAGAATAAAATGTAATGATTATGATACAATTTATATTGGAAAAACCGGTCATGAAATTTAATTATAGTTGCAATCAATTGTTTTATAGTTGAACATTCTATTTTATTTAAAAATACGAAACAAACAATTATATAGTCGATTATAGTGGTACAATTGCAAAAGAATGATAAAAATATATAAACTATTAAATAAAAATACAAGCAATATTTTCCAATAAAATAGCTTATGTTTTCGATTTTTCACCATGCACTTAATAACATTTCGTCACTAGGTTTACTGGACACCCTTACGGCACTTCTGAAATAATGCCTTGTGAAACCGGTGGCAAAAGTCGGTATTATACAAACTTTAAAAGAGTTTAAAACTAAGTATAGCAACCACTTCAAACATTAAATTATTCAACGAGAGCATCACAAAATTAGAAGTAATAAAATTCAAAAATTTGATTTAAATACACAGCTTGAGTCATTCAACAATTTTTTGAAACTATTTACGATAGAGAATCAGTGAGAACTAACAAATATTTGACCAAATACATTTGTTTCTTTTATATTTAATTTACATATTTCTTGGTTCTATTTGACAAGTAGATATTTATTCCATCAATACCTTGCCGAACATAATAAACATACAAATTAACAGGTAATAAATTTATACAATGTCTTTATTATTTTATAGAATATCGTGGAAATACGTAATTTTCTAACCTAACAAATTTTAGAATAGTTAGGTACATGCTGTCCTAAAATATGACTTTGAAAATTGATTGTCGTCTGCTGTATATGTATTTGATAATGTAAATTAGCGAAAAATAATCACTTTCGTAGATTTCGGATCATGTCATGACTGCGACGACGCGTTGTATAACCCTATTACGGTTTATTTTTTGTTGCATCATTTACATTTACTATACTAATTTTTATTTATTTTTGATGTTATTTAAATTATAATGTCTTATTTTTTTTTTTTTTTTAATTTTAGGTCGCTTCAGAGCCATTTAGGAATGTTCGGCTAGTTGCAAGTTATTTGAACAAATAGTACAGATGTGGCGATGCAAGAGACATTAAACGAGACCGAATGTGCGGCCCTCCTAAAAGATGTCAAGTGGGGGGACCCAGGTCTGCTCACTTCCCTGTCCATTTTGGCACTAATCAACGTGATGGTGATTGTCGGTAATTGCCTGGTCATCGCTGCCGTCTTCTGCTCTTCCAAATTGCGTTCAGTTACTAATCTCTTTATTGTCTCGCTTGCTGTCGCCGATTTATTGGTCGGCATCGCCGTATTGCCATTTTCTGCTACCAGGGAAATTTTCGATGTGAGTAAATTGTTTTATGTATATCCTACCCATTTCTGTTTTAAATTATATCCTCGGTATATATACGGTCTACGGCATAGATTATAGCTTCGTACTGGAGAAGATATCCGTTGAATTTCGGGTACATCTACTCTGGTCTGTGTTTTCCTTATTTAAGCAAACGCTGTGGCAGCAATATCACCTCTTTCACTTCTCTGCAGTCTGCGTTTCGTGCGTCTCGTGTGATTTTTCCCAATCGCCCAATACCATTACCATTCTCACGACTCCTAAGAATAGAGGTTGAAGAGTGCCTTCCGCCCTGTCTTTCGGCTTTGCACATTAATAGCTAGTGTGTATGAATGAACACTAATGCTTTTAATGTTTTACCCACATACACCAAGGTCTCATACTAGACCGTCTTGAAAAATAAGAGAAAATTGAGGCTTCAAAATAGAAATCAATACAATTTCATTACCGTTTTCTCATAAAATTTTCTCATCAATACCAATGAGTACCTTTCGATGTCTATGTTATTTGTATATTCTAAAACATTATTTAATGTTTTAATTTGAAGCGACAATCATTCATTTAATTTGATTGTAAACAAGAAAAATTTTAACATGGACTATTAAAAACTCTTCAAATTTTGTTTACCACTTTTGTTACTAGTGTTTTAGACGTAACATAGAAACTCCTTAATTGTAAATAATTATTAGTTTATTGGCCAAAACTGACAATATCAAATTTATGGTATTTTTATACATAAATTCAAAATTAATTTACATAAAAGGAAAGTATAATGCAGTCGCATTTTATAAGTAGTTTAAAAATAAAAGTATACAAGAAATTTTTGGTTTTGTATGTAAACATATTTTTATTTTCATTTTAAATAAACCGGAGTGAAATGTACGAATCTTAAAATTTAAATGATTGTCATAGTATAGTTTCGAACACAAGTTAACATCAGTTAACCTTTTCTTGTTTCCTTTAAAGGGATAGTATTTATTTTCCTTCTGTAAACACACTTTTTCATAATAATCATTTTTCCTCTACTCTGAAAAAATAAAGGTCTCCCGAGATCACGTTGGCGACAAAAAAATTAATAAATCTTACTTTCACGTTCTCTTTGGTGTGCTTTCAAATACGAAAAGCTGGTAATTTATCTCTTAACATCGATTTAACCGTTTGCTCATACAACTGAACAACGTCAAGATGACTATTTTTCAAAATGGAAATTTTGCATTTTTAAACTGATTCTTAAGTGTTGCGATCCCCCAAGATTGCCATTTATTACATAATATATAAAATGCTTGTATATGGAACACTACACTAATGACGTTGTCTTCCTGTATTCATTGATATACAGTTAGTTCTTAACTAGTTTGAATATAAAATTCAAATAAACAATTTGTAAAGGTTTTACAAAAAATTTTAATAAGATTTCTCTTACAATGTTTCGGCTTGTAAGGCCATTATCAAAGAGTTATAAATTACATATATGAATATGTTTTTTTATTTATAGGCCATTATCAAAGAGTTATAAATTACATATATGAATATGTTTTTTTATTTATAACTCTTTGATAATGGCCTTACAAGCCGAAACATTGTAAGAGAAACCTTATTAAAAATTTTTGTACCCTAACTTCCCCCATGTGTTGAAAATGATAGCCTCGATTTCTCTTAACAACTTTCTCTTCGTTTCTATAAATTCCCATCAAAATTAGTCCAGCGGTTTCGAAAATTGGTTCGTACATACAGACAGACAGACAATTTTCTGAAGGACTTTTGTATCTTAATAACATAAAAATAACCATATGCGCTTAAAAAAGGCAATTATTTCGAAATTCCAGACGGACACCTCAATTTTATTTATATGTATAGATCTACAGATTAGGTATACATTAGATTGAACGTCTTCGAGTACAGAGTTCGAATTTTCCAACTATTAAATAAGGTAGACAGAAAGGTTTAGTGAACGTGATACTTAAGGTATTAAATTTCCATTTGTTTAGGTTTTATGCAACTAGTACGATTCACAATAAATAACAAACCACTTAGGTAGGTTATCGACGAAGCTGATTAGACTGATGTCGGGACAATATGACGACAGTCGGGCGACAAAAATCGGGCACGTATAAGGGGGTGTGATATTATCCACTGTCAATACCGAGTGGCGTGGTCTAGTGCTCTAGATCATTGGTTACCATTTGGGAGGTCATCGGTTCCAATCTGCTTCCGGCTGCTCTGGTCCAAAGTTTTTGTGGTTTCCTTGCATCACTTAGGCAAATTCTGGGGAAGTAATTATCCTGCAGATAATCTTTCACTTCTCTTCTGTCTTCATTTCTCTCCCTAACCACACCACCCACCCATTCCAACGATTCCTGAATGGAGACTGAAGAGGACCTTATGCTCTTTCCTCCGGCTTTGCACTGCAGTGTAGGTTGGAGGGATTACCCGCCCATCAGCACGGGTAGCTGGTGGGAATGAAACACAAAAGTAGTTTTATTTTTTCACTGTCACAATGCATTTACATTTCCTACACATGATCGGCGTCCGACGATAGTGCTGCAGCCACAAACTAGCCGATAGATAGCGTACTTTGATGAGTCTGCATCCAAGGATTCGGAATTAAAACCTTAATTTGGTTGGCCGATCAACGCCGTTTCACTGAACCTACTGCATACGATCTGATCTGAATCAGTTAACTAGCTTCAATCACTCTACCAACCGCCCAACCACAGTTTGGTCATGTTCGTGAAAAAACAGTCTTACCCACTAGTTAGTTACTATTTAATTATATATTTCTCTTAGTTCTTTGTAAACATTTTGTTACTGGTCCATTAGAAAGGTATTTCTGTAAAGAAAACAAAGACATCTTAAATAAACATTCGACTGATGAAGAATTTTAATGTTCGTTAACATTAATTGATCTATACGAAAATGTCCTTTGGCAATTTATCTTTTGTAAGTAGACCGCCGCATCGCGCACCTTCAAATAAAAAGAACCGTTGCGCTCCTACGCATGAGAACGGCAGCTACTGGATTCCCTCGGGACTGGAGCAATTAATCATAAAGGAGAGTACAATCTTGAATGCCAGAGATTTGTGCCTCGTCGCTCAGAAAAATTGTCTAAGAGTTCGTGAAATGGTGAAACATTTTTCACATCTGATACGAATTCTGCGAAAATGGTAAAATGGTGTCTACGTAAGAGGTTTTCCTTTTCTTGTTCAAGTACCCGCACATTCAAAAAATGCCTTGATAAATCGAGGAGGCTTAGCGAAAACCGATGCTCAATTCTACCGATACTGAACCAGGTTAATATTCGTTTATTTAAAGCGATTTTATTGTCGATTGTTATCTATGCATCTTTAAGAATGCTTAGCAGTTGGTTTAAAACAGTGAGTATCTTCGCCTCCTTCAAATATAACGAGAATATTCAATAATTTTACATCGTATATCAATACATTTTATGAAGTTATACTTGTATGCGATATAACTTGCGCGCGCAGCCTACGACGGAAGTTTCGCAGTTATCGTAAGATGAAAGTAGTGCGCAAATAATTGCTGTGGCTATCAGGTTCAAATATTTGAGATTAATTTTAGACATGTTAATATAAGTATAAATTCTACTGCATGTAACTAAGTACACTGCTTTTTATAATTTTACTCACAATTACGGAATTTTCTTTTTCATTGCATTATTAAAATTATGGTAATACTTAAAAATAATCATAGCAATTACAAGGTCACAGTTTGACTAATTTAAGTATAAAAATTTCATAGAGTATCGAAGAATCTCATATGTATCTAACAGGCGGGCTGAAAACATCGCAGCCTAGCATAGAAAAAAATATTATTTGTAATGTTGTAACAGCTTAGCCCTTCGCTGTTACGAAAGTAAGAACTATATATTCGTAATCTCGATTCAACCTCGATATAATGAGATCCCTACATTTCCCATTAGATGAAGTGTTTTGTCTTCCAACTCCCAGAAAACCACGGACTCATTAATGATTTGCAGCATCTGCACATTATTTTACTTCAGTGGCAAGAGTGTTATTTAAACTGGAGTTTAGGTTATTAGAATTTTACCAACTTAAGTTATAAACCACTCATATCATACGTTAATAAATATATGTTATGATAGATTGGATAAGTTCGATTAGTATTATGATTACCGGTAAATATTAATAATTCAGTTAGCATCTGGTAAAAGTGATTAATGTATATGTTAATTTATTAAATTTACAAGTATTTATTAATTATTTCGGACATATTCGGAAATGTTCATTAATCATACAAAATTTTGGAGAAATTAGAAAAGTATCTTTCCTGCGTCCCCCGTCACATCGCTGTTTATAAAATATTTTACATTTTCGTCGTCATCACAGCTATTTATTTTTACCATTAAGAAGTGCAAGTGCCTGTCCAATCAGTCTTCGAACTAATGACTCCATGATGATGACAATTAAAAATTTAAAAAAAATTCATACACATTGTATATATATTAAAATAATAAAGCAAAATAGCGTTTTCTGAATAATAATATACCAGGGTTATTTGAAAATTCCGTGCCTTTTAAAGGAAAACATCAGTTTTTCGACTAAAAATCATTTTATTTTTCTACATAATCTCCTTTTAGCTCGATACATTTAGTGTATCGTATTTCTAGTTTTTTTATTCCTTCTAAATAATAAGATTTCTCAAGGCCCTCAAATTAAGCGTTTGTTTCCACGATGACCTCTTCATTCGACCCAAATCTTTTACCGCCCAGCCATTTCTTCAGGTTTGGAAACAGGAAATAGTCGGAGGGGGCTAAATCCGGAGAATAAGGTGGATGGCGTAGCAGTTCGTAGCTCAATTAATGAAATTTTGACTTGGTGACTACACGCATATGAGTATGCACCCGTGCATTGTCTTGATGAAACAAAACTTTTTTTTCTGCTTCAAAATAATGTCAAATCTGTCTTTAATAATATTTAACAAATGATTATATACGTTAGAATGTAATTAATTCTGTTTGTGGTGCATTCACTGTGAATTTTTTTTACAATTAATTGGTGAAGTGAGTACAAAAACAACTTTTGGGATATTTTACAAAACTTTATTGAACTTTGCTGACGTACGTTTCGTCTATTAGGCCATTATCGAAGGATAAAAGAAAGGTGTTTTTGTACTCACTTCACCAATTAAGTTTAAAATATTGGCTTACCTTATGGGGAAACGTAGAAAATGACCCGCAATTCTCAACCGTTAGGGCGAATTAAAGTGGTCACTCGCTTCTAATTGTTTATTGATAATAATTCCCTTTTTAGTGCTTTTTATTTTCGCTATTTATATGTTTGTCAATTGACCTAGTAACCGAGTGGAAGGTGTCAGTTTACAATTTCCAATATTTAATTTAGACGTACTAACATTGTATTACTGACCTAAATAGGAATTTATGATATGTAGGATACTATGTTAGAAGTTCCTTAGTGTAATTATCCCTTTATTTGTAATGCACTTTTTAATGGTATCGTATATAGTACAACTGGAATATTCAATAAAATTACATATGATTATTCCAGCAAACTCAGTTTAACTGTTCCCCATACGACAACATTTTATGCCAATAGACAGATAAAATGATAGAGTGGAAAACCATGTGAGATTACAATTTATGAATGTAATACGCGTTTCGACAATTTGATTGTTTCATTTTTAAAAAGCACGTTATTGATTCAGCGTCGGAGTTAGCCGAACTAATTCCCTAGTCAGTCCCAGTTTCTGTTTGATTATTACGGACTGGTGCGATCGTTTTCTTCATTCAATTTCAATTTCTTCCTAAATAATATAAACGTCACGTCAACTTGATCTCGTCAACGGTCACGCACTTCTCGAAATTATTGCAATACTTCGTGCCTTATAAATTCCAATAATGTACCACACGAGCAATAACCACGTGAAAGATCCACAACATTTATTTTTAATTTTCTTTGACAAATCCTCTTCGAGTTGAACCTGAAGAAAATGAAGACAATATATCATCTTAAAAAATTGCAACAACCAATTAATTAATCAAAATTTGGGCATTATGTTTCGTAAAACAAAGTATTGTAATATTATTGAGATTTTCGTTTACCTCATAGGCGTAGTCTGTGCAAGCAAAAAATTAAAATATAAATATAAATATAAATATGGAATCGACAGAAACAACTACTCCGAGGGCTAATACCTCTACCGACATTGAATTACACTGTTGATTCCGATGGACTTCTAGACGAAAATATAACATATTCAAAATAGAAGGAATTAAAATCCTTATCCGTCTAAATTTTAAGATCAAAGATCTCACATTTTGAACGCGTCCTACCGAGTAGGCACAACGAACCGAAAGCCACATCCCACGACCGGTTTCGACCTATCGGGTCTCATCAGGTAGGCGCTGGCAGAAAGGCCTTTACAGGCTATATTATAAATATAAATATAAATATAAATATGGAATCAGCAGAAACAACTACTCCGAGGGATAATACCCCCACCGGAATTGAATTACACTGTAGATTCCGTTGAGCTTCTAGACCATTATAAAACTCACTTATAATAAAAAGAAAATGTAAAAACTCAAATTATTTTAATATATTATATGTTATATAAGGTACATAACTAAAACACTAAAACTCGAAATTCTATATAGAAAGTGGCCTAAAGCACATGTCGACACCCAAGGTGTGAGTCTCTAATTGAGCAAAAACAAGCAAAGACAGTTTCTTCGGGAATATTTCAAGGCCCCATTTGTTTAGATTAATATAACGCTTCTCGTGGCCCGTCCCCAGATTACCATGTATTATGGGAATGTTTTGTAAACACTTACTGTTTATATTTCAACGATACTATGCAACCTGTACAAAAGTTTGTTAAACTTAAGCAGGGCAGTCTATTGAAGACCACGTTTGTGTGGAAATGTTTGCTGTGTTAGTTTCAGAAAAGGGTGAATTTATTTACTGAGTATTCTCCTTTTTACCTTTTTTTGCTGACATTTGAATTACCATCTAAATGAATATTTTACACAAATAATATTATTTATAATTACTCAATGTTGATTATACGTATGAGCGTGGTTATTGTATTAGCCAGTTGGTGAAGTCAAAATACAAGTTTGGCCTTTGACAACTTCTCTTTAAGGTATAGCTAAGAAATAACACTGGGACTTTGCCCTTCGCGACAATTGCACCCCTCAACAGTGATTATCACAAAAAAGTAATCAAACACTAATATCTGAAGACAGCTCATCGTTAGTTCAGTTTTTTATGCTTACTCAACGTTTTAGTACTAGTTGTGATGTGAATAAGTACGAGGTATGTTTTGTAAGTAAGTACCGTTTTGAAATTCTGCCACCGCAACGCTGCGCTCACTGAGTACCTGCATCTCTCACCTATGCACTGACGCAATTACAGTCTAATTCGCCCATGTTTACGTTGTTTTCTGAGTGTTTAAGATGTCTCCGATAATCGTGAGTCCCACCGACTGTGAAGTCCTGGCTGTTATACGATTCCTTAGTGCTAAAGGACTAAAACCGATTGAAATTCATCGTGAGATATGTGAAGTTTTGGACAAAACATTATGAGTGATGGAATGGTAAGGAAGTGGGTGAGAGCATGGTCGCACAAGTGTGGATGACAATGCCTGTCCGCGTGTGGCTAATAGGATCAAAGATCTCATCAGATCTTTTCACTGGGAAATTCTAGATCATCCTCCGTACAGCCCTGATCTGGCGCCCAGTGACTACCATTTGTTCCTGTACTTGAAGAAAAATCTCGGCGGTCAGCGTCTTCAAGACGATGACAAAGTCAGAACAGTTGTGATGCAGTGGTGAAGTGAACAAGGGTATTCAAAAACTGGTCACTGGTCAAACGTTATGACAAGTGCCTCAATATTGAAGAAAATTATGTAGAAAAGTAGACTAAGGTACAGGCATTCATGTAAAAATAAAATTATTAAGATAACTTTGCACGTTTTTTATTAATTTCAAAACGGTACTTACTTAAAAAACATGCCTCATAATAAAGGCGCATTTCAAGTTACAACCCTTTCTGTTTGGAGTGGAATTAATGCGAGTGTACCATTATCTCATATAGGTGGCATCACTTATACAATAGAAATAAATTTATCTTACATTTCTGCTGACATCGATATACTCGGCTAATCTAACTCGACCTAATTCTATCTTTGCAAATAATCTTTTACCTTATTGACGGTTTGAGGGTTAATGCGTCAGACCTGGATTTACTGAGGCCCACTTTAGTCTCAACATTTTCATATCATTCCTTGTATAATATAATCTACGTTAATACGTTTATATCAAAGCTTTTGGTACGTTTTTTAATACCACAACAAACACCTACGTTCCGCCTTTAATTTATACAACTTCGTAAGGGTAGTGCGTAGGTGTTGGCTGTGATATATTTAATTGTGCTTTTACACCAACTTGGCTTTGATTTCTGTAATAATTTATTTTTTTGTCTCTACGCACATATTGACGACCCTTTGACTTCCTTTATCATTAATAAATCAGTTTGTTTATGCCATTCAGCTGGATCAATTTAAACTACTGATCAATGTCTGGTTGTTTCGACAAACTTTTAAACAAAATGTAATTTTCTTAATATTATTATTTCCGGTTTACGAGCCATAATACCCAGTTTATATTTGAGAAGTAGTTTGCATTAACAAAATCTTCTTAAACGTCATATACAACTACTGCAAAATAGCACAATTTACTTCTGTTTCTTTTCCCTTTTTCATTTTCGAATTTATTGACAGTTACGGATCCTATAAAATAGTGCAATTTCTCTGACTGTAACGTAAAAATGATATAAAAATGTAAAAGACTATCCTTCTAGGCAAGGAATGCAGCAGTTATAAAACTTATACCATGTACTCGAAAATAAGTAGGATAATGTAATTTAACCCCTTGTCCTTGTTCGATTATTTATTTATCCTTACTCTAAAACTTTGTTTTATACACACAGGTTTTGTTACTAGACCGTAACAAAATTTTCTCTATCGGTAGCAATGTTTTCTTTTAATCTTTTTCAAGCTCCTAACCTAATCACTACATCTAAGCAAACACGCTGAATATTTCTTCCTACAGATCCAAAAGGCAAACTTGATTCAAGGTTTTTCTTTTCTTACTTGTTATAATCTACTAAAAGAAAAAAGATTGACGAGATACTCCTACAAGGTTGTGTAAGACTTCTTTATCTAAAAGAGAACTGATTGCCTATTTTTGAGAAATATCTTGTCAATGTGAACTTATTCGGTCATTTGCTGTTGTGAACTAGAAAACTTCTTATTTAAACGCAAATACTGCACTTACTAAAGTAACAGCCGACCGCTACATTTTCCTTTAAATTTTTCTTAGAAGGCTCTTATAGGTTATTATTAATATTATCTTTATTTTACTATAAAAAATACATTTTGCGATTGTTTTTATACAAAAAGAAGCTAATCAAACGCATACGAATAAAATTAAAGTGTTAGTACGTGATTTTCGAATATATATATTTCAGAGTATTTTCATACAAACTAAAACTTAAATGTGTCCCTAAAGTACGAGGGTTGTTTGATAAGTCCGTGACTTTTAAAGGAAAACATCATTTTATTTTTCTACATAATCTCCTTTTACCTCGATACACTTCTAAATAATAAGATTTCTCAGGGCCCTCGAAATAAGCGTTTGTTTCCTCGATGACCTCTTCATTCGACCCAAATCTTATACCGCCAAGCCATTTCTTCAGGTTTGGAAACAGGAAATAGTCGGAGGGGGTTAAATACGAAGAATAAAACGAATGGCGTAGCAGTTTGTAGCCCAATTGATGAAATTTTGCAATATTGACTACACACGTATGCATTCGTTCATTATCCTGATGGAATAACACTTTTTTATTGGCTAAATTCGGTCGTTTCTGCTTCAAAACAGTGTTCAATCTGTACACCAGCTCTGAATAATGTTTGGCGTTGATCATTTTGGATAGCCGGTATTGTCTAATTAAATTCAACTTATTAAAACAGTAAATTTACAAAAGTAAATACTATAGAGGTATTATTAATACCTGTACATAAGCCTAGTGAGAAAACTATTAACAGGAAATTAAAGGTAAACTTACATATAAAAAAGAAATAAGGTAATGCATATATGTCAATGTAAAGACTTATTACAATAATTTCTAAGTAATTTATCCAAACTACAGGACGTGGATTGCGATTTCAAATTTATTAGTTTTCATTTAAGAAAGTTAATATAATATTAAGTTATAACCAGTATACACCATTTGCTGATATTTACTGTTAGCTTGTAATTAGGGAGGACAGCGAAGGACAGACGTCATGCGGGTAGTAGGTACATGAAGTTGAAATGTTCACCGGGAAAATACAGTAATAAAAGTTTTTGGCACAGATGGACAGAACACAAAAGTTTTAGAAGATAATGTTAAGAAATACTTACATAGATACACAAAGAAATATAATACAAAAGAATTTGAATATGGAATATTATACAGGGTGTATCGACCGCCACAACTTTATTATTTCAAATGTTTAATACCTTCGTAGGGATCTTATCATACATTTGAAATATACTTCATAAATTATGCAAAGTGTATCTATTATGAATGGTCTCCTGCTTACACAAGCCATTTTTTAAATTATTAATCATATTCTTGAATAAATAAGTAAAAACAGTTAGCGTAGTGAATGCCAAGATTAGAAAAGGATCTTGTTTAACATTACCGAATACCGCAAATAAGTAGCAAATATCTACAGATGGCGTTCACTACGCTGTGTGTAATTATTCATCAAACACTATTATATGGTGTTCTGTCGACTATCTAGGACGTGCTGATACGACCTCAATGCACGTCTATGAGTTTTGACAGAATGCCTAACCAAGACAATATCTTAATTTTTGTTTAATTATATTCTTGTTAATCTCTTAAATACTTAAATAGTTACGGGTTTTACTTTGTTTTGGTTTTATAAATTCTAATTGCCATTAGCGAAGTTTTTAAGAAGTTTTGACTTACGTTAATTTTCTTTTTTGTATTTTTAGATTTCGATATTAACTAATTAAAAAGAAAACAATAATTTTGAACGAAGTTGCGGACAACTTCCTATTAAGCAATAAATTTTGTATGGAAATAATTTGTTTCTGATTTAAAAGAAAAGTTTGTTATAAAGTAATTTACTCACTAACGACGTTGGAAGTAAAATTTCCTTTCACATCAATTTTTTCTAGGCCTACAATTTAACGAAACATTTTACAATTTAAGCTACTGGAAGAATCACTTCACTATACATAATAATGTGATAATATCAATGGTGCTGGGGCACTAAAGGTTTATAAAGTAAATCGGTGGAGCTATCTCGTCCAAAGATACAATATTCTGTAATCATATAAGAACGTAGGCTTTCACGGCTGGCATTCATAGTAGAATTAGGATTCAGGCCAAAAGTGCTGTGATCTAGATGAACTATTAGGTCCAAACGTTTCGTCGGCAACTGCGGCTGACATTATCAGTGTTACTGTGATGATGTGCAGATGGGCGAAGGTTATACCTCGCAGTCTTAACCGCAACTCAGTCTCGACCTAACTGTTTATTTAGACAACGGCGATTATTACACTCGCTTCTGCCGGTGTCGTAAATTTAAGCATTAGGTTTTAATATTTTGTATATACGCTTTAATCTGTAATTATGCCTTTTCGTGATTTTTTTATCTTCCATATCAATTTAGTTTATATTGTATTTCCCTCGTCTAATTCTACAGATTACTATTCTTGAATATTCAAAATATTTATCATGGCATTTTGATTTATTAGTTTTTAATGAAATTTAAGGTAGAAGTGGTGCATATTATGTGAAACTGCATTTTTACGAAGAACAAGAAAGAAAATAAAAGGACAAGTTTCACTAGTTTATTTATCAACTCGACAAATTTGTTTCGGCCTAATAAGGCCATTTACAAGAGAAATACAAATGATTACTAATATTAAGAACTACTCGCTGCTATTTAAGTAATTACACATTGATAAGTAGAAGGGGGAGTTATAGGTGGTTAGTTCTAATTGATTGTTAACTAAGTTAAGGTTATTTAATATAGCTTTCTTAATTTCATAATTTTCTAATAGAGACAATTTTCTTAACTTTGGAATGTTTGAATGTACAAATTTGAAATTATTTACATCTAGAGAATGACCTAACTCAATACAATGTTCAGCTATCCCACTGGAATTACATTTTTTGTTTCTTATAGCTGCATAATGTTCTGAAATGCGATTACCGATAACCCTGCTTGATTGTCCAATATATGTAGCATCACAAGTGTTACAAAAAACTTGATAGATACCCGATTTTTTAGACTGGAGAACACTAACTTTAAGATCACATATCATTACACTAAGATTAATGTAGTTAGTTTCGATTATATTACAGTTTAACTTATTTTGTAAAAGAAACTTGTATTCATAGCTAAAATTATTAACATATTTGATAGGACAAAAGATTAGTTTTTTTTACAATGGAGGTACTACTACATTATAGGTTACTAGTTCTATATATTTAAGCAAGAAGTTTGAAGTCGTTTTCCATTATTTTTATTATTTTTATGCTTGCTACGCTTTATTTGTAACATACGTTTAAAATAAGCTTCAATGCGTTTTGGCCTGTATCACAAACGGTCAGTACTGAATACTCGTTCATGCAGTTGGCAATAATACATATCCTACGTATATTTCGTCGAAAATAAATTGCTTCAACGATTCTAAAGGCAGGTTTGCAAGTTCCAAAATACGATTTATTAAACTTGCTTTTCACTAAAAATTCTTTCAAATTTTCAATTCATACCAGACGTAAACGAATGAAAACACTGAAAAAACGACTTATCAAATAATTAGTAATTGAAGATTAAAATAAATATTCAATTAAACACAAAGAATGCTTTTAAATGTTTCAATTTTTCTTTATTTAACACTACAATTGTTTCGACTTTCGAAGTCTTTGTCAAGAGTAACATTTATTTACTAAGGGTAGGTGTATTCTGTTAGTGTTTATAAATAAGACGGTAACATTACAGAATAGGGGCAGGTACAAAACCAAGTATTTCGGAGAAAACCCAAATTAAATTGTGTCTCTCAAATATTGGTCATACTTTGGCTTTGCTAAAGGAGGTGTTGAATAAACGCGAATGAACTTGCTGAATTACCAGTTTTCCGTTTGATTATAGCACTGACCCTTCATAAATTACTTTGTCAAAATTCAGATTCCTTCTGTTGTGACATGTGACGGGTGAAAATTAGGTTTTTGCTGCGGTATCGCTATACTTAAAAATATATAAAACCATAGAATAATTTTATTCAAACATAAATACAAATCAAAACAGTAACATGCCATGTGCTTAATATGTACATTATTAAACAACATAAGTTCTTATTTTTACTTACCTCAAAGTAACACATAGTCGTTTTCAGTCTACTGGATAGTCTCACAACATTTGAATGCTTCAAATTTTATATATTTTTATTCTTAATGTACATTTTATTATGGTAAAACCGGGAAAGATGACGCAGCGGGGCACACGACACACCGTTGCAATATCACCCTTAGATGAATAGAGTGGAGTATGTCAGCCATACTGCAAGGACGATACTCTTAACGCGCTGTATTAGTTGTTGCCGTAACTGAATAGCAAACGATAAACGAAAATTGTTAATAAAATATGATTGGTATGTATGCTTGAGTTTTGTACTCATTAAAGTAATACTGTCGTACTAAAAAACATCGTTTATTAAGGAGTTTTTAACAACTTTACGAACGAAATAAGTTAGTCCTGGGTTTGCTTTGGGTACTTAAACTGTTATTTACATCAACGTGTTGCGAAGAAAAAGCTGCGTCATCTGTCCTGTTTTGCGTAGGTGGCGAATACTGATATAGGAAAGATGACGCAGACAGGTAACGTTAGGTACTTGTTTTGCAATAATTCCTTTGATTTATATTTTAGCGAACGTATACGTGTGTGAAATGAATCGATTAACGCTAACGCACCCGAAGGCGGCACGTTTGATGTCGAGACTGATCGATACCGAACAATAGACGCTCGAGAATCTTCTGTTGAAATAACAAATCGTTTTCTCTGTAAAGCGGTCGAAGTATCTTTGCGTGTTTTCTAGTAATTTCTTTCAGTAAATATATACCCTCGTCTTTGGGTCAGCGAGACAATTGATTTCCGGACGCGTAATATAAATATTCAACGGCGAAATACAAAGTGATATAAATAAAGTGCATTATTGTTTGTCAGATAAATAAGTAGTTTAAGTTTGTTAGTAGTATTTAAGTGATTAAATAAATAGTTGTAAATGAATGATTGTTATAAATACTAAATTCGTTACAATATTATAATCATAACTAAAAAACAAAAACAAAAGAAACATACTGCTTGTTATTATGAAATGAAATAAATTAGTACATCTTTTGTACATTTCCTGCTTAACTAAGCTTAACTACTATCGAAATCCAGGGCACTTGATGGAATTATAAAAATTGCTATTTAATTATGTTAAAGATATTTGAGCTAGTTAGATGGGAACAAGTTTGTTTATCTACGGAAATGTGAATATAGAGTAATAATATTTGCTACCTCTGAAATTGTAAACTATTATTACCTACACGTATGGCTTTACGTATTCCGAATTTATATCACCGTCGCGAATTGCATTGGAATTTAATAACGACTTATATACATAATACGTGTTTTGGGTTAACATCCAGACTTGTATCGCCCTGATTTAGGTAGGTACTCATTGACATATTAATTTGAATCATAGTTTCCTATTGTTTAATTTGCACATTTGTAAATTTAATGTATAAATTAATTAAGAATAATTCGTGAATAATTTGTTATTTTTTAGAATGGGCTTGGACTTATTATAGTAAGATTCGATGATTGATGAACTTCATGAAAGAATATTTAGGTTAATGAATACAAAAGCTCACTGGATAGGTTTCACAAAGTTTATTGAAGTCTTCTGGCGACCGTTTCGGCTGTTACACCATTAACAAAGATAATCCCAGCTAACTCTAATCAATCCTTTAACATAAAAATATCTTTTTTTGATAGTTTCATATTTAGAGCAATATTCATGCCTCTCACTGAGAATGATTTTCAGACAAAAATCAGTAGCATAAAAATATTAGCGTTAAATAATGGCTACAAAACACAATTAATTTAAAAAATTATTAGACGTAAAAAGCGCTTTCAAATTAAAAGTATGTTATTTAATATAAATAATTTAAAAAAAGTTAAGTAGTTACTGTTCAATTCATTATATTCCTAACATAAGCAACAAATTAGCTAGATTAAGTTTAAAGTGCAGACAAATTATCAAGATAAATTTACAGAAAATTATCAGAAACAGTAAATCTAAGTTCAATCCTGTAGACAAAAATGGTGTATATGAAATAACATACCACAATTGTGATGCAATGTATATAGGGCGATCAGGCAGAACCATCAAAACCATACTAAAAGAACATCTGTATGCAATAGAAAAAAGTCTACAGGCATATCTGAACATTGCATAAATTCAAATCATAGTATTTCAGAACAATTGATCAAATTATTGCACAATATCTCCAAAAGTAAAAGATTAAATTTATTCGAAACCTTAGAAATTAAAAAATGCCAAAACGATCAGCTAGATATATTTAAGAATGAAATGGAACTCAACTCACCTCTACTACTAGATCACCACCCCACCCTTTAGACTAAGAACACTATAAATACTTGTAAACTTCTCAGTTTTATTTAATACAAAAAATTCTGTATCATTGATAATAGCCTAACAGCCAAGCGATCGTCAGAAGACTTCATTAAACTTACTGAAACCTATCCAGTGAGTTTTTGTAATCATTAACCTAAATATTATTATAATGGTCCACAGCGAATGCATGATGAACAGCACTAATTAATTACATTCATAGAAGAAGTTGAAATTTGAAATTAATTAGTAGTACAAGCTTCAAATAGCCTCTAAAAATGAAATATTTAGGTACACGTATCTGCGGATTTTCTGGTAATATTATTCCGGTACTACAAATGCTTAAAAAGAAACTATGTAAAAGGTTAAATTATACAGTACTGTAACAACAGTTTTTTTTTCTTACCAAGCGAAGTTCTGGACAAATTAAAAAATCTGTTGTACGTTAGGTAGGAGCTAGAAAAAGTAAAATAATTATTTGCTTTATGGTTATTTTTTAGAGATAGTAGAGTTTTTCATTTCTTTTTAAGTAACCCACGCAATTTATAACAAGAACTGACAAGAATATTAAGTTTTCCTTGTAATTTTTCAGGATGCTGAAACTTTACAATTCACAGCACGGCCGATGAAATGTAAGTTACCTTACGGCACAACTTTAATAACAAACTCTTCTACAAACCGTCCGGAACTTTCACGCCAAGGTAAAAGTTAGCACTTTGAGCTCCGTAAACCTTCCTTAGAATTATTCTACATACTGTGTATGTGTAAATATGACAAATATAAACTGTTTGGGCAGCTTGTATTTAATCTTTTCTTGATGTGGAGTTTCTTGAATTAAGTAATTGAGACGACAAAATTCTATTCATGTGTCATGCACTCGATGAATCTCAAGTAAACTTAAGGGTGCGGTGGTAGTACACGAAACGTCCTGGCAAACCTAATTAAAGGGTTGCGGGTATTAATTTTATGATTAATACACAAATGATTTTCTTGTAACTTCTATTAACACTATTTACATAAATGTACAGCTGGTATTAATCAAGTGCGGGAAGAAGTTGAAAAAATAGCGATATGAATTACAATCGCAAACGTTGCCTATTTGGCGGCGATTTACTCAACACTAACTTAACTTAAGGGAGAAAACGGGCGGCAGAAATAGAAAAGGAAAGATACAGTAATAAGAGATAGAGATGCCGATGATGAAGATATAGGGTTGTTGGTAGTTGTAGGTCATAAATTACAGGGGGTGACTACAAGGGATAGAGACAGATAATTGTGGTAAAGAATATTAGCGAATAGCAAAGAAAGATTCAGCAGTAAACTATACAATATCTTACAACAATTCATTAGAGCATTTCATTATCACCAGCAACTCGTGTAGGTGGGCGGGCAGTCCCTCCAACCTACACTGTAATGCAAAGCCGGAGGGTAGGGCGTAAAGCCCCCTTCAGCCTCCTTTCAGGAATCGTGGGAATGGGTGGGTGGTGTGGTTAGGGAGAGAAAGACGATATGGACGAAATGAAGACGGAAGAGAAGTGAAGGATTATCTGTGGAAAATTACTGCCCCAGCATTTGCCTAAATGATCCAACGAAACCACAGAAAAATTGAACCAAAGCAGCCGGACCCGGATTCGAACCGGTGACCTTCCGAATGCTAAGCAATGATCTAGAGCACCAGACCACGCCGCTCGGTGCGGTGAGGAATATTTTATAACACAATTAGGTTATATTTTATCCCACCAAAATGTGTTCAGTATGTTAACAAATGAAGTTTTTACCTCTGTGTTATGTTATCCACCAGTTTCTTTAGCTTTAGACTATCGTTGATACCGAGCCAACGAACTTATTGACGTAAGATATATTTATAAATACATACGATAATATAAAAATTAAAAAAAAATACGTTTTCCATCTGACGAATAATCTTCTCACTCTTAAATTTATTTTGATCATCCGCCACTCTTGCTGTAAAGTATTGAAACATCCAATGTACAATGTATATTTGGTAGCAATTACTTTCGTTTTAAGAAACCAAAGTTTGGCAAAACGATTTAATAATGTTTGTGAAAATCTTTTGAATTTGTTTTACTGAATATATATCTAGATGTTGATAAGCGTGCGCTACTATATGGAATTACCTCCATTTTTATATTGTGGGATATAGATGGAGTGGTAGATTTCAATTTAAAAATTTTCACATAACTGCTACATTCAATGTAAATCAAACCTTTATTATATTCGATTTTTTCTCAATGTCATTACGACTGATTCATTTTTTATGATTATGGCTGGTAAGTGTTTTTAATAGCGTTTCTCATTTTTCCTAATGGAAAATTGAAATTTGAACATCCATCCCAGGGCTGGCGATTAGTCAGCAGAAAACGAAATTTTCACGCGTTCGCAGATAATTTTGTCACTACATTAAACTCGCTTGGAGATGGATGAGTTACAGTCATTATCTCTGTGACAAAGCAAACAAGTAAATCGCAGAATATAGACGGAATGAATCGCTAATGGCATTCCAATCGATTAAGGCTTATAAGAGAAGAGCCAGGACGTTCTTTTGCTTTAAGTGGCTGGCTAGCTAGCTCGCTTTCCAGCTACAAAGCTTCCTCATTCGCTGTTCGTGATCATCCCACTAAATAGATTATCAGAATTGCCGTGCAAAAACCGGAAATTGGAAAGTTTAGTTTTTTACCAATTACACCGAAAATCTCAAGAGAAGAGAACAATGTTAAGTTCAAAAGGCTTACTCGGTCAATTTAGTACAACAAAACATCAGAAATGTGGTTTTTATCTTCCGATAAAAAATTAACTCCAACAATTATAAATGGGTTTTCACGTTTACCAAATTACGAACTTTTTGAAGAAATTTTGATGTAACAATTGTTTATCACAAGACGCACTTTACCAAAAAACACTTCAGATACTACAAATCCTAAAATTATAGCAGTCTAAGCCATTTCGGTAAAATCATATTTATAATAACAGAATTAGGTTTTACATTTTTAAAGCTGCCACATCTACCGATATATTGTAGACTAGTATTGCAAGTTTGAGGTACATGATGTCAAAAATGAAAGCAAAAATAAACAGCAAATGTTATAATTGTTCGCCTTAATACTAAACTAGAGTAATTGATTGTTTCTGCCTCTACTTTATGGAAAAACATTTTTAAAGAAACTAAAATAAATAAATAAAATTGAGCAATGTAGAAATCAAATTCAATTTAATTTAGTGATTGAAATGTAGCGGGTAAATATGATTTAGATACCAAATGTGTAAAAAAAACAGTGTCGGTATCTCCCTAGACACAAATGAGATGGATTTGTTTTTGACACCTATCGATAGAGGTCAATATGGTAGCACATGACAGATCGTATGCATGTACCTTTTTGTTCTGTAAAAGCAAGTTGATGTAATATCAAACTATAGTACTACAGTCATGCAAAAAATATCGCTAAATGGCGATACACCTTGGATAATTTGTTAAACATTAGCAAATGTCTACAGATGGCATTTACTACGCTGTCTGTCGTTATTTATAAAATTGTAGCCACTAACGTCAACTACAACACCCTGTAGATAATGTCGTTGTGTAAATAAGTAAATCTTTTGTGTATATTTCTTTGTGTATTTATGTAAATATTTCTAAACATTATCTTCTAAAGGTTTTGTATTCTATCCTTCTGTGCCAATAATTTTTATTACTGTACTTTCCCTTAAACCCTACTAACATTTCAACTTCGCGTACTAACTGCATGACGTCTGTTCTTCGCTGTCTTTCCTAATTGATTTTTAATAGTGGGTCTATTCGGTGATTTGGGTTCAACGTCTTAATTCTATAAATTCTATCTTCGTCATTCCCAAATCATATTCTCTTACCATTGGTTCTCTTGTTTTATCTACAACCCTTAGCTTCACCTTCATAATTTTCTTAACTTATTAAAATTCTAAATTCTCTTCATTTCCGTTTAAAAATTACTATTATTTGTTGTTGCCGTTATTTAGTGATTAATTAAGTTTTACGTAAAAAATTCACAAACTAAAAAATATTTTGTTATTATCCTTCATTAAAGGGTAATAATATTTGATTTAATTATCACGAAATGATTGCCGTTGTTAGAATCTTTGTAAACTTATTATTCCAATAGTAGCCGACATGATATATAAAGTAGTGTTCTTAATGTCTCTTTTTATTAAAAATACCTTCTCACCGTACAATAAAGAGACTAAGTGGGGTGGTACATCCAGCTCTAAATCGATTCAACCTTGCTCTTGGGACTTTAACATAACAGTAGGTGCGGTTCCAAACATTCCTGAACAAATAGTTATATAACCGAGAAATTCACATGAAAATTAATTCAACCACTACAAACTTTATTGTACTTGTATTGTACTACCACTTGTGCGATTAATGTAGGTTAGCACCAATTTACATGGTAGGGATTTATATTTAATAAGTGTTTTAAAGTTCTTAATTGAACTTCATAATTGAACAAATAATCGAAAGATTTACCTAATGGTGTAACTCCAAAAATAGAATAATAACAATAGTGCTTATCAATAATGGTCAGTGACAATTTTGCTGTTTAGGTAACGGGAAACAATTGTAGTTCTGATTAAGTTTATACATCTAAATAACAACCTAATTGTAAATAAATTTCTCATAGGAATTGGTTTGTCTTGGAATACTCGGTTTCTGTGGGATATCAAAACGGGAATGAAATCGTAACGCGCTTATTAATAATCCCGTCTCGAAGTTTAATTGAACTGTAAGTAGGGAGTGCAGACAGCGCATTGGTATTGAGGTGGATAGTATGCCGTAGTTGGCTCATACACTATGCTTAGTTTGTTGTATTATAAATGCAGTTTAGTAGAACTGCCAGACAGATCATTTCCGAAATTATTATATTTAATAACCTATAATACGAAACTGTTATGTGCTGACAGTTGGTGTTCACAACGACATTAAAGGATTCATATAGTCATAGTCGGGAGTAGATACAGAGAACGGGGCACATTCGGTGCAACTGGCCTTCTCTCTTAACAGAACTGTTTTATTTTGCTAAATTAAAAATCGTGATATAAACACATTATTGCCTGAATATAAAAATATAATTATAAATATGGATTCAACAGAAACAACTACTCCGAGGGCTAATACCCCTACCGGCATTGAATTACACTGTTGATTCCGATGTATTATTAGACGAAGATATAATATATCCAAGAAAGAAGGAATTAAAATCCTTATTCGTCTAAATTTGGATACATTATTATCTAATTACTAGTAGATATCATCGATCGAATAATCAATTGGGTTTTTCCAGGATTCTTGACATAAGGACCCTTAAATAATGAATTCCAAAAACCTTCATTAATTTATCAATCAAGAATAGAGTAAATATTTGGAATTAAGTCATTTTTCGTAATCAAGAAATATCTATGTGTTTTTATTTTGCTTCTCTTTTACCATATACCAACAAAGTATTATTCAAATGCAAGTATTAAAAACACTTTTGATTGTTTCTGCCGTTACATTATGGAAAAACATAATTAACACTTGATAAAATAATAAAATACGTAACTAACTTTTCCACTGTTTTACAATTGTTTCGCCCGACATGCGCATCTTCAGAAGACATATGACTAAAATTAAGTACAAAGTTCTGTATACGTTTGTAAAATTAATCTAAGGTGTTGTGGAGGGGGGCGAACATTTTATAATTTTGTTTAAAATAATTGATTCATAAGTATTTTCCATTTCATTTAATGTTACAATATTATTTTGTTGTTTTAAGTAAATGAATGTTTAAAATCCATAAAAATTTTGAATTTTATTTACATCCTTGTTTATGCTTATTTAAAAAAGCAAAGGCAATGAAAGTTCACCTATTTTAAACCAAATGTCAACTGAGTGGAATCGTTTATTATTTTTTCTCATACAAACCTTAACTTTGTTCACGGCGATGGAAGGCAGTCAGTTTTCATTTATTATACATTTTTTTTCAAATATTTCTAACATCGTAATTGGATTTCCTGCATTTATACTCATTCGACTTCGATCTTTACAGATATGGATATTCGGAGATACATGGTGCAGCATTTGGTTAGCGTTGGATGTGTGGATGTGCACCGCATCAATATTGAACCTTTGTGCCATTTCTTTGGATCGTTATGTGGCTGTGACAAGACCGATTACCTATCCGAACATCATGTCTACGTCCAGAGCCAAACTGCTAATTGCGGGACTATGGATACTCAGCTTTGTCATTTGTTTTCCTCCACTGGTTGGATGGAAAGATAAAAAGGTAGGTAATACACCAACTGCCTCCATATCTCTTGAAGCTTATAATATTTGGTCAAAGATTTTCCTACACTTGCCGACTTGGACTTGTAGATGTACAAATAAGAGGCGGGCTGAAAAGTTCGTAGGCTAGCATAGAAAAAAATATTTTTTGTTTTGATAGAATTTGATTTTATTATTAAATATAGTTCCCTCCGACGGCGATACAACGATTAACGATCATAGCGGTCATACAATTTTTCGATACCATTTTTATAATACGATTTGACTTCAGTTTTAGCGATTACCTCTTCATCGGCGCGAAATTTCTGTACAGCAAGCATCCTCTTGAGATCTGAGAAGAGAAAAAAGTCGCTGGGGGCCAGATCTGGATAGTACGGTGGATGCGGAAGCAATTCGAAGCCCAATTCATGGAATTTTGTCGTCTATGTCAATGATTTGTGACACAGTGGATTGTCTTGATGAAACAGCAATTTCTCTTTCTTCAAATGAGGCCGCTTTTCCGCGATTTCGTCTTTTAAACGCTCCAATAACGCTACGTAATAGTCTCTGTTTATGGTTTTCCCCATTTTAAGATGAATGAAAGATCAATGAATATTATATCGTACCATGAGCATCCCAGAATACTGAATAACCTTGCCAGCCGATGCCGACTTTTGCGTCTTTCCACGCTTTAGAGTCGGGTCATCACGGGCAGTCCACTCGGCTGACTGTCGATGTCGATTGTACTCCGGTGTGAAATGATGGAGCCATGTTTCATCCATCGTCATATATCGACGCAAACGCAAAAATTCGAATTTATTACGATTGAACAGTTCCCAGCTCCAAACACTGCTTAGAATCATCGATCCGTTGTTGTTTTTGGTCGATTGTGAGCTCACGCGGCACCCACTTTGTACAGAGGCTTCGCATATTCAATTATTCATTCACATTCATGATATGAGCAACACGTTCCTTTGATATCTTTAGGCTATCTCAATTAGCTATCTCAGTCAACTTCACTTTACGGTTATCAAAAATTATTTTGTGGACTTTTTTGATGTTTTCATCGGTAACAGATTCTCAGCCTCTTTGAGGTGCCCTCTGCGTTCATCGTCCTCGGTGCTCATTTCGCCTCCTTTAAAGCTAGCAAACCACTTTCCTACGGTAGATTTTCCTGCTGCGAAGTCCAAATAACGTTTATCAAGCCAAGCCTTTCAACAGTATTTTTTTCGCCAAAAAGCGATGCTTTATTAAAACACGAAATTCCTTTTTATCAATTTTTTGAAAGTAACAAAAGTTCTTTCACTAAAAATGCTATAACTCAGATACCAATAGTGCAACAGCTGTCAAATTTATATACGCGTCTTTTGAAGGTTAGGGCTAACAAAAAATCATATGGATTTGATACTAGTAGCACCATCTATGGGCCAGCCTACGATCCTTTCAGCCCGCCTGTTATATTGATATGCAGTGGACAACGTGATGTCTTATCGAATCAAAATGACAAAATGTGTTAACATAAGAAATACGTAATCATCCGATAGTCCACTTTAGTGTCAGAAATACTAACTGAGCATTAACAATTAGTTTATAATTACATATTATTATATCCATGTAATTAACAACTGTTTATTTATTATATTGTGAGCAACTGTTTATCTCTTTAGTAATTTTTATTTCACTTTTGGCAACAGTTGTAGTTTTTACAGCATATTCACATTTTGTGTTCATTCTCGGATTTTATATGTGATTTCTTTTATTCAATTTTGAATTCCACGGCTATCATATATCACTCGGTACGAATAGGTGCGAAAGACGGCATGCTGCTTAAGAGGATTATCCCAAACCAGACAGCAGAAAACAAAATACGTATGCGTTATTTGCTTACTTTAATATCGCCTAAAATGTTTTTCCAACGCATGTTTATTTTAGTATTAAATTTATCGTTTAGGATTGGGAATAAATCTGTGTTTTTAAATTTTTATACCTCACTGAAAAGAACTACTAGAAAAAATTATCGGAAATATAAAACTGTAAGTTCTTTTTCTTTGTTCTTCGTAATAGGCTCGACGTTTTGTCTATCCGTATATTAAATAAAGTGTATTTTCATGTAGAAATGTTTTGTGTTATTTTTCTTTTTTTGGCTTCATTCTTCATTCTACCTAGAGATTGATGTGTGAGGTAAAACTATTTTTACAATAGAGCACGATATTTTTTCTTTTTTATTTGACGTAGAAAATTGATGTGAACTTTTCTAAAAACATTTCGTAAATATAAACCCCACCAGGAATATCTTTTAAAGTTCCATTGATATCCTTTATTATTTAACGTTATTGTTTGTGAAAGTAATTACAATATTTAGTTTACCAATGAATAAATATTGCAAGATTCCCAAATATTTATTATTAGCCTTTATACTTTAACAAATTGTCTCTACACCCTTTAAACATAAAAAAAATCATTATTCCACAAGGGTTAAAAGAATGTGTACGAGCCGATTGAATTTTCCTAGCCCCATTTTCCCTGAAATTTTCCGAATTTTACAGCTTGTTAAGAGATATTCAGTTTTCAAATGTTCGGAAAATAACTTTACCGGAATAAAAAAAACTGGGGAAAGAAGTCACGCCATCCCACGCCGCCTACGTTCAGTTTACATTGCCTATTCTTTTTTTCATCCGTGCAGTAAATGCAAACCAAACGGATATTTTTAGCCGAAAACCTGACGGACTTCCATGAGGGATTTAATTTTACACATCTTTTGACTTTATTACCAAATTATTGTCGTAGATATATTGTTTTTGCTATTTTATATCCTGAATAATATCGATTCTATTTTATGCATCTTGATCTAGATCTAAATTTTCTTTTGACAATAGTTCAAGAAGAATAATTATAAAAAAAATAAATTCTTAAGACAGTTTCAAGATAGATATGTTTCTCTAGGGATTAAACAATAAATATAAATATGGAATCAAAAGAAATAACTACTCCGAGGGCTAATACCCCTACCGGCATTGAATTACACTGTTGATTCAGGTAGATTCTTAGACGAAGATACGAAAGATATCCAAAAAAGAAGGAATTAAAATTCTTATTCGTCTAAATATTAAGATCAAAGAATCTTCTTCTTCAAATGTCTTCGTCTAAGAATCTACCTGAATCAACAGTGTAATTCAATGCCGATAAGGGGAGTAGTTGTTTCTGTTAATTCCAAATTTATATTTCTTATATAGCCTGTAAAAGCCTTTCTGCCAGCGCCCACCTGATAAGACCCAATAGATCGAAACCGGTTGTGGGATATGACATTCGGTTCGCTGTACCTACATGATAGTACGAGTTCCAAATTGTGGGATCATTGATCTTAATATTTAAATGAATAAGGATTTTAATTCCTTCTTTTTTGGATTAAACAATTCCTGGTTCGAATTCCAGTTAGTAGAGTAGATCTTGTTTATTCTCCTTAGAAAGATAATGACCAACTATCATAGTACGTTTTTCTAAATTTGTTTTCTTCGTTTATAGGCATGTATGAACATTATGATTATAAAGATTTCTCATCTAGTATGTTCGGTGCATTTACTTATTGTCATACATACCAGCATTTAAAACGAACTGGGTGTGCTAAGAAAATAATTAGCCAACCTAATATTCATTTGTTCTGCATATTTTCACATGAAGACGGAAATCTTGCAGCAACACAGCCGTTTATTTGATTGGTTAAATATTATAATCAGGGCCGGCCTAGCCCGGGTAGCCATCGCTACCTAAAAAGGCCCAACAACTAAATTTTAACAATAATCTAATTAAAAACACAACGAAGAAGGAAGAGAACTATAACCATGAGAAATATCAATAGAGAATCTTCTCATTCTAAAAATTTATAAAATTAAGTTAAAATGGACGTTTAGTCAAGATTTGTTAGAAGCTGTTTCATTTTCTGTTGAACGAGAGAGCAATTAAAAATGGCGCTGCTACTTCTCAAGAATTGCAATTTGTTGACCTATTAATTTTTTAATATTTATTTTTTTTTTTTTGTAAGAATCAAGCTGAATTGCATTAAATGTACTTTTTACATTAAATTGACAGCGTAACGCATTAACCTTTCAAAGGTTCTCAGCACACAGTATAAAAAATATCAGTTTTATTTTGTTTTCAATGTTTTTAATGTACAATTGAATTTAAAATTTGAGTTTTTCTTGATGTCTCTTCTATATCTCCCGTAATTTACAAGAAATTGCCTATTAAAATTAAAATACCAATGTTTAAACTAAAAAATTAAATTTTTATTGAACAGTTGTTATATTTAATATTTTTACGATCGCATATTATATCTACACGATATTCTAGAATATATCTGGACGTTTCTAATAACATAACAATCAAATAGAGCTATTTATTAAATTGACAACACTGCATATCAAATAATAATTCAATACGAACATTTCGTAGAACCATTATTGTCAATTAAGAGTCAAAAAACATATTCTGAAAAAAATGTAAACTTAGGCGTAGACTAATTTTGCAAAATGCCTAGTCTGTAAGCTTAACATTGCTTAAATAATGTATTTTTAATTTTTAAATGGGTGTTGTATAAAATTGATTGACTTATGTTGTCTTATTTTTTGTGTGAAGGCAAAGAATGCTAGCAACGCGACCGAATTGGAAGAGGACACTCCGTGCCCATGGAAGTGTGAACTGACTAATGAAGCTGGATATGTTGTTTACTCTGCTTTAGGATCCTTCTACATTCCGATGTTCGTGATGTTGTTTTTCTACTGGCGTATTTACAGGGCTGCGGTAAGGACAACACGTGCCATCAATCAGGGATTTCGGACTACTAAAGGTATGTTATTCGCAATTCACGTCTGCTTAAAATAATGTAATAAGGAAAAGTTCTTCTTGCTTTCATTTTGTAATTGAAATACGTTACGTATATTTTTGTTTTATTATATTTATAGTTTTCAGATGTATGTTTTTTATTTAAGAAATCAATTTTGCCTTTGTCTGGCTGTCTGAAGCAGACAAAGAAAATTGGGATCTGGTCAAAATTAACACGTCAATAATTTATATTTAGAGGGTTGTTTTTCGCAAAATAAAGGAAAAACAAAAAGAATTAGGGACACTTCTGTGGGAAAAACAACGAAAACATATAAAAACCAGTTCAAATATCGTCTACTATTCTATAATCTATCACTCATTTGAACAAAAAAGACAGGTTATGTCGTTTGTATGAACTCGGGTGCTTTGGAGGTTTGAAAACGTCTCTCTATATTAAATGTATATATCGTTGCACAAATTTTGACTGGAAAGGGATAAAATCATTAACCAAGAAATTATGTTCTCTTCGTATAGATGCCTATTATATAGCTAACATAGTGACAAGTCGATAACCTCGATCGAAAACAACCTTATTATACATTAATGAACTCACAATTGGTAGAAAATTTTTACAGACGGCGTTCAGCACGTCATCTGTAGTGTAGTAGAAACGCATGCTACCGAAATACATTCAGCTGAATAGAAGCTATACTTACAATAGCTTACACTATTGTTTGGTCTTATTTAAATTATAATTATTCGGATATAAATATGTTTGATACAAATACCCAAATGAATCCAGCTAATTGATGAACATCTTCCGATTTGGGAAAAAGGTACTGAAAATCGGATTTCTAACCAAATTTGGTTTGATAATGAAGTATGTTCAACAGTTCGTCAAAAAACTTTCATAGCTGCGAATTTTCTCGTAATATTTAAAAAATTTCTCACTCGTCTCGATCGCTACAATATAGGGATGTACCCAAAACTGTCTTGATCCAAATTACCAGTGGTTTTGAAAGCGCGTGGTTTTGAAAGGGCGTTATCTGCGATGCATCGAACACATGCAAGAGAGCAGGCGTGGTCTAGTGGTTTAGATCATTGCTTATCATTGGAGAGTTCACCGGTTCGAATCCAGGTTCGGCTGCTTTGGTCCAAGTTTTCTGTGGTTTCATTGGATCATTTCAGCAAATGCTGGGGCAATCATATTCCACAGATAACCTTTCACTTCTGTTCTGTCTTCATTTCGTCCATCTCATCTTTCTCTCTCTAACCATACCACCCACCCATTCCCACGATTCTTGAAAGGTGGCTGAAGGGGTGCCTTACGCCCTTCCGTCCGGCTTTGCATTACAGTGTAAGTACTACCCGCCCACCAGCACGTGTAGTAACCCTCGGGAGAACCTTTTTATTTCCGTTAAAGTACTAAAGGTCAAAAAATAAAAATAGTTTTCATTTACTAGCGTACTAACCCAACAGTCTGTGAAGGCCTGCCTGCAAATAAAACAAAAATCAATCTAAATCTGATTTACGAAACTACGCGCCTAAAAAGAATCCTACTTCGCTTGAACTTTGCTCTACTGAAATAACAATGGATCCAACTGGTTAGCTATGACATTCATTTTAAATATATGTTACGTGGCAAAATAAATATTTATGTTATTGATTACCGTAAGCATTTTTCAATAAAAACCATTTTCCGTTAAATAATTATGTATTGGAATAGTATAATATAATTTTTTATATTTTAAATTTGACATTATGAAATTGGGCGAACATTCTATATTTTTGAGTAAAAAAGATGTTTTTCATTGTCAGATAGAGTAAGGCACTGGTGAAAACAATTAATTCCTTAGGATTAATTATTTAATTATTATAGTTTTAAATTTGGTAAGCATATAGCAAGTAAAATAAGAGACTATTTAATAAGAAATTATTTTCGGGTTATCGTCCTTAGATTGAATTGGTTTGTTCCAGCATTTAATATTTTTAGAAAGCAATGGTATTTATTTGTATGCATAATTTTTTCAAATCTAATAGTCAGTTACAAACAACTTTTTCAAAATTTTATTATAACTGTAACATTCAGCTGCTGAGGCTTTCAATTACTTAATGACATGAGGGTACTGAATATGTCTCTACTGGAAAAAAGCGAAGCGATAGAAACCGTTGAGAAAAGAAGCGTCGTTTCTAGAGCGTCAACTTTGACACGTTAGAGAACTAGAGCAAAGCATGGCGTGATGAATCGATTGCAATACTTAATAATACACATGGGTCAATTACCTTCGAAAAGATATAAATAATATAATAAATAAAGTGGTTATTGATTATCTTTATTACGTATATAAAATCGCATTGTATGGTAATAATTTTGTACCTAAAATGAATAGTTACTGAGATGAAAATTCGTCTATGCTGAATCTATTCACAAACACTGAAGACAAGGAAGTCAAAAACGTAATTTTCCAAGTATAATGTTAGTAGAGGGATAGAAACCTTTAAGTGGTTTCAGAATGAAATTTAGATTTTTTTAATAGTTTTGGAATCTAACTACGTCCAAACAATGCCGATGATCCGACATGTAATATTCTTCAATTATTTTATTATCTTCATCTAGTCCGTTTTGTTGTTTCCCCTTACCACCACCACCCACTCATTTCCACGATTCCTTAAAGATGCTTTCTGGCCTATCACCATTTTACACTGCAGTACATATCGGTGAATAATCAAAATCAGCTAGCGAGAATGATACACAATAAAAGTTTAATTTCTATAGAACATTACGATCAATATAAGATAAAATTGGTTTAGTAGTTGGATAGCTACACAAACTATCAAATACAATTTAAATACTTCGATATAAAACTTAACTAATTTATGAGACAATCTATAACTAACTGTGATCTACTTAAATAACCGCGTCAATGATCATTAAGATCTTTTGTAAATTTTAACAAACTCGATTATTTTAGTTTATTTTCCAATTCACTATACCAGAAACAGAAACATTCGAAGTTAGTTAGTTAGTTAAAGTCTCTAATGTTATTATAACTAAACCTGAAGGCATAAGACCATTTACTTAAAAACTATTTCTTACCTAGATATATTATTATTTATATTATTATTTTTTCTTGTTAAATAATTTCAATTTAAAGAAAAATTGTGTCTTTAAATTGCTTTAGGTTAATAAATTCTAATGTATTTGATTATTCCGGGAAATAAACTTTATTATTAAATTAAAGGAGGCAAATTTTCTGTAACTCGAGGTGACACCCTTCTCCGCTCGTTTACTGTATCGCTGACTGCAATCTTTAATTTTAAGCTTCCATGAGGTTAATTAAATAAATTTCTGTTTTCTTCGAAATGATTCGGGGAAGTGTTAACAGTAACTTCTAAAGATTGAAGTTTTCGATAAAGACAGATATTAAATTTTGTTTTGATAATAAGAGGATTCCCGTTATTCAATTAATGGAAATAAGAAAATGGAAAAAATAATGTAAGCTACAAAATTTGCAATCAACTAAATAAACTAAATATAAATAAAATAATAATAAATAAATGTAAGTTGGGTAAGTTGTTAACAAATAATAAACAAAATTGTAATAAAAATAAAAAGAGCAGCGTACACAACCTGGATTGTAACGATTGCGAGGTCATTTATATTGGTCAGACGGGTTGCAACATGGAAATGAGGATTAAGGAACATTTACGAGATATTTCACTTAAAAAAACTTGTACTGATGTAAAGTGTAACGTACGATTTTCTTACATATTACAACTGAGTCCAGTGTACTGTTGCCATTACTTCATAGATTCTTCATAAAAACTATGTCGATGGCGTAACACAACCTCTCGATAATTCTACTGTATAGGCATTTCTTAATTAACGTTTTTACAATTGCAGTTAGTTATAATTACACTTTAATTGGTTCATTGTTTTATTTTGGAATCATTGATTTCTCAGTTGAATGCTTTACAGGGTTTTCAAAAATTTGAGTGATAAATTGTGTGTAACTGGCTATACATAATAACATTACACTTGTTTTCTATGAAGCCGGTAATCAATTTGAAAAAATATGATTGGAAGTAATGCCTTAAAATGCTCTCTTTAATAGCCACCGTAACTGCTTAACTACCTCGGCTTTTACGTCTAATAAAAAAGTTCGTTTTATTTTTATGTTCGTTCATTCTTTTTATTCATAATGGTAAAGTTATCGCTTTGTAACTTAATGCTCGTTAACTGGGCAGTGATTGCCAGTATGATATGTAAACGACAGAAGCAGGATAGGCTTTTTATGGGTTATGAGTCAGTCATTTTTCATTGTTTGAATTTTATCTTCGCCCGTTTTCTCAATTAAATTGTCTGACATTTTTCAATTTCGTATAAGTTTGATAATTTCTGATAACTCGAGAAATAGACGGAAAGACAAAACTAAATGTCAAAATTATTTATATTTAAAAAAGAAGGAATTAAAATCTTTATTCGTCTAAATTTTAAGATCAAAGATATCACATTTTGAACGAGTCCTACCAAGTAGGCACAACGAACCTAAAGCCACACCCACGACCGGTTTCGACCTATCGGGTATCATCAGGTGGGCGCTGGCTGAAAGGCCTTTACAGGCTATATTATAAATATAAATATAAATATAAATATAAATATAAATATAAATATAAACATGGAATCAACAGAAACAACTACTCCGAGGGCTAATTTACAAATTTTTGTCAACTTTCCCCCATTATCTTTATTACGGTGCCATCCATAAGACTATTCTTAAATTGAGTTAGAAAGAAACCCTTCTCGAAAAAAGAAAGAATTTGCATTTTGAAAGAAACTATTATTTGAACAAACTGACATTAAAAATAAACTGAATGTTGAGTGGAACGAATTGATGAAAAGAGACTCGAACAGATTTCAATAAGGAATAAGAGAGATAGGTTGGTAGGACACCTCTTAAGACATTAATTGCTAGTTAGAGATATAATAGAAGCAGAAAAAGGAATAAATAGAGGCGGAGGGAGGCCTACAATAGATTTCTGTTCATCAGATTTATTCATAATAGGAAGGAATGAAGATCCGTATTCTACCAGTCTTCAAACTGACTCTATAATAATGAACATTATTATAAGAGCTGTGTGTACTCATGTACGCGCGGTAGAAGTTTTACTTCGATTATGTATTTAGATAATGTCAACGTGCAGTACCAACACCTCCTTAACAAGGCCCGACAACCAAAATATGACGTCAGTCAATTCAGGCTGACGTGAGACACCGATACTTAAACGATACGTTCACATGCAAGTAAAAACATCGTGGATCGGAATAGAAATGAAAAATATAACGTTTAAAATTATGTTTTAATCTCCAAATAATGTAAAAAAGACACATGTATAATAATTTGTTGAGTTTAGATTGTTCTATGACCGCAATTTTAACTACTTTTAATGGAGAAAGAAACGAAGACTGTGATTTCCACACTTCTTTGAGGTATCACTTCGTCTAACTGCGTTATGATGGGGGTCTCGCCAGTAGCCCTACACCCATATTTTATAAATAAATATAAACTAGAAATAAATTTAATAAATTACCTTAAATTGTCGGAGACAAATAAACGAATAATAATGACGTGTACACCAAAAGATGTAGCTTCCGGTAAAATATAAGGAACTGCATTTTCTTTAAGTTTTGGATTTTTCAAATCAACTGTTAAAATCTTACCTGTTTTCCAATCAACTTCTGAAATAGTGTAAACAATATCGGTTACCTGGAAGTGAAGATGGCAGACTACAGAATGCTCCGATATTATAAAATTTTCTCGATGTATTGCACTTAACCACCTTTTACGAAGATCTTCAGCTTTGGGAAACTTGAAGATATGAACTTTAGTCTTATTTGTTTCATAATTGCTGCTCAAATTTGGTACACAACACTTGTTCACCATGCTCGATGTTATAATTATTATAATAAACGATACACTGAAAGTATTCCCAGTGTCTCAGTATGATAACTAAATATTGGAAAATTACACAATAATTTTAATTAACACCAGCTTCGATTTTGCTAATACTTTCCGTGTTGTAAGCAAGGTTTAAGTAGCTCTGAAACAATTAAACGTTTTCGTTTCGGTACCGTATCTTCCGCCGGTGCCGCTCGTACTCTATCTAACGTAAAACAATCGGCCTTTTTATTGTGACGTCATACGTATTCTCATAATTTGCTGTGAGGCCTGATTAAAGGAGGTGTTGGCGGTACTGTCTCTACTGGCCGAGGTGCAAACTCGCCCAATCAGCAAAGAGCGACGACTACAGAGACTAGAAACACTAGTTATAATGCCGTAATGCAGCTCTAGCCACGTACTCTCCGCTACCTACTGCTGGGTTTTCGTTAGCCCTGCGTTCGCAACTTCCGTTCCGTGCTTACATTTTGCTCTCAATATCTCAAAAGAAGTATAACTTCAAAAAGTAAAAAGTAGAAGCTTTCTTATTATAAATAAAATAATGATTTTGATCGCTAACTTTAACTTTTAAAGTTCAAACTATTTTTGAGAAAGACGCCAAAGAGTTTATCTTCTCTTCACCAGCTATAGCAGGAACAGCTTTATAAATTAAGTGAAAAGTTTTACGATACAAGTGGAACCTAAAATTGGTTCCTTCTAGTATAAAAGCATAATACAAAATAAAGATATTACAGTTATATAACAGGCTTAGAGTTTAGATAATGCACGCTCTAGTAAAGACTAAGGATGTAATAAAACTTACCGATCTTGTAGGAAACCATAACCAACAGCGGTAGGAGAATATTTTGTAGTAATATAATAATAATACTTTGTTGCTTTACATGCCTTACAGGTTTTTTCAAATTACTTCTTTTACACTTACATACTTTTTTTATACAATTCTCTTTAAAACTACAAACTCTAACCAACATTTTTGTTTCTCCCTATTCTGTTTCATTTATCTCTAATTTTTAAATTTACCCCTGATACTATATTCAAATCTACTTTTTCCTTTAACATTGCCTCTACCCCTTTAAAAAAGTTACATGTTTTATCGGACATTTCACTCATAATTTTTCAATAATTAACCCTTTCATATCCTCCTCCGCTCTTACACCCCTCCATTCATTCATAAACATTCTTACCTCATCTTTTTCAATCACTATTGCAACTTTGCACCATACAAATCTACAAATCCATTCACTATAACCTTTTTTAAAAGCCCTTCCTGTATTGCCGCATCTTATCCTGGTCCAGATCAAGAAGAATATTTTGTATAATTAGCGGTTATAATTTATAGTACTAAAGTTTCTTAGTTTAAGAACACAAATAAATTAAAATCAATTGCGAAAGTATTACAATTTTAGGGGAAAATATTTTCAAAGTTTATAAAGGGATAATTTCGGATAAAGTAGTACCCTTTCACGGATAATTTTATTTTTCTCTCTATAATTAATACCCAAGACTGTGGTAAATGAATAAATAAATCAAAATAGAAGACTCACCCCAATTACCACTAACGCAATTTAACTGAGCGGACACGTGTTTCGCCCTCTTGGGCGACGTGGTCATTATCAATGTGAGAATAAGCAGGTCATCGTGGAAACAAACGCTTATTTTGAGGGCCTTGAGAAACCTTATTATTTAGAAGGAATAAAAAAATTAGAAACAGAAGATTATGTAGAAAAATAAAATAATCTTTTGCCGAAAAACTGATGTTTTCCTTTAAAATTGACGGACTTATCAAACCACCCTCGTACTAAAGGAACAACTTCAAACTCTTTAGAACTTGAAATTTTGTAACATTTGAATACTCCAGAAGCCTGTTATAAACTGTACCTCGAATCTGAAGTTAAATAACCTGTTTACGTGTGTAGTGTATTAGGTATCTATCCGCAAATACAGACAAAGAAGATGTAGTATTTTTATCGAAATACCTCCGGGCATATTACTTCGATATGATGTTTTATGTCTGGTTTCTCGATATTAGAACCGTAGCTTACTTTTCCATAAAACTCTTGACTGCCTGAATACATTATCTGCCATTCTCCGTCAGAGATTTTTATTTGTTTGAAGAAGAGATGAGCAAGTGGATGTGTAATACCTTCACCTTTTCAACTGAACTCAACTAGAAGACTTGAAAGATTAGATTGCCCTTACACTTGCGTAATATCCATCGATCAAATATGGGCTACTTGATTAAAATTTTAAAATCAATTTAATTTTCTGGAAACGCTGTTATAGTGAAGATGATTTCAACTAGACTGACTTTTAAATTCTATCTCCGATTTTTAATCAACATTATTAAACTTAAATTAAAAGTTGTAGTATTATACCTAAGAAGATAGTCATAGCATCGTCAGATAACAAATTGAGTTTTCTACTGCATAAACTTCGAAGCGTCATCCGGTTTAACTTTTTAATTTAGTTTTATGTCCTCCATCATATTTCCTCTATTTTCTATCGCCTGTTTAAAGTTAAAAGCTTCATTTTAACTAACCAAAACTAACAAGTACTTTAACCATTATTTATATTGTCGAATTTTATAGTTCACTTTTAATTTTCGATTACTTACATGCATTAAATATCGAAGTTAATATCTATTTACTTAACTTATGATTAATAAATACAGCCAACAGTAAATGTGTTTTTCTGCAGCATTTCCTGAAGAGTTACGCGGCACCTCTTGCTAAAAAAAAAAAGGTTTTTTTGTGTTTCATTCCCACCAGCTACTCGTGCCGGTGGTCGGGCAGTCCCTCCGACCTACACTGTAGTGCAAAGCCGGAGGGTAGGGCGTAAGGCCCTCTTCAGCCTCCTTGTAGGGATCGTGGGAATGGGTGGGTGGTGTGGTTAGGGAGCGAAAGATGAGACGGACGAAATGAAGACAGAAGAGAAGTAAAAGATTATCTGTGGAATATTACTGCCCCAGAATTTGCCTAAATGATCCAAGGAAACAACAGGAAACTTGGACCAGACAGCCTGACCCGGGTTTGAACCGATGACCTCCCGAATGATATGCAATGATCTAGAGCATCAGACCACGCCGCTCGGTGCAGCTCTTGCAAGAAAATTATCTTGCGGATATAAGAGCTATCACCACCAAGATTCGAGCTGCTAGAGGGCCGTGGTCTAATTAAATGGTTAGGTTCAGACGTTTCGTCAGCAACTACGACAGAGATGTTCAGTGATAACCACTGAACCTTTTGATTGCAGATTCAAAATCTATGCCAAAAACTAAATATCATTCATTTGAAACATTTTTTTAGTTTTGATAAATGATGCTATAATTGGCGAAATTCATTTTTTTTTCTGTTTTTATTTTCGGTTTTTGTAATTGAGAGTCTATTCACTCGATTCTGTAATACAATTGCAATATAAATTTACATTTGTTTTCTACACACTTCATATTTTTGTTACATAAATAATTTAGTTTTGCAAATTGGACCCCGCAATAATAATGAAAAATGGTTTTCAACGGAATCGTCTGAATTATTGATATGTTATGTTCCTAAGTCCTAATAGGCACAACCCTCCATGTCGTGTATTTTTGCCGCAAAAACCGAAGATATTGAATTTCGTCGATTTCGGTCATCTGTCAAAAATCGAAAAAGTGTTTCAAATAGATTATACGCAGCTTTTAGTGTAGACTACAAATCTGCACTCAAATACCTTAAATTAATCCTCGTCCTACAAAAATTATTGGATACGTGCTTCTTCATTTCCCGATTCAAAAAGTATTTTTCGATATATTCAACTGTTTCCAGACTTTTTGGACACCCTGTATTCGATATCAAGGATTGGTATATGATTGCATACTTGTGTGGATTTCCTTTCATTGTATACTTCGTATTTTATTTGTTTATCTAATTTTAAGATTACATTTGTAAGATTTATGTTTCTCCGTGAGACAGGATGTTTGTCGGCATTTATTGCAACGTTATCATAACTCGTTACGTTCAAATCAATTTTATATTTACTCTATTTGTGGGTATCTGGGAATATTATGTTTGTATAATTGTATATAGTTTGCAGCTTTCGCTTATTACCAGTCCATTTGGCAAAAGTAAGTTTTGTTTTCAAGATAAATAGTCAGTTATACGTTTAAACTTGCTGAGTAAACATTCCAATCCTAATTCTTCTAAATATTACTTAGATATATTTGAGTTCTTCTATAGACTCGCTGGGTACAAAATCTCTTTCAAATTTCATTTTAATTATACGTACATAGTGTAAATGTAAATTCTGAATTAAAGTTTGTAATTAACACCAATGCTTTGGTCCTTTGAGAAAATTATTAATGTGGTACAACGTCGATATTAGTGTAAAAACTGTAGTGTAATCTACCCAGGTCTATTCGATCGTCATGTAACTCACCTGTTGTCGGTTCGATACACTGGCTATTAACGTAATTTGGAAGGGTTGTTTATAGTTGTTAAATGAAAAACAACAAATATGTGACATCCTAACTTTATTATGAATGAAATAAGAAAATACCAGGGAAATCCCAGTAATATTAAATTTTAAACAAAACAAATACAAATGCCAGACTCAGCCTAGGGCTAACGTAGGGAAAGAGTATGGCAGATAAACCCACGATCTTAGCCCTACAAATCAGAGATGTGTATCATCCGTAAAGAATGAAATGTATATAAATTAAAACTATCACTTTGTAACGATCCACCCACACAGACACATGTAAATAATCATTTAAAACTGAAGAATGTTGGTATTAGTTAGTAGACAATATAAAAAAATAAATGTACTGAGGTCCCATACGGGAGGCAACCCAGCTATAACTTGAGATTTTAGAGCACAATCTGGGACCCACATAAAAATAAATTGCAGTAAATAAATACCATACTAAACACACAAATAAACAAGTAAATAAATGCGACGAATAAAGATCAAAATATAATGCAATAAATAAATACCAAAATAAACACACAAAATAAATATGTAAATAAATGCGACGAATAAATATCAAAACAAAATATACACACATGAATACTCCCAGATCAATACTCTACACGGGAGAAAATGTTAATAAATTCAACAAAGCTCTAAACATTCTGAACGCACCAGGTATATCAACAAAGAGCAAACGTTTATTAAAGTCTATACGTAATGTTATGAAAGTTAAATAATATTTGTTCTTTTTCTCTCCACAGGATCTAGAAAATTCGGCAATCGTTTCGACGAACAAAGGCTGACCCTTCGCATTCATAGGGGTCGAGGTCACTCAACACGATATGGCTCATCTCAAAGTTCCACGAGCAACAGCACATTGACCGCGGATAGCGCGTCTCCCAGCCCTTCCTCTCGCGGACGACACGAACGAGTCAAAATAAGTGTCAGCTACCCATCGAGTGACAATCTTTCTTCCCATTCAACGCCCCATCTGTTGTCTGTGAGCCCGACATCCCCTGTTCATTCCATCAATTACACAGTACATTACTCTAACGAAAGGGGCACTTCGGTTACCATGCTTGACCCATCCGAAACGCATTTGAGGGTGAAAACTATGAGTGATAATCATCGTAGACATTCGACGAAATCGGCAAATTTCGACATAGAGCGGGACAGGAGTCCCAGTCCGAGTATTTGTGACGACGGTACTCCCATCAGGTCAAAAGTAATGTCGCGAAAGATGGGAAAAAGGAACATTAAAGCGCAAGTGAAAAGGTTTCGTATGGAAACTAAAGCGGCTAAAACATTAGGGATTATTGTTGGTGGTTTTATATTTTGTTGGTTACCATTTTTTACAATGTACTTAGTGCGCGCCTTTTGCCATCATTGTATCCATCCGTTAGTGTTTAGTGTCTTGTTCTGGTTGGGGTACTGCAATAGTGCCATAAATCCATTAATATATGCCCTCTTTTCGAAAGATTTTCGATTCGCATTCAAAAGGATCATTTGTAGATGCTTTTGCAAAGGTGGTGGTGAATCTACGTCCAGAAGAGGTTCCGACGGTTCTCAGATGCAGACACGACACTTCCGGACCCCCAGCTATAATAATCGTTATCAAGAAGAGGACATAGATAACAGAAATGGATATCACAGGTGACGTATGAAGAAACCATCCTTAGCACGTATGTACCTCCATAGGAATCCTGCATTTAAGGTCGCGATGCACATTTACGGATAGTAGTTACTGTAACTTTGTAAGGGAGGTAAAGTTAAACAATAATTACGAACATAGGAAATTATTATTGGAAAACTACAAATTACAAGTCTCTACATTTTGGGTAAGTTTAATAAGTACCTAATACCTATCTACACTTTCAATCTATAGTGGATTCGGTGATAATTGATAAGAAATATTATTAATAAAAAGGGAATATGGTATATGTACTCCTCTTTATATGCAATTGCAATTCGTATGCGCATTTTCATTTTTTCCATACATTAATGTATTTTATAAAATTGTAAGGGAACAAACATTTATTTCAGTTAAAATGTTTATGAAAAATACTGAATAAGTAAGACGGATATAAGGCACCTGGTCATCGAATTGTTATAACCCTCAAACTTAAACTAATGTCAAAGTTTTTTTTTTAAATAAGTTTGTGAAACATGACTAAGTAATTAATTATTTATTTAATAGAGTTTAGTATTATTTCAAACTGTTTTGCTTCATTGTAATTATAATTTTTTAAGATTTAGCGCACTTAAACTTAATGAAATAACAACAAACTATGACAAAAAAATACATGATTTTTAAAGCCTGCAACGTTAAGTAGTAAAAAGGTAATGACCACATAGAATGTTGCTTAAAACATAGATAAAATTTCAACGGCGTATAGAGAATCCAGAAAATTGAAATTTATAGAAGTTAGATAGTTTTCACATAATTTGGTCTTCTTTAAATTCTGAACAAGAATAATGGAAATTTTTATTTATTGCTTTTGCGTAATTCTGTTAAATAGTTGTGCCATCATACGTGCTTTATAATATATGAGTAAAATTGTTTTATTTTAATTTAAAGTTGCAAAATTTTGTTTTCCACTTTTTCATTCTACGTTTTGGACTGTGATTTAACAATTTAACATTGGAAGATACACAACAGCTACTAGTAAATTCGAAAGTACGCAATGTCGCAACCATTTATGAATAGCAGCAGTAAGAAAATTTTTTAAATTCTTTCATTAATGGTGGTAATAACCTATAGACTAACTAGGGGTGTCAATTTTAAAAAGTCGAAAATACTTAAAAACCTTTTTACTACACATAAAATTTAATTTTCTGGAAGCCACCGAAATTCTTTATACGCATTTGAGAAATTATCTACTATTAATAATAATAATGACGTTCCGGTTTGATAATTTTCAAATGATTTATTTTGCTTTCGCTACAATTGTTTCGTTACACAGTAACTTCATCAGGCGAGATCACAAACTAACTTATAATATATTTTACGTTACTTAAATAGGTATTAAATCTAGGGTGGGGTATGTTTTTATTTTCAAATAAAAATTAAGATTAAGTAAGGGTGTGTTACTAACTTCTATTTGATCATTTAAGATAATGTTACTTTTGTTATGTTTGTTAATTTCTAGTATCTCAAGCAAATTTAATTTTTGACCTTTATTAATAGTGTCAAAAATTTCAAAGTTTTTATCGAAACGATGATTTTCTGATATCAGGTGTTCTGCATAGGTGGAGTGTGCCTTCTGTTGTTGGTATGCTTTTAGGTGTTCGTTTATCCTTTCTTGAAAAGATCTAACCGTCTGTCCATTTCACAATCTCCACATTTTAACTTGTAAACACCTGATTATGAGTTTTTATCTGTTTTATCTTTATTATTCCTAATTTTGTTACCTAAAGAATGATTTGTTTTATATGTAACTAGACTTTCACTATCTGTTTCTAACATTTTCCCAACTGTTTTTGAAATATTGCCAAAAAATGTGAGTGGGGTAAATGATTTGTATTTATTCTATTTATTATGTGGGTAAACCAGATTTAACGTTTTTTTTATTTAGAAGTCCTGTAATTCAATTTTTGCAATAACCATTATTTTTTAAGAAAGAATAAACGAACACCTAAAAGCTTACCAACAACAGAAGACACACTCCACCTATGCATAACACCTGATAGATATCAGAAAATCATCGTTTCGACAAAAATTTTGAAATTCTCCACACTATTAATAAAAGTCAATAAATAAATTTTCTTGAGAAATTAATAGAAGTTAGTAACACACCCTTACTTAATCTTAATTTTTATTTGAAAATAAAAACGTACCCCACCCTAGATTTAGTACCTATTTAAGTAACATAAAATATCGTATAAGTTAGTTTTTGTCATCTCGCCTGATGAAGTTACTGTGTAACCAAACAAAAGCAAAATAAATCATTTGAAAATTTCCAAACCGGAAGGTCATTATTACTATTAATATAGAATTTCAAAAGTTAACTGCCTCAACAGTTATTAGTTATCTGCAATTGATGGGACGCCCTATATTCTTGTATGTATAATAGTCGTGTTCATTTCTTCCGTTTTATAATTTTGGTTGTTAACAAACCATTATTTTAGCGTAAATAATAAGTACAACAACCTCGATGAAATTTTTAAAACACACGAGAAAGGTTTTCTGTAATTTACGAAAACCACAAAAAGTTCGTGTTCGATTTTATAAAGTAATCATCTGTTTGATAAAATTCCTCCTTGAAATGTTATTCAGTTTATTCGTGTAAAAATATCTTCGTATACAAGAGTTCACTATCAAGTATTTTTTGTGATTTGTACTCGTCCTTTCTACGACCTGTTGTTCGCCACAAGCTCCTTTACCTTGAGATATTGTATTACGTCATTTTCGTGTATAATAGAGAGTGGAAACGATACTAACCGAAGTGAGACATTACACGAAGATGTGCACATTATCGTATAAAATTGTAGCAGAGCGTGTTCGTCTTCCCGGAGATGTTGATTTGAAATATTACTCTACCGTAAACATTTGAAAACAGAAACTTGTGTAAGTATTATTATACAAAATTAAGGTTTATTTATGTATTTAGCGCGTACGGGTTTAATTGTTTGGTTACAAGGTAAATACTGAGTGAACTAGTACGGTTTCGCTGAACATTTTTATACATTCCTCAAAGCAATTTACAATTGAGCAAAATATTTTACATTAAGTGAGAAAAACGTATTAAGGCGATTACGCGAAATTTGAATTTTACAACTTTTCTTATGCAAGTTGGTAATAAGTACTATAATTTCTAATATAAATGCAAAGAAAGAAACAAGACAGCGTATTATAAACGTCGTTTTTATTTTGAAACCATTAAACGACTTTTTTTTGCTTTATATTGTTTGCTACGTTTATTGTCCATTATTTAAACATTTTTTGGAAAATCCATAATCAAGGGAACACTAGATTTTCACAAAATGTATTATTTAACATGAACACATGTTTCGCGAGTAATTGTTGCTAAATCTCATGTAAAATTACTTTTGAGTTTTTTATTCTCACAAGATACTCATACTGGTAGGTGGGCAATCCCTCTGACCTACACTGTAGTGCAAAGCCGGAGCGTAGGGCGAAAGGCTTTTTAGGAATCTTCGGAGTGGGTGGGTGGTTATACGGGAAAAAAATGGAACGAACGAAATGAACACAGAAGAGAGGTGGAAGATTACCTGTAGAATATTACTACCATATTATTTATAACTTACATCATTAAATAGTTTACAATTGAGGTGGGTTTGTGTCACAATTGTAATAAATTAGTTAAGGGGAATAATTTTCATCTATTAGGTCGTTCAGTATTACCCTATTTTTTTAAATTTATTAATTTCAAATTTCCTTAATAAATTTAACTTGTAATCATTATTATTTATCTGTTAAGTTTGGATTAATTGGATGTTTTTAAAACGTATTTCGATGCTCAAATGCACGTATTTTAAAATTCCTCCCCGTTTGTCCAATATAAATATTGAAGCAAGACCCACAAGTTAATTTATAAGCTCCAGAATGTTTTTCAATATCAAATTTATCTTTTCTGGTTTTAAAATTTTTTGTGAATGGTTAGTGTTTTATAAGCAATATGTATTAAAGCCAAACTTACGTAAAGAAAAACATATTTTATTTATAACGGGACCTAAATAAGTTATACTTTGGAGTTTATGAATGAGCTTGTAGGTCTTGCCCCAAATTTTATATTGATCAAAACATTTTTTTAAAAATAAGACTCAACTTTTGTTAGCCATGTTATAGAAGAAGTGCATTAATTCAAAAAAAGTTAGAAATGTATAACAGAATTTAAAAATTAATAAATTTGAAAAACTAGGATAATACTAAACGACCAAATAGAAGAAAATTGTTCCCTTCTACTGAATTTATTCTAGTTGTACTATAACCCCACCCCAATTGTAAACTATTTGAGTATGTAAGTTAGATTTAAGATTTTAACTGAGCGGCGTGATCTATTGGCTTAATTCATTACTTAGCATTCAAGAGGTCACCGGTTCGATTGCGGATCCGTCTGCTCTGGTACAAGTTTTTTGTCATTTCTATGGATCATTTGGGCAAATGCTGGGGCAGTAATGTTCCACAGATAATTTTTCATCTTCCTTCTGTCTTCATTTCGTCCACCTTAATGTCTCTCCTGAACGCCCTACCCTCCGGCTTTGCACTACAGTGTTGGTCGGAGGGACTGCCCGCCCACCAGTATTAGTAGGTGGTAACACTGAAACACTCCATAGCTTTCTTCTAGCTTAAGACTTAGTGGTAATTAGCCATTGCTTAAGTCAAGGTTTGGCGAAACATATATTACACGTTAAATAAAACACAATTAAACTTTTCACAAATTCTTTTATTTTCACTAATATAGTTTCGCTACACTGTAGCCTTTTTAAGTGAGTGATACATAATACTACTTATGTTTACACAAAACATCCTCTTTATCTTTATCTAACTTAACTTAAGGGGTGGGGTGTTTTATTTTGAATAAGTTTAATAATGGTGAATTATTTAAATCTATCTGGTCGTTTAGTAATAGGTCCGGCTTATAATTTTTTATTTTATTAATTTCTAATAATTCTAGAACATTTAATTTTGTGCTTTTTCCTAACACATGTAAAATTTTGAAATCTTGATTGAAATTGTGGTTTTCGCTAGTAAGTAGTTTGCATAATTTGAGTTCTGTTTATTGTTTGCATAAGATTTTAAATTTTCGTTGATCCTAGTAATAAACGATCTGCCTGTTTGGCCTATGTAACATATTTCACATGAACCGCAACTTCATTTGTAGATACCTGGTAGTTTATATTTGTCGGTTTTATCTTTGTTGTTTTTAATTAGTTCCTAATTTATTTGTAGTTTTAAATGTTGCGTTTATATTTTGTTTTCTTAATTTTGAAGCTAGACTATTACTTAATTTTCCAATGTATATTAAACTAAAATAATTTTTATTTTTAATTTTCGGTGATGAGTAAATTAATTGAATTGCTGATTTATACAATATACAGAACTCAAATTATGCAAACCACTTACTAGCCGAAAACCACAATTGCAATCAAGATTTCAAAATTTTACATGTGTTAGGAAAAAGCAGAAAATTAAATGTTCTAGAATCATTAGAAATTAATAAAATTTAAATCTATTTAAATAATTCACCATTATTAAACGTATTCAAAATAAAAAAAACCCCACCCCTTAAGTTAAGTTAAATTATCGAGAGGATGTTTTGTGTAGACTTAAGCAGTACTATGTATTACTCACTTGAAAAAGGAAAAAGCTACAGTGTAGCGAAACTATAGTAGTGAAAATAAAAAAATTGTGAAAAGTTTAATTGTGTTTTACTCAATATGGCTTCAAACTTTCACCAAGCAACAGCCAACGCAATCAATCATTTAAATAAAACATTTTGTGAAAATTTACTTTTGGGTTTCCTTTCTTAACTTTACCATTTTCGTACCAAAATTATACGAAATTTTTAAAATGAAAAAGTAAAGCATTTTCTCAAGTACTTTTTGCTACACATTCTATGAGCGTTTATAGCATGTTGTGATGGTGTAAGCAAGCGACTTTCATATGTATCATCACTTTTTGCGTCGTCTCTTTAAAACATATTGACTTAAATCGATTTCTGCCCGTTTTCCGTCGTCTTTTTTAACATATTTGTGTGCCTTTACTTTCATATTCAATGATAATATAATAACTGTGTGGATAACATTTATGAATATAAAGTACCACAAAGTTCATAAGAAAAGGGGGAAATGAGCTAAAGTTTTATCTTTCTACTCAATAAAAGGTGTTATTTTGTCGTTGAACTTTTTACAGCATAAATTCGTGGTTATTTAGCACATAATTCTGTGTCTTGTTAGTACAGTTTTTGTTTCATTTTCTTTTTTGTTCATTCATAATATATTCAAACTGAGATAATAGTACTTGGAAGCAATTCAAGGTAAAAGTTTCTATTTTATTGATTGGCTTACTGACGTTTCACTTTATGTTGAAAATTTTCATTAAATTCGTAATTTTATCTGTGAATGTCGTAAAAATATTTTATTAACTTATTTGTTTTGTATTTACATGATTTTTTATTCTTCCTCAAGAAAAAACAAAACAATATCAATTACATATAAGTTCCTCAAATTTACCTTGATAAGTAGTAAGAGAACTCCTGAATATTCTGTTTTTTTTTAATAATTAATTACAATTAAAATAAGGGGAAATATAGAGATTCATTAAATTTAAATTTTAGGTAATACTTTTACAAAAAAACATTAGTTGTTTGTTTAGTTTGTCAGAATCTAATTGCGTTTATTATTTTTAATTTGAGACAAACGTTTTTATACTTATCATTATATATTTATTAAAAGCATGTACCCACGAGCTTTTCAGGACGCTTTTCTTATCTCACTATGTTAATTATACAATTTAAACAACAAAAGCTTCTGGCTTTGACTAATTGTTCTTACACAGGATCTTATTATTACGACAAGGAAGCTTCTTAATTTTTAATTGCTTTTCGTGTTACCACTACGATCTTTAAGTAGGTATAAAGTAATTTAAATGGTTGTTTACGTTTTACATTTTGTTTTTAAATTTTACACTCTATATAAGTACAAGTCAGTTCAATATTACAGAATAATAATATTTTAAAACAATAAAACCGTTTTTTTATTTATTGATACAGATTATCTATTTAGTTCATTTAAAACTTAATTTGTGAACCAATTGTTTCATTAAGTTTGTGTGTATTTCTTGTTATGCTGATAATTTGTTGCACCATTACTGACATTCTGAATAAAAAAGTGGTTCATAAATATTACAAGAATACAAATATAGATGTGTCAAATAGTTCAATTAATTATTATTAAATCTAATTTATACATAGTAATAATTAGCAAAAATTGCGTATTTGCATTATTTAAAGTCAGTAGAAGGTTTATATCTATTTGAAGCTTATTTTTTAATTTCATGTTTAATTCTCCTCAATTCTGGATAAGTTCAATCATAAAAATGCATTGTTTTGAGTGAATCTGTTCAGAAATGATTTGTTTAATATACAAAATACGTTTAAATAACGCTTATGAAGAAGTTTATACTACAAAAGTTGATATTCAGTAGTTACATACCTATACCTTGGCAGTAGCATACATGCTTTGAATAAAACAAACAAACACCCAAAATCCACGAAACGTTTAGAAACCTAAAACGCGTTTCGACACCCATGGTGTCATCCTCAGTTAGAGACAGTCTCACTCTTTCGATTTTCTTGTAGCATACATGTTTTGATTATCTAATATACTGTATAATTATTATATTGGTAAAAATTATATTTATTTATCATCATAAAAGCAACAAAATTTGGTTTAGTGAAGTTGTTAAAAATTCGCCAAGAAACCAAATAGCTAAGTATTAAATATCATACTTAAGATTATGCGGTTTTTTGTCTTTTGGTGAAACATTTTAATAGTAACATATACGAGAAAGAGAACATACCTGGTTTTATTTCACAAAATGTATTTATTTTCTTAACAGTATCGTTTCTTTTGATTATGGCGTAAAGACGAAACGGTACTGTTAAGAAAATAAATACATTTTGTGAAACAAAACCAAGTGCGTTTTCTTTCTCGTTTATCTTATTATTAAATATCGGTCGAAAAATAAAAAAGTTTCGCCAATTTTTAATACCTTCAAAAATTACGTACACTTAAAAATGCTAAAAAAATATTTATCATGTAATAATTAAGCAAAAAAATATTTAGCGTATATTTTGTTTCATGGCTGTTGATTATATCTGGTCTTCATTTATCGTGAAAATCAGAATGACTTGAGCCCTTGTATTTTTCGCATTCCATGCTTTCCATTCCGATGTCGATCGGTCTGTTGGTTCGACCTCTGTTCCATTAACAACCTTTTGAAAATTTTCACCCTTCAGCAGAATCGTTACGCTAAATTCCCACAATTGGAAATTAGTGCCGTCGAATTTGGGAATGTTTCCTGATTCGGATTTAATCTACACGGCCATCGCGACAAAACACCACTTTACTCGAACGTAACTTAAAAAAATGTGTACAAACTTTCATGACGCATTATGCCCTACGTATGTATCTAACCTATGAGATTATCCAACCTGCCTGCGCCCTAACCTGTTAAATAAAAAGTTAATAATCCATAGGTTATTTATTAAGGCGTGTTGCTTGGAATGAAAGACAGATTTGGACTACTGAACAAAAGAACACTAATATATCTAAAATAACAGTCGATTTTACCATGACTAAAAATCACTTAGAAAAAATAATAGTAATATAAACAAAACAAAGCAAGCGTCGTTCAGAAAAGAATATCAAAAGAAAATAAATCCTAAATGCAAAATATGAATATTATGAATTCTCAACAATGGCTAGTGTTTAAAACATTCACTAAAGCAAATTTTGGCTGATATGTCTGGTCTCTACTTTTTATGCAAATCTATTTTTTTAGCAGTGTAACTTCTGAACCTCCTTTAGGGTAGGAAGTAGTCGGTCGGTCAGTGTTCTGTTGAAGCTGTCTACGGCGTGTTGAGAAGAACCAAATAGTTCGAAATCGCGAAATTTCTTAAACATTCATGTTGCTACCTAAAATCAAAAATAATCATGTCTCTAATATTAAATATATCAGTTTTTAAATTCATTATTACTATTATTTTACATTTTTTAATTATTCAGTTATAAAGAAAGTAGCTAAAGTTGCTAACTAATTTTTCCAATTCTTCTCCTTAATTTAGAACAATTTATAAATCAGAGCTAGAGGGGGTTGTTTACTTTAAATTAAAAGACTAACATCCAGTGTTTCGTCTCCGGTTGGGAGACTCTAAACCTACCGTGATAAAAACCTCCCAACTAGAGGCGAAACGTTAGACGTTGATTTATTGATTTAAAATAATCGCTCTGATTTTTGAATTTTTCTAATAAATAAATACCGTAAATTAACTTTAAAAACTTACTTTTTGGTGAAGTTGCTGGGTTGCTAGTTGTACAGGTAGTTTAAAATAAATCAGTTGCTCCTAGATGTTGTAGGCAAATTATTTAACATTCAACATTATAAAATCAACTATAGGATTGAATTTAATTTTTTTAATTTTCTATATAAATCATTAGGAAATTTTATTAATAAATTTGCTTGTTCTAAACATGCACCTGTTTTGTAAAAAGATCTATAAAAGTAATTCCTTTCGTTATTCAATTTTCAGATTCGTATTTCGTGGTTTTTGAGTTAGTAGTTAAAACGTGTGTGGGCGACATATTCTACGCGATAGTGAGGTGATTTTTAAACGTGTAAAGGACAATCAAAATTAAACCGTTGGCAACGTTTAATGAATGAATAGTACTCATAATAGAGGCTCCATTGCTTTCTAGTGGATTGGTTTGGCTGCTGAAAAATATGCTTTAAAGGTACGCTTTTTATATTTATTTTGTGAAGCACCTCTAAAATTTTTATTTTTCTTTTCTCTTTTTTAAATTCTACTTTCCGTTTTGTACACTTGACAATTGCGTTCCACTATTTCACATTAAATACCGTGCAGTTTTGATGAAAAGAGCATTTATTAAGCTGATTCTATTTTTACATTAATTCAGTGAAGTAAAGGTTAAATGTCAATTATACACAACACAAGTATAATGTAGTCGTAGAAAGGGCGTTTACGTGAATATCGTAAAAATATATAATGGTTTTAAAAAGGCGCGAATGCAGGGGGTTTGGAGTTCAACCCCTCCACTCCGCCCCGAAATGTCCAAAAAGCTTAAATGTTGGGTTTAATAATTTTCCTTCATAGGGTTACAGTTAGGTGTAGCTCGATGGCGTAGTCTAGTGCTCTAGATCATTGCTTAACATTCGGGAGGTCACCGGTTCGAACCGGGTCCGACTGCTCTGGTCCAAGCTTTCTGTGGTTTCCTTGGATCATTTAGGCAAATGCTGGAGCAGTAATATTCCACAGATAATCTTTCACTTCTCTTCTGTCTTCATTTTGTCCGTCTCATTTTTCTCTCCCTAACCACACCACCCACCCATTCCCACGATTCCTGCAAGGAGACTGAAGAGTGCCTTACGCCCTACCCTCCGGCGTTGCATACAGTGTAGGTCGGAGGGACTGCACGAGTAGTTAGCGGGAATGAAACACAAAAAAGTTTTTTTTTGTAGCTCGGTGGAGGGTAAAACTTTTATTTGAAATCAAGTTAACCTCTCCTCTGGAGTAGTCATTTGAAAATCCCGCCATGCTTATAGTTTTAACAGATCCAGTATGAAAGCGCTACTAGTAAAACCATCATTTGAGTAACCTCAAAAATGAATTTATACCCTCGTCCGCCACTCTAATTTCCCTAATTGTAAACTAAGTAGTCTTGCACACTTGTGCGACACGCAAGGTTTAATTTATGACGATATCTGTATTTATTTTACGGGAACCAGCCAAAAGTACTTTTGCATTCGCTCTTGCTAATTATTTATTTACAAAATTAAGCTGACGTCTCTTGTCGGAAATTCTATATTTTCCTTCAATTAAGCAATGTTTTCTAAGCAATTTGTACTATTGAATTATGAAAACATAGAAGTTCGGGATAACAGAAGTGTTAAATATTTAGGTTTATGTTATGTAACTCGGCAAAACTACTCCGAAGGAGTTTAAGTGCTTAAGTGGTATGTCGATGGAGGAAGTTCGGAAATTATTCGTTATACTCGTATATAATGGAAATGAGATGTTGTTTTGCAACGTTGATAATTGCTTTGGGATATTTTTTATACCAATTTTATAATTATTTACTTAATTTAAAAAAACACAATTTCAAAATTGTTTAATTGTCCACAACAACTATGGTTTCTTCAGATGGAAAAACTATTGTGCTTATACAATAACAACAAGACGTCAAAGAAAAGATAGGAGTAATAATATTAGTATCTATTTGATCATTAAGAATAATATTTAATTTATTGTATTTATTAGTAAACATGCTTTCCATAAGTTTAGCTCCTTAATTTAATATGCTTAATAACGTATATTCAGCATATGTGGAACCTATTTTAATATATTAAATATTTCCACTTTACTAGAATTTTTCCGACGCTAACATTTCCTTTTTAATTATTTCAATAGAACTTGTGGTCGGAAAATTGTGAAACATGCTTTAAATATTAAAAAATTAAATACAAAATATACGCTAAAAATACACGTAGATTGTCGAACTTCCATGTCTTTATTGTTGAGAATTACAACGTTTCGACTGGTATGGTATCTCCAGTCGTAACACTGTTACAATAAGTTTTATTAGAAACACTCTACATATGTTTCGACCTTCGAGGTCTTTGTCAAAAGTAATTTAGTTACTAAAGGTAAAGTACAATGGTTTTACATTTATAGGTACGGGTAGTTTAGGTACAATACAGGTGGTTTAGAAATACCATTAATTAAATTGTACTCCTCAGATATTTATCAATTATTGGGGTGTTTCTAAATTTATATTTGTCGCTAGTGATATTATGATTATTTTTGATAGCTTTTTTAATTTCTTGAACAATTTAAAATTTTTAGAAAGTCACGGCGTCTCTGTATATAGTTCAGTCCAATTAGGATTTTTAGAAGAAAATAATTATACATTTTTGAAAATTTGGCGATAACTATTTATTTAGAAGAATTGCCAATACAGGCCAAAAAGTTTCCACCTCTATCGTGAAGGTTATCCCCTATAATGCGAAAAACCGCTCCCCAAATGAAAATATGTTTTCTTCATTCATATTTCCAGTGGAAAAACTAATCACTGCATGAATGCTCATCAAAAAAATCTACATAAGGATAATTATATATCACATTGCTAACCCTCACAGTTTTCTTGCATCATTATCATTTTAAAGTAAGGTGAATTTTATCCCAACGCATGTGTGCAAGAAAATTGATGTAATACAGTATATTACTAGAAAAAAAATTTAAATGGGACAATTGTACGATGAAAATGGTAGGAAAAGAAACTCCGGAAACTTTTTTTATGGTTTCCCCTGAGTAGACATATTCCACTATGGTTTTACTTATTAATCTTTGGTTTGAAAATCAAATAATAATTTTCATTCCGGAACCACCATAAAGTACATTTTGGAGGTGGGTTTTCGCATTATAAGAGATGTTCCATTTACAGTAGGGATGAGAACTCTTTTGGCTTGTATTTCTAATCCTTCCTAGAGGTTATTGCTAAATTTTCAAAAGTATGCAATTTGTTTCACCATCTAAAAACTGCGAGAAAAAATTACAATCCAACATGCAATGTTCGTCGACGTAACTATGCACGTTCTTTTGTAAAAAAAGGTGCAATTAATTAGAAACAAAAGGAGTACATATACCTACAAAAATAGAATTGCAAGAAGTACACATAACATATATGTACATATATTATCTAAACTAATTCATATGTATATTACAACTTTGTTTATGAAAACAACAAGAATAGATGATTGAAGAGTGGTAGTTGATTATTTATTTAATATGTTACGAAGGCAAACTGAATAACTTTACCTCCTGTCCAAAACTTAATATTAAGTAATCTACGTCTGATATGAAAAACATTTTCATGTTTTATTAATTTGTAATTAAGGAGAGGGAAACCTGACGACTTACTATAGATTAGTAAACGTTAATGTAAAAGACACATTATTGTAAAACAATCACCAGTGGTAGATAAAATGTGTATCTTAATTTAATATCGTGTCATATTTTTTTACTTGTCAGTCATTTACGACATGTTCTATTACATATATTTATTTCTTTTAATCCTTTTCATCGTTTAACTCTCAACTTCTTATGACAAATAATCAAATTAATAACTTTGTGGCAGAATTTCTAAAACAATAATGTCTTTACAATAAAAAAAGTTTGGAAAGAAAATTAAACATTATAGATGGCTTTTACAAACGTACACTGACAAAACATCCTTCTATTACTGTTATTTATAATATAACTGCATATAACTAATATGTTAAGCATAATAAAGCATAATACCTACATGTTAAACATACCTAATAAAGTATTTTAATGGAATAACGATCCAAAAAAAGAAATTGTACAGTGCTATACTGTATAATCCAACTTCAGTCCACTAAGTAAAATATTTATTTAATTGAAATTCTTGTGATGTGTTACGGTGTTAATGCAATTTCAAGAGTTTATTCTTAGTTGTTTTTATTGATTGTGAGAAAATAAAGAAACGAAAATTTCTATTTGTATTTTCATATTTAAATAATTTAAATTAATAATTTCGTTCTTATGCGTGATTTAGAATTTTATTAAATAATTATATTTTTGTATTTCGTCAATGTCAATTATACAGTAACTGAAATATTGTATTAAAAGTAAAAATAGACATTGTGTTCACTATTCGATGAAGGGCAAATTTAGAAAAATTAAAAATCAACCTATTAAGAGATAATCATAAGGCATCATGAAAAAGATACCTAAATATAGGTTGGAATTAACAAAAACATGTGAATTTTCTGTAGTTATTGCTTCATATTTCTATCGGCATCAAGAAATATTTTGGTCTAACTTCTAACAGTTTTTCATTTTGACAAGTGATCGACATTTAGGCATCTCGTAGATAAAATAAATAAACTTCTATTTCTATAAACTTCTATTTCTCTGTATTTTTACCTAAGGAATCACTTTTTTTATGGTCATAAAGGTTTCCATTTATTTGAACTGTCTAACTTTGTTTTAGAAAAAAACGATTGACCTCTCACGCCTTTTTTAGACCTATCTATCACAAGTAATTCCTCAATACATTGCCGCATTTTTTGTGCGTTTGTTCTTAATAACTTTCATAATGAATAAGTAATTCATATATATCATACCTACCTACGTACTAATGTATAAAAAAAGATAAAACAGTGAAATAATAAAAAATAGAAGTTTCTTGTGGACTAAAACATTTTCATTGTATCCTCTTCGCCTAATATTGAAATGGCTCTTTAAGTTATCGATTAATACGCGGATGTGATCCCTTTTTCCCTAAAAACTGGGCAACAGAAAAAATTTAAAAGAAGGATCCCACTTCTTTTTAAACACACATTAAGTTTTTGATATTATAATTTTTTTTCGGTAATAGCCACACTTATTTTGTGGTTTCCTTGTCAATAAGTCTCTTGCTTTTTTTATATCAGGCTTAATTTATTCATGCAGTTTATCAATTATACGCATCTTTTATTTGTATTATTGTAATTTATAAAACTTCCCTTTTAACATCTAATCCACTCTTACATATTCTGTACAAGTTTCATCATTCTTCAATTTATTCTCTAACTTTATGTGACCACTGTATCTTATCATGACTTTAAGAAAAGGGGATTTTGTGAAAAAGAGCTGGAAAATGAATAAGATAATAAAATTTTGAGAAAATATATACAACCTTTGTACTTAGAAAGTACTCCTTCATTTTTTTATTTCTTCGAAATACAAGGAAGCAATTGAAAAAATAAATTTTGATGTTAAACTAAATAGAAATTTTCTCCTGCAACAAAATTTTTAGGGATGTTATAAGTGTTTGTAATATATTTCTCTATGTTCCATTGTAATAGACAACTGTCTCTTTAGGTGATAAACTAATAAATATGTTGATGTCTCTGCAATTATGGCTGTGTTTCGTAGCCAAATTATTTGTTACTATTTTGTTATACATTGCCATTACGGACTATCATGGATGTTCCTTATCTTACCACATAGTTATCTATCTTAAGAATTACTGTTAGTCACTGTTAACTAATGTACGTAACTTATAATTTCTAATATATATTTATCTACCTGTAAAAATAAATAGACAGACGCCTCTCTGTAAGATATGTAAATGTTAACTATTAACTATAAGCTCAAATAAACTGTTCATCACCTAAAAAATATTATAAACATAATCTAGTACATTTATTTCAATATTTTTGCTAAGTAATAGAAAACATGTACACCTAAGAGTTTTTAGGAATTTGGTCATATTGTCATGTAAATATCACCTATTCATATAAATTAAATCGAACATCCAACAGAACGGTTGATTGTATGAATAATTTAACTTAAATGATTGAATATTTTGAAAAGAAAGAATAGCGCAATAGCCAATACTAACGTATGGAACACGAAGCATAGCGGTCGAGAAACGATAGTTGCCTTTAGTAAACTGAAATAACAATATAAAACAGAAGAAAAGGAGAAATAAAATATAGAACAAGCACATAATACAAATGTGCAAGGTACCATATCTAAATGTATTGCACTAAGGTAAAATAGCTTCACTACAATAAAAATTATAAGGTAATAAAGCAAGGTTAGGTAGATCACCTTTTTTTTTATTTATAAAAATAGAAATATGAAAAAAATACAGAGGGCTAATCTAAGCTTCAGCATTTTATCTTATAAGTTTTATATAAAAATTTCAATTATAAATTACCACACTCGTTCATTTTTGGATATTCATTCACAGTATTTAAATTTATAAACAAAACACTTACGATTTAACAAACACATTAATAAAATAATCCCAAAAAACAGAACTTAAATTATGATTAGCAAACTGTATTATGAATCGAAAAATGTAGCTCGAAAACCAGCTAGACTGGTTGAAAGAAAGATCAAATTGTAACTTTCCTTGACTGATGAATTAATAGAGAATTCACATTATTTTTTTTTTTTTTTGAAAATGGTGACGGATATTTTAGGTGGAGGTAGCAGAGTTTTTTGGCGAGTTATTTTGGTTGATGGTGATATGAAAATAAAGTAATTAGTAATTGAAAAATGTACCGCGAAAAGCTTGATTTAGCTTCTATAAAGCATATAAATTGGGAAACACTTCAATTAACATTATTGGAATTCAATCCGTATTGGACAAAAGAAACAACAAATAGTTATAATAGAACTAAGGAAAGATTGCAAACAATGCATTAGTAGAGCCCAGACTTTCCGTTGTAAATACATTCAAAACAAGATTATAAAATAAGATAAACATCACAGTACTGTATTGTTAATATTCACTAAATATTTAAATATTCCTCAGCTATAGAGATTCATATTTTAAAAACAAGAAAAGTAAAACTGATCAAAATGAATATTTATTTACTGCACACACGTTATCATACTGTAAGAAATAAAAATACAAAACTGATCCGTCTCTCCTAGCTACCAAGTGAGAGTTGGACTACTAGGGTAGGACAAAAGATCCGAGCACTATTACCGATTTTTCTTTATAGTAACACTTGGGCTAAAAAGTCCTGAGCCTAATACATGGATGGCGCCAGTTTCATTGCATTCACTTCCTTTTCAGTTAGTACTAACCGAAATCAAAAGGCAGCTGTTAAAATTTCATGGTATTCTATTCATTGGTTTGTGAGTTGTTGTGCTAAGAGTGACTTTATCTAGCTACTTTTGTTATTTTCAAAACAATGGATCGAAAACAATTTCGTGTTTTAATTTTACACTGCACATTTTACTTCTTGATGGGAGAAAATACCGTTCAAGTGAAGTAATGGCCTGAAAAGTGGAAAAGTGTTTTGGAGACTCCGCACCATCGAAAATAACCGAAACAAAATAAAATGTTGGTTTGTTGACTTCAAACGTGATCGTAACATAGAGACACTGATGATCTAGAACGCAGCGGACGTTCAAATGAGGTGGTAACACCAGAAAACATCAAAAAAATCTACAAATCGTTTTGAATGATCGAAAAGTAAACTTGCGTGAGTTAGCTGACATCTTAAAGATGTCAAAAGAACGTGTTGGCTTCATATTGCATGAGCATGAGCATTTGACTATGAGAAAGCTAAAGCTCTGTTCAAAGTGGGTGAGTTGAGGCAAAAGATCAATTATTAAATTTTGTTCTACAAAAGTGGTATTGAAATGTTAGAGCGGCGCTGGAATGATTGCGTTGTTCTTGATGGAGATTATGTTGAAGAATAAAGCCAATTTTGAACAAAAAAACGTGTTTTCTTTATTAGGCACGGGACTTTTCAGCTCATGTGTCACTGGTACCGCAAATCTGAAAAATGTTGTTACAAGATGTACAATCATTAGTCATCACGCTGTCAGATTAATTCAATCTTTTTTCTCTTTGTTTTACTGTAGTCCTCGTTGCGTTTAATACATTCTTCTCCATGTCGCTAACAGGTTCTCATTTAGATTTATTTTTGAATTACCTTTCGTATTCTTTGCATTGATTTTTTGTTGCTTTTTTCCTTTTATCAATGTACACTGATGAATATACAACCCTGGATCCCCGCTTGCAATATCAATTGTATAGTTATAGTGCAAAGTTAAAATTATACAGTTTTTCTTTTTTAACTTGTTTAGTGATTAACGAATGTTAATCAAGATAGTGACCATTTTGCATTTTAGAGATTTAAGGAAAGAACACACCATTATTAAAAAAAAATACTAATTTATTTTTCTATAATTATCATTAAACATCTACTCAGTCTTTTACAATTAATTGACCTTTCTAATTCTTATACTGGCACATCTTAGGCAAAATAAATATTTAGTTGCAGACATTAATAAATAGTATGCCTTTTTACATACATATGTAAAAACGAATCTTAGTATATCTTACAATATCTAGCCAAAAATTCTGACTCCACCTTGCAAATCTACATATCACTAGTTATGATTCAATTTGAGCTATATTATTTATCATTCAGTACCGTTCAAAGTCCAGTCTTATTTTGAAATGTTATAATTGGTTTCTGATTTTCTACATCAGTCGAATTGGTAGAACCACCCAACAGGTACTGTACTTCTTCCATAGTTTTACCTTTCGTTTCGGGAACAACGATAATACAAAAAACTGCACCAAGAAAGCTGATAGCAGAGAAAATTCCAAAAGTAATCCCTGTTCCTAAACCTTGAACAAGTGTTGAAAATAATTTAGTGACCGCAAAGGCTAAGGTCCAATTGAATGCTGCCGCAATCGAACACGCTGCTCCTTTGAATTCAGGCGCGAATAGTTCTCCAGATATCATCCACGGGATCGGTCCAAAACCAATGGAAAATACTATGATGAAAATAGTCAAACTTATAAGTGGCAGGAAACTGAGGTTTGAAACATCCGTAGTTGATTTAATATAGAAATAGATTCCTAATGAACAAGTGCAAACAGCCATTACTGAACTGGATATAATTAGCAGAATTTTTCGACCGGCTCTATCAACTAGAAGGGTAGATGCGTACGTTGCAACCACCTGATAAAATAAAAAAGGATTAACTTTTTGAATCTTACGTATCTTGCTCAATAAATGATTCAACGATATGTTATTATTAATATCAGTATCAATACATATTTAATTTACAAACCTGCATTGTTCCAATAAATATGGCACACATATTGGGAGACATTTTACTACCACTATCCTTGAAAATCTTTTCAGCATAAAAGAGCACGGCATTGACTCCGCTAAGCTGTTGGAAAAGCATCAATGCTAAGGAAATGACTAGGGCTTTGGAGGCTGCTTTGCTCCTAATTAGATCAGATAGACCGGCTTTGTTTCTCGCAGCCTCTGTTATACTCTCATGTATGCGAAAAAGTTCATCTTCAACATCGCAACTTTCGCCTCTAAACCACTGCAGGGATTTCCTCGCGTCGTCAATTTTCCCTTTAGCAGTCAGATAAACCGGCGACTCGGGCATAAACGAAAAAGTAATCAGATGAAGTGCCGGAAGAATTGCCGATATCAGGGCCAAATATGTGAAGTTTTTTTCCACGCTACCTGCAATCAAGTTATAGACGTTGTTATCACATTTACAATTGATTAGAACGATAGGCGGTACATCCAAAATTCATATACATAGCTTGAATAGTATTCGTTGTTGTTTTTTTGTGAAACATTTTATAAATAAAGAAATTAAATAAATAAAACAGCTTTTTTGTTGCATTAGAATCTAATGTCACTTTTATGAATCAAAGGACCATTAAGCACCGCACAGATCGCATCAGTTAGACAAATATGATCTCTAAATTCAAGTGTGGAACAAATAAGCAGTTTTATTTATTTCATATACATGTATTTGTATATACGCGTAGACAAATAATTGTATTTTACGTATACGTAAAATATTAGATGACAATATTGCTGCTTACCTAATATTGTATAAATATACATACGAATATCATAGAAAGGTAAAGTTTGTTTCGTTGTACAGAATAATCTATAGAATTGAAGGTGCATTTTCAAATTGTCATTAGTATTTGAATCTACGGACGTAGCGCAATAAAAACCAAAGAAAATCAGAAAAAGGGAATCTATTTTAATACAGGAAAACCCGTTTAGAATGCGTGTTTTTTTGTTTTATTATAACGAAACCATTACTTTCTATCTAAGATTGGGGTCGACATGTTTTTACCTATTATACATTAGATTCTAATGTCACCTTTTTGAATCAAAGGACCATTAGGCACTACACAGATCGCATCATTTAGACAAATATGATCTCTAAATTATATACAAATCATTACATATTTAGGCACTAAAAAAACACAGAAACACACTTTGTTGCTTTTTCGCAAATATATTTAGTAATTTCTTACAATATTGTTTCGATCTTGCGATCTAGAGCTAGAGTTCTCTAAGTACTCTTTGCTAAATTGCAAGATCGAAACAATATTGTAAAAAATTACTGAATATATTTGTGAAAAAGCAACAAAGTGTGTTTCTATGTTTTGCTATTACAATGTTTCACAATCATCCAACCGCAAAATCCGTTGATTTTATATTTAGATAACCCTCCCCTCGTAAGATTGAATTTCGGTCAGTCACTATATATAAGTAATATATCTGAGGCGGAACTTGATATTTAAATTCTGATATGTCTCGATTTTGTAAGGATAATTTTCAACAACTTCAAGTAAATATAATTCATTGTTATAATACTAAAACAGACACTACACTACAATTTTTTTTAGATATAAAATTATTCATATAAAAGCCTTATTTAAAGAACGGCACTTCTACACGAGAGACAACTACTTTTATCTACTATGAGTATGGAAAATCCCAAGTTAAAGTTAAATTAAATAAAGAAAGACTCACCCTAATTACCACTAACTAAATTTTGTATGAGTGGACACGTGTTTCGCCCACTTCACACGTGGACATTATCAACGTGAGACTGAGTCCCACGTCTGAAGTGGGCGAAACACGTGTCCGCTCATATAAAATTTAGTTACTGATAATTAGGGTGAGTCTTTCTTTATTTATTTAATTATTGTTTTACCACAGTCTCCAATTTTCTACTTTCCAAGTTAATGTGTTTATTTTTCAACCGCCATTTTTCCGAAACAAAATAATAGTTTTTTTTTATATTTCCTTACACTGAATTTGCAACTTTTAATATTATACACATATAACAGTTATATTATAAAATATAACAATTATAGTAAATATGGATAACCATTGTTTAACTAATCGATAATCTAGTCTTAGGTAGTTTATTTGGTATATTTTAAAAATACAATTTAAATTATTGTACGACATAATATCCACTAGAAGCTACGCTTGCTTTCCATTCCTAGAATTTAGTTGAATCTGATTTCCTTAGTCTGAATGCCAACGATAAATATTTCAGGAAGCAAAAGATTGCTCCACACTTCTACGCTAACCGGAAATTGTAATGATGTTTTTATTATTCCAATTTCTTTATCAATCAATGCTGTAGATTTATTCGTGTAGCTTGTTTACTTATATTTTCGGTAATTTACTGATATTTTATTTGGTATTTTCAATGAAAACATTATTTACGACCAAACGGAAAATACAAAGTTCAAATAATTATGTATGTACTGAAATGAAGAATAAGAAAAATGTGTTTAAATTTAGGACATGTCAACGATTAATAATTTTACTCTATATAATAAATGCGTAGTTATAAAATAAATACAGAAATAAGTCTGCAACTGATATATTGACAATATGCCTGTGTTATCAAAAAGTTATGATTTATTAATAATAATATGTAGCAAATTTAATTAGCGATCGCACACTACTATCTAGTTGGCCTCATTTTTAATACGCTAATCTATTTTACTATGCGTTTGAGGTTTATTCTTTAATATTTATAAAATTGATTATGAAACAAGGTCGATCATCAGTTCGTTCCAACAAACAACTTTATTAAAGAAAAAGCTTGTGAAAGATAAACGAAGTGTAGGTAAAGAAATGATTGAAAGCAGACTACCGAATAATAAGAACTGAATATTTCACCTTCTTCTAATTGGAAATGGTTTTTCCTAACTTTACTAGTTGGAACCGTCCAATACGAATATAAAAATCAACGGTTTTTTATTAAAACTTACTGAAAAAATTTAGTTTAGGTTCATCAATTGCTTACCTAAAATATACTCCACAAGCAGTCCAATAGTAACTTGTAACTGAAAGAATCCTCCAAGCGAACCACGTATTCTTGGTTCAGCCAAATCGGTAATATACATCGGTGCAGCAACGCATACCAAACCGACTACCAATCCAGCTGTTAATCGTGCAATATAAAGAAATATAACGTTTGGACTGAAACAAAAAAAAAATGGGATCAATATAACGTCGAATAGAAGTCTAAGAGTAGCAGTAAATGTGGTTCATTTATTTTCGATCGACTTTTGTGTAAGCTTTATACCTAACGTTTATAGGGAAAAAATGAGTTAAAAGACGATTATGTAGAGCAGTGGTACTTAAGTGAAAGCATCCGAAATGAACCGCGAAGTTATCATACAATATCCAAATTTTCCCCTGATTGTTATATCTGCCTACAATAGATCTGAACTTTTTCAGGTTAATATAATGTATTTTTTAACAAAACCCAATGTTTCGCTCACTTTGTTTGAGTTTTTTCAAAGGGAATTGTTGTATTCAAGCAAGATCATAAATGAACATCAACACTCTTCTTTAAAATAATGTGTAAATTTAAGAATTATTTCTAACTATACTACAAGAGTTCAATTAAGTTGAGTTGATGGGATAAAAGCTTACTTAAATTATGATTAATCACGAAAAAAACGCTTTTAAATGTTTCAATTAGTTTATTATTCATTTTCAAAAGTAGTTTGCTTACTAACTTGAAAAAGACCCAATAAGTCGAAACATATATTGAGTGTTTAGCTAGTGTTTTAACTAATTGAAACACTTAAAAGCGTGTTTTTTGTGATTAATCATATTTAAAAGATGTTTCAAAAGTTCTATTGATAGTTACTTAGATTATTTAGACAAAGATAAACATTTTATAATTATTAACACCACAACACTATAAAATTATATAATGGAATGTTCTTATTGAAGAATTAATGAAAAAAATATTTTTATTATTGTCTTCGTCTAAATAATTTAAGTAAGTTTTTTATCGTACTAAATCAACTCAGTTACTTGCTGTCAAGGTTGTACGAACTGAGAAATAGTAAAACAAGTAAAATTATTCTTAACTAATAAAAAAAAAACAAAGAGTTGTTGCATCAGTTCCATCAGTTCAAATTTCAAATACATTTTGCTTGCATATAGTAGATTTTTCCTCTTAACTAAATAAAATGAAGTTTCAACTGAAAGAGTCAGGAAATATGAAGTTGGAAAGCACAAGCTACATATGTATGAATTTTAACATCAGTTCGTTTATCGCTAAAATTAAATTATGGATCAACAATGTCGAAAGAGAAACTTTTATGCGTTTGATACGTTGAATACAATTGTTAACAAGAGCCACTAATGTAGAGTATTAGATAATAAGATTATAATGTCTGTCTGTACAGTAGTTTTTCCGTAGTAATATCGGACGATATTAAGGATTAATTTAATTTAATGCGAAATCAAAAATTTTAGCAATTTTTGTCTCTTACCATTGGCATATTAAGGAAAAGTGAAATCATTTTCAAAACCAAATATCACTACCCATAAGAAATAAGATGCAAGACGTGAATTTGATTTTGTTTCATAAAGATCAATTAAACAAAAGTTTAAACAATTTGGAATAAAATACCAAACTAGTTTATATAAATTTAAATCAATTAATATTTTCTAAATTTATTAATTTGTTTCATCGAAAAGTTAAGTGAATTCTAAGTATTCATTGAATAAGATGTGCCATTCGTTCAATGAAATGTAAGAAATAAAGTACTGGTCTTATTATTGACTACTAAAACAAAATAAATAATGGTCCATACCTATAAGCAATAATAATCCAAGTTACAATAAAAGGGATTGTTGTTAGTTGAAGAGAACGTTTGGGCCCCAACGAGACAGCTATTGCTCCTGCAGGAATGGCTCCAACGAATGCACCCATTGTAAGCAAGGATGCAATCCATGAACCCTGTTCACTTGTTATAGGATTAGGAGACGTTGGATCTTGTAAGAGCGGTAACGCTGGTGATGTCCATGACAGGGTAGTTCCCATTACAAGGGCTCCCAAAGTAGCTATAAAATAGAAAATCAAAATAAACTCAAAGTTTGTTGATACTGCTCTTATATTTGATACGAAATTTAGACTTCCTCGCTTTTATGGTATTGGAAAAATAATGTAAAGTTGATTTATTTTGCAATTAAGTATTTATCTGTTCAGTTTTTCCTATAGCATGCTTTGTTTTATAAAAAATTAATTTGTATCATAAATAAAACATTGATATTGTTAGTGATCAATTTATGATCGCAACTTTTCTGTTAAAGAAGAAATGAAATAATTCTCCATTTTTTCATTTCAATCATTAATTAAAATTCGTAATCATTGTTATTTAATCATAAATCTGATGTCTTATTTAGTCAATTATGTTTACAAAGGCGTTCAACTAATACAAATACCAAATTTAAGGTCGAACTGTCACGTCAAGTTTGCGAAAAAGTCACGTAAATCAAATAAAATTACTCAGCAGAAAAATACTTTTTGCGTTAAAACTTTTGATCAAAACGTTTGATCGTTTCTCAACCCCTTTTGATTGGAGTAGAAAGCATTAAAATGGCTTTGTATAAACGAAATTCGTATTATTTGAAAATTGCAGTGAAATATTTACTTTACTTATTCTAATTCAATATTTTGTGTAAAATTATGTGTTTTATTATTATATTAATTATTTTTTATAATGATTTAATAATTTTGTAGTTTTAAATATGAAATCAACAGAAACAACTACTCCGAGGGCTAATACCTACCAGCGTTGAATTACACTGTTGATTCCAATGGACTCTTAGATGAAGAAATAACATATTCAAAAAAGAAGGAATGAACATCCTTATTCGTCTAAATATTAAGATCAAAGATCTCAGATTTGGAACGTGTCCTACCAAGTAGGCACAACGAACCGAAAGCCACACCCACGACCGGTTTCGATCTATCGGGTCTAATCAGGAGGGCGCTGGCAGAAAGGCCTTTACAGGCTATATGCGTTCAAATTGTGAATTCTTTGATCTTAAAATTTAGACAAATAAGGATTTTAATTCCTTATTTTTTGAAATTTTATAGTTGTTACTTTATATAACTAATGACGTAGTAGAGTTCAACTTAAAATATCAAAAGAAATAAAACTATCTCTGTTTAATTTAAATGCTTGCGATATCGAAAATTTGAGTCCTTGTCTACTTAACCTTCTTAACAAGTGTTTATAAAAGAAAAATGTTTTCGGGAAGTTGAAGCGTGTACTTTTTATCTTTCAACAAATCCAGAATAAGAGCAATGACCAACTAGTATGCTCGTGATCGATTATTATTTAAGGTCCTTATTATTATTAATAATATAATGTCAAAATGTAGCTCATTTACTAATTTTTTTTTAAATACATTAATATGAAATTAATTTGTTACTGATGATGTCCCGGCTCATTAATTTGAGGTAATCTGTAGTGGGTACAAATTAATTTAAAAATTAATATCAAATTAATGTATTTAAATTTGCCTCTAATAAAAAATTCTCTAGAAATTTTTCAGTAAAATCTTTCCATTCAAATCTTATCAATTTTATTTTCAAATACATTAATGCGATATTAGTTATTAAATTAATTTATACCCACTACAGATTACCTCATACAATAAGGGAAATTTTGTTAATGTTGTCATGCCCCTGCCGGGACACGAACCCGGGATCTTGGCTTAACGCGCCAATCATTTTGCCAAAAAGCTCTTCAAATATTTCATTATTAATAATTTTATTTTCTTTTCGAAATGTTTCAAATAATTTCAGCAAAGTCTATACTATATCAAGTCTCATATCTCGACATTGGATAAATCTATTTGCATAAAACTCATATTGTTCTGACTGATTATTTTTGTCTACATGCCATAGTCTACAATTTACCAACGTAGTTTATGTATCTTATCAGAAATCCTACTTAATTCCTTTTTCTATCTGTTACGATCAGACACACCTACAAGTTTAATTCCATTCATTGCATTTTATACAAAAAATCGAGAAATTCAAGAATGTGTGTTGAAATCTCTCAAAAGCTACCAAGAAAAAATGAGTATTAGGACTTAAACAATAAAAAACCTTTCTGAGTAATATTATATATTTTTGTAGTTGGTTAAGTCATTTTCGCTTTGAAAATAAATACATCTACATATACATATATAATGGATTTTTTGTTCTTTACCTAAGTAGATTTTGAAAGTTGCTCCCACGTCAATATTGATTAAATCAAAAGATGCTTAGTCAGGTTACAGTTTTACCGCAACAAATCCGTTATTGTGAATAGTTTTTTTTTGCAAATATTTCGTATAAAGTAGTCTATTTAAGTAATAAAAACTCTGGTTCTTACCTAAAACGGCGGCTAAATACTGTCTAAGGGCACTGCCGGGAATGTCATTGCTATTCGTTTTCTTCTTCTGTTCCATTTTAGAAACGATTATTAACTTAAATAATATTCACTCACTTATTAAAACACCAAAGAATAAAACGACTCGCGTTGTTGAACAATTGTAACAACTTCTGCAGATTCAGTGCTTGGAGTTCTTTTATATATACTATTTTTATCGGTAAATTTTTTAGAGGTTAAAGGTTTACTGAACGTGAGTACAGTTACAGCGTAGCACTGACTTAGACGAGCCTCCAATGATAACACGCCTTATCACGTCAATGAAGCCAAATTTTTATACCTTACTTGATATGGCTACGAACCTTGACGACATTTTTATGATTACTGTTGCTTTGCACGATTGATTCTTTACAAAAGCATCCCCCCTCCCTTCCATCATCAACTAAGTGATGAAATTTACAGTAATTATTATTAATGTTTAATCAATGTATGGATCACTCTTTTGAAGTACCAATTAAGTACTATCAATAATATTTGCCAATAAAAATAAACAAGCTAGAAAAATTAAAAAGTATAATTAGTACTGATATAAATAAATAAATATCTAGTTCAATAGTTTGTGGCGACGACACAAACATTCGTAGTTAATTAAAAATTACATGACGTTACTAATTTTTTTATTTTTTGATTATGTATTTTATCTTTAATGTCTTAGATTAAATTAATTAATTTACTGTCTTAATAACTTACTAATCACCAATTTAGAAACATTAAAATGTAGGTATATACTACCTACTTATAAATTTGTGGGAGAAATACCTTTTTTACTCTACTTAGCCTAAGGCTTTACATTCTTAGAACCCTTGTCGATGTTTTTTTTTCAGGGCCAGGCTAGCATTGATCATCGTATCATTTGGTGGTAGGTATATATGTCAGTCAAATCAATGAAAAGGGCTTAGGCTATTACAACAACACATCCAACTTCAAAAAAAAGGGGGGTTAAGGACTGATTAGGCTATGATCGGGTAGGTTAATAAAATAGCTTAAACATCCATCCAAACGTTTTACGTGAATACGATCGTTTTAGTCGGTTTGAGTGTTTATCGACAATCCCTTAACTAGCTACTGACTAGACAAAGAAAAGTTCCATAAATTTCAGTATTTAACACCGACCCGACATATTCGATAAAATTACATTTTGTTTTGTATAGCAACCACAATCGATTTTTTTTATAAATACAAAACGTTATGTTGAATGTTTTACTTTATTTTAATGGGGAATATTATCATTGGCTCTAATTATCCCTTTAAGTAAATAAGAAATATCATGGAAAAAACAGTTTTCTTATACTGACAGAAACAGTAGTGTTTTGTTTTATTTACATAATTTTTTATTTTCTTTATTAAGAAATTTATGGCCGGCGGAACGAAAACGGCGGTGATTAATTTTGACCTGAGGTTAATCTAATCATTACTGATAATTTACATAAAAGTCTTTAAAAAGAAAACCAAAAAGTAAAAAGTGGTTAAAAAAATTCTATTCTTGTTGTAGGTATTTTACTAACCCATTGTATTTTTCATATACAGGGTCATTCAAACTGAGTGGTACATTAGACGTTTTGAAAATTTGAGAGTTTGGAGTCTTTTTTCCAATAAATTAAATTATCTCAGAACTATTCATGGTAGGCATACACGTTAGTTATCAAAGTCACCTTAAAATTTTATGTTTATACGAATTCATCGTAAAAAATATACCATTCCATTTAAAATAAGAAAGTTGACATCAACTTCCGGTATAACCGGGAGTGCCCGACAGTCGAAATTACTTTAGTTGATAAACTTCTTCCAAATTTTCAAATCTGTAACATTCTCAGTTTCCCAAAAACGACTAATGTACCACTTAGTTTGAATGACCCTGTATATAAATGCTTCGTAATTTAAATAAAGCATAATAAAAATGTCTGCAGCAGTTAATTTCGTTTTATCTTCAGTTAATTAGGCTAATAAATCATTATCATGTTTACATTATTCAAAATTAACAAGATTGAAGGAACCTATTGGTTTGCCAGTTACTTTTGGCGCCACATGCACATGTACGTAATATATGTAGAAAAAGTTTATTGAATTTGTTTATGTTCGCATTAATGCAATGAAATTGGTTATAGACAAAACATTAAAACGTTAACAAAAAAAAAGTAAAAATTGCCTCCTTGTGGCATCACATTGTGACGGTGTTACTATATTTTTTTTTTAATAATATAATAAAAATTATAAACCCTTCTATTTCTAAATACACTTGGAATTGAAAACGAATAATATCAAAAATGTTTTTTAACTTTTACGTTTAAGCGAAAAAAAAGTAAATTAAACAAAAACAAATAAATTCAAACATTAAATAAATATATAATATAAGTTGAAAGTTAAAGGCGTAATTGTAAGTACATTGCTTGTTGTCTCCTTTGAGGATGAATTTCTTCTCAAAATATCAAAAACCTCCTAAAAACTATTTAATAGCTACATTCGCATAAGTCTGTTAAAAAATATAATCCGTGTTCCTGTTAGAATGAAATATTTAATATTCATGGAGGTCTATATATTTCAACAGTATTATTTTTATTAATTTGTTATGTTTTGTCTTTATCATATTGAAGCCTTGTCCATTTGAACTGTTCTATAGAAATTAATTAATAAAATTGTATTTAAATCAATCATCAAGTAAGAATAATATTTACGTATAAAATTATTATTATTAATAAAACTTCTAACTGCTATTCGTACTAAAAAATTTAAAAGAATTATTAACGCCCATTTTATGTTGTTTTTTTTCCAGTAATAACTGCAACTCTTTAGGAGTCATCAGTAGCGTAGAATAATGTACTACTTAATTTAAAGTTAAAAAGTTCATAATCTTTTACTTTTCAAATTGTTCATAATCATCTTATCTTTAGGTAGATTAAATTTACGCGAAAATATGATAATAATTCTCTATTTTATAGTAAGATTTATATACGAATCAAAACAGTATAGGTTTTATATAAAGAAAACGAGAGAAAAGTTTCAAAAATATTTTTAGCTGTTCACAACAATTGTTTCACCAAAACATTGGCTTCTTCAGGAGAAGATGTTCTGAAGTCTTTACAAAATAAGCCTAAATACTAGATGCAAATTTAAAGGGGTGGGTAACATCGAAAGGAGGGGGTGGGTTAAACCTTAAGTTTTTGAAGAAAGATTTAAATTTAATAACGGAGAATTATTTAAATCAGTTTGATCGTTAAGTAAAATTTTTAATTTATTGTGTTTATTAATGTAAAAACTTTCAGTTAAATTTAATTTATGACTTTTTAGCAATTCTTTTAAAATCATAAAATTATCATGAAAATTATGTTTTTTAAACACAATAAAAACACAAGGTTTTGGTTACAATTTTTTTTTATTGTAAATTGCACAATAATTATTTCGCCACACAGTGGCTTCTTCAGGTGGAAAAATGGTCTAACTTAAAACTAAATACAATGATCTATACTAAATTAAAAGTAAAAGAGCAGGGGTAAATTATGACTACTTACAATATTAAGATGTTTCGGAACTATTCCTTCCTTTTTACATTTGCTCAGGAACCAAATGTTTTGTTCAGTCAATTTGTATTTTAGTTTTAACTTAAAAAAACACGAAGCCTGGATACCAACATTGGCATTAATTAAGAATTTAATTGAAGAGGCTTTCAATTCTTGTAACCCCATAATAAACACAATAGAAACAAAAATATTGTGGAATTTACAATAAAAATTTTTTGTAACCAAAACCTTGTGTTTTTATTGTGTTTATTATGGAGTTACAAGAATTAAAAGCCTCTTCAACTAAAGTATGTTTTTTGTTAATTAAATGTACTACGTATATAGAATCAACATTCCCATTGGTGTAGCATCTCCTATGTTAACTAATCCTTTGTTTGAAGGATTTTCTGCCAGTTTGTTCCACATAAACTTGATGACAGTCATGACATTCCAGTAAATAAACTCCAGATTTTGATTCGTCATTAGATTTATCTTTATTATGTTTTATATATTTGAATAAAGTATTACTGGTTTTAAAGGACGTAATTATATTATTTGATTTTTTCAATTCACGCGCTATATTAAACGATCTAGGAATATAGTATTTAAGCTTATTTTGTAAATACTTTATTCAGAACATCTTCACCTGAAGAAGCCAATGTTTTGGCGAAACAATTTTTGTGAACAATTAAAGATATTTTTGGAACATTCCTCTCCTTTTCTTTATTTGACATGGAGTTTCAAGAAGTAAAGCCTACTACCATTATTTAGTATAGGTTTTCCCTAAAAGGAAATAGCGTGCCTCATCTCAATACAGTTAATCTATGCAGAAATGAAAGCAACAACGTATTTTGTTTTTATTAAGATTGCAATTTCATAATAATGTTATTGCTACACATCGTTGTTCTTAAAAAAAGATGTGCAATAAAATAAACTAAGAAAGCATAAAAAATTATGTTTATAAAAAATGTCTTACTTTGTCAAGATTTATAGAACTTTATTGCCTTGTGTTTTTAATATTAATTAACGTGTCATCCATTTAGGTAGTGATTATCACATACGAAATTAAACTTCTACATTTATATTGATGCTCCATTTTGCAATAACCTTTCATTACTTTATTTATGATATGTCTGGTGCAGTATCTAAATATTTATTTCTTGGTTCAAATGTTTTTATTAAAAATATTCCACTGCCGATAAAAAAAGTTTCAGAAACTACTTACCCCTGCAGTTATCATCGGATCGATATAATTTATCTCTGAAGAAGACGATGTTTTGGCGAAACATATGTTATAATTAAAATAAAAATTGTATTTCCTTAAATATATTTTAGTTCCCCTTTAAGTCTTTTGACAGTATTGTTTACTGTACTGGACATGTTTCAAAAAAGATTAGAAGTTTATACTAACATGCGTCTTTTATCTGGCATGACCGTGAACTGTACAAAAATTAATACACTTTTTTTTATTGCAATATTAGTGGCAAGTTACAATCGGTTATCAACTTGGTGGGCTTTTATGGGTTTTTTACCTTTTTTCATTTACAAAGTACAATGATAAATTATGTAATTTCAACTAGAACTTACTTATGCGCATTATTATAGAAGAAACAATAACTAATTATCTTAATAAAATTGTTGGTTAAGCTTCAAGACAATCTCCAAAATTAACGTTCGATCCTTCAGTTTCATTTCTCTTATGAAAAATACCCTTTCGCAGATCGTTTAAAATTAAGTGTATACTGTACTTTCTTTGTAATGAATAAGGGTTAATTCGTTTTTTAATTAAATGTTGTTTTCCAACTGCGTCAAATTTTAATAGGTGTATTATTTACTCTGGTCAAGTAGATGTTTTTCCCATACACAATAACCAAATTATTTAGAGCTCTGACGTACAGACAATCAACGTAATATAACAACAAATTGTATCAGAGGTCAAGTAACTTTTTTCAGTTACCTCCGTTATCTAGTTTACGTTGTTGTCTTATTAATAGTTTTTAAATCCGATAATTAACTAAATAAGTGACGTAGTATGTATAACAGAATAATTTACTAGAAGTTCCTAATTATAACCATTCCTTTTAATTAATTATTCGGATCAAGAGATTAAAAGTTTTTATTCTTTCTTGTAGACTTTATAACTATTTACAAAGGCTTGAAGCTGCCAATAATAAATATTAAATCCATTTCTACTCATGACATCAGAAAAATAATTTCGGAAGAAAAATACGGTATGGAGAAGTTTCAACAATTTACTTGACTAATTCGACAATATTGTTTCGGTTCACATGGACCATTATCAATTAAGTAGTAATACGATACACTCGATAATGGTCCATGTGGAAACAATATTATTCAATAAATATAAATATGGAATCAACAGAAACAAGTACTCCGAGGGCTAATACCCCTACCGGCATTGAATTACACTGTTAATTCCGATGTATTCTTGGTCGTAGATATAACAAATTCAAAAAAGAAGGAATTAAAATCCTTATTCGTCTAAATATTAAGATCAAAGATCTCACATTTTGAACGCGTCCTACCAAGTAGGCACAACGAACCGAAAGCCATAACCCACGACCGGTTTCGACCTATCGGGTCTCATCAGGTGGGCTCTGGCAGAAAGGCTGTTACATAAACTGTTAGATATGAAACAAATTAATGTAAATATTATTTTAAAAATGGTAAATAAACCAATCTTTACATATACTATTATAAAACCAATTACGTAAAGAACAGAAAAAAGACTCATATCCTATTTCGCAAGTCTTTACGTACTTGGTTCTATAATAGTATATGTAAGGCTTGGTTTATTTACCATTTTTACAATAATATTTACATTAATTTGTTTCATATGTAATAGTTTATATAAAAGCCTTTCTGCCAGCGCCCACCTAATGGAACCCGATAGGTCGAAACCAGTCGTGGGTTATGGCTTTCGGTTCATTGTGCCTACTTAGTTGGACGCGTTCCAAATGTGAGATCATTGATCTTAATATTTAGACGAATAAGGATTTTAATTCCTTCTTTTTTGAATATGAAATATTATTCAAGCTTACTGCGAACGTGTTGTGATGAAACATGTTTAAATAAATTAAAAGAAATCTAAGTACTCTTGATAATCAGTCAATAAATTGATGAAACTTATCCATATTGTGTTTTTCATCTGAATTTACATCATGGTTCACAATCCCTGCAAAAAAGACAGTCTTAATAGCAGAAAAATTAATAAGAACCGTATCAGTTCTTGGTTAGTAATTTATCGAAACTCTCAGACGTGGATCACGATTTCAAACTTATTAGATCTCATCAGCACGTCATAGACAGATTCGATAAATTATTGATCAAATCAAAGCAAAGGGCCTTAGTAAGTTATCTGTTTGTCCAACTAAATCTATGAATCATCTTATAAACGTGATAATCACGTAAACCAAATTCGAATGTAGTAGCCTTTACTTGCAAAAACAACAATATGTATATCCTAAAGCTGTTTTTGTTGTTATTTTAATTAATTCTTGGTCAGTAATTTATCGGAGCTATCTGACCTAGATCGCGATTTCAATTTTATTAGGTGTAGTATGGTAGATGTTAAGTGTAAAAGTTTGTTTTGGAGTCAAATGTCTCCCGTTTTTTTTTTTATTTGTACATATAAATGATCTTGCAAAATATATTGTTCAAAAGATAACAGCAAAATTATTCAAATAAATAAATTTCGTCTGTTCAAATGTATTTTCCGAGAATTTCCATGGTTCAGCGCTAAGTTAAATAATATATCTCATACGCTTCATTCATAACGTAGGGTTATCCAGGAATTGACAATGTCGTAAAAATGGAACAACACTACAAGAATAGAAAAAAGTCTCAAATCTTATTTCTTTACGTAAATGGTTTTATAATAGTATATGTAAGGATTGGTTTATTTACCATTTTTACCATTATATTTACATTAATTTTTTTCATATGTAATAGTTTATATAAACTATTTGAATATTTTTATTGGAGTGATTTTGATCTGAAGCCGCACATCTAAATAATTACCCAGTTTTAAACCAAACAATGACCCAATTTCGATAGGACATTTCCTTTAATGCTTTGTTTCTCGTGGTCGAGTTCGTGGGGTGGAAGCTAATATATAATACGGCGTATGTTAGTAATTGGAGGTGTGTACTATTATCTTATATTTATTGTTTTTCTATTATTTGTTTTGTAACGCAATCCTGTTGTAACTTTTTCATATCTGTGTATCGTATAGGATGTCTACGTCACAATTGGACTTGAAACCGTTACAAAGTGTCTTCTTGGAATTGTTGTACAACATACTCATAAATAAACAAGACTGATAATACCGTTGACCACTGAAGTTATTTATTACTATAGATTATAGAATTTTTATAATCTTCGTAGGAAAAATTGCAGAAAACCCAACAAAGTACTAATCTCAATTTATGTCTCGATATTATTTACTTTAGACTTATGTAGATAAGAATTGATAAATAAAACCAACGAACGTAATCGGTTTAATAGAATCTAAACGTATTTTTGCTGAGATACAGTATTTGAAAATGGCGAAATGTTACAATTTAAACTCTGTTAGTGAATGATTGGCAGAAGGTTTCGAGTAACGTTGAGTGCACACGTTACGGTAAATTTAAACTGAAAATGACAGCCCAGGTAGGATGTCTCGCAAATTGAAACATTTTATTTTTTTAAATAAAAAAGACAAGCAGTAACGCTTTAATGTTGTTGTTGTTGGCAAATTCATTTGAAAGCATTAATCATTTCAATTATATTTCGTCATTGCAATTTTTTTTGCACACCATTGTTTCTTTATTTAAAATGAAGGATTCTTAAATTATAATAATTTTTTGGGACCAGAGGTTCACAGAAACGTTTCTAGGTTAATTAGACAAATGTTTAAGTAAATATTAATATAATTTCGAAAAAATACACAAACAAGAAAAAGCAAAAATGTAACGAACGGAACAAGTTTTACTTATCCGAGAAGTTACTCAGTATCTTTATTTATTATTTATAAGTGTAATTCATAGATACAAGAAAATTATTTTAAAATATCTTGATAATTTTCGATTCTTAACCACTCCCTGCAATATCTATCTGGTATATTGCTCGTGTGTGAGACACATAATTAATTAATTTATTGTTACAAACCATAAGGTTTAATTAGCAAACATAATCTGAAGATTTTACAAACTTCTGTTTAAATAAATGATTACATAAGAATTATTACTATTACTATTAAATTAGTATGACGTAACGATTCGTAATATATTAAATAAGGGTAGTATTCAATTTTATTCAATCGTTCATGTGGAAAGCGAGTTGTTGGAATATCCTGGGATAAAAAAATTACAGAATAGTAATTTTCGAGGTTCGTTTGATCGCCAAATTAGAATCTGGCCTCAAGATTTTGAAATATGGTAAAAGTTAAAATAGTGCTCAATATTACTATATCTTGAAATTTGAATGCCTTTACTGGAGCTAGATTCGAATTGGCTTTCGAAAAATCCACCAATAATGATTCCCACCTTTGTATTTTTTTTAATACACTGTAGGAAAGCTCCACATTTGAAAATCTCTCCCTTTTTCGAGGCACTATTCTATGGTATTGTAAAAAATTGTTCAAATCAAGATAATAATTTTCGATATATTTTTGAATGGCAAATTCAAATGTAGACCTAGAAATACTCTAGCCCTATAAAATTTCGAAATATCGTAATCTTAAAACGAAACAAGCTAAATGAGCATCACTTCGATTTTGGGGTTAATATATTTCAAGATCTTAATCTGCCAGGGCAATTCTGATGTCAAATTCTAATTCAGTGAAACAACATACTTCGGAAATTACTACTTTTTTATTAGCTTTGACCTTTTACATTACGTAGTGATATACACAGAATGGCAAAATATTACGTTTTTTGAGTTTCGAGATTAAGATTTCTCAAAATTCTAATGCTAGATTCGGACTCATTACCCTTTTTGTTCTTCTTCTCCCCTGACATATGATGTAAGCGGGAGAAATACATGTTTCTGAACTTAGTTTCTTTCACCTTGATTCATCATTTGTGGTAGTCAACTGTACATAGATAGATATATGTGTAAAATCCTGCTATCTATAGCCTTTAAATAGTTATTTTATGTCGTAACTATTAAATCCAAACGTCAAATTTCATTTCTGAAAACGTACCTACTATCACGTAGAGTTGTTAGCATTTTGTGGATTGCTTTGTTTTGATTTTATTAGATACTAGTGAAGCGTAGTACTGATGGATTTTTAAATGTAAATGTTAATAAGTAATTTAGCCAGGGAGGCTTCCCTGTATACTCGGCATTTTCACGTATATCCAATCATTTGGCCAGCGTACGCAGATAAACCAATCAAGCAGCGTTTTTTCTTCCGACTTGATTTACTCCAGGACGGAGTGTCTTTCTATAGGTCGAAGAATTTGTAGAATCTGTTGTGATTCGCTATGAATCGTCCTGGACTGCAACTTGATGAAGTCCAGGTGCTTGTGTTGAATTTTTGGATTGAAGTAAGTCGTTTGAATTAAAGTCTTTCAGTAGGTTTTTTATACATATATTTACACTTTATACACGAATAATACTGGTACCGGGAAACGTTGCGTCACGATTGAGTTGTCGTTTGAATATTGATTAATTGATTAGATTTGTTGTTGTTGATATAGTTAATAGGTAGATAGTTTGATGTGAATTGTATTGCACGTTCTTTTGATCTGATGAACTCTTTTTAGAAAAAGGTTATTTATAGATTGTAGATTAAGTTGGAAAGGTATGGAGGTGTGGTTAAATTTGATGAGAACAATGATGATGGGTGTTACAAGTGAGGAAGGTGGGTTTTGAAACTTGTTGTAGCGTATTGGTTTATGGTTAGAAATGTGACAGAAATATGATACAAATTGACGGACGTTAGGATTAGGGGTTGACAGTTACAGCTAGAAAAATTATCGCAATTTATGGGCGATTTATGGTAGTGCAATTAGGAAAGGATTCGAAACTAAATTGACAAAGGAAAGGAACTGGTAATAAATGAACAAAGGAGCTAGAAATCATAATTTAGAAAATCGGCGTGAAGACGTTACACATCTTGCAATGTTAATAAATCAGTTGGTGGTCCAACAGAATCTGTTCAGTATTTCCAGCAATTACCCCCTACATTCAAACAAAAAAAAGTATACAAAGAAATAAGTACATTTTAAAAGATAATAGAAAGAAACAAACACTGTTATTTTTTCACAAACTCATTAAAAAACAATGAATAATTGTTTCAGTTTTTGGCTTTCGGGCTGTCTGGCCGTCGTCGAATGAGTCAGATTTATACTGACCATCATGGGAAGAAGATCTCCTGAAGATGTCGTTCACGCGAGTCGACGAAACGTTAAAGAGACAGCCCGAAAGCCAAAAACTGTATCAATGATGGCCGCGAAAGCTTGAACAAATTAATGAATAATTGTTTCGACAGTAGCTTATCAGTCTCAAGAATAAATACAATACTAAAATTCAACTTATTCGAGAACTTTTTATGAGAACAGTATACTTTTGTGGACAGTAATGTATTGAGTACTAGACGTGGATCGCGATTTTGTTCTCATTAGCACGTAAATACATTGCGTCGTAGATTCAGTTGGACAGGTAGATACTGTAACAAGGTTCTCGTCTGACCTGTGAAAAATTTTAGTTAGCAGCAAAAACCAATAAATGGCGATATACTACTATAACTAGATATCGTATTTTTCTGTGATTTATCGAGATTTCCTATGGCGTAATGTCGGAAAATACGCTGATTTTCGTTCCCTTTCCATTAAAATTACGTGACACTGGCAGTAGCTACATTAATGTCAAGATAAAACGTGTAAAAGAAATATGTGATTATGTGACGAAAACAACATTAAACAGAAGGAAATGTATAGAAACTAGGTACTTCGTGGAATGGAATACAAATAAATTTTTATTATACGAACATAGCAACGGCCATGACTTCGAGATATAATCTTCGCTCACGTTTTCAACATAGTACCACTGATGATGTTAACCGCAATTGCCGACAAAACGTTCATATAGACCTCGGCCCTTTGAATCTTAATTCTACTGTAAATAATTATTGTTGATATAAGGAACATAGAACAAAAACTATTATAATTTTATTTTGAATTCTATGAAACTTCTAATTTGACGATTTATGTATGATTACTACAATTGTGTGCTTTCGGGCGCTTTGGACGAGGTTCACCAGTTGCTGTCCACTCAGATGATTGATCCCGCTTGATTCAGGAGTTAAATGATGGATTCATGTTTCATCCATTGTCACATATCGACGCAAAAATTTCCGTTTGTTACGTTTAAATATTGCCAAACACCAAACATTGCTCAGAATCATCAACACGTTCTTGTTTTTGATCAACAATGAGTAAACGTGGCACCCACCTTGTACAGAGCCTCTCTATTTCCTTGTTTAACATTATATAATATTTTACAATCCTTAATTTTAGTTTTTTTTTAAGTATGTATTTATAAGTAAGGCAATTTAATCATTTCTTAATATAAGCATAACAATGTAAGGAAAAAAGCATTTATTTATGTGTTTTGTTACCTATAATTTGGTATTTAAGACACCTTAGTTACTAAAGTTTTAACGAGTTCAACTAATAAAAAGTTCTACAAATTGATTTTCCAATCTTTTCTTTTTTGTATTTTTTTATCAGATTTTTTCTGTTCCAAAACTTTTCCATTCAGATTTAACAATAAAGGTTATTTATTTTATCATAGATTAATAGACTTCTTTACACGACCCAGTATGAATTGGAAATAACATTAGTAACTTTCATTAAATTAACGTAGTTTTAGCTTTTCAAGATTTTTAAAGCATTACCATTCATATAAACAATAAATAATTACTAATAATTTTTAGTATCTTGAAGTTCGCTTCATATCATCATCACTATTTAATAATGTACTACGTATTTATGATTTTAACGAAGATAGGCATGTAAAGCAAATCGGTGGAGCTATTTCCCCTGAAGATACAATTTTCTTCAATTTAAACGTCTAACTAATGGATGGACCTAACTAATGCGTCTACTTTTAATATCCGAAATGTTGTTGTTTATTCGAATTTTATAATGAAGAATCGTGAACTTTTGACTTGTCAGGCAAAAATCAACACATTTATAATTATCAATTAAGAAAAAATATTAGATAATCTAAAATGTTAAGACTTCGAAACATTCTCCAACTAACAATATGATATTTATAAACAACGTTTAATGTCTATCTCTTTCAAAATTATGTTTTCTAAGTCAATCTTATTACGTTCAGTTCACTTATCATCTTTATAAAAGACAAATTTATTTTGAGTAGAAGCGATAAAAAGGACAATGTTTTATTTCTTAATTTATCCGTTGCTTAGAAGTTGTTTGTAAATTAGACAAAAAATACGTTGAATAAAGGTGACGGAATATTCCAGCTTCGTTAAAAGTATTACAAGTTCACTTATTTTCACATTCTTACAAAAAGAGGTAGGTGGATGGCAGTGTGGGTAAATACACAAGATTAATTCTCGGTACAGTCTAATAAATCTTAATTTCATTAATGTTTGAGAACTAACTAGAATATTCCATTACAAATAAGTAAGTAGTAAGTTAGCAACAGTTTTATTATCTAAGTTAAGTAAGATACTAACGAATATACTAAATAATACATATATTTACAAAACATTGACCATTTGTATCACTTCTTGGTTCTACCCTGACTGACTTTTCCATTTTTACTATACTATCATAAATTCGAGTGAATTATTGCAAAATTTAATTGACAAGGCTTATCTTCTTTAGTAGTATCATATTACTGAAAGAGTACCTAAAAGAGCACCTTCTCTCAAATTCTTTGACGATGACCAAATAAGTCGAAACAATCATTTAGAGGTACCTAATAAAATTATACAAATACTTTACTGGTATAAAATTGAAAGAATTCATATCGCACTCTTTGTTAAACATTATATAATATTTAAAAGACGGTGTTATATTCTCATTTACGAAAATATATAATTAATCATTAACCTTTTGTTAGTATTATCATTTTTGCAACAAGATTTGTTTAACCTAGATCAGTTTTCATTTTGATCACTGTTATCAAAGGTATCAATTTTCTTTTTAATAAAAATAGAAATATGTTAGCGGCGGAATATTCAAACCTTTTCAATTTATCTGTGCCCTTTAACCTTTATAAATAGACCGTGGTATTTGATAAAAATTGTCCTTCATACCATTATTTATTATTTTGAGTAGAATTTTGAACACGCACGACAAAAACTAAAAATAACGAAGCCAAATGTTTGAAATTAGATTTCGAATATTGTGTAAGTGAAATTTTATGAAGCAGAATTTCAAGTAATATTATTTATAAAGATTATATGTTACTTACACGTAATTTTGTAAAGTTTGTTTAATTAATTGTAGTATTATAACAAATGTAATGTACATACAAATGAAACATCAGTATATTGCATCTATTTGTATTTTATTTCGGTGGTATAAGAAGCACTATCACCCTCCCAATTTGCGCCTTCATCTACAGAACCTTCTTTTATCTCTTGATGTGTTTGTGGTGTAATTTCTTCAACATCCCGATGAATTGCCTGAACTTTCTCCGTCGGAACAATACTCTTGCGACTGTCGTTCTTAATCGATTCTAAAGCGGAATTAACGTCGGATATTCTGAAACCTTTAAGATGGTTGGAGACATATTGCATTGTTTGCAACACCCCATTATTGTCGATATAAGAGTAACCGCCATTCGCTATTATTTCCGGTATTTTGAGGGATCCATAAGAGTAAAGATCTAATCCATGAGGTGTTCCTCCTTTATTTGATTCGACTACTTGTACAGGGGCGTAAACTTTCACATTCATAGGAATGTCCTTTCGTATTAAATTGTTTGATGAAATATGAGATGAGGTTAACTCGTTGAATGCACGATCTGCTTCGGCTAAAGCTCTTTTTCTAGCTTCTGTCACAGCTCTCACCTGATCTTCTGCGACGTGATAATTATTTTCGTTTTGATGATCCCACGACTGTCTGTATACATTCCTCTCTGCTTCTTCCTTTTGTTGTTGTGTTTCTTGGAGAAGTCTAGTAGCTTCTCTATGTGACTCTAAAGCAAGATTGTAAGCTTCATTTTGTTGTTGCTTACTTTCTTCAAGTCTTCTCAGGGAATCTTGATAAGTTTGTTGAGCTTGTTGATAAGTATGATGCTGACGATCTCTCAGTTCGTTGGATTGAGCTATTACCTGTCTATCTGCATTTATAGCGACTTTATAAGCTGCCTTGGAACCTTGACTGTTGTGAATACTGTTCCAGTTGCTTTCAGCCTTCTGTTGTTGAAGAGCAGCTTCTTGTAAACATTGTGAGGCATCCTTGTGAGCCTCCAGTGCGGATTGATATGCTGCAGTTTGTTCATTTCTAGTGTGCTCTAAACGTAATTCTGACTCTCTATAACGTTGAATTGCGTCGTGGTATGCTTGAAGTTGACGGTTTCGTTCTTCTTGAGTCCTGGCGATGTGTTCTTTTTCGGCTCTAATTACAGCTTCGTAATTGGCCCGATGTTGATCACCTTGATTTCCAGTATTTCCCTGATTTTGATTACTTTGTATTATATTCCACTTCCGATCAGCTTCCTCTTGTCGTAGGCGCGCTTCTTCAAGCCGTCTAGCTGCTTCCTGATGTGATTCAACAGATGATTGATATATTGAATATTGATGAGCCCTGGTTTCTTCTAAACGCGACAGGGATGCTTGGTACAATTGTTGTGCTTGATGCAAGGCTTGAATCTGACGGGTTCTCTCTTCGTTAGCCCGTTGAATAAGTTCTCTTTCAGCAGCTATGGTATTTTCAATGGCTTTGCGATGTTGATCGGTGTTTTGATTCCATCCCGAATGATTTTCCCAGTGCCCCTGTACTTGCCCGTTGTTTGATTCGATGTTTTGTTGTTGTTGCTGATCTCTATGTTTTTGGGCTTCCCACGTATCTTCCCATTTCTCTTGGCCTTCTTGATCGTCGTGACGGTTTTGCTCCTCCACCTGATGGTTTTGCCTATTAAATAGTGCTGCTTGTCGGTGTGCCTCTAAAGCAGCTCTGTATGCCTGTTCGTGTAAATTTCTCGCATTCTCTAAAGCAGAGTCATCGTGCCTCTGATTATGAGAAACATGAACGTTTCCCAAGAGCTTTTCTATTGATCCATGGCTCCAATCTCTTTCGGTTAATTGATTAAGTCTAGCGGCTAGAACAGCATGTTCAGTAGCTAAAGCAGCATGTTCGGCTTTGATTCTTTCAAATTCTTCGAAATGCTTGTGCTTTGCGTAAGCTACGTCTGGACTATCTTTAGGAAGGTTAGTTGTTGCGACTTTAAAACCATTTTCAGCGTCTGCAGTATATTCAACTGTTTGTAGCTCACCTTTTGGATCAATATATGAATATCCACCTTTTGTAACGCCTTCGTGTGTCCGAAATTCTGTTTTTGTACTCTGTGGAGTGATGTAACCGTACACATATGATCCTAATCCATCCTGAGTGTAATACTGGTGTTCAATGGGTCGGGAGTAAGACTGAATTCCGATGGTCACCCCAGACGACTCGGCCGAGTAAACGTTGAACACAATTAAGAATATTACCTTTAACAAAAAAATTGTTGTCCGATCGTACTTTCTCAATAATCAATAAACTCACCAGGTGGTACATATCGGAGAACACTTCCGCACAAGAAACTTGCACGTATCAGACGAAAACGAATGTCCTTAAGGACTTATATATTTTCCCCTGCCCCACTAAACATTCAGACAGGGTCACTGTACACCACAGTAATAACTATTATTCATAGAATATATAATCTAAAAAAATTAGGAAACCATATGGACAATAAGCCAGCAATGAACTTGTTCAAGGTCTTCTCTTTGTTGACAAGCATCTCTATTTAGAGATCAAGATCAATTTCACATATTTACACATATGTAGGTTTCATTGTTATGAGATCGAAATACTAATTTACATACTGATCCTATGATTGATGGTCTATTATTAAAATTTGTTCGAATTGAAACGCAATAACGATTACATTATTGTACTAAAAATTATTGCTGCATTCTGCTTTATAATACGGCGTAATTTTCATTACGTTCTATTGATTATTGTATTAAAATTTACACCAACTTACGTTTGAATGCGCATATATAATTGGCAGGTAAATAAAATAACAGTACTCGCTACAGGATTTGGACATTAATATATTTATATCTGACACTGTGACTGCTGCATTTAAGGGTAAAGGTCGTCTATTGCAACTTGACAGCATTGAATGTACAAGATCAGTGTAACGGTATCCGTATGAATGTTTTATAATTACATAAATTGCATAAGTTTCTAGTTCAAAACCAGTTGCTAGTTTTAAACAGGTTTACTCTCACTTTGGAATTGTTAATTGCTCTAGTACTTACTTTTTTCGGTAACTTTTTTGTATTAAAACAGCGCATACCTTTATTAAAAGCCTAGAATGGCAAAAATTGGATTAAAACCTTTCGCCGATATAATCAATTTAAATTTATTTGCATGTATTACTTAGTTTACAACCTAATTCATTATAATAAATAATAACAGGGCGAGAATTTTATAATAGAAATAGGGATTTCTACATTTCAAGAAATAGTAAATAGAACAAAGGAAACGTGTTACAATCAATAAACTAAAGTAACATAAAATTGGAGACTCACCCCTAATACCACACACTGTTTAATAAACGGACACGTGTATCGCCCACTTCTACTGTGAGCATTATCAACGCGAGACTGTAGAGTTTTGTAAATGTCTTTGAAAATTGTCCCAATTTAGCATTCCTACTTCGTCCAATCCTTTTGAAAGTTTTAAATAAAGTTGGTATACTTCTAATTCTAGCTTACTACGGTGGAAATAATGATAATTAATTTCTGAAGAAACCCATTTACGTTGTGCAGTTCTTAAAATTACATCTTGATTTTTACAATTTTTAAAAACATTAACTGAAATGAATTTAGGAGAGACAATGTTGCGGAGGCATTTCTTCAAAAAATTAATATCAGCTTGGATCAATTTGATCTTACATTTAAGTCTCGCGTTGAAAATGCCCACAGTAGAAGTGGGCGAAACACGTGTCCGTTTATTAAACAGTGTGTGGTATTAGGGGTGAGTTTCCAATTTCATTTTACTTTAGTTTAAAAAATAGTAAGTTCATTTTGGATTTAGCAAGTATCATGTATGGCTCGTATTACACTAGTTTTTTAGATAGACAGTACATTATTTATTGCTGGCCATGTTTACGTTTAACACTTTTGAGTGGTGAAATATTGAAGTGGCTAAATTTATCAATAAAATTATTACAGTTTTACGATTTTAGTGGGAAAAAAGTCACTGATAATATTAGTCGCACAAATTATCATATATCTTATTTGTTTTTATTTTTTGATATTCAAATTGTTACAACAAACATATTTGTTCATATTTCAATCATGCATATCTTTATCAAAATAAGGAAGTATTCTAAACAATCTATTATATTACTCATTTATGATACATTAAAGATCGTTTAAAAGTTACATATTTTTTTGAGTGAGATTTATCCACAACTTAAGTTGTGATACTTTTAGTAACCATAGAAGATGTTGGTATACTCATAAAGGCCACAAAGAAACGCTTGCGAAATGTTTTTTTATACTTGGCTGCAAAGTGCTATAATAATGAAAAATTTCATAACGTATTTCTGGAGATTACTGATGTATTATAGTAATCATTCGACTATTAAGAGTTATGATTGATAACATGGCTTAATTAAGTTAAATGCGCTAAAATTGATCTTTGTAAAGGATCAAAAAGAAATTGTAGAGGTGGTCATTAAAAAATAATACATTTTCATTTATTTGGAGAAAACGTGTTTCGAATTAAATATATTCTGCCGCATTTTATTATTTTTCTTGCTTTATAACTGGATTTCTACAAATTGTCCCAAGAAATAAGTTGTATCTGGTAGTTTATGATAATCAGTTGCATTTGTAGTCACATTAGAGCCTGACTGATCACGGTGGTAATTGTACAATAGAATTTGCAAAAAAATGTATTAAGTGGTATTTATGGACCAGATAAAAGAGTTTAAATTTGCTTCAGGTTATCATTAATCCTTGCCCATCGCTAGTTTTCAGGACTATGTTTGTTAACTGTCCATACTTGAACTTGATAATAGACTCGGTATAAATGTTCATGACCAGCAACAGATGTTAGAGGGAGACAAAATAATTTTACGACTTTACTATGTCAAATCTTTTTAGAAAACTAGAAAATCTATAGCAATATTGTGTAGAGCATCATACTTCACTAGCCTAAAACGCGTAAGAACCATAGAGTTGACAACTGCCATGCTGACTATCGAACAAAAAAACAATACCTTTTTGATCTTTTGCGTAGATTGTGGATTAGACCTATAGGGTATTCCACGTAAAAACAAATGCTTCAAGTACTCTACTGCCAAAGTGGTGTAGAAAAGGGTGTATATTAGTGAGAATTCCAAGTTTGCAGTTTTCGAAATTGCCATAACTTGAAAACGATTATTTGTGGGAGTACAGTAAATATGTTTACAATATAACTAGCCGTTTAAGATATATTTTCGAAAAACTGATTATCGTGACCTTTGACAGTGAATAAAAATTATACCACATGTTGAATCAATGGGGACTTTTCACATTTTATTTATATGTAAATTGTTATCTATATGGAAATTTTGTCCAGGTTTAGGCTTCTTGTGATTATTTTGACTGGACTGAGAGTAAAGCAAAATGGACGAAGTGATTACCTTATATCATATGTCACTGGTAATTTTCCCGTCATAAAAATGTTATTTAATTTTTATTGCAATAAACTTTGATGTGTGGTAATTTTCTGACCGCGGCGTTATCAGCATTCGTTTTGTCACACGACAAATCTTCGGGCAATGTGACAAATTTATCGGCTAAACATGTTGCGATAACGTGTGAACCTTCACCGAATCCCGATAATGTGTCCCCAGCATTAAGTTATTAACCCGTATAGCAATTATGAACCATGTTTCATTAGAGCTGTCCTAACTAACGAAAATTGTATTCTTTTGAAAATTTATCATTTGTTTCAAAACAGTTTTGATAGGACTATATTTTTAAACATGTAAAGAAACGACTAAATATATTTACAAAGATGATTTTCATTATTAATGTACAAATTCACAAATTCTGTATTTTGAGTTAAAAGGCCAATTTCACTAAGGCTTGTATCGTGATTTCTATAACCCGTAGTGGTCAAATATGAAATTGACCATAAAGCGTATTTTGCTTTAACGAGTTTTTGAATTTTAAAATGTCTTTTAGCCTTTCTTGAACGCTCCACAACTGGAATTATTTGCGTTGTAATTTGTGGAACCGTGTCGTGGTATATTATTTTTATTAATTTTCGCGCCTTTGAAAATTCTAGAATAATGGTACAACATACATAACTATTTTGTATATGTCTATAGTAATTTTATATTATTTCATGAAAGATTTTCATTTGATAATTGAATGATGCAAATTATCTCGTAATTATGAACATTGATTACGTTAAATGTAAATTAATTTGGCAGGGTCTCGCCTTTATTAAAACTTGTTCTGTACTGACATAATCTGATTGCCATGAGAATTAAGAATTTTCGTTACTGATAAACATAATAGGTACACAAATGATCATTGACACTACACGATATTCGAAAACACTTGACTGAACCACTTGAATTCAAGTTCATCAAACGTGTTCCGACAAACGAATAACCTACAGAACTGAAATGATATTTCCGAGTAATTCTGTCCATTCACTGTTTAAATGAATTAATTAAGAAATAAATTCTAACAAATGAAATTACGTATTTATTACAAAATATTAAAATTTGGTTCAATGGAGACCTCTTTATTGCTCTCCACCAGGAGATATATATAAATAGTAAAATTCAAAAAAAGATTACTTTTAAATTTTTCACATTTAGAGTAAATATATATATATATATATATATATAAATATAAATATAAATATGAAATTAACAGAAACAAGTACTCCGAGGGCTAATACCCCTACCGGAATTGAATTACACTGTTGATTCCGATGGATTCTTAGACGAAGATATAACATATTCAAAAAAAGAAGGCTTTAAAATCCTCTTTCGTCTAAATTTTAAGGATCACAGATCCTACATTTCGAACGCGCCCTACGCAGTAGGCACAGCGTACCAAAAGCCATATCCCACGACCGGTTTCGACCTATTCAGTCTCATCAGGCGGGTGTTGTCAGAAAGGCCTTTACAGTGTAATTCAATGCCGGTAGGGGTATTAGCCCTCGGAGTAGTTGTTTCTCTTAATTCCATATTTAAATTTATATTTATCATATAGCCTGTAAAGGCCTTTCTGCAAACGCCCACTTGATGAGACCCGATAGGTCGAAACCGGTCGTGGGTATGGCTTTTGGTACGCTGTGCCTACTGTGTAGGACGCGTTCGAAATGTGGGATCTGTGATCCTTAAATTTTAGACGAAAGAGGATTTTAAAGCCTTTTTTTAATACAGTAAATATCCCTGTTGGCACCAGTGACTCAGTTTCGGCCACGGGCGTACTAGTTAATTATTAATACTTTTCCAAAGAGATTGTTCATTCATTTGAATGATAAAATGAATTATTCATATCTGTGAGAAATAGTTAAGTTTTCTTTACATTTAAAAGTTAAAAAAGTGCGAGTGTGTCAAAAATTGATCTGACTTTTATTAGGGTCATGATTTATTTTCTTCAGCTATAAAAGTCAAGAAGTCCTCATAAGGAAATGTATTTACATATTTTATAAATATAATAGTAAATACTTTTCTTCAGATACTTTGATTATGCAATTATAATTTTAAGATATCTCATCAATGTTGTATTCCTGTCGGAAATTAGATCTTATTATTTTGTTTTTAATTCAATCTTTTATGTACTAACAACAGATATCAATTTCGGTATTTGCTAGAGGCTATTCCTGTATGGCTAAAAATAGTTACCCCTCATTTCGCAAACAATGGAAAGATATACATTTTCGAACATCGTCTTTTGCCTATTTACAAATAAACAATTCAGGAAGATATCCATTGATTAGTTTAATAAAAAAAATCTATTCATTGAACGTTCAGAAATTGCGGTACCTAGTTAATGTATTTTTCTTTCGTAACTTAATTTAGTTTGTTGTCCTTTGAATTTGCCAGGGAGCTAATGACGTACGTGTTGAAAATTTGCAGTTTGTTAGGCATAACGGTTTAGCAGCTTATTTTTATTCTCCCAGTGTATTATTCTTTTTTGGTTAAATTAGGTACCCGTAGGTACATGTCTTTGTATTTCAACTTTGAACCTTTTTTGTAAGACACATACTGTGTAGGTATTTAAATATATATGTAGCGTCTCGACGCGTAAAAAAGCTCAAGTATAAAAGCTCTTAACGAACTTTAGATCAACTTGTTATGTAACAACGAGTGAGGTTGCTCGTCGAATAATTAAATGCTTTCAAACATTCAACTGCGTCTAGGTACATGTTTTCGATCTACGTTTTTGTATTCCTTCGATGTTTTGCTTTAAACAAGCAGCTAGCCTACTGTGTTATTTCTGACGGTAATTCTCTTAGCATAACTTTGTGACGTAGTAATTGTTAATCCACTAGTGTTAGTTATTATTATCCTGGCACTTTGACTACCTATGCTAATATTATTTTTAGTGTGAATAAAATCAGTGGGCGTATGTCTTACTTGTTAATATACAAAGGAACTTTACCTTCCACAAGATAAGTGGAAATGGTTATAGAGATAACCTTCTACTTGTATTAATGGCAAAGTTGCCGCTTTCACAGATTAATCTAATAATTATTACCTTCTACGTTATGCGTGTTTATTCCTAAACTTGCATTAGAGACTAAATTAATAATTTACTTAGGAAATTGTCTATTATTACGTATAATCTAACGTATATTGATATAAAATAACCTGAGAAAATACATTAAAAATAAAATAAAATTGAAGTGACTAAACCTAAAGCAAGAAATCAAAAACACTGTTCGGATTTATCTTTTCATTTTTTTTTGTAATTTATTGGCCTTGTCAGTCACACATTTTTTACTTCTCAAATTTTTGTTGTATTGTCATGTGCATTTGCTGTCCGTTTCTTTCTTCTGCGATTTATGGTTTTATAATAGTATGCATCATATTTTTTCCCTTTTTTTAGTATTCCCGTTTCCTATTGTATTATTTTTTCTTTGTGTTCAAATGTGCATCTAGAGTTTAAGTTAGTTTATAGATTTATTGGGGGTAATTTGTTGACCCATCGGTCCATTTCGAGGACGTAGATGATGCACCGACACAGATTACAATGTTGCATTTTTTGTGTTTACGTTTTCCCTCATTTTTGTTTGTTTTGTTGTTTCAAGTGTCGGTGCATCGGAACCACCCCTCCTGTAGGGGCGGTTCTTAAATTCATAAGAATATAAGTATTTCTACAATTCAATTCACAAAATAGTTAACTTAATACAGTAAGATCAGTTCAATCAATTCATTCATTCGAAATTAGATAAAAACATCAAACGTTTAGGAGAGATCATCTTTAGTACATTTAACTTATAGCACAAATAAAATCAAGATCTCTATAAACGTATAGTAGCAATAACATATAGTTCAATCAATCAATCATAATCATTTAATCTTCGTAAATAAGTAGCAGTCACGACGTTCATGTAAAATTAGTGTATATAGTTGTAAATAGTTGGGTGTAATAAACAATTAAAACACGAAGTCTGTTTATTGCACCGATTCCCCCATAGGAATCAAAAGAAGTGGCACATCTGTGCACCGGTGAAATAATTCATTTCATCACCTAATTATACAAACACCTACGAGAAGCTAATATAATAATATTAATACCTTTATTGTAGCTTTTGCTAGTGTTTTACAATAAAATAACAATTAATCATACTATTACTATTTAGCTCTTACTTGACTAATTCTGATTTTCGTAAACTATTCATTTTCACATAACAATATCTTTATTTCTTTTTTAAATCGCTATTGATCTCTAGATTTTATATATTCTGGCAGATTGTTGTAATCCTTCATCCCCTTGTAAAAGATGGAGTTTTGTGTGAAAGTTTTATTGTGCGTTTCTAAATGTATATTATTCTTAATCCTAGTGTCATACGAGTGAACGTCTATATTTATTATTATGAGTTCATTAAATTATTGCGGCATCATTCCTATCATTATTTTATGTATAAAAATAAGAACATTATATTTAATTAACTTGCTTATCCTAATCCAGCCTAACCTATTTAACATTACATTAATTGGTTTTTATTTATTACAATTTAATATTGCCATCATTGCCCTATTTTGAATAACCTGCATTCTGTTGATATCTTTGGAATCGCACATATATAATATTGTTGATACATAATTGAAATGTGGGAGAAATATTGCATTATAAATAGTCTTTTTTGCATTTATTTTTCTTTAAAACTTTTTTGCATACCTAGTTTGCATGCTCAGACCATTTCAGTTCACTAGTTATTGTTACTCCTAAATATTTAACATTATTTACTACTTCAATAAGACTATTATCTATAATAATATCACACTTATACCATTTAATCTTTTCTCTAGCATTTTTTTTTCCAATATTTAATTTAAGCTTATTAATTTTGAACCAATTACTAATATTTCTCATTTCCTCATTTAGTATACTAATTAAATGTATGATATTATTTCCCTGTGTGTAAAAACTTGCACCATCTGCGAATAGGTGATATTTAGTTATTTTACAGGTTACAGTTATATCATTAACATACAGTAAAAAAAAGGAAGGGTCCCAATATACTCCCTTGTGGTACACCTATGTCAGAATTGGTTTCATTTGAGTAACTATTATTGCACTTAGTTCTTTGTTTTCTGTTTGTGAGGTAACTATGAAACCATGCTAGGCAAGTGTCTTGATTTCCATATAAAACATTTATGTACGCTTTAAGAGTTTGGTCGTCGGTATATTGAAATGACACAATAAAAGAAATGCGCGTGTTTAAATAACGTTTATTCTGTACGCTAATTATTCGGAAAGTTTATATATACAAAGATGAAGTAACTGGCGGAAGTAGGAAGACAAGTAGAAAATACGAAGTGTTAATTAGGGACTAAGTAGACTTGACGATGTTTGCTGAATGACTCTTTAGTGACTGACCTAATAATTCTCATTCAATGGGTTTTTATGGACGTATGTAGGGGAACCGTTCCTTAGAATTTTAGTTTGGCGTTATTCGAAGTAAGGATACCAGGAGTTTAGGGAAAGTGACCGTGACGAAGGTAATTGGCGTAAAAAAGTGAAAATGAACCGGACGTAGAAAAGGGTCACTTTCTACTGGCGAGGGTAAATGGATGAGAGCGTGAGGATTCGAATAACACCAACTAAGGGTACAATAGGAAAGGTTCGAAAAGGATTTGTAAAGAAGTTAGAAAGGATAGAATGAAATTGAAAAAAGAAACTATTATGTTAAAAATACAAAGGAAAACTGAAATTTGAAATGTATAGAGATAGACATTATTTATGGTTATGACGAAGAGTACAAAAGAAATAGATAAATAGAAATGTGAAGAATTAGACACCCGAATTAAAATGAACAACGAAACAGTAATGCATAAAATTGGAATACTATAATAAAAAATTGAAAATTTAATTTACAACCCTGGCAGAGGCGAATGTGGCAATAAGTGCTACACTAGAAAGTGACTTAGTTTCGAGTAAATACCTAGAGTCCATCCTAATCAAGCATGACACTGGAAAGTGATGGGTTCACACTACCATCATCTCCTGATGATGCCAGGTTAGTTAGTGTAAATGGTGTTTATCATGACGCTAAGTGAATTAAATGTTGCATAAAGCATAAAGAATGCTTTCATATAAAACGTTTCACATTAAACTTCAATGGTCAATAGTAAATACAAACCATACGTTTGGTTCAATGGTTTACAGCTTCTTCAAAGGACTAAATAGACCAATTATAATTGTTAATTATATAAATTAATAAAAATTGTAAACTATTTACAGTCGTTCTAGTCAAGCATGATTATAAGTGGAGCCTCAACACTTTTCTTTCTAGATAAATATTTACACTACATATTACAAATGCAAAAATTAAAATTAATTAAATACTTAAAAACAAATGTATAAAATTAAGTTATTAAATATTATTAATAATAGTTATTATGATTATTATAAATATATTATTATAATTATGTAATATAATTATGTATTATTATAATTATTAATAACGATAATTAATAATTAAATTATTGAATTAATTTATACCCACTACAGATTACCTCATACAATAAGGGAAAAATTTGTTGATGTTGTCACCTCTCGTAGCTTGGTAGGCAAAAGCATTGGCGCGAAAAGCCAAAGATCCCTGGTTCAAGTTCCGACGAGAGCGGTCCTCATTGTATGAGGTAATCTGTAGTGGGTATAAATTAATTCAGTAATTAATATCGCATTAATGTATGTAAAAGTTTACCCCTACTGAAAAAAAATCTTCATATATTTCATTATTAATGATTAAGTTATTAATTAATTTTTATTTTTGCATTTGTAACATGTGGTGTTCGTAGTTCTCCAGAAAGAAGAATGTGGATTTTTCACTATAATGATGTTTGACTAGAACTATTGTTAGTAGTTAATTAATTTATATAATTGACAATTACAACTGGTCCATTTAGCCCTTTTGAAAAAGCTCTAAACCTTTAAGCGAAACGTTAATTTTGGTTTAATAATAAAAACTTATTCACCTGAAAAGAATCGGTAAAAGATATGGATATTAATAAACTTCAATGTAAGATTTATTTTTCTAATACCGGATAAAGTAGATATGCATATATGCACCCTTCCAGAGACTGTATCCCTGGCTGTGCAGTTCCTAACTAGAAATCCTTATATCAAACATTACCAGAAATAAATATATGCACTATTTAACAACAAAAACTTTATCAATATGAAGTTTAACGACCTCAGTGATATCTGAACTTATACAAGAAAATGGGATTTTTGTTATTTTGAATGTATCAGATAGATACTAAGACTCTATAAAATAAATTTATCATTAATAATAAGTTGTCTTTGTCACTTACTCTGCCAATATAAAAGATAAATGCATCATATCTATCTATATTTATTACAGTGTGTAATCAGTTGAATACCCATTGCAAAATAAGTGCAATATTATAAATACAGTTTGTAAAACGTCTAAGCCCTTTTTTAAATAGGTTTCGTTACAGGACACTTTATTATAGTGATTCCAAATTAGTCATATTAATATGAATATGAATTAAAATTAGGATATGGATTACAAATATGTACCTGTAAAAATGGATATTAATTACGACCATAGATGATGTTCTTATTTTCGACACTGAATTTAAATCTTACCTGAGAATTGTCTTAGCTTGTCAGTGTTACAAAATACCCAACCTTAATATCCAAAAGATGCAATTTTGACCTTGTTTCAAGCACTACTTCGCAGAATAAAAGGACAAATCAACTAATAGAGTAATCATTTTCGAGACATATTTGGGTTAAAATGTAGTCTGAGAATTGTCGCAGTACAACATCATTTGGAAATATCATAACATCAAAATCCAAATAATGCTAATTTGACTTGTTTGGTATTGAGATTAGAATATCTCGAAATTGCAATTTGCTAAGGCAATTCTAGGATCTACTCCCAGTTCGTAGTTGAAGAGTACGTCGAAAATTATTAACCTCATTTCGTTTTTTTTTATTCACTGTAGAAATGCTTTCTTATTTTATCATTAAAAGATTACAGAGAACTCGAATCTGATCCCAGAGGTACCATCGAAAATGAAACTGTGAAATATCTTAATCTTAAAACCAAACAAATCTAATTACCTTCATTTCAGTATTAATGTTAAGACATTTCAAAATATTGATGCTTGATTTTATAATGTATACGCAGAGGCGACTGCCGCCTTGGTTGTTTTGTTCCTTAATTTCTCGTAGTATCTAGTTATCTCAAGAATAGCACAAATTGAATTTTAAGTATTTATGGGGTAAGAATATCTCCAAATCCTAACGTGACGAGGCAATTATGATTCCAGATTTGAATTTAATGTCGCAAATTCCGTCTGAAATGTACATCTATATGTAACGCACACAGAAAACAGTTAGCAAAAGTTACATATTGGTAAAGATTAATGTTAACTTTAAAATAAAGGCAGGAATACTCAGAGGTTAGTTGTTCTTTAATCCTCAGTGTAAATATTAGGTTCCTTTGTTTGTTTCTATTTATAATGCAATTAGATAGTACTGTCAGTCAGTGGCAGGTCGTGCCTTCAAAAGTAGGTGAAGAGTTGCAAAAATCCGAGAAGGGTTAAATGAATATTTTTCAGAAGATAATGAGATAAGATAAACAGAGTTAATGGTAGGTATACAAATAAGTATCCCCAAGACTAACGAGAATAAAAATTATATTTAAAATAGACATATACACAAGGTACAACTAACGCACACGTACAAAAAGCATGCAGATACTGTAGACCCGCCGCTATTGTACCAGTGGGTATTGGTGGGGCAGCCACGCGCCTATTTATTTACATACAATACAATAATGTTATGTATTTTTTTCATTTATTGTAAACCGAAAAATAATTATTTATAACAGAAGTTGTATGTGTTTTTTTGTGAGAAAAATAAATTTTGATAGTATTAAAAAAAAAAATAGGCGAAGAGGCACTTCATCTACTTCACCTGAATTGCCGCCAGTATTTTTAAATGATTACTTGGAAGGTGCATAGAAACTACTGAAATATATTTACGAAGAAAGAGAAACAAAATAATGTTCACCAATTTATTTATTTGAAACTCGACAATTGTTTCGGGCTTTGCCCATTAACAAGAGTAATTCAATACTAAAGTAAAATGTGTAAAAAATGTTATATAGTAAATAACCAATTAGAACTAGGTAATTTTCCTTTCCCACTATCACATAGTGAACTTAGTTAGGTTAATTAGCATATAAATATAACATTTGTTATACATTTTACTTTATTATTGTATTAGTCTAAATAAATCGGTGAACATTATTTCGTTTGTCTTTCTTCGTTTATTCAACAATGTTTCACAAAAAGTGCACCGTAGATAGTTTGAATTAAATATATTTAATTTGATTACGCTGCGTATTAATAGCTGAAAGATCACTTAAAATAAGAATAATTCCAAAATTCACCCATTCAAATCCTTTCATCCAATCAGTACCTAAGTATTCAATTTGCATTAGTTAAATTGGTTTAGAATTTTCAATTGTGAATGTTATGAATCATTTTTGTAACTAATACAACAAAATTACGCTTGGCAAAATTTTATTGTTTAGGGTTCTGCAATTACTTCGGCCAAAGGCAGTCAATCAGAAGTCACATTAGACCATTCAAACATTTATTTTGAAATAACTTCTTGTATGAGAGAAAAAGTTGCCATGAGAAAGTTTATTTTTCTTTTCAATACATCAAATAAAGAAGCAAAATTGATTTTTCAAGAACCATCAAGTGATAATCTATTTTTCACCATATTATTGAGCAATCCATTACTATTCCTGTAGTGATAAACATATTGTACTTGTGACAGAGTGCAGAGTATCTATATTCATTCTTACAATTAGGGAATTTCCTTTGTAGGTAAGACAATTTTCATTCTAGCATTATTCAACCTGCATTGCACCAATGCAATGTTTGAATATAACAAACACTGTATAATGATAGTTAAGTAAGAAGTAAAAATTAAAGTATTCATATTATAATAATTAAAATAGGTAAGTGAAGAAGGTAAAAGTCATTTACGCAAAACGTGTCTCGTGAAAAAAATTACATTTTAAATTCACTTTGCCCTGAAAAGATCATTAAAAACAAATAATAATGGTTTGAACAAGTTATCAGTATCAAAATCTGATAATTTTATAAAATTCTTTTACTATTATAAGGAAAAGTTGGTACGTCATCGCACTAATGATAAAAGGCACTAGTTGTATTTTTAATAAGTACCTACATAAAACTGTTTTACCATTTTATGTTAGTAATAAGATTAATTAATTAATTCTTATCGTAATAGCTTTTGCAATTTTTTAAATATATTTATAAAGAATCTGTCATTTTAATTTTGTGATATCAAAGTATCTTAACAGATATAGTTGAATAAATTAATGTGAATTAATTTTCACCAACTATAGATTACCTTAAATTAATAAGGAAAAAATGTATCGAAATTGACCTTTACTTAAAACAATCTCCAAGTATTTCATTGTTAATAATAAAGTAAAATATCACTTACCTATTGGAATATGGTCTATAAAAAATATACTTATGATATAGAATTCATCATTTCATGATTTAAGCTAGTATTTATTGTAAATTTTTAAAACGAAGTATATTTTATGATTAAATTTGGTACTCTTTTATCTACTTTAGGAGAATGCATCAAAATGTTTAATACTTATTAAGCTAGATGAGATGAATACTTGATGAAACATTTTCAATTCTTAATTGAATAAAAATAAATTTCTGCGAAATTTATTGAAGAAAATCTTTTATATTCTCTTTGATAATGACAGAAATTGTCGAAACAATTGTAAGAGTTCAAGTTTCTAACACTCGGATGCGCCTTGAACAACTATCCGGCACGCAATTTAAAAAGGCTCGTTCATATTTGATCCACCCTCGTATGAACAATGGAATGCGCGCATACCACTTTCGGTATGTATCAATAAAAAACAAAAACAAGCAGTTCAGTATTTACTTGTAGTTTGTACAGATTTTATTCATAAAAAAGACCACTATAGCTTAACTGCGTTGCTAAACTTTGTCATTCTTTATAAAGTATATTATATGCGTGATACCGGTCAGATTTTCTTTGATTAGAAAATTAGAAATTGTTTACATTATTATTTCTTTGGCTTTCTAAAGATCACGATATTATTGTTTAGTAATAGGAACTTGTGACACAAACGAAAGTTTAAAGAAAAGCAATTTATTGACTCAAAATATATAACATTAAATATTATAGTTCTGATGAAGTCTTAGTAAGGCGAAACAATTGTGAAACGTTTTAACATATTTTTTTATGAAAATTAACATTTACTTTTATTGATATATTATGTGATTTACATACTGATAAAAATGATCCAATTAATTGTTGCTATTGTTGTGAACGAGTGCCCGAGGCAAGCATCAATTGTTTGCTAGTTTGCAGTCTTTAATCATTGTCATCGGCGTCATAAACCTTTCGGTAAATGACAAATAACAAGATTCAGAACAAAGGAGCTGAGAGAATGTTGGAGAACTGTGTGGTTGTTTCTAGAAAAACGTTAGAATGTTCCACAATAATATAAATAGATTTCTAATAAACAACCGAAGACATGAACAAAGATGTTGATCCGGGCTTGTTCATTCGATTCCGGCCGTGAAAGCCCACGCCCTTACAACCGAAGACAGTTAGTTCGACATTCGGTGTTGGTAAATAGCAGAATACGAATTAAACTTAAATACTTAGTGAATTACGTGTATATAATATAATGTAATCTAATGTTAAATAAATGAGTTATTATTCAAGATTGTTTAAATAAATACAATCAATTTGAAAATTCACTACACTATTAAAACATATTTTCATAATTGTTTGAATAGTAAATAACCGAATCATATTTGTTATTGTTAATACCAGATTCTTGAACTGTCTAAAAGTTGAAGTTTTTTAAAAACTTGCTGGTACATAACTTTTCGGAAGCAAACTTCATTTGTTTCTGGGTAAAAAAGAATATAAATCTTTGACTTTGATTTTACTTTTTAGAAAATATAATACTATTTAGTTAATACTGACATTGCAAACATCAATGTAATTTATACAGAAATATTCCTTATTTTTTGAATATATAATAAAGTTAAATTTTCTGGTCATTGAAGTCAATTATGAAAGTAAAGAAAAGGGCAATTGTTTATGACATGTTATTATGCCGCTTGATTTGTAAGCAACCAAGCGTTATAAGAATGTTTTGTTCTCATGTATGGGGAGAGGTATTGTAAGTATAAGCCTCAAGAGAACTAAATTGGTTTTTCTTTTCGAAAGTCGTCTTTAATATTAAGTGGTTTGAATGATTAAACGTACGTGGGTCTCCCTATTTGAAATTTTCTTGTGTATCACTATGATATTTTTCTAAAAGAATAAATTGCTTAATTGTTAAAACGTTGTCTTTTGTGCTTTTTCTCAAAGTGATATCCATCAAAGCAACAAGATTTCTAGTAAGGTATAACGAGACGTGAATAGTATACGGAAATGTTTCAGTAAATGTGAAAATATGTTTACAATTGCCAGAAAATTTATAATATAGTTCTACTGTGTATGATGGCGACTTCCACGTTGCACATGATAATGCAGTTTACCTATTTATCATATTTTCAGTTATAAGTAATTGAAGAATGAGCTTAGAGAAGTTGCTATTGGGAACTTGTGAAACATTTTTAATATATTCAAAAAACAAACACACTTATTCAAAGGTTTTACAAACTTTATTAAGAATACTCTTACAATCATTTCGGCTTAATTAGGCCATTCTCAAAGAGTCACTTAGAAACTAGCTAAAGATACACAAATATAACTATTTGTACCTTACATGTGGGTGGGGGAAGTGACCCCACTTATAGTTTTTGAAAATATGCACAAAATATAGGGCTATTGTGCCCTTCACACTGTTCATTTTTAATATTTTTATTTAGAAAAAAGGCTTTTTGGATATCTAATTTTTCTAACAAATTTAATCTTTTGCTTTTATTAAGCATATGTAAAATTCTAAAATTATTTTCTACGTTAAAATTGTGACCATTTTCAAAACAATATTGGGAAAAACCAGTACTACATTTTTTATCATCAGTTGAGTTTTTGTGTTCTTTAAACCTAGTTCTAAACGATCTTCCTGTCTGTCCTATATACATAGCATCGCAGTCTGCACAATGAATTTCATACACCCCAGATTTACATAGTTTGTCAGAATTTGTAATTTTATTGTTAACTAATAATTTATCCAAATTAACTTTATTTGAACATATGGTATTAATTCCTATTCCTAATATTTTTATAATGATTAATGGAACGCCAATTTCTATTTTTAGCAAAACATTTACCTGAGTATAGTTTTTGTCGCTTCATCAAGATTTTGAAGTATATTCATTTAAAAAATACAATTGATGTTAATTTGGATATTTCGTTTTGAAATTAAGATTTCTCAAAATTTGAATGAGCTTGGGTAATTTTAGAAATAAATTCGAATTAGCCTTTCAAACATACATTAAAAATGATTGCCTTTTTTGTGTTTTTTATTTTGTTTTTTTTACTCACCATTGCCATACTCTCTTTTTCGATGTATTTTTCGATATCAATATTGAGATGTGTCAAAAGAATCAGAAGGAAGAGAATCTGGACCCAGAGTTTTGCTCTAGCACGTTAAAATTTGTAATAATTGTAATCTCGAAAGCAAACGATCCAAATTAACATAATTTCAAAATATAGATGTGCTGGGGGAACTTTAAGGCCAGATTCAGACTCAAGGTTGTAAACTATGTCGGAAATGACTTTTCTGATCCTAGTTTCCTGATCCACGTTGAATTGTATAATGAATAGCAGTTATCTATAGTTTACTAAGTTGTCTGTGGTTTGTGACATATTTCTAAAAATTAGAAACTTTTCAACATTCATATGATCTAATCGTCACGAAGAGAAGTATTAACAAAAAGTAATAAAGGAGCTGTTTAGCAAAAATACAGAATCTTTTACAATGTAAATTGATTTCCGAGAAACTATAAAAAAACTTATATCGTTTGTCCATATTATTTTGTTTGTTTTCAGTTTACGCAATTATTACTATTTGGCATTTTGTTCTGTTAGGTTAAATGTTTTTCAGTTCTTCTAATAAATCGAGAGACTGTTATCAATTCATCAGTTGTGCTCCGAATAATTTTATTGTTTCTGTGATTTTGATTTATAATCTCGGATTAATTGAAATGAAGACGGAAGATCTACTGGGAAAACAAGTACTTTTGTTACATCAGTAAACATTTGCTGAATAAGCGTGCTTAATAGTAATTTATGCAATTGAAATGCGGCTCAATTTCTAATCGTAACCGAAAACATTCAACTTACAAACAAGGAATCTATATAAAATCGATTGATTGTACCACAACGCAATGCGTCTTTTTATTTTTAATTTATTTCCGTATAAAAATACTAAACCAGTCGGGTAAATTAAATAGGCCAACTAAATTCACGCCACTTAGTAATTACATAAAACTGAACGCATTCTTTTAATTTTATATTGGATATTAACTAATACAGATGGTGTAGATGTAACGGATTAAAAAAAAAAGAAGACCGATTAATAGTGTGAAGCACAATATTTTGAAGAAGGTTTTAATGTTCAAGTTTTTGTACAAAATCAGATCATTGTAAATCAATTACCGGTTTACTCGGTAGACATGTTATAAAAGAAATAATACAAAAAAGTTTAGACATGTACATTACTCTAACTAAATATAAGAACTGCTGAATCATTTATATTAGGATTATAATTACTTAATTATTGCAACAAATTTCATTAATTTAATATTACTTATAAATATAAATATGGAATCAACAGTGTAATTCAATGCCGGTAGGGGAATTAGCCCTCAGAGTAGTTGTTTCTGTTGATTCCATATTTATATTTATATTTATATTTATAATATAGCCTGTAAAGGCCTTTCTGCCAGCGCCCACCTGATGAGACCCGATAGGTCGAAACCGGTCGTGGGATATGGCTTTCGGTTCATTGTGCCTACTTGGTAGAACGCGTTCAAAATGTGAGATCTTAGACGAATAAGGATTTTAATTCCTTCTTTTTTGAATATTAATATTATTTGTTTATATTTTGTGTCCATGATTCTGGCAGCGCTATAGATATAGATATCTGCTGACGCATGAAACCGTTACCTTCTCTACGTTCTTCCTTATGCACCTAGTGTAGGATTTTATGGTAGAATAGTGGCACGTCCGAATATTATGACAATTTATCTAGACGGATAAACATTTTTTTGTGCGTTTAGCTGCTTTGATGTGTCGATTGTCGACGTATAATACGAACCGTCGTGATCGGAGATATTTTGACGAAAAGTGTAACAGTAACCATGGATTCGCGAAAAAGCATTGACCTATATAATATACAACTGTGCTCGTTCTTCATTTAATAAAAAAATATGTCGAATTTGGTCTAATTTGATTACATGTCAATACTTAGAATAAAAAGCAAACCCTACGGACTGAGAGATAGCCAAAAGCAAAATATCAAAAAAAGGGCTTGAATCCCACATACTAATCAGTTATTTTCAAAATTGTTACAGTGGGAGACAAAAATGCTGAGGAACGTTAGATACAGATGATTTTCGGATTTAAATAAATTGTAAAAACGTAGGTTCTCGTAGAAAAAGAGCAAATAAACAAATGACAATTCCAAAAATCTGTAGTTAATGCTGGTATTGTATTGCAGTACATAAGTAATTTGCTTGACAACCAACAAAATTGGCATTGCAAGTATTTGTAACAGAAAAATTTAATCAGTTTTTGTAAAAAAAAACATCGGTTGTTTTATTTACTTTATTAACACTTCGTAAGTGTAAAATTTGTATCATTTACAAAATTAAGATAAGACTTTATACATTTCGCACAATAAAAGTTGTACACTTGTCAGACTTAGAATGATGTCAGCTTATTAAGCTAACATCCTCTCCAAAATCAATGATTGGTCGTTTTCGCTTTGGCGTGGGCTGCAAGATGGAATGCTCGTGCTTGCTGTACTTCTGGAGGTTCGGTTGGTACTCCTCCTGCTCCAATAACCGGATAATGATAACTACCACTATAGCCAATATTAGTGTAGGCAGAAGGTGCAGTCTCAGCAAACGCACCTCCGAAGTCATGATGTGTTGGTACGGGAGGAGGAGCGGGAGCGGAATACAAAGCTGCTTGACCATTAAAAACAGGATGGGCAGCTAAAGCTTGTTGGAAGTCAAAAGCTGGCTGACTAGCGAAAACTTGTTGATGTTGAGTTGGAAAAGTTGCTTGACCTGTTGTGTATGGTATGTATCCATCGAATGGTTTGTTATTGTTCTTGAGTGCATTTCTTAGAGATTCTCTTTGATACTGTTCAAAATGACGAGCTTTGGCTTCCTGAACTTCTGGAGTTTCGAGAGGTCGTCCATCATGACCGATGACGGGATAAAGTTGAGATGTTTGATAAGCGTGGGGGTATAACGATGCACTTCTTCGTTTGCGATAATGAGGATGACCGCCGTAATAAGCTGGTTGAGGATAGCCTCCATACGTTAAACTATGGAAGGCGTGTTGAGGTATAGCATTACGTCTCGCTGCTTCCCAATAATCATGAAAATGTTGGTGTTTAGCAGCTTGAACCTCTGGTGTCTCTACTGGAGTGCCGTCAGGTGTTACTTGGGCATAGGGACCCGGCCATGGAATAAGTGGTTGCAAAGAAGGATGGGATATCGCCGTTTTAAGGGGTTCGATGGATTGTAGTGGATGAGGTTGATAGTTGTCGTTGTTATTATTGTTGTTGTTGTTGTTATTATCAACTTCGTTTTTATTATCATAGTCGGATTTGTCTGGGTTAGCGTATGCAGCAGCTCTTGCAGCTGCGTGCGCTGCAAAGTGGCTTGCTCTTGCAGCCCGTACCTCCTGAGGTTCTATGGGTACTCCATTTTCACCGATAATTGGTAGATGGATCGGACCATTATACTGCTGCGCAAAATTCCCTGATCCAAGGGCTAATACGCTAACGAGTAATAAGGCCTGAAACAAATACAATAATATTAACAATAATTATAGGGAGAAACATGCGTATAGTTATTACTTATTTTTAATTCGGTATCTTCAGATTCTAACAGGCATATTCTTATTCTACAAATAACGGTAATCAAGCGGAATATTCATTAATGTCTTCAAAAGTCACAATAAATTTGTATCTTTACGTTTTCAAATGCTTTCACTTTTATCAAAAGAATGTGAACAATTACTCTATTTCGGAGAAATTGTTTCAATTTTTGCTATGGTCTAATTACGCTCTTTATTTCCGTTCTATCTGTGCCTTCGAGATTGATCAAGACAGTTTTAACTCAATGCAGCAATTTTGTTTATAAATATCTGAACATCCGTATTAAAATCATTTCTATTGTGAACTTGTGGAAACTTTTCAATGCGAGCTAATATTATTTATAATTAGTTTATGTATTTATTACAATGCTTTTCGAAAAACCCATATTTTAATTTTATTATTGTTTCATAAATTCGGACGTTTACGGAGGTTACTTTTATAATACGAATTGGTATTCGTATAAAGATACTGTAGATGCTCAATTTTAATTAAAATTTACACTGAACAGATTACCGATGATGTTTTGTAAGAATGAAATCTCCGCTAATGATTTAGTTAAATAACGTGAAATGGTGTAAAGCAAAAGGGGTAATGGACCAAGAAGGTAACTAACTATTAGATCATTAAATAATTGTGACATAATCTGAGATTTTAGATCATGTAAGTGAAAAGATCCAAGTGAATCGATTGAGGTTTGAGGTCCCACACCAACAGTACCCAATTTCTTTCTAATTAGACACGTCTTTAAATACTAACAAAAAGTTAAGAGATCTTTCGCTTGGTAATCGGCTCTGCACCAACCAACCGAATGTATTAAAAACGGCCACTTCCTCTTGCACGGCTGCAAGTATTCTGTCTTGTAATGCATTTGAATTCAGATTTCTCTCGGAAAACAGACGAAGGAGTGCAGCTTTTTATTCCATTTTACAAGACAACTTAAATAATTTACAGACCATTTAATAGTTAACAATATGAATCAGTCACGCCGATTACATTGCTTTTAAACTACGATTACTTAACGTTTGCGTTTTAAATGTATCTTCGAAGTTGCAGTATAATTTTCTCAGATGGTCGGTTTATCAAGTAAATTAATTTTTGCGTCGTGAATCAATATTACGCACGTGCATTAAGATAACACAAGCTATACAATATGGTTTATTCTTGGTGGTATTAAAATATTTGATGGTATTAATGGTGGTTTTCATTTTAACACTGACTAGCAATTTTCTTTTCTGTAATTGCGGTGGGAATTATATAACGTTACTTAATTAATGATTCGGTTAGGATGACAAGATTCCGTTGCGGTTCTATTCTTTGGATTGTTTGGAAAATTGCATTAATCGATCATGACTTTTCGAATTTAATGTGTCTCTTATATCAACAAAATTAGTTACGAGTCTTTACGGTATTAATTACGAGTTTCGAAAGAGGGGCATGTATAATTCTTGGGATTGCAGACATTCGGTTGTTTTTGTTTGGTAATTTCATAAAATTAAAAATTGTGCTATTTGGATCATATGTAGAGTATCTATATGTAAAACTGAAGCACAAAACCAGAAACAGATTAAATGTAATATAGTCTCGATTTTTGAATTCATCTCCAACAAATTTATTAAAAGTTATTCAGGTTTTTATTATTAGAGTGCCATGCAGATACACTTTAGTGAAGTATAATACAAATAAAGGCAACAAAACTGATGCTTCTAAATAATGAAAACAATAAAAAAATCCCGTTAGGTCAGTTAATAATTTTGGGTAAGTGTTGCTTGAAATTTTGAAAGGGTTTCCTCTAAAAGAGGTTAACAGTCTTCAAATGTAAACTAAATTTTGCAGTATTTTTTGAAAAACTTAAGGAAAACTGTGTTACGTTATTGAAACATGTTTTTTAAATAATTTATCTCCGTAGCCTTTAGTTTTTAAAATAAAAGGTTCTTGAATTGTTTGATTATTATTATTATCATCAGAGAATTGTCAGACCGAAGACTAATCGGTCACGCACTTTCACTCCTTCCTATGGTGAACAAATGTTCGCATTTCTCTAAAAATAGAAAATTTTACATCCCTAACTGCTTGCGAACAATAATCTAATATAGGTCTTCCTTCCTCTGTTCCTCTTTGTTTTCTACGTTTAGTATATCTCTAACTAGCCTAACCCTTCATGTTTCAGAAGTTGCCCTAGTATCCTATCTCACCTTTTCCTTTTCTTCTCCTAAACTTAAGCTTATATATATAAAAGATATCAAATCAAAAATCCTATACATGAATTTTGAATGTATCGTAAATATATTGATATCAAAAGGTTTTGATTAGCATTTCTTTTCACAAAATTGAAGATTAGTTACAAAACTTTTATATAAGTATCAGTTTTGTTATATTTTGTAGTCAGTAGTATTTTCTCGTAAATAATTCAACGGTTTGCTGAACAAACTCAATTGGATCGACGGAAGAAAAAACGTTAAAAATTTTTTAGATTGCACCTGTTTACCGTCATCGTTCTTCATAACGTCAGTCGAAACAACAGTCTTTATCAAACACCGGTATCTATCAGATCACTTCTACACTGTTTTCTTTCCTTATTTAATAAATTATGTCACAAAAGGCGACACACAAATATGCTTCACCAATAGCGGAAAGTGAGTCTTTATGTGATCACGCACGATTGAACCGGAGGTTTTTCGTTACTGTTAAAAAGGAAAAGATTACATCAACACAATGCTGTGTTATATACCGGATTAGAAACTGAACCGGAAAATATTGTGTTTATACGGAAAATGACTCGTAACATTGTTTAGTTAGACTTATGTTCTTCGTGCTATAGTGTTGAATTTACGTGTAAATTAGCGTGTTACTTACCAAAAATTTCATTTTGTTACACTTTTCAACCTCCTAGTGTTCTAGGACTGCTGAACTACTGCAGTTCTTCGACAGCCCCACCTGTATTTATATCGGCCCCCCGTTGTAGTTTGTTGTATCCTAGGTGCAAGGTCCCTTTCACTAGGCCACATCCACAGGATAGCATTGTACCCCAACACATTTTTCCGCAGGCGTATTTTTAAACTTTTCTAAACAGTTTTATTGAAATTATGTTATTGTTTCGAAAATGTGTTTCTTACTTATTTATCGTAATAAGAGCATTATTACTAGATCACCGAAGAGAAATTTGGAAAAACTATACAATTTTACATATTGTCAGTGTCGTGTTGAACAGTATAATCACCATTACCAAAGCTTTATGATTCCTTTAGTTTACTAAATTTTGAAAATTATTTTAATTTTTCACATATTTTCGTAAAAACCAAAAATTGTTTTATAAGATTTAATTTGTTATTATATTAAATTAATCATTGGTAACAGTTTTTTGTTGTTAAATATTTTCGTACCTTTCGGATTATCACAAACAAGTACATCATGCCCGTGAAATAACTATTGGTAAATTATAAAGTTTTCTAATTAAAACTTTCAGCGAATAATCATCTCCGGGAAAATTAGAAGCTTTTTACATAGTTAACAAAGGAATTTGCACTGATCCGTACACAGTATCTGTCGTCAACTATGTTTTGTGAGGGTTTAAGCTACACAATACTTGATACATTTTTTGTGAAAATACTTAGACACTTTTGACGATGGAACTTGAATAATTTGGAATGTTAACAACTACCTATTTACAAAATGTTTGCACTTAAAGAATTACTGGGGCGAACTTTGTTTGACACGGTTTCTTAAAGACTTTTTTAACCTTTTAAAATCAAAGGTGATTGGTTACATTGAAGACTCTGCAAGTACGTAGGTTTTAAAGATACTACAGAATAAGGAACAAGGGTAAAAACTATATTTACAATACTGCACTTCAACACAACTTTAAAATAAATGAAATTAGTAACATCTTTTCAAAACAATAAAAATAAAAATTTTTTGAAAGACTTTAGATAAAACAAAAGAGAATAAAATAAGGCATAAATTCAATTATCATACTGAGAGACACATAAAAAGACTGTAAAAAATTAGAAATACAACCAGTTTTTAGTAATCAAAAATTAAAATTAGGTAGTGTCCTTGGAAATCCAAAAGACAAAGATAACAAAAGTTTAATGTCAGGAATATATAAAATAAATTGTTTAGAGTGTGGTAAAGTTTACATAGCCTTAACTAAGAGAAATCTAGCCATACGTTTAAAAGAACATCTGTACCACCTAAACAAGAACAATGCCGAAAAATCAGCAGTTGCATACCATGCCTTAACACGGTTCATGGTATAGACCACAATATTGAACTATTAAAATCTAGTCACAATTACATCGACCTAAAAGTTTACGAGTGTATTTACATTCATAAATTCAGGGATTCTTTGATGAATTTTGACCTGCCGTTCACCAACAACCCCCTGTTCAATAGTCTTCAATAAGTTACAGGTAGTTTTTTAGAATATGTTTAGGTATAATCTTTTCTTAATCTTACTATCGAAAATGACTACTTCGTAGTCGAATTGTATGCATTTGGTTGTACCAATAAACATTGTTTGTAGTGTTATAAGGCGTTTGAATCTATTTTTTATATACTACAGAACTTTTAACAAGAACATTTCTTGTAAATCCTGACAGACCAACGTATGTAATTTTTATGTCGCGTGGTATGTTTTATCATTATTCCCTATTTAAATAGTGCAATTTACTATAGATTTTAAATAGATAAACGTAAGAACTTAGTAAATACGACAGAATTCATTTCACTAAAATATAACTGATTTATGTTAGAAACACAAAATTATTGAATGATTAGTTTGTTAGTTAGAATACTCAGATTTAGGTATTTAGTTAATGGTCAAACAGAATATTTGTTTATATAAGTTTGAGTAACAAAAACGATGGGTTTTGTTTCACTAAAAAATTTTATTTTTCTCAATAATTACAATAACATGTTATCTCTCTTGAGAATGACCCTTGCGGGTCGAAACAATGTTGTTGAGAACAATAAAAATTTTTAGTGAAACAAAACAAATCGTTACTCAAACCTCTTTAAAAGTGTTTTTCAAAATGTTTCATGACGAATGCGATAAACTTTCAATCAATTATAATATAAATATATTATTAACAAATTCTTTAATTTATATTTCTATGATTATTTATTTAGGACTTGAGGATTTTTACATTCCACTGAATACATAAGTATATCTACATATTTAAAATTCATACACCTTTGATTTTTAAGGAATAAGTGTCCGTAGGCGGATTAAACAATTGCGGTGTAGGTGGTACCCGAAATCAGAAGAATCAGTTTTTATAATGTTCAGTAATTTTAATTTTGTTAAATATAGGAGTGTTACTGGGATAGTTAAACAACGCATTAAGAAAAAAAACGAAGATATAATCAAAACAAAACAAAACTTTTATACAGATTTTATGATTTGACCTTAGTTTTTGAAACAAGTCTAAAATAGACGATAAATGAATAAACAGTACTTTGTTTATTATCACTTTTTTATTTACAAATCCTTTTGGCTATAGTTTCGACAAAGAAGGTTGTTATTGTCAAACGAATAATTCAAATTGAATGAATATAAACAGATTTGTCAAAACAAATGATTACAAATTACTTAGGCCAAACTGGAAGGTCATTTAGAACTCGTTATAATGAACACTTTAGATCGTTTAGATTAAGAAAAGATAATTCCAATTTTGCAATTCATTTTTTAGAAATAGGCCATCAGTTTCATTCTATAGAAAATCTTAAAATTATTCATAATCTATATAAAGGCTTTAAACTTAATATTTTAGAATCCTTAGAAGTATATAAAGCATCAAAAATTTCGGAAAATAACCTGTTAAACGACCAGGTAGATTTGTACCACTCAGTACTATTCAATACATTTAATAATTAATGGTATTTCCAAAAAATATATATAAACACTACTGTACATCTGTTTATATTCATTCAATTTGTAATCATTTGTTTTGACAAATCTGTTTATATTCATTCAATTTGAATTATTCGTTTGACAATGACAAGTTTTTTTGTCGAAACTACAGTCAAAAGGATTTGTAAATAAAAAAGTGATAATAAACAAAGAAGTGTTTATTTATTTATCGTTAAGATGAATTATCACAGAGTAACGGCCAAATCAGTCCAATTTTTATAGATAAGTTAGTTTCAGCTCTTTATTATACTGCCTTGGTATATTAATAATAATTTAAAGTTCGGTTCAAATTTGTATTTATAATAATTAAGGAACAATACGTCTCTTAAAGCTCGTAATTGAATCAGTTTAAATAGTAGTACGCCTTCTTTTATTTCTCTCCGATGTGAGTAGTCAATAAATTATCACTAAATATTAAATAAAATTTAAAAAATTATAAATTAAAATACAGTAATCACTCCATCTCTTACTCTTAAATCAATCGTTTTTTCTCATAAAAATGTTTTCTTTTTTAATTTGTAATTATTTTGCGCTCAGCTTGAAATATGAATGAACATCAGAAATTAATAAAAAAAAGAAGGTATTAAAATCCTTTTTCGTCTAAATACGAAGGATCACAGATCTCACATTTGGAACGCGTCCTGCACAGCAGGCACAGCGCACCGAAAGCCATATCCCACGACTGATTTCGACCTATCGGGTCTCATAAAATGTGATCCTTTGTAATTAGACGAGAAAGGATTTTAATACTTTCTTTTTTTGGATTGTTATCTTCGTCCGAACGATTACGGAATCAACAGTGTAATTCATTGCCGGTAGGGGTGTTAGCCCTCGGAGTAGTTGTTTTTGTTGATTCCATATTTATATGCAGAAAATAACTTTATTGGTACTCATAGTTCTCATCAATTTATTTATGTTTGGAAATATCTATTAAATTGGTCTCCTCATGTTAGTGAATAGGAAAATAAGATATGAAACTTTGCGTTACATAGTTTTGCAAACGAATAACTAACTTATCAAGATGTTTAAAGTGAAATATATATAACAACACTGTTTAAAAAAAGGTGTGATGGTTAATTAGATAACATCCCACATTATATTGTTACATTTTAAATTCAAGAATTATTAAAATTACTTTCCATTGTACCTAGTAACGCCCTGCAAGACTATTTCAACAACAGCGCTTGTCTGATAATTGTCGCACATATTTACACATTTCGTAACGACGGTCATGTAAATCAAACAGAACCTTGCACCTCACAATATTGAAATGTTTATCCGGGTGTGGAGGGAATTTACATTAATGAAAGATCATTAAAGGACTATTAAACTTTAATAAACAGTCTAACTTAATAAAAAAATATCGGTAATATTGAATTACCAATATAAATTATGTGACAGAAACAGCAGCGGTCCAACAAATCTGTAGAGGTGCAAAATACATTATTCATTTTTTGTTGTTTGCATATTTCGAGTTAAAAAGTACCTTTATCAAGTAGAATTGGTTTTGAAGTATTCACTATTATTATCAATAAGACAATTATAAATAAATACGCAAAAATAATAACTAAGTTACCAATATGTTTAATATTATATATCCTATCGTTAATGCTCGTTGAGGAAAACTAGAGAACAGACGGTATTGCTGTATGGAGTCTTTAAGAAACACCGTGGGTACATTAACATTTTCGACGACAGAAACCACACAGAGCTTTGTTTGTTATAATTGTTTTGAAAACAATGCAAGCGCAGGCGTCAATATTTAAATGTGAACAGGTGTTGATTGTTTTGTTGGTTTCTGTTAAAAGATCTGCGAATTATAGAGGTATACAGTTTTTTATTAAATTAAATAAAAAAACGTAGAAAAACAACTAATAATGTTTCACCAATATTTATTTTCGGTATAATTTTCTTGATAATGATCGCAGTCCTATCGAAACAATATTGTCGAGTTGTCGAAAATAAACATTGGTGAAACATTATTCGTTGTTTTTCTACGTTTTTTTTTTTATAAACGTTGCACTATCGAATCTCTTAATTTTTATTAAATTATTTTATCTTTTGAAATAAGACATAACATTATATCTATGTGTACATATAAGTAACGTATCTTCTACTACATTTTGTTTATATGTGATATTTAAATCAAAGTTAGGGCTAAATAAAATGCTCTTTTGTATCTGTTGCATTTTAATCTTCCTCTTAAATGTGAATTTTTGCTTTGTGTTGCCTGAATTTATAATTTAGTTTATACATATTCGTTATATGGTTCTAATATATATGTCCCTAAAACAGAGGACTGTAAAACCCGAATTTATCTGAGGTAGGATTAAAACCCTTCCGATTATTCTGTAAATCTCTTAATTAAATAAATAAAAGTAGGAGACTCACCCCTATTACCACTAACACACTTTTACTGGGCGAAACACGTGTCCGCACAGTAAAATTGTGTTAGTGGTAATTGGGGTGAGTCTCCTATTTTTTCTATTTGTTCATTTACCACATTCTTCTTTTCTCTATCTCTTAAGTATATTGAAAGGTGTAAGGCAATGTGTTTTCTTTTTGTACATAATCTGTCAAAATTTTCAATTCATTTTTCTAGTACAGCGTAACACTTACCTTTCCTGTGGTAAGTGCCGCAAGAGAGAGAACACACGGGGCGGTTTTGGTCGAATATACACTTAAATACGTATAATGTTAAGAAATAAAACACACGAAGCGACAAAAGTCGCTTTTATCGCTCGAGCTATCGCGTCTTCTGTTTATTACTGTAAAATCAACGACTGTTAAAATCATTGTAATTTAATAAAGGCCAGAGGCATCAGAGTTCGTCGGCCATCATCTAGTTTGATTAATGGTTTTACCAAAGGTTTTGTCATCTTCAATGGCTTGCTGGTATTTGCAAACGTCTGGTAGAACCATCAACTAACCTAGACCATGGCAAGCAAACCCGGAAGCCTGTAATCTCCATATTGACTCCGATCATTAAAGGCTACATCACTCAATTGTAATATATTGTTTTAAAACACACGAAGAACGGTTTTGGAGTGTTTTATAATACTACCCGTTATTGTCAGTTATAGTCTAGAATTGAAATAATATTACTCATAATGGTGTCATATTTTGTTTGATCCTCACACATGGTTTCAAGTAATTCATTAAAAGATGTTTAAGATATTCGTAAATTATCAAAAAAAAATTCTTCGTACATCTTTAATTCTTGAAATGTGGTATTGTAATCATCTCTACCTATTCTTTGCAAAACCAATGAGTGCTACCACATCCATCTATACTTTTTGTTTTTATATTTTTTAAATTTATTATAAGTTAATACAGCTAGCATTAAAAATTCATCATCAGAATCCGTTACTTGTGGAACTGTGCGCGATGCACCCACTTCAGGTACTGTTTGGCAATATGTAAATTTTATAATTTTACAGTCACGCCTCATCTGTCGCTCTGTGTGTTTTCCTTCTTAGTAGTAAACTGTTTTTTATATGCGAGAACACGAGGTTGCGCTATTGAGTACTGAGATTAAGAGAAAACTTGTTGGAACAAACTAAGTTAATAGAATCTGTAGAAATTTTTGTAAAACCACCTATCCTTTAATAATGAAATAATTTTTAGAAGGAGTAAATTTTAAATACATCAATGTGATATTAATTATTGAATTAATTTGTACTCACTACAGATTACCTCAAGTAATGAGGAAAAAAATGTTTTTTTTCTGCTGTCACGCCCTCGCTGGGATTCGAACCCGGGATCTTTGGTTTTAGGCGCCAATGCTTTTGCCACTAAGCTTACTTCAGACGTATGGTGTCGTGTTTGGCGTTGGGGTTTGAGCTATTTACTGTGTTCCAAAAATTAGGTATTTAAATTCAAAATTTTGTACGTTTTTATTTTACAAAACAATTTAGGCATAGTTTTGAGTAAATATTTTTTCACTTCACTATAAATTTTTGTTTTTTTATTATTATGTAACTGATGATGAGCAATATTTAGACGAACTAACCAGATCATCATTTCACGATGGAAAGTACCGTATAAACTAAAACGCAAGAATCGAAAACTAAGGTTTCCATTTGATTCGGAATGTCCCTTGTAAAAAAATATTTTATTTTCCGGGAATTGACAGTACATCTACGATCAACATTCACTCGCCAGCCACTGTACAAAAGCAAGAATAATTAAGATTGGTATTTTAATAACCGAAAAATACTAGAAGTAACTTTATGAACTTTCAAATGCAGAAATAATGAATGCGATCTAAATCTCTTTACTTTTTAATTTGATCTAATCCCATGGGATAATAAAGACGTTTAATGCCTCGTAAATTCATTTTTAATGGATCTTATCAACGGACGGTGTTAAAATATTATAGGGGTATAGCGTGGAATATCCCATACATAAATTTCTATTCTTTATCATCATTATTACGCTACGTCCCCTAATCCTTGATAACTTTATTCGGCTGCTATTTTTCCTATATTTTTGGGCACTTGATAAAAAGTAAATTTGTTCCATTGTATAAAGACATAAAAACGAGAAGCTTAGTCTTGTTTCTATTAACAGAATTTACTTTGTTGTCCCTTTTTTTTCTGTTTTATTATGGTAGAGAATGTCCAAATATTATAATAATATTCATGATATGTATTTAATTCGTACAATAAGCTGCATAAATAAAACAAATAGAAAAGCTGATAAAACAATAATCCATTATCTGTGATGTTAAGTCATAACCAAAAGGTCCAAAGCTAAATTGGTATGTTTTAGAATAATAAGAATTTGATTTTAATTGAATTTAGTAGCTAAAGATTTAAATTAAATAATTAAACACATGGAGTTGTTTCACAATTATAGTGTAGTGTTTATACTCCTGATGATGCCCTAATAAGACGGGAAATATACATAGAGTGTACTAATAAAAAAATTGTGAAACAACTCCAAGTGTTTAATTATTAATTATGTTTCACCAAGAGCTAACGGCGTCTTCATTCTTAAAGATTTAAACTTTAAAATTAAAAACTAGAAGAATTTACATGAGAAAACTGATGTATGACTGCCTTAAGTATTCCATTATCTATCAAATAATTAGGATCTTGATTTTGCTAACAAAAACGTTATTATTTTCTTAACTAACATGAGAGTTATAGTTTGTGACTACATTAGGAATATACTATTTTATTAGATGATTTTTTATTAATCATTAATAATGTAATAGTTGTAGATTTTTTAGTAAAGGTTAATTTCAAAACATTATTGTGAATTAATTTTTACCCACTGCTGTTAATTTGAGGTAATCTGTTGGGATTTTTTTTCGTGAAATTCGTCATGGTTTGATAATACTTGTTGAAACAAATACAACATGTTGAATTGAATTAAAATAAACAAACAATTACTTTCAAAAAATGTTATGTTGTAGGCACCACCACAGTTTTAAGTAGAAATTCCTCTTTGATATGTCTCTTTGATAATGATCTGTTGATCGAAACAATTGTAACAGTTTCTTATAATAAACTGTTGAAACAAAACGAATTTTTCGTCGTTATTGTATTTATTTAACATGTTACATCAAGACTGCACCATGAACAGCCTTTCTTATATTGGAGATATTATTCTCTATAGAAAATAAACCGCAAGATTTCGGAAATTAGTTCTTAGAATTGAAGTAAATTTGTGTAAGTCTTTATTTTAAGATTGCAGACGATTTTTTATTTTGTAGAATATCAGATTTATCATAACGAAGGCTATGGAAATTTCTCCTTCCATTTAAATGTAACTTTCATTGTTTAAATTTTACATTGCATATTTTAAAGAATTTGTTACACGAATAATTAATATTGAATGTTTAAACTGTTTACGGTCGTACTTAAACAATAAGAACATGTGCAATAACAAATGCAATCCATTCATTAAGGAAACGCCCTCGCCACTAAAGAACAGCCGATCAAAAACTGAAAGCATTCGTGCATGTAGCTCCGGTCGGGCAATAAAATAAAAAGTTCGGTGTGCTTTCGCAGCACAAAATTGACGTAGATCACGATTGCACCTGCACTTATATCAAAATAACAATTTCTCGAAGAGCATTATTTAATATTTTAAGTTATTTAATAACCTAAATTTCATATATTTTAAGTTCAATGCTATAAATACGATGTCGATTGAAACAATACTCTACTGCATACTTTGTGTTGTCTGCGAATGTCGAACAGTATTCATACGTGGTACATTAACAGAATATGTATAGAAAATGAAGCCAATAGTAATGATTACGTGTGTAACACATGGGCTGAAAAGTCCCGGGTCTAACAAAGAAAACACGTTTTGTTTTGTTCAAAATTGGCTTTATTCATTAACGTCATCTCCATCAAGAGCAACACAATCATTCCAGCGCCGCACTAACATGTCAATACCACTTTTGTAGAATAGTTTATCTTTTGCCTCGAAATTGGCCTTAGCTTCAGCGATAAAGCGATAACCTCTTCATTCGAGCGAAATTTGTTGCCGGCGAGGATTGTTTTGAGGTCTGCGAACAGTCAGTAGTCGTTGGAAGCCAAATCTGGAGAATACGGCGGATGTGGGAGCAATTAGAAGTTCAATTCATGTCATTTTGCCATTGTTTTGATGACAAATGACTTGTGACGGTGCAGTGAATCATAGCCAGATTACAAAACGATTCTTAAATACTTAATGACTACTTCCTGTTAAACTTCAAATTAATTTTTCAGCCACGATAAAATGAATATTATTTTAACTTCTGCCTAGAGAAATAATTACTTCAATCAATTATGTGTAGTGACAAATTTATTACTCCACAGGATAGTTGCTCAGCTTACAGGGTCACGCATTTGAACCACCCTCGTTTAGAGTCGTGGTTTGTTCGTTTAACATGTAAAGCATCGGTTTTCGTTGTTGACTGTGCCCTTTCTGAAACACATCTACTAGGAGTTGCTGATTTAACTTGAAAATGAAAATTAAGTTCTATTGATAAAACTCCTTTAAAGCGAAAGTTGCCAATAAATTTTATTTTTTATAGATGATCCAATACTTACCAATTTAAGCAATTTATCATAAATAAATGCAAAACTATATTATTTTACTTGAATTAGACTAATATGGGTCAGTTTTGTTAGATACTCAAAATAATCTAAACCAATTAATTATAACATATTGGCCTGTATTTATTAATTCTTATATATACAAATGGTTTTTATAGTTAAAATTATGTACACATTCTAAAGTCGTCATTAATTGCTCTTATTATTCACCGAGGTTCTTCTAGAACAAAATAATGAAATTCTTGTATTTTATTATCCTATAAATCAGCTATGTATCAACAACTACACTTCCTGCATTTTATAATAATTTTATTAATCATAATAAATTCCAATAATTAACAAAACTTTAAGTTTACCTTAAACCATATTTGATTAATGTCCAGTGGACAAGAATCTCGTTACTATCCATGTCTATAAAATAAAATGACTTAAGGATCTGCATCGTAAAACTAAAAAAATGAAGGTTTATGGGATCATAAAATACATATTTATAGTATATGCTTACATTAAGAAATACAAATGAATAAATTTTTATATATATTAAATGTACCTACAACTCTTGTCGGAAATTAATTTATGTTTACAATTTCTTATTCATTCCTTTTCATTTTTGTGGTACATTAGGTTTGTACGGATTGCAGAATAACCATAGCAGCCCAAAAATTACTTAAGCACTATTTAGAGAAAAATTTGACTCCATCCCTTATAATAAGTATTTACTAAGATTAGTGGACTCCATTCCTTAGAATCTGATCTAAAATTTCTCACTGAAAGTTATGGATACCAACAATTCATAAATTGTTTAGTTTCCTGATAAAAAGTATCAGTATAAATAAACATTAAAACACCAAATAAATGACTTACTTCCAATAAATTATAAACTGAATTGTATACATACATACAATTATTACTTATATACCTAATATACAGAGTGCTCGTTAAGAAACTAGAAATTAGACGATTCAGGCGTTCATATAATCCTATAATACTGACGTTTATATTTGAAAAGTAAAACAAAATTTTATTTTAAAAAATAATGAATGTAGAAAATGGACACTGATAAAACAATAAATACCTGCACTGACAGATGATTCACCCCCAATTGCCCCTGTCACGTGTATCTGCCACTTTGATTGTGGGCATATAATACACAACACAATGAAGTGGCCAAAACACGTGTCTAAACATTAATTATTAGTGGTTATTGGAGTGAGCTTCTTTTTGATTAATTTTTAATAATTGATGATTGATGATTCCATATTTATATTTATCATGTAACCTGTAAAGGTCTTTCTGCCAGCGCCCACCTGATGAGACCCAATAGGTGGAAACCGGTCGTGGGATATGGCTTTCGGTACGCTGTGCCTACTGTGTAGGACGCGTTCTAAATGTGAGATCTGTGATTCTTAATATTTAGACGAAAAAGGATTTTAATGCCTTCTTTTTTTGGATATGTTATCTTCGTCTAAGAATCATCATCATAATTTTCAAGAGATTGTATGAGTCGACCACTCAAAACGACCTTTTTTCCTTCTCCCCTAACAAAAAAGGATATAAACGTTTTGCCATTGGTTAACAAAAATACTACAAAAATGCGGATTTTAAGATTTAAGTTTTAATTGATCCAAGTTACTCTGCTAGCAATTGATATTTTAAAATATCTGATATTTTCATTGAGTTTTTATCAAATAACGTCTCATAGTAGAATTCAGATTCCAAAGGTCCTAACTGTTCATTTAGGCCACGGCCCTTTAGCTCGAATCTTAATTCTATTATGGATTTCGGCCGTGAAAGCCTCTGTTCTTATGACGTCTCATAGCTTTTTATTACAGTAAAAAGCAATAAATAAATCAGGGCTTATAATGAATACATCTTCTATTCACTCATAGTATTCAACATTTATTAAACTTAGAAGTAGTCCGTGCAGATCTCAAAAATTTTGAATCTGGAATTGCCCGTACGGTACACAGATAAAATTCCCGTTCGGTATACAGATAAAATTCCCGTTCGGTATACAGATAAAATAAACATTTTAAAAAACTTGCCTACATACATACTCCTTTGTATTGAGTTGCTTTTTCTAAAAATAAAAAGGTACAAACATTTTAGCAGCGTTTGCAAGATGTAAAATTATTTGTTACCTTATGTTTTTTTTAAGACATCTGTTCACATAGAAAAAGGTTATTACATATTTTTTGCTATCTTCACGACTATCAATACAAATTCAGATAATAGACGCATTCTTCGTTGACATGACGGGTGGAGAAAACTTGCTTAATAGTAAGACATATTTTAAATACCATTTTCCATAACAATGCACTATTGCGTCGCGTGCCGCAGTCGCCTTTTTTGGAATGAAAAAATTCTGTTCCACTTGGCGCACTGTCTTTTAACTGATTGCACTTATTGCAGTTTTCTTGCCCCAACTGTTTTAACGGTACAAGAGTTTTGTAATTATTATTGTTATTGTTTCTCTTTTATAATTTACCCACTTGCAAGATACTCCGGTTAGACGGGCAAACAATTTGGGATGTATTATACGTAGTAACAAATATTAAGTACGATTATGGTTTTTGTAAAAGTATCTTCAAAGATAACGGACTCTTAGTTGAAAGTTGATTACAATTTTTACTTACTAGTTCATAAGAATATTTGAATGGAATGTCATTTTTTGAAAGAAACGAGTCATGTTTTTTAAGCACCGTTTGGATATTAATAAAAAACGTGCAAAGATATCTTAATAATTCTATTTTTACATGAAAGCCTGTACCTTAATCTACTTTTCTATATAATGTCCTTCAATTTGAGGCACTTGTCATAAGTTTTGACCAGTTTTTGAATACCCTTCTCATAGAACTCTGCTGCCTGACTTGTTAACTGTTAACCACTGAATCGTCTTAAAGACGCTGACCGCCCAGATGTTTCTTCAAGTGCAGGAACAAATGGTAGTCACTGATCACCAGATCGGGGCTGTACGGAGGATGATCTAGAGTTTCCCAGTGAAAATATGTCCCTCGTAATTAGGTAATTGGATGACATTTTCGTCGTTTTTTGTGTTAAAACAACATAATAAAAGAAATACGCGTGTTTATGTAAAGTATTTTCCGAAATGTTTATATATACAAAGATAAAGTGAACATACGGAAGTATGAACAGAAGGAGACTACAAGAAGTGTTAATTAAGAGCTAAATATGATTGGTTGACTGCCCTTATACAACTGAGTGACTGACCTATTATGACTGAGTAAATTATTTTAGTTCCAAAGGTTTTTATGAAACGAATGTTAAAGGAATAAAAGGAGCAGGGGAACTGTTTCTCAGGAGTTTAGTTTGGAATTTAAGGAAAGTGAGCATGACGAAGATAATTGGTGTAAAATATGGAAATGGACCGGATGTAGAAAAGGGCCACTTTCTACTGGCAAAGGTGAATGGGTGGGAGCGTGATGATTCAAATAACATCAACTAAGGGTACAATAGTAAATCTTCAAAAAGTACTTGTAAATGAGTTAGAATGAATTCAAATCTGAAGAATTAGATTCACGAAATAATGAATGAACCAGAAATACATAAAATTAGACATTGAAAATAGACATGAAAACATATATTTGCAAAATATACAAAATTGACAATCAAATTTACAGCAACAACATCAAATGTTAGAGACATATTAGACGCAGAAATAGGAGTAAAAAGAGACAAGGAAAACTTAGATTAGATTACTGTCGCAAATAGGGATGTAGGATGTGTTAGTCTTAGAGAACTGTGAAGATTGGCCCAGGATAGAAAGAAATGGAGATGTGTATCCAATCAGTCATCGAATTTATGACCTTATAATGATTATAAGTAGATAATAAAATAACGTATGATGTGAGAATTGCAGTTACGTGTCAATTTGTCAACAAATACCATTTATAAGCCTCTCTTTAAGGATTGTTAATTATAATTTACTGTTACAAACTCTATAAATAAATTTATGTAATCACATAAAAGTCAGTCCTGTTTAAAACTGGACTTATTACATTGCATACACGTTAATAAAAGATCGTTTATATTAATTAAACTTTAAAGTTGCTTATTATTTAAGCATTACTTTAATTGGACATGATAGATATATCAGAACGAAAAGCAGGATGTTCGGGCGTGTAAAGTCACGTTAAGGTAAAATTACCTCCTTGAAAAATTGCTTGACAGTTAATCATTTAAAATTAAATTTCTTTGTTCTGTCAAAACACACTGACGGCATCAAGTGCAAGCATTTATGAAATTATAAAGTTAGTTTGCTCTGCAGGGGAAAAGGACACTGTTATTAGGTAATTAATCAACCATAATGTGTTTGTCAGGACATTTATAAGTGAATTCACCAAGACAAATAGCAGTTCCGACTAATAAAGCGAGTAGGCTGTGTACGCAAAGAATAATAATCCTTTCTTGATGACGCCGTTTGTTTTTGCGAATTAAAAGACCAACGTGAAATTCCTTCATATTTATGGGGCATATAAAGAATTATTACTGTCTCCCTTTTTGCCTCTTTTGGTTGGTATGTAAACTGCAACATAAAAATATGAATCTCTTCCTTCTTAGGATTTCCCAAAAGTACTGTTATTAGGTCAGGTTAGGTTAGGTTAGGTTAGTTAAACCTGTATACTTATGTGCAAGGAGTAATATGTATAAGTCACACTCTACAAGTATTGAAAAAGTAGTGTTATTAATGAGTGTCATAACGTACTTACCGCCGTGTAATAAAATAAACCCGCTGAAGTTTACAATATGAAAAGCGTTGAACTTCCTACTAGGGATGCAACATACCCACATAGTGCCGTGGGTTACTAGCTGCAACCTTTGGATCCCCACGGATGCGCCTATATTAATAAGGCTGAAATCAAACCACAAATTAAATTACGCTTGCAGTAGGTGGTCAACAAGAATAAAAAGACGGACTTAATATTAATCATGATTATATTCATTACTGAACTCCTCGGAAAATCTTTAGACATCAGTATTTATTTTGTAGTTTGTCTTAAAAATTAGCAATTATGCAGTACTAGTTAACAATTGGTGCGTTATAGAGTTTAATCTCTATTTGTTTGTAATCTACTGCAATCGAATTAAATAATACAATTTTATTTTAGTCATTTTAAGTCATTTTTTTATGGAAGTTATGATTTTTTATAGTTTGGGTTGCGGTGCAATCTTTTTTCCAATAAATTAAATTATCTCAGAAACTATTCATCGTAGATATATCGTACAAGTTACAAGTTGGTTATCAAAGTCACGTTAGAATTTTATGTTTCATACGAATTCATCGTAAAAAATATACCATTCAATTTAGAATAAGACAATTGACATCAACTTCCGGTATAACCGACAGTGCCCGACAGTTGAAATGATTTTAGTTAAATAGATTATCCTTGATGACCCCTACTCCCAACTCCCAAATTTTCAAATCTGTAACATGCTTAGTTTCCCTAAAACGTCTAATGTTTGAATGACCTTGTATAAGTGTGATCAAGCTTTGGGGTTGATTTGAAGAACCCATATAATCAAACTTAGCTTAAAGGTTGTTGTCTGGAAATAAGGTAAAAATTCGATTATGCAGATTAATAACAGTGGATTTTTACATAAGTTAAATAGAAAGCACATGTTCCATATATTTCTGCACTTACGTTAGGGAATATGACCGCGGCCTGTGATTATGTGTAAATTTGGAAAGTCTCTTGTTCAGTATTGCACTATGTAAATTTATGTTATTAATTTCTTTATTATATCTACACGCATTTAAACGTTTGCACTTTCCTATTGTTACCTTAATACTTTGAATTTATTTTTGTTTGTTTGTATAGTTTTGTGCCTCTATTAAAAAAATGAAAAAAATTATTAGTATTACGCGAAAGCAAAATAGTTTGTTAATAGGTACGACGCTAAAATTTAACGCCAATTTTCTTTCGTATGTTACTGAGGCCTATTTTTTGTAGAAAATGCTTAAACAAAATATACAATTTTAATAGTAATGTTTTTATCAAGTATTTAAGAAACAACTTTTCTTTACACAATATTAGCGAGCACGGACTGCAAGTGAAAACAGGCTTGGCAGATATTTTGAAATTTTATTGCCTTTACATTTATTTTGAGAAAAATCGATGTGAGAAGTTTCGAATTTTGCAATAGGCAAATAAAAGAAATGTAGAATCACGAAATTATTACTTACTTTATAGAAATTATGAACGTTTCGTTTATAATTTCATCAACATAAACTGTTACGGTAATTGAAAAGCGCAACTTCTTCCGTTACATATTCTTCTTTGTTGTTATTTTCAAATTCAAGTTTCTATATTTTCACATTTTACGATTAATGTAGTATATGCAATTAGTCAGTAGCAGTGGCGAATCTAGAGGGGAGCTAAGGGGTCTGTAGTACCCTTCCCCCGCCATACATTAATATGAAAAAAATATTTAAACTCATTAGGGGCTATCCATAAACCACGTAATGCGTTTTCCACAGTTTTTTTTATTCCTCGTCCCTACCATATAACGCCACGTAGACATTTATTCCACTTCCCTCCTAATTATTTTGTCTTACGTAACTTTTAAACCAAAAAAAACTTTTAAATCACCGAATGATGAAATTATTTACTTTGCATGTGTAGCTTTTTAATTAATTAAATTCTTTTCTTTTTTTAAGTATTAACCGGTGCTCATTATAATATTCGGTTTAAATATAAAAATTTGACATATCTGCATTACGTGGCACACGAAGCCCTGTATCTACCCTCTCCTCAAGTAATCCCACATAAAATATGAGCATATCCCTAACTCCTTTGGTTTATGGATGGCCCCTTAAGTGTACCAAGCGGCGTGGTCCAATGCTCTAGATCATTGCTTAGCATTCGGGAGGTCACCGGTTCGAACCCGGGTCCGGCTGCTTTGGTCTAAGTTTTCTGTGGTTTCCTTGGCTCAACTTAGGCAAATGTTGGGGCAGTAATATTCCACAGATAATCTTTCATTTGTCTTCTGTCTTCATTTCGTTCGTTTTATGATTCCTGCAAGGAGGCTGAAGAGGGCCTTACGCCCTACCCTCCAGCTTTGCACTACAGTGTAGGTCGGAGGGACTGCTCGCCCACCAGCACGAGTAGCTGGTGAGAATGAAACACAATTTTTTTTTTCATTAAGTGTTGTTTCGGTCAAGCGACTTCCACTGAAGCATGAACAACGCGAACCAATTTTGTTTTTAGAATAGAAGCACGCCACTTCAACTTGTACACATATCTATCTATCTCTATCTGGATTATAGGATCTCTTCGCTTACTTCGCTGTTTACGGGAAATTTTTTGAATATTTTGCAATTTTTTCCCAGAAGGGACTTATTTCAGCACATTATACAAAGCAGTCGATCGAAGAAATTTTAATTTCTGCGCAAATTTACGACAGTGATTACTAGCTGTAACAAAACAGAACTGAAATTCGAAATCTAGATGTGTCATCGGTATTGCGAGAATGTCGAATTCAAAATGCTTTAAATAGTAATCGAATCGCTGCAAATTTTAAAAGCAATAAGTCTTTCTATAAATAAGTCATTCATTTTTGCTTAACGTAACAGTACCGTTGAAGGTTCTTATAGAGTTTTATGAACGGCTAGGAATTGGGCGAGTACGAGTGGTCACTTAAAGATTTATGCCTGGAACCTTATTTGGGCTCAGTCACTCAATCATGGCAAACGATAACCCACCAAGCACCGGCAAATAGAGTGACCCAGTAGTTAAAAACGAACGAAAAATACTGTCCATTGTGAGACCCGAACCAGCGATCTAACGACTACAAGACCAGAATGCTAGGACCTGAGTCACGCAGTTTGTTCTCAAACGGTTTCAATTTATTTTTAAAAAGCGCACAGTATTGTTTAAATCGATTTTCCCAAAAATTAATAACGGACGTTACTGTTGTAACAAACTAATGTCCTATTGCTGACTTTCAGATACCATAAATATGAAAGAAATTAAAAAATTTCAAAGACATACATAAATTTAAATCTCTTAGTGTCGAAACTTTGGATTGGGTTTCGAACGATTGTTCAGCATTATACATGACAGATTGATGACTATATATTGTATTTCGAATAATCATTAAAAATTAATAATTTTTCTCCATTTTACATTTAACAACAGTCAATTCCTGAAATCAATATACATAATGTTACCTAATTTAAGATTATATTCTCAGAGGAAATGATTTTGTATAATATTTCATATTTATATATATATCAATTTTAAATCTTAGATCCGGCACTGGTCACTTGCTGTTGCTTTTTTCTAGATCTATCTAAATGTGGTTACTACTGTATTCGTGCGGTAGCAGAAATTCATTGCGACACATTCATAGGTACTAAAAAGATGCTGTGACAACATTTTTAACTTCGCGAATAATAAGAAAAAACACGCAGTTATCACTCTTGTATACGTGACTAAATTCTCTACCATTTTGAAACGAAAATGATCGATAATATTTACACGTGCTTCCATTACCTGATATTAAAAATGATACAATCCGGAGACAAAAGAGAAATTTTATATTTTCTATTTCACAGCTACAATGCTACTAAGAATAACTTAAGATTTTGTTCAGATGTCGTTTACGCACTAATTTATGATATTCGTCTCTCTAATTTGGTGTGGTTCACCCTAACAAGGAAGTCAACAAATTATTATCATTATTATTAATATTGCTTTAATGTCATTTTCCGCTCCTTTTCAATTACAGTCATCTCTCGAGTCCCTTTCCAATTGCACCCCTGGGTTAATTATATTAAAACCAAAATATTTTATTGTAAACTCTACAATATTGTTTCGACATAACAATTTCTTTCTCAAGAAATAACATACTTTGAAACATTTAAAAGTGATTTTAATTCCTTCAATTATTAAAATAATGTTTCACAAGGATCCGACCAGTTCAACAATTGATTATATATATCAAAACCACTTACATTGTAAGGCTTCATACCGCAGCTTTAACGCAGGCCGAAATCGGTAAAATGCACTGGACTCAGCTGGAACACCCTCCATATAGTCCAGATCTATCCCCTTGTGATTTCCACATGTTTAGGGCCCTCAAAGAATCACTAAGAGGCAAGCGATTTAAGACCGATGAACAGGTAGAGACTTTTGTGCGCAACTGGATGTCTATCCACCCGCCCTGCTTCTTTTTATGAAAACTACCAATGCGTTGGGAAAAATGTATAGACAAACGAGAGAGACATGTCGAAAAATAGAGAAATTAGTGTTTTTGTGAAACTTTTCAAAATAAATGTTTTATATTTGATCCATCCTCGTATTCATCCTTCTCCAAGATAATAAGCTGACTCTGAGTAAGGGTTACTTTTTAATGATGTATACATAAATGTGTTTATATTGTAGAATGGTGAAGTTCTGTGTCTTCAAAATGTACACTAGACACTAGTTGGACGGTGCTACTATGTTGTATATAACTTAGCAAACTTTCGTGATCCAGAAAAAGTTTAATTTCCTACTTGAATTAATGGCAAAACTTTCGAAACCTACCAGAGTTTTAACAAGGGTAACGTTTATTTTACGCATATACAACGACAACGATCTTAATAAAAAGATCTGCTAAACTTTGTAGAAATCCCTAGACCGTTATAAAAATAATACTTAGAAATTAAAATAATAACAGAGGTTAACGAAATCAAGGGTTTAAAAGGAAAAAGTAAAATAGCAGACATTTACGACGTAATTTGCGACAGTGAGTCCAACTATAGCCTCATAATTTCCTCAGCACGTTAGGATTTTAAGATATCCTAATTCCAAGACATATTTTTTTTTTTTCATTTTTGAGAGGACAACGTGAAATAAAAGGGTAAAACTATCAAGTGAATCAAGTGAATTAGAATCTACCCTCATAATTTTCCCAGTTTAACTCCAAAATCAAAATGTTGTTAATTTGGCTTTTTTGGTTTTGAGATGAGGGTAACTTGGAATTTCAATAATTTAGAACAAATCCTGCGCCAAATTTGAAAAATACGTGGAAAATTATTACCCTCGTTGTTATTTCTGTTTTCAACTTGCCACAGCCTTTTTTGAGGATTCGACTATGAAGAGTTGGAAAAAGAATCGTCGTTCTCGATGTATTCCTCAACGGCGAACTAAAATGTGGCCCCAAGGAAGCTTTAGCACTTTTCAATAATTCCTAATCTCAAAATCGAACAAACCAAATTAGCATCATTAGAATTCTCAAATTAAAATGTATCAAAATTTAAATATGCTGGAGAAATTTTGAGACCACATTGTAATTTAGCGAGTTGTTACACATGGTGATGCTCATAATAGGCTCAAATTGAGAAATAGGTTATCTCAAAATTCAAACATACTGAGAAATTTTGAATTCAGATTCGGAATCGGCGTCACGAAGTACGTCGAAAATAATATATAAAAAAAATATCATTTACATTCATCCATGATTCATAAATGGTGCGAATATCTAAAAAGGCCAGCAGGTATTAATTAAACACAAACAGTCTTGAATAATTCACTTTGAAAATTTAATTTTTCAATACAAATAATTATTGCATTATTTTTAATTGTCCTGTGCAGAAGTTCTCAGGACCTAACCTAACTTAATGAAAGTAGTAAACAAAAGGGAACTAACATATTCAAAAAAGAAGGAATTAAAATCCTTATTCGTCTAAATATTAAGATCAATGAACTCACATTTGGAACGCGTCCTACCAAGTAGGCACAACGAACCGAAAGCCATATCCCACGACCGGTTTCGATCTATCGGGTCTCATTAGGTGGGCGCGGGCAGAATAAGGATTTTAATTCCTTCTTTTTTGAATATGTTATATCTTCGTCTAAGAATCCATCGGAATACACAGTGTAATTCAATACCGGTAGGGATATTAGCCCTCGGAGTAGTTGTTTCTGTTGATTCCATATTTATATTTATATTTAAAAGAGAACTAATTTCTTGTAATTTATATAAAATAATTATTTAAGCGACATGATAAATTAGTTGTTTGAAAAGTCAACCTATCATGTGCTATGCAGCAAGACATCATAATAAAAAAATGTTGAAGTAAATTGAATTGAATTGAAAACTTCATATTGCGGTGCTTCAGCTTCGATCATTTAAACAGTAAAATGCTGGAAAAGAGGAAATGTTGCAAAGAAAACTCCAATGTATGGTTAAAAATATATATTTGGGAACTTTACACCGACGTTTTGACTTAACATACAAGTTTGTTTTTCTCAGTACATTTTGTTATGTTACCGAAAAAGTTACGAAGTGGAATATACCCCTTCTTTTTTTACCTATGTATCAAGCTTATGTTACATGTACTGTTAATACTTATATGGCACGGGACGGCTACCTAGCATCCTTGGCTGTAGTGCTAATCATAATAACTGGAGCCCTGGAACTAATCTGTGTTACTGTAACCTACTTCTTCATCATCTTTATGTAATAAGAACAGTAGTTCTTGGTAAGGTTTATATAAGATTGAACCAAAACCGTTTGTAACATATTCTAGTCAACACCACACTACCACAAACCACCTGGTTCATTTATAAATTTGAAAGATAATCACTTGGAAGAAATTTGCATTACGTATTCATATTTCTTCCTGATTACTTGAAGTCAAATAATAAAATCTAAACTTGATTAGGTAATTAAAAATATTTATTAAACAATTCTCCCCAACGTTTTGCTCTTGTTTGAGAGCTTCCTCAGGGGCTACGTGCATAAATAGGTGTATAAAAAATCTAATATAATATTAATTAAATAAAGTACTTTGGTACAATTGTTTTTTGTCAAAAGCAAAAAAATTAATCACCCACATAGTTATTTTTTTTTAAAAGTTATACCTATCTAAAATTACTTACAGGTAAAAAGTGGAGTTCTCTAACATAGTCACAGTACTGATATTACTTAATTATTTTGTACTTTATTTATTAAAATTAATAATAACATTTGAAAATTTAGCTACTAATATTTTAAGGAATGGACAGCACAACATATTAAAATGGATTAACACGAGGTAATAAATGCAATTGTAGATGTGGTGTTATCAATTATGAAGTTCCAAAGAAATAAAATTTCTATAAATTAAAATCTTGTTGGGTAATTGAAAAATAAGTCAAAAAGAGGTAACCCATACCAAGATCAACCAAACAATTGAAATATAGAGGTCGTTCAGAAATGACAAATAACTATTGAGAAACATTACAACAAATTAATTATGAACGAGACTTCTTAGATAAGTCTTTTAAAAAGAGTTGGTTCGATTTTAAGTATTCTGTAGTCGTTAAAATGTGGAATAATATGGCTGGCCTGTATGGTACGTTTGGTAAGTGCAGTTTTTGGTGCTTTATCAATTAAAACCTTTTTATAGTCGTTCAAATGCTCTTTAATTCTGATTTTTATCGGTCTTTTTGTTTGACCAATGTAATATTGATTGCAATCATGACATTTAATACAGTAGACAGTATTGAGATTTTCTTCTTTTGCGGTTTTGTTTTATGTAAGGTGAAAAACAATTTAGTAGTAGTATTAATTGGTTTAGAAACTATTCTAACGTGATGTTTTAGTAATTGCTAATTAATTATTTCGGTATGACCTGAAATATATGGAAAGGCGACTCATCACTATCAGTCTAAATGGGTGATCCATCGTTTATGAATAAAAAGCGATTAACTAAAGCAGTCGCAATGTGGTTACGTTTTAAGATTTTGAAAATTAAGTTAACTTTTTATTTTAATAGATGCTAAGAGCAAATTTTTGTAGCACGATGTTTTAAGTTGACAATTGTGTTAATTTTATACCTCCTAAGATGACATGACAAAAAAATAATATATCGATGGGAATCAATGTTCTTAATGTACCAGTCGAAATCAAGTCCATCAATTTTAATATTTTTAATAAGGAGAACATCAAAACAAGGAAGAAAACTGTTATTTTGTATTTCAAAAGTGAATTGTAAGGATTTGTGATAAGAACATAATATCTCTTTGGAACAATTTTCATAGCCAACAAAATGGCAATGAGACAATCGTCAACATATTTAATTCAGAAAAAAGGTATTGGAATTGAAATTTTGGAATAGATCAAATGATTAATTTGTTTAAAACTACTTCAGCTATATTTTTACTCTATAATTGATAACACCTTATGTTCTGCAATGATGTTAATAACGTGTTAGTCCATTTTAATATTTTGTGCTGTCCATTCTTTAAAATATTATTAGCTAAATTTTGCAATTTTATTATTAATTTTAATAAAAAAGTACGAAATAATTAAGAAACATCAATGCTTTGGCTATGTTAGTGAATTCCATTTTCTACCTATAAGTAATTTTAAATTGGTTCATTTGTTACAATTAAATATAAAAATATTTTAGATATAACTTTTTAAAAAAAATAACTACAAAGTCGATGTTGGATTTTTGCTTTTGACAAAAAACAATTGTACCAAAGTACTGTATTGAATTAATATTACAATAGATTTCTAATACACGTGTTGATGCATGTAGCCCCCGAGGAAGTTCTCAAAAAAGTGCGGAACGTTGGAGAGAATTGTTTAATTAATATTTTTAGTTACCTGCCCAAGTTCAGATTTTACTACCACTTGAATTAGTATTACGTTCATTGAAATTACAAATTCCTTAACTTAATTAATACATATTTCTTATATTTATACGTTTAACCAACTTAGTGAATTGAATCATGTAGGTTATGATGTTTGGAGTAGTTCAAATCTAGCTGGTCATAAAGGTTTATATTTGTTCATTTCTATTGCGTCTAACAGGTATAAGTGCGTATTCTTCTTATTATTAACTTCTGTCAAGTAAGAGTAGATATTTGGTAATTATGAATATAATACAAAAACACTTAGTAGTTTCACAGGTTTATTAAAAATCTTGACACAGTCGTTTCGGCTGTTATGGCTTTATCAAAAGAGTACGAAATAATACTAAATAATTACATGATAAGTTGAGCTTAAATACTAGATTTACATGACGGATTTTAAGAGTGGGGATACATTAAAATTGGTTCGGAAGTTCTTTTTCTAAAAACTCTAGCTAGAAACAATGGCTGTAATGATCATATTATTGATACGTTAATAAAGAAAAAACAAAAGAAACTTATTTTAAAAAATCAATATCAGTTTATTAATTATATACCGAATTTAACCTGTAGAATCACTAAAAGATTGTCTAAATACAATATAAAAATAATTTCTGTAAATAAATTTAATCTAAGTACACTTTTAGTCAACAATAAAGAAAAAACTGATATGTTAAAGAAAAGTGGTGTTTATAAAATTAATTGTAAAAATTGCCAAGCAATTTACATTGGATAAACTGGTAGAGACTTACAACTAAGAATACGTGAACATCAAAAATCAATTGTAATCAAAAACCCTTGTACTGGCTTCGCTGAATATTACATTACAATCAATCACAGTTTAGATATTGATAACATTAAATTAATCCATAATTGTAGAAAAGGCAAATTGTTAAACTTACTAGAAATTTTTGAAATTAATAAAGCCCTTAAAAACAAGAAATTACTAACCAATGACCAATTCGATTTTAATGTATCCCCACTCTTAAAATCCATCATGTAAATCTAGTATTTAAGTTCAACTTATCATGTAATTATTTAGTATTATTTTGTACTCTTTTGATAATGGCATAACAGCCGAAACGACGGTCTTCAAGATTTTTAATAACCTGTGAAACTACCAAGTATTTTTGTATTATATTCTTTATTTTCAAAATGTTTCACCAAGTGACTAACAACCGCATATTTAGCATGGTTAATTATATCAATACGGTAAGATATGTTTATAATGTCTACGGTAATTCTTTAATACATACTTAACATGGTCCTTAGAGAGGAAGGAGGTTGCGTTGTTAAAATTTATTTCACCCGCTTTAATTATTTTTCTGGGATAATGTTTTCTTCTGTCTGATACAATTCTAAAAATAGTCCAGTTACAAATAATTGGCTAGATCACAAAAGCTTTCGGTATTGTGTTAATGTTAATTAGGACATGTATTCGTCTTGTTGACGTCGGTACCAAATTAACGATTACCAGTAAATAGTTTTATGCGTGATTTACAGAGATTTGTTTCAAATTTGTTTCCTTGATGTTGGCAAAATTACATCCGATAAATTTAATTAGATTTGGAATAATGTATCTACTATATATGCAAATCAAACTTAAATCGATTACAGAAATGCTTTTAAATTAGATGTATCCAGCCTATGAAGTACTTTAAATCTGTCTGCTATTATCTTTTCATTATTTTAAATATTTACAATGTTGAGACTAGGAAAAGCAGTTTCGTAAGCTTGCGTGGGTGTTACTTACGGTAAAACTCAGGATTCAGTATTTGCACCACGTCAGCAATATCAATTATCGACGTTTCTTTCGCGATCGCATGGGAAATCTTCAAGGCTGACAATCTTGAACCCTAACGATGTCCGGTGCGATCGCCGATACACATTTCCGACGTGGTGCAAATCTGTTACCAGAAATATTTATGTACAGTTTCGAAATAAAAGTTCACAATAGTATTTACAGAAATAATTTGAAAGTTTATAACAGGAAAGTGGATGATATTTTTATAATCTGGGAAGGTAATCATGAAGAGCATAATAAATTCGTAGAATATATAAACAGGTTACACTGTAAAATTAAATTCACGTTAGAAATTGAAAACAGCAATACATTAATTTTTTTTTCTTTGTTCTAACACTAAGGATAATAATAAAACAGATAATAACAACATACAGGCAATTGTTGCCATCTAGTGGATTTTAGCTACTACAGAAGATATTAAACTGGACAAGGCCTCACTGAGGTATTTAAACTTGTCCAGTTGAATCAACAACGCAGCCTACATACGTGAATTCACGTAAAGCTTATGTTCTTGGTAAGAAATTTATCGAAACCAGCAGACACGGATCGCGATTTCGCTCTCGATAAATTTCTGACCAAAGACATAATAATTACTTTTTTCACGGACTGAAGAGAACAGTTCTCTATAAGTAATCTGTAGAAGGTAAAAATTAACAAAAAAATTAATATCAATATTAATGTGTTAAAAGGTATTTAGTTGTATATTTGCATAATACAAGTGACAAATGGGTATTGTTAAGTGCCTATAAATATTAAAAATAATTGTTTGTGTGTTTGTATATATATGTGTTAAGTGTAGTTTGTAGGTACTTGTTCTCTTTTGTATATAGGTACCGAGCGGCGTGGTCTAGTGCTCTAGATCATTGCTTAGAATTCGGGAGGTAACCGGTTCGAACCCGGGTCCGGCTGCTCTAGTCCAAGTTTTCTGTGGTTTCCTTGGATTGTTTAGGCAAATGCTGGAGCAGTAATATTCCATAGATGATCTTTCACTTCTCTTCTGTCTTTACTTCGTCCGTCTGATCTTTCTCTCTCTAACCACATCACCCATTTCCACGACTCCTGCAAGGAGGCTGAAGAGGACCTTACGCCCTACCCTCCGGCTTTGCACTACAGTGTAGGTCGGAGGGACTGCCTATCCACCAGCACGAGTAGCTGTTGGGAATGAAACATAAAAAAGTTTTTTTTTATATATGTATCTTTTGTGTCTATCAATTGTAAATACGTTTAAAATTCCAAAAATAGACTTTGGCCCCTTTATGACACCCCTTGTAAATACTTTGCACATCGGTCATCAGCCTTGATAATACCACCAAAGTTTTATAAATTACGCTTGGGGGTGTTTAACTTCAAGAGGGGGATGTTTCACTTTGGGACGTTGTCTATTTTTCACACTATTTAAGAAGAAATAAGCGAAATTACGTTCAATTCCATTTTTACATTCAATCAAACATCCATTATATGAAATTATATTGTATTCAATTTAAATCGATCTATATCCAAATCAAATCAAACAACAAAAAATCAGATAAGTGTAAATAGTGAAAAATAAAGTGTATATAAGGAAAAGCAGTCCATTTTATCATACTTAACCAAAAGAACCTTCCACGGGATACCGCCAAACATCGAACATCCAAACAGATATAACAAAGTAGGAATTATAGCGGCATAATGTATGCAACATAATGTAATGAAGGCCACGAACATGAGGTATTAATTTATAATTACTTTTTACGTATATTGTTAAAAAACATACAATTACAATTTTCAATTTTCTTTTTCCTTGCCTTATATGGATTACAATAGAAGTTGTCATATTTGCAAAATAAATTCATTCGCTGACGTACTTGTTAAACGTACCGAAGGGACTAGTGAGAAATCCAACGAGCTCTAGTTTAGGTTTAAATAAAAGTTAAGACAATTGCGGCCGCTCCCATGGCTGACAGAATGAAATAGCGGGGTACTTAAACCGGCTTCAGATTAAAAATGCTTGTATTTATTCTAGCACCCTTTTAGCATTCGCGATATTCATTCGAGATAGTGAGAAATGGTAGCGTTCATTCCTCAAGCATGCTGTGAAAGAGACAATCACAGGGCTCTCTTGTTACTGCTGCTAATGCTTGCTGCTTAAAACTTTTCGCTCGAATAACGAAAAGATTAAATTGGAATTCTGTCAAAACCGAGTTCGTTGTAAAGAATACAAAGACAATTAGAAGTTTCTCTGAAAGGATTTTCAACACAAACACGTGCCAAGTAGAAATAAGGGTACAATTACGACTTACCTTCTTTTTGATGTATTTTTTTAGAATCCTTCTACGAATTTATTGTTAAACAGAGGCAAAAGAAGTGATAAAAGGACTGGGGATAATAATAATCACAAACTACGTAATAACGTGCATGATTATCGTTTACATTAAAATTATTAGGTGTCTTTATTTCGGCAGGACGATACTGATTAAATTGATTTAAAATTGAACCAGTTAAATTACTCCATTTTCTATTATAGGTATATTTGTGAAGTTAATTTCATCTTTGAAAAAGGAATAAGTCCAAAATTTATTTTCTTAAAAAGAAATTGATTAATAAATGTTACAAAATTGCAATAATTGTATAATAAATCGGCAGTCGCAGAACATTTTAATTATTTATAGAAATTTTTTTATTTCAGCAATGCCCATTAAAAGAAATTTCAGATTTATAGATTGTATTTAGTGTGCCCCCTTGTTCCTTATATTTACAATTAATTTTTAATTATTGGAATTTTACATCGTAAAAGGAATAAACAATTATTATTTTTAACGTACATTGAACAAGATAGATATCCAAGAAAAAAATTAAAACACGTTGTAAATATTATACAAAGAATTATCGACTTTAGCAAAGTAATGAAGCAGAAAGGCCCAGCCAGACCACCCATAAAACCCGAACTACTCGGGTAATCACCACGTTCAACCCTTTCTTACATCGAATCTGCTTAGCAAAGGCATATCTACAAAAGTCGAAATGTGCCATAAATGTTCCAACTGTTCGCAATTTAGGTAATATGTAGCTAAATTCACTAATAAATATTTTGTATGATTCTCTTAGTAAGTACTTCTGCTTCGTTTAAGTTTAATATAAGAAATAAAATACCACTTGAAATATTTTCACTATTATTTATTGCACTCTATACGTATTTCTCCTTATAAGGGCATCCTCAAGAGTCAATAATTATACTAAATAACAAACTGTTGGACATTGATATTTATAGTGGATGCCTGTATAGAGGGCGTACAATATCAGAGTCTGATAATGAGGGTTATTTCCAAAGTCTGCTTAGCCGTTTCTGGTTATTTTATTACTTTTTGATTTCTAAAATTTCAAACCTGTCATTCAAATAGTTACAGACGACTTATTGAACGCTTTATGTAGAAATGGAGATATGTTGATGTGGTCCTTTTCTATTAAGGATATTGACTTATCAAATTGAACCTGCGACGTAGCAGTTTACGTGAAAGGCACGAATATCTAACAGAATGTCAGTTATAAAAGCATGCTTTTACGGCTTGAATCCAAAAGTAGATTCGAGCTGAAGGGCCGTAGTTTAAATGATCGGTTACGTCCAAACATCTTCAGTAGTACTAGGGTGACAACGTGAGCGAAGGTCATACCTAGAAATCTTGGCAGTAATTGAACATAAGTTATTGATCAGTTATCTGTCAAACCGAGCGGCGTGGTCTAGTACTCTAGATCATTACCTAGCATTCGGGAGATCATCGGTTCGAATTCGGGTCCGACTGCTCTGGTCCATGTTTTCTGTGGTTTCCTGGGGCGGTAATATTCCACAGATAGTCTTTCACTTCTCTTCAGTCTTCATTTCGTCCGTCCCATCTTTCTTTCCCTAACCACACCGTCCACCCATTCCCATGATTCTTGAAAGGAGGCTTAAAGAACATGTGCTTTCCATACGGAATAAAATGAATAATACAGGAATAGCTCAACATTGCTTAGATTTCAAACATAATTTAGACACTAATTTGATTGAACTTTTACATTATGCACAAAAAGGACGTAAATTGAGTTTGCTCGAATCTTTGAAAATTAAGAAAGCCATAAATAGTAAGCAAAATATTGTAAATAATCAAATTAAAATGTTCACTTTGGATTCTCCGCTGTTATTGGATCTTACAAATAGTTAACCAATACCTGTAGTTAATTTGTCCCATTGCTTATTGTCATCGTTTATATAAGTCTGTTACATTATTTACATCTTTAGTAACACCATAGCTCTTGAAAATGACCCTCAAGGGTTGAAACAATATTGTAGAGAAGAATAAATATTTTTTTTTCGTGAAACGTAACCCAGTGTTTGTTTGTTACTCAAAATACACATATTCAATTTTATTTAAGATGTTTCGCAAAGAATGCGATACGCAATCTATCAACAGTATTTGTATTGTTGAGAACAAAAAATATTAACGAAAAAATTTCATTTGAAACTCAATTTGATTTTATTATAAGTAAAAAATTTAATTTACCCATCATCCTGTCACCCATTCTCTCAAAACTCATTTATGTTTCGAATGGACGTAAGTAACTCTAAAGGGTACCTACTCTACTTTAACAACTTTGCTATAGAACCTTATAAATATTTTCTTTTTTATTTTGTTTTGATATCGAAATAAAACTGCAATATCCTACAGAAATTACGTTTATTCGAAGCCACTGTGACTCGATAGAAACATTTAATGTAAATGGAGCCTGTAAAATATAATTACTTTAAGTACATGCTCGCTGTATGTATAAACATACATCATTATCATTACAATAACAAAGGAAGCAAAAACAATTATGTAACATGAAGACTTCTTATAAAATATCGTATAACATTAAACTAAAGACGAAAAAGATGCACACGAAATTAAAATAAAGTACGTACAACTATTATAAGAATGAAAGTAAAATAATCTTTCAGGTTTAAACAGATCCTCGATCTTTTTTTTTCAAAACAATAATTATACTATTTGCATTATCGTAAATTAGGATAGTATTTTATCTCACAAAAAGTTGAAGCATATGCTAAAATAAATAATAAGTATATATTTTTTTAACGTTAGATTGAGGCAAGTACCGCATTAATTAAAAATATAAATTAATTAAATACATTTCGATAAAGAGCATTCGTTTAACTGCCCAACAATGCAAATATGTATATAAGCATCTTAATTTTACGTATACGGAAAATAATAATTATAATCGAAATTATAAATTTATCATTAAGTACGCTAATTGCATAGAAGAATGTTCAAAATAACAATTCGCAAACCACTACCTACAAAAATTCACTCCGCTACAAGTTTATATTGGAAGTTTTTTGCGGTCCTACACCTAAAAATCACAGAAGTTACTTGAAACATCAGGTGTGTTCTGAAAATCCCACATCACAATCTCGTTTTCGTCACTTCGTTATCAGCTTCGAATGCTAAGTTTGAGCTTCCTCCTGGTCCAGGGCTCGGTGTGCATTCAGAATCCTTGTCGCTTTTCCCAGGACACGATAATGATTCAACTGAGTCCCTCTTACGGCAATCGGTAAAGGTAGGATTGAGTTTCCCGTTTTTCCTTATTTCGTCCTGCAGAGTCAAGGTAAAACCGTTTCCTAATGATCGATTGTCGTCTACGTTCTTGTATTTTTCCGAGTAGAGTCGCTTTTGTCCTGGGAACCAGCTCGCTATTTTACGCGCTATAGGATGAATAAGGTTATCGTCATAGATTTCGTCCTTGCTTAATCCTGTGATGCAGGAAACTGTTATTCCCACGAATAGCGTAACAAAGCACCCGATGGCAGAATAGTACATGTAAGTTGTTGAATATAAATACGTCAAAGGATCACTAAAATAAAATATGAATGTTTTTAGTCTATATTGTACTTAATTTCTCGAAATTACTATTTTTTAATGGTATAAAATGTAATCTAACTAGACCTATGTACAAATGAGTTATGATATCTACATAATACATGTATTTATGTTTATATGTATATGGATACTGGTTTAAAACTATTAAAAAAAATATCAATCTCAATTGTTTGTAAGTATCGATAAGTATTTGTATGTTACTACCTAATGTCAAGCTAGTAATCGTTATTGCAAAAACTAAGAACAAATATTTAATTTATTCAAAAACAAAGGAATTACAATCCTTATTCGTCTAAATATTAAGATCAAAGATCTCACATTTGGAACGCGTCCTACCAAGTAGGCACAACGAACCGAAAGCCATATCCCACGACCGGTTTCGACCTATCGGGTCTCATCAGGTGGGATGCGTTCCAAATGTGAGATCTTTGATCTTAATATTTAAACGAATAAGGATTTTAATTCCTTCCTTTTTGAATATGTTATATTTTCGTCTAAGAATCCATCGGAATCAACAGTGTAATTCAATGCCGGTAGGGGTATTAGCCCTCGGAGTAGTTGTTTCTGTTGATTCCATATTTATATTTATATTTAAAACATTTAATTGTTCAAATTTTCTGATTGATATTAAGGAAAATTAAAATGAGCTTTTATTAAAATGAACAGCTCTAGATAGTTTAATAAGTTTAAGTATGGTAATAATTGAGAAAAAATCTCTATAAAAACTTATAATGTTTTTGGGATATTCTTTTTATCATGCCTTATGTAAGACATGCTTGTTATTCAGAAGCATCGTAATTTTTTTTATGAAAAACTATTAGCAAATGTTCAAATTTTTCCTGAGTAAAAAAATAATTATTCACAGATTTTAGTAATAGTTAACAGCTGTGGCATTTAAATTACAAATGCGTGAATTATTTATAATAATTATAAATTCTAAAATATTGGTAATCACGTTTTTTGTACAACAGACAGCTTATTCGTAAATTAGTATATTACTCATCCTAAAAATATTTTGCTTAAATCGAAAATAAAAATAAAAACACTTGAATACCTGTCATTAATTGATCGAGAGAACCTCGATAATTGTTTCCCAAGTGTTTTTATTTATACTTTCGATTTAATCATGCCCTTTCACAGCCAGTGCACCATAGCATAGAAACTTTGATTATCAATAGTTTGCTTGTCACATAAAGAATGAGTTACATAATGTGCTATTATCTAGTTAAAAATATTAAACGATTTTCAAAGCGGCTCATTTTTTAATATTGTCAGTAACGTTGCAAAAAATTTACAAAATATAATAACAGCATACTTACATCGATTCAGCTCTGGTAGTGAACGTTTCAAATGGGTCGGTTCTATTGACAATAATTGATTCAGTAACAGGTAAGATTGTAGTCATGGGTTCCATATGAATCTTTGAAATAGCTTCACTAAACGTTTCGTTCGTACAACCATCCGTACTTAGGGGGAGAATTTTGGTGGGTGCTTTGTCGATTGTCAATCCTCCAAATAAAATCCATAAAGTTATCGTATGTCCCATTATTACTCCAGAGGCAGCTCCCTAGATGTGTACAAAAAGCAATTAGAAAACAACAGTTAAATAGACAAAACGATGATCCATACCTTCCAATTGCAACAAGGGACTAACATTGCCAAGATAAAGACACCTAGTAGGGGTCCTGAAGTTGCTGACGTCACCAACATTGACGATTCAATGACGCCTGAAAAAAGACCGACTCCAAAACTGATTCCCATGATGAGAAAACCAATAACAACAGCTGTGGCTTTGATAGAATACAGCTGATTTTTTTCACTCATTCCCTTTAGCCATGGAAGAGGTTTGATGAAATCCTCAAACGTACAAGTAGCCAACGAATTCAGAATCGAAACGTTGAGGCTAAATAAAAACGTAAAATTATTTATTGTCAGTTTATTCTACGTTTGGTTTGTTTATTTCTTACGTTAAGGAGCTGTTGAATAATGAAGCTATGAAGAGTCCCAATATTCCAGGGAGATAATTGAATTTGTCCTCTACGAAAAAGGGAAGGACTTCGTCGTATTTGTCGATATAGCCTGCTGATAGAGGATCGCAAGTCGAATACACAGCATAAATAACCATTCCGACCAACCAGGAGATGCTGAAGAGGATTGTAATAACCGGAATGTTCAACATAAGAGTTCTAGAGAAAACAAAAACAGTGTCAATTGATTAAAAAAATAATTTTTGATTTTTGTGTGAATTTATGCTAAGTAAATCTGTGAATGAAAGTCAAATTTTGTATAAGTACGTAATTCTATAGTTAATAGATTTTGTGTCGCACTCATTGTGAAACATGTTTAATAATTTGTTAATGAATAGAGAATCGCTTTGAGTTTAGTTTCACAAATATTTTTAGTAAAACTTTACAAATTTGTTTCGGCATTTACGCCATTATTCAAAAGTATTGGTTTCTGTATTAAAGGTACAATGGTTGGTTATCTCTATTTATACAATTCATACCTGGAATTATTGTAGGTCGGGTCGTTTGGAAATTTCCGTCATAATCAAGGGTGAACCGTTTGTTATGAGCTCCGTTTGGTTGTTTACAATATTATAATTGTTCGCAATCGATATTTTTATTTCTAGATTTTCCAAAAGTGTAAGTTTTTTGCCTTTTGGTGCCAAATGTAAATTTTCGATATTGTCCATATTTATATTGTGATTAAGACTAATACAGTGTTCGGTAATGCCTGTTGCTACTTTGTTTGTTTTGTAAAGTTTTAATAAAAATATTTGTGAAACTAAACTCAAAGTGTTTCTCCATGCATTAACAAATTAGGTACTTAATTCTTCTTTTTTAGGTCGTAATAAATATAAACCGTTTTTAATTAATAGAAATTCTATTTTAGCCACTTCTGAACATATTCGTACGAAAAACGTAATATCTACAGCTGTTTAATCATAAATTTTCATAATGCTCATATAACGCATTTCCAACGTTTCATTGACGTTTATTGCATAATTGTTGTAGAATAAATTAAACGTGATTGAAACTCGATATTTTGCGTAACGAAAGATAAGTAGGTATATTCACGGTCAAAAGTGTTGTAGTAAGAAAAACTGCAAAAAAAACATATGTACGAATTTTGAGAAATATGTGAGTAATAATGATAAACATTTTTCTTCAGTGATTATTAATCAGTCGTATAAAAATAAGTATATATATATATATATATATATATAAAGTAAATTATAATACTTGTAGGGTTAAAATACCTTCACACATGTAACACGTGGTAATGAAAGAGAAGAAAGTGCTAAGAGGTACATTAAAAACCGGTTATTGAATTTAATATCCGTTAGGTCATAATACTTGGACATTAAATCCGAAGACGTTATTAATAAAGTTACTTTAAACGTTTAATAACTTCTCTGACACATTTTGTATAGGTACATTAATTTGTCTGTGCCTTTAAAAAAAGAACAGCGGATTATTTATGTAGAGTTTAAAAAATTAGAAAATGATGAGAAGAGAGAAAACCCATTACTAATTATCATGGATATAACTGTAAAAATTTCTTTTTAAAAACTTATGCGCTCACATATTAACTTTTATTAAACATGATGTAAACAGAATTTGTCCATGTCCCTGTCCCTGTTCATGCAATTGAATGCTATCTTCGGTAAATATTTTTCTTTTCTCGAATAAGTAAAATGAAATTTTTAAATCGTTTATGCATAGAACAAAGATATGTACTTAATAATGCGTTCTAATTCCAACACCTTGACTTACTTGGTTATTTTTTTCTGGGATTCCATGCTGCAGTACCTTTGTACGAAGTTTTGTTGGCAACCGAGTATAGAAAGAGACATGAATAATTGTCCAATTGTGGCAGAAAGTGTTGTCACTCGAATCGTCGGATCAAGAGACCAGCTGTAATAATTTTTATTTACATAGAAAAATTAATTACATTGTAAATTAGAAGCTTAGAGCAATCAATGGAAATTTAATCAAATTTATGTAAATTTATATAAATGAAAAACTACTTCGTAAATTTCACTAATACACTGTTGTTGATTCCTGTATATACACACATTAATGACGAAACAACTGAATTTATATTTACTTTTTTTTTCAAAAGTAGCGTGTCCAGAATGTTTGCTCAAATTACACTGGAGAATTTTAAGATAGATAATGTATGTATATAAAATGAAAGTCACGTAAATTTTCACAAACATTATTGATTACCTGCTTAACAATTGTTTCGTCAAACTTTGGCATCTTCAGACAGGTACTTTGTTACTGGTATTTTCGAGTTAACATATTTCTTTCGATACTAACTTTAACAAAAATTCCCATTCCAAACTCCCCGTCTGAAGAAATGAAGGTTTTGCGAAACAGTTATTATGCAGGGGCACATCTAAGAAGTGATGGTAGGGATGATCGCTTCTCCCCCCTAAATCCTGACTCTAGAGCATTCCGAGTGCAACTCCTAAACTCCCGCGAAATTTAACCAACCAATAGAAGAATTTATTGACTTCACGTGTGTATATTAACGGTATGGTACGCTTTTTTATATAGTTCAATAAATTCTTCATAAAAAATTTAAAAGGAGTGTTACTAGAGATTTTATAAGGATTAGACTATAAGATGGTTTAAAAAGGGTTTAAAAAAGGAAGTTAAAAAGAAAACGGACGGGCTGTTAATGTAAACCTATACATTTACTAATTTTCCACTTGTAGATTTTTTAAAAATTAATTTCGTAATACGGTAATAAGTTACCACCTAAAATTATTAACTGAATTTCAATGCGAACCACAGAAACCGTTTTGAATTCCCATGAAAAGTATAATTCTTTTAATAGGTGTCCAGCTTACCAGCCAAACCCTAGGCAAATCTAGTTTATCCTGAAATCCTATACAATTAATTTCAAATCAGGGCAGCCCCAATTAACTATATCATAACCATCAAGAAGCACATAACATTAAAAGGAAAAAAAAATAATTAGGTTATGGTTAGTTTAGGTTGACCTGATTTGAAATTTAAAAACTACTTTGGCTTAAACAAAAGATTATCCTGAAAACAGATTTGGCCGGTAAACACATATGTAGTCCAAATCAAGTTGCATGACTTGGTTTATTTAATTGCCTTACAATTGTATTTTACAGTTCAATAAAGAAAAGTGATCAATAAATAAATAGAAAAGGCAGGTAAAATATCATTAATAAAAAATTTGTGGTAATGTAGGAAATTATTGGAATAACTATGCATACTTTTATGATTCATCACTTACGGAACTATATCTAATTATAGTTACAATGCTTAAAACCTAATTATGATAAAAGATAAACGATCTCCAAACAAAAATTAACACAAGCTAAGCATATAATACCAACGAAAAAAAATCCATTAGATAATAACATACTGGAATCATCAACTGTGCATATCTTACTTGTTTACCCTATAATTAGTCGTAGGTTGTAGTTAGATAATAAAAAAATCTAACTGTAAAATTGAAAGAAACAAAACACGCTTTTAGGTCACTTAATTAAAGGTTTACATTTGTGTACATAAGTGCACATTTGTAATAATAAAGTCGTTTTGTTGACTCACTTGAAAAAGTTCAATCGACCTCCTTCAATATTTGTTTTAAAAACGTTGTAAACTCCACCCGCATTTATGGTTCCTTGGATTACAAAAAGTACACTAATTGCAATTATTGTAATTCCTTGCATAACGTCAGCCAGAATTGCTGCTTTCAGTCCACCCTGTAAAGATTGAAAAATAAATTATTAACACAAGTAACATTGTCATTTGATAATATGAATTGCGAGTATGTTAAGGTCATGCAAATTTTTAAATGTATTTGATCTATATATTGTAAAACAAAAACTGTTTACAAATAAAACACAGTTATGGAAAGTATGTCATTGCAAAAAAAATCACAAGGTTAATAAACCCTTTTTTATTTTTTGTTTAATTAGAATTGTTCATTTTCTTAAGAAATTATTTAATTCCTCGGTAAATATTAGTGGCGTCCTTTGAAAAATAAAAGTTGTTTTTAAATAGAGCCATGTTTAATGAAAATTAAAACAAATACGTTATTTGACTTATCGTCGAGTGTTTGTAATTAGGCGTCAAAAAAAATGTGTTATTAATAAATAAAATCAAGAAGTTTACAGCGAATGACAATAATAAATAAAAACATCTGACAAACAGTTCCTATTGTTCATGTCATTTGATATTTACAGCCTTAAAAATAGATTTATACCTATGATGGTCTTTTTAATGATGTTTACAAAAAAAATATGTGTTTTTCTCTTTTGTTTTTCAATTCGACCCCTCATTATCAAGTTATTATTAATACATGATTACCATAATTAACAAATTAAAGGCGCACATATTACTTCAGCAACGATGTCGTAAATATAGCAAAATAAATAAAGTTTAACACCAAGTAGTTAGAGTTTAACGGCAATATATTGTGTTATATATTTTTCGTTTCAACTTCAACTATAAATAAGCAGCCCTATTGAACACAAATTGTAATAGCGTCAATGGTTTATATAAAATATGTAGGCAGTTAATTCCGTATAAAATTAATGTAATTTTTGCTTACACAACGAAAATATCTGACTGACAATATTGTCATTAAACTCTAATTCCTTGGTGTTATAATTTTTACTATCATTTGCTACATTAAAATTTAGTAAATAAATTTTGTTCACCAAATTTGGCAAAATACGATTTCAGGATAAGCTAAAATCAAACTAGTTTATCCGAAAGCGATAAAATGAACCAGTTTAGCCTGGGCGAAATTAATAGTTTATAATAAATTTAAATACTTAAAAGACAAACGCTTTTAGATGTTACAAATAAGTTTTATTATTGTTTCGACCTTTAAATTCTTTGTCAAGAGTAATTTACTTACTCTTGCTCTATTGAAAAAACCGATTTAGCCGATAATAGACTCAAGGCAAAACAGTTTTGACTAGGCAAAACTGGTTTATCCTAACACTCTTCGGATATACTGGTTTGACCCAAGCAAAACTACTTTGTCTTATGCACCTGATCTAAAAGGTATATGAAGAAGCATATAATTGTTTCGACCCTTACTTGGTGAAAATCCATATCTACGTTACAAATAAAAGAATTGTGAAAATCTTAATGTGTTTTCTTATTCGTATTAAAAGAGACATGCCCTAGAAAGCGCAGATGCTTCTAAAAGTATTTTTAAAAAATAAAAGAGTATTAAACTTTTCACAAAGTTGTGAAAAGTTTAATTGTGCTTTACTTAGTATTCAAACTTTCACCAAGTAACGTCCAACGCCATAATCAATCAGACAAAAAACTATTGAGTTTTGTTAAATATATTTTTATAGTTGTAACTGGTGCGTCTCTATATTTATTTAATTAACTGTAACTAAATGTTTATATATTATAATAATAAACTAAAGTAATTAATCGTCTAATGTTTACTATTACTCATTGTAAATAATTATTAAAGTGTGAGACGCCTTTAATCTTTTCACGTCTGCCTTTCATGTTAAACAAAAAGTGGTAAATATTTAAATAGCTTTTGTACACAACCAGATAAACTTATAAAAAACAAACATTTCCCGAGATTTTGTAAACGCTATGTGTACATGAGACGTTGGAAAGTAAATAATACTGTTATCGTACTTCCGAAATAATTACTTAATTTGCTGATTTAATGTTGATATAAATATCTAAGTAAATTTTAAAAATTGGCATTTATGTATAATTTGCAATAAATGTACATAATGTTACAATAATTTACACCACATGTGTGGCTGTAATTATGGTAAGCACTGGTCAATAGCACGTAAAAAAGGTATCATTACATAAACAATTGACAATGAGATGTGACAATTTTCAAAGTAGACACAGGTCGTTTTTGACAATGAATTATATTTAATACAAAAAATTGTACCTATTACTTCTTATTTATGTAGAAAATAATTTATCGAAAACAAATTGGCTTGCAGATTATCAGATTATATAACCTTGACTAACAAAAAAGACTGTTTTTAAAATTATGTGATGTAGGTACTAACCAAACTCATACTATTTAAATTTGTGACAGTTTATGCTGATACTAAGGAATGTTGTAAATTTAATATCAGCTTCTTTTGCATCTTTATTAGGCAATAACTTAAATAAAAACTTACCTAACAGAAAACAACACGTGCCAATAATATTTTAGAATATATATTAAATGAACTAAAAAATCTGCTATCTACTCAATATGAAATATTTACCTACTTATCTTTTATACCAAATCAAATGGAAAAAACCAATAAATAATTGTGATATTATTCTACTACACATATAGGTACTTATAGAAAAATGACGATGTGATAGGTGTACTTATCGGGAAAATCTTAAGTCTATTATTGTTTAATTGTACACTAATGATATAACGTAAAATGATTGCAGATGATACTATAATTGTATATTACGAAAGCAATGATTACAAGCAAACTTGAAAGTATCGATGACTAGACAAACTATTTAGGTACAATAACAGATCAATAAGTACATAATGTTTGGAAAGCGTTTCTAATAAAATTATTTTTTAAGTATCTGAGAAACTGAATTTATTGAAGTGATGTCATAAACATTTATCACAATGAACGAGACTGAGAGTGTAGAACACAATAACATTACCATGTTTTTATTTTGCATGGACGGTATTACTTCTAAGTTATCAACAACGAACAAATAAAGTACAAAAACTGCAAAACAAAACTGTGAAAATACGATTTGATAAAATCATTTAATGAAATACATATTTAGAAAATTCTTCATAAATGTAGTTTTAAACTGCAAGTTTTTAAGAGGACGCAAAATTTAGATTATTTTTTAAGGATATTATTAATTAGAATAAATTCCCAAAATAAATATATAATAGGATTTCAAATACATTTAAATATCGATTAAAATCATATTAATTATCACAATAAAATTTATGCATTTTTAGCAAAAACTACGCATTTAATCCATACAAATTTGCTATCATTACTTTTTTCTAATTGCGTTAAGCAGTTTGAATTAAAATACTTTATTAATAAATTATTTTTCATTAAATTTACCACGTAGATAATATAAGAAGAAGTTCACAACGGTTATTTCGGCAGTACCCCGAACGCCTTAATACTATAGTTACTCTAACCACAGAAGTCGCAGCGGTGTACTTACGCGGCAGGATGTGACAAAATTGCACCGTAAATAACAAAAAGGTATCAAAAGTCGTAAACAACATAAAGCAAACATAAATGGAATAAGCTGTCAACATGTTATGCGATTTTTTCGTACAGCTATACCTATTAATATATTACATTAATAGAAGACTGTACAATGGAATACACACAGTACCTATACATTTTATCTATTGCTATCTATTAATGCAGATAATGATTTGCAAATTATTGGGAGAAAAATAAAAACTAATACAGAAGGGCATGAAAAGCGTAGAAAAAAATTAATAGAGAATATCATGTTTTTAGTTAGCAATTTATCGAATCTAAAAGATGTAGATCGCAATTTCAAATTTAATTTATTCTCATTACCACACCATAGGTAGTTTCGATGATAAGTCGCCAATGTAAAGAAATGTAGCAAACATGAAAAGAATTAATTACTGCAATTGGCATTATATATCAAAAGATTGGACATACTGCGACTTCCTTGATATTTATAAATTTAAACTCTACCATCGATAGCTCCACTACAATTTGCATTATGCAATACGAGTAAGTGAGCCAAATGGTTAAATAAGATTGCGTAAAAGCAAAGAACAATATAAAAACGTAGGCTTTCACAGCCGGAATCTATAGTAAAATTCTGCGTGGAAAAAAGTTATATTCGAGGTGTAAGATGTCAGCAGTAGTTACCGACGAAACGTCTGAAAGTAACCGTTCATTTACACCTCAGCCCTTTAGCCCGAATTTCAATTCTACTACAGATAATAATGATTACTGATCCTTCTGTTTGCATTTTGAGGTCAACTTTTTGAAAAAAACATTGCTTTTCAACAATAATAATTCCTTAAAAATCGCAGCCGCGACACGTTTCCCCAAATAATCGCAAAGGAAAGTGATTAAAGTTGATTATATGTACTGCATAAGTTACTGTGGTGATTGAAATAAACAAAATAAAAGAAATGGTCTTACCCCAAACTAACCACAACACTTTTTGCAAATGTGTACACGTGTTTCGCTCACTTACAAATCGTGAGCAATTTCAACGCAAGACCGTTTCTTTTCTTTTGTTTGTTGATAATGTTATTTGTTATTTTTTTATTACGTTATTATCTCAATTGACTTAATTATGACTTACCAGTAGTGTGAAGAAAATACTAATGAGTGTAATTCCTAGAATGGAAGCCCAGTAGGGAATTCCAATGATAGTGTATAAAGCCACACATGGAGTATAAACCGTGATGCCCTGATTAAACATTTGTCTTAAGACGTAGGTGGCGCAAGCAAGACATCGCACCAATCGAGACTTAAATCGTAAATCCAAATATTGATATACCGACGTGATTCCTAAACTATAATAAACAGGAATGAACACGTAGCAGACAATAGGATATGCAAGGATCATGCCATATAATGTCTCCCACATAGGTGCACCTCGGTAAAACAATTCCGATGGATACCCTGAAATAGAAAAAAAAATGCTCAGTACCATATTTAAAAATCGATAGAACCAACGTTGATTCGTTTGAAACGTTTTTTTAACCTTCCGCAAGTTTAAATATATTACACTGTTATAACAATATACAATAATAAAGCAAGTTATTACGCACAAGGAAATAAATCTTAGTTTAATCGTAATATTGTTATATAGTTGAAGGTTTCGCGCTTAACGCATCGTTAAAGTCTAATTGAAGAACTCATCTCTAGTATAATTTATACACAATATACACTTTTCCTGACATTTACTACAATCAACAAGAAAAGCCGTTTTATATAAAATAATATATTTCTAACTGACGTTTATACAATTGCAAGGAAAACAATAAATTATTTCATGGATTTTTCAAAAGGTTACTTTTACATATACGTATGTGGTGATAGATAATATTATCACCTTGCCACCTTCACGCAATATTAAATGTTAAATATATATAGTCGATATATTTAGGAGCTGTAAAAGAGATATAAGTAATTCTAATAGCTGACAGTTTATGATACTCAAAAATTTCGCTAAAATTTGTCAGTACATACAAAACTTTACGAGAAGACAGTTTTCACTAGAGATGTTCACCAATTTAAATATTTAGTAAAATTATAAAGCTCAGTAATTTTGAACATTCAATTGTAAATTAATAACTTTAAACTTTAACATTTTAATTTTAATGTAGGAATTTAATCGTATTGCATGAAAACATCAAACATTATATATGGATAAAAATGTTTCAGAAACGTTTTTGTCTCAAATAAAAGAAAAGCTTCATTCTTTCCGTTTGATTTTTGCTTTATGAAGGTAAGAATAAAAATGTTATTATAAAGAAGTATTTCAGCTCCAGGACTTTTTAAATACACTGTATTATACGTCCGTTTTATTAGCAACATTTTTCGTTTCTGTTCCAAAACATATAACGTCAAGGTCATTTTTAGCAGAAATAAACTAATTGAACTTTCTTGACTTTATATAGATATATAAGAGGTTAAACTTATGCGTAGTTCATAGATGCGTGCTTGTATTTTTTGTATTATAATTATCATTGGAATTATAAATAGCCTTGTAAACACGTTCATCAATTCAAAGGATTCACTAATAAAAAATATATGGATGTATGGTTGAAAAAGAACTTTAAAACTTTTACTTGGTATATCAAATACATTTATATATTCTTATTAATAATCATTTAATAACACAAAATAAAAACTAATTGACTGGTATGTTCTTAAATTGTTCACATTAAATCATTTCGAAATATTTCAATAAACCGATTTTTTTAAAAGTAATTTTCAAAAGTTTTGGAATTTAACCAATTTATAAATATCATCCAACGTTCGCTAACACGTAAACTACATTTTATTTATATAATATAACTCAGAATGGATTTTGGTAATTAAGTACCTTAAAACACAGAAAATTCAAATTTGATATATTTATTTACATAAATAAAGAGCAAAAATTTTTTTTTTTTGATTCATTTACTAGAAGTTACAAAGTAATGACTGAAAGAACTAAATAAAATAATATCAAATCTAGTTTTGATAATATATCACCTCCTACTGATATCTGTTACTAACTGAAGTTTTTTATGTTAGACAAGGACCTTACTAATTTATATCAACTTGTTTTTAGAGAGCCCCTTCGATTTTGTAAGTTATTTATCAAGAATGCCTATAGCTTGCTGATGAGATTTAATAATATCAAAATCGCGAACCACATCTGTTAGTTTCGATAAATTACTGACTAAACTTTTTTCGGAATATTCAAGTGCTTTTTAATAAAAAGAAATAAGCTTAACTCCTTTTATACAATAGAAATATTCTTATCAACCTAAATCCTCGTATTACTTTTCTGAATGAATGAAAATTAACTTCGATTTGTCCTTAGTTTTTGTTAAAGTCACGATATAATACTTCAAGCCATTGTATTTGTTGTGTATTATATGTACATTATTTGCTAGTTGTATCATCAGTCAAGGCTAATCGTAAGCAGTAGTAATTAATGGAATCACATGTGCTTATAAACTACTCATCAAATCGGTGTTGTTTATGTTTCACGTTCGTTGGCATTTAGCCTCATTAAAAATTGCAATCCAAAACAAGTTGGCTGGATATTTCCGGATTCGTTATCTTTATTTTAATATTTACTTTGAATGAATGCCGCACTCTCGACTATCAAAAATATCACTAGCTGCATGCACTTACTAAAGCAATATATGGGTTCAAACTGTAATAAAATTTAGATGAAAAGTCGTTTATGATATTTTAAGTTTCTTTATCTGTACTACCTGAATTTTTTATCTATTGTTCATCGCATTTTATAAATAAAACTCGGTATATCCACGACAATTGTTTCGTTAATATTAATATGAAGGCTTTTAGGACCGGCGTCAATAGAATTATGATAACTTATCGGGCTTTTGGGTTATCATAATTCAATCGTTTCGGTACACAGTAATTGTTTCATGTGGTTTATAGGTGAATAAATTTATGAATGTTGGAGAATTTACATCTATGTGGTCATTTAATAATGTTTCTAAATTTTGGTTTTCGATTTTATTTATTTGTAAGGATTCTAAAATATTTAAGGTTACCCCTTTGTTTAAAGTATGTAAATTTACATAATATTTATTAAAATTTACTTAGTTTGTGGTGTTAAATGAGATATTGAAGTTTTCATTTCTTAATATTAATGAAATGCGGGTACTCCTAGTAAGTAAATTTATCCAAAACAACAAATATGAACGAGAAAATCCTAATGCATCAGATGTCTATAAAGTAATGTGTGGTTCTTGTGATAAATTTTATGTTGGCCAAACAGATAGATCATTCAAAAACAGGATTAGTGAACATTTGAAAAGCTTTTAATACAGAAAACGAAGTTATGCCTATAATTTAATGTTAGAAAACCATAAGTTAGACATATACTTGAAAAGTCGATTAAATCAAAGAGTGGCAGCAAAATTAACCTTATGATTTAAATTCATTAATAATACTATAGTCTGGACTTTTTCAAATAATTTCACTAAGGATGTTCGCCATGCTTGCCCTTATAACTTTCAGTAAGCTTCTAAAAAATCTTTTGAAATTTTTTTAATTTCCCTCCTTTAAAATTTCTGCAAAAATACTTTATCTGAACATGTTCCTGATAAGATTCGATTTTCTCAAGAAAAAAATTAAGAATAAAATCGATAAGGTATTCACTTTTTGTAACTCAATTTTTAAAAATCCACAAACAGACACATTAAATTACAAAAGTATTTGCATCACAAGTTTTTAACTGAAAGGGAAAATTTAAATAAGTACAATATATTGTCTGTTATTCGTATGAATACTTTTAAGTGTATATATTTAAAAAAAAACATTTATCGTTTGTAATTACACATATTGCCGAGATAAAATGATTAATAAAATAAGAAATTAAAGCATTAAATATATGCGAAAGTTCAATTGATTATGTGTCTTTGTGTGGCCATTTTATGATGTCGCAATGACCTAGCTAATAACCAGGAGATATCTCTTTTAACTTATGTAAGTAAGTGATTAGTTTTAAATGTATAATAAACAATTCTTCGATAAAATCATATGACTACACATTAATAAATTTATTAAGTAATGGATAATGACGGCTTCACTTGATGTGACTATTTATTAAACGCTCACGCAACCAAACAGGATAGTTTATAGTTGACAATAAGTTAGAGTATTTTTTTGACTTACCAAGAAGAGTATTTTTAAGATTCGAAATAGTACAGGTTCAATATCCGTAAATAAATAGGTGATAGATAGGCTTAAAAGGTCTTTTAATTGTAAAACCCACCACCCACCTTTCGTCTGGGGTATAAGTCTTTTTCAAGGTAGCTTTTTTTTGTTAATACATTATACCTAGGCATAAAAAAGCCATGAAAAAAATTCCGGCGATAATCAAATGTTCTTACTATCTTAAATTAATTGTCAGTTTAATTATAAATTCTTACATCTAAATATCACCGTAATTTTTCCACGTTCCCTTATTTGGCATTTCAAACAATTTATTCCTATAACTTTTTTTAATTGGTCCCATCATTAACAATGTTGTCATTTAACGAAATCTTCTTTTCTCGTTTTTTGAACACCCTGTATAAGTTACAGACGAATTGTATTAAAATAGGGATTTAGAATTATAATTTGGCCAGAGTGACCATATTGCGCACTTTTTGAGTCACCCTATATAAGTAGTAGAAGAAGCAATAAAAACTGAAATGCGTATATTTAATTAATATTATTAAAATAATTAGTTTAAAAAGTTATTTTTCGTAAGTTGTGTGAGGTGGTGATAGCTTTTCAAATTCAGTTTCTATTTCATTGTCAGTATTTTTCATGTTAGAAGCTATAAATAGCTACCATAACATAAACCACAGAATCTTATTTCGCTGTATTATTTAACTTTCCTTCAAAGAAAACAAACTAACTTCAACGGTCTTAAAGATGTTTTCTCGAAATGAAATTGCACTGTAGGATTTTCTTACCTAAAACGGATCGTACTCCTAGTGTGCCCCGAGCGATGCTCATCATCATCGCTCCCGTAGAAACTCTTCCTGCTGCGAATACGAAATCAGCTTTCGTTTTCTGTTTTCCTTCTACGAATCTTGAATAAATTGCCACAAATGTACTGGCAATAACGAATATGAAAAAGACTAAATAATCCCATACTAGATCACTTGCACTTTTAGACATGTTGGTAGTATTGTTGTTCTATTCTGAAACAAAAATTTAAAGAAAAATTGAAAATAACACTTTTAAAAAATAAGACATGTACAATTAATACACAAGGTTCCTTTAAATTGATAAAATTAGACAAAATAAAACCGTTGCATTTACGGATATGTATAAAAATCAGAGCCATAGTAGGGTTGTAAAGAATTTTATTGTAGTAAACCAACAGTGACGTTTCGCTTCTAATTGTGAGTTTTTATCAAGGAAGGTTGTTACAATTCTAATGGTCTTTGTTTCAAACTGGTAGGATATTATGTTTATATGGGATGTAAAGTAAATATACAAATGAAAATTAAAAATAAATTCAATAAATTAACCTTTCATGACTAATTGTAAGTTTTAATTAGCAAGTACTCAGTTCATTATGCAAATTTATAATAACAAGCCTTATTACTAATATAATTTATTCAAAGAATAGATAACCGACAATATTAATTTACCTTTCACCCTTCTCATCATACATAAAGGTAATTAAATTAAGATTTTGAAATGATGTTATTTTTTTCTTTTGTCAATAACTTGTCACTTTGTAATTACATGTATAATAAAGATACATCGGTTACGACACCAAGACGTTTATAAACTCAATGTGGAAGGAAATATTTAGTTACAATTATACCTACAATAAAAATATAAACAGAATTATGTTTTCGGTAAACTATTAATGTTATTACCATATTATCGCATTCACGATTGTTAAATTGCTCTAAACGATGTAAATTAATGAAAATAGCGATCTAAATTGACGTAATTTTTGCAAACAAAAAAAGTTATACCATCCAGTGACATCGGCTGCATTCGAATTTGTTATCGTTTTCAAATTGACGTAAACAAATATTAATATTTGTTTAGCGAGCAATTCCTTTAGTGTTATAGGTATGTCAAAAAAGGAAGAAAAATAATTACGTTGTAGTACCTAATTACCGGTCGTAAACTAAAAAGAATGTTCATTTTTTAAATTAACGTTCGTCAGCTAATAAATAAATAACAAGTAACGATTATTTGAATTGTAGTTTTTTACGATAACTTAATTTAATTGTGGAAACATGACAGATCATACTACTTAATACGACATCCTGTGTTGACTGATACAATTGTGCCATATTAACACCAGACGGATACCGGGTTTGGATCCGATACCCGGTGGATCCAGCACTTTTTTAACGATCCGGCCGGGTATGGAATCGATAATGGTGTCGGGTGCGCGGCAGTTTTGAGTAACTCAACCAAGGGAAAAACAACAGTGATAATAATAAGTATAACGAAACCTTACATTTTTAATTATTAAGAATTCTAAAAATATCAATAAATCAATTTGACATCCAAGTTAAATTCTACTGAGACTAAAAAGGCCCAATCAATTGATAATCCATCAATTTTAAGAATAATTCAGTTATATTTACTCAAAATATATTACGCTTCTTAAAATTACTCCGTAGCACATTGGTTGTACTTTAAATCTCAAAATTAATTAACTGAGTATGTATAGAAACTAGTATAGTGTATGCTTATAATTAGTTAAGGCGTTTTATATGGGCAAATCAAAATAATATACATTTCATACAAATACAATTAATATCAACTTTCGACAATATAAAACAAATACAAACATATAATATGTTACAATCGGAACTGTCCGTCAAATTGAATGGTACATTAGACGTTTTAGGGAAACCAAGCATGTTATAGATTTAAAAATTTGGGAGTATGGGTTATCAAGGATAATCTATTTAACTAAAATGATTTCAACTGTCGGGCACTTCCGGTTATACCGGAAGTCCATGTCAACTTTCTTATTTTAAATGAAATGGTATATTTTTCACGATTAATTTGTATGAAACATAAAATTTTAGGGTGACTTTGATAACTAACTTATACACCTATATGCCTACGATGAATAGTTTCTGAGATAATTTAATTTATTGGAAAAAAGATTGCACAGCAACCCAAACTATAAAAAATCATAGCTTCCATAAAAAATGACTTAGAATGTTGAAATTTTTACTAGTTATAGCCAAGTCATAAGGATAACGTCATGCCAAAACTAAGATTTACAATTTGTACTGGACGTTCAGAAAAAAATCCACATCAGACACGAATAACTTCATTTTTTCAAATAGCACCTAGCATATTTTAGTTTGTCATTCGATTCCTTTTTTATCCTCTTTAGATCTATATGGATCATCCTTGAAAACCCTTACTCCCAAATTTTCAAATCTGTAACATGCTTAGTTTCCCAAAAAAGTTTAATGTACTACTCAGTTTGAATGATCCTGTATAGCTTAACATTGTTTTGTTACTGCTAGTGGAATTTATATTTAACAGAAGTTTCAAAAAACTGATAAATTAGAAGTACATATTACAATACTATGCTCTTGGTTTTGTATGACATGTGAAAGTAACTGATTACAAAACTTCTTGTTTTGAATGAAAGCTTTATCCTGACCTGATCGAAGGAACAATACAATATTTTAGACAAAATGTTATCTAGATGACATGCATGTCTGTCATGAATAGCGAATTTCTCTTTTGAATCACGTACGATAAATATTATAATTGAAAATTTTAAAGTGAAGTGTTGCATATTCCATATAAGAGGGTTTCTCTATTGAATACACATGCACATTGTATAAAATAAGCACAAGTGTTAAACTTATTCGTAAAACATAAGCTTTCGAAATTTGGGTTTTCCTGTCGTATTTACTTACAGATAAACCGTATGTTTATATACATATATATCTACATGCAGTGAACGTCAAAAGCATAAAATAAATTTGCTAAAAACTCAGGAAAAAATATTCTAGAAAACGCTCGAATACGTTTATTTTTAAATATAAACACATATATACCATATACCCTTCAAAATTTTTACTTCCCTTCACTGTTTCCTTCTTCGATTTTATTTAAATAGCAACCACCGTATTTCTTGACTGAAATAGATTGAGCAAATCTTTTTATATACGCAAAACGAAATTTGATCAGATTTTATCCTTCGGTTATGAGAAAATTGCGTCAAACTTTTAAATGTCGCTCAAGTAACATAATCGAATCAAATGATCAATATGTGAACCGAGAGCAACTTTGTGTTCTTAATTCCAAGATTTAACGGTTTTAACCTTATTGTATTACAACCAGAAGTTCAAATTCAAAGAGCAAAGTTCAAAATTCGACCAAAGTCAAATCAAGTTTGATCTTTATGATTCTTCTATATGGGAGTTTGCTGATTTATTCCTATTTACAATGTACATGTGTACTTTTGGTGCTTCATGTATACATGTAGGTAGTGGTCAATTAAGCAGCAGGCTTTCGAAGTTTTGGGATTTCCCATTACATCATCATCGTAGTCATCAGTCCAAAGAATAGCTGGACACGCACTTCCACTCGTTCCTATCTTAAGTCAATCTTCTCCTTTTTCTAAAACTAAAAAATGACTCTGTTCGGACTGCCCATACATTCGGACTAAACAATTGGTTCATTTAATAATGTATTTTATACTTAATTTTCATTTATAAACCGAGCAGATGAAAGTGCAAATGAACAACTGAACACGGTTTCACCGTAACACATATAATCCGAAATTTAAACGGTTTGAAAAACTGTTTATTAGAGTAATAACATGACATTCTATTTAGTACATGCCATTGACCACGAGATTGAACTGGTATTTCGGATTATCGAATACAGAGATTCGTATTATAACAGGCGGGCTGAAAAGTTCGTAGGCTGACCCATTGATAGCGCTACTAGTATCAAATCCATACGATTTTTAGTTAGCCCTAACCTTCAAAAGACGTGCGTATAAATTTGACAGCTGTTGCACTATTAGTACCTGAGTTATAGCATTTTTAGCGAAAGAACTTTTGTTACTTTAAAAAAAATGGATAATAAGGAATTTCGTGTGTTAGTAAAGCATTGCTTTTTGGCGAAAAAAAAATACTGCTGAGACCAAGGCAAAATAGTTTTTGATAACCGTAAAGTGAAGTTCATTGATAGCTGAGCTGAGACCCGAAAGATATCAAAGGAACATGTTGGTCATATCGTGAATGAATATTTGGCATCAGTATTCTGGGATGCTCGTGGTATAATATTCATTGACTATCGACTATCTTAAAAAGGGGAAAACCATAAACAGCGACTATTATGTAGCGTTATTGGAGCGTTTAAAAGACAAATTCGCGGAAAAGTAGCCTCATTTGAAGAAAAGAATTCAAATGAAATGGATGGCAAAATTCCATGAATTGGGCTACGAATTGCTTCCACATCCACTGTACTCTCCAGATCTGGCCCCCAGCGACTTTTTTCTGTTCTCAGATCTCAAGAGGATGCTCGCTTTACAGAAATTTCGCGCCGATGAAGAGGTAATCGCCGAAAATAAAGCCTATTTTGAGGCTAAAGGCAATTCGTATTATAAAAATGGTATCGAAAAGTTGTATGACCGCTATAATCGTTGTATCGCCTTCGAAAGGAACTATATTGAATAATAAAATCAAATTCAATTAAAAAAAAAATTTTTTCTATGCTAGCCTACGAACTTTTCAGCCCGCCTGTTAAGTATTGCTATACGATTAGTGTTGCTTATGTACAAAAGTATTCATTTTAATTGTCAGTCGTAGTTCATATATATATAGGTATCTTATGTAAATAATTGACAAACCTAAATTTTAAGTTAACATATTTTACTAATATCTTATCCCTCAAATTACATACTGTCGCCTGCTTACATCTAACCCATATCAATTGGCACCTTTAACTATTCCTCTCTAACGTATTCTTTCTTTTCGTGTTTCTTTTTTTCTCACATTTAACACACTGTTTCAAACTTTTAAAAACGAGTATTCATATCGACTTCATACACCTCAGATCATTTACTAACACATAAAAACTTATTCATACACCATTTATTTATCACAAATCAATACCATAAAATCAAACCTTTGTAATATATTGTAAATATTATAGTGCCGTTAATATACAACATTCATACAGAAATGTTCAGATTATGAAATTGCAGACAGGTATAGTATTGCATACATATATTTCTAAGAATAGAACAAAAGCTACAGAAATTAAATTTTGGAAGTTTGTCATGAATTGAGTTTATTTGTTTGAACGGTACAATTTTTGTTAGTCTTTATTTAATACGTACTGTGCTGTTATTTCGTCAAGTTTCATAACATAAAATGAAATTATTTTTGACAAAACTAAATTTTGTGAAGTTCTTCACTTTTTTAAACGAAAAGATTAATAATTATACATTATGTTTCTCAACTGAACATCATATATAGAATACGTAGAAAACCTGTGGTTACAAACCAGTTTTTGCACGTATACATTTAATATGATAAAGCATTATTTTTAATATAGTCACGAAGGTTATTTTTGGAATAATTATCGTAACATTAGCTAAGCTTATCCAAAATTGAACAGTCTTGAGAACTAGAAGATATCATATAGATAAAATAAGTGTTTGTCTGTCGTTTTCAAATTTTCACTGATTTTCCGATTTTTGGAATAATTATCGTAACATTAGCTAAGCTTATCCAAAATTGAACAGTCTTGAGAACTACAAAATATCATATAGATAAAATAAGTGTTTGTCTGTCGTTTTCAAATTTTCACTAATTTTCCGATTACATTTTTGATTACAAAACAAATACACTCCAAAAAACAATATCTCGTCGTCTGTCTGTACGAACGGGATATATGACAGAAATAAATATACACAAATACAGAACTTATACTTAGTAACACTGAAACCAATTTAGTATCTTTTTTATCGTGAAATCTTAGATGTTTTTGAATTATTATACAATAATAGTAGTGAAAATTCAAATGTCCACACCAATGAAACACTGCTACTTTAACAATATCTTGCAGAATAATAAATCAATACTACAGCAATAATATTGAAATAGCAAATAATTATGGTCCACATTTCTCTCTCTACCGCGGCTTGATTGGCTCTCTTCCCTAACAGTATATCTCTTTACCAATCAGGCCGCATTAAAGCGAGAAAGTCGAAGCACAATTATTTGCTATTTCAGGATCACGGCAATAGTATTAAATGCTGTCTTTAAAAAATATCTAATTCTGCAAGATTTTTAGGTACTAAATACGCGACTTGATACGCATCAGAACCGTCCGTTAATAAATTCGGAAAACTTTACAGAATTGAAATTACATCAAACAAGAAAATTTGTATGAAATTGTAAGAAAAAATTATTTATCCAAAGGTAAACAGCACACAATATTAATAAAAGTGTGGTCGGTTTAGAAAACTAACCTTGTATTCTAAAATTTAACTTTTGCGTTGCCACTACCGAAAATTTAACAAATAAATGAAATAATAATGTGTTATGTAATGACAATACCAATTTTAGGAAGACTAATTAAATTTTTTTTCTTCAAATATGCGTTGTACCTACTAGGATCCCTTTCATTTTAGATACACTTTATTGTTCCCAACATAATGATATATATTTATCTATAAAAGTCTAGGTATTCTGCAAAAAAATTGAAATAAATTTAATAAAGAGACGCGAATATTTAATAAGACGTTACTAATAAAAATAAAGTTTCTTGTTATAAAAAGATTCCCTTTTGCTTAAACTCCATTTTTTCTGGAAATTTTTATTTTCTTTTGGCTCTATAAATCACATTTTAACATATACCTAACTAAATTACAGAAACAGAAGACTTGAATAAATAAGAAAGCAAAAATTAACCCGATAATACCAAAATATAATTTTAAAATACATGTGTTTTTATACTTACCTAAACAATCATTTTAGTGCATTATTTTAAACGACCATACATATACATACATTATTATTAATTTTTCATATATCTAATGCAATTTATGAAGATTTTTAGCAAGGTTAAAGTTGTTGTATGGGAAAACTGTTCTATCTGAGGAAAATCAAAGTAAACGTAAGCTACAACTATAGACGTCTATTGTGTGTTTTCGCAATTCTATCCTTGCAGCTTTAAGTGTTATTTTCAAACTTCCTCAATTACCTGCAGTTGAAGAAACTATTCCTAAGTAACCGTGTGACAAACTTGCAACGAAGTTTGTATTCTTATTTCGCATTCATTTCCAACTCATGATGATAAGTAAAGTGAAAAAATCCAAAGGAAAACTTGCAAAATTTCTATTCATTTCATTTAATTTTTATGGAACGTGTCTATGCTTTAAAAACATACCTACCGCTTAAATTATTTATTACTAATATTCAACGCATTAAATTTCTGATTCAGACGTTTGTATTTTTATGCCTTAAAATGTACGGTAAATTCTTAATGGTTTAAATCAATTGTTTATTAGCTCAAGTTTCATTATGACTTTCACGAACGTTTTAAATTGTTGATTTATTTTCATTTCGTTATCTAAAATTCTCAAGGGATATACAGGTATGAACTAAAAATATCTATATAAATAAAAAGACATATAGGTCCGTGAATGTGCAATCATCACTCAAAAATTACTAGATAAATTTTATTAAAAAAAAAACAGTTTTATTCCTAATATGCTGGATCTTCATATCACGATATTCCTATTGAAAATCAAATTATCAAACAGTGCGCGTGCGCAGAAAAAGAAAAGGGTTTCAATTTCTACCTCATCTTCAACCCAAGTATTTGCGCCAGCGACCCGATAGGTACTGTGCAATTTTGTCTCGCTCTCGTATCACCGACCAGCTGAATCACGAGGGCAAAGTCGGGGAAATTAGCTAGTATTAAATAAAAAAATAGTTGGGTTGAATGTATATACTTTCTTTAAAAAAATCTAATGATATCTTTTTATTAACTAATATTTATCATTAAAACATTACCACACAATAAACGGTTATTAACAAGTGCAAAAGTGATTAATGTATTGTAAATTGTTTTATCTCTGCATATCAAAGCTTTTTAATTACGCTAAGAATAGATCAACTAGCTAAATATCAGCCAACTAAAGCATTCCTTTTCCTTATTTAAAATAAGCAAAAGCTAAAATCTTTAATGGAGCCTTTTTGTCTAATTGTCTCTTAAGAGATAAAACATCAAGTGGCTTTGCTGACAACTAAAATTCTGGCTATTTATGAATTTAGAATATCAATCATTTTATATCTGAAGTGTATCTAAAAATAATGCTTTTCGCCTTACAAATATCCAAAATGATTAAATTAAGATTGACAACGCTTAAGTGCTGTTTATATCCCAAAAGAAAGCAATAATAAGTTAAAATTAATAGAAAGCTTTATTGATTGTCGATTATATAAAAAAATTGGCGTCTGCGTTAAAATTCAGTGAACTTTACAGATAACGTCATAAACACGAGAGTTGAAATATTTCAAGTTCCCTCAATTCTCAATTTCCCAATTCGGAACATACTAATAATGAGATTAGGCTTTCTGTCATCAACGAAAACTTTAAAATAAAAAAAGAATAAAATCATGTAAACCATACAAATGTTCTTTAATCAATCGTCTCTTACAGTAAAGTATACTTGCCATCTACAGTTGTAGTTAATTGATATAAAATTTACTATTTTTATTTCGTTCACACTTTTGTTTCAAGTGATCTTAAAACGTGGGTAAAACATGCATTTTAATGTAGTCAATTAAATTAGGAAATTGTGTTATAAAAAGGGCAAGACGACGGAATGACCAAAGGTAATGAGAAGATCTGAAAATAGCTACTAACCGGTTCCTGTACTTGGTGCTTCGGTTGAGTGGGTTATTGCATCGGTAAAGTCGACGTATGTACTCGGAATTAATGAAGTTGAAGGCCGATCCAGCGTTCAGGGTCAAGGAAATCCTCGTCGGCACCAGCGAGAACAGAGAGGGATTGAAGAAGATCTGAGGAGTAGAAGCCACCGACCACTATACCACGTTCAGACGAGAGACTTTGGTGTACGCGATCTCACAGCCGTTGAGTAACTGGTCTCCCACCATCAAATTGTAAATGTTTTATACCAGACGCTTCTAAAAATCACACAATTATTGTTGTTTGCGAACAGATAAAACCAGATTCGAAAAATTTCCCCGAGAAGAACACCGACCACAGACGAAGAAGCAGGAAAAGCAGAAAATACCGACACTTTCTTAAACTCCTGGAAAGGATTTCAACGACGATAACACTTCTTCATATTAAAAAAAGGCTCTTTCTGTTGATATTTGTAATGCTTAACGTAGTAATTATTTTTTTTAGATTTATGCAAGAACAATGGTATATATATAAGTTTTAATTCTTTTACATCTATTTCTGTTTGAATACCTCACTTATTTCTTCCGCAAATCACCTATACTTTAATTAATAGAGATACTATTAATATACAGTTTACTGCAATATCCATAACAATTCAATATACATCCCAAAATTTTATTTAGTAATACAGAAGGTTTGCTGCAGCGCACTTCCTTTAAAATGAAAACTCAACATTGCAACAATTGATTGTAATTTTCCATTCTGTAACTTTCTCACTAATTCAAATTTTCTCGCTTTGAAGGATCTACGCGTGAAAAGCACTTAAAAATAAACGGATTCAAGGCAATAAATAGTAATATCTATTTAAGGTTTGTTTATTTCAAAAATATTTTCATCACAATATGCGCGATGTTTCATATTTTCAGTATTTTAAACTCGAAAAGATTATATTTTTCAGCAAAGAAACATTTAGTTATTATAGTAATGTACTTAATTGTGTATTATAATCTCCCTCAAATAAATCAGTTGAAGGTGCTTAAATAGTTTGTATGAAATTATTTTTGGTTCCTAAATAAATAACAATTGAGTGTGGTGCATATCAAATTCGGTCAATTGATCAAAAAATTACTTTTTTTATATTCCACTTCACAATATAGCTATGTAATGGCGTAGGCTTCCACGGCTGGAATCGAATGAACAAAGACGTGGATCCGGGCTTATGGGCCGTGGTCGAAGAGAATTTGTAGTCAGTAGCAACTGAAACTCTGAGGTACAATCTTCGACGTAAATCAAGCTGCCCACTGAAGATGACTGCCGAAGTTGCAGTTGAAACGTTTGGATCTACAAGTTCCTTTCGATCACGACAAATCAGCCCGGATCAACGTCTTTGTTCATTCAAATATTAGCTATTTTTAGGATTTCAACTATTTTTTTTTCTTTCGTTCATTCGTATGTCGCCAACGCGTTTATTGACTTCAAATAATAATAGGAAAGATAGTGATCGTATTCTTCTATCCAAATCTACAACTTATCATGATTAATTGCTTATTTGTCTAACAAAAAAAATGTTTTCACCTAAAGTTAATCTTATCGTTAGTTAAATTAATATTGTATTATCCCTAACAAGTGAATTCTTCTAAACGTGCAACTTATAGTGAATTGTTTATTTATTTTACACCAAAAAATTGTTTTCACATAAAGCTAATCTTACAATTAGTTAAATTAATATTATTCATAGCGATCGTGTACTATTTTAACTAATAACGAATTAATTGTTTATTGTTTTACAGTTAATGTTTTTTAGAAGTTGGTTGATTGAAAAATGTAAGAAGTACCGCGATTTGAACACTCTGTAACGTCAACGAAGGTAAGCATTGTAACAGGTTGTTTGACCTTATAGATTAGGACATAAATAACAACCTCTTGATAAGCCATATCATTTACCTACTTAGTAGGAAGTTAATCAGGACACCAACATAAAGGTTACCTTCGGTTTGATGTTACAAAAAAGGAATTTTTATTTTATGTTAATTGAATTTATATTCAAATAAAAAATAATAAAGCGAGTATGTACTATACTAACAATAGAAAAAATGCTGATTTATTTTAGTAGCTTCCTCTAACTGTTCCGTGTACATGGGCAAGATAAATAATTTGTTTATTTGCTGATTTCATATGATAAACGTGGAGAATGAAAAATATTTAAAGTTAACGAGACAAAAACATTTCCTTAAATTTAGGAAATATCCTATGTATTTGTTTATTTCACCAAAATAAACAACATTCAAAGCAATCGCCATAACACATATGTTATGTTCAACAACATATTTACTTAAATTTTGTTTCTTTATTTCTGGTAGTGGTAAAATGTTATTCCAAAATATTAAGCACAGATATTTAATTTCCAAAAAATAAAATAATATGTAGTTAATTTTTTGACAAGTTCGTAGAATATTTTATACAATTGTGAAGAGCTGTTTACACTTTACTCTTAATAAAAGGCAAATAAATATTTTTTTAAAAACATCTGTGGAAATGAGAAAATTTGCTTTTTGATTAAATGTACTACATAAAAATCAGTCTATTTAATTGTAAACAGGATCTACAACAATTAACGCGAAGTGAGCATCGCCAAATTTTTGGTTTTTGTTTTTAGTCGACTTTTTGGTTAACGTGTGCTAGTTTACGAAATTTCTCTCTTCAAATATAAAATTTTTCCATGTGTACAATTTGACAATAATAAACATCAATGTATGACAATATATATCATATCCTGGTAATTGTTTTTAACTATAGTAGTAGAAAATATCAGATGATCGGATCAGATCAAAATAGATAGTGATGTCTGCCATTCCATGATATTATGTTAACTTGCTTTTACGGAACCACTGCGGTTTTGTCGGTGCTTTATTAAAACTGCGTGCCGACTACTAATTACGAAATTGCGATCCACGTCTGATAAAGTTATTAAAAACCTTATAAAGAAAAAAATGTTTTTCAATCATAAAATATTTTTTCCTAATACTGTTTAATTTTCCCCATCGAAAAGCAAGATTATTCTTCTTTTTCGATTTACTAATATATTTAATGTGAACCATGGCAATCTAAACCAACTACAACCTATAATTTTTGAAAATTGTATGTTTCACTATGCTCTACTATTGTTTCGGCGTCTTGAGCTTTTATTAAGAGTCTTCAGGTATCTGAAATACTTGAATTTTTCTATTTTTTAACTTTTACCTATCTAACATTCGACAAATGCATATTGTTATTTAACGTTACCCACTTCTTGAAAGTTATGTTATGATTAATTAAGTTGTCCTGATTTAGAATTTAATCTTACGGTTCATTTATTTTTCAATTTACAAAATTTTCAGTATTGCTCTTCAATGGGACAAATTAAAACTTATTGGAAAAATATAAATTTTGATGCTTAAAAGATTTTTTTTTCTTGTTTTAGTGCTACATTTTGTGAAAATGTTTAAACAGTTAATAATTTATCATGCTAAACTTCTCTTGAGTAAAAAATCTTAACTAGTACAAAGAAAGATGGAAAAAAGGACGAACAGAATATTTCGGGAAGACCAATTATCTAGGGTTTAGAAGAAATAGACAAACCCGTGAGGTCATTATAGCATTACGGGTAGAGAAATATGCTTAAAAATTTAATGACGAGAGACAGGAATAGAAACAAAATAAAACGTTGATTTGCTGACTTCAAACATGGTCGTAGAGACACTGATGATGCAGAACGCAGTGGACGTCCAAATGAGGAACACCAGAACACTAGAAAACATCAAAAAAATCCACAAAATCGTTTTGAATGATCGAAAAGTGATATTGCGTGAATTAGCTGACGTCGTAAAGATATCAAAAAACGTGTTGGTTTTATATTATATGAGCATTTGAGTATGAGAAAGCTAAAGCTCTGTACAAAGTGGGTGCCACGTTTGTTCACTGTTGACCAAAAACATGAACGTGTTGATGATTCTAAACAGTGTTTGGTATTTTTTGCGTCGAAATGTGACAATGGGTCATCACTCCGAAATCAAAACGATCGTCATCTAAGTGGACAATGACTGGTGAACCTCGTCCAAAGCGCAAAAGCTCGTCGAAAGCACAACAATCGGCTGGAATGATTATGGCCTGGGTATTTTTGGATGTGCGTGATGTAATATTCACGACTATCTGGAGAAGGGAAATACAATCAACAGTGCATTGTAGTAATTATGTACCCTTAAACCGCATATAGCAAAAAGAAATTGTTTCATCAAGACAACAGAATTGAACTTCGAATTGCTCGCACATCCACCGTATTCTCCAGATTTGGAGACTACTATCAGCGACTATTGGCTGTTCGCAGACCTCAAAAAAATGCTCGCCGGCAAGAAATTTCGCCCGAATGAAGAGGTTATCGTTTTATCACTGAAGCTAAGGCCTATTTAGAGGCAAAAGTTGATTATTAAGTTGTTCTACAAAAGTGGTATTGAAATGTTAGAGCGGCGCTGGAATGATTGTGTTGCTCTTGAGGGAGATTACGTTGATAAATAAACCCAATTTTGAACAAAAAGGAAACGTATTTTTCTTGTTAGGTCCGGGATTTTTCAGCCCATATGTTATACTGTTCGCATTGAATAAAAGTAAAACACGACTATCGGTATGTAAGGAAGGTATGGTCCCAAATTTTCGATATCTAATAGGAAGTCAGATAAGTCGATGTGCAACAGCGGCGGAAACAAAAGATAGCGCAGGGTCAAGCTGCTTCTAACACAAAGAAGTTACTACTAGACTATCAATTAGCTTAAAAATTTGAAAAAGATTTTTAATAGTGTATGCAAATACCGTGGATAGAAAAGGCTAGAAATGAGGAGCTAATAGAATGAGTAGAACAAAGGGCGCTATGTAGAGCACCGTCTGAAATGTAAATGGTTAGAGACTTACTAGAAGCAGAAATCAGAATAAAGAGGGACAGAGGAAGGCCTAGATAAAGTTGTTGTTTGAAAATAGGGGATGTAGGATGTTCTAGTTTCAGAGAAATACGAAAATTGTATCAAGATAGAAATGAGAAATGACCCATGATAATGAATTTATTATTGCTGAAAGACACAGCTTAAGCAATTGAAAATTCAGAAAGGGCATTAAAAAGGCATGTTTGAAATTTTCGCACAGAAAACGAAAATATATGCATTTTCAAATCTTTATTTACTTTCATTTTGTTTCATATTATTTTTTGTAGCGGTACATTAGTTGTAAGTTGTAAGCATTAGTTAATAGGTGTCTACCAAACCTATTGATGTCAAGTATTATTTATATACCTATCCGTACATAGGTATAATGTTGTGCAATACAGTTGATGTGTCTTAAGTAGCAGAAGGTATTCTGAATTTAAATTTCAATTAACTCTGTTGATTTTCAAGTATGAGACGGCGCATTATACAGTTGAAAATGTCTAAGATTGCATAACCGAAACCTGTCAATACATTATTGATCAAACATATATTGATTTAATATCACGAGTTGTTTAAAGTGTTGGTGCAACACAAACTGGAAATTTTACTTGAAATATTCTATATTTAGATGTGCAGTCGTATTCGATTATTGCGAGCGTGAAGATCCAGGGAAAATTTACTTTTTTGTCAATAGTTGTTTATAAGGAGCAAGCTTATTATAATCGACGTATTCAGCGTTTTTCTGTTCATATATGATTTAAAACTATTAATTTATCTAGAAAGATAACAATTCGAGAATTTTTTACTCGTTATGATCCCATAAACACTTTGCGCTTATCATACACGAAGTGGTACCACAGTTTTGCGAAGAAAAATTATTCGTTTAAACGAAATTTCTACTACTTCTGGATCAATAACAAACAAAGTTTAAAATAAGAGTATGATACCTACTTATTTTTATTTACGAGGTTTTTTAAGTATTTTATAATTTTTATTTTAACAACGAAAATTCTTACTTCCTTTTTTACGTAAAATTATTCTCCGATTTTTTTATATGAATGTCTTTTGAAATCTTATAACCAATAAGTGCTTAATAATATTGATTTCGAACTTAAAGAAATATAAAACAACGTAAAGTATGTAACCTTTAAAAGAATGTCTTTAACAAAATGATGTAAATTAGATTAAAATTGTGTTTACAGTATTTGATTAATTCCATGATCCGTTACTTTTTCGCCAGATCTTATTAACTATCATGTTTCCTGCTGATGATTCAGATTTTTTAGTAGCAACGTGACATACCTCTTACACAAGGTCGATCACGTTTCTATGTGTAACCGTTTTGAAGTCTAGTCTAGACTTTATACTTTATAGAATATTTTCAATACAAAATCGTAAAATAATATTCATAAAATATTTACGTAAATGAAGAAATAATGGAACTTAATAACTGTGTCAGCTTTTACGTTAATAATAGAGAGAAAGCAACAACTAACTAATTAGAGAGTGAGAGACGTTAAGTATATGAGTGCGTGATTTGTAGTACCTAAGTAGGCGCATTTATAAGTTAACATAACAGCTTATAAACATTATAGACATACTATTTGCGATTTTTTATTGATATCTGTTGTTAGTTTAAAATAAAGCAACGTATCTTCACGAATTTGTTTTCATGAAGTTTGGATTGTTGATATTTTTCTTTTATATTTAAACTGCTAAATATACCTACATGATAATCTTTTAATATTAGCAGAATAAGTTACGACCTTAAACACTAACGTCTTAAATAATATGTTCTTCAAAATAAACCTTCGATCGATAAAGAAACTTCTTCAAACAAATACAGGCATGTAGTTAATCTACCAATTGCAGTGTCTCAGGTAAAAACGAACCATATGAGTTAATTTAATATTAAAAGTATTCCTTTTAAATAGATTAACGAATTCTAATCCTACACGTTCACATTCCTTTGGAGAAAATTCACTTAGCATACTATCTATTTCAGTCACAGTTACTCTCAGCTTACCTACAGAATGCTTTAAATATATTTACCTACATACGTTGCATTTATACATGGACATTTGATGTGTGTCACCTTTATTTTTTTAACTCAACACGTATATTCGTTACATAACTATTTAAGATATTCTCAACAATACACGGTAAGGGAATACAGCTATGAACAAGGGCCGATGGTAGATATGAGTTGCAGTGCTGTTTTATTTATTTATGCGACCCAATCACTAAAATTTATTAATATAATAATTTAGTTCATCTACATCACATTCGACACTGATGTGCTTGTTGAAAATCGCCTTTTGTCAACCGTCCTATACGGAGTGGTAAACCAAGCGTATTCTCTGCGTCTTTGGTCGAACGTGTCGCGGTCTGCTTAAATGGGCCACCAGACGGGTTCTGTGCGCTAATGCAACCCACACCTACTGTGTGCAGCGAACTTAGGCGAGTAATTAAGTTGTAATCGACGTAGACTTCAGCACGAAGAAAACGTAAAATTTTCGGTGTCAATACATAGTTCATTTACTTAATAAAGCATGTGGGACGTAATATTTTACGTGTGTATTAGTTGATCCACGCGCAATATGTGCGTGTCTAGTATGTTATTAGTTTTATTTTATTTATTTTTATTCAGCCAATGCCGATAAATACATTTTAAAAAGGAGGACATTGACTAACAATAACAGCCAAATTAAAACAATAATAACCTGGGCTACCATAATTTGCCTATATCCACCAAACAAGGTTAAATGTATTTTCTTTTTTAATTTTATTAGGCATTTGTTTATATCTGTGGCTCTATGTGGTTTGACAGCTAGACTCTTGTTCTCGAATGGGTATTACGAACATTCGAAACAGATATAATTAAAAGAAAGTTAATGTCTTTATCTCAGCACCTGTGGTCTGTGTGGACTATGGAGAGTGGATGCTGGTAGGGTTGTATTTTGTAGATATACAGAGTCATTCAAACTGAGTGGTACATCAGACGTTTTAGGGAAACTGAGCATGTTACAAATTTTAAAATTTGGGAGTTGGGAGTAGGGGTTCTCAAGGATGATCTATTTAACTAAAATATTTTCAACTGTCGGGCACTTCCGGTTATACCGGAAGTTGATGTCACCTTTCTTATTTTAAATGGAATAGTATATTTGTTTAGTCTCCAAATTATCGTTTAAGTAAATTATAAATTTGTCAAACGTTCATGTTAGTTGTCATGCGAATTTTAATGCTGTCGAGATGGTCTGTTTTATGTCTTCAGGAGATAAGCGCGTGAGAACGGTAAGGGCTCTTGAGGACATAGAAACGAACGTTGAAAATAACAGATAAAATAAAACCACCCAACGAACCACTCGATAGCAAAACATAATCGTAGATTTCATTTAGTTAAGTTTTATACGTAAATATAAGTTTTGCTTTTGTATAATAATTAGTGATAGTGAAAGTGAAGATTTTTAATTAATGCAAATAAATATAGTTAAACAAACACAATATCGTTTTCCTCAATATCTGAGGTGGTCCTTCGAAGCAAGATTTATCACGAACACGTTTTCACGCTTCTTCAATATTTTTTACGATAAATTCGTATGAAACATAAAATTTTAAAGTGACTTTGATAACCAACTTGTATGCCTATATGCCAACAATGAATAGTTTCTGAGATAATTTAATTTATTGGAAAAAAGATTGCACCGCAACCCAAACTACAAAAAATCATAACTTCCATAAAAAATGAAATGACTTAGAATGTTGAAATTTTTACTAGTTATAGCCAAGTTATAAGGATAACGTCATACCAAAACTAAGCTTTATAATTTGTACAGAGGGTTCAGAAAAAAATTAAAAACTTCAAACACAATGAACATTTTTTCAAATGGCACCAAGCATATTTTATTATTTATTCCATTTTTTCATTTTATTCTGTTCTTATACAAAAGTGACTATTTTATTATTATTATAGATTTTTTAATAAAAATGATTTGAAAAATAAAAGTCGGTCGTGGTCCAATATGATTATTGAGACTGCAGGTGTTAGTCGCGGAAAAGCATATAAGCATCAAAACAATGCATTTTTTCTTTATTTGCTTTTTGACAATGAGCGTTACAGAATCGATTAGTGAAGTCATCTACAGTTTTAAAACGTTGTCTACCATACAAAGGCTGCGAAAGGATCAATCAAATTGGCATTTATTATCTATCTCGACGATGTTTAAATCCGATATTAGCTCAGATTTGATATATGTATTTGATAATTGCAACAATTGATTAATTGAGAGAAAAAATGTCTCGAAACATAATTCAACAAAAAATATAACAAAATTGTTGCTGATATCACCTATTTCAATAACATTTGTTGTTGGGTGTCATATTGATGTCACCTTAGTGGCTAAGTCATCTAATTAATACTTATTATATTGTTCAATTTTTACGTATCATCTACAGTCGAGCCTAAATTTACATTCACAAATTTATTTCGTTATAAGAGGGATAATGGGCATTAAAAAACAATCACCTACCTACATAATTTTCTGCTGGAACATCATTGGGGTTTTCAAGAAAAGTGGTCTGGCAACTAAGGGTAAAATAGTAAACAAAATGTTATGGCTCGCTAAATTTTGAAAAAGAGTTTAAATAATAAAGAAGAAGCATGCCTTTTTTCGACAAAAATTTCTCGTACATTTTTTTACCAAAAATGAACTCAACGATAAATGAATAAACACTACTTTGTTTATTAGCATTATATACCCATACATAAAACAAAGAGTGCAACATATCATTAACGTACTTTGGTAATATTTCTATTAAAATCGCTAATGTTCTATCTGCAAACAACCTAACAGTTAGTTTTAAGACAAACACATATTTAAAACACATACTTTTTAATTCAAAAGATAAAACTGACAAATTTGAAAAACTGGAGTCTATAAGCTAGGATGTATAGAATGTGATTCCTTTTATTTAGGCCAAACTGGAAGGTCATTTAGAACTCGTTATAACGAACACTTTAGATCATTTAGATTAAGAAAAGATAATTCCAATTTTGCAATCAATTTTTTAGAAACAGGCCATCAGTTTCCTACTATAGGAAATCTTAAAATTATTCATAATGTAAATAAAGGCTTTATTGTAGAATCCTTAGAAGTATACAAAGCATCAAAAATTTCCGAAATTAACCTGTTAAACGACCAGGTAGATTTGTACCACTCAGTATTATACAGTACATTTAATAATTAATGGAATTTCCAAATTATATATAATCACCACTGTACATCTGTTTGTATTCATTCAATTTGAATCATTTGTTTGACAATGACAAGCTATTTGTCGAAACTGTAGTCAAAACGATTTGTAAATAAAAAAGTGATAATAAACAAAGTAGTGTTTATTCATTTATCGTTAAGATGAATTATCACAAAGTAACGGCTGAATAAATCTATTTTTTAAAAATGAACTCTTTAGAGATGTGCGAAATAAAATGGTTTCCAAAATGGCAACGAAAGCATAACCTCTTACACCGTATTTTTTACTCAGGACTCATCTATAAACTTATTGCATTCGCAGTCGTTGTAATGATTTCTTGTTCAACAAGACGATATTTAACATGGGGTACTGCAACAACAAGTTATTTTTCAAAAGAATTAAATCTCAATAATTGATCATGTTATTTTCTTTGATGCTTAATTCAAAATGGTCGACAAACCCGTAATACTTTGCGTTATATCATTTTCATGAGCAGTAGGCCAGGCCAGTTTTTCATTTTATTTTCAGCTTTTTTAAAATTTCAGTCTTTCTTTGTTTCGGGGATTCCCAAAAAGACACGCATATTGTAAACAACGTACGATGTAATGGTCTTTCATGGCGTACAACAACGGTATATACTGTTATAAGAAGCATTTTATATGCTAGAGAAGGTGTCTATTTGTCTAACTGAATCGACGACGCATCTTATATACGTAATAGATACGTAAACAAAATTAATAAGAAGCCAACTTAGTAAAGCCCTTATCTAAATATTTTATCCGAAGACATATTAACAATAACACCTATGTAAGTGTAATTATGAAAAATTCCATAGGTATTTTTTGACTTATTCAACTTGTATGAGGAAAGTAGTATAATTTCTCAAGTTTCATTTATTACGTTTATAAAATACCTAGACTGCCTTAATCAACGACCAAACGATAAACGTTCGTCTTCACTGTCGTGTGATTATTGTCGGGAAGTTTAAAATTGTCGCCAACATGTTTAAAATTATCGTTGACATGCTTGTCATATGTACAAACTAGGTTCCAAATCAAAACGACATGTCGACAAATGTCGCCTATAGGGCCTTATAGTTTATATTTACACTATACAATTTTTTGCTATTTACTTATTCAGAATGATAGGCACGCTTTTTCTTTTCGTCTTAATTGTAACTCAAACAAGATAAAAAATAAGCAGTTATCACTTTATATCAGAATACACAATCAGTCTGCCTCTACTACTGTTCTCATCTACTCTACTACATACACCTTTCCTTAACACTATTTCCTTCTTGTCTTTAAACATTCCTCAAATGCAACCCTCTAATTGTCTTTTAATGTATTAGGGTCGACAGTTTTGTTTTACGATTTGGCCACTATATACAGAGTGATAGCTAACATGACTTATGAAACACTCTGTATGTACACTCAGAAGTGTACACATGTAAATTTTATATTTTACATACAGAATATGAAGTCATGTTATGTTTAATTATTAACAATGCGTTTGATAATAGTAAAAAATATTTATTGTTATTTTTAAAAATACATATATGTTTGTATATATATATATATAACATCAAATAGAAAGCCGATCCTGAAAAATGCTATAAGCACGCAAATAAAAAATAATAAATTGCGATAATTTACAATACATGTTTATGACACGAATAATTACAATATTTCAATAGGTGTATTCGTAATATTAGTGCAATGTGTCAAACAACAATTTTGTTGTAAATAATATATCCGTTCACATTACTAACAATGTGACCGACAATGTTAACAAAAATTTCAGAAAAGTCAATTTATTACCTTGACACTAAACAATAATATAAAATTCATACAAAATTAAATAATTAGTTACTTTCCTAGCTAATACTTTTGCTCTTTTTCTTTATAGACAGAATACTCAAATCATTTAATTTGCTCCATCCCAAAAAACCACCGTAAGTACTTTTTAGCCTTCTGAATATAGAGAAATAAGAATATAGGCAGCAAATGCTGGGGCAGTAATATTCCACAGATAATCTTTCACTTCTCTTCTGTCTTCATTTCGTTCGTCTCATCTTTCTCTCCCTAACCACACCACCCACCCATTCCCACGATTCCTGAAGAGGGCTTTACGCCCTACCCCCCGGCTCTGCACTACAGTATAGGTCGGAGGGACTGCCCGTCCACCAGCACCAGTAGCTGGTGGGAATGAGACACAAAAAAGTTTTTTTTTGTTACCCTACAATCGAGAGAAAATGCTGCCGATAGGTCCAATGTTTAGCAACATCCTTCCCTAGTTAACCATGTTAGAAGACAAAAACTTAATTACAAAAACAAATGTAGCACTAATAACAATTGCGCCCCGGGCATTTTATTTAGCCTTGTCTTTAGGGTTGCATTCAACTAAATGAAAACACTTTCAAAACTATAGTAATTGATAGTTTCCGTTGTGCATTAATAGTAACGACAAAAATCCAAAAACACTTTCAAAATTATAATAGTATAAGCATGACCATAATACTAATTTATTAATGGAACCTGAGTATGAGTATGAATATTTAAGAAGGAAGATGCCGCTAGCTCTTGGTGAAACTTTTTAATTATCAATCAAAATAAAATAAAAGACGTTTAACAAGTTAGTATATATATATACTCGATGTACATTTCGCCTGATCAAGGCATCATCAAGAGTAAAACGATTACTAAAGGTCGAGTATATATATAATAAATGATGAAACGTCTCCAAAAGTTTTATTTTATTTTAATTTATAAAGTTAGAACTTCAAAACTCTAATACTAATTTACTATAGTACTAACAACACTGTTTAATAAACTTGCCTGGTATATTTAATTTAGCAAATGCGATGCAGTTTTATTAAAAAAGAACTCACAGGTAGGTGTTTAATAAAGAAATAATCATGTGATGGAAAAATTTGAATTTAATTAGTTTAATCGCCTTCAGGTTGCTTGTTGTAGCAGGTTGTTATTCGTAAATCAAATGTGACCTCTAAAAAACTACAAATGATGATCTAATTGATACCCGTGACTTATGTATTTTTATATAAAATTGCAGTTTAAAGTTATTTATTTTGTTATTATGCTTTGCTTGTGTAACCCGTCGCCTTATATCCCAACAATTACAAATAAATCATTTTGTGAAGCATGTAATCAACACTAAATATCATAAACAACAACTACATATTAAAAGATCAATATCTTTCATTAGTTACTAGAAAATGAAGAAACTAACGTATACTTATATGTATACTTATCATTACTAGAAAAAAAGATTATCTTCTAACGATTACTGCAGCAAAATAAGTCTGTATGGAATTTTTGAACAATTAGGTAATTTGTTAATCGGCTGTCAAGCCCTATCGTATCCACGTCTGACATGATCGTGATTTGTTTGTTATAATTTAAGATTTAGTAGTATTGGGGATAAAGCAGCAACACATTTTTAGCAGTATAAAAAAAAACTTTTTTGTGTTTCATTTCCAGTTACTCGTGCTGGTGGGCGGGCAGTTCCTCCGACCTACACTGTAGTGCAAAGCCGGAGGGTAAGGCGTAAGGCCCTCTTCAGCCTCCTTTCAGCAATCGTGGGAATAGGTGAGTGGTGTGGTTAGAGAGAGAAAGATGAGACGGACGAAATGAAGACAGAAGAGAAGTGAAAGATTATCTGTGGAATATTACTGCTGCAGTATTTGCCTAAATGATCCAAGGAAACCACCGAAAACGTGGACCAGAGCAGCCGGACTCGGGTTCGAATCAGTGACCTCCCGAATGCTAAGCAATGATCTAAAGCACTAGACCACGCGGCTTGGCAATGTTTTACAAATTACGAAATCTGAATTGTTTTTCATAATAGCATTTAATTTCTGGTAATTGTTTACAATAATATGGGACCCATGGTAGTAGGGGCAAAATAGGTGTAGGGATGATCTTGCACAACACTAAAAAATTGCTTTAGGTGGGGTAAAGGATGGGGACGCAGGGGGTGGAGGTAAATGTTTGGATATTAAAAGAGAATATAGGATAACGTAACCCAACAGTAACCTAACCTAATTTACTTAGCAATTTTTTTGAGGTGAACTCCGACTCTATAATCACAGAAAAGGTAACAAAGATCACTCCAAATTACTTTTTATGTTAGATTTTTTAGATTGGGTTAGAGACGGATTAGTTTTTCACCTTAATATTATGAAGGTTACGTTGAAAGTACTGATAACATTTTTATTTATTTCTGCATCTAACTCTCGAAATGTTCGTAATATCATGAGAAAGGACACCTCATGAACTACCGCTTAAATAATAAAAAAATGTGCGAAAATAAAATGTCCCTGTTAAAAAGTATTTTTCTGGTCAATTTCTCCATTTTTCTAATATTTATTGTAAATTTAATTCAAATAAGTTTCGAATCTACATAGCTTTTATGGATATTACCCTTCAGTAAATGTAAAATATTTCAAATTGGAAAACTAATTTGTTCATTTTTGGATCTGATTTCTAATCTACATTTCTAAAATATTTTATTTTAGGTATCTACTACTTTTTTTAAAGTTTAAAGTAAAAGATTAGCTGTAATAGAATTATATTCTGTTGAATTAAATGCAAATTGTCTTTAGGTATCAAAAAATGTGATGTCGAATGAAGGTCCTCTAAAATGTTAAAGTTAATAATAAATCACTAATATTTCATAAATATGCAAAATGATAGAAACGAATAATAAATAATATTTATATCTGTAAGTATGTATATGCATATTTTCTGTGGTTTTTATTTTACATTTCTATATTGAGGAATGAAAGCGAATACTTAAAAAATAAAGTCAACCTGCTTACAGACTACGAACTAGACTAGTAGACTATTTATAAAACAATACACTGAAAATTCTAGAAGTATTCCACGCAAATGTTTTCGATTTGTGTAAAAATAACTTTACGTGTGTTATTATGCAGTTTAGGTGTTAAAATGCGTAGTAAACAAAGAATGATCACGGCATCCGCTATTAACCTCGTTCATGTGCCAGCTTGTTCAGGAATCAAAATTTATTTGGCAAGATTGGTCGTGCGAATCAGCGTGCGAAAGGTCAAAAAATCTGTTTTTAGACACATATACACTAACTAAGCATCATCATTCTAAACACCAAGTTCACAAAATCGAAGGTTGTTTCAATTTTAACACTCAAAGAGAATTTGCATCTCTAATAGTACCCAATAATATTATCGTTTCTATTTTAGTATGACTTGCAGCAACTTGAAACATCACGACTTGAATACTAAAATATGTATATGAAATATATAAATTTAATAATGTTTTACCTACCTACTGTACATCACCACACACATTAGCAAAACTAAACCGATATTTCTACTGCTACCTATTACTGTTGTTTACAACAAATTTGAAGACACCGTTTTAACAAGCGATTCATTTTGATATCAGTCACTATAACCAATTATAAAGACATATATGACAATTATGTTCATTGTATACTAGTTTTTACCACGCGACTTCGTCCATAAAAAAAAACAGGTACTATAGTTCACTCCTGACAACCTCTTTCTATATATAAAATCCTATCAAATTCGACTCAGCCGGTTTAGCCCATACAGATTGGCACACAATGTTCTTTTTAATGTTTGTACTTTAATGGCATACGCTTAAGAAAACAGCTACAAATTTCGATATTACAGACCCACAATTTTATTTATTTGTAAAGATTCCAAATTACGCTATCAACGATTCCGAATGCTCTAAAAACTGTTAAAAAATATCTCGTTAAAACCAATTGATTATTTTTTATTTAACTAGTTGTTTCTTGAGGAAAAGTGTATGTGAGGTTTTGAAAGATATCTTTCTGGTATCCTCAAGTCGCACGCTAAATTAATGGCGAACGATTATTTGTTGGATACGAAAACTGCACTTTTTAACTATTTATTTACAATATTAATAATTATGTGCAAATTTGACAAAGAACGTGTGACTATAAAATTTTAATTAACTATCAAATGATTAATAAGGTAAATCTATTATTACAAGTAAGATTAGAACCAAAACCACTTATTAGAATATCCCTGTTTCTATCGTTCCTCCTAATTTTATAACTTTCTTTGAGGGTGTGGTCAATTTCCAATTGGGAGATTTTGCAGTGGGTACGTCCCCCGATATTTAAATTTTAACTTAATACAAACTGACACGAAACTACAGTAATGACAATAAATTTTAGGAAAAGCAATTTACCCATTAAAGTGACCAACACTTCATAATAACAGTAGGTACCACGGAACATTAGAGACGATACGGCTCTCGTACTTAGAAGAGCTGTACCCTAATAAAACAATAAATTTCTCTCCACTAGCATTTAGAAAAGTCCGGGTAATAATTCACACAAAATATAAAATGAATAAAACTCTCTTAAATTACAAACCATTAAATGAACAAAGCTTAATATAAATTAAAATGGATATAACTGACACATCCAAACAAAATGTACTTAAAATACAAAAGAACAAATATTGACCCTTCTGGATCAGTTTGTATAAAAGACTTAAATATTGTACATACCATAACTAATTGCAACACTAAAACTAGAAACTTAAATTTAACAAGCTTATTGTGAAGACCGAACACTAGTCGATTCGGGTATATGTTCTCAGTAAAATTATTGTAAAATATATTGACATTGATGTCATTATTAGAAATAGGAATCGTGTCGCGTATTCTTCGAATTAACTGCTATTTTATTTTATTTTATTATAATTGGTGCGAAACCATTGAACAAACACAATGTACATAGTACATCTGGTGTACCTACTAATTATCGGATGTATATTCGTTTACACAAATTCAATATCATCGAATTGTGTCAGCACTATATAAAATATTTGACAGGACATTATTGAAATAGTTTGTGTAAGCAAACAACTTGTTAAACAGTTATACATACATATACGAAAATGCAAATAATGTTAAATAATAATAATAGTAATTGATATGCCTGTCTGTTGTTTGCCGGTAAACATTAAATAACAATAATTGAAATGAAGTTATATAAGCTTCACAATATTATATATGACAGATATGTTTAATCCTTTACAGTTTTGTGTCCTTTTATTAGTGTCTTATCTTATCTTACCTGGATTGTTAAATATCTTTTATAACGTACTCCGCTATTATATATTTCTGATATAAATTACCAGAATTCCCGTTTCGAACGCTTAAAAAGGGCGAACTATAACGTACCTTTTATTAAATATTTTTTAGAAAACAGAAGAAATTAGACACATCCATCGTGACAACAAAAACTGAATTTTTTTATAAATCGCCAAAAGGATCCTATTATTGACTTATTTGAAAGAGAACTTGTTTGATTTTCTTTCTATATTGTTACACATAAACATAGAGGTATTTACATAGAAATATTTGTTACCTATTGCGTTTTTAAATTTTAAAAAGAAAATATTGTGAACTTTTATATTTGTTTTCATTATATGTGCGTATCTATTAATAAAAACATTAAAAATATAATCGTACTAGTTGAAACCGTCTAAATTTGAACAGATGGCTACCGTTATCGATCGCGCATAGCACTTACAGCCTAACAGCGGGCCGAAAAGTTCGCAGGCTGACCCATAGATGGCGCTACTAGGATCAAATCCATATGATTTTCAGGTATCCCTAACCTTCAAATGATGCGTGTATAAATTTGACAGCTGTTGCACTATTAGTATCTGAGTTATAGCACTTTCAGCGAAAGACCTTTTGTTACTTTGAAAGGAATTTTGTGTGTTAATAAAGAATTGCTTTTTGGCAAAAAAAACTGCTGAAACCAAGGCTTAGCTTGATAAACATTATTCGGATTTTGCACCAAGAAAATCAACCGTAGAAAAGTAGTTTGCTAAATATAAACGAGGCGAAATGAGCACCGAGGACGATGCACGCTGTGGACGCACGAAAGAGGCTGTTACCGATGAAAACATCAAAAAAGTCCACAAAATAATTTTTGAATGAATATTTGTATATGCGAAAGGTCTGCACAAAGTGGGTGCCGCGCGAGCCGCGAGCTCACAATCGACCAAAAAATAACTGCACGTGATGAACCGAAAGACGCAAAAATCGGCTGGCAAGGTTATGGCATCAGTATTCTGGGATGCTTATGGCATTATATTCATCGACTATCTTAAAAGGGGGAAAACCATAAACAGCGACTATTATGTAGCGTTATTGGAACGTTTAATAGACGACATTGAGGAAAAGCGGCCTCATTTTGAAAAAAAAGTGCTGTTTCATCAAGACAATGCACCGTATCACAAATCAATGAAATCGATGGCAAAATTCCGTGAATTGGACTTCGAATTGCTTTCACATCCACCGTACTCTTCAGATCTGGCCCCCAGCGACTTTTTTCTGTTCTCAGACCTCAAGAGAATGCTCGCTGGACAAAAATTTCGCGCCGATGAATTACCTCTTCCGCCGAAACTGAAGACTATTTTGAGACTAAAGACAAATCGTATTATAAAAATGGTATCGAAAGATTGTATGACCGCTATAATCGTTTTATCGCCCTCAAAGGGAACTATATATAAAAAAAATATTTTTTCTATGCTAGCCTACGAAATTTTCAGCCCGCCTGAATATTGACATTCACAATTCACGACAACATCTTGGCTATCAAAAGTAAATTATTAATTGCAAAATTTTGTATCTCGGACGAGATACCTTCACCGATTTGCTTTACAAATCTACCTTCGTTACACCATATATTTTAGTACATTATTATAAGTGGGCGTCTAGCCACAACCACTGATAAATCTTGTCTAGAACCCTACAACGGAACGACTGAATTTTGATATTTCAACAGATTGGTGATTTTTAACTAAAAAGATCTGATTAAAGGAAAACATTCTGAATATCGAGAGTGTGCGCGTTAGTTAGTTCTAACCTTTAGTTAGACGTTTTAATAGTTAGCTAATTTCATGAGCGAAGATAGCTCCACAAAATTAGCTTACAAACCTACGTATACACTAACATCATAGATCCTTAGAACATTATTTTATGGTGAAGGGGTGAACGATTTTAAGTGCAGCATATGATACTTAATTTTATTTGGTAACATTAAAGTTCTTTTATAAAATCTGTAGATCTGATCTGACGATAGATCCACAAAATAGACACCACGGTATACAACGATGAATTAACGAACTTACTATTTAGAATATTTTAATTTAGAAATGAGCATTTCTTCTCAGTAAATATTAAATAACGAAAAAATTACAAATATTGTGTTTCTAATAAATTTCACTGTAGCACTCGGATAAGTTTCTAGTGAAACATTTTCTAGGTAAGCGTAAATAAAGAAAAAATGTTTTATTATGTTTCAGAAAAGACTGATTAAGTCTTTATGAAGAGTACATAGAAACAATATTCACCGTCTGTAACCAGTATTATTATGTATTTATTTATTTTATGTTTTTATTAAAACAGCAAATGGAAAACAATACAAAAAAGTCAGTTAAGTAAACCTACACAAGCAAATTTTGCAAATGTTTAACTAAAAATTACGTGAAACTGTATTCGTTTATGCAGACTATTTGTTTTATCTATTGTATACATGGAGATAATTATTGTTTGACGAACAAATACCTAGATTGCTAAAAATTTTGTCTAAACAATTTCTCCAAAGAAACGCTACGTTATTATTTTAATACGTAGTATGTACTGTATGGTCGCCTTTGGGTTCCTTGAATAGATAATTTCAGTTCTAAAAAGAATTCTGAATCAGTGTTGTAATTCTGTAAATCGTTTTAATTCGTTTAACTCACGTTATTGTATGAGTGCGTAATCCAGAATAAAATCTTTTTATTAAGTGATCTCATTGTTTCTTTTATTACCTAGTATACCCACGTTTAATCAATTTAAAAAATTTGAAGATATTGCAGAAAATGATCAGATAAAAAGCATATTAAAAATTGAAAGATGGGATGCTTATTCTTTGAAAGTTTTTTAAATGTATTTCAGTTCTTAGAAATAATTTAGATACCTGAACTCATCAATCATCAATTGAATAGTAAGTTTCGCTGGAAATACAGAAAGAACGTAGGTACATAAACAAAACGATACAATGTAAAAAGGAATTTGTAAAAATACAATAAGGAAGAATATTAAAATAGTAAGCGATATCTACCACCTTTAAATTTGGAAACAGAAATGCAGCAAAGAAGTGCAAAAGCAGGGAGAAGAGAAATAAAATTCAGAACAAGATTGAAAACTATCAAAACTATCAGATAATATAATTTTGAAATAAAGCACAAGAGAAACGTAATAAAAGGAAAATTTTATGAAAAAGGAAATACAAGTCAATAAAAAGGAGATTCTAAGAGGGCAAGGGGAATAAACAATAGAAGAGTGGCGAAGATTATTATAACATATGGGCTGAAAAATCCCGGGCCTAACAAAGAAAACACGTTCTTTTTTGTTCAAAATTGGCTTTATTCAGCAACGTAATTTCCATCAAGAGCAACACAATCATTTCAGCGCCGCTGTAACTTTTCAATACCACTTTTGTAGAACAATTTAGCAATAAATCTTTTGCCTCAAAATAGGCCTCAGCCTCAGCTTCAGCGATAACCTCTTCATTTGAGCGAAATTTCTTGCCGGCGAGCATTTTATTGAGGTCTGCGAACAGCCAGTAGTCGCTGGTAGTAGTCTCCAAATCTGGAGAATACGGTGGATGTGGGAGCAATTCGAAGTTTAGTTCATGTAGTTTTTCCAATTTTGCCATTGTTTTGATAAACTTGTGACACGGTGCGTTGTCTTGAAGAAACAAAATTTTTTTTCTTTGCCATATGCGGTCGTTTCTTTGCAATTTCGGCTTTCAAACGCTTCGAGCGTTTAAAGCTATATAATTACTACGATTCACTGTTAGTGGTATTTCCCTTCTCAAGATAAAACTAAATACTGAACATGGAAAAATTTGTGTTTTTACCACTTTTTTAATCGAATTTCAATTAATGAGATTCATTTAAAGCAAAATTTTGCACCAATATATAAATAAAACACAGTTTACTTTCCATAATATATAATTAGTACTTAATAATTATTTGGACTTCTTGAGGCTTCTTCAGAAGTAAAATTGTGAAATAATAACAAATTTTTAAAGGTAATTGCTGCATATGTTTCGTTATACCATAGCTTCTTCAGGTAGAATATATTCTTCGCCATTAATACTTAGAACATTATTCTATAGTGAAGGGATAAGCGCTTTTAAGTGCAATATATGTTACTTAATTTTATCTGGTAACATTAAAAAGTTCTTTTATGAAATCTGCAGCACCTACATGCCCAACTGAAAATATTTACGAAGTCGACTTAAAAACCTTTTAGGGAGATATGATAACTTTAATGCATTTGAGTTACCTACAACTAGAAGAAATGTTATCAATCTGAACAACAATTAAAAACTGAAATAGTTTTCAATAATAAAAAATGATACATATTTTGCTACATACTTAGAATGGTTCAAATAATAAAAGCATATATTTATTAATTTTAACAACACAAAGTCTTAATAACTTGCTATCGACCCTGATGAAAAACGTACATTAATGGCAAAACGTTGGTGTTGGTTGTGATAATAAACATAATATAAATAAGAAATAAAATGCACTAATCAATGTCCACGTAAATGTGAATTTATAATGAATTTCTATCAAGTAAAAGCGGAATCAATTAAAAAATGTATGCCTTCCTTGTAACTTTGATTACTAAAATAATATCAGGGGAAAAATATTGCACTGAACATTTTAAATAATGTGTATAACGAGATTGCATTCTGTTTTTTAAGTGACATTATTATTTTTAATACAGAAAGTAGATATAATATAATTATTTTAATATTTTGATCCTTATAATTTGATTTTGAATAAAATTTATTTTATTTACTTTGTGTAAATAAAACTTAAAATTCTTATGAATTTATTTCATTTTTAAGTAATCTATCCTGACATTATCTTTCTTTCGATCTCATCCAAATAGAGGAAACATGTATTTATAAAAACCTTTTTTTTTTGTAGGATTGCACTAATCAAAGGAAATTCTGCATCATTAAATCGACCAACACTTATCCTACATATTCGTAAATCAAGTTGAGTAGAACCTCCAAGAATTATAAACCAAACAATTCATCAATAAATACTAACAATTAATATAATCCAGTCACGAAAGTTCTTTTATATTATTAGTAAAACAGTATAACGGTTCACATGTTACGACTACAGTATGTGGACGATTTTAATAGTGTTATTTTAGATTTAAGGAAGTCAAATGCATAATTTTCCGACGTCACGTAGCATCTTCATGATCTGATGTCATGCCTATTATATATACACAATAGAAATCACGTTGTACCTAAATGCAAGTTTCACATTCATTTTTAACTTATAAGAATTTTATTTTGTTAAATACCATTTTCGGAAATTATAAAATACATAAAGAAATGTTCTTCTTTTTTATTTGTCGGAGAAGAGATCGCACGAAAAAAAAAACTTTTTTGCGTTTCATTCCCACCAGCTACTCGTGCTGGTGGGCGGACAGTAACTCCGACCTACACTGTAGTGCAAAGCCGAAGGGTAGAACGTAAGGCCCTCTTCAGCCTCCTTACAGGAATCGTGGGAATGGGTGGGTGGTGTGGTTAGGGAGAGAAAGATGTGATGGACGAAATGAAGACAGAAGAGAAGTGAAAGATTATCTGTGGAATATTACTGTCCCAGCATTTGCCCAAGTAATCCAAGAAAACCGCAGAAAACTTGGACCAGAGCAGTCGGATCCGGGTTCGAACCGGTGACCTCCCGACTGCTAAGCACTAGACCACGCCGCACGAAATAATAGACGAAATGACCTGTTAAGTTACACAGATCAATGGAGATCAGAAAGGTAAGATCAGAAATGTTATTTCCAACGTGCAGCATTACCACAGCTCGTCTGGATTGTTAGATATACTAACCTCAAAGTTGTTTTTCCGAGATATCTTTTGTCTATTGATAATTGCCCCAGAACATTCAGATTTTGATGTATCATAATTGTTTGGTTTTGAGACTATGATTTCTCTAAACTACAGTGTGCAAAAACCTTTGTATGGTCATATTTGAATTGCCATCAATGAATAATAGAAAATGGCTCGTTTTTTTAACTCTCCGTAGTCATATCCACAAAAAGAGCACACTACTGTGGCGAGTTAAAAACAAAAAACACAACAAAAGAAATAATTTTTAATGTATTTTTCAAATGCGAACTCGAATCTGGCTTCAGAATTTCCCCAGAATATTGAACTTTCTGGATATTTCCATTTCAAATTCAAACAAGCCATATCAGCAATATTCTGATTTTGGAGTTAAATATATTGCAAAATTTTGATGTGTTTGGGCAATAATGAGACTACATTCTAATTCAGTAAAATGGCTACTCTCTTGGTTGTATTGTATTTTTGGAGTTTTGAGTTTAGGATAATTGACATGCTGAAATAATTCTGATTAGGTCGTCAAAGATGGGCGTTTTGTTTTTTTTTTTTCAATTCCTCATTTTGTTGACCTGTGTTATCGACACCACAAATATTTTACAAATACAAAAATTAATAAGGAAACGAATTATCACTTTTTCATGATAAGATTTATATTAATTTATCACCAAGTAGTATAGTCACCGTAGGACAAAAACCGACCCAGTGTCTCGGGCCCCGAAACCCAATAGGCCCTTAGCCAAACCGATCCCCAAATTTCCACTTAATAGAATAAGGGATCAGACAAAATCCTTATAAGAACTATAAATTTATTTAATGTTATCATTCCTATTTATTTATATGTACCTATAGCGTTCGTTAGAGACTGACTGTTCATAAATAATGTAATGCAAACTTGGGAGGGGAGGGTCCAACTTGTACACTTAAAGATTATCCCAGACAACGAAACAAACTTTACCTATTTATAACCATACTACAGGTTTTGACAAAGATATTCGGTAAATGGTCCAGATTATTTTTTTGTTCTGGGTTCCGTTTCTATACTTAGCTACGCCACTGTCATCGCCGTAAAGTTTATTGCATTCCGATAGATAGAAGATTACCCTAATTAATCAATCAAAAAGAAGACATAGACTTGTTCAACCAGTCAATTTAAGCTAGACATTCACTGTTTTATTTTTAGAAAAAAATAATTATTTTTAATTTATTTTTTGTTTTAATCAGTGTTCACAATCAATTCCATGATTTAATGATAAGGATAATTGCACAAAGTTTTTTTACTACTCAAGTACGGTTACGTATTAGACTATCTTTTGTATAAGATGGAAAAGCTGTAAACATTACATCAATGTAAACTTGCTATTATTAATTCTATCATATCATGTGATTGAGATTAACTAAAGGACATAAACTGGTTAATTAACATAAGAAATATGCATGTGACATGAAGTAAATCAGTACAATACATGGACAACAATGATTTCATTTACGGCATTCTGTTTACGTTTTATGTTCTTAAATTTATATTTGTTATACAAAGGAAAATATTAGGTGATGGTTTTTCCCAACAAAAAAAGAAATTATATATTCAAAAAAGTCTTATTTAGTAATAAAAATGCCATTCTCAGCATACTTAATACGACTTAATCGCAAATACCATTGGAACGAACTAAAGAGACGGAAGCATCGATGGTAGAAGGTTACAAGGAAACTATGTAGAAATTTGTAAAAATATATTTAAAAAAATGTTTGGTTTATTGTTAGGACAGAAACTTTTCAGACAGCCCTCGTACAAATTTTTTTTCTAACGATAAGTACAATCTAGATCTAAAACTTTTAAAACACTCATTTGGTCGTTTGTCACATGATAATATAATCAGTAAAATGTCTGTTTATCTGCACGATGCTTAGTTAAGTGTTTATGTCTCAATTGTTCAATAGATATACACTATCGGGCAAAAGTAAAGTTACTTTAAAAAAATAATAATAAGCCGTAGGTATCATCGTATTTTTAAATCGTATTTACAATATAATAAAACATTTTCAAATACACTTATTAACAATAATATTAAATTGTTTAAAATTTTTTCTGAGTTTAGTGGAATAGAGTAAGTCCATTACATTTTATAGACGGAACAATGGATTCATTGGTATACAGGAACATACTTCAAAGCATTATGTTACTTAAACTATGTGGAAGATGCCTATGCAATTCGTTTTTCAACAGCACAATGATCCAAAATATTCATCTTGCCTTGTTCAGGAGCAATGTGACAGAAATGGAGTCATAAAATGGCCAGCACAGTTACCGGATCTCAACTTCATCGAAAACCTGTAGGAAGAGGTTGAACACCTGAATCGAACCATACGATTCCCAAGCAAAAAATCTTTGAATGATAAAATTAATGAGGTTTGAAAGGATTTGCTTATTATTAAGGCCCAAAATTTAATTTCATCAATGCTGCATGGTTGCCAAGAAGTCATAGCCAACAGTCAAGTTAATTATTAAATTAATGCTTTTATAATATTGTTTAGCTATCCAATTACATTTGCTTTTTTCTGTTGTTGTTAAATAAAAAAAATATTTTTATAATTTATATATTTATTAAAGACGTGGATGTCAACAAGTTTCTGAAAATGTTTTATTATATTTTCCATGCGATACCAAAGTAAGGGAAAATACATTTGGTCGAACATATACCTGAGATCTTTTTTTTAAACAAATGTACTTTTGTCTGATAGTGTATATACATATATCGTTAAAACTGACACACGTGTATTATTATGAACCTACTTTTTCATTTATTCATTAAATCAATCTATGAATCAGCATTCGTGCAAAGCAGATATACTCTCACTTAAAAGTCCTTAATTAAAAACAATTATTTGTTAATAATATCGATGTTGTTGCATACAAATTACAAACGTATCATTTATGTTAACTATTTACTGTTTGTTATCCAACTGTGTTGAAACACAGTTGTGATAGAAGGTCGATGAAGCGAAGGGCCTTTCAGTATTTAAATTGAAGATCAAAAGTTGATATTGAATAAAATATTTGTTGTTATTTAAAGTTTATGTGCAAATAAAAAATAATATTGAACATGAAGACTTGAACGAACATGGATCTGATAAGTTATAGGATATGGTTTAAATACATTTACTTACAGATTACGTAGCTACTATATTTGTGTTCATTGCTCTTGTTTTGGTCGTCTTTTCATAGTACAGAGACTCAATTTGATACGGTGGAAAATAAGTAAATTACCTATTTCCTAATTACAGTATACGACGTCAAACTCATAATTTGTATGAAGGCTGGTCGGTATGTTTAATAGCTTATAGAAAAGGTGACATACCGATTGTCCTTAATTTAATTTTATTTTTTTGTAATTGATTATAAATTGTGGAAGGATTTAGGAAATATCAGCTTATGTAAACAAGATGCTATAAATTAAACAATTTCCCTCGAAAGGGAAATACATCGTTGTTATTTCGAATGCTGCCACGTGTTGGGAAATATGACATAAGTCATTTAATAATATCAATGACATTTAAAGCATATTTTCATTAAAAGATAACTTTTCTTCCTTCTTCATTAATTACGCATATTACCTACATTCTATTATGTAATAGTAACGTATCTCTGTAGATATCGGCGGTTTGCGTACAAGAGCTGCAAAACATACTATTTTTTAAAGTAAGACATTATTTAAATGAATTATTGAAAGCTTTATCTTTTATTTATTTATTGTTGACAAATAAATTGTGTTTGTAAGTATGAATTTGGTGTCTTTCCTATTCTTATCTACTGGCTAATTGGGGTACAGTTTCAACTGTTTCTATTTTACGTAATTTAACGGCCGCGAAAATTTGAATAAAACATTTTATAAATATAAATATGGAATCAACAGAGACAACTACTCCGAGAGCTAATACCCCTACCGGCATTGAATTACACTGTTGATTCCGATGGATTCTTAGACGAAGATATAACATTATTTATAATATAGCCTGTAAAGGACTTTCTGCCAGCGCCCACCTGATAAGACCTGATAGGTCGAAACCGGTCGTGGGATATGGCTTTTGGTTCGTTGTGCCTACTTGGTAGGACGCGTTCCAAATGTGAGATCTTTGATCTTAATATTTAGACGAATAAGGATTTTAATTGCTTCTATTTTGAATAAGAAATTTTATTTTCATAACGCATCAAATATTAATGTAAAAGTGGTAGATAAATCAAATAGTCCTTAATACCATGGAGTGAAATCTACGCGCAGTTAATGAAGAGTTTAGTTTCGTTGTACTTATAAATTTGCTGTTATCTTTTTCATATTACCACATAAATTGGGATAATGTAATTGGAACTAATTAGTTCATGAAATAGCAAAGTCAACCGTTACGCAAAAAGTAACCTAGTATATAATTAAGTAGCGGAATTTGTTTTTAATTTAATTTATCCTTAATTGTAAAAAAGGATAAATTGCCATGTTTTCATCTTAGTCAACAGTTATCTGGTTTATTAAATAGCTTACGTAAACAACAACCACAACAAACATCCTTCTAGAATGTCGCGTTGCTAAGAAAAATTAATTGAAATTTTATTTTTATATTAATTAGCAAAATCCTTTTAGCTATAATCTACGAGGGTGGTTCAAATATGAACGAGCCTTTATAAATTGCACGTCGGATAGTTGTTTAAGGCGCATCCAGGCGTTAGGAACTTGAAGTGGGGATATTAGGTGGCACGGAAACGACTCGTCGTATTGCTGCATTCGCTTGGTTAATAGCTATCACAATGAGTGAGAAAGAGGTGCATAGCAGCGTTGCGCAATGAATTATTATTAAGCTTCTTACACGTAGAAACGTGAAACCATCTGAAATTATCCGCAGATTGCAACCACAATTCGAAAATGAAAAGCTTTCGTGGCCACCTGTAAAAGTTGGGTGCAAAGAATTTAACGATGGGCGTAATCGAGCCGAAAATGTAAATCATTTTCGTCGTCCGCGCACCAGCATTTCGCTGGTTAACATTGCACGCGTTAGAAACCTTATTGAAGGGGACCGCCACGCCATGCCACTGTGCTTCAGATATCTGGTGAACTCGGCATCAGCTATGAATGTGTTCACACAATCATAACGAAATACGTGGGATTCCAAAGTTGCTGAGTGAAGATCAAAAAGCTGCTCGAGTTCGCATCTCTCAGGAGATTGTCACTCATTTAGAGAGTAAGGTGATTTTTTTTGCACAAAATTGTAACCTGCGATGAAACGTGGGTACACCCATCATACTCCAACATCAAAACGAGCAAGCATGGAGTGGCAGCGCAAAGACGAATCAAACCAAGTGAAGCCGAAAACACGTCTGTCTGCAGGAGAAGTTTTAGCCACAGTTTTTTTGGAACTAGAGAGAGGTGCTGTTGGTCGATTTTTTGCACGAGCGAAGAATCATTAATGCAGTCTACTACTGTAACCTTCTTAGTTAGGTAAAACTTGCTTATCGCCGAAAACGGAGGACGCACTCCATTCGTGACGTGATACTCTTGCACGACAACGCTAGGCCTCATATCGTAGCTTTCTCGCAGGCCCATATCGGTGAAATGCACTGGACTCAGCTGAAACACCCTCGATATAGCCCAGGTATATTCCCTTATGAAGAGGTGGAGGCGTTTGTGCGCAACTGGATAGACACCTGCCCTGCTTCTTTTTATGAAAACGGGATGAAGAAATTTCCAATACGTTGGGAAAAATGTATAGACAAACAAAGGGGATATGTCGAAAAATAGAGAAATTTGCGTTTTTGTGAAACTTTTAAAAATAAATGGTTTATGAACAAAGGCTCGTTTATATTTGATCCATCCTCGTACATACCTGATACAAAACAAAAGCCGTTGCACATTATTAGGAATTAATTAAAAACGTAATTCCAACGAAGAATAATTCCCCCAAATGAATATGTATTGCTATTGAAACTGCAAATCAGCGATTAGTTTTTTTATTCGACACGTTTGCTATTTGATATTTGTGTTGTTGTATTTGTTCGATTTCGCGTTCATGGTGTTTTTCAAGCAATTGACTGTAAACTGTCTCAATAAATACTAGTCAAGAAAACGGTTATTTTAATAATAAGTGTCGTAGTGTGAATAGTAGAAGTAATTGCTATAAAATAAGATTATTTGAGTGGTATCTTTTTGCATACTTGCTAAATATTTTAAATAAAACTATTTGGAATATATATTTAAATACCTTTATGAAATTGCTTGTATTGACTGTGATGCAAAATAAATAGGGCAAACTGAACGCAATTTTGAAGTACGACTTAAAGAACACTAAAGATCTATCATTGATAAAACCATTTACAGGCTTATCATAACACTTTCTGGCTTTAAAGCATTCATTTAATGAAAAAAGTCTATCTATAATTCATCTGGAAAATAAAGGCTGCAGACTGAAAATTGAAATACAGAAGGTTTAATCAAAAATTAAATATTACTAACGACATAAGAGAAGGTCTGACCACGCAAGGTTGGCATGAATAAATCATTTTGATTTAAATCATAATTTAAATGAAATGATGTTTTCAATAAAAATCAATGATTTAATCAAGAATGTTTAATTCCACTTTCTTTCATAGAAATCAACATAAAAAACATATTTAGAAATTATAATTAAATTACAAACTAGGGTCGTTTAAATTTGAGAAATCAATATCATTATTATAATATTTGAATAAGAAAACTAATTTTCCAGCCTTTTCAATTCTCAGTCGGTTTCTTAATTTGCTGTGAAAAATTCCAAAGATGGAAAACACTCTTTCCACAGCAGCTGAAGAAACTATTACCCCAAACAATTGCTTCACCACTGGAAAACATTTTGACTATTCCTCTAAATATATTTTTGTGTAACATTCACCATTCTAGTGGTGTCACATTTTTTACTATTTCTTTTGCGAACATCACACTTCTGAATGATTTTGATTTTGACTTAAGCTTTACTATGAATGGTAGCAAAACTGAACCATCATAGTGATTTCCTGCTTCCTCCAACGCACTTTCTTCTTCATCATCTGTCAGTGTTAATTCTGTTTGGGTTGAGTCTAATAAAAACGCCAAAAGTGGCTGGGGGACATTGCTTGCTTATATCTCTTTTGAAACTTCGACATTTGGCTAGTATTTAAATCAGTTTCTTCAAATTTAGCTTGAAGTTTCTTCCAAGCTGTTACATCAGTAGACAAATCTGCATTATTTCTTTGTAAAGTATCCAATGTAGCAGATATTGGCTTCAAAATTATTAGATAATCTTCCACTGATCTCTTTATGACGATGTTTTCAACTTTTGCTCTAATAAAAGGATCGATGACGTCCCTGTTCTCTTCACATATTTTTAGTAGCTTTTGCCACTTAGACACAAAGACTTCCAAACAATTAGTTACAATATTCCAACGAACATCTTGCGGCAGCACTAATACTTTCCTTCCTGCCGCTTTATACAAGTTGTTAGCTGCATGATTGTTTTTTTCTGTAAAATTTTCCCAAATACCATCCATTTAGCATTTTATTAATAATAAGTTGGACATGTACGCATCACAGCAATAACAATAGTAAACAAAACTGAACAAAAAACGAAAGCAAGCCAAATGTATAAAACACTACACTCCCTTGAGGGCGCGTTCCGTTTTGCGCAAAAATATGGTTAAATTAAATAATAAAACGAAAAAATCGTAATTAATTAGGTTTTCTTAAAAAAATCGTACTTTATTCGAAAAAAATCATGATTTTTTTCAACCCTGCTAACTAACCCTATATTTAAATGTATCACAGACACAACAACCGGTTTCCCCGAATTAATACACTGTATCTTTCTATAAATAGTACTCGCCTTTAATTTTGTTAGTTTCTGTTTTGTTATCTAACAAAAAGTGTAAAATTACCATTTTGTGTATTTTTTACATTATACCTTTATGCTAATTTAAAAGCTACTTAAATACTAATGTCTAAATTAGTTATTATTATAGTTTGGGTTTAGGCTTATTCAGTCCCCAATCCTTTGGATTTCCCCTTTTGGTCACCACGTTCGCCTTAAAGGAAACGTTCCAAAAGCAGCGTATCTTTTGGGCGTTGCGGGGGGTGACGTCTGCCCCTTGTAGAGCATGGCAGCCAAAAAACAATTATTAATTATCGATTTTATTATCATAATTTTTCACTTAATTTTGTATTTCCTGAGAAATGTACAAAAAGGCGGTTTTTACGATGGTTTGAATTTTTTATTTGCAAATCCTGCAGGCCGATTTTCATTTTCTGAAAATTTCTGCTTCATTTACATGCCAAAACCAGCTTTTGGTAAAAAAATAGCATGCTAGCCTTGCCGACGATTAAAAATCCCCCTTTATTGGACTATTAGTAAAATTTCTCATATAAATATTGTTTGCTGTTTACTAAATGTTAAAATCAATGACAAAAAATACACCTTGTTTTCATGATTATCGTTTTAAATTATTTAAACACAATTTTCAAAGGCAGGAATGTAACTATAATCGCGTAGGTACATGTCCATTTACGGCAAGCAAAAACCGAATTAAAACAGTGGGATTCGTTTGCACAGGAATTTTTACTTCTACGGTTTCATCATGTTGTCTCGAGGGTCAAGGAATGAAAACCGGTCAGATATAAATAGCAACAAGGGACCAGAAAAAACTCTCACGCAAAACTAAGTATAGGAGTAGATCGACTTAATAATTAGTTTGAAGGTATAAAATACACACCTGCATTGAATTACAATCAATGATCCCCAATAGATTTAACTGTAAAGAGACGTTTTGATTACGCCTTCTAGCATATTAGACTGAAAAACTATTTTCTCATTATCTCACCAGTACCTGTACAAGTACGCAGAGAATTTTAACTGTTAATTTTCAAGAATTGGAAAGTATCGAGTTTCATAATAAATTGACTCTAAATAAACGAATATATAGGTTACATCAGGAGATACAAGGGAGCTACCATAAACATTAGGAAACTTATTTACATACTAGTTGAACCCGTCCAATGTTGGTACAGATGAGTATCGAATCGATTGTACATACCACTTGCATACTAACCATGGCGTTCCTCCATATCGTAGCTTAATGTAATCTAATCTCAACAGGTTAAAAGTAAGTCATTTAGTTAGTTTCATTATTTTATTACACGTTTTCATTATCAGCTAATTCCAGAATGTTCTATCATTAACTATCTCCGCTACAACGATTTCCTTTACAAAAATACCTACGCTAGTACCATAGGTACTGGAATATTATTATATAGTGACTAGTTAAATCCCTTAGGACGGATGTGGGTACCGTATCGTTGCTGCAAAGTACTTCCATTTTGGTCATGGCATTTATGACTCCATGACGACCGAGTCGGAATATTGACATTTCAACACTCTCAACACGTTGCTCAATTAGTGTTTTTTATTTATAAATTCCGACTATAAATTGAATCATTTTATTTTTCTACTTAATTTCCTTTTAGTTTAGCTCGATACATTCAGTCCATCGTGTTTCTATTTTCTTTTATTCCTTTTAAATAATAAGATTTTTCAAGGCGTTTGTTTCCACGTTGACCCAAATCTTTTACCGCCCAGCCATTTCATCAGGTTTAGAAACAGGAAATAGTCGAAGGGGGCTAAATCCGGAGTATAAGGTGGATGTATGCACGTATGTACCCGTGCATTGTCCTGATGGAAAAAACACTTTTTTCTTGGCTAAATACGGTCGTTTTAGCTTTGAAACAGTGTCAAATCTGTCCAGCAGCTGCTGCCCTGAATAATATTTGCCGTTGATCGTTTTACCTTACACAAGCTAATCAATGTAATCAATATGAAAACTGCAGCCATGACTTTGTTAGCCGATAGACCGATAGACCCATCTTATCCTTCTTCGGTGCACGTTCACCCATAGAAACCTACTGTTTCGAATGTTGCTTGGGCTCTGGTCTCTGCTGTGACGTGACGGATCCAAGTCTCATATACGGTTACGAAACGGCGAAAAAACTCGTTTGGATTGAGGCTGTACATCTCCAACACTCCTGGTGGTGTTTATGGTCGATCGTGAGCAATCGCGGCAACCATCGCCCATCGTGCCGATAGCGTTTTCATGTCCGAATGTCATGCACTCTCTCAGATGAGATGCCTACAGTCACAGACAACTCACGCACTTTCAACCTTCGATCATCTAATATCATTCCATGGATTTTGTCAATGGTTTCTGGCATAACGGCTTCATTTGGGCGATCTGAACTTTCGGCGTCCTTTGTACTAGTGCGGCCACAATGTAACTCAGTAAACTACTTTTTAAACATTGAAATCTACGGTGCAGAGTCCTCATAGTATTTATCAAGCTTCTGTTTGGTTTCTTTAACGGATTTTTTGCGCAAAAGTAATGCAGAATAAGTACACAAAATTCAGTTTTTTCCATTATCGTGGAAATTAACGAGGTTAGTTGCTTTCAATGGCTGTCAAACATAAACTAAACGTCGCAACTTGCTCAAAATTTTACAGTTGTCTACCGATGGATGGCACTTAACGGAAACACTGTTGCCATTACAGTTACTGCGCAGAAAATTCAGAAAGACACGAACTTCAAACTACCCTCGTAATAATTAACTATAATGTATAATTCTATTATTTTGTATTATAAGAAGAGATAGCCCCCAAAATTACTTTGTAAACCCACCTATGTGCTAACACCATATAGATACGAAGAACATTATGATATGATTTAATGGAAAATATATTTAGAAAGTGATTCAGTTGACCAAAATGTGGTTAGGTTAGGTTATGTTAGGTTAGGTTAGGTTAGGTTAGGTTACCAATTTTATTTCATCTTAATAAATGAAATAAATACGAACAGAAATATACAAAAGGTTGAATGATATATTTAGAAACAAAAATGCAAATTCGATGTTAATGGAACTATAATAAATTATAAAAGCTACACACTTCACTACATATTTTTGAAATTTTATGGAAACTTCTATTAACACTAATGTTTTTTATAATTTTAATTTCAGTGGTTTTGAAAACAGAGGAACGCTTGCCGTATCAATTGCACAAACACAAAAGAGTTGATTTCCTATAAGTGGCCAATCAGAAAGATGTCCCACATGTCTAATAAATATTTTTTACTTCCCTATCTTTCTTGTTCGATTTTTAAGAGTTATATTAAGAAAATTATACATGCGAAGGACCTACATGAAATAAAAAAAAAATCGACTACGGCAGACCTATAGATGCATTAATACACGTATCAATGTTTTTGAATGTTTTTGAGGTACGCAACCCTAAAAGGAGATTTTACGCACAATAATTGTAATGATTAATTATATTGTAAATTACAGTGGTACAGGAACCTTTAATAAAATAAATGTTTTCTTTGGCAATATTTTTGAAAGACGAATTGTAGGTAACTCATTCAAAAACATTTAACATTGTGAACAACATGCCCTTGCAAACAAGCATTTACTATTGCAAAAGTAAAAGTATGAAACGTAAATATAAAGATTTACTTTTTATTGCAATTTGCAATTAATGACGAAATCAGTAGTAAATCAGAATCAAGGTATCTGCTTAAACTTCAAACAGTACCATTTTGTGACATAAAAAACAATCCGACACATCCCTTATGCTGTATGAATAAATAATAACTGTATTAGCTGGGCGGTAACCCGCCGTTTATTATTTTTGGTGATAACACTTCGATAAATTATTAAATTATAGACTGTACACCTATATACAATTTATTGATATTCATATACAATGTTGTTTATTGTTAATATGACTTGTGTTGATTTTGGATTTTTATTGGTTGAATCGAGTATGAATTGAGTCAGTTAAAACTTAAATTTAACACTGCTGCTTATTTTTTAAAATAGATAGTCTTATATGTTTCTCCAACCCCCACGTGAAGCTGGAGAACATGGAAGTGGTTGATACTTGAAAACACATCTGGAGTCTGTCTTGCCAATTCAAGTACCAACCCTCCGAGAAGTTAAAATTTTGGGTCAACCAGATAATAAATATTTTGCCGGTCGTAGACATTTGAATACACTTATGTACAGACAGATATATAGTACAAACATATTTTCTAAACATATAAAGATAACTATAAACTAAAATATGTCTTTATATCACCGAACAATAACAAAGTTCCGCTCTTCCTGAAGATGATTCATATTAAACTTTATCGTCTCAAAAGTTGTAGCATCCGCTGCCACTAACTGATTTTCAGAAGCTCAGTGAATATCTCGTCGTATCATAAAGTTGACAAGACGTTTACCGAAGAGGAAAAAAAAGAAGAAAACTAATGGCCGACGGGAAAGCCGCGCGAACGAATCCAAACTGCATCATTATGATGTCATGAGGATCTTGTATTGCGAACCGGTCAGCTATAAATAGAACCAAGAAGTTTGAAGAAGAAACGTCGTGCCTGATAAAGGATCGCTACCTGTCTACATGCGTTAGCACATGTTGTGTGTACTAACAACAGTAGTACTACAGTAGCATCAGTCGCTACACACACACACACATATATATATATATATATATATATATATGTATGTATAGTGAAGTCATGCAGATTATATTTATAGTGTTTACAGACACACACACGTACGCACACACTAATAATACACACATACGCATTTATAAATACGAGAACACAAACCCGACCTGATATTGAAATTTGTTACGTTACACTTGAACGTGTTGTAGCAATCGTAATGCAGGTCAGTTTATTTATTCGTTGTGTATGACATATGACTCGATTGCTACTTGCTTATTAAATAAGAAGATGCAAATATTGCAAACTTTAGGCTGTTTTCTATACGGAGAACAGATAACTAAACGATAATTTGTAAGTGTGTTACCGATATTAGTTGAACAGGTAAATGAAGTAGGTCCTATAAGGTCATGACCCCTTTCTCGAAATTTAAGAGTAATGCTCATAACATATCCAAAGAAGAAGGAATTAAAATCCTTGTTCGTTTTAATGCCTTCTTTTGTGGATATGTTATCTTTAATAAATGTATATATTTCCCGAGCGTGAGTTATTCAACGATTTCATCAACTAGGCGTTTTATATTTAATTACTAAAACGCAGTGTAGCTGAGTCTACACACTAAACAACATCTTAGTTTCGCTATTAAGGTAATGTACCTACCTATAAGGTTTCCTCAGGGTAGATTGTTAATCGGTTATTCTTCGCATGCAGAAAGTTTTCCAAGAGAAAATGGCACATATTTTTATAGGTGTTTTTGATAATGAATACAATGCAAAAATAGTTACCTACACTAATTTAAATTAGTAATAAATGGCTACCCTTTAATAAATTTCCAACCTTAAAATTGTCTTAATAGGGGAAGAAATGGAAATTACTATATAATAATGTTAGATATCTATGGTGCTAGCGTATAGGTAGGTTTGTAAGGTAATTTTGTGAACCTATCTCCTCCCATGATACAAAATTATAAAATTACCTGACTATTAAAATGTCTAATTAAAGGATGGTGTTAACTAAGGCATCTAGTTAATCGTTTAATTAGAATTTTTAATTCAAAAACACCAACGTTATGACGTGTTGAGAGTGTTGTTTAAATGTCAAATGTTGGTTGCAGTACAGTGACAGACCGGATAAGGTAATGGCTGTGGCTAAACACTCGCCGACGGAATTATTAGGTTATTACAGTATGGCTGAACGCCATGCTAAAGTTGGAAGTACTATCCACCATCAACAGTGATACCCATCTGTCCAAACTTGGACGGGTTCAACTAGATGAACTTAATATTTGCTAATAGAAAGTTTATAGAAAATAACAGTTGGTATTGTTGCACTTTTTTTATTTTTAGAAAGAAGACTATGACATGTTTCGGCTAAGAAGCCATTATCAAAGAGTTAAACATACTAACTAACGAGAGAAAGACAATTTTCTTTTAAATAGATACAAAGCTGAAAAGGTGGTAATATAAGTTGTATTATTTATTTTTGTGTTGTATCTGCGACTGCGAACTACCATGTAGGTGGGAATGAAACACCCAAAAAAATTTTTATCTCGTTAGTATGTTTAACTTTTTGATAATGGCTTCATAGTATGAATCTTCTTTTAAATAAAAAGGTGAAATAATACAAAGTGCCTTTTTCTATTAAATTTCTATTTACAAATGTTTCACCAAGAAATTAGCCTAAATACAATCATGCTTATTAATATTTGCTTCAATGAAGAAATTTTTATTACAATATTTTAATTCAAAAATGGTAATAATTAGACTAAGTTTTTCGGTTGTTACATCCGCCTGATTTTCGTATAAAACGGCCTTCGAAAAGTTATTTGGTCCTTGTAAATTCTGGATATATTTATTTTCCCTGTATGTAATTAACCAGTGAAAGAATTAAAAATTAAAATTATTTTAATTATACTATTATTTCGTACGATTACTACGTACCTACTTGCACAATTTTATGTTTAAGTCAATAAAAAGTATAATTACGGAACTTTACGATATGATATATTTTTATGCAGCCATAGGTATGTGTATATTACACTCAAATACTCTGTAGATACCTATGTGTTTGTTATCTATGACGGCTACTGACCGAAGGTCAACATTATTTCGGGCTTAAAAACTTGGCTCATAGAAATCAGTTGAGAGAGTTTTCGTAGGCATTTGTTTCCTTGTTTTCTGTATTAGTTTATTAAACTAAAAAGAAACTACGATAGTTGTGAACGAATTCAGTGTCAAGTTTAAATGAACTAAAAGCCAAAATAAATACCTGTACGTATATAAATCAGTTTGCTATAAATACATATTTTTTCCGGTCAGAACAGCATTTGTTATTAGCACATTTAATGGACTCGAAAGTATTTTACAGTTGGTTCCACTTTAAGAGCGAGTTATTTTTTTCTTGTGTATTCTAACGCTGAGTGAAGCATTTTAGGTTTAATCTTTTACAATGTTATAAAAATGATGCTTGAATGTTATTTTTCGAATATGATCTATCTCGCTCTGGCCACTAAACTATCTAGTTTGTTTTGAACGTTAGACGATAAAACAAAGCGAATGACCTTCATCCTTAATTAATTTTCCGCACTTCAAGCTTTTCTAGAACAATTCTTTCTTTTTCTTTCTTCAGTGATGAAATTTGGAATAAAAAAAAAACGTTTATTAACTAATAAGATAATAATGGATAGGTACGTAATAAATGATAATTTTGTAGGTTGTAAAATACTTTTTCACTACACGTTTTTGTCATTTTAAGAAAATAGATTTAATATATTTCAAAAGTCCACTTAAATATTGCTTTATTTATAATCAAAGTTTGTTAGTTTTATTTCATAATATGTGCTAAATGTACGCAAAAATCCCCGGGTAAGAATAGTTTTACGGTTGGCTGAATTCGCAATAATCTAATAATGTATGTACTTATATAAAAGCAAGAATTCAAATGCGTTTGGAAAATAGAGAAAGTAATGTATAGATACAACAAATAAATTCACGAATAAAAAAACAGTAATCGTTTAAGGTATAATATTTAATACATAACAAATGCAACATGTAGGTAAGCATCTGTATGCGTTTAAAATAATTTTTTTACCTTTCTTTTCTGCAATGGTTGCTGTTATATTATTGTTTGTTTTCCGGTCGTCAAGGAAAAATCATTGTTTACAAACGGAAAACTGGATAGAAATGAAGGCGCTCCTTGTGTGTAGAATATGCGCGTGTGTTTCTGTTTTTGTATTTTATACAGGTGTACAAAGAACAAAGAGGTAAAATCGTCGTGACCGAACACTATCGCACTCGAGGAAACACTGGCCACGGCTAGTTCTACACGTAAATAGCATCTCTAGCTGGTTATTATTAATTGCACTTCGCCAATTATCTGTCGAAGCTCCGCCGGTGGCTATACACGTTTATTTAATTATAAACGAAAACGTACATAGGCCTTAGATGGTAGTAAGGTAGTAGAAGAAATACGTACGTAGGTAGGTGGCTGTTATTTAACCATTTTCTTCATCACCAAACATTTGAACATCTATCTACGAGCTCGAACATGATATGAAGAAACTCGGAATCTTGAGAAATACGGTCGAGGATATAATTACTGCAGGTGATTTCTACAAAAAGGTTTCAAGTACATCTTTAATTATTCTATCACGTAATATAACCAACCGGACATAAACGCAGCGTATGAGCGTGCCTACAGTGAAAATCGGTTATAACGAATATTTGACGAACCTCGAAATTAAATCGTTATATTCAGGACATTATAGAATACTTTTGTACTCTATATCAATTTTATTTATAGAAAACAGTAACTTAAAATATTTATTCAGTAAAAAAAGCATTACTAATTCATAGAAATATCGATTCATACAGGGTCATTCAAATTGAGTGGTATTTGAAAATCTATCAAGGATCAAGGATCTATCTATTTAACTAAAATAATTTCAACTGTCGGGCACTTCCGGTTATACCGTTGATGTTGAAGTTGATGTCAACTTTCTTATTTTAAATGGAATAGCATTTTTGTTACGATGAGATGAATTTGTATGAAACATAAAATTTTAAGGTTCTGGGAACTGGGTAAAGTTTTCATGAAAAGTGCTACAAAAGTCTAACTTAATGTACTTTGAAGCCCCAAATACATTTTAAAATCCAAATACTTCGAATTACTGATTACTTCCAAAAGTAATTAGGTTCAAAGCCCTAAGCGCTTGTGAAAAGGGCTTTGAGTACACCATAAGGACTTAAATTAAACCAAAAGACTTCGCTCCGAAAATATTTAGATGATTTTACTGCGTTCTAGTTTTTTTTTTTATTTTTATTATTTAATTTTAAATTTAAAGTGAGACGGCTTCAAGCAGTTCAAAAGAACTCGATGCTCTTGAAATTAAATAACAAAGCACTTTTGTAACTATTAATATAAATATGGAATCAACAGAAACAACTACTCCGAGAGCAGAGTTGATTCGGATGTATTCTTAGGCGAAGGTATAACATATTCAAAAAAGAAGGAATTAATATTAAGACGAATAAGGATTTTAATTTATTCTTTTTTGAATAATCACCTTGGTAATGTAATGGGTTTACCAAGCCCCAATTACGTGTCCACGAAAGTGCATGAGGGCACAGCTATAGTTCGGACTTCAAAATTCGCTTCTTTCCATTATTTAAAGCTATGACATTAAAAATTACAAACAACGTGGTAAACGTCATCTGTAGAAATTTGCTACTAATATAATTTGTGGGATTCAGTAGTGTTAAACAAGGTCCGTTTCAAATAAGGATATCGACTTGTTCAACTGAACCCACTGCGTAGCTACAACTACGTGGTAGGCACGCAACCAGATCGAACAAAAGTAACAATATGGTTTTCTTTAATATTCTATCGAAACTGCCAGACATATGTTGCGATTTCGAACCATTGGTTCTCATCAGCACGTCATAGACAGCCCAACAGGGTACCATTTTTTTTGTTTAGATTTAACTCGGGGTGGGAAAACCTTGCATCGGCACCCCCCGAAGGGGGGGGGGGTAGTGTCAGATTCTTACTGACTAAAAACCCACCTCGAGTGGGAATTAACGACCCGAAGGTTTTAACATCCCCAGCGTAGATGCGGAAAGGTAGGGATAGGGAAGTGGATTGAGGAGGGGGCAAATTTGGGGGGGAGGGGGAACAGGGTACCAATCAACCTACCTGCTGCCTATAAACAGTGTTCGATCAATAAGTACATACAGCGTAGTGAACACCATCTATAGAAATTTTCAACGTACTGTGGGATTCAGTAATGTTCAACAAGTCCCTTCTCTAAAAAGGATATCGACTTATTGAACTGAACTTACGGCATAGCTACCCACGTCGTGTAGAACAAGAACATTACAAAATTAATGTTAAAGTGTTTACATGCGACCCTTAACCTCATCTTTGTTACTAAATAAAGTTTAAGATCACATTTAGTAAGGTTTAACATAACATAAATGTTAATACTTATAACATTAACGTTTAGGTTCGTGTAACCGTAGTCTATGTAGAAGGTATATTTATGTGAGATCGAAATTATATCCATTAGCTTGTTATAGCCGTTTTGTTGTAGCTGTAAATAATAAAAGAGTTTATGTGGAAGTTTGCACTAGACTCTCAAATTTGCTCGCTAAACGAGTAACGATATGTTTCTTAATTAATCCTTTAGAACAACTCCGTGATACCTTATGAACCAATCTGTTTGACAAATTATTTTTATAAACAGTTTTGGTATTTCATTAAGACTTGAAAGATTGTGATCTAATTTTTTCCGATAGAATAAGGATAATTCAAGGATATTACTCGAAAAAGGTAAGGTACTCGTAATTCTTTAGAAGAGTAAAAACGAAAACTTCATACCTACAGAAGCATTAGAAATTTTTAAAATTTCGGAGTAACACAAATGAACATTGGTTTCTGGACTGATACTTGTAAGTTAATCGTTAAGTTCATATGTTTAAAATTAAAAATTTGCAGCTTCATTATGTACTTTAAACTTATTATTTATTATGTAGCGTTTTTTAATTATTGCGTCAGACAAGAATATAAATAAAAATCATGTTTTCTAGAACCATAAAAAACTGTATCTCTGGTTTTTCGGGCTATTGTTTTGCACTTTTGAACTTTGTCCCAATAACCAAAGAACGGCATCCAATTATTATAATAAGATTCTGTTGAATTCTCAGTCTCTGACCTGTACGGCTAAAAATAAAAACACAAACTCCCTAGAGCTTACTCTGAAATCGACGTAAAATGATGCAATAACAAAACGATTAAGAAGATGAAATAAAATTGTTGAACTTTAAAAGAATTCTGATGTTTTGCGCAGAAATAGAAACCAACGATATAAGTACCATCATCTACCTGTATCTATTAAGTATATTCACATTAGTCTTTCAAAGGACAATATCTGCCAGTTAATACAATGGCCTTGCAATGTTTAAGAACAGTCATCGCAATTTGTATGTTTACTTTATGTATCAACACTTACAATGGAGTAACTTCGCAATTATGATTATGACGTATTCATTCCATTCATGTAGTAAAGTAATATAAATCCCATTCAAAGGTCAACAATTTCTGTAATATACCTACCATCTAATTAAGCAATACACTCTACAATTAATAATTTAAATATAATATATTAAACGTCGGAGATACTAAAAATTTGATAAAGGAAACTTGATAATAAACATAAAATTAAACATATAAAATGACAACGATTTTAAATGTTTCGCTTTATGTTTATTAAATACTCTTCACGTGTTTCGACCGACTAGGTCTTTACTGTAAATAAGCATTACCCTTGAAAAAGACCTAATAGGTCGGAACACGTGTAGAGTGTTTAATAAACATAAAGTGAAACATTTGAAAGCGTTTTCTTTTTATGTGTTTAATTTTATTTTAAACGATGTTTCAAAAGTTTCCAACGACAAATTCAATTGAAAACTTGATAATGATTGCAGAATAAAGTAATGATAAAATTCAAACAGAGTCATAAGTATTTCTATTATTTACGTTAAGTGTTTGAATGATGTAATTTGGTGTGGAAAACGTCTCTGTTGGGGTTTTTAAACCATTATCCTAATTTCTCTTATGCTCAATCAGTGCTCTTTATTGAAAAAACGGAACTTAAAAACTCAGACAGAGACATATATAGATACTGTAGTCTACTATGATTAGTTAATTAGAAAAGAAAAAAAGAGACTTTATTTATTAAAGGAATTTCTTGTTTTGAAGATAATTATATCTGTATAGACAAAAGTAATGTTATGATTAATTACTTAACATGGCAACTGCCCCTCGAATTTCAAATTTGTATGAAGTTACTTAACCTACTTATTAAAGGGTGATTTTAGCACCAAATGAAAGCAAGAACCTTCTACTTTTAGGAAAAATAGGGTTACCATGCCGCAGGTTGTCAGAAAACCCCACTTCAAACTCTGGTAACCCGAATATATTCCATCGGTTACTAAATACATAAATTTTCATTGTGTTTCTTACAATATTTTTACATTTATTTGTAATATTCCATAAAGAATATATTAAAATTAACTTTAAGCTTTCATTTTTTGGCATTAAAATCAAATCACCCTTTAATAAATAAATTGTGCAACTTCATAGATATTTGAAATTTGAAAGTCGTTTTCCATGACATTGCTTTGTAACAAATACAGGTATAAAAAGTTATACTAATATTTATATATGTATGTAATACAATAATTAACAATGTTTACGATTATATATTTAAACAATTAACCCAAATATTCGAAAACAGATTCAAAATTCTATTTCACTGAATTACACAGATAAAATTTCCTTTTCGAAAATTTATTTTTATTTGACGGAATTCTAACAAATAATTGATACTATTCCAACCCAATTGTTTTCTTATAATGTTGGTCTGATAACAAAGTCACATAATCTTGCAATAGATGATTACAAGTAGGTAATAAAATTCGTGATAGATACAAAACAACGGAAATGAATGGCAAGCTGTGTTGTTAATTACTCAATTAACTTAATTGAATTTTAACGAAGAAGAGAATAAAAATTATTAATAGTTTTCCATTTCTTGTTCTTTAATTTAAACTTGCAAACAATTTTTTTCCAATTCTGAAAAAGATTATTAATTTATCCTACATTCTCTCAAGGATTCTTTCAGAATGGCGTTTATATGCTTAGCCCTATTTTCCACATATTGCATTGTTTTAAGAGTTTGAAATCGATTGTTGGCAATATAAAGCCTTGCAACGACCTCTTAAATGAATCTAAGCAACTAACATTTTCATCGCAACAGTTTTCAACCAAGTGCTAAAGGAACATTTCGTTTAATACAAGAACTTGTTTCAGATAGCTGCAATTAAGTTTGAATTTATCAAAAGAAGATGGCTTAAGACGTTTAATTTTAATGTGTATAACAATTTCGGAGATATATTTGTAGGCCCTTATTAATTTTTTGAAATCTCATAGACCAAAAAAAGTACCGTTTGTTTAAAACTGAATAATTCTAAGTGATTTAATTTATTAAATATTGTATGTATTCGGAAAACAGTATATCGCCAGTATATGTTGAAGTTTTCGTCCTATTTCAAAATCTTGTGCCACATTGACGAAAGCAATCAATTAATTTATTCAGCCATTACATTATGGAAAATCTTGATTCAAATAAAAATAAAATAAAAGTCGAGGTTCAATTTTCCACTGATTTATTTAACAACTTAACAATTGTTTCACCCAACATGGACATCTTCAGAAGACATAACCTTTTTTTATGTACCAACTCTTTCGCTAAAGTCGTTATGAAAGAACATACAGGCCTATTGGGCATATTCTCTTTGTGAGTTTTTAATAAACCATATAATTTTGTAGGGTCCGGGTTCATACAAATTAATTTCATCACTTGAAAATCATCAAATAGAGTTTTGCAATTTTTCAGTACATCTTTAATTATTTAATGAATAAAAAACATTTTTTCGAATTTCACAGTTTATTGTTTATCACTTGACAATATTGTTTCGCTACACTGTAGCTTCTTCGGAAGTAATTTGTTTTTGATTTATTAAATAATTTCTAGTTTAGAAACATTTGTACTGTTTGTATTGAGGCGTATTCTGTATCAGATTGTAAAATTCCGTGTTAACCACATTTTTTAAACAAATATCAACAAATCCTGCAAATTTTGTTAATACTATATTTAAAATATTTTGAAATTAAAACACTTAATAGAATATTTGCATTCCATTATGGCGTTTATCGTCACACTCGCTTCTGTAAATTTGATTTTAAATTCTTGTACATTTCTCAATGTATTATTTTCTATGGATGTCATGTTATTCCCCTTGTCTAATTTTACAGATATCTATTTCTTGAATCCTCTATATTTTCTAACTTTTACTTCTTTTGTACTCTTCTTCACATCTATTAAAAATACACATATATATAAATAAAATATATATTATTATGCTTCAATAACATATATATGTACATTCGAAATTCCATTTTTCCTTTATTGAGTTCTAACAGAACAGTTTCTCGTTTGAATTCAACTTTATTCCTTCTAACTTCTTTACAAATCCTTTTCGAACCTTTCATATTGTACCTTTAGTTGATGTTATCCGAATCTTCACTCTCATACCCATTTACCCTTGCCAGTATAAAGTGACCCTATTATGCATCCTGTTCATTTTGACCTTTCTACGCGTATTACCATAGTCATAGTCAACCTCACTTTCCGTAAATTGCTGGTATACTTGCTTCGAAGAACGCCAATCTAAAATCCTCAAAAATGGTTCTCCTACCTCTTTGATTTCAATGACATTCGATTAATAAAAACCCTTCAAAGAAAAATTATTCATTTAATCACTCAGACAGATCCAGTCATCCTAACTCATTTATATAATATATATAGTGAGATTATTTCATCTTTCTGTGCATATAATTTTCCGTATAACTGATGCACACAGGGTAAACATTACACACACACGTATACTTATTTAATTGTCTTGTTTAAAATTTATTTGCATATTTTCTATTTTGTATGTCTAAAAGGAAGCTACTGCGATAGATAAGTATCACCTTGTGGTGGATTGAAATACACTTTAAACTGATTATTATGCACTTAATTCGAATTTTGTAGGTTGATGGGAACATGGTTAAAATAAAGTCTAAAGATTAATGAGAATAAATTATGTATTGACGTCTCTTTTCATCGAAACAGGTTGAAGATATGTTAAGTTACAATGTTAAAACCATTGCTGGTTTTAGATAGATCATCATGTGAGCTTTTAAGGGACATAATGCAATCTGTGGGGAAACGCTTAGTTGTGGTATAAATGGGATGTGGGACTTGCGTCTACCCTCACACGTGCGACCACTTTTCAGTAGCCTCTCATGTGTTTCACTTGCAGTATTTGCAGGGCCATCATCTCTATCGTCTTCATCATCATCAGCATTATCAGACTTTTATCCTCTAAACGTAGACTGTTATTGTCCTTTTTGTACTTTCTCTCTCATTTACTCCTTATCTCGGTAATCTGCTTTTGGAATTAGAATTAAAATTAAGGTCCTTATTTTTTACTTTAGTAAAACTATTATAATATATCAGGCGGGCTGAAAAGTTCGTAGGCTAGCATATAAAAAAATATTTTTTTTTGATAGAATTTGATTTTATTATTCAATATAGTTCCTTTCGAGGTCGATACAACGATTATAGCGGTCATACAATTTTTCGATACCATTTTTATAATACGATTTGTCTTTAGCTTCAAAATAGGCTTCAGTTTCGGCGATTACCTCTTCATCGGCGCGAAATTTCTGTCCAGCGAGCATCCTTTTGAGATCTGAGAACAGAAAAAAGTCGCTGGAGGCCAGATCTGGAGAGTACGGTGGTTGCGGAAGCAATTCGAAGCCTAATTCATGAAATTTTGCCATCGATTTCATTGATTTGTGACACGGTGCATTGTCATGATGAAACAGCACTTTTTTTTTCAAATGAGGCCGCTTTTCTGCGATTTCGTCTTTTAAACGCTCCAATAACACTACGTAATAATCGCTGTGTATGTTTTTCCCCTTTTTAAGATAGTCAATGAATATTGTACCATGAGCTACCCAGAATACAGATGCCATAACCTTGCCAGCCGACTTTTACGTCTTTCCACGCTTTGGAGTCGGTTCATCACGTGCAGTCCACTCGGCTGACGGCTGTCGATTGGACTCCGGTGTGAAATGATGGGGCCTTGTTTCATCCACCATCACATATCGACGCAAAAATTCGGTTTTATTACGATTGAACAACTCCCAGCTCCAAACACTGCTTAGAATCATCGACCCGTTGTTTTTTTTTCGGTCGATTGTGAGCTCGCACGGCACCCACTTTGAATAGAGCTTTTGCATATCCAAATAATCATTCACGATATAACCATGACCAACACGTTAAATAAAATAAAATCTGTTATGAAATTATCGTTGTTAACTGTAGTATACCTACAAGAAAAACATGTTCAACTACAAGTACAACAAGTACAAGTTCACTACAAGGAAAAACACAAAAAATTATATTGGTTCTTGTCTTGCTATTTGGCTACAGAACCCTAAAAGCAACAACTTTTTTATTATTATAATTTATTGAACATACCTCTTGTCAAGTCATCATCTGATAAAGCCACAGCGTTGTGAAACAATTTTGTTGCGAATTACAATAAAAATGTTGTTCAAACTTCTATTTATTCTCTTGTCATCACAATTGTTTTTCGTGTTAAATTTATTTCAATCAGCATTTCGTCTAGGTACTTATTTGAAAAGTATGGTCAGAATGTAAATAATGGAAGGAAGGTACTTCTGCTTTTCAAAAATTCCTAAGATAAAACAGAAAATATCTACTTTCCATTTTTATAAGCTAAAGAGTAATTTCTGTTGGGATAGTTCCCAGAAATATTGCGTAAGTCCATTTCAAAGGAAGTACCGCAACGTTTTGTTCAATGCTCGAGTTTTATTTCCTTTCATGTGGATGATACAGCAACTAAAAATGACATAAGAATTAAGCGGTGGCAGTATTTGCATGCAGAGGGTTCTAAATTGCAAAACCAACTTTTAGTTATTTTTTTTAATGTCGGCTCTTTTGAAAATTCCTGCAAATATACGTTATAAATGCTCAGCCCGACATAAAATTGTAATGCAAATTGATCCCGAATAGCAGCTATGCGGGCAGACTCTAATTACTAATCCCACGTCATTTATTAACCCTGCCTTAAATTGAAATGTGTAAAACCAAAGTAGAGTTAGTTATGGTACAGGGGTAGACCAGCTAATCCTATTAAATCGATGTTAAAATTGACAGGAATGCCTGCATCCATGGATAAAAGAAAATGCATACAGAGATTAGTAGCTTTTTAAGTTTCTGTAGCCAAATGGCTAAAACAGAACCCTTTCAGCTTCATGACTTTATTTTGACTGTTTAGATGTAAAAACTTAAAAACTATAGAGCATATGTGGCTCTAACGTATGTATGTATGTCGACGCCAATCGGCAGACAAATAAGAAAACTATGCTGTTTTTGTTAACGATTAACTAAATATTAGCCGGATTGTCAAGGATGTTGTTTAATATTTGAATAGCTGACATTTCGCTATACTGCAAAAGAAAATATGCACTTTATTATATTATTGTGATATTATATTTCTAGTTCTTCCCCCCCCCCCCCATATCCACTCTGTAATAGCAAAATAATTGTTGTTGTGGTATCCTTTTGTGATTCTATTTTCCATTATGTTACTTTATATCGCGGTTGCGTCTTGTCACTCAAACTGTGGAAATGCTCATGGCTTTTTGAGGCTACACTTGATTTGGAGGAATACATTTGCTAATAATTATTTAATAATAAGAATGGATTCACTGATGATATTGTTGTGAAACTTTTTGAAATTAGTAAATTAAACGGAGGTTTGTATAACCAATGATCAAATAGACTTCAAACAAACAATTGTACTATAATAGACCAATACCTTGGTTCTACCACTAATTATCACTCACACTAACATACATTAACCGAGTATATATAAAGAGCAATTTTACTTTTGAATCTTAGTATTGTTAGCATTACTCTTGAAAAAGGTCTTATAAACCAAAACAATTGTAGAGATTTTACAATAAATTCCTTTGAAACATTTAAAAGCAAACCTTCGTTTAATTTACTTAATAATTATTTTATTTTCAAATTCATTCTTCAACTCTCCATAATCGTGTTATAGAGGGCACTCACAAGGGAGCGCACTACTATACCGGTTTAATTAAAAATTAAAAAACACAACGGGACTAATTATTTTAGATGTATTTTTCAAAGGCGGATTCGAATCTGTCTCCAGAATTGCCCTAAAATATTGAAGATACCCAAATCTCAAATTCCAAATGGTAAATAAACAACATTTAGATTTTGGAGTTAAAATATTTAAAAACTCTGATGAGCTGGGGCAACTTTTAGGATAGATTATAATTCAGCGACAAATGTCTACTCTCTTAGTAGTAATTCTTTTAAAAAGAACAAATTTGGATTTTTTTTTTTGGGTTTTATGGTAAGAATTTCATAAAATACTGACGCGCTTAGGCAAGCGGCCAGCAATGGATGTGAATTATGTCGTAAAGTATACCATATACTATTCAATCCCTGACATCGTTGACCTGTTATTTGTTGATAAGCTATTACATGAAATTCGAGAATTGAGAAAGCGGCCAGATGTTTAATGAAACACAATATAATTGTCATGAAACATGTATATTTATATCGAACCGAATTGTAATGTCAATCCGACCGACGAGTGTTCAGCGTTACATTTTTGATGTATGGACAACCCACGTTTAGCCAGATATCATAAAATAAGAATATACCTATATACGAGGGTGTACCAAATATAAACGAAATTGGTTTTGTAAAAAATTCGAACTAAAATTAATTAGACTTCAACACATATACTATTTTTCTACATAGTCTCTCGCCCTAGAAAAACATTTATCCCATCAGATAAAAATCTTTTTATGCTATCATCGTAGATGTTCTTTTAAACATTTGAGCACAAACGTTTGCACTGCGGAAACGTTGGCCTCCAAGCGCTTCTTTCAGGGGTCCAAAACGATGGAAGTCGCAAGTGTACAAGTCGGGGCTATATTGTGGATGTACCAGCGTTTTCCAGCCTAATGTATTCAATTTTTGCTTTGTGGAATTGGCCTTATGAGGCCTGGCTCTATCATGCAAAAGAATGACACTTCTGACCGATTGCTTCTTCCTTTTCCTTCGAAATGACAATTTCGCTGCATCAGTTGGTCCTTTCTCGCCACTTTTTCTCACTCCATACTTGCCTGCTTCGACTCGAGCGTGTAGTTGTGCACGTGTACCCATGTTTCGTCGCAGGTAACGATATATTCAAAAATGTTTCACCCTCTTTCTGGAGTCGATTGGGTGTTGCTGCGAAATCTCCAATCGATATTGCCTGCTCCGATAACCGTCGGGGAACCCGAACGCATCTAGCGGACACTGCGCATTTTCAGGTCATTTGTTACGATCCCGTAGACACACCCGTAATGATGATCAATTCATCAACGATTTCAGAGTTGTGCATCAATTTCTAGCAATGAGATTTCGGACCGCCTCAATGTTGGCTTCGGTCACACTTGTCCTTGGGCTTTAGGCGGCGAGCATGGCTTTCGTTCTCGATCTCTTCACGGCTTTTAGAAACACCCACCCTAGTTCTCAACAGGGTGTTGTCTTCGAACTGTGCCTGTAACTAGTGAAGTTTTTATTCGAGTCTAAAGGCCGTCGTTGGTTGGAATTGCTTCGAAGCTAGTATACTAGTTCATCAATTGGCCGCGAAAGCCTTAACCAAATCGTTAATAATCCGTTACTCTACGGAAACATGCACTTCTACCTCGCTCATTGATTCTTTTCGTACTAAAGCTACTTGAAAGAATTGCGGTTGATTATCTTCTCCCGAGCGTTAATTAAAAAAAAAAACAGTCCCGTTTATATTTGATACACCCTCGTATTTCTATATTTGTATAAGTGGCATAATTAGGTGGTTAACAGCTTCGGGGCAAACAGGAAAAATGATTTCATTCGTCAATTTTATTGTGCTGTATGAGAATTTCAGCATGTCGACCATTTTTTTGAACAAACTCTTATCTTATTTTAAGGCAAACGAAATTAAATTTGTTAGAGAAGTGTCATCAAGTTTTCAGCAGATTAACGACCGAAACCAAAGTAGTCCTGCTCTGGATTCTAAACTACAGCACCATAGAAGGAAATGAGCTCGCGGACAATCTTGCTAATGTCAAAATTGGTGCACACTATCTCATTGGCCCAGAACTGGCTGTTGTCATCTAGAGTGGCCTAGTCAGGCAAGAAATTGCGAGATAGGCGGCTTTAGAGTTATACAGGGACTGGGAAACACAACCAGGAAATAGGAAGCCAAAGACCTTCAACTCCGCTACAAACTGCAAAGACTGGGGAAAACATTCTAATTCTCAGAAGAGCCCTGCCTTTCTGTGGAAATCCTATAAGGACATGGTGAACTGCAATACCACTGGAACAAACTAAGAATAACTTTAGGTTCCTCTTATCGGTTTTGTGATGAATATCCACGTACTCTGCCTCTGCCCTGTATTGTCTTCATTGAATGCGACACAATATTTTCTATACCTTTTAGTTATTAAAAAAAATTGAAAATAATTAAAAACTAATAAGAAGGCGTAAAAGCGGATTTATACCGAGCCCAGCAATTTGGTCAGTAATTTATCGAATCTGCCTATGACGTGCTGATGACATCTAATAAGATCAAAATCGCAATCCGCGTCTGGTACCTTCGATAAATTACATACTGTCATAAAAACTCTTTTCTGTGATATTCCCTATGGTAGCTATGCCATTGATTAGGTCTGCAAAAGAACTTAAAATCACCATCACTTTAAAATACTGAAGTTAGCAGTATAAGTTTATTTAATTCATCGCAATGTTACACTTTATAACGGATGGTTTGTAGATTCAAATGATTAGGTTTAGAAATTTGAATTAGGTTGGTTTGTAGTTTTAATTAGTTTCCCTGATTAATACATACGATCAGCTTCGGCTCATGATGCGTCATTTAACAAAAGGTACAGCCACATTGGAGAATATGAAACGCTATTGAGCCTAAACGTTACTTAGCTATACTACATCAGAACGGTGCTGTTTTGTTATATTGTATAATGTCCGATTTTATAATCTCGATTCATCAATATCAAACAAGGAAAAGGGGAATCAAGGAGGGTCTGACGAATTAAATTAACTATATGATCTTGTTCCAACATTAAAAGCTTTGAATATATTCAGTTTAAATTTATTAGCTTTGGTATTACCTCTTGTCAAGAAATAAAAGATAATATTGCTGACCACATAAAAAGCGCTCCTGCAGCGAACCGTTTTTAATCACGTTATTCGTTCCGCATCAATTTTTATATTCTCGGAAATGTGTTGAATATTGCCAGGTTGCTTCCATTATCGCGTGGTAATCGATTAATTGTCAAACAGTGTGCACGCATAGTCGAACGGGTTAATATTTAATTTAGTTGTACATCTTCCATTACTTAACAGCGATTGGTTGATGAAAGTAAATGAGGAGCTCCGGTCGAAGTGAAAATTCAATTGTGGGAGCTGTTCTGATGTTTTTTTTATGTCGAGCTTTACAAACTGAAGTATTTACTTGTATACAACCAAATGATAACAATATTTCAACTAACAAAATATTTAAAAAATCAATTGAATTTATAAAAAATAGAAGAATACGTTTTCAAAAATTACATTAACTACTATGTTTAAAATTTACGTTCCATTACCTCTGCAAAAAACAATAACAAAATTCTACGTTGTTATAGTTAAGACATATAAATTTAGCTCTTCATTCCCATCAGCTACTAACTAACTCTGGTGGATGGACAGTTTCTCTACTTACATTCTCACTGTAGAGCTGGACTATAAGGCGGAAGACTCTTATTAGGTTCCTTTCGAGAATCGCGGCAATGAGTGGATGTTTTTTTTTGTGTTTCATTCCCACCAGCTACTCGTTCTGGAGGGCGGTCAGTCCCTCCGACCTACATTGTAGTGCAAAGCTGGAGGGTAGGGCGTGTGGCCCTCTTCGGCTTCCTTGCAGGAATCGTGGAAATAGATGGGTGGTGTGGTTAGGGAGAGAAAGAAGAGACGGACGAAATGAAAAAAGAATTGAAAAAATATATATGTGGATATTACTGCACCAGTATTTGCCTAAATAATCCAAGGAAACAACAGAAAAGCTTGAACCATGGCAGGTACACACGGAATCAAACCGGTGTTCTCCCTAATGCTAAGCTCTGATCTAGATCGCTAGACTGTTGAGTCTCTGCCAAATGAAGGGTGATACTTTCTGTTGAAGACTGTAGTGCGGGTTTATTTAGTTGCTTTATTATCAGTATAGGGCCGTCAATGCGACGACTGGTAGAACACGCACCTTCGCTCAACAATCCACATCTTTAACTATTTGCTATCAGTAATCTCATCGAAGTCTGCCTTTACCAATTTTTAGTATTGGTTCTACTTTTAATATGTTTCTCATTAGCCCTTCATACATTTTTAGTTACTTAGTTTGGTGTTTTGCTTTTTTTATAGTGTTGTGTGAAGATCCGTTGTTAGTAGCCATAGTTTTGATAGTGTTGAGTAAATACTCTATTCAGACTTGCTATTTTTGTGTTAGGGAAATTAATTGAATTATTGTATTTTTTTTCTATGGTGAAGTTAATTTCTGTTTTTAAAGGGTTTAAGAATGTTAAAAATAAGTTTAGCTCTCTAACTGTGCATGTCCAAACAAAAAAGATCATCCACATATCTCGTCCTGAGGAATATATTTTTAATTACTTTATTATTAGAATTCTGGCGATCAATACAACCTATTTAGTTTTGTCTTATAATGTAATATTTCATTTTAAATCTTTTATATTATATTTCTTTGTGTCTATGTAAATATAAATAACTTTTATTACTGTACTTTCCTATAATCTCTGCTAACATTTTAACATGACGCCTATACTTCTCTGTCCTCCCTAATTACTATTTTATGATGGGTTTTTTCGGTAATTTAGGTCGTTACTTTATTTCGTCATATTTCTGATCTCAAAAATTTCCAAGTTTTCGTACTTTATTGGTACCTTACTCTTATCTACTACCTTACTTCACAATTTCGAGTTCATTCTTTTTTTTCCTCTGACTGGTTAGTTCGATCTGAATCTTCCGCCTGTAAAAATCATTTCATTCCGTCTTTTTTGTTATTAAATATATTGTTGTTGTTGCGATCGTTGTTACTGTTATTTAGTTTTATTTATCGATTTTATAATTATCCGACACGAGAGTCTAAAGAATTAAACAGGAAATTACTTCTTTTAGAGAATTCAGAAATTAAAAAAGCTTTAGAGAGAAAAACAATTTGGTTAATAATCAAACAGAATTTTGTTTCCGTTGGCTTTTATTTGAATTAAGGTCTACCTAATCATGTGAAAATAATAATAGCATATAGTAGGATGGTGTAGGTAGATAATGCATGTTGGACATATAATCACATATTTTTTGTATGTTGCTAGTTCATAATTCACTGCAGAAATCGAATTATTGTACCAACATTAAATTGTAAAGTACTTCCATCGAAAACTAATTAATAATTGGTTTTAATGTAGTAGGTATAGTACAGGTGACACTTCCGTAGCGTGCAATATAAGCTGTTGACAACAAATTCCAGTTTTATTACGCAATCTGAATAGACAATAATAATATAATCATTGTAATTTCTAGAATTTACCGGAAAGTCAACGATTTAAACATAAAATTGTATTAAAATATTATGCAAGGTTTATAACATATTTGGTACTGTTAAATTCACAATTTATTTAACATTTAAAATAACAAAATAGACGCAAACTGACCGCATGAAATAAATAATGTAACCTGTATTTATAAACATCGACAGAGCAAGATGGTGAGTTTTGCAGGACATCCTGACAAGACCTGATGAACCTTTAATATACGTAAAAGGTAATTTTAAAGAAAAGCAACACAAATGTGTTTATTTTTTCAATTATTTAAATTAAATGTTTCTTTATGAAAAAGCTAATATCAATTAAAAATAAAGAAACCGAAATTTCGTGCTTTTAACCTCACTAAACTCCTTAATATGGGAATTATAATCTTTTACCTTGCTAAAGATTTTTATCAATCGTACATATTTTCACAAATAAAAATTTTAAACATAAGACAATTCGTTACAAATTAATTTCGGTAAACATTGTCAAATTATCGCACACATCAACATCTACTAACAAGAATATGTATTTTAGTGTGATAGTAGAGGACACACTTATTTCGTTAGTTCGATTGTTATAAACAAACCGAATGGGTGCTAAATTTTAAAAGCCAATATGTTAAGAGTTTAATAAATAGTTCAAGTTAAATCGCGATGCATTTCAATAATTTTGACTTAAGTTAAGCTAGCAGATGAGCCGGTTTCTGAAAAGGTGCGCTTTATTTTTTATAAAGATCATTTATTATTCTCAAGAAGGAAGTACGCATTTTAGGAGAATTAAATTTTTAACTAAAACGGTTATATAATGCGTTAGATTTTAATTATTTGAAGGCTAAGGAATAAACATTTAACTCCAAGAGTTTTGGAGGTTCCGTCTTACAAATTAAATATATTTTGTGAAGGGTAAATTTTATGATTTGAATCGAAAAACTACATAAACCTGCGAGACGGGAGACCCTTCGGGAAACGAGACCGTGGGTGGTAGTCCTTATTGCCTACGTCTTATTTCTGTTTTCAATAAAGTAAATAATATCAAATTTTTGAAAAATCTTAACAACGAGTTGGAAGTAAGTATTAATTCCTAATTTAAATACAAATGACAGTTTATTTAATAAAGAACAACCGCTGACTACATCCCTAAGAACTGCAACACACAAATAATTTTCACAAAAAACAACTACATGCATTTTGGAAGATTATATTTTTTTTCTCAAATATAAAGATATTTTCTATTACTGATTTTTTAAAATAAGACTAGAAAGCAAAAACGGTTATGCCGGTTTGAATAATTATGTACTTAACAGTGAGTTCTCCGAAGAAGGGACCTGTCTGAAAATTCTGTATTATATTTTAGAACGCAAAATTCTACCCGGTACATACATTAAAGTCTTTTCTATAGAGAGGGATGGGACAGTAGAATAGATTCTAATCAATTTGTAATTTTTGTATTTCATAAATTGACAATCGTGGTAGATTTGTCGTATTGGTGAATCACATATAAAGAATAAAAACCGGACGAATGTACGCGGTATTAATTCTATTTTCGTAAAATAGACATTATGGGTAGGAGACTATTTACTGGTCGCATATAAATGAAAGAAATGAAGAAATTATGTGGTTTATTCTAGGTTACAATACGATTTAGAATGCGTGCATATGAGTGTATTGTGGCTGTAATGTTTGCAGCGAACAGTGAGCCATGTACTGTTCACGTTAGCAAATGTTTGATGAACATTGATTAACGAGCATTAATACTGGGGTCTTCTAAAATAAAAATTGTTTAATTAGGTTGGTTGAAATGAATTATTTCACCGGTGCACAGATGTGCCACTTCTTTTGATTCCTATGGGGGAATCGGTGCAATAAACGGACTTCGTGTTTTAATTGTTTATTACACCCAACTATTTACAAACTATATACACAAATTTTACATGAACATGATTATGATGGATTGATTGAACTATATGTTATTGCTACTATACGTTTATAGAGATCTTGATTTTATTTGTGCTATATGTTGAATATACTAAAGATGATCTCTCCTAAACGTTTGATGTTTTTATCTAATATGTTGAATGAATGAATTGAACTGTACTAACTGTATTAAGTTAACTATTGACTATGAATTGAATTGTAGAAATACTTATAGTGCCATGAATTTAAGAACCGCCCCTAGAGGAGGGGTAGTTCCCATGCACCGACACTTGAAACAACAAAACAAACAAAAAGGAGGGAAAACGTAAACACAAAAAATGCAACATTGTAATCTATGTGTCGGTGCATCATCTACGTCCTCGAAATAGACCGATGGGTCAACAAATTACCCCCAATAAATCTATAAACTAACTTAAACTCTAAAAGCACATTTGAAGACAAAGAAAAAATAATACAATAGGAAACGGCAATACTAAAATAGGAAAAAATATGATACATACTATTATAAAACCATAAATGGCAGAAGAAAGAAACGGACAGCAAATGCACATGATAATACAAAAAATATTGGAGACGTAAAAAATGTGTGACTGACAAGGCCAATAAATTACAAACAAAAAATGAAAAGATAAATGCGAACAAACATTGTTTCTCAAAAAAAAAAGATAGGGTTTAAAAATAAAATAAGAGTAGACCAACAATTGAAGTGAATTTTGCAATTAGTAGTCTAGCCTAGATAAAGTAAATAAAAGAAAATCTAGTAGATTATGATATGCATTTTCTAACAAATATCAGAAGATAAGTAATCAATATTAAATGTGCCGCCACTGGAAAAAATAATTTAAGTTATAACTTTAAAAGTAGTAATTCGAAAACAATACTTTAATTTCCTAGAAAGTTCAAGTGACTGGGACATTCTGTTCGTTTCTATCGTCGCATTGTTAATTAAAGTTGGAGTTTATACTTGCCAATGAGTAGGTAAATTCACGATCATGACAATTTCTCGAATGAAGGCGATTTTCTATCCAATTCTAGGTATTTTATTCCAATAGATGGTATGGGTTTACTTGAGTGAAGTATCTGAAAGCACTTTCACAATTTAACACTTGTGGGACTTAAAATCACTTTAAAATAACCGCCAGGAGAGACTAGGACGTAGACGGATTTACGTGCTTTTAAAAATTCAAAGTTTCATTCTTATTAGACACATATACCTTATAGCAGTGTGCGACAAGTTGAGTGAAATCTCAGTTTAAATCGATCTTGTAAAACGTTAATTAGAATTACTTCTCCTTGTATCAATCAAACGCAATCCAATTTGACATAAAAGGCTTGAAGATAAATTTCAGCTTTTTCAACCAACTGGTGCTAATAAATGATTGATACGTTAGGCCATTCTTTTCAATAATTAACAAAAAGAAATTATCACAATAATTAATAATGATAATTAATATTCTATAAATCTTCTACACATATCTACCTTTCTCATTGACGACTCGTGATAAAGGGCATAAAGCATTTTTAAGACAAAAAAATTGGTTTCTATTGATTCCAAAATCCAATAGTATAAAAAATAAATAAATTTAGTGAAAATAAATATGGAATCAACAGAAACAACTATTCCGAAGGCTAATACTCCTACCGGCATTGAATTACACTGTTGATTCCGAACGATTATTAGATGAAGATAACAATCCAAAAAAAGAATGTATTAAAATCCTTTTTTCGTTTAATTATATTTATTATATAGCTTGCAAAAGCCTTTCTGCCAGCGCCCATCTGATGAGATCCGATAGGTCGAAACCGTGTGATCTGTTATCTTTTATAATTAGACAAAAAAATGATTTTAATACCTTCTGTTTTTTAATAAAGGTAGTACTTAACATGAGGGAATTCGTATACTGAGAATAAACTCTGTTTCTATGATAAAGATAAAAAAATATTATAACATCGTTCTACAGATTGAACAGGTACAAGAGGAACGGTGTAGAAACACTCACAAATTCATGGTGAAATTACAAGAGATTCTATATTTCTTTATTAAAATTTTTCAATTGAATTGAATTTAGTAAAAGTCGATAAAATATTATGAAGTAAATTTTCAAAATCAAGGAAATAGAATAAGACCTAATAAAGTTATATTTTAAGGACAGGGTATATTAAAGGAAATCCATGAATTCATCAAGTGCAAGTTTCGCTGGTTGCAAACGGTGAAACAGTTGAATCTGGGGCAATTGCGGACCTGTACATTTGCGAACCTGTCATTAAGTGGAGCATTTGTGGATCTCACCCTAACCTAACCTAAAAGAAACTTTTTTGTGATTCATTCCCAACAGCTATTCGTGCTGGTGGGCGAGCAGTCCCTCCGACCTACACTATTGTGCAAAGCCGGAGGTTAGGGCGTAAGGCCCTCTTCAGCCTCCTTTCAGGAATCGTGGGAATGGGTAGGTGGTGTCGTTAGGAAGAGAAAGATGAGACGGACGAAATGAAGACAGAAGAGAAGTGGAAGATTATCTGTGGAATATTACTACTCCAGCATCTGCCTAAATGATCCAAGGAAACCACAGAAAACTTGGACCAGAGCAGTCGGACCCGGGTTCGAACCGGTGACCTCCCGAAAGCAATGATCTAGAGCACTAGACCACGCCGCTCGGTTAACCTAACTTAACCTAACCTAACCGAAGTATATAATTCTATATGGAGGAATAGACAGAATTGTAAATGATTATAAAGAAACGGGAAACGTGCACAAATGTATTCACTGTTTGGCGTTTATTGAAAAATTAGAATGGTGACATAAATTAAGAATAAAAAATATAACAATAAAAAAAATCGACAGTATTCTACCATGAATAGCTTCTAAACAAGCCAAAAATTGGTTTTGTTGACAATCCTAAGCCTGTGTAAATTGTGAAGGGAAGCTTATAATTGATGTAGATAAAGTTTCAAAATTATTATTATTGTATTTTATACTAGGTATGTAAGATTATTCATAATAATAAGTCAGAGGTCAGCAAATGTCTCACCACAGATGGTTCTACTTGAACCGTACTTGCAAATAAATATGATAATTAGGGTGAAGTTCGCAAATGTCCCAGGTCCGCAATTGTCCCGACATCAAACAATTAATCCGAATAGGTTCAAGTGACATTCATTATGCCGCTTTGTAAGTATTCCCAAAGGAAAATATGTGACAAATTATACTTATACGTACCCATTTCCAACTATAAGCTATAAATGAAGTGTTTTTGCCCCATTTTGGAATTCATTATTAAGATATTTAGTAAATAGGAGGTGAAATGAAAATTAAATAATTCTTTTGGTAGTACTGGTTATCATATATGTTTTTCTTATTATTATTTTACAATTTTTCGTAAACTTTCACGGCCGGTATTAAGCTAATCAAAACGGGTTTCTGGGTGGTGCTGTCCATCCTTTGTTTACCTGCAAATGTTTCATTATTCTTCATTATCCGTTTTGTTGTTAAAATTTGTTCCTGTTATTCAATTCGAATTTATGAAAGTTATGCAATCAGAAAACTTAGTAAATAATGTACATGCTCCTAGCTGAGTTATACTAACTTTATTGGTAAATTTCATGTGGACCAATTATTAAGCGACATTCTTTCTTTTGTACTGCCTCCATATAACAACAGAGAAATAAACTAGAACGTAAGTTATACGATATAACATACATAGCTAGTTATGACTGACATTCACCTTATTTGACTACACTTAAAACGATGTCTTACAATTCTTAAACTTACAAGTCGATGAAGTAAACACTATCTCCGAATAATGTTGTGTGACTTTTTTAAAATCAGTGAGATCGATATATTATTTCTCCAATAGAAACAAATATCACATCATTTAATTGGATTTGTTATTATTTTGTATTTGATAGAACCCATTATGTTAATACTCATGTACCGCCTGTGAATTTGAATGTTACCCATTGAAGCAAAACACTGAAATGGAAAACAATTTATTTTGTAACTTGTGCTTTTCTTATAACAATTTCTAAACATCATATAATAATTCAATAGAAATATGTTATAGAAGCTTCATCAGTCCTCAATAATTACAATTTAATTAACCGTTCCTTAATTACTTTATTTATGACGAAGAAAAATCACCCAGTTAAAAGTATCGAGATCAGAATGAGTTGCACACAAAAACAACTTGAGAAGCATCTGCATTACTGAAACCACGGAACGCGAGAGTAAATTTATAAACTTGTTATAAACAGGAACGTTTTTGTTTTGTCTTTCTTCGCAATTTCGGAAAGTTTGTAACTTTTTGTTCTGCATAGTTTCTGCTTGACATCACAACGAAAATGGTAACAAAGAGGAACCAATCAATAAGAAATTTCGATAGTTAATTTCTCTAAACGAGGCAAATTCATTTTCTGATTCATGATAGAAAAATACTTCTTTCGTGTTTCTTTGGGCACGTACTGACGAAGTAATAAAAATGCGATTGATTTTATCATCATAATAAAAAATATAAAAGGCTTCATTCACTGAGAAGATTAAGTTCTAACAATAAAAAATTGAAGCTATAGTAGGTAATACCTAGCTAATTAGTTAACCGCAAAAATCACATTCAGGTTATTTTGTTTTAGCATTTGATTTCATGAACATGTATTTGAAGTAATTATATTGCGTTATAAGACAATTTCCTGAAATACAGGATGCTGCATTAGTGACGTCAAAAGTTTATAGAAGAAAAATGAAAAGATTACAAGGAAACTGGTAGAAGTTTCATGGTATTTTGAAAGGAAAGGAAATTACATGGTGGAATTCCATTTTTATAAATTACTATAATTTTGATAGATAAAAAAAGCCAATACAATTCACTGTTTATTAGAAAACTACAAATGACTGATAGCATATGATCAGAAAACGAGTTCATTAATATACCTTTTAGATTTGGTATCATTGAACAGGATAGACTGGATGAGCATCTAAATCAGAATTGGCAATAGTGTTAACTAATCTACATAACAACTCATTTCCAATTCTGACTCTCTTCTAATTCTTATCACCTCGATTAATATTATTCTCGCTTTTTGATTACTAATTGATCTACTAACCAAATGGTAGGTAGTCATTTACAATTTTAAATATTTAATTTAGATTTACGAATATGGTATTGATTTCGTATTAGAGGGCAGTACTTTGCCATCTAGTATTACATATGAATTAAATCAACTTCCTTGTTTATTTCGTGAGAATAAAAATATTTCTTAGCGTTTGTACTGCTGTACCATATAGAATTAAATTATACTCGAAGGACCAATGTTTATGAGGTTCTTTCCCTCAGCTAGTCTACATACGGCTATCTTGAAAAAAAAAGTGACTTTTGTGTTTCATTACCACCAGCTACTTGTGCTGGTGGGCGGGCAGTCCCTCCGACCTACACTGCAGTGCAAAGCCGGAGGGTAGAGCGTAAGGTCCTCTTCAGCCTCCTTTCAAGAATCGTGGGTATGGGTGGGCGGTGCGGTTAGGGAGAGAAAGATGAGACGAACGAAATGAAGACAGAAGAAAAGTGAAAGATTATCTGTGGAACAATACTGCCCCAGTATTTAACTAAATGATGCAAGGAAATCACAGAAAACTTGGACCAGAACAGCCAGACCCGGGTTCGAACCGATGACCTCCCGAATGCTAAGCAATGATCTAGAGCACTAGACCACGCCGCTCAGTAGTGTCTTGAAATGTTATAAAATATCTTATATTAATTTTCTCCCCCACCACTGGTTACAATAAGATATGATGATGAAGAGAGAAGAAATGCAAATGGAATGTAGCAGGGTAATAAAATAATAATAAATGCAGTTCTGAAATAGAATATTACGGTACAATAACCCTAAATTCGGTTTAGTCAGTAACTTATCGATGCTTCCTGTGTGTGCTGATGAGATATCTAATGAAATCGAAATCTCGATTTACATCTAGTAATTTTAATAGATCTTTTGAGCAAGAACTAAATGTTCTTTATTCATTTGGTTTGCGTGCCTATCACGCAATATAAGTTGCGTCGTGGATACAGTTTGTCAAATAAATACTTTCCTAAGGCCTTGTCAAACATATGAAATACTACAGTTAGCAGCAAATATCAGTAGGTGGCGACATACTGACTACAATACGGTATTAAGTCAACTTTCTGTTAGGGAACAGAACAACATTTGTTGATGCTACACTATGGTGTGGTGTGATCTCATAAAATCGAAATCGCAATCCACATGTGGTAGTTCAATAAAATTTTGACCAAGAACTAAATGTTAAATATTAAAATAGCATTAGCAACCTAAATTGAAAACATGGCACGCGGATACTACGTTAAAATATCTAAACAAATATTTTATTGTGCCACTGGTAAGCTTTTTTTCAAACATTATTTTAATAAGCGTAAATAAAATAAAAATGTTTAATTTATATATTACACTTTTCGAATTTCAATTTTCTTGTAAGTTACTCGCGATTTGGTACAAATTTAAAAGGTCTTTAGCTACAAAAGTAGTTTTCCATTTTGTATGGATTTCTGACTAGGCTAAATCCTCTAACGGACTGGAAATCCTTGTGCCATCTAGATCGTTCCAAAATCCTTTCAATTTGGCTCGACGGAGGTCTTCTGCGATAACTTGAGCTCCAGAATTTAGTCCGGCGAACGCCAACGAGCGCGACACTTTTATCTTGCAATATCTGAAAATTAGTTATCGTAAAACTAGGCAAGTGTTCAGGTAATTGGATTCCGAAGCAGTGGTTGACGAAGAAAGAGACGATTCCTTTACTTAATCGATTCCTTCATGGCGTCTTCACAGGCAGCCATTTTACCGTTCAATTTCTGTATCGTCTTCCGACGGTAAGAGAAGAGGCGGTTTACAGAATAATGCTTCCATTATATATCCTAATACACTCATTACGCTTTGAAGTTGATGCTTGCCAAACGCGTCCTTCATGTACAAGTAGGTAATACTATACGCTTTGTAAGTCGATGCATTCTAAGGATACAGTTAAAGCTTCTTAACTCAAGTAACTACATGTAAGTATATTAGTTGTAAAAACTTTTATAATTATAGTTACCTACTATTATTTTACTAATTTTAACTACACCAGTTGGACCCGTCCAAGTTTAGACGGATAGGTACCGTTATCGATAGTATATATAGACTTACACTTTAAATATGGCGATATTCCGACGGCATTTAGTCACAGCAAATACCATAGCATATCTATAACCACTATAACTGAATATTGACATTTAAATAAGCCCAAGATCTCAAAACTTCACTATTTTTAATTAAAAACTCCAATTAGACGACAACAACGTGGATATTTAATGCAGGCGAGATAGTTAGTGCCATCCTTTAGTTAGACGTTTAAATTGTCAGCTAATTGCAGAATTTTGTATCATCTAACGAGATAGCTACACCGATTTTCTTTTCAAATCTACCTGCTGTAACACCATATATAATAGCACATTGTTATGTAGTGATATTTAGGTACTGCTCTCGGAGATTCAGACCCTTCGTAGTACTTTATGTTACTAGATTGAGCTCAAAAAATTTCACGAGTGTATATTTCATAGATGGAAATATTAAATTACAAATAAACGAAAAATTAGATCTGATCCTGATTTTGTGATTCAACCTTTTCCTTCTTTCTTTCCCCTGGAACAAAACTAAAGATTAAGGTAATTAATACGTAGACATGTGAAAGCATTTTTTAAATGAAAATTATTCTTTATTTATTAATTCAACACATTTTCTTAGATATATTTCTAGGAACTCTCTATTAATTAAAAATGTGAATAATGTATTATTATGCTCATTTATTTATATCGCAAATTAGGTACACTATGTATATATATATTGTATAACCCACAAAATAAATCAAATTACTGATGAAAAAATTATCTTGTTAATTCAATTTAATTTCTTATATAGAGCTTATCAAAGACAAATAAACAATTGGAGAGAAGTCAACCTGATAAATGAATAAAATATCTGTAATTTGAAAATGGTATAAAAATATCATAATTAATGTGAAACTGTGAATAATATGTGAATAATATGTCAACTTCATGAAATAACCCTTGGTAATATTTCATCGCTATTACCAATTCCTATCAATTATTATGAATTACACCTAATCTATAATATTTATTACGTGCATTTATTAATATGTCAAAATATATATATAAATTTTGTGGTACACGCCTATAATACAAATTTCAAAATTTCTAAATTTTAGATGTATGCCTAAAAAAACTTAATTTATTTTTACAAGATAGTCTTTCCTCACAAATAGTAATCATTTGTAAGAAGCACGTTATCGTTTTGAATCAGAAATAGATACAATTTTATTGAAATATAAAGTATTAGTTTCGGAGACGTTATTTCACGTTAAAAAATCAAAAATAATGAATTTTTAATTATAAACGTTAATAAAGGTTCAAAAATAAGCCCTTAAAAATGTTAAAGAATGCAGTCTTACTGTTACAACCTATTTATGTATTATTTATTATCTGTATTCACTGTATTTTACAAAAAATGAACCACTATTAAACCAAATAATTCCGAACAAAGGAATGTTGAATTTCCTAAAAGTAGATAAATATAATTTTAGAAACGTTAATTTACATTGACATAGGACCATTTTTGTTGAGAAATCGTCGTGCTTTATTTTTTGATCCTATTGCCTTTACAAGTTGTATACAAGCTAATTACTTATTATACGTATACGACTTATAAATTTTAGGTGAATGCTATTTTGGAGAAAGGATTACTTTACGAATAATTTGCAGTATCTCCGTTTTCTAATTTGCTTGTCATTGTGTACGCAATTAAATACCCTTATTAATCCATGAACGTTCAAAATAAGTAAATTGTGCAGGTTTAATTGAGTACTCTATAATCTGGTAATCTAATTAAGTACGACATAGAAGATGTTTCGCCCTTCCTCCTCCCTCCACTTGGAAATTGGGGAATGCATGATGCACTTAATCTCTATTGAGGTGGATTAACTCCAACGTTAACTAGCGTGATTATCAGAATCTGTTGCTAGTTTGACAGTGTCATTGACGAGATCTAGTCTTCATATGTCGTCAGAGATAAATACTAATATAATACATCATCATCATTGTAAATACTAAAACTTAAAAGCAGTGGTGGCGCATGCTCGTTGATTATTTGTATTCTGAAAAATATGATAAATTTAGTATATTACGAGGGTAAATCAAATACAAACAGTAATTTTGTAAAATAAATTTATTGATTAATGGTACACACAAACTAAAAACTTAACATTTTTCGATGTAGTCACCTCAGTGCTCTGCACACTTTTTCCACCGATTTGGAGGCTTGAATATTCCTTCTTCATAAAAAATTTGAGAGCGAGTTGTCAGCCAATTGCACCTTTACTTCTTCATTGCTTTCGAATCTTTTGCCTTCAAGTTATTCATTCAAGGGCGCGAATAAAAAATAATCAGGGCTATAAGGAGTATTACAGAGGTTGGAGAGTTTCCCAGTCCATCGCTTCCAATTTATTCCCTGTCAAAACTGCAGTGTGTGGCCTGGCGTGTGGCGTTGTCATGAAGGAGGATGACGTCTCGACGTCTCGAATGGGCATACCCCATCGTTTGCTTCCATTTTTGTCGACTATAACAATAGTAATAATAGTAAGCCGCCTTCACCGTTCGTTGATAATGAAGAAAATTAGTAAAAATGAGTAAAATTCCCTTGAGTCAAAGAAGCACAGCACAGTCGCAAGCACTTTTCCGGATGAGAGACGGGTTTTGGTTTTGGTTGTGACAGTGCAGCCTTCATCCTTTCTTCGTCACTCCATACTCGCCATTTTTGATTCGGGAGTGTAGTAGTGGATCCACGTCTCATCACAAGTGACGATACGCTTCCAAAAAAAAATGTAGCCTTAGTTGTTAGGGCGTTTTGATTGTGTTTCTGTTCGATTGGATACAATAGTGACAATCTGACTCTTGCGTCCATCATTTTTTTCAAAAAAAATCTTTTATTTTTCATAACCAATTGTTTTGTTTCATTACGCTTTATTAAACATATCTGTTGATATTGCTGAGGTAGAAAATACCCACAAAACTATTTTTTTATTGTCCTGCAATTACTCTTTCCAGTGTCAGAAGTTTCTTAATTATTACTGTAGGTATTTGATTTAAAAAATAATAGTCGTCTGTTATTCAATACTATTATTGAGACTAGGCATTAGCCACAGCAAAGCACCGATTTTACAAAGAAATTTATTGAAAAGCAATTGGACTTGTAGGTGCATTTGTAGAAAATATTCAATACTTTTTTTCCTTAGTTATTTACTTTCTGGGACGATAAAGCATACAGGGAGGTAGGGATCGTTGGATTGTTTCAGCATTCAAAGAGTAAGTAGGTTCACCTTTGTACAACACCCGCTTCACTTCATCACGAGCCGCCACTGCCCTGGCTAATATCCCATGTACCTACTTGACTAGATCTCATGGCTTAGTGTATATTCCAGCGCCGTTAAGACTTAACAATTTACATATATGCCATTACTAGATTTTATGTATATGTAATAAGTAGGAGGATAGCATCCGCTGAGTAGCTTACCTATACGGAAAGTAAGCTTTGTGAACTCATGCATAGTTGATTGCTTGATTTGGTCAGATTCAAATTTGTCAATAGGGACTAATGGACATGGGACGGGATTATTGTTAATTTAGTATTCTATGTGGAAAGCTTTTATAAACAAACCACCACTGCTTAATAATGATCGACATGTTTATCTTATTAAAAGTAAAAAGGTATTAAAAGTTGAAAGTTTTCTCGTTAAGAGATGTTATGATTTCCGCACGTAATAATAAATCCAATGTGCGGAGATTGATGTTGAGAATTGCATGGGATGCAGTAGCTGGGTGTAATCAATAGATACATAAGCTCATTGACATCGGATAGATTGATTAAAGTAAAGTTTCAAAAGCTGCTCATCCTTGTTGTTCACTGGAACAAATTAATCATTCGCTTGAAAATTCGACAAGAATGAAAAAACTTCGACGTTCGAGACATACGAAAGCGGCTTAAATTTATCTTTGTCAAATTGCACGTTGACGACTAAATAATTCTACTTATCCTAAGCTCTATATGTTGTCCTTAAAAATTGCTAACTGGCGACGCAACCAGAGAACCATGAACCAACGATAAAAGAGTAAACGTGAGGAAAATTTTGATGGCGCTTCCGGGTAAAAACCAAAACTCCAAGAGAAAAAACTTAGTTTAAATGTAAATTCTGTACGTAGCTCGCTCCTTCTACATAGGGGAAAAAGTTTAAAAGGGATGGTAACTTTCGAATGTAATCATCCTCTCCTAACTCATTCTTCTTCGATGTCAAAAAAAGGCTCTCACTCGTCTCCACTTTCTCGTTATTTTATAATTGGATTATTTAAGTTCGGATGACTATTATTTTATTTTTAGTTTTTAATTTGAAGTGGCTTTATTAAGAACAGAGAGTCTCAATTAAAATTTCTTTTACTTAGCTTAGTTACGTGATGAACTGATCATATTATAAATTCTGTAGGTACTTTGCGAATCATCGTAAACGATGGAATTTTTTTTTAATAGATTTGCTTTATAGAACAGTCGCTTTTCAGATACGAAAGACCATTAAACATTTAGCTTTACCATAATTAATGCCTTTATCTCTCTTCCAATATATTTAGATATGGCTCTATTCTACTTTTCCTTCATACTGACAATTAGATATAAATTCGGCCCAATGATGCTCTACCGTCTTACTATTCTTCTGAAAAAAATTTACATCTACTTATAAATTTTCTTATCATTCCGTATAAATGAGTACACATTTCATTAAATTTTGGACATATGCTGTCCTGATAAGTCATTGAGATGCGTACCGTTTCGAAAATATATCTTATATATGTTATGTTGTCGTGGTTGTTCAGGCTTTCTGGCTATCGTCTATCAAGGTTTATCCTCAACGTTTCGTCACCACCCACGGACGACATCTTCAGGAGATATTACTGCTGCTGTAGTCAGTAGAGATCTGCGAGATTAAACCTTGAAAGACGACGGCCAAAAAGCCCGAACAACCACGACAACATTAACGATGGTCGCGAATGCTTGAACCGAATATTTATATATGTTAGTTAAATATTACATTTTGTCAACATTATTTAATTAAAAAATCGCTCAGAACTAGATGACACGCATTGAAAAGCTAGTTAAAAGTGCATATATTAACTGGATTTCTTATCTGTCTCTTTGATTGTTTGTCTATTTGTCACAAATTTTACAATTGAGTTGTTTTTTTAATTGTAAGCCAACTTACAACCCGATGGTAAGTCACACAGGATAAAATAATTTCTCCTAGCTATATACACATTCCTAACCCCTTGCAAATAATCCTTAAAATGTGTGATTGTGAATTGTTAAAGCAATTAAATATTAAAAACGTACATGGACTCCATGTTTTATTTGTTTTATTGATTTCATACTAATAATGTTTTTGTTTCTGTGGTGAATTTGAGCAATTTCAATATTTTCAGGTGGAGCTTGCCAATCTGATATTCAAGTATTGAAAACTTATGTACAGTTACATCCAGAAATATTTTATGTGAATGGTCTTCAAATCTAATTTTTATAGCCTTATAAGTTTATCCAAGTCCGTCACAAAGCCACACTTTTATTTTTTAGAGTCTATTTTATGCGCCATATATTTATTTACTTTTACCAATGTTTTTTGATGATTTTGTAAGCTTATAATTACTATATTATTTAAAAATTGAATTGATTCAGTCGTTACTTTGTGATAATTCATCTTGACGATAAATGAATAAACACTACTTTGTTTGTTATCACTTTTTTATTTACAAATCCTTTTGTCGAAACTATAGTCAAGAGGATTTGTAAATAAAAAAGTGATAATAAACAAAGTAGTGTTTATTCATTTATGGACAACATTATTTATATTCATTCATGCATTAATTATTTTTATCATCACTTTTATTGTTGCAGGCTACGGACTGCAACGTCCTGATTGGTAAGTCGTTTACAAGTTCTACAAATATTTCAATCCAATTCGAACTACTTACTTACTGCTGTTGGCTTTCCAAATAAAAAGAAAGTTGAAGCAAATTCCATTTCCGCGATTGCTAAACAATCTCAGCGATCAAATGCACATGCATCGTATATTTTTAAGGGAATTGATACAACGGTATAGCCGTCCGCGTACGCCTGGATTAAATTGAAATGAATAGTTTCCATGGCCTAATGGACGACGCTTACATGTGCTCATTAAAAATAACATAATTACTCCCTTCATTCAAAATATTTCCGAGCGAATGTGTAATTATGAAAATGACGAATGACTTACGTTACCTTCTCCGAAGTTTGCGAATTTTGATGAATTATTACATGAAAGGGTGATAATGACGTGATTGATGAAAATTGAATCGAGATCAGTCATTCCATCAGTTAAATAATAAAATTGCAAGCTGATTATAAAGAATCCTTTTAAATGCAGGAAATAAGATTTATCATGTGCAAGCCAAAATTCCATTCTTTCAAAAATTTCGCCCTTCTAATTCTTAAGACATTTTAATATCTTTGAGTATGATGAATGACTGTATGAATCCTGAGTCAATGTTCTTCAAAATGTAGGTTTATACCAGTGGGGTTAAGGAAATATTAAAGTTTGATCGCCAGCAGGAATCAGTTATGAAGGTTCTCCGATGCCTCCACAGGACATTATTAATTACTTTTGCTGTAGTTTTAAAACAAATAGTGCATCTTTACAGTTTTCTTCCTGTAAGTTCTCTTGAGGATTAATCAACTTGATTTGCTTGGAGTTCGAGTGCTGCAGGACCTTTAGAGAAAACGAGTTAAGAGAGGTTTAAAAGTTTCTTGTGGAAGATTTTATAAAACGTTATTGATTTTTTAAATTGTTCGTGTTACAAAAATAGTTTATTTACTCTACAACTGGAATGTATTGTATAAATAAGTGAAATTGACAAGAAATCAAGTCTTATAGAAAGGAAGGATTACTAGCGGTTTTAATAACTTTCTTGTAACAGCAAATCAGAAAACCGTTTTCGATAATGTTTAATTGTCTTTTAATGTATTTTTTTCTAAATTATCGTTATTTGTATTTTTTCTTTAATTGGGAAATATCACGCACAATATCAATATAGAAAATAAATTAATCCAATTTTTATGTGCTGAAGCATACTCTGTGCGGCTGAGGACAAATTGATATCGTTTTTGTTAATTAGACCGATCGACTTACTTCAGTTCAGTTTCTCTAACTTGCTGACTTATTACTATAGGATAGTGATAAATCGAGGTTTCTTAACGAAATTGGCCCCAAGGGTCATCGATTTTCTAAAAGTAGCCGAAAGAATTGTACCACATGTAGTCGCTACTACCGACTGAAACAAAAAAAAAACAATAAAATGCAACGTCTCGTTTTTTATTTATAATTGTACCAAGAACTTTGATATATTAAGGACGTAATTGAAAATATTCAACGGTACCGATTATTTCTGTAAATAATTTTTTATGATGTAATTGATTTCTTACGTTACTTTACGTTTTTTAAGATATTATTGCGGGCAAGAACCCGAGGAAGAAACAGTGGTCGGCAGTCCTTGAGACTGTAAATAAGAGACTGATAGACAGTTTGGTACAGACAAACGTTATTACTTTGTGAATACAATGTAATAGCCAGTAATATAATTACAGTTACATAAAGAAACATAGTTGGAGTATATAGTGTTAAATAAATTAGATTTATTTAAGATTGTTTAAATTAATATGGAACTAGAGAATTCGTAATAATAGAGAGAATTTTCAGTCTTAGCCTAGTTTGTCCAGTGATAGCCCATACTTTAGCTGATGCTCCTGTGTCTTCTAAGGAGCTTCCCCTTAATCCTGCTGCTTGCCAGTGAGTTGAAGGTTTTTGATTGACAACATCCTTTATGGACAAACTGTTCCTTTCGAAGCACTGTTTAAACTCATCTCGCAATTTCTGATTCAAATAGATTGTTGTATATATACCGACATCAGGTTCTGGGCTCTAACCGAGCGGCGTGGTTTAGTGCTCTAGATCATTGCTTAGCATTCGGGAGGTCACCCATCCATTCCCACGATTCCTGAAGGAGGCTGAAGAGGGCCTTACACCCTTTGCACTGCAGTGTAGGTCGGACGGACTGCCCGCCCACCAGCACGAGTAGCTTGTGAGAATGAATCACAAAAGGGTTTGTTCTGGGCCCTAGGTAAACTTCGACGCCGATTGCCACTATGGCTGAGAACCTAAAAATAGTTGCTTAAGCTTTTAATGGCTTGGTGATAGTCTCGTAACTGTTTTGACCTTACTGAGAAGCCAACGATTGCATCTGGAGCACCTTTTCAGATAGTATAAATTAGAAGTGGGCAATATGATTCTTTATAGAAAATGAAATGACGAAATTAAATAAGTTTAATGATCTAGGATCTAGGTAATATATAGATCAAACAACTATGTTCCTTAAGATCTCCTAAGTAAATACGTAAAACCGTTTCAAAATGTTCAAGCAGATAGTAAAAGGAGCAATTGATTGGATACTGTACACACAAAGGATATTTTATAGTCCATTATAGACAAATGTTTGGTGACAGTCGCAAACAAATTTTCGATACATAAATCTTTAAGTTGATTTCCCTTAAAAAGTGTCCAGACCGTCTAGGGTTCAATTTAGCAGATAAATACTTGAAAATGTCTGGAAACATGCTGTGTTTCTTGATTCCCTGGCAGGAAAACGTTTCCTCAAGGGACAATTTAAAAGACCTTCTTCATGAAAAGAAACATTTCTTAATGCTTTTTTCACGTTCGCAATAAAACAAATTATTGCATATATAAATAAATATATATATAGTATACTATAATTATTTTTATGTAAAACAAATTTAATTGATTGTAGGAAAATATTATTAAAAAGGTAGAATTAAGTTGATATAGGTTGTTTTTGGATAGAAATAACAACAATTTGTTTTCTGTTCTAGAATTCCGATTTGTACTTAGAATTAAAGAGTAAACCGCTTGTGAATAGAAAGTTGAAGTTTACCGTTCTAGTTATAGACATATTTCACAAAAAGTCGAAACCCGATTTTTAGGGATGTAACCGAGGGCTCCGTACAAAATAAAATCATACCCTTCACCGTCCTTAATTCGTTGAGAGATTGTTTAATTGTTTGTTAATGACTAAATTGTCATTCTCTAAGGTCGGTTGAAACTCCTTTACTATATAGGTACTTAGTGCACTTATAACAAACCTTATTTAAGTTTATCTAATTTGTAAGCCAGCGGAACAGTTTTAAAATTATTTTATTTAAATACCTACGTGCGAGTTTTAAATAATGTTTCCACAAAAATAATATAGGGTATAAGTATAGTAGACAGTTTTATAACAAACATTTGCAATATAGGTCTGGATCTGGAACACCACCTCGCAAAATTTCAGAAGAAGAATGTAATGGACACATTTACTATATAAAATGATTGAAAATGATTATTCCTATTACCTGAAATAGTTAATAGACTGGTTATTTTATTTAATATTTTTAATACTAAGTAGGTAATTCAGTAGTTTTAGAAAGTAGGTTTTGTATTATTTTAGAAACAACAAATAATTATAAACATAATTTCAACTGATCTTTTTAAAATTTTTCGTAGGAGATTTCGTATCCTATTGTAGTAATAGTTTGAGTAATGTTTTGAAGAGGGTGTTAATTCATATAATATTATTAGTTACTAGTTACTAATTTTAGGAAAGAGTGACAGGCGTATCGTACAAATATATTAGTAGTTTAGAATATGGACGGAAGAAAAGATTGCGGTAGGGTGGGAGAAAGCTAGGATAGTACCAATCTACAAAGATGGCGATGAAAATAAAACAGAAAATTATAGAGGGGTATCACTGTTAGATGTAGGATACAAAATTTTGACTAGTATAATGGCAGAAAGAATAAGTAAATGGTTAGAGGAAGAAAATGTATTAAAGGAGAGTCAAGCAGGATTTAGAAAAAAGAGGGGAACTAGAGATCACATTTTCGTACTTAATGCATTAATAAATGGCAGATTAAAAAGGAAAAGAGGTAAATTGTATGTAGGGTTTATAGATTTTAAAGCTGCGTTTGACTCAGTAGACAGAGAATTATTACTTAAGAAGATATGGAATGTTGGAATTAAAGGTAGAATGCACGCACTAATTAGGGAAATTTATCGTCGAACGAGTGCAGACGTGCAAGTAAATGGGAGACTAACAAGGGAGTTTGTTACCGACGTAGGGGTAAGACAGGGATGCGCCTTAAGTGCTATACTTTTCAATATTTTTATCGACGATCTCGATGATGTCTGGATGAAAAGGGAAGAGGGTGGAACGGTGTGTGGCAAAGTAAAAGTGTGGGCCCTAAAATATGCGGACGATATAGCAATTGTTGCAGAGAGTGCCAAAGAGTTAGAGTCCATGCTAGGGTCATTAGAAAAGTATGTTGACAGAAATAAATTGACAGTTAATACGAGAAAGACAAAGGTGATGGTGTTTAGGAATGGGGGAAAAAGAAAGAAAGATGAAAAGTGGAAATTTAAGGGTGAGGAAATTGAGGTCGTTAACGAATCCAAATATCTGGGATATTGGTTCTCTACAAAAAATAGCACTGAGGGTCATGTAAGAAGACTTGCAGGGAAGGCACAAAAAGCGGCAAATGCCACTTGGGGGGTCGCAAAAAGAGCTGGTAGGGATCTACGAGACGACCGGGTTTACTTAATGAACTCGCTAGTGAGAGCGGTGGCACTATATGGGGTAGAGGTATGGGGATGGGGAAAGTTGGATAGACTAGGTAAGGTTCAAGGAAGATATTGTAAGATGGCTTTGGGTGTAGCAAAAAACACGCCAAAATATATTTGGAGGAACGAGTTAGGCGTAGAAGATATAGAGTACACAATTAGGGAACGAATTTGCAGGTACTTAAAAGAGATTGTAGGGATGGGTGAGGGAAGATGGCCTAAAGTGTGTCTAATCGAGGAAATGAGAGGTGTAATAAACAAAAATGCATCAAAATGGGGAAAAGCGGTGTGGGAAATGTTTGCTGAGATGGGTGTAACGGATGTGTGTAAAATGATTTGGGAGGGAAAGAGTGGGGAAGAAATTTATAATAGATGTAGAGAAGGGTTAAATATGTGGTGGGAGAAAAAGTTGGAGGAAGAGTGGGAGGCAATTACAAATTCATCCTACAATCAAATGTATAAAGAACTAATGCCAGGTAACGGAGGGGCAGAATATTTAAACAAAGCAAATAAAAAGAAAGACGATAAGGAAATGTGGGCGAAAATTAGATGCGGGAATATAGGGAGAGCGAATAAGAAAGGATATAAGGACTGGGAATGTAGGCTATGCGGAGGCTCTGAGGAAACTTTAGCCCACTTACTTTGTTGTGGAGTAGCCATACAGAGTCAGGGTGAGAGAGTTAAAGAGTTTATGAGAGTATGGAGAGGTGACAGGTGTGAACAGGAATTGGGGGGACTAATAATAGAAATTCTGAGAGGAGAAGTGTGCGAGGAAGTATGTGAATATTTAAGGGTAAGTGAAGAAAAAATGAGAGAGAGTAATGAATAGTGTTAAGTTAAAACGTTATAACATAGTATGTAAGTAGTTTAAGACAGTTAGAATGTACAAGGACAGAATGTAAAGGCTCATTGAGCATACATGAGAAATAAATATATATATATATATATATATATATATTAGTAGTTTAGTCTGTTCTTAAAATGCTCGCTGGTAAGACAATTACAAAAGCCATCACGCAATAATCTCTTTTTACTCAAATGTATCGTAGTTCAAAAGTTATAAGGGATAATAATGTTACGTACTGTTGATGTATTTAGGAAGTGCCCTTGACGTTGAGAAGAAGAAGAAGAATATGAGTATGAGACTATAAGGAAATATAAAACTTTAAGCGCATTTTTGCTGTTTAGTATAATAATAAATAAACTTGCAATGAACTTATAGAGGCAAAATATAAACTAGTCGTAGAATTAGTTCTAAATACAACTCTATAATCAAGGTTGAATATTCTGGAAGACTTTGGGGTTCAACTTTTGTTTATTCGAAATGAGTTATATAAAAGACATTCTATTGTTTTCTTTTAACGACTTCTCCAAATATAGAAATATAAATGTTTTGCTGCAGAAATGCATAATTTTCATTATCCAGGCTTTAGAATAGCCATAATATCAGATACATTTTTGTTTTATATTTTAGACGTTTTTTAAATATCAATAGACCAATAGCTTTGTGCGGAAATGGATAATTTTTATTTTACATAGATTTAAGTAAAAACCGGAATATTTATTTGTAATAAGTAGTTTACAGTTTTTTTGTCAATATTTCTGATAGTATTATCAACTTAAACCACCAACATGAGTTCTGATTAATGCGAAGTATGCGTTGCTCCGTATCTGTGAAAATAAACAAAAGGCCAAGGGATGAAATGAAATGACTGTGAAAAGTGCTATGCATTAAAAGGTAAAGTTAGGTTAGGGGTGAGGTGGGTTTTCCTTATTCCTACAATGAAAATTGCTATGCTCCAACGATTAAGTGCTATACAAGAAGGCCTTGGTTTAGGTAAGGGTATGTTCGCTGTGATAGTGACCGACAGAGGTACTCTACCGTCTAAACTTGGACGGGTTCAACTAGTTATTTGTAATTGTGTAGTTATTACCAATTGCTTATACTTACCGTATGTACAAATATCTTCATCCTTTTTTTATTGAGGAGCAAATAATATCTATATCTGATTTTAATTTTTATGAATTTCATGTACAAAATGAAAATAAGGAATTAGAATATGGGGGTTTTAGAGACAATATGTAAAATAGTGGGTTAGGTTAGGTTAGGTTAGGTTAGGTTAGTTATACTTTCGTGTTTTTGGGTTTAACGTTTAATTCAAAAGGAAAAAAGTTTTTATTTAACTGGCTTCGGTTATTCTACAGTCGACTAAATTTGCTTGTAAAACGAAAACGGTATATTTTCGCAGGGAAATTTTAGTATTATTATGTTCAGAGAAATGCTCAAAATCTAAAGCAAAAAACAAAAATTACGTAATTGATTTCGATTTTTCTAATGTCGACTAAATTTGCTCGTAAAACGAAAACGGTATATTTATGCAGGGAAATTTTAGTATTTTTATGTTGAGAGAAATGCTTAAAATCTAACGTAAAAAAATAATAATTATGTAACTGATTTCGGTTATTCTAATGTCCGGAAAATGAAAATGACGAATTTCCGCTGTTCTTGACAATAAGCTGAAAAGAGTAATAAATATCATGATGTTTGAAAGTGGTCTCGGTTTTGTGGTTTTCTGGGCAATTGTTATTTTCAGTCATCAACCAAAGCGACGTATGACCATGTAAGCAATCTCCCTTAAGCAATTTAGTTTAGAGAATTAGTGTTATGAACTATGCAACATTCCGAACTTGCACCACTCCAAATTGCTTTAATATATACGTCTGACCCGACCGGCAACCACACTTTCAACTAATTCGCAACTAATAAATTGTTCCGTATTAATATATCGGATATTCAAGAGGAATTCTGAACATGCACTTGAATCCTAGAAAATTGCACGTGTTTTTCAATTTTATTGTATTGGATTTATCAGTTTATCATAACAGTTACGTACATATACTATAAGTAATCTACTTCAGTTCGGGTTCTTAGGTCATCGACTTCAACGATTAAAGATGTTTCACTAACGTGTAAAAGAATTTTTCAAAGGAACGCTCCGTTGTAAAATAAACTGCAAAAGCATTTGTTCTGATTCTCTATGAATCGTCCTGGACTGCAACTTGATGAAGTCCAGGTATTTGTGTTGAATCTTGATTGAAGTAGAGTTTGTAGTCGTTTGAATTAAAGCCTTTGAGCAGATTTTATATACATATATTTACACTTTTTACAACTGAAAATACTGCTAGCAACTACCGGGAAGCGTTGCGTCACGATTGAGTTGTCGTTTGAATATTATTAATTGATTAGACTTAGTGGTTGATATAATTTTAATATAGCTGATAAATAGATAGTTTAATATGAATTGATATTGCTTGTTATCGTCTCTTTTTATAGATTATAGTGTTACAAGTGAGGAAGGAATTCTTATAATATTGAATCATTTCATGCTTATAAATGTGTTTTTACTGATTTGTCAAAACACTAAAAGTTGATGAAATAATCTACGAGTAAGGATAAAGTCTAAATAAATACAGACAGTGTAGTGAACGCCATCTGTAGATATTTGCTACTATACTGTTACTGTGTACGGTAATGATACTGATGAAAACCAATGAGTTTGAAATCTCGATATAAGTCTGGCAGTTTCGGCAGAATGCCAACTAAGACCATATTCTTATTTTTGTAAGTATAAAGTCAGTTAAAAGTAAAGTATAATCATTATAATAGTAATATATGAACGTCGAAACTACTTTATCGGCATTTACTATAAAATATATCATTAGAAATATGCTATTCCGTCATAGATGTGCAGAAAATAAAAATCGTTCGTGTATGTTGTTATTAAGGCAGGTAAATAAGTTAAAGAAAAGGTCTTGTCCCCGACGTGAACCGATCCCATATTGTTCGTGTGGCAGCCGATCATCGGTTTCTGCCCGATGCTATCCAAGGCAGACCAAAAGATATCCGAATATGTACGAATTTTTTCGTCTATAACAATTTAATGTTATTATCTATGGTTAAGATCCCATTATATTCAGTTTATTGTTAAAATTTTGTGTCTAGAGTCTCAGGTGCACTTCGTGGAATAGTTATCAATTTATACAAGTATCAAAAACACCGTTCTCGATGCCTTTGTGGTGCAGCTGCATCAACTTATTATTATAAAAAGGACAGTTCAATCCAGATAAAAGAGAGAAATATTAGCATTCGACCAAACCAATTCATTTTATTTTTTTATAAATTAGTAATTTTTTTTTTGTGTATGTAATAGGATTAATAAACGTATTTAGTACGCATCTTATTAATCACGCATACGCTGGTCCTTCGAGCGATTTTCTTGGAAACTTTCATGTGGTACAGCAGTACACCGGCGAAAATAAGTTTTCATCAAGTGATTCATACTCCTTAACATCTATGATTTAATGTTTTTGATATTTTAAAGTGTCGAGCATAAAATTAAAGCTTAATTTATTCACATAAGCGTGGAATTAAAGTAACATAGTTTAAAAGTACGACTTGATACAGCGTGAAGAGAATCGTAGAAAAAAGGAAAATGAAAGAAGCATAAGGAAAGGAATTGGTACCAATAAGGAAAACATCTTCATAAATAATTAAAAGTCATCAGAAAACTATGATTTCCCCGCGTGATCTCAGAAATACAAAGATCTGCTCGTAGAAGATTGGATTCAGTGCCAAATATGCAAAGGATGGTAGCACGAAAAATGTAAAGCTTATGATAATATAAGAACATTTATTATGATTATTGCAAATAAAGTATAAGTTTGTAAGATTTTTGTCCTCCTACTGGAGAAAAAGTCTGATTTTAGCGTTCTTTATGGTTTTCGAATTTATTCTTTTGTTTTGTGCCCAAATTACTATTTTACTATGCCAAATAGTAAAACTTCTATTTTGCTATTAGTTTTTGTTTCTAACACTAATTTAGTCTTAAGTTGGTTGTTTTACCCCATCCTATTCTACACTATTTGATTAAAAGGAACACCTGATAATTAGTAATAATAAATAAATTTGGTACAGGTATTCCCATCAAATTATATTTGACTTGACACTTGTTTGTGACCTCATTCACAAACTTAATCTACGTTCACAAATTATTTGTACCAACAGATTTGACGTAAATGAAGTAAACAACACACGCCAAAAAGTAGAAACTGGGTCGAAATATTTATATAAATTTTTAATTAAACAAAACTTTTATATTCACAAATGGGGAACAAAAGGTTATATTAGGTGAATACGTGAATAACGCTTTCGGATCAACATTGTAACTTGTAAAAGTTTCTTATGTATATTTAATTTAAAATTGCTTCAACCAATTTTCGATATTAATTCGCTTTGTATGGTTAATGGTTTAAAATTCAATGCCCTCATAATGCATGTCATGTGTCAGTTTATGTTTGCTGCTATTAAGCAGATTGAAAACAAAAAACATATTTCGTTTAATAAACCCTATGGTAACTTACCTGGTAGAAGTACCATAAAAGTTAGGGTCAACCTAAAAGGAGATAATGTAAATTAAACCGCATTTTCTTCTTATATCAAACATAAGGGAAATAAATAAACGGAAGTTTCACTTAATAATTTAATCCATCCCGACAAATTTGTTTTTGAATTTAATTAAATATGTTTCATCAAGCATGCACTTAAGATACATTGATGATAAACTTATTTGTTTTTCTCCTTTTTTATTAATTGTGGACCGCAGAAAATAGAAACACATTTCAAGATTGCATTTATTTATTTTAAGTTCTTTGGAGTAAATATATTTATAATTAATTATATATAATATTCACGCAAGTACACGTAAACACGTATGTAATAATCAGAATAATGAATAAACTTGTAGGTGGTATTTAACAATGGTCATATTATTTATGACATACGAATGATATCTTTCTTATGTTTGTATATATACACGCGATGATTTAGTCGTCTAATTTTTAAGTGATGACGATGTAAGTAGTATCTTTTTTTTAATTATATTAATTATAAGTAGTTATTATTATAAGGGTGATGCAGAGCTTAGGGAAATGGGAACTCGAAGGGCTCTGACGGTTCCCAAATCCACCACACGGGGCTTAACAGGCAGACGTACAACAAATATCAAAATCAATTTCTAATTTTATCTAATTGTACGAATAAACGATTCAAATAATATATATATATATATATATATATATATAGCTGAGAAGTTAGATATTGAATGAAATAGTAATTTTTAGTTTTCTTAATATTGCATAGGTATTTAACTTCTCGCAACACATCTAAAAAAAATACCTCAAATAATGTTTTTTTATGAAAATGAAAACTGTTATTTTGCCGTTGTACGTCTGTCCGCTATTGATCGATAGCACCAATGATTTCGTTGCAGTAACTATATTAAAATGTTTGTATTCGGGACATCTAGGGATTGCCCCGCGAGCTCATGGAAGACTGCCTATGGAGACCAACTCGCCAAGGCAACGACATAATTAACATTGTCGTAATGTTTGGGCGAGGGTCCGCCAAGGGGTAAGTTCAGGTTGCATTTGTGATGCTACGTTCATTATGATAAACCAAAAAAAAACTTTGAAAAACAATCCGAAATCAATTTCGTATCAATAGGCGTAAATAAACTTTTTATTGTCAAACTTCACAAGGACCCTTTAGTTATCCTTATTATATTTCTGAAGATAACAAAAAAGTAAGACGAAAGCTTTTGAAAAGAATGGTCTGCTTTTTATAATGACTTTCCTTTTCCATTTATCAAGACAAATGTTTAATGTTAACTATGAACGAAAATTGCTTCAAACATATGTTATTTAATATCGTTTTAGGTTACTCATTTTGATTTATAATAAATCTGTAACTTGGAACTAAAAGGGTTAATGACAATATTTGCTGTTTTGAGTAAACCATTGCATTAGATTTCAATTATTGCTCTTTTTCAAATGCAAAATCGGCCAACGTCAAATTCAAGCAATATATGATCCACAGATGTATCAGCTTAAGCCAAAAGGTCGAATGTTTACTTTGATCCTTCTAGCTCTAACTAATTCAGATCTATTCTAGTGATAGCAGCGATATCGGCGGTGATTATAAGTAGTTCTGTTTGTTATTGTTCTTATAACAGAGAACTGATCTTGTTATGACAGCCAACAAGAAACAAAAGGGTTAATGTATATATTTTTTAATTTTGGAAATTTATAAAAATTTTAATACAGTATTATATTGAGGTATGACAAGACATATCGCCATTTATTTCGGTTTGGTTGGAGAATTATCGAAAATTCATACGGCATGCTGATGAGAACAAATTAGCTGGAAATCGCGATTCACATTTAGTGGTTTCGATAAATTATTAGCCAAGAATTTAAGTTCTTTAATAATACCATATTCCGCTCAAGCATATTACATGCTGAAATAAATATGGTAAGTACAACTTTTTGCAAATTTGAAGATTTGAACATTGAACCTTTTAGCTTCAAGCCATGGATATATTAAAAGCGTCCATTCAAAAATATTACTTGAGGAAGTTATGCAAACTTAAAATAGTGACATAGATTGAAAGAAATAGTTTACCCCGTAAATTCTTTTTGTATAAAGTGAGGGTATTACTTAAGGTTAATGAAATTATAGACAAGATTTTCCGCATATTTCTGACGCAAAACTTTTACAGAGTGCTTTTAAAATGATCTACTTACTTTATGAATGAGGACATTTACAGGGGTCTCTTAAACAGAAATATAACTGAAATAGGAATTTGACTAGAGTCCCTTGAAATTTGACATCAGTAGCCAAAAAGTTAAAATGATTAACTCATGCACTTTTATGTTCACTGAAAGACTTTTAAACTTTCTTCTGTAATGAAAAAATCATACGTAGAGTTCTCAACGAAATTACCACCGTAATTAAATTTTTTCTGTGTACTTAACGTGAATTTTTAACGAATGTATGCTTCACAAATGGTCGAGAGCGAAATATTTTGTACAGGGACAGCAAAAGCTGCCGTCGACGTTAAGTTAAGTAATAAATTGGTGTCTACCTATATTATATTGTAATTTTATAGTATATTAACCTCTTAATTCACACATAACGAACACTTAACTAGCATTTACGAAATGAATGAATCCTAAACATTAATATTTAGATATTTAAAACATTTACAGTAGGATCTTTTTACAAATAAAACAGTGTAAGATAAAATTCAGAATGAAAGCGTCATTTATCACAGTGGTAGTCATTGCTCCAAAATTCCTTTAAACGTTACAAATAATGTGACATTCACCGGAACCATATTCAAAGGTTTTCCCTAGTTTTTTTGTGAAGAATGTTTTAACAGCTACACAAACGGCTTTTCATTTCGATCACAGTCTTTTTTTGTGAGAAATGTCTTCCAAATTCTCTCTCCGTTTCGTTTGATTCATTTTTATATACCTACACCGTACCTATATCTCGAGTTTCTCAGATATTCGCTTTTACTTTGTAAAATAAAAATACGTTTCCATGCTTTTACAACCAAAAGGGAAAATAAAATTTAAAAGACTAGAAGTCTAACAACATTTGTTAACCTATTACGCTATCACGTTACTCTAGCTGAATAGCTGAATTAAATTAATACACAATGAGATTCTAAAGAAAACCGGGTGATTATAAATATTCAATATATATAATTTAAATATTCACTTTTTGGATAAAAATATGAAAAAATGAGTACATATTAAGCTAGGAAGGTATGAAAATAAAAAAAATATGTTAAGGATGTTTGAAACAAAAATCTTAATACACACTAGTGCATGTTAGCAATCAGCAATTATTAGTGCATTAAAACTAACTATGGTGGTGTTGTGATGATACTTTTTAATTTTTTTAAAAAAAAGAACAGTAGATGTTTCAACAAGATTTTTTATTATTCACTGGACAATTGTTTCAACTAACAAGTCATTTTCAAGAGTACATTGGCAATACTAAAGTTGCATTATAGCGAGATTCTATTTAAATACCTATTCTAAAAGCGAAAACCTAATTAACGTACATACATAAAATTTTCCATAATTATTACAAGTTTAATAAAAGAGGTGTATTCTGAACAAACAATTCTGTGTGATTACTAACGTTGTTTTTGTTTAGTTTCTGGGCATTCTAAATTTCAAGAAATTCCAATAAATTTAATTTCTTGCCCTTATGTTGAGTGTGTATTAAATTAATATTGAAATTTATATTATGGTTTTTATTAAAAATATCTTCTGAGAGACCTGTATTACATGTTTTCTTCTTTATGTTATTTATATGTTCTTTTAAACGGTTGTCTAAAGAACGACCAGTTTGGCCTAAGTAGATAGCATTACAGTCGATTTACTAAGTCTTTTTACTAATTTAGAACTAGATTGTTGTATATAATTAATAGAACAAAAACTGATATTATTTTTATTATGGAGGAATAATCACTGAATAAATATTGTAAAAGTTTGTTTCTCAGTTTTTTATTCAAAAGATTAGTAACTAAAGTGTCATTGTGACAGTTTTTTATTGCTATATATGTTTAGTATTTAATTCTGTTTGATAGTTTTTTATTGATTAATCTATAAAATATGCTATGAAATGTTGATAATTTGATTCTGAATGATTGGTTAATGGATTGTTTTAATAAAAACCATAATATAAATGTCAATATTAAGTTAATACCCACTCAACATAAGGGCAAGAAATTAAATTTATTGGAATTTCTTGAAATTTAGAATGCCCAGAAACTAAACAAAAACATCGTTAATAATCACAAAATTGTTTGTTCAGAATACACCTCTCTTATTAAACTTGTAATAATTATGGAAAATTTTATGTATATACCTTAGTGAAGTTTTCGCTTTTAGAATAGGTATTTAAATAGAATTTCGTTATAATGTAACTTTAGTATTGCCAATGTACTCATGAAAATGACTTGTTAGTTGAAATAATTGTTGAGTGAATAATAAAAAATCTTGTTGAAAAATCTACTGTTCTTTTTTTTATTTCTCAAATATTATTAGTGCAATTTAAAACGCATCAGTACATATTAATAATTAATATTTACTCACTCGGCAATAGATTCTTACCGTCTTTTTTCCAAGCTAACATTATAACTTTTAACTATTTATCTCGTTTGCTACACCCTAAATAATTTCTGGTCTTACCGTTGCTTATTTTAACTTATGATGATAGCAATAGTTATAGTTATAGTTTGGTGTTCTCTTAGCAATTAATATCAGTTAATATTTTAATACATTTCCAAAATTTCATTATAGGTACCTATACAGTTGACATTTCTCATATCTAGATATTAAATATTTAAATCAATCTAAATTTTTTATCTGTGTATGTTGACTGTGTTATAACCCTTAACATAAACAGGCAATAGCAAAAATACTATTTTATTCACTTATGAAGTAAATATGCGAGAAGACTTCATCAGATTTCGTGTACCATCTGTTTTTTTAACGATATTTATGCTGCTGTTTGTGTAGATGCTAGATATGATGTGCTGATTTTAACACATTTGAAATACTTAAAAGTGGTCCGGTGAAATTCACGTTGAAAATAAGCATCCGACAGATTCGAAGCATTTTCTGTGGATACAACAGATTTAGTCGATCTTTATAGTGAAAGTTTATTTGGAAATTCATATAAAACATTTAGATGTGCACTCAAAATATTATGCAGATAAAAATCTTAAATATCTCAATATCACTGAAAATAAATAAATTCCAAAAATTGTCTCTTAATTTTACTTTCTATATTATTAATGGAAGAATTACTAAGATTATACCTAATAATCTTTTTTATATTTGAATCTAATAAAAAATACTATTTTAAATAGGTACATAAAAAAGGCAATTTTATTGTGTTGTGCTTCGTTCATCCCGTTTGTTTGAGAAAAAAAATTTAAGGCTGAGAACATCTGATTGCGAATCTTTCCTTTGAAATATGACTGAAGAAGAGACTTTAAAAGAAATTTAATTTTGTACAGCCCACGGGCAAATCTGTCTTTCTCTTCTGAAACGCGTAGAATAATAAGTTTAGAAATATCAGACGTTTTGTTTCTATTTTTAATTAAAAAGTCGCTTTTAAAATCTAATAACCAACAAAAACTAATCCCATACATGACGACAAGCCACATGGTGGTATAACAAAGATTTCTGTTTAATTTTGGTAAACTACATACGTAGTGGATACGTATTTTGACATATTTTGAGTGCACGTAAATGAGATTGTCGACACTAACAACGTCTTTAAAAATTTACTTCCTATAAAGAGCACTGGGTGCGCTACGAAATTGAGCAGTCCGAATCCTTCGACTGACGCACTCGTAGCAGCACACGTATGCTAAACATCACTTGAACAGTATTCGTCTGAATGCTCTACGGAAATCTTTATTGAAAATTGTATAGATAGCTGGATTCAATGCGGAGTTCATGTATCCGAGCCAGAACGCGGTTGAAAACGCGATCGGTGGTATATCGTAAGCTAAACGTAGTATGTAGAGAAAGAAAAAGGGCAACCAGCATGCAATAAACGAACCCATTATTAACCCTAAAATTAGTGTTGCCCGTTTCTCCTTCTTCCTCGCGATTCTTCTCTTTTCGCGTTCTGGATCTCGAGGTTTTTGGACACGCGGCACCAACTGTTCAACTTTGTCACTAACGGGTTCACCTTCCGTTTCCGACTTATGACCTTTCATAATACGTCTGCCAAAGATCGGCTGACAGAAACGCATTTTGAGAGGTTTGACAACAGCACACCGCGAAACAACTCCTGAGTCCGAACTACTAGGATCGAACTCGCTTACCATGTCCGTATCGATAGCCATCGATGGCTGACGAGCTTTCGCCAGGGCTGCCGCTTGACGCTGGAGCTCACCATTCACAGAAAGAGTAGATCCGCGAAACTGGCACTGGGCAATCGGGTTTCGGATTACTTGAGCCGTTGTGTACACCTACGAAAGAAAGATAAATTATAAATATTTTCACTTTCTTTACTTGGATATAAATAAAACTTCACTAGATTTGATAGTTTCGGCCTTTACTGATGAAAATCCATCTTAATTAGAAAAAACAAAACTTTCATAACATAGGTTTCGCCAAACTTTGGCTTCATCAGACGTGAGTACATACCACTAAATAAACATTGCAACCTGGGTGATTAAATATGTACACAATCAGGGTGGTGGTAATATTTACAATAAACTCAAAAGTGGGGAGTTGTTGCCTTCGGTCTGGTTGTTGAGCAGGGTTCCTAATTTTTTATATTTATTAATTGCTAGGTTCTCCAATAATGTTAACTTATAGCTCTCATTTTCTAAATGAATAATTTCAATACAGTTGTTGATCATGTGACATTCTTCTGTGACATGGTTTGCAGAGGTGGAGTCTGTCTTATTCTTTATATAGCTGTTTTTGTGTTTTGATAGACGTTTATTGAAATTCCTACCAGTCTGTCCGATATATAAGTTGACCTGTGGGTCATGCCTTAAAGTATATTTCGTACAGACTGGTAGGAATTTGAATAAACGTCTATCCGAACATTATTATATATATATTAATTTTAATTAATAATAAACAAATTGGGGTAATAATCTGTTCAGTATGTTGATAGGTTTATTTCGCAAAGACTGCGACGTTTCAACGTGAAATTGTCATTTTTTCCCTGAAGGAAGCTTAATCTGACACCTTAAATTATTTTACGATTTTAAAATATTAAACATTACCAGATACAGCTTGAGTATACAAGAAACGCTGACACTTCAAAGAATGAGATAATTAAAATTTAAACTTGCTTAAAATTGTATTACATCTAGAGAAAGTGTATACGCAAGATTTCTTATGGGAATTATCAATAATACATTAATACGATATTAATTATTGAATTAATTTATACCCAGTACAGATTACCTCATACAGTGAGGGAAAATTTTGTTAGTGTTGTCACACCCCCGCTGGGACTCGAACCCAGGATCTTTGGCTTTACGCTCCAATGCTTATGTCACTTAAAATTTACCCCTACTAAAAATTCTTCAAGTATCTCATAATTATTAATATTTTTATTACTAATCATAAATATTTTTACTGTTCAACTAACAGTAACGGAAATTTATCTAGATGAGAAACTGGTTGTTAAATAATTTGACTTTTAATATCCATAATAGATACAGATTAATATTCAATTCCATTTCAAAAATTAGCTACGTGTGATTTACAGATAATAACAACTGTTGGCATTTCTACCATTTCTGATGATTTTAAGATTAATTGTGAATATTTTGATGAGATAAGTCTACTATGTTAGCAAATGCAGAAAATCGAAAGAACGGATATTTATTTCAAAAATTTTCATTCGCTAGGAAAACCGACTGATTGAAAAGACCAAAAAGCCAACACACCAATGCATGCACATAAATAGAAATTTTTCATTTTCTTGTGTGATAACGTTTCCTATGAAAACTACAGTATGGTAGGTTATTCTACCTGAGACGTACAATTTCAAAATCAATATGACATGCACAGTTCTATTTGGTAAACAGGGTTATGAAGAGACACTATCAATCTTTTGCAAACCGATGTGAATTTTTCCCGACCGAAAAATCTCGAATGTGAAAAGGCTTTATAGAAAGAATTCTATTGAAGAATAGTCGCGCATGGTGCTGTCAAGTAATTCCAACATTTCTTTTTTCTACCCATAAACAGAATGCTTTTTGTTACATTTTCTTCTAAATCGAAATAGCCTTATATAGCAGATGGCTCGAATACCATTCGTGCTATGAATGAGAAAATTAAATGAAAGGATTTTTAGTGAGTTACTTATTTTTAACTAATTAAGAAAGATATAGGTACAAAAAAGTAATAAATTTATTTATTGTATATGAATGTCGTTACTTGTAATCGTATTAATGTATATTATAGACTTACATTTAAATTACAAACTCGTACAATGAATAAGAAGGGGTACTCCAGCTATAAATGTTTATTAAAAAAGTAACCCCGTTTTAGAGCAACAAATAAAGGTTTAATATTCATTAGCGACTAAAAATATAACGTATCTCAGCAATATATTAACCGATTAACTTCTAAGACCATTTTATCGACGTTTAATTGAAAAATCTGTTATTAAAAAAGTTAAAAACGATTAAAAAATTATATTGATAATAATTATTACATTGCACGGAACTTCCATTTTGACATCTTTAAAAATCCTAAGTGACCAAATTAGTCGTGCGGCAGCTAAAAATAAAGATCGTATAAATGCCATAAAAAACTATTAGAACTTATCCCTAAATTTTAACGTCCAAATGCAAAAAAAATGCTATGTTTATATGCTCGCAGCTCCAGAGCCTCAAGGAATCTCCAGTGGCCAACATGCTGGGAAAACTTCAGTCACTCCCCTCCCCATCCTACAACGTAAAGCAATACCTAAAATGGCAAAAAATCCCTGTATATTACTATTATATTAAGGCAGCTTTAATCTCAGTTTCGATCCTCCTTGAAACACGAAAGCCTTATAAATGTGAGGAATTTAGTAAACTATTGCTACCGTAAGGAACATTAAATACATTATAAATTCAATATGCTATAAGAAACTTTCCCTGCTATAAATTAATGTAGTAAAAGGTAAGACTGTTAATAAATCAGACTCGACGTCAACATGATTTCAGAGGATTTATTTTAATTAATTCACTATTAATACATTCAAACAAAAAATTGTTTAGAAATGAGTTATTGATTACACATACCCAAAGTACGTCTAAAATGCTAACAGTATTTGTTGCTTATCAAATATTAGTATTGTAGTATGTATTGGTGTAATAATAAGCATGTTAAGTAATTTAAAATTATTAAGGTCTAACTAATTCAACAACAGTTATTATGGAGGGTGAACAATAGAAACATTTAAAAGTGCAGTGTTGATTACAAGATAGAATACATAACAGGAGTTTGTTTTTTGAAATTCATAACTTTTTAAGTGTTCATACATACGATATTTGAATGATCTTCCTATCTGTCCAGGATATACTTTATTGCAATCCCCACATTTTAACCTATAGATACCTGATTTTGATCCTTTATCTAACTTTGTTAATTTTTATGAAATTTTCTAGAGAGTTAATAGATTTAAATGATATTTGACTTTCATTAATTTTCTTTAATTCTCCTTCAGCCTGGATTTCCTGCTCAATTTATATTTACTCTATAGTTTGCTCTCATTATCGATAATCACTTGTGCTACTACTGTTTAAAAAGTTTCACTTCAAAATAATTGATAGAGTTGGCCTCTACTGTATGAAAGATAATCATAATGATATTAGGTAAAGAAAACAGTTTTTGATATTTGAAGGATCCTTCTTCTGAAGATGGCCTTGTAGGTAGAAACATTTTAATAAAAATTAAGTGAAAGTTTTCTTTACCTAATGTGATATATAATGTAATGTGATATTAGGTAAGGAAAACACTTTTTGAAAACTTTCAATTAATTTCTATTAAAACTTTTAACAAGTTTCTACCTACAAGGCCACCTTCAGAAGAAGGATCCTTCTGTTTCCTTTACCTAATATCATTTTATCTTCAAAAATGCTTACTTTTAAAGTATCCTTTTCTTCGGATCCATCTTGGTTGTCGTTGGCGTCGCTGGTCGAAATATCGGATGCGAGATCACATGTTACTGTCGGAATGACCAAAGGCTGTCGATGGGATTCGATGGTTGCAATTTGACGTTGCGAACCCTCTCTAGGCGACGTGTTGCTGTTCTTGTCAACGGGCGAACTCATTTCGACGCCATTGTCATTTCCGTTTTTCGAAACTCCCGGCGTCGTTGTAAAACTGGTTACTTGGTCCTGTGGGTTGGGCGGGCGTCGCGACGGCTTCTTGATCCCGCGACGTGCTCGTGCTTTCGCCGCATAATAAATGCGGATGTATACGAAGACCATAATGCACGATGGAATGTAGAAGGAGCCCAACGCCGAATATAAGACGTAACCCACTTCTTCACTTAACTAAAACAGGAAGAAAAATTAAATGAGTTAATTAATAATAAATACACAAATCAGGTGAAGCGAATTGAATCAAATAGATGTTATTTATTTAAAAAAAATATATCCAATAGTTTAAAAAATGAAAACACACAAAAAGATGTTTATTTAATTCACTACAATTTTTTCGCTTAACTTAAGCTTCTTCAGGTGAAGATATAACAAAGTTTGTGTTTAGTATATACGTATATATACCAACATATTATGGTGGGGGAATCAGACATTAACATTTAATAATGGAGAACTTCTAACGTCTAATTGGTCGTTTAACATTTTATTATCTTTATTGTGTCAATTGATTTCTAAACCTTCTAGTAAATCTAATTTTTTACTTTTATTATGAATATGTAAAATTTTGAAATCTATGTTAAAAGTTTAATAAGTTTTTAAAATTAATAACGAAATCTGCACATAACGGGTTATGTGTAGGTTAAGGTTATACTAAGGCTCTTGTACATAGAGTTATGTTTTTGTAAAAATAAAACGTTAAACAAAGCAAGAGTACTCATTTTTGGTTCTACAAGGTCCATTGGCTCATCCTGAGCATATATACGAGGTGATAAGTAGCAAATATTAGTTCGGTAATATCCCACATAAACAAAGAATTGAAAATCAATCTTATGGAGAGTATGTACATTAATAAATATTGTAAATTAAATATAATCCTCAACGACCAAATCGAAACCAATAATTCTCCCTTATTAAATTTAAATTTTTAAATCTTGTTGCTACCACTACTCTCCTTCTTTTTCTTACAGCTAGTATATAAGCATATTTTGTGCAATATGTCAACATTAATTTCTTCCACCTGAAGAAGCCATTAAATGGCGAAACAATTGTCGTGGACATGAAACTTTGTGGTTGTCTTTATTAATTTTTTCGTTATAATCATAGAATTGTAATTTTTATCACTTGCTTGTAATAAGAATATCTAGACAAAATCAGAAGATAGGTTTTTACAGTCGCAATCCATAGTAGAATTCAGAGTCGTGGTCTAAATGAATAGTTAGATCATCGGCAACTGCTGCTGCACCAATGGTACTGTGATAACAACCTTTGCGAAGGTTATACCTCAAAGTCTCGTTAGCCATAGCCTGCACTTAACCGTCCATTTGAACCACAGCCCTTTAGCCCGAATCTAATTACCTATAATTCAGTTCAGCGAATGTCATTGAAATATTAAATTTAATATATGTTTTTTTTTGTTGTAAATAAGAAAACATAGTTATTATGTATCCACAGAATGGTATAATGTCAGGTTCACTTTCTAGTCTTTTTTAAATATTACGATAATAAGCAATTTCCTTATATATAATTTTATTCGCAGTAATACGTGTATCACGTTTCTTTATTATTAGGAGAGTGCTATTAACGAGCTCCCTTTACTCGAGATTGCTGATCTTCATAAATTATTAATTAAAACCACCGGAATTTAAAACTGGATAATGCGATCCCGTTGTAATCTGTTAAGATGCTTAGACAGCATGGCCACGAAGGCGGTAAAAGCGTGCTTCTACTTTGGATTAAATTATAACTCTGTAAATTGTAAATTACTGAAAAATCTTAAGCTAAGCGCTGTATCTTGCTAGACCTGGCATGTTAATAAAAAAATACGAAGAAGTGCGAGTAAGACTCGCCTTGAGAGTTCAGTCCCATATATTCGTTGTAAAGCATTTTTGTTTTACTTTATAATCATCTATTAGATGTTAACTATATTTTCTTGTGAAGACTGAAGAATAAATCAATAATGCCACATTGTATATCATGTTGTACCTGATCGGAATGTACATATAAAATTTATTCCCTGAAGTAAAACATAAACAATCAAGTCACTCAAAATGTTATTTTTTTTAATTAATTAAAAAGCTATCAATTTGAATGTTTTATTGTTTTCACACTTTTCTTGAAATTTATAAAGGAAATCTTCTGGTAATCCTCTGTGTAAGGAAGAGGAAGCTCTAGCCAAATAGTCTAGTTATATCAATCAAAGTAAAAGAAATCAACTTTGTCAGGTAATAATTTTGCATTAAATTAAGAATGAATGATTTTTCAAATTTTGTTCTTAAAGTATCTTCCTTAGTGCCAAATTTCAATATCTCAGATCAGGGGAAATACTTTATACTAAATTATGATATACAAATTTTTAGTTATTTTAAAATATATAATGAATTCTAATGTAAAGTAAATTTATACATAAGAAGAAATTCAGTAAATGGGTCCGTTCATTCTTATAAAAACAGATTATTCTTTGAAAAAGGTAAAATATTTTTTGTGTACATTAATGGCAAAAAATTGTTTACAGAATTGGGGGAACATCGTTCCGGAGCTAACGAGTCTCCATTTTGAATACTTGATCCTTTTTTAGTATGTATTCATTCTTCAAGTAATAATTAGAGTCGAAACTAACTATGTACGAAAAAATCGCTTATAATGAAAAACAAGCTAGATGTTTTTCGCAGACAATAGTAAAACATCTGTTCTCTGAATTTTTCATACATATTTATGTAAAAGTCTCTATACATTAGAATTCAAATATGAATATCGCCATTTTCTGGTTCTATAATCTTTTTAAGATTACTCATGCATACGCTTATTTGTCTGTCACAACCGTATCTCTTACCTACAAAAGTCTAAGGTAAATAAAAATAAATCCTCAAATCATCCCATCTTACGGTTTTTGAAAAATTCGCGTATAATAGTATGCTATTATATTATATCTATGCTTTATGTTTATTAAGTTTTTTGACTTGTGTTCACAATATAACAGTAATTAGGTATCGTGTTCGTCTGCTACATTTAAAAGTGTTTGTTTTTTGTTTGATGGCTAGGGCAGTTCATGCACCGACGTAAATAAGTACAACTTATCTTTTAGTAGTTCTTAAGATGCAGTAGCGGTTTGCATCGCAGGTTAAGTTGCATTTAAGAATCGGAACAGATGCTTAACTTTAAACATAGGTGGTTCAGGATTTAACCAGACTTAAGAATGTTTTAAAATTTTAACAGTAGTAATAATGTAAAAATGTGATTGAAGTTGAGGAGGTTACAGTATCATGTAGATTGGTGTTTGGGCGTAAAAATGTGATGCTTCGACAGGTATAAGAACGAGACGATAATAATTATTGAATATAAACATGGAATCAACAGAAACAACTACTCCGAGGGCTAATACCCCTGCCGGCATTGAATTACACTGTTGATTCCGAACGATTATTAGACGAAGATAACAATCCAAAAAATTAGGTAATAAAATCCTTTTCCGTATAATTACAAAGGATCACAGACCCCACATTTGTAATGCGTCCTACACAGTAGGCACAGCGTATCGAAAGCCATATCCACGACCGGTTTCGACCTATCGGGTCTCATCAGCTGGGTGCTGGCAGAAAGGCTTTTACAAGATATTTAATAAATATAAACATGGAATCAACAGAAACTTTCTCTTAGCTAACCAGCGGTGCAAACTGCCATTAGTATATTGCATTTCTTTTAGTCACTCCCTGTCTCACTCTTATATTACACGTAAAATACATCACTGCCTTAAATACTACAATTCATTTGTAAAATGTATTACTCAGCGCTTGCATTTACACATCACATGCCAAAAAGAGTTAAAAATAAATTAATAATAAAATTACTTTTCCGCGGTGTGCGACTTCAGTTCGATATTTTGCCTTTAATCACAAATATTAAACTAAATCTCTGGATTGGAATAAAATAAAAATGTTAAAAGGATAAACGAATCTAAAATTATATTGGGAAACCACCATTCAAGACATCGTGGTTTATTTATTTAAACGCGAGAGTGCGGTGAAAATGTCATTTCCGCAAAGTATCTGTCGAGTCAGGTCTTCGGTTCAAGGAGTAAGGAATATTATGAGAAAATTGGATAGATATAAGTAACCTAACAAATCCGCTCGCAACGAAAGAATAAGCGTATAATTTCTTGAGTGATTTATAGTGTTTAAACATAGCTGTTCACTGTTTCCATATGACAGTGAAAGTTTTGATAGAGTGAATTTCCAATTGTGGTAGCCTTTAACAATTTTAAATATCCAAAATAAAGGCAGAAACTAATATTTATTGGAAAACTTGGAAATAAATAGGTTTAATAAACAAAATAAAATTTTAAGTTATCAGTAAGAGATAAAGAAGACACCGTTGTTAAGCCTTAATGCGTATTAAAATAAATATTCTCCCACCTTAACTTTAATAATAATATTTAGTAGATAATATCATAAATTGTACGACGTGAAGAAATTTAAGTTAAGCGAAACAATTGTAATGTGTACAAATATAATTTCTTTCAGTTCTTTGTTATTCTTTGCATTAATTTTGATAGAATGATGGCCTTTATACATTGCCCTATTCTAATTTGAAAAACAAGTAACATAATATGCATTACGTAATATATCTACTACTTTTGTAAATAATGATTTTAAAAATGTTAAGGAAAGGAAGTCAATATTTGTAAACAGGAAATTCGTAATGACACAATGAAATTGAGTTGAACGAAAAGATATTCGCGAGCTAAAGAGGGACTATTTTGAGGTGGACATTTCCGAGTTTAGTAATTAAACGATAAACTTGAAAACGCTTCAAGTTAATGAGAATAATTATAGGATTTCGTTCGTCGATGATGCAGCCAAATTTCAGCGGTTAGGTTTGTGAAGCATAGCGGAAACATTACCATACAAAGCAACCCCTACTTTTCAGTTGGAAATAGCAATAATAATAACACGAATTACCAATATAAATTGTAGTTTCCACAGAGAGATTTCTTATCACGGAAATTAACGACTTTTTGAAGTGACTGCGAATGTATAAAGCAGAGTATCAAAGGATAATAAGGAATTTAAAATCTTCCCCAGAATGAGTAAAAAAGGGGGTTAAAAATAAAAGCACTAAAATCGTCACTATACCAAACTGGAGCGTATATATAAGTTCTAATAGTGATTTTTTTTGATATATTTTCGTAACTAATATAATTAAATTAAATAACTTGGTTATGTTTCAGTGAAATTATTTTTTTCAATTTTAAACTGTAAAGGTAGAAATTTTGATGTACGTTAATAGCAAAATTATTTGCCACAATATAGTAATTGTAATTGTGCCAAAACATTAAATCTGACAAAATTCCCAATTGGTTTACTTATTTTGCACAATAATGCTAGATGTGTTAAATTATCGAATTGATTTCTTTTATAGTTTTCCAGATAAATGCGAAAAATGAGAAGAAATTGCAAATTAAAAGTTGTTTAAGATTAAAAAATAACGAAGCCGTTAACCTTGGGTGAACCATTTAACCATTATAAAAATTATTTTATACGGTGGTATATTCATATTGCTGTTAAATTTTTTGACTAAAATGAAGAACTTTTGTGCTATAATGACTGGGCAGCTGTCATTCTAAATACATCATCCTGTATAGAGAGAAGGGAGAGAAACAGACGTAACTCTTTCAAATAACAATTCTTTTTCTTTCAATTCAGCCACAGGGTGAACTTGTACTTGCCGGTTCTTGTTGCTGCATCTGTCTTAACGACAGCAGAATTTATAATCGTAGACAGTCGATTCCATTACAAAACTCCCGTACAGGTATCGATCGAACGGAAGGAATTTAATAGAGCGCCGTAAATTCCTTTCTACTACGAAATGATTTCAAAGGAAAAATCGGACAAATTTAAACCTTACCCAGGTCGAATTTAGCTGCACCGAGGACTGCTTTGATCTGGTTATAAATGTGCATTTCCTCTCAACTCTTTTGGATATATCTTTGGCACTATTCAGTGCATTCTAAATGCAACATCCCTGCGAAATACACTTTGAAGGACGATATTTACAGAATCCTGAATAGATATATTTGAATGAATTATAAATGAAACATGCTGTTAAAGTCAAATCCTCAGTAGGCAGCTATTATTTTTAAAAATAAAAATTCAAATGAAAATTTTAAAAATAATTATCCATACAACATTCGGTCTTTTTTATACTTATTTCATTTAAGAAAAGAACAAGTAAATGTAACTAAAGCTTTAATGAACAAAGTTTGAATTTTTGTATTATCCTCTTCACCAAACGAAATGAGTACGCCCAATGCTATCGATCTATGGATAAATTATAATACTTTTGCCTAGACGAAAGTAGTTTATACTAAAATCGACTTTGGTCGGTACCACTTATAATGTTACGGATAATGCTTAACGTGTGGATCAACCAAAGTTTACATAGGATTACATACGATATCAAAGATATGTTAGTAAAGTCTGGCTAGACAATAATAGGTATCGCGTCATACATTTAACTGATGCTATGCGCTATCCACAGGAACTATGCATCGAAAGTAACTATACCTACTATGCTATTACTACAGATTAGGTTAGGTTAGTTTTAATGGTCAATGGTTAGATGTCGGATATGCTAACAACAACATACAAATTTTTATTAATTTTTAATTAACATTACAATAAGAACGGCATAAGTTCTTGATTAGTAATTTATCGAAATTAGTAAAGGTAGATGGTGATATTGATTTTATTAGATCTCACCAATGACCAGCAGATCTCAGCCGATGAGAATATACTTCCATTACTATATATTATACCAATATGCTTTAAAATAGCTTCTTTGTTTTGGCCGGTGATTTATCGAGAATGCTGATGCTGATGAGGTCTAATAAGATCGAAATCACGATTCATGTCGGTCAGTTAGTCGACCGTTAATTATCTCGTGTACGAGTGCAAAGCGGTTGATTTTTTCTCTTTTTTCTTGTGTTTTGAAACAATAATTATTTTCTTGTAAAAGTATAATTAAATACATAAAAGAAAACGCTTTTAAATATTTCACTTTATGTTTATTAAACAATCTACAACTAATTCTTTTTCAAGAGTAATACTTATTTACTAAGGGGAAGATGTAAATGGTTAGTATATAGGTAAGTAGGTAAATTTGTTACAAGTATAGGTAGGTACAAATCCAGGTATTAAGGAAAAAACATTAATTAGCTTATGGCTCTCAGATATTCGTCAATGACAGGCGTATCTTTGAATTCGGATTTGTCGTTTGTAATGTTGCGTTTCTTTTTGGAAGCTTTCTTAATTTCAAATTGTTCTAAAATGTTTAGACGTTGCCCTTTATTTTCTACATGTAGTACTTCCATGTTTTCATTCATGGTTTTTTTCTATACAACATCTTTATTATGCTCGTGTAACCGTGTACCGAAATTTCTGACGTTTGACTAATATAGAAAGAATCACAATCTTTATAATTTAGTCTATATATGCCATTTTTTGTAGTTTATTGGTCTTTTGCTTGTTGTTCACGAAAATCTTCTTTAAATTACATTTTTTTTATGGAAATTGGTTTTATATCTAACTTCTTTAGTTCTTTGCATTTTTTGTTATCGTTAGTATAATTAACTTAATATTTCCTTTTGGTTTGTAAGTATAAAAATTATTTAGAATTCATCTCTTTTGTTATTTTCTAATTAGTTCGTCTATTAATTCGGGTTTGTAACCATTATTTTCAGAAATTGGTTTTATTGTGTTTTGTGTTTTCTTTTTGAAAATTTTGTTAAAAATTTAAAGCTTATGAATTGAACTATGAAATGTTGATAGTTTTATTTGCCACGATTGTTTGGATTGTTTATATATAATGTCGTCACTGCTTGTAGTTTCCCTGTATATATATATATATATATATGTTTAAAAGTTTCTAAGTTTTCCAAGTTGTGGTGTGTTTTATCGGTGTTTCTTATACTCGTAATAATTCGTATAGAGTAAATAAAATATAAATAATAAAACAACGCAGAACTAATGATACAGTATACGGCTAGCGCAGAACCGAGCGGCGTGGTCTAGTGCTCTAGATCATTGATTAGCATTCGGGAGCTCACCGGTTCGATCCCGGGTCCGGCTGCTCTTGTTCAAGTTTTCTGCGATTTCCTTGTATCATTTAGGCAAATTCTGGAGCAGTAATATTCCACAAATAATCTTTCACTTCTCTTCTGTCTTCATTTCGTCCGTCTCATCTTTCTCTCCCTAACCACACCACCCACCCATTCCTACGATTGCTGCAAGGAGGCTGAAGAGGCCCTACCCACTGGCTTTGCACTATAGTGTAAGTCGGAGGGACTGCTCGTCCAGCAGTACGAATAGCTGGTGGGAATGAAACACAAAAAAGTTTTTAGCGCAGACTTTCGATACAACTTGCTACCTCTCAGTAGTAACGTCACGCGAGAGCGCCGAATCCTTGTATTATCAGTGTTGTTGCCTATCACGTATATAAGCTGCTTTGCTGTCGTCGATTCAGTTGAAGAAGTAGATACCTTAATAAGGTCCTTGTCTAACATATGAATTATTTCAGTTTGCAGCAGATATCAGTAGATAACAATATACTGCAATAACTAGTGATACTTATCAAATGATTTTTATTTTGTGAACATTTATGGCACATTTCCCTCATTTTATAATAAATGCCGGAAAAGTGTTACAGAAATTTCGACGTTCACATTTTAATATAATAACATATTTTATGAAAATTAGATAAGTGGTTAAAAGGAACAACAAATAGTTAGTTAGGAAGCATGAAGTGCATTGACGACAATATCGCATCTATATTTCATTCACGTTTCACTAATTGTACTTCCGGTGAATATTAATTAGGTTCCCGGAGTTTGCCAGATCGACTTCCATTTCGCTCTGCAATTAAGTCAAATTCGTCATTTGAGTTATAGTGAAAATCCCTATTACCTGTCTGCCGATGTAATCGTGTAATAGTTATGGATGGTGAAGTATATCCCTGCTGCATATAATGTATGCATCGGGTCAAATAATATATTACATAATACCATTGGAAATTTGCATTATACCTAAGTTGGGAGGTAATAATTCCGAGGTCACATTGAATTGTGTAATTTTTATGGATAGGTATATTTTATAGAAGCTTTTCTTAGATTCTACAGAATATGGGTGTCAAAACCGCCTGTACCTTAACGGTTTTCATCGTTATAGTTTTAAGTTCGGTTAAATAACATGGTGTGTTTTATTTGAAATAGGTTTAATTAAAATATAATTACAAAATTTATAAATAAATAAATAAATACAAATATTTTTTATGCTTAATAATGATTTCGATTTCTATTTTGATGGTTTTTGAACTTACATTCTATTTTGAAATTACTAAGAAAACTAAATGTTGGCCAAAAAATACGATCTGATTCGATTTCGGTGGGTATTGCTAATGTTGATTAATAAGACCCATCGCAAAATAAGACTCAGATTGGTTATATATATTATTCTTTGTGTTTCATTCCCACTAGCTACTCGTGCTGGTGGACGGGCAGTCCCTCCGACCTACACTGCAGTGCAAAGCCGGAGGATAGGGCGTAAGGTCCTCTTTCAGGAATTGTGGGAATGGGTGGGTGGTGTGGTTAGGGAGAGAAAGATGAGACTGACAAAATGAAGACAGAAGAGAAGTGAAAGGTTATCTGTGGAATATTACTGCCCCAGAATTTTCCCAAGCGGTTCAAGGAAACCACAGAAAAACATGAACCAGAGCTGCCAGACCCAGGTTCGAGCCCGAATGCTAATTAATGATCTAGAGCACTAGACCATGCCGCTCGGTAGTCGATTCTTGTTTTAATTAAAAATTATTTAATTTGCAAATCTATAATATTTGTATCAATTATATATATAAACTTGAATTCAGCAATAGCTAAAACCGATATAAATTTTAGAATAAAGAATACTCAAAATACACAGTCTTGATACAACACCAACCATATCAAACGATGATATTATATTGTTATTTTATTTACTTTAAGGGATTAATGCCATACAGTATAGTATTGAGTGGTTAGATTTAATATTATTTACTGTGGTGTAATAAAAAACTGTTGAATTTAAAGATTTATAATAGTTTGGCAAGAAAATAATTAATTAATGATAAGCATTTCTTAATGAGAACAATTTATGTATATCTAACTTACATATAAATTAAAAACAAATGTCGGAATTTCAAACACATTTTATTAATTCTGATTTCAATTTTCAAAACAGGAATTTAAGTTAATTCCATTCAATTGATCATATCTTCGAACTTGGTGTATGATTTAAAAGAATTGTAAACTAAATCACGAAAGGGTTTCTGATAATATCGATAATGTAAATCTTCGGGGACTCACCGAATGGAAACCCCACATATTTATTAAAACCTGAGCGCTATTGTACGAGGGTGATCCTATAAGTATCCGACCTGACCTAGAGATGGCGGTAGTTATTTGAAAAAGAAGACGCCATGTTGTTTGTGAAAATGGAGAAAAATTGTCACCGTTACGTGACACTACTTTTATTTAAAAGACCTCAGCCCAACCAATATAGAAGGTGAACTAAATTCTACTCTTGGTGAGTCTGCTTCTTCGTATTATATTGAGTAGCAGTGTTTAAACGAAGCCATGCGAGCTGCCAAGGTAAGTATCGTAGTGGTCGACCAAATGAGGTGACGACTGACTCCAGAAATGGTGAACAAAATCCACAATGTGGTCCTGGATGAAAGTGCGCGAGCTAGCAGACATTGTAGGCATTTCAAAAAGTGCGATATATCGCATATTATCTGATTTGGACATGAGAAAGCTGTGTGCGAGATGGATGTCGTGTTTGCTCACACTCGTGATTGAGTGTTTAGCGAAATTTTACATCAATAAGCAGAATGTTTACGTCGTTTCATACCCATGGATGAAACGTAGGTCCAAAAGAACAATCAAAACAACGGACTCGAAAGGGAGCACCGGCTCTAAAGAAGGCGAAGGCCGTTCCATTTGTAGGCGTCGGTTTTTTGGGATGTCCATGGGATAATTTTCATTGACTATATTGAAAAAGGAAACACCATCTACGGCGAGTATTATGGGAACTTATTGCAACGTTGGAGCAAACAAATCAAGTAAAAGCGGCCGTATTAGGCTAAGAAGAAAGTGTTGTTTTATCAAGAAAATGCACCAGCTTACAAATCCGTTATTGCAATGGTTAAAATTAATGAACAAAAGTTTGAATTGCTACCTCATGAACCCTATTCGCCAGATTTAGCCCCCTCGGATTATTTTCTGTTCCCAAACTTGAAAACATGGCTCTATGGTCAAAGATTTTCCAACGATGAAGAAGTGATGTCGGCAGTTAATGGCTATTTTGAAGAGCAAGACAGTTCTTTTTATAAACAGTGCTGGAAAAAGTCTATAGAGCTGAAAGGAGATAATATATATTGAATAATTAAAATAAGTATATGTTTTCCCAATTTTTTTTTGGTTTCTTGGTTGGGTCGGGTACTTCTGGGACCACTATCGTATTTTGAAGTTAACACAAAACAACACTGTTTAACAAATTGGATCCGAAACGTGATGTTGGGCTCTTTTTCACTAACCTCCACAGCTTTGTTACGTTATGCTTAGATTCGTAATAAATCAATGACTTTGTAACCCTATTGATGGTTATTAATAGTTTTAAGTTTAACTTGTGTCCTCTTTCAAATTTAATTTCCGATGAGGACGTCCAGCAATAATTCCTTTTTTATTTATTTATTATATACTTTAAAACGATTTATTGCAGTTGTCGTCCCATTCGTTTATTAGATCCAAAATGATTTCTTATTTTAATGATTACATTCATCCTACGTAAAAGTTTGGAGTCATAAAGTTAATTTGCAGTATAAAAAGTGTCGGCTAAAATTCTGCGACTTTCAATTAATTTGCCTTTTATGTCCACGTCGTAAAAAACGGGCTCTGTAATAAGATGCAACTTTGCAACTGTTTCGCACGTAAAACCCGACCAATAAATTAAAAACTTATCCGACAGCTGCCTCCAACGATTTCGTGGATTTTTATTAATTTCGCGTACAAAATGCTGACCACGAGAATAATGACCTGTTATAAAAGGTTATTGCTGGCGCTCAGATGTGATGCACAGCATACCTACATACAGAGTAGAGCACGAGTCATTCGAGGGTTGTCGATGAATTACCACACATTCACCCGTACATATACACATATGTACAAAGAAACAATAGACTTCGTTTATGAATAGGTAGTGGAGAGAGCCTCGATCAAATACTGACAGCGGCAGCAGCAAAAATAAAAGTGGAATTAATTAAAATCGAACTGGACATAGGAAGTAGACGTGACCCGAACTGCTATTGGTTCGTGTATCGCGTAGCCCCACAACATTTACCATATGTGTGGCGTATATTAAATAACGTCAATGGTTTGAGATATGCTACTGTTCCCACGGCTTTGTTTTGTGTTGGCTATGGGCCAATCAATACGTTATAGGTAAATAATCGTACCATTATTTCGTCTCACCATACAAAAGAGTTAATTAATAATGAAAATTTATTCTACATACATCTACTCATGGCTCTTATATTTATGAAGGTGTTTCATGTCAGTCGTGTATTTTCTTTTTTCAAATCCGTTATGAAATTTACGTTTCGAAAAAGGGAATTCCGTCGAATTGCGTTTGAATGCCAAAACTCGAATTTAGTTGACGACACTCAACTTTTCTTGGTGGAGGATTAAAACACGTTCGATATTAAAAACAAATATATTTAAAATAAGAAGAATTTGATTCAAAGATACAACTGAAAACTATTATAATGATAAGAATAGATAAAACGTGTGTTTACCATTCAACAGCTTAAACCGAAATCCCTCAAAGAACTAGATGTTACTTAGTAACTACAAAATATTAGAGGGGGTTGAAAAAGCAAAGCGTCAAGCGACCCTGGTTACAAGAACTGTCCCCTTGCAGGTAGCAGGCAGTATCATAAAAATTAATATTCTGGAATTTGGAAAGTCAGTGACAATTTCTAGATTTATCGGAACTCGCTTGAAGATAGATTATTGAAACGTACAAATATAAAACCGCTAAACACGAAATGAATATCTAAATGAACATTTCTTACATATTATTGAATTTAACGATAAACAAGACAATAACTGATGAATACTGAAAATATGTGTAACAATTAAATACTACTTAACATTTTCAGTCCTTAAATCTATTTATGGAAACTTATTTTTTATTATATTATGTTAAGCTTGTATCAGTTTTCGCTGAACAACTTTTGACTGTTAGGTACTATTTAGTCCACGCTAACTCGAATTCTCCAGACTTTGTTTATATGAACGGTGCGATAAGGCCCGAATATGCAACTGTTTTATAAACACGGGCTCTGCCCTCCGGAGAACTATCCTATAAAGTCTTTCGTAAGCTATCAATATTGATATTTAAAAATTGTGTGAAATTGTTCATTTGTGCTTTAATTTTCTAAAGTGTCAGTGTTTTCAAATAATAAGTGAGTTGATTCACTCGCTGATCAATTTTACTATTAAATTATTTATAATTTATTTACTTAATTTATTATAAATTAATATTGAAATTTAATTGAGCACTATGCGAGTTGACCCTTAGTGCTTTGTTTTTGAGTATGATGCGAGTTGACCCTTAGTACCTGAACTACTACTCATTACTAGCTTATTGTATTTCCGTTGAGGTATTTCGCGAGTTGACCCTTAACACCTGTGATCTGGAAATGATTTAGTTGCAAATTCATGAATTATTATTTATATTTATTTGCTCACATATTTTTGTTTATTTGTTTCAGATAAGTCATCTCGGACCAGTCAGGCCATAAATTCCTAATTTAGTATTGTTAGTTATTTTTTTTTATTCTAATTATTTAACAATTAATTAGTTCATGTTTTAATTTATATATTTTTATTATTATTTTTAAATTAAATTTTATTTAATTTTCCTGACTATTTTAATTTCTCTCTACCAAGGAACTTCAGTAACATTTTTCTGAATGTGTTGTACCAATTTAACATACTGTTTTTTTTTTTGGAATGGGGTATGTAACCGTAGTGTCATTATTATCATTTGCCGCTTTTCTCCGTTTTCACTGATCAACTTTTAGTAAGTGAAGACGAACTGATGCCAAAGAACTTCACTCATATTTTACTGAATGTGTTATTTTTAAGGTAATATTTAACCAGACTATATCTACGATGAACTGTTTGTAAGATAATTTAATTTATAGAAACACAAATTTCATAAAAATTGACTTAGACCGTTGAAATTTTTACTAGTTATAATCAGGTTTTAAGGCTAACGTCACGCCAAAATTAAGTTTCATAATTTATACAGGGCGTTCAGAAAAGAAAACATTTTAAAAGCTTCAAGCACGAGTAAGTTCATTTTTTCAAATGACACCTACCAAATTTTATTTGTCATTCGATTCGTTTTTTATCCTCTTTCGATACATTCTGATGTATTTTATTTGAAAGCAAATCCAATATTATTCAACAATTTTCAGTTCAGTTATTTATCAGTATGTATAAGTTTCAGCATGTAACGGCTTCCACAATTGACAATCATTATATTCTATGTAGTTTTTATTTTTGTAACTTTATTTTGAATTACTATCATGAATCGTTCAGTTTCTGAGAAAATATTCCCTTTCATTAACCACTTGTTAGATGTTTCTATGTCTATATTTTCTTGTTGTAGTTGGTTTTGGTATTTCCTTAAGTGTTTTTGATTTTCATTTTTAAATTTTAGATTTGCCAGGTTGAAGTCAGCATTATTAAGATTTAATGATGTGCCAGACGTTGTAAAAGCACAGATTGAATTATTTATTGGGATATCAACATTTCTTGCTTTGAAACATGATCGCAGGTTGTCGACCTATCTGTATCTGTATCCTATTTCTAATATCAGTTATTCTTCTGTTTCCTTATTGTAAATGTTTCTATTTTTATTATTATCATAACATTGATGATTTTGCTGTTGGTCATCCAAAAAGGTAAATAATAAGTTCGTAGAAAATTTTATTCTCTACAAAGAACGTTCCATATTTTAAGTCTCTCAAGTTTAGACACAGCTTTAAATGTTTTTAAAATATAAGTGTAGTATTCTTGAAATTTTACATATGTATATACTTACATGTACATTATGTTTAAGATAATTAATTGCGTAGTTTATAACTTAATTAATTAACAATCTAACCAAATCTTAGTTTTTATAAAATACCCATTGTTAGGTCAGGATTAGCAACTACTTCCTATCATTTATTATAGTACCATCGTAATTCGATATGATGCTATTGCTTCTGTATCTTGAGGAAAAGTGTATGTGAGGTTTAGAAAGACATCTTTCTGGTACCCTCAAGTCGCACGCTAAATTAATGGCGAACAATTGTGGTTTTGTTGTTTGTTGGATACGAAAACTGCATTTTTCAACTATTTATTTACAATATTAATAATTATGTATAAATTCGACAAAGACCGTGTGTCTATAAAATTTTAATTGACTATCAAATGCTTAATGAGGTAAGTCTATTAATACAAGCAAGTTCAGAGTCACAATCACTTTTTAGAATCTCCCTGTTTCTAAAAAAAAAAAAAACTTTTTTGTTTTTCATTCCCACCAGCTACGCGTGCTGGTAGGCGGGCAGTCCCTCCGACCTACACTGTAGTGCAAAGCCGGAGGGTAGGGCGTAAGGCCCTCTTCAGCCTCCTTGCAGGAATAGTGGGAATGGGTGGGTGGTGTGGTTAAAGAGAGAAAGGTGAGACGGACGAAATGAAGACAGAAGAGAAGTGAAAGATTATCTGTGGAATAGTTCTGTCCCAGTATTTGCCTAAGTTGATAAAAGGAAACCACAGAAAACTTGGACCAGAGCAACCGGACCCGAGTTCGAATCGGTGACCTCCCGAATACTAAGAAATGATCTAGAGCACTAAACCACGCCGCTGTTTCTATCGTTCCTCCTAATTTTATAACTTTCTTTAAGGGTATAGTCAATTTCCAATTGGGAGATTTTGCAGTGGGTACGTCCCCCGATATTTAAATTTTTACTTAATACAAACTGACACTAAACTACAGTAATGACAATAAATTTTAGGAAAAGCAATTTACCCAAGAAAGTGACCAACTCTTCATAATAACAATAGGTACCATGAAACAATAGAGACGATATGGCTCTCGCTCTTAGAAGAGCTGTACTCTAATAAAACAATAAATTTCTCTCCACTAGCATTTAGAAAGGTCCGGGTAATAATCCACACAAAAGGTTACAAACTTGCAAGACGGAACGAATCAAAATTTCATAATATACAAACTGTTAAATGAACATAGCTTAATATAAATTAAAATGGATATGACTAACACTTCCAAACAAAATGTACTTGAAATACAAAAGAACAAATGTTGACCCTTTTGGATCAGTTTGTGACTTAAATATTGTACATACCATTCCAACACTAAAACTAGAAACTTAAATTTAACACGCTTATTGTGAAGACCGAACAGCTTCCTACAAGAATAAACTTAAAACTTATCGAACAAACCTTTTAATGAAGATTATTAGCTTTTCATATAGAAAGGATCTATAAACCACCAATACATGGCAAATGATTTATAATCTTGACGCTAATCCAATGATTCCACTCATTATTGATAGGAGTGCTAAATATTCAATGTACCTCATATGTTTTTTTACGTCAATTTTTGTATCGGTTTTTCAAACAACTATAAGAGATAATGTTTTAGTAGGTACATGAAGTTATCTCCGCTGTACGATTATTATATTCTGTCCATGTAGTAGGAGTTTTTTTTTTTGGGGGGATTGATATTGTTATTTTCTAATTACGTCGGACCTAAGTGCTTCGAGTTTCCCAATTAGTAGAACTGTAACTGCGGATATCTTTCTTTTAAATGAGCGTCGTGTTCTGGGATATCCTGCCTGTTGAAGGACGTGACATGCATAGTGCAGCAGATAGATAATACATTTGCAATTTTATTGTTTTTAAGTTATTTGTTTCGCTAGTTTGAACGAGAAAATATTCAAAACGCGTATATGTATGCAAATTCGCTTAAGCTGCCTACAGGTAACAACGGCTTTTTGTGTTACATTTTCTGTTCGCCTTGAGCTAGTTAATCCTTTTCCGCTGTCTGTTGTTTCTGAAAGCACAACGTTAAAAAAACTTTGCATCGAACAGCAGAATTTTCAACCGGAGAAAACTTCGAACAGCGGTCGAAAAGAATTAGTATATTGGATAAATATTGGGTTGTATATTCTGAATTCAAAGTAATAAACTTTTAATGTACGATTCCGTAGCCGTATATTAACGTAAAGTAGCATCTTTTAAATGCGAACTATATTTGCTTGTGATGATTGAAGAGAAGGAATCATTTAATTATTTCACATAAAATTAGAAAATAATAAATGAAAATGGAATAAAGCACTTGGTAACTTTTTCACAGGTTTATTGACGAACTCGACAACTGTTATGACAGGGGTCTGTCATTATCAAGAATTACTAACCAAATTGAGTAAAACACAACTAAACTTTTCACAAAATTTTTTATTTTCACTTCTATAGTTTTGTGAATAGTCTAATCATGTTTTACTCAATATGGATTGAAACTTTCACCAAGTAACAGCCAATGCAATCAATCATACTAAACAAATGTTAACAAATCCGTTTGTTTATAGATATAAGATAAGAATGGGCAAGTTTCTTAATTACCTAGTTTATACAGTAACAAGAATGAGTTATTAGAATATATTTCTAGTTGTAAATGTACAATAGTTTGTTTGTTATACATTGCTTTCTTAATTTATAGGTTTTCCAGAAAGTTAAGTTTCTTACTTTTGGATTGTATATGCACTATTTCAAAACTTTGATTGTAGACTCGTAATACAATGTGTAGAAGTTCCTTTACAATTATTGCTAGTTTGGATGCTTCTCAAATGTCCTTTTTTGAGAGTATTAACGGATCTACCTGATTGTCCAATATATATAGCGTTACAATCATTGCATCAAATTTTATAAACGCCGCTATTATCTAAATGATCAAATTTTATTTTAAAAATGTATTTTCACAATATTTGCACCATACAATATTTGAAAATAATGATTTCCTTACTACATAACTTTTAGTTCATGGTCAAAAATTTATCGAAATTGCTAAATCTTGATCGTGATTTCGATGTTATTGGATCTCATCAGCACACCATACGTAGCATCGATAAATTATTAACTAATCCGAAGTTGTTCCATAAAAGAAAGTTTATTTAATATCGTGTTAAAGGCAGTATGTCGCCATCTATTGATATTTACTGTTAACTCTGGTATTTCATATGTCTAACAAAGTTTTACGAAGACACATCTATTTGACAAACTGAGTCCACGACTCAGCTTATATTACGTGATAGTCAGGCAAACGCAAACCAAATTAATAAAGAACAAAAATTGGATTGATTCAGCCGTTACTCTGTGATAATTCATCTTTACGATAAATGAATAAACACTACTCTGTTTATTATCACTTTTTATTTACAAATCCTTTTGACTATAGTTTCGAAACCATATTTGTAAATAAAAAGTGATAATAAACAAAGTAGTGTTTATTCATTTATCGTAATAAAGAACATTTAGTTCTTGGTCAAAAATTGATCGAAATTACCAGATGGGAACATATAGACTACTACCTCTAATACGATATTAGATTTCTGTATTTTTAGTTGTTGCAATAAGACCTTCTTTTGTCTCAGTCGGGTCGATAGACAGAATATCATGTCATCATAGAGGTTATAGTTTTTAATACCTTAAACTATAACCCCAAAAAGGTTAGAAAACTTGTAAAGGAAATATCCCTTTATTCAAATGTAAGGAGTAATTAAAACGTTCAATAAAATATAATCATCTTATAGTAAGATAGTCCTTATTTAAGTTAGGCTTTAATTGTAACATAAATATTTACCAAAGTAATATTTACTAATATTTACCAATTTTCATAACCAGTCCCCTACCCTTTATTACCCGTTGGATTAGTTTGTATTTCTGTTGGCAAAAATGTGTAATTCTGATTACACACCTACTTTTTAATATTTTCTCCAATATATTTCTGGATATCATTACGTGGTTCGCATATGTGTACCAATTTATCATCGAAAAATAATTCAACCACCTGTGGTGTAATTACACGTATGTAATTTTAATGGAGGATGTATAGTTTGGGTATATGTAGGTCTATTAAAGTCCTTTTTAATCTACCAGATCTGTGTTGGAAAAGTACAATTTTCATGGGAAAAAGGCAACTACGAAAAAGCATGGCGAACGGAGCTATTCGTTACGAATATAGCATGCTCATTCTGGGGTGTAAAATAAATGCTAATTCTGTTTGATATATGTTACATGCAATTCTGCAATGCATACAAAAAGCGAATACATTTTATCCGACACTAGCAGCGTACGTTTGCATTAATTATGATAAATTACAAATTCTAACGACTGTACTGCTGTAGAGCTACAGTGGGTTGTAGAATACTTACTCTGCATTATATCAAATAAGTAGAAAACAATTTACCTTGTTATTTTGATAGAGTAAAACTTTTCGTGACAATAATTTAATGCTACATGCGTGGATATAGGTAATGTAATACATAACATATATTTTTTCCGGTTGGATGTTAGTAATTCATTTTTAATACACTTTCCATTATCTGATTAAGCTAAAACTTGCCACGTGTGTTTCAAATGGGTAACAGTAACAGTTTTCACGACCTTGAAGGTTTGATGATGACTAAAAACGTGCAAATTTTACGTTTATACATGTTACGGTATGTAATTAAAAAATAAATACGATGAAAAAAAGCTTTTAATATAAGCTTATAATAATGATAGAAATCAAACAAACACTGTTGTAAAGTTTTACAAAGTTTTTTAATAAGGCTTCTCTTACACTGTTTCGGCTTATCAGGACATTATCAAGGAGTTGAGTAGAAACTGACTTCATCTAAAGAAACATCACTATATATACATATTTAAGTAAGTGGGGGTAAAAACAAACCATATTATTTTATGTCCTTCACATTGTTCATTTGTAATATTTTTATTATAAAAAAGGCATTTTGAATTTCTAATTTCTCTAACAGGTTTAATCTTTTACTTTTATTTATACAATGCAAAATCTTAAAATTATCTTCACAAAAGTTATGATTATTTACAAAACAATGTGGGGAAAACCAGTATTATATTTTTTATCAGTAATAGACTTTTTATGCTCCTTAAGTCTACTTTTAAATGATCTACCTGTATGTCCTACATAGATAGCATCGCAGTCTGAACATTGAAACTCATAGACACCTGATTTTTCAAGTTTGTCTGTTGTTGAGATTTATTTTATTAATTAGAATTTTGCCTAAATTTGTTTTATAAGAACATATATTATTGATGCCTAACTTATTTAACCTTTTGCAAATTGTTGTACTTATATCTTTATAATGATTTATAAAAGTCCAGTTTATGCGTTCTTTATCGAAACTTTTTCCATAATATATATGATTATGTGTATAATTTTTGAGTTTTCTAGCCAAAATTTTATCTACTATGTTAGGGTTGTAGCCGTTGTTAGATGCGATGACTTTTAATAACTGTAGTTAGTTTCTACTCAACTCTTTAATATTGGCCTGATAAGCCGAAATAGTGTAACAGAAGTCTTATTAAAAATTTTGTACAACCTTACAACAGTTTTTGTTTGATATGTGTCATTATTAACATGTTTTACAATTTTCCAACCGCATCCTCCCTAAATCTTAAGCCTATAATATTTGTATGCGCGGTAAATAATTAATTTTTAAATGCTCGTCGATAATAGTTGATGAAACTGTTTTAAAATTTAGCATGTCACTATTTATTAACTACCTATTTATCCAGTAATTAGGTGCTTTATAATTGATTAACTCCAAATTTGTTCAACCCTTAAGAAGCCATTAATCCAAGGAAAAACTTATTTGTGAATTGGTTCGATAAAATTTCGTTGCCCTTAAAAAAAGGTTAGAATTGGAATAAAATAAAGTAGTCACGTGTATGATATTCAAACATTCATATGTATATATATAAAACTTTATCTATTATTTCATTTTTAATTCCATATTTTAGGTTTGTTCTAAAATTTTCTCATTTAAGTACGGATTTATTATATTTGTGTACGTGCACACTCCTGCGGGACGTGCGAGTAACCGTTCAGAGTTCTTATTATTCGCCTACGTAATTTTCATGGTATTAAATTTTAAGGACCAGATTCGGCCTCGTGGAAAGGGATCTTCACTTGTTCTTTTATATTTCATTATTAGCATGCTTATTTGGATTCTGAGATATTAAAATTTAATTCAAGGTTGAATATATTTCCTTGGGTAAATAAATCTTTCGTAGTTAAAAATTTGCGACGGACATTATCGAAACATGAAACGATGTAATTGATGCAGCAATATGCCGAAACGAAAATAACCTATTTTTGTAGATGAATAAAGCCTAAATGCTATTGTAAACAAGATCTTAAATATAACAGGCGGGCTGAAAAGTTCGTAGGCTGAGCCATAGATGGCGCTACTAGTATCAAATCCATATGATTTTTAGTTAGCCCTAACCTTCAAAAGATGCGTGTATAAATTTGACAGCTGTTGCACTATTAGTATCTGAGTTATAGAATTTTCAGCGAAAGAACTTTTGTTACTTTGAAAAAAATGGATAAAAAGGAATTTCACGTGTTAACAAAGCATTGCTTTTTGGCGAAAAAAAAAATACTGGCTTGGTTTGATAAACAATATTCGGATTTTGCACCAGGAAAGTCAACCGTATAAAAGTGGTTTGCTAAATTTAAACGAGGCGAAATGAGCACCGAGGACGATACACGCAGTGGACGCTCCAAAGAGGCTGTTACCGACGAAAACATCAAAAGGTCCACAAAATAATTTTTGATAACCGTAAAGTGAAGTTGATTGAGATAGCTGAGACTCTAAAGATATCAAAGGAACGTGTTGGTCATGGTGATATCGTGAAAGATATATGTACAATGTGTGTGCCGCGCGAGCCGCGATTCTAAGCAGTGTTTGGAGCTGGGAGCTGTTCTAATAAATCCGACTTTTTGCGTTTTGCGTCGATATGTGAAGATGGATGAAACATGGCTCCATCATTTCACACCGGAGTGCAATCGACAGATCGATAGCCAGCCGAGTGGACTGCACGTGATGAACCGACTCCAAAGCGTGGAAAGACGCAAAAGTCGGCTGGCAAGGTTATGGCATTGGCATCAGTATTCTGGGATGCTCATGGTGTAATATTCATTGATCATCTTACAAAGGGGAAAACCATAAACAGCGACTATTACGTAGCGTTATTGGAGCGTCTAAAAGACAAAATCGCAGAAAAGCGTCCTCATTAGAAGAAAAAGAAAGTGCTGTTTCATCAAGACAATGCACATGCACCGTGTCACAAATCTATGAAATCGATGGCAAAATTCCATGAATTTGTCTTCGAATTGCTTCCGCATCCACCGTACTTTCCAGATCTGCCCCCCAGCGACTTTTTTCTGTTCTCAGACTTCTAGAGGTGCTCGCTGGAGAGAAATTTCGCGCCGATGAAGAGGTAATCGCCGAAACTGAAGTCTAATATATCTTGAGGTTAAAGACAAATCGTATTATAAAAATGGTATCGAAAAATTGTATGACCGCTATAATCGTTGTATCGCCTTCGAAGGGAACTATATTCAATAATAAAATCAAATTCTATCAAAAAATATAATTTCTTTTATGCTAGGCTACGAACTTTTCAGCTCGCCTGTTATAATGCCTATAATTGGACTCTCTTACTCAGAAAAATGGCTTAACGATAGGAGAGTACATGAGAAAAAACAAGAGCAAATTTACACAAAAATAACGATCTGAATTTTAAGGCTGGATTGAGCCAGTTGGGATTTTAGGATGTTTTTTGTTTGTTTAGGTACGTACCAGGTCTTTTATTACATGTCAACTAAATTGAATAGAAAAGAAATGACATGATATTACTATTTTGTTCAAACTAAACAAATTGAAGCTGTTTCTGACGGCTATTGAATAAGATAAATATAATATACTACACAAGTACGCAGAGTGAATGAATTGAAAAAATTTCGATTTTTTTGTATTGGGTGCCGGTCTGCCTAATGATTTAATTTCCGTCATTTCCGTTTAACTATCCAACTAAATAATTAGCTTAATAAAAATATAAAACATTGCTCCATAATATAAAATTCTATGAATTGTGTTAGTTCTTGGTCAGTAATTTCTAGAAAAAACCAGAAGAGAATCGCGTTTCGAACTTACTATTATAACGTAGGAAATAAAACACAACTGTTTAATAATTTAACAAAATATTTTTAGTAAATCACGACGAATCGTTTCACCTTACTAAGGCTTCATCAGGTGATGAAATGTACGTACATTAGCCTTAGTAAGGTGAAACGATTCGTCGTGATTTATTAAAAATCTTTAGTAGTGAGTGATATTTCGCTGGGCACTTAGTGAAACATAATTAAATAATCAAATGATTAAAATAAAACACACTTGGTAGGTTTCACAACATATATTAGAAAATCTCTGACACGTGTTTCGGTAGTTACACCATTATCGAAGAGTTTAGGACTAAAGGTGCATAAGGTATTTACAAACTATTTACGTAGTTTATTATTTATCAATAGAGGGGAAACCCCAAAACCTGTTTGATCGTTCGTAATGGGTAGGTAGTTTATGAGGGCCAGATTTAGTTCTAAGATTTCTAGGTAGTTTAGCCGTTTATCTTTGTTTTGGTTTTGTATAACTTTTACGTTATTGGTATCTAACGAATGTTTCAGGGTTATGCAATGGTCGGTACATTTGTTGCCATTTTTTATAGATTTTTCATGTTCAACTACACGTTTTTTAAGAGCCCATCCAGTCTGCCCAATATAAAAAGCAATTGTTATATTTGATTCGGTATACACCACTTTTTTCAAGTTTATTTATTTTATCTTTGTTGTTTACGAGCAGTTTTGTTAAATTATTTTTATTTACCGAGATAACAGATAAATCAAGTTTTTTTAAGTTATAGCAAATTTTATCAGATATGTACGTAATTGATATAACAGTAAGTTTTGTTAGATTGGATGTTTTCTGGATTAGAACCTGAGTATAGTTTCCGGAGAATTAACTTTTTCTGTTTTTGATTGATCAACCTGTCTATATGAATTCATCGTAGCCATTATTTTTGGTAAGATTTTTTTAAGTGGATACTTATTTTTAAAACTGGTTTTATTTAAAGTTATACTTAGCAATAATGAATAAAACTGTTAAATGAGCTTCATTTGGTGTTAATGGCTGCAAACTGAAATATTTCATGTGTTAGATAAGGACCGTTTTAAGATATCTACTTAGATAATTGAACGTTGACACAGTATAAGCGATTTTACAGCATTTAACCGATTATAACAAATTTTGCTAGAAATTTTATAAAAGAAAATAGTAGGACTATTACACGAAAATTGATATGGTCACTTACGTTTAAAAAAGACCGTTCCATGTCCTATAAAATATTAATTTGAGCTGAAAGAGAAAAGGAATCATGTCATAAAGAAAAGCCGATTCGAAAAGTGCCTTATCACGTAAACTTTCCTAACACGGAATAGGAAATCAGCGATTAACGTTTTACCGACGTAAATGAAACTTTTCGTTTAAGTTCAGGCCATTAGCAGCTCTTTAGGGTGATTCGAGTCAATACAAAACGGAAAGGGACTAAAAAGTTAACGCAAATTGAAAACCAGACACGAAAATAGCTTTAACACAAAGGATTTAATATGTATCAAAACTCGTGAGTTAATATAAATTTACTATTTTTTTCGTATTGTCATTCATTTAATTTCAGATTCTATTTTATAAAGGAAAAATAAAATACACCTTCCTAACAGTTATTATTACTTACTCTGAATTTACTATTATAAGGTGAAAATTTTCGAAATAAACTAAAACTTCCTTTAATTACGTAAATTGGTAAGATAACACATTACCTATTATAAATATAAATATAAATATGGAATCAACAGAAACAACTACTCCGAGGGCTAATACCCCTACCGGCATTGAATTACACTGTTGATTTTGATGTATTCTTAGACGAAGATATAGCATATTAAAAAAAAAGAAAGAATGAAAATCCTTATTCGTCCAAATATTAAGATCAAAGACCTTACATTTGGAACGTGTCCTACCAAGTAGGCACAACAAACCGAGAGCCATATCCCACGACCGGTTTCGACCTATCTTTTGTGAATATATTTATTACCTATTAATTTTATTAAGTTTGAATGAGTTATATTTTTATGGTGCGTTGTAAATATAATTGTATAGGTACATACATACATCCATATATATGGAATAGAGCAGTTTTCATGGTTTGAAAGGATGATGTTCGGGTTTCCGCTATTTGTGAACCCCGTAATGTGGGTCCAAATAACTTGGTTGGTTGGTTTAATGTACTATATGTTATTGTTGTCGTAGGCAGCCTTGCGTTAATTTATATACAAAAGTATACGAATACAAAATACAAAAGAGTAATATAGAAAATTCATATTCCCGTAACAAAATGGAATTAAGTATTTGAAAAGTTTCTTTACCAGTTGATACCTTCATTATTTGTTTAAAAAGTTTACATATTCAAAGAGACTGATGACATATAAAATTACTTTATTAGGAATTAGGTAACTCCTCTCTTCCAGGAGATGTCAAAACTTTTCCCGTTTGAAAAATAAATTTGTAAGTTGTGAATAGGAATCTTTACTTTGTATAATCAGATCCGACCGCGAGTTTGAAACTTTTATGTCTGGAGTTTCCAAGTGTACGGATGTCATCTTGAAATTTACTTATTTTTTAACTTTACATTATTCCTGGTAGCTAGCTACATGCTGTGAACATTTCCTGAACTTTTCGATTCCTGTGATTGATCTGGGGTGTTCCTACCTACTCCTTGTACTTAAAACCTATTTCTAACTATTACTTTTTTAGAAATCGTAATTTCAATATTAAACGTTTGTTAATAGTTTTTTAATTTTTAATTTAGTATTATCTTCAGTTTAATTCCTAATATCTAGGAATTCCGTTTTTATGTAGAAAGCAAATCAAAAATTTGTTAAATGAGGCTTCATTTGAATAATTAAGTATTTATATTTATCCCATATGTGATAACGGAGTCTTGTGTAGATAACAGTTTCATTTTTTGTACATTAATTATTGATAATTTTTATCAGTAAATGGTAATTTAATGTTCTTGAAAGTGGCTCTTACGTTTTTGATAAAACTACATCAACTTATTTTACACTTTGTCAGTTGAAGTATGTAATTTAAACTGACTATGACAAATTTAAACAATGCTATAAGTTTCATAACAGTAGTTAAAACCATTTTATCAAAAATACATTATGAACATCAGGCATATATTATAGTTTTTTATTCCTGAAAATGGCTTTCATTTATTATTTCTTATTTACAGAATACTAGTCATTATCACATATCTTCATATGTCATAGTTTGCATTAGTTGAGTTTTCTACATTTTATATGTGTATATATAATATGTACGTGAATGAATATATATATACAGGTGTTTATAGAGAGCCAGGTAGTTTAATTTTTCGTGTCTTAGTATTGGCGTCGTCTAGTGCTCTATATCATTCCTTAGCATTCGGGAGGTCACCGGTTCGAACGCGGGTCCGGCTGCTCTGGTCCAAGTTTTCTGTGGATCCCTTAGACAAATGCTGGGGCAGTAATATTCCACAGATAATCATTCACTTCTCTTCTGTCTTCATTTCGTCCGTCTCATCTTTCTCTCCCTAACCACACCACCCACCCATTCCCACGATTCCTGCAAGGAGGCTGAAGAGGGCCACGAGTAGCTGGTGGGAATGAAACACAAGAAAGTTTTTTTAGGGATTTATAGAGGGCCAGGTAGTTCAATTTTTCGTGTCTTAGGGTTGGCTTCAGACATTAAGTTTTAACTCAATTCAGACAAGGAGAATTATTTTCACCTGGACAGTTTCTTGCTAGTTAATGTGGGGCAAATGTTTTTCGAGGTACTCAGACGTCAAATATCTTGGCAATTGTTGTAGACAATAGAACACTTCACAAAGTCTGCGCCCTATAGGCCCGCGCACACTTGTCCAATTGAAAAATTAATTGGTGACATCAATCTAGTAAAGCCAAGATATTTACAAGGATAAATTTGATTCTTTCGAACATAAAAGTCAATTGGACTTTATTAAAAAACGGAATCCAATTAAAAGATAATCTGTGTATACCTATTACCATTTGAAAATAATTATTAAAGGTGTTTTATTTCATATAGACCTTCGAATCCCATTGATCTAGTACTTATAATGTGAACATGAGTATTTGTAGATATCTACATATATGTATATGTATATATGTCGCTTTTGTCCTGCTCAAAGCTATTCGCTTCAGTCGAATAGAATTGTTAGGGTCAGTATAATTAACAGGCACTGGCAACATAGACCCACGACCCAATCTACATGTACACCATACGCCATACACGTACTAATTTATTCATTATAAAGCTCGCTAGTTTCTCTGGAAGAAGACGAATATAATTTCGTGCAATACCACAGAGACCACCGTATATTTACTTTATAAACAAAACCACTTTTGACGTTATCAGCCACATAAATAGAACACTTTGGTCAATTTGGTTCATTTGGATTTTGTTCCCGTTGCAAGTTTTAATTAAAGCACAACTCAAAATATACTTAGGCACATGTAGTAGAAGATGAATTGTTGTGTATTAATTACACCTCCAAATTTTTTGCAACGTACCACAGCTTTACCCTTTGCGTTTTCAAACTAATTAAACCAAGCGAAAGGAATCCATCTATAAGAAGGGTTCTTCGTTTTGGATATTGTAGGTAGAACCTTTGAGATGATTTGTGTTAACTGAAGCGTCTATTTCATGAATTTGTAATGGTAACTCGTAAGGGGGTTATAAAAATAAATGGTTATTATTAATTTACATTGTACAGTAGTAAATATGAACCAATCCTTGTATTTATTATGTTCCAGAATACGTTTCCACAAGGAATAAAAAATTTAAATCGGCGAATTTTCCTTTTTTTTAAATATAAAACGTGACAATTGAAAATAAATCTTTTACTTCTAATTAAGGGTAACACAAATTTTGTAATTCAATCAACAAAGCGCTATTGTCTTTACCTAGTGGCTAATAGACAGATTGTCAGTATGTTTTATTTTGCATTAGTTTAGTAAATTTGTAAGAGAACATATAATAGAACTTCAGAAAAAGTTGTTTTAACTTTGTCACGTTAAAATTACTTTATTTAATAAACTTTATTTTAAATATTTACCATACTGAAATGCTATCCAATTAAAAACAAAAAATGACAGTACAATTATTTTATATATTAGATAAAGGCCTTATTACGGTATCTAGATGTTCAATTGGATCAACGACACAGCATATGTACGTGAGAGGTTCTTAAACCATATAAAATGCTTTAGTTAGCGCCAGATATAAGTAGATGGCGATGTTCTGCCATAACCAGGTATTATATCAACTTGCTTTCAAACAGCTCCTTCGATTTGGTCGGAGTGATTTATCAAGAATGCCTATGGCGTGCTGATGAAATCTAATGCAATCGAAATTGCTATCCACGTCTAGTAGTTTCGATTAATTAGTGACCTACAGCTTATACTGTCCAATTAGTTTGGTTTAAACGTCTATCACGTATATAAGCAATGTCGCCTTCGTCGATTCAGCTGGAGACGTAGATACCTTAGTAAGGTATTTTAGTTAACAGCAGATATCAGTAGACGACAATATACTGCCCCAACTATATATGTAGATAATATTTACTAATCTTCTCAGTATATTGCTGATAAATTAGCCATTCGTATAATTGTGCACTATTCTAAGAGTTACTTTGTTTATTTTCAGAAGCGTACGCGGGCAGCGTATTCTGTTTTTAAATAGTTGTTACTAACAAAGTAGCTTGTGACGACCGAATGGCAACAATTGTACAATTATTCGTAACGACTAATTTATAGTGTATAGGTAATGCAACTAGTATAATTAGCATAGTAGATTATTTTTTTATTTTTTTGTTAGTTAATTACGTAGGAAATGTATGTATAAAGTTAACCAAAAGTATTTCACAAATTAACGTTATTTTCTATGAGTTTTAGCTGAATTTTCAATATGTGAAAAAATAGTGGTTTATTGCGTAGAATATATATAATAAAAGGAAAGGATGAGAAACAGAAAACACTGGGTATGTTTCACTAAAATTATATTGAACCTCTACAATATTGTTTCGACCTTCAATAGAATTTTAGTGAAACATACCGAGTGTTTTCTGTTTCTCGTCCTTTCCTTTTATTATTTAACCTTGTTTCACAAAGAATGCGATTCAAACTCTATCAAATTTATTTTAAAATATATATAATCGAGACACTGCAGTTGTTGGCCACTTAGTGAAACATTATCAAAATAAAATAGTAAGGTAAAGAAAACACTCTGTAGTTTCACAATATTTATTCAAATTGAGTCCTTGACGACAGTCGTTTCGATCATTACACCATCCTCAAAAGAGTACCAATGTATACTAACTATCAATTACTACATCTAGGTTTTAAATACTAATCATAAATTAGTAACGAATAACCAAACAGAATTCGATTTATCCCCATTTTTAAGAGATAGCATAAACCCTAGTATTTAAAACCTAGATGTAGTAATTAATAGTTAGGATACATTGGATTTTTTTTTGAGAATGGTGTAACAACCGAAACGACTGTCGTCAAGGACTCAATTTGAATAAATATTGTGAAACTACCGAGTGTTTTCTTTACCTTACTATTTTATTTTAAAATATATATGATTGGGACTGATAATTACTGAATATTCACTTTCAGAGAGTAAGGCGTCTCCCTGCAGAGTAGCTGCAACTTACGTATAACAAAAGCCATAAAGAATACAGAAACGTACAAATTTCAGTTTGTTAAATTTCTTTTTTCATGTTTTTATAGATATCACGATAACATTGATAGGCGGTAACAATTTCGTTGTTTACTTTTTGTCTTTACTTTTTCCATTTAGATCATTTCTCTTAAAAAATATTCATAGCAAACGGGATGTGCGAGTTTACATACGATATAACGACAAACAAGTGACGTGAAGTTAGTGTTAAAATATTGTCTGTCGTATCTACGCAGTTTTACTATGCTGACTGCGTTGTAGATCTTTTCGCAAAGAATCGAATATCGTTTAACATAAAATGAATAATTCAAATATTTGTTTTCGAAATGAGATGCTTAACAAACTAAAATATTGAAATTGGACATACTATAACACCCTTAGAACATAAAAGAATGGAGGCAGCATTTAATACTATAGCAGTAATCCTGAAAAAAGAAATAATTCTGGTTAGATTTTCTAACTCCAACGCAACTTGAACGCGACCTGATGGGTAGAGGGGATGTGGATTGAGAACAGATAGGTAATAAGGACGTGTTAGAGCGAGAAAGTCTGACCACAATTATTTGCTATTTCAGTATCATTGCTATAATATTAACTGCTGTCTCCATTCCATGTTTTTATGCTCGAAGATAACGCTACAGTGACCGGCACGTAAGAAGATTCAAATGCCACGAATCATCGAATGCGCAGTGGCAAAGTCTAGTCCCTATAGAGAGGGGTTAATCGACCGGTAGACAGAATGATAACTGCTCAGCAAAGTTCAGTAGAGTAGTGGCAAACAGCTGCAAATTAACAAAGTAGAGAAGTGGTACAGAACTGAACTTAAAATAAAGAAATAATATACTTACAACTACTAATCACGAAATTCTTCTATTGCCGCCAGCGAACCTGATACCCAGACTAAACAACATTATTTCAGTGATATGCGCCGGTGAACTACAAGTTGACGTTTCGGTCTAGCTATATTCCTATTGGCTCTTTCATTTATTGCTATGCTAAAAGTCTCCGCCTACTTACCTGTCAATCTGACCGTCGCTGAATCTCCTTACGTGCCGGCCACTGTATATCATTTTAAGAAAAATTAGATATATTTAGGAAACTACAGTAAAGAGGACACGTATCACGTTTCATCTTCTTAAGGATTACCAAAGGCCTCAATATTAGACAGAACAGACAACACTTAATTACTTTTATTTACCTCAATTTTAATTAGAACAAAAAATAGTAAATATAAAATCTTAATGCAGTAATCAAAACTATTTTAGGTAGTACAATAGTAAGGGAAACGTTTTTCGCGTATATCTGTCGGGGTTAGATTACAATGAATGTCGTTTTTCGTCCTTGTTCTTGTTTCATGAATAGAGCTATAAATTTATTAGATACAACAGTTTTCTCGTAATTTCTCCGTCAGATACCCTTTGAAATATTAAGATAAATAGGAATATGTCTGATAAGTTCATTCGGAAAAAGAACATTACCAGTTGTCTAAGACACAAAATAGTGAACTATTTAAATTTTTGATGTGAAAGCTCTTTAGGCGCACCTTGGAGGTAAAAGCGAGTCAAGCTTAACAAAACAACTAATGGGAACTTCTTTTATAGGTTTTTATGAACGGCTAAGGAGTGGGTCAGTATTGGGTACTGGGTATTCGAGTTAGATACTGTCATGGTATCCATGATTAGTCTTTTAATGGAACTTAGTGTGACCAGCCATGACATACGATAATTGGCCAAGCCTGGGCAAATAGAATGACCCAGTGATTGAAAACGAGCGAATAAAAGTGTCGATTGTTGGAGTCGAACTCGCGACTCCACGATTTTAAGACCAGAGTGCTACTCCCTGAATCACGCGGTTTACTGCCAAATAATTACAATTTAGTGATATAAGGAGACGATTCATTTAGAATCGATTTTCTTTAAAATAGTTGAATATTGCGCGTTAATCCTACAACAAATAATTTTCTTATTACTGACTTTTAAGGATCATTACTATGAAAAAAACTAAAAAATTTGCAGGAGATACACGTTATATACAATATATACCGGGTGTACGTTTTCAACGTTACCCCTAGACTATCTTCGGACTGACTTGGAATATCGCTTTAAAATTTTGGTTGAATGAGTTTTCACAGAAGACCTACCATTTTAAAATATTTCTATCACTTCCGGTTATATCGGAAGTTGACTTGAACTTTGTTATTTTAAATGGAACCCCCTATTTTTACATATCTGGATTCCCCATCAGAAATAAGGGTACATTTAGTAATACAACCCTACCTTTATTCTAAAAGGTTTTTGAGTTTCTGTGAAAACTCATTCAACCAAAATTTCAACAGTCCGAAGACAGTCTAGGGGTCACGTTGAAAAAGTACACCCTGTATAATATATAATATAGAATAACGTAATTCGATCATAAGTCAATCAATGCTGGTTATTAATCGATCAGACTTTCACTTTTTTTATAACAAGCAATACCATAGATATATAAATACATTTTGTAACATTCAAAGTCAAGTTTCGTTCGTTCGAAGATAAACGTTTGTATAATTAAAATAGACCGAGAAAAAAACGAACTGATGATCACTTACACATTTTGTGTATTGTGGAAAGTTAAGGGCATTAATTTATGATTTTTCCGTTCATCGTGGACCAGGTGCAATTTCCATATTTAACGATATGTAACGGAAATTAGCACCGCATTAGGAATCCATTTCCGCAAGTTGAAATGCATTCCCTGCAGCCGTTTAACCCCCATTAACTCACAACCTGCTGTTTTTAGTTCAAATGGAATAGTCGCGCTCCCGAAGTTGAAACCATTTATAACTTACCATCCAAGCCGGTCCTCATTCACAAAATAATTATGAATTTTCTGCAGAAGTTGTGCCAACTAAACCTAGTTTAGTCTTCATTAAGCCCTTAGGTGCTTTTTGTAATTAAGGAATCGCTTTTGTTAATCTAATTTATTTCCAGCATCAATCTCGCTCAAATCCTGAACCATAACGAAAACGAATTATTCCAAACGAAAGTAAAACTATACATATATTTAGATATAATCATAGAGCATAAAAACATGAAGACAGCATTTCTTATTTCTTACTGTAGTGGTGGTCCTGAAATAGCAAATAATTGTGGTCCGACTGTATATAATAGATTTAAAATTATATTTTCTTATAGTTCTATTATAGAACTAAATATTCCTCAGTTCCTAACCCACTCCATTAGATTCGCTAGAACTATTTGGAAATTTTTCATTTTGTCATGTTTAGTTAAAAAGTGGATACTTGTATTTTATGCTTTTATTAAATGAAATCTATCGACATCATTTACTGCATAGCATTATGTGTTTTTATACATAAAATCAATAATTCCACTGATAGCAATTAGTTACAATTCAAGTTGAATCATGTATATTATTGGTTAACTCGATCATATTAGCGTTCAATTTCCCCATATAATAATATGTTGTATGCTAAACATCAGTCAGAAGGAACATATCATTAATCAAAAGCACCATCAGGAATATTTTTGATTTGACGCTACGAGAGGTAATTGCAGTTTGTGGTTTAAATTAATCTATAGCACTGACACATAACAAAATTAGATTTGAATGTACATCTATTAAAGACAAAATTATATTTCCATACCGATGTAATCAATGAATTTTGGGAAAAGCTGAATGGAAGGTATATTTTGAATCTATTGGGGTTTGATGGAATTTGCACATATCGATAAATGAATGGGGATTGGTAGTAATGGAACAAAATCGTGTACCACTTTAAATTTTATAGTAAAAGAAGATATTGAAATAAATACCCAGTTGATAACTTCCACAATTTATTAAATAAACTTAACACGTTTTTCGCCAACACTGTGGCTTCTTCAGAAGTACAAAATTTACTTAAAACTACCTAAGAATAAATGTTTTGCCCTCGTTACATTCTCTGAGGATGCAAGTCAAAACAGCTAGCAAAACGTCGGTTACTACTCTCCAACCAAGGATTCATCCAAGAAGGGGAACGAATCCTGGACCACGGTCATCAAATCCAGACAATGAACTCACGTCGAACTGAACAGTTTGTTTTCAATATTGCTGTAACTTTTATCTCTGTTCATGGCGTGAGAAGACCTCTCTTATTACGAGTACTGAATATTTTTACGATGAACTAACCTAACTGGAAAATATTTTACCACTTGATGATTATAATGATCAGATAGAAGTTCCAATTTCACGACGATACCGGAGCAGTTCTGCTTACTAAAAAACTGAACAAGTTTAAGAGAAAGAAAACATTGCATTCGACGATAAATTTTCGGATCGTTTTTTGGGGGGACTACCATCATATTTTCGTATTAAGAAGAAGTCACAGTTCCCTTAAACTCGTCAAACAAGCTTAATGATTGATCACAGGGTTTCAGTGTCTCTGTGTCTTATTATCAGCTTATTGGCTTTCCAGCAACGTGGCTATCTAAAAGTAAAGTAGGTCAGTGTACTGGTACTGGAGAATCTCAGACAAAATTCGATCATAAAATAAACAATTTGTTTTTTTAATTGGAGTGCCATACATTGGTTTTTTAAGAAACCACCGTGGTAACTGCCACAATAGAGTATGTGGTATTATACGTTTATGCTTTACTGGCAGTGATGCCCAGGGTTGCTCAGGCTTCCATTCTTACCCCATAAAATTTTTACTCCATAAAAGTATACCAGAAGTTTTGACATTAACATATTAATATAATGGTAGCTAGACAACCAGTAATTAATGTGGATCAGGATGTTTTAGAAAATAATTTACTTCTGAGAAAAATTATTCACATAATTCCAACTAACCGATTAGTAAGTAAAGTTTACTTCTACAAGAATTGTGAATTGTTTTAGACAAATGGGTCTCGATGTAATTATATTGATTTGCTTCAGTGCAGCAGGGTAGATCCATTTCAACAATTTTCCCATTTTCTGTTGTGCACCTCTTACCCCTCCACGGTTTCATATATTGGCAATTTCCAGATGAATGAAGCTTCTGTGACCCATGACATTCTCAGATCAATTTGATATCGACGGCGGCGGAATTACTAATCGAAGAATATTTTCGTTGAATAACCGAAAACAAACTGTCTATCTGGAATACAGGGTGTATTTAAAAAGCTCCATTTGTTACAAAATTTTGATAATATACTCGTTTTAATGTTTTTAGACGATGTTATGATGGTAAACTGTAGTTGTGGCTTAAGCAAACGTAATCGTGACTTTATTCTTTCTGTAACGATTTATTAAAACTATGTTGAAATATGAATAATAGAAACAAGATTTACAGAAGCTTGTGTCGAACTTTTATAACCGTCTTAATCCTAATTACTCTTACCAATTATTACACTCGCCATTTGTAAGCCTATGGCTAACTGTTGTAAATGTTTCATAGAAACTAATCATATGCTTGGTACTCGTAACGACTACTTAAATGTATGTTACAATGTAAAGCTTTCCCATTATTACTATAATGAAAAAAGTAAAATTAATAGGTCTGTCCACCAGGATGTGCTTTCCTCATAGCAATTAAAAGTGTATTTAGTATAAATTTTACTTTTTTCTATTTTATTCATTTTTATAGAGAGTAATCAAATCGTCATTAGTAAAAAGTAAATTTACGTAGCAAATTATTAATCAGAAAATATGTTTCTGAGTAGATTGTTTTAGCTTTAAAGGTTAAGCTCCCTTAGGATACATTTCAACAATCCGAGTTTCGTAAAGTCTTATATAATTTGCATTTGATTTGCTGGGGATATATGAAGATTAAATATATATAAATTACAATTCACAAGATTTCAATTAATTGAAAATATATACGATGAGAGAACAGCTACCCAAATAACTAACGAACTCATCGGCTAAGTTTTGTTTCTGTGCTTTTTTCAATTAAGTGTTTAATTTCGTTGAAGTTATTTTAGGTGTGTTTTTATGAAAACACGCTAAACAGTGTGTTGTTTCAATACATCTTTTTTTATTGTTAGCAATAGGTATGTGTTAGTCGTTCAAGAAAACAGGCTTTGAAGTGTGTACTGTACAACACACCACAAAGCGTTTAATTTTAATAAATCTGTAAGCTACACATTATATTAAGAAAATTATGAAATAATTATTGAGTCATTATCAAGAATAGAAAGAGATTACATTTCTCAAGCAAAATGTCAACTTAATGTATATCATTTAAAAAAATAAAAATAGATAAGACAAAACATTAATTTTTAACAGGTAATATTATTACATTATTTACTTAAAATAAACATTATTCACTTTTAACAAATAGTTATAACTAATATCTCCCTATCATTTAGTTATTTTTCTATAACGTTAGAGTGTGGATTTTTCAGTCTTCAACATATTCATTATAACTATTTTCCCATCCTTAAGAATAAGCGATATTACACTGACATTAATATTATAAGAAGCACATTTACTTCTATTTTTACTTCCTAAGATTGGGTTTTCTTTGTAGTTCATTTTGTAACTCACTGTTGGCTAATGATTTTATGTTTTGAATATAAAATTTAGTAAGCAATAAGGAACAAGTTAGAAATTTAACAAAAAGAGTTACCTAGTTTAGAAAATATAAAATGAATAATTCAAACACGTGAGACCAGGTTAATGCAACAATAGCAACTGTTTCGGGGCGGTCTGTACCCCATCAATTGAAAAAAGAAACACATGAATCTTCAACCCTATTTATATTCCTACACACTAACGAATGAGTTATACTTTTAATACAGCTCAGAATTGTAATACTAGAACGTGTATTCGTTATTATTAAATGTGTTGTTTCTACACATCTAAGTGTATAATTAGCTTTTTGGTTATGTTAAACAGATTTTTTACACACCACAAACTGTGTTTTATTTATAACATGGATAAGTGTGTTGATTGTGAATATGAAATGTGTAAAATAACATATCCATGTTTCTCACTGATTATTTGAAGTCAATTGCAGTAAAACAATGGTAATTAGAAATATATTAGACAATTCTCTCCAACGTTTCATCCTTTATTGAGAGCTTCCTCAGGGGCTACATGCATCAATCGGTGGGTAAAAAAATTTTAAATGTGATATTATATAAATAACGTACTTACAATTGGCAAAAGGCAAAAATATCATTTCAGTCTTGTAAAATAATGTAATTGTAAATTTAGCTAATAACATTTTTAAAAAACAAATAATTAAGTAAATTAGTGCTGTGACTATGTTAGAAAATTCGATGCTTTACCTCTAAGTAATACTAATGTTAAGTAAATTGTACAATTAAGTATACAAATATTTTAGATATAATTTCTTAAAAAACACCACCGATTGATACATATAGACCCTGAGGAAGCTCTCAATAAAGGACGAATCGTCGGAGAGAATTTTTTGATTAATACGAGGCACGTTTTTTTTATGTAAGTACCGTTTAGAAATTAATAAAAAACCTGCAAAGATATCTTAATAATTCTATTTTTACATGAAAGCCTGTACCTTAATCTACTGTTTTACATAATTTCATTTAATATTGAGGCACTTGTCATAACGTTTGACCAGTGACCAGTTTTTGAATACCCTTCTCATAGAAATCTGTCGCCTGATTCGTTAACTGCATCACAACTGTTTTGACTTCGTCAATGTCTTGAAGACGCTGACCGCCCAGATGTTTCTTCAAGTGTAGGAATAAATGGTAGTCACTGGGCGCCATATCAGGGCTGTACGGAAGATGATCTAGAGTTTCCCAGTTAAAATATGTGATGGGTTCTTTGGTCCGATTAGCCACATGCGGATGGGCATCGTCATGCACATTTGTGCGGCCATCTTTAAATGCTCTCACCCACTTCCTTACCATTCCATCACTCATAATGTTTTGTCCGTAAACTGCTCAGATCTCACGATGAATATCAATTTTAGTCCCTTAGCACTAACAAATCGTATAACAGCCCGGACTTATTATTATCGGAGGCATCTTAAACACTCAGTAAACAACGTAAACAAGAGTGAATCAGACTGTAATGGCGTCAGTGCGTAGGTGAAAGATGTAGGTAGGTACTCAGTGTGCATGCGCAGAACGCTGACCGCAGCGCTGCGGCGGCAGAATTTCAAAACGATACTTACTTAAAAAACATGCCTCGTATATTTTTAATTACCTGACCAAGCTCGGATTTTACTACAATTAAGACATATAATATCTATTACATACTTGTGAATATCAAATAACGCACATTTATGAAACTTCATCAACCCTTTTCTGAAACAAAAACTTCCAATCTGTCTACGTAACTTAACACCGCTCCCAATCAAACATTTTCCGTGCTCTCCTGCTGAGAAAATATAAAAGTGGATAACCTACATACGTAATGTAATCTTCCTCTTGATTTATTGAGTCAATTACGACAACAATATGGAGAACTACAAATGTGAAATGTATTAAATTAGAACTGAAAGAATTAAATTGAGTGGCAATAAAAAATGTATTACATTATGAAAGACGTTTTCGAAACACAAATGAAATGTTTCGTCACCGGTCTGGAAAATTGAAACCTCGTGTTCTACAACGTAAGAAGAATGATCTACAATTTTCGCCTGACGGAAAAGTCTAGCGCGACAATAAACATTTGAAACGAATACTGCAGAAATACTTTAACTGGAAGTGTAACAGAACTTAACTGGAACAAATTCCAGTAATATACAAAACATTACACTTTAATGGGTTTTTACAGTAAATAAACTAAATGCAGAAGTGAAACATAGTTTTTAAAACATAAACAGTTATTTGTTTGAAAAAGTGGTTTGTAATCGTGTCGTTAAGGAAACAGTGAACGAAGGATTTTATTGTCTTTTCAAATAACAATAAATGTTACTAAACTGTTTCATATTGATTTATTAACAGGTAATCATTAAAATTTTTTTTATGGAATTAGTAATTGTGTTTGCTATGATTATAACATCCAGGTGCCTTTAGAATGCGTGATTACGTACGATTTTGTATTCAACAGTGAAACAGCATTATATATTCAACCAGTTGAACCCGTTCAGATTTGAATTAATAGGTACTGTTATCTATGGGACATAGCAGTTTCACGTTTTAATCATCACCTTACGATACGACCAAATATTAATACGGGGATGTATCAAATATAAACGGGACTGATTTTTTTTAATTTCCCAGAACTTAGTAAGCTGGTAGTAGTAGATGCGATGATGGCCTGAACCGTTAGGGAGAAAGGAGAACCAATTGCAATTCGCTCGAGTCGCTTTAGTACGAAAAGAAACAATTAGTGAGGCAGAAGTGTATGTCTCCGTCGAGCAACGGATTATTATTAAGTTTTTGGCCAGGAAGGGGGTGAATCCAATAGAAATTTTGCTGTGATTACAAGCACACACCCTGTCAAGAACTCGGGTGTTTGCATGGCACCAGAAATTTTCTGGAGGCCGTGAAAAGGTCGAGAACGACAGTCCAAGGACCAAAGACAAGTGTGACCGAAGCCAACATTGAGGCGATTCAAAATCTCATTAAGGGAAATCGACTCATAACTCTCTGGGAAATCGTTGATGAATCGACCGACCATCATGCTTTCGATTAAAATGTAGCGAACCTTTGTTGATGATCTCTTTCTTTTAATTTTTAATTTAAACAACCTGTTTCACAAAAATTGCCCTTTAAATAGTTTAAGTTACGTTATAATCTACTTTCTTCTGAGCGGCGTGGTCTAGTGCTTTAGATCATTACTTAGTATTCTGGAGGTAACCGGTTCGAACCCGGGTCCGACTGCTCTGGTCCAAGTTTTCTGTGATTTCCTTAGATCACTTAGACAAATGCTGGGGCAGTAATATTCCACAGATAATCTTTCACTTTTCTTCTCTCTTCATTTCGTCCCTCCCATCTTTCTCTCCGTAACCACACCACCCACCAATTCCCACGATTCCTACAAGCAGGCTGAAGGGGGCCTTACGCCCTATCCTCTGGCTTTACACTACAGTGTAGGTTGGAGGGACTGCCCGTCCACCAGCACGAATAGCTGGTGGGAATGAAGCACAAAAAAATAAAAATAAATTATTTTCTTGAAAGTAACGTAGTACTTAATTTTTTATGTCTAACCTGAGACATTTTTGTTATATATTTAAAATTTCATCAGCAAGTAAGTACCGACTGACATAGTAGTTTTGAGGCAACACAATCTTAAGTTTACTCTATGCGTATCTCATTTCAAAAACATTTTACTCTAAACTAACATACGAAAAATTCTGCGAAATATTCTATTAGGAGTAGGTATTTAGATATTATCATTTTTTTTAAATTTTGCGAATCTTTTAGTTGTCACACTGAAATAATTATTTAGAAAACAAAACAAAACATTTCATTTGTGAAAACATTCAGGGGTTTTAAATGGAACGATTGCAAAGCTTATTTCTATGGTAATGCGATCCGTATCTTCTTGCTAGCGATAACGAAATGGTATTTTGTTTCATTGCATGGACGATCTCCCCAAATGAAAATCTATTTAGAGCATTTGTCAAAAAAAGTAGGACTTTGTATTTATAACACAAAAAATCGTCTAGTCTTTTGTGTTGTTCCTCTTTTTATCTAATTTCTCAACATTTACGTATGTTCGATTAAGAAAAAGATTAAATAATACAAATATTTATTGAACACTCAGAGAATAAAGAAGAGTTAAAAAATGATGGCTGAATTAGAACTAAAGTATTTTGAATTTGAATAATTCAGGAAAATTATAATGGTGGAGCTAAGGGTTGTAGATAAAAGAAGGAAACCAATAGTAAGGGAAGTATGATTTGGATATTCCGAAGATAGAATTTGTAGAATTAAGACGTTGAACCCAAATCACCGAAGAAACCCATCATAAAATAGCAATTAGGGAGGACAGCGAAGTATAGACGTCATGCGGTTGGAACGCGAAGTTGAAATGTTAGCAGCGATTATAGAAAAGTACTTAAGCAATTAAACTGTCGTTAAGTGAAGAATAGATACAGAACAGGTAAAGAGCAAATATACAAACAGAATTGCAAGAAGGGAATATATATACGAAGACAATACGATACACACACAATACAAAACAATAAAATTTACAATGACAACAACACAAACATACAAATATAAAATAATATTTACAGAAATATAAACACAAATAGAAAATCTATTTTTTTTTAAATAAAAATGTATCAAATCGCCACAACAATAGAAGGCAAATGAACTATAATGAAGTTTCTGACTAACGCTATGATATGTTCTTGGACAATTTTTTAACATTCAATGTAATACCTTCCGGATGCTATGACCTTTTCCCAAAGCCTCTGCGTCGTGAAATTATCTATTGATATACAGTCGTAGACCATAGTAGCTTCAATGTAGCGACCATAATGCTGTGCCGCGTCGGCGCCGAACCTTCAGCTAGCTCTGTTTCTGTTGTTGCTTAGGATACAGAATAAGATCGCATGGTGGAAAATCTGGTCTATAAAAGGGATGCAGTTCAATTTGAATATTTTTTCGGTGACGGCAAAAGCGATGCTATCTTGATACAGTATCCAAATTCCTTTCAATTCAGGACGCTTTTTAAGGATATTGCTGCGTAGAGGTACCTAATACGCTGCGGTAATTATAAAGCCGTTTTTGATTATGTAGATGTATATCATACCTTTGTAATTGAAAAAGTAACAACCATCAGATTAGCTTTTTCATCCCCTACGAATTGTATGCTGCTTTGTTTGAATTGTAGTAATATATTTAGGTTTAAAAAAACATCGTTCAAAGTCTCTGATAAAATATATTAGGACTAATTAAACATAAGACACTTGGAGAATTCTACTGATTTATTTAAATTATTCAACGTATGTCATAATAACGGGACATATACATTGAGTTTTATTATTAAAGTGTTTTCATGCTCAGTTAGTTAATATATTCAAATTCCGTAGAAAGAATATTCTTCCACCATTTGTCCCCTGTACTTTAAATGTACTCTTTTCAATGGAAACAAATACGACACGATTTTGTTTTTATTCGGGTGTGAACAAGTGAGAAATTCTTTCTGGCCGTTGTTTTGGAAATTTCTTCCCGACGTTTCGTACTGTGGCAGACATTTTCAAAGGAGGCGTGGTCGTCTCGGTCGAAGTACTCTTGTAGATCGTGGTATGCATACCATCGAGCGATCTACGCCACTCTTGAAAATGCCTGCCGCAGTCGCATACCATCGAGCGATCTACAAGAGTACGAAACGTCGGTAAGAAATTTCCAAAGACAACGGCCAGAAAACCCGAAACCAAACATTCAACATATTATAACTAGCTGTTACCGTGAACTAAATTTAGCTTTACAAATATGTTATCTATATTAATCGCAATAGAGGTTGAATTTATCATTTGGTGAAACATATTTAAAACAATAAAATAACTCGTTTTGTTTAAAAAAAAACTTAAAAACTTTGGCAGTTAAGCCATTCTCGAAGTATTGTAAGTTCCATTAACTTAATTAATTATTAACCGTTAAAATTTAATTTTTATTTTAATAATACAATTGTTGTATCGTAGTTAACAGTTTTATTAATTACGGTTTGTGACGTTTTCTGAAAGGTTTGAAATTTTAGACAATAGTTGGGTATTTCAGTATTTAAATTAAATCGCAGCTATAACTCTTCGAGAACAATTTATTAGCGGAGATAGTTGTCAAAGTTTTTAAATTAATTTGATAGACAACTTCCCTTTGTCTGTATAATAATTTCCATATTTCTTCTCGTAGAGGGACAAGTATTCTTTTTAAAAATTAATTGAATAAATAAAGTCTATTGTACGAAATACCATCACAAATGTTCATTACTTGTCACTTGTTTTACGATGGTATTAAAATTTGTTCTAAAAGCGTAAAGAAAAAAGAAGGAAATTAAAAAGTAATTAGTGCCCGAATGACTAACTGACAAAGTTTAGTGCCGGCCTATAATTTGCCTCCTACTCTTTGTTTTTGTTGACGTTTCGTTAATAAAAAGTTGCAAAATGTCACTCAGGCTGCGGCTTACTGACACTTGGGTTTGTATATGTAAAAAAGGGTGGGTCGGTCGCAAGCTGGTTCGATGCGGTCAGCGAGAAAAATTACCGGTGACCTCCATCTGAACACAGCCTGTCGATACGAATCGTTGTGGACTCATGAATTTTAATTATGCTCCTTTTTCTAGTATATAAATAAATCCAAAAATAAAGTAACAGTATTAATATAACTTATATTAACGAAATTTGTCGAAGGTTATCAACAATCATAAATAAAAACACACTTGTTCGATGGTTTTAAAAACATTAATATTCTATTACAAAATCTATTACAACATTGTGTTTTAGCTTAGTAGGCCATTATCAGAGAGTTGATTCGAAATAACTTGTAAGATAAATATAAAACGATTAGTTTCAAGTCAACTCTTTGATAATGGCCTAATAAGCTGAAAGCCTACATTCATTAATTAATACAAAATTTTATAATAGATTCTTTATTAATGTTTGTAAAACTTTGGAACAAGTGTGTTTTTAGTTTTGATTACTTGTAATATGTTAATTCTCGAATCGCGTCCTTTCTAAATGTTACCGAATGTCGAAAATTATGAATGTTTATTAACAAATCGTAGTGTTAAATTTCGATATGCCTATCAATTAGGGCTGCCGCAAGAGTCAAGTCTTATGTTAAAAACCAATAGAATATCAAGAGTAAGATGCTCAGATAAAATACAAGGTAATATCAAGATGGACGGACATGTCAAGAAACTTATTTTGTCAAGACTACTTCTTCAAGTTCCTGAGTAGATGCTGCGAGACTTTCTTTGCTTTAGCATGAATATGTTTTTCAAGATTGAAGTTGTGAGATGACATACACGTATCATTTAGTTATTCAAAAATATAATTTGTAAATGGAATGTCTAAATTATCGAATCGATGTATTAAAATTGTTACTTTAAGGTCAGAGAATTGTAAATTACTTTACATTAGAATGTATATACACATAAATACTCCTAAAATATACCTATGGAACAAATAATTTATTCATTTATCCACTTTTAATTTTATACATTAATACTGTTTTCATTTAAAACATATTGATACTTTAGATATTCAAAGACAAGATCAAGATTTCTTGAGGTATGACTAACAATAAACCAAGACAATATCAAGATCACGTATACAAGATTCGAATATTCGTTATTTTCTCGATAGCAAGATAATACTAAGAAAAACATCGCCTTATCCCTTGTCTTACGGCAGACCTCCCCTAATGGCTAAATATTTACACTTTTCAATATTATAAACAGTAAAACAAACCCCTAATGATGAAATGGACAGTAAAAATGTTGAGCATAAAACCTTTTGCCATTCTTTAGATTTTAAAGCCGTCGAGATTATGCAGCACTTTAATTAAATTTCAATCAGACAAAGCGCGCCTTTACTATCACGGGCTTTGGTTCCATAAACACAGCTATTTAATCTTAATCGGTAGCCGGCTGTGGTGGAGCCACGCCAACTTCGATCCGTTTCACATGTAAGATATGGAGCAGCAGCTCTATTTATCAAGCAGTATTTACTTGTCCGAGCAAGTATTGGACATTCGAAGGCTAAATGCCACCCGATGCAATTGCAAAAGCTGCAATTTCATCCCCACTGCCGTCTCATTTGTTCAAAAGCTATACATTTGCACAACTACTTCAGCCACGTTTCTCTGCTTATGCATGTACCTATATCAATATTATGTTTAGAATAAGTTGCCATGTATCATTAGTAATGTTCACAATGACCTGCTCAATTTCTGTTTAAATAATGATTTTAATATAATGGACATTTAATATATATGCAAAAATACTCTTAACGGTTTCAAGATTTACTTAGTATAGTGTTTTTATGTTGTTCACTCATAAATCTCTGAAAATTTGAACGTAATTTTAATTATAATGATCCAGAAAAGAAGGTATTAAAATTCTTTTTCGTCTAATTACAAAGGATCACAGGTCCCACATTTGGAACGCGTCCTACACAGTAGGCACAGTGAATCAGAATCACAGTGTAATTCAAAGTCGGTAGGGCTATTAGCCCTCGGAGTAGTTGTTTCTGTTGATTCCATATTTATATTGATTATAATGATGTTTAAGTAACCATATAACTTCATAATAATTATAAAAATATAATTATATATATGGATTCAACACAAACAACTACTCCGAGGGCTAATACCCCTACCGGCATTGAATTACACTGTTGATTCCGATGTATTATTAGACGAATAAGGATTTAAATTCCTTCTTTTTTGGATATTTCATAATAATTTATTATTTATCATAATACAGGCACATATCGCCATCTACTGACAGCTACATTTAAATGTAGTATTTAATATGCTACAGAAGGGCCTTACTAAGGTATCTACTTCTGAAACTGAATCGAATATTCTGCTTATATTACGTGATAGGCACGTAGACCAAATTAATAAATATTAATAAATTCATATGAAGCTTTTAAATATTGTAACTCCATAATATAGAAATAATTGAGTTACACGATAATTTTTAATTATTTTGACATACCATCCCTTCATTAGGTGGAGAAGTATCTAATCTAAACTGTAACTAATTGTAAATCACTGTAAATATTAACTGAAAAGAGTGGGGTGAAAATTAAAATTAAACACAGGCAAAGTTGTCAATGAAGGGAAATTATTGATATCCATTTGGTGATTTACAATTAAGCCTCACTATCTTAATTTATTTTTTGCAAAAATTTTAATAAATTTAATTTTACACCTTCATTTTCTACATGTAAAATCTTAAACCTATTATTATAATTATGTGAATTGGGTGCTAAGTGGTTAGCATAAGTTAAATGGTTATTCTTATTTTCAAAGCATTTCTTGTGTTCTTTTATTTGATCGTTAAAAAGTTACCCGTCTGCCCTACATAAGATTTATTGAAAGTACCACAATTTAGTTTATAAATACATGAATTACAGTCTCTGTTAGTAAATCCTGGATAAACAATAAACAACAACAATAATTCTCGTGAAACTCAATTATTGTGTTTTCTATTTCTATAAATAAAATGCATGAAATACTGCAGCTTTAAATATCAGTAGACTAACTTTGGTTTGGTCAGTGCTTTGTCGACGTAATAAGTTCGAAATCGCGATCCACATCTAGTAATTTCGATAAATTTCTGACCAAGAACTAAATGTTTTTTTATGACTGACATTGTAATAATAGTTCGCGTTACAATGGTAGTTGTGCAAGTACTTTAACAGCATGTAGAACTTTACTTTATCAATTTAGTGAAAGTTGAAGGTTGTAGAAGTATACAACATTTTAATAGATTCCGTGTAATGAATAAGAATTAAATAATGTAACGATTTTTCTAGTGGATTTTATTTATTTAAACACTCTTGAATAATAACTGACTTATTTAACACTAAATTATTCTATATACACATATTTTTATGACAACCATAATTATTTGTTTAACTATACTTTTATTACCTATTTATATCATCGGGTTTATTTCGTATTTTCATCGTTTACTAACACCTCTCTATATCAAATTATCTTCGTCTGTTTATTAACAAACTATTTATATTATCGTGGAAGGTTCCAACGTTTTTCTAGAAGCAACCACACAGCTCTTCACTAATCTCGCACTTCTTTGTTCTGCATGCTGTAATTTGTCACATCGAAGGCATGCGACTATTCATTTTTTCCTCGGACTCTCACTCGTAACAATAATAAGTAAAAATTCCTAATCCCATTTTTAATCCGATTTTGACACAATTTCACTTCCTTTGAGCATTATTTTTTAATATAGAATCAAATTTTTTAGGAAAACGCTTTTTCTATAACATATTTCTCATTTATCCAAAATTAATTCGCACAATTTCACAGTCCGTCGGTTACGTTATGCGTTATTTTGGGGTTGATGGTTAATTATAACTTCTTTGTTGTCAGGAACTCCCCAATTGTAACTTCAGTCCCTAAAGAAATGTTTATGTCCGAAATCTACATATTCAGTTTGGTGTTATAAATGAAAATTACTTTCGTAATGTTGGGGAGAAATAAAAATTAAAATGTAACTTGGACACATGTAATAGGTGAATTTAAAGTAAAAACATTTACAAGATATTGTTTTACGCTAATTTATTGGAACTACTCTAACAATTGTTTCGACTGATTAGGTCATCATCTGAGAGTTATAAAGAAACTAACTTAAGATTAAACAGTAAGGTCTATTTATGCTACCCCTCCTAATTAGCTAAAATATTGAGATAGATTTTAATATAGGACTACTTAGCCCTTCTGTTAAATCATTTGTATTTAAGTTTGAATTAGGACTTTTTGAATTTGAAGTTTTTCCAAATAGTTTAATTTGTAACCTTTATTTTCTAAGTGAATAGCTGATAATTTATTATTATTAATATAGTGTTTCAATGTAATACAATGTTGTGACAGACCAGTGGATAACTTGTAGTCTAAAATTGATTTTTTTACGTTCTTTTAGTCTTGTTTCAAAGTTACACCTAGTTTGTCCTATATAAATCGCACCACAGTCATCGCAGGTAATTTTGTATCTATCTTATCGATATTATTGTTAATTAGCAATTTTTTAAAGTGTTTCTATTGTTACTTATTGTATTAATTTTTAACATTTCTTAACTTACCTTTTGGACTAATATCTTTATAAAATGGAATGGGAAACCGCTTTTTTTGTGTGGTGGTGAGACTGGTAAAATTGGTTAAGTATCCTCTTTTTTCTTGAACGACTGGTACGTTAAATGACATTTTTAAGACTTAAGAGTTTATTTCAATTGAACACGAATTTTCATTAATAGTTTTATTGCATAGTTTTCTGAGTAGGGAAATTTCCTATATTATACATAAACACAAACGTATATATCTTTTATATGAACTTATTACTGTTTGATATACATGTTTTTTAGAATTTAAATTACTGATAAGAGCTGATGAAATTTTATCATCATATTAGGTGCATATATATACCACAATTGTTACACAGATTTCTTTATCATTCTGAAATGTCTGTCCATCCTGATTGATACTACCTAAGTGAAGTTCAATCAAAGGTAAAATCTATTTCCATTAAAAGTTACCCCAACTTCATTGTATTTTTATTTTAGGAACTATTTTTCCATTTTGTACATAATCGTTTTCGAAGAAGTCACAATTCAGGAAATTAAAAACAGGGAATCGTCATAATGCGAATCAATAAATAAGATTTGTTTCCTGTTTGTGTAAATTTCCGTGTCGAAGGCCTATTGATCTCGTTCGTTTTACCTCAAGCAAACCGCAGCAACCGCATGAACGTGAGGTTGGCAATATTCCGTGAAAATGGCCTGAAGTGTCGGAAAACGAAATACCCTTTCGACCACCTAAAAGCAAAGGGGTTTGAGAAAAATAAAAGTAACTAGGCCGATGCTTAAGACGACGACTGACGATGGCAGCGAAACAGGGAGGGAAAATCTATAATCGATAACCATTTCTCAACTCTCCCCGTTATAATAGGACACCAAATTGATATTAATCCCTTCTTCCATGTCATTTATTCGTCGAACGTTGCGTGTACAGGATGTTGCAGAAGTGATGAAGGAATACCGGGATAAGTACCCGATTCATCAGGTTCAGCAGCATTTCCTAACTACAATTTAAACTTTTCCATAGAACAACTACATACATATTCGAAACTAAATCATTAGGTAAACGATTAAATAAATATAAATATAAATATAAATATAAATATGGAATCAACAGAAACAACTACTTCGAGGGCTAATACCCCTACCGGCATTGAATTATACTGTTGATTCCGACAATTAGTCAGCTTTAGTCCTCGGAGTAGTTGTTTCTGTTGATTCCATATTTATATTTATATTTACATTTGTAATATAGCCTGTAAAGGCCTTTCTGCCAGTGCCCACCTGATGAGATGCCATAGGTCGAAACCGGTCGTGGGATATGGCTTTCGGTTCGTTGTGCCTACTTGATAGGACGCGCTCAAAATGTGAGATCTTTGATCTTAAAATTTAGACGAATAGGGATTTTAATTCCTTCTTTTTTGAATAGATTAAATAATTATTTATAACAATGTCAACATAATTAAACTTTTATTATTCTAAAGCGAAGAATAATAATAATTGTGAAGAAAAAACGAAAATATTAACAGCTGAACAATACTTCTTCTTATTAATTATCAATTCGTGCGCTACTATTTAAAATAGAAAACCACGCCTTTACTGTAACGATTTATACGTAAATCTTGTCTTGTTGGTAAATATAAAATGTTGAAAATAATCCCAGCAGGACTTTATCCTTTGGAATATAATAGAGTACATACATACATAAGGTAAGTCATTTATATTGATTGAATCTCAGTTGTATGATTTAGAAGGGGAAGCAAATGGGTGACCGTGGGTGTGTATTTCATCCTGACCTCAACGTCAGTTGATGTTCAAGTCATTACTTTTAAATGAGAATGCATATTTTTGACACTGCAATAAAAATAGCGGGAAATTTTTTAGTCGAATACATTTTTCAAGTTGATTTCCTTTTTGTTTTTCAGTTGGTATTTGTACGAAATTAGAAAATCAAATATCCCGAATATCTTGCGTGAATCTCATTATTTTGGAGAATGTTTTAGACAAAAGTAATATGTTTTCAAAGGGAACATTAATTGATGACGTTGGTTGTGATATTGACGTTGACCTTCAAAGTAATTTGAAGGCTAACTGATTTTTTAGAAAACGAAATACATATTTTTAACACCGGCAGTAGACTGAGTGAAAATTTTTCTAATTGGTGATACTCTTGAACTTGATTAGCTTTTAAATCTTCAGCTGGTATTAATGAATAATCAGAAGAAAATCAATTTCAAAGCTGTCTAGGATTACAAACTTATCTACTCTTTCCATTTTCAGGGCTAAAGATATTTCTAAATGAGGAGTTAACGTTCAAATTATTATGAAAGTCAAGGTTAATGTTACACTAAGTGTCCCCCAATTTATTTCCCCTTTCAAAATATACAACTTTTGTTTAAAATTTCTTCCGAAAGAATGAGATTCAATCATAATTTTTCGTTGTCTTACGATAAATGACACCCTGTAGAATGTATGCACCTTCACCCATTTCTATACCCTTCTATACCCATCAGAGTAAGTACCTACATAGGTGTACATTAAGGGTTTAATATATGTAAGTTGTTCCCAAACCGAACCATGAGATACAGATAGAATTATTTTATCGGGGTTGTAGATTTTGTTGCATGAATTGGATTATTCAAAGCCAACGTGAATGTTATTTTGTATTGTGAATTAACTCTGGTCTCCAGAGAAACGTTTGAGATTCTACGTTCGCAAATGACCGCTGGGACAGACAGACGTGCAAATAGAGGAAACCTTCGTTTTACTATGAGTAACAACAATTCCATTCTCACATCGCATCCCAACGCTGTGAAATAGGTTACCACCTAAGGTAATCATTTTCAACAGTACTCTAGTATTTCCTTGCCTGGTTTATTTCTTCTTTATTTTTATTTATTTCTATATGGACTCTTTTCAGAACAGAACGTACTTGTATGCAGTTTTCTAAATGAAAAATCTTTAAATGTGTTTTTATTTATACGGAAAAGGATTTCAAAAATTGGCTGTCAAAGAGATGGGGTATTCTAGGTATTCTAATTGTGTGAATTATTATGAAAAAAGCAGTACACATTCATAAATCTTTCTTTATTTGAATCTTATTCTCTTTTTATGATCAAAAGTGTGCGCAAAATAATTCCATTCCTTCATTTGTTCGACATCTACAAGCCAAAAAATATATAACAATTCACATTGACAGAGAGTTTTAATTATTTATATTCGAAAATAAAATTGCACAGCTTATTTGTTTCAATGCATTCATACAGATAAATAATAATGACGTACCTACGAGGCTGTATCAAATATAAACGGGATTGGTTTTGTAGAAAAGTCGAACTATATTTAATTAGATTTCGATATATATATTATTTTTCTACGTAGTCTCCTGTCCATGAAATACATTTTTACCGTCGGATTGAGATCATTTTTATACCATCATTGTAGAAACTCTTCGGACGTCCTTATGACCATTGGAGCACAGATGTATCTACTGCCTCGTTCTCGTGGAAACGTTGGCCTCCAAATGCTTCGATCAGGGGCCCAAAAAGATGGAAGTCACAAGGGAACAAGTCGGGGCTATATGGCGAATGTTTTAGCGTTTCCCAGCCTAATCTATCTAATTTTTGCCTTGTGGTATTGGCCGTATCGGGCCTGGCGTTGTAATGCGAAAGAATGAATGACCCTTCTGACCGATTGCTTCTTCCTTTTCTTTCGAAATGACAGTTTCGCGGCATCCAGTAGATCACAATAACATTACACATTAATCGTGCGTCGATCATGGAGAAAGTCGACGTAAAAAACACCTTGCCGATCAAAAAACACTGTTGTCATCACGTTTCCGGCCGAAAAATGCGTCTTTGCCTTCATTGGTCCCGTCTCGTCGCTTTTTCTCTTGCTTGAATCGATTGAAGTGTCGCTGCGAAATCTCCAATAGATATTGCTTGTGATCCTCCGATAACAGTCGGGGAACCCACCTAGAGGACACTTTGCACATTTTCAGGTCATCTGTCACGGTCCCCTGGACACTCCCGTAACTGATGGTCAGTTCATCAGCGATTTCCCGGAAAGTTGTGCGTCGATTTCCTCAATGAGATTTCGGACCGCCCCGATGTTGACTTCGGTCACAGTTGTTCTTGGGCGGCGACCATTTCACGGCCTCCACGAAATTCCCTGTGCCATGCAAACACCCGAGTTCTTGTCAGGGTGTTGTCGCCGCAAATTTTCTTCTGGATTCACCCCCTTCTTGGCCAAAAACTTAATAATAATCCGTTGCTCAACGGAGACATACACTTCTGCCTCACTATTTGTTTCTTTTCGTACTAAAGCGACTCGAGCGAATTGCAATTGGTTCTCCCTTCTCCCTAGCGGTTCAGGGCATCTTGGCATCTACTACTACCAAGTCATTGACCTCTGTGTAATAAAAAAAATTAGTCCCGTTTATATTTGATACACCCTCGTATATTCCTATTGGCTCAGGTATAAAATTCTTAACACCAGAATCAATCTCGTACACTTGCCCGCTTTTCTTTGTTGTACTGTATTTAGGGCTAGTGAAAGGATTATTAGATAATGACTGAAATAAGAGTATTAAAATGCCATTCTTTGCTCGTACATGGACACATAAATCAATAGTGTCATAATCTCTTTCTTTCAAAAACTGTTTTTCTAAACATTTTACAAACCTTTCCGTAGAACAATAAACTGGTTGCATCTCTTTTCTTAATGCCTGGCTGTAGGTCACTTTTTTTTTTCGAACATCTCCCTATTTTGTCTTATTGAATTCGGCGCTTTATAAAACTTCGATTGTATTTATTTTTGCCTGACAGTTATTTTTGTCGAATACCATTTCATCTTTTTCATTATATGTCAGAAACGTTATATAAATATAATACCTATATATAGGAATATATAGTGTATATCAAGTTGAAGAATAACAAGGTCAGATGACTTGGATCGAAGCTTTGTATGGTCTCTTGGTTATCCAAGAGAAAAATAACCGAGAGCTATTAAGCTCATCCAAACGTGATACCTCCAGGAGATTTAAAGAAAGAAGTAATTTCATTTGAAGCTTATACTAAAGACTGCGTGATAATTTTCGTTTATGGAGAAATAATCTGTTATTGTCTAGAACGTTTCATTGGTCAGACGACTAATTGCTTCAGAGATCCGTCTTTTCAAGAACAGTAGTCGCTCCCATTTGATTACAGAAATTAATTTTGTGTTTAAGGAACAGACCAGGGACTGGCCTTATCAGCCAGCCTCACACCAGAAGTCTCGCAGTGTCGCGGTTTTTGTCCAGGATTCGCTCCATTTCCTCTAATCGCCGCTTTTCGCATTTATCTCCGTTGCCGCTTGTGAACTGCAGCTGTTTACATAAACATGTACATATATAACAACAGCGGCAAGGCATTGCAACGCCAACTGTAATTATCCGTTCGTCTTGTTGCAAACCATTTATCAACCGTCGCATCATGTACGAATTCGAAATAGCACTGTCGGCTTTGGCTATGTCACCGGGAGTTGTGTGTTACGTAATGCGGTGATTATCCCAGATGTTGCAACTTCTGTTCTTTCCTCCCACTTCCATTCATTGACAACGGAAACAAATGATCAACCATTGTACGTATGGTGGGTGTTACGGCGGTCATGCTACTCAATATTCTTTGCACTTTACTGTAAAACCTTTGTGCTGGTTAACAGAATAACAGAAATTAAATTTTTAGAGATTTTAACATTGCGACGTGAGAGGCTTAGAAAGGAAAACGGATGTTAAATCTTCCACGTGAATGAAACTTGATTGAGTTAGGTTAGGTTTAGAAAAAGTATGATAAGAATATACCTGTTGTTGTTTCAAAAGTTGAAATAACAATAAAATATTTTCACCTTCACGTTTTCCAATTAGTTTAGCAATTGTTTAGATTTGTAAATGGTTTCAGGCTTTTGCTATTGTTATCTGTTGTTGGTGGGGTTGCATGGCAACAATAAGCGGTGAAACAGTTTAGATCAGTGTTTCCCAAAGTGGGGCGTACGCTTATCGTACCTAAATAGGATAATTTCCTCCAAACGTTATTATTAGAATTATAATTACCTGGGTAAATGATGTTATTGAATTTTGATTTTTGTTTTTTCTTTAGTAACTTATCAATGATATTTTTGTTGTAACTATTATTTTCTGCTATTAATTTTATCAAATTTATTTGTTTTTTGCAATTTTGTTCCGATAAAGATATGTTGACAACTTTGATTATCATAGAATGAAAGGCTGCAAGTTTTATGTTACGGGATGATTAGAATCAAACGTATGATGCAACCTGTGTAAGTGTCTTTTCTGTAAATATCAAAGTCTAACCTATGGTTTTTGTTAATAGTAATATTTAAATCTAAGATGTTTTCCCCCCAGACTATCGTATACTTAAGTTTTTTAGTTTTTGAAATTTTAGATGCTATAGTCCAATATGTTTAGTTTACTTTTTTTTATCTCGAGAGCAGCGTATTATGTTTAGTAGTTTTTCTTAGCATTTGCGGTATACATTCCAGAATTTCAGTAGAATGGGAGTTAAAAGGTTTCCGCTTTCGAATTGGCCCTTCAAAAAATACTGTTTCGGGGTTGTGATGACGTGGAAACTTTCCAAGATCACAAAGCCGGGTAACGCTAACATCATTTCAAACTGACCTACATCTGTGGTGTGCAGCCAAGCTGAAAAACAATGTTCATCGATATGTACGATATAACAAGCGAATTTGTTTTATTTCATTTCATTCGCGAAGTCGAGTATGTTTAGTGTTTTTCGCGTTTTCTATTATTGAACTAAACTTCGCTTTAAAAATTAAATAACAGAAAATTATTAATTCCCAACCGAATGTTTTGCGCCGATATATATTTCCGTTGGATCAATATAAAATACATTCAATAGAATTGCCATCAATTTCCGGAAAATGGATTGATCAAAAGCTTTCGTTTGTATAAAAGCACACTACGTTTTAAAATTGACAAAGGCCAACTATTCCATCTGATAAATTTATAATTGAATATTGTTCACAAAAATCAGGCAGAATCAATACCCTCCTGTTGCAACCATTGTTATAATTTCAATTCAAGTTTTGGACGACAAAAGTCCTTAACTTCTGCAAAAACCGAATGACCAAATTTAAACAAAGAATAATTTTAACTTAAAAAAAATAAGGCATTTTATAAACACCGATTGACGCTTACATAATTTTAATTAATGCCAATTAAGTGAATTAGGTGTTGCATCAGACTAATTTCGATTTAAATAATTGTTTTAAATTTAGATTTTAATGTTATAGAAGTAAATAAACTAAAATTAAGTAATCTTATAGTCAATAACAAACAAAAATTAAACTCAAAAAAATGGCATTTATAAATTAAATTGCAACAAATGTGATGCTGTTTATATTGGCCAATGTGGTCGGGTCCTAAAAAACAGAACGTATGAACATGAATTAGCCATAAAAAATAAAAATGCTACTACAGGTTTACAGAACACTGCATAGTAAACAATCATATTTTAGATATCAACAATATTCAATTGATTCACAACGTTGAAAAAAGTAGAAAACTTAACCCTTTAGAAATTTTAAAAATCAAAGAATGATAATATAGTCAATAACCAAACTGAAATATTATCGAACAATAGTCCACTTCTGTTAAACATCTGTAACTTTGTACTTATTTGTTATCTATTTAAGGTTTGAATTACTGTTCCGCAGATAGTAACTACAATACTCTTGATAAAGACCGACCGGTCGAAACAATTGTCGAGCTTTTGAGTAATAAAATCGTTGAAACATTTTGTATATTTTCTTGTTTTTACATAGCTATTATATAATGTTTCATCAAGAATGCACTATTAATAGTCTTTTAAAATTGTTTTATTATGTTCATATTCCTATCTACCTCGAATATTATTTATTGTCTAACTTTTCATTCTCAATTATATCGTGATAATTAAACTTATAAAGAACATTTAGTTCGTGGTCAGTTCTCATCGCCAGATTGCTGACCATACCAAAGAGACACCTTTCTAAAGACTTTGAAATACCAGAGTTAACAGTAAATATTGGTAGATGGCGACATACTGCCCGTAATATGAAATTAAACTTTTATAGACCACATACTTTCCTACAATTAACATTTGGAAAAAGAATTACAAAAGCAATTTGTATCGACAATTGACCACTAGGATTTCCATCCTTAATTAGACAGGATGTAATGGAATGTAATTTTCGAGTCCATTTGGCTAACCGCTGGAAACATTTATATCGTTGACAAGTGCAATTAAAGCCATTTAACCACTATCTGACATGCACTTTAAAAGATAAAGCTAATGTAATTCCCACAGAAGCGTTTTCCACGGTTTGAACTGACAAGTAACTCTCATACATCACGAGAGATGTCTTGGGAAGTTTTCTTATTTGAAACTTTTGCAACAGAGATACTGAAATCTGTGCTAGAGGGAAAATTACAAGAAAACCAGTTTATTTACGATATGCATTCGCAGTGTCGCTTCAACAACTTTACCTTACCTTTACCATTATGGAGGCTTGTTTGTCTTTAAATCATCTAGCTAACTAACCTTTTTCTAACCTAACATAACCTAACCTAACCTAACCTTTTCCTAGAGATTTTTGATTATAAAACATTGTATCTATCAAAAATATTACGAAATGGACAAGAATTACTTAATACAATGACTATACGAGATGATACAAAAGGCACGCGTTGACCTTGCTGGTCAAAAGTCAATACATATTCCTATGAAATAATAAATACAAACTTCAGCTGGGGAAGTATCCATAATAAGGCTATGGCGCGGCTTTTTCTCGGCATGTATACCTTTCACGGATTTGGGAACAAAAATATCATAATACATATATAATATTATAAGTTGATTAACCACATCTAAACTGACTTGTTGGAAACTCATAGTTCAGAAAGTGAAATATTTTTGTTTCGGAAATTGTCGTGTGTATACGTACCGGCTTTCAACGGAGAGGGAAATTATTGTAATGGGTTCGAAAGTGGAAATAAATAACGGATTACTATTTTTTCTAGTGACAATCGATATTTTTAAATATGCGTTATGATTAACAGATCGCATTTAGTCACTTTTTATTTTACGGCAAATAATACAACATTAACGTAGGAATAGTTCTTAACAATTTGTGCTTTTAGTATTTTCGAATCTTGCATAATAAAATTTTAAAATATATTACAATATTGTTGTTACTTATTTTTTTTTTTAATTTTGACAATTTAATGTGGTACACGTTTCTTAATACAAAATTAAGATGACATTGTTCTCAGTCGTAATCTATTTATGGACTCGTCTAGTAATTTTAACTAGGATGGTATAACATTTCTTTTCCAGTAAAAAGAAAGTGACTGCCCAACACCGTAAATGAATATTATTATTGAAATAATGAAATTGTGGTAGGATGGTTGTGAAAAAATATCATAATAATTTCAAAAACCGTATATTAAAAACGTAAATTTTCACAAATATTTTGCTAGAATAACTCGATTTTTCAATCGTTATCAAAGAGTACAAGAAATTTTATTTTATTACATGCTATTTATACATACTACAAACAATACATACAAGAGGTAATATAACAAACAATACATATGCATATACCTATAAGAAATAATACCGTAATAGCTAATGTTATCTATAATGTTAAATGAGGCTCTAAATATAGACCTGGAAAAACCTTCTATTTGGTCATCTAATATATTTTTATTGAAATACAGGGCTTTTTGAATTTCTAATCTTTCTAATAGATCTAATTTCTTGCTATTTTATATTGTATGTAAGAATGAAAAGCTATCTTTATTAATGAAATGTCCGTTTGTTGAAGTTTTTATTATCTATGATGGATTTTAGATGTTCTTTGTAGTATCTGATTTCAAAATTACGGCCTATTTTGCCAATATAAAACTTTGCAATAAAAATATCAGCATTTCATAGTTCAATCCATAGACTAGTACATTATCCTCTCAATAAACAAAGTTTTGATGATGAATTGAACTTAATAAAAACAATAGCGTATAATAATGGTTACAATACAAAAATTATACATAGATAGATTACTAAATAAAAAACAAAAGAAAATGGTACTACACTACACGTACCACTACCAATAAAACAAAACAAATAGATGGTTTGGAATAAATTACCATAATAAATTGAGTGGGAAACTAAGTAATATATTACGTAACAACTTAGACATTAATATGGTGAGTACTAATAAAACAAATTAGAAAAGCTTCTTGTAAACAAAAAAATAGAACAGGTAGATAAATTTTAAAAATCAGGTACCTACAAAATTAAGTGTGAATATTGCAATGCAGTTTATTTTTGCAAAATAGGCTGTAATTTTGAAATCAGATACAAGGAACATGTAAAATCCATTGTAGACATTAAAAACTCCACAGGATTAGCTACACATTGCAATACAAACGGACATTTCATTAATAAAGAAGGCTTATCAGTCTTACACACAATAGAAAATAGCAAGAAATTAGATCTATTAGAAAGATTAGAAATTCAAAAAGCCCTGCATTTTAATGAAAATGTGTTATGTCAAATGTCAGACCTATATTTAGAGCCTCATAATAGATAACATTTGCTGTTACGGTATTCCTTATAGCTACAACAATTATTTTATCATCTCCTCTTAAATAATTCATTATTAAATGTACAAAGTACGCATTTTGAGAATGAAATACTGTAAAATAAACCATACTTTTTAAAAATACAATTATAAGAGTTTCTTAATAAATGCATTGTTAAATTACAAATAAGCCAATTTTTTTCTTCAATTTGTGTTTTCATTTGTGGATTTTAAAAACTATATAAGTTATTGAATGATTAGGAAAAATATTAACTCAAATCATGTCAGTGTGTTTGATAGGACTCTGATATTGTCTACTAGTAGTAACAACTGCTTTAGAATGTGAGTGAACCGAGTACACTTTATTTAAGAAGTTTTACCTGTACCTATAGCATCACCATCTGTACAGTAAGGTAGGTAGTTAAGCAGTAATTTTGCATGTTAATTATGCATGAGATCGTGCTGCGTATGGTTCTCCAAGCATTACTACCTGGATTGGCCACTCATCCTGCTCACATCTGCTTCGGAATATGGCAGTTCAGAGACGTAAACACTGACAAAACTCAAGTGTTTTGAGCTACACGGTGACCGGAATAAGCAAGCATAAATTTCATTGAAGCATCACAAAAGCTTCCACTTACTGCTACAACCTTCTTTGTTTTTCTTGTGAAAATGTTGTTTAAGGTTTTCAGGACGGCTTATAACATCCTAGTTACCACATCTGTCTTAATTTTACATTATAATTTCGTACTCAGAACATTAGTTATGAAATGTTAATGAAAAATTGTCAATATCATTTTATCCCTAGAATTCTTTACTTCTGCATTTATTATTCAATCAAAAATTAGATAATTTAATCATTCACTGTTTGTTTTGATACTACTCCTCTTCTTCAATGTCTTCTTCATGATAAAATGTAACGAAATTTCTAGTTGCTTGTATTTCTTTAAATAATCGTGAATAACAACTGATTTATTTAACACTAAATTATACTATACACACTTGTTTATATAACAACTATAATTATTTATTTAACTATACTTATATTACTCGGATTACTTCGTATTTTTATGGTTTACTAACACCTGTCTATATCACATTGTCTTCGTCTGTTTATTAAAAAACTATTTATGTTATCATGGAACGTTCCAACGTTTTTCTAGAAGCAACCACTCAGTTCTACACTATTCTCGCACTTTAGGTAGGTATTGTATCGAACATGCACTTTGGAGGGACGCATTAGCCGATCTTCTACACATTTACTCACTGTCTCTACGGACTGACTGATAACTAACATTTCGATAAGTTCATCAACGAGAGGTAGGACAAGTACGTTTGAAATCGAGATATCCCTATTAAATCGGGACAGTTGCCAGCGGTTATGAAGGGTCAAAAGTAGTATGGCTTTCAAGCATAGGAGAATAGCACATGATCTTCATATCTAGCATTTATATGACTGTATTATATGCTCTTATTTTTTTTTTGGTTTTCCATTACATTATTAAGTAATCACTTTTAAAAAGCTAAACTACAATTCTATGCATGTAAATGTAGCAAAATTGTACCAATTTACGTCATATCAAATTTAAGAATGTTTTAAATAATTAATTGTATCAGCCTCTACTTTATGGAAATTTAAATACATATTGAAATTTTAATAAAACACAATTTCCACTATGATTTTATTTTTCTATATAATTGTTTCACCCTACTAGGGCATCTTCGGGAGAAGTATTTACATCGGATGTTACAATTTTTGCCTTAAATGTATTACTACTATTTTAGTCTAAAGGGTAGGGATAAATTTCTACTATTTTGTCTAAAATTATTGCATTGTGGATATTTTCAATTACATTAAAATTATTGTGTTATTTTTAATCTGTTTTTTAATTTATAAAGTTTCTTAAATGTCTAGTTTTTTACTTTTATTATGTTTGTGTAAAATTTTGAAATTTTGTTCTAAATTAAATTTACGTTTATTGTCTTCAATGTGTTTCGTGAATGTTGATTTTTTATTGTAGTTCTTAATATGTTCTTGAGTTATTTCTTTGAACGATCTCCCTGTCTGACCAGTATATAGCGCATTACAAGTGTTGTAATTTAACTTGTATACTCCACACGAATTGACGGATAATTGTTTTTGTATTGTTCTATTATCCATGACGCCAATACGTTTTTTTACTGATTGGTACGGTACCTTAATAATGTTTAAAGATATTGCATAGTTTATCTTAAAATAATTCCAAAAATAATATTATTTGGGTACGTTACTGTACAATTCTTGACAGTTTGCGTTTACGGTATAGACAGTGTATAATAGGAACCGATCCTAAAACTAACGGTTAAAGTTATACATTAGACTAACTTATAAAGAAAATTTATAAGCCACGCCCGGGAATTATAGATTACATAGTTTTAAGCAGACTAAAGTAAGGTGAACATAAGTCTTAATTAATTTTGGATGTTGCGTAGCATATATACATATTTGATCTTTGCAATATGAGAAAGAATGAATACGTATAGCATAGAACAGTGGTTCTTAACCTTTTTAGATCTGTTACCCTTATGACCTAACATGGGTCACTGATTTTACCCCTCCTCCCAACGTTGAAGTCAAACAATACGCGTTAATACAAATACGTAGGCTTTATTAAACATAAAAATAATTGCACATAAAAAATTTAGATATTTTTACTCTAAATTACAGTTATAAGCTAGGTTTAAGCTAGGTAATTTCTAAAACTTAGAAAACATAAAATAAATTTATAAATTTTAGTGCGAAGTTTGGTACTGCTTCGCATTTACAGGTTTGGTAATGTTAGGTTTTATCTCACTTAAAGCGCATCTCAAATCGTGTTCCACATTGAAACGATTTCTGGCCTTCGTTTTTAGTGTCACCAAAGTTGAGAAACCACTTTCATACCTGTAAGTAGTAGCAAACGGTCCCAACATTTTTAAAGCTCTGTTTGCTATGATAGAATATTCAGCACCTACTTTTTCCAAAATGTACGATACGTATAGTCACGTAGTCCAAGAAATTATACTTTAGCTGACACATCATCATCCTTAAAAATATTATCATTATCAAAAATGGTCTCAATCCCCAAGAGTTGGACTGACGGGAAATATTGTTGCAGTGAGCTTATTACTGATGACAAATGCTGTACCACGGAATCTTGAAATGTAATCTTGTCTGCTTTATCGTTTTCCAGTTGCTCACAAACTCGTGAAAACATGGTCATATCGCCAACCTGAACTCTACGTTTGTATAATTCCAATTTGCGAATAAAGCTTGCTACTTTGTTTTGCAATATTAAAATATAGGTCATATTTCCCTGTAACGAAATATTGAAGCTATTGATTTCACAAAAAAAAATCAGCAAGATACGCCAGCATTTAAATCATTGTCACCCCTTCGAAATATAAGTTTTACCCCCGTGGGGGTTTACCCCCAGGTTAGAAATCGGGCGCATAGAACAACCAGCGTATGAAAAGCTCTCTTCGAATGCTTTCACATTTATTTTAGCGCAAGTTTTGTTTGTATTACGAGTAGAGCTTTTCTTAAACTTGCCGACTTGTACGTAGTTTCATTGAGTAATTGATCCACTTACAATTTCTCAAAAATGTTACTTTAAAAATTCATTTCTTATGTTCGTAGTTTATCATAATCAAGTTTTCTGTAAGACCTTTAAGCAGACCATTACCGTTTATTTAATTTTTTGATAAGCAGCTAGTATGAAATAGTTTAATAAAAATCTTATTTAAACTCGAGTAACTAGAAGAACAATGTTTAAGTTTTCAGAGAACAATTAACATAGTTTGAATAAGAAATTTGCAATTAGTCCAAGCAAAAAAGAGAATAATCCTACCCAGCCAGAATTTTTAATGTGAGACAGAATTCATTGAGAACAAAAGAAAATTTTATGTCTTCTTTTGTAATTTCATATTACTAAAACGTTCCTGATTCAACATTCTATTATATCCTTTTGTCTGCTCTTTTCAATGAGATTAAAAATTCATTAAGATCTTTTTAAGGAGCATAGTCTAAAAAATCAAAATCTAAACAATCCTACCATATACAAAAATAGTTACGTGTTAGTGTTAAGAAATAAATACTTATTCCTTCACACAGATAATATATTTTTTAAGCTAATATCAACCTCTTTTGTTGAATGTCTATGAATCTATTATATAACGTATTATTATTGAAAGCACAAAAAATGGATACTATTTCATACTAGGCATACTTTTAATTCTGAAAATATGATATTTATTTCTATAATAATTAAGAGGAACGTAGGTTGTGACAAAATTCTGAGGATTTAGTAGTATTATATAAATGAGCATTGAGTGGTATTCAATAAAAAGACTAAATCCGAATATTGCAGGGGGAAGATTGAAATGAATCGTATAAACGGCGCCGATTGGGAACCGGCGTCGCGACGTGCTTCGAAACTGACATTGTGGGGAAGTAGTTTGAAAACTGTTGAACACCAAAAATATACTGATGTGAATCAACTCTTGAAATCGTTAAGTAACAAATGAACTATTGGAAACTTGTAACTTGTAAAAAAAAGAAGGTAATAAAATCCTTTTTTGTCTAATTATAAAGGATCATAGATTCCACATCTGGAACACGTCCTACACAGTTGGCACAACGCACTGAAAGCCATTCCCATGACCGGTTTCCACCTATCGGATCTCATCAGGAGGACGCTGGCAGAAAGGCTTTTACAAGCTATATAATAAATATAAATATGGAATCAACAGAAACAACTACTCCGAGGGCTAATACCCCTACCGGCATTGAATTACACTGCTGATTCCGAACGATTATTAGACGAAGATAACAATAAAAAAAGAAGGTAATAATGTGAGATCTGTGAACCTTTAGGTGTCCCGTCAATACATACCAGCGACAAAATAAACAACCGTATCAGGGCTACTTGCAAAGACTCATTTCTTAGAAGTTGACGACAAGACGACAACGTTTATAGCCATGTCATTAAAAAGCAATTGATTATTATTAATATACCTAGGCAATACATACTAAATATGAATAGTTAAGATGTAGATAATAATACAGATACACTTACACGTATATGCATTTCGCATATTAATCATTCAATGATGACAAACAATTATTATAAGGTACATATTAACCCAAATTACTTTAAATTACGTCGATAACATAAAGTAAAAGAAGGGTTTATCTTACATATACAATTAGAAAAGGGATAATAAGATGATAATAAGAGGGTATAACTATAAAATCATTACTATGTTATGATAAGTCTCATTCCTATTGTGACATTTAAAAGTTTTATGTGATGAAATGGAGCTAAGTACAACAAATAAGGGCGGATTGTGCATGCATTTTGAGGGTTAGGTTAAGTTAGGTTAGGTTAGGTTAGGTCAGGTTAGGTTTTGAATAACAAATCTTAAGAGTAATGTGATGAAAACCAAAAAAAATAACGATAAATGAATAAACACTACTTTGTTTATTACCACTTTTTTATTTACAAATCGTTTTGACTATAGTTTCGACAAAAAAGCTTGTCAAAAGGATTTGTAAATAAAAAAGTGATAATAAACAAAGTAGTGTTTATGCATTTATCCTTAAGATGACAGAGTAACGGCTGAATCTATCGAATTTTAAAAAAAAAATAAATAAAAAAAAAATAAATAAAAAAATGACAAACGCTTCACAACAGCAGATTTTAAACACGCCAAAATGATAATTTTGTCAGTCCAAACCCTGAGAATAATGTGATGGGAATCAGGTTCTGTTGTGGAAATTGCTTTTAAATAATTGTTTAAATAAAAGTGGTACGTTTTGCCTCGTCCAAAATATATTAAGCAATTAGCAGAACCCTTGGCAGGTAGAAGTGGTACGTTTTGTCGCTTGTATTCAAACCTTTATAATTAGACGAAAAAAGATTTTATTACCTTCTTTTTTGGATTATTATCTTCGTCTAAGAATTCATCGGAATATTTATATTTATTGTAACTTGTAGTCTCAAATTTTTATTCTTCCAGTCACAAAGAAATATTAATAGGTAAGATCTTTATAAAATATATATATTCATGTGGCTCTCTCATTTTTCTTGACATATGTGGCTTAGTAAATTTGTTTTTATATTGTTCATTATAGAGGTAATAGTGTTAAAACGGATCATGTATTCTACATCGGGCAAGCATCCATATATCATTCATTCTACGATACAGAACATTGAACGAGGTTTAATGAAAAGTATCCTTTAAATAGGATAAGACGTTCTGCATCTGATAAGTTTTCCTTATTACAACGAAGTGATTATTGTGAATTTAGTAATTGGATCGCTGGATCGCGTCTCTTTAATAGATTGTAAAAATTGTTACGCAAAAGTAGAAGAATTAATTTCTTGTCGTTATCGCTCTATATCTCATCTTCATCCGTTGTTTTTCAACCTTTTGATTTGTTTCGCCTGGTCTGTCCGTCGTTGTAAGAACACGACAGGAGGCTGGGCCGAAGGACCATCTACCGCTGCGCTCCTGACGGAGGTAAATTATTAGGACTTTCTTTGCAGGTTATCATTTAAAGAGATTAAGGCGAAGAGCGCGATGGTCTTTTTATCAACTGACAGAGAAAAATGGTAGCCTTTAAGCTGTCGTCAATCATAGGCAGCGGCGCCATCGTGCCGATTTAATTCATTTGAGTTAAAAGTTTGTCGCCGGGTTCACGCTATTGATTTCCTGTTAGAGTGCTGATTTGGATAAATTGCCAAAGTCACCCAGCACGGCTACGAATACAACGGAACTTTAATTTTTAATCAGACTTTTACACCTCTATAATACTATTAAATCGCACAGAGGACAACAAAATAACACAGTAGAACGGTAATGTTATAAAGGACCCACTTAATGTGTGTAGATTTAGAAAATGTAAGGTACAATAAACGATGTTGTTATTTTGGATCTCCCTCTATGTTGTAAATTGGCTGCTAACTGAAGTACTTCATATGTTAGACAAGAGATTTTCTAAGGTATCTATTTGTCCAACTGAATCGATGTATATATATGAATAATATAAGTTTCCCTTTAATATGAAATATTTCGACACACGAACATATTTTGGCTAGTTCAGTCAACTTCATCGAGACAAGGGCTTGTTACATGCGTAATCAAGGCATACTAGTAAGAAAACGAGCATTTTCAAAAATCAATCAATAATAGAAGTATGCAAATGTTTTTAAACTCCTATATAAAATTTAGCTCCTTATGATCTGAATGCTGCAAATCTTCCCATCACTTCGCATTTCCATTCGTATTAGGTATACTCAATAATTCTTTAATCGATTCTAGTTTGAAGAAATGTTTCTCGCTTCATGCTGCTTTTTACATGTAATGTTAATAAAATTCTTAGCTCGACTGTGACATTTTTAGAAATGTGTGTTTATATATCAACAAGACCGTTCCTAGTCGCAGTCGTCTAGTGTTAGAAACACTTTCAACTTGTTGTCGACACAATTCAGCTCTTACAAATGTCGTAAATCCCCCTATGGAATTAATTTGTTCTCATTGTGGTTATGAAGATGTTTATAGGATTACATGTAGGACGTAGCAGTTAAATTTGTTAGTAAGATGGGTGTTAGACGATGAAGTATTATAACTACATCTCTCACCCGTCAATACAGGCCTTAATACGATATTATTAATTTGTGAAATAAAATTAGGCTACTTGGGGCAAACCTTTATACGACACAATAGAATATGTTCCTTGTCTGATTTTAACCACTTAGTATACAATACAGCATTTCGAATCATTTATTGTTTTGTATATTATTAATAATTAAGAACTAATTTTAGTATCGAAAATAAAAGTGAAAGTGACCGTGATAGATTCTCATATCTACTGATTAATTTCTGATTTCAACCGAGCGGCGTGGTCTAGTGTTCTAGATCATTGCTCAACAAATGGACAAATGTGACCGAAGCCAACATTGAGGCGGTTCGAAATCTCATTAAGGGAAATCGACTCATAACTCTCTGGGAAATCGTTGATGAATCGACTGACCATCATGCTTTCAATTAAAATTGCCCTTTAAATAGTTTAAGTTACGTTATAATCTACTTTCCTCCGAGCGGCGTGGTCTAGTGCTCTAGATCGTTGCTTAGTATTTGGGAGGTCACCGGTTCGACCCCGGGTCCGACTGCTCTTGTACAAGTTTTCTGTCGTTTCCTTGGATCACATAGGCAAGTGCTTGAACAGTAATATTCCACAGATAATCTTTTACTTCTCTTCTGTCTTCATTTCGTCCGTCTCATCTTTCTCTCCCTAACCACACCACCCACCCATTCCCACGATTCCTGCAAGCAGGCTGAAGGGGGCCTTACGCCACTACAGTGTAGGTCGGAGGGACTGCCCGCCCACCAGCACGAGTAGCACACAAAAAAGTTATTTTTTTCTGATTTCAATTCAACTTTGGAGATAAAAGACAATGCAATGTCGTTTATCATAGGAAGTAGTCACTTTAGATATAATGTATCGATTAAATGGACGAAATATTAGTCTAAAATTAGGAGTATATAGAATAAAGTTAAAAATATCAGTTGTTGTAATTTCCAGCGACACAAAAACTAAACACAACTAAAAATACTAAAACAAGAAGTATCCGAAAGTATTTTTCATAATCAACGGAAAAACTTTGACTAAAATAGCAATGAGATAATTGGAAAAGTAACGAAGCCACACGGAATCATATAACCCTTGAACTTTGAAAAAAATGTTTTTGTGCTTAGAAGAAATGTTACTAAAAACTATATCTCTCAGTTTCTATGAACAAACTGTTTATTGTTGTATTGCAATTATATAAATTGTACATGGCTTTTCTAAAGAAAAAAATTGTACTTAACAAAATTAAAACCTAAAGCAATAAAGAACAATTCATAATAAAATAGATTGCTACAAATAATGGCTACAAAACAAAACTAATACATGACCTTATAAAAACAAAAAATTATAAGAAGTTTTTGAAACAATTTAAATAAAGACACAAATTTTAAATTTATTAATTACTTACCTAATATAAGTAATAGAATCTGTAATCAGCTTAATAAACTAGGAATAAAAACTATTCATGTAAACAAGAATAACTTAGGAAAAAGGTTAGTGAATAATAAGATAAAAGTAGACAAACTTAATAAAAATGATGTTTATAAACTGAAATGTAGTAATTGTGACGCATATTATATAGGCCAAACGGGAAGAAACTTGAGAACTAGATTGGGTGAACACAAAAAATATTCTTGAAAAACATTTGTAATACATGGTTAAGTATGCGTTCTACCATTGGATACAGATAAGTTTAGTTTATTACACTTCGATAATAAAGGAAAATGACTTAATTTATTTGAACAAACGGAAATTAAGAAAGCTTTTTAAGAAAAAAAAATGTAACCAACGACCCGTTAGAGTTTCAAAACAACTTAATAATAGTTCAGTTCTTAGGTTACCACCACCCCCAACATGAATCACTAGTATTTAAGACCATATATGAAATGTAATTTTTAGCCCAACTTTAGTACCCCCTTGAAAAAGCCCTAAACTTTATTTTATTATCTTTTGCTTATATATTTATAGTATGTTTCAGAAAAAGCCAACTGCAAACTCCATTCAAACTATTAACACCTTTCCTTTGTTTTAAGAAGAGTACTTTGGAAATAGGTTTACAACGGCAAGTAAAATATTGCTAAAGTTCTTAAAATCTGTTTTACCCGGTTTCTAAAACATTAAGATCTTTTTCAGAAGTTGTCAGACGTCAATGTTCGACAAAACATCGATCAATCTACTTACTGCCATTAAACAATGTTCAATAAGTAAGTACAGAACGCCATCTCCAAAGATTTGCCAATAATTGTGAGTTCATTATTGTCTGAGAAGGTCTATCGATTTAAGGACATCGACTTGTCAAACAGCTACTACGACGGCTGATGAGGACCAAAGAGTTCGAAATCACGATCCACGTCTGACAATTCCAACCACGAACTGATTGTTCTGTTGGGGATATACGTGTATAATACATAAATAGCTACGCCGTAGATTTAATCCCTAAAGCGAAAAGAACCTTGTCAAACATTAATGAAGTCACAATTAGTGGCATATATCTACGCCGTCTGTAGTCATTTACCCTATATTTAGATTTCCACTAAGTGAATATCATGATATATTCATGTAAACATAATACAGTTGCCGTCCTTCAGATGGAAATAACCCTCCTTTTATTCCTTGATAGTTGGTTTAATTTCTTAGACAAAATACGTACTAAAAAATGAAAGAGAACGTTTTTCTTTCTTTCTTAAATTTCAAATACGTTTATTTAAAATTTAATTACTGCTTTTTGACCTCGGGGAAGTTTTGGGTTGCTTTAAATTAAAAGTAATCATTGAGAGTTGATGATCCAGAGACAAAAATAAAGAGCTTACCCTCCAACCTAATGGTATTTACAAATCTAAAGGCAAGCGAAAGCTTTTTCTAGTTCATTACCACTCACTTTAATATTTTATGTCTTCAATTAAGAAGGAGTACAGCTTTCTGGCTTTTTCTTTGAGATACTTCATCCATTAGCCTTTCTTTTTCTTGAAAAAATCTAGAAAAAGTAAAATGAAATTTCTAGAGTAAACAATCTTAATTTCATTAATTCGACCTTTTCGTCTGTGTCCTCTCTACAATGTCATTATTAGCTAATGTAAAGTTTTTTTTTTTTTTTGAAAAAAACTGATACTGATTAACAATTTCAAAGAGAGAAAATTAAGTAATGCAAAAATATAGGGAGGATCTTAATACTTTTAAATTGTCCGTAAATTTTTACTTCAGTGTAATGATAAGTTAAAATTTTTAAATGAGTTTTCTCTGAATATAGTTTGGTACTGCGTTAGTTTAGGTTCTTTAAAAGAGATTCTATAAAATGCAAGTCTCAACAGCAAAGAATGAAATATTCTTTTATTATAACATCCTCTTGTTTCTTTATCAAATGCAATTACGTTGCTTTTGATCTTAGTCATATTGGTTTTAAACCTGCGCTTTGTAAGAGGATTCAAAGTAAAGTAATTCAGTCGTTACACTTGTACCGATCTTTTTAACATACGAAAAACGTCAGTTTTGTCTCCCCTCAACAACATTGGACCTTTTAAGAGGATGATACTTTCGCCAGTTTGAATCCGTTGCTGCTGAACAATTTATTATATTTTCCTTGACAGAATGTAACTCACAGACACTACCGAACTTCATTGCAGATTGTTTTTCCTGTGATTAGAACGAAAAACGTGTATTTTACGTTCGTTTCTTTAATTTCTGCACAATATTGTAGATTTCAATAAAACACTGAATAGATAACGTTTAAATTGTTTTACTGGTTTGTAATTATCTCTTTCAACTGTTTTGGTCTCTCGACTATTCTCAAAGAGTTATTAACAGAAACGAAACTTAAAACTATTTGTGTAACAATTTATAGGTACTATTCTATTTAAATGTATATAAGCTTATGTATAAGAATTTTTCTTATTTAATTATTGCCATATATATATAGGGCTTTTGTTGCCTTCTGTTGTTCTTTGCTCGTTGGTAATGTTTTTATTAATTGTATAGCTTTTTCAATTTCTAGTTTTTCGAGGTAATTTAATTTTCTACCTTTTTGGATAGTGCGTAAAATTTTGAAATCTTCTTTTGAAAAGTTATGCTTGTTTGTTATGCAACGTTGAGCAAAATCTGTTGTGTTCTTATTATTTTTAATGGAGTATTCGTGGTTTTTTAATCTATTTCAAAATTTCTGCCTGTCTGTCCTATGTATCCATGGCATCACAATCTGAACATTTAGTTGATATACTCCAAATCTATTGAGTTTATTATTTTCGGTTAATTTATTGTTTGTTAGTAATTTTCCTAAAGTATTTTTGTTTGTACGTATTGTGTTTATGTCTAGTTTTTTAATTATGTGACAATTTTTCGGACTTAAGCCATTAAAATAATTTATAAGTGACCACCTTTCGTTTTGTTTATAAATGTTGTTATGATATATTTCATTCATAATTTTAGATCTTTGTTTCTTTTTAATAATGTTGTCGATTATGTTTTCTTTATAGCCATTGTTTCTTGCCAGTAAAACAATTTAGTGTTTCATTGAAATCTACAATATTATTAAAAATGTTTTACCTATTTCCAACCGCAAATACAGTATCAAAAATTTCTGCACAACAAGAATACGATATTTTAAATATATCGGTAACACCACAATACAAGAATATCACACAAATAATTAACGATTAAAGTTTAATTAATGCACTAGCAAAAGAATACAAATTAACCGCTTCACACTTGTGTACGAGATCCCAACGGTAATTCAACTGATTCACCACTGCAGATTGCAGAATGCAGCATCCACATACATACCTCTCTGTGCTTACGTCATACAGCTATGACGTAAAAGTGTTGAGTCCTTGTCAATGTTGTTGAGGAGACACATGTAATCAGCCATCATACATAACATAGCACATACACAGTACGAAATTTTTTCAGTGTCACGTTTTTTCCGCTTTTTACCTGCATCGATTCATTTTAGACGTCCTTTATATTGTTTTTCTGTTACTAGTTTTCCTTTCCATCCGATTCTATTTTAGTATTTGACATTTTGTTACATAAACTGACAGCACTGTTCTTGAGTTTTAACATAACTACAAATATATCAAATCTGAGCAGTTTTCTTTCTTTGTTGCTAGATCTCGTCACATAGTATTTGGAAAATAAATTTGAAGGACACATTAGAAAATATCTGGGTAATTTTCGTAAATAAAAAAAAAATTGATCAAAAGATTTTTGTTAATGGTTGTTGTATTTCATTAGAAACAAAATTATTTCTTTGCAATTGGCAGTAAACATTTTAGCCTATAGAAATATACAAACAATTATCGATTGCCTCGCGTTCCTGTATGACACTAACCAACCTCTTCAATTTAAAAAGCAGATTGGAAAATTTCACAAAATTCTATTAGAAACTAAGAAAAGTAAAACTCAAAGATTTCTCTATTGGTTGAATTTGTAATTTGTAAATCTAAGAAGTCGATCTCCTTTCTGATGATAAATTGAAAATTGTAATTAATTTCTGTTTATATGTATGCGAATATTTGTAAATGAGTAGCATAAGGTACTATTTTTAATAAACTACGTATTTGCGTCAACGATTTTGGTGTTTATAAAATTAAATGCAAATGGCCGACATACACGCCATTAGTGCAAATATTTCCATTATAACACCACCTGCTGATGGCTCGTATGCTGGTAGAAAATGTTCCATTACAATTCTAGTTGTTGTCATTCAAGCAGGCAGGGTTTGATGGAAAATAGTAGATTAGTACGAGGGTGGATCAAATATAAACTAGCCTTTTTAAATTGCACGCCGGATAATTGTTCAAGGCGCATCCGGGCGTTAGGAACTTGAAGTGGGGATGATAGGTGGCACGGAAACGACGCGTCGTATTGCTGCGTTCGCATGGTTAATACCTACCACAATGAGTGGGAAAGAGGTGCATAGCAGCGTTGCGCAATGAATTATTATTAAGTTTCACGTGCAAACGTGAAACCAGCTGAATTTTTGCGCAGATTGCAAGCACACTTTGGAAATGAAACGCTTTCGTGGCCAAGTGTAAATGTTTGCTGCAAAGAATTTAACAATGGACGTAATCGTGCTGAAAATGTAAATCATCCTAGTCGTCCGCCCACCAGCATTTCGCCGGTTAACATTGCACGTGTGAGAAATCTTATTGAAGGGGACCGTCACGTCACGCCACTGTGCTTCAGATATCTGGTGAATTCAGCATCAGCTAAGGAGTGTCCACACAATCATAACGAAAAACATGGGATTCCCAAAATTTTCAGCTCGTTGGGTTCCAAAGTTGCTAAGTGAAGATCAAAAAGCTGCTGGAGTTCAAATCTCTCAGGCGCTTCTCTTTCGATTTAGAGAGGAAGGTGATGTTTTTGCACAAGATTGTAACCTGCGATGAGACGTGAGTACACTATTACACTCTAACATCAAAACGAACAACCATGAACTGGCTGCGCAAAGAAGAATTAAACCCAGTGAAGCCGAAAATACGTCTGTCTGCAGGAAAAGTTTTAGCCACTGTTTTTTGGGATTGGAGAGGGATGCTGTTGGTCGATTTTTTGTACGAGCGAAGAACCATTAATGCAGCTTACTACGGTAACCTTCTCAGTCACGATAACACTAGGCCATGGGCTCATACCGCAGCTTTAACGCATGCACAAATCGGTGAAATGCGCTGGACTCAGCTGGAACACTCTCCAATTACTATATAGGATTCTTGTTCAAGCACTATTTATTATATAAGCTGTTTTGAATCGGTTATATCCCGTCGGATGCTGCTCTATTATTTATATTGTCATGGAATGTTTTAATAACCAATCAGGAATTTATAGTACATCGTGTAACTCTTGCAACATGCTTTATATAAAAAAAACTGAACCAAATTTCAAAACACGAATGAATGAACATAAAAGAAATATTTATTAAATAGAAAACAGATTTGCAATCAACCATAATGTTAACTTCAATGCTATTTAAAATATTACACAGTAAACAATAATTTAAAAAATCTATAAATGAAAAAAAAATCAGTTTGATTATTTAATTACAATTAACTAATTAGCCACTGCTAATTTCATTCCCTATCACTACTCCATGCAGTAGTATGTAAGCAATATGTTTGTTCAAATAGATTAAGTTTTACAAAAAAATTTTGAGTGTCTCACTTTATGAAAATTTACCAAATCACTGTTTTATTATAAATTTTGTTTAAAATTGCTGCCCAATTCGCAGAAGTTATTACATAAATGTTTTCTTTTCCAAAATTGATAAGTAAATAATATTATTGGTGCACCATTTAAACATAGTTTTTATAAGTTGAACTTTGAACTTTGTAACCGACAGCAATTTTTTTTCAGTAAATAGGTGTCTATTTATGTATGTGTCATAGAAATATACAGTTTGATAAACATATATTATATTTGAATCATAAATGCTAGACGTTCATCTTATACGTCTTTTTATTCGCGATTTCTTTTCTTCGAATGTATTCCTACAGATAATCTGAGAGACATCACGTGAAGTATAAATGTCACAAATTCATGTTTATAGCTGTCAGGATAAAAAGAAAATGCGTCTCAAACACCGTCATTCCGTAAACGACAATGGGTCCAAGTTGATCTGGCTTGTACGCCCTTTTAGGTCTGAAAATTGGATTGAACGTAACCTGTAACGGAAGATAGCGAGTTGTTGTGAAATATGTTAACGCTCCTCTGAGATAGCGTGGCGCATTTGTTCGTCGATTTGGGTCTACATATTTACCTTTTCCCTCTTTTTTCTTTTTGAACACATAGTGACATCCGACACTTTTAACATATAACCCGGCAATAATATCTCAAATACAAGGTATTTTTGGGAAATTGCTTACTACTTAAAATATTAATAAACAATATTTAGATCTTGGTTAAAAATTTATGGAAATAACTAAATACGGATCACGATTTTGAATGTAAGAAGTAAGTTATTTCTATAAAGGAATTTTTCTATTCACACTGTAATATTCAGATCCAACTTTTGGCTGTTACTATTTAGTCAACGCTAGCTCGAATTCTCCAGACATTGTTTATATGAACGGTGCGATAAGGCCCAAATATGCAGCTCTTTTATAAACACGGGCTGTGCTCTCGTGAGAACTATCCCATATAAGTCAGTCTTTCGTAAGCTATCAATATAGGAATTTATAAATTGTGTGAAATTGTTCATCTGTGCTTTAATTTTCTAAAGTGTCAGTGTTTTCAAATAATAGGTGAGTTGATTCACTGGGTAACCAATTTTACTATTAAACTATTTATAATTTATTTACTTTATTTATTATAAATTAATATTGCAATTTAATTGAGCACTATGCGAGTTGACCCTTAGTACCTGAAGTGAATGCATGCACTGTTTACCATGGTAGATAAATCTTCACTAGCCTATTATATTTCCGTTGAGGTATTTCGCGAGTTGACCCTTAATACCTGTGATCTGGAAATGATTGAATTGCAAATTCGTGAATTATTATTTATATTTATGTCGTTATGATTGTGATTTTGGTTTAATTGGTTGCTCACATATTGTTTTTGTTTATTTGTTTCAGATAAGTCATCTCGGACCAGTCAGGCCATAAATTCCTAATTTAGTATTGTTAGTTATTTTTTTAATTATAATTATTTAACAATCAACTAGTTCATGTTTTAATTCATATATTTATATTCATCTTTTTTAAATTAAATTCCATTTCCAAAAAAGAAGGAATTAAAATCCTTATTCGTCTAAATATTAAGATCAATGATCTCAAATTTTGAACGCGTCCTACCAGGCACAACGAACCGAAAGCCATATCCCACGACCGGTTTCGACCTATCGGGTCTCATCAGGTGGGCGCTGGCAGAAAGGCCTTTACAGGTTATATTATAAATATAAATATAAATATGGATTAAAAAAAAAACAACTACTCCGAGGGCTAATACCCCTACCGGCATTGAATTACGGATCACGATTTTGAATGTAAGAAGTAAGTTATTTCTATAATTCAATGCCGGTAGGGGTATTAGCCCTCGGAGTAGTTGTTTCTGTTGAATCCATATTTATATTTATATTTAAATTTCATTTATTTCCTGACTATTTTAATTTCACCCTACATGAACTTATTAATCTTCATCAATACACCAAAGGTAGTTTCTATAAATAACTGATCAAACCGAAGTTGTTCCTGAAGAGGAAGTGGATATGTCATCATATTACCTACTTACTGCTAACTTAATAATAACATCTTTATTAATTTGGTTTGTGTATCTATCAAGTAATATTGTAACGAACGTATACGTGTGTGCGGTGTATCGATTAGCGCTGACTCACTCTGAAGGCGGCACGTTTCATGTTGAGAAAAATCGATGCCGGACAATAGACGCTCTAGAATATTCTGTTATCATAACAAGTTGTTTTCTTTGGAAAGTGATCGAAACATTTTCGCGTGTTTTCTAGTAATTTCTCTCGGTATATAAATACCCCTTTCTCCGGGCCAGACAAACACACTGAGCCTCCCCTATTCGCTCAGCCCTAGTTTCGTTTTTTAGCGCGAGTGCCCGCCCTTCACATCGGAGGTGGGCCACCGACTCTTCGAACCCCCCTTTCTCCATCGCTCCTGCCCCTTCCCCACACAACTCTGTCTTCTCCTCAATCCACTTCCCTAGCCCAACCTCTCCACATCTACCCTGGGGATGTTAAAACCTTCGGGTTGTTAATCCCCACTCGTTGTGGGTTTTTAGTCAGTAAGAATCTGACACTACCTTCCTTCAAGGGGTGCCTATGTAAGGTTTTCCCAATAATAATACAAAGTGATATAAATAAAATGCATTATTGTTTGTCAGATAAATAAGTAGTTTAAGTTTGTTAGTAGTGTTTAAGTGATTAAATAGTAGAAAATAAATAATTGTTAAATAAATAAGTCAACTAGAGTAACTTCGTTGCAATATGAACTGTGTCGTAGATTCAGTTTGTCCAGTAGATATCTTCGTAAGGCCTTGTCAAACATATGAAATACAGCTATCAGTAAATACCAGTAGATACTATCAGATATACAGCCTGTAATATGCTACTTGGAACATTTAAAAATCGTCCATTACAGATGTTTCACTATAATTAAAAATGCCTTTTACGGGGCCTAAGTCTTCTATATGTTTTATTCACACCAGCTCCTAATGCTCATGGACGGGCAGTACCTTCGGCCTACACTAAGCAGAAGGGAAAAGCGAAAACTTTTCTTTTGGAAATCATGCTAATACGGTGGGCGGTGGTTGGGTAGAAATAGATGAGATAGACGAAATGAGGACAAGAGAGAAGTGAAATATAATTTGTGGAATGTTACTGTTTCAGTATTTATTACATGATTCGATAAAACTTGAGTCGTGGAAACGTGGGTATTGATAGGAACGGTGTAGGTCAAAACTTAGAACCCATATTGCGGCTCAGTGTAAAGGATATCGGGTCGCGCTCGACCAAAGACTGGAATAATTAATATGATCTGCTACTCAGCGAAGGATTTTGTACAAGCACGTCGGATAAGATGTAGTATCATTAAATTATTATATTAACAAACTTTAGTAATTAGATCGTAAAAATACAGCAGGCCACATTAAGGTAAACGTTTATTAAGTAAATTATTTATATTTTGGGTTTAAAAGTGGAAATGCTATGGAAATGAAAACTTTAATGATAATTTGTTTATTTTAGCTACAATTTTGAATTTGTTATTGCTTCAATAGTAACAGACTAAAAATGAATACGTTTTACAATTTCTGCTAATGTTTTGATGTTTTATGATAAGAACACATCATCTAGTAATAAATGAGTTTCACATTAATGCATTGGGGAGGAAATGGGATGAAAAGGGCAAAGTTAATTTGTCGTTTTCGCATGAAAAAGCTTCGCACTAGACGAAATGTTACGAACAGAGAACATTAAGTGTATGCGTGAGGACGACATATACGCATTTCATTTATGTTTGTCGCGTCGTCTCCGAGTCGTCGGCGTTGTCGTCACTAAAGCATTGAGATATGGAAATACATTTAATTTTCCATTCACATTAAAGAGCAGGAACCAGCAATAAATCTCGTGGCGTAATAAATTGGAACTGCTTCGAGCTGCTGGATGAAGTATATTAGCGGCAATTTCTTTAAAAATTTCCAGCTTTTATAAGTCCTGCAATTCTTTATACGTCGCGCGATTTGATTAATACCTTTTTACCAAAGTATAGGTATGAAATTCCGATAAATTGTCGGCTACTGCAACCAAACGATTGGAAAGTATATCTGATAATCGAATCGATGGCCACCATCGAAATCTCCCTAAAGAAACGTTATAGCCTATTTACGTAAGGGTGAACATTCCATTGCAACTTGACTTGGTCTGTTAGATATTATTTTTAGATTTTTGATTGGTTGTTTCATTTTAGTTGTAATGCTTAAGACTGCTTATGGGGATGCTGCCCTTAGTAAAACCAGAGTCTGCGAGTGCTTTTCACGTTTTAAAAATGGAGAAGTGTCAGTTGAAGATTAACCCCGTTCAGGACGCCCCTCAACGTCAGGAAGTGACGAAAACTTCGACAAGATCAATGTTCTCGTTCGTGAAGACCGTCGCCGAACCATTCATCAACTCTATGAGAATATCATAGTCTTCTCCCAGGCGAGCAAATGGAGTGTCTACTTCAGGTACGTTTTGAACTTCAAAATCAGCTCCAAGAAGACCCTGACTTTTGTCTAAGGTGATTATTGGTGATGAATGGTGGTATTATGGATACGACCCTGAAACAAAGCAGCAATCTAGCCAGTGGGAGACACCTGGCTCTCCTTGTCCCCAAAAAGCTTGCCAGGTGAAGTCAAACATCAAGCCAATGCTTATTTGTTTCTTAGACTGGAGAAGTGTTGTGCACCCTGGGTCAAACCGTTAACCATAAGTACTACGTAGAGGTTTTGAAAATGTTGAGGGAGAGTTTCCGGAAGAAAACGGCGGGTTTTTGGCGCACAAGCGTCTGGTTCTTCCATCATGACAACGCGCCAGCCCAAAACCGCTCTCTGAGTAAAGCTGTTTTTGACCAAAAACAGCATGACATCAATTGTTGACCCTCCCTACTCATCGGATCTGCCCCCTTCTGATTTCTTTTTGACCCCAAACTTAAAAAGTTTTTTTAAAAATTGTTTTAAACAGTGGAAGAATCCTCTGGAGAGGTGTGTTGAGGTCAAAGGAGAATACTTTGAAGGTGATCAAAATTTGGTGTAAAAATATTAAGAAATAAAGAAGTTATAATGATATACCCGTTTTTCTTTGGGTCCTCCTTCGTATTTTTATGTTTGGTTGATCTAGTTACGTGCCTACTACGCAGTTACCTACGTCATGAGTTCAGTTTAACAAGTCGATATCCTTATTAGAAAAGGACCTTCTTGAAAATTATTGAATTTCACAATAAGTAGCAAATATCTGTATATGGCGTTCACTACGTTGTTTGTAAATAGTAAATATGTACGTAAATAGATTTGTATTTTGCATTTTGTTAGTCGTTTAAGAAAAACTACTTACAAATAATTCGTAGTTGTATCAATTAGTAGATACTCTGTCTATTGATCATGTAACTACGTTTGGAGGAAAACTAGATGATATTCCTCTCACATGATTGTTCACTGTATAGTAGTTATCTATTATTCTATGTCGTGTTCTCTCGTGATAATACATTCTCGAACTGCCGCCGCAATTTAATTTTCGACGTTTAAATATTGAAGTCTGCGAGTAAAAAGCGATGGTTCATTATTTTATCGAGTTTGGCGTGTTTGTCGTTTTCGTTGCCTCCTTTTAGATTTTCGCGGTTTCGCCAAACTAAAGTCAAACTATATTATCGTTCGAAGAGCATCAGCATGCAACGAAAGAACATGTCAACCGAATGCCCACGCGAACTTCTACTAAAATTACTTTGAAGTTTCTGCCACGTCTGCAACATAGCTGGCAAGCAAATTCGGAATTCTTGACAAGCACACTTGTACGTCTTGTTTACATAGTTTAGTACCCTGTGGTCGGTGCATTTACTCAATGACTGAAATGTTGGAATTTCATAACTTCGACAAATGTCCTAACAGCGGACAGCTGTTCGGAGGTCCTCCTGCAGAATGGACAAAACGACGAAGATGTTTTCAATCTCCGGAAGTGAAATTCCATGAATAAAATAAGTGTAAAGCATTCTGTCCTACTTACGTACATAAAATGATAAAATGGGAAGGAGAATGGGAAAAGGCCATTCTCGTATAAATTTGCGTCCAATCCACTAAGATTCTAACATTCACTTCATTCTCTAGAAATAATAAACTAGACAGTAAACTTTCAATAATCATTTTACCCTTAACCACGTTAAGTGAAAATGCTCTTTGCTGAATTTGTCCCCATTACACTATCGTTCATAAAAAACGTCTGTTAGTGTTTTACATTTCCAGGCTAAGTAGGAGAAATTTAATAATGAAAATGACTTGTTCATTTCTCGTTAGACTATTAATCTTTAATGAATACTTCAATCAATTTTTTCAAGCTTTTTGTTTATCCAATCAGAACTTCGCCTACATACAAGTCTTCCTTGAAATGAGATACTTAACAAAAAATAATTCATAGTATCCCATTACATTTCGGCTAGGAGTTTATGACGTAAACTACCTATATAAATTAATGTGAGGCATCGTCTTTCTTTCTAAATAAATGTAGACAAACAGTTATGTATTTTTAGATGGCCCACACAAAAAAACCAATATAAGAATAAATCCAAACAGTACAGGAGGTATAATTAAGTAATTAAGGAACTATTAAGCTCTTTTGACGTCAACTGAAGAAAAGTGTTATTACATCGTCTCGTCTGTAACAGATAATTGTATTGATGTAGTCTACAGTGCAGTCAGTATCTCAGCTTTTCATTTTTGAAAATAATAACATTGGTAGCCTTTTCAATGTATATAAATAAGTTGTTTGAATAATGCAACATTAAATAAATTCAATAATTGATACTTGAATGTTATACTCAATACTTACAGAAACAAGATCATATGTTCAATTTTTGTTAAAACTATTATTGTAAGGTTTTTACATAACAGTACCTCTTTTAATTAATTATAAACCATCAATTAAAAAGCAAACAATTAAATGATACTTAACATCGATAAAACTTTTTTATTATATTGAAAAGGTTACCAAAGTCACATGGATCAAAATAAATATTAACTCGATTGGTCCATTAGAAGTTGAAATACTAACTGCACTGCAGACTGCACAGCGCGCAGTCTGCATCATTTCCCCTTCATCCGCCACTCCATCTAACAAAAGCCGGTTTTGCAGAAATGTACAAAATCCTTCAATGCCATTTTAGACCCTAAGAAATTTAAGAGAGGATAGAGCTTTTATCAATTGATAGTTATGACTTCTAAGAAGAGTTTACGACCTTAAGAAAATTATTTGCATTAAAATTAAAAAATAACAACAATTTTAAACTATGTGCTGTATCTCTTAAAATATTTATCTAATGTATAGTATAATATAATCCAGTTTTCGCAGGTAATCGGTCTAAATAAATATTCATACAATATATACGCACATACATACATAGTTACAAAAAACTTTATTTTCTTTAATTGTAAATTGTAATAGTTTTACATTTGGCGTCTCATTGTCAGGGTTTGTTATTCTTTTTTCTTTGCATCACTGTTCATAGAAAATAATTCTTTTCTCGAAAAATGAGAGAATTTAATTTCGATGTCCTAATTTCTTTATAACAAAGTTTCTCCACCATTTTGCTTGTTTTTAATGATGACAAACCTTAGAAAATACCTAAAATAACAATTTTCCGTCCTTAAAACCGGCATTGGACTTGAGATTATTTTTTATCGAATTTGCCTAGTCTGTTAGTTTGAGAAGCGTGGGTAGAGAGGAAAGATTTTTCAAATTATATGCTTTCCAATTTTTTGTATTATTAAATTGTTGTTTCTGCTGAGCCACGTTAGTTTGTTTTTGCTTTCTTTATGTACTTTTACGATTTCCGTATAGAACTCTGAATGTTCTTGGAATATATTCTTCTCCTAAAAGAATTGAAATTCAAACAATAAACGAAGTATTCGTTCTTTTGACTGTGAAACGGCAGAATTATTCCATTGTATTGTATTTCTTTTCTTAAGTACAAATATTTACAAGTAAATTCGCATAGATGTTTCTATTATAATATTCCGAAAGACAAATATTTGATTACACAAGCAATTTATTAGACAAATAAATCGAAAGCTTTTACTTTGATTCTCTGTTTATTTTCAGAACTCTGGCGGCACACATTTAGGAGCAAATATTAGTTTTCAGCTGCAAAATAGAAATTGCTTTGAATTGCCTTTTGAAGTTGCTCATCCAATAATATAAGGGATAATTAGCAAATAGCTAATAGCAGAAATTAATCTAAGAATCCTATATGTAATTTGAGTCAAACGTGAACCATTTACGTATAGTTCGCCGTAAAGTTAACTTTTTAATAAAATATTACACTTCAAAGATCTGAATATGGGAATAATCCGAAAAGGCCTAATTTGCCTCGTTTGTAAGTAATGTCTATAAAGCATACGTAAACTACGAACTGTGTAGGCTATGTTACCGAAATTATATCTTATCGTAACTAATGTATTCTATTTGCCTAATAAAAAGTTTGTTTATACATTTTCACAATTAAAAAGGTTAGCCGTCCAAAACTAATACATGCTTACCCCGACTAGCAGACTAAGCAGATTAAATTCGATAATAATGTCATTGCGGAAGCATATTTATAGTAACTTCACTAACTAGTACCTTAACTTGACGTTTCTCGACGTTTCTAGTCTTTTCTTTGAAATTTCGACAACCACATAACAGGTCTTCATGTTTTTCGTAGATTGCCTACTCGTTGGTAACAATATATTTTATGGTGAATGTAAATGAATTAATAAATGTTTAAATTAACTAGCTAAGATGGTAATTCGTTTTACCGAGTTCCGCACTAATGTTTATTGGACAATGTAGATATTTGAGGACGCTTTTTGCCTTTCATCTAATGGCCACCCCACAGTTTTCAATCTTTGGCCTTTCGAATTCCAGTATATACGAGGGTGGTTTGATAAGTCCGTGACTTTTAAAGGAAAACATCAGCTTTTAGGAAAATAAAACATTTTATTTTTCTACATAATCTCCGTTTAGCTAGATAAATTTAGTCAATCGTGTTTGTACTCTTTTTATTCCTTTTAAATAATAAGATTTCTCAAGGCCCTCAAAATAAGCGTTTGTATCCACGATGACCTCTTCATTGGACCCAAATCTTTTACCGTCCAGCTATTTCTTCAGCTTTGGAAACAGGAAATAGTTGAACGGGGCTAAATGTAAATCCCTAGAATAAAGTGGATGACGTAGCAGTCCGTAGTTTGTGCATTGTTCTGATGGAACAACACGTTTTTCGTGGCTAAATGCGGTCGTTTTAAAACAGTGTCAAATCTGTTCAGCATGAATCTGCTCTGAATAATATTTGCCGTTGATGGTTGATCGTTTTACCTTTTTCAAGGTAATCAATATGAATTACACCGCGCACCGCGTGAATCCCAGACATTGTAAGCCGATTGACCGATAGATCCATCTTAGCTTTCTTCAGTGCACGTTCACCCGTATAAACTTACTGTTTAGATTATTGCTTGGTCTCTGGTGTGACGTGATGAATTCATGCCTCATCTACGGCAACGAAATCGGGAGCAATCGCGGCACGCCCATCGTGTCGACACCTTTTTTATGTCCAAATATTCATGCAAAATGTGATGCGCTCGCTAAGGCTACAGCACATTCAACTTACGTACTTTCAAACTTTGATCATCTAATATCATTCCGTGGATTTTTTTCAACAACTTCTGGCATTATGACTTCTTTTGGGCGACCTGAACGTTCGGCGTCACTTGTACTGGTGCAGTCACAATGAAACTCGAGTCCCACCACAATTTATTAAGCCTCTCCTTGGTTTCCTTAATGGATTTTTTGCGTAAAAAGTATTGCTTAATCAGCACACGAAATTCGCTTTTTTCCATATTGTGGAAATTAACAATTAATCAATGATTGTCAAACATGAACTAAACGTCGCAGCTTGCTCCAAATTTTACACTAATCTACCGATCGATGGTACTTATCGGAAACAGTGTTACCATTACAGTTACTGCGCGGGAAATTCAAAAATTCACGGACTTATCAAACCACTCTCGTATCCCGCTATTTCTTTTTTTGACGTCCCTTTTTCCATCTCTCTCCTCGTGGTACCCAATGGGTTACTGTTTTATCTATCTGGTCTGATCCTGCGTCAGTCCTAGCGGTAATGTAAAGGATTAAGCTCTTCGTCAGTAATTTATAGAAACTACCGCACGTGGATCACGATTTCCAACTTATCGGTTTTCATCAGCACGACATACGTAGTTTCGGTAAATCGCCGACCAAACTAAAGTTGCACCGTAAAAGCAAGTTGATGTAATATCATGTTATGGAGAGTAAGTATGCCCCCATTTACTGATATTTACTGCTATTTATAGTATTTCAAAATGTTTGACAAGGGCCTTATGGAGCTGATAGGGACGTAAACCAAATTACGTATATAAGCAGCCTCGTATATTCAGTCTGACAAGTAGATACCTCCATAAGGACCTTGTCGAACAATTGAAATGCTACTGTTGTAACTGTTGAAACGAAAACATTTTACAATTTGAAGGCCTTTTATCTCCTAAAATAATAATCGTAGAATTATGAACCAAACGTCTATACAATGCTTTGGTAGTCTAATTTTGTCCTTTAAATACATAGTATAGAAGTTAAAAATGAGGGCGAAACTTCAAATAATTCTGTTTGAATTATAGTTTCCTTTTGTAAAAAGAAGTTAAATAGGAGAAAAATAAAAAGGGTTACTTGTGCTACTTATTAATAAAAATAAATGCGTTGTCTATGGTTATTTAAGTTTTGAAGTAAAAAAAACGAAATAGAAAAAATGGTAAGCGACATAGTTCTATGTCTTCATAGTAACAATTCTGGTCATTATGTTTGTTACAAACAATTGACATCGTAGGTAAGTGCTTTTTTCAAAATAAAAAGCATTGTGCTTATGTGGCTTACGCAGCACTTGCCCATTTGTTAGCTAACACATTTTTCTAACTCGTTTATATACATATCTCTACCCATATTTTAAAGTTTCCTTCTATGTTGTAGATGTACATTCTGAATATTTCATAATAAACATACTTGCCGGAATGCACTTTGTTATCTACATTAACAATGAAGTTCCATGTCTTCTGCATATAAATTCTTTCTAAGAATTAAAATATAAACTTCCTTGTAGAAGCTGGTAATGATACGTAACTTTTATAACAGTGAAGTTTCCTGTAGGCAGTGCGAGCTTTTCTCGGAGATGAGAACTTAAAAGCATTAGTGTTCCACCATTCGTTGAAGCGTTTAATGCATAGGATGCTCCCACTGCAACTGGTTAACAATGTTTAAGAGTCTTGGCATTCTTCCTAGATAATGTTGAAGACTAACTAAAATAAGGATAAAGAGTACTTAGGTAATAATTCGCGGAGATAACGTAGCGTTAAATTGACCTAAGCACTGTACTGGTAAATCAAACGTCCGACTAACAATTACCCTAACGACAAAATGACCAAGAAATTAATGACTGGTGAGCTTTGGGTTTATGCAAACTGCAATTTTCTGCATTATGGTGGATTATCTTCCTTGAAAATAACAAAATAAAATATTCAATAAACGTCTTTTCGATGGTATAAAAGCTTAAGTTAATTAGATCAGTTTGTCATTGGATAATACTTGATGGGTTTGCTAATCATCTCCTTAATTATCTTCCATTTCTTCGAGATAATTGTAAGAATGGTTGGTGGTAAAAAGCTTCTCCTATTTCAATCTTTTGAATGTAATATTTGTCAAATTAGGAGAGCATTACAAGACGGCTAAACATTTTCTTGAAGGTGATATTTTGGTCGTTTAACTGTTGGTAACGACACAATTAAATAAATGCGTGCGTGTGTGTAAAGTTTATTATATTTATGTACACTAGTTATATGGGAAGTATATGTACACAAGGATGAAGTAAAAGAAATTTGTAAGAATGGGAACAAGTAGAAAGTAGCGAGAGAGATGTTAAGGACTGTTGGGATGACTGAGTTTGATTTAGTGACTGGATTAGGATGACTGACTGAGGTTAACTGGGTGAATAATTTTGATTTGAAGGGTTTTTATGAATCGTTATGTAACGAAAGAAGAAGGGAATCATTTCTGAGGATTTGAGTTTGGCGATATTCGAAGTAAGGATACCAGGAGTTTAGGGAAGGTGACTGTGGAAATTGAAAAGTAAAAGCTTGGATCGGATCTGCGGTAGGTTCGTTGTGAAACATTTCTAATAAAGGACATTAAAGTAAATAATTCATATTTCACACAAAATATTTATTAGAAAACTCTAACATATGTTTCGACCTCACGGTCATTGTCAAAGAGGATTACACGAATACTAGTCTGAGAAGAATAGAACAAGCAATTTATACCTAAGGAATTTTGAGCATTAGTTCCATGAATACAAAATGGAGGGCTGTTGTATCCTTTAATTTGGTCATTTGAAGTAACGTTTAAATTTGAAGATAAAGATTTTTAAATTTTTAATTTTTCTGTAAAATTTAATAATTGCCATAATTTTGAAAATGTAATATAGAAAGGTTATTTTTATTAATATTGTGATTATTTTCTAAACAATGTTAGGATAAACTCGTTCAATTTAACGAAACTATCAGATACGGATCGGGATTTCGCTCTTGTTAAAAGCTCATCAGCGTGCCATAGGCAGTGTCGATTAATTACTGACCAAGACGAAATGTTCCGTAAAGAACAGTTAATATAATAACAACATAGAGGCAATTGCTGCCAACTAGTGGATTTTAGCCGCTACAGAAGATATCAAACTAGACAAGGCCTCACAGAGGTATTTATATTAACTGTTCTTTATCGAACATTTCGACTTGATCAGTAATTTATCGAGACTGCCTATGGCACGCTGCTGATCTTCTAACAAGAGCAAAATCGCGATCCGTGCGTGGTAGTTTCAATAAATTTCTGACCAAAAGCATAATAATTGTTATTGTTAAGCTTTACGTAAATTCGCGTATGTAGGCTGCGTTGTTGATTTAGCTGGACAAGTTTAAATACCTCAGTGAGGCCTTGTCTAGTTTGATATCTTCTGTAGTGGCTAAAGTCCATTAGATGGAAGCAATTGCCTCTATGTTGTTAATAAATGCTGCTTTGTAAACTTTGTAAAAGAAAGACATGGTAGATATTGTCATGACAAGCTAACAATTTTAGAAAGAGCTTTAGGAAATTCTACTTTTCATAAAAAAAAAAAAAAACTAAGAGGTTTGCCTTTTTCCTTAGGCAGATATAGTGAAAATCGTTATCCATTCACAATAAGATCATTTAAAAACACTCTTATCTTGTATGTATTTTACGCTTCACTTACAATAACAACGAAATGCGTTTCCGATATTTTGTCGAAAATAACCGGATAGAAGTTGTTTATAGCATAAAAATAAAGTTGTCACCATCAGTTTAATATGCTTACATATGTAGCAGTATTTATTATGTGTATGTCGTAAACGAGGATTGCAAAAATGGCATCACATATGCTGGGAAAAGTGTATAACCATCCTATAAAAGTAAATTCATAACAAGTCATAAAAGAAATAATGCGGAGTGCCATGTACCACACTGCTTCCCGGTCATAAAATGTATGCAGTATTTATTTTAACAATAAAAAGTTGCTAGAAACGTAAAAAAACTGTTTGCATGATAATCCGTCTTTGATCTAGTTCAATTGAAAACTTCCTCTTAAGGAAGGATCATAAAGACATGGACAACAAATTTCGGCAAAAAGTGATCATAGCAAATAAATGTAGTACACAGGGTGTTCCAAACAAAATTTTATTTCGTAATGATTAACGATGACACTAGAATTGAGCACAGAGTGTAAGCAGGTTAACAAGTAATTATCGAGGGTTTGTTTATCAAGGATAAGAACAACATTAACGTTGTAATGTTGCCAAATATAACTGGTTTGTAAGGTTTATAGGTGGAGAAAATTCAACAACTTGGTTTATCAGTCGATTACAAAGAAAATACAGCTGTAGGTATGGTTACGATATTTATTTGAACTAACTTAACCTAACCTAACCTAACCAAGTTGAAAAAAAAAATTAAGGCGAAAAATACTGTTAAAAATCAATTTTATTGATAAAAAAATAAAGCAACTAAATGATGATGGAATATCAAGATACGACTATGTAAAATGTATTTCTTATAAAAATATCGTTAGTTAAGTTAAAATTATGTATCTAATATAAAGTTGAAATATTAATCCAATAAGTACTTGTAACAAATAAACAAAATAATTCAAAGTAAATATTGTTTTTTGTTACAACATTCCATTAGAAAATTTACTTGTATACCTACCTACTGCTTCAAAAAGAACTCAAATTCCTACAGATACTTTAAAAGAAAGCTGACAACATGGCTTGTGCTCAATTCGGGTGTTTATTTAGACACATGCAGGTAAGAAAATCTTTGTGTTCAATTCAGGCGTCCGTTTGTGCTCAGTTCATGCTTATTAATCGTTTTTGTGTTCAATTCAAGTACACCGTGATCAGCAAACGAAATTCCGCCAATTTAATTACTCTGAATGGAATCAATGTTCTATCCCTTTTGATTTTCTTAAAGGACTCATGTCTTGAGATCCGGTAGATGTATAAAACAAAGGATAGCGTATGGTTGAGCCGCTTTTAGCAAAATTAAATCACTTCTCTGCTTTCAAATGGTTAATTAGGAAATGTGAAAAAGATTGCTTACTAAAAGTGTATGTTTGAAGCACGGCACTGTACGGGGGCGTAAGGTGGATTTGGGGGCCCGATGGAAAAGGATAAATTAGAAACATTTGAGATGTGATATTATAAGAGAATGATAAAAATGGCGCTAACAGAAAAGGTTAATAGCAAGTAGGTATTAAAAATTGGATTGATTCAGCCGTTACCTTGTGTAAATTCATCTTAACGATAAATTCAATTTGAATTATTTTTTTGACAATGACAAGCTTTTTTGTCGAAAGGATTTGTAAATAAAAAAGTGATAATAAACAAAGTAGTGTTTATTCATTTATCGTTAAGGAGGTATTAGATAAAATAGAGGAACAGGGGGCGGTGTGGAAGTCAATATAGAAAAGTAGAAGTAGGACATACGACAGTACTACACCTTTTGAAACATTAAGGGCTAGTTAGAGACATATTAGATGCAAAAACGGGAGTAAGCAGGAGTAGAGGAAGAGGAAGCCTTTAATGTTCGCAAATAGCAAGAACAATTACAACGGATATTCTAGTTTTCGGGAAATGTGAAGGTAGGCTCAGAGTAAAAAGGAGTTTTCAGACTAATGACCTACTGATTTTCTATAAATGGCATTTTCATCATCCACCTATAATACGAAAATATTACCCTTTTTCAATGACATCTTCTCAGGTAGTGCCCGCCGGTAGATCCGAGTAGAGAACTATTTTTCCTCCCGAATACATTTACTCAGCGGACACTATCCTATGAGTTTTGCTGTGTTGTACTAGGGATATTATAATATGATGGTTTCCCGTTGCTTTCCACAACGCAGTAAGCACTAGAATACTATAACGACCCCATATTCTTTACCAGTCTGATTACTGAAGGAGTTGCTGCTTTCTTTCGGGAATGTGTCTTAATCTGATTTCTCACTAAGGGTCTGTTCAGTCCTTACAATAAGTGTGTTAAATTAAAGTTTCTAGTTGTAGTGTTGCAATTAGTTATGGCATGTAGAATATTTAAGTCTTTTATACAAACTGATTCATAAGGGTCAATATTTGTTCTTTTGTATTTCTAGTACATTTTGTTTGGAAGTGTCAGTCATATCTATTTTAATTTATATTAAGCTTTGTTCATTTAATGGTTTGTATTTTAAGAAATTTTGATTCGTCCCGTCTTGCAGGTTTGTAACTTTTTGTGTGAATTATTACCCGGACCTTTCCAAATGCTAGTGGAGTGAAATTTATTGTTTCATTATGGTACAGCTCTTCTAAGTACGAGAACCATATCGTCTCTATTGTTCCATGGTACCTTTTGTTATTATGAAGGGTTGGTCACTTTGTTGGGTAAATTGCTTTTATTAAAATTTATTGTCATTACTGTAGTTTCGTTTCAGTGTGTATTAAGTAAAAATTTAAATATCGGGGGACGTACCCATTGAAAAATCTCCCAATTGGAAATTGACCACACCCTCAGAGAAAGTTATAAAATTAGGAGGAACGATAGAAGCAGCGGCGTGGTCTAGTGCTCTAGATCATTGCTTAGTAATCGGGAGGTCACCGGTTCGAACCCGGGTCCGGCTGTTCTGGTTCAAGTTTTCTGTGGTTTCCTTGGATCAACTTAGGCAAATACTAGGGTAGAACTATTCCACAGATAATCTTTCAACGCAGATTCTAAAAAGAGATTCTGACTCTGAACTTGCTTGTAATAAGAGATTTACCTTATTAATCATTTGATAGTTAATTAAAATTTTATAGTCACACGTTCTTTGTCAAATTTGTACATAATTATTAATATTGTAAATAAATAGTTAAAAAGTGCAGTATTTGTATCCAACAAAACTACAATCGTTCGCCATTAATTTAGCGTGCAACTTGAGGATACCAGAAAGATATCTTTCAAAACCTCACATACACTTTTCCTCAAGAAACAGGGTCCTACCACTTAATTGGAAACTTTATATATATATTATATTTTATATCATGGGTTTGGTTTTTGAGTGTATTTATTCTTATAAACGATTAGCTATTATATATATATAATACCGGATATTTTTGTTGTAATGTTCAGTAAATTATGAAATAATAAAATTAGTTTATTTTTGTACTATGATATTTGTTATTTATTTTATTAATCGCTGTTATATTTTCATTAAAGTTACTGTATATTATGGTTAATCGTTGAAACATGTAAATATCCTACGGTGATACAATTAAAAATTAGACTTCTTCTATTTTTATTATAATTTATATTTTTCCCCTGCACATTGTATTTGTTTCCAAAGATTAAGAGTGGAAACATCTTACAGATCAAAACTGTAAATTGCTTTTTGAGATTACGAACTGTGTAAGTCTATTTGATCCTCATCAACAATTAATTGTAATAAGACACATCCGTGTTTCAGAACTTGCCATAAAACTTTCACTTCTTTACGTATTCTCGGATTATTGATTCCTTACTTTTCCAATTTCTACCAAAGGAGACGAAAAGCGACACCGTACTTTTCTGCTAATGAATATTTGCAATGAAAAATAGCTACGATGTCGGTAAACATCATTATACGTATATGTAACATATACTAATTGTTGTTGATATTAATATTGGCTTTTATGAGAGGACATTGCCGCAGTTTCGTTTGAACAAAAAATTCTATGAGTGTAACGATCCAAAACGAAATGTCTCGAATGAAACGAAGAAAGAAGTCTATATTTTTTATATATAGTAACTACCTTTTGATATTGACAAATAACCACTTAGTTACATCATCTGGGAACTCTTGACATGTGAAAAAAGGAATTCCCAGGTTTATTACGAGTGTGGGCGCGTACTCAGAATGAAAGAGACGGCGGTCACTATTGGAAAAATGATTTGTAGTGCTTAACTTTTCTATAAATTCAACTAAGATAATCAAATTCTCATCTTTTTATTTATATATGTAAATATGGAATCAACAGAAACAACTACTCCGAGGGCTAATACCCCTACCGGCATTGATTATATTGAATTAACGCTGTTGATTACGATGGATTCTTAAACGAAGATATAGCATATTAAAAAAAAAGAAGGAATTAAAATCCTTATTCGTCTAAATATTAAGATCAAAGATCTGACATTTGGAACACGTCCTACCAAGTAGTTCCAAATGTGAGATCTTTGATCTTAATATTTGAACGACTAAGGATTTTAATTCCTCCTTTTTTTTAATATATTATATCTTCGTCTAAGAATCCATCGGAATGAACAGTGTAATTCAATGCCGGTAGGGGTATTAGCCCTCGGAGTAATTGTTTCTATTGATTCCATATTTATATTTATATTTATTATATAGCCTGTAAAGGCCATTCTGCCAGCATCCATCTGATGAGACCCGATAGGTCAAAAACGATTGTGGGATATGGTTTTCGGTTCGTTGTGCCTACTTGGTAGGACGCGTTCCAAATGTGAGATCTTTGATCTTAATATTTAGACGAATAAATATTTTAATTCCTCCTTATTTAATATTTCTTTTATGTTTTGAGTGGAATTATCATTAAATCTCGTACTTCATTAATCGATTAATTGCAAATCGCTTTTGCGCCCTGGTAACTACCTCTTTTTACGATTTAATATTTGAGTGTTCGTTATTATTTATATACGTGTAATGTATGGGGTATATAATATATAAATATCCTGAAACAAAATGCCTGTAATAAAAATTAAAATTCAGAAAAGGTAGAGGAAGGCTTAGATTAGATTACTGTCAGGAATAGAAAGGGGTGGAGATGTGTTCGGATTAATGACTGACTCTATGATGATGATTTTCAGATGTTATATTTCGTATTATAATTTTACTTTAAAGTTACTTTAAAAAGTCATTTAATAACGTAAATACCTGCGGAGAGCCTTTATTTAGGAAACGTTGTTAGAATTCTTTTGTTACAGCGTGAAGTAAGCTTTATAATTTTATTATTGAATAATATAACAGTAACAGAGGAAAAAACAATCTTCGATACAAATGGTTGACTGAACAACTATCCAAAATACTGTTTCATGCGATACGATAAATTGGAGTGAACTTTGATTTTCTGCGGTGTATCACGTCAAACTTCCTAACAATCTTAATTAAAGTTTTGCAGGTATTTGTTTCTTAAAGGATTGCAGAATTGTTAATAGAACTATTAAAGAACTATTTACAGTATCTACAATACATAACGATTATGGTGCAGTGAATTGATGAGGTGTGGTGAATTCTTCTTGACTATCTACTTAGTACTGATTAACATAAGGATAGTAAGATGTGGAAGAAATAGAGAACGGAAGAAGCGGCAAAAAAGGACAGAGATAGTTAGAATGTAGCTGGTCAGGTCATAAATTATGGTGAGTGTATGCAGGGGCAAATACAGACAAGTGCGGCAACGAAGATTAAAAGTTAGAACGAAAATGGTATATTATTTCAATTATTTTCAGCGCATATTTGTATATAAGAAATTGAATCTTGGCTAGGCACGTGGTGAAACATATTTAATAAGATTAAGAAATAAAACACTTGGTACACATGTTGTTTCACAGCTTTTATTTAGAACACTCTAACAATTGTTTCGGCTGCTAAGCCATTATCAAAGAAAATAATTTTACAAAAGTAACAACGATCTTATATACCTATGTAGGGGTTAGATGACCAAATTTAAGAGTGGGGAGGTCCAAAATTCAGTATGGTCGTTTAGTACGCTATCTTGATTTTTGCAAGCTTTTGTAATTTCTAAAATTTCATACAGATCTAGCCGTTTGCCTTTATTTAAATTATGTAGCAATGTACAATTTTTTGTATCGATAAAATGATCGTTTGTAATGCAGTGTTCGGCTAATCCAGTGCATTTTTTATTTTGGACGATAGATTTTTTATGTTCTTCTGAACGGGTTTTTAGAGAACGACCTGTTTGTCTAATATAGAAGGCGGATCAATGTTGACAGTTCAACTGGGAAACACCACTTTTTTCAAGAGTGTTTTGTTTATCTAGTGTATTTTTAACTATAAAAGAATCTAGATTATTTTTGTTTACACAAATCGAGATGATGTTAGTTTTCTTTATGTTATTACAAATTTTACTAGACACTGAAGGTACAAAATTAATAAAAGCATATTGTTTATTTTTGTTATTTTCAAAGTCAAGAGACACAAAAAAGTTAGACATTAGCAACTTTTTTCTTTTTTTATTAATCAAAGAATCTATTAATTTACTATCGTAACCGTTACTTACTGCTAATCATTTTATAGTACTGACTTCTTTTTCAAAGTTGTAGCATTTAATGGGAGACTAAATAGGCGGTGTATAAAAGAATGAAACGCACTTAATTTAATAGAATAGGACTAATAAGGTATGTTTTCTGAAAATGTCAAATTCTATGTAATTTCCATTTATTAATAATTTTAAATCCAAAAAGTTTAACGAATTTAACTATTCTATTTCTACTGTAAATTTAACGCTTGGGAAAAATGAAACAATATATTCTAGGAAACTAGTCAAATCCTCAGTTGAATCTGTCCGAAAGGCCAAAATATCGTCTACATAACGTGCCCAAAAGTTAATATGCGAAATTAAGGAAAATACCAAATTGAATAATTTTATTTCGAACGATGTCATAAATATTTCACTAAGTAACGGAGATAAGGGAGAACCCATTGGTAGTCCATATATTTGTGAATAATATCTATTATTGAATTAAAAATAACTTTGTTTCAAACATGTTTTGATTAATAAGATTACTTCTTGTTTTTGTTGTGCAGTCAATTGAATATTATCATTAAGGAGATCTATACAAACTAAAATTAAGGTATTGACAGGAACAGAAGGAAACAAATTTACTACGCCAAATGAAATTAGCTTCGTATTCTCTAAAAGTTTATAATTTTTTAATTGATGTGCTAAATCTACAGAAGTTTTTATGGCATGGTCCGGTTTAAAATTTAAGAGTTCAGGGAGTATCTTGTTCAGTCTTTTACACAGCTTATATTTATACTCCAGTAATTCAAATTCGACAAACATATATATTTGAATGTGATGAATATATATATATATTTCCTAAATCTGCTAGTATCCTGACTAGCAACCAGTTAAATCGTTGCGGTAAATTCAAATATCCAATTACAAGGATCAATTTTCATTTTGCCCTCAATTGGAATTCGAGTGTGTCCGATAGTGTTAGTGCATTATGAGATGACCAATGCATACGTTCGTTTTAGTCAAATGAAATATTGCCAGAGAAGTAACTGCACGACCGAATTTTCGACATGAATAAAGTGCGATAATTACTCTTGTCACACTCTCAAAATGGGTAGAGATGAAATCAACCGGCTGCTTGCAACTACGGTCTTTATTTGAAAGAGTAAACGCTGTAACATTTTTCAGGATTAACAGCACCGCCAGGCAAGGATGACAAAAATTCTTTATTTGATATTCCGACCGATGTGACCTTTTTACTGAATTAATATACTCCATAGAATTAATGAATAGAGAACAGTTTTTAATGAAGTTTTGGAGTTGTGAGACATTAAGGTCAATGTACACATGAACAAATATTTTGGACATCATTCCTTCTTAATGGAAAATGAAGGTCGCTAAACTTCGGAAACGTTGTATGTTGTATACAATAAAAGTTAGAAATCTATGAAAAAACAAATTTTCAAACGTTAAATATAAAGTAAAACTAAATCCTGTGTTAAGATCTGTACCTTAGAAATAGAATTATAAAGGAGACTATAGTAAATTAAATAGAATAAAATTAAAGAGACTAACCCCTGTATGCCACATACTTTGTTGTTAACGGACACATGTTTTGCCCACTTCGCCCACTTGCGTTGATAATGCTCACAATAGAAGTGGGCGAAACGTGACCGTTAATAAATAAGTTTGTGATAATAATAATAAAATTAATTTTCTTGATTTTTCCTTATTGAAGGAGGGTAACAAATTGAAATTTAACGTTTTTAGAAATGCATCTACAACGGATACAGTTATCCCGATTGACTCGAATCATCCTAAACAAATTAAATTTGCTGTTTTTCATTGTTTGTTAGATTGTTTAATTAATTTACCGCTATCTGAGTCAGACTTTTCAATTGAATTAGAAACAATAAAACATATTGCAGTCTACAATGGATACACCTTGATGACCATAGAAAAAAAAATAAATAAAAAATTTAATAAATAGGATTCAAAACTATTACTCAATACTAGTTCCCTTGGTCCACAAAAAACGATATATTGATGTATAAAATTTATTTCTAACGTTAGTATAGATTTTAAACATCTCTTACAGAAAAGGTGGAATAGTAAAATTATTGAAAAAAAATTCACTTAATCTATGTAATCTAATTATTAATCCTAATTTTTGTTCGGAACCAAGTGAGGGAAGTGTGTACATAACTTTTTTTGTAAAGAATGTGATGCAACGTATATTGGTCAGTTAGGTAGGAAAATAAACAAACGTGTGGCAGAACATTCGGCAGCTATAAAAAACAAACCAATTCTAGTGGTATGGCGGACCACTGCATTATATTTAACCACTCATTAGACGAGTCGACTGTTAAAGTTTTACACTCGAATGTCCCTAAAAGTAAAAAGTTATATCTTTTAGAGACATTAAAAAGGCTTTATATAATAGAATAAATTTAGTCAATAGTCAGGTAGAAATGTCTGTTTATTTATGATTCCCCTCTCCTGTTATTTAATTTGTAATAGTATTTAAGTCTAGTTTTAGTTGTAAATTTTAGTAATCTTTTTGTATTCCTCTCTAATTGACCTAGTTTAGGTCGAAACAAATTTGTCGAGATTCTCGAAGTAAATTTTTAGTGAAACTTTCAATGTGTTTTATTTTTCTCATTCTTAAAATGCAGTTTCACAAACAGGTCTGAGTCTCTTTGGTTTTGTTCTATTTATCTTAAGAATGTATTTACTTGTAATGTACAATTCAACTTATAATAAGTGCGATTTGCAAAAACAATTTGTTATTTTTGATGTTTAAACTTAATACACGTATTTTTATACTTTTAAATGAATTGTTTGTATGTTTATTTATTTTTTATTCATTCAACTTTATCACAGAAAAAAGTTACATTGAATAGATAATTTCGAAGATGACTGCATTTTTTAATATAAGAGAGGCTCTTCATGGTGCATTCATGATGAAACATGTTTTATAGACTTACTATTTAACTTATTTGTTTCAATTATACATTCAACAAACTCTTACAAATCATAGAATTGTGTCTCAAATGAAGCTATTTCAGCTTTAACAATAAGTTTAATGTACAAAAAGAAGGTTTACCCATGGGGTAATTTGTCTAAAAATGGAATTTATAAATTATTTTACAAAAACTGCAATACCGCATATAAAGGTCAGTCGGGGAGGGCTATAAAAAATTTTATCCGCGAACATAACCATTCAACAAAAAACAAGATCACTATATCGGGTTTCTCCGAAAATTGTGTTACTCATAATCATACAATAGATGAAGACAACACCAAGGTACTCCATTTTATCAACAAAGGCAAGTTATTAAACATTTACGAGAATTTAAAATATCTTTGGAAAACAGAAACTAGAAACAAGAAACGAAGAATAATAACACACCAACAAAACGGAAAACATTCACTTGTGTCAACATAACACAAAATCATAAATATATATTAAAAAACAAAAAATAAACATAACATATAAAACCAACAACAACATAAAGAACAAATTACCGAACAACATAGAAAAAGAAGCAAAATTCGAGATATCAGGAATATACAAATTTACCTGCACCACATGCGTTAAAAAATACATCGGGCAAACGAGAAGGAAAATAAATCAGCGATTCAAAGAGCACTTAAACTCATATAAACTAAACAAAACAGACTCTAATTACGCCGAACATCTAACCAGGAATAACCATGAACCTGGACCTATTGAAAAAACAGTCCACATTCTACACACAATCACAATAAGCAAGAAAATGAACATATTAGAAAACATAGAAATCTACAAAGAAAAAATAAACAACAACATCATAAACGTACAAATAAACAACCAATCTGAAGCCCTCTTCTAAACGCTACGAAACATATATAAGCGTAAACCTGGACCCATTACCAGACCCTTCACGATGCCGAAATGCGAAACACGTGTCGCAAACTCAAAACGTTAAATTCATCTAATTCGGGAAAATCAACAAAAACCAGATTCATTTATTAATATTAACATCAGCATTATATATGTATATCACGTTTGTTACTTGCCCCCATCCCCCATTTCATAAGGGACTACCCAAGAAATTTAGATTATCAAACTAATCTGGTAAAGTGAACTTCCTAAGTCAAGTAGAAGACAAACAGTTCTACGAAGTTGGTCAAATTAGGATGAAGAAGAGGGCAAGGAAGGCAAATATTTGAGCGTTAATTCACATTTGAGGCGACGTATATTGTTGTCCTCGCTAAAGTGACTTCGGAAATTATTCTGGCGAAAACCACCCCAAAATGTTTCTCAGAGATTAGTGTTATCAATATTTTATAATTTCTCTAAGTAAAGAAGTAGAGACATAATTATTTGTATTATTTATCATAACAATGGTACCTAATTAAAAGTGATAATGAGGTCAAAATCTCTTTTAAATAATCCTCCTGCAAATTTTGAAATTCCGTTGTGTTCTGCACACTTCATTTCTATTCATAAACATTTAAGCAAACCTAGGATTAAGTTTACAATTAAATTAATTGAATATCATTAAGTTTAAAGACGCTCTATTGAAAACTGAGCCTACTGTTAACGCACGTTTCGAGTATTTTTGAAAGCACCAAATATAATTGTACCCTCTAGGTCAATAGCATTACCTAGACAAGACATCAACATTCATAGAACCAAGGGGGCGTATCATCCCCGTGTATTTTAAACATCATACAAAAAGAATTTTGTTTAGCAATTTAAGTAACACCTACTGATCTTCAGCGTTATCAGTATTTATCCTTAAAATTCAATAAGTCATTCATATCTCATAATCATATTCATAATTCAATCATTAATCATTAAACATTCAGTCATCCATCTATCATACAACAATCATTTTAAACATTATACACAAAACAGTTTCAACATTGTAGGGCAGCATCGCATTTATTGTAAATACCAGTGTAGTTTTAGTGGTTATTAAATAATTAAAAGTTGAAAGGCAGTTTGACACGCATCAATTTGAACTACTCTAGTGTGAGAAATAATACTAGAAGTGTGAACAATTAAGTTTGTACATTTTACACGTTGTATATTTAAGGAAACTTTATGAACCCTTTTTGATGGCAGAATTTAAGCGCACTTATATTGGTTCATTTTTTATAAACGTTGTTCTCATTTCCACGATATACATTCCAATCCTTTACTGAAAGCAATTATGTTAAGCAATTTTTTTTCGGCCCGGACTCATTTAGAATACATTAAGCCTTAATTAACTTTATAAGCGTGTTGAGAATACATAAAATAACATGATTTATATAACAACTGACTCCAACGTGCGCCTTGGATTTTTGATCTTTATTTTTATTATTCAATAATTACTTGAAAATAAATTGTCATTAACTATTATTCTTTCCGTTGTTGTATTTCGTTATTTCTTTTTACTTTTACTGTGTTTCACAGACACTAATTAAAAACAACAAACATGTATTGTATGTTGTCCGTTGTCGCAATAGTAATTTTTCAATTCAATCCTTTTATTTTCCTCAACTAATTAATCGTTTTTGCTCGGAATGGATCGATATTGCACCATAACTGTTTCAACGTTGGTATTGAATTTATCAAACCGAAATTATCCGAAACAGACCCGAAGATAACACCGCCCATTTTCTTTCATTACCCAACGCATCCTGTCGTGGCATAGGTCGTAAAATACGCGAAAACTGATGTACCGTGCTCTCAGTTAGAATTTATCTTTTATTTATTTTTATTAGAATTATTGTTAAACAAGTGAAAATTCGGTTATTTTTCTCTTGTAGTTGTCTAAATGTGAATAAAGTTCCAAATTACGGCATGGCTTCACCATGATCATTGGGACACACCACAATCGCAAATTCGGCAAATTGTATTAATATGGACGTGTTGATAGTTTTAATCGGCAATTTGTTATAATGAAACTGCAATCAATTGTTTCTTTATACGTTTCTGTATTATTACCAGGTATGTTTTAGGTTAATTTAACCTTACATTTTAAGTACTCGTTTGATTTGATGTGTTCGAAAGAAATTGCTCCTTGCTTATGTTTGTACTTACATATAAATATATAAATATGAAAACATGACTAGAAATCCACAATTGGCGTCGAAATGGTTATAGTTTTTGCAACTATATTCCCATATTTAACATGTGTTTCTAAATACCTACGTCCTTAGATAATTAATGCCCTACATTATCTAGCGAATCAGTATGTAGATCGATTGTATTATCTTTGAAAGGATTGAAATAATGTTTTTTTGATTTTTAAATAATCTGGTTAATATAGACACGCTAAACCTAAAAAATACGATAGATGTGTTTATTGGTTTCGTTTTCGACTTGTGCAGATTTTTTTACACGTTAATCATAAAAATAAGTTTATTGTACAAAGCCTATGAAAAATTTAAACCGCTTATAAGCAAGCATAAAACTGATAATGATTCAAGAATTAATTTATAATTTTATCATTCTCCTTTTGATTTATTTAAAATAGATATTAATAGTGTGTATTATAAGTGGCCATTTCTAATTACTGTTTTTTACAGATCTCAACAAAAAGACCAATACATCGGCAAGACTGAAATCAACGGCTGAATGCCAAATTTGATGCCTAGGGTGAGTTTTATAAGTTTTTGTAATTCAGTTAAATATTTTTCGTAATTTTAATTATCCAAAAAAGGAGAACGTCCTATTTAAAACCAGAAGAATTGTTATTACCCATTAGAATTTTAAATTAATAAAACACAATTTCCACTATAATTTTATTTTTCTCTACAATTGTTTCAACTACTAGGGCATCTTCGGGAGAAGTATTTACATCGAATGTTACAATTTTTGCCTTATATGTATTACTACTATCTTAGTCTAAAGGGTGGGGAGAAATTTCTACTATTTTGTCTACAATTATTGAATTGTGGATATTTTCAATTTCATTAAGAATTCTTGTCTTATTTTTAATCTGTTTTTTAATTTCTAAAGTTTCTAAAATGTCTAGTTTTTTACTTTTATTATGTTTATGTAAAATTTCGAAAATTTGTATTAAATGAAATTCATGTTTGTTGTCGTCAATGTGGTTCATGAATGTTGATTTTTTATTATAGTTCTTAATATGTTCTTGAGTTCTTTCTTTGAACGATCTCCCTGTCTGACCAATATATAGCGCATTATCCACTAGACCAGTGATTTCCAAACAGTTTTGTCTGTGGATTAGTTTTTCCGAGACAATATATTGTCCACATAAAACGTTCAGAAACCTAAAACGCGTTTCGTCACCTAACGAGTCATCTTTAGTTAGAGATACAGTTTGATGTGAAATTTTGGGATTCCCGGTGTGTCATGGCCCAGATTTACTGTAGTTCTTATAGGACATGTGCGCCTATTTAAACTAAATGAATTCTCATATTTTATTTGATATCAGATTATAATCATCTGCAGATGCTAGTTTCGCAACTGCTTGAACTATAAATTCAGATTCACATAACTTGTGTATATAACTACCTATATGGCTGCAAATAGTGGAAGAATACGAAAGATTTAATTCTAAATCTAAATTCGTTCTTCAGATTTTATTGTTGAGAACTTAAATCGTAAACGTATTACCTACACAAATGAAATTGCTCATCTGTAAAAGTGTGTCTTCAAATCTTGTCGGGCGGCTCAGTACGAGAAACGCTGATTTAAGCAATCTATTGATGTGACCTTTAGTATTATATCAAAGCAATTCAATCGATTCGTTCTAATAGTAATATCGAAAGGACCATCCACGGTCGTTATTAACCTTTCATAGAGGCTAATCATTATTGAAATGAAATTAAAAGAAAAGGCCGCTTTAAAAATAATGAAAGCATTTTGGTCTTGCTTGGGTTTTAGAAATATTTTGGTTGATTTGCAATGTCTATTAGATTAAAGATAATACAAAGTGCAGGAACAGAAATTGCATGTTTCCAACACTATTGGTAATTTATCCTGTCTCCTTTTATTAATTAGGGGTAGGTTAAAATATACTCTAACTATTTTAAATGCATGGTGATGAAATTTAGTTCGTAAACGTTGTGCTGTAATTTTAATTAAAGAAAAATTTCTTTTATTTTGCAAAACGTCTGTTAAAAACAACTTGGTTGTCTTAGTTTGACATAATATTGCTTATCATTTACAACACAGTGGTACCCTTGTGAGTCTGTTTATGTATAGTTATAATATTTAATCAATTCAATAGTGTGTTTTGTGCAGTTATTGTGAAACATTGTTAATAATTAATTAAATAAATAAAACACTTGGTATATGTTTCACTAATTTAATATCATTTCTGATATATATGTTTCGAACTAAGCATAGGTTATTATCAAAGAGTATCTACAAACTATATTAAAAATTGGACGTATTTTATTGATGTAATCCATGTGATTTAAAACAACTACACTGTTCTCTTCATCAGCTTCTATCCCTATAAATGAACTTAAGAGAATACTCAAAAATAAAATATGAAATTGTGTAACATTAACGGACTCAGATAAGACAGACCTACAAAATATTTTAAATGTATGCATTACACAGAGTTATTTTACGTTTGATAACAAATACTATAGGCAAACAGCATGATTGCCCATGGGGTCACCCCTTTCCCCTATACTGGCTGAAATTTTTATGTTAGAGTTTGAAAATAGATTATTTAATTGTAAAAACAAACTAATTAACAATATTATCACGTACTGGAGATACGTTGACGATATTTTCTGTGTGTGGACAGGCTCGGCCAGACAACTTGACCGCTTCCTTAACCTTTTAAATTCGTTTAATAATAGTAATTAGCAAAGCACATTAGAAAAAGAAATAGATAATTGGTTAAATTTCCTGGATATATCAGTCAGTAAATTAAATAACACTCTACAGTTTAACGTATACAGAAAAGCAACGTCTGCTGGCACTATAATTCCAGCTTGGTCCAACCAATCTACAAAGATAAAACATTCAGTTTTTTATTCATTGCTATTTAGATTAGTTAATGTCCCATTAAATAAAAAAAACATTAATATAGAGTTAGATAATATTAAGAAAATTACGGTTGCTAACGACTATTCTGTTGAATTAGTTGACAAAAACTACTTTATAATTCCACAAATACCTCAAATACTAAAAAACAATATTGTTCTAATAATTATATACATAATATAAGTTGCCATGTTTCACGAAAACGGATATTACAGCAATTGAAGTAAATAAATGTAATTTAAGTAATCTATTAGTGAATAATAAAACAAAAACTGAAAAAATTAACAATAGCGGTGTTTATCAATTAAACTGTAAAAATTGCGAAGCCGTTTACATAGGACAACCAGGACGAGCCGTTAAAACCAGGCTAAAAGAACATGTGTATTCCATAAAAACAATAAATGTTGCACAGGTATAGCTGAACATTGTAATAAATATAATCATCACATGTAAAAATTATTTATACTCACAGAAAAAGTAAGAAATTAAACTTAGCTGAAAATTTAGAAATTAAGAAAGCATTAGACCAAAACAAATTCATAGACAATAATCAAACAGAGCTACCTACAACTAGATCTCCACTTATTATTAGTCATTTATAATGTTCGGTTTTTCCATTAATACCTCACCTTTAAATACAGGTAATTGTAACCATTTACTTTTAGTATAGTTTGTAGATACTCTTTGATAATGACTTATCCTAAGGTCGAAACATATATGTCAGAAGTAATATTAAATTGGTGAAACTTACACCAACTGTTTTATTTATTTAAATAATTGTTATAATATTTACCTTATATGGTATGTTAATGGAATGGGATCCAAGGAGTGTCCGTTGTTTAAAATTCTGATATTGAGCAGTAATCCGTCTGGGCTAATAAATTTTAACTGGTCTTTACTAAACTGACGTAAGCAGCAAGTGAACCGAATCAGAGACGTTCGCTTGTGCCCATAAATTGCGTATTCGAGACAGAACCGTCGGTGAATAGAGTGAGGCTCTAATTCCCCCTACCGACAACGCTGTGGTGTAATTTCCCTGTAAGCTAAATTAAAGAGTCCGTATACATTTACACATTATGTACGTACAATGTTGATGAGTTTGTACCAAAATCAGAATTTATATCCTGGATACGTTTGATATGTTGGTTGTTCGAATAGGTTGAGCGCGCAATAGAATCACAGTAAACAGCAGCAATCCGCGTAAATTGCAGATAAATTATTACTGCACCCCAGCGTCTCTATAGAGATTAATAGCCACTTGGAACAAGTTAAGCCCACAGGAAAATAAGTAGGAACGCGCTAGCAGCTACTTCGTACCGCATCTCTTCTACGCGAGAATAAACGATATTCAATAACCCCTGTTTTATGAACCTTATTACCTACCACTAACTCACACGTACACATGGCTATATACACTTACCTACTACTAGTGTAATACGTATCTATATGTATATATATAGTTCTTTCGGTTTCGTACATAACGCTTCCGATCCTCGCTAAACTTACGATACTAAAAATTCACGAGAAATAAATTGGCAATAAAAATAACGTGATAAATAGCCTAGAAAGTTTACTGAGTAAACTCGTAAACTTCCACCAATTGCATGCGTATATTTTAATGATAAAAGTAGGTAAAAATTTAATGCACAGTGCACGTAAAGGCTATATTATCTCCATCGTTGTATTCAAGTACTTAAAAGATGCTAAAAAAAATCAGTAATAAATAGTATAAGTAATATAAAAGCGCTTATAATGAAATAAATACTAAAGTTTCGGTAAAATTCCTGACGTACAGTAAAAATAATATAACTATTTATTTATTATATTTTAATAATGAAAACGTATATTAATTGTTTGTTTCGTTGAGTAGGAGGAATAGGTTGATCATGGAAATAGATCTATTTTCTCTTGTGGTATCGTGTATCGAAAATTTAACAAAATTCATAAAACATATATATGGAATCACCAGAAACAACTACTTCGAGGGCTAATACCTGTGCCGGAGTGGTTGTTTCTGTTGATTCAATATATATATTATATCATACAGCTTGTAAAAGACTTTCTGCCAGCACCCACCTGATGAGACCCGATAGGTCGAAACCGGTCGTGGGATATGGCTTTCGGTTCGCTGTGCCTACTTGGTAGGACGCGTTCCAAATGTGGGATCTGTGATCCTTTATAGTTAGACCAGTAAGGATTTTAATTCCTTCTTTTTTGGATAAAATTCATAAAGTTCGATAGGAAACGCGAAGGGGTTGTAAAGAGTCATTTTCAAATTTTACATTTATTTATGGATGTAAATAAAATTTTAATGTCTATCCGTAATATCTAAATAATTGCCTTTTGAGCTCATATGGTTATTTGTATGCCATTAAAACGCAAACAACTCTTGAAAGAAAATTGTCTATCGGTCTATCTATCTATCTATCTTGTCAGGAGTAATCTAAGCTGCCCTTTTTTTGCACGCAGGCGAAATCGCAGGGTAAAAGCTAGTAATCAATTAATTAAAAAGGTTGAGTTTCTGGGTAGGGCTGCCGCTAGACGTGACAATACGATATTTTACACAATATCGACTTGTTACCTAAAAAAGGAAAATTGAATCTTGAAGTCTTCTTGATTATTCCTGTTAACTTGATCTTGATATTGTCTTGATTTATTTTAGTCTTAACTCAAGAAATTTTGATCTATACTTTGAATATGTAAGTACCAATATTTTAAATCTAAATAATTTTGAAACATTTACACCTACTGCCTTGCTCAACAATAAGTTAATAAACTGACAAAATAAAATATCCAAATAGTAATCGCCCTGATTAAAACACGTTTATATATTATTTAAAATTTCAAGTAAAACGCAAATTTCACAAAAAGTGGTGGTAACAGATACCAACAATCTTATATCACTAAAAAGAAAATTTAATTTTGCAAATAAAGAACATTTAGGTCAAAAATTTATCGAAATTACTAGATGTGCATCACGATATTGATCTTACTAGTTCTCATTGGCACAGCATACGTAGCACCGATAAATTAATGATCAAACTGAAGTTGCTCCATAAAAGGAAATAGATTTAATATCGTATTACATTCAGTATGTCGCCATCTATTGATATTTACTGGTAACTATGGTATTTCATATGTTTAACAGGGCCTTACGAATGTATCTATTTGACAAATTGAATCCACGATGCAGCTTCTATTACTAAATTAATTTAGTTTGCCTGCCTCTCACGTAATATAAGCTGCGTGGTGAATTCAGTTTGTCAAGCAGACACCTTCGTAAGGCCTTGTTAAACATATGAAATACCATAGTTAGTAATAAATATCAGTATATGGAGACTATTGCCTGCAATACTATATTAACCTTTGCATTATAGGATATGATAGAAAATGGTTGTCTATTTAAAAAAGAATTGTTATTTCTGTTTGAGTTTATAAATATAGGTATTGTTATTTTATTGTATTTAGGTACGAGGGTGGTTTGATAAGTGACTTTTAAAGGAAAACGTCAGGAAACAAGAAATAGTCGGAGGGAGCTAAATCCGGAGAATAAGGTGGATGGCGTAGCAGTTCGTAGCCTAATTGATGAAATTTTGACAGGGAACAACACTTTTTTCTTTCGCTGAATGCGGTCGTTTCTGCTTCAAAACAGTGTCAAATCTGTCCATCAACTGCAGCTCTGAATAATATTGACGTTGATCCTTTTACCTTTTTCAAGATATTCAATATGAATCACCGCGTGAATTCCAGAAAACTGCAGCCATGACTTTGTTAGCCGATAGACCGATAGACCCATCTTATCCTTCTTCGGTGCACGTTCACCCATAGAAACCCACTGTTTCGATTGTTGCTTGGTCTGTGGTCTCTGGTGTGACGTGATGGATCCATGTCTCATCTACGGTAATGAAACGATGCAAAAACTCGTTTGGATTGTGGCTGTACATCTCCAAACATCCTTCGAACTTGTCTCAGGGTGGTGTTTATAGTCGATCGTGAGTAATCGCGGCACCCATCGCCTTTCGTGTCGACAAGTTTATCATTTCCAAATTTTTATGCAAAATGTGATGCACTCGCTTAGTTGAAATGCCTACAGGCTTACAGCTTCAGCCAACTCACGCACTTTCAAACTTCGATCATCTAAATCTATCTATATTATTCCATGGAAATTCAAAAAGTCGCAGACCCATCAAACCACCCTCGTATGTGTTCATGTAATATTTATAAATGATTTGTTATTTCTACCATAAATGAAAATCACATCCCCCTCCCTACATGCTTTCAGTTCGATATTCAAAATGATACCAAACACTTCAAACATCAAATATATCAAAATAGGTGAAAAAACGATGCCACCAAAGTTGTATGTAAAGTGAGATTTATTTGTAAGGGAAATTCAAAAATGGCGTAATATGTAGGGGATTCATTTAAAATAACATTTCTGTCATATTTGAAAATATTTTTATGTTATTACGCACTTAATTTTGCAGAATTTTTATTTGAATTTGGCCGATTTCGCCTTAGTGACTCACCCTTTGTATGCTTGTATAGGAAGGTACTAATTGAGAAAAAGATTTATTCAAAACTCTAGAGTTGTTTCGGCAAATGGATCATTTTCAGGGAGTATGCAGTTATCAGTCTTTGAAAAAGGCCCGTTGACCGAAAAATTTGTTTTTTTTTTGAATAAATCTACTCGTTAACTTCTCTTCGTTTCCTTTAAGAATTGTTAATTAAAATTTTGTATATACTTTACATTGATGGTAGTTTAATGCACATTAATGTTATCGACTATTCCATCAGTCGCTTTTCTCATAGCAATAACATTAATTCCCGAACATTTACGGCACCCGTTAAGGAGAAATTGGGCTACATAATTTCGTAATTAAATTGGGGAAAATGTTTTCTCAGTTCGTGAAGTTTTGGAATCACTTCGCTATTTACTTTAGTTAATCCACAACCGCATGGATAGAATACTTTTCTACTTGAATAAATATATTCAAAAATTACTCTATAATTGTTTCGGCTAAATAACCATTATCTAGCGTGCTAACTATACTAAACTTAAAATGTAGGATACACAATTTATATAGGTACAGTCACAATCATATTATAGTATAAAAAATAGATTAAAACGCCTTAACACTACAAACAATGTTTATTGGTACAACCAAATGTATAAATTTCGACTACGAAGTAGTCATTTTCAATGGTAATAGTAAACTAAGATTAAGAAAAGATTATACCTAAATATATTCTAAAAAAAAGTACCTGTAACTGATTGAAGACTATTGAACAGGAGGTTGTTGGTGAACGGCTGATCAAAATTCATCAAAGAATCTCTAAATTTATGAATGTAAATACACTCGTAAACTTTTAAGTCGATGTAATTGTGACAAGATTGTAATAGTTTCATATTGTGGTCTATGTCCCGTCTTTAAGGCATGGTATGCAACTACTGAGTTTTCGGCATTGTTCTCCTTAAGTGGTATAGCTCAGTTCTTTTTTAAAAGTTCGATATACAAATATTTGTTTTGTTTTCAATAACTGAAATTTTACAGACTTGTTCTTGCGTTTTTGGAAATTTTTCTTGTCACAATTAATATCTAGATGGGCGAAAAGAAAAAATTCTTAAGACAAGCAGCTGTTTTATTTTGAAATAATTATGATAGATGTTTGCTACTTGTTAGCCTCCAGGAAAATTGTTTTGTCACAAACACTATTAATCAAATATGGAGAATAATTAATTATCGTTGTCCTCCTGTTTGATCGTTTGTGCCAAAGTAAACGCCATAAATATGATTTTATGTAAGCTTGCTTTCAAACCTAATACATCTCGCGAAGATCCGTTAATTTATGTTTATGGCTACCACTACAAGTAACATAGATCAATTAGAATGTGATAATTAATCCTGCTACACTATTTCATATTTGGATTACCGCTTATAAATGTGTCGTTTCAAAAATTAATGACGTAACTCAATACAGCACGAATAGAACGATGATTAGGAAAGGTAAATTGTATTTAACATTGTTTCCGGATTATTTACACAAAACATATTTCAGAGAAAAGCGATGTTTATCTTGATTTATTATAAAACCTAAACAACATAATTGCGCTGTAGATAGCAAAATTTGATCACTTTGGCATTAACATAATAATTTAAACACTCAAGAGAATTAATTCGGGTAGTCAAGCCATGAAGACTATAATTTAAAAATTGTAAGAGACCTAAATTTCCGAAATCTAGATGTTTACTTTTTGGCTTCTTTTTTGTTAATAGTCTGTTTCGTTTTACATAGAAAAAAGTGAGGCCAATGCAGGAGTCGTATTGAAATTGAAGCTTAACGAATCGGTTGGAAACCTTACAGACACAACTGTGAAATTGCTGCTACGTTTGCATTTGCCATTTGCATTTGTTCTTGTTGTATTTGGTCGATTTAGGGTATATAGTCTTTTTTAAGCATTTAACTTACAATTACCTCACTAAATACCATTCAATTAAAAACACTGACTCGATACCATATCATTCACTTAAAAATTAAGCGTAAATGCATATTACTGTATAAGTTGATACTTGCGTTAATCGTTTTTATCGAGCGGCGTGGTGTAGTGCTTTAGATCATTGCTTAGCATTTGGGAGGTCATCGGTTCGAAACCGGGTCAGGCTGCTCTGGTCCAAGTTTTCTGTGGTTTCTTTGGATCATTTAGGCAAATGCTGGGCACTAATATTCCACAGATAGTATTTCACTTCTCTTCTGTCTTCATTTCGTCTATCTCATCTTTCTCTCCCTAACCACACCACCCACCCATTCCCACGATTCCTGCAAGGAGGCTCTACTCTCCGGCTTTGCACTGCAGTGTAGGTCGGAGGGACTGCGCGCCCACCAGCACGAGTAACAAAAAATTTTTAGTTTTTAAATTCAGGAAACAAGACACATGTCAGTGTACAGTGATGCTCGTAAAAGAAACAGTCAAGTTCGGAAAACAAAACAGTTATACTGGCAGGGTGTATATTGTTCAAATTATTTTGAACTACTTTCGACCTACCTGTAACTGAAAAATTATTACACCTATACACTCCTTCAAGCATCTAGAATCCCAAGTTTCATGAATAAACCCATGATAGTTCTCGAGTTACTAAAGTCTGAAAAGTATTATTTTCAAAACTCGCTTATTCATTGACTCACTCATTAAAAATCTAGACCACTTAATGTGACATAGAAAGTTGAAAATTAGAATCTGGATAGATCATTAAGAGTTTACAATGGAAGAAATCTGAAAACTACGAATTATCCATTTTCCACAATGTTATTAATGCGGTTATATTACGTTAAACAGAGATGATTTGAGACGGGCTAATCGGATGTTTTTCTACTTGACTGATAATAAAGCACAGCCTGTTTGAAGCCTGCAAAACCTTTTCAAACATTAGAGTTCACTACAAACGACGTTCGAGTTTGATACTTGTTCCATAGGAACTTAATAATAGGAATTTATAACATCTTTTAATTGAATTCAAGAAAAATTGTTACGTTCTTTGATATTGAATTTATAACTTGGTAAGTTTTATATCCAACTAAATTGTTTGTTTGTGGTATAAAACAGAACAACTAGGAGAGTTAAATTTGAAGCTTGTATTAAATATTATAACATTGAAGTTTGCTAAACAATATATTCAATATCATAGGATGTAATAAATTTTCTTTTAAATCAATTGAAGAACGTTGCACATTTCTATTGTATATTCTTGCAGTATGTTCCAATAGAACTTACACTCCTTTATATTTTAGCTTTCTTATCGGAAAAGCCAACAACCCCGAATAAAATTTGTCCCGAACTTGGCTCCCTTTTCATATTTATGCTTTCGTTCAGATTAAATCCTTACATATATTGAAATTCAACTGGAAAAAGGGCTGTTTGTGAATGAGTTCTTTCTACGCTCGTGAATAATTGCTTTCTTTGCTTTTTGAGAAGGCTTGACAAAAATTTATGAAAAGCTTCTTAAATAAATGTTTTCCTGCAATTTATTTTGAAATACATTGGGTATATCAAAAGTTCCGTGACATCCTCTGCACAGATATGTAACTAATATATGTACTGTATTGCATTTACATGAGGGTTTGAAGTTAAATCTGCAAGTTATTGAACGTAGGAAGAATCAACAATTGAGGTCTTTGTGATGTTTGCAGAAATATGAAGATTGTTTATGATGATGGGTGATGACTAATAGACAAGAGCATTGTCTAAGTAATCTTGGTATTCAAAAAATTAAACGTTTACATTTAACTTTGTAAAACTACAATCTAATATCGGAGACTATGTTGGAAAGATTGAACATTGTATAAAGAACTTTAAATTGATTTATTTTAAAAACAAGTTCGATTGTTCTAACTAAAAATTTTGTCTGTCTACAATAAATCTTACTACTTAATTTTGAAATTTCCGATGTCAGAAGAGACTGATATTAAGCATTTTCGTTTCTTGTTTTACAAATACTTTTGTATGATTCGGTGCACTTGAATTGAGCACAAAAACGATTAATAAGCATGAACTGAGCACAAACGGACGTCTGAATTGAGCACAAAGATTTCCTTACCTGCATGTGTTTAAATAAACACCCCAATTGAGCACAAACCATGTTGCAAACTTTCTTTTAAAATGTCTGTAGGGATTTGAGTTCTTTTTGAAGCAGTAGGTACGTGTTCTAGAGACACTAGAAGACTGTTCGGCCCAAATTCTAAGAGGAAAGGTTGAAAAGTCGTCTATATACGTATCAAACAGATAATTACTTTTCGAAAATTAATAGAGTTTTACCTCATTCACTGAACATAGTTTCAAATTTTATTGAAGATATGTCATTTATTGTACAAGACAATGATAACTATAATTGCATGAGGGTAGTCCCGTGTTTTTATTAATTTTCCTGGCCCTTACAAACCAGTTATATTTGGCAACATTACAACGTTAATGTTGTTCTTATCATAGGTATTTTTATTTGATACCTGTATGATCCCTGTGCTCAATTTCTTTCTTGATAAACAAACCCTCGATAATTACTTGTTTACCTGCTTACGCTTTGTGCTCAATTCGAGTGTCACCGTATGAATATTTAAAATGAAAATATTCAGTGAGTAAAATGCAATAGGCTTTGAGCCTTTTCATTAACCAACTATGGCGGATATTTTTTTTCTCGCAAGATACATAACTTTTCTTAAAAAAAACGTTTTTATAAAGAAACAGCGAATTGTTTCTAAATACACAATATTCGGACTAAAAAGTGTAAAATGAATAGATGTAAGTAATAAACGTATTTGGAAAATTAATAAAGACTTTCGTAGTTAAACGCAGTAAGCTTTTATTACTTTCAGAATTTATTTTTAGCTTTTTAGTACATTCTCAAATGAAAGGCTGATTTAAAGATTTTTTTACTTATATTTAGTTTTTATTCGTTAAAACATTTGGTAGCATAAAAAACATCATAATTCATATTGCATATAAAAGTAAAAAAGTAATTTAGTTTTCGTTTCATTTTTATGTCAACTTTTTCAAACGACTATAGATGTTATTATTTTTGGATATTTAAGCGTTTACGGAAGCAGGCGTTTAATGACAGGCCTTTTTTTATACTTTACTAACTGCCTAATGTAGCTTATCGCAATCGCAGCCACCTGCTGCACGTTTCGTCTAAAACTGAAATTATTGAAATCGTGCCAAAACTGGGAGAACGCTGCCGCCGGGTCCACTAGAGTCGACCTAGATTCAATTTGAAAGCTTTCGCTTAAATTCACGTTTATGTGCACACTAGTACTTACTAAGTACGTTCATGTATTTAACAGCAATCAGTTTTCCTAGAAGCATCAAGTTCAAAATTGGAAAAATAAAATTATCTGTTTGCATGTTGCACTACGTAATAACAACATACGTATATAGGTACTTTGAAATATTTCGTTAAATTGCTTGAATACTTTTTATGCGCTTAAAATTACCTTTTCTCTACCGTGTAATGGTGATGGTGCATACACGTATATAAATACATCCAGTTAAAGACCGGCCAGGTTGTTAATATTATTCGTACACGTTGCTATTGATAATAAAAGACGGTCCCATAATACCGTATTGTAAAAGGGTTACCTCTTGCAGGGTAACAACGGTAAGTAAGAAAATAAATGTCAGGTACAGTGGCCGGCACCTAAGGAGATTCAGCGACGGTCAGATTGACAGGTAGGTAGGCGGAGACTTTTAGCATAGCAATATATGAAAGAGCCAATAAGAATATAGCTGGACCAAAGTGCCAACTTGTAGTTGAGCGGCGCGTATCACTGAGAGAAAAAGTACTGAACACGGAACACAAGTGAATTCATTCAACTACTTTACTTATCCACTACGCTACTGAATCTTGCTTAGCAGTTATAATTCTGCCTACCGGCCAATTATCCCCGCCCTAAAGGGGCTAAGCTTTGCTAGTGCGCATCCGATGATTTATGGCTTTCGAATTTCCTTAGGTGTCGGGCATTGTATATTACCTTTACAACATATCTTACCCGTATTATGTATGGACGGCTATGTGTGTTGTCAATTATTAGGTTACGATTTCAATTAGGAATTATTATGGAGGCGAAAGCGTCTAATCGCCCATTTTTTTAATGGTATATATGAGTTTCAATTGATAGAAATAAGTAAAGCGGTGAAAATGGAGCATGAAAAAATTAGTTTCTTGAATTTGGCTGGGAAGGTTCCTGATTTTTAACAGAAAAATTCATGCAATATCTTATTGATGCTTGTCATATTAATGCCCAAGGATGACTCAATCTCACGATGAGTCACATGACAATCTTGCAATATCAATTCGCGCACAGCATCAATGTGTTCTGGCACGTCACAACAACCAACAACTGATTTTGGCCGACCTTCACGACTTTTGTCCATGAGCAAACTGCGGCCACAATTAAATTCATTATACCAGTGTTTCACAGTGGCCAATGATGAGGCTTAATCGCCAAATGTCGAACTAAATTATTGGATACACTCCTGTCTTGGTAAACCACGTCGAAAGTCGTAAAAAATCACCGCACGAAAATGTTCATGAGTTAATTCCATTTTTTCGCTGAGATAAGAAGGTCGTGGTTAAAAAGGTCAAACATTCAATTAGAAACGTCAGATGGCGTCTATCAATATTAGTGTTCCCAAGGCTCAAAATATAAATAGCAACCCTCGTATATTGTGGTATTCTTCAGTATCTTCAGCCTCTTTTCAAGAATCGTGGGAATGGGTGTGGTTAGGGAGAGAAAGTTGAGACGGACGAAATGAAGATAGAAGAAAAGTGAAAGGTTATCTGTGGAATATTACTACTCCAGAATTTGCCTAAATGATCCAAGGAAACCACAGAAAACTTGGACCAGACTAGAGCAGTCGGACCCGGGTTCGAACTGGTGACCTCCCGAATACTAAGCAGTGATCTAGAGCACTAGTTCACGCCGCTCGGTCCATTAGTCCATTCTCTATGTCTATGGTAAATAAGTGCACAAACTTTATATGCTGCTTAACATACGTTCCAGCTTATTTGCTCGTTATATTGTGTATTAAGTATTACGAAAGAAAGATTGAGCGTCATGTTTATCTACACTTAATTTCTCAAAAATATTACTACGAGCACTTAATCAGAGAATAAATCAAATCTTCAGATGGTGAATAATTTAGTGATCATGTATCAATCAATATATACGTATACATACAATATTAATTAGATCAATCAGTTTTTGCTAATAATACAAAGGAATTAAGTAAGTACAAATACTTTGACTACTATTTTTTCCAAATGTCAGTCAAGTATTTGCCAGTGTGCAAACGTCAAATTATTCTAAGAACTACTAATTGTGGCGTAACGCGTCGCGTCGAGTGTTAGACGTGACTTTTTAGTTTTTTTAATTATCTGTTAAATTGGTGTGAAAAGTAATAAGCTAATAATGATTTTTGATTGTGTTTTCCTTTTGTATTTTTGAAGCAGTACTACTTAGTATCTAGTTGTAAATGAAATTCGCTTCATACATTGCTCGTGAGTAAACAAACTGAAATTTCGTCTAGATGGGTACACATTCTATAGAAGCAGCTGTCACACTAAAATAAATGAACAAATATATTAGTTAATTTCAGAAATGCGTTTCTATACAGAGTGGGCTTTACTAACATTATGCTCGTCAAAGGTTTTACGCTTTCTGTCATTGTCAGTTCTAAACGAGAAACTGTACGTTGCAATTGAGAATCGTTGCTGATTACTTTTCGTAATATATAGTGTAAAGTAAGTAGAAAATAAGTATAGAATGGCGGATACTGAATTAAACGTTGACAATCTAATCTCACGATTATTAGAAGTGAGAGGATATCGGCCAGGAAAGTCAGTGCAGATGACAGAAGCTGAAGTACGATCTCTATGTTTAAAATCGAGAGAATTATTCTTGCAACAACCAATTTTACTCGAGCTAGAAGCCCCACTTAAGATATGCGGTGATATCCATGGACAATACACCGATTTGTTACGTTTGTTTGAATACGGCGGCTTCCCTCCGGAAGCTAACTATCTATTTCTAGGCGACTATGTAGATCGCGGAAAACAATCCTTAGAAACGATATGTCTCCTCCTGGCGTACAAGATCAAATATCCAGAAAACTTTTTCCTGCTTCGGGGGAATCACGAATGCGCCTCGATCAATCGAATCTATGGTTTCTATGATGAATGTAAGAGACGTTTTAATATAAAGTTATGGAAAACATTCACTGATTGTTTTAATTGTCTTCCAATCGCTGCCATCATTGACGAAAAAATATTTTGTTGTCATGGTGGCCTAAGTCCGGATCTCCAAGGAATGGAGCAAATTCGAAGAATCATGAGACCCACTGACGTACCAGACACTGGCCTATTGTGTGACCTTCTCTGGTCTGATCCAGACAAAGATATTCAAGGCTGGGGTGAAAATGATAGAGGAGTTTCGTTTACATTTGGGCCGGATGTTGTAGCGAAATTCTTAAATAGACACGATTTGGACTTGATATGTCGAGCTCATCAAGTTGTTGAAGATGGGTATGAGTTCTTTGCTAAACGTCAACTAGTAACGTTGTTTTCTGCACCGAACTATTGTGGAGAGTTTGACAATGCTGGTGCAATGATGACGGTTGACGAAACGTTGATGTGTTCCTTTCAAATTTTGAAACCATCAGAGAAAAAGACTAAGTATCAATATTCAGGTAATCAGAGCCAAGCAAGACCGGCGACCCCACAAAGAGCAGCTCCTGCCAAAAAGAAGTGATTCGTCCTTTCTATAGAAGGAAGTTAATTTATTTTTATTATACCCATACAAAGGCCCGCTGATCATTAATAAGAAAAATTCTCATGATGATTAGAAAAAAACATGACATCTATAATCAAGCGTTGTTAAATGCAGTTCGTTTGATTTTTATTGTATTTTGGCAATCAAAAATGCGCTTTGAATGTACAATTATTTTTTAAATATATCAATTAAAACTAACTTTTATTAGAAGTGCAGGTGCAGGAAGGATTCTGGGTGGGTTGGGTAGACTATGAAAAAAATTGTATATAGACTTAAGTAGTGGGATGTCATAAAAAGAGAAAATTTTCTAAAAAAGCTCACAAAATAAACAAAAAAAGAACTTGTAGCCATAATCAGCTTTCGTCATATCTCAGATTACTGTCGTTGCTTATTAACTCATTATGCTTACCCTACATTATAGTTATGGTTAGTAAAATTGTTATACATGTAAAGTTAGTACTGTTGAAAAGTAACAAATTTTGGTCAACTGAAAAACGATTTATATTTTCAATAAAATTCTATTTATTTGAATGTATCTTGGGGGTAGCTGGTTTGATTCCGGTAGCCTCCCCGGTGTGTACGCTACTGATTTCCGTTACCCAAGTAAAATGTTATTACGTATAGATCACAAGCGAGGGATTTCCTGAAATGTATTCAAGCCATAATATAAAACTTTAATATTGGAATTTTGATCGAAGTTGGAGCTTTCGAAACCCGATTTCACAAGTAAAATGTTGTGACTCTGCCAAGCAGTGAGACATTACGAATGCTCGATTTAAAACAGGACATTTACGTTCATTGTGAATATAAATGTATCATTTCACCATCAAAAGTTTATTCAATTGTGATTTTGGTAAAATATTCAAATACTGACCCTGTACGTAAGACTATTTTTAAAGCGATGCTTATTATAAAACATTAACTTATTATTACATGGAAATTGTAATAAGTTTATTACCATATTCCCAGAAGTATTAGCTTCATAGATCGTTAATCGCTGTGATGGATCTACTTAAAAATTCGCACCAGTTTTATGAAAATTCTAATAAATATTAATATCAGAGGTAATCTGCTTCCATCGTTCTACGAGTTAAATGCAGACTAGGTATTTAATTTCTGCTTTCCGTTGCTTGAGTTACATTATCGCTCATTTGAAATTAGTTCCCTTGGGGTCAACCGCAATCTGATCCCATAATTCCTGGCAATACTAAATTCTGCAGTTGGGATTAATTTATTGTTTTATTGCTGTTAACTTATCCATACAAACGGACAATAACTTTTTACAGACATCGTAACCTAACCTAACCTAACCTAACCTTCCAAATACCGATTAATATTAATGATAGTTCGAAAAAGATCATATATCGTTAATTTGGTAGTAGTAATATGGGGTGAATATTGAATCGTATAAACAATGCCGCGAGCATTGTATCTATAGTCTTTATTATTGGGGTCGTAAAATTTTCTGTACAGTACCAATAACAAAATGCAGATTAAAGGAAGTGTAAGAATAGTGGAGAGTTGTCTGGTTGCTTCTAGAAAAATCCTATAACGTTCCACGGTAATATAAATATGTTATTGATAAACAGCCGAACATAGTTTAGTAAACAGTGGAAATACGAAGCAAACCCAGTGATACAAATAATTTATCTAAATACAGCTAAAGGAACAATCATACTTGTTATATAAACAAGTTTACATAGTGTATTTTTATTGAAATAAATACAAACAACTAGAAAATTATTTTTTAGACTTTCGGTAGTGCAACTTTTGTAAAAAAAAATTAACACTTCTTTAAAATATGAATAAAACAAAGTAATTTATTTCACTAATTAATTTATTGCGAAACTCGACAAAATTGTTTCGATCGTTAACGATCATTATCTATATATATCCAGAGTATATCCACTCTTGATAATGATCGTAAACTAACGAAACAATATTGTCGAGTTTCGCAATAAATTATTTAGTGAAATTATTTTTATTTTTTATTTTAAAGTAGAAAATTCTTTATATTAATATGTTACGTGAGTGGGCACAAAAGGTGAACTAGGGGAGAAAAATTGATTTCTTGATACAAAATCTTGCAATATTCACTATCGTAATTTAATTTCCTTTTCTTACCCTTACTTTGATAACGTCAGAATCAACGCCAGGATGAGGGCAAAAACAGTTTATTTCGCAAATATCACCACCGACGTTTCGTCTTTTAGTGTAAGATTTTATCAAGGTCGGTTTAAATATCAGATTCTTTTTTTGCAGATAGTGTCGATTGTGGTACACAGTCCTGTAGTTATAGTATTATGATGATTTGAACCGTCAATTTATATATGCATAAATAAAATAATCATTTAAGAAAATACATTCCGAGACTAAAAATTAAAAATAACATCATTAACTTACAAATAAACGATCAATAAAGTTTCATATTTTTCCCACCACGACATATCCCGAACAGCAATATAAATACGCAGGATCAACACGTAATGAATACTAATTCAAAGAAACCGAAAGACGCAGACAAACATATCACCAATTCAACTTTAAGGACAATGAATTTGTTTAAACCTTTGTGGTGTTGCTTGTGATTTAATAACGTTGATTTAAAGAAAATTGGTGAATGTTGGTCAATGTGGTTTATTTATAGAACTGTTAGTATTGAAAAAATAAATAAATAACCATGATCGTCTTTAGGCTAATTTCTTGGTGAAACATCTTGTAATAATATAAGTTAATTATAAAAAGACACTTGGTATTGTTTCACTATTTTTATTTGAAAAGCTCTAACATGTTCGGCTATGAAGCCATTATCAAAGAGTTAAAATTTGCTAAATAACAATGGTTACAGTATTTCTCTGATTGATCAAATGATAAACAATAAACGAAAAAAACTATTAATTAGTAATTTTTATCTCAATATACCCATAAACAATGACAAGAAATTTTGTTTTATTAATTAGTTACCACAAATAAGTTCAAAAATTACAAATAGATTACAAAAATATAATATTACTCCAATAGTAGTTAATAAAAAGAATTTGGGCTCTCTATTGGTAAATAACAAAGAAAGACAAGAAAACATAGAAAAAAGCGGGGTATATGAGATCAAGTGCAATGACTGTAATGCCATATATTTGGGTCAAACTGGTCGTTCAATTAAAAAACGTTTAACCGAACATCAAAAATCAATAATTCATTATTCAAAAGATACCACCCTTGTAAACCATTTTGTAAAAAATAAACATACATTGGATACTGACAATTTTAAATTATTACACATTCAAAATAAAAGTAAAAGACTTGATCTGCTAGAAATATTAGAAATTAGAAGAGCACGCAATAATAATAAAATGTTATTGAACGACTAAATAGATTTTGGGGTTTCCCCCTTATTAAAATCAGTCGCAGTTATAACACAAAATAAATAATACTACCTCCTACCTACCACCTAGTAAGCGGTATACGTATTTAAAAGAATTTCATCCTTATTATATTTAGTTATTATCTATATTTAACTCTTTGATAATGGCTTTATAGCCGAAACATGTTAGAGTTTTTTAAATAAAAATAGTGAAACAATACCAAGTGTCTTTTTTATAAAAAAATAAAGGTATGAATTAAATTGAATTAAATGTTGAATCAAAAATATGGACAATGGTCGAAATAAGTTATATGAATAGCGATCGGTAAAGGAGTGTTGATTCAAAAATGGAAAGTTAGCATACAAACAGTCAAGGTTATTTCTTCGATAAATACAGAAGGTAGTGAGACAACAAGGGGTGTTTTATTAGGGACCGGGAATGTGAATTGTGAATGAAAGGAAAGAAAGTTGTTTCTGACAATTGAAAAAGGCAAGACAGTAGAAAAGGCATGCTCAAGGGTGTTAGTAACTTTATAAAAAATATTTACTTATAATTTATACAGTCCCCATACCTTACATAAATTTCAAGAAATTAAATATAGTTTATGCGATTATAAGTGTATTAGAAAAAAGTGATAATTACGTTTTTGAAAACTATGATTTGTATAAATATTTTTCTTAGACATTCTTTCAAAAACAACTTTGGCGTCTCCATTGGCATCACATACCTATAAGCGATTATCTGTTTCTGAAGTAGATATTTTTAGAACGACAAGCAGTTTTGCTACATCTATTGAAATCCCTAGTTCTAAAAATTTGTCGTTTTTAATAATTTTTTGAAATTGAAATTTACATGGATGGGTGCATAGCTGACATTATTGAATGTGTTTTTTATGCTACTGGAAGTTAAAAATGGATCATTCGGTTAGTCAATGCGAGCAAATATTTGTCTAATCAAACAAATTTGAAAGCTGATTGCTCGTCATGACATTGGTTATTATATTATTTCCAATTTAGTGTATGAGAAATACAATTTCAAAAATTGGTTATTAGTTTTATAATAGTATATAAGAAGCGCTTCGAATGCATATAAATGGCCGTTTATGTCGATTTTACAGTCTATACAGTACTCTCAAATCGTATGATGAATGTTTCAAAGGTCATGTTTAATTAGATGATGAAATGAATTATTTCATCGGTGCACAGATGTGCCACTTCTTTTGATTCCTATGGGGGAATCGGTGCAATAAACGGACTTCGTGTTTTAATTGTTTATTACACCCAACTATTTACAAACTATATACACTAATTTTATGGAACGTCGTGAAGCCTACTTATTTACGAAGATTGATTGAACTATATGTTATTTATACTATACGTTTATAGAGATCTTGCTGTAATTGTTGCTATATGTTATATGTACTAAAGATGATCTCTCCTAAACGTCTAATTTTTGAATGAATGAATTGATTTTTACTGTATGAATTGATTGAACTATATGTTATTTATGCTATATGTTTATAGAGATCTTGCTGTAATTGTTGCTATATGTTAAAACGTACTAAAAATGATCTCTTATAAACGTTTGATATTTTTATCTAATATGTTGAATTGAATGAATTGTTGGAACTGTATTTGAATGAATGAACTGTTGGAACTGATCGAACTGTATTTGAATGAATGAACTGTTCTAACTGTATTAAGTTAACTATATTATATATGAATTTAAGAACCGCCCCTAGAGGAGGGGTGGTTCCGATGCACCGACACTTGAAACAACAAAACAAACAAAAAGGATGGAAAACCGTAAATACAAAAAATGCAACATTGTAATCTATGTGTCGGTGCATCATCTACGTCCTCGAAATGGACCGATGGGTCAATTACCCCTAATAAATATATAAACTAACTTAAACTCTAGATGCACATTTGAACACAAAGAAAAAATAATACAATGGGAGACGGCAATACTAAAAAGGGAAAAAATACGATACATACTATTATAAAACCATAAATAGCCAAAGAAAGAAACGGATAGCAAATACACATGACAATACAACAAAATTTTGAGACGTAAAAAATGCGTGACCGACCAGGCCAATAAATTACAAACAAAAATGAAAAGATAAATCCGAACAGGTCATTAGTAGTTAATTTGTAGAATTGATAATGGCATGGCATGATATAATCATCCATAAATTAGTGCCCTTCAATTTGTTTAGTTTGTCAAGGGTATAAGAGTGTATTTCGGTATCTAGCCGTTTGAAAAATGATACTGCCTCCCTTTTCTTGTCTAACTTTTTTCAACTCTTGTAGAACACGAGAACACATTTATTCGTGTGTTACCAATTTAGGATTCTCGATTGGCTTAGTTCGCGTGCACAGGTCCAATCGGAATTTCGTATTCTAAATGGCACTCACAGACAGAAACTTGGTAAAACGATGCGAAAAAGTGTTATATATAAAACAGACGAGGCTGTCATTTAGTGGCGCCGGGCCTGGAAAGTGTTCGCTATTCCTTTCATATCCGGTTTCACCTGCTTCGTTTCAGAGGTATTGTAAAACTGGCTGCGAAAGCATAATCATTTGTTCTTCGGACGTTTTCAAATTGAACTAGTTAAAATCGACGTTGAATAATGGGGCATCTAGTTGGATTGCGCAAGAAAGTGACGACGACGCCCACCATCGACGAGAAAAGACAAGCGTCGAGCCACTAATGCATCGAGATTGCGTCGATATCTAGCGTCACCTTTTCCATTTGTCTGTTCCATGCTGACCACGACTGCCACACTGATGTGTAATGAGTTTGCTGTAAGGAAACATTGTAACTCCGAACAACAACGTTCAATAGCCTTACTGATTAAGTCTCTAAACTGTACCCGAGAAATATTTGTCCTTTCCTTTAACAAGATACAGGATACACACTGTCACTTGTATAGTGTAAGTGTGTTCTTTGGTCCCATAACAAGCAGTTAATTCCAAAAGTTTTAATGGAGTTTGTAATAAATAAACCGTTCAAGTAGAAGAAACGATGGTGTGATACTTATTACCTTGTCCACTAGTTCAACTGATTGCTTTATTTTAAAGTAACAATCATTAACACCATAAGTTTGATTCAATTATTCAATCGAGGAAGCTTTTAATTGTTGTAACTCCATATTCACAAATACAAATAAAACATCAAGTTTTAAGTTACAAAATGATTCATTGACCACAATGATCATTGACTTCTTCAGGTGGAAGAATGACTAAACTAAAATTATTTACAAAATCACTTATATAGGTACCTACTAACTAAAATTAAATCGAAAAAAGGAGGGGGGAGGGACAAAAATGTTACCTTGGATTAATAACATTTAGTAGTGGTGAAATTTATAGGATTCATAAATTTAGAAGAGGTGAATTATTAACGTCAATTTGGTCATTTATAGTTAATCCTAACTTAGGATTAATATATAGTTAGTAGGTACCTATATAAGTGATTTTGTAAATAATTTTAGTTTAGTCATTCTTCCACCTGAAGACCCCACGGTGTGGCGAAATAATCATTGTGGTCAATAAATTATTTTGTAACTTAAAACTTGGTGTTTTATTTGTATTTTTGATTCAATTACATACAAACTTTGCTAATGGAAGCAAATTTTGTCTATTTTGATGAGATGATAAAGTTTGTTAACGGAAACTTATACTAGGGCACAATAAAATTAGTTAAGTATTCCTATATTCCTTATATTAGCCACATATAGTTTTAATGAAAAGAGAACTTGGTTTTAGATGACTAAGTCTTACGTAACTTCTTAACTTTAGCTTGGTAGGCTTTTCCTTAATTTAATAAACCTAAAGGTGAAAAAAATATATATAAATATGGAATCAACAGACGAATAAAGATTTTATTTCCTCGGAGTACTTGTTTCTATTGATTTCATATTTATATTTATATTTATTATATAGCCAGTAAAGGCCTTTCTGCCAGCGCCCACCTGATGAGACCCGATAAGTCGAAACCGATCGTGGGAAATGGCTTTCGGTTCGTTGTGCCTACTTGATAGGACGCGTTTCAAATGTGAGATCTTTGATCTTAATATTTAGACGAATAAGGATTTTAATTCCTTCTTTTTTGAATATGTTAAAGGTAAAAAGTTGAATTTTACTTAAATACAATTGTTCGGATTTAACTTTTCATTTTTGTTTGTAATTTATTGGTCTTGTCGGTCACGCATTTATTTTACGTCTCAAAATTTTTGTTGTGTTACCATGTGCATTTGCTGTCCGTTTATTTCTTCTGCCATTTATGGTTTTATAATAGTATGTATAGTATTTTTTCCCTTTTTAGTATTGCCGTCTCCCATTGTATTATTTTTTCTTTGTGTTCAAATGTGCATCTAGAATTTAAGTTAGTTTATACATTTATTGGGGGTAATTTGTCCCATCGGTCCATTTCGAGGACGTAGATGATGCACCGACACATAGATTACAATGTTGCATTTCTTGTATTTACGGTTTTCCATCCTTTTTGTTTGTTTTGTTGTCTCAAGTGTCGGTGCATCGGAACCACCCCTCCTCTAGGGGCGGTTCTTAAATTCATATATAATATAGTTAACATAATACAGTTCAATCAATTCAATACGATTCATTCATTCAAGATCAGTTCCAATCAATTCATTCATTCACATTAGATAAAAACATAAAAACGTTTATAAGAGATCATCTTTAGTACGTTTTAACATATAGCAACAATTACAGCAAGATCTCTATAAACGTATAGCATAAATAACATATAGTTCAATCAATTAGTCATAATCAATTAATCTTCGTAAATAAGTAGGCTTCACGACGTTCCATAAAATTAGTGTATATAGTTTGTAAATAGTTGGGTGTAATAAACAATTAAAACACAAAGTCAGTTTATTGCACCGATTCCCCCATAGGAATCAAAAGAAGTGGCACATCTGTGCAAAGGTGAAATAATCCATTTCATCACCTAATTTATACAACAATAGTCTCCTTAGACTTGGTATTTATAAAAGAAACATTTGACTTTCTTTTCGTAAATAAAGTAACAAAAGCTTGGCCAGTAATTTAAATATTAAACATTTTGGAGAGATTGTAATATCTTTTGTAATAGCTATTTCGGGGCAGTTTTTAAATGCAGTACAATTTGGGTTATTTTTAATCTGATATAATATCAAATTGTTTTTAAGGAGCTACATCGATTAGGTCGGTGATTTATCAAGACTACCTATGGCTTGCTTATGACATCTAATAATATCGAAATCGCGATTCACGTTAAGTAGTTTCAATAAATGACTGACCAAGAACTTGTACTGTTCTTATTACTTGTTATTATTAACGAACACGCTAAGAAAAGTGGAATTGTTCTTTAAGTAAAATCAAAACAATTTATTGCCACTTATTTACTAACCAAAGTACTATTATCAAATATTTGGTTTATTATTTAAATATTGTCGTACAAGCGCAAAAGTATTGCTGTCATCTAGCTAAGATATGAAATTTTGATCAATACTGAGGGCAATTGAAATAGAAATTTGAATTTTGACAGATTGGTCATGAATATCTTATTTCATCAAATAATGCTGCCTTATACAAAAAAGCCACTACTGATTTTGTGGTACAGAATAATCCGAAGTATATGGTGTATATTTACGTATTTTTGCGATCTAATTACGAAAATTTATTAATATAATCATTTACTGTATAATCTACATCACTTCGACGCAAATGCGATTGTGTAAAATTGCATCCTAAACAGAGTAGTAAACCAAATGAATTCTCAGAGTATTTAGTCTAGCACGTCGCGGAATGCTTTACTGGATCAGCAGGGTGGTTCTGAGTACCCACATTTACTACAAGAAGACAGCGAAATTAAGCGAGTAATTTAACTGCAATCGTGGCAGAAAAGCATAAGCTGCGTCTCTGTGCGACACAAACGTAACATTTTTGGTAGCAAAGCCTACATCGTTTACTTTATAAATAATTAAAAACAGACAACATTAAACATTATCATAATTTATTTTTATACAAGACCTTTGAATACTATTTGGTAATAATTTGAATTAATTTACCCAAAAAAATTACAACAGAAAAGTAATTTATTTGAGAGCAACTTTGAATTCAATCACTCTTACATAACAGAAAACAATAACTATTTCTTAAAATTCTTTATACAAAGGATAATTTAATTTTATGATATGAAATTATTCAGTTAAATAATGCAAAATGTTTGGAAAATACTTGTATACTGTGTATTATAGTTACCCGTACAATAAAATGAAAAGAATCATGGAAGCATAATTTAATTTACAAAGAAATTAGTTATAAGTTTCAGCATCTAGGACGTTCAAAATTACCTAGCAGATATAAATAGTGGTCATTATTCATATCATAAAAGAGCTGACAAATTTTTATGATCCACAGATCTTATAATAGAAAGCAACAAAACAAGCAAAACGCCTCATATTGACTCCTACGCTTGTTTCTAAAATAATAAAAATAACATACCAGCGAAACACAAGACGCTCTTTGTGGTTTCAATGGATAGAAATATTAATATATGGCATTAGAATTCATAAGGCTTTTGTACTAGAACTAGTCAAAGGTAGTTATTTGGTGTATTTTCCGAGAAATATGTTCAGCGGCGTGCGGTAAAGTACAAGTTTCTCAATCTTCGTTTACATTTATCTGACTTTCATGCTTGGTAACTATGTCAACGTTGTTACCCACGTTATTATAACTTGGAGATTATTGAAATTTGTGACAAAAGCTGCCGAACAATTTGCCTCGTTACAATCGTTACCGTTTCGGTTTCCTCTTCGTCGGTTTGAAGTTATTGAAACGGTGATGATTGCTAATTAGAATATAATGCTTTATGGGAAACGATAACTTTAATTTGTACAATGAAAGTGCTTGCCTGAATAACTTCGTGGACTTTCCGATATATAACATTAAGAAATATACAAGTTACGATTTCATCTTCTGTATTTTCGATTGTTTCATAATTGAGGTGATAACATGTATATTGTCGATTTGTTTACGCTAAAATTATTTTAATTTATATCAATAAATTGTTTAATACCGCTTCAATTTTTGAACTGAGTTCGTTCTTATATACGTGTTTCTTGATGCATAAAGATAAAAAACTATTTAATACTATATTGAATTAGCAAAGCATTCAATAATTATAACTTATAATATTGAAGAAAGAATACAAAACAATAGTTACAAAAATAATGTATTGTACAACAGCATTAACTTTCCCACACAGTGACTTCGTCGGGCGAAAGAGGTTATATACTGAAACATAATAACAACTTAATTATTAAAATCAGGAATAGAGGAGTTACTGAATAATAAAGTGAATATTTAAGGACCGAGAATGGTCCATTTGATCATTAAAAATTAAACTATTTAATTTAGTACTTTCGAGATATTCGAATAGGTTTAGACAGTTTAACTCTTTATTTTCTACATGTAAGATTTTGTAATTTTGATTAAAAACATGTGTATTTTCTATTAAATGATTTGTGTAAGTCGAGTTAGTGATAATTATTTTCAGGGAATTTTTGTGTTCTTTGATTCTGTCTTTGAAACAACTGCTGTTTGTATACGCGTTGTCATAACTGCCACAATTTATATTGATATAGAAAGCGTTTTCCTGGTTGGTGGGCCGTGGTCTGTTGGATTTTATTCCTAACGTTTTGTCTACAGCTGCGGGAGACATCTTCAAAGGCATAGGGGTTGTCGTCGTAGTGGGTAGAAACTACAATTACATTAACATCAATACTTACTTTATTGCAATCAGTAACGTGCAAATGTAACCAGTGTCACCCTCCACAGATTATACCTTTACATTCTAATATTTATTTTCTTAAACAGAGAACCTTTAATTATTATTCTATTATTGCCTTGATCCATATGATCGTACAAAAGTGATTGTCAACTTTTCTGAGAATTACTTTCTTAAGTAAACTGCGTATACCTATATAATACAGCGAAGTTATTTATTGCTGCAGTTACTCAATATCCCGCTCGCCATTCTGCTGGTGCCATAATTAATATATAAGTGATATGCAACCATCCGTCCAATACAACTTGTATTTTTTATAGACTTGCCCATAGATAAATATAAATAAACAAATTTTATTTCAAATGGTTAAAATCCCAACATTCTACTTTACTCCCTTCCCAAGATTTTTTTTAAACGTATTGCTACTGTTATTTTTGTCGAGAAACACCTAATTTAAAAATAATAAACCAGAAATTTACGGTCTGCTGTACAAAGTGGACTTCAAAAACGAGAAAGATTATAGGGTGCTCCTTATATATATCATATATATTGTTAAGTGCCTGTAAATATTAAAAATATTTTGTCTGTTTTATATATATATATCTGTTAGGTTTAGTTTCTAGGTATTTATTATTCTCTTTGTATATTGGCATCTTTTGTGCCCATCAATTGTAAATACGTTAAAAAATTCCAAAAATAGACTCTGGCCCCTTTATGATACCCCTTGTAAATACTTTACGCATCGGTCATCAGCCTTGAGAACACCACCAACGGTTTTGTGAATTACGCTTGGGGGTGTTTAGCTTCAAGAGGGGGATATTTTTCACTTTGGGGCGTTGTCTATTTTTTCACACTATTTAAGTAGAAATAAGCAAAAAATCACGGAGTATTCCACTTGTAGATTCAATCAAACTACATTACATTCTAATCAATTCAAATCAACCTCATAATTATATCCAAATCAATCAAAACAACAAATTCAAATAAGTGTAAATAGTGAATAATAAAGTGTATATTAGGAAAAGCAGTCCATTTTATCATATTTAACCAAAAGAACCTTCGGCGGGATACCGCCAAATATCGAACACCCAAACATATATGTCATATAACTTTACAAAGAAGTTGTTTGCTGTGATGGGATGCCTTGTATGAGAATAGGGCATATTCAAGTAAACAAATTTCTCAAAATAATAGCGCTTTCATTAAAAAGAAGGTATTAAAATCCTTTTTCGTCTAAATTTTAAGGATCACAGATCCCACATTTGGAACGCGTCCTACACAGTAGGCACAGCGTACCGAAAGCCATACCAACGACTGTTTTCATCCTATCGAGTCTTGTCAGGTCGGCGCTGGCAAAAAGGCCTTTCCTCGCGGAATAGTTATTAATTTCTAAAATAAAAGTAGCCTAACTTACTCCTTATTACATTAGCTATCTGCCAGTGAAAGTCCCGTCAAGATTGGTCCAGCCGTTTCAGATAGTAGCCGGAACAAACAGACAGACAGACAGACAAAAATTGTAAAAAATGTTATTTTAGTGAACTGATGTTGTCCTTCTTCGGGTGTACAGGCCGTCGTCGGTTGGAATTGCTTCCTAACGTTTCGCTAGCACGAGTGGCGAGCTTCTTCAGAGGTCTATCCATTTTCTACAACCAACAGCGAAAATGGATAGACCTCTGAAGAAGCTCGCCACTCGTGCTAGCGAAACGTTAGGAAGCAATTCCAACCGACGACGGCCTGTACACCCGAACAAAGACAACACCAGTTCATCAACTTGCCGCGAAAGCCTTAATCAATTTGTTATTTTAGTATATGTACCGTGTATACATCGAAATGCATTTAGTAAAAAGTGGTTATTTTAATATTACAAACAGACACTCCAATTTTATTTGTATGTATAGATAACACTCTGTTTGTTATTTTGCTCATTGTCATCGAAAAGCTCAATGATCATTTTCTTTAAATCGATCAAAACTCCGGAATGAGAAGTAATATAAAAAATAAAATAGTAAATAAATAAATTTTCAAAAGAGATTTTATGATTTTGATAAGGGCGTGTGGCGGAATAAAACCTTTTGAAAAGAGATGTAGCCGTTTTTGATCGGCTTACTTTGTGGGTGAGACTCGTTGAAAATCATCCCTAATGTTTAGTGACCTGTAACCAGTTTGGCTATTTCAGCTTCCGTCTGTGCTACATCATCCCCGTTTAGAAAATGATTGATAGAGAGGGAAAGTAGGTACAAGTGGCGGAAACTTCATGGATGAATATTCATGCAAAATTATAGGCACTAGTACATTAATCACCAGAACAATGACAACCACAATTTCAAAACAAGATGATTCTTTTCTTTCCAAGGATCTCTACTCATTGTTGTTTGTTCAATAGTTTTTTTTATTTAATCCACTTCTTTTAAACAGAATTATAAGATGAAAGAAATGACCTTAATATTTTGTTTCAAAGCATTATTTAACTAAGTTTCGAGTAAAGCGATAACTAAAACAGAAGTACGTAAAGTTCTATTCCGTATTTCAACCAACTTCTACGTGAATGTCGTGAGTCGTGTCGTAGTTGCTTCAGAACATCGATAAGAGATCTGAATATATGTCTATTTATTTAATTTAATTGTTCTAATAGTTTTGTACAAAAAAATAATAAAAAGGGTCTCTTACTGAGAAAATTTGTTTTCTGTCTATCTATCTGTAAGTCACAGTTGTAGACAGTACTTAATCGTATACTAGTTAGTTGAAAAATTAAATAAAAGCATTTTTGTTTTCATTAAATTTAAACGATAGAGGGTGCATTTTTTGTGAAATATGGTCTAAAGAGTAAAATGTAAAAATCCACTTATATAGAGTAAGTACCTCCTTCCATGTTGCGTCCGTTTTGCAATGAAAACAGAAATATATTTAGTCAAATAAAACACACTATGGTAAGTTTCACCAATTTTATTATTGTTCTCGATAATATTGTTTCGAGCTATGTGCTCATTATCAAGAGCAACGTTATACTGATAATACGAATTTTACATGCTCATTTATAAATAGCTTAAGATAAGGGGGGGATGAAAAACTGCCTAATTCTAACTGATTATTTACAACATTTTCTGATTTTCTTAAGGCTTTATTTATTTCCAAATATTCATACAGAGATAATTTTCTATTTTTGGGTGTGTTTACATGTAGGTATTTGGTATCTTCTAAATTTAAATGATGGTTTAAGCTAATACAATGTTCACTAATTCCTAATTTAACATCTTTTTCAGAAATTGATTTTACATGCTCACTTATCCTAGTTTTAAAGGCTCGACCTGTCTGTCCTACATAGACAGCGTTACATTCCTTACAAAATAATCTATATTCCATTATTTCGGTTTATATTTGTTTTTGTTTTGTTAATTATTAGTAAACTCTTAAAAACATTAAAACTTTTTTGGTATCTCCAACGGTTTTAAACTAAATGTTAAGTCTATTGATTTAGCAAACTCACACTTGTCCAGCTTTTAGATATATGAAGATATATAGAGTAAGTAAAAGACATTTGTATGTCTAAAAAGAACTGAAAAGTTCACGAGTTAATAACATATTCATGTTAGTATTTTACCTTGATCAATATTCGTTTAAAATTTCGAATAATATTCAGATTTAAAGATCAGTTTTTAATTGTCGTATCCATTATCAAAGCCTTTCGTTTTTGATTTACTTAAAGTTAAATTTTCGAATTCTTGTCGACCTAACTTTCTCACTTGAATGTGACAATTTGCTCTTGTAAGAAAACACGATATTCCCATTGTAGTACGCAAGATGATCTTTAGGAGTTGCCGACACGCGGGACTCAAAGTTGGAAGTTTCGTATCTTTGTCCAGGTTTTCAAGAACATAAAGCTTTCTATGTTTCTTAAAAGCTTTGAGCGGCGGCGTCTCTCATTACCGTCTGAATTCACGACCTGAATAGCTTTTTAGGACAAGAGGTCGTACTTATATGACTAGTGATGTGACGCACTTCAGTGCAACATACTTTTTCGTTACTCCTGCTGGCGGGAATCTTCTTACACTGCAAATATCCTGCGGTTTATATCTACTAACTTGCACATTTCCTCTTTGCTTGGAAACCGACAAATTTAGTTTTTAGCCCTAAATTAGAATTTTATATCACTTTGAACAAGTAAACGTAAAATGAATGCAGAAAATTACAAACAGTTGTATAAAAATAAAGAAAATACAGTATATGGTGGATAAAGAATATTTTATTCCATACTTTTAATGTTACAACAAAAGAGTCATATTTAATAAACAGGTAACATTCTTCCTCTTAAAATAAAACATTGCGTTATTGGTATTACAACAAAATAGGAGCCAATTTTGCACTACATACATACTTATACTTAGCAACGTATATATTTTAATTTAATAGTATTTTTAATAATAATTATTGTGTACTAATGTTCGGCAATGGGAAGAATTATAGGTAATAAAGAACATTACATTCTTTTCAGGTTAACAACCCAATATCCTTATTAGAAAGGGATCTTGTTTAACATTATCGAATTCTACAACAAGTAGCAAATATCTACAAATGGTATTCACTACGCTATCTGTATTTATTAATCAAACGTTATTTATACACAGAAGTTAAGTTGGTCGGTGTTCTGTCAGAATTGTCTACGGTATGTTGATGAGAACCAATAAGTTCGAAACACGGGATACACGTCTAGCAGTTTCGGTAGAATAGTAACAAAGAACATTGTTTTATTTTTGATTCAGTTCTAGGTCAGTAATTCATCAAAACCACCAGATGTTTACCGTTATTTGGAAATTACATACATTCAGTATTTCTTCCATCTGAAGAAATCACTGTGTGGCGAACTGATCCTTGTAGTCAATAAAATATTTTGTAACTTTAATTTTGCGTTTAATTTTGCTGTTTATATGGAGATGAAAAATTTGAGACTACACCGATTCAGGAAATATTACTTACTTTCTTTATCTTGGTACTGAGGAGTTTGTTTTTTTTTTTGCTTTGATCCACGTATAATGAACGAGACGGAGTTGATATTGATCAAATAAATCAATATTTTTAAAAATGTACTATAATTATTCGAAACGTGTTTTAGGTTTTTTAGAAATACTGTTTTGATGTTTCGAGAAAAGCTCAAAATAAAGCAGGTATTGCATGTATATAATCTCCATAATCACGAAGGAATAAAGTGTACTAATGAAAACGAAACTTTTGTGGGTAAATTTTCCTTAAATTTAGGTTAATGATAGCCGCTGGAGAATTGAATTATAAATAATTAAATATAGCGATTAGTTCTTCTAAAAAGCGGCTAATGCAAAATGCAAATTTGCATCATTTGTGCGAACTGCTTTCAAAGCTTTTCTACTTTCATTATCCAGGAAATCTGAACTTTTAATCCTTATTAAAATCCGGCACTCTTAAGTTAACAATGATTTATCACTATTAATGCACCCTTTTATTCTTGAGACTGCAACACGGAACTCTTCTTCGCTCCCCTAAGGAATACAAATTGACCTAAACAAGCATCTTGTGCTATGAAGGGCTAATGTATTGTAAGAAGAAATTCCGACGCACTTAAAAGGTTTCTTTAATCAAAATCATTCTTACTTTGTGAATATTTATCTAAAATTTAATAATGATTCAAAAGTACTATTAGCAAAAACTACCTCGCAATATTAGCATGCTGTATTATTCGTTAAACATTTATGTACGAGGCATGTTTTTTAAGTAAGTACCGTTTACAAACAATTCACCTTTGTTAAATTTAAATTTTAAAAAAAGGAAAAGATTGAGTTTGTTAATTCTTATTGTAATGTCTTCACCTGAAGAAGTCATAGTGTAGTGAATCGATCGTAGTGAAAATAAAAAAATCGTTTTGAAACTTAAATCTGTGTTTTAATTTGTGTTAGCTTATTAAAATGAAGAATCAACAAGTAGACGATAATAAAGTATTTAGTAATCTTTGTACATTTAATCTCGTTAGTGGCCGTATTGACCGAAACAAATTTGTCGAATTCGATTAAATAATATTATGAAACTTCCTGTGTTATATTAATTTTTGGTTTAATCATGCAGATTGACAAAAAGTCACCAAGAATAGTTTAATTTATAAATATAAAACACAAAAGTGGTCCAACATTTGAACCTTGGGAGACACCCGATTCCACGACTGCCAAATTATTACCCTAACAGACTGGGAGCGGTCAATTAAATGCGAACACAGCTAGAACAATAACTTCCGCTTACACGTACGGTGTATATATTGGAACAGAGTGATTCCGGAGAGTCGAAGAATTTGACAATATCGAAATTAACATAATCGATCAGACCATTATTACCCAGAACACTTAGCAATATATTTCAGAGATAGATAGACAACTCTGCCTAAAACCATTGCTGCTCCTCAAAAATCAAATCACCAAGTCATTCATAGAATTTACTAAATATTATGAAATTAAAGAGTAGACATTGACCAATAGTTTGTCACGTTATGTGTATCACGTACTCGATAAATCTCAAGCGAACTTAAGGGTGCGGTGGTAGTACATGAAACGTCCTGACAAACTTAATTAAAGGGTTGCAGGAATTAAATTTTTTGATTAATAAGCAAATAATTTGCTTGTAACGTCTTTTAACACTATTTACAAAATGTATATTTGGTATCAATCAGGTGTGGGAAGAAGTTGAAAGAATAGCGAAATGAATCACAATTGGTGCGGTGTTACAAGGTATGATTGTGAGGGTGCGCGTACACGTGGTTTATTTGGCGGCGATTTACTTAACACTGACTTAACTTAAGGGAGAAAAGAGGCGGAAGAAATAGAAAAGGAAAGACGCAGTAATAAGAGATAGAGATAGATGTGGCGATGATGAAGATACAGGGTTGTAGGCAGCTATAGGTCATAAATTGCAGAGGGTGAATACAAGGTATAAAGACAGATATGTGTGGTGAAGAGTATTACAGAATGACAATGAAAAGGTGCAGCAGTAAATTATACAATATTTTACAACATTATGATTATTGCCTTTCTTATAAACAGCTGTAACATAGATATTTTCCAAACCATAGACATATAGCCCTGTTGCAGTGGTTGGTTGAAAAGAATGACCAATAGCTTACAACAGACTCGCTGATTGTTTACAGCAATCGCAGAATACGGATATTTGTTCAGCTTGTAAGCGAGCGTGAACCCAATAATGTCGATTTTCCATATATTTTCTCTTTTATTTGTCTTCTCTCCATGACGGTTGTACATTGACTTTGGCAGTCGACAATAAGGTATGGCACCGCGCCATGTAACGAAGCTCTAATTATCCCTAATATCGCACAATTAACGTTTATACTTAGTCCTGTTTTGTCTTCTTTTAACAGCCAAAGAAAATAATTTGCTCATTACTCACCTAGCTTTACAGAGTTCAATTAATATATTTTCATGTAATTAATGCTGTTTGTGGTGCATTCACTGTGAATAATTTTTACAATTAATTGGTGAAGTGAGTACAAAAACACCTTTTGGGATATCTCACAAAACTTTATTGAACTTTCCTGACGTATGTTTCGGCTATTAGGCCATTATCAAAGGATACAGATGTTTGTACTGATTTTTACATTTCTCGCTTAACTACTTACTATATACTAGGTTTGTAAATGGGGGAATTCGAACAGTAGTTTGGTTATTTACTAGATTAACTTTGTCCTTTTGACATTTTTTAATTTCTAATATTTCGAAAAGGTCTAACATTTTACTTTTTGGAATATGGTGTAATAGTTTTACCGAATTATATGAGATGTTCTGTTTACACTTTAAACAATGTTCGGATATACCTGTAGATTTTTATTTTTCTCTATAGTATAAATGTGTTCTTTCACTCTTGTTCTGATATCTCTCCCTGTCTGACCTATATATATTGCATGTATATTGTACTCACTTCACCAATTAATCATATATTTTCTATGAGTCTTAATTTTAACTAGTACTAACTATGCAAAAAGAAATAAATTCAGTATATATCAGTGGGAATATATCTAGTTGTAGGTTAAGAACGTCTCTACAGGCCTGTTTGGTATTCTTATTTCCTTTTCGTCATAATTTATAATTTGAGTCTAAGGCCTTTCGTGCATAAAACATGAGAAATCATTTTCAACTCCAGCACTCTCCAACATTAATATTTTCTTAAATATGGATACTAGAAATACTTCCATTTACGTACTTCAGAAATGTCTACCTATCTAGATTCGAAATATATATATTTTAAGTTATGTATTTGGTTGTGTGTTATAATTATCTACAGTATCCTACAAGCACTTTACGGTAGAAATAAAATTAGCTGAAAACAATGGCAAAGGGAACCAGGTGGCCCTGAATACCTGTAACTTTTGTTTTCTTAAAGCGCCTTCAGGTGAATCCTTTTAATTGATGATATCCATTACGTGAAATCGTTGTCGTTGTGTTAGTTCAGGCGTGACAAAAGCCTTTAAAACTAAATTGTAGTTTGTAGTTGTAGCGAAGGTGCGAATGGGGTAACTTAGAGTAAATAATTTTTATATTTAGCTAAACTTTAGAGAAAATTAAAATATAAAAAGCAAACACGAAAACTTTTGCAACTATGAAGGCAACGGAAAAGCAGAACAAAAGTTACAAAAGACAATTTAAGATTATCATGCAGTGGCGGGTTGTGGTGAAATGAAGCGGGAGTTCTTGTATAATTTTTGCAAGTTAAATCAATCCGACAATTCTGAAAACAAAGGTGTTTCATCTCTACTTCCGCCTGTGTTTTATCGTCACCAAAAAATAAATAAGGAACATACAAATCCAATTGTTCCTCCATATATTTCTCTCTTAAATTGGTTCTTATATGATCTTCACGGCTAACACCTGCAGGCTTAATAATAATATTGTCAACGGCCGACTTTAATTTTTTAAACAATTTTTTTCTTTATATGAGTACTGAATAATCTCTTCACTTAAAATATACAAACTATAAACTAAATTCGAACTAAACAGAAAATCGAAATGTCACAACTACATACTAGGTTGTAACAATAATTTCTTAGAACTAAACTTTCTTTCTATTTTCACCATACACTACCCCATATGCAACCATTCTAGTTTCCACTCTCCACAGTCTACACAGAACATGCGGATTAAAACAAAGGCATTCATTCTCCTTTTTTCTCCATTAACACAAACATAAAAGATTACATTTCACATGCATTATCAATGTAAACGAACTGCGTATTGCCACCAAAAATATTACGGTTGCCTTTCGTAACGATTGAGCATATCATGCTTGACGGCAAAGACTGCGTCGACTGCAGCTCAATTTCCCACTAGTATATACTAGTAAATGTTGTGTCTTGAAGAGAGCGGGCACAGCTGTACGGGTGCACAGAATCACACTGCTGGTCCAGTTAAGCATTCAACGACGCGCTCATCCAAACACTCAGAGAATTCCATTGATTTGCTATTTATTTATTTATTTATATTCAACAAGCATATCAGCGTCAGATGAGATGTAGTAAATTATCATATTAATAAATTTTAGTAAAGGTCGTAAAAACATATATATATTTAATTTTTTGGCAGTTCTGTTATCTTGTATACTTAAACAGAATTTAAGTTAGAGTGTGATATTAAACATGTACTTATTTGTTTTTTTTTATTATTGAAATATTTGCTTATTTGAAACAATGGCGCGACGACTATATAAATACAATAACTATTGTTATTTTACAGATAAACCAATTAAGCACTCGGGACCGTTCAAACAATAATATGGTAAGTTAATATGTATTTTTTATTGATATTTACAGAGTATATACTGAACTCGTTTTGGGAGTATATTTTCTTAATATTTATAAATCACATATTCTAAATATTAAGTAAAAAATGAAGTATATGCTATATTCACTACAGGATCTATTTAATTCGCCTGTTTCATTATTAAAAACTTGTAAGCTAAAATACACAAATTACAAACAAAATAAGGGAAACATATCCTGGTAATTACAAGCGAGTCTCTTATACTCTTTTAATTATTATAATAATTGTGTTCAAATTTTGTTAAATTATATAAAAAGGTGTATTTACTCCTGGAAAACATTCTTATTATATTTATTTTCGTAGCGGTATTAAAATTTTATGTTTTTGAAATATTATAATGCACTGATACGGGTAGGTAAATTTTAATTAGGCCGCCTACAACAGTTTTTAGTGTTTCAGGCGGTTACCCGGAATAACGAGAAATATTAAAAGAAACAATTTCTGTTTGCTGACAGAAGCATTTGGTAACTAATCGAAAAACCGCAAAAATCCATTAAGCTTCCACAAATATAAACTATGAGTTGCTTTAGCAGTAACCAATGTCAAATGATAAGTGGTATCGGTTTAGGTAATGACGTCAATTGTTATAATGTCTCTTACATGCCCAACCGCAGTATACATATATTCTTACGTTAGTTAGACAGATTGGTTTAATTTAATAAATCACCTATTTTATGTTATTTCAGTATTCAATGTACTAACGTTTTATATCACTTCTGATTCAAAATATTTCTCTTTAACTTGGTAACTTGGTTTTGATTTACAGAAAAGTAATAAATCAAATGAACGCTAGTTATTTTTGAATCTACAGATGTATTAAAATTAGGTTTATAAAGTAGATACATTGGTTTACGATTAGTCAAATATAAAATAAAAAATAAAAGGTATAAAACAAACACTTGGTTAATTTTCACTAAATTTATTATCAACTCGACAATATTGTTTCGACGAAATATCGTGATTTTCAAGAGTACAACAAAATTATACTCTTTAGTATAATTATTATACTATATATATTATATATATATTATTATACTCTTTAGTATAATTTTGTTGTACTCTTGAAAATGACGATATTTCGTCGAAACAATATTGTCGAGTTGATAATAACTTTAGTGAAAATTAACCAAGTGTTTGTTTTATACCTTTTAGTTAATATGCATTTTCACACTGAATGCACCGTACAAAACTTAAACTTTAATAAAATAAAAAAATCAAAACAAAATACTGTTCGGCTTAAGTTACCATAATGAAAAATACGATAAAATAACGACCAAAAAACATAATAATAATGATAAGTTATATTCATCTTCGAAGGACATGTGTCATTTAAAAGAAAATTACGAATGAAAATTGTATAAAAATGATCACAAAGATTGTGACAATTTACGCTTTATGTGTAAATTATGAACTATCAATTCAATTCTCGTTAATTCTTGTATAGGAAGTACATTGAAATTTAACTTCATCGGCAAATAAGTTTCAGATTCGATTTTCTCATACTAGAAACCCCTCAAAACATATTTTTAACTTAATGAATGGAAATAAATAAATATCGCAATTTACTATTCAATCTAAACTTTATATGAAAGTCACTCAAAATGTTTCTATTCCATTAGGCACAATGGACAACACAGTTGTGTTCGTATGAGATACGACTACACAATGGCATAAACGGAAATGTTCAATGCCTGTGACCAATAGTTATGTATCCTCATGTCCAATATGTTATTAATTTTGTGACTCACTTCTAATAGAGTTTATAGGGTGGTTAGCAGTAGGTACTATACACCTATTTTGAAAAAATTTCAAAAAAAATATATTGTTGAATTCTTTGCAGTATCAAGATGTTCTTATTATTTATATAGTTTAATTTAACATTTTACAATCAAATGATTTAAATTAATTACGCAGTTTGTACTAAAAGAAAACATTTACTGTAAAACTGTTTTAATTTCTAATGACTGAATGTTGAATAAATTCAAGTCAAAAATCTAAAAATATAGTTTGAATATAAGTGCATATAATTACAAAGCATAAATGTTTTTATTTTGAATTAAATTTTTAAACAACGTCAGCTCTTTAAATAAGTAATAATAAAATTACATTAGTTATGACTTTGGCACTAACATACACGGAGTAACTGCTTTCGATAGTTTCAAATTAACTTGAAAACGCGAGTGTTCAATCTCATGTCCTTTTTTGAAGAAATCAACTCTATGTACGCAAGGTCAAGTGCGCTTGGTGTACTAGCAATTAGTGAGATAAGCTACGGAGCTGAGTGTCTGTGTTGGGGTTGAAAGGCCTCTCTGTTTGCGACACTTGACCACGCACAACTTAGACATAAAAAGGGACGTACCCACATGGTGGTTAATGATGAAAGACATTGTAACACTCAATTCAAGACAATCAGAAAAAGTTAGATCCTTGAATATCCACAGGGATGTTCCTTCTCTACGAAAATAATTAACTCTCTGTAACGAAACAATACGTCATGTTGAACAATGAATATCATAACTATAGTAAAAGAAATGTTATGTGAGGGTGTATGTGCGTGAATAGCTGTAGCTGTATATGGTTAAATTAAAAATAAAATTATCTTTTCTCAGAGTCATATTAGTACAAAAAATGTATAAGATTTTAAGGAAAAAATGACCGAATCATTCATAAATCGTTAGAGAGGCATGTGATGAGTTTAAAACGAAAAATTTGTGACGCCTCTCCTTGGGTGATTTTGGTAATCTCAATATGTTTTTGGATTTGATTTTCTAAGAGAATGGTAGGTCACGCAGAAAAAAATTGTGGACCAAAATTGTTGCGAAAAAATCTGTGAATGCAGCGTTGTACTGGTCTTTTGTTATTGTTTCATACTATATCTGGACCCTTCATTCTAATGACTATGAATTCTCAGTATTATATATATAAAAATATATCTGGCACATATTTTCAAACATCAGGTGCAAAATGACAGTATTTACTAACATCTGATTGAAATTCACAATGCAGTTTCTGTGAATAATTTTACTTCAGTTTTACGTTAATTTCAAATTAAATTCGTCTTTACAAACTCATTACGCTGACGCTGGTGCGAAAACTTCTTCATTAGAAATATATGTCGATTATTGCACTACATTAAATAATATAAATGAACATCACGAATTTATTCAATTTCTTTAATGCACAACTGCATATAAGACATTATGTGACCATTTGCCTTCAAAATGTCCTTGCGCTTCATGCCTAAAAGTCATCCTTGAGAAAAATTGCTTTCAATAACAATAATAAGTAATAATAATTTAAATTATTTTTATTATTTTATTTTTTACGTTTAAGTTACTTAGTGGCATTATTTAACTATTTTAGTTTCTAATTATTGGTATTTCAAACAGGAAGAAATTTGAATCTGCATATATGTATAAAGAGTATCTCTGGGCGTGACATTTTTGGAAATTTCAATTCGGGTACTAAATCTGTACATACATGTATACCTGTATCTTAAATAAATAATATTTTTTGAAGCTAGTTAGATCTTCTTGCAGAGTATGGGTTAATAATAAAATAATTTATACGAACATTCGTTTTAAACTGAAATATGACATTTTCTGTGTATAAAGGACCTTATTTCGGGCATCCGCAATCGGGGAATATTTCACCGAATAAATCGTAACTTTATATGCACTGTATCGTAAATAAGGAAGCTTTTGTAATATGTAGAGGTCGCGTCAAATTCTTAACGTTGTAAATAATCGTATGTACTGGAGAGAGCTCGCAAAAATGCCCGGGGTGATGCAGTCCCTCTATTGGTATCCGGAAAATATAAAAGCACTTTTCGTGAAAAACTCACAATACTTTGGACGGTAGCCACAGCTTTATGTCGCCATGCTGAACCCTGATCTTTAAATTGCCCTAACAAATATATGCTTTATGTTCTACTTTAATGCACTCGATAAAAACAATTAGGTACAATTTAGGACTTTTTCTTTCGTCATTCCTTTCAAAATAACTTTATTTGCCCTTTAAAATAAATACGAGACATCGACACCAACTCACATCGTTAAAAGTAATTTTCTCGGTTTTAGACGTTTATGTTCAACATCACACTTTATTACACGTGTGAGTAACTGTGGAAGCTCCCGATTACTTGACATCGCGAATGTTGCGTCCGTTACGCTTTTTAAAAAATAATTCCTTTAGTTTTTTATGGCCAATAATTTACATTAGTTACAATTCACTTAAAATATCTGCTACTATTGTTAAGATAGAAAACACTCAAAAATCTCTTATTTATTGCCTTGCAATTACTCTTTCCACTGTCATAAATTTCTCATCAAACAGTTTCGAAATTTCTTATTTATTGCTATATTGTCCAAAATCCTTGTCTTCTACGAAGATTAAATTTTTCCTAGAGCATCTGTTAGTGTACATCCTTCTCTATCTTTTCTGTCCTATTATTTTTTAAGGTACTAGAAGAAACAAACCCTCCTTCAACCCCCACAAATATAACTTAACCAACCAACTGTCTAAACCACACCTTTTTTCCTTTTCTATCTTAACAATTTAGATCTTTAAAAAGCAAAATCCGAGTATCAAAAAAAAAACCAAGTATTACCGAATTACAAGTCATCACCAATCAATCATCAAATAATATCAATTGCAATAAATTCAATGAAACGTATACTTCGTTCCTCCAATTTCTATTTTCTTCACAAGTCTAACAACATTTTCAAAGTGTGTGAATAGTTTCGTTTCGTTTTTAATAAACTTTATATAGTGTTTCTAAATAATTCATAATCGCATTATCATCTAAGTGAAACAAATCCTCAAACAAATGAAATATCAAACAGCAAAAAGAAAACTACAGATACTTCGTTAAATCGACGTGCAGGACAAAAAAAGCGAGACTAAAGCGATAGTGTAAAATAATTTAAGGAACTGTTGGGAACCAATTGAATTTATGCAAAAAATATTAGAAAATTGCAAATATTTTGTTTGAAACAGGTAATAGAGTATTTTGTTGCTAAATATTAAAAGAAAATTCTCTAATTAACTAATTAAACTCGTAACGCATTTTGTATAAGGCAATACGGACAATTGAGTATCTGGTTGGAAATAGGCGTGAGTAAAGTTATAAGGTTGGGGAGACTTATTATTACAGTTTAAATAGCAGTTTGAGTATGTGTTAGTAAACTAGTCATGTTTAAACAATAGCTATCAAAATGTAAAAAATTGAATGATTTTTATTTTAATTTACCAAAAGTCAAACTCTAACTAACATTTCTAACCGCAAACCGTTGATATCTCAGTCCTGATCTGGCGCTCAATGACTACCATTTGTTCCTGCACTTAAAGAAACATAAGTGGTCAAGACGATGACGATGTCAAATCAGGCGGCAGATTTCTATGAGAAAGGTATTCAAAATTATGTAGAAAGGAAGATTAAGGTACAAGCTTTCATGTAAAAATAAATTATTAAGATATCTTTGCACGTTTTTTATTATTTTCAAAACGGTACTTACTTAAAAAAAACATGGCTCGTACATCGAAACGACTAGATGTGGAATGTGACTTCAAACTTATGACTTCTAGGTAATACATCACAGTAATTTCAATAAATAGTAGACCAAATTAGTTCGAAACCATTATCCACATCTATTGAATGATTCATAAATCAATGTTTTCAGGTTCTATATAGAATCGATTTTTGAAGTTGCAGTTGACGTTTCAGCAATCATAGGTGGTTTTGATAAATTACAGGCCATGAAGTAAATGTTCTTATTATTTTTTGCGTGCTTTTCACGTATAGAAGCTGCGTCATAGATACAGTTTGGGAAGTACGGTCTTTGTCAAATACTGAAATACTATTACAGTAAGCATTAAATGTATATAGATGGCATAAGGACTTGTTTATATGGAACAGCTTCAATTTGATCTGTGGTTTATTGTTTATTGAAGCAACCTATGCTGACGAGGACCAATAAGTTCGAAATCGTGATTAAATACTGAACAACGCTTAATTACCTTTACCTAGTGTAAGTCCACAAAATAGTTTTTGAAAACCGTAAAGTGAAGTTGATTGAGATATCTGAGACCCTAAAGATATCAAAGGAACGTGTTGGTTATACCATGAATGTGAATGAATATTTGGATAAGCGAAAACTCTGTACAAAGTGGGTGCCGTGCGAGCTCACAATCGCCCAAAATCAACAACGGATCGAATCGATGATTCTAAGCAGTGTTTGGAGCTGTTCAATCGTAATAAATCCGAATTTTTGCGTCGATATATGACGATGGATGAAACATAGCACCATCATTTCACACCGGAGTCCAATCGACAGTCAGCAGTCAGCCGAGTGGACTGCACGTGATGAACCGACTCCAAATCGTGGAAAGACGCAAAAGTTGCCTGGCAAAATTATCATCAGTATTCTGGGATGATCATGGTATAATATTCATTGACTATCTTAAAAAGGGGAAAACCATAAACAGCGACTATTACGTAGCATTATTGGGGCGTTTAAAGGACGAAGTCGCGGAAAAGCGGCCTCATTTGAAGAAAAAGAAGGTGTTCTTTCAACAAGACAATGCACTGTTTCACAAATCAATGACATCGATGGCAAAAATTCATGAATTGGGCTTCGAATTGCTTCCGCATCCACCGTACGTGGTACGTTGGTAACGTGTTTTACCCGGAGGAAATTAATCGACGTACCTTCGTATTTCATTATGCTGCTCATAAACTGCTCATAGCACGTAACTCTCTCCCGTGTTGTATTGTTCGGAAAATTTATTGCAATTATACTCAAGAGAAATTTTGACGCGAGACTAAAGTGCTGTTTGAACAACTGAACAGGTAGGAAATGTAGGGTAAAAGAAAATTAAACGTTTACATGCGTGTTATTTTAACGAAGCTCAACCCCGCTTTTTGCTAGAGAACCATTTTCAAAATTATTTTAATATAAACCAAATTTTGAACGGACATTTTCTGTTAAAAAAAACTTTTTTGTGTTTCATTCCCACCAGCTACTCGTGCTGGTGTACAGGAAATTCCTCCGACCTACACTGTAGTGCAAAGCCGGAGAGTAGGGCGTAAAGCCCTCTTCAGCCTCCTTTCAGGAATCGTGGGAATGTGTGAGTGGTGTGGTTAGGGAGAGAAAGATGAGGCGGACGAAATGATGACAGAAGAGAAGTGAAGGATTATCTGTGGAATATTAATACCTCAGCATTTGCCTAAATGATCCAAGGAAACCACAGAAAACTTGGACCAGAGCAGTGGGACCTGGGTTCGAACCGGTGACCTCCCGAATGCTATGCGATGATCTAGAGCACTAGACCACGCCGCTCAGTCTTTTCTGTGAGCACTCCGTACATATACTCACTTAACCTTAACGAAAATCCTGGATTTTGTAGGTTTCTAAAAATTAATTTGACAAAAATATCATTTTATTTGCGGTCCGCTGTGAAATAATTGAAAACTTATGTTTATTGGATTAATAAAATTATACTTTTTCAAAACTTTTATACTTAATAATGGGTTTGAAAAGGTGCGAAACACTCACTCTTTGTTTTTCTAAGGCACAAATAACTTAACATTCAAAAAATTTAAAAATAAAACTTTCTAAACCATAAAATAACATTTTAGAATATTCTTATCATTGATTTTGCTTTATTACAGAGCATTAGATTATTATAATGTATAGCTTTAATAAATTATTCTTGTACTGGCGGAAGTTTCAAAATTCTCCAAGGAGAAACATAGTTTGTATTCAAAAATGAACATAAATTTTGCTAAACTGCTCCGAATTCTCTTCTCCCAAGCTATAAAATTATGCTGTTGATATCACTTTGCGGAAAATATTAAGCTCCTGAGGGTCACTGTTGTTCAGACTTTAGAATTTCGATTGCTCTCTAGCAAGAAAATAGTCTCTACCTACCGCTTTTTTAATTTAGTCCTTCATAAAAGCTAACTTCTAACTTTTGTAAAAATTCAAAACGGCGATAAAAGTAATAATAGATATTTAATAACTAACATATTATATGTACTACCTAGTAAGTAAATCAGTTAAAGAAAAACCAAATTTACTTTATTTGTCAGAAATTTCAAACTGGGTACGGTATGTTTTAGCAATCGGAACGTAGTTGAGGAATCTGCTAAAAAAGTACATAACAACCATGTGTCACTTTCTTTTTTATATTGGTTGTTACATCGTACCAGAAATGCACGTGTAAAATTAATATTAATACATTTTTGTAATTTAGTGTGCTTGATTACAAGTTTACATAATAATAGTTGAATATATTGTTTAAAGCTCAGGATCTTCAGTTTGCATTTGTGAAAATGTCCCCGTTAGTGACATAAGCATTGGAGCGTAAAGCTAAAGATCCCGGGTTAGCCCCCTTGCACACGGACGGTGGAAAAACTTTTTGTGTTTCATTCCCATCAGCTACTCGTGCTGTAGTGCAAAGCCGGAGGGTAGGGCGTAAGGCCCTCTTCAGCCTCCTTGCAGGAATCGTGGGAATGGATGGATGGTGTTTTTAGGGAGAGAAAGATGAGACGAACGAAATGAAGACAGAAGAGAAGTGAAAAATTATCCGTGGAATATTACTGCCATTTGCCTAAATGATCCAAGAAAACCACAGAAAACTTGGACCAGAGCAGCCAGACCCGTGTTCGAACCGGTGACCTCCCGAATGCTAAGCAATGATCTAGAACTCTAGACCATGCCGCTCGGTACGGACGGCGAATCTACCGTACGTTTAAATTGGAGCTAGCACACCAACCGGTGTCGGTAAATCTGCCTCTCGCCGGGGGCCGGCCAAAATAAAATTTCGACGGCGGACACACGATCGCCGGGCGGCAAATCTATCGGTGCATTTGTTTCAATGCGTGCAAGTTTATGAATGTTGACACACGAACGGTGATTTTGCCGTTACTGTCGTACAGAGGCGTAGTAGATCACAGTTCTATTTTGGCGAAATTACTGTGAAGTGCTGATTAAAAGGGTTTAATAAAAATGGAAGATTTTAATATGGAAGCTTTTATTTGTGCAATTGAGGAGAAACGTGTGATATGGGATAAAACAGTACACTACTGCACTCCTTTCTGCCACCAGTGGATGAATCCATAATTTCCTTGCATTAGTCGTTTTGTACCTTCTTCGCCTTTGCACGCGAAAATATCTCAAATATATAACGGAGCTCCGTCTGCATCAGTTGACAATACGGCACTGCCAACAGGTCAGATATTATGTACCTGGCCAGCCGGTCTCGTGTGTAAAGTAATCGCGGTTGTTCTGCCGTCCGGTGGATTTACCGTTCGTGTGCAAGGGGCCTTAGAATCCTGGCGAGGCCGTGACAGCAATAACAAATTTTTCCTCATTGTATCTATAGTGGGTACAAATTAATTCAATCATTAATATCGCATTAATGTATTTAAAATTTACCCCTACTAAAAATTCTTCAAATATTTCATTATTAATTATTATTCTGTTTAAATTTGTTAGTAATAAAAAGGGATGTTGGTAGCTCTCAGTATATTATACTCTTCTAACTTCAGCTAACATACATAATTGGAAATTTGAATTACACATTCGAAACTTAAACTTTAATAAAGCCAACTAGATCTTGATTAAATTTTAGTTTGAATTGAGTTCATTTAGCTCGTTAATAGTATTAAAGAACTTACGTTAGTGCAGTGTCATTGGCACTGATTTTATTTGCAATTATACCCACATTACACCTCGAGCTTGCACAAACCTAAATTCTATTTCGGTATAAACTGCGCTTTGAATACTAATCAACATTCGTAATTAATACAAAGTACAATTCAATTCAGGGATTTGCTATATATAACATACAATATGCAAAGACAAAGGGCATAATCGATAATGCACTCCAGCATTCGATGTAATAAATAACAATAATTTCAGAAACCAATCAAACAATAGTTCTTAAAATTCGAAATTCAATAGGTAACGGTTGTTTTTTACTTTAAAATAATTTTGTACGACACTAATTTAAAAACCTGAAGTATACTGCTCTGGAAGCTTCAGTATAGATATTAGATTTGTTTCTTCTATCTGCAATTAGAAATGTTTTGTTTGCTTTTATAGTTTTGTAAGTCTAATTAACATTTTGCTACTTTCTCATATTCAAGTAATCCTTGGTAACAAAGGTAAGGACTCTCGCGCGGATATAGCTTTCTTTTAATCAAGTAGCTTTGTGATGACGTTTGTTATTCGTTACCTTAGCAACAAGACTAACTACCCTATTCCTTTGTTGAGAAGTCTTATTTATTTTATTTTGTTTTGGTAGTGATTTTCTATGCTTGTACTCTGTTTATGAACAAAGTACGTTTTTGCGCTTTAACAAATTATACTCGTAGGACATATCTTATATGGACTAAACATAATACATATAAATTAAAAAGAGTGCTTGTCTCTAAAATCGAAATTAGGGCTCGGAATTGTATTCGAATTATTTGAATATTAAAATATTTGAATATAAATAATTTAAATTCTTTAAAAAAATTAGAAAATTAATAAAACCCTTATAATTTCCATAAAATAACTTATGGTACTTCATATACTTTAAGTAGATTTGTAACTTCTGAAGAAGCGACATCGTGGTAAAGCATAAGTTCAGTGTAAGTGCAATAAATAACTTTATTGAAATTACAAGTGTTGCCTTCATCAGGTGTGATGATTTAAACAAACTACGAATCGTTACAGTTATTTATACTAACAACTAAGGGGTGAGGTGTAATTTAATTGAATATATTTAGCAAAGGTGAATTTTTACATTCGATTTGGACGTTTAATGCTAGGTTTTTACAAAAATATCTACTAATTTCTAATGCTTCTAACAGGTTTAATTTCAAACTTTTATTTTGCACGTGTAAAATTTTGTAGTCTTGATTAAAATTATAGTTTTCTTTTAATAAATGTTCCGCATATGTAGAATCAAGTTTTTTATTTGTAAAACTAGCCCAATGTTCTTTGATACGAACTTTAAAAGATTTACCTGTCTGTCCTAAATATACTTTGTCACAGTCTAAACAATTTAGTTTTAAGTTTTAAATTAAATTAAATTGTTTAGACCCTATAACAATCCACAATCAATTACAAGTTTTTTATTATTTTTCTAATTCTACAATGAATTACCATCAAGTAAATGTATTATGTATTCAGTTAATTACTTTAAAAAAATATTTACAATTTAAATGTTCAGATATTAGATATTCAAAAATTCAAAAAGCTATATATATATATATATAAATATCTAGATACTCAAATATGTTTTAAATGTAAAGTTGATGTTCTGTGATTCACATATGTTACTTGAGAAATTAATTACCTTATTCCTAACTTATTTGATATTGCTTATGGGCATTTTAATAGGCTTTCGGTGATTGCTTAGATAGATACTTTTGTTTTTTGTACTTCTAGTAGGTATTTTTAAATATTGTATGTAATTCTTTAAAACTAATTTTTTTCAAGTGTTTGTTTTCTAAACAAAATTAATGCAACATATTTAATGTTCTATTGTTTTAATATTGAATTTGAATTTTTAAATAATCATATAAGTATATATATATATATATATATAAAACACAAATGACCCTTAAAAAACTTGAGTGTATTAGTTAAAGAAGGAGTAATTAAGGTTACGTTTTTGTAAAATCTACCTTAGAATTATAAATGCATTAGGTTTGTGCCTCTCTTCTCTATTGGTAAATGCAATTATCTATTATGAAATTTTTATTATTCTAACAGAATGCTCACATGTAAGGTGTACACACGAAACACGTATACACTAATTATAAGTGTTTTTAGTAATTAGGAATGATTGTCTTCTTATTTGTCTTTTATTTACTACAGTTTTCTGTTTTCCTGTTGTTTAAAAATGTATTCCATGAAATCGTGGACTACTAAATTCGTTTGTACTAATTTTGCAATGTAGCATGTATCCTGTTCAGTCCCATTTCAGGTGGTTAATACGAGCAAGTATGTACAAAATTTTGGTTTTATTTCTTCTTTCTGTACTCCTAATTTTATCTGTAAGTTTTACTTCCAACATATTTCTCCATACTGCGCCTTGAAACCTTTCATGTATTTCTGGATAATTTTCCATAAGGGACCAGGTCTCGCAATCGTGAGTTGTGCAAGGAAGAATACAAAAATTATAGTAGCAACAATAAGTGTTTTGTAACTCTAAGTGGTGTGTTTTAATTTTATATTCACTTACATATTCGAACTTGCTACCATTCAATTCTATATCGATATAACACTATAGTCATTATGATTATTTAGTAGTTTTATAAATCAAAGAGAAAAAGAATTTAAAATCCATATTATGTAAAAATAAAACGATTGATCCCTTAGAAAAAAAAATGGTGTTTATCGTTAAGGTTGTAATTCGTGAAATGCTATTTATATTGGACAAAGTGGCAGGTCTATTAAAAACGCGTTTCCGAACATAACGCCATTAACAAAAAGAATAGAAAATGTGGTTTTGCTGAACATTTCATTACTAATAATCATCATCTAGACTTGGATAAGATAAAAATTTTACGTTGTAACATCCCAAAAAGCAGGAAACTGTCTCTCCTTGAAAATTTAGAAATAAGAAAAGCTGTTCCATAATTCCCCTTTGATTTTGTATAAATTATATCTTATTCTCCCCACCACGTTTCTTGTAATTTAATAGTATAAATTGTTTGAACACATTTTACATATTTAGTAATCTTTTGTCTTCTCTAGATAATGGTCGAATCGACCGAAACAATATTGTCGAGACAATAAAAATTTCGTGAAACTTATTTGTTTTTTTTCTTTTCTCTTTGATTTGAAATGTTTCACAAAAAGTGAACTATTCAAAGTTTAAGTTGTATAAATGATATAACCAACCGAAAATAGAAGTGATATAATTATTAATAAATTCCAGACCTGGAACCAAATATGATTCCGACAAAATTCTGAACGTTTTCCAACTTGTAAGTCCGCATATAGATTGGTACATTGTCACTAACCAAAGAGTTAAAGTTAAACATTGAGATAAGCCAGTAAATGAAACAATCGTCCAGGGACTAGTTTTTGAGATAGATCCAACTAGTTCCTGAACCTTAAAACTTTGCTGCTATGCCTCGAGAGAGCAGCTGCCAAGTTCGAGACTACGATTAAAAATGAACCTAATGGCGTATCGTAGGTAAGTGGCGGTAAAAGCAAACAACTGCGAAGCTTTAGTTAACACAAAGTTTCCGAATGGAACAGAAAGCGGAAATACACATCCCTTTGCCGCCATCCCTTGCTATTGCCATCAGTTTGCTATCTTTGTACAGGGAATTATTTCTCTCAATACATACATACACAGTTAGTAGAGAGATAGAGCACGGTAAGGAAATTGGACGGTCACATTGTAGAACTTATATAACATAAACGACACATTGCATACAATTTACAATATATCTCATCTAACTTACTACATCCTTATATTCGACCATATCCAAGTCGTGTTTAAAGATTCTTCGAGTTGAAGGAAAAACCGGTCAAGAATTATTGGACGTTCGTTATTGAGGATTTCACGGTATAATAACTTATGTGGTCGTAAATGAAGCCTCAACCCCACTCGATCGGGTTGAGGCCCAAAAGAAGTATAACATCAAATAAAATATCGTGGCGGGATGCTAGCAAACATGTTACACACATCGAAAGACACGAATTTGCTTATGTTCGGTATTTTTAAATTAGAAATATTATTAATTAGTTCAAATGAGTTATTTAAAGAGGAACATGACTTGAAACGAGTTAATTTTTTAATTTCAGTAATTTGATATTTTAGTACAAGCAGCTTGCATATATGATACAACTGGTCGTATCGGATGATTTTCTTTATGTAATATTCGTATAATTTTGGGGGTTGAGGATTCATAACAGTTAAATGAAACTTTTGTTTATCGTTTAATAAAATGTGATATTGGGTAAAAAATGTTTTTAATTGCTTTTGAAAAAATTTTGTTGTCTTTTTTGATTATTTTGAAAGAGTTGGTATTTAAAAAGTTTGTTACTTTATCAATATAGTCTAACTGTGAAATGGCAATGAAATGGCCTTTATCGGCTTTTGTGAAAATAATGTTATTAGTATCTGCTAGAGATCGTATTGATTTAGATATATAGTCTTCTTTGTTAAATTTATGAAAATTTGATGACAATTTAAATAAATTTTATAGGAAGTATTTTTTTACCCAAGTCAACACGAACATTATTTTTGTCATTAATTAGAGCTAATTCCGTTTCTACTGCTAATTTTTATAAGCTAGATTTATTAACAATAGCTTTTATATTATAATTAAAACCTTTATGTAAAAGGTTCAATTGATTTTGATTGAAAAATACATTTGTAAGATTTTTAAATCTATGAAGAAACTGAAATTTTGTATCTGAAAGATTAACTTGCTTATCCTGGTTTTTTAATTTAGTAGAACACAATTTTGTTAGTTTTTTAGTTTGAATGATAAATTACTTATGCACTATGGGGTTAATTTTAAAATGAATATTATTACATAAAGAACCAAACTCTAGATTGTGTAAATTAAAAGATACTTCTGAATGCAGTACCTTGATGTAAACATCAAGTGTGTCCCTCTTTGTGTAGAGATTCTTTAAAACTTCCGAAATCCATCTCTTCTTCACTTTGGTAACTGTTCTTTCTACCGGTGATCCCTTCATGTTGCATTTTAGTGTGAAATGTTTTGGTACAACACCCTCTTGTTTACATTTGCTCAAAAATCAGATGTTCTGTTCTTTCAGTTTGTATTTTAGTTTTAATTTATAAAACCAAGTAGCCTTAATACCAACATTGGAATTAATTAAGAATTGAATCGACGAGGCTGTAATTTCTTGTAACTCCATAATAATGAAAAAATACACACGTAATGTTTAAGTTACAAAACTTTATTGTAAAAAAACACAATAATTATTTATTGTTGACGAAATAATAAGTTTTGTAACTTAAACATTACGTGTGTGTTTTTTTATTATTATGGAGTTACAAGAAATTACAGCTTCGTCGATTCAATTCAAATAAAATATCTACATATGAGTTGAAATCTCCATTTAATGGAATTGTTTTCGAGTAGTACATCTAAGGTTTTTTTTGTAATTGTAATTGTATTCTTATAAGTAACATTATAAATAAGTACTTATTCATCTTTATAAAATCTGTCAAAAGAAAAGAAAAAGAATCGATAGATTAATATCACAACTTTCACAGAAAAAATCGATATAAGACCAGTCTCCTGCATCGAGAGTTTATAATCCCTACTAGAGATTAATTTCATTAACTGTGTAAACCAACTGCGTATTGCCACCGAAAATATTACGTTTGCCTCGTGCACGTTTGTTTGCAAAGTCTGCATCGATTGCAGTTCAATTAGTCGATTAAATTCGCTGTTTTATAAAAGAGAGGCGTGTTTATGTGTCAAATTTTCCATTAAAAAGACAAAAGATAAAAGACGGGAGACGTGTGGTCAAAAAAGTGTCTTGTATCAATGTATAAGTGTATATGAACCGGAACCTTCTAGAGCAAATCTAGTTACTATAAACAAGCTGCCACGAAGTCGGCCGAGTTAGCTCTAGTTAAGAGGTGATAGAAGGCGAGTGCGAAGAGCGAGATAGTTATAAATTATTAGTTGTGATGTTGTTGGAGAATTTATTAATGAAAATAAATAGTTTGACAATGACAGCTGTATTAATTACGTGATATTTGGTGACAAATGTTTAGACATACGTCTAACTAAAACTACGAATTAGCTATTTGGGTAGTTTGAAAACGCAGCCTAAAATATTATATATTACACTATTAATGAAAACTGATAACTATTTTAGCCCTTATGATTTCTCAGATTCTTTTTATCCTTGTATTTGATTTTCAATTTCTATTAATTTGGAGTAGGTACCTAAAACTTTTAAGCTTATTGTCATTAAAACTTGAGGAACGAAAATTAAAATTATTGTCGTCATCTTCTATTGAAAGAAAAACAATTATCAATTGTTCATGGAGATGCAAGGAAAATATGAATGACTACAAAAGTGTATTGAAAAATTTTTGTTATTTTTACATTTGCTTTCCTTTCATTTTCAATTACTTTGACTTTACAAGAAGTTCACCAGTGATACATGGAAAATTATTAGTGGATTCTATCGTTCGAACTGCCTCATAGTCCATTGAGCAAATTAGTTGGAACGTATGTTATGCAGGATATAAAGTTAGTTAGACACGTTCACCATACTTGAGCACACTTAAAACGATGTTATCTACAATTCTCGGGAGTAGCTTATATTGTATTTTGTATGGTTTGACCGATAATGTACAAGCAATCATTCAGTAATGTTACAATATTTAAATGTACTATTATTTTGTTTATATAACAGGCGGGCTGAAAAGTTCGTAGGCTAGCGTAGAAAAAAATATTTTTTTTTGATTGAATTTGATTTTATTATCCAATATAATTGAAACAGCACTTTGTTTATGACACGGTGCATTGTCTTGATGAAACAGCACTTTAATAGTGTAATAGTTGCTGTTTATGATTTTCCCCTATTTAAGATAGTCAATGAATATTATACCATTAGCATCCCAAAATACTGATACCATAACCTTGCCAGCGGAATTTTGGGTCTTTCCACGGTTTGGAGTCGGTTCATTACGTGCTGCCCACTCGGCTGACGGCTGACTGTCGATTGGACTCCGGTGTGAAATGATGGAGCAATGTTTCATCTATCGTCACATATCTACGCAAAAATTCAGATTAATTACGAAAAAAAAACTTCTTAGAATCATCGATCCGTTGTTTTTTTGGTCGATTGTGAGCTCGCGCGGCACCCACTTTGTACAGGGCTTTCGTATATCCAAATATTCATTCACGATATGACCAAACCCAACACGTTCCTTTGATATCTTTAGGGTCGGGTCTCAGCTATTTCAATCAACTTCAAGTTACGGTTATCAAAAATTATTTTGTGGACTTTTTTTATGTTTTCGTCGGTAACACCCTCTTTGGGGCGGGCGTCCTTTGCGTGCATCGTCCTCGGTGCTCATTTCGCCTCGTTTAAATTTAGCAAACCACTTTTCTACGGTTGATTTTCTTGGTGCAAAGTCCGAATAATGTTTATCAGGCCAAGTCTTGGTTTCAACAGTATTTTTTTTCGCCAAATAAATGCTTTATTAAAACACGAAATTCCTTTTTATCAATTTTTTTCAAAGTAACAAAAGTTCTTTCATTGAAAATACTATAACCCAGATACTAATAGTGCAACAGCTGTCAAATTTATACACGCATCTTTTGAAGGTTAAGGCTAACTAAAAATCATATGGATTTGATACTAGTAGCGCCATCTATGGGTCAGCCTACGAACTTTTCAGCCCGCTTGTTATATATAAGGAAAAGGATAGATAAAAATTAAAATTTGAAAGGTAATTTATATCTTCAAATAAATTTAATTTTAAATTTTATTTGTCTTTATTGACATCTATATTATACTATAATACCAAAGGATCATTGATCGGTTTGCAGTAACTGTTACTGGTGGCCCAATACATTTTCCAGATACGTCTAACCTTAATCTTTTTTATGAGAAAATAAGATTTATTTGAATCAGTCGCTAAAAAATCCGTACCACTCTTTAACTTCTGTAATGTGTTCCCGTTAAAATCGAGGGAACCTTATCAGGATTTTTCAGAGAGTAGATCCTTCGGGATCGTTGTCGAAGCAATTTTAGCTTTCAAATAAAAAAGATTTATGGAAATTAAGCATTATAATGAGAAACTTTAAGTTCACCTCAGAAAAGAAGACGTGTTAATTTTTTGAAGGAATTACAGAATTTAAATTTCATTAGAATATATATTCAAGCGGAAAAGAAGAAACGATTTATTTTCTGTTCAATATAACAAATTGAAATAATAAATTATGAGAAATGTTGAAACTGTCAGTGATATACGTTTTTTAAAAGATAAAATAGAAGATAAACTCCCAACGATACTTTTTATTTTTATTGCTTTCATCCGTTAAAGAAAGAGATTCGATTGAATGAAACTGGCAGTTATCAATTTTTTACATAGACGTTACGACCATCCATCACAGTCAATTTTCTTTAACACTAATGTTGATTCGTGAGTGTTCAAGTCGTGGCTATGAAAGTTTCAAGTTTTGTTCAGGCTTTCAAGGAGATTACGTTTCACGTTAACGGTAAATAGGTACCCAACCTTTATAATGCAACATGTTATTTACTGAACGTCGCTTTCTGCGTAAATGTTAAACTCAATAAGCTGTCCTAGCAAGTAAATTAATTGTCCTTTGTGATCCGATAACTTTGTTCCTTTCAAAATTTGTGCAATTTCTTTCCACTTTTAAATCTTGAGTGAGAATGAAGCACACAATAAAAATTCGATGTTACTATCTATAAACAGAAATTTAAATAATTGCAACAAATAATTAAATAAAGAAAGACTCACCCTAATTACCTCTAACTAAAGTTAATATGAGCGGACACGTGTTTCGCCCACTTCACACATAGGCACGAGACTAGTCTCGAAACACGTGTCCGCTCATATAAAATTTAGTTACTGGTAATTAGGGTGAGTCTTTCTTTATTTAATTATTCTTTTACCACAGTCTCCTATTTTCTATATTACAGCAAAGTATATTAACTTACATAAATCTGTCATTATTATGTATCTGACAAGTGAGAATGTCAGGAAATTAATCTTTCTGGCAACAAATGAAGAACATTTTTTGTAAATTCCTATGTTCTTATGTCTTTTGTTTTTGAGGTAACAACTGTTATTTTTGTTTGTATCATAAAAATGTTTATTTTTGTATTGTTATGCTTCGTCCAAATAATGAATAAAAACACATGTTCCTGTAATTCCAGAATAGCGTTATTTTTGCTTTCAAATAAAAGGTTTGCCTCAAGCTTTGCCCATAAAATGTATTATTATCAAGATAGTTTCCATGGTAAACAATATGTTTTTAATAAATGTATATATTATTCTGGTTTATTAATAATAGCTTTTTTTTCGATTAGTCCGTTATTCTGATTAATCGCCATAATCTATTACGTTCTAAGAATAGATAATAGATTGTTAAATTTAATAATCGTCCATCCGTGTTAGATATCTCGTCATGCTATAATTTTTATCGAATACAAAAACATTTAATCAACAAACGTTATAATGGATAATGAGTTTTATAAAAATTAAAACAGTTACTTTGCGCTTTCATCTATAATAAGAGCGATAATAACAATTCCCACTTTAATTAAAAAATAATATATTTATTTGAAATTAGCAACCCTTTCTGGGGTTCGCTTAAGTGCATGTTAATAGTTGGCGTACTATATGCCATTAATTGAATATTCGCATCCTATCTGTTGAATATATACATCTTTGTAATACACATGTTCAGTGGTGGCTCGTGATGAAGTGAAGCGGGAGTTCTGCCGATATATACTCACCTAGTTTTTGAAAGTTAAGTGACTCATACGGTCTCAAAAGAAAAAGTCTGTCAACCCCACCTCCGTCTATGCTTTGCTGCTGTCAAGAAGTAAAAAATATATAAAATAATTCATTTTTTGTTGCACCCATAAAATGGATTGTTTATAGATAAATTTCTATACTAACTTTGTATTTATATGCTAACACCTACAATCTTAAAAATAATATTGGGCACCAGCCGGCATTTAACTTTTTAAATCAATTTTTTCTTCATATGAGTATTGAAAAATCTTTTCACATGAAGTAAAGAACTGCTGTATCGAGCCAAACAGAAATACTTCAACGTTACATGTACATACTACGTAATAATGAATAATTCCAAAGACTCAACATAAATATATTCACACCAAACATCGATACATACATAATACAACCATTCTAGCTTCCACTCTTCACAGTTCACACAGACCACAAGTGTTGAAATAAAGACATTAATTCTCCTTTAACTATATATGTAACATATCAAGAGTTCGAAATTCTCTCTCAAGATGAATAAAAGCACTAATATGCTAGATTGCTCGTCGAGTGACTAACACGCACGTAAAATATTACATCTCACATCCATGATTAATTTAAACGAACTTCACCAGTAATATTACGTCTATCTTGCTTGCAAAGTCTGCATGGATTGCAGTTCAATAATCCGCCTAATTTCGCTGTTTTATGCTAGTAAATGTGGGTGATGTAGAGAATTGGTACGGCTCCAGTGGTGCTGAAAACCACCTTGTTGGCCCAGTTAAGCATTCCGCGACACGCTCGACCAAAGACTCACAGAATTCATTTGGTTTGCAACTCGGCAAAAAACGATCAACAATCACATCAGCGTCGGATGTGATGTAGATATACTAAATTATTATATTCATATTGTTTAGTAATTAGGTCGCAAAGATACATAGATATCTAATTTTCTTGGTAGTTATGCAGCTCTACAGAACATATACACACCAGCCGCCCCTGCTGCCAATCATATTTATAAAAAATAATTATTTGTGTGTTCTACTGATAGTGCTTTATTAGTAAGCTGCCAAAACATAACTACAGTTCCTTTAAACGACTTTCACAGTATTCTTGTAACATATTGATATTAAATAACACATATTCGTACTACTGATGTAGCACGGTATGTATTTGTTCTTAGATTCTCCGTTTATCATTTCACTAATCGAATCACCCTGTGCCCTAAAGGTACATTTTCTCAACCGGACGCTCCAATTTGTACGTGAATACATAATATATATGTATGTATAATGTATATACGAAACGCCATTTGTGCTAAACTAATTAGCTTTTGGCCAATGGCAAGTTCTCTTTAGAGATGCCATATGATGACTGAATCCATTTACATAGTTTATAAGTCAAGCCACGGCGTTATTTAAACAGTAGCTCAAACTTTTCTCGCACATAGCACGCGAAAATTTGCTACTCAAAATATCCCACAAGAATTGTTATTGCCAGCTTTAATACGTAGCAGAAGTTTCAGAATCTGATTAAGATTTTCTAGAAATTAAGAAAGTTCTACATTTATTTGAAGTTTCTTGCGCGAGTTAATTACAATAATTCAATTCAAGAGATGACACGTTTTATAAACGAAGTTTTAAATTTCCTAGATGATAACATTACATAACGATTCATTATTTAACACATGCACGATTTCTCCTCTATATTTGGCCTATCAATTGACATCTGGATTTTCATTTATATGGTAATGAAGCGACTAGGTCCATTATTGCACTGGTGATATGTTTTCGGTTTATAATTATTTATAGTAGTACAACATGCTCTATATGAGGACTGCTACAATCCAAGATATATATGTTTTAAAATATCGTCTTATGGAAAAATAATAAAAATTCAAGTCTTGCCTTATTCCTGATTATTTTTGTTTACGTGACCTTGATATTGCCTTCATTTATTTAACAATTTGTCTTACCGTAAGAAATCTAAATTTCATCTTTAAATATATGAAGTATTAATATTTTAAATGTAAATAATATTAAAATATAAAAAATATGCTCCAATAAGATTAATAGTGGGTGTATGAATAGATTACCTGTTACTTAGGTATATTGTATACATGTATGTATAGTAGTATTTATTTATATGTACATTTATATTGCAGGTTATAAGGGAAAATATTTAATAAATATAAATATAAATATGGAATCAATAGAATCAACTACTCCGAGGGCTAATACTCCTACCAGCATTGAATTACACTGTTGATTCCGATGGATTCTTAAACGAAGATATAACATATTCAAAAACAGAAGCCATTAAAATCCTTTTTCGTCTGTGATCCTTAAAATTTAGACGAAAAAGGATTTTAACGCCTTATTTTTTTTTTGAATAAGAAAATATTTAGTATACATTTTAGATTCTTTTAAAATTAATGTAACAATTTTAATACTTCCATTCGAAAATTTGGGCTTTCAATTTTCCACATTATATTTTTTCATAACTAAATTATTTATGATATATTACAATTTCATTCTTCAAAATAAAATTTTGTTCACGTAAAGGCAAGAAAAATTCTCGCTACATTTTGACAAGATAAGTTTCTCAACTTGCTCATCTTATTATTATCTTGTATCTTTCACGAGCATCTTGGTCTTAATATTACTTTGGCTTTCAAGACAAGACAAGAAAGTTTGATATATTCTCGACTCTCATACAACTCTAGGTAGGATGTTAGCTATCAAACGCATTTTAAATTTAGATTCATATGAGCAAAAGTCACATTGATCATACATTTCTTAAGTATATTATTGTAAAACAAGCAAAGGAAACCCCTTCTGCAGCACTTCAAATGGTCAGAAAGTAGTTTTTATACCGTTTAACGATAATATATTACGTTTTAACTCGAAATTTTACAACAGGCAATCTTTCGTGCCAAACCCTAGATAAATAAAATATAAAAAACCTTTAAATTCCCTAAATTATAATTTATTCTGAAAAATCCATCCACATACGAATATGATTTAAGATCAGCATCATCAGAATTATTTCTTATTGATTATTCATAAATTTAAAATTTATTTTCTATACCATACTTATATATACATGTGTATGATTTAAAACATGTTCCAACAGATGAAGTTTAAATTTAATTGACGTAAATTGTAGACGGAAAGATAAATTATGTTCTTTATCAGATTATAAATTTAGTTATAAGAGGAATGCTATTTCCTATTATATCATTCAATAGATACAGAAAAGAAAACAAATTGGATAGTAGCTACAATTCAATCAACTTGATAAAATGCCTGCTTTTATAAATCGAGTAAAAAGAATTGCTCGTTAGAGACATTTCAGTGGTTCAACTTTAAAACTGGTGCACTAAGAACGAATGAAGTAGGAACGCGAACTTTGCATCTGTAAATTTACGTATTATTGAAGAAGAAAGCGTATCTTTTTAGCGTATATAAAATAACTGTGTCAAGTTTTGCATAATAGAGTTCGAGAAGAGGAACTTAAGAAAACAATACATTGAAATTCCTAGAAGTGACTTAAAAACTTTTAACGTTAAATGTCACAAAAATCAGTTGATAGCGGAGACATTATCACTTACTTTGTTTCATTGGCGAAAAAATAATTTAGACGAAGTAGACGGTGTATGAAAAAACCCGAACAGTATACAGGAAATGATGGGAAAAAATATGGATCTTGATTGTTTAAGGTACAAGATTCTGAGAACGTCGTTCAAAAAGAAATTTCGTATTGTTTTGTGCATAATACCATTTACTGCACTTGTTTGAATATAGTAATGAACTAAACCAAAATAATATACATATTAAAAAAACATTTGGTAACATTTTCACTAATTTATTGATAAAACTTGACAACTGTTTGGATAGTAGCCTGTCATTATCAAGAGTAGAATGTTTATTGAGGAAAATACAAAACCTTTTTGACTTTTGGATTTTCATTCCTACCAGCTACTCATATTGGTTGGCATGCAGTCTCTTCGACTCACACTGTAGGGCGTAAGTCTCTCTTGAACCTTCTTTTTAGAAATCGTTGGAGTGGGTGGTTGTTGGTTAGGGAGAGAAAGAGAGACCGTCAAAATGAAAACAAAAGAGAAGTAAAAGATTACTTGTAGAATAGCATTTGCCTAAATGATTCAAGGAACCACAGCAAACTTGGACCAGAACAGGCAGACACGAAATCGAATCGGTAACCCCCCGAATACTAAACAACGATTTAAACCACTAGGCCACGCCGCTTGGTAGAAGAAAATAATGTTGTTGACCTTATTTACACCTGACAATAACTACTAAATGTGCACAAGATGTTTACATCTGGCAAAATTGAACAAGGTTTCATGTAAAATTGTTAGCAATCATTTCGGTTTGATTATTCACAATATTATATTTGAATGTACTACTTTGTTTATTACTAACCTTTCATGAAGATTTGGTCTTTAACCCTTTTTAATACGATGTAATATTTTTACATTATCGTTTTTCCTATGATTATTATCGTATATGTATTTTTTGTTGAAATGTTGTGTAAATGTTCCTAATCTAACCTTTTATCTTTACTATTACACCGTTTAAGGATCTCCAACAATACTAGCTAATAAAGGTTGTTCAATTTTTTCTTCACCGAGCGGCGTAGTCTGGTGTTCTAGATCATTGCTTAGCATTCGGGAGATCATCGATTCGAACTCAGCTCTGGCTGCTCTGGTCCAAGTTTTCTGTGGTTTTCTTGGATCATTTAGGCAAATGCTGGGGCAGTAATATTCCACAGATAATCTTTCACTTCTCTTCTGCCTTCATTTTGTCTGTCTCATCTTTCTCTCCCTAACCACACCACCCACCCTTTCCCAATTTTCCTGAAAGAAGACTGAAGAGAGCATTACGCTTTACCCTCCGGCTTTGTATTCAGTATAGGTCGGAGGGACTGTCCGCCCACCAGTACGAGTAGCTGGTAGGAATGAAACACAAAAAAGTTTTAGAAGTGTTTTTATTTTCTTCAGTAAACATTCTTACTTTTGATAATGACAGGCTACTGTCGAAGCAGTTGTTGAATTTTATCAATAAATTACTGAAATGGTTACTATTAACTATTTTATTAGTATATGTACTGTTTTGGTTTAATTATGTCCTCTCACAATAATTGCAGATATAACTTCAGATGGTATTAATGATGTATTGCATGGATTTAATTTAAATGAGAAAACATTTAAACGTTTACCGAATGAATGAGCGATAGATACGTATCTTTGTCAGATGGTAAAGGCAGTTATTCGCCCTTCTTTTCAAGTTCCGTAGAGTGGTAAATGCGGATAGGTGTGTAAATTGACTTTTCAGGTTACCGATTCCAGGTAAATTCGTCCGACGCTAAAATAACTCCCTAGTGCGTCGTATCCCTTCAGATAAGTGGAACTGGAAGAATCGAGGTCAGGCCAGATTCGGAATTCTTTTTCAGCAATTTAAATAAATCAGCAACTGTCGGGGTCGACAACGAAAGAACGGGAAAGAAATGGCACAAGATGTTTTGTTAGTAAATTTTCTAAAAGAAAACAAACGAACCTACAAGGTTGTATCCTTATTACCATTTCAATTTGAAAGACTTTTTAACAGGCAATTTTTTTTAAAAAATTCAAACTTTTGGTGGTGCAAGTATTGTGAAACATTTAATAAACTAGAAAAAATCCGCAAGAATGTTTACACGAAATTTATTATATTTTTTGCAATATTGTTTCAAGAGTACAAATAGGTTACTAAAGTTAAAATTTATACCTAAAAATAAAGGAAGAGGGGTGTGCAAAAATTTTTACAGCCGATGTAGAATGAGAGAGGAATTGGATGTAGCTAGTACTAATTGATTATTTATTAAATTGATATTTTTACGAATTGTCTTCTTAATTTCTATGTTTTCTAATAATGATAATTATTTATAATTTGGAACGTTTGAATGCAAAATTTATGATTTATTAATATCTAAGGTGTGGTTTAGTGTCGAACAGTGATCTGCAAAACCGGTGTTTTTGTATTTTTTGTTAATTAAATACAGATGTTCAGAAATGCGTTTTTTAATGTTTCTACTACTCTTTCCTATATAGGTAACGTCATAAGAATTGCAAAATATTTGATATATTCCATTTTTATACATAGGGTCAATTTTTCTACATTTATTATATACTAAATATTTACATAAATTTAATATTTTGGTTTCCGCTATAGTGCAATTAAAACCAAACAAAAAAAAGAAAATAGTTTCTAAATTTAAAACAAAATTTATCTATGAATGTAATGCTACCGAACTTAAGACTATTGTTGGTAGAAGGTGGATTGTACAATAATTTTGTAATATTCTTTTTTAATTAATTGTTTAGCATTTTGTCTTGATATTACACAAAGGAATGACTTATTTAAGTTAGTCAAATTATGTATAGAACAAAATTACTTTGAATTCATAGAAACCTATTATAAACAGAGATGGTTTCTCTATGGGTTCGCCCTTATCTCCTGTGCTCTCTGAAATTTATATGTCTTATTTTGAAGAATGTTTATTTACTTTGGAAAACCCGATAGTTAAAAATGTTGTCACATGGCACAGGTATGCTGACGATATCCTTTGTGTCTGGAAAGGTACAAATCGGCAACTAGACTCATTTTACAACTTGTTAAATTTAATAGACCAAAATATTCAATTTACAGTTGAAAAAGAATTAAATAATAATATTAACTTTTTAGATATAACAGTTTGTAAAGGTAACAGACATTTTAAATTCAAAATATTTCGAAAACACACCACTACATGCATAGACAAATTTAGTTTTAAATTCAAAAACTATTTTCACAAGAATTTCAATTGCACTTTTGCAGAAACCAACATGTTAAATTTAAGTAAATAATAAATGTATAAAAATTGACCCTATGTATAAAAATGGAATCTATTAAATATTTTGCAATTATTGTGACGCTAGGTGTATAGGTAAGAGTAGTAGAAATATAAAAAAAGCATTTCTGAACATCTCTATTCAATTAACAAAAAATACAAAAACACCGGCTTTACAGATCACTGTTCGACACTAAACGACACCTTAAATATTAATAAATCAAAAATTTTGCATTCAAACGTTCCAAATTATAAAAAATTATCATTATTACAAAACATAGAAATTAAGAAGACAATTCATAAAAATATCAATTTAATAAATAATCAATTAGTACTAGCTACATCCAATTCCCCTCTCATTCTACATAAAATCTTTTGTACACCCCCCTTCCTTTATTTTTAGGTATAAATTTCAGACAACAAAATTTTAACTTTAGAAACCTATTTGTTCTCTTGATAATGGCCGAAACAATATTGTAGCGAATATAATAAATTTCGTGTGGGCAATTTTTTTTTTCGCAATGGCACAATTCGATTGAGTTACAAACGATGAAAAATGACGAAAGAGTATAAATGGGAAAATAACATGTTAATCCACAATTTACATTGATTGATCGCAATTTGGACAGCTATTCAGCTTCTTTAATGCCAAACATTTTAGAAGAGAGTGTCGCTTAACGGAACATTGTATAACAGTTTTTACTAATTGTACATTGAAAAGAAGGCACCTATTGTATGTATCAATTGAGGCGAAAAACAACCTTGTCATAGAACAATGTTATTATTTTGTGTGAAATATGCCAGTGTAAATAAAGTTTTCTTATTTGTAACACAACATAAACTACCTTAACCTAACCCCAAAATTTTTTAAAATCAAAATAGATCTATTTGTTGATTGCTGCGGGTGTGTTGTTTGATTGGCTCACTAAGGAACACTTAACCCTCTTCGGGAAAACTTAATTTGCCGAAGTCTATTTTTTATTTGAATGCAGAGAAGTGGATTAAATTGTTCTTTGTTACGTTGACGATAAACACAATGACAAAAACGAAATGTTTTTGAGTAATTTTAATGAAACAACTAACTAAATAGCTTAACACCGAAAACCAAAACAACTATACACAAAAAGGCTTAAATGACTACAGATAACGAAGATAAAAAATGATTAGTGGAGGAGGAGAACATGGGGTGCTCAGCATTCGGGAAGTCATCGGTCCGAATCCGGGTCCGGCTGCTCTGATTCAAGTTTTCTGTGGTTTCCTTAGATGATTCAGGCAAATGCTGGGGCAGTAATAGTTCACAGATAATCTTTCGCTTCTGTTCTGTCTTTATTTCGTCAGTCTTATCTTTCTCTCTCTAACAACACCACCCACACATTCCCACGATTCCCGAAAGGAGCCTGAAGAGGGCCTTACGCCTTACCCTCCGGCTTTGCACTATAGTGTAGGTGGAAGGGACTGCCCGATCACCAGTAGAAGTAGCTAGTGGGAATGAAACACAAGATTTTTTTTTAAAGAGTAAGCAATCCATGAAATGTGTCATTAATTATTAATAATTATTAATGTAAAGAATTAGGTGCATTTACTAAACAAAGATATAGATAGTACCACGATTTGTTATATCACACAATACCGCTATATACAGGACTGCATGGGACTTGCCCACTCTATTCTAATACCTCTTTGTGTATATAGCGATACGGTCAATCCATAGCTTTTATATCTCTATGGACAAAGCATCATTTTTGCTAGACGCAGAGTTCGCAGAATTAGATGATATTAAACAATTGGGAGCCACCAAAAATTATAGGTTAAGTTATATTAACCACTTGTGGTACAATATTCTTTCATAACTTTTTTGTCATGTATGTGGATTATGTTACACAATTCTATACATACATTTTTTAGCATAATCGAAAATCAAAAGCTTTTTATTTCGTCAAGTTGTGGTGGTTTATTTCGTTACGATTTCGTTTTTAAACAGTTTTGTTAATTAAATAGTTACGTGCACTGCTATGGACTCGAAGTAAATTTTATCTTTAGGTTTTAGGCTTTAGGTTAAATTAGGCTTTTGTTAGAAAAATTCGCAAAAGAACAATACAAACAAAGAACGTTTCAAATCAATAACACGGTTTTTTTACTTTTACCCTTGTTCGATTCGATAAATCTTTGTTTTGTTCAACCCCTACTAGTTTCGTGGTAGTAAATGCAATTTTATGTATCCAATCAGCACAAACTTTAGTGTTGTAAATAATGGATCCTGAGCTCGGCCTATTAAGCTCACAAATATAAAGATATCGCAATGTGCTGCTCGTTTATTCGTAGAGAGTATTCCCCGCGGACCATCAATCTTTTAAGTCGAAAAACAACAATAAATGGTGTCGGGGCTTAAGAGTTGCGAGAAAATCAGAAACAAATCACATACATTTTCAATACATTCGTAAAACTGCGAAAGTGTAAAATATTAAGTAAACGAACGGTTTCAAATGTCTTTCATTATTTTGCGCAACTTTAAACCGACTATCGTGTCAATAGTTACATTTCAAATGAATTGCTAGAGAAGAGGGACATTTATGGTCACGAATTAAAACGTTTACATTTGGTACTATTGAAACAAATGACAATCACTAAACTTTTAAAAAACACATTAATTAAAGTGATTTGTCATAAAATAACAAATTATCGCCTGTATAACAATCGGAAACAAATGCATCTGTTGGGTTCATTCTTTTAATATTAATAATGAGCGAAAATGAGCCTGAGGTAAGGATAATGACAAATATCATCTTGGTTTTGATTTTTATTTGCCTGTCTAATTGACGTGAAGCGAGTATCATTGGACTGTGATTGTCAATTTTTTCCAATTGAGATTAAGCCTTACTATCAAAACTCTTTCAGCCTCTGCTATTTAAATACATTTTACTACTTGATGGTACATCAAATTATTTTTACATAGTACTGTTATTTCTCCCTTTCTCAAATACGCATATATAATAAATCATTTCATTCGTAATTCCCTAGACATTCAACGAAAACGCTCCCGCTTATGAAGCGCGGCTGTCGAATAATTAGTTACGATATCTTTTAGTGTCTCTTTCTACACCAAAAATAACTTTATAATGATGCAGTTGAGACAGTGAAGGAGATAAGCAGGCAATATAATTAACAAGTCAACAGAATTATTTGTCATTTGCCTTTATAATTAGTTATTATTAATACCCTACGCCCTTTAGTTAAGTATCGCCCATTGAACAGCGAAGAAACTTTTGAAATGAATCCAGTTTCCGAGATATAATCCGAGTATTTTGTAATTGCAAACTTTACCGCTTTGTTATGTTAGTACAGAAATATATGATAAAAACACAATAACACAGTATGTGCTTATGTTCTAATAAAAAGTTGTTTCATTCCATTCAAATATAAACGTAAAAACTTCAGCTTCTCCCCTCATATAAGGTTGGTTCGTTAATTAAATCTTTGTTAATTAAATCGCCGGCATCCGTTGAAATGATCGTAGCAGCCGTATTCAGATCCTAAAGGGCGTTACCTAATCGATTTTCTTACTTTAGGCCCGGCAAAATTCAGTGGATATTACTACTACGCCAATATTCTCTGAGTACGCTCATGGGGCGATTAGAACTAAAAAGACAGAAGGGACCAAAGTATTTCTTTTAGCCAAAGCTTTCTTTAACCGCACAAAACAAAGAAAAAACACCCAAATTCAAAATAAATTTCCAATGGGTATTTATTATACTTCTGAAAGAGCTTTCATTTGAAATCTCGTTTATTGTTAAATTAAATAAAACTCATATTTTTGGGATTTAGATTCTACGTTGAACAAAAATATTTTTTGAGTATATTAATATCGAAACCTAATTTCACAAAGCCTTACTCTGCAGTGTGACAAGGAAGTTTATGAAACAGCAATATAAACGAGGTTACTACCCTTTCATTATATAATGATGATGATGCCGATCAAAAAACACTGTTACTATTACCTTTTCGGCCGACAAGCGCGTCTTTGCCTTTATTGAACGTATCTAGCGGACACTATGCGCATTTTCAGATCATCTGTCACAATCCCATGGACACTCCCATAACTGATTTTCAATTCATCAACGATTTCTTTGAGAGTTATGTGTCTATTTCCCTCAATGCGATTTCGGACCGCCTCAATGTTGGCTTCTGTAACACTTGTCCTTGGGCGATGAGCATGGCTATCGATCACGACCTTTTCATGGCCTTCAGAAAATTTCTTGTGCCATGCAAACATCCGAGTCCTTGACAGAACATTGTCCCCGAACAGTGCCTGTAATTGCCGCAAAATTTCGGTTGAATTCAGCCCCTCCTTGCCCATAAACTTAATAATAATCCGTTGCTCAACGGAGACATGCACTTCTGCCTGGTGCATTGTTTCTTTTTGTGTTACAGCGACCTGAGCGAATTGCGGTTGGTTCTACCTTCTCCCTAGCGGTACAGGACATCTTCGCATCTACTACTATCAGGTCTCTGACCTCTTCGTAATTTAAAAAAAATCAGTCCCATTTATATTTGATACACCCTCGTATATTACAGCTGAAATCAGCGGGGAAAACGAAAATATAGGTGACACTGATGCTAACACTCTATTTACAAAAAGTGAAAATTATTCTCTTAGTTTATTATTATCATTATAAATTATTAATATTTACAAAATAATAAAATGTAACCTCTTTGAAAAATTAACCTCTCAAAATATTCTCAACTCTACCATTGGCTGCTCATGACTTGAGGCTTGCATTGTCTTCGAATCCAATCCACATGAAAAACTATCCAAAACGCTCACAAGCTGGTAGAATATGAAAAACCGGGGTCATAAGCAGACATGTTGTGAACACCTAATGGAACGTACACAATGTGGGCAAATGTTTCAATTCAAACCCTAATGATTGTAATAAAAAAGATAGGTAGACCAGATTATTGAGAAATTTCGTGTGGAACAAAAATAAGTATACTTGTGAGGGAGATGAAAGTAGAATTAGAGCTAATATAAAAACAGGTGATGAAAAACTAAAACTGATTTTCGATATCTAGGGGGTAAGACTAATCAGGATAGAATAAGCGGTAGAGACATAACACAAAGGATTGCGCAGGGTCGAAAACAAAACACTTGCACATATGGGATTTATCTCCGTATAGGTGCGAAACGTGGTAGGTGAGGACAGCGGAAAAGAAAAAGTTTCCAATGTTTGAGATGTAGTGTTACAAGCAGCTGATGAAAATATGTAGATAAATAAGGTTATAAATAAGGCGGTATTAGAAAGAGTAGGAGAACAAAGGTCAAAGGTCACTCACTAAACATAGAGTCAATAAGAAAAGGAGAGCTACGTTGGTAGAACACTTTTTGAGACGTGAAGAGGTAATTAGAGACAAATTAAAGGTAGAAATACGAGTAAAAAGATGCAGAAGAAGCCCTACAGTATATTAGGGATGTAAAATGTTTTAGTTTTAAAGAAATACCAAGATTGTATCATGATAAGAAGGAATAGAGATGCATGTCCAACCAGTCTTCGGACTGATGCCTTTATGATGATATATAATATACATATAATAATGTTTTCGCGAAACATTAATCTCAAAAATTCACTAACGCCTTTCAAAAAGATTCTGCAGGAAAGGTTATTACCATTATAACGAAATTAGAACATAGAATGAACAACTACTCCACAGAATGGATTATCATTGTGTCATAACGGTTTTTTTATATCCCGGAATCAAACCGGTGTTCTCCAGAATGTTACACTCAGTGTGACGACTATACAATAAACGACTAGACTATAGCATGCAAAGAATTACTTTTGGTGTACAGAAGCATTAAAGCGCGATGAAATATGGCGTGCGTACATAAAATAATTACCTTGTAAACAAAAATTTCGGTTTTACTTTCAGTACAAAATGACTGATTATTATATTATTGCGTATATAAGTCCTTCGTGTCGTAAGTTTACCAAAAAGGAATTTTGTTGGTATAGAACGAAGGTGAATGTAGGAAAGGGAGATCAGACGGAGAATCGGGAGACAACCACAGAAGCCAATTAAATTAGCTGTGATATCCTAATGTATGAAGTTACCTGTTCGAGAGGGTCACAATTAGATTTGCGTTATTATGTAACAAGGCGTAATTGCAAGCACAGGACGTTACAACAGACCCTACTGAAATTCAGAGATAAGCCCATGATTAGCGACGTTTATACAACGCTTTCATGACAAAAGGGCCGTGTAATCTTTTCTCTCCATATTACATATAGGTATAAGTTGGTTTACAAAATAGCCGTAGCTTGCGTGAACCAAATGACTACCATCCAAATGTTAATATTGTAGTTGACAGCATGTAGGTAGAAGGATTTCAGCTGTCTAACTTGTACAGTTTTATTTGAGTTCATGGACAGAATAACCCAACTCGGTATAATAAGTACGAGGCATGTCTTTTAAGTAAGTACCGTTTTGCAATTAATAAAAAAACGTGCAAGGATATCTTAATAATTTTATTTTTACATGAAAGCCTGTACCTTAATCTTCTTTTCTACATAATTTACTTCAGTATTGAGGCACCCTTCTCATAGAACTCTGCCGCCTGACTTGTTAACTCTTAACCACTGCATCACAACTGTATTATTCTTCATCGTCTTGAAGACGCTGCCCGCCCAGATGTTTCTTCAAGTACAGGAACATATGGTAGCCACTGGGCGCCAGATCAGGGCTGTACGGAGGATGATCTAGAGTTTCCCAGTGAAAAGATGTGATGAGATCTTTGGTCCGATTAACTACATGCGGACGGGCATTGTCATGCAGCAAAACGGTGCTCTTGCTCAACTTGCCACGTCTTTTGTTCTGGACTGCACGGCGCAGATTCTTTACCATTCCATCACTCATAATGTTTTGTCCGTAAACTGCACAGATCTCACGATGAATATCAATCAGTTTTAGTCCTTTAGCACTAAGGAATCGTATAACAGCCCGGACTTCACAGATTATTGGAGGCATCTTAAACATTCAGTATACAACGTAAACAAGGGCGAACCAGACTGTAGTGGCGTCAGTGCGTAGGTGAAAGATATAGGTAGGATTTCAAAACGGTACTTACATAAAAAGTATGTCTCGGATTTTATATTTTAAATACAATCTATTTGATTTTTGGTCGAGTTTATCAACTACCAGTATGAACTGTGATATATTGTACAAACATTGTACGTTGTACGCCAAAATAAATTTTTACGGAACTAATTAATTTCGGATCATGATTACCGTTAGGGAATAAAATTCACTGTTTTGTTTCTAAAACATTTAATTAAATTCTTATCCTAGCAACAACTAATTCGAACGTCTTGAAAATAAATCAATTTTTATAAAAATGAAATAAAGCTATAAATTTATAAAGTATACAAAATGTAAGAATCATAATATAATAAATACAGTAATAGTTTCCAGTGATTCCTTGTTTGGCATATTATGAAGCATTTGTTAAATATTAAAATAAATAACTCTTTGCTTTTTAATGTTTCAATATATTTGAGTATAACTACGATTATTTCGGCTTTGATTGGTACTTTTGTCAAGAGTACTATGTTACTACTTTAGCCGAAACAATTTTAAAGTTAAGGTCAAATATATTGAAACATTAAAAGACACAAAGTTGTTTATAATTTTAATAACAAATACCTATACCTCCAGGTTCTGTATTTGAAGCAGGTCAACTTCAATTCTCAGAGAAATTGTTAGTGTAACAACACACTCATGCAACAAAGTTTAATAATTGGAAAAATTCATTTTCCCACAGGGTTTAGGAGTAATTTCCGTTGTCTTCTTTGCGCCATCTATTTTCTTTAACAGGAAGTTCATTCTGCTCTGTGAAATGTGAATCTCGTTTTTATTCTGGCGTACAATATAATTTGAGAAAAAGATTTTTAGCACTTTTATTCTTAGAAAGAATGTAATAACATTCGTTTAGTAATTGCCTAATTTATCGTAAATAATCTGTGAATAACACTGAGTCATCGAGGTAATGATAGTATTTAAACAAAGGTAGATGCATTAAATGTATTTTGTAATATTACCGTTGAGACTTATAACCGTAAATTATTCGTGAGGGGTTAATTTTCAAAGATAGGGCGTTGAAATTTTATCACACTTCAATTAGGCCATCGCATCGCTGTAGTACAGTATCCGTCTATATTTTAACGAAATAAAGTAATTAAAAGTTAACACGATACTACACACTTAAGTACTCAACTAGCAGTTGCTTGCGCGTTTTTACTTCATCACTTCATCCCATTTCGCGCAAAACGTATCTTATTACTGCGGTACATTAAAACGAATTTAATTTAAATTAATACTTATTTGCTTAGCGTACAATTTTCGTTTTAATTTTATGTGAAGTTCGCAAAGGGAATTAATATCGTACGCCTAATAAAAAATTAATTAACGTTTTAATATCCACATTTTAACGTTTTCAATATTTACTGTTCAGATTAATTTAAAATAAAATTTTTGAATAGGCATTTAAGGATTATTTTAGGTTTTGACAATACATAAATGACATAAAATTACTTCTGAAAGGCTTTCTTTCTTCAGCCACCAAATTGTGAAACACTGACAGGAATTAAAGTTAATGTCGCTACAATTACAACGTTACGGGAGAAAATAAAATAATACCATGGCAATACGAGTTTAATTTACCACACAATGACTTCGTTTTATTTGTTCTGCTAAAATGGTATCACTATAACCTTATTTTCGTATTGTAAGTTGTTCACATTATCGTTCAGTGATGCGGTATCGACGTTTTATCTGCGGAAAATAGGTCAATAGGTGGCTATTTTATACTTTTGTGGCTAAACATTTAATGACCAAACAGCAGATGATTAAACTAATAGGAGTTTACGTCAACAGTTAACTACTGTTACTACACAGTAACGATCACAATTTATAACCGTCTGGAGAATTGTTACTAATTGTACGTAGAATGTAAGCAATTAAAAAAGTTAAGGCTTTCGTCATATAAGTTATTAAAAATATGTTCGATATCCTGATTTTATGACCGTGATATAGGATTAGCTCTTCTTTTTCGATTGGTCACGGATGGAACTACTATCTGTTCATCGTTGCACCTTCTGCAGTGGTTGATATTCTCAGGACACATAACACCGAGCGGCGTGGTCTAGTGCTCTAGATTAATACTTAGCATTCGGGACGTCACCGGTTCGAACCTGGGTCCGGCTGCTCTGGTCCAAGGTTTCTGTGGTTTCCTTGGACCATTTAGGCAAATGCTGAGGCAGTAATATTCCACAGATAGTCATTCACTTCTCTTCTGTCTTCATTTCGTCCATCTCATCTTTCTCTCCCTAACCACACCATCCATCCATTCCCACGATTCCTGCAAGGAGGTTGAGGAGGGCCTTACGCCCTGCCCTCCGGCTTTGCACTACAGTGTAGGTCGGAGGGACTTCCCACCCACCAGCTACTCGTGCTGGTGGGAATGAAACACACAAATAAAAGAAAAAGGACACGTAGCTAGAACATGGCGCATTTCGCTGTGGAAGAAGTGACACGGCCTGCGTCTTGGGAACCTTATCAACTCACAGTGAGAAACAGTCAGTTAGCTAAACCGCAGCTAAAGACTGTACGGCTTTGCCAGACAAGCCGAAATACTGTATAAGAAGGCGACCTAACAAATGAAGAGTGTCAATAACAACAGACCACGATCATCAAACGCGGATATCGATGCCACGTTAAATTTAAAACTTCATAAAGTCTCATATCATAACTATTTATTATTAACTTTAATACTAATGTTGGTTGGCGGGCATTCCCACCGACCTACACTATAGTGTAAAACTGGAGGAGGGTAGGGCGTAAGGCCCCCTTTAGCCTCCTTTCAGGAATCATGGGAATGAGTAGGTGATGGTTGGGGATAAACAGATAAGATAAGAGATACTTCCCCAACATTTACCTAAATGATTCAAGGGAACCACAGAAAAACTTGGACCAGGGCAGGCGGACCAGAATCGAACCGGTTATCTGCTGAATGCAAAGTTAAGTTCTTGATTCTACACCGATCGGTATTACTTAGTTAACTGAACTTGTGCGATATAATTACGAGAATGTTGTCAAAAAGGACATCTACCATTTTAATAGTGATTGAATCAGTAACGAATGGTCAGCTACGTGCGAATACAGTGTTATTGTTTTAAATTATACTGTTTGTTTGTTTGAATTATTTAAGTTGAGTAAAATATGTTTACTTCAACTAAATTTTTCTAATTTTAACATCCCAGCATATAAAGACTGCGAACAAAAAACCAATAACGAAAAGGTAATTAAGATTGGGTTCAAAAAGTAGAAACTCGAACATTCCTATATATGTTCTTGATATAAAACACCCTGTATATCAATTAAATTGCATTCAGAGTGCAATTAGCAAATATCGAAATAAGTAGCGTTGTTATTAGTGACTAGGAAAATGGAATAATTAGAAAATAAATGGTAATTAGCAATTAAAGCGCAAAATATTTAGTTAAATAACAAAGCATTTGTTTTAAAATCACTGGAAACAAATAAAATCTATGCTACGTCTACAATTTTACTATAATAAAACCTTAAACATTTTCTTCTGTACCTGCGTAATGTCAATGTTTTCCTTTCCTGTCTGTAAATTGTACATTAAAAAATAAAATTGCTATTATTTATTATTGTTTGTATAGATATTTATACCAGAATACACATTTAAATGTTATGTAAATATAGTTCTTCGAATTCACGCTTATTCGTAATGGACTTTATTTTAAAATGTTTCTTGTCCTTAAGCGCTAAATACAACATAAATTTTGCTCATTACTTTGCAAGTCTGAAGAGAGGAAATTGGCTAAATTTACATACCGATACTGACATCCACCTTGTACTAGGTAGGAAGCTTTTGTAAAGATATTCATAGGGTGTAAGTGGAACAGAAAATAAAGGAAATTTCTGCATCTTATTCAACACTGAACTTGGAAACTCCTTTTATTTATATTATCACTAAAAGAACACTAGTGCGAAACTTTCTATTTACTTTTAAGTGGGTCAATCGTTTTAAAATTTACGAGAGAGGTGACTACACTTTTTGTTCGTCAGTACCTACCAATTAAATCTTTGTGGATTTAAAAGTTTGTAAAACGCTCCCAAAGAATAATTTCGGGAATAGTTATGGGTATTTAATCAAATGTTTTAGCTTCAGCAGTCCACAATAATAAGCGCATTAATATAGCACTTTCAATGAACGAATGATTTTTGAAGTATAGTAGATCCAATATACAGAAAATTTTGAGGAGCTGGCTCGCTTGACGAAAACGTCTTGTTATTTTCATCAGTGTATCGCTGTACTACATAATAAAATGCGTACTTATGAATACGTTTATTAATCCTATTGTCACGAACTTTACTTGCGGTTTGTGTTGGTTCAGTCCTAATTAACATCACCTTCCTGGAATAGATAATGGATATTCGCGACCTTCTTAGATACGTCTGCAATATTCTAGCAACGATCAATAAAAAGACAATAGTAACACGGGAAGGTTGTAGAACGTTCTGGAAGAAATGCTGAAATCTATAAAAGCGAGTGCACTGGGCGGACCGATTCAGTTAGTAAAACTAACACATCGTGCGTTGACAAGCGACAGGAGCGATGGACAGGCCATAGTCATAGAGTGGCAGTAGTTGAACGCGAGTATAAATAGTGGCGAAGAATACGGCGACGGGAGAAATAGATTAACTAGAGTGAAAAATTGTGTAGACTTGTGTTAATCAGAACTGTAGTTAATTTAATTTTAGTTGTTAATAAATTTCATTGTTCTCGTTCCTTTAATTGTGTTTTCGTGACTGAACACGTCACACTATATATACACAACTAAATTAACTATTTACTATTTACGAAGATGTTGTTTGTTTGAAATGATTTTGTCTATTGCTTCTAAAACTGATAATAAAACGTCTTTTATGGTATTTCTCCCGGTCAAGTATCTCGCTCACACCCTTAACTTTTACGAAACACAGAGGGTCGGTAACCCGGCAAAGCACTGCATAATGCGAGGGAAAAACAAATTATTTAATTGTTGAACGCAGATGTGCTACAAAGGTATTAGCCGAGATGGTACTTATAATATTTCTTAGAAACACATTTATAGGGTTGCAGATACCAAACCTTAACAATACAAGTAATTGAAATGTTACAATTATAATCTGAATATCCTTGTTATGTATTCTGTTGTAAATATAAATTATTTAATAATAAGGGTGAAATTTATAATACTAAAACTACGAAATGAATTATTCTAACAAAAAAAATTTAAATTAAACTTTGTTGTTATATTATTCTTATTTATACTAATTTGATTATATGTTATACCACTTAATCAGTTATGAACTTAACAGAAAATAGTAAGCAAAAACTCGCTTTTATAGTTTTCAGCATTCCTTCCAGAACGTTCTACAACTTTTTCGTGTTACTACTGACTGTCTTTTTATTAATCGTTGCTAGAACAATCTAGACGCATGCATGAAGGTGTTGTTAATTAGTCGCATTAATTCTTACAATAAGTGATTCTGGGGCTGACGTTTAAGCACGGCCTATCTTCTATGACCGAGTATTGACATTTCAACTGCCCCACTACACCAAAATATTATCGATTTTTATTTAAAAATTCCGATTAAACGATAACATCCTAGACGTTGAATGTAAGCCTAAAGCTCAGTTTTATATTTCAACTAGACATTTTTAATAGACAGCTAGTTCCAGAATGCCGCATCATCAAAAGAGATAGCTGCACTGATTTCCATTACAAACGTACCTACGCTCGAACCATAGGTATTAACACATTATTGTGAGGAAAATTACAGAAATGGTGATTTCATTTTTCTTAATCAATTCCACAAGAAATTGTTTTATCGTATATAATTTTACAAGTGTTACAAAATTACAGAAAATCTGACATGTTTGCTATTTATGGAGGTAATTTTCAAAACAACATTACATAGAATGGCTGTAAATAATTATTACTAGGTATCCACGACGCGCATTAGAATGCAAATTTAAACGAAATGGCAGTACACAAATCAAATAAACGGACAGTTTTATTTCAGCGAAATTAATTAATTCCATTGTGCTCTTTAGCGTTATCTACACTGATTTGTTCAGCTAACCGACTCTATTATCTATGGATGTTTCCCCAAGGGACTGCTGCAACTTAACCATACGGTATTGTTCGCTTATACAACATGTTTACAACATCAAACCAGAAACTGTGGATTCTGTGTAATAAACCCCTTCCTGTCGTGACATAAATTATGGCAATTGACTGAATTTGCTTTATTCCCCTGGAAACATTTGTAAAATATTATTTTAAACAAACTAATAAATTCCTGTCTAAAACGATAATTTCTACCTACCTATTCACTAATTCAAATTGTTTAATAAATAATGTAAACATTAAGCAAAATATTTAGGTACATGAACTTTTATAAAATTTACAAATAGATTGTTGTTAATTTTACAACAAATAGAAGCCCTCGTTCATCCCATTTATATTATGTTAGGTATATATATATCGCAGCACTAGTTTTAAGTATTTAGTAAATATTTATTTTAGCGTTTGATAATGGTTACGTGACCGAAACTTATAGTTCAGAATCCTTGTCACGACGAAGAGTAAATTTTTCCTAGAGCATCTGCTAGTATACATCCTTCTCTATCTTTACTGCCTTATTCTTTTTTAATGCATTAGTAAAAACAAACCCTCCTTCAACCCCCACAAATATAACTTAATCAATCAACTGTCTAAACCACACCTTTTTCCCTTTCTATCTTAACAATTTAGATCTTTAAAAACCAAAATCCTAATATGAAAGAAAGCACAAATATTACCGAATTACAAGTCATCACCAATTAATCTTCAATTTATGTTATATCAATTTCAATCAATTCAATCAAACGTACGATTCGCTCCTCTAATTTCAATTTACTCCACAAGTCGCTTTATCATCTCAGCCAAACAAATCTACAATCAAATCAAATATCAAACAACAAAAAGAAAACTACCAACTCTACTTGGTTAAGTCGACGTGTAGGACAATAAAATCGTTTTATAATTACATTTTTGCATAATAATAATCTCTTTGGGGAAGTCTACGAACGTAACGTTGTAAAGGGTATAAGAAATATTTGAAACATGATAAATAAGTATTAATTTTCAATTAATATATAGGGTAATAACACATAGGTATTGTATTTTCCAGATATGTTGTTGATTGCGTTTTTACCAAGTACAAAAAACAAACGAAAAAAGGAATAACAACGACGCCTTAATTATGTAACGAACGTGTACGTGTGTGCGGTGTATCGATTAGCGCTGACTCACCTGGAAGGCTGCACGTTTCATGTTGAGAAAAATCTATGCCAGACAATAGACGCTCGAGAATATTCTGTTGTAATAACGAGTAGTTTTCTTTAAAAATCGGTCGAAATATATTAGCGTGTTGTGTTGTGTGTACCCTCGTTTCTGGGTCAGACAGACAGTTGATTTCCGGAAGCGTAATATAAAAGGCGAGATAAAAACTAATATAATTAAAGTGCATTATTGTCAGATAAATAATTAGTTTAAGTTTGTTAGTAGTGTTTAAGTGATGAAATAAATATTTGTAAATAAATAATTTTTAAATAAGTAAGTGAACTAGAAAATTCGTTACAATAACATGTATGCACCATAAAAGTTTTCCTTTGTGTGGTTCCCTGACTTAATATATGATTAAAAAAAGTGATAATAATAGTAATGAGTTACACGAGTACTCTTTCAAAACAAATCAGTCAAAAAATAAATGTTCAAGAACAAAAAGAATTTATTTGCACATGTTTAGAATTACTGTTATTTTTAAAACGCATTGTAGGTATATTATCATTTTCACGATAATGTCATAACATTTATAATTGAATATAATATCAATAGAAGATACGTGAGATCAAAGTAGATATTTATAGTGTGCTTTTCCAAGTTAGATCTCATCTTCTAGCTACTTCTACTAGTAGTTAAAGGTGTTTTAATGGATTGTATGAACAAATTAACAATTTATGTCAAAATGATTTGTCATAATTTAAATTTTGGAAAAAACCAATTTATTCAAAATTTCAGTGAAAATTTAATTAAAAAAATCTTAAAATTATTCGGATTTAATATAACAGATAGAGATTGTGATGGTAAAATAACCTCAAAGCAACGGGAGTTGTGATATGCGTTCATTGGGCTACTATCCATTATCCACTATCCTGGTGAAAGAGAGTTTAAAATGTATGCTAATGAATTGGAAAAAGGTGAAAATGATAATATAGAGTTCGATGTTTTTGTGCGAGTGGTTGCAACTCGGGTTTTTGAATACGAATAAAAAATGTACAAATATATCCGCCAAGATGTTAGATAAGTTCTTGGCTTGGTTTGAAATAATGTGGGTGGTGGACTTGTTCTGCGTTCGTTATTTTGAAGCTATAACGAAGACATAAAATGACAATTTTGAAGTAGGATAGCAATACTGTAACTCCTTTAGAGTGAGTGTATGTAACACAAGTTACCAGAAAATAATAATAATAATAATAATATCATTTTCAGTGCCTAATTAGGTTTAGTGCATGTGAAATACCGTGTACTAATCAAGTAAGAAGCTACTAATTGACAACATAACCTGACTAAACTAGTAGTGACAAAGTTGAATTTTTTATTCGTGTTTCTTCAGAAACAGCGTTATCTCTAGACTTATCTTTCTATAATAAATAGTACGTGCAAGGAATGATAATATTCAATAATGTGGTTTATTAAAATATGTGCGTTACTTTGGATACTCTCGAATATGTGATAAGTGGTAGCTCTTTATTGAAATTCTCGCCAATTGTATTCGAGATCCGCGTCGACGGTGCAATTTCGAGAAAATTCATTAAGATTTAGGAGGTCGGGATGCGCCGGAAATACAGCAGCCTTCCTAGAGAATTTTAATACGAATAAGGGGTAGGGTCGCGGCTCCGATGTGTAAGTACGTGCGCTCTGCCTTAAGTTTTCATTAAAAATTATCTGAAAGGAGAGAAGTTTTAAGTGCATCGCCACACCGACACACTTATTATGCAGCGCGTTCTTCCACGCTCGCACTTTATCAAAAACTAATTCTATAGCGCGCGACGTGCATGAGGGCGCCCACTTCAGACCATCTTTTTCGACCACCGACTGTCGAGATAGTTATGCAGCAGTTTGTACTGGTTCGAGTGTTAGATACTCATGGCGTCATGACAAAGTAAACTTTACTTCGAACAAATTCGATGCCGATGTAATGAACGACACACTTCGAAATTTTCAATTCATGCCCGTTTGCACTGACGTAAATAAGTACTACAGTACCCGGCACCTAAGGAGATTCAAAAGCCATAAATCATCGGATGCGCACTAGCAAAGCTTAGCCCCTTTAGGGCGGGGATAATCGACCGGCAAATAGTTGCAAATTAACAGAGTAGCGAAGGAGTTATTAGGGTAAGTAAATCAATTGAATGAATTCACTTGTGTTCCGTGTTCATTACTTTTTCTCTCAGTGATACGCGCCGCTGAACTACAAGTTGACGCTTGGGTCCAGATACATTATTATTGGCTCTTTCATTTATTGCTATGCTAAAAGTTTCCGCCTAGCTAGCTGTCAATCTCACCATCGCTGAATCTCCTTACGTGCCGGCAACTGTACTTATCGGTAACGGTTTGCATCGCAAGTTAAATCGCAGAGGTTATTCCGGACTTAAGTCATACCTAAGCGTCTTAACATTTTCGTCATAGTTCGAAATTTATAGTAACTTGTCGCAAAATAAAGATAATGTGAAAATTAAACTTGTAGAGGTTACAGTATCTTATAAATTTGGTGTCTGGTGCATAAAGATCTGATGCTTCCAACAGGGATAAAAACGAGACGATGATTATTATTGAGATAAAAAAGAAAAAAAAAAAGAAATAAAAAAGATATTTGCTTGATATTCTCATTTATTTTCTGAAGACGCTAATTATATTTTTGTTTATTAGCATATTATAAATAAATTATTGTGTCTGGTAATGTTTCAGACGTATTACATCCAAAACTTAAGCTGTCTAAACATACAATAATTTTTTTATTATTTTATTTCTTTTCAGGTAAAATATTCCCTTTTTTTTGTATATGAATAAAAAGTCATTAACCTAAAGAGGTAGTGGTAGTAAACAATCCTAACAGCTGACGTAGCTGTTCTGTGTACTACCCAAACATAAAAATAGCTATTATATTCATAAACACTTAAGCAAACCTAATATTAAGCTGTTATTGTGTACCATTAAGTTTATAAGATGCTCTATGAAAACTTAGCCTATTGTTAACGCACGTTCCGGGTATTTTTGAATGTCCGTCTATCATAAATTTAAATAGCACCAGATTTAATTTTACCCTCTAATCTAGGTCAATAACATTACTTAGACAAAACATCAACATTCATAGAAGCAATAATATTATTTAGAAATTTAAGTAACGCCCACTGATCTTCAGCGTTATCAGTATTTATACCTTAGAAAGATAGTAAATTTCACATTAAAACATTAAGAATCATTTTCAAACATTCAAACAACTCATAATCATAATCAATATAATTCAATATTCAATCATTTCATCATTTATACAACAATCATTTTAAACATTTCAAACACTAGCATCGCATTTATTGTAAATACCAGTGTAGTTTAAGTTGCTATTAAATAATTAAATGTTAGAAGGCAGATTTCTGAATTTCTTCGTCGGGTGTGGTTTTCACTTGCTGGTAATTTGACGCCTTCTTTGTATAAAGTAGTAAGTGGAGATGATTGACGTTCATATTCATTTTCTAAATCCTATTCATTAAGAACATTGAGTTTGAATTTTATTTACCCATGAATTAGGGGTGGGCAGCTGCTTCATTGCCTGGCTTCAGCTTCGCCGTTTTTAATGACGAAATCTCACGTAACCTTCCGTAATCAAATTTCCTGCGACTTGTATTTACTCTCACTAAAGTCAGGTGCATCAGGGTGGCACCTTTCGCCACCTTTACTATTTCTAATTTTACGGACATTTTCATGCAGATTGTTTTCCTATACAGGTATTGTCTCCATGTTCCAGGCTCTTCATTAACTAATTTCAAATCACTTTACTAATATAATTATAAAAATACTAACTCAACAAATAAGTTTCTACTGGTACTAATCATAAGCATATATTAATGTACTTTTGGCTGACATTGTGTATATATTTACTATTCCTTGTTTTGAAAAACGTCAACTTCCATGTGTAAGAGTCCTAAAGTATTTTCCAAACCTTTAATAACACTATATAATTGGATATTGCCAAACCACGTCTCGTATTTGCTCCCTAATTGTTCTTTCCCTCATCTGGTTCAGGTGGAATTGACGCTGTACTATCCACTGCATCTCTGCCACGTACCGGCACAAGTAACGTTTTGTTTGGAAACTTCGTTCAGTTTCTTTTAATGAAACTACAAACAGTACACGAAAGAAATAAAGGATCTCGAAAACGTCTTGTGCGAATGGAATGTAGGAGTCTTGAACGTAAGTACAAAGAACCTTGTCGGGTAGGGACGATATGGTCCTGTCTTTAACAAAGATTTTACACATTGTAATAGCGAAACAAAACCGACAAAAGATGTTCTTTCAAACTTTTGATTATATGTCTTGTTTCATTGAAGTGCAGGCAGTCTCCACAATATACACGTATAATGTAGTTGAAACAAATAAGAACAATTATTGTACCAAAAGCACTTAAAATAAATAGCTTTGATATAAACATAAACTAATGAGTGAGTTTTTAAATTACACTGAGTAGAATGTACTAAAGGTGCAGATGCTCACTAAGGGCAGTGATAGAAGGAAATTCACTTTAAAGGTGCGCTATTTTTTTGAACACGCCATTACCAGCTAAATTAATATTTTATGATTGGGATATCAATTCAAAACGCTGAATGGCGATGAACTACGAATTTATTATATAAATGATATTAAATAACTCTTACATATAATTAAAATGATTAAATTTTCCTTAATAAAACTATAGTATTCAAGATACCAGACAATTTTGCATTCTGCAAACTAAGATTTAGAAAAATACATACAAAAATAATTATTATACGTGCACTTATTTAACAGTTAACTGGCTAATATTAAATAAATAATTTTTTATTTCTTGCGGTATGGGTTTCACTATATTTAGATATTTCGAAGTTTACTTAGATAGGATCCAATTTAGAATCGTGTCATAAATTACATTAACGTTTCAGTTAGTTTGAAGGAGAAGTTCCTTATAAATAAGTCAAATTGATCCAATGGGAATACCCAATTAGCAACAAAACTTTGGGCCAAGCCCAACCAGCCACATATTTCACTTTCTATTTCCCAAAGATCTATGTTCTTCTTTCTCTTTCTAAGAATATTGACTTCTCCATTCAGTAGCAATGACGAGACGGAACGGTTGTAGTATTCTAGAGGTACAAATTATTAAGGCTATTCTTTTTACTGTAATAATGTCATTGACGTAGTCTGTAAGGATAGACAAATCCAAGAAATAATGGCAATTATACATTGAACTAATATGTAAGATAGAAAATACGATACTTTCAGTATTTCAGTTTAAAAATTAATATAATATTTATAAGGTCCAATTTTCTCTAATATACTACTTATATTTTGCTGTTGGTGTGTGCATTTGTTAAATAAAACTCCTATTTAATTACAATTCGTATATTTTTTTGTTGTATTTCTTTTGGCGTGTTGAGAGTAAAATCTAGTATGCGATAGATGTTTCGCACGTCAGCACGCGACGGAAATTGCGCGCGCACATGCAATGAAACTTCGACAGTATCAAGTTAGCACTGTGTCTGTGAGTTAGCTGGTCGCCGCTGTTCGCTGATTGAGAGTTTTATCAGGTGCATACTGACTAATTCAATATACAAATAGAAGTATAACCTCTACCTCGTGTACATACAGGGCCGTAGCTACGGGGGGCTCCAGGGGGTTGAGCCCCCCCTAGAAGGATCTCAGCTCCCCTTCAGTCAATAGCCGGCATTTATAGGAAATTTGAGAAATGTAAAATGTATATATTAAAGAAATCAGGTCGATCCGTCGCCGCATCCCCCTTCCGACGGCGATCTGTTTACGCCGGTTTTGTTGCACATTACGCGTTTGCAGCGATCTATAACTCACTGTAATAACACTTGCTATTGCGCCAATACCCCAACCTTCATTAGCTTTCGGCTCGAACGGGACGGAATAGGAGCGATCGTCACTACAACGAGATCGATTATTAGCTGAGACAACGGACGTGATTATTACTTCGACAAGGAAAAAGTCATGTATTAATAAGACAATCACAAAAAGGTAGGATTATGAATACATTTACGTTTATCTGTAGATACATTGGCGTGACGACATTTTCGGTACATAGCACCAACGACAAGCTAATTTAATTCATTTGGCGTTTGAAGTAGTTTATACGAAAAATATTTATTTGTTTGAGTTAATGCGAAAATTTAATGACTGTAAATTGCGAAAATTACAACTGTTTTGAGACTTTCCAATTATTTTAATTGCGTCCACCCAAAAAGTCCTTCAGCCCCCCCCCCCGATATCATGGGCTGGCTACGGCCCTATGTACATAAGTACACATACTTCTTTTCATTATTATTATGATTATCAAAAAAAAAAAAGAATCAGTGTATATCTGATAAAAATATTATTTTGGTTTCTACTCTCAACTTTGGAAATCTAGCTCAAAAGTATAAATGGGAGCTGCAGTAAATAAGCAATTCAGATAATGTATTCATTTTCTCCTAATAAATTACCAGGTACAAAATACTACGAAACTGGCTGATACACCTTTATCCGTACACTTTAGATATTTATATTTAGTAAATTCCTGTACAGTGGAAGGAATGAATGCTTTCAGACAACCGCACTCAATTCTGAAATCCTTCATCACGTCCTTATAAACATTAAGTGGGACGAAGGCCTCCAATTTGACACTGAATTGCGGCAAGTTCTGAGTTGAATTAACAATCATCTCTCCCTGTTCTGATTAATGGAGAACTTTAGTCGGCTAGCTCCACCGGCGCTCGGTATCAATTCAGTTGTGGCCAGTACTACAACCAATTCAGTTTACGTTTAAAACTTTTCCGGCCATTAATCACTGATTTTTTCGTACCTTTAATGAAAGAAACATCGATTTGAGTGATTTAGGTTAACTAAGGGCTGCATAATTGTACGGCCTACATATGACCAGTACAACAAATAAAACATTTGTCCGCGTTAATACATCTGTTAATAATAATAGTAATAACTCTTCATATAGTTTCTTAATCTATTCATCTTTTTCTCAAACAACCTATTGGTTAAGGAACAATTTACTTTAACATAAAATGAACGTAAAATGTACGTTGTATGTTACATCTCTTAAATTTGAAGTCACTTACAAATAAATAGTTTATAATATAGTGTCAATTAAATTTATGTTAAATTATTGGAAGTGTGTGAGATTTACTTTTTCAAAAAAATTGATTTCAATAATTTAAGAAAAAACGACACTTCAAGTGAGATGTCGTATTTGTTAGAACTGATTCTACTCACTATTGTTTGTTATGAATACTCAGCAAAACTTTATTGAATAAATCTGGATAATCGATACAATTGCAGACCCACAAATTCTTTATTTTGTGATTGAAATCGTTTGGGGTTTTTGCCTTTTATTCATAAATAATGTCCGACTTTATCTTTGTTTTGCATATTTTATTTGCTATACTACAGAAGCAATAATTAATCATTTATGTATATCAATGAGTTTATGAAACAAAGAAAAATAGAAACTCTTATTATGGGTACAACTTAATTTATACATTTATTGTCCATAATATGATATATAATCGCATATTTGGTGTATGTTATTGTATAACTGTAGAAAATGTTATACTGCGTGACATTTATTAGACTGTGAACAAACTAAATATAAATGGGATAAAATAATATATCAACAGCATCTGGAATACAAGGCGGGAATGGTAAGGGTTGACGTCAAAAGCGCATCATCAATGAAATATTTAATGATATATAATCGAATATTTGGTGTATGTTATTGTATAACTGTAGAAAATTTTATACTGCTTGACATTTATTAGACTGTGAACAAACTAAATATAAATGGGATAAAATAATATATCAACAGCATCTGGAATATAAGGCGGGAATGGTAAGGGTTGACGTCGAAAGCGCATCATCAATGAAATATTTAATGATATATAATCGAATATTTGGTGTATGTTATTGTATAACTGTAGAAAATTTTATACTGCTTGACATTTATTAGACTGTGAACAAACTAAATATAAATGGGATAAAATAATATATCAACAGCATCTGGAATACAAGGCGGGAATGGTAAGGGTTGACGTCAAAAGCGCATCATCAATGAAATATTTAATGATACATAATCGAATATTTGATGTATGTTATTGTATAACTGTAGAAAATTTTATACTGCGTGACATTTATTAGACTGTGAACAAACTAAATATAAATGGGATAAAATAATATATCAACAGCATCTGGAATACAAGGCGGGAATGGTAAGGGTTGACGTCAAAAGCGCATCATCGATGAAATATTTAATGATATATAATCGAATATTTGGTGCATGTTATTGTATAACTGTAGAAAATTTTATACTGCGTGACATTTATTAGACTGTGAACAAACTAAATATAAATGGGATCAAATAATATATCAACAGCATCTGGAATACAAGGCGGGAATGGTAAGGGTTGACGTCGAAAGCGCATCATCAATGAAATATTTAATGATATATAATCGAATATTTGGTGTATGTTATTGTATAACTGTAGAAAATTTTATACTGCTTGACATTTATTAGACTGTGAACAAACTAAATATAAATGGGATAAAATAATATATCAACAGCATCTGGAATACAAGGCGGGAATGGTAAGGGTTGACGTCAAAAGCGCATCATGGATGAAATATTTAATGATATATAATCGAATATTTGGTGTATGTTATTGTATAACTGTAGAAAATTTTATACTGCGTGACATTTATTAGACTGTGAACAAACTAAATATAAATGGGATAAAATAATATATCAACAGCATCTGGAATACAAGGCGGGAATGGTAAGGGTTGACGTCAAAAGCGCGTCATCAATGAAATATGTAAGACAAGAGGCTGATTTATATTAAGAAGTAACGCATACCATAGTTAAATGAGGAATAATACTCAATTTAAAGTAACTATTTGAGGACTAACGACCGATTCAAAGAAAATATGAAAAAGTGAAAAATTCAAACATTAATACACCGGAGAAATCTTTAATTAGAGTTATTATGTACGCCAACTGCACGGTACTTAAGAAGTGGATGATTTTTGTTTGAAGCTTTGTTTCTACATAATCAAAAAATAAATGAGGTACGCTTAAGAGCTGTGTTTACGTTTGGTAATTCCATTTACACGGAAAGCCCTAATTTTCTTTTTAATTTATACATACTTCTAACAGCGACAGTACGCTAGAAGGGAGGTAAGCGGACCAACTGTAGACCTCCTAGTGATGATGTCACGTTTTAGTATTCGAGCCTTATATTCTCAGTGGCTTTACTTTAAAACTTGCTGTTTACTGAATTACGGGTTGATGGGGGTATTCCCCGTATATATACAATACTTATCTATACAATATATAGTAGAAAATAAACTATAGATTCGTAATGTCAAGTGACAATGATGCAATTAGGATCTCCTAAGTCAGAGTTGCTTAGCGTATGGATTGAAGTATTTTAGATATAAGGCTATAAGGGTATATACAATAAATTATATGTGTCCATGACAATATTAGAAAAAGTAAATTTACAGTACATTTTTAATATAAAATTCTATTTTAGTTTTAAAACGAGAAATCTTCTGAAACTTGCATGGACATTTTAATTTTTGTCTTTAGAGTTACGACGTCCTCGAAGCAGAATAATATAATTTAAAAAATATCTCAAGGCAAAGTGTCACAGAAATGGCAAATATATTACCTCAAGCGAAACCTTCCCCCGACACTTACGATTTCAAGTTGCCAGCTAACTAAGAGGAAATAAGCAAACTTTGAAAACTTCGACTGGAAAAAATTTTGTAGAAAAAATCCTTTTGTGGGTAACTTGGCCTGATTTCTTTTTTAAAGTTCTGGGAAATGTTGCTACCACTTACGAATAACTCCGTAACATTTTAAATTTCGGCAGATTTCAGTAGAAGTTAATATAGCAAAATAGGAGGTTTTATACTGTAACTTTTCTACGTTTGTAACAATAATACCGTTTGGAAAGAATTTCCCTATCGCTTCAAATATACTTTTCTTCACACAATAAAGCAATACTGGAGGTCGGCTTTTGATGCTTGGTAAAATCTGATCCATTTTGCCTTGACCTCTTGACCTCTTCCACCAAAGCAAAACGAAATATTTACTTAAGGAATTTATTTGAGGAAATGAATAGGATTCCCAAGGTTCAAAATCCACCAAATAAACAACAAAAATTAAGAGATTTATATCCCACCTACATAATCACTCGTGGATCGTTAGGTATAAAGAAAAAATAGTCAGTCTACTTTTTTCGTTTTCATAGTTCACATATCATTTCATTACTGGTTTTAAGCATCCATTTGCTTTAATCATCATACTTGCATATTATTAAACCAGAAAAGAAAAATTGAACTGGATTTCTCAACAAGGCCTAATCTGTTATGGACTGTCATTAAGCCCTCAACAACATAGGCAATTACAGCAAGGTGTTCCTACTCTGGATAATCAGTCATGGCACCATTAGAGGAAACGAAATAGCACAGAATCAATGTACACCTAAAGGGCCCAAGACCTACCATCTGTATATACAGAAGCCTACTCAAGCAAGAAACCTCAAGAGCAAAAGGGCTGCGTACACAGAATATAGGCAATCAAAGGCTTTCATCACATTAGCAAACGGTACGGACTGGGAAGAGTCTATTTAAGTCTGAAACAGAAACTGGACGAGGTCCCTCGAAGAGGAGACTGATAAGCTCTCTTTACTGCTTCTGTTACAAGAACACCGAAAAAATCTATTAATGTCCTTTGCTATTGTCTACTGGCCCTAACACCGTAGGGTAGGGCGTAAGGCCCTCTTCAGCCTCCTTTCAGGAATTGTGGAAATGGGTGGGTGGTGTGGTTAGGGAAATAAGATGAAACAGACGAAATGAAGACAGAAAGGAAGTGAAAGATTATCTGTGGAATATTACTGCCCCAGCATTTGCCTAAGTGATCCAAGGAGACCACAGAAAATTTGGACACTCAATAGTGTGGAATATCAGAAGCGTGTATCCTAATTTTGCTGTCCGCGATTGTCTACAAGATCATATCCTTTTGGCAGGTATCTTTTGAGGCTGGAAGTGTATACTAAAAGGTTACCTATGCATTCGAGGGCCGCAAGGCCCAACCCGTAATACCAATAACAACCAACAATAATGTTGGCAGATACTCGAAGAAATAACACAATGAAATTGCGTATATTAAAATTTATTGAATAATTGATCAAGAAGGGATAAGTACTAATTTATAAATGTCCTTAAAGAACCAACCGATATAATTATATATACTTGCCTTAATTTCTACCTGACCTACCACAAAACTACCCTCTTACAAAATTAAACATGCGACTAACAAAATACTGCGAACGTTACGAACTAAACTTACTTGTTTAAAACTTAACGCAATATTTTATATCCATAACAAACATCCACTTATCATTGTTACTAAAAGATAACAAATAATAATACATATTTTGCAAAAAATCCAATGATTTGTCCATTATAGACATGAATTATTGGACTTCAATCAACCTTTTAATTTTAGCTGTAAATAATAATCCCAACAAATTATGCCTATTTGTATAGGCGAATCATACTTGTTAACCTATTTAATTTTAAATATAAATATAAATATGGAATCAACAGAAACAGTTACTCCGAGGGCTAATACCCCTACCGGCATTGAATTACACTGTTGATTCCGATGGACTCCTAGACGAAAATATAACATATTCAGAAAAGAAAGAATTAAAATCCTTATTCGTCTAAATTTTAAGATCAAAGATCTCACATTTTGAACGCGTCCTAACATGAACCGAAAGCAAAATCCCACGACCGGTTTCGACCTTTCGGGTCGCATCAGATGGGCGCTGGCAGAAAGGCCTTTACAGACTATATTATAAATATAAATATAAATATGGAATCAACAGAAACAACTACTCCGACGGCTAATACCCCTACCGGCATTGAATAACACTGTTGATTCCGATGGACTCCTAGACGAAAATATAACATATTCATTCAGCGCCCACCTGATGAGATCCGAAAGGTCGAATCCGATCGTGGGATTTGGCTTTCGGTTCGTTATGCCTACTTGTTAGGACGCGTTCAAAATGTGAGATCTTTGATCTTAAAATTTAGACGAATAAGGATTTTAGTTCCTTTTATTTAATTTTATTTTTATTTTATCCGCATTTAGGTAAACCCTTCTAACCAAACTAAAACTAACACCCTTTTAGTACGCACTTTATAAAAAGTTACTACCTGTATCAGTAAACGACTACGAGGAGAAAAAGTTGAAAGAACACACTAACGTAACAGATAAAGAACGCCAAACTACGTAACGTTCAGAAGGTTCTCAACGACAATAATGGCTTACAATTCCAGTGATGCAAAAAACATTGCTGCCCTTTATGTACATAAAAGAACGAAAATGTAAAAGGCTTTTCTGATGCCAGAGCTCTTTACTCGGACATTTTTTTATCTTTCTATTTATCCCCATACTTTTCAAATTAGTTTTGTGCTCCAAGCTTTTCTTTTATATTCTATAAAAACAGCAGATTAACTCTTCTAAGTAAAGTTTTAAAAGTACGATCATTAGAAATATCTATATGTTCGTTAGGTGTAAGCAATCAACGATTAAATTTGTATATGTGCTATTCCAAGAAATTCTTACCTACTTCTGGTAAGACTTGTATATTTTCATTAGGTTATACTTATTTTAAACTTTTCTATTTCTATAATTTAAGTTCAGTCTAATTCTTTTTCGTAGAATGTAAGTAGTTTTGCAGTTATATTAAAACTTTTCTATCACTATATTTACCAAAACCGGTAATTTCACTATCATTCTGGTAAGTGGGTTTTGCCAAAATTTATTTGTACATTTACCTGAAATAGGGTAATGACACTGTTGCTATGGAGATTTGCACCCTGTGTACTATAGTGTGCACTATTTTCGCCCACTTAAATATGCATATTTCATCCAAAAACAGGCATTCACATTCCAGCAGTTGAATCATTAACATTTTATTTTATTCAAGCAACTTCATCATTTTGCATTTTAATAGTTTTATATTTATTTAGTGTTAAGATTGTAAATATGTTTTTTTTTTTACTGTTGCGTTACCACTTTGCTACCCGCAATTTACCAACAGCACCGTATTAATCAAAACAACTTCTAAATTATAATAAATATTACAAACTATTAATTGAATTTGCATTTAAATTAAAATTTCTATAATGATTTTGCTACTGTATATTTAAATGAATATAAAGATTGAAAAAGTAGGAAGTATTCATATTGAAACAAAAGCATTCAGTATCAAGTATTGATATTGCGAGATGGACCGATTCAGAGCTATGGAGATATTGGAAAAACAACCAGGACTTTCATCTCCCCTACAAAATGCCGGGACTAAGAAAATCAAATTCATAGATTCAGCAAAAAGAATCCTGGGGCTCTCGTTGACATACCTTTAGGGCAAAGAGAATTGCGTTACCACAGAAACAAACTGGGTCTGGGTGGACGTAGACGCCACAGTTTTGGCTATTACACCCAGAGAATGCAGTCCGTTTTGGAAACGTTCCATCTTATGTGCCCGTTGTAATGCAGTAGGAAAGATAGAATATGAAGAAGAACGTGTGTCGTTGAATAATTAATTCACATGCAATCTCTTAATAATGTTACTATAAGCCTCTTGTTATGATTATTGGTTAAATGTGGTGGACTCCCCAAAATAGTGGAACATTTCTCTTAAGCCATTCATATGGGTATCAAATGAGAGAGCTTGAGGAGTAAAAAACGAACTGTTGGATATTTATAATTCCGCCATGATAGGCGTTTCAAGATTTTTATAAATTCGGTATGGTAGACGTTTCAAGATGTGTAAATGTAAAACAGAAACAATTTTCGGAATAAAAAATACAAAATAAATATAAATTAAAAAGAATTCCTTAAATCAATTTTTTACTTTTGTTCGGTCTTCACAATAAGCGTGTTAATTTTTCTAGTTTTAGTGTTGCAATTAGTTATGGTATGTACAATATTTAAGTCTTTTATACAAACTGATCCAAAAGGGTCAACATATGTTCTTTTGTATTTCATGTATATTTCGTATGGAAGTTTCAGTCATATCCATTTTAATATATATTAAGCTTTGTTCATTTAATGCTTTGTATTTTAAGAAATTTTGATTCGTTCCGTCTTGCAGAATTATAACTTTTGTGTGAATTATTACCCGGACCTTTCCAAATGCTAGTGGAGAGAAATTTATTGTTTTATAAGGGTACAGCTCTTCTAAGTACGAGAGCCATATCGTCTCTATTGTTCCATGGTATACCTATTGTTATTATGAAGGGTTGGTCACTTTTTTGGGTAAAATTCCTAAAATTTATTGTCATTACTATAGTTTCGTGTTAGTTTGTATTAAGTAAAAATGTAAATATCGGGGGACGTACCTACTGCAAAATCTCTGTACTTGCTGGTAATAAGAGATTTACCTTATCAATGATTTGATAGTTAATTAAAATTTTATAGTCACACGTTCTTTGTCAAATTTGTACATAATTATTAATATTGTTAATAAATAGTTAAAAAGTACAGTTTTCGTATCCAACAAACAACTTAGCGTGCGACTTGAGGATACCAGAAAGATATCTTTTGAAACCTCGCATACACTTTTCGTCAAGGAAGAACTTTAAATAATACATACAAGTGAATGATTAAAGCCAACTTTTCTGTAATATAATATAATTTTTCATCTCAGTCCCTGTGTTATAAGGTTCGGTTTGGTGAGCACGTATATCATTTGTTAAAGCGTCGGAATGTTATCCAATTCTAGTTTTACATGTTAGAAAGTTCAGGTACATTTATTTTCCGTTTAATGAGATTTCCCTTTCATACTGGATTAATTTCAGTAAGCTCATTTGTAGCGGGCGATATCCGCGTTAAATTCCCGCTAAAAGCGATTACTAATTATTTGGTTTGCCCTCGGCAAACTAGATTCAGAAAACAAAGGTGAATAGTAAAAGTTTCAGAGCATTTGTAATAAAATTTTAACGAGATAAACTTGCAAGATTGGAAATAGTTTTGTTCTCGTTGCTTTTTATCGATTCACCGCTTGCTTTGCGTCAACTTCCGTCTCCTATCCGAGAGGATGTGCGGTGTTTTGTCTAACTTGATTTTGATAAATTTAACTGTTTTGTTTTCATTTGAAGGGGTAAAGGGTTTTCGTTTATATGAGATACGTTCACTTCATTACTCACTCACCATATTTACACAAGCTTTTCCTTATATACCTATATATTTATTGTATACAAAAACATTTCAATTAATGAACGTGTGTCAAAACTGTGAACTGGTAATTTTCGGTAATTGCTGGACAATATCGTTATTGGCCTATACCAAAGGTAATTTACGTTAATGGCCAGTTTTTGATCTAAATCATAATTATAAAGGAAAATAATGAAAATTATTCAGATCTTTATAATTATCAATAATAACCGGCTAATTATCTAATTAAATAACAAATTAATGTAATTTAAACTTCTTAATTTATGGTTATTTATTTTTTCTTTTTGAGGTTATGCTCGTCATGGGATTTAGGTTATGGTTAGTGTGGATCATCCTGATGGGCGTAGCCGAAGGTGCCACTAAATTATACCTGTCCAAAAAAGGTACAACCGATCTTGCCACCGACCAAAAAGGGTCTTTGAAAAGGTACAACCGATTGTGCCACTAACACCTAATAGGTAGAATTTATTCTAATGAGAAAGGAAAACACTTTATTGATATTTTATGGCATTTATTTAACAGTAATTAATAAGGCATTATAAATACACATTTATACATATGTTATATCAGTCAACAATATTTTCAACGTAAATATGATACAAATTTTGTACAGTCGATGTTCGATATTGTTTTGTTTTTATAGTTTTCACACAATTCCATGATAGTTTTCACTTTACTTCTTACAGAGGCATCCTTAATTTTGAAAGGTGTTTTTCAACTTTGAATCTTGACATAAGTGTCAATTTGAAATTCTTTTAACTTCTCGACAAATATATATATTGATGGATGAGCTGTGTAAAAAGGTTCATTAAATTTTGAGTGAAATGATTCACACGCGTTTGTCTTTTTCGTAATACAAGGACCACACTCCTTACCGCTACCTTATCAGGTAGGTGAGCACCCTTTTATCTGGTGGCAAGATTGGTTGTTTACTTTTAAAACCCCAATTTTGTAGCAGTAGATCTTTATTTTTAGTGGCAACTTCGGTCCCACCGATCCTGATTTAAAATAATAATCCGTAAAGTATACATGGGACCATGGTAAATCCCTTTATTAAAGTCTAAAATTCAAAATCATGTTCTTATGATGTAAAATAATCTAATTTAAATATCGGACTTTCGTGGGAAACAACGACAACGTGTGGAACATATGATCATCAACACAGAAAGTCTTTAATAACGTTGAGCGGTCCATAATGTTAATATCTAGATTTATATCACGGCGTGTAATATATGGGTCTAAGGCTTTTTCCAGTAATAACTGATTTCTGAAAATGAATAAATACCACAAAAAATAATCTGCAAACTACTACTTGTTTTGGCACTCACTGTTTGAAACTCCATATTATATGTAATAATGAAAACTTTAATGTTTTTGTTTCAAAAGGTTTATTTGTAAATCGCCACAATTATTTCGTTACACAGTAACTTCAACAGGCGATAACATATCAACTGTTGTTAATGTGGTGTCCCCCTTAACTAGGTACAGATATTTATATTTACAACTTTAAATTTGAGAAGGGTGTATTACTTATTTCTAGTTGGTTGTTTAATATTGCGTTATTTCAGTTGTGTTTATTTATTTCTATTATTTCAAAAAGGTTTAATTTTTGCCCCTTATCGATACAAGGTAAAATTTCAAAATTATGATTCTCTGTAACTTTACAATCTTGTCAGCGTTCTTATAATTCTTCTGCGATATATGTGTATTTCTAAATCATAAAAGAGCCTTTGCATACAACGCTAAATATGGCGAGCAATAAATAGTTACGATATCGCCTTGCATGAAAAAAAGTGTTTTTAAATTAACCGTTTCCACATGTTCGCGACACAAAAAAAATTATGGTACCGGTGGTGCTATATCGCGGTCACACGCAATATATTCTACTAACATTGCACCCTGTTGTATCGTGACCATTCCATTGCAGAAATTGCTACAAATACATGCCTATTTTTATACAACACATCACTTATTGTAGCATTCCATTCATGTCAACAAATACACTGTCACAAACAGTCCAAGTTTGACTAAAAGATCAAATTATATCAATATGAGGTATTTCAATCGAGGCCTTTAATAAAGGAAAAACCTTTAGATGATTACAATGACCGCTGTAAAAAGAAGAACGATTGAATGAATGTTTAGAGTCACCGTAGGCTACAGATGACAATGTTGATTGGTCGAAACTTCGATTTAACCGCATGAAAATACGAAACTACGCCCAATAGAAGAGTTTGATGAGCTGCACGATTCCCAACGAAGTAAAAAATCTGCCAGTAATCGCCCCACTACATCAGTATTATTTGATCGGCTTGTAAGAGAGGGTGAACCCAATATTGTCGATTTTCCACATGTTTTCTCTTTTATTACATAGCTCCTTTCTTCTATCCACGAAAGTCACCATTATTAAACCTCTACTTCTATTCACGATAGTTCTACATTAACACCACATATACCATAAACGTATTTTTATCAATCAAATGCACAGTATGCGGTAGAATGAACTAATTGTGACTGATTCGTTACAGTATAAAATGACAACTAAACTAACAGAAAACAAGAAGAAACTTAAATTGTAAAACATTAAAGAAATGTCAACATGGCGGTGCCCTTGAAAAGCTTAAAACAAAAGAATTATTTATCCATTAGTACATCAATATTTTAGCATATAACCATATGATGTGTCGAATAAAAACTTATCAACAGGTAGAGTTTACTTTTGGCGATGAAACCCCATCCTTGCACTCTGTGAAACGCTGGTATAACGAATTCAATCGTGGACGCAGTTCGCTCATGGACGAAAGTCGTGAAGGTCGTCCATAATCAGTTATTTATGTTGTACCAGAAAACATTGATGCTGTGCGCAAACTGATATTGTAAGATCGTCATGTGACTTATCATGGGAATGAGCCATCCTTGTGCATTAATAAGATAAGCATTAATAAGATATTGTATGAACATTTATTTGTGAAAAAGATTTGTTCGCGTTAGGTCCCGCATAATTTGATAGAAGTCCAAAAAAAATGCTCTTGTCAATTGGTGCACAAAAATGCTCAAGAAATACAATAGCGCTGCATCAAAAGCTGTGTATGACATCTACATCTATGTGTTTTGCATCTATGTATCTGAGCTCGAAATAAAACAACAATTCACCGTAAATGTCTTCCAAGACGAGCCAAATTCGATAAAAATGATTCGTGTCCGAAGCGCTTCGAAGCAAATGATCGTCTGTTTCTTCGGAATAACTGGACATGTGGCAATCGTGCCATTAGAGCAACGTAGAACGGTGAATACTGATCTGAATGGTACACAACTATTTGTTTGCCAGAAGTTCTTGGTCAAATACGAAAAAAGAAGCGGCAACCGAGGATCACTCTTCATCATTACAATGCAAGTTCTCACACATCGGATGAAACGACCAGCTATTAGACTATTAATGGATCATGCTTTGCACAGCCCTGATTTGTCACCAAATGGCTTCTTATTATTCCCGAAAATCACGAATGAATTGCGTGGCCAACATTTTTCGACTTCTGAAGCAGCCGTTGATGCATTCAAAAACCATGTTTTGGAGAGTGGAAAAAGTGTTACGAAAATTAGTTCGAGCGCATGGAAATGTATGTTGATCATCATGGAGAATAATTCGAACAACAATAAAGCCATTTCTGATTATAAATTACTGTCTTCTCATTATTAGGCTCAAAATAAACTTAATTAGCTTCATACTTAGGTATATAGTATCGCTGTAATACCATATGAAAACGCTCCACTGTATTATTAATCCGACAGGCAGCGTTGCAAATGACAAAATCATTTCGTCCTTCACAATTTTCCTTACAAATGTTGTTTATCGGTAATCAGTATCAATAGTGGTGGGGCCCACATTGACAAAAAGATAAAATAGTCCAAAAACAGAATTGAAAAGATAATTTCAATGCATATAAAATTCCAGAGTCAGTTTAAATAATATAAAAAGGTGAAGTAATTGTCAGCTGTACTGATAATTGGGGAGTATACGTTACATTAGTTGATGTAAAATGTTCTCAAGTTTATTAAACGTACACAAATATAAATGTAACAAAACACAAGAAAAGAGAAACTTAATACTAGGTGAATCCGCGCGTGGCCCGAGTTTATCAATACGCACAATATAACTAACAATTGTCGTTCTTTTTCTACAAGTCCGAGAACACTAGGATCAAAATGTGTAAACTTCGTTACCGCACTTAATGGTTTCGGTGGCCCGGGTTCCTTAAAGGAAATAAAACTCCAGAATAGTATATCAGTATATCAGCTGTAATGTTCCAGAGGAAAGCTTTTAAAGTGAGGCCATGATGAGATCTCTTGTTTTTTTTTTTGTGTTTCATTCCCACCAGCTACTCGTGCTGGTGGGCGGGCAGTCCCTCCGACTTACACTGTAGTGCAAAGCCGGAGGGTAGGGCGTAAGGCCCTCTTCAGCCTCCTTGCAGGAATCGTGGGAATGGGCGAGTTGCGTTAGGGAGAGAAAGATGAGACAGACGAAATTAAGACAGAATAGAAATGAAAGATTATCTGTGGAATGTTACTGCTCCAGCATTTGCCTAAATGATCCAAGGAAGCCACAGAAAATTTGGACCAGAACAGCCGCACCCGGGTTCGAACCGGTGACCTCCCGAATGATAAGCAATGATCTAGAGCACTAGACTTTTATTCATGTCCGGCGTGGAGGGGTTGCAGAGCGAGTACCGTGAGGGCGACTGTCTGGAGAAGGGGAGCGTTGGAGATCGCAAGTACCAGGTCTCGAGTGGCGCCGTCCATGGGGTAGTACGACGCGTTTCTAGATAGTTTGCGTTACATTACGTATATTTAAGTATTCTGACATATTCTAATTTGTCTTCACGGTTTGCTCCACCAAGATTATTTACGCTTGTTTTACTTAATAGTTACATTCCTACTTCCACTTAAAAATTGAGAGATCAAAACACTCACCGAAATGCAACGCTGCCTCTCGGAGTTTATGGGAAGCTAGAGATGGAATAGAAGTATATGGATGCCCTGCGTGTTTATACGTGTATACGTGTGCGCTTGACATATAATTTATTAGTGTAGTAAATAGCGGAGTTTTCGATCGAAGGCTAAAAAGACATATTGTACCCCTTGCGGAAACGAAAACTGCCCACTTAGCAACAACAGAAGCTCGTTTTCGGCGCAAATCTCTCCGAAATATCGAAGACGATTTTTCGTTTCTTGCTGAACCGTTGAAAGATACCGCTCTAACGATTTTTAATAAGGAATAACGAGAGCGCATTGTGTACTAGCAGATGAACGTGAATTTTCTCTTATCGGGACCGGAGCGAGAGAAAGAAAGAGGAAAATCCTTTATTTAAGCCATTATTCTTTCCTAGGAAAATATTGTTACACTGCTCTGCACTCTTGCTGCAGATTGATTAATTGAGCTACTCATCTATCTACGTTCTCGTGAATTACGACGCGCAGTATCTTTCCTTGTGGTTTTCAAAACCCGAATGCATTTCTTTTTTGCTTTTCTTTAGTCGTCTTTGGTAAAAAATTCACCAACTGCGTATTGTGAACAGGAAGAACGAAAGAACATTCATTAACTACGCTCACTCCCTGGAAAACGACCTCTGTTTATTATTAATTCTGAATGTTTCAAGACCTCTTTAGAGCACAAAAAACTAAAAAGCTGCCTAATAATTCGAACAAGGACAATATTTTAGTTTACTATAGAATTAAAAAAAGAATTAAATCGAAATTGTGAAGTAAGAGAAAGAGTAGGGTACGAATAAAGTAGTACGAAAGCTTGGAAATTTTTGAGATCAGAAATATGACGAAATAGAATAACCGATGAAACCCATCATAAAATAGGAATTAGGGAGGACAGCGAAGTATAGACGTCATGTTGAAATGTTAGCAGGGTTTATAGGAATGTACAGTAATAAAAGTTATTTATATTTATATAGACACACAAAGAAATGTAATACAAAAGATTTAAAATAGAATATTACATTATAGAACTGATATATTCTTCAGTCAATTTTGCCCGTAATTTATCTATTGACTTGGAAGTTTAAGCCAAAATTTGGGGGGGTGGGGGGATTGTCTTTGCAGAAACGATGAATACCATCTTTATCCCGGTTTCTCATCTTTAAATGGGGTCTTTGTTTTCGTTTTCGCTTTTGTATCGAAAGGCACATTTAGCCAACTGAATTAACCAGTCAACTATTCTTTTCCCATTTTATAGGGTTAAAAACGGGCCAGGTCCCATCTGTTTTCGTTTATTAGACACACAGGCCGCAGAACCCCATATATTCTGCATATTTGCCTTATTTTGGCACCAGGTTTTACCGCACCCACTGCTTTTTGAAGCTTTCCTCCGAGTATGAGTGTATTTTCTCTTTTAGTTGTTTAGGCATGGTCGACGACTAGTAAAATGCGCAGTTGAGTACTGTTTCAATAGTCGGCCATCAAATTAAAATTCTTGTAACTTTTTTTTTCTTTACTTTAAGCCCGGCAGATTACTAGTACAATATATCATTTGGATTGAATCTAAAAGTAGTCATGCAAGAAATATATATATAAATGACCGCCTACAATATGTGTTGGTTTTATCAATAGCTTTATGAAGTATTACGTCTTTATTGTATTCTAACTTACTTGTTATGTGTAATTATTGTATTTTTACTGCAATGATTTAGTAATTAAAAATAATTATTGCTGGATCATTATCCTTAACTTGCTACCTTTTAACTAAATAACTATAGGATAGGTTGTAGTAGGTCATTTCAAAATAATTATATAAAGAATTGTTTCAATAAATTAGTTTAAAAGATAAAATTGTAAAATTGGAGAAAGCAGCAATCGAAATTACAACGAACAGCTACTCCGCAATCATTTATTAGATTGTAGACGCCAGCAACATTCTGACATCGGGTAGACGTTAATCAGCGCCTTGCGCTTCTTATTTCCGCGAAATTAACTCTTTTATCCTTCTTTTTTTAACTTACCCGACGAGTCGTCGAGAACACCAAACAGAAAATATTGTTTTTGACTAACCTGAAACAAATTAAAATTATTAATAATATTTAAACTTTCGAGGGCGTACTTATTGTTAAACATAATTAAAATAATTAAAGGAAATAATAAAATCCAAAAATTAATTTCACTTTTGAAAAAGAAACGGACAGTAGTACAAACTATTTAGACTTAAACATTTCACGATTAAATGATACACTAGAATTTGATATATGCCGAAAGCCTAAATGCAGCCTACTACTGTCTGTACTACTAACTTCTCAGTCAGGTAAAACATGTTACTTGTGCACGATAACGCAGGCCTGGACTCAGTTGGAACACCCTCCATATAGTCCAGACCTATTCCCTTGTGATTTCCACATGTTTGGGCCCCTCAGAGAATCACTAGTAAGCGAACGATTAGCGATTTCAGAGCGACAAACAGGTGGAGGCGTTTTTAGACACCCGCCCTGCTTCTTTTTTATGAAAACAAAACTACCAATGCGTTTGGAAAAATAAAAAAACAGTAGAATGTAGTAATAGGACTTAGTAAACGTAAAACCTAAAATTAAAACAAAACAAAACAGTGGCATTTACAAGTTAGTTTGTAAAAATTTCAATGCATATTACTTAGGACAAAATGATAAAGCTATAGATACTCGCATAAATGAACACTTAAACAATATCAAAAATCTGATAAAAAAACGATTTGTTTTTTACATACAAATATTAATAAAGGAAAAATTTATCTCTACCGCAATCCACAGAAATGAACCACTCATGAATAACCAATTAGAATAAGTAACCTATTCGTCCCACTTATTTTGAATAGAATATAAATTTGTCTTTTGTATAGTTTTAAGTTATATACTCTTGAAGATGATTACATGGATCAAAACGGTATTGTCTAGTACAATGAATTAACTGGTGAAGCTTTTCCATCGCTTTATTATATCTTTTAATTGTAGAATTACTAATATTGTAAATTTTAATTATTTATTTAATTACCGTACATTGATACCGTTATAAAATAACGACAACATTCCAAAGCAATATTTTTCGGTAACAAATTATACCTAAATATGTTTAAGTATCATCTACCCAAATGGAATTTTTAATTCTTTCAATAAATAATTTTTTGAGAGACTCAAAGACAAATTTCCTTTCGATGCTTAACTATCAAGCAACGTTTAAAAATTATAATAAGCAATCAATAAATGAAATATCTCAGAAGTTCTACAATAGTAAAGAAACGTTATTTCAACTTAAAACGAGTATTGTACTAGATAGTACATATTTCTTTAAAATATAATTAATAGCAGTCTATAAATAGTTGTATATGTTATTTCGCTAAAAAAAGTAAGTGATTTGGTCAAATCCCTAAACTGTTTTGGCGAAAAGATGAAATAAACAAATCAGGATTTACACCGCACTGTTGTCTCATATGTAAAGTTAATTGAATCAGAAAGAGCATGTTGTCTTGTTTGTTTAATGGAATCAACTAGAGCCCATTTACGGCTGCAGTAAAATAAGGACATGGATCAAAAATTCTATGCTAATTAAGTCAAATAAAGGAAGAAGCATTAAAGACCTAAATCGGTCAGCTGATCAGCTGTGTAAGATTACACGAAAATTATTCCTATTTGAAGGTCAAGGTCAATGCAAAAAACAGATATGCCTCTAAAAAGGTAATATCCCTGGTAACGGGAGATACCACAAATCCACAACGTGTTTTAAATATATCCTTTTTGGAAACTCTAAATTAATTCATCTGTTAACTCGTACATATTAAATGACCATTGTTGTATCACTTAATCTGCATTTAATAAAGTCTGGTTTACTAAACAAATACTTTTAATATAACAGAAATAATATTTTGTCAAATCACTAAATTAGTTAAGGGATTTGATCAAATCTTGGTTTTTATCATATCTCTCGGACATATAATATTAATAGAAAGTATTCCACTAAAAACTAAAACTGGGCTAAAGACACCTGTCAAGTGATGTCAAGTAAAGCTATGGTGAGAAAAAATGGGTTGTTGTATATCCGATGGGGATGATGAAGTTCATCATTCAGGAAAAGACGTGAGGTGTTTAGGAGAGTTAGGACTCAAGATTCTATCCACTCCCTACTTGAGATTTCTTTTTAAAACAACCAAATGAATTAATCTATATATGTGGAAGTACGTTTCCAAATATGTCATAGAAAGCCCCTTCCCGACAAAGGATATGTGTGATTATAGGCATGAGTGAGTCTTATCTCCAAAATATTTGCAATATTTGAAAACTTCTATGGATTCGAAAATGTTGAGCATAAATTCTTTATTATGTTCGTGTATTGTTTCTAAATATTCAATAGCTGAAAAGCAATATTTTGATTCGAAACAGTTACTTGCATAACTTGAGCTGTTTTTTTGTAGATCAAAAGAGCTAAAGTTCTTATTAGAATGAACATTTGTTTTCGTTTTGTCCTGTTTAAATGCATAAGCAAAAATGTTCAGAATTTGCAAACAGGCACTATAAATATTGTGCAACTCTGTAAATTGCTACTATTTTCTCGTATTTGTTGTATACCACGGGCATACCTTTATTTCGTCTTTTTATGTTCTTTTTCTACTCTCTGAGGCCAGTATTTTCCAATTTTACGAAACGTAACAAGTAAGTTTGTAGTGTCTTATAAGGTCCTTTGACTCCACAATTTTCAATATCTGTCCACACCAATTTAGACTATATTCTATTTAACGTTTAGACAATTTATGTCTCTTATAAAATAACTGGTTAACGTCCATTATGATCAATGTAACTTTCATAAGCTTCAGTAAAACATTTAAAGAATTTCAAGATTGTGATCTTCCATCTGAAGAAGCCATCGTATGGTAAAAAAATTGTAGTGTCGATATCAGCTCCTGTGTTTTTAATTTGTTATTAATTTCAGGATTTTAGTATTTGTCATTAGAAAATATATTTACATATATTATCCAATATATTGTGTCGATATGTGCAATGTATATAGAGCCGATACTTCACAATGTAATATGATCGAATGCGATAAAACATGAAGGATTGCTTTTATCGTTTGAACTACGACTTTTATATTTGCGCTCATCAAAGCATTCCGAACTCATCTAACTCCGTTGTAGTAATTCAAAAATACTAAGCTACAAAATTCACATTACGCTCGGTATAGATTTCATTCTTTTGTTTTCACGTTTATTTGTTGCAAGCATCAGACTTTGTAAAATACACTTGACGACAACTGTCTGAAGCGTCGTGGTTCGTGAAATAATATTTTTATGTTTGGAAATGAAATATTTTTAGGGTCTATCGGGATATTATTGTTAAATGAAACGAAAAGGATTTGGTATTTAATTCCGTAGGGACATGTGACCTTCACCTTATCTATTGGCCACCTGAAATGATGTCAGGGTATTAGAACGTAAAAATAATAGTGTACAAAAATGATCATAAAACCGAAGGAAAAGAAATAATATATGGGGTAGCTACGCCAAAAATTATTTATTGTATTCGAAAATTGTTTTGATCCATGCGATCGTTATAAATACCATTTATTACTAACACTCTTTATAATTTATTTAGAATACGTCGGGACGAATGTCTATTTAATTCTAATTGGTTGTTCATTGACGGAAAAGGAGTTTAGTAGCTCATTCAATTGTAGAGAAACTGTGGCGGATTTAGGCAGACTTAGTGGGCTCGAATTATAAAAATAAATCTCGACGTCTCAAAACTTTGGATTGGGCTTCTGATGATTATTCTGAGAACTCGTCTGTCGTCAACGTCAGTAACGAGAAAATATAATTTGATTTTTATCAACATTATGCACAACAGACTAATTACTAAATATTGTATATCAAACCAAGAAATATTGAATTTAGAAAAATCATTAAAAATGAATACGACAGTCAATTATTGAAAACCAATTTACATAATGTTACAAAAAGAAAGACCTACCCTTATATACCACAAACAATCACTAATGCGGACACGTGTTTCGCCCACCTACAATGTGGGCATTTTCAACGCAAGACTGGTTCTTAAGATTTAAAATTAGATTATTTATACTAAAACTAAAGTTCAGATTAATGAAAATGGGTGGATCCTATCAAATTAACCAATCAAAAACCTGAAACAACAAGGAGAAGAGGGTGATTAGTAATAATAGGGCGGGACAGGTTGGAAACGTGAATAATTTCAATACCGTAAGAAAACGATTTTATGATGAACAAAAATAATGTTAGTTAAACATTTTCTCACGAATGCTTCGACAAACACGTAAAAGGAACTGAAACAAGTTACGCACATGTTCAATAACCATATTCATCTAAAATACAAGCTAAATTAAGTAGCTCAGATAGATAAAAATACGTATACATCACGATACGTGACAAAAACACGTGACAAAAACACGTATCGTGAAGCATGCCCATATTGTAAGTGGGCGAAACAGGTGTCCGCATTAGTGATTGTTTGTGGTATATAGGGGTAGGTCTCTCTTTTTGTATTTATTACATACCACAGTCTCCTTTATTATTCTCTATTTTTTACATAATGTTACCTAATTTGAGATTATTTCCTCAGATGGAATTGATAGTGTATAATTTCTCGTATATGTTGATGAGGTGAAAGGCAACACCTGAATTTTTTACAGCTGCAGCCCCCTTCTCCCCATCGATCCTAAACCGTCAATGTAGAGAAATAAGCTGTTTTATGACATTTTTTTGTAACACTGCTTGATGTATCGTGGAGAACTCAATAAAATGTAGTGTGTGTATTAGTTTCGAATAGAAGACCTCAAGATGTTCTCCTAAATGCTGTTATTCACGCCAACTGAAGATTGACTCCAAGAAATAAAAAGACAGAACTTATGAAGATACCATCTAGGACAGTATCTTAAATTTTTTTCGTTCGTATCTAACACATAAACTATATTTTACTGGATTCTTTACGTAGATGAAATGTCTAGTAGGGTTAAGAAACAACATTATAAACAACTTAGTAAGTTAAAGAATGAAAGAACTGTTAGAATCCTTAGAAACAAGAAAAACCTAGTACAAATTTGTTACTTTAATGAACAACCAATGTATAAAAACAAAAATTAATTTTTGGTCAAGTAAATTTATCGAAGCAACCAGACGTGGATCGCGATTTCGATATTATTAGATCTCATCAGCATGCCACAGATTCGATGGTAGATGGCGACATACTGCCATATCAACGTTTTAATCAATGTATAATTAATATAAATAAAAGTTAAAAAGATGCTTGTTTATGTTTCAACAAGTTTATAGACTCTACAATTGTTTCGGTATACGTAATAGAATCAAAGAATGTAAAAAAGCTACTGGTTTTAGCACACACTGTATACAAAATAAACACGACATAAATTTAAACAGTATTAAATTAGTTCATCCAAGTAGTAAAGGTAAACGGCTTAATCTATTAGAAGAACTGGAAATAAAGAAAGCATTCAAACACAAACATAATATCACAAATTTACAGTCAAATTTTAGGAACAATTTAATAATAGATACATATTTAGGGTTTTACAGCAATAATACATAATATTTCTTGTTTGTATGTATGTTTGTATTATTGGTTTGTATATAGTATTTTGCACTCTTTAAGAGTTTTTGTATTTATCATACTTTTGATTAAGGCATAATATGCCGAAACAATTGTAGAGTCTAATAAACTTGTTGAAACATTAAAAAGCATCTTTTTATCTTTTATTTATATTAATTAATATGTTTCATAATTACCCGACCGCAGAATCATTACAAGTTTTCAATGTATAATTAAATATCTTAATATAATGTTTTTTCCAAATTCACTTGCATGTTAACGTTGTTTATTAATTAATTAAATACATTTCTATTCCACTTATTTTAAATAAATTATAAATAGTGATCTGTACAAATTTATATTAACTATCTACATTTTTATTCTGGTCCGCAATCATTAAAGACACAAAATGTAACACATTTTATTTTATTTTGTGACAAAAATATAAAAGAAGGAGACTTCGCTACATTTTTCCTGTAATGTTTGCAAAACAACTTGCTTTCTGCTTGAATTATTTTTGATTTTTCGGCCAGCTTTCGAAGATATTGGGGGAATAGTATTTTATGCCGCATTTGTGGTCATAAATCAAATGTGCGTCAAAACGCTATGATAATTTATTGAGTGAGGGCAGACAGATCCCTCCCGGTGACTTTCGTTTATACGCATATACGCATTAGATTACATACATAAATTGTGTAACACATTTTTAACAAACGTCGATTATTTCTTATACCCGTACGATAACAAAGTAGCCATCTTGGCCCTTGTGTTCATTATTATAAGACGAAGTAGAAATAGAAAACGACCAGCGATAAAGATATGAAAAATGTTAATTGCAGACGTAGTTCTAGGTTTTCGATTGCGGCACATATGTAGGAATAGCTACATTGCAAACAGTAAAGTCAATAGAGGATTTCACTTAGGAAAAATTCCAGGAGTACGTTTTTAATTCTCATAAGTTACCGCTTCCCGGAATTTTTCCGAAGTGAATAGAGCATTATTGTCTCCACTATTTGATATGTACCTATATATGAGGGTAAATCAAATATAAACGGTAATTTTACTATTTAGCTTAGCACGTAATTCCAATCTAGAGGATTCGATGCTCGAGTGTGTTTGGTTTATGAAGAGGGGGAAGCCGGCTTCGGTAGCAGCTGCGCTCGGTTCTGTCTGCAGGTCCGCAGAACAGCCATAACTGAGCGCAAGGTACTTTCGTCTGTTACACAATCACAATGCGAATCATCGTAAAGTTTTTAACCAATGAAGGCGTTAAACCAATTTTCACTCGTTTGAAGGCACAGTTTGTACAGTTTGGATATGCTACACTGTCTCAGAATCTAGTGTATACTTGTACGTAAGTCAAAGAACAAAGAATTCAGGAATGGGCGAGAAGGTGTCGGAAATGAAAGTCATGGTCGACGTCCAAAAAGTCTCACAAATGACAACATGTAACAACTGTGCCGTTCCAGAGCTTGTTGAAGGTGATCGCCGGTTAACTATTGAACAAATCTCATCAGAAGTGGGTAAAGTGGGTATCAGCTATGGGAGTGTTTAATCAATCATTACTGATGAGCTTGGCTTAAAATTTAAAAAATTAGAAAATCAAAAACAGGTCAGGTCGGAGATCAGCCTAGACTTCTGAAACGATTTCGACAATATTATATAATAATTCGATATCGTCACTTGTGATGAGACGTGGGTCTACCAGTCCACCACTACACTCCCGAATCAAAAATGGCGAGTAAGGAGTGGCGAAAAAAGGATGAAGGCTGCCCTGTCAAAGCCAAAACCCGTCTCTCAGCCAGAAAAGTGCTTGCGACTGCCTTCTTTCGGGTTTTTCAAGGGGAGTTTTACTCAATTATTTTCTTCACGGTCAACGAACAATGAATGCGGCTTACTATTCTGAGTTACAGTGTTATAGTCGACAAGAATCGTGTATCGAAACAAACGTCAGGGTATGCCCATATGCCCATTCGAGACGTCATCCTCCTTCATGACAACAAAACGCCAGGCCACACACCGTAGTGTTGATAAGAAATAAATTGGAAGAAATGGGCTGGGAAACCCTCGAGCATCATTGTATCATCATTATAGCCCTGACTTGTAACCCTGTGATTATTTGTTGTTCGCGCCCTTGAAAGAATCACTTGGAGGCAAAAGATTTAAAAGCAATGAAGAATCAGAGGAGTATGTGCGCAATTGGCTGTCAACTCGCTCTCAAACTTTTTATAAAGAATAATTTCACAACGAATGTGACCAAGTTCTAGTTGTTGAAAATGCAAATAATCACTATGTGGGGTCCTATAGAAAGAAAGGGATATGTATTGTGTTTAATGAAAATCTTTTATTTTCCTAAACCAATTTTCCTTTTTATATCGAGAAAAATTATTTTGTTTTCGGTCTTTTTAGACATCATAATCAGTTTTAGCGACCTAATATATCAATTTGAATTAAATTTCTTTAAAACATGTAATTTATAATGATTTTAATAAGAACACTATAAGTTCTTGGTCAGTAATTGATCGAAACTACCAGAAGTGGATCGCATAGGTAGTCCCAATAAATCACCCACCAAATCGAAGCAACTCTTTAAAAGGAAACTTATATAATATCTAGTTATGGCAGTATATCGTTATCTACTGATGTCTGATAACTAACCGTCTTTTAGGGTTCTCCTTCGATTTGGCGGTGATTTATCGAGAGTGCCCATAGCGTGCTCATATCTAATAAGATCGAAATCGCGATCTACATCTGGTAGTTTCGATAAATTACTGCACAAGAGCTTTATACTGTTCTTATTATTCCTATTATTTCGTTTATGTGTCTTTTATCACCTTATATAAGCAGCGTTGTCGCTTCAATTGAACATGTAGATACCTTAGTAAGGCCCTTGGCTAACATAAGCAATACTTCAGTTAGCAATATACATCAGAAGTGTGTGTTTGTTTCAATATTTAATACACAATTTCCTCAAAACAATATATTTTTATTTTAATATAACACAGAGACTTTCACGGGCGGAATCCTTAGTAGAATTAAGATTCTGGCGAAATGACTGGGGTCCAACAACCGTTCACTTTGTTCTTTAGCCCAAATATTAATTCTACTTTTTATTTTAAGTTATGTAAAAGTGAATATTAAAAGTTTTATGAAAATAAAAGCTTCCCGTAATTATTCCGAAATAATGCATACTTTAGCTTCTATTGACTCTATAAATAACCTGTATCCCTTGTCCTTTTTTCTCAGGAAAAAGTTGTTACTACCCTACATATTGATGCTCAGGAGCTCAGGTTGTTATTTAATCCGACAACGGAGGTGTTAAGTTTAATACCAGAAGGGTGTAAGTCGGTAACCTGCGGACGTGACGCACTGTGATTGGCCTCAGTTTTTCTAATTAATTCTCGTTTCCCTCGAGCCATATAATTAAATTATTCATTTGTGTCACGTAATTTACGCGTAGTAAAATATATATATATCTATGTGTGTGTGTGTGTGTGTGTATGTATATGCGCCTACCATGCGGCACGAGCCCGGGAGGATTGTTTTGCGTAGTGCGTACCTAAATAAGCGCTAAAAAATTTATTAGACCGCGCTATTATTGCTCTCCGCAGTGTAGTGTATATTGAGTTCTTTTTTATTGGCCGTATGAAATGCGATGTGGAATTGCGTGATCGAAACGCGTTTCAATAGGCCTTTGTTCACTGATCACGCACTTGAAAGCTTCTAAGCTCCTCGTTAGCTCTCTCTTTCTCTCTCTCTCTCTCTCTCTGTTCCTTTTTGTATTGAATGGAAGGATCTTTAGCAAACAAGAAGGACGTGAAACTGCAAAAAAATTCGGTCAAATACCTCATAGTCAAATATGCCGTTAGCAGAGGTAAAATTGTGGAATATAAAACAATACTTGCCTAGACTGTTGTAAAGACCTACGAACTACGAAAATATTTTCTTATTGAATGTAATGATTTTTAAATAAAAGTCTTTGCTAGGGTAAAAGCTTATATTGGCAACTGTTATGTCTCAGAAACAGTTAACGTGCCTCCCTATCATTCAGAAATGCTTTGCTTTTGTTTCACATCCAACTCTACATCTTGGCATCATTAGAAGCTTTTTCTCGATTTTAGATATCCACTTATAATTTTTTTGGTGTCTAGCCATTTCGAGACAACTGGCTTATACTCATATGCAAATATTAGGCTTCTTAATACTGTCATCCATTTCTGCTTTTGAGTCCTTAATAGTTTCTTCTATTTCTGTCCATACGCTTTCTTCTGGTGTTGGCTTATCTTTATAGTATTTATACGGACCATCTAAAATGTTCAATTGCTCAATTTTTATTCCATATTTCCCTTTTCTTTAACATATTATTTACAACTTTATATTCAATTTATTTATTATTTATTATTTATACCCCTAAATATATTATGTAGCTTCACATTGTGTTGTCCACTTGATATAATTGCCTCGAATCCTTTCTATTCCCTCACATTCCTACCCCCTCTCAAATTTCTGCTCCGTACATTTAAATTCCTTCTACTAGTGCTCCAAAAACTTTCAATTTTACTATGCAGTTATTCTTGATGATTCGTTCGGCTATGCTCCAAATCTTTTCCGAAACAACAGTAGCCCTTTTTACGAGGTTTTTGATATCCTCCACCATTTCTGGAATGGTAATCTAAGGAACTAAAAATTTTTACTGAAAAGCTCATATTTCCCTTCTTCTACCGGGTTTCTTACACCTCGAAACCGGTCGTGGGATATGGCTTTCGGTTCGTTGTGCCTACCTGGTAGGACGCGTTCAAAATTTGAGATCTTTGATCTTAATATTTAGACGAATAAGGATTTTAATTCCTTCTTTTTTTGGATATGTTATATCTTCGTCTAAGAATCCATCGGAATCAACAGTGTAATTCAATACCGGTAGGAGTATTAGCCCTCGGAGTAGTTGTTTCTGTTGATTCCATGTTTATATTTATATTTTTATAAATAATATTGCTTTTTGTTTCACACATGAAATTTTATTAAATCGCGACTAGATTATCCATTGAAATAATTTAATCTTCACAATTACAACTAATTTTCGCTTTGAAAAACATTTTCTGTTTCTAGAAATAATTATAAACAATTTGTAAATTTTTTTAACAATTAATTTGAATGGTATACTTGACCGTTATTCGGTCGCTTTTACCCTATTCATTTCCTCATGAAAATCTCAAAAAAAGATAATAATAGCTTTCCAATATAGAAACGAAGTGCCTTGTTGTAGAAAAATTGCATTATTATAGTGCAAGCTGTAAAAATTGTTCCGGAATGTCAAACATCGTTCTAGACGAAATCGAAATAATTGTAAAATAAACAGTGACACGTTTTGCATTTTGTGCATTTAAGCATCAACGTTAAAATTTATGGAAGAGGAAACAAGTCTGAATTTAGAGTTTGGAAACGGGAAGATGAAGCATTGTTGTTTCAGAAACTGGCTTGCATTATTTATTCCGCTCACAACGAGACTACCGCTGCGAACGACGTAACCTTAAAAGGCATTCAGATTTACGGCAGACGATCCATTTTCGGGGGAGCATGCGAAAATGTACGTAACATATAGAGCTGATAGCTAGCTAGTCGCCGTGCAAAAGTTTAAGTGCCGTCCCATGCATTACTTGCAAGCGACTCCCTTTCTTTAAATTTCTAGTGGATTTTGCTCTAAGAATGTGAGCATGAAAATTCTAATATATCGCACCATGACCCAATAAGTCGGAAAACATCGAAAATATTTTAAGACAAGAAGTTTTATGGATCTCTTTTGCACTACGGCGCTTGTTTATGGTATTTCCTCTTTTTCGAATAGCTTTCTGACCCACTGCAACATTCGTACTAAAATACGTAATGATTATTCTGGGACTTTAAAGAGCTTATTCGTCACTCTGTGACTCTCTCTTCACTTGTTGAACTCCAGTCCTCTTCAGAGGGATCCTTGAAAGGATTAACTTGGATCAAGACATACACAAATCTAGGGCTTGAAAAGATTTTAAGTCCTGCCACACAAAAACAAATTCAGATGAAGGACTCATTTTAATTCAATGCATTCAAGTACAATTCATTATGAAAGTGTTAATCTAGATAATAGTCTAAAAACCTCAAATGTTGAGAAAAGGCTAGATGCAAAAAATTGATGTCTATTTATATAACAGAACGTTTTTGTTATTCAATTTCTTCGAGTAACAAACAATCTGAAGAAAGTAGTACTATTACATATAATAGTAGTATAATAGAATTTATCAGAAACTTCACTCTACTTTTTATTTAATTTATAAAAAGTATTTTTTGGTAGAAACACATTACTTGTCATCGAAAATTAACTTCGTATTGATATTTATTGATTAGTTAAGCACTATAAACTGAATTCAGAAATAGCACCATTCCCAAATAAAGTGTTATCTTAAAGATGGTAACAATTAATAAATATGATATTTTTGTCTATTTCGTGCACTAGTGTTTCACGAAATTAAACAACACTTGTACCTCGAATTTCATTACCTCGGTCGATGCTTTCATGTTTGATATCAACGACAAAAGTTAAATAAAAGCCTTAGTAGTGCGTTTAGCTTAGCAAATGGAACATATTAATGCATAAACACAAATATATTCTTGATCAGTATTCCGTTGAAACTGCCAGATGTGTACCGCAATTTCCTATTCATTGGTTGTTATCAGCAGGCCGTACAAAGGTTATTATTTATATTTGGAGTCTAATAATGAAAAGATGCCTTCATTGTTTTTTGAAGTATTCTCCATGATGATCAATACACTTTTGCATGCGCTCGAACTAATTTTCGTAACACTTTACTCGCTCCGATTGAAGTACTTCCAAAACGTGATTTTGGAATACATCAACGGCTGCTTCAGGCGCCGAACAATGTTGGCTACGCAATTTATTCTTGATATTTAGGAACAAGAACAAGTCATTGACAAATCGGGGCTGTACGGAGCATAACCCATCAATTCGACGATTTGGCCAGTCAATGAGTTTCAGCCGAAGTATGAGAGCATGCATTGTCATGATGAAGAATGATCCTTCGTTGTCACTTCTTTGTCTTATTTAACCAAGCACTTCTGGCAAAGAAATGGTTGTGTACCATTCAGATCAGTATTCACCGTTCTACGTTGCTCTAACGGCACGGTTGCCACATGTCCTGTTATTCCGAAGAAACAGGCGATCATTTGCTTCGAAGTGTTTCGCGAACGGTATAATGCTGTTTTGTTTCAGGCTCATATGCATTGATCCATGATTCGTCACCTGTTTATATGTTATACACAGCTTTTGATACACCGCGACTCTATTTCTTTAGTATTTTTGACACGAGCATCTTTTTGAGCTCTGTCAAATTATATATTATTGATGTTCGTCATAGTAATGCCAAAAGATGACTCAATCTCACGATAAGTCACATAACGATCTTGCAATATCAGTTCGAGCACAACATCAATGGTTTCTGGCACAACAACCAACAATTGATTTTGGCCGACCTTCACGACTTTCGTACCTGAGGGAACTAGGCCGCGATTAAGTTCGTTATACCAGCGTTTCACAGCGACCAAGGATAGGGCATCAACGCCAAAAAGTTGAAGTAAGTTGATCGATGCACTCCTTGATAATCCATCATCGAACGAAAATGTTCATTTCAGTTTCAGTTCAATTAATTCCATTTTATCGTTGAGATAAAATTTTCAAATCACTGCATACAACACAAGTTGCACTAAAGTGACAAAATTTTCAGAATATGACGCCTGTAAACACTTATGATTTGCAAGACTCGAAACATTAATAGCAACCCTCGTAGACAGCTCCGACAGGACACCAAGTAACATACCAGCTGTCTTTATATACCGTTATATTAATAAATAAAAACGGTATAGTGAATGCCATCTGTAGAAATTGAATAACTATTGTTTAACAAAAAATTATAATTAAAGAGACCCACCCCTATTACCACAAAAAACTAACAATAGCGGACACGTGTTTCGCCCACTTTGAATGTGGGCATTAACAACGCGAGACTGCCCACATTCAAAGTGGGCGAAACACGTATCCGCTATTGTTAGTGTTTTGTGTAATAGGGGTGTCTTTTTAATTATTATTTTTTGTAATTTGCCACAGTCTCCGATAAATATTCTCTATTGTTCAACAAGTTCCTTTTGTAATAAGGATATCGACTTTTTAAGGTGAACACACGGCGTAGCTATCTACGTAACCAGATAGAACAAAAATAAAAATATTTTATTACGTTGAAAAGAGGCATTGCTAAAGTTGTCTGACTTTTCGTAGGTGATGAACTGAACTGAATTCTAATTCAATAGAAATGGAGGGGTTATTTATCGTGACAGCGTCATGTAGGAAATAATGTTTTATTTTGCGTATCTGTCACGTTTCTCAGTTATTGCATTTGTTCTTGGAATACAAAATCCCAAATGGTATGCGGTTTCATGTTTCGGCTGCTTCTCTTCCCTGCTCTGTCGGCTAGAAACTCCTCCGCCTGCAACATCGCGTCTGTGACGTGGTTTTTACGAGATAAAAAAAGTGCTACGTGAGAAGCAAGTATCAGACATTCGCAAGCACCACACAAACAAAAATAAAAAGTTATTCCCATTATTTCTCCTCGTGACGAAACACTCGCATTTGTATTTAAATCTAAAAATAGCTTTCTTTAAGCAAATGTAACTAACTAGCCACCCGGTTAATTTAATTAAAAAGATAACAGTAACAGTGACTAACTCCAAATAATTAAATTTATGATAATGGTATTTTAGCAATCTCCGTCTATGAAAATTCGACATACATGTACATTTGAAATTTGTAATAATATATTACGCACCATGGGGCGAAAGCGCTATATCATACCGTGTGTAGTATGCCACCCGAACCGAAGGCATAACATGTACCCAGAGAAACGTGGGAGAAAACGTATTCTCCCCCTTTAGTTTAGACTCGACGGATTAACTTCCCAATTTATTTATTCCCAAATGACTGGAAAAACCGTTAAGCAGCAGGTGGCTGTTGCTCGATTCGGGGCCATCAATTTTAGCTCCACACTTATGTCGTCATTCTTCAGCTATTAAAATAATTTGTTATTTTTGGCAACCTGATTAAACCAGGAAGTCAATTATTTCATTTACTTCAAAGATCTTACATTTCGCTTATTAAACAAACTTATAACATTATGCTGTAGTTTGGTAGATACACTAAAATTAATACAACGTATAATAACGATGATAATTAATATTAATAGCAACATCAATTAATAATATTATTATATTGGAAATTCTCACGATGACCTATAATCGAAACGTTTTAAATATTTGTATTTTAATTTTGTCATGTTAGTGAAACCTCAGTAAGCAAGATGAGAGACTTTAGACTCCAAAATGCATAAACCTTCTTTTAATCTTATTGAGACTTTCGCTTGAAGCAGTGTTTCCCAATGTGGGGCGTATTTGAGATTTGACATTGACATTTTCCAACATGGATGATGCAACCAATATTGGTTGATTTGTCTGGTATATCTAATATACAATATCAAGAAGAACTTGTGGAATTGCAAAATGACGAATCAGTTGAGGCTTTATTTAATATAAAAGGACATGGCTTTGTGATGAAACCGAGACCAAATACCCAAATTCAACTAAATGTGCGAGAAAACTTTCATTACCGTTCCCATCTTCCTATTTAACTGAGTGTGGCTCTAGTGATGTTAGTGATTACTAATTAAAAAAAGAAATCGACTGGACATAACACAACGTTGAGATTTGAGATTAAAGCTTACCAAGCTGGAACCAGATATAAAATCTCTGTGCACTAAGCATCAAAAGCACAAATCACATTAAATTAAGTTTTAAAAAATCTATTTTTTTCAAATTTCATTTTTTTATCATATATTAGAAGTTCATTTCCTTTGTTTTGAAAATAATTTCACAGAAATTGATTCTAAAAACCGTCATTTGTATTACTAATAAAAAGAACAAATAAAATTTTTATGCTTAAAAGGGGAACATGAAGATTTTAGAAATGTTAAAGTGGGGCATGGTCTAAAAAAGTTTGGGAAACACTGGCTTAAAGGGTGGAGAAAGCACCGTTATTTCTCTTGTAAATAAAAATAACTTCCTTACGTATGTAAATATAACAAAATGTTTACAAATACTTATTGATTATTATGTATTGTTTTACATGTATAAGTGATAAATCACTTTGAAAACAAACTGATTAAAAGGTGATTCAAATACAGATGCTGATTTTACATGTCCTCCTGAGATACTTACCGATTATAAATTCTGAAACGTCATTTATATTCTAGAGAAGGACGAGAGGCTTGTTCGCGTACTTATTCAATAATAATTCACAATTTCTGCTAAAAATCGTTTATTTGATGAACTCGGATGCTATCTGCGAACGCTGGCGAGTGTGAGGAATTTTAATATCTACATTCCATTCTTGAAAAGGATCGCGGCAGTCATGATGCAACTACGACGCTAAGCATCGACCGACAGTCGTGTTGACGATTGCGACGACGATTGCTACGCCGGCAGCGTTTGTCTTCTTTCTTCGTCTTCTTCTTCTCCTTCTTCTTATTCTTCGACGGAGACAGTGACGCACAGATGAACAATATCAGGTCGAAGCCTGACGGACAACAAGACGGTCACGAACTATTTACAAGTGAAAAGAAGAAAGATATTAAACGCCAGAACGACGACTAGAGCGTAGAAAATCAGAAGTTATGTCCACAACCTTATTGTTCCTTTATTTCCCTTATTTCAAACATTTTCATCACGGATTACATAAACAATCCGCTTTTAAGTATTTGTAGAAGAACGTTTAAAAAAAGCAGATCGACATATGAACGTAAGATGAGCTTCATTTATTGTTATTGATACACCCGGAGGTGCCAATTTTATTAAAAAAGGGGACATTATTTATCAAAAACAGTCAACCGCAATCTAACTTAGTCCACTAAACGAGGTTATAGTTATAATCGCCAATCATCTTCTTCAGCTTCATTTAACTTCTTTTTTTAACGAAATTTCTTCACCCTTACCTGGATACTAACTTTACTTTAATTTAAGATCTCATTGAGACCTTTCTGAAGTTTAATGATTATGTTCTGACAGTGGAAGAAGATATGGTAGTTTAAATTTTATTAGAACATAATAGAATAAACCAGGCAGGAAAGATTGGGTAGTATATTGCGTATGATTCGTGAAGCTACATGTATGGTACAGTGAGCGGCACCTAAGGAGATTCAGCGACAGTCAGATTGACAGGTAGCTAGGTGGAAACTTTTAGCGTATCAATAAATGAAAGAGCCAATAAGAATATAACTAGGCCGAAGCGTCAACTTGTACTGCAGCGGCTCGTATCACTGAGAGAAAAAATACTGAACACGGAACACAAGTGAATTCATTCAACTGATTTACTTACTCTAACAACCCCTTCTCTACTCTGTTAATTTGCAACTATTTGCCACTACGCTACTGAACATTGCTGAGCAGTTATCATTCTGCCTACCGGTCGATTATCCCTGCTCTAAAGGGTCTAAGCTTTGCTAGTGCGCATTCGATGATTTATGGTTTTTGAATCTCATTAGGTGCCGGGCACTGTATATTCATCCACTCAGTTAATAGGCAGAAGCTAAATATTTTTACTGAACAAAAACAAAAAATTCCAGAATAGGTAATTTCATTTAACACCGTTGGTTCCAAATTTGTGTTGAATTTGTGTTTGGAATTCAAAGGAATATAGTTCTTTTAGGGTTCTTGAATATATTTCCTGCTTCTTGTTATTTTATATTAAACATACTACTTATTCACTTTCTGAAATTGTTGCTGAATGTTTCTTTGAAATTTAAAAATAATGTCGTTTTTATTGCACATTATAGCTTCAAAGTTCGAAGACTCTGAGCAAAACAATCGTCCAGCAAGCATCGAGATGATGCTGACCGAGATTTATTCATTTTTATTTGTGTTCGATACTTTGACATGGATATTGAAAGACTGGTAACTATATCAATGGCAAACATTGTTAAAGTGACCTGTTAGAAATTTGGCGTTGTGGACCAATTTGGGGAACAATAACGCATGTTATCAATATAAGTTTTCAGATTCAGAGTGTTTATCTTAAAATATTAGCATTAATTGTCGGTTCAGCCAAAATGTTGCATTTGCCTGCAGGTGGCATTTATGGCTTTAGATGTGTGCCGACCCTTTGTAATGAAGTGATAACGGCGGCAACAATTTTTGCAGGATGATTGTCGTCGTCGATAAATTACAAACAGATCATTTCTAGTAATTCGTAGTTGAGATAAATACACATTTGATAACTTCCACAAATTATTAAATAAACTTAACACGTGTTTCGCCAACACTGTGGCTTCTTCAGAAGTACAAAATTTACTTAAAACTACCTAAGAGTAGATGTTTATAAATAAATCATTAGATTCTAATAGTGTAAGTTTTAAACTTTTATTTAGAATCTAATGAAATTAATAAATATAAAAATACAGACAGATTACTCAATGACCAAGTAGATATAAACCTCTCACCACTATTAAATATTTTCCCTCACTCTAATGAAGATGCACCACCCTATTTATAAACATCTACTCCTAGGTAGTTTGAGAAAATTTTGTACTTCTGAAGAAGCCACAGTGTTGGCTAAACACGTGTTAAGTCTATTTAATAAATTGTGGAAGTTATCAACTGTGTGTTTATTTCAATATGTTGGACTTCCATCAAGTATCCGCTAATTCAAAACAATTTATTTCGTAGTTGTTAGTCACCACCCTCTTCTACTCCTTCGGAGAGTTTTGAACAGAGTCAGTACAAATTCATACTCAGATAAGAACATTTTATCGTAAACCACCTTATAAAGGGTCGTATAATATAGTAGATACATATGTGTACATATTTAGCTGTAGCAGTAATTGTAAATAAAAATTCATAGGTGCAATTACCCGTCTTTCTTCGCCATAGTAATTATTTGCATTTTAACTCCGAACATTAAATTTCGTGTGTTCCATCATAGGAGAAAGAAGTGGCGCGTCAGAGCAAAACGAATAAACAATAATAAATAAATTTACAGAATTTTATTATCTCTGTAATAAAACCACTAATTTTAACTTAGAAGTACAAGTATTTTCTATACCTGTTAAGAAATTTTTGGTTTTGTATTTTTTGGATATTTTATCTTCTGCCACTAATTTCTGCGATGTGGTATTTCTCGATGATTCTTACACGTCTGGATTGCAGTTCGTCAGGGTCTCTAGTACGATGAAAGCTTTTAGACTCGAGGTTCGGAGCATTACGTATCTATCGTGTCACCGTCGGCCATTTTGCCACAGTTGCACAAGAACGTAGACGTTCATCAAAGAAGATTTGAGACAATTAAACAGTTATACATCACCTCTTTAAGTTAGTTACGTATTATAACTAACCATTATTCTATTCAAAAAAGAAGGAATTAAAATCCTTATTTGTCTAAATATTAAGATCAAAGATCCCACATTTGGAACGCGTCCTTCTTTTTTGAATATGTTATATCTTCGTCTAAAAATTCATTGGAATCAACAGTGTAATTCAATGCCGGTAGGGGTATTAGTCCTCGGAGTAGTTGTTTCTGATGATTCCATACTTATATTTATAACTACTATTCTGTCTAAGCAATTACTTTAATGTCATCCGACTTCAAACTGACTAAGTAACAATCTGTTGTAAGTAATGAATAGAAAGCGGTAGAAATCGGTTTACATAAGCTTTCACTTTTTTGTAAAAAGATTGTATTTCTTCTGCTTCGTGCTTCGAAGGCCACCCTCGCAATTTTGATCAAACATCTCGGTTGTGTAGCCCACGTACAGAGTTACACGGCGTATTTTACTGGCTCATTCGTTGGCTCACATTTCGCTCGATTCTTTTTTTATTCCTTGTTGTCTTACCGAATTCCCTAATGAATATTAATAAAATACACTTGAGGGGAAATTTGGAAGCTTTTGTTTTTACGTATGAATTTTTTAGAAATAAGGTCTTAGCCAATCATTTACATATACGTATTCACTTTTAAGAAATCGATGTTGAAACACGAACTCTTAATCTCAAAAAAAAATACTACGTGTAGTATTATATGGAAATGGCTCAATTAACCAAATTCAAACGTCTTGTAATGCACTTTGTATGAAACGTATTAAAATATTATGAAAACAAGCAGTGGCGGCTCGTGCTCAATTTTTCGGGAAGGTTAAAATTGTCAATTCTTAAAATGTCTTAACTAATTTTTATTTCAAGAGAAACATGATGGTGTGACAGCAACTATTGGTTAAAAATATTAATTTACAACAGAAATATATAAGTATATAACCCGATCTACAAAAAACTGCTAACGATCAAAAACACCTCGAAAAATACTGTATTTTCCTCGCCGCGGCTATTGACCCAAACCAAGCCAATACACTACTTCAGAAAGCCGTATGACATACAAATTATATCGGGAAAACTCGGCTGGTACTCGCCCCCGTTTAAAGCAATGCAGTCATCGCTGGTTGCCAGCCCGATTTATGCCATCAGCCAACGAATGAATATCAGTAATCAAATCAGTACCACTAAGGAGATACAAAGTGGTGCGTTTCTAAATTTAAAAGATAATGAAGAAATATATTATTATATTATATCATCATTATACTTTTATTGGGGGGGGGGGGGGTCATTGACCAAATGATCTAATGGAGGAGCGGCGCCTTAAAAAAAGTATTATTATGCCAGATCACATAAAGTTTTTACTCAACAGGATTATTTTCAAGAGTCCAAAGTTGTTAAAGACCTCTTCTGCTGTGATATTTTACATGTTTGACAAAGTTTTAAGAAGATATTTACTTGACAAACTGAATCCACGACGCAGCTTATATCTATTACGTGGTAGATACGTAAACTTAGTTAATACAGAACTTTAGTTCTTGCGTCAATTTTTTTTAAGTGTGTCAAGATATCTTCGTAGGACCTTGTCAAGCATATGAAAAGCCCATTTCGCAGTAGATTGCGACATACTGTCTTTAATACTATACTAAATCAACTTCCTTCTGAGAAACAGCTTCGATTTTAACAGTGATTACGTATGATATGCTGATGAGATGTAATAAGATCAAAATCGTGGCCCACATCTGGTAATTCCGATAAATTTTTGACCAAGAATTATATGTTCTTTTTGCTGCTAAACACAATGAACCTTGAACGTTATAATTTATATGATAAATAAGGAAGTATAAGAGATTAAGTTTAATTAATTGCACTTCATTTATCTTACTTATGTTATTGATTTAGAAACCACTAACAGTGACAAAAGATACAGCCTTAATAATGGATATTCGTATTTGGTAAAAACAAAAGAGAATATTATATATATATATATATGGTATATTGGATATTGTTCGGATTCCATTGGTTCCTAACAATAAACGAATCATTATTTATTTACACCATTAAATAAGTCAGTGTCCGTTTTTAAATTTAATATTGGTTCAAAAATGTGGTAGATATTTTTTTTTTCGTTTGTTTTTTTCTCGAATGAATGAAACTATATAGTAAATGTGGTTCGCGTGCCAACTTTAGCGGAATCGATATACGCAGATATTGGAGTATCTTATTCGTCAAAAAGCAAGAAAAGTTTTTGTAACGATGTTGTAACGTTAGTCGTTTCGCCAGCTGTCGACCAAAGATTTATCCTGATACTCAATCCAACCACTAAGTCCTTATAACTCTACAAAGTTTTCCGAGACTTGGGCTCTTATCTCAACGTCACCTGCTATTGACCTTTCCATTCTTTTTCTTCTCCTTTCATCCAAATGCAACTGACAAATAGCCGTGCTGTTCCGAAAATTCGAGAAAATTTTCACTTGCCTTTATTCTATGCTCCAGTTAACACAAAAATTGAAAACTGGGACGAACCAATCTGTTCTTTAAGCCAGCATTTTTTGTCCTAGAAAAATTGACACAGCTTTTGCTGATATAAAAACTACAGTGAAACATAGATATATCTAGATGTACATTTATATAGGTAGGATACATCCACAACGGAAATCGCCTCTAGCGAGAGATAAAGTATAAGCTTAGTCTACTTTCGTTCCTAGTAAACAATGCAAAACTCGATATTTACAATCCGCTCGAAAACCCAAAAAAGTGCAAAAGGTCTACAATTTTGTAAACAAAATAAATAGTATCCTTTTTCGATTTTGATATACGGTTTGTAATATTAGATCTAAAAAATATTTAAAAAATTGTAAACAAAAATTGAACACATTATCTGCCAGGATTTTATGGTACTTTGACCTTTACTTATCAAATAAATAATTCTTCTACCTGAAAAAGCCATTGTATAATGAAACAATTGTATTGTATACAGTAATTTGTTTATTTATTTATTTATTTATGTATTGCTGTTGAATGGCATACAATAGTGTAATTTGTACTATATTAAAATAAACAATAATCAAACTAACCATTCGTCTGCTGGGAGGTACAATTAAGTACCTGTACTACAAAAAGAAAACAAATAGATGGAAAACTTCAAGCTAAATAACGAGAAAAAACATATGATTAATAATACTACTAAGGGTTAAATTAAACAACGTAAATTCAAAATCTTCTCATGTAGTCGGCTATGTAGAACTAGATTGTGTTATTCTTGATCCATCTTTTGAGGAGCTTCCTAATAGTTAGCATTGTGCAATGCAAAAAGGCTCCTTGAGGTTCGTTGGTAAACGATTAAATAAAATTGTTGCACAAAATATAGATACTTTTTTGCCACTGTTGAGCTTAGCTTGTGGTACCCCTACCATTACTTTAGTCTCGTTCGTTTGAAACTGTTGTTTTATTATTAAATAAATGATGGTTTGTTATACTATCTTCGTTCTGTTTTCATCATATTAGCGTTTTAAATTTTTAAATATAAATATGGAATCAACAGAAACAACTACTCCGAGGGCTAATATCCCTACCGGCATTGAATTACACTCTTGATTCCGAACGATTCTTAGATGAAGATAACAATCCAAAAAAGAAGGTATTAAAATCCTTTTTGGTCTAATTATAAAGGATATCAGATCCCACATTTGGAACGCGTCCTACACAGTAGGCACAGCGCACCAGAGGCCATATCCCACGACCTCATCAGGTGGGCGCTGGCAGACAGGTTTTTACAAGCTATATAATAAATATAAATATGGAATCAACAGAAACAACTAAATGAGTTGTTTAAAAATTTATGCGCTATTAGGGAACCCGCGAGCTACCACTGCCCGCAATATGAGACTTGCACTGACCGATATTAAAAATTTTTCATGTCAAAATAAGGGTCACCCATCACAGTCAATTTAATTTAAAATAAGCTTAATAAACTTAATTAGTTAAGTAAATGTCGAAACATATTCATAGAATACTTTTTTCAGAGATCTGCTAAAGATAAGTTATTCAATTTCAAAATTATGAGTGTTTCAATGCAATTTTAAATAAATTAACTCCTCCTGAATTTGAATTAATCCCACCGAAATATTTTTCTTCACACCTATTTCTCGGGGACCCCCCACCCCCGAAATATTGAGGTGCAAAAGGAGGTCGAGGACCAAAAAATAGACTATCTATACGATAATGACTCAGACCACAAAAAAAAATATTCATATCGTTCAGGGTAAACGGCAATCGAATACAAATCCTTACATCCGCAGGCATAAATCTTCTGGAACAGTGAACACAAATATTTATACAGAATTGATTACAATAACGATCTGCATTTATTTTTACGATTATCAGGGAAACAGTGAGTAAGTATTCTTTCTACCCTTAAGACCCGGGCAAAATTAGACGCCCTTGGAGTCGTGGCACGACGTTAGTTTCAACGAGATTTTTTAAACAACAAAAATAAATAATAAAAAATCGCAGTGTGAGATAACGCAATGTTTTAAAAACTACAAGCGTCTCTTGATCGATGGTCTAGTCCAATTGAGACCTTCAGAAGGAAATATTTAAATATTATTAAAAATATGGCAGTAACTTCTTATTCAGAAGGATTTCCAATAAAGGCCGAAAAAGCTCCCACCCCTTTCAGTTCTCTTCATTTCGTCTGTCTTGTCTTTTTCTCCCTAAGCACACCACCCACCCATTACCACAATTCCTGAAAGGAGGCTGAAAAGGGACTTACGCCCTACCCTCCAGCTTTGCACTACAGTGCACTAGCACGAGTAGTTATAGCTGGTGTGAATGAAACACAATAAAGTTTTAAGTTTTTTCACATTACTAACTCTTACAGTTTTCTTGTAACCGAACCTTGTTATTTTAAGTAAGGTGAATTTTATTGCAATACATGTGCACAGTAATATAGTTTTGAGTATATTACTAGAAATATTAATAAAGCGGACAATTCTACGCAAGAAATTGTAGGAAAAGAAATTATAACTTCGGGAACTTTTTTCGTGGTTTCCCTGTAAGCACATTCTATTATATTTTCATTTATTGATCTTTGTTCCCAAAATCAAATAATTCTTTTCCCGCCGGAGTACCGCTTACGAGATAACTGAACAAACCACCGTGAAGTACATTTTTGTGGTGGTTTTTCACATTATAAGGGATGGTCTATCCTCAATAAGTGTGGGACCTCTTTTTGGGTATATTGGTAATCGTTCTAAGAGGGTTATTGCTAAATTTTCCAAAAAATGTAATTGGTCGGGCTATCTTTGTCATAACCTAAGTAATAAACTGCCCGAAAAAAACTGCAACCGACGTTGTGATGGTCGTCATAGTAACTGAAAAAAGTCACGTCATCAAGCTGCCTCTCATACAGTGCCAGACCTAATAACTCGGCAACTATTTCTCTTCCTTTTGTACTTTACTAGACTAGGAAACAACACACTTAACCTGAATTTTTACAACAGTCTTTTAAGATAAATTTTTGTATACCTATATATAATCTGTTTCCACCATTTAATGCAGTTGCATATTATAGACATTTATAAAAATTAAAATGTCGTCTTATTCTTATTCTTATTACTGCTTGCTACTGTGAGATGGAAAATAATCACAATAAAACTATTTACGTCAAACTGAATTACCCATACTTAGACATTGCTACATTGTAGGTGAATCTAGTTAATTGTACGGGCAACTTTGGATAGGGTCATAAAATTGTAATTAAACTCAACTTCTCTAACACGATAGGTCATACGTTTCATAAATAAAACTGACTTCAAATTAGTGTCTTAATTTATGAAGTATTCATGAAACACTGCGTCAAGGATTCTTTTTACTGCTATTTGTTTGGTTTTAGTTAAGTATTTAACTATATTAGTATATAGTTATACAGTATGAAAAGTTTTGCACACCTAACATACTGTGACGTGTTCAGTCACGAAAACGCAATTAAACAAACGAAAACAACGAAAATTATTAACAACTAAAATTAAATTAACTACAGTTCTGATTAACACAAGTATATACATTTTTTCACATCAGTAGTCCCCCGTCGCCGTATACTTCGCCACTACTTATACTCGCGTTCCACTGTAGCCACTCCATATTACTATCGCCTGTCTATCGCTCCTGTCATATTAATGAGGAAAAAATTGTTACTGTTGTTCACCCTCGCCGGGACTCGAACCCGCCAGCGCCAATGCTTTTGCCAGTAAGCTACGAGAGGTGACAACAGTAACAACGATGAACGTACTTACCGAATCACAGAACGTCGGAATCGATGTATATTATTATTAATCATTAATAATTTAATATTTGAAGAATTTTTAGTAGGGATAAATTTGCATTATTAATATGTATTTTATGTGTAGTGGATGCAAATTAATTCAGGTATTAAAAAATTGCCCCTAGTAAAAATTCTTCAAATACTTCATTGTAATTTTATCTTTACATGAAAATTCATATTGTTACATTTATTAATTTGGATTCTGAAAGAGACAACTTTTGTATTTCTTTAAATGCATTCTACATAGGACACGTCGGAATTTACTTCTTTATTTAGAGAAGTTGTGGCTTATTTTTTGTGCCTTTTTTTCAATGGATGTGTCAGAAAACTCCCAGAAGAAATGTAAACATTATCATTATACTGGTTTCCTCTCTTTTACTGCAAAAGAAATGCCCTCTTTTTCCTACACATATGAAATATTACCTTCGGGTGTTACAACTTGCCAGAAAATTACTTCCACAACAAATGGATTCGTGGTACTTTTTTGTTCAGTTTAGGATGAGCAGTCATGAATAATGTATTACATAACGACTTTTTAATAACAGAAAATAGCAGAAAATTAAATATTATAGAGGTATTAGAAAGTATGTAACCGGAAACCTTTCCAAATATCGTCAACTTTTTGTTGAAAAAATGAAATTTCTTAGTCTATAAGTGAATATACTTAGTGCTTACTTATGGGATATCTACATAATTAAATGTTATTTCTGCACTTGGTGGTATAAATGTGTAGTGAATAGAAAATGAAAATTAGCGGGTTTTTTAATTTGTAATTTTTACTAGCGGCCCCTGTAGTTTCATTGACTTTTAAGCAAACAACTCACCTGTGTGCCACCTAACCAAAAATAACCCAATTGCTTTTTCTTAACTTCTCGATTTGTTCAATCTTCATAATTTATACGTATCGGATCTAGATAAAGTAATAATTCTAGAAGGGTCTGTGTTCGTTAAGGTATCCAATATTCATAAATAAGTTTAGTCATTTTCACATTCATTAATTTATGAATTGGACGACTCGTTTCATTCGAGAAAAAATTTGTTACATATTCCATCCTAATGATATCTACTGTCAAAATTTCAGTAAAACCAAATAAACGAACATTTCAATAAGATCATACGAATGTTATCGTTATAAAGGACTCATTTGGAAGAGTACTCAGTAATTATTAGCTAAAGTCCACCGGTGCATTACATTGCCTAGAGTTGCCATCGGGTGAATATGTTCAGAGAACTGGAAGTACATGGAGCTGTTTATCGTAAATTTTCAAAAATTATCAACAATACACCCGTTAGTGGTTTCTGGCCAAATGGGTCAGAAATTCCAATGGTAATTGCTAGAAGGGGCGACATAGCACAGCTTGAAATGCCGTCACGTCGATCGCACCACCTGCGCTTCATGATCGGCTATCTTCGCCACAAATTACGTAAATCAAGGTTTCGGACTTTAGGGGGAAAAATATACCGACTGAAGACATTGCCCAAAGTGAAAGTTTTATTGGACATTTAAAGAATATGAGGGTGAGACCGACCATCTGCTACTTCTAAATAACGATATTTGCAGTGACTCAAAAGCGTATAACTTTTCCCAACAAAAATGTCAATGTTGCAGATCAAAATGAAAACGCAGCTCGGAAATAAGTTTTTATAGAAGCAGAAATAGTAACATAAATAACATACATTTACGAAAAACTTCATTTGTGACAAGATAACAAAGTAACGTATAATTATTTTTCACTGTAAACTATAATTATCCAAAAATACCAAAGAAAAACGTTTAATTGTAGGCGTGATTTCGGTTCATTATCAATCTTTAAAAGTAAAGAAACCTTCAATCTGAATTCTCTTCACATCAAAGATGGCATAAAACTTAATTTTCATAGGATGCTCTTCCTCTCTACTTTGTAGGAAAAAAGCCCCCAGAAAAGAAAAGCAATTCGGTTAATAACCATACAGAGGTAACAATATATAATTATCCCCTACTTTAACACAAATTGTAATACCTATATAGTTAGCAAATGGTCGTTTTAGACTTTAATAACCTCATATTAATTGGTTTGCGTGTCTATCACAAAATATAATTTAATATACGTCGTAGATTCGGTTTCTCAGGTAAGGTACTTGTCAAACATGAAATACTACAGTTAGAAGTAGATATCAGTAGATGGCGGTATACTGCTTGTAATATGATATTCTATCAACTACCTTTTATGAAAAAACCTGTGGAGTGTTGATAAGAACTATTAAATCCGAAATCGAGATCCACATCTTGTACTTTTGATAAATTTCTAACCACGAACTAAATGATCTTCAATAATCTGTTTTATATTTCTGCCCTTTGTTACACGAATTCGAGAAAACAAGCTAAATTGGAGTGAAGAAGTGTTTTGTCATAATACCAACACGATATTACGGTTCATTTATTATTCTGCACAAATAACTGTAGGTATTGTCAATTGATATAAGGCGGAATATATTTTATTAAACTATTTTACAAATCATACATGAATAAAACAATAAATCCGCCGCGATTGCATAAACGATTAAAGTAGGGGTCATTACGTGGTACGGCGGACTTTTTTCTTAACAGGCGGGCTGAAAGTTCGTAGGCTAGCATAGAAAAATCTTTTTTTTTTGATAGAATTTGATTTTATTATTCAATATAGTTCCCTATGAGGGCGATACAACGATTAACGATTATAGTGGTCATACAATTTTTCGATACCATTTTTATAATACGATTTGTCTTTAGCCTCAAAATAGGCTTCAGTTTCGGCGATTACGATTATCTCTTCATTGGCGCGAAATTTCTGTCCATCGAGCATCCTCTTGACGTCTGAGAACAGAAAAACGGGGCCAGATCTGGAGAGTACGGTGGATACAGAAGCAATTCGAAGCCCAATTCATGGAATTTTGCCATCGCTTTCATTGATTTGTGACACGGTGCATTGTCTTGATGAAACAGCACTTTCTTTTTCTTTTTCCACTCGGCTAACTGTCGATTGGACTCCGGTGTGAAATGATGGAGCCATATTTCATCCATCGTCACATATCGACGCTAAACTTCGCATTCATTACGATTGAACAGCTCCAAACACTGCTTAGAATCATCGATCCGTTGTTGTTTTTGGTCGATTGTGAGCTCGCGCGGCAAAATGCTATAACTCAGATACTAATAGTGCAACAGCTGTCAAATTTATACACGCATCTTGTGAATGTTAGGGCTAATTAAAAATCATATGGATTTGATATTAGTATGCGCTATCTATAGGTCAGCCTACGAACTTTTCAGCTCGGCTGTTAGAACGGGTTAACCCGCTGGTGGACGTTTAGCTACTTCCTTATATGAAAGACATGAATCAACACTGGCTAGCATCACATAAAATGCTGTAATGAGTCTTTGTTTTTAGTTGGAAAAGTTAAGTTTCCTTTTCTTAAATAGATGCGAAACATTTAATTAATAGCACTGAAACTTTTCTACTTAAATATGCAATTCTCTCACCGAAAAGAGTTATTAATTATCTCCATGGTATTAAAGGTGGCAGTTGCATACCGTTTAAATTCCGCATTTAAACGAAGTGGGATGCTTTAGGATGCTCGTATACCGTGGCGTTCCTCCTTCACCCTGGCGAACTCCCATAACTCAGCCCTTTCGTCCAACTTTTATTTCATTGTGTAGGTGCCAAGTCTGATGCACACAACAACCTACGACGACGGTATTTTAATGAGGCTAACAGAGCTGCTTAACAATAAATTTCACTCACGTCAGTGGCCACCATTGCGAGCGTAAAAAAGACAGAAAAATTGCAGCTCTATTGTTCTTCGAGCTAACGAAACTTTTCATTTGCGCTCCACTCAGTCGGCGTATAACACCGAAATGTTTGGTAAATTACGGTTAACGATTTTAATAATTGACTTATATCATTATCTCGGTTATAATTCTTGTACTATTCTTAATTTAAAGCAGCGCAAATACTATTGGTATGTACGATCAGAATTTCCCTGCTACGAAGATATATTATGTATGTCATCGTTACTGTTTTGTTTCGGTTATGATTTATTTATTAAAAATGGGATTGCAACATCAGCTCTCACAAATTTTGACATAAGAAAAAATATGTTTGTACTGGTTGTGCCCATATTTTTTTTGTCCTTGTAAGCCATAGACTTATCCCTTTAAAATAAATCGCAGCATTTCAACACGTTTTAAACCATACTGAATCGTACTGGTTTCATTGATTTTCTGAGGTCTATATGGTTCTTTGATCGATAGCAGATTGGTTTCTGGGCTTACTTCCATGTTGTCGGTTTACACTTTTCTTGACGTTTCGAGAGTGATGTCGTTGTCTTCTTCAGAAGACTGTTTAAAAATAGATGTCGTCGCGTTTTGTTGGTATTTATGAAAGATGACTGCAATATTCACAAAACGCTAAAAGAATGTGGTTTTGTTTCCTTGCAGTCGCACTAGTTATATGTTAAAGAATCATTTAAATAGGTCGTCATTTCTGAAAAGTACAACCATTTATATACAAATAACCGAAGTGAGAGCTGACATCAAATGTCTTTGCTTGAAAGAAATGTTTACCGAAGATATAAACATCGACTTGGTGGAAACACTGGAAGACTGCAGTTTCACTGCGCAAATAACGCCCATATACGTCCCTCACTAATGATACCTTTAAAAGAATCAAAATATTTTTCTGCCAGACCGAAGAGTAAATATTAAAAATCTAACTGAGGTCACAAGAATCCAATGTAGCAATATTCAAAGAATTTTCGCAACGAACTGTATATAAAAAATATTACCGAAGAGTAAAAGAAGATATGAGTTGACATGCCAAGAGCTAATCTTGAAAAGAACCAAGCTGATAGAGGCATTTTTTGTGACGATTTGTGACGACCTTCGGGAAGCGACCTTTGTCGAACGCACAACATCTTGTTTTTATCAATATTCCCCTTTTGTATTTCGTTGTAGTTCAAGTTTTTAGTGTTTCATAAATCCAATAGTAAATTCAGTTTTTTATTTACTTACAATCTACAGAAATTACTGTGTCAAATTAATTTGGGGCACAATTGCGGTCTAGTGTATGTAGGAGACTTACAATCTCCTTGGGAACTCTCCGTATGCTAAGTCCTCAATTATTTCAGTACCTATGGATGTCATGATTTCGCCATCCTAAATTGATGTAACGATGTATGACTGTTTATTCTTAATTTAAGTTTCGCCTCTATAACTACACCTCTTTGTTTTCCTGACACAGCTTCTTTCCTTGCATTGTGAAATTGGTTCTCCTTAGGGTTATTTCGATTTCGGTAATCCATTTATTCTTTGATTTTCCTCTGTTTTTATGTTGTTAATTGTACCTGCTTCTCATAATTTTACTGAATTAATTAGTTCATGTTGGTGTTATTTATTTACAGTCAACAATTTTGTTTCTTTTTTATAATAAACTATATTTTTCGTAGTTCATTTTATTTCCTATTTGGTAAATTTATTTATTTTCGAGTGGATTTAGTTACAAATTTCAAATTCATGTCGAAAATTACAATAAATGAAAAATTTATTTAACAAAGTTCGACGGTTTGTATTCAGACAATTCAAAGTAAACCGGGGAAGCTTGGATAAATCTGTGTCCGATTACTTACTGTCATTCGAGTTTAGGATGGCACGGGTTTGAATAAATTTCGATTATCTGCTGTATGTAACGTAATAAGCTTACCAAGCGAACATGTCTAGTCCATGTAATTTCCATATTAACTGATGTTGACCGAATTTCGGTAGCACCAACGTTTTGTTTCCCGGTTACATTAGTTCCTGGCCGTTCTGTTAAATATTGCAAGCCACCTTTCTTGATTTATTAGTAATTACTCTTTTAGCTAATCCGTACACGTTGCATCCTTTTTGTTGAAAGAATTTACATTTAATTCTCCTCGTACGAAAAGCTGCTCCAAATTTAATCTACGCTAATTCCACAAAGTACTTTACTGTTGATACAAATAATTTTGCATGTTAACGTATAAAAATATAATTTAAACTTTGGATGGTGCAAGGATAATGAAGTATTTTAATAATTAAATTAAAACACAGAAAACTTCAACAAATATATAACACAAACTCAACAATTGATTCGGCTAAATAGCCATTTGCTAGAGTACAAACTATACTAAAATAAAATGTGTAGACTTATTGTTTAAATAGTTTTTGGAATTCCCTACCCATATTATATATATATATATATATATAGACCCCAGGAGGAGTGGGGTGTTAAAGACGTACAATTCTTTTTGGTTATTTATCATCTTTTTCTTGTTCGTAAAGCCTTTTTTATTTCTAGAAATTCTAAAAGGGTTAATCTTTTGCCTTTTAGTATTTCTAGAAATAAAAAAGGCTTTACGAACAAGAAACAGTGTTGAAAACTCAGTTCTATGCATCAAAGTATGCTCTTTCCGAAAATTCAAACGGATTTTAAATAAAACTTGACATAAGCGAGTTGAGGTGCCTCAAAGTATCCTGTGTTCTTATAGATTAGGGAAAATGTATAGTTTTGTGATTCTTTTTGGCGAATTATAAAACATCCTTTGGATGTTGAAAAATAACATTTTATGTACAAAAGGCTGTTCTTTTCAATGATTAAAACGATTTTTAATTCAGTCTCTAAATAAGCAAGTAACACGCCATCTGAAGTAGATCTAATAAAAAAATCTTTGTTAGTTAGGCAACCCCAATAACTGGAAAAGTATGATGGCCGACACCAGCAATACTTCAAAATTGTAATGGCCGACCAAAGCATCAATGCGGCAACAATCAAAAAAGTATAATGGCCGATACTAACAACAATGAAAATTGTAATGGCCGACAGCGGCAATAATCAAAATGAGGCGGAGCTTCTTAGATAAAGAAAAAGTAGGCGTATACCTTCCTATACCTAATCGTGTAGTCGTAAATAATATAATTAATCATTTTTATTATTATTTCAATAGCAATAAGATTTAATATGCTGGTCACATTTTTTATTATAAAAACAAAAGGATGTAACTTATTCACAAAAACCCCGGTTTTATTTCTTGGTTTTTAGAATAAATATCATTCAGTCGGTTTCATTTTTATACTCGCTTTAAACTTAAACATTTGGCACCTTGACTTCTTTTTATCCTTACTCTGACTAGATACTCGTAGAACTATTTATTAAATAAACAATAAAATGATAATTGTAACATTAGTTGATGATATCCATTGCAGTAGCTTTTTATTAAGTAGGTACTGGATGTATCTTATGTAAATGTATTTTCATTACTTATGAAAATGTAATTTAGAAAAATACACTTTTGTATTACTTAAACTGAAAGTGGGTGACAAACTAACACAAAGACAATATTTAAACTTTTATGTAATACCTATATACTTACTATAACGGATACGATCGATACCTCATTTACTTCTGTTTGCTTTGAAAGAGGTTAAAGTATAGAAACAACATTTTTTATCAGACGTTCGCTCTCAACAAACATCGTTAAAATGAATTACAGTGTATCACGTCTCGAAACTCCTTTTTTATATGTTACAGAAATCAATACAAACAGGATATGTCTCCCTACAGAAGAGATTTCCAGCAATTGAGACTGAAATTAATGACTGACAAAAATAATTTTGTTTAGATCCTTGGGACAATAAAGCAAAAACCTTTTCAATAAATCATAATCAAATGGAACTAACTTTGTAATATTATGGAATTTGTTTTGTTGTAGCATGAGTATGCAGTAATAAATAGTAAAGAAAACTGACATTGACTGAGGGCAATTAATATTAATGCACGCAGAAAAAGCCTGGTTGGTAGGTATTATTCACGCTTGATTGCTTCAATAACTTTACCTAATGAATTATTTCCTTTGTATAAAAGAAAACTAAAGTTGATTCCTTTTATGTTTTTGCTTTAAAGATGTTTTTGTTAATTTCTTATTTATTGTACTGTGTACTAGGCTAACTAAGGATCTATCAGCTGTTTATAGATAAGTAGTTGATAAATCCTCTATAACTCTAACTTATATTGGTCGGGTTGTTACGGAACGGAAATTAATCTGTGGATAGATGAGTTAAAAGCGATTAATTTGTAAGAGAATCGGGGAACGATTTTCATGAATTATATTATCTGTATGGGACGGTAAGTAACGATTTACTTGCATTTAAAAGAAAAATCCTTTAAGAGCAGAACACGAGATTTCAATTTCACCGGAAAATGGACAAGTTTTACAGTAACATGTTCGGATAATAGGAAGGGGGGTTACATTTCCAAGCAGGAACAAGGAGTGTAGGTATATAGAGTGAAAGTATCCTATTGTTTTTTTTAATTACATTATCGAGGTAGTGCTTAAAAATTAGACAAATATAGACCTCGGTATATTTAATTGAATTCCTGAAGGGTGAGCTGGAACAAAAGAAGTGACCGACAGGGGCGAAGTAGACAAAAGTTATTGTACGATTATTATTATGATTCTTCGGAAGTATATAAATAAATTGTACAATCGATTGATTGCGTTGGCTGTTACTTGGTGAATTAAATTATTTAAATACCTTACATCCAAATATTATTTTCACAATAGCAGAAGACAGTTTAAATTTCCTAGATTTAACTATAACGAGAAACAACAACAAACTTGAATTTAAGATATTTCATAAACCTACATATACTGGCATAACTCAAAATCAGCTCATCCAATACAACAAAAACTTTCAGCGTACCACTTTATGATACATAGATTAACTAGCTTTCCTTTATTTGACAACAAATACGATTCAGAGTTAAAGCTTATAAAAAAAATAGTATACAACAACATACAAATTGGATAAATCAGCAATTCAATTAATTTAAAAATAAAAATTACTTTAGTTTAACATATATTGTAAAATTAAGTAATAGAGTAGCATCAAAATTAAGAAAACAAAATTTAAACGTAACATTTAAAACTACAAATAAATTAGGGAAACCAATTAAAAATAACAAAGATAAACCGACAAATATAAACTATCAGGTGTGTACAAATTAAGTTGCGGTTCATGTGAAAAATGTTACATAGGCCAAACAGGCAGATCGTTTATTACTAGGATCAACGAAAATTTAAAATCTTATGAAAACAATAAACAGAACTCAAATTATGCAAACCACTTACTAGCCGAAAACCACAATTTCAATCAAGATTTCAAAATTTTACATGTGTTAGGAAAAAAGCACAAAATTAAATGTTCTAGAATAGAAATTATCGCTGTTGGTTGTAGTCTACAACCAATAGCGAAAATGGATAGACCTCTGAAGAAGCTCGCCACTCGTGCTAGCGAAACGTTAGGAAGCAATTCCAACCGACAACGGCCTGTACACCCGAAAAAGGACAACATCAGTTCAATTAGAAATTAATAAAATAAAAAATTATAATCCCGACCTATTACTGAACGACCAGATAGATTTAAATAATTCACCATTATTAAACTTATTCAAAATAAAAAACCCCACCCCTTAAGTTAAGTTAGATTATAAATACGATGTTTTGTGTAAACTCAAGCAAACTATAGTAGTGAAAATTAAAAATCTTGTGAAAAGTTTAATTGTGTTTTACTCAATATATTACAATTGGAGAATGACCATGACACTGTAATGTTTTCTTATTTTTATTAGTTAAAATTTAGTGTCATAACAGTTTCCTTTAATGTGAGGAATTTAGAAAAAAACATATTTTCATTGTAAATATAAATATAAATATAAATGTTGAATCAACAGAAACAACTACTCCGAGAGCTAATACACCTACTGGCATTGAATTACACTGTTGATTCCGATACACTCTTAGAGGAAGATATAACATATTCAAAGGATTTTAATTCCTTCTTTTTTGAATATATTTTCGTTGGTTGACCCAACATTACTGATTGTGAGACAAGGCTCGTAGATGTGCAAGTATTCTGTACAGTGGGCAAACGTTTGTCCATTTGTCGTTTTTATTGGTAAAGCGAGTGTAGTTTCGCGGGTTTTCGATTCAATTTTATTCGAGCTTGTAGATCGGTAGTGGGTGTGTTAAGATTAAAAAGAGACGAAAGCAGCTTTCACAAGACCTTTACGTATCCTCATACACCTGGGAAATAATGTCTGCATTAGTCGTTACAAATGTTTCCTCTATTATTCAGACCTCTCGTCGCGTCCTTTCTTAGTAGAGCATACAAGGACTAAATGAAATAATAAATTTCCATGAAGCCTTTTACTACGAGGAACAACTCGATTCCGCTGAAATTCAGATAGTGAATAGAAGAAAAACGGGACATAATGATGCTGATGCCACTTAATTATATTCATACGAATTGAAGAGCAAGAAGCAGGAGTCATTAAAGTAATTTGAGTTAACTACACTATTTAAAATTTGTCTACAGTCAGCTCAGAAAAATTAAATAGCACAGCCAGCTAGCTAGTTAAGTTCCACTTATATAAAAAATGGAATTAAACGCCTTATAACACTACAAACAATGTTTATTGGTACAACCCAATGTATACGTTTCGACTAAGAGATAGTCATCTTCAATGGTAATAGTAAACTAAAATTAAAAAAATATTATAACATAAGTATCTAAATATATTCTAAAAAACTACCTGTAACATATTGAAGACTATTGAGCAGGGCGTTGTTGGTGAACGGTAGGTCAAAATTCATCAAAGAATCCCTGAATTTATGAATGTAAATACACTCGTAAACATTTAGGTTGATATAATTGTGACAAAGTTTAAATAATTCAATATTATAGTCTATACTATGTCCCGTGTTTAAAGCATTGTATGCAACTACTGATTTTTTTTTTAGGTAAACCTAAAACAAGGAGTTCATTCAACAATCAGCAGTTGCATACCATGCATACCTTTACGAAGGTAAATCACATAAAAACGGCAATTTTGTAAAATAAATTTATTGATTAATGGTAAACACGAACTAAACATTTAACATTTTTCAATATAGTCACCTCCGTGCTCTACACACTTTTGTCGCCGATTTGGAAGCTTGAACATTCCTTCTTCATAAAAAGATTATGGGCGAGTTGTCCAGCTGAGCCCATTGCGCGCATTCTCCTCTACTTCTTCATTGCTTTCAAATCTTTTGCCTCCAAGTGATTCTTTTAAGGGCGTGAACAAAAAATAATCACAGAGTGACTAGTGATTATTCAGGGGTATAAGGAGGATTATAGAGGCTTGAGAGTTTCCCAGCCCATTTCTTCTAATTTATTCCTTGTCAAAACTGCGGTATGTAGCCTGGCGTTGTCATGAAGGAGGATGACGTTTCGACGTCTCGAATGGGCATACCCCGTTGTTTGCTTTGATACGTGATTTTTGTCGACTGTAACAACTCAGAATAGTAAGCCACGTTGACTGTTCATTGATCGTGAAGAAAATCAATGAGTAAAACTTCCCTTGAGTCAAAGAAAACAGTCGTAAGCACTTTTGCAGCTGAGAGACTGGTTTTGGCTTTGACAGGGCAGCCTTCAGCCTTCATCCTTTCTTCGCCACTCCTTACTCGCCATTTTTGATTCGGGAGTGTAGTGGTGGACCCACGTCTCATCACAAGTGACGATACGCCATACGCCTAAAGAAGAAACTCCCCTTCTTGTCGAAATCGATTCAGAATTCTTTCACTGACCTGTGAGCACTAATTAAAGCCAAGTTCATCAGTTATAACGGATTGAACCGAACAATCCTTCCGATCATCTTCAACAAGCTCGCGAACAGCACGGATGTTGTCATTTGTGACACTTGTTCTTGGGCTTCGATCATGACTTTCATTTTCGACACGTTCTCGCCCATCCCTGAATTCTCTGTTCTCTGACCTACGTATGCACTTGATTCTGAGACAGTGTAGCATCCCCAAAACTGCAAACTGTGTCTTCAAACGAGTGAAAATTTCCGATGGTTTAACGCCTTCATTAGTTAAAAGCTTTATAATGATGCGTTGGTACCTGCGCTCAGTCATGACTGTGCTGCGGATCTACGGACAGAACCGAGCGCAGCTTGTAGGATCAATACTTTCTTTTATCGAGATAGTACTTTTACGTTTTCTAAAGTAAATATATGATTTTTATCTACACAATAGGTGTGATTATTATATTTAACCCGGTCATAATGTTCCTTTTGGTTTTTCCAATGTAAATAGCAGGGTAATTCGCAAAAAATATTTTACAAACACCACTACATTTTAGGTTATCGGTTTTATTATTTACTACATCATTGATTATAATCTTTCTTAGAGTTCTATTGCTACAATAAGCTGGGTTGATATTATTTCCACGCAAATAATTGCCTTTACTTTTCCATTGAACGTCACGCCGTTTAACGACAGCAAGTAGGTTGGTCGGTGTTTTGTCGGAGCTTCCTGCGACGTGCTGATGAGAACTAGTACGAGTTCGAAATCGCGATCCACGTCTAACAGTTTCGACAGAATTTTGGCCGACAACATCTTTTAATGGAATAAAATAGTGCTAATCGATTTCAATAACGTATTATTCATGGTGTAAATTGTAAAGAAATTAATGGCGAACACATTAATTATTTTGTGTGTGAAGGGGGATGTGGTTCTGATATTAGAGAAACGGGGGTGATAGGTGGTGCTACTTGTGTAGGTACGGGATTTTGTGTAAGCAACAGCTACTAATTAATGGCAAACATGATTCTGACATTAATTTCGATGCATACATAAACACTCATCATACAACTAGTAACTGCAACTGCAACTGTCTGCTTGTGATGCTGTTTCGTGATAATGCGCGTTCTATCTACTTGTCACAACCCCGATAGTTTTACAAAAGCTTACACTGTACAATAACACACACACACACCTCAAAATTACAGGTTGGTAAAAATCGAACCTCTAGAAAATGTTTTGTTAACATAATGAAAGTTTAGAAGTTATAATTGTAGCAGACATTTCATGAAATATGAAATAGTAATTATTTAAACCTTGGTATATTTCTTATGAAACATTGCACTAGAAAGAAAATCAATAGATAAGTTTATGTGAAAAAGTTTTATATTATTTAGCGAACTAAACAGTATATATTTTTTTGTTTTGTTTTAATATAGTTTCAGTTTGGTACAATTCTATTCAGTTCGAGATATTTATTTTATTATCAGGTATATATCTAGAAATTTTTTATGGATATTGTGATATTATATGTTTATGATCATAAGCCCTAACTCATTTCGCAGTTTTCACAAAAAATTATTGGTTACTTTGTAGTAAGTACATTTTCAAGAAACATTTGAGATTGCTATTTTTTACTCCTATTTTTATATTTTCCCCAAAACTACAACACGTTTATATAAAACTTCAACCTATCTATATAACAGAAGCTGGTTTATAATTGTCATGCGAGCCTTTTAGGAAACCGGTTATAAACACCAATATATCCGAATAGTTAATTACTCCTTTAACTGATTAAGAACTTCAACAAATATATTCAAAAATTACTCTACAATTGTTTCGGCTAAATAGTCATTATCTAGAGTACTAAGTATACTATATAGATAATGTAATGTAATGTAAAATTGTGTTTTGACTTCCTTAATTATCAAAACATTCTTCATCATCCATGCACCATCTAAAGTCTAAATTTGTTACAAACATTTGTTTTTCGGCGCAAAGACTTGGATGAAATATTATATCTTCTTCAATTTCAATTCTGCAGATTGTAGACGAACAATTAAAAAAATTAAAATACAACTAAATTAAAGCTGTCTTAAATTTTATTGATATGAATACACTATCCATTAAGATTCCACATATTCATATAAAAAATCAAATTCGACAAACTATTCTGCGATCATTTTCATTTAAAAGAAACTAAATGTATCCCAACAGCTGATACAGATTTAATAAATGAATCAAACATAATTAAAGCACTTAAGGTAGTAGAATAATGTCCAAAGCAGATAGTTACAAAATCAAGGCTTCCACGGCAAAAGTTTCGTTTCACCAAAGTTAGTTACTTAAATTTAAAGGTTTAATGGTTATTTTGACGTCCCTTATTGTGAGCGAGCAGTAAATGAATATGTACTATAAGTATGCCATTAATATCCGCAAAAATGATAAAGAGGAAGAAAAGACAATAGTGAAACGAATCAACAGCTTTTTTTACGTCTATTGTAATATTGAGACGCGCAAGAAAAATTGCCTTTTCTGTTATTATGACTTAAACAATATTGTATCGATAAAAAGCGATTGTGGTTGTGAAAAAACAAATCACAGACAGGTACAAAATCAAATTTAAGTAAGTATATAAACTCCACCGTGAATTTTTTGAAAATTTCATTTTAAAATTGGTGTTTATCTTAAAAAATACACTTTCTATACACGCTAGGGATACAGAAGCAATTTAAACTGTTTTCAGTGTGCGATGTGACGCGTCTCAACGTATAAAAAAAGCTGTCAATATTTACAAAAACAAAAAATTAGTTAGAATTTTTATTACTAATAGGAAACAAATTTAATGGTTACTTATTTTTTAATCTCGTCGAAATTTGGTCACTTTTTCACAAATGTTGAATGAAACGATTTAGAAAATGTAATATAAATAACATTTAAGGTGTATATATATTAGGCTGGCTAAAATAAAACTTTTATTTTATTGTTTCAAAGTCACATGTTTAATAGTTGTAGAAAGAGGAAATAAGATGCCTGTTATAATTTGAGCCCATAATACTAAAATTTACTGGTTCCTGAACTTAATTTTCCAATTTATATTTAATTAACATAGGGAAAATTGTTTTACTTACATATAAATTTTGTAGCTCAGCAACGGAGTAATGAACCCCAACTCTCTGATTTCCTTGAAAATTTAATATGTTGGGCAAATGGCGCGGAAATTATTTGGTCACATCATTTTTCTAATTCAACTATTTCGAAAATTATTTGTGGTTAAAGTTATATAAATCATGTAAAAATTCACTTCCTTCGAGATTAACACTTATCACAAAATATTTTGGGATTTCTTTAGAAAAGCACTTTAACTGCTATAGAATTAAGTCCTCTAATGAATTTATTTTTTGTTAAAAAGGAGTGCATACAAGAAATCTTTTTGATTAGACATTCTTTTCGAACAGCAAATATTTAAAATAATTCTAAAAGGTTAAGAAATTCCAATTGTCTTCACGTTAGTGGTAAAGAAATTTTCAATAATGTACGTGTATAGATAGGTTTTTACTAACTTACTCAAATTCTGATGTATAATAATGTTGGAAAGCCCTGGGCAATCATGGCTGGAAAATGGCATATTGACTGCATTTTCCATATCGTTTATAACATATTTATATTGAAACTCTTACGGTCATTTTGCAGAACAATTTTTCATCAAATTTCACTTATCAATATATAAAGTCTGACAGAAACTGGAATGTTCGTTAATTTAATTTTATATTGATCGGAAGATTCTTATTATGTGAAAGAATGTCTCCATAGCTTGTTAAGAATCAGACAATATATTCAAATATAAATAAAACAAGTTTGGATTTTGAAAAATAATGCAGTAGAATATGTTTCTCGTTAAAGATGTACGGAACTAACATATAAAAGTTGCACAACAACACACAAAAATGTTTATGTAGATATATATATATATATATATATGTTATGGCATATATATATATATATATATATATATATATATATATGCCATAACACCAACAACAGCCAAAACAATATTATTTTGTCAAGGTACTAAAAGATATTTTGTGAAACAAACCAAGTACTTATCTTTCAATCTATTTAATGTAATTAACTTGATTCAGCAACCCTATTATTATTACTAGAACTAAGTACGTATTATTGATAATTGATTTTAGGAAAGCGTTATTGCACCTTACTTAATAGATTTTACTACGGAATCCCAACTAATCTGTTAATGTTTACCATACATGTGTTATTCGATCAAAGCAAGATTGCCAGAAAGGTCGCAGCTTAGGAAGGGAATTATATTCAACATTTTCGCCGATTAAAAGCTTGGACAACTTAATCAAAAGCAATTCTGCAAGCCTCTGGCCAGATTTTGATTCGACCTCATGCAAAAATACCAACTATGTTGGAATAACTATGCAAATTTCATTGATTCTATACAGCCGACTCCTAACCCATAAGTTTCCACTTGCGGTTTCAGATTAATGCCAGAAATAACATTTCTGACCATCAGCTAACATTTCTGCTATTGCGTTTTCAGTATTAAGGATGTATGTGCACATTTTTTAAATACTTAAAATGGACAAAATTTTGAGGAGTTATTGATTTATTTTAATATAGGTACCTAACACTGTAAAATTTAAAAATTTACTGAACAGCTCAACAACTACTTTTAATGATTTATGAACTTGAATATGAGTTTTTCCAATAAGTGAACAGTGAAAGAATATAAGAACATAAGCTTTCACGGCCGGAATTCATAGTAGAATGATGGTTCGGGCTTGTAAGCCGTGGTCGATGTGAACGGTTTCTACGCTACCGAAACTTCGAGGTATAATCTTCGCCCGCGTAGTCAACGCAGCACCCACTGAGGATATCAGCCGTAGTTGCTGACGAAACGTCTGGACGAAACCGTTCACATCGACCACGGCCTACAAGCCCGAACCATCATTCTACCAGTGAACAGTTTATTAACGTTATTAAATGCCTACCTATTAATAAATTTTAGGTTTAAAAGTCTATTTATCGTGAAATGAAACGCTGCTAGCTTGGTTTGTACCGGGTATGCAGAATAAGATCGTATAATTGTGTCTGTATAGACTTTTAAACCTACCTCTTTCCAACGAACACTACCACAAAGAAATCAATACAATAAAACTAATGGCAAAGAACAATGGTTACAAACGCAATGTCATAGACAACCTAATCAACAAAAACTTAATACGAAAGTTTCAAAATTAATATACAATGCTATCCCGACGGAATCTAATAATTCGAGTCAACAATTTTGTTCCATTAAATTTATCAATAACATTAATTACAAGTTTAGAAATAAGTTAAAAAAGTTTAACCTTACAGCTATAGAAACTAACAATTGTAATCTAAAAACCCTACTACTAAAAAATAAACCAACACAACCACCGGAATCAAAAAACGGGGAGAGCGATTAAAGTTCGCTTAAAAGAACATAATAATAGTATCAGTAAAAAACATAAAAGAACAGGGTTCGCGGAACACTGTACTACTTTTAACCATTCCTTCAACTTAAATAATTCTAAAATTTTACACTGCAACGTAAACAATTATAGAAAATTGTTAATTCATGAAAATTTTGAAATAAAAAAGCCTTGTTTAGCAATTTAAATTTAGTCAATAGTCAAATAGATTTAGGCTCTACTAACTCCCCACGCCTCCTATGTAAATTGTAGATGCATATAAATATAATATATTGACATTAGTTATAAATTTTAGTGCAATTATTCTTGAAAATGATCGCAGTTCGATCGAAACAATTGTTGAGTTATCGAAAATAAATTAATGTGAAACATTTTACGTCTTTTTTGACATTTAAATTAGTTTTATGAATCATGTTTCACAAACGTTGCACTATCGAATCTCTTAACGTACTATTTTTAATTTTTTGATACGTATACAATCTAAAACTCTGGTCTTATTTTTTCCTATTTTATTCAATACCTAAAAATCAAAGAAAATTTTCTTTTTTTTATTAACAATTTGAAATCAGTCTGTGCATAGCCAGCTGCATAGCACACACTGTAGCGACATTTGGGGTCGGAGTTCCATTTAGGGTACTCGATGTACGCCGAAATGGTCGCCATTACTTATGCTTCTTATTTGTAATTTACAAATATGCTGCTATTAGAAACGATTGGGTTACATACTGATATACAATTATTATTTAAGGTTTCATGCTTTTTTTACAAATTAATTTCTATTCCTATGTACCTTTTTGAAAAATTATTCAAGCATCTATCGCACTTCTTCACATCACCAAAGAAAAGTTCTCGTTAAATAGAACGTTAGGAGTAAAAATAGAAAAAATAATGAGTCTGAAACTAACAAGGATCACTTAATGCACATGGGAAAGTTGGCGCTAGTCCTTGAAATCCTTACCGGGCTTCATTCAAATAACACTACTTGCTGTTATGTTCTTTATACAGGGTGTTAGGCGGAATGGAAAATAAATTCCTGACTATTTTCGGACACATTTGTTACAATGGTAGCTCAAAAATGCAAAAATCAGGTTGCGATAAAAAGTTAGTCAGACAGCATGCTGTAAGCTTACTTAAAATTAATTATTTCTATTTCAATTGTAGTGTTTTAATGCAACACATAATAAAAGCGTATACAACAGCTAAGTAAATACGTGAAAAACACCTGTTTTTACCACAATTTCTTAATTTTCCGTAAACTAATGAATAAGGGAAAAATAATATAATTAGACCTTTTTCTTCCATCCATAAAAATGAATGGATGACATTACTTGATAGTTTGGCTTCTCAATATGAATACTTAAAATTATTTTCTGTGAAATATCCCATACGGTTTAATACATCTTTTTTAAATCATTCGGAATTCCTGGAATATTTTGAATTGAACCACAATTGGCAAGGACTTGGTTTTTCGTTACGTCATCCCACAATCCTAACTAAGTCAAATCTCTAAGCAAATGGTGATTGACGACAAAAACTTCTGATAAACGCGTCTTATATACAGATTCGATGTGTATGGTTCTACAGATTCATTATTGTCTAAAATTTGAGCTGTTGAAGCAGTAGGCATTGGAGCAAGAAGTAATGAATTTCTAATACCGTGTTTAGCAATTTTTGCTTTCAAAGCATCCCACCCACAGTCTGTGGGCGTTTTTTTCCACATATAATATTGTAAAATCTCCTTGCTTATAGGACTACCTCCATAGGTGGAATAAGGACCATCTTTCTCTGCAATTTCACAGCTCGCTTCAAGTGCATCGTAAAACAATGTTTCGAAAATTTGTTGATTAGGTTTCGCAGCATCAGAGCTGTCATAAGCAATTCAAGCAATATTATCCACTCATTTTTATGGATGGAAAAAAGATTTAAAAACTGGAATGTATTATTTAAGAACAAAAGCTAATATAATTAGTTTAATGTTCTATTTAGTAAAAAGTATTCTTGAGATCCGCAGCTCTAATGAATAACCGTCATTGTGAGGCTTTTGTGTCTTACTATTCCCCTATGTAATTTAAACAATTTATGAAACGATCGTTACAAATAATATCAGCAGCCTGATGAATAATCAACACATTATATTGCTAGCTTTATAAATATATTAAATATTAAATCGAATAAGTAGACATACATGCATATAGGCAACATAAAATAATACAAAACCATGTAAAATAAACACTCCAACCGAACGCTATTTGCTCTTTCGATCGATGTTTTTTAATTATAACAAGTTTCCGCTGTGCTAGTTTGAAAGTAAATATCATTTAAAATAACATTTTAATCGTTACATTAAATTTAATGCATAAACAATTTCGCGTTTAAGGTACCTAACTCTTATGATAAAAGCGTGTATATTGTTCAACATCACTTTTGAATGTTTATTGAATCTGAAAATCCACTCTAGTGAAGTCGCTTCTAATTTGTGACTTGGTACATTTCGCGGCAATGTTTTATTCACGTTTACACCCCGACACTGTTCGTAAATCTTTGTTGATATGTTTCAATGTTCGAATAAATCCGCTCATACATTGCATGTAGATTTATGAAAATGACTTTGTCACATCGTGTCGTAACGATAAAAATCGGTTTAGGTAGAATGAAGATCTACGAATTTTTATCTGTTTGTGCGATGACAGTTGCAGTTGAGTATACGAATAACAAATTATCGTTACGATTGAAGTCACGGCCGGCGTCTAATTCTAATAAACGGTTCTACGGGTTCATAGGCCGTGGTCGGTTTGGATTTACTCCTAACGTTTCGTCTGCAACTGCGGCAGACATCTTCAGAGGCGGTGTGACAGTGGTTGTTGAGTCAACGCAGAACATCCACAGCGAATACTACGACCACTGCCACACCGCCTCTGAAGATGTCTGCCGCAGTCGCAGACGAAACGTTAGGAGTAAATACAAACCGACCACGGCCTATCAACCCGGAGAACCGTTTATTAGAATTATCGTTACGATATTCTGTTTTCATTTTGTAAAACTTACTTTGTTGATTTTAACGTTTTTCCACTGTAAGATATTTAAAATCCTTACCTACTTAATTATACAAAGGGTAGTAAAATTAGAAAGCACTTTGAAGATGAATAAATTCTTAAACTCCAGACAACAAAATTGGCACATTTTCTATTTTATTCATGAATTATCGCGTTTGACAAGAAACATCATTTCCTTTTAGGATTGTTCACCTCATGGTAGTTGGGCTATGGTTGGGAATCGTTTGGAAATTTAATGAGGGTAACCTTTCTACACATAATCTCAAAAATTACTAGATAAAATATTTTTAACTTATTTCGATCAATATAAACCCAAATTTACCTACAATATGAAAAAGGGAGAATTTAAGATCCAAGTATATATTTATTTATCTCCACAAACATTTTTTGTGTGATAGAAAAAAGTATTTTGCAACAGTAACTTATTGAAATCAATGAACTCTTAAATTCCTTTTTGGAGAACTGGCATGAAATAACATATTTGAATTATGAAAGTCTTGTTTGAAATTCCGACAGTTCTTTTTGATTAATTGGACATTATTTAAGTAATAAGTTAGTTATACTTATACAAAAATACTTGTCTTTGTTCAATTATTTTCTTGTCAAAATAAATTCTTACAGTAATCATTTTAAACTGTCACTAAAACAAATGAGTTCAATCGAAACATTCAATACTAATGTATTAATAAAGTAAAAAAAAAATCCGATTACAACATGGGGTAAAGGAAAATAAATATGAATTATGAATTTCAATAAATTGCCTGTAATATGATATTATATCAGTTAGTTTTTACGGAGCAGGTTTGTCAGTGATTTATCGAAACACTGAAACTACCCATACCGTGGGATGAGGACTAATAAGTTACAAATGGAAATCCACATCTGGTGGTTATTTATTTATTTCTAAAGAACTTAATATTCCTCAAAAATAAAAAAATTAATATTTTAAACAGTTAGTTATTGAAATAGAGAATAATAAAGGAGACTGTGGTATGTAATAAATTACAAACAGAGAGACTTACCCCTATATACCACAAACAATCACTAATGCGGACACGTGTTTCGCCCACTTACAATGTGGATATTTTCAACGCAAGATTGGTTCTTAAGATTTAAAATTAGATTATTTATACTAAAACAAAAATTCAGGTTAACGAAAATGGGTGGACCCTATCAAATTAACCAATCAAAAACCTGACACAACAAGAGGAAGTGGGTGATGTGCTATTTTCCACACTAATAAATATAATATTGAAACCTTTTTACTTGAATTAAACTCAAAATTTCCAAGTATTAAATTCACTTGTGAGAAAGAAAATAAAGAACAATTGCCTTTCTTAGATGTCTTAGTAATTAGAAATAATAATAAGTTAGAATTCCATATTTTCAGGAAAGAAACTAATATAAACCGGTTTATTCACTTTGACTCCAATTATTTTTTACAACATAAAATGGCTGCTTTTAACTTTCATGTGGATAGATTAATTAATTTTCCTTTAAATAATGTGAGATTTAAAAATAAATTATTAAATTTAAAAAACATTGATACCTTCAATGGTTTCCCTCCTGAACATACAGATAAAATACTTACAAAAACACAACATAAGACCTATGATAAAAATTCCACGACACTACTAGCGTCATCTGACATTAAACCAAAATATTTCAAATAACCTTTCCATCGTATTTCATCTGGAATTGATAAAATTTTTAATGATTTCGGTTTTACAAGAATTTTCAAAACTAGTAATAGTCTTAAAAATATCTTAGGAAGTACTAAAGATAAATTCAAGTCTAGAATTTATGAAATTAATTGTGAGGGTTGTAATCCCAAATATGTTGGATAAACCAAACGTGCTATCTCTACTAGATATAAAGAACATATTTCTGATTTTAGACTGAACCGGAAAGACAAATCAAGTGTTGCCCAACATATTTTTGATACTACTCATCTCATAGGCCCTAATAGTCATAAGCTAATCAAAGAAGTCTCTTGAAAATCGGAACTAGATGCTTATGAAGGTTTATATATTCAAAGGAATAAAGAATGAATTCATATTTAGGACCCATTTCCAATTCTAGTTTATTCCAATTATTGCAAAAGATTTAGTTGATTATAGAACCCACTCTTTCCTTTCTCTTTCTCTGTTCTCGTCACGTATCTTGAAGCATGCGTATTTTTTATCTATCTAAGCTACTTAATTTAGCTTGTATTTTAGATGAATATGGTTATTGAACATGTGCGTAACTTGTTTCAGTTCCTTTTACGTGTTTGTCGAAGCATGCGTTAGAAAATGTTTAACTAACATTATTTTTGTTCATCATAAAGTCGTTTTCTTACGGTATTAACTTATTCACGTTTCCAACCTGTCCCGCTCCTACTGTTACTAATCACCCTCTTCCCCTTGTTGTTTCAGGTTTTTTTCACTACCCTGAACATTACTTTTAGTATAAATAGTCTAATTTTAAATCTTAAGAACCAGTCTTGCGTTGAAAATGCCAACATTGTAAATGGGCGAAACACGTGTCCGCATTAGTGATTGTTTGTGGTATATATGGGTAAGTCTCTCTTTTTGTAAGTTAGTTCTTGCTTGTTCTTATTTAATTAAATCTTTCAATTGAGTATTTTTTTATTCTAAAATTTATATTTTTCACAGCTATTGTTGAATACGTGTTTATATTTACTGTAAAATATTCTAAATTTTATAACATTATCAAACTTTAGTGTTTTTTTCCCTAAATTTTATGAGACGGACTGCTTATGGCATAGTTTCAGCTTAATCGTGCTTTAATTTTAAGAAGGAACGAGGAAAAAAGATACTTTGAAAGTTATCTAAACATTTTTGTTGAATTTCCTTAATACCGCTCTTGTTTGCTGCATAAAAAATCTTAATAAAAATTCGACCCTTTAAATAAAGTTTCTCTACTGTAGACAAATGGGAAATCAAGGGTTCTTACAATACTGCTTTTAAATTTACGTTCTTGAAAAACCGAATAAAGTTTTTTACTATCGAAAAGGCATATCTTTTTAAAAAAGATTCTTTTAGAGTAAATATAATCCATTAAATGTAGATAATCAACGTTATATTCAAATGAAAGCATATTATAACGTTTGAACCGGACTTTCACAATTGAAAATTCCAATCTAAACAAACAATTTCGCAACCAATTGTGAACAGTAAATAGCAAAATACAAAAATAAAAAACGTAAAACACAATTAACATTTCTAGTAACTAAATAATACGCTAAAATCCGAAATTCCACAAAAAACGTTTATTGACCTGAAACACGTATTGACACCCAAGGTATCATCATCAATTAAATGCTTAATTAATCTAAATTCTAACACTTACTGTATAGGTAAAATCCCTAATAAAAAACGAAATGGAAATAAGAGCTACATTCAGATGAGGATCAGAAGCAAAAGCTAAAAGATATTGGATGGGAGATGAGACCAGAATGTGCAGACTCTGCACAAAAAGAAGAGACATTAAACCATGTTTTTGAAGGATGTGAGACAACAGGAGAAAAAAATCACAGCTGGATACTGGAAATAATAAGACCAAAGAACTTTCAAGAATGTGGGACATAAAACGATAAAGAAAGAGAATATGCAAACGAGGAAAATGGATGAAGTGATAATAATATAACGTCGAATTAGCAATCACAAAAAGTACAAATATATTTGTGCATGTATATGAATATATGAACAGTGTATAAAAAATATGTAGGTATATAAAGTTTCGTTAATAAATGCCATTATTATTATTAGTTAATATCCCTCTCTAAAATATTTTAAGAATGCCAATGCAAACAAACAAAATTACTATTAACAGGGTGCCGTATTGGGGAGAGATTTTAGTGACTCTAATTGTTAAAAGTTAAGGCAGCAAAGACTAAACGTTCAATACCAAACAGGAATGAATGAGCTGCATATTATGTATGCTTCGTTAAACCATCCGTAAGATAAAACTCAAAGCTGTGGTTAATAGGCAGAGGGAAAAACTTCCCGATGCTTGCTTCGCCTTAATTCTGCTGGGGGTGGAACGTGGAATCTAATTTTAATTCGATAATAACCTGAAAAGATCCAAGTTTGGGATAAAATCACCATCTGAGTTCATTAGATTATCCTTATTTTTGTATATTTCAATACTTTCGTAAGCGTTTAAAAAGAAAGGATTATCATCGCTTTTAATTATATTTTTAAACAAATCGGATATATTTCATGGTTATTATTAAAAATGAGGGAAGCTGCACTAGATTTGTCTATTCTATTAAGTCTAAGATTTGTCAAATATTCTTTAAATCTGACGTAGATTGCTCTAATAGTAACCCGTACATTGTTTGTCACAATTTTTATATTTAATACTATAAATTCCTCATTTCTCTTGAGCTTTTCTTATATCTTTTGGGTTGCCTATTTTTTTTACTATTTCATTTTGAAAATATTTCACCAAGTGGCCAACAACCGCAGAACTTGTTAAGTAAATCGAATAAACTGTATTCTAATTTAGAATGGGAAGCAATTTAATAGTATTTTTTGTTTTATTGTTTTTGAATTTCTAGTTTTGAATTTCTTTTAACGTGTTTATTTCCAGATTTTCTACTGATAGTGTCTATTAGTTTAAAGGGTTATTTTTCTAATGTATAAATATTCTAATTCTCTATGATATTCCTTCTTATTATTGAATTACTAACCATGCGATTGATAAGAAAATGAGAACCACCTAATTTATGTTAAATACTTTGGTTTGAATCAAAAGTAATAAAGCGATAAGAAGTCGTAGATTTTCTGTAATTTCGGTTTTTATCTTTCCGTAAAACTAGTATCTAGAAATGGAATTCTACTGTTTGTTTTGATTTATGGTTGTGTATTGTAAGTCTAAAAGTTTTAAAAAATCAATCACAGGGCTGACTATTTCCATAGTATATGTTTTTTATAACTTGTTAGTTGAGGTTTTCTCCAGTTTTAAACTTTCTAATAGTTCAAACTTTTATACCAGTAAAGCCATGTCAAAATATTTTTTACTTTTTTTTATAAAGACTAATTAGTTTACTTTTCTTATTTTATAAGTACACTGCTGTGTATATGAATTATCGGCTTCCAAAAAATCTTAAATATGTAGTATAATTTTGGAATAGATGACGTATATAAAGTTTAAGTCAAAAAATTAATAAAGGGAGAATGGTAAGTTTCAAAAGAGAAACGATAGCAGGGGATTAGTAGAGGGATGAAAAAGTTGCTTTCGAAGCTGTTGTTCCTATAGGTATTTAATTGCGCGTAACTAGCAGCCGGGTTTTGCGGTTCAGATGTGATCAAGAGCTCGTTCAGTTACAAGCGAATTCATTTGTACAGATTTAGTGACGGAGATGCATCGCCGAATGGATTCAACATCGAATTGGTTAAGCGAACACAATTGCACGTAACGGGAAACATTAATTGCCTGTTTATCACACTCGCTAAATTCTCGAAAAAAGCGTTATATCAAATTAAAAATTGATATTAACCATTAAACATATAATTCGTCTGTTTTTACTACTGAAAGCGCTCTATTTTAAGTGCAGTGTGCTAAAATATTTTCTAAACTTACACGACCATAGTAGATAATAATTATCAAGCACCATCTGGTTCCCCTAAAACACACTCGCATTTATAATTCAAAATTAGCTGTAATACCTATTCTACCCACTAAAAAGCTAAGTTTGTTATCTTAATTGGGGCAAAAATGATGCCAGAAATGACTTTATTAAAAAGCGAAGGATAACGTCATGCAAAACTGTATAGATCAAGAAGTACTCTCCTCAGCGAAATTTTTCGGCTATTAACATTTTAAGAAGCTGTAATTTACTTATACATTATAAACTGTATAATCGGTCTGTTAAAAAAATACAAATTTAAAAAAAAATACTTGCACAGACGAACTGCACGTTACGCGTCGATTCATTATAAAGTAATAACTATTTCAACGTAAAAGAATGAGATATTAAACGCTCAAAAGTGTCCATAGTAATTTATTGTTAATAAGTCAGAGAGTAAGTAAGAGCTACAGCTGTTTATGTCCAGAAAGTCACACATGCTCAACGTACCCCATGGGCGAGGTAAGTTGAGCAGGGGTATGAGGCAAGTTGAGCACTATGAATGATTAGCTAAACCATGATTCAATGTTTACTAGAGATGAAATAAAATATCTGTTTGACATTTAGCTCTTTATTTATAGTCTTTTAGTGACATCAAATGACGTTTCCCTACCAAGGCTGGTGGATTCTGGTTTTCATATGGATAACTCCGGATTTCTTTTTAAAAACATCTTAAGCCATTCTTTTCCGGTCATCTTATATGCAGTCTAACTGGGTGTAATTTCAATGCCAAATTGAGCAGCACACTCGTAGGCAAGGCGACGGACGTGTTTTGGAAAATATCGATAGAAGATTGATGCCATTTGTAGCAAGTATTTTTTCAAAGACTCCTCCTGTGTGGGAGAAAATACTTGCGTCGGTGTTGTATAGTCCATGGATGAATCACCACCTTCATTTAATTTCTTCAAAAATCTTGTCAAAGTCATCCGTTTGATACCGAATTCTTTGGCGGCGGCATTCACACTTTTTCTCTAATTGTTGACAGCCTTTGCAGCATTATTTAAGTCTTCAGTAGTGTAAGAACATCTTGTAATCTTCCACTTGTAAGTCCGCATTCTAAAAGAAATAAAACGTTCATTACATTAGTGTTTGAGTCGTGGGGTAAGTTGAGCAACTATAGCTCAACTAACCCCAACCTGAAATTTTAAAATAAAAGTGAATTTATAAAAAAAACATAAGAATTATACCTAGAACCTCTCTACATATTAAAAGTACAATAATTTTATAGAAGATTAACACTTACCTGATTGAAAACAGAGAACATTCGACTTGCGATAAACGATTGTTTTACTATTTGGTCACAAAATGAACAAAACGCACGGGCACTTCACTCATTCGTCTAGCCGCCGTCGTGCGGTTATTACACCTCCCGATGCCTATGCGTACGCTGAATAGTTTGCGAGACATTTCGATTGCCCAACTTGCCCCTATGCTCAACTAGCCCCGCTCTACCCTACCTAGTAGGCTTAGTGGTTAGAGCATTGGCGCGTAAATCTAAAGTTCCCTGGTTCGATTCCCGACGAGTGCGTGACAGCAGTAATAATTTTTTTTTTCATTAATTTGAGGTAATCTGTAGTAGGTTAAAATTAATATCAACATTAATGTATTGAAAGTAACCTCTACTAGAAATTATCCGAAATATTTCATTATTAAATAAAGAGTACCCCTCCTGTTGGGAGGGAGGGTGAATCGGCTGTTCCAAAAAACCAGTTATGAATTCGATGACTGAATAACAAATATTTTGACCCGAAGGATCTAGCAAAAGCATCTGATATACAAATTAATATCTAAAAATAGATGTAGTGAATATTGCCTAAAACGCCTCAATAGCAGAAGAAACATTCATGATAAATTCTAATATGTAGCTATATGTATATGTATATTTTAATACTTAGGATTGAACACTATTGCGGAAGCTGAAAAAGTCTACCCCAGAATAGTTAAAAACTGTACCATATATGCAATTTTGTTTTAAATCATAATTGTTGAGAATTTTATTTTACACTAGCATTTCATCATCTATCTATAAAGCACCATGACTGATGCCTGTTTGCACCGATGCAAATAAGTACGACTTATCTTTAATTAGTTCTTAACAGGCAGTAATGATTTGCATCGTAGATTAAGTCGCATTTAAGAATCGAAACAGATGCTTAACTTTAAGCAAAGTTGTTCAGGGCTTAAGCCAGAATTAAGCATGTCTCAATATTTTCGGCATAGTTCGGTACTTTTCGCAACTTATCGTAAAATAAAAATGTGAAATGATAGGCACCTCATAGCCTAAACCAATTAATACGGAAATTTGAATTTTTCAGGAAATATTCCTTGGTACTGTAAGGATTTTATTTAAATTCCATCCTCAAAGAGGTGAAACTGGGTCGTTTGTATGAAAAAAAACTCATATTTATTAGATGCCACATGGTTGACTATTTCCAACCAATTTTTCTTTTGAATTTATGTGTATATATTGTACTACTTATTTTTTGTTTAATGTTATGCAGCTCTTAAAGGTTAGGTCCTTGTTTTATTTAAATTTTTATCAACGGGGTGTACTATGTACCACATGAAATGAAACCACGTAATTTTATTGTAATTTATAACTCTGATAACTATATTTAATTTATACAAATTAAATGCAAACTTATAACTATAACTAATTTTAATGCAAATACATAATTAACGATTATTTATAAAATATAGATAAAAATTGCTTAATGATGAGTCTTATGGAATACTTGTAGATTCCAACGAGTCTCCTCAGGTATACATACTGTCATTGTACCCACAAGGGATGCAGCCGATGGAAATTTTGATTAGTAACTAGCAATAAATGGTAGGTGACAAACAGCGAATATTTTGTAGGATTATAATTTTTATGACTTGTCTATTTCTCACGAGTTTAAAGGCGGAAAAATAAACTATCTACCGAACAGTCCCGTTAGTTTAGATTACCTTGATTTGAAATAATAATAACAATTACACATATAGTATAAACAAACAACCATATGGTTTATCTTATGTCAATCAAAGCGGGTAGTTACCAGCTAGGAGTGCTACGCTATATTAGATTAATAAAGTGCGATAGGTTATCATGATTGGAATGTTGAGAATGCTATGGTCCATCAATAAATGCTATGCACTACAGGAAATTGTACCCACCCGTTCTGGGTGGAAGTGTAATAGAGAATAGACCTAACTGTGCATCTCTTGCTTGATATGTGGTACATGTGCATACCTGTCACCTACTCAAAGACCACTTCCGAATTGCTATTACGTTTTAGACTCTCGTGTTCGGTAATTAATAATTTAATAAATGAAACTAGGCAACAATAACGATAACATAACAATATATTTCACAACGAGAAGGCAAAAGGAAATGATTTTTACTGTTTGAATATTCAGATCGGACTGTCTAGTCAGAAGGAAAAAATAGCATCCATCGAAAGGAGATGGTAGTAGATAAGAGTAGAGTGCCAATAGAGAAGTACGGAAGCATGGAAAATTTTGAGACGAGAAATATGACCAAATAGAGTAATGACCCAAACCACCGAAGAAACCTATTGTAAAATTGTAATTAGGGAGGACAGCGAAGGACAGACGTCATGCGGTTAGTAGGTACATGAAGTTGAAATGTTAGCCGGGATTATAGGAAAGTACAGTAATAAAAGTTATTGGCACAGATGGACACAATACACAAACTTTAGAAGATATTTACATAGATACACAAAAGAAAATTTATACAAAAAAATATTTATACATAAGAATATTTGTACACAGGGTGTTATACTATATAGATTAGGTACCTTTAATTATCTCTTCAACCATAACTCATGGTTAGGTATATGTATTGATTTCTTCGTTCTCTTAATTAAAAATTATAATTAATTTGAGCTTTAATTTAATGTTGAATCGGTCGTATTAACTGTAATTGCAGGTAATACTCTCCGAATTGAGGTTGCGATGATTGCTCAATAAAATTTAATAAGGCATAATCGTGAAAGTTATTTGTCTGCCTAATATTAAGCTTTTTATGAAGGCATAAAACGACATAAGTAATGCAGTACGCAGTTGGATAGCAATTTAAATCCTCCGGGGATGTGCCATATATGTAAGTATTCCGTACGTTGCTGAGTGCTTTTGTGCACAGTCTCGAATTAAACTGTTAATTGAAAGAGGTTGTTTTGTTCAATTAGTTAAAAGCACTCATTCGGCGAAGTTTGATGGATTTGATCGGCAAACGCACATGGCATCGGATATCAATTTGCAAATTAATTAGACGGTATCGTGAAAGAAAATTAACGATCAAACTACTCTTTATTAATCGACGATCAAATTGGTATTTGAAGACAAACAAGGGAAGCTCAATTAACCACCAGAATTACTTAGGCATCGGTGATATTCTAAGCGAACCGTGACAAAGGTAAGGTAAATAACAAGTGGTGTTTATATTGAATTTAATCGAAAATTTCGTAAATTAATAACATAATGATAATCTCCAAAGCAACAACTAAAATTTCCGTAAACGTAGCAAGATTTCAATTAGTAGATACCCAAATCTCATGTCCTATTTCAAAAGCAAATATATATGGACAACAACTGATGTTTGTTTCTGAAATTAGTTATAGTGCAGCTGTATACTCTATATATAAATATAAGGACATGATTATACATATAAAAAAAAGGTAAGAAACTTGATTACTCTTGAGAAAGGTATAATTATACTGAAACATATTCAAAAAAGAAGGAATTAAAATCCTTATTCGTCTAAATTTTAAGATCAATGATGTCACATTTTGAACGCGTCCTACCAAGTAGGCACAACGAACCGAAAGCCACATCCCACGACCGGTTTCGACCTATCGGGTCTCATCAGGTCGGCGATGGCAGAAAGGCCTTTACAGGCTATATTATAAATATAAATATAAATATAGAATTAACAGATACAACTACTCCAAGGGCTAATGATTCCGATGAACTTATAAAATTATAATTTTATTTCAAACAATTCTTTAAGTAAGTACCGTTTTGAAATTCTGCCGCGGCGGCGCTGCACTGGTTACCTACATCTGAGTACCTACATCTCTCACCTGCGCACTCACGCCATTACAGTCTGATTCGCCCTTGTTTACGTTGTTTACTGAGTGTTTAATATGCCTCCGATAATCGTGAGTCCCACCGACTGTGAAGTCCGGACTGTTATACGATTCCTTAGTGCTAAAGGACTAAAACCGATTGATATTCATCGTGAGATCTGAGATCTGTGCAGTTTACGGACAAAACATTATGAGTGATCGAATGGTAAGGAAGTGGGTGAGACCATTTAAAGATGGCCACACAAATGTGCATGACAATGCCCGTCCGCATGTGGCTAATCGGACCAAAGATCTGATCACATCTTTTCATTGGGAAACTGTAGATCATCCTCCGTACAGCGCTGATCTGGCTTAATCTGACTACCTTTTGTTCCTGCACTTGAAGAAACATCTGGGCGGTCAGCGTCTTCAAGACTATGACGAAGTCAAAACAGTTGTGATGCATTGGTTAACAGTTAACAAGTCAGGCGGCAGAGTTCAATCAGAAGGGTATCAAAAACTGGTCACTGGTCAAACGTTATGACAAGTGCCTCAATATTGAATGAAATAATGTAGAAAAGTAGATAGATTAAGGTACACGCTTTCATGTAAAAATAAAATTTTTAAGATATCTTTGCACGTTTTTTATTAATTTCAAAACGGTACTTACTTAAAAAATATGCCTCGTATTATCATACCAAAGAAAATTTACCTATAATTTACTTAGTTACTTAATACTGGTTCTCTTTCATAAAATAAACAGTAACGGTATATTGCTTAAATCAATTCTAATTGGTGGTGGTTGATTTTTTGCCGGAAAATTCAACAGAAACCCGCATTTTTAAATAAACTTAGCTGCATTCATTTACGCTCCACTTTTCTCTTTTCATTTATGGAGTATAACCTCCCGTCACTAGCATCACGCACTGAAGCATCAGGTGCTGTTGTATTCACCATCATATTTCATACTGTTTTGTAAACCTCGCTGGCAATGATTAATGACAATTTGATGCCCACACCACATACGTTGCCAAGCTCATGTTCCAATTACCAAAACCAAGACAAGGGCTCTACTACACATGCATCACATACGCATGTGTACACGTGTCCAAGTATGCGCGAATATTGTACGAAACGTCACATCTAATACAGTGTTTGTTGCTTTACGGAAAACCCTGAAACTAATTAGATGCCTTCAAGTAAAGAAAATGCTTCTATCATTTAAATAGAAGAGACAGGAAACTCAGAATATTACTGCGAACTGAAATGGTATGGTACAAAGACTATCTGCAAATTTATGATGAAATAAATAATATATAGTCCAACATTGTTTTAAGGCTCCACACGTAAAAAGTAATACCGCATGTCTGCACTGAGAAAATGGAATTGGACTAAACATAAAAATTTTAGAAAACTTTTCCGTTCTACTTGATGTTAAAAAGATGGTGTATGCACTTATGTACTCGCCTAAGAAAATATATTATATTACATATATAATTCAGACCTAAGATTAGAGTTTTTAAAAGTTCATTGATTATATGACCACACTGACGTTTCGCCAACTCTATTACAAGACTTTATCTTTGAACTTTATCATAGAAGAATTTGTTAATAATATATATTAGGTGTATTGTGTGTAACTTATTAATGTTTTTAATTAAACAACATTTAGTTCAAACGATGGGTCGATTATAATAAGAATACATTTATCACTAAGCAAACAGGAACGGCTAGTGAATATATGCTGCAGAGCTGCAGTACTGCCAGAAATATTGATATTTACGTATTCTTGCCACCCCATTACTAAAATTTATCCATATAATAATTTAGTGCATCTACATCATATCCAACGCTGATATGCTTGTTAAGTATCGCCTTTTCTCGGCTGACCTATGCGGACTAGTAAACCAAATTAATTATCTGCATCTTTGATCGAGCGCGTTACGGTATGCTTAAATGGGCCAACAGACGGGTTCTGTGTACAACTAAAACCATGCCCGCTTCCCTAACACCCACATTTTAGCTAATTTAGGAGGATAATTGAGCTACAATCGATGCAGACAAACATAATATGCTCCACCTCTGGGCGAAACAAACATTATATTTTCGGTAACAATATGTATTCTATTTACATTGATAATGAATGTAAGACGCAATCATTTACGTGTGTTAATGGCCTCATGAGCAATATCTTCACGCCCTATAATATTATTGATTTTATTCATTCCGAGTGGAGATTACGAACTATTGTGTCGCTGCGTCATGTGTTCAAATATCTAAAGGTGTGATTGGTCAAGGTAAAGAAGTACCTAAACGGGAATTTGTACGAATGTGCGAATTGTAGGACTAGATATAATATTAGTCTTATGTAGTATGTAGTTGCTTTGACGTTTTGATTGTGTTCCTGTTCAGTTCAGCAGGACAGTAACAATTTGTTAATAGATTCAGCTATTTATTCTAATTAAAAATGCATTAAAATATAGTAACATGTGAACTTAATTATCGTTAAAAATGCTTTGTGATACATTTTCAGGACTTAATTTGAATACAAAAAGTATTTTGTTTCGGGTAAGAAACTACATTTCTTAAATTATTGTATGAAGTAGTCAGTTCAGCTCAATATTACTTTTTTTCTGAGTTCAGATGGGTCAAAAATGGCCCTTAACAACCTATTTCCTTTCAGCATGATGGAAACTGCTTGTTACATAAAAACCTGAAGTTTGAAAAAGTGTGTAGAAAACACATATAATCATAAATGGTTTGATCGTGAGTTAAATACAAAAGACTTTATTTATTTGCTTTCACAGTAAATTTTAGCATGCAAAGGAAGTTCCGGTCGGATGTTAGGTGGCCGGTGGTCAAACGATAGACCCACAAAAAGTTTGAAAAGTCTCGACCATTACACGAAATTCCAAACATTTTTTAGAACACTTTTGTCGAAATATTAAAATTCCTAGTTTAAACTACTATATCTCCCAACGAGCAACCACCATAGATGATTGTGAAATGTAAGTAAGTAACTTTTGTTACGTTTATGTGACAGATAGCACTGCGCCGTTATAGTTTCCCATTTCGGCGTAACGATTTTATGTCCGAACAGGGTGGTCCGATAGAACAAGGGTAGTAACGTAGGTATATAAGTAGCAATGTTATAATAGTTACAGTTATATAGTTAGTTGTGTTTCTATTCAGTTTCAATTTTACAATTGTTTTAAGTTCTCAATCAAATCCTTTGCATTATTTTTAACTTGCCTATTTTACGCGTTTCTCACAATGGGAGGCTCGATACTACTCTAGTACCAACCACAGACACCAGTGGTCTGCGTTGGGTAGTTGTAGCTGCAATTTGAAATACACGAACACACACGTCTATATATTGATTATAATTTGATACTGTTTTGAGATGTTTGAGGTTCATTTTTTGTAAGTATTATTGAAGCTCATCGTTCGGCTTTCAACGATTACCTATTATAATTTTAAAAGTGTTTTCAAATATTTGTGGTTAATTTTAAATATGTAAAGAGAAGTATAACTAATACCATGTATGGATGAATCGCATATTTCTTTTTACAGCAAAGCATAAGCTTATTCAAAAAAGAAGGAATTAAAATCCTTATTCGTCTAAATTTTAAGATCAAAGATCTCACATTTTGAACGCGTCTTACCAAGTAGGCACAACGAACCGAAAGTCACATTAATTCCTTCTTTTTTGAATATGTTATATTTTCGTCTAGAAGTCCATCGGAATAAACAGTGTAATTCAATGCCGGTAGGGGTATTAGCCCTCGGAGTAGTTGTTTCTGTTGATTCCATATTTATATGTATATTCATATTTATAATATAGCCTGTAAAGGCCTTTCTGCCAGCGCCCACCTGATGAGACCCGATAGGTCGAAACCGGTCGTAGAATGTGGCTTTCGGTTCGTTGTGCCTACTTGGTAGGACGCGTTCAAAATGTGACATCATTGATCTTAAAATTTAGACGAATAAGGATTTTAATTCCTTCTTTTTTGAATATGTTATATTTTCGTCAAGGGGTATTAGCCCTCGGTGTAGTTATTTCTGTTGATTCCATATTTATATTTATATTTATAAAAAAGTATAAGCTTAGTTCACAGTAAATCCAGCATTTCCTAAAATGTTATATCTTATTGTAACTGCTAACAATTTTCGTTCCTATATAAACGTACATTTCCGAGAGAAACAAATGCCTCAAACAAAACAGATAATCTGAACGTTCTTTCTTTCGTTCAACGTGAAATCTTAACGAAATTCGAACAATTCTGACGATGTAAACTAGCGAAAACCTATTTCTTCTTTGTGCTAAAAGCTTCTTCCAGCTCGGAAGATTACTATTAATGTTGTTTACAAAACGAACTAAGAAAGATTAATGGTTTGATTAAACACGATAAAGTATTAGGTCACAATGGACGTATGAGTGATTCTAGTTTTATCTCTTTTGCTTCGTACGCCGCCTTTACTAAAAGCGAATATTTATTTTCTTGACAGCATAAAAGTGGATTCCAGTGTTGTCTTGCATCGTTTATGTGATTTGTATACACGAGACGTGCATTTCACACTTTACTAGAAAAATGTTTGCAAATTTTAAAAACAAGAGAAATTGGAAAAATTAAAGTCATTTAGAACTCGTTATAACGAACACTTTAGATTAGGAAAAGATAATTCCAAATTTGCAAACCATACTTTAGAAACAGGCCATCAGTTTCCTACTATAGAAAATCTTAAAATTATTCATAATCTAAATAAAGGCTTTAAACTTAATATTTTAGAATCCTTAGAAGTATATAAAGCATCAAAAATTTCAGAAAATAACCTGTTAAACGACCAGGTAGATTTGTACCAGTCAGTACTATTCAATACATTTAATAATTAATGGTATTTCCAAAAAATATATACATAAACACTACTGTACATCTGCTTATATTCATTCAATTTGTAATCATTTGTTTTAATAAATTTGTTTATCATTCAATTTGAATTATTTGTTTGACAATGACAAACTTTTTTGTCGAAACTATAGTCAAAAGGATTTGTAAATAAAAAAGTAATAATAAACAAAGTAGTATTTATTCATTTATCGTTAAGATGAATTATCACAAAGTAACGGCTGAATCAATCCATTCTTTTAACAAATGATTTGTTTTCAAATTTGCATCCAATCGTATGCACTCCATATCGATGTGATATCAAAGTTTATTATAACGTCCAATGTAACGTAGCATCAAAATATTTTTATTTTTCAGTTTCTATTGTTATGTATGGTATGTGCCAACATTTACAGTAAAATAGCACAGAAAATCTTTAGCACTTTGCAATTTAGAAAAATCCTAGTCTCAAACTCAAACAAATTAAATTAACATCATTCGAATCTACAAATTGTGATGTATCAAAATGTAAATATACTGGGACAACTCTGAGGTCAAATTCTAATTCAGCAACAAAAGATACCTACCACAAAAATGGCTAATCACTTCGTTGCTTATTCCTTTTATTTTACGTAGTAATACATTAGTTTTTGGAATTTAAAGTTTGCAATAGTAATTTGATAGTCCTTGAATTTTAAGTATCCTTTTATACAGAAAGCTTGACGCTACGCTACGTCAATGAAACCGAATAAGAACAAAAACAGAGTCAGTATTAACATTCAAAATTGGCAAAAACCACTTTATATTGATTAGAATAGAAAGCTTGGGATCATAAAATTAGCATTACAAATTTAATACTGCTACAGTAAATTGCGAAACGGTGTAGTTATGCTTTTATGCAAACGCATGTTCCACATCATAATCATCTGTATTATTCCATCATACTGTTCCCTTGGTTTTCAGTCAAAACGAAAGAAAACACAAAAAAAATATTTCGTTAATCATATAAAAAAAAATTAAATAAAAAACGTAGAAAAACAACGAATAATAATGTTTCACCAATATTTATATTCGACAACTCGACAATATTGTTTCGATCGGACTGCGATCATTATCAAGAGTAATTATACTAAATCTTGAAACTAATGTCAACATATTTATACCTACTACAAATTACAAAGGAGAAATGGGGAGTTGGTAAAGCCTAATTATGTCTGATTATTAACTAAGTTTAAATTTTTGTACAAAGCTTTTTTAAATTCCAGATTTTCCAGCAAAGATAGTCTTCTATTATCATTTATGTTGGAATGTAATATTTTTGAATTTGTTGAAATGAAAGAATGACTGAAACTGATACAATGTTCCGCGAATCCTGTTTTATTAAGTTTTTTATTAATACTGTATTGATGTTCCTCTAATAGAGTGTCAAAAGCTCTTCCACTTTTTCCAATATAAATTGTATTACAATCATTGCAACAAGTTTGATAGTTTACATATTTATAGCTACTAAAAACTACAAAGGAGTTGTGGGGCATCGTTATGTTGATGACGTATTTTGTGTATGGTCTGGAACCAAAACACAGTTAACCGCATTCATAAATCTTATTAATTCGCTAGATAATAACATCGAATTTACATAATTAAAGAATTAAAAATACACTTGGTTTCAAAATATTATATTTTTAGACACTACAATTGTTTCAGCAAACATTGCTGATGATGATATCATCACACCTGTTGAAGGCAATGTTTGCTGAAACAATTGTAGTGTCTACAAATATAATATTTTGAAACCAAATGTATTTTTAATTCTTTAATTATGTTTTCTGTGTTTCAACAAGTGAAAGCTTCCACCATCAATTATCAAATTTACAGTTGAAGAAGAAGCTAACAAAACTTTAAACTTTCTGGATTTAGAAATTACACGTTCGGATAAGAATAATTTAACATTCAATATTTATCGGAAACCTACAGTTACAGACACGATTATACCATCTAAATTTGCAGCGTTTCATTCTATGGTCAATAAACTTTTAAACTTACCTCTTTCTAAAGAGAACTATCAAAAAGAAATCAACACAATAAAACTCATAGCAATAAATAATGGCTACAAACCCAGCATAATAGACAATTTAATCAATAATAAAATTAACACGATGGTGTCTAACTTAATCTACAATGCCATCTCAACAAACATAAAAGCTCTGGTCATCAATTTTGCTCCATTAACTATATCAACAATATCAGCTACAAGTTTAAAGACAAATTAAGAAAAATCAACCTTACCGCCATAGAAACGAACAATAAAAATATAAGAACCTTAATAGTCAAAAATAAACCAACACAACCACCGGAATTAAAGAGCAGAGTCTATCAAATTTATTGCAATGATTGTAATGCAATTTATATTGGAAAAAGTGGGAGAGCTATTGAGACTCGATTAAAGAAACAGCAATACAGTATTAATAAAAGACTTAATAAAACAGGATTCGCAGAAAATTGTATCGGTTTCAGCCATTCTTCTATTTTAATGAATTCAAAAATATTACATTCCAACATAAATGATAATAGAAGACTATCTTTGCTGGAAAATCTGGAATTTAAAAAAGCTTTGTACAAAAATTTAAACTTAGTCAATAATCAGACAGAATTAGGCTTTACCAACTACCCACTTCTCCTTTGTAATTTGTAGCAGGTATAAATATGTTGACATTAGTTTCAAGATTTAGTATAATTACTCTTGATAATGTTCGCAGTCCGATCGAAACAATATTGTCGAGTTGTCGAAAATAAATATTGGTGGAACATTATTCGTTGTTTTCCTACGTTTTTTATATAATTTAAATATGTTTCACAAACGTTGCACTATTGAATCTCTTAATGAAAAAATGTTGCTTACTTATCCTACATCAACTATAATTTTTTACATCCCTTCTATATTACGTATAAATTATAGCGTTTATATTTTAACTCTAGTAATCCTATTTTTCTTTACTCGATAATGACCGAAAAAATATAGCAATGCTCTTTTTGTTTTATTAAACATGTTTCACAATTGTTGCACTACTGAATGATGCAATTAAATTATAATTGCAGGTTTTTAATGAAATGCTTTACAAGAACATGAAATAACTAGATAAAATCTATTAAAATCTCTAATGGTTTTTTCGCATTCCTGTTAATAGAAATAAGGCAGACGATTAGTTTTTTATTTCTTAAATATTAAGTAATTGTTGGAAGCCTGCACTGATTAAATTTGTAATCACTGTAGCTTTCCCAATCAAAACCTAATCTTGAAACAAATGGTATTCTTGATGAAACTAATTTTAAAGTAAAAAAAAACTGAAATAGCAAAAATGTGTTGATTTCGTTATTTGCTAACGTTTGATTAAATCTCTATTGGTAAACGGATTTTTTTATTATCTTGGGGCATACTTATTTCATACAGGATTATTCTTTTGAATGGAAATATGTTTTTTTGAATTACCTAATAACATAATAATTTATCCAATACTCAATACCATCAAAACTAATGCGATTAAATTGAAAAATACAAATAATACAACGAAATAAGCAGCGATCGATGCTTTCCTGCATCAGAGAACAAAGGGAGTAACATAATGCTAATGATGTAATACGATGGTGCCATACAAGGAAGAAGCCGAAGTCAGAAGCAGCTTTTACGATTATAAATGTCAAATTATGGAGATAAATGTGCATAAATAGAGAAGTAACGAGAGAAAATTATAGTATACGTGCTCTACCAACGCGAAATAGGCACATATTTGTGTCTACATGCAAGAAATTGAACTTTAACTTTTAACATCACCAAATGAACGAATCAAATTAAGAATACATATTTATGACGATTAGATTCATTACTACGACTCTAATTCGTTCTATTATAGCCCTTAATTTTAATTGATACAAATAAAAACAATGCTTTTCAAAATTTTAAGAACGTTAACATAATTTATTAAACTTTCCACCGATAAAACCTCGAAACTAACATTAAAATAATAATTGTTGCCAACCGACTAGAAATGAATGTCAGGTTTACCTTAAAACGAATCAGGTTCTAATAAGATTTTCCCAAATTCATGAAAACCAAATTATTACCTAATAAAGTCCTCATAAGGATAGTCGAAATAGGGTATACATGAACAATTTTGAATTAAATTTTCATTAGGATAATTGAAGGTATTCCCTGACTGAGGTGAGGTGGAGTTCCTCATATGAGCTTATGCTAATAATATTATTCTATAATAAATAAAAATAAAATCCAAAAATTAACCACTTCCAGGGAGTTCCTTATTTGGACCTTATAGTAATAAAAATTTTATGCTGTGTTTACTTTATCTAAGGAATTACTTTAATTTTCCTAACGATGTAAGCTCACAATGCAACTATAATACCAATTAATAATGAATTTAATTAATTAAATAGTAACAAATTAACTAATTAAACAGCAGTAAAAAGTACCCATATCAAATAATAAAATAATCATAGTATATGAATAAATGTATAGGTAAATGAGAATATTTATCGGAGACTGTGGCAAATTATAAAAAATAATTAGAGAGACTTACGAACGGCAATGGTAAATGTTTGTTAGTCTTTAAACAAACATTTACCTATACTTAGAGAGACTTACCCCTTTACCACAAAAAACTACAAGACTTGCGTTGATAATGCCCACATAAAAAGTGGGCGAAACACATGTCCGCGGTTTGTAGTTTTTTGTGGTAAAGGGGTAAGTCTCTCTAAGTATAGGTAAATGTTTGTTTAAAGACTAACAAACATTTACCATTGCCGTTCGACTACTGATTAGAGTGGTTCCATTTTTCGAATTTAATACCCTGTATCTCTACAACCACCAATATTTAATAAGGCGTATGTATTAATTTTTTTGGGGAGTCGTATTATTTAGATACTATCTACAATATGCAGTCTCATTTAGTACATTGATACTTCTTAATATCTCGCGAATATAGCGAAAACAGACAAATTAAATTGCCAAAATGCTGCACTCATCTAAATTTAATTTTAATATATTGTTAATTATGTCATTACTATTATCTATTTTCTGCAATGCAAGTAATACTTAATTTTTAGTTTTTGAAATTATTAACACTAATTTTTTAAATGAGAATATTTATCGGAGACTGTGGCAAATTACAAAAAATAATTAGAGAGACTTACCCCTTTACCACAAAAAACTACAAGACTTGCGTTGATAATGCCCACATAAAAAGTGGGCGAAACACGTGTCCGCGGTTTGTAGATTTTTGTGGTAAAGGGGTAAGTCTCTCTAATTATTTTTTACTAATTTTTTAAATATAAATAAATATAAATATGGAATCAACAGAAACAACTACTCCGAGGGCTAATACCCCTACCGGCATTCGATTACACTGTTGATTACTAGACGAAGATAACAATTCAACACAAAGAAGGTATAAAAATTGTTTTTCGTCTAATTATAAAGGATGACAGATCCCACATTTGTAATTAATACCTTATTTTTTTAACTAATTTTTTAAATATAGATTATTACGCTTAAATAATAAAATATGAGCTTCATACAATGTAGTATCTAGTTTTCGAATTTTTTAAATTTGAAAGAGGATCGTGATCCAAAAAACATTATAGCCGGTGCTTTAGATACGTTATATACTACCTACAACACAAGAACCTTTCAAATGTTTCTTTAACAAGGGTAAAAGAACATATAAACACTCCTACGTTTAGCATCTAAATACCTGGGATATAAAACTGAAAATCGTCTAAAATTTAATAAATGTTTATTACAACTTACACGCCTTAGATTTGCGTCACAACTTAGGTATATACTTTTACGTCTTGAAGTGTACCTAATGCGTATATAAAAACATAAAAACAGTTTATAGGTTACCTGATCCCGCGTAGGTATTTATGAGCAAAAGATACCGTTGCCGATAGTAATAAAACTCAAAGAGTATATCGAGCGAATTTAGAAGTAACTTTTCCGGCAGAACAACGAAAATACTCCTTTTTTATTCCAACAAACGGGTTCCTGATACATCCCATACACGCATCCTGATATCTATTAACTAATAAATTGAAACTGTCTGCCGTTAACACTTGATGAAACATGTTTAATAAAAAATATTTTAATAGAAGAAAACACTTAGAAATATTTCACTTAAATTTATTAACAAACGCTACACGTGTTTCGCTTTTTTATGGCATCTTCAGGAGTTATTAAGATACAAGTTACAAGTTACTAAATCGAAACTAAAGTAATTCCTATTTATACATCTCTATCTTACACTAAATTTGGATCAAGAATAGAGATGTATAAATAGGAATGGAATTACTCTAGTCTAGATTTAGTAACTTGTAACTCAATAACTCCTGAAGATGCCATAAAAGGGCGAAACACGTCTAGAGTTTCTTAATAAATTTAAATGAAATATTTTCAAGTGTTTTCTTCTATTAAAGTAATTTTTATCTATTAACTATTAAATTCATTTAAATTTTAAACAGTATAATGAACACTAACTCATTATTTAACTAAAATCTAACAATTATTTTAATAAACCTTTCTCTAGTAGTCATTAATACATTTAATCATTTAAGAAACAATTCATTCAATCTCCATCCGTATAGCATATGTAAAAAATCATCTGTAGAATGATTACAAACTTATAGACATACAATAATTAAGACCAATTAATACAAAATATTGTATTTAAAGCTTGAACTGAGATTTTTAATAATAAAGACTTCTGATTTACATACATAGTCTTTAGAATTACTTGTTTGTTATAATTGCAATGCTTAATTTTAATCATTAATAATGAAATATTTAAAGTATTTTTGGTAGGGGTAAATTTTAAGTACATTAATGCTATATTAATTATTGAATTAATTTATACCCGGGTTCGAGTCCCCTATAGTGGACATAAATTAATTCAGTAATTAATATCGCATTAATGTGCTTAAATTTAAAACAATATTTTTTTATTTGATTACCATATATTAACGATTTTAGTACTATAGTAAGTAAGCTGTATAAAATTTTATTGCCCTTATCCAATTGTTTTTAAAGGTGCTAATCATTTACTTTTGATGATGCCTAAAAAAAACAGATTTAGGCAACAGTAACTCTTCTTGGAGTAGCGTAGGTGATGAGCGTACTAATAATTTTATTCAAGGATACGAAACAAAAAACTAAACTAAATATTTTGTTAGAGCTTTTATTTTGAAAAGGTAAAGGTAATCTAGTCGATAAAAAACGAATTTGCAAACAAAATGCGTTCATTTTTATACAAAATCGAGTTTAAGTGAAAACTGAGAATTTAAGGTCTTCTGCTAATCTTTCACAGCCTTTTTTTATTTTCAAGAACCCGTTTTTTTTTGTTAAACATGCAAATCGCTTGTAGTCAAAGAATAGATCTGCCACACTTCAACCCGTTTCAACAAAGAAATTGCTTTTGGGCTAGAAAAGGGACAAATACCTCAAACGTACTGCTAAGTTGTACACGATTACTATATAGACATTAAAAAAGTTCGGTTTATCTACAATTAATATTAAAACAAATTTTCTAAAATACAAATGAAGGTACAAAGATAAAAAAACACATCTTTTATGCCATATTTTAAAAATCATCGTTTATCGATTACCAATAGATACTTCAAAAAAGTGTATTAAAAACATGGAAGAAGCTGGGCTAATCAAATTCTAGTTGCGTATGTTAACAAGTAAACCATAAAGTAAAACTTTATCGCTATCCATCACCATCCGTAATTAAAGTCACTGTATTAGAGAACTTTTTAGATAAAAAGAGTCGTGCAACAAGTACATGTTGAATTATTTTTATTTGTAGTGTTTCGTCCAAACAGCTATAGGCGCTTAACTTAGAATTGTGAAGTGACAATTGTTTATATTATCCGATCTGAGAATAATGGTTTATAATATAGCGGAAGTGTTTTTAGGGATCGGAAACTAGGTGTCGTCCTATTTGCGGTCAGTCCATTGAGCGGTCAGTGGCTTTTTCGGTCAAATCTTTCTTGAATGTAAAAATGGAGGAAGGGTGAAATTTACCTGCGGTCAAAAAAACGTTTCACGTGTATAATATATACACCTCTATTTTTGAAAACAAATAGGTTGGGTTAGGTTAGGTAGTGTTAGCTTTAAAAAGTATTTTTCCGGGTGTTCATCTTCATGGATGCTTCTTCCATTTTTCGCAATGTATTTGGCGAAAAATTCAAGAATTGGGACTCGTTGTCTATTATAAAGAGGACACTGAAATAAGAAATCTTATAAGAATGTTCATTTCCTTGGCTTTTTTAAAAATTGGGGACGTTAAAGACGGATTTTTTCAGATTATCAGCCAAGCACCTGAACTTTCTGATTGCCTTTTAACAAAATTTTTCGATTATTTTACCAGTCTTATGTTACTTATGTTACTTTGACCGCAAAATCGACATATTTAAATGAGATGAAAAAATTTACGCACGTTTTACCGCTCGATCCATACAACCGGAAATTGACGTGGTTGAGAGTGTAGAAATATCAATATTCTGATTAGTTATAGAAAGGAGTTGGTAGGTAGTGACTGTGGCTAAACATCCACCAACGGAACCTCAGAATGATTAAAGTGTATGTGCTATGCAGTATCGATAATGGTACCCATCTGTTCAAATTTGGATGGTTTCAAGTAGTTATTACGGTAATATTTCAAATAAACTAATGTAGTTGAACACTGTACTTAGTTATTTTGAGGCTAGACGCTACTTAGATTCATATAGTCCGTATAAAATAGCCTTTACTGCTATATATGTTGTTGCTCGTTCCTACTTTTCACCTCTCATGTCATTAATGATATAACATGCTTCGCGATGTGTTGTCTAGTGTCAAAGAATATAGGCACATGGTATTTCAAATGAGCTTCCAACCGCGCCTATCAAAGCAACCCAACGATTGCTTCCACCATTATGTTGACTCTGTATTTATAGGAACTTTAGCATTTATTGATTTTTATAAACTACTTTCCACTTATACTTTGTTTTTAATTTGTTTGTTACTTTCATTGTCGCTGTTTCTACTCTCAGAGGATATAATTTAACTAATTTTTTTATTAATTAACCAACTCTAGTACAACCACGTTAACCATAATTACTTCCCGTTGGTGTAAAAACATTGCTCGCATTCCTACTTCCGCAACTGCCCGACCATTTTACTATAATCCTGTGAAAACAAAGAACAGCCGTAAAAATTCAAACTAGACTAGAAACTAGAAATTTCGGAACAGTTTTGTTGATGTTTTGTTTGCGCTAGATATTTTTAAACCAGTCGTAAAAGTTCTTTGCACTACGAAACTTTCATGACTGCATTTTCTTTATGAAAATTTATGCGGCTAACATCCAAAATGCACATTAAATGAATCATATATGTCTAATAAATTTCATGTGGAGTATATTCAATGGACGTATGTTAATATGAATTTTGGAACTACACAATATAAGTAACTAAGTATGTATACGTCTGTTGAGTTTTTCTCTTCGGTTTATTTGTCAGGAATATAAATATTCCTATAAAGTTGATCAAAATATCTTTCAAATACCAACTGACCCAAATTAAAAATACCTCGTTTTATGGTGGAGGGGAAGAGATAAACCTACACCTCCTGATAGTAGAAAACTATTAAATGGATTGCTGCTCACTAAAAAGAAAGAAAATGTTAAATAAATAATTACTTAATTCAATTAATAAACCTAATTTACAGAAAATGTGATTAAATTGTGGAAAAAAACTGGATAGCTCAAACCCCAACGTCAAAACACGACACAAAATATCCGAAGCACTTTTCGGTAGCAAAGTTACCTTCTTCAGGGACTAAAGAGAACTAAAACCTAATGGCAATATATATATTATATATACTAACTAATTATATGGTCCAGTGAACAAGATTCGCTCAAACTGCCACAATCTTCAGTGGACCTTACAAAAACAATAACAAAAGAATTAAATTAAACTAAATAGAGGAGAGCCAGGAATTTATTTATTTATTTATTTATATTATTTATCAATTTCGGGTATATATGAAATTGATTGTAAAGATTGCAATAAGAAATATGTTGGTCAGACTCGACGCTCTCTTCTGGTTAGATTTAAAGAGCATTTAGCTCACGCTAAATTTGGTAGACTTGAAAAATCTAGTGTTGCTCAACATATTCTTACTGAAAATCATAGGATCAATATTGACAACCTTAAATTAGTTAAGGAAATTAAATATAATTACTCACTAAATAGTTTCGAAAGCATGTTTATTTATAAAAATAGATTAAGTTCTCCTAATAGTGACAAGGGTCCTATTCCTGACTCTCCGCTTTGGTATTTGTGGTAAAAATTTCACATTGTATTACTTTTTATTAAAAATATATTATTATTATTATTATTATTATTTATCTATTATAGAGTTTAATTGAGAGTATATAAAACCACAACGAATGTAATGTAGGTCACAGTAAAATATCATTTAGTGGTAAACTAACAAACACCGTTTTGTACTATACAATGCACGAAATCCAGCATTGTAAATAGAATTGAGAGAAAACAAACTCGTAAACAATGGGAAAATAAACAAAATGGGCGGCGGAGCCAGGGTGTGTTTTGAAAATTATTGAGCACCAAAAATTGCAATAAGAACCGACGCGGCGTAAGAATGTATTCTCATAATAATCGAAAATCGAAAATGCTATTGGTAACAAGTTCCCGAAATCGTGTACTAACAAAGAAGGTACTTTTATGAACGAGAATTGTTGAGTACCAAATCTACTATTAAGATTCAAAATGAATCGCGAAGAAGCAGAAAAGCCAGAATCCAGGACGAAAATCACCTTTGTATAGAAAGGATTTTCTGATTCTCTTATCTGATAATCGCAATTTATTTGAAGATTTATTCTGTCAATTTTCCAATATCTAAATATCATTCAAAACGTACTAGATATTTAACACACATCGTGGTGTCCCAGAATCCTACAGTTTGCCTGTAAGAGTTACTGTTAACCATTGCGCAAGCATGGGCGTACATCATACTAGAATATCCCACGTATAGGTATTTGGATGATCAATATCTCTTTTTTTCCCCAGTGAACCTATCATAATGTAGCGAACGTATACATGTGTGCGATGACGGCATGTTTGATGTCGAGACCGATCCATACCGGAAAATAGACGCTCGAGAATCTTCTGTTGAGATAACAAGTCGTTTTATCTGGAAAGCGGTCGAAATATCTTCGCGTATTTTCTGGTAATTTCTTTCAGTAAATATACCATCGTCTCTGGGTCAGCGAGACAGTCGATTTCCGAACGCGTAATATAAATATGATATGCATAAAGTGCATTATTCTTTGTCAGATATATAAGTAGTTAAAGTTTGTTAGTAGTGTTTAAATGATTAAATAAATAAATAATTGTTAAATTAATAAGTGAACTAGACAATTCGTTCCAATATTTACAAATCTTTTCAAAATAGACAGTTTCGCCGGACCCTTCCGAAAACCGGGCCATAGACATTTGCCTTTGATACACATTAAGTAATCATTCTTTATAACCATAAGATTGCAATAATAACAGTTTTTCTTCTATATTTCACTACCTTTTCCATGCGATATCCCTTCCATATTTACAGATTTATTTTTCCTATGATAAGCATTTATTTCTGCTCATACATAAACATTTTTACATCTATTCTTAGACATACAGACAGACTGATAAAAAATTTTGAACTTGCAGGCTTCATCTCTCAGTTTATCAGTCCTTTAAATATAAAAATGGAAAAGCTATTGTAGGTACAGACAGATACTCCAAGGCACAAAACATTAATTATTACACGGATCACCGACATCAAGGATTAAAAACGTAATTGCGAGACTGTTGAAGTGTGGTGAATGTGCTTGAGATTCCAAGAGGTTTAGCGGTCTTAATAAAATAAATTCAATAGATGTGAATAAGGTTTTTTTAAAATATGCAATAATTACAACAAAATGGTTCCTTCGTGTTACGTGTATGGTTGTGTCGTTTCATTGAAAACATTTAGACAATAAATTAAACATTTTGTTTTATGGATAAATTATATAGATGTTTCCTTCAAATCCGGGAATGCGAAATATGGGACATAAAAATTTCATCCGTTGACTACTTTGTAGGTACTGATTTTTTTATTCAACCGGGGGTGGAAACGGCACTGTACCGTCTATTTTTAATTTTCCGGAGTATTTAATTAAAAATTTATTATTTACCATTAAGGTTCATTATTTTACCAAAGTTCAAAATGAAAGAAATAATAGAGTCAGTCAGACAGATATTATACCAAAATTATTTTATTCAAAGCTCAGTAAGCTTATGAACGATTTAGTATTATTTTTACCGTTGGTTTAGCATTACACTTTAATTTTTTCTTTTCTGTATACTTTGTAGTTTTTTAGCGAGTCGTAATTTTTTACTTTTGATTATGTAATGATAAAATTAATGTATTTTAATTAAAATTTAAAATTAATTATTTTAAACGAATAGATGTAGTACGCGATCCAAATATGGGGATCTGTGATCCTTGGTAGTTAGACGAGTAAGGTTTTTGATTCCTTCTTTTTTTGGATATATTTTGTATTTTCGTCGAATTTATTATATAAACAGTGTAATTCAATGCCGGTAGGGGTATTAAGCCTCGGAGTCGTTGTTTCTGTTGATTTCGTATTTATTCCATATTTGTATACGAATAGATTTGTTTAATTTAATAACTTAAGTTTGTTGTATTAATTATAATATAACCTAAGTTAAAATTTGCATGAAGAATAAAATATAATCATATATATCGTTTAGAAATACGTTAAAATGTTTAATTTCTGCAAACTTAAAACCTAAGTCGTGTAATGGTGTAAATTACATGTAAATTTATGCTAAATATTATAAGTACTTCAGTAAAATCTGTATTTATTATAATCAAAAGTCCTTACAACCTATAATAACTTAATTATTTCGAAAACTCCCTGTTGTCCAATGCTTTAAATAGAACTAACAATAAGAGGATATCTTTTGCCTGATTATTGCAATATTGGTTGTCCACCACGTTGGCTTCATTTGCTTTCTCGGTCACTGCGGCTTATGCTCAGTTTACGTAATAGTCACGTCTCTGGGATGTACCTGGATACCCTTCTCGTGAAATAAATTACCCCATATAGAACGTATTTGTACTTGTATGAGTTGATACTAACGTTTATAAAAATGTTTTAAATAACTGTCTGACAGATGTTCTATATTTTGTTTTCTCTTGAAAACCTCTTTGCTATAAGAAACCTGGAAAGTTATGCATCTGACTGTTTTTGAAACTTATCTTTGATACTTACAACAACTTTTCCTGTACAGAAAATCAATTTAAAATAAGCGTCCTAGCACGTCCCAATTTTAAACCTAGCCACGTACGTACCAGGAAATTGAATCGAAGAGATCAGAAGTTATTGCGCTAACGAACTTTCAAAATTTTCTCCAACCAACCAACCGAATTGTGCTGTTTAAGTTACCGGTAAACTCGGTTTCAAATAGTAGGTAATTAGTTTAACTTTACAGGCCTGGAAGACAATAAATAAAATTATTACTAATATATGCTATATATGGCACAAAATAATTGTAAATTTAGCTACTGTATTACTACCTAATCAATTTCATTCCAATGCAATTTAAGACAATTGTATTCACAGATAAATCAATTAAAGCACAGATAGCTACGCTGTTGAGTCAGTTTGACAAAACAATACCTTTAAATAAAAATAATCTTGTTACATTTTAATAAAGCCACAATTAATGGCGAATATCTGTAGATGGCGTTTCCTACGCTGTCTGTAATTGTTTGATAAACTCGATGTTAACTAGCAGAAACATATAAGTACACTTTAAATTTAAAATTTAGATAAACACGTAATGATAGAACCTAATATAAGCTATCGCCTCACCTTAGTAAAACTTTTTGCATTAGTTAGTGAGAAGTGTTATTTATTGAAATGCAAAATTAACTATAAAGATACCTTTAATTGGAAATATAAAATAGTCGCTCAGGTTAAGAAGTAATTGTAGCCGATTTTAGATAACGTTTATTGTAGAGGAACTCTAGAAGAACTTTTGAAGAACTGTTAAAGACTAACTATAGTTTTAAAGATAAAGTATTAGGAAGACTGAAAAGGAGAAGTTAGAAATAAAAATAAGGGAGGATCTAGAAGTGGTTAAACTAGGGTAGGGAACCAATAAGAAGGTGGTGAAATATGGAATAATTTTTACTTAGAAATACACAAACCCCAAAGTACCAAAATGACCCATCATAAAAATGTAATTAAGAAGGAGTAAGAATAGTAGACGTCATGCGGTTAGTAACTAAAACTAAATTGTTATTAGGGATTATAGGAATGTACAGGATTTTAGTGAAGTATAGAAATGTGAACTTTAGCATATATAACAGTAATAAAATAACAAAGATAGGAATGTTGTAAGAAAGAATGTGCATATTTACGGGTAACAACAATTGGCAAATTTACCTGAGCGCGTTGCAAAAGATTATTTACAAAATTCAACATATATACATCAACACAGAACTTAACTTTAACAAGAATACAAAAACATGTACAAAATTTAATTTAATAAATAAATGAAATATAATATCGCCACAAGCTCATCCCTGAAAGGACATGCAGTGAGATACTCAGTAAACCACTTTTTAACCATTGCACGCAAAATTCACTCAAACCACCCTCGTATATGGTATAAGTATGAAACCCTCCCGACTTCCCGTCTAGATTATGTTTCACAGAGACTTAACGCTTTTCGTCTAAGGGTGGAGTCTACTTTCGGAAGGAGCAGAAGTAAAGCGGGTTCCATACTCATACCATATACAAGGGTGGTTTGAGTGAATTTTGTGTGCTGATAAAGGAACCAAGGAGAGGCTTGATAAGGACTATGGAGACTCTGCACCGTTCTCCATGGTTTCAATGGTTAAAAAGTAGTTTACCGAATTTCGTAGTGGCTGCACCAGTACATAGTACAAGTGGCGCCGAACGTTCAGGTCGGAGAGAGTCCAACAGAAGTCAGTACGCCAAAAATGATTTAGATGATCGAAGGTTGAAAGTGCGTTAGTTGACTACGGCTGTAGGCCTGTAGGCATCTCAACTAAACGAGTGCATCACATTTTGCCTGAATAATGAATATTTGGATACGAAAAAGATGTCGGCATGCCGAGGATGGGTGCCGCGATTGTTCAGAATCGACCATAAACATCATCGTGTGACAAGTTCAAAGGAGTGTTTGGAGATGTACAGCCGCAATCCAAACGAATTTTTGCGCCGTTTCGTTACTGTAGATGAGACGTGGATCCATCACGCCACACTAGAGACCAGAGACCAATCAACAATCGAAACGTGCACCGAAAAAAGATAAGATGGGTCTATCGGCCAACAAAGTCATGGCCACAGTTTTCTGGGATTTATGCGGTGTAATTCATATTGATTACATTGATTACCTTTCAAAGGTAAAACGATAAGCGGCAAATATTATTCAGAGCTGTTGGAGAGATTTGACAGTTTTGACACAGAAGCGACCGCATTTAGCAAACAAAAAAGTAGTTCCATCAGGACTTCTACCCCATCCACTTTATTCTCCGAGTTTAGCACCCTCCGACTATTTCCTGTTTCCAAACCTAAAGAAATGGATGGGCGGTAAAAGATTTTGGTCAAATGAAGAGGTCATCGTGGAAACAAACGCTCATTTTGAGGGTCCTGAGAAATAAAATTAGAAACACAATGAGATTATGTAGAAAAATAAAATGATTTTTTGCAGAAAAGCTGATATTTTGTTTTAAAAATTACGGACTTATCAAACCACCCTCGTATTTAGTAGAGGTTCCTAAGCCTATATACCAATTTGGATTGAAATCGGAGGGGCGGAATTCGGCCTTTATTAAACATCCTTTATAAATATTACGTATCGTATATTTTCAATGAAACGTCATATTATAGAATATAAAGCTAGTGCAGCCAAAATTGCAGCTAGTGGTACACACCGGCCACAATTGGTTCGAAATATCATAAAACTAGCAGCCATAAAATGTTCAATAACATTTACAAATGATCGTTTCGTTTACGAGGATACTTAAAAAATTTCGTCCATTAGTAAAGCTTTTCTATCGCCGGTACTATTATTATATTTCGATCCATATTTAAGTTAGTTTTATTTTAGACAGTAATAAAAAACCAATTTTTCAATTTAAATTTCAATTTAAAGATTATTCTAAAAAGTTCATTGCTGCTAATATATTCCTAGTTATTGACTTCCAAATTTCCGATAACTTGATTAGAAATAGTTAGTAATTAACAAATTTAAATTCAATACAAAATATCTCCCTTTCGTTCAATCGTTTTTGTAAGGGTGGAATTTTTAATTTTTAATGAACATAATTTGAATAACGCAAATTATTTTCTAATGAACTCTTTTTTATTTAGCCAATTATAACTACAAAGACATCCCACATAAATGATTCCTTTAGCCACTGGACGTTTGGTGTTGTATTTTTGACGTTGGGGTTTACAATGTTCTATTAATGAGAATTAATAAATGCGAAATCGCAATCCACTCCTAATGATCTAGATTAACTGATAACCAAAAACATAATACTGTTATAAAATCGAGTTATTTCCAGTATATAGCTATCTACTGATATTAACTGCTGACCGTGGCATTTTATATGTTTAACAAGAATCAAACGAAGGCATCTAGTTGCCAAATTGAAAATACGATGCAGCTTACGTACATCATAGGGTCGAAAACATTTATTAATTTCTTTTAACTTCATCGTAAGTTCCCTTTAGTAAGTAAATACCTTTGTAGGGCCTTCTCACGCACAATCTATGAAATATTACAGTTAACGGAGTTTCTAGCAGGTGTCTACTGGCCATAAGGGAGTTTGAAAGAATTTCCACTACTCCCCCACCTTCCTACCCTACGCTATAAGGAAATTCTCTTACCTACACCTCAAATACAAGTAAATTTTTAAAAACTGAACTGTTAAACAATAAACCTTTTATTATCATCAACTATAATATTTTCCAAGGTATTCTTCTCTGATACCATCAGCATAAATGCTTATCAGTAGTAAATACTAACTTTACAGCTACTTTATAAATTAAAAAATTTAGAAGCTGAGTGACTGTGGCTTTAGATGTTGTTTTCAATTCGTTACTGATTAATAAATATAATAAAAAAACAAGCACGCAAAGTTATTGATTTTTCTTCTGTTTAAGTTTTTAAAGACATTAAAGGCCCTTTGACCCTAGAATTTCTAAGCCCTTTGATAGCGCTAATCCGCCCCTAGTTTCCAGTTAACTCTCTAAACATGACCTAATATTTTGATACAATTGTTAGAAGTTAAGTGTAAAACTGCTTTGTGTATATAATTTTTGTATTCAAATTTATAGGGAGTGTTCCAGTGAATTGAATAAATTTTATGATATACAATATGTAATCGTTTTAACGTTATCGACTCCTGATAATAACGAAAATAAAAACTGCCAGACCCGTGTCACGATTTCGAACTCATTGTGTTTCATCAGTACGCCTTGTACAGCTCCGACAGAACACCAACCAAAATACCTGCTGCTAAACTCAGACAGCATAGGTTGGTTAGTGTTCTGTTCTGTTTTGACAGAATACTGACCAAGAATATATTTAGCAGATTACGTGTCTACCACGTAGTTAATTACACCGTGGATTAAGTTTAACAAGTCGATATTCTTGTTATAAAAAGACCTTCTATAACATTACTGAATCCCATGGATAAGTAGCAAATATCTACAATTAGCGTCACTATGCTGTCTATATTTATTTACCTAATAATAATATTGAAACTGACCGCTGGATACTGCCTGTCTGCCTATGAAAAAAAAACTTTTTTGTGTTTCATTCCCACCAGCTACTCGTACTGGTGGGCGGGTAATCCCTCCGACCTACACTGTAGTGCAAAGCCGGAAGGTAGGGCGTAAGGGCTTCTTTAGCCTACTTTCAGGAATCGTGGGAATGGGTGGGTGGTGTGGTTAGGGAGAAAAAGATGATACGGACGAAATGAAGACAAAAGAGAAGTGAAAGATTATCTGTGGAATATTACTGCCCCAGCATTTGCCTAAAAAATCCAAGGAAACCACAGAAAACTTGGACCAGAGCAGCCGGACCCGAGTTCGAACCCGTGACCTCCCGAATCCGGATCCCAATCCGTATTGAAACTCACGTTTTATTATTGGACGATACGGATATGTGAGCCGCCTTTTTATAACACATATACTTTCAGTTGGCTTAGAAATTTTTTATCTTTGTCGTGTAAGGATCGTTTTGTTTTTTTTTTTAATAAGGTTAACTGAATTGCGATTGGCCAAGTATGTGGAAAGAATAAAAGGAAATTCAACTGTCTAAATCTAACAATAGACATATAAAAATTCGTAGGTATATTAAAAAATTTCAATAAGAAGACGAATTGCTTTTGAAAATGTTCTACTTTATGTAAAAGTAGCTTTTGAAGTGGGGTGACAAAATGCAGAGAAATGAAATATGTCCAGTTTCTGTTTATTTTTAACTGAGATGATGCACCACGATATTTTAATAGGTTTTAAAAAGCATGCTACTTGGCTTCCTTTTACATAAAGCACAAACCAGCTGGAAACACATTTTCAGAACAGCGTTTATCCATGTACGTATGTGATGTTCTGGAAAATCTAAACCCTCCCTTTGAACTTCGCCGTCAGAGTCACGTATCATATTGAAAAGAAAGTATTGAAGCACCAGTAAATGTAAGATGTTAAAATTACAAGGATATCGTCAACTTTAAATTCAAATTGTTACATATACCTACTATTAAGTTGGAAAACTTTACGAAAGGAGATAGTTAACGAAATAATTTTTAAAAACGTACTTCTTTTCTTAGATTTTTTTCATTTTTAAAAGATGTAAGCTTGAATCTGAATGCCGATTTACATGAATAATATATTATTCTCCATAAAAGAATATTTAGTTCTAGGGTCAAAAATTTATCAAAATTACCAGTTGTGGATCGCGATTTCGATCTTATTAGATCTCATCAGCACATCATAGGGTAGCATCGACAAATTACTAAGCAAACCGAAGCTGTTCCCTAACAGGAAATTGACTTAATATTGTATTGCGGGCAGTATGTCGTCATCTACTGATGTTTGCTGCTAACTGTGATATTTCATATGTTTGACATGGCCTTAGGAATGTATTTATTTGACAAACAGTATCCATGACGCAGCTTATATTACCTGATATGCAAACGCAAACGCAAATCTAATTAACAAAGAACATTTAGTTATTGGTCAAATAGTTATTTATATTAAAGTTGGTTCTAGACTAATGTAACTAACGGTGTAAACTAGATAATTGCAATTTGGGGTAGGCCTTCATAAGAGATCAGTCTATAACTCCTAGAATGGAAAATACGAACTGTTAGCGGGATCTTAAAATACAGCATTTCCAAAATTCCCAAAATGCGTAAAGCTTTTTTGAGCTCTATTTTCTGAATGCCGTATTTTAAGAACTGACCAATGTTTCATATTGCGGTTTTGACGGTTTGAATTTTAAGATTAGAAGTAATTGTTCATTCAGACCACGGCGCTTTAGCCCGAATTTTAATTCAATAATGAGTTCCACTATATTTTTTTGTTGGAATTAGGAGGAAATGTTTCAATGAATGCTCTTAGACAATTTTCGATGCCTAAGTATTAATTTAATTTAAGACTTTTTTGCTATAGTTCCATTTTGTAATTAAGAGGGTAAGAATTCGTAGGGATAAACCGCTTTTTGTAACCGTTTTCTCGCCTTATTCATCCATTACGTTAATTACAGATAATTGAAATTGTTACATTAGCGTCGCATTGGTGGCAGCTTCGTATGTATAGTACCGGTTCCGACCACAATAATAACACGCCACACGCTATTCCATTCGTGGCACATAAAGAACTAATGCAAACAAAATGCTAACGCGATATAATCTGAGACGAAAATAAGTATAGCAATACACGTTTATTACTGATGAGCACGACATGACATAGAGCGTTAACATTTACGTAATGTGTTTATCTTTCATATATTTTCGATTTTAATATTACTAAGAAAAACTACATTTTTCTCTCTTTTTCTCCAACAAGTGGATGGTTGTACACCTTCCAAGTTATCATGCTCTTACTTTCAACTAGAATGCGACAGACAATTCAGCCCTAATTGTAGGAAAAAGTAATAAAAGCCATAGGTGGGTAAGAATGGGTAAAAAGCACCACCGCACACATCATACCCGTTTTTATTTTCTATCCCGTTGACCAAAACAGATTTGAGGAATAAAACCAATCGTTGAAACTTTTATCTTTCTTCAATAGTCAATCAAAATGATTTTTGAATTTTCAATAAAAACGTCAGGATTTCTGTTCGTCATTAATTTTACTTTTATAAGTGAGGAACCATTCATCTAATTCACACTACTTAATCTGGTGGCGGTATTTTATTTTTTTATAAGAATTATGGAACAGTTATGAGACTTTTTTGGAACTTTTGGGAGCTACACTTAAAACTTAAAAAGTCCAAATTCTTTAATTTGATTGCTCTTACAGTTGAGATTTTCAATCGTGGCTAGTTTTTTATTATTTTTCTCGAAATTAATTCTCACCTAGGGGTTAATTATTAAGAGCTAAAACATGGTCAAATGACCGTTTGTTGGTAATAGGTTATAAAATGAACGATAAGTTTCTTTGCTCACATAATGTAAAGAAGTATAATTGCTTCTAAATAAACTGTCTGCTATCTTAATTTATAATTGTTGTTTACATTATTAGCATCATCCACGCATTTTCAAGAATATTTTTTTTCTCCATCACAGATATTTTTTTCGCAGAGCTATAAATTAAAATCAAATTCTTAAAATAACGTCGATTACCTAAAATACTTCCCAAAGCGTTCTTTAGGTACTTCTAAAAGATATAAGGAACAAACAAATTGGAAACAAAAATAGATCTACTACAAAATCTTCCTCGTTGTAGCGGCCTACTGTTTACTTTTTTAAAAAGGTTTATAAGCAAATTGTAAAAACACATCGGTGAAGAAAAGAGAACAATTTTGTTTGTTCAATATATACGAAAAGTGAAAAATGTCATAAATACCCAAATAAGAACTGATGGTGATGTTTATTTTGCGTCTATCGAGTTGTTAATACATTGTGTCATCACTATACTCGTCAAAAGGCTACGTATTTACATTTTCTAAAATGTGTTGAGTCAAATCATTCGGTGTCCGGAATTTTTAGTTTCCTCTAAATATTGTTTATCTATTAAATACTGTTTCAATAAGTAGCAAATTTCTGCAGATGGTATTCACTACGCTGTCTCTATTTATTCGTTGAACACTGTTTATAGGCAGTAGGTAGGTTGGTTGGTGTTCTGTTGGAGCTGTTTACGACGTGCTAATGAGAACCAATGATACACGTCAGGTGCAAGGCTTTGTCGCAGAGGTCTTATACCCCTCTTCCTATATTAATAGGTCATACTAACATTTCTACGTTTTAGTGATGGGTTAATTACTTTTTAACAATTTGATCTCATATTATACAGGATGTTCTTAAAATAAAATGCCCAATCGTTAGAGCACTTTTATTATGAATTTATTGAAGTCGAAGACGAAAACAACAATTTTAAACCAATTTGAACATAAAAAAGCACAAGAACGAACACTGAGTAGCTTAAGAACACTTTGGGGTTTGTTACAAACAAAATACTTCTAAGTTGAAATCAATGGTCCGATGTTATATTAAAACATAAAAACAATTACAATTAAAAAAAAATTAAGCCTAATCAGTGAACGTTTAACACAAAATTAAGGAAAAGGTATTTAATTATGACCTTTCTGACTACAACAAAATCACTCATCTTGCCAGAGACAACTTACCGAATCCTTTAAATCCTGGATGATAGGGCTAATATGGTAATAAATTTTGGGTCGTTTTAAAACTGATTATTTCTACGCGTGGAACTGGAAAATCGGAAAATATGTTTTGTCGGACAATGTGAAAGTCAGAAATTATAAATTTTTGTAAGCAATCTTGGAAAAATTAGGTTGTTATTAAGAAATATTTTAAAGATAATTTTGAGAAGTTAAGCTAGTAGATTATTAAATTTTCAAAATGTTTGTCAGACAAATTTTTGTCGCGTGTTCCATTAAGATTTTTACGACTACATTTTGTAAAAGTACATTTTCCATATAACAGCAAATGCTTGTAAAAGTACAGTGTCTATAAATTTTTCATATAACACCAAATGCACATCCTTCGTCTAAGCACAATTAATCCACATAAGGATATATGTATAACATAAATTGCATTTTATATGGCAGGAATCCACACTATGTAATTATAAAAATGCTAGAATAACTTGAAATAGATAGATTTTATATACCCAATTTCAATCACTAAACGTATGTCACTAGTAAAGTCCATAGGATGTAAGTCCTACAAGTTTTCTTTTCGTCTGTTAAAGGTTTATTTATTTATTTATTTATTTATTTATTTATTGATATTGTAAAAGGTGAAAACTTAATTGTTCACACTTCTAGTGTTATTTCTCACACTAGAGTAGTTCAAATTGATGCGAATCAAACTGCCTTTCAACTTTTAATTATTTAATAACAACTAAAACTACACTTGCATTTACAATAAATGCGATGCTACTATGTTTGAAATATTTTTTATATAAATGTTTAAAATGATTGTTGTATGAATGATGAAGTGATTGAATGTTGAATTATATTGATTATGATTATGGGCTGTTTGAATATGATTCTTAATGTTTGAATATGAAATTTACTGTTTTAATATGATTAGGAATGTTTGAATGTGAAATTTACTGTTTTAATATGAAATTTGCCGTCTTTCTAAGGTATATAAATACTGATAACGCTGAAAATCAGTAGGCGTTACTTAAATTGCTAAAAAAGATTATTGGCTATTTAAAATTCATATGGGGATAAAACTCCCCATTGCTTCTATGAATATCGATGTCTTGTCTAGGTAATGTTATTAACCTAGAGGGTAAAATTAAAAATCTGATGCTATTTAAATTTATAATAGACGGACTTTCAAAAATACTCGGATCGTGCGTTAACAATAGGCTCAGTTTTCATACAGCATCTTATAAATGTAATGGTACACAATAAATGTATAATGATAGCTTAATATTAGGTTTGTTTAAGTATTTATGAATGTAATCGCTATTTCTATGTTTGTGAAGTGAAGAAAACCGTGAACTATAGAAATGAAAAAAAAAACTGTTTGAGCAAGTGTGGAAGGAAATAGTGAGTGCAAATGCGAAAGTGAGATGGGAAGAACAGAGGGAAAAAGTTACGAATGCAAGTGCATGTGTGTGGTACCGCTCGATCGATGGGTGCAGACCACCCTATAACAGTCGTCGTGTTCAAACGTGGTTGAACGTGTTATTAATTTCTTTTTATTTCAATTCTTTGTTATTATCATTTATTTTGTCTTTATTTGTTAATTCCGTTTTTGTGTTTCATTTATTGCCAATTAAATTTTATATTAATTCATCGAATCACCGGTTTCATTATTTGATCCCATATAAATTTGTCTGTTTATGCCCATACAATTTAGGCAATTAGCGAAATCGGCTACTAACCGATATTTTTAGTCAAAATGGTTTCAAATTTCACTATTTTCTCACATAGCGTCATGCTTCCATTTTGTATACCTAGGGGTATTATAATGGATTGGGGATAATTTAGAAGGTTCCGAACTGATGTTGTCCTTGTTCGGGTGTACAGGCCGTCGTCGGTTGGAATTGCTTCCTAACGTTTCGCTAGCACGTAGACTACAACCAACAGCGAAAATGGACAGACCTCTGAAGAAGCTCGCCACTCGTGCTAGCGAAACGTTAGGAAGCAATTCCAACCGACGACGGCCTGTACACCCGAACAAGGACAACATCAGTTCATCAACTGTCCGCGAAAGCCTTAATCAATTTGTTAGAAGGTTCTACTAAACGAAGCTACGACGACCATTGTAACGCACGACGATTTTCGTTATACCTATAATAATAAACAAACTTACCCGATCAGATTCTATTTATTCCTCTTATTTTAAGATAATCATTTCGGAATCAAAGCCAGAATGGGGACAAAAGACAATTTTTTGATAAAAACAAAACTACTGAAAGACGAAATGACGACATAGGTTGATAAACAAACCGTCTTTTGCACTCGACCATAGGGGCGTTCTACTGGATACCAATAATAATTTCAAAACATTAGAATTATTTTATAAGCGAATGCAAATTGGTCGATCAGATATAATGGAGTAGGTTAAAATTTCTGTAATAAAAATGGCAGAGCGCAAACTGGTCGAATTCAAGTAAGGGCGCAATCCGGCCTAATCTTTGCCCCCATCGTAGCTTTAATTCTGACATTATTAACAAAATTTGTTTACCTTTATTATCTATCCTTTACATTTTCAGAAGTCATTCGCAATAGTGTTTGAAACTTAAAATTTGTTTTTTAAAGTTGGCTACTAATTACTTTACAATTACAAAAGTGATTAGAAACAGATGAGGTTTACAATTTGATTATTACATTAACATTCCTGTGTATGTGCAGTTGGTTACTTACACAGTTAACAATGCATAATTATCGGTCTGTGGTAGGTTGCTAAGAGCTAAACGTAATTTGTAGATAAATACTTTCAAACGTTAACGTTACAATCATTTGCAACAACGTTTCAGAAAATGAGCACTAACTACATTAAAACTTCTCATTGCAGATATATACAAGGGTGGTTTGATAAGTCCTTGACTTTTAAAGGAAAACATCAGCTTTTCGGTAAAAAATCAATTTATTTTCCACATAATCTCCTTTTAGACCATCGTGTTTCTTATTTTTTATTCCTTCTAAATAATAAGATTTCTCAAGGCCCTCCAAGTAAACGTTTGTTTCCACGATGACTTCTTCATTCACCCCAAATCTTTTACCGCCCAGCCATTAATTTAGGTTTAGAAACAGGAAAAAGTCGAAGGGGGGTACATGCTAAATTCGGAAAATAAGGTGGATGGCGTAGCAGTTCGTAGCCCAACTGATGCAATTTTTCTAGGGTAACACACGCATGGACACAAGCAATGTCCTGATGTAACAACGCTTTTTCCTAGGCTAAATGCGATCGTTCTGCTTCAAAACAGTATCAAATCTGTCCATCAGCTGCAGCTCTGAATAATATTTGTCGTTGACATTGATCGTTTTACCTTTTTCAGTGTAATCAGTATGAATTACACCGCGTGAATCCCAGAAAACTGTGGCCATGACTTTGTTAGCCGATGGACCATAGACCCAACTTAACCTTCTTCCCACTGTGTCGATTGTTGCTTGGTCTCTGGTGTCCAAATACCTTTTGGTATGTAAAATGTGATGCACTAGCTCCGACTCGCTCAGTTAAGATTCCTACAGACTCAGCCAATTCACGCACTTTCAACTTTCGATCATCTAATATCATTCCATGGATTTTAGGCGACCTGAATGTTCGGGGTAACTTGTACCAGTGCGGCCGCAAAGAAACTCAGTAAACCACTTTTTAACCATTGAAATCGACGGTGCAGAGTCAGTATAGCATGGTATTTTATCAAGCCTCTCCTTTGTTTCTTTAACGGATTTTTTGCGCAAAAAGTAATGCTTCATCAGCACAAGAAATTCACTTTTTCCCATTATTGTGTAAATAAGCGAGGTTAGCTGCTTTCAATGGCTGTCAAACATAAGCTAAACGTCGTAGCTTGCTCAAAATTTTATAGTAGTTTAGCGGTAGATGGAACTTAACGGAACCAGTGTCGCCATTAATGTTACTACGCGGGAAATTCAAAAAGTCACGGAATTATCAACCACCCTCGTGGAAAAGAATGAAACCCACTAAATAGCTTAATTTCGATATCCACGATGTCGTTGTTTAATAGGAACTTTTAATATAAAATAAGCAATTTTTAGACGTGTAGAGCAAGTTTATGTCAAAATTCGATCGATTGGATGTGGTAGTGACTGTGGCTAATTGCCCTCTAACAGAATGATTAGTAAAATTTTATTTTAAAAAAATGCCTTTTAAATTCATTTTGGTCATTTGTAGTGTTTAGATGTCTTACAAAAGCTTTTCTAATCTCCAATTGTTCTAGTAGGAATAGTCTTTTCCTTTAAATATCAAGGTATAATAATATTATATTATCTATGTCTAATTCATTTTCTGATATTATCTAATGATCACTTAAACCTGTACATTTTCTACCATTTTTAATGTGTTTTATATGTTCTTTTATTCGTATTTCCAGGCTCCTCACCCCCCTTTTGTTCTACCAATCAACTAACCTACCTCCTGTCTATAAACAGCAATTAATAAATGTGTTCTGCTGGAACTGTCTACTGCTGATGAGAACCAATGAGTTCGAAATCGCGATACACGTCAGACAATTTCGGCAGAACACTAACCAGGAGCATTTTTTTATTCGTTAGCATTATGTTAGTTATGACTTAGATTCACCCTGCTTGACTACATCTAATACGATGTGACATGCACTTCTGGGGAATAGCTGATTTACTATTTTCTATATTACAAATGAGTTCAATGTGCTATTCCCATTTCTTTTTGAATTTGTTCATGCAGACTATCGATTACGTAAACGCAATTTTTCAAAAATTTAATTAATTTAATTTAACTTTTAGTATTTGCTTAGCTCTCTTCTTGAAAAGCGGTTGTTTTTCATGCAACATTTTTTTAAATAATTTAAAAGAGGTTGAACTCAGTCAACAAATTACAAATGTGATCAAGTAATTTACATTATGGTCTCCACGTTTTAATGTATACTAAATTAACTAAATTGTTGTTTTCATTTCCCTAGCGAATATATAAATAATTTTATGTACATATTTCTATGAAGAATTTCTTCTAAAAACATATTGTTGCGTGCTCAGGTATGCATACGGGAATTGCCTTTGTGATCATTTCAAATGATGGAATTTAATCAGTTTGCAAGTTGTAATGATGTCCCCTTTTCTTTTCGTTTACTCAGAATAATTACGTATTAATTTTATTCATCAGTTAACTACAACATTTTAATTGTAGACGTTTTTACCTATTCTATTAAACTAATTTGTTACTATTTCTTACATTTTCCTTAAGTTTTAAATCGTATTAGTGGTGTATGATATTTTGTGATTCTAAAAGATAGATCGATCAACGAAATCAGGGATTGAAATAAAATCAACAAAAGACCAATGATTAATGAACCAGAACAACCTCAACACGTCAGGATTCCATGATATCCTAACTTCAAAAAATATTTGTTTTTTTTGAGAGCATTACTACGTGATGTAAAAGAAGAAAATAAAATAACAAAGTAGTCATTTCCAAAGTAGTTTTTGTCACTGACTTAGAACCTAGCCTAGCCTGAGAATTGCATCAGCATATCAAGTGTAAGAACATAAGCTTTCGCGGCCGGAATTCATAGTAGAATGATGGTTCGGGCCGTAGTCGATTTGAACGGTTTCGTCCAGACGTTTCGTCAGCAACTGCGGCTGACATACTCAGTGGGTGCTGCGTTGACAATGCGGGCGAAGATTATACCTCGAAGTCTCGGCAGCGACTGACTGACGAAACCGTTCAAATCGACCACGGCCTACAAGCCCGAACCATCATTCTACTAGCATATCAAGTTTTTAAAGTATCTCAATCTCAAAATACAATTGATTCTAATTTGGCTTATTTATTTTGTTTTAAAACTACATCGAGAATGATTACCCTCATGTTTTGTCTTTTTAAACTGCAGTAGTGTCCTCCCTTTCGATTTCCAATTTAATTTCACGTGTTGAGGCAATTCTGACGCCAGATTCCGTCGCGACGTAACCTACTTCAAAAATGACATCTCTGGTACAATAAGATAGTATCCTAGTAAGTTCTTTAAAATTGTCAAATGTCAAATTCCTAAATACTCGTTCACTCGTTGTTTTCTATTTCTCTCATGAAAAAATTATGATTTAATATAAAAACGGAGGCTTATAATTAAGCCCCTAAAAATATCGGAAAACCAACTACACCAAACCTGCCATTATGTGGAAAAGTTCATGCCAATCCGGATTTAGTAAGATCCTTGTACTAGTTGTAACCTTTTTATTTGTCCTATTGGTTTTTAACATATGGAGCAGCATGGTTGATGGTTAACTTTGATACGAAACACAAACTATATAAATATATAGTAACTTTTTTACTATTTCATTCTACAATTACTGGTACCTACTTAATATTAATTGCAATGTACAATTTACCGGATGTATTTATATTATTACAGTTTTTTAAATCAAGTAATTTGAATCTATAGACATGCTAATAAAAGTAAACAATGTTATTATTTTTCATTAAATTACTCCACGTGTTTCAACATTTATAATCTGCACAATTAAATTAATTAAGTTACTATTACACTATTACAAGAAAAAGATGTAAGTATATATGTTTTTATGATAATTAGAGGTGTTCCGTAACAAATATTAGTGAAAAATATGTATGTAAAATGAGTAATGTATTTACGACACTAATCTCAAGGTTATAATAAGTCATAAATAAACCTTATAGGCTGAGTGAAGTGTTTATACGCATCGATTTCCTGAAAATTACATTTCTGTTTGCAACATGTGTATTATTTTAAGATATTCAACTATAATTTTAGTACCTAATGATGCACTATTTAGGTACATACTTCATCTCCCGTCTTTCCTATGTACTGCATCTCGGTCCATTCAAAACTTGGAAAGATGCCTTTAAATTTTATTGTTAATTCAATGTTATGAAATGAAAAATAAGTGTTTACAAGCTGGCTAATTTACTTCTGAAAACAATTTATAAATTTCTTACAAAATAAGACTACTATGTAGGCGAGTCCTATTAACTAAACTCTCCAAAATTTCGTACATTTTCAATTTAGAAACGAGATAATAATATAAAACTAATTTAAACTGTTTACGCACCTAAATGTATATTCCAGTTCAACGCAGCATTTAGTAAATTTCATTTTAAACAAAAACCATTGTTTACTTAACTGATTATTATATAATTACCAATCGAAAATTCTGTTAAAATTATAATTGATATTGGTATTACTATATTATTTTGTATCAGTTATGCCTACTATAATGTTCTATCTATAGTAATTTAATAATATTCAGTGGCACAATATGCTATAAGTATGAATGAAGCTGAATTGGGGCAAGTCCATAATGTTAAGGAATGAAGAATGGAACATAAGAAAAACGGTGAATTCTTTTAACGGTAGGTAGGTATATTTAGCTTAAAATTTTAATGTGAAAGAAAGCAATTTACCTGGCACTTAGGATATTGCTCCTCGAGAGGTCTTTCCACTTTCCATCCGAGTAAGGGCGGTATGCAAATGGTTGCTGACATAACCCAAACGAAAGCAATCATCATAACTGCTCTTCCTGGAGTTCGTTTCTTTAAGTATTCTACAGCCTGCGTGATGCTCCAATACCGATCCAACGAAATGAGACATAAGTTCATAATGGAAGCAGTACAAAGCAATACGTCCATAGCTGAATGCACATCACACCACCAAGCACCAAAAATCCAATAACCCATAAGTTCATTAGCTAACGAAAAGGGCATAATAACTAACCCCAGAAAAAAGTCCGCTACCGCCAGGGAAGCAATGAACCAGTTTTGAGTATTTTTGAGCGCTTTTTCCGTAGTAATGGCAATTATGACCAGCATATTGCCCACTACCACAATAATCATGATGATTGTTACCAGTATTGAGGCCAAGACGATCTGGGGCAATGTGTAGCCGCTGGGGTAGGTATTGGTAAAGACGCTCCCGTTGGGGTAGATGCTAGTGCCGTTAGTGACATTGTCACCAGCCAGCATAATGTTATCATTCAACGATGAGCTGTTGATGAAGGCCATTGAGGCCGAATAAAAGTAAAATTGGTCCCTAGTCACACTATATACATTACCCGTTTACCCGAAATCAGCCCAAATCTGCGGCGGTTAGAACGTGAAAAAGAAAACGTGTTTATCACCAAAAAACAATGAAGCTACTATTGTACAACACTAGAATATAATATTGTAGGTACGCGTCTACTACGGTTACGTACTTTTTTTTAACTTTTTTACATCGATTTATTTGTTTAATTAAGAACTATACTATTATTTTATGTTGTTGATTAAACTTCCTCTTTTGTAGTTGTTACTAAAATTAGTTTGAGTGACTTGGGAGCGCTTCTAATAGTAGTAATTATAGTTGGTTTGTTTAGAATATCGTGTTGTTGTTATAAATGTTGCGTGACGTGTCAGGTGAAGGTGGTGGAGGAGACGCTTCGCGGTCGGCGTCGTCGTCGTCGTCAACGGCGGCCGTCGTCTCTTCTGCGCGGAGGATGCAAGAAGACATGTTACTCGGTCGCTCAACTGTCGCGCACTGTGCAGTCGGGCCCAGTTTCACAAGCATGCGTCCCGACGATAGGCGACGCGTCGCAGCGCGTTCTCTTCTCTCGTCCGCTCCTCCACTCTTCTTCGCTGCACATCTCGCTTCATCCGACGCCGCTGTCGCCGTCACGACGGCTCTCACTGCGCCCCATCAGCTTCGTCTATTATACCACCTCATCCATCCTATTTACTTTGCACACACTTCCACGGTATGATTTTCGAAATGGTTTATTCATATTTTACAGCCATTGAAGAATTCAACATTTCCTCAAAAAATTCCAATTTTCCTATCTATCCAATTTCCATTATGGTTAGTCCTTCGTTTACCCTCTCGATAATATTTATAATACGTAACGTTAAATATCCTCCTCTATATACACATCTGTTGCACTATTTGTAACTGTAATAATATTTTCAAATTTTCGTATATTAATTCATTATATAAATATCCTCTGTATACTTAATTTTAATTAATTCACTTAACGAAGTCCTCAAAAAATCCTAAAAAGTAGGAAAAGGCAAGTATTATCTTTAAAAATATTTAATTTTGAATAGGTATAAAAATGTTTCTTTTATTTTTTATTTATTAGTTTTCTTTAAACTATAACATACATAAAGTTTAGAAACAAATATCAAAAATTATGTTTTAATGTTATAAAATTATTGTCCATTCATCTTGTTAAGTCCATTCAATTATTAAAGCTTTCCGTAGACCCCTAATAGGTTATCTCAAAAAATTGTTCCTAAAGTCTAATTAAAAGTTCACTCCATATGAAACTCAATTAAAACAAGTAATTTTTCAAGAAATGGCCACCGGTGAGATATGACGGTGGAATTTTTGGCTCACACATACGTTATAGTCGGACAGCTTGGCACTAAATTATAACATCATCCCGAATATAGACATATTTTATGGTTTGTTCGAATAATAAGAGTAGGGGATTATGTTTTATAACAGGTGGACAGCTCATAAGAACAGGGGGTAGATGCAGAAGGTAAATGTGCCTAGTTTTTTTAATTACATCATCGAGACAGTGCCCCAAAATTTACACAAATATAGGCCTGGGTTTACTTAGTTGGATTCTCGAAGAGCGCACACGTAAGTTGGAATTAAATGGGAGAGGGGGGACATGGGTGAGGTAGACAACAATTATTTATCTACTTGCGAAGTCATCATCGTAATCATTATCATATCATTCCGAATGATGTTTTTTGCAATAACTTTTGTAATATCAATAGAATCAAAGCTCGGTTGTTTATGAAACATTTTATAAAATAATAATAAACAAATGAAATTACGAATAAATGTCTCAGTTTATATTAGAAACTCTACATACGTTTCGGCTTATTGAGCCTTGTTCACGCGTATACAAATGTACTACTAAATATTAATGTTACAGTACAAAATATTTATACCTGAAACAGGGGTGTTCAACCATTGTTTGTTGGAAAACCCAAGTAATAATCGACAACAGGGTATTTCTTAAATTACAGTTGCTCATTTGTAATATTTTGTTTAAATTTTATGGATTTTTTAATTTCAAATTGTTCAAGTAAGTTTAACCTTTTTCCTTTGTTTTCTGCATGTAATAATAGTATATTCTGTTCATCTAAAAAGTGGTTGTTTTCTATACACTAGCTGCTCATTCCTGTTTTAGTTTTTTTATTGTTGAAATATTTTACATGTTCTTTCATTCTTCATTCCAAATTTCTTCTTGTTTGCCCTAAGTAAAAGGCATCACAATGTTTACATGACAGTTTATACACACCACGTTTTTTAAATGACTATTTTTTTGTTTGTTATTAATTAACATTTTACCGGTATTGATTTTGTTAACTGAAATTGTTTTTATATCTAATTTTATCAATTCATTGCAAATTTTGGGACATAATTAACGAATTTATAATTTTTATCTGTTTTTACTGTTTTTACTGTATAAAATTATTTATTCAACAATTTTTGTTTTTTATTTCTAATAAGTCTCTACCAAATTAATTTTATACCCGTTATTATGAGCAATTTGTTATTTGTTTTATTAACATTATATTTATATAACTTTTGTGTACTGCACCCCTGTCCGCCACCTCATATACTTCTACCCCCCCACCCCAGTTCCTAGTGGTTAGAAACGTAACCTCCTCCAGTATCCGAAGACTTCATCCTAAAAGTCCAATGTTAATGAATAAATGGAATTATAGCTTGATTCTTTGTGAGACATAATTTAAATAGTAAGAAAAACTGAACACTTGGTATTATTTGTTCCACAATTTTATTATAATAAGCTGACAATATCGTTTCAGCTGCTATGCCATTATTTTGATAAAGTCTTTAGTTTTTTCTTATTATTTACTGTAAGACAATATAAATAATAAACAAGAACTTAACTTTTTAAACCATCCATTACAGACATAATCAATTGGGTACCGTTCAACTGATACCTTACTTTATCAAAGTTAACTAAAAGAGAATATTGGGTAACATTTTTGATGGACACTTATAAAAAGCCATTCGCCCGTGATTCTCTTTTTTTTATGTCAACTCGAAAAAATTCGTCCTGGAATTATAGCTATTGTTATATCCTAATTAAACATTACGAGATTTTTTTGCCTCTTTATTTTTTTAAAGGGCTTTAAGTTTCAGCAATAAAGTATACGTAGTACAGTAATTGCAAAAAGGTTATGTTTCACCTTTTACTACACTACGGTTGAAAAAAAAACACTAAATTCGACTAAGATTGCATACAAATATTCTTTAGGAGCAACTAATCTTTTCTGAAATTGGCCCCTCGCTTCGTCAAAATCCCCATATTCTCTTGTATACTAAAACATAATTCTGCTTGAGTCTGCTTTGGATAAGGGAGACTAAGGCTCACAAAAGACTGAAAAGAGATGGCTCATCTTTATCCCGATGGGATCGATTCCGATGTTCTACCTTGTAACTAACTACCTACTGTATATAATGCATTACAAAGAGGAAGATGAACGAACCATTGTTGCAGCAGATAATAATGTAATATAAAAAGCAAACGATTATGGAATATAATAGAAGAAATGAGATACCCAACCCGATAATTATTAAATCATCATCATTATTATAATTAGTGATAATCTGCTTTTATAAGAACTACGTTGTAGCATTGACTTATTAACTTGAATTAATTAATTCTGGAAAATTATCCTCACCACACATCTAGAAACTTTAACGGGTAAAAATAGACTTAAAAGTGAAAAATTAAGAAAAGCCACTGTTACCATTTATAATTTTTTTTTTTGATAATTAAATCTATTTAGTTTTTTCCTAAAAATGTTAAGTATTTTCTAGTGGATAATAGACACACAGAGAATGTATGAAAATGCTTCAAATTAATAATCTTACTTACTATGAACATGGTGTAATAAAAAATATCGCCTAATTTCTAACTCGTATTCTTTTCGTACACTAAGAAAACTTACACAGCAAGTAACATATATTCACAACGTGTCATGGCTTTAAATAATTTATTATAATAATTAATAGAGAACGCTGTTACTTTGTGAAGTTCTATTATAAATTGTAAAAAATATATATTTTTTGTCGAAACTATAGTCAAAAGGATTTGTAAATAAAAAAATGATAATAAACAAAGTAGTGTTTATTCATTTATCGTATATATATTACTTTTCACAACTTCACTTAATTGATAGAAAATGACACTAATTTTTTATCCAACTAGTTTCGTTTATTAAAACAATTTCAAGAATACGAAAATAGTCTCATAAAAAATTAATGTCCGTTTCCATCAATTATCGAAAGTTACATTAAAAACAAAATACAATTTAGATTCGAAATACAAAGTAAACAAAACTGTTAACAACTTTTCTTCTATTTTAAATACGGTATTCGATTATGCCTGTGGCACATGATAGCATAGGCGTAACTAGGAGTGTGCTAAGGACCTCAAGAAATAAAATTAGGATCTTCTAAATAAAATAAACATTCTACTGTAAAAGATAAACTAACTTAAGCAAATATTTAAACTGATAGCAGAAAAACCGTACCCTTCGTCAGCAACTTGCGAACGATCTGTTTCATCTTCTATGATGAATTTTGAATTGCTTTAGAAAAGCAACGACCCAATATCATTTTTGCAATTTGTCGTTGTTATTTATCGAATTAACTCTAAAGTTTTCTGAAATGGAGAAATGATGCGATATTTTTTTAGATACATAGATACATAAGAATATGTAACTTTGTGTTTATTCTTTCATAATCACTTTCGCTATTTCTTTAGTTTTTTTATATAACCGAGCGGCGTGGTCTACTGCTCTAGATCATTGCTTAGCATTGGAGAGGTCGCCGGTTCGAACCCGGGTCCGGCTGCTCTGGTCCAAGTTTTCTGTGGTTTCCTCGGATATTTAGCCAAATGCTGGGGCAGTAATATTCCACAGATAATCTTTCAATTCTCTTCTGTCTTCATTTGGTCCGGTTTATTTTCCTCTCCTTAACCACACCACCCACCCATTCCCACGATTTCTGCAAGGAGGCTGAAGAGGGCATTACGCCCTACCTTCCAGCTTTGCACTACAGTGTAAGTCGGAGGGACTGCCCGCCCACCAGCACGAGTAGCGAGTGGGAATGAAGCACAAAAAAGTTTTTTTTTATATAGTTTCGTTACATATACTAAGGTATATGTATATAGTTGTTTATAATAATATTTTTACAGTGCCTTAATATATTTTAATCTGGGCACTGAAATAATGCAGGATAGTTATAATGAAAAATTAAAAATGATCAAACATTCCCAAAACTTACATGGCAGTTGAACCTGTTGTGATAGCTGAATTGGAAAATATGATTTAATTATAAATTTATTAGTAGTTGAGACTTATTACATATCTTAAGACTTCTCTCTAAAATTACTGCCCTCTTAAAAGATTTCAAGCGATAGAAGTATCTTACTCTAAATTGTTATTTCTAACATTCGTCTTGTGTTTACTACCGAACTAAATCCTCTTAAGATGTATTTCGAATAGTAGATGCAATTAAAAATTAAATGGGTATTAATACGAATCTATTCTATTTCAATTTTTCAATATTTCTGGTTTCTAAATAGCTAATTTTTGGCTCAGTGAGCATTTATTCTGAACGACAACGTGCACATAAACAAGATTAAATGAAACAATCTGGCTACAAAGAACAATAGCAGTGCAAACAAATGTACATAAGAAGCTTAATTTGTCCTAATACTGTAGCGTTGCAGTACCGCCACCGCGGTCTATAAGAATCGCGAATTGAAAGATAGCATCCTGGCAAAGTTCCAGAAAAGACATTGTTGAAGCTTTACGGTGCAGTGTCATTTGGAGATAATGGCAAAATTGTAAACATCCAGGGATGGGTTGTGTGTCGACAAATAAAATAAATTAAACGAAAATAGATATCAACTAAAATGTCAGTTCCTTCTAACCGAATCATTGATGTTCCATTACTTGTACATAACGAACCGATATTAACTTTATCCCACAATTTATGTAATCCATAAAAACGTGAAACCTACCTATTTCTTCTCTCATAAAATGTAACCTGAACATTCCGCAGCGATCTTTCACAGTTGAACTATAAAAGCAGTAGCATATATAAAATTGAGTTTCCACTGAAACGTAGCTACCCCAAATTAAGTCGAGGAGCTAGGAGCTACTCCTATATTTGAAAGTAGGCACTCAGTAATGCGACCAGTTACTCTCATTTATGTTTACAAAAATGTACGTCGGTACTCAAGGATCGAGTAGATCATCAATAAAAGAGGGTAGGCACCCTTATGTTTAGAATTTATGTACTATTTATTGTCACTTCTTTACACCAAATAAGCGCCAAATTTTTGTAAACGACCAGCTCACGACACAATGGTTTCTCCAACATTCTGGAGAGTCAACAAGCATAATGGCCTATGCTGTCAAGCAATAAACAACGATTTTTTACCTCGTTTATTTCTTAAAAACAAAAATTCAGTTTAATTATTACAAAAGGAATGAAGTAAACCTCAGCTGTTTTGGAAAAGAATCAACTTTTAAGGTCTGAAAACTCATGATAAATTTTCACGTTAGTGATGTGAGAGGACGTCAAGATGATGAAATTTTCTTCAAAGGAAATGTTCCTCTAGAGACTCCTGGTGCGACAAACAGAAAAAGAGAAAATTAGTATTATTTTGCAGAGGTGATTTTTATATCTAAAATAATAAATATTATATACTCCAGAGGGATCAGAATAGAATAGATTGTTTTTCCGAATTTGGAGTCAACACTATTGTGGAATGCTTCCGGGCGTGTTGTGTGCATTTCGCTGGTCGCGAAAAAAAAATCTTTTTGGATTACATTCCCACCAGCTACTCGTGCTGGTGGGTGGGTAGTGCCTCCGACCTACACTGTAGTGCAAAGAGTCTTTGCAGGAATTGGTGGAATGAAGACAGAAGAGACCACGCCGCTCGGTCGGTGGTTGCGAGGTTTACGAGCCTCAAGATAGAGTAAAAAATATACTTGCAATAATTGTAACGCTTAGTTCTCGAACGTTTTGATAAATTACACTTACGTACTCCGACGCACACTGCCAATCGATTTCATTCGCCGCTCTCTTTCCAGTGGATGTTTGGAAAACCATAAAACCACGAGTGAGGACTTTTAGCTCTTCGTGAATTGCACTCGACAGCGCAAAAATACACTGCCGCTTTCGAGTTACTACATTTACCGGACGTAGCAAAAATAAAACTAGAAATATTGACAAAAATCCGCATGCGTTTGACAGATGCGATCGACACATCGACTCTCAGTTACGACATTCCCAACTAAGAGGTGGTGCCACTAAAGACGCTTACTTAGCGTATAGCTTTTCTCTCTATTACCAAACCAACCAAAATCTAATTATTTTCAAAAATCATAAAATCATAAATTAGTTTTAAATTATTGAGCGTATGACAAATCCAGACACTGCCGAAGAGCGACAGTATCAACTCGGCTTATTTAATTTATTAAAAAGAATGTTTTTGCAGATACAGATTGTTAAGTGGCTATAATTATTGAAAATAATTGTTTATCTGTTTGTGTACATATTCTATTAAGTTTAGTTTGTAGGTACTTGTTCTCTTTTGTATATAGGCATCTTTTGTGTCCTAAATTATAAATACGTTTTTAAAATTCCAAAAATAGACTGGCCTCTTTATGCCACCCCTTGTAAATACTTTATGCATCGGTTTTGTAAATTGCGCTTGGGGGTGTTTTGTTTCAAGAGGCGGATATTTTTTACTTTGGGGCGTTGTCTACTTTTCAGGCAATTTAAGAAGAAATAAGCGAAATTACGTTCAATTCCACTTTTACATTAAATAAATCAATATTCATACATCCAAATTCATAATCAATATAACCAAATCAAATCAAACAAAAAAAAAATCAAATAACTGCAAATAGTGAAAAATAAAGTGTATATAAAAAGAAAAACAGTCCATTTTATCATAACTTAACCAAAAGAACCTTCGGCGGGATACCACCAAACATCGAACATCCAAACACAGATGACAAAAACTTTTTTCCGCCTACGCGAATAATTGTATTGATTGTTCATTCTAGTTATATATCTATTTATACAAAATAATATACAAAACAAAATACTGAATGAACCATATATCTAATATCAAGACATGGATACACTTTGAAATAATCCTCTAAACATCTTTGATTAACATTCGTTATTTTGGCATTTTTTGTATTAATTTTGAAACAAATGTCAAAGAAGATGTCGAACCTGAAGATATACTCAATTTAATTTTCTGTTGTATTATTTCTTTGTTTACGGTTTTACTATTTGTACGATTTTTAAACTGTGTAGTTGATAATAATAAACGGTGATAATAAATATCACGTCTTCAGTTAATCACAATCAAAATTTAGATTCACCTCATCATACAAATATTCCCATAAAGCAAGGTTTGTTGAAAAAATAGAAAAATGATACAACCCCGATTCTGTCAAAAATTGCTTAATGCTTAATCTCATCCATTTTGCTGTTTCCGCTTTACACTATTTCTGGGGATACCCTGTGTAATATATAGTTACAAAACTATATTATCTTTTGTCCACCTATTCAATATTAATAACAAGTGTATTACCAATTTTTGTTTTGTGATGGCCAATATTGAAAAATTTCTGACACACGATATTTTAAGCTTCGTACCTTTGATACTGGTAGTGTGCAATAAAAAATACAATGTAAGAACAATAAAATACCAGGTAATTAAATGTTAATGTCGCAATGACGCAAAATTTCCACTTCACGACGGATTCCTGATACATACCGCAATTTACGTAATTAGATGTTTCTCGAAATTAACTAGTTACGCTAATATTTATTACAGGTTCTTTTAACTGAGTTTTCAAATGTTTGATAATTAAATTTTCACTTATAATGCAGCTAGCATGAAAGTGACCAATTTTTGCACTACGACAACATGTAAAATTATCTTTTTTAAATGTTTCTTATTTACTAAAGTATAAAAATGGTAATAGAACTAATTTTATCTAAAAAGAACACATTTAAAATCAAATTCTGTTAATTATTACCAGAACGAACCTACCCCGTAATTGTAGCTACGGAGAGGGTTCAGTTGAATAAGTCGATATCCTTATTATAAAAGGACGTTGCTTAACATTACTGAATCCCACAAATTAGTAGCAAATATCTACGCTGTCTCTATTTATTTAATATCGTATCGCTTCCCATTTACTTCATTATGTCTTAATTTTTATAAAGTTGAAAACAGTTAATTGACATTGATTATTAAATTATAAACTGTTAATCAACGATTATTTTAAAATGTATCCCTGACGTGGCTAAATTTAAATTGAAGTTTTGTAACATATGGGGTGAAAGACGCAAAAAATTAAGTAATAGTTAATAAATAAAGCAAAAGTTTTTTTTGTTACAAATAATTTAATCAGCACAATAATTATTTCAACAGCACAGTGTCTTCTTCAGGTGGAAGCTTAACCATTAATATTCATTAAGCTATTAGTTTTTTTTTTTGATACTATGGTTTTCGAGTTCCAGTAAATTTGTTCACATTATTGTTATCGCTCAGGATCTTAGAGTATAAAAACACTGGCGCGGCATATAATATTATAATAACAGCGTGCTTGAAATAGGAAGTGTAACTATACATCCTTTCTAACTCTAACACGGAATGATTGGTAGAAAACAGAGATCCAATCAAGCCGCGTTATAGCGGGAAAATGGTCTAGACTAGATACACATCATATATTAAGCACGCTACCATAGTATTTAATACTGCCTCCATGTATTTATGATTTAAGCTCAGGATAGATTAAGTAAAGTGTGCTTTTCGACTGTGTGAGCGAATTGGAGCCTGCATATGATACAGTATGAATATTTATAATACGCTCACTGATATACGAGGGTGTTTCAAATATAAACGAGTCTTTTTAAATTGCATGCCGGATAGTTGTTCAAGGCGCATCCGGGCGTTAGGAGCTTGAAGTGGGGATATTAGGTGGCATGGAAACGACGCGTTGTGTTGCTGAGTTCGCTTGGTTAATAACTATCACAATGAGTGAGAACGAGATGCATAGCAGCGTTGCACAACGAATTATTATTAAGTTTCTTACAAGTGAAAACTTGAAACCAGTTGAAATTTTGCGCAGATTGCAAGCACAATTCACAATTCGGAAATGAAACGCCTTCGTTGCCACGTGTAAAACTTTAGTGCAAAGAATTTAACGATGGGTGTAATCGTGTCGATTGTAAATCATCCTCGTCGTCCGCGCACCAGCATTTTGCCGGTTAACATTGCTCGTGTTAGAAACCTTATTGAAGGGGACCGCCACGCCACGCCACTGTGCTTCAGATATCTGGTGATATCAGCTATCATAACAAAAAACTTGGGATTTCAAAGTTGCTGAGTGATGATAAAACAACTGCTCGAGTTCGCATCTCTCAGGCGCTTCTCAGTCTATTTATAGAGGAAGGTGATTTTTTTTGCATAAAATTGTAACCTGCGATGAGAGTGGGTACACCATTACACGCCAACATCAAAAAAAGCAAGCGTGGAGTGGCGGCGCAAAGATGAATCAAACCCAGTGAAACCGACAATACGTATGTCTGCAGGCGAAGCTTTAACTACGGTTTTTTGGGATTGGAGAGGGATGCTCTTGGTCGATTTTTTGCATGAGCGAAGAACAATTAGTGCAGCCTACTACGGTAACGTTCTCAGTTAGGTAAAATTTTCTTATCGCTGAAAAAGGAAGACGGACCCCATTCGTGACGTGTTACTCTTGCACGATAACGCTTAGCCATAGGCTCATACCGCAGCTTTGGGCTTGCACTGGACTTAGCTGGAACACCCTCTAAATAGCCCAGACCTATCCTCTTGTGATTTCCACATGTTAGGGCCCCTCAAAGAATCACTAGGAGGTGAGCAATTTGAGACCGATGAACTCGTGAAGGCGTTTGTGTGCAACTGGATAGACACCCGCTCTGTATCTTTTTATGAAAACGGGATGAAAAAACTACCAATGCGTTGAGGAAAATGTAGAGACAAACAAAATATGTCGAAAAATAGAGAAATTTGTGTTTTTGTGAAACTTTTCAAAATAAACGTTTTATGAACAAAGACTCGTTTATATTTGATCCATCCTCGTACTTTACGTATGTTGATCCATCTTCGTTGTATACTAATATTTTTTACCATACCGTAAACGGACATTGTACTGTCTTATTTCCTACATTTTAATTAAATAAAAACCATTAAATTCAATTGTAAGTAGTTAGTTAACAATTTGTAATAATCATTTTAGTTGATATATATGCTTTTATTTAGGGAATATATCATTTAAACAAGAACTCACATAGAAACAAGAAGTACATGTTTGTTTTGTCCCGATTTTATTCTCGAGGAATTAAAATAAGGTCTACACAAAGTCTTGTGCTTCCCTTGAAACACAACCCATTTGTTCGCCTGTACATATGTATTATATATTTTGACGAATATTCCTAAACTCTTTCATACACTACGAAAAAAGAGATCTCCTTTTATGATTGCATTAAATTCTTCATTACAAGGAATTTCTGAAATAAATTCAAACAAACAGAAATACGTAAAGCAATGAAAAAAGGGGTTCGAATCGTATGCCTAAATAATACAAAGCTTTGGTAGAACATTTACATGTAAATAGCTTTTTGAAAGTTAAAAGGGATCAATTTCATTAAATAAGAATTAATTAATAATTTGCATTTTCGTTAGCGAAACTGATTATTAGTTTCCAAAAATAGCTATTCCATCGATCCAACGTTGAAATGTCATTTACGAATAATGAAATTCGAAGCTAAAAATGGAAAAGAAGAAACAAAAGAGCTGCTCTTTCTGTTGAGATAATAAAATACGTTTTTCGGAAAGCTTCTGTTTTTATGCCCTTAAAGACGCAGAACATTTCGCTATTAAAGCTAAAATGCTTACACAATTTTATCCGAGGTGTGTAATAAAAACGTTATTAACCGTCGAACTTTCGGAGCTTGAACGCTATAAAGGCCAGTTTATAATAGCAGATTCACTTTTAGTATGCAATTTCTACCGTTTAAATGTCAATCTATTTATATGTAAACACCAAGTAACAAATTTAATTAAGAAATACGAAATGAATGCACCGTTTACAAAGATTACTACTGCTACTGTATTTTAACTGCAACTTTAGAAAGGATTCAGAAAGAATGCATTGTGATTATGCAGAAAAACGACTGACCTACTTTAAACTTATTAGAGGTATGTATATACAATTTTTAGTCATTTTGATCTATTTTTCAAAACTATGTTAATCATTTTCCATTTGCCAATCCTTGAACGTAACAGATATTTTTTTAGAAAAAAGTAGTAGTATTAATTAAGTTCAACGACAATACTATTGTTCTTTAAGTTTAAAGTGCACTAACATTTTCTTCAAGTTGGCTAATCAGAAAAATGATCTGATACGCGTAGACATATGAGTTTAGGGTTGCGTTTCCGAGTTCATCCGTGCCTTATAAGTACAGCCAGGATATGAGTCGGAAAGAAGAGGCTGCTGTTATTTACACCAGCAGAGAAATTTCCGTTTGAGAATTCAAAATTATTAAAAAGAAAGAAGTGGCTTATATATGTATAAAGGCGATAAAACGTGAACAGTGAATGATAAAAAGGGCTAGAATGTTTATTTTTTATGTATTTCTTATTATTTTATTTTCTGAAATTCGGTAGAATACATACACTGATGAGATATACATCAGTGGCGGGTTATTCGAGTGAAGTTGGTGAAGACCATCTTCATATATTTCCTAGATAGCATCGAGATTTATTATTTTCTCAAAATAAATATAACATACATTTTATCAGTATCATTTTTTGTACAAGAAATGAAAAAATTTAATCAGAAAAAGTAAATACAGTTAAAGTACCTGCTTAGATCGCTTGCTAATGTTAATACGCCTAATTAATGCCAACGTGAAGAGCTAAGCCACGTGGACTGTACTCGTTTGCCACCGTGAGCAGGTTTTCATGACAACGATAATGCCAACGTCTAATCGCGATTGCAGAGCTGCATACTTTTTGAATGGGTACGGTAGTTGTTAGGATTTGCGGTGCTGGCACGGCGCGGCGTTAATATAATAGTATGAAAATACAGCCATTTTATGAGGACATAACCGATAAGTTTGCAAGTCTGAAAGACAAAAGAATAAATTTCATATATAAAAAATATGTAAGTACTGTGTGCTGTGTGTATTTTACGTAGGTACATTTTTGGCTATCAGGGGTCTCGAGGATGCTTATTTGTACACCTACGCTTAACTCGAAATATGCAAATTGTTCGACACATTTCGTGGTACATATTCTGAGGAATAGTCTACCTAATTATACATATACTTTTTTCTTGTTCTTTTGCAACTCATGAAGATGAGTCTTCACCTATTTTTGAAGGCACGAGTCGCCACTGTTGCACATATTACATATATGGGATCATAAAATGAAACCGTATATTAAGTGAATTTAACAGGCAATAAAATAAACACCAAGTACAGAATAAACAAATAAATATAAACAAATAATATAACAAATGCATTAAAACAAAAAAAAATAAACATGCTTAACCACACTTATGCACGCATAGCAACGACTCAACAGCTACTGTTATTGGATTGGTCTGCACCCCATCGATCCCTTTGCTCCTCTTTCCATCACACTCTTGCTCTTTTACTCCTTGTCTCCATTCATTCTTGCACTAAAAGTGTCTTCGTTTCCGTCTCTCACACTTTCACTCCTATACATATGTATGTGGGATTTCATTTAATCCTGCTTGCTTTTTTGTGCATAACTGTACGTATTATTTTTATTCATTTCATAGGTTACTTTTTATTTGTTTATTTTATTCGCGATACGAAGGTGATTTATGTTTCTGCGACGTGATACCAGTGATTTCCCGGTGTTCCCATAGAACTTATCGAATCCAGTCAGATGCCGGGGAGCGCGGAATAATCGAGCATTCTATTGCTATCATCTAGGCGTGGAGGGTGTGGCGATAGCAATCAAAGAAGATAAAAACGAAGTGCATGGGAGATTAGGAGTGTCTTCACGTTGCACAAAAGAAGTTATTAAATTAGTCGATTTATTGTAAAAGTTAAACCGCAAGAGCAGTTCAGGGATTGTACGAATTCCGAATGTCATATATTCATTATGTGTTTTTTTTTGCTAAATATATTCTTTTCCATCAACACATTCGAGAGGCCTTTTATTTTAACGAATAAAGATCCTACATGTATAGAGAAATCTATACCAATCGTAAGAGTGATAGAAGAAGGAAACAGACCTTTGCTCCTAACGCCATTCTATGAACTCATTACATTGTGCCTTCTTATCTAATTTTCTGAAGTGAAAGTAGACGTTTGTGTTATCCTCCTGTGATACTTTGCAGCTGCCATTACGCGAAATACAATCCACTAGGGTTCAAATCCAACGTCTCCTGGAGTTTATTGCACTGCGCTCCCTCCCACGATTAAACGTTCTGTTTTTTAATAATGAAACATTTGAAGAAATATTAGTAGGGGTTAATTTTAAATACATTAATGCAATATTAATCATTGAATTAATTTATACCCACTACAGATTATCTCATACAATGAGGGATAATCTGTAGTGGGTATAAATTAATTCAATAATTAATATCGCATTAATGTTCTGTTTTTTGTAACATGTCTTCTGAACCTAACTACTAACAAAAATTTATAAACTTCAAACTGTAAAGGTGTATATATGTATGTTTATAGTTATGATTGTTTCTTCTATTAGATGATGCACTTATTCCTTTAATGTTATCAATGCTACAACTACTAAGAAGTCGGAAGTTTGCGGGGCGTTAGAAGACGACAGTATGTTTTATGTAACTTTGCTTTTAGACGACATTTCACGAATGTCAGCAGTAGGTATTCTTGATAGTAAAAGGATAGAAACTTTCGTAATAGTCAACTATGCTAGAAGCTCTGTGTTCTACTAGTGAGAAAACAAAGCAACATGATCGAAGGTGGCTGTATGGAAAGTATTATCCTTAATTGAGTTAGAAGTAAATTAGCTCAGAAGATTAAATTTCAACGAAGAACACTCTTCCAGTTAATAATTTCTTGAGCCCGGCACAATTTCTACTTTAAAAGATGTTTAAACTCAAGGCGATGAAGCGATTTCAGTAGACAACTTGCACTTAATAACCCCTTACTGAAAGGAATTGATAAACATGAGATTGCGTTCGTGAATAATAATTGAGAGAAAAAATAAATGTGAGGGAGTTCTGAAACTAAAATCGGATTTATCCAAATGGGTTGATGAAGTAGTGTAAGTTGGGTCACAATTATATAGGAATATATAAAAAAAGAAAGTATTAAAATCCTTTTTCGTCTAAATATTAAGGATCACAGTTCCCATATTTGAACCGCGTCCTACAGTAGGCACTGTGAACCGAAAGCCAAATCGCACAACCGGTTTCAACCTCTCTTGTCTCATCAGATGGGCGCTGGCAGAAAGGCCTTTACAAGATATATGATAAATAAAAATATGGAATCAACAGAAACACCTACTCCGAGGGCTAATACCCCTGCCGGTATTGATAACACTGTTGATTCGGAAAGATTCTTAGACGAAGATAACATACAGTGTAATTCAATGCCGGTAGGGGTATTAGCCCTCGGAGTAGCTGTTTCTGTTGATTCCATATTTATATTTATTATATAGGAATATGTGTTATTTTATTTCGTTTGTTGCAATGCTACTTTTCTACACCCCTAAGTAAGTGATTTTTTCTATTATATTTTAATAGATACTTCTTTGGTGAGAGTATAACAGAGTTTGTAACACCTAGTATTAAAAGATCACAAATGGCGGATTATATAAATAAGTATACATATATACGGGGTGGCCAAAAAGTACGTAATATGCTCTTTGCGTCCAAAATATAAGTTTAACCAAAAAAATTTTCAAACAAAACTTGGTCCCTATTTTTATATAACAGCTAACTTTAACTTACTATACAGGATGTTCAAACATAGAAAAAGCAAGGTTTTATTTAAACGGCAACATTGATACTTGTAGGTTCAAAAGAAAGATTTAGGAAAAAATTGTTTAGAATGATGTGGGGTCATGCAAAAAACTGCGGCGATATTCTTATATTTTATTGTTAAGTTGACTCCGCATATTGATTAAACATAAAAATTTGTTTGTAATAATAATAATTAAATGATAATGTATATATAACGTTTCTTCATTGTAGTAAATTTTTTTACTTGTGCTTTTTACTCCTTATAAGAATTTGTAATCATGACTAGAAAAATTTATATTACCAAAAATTTTATGATCAATCTTATAGCTTTGCCACAATTAACGTTTTGCGAACTTTTTGGGCCACGTTACATAAGAAAATCTGTAAAACGATAAAATGTGCTGATCAATTCACATTGAAGGTGGATCAAACACAAGAAATATTTTGATGAGGAGACTAAACGAAGTGAATATAAATTTACACGAACCCGTTCACAGTTCATCTCTAGTAATGATACAGAAAATATGGCAAATATTGCGTTTGTAAAGAAATAATAAATAAAAAATTTGACATTCATAAGTAACGTTATTTAAAATATGAAATATATATATATATATATATAAATACCAGTTTATGTACAGAAATAAAGTCATTATTGTGCATTTCAATTATTCTTATTTCCCATGTTTAACTGTCTCATGAGTCTTCTTAGCGAGATTTTAATTTTATATAAAACACTTCCACTTCGTAAAAGCAATTTTATTGCGTAAAGTTGGTATGATGCACGTTATCCAAGATTATCATTTAAGATTTTAACAGAGAAAATGATGTAGCATCAAGGTAGATGAAAATGCACTGCTCGTATTATTCATATAAAGTAGAAGATGTTACCCATAATCTTGTGGAATAGGTCAACCGTGAACGGAAATCTGTGTAAAAGTATGTAGGATGCTCCAGTGACCTATCCCAATCAGTAAATCGATAAGAATGCCTGCGACGTCACATTTGAACGACCAAAACTTCGACGATGCCTGAAAGTACTTTTTTAGTCTACTGCTTTGATGTCCTTATCGCCGAAACGAATTAAAGGGAAAAAAGAACTGCCGTTAATTTCAGTTCTCAATCGCAGACAGTTCCTCAGTTCAACATTAAATTTAGTTCACAAAACACACGTTTCGTGATGTACATCAGTGTTGTTTTTCAAGACAATATTGATTTGAAATAAAGTAAAAACGATAAAGAGCAATTATTAATAGATGAAAAAGTACAGACAGAGTATTCACTATGTAGAAATTTTCTACTTACTATGAATTACTTTAATGTTCTAGAAGGTCCTTTTTTAATAAAAATATCAACTTTTAAAACTAAATCCATGACGTAGCTATCCACGTGGTAGGTTGATAATCACATAGAACAAAAATTAAAATATGTTCTTGGTCAGTGTTATATATTCATATATTCATCTTTTCATTTTTTGTCTTTGTAATTTGTGCATTTGCTGTCTGTTCCTTTCTTTTGCAATTTATGTCATATTTTTTCCCTTCTTGGTATTGCCGTTTAGCCCTATTGTATTATATTTTCTTTGTTTCCAAATGTTCTTTTAGAGTTAAGTTAGTCGATACATTTATTGAGGGTAATTTTTTGACCCATCAGTCCATTTCCAGGACGTAGATAATGCACCGACACATAGCTTGCAATGTTGCATTTTTGTATGTTTACGTTTCCCTTCCTTTTTTCTGTTGTTTCAAGTGTCGGTGCATCGGAACCTCCCCCTCCTCTGGGATTCGGTTCTTAAATTCATGTTAAAATAAGTATTATTACATTCAATTGCAGAATCAATTCATCATTCAATCATATTAGATTCAAAGCATTCAAACATCAAACATTTTTAGCAGAGATCATTTTTAGTACATTAAGATATAGCACCAATCACATCAAGATCTCTCTAAACATATAGTATTTAATAACATATAGTTTCATATAATAAATCATAATCTATTGTTATTTAGTATTTTCATAAAAATAAGTAGCAATCACGGTGAATAATAAAATTAGTATGTATATAGTTGTAAATAGTTTGGGTGTAATAAACTTTCAAAACACAAAGTCCGTTTATTGCATCGATTCCTCCATAGGAATCAAAAGAAGTGGCACATCTGTGCACCAGTGAAATAATCTTATTTCATCAACTAATAAACAGTCAGTATTCTGTCTAAATCGCGATTCTCGTTAGCACGACGTAGGAAGCTCCGACAGTTGAATATTACTAAATCCACAGTTACAAGCAAATATCTACAGATAGTGTTCATTACGCTGTCTGTATGTTCTCATACATAAATCATACAATACATATATATTTATCTGATGATGACACCATGGGTGTTGGTACGTGTTTTTCTAAACGTTTCATGTGGAATGTTGGGTTATAATGTTTTATTTAGTTCACTTTTACAGAATTCCATTCGATTTTCTTGTATAGTAAATATATAGCGTATGCACGAAACTTACTTTATCTATTACGTAATCTTAGCATGTTATTAGTAATAGTACAAAATCTATTTTGCTTCTGACACGAGCGTATACTGTTTTTTGCAAACTTTGCTAATCAAAGACATCTAAGTTGCTAATAAGATTATATTGATACACTTACTTAGAAATTATTACATATTCTACTGTGACAACGGAAGTTAGTTGCTTCCAACTAATTATAACATTCATTATTAAATGCACTTACCTCTCAGGAACTTATTAAGTAGCTTGAGTGTTGTTACACGATAATTATCATTTTAATATTTAACATTACATGTACATAAGTAACATTCTACGGAGTAATATAAGAACATAAGCTTTCACGGCCGGAATTCATAGTAGAATAATGGTTCGGGCTTGTAGGCCCTGGTCGATTTGAACGGTTTCGTCCAGATGTTTCGTCAGCAACTGCCACTGACATCCTCAGTGGGTACTGCGTTGAAGAGGTATAATCTTCGCCCGCGTAGTCAACGCAGCACCCACTGAGGATGTCAGCCGCAGTTGCTGATGAAACGTCTGGACGAAACCGTTCACATCGACCACGGCCTACAAGCCCGAACCATCATTCTACCAGTGAACAGTTTATTAACGTTATTAAATGCCTACCTATTAATAAATTTTAGGTTTAAAAGTCTATTTATCATGGAATGAAACGCTGCTAGCTTGGTTTGTACCGGGTATGCAGAATAAGATGGTATAATTTTGTCTGTATAAACTTTTAAACCTACCTCTTTCCAACGAACACTACCACAAAGAAATCAATACAATAAAACTAATGGCAAAGAACAATGGTTACAAACGCAATGTCATAGACAACCTAATCAACAAAAAAATTAATACTAAAGTTTCAAAATTAATATACAATGCTATCCCGGCGAAATCTAATAATTCGAGTCAACAATTTTGTTCCATTAAATTTATCAATAACATTAATTACAAGTTTAGAAATAAGTTAAAAAAGTTTAACCTTACAGCTATAGAAACTAACAATTGTAATCTAAAAACCCTACTACTAAAAAATAAACCAACACAACCACCGGAATCAAAAAGCGGAGTTTATCAAACCTATTGTAATGATTGTGAGGCAATTTAAATTGGAAAAAGTGGGAGAGCGATTGAAGTTCGCTTAAAAGAACATAATAATAGTATCAGTAAAAAACATAAAAGAACGTGGTACTACTTTTAACCATTCCTTCAACTTAAATAATTCTAAAATTTTACACTGCAACGTAAACAATTATAGAAAATTGTCAATTCATGAAAATTTTGAAATAAAAAAAGCCTTGTTTAACAATTTAAATTTAGTCAATAGTCAAATAGAATTAGGCTCTACTAACTCCCCACGCCTCCTATGTAAATTGTAGATGCATATAAATATAATATATTGACATTAGTTTTAACCCACTGAGGATGTCAGCCACAGTTGCTGACGAAACGTCTGAACGAAACCGTTCAAATCGACCACGGCCTAAAAGCCCGAACCATCATTCTACTATAAATTTCGGCCGTGAAAGCTTCTGTTCTTATATTACTCCGTAGAAGAACGATCTGAATTTGAAGATTTGTATTTAGAAACATTATCACAGGTAAAACGCTTTTTATTTGAACATCGTGCCAAGGTTCTTAACAAAAATATCACGCCCTCGGACTCGGTCTTAGAATATATGTTGGTAGCTAAAAATAGCAAAATTAATATCAAATTACCTCCAATACCATTATCAACGTTTAATGGCAATTATGAACAATGGTTGCTGTTGCTGCTGCTGTTTAAATCAGTCACACAATCTTCAATAGACGATATACGAGAGTTCATGGAATTAGCTAAGACATTAATTTCACCTCTAATAGGCCGGATTACCAATCTAATCGCCTTTTTCAAGTCCGCCAGGGAAAAAGTAACAGGATTAGGTGAAGATCTTCCAGATAGGCTGTTAGACCCACAACAGCGCTTATAAACTTAGTTGCTTGGAACAGCCAGGATGATAGACAGCAGTACATACATATCTTGGATTCACAATTGTGCTTGAGAAAACCCTACATTTCTTAATCGGACATTTAACGCCATCTGTCGACTTTTGTGATTGATCTCTTATCGTGTTGGATCGATAATTGAAGAAACAAATAGTACAGTGATCGATAGAAAGTGCCCGAATTTTAAATAGGTATATATATATATAATATGTCAATAATACTAATAATAATACTCTAATATTTTTTATCATTTTATTTGAATGTCTAAATTATCCGATATTTTAATATTTGTATGTACTCATGTATAATCTAATAAATGAAATAAATGAATATTCAAGTATTCAATTAAATGTTTGAAAATTCAAATATATCAATATTAAATTATTGATATATGATTATTTAAACACTTTATATTTAATAAAATAACTAATAAAATATTATTACACTTAAATAACATTGTAACTTAGGTGCTACATACAAATATTTAAAAATATAAGTAGATCTTGCACGAAAAAAACAATTGAAAATTTGTAGTGGTTGATTAAATTTTAATTTTATAAGTATGATAACTACTAGAAATAGAAACAAAACAAAAATATTTATTTAAGTACCTGCTTTAAGCCTATTAAATAGTGCGCAAGCAAACCAAAACATGTTGAGAATAAGGTAATTGCCCAAATATGTGAACCACAGAATTTCAGTGTTACATTTAAAGGGGTATTTAAATATCCACATATTTTGATATCCAAATATTTCAAATTTTATATAATTTTATTTTAATTTATATTATATAATCAGATATTAGGATATTTAACTATCTATTGGATGGATATTTAAATAATTTGAATACAATTTCGAGTTTCACATTGCTGTGAGTTTTTGAACTTATTAACTCGTAAGCTATAATGAAATTCCTATATTGCTTTGGAAATTAAATACAGTTCAAAAATAATATATCCAAAACAAAAGGCCAAAATTAAACGCTCAAACTCTAAATCAAATAAGTGCAAAACAAAAGACCATTGTCAATGTCAGTTACATTCGTATTTTACATTCGCCAAGCGTTCCAAGCAACAGAGCTTTATAGGAATAAGTTTCCTATTCTATCTTATGCGTTTGTTTACGGCGGCACTGTCTTTATGATATAACAACAAAAAAAAATCTTTCATATCTCCCACTGGAATTCAACTGTTAACTTTCGAGTCAGTCGCAGCTGCGCTAAATACGACAAAAAAATATAAAAGTCACGAGCACGTAGCAAAGTTCGTTTCTCTCGTTAAAAGAAGGACTGTTGTTGCTGTTGTGACCCTTGCAGATTTAAATTTGAATTTTCACCACACCGAGCACGTACAATTAATTGTTGGCGCGAGCAGACAAAAAGCCGGAAAGTCGACCTTTACCAAGCTTATCCGAAAACTTTTCTCATATTCCCAGTATTCTAGACACCAAAACTCATTAAGAGAAGATATAGTAAATAAGAAAAAGATAACAAATGATGAACCTTGTCCTTTTATATTAGGCGTTTGAAATATTCTATTTAAAAGGAGACTGTAACCTAAAATCTTCCCATTTGATATTATATAGGTATATAATATCATATCCTCATCTCATAATTTCGATAAATTTTTGACCAAGGACTAAATATTCTTTATAAAACAATTGTTAGTTAATAATGACACAAGAATTTTATACAAGTAAATTAAAACATAGATGGAAACAAAACAAATTAAATTTGTTAAATGAAACTTAGGGTAGACAATGTGATCGGCTCCTTTGTTCTTGAAAATATAAGATTTGTTAAAAAAATACGCAAAATTCTAGTTTTCCTCAAAACAGATTTCCTTATTCATCATCTGTTCTCTTTCAAGTACACTCCCCTTCAGATATAGTACACTTATATTAACGCTTTATCCAATCAGCTGAAGCCCCTTTTTGAACGTAGCTTTAGGTATCTCCTTTAGCGATGTTCTCTCTATCTCTTCAATAGGCCGTATTTATAAAAAAGCCTTACCTTTTGCTTTCAAGAAATGAAGCAATTCCTTCAAGGAATATCTATAAAAAAAAGTGAAAGAAAAGAGGATTTGCTTTAAAGTAAAAGGTTTTACGTTTTGCGTAATTATAAAAAGAAGCATTTGCTGAAAAACTAAAGGTTCTTCTTAAAAAAGAAATCTAGGTTCACAGCAACTTTTCTCACACCTTGTAACGTAAAAAATCCTGTACTTGTAGGAATGTTACTTGTATAAGTAATATTTGGTTATATGGTCCCAGTGTTGTATTTGTTATGGCTAATAATGTGGTGTATTTACGTACAAGGAAACACTACGTACCAAGACGTATGCCACGTGAATCAGATTCCAAAACGTTGTTGAGATTTCAGGAGGAGAATGTGATGTGGTTGGCGGACTAATTTCTTGGTGTGTATCCTGAAACTCATGGAGCAACCCTGTCACCTGTGCAGAGAATGAAAGTATTCCTGCGTTATTGTGCGAATCCTGGATTTCACAGCGGAATTGCTGAAGAATTGGGATGTACGCAGCCCACAGTGTCCAGAATATTTCATGAGGTAACTCAGCGAATTGTACAAAAGGCCAGCGAATGGATTCGGTTCCCAAACACAGAAAATCAAATCATTCAGACCAAAGAGAAGTGGTTGACCAGGTTTCATTTCCTAACAGTTATTTGGGTTCGTGACTGCACGCACATTCGTATTGAAAAGCCAGCCCGATTTGGAGACGAATGTGTAAATTGAAAAGGTTTTGGCAGTATTGATGTGCAAGCCACATGCTACCAGAATTGTGTTCTAACTAGTATAGATGCATGTTGGCCTGGATCATGATTCACGTATATGGAAAAATTCGGCAGTGTGTGAAGTCATGAAAAGAACAAGAAACGCTATCATACTAGGGAACAGTGGGTATGGTATAATGCCATGTCTCATGAATCCCTACCCCAACCCCCACGAGCAATATCAGATAGCGTTCAACAAGCTGCTTACATCAAAGCGAGCTGTGATCGAAAGTACATTTGGGCAACTGAAAGGCCGATTTCCTATTCAAAAGTTATAATTGCGTGTAATGTGTTAGACAACATAGCTAAGCAACTAGAAGATGCAGATTTTCAAGAAGAGGAAGAACAGGACTTGCGATATATAGACAAAGACGGCGAGAGGAATTGGCTTATTGTATCACCAATAACAATATAGGTCTTTAATAATATATTTGAAAACTTTCATTTGAGGCTATGTAAATATTGTTTACTTTAGAACCCACGAAGATATAGCAGTTTAAAATAGAAAATAAACTTACACGTTTGATTTTGAAATAAATAGTATATTTTATATTCTATGAAATAAATTTTACATTACAAGTTATAGAAACTTTTATCTTCCACGACAACATACCCTTGCGAATGTTTTCTGTTGGATGTCTCGTCTAATTTCTGTAACTTTCCGGAGAAATACTGTTGTTTGAGACGAGCAACTTTTAGTTGTTCAATTAAAACTAATCGTTGAAGCTCAGTTATTGATAGCTGCCTCGTCTCATCAGACTCTTCTAGTTTTCAATAAACAACTGTAGACTTCGGAGGTATTTTTTGGGAAAAAGTAGGTAACGAAGGTTGAGTTGCTACACCAATTGCAAGAGCACCTAATATAAAAATACATAATAATAATATTAAGTACCTACGTACTAATGGTGGACATGAATGTATATCTTACCAGGAAAACGACTTAGTACAGAATTTATGTCTGCATCCATGGCCTTCAGCATTAAATTCTCCTAGGACAGAAGGCGAATGGGCTTGTCCCCTGTTTTATTTTTATCTGTTTTATTTTTCAATCGAGTTTTCATATTGTTCACTTTTTTCATGAAAGCTTTAATTTCCATCTCTTTACCAAACAGAGTCACATATTCATTAACGATTTCAGTCAATTCAGTAGTTTTTTTCTTTTTCATCGCTGGAACTTGAGATTTCTCCAGAATCTCCAAAAATGCTTGGACTCTTTCACTGATAAACATCATCTCAGTGAATATAAATATGGAATCAACAGAAACAACTACCCCGAGGGCTAATATCGTTACCGGCATTGAATTACACTGTTGATTCCGATGGACTTCTAGACGAAAATATAACATATTCTTGCATTGATCCGTGTTTTCGGATAGCAATCTCGTTCAAAAGAAAAATTAATAAACAATCTTTCTGCCAGTGCCCACCTGATGAGACTCGATAGGTCAAAACCGGTCGTGGGATGTGGCTTTCGGTGCGTTGTACCTACTTGGTAGGACGCGTTAAAAATGTGAGATATTTGATCTTAAAGTTTAGACGAATAAGGATTATAATTCCTTCTTTTTTGAATATCATCTCAGTGGTCAATTCAAATCTTCGCTACCTTCCTGTTCACTACTATCTGTCTCAGACATTTTTTTAAGTTTGTTAATGTTCAACACTGCACAAATAAATAAATAAATCAGGAGGATCAACTACACCTGAATTAACTTGCGAACAGTTTTCAAGTATAAAATAAAAAACCGCGTTCGCGAAAAACACACGTGTCGATTGAACACTACAAGTTTTAACTTGTCTTTTCAATGTCCTTTACTTCAGTTTTGGAGATAGGTTGTGACATCATAACAGTATTGTTTTTAGTAATAGATTAGTGTATAATAGGCAGGGAACAGATGCATTACTGTGGTGCAATTATCACGAATTGTTTTCTTGCAAATCCGAGCGTTTTCCTTGCTACCTTCCTTCTTTATAATAATCCTGATATTGTCAATCACAAATAATTTTTGAATTATTGAAATATGTACTAAAATAAGTTCATTTATTTAGATATAAATTATATTAGTGGGTTCTTCTTAATAAATTACGACAAATCAAATATAGCTCTCTCTAACATTTGAAATTATACTGCTGTTGTTGTTCAATGAAGAGAAACAGCTTCTCTGTTGCGTTGATCCGTGTTTGCGGATAGCAATCTTGTCCAAAAGAAAAATTAGTAAATAATCTTTCTGCCGAGCCGGGCATAAATCATAGTCCCATGAGGAAATATGTATACAAACACAAATTTATGTGACAGAGGCTTTATCAAAGCAGCTACTGGTTTGCTTTATCACTGCATTCCTGCTAAACCGCTACGCATTCATCACTACACATCAAACACAATGTATTATGAGTAAGGTATACAGGCGGCTTCGGTCAACATTATGCCAACTAATTGCAGCTCATTTATTAAAACATACTGGCACGATTGAATAATTACATTGTTGCTTTATTATTGGTAGATTGGATTCGATTTTCAGAGATATTTCTAATATAAACAAATCACTATATATAGACACATTACGCTATAAACCTAAAAAGATTTATATTTAGCCATGTATGATGAATCCAGTCACTTACAGTAAAGTAAAATTTGGTAATTTCTTGCACACTAATCCAATCAAACGAATAGAATATTTTAAGTACAAGTTTATAATGACAACGACAATATTGTCGAGTTGAAATAAAATGTGTTGACAATTTTTAAAAAATTGGACTGATGACGCCGTTACTTTGTGGTAGTTAATCATGATGAATAAATAGAACAAAAACTATTATGTATTTATCACACAAATTTATTATTAAGGATACATTTCTATAGTTTCGGTGCAACACCTATCATTCATTATCAAGTTATTCTAGGTGGAATGTGTGTAGGGTGAAATTAAAATAGTCAGGAAAATTAAATGAAATTTAATTTAAAAATGAATAAAAATATATGAATTAAAACAAGAACTAAGTAATTTATAAATAATTATAAAAAAATTACTAACAATATTAAATTAGGAATTTATGGCCTGACTAGTCCGAGATCACTTATCTGAAATAAATAAACAAAAACAATATGTGAGCAACCAATTAAACCAAAATCACAATAATAACGACATAAATATAAATAATAATTAATGAATTTGCAACTCAATCATTTACAGATCACAGGTATTAAGGGTCAACTCGCATCATACTCAAAAACAAATCACTAAGGGTCAACTCGCATAGTTCTCAATTAAATTGCAATATTAATTTATAATAAATAAATTAAATAAAATTGGTCACCCAATGAATCAACTCACCTATTATTTGAAAAACTGACACTTTAGAAAATTAACGCACAGATGAACAATTTCACAGAATTTATAAATACCTATAACGAAAGACTGACTTATATGGGATAGTTCTCACGAGAGCGCAGCCCGTGCTTATAAAAGAGCTGCATATTCGTGCCTTATCGCACCGTTCATATAAACAAAGTCTGGAGAATTCGAGTTAGCGTTGACTAAATAGTAACAGCTAAAAGTTGGATATGAATATTACAGTGTGAATAGAAAAATTTCTTTATAGAAATTACTTACTTCTTACTACATAATGGTAGTCATTTTTAAAAAATAGGAACCATTATTACTTTAAAAGAAATCCCATTTGTATGGAATATACATATATGGACTAACACAGTTGACCGTGTGAGAAACATCAGCTCTCTCTCCCGCACATGCGTACTATTTCGCTTTCCGCCATCAATACCATTTTTGTCGTTTACATGAATGAAAATTTTAATAAACAATAACTTGATATTAATAAAGAAAATTGTGATAATTTTTATTGGAGATAAAGATCAAACATCTAATGAATAAAATAGAAAAAAGGTGATCAAAATCTATCCAGTAGTTTTTGCGTGATACGCGCACATAAAAAACCTAGCCATCATTTTATTTGTATAAAAGATTTGTGAAGAAAGGATATCATACCATCGATTTGAGTTGTGTGATAAAATACTACTTTGCAGCCGAATGTAGGTCAAGAGTAGTTACTGATTATAGTTAATAGGTTGCTTAAGCATGAATTATAATTGAGTGATTCCGGAGTATTGACTAATTGCAGTACTGAGTGGTTATTACCAATAACCATCACCAGATTCAGAATTTTAAAGTGAATATCTAAATATAACTATTATCAAAATCCTTTTAAAGAATTACTACTCAAGAACGAATTTATATAATAAATATAGAATATAAAATTTTAGACGGTTTTTACCCTGATTAACAGGGAAACTCGAAATTTTTATACGATTGTTCTAAATAGGAAACAGGAAATATTTTACGGTCCTACGCATTATTACTATACCATAAAGGTAAGCTGACTAGATAAATAATAAATAATGACGATATTTTGGTAATTCCATCTTCTCCGTTTATATCTCATTATTACAATCGACTTATAAATTACTATCAGATAGTAATATTATCCTAACGTTAAGATGAGAACCCATTTAGTAGAGGTAATGTGCTTATCTTGCATGGAAGTTATAATTCCCTTAATATTAAAAAAAAACACCCATTGTATGAACTTAAACTAGGAGTAAGAAACTCAAGCCCTGTCTTATCTTTTATTACCTTTTTTGTTAGTACTCTGGTACTTATATTCTGCAGTCAATATACATCACGCTAAATAGTCTGAAAAATCTACAATATAATGTTTATTGAAATGAATCTACTAAGTACCATTTTTAATGGTAAGGAAGATACTACTAAAATATTTACCACAAAAAAGCACTAAGTGGAATCAAAAAAGAGCTTTATATTTTTTTGTAAAATAATCATATTTTCAGTATATACCTACAATTTCCGATAAAGCTAATGGGGATAAAACCAAGTCTATTTCAATCAAAATCCAAATAAATTGATTTTACCAAAGTAACAATTTATCATGACGTCAAATTTAAAAATAAACAAGAAGCATTTCACCAAATATAAATTTTCTACGTCAACTATTGAAGTTTCTTTACGTTTCACACATTCGTCTTTTCGTTCGTTTTTAGCCGATTGCCAACGTTAAGTTGGGATATGGTTCTTTGATACAGTGAATAACGGGAATAGAAAGTTCGAGAGATATGAGGTTTTTAATTGGAACGCGGCATCTGGAAGAGAAAAAGTAATTTTCTTTTCGGATCCATAGCCTTCAGAAGTAATTGCTTTAGGGAAACTGACTAACTTTCATTAATTTCCGAATTCTCGCGATAGGGGGGATGTATATGGGAATAGAAACGAATATTTTGCCATTTTGACTTATCCTTCCAATAAAGGGAGCAATTTAAAATGTCTTTTTCGGAAATGAATTTTGTCCTTTCCGTAAGTAACCTTCTTCTGTGTTCTTCAAACACAGATACTTGTTTAATACTCTTATAAGGATGTCCTTCTAACTTTTTTGACATCAGTAATAATCTTTTACCAAAAAACTGAGGGTTATGTATCGATATAACTATTAGAGACGTATTGAAGTTTTTTACGTAACAAACATTTCCACAAGGACCTGGTAACAAAGCAGAAGTAGGTACCACAAACATAAAGTACCAAAATGAAAAACCTTTTTCCAATTTGAATGAAAGTTCGTTATTTATTAGAGCTCCATTGATGGTAACTAATTATGTAAATGAAATCTAAAACTTATACTACCCTATAAACAAATCATATTAACTATAATCACCGTCTTATGGGAAATCCAAATTTGAATTAAAATGTTTGTTTATTAGTTGATGAAATAAGATTATTTCACCGGTGCAAAATGTGCCACATCTTTTGATTCCTATGGGGGAATCGATGCAATAAACGGACTTTGTGTTTTAAAAGTTTATTACACCCAAACTATTTACAACTATATACATACTAATTTTATTGTACGCCGTGATTGCTACTTATTTTTACGAAAATGCTGAATAAATATAGATTATGATTTATTATATGAAACTATATGTTATTAAATACTATACTATATGTTTAGAGAGATTATTGCTATATGTTAATGTACTAAAATGATCTCTGTTAAAAATGTTTGATGTTTGAATGGTTTGAATCTAATATGATTGAATGATGATTTGATTCTCCTATTGAATATAAAAATACTTATTTTAATATGAATTTAAGAACCGCCACCTAGAGGAGGGGTGGTTCCGATGCACCGATACTTGAAACAACAAAAAAAGGAAGGGAAACGTAAACATACAAAAATGCAACATTGTAAGCTATGTGTCGGTGCATCATCTATGTCCTGGAAATGGACCGATGGGTCAAAAAATTACCCCCAATAAATCTATCGACTAACTTAATTCTAAAAGAACATTTGGAAACAAAAAAATATATAATACAATAGGGATAAACAGCAATACCAAGAAGGGAAAAATATGAAAAAATATATAACAGTCATAAATTGAAATAGAAAGGAACAGACAGCAAATGCACACGACAATTCAAAAATTACAAAAATCTGAGAAGTAAAAAATGCATGACTAATAAGGCTAATATATTACAAAAACAAAAAATAAAAAGATGAATATATGCGAACAATGTTAGTTATTTGTAATAGAAATTTTGCCTTTAAAGATTTATTTTAAAAGTTCACCTTGTCACTCCAGGGCAATCGCAGGTTTTAACTATCAACTATAATGTAAAAACTGTATAATCAGGGCTATTCAAAACTTCAATAAAACATACTATTGCTTTGGGGTAACAATTTGAAGATTTCAAAGAAAACTTTAGCAACAGTTTCTATTACAAATAACTAACATTTCAATTCAAATGTGGGTTTCGCATAACAGGTCGACCGTAGTTAATACGAATTCGATAGAATTTACAAGTTAAAAAGACTTGTTTCCAATGCAAAACATTTAACATTTCATGATCCAGGAAAAATTCTTCTGTACTTTTAATAAATTTAACAACAATTTTTACATAGTAAATTACCACTTATAGAGAATTTTACATATTTATAAATTAAAGAGACCAATCTGTTTCTCTTTAAAACTGCCGACCGTATTTTTAATTTTAGTAGTTTTGAAAATGGTCGGTTAGGTCGACGTGACTGTCTAGTTTTTAACAAATTTTGGTTAATGCGACAATAGCGTCTTATTCTATAAGTATCAACGTTCATTGTATATCCTTAGAGTAAAGTAAAATTTCAATGAAGTAATATGAAAACCGTACATCTGTATTGTACACTTTAGTACTGAAAATGCAACAAAGAAAGTATGTTTCCTCTGGAAACCGATTTGTTATTCCGGGAAAAGGCGGTAAACTTGGGCAACAGCAGCGAATGAATTGAAACAGTAAATATTTCAGTTCAAGAAAGCAGCTCAGGGTGAGCTTTTATGTATACATATTACATATATATGTGCAAATAGAACTTTTAACATTATAAAAAGCTATACGAGACTCGTAAGGAATTTCAAAATACCCAAAGTTGAGGAGCTCGCCTATAACACATATTATGAAAAATATTACCACCAATTTTATATAAGGTATGTTATTAATACTCCTTTTTATACCAAATGTCTTTTGAATTAACTCTATGTTATTAAGGCATACATTAAAATTCCCTAGGAATAAAAATTGGATTGATTCAGCCGTTACTCTGTGATAATTCATCTTAACGTTAAATGAATAAGCACTACTTTGTTTATTATCACTTTTTTATTTACAAATCCTTTTGACTATAGTTTCGACAAAAAAGCTTGTCATTGTCAAACGAATAATTCAAATTGAATGAATATAAACAGATTTGTCAAAACAAATGATTACAAATGAATGAATATAAACAGATGTACAGTAGCGTTTATATATATTTTTGGAAATACCATTAATTATTAAATGTATTGAATAGTACTGAGTGGTACAAATCTACCTGGTCGTTTAATGCTTTATATACTTCTAATGATTCTAAAATATTAAGTTTAAAGCCTTTATTTAGATTATGAATAATTTTAAGATTTTCTATAGTAGGAAACTGATGGCCTGTTTCTAAAATATGGTTTGCAAAATTGGAATTATTTTTTCCTAATCTAAATGATCTAAAGTGTTCATTATAACGAGTTCTAAATGACCTTCCAGTTTGGCCTAAGTAAAAGGAATCACATTCTGTACATTCTAGCTTATAGACTCCAGTTTTTTCAAATTTGTCAGTTTTATCTTTTGAATTAAAAAGTATGTGTTTTTAATATGTGTTTGTCAAGCTTTTTTGTCGAAACTATAGTCAAAAGGATTTGTAAATAAAAAAGTGACAATAAATAAAAAAGTAGTGTTTATTCATTTATTCCTAGGAATAATTTATATATTCAGATAAATTTGGTTGAAATTATATAAAAAACAAACTATTTGAGCTAAAAAACAAAAATTTATTAATATTTCAGAGAAATGAAATCAACATATCACCACCCTCGTTCAAAACTAACTTTTCAGGGAAAAAATTATTCAGACCAACATCTTGACAATAAGAAATAAGCAATTCAGCTTAAATCAGTGTAATAAATTGTAAAGTAACCACAAATTTTCAGAAAAAATTTCTTATTGTATCACTACAATTGTTTCACCGCACAGTGGCTTCATCAGGTGATGAATTAACAAACCCTACTTAGTTACAACACCATTTATAGATATATTACAGCTAATTTTAAAAATATAAGAGGCGAGGAAACACTTATAAGCTAAAATATATTTAATAAAGGGGAATTATTACGATCTATTTGGTTATTAAGAGTAACATTTTGTTTAAAATTTCTATTTATTTCTAAACTTTCTAAGTGATTTAGTTTTAAGCTTTTATTGCACATATGTAAAATTTTGAAGTCTAAGTTGAAATTATAATTACTATTACTTAAATGTTCCGCATATGCTGAATCCGATTTTCTATTGATATAACTATGGTAGTGTTAATTAATTCTAGTTTTAAAAGATCTGCCTGTCTGACCAATATAAATCTTATTACATTCTATGCAACATAAATTATACACTCTTGATTTTTGTTCCTTATGTGTTTTTAACTTATTATTAACAATATGTTTACCTAACGAATTGTTAGTTTTGAAGGAGACGAAACTATTATTTACTCTTTTAATGTTATTGCCAATTATTGTAGAGATATTTCCTAAATAAGTAAGGCTGTCGAATTTTGATGGTTTGACCTGAATTTGTTGGTATATGTAATTAAACGATTTTTGTTTAATTTTTTTGACTAAAATATTATCAACAACCGAAGATGAATAATAATTATAGTTAGCTATAATGTAAATTCTATTAAGTCCTAAGTCATAATCGTCTTTGTTTAAAGGCAAGTAAATTAATATATTGATAAAAGCATACAAAGCGGTCAATTTATGTGACATCGGGTGTAATGAATTTGCATGTTTGATGGAATCTGTGTGTGTGGGTTCATGGAAAATATTAAATTCATATTTTTGACCAGTACATTTAATTGTTAAATTCAAAAAATTAATTGAACCTTTTTCTTCCAGCTTTATAATGAACTTGATATTATTATGAATTTTGTTTAAGTAATCGTGGAATGAATTTAGTTGTCTATTAGAACTGTTAAAACAAACAATAACGTCATCTACACACCTGAACCAATAAGAACACTGTTTAAATAAAGGGTGAGTACTAATTTTGTTTTCTAAATAATCCATAAATATCTCGGCTTAATGGATTTCCCATTGCTAAATTGTTTTCTTGTATGTAAAAGTCCTGGTTGAATTGTAAATAATTTTGGTTTAAACATAATTCTAACAGAGCTAATACTCTTGTATTATAATGGGTTTGGAATCTCCAGCAATTAATTTATCATGAATTATATTCAAAACATCCTGTGGAGGTTTGCTAGCAAATAAATTGGTGACAAGATAACAACTTACTATTACTATTTAATTTAATATTAGATAATCTATCAATTAGTTCAAAATAATTTTTTACCGCAAAAGAAACTGTAATTTGTGTACTTTAATAAAACGGGTATAAGTGATTTAGAAATTAGATAAGCCAATGCCGGTCTAATTGGCATATTGGTTTTATGTAATTTGAGTAATCCATATAATTTCGGAGCTTAGGGGTTCATAATTGTTAAATATTTTTTTGTTTTATCGTCAAACAAGCAGTTGGAGTTATTTAGTACATTTTTTAACTGTTTTTGATATTTGATAGTGGGATCAGTTTTAAGTTTCTTAAAAGCATTAGTATTCAAAAGTTTCAAAACTTCGTTATCAAAATCAATTTTAGGAATTACTATTAGCGTGTTACTTTGTCCGTTTTAGTGAACGTAAGGTTATTTTCAATCGATTTGTTTTTAATAGAATTAGTTATTGAGTTTTCAAAGTTGTTATTCATCTTCGGTTTATGGTTTTCAGCTTAATGTAGAATATTCCTAATAATTCAATATTTTTAAGACATAGTTCCTAAGCCAAAAAAACAAGGTATTAAAATTCTTTTTGGTCTAATTATAAAGGATTACCGATCCACATTTGGAACGCGTCCTACACAGTAGGCACAGCGTACCGAAAGCCATATCCCACGACTGGCTTCGACCTATCGGGTCTCACTAGGTGGGGCTGGCAGAAAGGCCTTTACAGCCTATATGATTTATAAGCATTTATATAAGGAGTTACGTCTTCTAACATAATATCGTATTACAATCAGTATGTCACCATCTACTGATGTTTACTGCTAACTGTGATATATGTTTGACAATGTCTTAGTAGATATCTACTGAGCAAATTGAATACATTTAGTTTATGATTAAATTTATCAAAATTACCATACGAATAACGATTTCGATCCTATTAAATCTTATCAGCACATAAGTAATTGGTCAGTAATTAATCGATACTACATATACCACTTATGGTGTGCCAACGATCTCATAAGGTTTAATTTGTAATCCTTATGTTTCAATTTCTATAAATTTTCTTTATTAACTTAGCTTGCGTTGATATGACGTAATATAAGCTGCATCGTGGGTTCATTTTGTCAAGTAGATACCTTCGTAAAGCCGATCAAACATATGAAATACCACAGCTAACGGTAAATATCAATAGATGGCGACATACTGACTGTAATACGATATTAAATCAAGTTGCTTTTACGGTACAACTCCAGTTTGGTCAGTAATTCCAATGGAAACCGCAATCCGCATCGGGTAATTTCGATAATTTCTGACCAAGAATTAAATGTTAGTTATAATTTTATTTTGATTATAGATTGCAATAGATATCAAATAGAGAAGTATATATATATATAATTTAAATATTTCGCTACATTTTCAACAAATTTAACTAAAACACTTCTGCATCAAACGTGTTTATGGAATAGAAAATTTTAAATTTAGTTTTTGTTTGTACCATTGATTTAGTTTCAATGTAGCAGTTCTTTCACTAAGTAAACGATGAATTTTAAGAACATTCTAAAAGTACTTCATCGTATCCATTTAATGTTGCTTAGTTGCAATAAAATTCAATGTTGCTGTAAAGACAACTTCAATTTCTACCCTAAGAACTCTTTGCTCGGCCCACCGCTTCAACTGCGTTATGGCTGGTGAGTAATAAAATTTTTAATGGAGGGTTTCGCCCATGAAAATTTCCATGAATTTTAAAAATACACAAATGCCTTCCAACATATATATGTATATCATATCTATTACAATGTAACACATTAGATTATGTTATTTAAGGCTACCCTATATTTATGTAAGGATAATAGGAGAACCTTAAAGGTTACTAGAAACATTGGTATGTACGTTAAGCGGTTTTTGATAGTGAGAAAAAAAACAACAAATACTATATCCAATAAAAAAGTTAATTTGTTATAACTAATATCATAAGGTGAATAGTCTCAAACCATTAAAAGAAGTTTTTTGCAACTCAGAACTTGATGCATATGAAAGTTTATATATTCAAAAGAATAAAGAAAATATTATGAATTCTGATTTCGGACCTATTCCTAATTCAAGTTTATACCAATTATTTTAAAGTTTAGTTGATTATTATTCAAATATACTTAAGCTCCTACAAATTTTCCCTGGCCAAAGTTCGTATCGTGAGGCATGCGTATAGTTTGGTTTAAAATTTTCAATAAATAACGGTTATTGAACATGTATGTCTTCTAGTTTTCAGATCCCCCTACCGTGTCTGTCGAAGCATACATAATATTTAAAGTCCAAAATTTAAAACATATTCGCGGTTTTTCCTTATTTTCGTTATTCCTTTTTATTTTTCTATTTCGTTGAAATTGAAACATACATAAGTTAAAGTTTTTTTATTTTCTCTTATGGCATTGAAAATTTCAACTTGTTCACAGTCCTTCCCCTTCCCTTGATAACACAAGAGTCTTTCCCTCCACCCTCTTGTTGGTTTTAAATTGTCTAAATTGGTTAACATTTACTTTAGGTCCTCCCAAAATTCAGTAAACTTTAGACCTTAGTTTTAGTATAAATTATAATGTTTTGAATTTAAGAATCAGTCTCGCGTTGATAAGGGCCACATTCAAAGTGGGCGAAACACGTGTCCGCTATTGCTAGTTTTTTTGTGGTAAAAAGGGGCGAGTCTATTTAATTATTTTTTTTTTCATAAGGTACAGAACCCGCACTCCACTGATATTTGTTATTATTCGTTTAAACGTAAATAGTACCTACAAAAATTTATTTTTAGTGTCTTAGAAGATTTATCTAACGTAGAATTCTACTTCCGTTGAAATTTGGCATTTTATTAATAGATGGTGTTTCCATTAACTTTAAGAGAATTATATTATCTTATAAATAATAATCTGTCCAATAACACATCTGCAAAAAAGTAAAACCCTGTGTTGGCTTGTCTTCGAGATCAGTAGTGTTATTGGAACAGTCATAGTCGTATATGAAATACGTTCCGTTATTTCATTAATAAATTTATATGCTATCGTATATAAAACATCACGGATTTTAATTTTGTAAGAGAAATATTAGAAAATGATAGTTATTAATTTCGTTTATTTTATTTAAAAAATATACTGTAGGATAAATCTCCAAGTAACACGATTTATTAGCTCTCACGATCGCCAGAAGGTTATCATATCGTGTGTACAAAAAAAACTTTTATTACGAAATCATTTCTGTGTTTTCAGTCGAAATATTCGGGTGTGGTTTTTACTCTGAAATAATCATAAAGTGTACTTTTGGCTCAACAAATTCTGGTGAGTGATCACTGAGTAATTTTTGTAAGCTAACACTTTCATTTTTATGTATCGTTTATTTGCTGTTGTAATTAGGATAATTAGTTTTTGTCTTACTGATCAGTAACAGGTACACCACAAGCACCTTTATGCGAAGATTTTAGCCCATGCTTGATTTTTGCAGTTGTGTGTTTGTTAAGCAACGTCGCTTACTAATGAGGAAGGCTATTGAATTAAAAACCAAGCGATAATTATTTCTCCCTACTGTAGTAGTAGACAGCTGTTGTATCAATCTTCACATTAGGTATTCAAATAACCTTTGGGCAATTTACAAAATTACATATGTTTGTTTTAAACTATTTAATATTCGATTAAGGGAGAAGAAAAAGTGAGCAGTACGTTGTCCTGATTAAGAGACCAGAATACTGGAGCGTCACGGTTGATGATTGACTTGATAATTAATAAAAATAATATATACATATATTAATAATAATATATAATTGTATATATTTGTTTAGTTTAAATTAAATTATGTAGGAAAAAAAATTTAATCAAGTCGTTCATTTTTCGTTTTTTCTTACAAGTCTTTTTTTAATTTCTAGAGTACCTGCTTCAACATACGTGAAGTACTAGGATGGATCAAATATAAACGAGCCTATGTTCATAAAACATTTATTTTGAAAAATTTCACAAAAACACAAATTTCTCTATTTTTCGACAAATTCCCCTTGTTTGTCCATACATTTTTCCCAATGCATTGGTAGTTTTTTCGTCCAGTTTTCATAAAAAGAAGCAGGGTGTGGGTCTATCCAGTTGCACACAAACGCCTTCACCTGTTCATCGGTCTTTAAGGGGCCCAAACGCCTAGTGATTTTTTGAGGGGCCCAAACATGTGGAAATCACAAGGAGATAGGTCTGGGCTATATGGACGGTGTTCCAACTGAGTCCAGTGCATTTCACCGGTGCAATTTAAAAAGGCTAGTTTATATTTGATACCCCCTCGTATATCAATACAATTCCAACTTCCAACGTACAAAGAAAACGTACAACCTGACGCCAAGATTCTACAGGATTATTGGTAAGTGGATATCACAGATAATGTACTTTAAATGACAGATTTTATACATGGTCTAGTTGCACTTTTAAACTGTCGCATTTTATATTGAATTGGAGTTGTTTTTGAGAAAATACATTACATTGTGGCGCGAAACAATGTAAGAAACAACATATGTACTTTGCTATAAACGTACTTAATTTAATGTCCGATTCTTTTAGTATTTTTCCTGCTGATGTTCTCTTGTAATGTATCATTTACAAGCATTCTCATGGTGATGCTTAAAGGAACACTGATATTCCAAAGAGAATGGAAAACCTTTATTTAAATTTGTTGATATGTATCTACCATTCGTGTACATGCGAATGAGATGTAATATTGTTCATTTTAACTGTAGTTTTACAGCGTGATTCAGTAATACATACCTAATACATAACAATGTATATCTGTACTTAAACAATCGTCTATTCTTACTTGTTCGCAATGTCTACATTTTATGTAGATTTTGCGAATAAAACATAGAAGACACTTCACCCTAATATATCTTTCAAATGCAGACAAGCACTTTGTATGGATTCCCATTTCAAAATTGATATGCGAAAATTTTGCTACGTCATACATTGAATTGTCTATCCCGAGGCACTTGTAAAATATTCCTTTTACATGTAACGTGTTAAGGTAAACTGTTAAGTAAATGATGCATGTTTGTACAGACGCAATTTATTTTTTATTTGAAAACTAATTGAGTAAAGTAGATCAGCTTTTACTTGTTTTCGCAGAAATTTTAATAAACCACAATTATTTCGCTATCACACTAGCTAGTTCATAAAATAAACCTTATCAAATTTATAAAACACCTCTGTATGCCTAATACAACATTGCATTTCCTTAAACTATTCGATTTTATTAGTGACGAAAACAGTTGTATTATACATGTAAAAACAGAGGATATAAACTTAATTATCTAGAAAAATTGGAAATAGAAAAAAATATCAGTTTAAATTTATATTAAGAAAATAAAACACTTGGTATTTTTTATCCCACAATTTTTATTTAAAACTGACAATTGTTTCTCCAGTTATGTCATTATTAAAGGAATGTATAAAATTATTTTACCTGGTATATATAAAGGGGGTTAAAGGCGTATTACAATTATTACAAAATTAAATACTAGTATAAATGTACATGAATTACCGGTCTGCTTCAACAGCTAATTTTAATAACGGGGAAATCCTAAAATCGGTTTGGTCATTCGTTACCTGTTTTTGTTGTGTTACAGCTTTTGATATTTCCAAAATTTCTAAGAGATTTAAACATCTGCTTTTGTTAAAGTTATGTAGAAGTTTTACACTATTGCAATCTATAACCATTTCATAGATATATATCACCATTGACATGACAGAACTAAATAGTCCGATTTTTAAATCTATTACAGATAGAACTGGTAACCCAAATGAATAGATTATAAATTGCATGCTCTTGTTAATTTTAAGTTGGTTTGTAGTATAAATTTCTGATGTCGAAGCAATTTTAAAAGTCTACTAATTAAAAAGTGCAAAATTTCGATTTGTGTTTTAAAAACAATTATTATAAGTTTTCGAAAATTAACCTTTTTCATAAAAATGTAAGGGAAACAATCGCATAAAAACAAAAATATTTTGTGTTAATTATGAGCTTCTAACTATCTAATGATACTAAGGTGTTATGTACCGAGGAATGAAATGGCATAACATAAAATGTCACTAAGAGGTTTCCTCCTACAAAATGTTTAATTCTGGAGGTGTTCCTAATTTAATTTAATGAGGACAACATTATAATTACCATTGAATACGAGTGTCTATTATCTCAATTATTTTTAACTCCATGTTGAATGCGTCTTATAACAAGGTAGTAGGTAGTAGAAAAGAAAATGGATACGAATCCATACGTGACTCTGTAAATAAATCGTTCAATATTTTCGTATACTTGTTTGGCAATTTCTGCTCTGTTGATTTTAATTAAAACGTGTAAACAGCCTCGAAATTCGGTCTACTCCAGCTGGCAGACATTAAACAATTACGGCATCGAAATCCTCCGGGCCAAGTTTCTTATTAACGAACGGCACGAGACGGAAATGGTGACTTGCTACAGCAACCCGAAATGGCAAACTGAACACATTGAGGCTAAGTTTAACGGTTGTAACTACATTTCGTATTATAAATATTAGGCAAAGCAAATAGGTACCTTTCCTAAACATACTCTAAAATTATTGAGATTTTGTATTTACGTCAGTGATACAATATGTAGGAACCATTGCTTTGAAACCAATCCAAGAAATAAGGACATATTAAAATATATATATATATATATTATTAAAACTAACTCACTTGCAATATAATAAATGCTATGTACGGTACGCCTGACAATTGGGTGGACCGAGTGGCGTGGTCTAATGCTGTAGATCATTGCTTAGCATTCGGGAGGTCACCGGTTCGAACGCGGGACCGGCTGCTCTGCTCCAAGTTTTCTGTGGTTTCCTCGGATCATTTAGGCAAATGCTGGAGCAGTAATATTCCACAGATAATCTTTCACTTCTCTTCTGTCTTCATTTCGTCAATCTCATCATTCTCTCCCTAACCACACAATCCACCCATTCCCACGATTCCTACAAGGAGGCTGAAGAGGGCCTTAGCCCTATCCTCCGTCTTTGCACATCAGTGTAGGTTGGAGGGACTGTCCGCCCACCAGCACGAGTATCTGGTGGGAATGAAATACAAAAAAGTTCTTTTTGGGTGGAACATGATATCGAAAATCACTGTGAACCTACTTCTACTGTAGAGATTAGTCACTAAAAATAATTGTAGCGTTGAAAAGAAATGATAACATTAATTAAAATTTAACGATTTAATATTATAATTAATTATATTAAATGTTAATATTAATGTGATATTAATTTACTTAGAATTTGCTTCTACTAAAAAATTCTCCAAAATTTCTCAACAATATTGCTTCAACCCTTTTGGGTCATTCTCAAGAGAAGAATTGTTAGTGTACGATATTGCTGAAATTAATAAATTTATAGTGAAACAATTTCCAGTGTTTTTACTCGAACCTTTAAATATTATTTTTAAAATGTTTCACAGAGAATAGGATAAACAGTGCATCTATCAATTATATGAAAACATTAATATTTAGCAAAAAGCGCAATCATTTAATTTAAGCCAAATTGGATTAGAAGTGGTTCAAACAAATATGAAAAAAATTGTGTTCTATAATGTAAGCTCTTTTTTCGTTTTCCGTAATATCCCTACAAATTATTAGATTTTTTCTAGTATCGCACTGAATAATAAATTGGAAGAAAACGCTGCTATATTCAATTTCAACTAACAATTCAAAAAAAAATCAATTGAATCGTTATGAAGATAAAAAAGATAGTTGTTAGCTATTTGTACAAATACCTTGAAACTTTAGTTCATAAAAAAAATACTCACACTCAGTATGATATGAGGTGAAGCATTTCTTTTTTAATATTATGTGTAAAACGAAAATAATAAAATCTATTCGTGATTAGATAGAAGAAATATGTACCTACGTATATAATGATAAGTACAGTTATAGTAGATGGCCAGTGGAATAAGTATTTAATTTTTAACTCATTACCAATACATTTTTGTTTTTCAATATTAATCAAAATGATTAATCGAAATGGAAAGAAAATACTACATAATATACTCAGTAGGATGGTTTAAATTTTAAATTAATGTGTTAAATTCGAAAATCTTTAAGATCATCCATAATTATAAATGTTATTCTTGCTACATAATAAGTTGTAGGTATAAAACAATTACCTGACTATTAAAATGTAATACCAATCGCCCAAGCATTATCGCAAACTTAAATTTACAATGGACTGATAAAAAATAAGTCTGTTATTGTTACTTTACAAATTTTATTATTAGGTCTTGAAGGGACTATATTGTTAAGGGCGTTTTGAATGCTTATGTTGAGTTGTTTAGTAGTAAGCAGTGTTAGTTGGCAAATAATTGTGTTTGCCACAAACAGTAAACTTTTACAGGCACGCCCACCTCATAAAGTGACGAAGAAATTCTAGTTCGTTCGTCTCCTTATGGCGTGCGTGTAAAAACTAGAATGAAAACGATAGGGAAAGTGGTTACACTAATTGTCTCTTTATACTGGTACTATTTTACTATTTCCTGCGGTTTTGATTTATTAGCGGGGTTGTAGCAATCACGCGCTTTTCTCCGTGTATTATTGTTATTAACGATTTTGTCTTTTTATATTTGTTTTTTTTGTTTTTATAAATATTATTTTTATTTTGTAAATATTCATATTTATTTTCTAAATCTATCTGTAGACCTACAACTTCTTATCTTGTACATGCATGTGTTTCCTTTCTACCTAAATTCTATTGTTCTACTATCAGCCTTTACCTAGAATTTCATCTTCATCTGTACCTGCATGCACCACTACCAAAAGCTGGACTTTCCCTTAATTACTTTTCCTAAAATTCTATACTGGTCACTTTTATGTCTCGTACCATCAAGTTTACTGTCAGTGTTTTCCCTTCTTGAATTTTCTATCTCTTTTTACTAACAATTCAGCTGTACAAATACCCCAACATTTTCATCCTAAAATCAATTCTCCACCCAACCTGCTCATGTAAGTCTACATTATTCTCCTTGTTTAAGTTGTTTTCGTATTTTCATTGTTTTTATATATGTTTGTGTCTTGTTGTGTTTTTGCATCGTTTTCGTCTTCTTATATATATTTGGTTTTATTGTCTGTTATTTGTGATGACCTTTCTGTATATAAAGTTTTTAATTGTTAAATAATAGTTAAAAACACCTAAAACGTTAAATGTCTTTATGAATAGTTGCAGCGAATGGTATTCGTCGACTCCGTCAATTCAACTATCCATTTGTAACATACTAGTGTATTTAAGACACTAGCTTTCTAAAAACGCAACAAAGATAAGGGTTCTCACTTTAAAGAAATTGATCTTATATACGAGACGCCACCGTGCGTCTGGTTTCGGAACAACTACATAGGCAAAAAATATTTCTTGAAAATAACAAAATTATATCATTTGCAAAATAATTGCAACGTACGGGACTTTGGGATCACACTGTACAATACATTTTGTATATTAAGAATGAGTAGGGTATAATACGAGAAGTAAATTCATTTTTACAGTTAATATCAGTGACTAGTCTCATTTCCGTTTGGATTTTACAATTCGTTTAAATTTTAGGCTATAAAAAATGGACATCACTTTTCTTTTTAGCGGCCATGTCGATTATAGGTCCCTATATGTTGTAAATGTTGAGATAGCTAAAACGTTATTAAATAAATAGTAGCTATGGGCGTATAAACTGACCAGTAGCCATAAAAATATATGTATCTACACGGATGTAAAGTTTATCCTCGTAGTAAAATTTTATATTTATACATAAAATTAAGCTCAGTTGGGTGCGACGTGGAGTTACTTATGATGATTAAACAAATGTTGAGTTTTATACAATTTGAATGTTTGTTTCAGTGTGTTTGATATATACTTAGCTGTTATAAGAATGTATAAACTTGAAAATTATAAAAAAAAATATTATTTATTTTATTCTCTTAAAAACCCATTTCACGAAGATGTAATAAAAAGTAAGTGGTTGAAAACGTTTATTTATATTAACTCTTCATATGGAACCTTTTTGTAAATCAGTATAAAATAATATATGTATATATATAAACGTTTTGACGTATTGAGCGTGTTTAAATGTTAACTTTCGGTCGTTGTAAGTACATTGATAGGATGTGGTAATATGTAAGTGTTATACCAGGGTGGTTTGATAAGTCCCTGATTTTCTGAACTTCCCGCGTAGTAACTGTAATGGCAACATTGTTTTCGTTAAGTTCCATCTATAGATAGACCATTCGGCTACGAACTGATACGCCATCCACCTTATTCTCTGGATTTATCCCCCTCCGACCATTTCCTGTTTCCAAACCTGAATAACTGGCTAGGCGGTAAAAGATTTAAGTCGAATGAAGAGGTCATCGTGGAAACAAACGCTTATTTTGAAGGCCTCGAGAAATATTATTATTCAGAAGGAACACTAAAATTCGAAACATGACGGACTAAATGGATCAAGCGAAAAATAAAATTATTTTTTTTCCGAAGAATAGATGTTTTCCCTTAAAAGTCACGGTTTTATCAAACCACCCTCGTACACCATTGACAGCGGTGCTCATTCATCCAAATTTAGACAGGTTTAACTATTATCTTTATAATAATATGCTACGTAACTAGGGCTTAGGATATAGGTAAGTTTGTAGAGCATATCTATGGAGAAGATACAGTTTTCTATAACTAATTTAAACGTTTGATATCTAGAATGTACTTTTATCGGAATTTTTAATTAAAATCATAAAATTTTGACGTGTCGGACGTGTTTAAAAATCTATATTTGGTCGTCGCAGTCATGGGCAAGCTGTGACAGCGGCAAAAGCCATAAAGTACTATGCATCATCGATAACTGTACCCGTTCGTCCATCTAATGTTAAACAGATTCACTTGTACCAAAATAATTGATTCAAATAGTTCAGGGGGTCTCAAAATTGGCGAAATATAGTCACTCTTTCTAATATTCCAATTAAATTAAAGCAGAAATGTCAGTTACTTGAGCTGGGATACAGACAATTGACTGTTATTTAGGCAGCTTAGGTATTTGAGTAAATGGAAAGAATTTAGTTAAAAGTTTGCCGCTCTTATAATAATTGCTTCAGCCGGAAACTTGGGAAACCAGTAATTTATTACACTTGAAGCCGTGTTCATAATGGTTTGGTGCTTTTCACATAATTATTTATTAGATTATACTCTTGAACTTTTTTGTTTGAAATCTTTTTAATTTCGAAAAGTTTTCATTTAATGAACTAGCGGCTTATACAAGAAGAAGTTTTATTTTTCGCTTTTATTACTTTACGACAGTGAAATCAATAAAAAATTGACATTAACTCTTTACCAATTCGATCTTAGTTACTTAGTAAGTTATTATCATGTTAATCAAATAAGGCAAATAATGGTAGATATCTAAACAATAGTGTATAAGCCGCTTTATTAATAATGATTATTCAATTATTTATTTCATTTTAAGTCTCATAAAATTCACGTCTTATGTAATTAGTGCTTTTATACATTTTATCTACATTACTTTTATTGTTTTAATTATTTATTTATAGACTTAGACGAATACAAACATTTACAAAAATATTTAGCATATATTGCGCAGTTTTATTAATAAAATTATAAATATAAAAATTTAAATATAAATATGGATTCAACAGAAACAACTACTCCGAGGGCTAATACCCCTACCGACATTGAATTACACTGTTGATTCCGATGGATTCTTAGACGAAGATATAACATATCCAAAAAAAGAAGGAATTAAAATCCCTTTCGGTTCGTTGTGCCTACTTGGTAGGACGCGTTCAAAATTTTAGATCTTTGATCTTAATATTTAGACGAATAGGGATTTTAATTCCTTCTTTTTTTTGATAAATAAAATCATAATTTAAAGTGCCGTTTTAGTTCACTTTTGAACACCCTGATAGACACAATAGACGTTTATATGAAGGGAATTGTAGAAGCGGTAGAACCTGGGAATGGAAGAAAATTGAAAGTAATATTGATCACCCACAAGTTTAAATATTTCTTTTAGATTACGTAATCTAGGACATAAAGGATAATTCTACGCTGTTGACGAAGTTACGTCGTATTTTATGAGTATATAAATTATCATAGTACGAATGGATTGTTTTGAGTTTGGAAATTTTGAAGGGGTTGTGCGCCAGGCTGTATTCGTGATAAGTGTAGGCTATTTGGGGTTTTAGAAGTAGAACATAGTGCTCTTAAAAGTTTATGTTGAACTTTTTTAAGTAAGTTGATATTTCTTGCGGTATACGGAGAACAGATTACTGATCCATATGTTAATATAGGTGGAGCTAAAGGCTTATAAAGATGGATTGGATTAGAGAAAGTTGAGCTGCAGAAACTAGTTGAAGATAGATAAATGAAACCAAACGTTTTAAGAGCTTTATTAGCAATTGATTGATGTTTGTATTGAAAGAGGTTGTCCAGGATTGAAATAAATTCATCAAATACCACATGTTTAAATACCGGTGGTAGCTAAGCAGCAGCGATGAGGTAGTTTTGACCCTCATGTGTTAATTTAATAAATAGGGATTTCGAAATGTGTCCATATTCTAGTGCAATTGAATTGAAATTATGCTTGACTGAAATTAGGACACCACAGTCTCTATTAGTGTCTAGGTTAAGGTCTAAGTCGCATCTATCTCTGCGGTGCACTGTATAATCAGAGCCCAAATTCTGAATAGTTGATGGAATCTCTAAGCCATGTTTCAATTAGAATTATGATTTGTGGGATGTAAGTAAGTTCATACAAATTTGAGCGAAGATATGAAAGTTTATTAACAATACAATGTATATTTCTTCAGGAGAAGAAAATTTAATTAAAGTTGGACGAAGGATGCTATCGGTTGCTATACCAAGTATTTTAATTGTAATCTTGTTAAGATCAAGATTGTTTATTTTAGGGAGAATATTCCTTACCATAAAGAGGTCTTAGTTATGAAAGTTATGGCTTGTATGTTCATCGATACCATCCATAATAATATTCTCTTTGAGAATCTCTCTTGTATTTCTTGACGAATGAAATCAACTGAAGGTTGCATCTTAAATTTCCTTTTAATTGAAATAATCACAGGGTTGAATTTTTCAATAACTTGGGTGAAAATTGCATTAGAACCGACATTGGTGCACTCAGAACATCTAAACAGAATGAGAGGCTTACTTGTTTTTAGCATGAAGAAGTTTTGTTCAGATGCAGTAACTCCAATGCATTCTACAGTTCCGTTGGCATTGATAGCATAGAACATTGTACCACAAACAATCATGACATAGATACTAGTAACGTAAAACTACTACATACTCAATCAAAAGGTAAAAAACTCACGCTGCTAGATAATCTTGAAATACAAAATGCCATCATGAATTGTAAAAATTTAGTTAATAATCAAATAGAAATAAATATATACAACACACCATTAATAATTACACAACTCTAATTGTTTTCGTTTATCCCCACTTTATAATTTATTTATGTATAAAAACCCATGTTTCACATCTTAGCCTTAGTTACTATCGTACTCTTGAAAATGACCTTTTAGAGATCGAAACAATTGTCGAGAAATAAACAGTTATGTTGATACATTTCTTTTCTTTTTCTGTTTTTTTAATATTTTAAAAAATTATCATTACTGCAAAAACCTAAAATTCCATCAAAATAAATTGGAACGATTACATTTGTTTTACATGCCTAACGTCATCATCTTCAGAAGAACAGGCCAAATGAAGATGTTTATATCAAGTGACACAAAGCTTTAAATAAAAGCCAAAAGTAGAATTCAATTTTTGTTTTGTTAAATTCATTAAATATACTATTACAAGGAGTTGAAATGCATAAGTCGTCTATTATTTATTGACTGATGCTAAAATCCACCCTTTTAACAAATGAACTTGTTAACTAGTGTTCGATAAAATGAAACAAAATCGCGTATTTTCGTACATAAGATTACACTTTAACTGGGGGTATTAAGAGTAAATTATACTCACAGGGATTATTCGTTTTTATGGACCATAAAGTGTAAAACCATCTCATGAAAATGGACAATAAACTATTTACTTATCTCTTTGTTACGACTTGTGAAAATAGGTGTCGTGTATTCACAAAAATAGTAACAGCAGCTGCAACAAAAATGTTTGGTATAAACACAATACACTGTAATATAATAATGGACACTTTTACTTAACAATAAGAAAACATTTAAAGCAAACTGAATGGTAACGAAGACTAAAACAAATATACAATAATTGTTTCGCTACACAGGGGCCGCTTCAGATGGGAAAATAACTGATAGTAAGAGTTTTAATTAGAATAACTGAGTTTCAGTGAATTTAAAGAATTTAAAGATAATTACACTTGTGCTAATTTCACTAAAATATATATTGCAATTGCCGATATCGTTTCGACAAAAGGTTCATTATAAAGAAGTGCACAAAAATTATACTAAATCTCTAATACTTGTTTCTCAAGTTATATATAATAGGCAGGTTGTTATATAATATCAAAATTATATCACCTTTTTCTTTCCAACTTTTAATTCTCGTTGCCGCAGTTGTCTGTCTTTGTCCCCTGCATACAACCACCATTACTTATGATCTGTTCTACAGTTCGTATATTGTTCTCAATACCCGATATTCTAACTATCTCTGTTCTTTTTTACCGCCTCTTTCGTTCTCTATTTCTTCTGCTCCTTACCACCCTTAAGTTATTCAGCAGATAATCAATAAGAATTCATTGCACCGCATCGATTCACCGCGCCATTATTATTATAAGAAAGTCCATATTACAGATATTGTAAATAGTTTTTAATAGACGTATTAACAATTCTGAAATTTATTAATAAACAAGTACCTGCAAAACTCTAATTATTAGAATTGTCAGGAAGTTCGACGTTATACACCAAAAAATCAAATTTCTATTATACCGTACTAAATATGAAAGATACCACGTGTTATCCACAATTATGTGTGATATAGCAGTATTTTTAGTCTGCATTACCTATAGCTCTTTTAAATTCAAGGTTTTCTAAATAAGATAATTTATTACTTTTTTCGGCTATGTGTAAAACTTGGACATCGTCCACTTAATTTTCTAAAATGCAGTGTTCTGAAAAACTGGTTGTCCAAATATAAATATAAATATGGAATCAACAGCAATAACTACTCCGAGGCTAATACCCCTATCGAAAATAATAATAAAAAAAAGAAGGTAATATAATCCTTTTTCGTCTAATTATAAAGGATCACAGATCCCACATTTACCTTCTTTTTTTTTGGATTATTATCCTCGTCTAACAATCGTTCAGAATCAACAGTGTAATTCAATGCCGATAGGGGTATTAGCCCTCCGAGTAGTTGTTTCTGTTGATTCCATATTTATACTTATATTTATCATATAGCCTGTAAAAGCCTTTCTGCCAGCGCCCACCTGATGAGACCTGCTAGGTCGAAACCGGTCGTAGAATATGGCTTTCGATGCGCTGTGCCTACTGTGTAAGACGCGTTCCAAATGTGGGATCTGTGATCCTTTATAAGTAGGCGAAAAAGGATTATATTACCTTCTTTTTTTTAGATTGTTCTGTCCAGTTTTTGTATGACGTTTCTTTTATGTTCGTTTATCCGGTTTTTTATGACCCTCCCACAGTTTTTACAGTTTAATTACTTTTATACAATTAATTATGTCAAGCACACCTGCAAGAAACGCTTTTCCAAATACTTTCCCAGACAATCATCGTGTAATATGATATCTAGTGTAAGCAGATTGTTAGATGCGACGTTACTTGTTTTTGTGACAACGTTTTGTAGTTAGTTACTATTAGAACTTTGTCTAGGTAGCTCATAATCATAAACATTAATTCTTGTAATCGCTTTTAATAAAATAAGTAAACTTTTTAATAAGTCTATTCTTTAACGAATAAACATTATTTATTCACCGTTTCTTTTTCCTGTTTGTTATTGACTAGAAAGGAACTTAAATTGATTTTGTTACTTCCTACAGATTACCTCAAATTAATGACCACTAAACCACAAAAGGTGTCACGAACGTACTTACTAAGTCACAGAATCGTCGGAAGTAACGTATCGTTGCTTAGTGGTTAGACCATTGGGGCGTAAAGTCAAAGATCCCGGGTTCGAGTCCCGGCAAGGGCGTGACAACAGTAAGAAAATTTTCCTCATTAATTTCAGGTAATCTGTGGCAGGTACAAATTGATTCATGAATTCATATCGTATTGATGTATTAAAAATTTGCTTTTACTAAAAATTCTTCAAAAATATTTTGTTACTTACAATAGCATTTAAATTCAATTCCTGTAGTCCATTTTTTAATTTCCTGACTTATAAAGTTGTGAACAAGCATTTTTTGTGATTTTTGTTAAGTATTTTATCGTCATTAGGATCCGTAGTTTTGATGGCGTTGAATTCAGCGTTTAAATTATATTGCTTTGAATGGATATTTGTTAACCGGTATATAAGACCGTGGTGCCATGTGGATAATTTAATTGGATTAGGCTAATTATAGGAGTGGGTATCGTGAAATCGATAAATCGATGGGTGCAGGTTTCCTGTTGATATTAAATGCAAACTTGTTATCGTGTCGTGAGATTTGTCAAATACAATAAGAGTCCTATTAATACTAACACAAGTTTCACAAACTGGTTCAAGCTTTCGCGGCCAACAAGAATGTCGTGGTTGGTTTTCGGGCTATCTGGCCGTCGTTGGTTGAGACTTGTAGTTCTCGACGTTTCGTCACCTCGCGTGGGTAACACCTTCAGGAGATCTTCTTCGCTGGACAGTATGTATGTATATATATCTCCACCGACTGTCCAGCGAAGATCTCCTGAAGATGTTACTCACGCTAGGTGACGAAACGTCGACAACTACAAGTCTCAACCAACGACGGCCAGACAGCCTCTAAAACCAACCACGACACTAACACAAGTGTATTCTCTTAAATTTTAATATTTTATTACTTAACATCGTATTTATTTCTGTGTTCGGTAATATGTAATTACAAGAAATAGAAGCCCTAACAGTTCAAAATAATTAGTACTTGCTTCTGCATCGTAACAATAATTAGAATTCTATAATATATACGTAAATCACAAAGGTGGTTGTTGGCTTTAGGATTAGTATGTCATTGTATGTATCGACTGTTTTCTTGAGTAAATCAATGCCCACCAATCATTTATTGTTATCCAATAACAGTGTTCAAACGTTGACACACACACAAACTATAAGTTACAAAAAAAATAAATAATAAACACAAAATGTCAGTTTTCTTATTTATGACAGCACGTCTTTGTATTACCTATTTGTGACAATTTATCTATTATTTAAAAAGTCATTGGTTCTGAGAAAGGCGAATTGAAAGATGTCAAGTTGGAAATTTGAATGAACTTTGTAATGTCTCTCAGTTTTACGACACTGGATTTTTAAGGCTTACGACCGCCCCCGCTGTATAAAAAGGAACAGACAGGGTGAAATCTCGTCGAGCTTCGCTTTAATTTGATTTTCTGATACGTTGAGACAGCTTACATGAATCAGCTTGTCTGTCTCGACATGCCCAGCCTAAACTGTGAGTTCGTCGTCAGTTTAGAACAACGTTTTGTTTTAATAAAGCGCTGCCTATGAATCTATGAGAATAAATCTTGATCATAACTTCACAAAATTTCGTTCGTAAATTTATTACGCGAACGATGGAACGGGATGTTTTGCGTAATACAAATTTACACTTTGTAAACTGGAAATTATGTTTTTATACAAGATGGTACAAGAAAAAAAATTAAGAATAATGTTGTGCATTATACGGTGTTCATGTAACTTATACGGAAAAAGTTTTAAGTAAAACTGACGCTAAATAAATCTACCCTTTATGGTTATTTTAAAAATGAACAATTAAACTAAAAGGCACTTCAGTCAACTGTCATTTCATGTGCCAAAATTTGGCAAAATCAACTTCTTTAGGGAAGACCATCTAACCCCAATACCTGTACGTCTTCATATGAAAAAATTGGTATGATGAAATAAAAACAAAAATTTCCCACTTCACTTTTGGTAACCACAATATTTTTAAAATTTACTGTTGAATGACATACATGCAATGAATCCCATGGGAGGATGTTTAACATTTAATTATTGTCCACGCTGCTCTTCCAATTCCAGTCTAAGTACGATCCTGCTATTAATTGTGATGACTTCAACAGTACTGTTCATCTTCCGAATATGTAACCTCTTACTAAGTGACGATTAAAAGTTATAAAATAAAATGTCAAAAATAAATTGCAAAACCTAAATCACTAATTACAGTTGTCTTATTAATCGTTTTTTTTTATATTAATTAAAAAAATTATTTAAACAATACCTAGCAAAATTTGTTTAGCCAACTTATTCATTTAACTTTATACAGTACAAGGATTTTTTTGTACAAGACGCCAAAACAAATGTCAAAATTATGGATTGCTGCCCTACCATACAAAGTCGAAGATTATTACTGGTTCATGGCATGATTTTAGTATTTATGATTGCAGCACTAGTAACAGTTATCCTTCTTTCTAAGAAATAGTTCATTTCGTTCAGTTTACGGAATACGTAGTTTTATAATTTTAGAATGATTTTTTTTATAAAACTCACAAGTAGATAAAAGGTAATTATTGGTCTTTTTTGTAATAAATAAACTTTTAACATTGTATTGTGATTCTTTTACAAATCACTAAGGAAATTTTGTAATTGATTCGGTCGTCCCATGATGAAGATTGATGTTAAGTTTTAAGGATTTAATTAACAAGCAAGACTCCTTGTATGGTTTATATTTACTAATCTACAAGTTAATTTGAAACACTCGAAAATTTTCTAGTATTTTTTAATTTTTCTTTTAAACATTTTAGTGCAACTGCTTTAAAGTAATTAAATGTAACGAATAGCTTACCACCAACCACAAATGCAAACAAGTTTTTAATCTCCGAGTCGTGGCCGCAAATGCTACTAAAATATGAAGGGTCGCAAATGTTCCGGTCGCATCCACCCTGAAACGGAAATAAATTGCGTTTTCTCCTATGTCGGCAAAAAATTTGTATTCCATTTCGTTATTCTTCTGGTTTTGCAATAAAAACATTAATTACTATTTACTTTTTTTGAACTGGCTGAATGATTATTTATTAATCACTCATCAAGTCCAACAATGTGTGCCCTGCCTTATTCGAATTTTCGTAGGAATTTTTATATATTAATGTTAATTAAAAACAATTATTATGTTTTTGGTCAGAAGTTTATCGAGACTACCAGACACGGATCGCGATTTCTCTCTTATTAGAAGCTCATCAGCGTGCCATAGGCAGTCTCGATAAATTACTGACCAAGCTGTAATATTCCGTACAGAACAGTTAATATAATAGTAACATAGAAGCAATTGTTGCCATCTAGTGGATTTTAGCTGTTAACAGAAGATATTAAACTGGACAAGGCCTCACTGAGGTAACAATTGCCTCTTTGTTACTATTATATTAACTGTTCTTTACGGAACATTACAGCTTGGTCAGTAATTTATCGAGACTGCCTATGGCACGCTGATGAGCTTCTAATAAGAGCGAAATCACGATCCGTGTCTGGTGGTCTCGATAAATTTCTGACCAAAAACATAATAATTGTTTTTGATAAGCTTTACGTAAATTCACGTATGTCGGCAGCGTTGTTGATTCAACTGGACAAGTCTAAATACCTCAGTGAGGTCTTGTCCAGTTTAATATCTTCTGTTAGCAGCTAAAATCCACTAGATGGCAACAATTGCCTCTATGTTATTATTAATGTTAATTAGTTTACGGGATCATTTTTTTACCTACTACATATTGCCTCAAATTAATGACAGCAACAACAATTCTTCCTCATTAATTTGAGGCAATCTGTAGTAGGTAAAAATGATCCCATAAATTAATTAATATTAATAAATTGAAATTAAACTCTACGAAAAAATCTGGAGTATTTCATTATAATTGGAAATAATTATGATTAATTGATCATTAAAATGGTCGTTATGTTTAACTTAATAATGATGTTCAGAAATAAAATGGGGATTGTTTTCACTCATAACAGAACAGAAATATATTTGCAAAAGTAGCATACTTAAGAGAACGTATTTAAAGGAAATGTATGCACACAACTTTGTTAATGTTTTACTCCCAAACTTGCACCAATTAGTGGATAAGTTTAAGTACTAGGTGAGACTTTGTACGATAAATGTTGAGAACGTGTTTAATGTACCTGCAATTATAATCACCCTGGTGAAACTTCATTTATAACATAGTGATATTCAAGAAAATATTGTATGCGTGAACCAGTTTTAAAGGGCGAAATCAACAACAAACTATGAACTATAGTAAAAGAAAATAATTTTACTATCTTACTCCAACTATTCCTATTAATTCCTATCTTCCCTACCGACAGAGATATCAAAATAAGCTCATTATTAGCGACAATAAAAAAAGGACGAATCAAATACTTAGAGGAAAGTTGCCTAATTTTGAATACTTTTTTATTCAATCCTATCCTTGTGCAGTAAGAACATTTTTAATAAAACTTTTGCACCTAAAACTTGCCATCACCTTAATGAAAACAGATTCGTAAACGAAAATATTTATTTTTATCTTAAACAACATACAAATTTTAAAATAATATTCCCAAAATTGGATATCCTGTTAACAAAATTTAGAACCTGTTTTCAGAAGCAAAATCACAGGCATAAGATTTCCTTCTGTCCTTTCTCAGCTATTTTACTAAATAATGACCATGGCCATTTGGTCCTTTGGATTGTCAATGATGATTTATTTCAATAGAACTTTAAAAGTATAGGATGTCACAAGATGAACGAATCCGCAATCATGAGGTACAATATCCAAGTCATCAAGACATCAGACAAAATACTCTTTCTACTTCTATTTCGTACCTTGTTATTCTTCTATATTACGTTCGTTGCCTAGTAACCTCCCCCAGGGACCCTTGTTGAATAATTAAGCATAAGTCTACAAACGCAAACAACAGAACTATGCTGTGACTGTGGCTACGTTTAGTGGACAGACGTCCACCCCGAGTCCTAATTCTATCATCAATGAACAATTTAACTTATAAATTCAATACTGGGATAGGTTCTAAACCTCTCTGCGACATACATAAACAAGACAAGTGTTAAATAATATATGTAACTGGATTCCTATGTTTAAATCCTTTTCGTCACAAATGAACTTATAATATAGTGCCACCTATTCAGATAAGATCACTTTATTTTAAACCTTTCGTTTTATGTTTTTAACACCAAAAACATTTATGGATTTTGAGATTAAATTGTTTAAAGTTAAACTAGAAAAGTTTTCACAAAATTTATTAACAATCTCTGACACGTGTTTTAACCTTTCGGCCATTCTCAAGGAGAACTACATGAGTACTAAATTTGTTGTAGTTCTCTTTTAGAATGGCCAAAATATTGAAACACGTGTCAGAGATTGTTAGTAAATTTTGTGAAAACGTTTCTGTTTTAATTTTAAATAATTTTATAATATTCAAAATGTTTCACAACAAACCTGCCGCAAATTTAGGAAACCAAATATATTATTACAATTATAGATAAATAAATTAATTGTTGAACTATCTTTAAAGAACCTTTTTCTAGCACTATCCACATTCAATTCTGTTGCTTTTAACTAATATATTAGGTCATTTTGTTATTAGTTATACATTTCAAATAATAGGTGAAATAAATAAAAACACAAAGTTTCCACAAAATTGGTATATTCACACTTTACAATTGTTACGCCTAACGTAGGCTTCTTCAGAAGTAATAATACAATAAACTTATCTTAACATTTGTCTTATACACTAGTGGATTAGGGCGGGGGGTGAGTAAAAAGATTTAGTAACGGTGAATTGTTAAGGTCAATTTGGTCGTTTAACAGTGTATTTTTATTTTTGTATTTATTAATCTCTAATATTTCTAATAATGACAATCTTAGGATTTTATTTACAACATGCAGAATTTCAAAATTATCGTCAAAAGTATGGTTTTCTTCGATTAAATGTTTAGCATAGTTGGAAATTAGGTTATTATTTTCATAAGATGTTTTATGTTCTTCTATTCGTTCTTTAAAAGTACGCCCTGTCTGACCTATATAGATGCAGTTACAAGAATAACAATTTAGTTTATACACTCCTGACATGTTTTCCTTACTAATTTTGTCCTTGTCATTTTTAATATGTTTTCCTAAAGTATTTTGTGTTTTATATGTCACTTTGAGATTATTTTTGGTTAAGAATTTTCCTAATATTTCACCTATTATTTGAAATGAGTTTCCATCAAGTGAACGTAGAAAGAATAGATCGTAGTTATACATTTGTTTTTAAATACTACGTTTTTCGGAATAATGAGGATCCACACTTGAATAATTCATAGGAAAATCCCAATTTTAAACTATAAAGCCTTACAGTATATTCAGAATAATGACTAGTGATGTAACGGAATCGGCCTTTACTTGGTGAAAATATATCATAGTAGAAAATAAAATAAAACAAATTACACACTTTCCAAAATTTTTATTTTAGTTTCTACTCTACTATAGTGTAGTAGTATTTGTTAGATTTTTTAGTATAAAATAAATCTAGTTGTTCAGAGACGTATGCAGAACACTCTTTATATTCATTACTTATTTGATTTGTATATATCAAAAATTACTGCTACGAATTACTGATGCTAATATAGAGCATACCATTTCCTTGGTTACTTACTTTACTAATAGAATTTTAACATGGTATCTACATACCAAAATTTTCTATCGTTATACTAGTATACCAGTACAAGATAATCACTTAGATAACTGTGGAACTTACTAAATAAACAATAAAACCCAAAAAAAAATACAAAACGTTTATAAAACCTAAAACGTGTTTCGCCACCCATGGTGTCATCTTTAGTTAGAAACAGTCTTTCCGGAATTTCGGGGTTTAGAGTTTATTTAGTACATCAATAGTACAATGTTAGTACATGTAATTGCACCAGTACATAAATTTTTTTGAAATGTACAATGTTAGTACATATGTTACGGGTAAAGTTAGATAAGCGAGTAAACATAGGTTTACCCAGGTAAACTGCGTAATACCCAAGACTCTTGGGTAAAGTCCAAAATATATTTGGAATTGTACACGTTTCGGGCTTTACCCGGGTAAATCGCATTTTATCCGCTTTCGCTTGGTTAAAGTTGGTTGTACCATAAACAACATTTTAAAAATAAAAATTAGAATTCTGAAACTGTATTCTCTTAAAGGTAATCTACTCACGAGTAAATGTTTGTTCAAACAAGACAAGCTGCTGCGACATTTCCAGTTGCAAAGATTTTCAATAGCTTTACCTAACCTAACCTAACCTAACCACAAGTCCTTTTTTGACAGATTTCAGTTTTTTATGACACCCTTCACACAAGCGCAGATATAGCTTAATAACATCTTGAGCTATATGAATCATTTATGGTACATCCAACTTTAACCATGCGAAAGCGGATAAAACGCGGTTTACCCATTCTAGATTCCCCAGCAACGTATCCTGTTTTCACCCACCCTAATTATTTCAAGTTCCCTGTTATTTCTGCTCTCAAATTAAAAAGTAACTAAGGTAAAAATTCGAATTATGCTAATTCGTATTGTTTGCTTTTGAGACTAGAATTTCTAGAAATTGCAAAGTGCTAAAACTATTCGAATCGAAGGATACATCAACTCTCTATTGTCGTGTCCTCGAAAAAGAGAAGGCACTCGATTGAGACTACTCTGCTACGGTAGGTTGAAAACACAGCACATAACAAGGGTAGTATTTGATAAAGGCGAATTCAAATCTGGATCGAGAATTTCCAGAAAAGCTAAATTAACAACATATAAATTTTGGAGTTAAAATATTTCAAAATATTGATGTGCTGGTGCAATTATGACGCCAGATGTTAATTGAGCGACAAAAGATACCTAGGAAATGGCACCTCCCTTTATTGAGTTTCAGGGTTTGGATATCTTAAAGTCGTATACGACTACCCTTTCATGTTCTTCTTTTTCAAACTTTAATTTCGTTGACCTGTGTAAAATTAATTGTATTAAAAGTAAATTCTGAATTATTCAGTCAATATTACTTTCATATCTATTTTAATAAATTATTTTTTAAATCCACTATAAAATTCGCTTGTTTATTATTGCAAAACATTTACGGTAGTAAAATATGTGTGACTGTAACACTTTATTTGTTACAAAATAGCATCTGTAAAAAGAAACAAAAATTAAATGGGTGTCCACAAATTCTGTCATAGTTTTGAACAAGATAATAAAGACTAGAACGGGTACATGTTGTTCTCTGGGACACGACAAAGTGTCTTTAACATCGAGGTGCCGTTACGCTTCTTGCTATCACGTCGGTGCACAGGTGGCGCGCAAATCTCGAGTTTAACTTATAAGCTGTATTAAATTACCATTCGTAATACGCCGCCTCGCAGCTACCGCTACAGGCCGGGAATTAGTTTATGTGGCAACTGTGCCACGAATATATACATATGTATAATATAGAGGTTTCGGTAGATCGTTCCAATCCCCTGTATTTTCGTCATTCTGAATTATTTTGGACGCAGGCACAATGGAATGTATTGCGCTGAATCTGTTAACAGGAGGTTTACACAAAGTTGCAACAAAAAAAATCGATTTTGCAAAATCAACGAATACTGTCATTTATGGAAGACCAGAATACACCACAAATTTCTAGTACGCATTTCGACCACTAACATCTCCAGTATAATTTCTTTAACTCAAGGGCATATCCAGAACTTTTACCTGAAGTATGGGGTGGTAAAGCTAAAGCGCGACGAATTGCTACGAAAGGGTTTTGGGAATCCCCTTCTTTTCCGTGCATCTTAGCCAGCTAGCTGACTGTAGTGTGTCGTATTGGTAACTGGCAAGGCGCTTTGTGTTCTGTATTATACAGATTAAGAATAATTAACGAGCATAGGTACTTGTATTTACATTTATAAAATTTCAAAAAAGAAGGAATTAAAATCCTTATTCGTCTAAATTTTAAGATCAAAGATCTCACATTTTGAACGCGTCCTACCAGGTGGGCGCTGGCAGAAAGACCTTTACAGGCTATATTATAAATATAAATAAAAATATGGAATCAACAGAAACAACTACTCTGAGGGCTAATACCCCTATCGGCATTGAATTACACTTATTATTATTAGGTTACCATAAAGAAGTTTTCAATTGCATTAATTTTACCCGCCAGCGTGGATACCGGCGAACGCAGCTTCTCTGCATTAAGAAGATTGAAAACCTGGATTCGTTTCATCACGTCGCAAGATTGTAGTTGGGCTGGCGCTTATTCATACTCATAGATATATAACATAGATATATCGGTGGATGGCATCCGCGATCGATTCGCCGCAAAAAGAAATCGAAAATTTGATTTTATATTCTAATTTTACGCCTGTATTTTATAAGTTGGAATTTTTATTTTAAAACATTTTATGTAGCAATAAACGCTTTTTAAAAATGTTGTTCTCATTCTGGGGGGGAGTAGTTACCTCCCATCGTTACGCCTTGAATACGCGCTTGATATAACTGTCAGCTACAATGGTCATCAGCAACAGTATATCAATCTCCATAGTAATACATTTAATAATAATTATTATTATTAATTTTATTGTTGGCTAAAATGAACTACTTTTTTATATTTATGTAAAACTCGAATAACAATCTTTCGAAGATATGAATGTTGATTAAAAAGTTAGCTACTCAATACAAGTATTTGGAGCTATCGACGACTAGAGAAATTATAAAGTGGAATTTCTATTCAAATTGTACTTAACTAGTACCAATTAGGGATACATATTGTATTAAGCTTCATTCGTAATGAAGTTACTAAATAATTCACAGCAATGTTTTTTGGAAGAGAATGGGTATGTTCGTTTTTTTTTAATAGAAAGTGATATACTTCTGCTCATGACCGTTCTGGTTGACAGCTAACTAATTCATACTGAAAACTTCTGTGGTCGAGATGCATACTAACACTTTATGGGTACTTGAAAAACGCAGTTCTGCTTTTTATGTAATACAGTATTCTTTGACGGCACTCAAAATTACGTCCAGATTAAAGAAAGACGGTACGGCGTCATGAGGTTCGACCATGACGCCACGTTTTCTGGCGCTGTGCATATCTGTGGGCAGTATATGCATTTGAAAATGTCAAACAACTGATAAATCATATGATAATAATGGCCTTCGTGCATCGCAAAACTTCCGCATTTAATATACAGATAACCGTGTATGTACTTAAGAAAATCTGGAACCAGCATCTCGACGATGATATGTATGGAAATACGAACAAGCTAAAAAATCGATGTGTCTCAACTAAACAAATACAACGAAATCAACATATAATAAATTTTTAACTCTCTATTATTATACAAGGATGGATCACATATATTTTCATTAAAAAAAAAGCAGGGCGGGTGGATAGACATCCAGTTGCGCACAAACGTTTCCACCTGTTCATCGGTCCGAAATCGCTCGCTTCCTAGTGGAAATCACAAGGGAATAGGTCTGAGCTATATGGAGGGTATTCCAGCTGAATCCAATGTATTTCACCGATTTGGGCTTGCGTTAAAGCTACGGTATGAGCATATGACCTAGTGTTATCGTGCAAGAGTAACACGTCACGACTGGGGTGCGTCCTCCTTCTTAGCGATAAGCAAGTTTTACCTGACTGAGAAGTCAATAGTACAGACAATAATAGACTGCATTGATGGTTCTTCGCTCGTGCAAAAAAATCGACCGGCAGCACTCCTCTCCGGTACCAAAAAACCGTGGCTAAAACTTTACCTGCAGACTCCATTCCACTCCGAGACCTGTACTGACACATAAACGGATATAGACAAAACATTCTTTTAAAGGTTGTTTGTACCTTAATAGCATACATATAGTCATAACAATTATTTCGATAATATATACAGACACGTCAATATTTTTATATGTGTATATGTATAGATTTGTATAGTGATAAGAATAGTTTTTTATTTTTGAAAAAGTATTTTTCACCAGTTAACAGAAAATATTCGGTAAACACTGCATTGTAGAGTCAAATCTGGGATTTTAATTAAAAAAAAAATAGAAAACGGCAATTTGGTGTGAACTACTATCATGTTAGCTTGTCGCATTTTACCTAAACCGATATAACAAGGGATGTGTTGCATTCCATGAACTGCATTCTGTTTGAATGCAAGCTTTTGTTTAAGTTCCGTTTTGAATTGTGGTCGATAGATTTTGTCTATTTATTCGTGGAATTGGTAAAAACTCCGCAGATGAACATTCAAACAATGGTTGATTGAACAAAAGTTTTGTATGAACAAAAAGCGAATTCCTATCGACTTTATACATACACGTATACATTCGGGGATAACGTCGGCGGTCGTCAGCAGTGGGGCGTAAATTTTCAGTAAACCTGCCTTCAAAGGCAATTTTAATGTTAAACCTAAAAATGTATCCAACAACCCTGTCTTCATTCGATTGCTTCCTATTGCGAAAATGTTAAAAAAGTAAAAGGTGTCATTTGAATCCTTTCCAAATATTTTCGTAATTCTTATAAATATCAAAATCAATAAAAGATGTGAATATCTCAAAATTAATAATTAATAATAGAAATAACGCTTCAGTAAATTTGTTGTATTTATTTATCAAATTTATTATACGTACGTCGTTTTTGTTTAGTAAGTATGATCTATTCTTTCTACGTTCACTTGATTGAAACTCATTTCAATTAATAGGTGTAATAAATAAAAATACAAAGTTTCCACAAAATTGGTGTAGTCACACTTTACAATTGTTACGCCTAACGTAGGCTTCTTCAGAAGTAATAATACTATTATTACTATTATGTACTATTACTATTATTTCTCATCTTATTGAAAATAACCACAACGTAAATATAAATAATTTAGAATTATTATACCATTTAAAAGGAGGTCCAATACTGGATAGATACGAAATCATCGAAATAAAAAAAGCAAAAATAGAAAATAAAAATATCACTAACAACCAAATAGAATTTGGTAACAATCCCTTTTTGGACCCAAACATTGTTCATCCCCCACCCTCTTAGTATGTACTATAAATTAATGTATTTCTGTTTGGTACTTAGTATAATTTCGTTACTCCTGAAGATGCCCTTATAAGGCGAAATACGTATCGAGTATTCAATAAAATTTTAGTGAAACCCTCAGTGTTTTAATATTTTCTCAATTTTTAAAAATGTTTCACCAAGTGATAACGGCAGATACCCTTAAGTTATTTGTAAATATAGTTTTACTGGTCATTTTAATTATTTTGTATGAAATCTTTACTTAGAAGTGGTTGGTCTGTATATTTATTTAATCTATATTCTATTAGTCCTTTCAGCTCTCGCATAACACGAAAACGTCACAGATGTACGCATATAGGTTTACTTAAGGGACCGCATAAGGTGCCCGGATCCGAATCAGAGAATGTCAGGCGTTATATCCTATCCGACTCTGATCAGATTTTCATTTTTAAGCCTTAATACGGCAGGTGGGGATCCAAACCCTACTTATTTTCTACTCGGGCATCTGCGTGGTAAGCATGTAACGGGATAGAAAACAAAATGACAAGTCGTTATTCTTATTAGAAAAGAACGTTGTTAAATATTACTGAATCCTGCAATAAGTAACAAATTTGTACAAATCCCATAAGCTGAAACTAGCATCTGAAAAGTATAAATTATCAATTTTTATTATTTATTAACATGTATAGTACCTCTAACTTTACAAAATGCAAGTTCATATATCAAGTAAAAAGCATTTAGTAAAGCAAAATGTAAAGGGTAGATTATAAACAAACGTTAAAAAATCGTTTGGTTTTATCAAGCGGAAAAATTAAAGTACATGTTGAACGTCGTGTTTCTAGGACAAAATCCTAGAAAGATTAAATACGTACAAAGAAAAATGTCGAAGGAGCGCACTGACTGTTTTGGAATTGATGTTGCTGAAACGGAACTCGGAATCCGTAGATTAAACTCGAGACGTGATATTGAAACTACTTCAGTGGTTGAGATGACGTTATAAATCTTTTTAAACTGCCAGCAGTATTGGAAAGGGGATTTTCTGTTGCGTCGACTTCCACCGAATTTATTGAATTAAACAATGTTACAGCATGTCAACCATCTCTAATTCATATCACCACTGTCACCAGAAAATATTTGTCCCTTATATTAACCACGAACTGTAATGCGTGAAATTCAATAAAATCGTAAATCCAGTACCTACATATACAATTTTCGACTATATTTACGAATATACACACAAAACTGTTAGTTTAATACAGAAGAAAATCATCTAATTTTCCATGATTCTATTTATTCAATTTTGCTTGTGTCATGATAACATTTTATAATAATTATCTTGTATCTATGATATAAAACACGATACATATACAAATATATTTATTTTTGTCTTGAAGGACATAAACAACGGACAAATAAAAAAAAACACTTTGCCAAGGGTTTCGAGCCTTATCAAATTCATTGTTGTATTAAAACTCACAATTCACACGCCAACTTAACTTTGTTTGAATTAAGTAATGTCGTAAAATTCAAATTAAATATGTTTATTTTATGTTAATATACACTGTTCTTTGCGGTACCGTAGTTCGTTAGGGTCTGCCCGCTTTATCTGGCCAGACAGGCTATACAGACCCCCATTGTCCTGCTATTCCAGATAGTCGAGCCTATTGTTTAACCGCACGCCTTATAATAATATACCGATGACAAACATCGTCACAATAAAAAAAAAATACCTAAGCCATTAACAAATTTACAAAATATACACAGAGATCACTCTAAACAATTGTTAAGTGTAATACTATCAATATACTGTATTGATATATCTACAACAGCGACTTGAGATTTAAATACACCGATTAATATTGTTATTATTATTTCAACTTTTTCACGTCAAACTGATTTTCATTAACCATTATCTTTCCTTCAACCTTTTCTTTATTACAAATACCAACCCACTCATTAAATTACTTGTCCTTAGATGAAAAAACTTTTTCCGATTTAAATAAAATTTGGTCATTTATATAAAGCTCTATTAATGGTAATTTATCATGTAAACAATATTTTTGAAATTTAATTAATTTGGAAATTATTTTGAATTCATGGTAATTGTTATGTAAAACATTCTGTTTTTAAAATTCACGTTTTTACCCCAGGCTAATTATAAATTGTATTGCATTTTTGAGTATTGCAGATTGGTATTATCGAGATTTTACAAAAATTTGTAGTTACTCTGGGTTAACGAGGGGATTTTTTAAATAAAAGTTTAAAAGCAGAATTTCTATTAGAAATAACTAATATATAAATTCAAATTTGGGTTTCACATAACAAAATTATTATAATATTTGAATTAATGAATACAAAAACTCAAAGTTTATTTAGTTCTTTTTACTGACGGCCATTATCAAAGATACAGAGTTTTTGTGTTCATTAACCCAAATATTATTAAAATGTTTCACAGTGAATGCACCATAAACAGCATTAATTACATTATTATTATCTATATTATATTATAGTTAATGTAAATTCGAAATAATTTCGAATTAATTATATTTGTTCTATATAATTCAAAGCAAATTTCAAAAATTACAAAATTTCAACATAATAAATTACCATCAATAGAACTCTAATACTTAGTAAGAAATAAAACACTAGTATTAAAATGAGTTTCCATCAAGTGAATGTAGAAAGAATTAATCATAGAACTCTAATAAACGATCAAGTTTCATTCCAATCTGAAAAACTTTTTCATCTGATGACATGTACTTTCTCTTAAAAAAAAATATAGTGCTTATTGTTGAACTAGCTTTATAATTATTAGATTCGTGTTTGCACATTTCATTTTCAAATTTCAAAATAATTCGTCTGTAGCAGTTGAGTCGCTACTTGCCACTGCTGCTCAGTTCAAACAAATTTCATATGAAATGCGAAAGGGCAATCAAAAGGACAGACAAACAAAAACCAGGGAAATTTTATAAATACTGTTTTTAACTATTATTTGAACATAAAAATAAAAATAATTGCTACCCATTACAATTCACAAACGTCTAGCCAGTTACATACTTAACATATTTACTTAACTCATATTTGGTCACGGTCATAACACAGTCATAATAATTATGATGGTTCGATAGCATAGAAAAGAAGTTTATTCCATTATAACGACAATAATGGCCTACATTAAATCTGAGTACGACTGTAGAACTGTTAAGCAAATATCCCGTCACATTAATTACAACATATTCTGGAAATAAATTAGTTCAGACAGAGATTTGGACATTCCATTTTCCTTTCAGAAATGACACAACCATTACGTACCTCTTGTAATTCATGGTCAGAGTGACAAATGCGGACACGGGTATAAAGAGTGAATATATAAGAGAAAGAGGAAGATAGAAAGAAAGCAGGGATGGTTGCGCTGGCCTAAAAAGCATCTCTTTTGGGTATTTGTAACCGAACGAACGTAAAATCTCCCCGGGCTGATCCTTCTTCTACAATCGTCTGCCACGAAAGAGGCCGCAAGAAGAAATTATCCCCCGAATTTGCATTTGTTTAATGGTGGCCGACTGCGAACAACGACCCTCATCAAAATGACAGAAGGCAGAAACGCCGGCGTATCTATTAAATAATAATAAATGGAGGTGTCGCTATGGTACGCCGCACACCGGACGAGTTCGAAAATTTCCACCGAATAGCCCGTTGTTGATGCGATTTTAAGTCGCTAAACTTGCAACAATTCATCATTTCTTCTCAATTTACCAAACCTGAATAAGAATAAAGGCTTTTGTCGGCAGGCTTAATATTGCAACGTAACACAACATAAGCATAAAAGAATGAAAAATAATAATAATATGCTGAAAGGGTTGGAAATTTCACTAAATTGAAATAAACGAATACAATCAAAATGAAAAGTTTATTAAAAAAGGTACTCAATAACATAAATTAATATATAATGTAAACAATATAACACTTCTTATCATCTACCTTTTTATATACAAAATGAGCAATTGTTTAACTTAAAAATTCCGTCTATTCTTTATTTAATATATGAGATAATAGTTAAGAGACACAGTATAGGCAAAAATAGGAGTAAAGAGAGTAGAAGAAAGCCTAAATTAGATTAATGTTTGCAAATAGTTAGGGATGTAAGATGTACTAGCTTCAAAACAATGGGACATTTAGCTGAAAATAGACAGGATTTGTGTTTTTCTTCACGATTATTTTGGAGCAAGAGGGAGTTCCTCCATAACTTGTTAATCACAATTATTCGAGTAACAATATTTATTTTCAGTTGAATATATAGACAGTATTTACATTAATTTGTCCCTTGCTATCGTTATTTTACAAGATATGATATTAACAATGCTCGGCGAGCGGTTCAATATGATTTTGATATGATTTGAAATTGAAGACTTCCTTCGGTAGACTAATGAATACTTCTCTTAAAGTTCACGTTACATACATAAACTTACGATAATATGGAGTAGGGAAATGTACAAAAGAATGAGGGTGGAGTACAGTAACAGGGGGGTGAGAAGACAGAGATATCACATAAAAATATATGATTTTATAAAGTAAGACGTCACAGTATAATTTGAGGGACCGGTCAACCGTGATGACGAAACACATGACAGTTAAAGTAATAAATTTGAAGCCAAAATGTAGCTGCTGGAAGCCTCTACAAGATTCGAAAGTTACCAATTTTGATTCGAACAATACATTTTTCACGGTCGTAAATGAAAAGAATGTGAAGAAATAGGAAAGTATTTAGGACACTTAAATTAGCTAACAAAAAGTACATTTATACAATGAAAACAATTGGTGATGCGTGTCCAACTCTATGATGATGCATCCAGTTAGTTCGTCAAATTTTTCAGCTAACTTAATTTCTAATTCAAAAAATGTAAATTTAAAACTTTTTGTAAGCAGTAATATGTTAAATAGATGGACAACATAACCAAGAGGGTAGCTATATCCGACTTATCCCTTATTGCTAAATTAAAATCTGACCTCAAAATTATGTTAATTTCATATACAAATGATCCTAATTTGGATTGTTTGTTTTTGAGATGAGGATGTCTTAAAATTTTAACGTGGTAGAGTTTTTCGAAGAATACATCAGGAATAATTACCTTCTTTTCTGGTTCTTTTATCAACTATCAGACCTACTACAAAAAAGAAAACGAGAGTACTGCTGTAGCAGGTTAAAAAGATAAAACACGAGTTGGGTAATCACTTTTAAATGTATTTTTCGTATTGTATTTTTTGAAGGTGAACTCCTATCTGATTCTAGAATTGTCCTACATCATTTCGTGATATGTTGGAATAATGCTAAGGCTATATTCTAATTCAACAACAAAAGATACTTCGGAAACGACTATTACCTTAGTTTATTCGTCCATTTATTTCATGTAGTGATAGTCACGAAAAGGCCAAACATTACACTTTTTGAGTTTATGAAGATATGAAATCTTAAAATAGTGACGTGCTGAGATAATTTTAAGACCAGATTAATACTCAGCGTCCCAAGATTGCTACTCACTTGGTTTTTTTTTCAACCTCTCATTTTCATAAAAAGAAGCAGGACGGGTGTCTATCCAGTTGCGCACAAACGTCTTCACCTGTTCATCGGTCTGAAATCGCTCGCCTCCTAGTGATTCTTTGAGAGGCTCAAACATATGGAAATCACAAGGGGATAGGTCTGGGCTATATACTGAGTCCAGTGCATGTCACCGATTTGGAACTTCGTTAAAACTCTGTGGTATGAGGCCTAGCGTTAGATGTGTAAAATTAACACGTCACGAATGGGGTGCGTCCTCCTTTTTCGGCGATAAGCAAGTTTTACCTGACTGAGAATTTTACAGTAGTAGGCTGCATTAATGGTTCTTCGCTCGTGCAAAAAATCGACAAACAGCACCCCTCTCCAGTCCCATAAAACCGTAATCGTGGCCAAAACTTTGCCTGCATTCAGACGTGTTTTCGGCTTCACCGGGTTTGATTGATCTCTGCGCTGCCACTCCATGCTCGTTTTGATGTTGGAGTGTAATGGTGTACCCACGTCTCATCACAGGTTACAATTTTGTGCAAAAAAATTCACCTTCCTCTCTAAATCGAGTGACAAGCGCGTGAGAGACGCGAACTCGATCAGCTTTTCGATCTTCACTCAGCAACTTTGGAACCCAACGAGCTGAAATTTTTCGGAATCCCATGTTTTTCGTTATGATTGTGTGGACACTGCCATAGCTGATGCCGAGTTCACCAGGTACCTTATGCACAGGTGCGTGGCGTGGCGGTCCCATTCAATAAGGTTTCTAACACGTGCAATGTTAACCGGCGAAATGCGGCTGCGCGGACGAGGATAATTTACATTTTCGACACGATTACGCCCATCGTTAAATTCTTTGTACTGAACTTTTACACGTGGCCACGAAAACGTTTCATTTCCGAATTGTGAATTGTGCTTGCAATATGCGCAAAATTTTAGCTGGTTTCACATTTTCACGTGTAAGAAACTTAATACGAATAATGATTCGTTGCACAACGCTGGTATTCAACTCTTTCTCACTCATTGTGATAGCTATTAAACAAGCGAACGCAGCAATACGACGCGCCGTTTTCGTACCACCTACTATCCCCACTTCAAGTTCCTAATGCCCGGATGCGCCTTGAATATTTAAAAAGGCTCGTTTATATTTGATCCACCCTCGTATCATAAGGAGTTGGTGTAGGTGAGATAAAAACGTATGTTATCAAAAGTCTGTGAGAAAAAGGTACATCTACCACTCGTTGTAACCTAAAAGATACATATAATTTTTTGTGATTTTCTCTGCAGGCATAGAACGGCACAAGCGACAGAAACACTATTTTAATAATTGTCAAGCAATATGTTACCTACTAAAGTGTCCCATGGTATTCTAGTATCTATATTGAATCATAAATGTCTAATAGAAGAAAGATGAATCCGTCAAAATATATTCGGTTGCCGACAGTCCCAATTATGTCCCTTATCTTTTTTTTTTAATGGAAATCTTATATTCAAAACAGCGAGGTTGTGCTATTAAAGATTGAGGTTGAGAGTAGGAATGATCGTTTCTAACATTATCTATGGACATTATTTCTGTAAAACTACCCATATGTTCTTATTTAAACAGCATTTGCAAAAGGGGGGGAGAAGAGAGGATGCGTTTTTACACTTAGTTGAGTAGGCTTGATATAAATATGATTTTTTTCATAAAAATGGAAACCACATTTAACCAAAGTTCAAATAAAAGAGTAGTAAAGAGGGGTGTGGTGTATGATTAATTTATAGTTGTAGATTTTACTTATCTCTGTATTCCTCCTTAAATGACCTCATTCGGTAAAAACGTGTCGGGCATTTCGAATAAAAATGTTAGTGAAAGGTTCCACTATCTTCTCTTTTTTTAACATTTTTTGAAATATAAGGAGCGCGTTTTGTAGTTCATAAAATCAAATGATACATTTAACAAAAACACGAGATTTTACACTTTTAATTATACTTAATTAATAAAAAACACTTTTTTCAAATTTCACAATTTATTGTTTATCACTTGACAATATTGTTTCGCTAAATTGTAGCTTCTTCAGAAGTTATATCTAAACTTATGCTATTACAAATATTCATTGCTTATATTCTAACCGTTCCAGGAGGGGGTGGGAAATGAAATATATTTATTAATGGAGAATTGTTGACTTCAGTCTGTATTTGTTTTTGTTTATTTCTAATTCCTCTAGTAATTTTACTCTATATGAATTATTTTCTGCATGTTTTATTCTAACATTTTTGTTGAAATTATGTTTGTTATCGTTAAAGTGTTTCACATAATTGGAATCTACTTTATTGTTATTATAAGATTTGTAATGTTCATTGATTCTGATTTTAAAATTTCTAGCTGTCTCACCAATATAAAATTTATCACAAGAATTACATGTTAATTTGTATACATCTGATTTGTATCATTTTTGATTTTATCTTTGTTATTTTTTGTTTCCCTAATTTATTGTTAGTTTTATATGTAATATTAATATTAAATTTACTCAGTGCAATTTTTAATTTTTTCGAAATTGGGCTCATGAACGTAATACTGCTGAAGGTTTCTTTGTATTTAATTTTCTTTGGTACTAGCGGCATATTTATATTGATATGGATGATATGAACTATATATATAATTAATACTATCGACATTAATAATGGGTATAATCGAAATATAATAAATAACTTAAAATTAAACACAAAGAAACCATTCAAAATGTATACCCTGTACATTAAGAACCCAAAAAAAAAAGAATCAGCAGTATTACATTCATGGACCCAATTTCGAAACTGCACTGAGTAAATTCAATATTAATATTACATATAAAACAACCAATAAATTAAGAAAAGATATAAAAAATAACAAAGACAAAATCAAAAATGATTACAAATCAGGCGTACACAAATTTTTTTTTCACTGATGTGTACTTTTTGTTTCTTCATCGACAGTTTAAGCATTCCATAAAAAGTTTCACTTCTAACGCTGTTATTTTTTGACTGACATGACGTTTAATTTTTTAATAATACAGGCTTTTAAACTAATGAAACTCCCGTCCTTGCGAAATCATTTTTGACTAGTTTTGTTTGTTCGATTTAAAGTAATTGAAATGTAGTGTTCGCACGGTTGCCGAATCCATTATAATGCTGAAAGACTGTGAAAATGGGCGAGCTTGAACTTTCCCCTTTGATTCAAGCGACGAATACAATTACGTCAAAATTGAAATCACTTTCAGTTAATGTCAAGCTTAATGACATCCCGACGACTATGTCTGCTATTTTGATTTAGTGTTTATTCTATCATTTGCCGAGACTTTAAATAATCTCGTTGGGACTATCGGTTTATTAATTCAAACTTACACCTACATAAGCTAGTTTCAATTTATTTCGAAATCGTATTATTAATACTTCGGTGAACCACTAGAGAATTCGTTCAAAGTTAAACAGCTTTATTATTTGACTACTTTATAATTATAAATAGCATTCGATGCGAACGTAAAGTTACTTCAGATTCAATTGATATAAATCATAAGGAATCTGTGATATCTTTAGAAACTTCTCATTTTAGGTTCTATTAGAAACAAAAGGATTATTTTTCTATTGTTATTCTAAAACTTTACATAAGAACATTGAACATTAAGAGAAACAGAAAAGTATTCCTTTTTACGAATTTTTATTCCGTGCCTAATCAATTTCAAATTAAAGTCAACTTTATCAAACAAATGTTTACGATAAATGAATAAACACTACTTTGTTTATTATCTCACTTTATTTATTTACAAATCCCTTTGACTATAGTTTCGACAAATAGCTTGTCATTGTCAAATAAATGATTCAAATTGAATTATCACAAAGTAACGGCCGAATCAATTCAATTTTTAAACAAGTTTTTGTTTATATATGGTGGAGAAAGCATAGTTCAATATTTAGGAAGATGTTAATATTTCCAACTGAATGTTTCAAGCAAGATTCAATTTTTATTAATAAAACTCTACGTATAGGGTTTATGCGAATTTATTAACTTTCACTGCAATCGTTTTTCATTACGATCAATTAAAAACTTTAGCGTTGGGAAACCCTTTGAATCCACTATTGTCTGGAATATCAAAAAACACTTTACCTAAATAAATATTTCTTTACTTTGTCTTTTCTATAATAAATTATACCTTCTCACTTACTTTAATAATTTCTCTGCTGACAAAATTAAGAAAGAATTGGTAAAAACGTTCCTCAGTGGGTACCTACCCACACTGCAATTTTACCTACAAAATTAAAAATATTTTCTTTGTTTATTAAATAACTGTCTATCCAAATCTCCATAAATAAAAAACTTTTTTGTCTAACGTTTTATACTTACCAAAAACAAATAAATTCAGAAATTTTGCAAACAACAACAAAACAAACACTAAGAACACATTTATGAATACTTTTCATTTTGCTTTATTTTTAATGATAAATGTGTTCTCCATCAGAGGTAAATAGGTATTTTTAAACCTCTTTACAAGAAAATGAGAAATTGTACTTTATACGAGTGGTTCGGCCTCTATGGAATAGTTTGCAACTTTATTTGGATCTTTTAAGCGTTAAACATTAGACTAAAACTCCATTCAAAGTCTGCAAGTGAATGCAGCAAACAAAATCCAAATTTTCTAAATCTTTAGAATTTGGGTCTTGCTAACGTTTAAAATAGAGGAAATATTTATTTGGGAATTTTTGCATATTGACAACAGATATAACAGTTTTGTTCCATCCTGCCTGCATCAATTATCACAAAGCATTGTGGTCAAATATTAAACGAATTACGACGTCAGTGTCACCTTGTAACTTTATTGAGTTTTCCAAATCGCTTAAGATCATTTTTGGAAGTGTCACAAGGCAAATTTTGTATTGTTTTTGAAAACGAGAAACTCAGTGAGTATTTTTTGTCTCAGCCTAACGAATGCATCAAAGTAATACATAAAATGTACCTTAAGTATAACTAATTAAAGTAAAATTAATAAAGCCTCTTTTGCATTAAAAACTTTAACCCTTTCTTTAGTGGATATTGAAGTTTAACAATTCTCGCAAATTTGCATTTGCTTTCCACATGTAAATTGTAAATTATCGCTCTCGAAACCATTAGTCAATAGAAAAGGCCGAGTTTAGCCAACTCGACATAGAGTTAATATTGACTGAAATTTTCAAAGTTATGTATTAACTACGTCAAAAGTTCGAATGCATTGCCAACGTACTCCACACAATAAATTGTAAACCATGAGGCGTTTGATTATTTGAAATTCATGTTTCAATTTAACTCAATTAAATTAGAATGGAACAAATGGGGAAAACAAATTTTAGTTAAACTCGAAACATAATACGTACATATCAAAAATTCAAGACCATGCACGTCATATTATGTATTAAATTTAAGACAATTGTAAACTTATGGCTGTTATTATTTGAATGTTTAGCGTTAACATATCCTACACTGTAATCTTTGATTTAATTAAATTTTCTCCGAATGACATCATTTTTAATTTTTTACATTAATCGGTCATTATTTATTTTCAATTTTCTTTCTTCTGTCACTTAAATTCGGCGGACTCCAGTTCCTGCGTCCTGTCATCTATCGGTAAACTACTATAAAACTTTTAGCTAGCTGCGACGTTTCGTTTATGTACAAATGACGCCCAATGTTCAGGTCGTCCAAAAGAAGTCATCACGCCAGAAATCGGTGACAAAGTCCATGGGATGATATTAGATGATCGAAGGTTGAAAGAGCGTGAGTTGACTGAGGCTCTAGGCATCTCAATTGAGCGAATGTATCGATATGCATGTGTATGAATATTTGGACATGAAAAAGCTGTCGACAGAATAGGTGATGGGTGCCGTGATAGCTCATGGTCGACTATAAAAACCACCGTGTGACAAGTTCAAAAGAGTGTTTGGAGATGTACAGCCGCAATCCAAACAAGTCTTTGCGCCATTTCGTTACCGTTGATGAGACATCACGCCACACCATAGACCAGAGACCAAGCAACAATCGAAACGTACACCGAAGAAGGATAGGGTGGGTCTATCGGCCTCAGTTTTCTGGGATTCACGCGGTGCGCGGTGTAACTCATATTGATTAGATTGATTACCTTGAAAAAGGTAAAACGATCAACGATCAACAGCAAATATTATTCAGAGCTGCACCTGCTGAACAGATTTGACACTGTTTTGAAGCAGACCCCATTTAGCGAAGAAAAAAGTGTTATTCCATCAGGACAATGCACGGGTGCATACTCGTGCGTGTGTAGTCACCATTGCAAAATTTCATCATTTGGGCTACAAACTGCTACGTCATCCACCTGCGGACTATTTCCTGTTTCCAAACGTGAAGAAATTGCTAGATGGTAAAAGATTTGGATCGAAGTGGTCATTGTGGAAACAAACGCTTATTTTGAGGACCTTGAAAATTTTATTATTTAGAAACTAAAACAAAATTATGTAGAAAAAACCTGATGTTTTCCTTTAAAGTCAAAGACTTATCAAAGCACCCTCGTATTTAAAGCTTACATTTTTATCTCTAATAAATGTGAAATCTGCTATAGACAAGTTAAGTAAAAAAGTAACATTCTTAAATTTTAAAAAATAATTTTTTGGATTATCATATAGTAATATTCATTAGATTGAAGTCAATAGGAGTATATCTTCATCTATAGATCTCTTTAGTATAATCAGGGTTATCATTATTTTAAGATTTCATTAGCATCTTTACGTCAGGTCTCCGTTGTATTCTATAAAATGTGTTGTTGACATTTTGATTATTTCAAAAGACTTAGATTACCTTAACGACTCTCATTATATACAGCCTCGGGATGAAATTATTATTCTCACAAAATTAAGTAGGCGCTTTTCAAGAAAACAAGATCCTTATGAAGGATATTTAAAGGAAAGCTAGGGATTATTCTTCATCATTATTCTACAGTGAAAATACGAGTCAAAAATTTTTAGTACATTTTTGTATGAATCTTTGAATTATTTGAGTAGCATTAATCCTTACAACTAGTTCCCTAATACGAGTAAATAACCATCTAAAATTTAAATTAATATGGATAATAAATTTCGAAACTGCTAACAATTAACTGGATTTTCTATAATTCTCCAGAATAGTATGGGATGGGATATTTTAAGAACTTCATATTGCAACAAATTTTCTAGTTACTTGTATCTTAAACAATCTTGAATAATAACTCATTTATTTAACATTAAATCATATGATCTATTTACACTTATTTATATAACATTTACAATTATTTATATAACTAATTTTTACCACTGGGTTCATTTCGTATTTGTCTTTATCGAACTGTGTGCGACTGTTTTTGTTTTTAGTTTATCCTCGAGGAGGGGAACACCTCCCGAAGAGAGGGTAGTGTCGGATTCGCCAAAGCGCCTATCAACTAAGACCCCTCCTCAAAAAGGGATATCAACCCGAAGGTTATGCATCTCTGGAAAAGTTGAGAACGAAAAATGGATTGATTGTGGAGGGGACTAAGGGGGGTTTGGGGAGATGGGTGTCGGTAGCCCACCTCAGATGGGTTGGGTGGGTACTCGCGTTAAAACAGCAAAACTAGGAGTGAGAAATGTAACAGCTCAGAGCAGAAGGTGACAAGGCCTTCTGAAACGGTCGTTCGATTTAGAGCAAAGTCGAAAAGAGCCAAGATAGACGGGTTTGTGTGACCTAAGGCCCGGACATTTGCCGCGAATTTGTTTGCAGCTTTGGGGAACGGTGGTAGGCCGGTTTCTTTCTTTCCATGTAGGTTTTTTGGAGGATTTTCAGGCCATGGGGATGGTAGCCCCAGATGGGAATGGCGTAGGAGCAGATGTTCCTAATAATTGCGATGAACGCACGGATTTTTGTTTAGTGGGAAATTGAACTGTTGTGGAAGAAGAGCTTGCATCTGTTTGAATTTGATGGGGTGTTTATTTAGAGAGATGGGAGGAAGGGTTCGGTTCCTACGGAAGGAGAAAATTACTTCCGACTTGGCTTCGTTAATAGAGTTTCCATCTACGGTACCAATTTAGGAGCAGATGCAAAAATGTGTTGATTCTAGCGGCACATTGGATAATGGTTCTACTAGAATTTATAACAGTGATGTCGTCGGCGTAAAGAGCAGTAACAATTGAGGGGTGGAAGGGTATGTCTGCGCAGAATAGATTGAAGGGGCGATAATTTGGAGCCTTGAGGGACACCAGCCGTGACGGTTTTGCTGGGCAATAAGGCAGAGCCAACGCGGACACTAAGGTTTCTGTTTGATAGGAATGATCGAATAACCCCGATTAGGAAATGTGGGGTGTTAAGGGCGACAAGTTTGGTTATGAGGCCTTCGTGCCAGACTCGATCGAAGGCTTGCCTAACATCTAGCAGAAGCATGGACGTACGACGGCGCTTATTAAGGTTATCGGCAATGTGCTTGGAGACATTCAGGAGTTGGTGGCCTGTACTGTGTTGCTTGCGAAAGCTGGTTGGAAGTCGGGAAGAAGGTAGTTTTGCTCTACATGGTCAAGAAGCCGGGTTAGAAGGATGGATTAGACTACTCTTTTTTCTCATTTTTCTAGCAACAACCACACAGATCTTCATTATTATTGCACTTTCTTTGTTCTTTTTATGACGCCGTCGATCAAACGCTGCCAACTATTAATTTTTTCCTCGGGCCCTCGCTCGTAACAATATGTTAAAAACATTAATCCTAATTTTATACCATTCTTTGTAAGTTTAATTAATTTTGAATAGCTATAAAATACGAAATAGGCAATCGTCCAGAATGACTATAACGTTCATTGATTCACTTCACGTAAATAAAACTATCTTCGTGAGAACATCCGACAGTAAAATCTTTAACAGCTCCTTGTACAAATATCCTGAGGATACGACAACCAATTAAACAAAAGTGAAATTATTGTTGAAACTCATCATTCTATATTTTTAGATTCTTATTTACGAGTTTCATTTAAAAACATAAAAAAGAATTGAAATCAACAATCAATTTGAACCGTAAATGATCTATAGTGATAGATAAAATAGTTATAACTTGTTTGTCGTTCACTCTTTTTTATCTTTGTATTAACATAGCTTCCCGTAACTTCGCCTGCATAATTTATTGAAATATATGTACGTATTGTATTTTGCCTCTCCCGCGTCGCCTGCCCCTCTTCGGTGGCAAAAGAATATCAGGCATAGTTTTTTCCAAAAATTGGGAATAAGCTACCTATCGCTTCTACCAAAATATTGCCTTCCAAACATGGCAGAAATTAAAATCGCGTAACTCGCATGGTTCAATTTCAAGGAATGCTTGGTTTATTCTTAATATTGGACTCTACGATTATTAATTAGTCTATAAATATAGTTTCAGTCAACATCTCCACCCAAACCTAAATTTCATACTTTGGACTTTATACCCCCAAGCAGGTCTCGCCGACCAGGTAGTTTAAGAAATCAAAATTCGCTTTGGGCCATGGATTTGGCCGTTAAGCCTATCTTTGTCGTCGATCTCTATGAAAACTTTAATAACTTGATATTAATTAAAAAAATATTACAATATTTGTTATTGAATTTAAATACATTGCACCTAGGGAATAAAATTTATCTAGGTAGTAGGTTTTGTGTAATACACACACCATGCTATCGTTTCATTGCTATTGCGTGAAACATCTCCGCTATCGTTTGAGAAGAGTTAGGCCAACAACGGGTAGTAGGAGAGATGAACTCAACTTTTTGTCGTTACAAAAAAATCCCTGTACGTACACACGATAGAGAAATGTAATTCGTAAAACTGTTCTGTCAAGTTCCCCACAACTAACATATTCACGGATCAATGCAAGAGAATTTTGGAAAGACCAAGTCCATCGAAAATTTCTGGTAGATTTGATCTATTCTTTCTACACTCACTTGATGGAAACTCATTTCAATATTTCGGTAAAATATTCTATTATTAATATAATTTTAATTAATATTATCTTTATATTAATATTAGTATATAATACTTCTGAAGAAACGTAACTTAGGCGGAACAATTGCAAATGTAAATATACCAATTTTGTGGATTATTTTACCGAAATATATCTGGTAGAATTTGGATAAAACCAAGAACCAAAAATAACTGTAGGAAAACTTTCCCCTGTACTTTTAGTGGTATATTGGGTTATGTTAAATGTATTACCTATCGCCTCTGTATCATTGTTTATATTTTGATATTAATAGTCTGCGCACCGAGTAAGGAGATTGCTTGTATGCTTGAATGTTACATTCTAATATTTTCTTTTAATAAAGTTAGTCTATGCTAGAAATTCAACGAACGCATTTTATTTCCTCAAGATGGAGTTAGAAAAGTACGTGCCAATTTTCGATGAGTTCTAAATCACTAATGTGCATTGATTGATAAAAGAAAATTATTCAAATGCGAACGTATTAACGATAAGAAGAATAAATGTGTGAAACGCAACAAGGACTACAGTAAAACAAACAAAAAAAAGGCAATTAAATGAAATGTATATTAAGTTTAACATTCCTGTATGATGATTGTATGTCTTGTAACATTTTTCTGTATTAAAAAAGAATTAGCTACATCATATATCTTAGCTGTGTGTTGTTATGCACTAGATCCTTCTGAAATAACACTCAAAATAACGTTAAAATATAATTACAAATGTAAAGATGAACTGTTAGTTGTTTAGTATAAGAAGAAATCGATGTTGATTATTCACTTAAATGTCCGATAAGTCATTAACCATATATCATTTCATATTATTTCTTCTTCATTTCTTTGAGATATGAAAAATGCAATTGCAAGAAAATGTGAGTTTGAAAAGTGTACGACGCTGCGCTTCGAGTATAAGATAAAATCTCAACTGACGTAACTTTCTTTTGTAACATTTTCAAAGAATGTAAGACGATAACTTTGGACGATAAAGTTTAGGTGCAGTTTAAACTTCTGACGCGCTCAGCAAAAATCTTGCAATAAGCGTCTTCTTCATGGTACAGGGATAGTGTGGTGTTATTATGGAGCTCGACATACCCAGGGGCATCCCCAAGAATTCAAAGAAGAAGGGGTTTGAATTACTCGAACTCTAATCGGGCTTCGATGTCTTGCCTTAGGAATCTTCGCTGTTCAGCATTGTTGATGTCTTGGAAATAATACCCTAACGTTGTAACGCTATTAAGCTCAGTTACAATTCCGTCTCGCGATGCAATTTTCTTTAGGGAGTTCCATTATACGATGCACTTTAGCGCGGACGTGTACACAGTGCATTCCACGAACAAGGCTCGCGCGTCTTTCCACAAACTTGGAATTACTGTCGCGAATAGTTACGACAATGATGACCGGATGTTATGCCGCCAAAATCACGTCACGGATATTCCGGCAACTTGGACCGATTTAATGGCGTAACTCTGAAAATAGTTGTGTTAATCGGCAAAATACGGTGGCGTGTTTGGTATTCAACCATTCTGCATATTTCTCTAAACTCGTAACTCTTACGTGGTAAACGCATTTCTAAAAGACTTTGTTGCTAAAGGAAGTAATTTATGCAAATGGCGACCTTGGATATAAATATTTTAAATTCACAACCAATGAAATTGAATTTAAATTAAATTAAATGTAAATCATTATGTTTTTATGAAAATTGCAATTTTTAGTTGTAAATAACCAAATTAAATAATAGTAAAAAATACTTAAATGCGAATAATGTTTCAACAAGTTTTATTTAAACTCTACATATGTTTCGGCTTGTTAAGCCTTGTTCACGAGTATACAGATAAATACTAATACTGAGTTATTCTGACAATAATAACTACTATTTATACCTGGAACAGGGTTGTTCAACCATTATTTGCGGTAAAATCCAAGTAATAATCTATGACCGTGTGTTTCTTAGAGTCCAATTGGTCATTTGTAATATTTTGTTTTGTAGATTTTTTAATTTCAAAATGTTCCATCAAATTTAATCTTTTAATACACGCAGAAAATAAAGGGAAACATTATTCGCATTTAAGTATTTTTTTACTATTATTATTAGAAGTGTTTCATAAAAAACCGAGCTTAAATTCCATTAATATAACCAAATTAAAGACAGAAATAGTAAAATTTACTACGTAAATTGTAATAATCTCCGTTTTCATGTGAGTTTTTTAGTCATTTCAAGTTGTTTTTAAATATTGCAATCTAATTTGTACTATCAACTAAAGCACTTAATAAATTTTATTGTAACAATAAGCAATTCTGATCGAGTTTGTAATTTTTATCATTTTCGCTTCCAAAGCTACAAGCTACTTGGCTAAGTTGTAAACCTAAGTACGAAGCATGTTTTTTAAGTAAGCACCGTTTTGAAATTAATAAACAACGTTAAAAGATATCTTAATAATTTTATATTTACATGAAAGCCTGTACCGTAATCTACTTTTCTACATAATTTCCTTCAATATTGAGGCACTTGTCATAACATTTGACCAGTGACCAGTTTTTGAACACCCTTCTCTGCCGCCTGACTTGTTAACTGTTAACCACTGCATCACAACTGTTTTGACCGCCCAGATGTTTCTTTAAGTGCAGGAATAAATAACAAGTTTTATTTAAACTCTACATATGTTTCGGTAGTCACTGGGCGCCAGATTAGGGCTGTACGGAAGATGATCTAGAGTTTCTCAGTAAAAAGATGTGATGAGATCTTTGGTCCGATTAGCCACATGCGGACGGCCATCTTTAAATGCTTTCACCCACTTCCTTACCATTCCATCACTCATAATATTTTGTCCGTAAACTGCACAGATCTCAGATCTTACGATGAATATCAATCGGTTTTAGTCCTTTAGCACTAAAGAATCTTATAACACCCTGGACTTCACAGTCGGCGAGGCTCACGACTATCGGAGGCATCTTAAACACTTAGTAAACAACGTAAACAAGGGCGAATCAGACTGTAATGGCGTCAGTACGTAGGTGAAAAAGAAAACTTAAAACCATGCCTCGTACATTTTCCTATTTTGTACCTAAATGTATGATAGTAACCGTATTGTAAGTATCGTTATAACGATCAATTTGTTCATAATTTATTTACTAGATCCATTCAGATTTATAATATGTACATCCTTTCTTGTATATTTATCTCTATAATTCCAAAAACAGCAATGGAGAGTTGAAATTGATAAGAATGTACATCTCTCAAAAGTTCTTTTCAGTTCTTTTATCGAACAGAATACGTATTGCATGATTATTAATCATACCTCTCATTTTAATCCATCAAAACAATTCGTCGCACCACAAGTTAATATGGATAGTAATGAAGTTAAAATTTTCATAAATATGTAGATGCTTTTACAAAAAATTCCGGCTTTTATTTAGTTTTTAATGTGTTAATAAAAACTGATGTCGATTTCCATTAGAATTTCGAAAGTGAAAATAAAGTACATGAAAACATTAAATAAAGTACAGTCTCTTTATCCTCGCAGCAAGTGTTTCATCGATTGTAAACGAACAACTCATGATTTTTCAGTAACACCAAGAAGGAAACATTAATGATTTATTATTAGCGAACACGACCGGTACGTAGCAGTTCGAATCGTGCAACTGAATTCTTTGCTCTATACATTTATTATTCTCCCAAAGCTGTGCTTGCATCCGGTTTTCCGCATTTGTACAAACAAAGTTGAGCTTTTTCGAATATACCAGTTGGTTTGCATATCGCAAGAACTTGTTCGTATTCTGTACTGTACCCTATGTTCGACTTTCCATTCATACATGCATAAATGTTGAATATTCCACCCTGCAAACAGTTTGTCAAAGATCACATATAATTGAAAAGGCAGATGTGTCAAATATGTCGCAGTTTTAGTCCTTTTTACTTAACTTTTTACAAATCCATGAATCATATTCGCATCTACAGGAAGTCACAATTGGTTCATGGTTTTGTTTCTTTTAAACTTATTTTGTTGTGTTTCAGTATTACTGTAAATTGATTTACAATTTTTGCCGCTTCTTTTGTACCTAACTGTAACTTTTTGCAGATAACTCAAAGTTATAGAAATTTTAATGCAGTTTAATTACGAATGAACTCTAATTGAACGAAACGGATATTGCAGAAAATGAAATTTGTAAGTTGAAATGATGTAACAAAATTTAAAAGAAATTAATTAATCCTGTCTGATTTAATTACAAATACTTTACTACCGAAAAGCCTAAATTCCAATTAGGTAACTTTATGGCCTTCTCAGATAATCTTCTGAAAAGCTCAATCTAAATCATTCATCAAATCTTCTAGTTATGCCTGCTCATTCGCTATAATACAAAAAAGGGCAAATAAAAATTTCATCTACCGGAGGTTTATTCTTTATCAAAATCGTTACTATGTATGGTAATTTCTATGGCACCTATTTTTTTTTAATTGATTGCATTAAAATGAATTAAGCAATTTTATTTCGGTCCCCAATTATCGCAGACACAGTGCAGATAAAAATTAACAGTATTGTTGAATTCAATAAAAATTAGTGAAACAATATTGTGTTTTATTCTACGTTATTTTTAACAGTTTATAAAATGTTTCACAAGCGTTGCACTATCGAAAGTTTAAGTTTAATAATTTTTATTTGTCCTTTCTTAAATAAAAATTCCAACGTGTATGTTCTCGAGAATTGTTTCGGCTGAAAAGCGATCTTCAGGGGTATAACAATACTAAAATACAATGTAAAGAAAACTTTTGGGTTTTTCACGCCTACTAACTACTTCAACCGAAAACCGGGCAAATCCTCTGACATACACTTTAGTACAAAGCCGCAGGGTAGGACGGAAGCCCTTCTTCATCCTCCTTTTAGAAATCATTCGAATAGGTGGGTGGTGTGGTGTGGTTAGGGAGAAAAAGATGAAACGGACGAAATTAAAACAGGAAAGAAGTGAAAGATTATCTGTGGCCCAGGAAATAAATATTCCAAGCAGACCACAGAAAAATCTTGGGTTAGAACAGACGGATTGAACTTGTGTCCTCTCGAGTGCCACCCCATGCCACGCCGCTCAGTTAATAAATGCAATGTGGGCAACCTAGAGTTTATTGATTCAGAAGAAGGTATAATAGTTCTCTTTGCTTATTTAATGTATGGTAGAGAACCGTAGATTTCGATTTTGTAAGCTACTTTGTTGATAAAGGTGGAAGCAATGTGTTTCATATTATATTTTTAAATCTAGGACTCTACCATATTTATAATCAATAGCACTGGTAGTTGCTAGTGCAATAATTCTAATGGAAACACGGTCTTACTATAAGGGTTCCTCTTCATCTTGTTAATTCGGGACCCATCGTACTGCACAACAAAATATTTGCTGGGCTTTTATATTCCTCAGTTTTATATTTAAATTAGCAGTAAAGCTGTTCATTTAACACGAACCATTCGTCCAGAAAAGGGTTGTTGACTAGCTATCCATGTTCTGTGATTGGTCAATTTGTCAACTTCATTTCCAACAAGTTCCACGTGTTCTCGCGTAGACTAATTGATGGTTGTCGTTTTTAATTGATTGGCGATTATCTAGAAATCTGTCATACTAGTGGTATACCTCTAAAATTCAAATGCAATCGCTATTAATTACTCAAATCGCCATTGGTCAAATTCTCTTTTTTAATCGAATTATAATTTACTGTGTTAATATTCATCTATACAACTATACATCTATACATATAAATAAAATTGGAGTGTCTGCTTGTAGTATTAAAATAACCACTTTTTACCAAATGCATATGAGTATATACACGGTACATATATATGTCTGTTTGTTCCGACTAATCTCTGAAACGGCTGGACCGATTTTAACGAGACTTTCACTAACAGATAGCCAATGTAATAAGGAATAACTTAGGCTACTTTTATTTTAGAAATTATATATTATTATTATTAAATAGTTATTAATTTATAAAATAAATTATTAATTTCTAAAATGAAAGTAGCCCAAATTACTGCTTAATATATTAGCTATCTGCCAGTGAAATTCCCGTCAAAATCGGACCAGTCGTTTCAGAAATTAGCCGGAACAAACAGACAGACAGACAGATAAAAATTATAAAAGCGCCTCCCGCCTCTTAAAATCCAAAGGGCTGCTTGTCACGCTGGCTCAGAACGCGCAAGCGAGCTATTGCTAACGGTTGTGTCTTAACGATTTCGTTAAAAAAAATTAAAATAACTTTTTTGTTAAATTCCAGACGAACGAATTCGCGGGCACAGCTAGTTTATTATATATAGCGAAACATTTATTACCCGATGAACATATATCTATTAATTGGTCCGCTTTTTAATCGTGTTTGTGATAATTAGGGGCGAGTCTCTTTTTATTCATTTATTTTCCCTAATCTCCCTATTTTGTGTTTGAATATTCAAAATTTTTATTGTAATTTTAATCGAAAAAATGACCTTTCTGTAATTATAAACTTGATCAAATCCACACTTGCTCTAACAAAACTAAAATCATGATGTAGTCTACAAAATAAAAAACAAAAAATTATCTTTGAATTTTACTATGCTACCTGTTTGAAGTGGTACAGCACCACATGAACAAATTACTTCAAGAGAAAAACCTTTTGGGTTTTTACCTTCGTTTAAAAAAAATTCAACTTTTTTGGTTCCCTAAATAATATTTTTACTAAAATCGTCACCTTGCACAATTAACTTTATATACACCGTTTTTTTCTAGAACAGACTTCGTTTGTTTATTGTTAACTAGTAACTTGCCTAAATTACACTTATTGACCGCAATTGTTTTTATGTGTAAGCTGTTCAATTTTTTTACATATTTTATAACTAAAATTAGATACATAATTAATGAAGTTAAACTTATTATTCTATTGCAATCCTTGCATATAACGTTTAATTAGTTAACTTCTTCTTTGTTCTGAAAATTAATCTATCTAATTGTTTTTATAATTTCAAGTTCTCTATCGTAATTCTCCTTATTTAATAGAAAGTTGAATAGTCTATAAACATAACTATGAAAAACTGACATTTTTACCTCTTGAGACTGATTAGATTTGTGATTAATTATAACATCTGTGTTTATCGGTTTCCTAAAAACATTGAATTCTAATTTACTATTTATTATTTTTATATTCATATCTAAATAATTTAAACCATTAACGTCATATCCTAATTCTAATGTGATCTGTATTCTTTTATTAATGTTATTCAAGTATTTTAAAAATTGGTCTAGTTGGCGTTGTGTACCTAACCATACGCAAAATATATCATCGACATACCTCGAGTAAACATTAGAATTAGGTTTAGATTGTTTACTTTTGAAAAAAGCATAATATGCCGAAACAATTCTAGAGGTTTTAATAAACACTTTGAAACATAAAAAAGCAGTTTAATTAATTAATTTTTGTACCATTCATTATTCAACTATGTTTCATAATTACCCAACTGCAGTTTCTTTACAAATAGACAATCTTCGACTTGTACAAGTATGTTTTAAATGGATACCTCTCTTGTTCGCTATAAACTTCTAATTAACGGTTTAGATCATGAAGTCATAAATGCAAAACTAATAGGTCCCTCTATAAGACCAAGATAAAAATTAAAACTCTGAAACAAAACTGTATCTAAATAATGATCATCTTAACTTCGCTTTTACTTTTGTTCGTGAATAAAAGTGACTTGTTGCGAATTTTTCGTAATATCAACCTACATATTTCTTCTCAAACATTTTTTTATCTTAATACAGAATTTATAGAATTTGGTTTGACCTCGTTTCAATGTTTTGTATATCAGTCTCTTTTAGTATCACTGAAACTTTAATAATCGGTCTGATAAGGGTGAAAATTATTTGATGAAAGAGACGCTTTTGATGTTCAGGGAGCGGTAAAAGTTCCCACACGGCTATTCAAATATCGACAGCAGTTCGAGACAATCTTTAGTGGAAAGCTTAAGATATTTGACATATGAAAATTGTCGAAGTGGAAATCTTCAATAAACGACAACAATTGGTTCATCTTTGTGATGTTTTCTCCCTTCGGATCACATGAATGGGTCTATTCATAAATCAATTACTTACAGAAATAATACGAATCAATATATAATGGAGAAGTTGCTTGAATACTGAATCATAAATTATGACAGCACAGTGAAATGTAAATTGTAAACAATTTCCATTTCTCCTGTAATTTTCCTATAAAATATAATAATCATGTAACTCTTGTACGACTCTAGGTCATTAGTCATTACAATTATACTCTAAACTAGCAAAACTAGTTTTTATGCAATACTCGTCATATTCTTACCGTGAGTCGTAGCTATTCTCGGCTCGTTAATACTCGCATACGACTCGTTCTAAAAACACCTCCGTTATTCTATTGAAACATATCTCACATGGTGCATATATAAATTTAGTTTATTCCGTAACTGATTGCATTATAAATGGATTTCTACCTATGAATCAGAGTTAAAATAAAACAGGTCAACCAAATCAGGGAATGAAAAGAAAAAATAGCAGATGGGCAGTCTGGTCCCAGAATCTGTATTTCTCTTGTAAATGGCCATATTAAGCCGAAACAAATTTGTCGATTGATAAATAAAGTTGTGAAACTTGTCCTTTTATTTTCTTTCTTGTACTTCGTAAAAATGCAGTTTCACAAAATATGCACCACTTCTACCTTAAATTTCATTATATAAGAGCTGTTGTTATTGTAATTTGTTAGACGTACGTGAGAGCATGTTTGTAAATCTAATTATATAAACGACACCTTCTATAAAAATAACAGCATACTTATTTTACAGGTATTCATGAGCTATTTTGTCTTATTCTCTTTAAACAATATCCACAAATCACATTTTTATTAATTTTAACAGGATGTGTAAAATACTCAGTAAAGCACAAATCTTTTAACGTGCATTTAAGAACTCCCAAAAAAAAAATTGTATTGTTTTAAAAGGAATTAATAAAATCATTCCTAATTTTTTAATACTAAATCTTCAAAAATGTGGTCCATTTGAAAATTGCCTAAGATAAGGAACTAGAATTTCTATTTCATGCATATTACTTATACTTTGCACACAAGCAACAAGTAAATGCTAAATGTAGATAGCTGACTATAAAATAGTAAAACAATTAACTTTTATACAGGACGGGATCTTCGGTATATTAGTCCTATTGGCTCTTTCGTGGCAAACCGAAATCGACCGATCAAAAAATCGTTCATGCGCGACTATCCTAAACGAACGGCCACATTCAAAACTATTCGTGTTAGTTCTGCGGTTGATTTATTTAATCGACCGAGCATTTGTGCTATTTATGCGAACGTTTTACATATACAGTACATTGTGTAATGGTCACTCATTTAATATCTATTAATTTATTCGTCTAATTACAAGACCCTAGTAATAATTGATAGTTTGGCGATTTTATCGTAGGCATACGGCTTTTACAAGGATTTTCGGTAAGTTACCATTACTAATTTTACTTACTGTTATGCACCTTACTTTAGATATATTATTTTAAAGAAAACACAAACAAAAATGTTCCTGCTGGTAGTAATTTTATTAAATAATTAACAAAAATCAGTAAAAACTGCTCGAATTTCTTCATTCCACCCCTCGATCTAAACCAACAATAAATTAAAATTCAATAGACATAAAAGAAGTGATGTGTGTAAATCATAGCATTACTTCAAACACAACCAAAAAGTTGAAAACTTACGCTGTTAGAAAACTGCTCTCCAAGCAGGTAAAGGTTTAGTATATAATCAAAAAGAAACTTCAACCTATAACATACCTATAGTCATTTCTAAATTTTGTTCTCATTATTTGTAACACCCACCTCTCAATTTAAGTATAAAAGCAATCTATCTCTAATTCAATCGTAATTACAATTTTGTGTACTCCTGAAAATGACTGATTAACTATTCAATGAAATTACTACCTACAGAAACATATTTTTTTTGTTATCTATTTTAAAATGTTTCTCCAAGAATAACAGCTACGATGGTTTATGTATATTATTTTATTAATTTTTAATACGAAGTGCCTACAAAAATGTTTAATAAGTAATGTAATAGACAAATCAAAGGACTAGTTTTATTTAATAAATGTAAATGTTCGTAATTAATTTAAATATTACTTTGAAGAAATGTTCCTTATTTGTTTGCTCATAATTCTGAAGTCTTTTATTTTAAATGAAATAGTCAAATTTTTCTTGAAGTAAAATATTCGAATATAAAAACGTGACCAGATATTTTAAATTCGGAGCTATAAATAGTATATGGCATGATGTGATATCTAGAGAACGCCTAGGAGATTATGACCTCTACAAATTGTCCTTTAAAATTTATCGCAAATATGTGTTGTGTTTATATTCCGTTACATTTAAGTTTTATCTTAAAAACAGTATACAAGGGCCGGCTGATATATGTTTTGCATACCAGTGCGTATCATGGGAATTAATAGAGATACTGGAATAAGAAAATAAACAAATGTACAATTCCGTAAGTACGTTGTAAAATACAAATTTTATTTTTGAATACAGTCCCCATTTATGTCTTTGTTTTCCGTCCCTGAACAATTGCTGGTTTTTCTCTGATCCAAATGATCCTTTGTCGACCACAGCCTATACGTAGTGCAATACAGGGAGATTTTAAATAATCATGAAAGCTAGCAGGTTGAGTTCTTGTTTAAAAGCTCATTTTGACGTGTAAATCAAGCAGCATTTATCAAAAAATTAAAATCAACCTGCAGGGGTTGTAAAAAACTAAAAACCAAACGTTTGTAAATTTCTTAACTGTATATAAGTTACTGAAAAATCATCCAAATAATCGATAGATAATAAAATATACAAATGATTATTTTTCAATTTTTTTTAATTGTATGTATTTATACGTTGTAACAAATTTTTTATTGTTAAAATTAAAAACAATTGCATTCTTGTTTCATTTTACTGATTGAATTCTTCCTGTTGTAGCAAAACAAGAAAACATTTTTTTTTTATATTAACAGTAAAAAGTTTCCAGTGAAGTTTCCAATGAGAATATTGTTTACATAGCGATCGGCTGAATAAAAATGTTTAAATACAAACATCTCATTCACAGAGAAAGCGATTCCAACAGCTTTTGTATATTATTTTATTATGTAACAATTTTAGTTTGATAATTTTTCACTTACTTTTACATTTTCCAAGTAATTTACAAAACAACCCCTGCTTAGTTTACACGTGAAAATGATCTTTTGATTAAAATATTCGCCTGTTAGCTTTCATAATGATTTAAAATCTACCTTTAATAGATTACCATCGTGGGTGTTTAAAATAATTATGTTAGTTTATGCAGTGATGATAAAAGAAGAAATATAATTACACATTATTATTAATGAAGACTTGTTTTAAACTGCCTATTCCCATTTACGTGTTCTTTTACGTATTATTTGTTTATATCATAAAACTGAACTGGTGTTGTACTTCTTCGGGTGTACAGGCCGTCGTCGGTTGGAATTGCTTCCTAACGTTTCGCTAGCGCGAGTGACGAGCTTCTTCAGAGGTCCTTCCATTTTCGCTGCTGGTCGTAGATCTATTAACGTTTTGAATGATTGTGTAGTAAGTTATAACTATGGAATGATTTTCGTTTTACAATTTAGAGTAGGTACCTCACATATATTATGTATACTGGAACTGTAAGTGATGATAATAAAATAATTAATTACTGCAGAATAATTGAAATAAATTTGAGACGTTAATTTAACTTTTCAGCAGCAGCAGAATGTAGTCGTTGCCAGCATATTTTGTAATATTCATATAAGTCAATTAACAAAATTGTTGCTAGTTAATTTTTAATTAATAAAATGCCGAAAAGTTTATTAAGGAATATTGAACGCAGATGTATAATTAATGATGATTTAAAGTTCATTCCCCTCCTTTTATAGTAAATGTCAAAAAAACGTACTAGAAGTTTGGAAATTCACCTATTAATATAATAACAACATATTGGCATATGCTTTTTTTGTCCTTAATCGAAAACTGTTCAGGTTTGACAAAAAGCCTTTATCGTTTTCGTATGTCTCTCAAATTTGTGAAAATTATTTTCTTAAAAAAAAATATCTTAATCTTACAACTAATTTCTTGCCAACTATTCATTTAGAATAAATTAACTCGAACAGTTTTCTAACAGTGCTAATAATATTGTTGTGGAATATTAGAGAGAGCGTTAGCAATTGTCTTTTTTTGGGATGATCTACATTGTTTGACCTGAGTTACTCATTTTTAATTCAAACTCTAAATAGTGACCATTTGATGAAACATATTTTAATAACTGTAATAAATAAAACTCAGTGATTGTTTACTCTTGATAATGACCACATGTGGGTCGAAACAATATTGTCGAGTACATTAAACTATTGTTGAAACATCCAAAAACTTGTGTTTTATTTATTACATTTATTCATTTTTATAAAAAAACATATGTGTTAAGGTAAAACCTACAACAATCCCAAAAACCTGCAATGGTCTAAAACAGCAACAATCAAAATGTATAATGGCCGACAACAACAACAATTAAATAACTACAATCGCTAACATCAAAAATACTGTAATAATGGGGTAATGTAAATAATAAGGATAATTTTTGTTTTTTTGTTTTCGCCTCATTAGGCAATGTATTACCTTCGTATTTTAAGAATGCTCTCCTAAAATTTTAACTTCCTATATCGAAACTGTAAACGATTTCCATTTAATTAAAATGGATGTTTTCAGTCAAACGTATATTGCTCAAAAAACATATTTTCATTCAAAAAATATTGTTTAGTACTCAATTGATTAATTCAGTATTTTCAAAGACGTGTTCCATTAAATACAATCATAAAAATTAATTGTACTTTGTTCAATTAACTTTCTAAAACGTACATTCTATTAAAAATTAAGTTTTAGACTAGAGCAAAGTATGTCACAGCGGATCACTTTTTCAAAATAAAAGTGTCATAGAGTAATTGTATCCTTTAGAACAGATATAACTTTCCCGAAAATTAATTGAACAAAGTGGAATTTTTATTATTATATTTATGCGAGTATGTCTTTAAAAATAGTAAATTAATTAATTAGGAACCACAGGGTATTTTCTGTAGAAAATTTAATTCTCTGCAAAATGCTGGCAGAGAATTTGAAAAAACTTTTTTAAGAGCTATTCTCCTTTGATTGAAAGCATCATTTTTTCCAAGTTAATTAAATAAAAAACAAACTTCGTTTGCGTCATTCATTGCATTATTTATACCATGCTTTCGTTTTTTTTTTTGATTTCATAAAATTCAAATTTCAATTTTTAACCGGTAAAAAGCTTTTTATTTATAAAAAAGTTTTATACGGAAAGCCTATTTATTTTTTAGAGTTAAGGTAAGTTTTTAATTGGTATCAAAATAAACCAATCAGCATCACAAATTATGGTCGGTGCCTATTTATTTATATAAAATTCAAATCTTTGCGGTTATTTTAAACCACACAACTCTTTTTAAGAATATCTATTCTATAAACAGTTTTAAATCGGGAAATCTATAGCGTCGCAATATGACGTCTGCTTTTGGAAATATGGAAAATTTTGTACATTAATGCGATATTAATTATTGAATTAATTGATACCCACTACAGATTACCTCAATCAATGAGGGAAAATTTTGTTGCTGTTGTCACCTCTCGTAGCTTAGTAGTGGCTAAAGTATTGGCGCGTAAAGCCGAGATCCCTGGTTCGCGTCACGACGGGAGCGTGAAAACAGCAACAAATTTTTCCTAGTTGTATGAGGTAATCTGTAGTGGGTATAAATTAATTCAATAATTAATATCGCATTAATGTATTTAAATTTTACCCCTACTAAAACTTTGTCGAATATTTCATTATTAATGAAAAATTTGTGGTCATTTATAATGCCTCTGATAAGCGTAATCATTCGATGTAAATGAAATGTATCACCCTTAGTTTACACATTAGTGTACTACATTCTACTATTTGGAGGTTTCAAATATGGATTGATAAGTTTTCGTAACAATTATATGTTACATCTAAGCTTCTGAAAAATTGTAAGGATTCGTCAGTGCAACATGTGTGAAAAGAGATAATATAAAACAAAAATACTCCCTTAGTAAACTTTTGCAAAATATTTATTATCAATCTCACAATTGTTTCGACCATTACTCTGTCATTTTCCAAGAGTACGTATAGTTTTACTCCGTAATAGTTGAAACAATTGTCAGTTTGACAATAAATATTTTGTGAAAGTTTACAAAGTGGGACTTTTTTCCTTTTTTATTAATAATATTCTTTGCTTGTTGCAGGTTCCATGGTGATGGGTGCAAGATACGTTCTGATATTCCAATACTTTCCCAAACTGCAATAAACTTCAGCCATCATCCACACAAGATGGGATAGATAATGGACCGTTCGAGCACCTTATTGGTTCCAAATGAATTGCTTTTTTTATTAGACTTTCTTTTTAATTTTTTGTAAATTTGTTTAAACAAAAGTGGATTTATTGAATAATATTTATGGTAAATTGTTTCAACTCTATCATTTATTGTCATTTTATTAATTTATTCGCTTTTGCTATGATAATTAAGTGTTATTTTGGATTAGTATTTCTATTTTCACTATTTTTTCTTTATCGAATAATAATTATCTTTTCGATTAAATTTAATTTATGTCATTCGTCATTTGCATTTTTTTTGTTATTGAATAAGCCTATAGCACTTAATTATAATATTAAATACAAAAATTTCTAATCATCTACGATAATAATTTTTTTACTTACCTTTATATTCAATTTTTATATCGGTGTTCATTTTGTCTAGCTATCCTTTACAAAATTAAATTTAGTTTTATTTTTAATTCAGGATAATGCAATTTATTTACGTTTTCGTTTTTTTGTTTAGTTACTTTATATTTTTCAAGTACCTTTTTTTATTATTGTTAAACATTTTTCGTAGCATTTTGAATTTAGAAATACAGAAATTGTTCTCATGGGTTACATATATTTAATGTAATAGATCCTAGAGAAGTATGAAGTTACGTTAAATTAATTTATTTAAGTTTATTAATTACAATTATTATAAATTATTGTAATTTGTATGGATAATGTAAGAATGTTTGTTTAAAATATGTTAGGTTTAAATTATTTGCTCGTGTTTATCTGATTTTTGTATATTTACACATATTTATGTAATGTTTTATTTATAAATATCTTTGCAGTGTAATAATAAACAGGGATAAAAGGGAATTTATTGCGGGGAGAGAATCATAGCGAGAGAGTAGTAAGAATGATGATGAAAATGGTAATTTATGAGAAAGTGTGTTAGGGTAACTTAGAATTCACACCAAAGCTGTTACTTAAGAAAATAAATAATATTGAAGACAGAATAATCTGTTCATACAAGATGAACAGATTGCATTTCCAAAATATACATAAGAACCACTTATTACATATATTACTTTTGTGTGAATTCTACATTTGATTGTAAGTATGCATGTGATCTCTCAATTACCCTTTCTCTCAATAATATCCTTAGTCTGAGGGTATGAATAAGAGAGAGGGTGATTGAAAGTGTAATGGAGAGAAAGTAAATGAGGGTGAATTCCCTCTCATTTATGCCCTATTGTGAGGGTATAAATAAGAAGGGTGAATATAAGATGATAAATGCGTGAATGAGAGAGAAAGAGAGAGGGTGATGAATATTAGGGAGTGAATGAGAATGGGTGAATGCGTGAGTGTATGAATGTGAGGGAGTAAATGACAGAGGGTAAATGTGTGACTGTATGAATCAGAGGGTTAGTGCGTGAGTGTGGAAGAGGCGAAACCACCAGGGGAGATGATTGAAAGAGTAAATGTGAGAGGGTAAATGAGGGTGAATTCTACGTAAGGTTGTAAGTATGCATGTGATCCCTCATTTACCTTTCCTCTCATTCATACCCTATTGTGAGGGTATAAATAAGAAGAAGGGTGAATGTGAGATGATAAATATGTGAATGAGAGAGAGAGAGTGAGTGATGAATACGAAGGAGTGAATGAAAGTGGGTGTATGCATGAGTGTATGAATGTAAGAGAGTGAATGAGAGAGTGTAAGTGCGTGAGTGTATGAATGAGAGGGCGAATGCGTGAGTGCGAAAGAGGGGGTACCACGGGGGGTATATACCAAATAAAAGAGAAAGAGGCAACATATTCGTTTTATTTACAAATTTTTAAAAAAACAAAAATGAATTTTTCACGCCTACCAGGTTTAGTGCGAAAGGTTTTTTAATTCGAAGACCGTCCGGGACAATGCCCAGACGTTGGAGGTTCGAGTTTTGAACTAGAAGTCCCCAATAGAATGAATTCGAAAGCTCCGAGATACTAAGTCTTACAAATCTCGAAATACGAATCTAAGCCTCCCAAGCAAAAGATTCCGAAAAATCCAAAGTCTGGAAGGGCTTAGAAACCGAATTCCAAAGTCCCCAAAACTCAGGACCTCAGAACTTCCGAGATTCAGGGTATTGGAGGCTTCCAAGTTCGAAACCTGACCCTCCAAAACACTCCCGACCGAAACCACACGCGATGCACGACACTCCTCTGATGGAATATGGCAGCTCCAGATGAAAACCATCGGCGTACTGTAACAAAAATATAAAGAAAAGTTTATTTAAGAAGTTTTTGATTGACGCACAAGTTTTTTATTAAAAAGGTTAAAATTCGATTTACTTTACTTCCTTTATTTCAAACAAACCGTATAATTTAATTAATTAATCTTACACATTTACTACATTTAACATTACTAAGTGTACAAGTTTTTGTCTTTTCCTACTAGAAAATTATTTTTAAAATTAAATTAAATTAAAGAAAGGCCATGTTATAAATAAATGATAATATTAAATAAAATTTTAATGTACGATAAGCACGGAAGTAATAATTGTAGAAATCAAGCAAAAGATGTTTATTACAAGTTAAATTCCGAAAACAGAAGCAAGTGAAACAAAGAAATAGTTACGTTAAAATAAAATAATCTTTGATCGTATAAATTTCAATGTCTGCAATTGAAATACATACAAAAGCAAATATATGCCATAAAATGAAAAAAGGAAGTAAAATTAAATAGAAAAGGAAAAATATAAATTCAATATTATCAATTTTAAAAAGTAAAGGGAAATGTTTTTTCTTAAATATTGTAAATTTAATTGTATCAGAAATCTAGAAATAAAACTAAACAAAAAACAAAACGTGATAGTCTTCCTTTTTGTTTATAAACATATAAGACCAAAATTAATAAGAATAATAATTAATAATTACTCACCGTTGTGATTCCAATCGTCCCATCGCCTCCTGTAAGAGCGCTCAAATAAATCTCCAGGATTGCCAAAAACATCTAAAAACAAAATATTTGTTTTACTAATGATACTTAGTCAATTATGGAAAAATATTTACTTAACAATGAAATTAATGTCGGCTTTAGAACAACGCTAGTCAAAAGTTAAATCAAAATAATTTTTTAATACACTAATAATTCTTTTAAATTATCAATTTATTAAAAATTTAGTAAGTATTTGTTTCATATGAATTGAAACGCTTATAAAAGTTGATTAATAAATCATTCAAACAACAAAAAATTTAAAAATACAAACAAAATAGCATTTGATAAATCTCAGCATTTCTTATTCAATATATTTCTGTAATTTAATGTAACTGGTTTTATAAACAATTTATTTTACAAACGTTAGTAACAACGTCGTTTTTATAGTGAAATTCAATTTCTTATATTTAATTAAGTACACAATAAAAAGATTCAGTGTTCCTTACCAACAAGTTCAATATGAACTTATATCCTTTGATTTCCAAATTACAATTACAAATGCTCCATCGAACCTGCACGATTCTGGTAAAGAAAACCAAAACTTGCTGTAACAAATATTGATTTTTAAAACCAGTACACTTTTTGTTTATTTCTTTTTTTATTTCAAAAGCTTGTAAATTTATAATTGAAAAACTTTTATTTAAAACTAAGTTAGGATATATATTCAATATAAAATTAATGTATATTTATTACAAAAACATCATCATTATGTAATAATAATATGTTTGTGACCAATGGAAGTTTCGTAACTGCTGAAAATTCATTAATTTTCTAAAAAAATTACCATCACCTTCTTTTAAAGCAATAAAAAAATAAAGAATATAACAGGAGTCTGAAAGAACTTACCGTTGTTGGCATTGTGATTGCAATTCTATCTTTTATCTATTCTAGGAATGACGACTTATATTGAATCTCCACAACTTTAGGAAGGAACACCAAAACTAACTGTAACAAATGTTGACTCTTAAAAACAGTACACATTTTGTTTATTTTATTAACTTCATAAGCTTGTGAATTTATAATTAAAAAGCGTTTATTAACCAAAAATGTGTTCAAACTAAAATAAAGAATCAAAAAACTGTTAATTATGTAAAACTTAAATTAAATAAGTATACTTATCAAAAAAAACACTATTGTTAAATAATAATAAAATGGTTGTAGTCAATGGATATCTCGTAACTATTCAAAATTCATTAATTTTTTAAACTTTTACCATCACCTTCTTTTAAAACAATTATAAAGAACGTACCGTTGTTGCATTGTAGTTCTATCTTTTATCTATTCTTGGAGAGACGAATATACTAAATCTCTTCGACTTTAGGGAGGAATACCCAAAACTAGCTGCAACAAATACTTATTTGTAAAACCCTGCTTATAGATATCGAAACTAACAGTACATTCAATAAAAGAGATTGATTCATCGGTGATGTATTTGTGAAACGTTTTAGAAATAATGAAAAAATATAAAAGGACTGCTTTTAAATGTTTCAAAGGTTTATTGTATAAACTCTACATATGTTTCGGGTGATTAGCCCTTTGTCAAGAGAAACTTGAAGCATTTAAAAGCAGTTCTTTTATATTTTTTCAGTACATTTAATGTTAGGTAATAAAATGTTAACAGTAAATTTTTATAATTATTCGAAAAATTCATTGATTTTCAAAAACTTTTGGTACTTTCACATTCTTTTCACAAAACATAGACATTATTCTTAACCAACAAAATAGCAAATAAAATTAAATAAAAATAAATTCAAACGAAATTATTTTATTTGTATCAAACCTTTGCACTAGACGGTATAAAATACTTGCCCAACTTTTTTTAATAAACACGTTCAATTGTTACCAAATCCATACACATTTGTTAAAATTTAACTGAATCAGGTAATGGAAAGTAAAAAAGTTTCTTAATCTTTTTTATATGTGATCAAAATCATGCACTTGTAAAATTTGAACTCAATCGGGTAATGGAACGTAAATGAAAAATCGATCACAAGATTTGACTGTTTGATAGACAGGAGCGGAGTTAAGAAGATACTTGCCAGTATAACGTGTCTGCTTCAACAGTATTTAAATATTTCAAACAAAAAAAATACTTACTTTATATGTCAAATTAGAACAATTCCTACCAAAGAAATCAGACATTCCAAAAAATTAACTCTGGCATTAGGCTTGTCTTCAAGTTTTTAATTTTACGGTTTTATGGTATGCATTCCACCCCCGCCCAAGAGCTTTGTGAATATACAGATACATATAAAAACCTTGCCAAGTTCCAAACCTCATATATATAATATTAAGACGAGCCGCAAACAGTTTTTGCTTTAAATAACCAAACATGCTTTTAAATTAAGAATTTTAATTCTTTCTTAAAATAATTAACAGAATTACAGTGATTTCGATTGAGAATAGTCTTTGAAATTATTAATTTCATTAGGAAAATTCTGTTTTTCATTTTTAAAACTGCTTTAAACTGAATAAAATTAAAAAATATATGAATTGGTCGTTATTGGGATCTATCTAATTTTACCAGGATTTTATTTCCAAATTTGCGCCAGTCTATCAGATTTTTCATTTGAAGTTTAATACGTTTTGTCCTATTGGTTATCAAGATAGATTACCTCAAAATCGAAGCATTTCCAGGATATAAAATTCCCATCTTCCGTCGACTTCGGTCCCCCACATTTTTTTTCTTGGTTTCTTAGAGATTCGGACCCATAAAGGCTTTTCATCATAAGCTAGAAAATCCAAATATTTGGAACACGTCGTTAGGTGTCCAGACGTCAATTGCTTCTATATTCGATCCTTTTGGATGACTGTACCAATTAAAAAAATTATAAACACATTAAAAGGAAAAATAAAAGTGCATATTAAAGAAAATTTTTGATTAGCTCAAACAACTGGTGGAGTTAGCAAAATGATCATCTAAGTTCTGAAGATGTGAAACAAATTAGAAAATTAATAATTTATTACTACAAATGCAAAATACATACCAACATGGCTTGCAGCCGGCCCAGTTCAGCACTTTCTTTTCTCTCTGCACATTCCTTTGGAACTGTCTCTAGGAAGGAAATCCAAATCTAAACTGCAACAAAATCAAACAACTGCAATTACTTTTATATTTTTTTACAAATCGTAAATACTATAGACAATTAGATAAACGAAGACGTAAATATAGTCAGCAAATGACGTAGTACAAAATAGGATAAAAAACCTACTTAATACGATTAATTAACATAATGGATATATCAAAAGAAAACAATTAATAAAAGGATGAAATGTACCACTAATTAAACCTGATAAGTACTTCACTTTCCAACTAATTTGTAAAAATGGTTCCTATGAATATTTATCGTAGAGATTGACATTTTAAAAATTAAAGTAAAGTCCTAAATAAAATTCGCACAAACTCACACGTGAAATAGTAAAAAAAGTGAAACTTTATTTAATTTAGCTATTAATAATTAACAGGAAAAAAATGAGTATTGCAAATCTCATAAAAAAATTTTTTTAACATTTTTAATAGTGCATAATTTACGATGATTTTAAAAAATGATTAAACTTTTTTATCTAAGTTTTAATATTCAGCGTCTATTTCGTTTCACTGCTAATTGTTAACAGCTTTACCAAATCAAATTTTGCAGATGTGTCTCGCATAATTAGTTATTTAATATTCCTTTAATCATATTTGAATAGGACCATGAAAAGGCTTAAAGGAACTCGATATTACCAACTAATAATAATTTTCCAGCAACAAAAGTTGTACGTGCTAATTGATAATTTTTATATACATGTATATACGAATCAAATAAATTCTAAATACAACTTTTTGAAATCTGTGCATTTATATAAATACGAATATGTGTCTTTCTCGTGTCAGATAATATATCAGATGACCGTACGACACATTTACAAAAAAACAACCATTAAGTCAAGGACGAAAAAACGAATAGATTAGACTCAGCCAAATGTTCTAGAACTGTCGATATTAAACGTGTTTTAAATCATATGATGATGAAGTGTATATTAAAGGATTTTCTTTATAAATTAAAAGCTTTCTAAAAAAACATTTTAGCACTAAGTATGTATAATTCCTCTTCCAAAGAATAAATAATAAACGGTAAATACATGTTAGTTTTTAAAAGATAACTGAGTGAGTAAGTAAGCTGATAAGGGATGAAAGGTTTTATTATAATTAAAGTGTCACCACCACCTCAGGTTATGTGACACTATCAAGGTAGGAGGTTTTTGGATTCGTGGTCTTTAAATATTTATTCTATTTATTATTTTATAATAGTGTTGTTCAAAATTGTGATTGCTTTAATTATTGTTAATAGATAATATTTTATCCATGCAAGTTCCGAACCATCGTAAAACTAACTTTTATATATTGACTAAAGTACCCTATCTTGATGAGGACTTAAAACCTAAACCGAAACGTCGGTGTTGGTACTTTAATAATGATATTTAAAATATATATAACCTTTCACCCCTTGGGAAAATGTGGTAATTACGTTTAATAAGAAAGATAAGTCTACATTTAAATAAGTAACAAAAAATATATCTAATGAATATTTTACAGCCCAAATCCGAAATATTGCCATTTTTAACAGCGGCCGGCCATTATCAATGTACACCAAGCGCATTTTCTAAACCCATACAATAATTGGTTTAATACCAATATAATGTTTCACATTATTGTGTTACTGTTTTATTTTTACATTCCTTTAAAGATTGTATGAATAATTTTATAAATAGATTTTTATGTATATTGTAGTATACATATTGTAAAATTGTGCAAAAACTTAATTGTCTTGCACTTCTAATGTGATTTTACTACACTAGAATAGTTCGAAGATTTAATAAATAAAAGCTACTACAACAAAGAATAAGACTAATGTTACTTAATATATAAACTATGTAAAGAAACGGATAATTGAATAAATGTTATTGGTAAAATCAATGATAATAAATCAAATGTTGATAATGAATTCTCCTTAAATTTCAGTCGTGTGGAATCATGCATGTAAAAAAGGTTATGAGAGTAGTTTATGTGTATGTATTTGTGTGTACGTGTTGGTTGTTATTTGAGGATGTAGACTACAGTCAGATCGGAGATGGAAGGACCTCTGAAGAAGCTAGCCACTCGTGCTAGCGAAACATTAGGAAGCAATTTCAACCAACGTGGCCTTTAGACCAGAATAAAGACTACACTAGTTATTATAATAAATTCTACATTCATAAAGATAAATTGAAAATGCTAACCGACATAAAGAATTGATTAAAGAAATTTTGTTTATTACTTGGCAGATTCATAAAAATTTGTTGTTTTTTAATGTTATTATATACCTTTGTTAAATAAAAATCTCAGTGTATATATATCTAAATAATTTTTATGTTTCGTTACCATCTACCCATTTGCTTACTTATGATTAATTGATTAATAAGTGAATTACATAATTCACTTTTGTCGTTTGTATTAATTAAATCCTCATGCTATCCAGGGAAATCTGTATGAAATATACGTACAATCCGCAGAAATCTCATGTTATATGTAATTAGTGGAACAAAAATTTTTTTACTAACTATCCTCTCGTTTCAAACAAATGAAAACCTGGTACATTTTTTTTCAAATTTTTCAGATTTTTATGAAGAGATTTATATCATTTCCACTAACGGCTAATTTCTTCCTATTGAACTTAAATAATTCATCAATTTTATCATTATTTAGCTAACAATTTTCAAGTTCGTTATTGCTCCCTCTATTGTTTGTATTTTTATTCATGCGTTTATATGACTTTCTTAAATGATTCGCGCTTTAGAAATCACTTTTTGTAGCTACATGTGCATTAATAATCTAATTATAAATAAAGTAAGGGCAAAATTATTATGCAAGTCAGATAGAAGGAATGCGGCGGCGGAGTAAAGGGTGAAAAGTTTCCCACCACCCTTACAGAGAGTTGTTTCGCTGTAGGGAATAAATGAGGCAATATAGGAATGCACCCGCTTCGCTTGTTCCTATGTTTCATACGCTTGGCGTTGCTCAAGTGCGAGATTTATAAAGAGACTCCTCGGGGAGTACCGATTATACGAATAAATCAATTAGACGTGATGGTTTATGTGCGATTTCCTATCCACCTACAAGCCTTGTGACAGTATCGCTGATAATTTATAAGCATTTGCCATTCACATGAATCCATTGTACCTTTGTTACCTACATCGTTTTTAAAATAACAGTTAATTACACTCAATTCTTAAATAACCATAAAACACTTTAAAATGTAAGATTCAAATCCCATTTCTTCCTCTTATAGAGATTTTATAGTAAACTAGCTGTGCCCACGACTTCATCCGCGTGGAATTTAACAAAAAAGTCATTTTTAAAATTTTAAACGGTCGTTGAGACACAATCGTTAGCAATAGCCCGCTCGCGCATTCTGAGCCCGCGCGACAGGCAGCGCCTGTGATATTAAGTGGCGGGAGGCACTTTTACAAATTCTAAAATTAAAGTAGCCCAAGTTACTCCTTATTACATTCGCTATCTGCCAGTGAAGGTCCCGTCAAAATCGGTCCAGCCGTTTCAGAGATTAGCCGGAACAAATCGACAGACAGACATACAAAAATTTAAAAAAAATGTTATTTTGGTATATGTACCGTGTATATTTATTTTATTATCACATTGTTATGTTGATCTTCAAATTTTCATTGTATTGTCACGTTTAAGATATTGGTAAAATTACCAAATTAACCGGGGTGTTTACCTGAGTGCAATGACTTGTGGGGCTGTTGCTATGGTCATTTTGCCGTACTATGCCCTCAGGCTAGCAACAGCTTTTATCAACCCCCACCTCATTATAGTTTATTTAAGCTGAAACCCAAACATTAATTACAAGATTCCTAGGAGCACTCTTATATCATTTAAACATATTCTTAAGAGCATTCGTACAGCCATTCAAAAGAGATTCTTTATATTATTCAAATCAAATTTCATACAATTATTAAATAGTCAAAATTAAGTTAGTTACGTTGTTAAAAATATAAATAGTGTAAATGTTGTTATTAAATATTTAAAATCAATCTTCGTCGTTTCTTTCGTCAACAAGTTAATTAGATTACTCGCAATTAATTTTGGCGTGTAACTGTGGGAATTCAAGAAAAACATCTTTCAATAAAAAATATTTTTTCACACAACAAAACAGAAACTATATCCACAACCTTCCATAAAAACATATATCAATTCCATAGTCGGGACCATACATATATGCATAAAGAATTAACAATTTACAATCCTTACAAATATTAATGGAGAGAATTGCCTTTCTTTTCATAGTAAGCCCCTTTTTCATTTCATTTTGCGAATGTTTCTAAATTAGTTATTTAAATTTTACGTTGCCGTCATTATCAATTTTTTAATTGCAAATTTTCTCTGGGTGATAAAAATTTACAACCGCTGCATAGTTTTCATAAATTTCCACACATGCTCTCCGCTAATGACAAAATGCACCTACTACCTCATAAAGTAGTAACATTTATTACGTTACATGCAGAAACTGAAAGGTTTCCACGGGGTTAGATATATTCTTAACCGGAGACATTTAAGGTTTGTTTTAAGACAATAGTAACATAATGAAATAGATCCAGAGAAGTAAATTGTTTGAAATATACATATTATATGCCATATAACTATTTTCGTTGTCTAATTTAAATTGCCTTTTCCAATTATTAATTTTCTAGTATAGCCCGTCCAAAATTTTAAGGATGGTTGCATGGCATTTCTCCATTCTGTAAGCTAATGATTCCGGGCATTTAGCCACAGTCACTATAGCGCATCTGATTTATTATCCTATGACGACCAAATATTGATCTTTAAACACGATCAACACGTAAAACAGTTGGCAATTTTGAATTAAAAATTCCAATTAAACAGCAGCATCCTTGATATCGTAAGTATAAAGGTAGTTGTATCATAAGAAGAGATAACTCCACAAAATTACCTATAAGCTTATACCATACATACGTAGAAAATTACTATATAATGAAGCGATATTTATACTTAGATATTTTATAAATCTAATTTCTATTTTGAATATAATAAATGCAAACTACGATGGCTTAGTTTTCACCGTAGTACAGTCAAATTGATGCCGGTGAAAACATTGCCAATTATCGTCGAGCAAGGTCCTTCTATGACAATGATTCAGTTATTATCATAAAATTTACAAATTTAGTAATGCAAATAAGAAAGGGCTTCTATAGCACCAATGTCTTAAAATGCTATGTGTGGTAGCGTATGGGTTCGAATTGGTTCTTAAGGTAATTGTGGGGAGCTATCTCCTCTCATGATAACAAATTAATGGGATTATCTAATAGAAGTCTTAGGCCTACTGTCGACATCATTGATGTTGTCGTTTAATAGGAGTATTAATTAAAATCACGGTTGTGGCGGATAAAACCACTCACTTCAATATGAAAATTAACAAAATATTAATTACTTAGCATTTCTGGTTTCGATAAATATCTTTTTAAAGATTTACACCCTTTTCGAACATTTGTGTCCAATTCATCCCTTGTATAAATAGTTCAACTATCTTTAAAAAAATATTTTTGGATGTTTCATTCCCACTAGCAACTCGTGCTGGTGGGCGGGCAGTCCTTCCCACCCACACTGTAGTGCAAAGCCGAAGGGTAGGGCGTAAGGCCCTCTTCAGCTACCTTTCAGGAATCGTGGGAATGAGTGCGTGGTGTGGTTAGGGAGAAAAAGATAAGGTGGACGAAATGAAGACAGAAGTGAAATAAGGAAATCACAAAAAACTTCGATCAGAGCAACCGGCCCCGGATTCGAACCGGTGACCTCCCGAATGCTAAGCAATAATCTAGAGCACTAGACCGCTGCTCGGTCCTAAACCTTTTATATATTTTTTCCTTTTATTAATATTGGGAATATTATGTTCAAATCCTTTTGTATTCCGTTTCTATATCTTAATAACTTTATTACTTATACATTCCTGTAATCCCTTTTAACGATTAAACTTCGCATACTAACTAACTAACTAACTAACTAACTAAACTTGCTAATTGCTATTTTATTATGGGTTTCTTCAGTAGTTCGGGTCTAAAATCTAATTTTTCAATATTTATTAACTATAAAATTTCCGGTCTTATTAACATCCTGTTGGTATCCTACCTTAATCTATCACTGTTAGCTCCTCCTTCAGAATTTTTATAACAGTTCCTTTTTCCTAAGTTCTTCAGTTCCTCTCAAGCTTTCCTGTCTTCGAGTCCGATTCAGTCTTCTTTTTGTTTCATGTGTAATTTTTATAGTGAAGTTTGTTATTATATTTGTTGTTATCGTTGTTGTTATGTTTTATTATTTTATCGTTACATTCTCTACAAAGTACAAAAAGAAAACTCTAAAGTGCACTAAAAGGTCTTTTATTAGGTGGGGTACTTTATACTCTTCCAGGGGTGTATGCCAATATTTTTGAGATCTTGCAGACCAATGCCTAACATTAATGTACCCTGAATTCGAAAATGTTTATTGTACCGTGTAGCTCATCGTCACAGTATTACTATTTTCCACCCCTATTTAAGTTTTTTTTTTTTAATCTATAAATTATTTTATGATGATTCAGACGCTATTCTTAAATTTGGATTCAACGTCAACAATGCAATTTTTATTCCTTTTATTAAATTATTAAAAAATTAATTCCAAAAAAGAAGGTATTCAAATCCTTTTTCGTCTAAATACAAAGGATCCTACATTTGTAACGCGTCCTACACAGTAGACACAGCGCACCGAAAGCCATATCCCACGACCGGTTTCGATCTATCGGGTCTCATCAGGTGGGCACTGGCAGAAAGGCTTTTACAAGCTATATAAATATGGAACCAACATAAACAACTACTCCGAGAGCTAATACCCCTACCAGCATTGAATTACACTGTTGATTCCGAACAATTAGTAGACGAAGATAACAATCCAAAAAAAGATAGTATTAAAATAAATTTTCGTTTAATTACAAAGGATCACAGATCCCACATTTGGGACGCATGAATTAATGTGAATTAAAAATTAGAAAGTGAATGAAGTTTGAATAAAATTTAAAAGAAGATAGAAGTTTAATGAAAATAGATTGTAAACTCGAAGGCTTCATCAGAACTGTCTGTATTTAAAAGATTGAAATTGTTATGAAGATGGTTGAGGAAGAGCTAAATGTTGGTAGACAAAGGTAGGGTGCCAAGTTGGAAAATGCTCAAAATCAGAAGTACTAGAAAATTGGATTATAGTCCCAAACCACCGTAGAAACCCGTCATTAATATATAGCTAAGAAGAAATAACGATCATATGCGTCATGTTAGTATACAAAGTTGAAATATTAAAAGGGATTTTAAATTATTTTTGTTGACTGCTTCACCAAAACTTAACGAGTAGGTAAAAAAGCGTTAGGTCTAATAAAGTGTGAGTTGTTCATCTCTGTCACTTTCGAAAACATTTGAGCTTTCGCAAATTACTGCCTTTACGATTCACTAAACTTGTTTAATTTAAGCAAATATCTCTAACACCTTTGTATGTCTTCCACTTCGTAACGTCACCGTTGACTTTTAAATTGGCACCACTTAGCACGCCTTTATGCTCTGAATCCGGTGCAGCAAACTATCTGGGTATCTCCGTAGTTTCGGCGTTAATTTCGCTCAAGACAAATAGCTGATAATATTTTGCGGAAATATGCGCGGTACACGTAACCATTTTAAACTGCAACCTCGCAGTAACGGAGGCGCGCAATCGAAGTGGCATATGCTGCAGGTATATATGTAGCTTGGGAAACTACTCGGGGTGCGCTAATTGTCCAAAAAGAACAAATACAAACACTCTGGTTAGTGGTACAGAATTGTTCCAACGATGAACAATGATAAAGACGACTTGCGTTTCGCTACATTATCCTAAAACGTATTACAACTAGTTTACGTATTTATCAAGTTCGTTAAGGAAATAAACATTGAACGACTGATTACATAGATCTCCAAATTAAAAGATTCTAGTCGCTTCTCTAGATTTTATAACCATTTTAGTTGATTTGTTACAATGATTTCATTTATATATTTTTTAACATATTTACATCATTTCAAATAAACCGACAAAAACTAGTCGCTATTGGTATTATACCTAGTAGGTAATAAGATAACATGTATGTATGTAAATTGCTCTTGAAAAAGACCTCAACGATCGAAACAATTGTAGAGTCTTAATTAAATCTTTTGTAGCATCTAAAAGTGTTTATTGTGTTTATTTTAATAGATAACATTCATTCGATTCTTGTAACCAACTTTCTGTTAACTATAATATCGCATTTTGCACGTAGGCAAGTCATAAAATTGATCGATCGGGTCGGCGTTATGGTTCTTTGTCCGGTCCCATCTGGTCGGTAGTTTGACTGTGGGAAATGTCTACTTTCTAGGTACCTACTATTTAAATACGTTTGTGTATGTATTTGTTGGTAACGAGGATTAAATATTTTTAAACTTTTATTACGACATTCGGGTAGCGACCTTTGTCGAACGTACAACATCTTGTTTTTATCAATATTCCCCTTTTGTATTTCGTTGTAGTAATTCAAGTTTTTAGTGTTTCATTAAATCCAATAGTAAATTCAGTTATCCAGTTTTTACTTACAGAAATTACTGTGTCAAATTAATTTGGGGCACAGTTATGGTCTAGTGTATATAAGAGACTTACAAGTCCTCAATTATTTCCATTAGTAGTTTATAGGGCTGGTAGTAACGAAGATGAAGTCAGTTTTTACCCATAAGATGAGGATTTTTCAGGAAATAAATATAACAAAGTGAAAAAAATGAAGTAATTTATTTATATAAAGAAGTAATATCATCATAGAGTCAAAATTAAACCGAAGACCGATTAGACACGAACCTCGACTCCTTCTTATCTTGAGCCAATCTTACCATTTCTTTAAAACAAGAACATTTTACATCCTTAACTATTTGTGGACATTAATTTAATCTAGGCCTTCCTCTGTCTCTTTTTACTCCTATTTCTGACTCTAATAAACCTTCTTGTCTCAAAAGGTGACTTATCAATCTATCTCTGCTTTTCCCTGTTGATTTCCATGGCACCTTTTATTCTCCCACTCCTACTTCCTCATTTCAAACCTGTTTTATCCACGGTATTTTCAACATCAAAAAAGTCAACAATTTAAAATTAAAAATTGAATTCAATAATTTTGTCTGAAGATTCTTTAGAAGTGACTATACCGATTTTGATTAAACACAAATTCGAACAGACACAAATATTTAAAAAAAAAGAAGAACATTGTATTCAAATAAACAGCTGAAATGCTGAAATACAAACAACAAACTCACATACGAACATTAGTGTCAATCACATAAGTTCCGCGATTGAAAATTAAGTTATAAATTAGCGTATTCTGCATAAATAACATTGTACAAACGTAAGTAGAACGTAACCATACAATTTTTTAATGTTTATGAATACAAAAAAGTTTGCAAAATCTTTTTGGATTTTTCAAGCGCTTTTTGTACAATTTTCGATAATTGGATAAGTTTTAGTTACAGCGAATTTTAATTATGAAATTATGCTAAGAAAATGACTTACAAAAATAACTTCTATATAGCATAAACACAAAATTGTTATTAAAAATTAAGCGTGAGTTTTTCAAACATGTAGCAAAAAAGTAACATGAAAATGACTAAAAATCCTGCTGACAGTATTTTATAGTTATTTTTAGATCAGCACCCAAATATCTACATAAATCGATGGTTAAAAATTAAGTAAACAATTCGTTGTTTTTGCTTTTTATAAGTAGCCGTTCACTATTTTTGCCCCCAAACCGGGGACATGTTTTAATTGGGATCGCTTGCTTAAAAGTGAACAATACATTGCCAGCAAAAGCTATTACTACAACAAAAAAATGCATTGATAAACTTATAATATTTCAACTAAGTTCCTTAAGAATGTTCAAAATATTTTTGTGGTTAATGCTAACCTAATAAATGTTACTATATCACCAGCAGATTTTTTTTTTAATGTTTATTACTAACTCACTACAGGCGTGTAGAGTATTACCAGTTATCTTTCTTTAATGCTGTTAATTACACAGGTCATCGAAATCAAGGATTGAAAAGGAAAAACCAAAAAGGCAGTAAATTACGACGTAATTTCATACGATGAGTTAAAATTAGCTTCAGAAGAGCTACTAATCCCAAAGCTCGAAAAATAGAGTTTTTGGCCTTTTTGAGAGGATTACAACGTCATATAAAAGGACAAAACAATCAAGAGAGTATTCATTTACGGGATATCTTTTTTGGCCTTATAATTTTCCCAGTACATCAAGATATATCGAAAATGATTACCCTCGTTGTGTTTTCTGTTATCAACCCGCCACTGCAGTGCTCACTTTTTCGAGGACACTGCTATACACAGTTAAAAAAAAAACAATCAGAAAAGACAGTAATCATTCTCGCTGTATTCTTCGATGGCAATCTGAAATGCGTCCACAGAAAACTTTATCTTTTTGCAATTTCGAATAATCGTAGTCTCAAGGCCAATTAGCACCATTCGGATTTTTAAACTGAAATATAAAAAAATCTGCATACAGTTTGTATTCAACGATAATGGCTACTCTCTTGGTAGTTTTCCTCTTTTGTTTCACGTTCTAATACTCACAAAAGGATCAAAAATTGAATTTAATAGAATTTGAGGTTAGGATTTCTCAAGATCCAGACAAACGGTGACAATTCTGAAGCTCGATCATAAAATATGTTGGAAATGATTTCTCTGGTCTTAGCCTCCTGATCTACGTTGACCTGTGTGATTTTTAGTAAGTTTGTTTATTTTATTTAGACGAAAAAAGCTTATAAAATAGATGCATTATATGAAGCTCCAATTGCCATTATTTCATCACAGTTTCTACTAATCAAATTGAATTGTATTTCTTTCGGAAAAATCCACATCGAATTATTACCTTTCCTATTGTAATTTGAACAAAGCAAATAATTCGACCACGAAAAAGTCATCACTCACATTCTTTTTTTCTTTCGTTCAATGTTCCCTAACATCCCATCTGTTACCAGAAGAAAAAATGCCATAAAAACGAAAAGGCGATTACATTAAAATATTTTTCGTGCTAGACACGATATTCCTAAGTTGATAGTAAAGGAATAAAGTTGTCTGACAGACGAATAAGTTCCAGTTCAGTAACTTCCCAGAAGACACAATCGATTTCTAGACAAATAAATGACATATTACAGCCAATGGAACGGTGTGGGGTAGATGACATTAGGAAAAAGCTGATGAAAATGACAAAGGTTACAACTCAGACTGAGTTGAAAAAAGTGACACTTTCATCGTTATACGTGGTTATTACATTAAGTGGTTTTGCACTTCCCAAATTTAATTTCTAATTCAATTCCATAAGAAGGAGGAATAAAGTTGATTATATATATACACACAGGGCGTTCCAAAAAGGATGGAAATTGCTTCTGAACTAAAAAATTATCAAGTTTATGAATAAAAAATTCAAACAATATCAAAATCACCGTCGGATGAAGACAGTGTGATGAAACGTTATTGTGGTAATTTACAATCAAAAATTCTGGATATTTTTTTAATCTATTATTGAGTTTCGGATAAGTTTCAACAATTAAACATTATCAACCCCATTATAACGATTCTAAATCCACGATCATACATATGCAAGAAAGCAAACAATACGAATATGGAAATATGGGATAGAAACTCATATAAAAATTTTCAGAATTCTAAATACGAAATAGTTTATAACATACTTGGTTTAACTGTACAAACTTTTCCAGTCTTTACAATTCATTTGTAATAATTTTAATTTATTAATAAGTAAATATTACACTTATAAAGTATCAGCTACACCTTCTACAGCTCATTTATTTCAATTTTTAATTATTGAGTATATAATTAGGCATCGGATCAAAGAATTAAAGAAACCTATTTGTTGGAATTTCACAGAAAGCCTGCATAGTAAAGAAATGGAATCAACTTTTGAAATTTAATTCACACAAATACTATTTGTTAATTCTATTATAAACTAAACACGCTCTTTTTTTAGTCAGTACATTGTTCAATTTCATTCATTTGATGTTAAAATGTGAATTATCTTAATTTTTGTTTTATTAAAATCTCATTAACACAATAAATTGTAAAGGAGAACTGGATAACATAAAGCACTTTCTGTCTAAGTCTTTGTTGTGTTTCGTTTCTATAACTACCCGTTGCAGTTAATCAAAATAAGGGATGATTTATCGAGATTTTATAGTGCACCAATTGTTACATATATGCAATTAGAACATAAACATTGCAATTTTATGTAAGTGACCCTATGCTACTCTCCATTTTATAGAAAAATCATCACAGCTCGAAATGTTTTTCAATTATCTTTTATATTATCAATATAATATTTATTCAAAAGCATAAAAACACAAAAAAAAACTTCAACAGGTATATTCTACAAAACTCGATCATTGTTTCAGCTAAAAAGCCATTTCCACGAGTACAACTACACTACATTATAATATAGCTGTTACAGTTTCAAATATATGAAATTTGAGATTTCCTTAGAAGTTACAAATTCAAAATAAGTGGGGTATTATCAAATCACATTTATTTTTGTTTGAGTTTATATCAAAAGTTCAGAGTTATTTACAATTTAACAGAAGAAACGATTGAATACCAAATATAACATTAAACAGAGTAATTATGTATGTTGTTAATTTATTTTAAAACCTTCCGAAATTATAAATGAGATCATGTAACCAAAATATTGAATTTTTCGCCAGATTTTTTTATTTTCCTTTTTTGTGTTGATCAGAAAAATTAATTTATTAGCGTTCAATCTTAATTTTTTAGCTAAAAGGTTTTCTATAACCTCTGTCTTATAGCCGTTGTTCTTAGCTATAGTTTTTATGACTTTTAATTCTAGATTATAGTTATCCTTGCTTAATGGAATATTATTTAGCCTATCTAACATGGAATGAAACGCAGCTAGTTTTATATTATTCTGGTCTTGGTCCGAAGACCTTGTTAGAAATTAACGAAACAGTTCTTATGTCTAATAGTGAAACTTACTGCTGATAAATATTTTTTATGGAAAAAGGCGTTATTACACTTTTAAATAGCAGTAGTTCTGCCGCAACAAGGCAGAAATTGTAGGAACGCAAACGTTCCAAATTATCGAGGACATTCCATGCTTATGAAGATATTATTTCCGCATAACTGTGAAGAAATTATGAGCAACAGCACAAAGAAATTGAATTTCATGAGAACGGCAAAAGTTCAACGAATTCATACTAAACCGCTTGTTGAATAACAAATTCTGAGAACAATTTTCAAATACTTACAAGAAATGGCAATTGGAATTGGAATGACGACCCAAAATTTAAATTGTAAAAAGAAAACTATCAATGGGTACAATTTTTAACTAACTACCGAAGTAATTTATTTTGACCAATTTCAAAATTTTATTTAATCATGATTAGGACATCACTACTTGTTGACAAGAATCGTTGGCAGCTCATTACTACCTAAGTTGATTATGTTGCTCGATCAAATGTGTTAATATCAAAAATTGAACTCAATATAGGCATTAACACATTAATTCCCTTATCTAACCCCTAAACAAAACCAGTATCCTCGCCTGCAAATAATTATTCAGGTATTAGTTATACACCAATAGGATAGTCTTTCAAAATTGGTGTTGGGGCTACGGTACTGGTGAACGGGATCAATGCTGTTAAACTCAAAGTTTCCTCAAGGTAATTCAATTTTTGATAAAAGAAATTTTGTATATGTATAGGTTAGTATCTTGTTATTGAAAGTTTGAAATTGTACGTCATCTTGCAACACGCGTTCAAAGTTTCGTCTACCTTCAGGTGTTTGTGAACAATCCGGATGAGATGCATCAAAGTTCTAAATCTTCTGACATCAAGTTAATATACGGAACACCTTCATCAAGTGCAGAGGTTCGCACCCGCACTACTTAACCAATTATAAAGGCATTCCGCCCTTTAAGGTTCATGTACCGAAAGTCGTAATGAAAGGCAACTTAATTGCATTGTAACCTAAATTAGCAGTTCCTAGTTCGTCCTCAATTATTACACTTTGCAAAGTAATTTTAGTTCCAAACATTTGTGGACACAGCAGCGCTTGGTTGTATGTTATCCAAAATATAATAGCATATAATAAAACGAAATGCTGTTTCAACAGTGCGTTATTTTGAAAATAAGACAAAACTCTTGTTATCAAGTTCAGTAGCAAATATAAAACCTTATCGGTAATGACACTTGTACCTTTCAAACAATAAAGGAGAACTGATAAAACACGGTTCAGTTTAACCATGAACTAGATTTGAACTGTTCCAAACGAAATTCTCAAGTTTTCGAAATAGTAAACTAATGAAATAACTCGAACTATCAAGAGTGGTCATTTGATGAAACAAATTTAATAAATGTAATAAATAAAACAAAAGTTTTGGATGTTTCAACAATTATTTATCGTACTCGACTGTAAGTAACGGTTATAAAACTTCACTAATAACTACTTTACTAAATAAGAAAATTCACAATCTATCCAGATCTTTGCTTTTCAATACTTCTACCACCAAATTTGATCATATATGTTGTTCTTTAACTTTATTAATAGCAATATAAACCACAAAATAGATATTTTTTTCAAAAAATTTAATATCCAAGTAATTTCCTCCAATTAAAACAACATTAAATCCTTCATAGTAAATAACAAACCCGGACAAAAAATATAGGACTTTTATGTCCTACACATTGTTCGTTTGTAATATTTTTATTATGAAAAAAGGCATTTTGAATTTTTAATTTCTCTAACAGGTTTAATCTTTTACTTTTATTTATACAATGCAAAATCTTAAAAATATCTTCACTAAAGTTATGATTATTTACAAAACAATGTTGGGCAAAACCAGTATTACATTTTTTCTACCTATCTGTCCTACATAGATGGCATCGCAGTCTGGACATTGAATCTCATAGACACCTGATTTTTGAAGTTTGTCTGTTATTGAGATTTTATTATTAATTATAATTTTGCTTAAACTTGTTTTATTAGAACCTATACTATTGATGGCTAACTTACTTAACATTTTGCAAATTGTTGTACTTATATTTTTATAACGATTTATAAAGGTCCGGTTTATGCGTTCATTATCGAAACTTTTCCATAATATATATAATTAAGTGTATAATTTTTGAGTTTTTTAGCCAAAATTTTATCTACTATGTTAGGGTTATAGCCGTTGTTAGATGCGATGACTTTTAGTAACTGTATTTCTTTTTTATAATTTTTATCACTTAGTGGAAGAGAAATAAGTCTATGAAGTAAGCTATTAAAAGTTGACATTTTAATATTATAATTTTAGTTTGAAGAGGCTGGGATAATGACGTTTGAAAAGGTGTTTTTCCTGCAAATGTTGAATTCTAAAATGCCATTTTTACGTGTTATTAACAAACCTAAAACGTTTAAAGTATTCTGTGATTCTGTCTCAACTATAAATTGTACTTTTGTATTGATGGAATTAGGCATCAATAGTATATGTTCTAATAAAACAAGTTTAGGCAAAATTAATAATAAAATCTCAACAACAGACAAACTTTAAAAATCAGGTGTCTATAAGATTCAATGTTCAGACTACGATGCTATATATGTAGTACAGACAAGTAGATCCTACAAAATTAGACTTAAGGAGCGTAAAAGTCTATTATTGATAAAAAATGTAATACTGGTTTTGCCCAATATTGTTTTGTAAATAATCATAACTTTAGTAAAGATAATTTTAAGATTTTGCATTGTATAAATAAAAGTAAAAGTTTAAACCTGTTAGAGAAATTATAAATTCAAAATGCCTTTTTTCATAATAAAAATATTACAAACGAACAATGTGTAGGACATAAAAGTCCTATATTTTTAGTCCGTTTTCAATAATACGATTTGTTTTTACCCTCCACTTACTTAAATATGTATATATAGTGACGTTTCTTTAGATTAAATTAGTTTCTACTCAACTCTTTGATAATGGCCTGATAAGCCGAAACAGTATAGGAGAAGTCTTATTAAAAATTTTGTAAAACCTTACAACAGTGTTTGTTTGATTTCTATCATGATTAACATGTTTTACAATTTTCCAACTGCATCGTCCCTAAATCTTATTAAAAGTGGTGTATATTCATTAAATTGTATTTATTGTCAATCGAATTATTCGCGTAAACAGGAAAAAGTTTTATCATGCAAATTTCCTTCTCAAAATCCTAGATCCGCCCCTGAATTCACAATTAATTAGGCCACTTTATATAAACTTATTGTCATCAGACAGATAGTAAAGCGAAATAATTAAAAGAAAAATCGCACCTCCGTAACTATTACAAATAGCATTATACATACGAGAGGGAACTCAAGAATAGCTAACATTCGATTATTTAAATGGTAATGCAAACAAACTATTTTACTTTGTTCCATGTTCTTTGCAGTAGCATTGGCCTAAACTCCAACAAACAAGTCTCACATTAATGTTAGAAAATAAATTATTACGTGAACTTTGTTGTAAGCGTATATAAATATTGCTGTACCCGAACGGCGTTACAGCAACTCGACGTCATTGCGTCAAGTAAAATAAAAATAAAAACCTATTCTACTAAGCCATTAAACGAATTTCCACATCGGACGAAGTAAATTCACCTGTTTTATGCCTTTTTAAATATTCATTTCGTGTAAATAACCGTTAAGATTATTTATTACCTCGCAAACGTTTCATTTTCCTCTTTGCTGATTTACTGCCACAGGTAGTTGCGTGCTAAAAGGTGTAATGTACCCGTTTTTAATCGGAACCAATTGTAAACTGCAGCACATAACTTCATCTATTCCTACATCAATTGCATCACATACACAAATAAACTTCAGGACATATTTATTTGCCAATCAATTTTTTTATCATAGAATTTAATATAATGAATTTTGATCATGCGTTCAGTTACGAGACAATTATTTATAAAAAATAACTTTCCAATGAGATTGGTTTGTGTCAAAATTTTTACCTTGCGGTTAAAAGTATGGATCTTTTAAAGCACAGAATAATTTTACCACTGAATCTTAATAATATATGCTCATAATATATTTATTTACAATATACTCACAATGTACTGTTTGATTTTGATGGGAACTTCAAGACGATTTTAGCGAATTCTTGAAAAATGGATGTTATTTTTTATTCCTAATCTTCAAATACAATACAATATAATACTTGCTAAGCAATGTCGGACTCGGAGAAATTACTATTTGTTGCAAATCTATGGCAACTGTACTCTTTCTTAATATCAATAGTATTTGCTTATTGACAGATATCAAGTGCGAAATTTTTAAATGCAGTTTACTTATATACTCATTATGTCATATATCATTTAAAGGGTATTTTGACACGTTCTCAAGGTGTTAAGTAAAGAGCGACCAAATGCAAATTCGAACGTATTAGTATTTGATAGATAAGTATTTCATAAACCAAAAACAATAATGCTCAAACAATATTAACTTTTCTTAAAGACTTTCTCATAAATTTAAGTAAACAGCCATGGTTCACCGATAGTGGCTAGGCTTTATAAAAATAAGAAATTATAAATATTGAAAAATAAAAGAAGTTTCACTTATATTTATTCAAAAACTCTATACACATTTCGCCATATATCCATATCCCTTAACTGATTGAGTGGATTGAGAACAATGGTCATAGAAGACATAACTTATTTATTCTAATGGAGTTAATAAAAAAAACACGTTGTGGATTTGTCAAGTGTTATTCTTTCTTTTATTTTGAAAAATGTTTCACCAAGAAATTTCGGCTAACTATCTTTTTAATATAAATATTGGTACAGGGACATTCATCCCTCAGATCATGTTTGACTAGAATGATTCCCTATTGAAGAAACTCTTAACATTTGAACGAAGTGTTGGCTTTAGTTTAATAATAAGAAATTATTCGCCTGAAATAGGTTCAGAAATCTTTTCATTATACTATAATAGTAAAGGAAAAAATTTATATTATTATTAACTTAAACTTCTATACTTGTATAAGCCATTCTACTATATTTCTCTTTATCTCTAAGGCACCCTGTCAGTTTCCATTCACTTTCTCTCATACTTACAAATTATTTCATTGTGACTATTATCTTCTTTAAAAAAATAAGCCGACAAATTTGTATAGAGGTTATGACTTCTTGAACAAAATCGTAACAATTGTTTTATAAATAGTTGGTTACGTCAGACTTATGTGCTTACAATTGTAGTTATACTTAGGAACAATTACTTCGTTAAAAATAATTAAAACTATAATTCTATTTACTAATAACTATTACTCTTGACTTCGGTCACGTGAATCATTTTCCGACAAAGTTAACAATTTATAGTGATTACCTACTTCTTACATGTACCGGTAGAAATTATTACTTATTGTTTATAAAAAGTACAATTGATAACGGAATTCCTCCGTGTATATAATCATTGTTGTAGATACAACGTAGAAAATACTGTCTAATACAGCATACGAAGAAATACAAAGAATTTTGTTTTTTTGTAAATTCCAACCAAAATTATTGTCCCTAAATTAATAACTGACAATAATCAATTAACACTCAACAAAAATTTTAATTTTCGATAGCACTTTTGAAATTTATTTATTAAAAATGTTTCTTCTGCTTCTATTTTCTATTAATTCAAACCCTTTACAATATCTGGCAATTGGAAATCCTTTCTGTGAGAAACAATTAATACACCACAAAGGCTACAAAAATCAATTACGTAAATTAATTTAAGAAATTTATTAGAAGTATTTGAATCTATTTTCACAACCCCAAATATATTTAAAATCATAGTTAACAAACTGAATAATGGAGAAAAGTACATTACAATTTTCCGAAACCCAGACACATTTTTTTGTTTTTGGGATGCGTAACCAGGTAAACCCACATAAACACAAAATATATTTAAAACACGTTAACTTTGGGTATTCAATGTTTCTTAAGTCTCGGATATATACGGAGTGGTTAGTGTGATTAGGTCTTTTGGGTCTTTAAAAACATTATAAGGCCTCAGAATTATGTTTCTTCAACAATCCTCAAAATTAGCTGCAATATCAACAGTGTTAACAAAATTATTATTTAAATACATGCAGTATACCCAAAGTCACCTTCAAGGCTGAGGGACTTAAGGGGGTAGGGGGCTCTAACCCCGGGCCTCATAGATAATTTTCTTAAGACTATTCTTTTTAATTTAAAAAAAAATGAAATTATACTGAAAATCGAACTTTCTTTCAAGTACTAAAAACTGACAATTAATAATAAAACTATTTAAGGCAAATTTCTTTCTGATCAACAATACTATTAGTGTATGGATATAAAAACGTCTGACGTAAGTAACTGTTTTAATAAATAATATTAAGAAGGAATTATAAGATGTGAAGACAAGGAAACTAGCAATTTATTTAAATACGATTTTTTTTATTAAACCATTTTCAATTAAGGGCCTTACGGGAGGCCTCTATTCAAATTTTTTCACCTAAGCCTATCGTCACTTAAATCCAGCACTGAATATACGTTCTATTATTGCTTTATTCTTTTATAAATTAATCAGTGTTGCAGTAAAGCAGTAAAAACCATCATTCATAATCCAGCATTTAATATTACGTACTACGCTTTTCATAGCCAAAATTTTTATTAAAAATCATTAACGTGTACACAAAAAAGAATTTATTTCATTGCCAATTTGAAAGCAACCTATAGGTGCATATATAAACGCAGCAGCACAAAAATTGTTGGTTAATAATCCAAAAAGAGATTAAACCTCTAAACCGTGAATTGTAGGTAATTGAATGAAGCTGTTTGAGCTTTTCGATCCAATTTTTCCACAACGTAGATTGTAAAGACCATTAAATAAACAAATAAAATAACTATATGATGAATACATCTTGTTTTAGGTATTTAAATAGTCAGTAGGTACTTAAAAAATTAATCAAGCCACCCTAACGCGTCGTGGTTAATTAACATCTAAAATGATTATTATCCTACGACGATTATATTTTAATTTTAACTCTCCATTTTGTTTCAAGTCGAAATAGACGGATCATCGCTAATAAGATTCAATTGAAAACTAGAAAACTAAACGTGTCCTTGACTTCCATCTATGATAAATAATTTGCGAAATACATTTAACTTTCCCTAACCTAACTTATCTTGATCTCTAAAAGTTAAGGTATTCACATTTTTTTAATTAAATTTACGTTTACAAAATACTGTAATTTTCTACAGTTTATCTTGGTGCGCTCATCTACTTAAATGTCTCTTTGATAATTACCTATCTATAAAACAGTCAGTTGAAACAAACACTTTTTATCGTCGTTATTTTTTTAATTTTATTTAACAAAATTACATTTGTTGTTGTACCTTGTTTTAGTTCATTTTAAAAAAATTAAAGTACTATAAGTCATATTTCTACTGAAGTAATTATTTCTTAAATTTTTGGCATTTGACTTAAGAAACATTAAATCTAACACTTTGGTCAATTTTATTTCAAATCCTATACATAATACGTATTTAACCTAATTTCCATAAGAGAACATCTAGATTGGTCCACACTATTCATAAAAGGATGACACACTTATTTACATAATATCATAGGTATATACAGGATGGCCATTTCAAGTGTTCTCACCACTGCTATCTCGGAAACGGTAAGAGTTACAACATCGGTTAAATTAGACAAAATGGACAGTTTTTAAGGGCCATTACTAATTAAAAACTCATGTAAGTATAACGTCTACAAGTAATTATAATATATTCGAAATTGGGTTTCGCAAGGCAGGCTTTGGAACACATGAAAATAATAACAATAATAATAATAGGATTAATACTAGGTACTCATACTACTGATATTTTTAATACGTAACTATTAATTTTGATTCAAACTCCATCAAATTCCTTTCCAATTTAAAAAATAATTTCTGCTGGGCAGTCTTCTGTCTGGATACAAATTTGCATATTGGTGAAATGTATCGTTTACGTTACGCACACATTTTGAATAAAGAAATAACATATCAACTCTTTCATCATTAGAGAACTCCAAAATTATTTAGATATTAAAAATAACAAATAAAAAATACTGAAGATGGATATTTTACATCAAAACGTCAAAAAATGTGATCATTTGTAGTATCGTTGTAAAGGTAATAAAACACGGTTTCCAAATTTAAAAAAACAACTCCAGGTCTGTACTTAAAAAACAAACTTACTAGTTGTGTCTCGAAAACCGCACACCGTTCAAAAAAAACAAATAAATGCGTATTATAGGCGACCACATATTGACCTCTTTTTGTTAAAGAAGTTTCATTCTATTTTGTTTTATTTTGAAGTTATTTTAATTTGTAACTTTAGGCAATTTTTAGAAAAACCCCTGTACATCAGAAACTAAATAAAATTTGATAACAGTGTAAACAAATTAGTAATAGCCCTTACAAACTGTCCATTTTGTCTAATTTAATCGATGTTGTAACTCTTACCATTTCCGAGATAGCAATGGTGAGAACACTTGAAATGGACATGTATATACCTATGATATTATATCAGAACAACTTCGGTTTGATCAGTAATTTATCGATGGTTTTCTGATGAGATCTAATAAGATCGATATTGCGATTTGCATCTGGCAATTTCGATAAATTCCTGACAAAGAACCAAATATTCTTTATTTACTTATATGTTACATACATAAAAAAACAATAAACTCACCTATAGTGCAGAAGTATTCCTCTACCACCTGCTCAAGTGTCGTATGAAAATTACAAAACACCAACGACAGTTCAACTATAAAACCACACATTCCATGTGTTAAATATATGTACACTTTTATTATAGCAGGACAACCACACAGTTACTGAGGAGCACGCTTTATGAAATTACAAACTAATAAATTAACTATCCAAACCTTTAAAACGTTAGCTTATCCTAATTTTGGACGATAAGGTTATAAGTCAAACAAGACGTCTCGAATACATCAATGTATATCGATATAGTATATGAGCAGAAAGAACTGTTGACAAGGCCACATACGAAACAAGGTGACTCTTCCAAGAAAAAACAACAGATAACACGAAACGAGTATACACTACACAGAAATAAAAGTATGTTTTGTCATGGATTGAATTTTTAAGCAAATGCTTTAAAATTGCAATTCATTATCTATCTTATAATATAATCGTTACATAGAGAAAAATAAATATGTAATATATTACGTTAAAGAATAACAGAATATATCGCAATCACTACCAAAGATGTATAAATTGGTTGTAAGAATGTATTTGACACAATAGAACAGTTTTTCTCAAAGTGAGCGATAACGCCCCTTATGGGCACTGGACGCCAACAAAGGGGCGGTGAAGGTTCCAGAGAAACTTGAGTGGCGTTGCAGCGGTTTAGAAGGGCGATTGCTGATTTGTATTTTATTTTAAAAACTAAGATCAAAACCTAGATTATTTCGTTCTTGTTCCTGCCCAGTTTAATTGTAGAGACTATAGAATGAATAATTTATCACGGCATTCCTAGGTAGCCGTGAGCAATCAAGCTTCAAGAAGCTTTGTTAAATAACGTAAAAAAACGCAATTTGTATAATCTTGTATGAAGTGGCAGAATCATCGATTCTTGTTCTATCTTCCTCAGTACAAATTCCGTCGTATGAGGTAATCGAGTTTGTGCATGTTCGTCTTATTCCTGTTCCTGTCGGTGCGTGTTGTATGTTAATTTTATATAAAAGTGCGTCATCTTTCTTTCATTTTCATTATCGTTAGCAAGTTCTTTAAATTCGATACTTTACTCGCGTATTTGTGAAGACAAAACCATGTCGGAAGAAAAAAAGAAGAGACGACAGTCTCGTGTGAAATATATTAAATACGGATTTATTGAAAATTCCACAAATCCGTCTTCGCCTATGTGCTTTCTTTGTCAAAAATTATTTTCGAGTGAAGCGATGAAAACTTCTAGGCTACAAGATAGGCTTAATTTGAATAAAATGTATTCAGATAAAAGAAAATAAAAATGTGGCCTATTTTCAAGATCTGGAAAAGAGGTATACAGCTTACAGCTCAGCCAACTGTTTCAAAACTTTTTTCAGCGACTTCTAACCAAGACGATGACAGACTTCGACCTTCGTACAATATCTCATTGCTTAAAACAGGCAAACCACACACTATTCACACTGTTGGAAAAGAGTTAATTTTACCAGCAATAAAAAAAGTAATAACTAATGTGCTCCATAAACCAGCGGCAAATATTATCCGAAAAATTCCTTTGAGCAATAGTTCTGTGCAAAAATGAATTGATGAGAGACGGAAAACATTGAAGAGTCATTGTGCAATCATCTGAAGACAAGTCAATTCTCAATTCAGTTGGATGAGTCCACTTTACCAACTAATGAAGCATTGTTGTATTGTATGAATGCAATAAAATCCGAAACAGCCCTTTTAATGACAGATTATTTAATCAGCTCTGTGTTGCTAATGATAAAAATTTTAACCGATTTCTGTTTCATACAGAAGTGCGTTAGCTATCAAGAGGTACTTATTTGACTCGCTTTTACAATCTGTTTGACTATGTGATAGAGTTCTTGGAAAACAAAGACACAGAATTACGCAACAACCTCATCACATCAAAGAATGATATTGCGTACTTGACACAAACAATGATATTTCGTATAAATTGCATAATGATATCAATCTCCATCTTAAATGTGACGAGTTGAACTTGATTAAAACAAAAAATGTCGTTGCTGCTTTTACAATTTTCCTAATATATCAGCAGCATCCTTCAACAACGATGACTTGCTTGATTACAACATTTAAAGTCAACATTTAGTGAACCTCCACAGTGATTTCAAAGGACGATTCCAGGAAATTTTAAAGTTGGAAATACCGGACTGGGTGTTGGATCCTTTTTTAAATGTCAACACAGCAGTATCATCCCAGATGGAAGAAGAACTTATAGAACTGACAACAAACAAATCAAATTTAAAAATGGCTACCAAGAATTTTGGCTACAAAAGCCGCAACAAATACAGCAATTGTTCCCTACACTTTGGTCGATTGTTTCATAATTTTTGACAGCATTCCCATCATCGTATTTGTGTGGACGTGGATTTAGTGCTGTGACAACGCTGCTAACTAAAAATAGAAATCGCTTGATCGTTTGCATGTTATCGAACGCGGTGACTTTGCTGTTGCTGTTTTTAAGTAAATTACAGCCTGATATTAACAAACTTATTAAAAAGCCATCAGGTTCATTCTTCGCGTTAGATTAGTTTTAAAATTGAAATTGAAATGTTCATTTTAATTTGAATAAAAGTTTTTATAAATATTTACAAAGTTGCGTTTTATTGCTTTTTTTAGAACAGTATTTAAAATGTAAGTTTGAACTCAGTAAACAGGATGAGACTCATATTGCATGCTATATATTCAAGAGGGTCCTTATACCAATGTATGTCTGTCTGAACGGCTTCTAAACGGCTGAACCGATTTTGATGGGACTTTTAAAGACACAAAGAGGAGGTTGTCAGCAGTGATCTAAGCTACTTTTTACTTGTACGCAGGAAAAGTTGTGTGGTAATAGCTAGTCGCTTAATAATTTTACAATATGTACTTATGTGAAAAAAGTAATGAAAATCTACCGAATCGTTTACCTTAATCTCAAACAAATAACTATATGAGCTTTAAAAAGACACTTATATTAATATTACAGACATAAACATCAATTTTATTTAAATTGTATTGATGTAATGATTACTTCCTAAGAATTAACTATGCAGTGCTGACATTTTCTTAAATTGAATCAATGAATAATTCACAAATAAATAACAACACAGATAAGTTAAATAAGATGTGTAGCATTTCAAGCAATAGTTTCTCGGAAATTTTAAATTTGGTACGAACTCGCGTTTATTTATTTTGCATTATATTCATTTCTTTTGTTAAACGTAAAAACTTCAAAATTACATTCACTTTTATTATCTTATTGTTATTTTCATTCTCCAAATTTCGGTTTTAGCGCAAACAACTATTTATTAGATTTATTTCCTTTAAGCCAAAACTGGCATACAATATTTTCAAAATCATTTTATTTTGTTATCATATTGTTATGTTCATCGTCAAACTTTCATTGTATTGTCACGTTTAAGGTATTAGTAAAATTACCAAATTAACCAGGGTATTTACCTGAAGAAATGCAATGGGGTTGTTACTATGGTCGTTTTGTCATACTGTGCCCTCTGGCCAGCAACAGCTTTTGTCAACCCCCACTTCATTATAGTTTATTTAAGCTGAAAACCAGAGATTAGTTGACAGATTCTTAAGAGCATTCTTAAAGCCATTCAAAAAGAGTTTCTTTATATCGTTCAAATTGCATACATACAATTAATCAGTTTTCAAACAAGTAAAAGAGCTTACTTTCTTCGATATGTGTTAAGTTAGTTACCTTGTTATAAATATAAATAGTGTTAGTGTTGTTAATAAATATTTAAAACTAACCTTTATCGTTTCTTTCGTCAACAAGTTAATTAGATTATTCGCAATTAATTTTGGCGTGTAACTGGAAATTCAAGAAAGACATCTTTCAATAAAAAATATTTTCTCACACAACAAAGCAAGATGTATTATACCACAATATATATTTCGGCATACAATGCCTTCTTCAGGTGGTAAAGATAACATACCATGTCATTTATTTGTATATTCTTAAATTATTGATCACTAACTAAACAGTATGTGGTACTAATCGAAGGTATAATAAATGATAAGATTGGGAACTTTTATATTGTCTATGTTATTTATTGTTTTTTACAGAAAACTACAATATATTTTAGGTACTGGAGTAAACAATTTGGAAAACTGGATTAAAAAGTCGTGATTACTGATTAGATATTTGAAGAAGTTTTCAAATATCAAAGTAATATAAGATGCTAAAATAATTTATCTGATCTTTTTAATAATCAGACAATTTCTCATTATGAAACAAAATTGATTGAAGTACAACAAATACTAAGTTAGTCCAATTTATGATCGCTTAGGCATTCCGTACTATTACCATAATTTAATTTTTGAATACATACCTGAAACATCAAACGCGATTAAAATTTGAGTAATCCTTTTTATTAGAGATGATAATTTTATTTTACTTTTTCTTAATTACTGAAGGTAACTAACAGAATTTCTAGGCTGCACCATTTTTGTAACTACCTGTACTAAGTGAAAAATGGCTAATTTTCTAAGTGATTCAATTTCCGTAAAATTCGTTGCCTTGGTGATATGCTTGGTCTGTCTTTGAAGCGGCAACACAAATAATAATCGCATTTTTAACGCTATTCGATCAAATACCTCTGCAACTTCGTTAAGTATACGTCAATAATAAACGCTGACGATTCTGTTGGAAATGAAATTCCCGACGAAAAGGTCATACTAATTATTCTCGGACAGGCAGCCAGCCAGTCGACTGTTTAGATGCCTTTGCTATCTCGAAATTCGATTTTCAGTCGGTGGCTAGATGAAATTATGTACTTTTCCTAACGGGCAGCTTCATGAAACGTTAAATTGTACCCTTACTCTTTGTTTCAAATGAATGACTGAAACTTTATTATCGCTTCATGTCGTAAAAATCTACATTTAACTTTTCTCTTGTTTTTGTACAAAATAGGGATAAAGCACACCCTCACAAAGAGCAACCTATTTGAATATGTAATTGAATGTACAGATAAGTAGATAATACTTAATTATATTATTTTATAAGGACATGTAAGTATCCATTTCTAATGTTCATAAACGAAAAAACAGTTTTAGGACGTTCAAGTATCAAGTAAGCAGACTTTCAATGATTTCAGATCCTTACACTCCACCCCCCCCCCCAAATAGTATCCTCATTTTTTAATCAAATTCAGAATTCGGCTATATTCGTGATCCTTTCGAGTGTGATGGCCAGACTCTTATATTCTTCAACGGCCTGTTTCATGCAATGACTGAAAGCGCTTCTACTACCATTAATGTTTCTGATGGAGATCTAGCCTCTGCTTCGGCCTCCCGTCAAGAAACGTTCCGATCGGTGTGATCTTACATCCGTTTAATATATTACCAAAATGTCCGCAGTATAAACAGCAAGATTAATAAGCTGAAAATGAACATTGAAACCTTATCAGTAATCCAGGATGTCATTGTGTTTACCGAAATCTGGCTATCGCCTGAAGTTAAATTTACATGACTTTGAAATATTCAAATGCAAGAGAGGATAAATTATTGGTACACCTGGTCGTGATGGTAGACTGTTGGTTGTATGTTACCAATAGTATTCTGTGGATAAGTATTTCTGAAAATGTATTTTGGGGAAAGTAGACTGGTAATTCGAGCAGGTTATATAGCACAACTCTGACTCTCATCGACGACTACAATTTTCCTACAACCAGAACGAAATGTACAGTGAGCGTGGATCCGGCCCACCTGTCCGTAATACTATTGCAGAGATGTCCCTTCGTCAAGCCCTTGCTGAGATGTATCTGGTGTTCCACAAGGTTTAAACATCGGCCCGATACTATTTGTCTTGTTCTTAAATAATCTCTATTATCGTAATTTCACCTCTAGGCTATTATGTTAGCATATGCGGATAGATCGAAAATGTATAATCCCGTTTGCTGAGTGTCGGATTCCGAGACATTAAATACTGAGTTGTCTGAATTCGGATTATAGTCAGAATCGAATAGGCTACATCTTAACTGAAATGTAAGTAAAATTATACCAATATACAAGGAAACTAGACCTATTCTTTTCGACTATAGCCTGAGATCCCGAACACTTCAAAGAATTGAAAACTTCTACGATCTGAGTATAATGTTTGATTCTAAGCTAAAGTTTGATGTGCATATAAGAAATGTAACAGCTAAAATAAGTGCCTGATACTCTGGACTTCGTACTGCGCTTGGCTAAATACTTTCAATTATGCCGTTCTTTACTGTACCTATTTGAAATGCTTGTTCTTCGAACTATGCCTTATGTATCCTATGTCTGGACGCCCCACTTGGATTGTCGCATTAATAGTAGTTCTGCGTAGATTCCTTAGAATCCACCCTTTGAAGCAGGAAAGCCGATGTTATGCTCTGACTACAATTACGTGCTTATCTCTAGCGAATTTAACGTAGCAACTACCAAGTGATTTGATATCAGTTTTAATATTCTGAATGGCTTGATGTTCTCCAGACCTTGTATTGATAATTTTCGGTTGAGCCCTTCGAACGTTGAGCAATGCATTTACGATACATCATATCGCTCTAATTTCAGTAGGCTGATTAGAGATTGAAACGCTTTAGATGTAAATACAAATAGGGCCTCTACTCTATATAAATTTAAAAGAAATATCAAAGCTAAACTGTACAAGATATATGTGATCCAAAATGACTGAAATTGTTGTGTTGTTTTGAAGTTTCGACTGTTTTAAAAAGTAGCTTTTTTCAGAGCCCCTTCCACTTATTTTTTACTTTTCTAAAGGGTTCTATAATTAATGATAATAAATAAATAATTAAATTAAATTTTTAAATATTAGTGCTTAAATAAATGTTCTTCACTAGATTTCATTTTTATAATTTTGCGTCAAGTCATTAATTTTTTCTTGTACATTCAGTACACCAGGATGAGATCTTTTTAAAGCATGTAAGATATAGTAAGAGTTTTTGTTAAAAAAAACGTGAAGATTAATATTTTTATTTAACATTATTGGCACACTAAAACCTTATAAAAACATAGCAATATTTAAACCAAAATGACACTTTTTGCTACACATTTATTCGCATTTTAGAAGTTAATTAAATAACGTTTAATATTCCCGTTTGAGTCTGTTTTAGAAATCTGTTTCAGCCAAAATTGAGTTTCTTTCAATGTCAATTTTTCATATAATAGTTTCTTTCAAGCATCAAAGCCTTTCGTATCGATTTTCTAAGAAAGGTTTTGTTGTACCCAAAAGTTAAAAATACTTTCATTACGTCAAAATCTTCTTTTATAAATCGTGTTAAGTAAAATTTTATATATTTTTTTCAAACGCGTATCTAATTGTAAAAATTTGTTATATTGTGCATAATAGAACCACCCTGATCCATAATGACCGATGATAAGTTATTATCTACAATCAATATAATTATAATGAATATTATTTTAAACTCATTTTTTTATCTTACGTTTATAACATGCCTCCAATCTCATTGTCAGAAAAAGTAAGAAAACATTGAACCTATCCCACCCTAATGCTTATATAATAAATATAAATATGGAATCAACAGAAACAACTACTCTGAGGGCTAATACACCTACTGGCATTGAATTATACTGTTGATTCCGATGAATTCTTAGACGAAGATAATAGCATATTCAAAAAAGAAAGAAGGCATTGAAATCCTTTTTCGTCTAAATTTTAAGGATCACAGATCCCACATTTCGAACGCGTCCTACACAGTAGGCACAGCGTACCGAAAGCCATATCCCACCACCGGTTTCGACCTATCGGGTCTCATCAGGTGGGCACTACTGTGTAGCAGGCGTTCGAAATGTGGGATCTGTGATCCTTAAAATTTAGACGAAAAAGGATTTTAATGCCTTCTTTCTTTTTTGAATAGCTTATATAATACTTGAACGTCCACTTTCTATTAATTTTGTTTTTTAAAAAATCGTAGAGTTTCAAAGAACTATTGGGAATATATGTACACACGAATTCTGCGTTCCACGATAAGCATTTACTTCGTGCAAGTTCGTGATAATGACCAATTTTTGACTGTATTAGTGTTTAAATTAGGTGATGAAATGAATTATTTCACCGGTGCACAGATGTGCCACTTCTTTTGATTCCTATGGGGGAATCGGCGCAATAAACGGACTTCGTGTTTTAATTGTTTATTACACCCAACTATTTACAAACTATATACACTAATTTTACATGAACGTCGTTACTGCTACTTATTTACGAAGATTAAATTATTATGATTAATTGATTGAAACTATATGTTGTTTATACTATACGTTTATAGAGATCTTGCTGTAATTGTTGCTATATGTTAAAATGTACTAAAAATGATCTCTTATAAACGTTTGATGGTTTTATCTAATATGTGAATGAATGAATTGATTGAACTGTACTTACTTGTTGATTTAATTCAAAATATTGGGTTTATGGTGCTGATACCAGGCTCTTGAAGATCCAATTCGGAGGGGACTTCTGATGAACTTCTTTGAATGATCGGATGATTTTAAATTGTAGCACTACACGACGTATCACTTGCAATTAGTGGAACTGTTATCACGAATGCACTTTACATCCGGCTCAAAGGACCATGTTTAAATTAGGTGTATATAGTTTGTAAATAGTTGGGTGTAATAAACAATTAAAACACGAAGTCCGTTTATTGCGCCGATTCCCCCATAGGAATCAAAAGAAGTGGCACATCTGTGCACCGGTGAAATAATTCATTTCATCACCTAATTTAAACATGAAGGTCAATAACTTACAAACAAAAAATGAAAAGATAAATCCGAACAATTAGTGTGTAGTATTCTAGTCCATGATGTCCACAGCGTGAGTGTAGAGCCTGCTTTACGTTCTGTTTGTTAATGGTTTTCTACCAATCCCTGACCAGTAAAGTAGGTATGTAATTATTAAGAAATTATTATATCAGGCATTGTAAAGTATCATTGTGGTGTCATTCTTCTAATTTTTACCCTACAGGAGAGTAGGTATACTAATGCGTCGTTTTCCGATTGTGTGCATAGGTGTATCTTAATTTCATTTTCCTGTAATGGGATAGATTAATATTCGAACATTTAATCGATATTGTGCGTAACATGGCAGTATTCTATGCATATTTTACGTCAACGGTTTAACATGCCGGCAAGCCTCCTCATTATTCTTGTTTAAATTGCGTCAATCACAATCAATAATTGCCGTCAATGAAAGCTATGAACCATAAAGTTTTGAATTAACTGTTAAATTTAAAGCTAATCCACACCTTTCGCAGTCCATTAAATGCTTGATAACCTTTTAAATACTAACCCATCAGAGATTATCCTGAAAATTTCAACATGAATGTCCATATTGAACATTTGCAAAACAGCACATTCGTAAAAACATTTATATTATAAAAGAATCGGTCATAACAAGGATAGGATAAGAAATCTTCATATTCCAAAATATTTTCTCATATATATACATATATGTGTTACGGGTAAAGATAGATAATCGAGTAAACATAGGTTTACCCAGGTAAACTGCGTAATACCCAAGACTCTTGGGTAAAGTCCAAAATATATTTGGAATTGTACACGTTCCGGTTTTACCCGGGTAAACCGCGTTTTATCCGCTTTCGCTTGGTTAAAATTAGATGTACCATGAAAAACATATTTAATTCAAAAAACACATTTTACAAATAAAAATTAGAATTCTAAAACTGTATTCTCTTAAAGGTAATCTACTCACGAGTACTTATTTGTTCAAACAACACAAGCTGCTGTTACATTTCGAGTTGCAAAGATTTCCAATAGCTTTACCTAACCTAAGCTAACCTAACCACAAGTCCTTTTTTGTTATTTTAAAGAAATGGATAAAAAGGAATTTCGTGTGTTATTATAGCATTGCTTTTTAGCGAAAAAAATACTGTTGAAAACAAGGCTTGGTTTGATAAACATTATTCGGACTTTGCACCAGGAAAATCAACTGTAATAAAGTGGTTTGTTAAATTTAAACGAGTCGAAATGAGCACCGAGGACGATGCACGCAATGGACGCCCCAAAGAGGCTGTTACCGACGAAAACATCAAAAAAGTCCACAAAATAATTTTTGATAACCGTAAAGTAAAGTTGATTGAGATAGCTGAGACCCGACCCTAAAGTTATCAAAGGAACGTGTTGGTCATATCATGTATGAATATTTGGATATGCGAAAGCTCTGTATAAAGTGGGTGCCAGGGTGTTGCGCGAGCTAACAGTCGATAAAAACAACAACGGATCGAATCGATAAGCAGTGTTTGGAGCTGTTCAATCGTAATAAATCCGAATTTTTGCGTTTGCGTCGATATGTGACGATGGATGAAGCATGACTCCATCATTTCACACCGGAGTCCAATCGACAGATGACAGTCAGCCGAGTGGACTGCACGTGATAAACCGACTCCAAAGCGTGGAAAGACGCAAAAGTCGGCTGGCAAGGTTATGGCATCAGGCATCAGTATTCTGGGATGCTCATCATCAAATGTTATAATATTCATCGATATCTTAAAACGGAGATAACCATAAACAGTGACTTTACGTAGCGTTATTGGAGCGTTTAGAAGACGAAATCGCGGAAAAGCAGCCTCATTTGAAGAAAAAAAGAATCAAATGAAATCGATGGCTAAATTCCATGACTTGGGCTTCGAATTGCTTCCGCATCCACCGTACTCTCCAGATCTGGCTCCCAGCGACTTTTTTCTGTTCTCAGACCTCAAGAGGATGCTTGCTGCACAGAAGTTTCACGCCCATGAAGGGGTTAATTGTAATAGCCGAAACTGAAGCCTATTTTGAGGATAAAGACAAATCGTATTATAAAAATGGTATCGAAAAATTGTATGACCGCTATAATCATTGTATCGCCCTCAAGGGAACTATATTGAATAATAAAATCAAATTCTATCAAAAAAAATGTTTTTTTCTATGCTAGCCTACGAACTTTTCAGCCCACCTGTTAAATAATAGTACATTACATTCATATAGCTACAACTATCATTTTCATTATCGTGTAATGGATTTAAGAACAAAATTGTGAAAAGTACAATACAATCACTTTTTCAGTAATTTTTCCGAAGGTTTTCTATGTTACAGTCTATAGCCATCGGCATCGGCTGCTTTATGCCGAGTTGATGTCTACATTTCATCGGTACGTAATTCAATTACCTCTGAAATGTGCGATAATTAATAATAATTACGTTGTATTAATACAGGATCGGAGAATGAAATTTCAAGTAACGCTCACGTCCTACTGCAAATTCTATCCGGTAATTCATCAACTTGTGCCGAATCGAACACAAGTGCGCTCTAATTACTGGCTTGCAACAAATTTCACATTGATATCACCAAACTGAGGATATATACGTATACCTACACCAACCAAAAAAAAAGAGAGTAAGTCATTAGGCTTAGAAAACAATTAGAAGAAAATTCACAGACGTTTATTTAAATATGCAATGTATATATTCATACACTACACGCAATAATAAAAGGAAAAAATGAAATTTATCCAAGAATTAGTAGACAGAAATAGTAACGAAAAATGTTAAGAGTCTTTCTTAACAAAACCTTTTTAATTAAAGATGACACAGTCGAGAACACAAATAGATATTATGTAGTCTTTCAGAAATAATTTACAACCGAGAACAAACGAAAATTATTAAAAAAATTAAATAAAGATATGTCGCAGCTATTATGAATAATTCGTTTGTTTACAAATATGATGTACATATCCGATGTTTTCTAATATCACTTAGTAAATACTTAAAGAAAGAAGAAGACCATTGTATGCGTTCTCGTAGCTGATGATTTCTCCAATTTGTTGGTGCGAGAACCAAACTTAATTGAATTAAAAACTTCAAACGTGCCCGAGTGGCGTCGAGAAGCCAATAGACTTTTTAAACTGATTCTCCGACAAAAGTTTAATCAGCTCCTGGATGTAAACACTTTAATGACTCTTTTATTCTTTTTCGTCTTTAAAAACTGTACTACTTTCGAAGAACAAACAGAGAACAGACCCTCCGAATATGACGTAAACTTCTATTTCATTCTGCTTGTCTGGTTAATGTAATAAACTGTCAACGAAACTGTGATCAAACACTTTGCTTGATGTATTATTTAATTAACTAGAAATAGTTAGAAGCAAACTTAACCGTGATATCAGGTAGTGATATAAATTCATCGAATTCTTTTTAATAACTCACATTACTACTAAGTTTGTATGTCTTAATTTATCGACTCATATATAATAAATAATCTGAAAACTGCTGGCTGGTACTAAGAAGCACAGAGGAACTGTGTACTTTTTTTGAAATAAATTAATAGAACATTTATTTTCTCTTAATTTTGCAATATAATATTATAAATAACTTTAGTAAATTGGAAAACATTTCTACTCAAAGGTAAAATAAAAAATGTAAGCCTTTCCCAATCCAAATTATTTTTATTCAGCTAGAAATAACTAACTAAAACGTTTCGATGCTGATTTACACCATTTAAAGTGAGAATGTCGTTGGGCTATTTTTAGTTTATTTTTTTATCAACGGTATACAAAATTGCGTAATACGGTAATGTTGGTCAGAATATAAAATTTGTAGATACAAAATAAGTTAAACACATGATCAAACTAACGAATCCAAACCATTTTTAAATACATAACAACTCGTCAATTTCTCACAAAATGTTTATTTAAAACGACAATTATTTCACTACACTTTATCAAGTTTGGTTGAGTTTTACACTGAATATTTTACTATAATGGTAACTTTTATGTACAAGTTAAACCTAAGAAAAGGGGTGTTTGAACATGTTTAATAACGGTCTCGAAGTCTCGTCACGTTGTCAACGGAGCACTACCACTGAGGATGTCAGTCGCAGTAGCCGACGAAACGTCTGGACTTAATAGTTCACTTAGACCACGGCCCTACAGCCCGAATCTTTATTCTACTAATATAACACATTATTTAAATTTATGATTAAACATGTGATTGGTTTCTAACGAATGGTTGGAATAATTGAAAATCTCTTTTTAATTTTTGAAACGTTTAAAATATTCCTTTATTCTGATCTTAAAGGCTCTACCAGTCTACCTCATATAGCATTTATTACACAAACCGCAATTTAATTTATAAATTCCTGTTTTTTTTCTGAATTTTCAAATTTATCTTGTTTTTTATAACTTAATTAATAAACACTTAGTAGGTTATCGTGTCAAATACCTACTTATATCTTATATCAAATTTGAGAATCAACATTTAGTTACCTAGCTTCTTCTGGCTGAGTAAAAGTTTAGTTATGTCAAACAAAGCTTGCATTCCTCTTTATATCTTTTGATAAATTTAGAAAATTTTAGTGATAAATTGTGTTCCTTTACTCCACAACCAATTTGTCGGTGTCACACATCATATGTGACCTTAGTCACTACTCGATAGTATTTTACGTAACAAACTCACGAGCCACTACTGTGTTAATTAAAAATGCATTATAATCTAAAAGTATTTATGATATATACATATATGTCAAATAAAATAAATATCGAATATCCCTTACGTAGAAAAACGAAAACATTTTGTTATTGGAATTATTTGAAATGTATTTTATGTTGTTACTACATTTTGTATATGTACCAATCAGCAGTCTCAAATACGGTTAGGTACCTAACAGAACAACGTTATTCTGTAAAGCGCCCAGCCGAATACTCTAATTTTAAAGGTTGACTGCGACATACATATATGTGTAGTATATATGTATATGTATATAGTTTCGAATTAGTTAGTTACTTCGGATATTTTAATCAAGAACGAACTTTGCATTTTCTTTAGTTATTTTTCATTACAATGACTTTAATAAGTTTCAGTGGTAAAATACAATTTCAGTTCGCCTCAAGGGTACATTAAAAGAGGGTGTTTGTAATTTAAATGTAAATGTTGACCCAGAACCACTTTACTGTAAAAGCATTCTTTATGACGTTTTTCTGTCGTATCCAGTTTTTCTAGCATATCGACTTGATCAAAACATTTCCCAAATAAAAAAAAAAACAATGTAATGTGTGTACAAAAGAAAAAATTACCGCAATTTATTTTAATATAAATTGTAAAGGGGGCACCCCTTTGTTACAGTAGTGTCTATTAACAGATTCGTAATGATTCGTATATGTAATTTATATATATGCGGTATCCCCGCGAATTTATCATAGAAGAATTACCAGTTTACCCTCCAACTAAATAAAAAATAAAAATACGGAAGTAATTCGCCATGGACTCTTGGTGAAACATTATTTAAACAAAATATGAGTAGATTAAACACTTGAAGGAGTTTCACTTTATTTTATTGATTACTCTATGAACATTTCGCCTTGTTAGGGTATCATCAGGAGTATTTACAGTACTGAAGAGACTTACAATAATTTTGGTTTAAATATACCTACACATTATGATCTATTAACTTAAAGTCTAAGAGGGAGTTAATACCGAATTGTACTTAGTCGTTGGATAATATTTTGTTAGACAAAACAGCTTTATTAATTTCTAAAATTTCAAATCGATCTAAAATTTTTCCGCCCTGTAAATGATGTAATAATTTAATTTTGTTTTATGGCAAGTGTGTTTATTGTTTATTAAATGAGAGGAAAGTCCAGAGGCATGTTTATTGTATTTAGCGTTTCTAATGTGTTCGTCAAAACGAATTGATATAGCTCTTTTGGACTTTCCTATGTAAACAGTAGGGCAATCAGAACAGGTAATTTCGTAAACGCCACTTTTATCAGGGTTGTTGCCCTTGTTATTTAATTTGTTATTCACCAGAAATTTGCTTAAGGTGAAATTATTGAAAAAGGCAGGGTTAACATTAAATTCTTTTAATTTGTGCCCTAGGTTAATACTTATATTACCATAAAATGGGATTTTTCGCCAAATTTGTTGTTTGCAACTTTCAATGTTGTTGTTGTTTGGATAAATTGAGTTATATAAGTTCTTTTTTAATTTTTCTTGACAGCATTTTATCTATATTACAGTTATACCCGTTATTATTAGCTATAGCCTTTATGATATTTAATTCATTGATGAAATTTTCAGTGTGTAGAGGTGTGTTTACAAGTCTATTTAACATAATAACCTAGGTCACAAATTAAAAGAATTTAACTCCCTCTTAGACCCTAAGTTAATAGATCATAATGTGTACTGTAAATACTCCTGATGATGCCCTAACAAGGCGAAATGTACATAGAGTAATCAATAAAATAAAGTGAAACTCCTCCAAGTGTTTAATTTACTCATATTTTGTTTAAATAACAATAATTTATAATTATATATATTATAATAATATAATATTATAATTTATATACGTCTATTAACTTTACCTTAGAATCTGAGGTGAATAACTCTATTAATTTCATAGATTTAAATACAATTAACATTAATTTTTATTAAATCATTAAGCCACCCGCAGAATGCGAACAATATTCTCCAGAAATACAAAAAATACTGGAAATTAAATAATAAGCCCATAACCACGATAAATGAAAAAAAATGTTTAGAAATTCGATCTTTTATGTCTACTAGGAAAAATCCATTATAAATGTTCATTTCACTAACGGAAACAACAATGCATGAACGCATGCGTAGCAGGAAGAAACTTCCCCCTTCCTCTTCCAAACAACAGTACAATTAACATAAAAGTATATGGTTAATAAGTAAACTGTTACAATCATTATTGCGAATATAGTGTATAAAGTGAATTTATAAAATAACAAAACTATTTAGTGAAATATATATATATACGTATATTTATATCATGATTTACAAAAAACATCAAAGGTAATTAAATAATTTTATTGTAATTCCTTGGTGAATCTTTATCAGAGTAGAAAACAATTAGAAAAATCGGGGTGTCTAGCCAATGTATTAACAGTGAAATAAACAATTTGGTTACAAGCAAAAGAAATTTAAGCCTCTTATTAACTAGTAACTAATAATTATTCGTTAACCCTCTAACTTCTCCGTTTTTATTTCTGTACTGACACACATGAGTCTAACTTCATACTGATTTATCATTTACGTCTGCCGAATTTGCATTTTACATGTTATATGTATAAATAAACTACATATGGGAAAAAAGTTATAAGAGACTACCCCTAACTTTTTGAAAAGTGGACACGTGTTTTGCCCACTATCCCGCTTTCATAATGCCCACACTCAGTGTGCAAAACACGTGTCCGCTATTGAAAAAGTTGTGGTAATTAGGGGTGAGCCTCGTTTTAATTTATTTGTTTACCATAGTCGGCGTTATTATTCTTATGCTTGTATATTGTCATTTTTTATGAATAATTCTTAGCGTCCATCGAAAATAGAATATTTATACATTTCTTGTATATAAAAATATATAAATTTGCTTTAAAATATAAAAAATACTTTGAGAAATAAAACTGTCAAAACATTTTACCTTATGAAAGTCATGCGCATGCTCCACGGAATAACCCGAAGTTTGTTTGAATGCGTTCGTAAATAGCGACGCCATTATAGCGTGTTAAAATATAATAGTAAAAAGTACATAGTACAGTAGTACCCAGAACATGTAAGATATAAGCAGCAGGTATGCACCTTTTGTTTTCATTATCGCCTTACTTTTGCTACAATTACAATTGTCATATAATTAATAAATAATAATAATAAAAGTTTAATGTTCTATATTCCGATTATATCCTTATAACATACTATTGTAAATTCAACATAAGGCTTAAACTTGACATAAACCGTCTGTAGGTATAATCATGATGTAATAGTACCATTAAAAAAGTACTTATTAGATATATATCTATTTATGTTACCGAAAAAACCTGATTTCAGGATAAGCTGGTTTTGTCTAAGCCAAACAAATGTATCTTAAAATTGGGTAGGTTAAATTACAAAACAAGACAACCTCAACTAACCATAACCTAACCTTCCCAATGTGCAATGAAATTAGTAAAAAATAAATAATCATTTGATTATTACTTTAGGTTGCCCATATTTAACATTTAAAAGCTACATTGACATCTAATGTTTCATTTTTAAAATTATTTTTCATTAAACTAATTAGAAATGAAAGACCCTATAAATGTTAAAAAGTAAAATTTTCCTTTATTGTTGGACTTTATACTAAACCATGCACTTACCTATTTTTATAAGTCTTAGGATAAACATATCTATTAATGATAAAGGCATATTGTTTTAAAAGCATTTTAATTATAAAAGTAAATAACCTAAACATGACTACACAAAAATACATTCATTTATCATAAACAAAATTAAGTAGTAGAAACAGTTTTTAGTTGATTCTAAACAGAAGTGTCTTGGCCCCAAGGATCCTTCCTTTCATTTAAAAGAGCAACAGAACTTTCACCAAGCTTTATCAAGAATTCTCCCAACTTCTCTTTTGAGTATGCCTGCAAAATAAACAACATTTACATTACAATGTTCAATTGATATTAAAGACAATATTCTGTACTAAGATTAAAAAATATCAATTAATTCTACTAACGTTACAAAATAATTTAAAATATTCCCAATAACAGTCAAAATTAATTTACCTTATATAATCCATGTTTTTCTGAAGCTATAACATCAGCCAATTGTATACACTCTTCATAATGTCCAGACTCATACAATACTGTATACAAAAGTAATGCACATTCGGGTATTACTTTCGACCTCATATAGCTTGCATCCTTGGCCTCAGTTAACCATCCTTCAGGAAATAGCAGGACATTGTACAGCAATGTTTTAGCAGCTTTAGCTAAATGGGTACTTGATAATTTCCACCGTTCTGTTTCCGCTTTAAACTGTGATACACGATGTTGATGTGCTACTTTTTCCGTGAATTGTGCATTCTCATGGAGTTCCCCAGGTGGCAACGGTTTCGAATTATATTGCTCGAACCACAATGTAAAGGCATCTTGTGAATCTAAGTATGTTTTATAACTAAGGTGTTCTCGAATTACTTGGCCAGCTCTAGACGATGTCAAATCTTGATCAGCCAAGACAGAGTCCACTGCATCAGCAGGCACTTTGCCAAATGCCACTTTGGCACACTCTACTTTACCCATTGTTAAGAACATAAAAAGTAAGGCATTACACTCTTCCAAAAGCTCAAAACGTTGTGTATCATAAATTAGGAGCCAGTCAAGTGCTGAAATTTTCAAAGCATCGGCAGTAGTAGCTTTTTCCTAAAATTAAATCAAAACTTTTAAAATTGTTTTACAATAAGTGAAATTGGATAAATGCAATGAAACACTTCGTTAAAGTTTCATTAAAAGAATTTAGTGAATTTCTGATGCGTTTCATCTGTTAATGTCATTTTCAAAGCTAAACAAAAAAAAACTATGAAATCTGTATAGTGAAACTTTAACCAAGTTTCATTTTACTTTAATTTGGGTACAATATCTGTAAACTTCTTTTTTACAGGTATTTGTAAACTTATTGTGAAATAAAGAATGTGAAGCGTCCTACTTCACGAACTTCAGCACCTTTGGTGAGTCTTGTTTAATTTTTACTACACATTTTGTTTTTACCTGTAAATCGCCACCTTCTGAAATTTCGTGCGGCTTGTTCCTAATATTATAAACGACCTGTTTAGTCACTTTCAAAGTGTCTAGACCACAATTTTCGCCAAATTTTAACGCCTCTCGCCTCTCTAAATCTTCAGTTATTTGCTCTAGGTATGACGCATAAACATCGACTTGTTTATTTATATCTAACTTACTAACATAATAAGCTATTAACTGAGTTTCTTTTAGTTCACATAGATGATCAATGTATCTGTAAAACATTTTGTTTTTTATTAATTCTTATTTATGAATTGTTTTTGTAATAACTGAAAGCAATACAATGCAGAAACTTACGCTTTTACACATTTATTTAATATACTTCTGTCGTTTATAAGTCCCAATTCATCAAATAACAAAATTAAATGAGCTGCAAATCGTAAGAACTGCGTTGAGACACATTCATCTTCCACCCAGATGTCAATTTCATCCAACAAATTCACCATATCATCCAAAATTATATATTTTTGTATTTTGTAATCTGGCAGTGTTGCTTTTTTACTTATTTCATCATTAGATGAAGATTCAATTCGATCAAAAACTTCATTAAGAGACATTCTAAAGGAGCAAATCAGTTAGAATATATACATGTGCAGTTTAATGAAAAAAGGGTGTAATGTCCTAACAATTTTAGGTTTCAATATCATTACCTCTGTTCCCAATATTCGTCTTTAAGGGGACTATAAGTTCTTGGCATAGAATCTCTAAGTTCTGATTCTACTCTAATATCAACTAAAACTTTAATGTAAGCCCATAGACAATCTTCCCATGTCTTACAGACTGTTATTAGTGATTCCAAATGACCACAGTATGCTGCTACAGCTGCTTTCTCATAAGGATTTAAATACTCCTTAAAAAGAAATTAGTTTTGATAATACTGTGATTACAATTAATAGTTGGTGAAAGCTGATGAACAAAAAAGAATGTAAAATACATTGATGTTGTAAAAACATATGATGAATATGTACACATTTTCTCAACTAATTCAGGTTTTCCTTAATTTTATTTAATTAACAAATATTCAGTGATAATGAAAGTATAAACACCTTTTCACAATATTCAAGAGCTACACTTTTCCACACATCTCGATACTTATTTCCTTCAACAGGTTTTATTTCTTGTAAATTTGTATCCATTACTTCGTCATTAATTACTTTCATATCATCTGAATCTGTGTCACTTATGTCATCATTTTTGCAAATATTAGGATCATGGTATAAACGCCATCCCTCCAACAGAGCTGCCCTCCATGAGTGACCAGATTCAGCACAAATCTAAAAATGTTCATTAACTATAGTATAATTACAATTTACCAAATTAAATACTAAAAACCTTTTGGGCTTCTTCAAGTTTACCACATCTTATTAGAGAAAACATTTTCCGACACAATGTATCCTCATCACTTTGGTCTATATCATGCAGGGGTAATTTCTGGTAATGTGGCGCATCTGGATCCAATCTATTAATGATTTTTCTGGAACTCTCAAAAACTATGGTTTCTGGAGATTCTAGTTGATGTAGAGTGTTTTCCCATCCGACAGAATTATTGTCTGTGAAATGATAAACCACATCCTCTCTTTCAGATGCATTCACTTCTAACCAATCTATTACTAACTGACATTCTCTTAAGAGACTATCATGTTTAAATAAATTAAGCACACATATCTTTTCACTTCCTGTATTAGATTCATCATCCATATTTTCACTTCTTGTCATTAGCCTATCTTGCATTAGTACCACTAATAACCGCCAAATATTACGTTCTTTTTCTAACCAAGACTCCTCAGGAATGCCCTGTACGGTTATTTTTGATTTTATGCCTCTGACTACATTTAATGCATCTGAACAACATCCTGCTAGGTCAGACAATATATTAAATGTATTATCTTCTTGAGAATGAGATTGTAATGTCTCGAAAAATTCTACATACAAGTTCTCTGCAGCTGTTGTCCAAGGCTTATTTGCTTGCAAAATCGAACCCGTTAAGGTTCGATCACCCTCAACTATATTGTAAAAAGTATTTTCGGAGGTTGTTCTGTTAACATTAAGTCGTTTTAGTTCTTCTGCTGTTAACGATAGGGAAATATCCGAAAAAAATGTTTTTTGCAATTCTAACCTCTTTGCCTCTATAGGTGTTAAAGTTAAGGAAAAATCGATATCTTTTCGTTGTTTTACTTTTTGTGCTGTTGAATGTATCAAACTTTTATCTTTTGTTGAAATTGCCGCATCTAAAATTCTCAAAGATCTGTTTAAATCGTTTTCCATTTCGTAAAATGCGCCAATACTATGTACACATAACCTTAAACTTCTCTGTTGACTGTTAACTTCATCTTCTTTTTGTCCAGTTATTGCGCATTTAATCATTCAGCAATGATGCAAAGATTAACCAGAAAAACCGATTCAAAAATATTATCTTACTTGGATCAGCAATTTAGTTATCAGATTAATTGTACAAATGATTTGTTTTCATAGCCAAATAAAATTATTTTATGAATTTCACAATTTTTATCAAATGAACTTGACTGTATTGTTTGAATATTTGTTATTCCGATTTTAGAAGTGAACCTTACTACATAATAAATAGTAAATGGTACTGAAAAAATAAATTCAAATAAACAGCACGCAGATTTCGTTTTCAATGTTTGCATAAAAATTATAGGTGTATATTAATACTTTTATATTTTAATTGAATAAAAGAAAATAATTTATACATTTTTATTCACTCCTTCGCTAATTCAATAAGAAATGTTCCCACATCCTTTTCGTATTAAACCTAGAACGAATGTCTAATAACAACCTTTCATTTCAAAATAAAAACATTACTTAATTGCAGTTATAATTGGAAATGGTTTATGCATTTATAATGTATGCATATACCCATATGTTAAAAGTCCACGCGGCCTTATTATAAAAAAACTTATATAACAATCTAAACCACGAACTACATAATGCCAATCATACCGTTCATTTTTATTAATATAGTTTGCATTTTAATTTCAATAACAATTTTATATTTGGCATGGCAACATTAAAAGTTTTCCACGAAAACTTTCAGTTTTTAAAATTTTAAACACAAGGTTAGTTCTCCTGTCATTCTTAAAATAAAAAATAAATGAATTAATTGTGATTCATTTTTTTTTTTTTTTTTTTTAATTCGACGCCCCCTCGTAAGTACGTTAAAACGTACATCAACAGATACGTGTGCATGTTGTTTGAGTAACTTAATAATAAAGTTGGTCCAGGTTCAATGGCCGCCAAAAACGTGAAGAACGCTTCTGTTCGTTTTACTTTTCATTTTATTGTACACATACGGCAACACTTACTATCGCTTGTGAATCCATCTCTCTGCTTTAAAAAAGCGATGTGCGCCTTTCGTAGCGCAATGTAGAAGGTGCATGCATGCATGATGCACTCTTCAGTTGAAATGAATACCAAAACGTTTTAAATGTGTCTACTGTGTATGTATGTATGTATGTATGTATGTATGTATGTATGTATGTATGTATGTATGTATGTATTATATAGAAAATTAATAGCCGAAGAATTTCTTAATAACACAATCAAAAACGAGTATATTACAAAAAAAATTTTGATGGAAACTCCACAAACCTGAAGACGCCACAGTGTGGCGAAATAATTATTGTAGAGTTTCTCAATATTTTTTATTTTTTTATAAGTTACTCGACTTTGATTTTATTATTAAAATAGAGTTACAACAAGTTAAAGCATCGTCTATATTAATTTCTTATTACCTATTGTACCCTTTTTTATTTCTGAAGATGACAGCTTCTCATTTACTTTTACTTTCTCTTGTTTTTTCAATTAAACAAATAGTTGAAGTACCAACGCGTTGTAATGATATATTTTCTGGTATTTTTCTAATAGCAAGAACATATTCGGAAGAAGTGTTAAGAATATTTCATAAATTAAAAAAAATAATAAAAACTGAAAAATATTTCAGAAAGAACACTTGGCTTGTTTCACAGATTTTATTATTTCTCTAACGATCGTTTCGGTCACAACACCATTTTTAAACAGTATTAAATTACTAATTTTGAGTAACAACGATCGTTAGAGAAATAATAAAATCTGTGAAACAATCCAAGTGTTTATTTAATAATGTTTCACCAAGTGCCAAGCGAGTCTACTATTTCAATTATTTCATAAATTGTTGATTTTTTTCTGTAATTATTTGAATTTTTTTTTTTTTTTTGAAATATAAATCGTCTTAATGAAATATTTTGAAATATTGGTTAGATATTTTAAAAGTATTAAAATATTTAGAATATTTTTTTAATATTAACAAAAACGACCACTGTGGTATAATCTGCTGACGAGAAAATACATATTGCAAATATGTGTTGTTTAAAATATCACAAAATTGTCTTAAATTTTGAGCTGCTAATATTTCTAAAATATTTTTCTTAAATACTTGTTACAATTTTTAAATATTTAGAGAAAATCTTTTTCCATTTTTCATTTGAAACCTAAATAAAATATAGTGACACACAGCCATCAACTTTTGCTAAAAATATCTTGAAACACCAAGTTTTTAAAAAATTTCTACTGTTAGAATTTGAAATTCAAGAAATGCTATTCAATAATTCTGTTTTTTTTAGTGAATTTCTAGAATTATCATAAAAAATATATGGAGGTACAAAAATTACATTAATTTGAAAAGGAATAATATATTTTTATTTCAACCTTATGACCGGTTAATTTCTATAAATGTAGAATGCAGGATGTTATATACAATACATTTAAATTGTACATATTTTCTTGGAAGTCTATTGAACTCTTTTTGAGCGTATTGATATACTGAAGCATTCCTTTTTTAAAAGGTTGTTTATGTAACATCCATTAGATGGACTCTTTTAAACTGGACAGTATTTCTGTTTGCATTTTTTATATTCATAAAATTGCGTAACTTACTTGTCAGAAAAGATGATTCCGTCATTTACTTCTTCTAAGTTAATTTAAAATTGGTAAATACATAAATTGAAGAAATGGCCAATAATGAGCTTTATTGGTGTGAGTATGTCGTAAAATAGACCTTAGACGTTCTTCGAACTCCCCTATTTCCGTTTAACGCCCCTTCCTTTTATATATCTACATCATTATATAAGTGAACCCGTTCGTTCGAGCTTCGGAATGCGGAAGGCTGACCGTCAAAAGATAACAGGGTAAATAACGGTACAGCCCTACTTCAGCTAGGTTAGTAATCCACAACCCTTTCACAACATCATTTGTTATTCCTTGACGAACCCTTACGGCAATGGGATTAGACCAATTGCACTGCAGTTTTATAATTTTTACTTATAACTAGCATTAATACATTCGAAAAGTAATTTAACAAAAATACATATCATACATGTGCACAATTACAATTAGAATATTTCCATGTATGATGTTTAATTTCCAAAAAGTATTACAATAAAGAACTGTACAAACACCGATTAATAATGAAAATCATTCCTAGTAATGTCTGTTTAATCGTTTTTAATAAGAAAACGTGGAATATTCATATAATTTTCTTATAACCTGTAAGTTATTTAATTCTATACGGATCTTTATAAAAACATCAATAATTTATTAATTAAATTCGGTCTGCCTGTGAACGTATTACCATATATTAGTGTTTAGTTTTTTTTTTTCTTATGATTAAGTAGCTGGTATGATTACCAATTTTTTTACAGTTCAGGTCAATAATATTGTCTAGGAAAGAAGCACGAATGTTGTCACTCTATAAGTCGCCAGTGCATTTCATCTACATTTGTACGATTTGTTCTCAAGTTATATTTCTTCCACTTCTTTTTTTCAACTCGGACAAGACGTTACAAATGGAGAGAAACCTAATGACCCAAAGTTTTTTGTGATCGCTTCTATAAAAAAAATCCCGGAAAGTTGGAAATACGATAGTCCTGCTTTATTTAAACTGACTATAGGGACAAATAACGATATTTTTTCTAAACTAAATAATACAATACATAAGAAGTTATATAAATCGATTATATAACTTCTAAAATGAAAGAAATCTTTAAGATATCAATTTCATCTAGTTTCATACACTGTTATTTAAATCTCTAAATACTGTCCAAATAAATTTATATACCTACGTACTAGTACCAGTTGAACCCGTCCAAACTGGTCAGCTAATTGCAGAGTATTCAATCTTCAGACGAGATAGCTGCACCGATTTGCTTTAGCTACCTATCTACCTATATAGTGAAGTAATATAAATATTTGTAACATTGCCTTAGGAAATTACACTCCTTAACAAACAGGTATAAAATCCATAGGTTAATTCAATATTGACTGGGTTTAAGAATTATTTATCAATTTTGTACATCTACTTCAATGGTGTAATTCTTGCTTTAACAGCCAGGTAATTATGTCATATTTGAAGTAATGTGATCATTGCACCGCTTATCGTGTTTGTATGCTTTGTTTTTGTCTGAACGAGCGTCAACAACAATAACAATTAATTTTTAGACTAGACACTCCGCCAGACGAATAAATCCAATTTGTTTATATAATTCACGCTATCATAAAAACTGGACAGTGTCTACATTGAGAGATCGTCAGCCGTTGCTACTGCTACTGCTGTTTGCCGCACAGATCTATTAATCGCATATAAATTGACACAGATTTATTTGTGTATCCACAATTTCCAGGTGTTTGTTATTGCACGTGCATCAAATGTTGAATTATGATTTCTTTTAATCGGTTGCTATTACGGCACTTTGAGGGTGATGTAAGAACTTTAAACAAATGCAGATAATTTAGCAGGACATCGTCTAAGGATCAATGGTCAGTAATTTTTGTGACTATGTAATAAGAATTAGTCTGTTCGGTGGTGGCTCGTGCCTTCAAAAATAAGTGAATAGTTTAAAAAACGAAAAAACACTAAATTTAGAATTAGGTGGAATATGCTCACGAATATCCCTGAGAATATGTCAGACAATGTGTATATTTCGAGTTAAACATGCATAGGAATGCTAATAAATATCTCCGGGACTCCCCAGGGTAAAAGAAGATCTAAAATACGTGCAAGTGTAATAAACTGATCGACTCGCCTCGGTCTCTTCCCTACTCGGGGACGGCTGGGGAACGCTAGAATTGCAAATTTGCCGCTGACGTGACTGTTGTCATAGCAATCTGCTCGCGCTGGCAGATGTGCGACGTTCACGTGCTTAGCTCTTCTCTTGGGCAACGGGCTATTTAAAACATTACATAACTTTCTAAGCAGATAGTGTAAAAATTATAGTTGTTTATGAAAGACATAAATCTCAATATTATCCAAAGAATGTGTGAAAAGGCTCTTCGGCTACTTCATCTGAATAGCGCCACTGTATTTCTAATCTTTAATCCAGTGTTTCAGAAAATTCTATGGTAATTTTTAACAGTATGATTTTTATTACCATACAACTGCAAACTATCCAATACGATTAAAAGTGCGAGTTTGACTAGCTCATCGAGGATTCCGTACCTTATCAAACTACGTATATATATATATATTTTTTATTATGTAAGAAACCATTTTTAATATTTGCCGTTTAAGCACAGAGTATTTTTGTGTAAAACCGTTTTGATGAAACCATGATTTTAATGCCCCAAAAAATTAAGTAGATTTTTTTAAAAAATGTACCTACATATATAATTGCGCTCTACTTGGAAAACTGTTTTTTAAAATTATAGGTACAATTTAAAAAACTTGCCCTCTGAATGAGATACTCCATTCAAATAAAACGTTTTTATAACGTAGAAAGGTCATAAATAAATAATTCTAATTTCTACAAAAATGGTACGTATGTTAAAGAAACCGCTGCCCCCCTTCCTGTTTGAACAAATTGATACTAGATCCCCTGCATCCAATACTCATCTAATTACATAATTAACAATAACTATAAAATTTAAAATAGGATTCTCGTTTTGTTAAACTAACAGTAAAATAGGATACGTAAACTTTTTACATGAACAGTTTAGATTTTGAGTTTGAATTAAAGCTTTGCCTTTCTTTTGGTGTCTGAATTTATATTTTAGACAATTTCATGTTAACTGGTCAATAACTTTTTCCGTCGCCACAAGTGTCAAAATATTCAGATTTTTAATCGACTACTATCAATGGTCATTGATTCTTCGTGGATGCAGAATAAAACGCGCCCAACGCGAATCCGATCGACGTTTGCATTCTAATGTCTCGGTAATCAGGCATTTACATAATGATGTAGCGTCTTAAGGAATCACGGTCCCATGAACGGATAATAAGGTGGTAACTTTTCTTTTTGATTTATAGACCCGACGGACATGTCGTCGACTCTACATCCACCATATTGACAGTCGTCTTCTACGTGCTTTTGCATAGTATACGCCTCGCCTGTCAATAGTAAAACAGGGCAATTTACTCGAATAATTTTCCTCAAATAGACGTTAAATACCCGCGCGAACAAGCATCGCTCATGGTTGTACAAGACGATTTTCGCGTAGCTCATTCGTTTAATTACATGTTCACATTACATACATACGAGATGTATTAGATCGAACAGGGCTGTTTCTACTTATACAAATCAGGGCGAAACGGAAAGTGTTTTCTTACAGGTTATTCATTATAGCTACAATTACACATTTTATTTACCTACTCTGTGTGTGGTTTGTAATTCTGTGAATTATGTTCAAATGTATATAAGTTCTATTTTACCAACAAAGTACAGTGGCCGGCACGTAAGGAGATTCAAAAGCCTTAAATCATCGAATGCGCAGTGGCAAAGTGAAGGGTTAATCGACCGGTAGATAGAATGATGACTGCTCATCAAAGTTCACTAGCGTAGTGGCAAACAGTTGCAAATTAACAGAGTAGAGAAGTGGTTGTTTGTAAAGAAATAATATACTTACAACTACTAACCACGATATTATCGCCGCCATCGAACCTGATAGCCAACCTAAACAACATTATTTATGATTTCTGATACATGCACAAATCGTACAACTATAAACGAAACTACGAAATATAAAAATAGCAAATATAAGGATCGATTGTACAAACTAAGTTTTCTAACAAATGCCTTAATAAATAGACCTGGGTAAGATACACCACATAATTCATATTATCAAGTTTTGTTCATTGGACTTTATTTTGTTTGTCAACAACTTATTTCTATGCATACCTAATAATCTTTAAATCAGGTATTATTCCTAGATTTATATAATTAGGTACTTATAACCGTGATTTTCTGCTTATGTTCATGATGATAATGAAATTTTAATTGTTCATAGACGCTTTGTCTTTATCTTCAATAAAAATGTTCAGAATATTTCTATCTAATATCATGTTACTAATTATTGAATTTTTCGGATTCGTAAACGACAGAGATGGCCTTGACGACAAGCAACGCATTACGCATGTGCAGGAGAGGGAGCTGCTGTTTTGCTTTCGCGTCCCCAACCCTACAATAGTGAAACATTTTAAAACTGTAGTAGCAATATTATTACGAAAAGGGAACCTTTAGTTTGTATTTAGCTAATAACAATATCTGCATTATTTTATTACAAAATTCAATTTAATAATAGCAATTATTAAACAACAGCTGACTTTTGTTTACCTTTACTTGATGTCTTAACGGTAGGTAATTTAACTTCTTTTAATAATGTCCTTTACATATAATCATTCATTAAATTAAATAGGTCACTCAATCTCTTGATTGTGACAGCTATGGAAATTAAAATAAAAATTTGAAATTTCAAATCGGATGAACTTATATGAACATGGTTTTCACAGTAGTACTGCGTAGATAGGTATTTGAAAGTATATTATTGTGCTGGGTTTTATTAGAGTCCCTCAACAATTAGGGTTCGGTATCACGATAATAGTGCTTCTACGAATTAAAAGCTGGATAATATTTTGCAATATATTTAAAACCTTCACATTAAGTTAAGTAGAGAACCAATAGCATCGTTATTAAGGTTAAGTAATGTGCACAAAGAAGTACGACGTTACGTTATCGTTTGTATCGTTGTAGATCTGCTTGACTTTGCTTGTCTAAATCTCAATGCCACGGTTTAATGAAAAAATCGGTTTCTCGAGGCATTAGCATCGATAATAATATCTGCTCGCATTAGATGCGATAGGATGTGAAAAAATTAAGCGCGGAAATTAGACCTTCGCGTTTGACATTAAGACGATATGCAGGCGGTGCTATTGAAATTACTTTGCGCTTCAAAAAAACAAGACGTTCGTATAATATCCATGAACGGCCAGGTCATTTTGCTGCGGAATACGAAAAAATACAAAACGTTTTTGCTTTATTCATTACGGTCGTAATGGATAATGATCAGATTCCCGGTGAATTTTTCTATTTCTAATCCTCTTTAGAATTTAATTATGATTGTGTATAGACAGGGTTGTTACAAAATGTTAACCCAAAGCTGATTGTTATTTCGCGTCAGCATTTACATACATACATACATACATACGAATATAATGTTCTAATAATAAATAACATAAATGGAATAATTCCAAAAGTAAGCCATTCTTGAAAAATGTAACAGGCGCCAGGAAAATCAACTGTAAAAAAGTGGTTTGTTAAATTTAAACGAGGCGAAATGAGCACCAAGGGCGATGCACGCAGTGAACGCCCCAAAGAGGCTGTTGGCTGTCACCGATGAAAACATCAAAAAAGTCTACAAAATAATTTTTAATAACCGTAAAGTGAAGTTGATTGAGATAGCTGAGCTGAAATCCTAAAGATATCAAAGGAACGTGTTGGTCATATCGTGAATCAATATTTGGATATGCGAAAGCCCTGCACAAAGTGGGTGCCGCGCGAGCTCACAATCGACCAAAAACAACAACGGATCAAGGATTCTAAGCAGTGTTTGGAGCTGTTCAATAAATCCGAATTTTTGCGTTTGCATCGATATGTGACGATAGATGAAACATGGCTCCATCATTTCACACCGGAGTCCAATCGACAGATCGACAGTCAGCCGAGTGGACTGCACGTGATGAACCGACTCCAAAGCGTAGAAAGACACAAAAGTCGGCTGGCAAGGTTATGGCATCAGTATTCTGGGATGCTCATGGTATAATATTTATTGACTATCTTCAAAAGGAGAAAACCATAAACAGCGACTATTACGTAGCGTTATTGGAGCGTTTAAAAAACGAAATAGCGGAAAAGCGGCTTCATTTGAAGAAAAAGAAGGCGCTGTTTCATCAATACAGTGCACAGTGTCACAAATCAATGAAATCGGTGGTAAAATTCCATGAATTGGGCTTCGAATTGCTTCCGCATCCACCGTACTCTCCAGATCTGGCCCCCAGTGACTTTTTCTGTTCTCAGACCTCAAGAGGATGTTCGCTGCACAGAAGTTTCGCGCCGATGAAGAGGTAATCGCCGAAACTGAAGCCTATTTTGAGGCTAAAGACAGATCGTATTAAAAGAATGGTCTCGAAAAATTGTATGACCGCTGTAATCGTTGTATCGCCCTCGAAGGGAACTATGTTGAATAATAAAATCAAATTCTATAAAATAAAAATAAAATTTCTATGCTAGCCTACGAACTTTTCAGCCCGCCTGTTACATTCGTATTGCTTACTTCCATTTATAAATCAGAAAGGGACTATTTAAAAAGAAGTTTGCAATAGAATGGAATGGAATGTTTATTCATTAATACAATAATTTTCCAAAAATATAATTTAATTTAACCAAATTAGGTTTTTTCTAAAGAAGTTGGCCTTGGTAAAAATTTGATGATGTGACAGACAACGCTCTTAAAAAAATCTCAATATTAAAGAAGTGCCTCTTCCACACAAAAAGGGGCATAAGCACTCGAATTAAAAAGTGCAATAAGAAACGATGATCACGTAGAAAGAAAAAGTTTCTCGTCTCGGAGCTCACGCACCTGATGCAAACACACACATATACAGTGTTTCGTTGGTTACGAACAAGGGTCGAACATCAATCAAAAGAAGGGCTCCGAGGACCTTGCTATTCACTTCCTTGATATAATCACGATCGAAGCTAACGTCTCCTTAACAACGAGAACGAGAGAGTAGAAGACGGACATGAAAAAGAGAAAGAATTATTGGGGCATAAAAAACTGCGATGATGATCCGATAAAGTTGCCGGCGACGTGGCCGATGCTGTCGCAAGGGTGGGTTGGTTGGTTGGTTGTAGTTTCTTGCGGTTTCGAAACTGAATATGAATTGTAGATGTTATTCCCACACTTCTCGGTCTTCGTCTCTGCTCTTTGCGTGGCCAACTGACCGACCTCCTGGCCGCCTGCCACATTTTATTTCTCACATATACATATTCGCACGATGGACTGATGTTTTTACGATGCACTAGGAACAGTTGTTAGATTATTATTTGGATGGTTTTAGCGGCAGAATAACGAAATTTATGAAGATTCACTTTCCTTTGTTATCCAAACTGAGGCAAATTAATTGTCTGACCATATGAACAGGACAACTTGCTAGAGATTGCCTATCAAAACTTACGAGTTTGTTATAGGTCAAATCAGTAGCGGCTCGTGTGTATAATATGCTCATAAAATGAACTATGAGATGATGTTATAGCGTGTTTGTCAGGAACACACCGACAATTACACTCCATTTTAAATTTTATTAATACAATTCACCCCAATATAAAATTTACGCTAGAAATTGAACAGAACAACAAAATCAATTTTCTTGACCTCACCCTACTATATTCAGATAATGAAATAAATTTTGATATTTACCAACCAAACCAACATTCACAGACGTAACAATTCATAATAATTCAAATCACCCTCTTTCACGCAAACTTTCAGCATATAAATCTATGATACACAGAGCTTCTTTCAAACGAAAAATCAAAACATGAACTAAACATCATTCTAACAATTGCAAAAAATAATGGTTTTGATCCAACAACAATTCAAAATTTAATACGTAAAAAACAATTTAAAGTAGCATGCCAGTCTATATACCCATACATAAAAAACAAAGAATGTAAATACATTACTTTGACGTACTTTGGTAATATTTCAATAAAAATCGCTAATGTCCTATCTGCAAACAACCTAACAGTTAGTTTTAAGACAAACACATATTTAAAACACATACTTTTTAATTCAAAACGTAAAACTGACAAGTTTGAAAAAAAACTGAAGTCTATAAGCTAGGATGTACAGAATGTGATTCCTTTTACTTAGGCCAAACTGGAAGGTCATTTAGAACTCGTTATAATAAACACTTTAGATCATTTAGATTAGGAAAAGATAATTCCAATTTAGCAAACCATATTTTAGAAACAGGCCATCAGTTTCCTACTATAGAAAATCTTAAAATTATTCATAATCTAAATAAAGGCTTTAAACTTAATATTTTGGAATCCTTAGAAGTAGATAAAGCATCAAAAATTTCGGAAAATAACCGAAATAAACGACCAGGTAGATTTGTACCACTCAGTACTATTCAGTACATTTAATAATTAATGGTATTTCCAAAAATATATGTATAAACACTACTGTACATCTGTTTATACTCATTCAATTTGAATTATTTGTTTGACAATGACAAGCTATTTGTCGAAACTATAGTCAAAAGGATTTGAAAATAAAAAAATGATAATAAACAAAGTAGTGTTTATTAATTTATCGTTAAGATGAATTATCACAAAGTAACGGCTGAATCAATCCAATTTTTAACTAAACTTTTATTTGAAAACAGTATTTATTTATTACTTTTTTAAAAAATTTCGAAAATTTCCATCGATTTTTTTAATGTTAAAATCGTCTAATTATCGGTTTTATTGACGTATTATTAGTATTCAATTGAATAGGCACTAATATGTTTAAACTCCATTATAACGTAGGGAATAAAACAAAACTGTTTAAAAGTGTAACAAAAGATTTAATAAATCACGACGAATCGTTTCACCTTATTAAGGCTTCATCAGGTGATGAAATGTACAAAAACAAGAATAAGTAACAACTATATATACAAATCATTAAGTGGGGGGGGGGGAATATAATATTTAATAATATTTAATACCCTTTTTTACTAGGTGTAAAATTTGAAATTCAAAGTTAGGTTGGTGCTGCTCTTCGATTAGGTGGTTGGCGTACGTAGATATATTTTTATTCTTGGTAAAGGCATCTCAATGTTCCTTTATCCTTTCGGAAAACTACCTTCCTGTTTAGCCTATGTACACTTTCTGGCAACTCCACAATTCCGCAAATAAACTCCTGAAGCCGATGTATTATCAACTGGGTCTTTATTATTTTTAAGTAAATCTCCTAGATTTAGAAACAGTTTGGATAATAAGTTTACTAAGTTGTTTTGAAATTTCTTCAGTAAGTTTACCGAAGTAAGTAAAACTAGAATAATTGCGGGTTTCTTTTTGTATAGGATAAATTGATTATATTATTAATAAGTGAAAAATCAAACCAACAGAGATCCATTTGTTAATGTCTAAAAAATTTTTAAACGAAAATAAAACGTTAATAACCATGCAGAATAAGTGCAATCAATTTTATGTGCCTGCATTCTACACAACTTTATTGACATTACTCGTTTCATATCATGGTCTAACCTCAGATGTGTTTTTCTCGGAGGGCTGCCCGATTGGATGACCTCGTAAGCGATGTATCAAACACCCAGAGAATAATAATGTATAAGGATCTTTGCAATTCCTAAGTTTGCGTTTTAAAAGTATTTCGACGTTATTATACAATATTATTATTTTTTCCGAAAAATAGATGTAGCTCGCTTTCTGCCTGAGTTTAAGGTCTTGACCTAAAATACTATGAAATAGTGATAATTTTCCAGAAAATATGGTTTTGATATTATAAATGTTCATGAATTGTTGATTTGCAGACAAAATGAAATACATAACTTGTTTCGAAATGCGGTTTCTATGTTTGTAGATATGTACATATGTAGTTGTGCTGAAAATGGACCGGTGTTGTAGTCATTGTAGTTCGCGGCGATATTACGTATAGGTAATAAGTAACCCTCTGCTGTCTATATCTTTGTTCTTTTATTACCCGTCGACATAAAAGGACAAAGAATTGAAAAACTTGAAATCATAATTAGATAACTTAAAATAGCCGTCCTGCGGTAACACCTGCTGCACTGTTGTCATCTGGACACTCATCCAGATATTGTGTTATTGTTAAACTACATATGTACGTGAGTTTATACGAGGTGATTAGTTATTAGAAATTTTTAGGAAACATAGGGATATTCTGTTCTAGCAAAAATAATTTTTAATAATTCTACTTTGATATTGGCTAATAGTTTATGTTATAATAAATAAATGAAACAACTGATTAGCTTTTAAATGTTCACTATAATGTAAAATATCACTTTACAATTGTTTCCATTCACTGAGCCTTTTTCAAAAGTATCCATGGTACTACCTATTTAACAGGCGGGCTGAAAAGTTCGTAGGATAGCATAGAAAAAATTATTGTTTTTTATAGAATTTGATTTTATTATTCAATATAGTTCCCTTCGAGGGCGATACAACGATTATAGCGGTCATACAATTTTTCGATACCATTTTTATAATATGATTTGTCTTTAGCCTTAAAATATGTTAGGCTTCAGTTTCGGCGATTACGATTACCTCTTCATCTGCGCGAAATTTTTGTCCAGCGAGCATCCTCTTGAGATCTGAGAACAGAAAAAAGTCGCTGGGGGCCAGATCTGGAGAGTACGGTGGATGCGGGAGCAATTCGAAGCCTAATTCATTGAATTTTACCACCGATTTCATTGATTTGTGACACGGTGCATTGTCTTGATGAAACAGCACTTCCTTTTTCTTCAGATGAGGCCGCTTTTCCGCTATTTCGTTTTTTTTTAACGCTCCAATAACGCTACGTAATAGTCGCTGTTTATAGTTTTCTCCTTTTTAAGATAGTCAATGAATATTATACCATGAGCATCCCAGAATACTGATGCTATAACCTTGCCAGCCGGCTTTTGCGTCTTTCCACGCTTTGGAGTCGGTTCATCACGTGCAGTCCACTCGGCTGACTGTCGATTGGACTCCGATGTGAAATGATGAGGCCATGTTTCATCCATTCGGTTTTATTACGATTGAACAGCTCCAAACACTGCTTAGAATCATCGATTCGTTGTTGTTTTTGGTCGATTGTTAGCTCGCGCGGCACCCAATTTGTACAGAGCTTTCGCATATCCAAATATTGATTCACGATATGACCAACACGTTCCTTTGATATCATTAGGGTTTCAGCTCAACTATCTCAATCAACTTCACTTTACGGTTATCAAAAATTATTTTGTGGGCTTTTTTTATATTTTCGTCGGTAACAGCCTCTTTGGGGCGTCCACTGCGTGCATCGTCCTCGGTGCTCATTTCGCCTCGCAAACCATTTTTCTACGGTTGATTTTCCTGTTGCAAAGTCCGAATAGACTTGGTTTCAACAGTATTTTTTTTCGCCAAAAAGCCAAAAAGCAATGTTTTATTAACACACGAAATTCCTTTTTATCCATTTTTTTCAAACTAACAAAAGTTCATTCACTAAAAATGCTATAACTCAGATACTACGATAATAGTGCAACAGCTGTCAAATTTATACATGCGTCTTTTAAAGGTTAGGACTAACTAAAAATCATATGGATTTGATACTAGTAGCGCCATATATGGGTCAGCCTACGAACTTTTTAGCCCGTCTGTTATATACAAACTTTATCCCCAAAGCGTTTGTGTTATTTTTAAAAATTAATGGAAATTTTGCACCTAGATTCTAAGCTTGTGGGCAATTTAATAACAAGAAGAAATAGATACATTCAATAAGTGGTTTTATGGTAAAGTCTGACAAAAGAAAAAGCAGACACTCTGTATTTATAACTTACTTTTGTGGTAGCATTGGAAGATATAAGGTATGGTTCTTGAACGAGTAGTTGTTTATTTCGTTCTTTTTCGATGTTAATCCTGAGGAACGCGATCGGGTAGTTCGGCATGCCATAATAAAATGCCAACTATTACGACGAGCGCCAATATTAAATGCGCTCTCCTTATATAAGCGGGGCATTTTTTTCGAAGATCTAAAACGTATTCAACCAAATTTGGCTTAGCCGAGTCAGACAGACAGACGATGCATTTAGAAATCACGACACGAAAACTGTCCACGAGCTCAATCTTTGCATTGTTTCTTTCTCGGAAGGCACAATTAAAACGTATAGCAACATCTGTACGTACGGTCGGACGCGCTTTATATGGCACTTGAGCGAGCACTAAGTGCTGCCGAAATGGGGCGAGACAAAGGGGTTGTTATCATTCGAAATGGATCGGGAACGAATTACCTATCCGATAAAAAAGTTTATGATATAATTCGCTTTATAAAGGGATCGAAAATCTATAGCTCGTTTCAATCTGGTTGGCTGTCATAAAAATCTTGATCAGTAAAAGATACAGGGTGGAAACGTTTAATAATTGTGTTGTGTGAACGTTAAAATTTCTCTCATTCCCAATCGCTATAGTCAGTGGCGGCTCGTAATGAAATTAAGAGAGTGTTCTGCAAATGTTTATTCACCTATTTCTTGAAACTGAACATAATTCAATCGTTCGAGTCTTCAAAGAAGTAAACTTGTCTGTAACCTTCTCGTTGAAGCTAACAAATTTTGATAGAGTTGCCAAATTTCGAAGGAAGGTTAGGATTCTTTTTAAAGTTAAAAAGCATCTTACAGCTTTCTAATAATTTTTTTATTCCCCTTAATTATTTTGTGTTAAAAATTTAAAAGGGGTTATACACTACTAAAACGTATACAGTCGTTTCTTAAATAAATAGTGAGGTCTAAGTCGCTTCTTTTCAAGTGTGGTGTAAGCTAAGTCACATTGTCATCGAAAAACTTAACATAATACATACTCTCCAAAATGCTTGGTGAAAAGAGGATATGCAGCTAGTAGATGCCATTTAAACATAAATTTATTTTGTGTAGAATTCTTAATAAGATCACAGGCTTCCAATGCGGCAATACGGTGAGTATATTTCATGTTATGAGCGCGTTTTATTCTTTTATTTAGCTGTGTTAAATGCAGTTCACTGATCCGTCTAAATTCGCGGCTTTATACTATCAAATGTGTGAATGGGGGAACGGTGAGGGTCTTTGAAGCAGCGCGCAGAGCTTCCTCGTGCGACCCATTACAATAATATAAAGAATACCTCGACGCACTAGACCAGACACCCAAAGTATTTATTTGATCTACTGCTTAGAACAAGACGGCCAGCAAAAGGTGATTTTGCACAAGCATATCAATGTCGGGTGTAGAGTAGATACACTAAATTATTATATTGATAAATTTTAGGAAAAATACATAAATATTTAATTTTTTTGGCGGTTCTGCACCTCTACAGCACCAGTATACCAGCCGCCTCTGGGTATAGTAAAATATTTAAAAGTTCCTTTACATATTTCCTTCAAGTATAAATGAGACGATATCGTCAAAAGTCCTGCAAGGACAATTCTGATATGGGTTTTATGAACAAAACAGTGTTAATGATTTCGGTGTATCTTGAAGTGTTTGTTTCTTATTATTTATTAACAATAAAGTTTAATGTACAGGGAAATATATGAATATAATTTATGTTTAAAAATGGCCAGTATCAAGTTCTGATTTTGAAATTTGTATGAAATAGAAGCCGGTTAACATGTTCAATTTTTCCTTTCACTCTACTGTCTAGCTCTCCGCAGTTAGGCATACCATTAATTAAAAAAAATCAGTGTGTGATTAACTGTGAAAGAAAATGGTGTTCTATTGTGACGTTACTGATTTACAGATTACGCAATGCCGTCTTCACTTGTCTCCAAATTTTAATAAATAAACAGTATGTAAGTTGTTTTATTTATTTTATTGTTACCGCAAGTACTTCATATGTAATCCGTAGGTTACTTCGTCTTGTTTTATATTAATAATTTTTAACAGCATGAAAAATAATAATTGATCAAAATGATGATTAATTACCCAATAATTAATATTTACAGGTAATTTATATTTGTAAATATATCCTATATAGTGTCTATCGAAAAAGAGTACCTTAAAAAAGAGTCGTTAGTATTTTTAGAACAAATCTAAGACATTCTTTTAGAAAATACATCAGTAAACATATTAGTTTATGAAGGCGTACATTCTGTTTACGTGAAAAAAATTAATACATAAATCCAGTTTATTTAATTAAATTACTTCCGTAAATAACCGATCTCTCATAAGGCGTTAACATCAAAAACAGGTTTAAAAATGGACAACATTCGCTTATTAGGAAGTATACGTTTATCTTTTTAATTGCCTTATTACTAGGGTTGTCATCTGTAAAATCAAAAAACCACGACAAAATGCTCAGAAACCCTGTTTTTTTAGCTCAAGGCACAAATGCACACCATAGTCAGTTTATGTTATTTTAATTAAAACGAATATAATTTGTTTTCTTCAATTTAAACTGTAAAAAATATATATAATAAATAATAAAAAAATGTGAACAGGACTCTGGTCCATATGGTTGACTTATTTATTTGAATAGATATTTTCAATAATTGCAGCACTTTGGCCTGGGTAGTATGCTTGCCTTTAATTATTTATTAATTACAAATAGGCATTTTAAACAATTTAACATGAATGAGCAGGATTCTGGTCTGGGGGTGCGGATACTACCCGGACAAATCCGGGGAAACTCGAACGCGTGCGAAAGAGCTACAGGGGTGGAAAATCATAATATTACTCTCAAATGATCTCGTTTTTCTCTACAATTACTATTTTGCAAGCTATAACGATTCTCTACACATTTTGACAAATACTTCAAAAATATTTGATAATAAAAAAGTTAATATATTACATATATACAATTTTCGTGTGTAGTTAGATTTATTCAATTGCAACATTAATAATTTAAAAATGATGAATAATTTAAATGAAAAAATAATTGAAGATTTGCAAAGAAATAATTATTATGATTATATGCATATAGGGTCATTCAAACTGAGTGGTACATTAGAAGTTTTAGGGAAACTAAGCATGTTACAGATTTGAAAATTTGGGAGTAGAGGTTATCAAGGGTGATCTATTTAAATAAAATAATTTCAACTGTCGTGCACTTCCGGTTATACCTGAAGTTGATGTCAACTTTCTTATTTTAAGTGGAATGGTAATTTTTTTACGATGAGATGAATTTGTATGAAACATAAAATTTTAAGGTGGCTTTGATAATCAAAATTACATACATACATTGGATGTTTTCCATTCTTTATTTAAAAAATCCAAAATTATTCAAAAAATTTCAAATAAAACAGTAGCAAAAATCCAGATGGATCGATAGAGGATCAAAAAAGGAATCGAATGACAAAATAAAATATGGTAGGTGCCATTTGAAAAAATGAAGTTATTCGTGTTTGAAGTTTTTAAACTTTGGATTTTTTCTGAACGCCCAGTACAAATTATAAAGCTTAGTTTCGACATGACGTTAGCCTAATGACTTGGCTATAACTAGTAAATAATTAATTTCAACATTTTTTATGGTAGTTATGATTTTTTATAGTTTGGGTTGCGTTGCAATCTTTTTTCCAATAAATTAAATTATCTCAGAAACTATTCATTGTAGACATACAAGTTGACTGGTTATCAAAGTCATCTTAAAATTTTGATTTTATGTTTCATACAATTCATCGTAAAAAATGTACCATTCCATTTAAAATAAGAAAGTTGACACCAGCTTCCGGTATAACCGGAAGTGCACGACAGTTGAAATTATTTTAGTTAAATAGATCATCCTTAATAGCCCCTACTCCCAACTCTCAAATTTTCAAATCTGTAACATGCTTAGTTTCCCTAAAACGTCTAATGTACCATTCAGTTTAAATGACCCTGTATATATAGTCTATAAGAAAATATAAATAACTTTATAAAATGTCAGTTTAAAAGACAGGGACGTCATCATCATAGGATTGTCAATCAAATGACTTCTTTCTATCCTGAGCCAATCTTCGGATTTCCCTGTAACTAAAACATCCGACATCTCTAACTCTAACTAATTAGCGAATAAGTAATCTTTTAAGTCTAACATTTCTTTCCACGGTAGTTTCATCAGCTACCTATAACACCACATCAAAAACGCTTCTAAGTAATTATTTTTCGCCACACCTACTACCGTCCACGTTTGGCACCCATAGGACCGTGCTCCAAACATACACTGTTATTAATATTTTTCATACTTCTAAATTAACCGTTGGCGAGTACAGGAATGATTTCTTAGTTCGACCCTGCACTATCCTTTGTTTTATGTCTCTACCGATTTTTATATTCTAACCTTCTAGATATCGAAAATCGGTGACTTCGTTTTTAACCTCCAATTTTTATATTAACTCTAATCCTACTTAGATCTCCCTTACGTACCAATATTTATTTTGATTCCATATATTAATACCAATGCCGCTTCTGTTTTCAGGGGCGTATTATTTGCAAAATCTTTTGTTTTTAATAATTACTAACTACATATTATTATATATGCCGTTATAGATATTTTATCTGATTTCGTAGAAAATAAATATTTACAATAACTTCGATATTTTTAAAAATTAATGTTTTTATTTTCATTTGTGGTAATGTCCATTTCAAAATAATCATTTTGTGATTTTTATATTTACTTCTAAATATTTATTTCAAAAATTGAGAATAGTTTTGGTCTGCTTCAGTTGAATAATCATTTCGAAAAATAGTTATTAATAAAGTTCTCCTTGTGTGGCTTCCTATTCACGCATCATCGGTAAATAATTATACTACGATTTATATTCATGATTTCTAAAATTTGAATATTATTTAATCCGCTAAAGGGTATAATAGTATAGGTAGCAGAAAAAATGCAATAATTTCATATATTTTCATAATTAGATAGGTACATCAAATGTCAGGGATCCGGTTTGAATAATTTACAATTTTTGAAGGTTTCTGAAAACGTGATATCCCAACAAAATCCTAATTCTCACATCTCCGATTTTAGAAACAGACACCCTTTAATTTATTATAGAATTTAAGAAAACAGTATAACTAGACATATAGCAAAGTTTTCTGTTTATATCAGTTTCCCCATGACAACTATTGAATTTGTGGTTGCATTTTTTGAGAGATTAAAAGATGAAAATATTTGTTTACTTGTTATTCCATACGGTAATAATAAATAATGTTAGAAATTAATATTAGCAAATGCAGTTTCGCACCAAATGAATTTTTTTCTAATTCAATGAAAATTCATATTTAGATAGCTTAAACAAATTACATTATTTATTTTAAAAAACAGATTCCAGATTCTCAATCTATCAGTCTTTATACAAACTGTCAATAACCTCTTTTTGTTTTATGTAATTGAAACGTTAGTTTTATTTATTGTAATGTTGTTGTGAATATATTTTACCAGAACTTTACTACATATAGACATTCCTCTTCAGGTTTTATAAACACGGACTTTTTACTACAGAATCAAATATTAAACGAAAAACTTTCTCCTCATTAATTTAGAAAGTGAAATTACCAACTGAATGCTTAATTTACATGTTTAAGTGTAATGAATGATCGCGCGTCGATAATTTTTAGCTTCATCTAAAGAGAAATCTCGATGTCCACAAGACCTGTATGTAGTCACCAATTAAAAGATTGCACAATACATAAATGAATTATATTATTGTATTATACTTTGCATGGCAAATTATCTGGAAAGCATAGGAATATCATTCTAAAAAATCCTCCTTTTAATATACCAAAACGAATCCTTACGAGCTTTGGAACTCCTAATGTTTAACACCCAGATATTTTAGTATTACGTTATCTTCGTTGGCATTTGAGTAGTTTATTTATATTCAAACCAATAACAAACGATATTTTATTATCTATTAAAGATATATTACTAAGAGTGAAGGATGAGCTTAAATAAATGCTAAAAACGATTGCAACTCGACTCTTTTATTCTCTTTTAAACAACGACCCACAATCGTGGATAGACTAAACTCAGGGGAGAAGAAAAGGTCGGTTGTAGGTTGTAGGTGGTGTCTGTCGCTACGAGAGACATACAGACCCCATAAAAAATAAGAAAACTCTCAACTTACCCCGTTACTTATTCTTATTACACTTCTAGGGCCTCACAACAAACAAAATATAACGGGCAGTAAAAATAATATTCATCAATAAATATTAGTGAACTAATGATAAGTATAAAATTAATAACGAATATAAAACTAGGAAAATCTCTAGGTCAAGTGTCCGTTCAAAAAATCCTCGTGGTCCTCGTTGGGTAGGGCAATCCCTTCCTTTCTCCAAACCACCATACATGGAAAACTCCACAACTTCCACAACACTCTCTCGTCAGATACATAAAAAAAGACAATAATTAGACGAGGGAGAAAACCCTCACTCGTCTAACTATGACCGTAATCCAGCGCTTAGAATGTAATCGTATTTATCGATTCCAAAAAGAATATTTTTTTAAGTAACGACTTTTTTTTCGTTACACGATGTATTGCAACAATAGCACAGCAAACGGATCAAAGCTAAGCAGAGGCAAGCAGCATTTCAATTCTAATATAATAAGCAGTTCACTCAAAACAAGATAATATATGTTCCTTAATAACGTATAAAAAATCCTAAACATCCTTTAACAAAATGAAATTGGTAAGAGTAAAATAATAAACGGTGGTAATAATTCTACAATGCCACAATGATCTATTTTAATTCAACGCCTTTTGAACTTAAAGAAAGTGAAAAGTGTGATATTCTGTTACTTTATTTATATAAACCGATACTGAAATTTTATTATGGTACACTAGTATAACCAGCCCAAATTTGGACGGTTGGGTACTGTTATTAATGGGCCATAGTACTTACATTTTAACCATGGCATTTAGTCACAGCCACTGAATATTCAAACCGTTGATGATTTATAATTAAAAATTGCGAAAACGTCAACTTCATGGATATGCTTAGTTCCATCCTTTAATTAGACTTTTTAATCAGGTAATTCCAAAGGTAATTATATCATGAGAGGAGATAGCTCCACAAAATTACCTTACAACCTTAGTAGAATATAATTATGCAATGACTAGTTAAACCCGTCCAAATTTGGGCTAAAAATGGTGCGTAGCATTTACATTTTAATAATGGCAATAGCTGTGACCGCTATTCCCGAATATTCATAATTAAACACGATTTAATCACGATTTCAATTAAAAATTCCGACTAATCAACAACTTGGATATCAAAAGCAGACACGTTAGTTAGGTAGACGATTAAATGGTTACCATAGATATTAGCACATTATTATATTTTGATGATGATTGAAATAATTATTATTATGACTTCCTTGGTTGCAATGAGTTACTCGTCAACAGGATTTTCATTTTCTTAGCCCCTTGGTTCATAGAAAGGTTGGCTGTATATATAACAGGTGGGCTGAAAAGTTCGTAGAAAAAACATTTTTTTAATTAGAATTTGATTATATTATTATTCAATATAGTTCCCTTCGAGGGCGATACAGTGATTATAGCGGTCATACAATTTTTCTATACCATTTTTATAATACGATTTGTCTTTAGCCTTAAAATATGTTAGGCTTCAGTTTCGGCGATTACGATTACCTCTTCATCGGCGCAAAATTTCTGTACAGCGAGCATCCTCTTGAGGTCTGAAAACAGAAAAAAGTCGCTGTGGGCTAGATCTGGAGAGTACGGTGGATGCAGAAGCAATTGGAAGTAAGAATAGGTTCTTTCACTAAAAATGCTATAACTCAGATACTAATAGTGTAACAGCTGTCAAATTTATACACGCGTCTTTTGAAGGTTAGGGCTAACTAAAAATCGTATGGATTTGATACTAGTAGCGCATTTATGAGTAAGCCTACGAACTTTTCAGCCCGCCTGCTAGTAACATAATATAGTGGTAAACAGTAATATAAAAGTAGATTTTCTCTAATCGGGAATTCTTTTGCCGCATCTCGTCGCACCGTTCATGGTCTAGACGGGCACCATTACCGGGACGTTCATCGTCCATCCATGCACGCGGTCTCGTTTTCTATGAATTATTTATAGGGAAAAATTTGGCCGAACAGCCGAGTCGGTTGGATCACAGAAGGAAAGAGAAAGAACAAGCGGTTTTACTCGAAAGCATCCGCACGTGCTATGGTGCGCGGTGGCTATGCGGCGCGGCGCTCCTTTTGAACCTTTTTTTAGTGGAATCTCGATCCGCGATGGTGAATCCCGTAAATGGTGCTTATTTGCCAAATTCAAATGCCAATCAATTGTCCGCCAGCCCATTACGGCCGATCGAGGAGATTCCTTGACCAAAATCGTTTGTTGGGGAGACGAATACGAGTTTCATTTTTTTTTTCGTATCCAACAACCGCGACATGTCGTTAATATTTTAGCCGAACACACGGACATACTGAAAAATTGAAAAGAAGAAAACGAATAATCTTACTAACTTCTCCTGTAACATTGTTAAGAATGTTGAAGAGAATTGAAATTTCAAAAATATCAATCTGCTGTATGAGATTAAGTAGTAAGTCAACTAAGGAGCTTAAAGTGATCGTTGAGTTTTTATTAATCACATTTTGGTGTATTCGACATGTATTCATGTCGTATAACATAAAAATTTTATAAATATAAATATGGAATCAACAGAAACAACTACTCCGAGGGCTAATACCCCTACCGGCATTGAATTACACTGTTAATTCCGATGGACTCCTAGACGAAAATATAATAAATTTAAAAAAGAAGGAATTAAACTCCTTATTCGTCTAAATTTTAAGATCAAAGATCTCACATTTTGAATGCGTCCTAACAAGTAGGCACAACGAACCGAAAGCCACATCCCACGACCGGTTTCGAATTATCGGGTCTCATCAGGTGGGCGCTGGCAGAAAAGCCTTTACAGGCTATATTATAAATATAAATATAAATATGGATTCAACAGAAACAACTACTCCGAGGGCTAATACCCCTACCGGCATTGAATTACACTGTTAATTCCGATGGACCCCTAGACGAAAATATAATATATTCAAAAAAGATGGAATTAAAATGCTTATTCGTCTATATTTTAAGATGTGGCTTTCGGTTCGTTGTGCCTACTTGTTAGGACGCGTTCAAAATGTGAGATCTTTGATATTAAAATTTAGACGAATAAGGATTTTAATTCCTTCTTTTTTGAATATAAAAATTTTAGTAAAAAACAATAAAAACGGCATTTGAATCTCAAACTGTCATATATTTAATAATAACAACTTTAATTATTTATTCTCTTTGTTATTTTCTTCAACCAGAACTGTTATCCAACACATCTCATTGGATAACGTTGTTTCCCAACATCATTCTAAGATCAAACAAATTAAAAAAAGTCGGTTACTGTTGCTTGAGGTATTTTTTAAAGTCTCTCACGTTTAGGAACAATGTTGTGGGGAAACTCTTTAATAAACAAATTATAGTGACAAAATTGATTGCTTTCATTTTCCGTCAAAGTTATTATTTTTTATTAACATTATCGCATAGGAAAGTTGTAAAGAAAAACTTTGCTGAGAGACCTTAAAAATACATCAAAACCAACATCGGAATTTTCGAGAGTTTGGGGTAAATTTTTATCTAAAAAAATAAAGAATATCCACACAATCCAGGTGCTCGATCTGCGCTGCGAAGGGTTATTTAGTATAATATCTTATTTTAAAAGCTACTACACTCAATTCAAACGATTTTGGTTTATATTTTCCCTTAATTTTCAATAAAACAGAAATGTAATCCTTCCTACCTATGTATAATTGTTATTGTATAATTTTTATTATACGCCTTGTATGGGACATTTAAAAATAAATTTCGCAATTTACGGGTTAATTTAGGATTTTTTTTATATAAACGTAACTTACTTAGCGCTACTATTTTTCTCTAGCATTTCGTTAATAAAGCTTTATGTGTTTGTTCTTTTGAATCTTAATTGTACGAAATATCATCCGTCAAAATTTGATGCATAATTGAAAGGAGTGCTCATTTTCTCTATTCGTCTAAAAATATCTGCTCTTCTGAACGACGTCGTCATAGTTGCCGACGATGGAACAAAAGGACACGAAAAGGATTATTAAGAGACCTCACTGTGAAGCTTTTTATTGCACCCGAGCACTTATTATATCGGATTCTATGCCACCATACCTTTTAAGGGCACGCCGCCACAACTGCCGAACAATGTCTTTCGTCTCCCACTCACTGTTCGGCACTTTTTAAACTGGACATCGGTTTTTTGCTCGCACGTTTACTTACTGGCATATTGAAGACTCTAAATCCTAATGGTGAATAAAATTAAAGTAATCATATAAAGAGAAACAGAGTAAAGTTTCAAAAATATTTTTGAAACTTTATTCTCATTTTCTTTATTTAATAAGGAGTTTCAACAAGTAAAGCCTACTACATTAATTATTTAAAGTAATCATTACAATGCAAAATAAATTTAACAAATGTCTGTGTAATGTAAGTAATTAATTTCACTTACACAAAAAGAAAACACTGAACGTGCCACAAATTTTATTCCAAAAAAGAAAGGTAATAAAATCCTTTTCCGCCTAATTATAAAGAATCACAGATCCCAAATTGTAACGCGTCCTACACAGTAGGCACAGCGCACCGAACGCGATATCCCACGACCGGTTTCAACCTATCGGGTCTAATCATCTAATAATCGTTCGGAATCAACAGTGTAATTCGATGCCGGAGTAGTTGTTTCTGTTGATTCCATATTTATACAAATTTTATTGATTTTAGGCAGTTTTGAGGGATCAGTATGATTTTGATCAGAATTTTATTAATACTGCCGGACATGTATCACGCTTTCTAATTTGCTAGCTCTTACAGCACGCCATAACTAGTTCCGACAAAATACAAATATGCAAAATATATATCACTATTGAGTAGCTCAGCCGTGGGTAGTTTATTTTTAATTAAATTATATACAGTAAATAAAAAAAAACGGTAATATTTGTATAATAAGTCAGATTGTTGTTTTAAATGAATATCATAGTTTGGTTTCGTTGAGTCGTGTTTAAATATCCAACGGTGCGATTGGTCAAGATGAAGAAGTATCTAATCAGTAATTTTGGGATGTATATGAATGTGCGAATGGGGTAGTGTGTATGGTAATAGGTATAAATTTACTCTTATTAAATGTTTGTTATAACGTAGTATATAGTTATTGTGACGTTGTGATTGTGTTCCTGTTCGGTTTGATACAATGGTGAAAATCTGACAATTGATTTAATTTATAGTGTGAGACCTTTATTTGAAAAAATTTTGCAATGCTCATATGAAGAAAAAAATTATTTAAAAAATAAAAGTTGACCGTTGTCCAATATTATTATTGAAACTGCAGGTACTAGCCTGAAAAGCATATAAGCACAAATGTAACATAATAAAGAAATTTATCGAGGAACAATTAGATTTGTGGGTATAAGAAAAAATATATAAAATTTTGTTTTTGTGCGATAAAGCATGGACGGAAGGTGACAGATTTTTGCTTTTAGAATCGCCGAAGTAAATTAATATATATGTATACCAGAGAGAACTGTTTAATTTACCTCTGCCCTCACGCGATCCTGTAAGGATGGACTTCTGTTTTAGCCTAAGTCCGTTCCACCACAAGGTTTATTATTTGTTCTGTCAAGACTGCGTTTGCGTATTTGTTTATGAGGATCAAAGAAATAATCTTTTTACCTCCCTATTCTTTTTTTTATAATGTTGATTACTCGTCACAGAATGCTCTGTAATACTATATCATTCAGTTAAAAGGATTCATTGTATAACGATATAATATGAAATTCATTTAAATAAACTCCTATTTGAGTGCGTACATCTTTACTCTTCCTAATCATTCGAAGCAACTTTGAGTACTAGATATACATATATTAATGTATTAAATATAGCCAATTCGATTTTAAATAAATTATTACCTTTATATATACAATTAAGTATAAAACATTTTATGACATTTCAATAAAGTCGTAATTTGGATTACCAAAAACTTTTTTTAGAAACTTACCTTGTAAATTACAATTTGTTACCATGAAATTTTGCAAACTAATTCAGATATCTTGTTGTTTATTAGTATTTTAGAATCTATTAAATATAGTATTTGAGTGTCCTTGTCTACTAAGTCTAATCTTAAAATGATTATGTTTACGGACCTCCAACAGTTTACTGATTAATAAAATTGCTATTCTCAGTATATACATATATGTATATATATAGCTGGGGGACTGCTGACTGCACGAACTTCTCAAAAATAAAGTATTATATTATGTATATTACTTTTAGACTGCATATAATACGCGTGCTGCAGTAACATATCAGGTTTATTTACAATTACTTCTCATTATTACGTACTTTGTTTTAAACAGCGAAAATTATGCAACCAAATAAACAACATGTGTTCACAGCGAATGATATTAACATTCCCTTATTATCTACTAATCAAACACATGATTGAGTACTCAAAATTATTAAGTTAATGTAGCCGTTCTTTTTCTCAGCGAGTCGATATCACGTTAGTTGATTTCTGAAATACGGTAATAGCAGCAAAAGAAGGTAGATGGAGACGTACTGCCACATTAACGTCTTATTTAAATCCGCTTTACACCGAGCTCCAGCGATTTGGTCAGTGATTTATCGAATCTGCCTACAGCGTGCTGATGAGATCGAAATCGCGATCCACGTCTGGTAGCTTCGATAAATTACTTGACCATGAACTTAATTTTGTTCTTATTGATTTCTATTTCAATAATTAGATAACTTAATTAAATAATACGTATTCGTATTGAATGGTGTAGGAAGTTTGTTTGGATTCGTTTTTATTTTATGTTGCAGCAGTTGATATTTACTTACAGCCAGTATATATTAATTGTAGCATTGCTATTTGAATTAAATTAGAAAAAAATGACAACAAAAAACCGAATTAATTTTTCTTCTAATCAAAATAATCTAGGTAGTTTCTATATTTATTAATCATACCTCAATCGTTAAGTCTCCATCAGCACACCCTTTCTCGAAGACATAAAAGGAACACAAGTTCTCGTTTGCATGTAATAGTACAGAAGGCATACACGTATACGAATAATAATATATAAGTAGAAGAGAGCTGCCATCGCCATCGAACGCCGATGGTAAGCTGCATGCCGAGCCATATTTGTTATTTGATAGCAGTCTGGTAGAGCATCTACTAATTTGGATTCGAGCCAAATTTGATACACATTCTCCGTATGGGTTAAAGACGAGTCCAATAAAAGGGCTATTTGATGTGGCAGTATCTAAATAAGAAAACGTTGTTCTTATCTGCTAGTCCGCGGCATGGTATTGGTATTACAACCAATGGTATACTACACATGTACGCGATGAGATCAAGTTATCCGTAAAAAGATAGAGCGTTGTTGCCAAACAATTTATTTCAATTATCTTTATTTATTTTGAAAAATGAAATAAATTCTGCTTTTACTATCATCTTTTCTAAATTTTAGGATTTTGATAACAAAGGAATCTGGTTACTTTATGACTATATTAATTAACTGAATGGATATTAACAAACAACAAAATATAGAGTAGAATACAGAAAAAGACATTTTCGTGGCAACACGGTCTACTATCAACGATGTTATACCGAGCAATACAATTTTTTGTTTGATAGTGTTGTCTTAATGGAATCTGACAATATTTTTATTTTAATTTTTTCATATGTCTGATGGACAGTCGTTTTACTTTTTCTCAATTGCTTCATAAGGAATGTTACCAGTAGAATCGTGTTACAGCTAAGGTAATATTTGGAGCAATGAATTTCGTGATTTGTTTACTAATTATATTCTAATAAATTATTTATACAAATTTTTATAGGATAAAATTAGAACAGGTGTAAAGTACCAATATTTAGCATGTGACTGTGACCGACTATGACCACCCCTTTAAGAGCAATATATGTAAATTTTTTAGTTACAATTAGTTAAATTAGGGACTCATTTTCAGTAAAAGGGGATTGAAGAAAAACTACTAGGTACCGGACCGTTACATAGGGTATTAAAAGATTACCTGTAAGAATTTTGTGAAGTTATTCGGTATTGGAAGTTGAACTACTTTTGTTGTGTACACTTTATGAAAGAAACCTCAAAATTAAGTTTGTCATGTTATATCCATTCCACACAGAATTATAAATTAATGTTTTTCGGATTTTTTCTGTACTAGCCCAATTGTTATAACACAAAAGAATTTAATTTTGGTTAAGAAATCAGCAATCCGATCTATGTAAAGTAGGTTCCAGGAAGGAAAATATCAAATATAGATCCAATAAAAGTTGTCAGTTTTTTTAACAATGTTTAAATTTAAATATTGTTATTTGCATTTTTGTTTCGTTATTCGTATTTATATCGACAATTATCAGAGAAATCGTAATGCCACAAGAGATGTATGTAGAATATTGCGAGACCTTTAAAATAAAATGTCTCGATCGAAGGTATTTTCAGCACGGAAAACGTGACAAAATTTTCAAAAATTTAATTTTTTTACCGTTTCTAACATCGGCCTTTCGGAAAAATATGATTATTATTGCTTCGCCCGAACAGATGATTAAAGTTCAAAATTCAAACAACAAAATGTATGTGTCTCTTTTTTTCTATATACTCATAAGTAATCAAAAGCGCAAAATTACCTGCCATAATATTGTAATGTATGTTTGAAGACTTTCACGGCCGGAGTCTATATGATGAGGATTTTCCGGAAAATATAATATTGTAATCATTACAATTGTGCAAAAACTATAAATCCAATAGAATATATCTTTTAGCTTACTTATTGTACACAATAATAATTATATTTTCTCGGCATGTCGATACTAGAAACGTTAAATTAGCAAAGTTATGAATTTTTGGAAAATAAGCTTTTTTCAGGGACACTTCAAAATTAATATTTATTTCCTGAGTTTTGACAGATAGATGGACAACAAACAATAAGGTTTCCGTTTCTTCTATTGTACATACGGAATCCTATGAAATAGCTTTTGTTACTAACACATGTTTTTATGAAGTTATTTCTGGAAGTATGTTAGTTTTATTAGTAAATTGGAAGAATGCGGCAAATTATAATTAAAATCTAATTTCAATTATTATGCGCATTAATAATGAGCACTAATACTAATTCCTTTTTATATTTATTTTAATTTTCCTCAAATAAATATATTATAGCTTTGATCGTTACAACTGAATTTCGTATCTCATCTCTGATGATCGATTATTACCGCGTTGAATAAATATTTCAATTTCCATATTTAAATTGCATTATATATTAACTATTCAGAATATGTACCAAGATGTAAAACATTTCTTTTACATCAGTTTCCCGAGATTTACGTTCAGGTAAAATAATTAATTTATGGTATTTTCTCATTAAATTTCCATGAAAAAAAGAGAAAAAATGAATTTAAATAAAGAGTCATTATTTAAACTGTATGCCTTTGTAATTTGTAATATAATCTGGTAAAAGTTTTATAAAAAATAAATACATTGTAGAATTAAGATTCGGGCTAAAGGGCCTTGGCAAACTTTTTGTTTTTGGTTTCATTCCTTATACGCGAAAAATAAAAAGAAAATAAATGCTTTTCTAATTTATTATTGTAACATGAAATATACTTTACTTATTTATATTTTAACGTAACACAGTATAAACTTCTCTAAATTCTACGGCTTATCTAAGTACTATAGCAGTTAATATTTGAGCAGAGTAAATAGTTTTGTAGCACATTAATAAGTGATATTCAGCGTGTATATTTATGTAAATATATGTATAATATGCCCCACATACGTACAGATCTAAACGATGATATTTAATAATCGTCGCCCTACAAATTTTACTAAACTGTGAGCTCTTTTTGTTTTTAATAATTGAATGTTAAAATTTGTAATAGCTACGTGAATTTGATGGAAAGTGTAGATGAGTATAAAAGGTGATAGGTAAGTGTGTCGATGTACTGCAGTAAATAAAAACAAGGAAGAATTAAAAAAATACGATTTATATTACGAAAAAAAATAATCAGTTATATATGTACAAAATAATTAGGATAAGCGAACACGCATAGTATATAGCCTTCCTAAGGAACTTAATCTAGCATAAGTTAACATAACAAGTAGTCAATAATTAGTATAAAATCAACAATTGTCAGTCTTGGGGCACTCCAATAAAGAGCGAGGGTTTGGTGGTAACTAGAGTGGCAGTGCATTATTTTTGGCGGCGACGTCACCTGAAACAAAATAAGAAAATTAATCTCACAAAAGTGTCATATCCTTAACAAACAAATTAAAATGATTTGAGATTTTCAAAATAATTAGTGATTCTTCGGAAAATTTCATTTTTTGTGAATAATGCGATTCACGAGTAATATTATCTATAATATAATAGCAGAGATTAACAGCTTTTTATACACATTATTATACATATATAAGATATTAATTAGTGGGACTACTATAGCACGTTAATTAGTCATCATCAGGTTCTTATTATCTAACGCGTTTTAAAGTGAGTTATCTTCATTGTATATTAATAAATGTTTAATGACAAAAACTGTTCCAAAAATATCAAATTAAACTCAAAAATAGTAAAAATACTTAGTTGCTTTTTTCACAGTTTTTATTGAATAAGACGGACATATGTTTCGAACCCTTCAGCTCATTATAAACGAATTAAAATTTATGATCAAAGATGAATCTCACAAAAGTGTCATATCTCCAACAAACAAATTAAAATGATTTGAGATTTTCAAAATAATATTAGTGATTCTTCGGAAAATTTTATTTTTTATGGATTATCTTTGATCTTAAAATTTAGACGAATAAGGATTTTAATTCCTTCTTTTTTGAATACGTTATATTTTCGTCTAGAAGTCCATCGGAACCAACAGTGTAATTCAATGCCGGTAGGGGTATTAGCCCTTTGGAGTAGTTGTTTCTGTTGATTTCATATTTATATTTATATTTATATTTATATTTATAAAAAACCAAGTATGTTTCACCAAGAAACTAACGAATTTACAGTTAAATCAATAACAAATTATTGAAAGATAGTCTCAATAATTAAAAAATAAATAAACAAATAAATAAATCAAGGCTTTCTCGCATATATTATCCCCTCTTCACTATATTAAGTTTCATACAACAAACGTTTGTTATTAAAAGTTTGTTTTACAAGTTGTTACAAGTTAACTTATTTTAATTTTTTGTAGTAGGTAGTAATAATAATTAAAATATTTGACTAGAAAAATGTCGAAATAAATCGCAATCTGGACTTCTTTGCCAATCTAGTAAAAGTAAGGACAAACGCGATCGAACGTAAACAAGCATTAGAAAGAATCCTTACTACGTTATCTTGTTCGTAAATCGTTTATTTGTTATATACAAATACTTACTTAGAGTTTATAATCTAGTAGGTAATAGCACTATAATATAATATAGAGACGACATTAGTAAAACGATTTTTGGGGAACGGTGGCCATGGCCGAATCGCCTTGCCAAACAAAATAAAGAAGTGGTACAGCGCCTCAGCATCACTAAGATGTAGTGTATCTAGCTGGGCTGTGTATACATATAATTAGTTAGTCGCTATGTAGTAGTGGTAATAATCGAAGTGCATTATTATTTGAGTAAAGGCAAAAACAGGTGGCCTTGCTTTTGACGTGTGCTATTGCAAAAAATCGGCAAGGACGCAACATGCCTCGCCGCCTTGGATACGTTAGCGTACAGCTCAAATTTTGGAGATTACCATGACAGTGCATTTATAAAACGAAATTGATTCAGAAATATTTCGGTTGATAGATAATTGTGGGAACTCTATTGATGTAGGTATTAACGTGTTAAGTATTTATGTAGGTTGAATTAGTTAAAAGGTATTTGCAAGGCAAATTATCCTAAAAACCCACCACTTCCGGCATAATTCTCATATTGAAATTAGTTAGATTGTAAATATAATATAAATATAACTGAACTTGTAATTAACTGGCGATAATAAAGGAATGTTTGAATATAAAATCGATTTGGATTTGACCTATATATTTTTTTTAAAAAAAAAAGACAATTTGATGGTATAAAAGAACATTACGTTGTGTCATTTGCATTTATTATATATATAAAACTAGTTGAACCCGTTAATCCAATCCAAGTTAATTCGTACCGTATTCTAATTTAACCTAAAGATTTTGTTGGTGATTTTTAACTAAAAATTTCGATTAAACAACAACATCCTAAATATTGAAAATAAGCAATTTAGTAGGTTTCATTCATTTGTAATTCTAGAATGTCCTATTATCAACTTTATCAGCTCCACAAAATAAACTTCAATACCACTATAGATAGGTAGCATATTATTATGAAGTAATGTTGCCGAAGTAATTTTTAAAATTGGCTGAATTGTCAGCCATATTTTTTTCTAAATAAGCAACCAGCAAACATAAAATTTATTCCTAACATATTAACAGTATTAACTCAGATTAAAAGAAACTAGCAAGAAAGTGCAAATTCAAATTGTTTGCGATGAAGTGAGGTACAAAGTGTAGACTCTACGGTGAACAATTTTAAAAACCGTGACGTTTAATAATTTTCGAGTCTTTTTCTTGTTGGTACCTTAATAGGTGTGCAAGATAGATAGATAGATGTTCCAAACTTGAGGACACCATTCGTGATAGAATCGACCAAAACTCGATAGACCAGTCAGTCCTCTAGCTGCCGAATCCGAGAGGTGAATTTGCATAAAAAATGCCTGAGCACGATATTTAGCCAGCCGTACACCAAATATCCAATACTATGGCTAATATTAATCTTAAATATGGCTACCGATAACTACGTATTATGAGGGTCGGCACAACCGAAAATGTTCGGTAGGTAGTACGTAACGCTGTCACATCAAGTAGTACAATGGTGAAGCATTGTCGTTGAAATATTTCTAATAATAAATGTGTAGTAAACTTTTATTTTACGATACTATACCTGCGGGTTTAAAAAGGTGTCCTTGAAAAGTGCAATAAGGAAACAATTTCAAAGCATACCGAGATCAAAGAATACGACTATGACCATCCGATCTATCTATCTCTTTAGTTGAGTAGAAGATTATATTATCGATGCCATCAACAACTACAGATGTGTATGTACGTCTAGGAAAATGCACTTCCGATTTAATTATGAACAAAAAAATCTTCTAATCGCTAATGTCAGTAAAAATTGTGTTTGAAAAAGATTGCGGTGGATTTTTATATATGTGTATATAAAAAAATAAAACATTTAACATTTTTAGCTACATTAAATTTTGTCTGTGCTTTAACATGAGTTAATTTTTGCATAATGAATAATGATGTAAGCAAAATCAAGGTAATACACGTGAATCAAATAAATTTTGGATTACTGGGACGCTACTGAGTTGGTTAAATCAAGTGCAAATTAAATTTATTATAATTCAATTATAAACGTGCGCATGTACGTATTTGTATACATATACTATACACAATCGTACAGGTAATGTATTATAGTATATGTTATGTATGTATGTAGGTATACATATACGAAAACAGTTCGACCTCGCGATTATGCGTGTGTATGCATAGTACCTAGTTTTTAATGCGATAAAGACGTGCTCTCACTAACCCTAAACCGGTGTTATGAATACATTATTGGCCTAGGCAGGCGTCTATCTAGTCTTGACCTTATAGTTTTCTACTATTTCTTAAATGTCACTAGTCGGCATTAAATCTGCATAACGAGACAAAAAAATACACTTGTACCACTGCAGTTCCTTTTTTGCGTAACAGTCATTAGTTGCTACTACACAACGGACGTGCGAGATATTAATAAGCTCAGTTCGAAGGGCCTTGCGACGATTCCGACGATGAGAGATCGATTTTGATTTTGATTTTGATTGTAATAATTTCGTAAAAATGTCAAGACCGCGAAGATGTACTTTAAAGTCACGCCGAACAAACCATCCACATCGTGGGAATTATAATAATTATTGCCATTACTACATCTTTCCACAAGCCTTTTTTTCTGACAATTACGTGAAAGTTCATGTTTATTCTAATAATAATTCAAATAGAGAAATCTAATAGGTACATAGGTACTTCAAAATCGTTATAAATTAAACTATACTGCCTATAAATGTTCAGTTAGGATTTTGTAATAATAATAATAATGCACAACATGTATGCTCATTTAAGAGTATTTACATTTTGCTCCCAATTTACATTTATTACAATTATATTAATTTCTAATCTATTCTATATTAACAATAACCTTCATTCTCTCTAATTTTTGTCTCAGTTACTTTTATATATTCACATTTTTCGTCGCATACGTCCCCTTTTAACGTCTGTACAATCAACCCATCCATGTCATTATCCAGCCTGTCACTCTTCCATTCCATCACAAATTGCCTTACTTTATTTGCCTGGCTTTGCATGGCTATTCTACAACAGAACAGGTGAGCTAATGTTTCCTCAATCCCTCCACATAGTCTACATTCCCAATCTCTACATAGTTTGATTATCGTATGGTGAAATTATTAAACAGAAGTATTTAGCCATTTAACATTTTACATTTTTAGTGGGTACTTAGTAAATTTGAATTCATGAGTGAAATACCATTACAAGCGCAAAAACTAGCATTTGACACTAGAATATAGCCAGATTGGCGTAATCAAATAGACTTTCGATACGCAAAATAAGATGACAGCATTTTTCTGAAACTATTCAGTTGAAATAATTTTAAATAGTTTTTTGTTAGACGTCGACATATTCAACTACAACTTTAAAACTACGACAATAAATTAATAAAATGACTACTCCTCGATTTACGCAATCAGTTTGATAAAACCCATTGCATGAAATGGGTTACGTATTTATTATTCACCCATTTGTGCAACTTATTAGGAAATTAGTTTTAGCGATGTGTAGTCGTAGTAATAGGTGGCTTGTATTTATGACGCAGAAGAAAACGAAAACGTCTTTGGATTCATCCTGATTTAAAAAAGAAAAGGTGTTCTATAGTGGCAGAAGCTGTTGATGGACATACATTTGTTTCTACTAGAAATTTTTCTTGGCAACTAGTCCTTCAAGTGTGCACGACTTATTGCATTGTTTCAATTATTTATAATGTAAAAATAAAAATTCGGTATACTGGAAATTGTCAGTTCAATTAAAATAATGAACAATTTTTATCGCTTTCATTACAATTTCGAGTGGATTATCAGCAACACCTTATTAAGCGTTGCATTAATAAATACCTTTCCACATTAATTACAAGATAAACAAGGCAAATCGATTCCCGAGAGCGCTTTCATAAAAAAAATCACGCGTTCAAAACCTGCTATTATCTATTTTGCTTCTGTATTTATAGTCGTTACCCTTTAGGTTAAGCGATTAAATAGCTATTATTGACTCTAATCAAGTGGATAATTAACGAAAAGATATTGCAACTAATGTGGTGTCTATCACCTCGAGATACACGTAGCCGGGAATGTAACAAAGCAGCGTTTTATTATTTTATTATTAACGCAGCAATTTAAAAAATATTTAAAAGATAATTGTTTTGTAATAACTTGTTAAAAATGCATTTCAATATTGATATTTGTAATGTCTTTTATTACAAAGAAACGTAAAAATTAAAGACGGTTTCGTTATTGTAATGAATATTATTTTTGAATGACTTGATTAACTATAAACCCTACAAAAAGAGAAATGTATAAGACTTCTAAAGTAAAAATTAAAAGTAAAGTAAAAGCGTACTTAAGTGATAAGAGTTGGAGATAACTGTCGTTTGTATAATCGATGGAATATAAAGTACATTGTTTGAAAGTGACTTTCTAAAGATTCAGAAATTCCTTGTTTGATACGTGCAATTAAAAATCGATTTGCACAATGGGATAGGTAGGTAAAGGTGTTTTTTTTTTGTTCGCGGTGAGACGATGAATCATGAAATTTCCAGGACGTAGCTTCTCATCGGTAGCACAAAGGAGCGAGATAGATTATATATACAGGAAGCCTATTAAAGTACTTCACGTGATTAGAAAATGCATTTATCTCGATGCAACATTGAAGTGAACGGCGGCGCAGTCTGTGCGTAAAATCGACGTCAAAGTTATGACTGCGAGATTATCCAGTTTTAATAGGTTGAACCGCAGTTGAACTCTTCCGAATGTCCGGTCAACGTACTCGGAATTAAGCCATGTCATTCATGTGGTAGCAGCGGTGATATTATGGATGTAACAGCAGCAGGAAGGGTTTTGTGTCTGTGGGTTAACTGAGGTTGTGTCGGAATCCCGGATGAGGACGAGAATGAAAAGCGAAATGACAAATAAAGATGATTTACACGAATTAACGTAGGAAGATGGGCGGTTAGGTCGAATCGATTGCGCGTTTCTCCTTCTTTACAAATGGTTTATTCCCAAGTGTTATTAGAAGAGATAAGAACAAACGGCCGAGGAGTTGTGAGCCAAGAAGCCCGGCGCGCGGTGTCAATGATCTTTGATACCTACAATAAAAACAAGGCAACAGACGAGCTGTGTTTTGGTGCTGGTGCCTTCTTAACGTGTACATATGTTAAACGTGTACTTCATACATCACGACATTTTACGTTTGTTGAAGTTGGCATGTCGTCAAATGCCAGCATCTGAGCTAAAAAGCAAAAGTTTACTTACTAATCGACTGGTTCGCGCATGACATAGGTACCTACGTGTTCATTTAACCTCCGCATCATTAAAAATGAGAAAAACTCATCATCCAAACATTTTCATTCCATTGAAGTTGGAAATTAAGAGACTACTATCAACAATTAATAGCAAACAAATTAAATTTTTATTTTGCAATAAAATCAGTAGATATGCAAGTGCATCTTCAATTTAATAAGATTAAGATTAATACAAACAACTAACACTGATGGTTGTAAGCCCTTTTAAAATTTTTATTACTTATAGTTGAACTTGAAGTAAATATACTGAAATAACCGCAAAATACTCCTTTTTTATTTACAGAACATAAACGTGACATTGAAATAAAAATGGCTAATGAATTTTTGAATAATAAAAAACTTTTTTAAAGTTTAAACGTTGGTTTTATTTTGATTCTATGCAAGGACGACGCAGCCTGGACTCGAAAAAGTAGGTTACAATTACGTATTGTTTAAAGTGACAAAAATTGGTCAAACCTGATTTTTAATTTTTAGCGCTACTAAAGTTACCTACACGTGTTAACATAGTTTAAAATTCAAATTTATGGTTGTTTAAAATAAGGAACCGGTTGCACAAAAGCAAATAAATCAGTCGTTTTTTTTGTTTTCGTACATTCAAAAATTTGAATTTAAATGGAGACCAGTTACCGATTAGTATTTTCCCATAATATTACTCAACAATAGAGATTAGTAAAAACAAAAAACACACATGTCTTTCCTGATCCTTCAATGTGATTTATTTTTGAGAATAAACTGCCATGAAATGGCATTTTTTGATTATAAGTAAGGAAACGCCAAATGCACATACTTACACATGTACATATCAAAATAAAGGAAAAGAAAAATTAGTTTTGGTTTGTTTGGGCCCAACGCGAACTAATGTGCAATATGTCATGCTGCATGCAGAGGCGGCCACACCGTGGAAGTGGGCGTCATGGGTTTCACAAAACCGCGGTCAACAACCGTACATACGCTCGCGAGAAGAATATGCGGAAGTGTAAGTGTAACCATAGTAATCTATAAGAAGTGCGCTTTGGCTGATGCTGCCTGCCTCAACTTTTTTTATGCCAATTTTTTTTACAACTACTTACTACAAAAACAATAACTATTTAAGACTTACCGGAATCTCCCTTTCGTGGTACTAAGGTGGAAACAGCGGTCGCCGCCGCCGTAATCATCACGATGCCACATCTCAGTAGAGCCCCGTCGGGTCCAGCCCCTTTCCTCCGTTGTTGGCTGGCATTTTTTCGTGTCTTCTTTATAAGAAAACCACAAAAATTTTATCGGTGTTTAATATTTTTAATACAAGCCGGTAGGGTCCAATTGCTTTCCTCCGTTCATTTTTATTATGATAAGATAATTCAACAACAAAATGTATCGTTCAAGGCCCGAAAGTCCGACTGATTGACAATATTTGATTTTTTTTTTGAAGCGAAAAATGATCGACGATCTGTCTACAAAATAATACGTTTAGATGCGGTAAATCGAAATGCGGAACTGGTGCACGCGCGCACGAAACGTCAGAGAATAGCCAGGCTGCGGATGCGAGGCTTGTTTTAAATGCGCGCAGTCGATTGGAGCGTATTGGTGGTGGGGGCGGCCGCCGGGACGCCAGCCATGACCCACTCACGCTGCCAGTGAACCCTTTCGCGAATTTGTTGTTGTCTTGGCCGGCCCGGAGTTGCTGCGGATCCTCCGACGGTTCCGGATTGCTTTAGATCCTCTGCGATTGCTAGCCACTGTGGTGCACTGATAACATAATAAACGAATAGGGCACTATTTTGTCGCATATTGTTTTTCCGTATCCAAATCAGAAATCGTTTATTTTTATAATATAGATGGAAATGATTCAAAAAAAAATTCAATGAAAAGAATTATTTTTGTATTGTAAAGATTTTTTTTGCACAATGATAATGTCTCTTGCGAATGTTTATTATTGTACTTCGAATGTATTGATTTTGTAAATACAACCACACTTTGACAAGCAGTGGAATGCTCACAAAAACCGGTGCTTTATTTCCCTAAAAATCTCTACTCGTGACTGAATAAAATTTAAGTTGATTTAAACAACTTTTTTCGTATTTTATTGGATTGAATACAGTAGTTTTCCTTTTATTTGGTATTTTAAAATTATTCATAGATTATCATCAAGATGCGGCTTAGAACCATTAATTAATGATTAATAGAAAAGCTCTGTACGATACTACTGTAAGATTAACAAAGCTACAAATTGCATATATTTGCAATTTGCAGTAGGATTTCCTCACATTGACTCACGGCGCCACCCACATAATTTCTTCATATTGAAACCTTGTTTCGTTTTCAAGGAGACATTATAGATACATACGTCCGGTAGGCTTAATTTTACCATTAGCATTTTAATGTTGACATGATAGTCAAAAAGAATGTAAAAATGTTACTATGTGACGTTAACAAACGTATGATTGTATAATAATAAATTATAACACTATAAACTTTAGCGCATGAACTACTTAATTAAAAATTATCATCATCGCTGTATACTAATGTGCTAATATCTACGGTGTTAGAGCGTAGGTAGGTTTGTAAAACAAATCGGTGCAGCTATCTCGTCCGGAAGTACAATCTTCTGCAATTAGCTGACTATTTAAACGAAATAATGAAACTTTTGATATTCAGGATGATCCCGTTTAATCGGATTTCGTGAATTTATGACTTGTTGGGAGTGTTTAAATGTCAATGTTCAGTCATAGCGTCATAGATATCTTGCGGCTAAGCAGCCGCCGGCGAAATCTCGTCGTGGTCAAGATCTAATAATCGATAACGGCACCCATTCTCCAAATTTGGACGGGTTCAACCAGTCTGTATATAATATTAATATATACATATTTGACAAAAGCACAGTTAAAACATAAAGAGTTATTTATGTAATATTCTTTACTCAACCATTTTCTATAGTCAAAGTTGTGCAAACTGTTCTAAGCTTAATCTACTTACATATAAGTACATTACTTGTTATAATTAATTGAATCTACATTTACTTGATGGAAATTCATTGTAAAATTATAAAATAATATAACAATTGTTATTTCCATAAAATTATTTATTTCGCTTGACACTGAAGAAGCTACATCATGGTGAAACATATGTCAAGTGAGATAAATAATTTTATGGAAATCACAAATTTTCTATTATTTTCTAATTTTACATTACTTGTTTCTGTTTTTTTTCCCTCAATATAGCAGTAATTTTTATAACTATAATAACAAGATATAATTTGTGCGTATAAAATTTCGATTTACAATATTTTTATCACAATCATTGTATTACTTTTTACCATCAAAATTTTTCTTATCCGAGACCTGTATCTGTTTTAGATTAAAGCTTTACAGTCACACTTTTATGCCTTAAGAAAAGTAAGATTTTATTACTGTCGCTTTCTAGGTACCTACTGAAAACATACGTGTATACGAGTGCGTAGCTGTATACATGCGTAGGTATACGTACATGTTTGTTGAATACCTAATTGACATTTATCTCTATTCCCTTACCTTTGCTAACGTTCTTTTACTTGGTGTTTGTTCTGTGACAATTATGGAAAGTAGCACTTTCCCTTGCACACAACAGTTAACGAACTAACTGACTGAATTCCATGCTTTTTCTCAACTTTCCTCGTCGACTTTCTCGCTAATGCGTTAATTTTTTTAACAATATTATCATCAGATAAAACTATTTTAAGTAGATCAGAGAGTGGCTTGTTTTACAGGAGAAATTCGTTTGAAAAAGTCGATAAACAATGTTTTGGATCACCCACTAGTTCTACTAAAACACATTAGTACTGTTTTTACCAAATAGAGTGAAAATTTTAAGTTTAAGAAGGTTGATTCAATCTTGAAAGGAAATTGCAAAAAAAAAGTAAATATCAACAGTCAGAAAATAAATATCACGTAGGAAAAATTTTAATATAATCTATTGATTCTGCTTGTACTTGATGAAAGTTCATATTAAGAAATTCAATGAAACACTTTATTAACTTTCCACAATTATTTTATTCTTGACAATTGTTTCGCCACAATGTGGTTATGTATCATAAATTCTTCTGAAGAAGCCACATTGTGGCGAATAAAATAATTGTGGAAAGTTAATAAAGTGTTTCATTGAATTTCTTAAAAAATTTAAATCTTATAAATTTAATTAGATACGTATAATTAATACAATATAATAGAAAAGATAGCTAAAAAGCATTGTTTCCTAGATATCCCATTAATAAATAAATTACTTTTCCCATATCCATTTTGTGAGATAATTGCATAAGTTGATTTGCTAAAATAGTTTGTTGGTAAAATTAAAAACGTGTTAGGAGCTCATTTGTAATGGAGGAGGCCCGAGATTTCAATTGCTCAGAAACCTCCGCAAGATTTGTCCGACATTGCTGCCAAGCAGTAAATTTGCTTTATTAAGAAATAGAAGATAATTAGTGCACAATATAAATATGTATGAATCCCCCAGCCACATAAATAACTAGTCAAAAGACACATTAATTTTATCTTATTCATGACTGGTTAATACGCTTTATCAATAGAATTTGTCCATAATATTTATTGACCACAATAATTATTTCCACGCACTTCACCTTCTGCGGGTTAAGAAGTTATATCTTTTATAATGTAGTCGATAAATATGCTGTAACTTTAACTTTATTACATAAAAGATTCATCAGCTCAATAGAATTTGTATTTCTTTTTACTATTAGTGAATTTGTTCCTTTCGAGAAGAGTGGTAGATAAAAGGGAATGTACTGTATAATTGTACATATATACACACGGTACTGTACTGATAACTAGGTGATTGTGAAATATATAAATCATATAGTATCGCATCTCTCCTGTCTCTAAGTCCGATCTGGAGGTGTGTTTAGTGCCATGATATACCCATACCCATGTAGGTCCATACATACAAACGCATGTAGATATAAACCGGTCAGGTAAAACCTTAATATACAACGACAGAACGCGGCATTCTGGAACAATCTCTTTGGTCCACGAGAGATTCATAGGAAGTAATATCTTTGAGAGGTTCAGCTTTCTCATAGCACTGTCCCACCGTTCGCGTTGCCATTTTCATACATACCGAGTATTTGCACACGTGTAGTTGCACACACATGTACAAATTACACGAGCAGAGTTCGCTAAAAGATTCGATGTGAGTGCAAACGAACACATTGAACTGTACGAATATTCCGTGTTTCGATTCATGGGAACCAACGAGATCTAAACATACACATCGATAGCAGAAAGAATTTGCAAGTATTAACAACGTAACGCGATTCTGTCACGACCACGTGTCCAAATTGGATCTTAAAGGGTTGCAAAAATTATTCTGTAGTTTTTACTGGAAACATATAAACTTGACATATTCAAAAAAGAAGGAATTAAAATCCTTATTCGTCTAAATTTTAAGATGAAAGATCTCACATTTTGATTCCATATTTATATTTATGTTTATAATATAGCTTGTAAAGGCCTTTCTGCCAGCGCCCACCTGATGAGACCCGATAGGTCGAAACCGATCGTGGGATGTGGCTTTCGGTTCGTTGTGCCTACTTGGTAGGACGCGTTCAAAATGTGAGATCTTTGATCTTAAAATTTAGACGAATAAGGATTTTAATTCCTTCTTTTTTGAATATGTTATATTTTCGCCTAGGAGTTCATCGGAATCAACAGTGTAATTCAATGCCGGTAGGGGTATTAGCCCTCGGAGTAGTTGTTACTGTTGATTCCATATTTATATTTATATTTATAATATAAACTTGAATTTGAGTTTTGTTTCAATGTAAATCACATTCGTTTGAAATGTTTCCTATGAATGAATGGACAAGTGTCAGGCCTACTATGCAAATTTGGAGCATCCAAATCCCAAAAAATAAAAGTACTTAATAAAACAATCTTTAACTTGCTAAATAATTGTGACTTCGTGGAATTCTTTCCTTCGGAAGAATACATCTCATCATGTGTATGTGTGCGTTACAAAGGTAGGTGTGTGTGTGTGTGTGTATGGGAACTGCGAAACTAGAATGGCAGATCATTGACCTCGCGAAGTTAGTGGGTCAGGGCCCGAAGCGGCCAAAGACCTTGCGGTCATTTACTTATTTGTACTCATCCGAAGATCGTCTCATTTTAAGGAACGTATCGTTCCTTTTGTTCTTCCTTATAGTCTAGAGTATGCTAACTCCCAAATATGACCAACAAGCACCATCAAAACTGATCTCTGCGCTGCTCTACCTTATCATACACGTGTTCCTCGTTCTAAACACTTTTGCCATTTGTTCAAAGGTAAAAACAGGAAATGCTAATTTTCTATCAACGAAAACCCAAACAATATACGTAAGTTTTATTTTATTTTTCCAACCACCTTCCAACCTCTAGCAAGGAATCTTTACTTCCGCTTATTAGTGTATCATCAGTATGGATCGTAAAATCAGCATTTATCATTGGATTCTCCCATACAGTCATCCATGATACATTGCATTCGAATGAGAAAATTAATTTTAGTGTAAGATTTTCCGTATGGAATTTGCAACTATTATATATAACTTGATGCTGAGTTAAAAATACAATATTTCTTACTGTTTTGGCCTTCTATTCTTAACTTCAGTTTAACTAAACGCAAAACTAAATGAAAAAAATTTAAAGGATGTGTTTTTTGTAGAAAAATTCCAATCAACCTTCGTGCTAATTATTGTAAATTATGTAACATAAAACCATTGATACACATTTGCCGCGTTTGTCACACTTATGACGGATTTTCCCAGTTGGTCATGCTCAGTTAATATTTGAGTCTGTTAGTGAGAAAACACAACCTTTTCCAAATACTTAATATGAATTCACGTTGCCAAATTTAAAAAATTGTATCATTTCGGACCCTTTTTCTTCCCATGACGTTTGAAAGACCGACCTTGTTCATATTCTATTTGGACGGTTTATACATTTTTTATTTTACATTTAAATAGAACTTTATTTATAAATATGGAGTCAACAGAAACAACTACTCCGAGGGCTAATACCCCTACCGGCATTGAATTACACTGTTGACTCCGATGGACTTCTAGACGAAAATATAACATATTCAAAAAAGAAGGAATTAAAATCCTTATTCGTCTAAATTTTATGATCAAAGATCTCACATTTTGAACGCGTCCTAACAAGTAGGCACAACGAACGGAAAGCCACATCCCACGACCGGTTTCGACCTATCGGGTCTCATCAGGTGGGCGCTGGCAGAAAGGCCTTTCTTTACAGGTTATATTATAAATATAAATTTAAATATAAATATGGAGTCCATCGAAGTCAACAGTGTAATTCAATGCCGGTAGGGTTATTAGCCCTCGGAGTAGTTGTTTCTGTTGACTCCATATTTATATTTAAAATTATATTTATAATATAGCCTGTAAAGGCCTTTCTGCCAGCGCCCACCTGATGTGACCCGATAGGTCGAAACCGGTCGTGGGATGTGGCTTTCAGTTCGTTGTGCCTACTTGTTATGACGCGTTCAAAATGTGAGATCTTTGTTCTTAAAATTTAGACGAATAAGGATTTTAATTCCTTCTTTTTTAAAGAACTTTATTTTTTTTCAAACATTAGTAAAGAAAACAATAACGAAATTGCAGTAGGTAAGCAATAGAAGACTTTTCCGTGTATGTTTGACATTGGCACCTATAAAAACATATTCTAATTATTATTAAATAAGTGAATTATGAAATAAGTTTTAAAAATAATTGTGCAGACATGAGAGATACCACGCATATTCAATTGAATTTTTGCATGGTTCCTTTGTGGCAAAATGAGACGGCGTCCCTGAATATAACGTTTATATTTGTTTTGTTGGCCGATTAATTTCCTGGACCAGTTGCTTCATCGTAGCACCATACGAATAAGTATTAGCATAGGTCAGGTTGAAAGTATAATCGTTTCCTAGTACATAGACGCTAAGAGTGTTTGGTAATTCAATAACCTTGCAGCAAGGACACTGATCAGTTTCAAATCGAAAACTGCACTAGTTTTATCTCTTTTTTTCCTCTTAGATGTTTCTCAATCCGTCGAACCCTTTGAATCACGCAGTTGTTGAATGTTAACTCCTACCTGTTAATAATTCTCATAAGTTGAAAATTAATTCCTGTAATAAGTTTTTTCTGCCACAAAACACTTCATAAAAGTTCATGAATATGTAGGGATCGTTGGCGCGATACATGTATCTTAAAAATACAAACGGAACTCGTATCCGTTAATCATTACTCACAATTGGAAAATATTTGATACATGAAAACGAAAGTTAACGTAAAAGTTTCTATTAGTTTGCATATTTTCCAACAGTTAACACTCAAAAATTTCCATAAAAAATTAGTTGAAGAAAATAAGGTACACTTACGAATTGTGTAGGTTATCATTTTAATGAACTGATTATAATAAACACAAAAATATCTGTTTTATAATTTTGAGCGATGATTCAGTAGAGGTACACTCCCCTATTTCCTATTTAATTTTAATGATATTGTTAACAAAACAGAATTTCTAAAACTAAAAATTTCCAAAAATGAATGATGATTATTTTAGGTTCTAAAGGCCATAGGACGATAAAAATGGTGAATTGGCCCCAGAAAGATATCTGAGTCATTTGCTGTTTATATGATGCGTTGATGCTGCAATTTCCAGTCTCTATATATTTTAGTTTTTGAATAAATTGAAAAAAAACGAAAAATCGGATTTTTTTTCTCAAAAACGGCCTAACCGATTTGAATGAAATCTGGACACACTATTGAGGTACATAAACTAAAAGCTAAACGGTAAAAGAAATAGTCATTTAAAAAAGAGTGGTGTGTATAAACTGTCATGTAAAAATTGTGATGCCTTTTACATAGGGCAAACAAGAAGAAATTTGGAATGAAGAATGAAAGAACATGTAAAATATTTCAATAATAAAAAACCTAAAACAGGAATGAGCAACTAGTGTATAGAAAACAACCACTTTTTAGATGAACAGAATATACTATTATTACATGCAGAAAACGAAGGAAAAAGGTTAAACTTACTTGAACAATTTGAAATTAAAAAATCCATAAAACTTTAACAAAATATTACTAATGACCAACTGGAATTTAAGAAATACCCTTTATCGATTATTACTTGGGCTTTCCAACAAACAATGTTTGAACACCCCTGTTCCAGGTATAAATATTTTGTACTGTAACATTAACATTTAGTATTGCTTTTGTATACTCGTGAACAAGGCTTAATAAGCCGAAACATATGTAGAGTTTCTAATTTGAACTGTTTGAGACATTTATTTGCAATTTCATTTGTTTATTATTATTTTTATAATAATGTTCTGGAACAATTAGAACACCTTTTCAATGAGAAATAACCTCTCAAATCCTCAAATTGATCAAAAAGGTGCACCACATTAAAAATATATAATAATAACCTATTTTGTATGTCATTAGTGGCAACGTACCTTAGAGAAATGATTCAGATATCCCTTTGGGGCCGATTCACCACTCATATCGTTCTGTTTTTTTTTTTTTTTTGAATGGATTTTTTATTAATGGTAGTAGGCCTTACTTGTTGAAACTCCATGTCAAATAAATAATGGTCTGACCATCTTCACCTGAAGAAGCCAATGTTTTGGTGAAACAACTGTTGTGAACAATTAAAATATTTTTGAAACTTTTCTTTTGTTTTATTTATTTGATTTTTCATTACATACATTATTTCTTATTTTAATTATTAAATATATTTTATTGCAAAGGTTTATCTCCACATTCCACAATTTATTTTTTATATTTCCCATATCCTATTTTTAAATAGCAAATATATGCTGAAAGTTATTAGTAGAACCCTCAGTAGGTAGCAGTTTATTGAGAGTATTTTCAATGTATTTATCATTTTCTGCGTAAATGAATGAATTACTTGTTGTCGTAATGCTCGCAAATTCCAACAACTCTAGTGATAATGCGTATACAAAGTCATTGACCTGAAAATTTGAAAATACACACGATTCTAACCTAAGCATATTAGGGTATTATTTTGAATCCGTCCGAATTGTGAATCTATTTCGAATTTCAAATTCTTTAATTATTCCATTTGTATTCTTCGAGGCATTGTAGTAAAGGTGTTTTCTAATGATTCAAGTGAATTCACTTTGAATTTTGTAAATACTGTGGCATAGAATTTCAATTTTTTTCATATAAAATGATTCGATATTTTATTTCAGATAGACAGGCAATCTCAGATGTTAATACATATGGTACTTATATATTCCGCGATACTTCTTTCATTCTAGTAACTAGCATAGAGTGTAATTTTTCATATTCTCCATCTACACATTTATTCAAATCTATTTCTTGTTCGTGCTTAAGTAGTGTTTTCGGAGATCGCTGGTTCTTTTATGAATTCGTTACTTTTGGTCGTATGTTTGCACACCAATTATTTGAAACATGTTTATATAATAGGTGGATTAACAGCAGGATCGGATAAGTATTTGTTTATCTATAAAATGTAGAAATAACAAGCCTTATAACACTATAAAAGTAATTTATTGGAAATCACCAAATGTACATTTCGACTACAAGGTAGTCATTATCAATGGTTAGTATTAATTAAAAACAAGATTTCATCATTTATATCTAAAATTGCATGAGGATTATTGAAAGACATCGAATAATGGGTTATTGTTAAACGGTAGGTCAAAATTCATTACGGAATTCCTAAATTTCTGAATATACATACATTCATAGATTCTAAGATTCCTATAATTGTTACAATGTGTCCAGTATTTATAGCATGAAAAGTTACTGCAAATTTCTCAGAATTGTTATTTTTTAAATGATATAAATGCTCTTTTAATTGTATGAATAAATTTCGTTAGTTAAACCCATATATATACTTTCTCGCAATCTAAACAGTTTATTTTATAAATTCCTGATAATGAAGTTTTTTTGTCTTTATCTTTTGGATTACCTAAGAGACTTCCCAATGTATATTTATTATTACTAAATACAGGTTCAATATCTAATTTTTTACATAATCTCTTTGTGCGTCTATTAAATTTGGTGTGAAAGTTAAATTTTTGTTTTCTGTTTTTTCTAAAGTAGTAGTCTTTCTGTTTTGTTGATTAGAAAAAATTTTCTTCACATCTTTATCAATTTGTTTATCTAACCAAATATCACCATTAATTTCTAGTATGAGAGGGAGTATTATTAGTTTTTCTTTTTCCATCGAATCCATCTTAAAATTTCTTTTACTTACTATAAATGTGTGTTTTTCTGATAAACAATAAATAGTAATCGTTTGTTTGTATGGTGGTCCTCAGTGAGGGTATTTATAAACAACCCTTTTTTATTATCTATGTGACCAAACAGATGCTTGACCACGAACATCTCACGTTATTGCGGTAGAATGGACATGAGCATGTGCCTTACTTGCTGTTGTGGTTGGACACGTCGCGTCGGTCGGTCGGATCGTCCATCCAGACTGTAACAAATGGACTTTTAAAGACGTGCAAATTGAGCGTACAACTACCGCCGCCGACAAGGCGTTTCTCAATAGGGATTATGATGAATATGAAGCGAAGGGCTTGTGTTAATTGGGATGACATGGTCCGGAAGAAAGGTGTACACTCGCGTCTGTTCTCTATACTCGGCCGCGCTGTTACACAAGAGAATTCGGACATGCACATGCCAACATAGACGGACGTGCAGGAGACACACGGCACCTTTGGTGACGGATTAGTCCCAATGTCCACTTCGTTAACACCGTTTTAGAACGACATTTCAGCTGGACCCTTTTATTCGCATTTCAATAATACGAAACGGAATAGAAGGATTTTTGAAGAATTAACTATAATATTTTTTTGTTGACAATATCAATTTTTGATGTACCTATATATAGTTGATATAAAACAAAAACCGATGCACGTGATATGTCACGTTGCCTCGCTAAAGCGAATCACGTCATATCAATTCAGTGTTGACAAATTCTCTTCAAAATACACCTAGGTTAGGTCAATTTCTTGTCTATCCAACTTCTTCGATATTTTCATGAATACGTCCTTAGAAGAACCGTCTTAAAAGCTCAAAAAGACGAAATCGACGAAACACAACAATAAACACAAATGTTGAATGGCAAAGATAGCGGCAACCCTGCCATTTTATCAGAAACGTTACAAATTGGTTAATATAAAAAATTCATATATGGGAATCACTAACTCATTGGCATTAGTTTTTATCTGTAATAACATGATACATCACGTGTGTCATTTTTTAAAGTTGATTCCTTTCTAAGACGTTAACGCATTGTCAAAATTATGTAGTTATTAATAATATGTACATAGTACAGGGCGTGAAAAGAGATTAACATATAGAGCTTTTAACCTCTCATAATTGCAAAAATTTCTTCTATGTATGTTTAGTATATGAAATATCAGGTTTGGTATATTCGACTACTTATACAATAAACTAATTTCATTGTGGCCAATGATTGATCCAATTGTGACATCTGACTAAAAGTAGAATGGAAGACCCTACGCTTCAACAACGAAACTCTTGTGAAATTTGTTTCATTCTAGTACTTCATACCATTGAAACTCGTTACCCTCTTGCATTGCAAATTTGTCCTGACATCATCTTTCAAATTTCATGTATTCATTCATATTCGTCCTTATAAATTCCCCAGCATATAATAGTGTACATAGTTTTTCCAACTTTTCTTTATTCTTGTAAACAATGAATGCTTATTTACCTATAGGTAATATTTAATAAATATATATCCAAATCTGATTAACTCTCTGATCAGTTACAGCCTTTAATAAAGTATATAATAAGCATCAGCTACTTAAGTGAAGATCAAAAGCATTCAATATAGAATCATACAGGGTATGCATTAAGGGCCGGGCCATTGCTAATCAGTCTGATATGTTTCGAGGATATGATGATATAAGAGATTGTGAAAAGATTTTGTTTTTAAAAATGATGTATTGTGGTTTGGAGAAGTGTGCGACTTGGCAATTTCGCAGATCTGTTCGCAAATTCTGTATTTATAGTCATGTAAGTATGTTTACATACACGTATGCATGGGAGGGCGATATTTGCATGCCATCTGAGGCTGAGGCTAAAAAGGAGCTGTGTACGCTGAAGGAGGTGGAGGTAAGTAAGCGCAGGCAGAAAAGCAAGAGAGACATGGCAAGGCAAGGCATGGCAAGCCGAGACCTACTTCTTCGAAAGGAGTCAATGGCCGCGCACGTTCAGCTGATCGCAGGTTCGATGACATAGCGTCACGACATGGCGACGCGCGGCTTCCTGGTGCAGATGTAGGTCAGGTCGCCTTATGTACTACCTTTTGTCTCGCAATTCCTTCGCCACACGTTCTGCCGTATTGCCAATGCGCGCGGATTCGGTGCCGCGTCGCAGCTTTTGCTGCTGGTGCTGCTTCCACTGATGCTGGTAACGATGGAGACGACAGCGCTCATGACGACGACGACGGCCACGATGCGCGATGATGGCACTGACAGTAAAGAGCATAACATCGAATCGACACCAATTGATAGGATTCCAACGAGAAACATGCCACATGCAGTTGTGAAACTCAGTTGAAAATAATAAAAATATTTGCATAACTGAGCTCATTAATATTATAAAAAAATATCATTAAAGATCTCAAGAAACAACTAAATCTTTTATATCATTCAATAATCACATTTTGTGAGCAGAAGAAGCAAGACCATTGGATAAAAGTATACAATTAATTTATATGATAAAATAAAAGAACTGTACTTAAAATAGATAAAAATCTAAGGAAGCAGTTAGTTGTAAAAGCTACAAATCCGCTGACCCACCCAAAAAGCAGACTGTTTCTTAATTGTTCCATTGGCAACATTGTCAATAATTCATATCTAAAAACACTAGTATTGAAAATTATTTTTGTAAACAATTTGCTATTTATAATAGTAAAGTGGAATTTAAAAAGAAGGGATAATTTGAATATATATTGCGGTTTAGTCAACTCATGGAATAATAAAGTAAGACAATGGTCAAATTTATTCTTGTTAAGTAATAAACGAATACATTTGTTCAATATAAGTCGCATACAATTATTATTTTTGCGTTTTTTGAGAAATAGTCTGCAAAATGTGTTTTTTGTGACGATTATGCACAGATAATAGAAAAGAGACCGTTCACTTCAAGAAGAAGAAGATCCGACAACAAAGACAAGTCAGTTGCACCAGCAGCATCAGCCGCAGCCGTGTGGTCAGTATGCGACTGGCCGCAGGTTCACTGGGCTAAGGGTGACTAACCGCGGCCATTGACCTTGCTTGCCGAGCTGCCGTCGTTGGAGCGTACTTCCAAAACATTAAACAACCACGGCGACGATGTCGACTTTTGGATGGACGTACCAACGAACATTTCGGCGATGGGGTCCACTGTAACACCCAGCAACGAACAAGTAATCTATGGCCAACAGCTAAGATAGCCAGCCGGGGCCGATGAGTAGTGTAAACCCACGGTTGGACTGGGCGTTACGAACGCACCGAGTAGACCGGTGGCTCGACTTTTACATCGAACCGATGAAATTATCTTGAATTTACCAAATGTACAGGGTGTTCGATTATTTAAAAAAATAATGTCTGGGCGTTTATTTCCTTATCTTTATGAATGTATTAGATCAGGTTTTGGCCATTTCGATCATTATTTTTTCCTTATCGCTTTATAAAACTTCCTTACCGTAGGTATATGTACATGTTTATTTTTACGCAGTTTCTACGTTTTTCTTTTTTTTTAGATATATGTGAAATTTAGTACGTACATTAAAAAAGATTCACAAATATTCTTCCCACAGTTAAATTATCTTAATCATTGTAAGCTAAATTAAATTTTATTTAATCCAATATTTTCAAATTCATGTTCTTCTGAAATGAAACTTATGGTTTGGTAAGTCACTGAATGTAGTTTTTTATTTCAATGTAAGAATTTATTTAATTAATTGAAGTCAAAAGCAAACAACGCCAGAGATCATTTTGAGATATTCCCGTGGAACTACGACGCCATACAAGCACAACAATGAAGTTCAAAACTGCGGTCGTTGAACCCAAATAGAGTACTTCCAAAACTCTTACAACGTGCATTCAATGTTGGAAGTTTAAAAACATTACGAACATAAAATGCCATCAAACGTGAGATGTAAAAATACGGCGCATCTCTATACATACATAGAACGACTACATTGTGCATTGCCCATATTCGAAAAACATAAATTAATATGGTTCACTATTCAATATTACACTAAAATATTTATAGTACTTGATGGGTACTGTTTTTTGAAATGATTGCGGAGTTCCTTTTAACAAACTTTTCCTTCATGAAAATCTGTAAGGAATTGCGATAGACTAGAAAAATGTTTGCCTAAGATTTAAATTCAACAAAGGACATATAAAATCGCTGGCAGTTAATTTAGTGCTCAAAAAAAAAAAAAACAACAACAACAACAAACATGTTTTCTATACCTACTTTTACGGTGTGAAAATCCACGCGATCGAATTCAATTTCCGGTCTTTCTAACATCCGGAACAGTGAACTGGCAAACTTTCACTGCATTTCACCGCTTTCAAAGTGCAGAACCAAAGATTCGAGAAAGTGTTGTTATTAAGTTCCAGAGCCTACTACATATTGACGTTGGGACCACGTGAGGATTAGTTCTTTTTCAAAAGGTTAACTTGCTATCCACTTACCCTTTGCGTGTCAAAATTAATCCGGTCAATAATTTTACATGGTTGTGCTTAGGTTTCACGATTTCGGAAAATTGTTCAAATGGTAAAACAGGCATATAATATCTTCTTAAATTTCAAAAATATATTCAGAAAAACCAGATTCAGAATATTTTCACAAACATTCTTAAATCGTAACGTATGTTCGCCAAACTTTGGCTTCTTCAGACGAGAGTAATTACTCCTTATTATTCTACAAAGTTTGTGAAAATCTTCTAAATTTGCCGGTAGGGGTATTAGCCCTCGGAGTAGTTGTTTCTGTTGATTCCATATTTATATTTATAATATAGCCTGTAAATGCCTTTCTGCTAGCGCCCACCTGATGAAACCCGATAGGGGGTCGTGGGATGTGGCTTTCGGTTCGTTGTGCCTACTTGGTAGGACGCGTTCAAAATGTGAGATTTTTGATCTTAAAAATTAGACGAATAAGGATTTTAATTCCTTCTTTTTTGAATATGTTATATTTTTGTTTAGAAGTCCGTCGGAATCAACAGTGTAATTCAACGCTGGTAGGGGTATTAGCCCTCGGAGTAGTTGTTTCTGTTGATTCCATATTTATATTTATTATCTTCTAAATTTGATTTTTTTTTTTGTTTATAATGGATTTTCATCGAGTTGAGGTCGAAACTATTCAATTTTTCAAAAATGTATATTTCACTATTATACCTAAGTAAACACGGAAACAGTGTTTAGGGTTGGGCGCTTTCTGATTTTCTACCGTACTTGTCAGAAATTACGATTAGTCTTCAACGTATATCATGATTTATAATATCGTACAAAATTGGTTATTGTAATTTCATAAATAGATATGTACCTACAGGTTAAAATACCAAAAGTTTTTCGAGGTAAACTCTTATTATACTTTAATGGTTTCGCTTGAATAACTGGATAATAGAAATCCCCCTATTGAATTGTCATCAGCCAACCCTGCTCCTCAAAATTGCGATTTATGTTCAGGTATTATGGCCATATAATTTCCACAAGAACCACAACCAAGAACGTCTTCAGTGTTGGTCAGGCAAAGTTTGCAGAGATCGTAAATCAAACTTAATCCTTTGAGCACGTACCTAACCCCTTCTCCCCATGACCATTTAAAGCTACTGGCCACACCATAAAGAAGTTTACTGCTTGCAAATTATCCATAATCCTTTTACGGTCCAGCCGTGATAATCTGAATAATAGAAGACCTGCTGTTTCGTCCGCCGATGTTAGCACGCACCCACTGGCAACCATTGTGGTGCCAAAATTCGTGCTTGCTAAAACGACTTCCTCGAATATAATAACAACTAACAGAACAAATACAGTCGCAGAACGATGTGCGAAAAGCTAATTTGGCAAACATATAATATGTATGTCTTCCTATACGAGTTGTAGTGACAACGATGGACGCGAAAATACCAACTCGGTTAATGGTACCAAAATATGTAGTATTAAAAAAAAAACGCAGAGCAACACGTGGCTAGGTTTATATTTAATTAAATACAAGCATCTATTAAAATTTTTCACAGTAACAATAAAATTGTACACCTGCGTGTACAACAAACAAAGAACAACTCATAAATTGGAACAATTATAAAAAGAAAAACAATATTTATAACAAATAAACTTACACCTTTAAACTACTGTTTGTATATTTAACTATAGAACGGGACGAGGGAGAAAACAATATAATATAAATAAATGTATTTTATTCAAAGTTTTTAATACGATCGTTCACAATAGAAGTACATTTTACGAAACGCCTACAGCAATTTAAGCGTTTCATAAAAAGCTATTAAACGGCTTCAGCCAGAATGTTAAACAGGTGGTGAAATGAAACATTTAACAATGTGGACGATTTTTATGGAACAACTAGCTAACTAAGAAGTGAGGTTCTTCTACACACCAAACATCAGAAGAATTTCCATTTAAAAATGAAAACAGAAGCATTGACTGTGAATTCTTTAAAAAAGTCATAGGAAATTTAAGAGATTTGCGGTTGAGATTTAGGCCTAATTTTTATGTAATATCGTATTACAAGCAGTATATCACTACTGATATTTACTACTAACTGTAGTGTTTCATTTGTTTGACAAGACCTTACAATATTACAATTACCTATTACGAAACAACTCCGGTTGGATCAGTAATTTATCGATGCTATGCTGATTGTGATCCACATTACTAATTTTGATAAATTTCTGACCAAGAAATAAATGTCTTCCACTAATTTTTGTCTTTGGATGTTAAGGGAAGTCGAAATAGACCTGAGTGAAGGAAATTAATCACATCATTCAAGAAAAGTAAAGTTTGATTTATTTATTTATTTTTATTTATCGTAAAAACACTTGGAAACCCTCATACATGCCAGACATTCATGTAAACGGCATACAGACATAGAGTAAATTCGATATGAACGGTTCGATGAATGGCATTGCGTCGTTTATTCGAAATAGTTGTTCTACTCTTTTTTTTAAATATTATTATATCGTCTACAATTACCACTTGCATTACATACTGTTTCGAAAGGTATCCACTGTTACCTTGGCCTAATTTAGATAGGTAGCTGTCAGCTGATCGCACTTGTTCAATTATTTTAGACGGGTATAAAAAATTAAAAGTGGATATATACGATACATGTACCTATTTATGCATACATTTATTTATTTGTAACACAGACAATACTTGAATTCAAGATTTCTTTTTAATTTTACATCAGGTACAAAGATAACTGGGCGAGGATACAGATTATTATAATGAAATTGAAATAGAATGAAAATACAATCGTTTATTAGAAAATTTACTTATTAAAAACACTCTACGTTACATTGACTATTTGCTGTAAAACGAACACAGTCACAGTCTCATGACCTGCGTGGAAGTATACACTACCTTGGTGGATGGTGTTACCTTCATGTTCAGACTGGATCTAATTTTTTATTCAAAGATTCTTAGTTTCTCATTGGAAAAAACATGTCGATTGTGGAGGTCAAACGCCTATTTTTATCTCTTCAGAACCTCACTACTTAAAATTAAACGTATGTTTCAATATCTCACATATCCAGTTGCTCAAGTCAGTTCACTTTGTCATTATTAACAGTCGACCTGATACCTGACTAGGAGCGAATTCGATCTTAAACAGAGACACTTCAATCTGTTTTGTTAACACTTATTTACAGGTTATAAACAATTTATATTTTTTTAATTTATTTCCATGTTAAGTACTTTGGGTAAACAATAACACATCAGAATTTATTAATTATTTTTTTTAATTATTATTATTTATTACCAAGGCTGCCATTAAAGAAAGGTAAGCAGGGCAAAAGTACCTCGGGGTTGGATCCCTGATAGCATACCTGTAATTTGTAACTGTTACTGCAAAATTGTGAATAAGTTTATCTTAATTTTCCTGTTTACATAATTTATGTCCTAAGATCCTTTACCCATGGCCCGTAAATTCTGCCGACGACCCTGGCCATCACCTATGTTTTTGTTTGCATTTAAAGGAATACGTAGTTTGTAATTTTTTAATTAGACCAAGTACCTACCAGATATTGATATTACATTAAGACATTATTCGACACCACAGCGTCGAACAACTATTCATCATCTTTAAAAGAACTGGCAGTCTGCAGCCAACGCACTTTTTTCTATTAAAACGCCTTACGCTTAGTTGCCTTTCGAGTCTAGAAGTTAATAATGTTTGCAAAACAGATCAAAGAATTGCACTTAAGGAGTTATCAGTTACTGTAAACTAATTACAAATGGAAAAATTTGATCAATAAAGTGAACAGAATGAATTATCACACAGTTTTTGTTATGTTAAAAAAGGATTCTTCGTCACATACATGCAATTAATGAGGATTGTACATTACAATGTGCTTATATAAGTAAATATCAATTAAATACTTATATAATATTCGCATAGTTTTGAAATCATTATAATACTCTCTTGGATATGACGTTATTATAATATATTAGATTTTGGCAACATAGGTCACCTTTTATGGTTTGTTTGGATTCGTTTTATGGTCGGGATGTAATGTGGTCAGGAACGCGGGTGCATTTCAGCAGCGACTCTCGCGAATTGTATATCGCGATAATGTAGAAGTTATATCAGCTGGTCCGCGAGAGGTGCGATCCGCGGCGTTCATCTCTTCATCCGTACGTACGGCCTTTGCGGCTGACGTCACAGGTGAATGATCCCTGACGTCACGCCAGTTCAATGGCAAATCGCGACCCAGATCTTCTGGCCAGTTTGTGTTACCCAGTATTTATAAAAATGATGAAAAGCGAAACTGCTCAACGTGTGCCTACTGCCATGTATGCATGTGTGGCTGAACATTTATGTGTTCTTACCCGGTGTGAACACTATACAGATACCTATGTAGATACTCGTAACTTGTACTATGTTTGCTCGCTTGTTTATAAAATTAAATACACAAAACGAACACACCCTTCTAAACAGGTCTGTGATGTTAACTTCTCTTTAATATATAGCACGTTCGCATGGCTGGTTTTCAATTTTAAAACTGTCTTTCCCATAATTGCATTCTGGTCAATAAAAAAAAAACGGAATTCCATAATATACTCAAATGTTAAATTTGTTCTAAACTTGCTCCATGTTATAAATAGAAAAAGGTTCGTCATCCATGAGGAATAAAAAACACATTGAATTATAAATTTACCATGAATTCGATCCACTTCCATAAAGTAATCTTTTAATAGTTTTGGATTATATGAAATGTTATAACAATCGACTCGAGTTCCCATTAGAAAATTTGAAAGATGTCACATTAAAGCAACCAAAAAGAATAAAATCTGTTTGGATTGAACCTTACTTGAATTAACTTAAAAGAAAGGAAAATTTTCAAAACCAAACAGTCTTATAAAAGTCTAATTTTGTGGAAGTATATGAATTTTTATAGTTTTTTTTGTTAATTAAATTTTACAGCGACTTAATTAATGTTAACAAACATAAAGCCACCTTAGCTTTTCTCTAATACCTGTTGCTTCTAATTCAGGTATACGTGTTTGCTCTTGTTACTTAATGTCAATAAAAATGCAATGAAAAAATTATGCAATTGTTCGAAGGAGACATACTTGCAGCTGTCTTCAAAAATAAGATTCCTTAAATTCAATGAAATCATTTTTCCGGTCGTTCTTAAACATTAGGTTAAAAAAATAGCCATCAATGATTGTCGATCGGTTATTTATAAATTACCTCCGCGAATCAAGTTTTAAAAGGCGTTCTAAAAATAGTCAGTCTCTTTGATCCGTTGTAGTTCTTCTCGTTACATAATTTTGAACTAACTGACTTTTAAAACCCAAGCGTTAAACTCCCATAACGTTAGTTTGTTGGGCGGTGTGTCGGTCATTCGCCTGGCTAATCGTAAGTGCACTACGTACTTCCATCAAAGCCCAAAAGCTTATTTATCAGTTATCACACATGACAATCGAATTAACCGATAACGTGATTTTGGGATCATTAAATCTCGTTCCTTTGAAATTCTTGCTATTTTTAATTATTTCCATCTTTTTTCAAATCTCCATATACTTTCCATATCTCTCCTTTCTTCCGTACTATTTAACGTATATTTTAACTTTAAGTTTTTTTTTGGAGCTCTCTAACTTATATATCCATTCTCCAACTCCATACTAAAAATATTTTTTTCTCTGTAACTCCACCCCGTCCTTTTTGTCGTCCTTATTTATACATTCATTTACTTCTTCTTTTATCATTTTCTTTAACATCTCTTCTCAGTTTCTCTTTATCTGCTTTTAACCAATACTCGTAACCGTTTATACATTTTTCCTTTATCTCTCATAGTTCTATAAATAATTCCTCATGCCTATTCGCCTCTCTTTTACTTTTCTTGTAGTTCATTTTTATCTAAATTGTTGTTCAACTCCTAAACACTATTTTCTATTGCTCTTTCCTCTTCAATTTCTTTTTACTCCCTAATTTTTTCCATTTTACATTTTATTATTATTTATCAAACATAACTCTTGAAACATATTTACTGGATACATTATTCAATGTATGAGGTAACTAAATACCCATATTTGTTCTATTGTTTATTGTTATATTCTAATTGAAATTGCACTGCTCATTCTTTTTACCAAAGTAGACAAAAAACATGAATATATATATATGGATTCCGATGGATTATTCGACGAAGATATAACATATTCAAAAAAGAAAGCATTAAAATCCTTTTTCGTCTAGTTTTTGATTTGAATGGATTGGATTGGATTTTGTTGATTCCATATTTATATTTATATTTATCATGTAGCCTGTAAAGGCTTTTCTGCCAGCGTCCACCTGATGAAACCCGATAGGTCGAAACCGGTCGTGGGTATGGCTTTCCGTACTCTGAGCCCACTGTGTAGGACGCGTTCGAAATGTGGGATCCGTGATCCTTAAAATTTAGACGGAAAAGGATTTTAATGCCTTCTTTTTTGAATATGTTAAGACAAAAAACTTTTAACTTAAACATTCAATCTCTACGTATGATATCAAATGAATAGTAGTGTTTCTCACGTGCTTCATTAATTAAATTGAGTAAAACAAATTTTGTCGTGCAACCTTATTTCTGATGGAGTAGATAAAAATTTAATGTTTAATTTTTCCTCTTTTACGTAGGCTCTATTCGCACTCAGTTATTCTAAATTCCTCCTGAAAAGTTATTAGAAGTTCATCAACTCCAGGAAACAGCGCTTTTAACAACACACCACGAACGGATAAGCAACCTTGAATCGAATCGTATTGCATGATGTCGATATTATGTGTGTATGTGTATGGTTAATACCTACATACATACGTAAAGGTACATGCACAGGACCTTCCATTACATAAAATATATCGTTAATAATCTAGAGTTCGTGCTGTGTAAATGTGCGATATAGAGCAGGCGGATTTGATTTATTTAGTGTTCCTGAGGAATTCAATTGATATTTCAAGGATCTAAACTGCACACTTATTAATTTATAGCCCAATGTTTTTTCTTACACATACGTTATTAAATAAGCAGACATGCTTTTAATTAATACTTTTCATGACACAGCGATTACAAGACCTGTATGCAAATATCATTTACACGAACCTATAGAATTTCTTAGTATCCACAACCGATTATTGTCAATTTGACTCACCTTTTATAACACCCCCTGCATCAAAAACTATTAGATGAGATTAGGTTGTTTGGTCAGTTTTTAGATAGATATTAAAGTTGGTTAAACTTATTCAGCCAATATATAAACTTGTTGGGCACCGTATAAAATGAATTAAACGATTGATTATTTAAAAATTGGATTGATTCAGCCGTTACTTTGTGATAATTCATCTTAACTATAAATGAATAAACACTACTCGAAACTATAGTCAAAAGGATTTTTTAAATTAAAAAAGTTATAATAAACAAAGTAGTGTTTATTCATTTATCGATTAATTATTTTGTTTACTATGCCAACGTAAATGTTGCGTCGAAATTAATAGTCAAGTCGCCATTGAAGATGTTCCCATGAACAGTGAAACGTTTGGCATAGCAAAATGCCGTCGACACATAAAAGAACTGCTCGGGAAATAAGTATTTTTATTCAAAAAAGAGGGAATTACAATCCTTATTTGTCTAAATATTAAAATCAAAGTTCTCACATTCGAAACGCGTCCTACCAAGTAGGCACAACGTACCGAAAGCCATATCGTTGTGCCTACTTGGTAGAACGCGTTCCAAATGTGAGATCTTTGATCTTAATATTTAGACGAATAAGGATTTTAATTCCTTCTTTTTTGAAAATGTTATATCTTCGTCTAAGAATCCATAGGAATTAACAGTGTAATTCAATGCCGGTAAGGGTATTAGCCCTCGGAGTAGTTTCTATTGATTCCATATTTATATTTATATTTATAAGTATTTTTAGTTTGTACAACAACGCCGGCTGTGAAGCCCTAAAGATAAAAAATTTATTCATTTATTGTATTTTATTATTGATTTTTTTAAAGTAACCGTATACATTTGATAATATAAATACTAGCTCTTTCACTCACCGCTTGCCCAATAAATATTGATTGGGAGTGTTAAAAAAAGCAGAATATTTACAAATAAAGGGTAATTAACAAACTCCTGGTTCCGAATAAATTGAAATTACTGTAATTACCTGCACCGTTAAGACGAGTAAACTTTAAACTTAAAGAAACTAATCCTTTCCAAAATTTATGCCGGATAAAACATATCATTTAAATTATTCTAGAAAATTAATTAATCTTTTATAAACACAGGATATAGATATAAATTTTAAATTATCTATAAATGCCTCTTGAAGAAAAGTCACTTTATACTCCACAAGAAGAATATGTGTAAGTAGCTATAGGTATAATAGTTTGTAGCGTCTATAGTTATATAACATGTGTTTATCTCTGTGTGATCGTCCGTATAACATCGTAGAAGTATCCGATGGACCCCATTTGCGACGTCGTTGGAATATAATTAACAGCTCGGTAATGAGGGGTGTTTCCTCCTGCGATTCTCCTTTTTTCGTTTAGAATTAAAGACTAACCGCATCGTAATGTACCCATTAAAGTCTAATATATTTGTTATGCTTGAGAGGAGACTGAAATGTGCGTGCTGGAATCTTATGGACCCGGTCTCTTCGACCGGTCAGATCGTTCTATCCTACTACTAGTATCGCGGTGCAGCTGGAAACGATTTTCACGGGATTATTAGGTGAATTTTAAAGGATACGCTAGACATGTGGAAAACAAAATGTGTATTGCGACGTGTTATTACTTTCCAAGGATGTGCACATGATAGTCGGTCTTAAATCTTTCAGAAAATGGGGTAATAACTCATTGGGAACATTACGTTTGAAAATCGTGATCGTAAAGTTATTCCGTTTAAACAAACAAGGGAATAATAACATTAAAAATGTTAAAACTTACCTACTATTTTCAATTACAAAAGAGGCGAATAGAATATATACAATTGAGAAAACGTGTTCTTCATTTGCTGCTAAACGCTATATACGTTTCAAAAAATTGTTTCCATTTGATAGAGCTTTACCGAAAACTAAGTGGAGTTTGTACTTTCGTAATCGCAGTAGAAATTGTATTATTTATATATTTAAAATTGTACTCAAATATTTGGAAACCCCTAAATACTAAAACAAAGTTATAAACGATTCCAACACATGTTTCGCTCATTTATTACAGATAAAGTGTTTAGTAATAATTTTTTCTTGGTTCACTATTCGTATATTTTACAACTTTATACTTCTATCGATATTTCAAGATATAAATTTCAAATATAGCATGATTAAAGGATATAAATCAAAAATCCTCGAAGATTTAATGCTCGATTCAACAAGGTCTCATTCGCCACCTTTCACCTTAGTCACCGACGGCAGTTGCAAATTCAATTTGTCTGCCGCATGTTGCATTAAATCCATCTCGATCAACCCTTTCACAAACCCCGACTTAATGACTCGCACAAAAAAATCGATCCCGAGTCATTAATTTGCTTTTCCTTTAGTACCTTCTTCCTGAATCATCTGCTTTGCAGATTGCTGTCTGTCCATCCGTGCGCCGTCTCTAAGCACACGCCCCGGACAGATGCGAAAATATTGAGTTACACGAATTGCAGTCCTTAAAAAACAACCGTCGTCCATAAAAAAACCGCACGTGGTCTTCGTACCTGCTTGCCCGGTGCATCTACCTATCCAAACAATAGAACAATCCCTGAGTAGTTTTTTTTGCCTAAGTCTACGCTCTCTATCGTTATTATTGACAGATCTTATTGATCTCAAGGAAGAAAGGGGCAGTAGACAGCAGCATAAATACTAACATGTATAAAAAATGGATGACATATGGCACGTGGACGTAAGCAAAGACCCGCACGCACATTTTTTTGTTGGCGAAATTGAGAATTATTAAAAAAGGCGGAAGAGGAAGCAGCCGATAGAAAGGAAAAAAAAAACGCTGTCATAACTCCTGGTGCATGTGCACTTGGTGACGTACTATAATTTAGTCGGAAGTTTCACTTTTCTTTGAACAATGGAAATACAATGTGCATTGTCACATCAGTGACATAATTTTTGAACTAAACAAATGTAAATATAAATCTAAATATAGAAACAACAGAAACAGCTACTCCGAGGGCTAATACCCCTACCGGCATTGAATTACACTGTTGATGCTGATGGATTCTTAGACGAAGATATAATATATTAAAAAGAAAGAAAGGCATTAAAATCCTTTTTCGTCTAAATTTTAAGGATCACAGATCCCACTTTTCGAACGCGTCTTACACAGTAGGTACAGCGTACGGAAAGCCATATCCCACGACCGGTTTCGACCTATCGGGTCTCATCAGGTGAGCGCACGCAGAAAGGCTTTTACAGGCTATATGATAAAGATAAATCTAAATTTGAAAACAACAGAAACAACTACTCCGAGGGCTAATACCCCTACCGGCATTGAATTACACTGTTGATTCCAGCGCCTACCTAATGAAATCCGATTGGTCGAAATCGGTCGTGGGATATGGCTTTCGGTTCGTTGTGCCTACTTGGTAGGACGCGTTCCAAATGTGAGATCATTGATCTTAATATTTAGACGAATAAGGATTTTAATTCCTTCTTTTTTGAATATGTTATATTGTCGTCTAAGAATCCATCAGCATCAACAGTGTAATTCAATGCCGGTAGGGGTATTAGCCCTCGGAGTAATTGTTTCTGTTGTTTTCATATTTAGATTTATATTTATCATATAGCCTGTAAAGACCTTTCTGCCAACGGCCACCTGAAAAGACCCGATAGGTCGAAACCGGTCGTGGGATACGGCTTTGCGCACGCTGTGCCTACTGTGTAGGACGCGTTCGAAATGTGGGATCTGTGATTCTTAAAATTTAGACGAAAAAGGATTTTAATGCCTTTATTTTTTCTGTAGGACTAAAAAGGGTAATAATTTGAACATCTAGACGTTGAAGGTGAAAATTTATTTCAAAGAAATAAATATTTTCAATATCGTACAGCGAATTAAATTTTTGTTAGTCCATTTTTCTATGAATAAAGGTTTTATATTTATTTAACTATACGAATAAACTAAAAACCAAAGGCAAGTTTCTGAAAGGTGTATCTTTTAAATAAATACCTGTATTTTCCCGAAGGTTGAAAGTAACTAATTGTAAGAGTAATATATTTTAAGATACATTTCCAGTAATGTTGAGTTCGTGTAAGGCACCTGATTCATAAAATTGTTAGACAACTGTCCGCGGCCACGCAGGAATTAACGGTGGGATATTAACCCCAGAGCCATTAAGTTTTATAGAAACCTTCGGAGCTTGTAATCATGTAAATGAAAGATGGTATATGTTTCTTTGTTGTTTAGAAAACCGGTCCCGTTAGGTTACCACGTTGCTTCCGCATCACGGTCCAAAGCCACCCTCATCTGTTTTTGTAGAAGTACCGTTGTTTCCGGGAAAAAAAAGCGGCAACGAGAGACAGAATTTGTTTTTGATGAATATTTATTTTGCTCTCACGCTGACTCTCAAAGACTGGCTCGTTTTGTTCGGGAAAAAAATAGTAGCAAAAAATAGCACTGGAACCAATCGAAGGGCAGTTACGCTTTTACATCCAAACACATTACTAACTCATGGAATCCTTGTTGTAATATTTCGTGAACAGAATATTCAATATTTTTGTGAAATATACACAAAAATAATAAGGGTGTAAGAAATAACATTGGTTAAAAATTCTTCAACTAATTTTTATTAGAATTAAATTAAATCTCATTTCTTAAATTTAACTAATATGTATCTACACGTCGTATTCATTTGGAGGATATACTTCGTTTGAGAACTGAAGGTGAAGGGTCGTTTGTGACTTAGTAGTATCCAAATAACCATAATGTTTAAAAAAGGCAGTTACTTTGATATATTTAAATAATTTAAATTATAAATAATTGAATACTTTCTCAGAAATTATTAGTTTCATTATGTTTCCATATACCAGCTAAATAAATATCTAAATAAAAGTATAACTTAAACTCGTGTACATAAATATACATTGCACATAGCATCTTTTTTACATGAATATTCAACTTTTATGGTCCAAACATCACTTTTTTTACTGAAAATTGTAAAATGAGCCGTAAAATTTTTGAATACCTTAAAAGGCATGGATAATGCCACATGTTTTAAGAATCCTTTTCTCTAAAAATTTGCCACGAGGGTGGTAAAGCGTTGCAGAAGGCAGGTGAAGGAGTCAGGTAGAAATGAGAAAGGGTTGTTAAAAAAAAAACGAATTGGAAAGGGTCTTGGCAAAGGGAAAGATGTGTTTTTTTTGCGCCATCCGTCAACGATAATAACAACCCTGTTTTTGTCGAGGGGTAGTATTCTATCGAACAGGAACTGTTTCACCTTACCATTTCTCATTCCCGATTAATATCACGTAACATGTCGAATGCGCAATAGTGTAAAAAGGTCGTACCTAATATTTTATCTTTGTCGGAAGTCGTTTTATGGTTTCTAAGCTAAAAGGCATATTGGTATGTGATCTTGAAATGGACAGATAATAGATACGGTAACATCTGACCGGCAGTTATTGATAAAATCAAAAGTGCTCTATGTTTTTAAGTGTTAAACCATAAAACCTTTAATAGTTTGTGCCAAGAAGAATTCAAGTAACAAAACTTACTAAATTAAATAGAATCATACCTCTTATAGATCATAAAAAGCAACAATAATAAAATTGTACACGACTTTCTCATATTAGGTAAATTATTTAAACATTTCTTAAAATGCCATAACATAATAGTAATGCCGCAGACGTATCGAATAATCAGGATTTTATCGAAAAAGAAATCCTGCATTTGAAAGTAAATAATGAATTTTTACAAAAAGCCTGTTTGATTTCACTCCTTTTGCAAAATTCCTAAACTAGGCTACATTTATTGATAGGTACTATGATAATAATAATATCTGTCTATCTCCTCCTTAGTAGTATTACCATTGATTTGAATTGTTCTTTCTAACATATTCAAAAAAAGAAGGCATTAAAATCCTTTTTCGCCTAATTTTAAGGATCACAGATCCCACATTTCGAACGCGTCCTACACAGTAGGCACAGCGTACCGAAAGCCATACCCCCGACCGGTTTCGACCTATCGGGTCTCATCAGGTGGGCGCTGGCAGAAAGGCCTTTACAAGCTGTATGATACATTTAATATTTCAATCAAAATGGTCAATTTATGAGAGATTCATTGGTTTTCTAACATATTCATACGTATTTCGAACTGTTTGTAGGTAAACATTGTTTGATGAAGCCTTTAAAATTAGAAAGAACATAATACATATAAATATGGAATCAACTACTCCGAGGGCTAATACCCCTACCGGAATAAACAGTGTAATTCAATGCCGGTAGGGGTATTAGGTATTATATAATACATATAAATATGGGATCAACAGCAACAACTTCAAGGGCTAATACCTCTACCGGCATTGTATTACACTGTTTATTCCGGTAGGGGTATTAGCCCTCGGAGTAGTTGTTGCTGTTGATTCCATATTCATATGAATTATGTTCTTTCTAATTTTAAAAGCTTCATCAAACAATGTTCACCTACAGACAGTTCGAAATACCTCACACTTGAATAATGTTATGTTAGAAAACCAATGAATCTCTCATAAATTGACCATTTTGTACAATCAAATTAATCAATGTACTTAGGAAAATTTCGCAATTGTTTAGTCTGCGCAGCCTTGATTGAAATATTAAATAAAAATCGTAATTTTTTTGCAAGAAGTGGCTTCTTCGACAAGCCTGCCGAATTAACATTTTATATTTAGGTAGATAAAATAGTTATCCATAGAACCCCACGACGGGGTGCTCAATATATTTTTATTGGGTAGAAAACTGAGGGTGAATATTTACCGCTGAATAGCCCATCTACTTTTATTGTTTGTATAAACTTTACGACGTTTGCTAAAATATCTACCGATGCTTTGTTTATGGGAATGTAAGCCAGTTTATGGTGGGTAAGTTACCGTTTATTTTCGATCGTATTTTTTAGGGCTTGCAAAAATTTTTATGACCGACCGTTATTGTTATAGTGCAACTGCTGTAAATCTGAGCTTCTTTTTAACCAAATTTAAGTGAATTGACCGTAAAAAGGTATCTATAGAAAGAATTAGAAAGGATGTGTCTAAGGAAAAAATTTTTGACGGGTTGCTGAAATTGATTTATGGAATAATTTACAGGATATGTTTTGATTTAAAACGGTATTTTATGATTACTAGGAAATACTTTCACCAACAAAATCATGCCAAAATAAGCTTGCATTCTTTCCATACTTTAATTTTTTTGGCAATGGAACTTTACCGGAAACACTAAATAAAACTCAATTTGATTTTACCACTGTTTATTTTCAATATTTACAATTGTTTCACCCTACAAGGGCATCTTCAGAAGACAACACAAGTTGTGAAATAATTGTCAAGATTGAAAATGTACAGTGGAAAAATCATATTGAGTTTTATTTAGTGTTTCCTTTAACATGTTTTTCAATAAAGTAAAGATTATTTAAACATTACCGGTTATGTAGAAAAAAATACCTACTTACAATCAATCAAATCTAATTTAAATCAGTAAATAAAACAACCAAATTGCTTTTAAATGTTCACTTTATATAACATTGACTCAATTGTTTCGGCCTATTTAGCCTTTTTCATAAGCGTATTTAATTTAGAAAAATTAATAATTTGTCTGAACATGGGGTGTTAACAAAATTTTGTTTATCATTGATGGTTTAATAATAGAGTTTAAAGGACTTTTTAATTTCAAAAATTTCTAAGAGATCTAATCTTTGGCCTTTAGGTTAGTTATCTAATAAAATGCGATGATTATTTTCTAGGCAACTTTTTATTTTATTTTTAATTGATTTTTTATGTTCCTTTAATTTAATTGACAAGTTTCTGCTAAATGTACCAATTTATAATACTTGACAATCTTATATTTATAAAAATCTTACATTCATAAAAAAGTTTTAACCAGTTTAACAGTCGATGTTCTGAGCAAGTACGTTTGTTCGTATTAAAAGCTGAAGCTTTAAACTTTCACCTGTTTCTTTTTGCTTTCATGTCTACTATAAATTCTAGTAACGAAATGAGTATTTATAAGAAAGTAAAAGTTATTAATGAGTGAGTAATTAAATTCTTGTGTTCTAATGAATTAAAAGGAAAGCAGTCCTGTTTTATACTGAATGAATTAAACACTTATCAGTATCTCAATAAAGATCTCTTGAATATTTTTATGGAAAAAAATAAAAACTACTTTTCGAAGGAAAAATTTTGATAATGTGCTAAAATATGAAATTCAAAATAAATTATGTGTAATAATTCGAATTGTTTCTGTGGTAGGTTTATTGTGAAATATTGAATAATATTAAATTGTTTAAAATTAAACCAGAAACGTTTTCACGAAATTTATTAACAATCTCTGACACGTGTTTCAACCTTTCGGCCATTCTCAGTACTCAGTACTCAGTACTCTTGTAGTTCTCTTTGAGAATGTCTGAAAGGTTGAAACACGTGTCAGAGATTGTTAATAAATTTTATGAAAACTTTTCTGGTTTAATTTTAAACAAAATCATATTAAATTATGTGTGCTAATTTTATTAACTCGTGTTTACTGTACACAATTAACTAGTTAATGTTAGACTACTGACACTAGACCCTATATTTTTCAGACCACAATCAAAGTCCATTGATTGATTTTCTTATATGTTTATATATTTTTTCTCAATAGTTTAATCTTTCGATCAAAATAAACAAAATATTCAGTTATCACCTCCTCAGTCGGAGATGTTGAGATATTGCTATTATTTCCAGATTAAATAAGTGAATACGATTATAGAAACTAAAGCAAGCAACTTTCTTTGGAGGGTGACAATTTATAAAAAGACATTGCATCCTGTAAGCATTTTTACGTATTACGATAAATATTCATAATTACTTCAATATTTGGTAAAAGTAATTAATAAATTTGTATTTAAATGTAATCATTCCGAAAGTTTAATTTTAATATATATGATGGAGTTTATCGTTATTTGGTTGAATCATTTTAACTTTGGAGAATAAATACAAACACAGGTTAAAATTTCAACAGATTTAATTATTATTACTTAACAATTGTTTCGCCAAACTTTGGCTTCATCAGAAGTTTATAAATAACATAAACCTAAAATAATATATAAGCATAACATATTTCCTTATGTACTAATTTGTTATGGTGGGAACAGAGAACATATTAAGCAATGGGATTGGCTTAATTCTGTTTGTTCGTTATTACTTTAGGTTTAAATTATTTATAAACTTCTTATGAATCCAATGTTTGGCAAAACAATTGTTAAGTGATAATAATTAAATCTGTTGAAATTTTAACCTGTGTTTATTTTTATTCTTCAAAGTTTTAATTTTAATTTTCTTCAATCAACAGGAGTTATTAAATTTGGTTTTATTACATTTACCGGTATTAATAAATAATTCCAAGCAGAATTTGATTGATTTAATAAAAGTCAGTATAGGGATTGGGTAATTATTTATTTAGGAATAATTATTGGCATTTTGAAGAATAGATGATTCAACAAAAAAATCTGTGTCACACTACCATTAATAAAATGATCTGCATTGTTTACAATCATCACAACTTAGTTAAAACTGAGTAGAACAACTTTTACTACAATCTTCCCTAAGTATTTGTGGACATTCATTTAATCTAGGCCTTCCTCGTGCCTCTTTGCATTTCTTTTTTTTTCTCCAAAAGACAACCCTCGAAGGGGGGTTAGTGAAGGATTCGCCAAGGCGCCTACCGACTAAGACCCCTCCTCGAGAAGGGAGATCAACCCGAAGGTTATGCATCCCTGGGATAGTTGGGAACGAGAAATGGATTTGTTGTGGTGAGGGGATGGGAATTTTGAGGAGAAGGGTGATGGTGGTCCACCTCAGATGGGTTAGGTGGGTACTCACGCTAAAAAAGCCAAACTAGACCGGTTTCCTTCAGAATTTGAGAGTTTCTGACGAACCAGGGGTAGTCGAGTGCGGAGCGAAGGATCCGCATGTAGGTGCTTTGCCTTATTAAGACGGCGGGGATGGCAGCCCCATATGGGAATGGCTTTTGCACTTCTATTGCTACTTCTAATATATCTCTAACTACTTTCAAAAGGTGTTCTATCAATATATCTCTCTTTTTCCTTATTGGCGCCTATAACATCAAATCCCAAACGTTTCTAACTGGTTTTTTATTGCCGCGCCCACTGTCCACGTTTTATACCCATACAGGGCCATACGCCCTTAATTAATAACCTCTTTCCAATTTCTAAATTAACCGATCGCGAGCACAAAAATATTTTTAATTTTAACGAATTAAATAATTTTTTAATTAGTTAAATCAATTAATTTAAATTAAATTAATTTTTGAATAATTATTTATTTGGTTTTGTTGAATATGTCTCGACCCTGCACTATTGTTTGTTTTATGTCTACCATTGTCTATATCCTCACTTATCTTCCTTTCTTCTAGTTCTTAGTCTTCAATTTTTATATAAGTTCAACCCTAATTTTATCATAAATGAAATATATTTTCCATCCACATTGCATCTAAACTAAGCACAATAAAATTAAATGGTAACTTCTGGATAATGTTATAAATTAAAAAAGGCAATCACAATTACAAAACAGTATTTGTAAAAAAGCTATTTAGCAATTTTATAGAGGTGGCTCTTGGTGTCCAGCCGTACCATTTTTTTGTCTTAGTGTTATTCAGGTTTCCGTTGAATTCGGAATAAAATCAAAGAGATTCTCCCCTGTATACCACAAACTTTTTTAAAAATACGAACCACAATAGAAGTGGTCGAAAAGCACGTCCGTATTTTTAAAATAGTTTGTGGTATACAGAGGAGAGTCTATTTAATTACAACAGTCTCCTTTACTATTCTATTTTAAGCATGGTTTTCTTTATTTATTGATTTGATCTCATGAAGGTTAGGTTAAAGTTAGCAATGTTTCCCTGATTAAATTTCAAATCGGAGAAACCTTCCCAATCATGACCTTACTTTCAAAGATTCATAACCCGAAAAACAATTAAGAAACAATTTTTCATACTCTCCTTCATTTTTTACATTTACAATAGAAATAGAATATAAATACCATTAAAAAAATTGGGACGGCTAGACCGTAGGAGCTACACCTCTATACAATTACTTAAGTATTTTGAACATAATCTAACATTTACTTAGCAACAACAACTGGAAGTAATTAATAACAATCAATGAGTTTGATGAATTCCCCTAACTTTATTAATTTATGAGGATGATTTGGTTATTATTAAAAATAACTGGTAATCATTAATAGTTACCAATTAATCACACTAACAGTAAAATATAAATCCTAAGCCAAAGCAATTTTTTTGTCTTTGGCAAGTAGTAAAAGCTTAAATATTATATATTTGTTAAGTAACAAGCACGGTATAATTCGTATTAAAAATTCGTAATAAAAAATAGAAGAAAATACCATATACATTTTGAAAATTTTGTTGACATTTTTAACTATAATTTTATATTATAAATATCTCTGATTCGTGTTTTAATGACAGTTATTTTGTAATAAATCATTATTCTTCCAATTGTGATTTTTTGTTGTCAAATAAGAATGTATGTGACGGTAAGGTTTATCTGGAATCGAAAGATGTTTTCCTTAAACTTTGAGTACGTTATTTGTCCAAGTTTTTTTGATAGTGCTTGAATTATGGAGTGTCCATAATGTATTTTCTATATGCGTGTGTCCATGCGCATGTAGGGATTTCTTTGGTTTGAATCATTGGGTTTGTGCGGCGTTTAAAGCTATTTTTTAGTTGTGTTAATCTTTTTCTGATGATTTCGTCTAGTGGTGGGAAGTTGAAGTATCTGGATTTGTAGTTCTTTGGTATGTATAATCGTGTGTCTGTGATTCATTTATTTGCGCCTTGATTTTGGTTAGTTGGAATTCTTCTAGATTTGGTATCCGTATATGTTTGAAAGGAGTAAGTAGTACTGCTTTGATGATGTGTACTTTGTGTCGTAGGTGGAGTTTGTTTTTTCTTTATAGTAGTGGATAGTGTTGATGCATTGTTTGATGACGTTATTTGTGTGGAAAGTGATGATGATGTGTTGTCCTAGGGTAATGCCTAATATTTGACTTCATTTCACTAGTTAATGGCTTTGTCACATATTTTAATTTTGGACGGTGGTTATTTGTGTCGCTTTCTTTTCTTGGTGAATATTATGGCTTCTATTCCGTCGGCGTTGTGGATCATTTTTCATCTTGCAAACCAGTTCCATCCCTTTGTCTTTTTGGAGATTTTCTAATTTAACATGAAAATTCCTATTTTCAGGTAGGCGAGTATTATTTAGATAAGGCAGCATGGCATTTTCGTTTTTTAGTTTATATAGTAGACCTTTGTGTCAGATTATATCGAAGGCGATTTCTAAATCTACAAATTTCGCATTTGTCGGATGTATGAGATTGAAGCCTTGTAGAATGCTTTTGCAAAGTCTATTTACCTGGTGCATTGTGGAGTGTTGTTTCATGAAGCCGAATTGATGGTGTGGTATGAGATTCTTTTCTTTTGTAGCTTCTAGTAGCCGGTTGTGGATACGTTTTTCTATTATTCTGTTGGTAGATGAGAAGAGGCTTATGAGTCTATTGTCTGGGCTTTTTTGTGGGTGATGATTACTTCAGTTAGTTTCCACTGGGTAGGAAGTGTTGATATTTTAGAATTGGAAACTAACTGAAGTAATCATCATATATATTGTTATTTTTTCATTAGTTCTTTCTCTGATCTTAGATGCTAGGTGCTGAGGTGTACTTTTAAGAGATCTGCGTCGTCGGGGTGTGTTCTGGTGGTCCCTATGGTGAACTATTTCTGGTAAACTTTGACGAATAGTTCGGCTTTTTCGCATTATTTTCCAGAGGGAGTTTTAAGGACTTTGTCGTTTCACTGAATAAATCGGAATTGTGGGAATTCGTTTTTTACTTAGTTTGTCAGGCTTAGTTTTGTTTTTAGGAGCGGATCGAGGATCTTGTAGGATTGTTTTTTTTGTTTAAGGAGGTTTTGTGTGTAGTACAGGATTTTGGATTCCGAGTAATTTGTGGCAGATTGTAGAGCATATTTAATTTGGACATCGATGTTATGAACTGCAATTTCGAAATGTTATTTGGTTATTTTGAGTTTCTGTTAAGGGCGTTGGGATTTAATTGATATCTAAAGGTTTTTGATGACCAGGAGATGGTCGGATGCCAGCTTGTATGACATAAGGTATTTTTAGGTTTTTGATGACTGCATTGTCCAAGATATCTGAAGAGAAGTATTTGGAGTGTAAATGTGTAGGTTCGTCTGGGAGATAATTCCGAGATTCCGCTTGTTTATGATATCTTCTAGTAAAGAAGCATTTAAAGTTTGAGTCCCTACAGTTCCATGCCTTTTTTGATGTTTCAGTCGCCGGCGAAAATTGTAAGAATGATTTAAATCTGTACTATAAGGAACTTCGCCGCTCATTCACAATTTGTGTCCAGAGCTCTCACAATCCTTAATCCGGCGTAACTGACTTTTGTTTTTAATAGATATTTTTTTTAATATTTAAGTAGTTACCTGTTATTGATAATAAATTAAAAAACGTGTTTGTAGGTAAATTATAGGTACAAATAAGGTATTCATTCGTTTTGAATATAATCCCTAATTAAATCATCTACCATATTATCTCTTCCTTTTTCATAAGTAAAAGAAACTAAAAATGTGTTATCGTAATTGTAGCCTTTTCTCGGCTTTCTTCCTTTCATCTGTGAATTAGACATTCCTAAATAAATTTTATTGTAGCACAGTAAAATTTGTGAAATGGATCTAGTAGGTACACGTTTTATGATGTCTACCTGTATAAGCGAACAATGTCCACAATGTGCTGCTTACAACAATATGATGTAATGCAAGACCAAACCCAAGTCTACAGCTGATAATAAAATAATTAAAATCAAAGCAGTTTGCCGTCCCTCAGAGGGACCTTTTACATTTCCTATGTGTAGCGAGCGACGAAGTCGCCGCTGATGTTTTGTGATGACGGACCTTGAATTGTTTACTGTAATAGTTCGATTATTTCAAAATTACGTACATTTTACGTACATAGTTAACGAAAATCGTTAATGAAACCACTGATTTATTTTAAAACACGTTTCAGTTAGGTATTTAGTTTAACGCGTTTTTTTTTCATTCCGAGTACACTAGATTACGGGTTTTCAAAAAAAGTCATCCTTTATCTTAGACTCAATTAGCAATTTGTTATTGGCAATTGCATTTACCAGTTCATAATAATAAAATAACCTTCACGTGCTTGTGTATATATTTAAAAAGTATCCCGGTAATTATAACACATGGTCGTTTTACATTACACATAAATAAAATTTGTATATAAATAAATTCCGATATCGGAAATGTAACGACAGCTTTTCTAATTTATAAATTGCTCAATTAAGATTTTTAATAGGTAACATTTTAAGATTTTACGGATAGATATTGGTTATACATTGATTCGTTGAGAATTATTATATATTATAATATGCGAACATTGAAACTTCTGATATTAACTATAAAATAACGGATCTGAAACTTATGTTATTCGAAACGTTAAGACAGGTAAAATTTAATTTAATTTGTTGTTAATGCTCGCCTGCTACGTGAGCAGTTCGGGTTAGATTCTCAATTTTTCTCCTATAGAGCTCTCCGACGTTCACCCATTCATAATTCTAAAACGAAACATCAAAAATCTTTAAACCTAAAACAAAGCATCAAAAACCATGAAGTACAATATCGATTTCCTTAGAGTGGTACGTGTGGACGGCCGACTCCCAGCCTACATGTGTACTATTATTATTATATTTATCAGATTTGCGTGATTCTTTTTCTATTTTAAAGGAGATACTCTCAAATTGGTTCCATTTAAATTTCAACAGTAATTTTTTCTTAATAAATGGATTAATTAAACCTAGTTGATGCTGTCGCTTCGCAGCAGACTCTCAATTTTTTGTCCAAGGTGTTTTAATGCCTGTTTTCATTTTTTTTATTTAATACATTAGTATAACCTAATAAATATTTGGAACACAATTAACGCCATAACACGATATTAAACCTTTCGGTAATAAAAGCACCTTCTTCAGCGACTGAACTTTCAATTCTCTTTAGTCCTTGATTAATAGATATTAAGCTAAACAACAACACAAATTTCCACTTTAAGGTTTATTATAATTTTTACAATTGTTCATCCTACCAATATCTTTAGAAGAAGTATTGATAGAGAGATCATTCGAAGAAAGAGCACTTTAAAAATTGTAACGAAAATTCAGCATTTGTGAACCATATCAAGAACAATAATTAAGAATTCAATTTAATTTTTTTTTTCCATTTTAATATAAAGACGAAAAAGGTAAAAAATTAGATATTTTTGAATCTTTGGAAATTAAAAAATAGATATCTTTCTTTTTTAACTACTACTAATTATCTACAATTTAATAATAAATATTACAGACAACAAGAAAGGTTAACTATGGGTAATCCTTTAAGTTCACTATTAGCGGAATTTTTTCCTAATGACTTAGAGAACAGAAATTCAAAAAATAATATGTTTAAAAATTGCCTTTACTGGTACAGGTATGTAGATGACATTATTGTTTGTTTTCAATGCACAGACAGGCAACTACCAATGTTTTTTAATTTTATTAACAATTTACATCCTAAAATAAAATTTATTCTAGAAACAGAAAACGAAAATAAATCCATAAGTTTTCTAGGTTTAACTATAAAAATGTAAATAATATCCATCAATTTGCTATATACCACAAACAAACCCAAACATCAATTCTAAATCGTTTCATCCTGTAACACACAATATGGCTTTCTTTCATTCTAGTATACAATATCTTTACCTTTAACAAGGATAGATTTTTAAATAGAATTAAACCGAATATATCAAATAGCAGCCAATAATGGCTATAACCCCATAATAATTAAAAATTGGTTAAACAAAAAAGTAAATAAACAAACATTAAGTTTAGTATATCCACAAATTAAACCTATTTCAAAATTAAACTCCTTAACTTATTTAGGGAATTTTTCTAGCAAAATAGGCCATTATAATATTTCTAAATTTACTAATAACAAAATTTCATATAAAACCAATACGTCATTTGGAATTATTTCTAAAAAACAATAGAGATAAAACTAAAAAAGAAGAAAAATTAGGAGTGTATCTACTTAACTGTGGAGATTGTGAGAAAGTATATGTGGGACAAACTGGGAGATCTTTTAAAGAAAAAATAAAAGAACATTTAAATAGTTTTAACAATAAAAATAAAAAAACTCTTACGCAGAACATTTACTTGATGAAAAACATAAATTCAATGAAAATTTCAAAGTACTACATTTTGCAAATAAAGGAATAAAACTTAATTGTTTAGAAAAATTAGAAATAAATAAATTTTGTAAAAACGGAAATATCTTGAACGACCAGCTGGAATTTTGTAATTTACCTTTATTAAATATTTAAAACATTTTACCCCTACCCTTCAGATTGTAAGTTAGTATATATAAGAGTTCTGATTGTAATTTAGTTTATAAAATTCTTCCACCTGAAGAAGGCACTGTGTGCTGAAATAATTATTGTGGAGACAATAAAAAAATATTTTGCAACTAAAAAACGTGTGTTTTTGTTTTAAACTGTGATTTTTTAACTACATTCGGTATTCGACTATATTCGTGGCTCGTGCGGGTGTACAAACTAAATTCTTCGTTTCGATGCACTAACTGAAAGTGGGTGAAAAAGCCCGAAGTCCAATTAGGAGTGCCGTAAAAGTTATAATGTCTCGTATTTTAGGATTAAAATAATTTTCTGGAAATTTTTCTGTAGATGGGGAAATTTTTCTACGTCTTTTTCTGAGGGACCTTTTTCCGTTATCTTTTATATTGGTTTCGGATATCTACAGTTTATAGTAACATAGTAATACATATACTATAATAAACATTTCTATGTACAACCGAAAAGCTTTAATCGGTGTTTAATTATAAGTAAATTAAACGATTTATAACAAATAGGTGTGCGTTCGTGTGTGCAACAGTAAAGGGTATCAGGTGCATTGAATGCGGTATCTCTCCCGCAGTTCGTAAAGAGCGTGTTATTTGATAAAGTTCAAGCAGATATTGGGATTACAGACTTAATATTGATATATTTATGCGACAATTGGAAAAAAGGTTGTATCTGCATGCATATATTAATTCAAGGTTGCTTAGATTTCTATTTAATACGTGTAAACCACAAGGATAAATGGTATCGATTAGTACGACTAATATATCAATAAAATATACACGTATAATAGTTAATGTAACAGCAGGCGCAAGTGTGTGATAGTGTGAGCACTTCTCTGTCTGCAAATACTTCTGTATAAATATGTATACTATATCTGTGGCTTGTGAACTTAAGAAAGTATCTGCCCCCGTAATCTAAACGAAGGATTTCAGTGGAATCGCGAAGACCTTGGCTACAAGCCGTTTAATATATAATGACAATGATATGCAAAAGAATTACGGCCTTTAGTTTAAAGCCCTTTCCTTTCCAGAACTACTGTTTGAATATTTTTCAATAAGCACATATACAGGGTATCCAGTAAACAACTGTCCAAACAAATTTCCTGTTAGGCGGTTTTCAAATGTTTAAACTAGCAAACTTTAAATAAATGTCCGGACTTTGCTGAACATTGTATTTTGAATAAATATTTCTGAGATGTTGATTACATTAAGTTACTACATAATACTCCTAAAAATAAATGACTCAACTTGTTGGAAATACATGAAATAATTAGGGCTATTAATAATTATTAGGGAAGTCGCGGTTGGGAAGTTGTAAAGCATTTTAATAACCAGAATAAAAACACTTTTTTAGAATTAAAGCAATTTAATAAGAAAACTCTTACAATATCGTTTCGAATTTTTAGGCCATTATCAAAGAGTTAAATCGAAACTAAACTAAAAATTAGAAACATGTCAATTTATATAATATGATAATCAAATAATAGTCTAATACATAGGCTTATTTCAATTCCCCTCAATGAGGAAAACTATAATAAAGAGGTTAATTTACTTAAAACTTTGGCAATTAATAATGGATATAAATCCGATGTTATTGATAATATTTTAACGAAAAAGCTCAAAAAAAGAACTTTCAGTCTGTAATATATCTTGGTAAAAGTTTAGAAGCTAAAAAGAATAATTGGACATTCATTAATTTTTATGATAATATTAGCTCAAGCATTTGTAAAAGACTCTAAAGTTGGCATTAGTAATATATGTTCCAATAAGAATAATTTAAGCAAAATGTTAGTTAATAATAAAATATCAAACAAGGATAAACTTTGTAAATCTGGAGTTTATGAACTTAATTGTGAGGATTGTAGTGCTATTTACATAGGACAGATAGGTAGGTCCGTTAAGATTAGATGTAACGAACATAAAAAGTCTATAATTGATAAAAAGAGGTATCACAGGATTTTCCCAACACCATATTGCAAATAAACATAATTTTAACGAAAATAATATAAAAATTTTACATTGTATTAATAAAAGCAGAAGATAAAATAAAAATGAACAATGAAGAGTGTGAAGGGCATAAAAGTCCTATCTTTCTCGCCACACTTCAAAAATTGTAATTCCTCCACCTACTCATATTGTATAAATTGTCATGTTTCTGATTTTTAGTTTAGTTTCGATTTAATTCTTTGATAATGGCCTAATAAGCCGAAACGATATTGTAAGAGTTTTCTTATTAAATTGTTTTAATTCTAAACAAGTGTCTTTTTATTCTGGTTAATTAGGGCTAGTTACAATAACAAGTTTCTTGCGAATAACCAATTAGAAGTTAATTTTTCACCTTTATTGAATGTCATCTCAGTGAACCCGGTGTAAATATTGTACTCCTCTAGTTTTATTTGTAGTATCTCTTCGATAATGACATAAACCCCGAAATAGATATCAAAGTCGTTCTATGATGCTAAACGAAGGATTTTTATATAAGTTCTATTTATTAATTTACAGTGTGATACAGACATGAAGTGTGAGACATTTCCCGTTTTATACTATCCGAAAATCTCTTTTTAACCGCGTGTTCTTCTTGTCAAACGTATAAGCGCTATAAGGCACATATACTAACTAAAATTGTCTTTCGAATTTACCAGAGTTTTCAATAAACAAGAAATGTAACATTCCGATAGTCCATGACTTTTACTGTAACCATTTTTTGTTAGGACATTAATTACTGGACACCCTATATATTTTCACATAGATACAATCATAGTTACCGGTTACCAAATTTGTTGGAAAAGAAAACCGTACATATCCGACATATAATTGACATATGTTAGTTTGCTCTTAAACAAAACACAGATAATGTTATTTTTCCTAACTTCCCGTGTATATTAATATAAATACCAAAAACTTTAAACAAGAATCAACCTCGTTTTATTTACTAGATTATGTTTACGTAAGTATTATATAAATGTAATCCTAACCAAGAGTGTGTCTTTATTATTGTTTTATTGTTTTCTAAACGTTGCGAATGTGTTTAATTTTCCTATTTTAACTGAATCTTACTCTTTCGGCCACCCTATGTAATGATTGTGTATTGCATTTGTAATAAAAATTGTTTAATTAAGACCTGGCTTAATTTTTTGCTAAACTTTTAGTTATTATATATTTTAATTAATTATAAGTAAAATTCTGACCATAAAATACGTGACATTTATAACAGAAGACAAAACGTAAGTGAACTTCAAGGAAATGTAATATAGGTACATCATTAATTATTAATTATGTAATTAGTTATGTTAACAAGAAATATTTATTATCTAATTATTATTTAATAATTTACATTAAAATTAAACTCCTTAGGTGAATTTAACGATTTATTTTAAAATAACTACATATTAAAAACTTGTAGGTACTAACGCACATTTAATGTCTCTTCAATTTTTTTTGTCACGGATATTTACATAGTTTGTTCTGTTAAAAGTTCTAGATGAATTAATTCCCGTTTCATTACTGTTTGATAGGGTTAACAAGAGTTATTTTTCCATACATACCATTACTTTTACGCTTTACATTAATTTGTTGGCAATATAGGTAATTACAATATAATATTTTCATTTCTACTCTTAGAAAAAACATAAGAGTTATTATTGTACAGAAATGTATTTTCTTTAATTAATTAATCAATAGTACACTTTCAATTTCAGCTTAGTGTCTCTTGATAAATAAAACTATTCTTTACTTTTTTTATAATTCTAATTTAAAACAGAGAGGTTCTCGAGAAAAGGCGCACTACTATGATGGGATTAAAAAAAAAAACGCATTCTTATGTATTTTACAAAGGCACACTCAAATCTGTCTCCAGAATTGCCCCAAATATTCAAATTTAAATATTTCAAATTCAAAAAAGTCAAATTAGCAAAATTTGGGTTGCATTTTTTTGAGTTTGGTTTAAAATCCTATCATACGGGGGCAATTCTAAGGCTATATTTTTACCCTGCGTCGTCACTTGGACTGGCCCTTTGGTCCCTTCCTTTTCAATGCCGTATTTCGTTAACCTGTGTAATTATTTAAAAATTAGAATAGATCCACTCTTCTTCATATTATAGTTTCAATGGCACGTGTATTATGTTTTCTTTAATTGTCGTTAATTATACTATTTCCTAATCAAGGATACCTGACATTCAGACACATGCGTTGAGATAGAATTGTTTCTAATTAACGTCTTTTTTACAAAATTCCTAATTAGTTGTGTCTACTATTTAAGAATGCATAAAAAAATGTTTATGCATAATATTATAGATACAATATTATTCATACATGTTTTATACAATTTTAAAAGATCTTTTGTTTACGACTATGGAAGGCGCTTAACACTCAATAGTTTTATTAATTGCAAAATAAATCAATAACAAATTGATTTCTCAAATGGAATAACATACTTATGCTACTTAAAATTCATTTATCGTAATCCAATAGATTATTAATTGAAATAGTTATTTTTGTAGCATTTGTTTTTTTCAAATAGCCATAGAGAATATGCTGATTTGTATGATTATTGTAATAAAAGATAACAAACATTAAATCAACTATTTGGGAGACAAAAAATGTTCTATTAATTTATTTATAAGTACATAATACAAATAAATTGTGGGATTACATATGTAAATGTAAAGTTTCAAGTACATATTGAAAGTGATGCTGTATCTCATGAGAATCTAGTGAATCTATTCTGTATTGATAAGTAAATGTTACATCTGTAAGTAATTGATCTGCAATATAGTTAAATATATCGATAACATTAAACGGATTGTTTGCCCTTGGAATGTCAACCAATAATACTTTCCAATGCAAAACGCGAATCAGTTATGCATCTGTTGAACTTTAACGTATCTTCAAAGCGTAGTATGTTTCCTCCGAAAGGTCGCGTTATTTTGTATTGAAATCTGCATCTAAATAAAACGTATTTTGGTCGTGAAATTTATTTAGATGTTCAAAGTATCAAAATTGCGATTATTCTGTGTTATCATGTCGCAATCATTAGAAGTAAGCTAAAATGATAAACCTCCCAAAATCAGTTTCGTTATTATTCAGTGGACACGGTGAACATAAGCCCAAAACCTCTGACCTGAGGAGGTTTAAAACTTACGTACATATTAATCAGATTGGAAAAGATATTCTCCTATAATTTGAAGGTTTTATACGCTAGTAATCACAAAAAAATCACTAACATTAAAAAGTTTAGTTCTTAACAGTTATTATTTTGTTTATCAAACTACTCTGTTTGTGCAACAGATGGCGTTCACTATGCCGTCTGTAGTTATTTATTAAACGCTGTTTAACGACAGCAAGTAGATTGGTCTGTGTTCTGTCGAAGTTATCTATGGGGAAGCGTGCTGATGAGAATCAACCGAGCGGCATGGTCTAGATCATTGCTTAGTATTCGGGAAGTCACCGGTTCGAACTCGGGTCCGGGGTATTAATATTACACAGATAATCTTTCACTTCTCTTCCGTTTTCAATTTGTCCGTCTCATCTTTCTCTCTCTAACCACACCACCCACCCATTCCCACGATTCCTGCAAGGTGGCTGAAGAGGGCCTTGCGCCCTACCCTCCGGCTTTGCACTACAGTGTAGGTCGGAGGGACTGCCCGCCCACCAGCACGAGTAGCTGGTGTGAATGAAACATAAAACAGTTTTTTTTTTTGGGAATCAATAAGTTCGAAATCGCGATCCAAGTCCAACAGACGATTGACCACGAACTTATTGTAAAATTTACCTAATTAATTCAATAGTTATCCACAAATTACATTATGGTTTAGAATTATATTATAGACTCCCAAACTCGGTATTGCCTTAATGACTTAAGCTGCTCATGCCCCTAAGACGTTTGGAATGCATATATGTAGATCTACTTTTTCTAAGATTTGCATTTCATAACACTTGTTAGATGATAATTAGCAGTCATAATTTATCTGATACTCATTAAATAAATAGTGGCATGTGTAGTAGATAGAAATATATTTTCTATATGCACATCCGTTGGGTATACACATATTCATAGTCAATATATGCCGTTAAAAGCTAATTTAAATTTCCAATTTTGCAACTTTATTTTATTCCCATAAAAGTTCCCGAAAACTATGATGATATCGATTATTTTTATGCATCTGAATGTTTCAATAATACAAAAGACGTTCAGTAGACTTGACCAGTTCGACAGATATGTATGTAATACATTGGTTAAGTTTTTTTAATTCGAATCACAAATCAATTAAATATGCTTAGAATCAGTGGATTCTTTTTCCGTTTATTTCGAATAATATTGATGTAAAAACGACGTTTTGTTGAAAGTTGCTTATTTTTTTTTTTTATTAGCTGTATTTCATTTACCAAACAAGGATCCCTCAGCGCAGCGTCCCCTCACATTAATTAATATTATTTAAAGCCGATCGGTTCTGATTAATATGTTTATAAACAGTATCAGGGAGAAATTTCCGGATTTCGCGAAGGTCAACAGAAGCAAAAATGATAGTGACCATTACAATGCAATGACAGCGACCCAAGTTTTTATTAATAAATCATAATAATTACCGGCCATTGCATGGAAATTAGTTGCTAGATAAAATTACTTCCCGAATTTCATCAGTACGATTACTAGAAATAAATCAAGGTTCACTGGTTCTAATAGCTATTTTATATTTTATTCACAGCGATACACATACGCAATATTAAAACTATTTAAGTACCTACCTATGTTAATGCACAATTATCCATGTATGTTGCGGAAATTAATATACAGAAATATATTTCTATTATTTACCTTGAACTTTAGGGATTACCTTTAATTGTAATATTCTATTTGCATAATATAATAAGAGACCAACTGCACTTGACGACATTATTCAGAACAAAAAAATAGCAAACCATTAACTAGACTTCTGTTTCTCGCATCTTTCGAAGATAATAGGTTTTTCTCAAACTCATATTGTTGTCTTTCTAGAGGTGACAAATAATTTTACAAATAAACAAACGAGCTTTACCTTTCAGTTATTTCAACATTAGTAAAAATACCACCGCCTACGAGACGCCTTTCTAAAACTTGACTAATAAGATATCAAAAATGTCCATTGCAGTTTATCATTAATAAAATTAAATTTAAAAAAAAATGTGGATGTCGTGGGGTACACGACCGAAGTACTAGTAAAACATCTGATGAATAAGTCGTTTTTTAATATACTTACGTAAGTTTATTGTAAATTATTGATATTAAATGTTATAAATTCTTTTTATTCAATATTAAACATTAACAATGTATATACAAAGCTTTCCAGTAACATTTTAATATTTTTTTATTTTTAATATCCTCCAATTCTAAGAAATAATAAAACGAATAAAACGTTTGGTATATTTTTCACAGGTTTATTAACGGAACTCGACAATTGTTTCGACAGGGGTCTGTCATTATCAAGAGTAAACAGAATTACAAAATATATAAATGTGCGCAAATATATTTATAGTGAATAATAATGATGGGGAAATTTCTTAATTACCTAGTTTGAAAAAAAGTAAAGGGGAGTTGTTTGAATATGTTTCTATTTGGGAATTTACAATGTTATGTTTGTTGTACATAGCTTTTTTAATTTCTAAATTTTCAAGATAGTTTAATTTCTTACTTTTTGGTTGTATGTGTAGTATTTGAAAAATTTCATTAATATTGTGTTTATTTGAAATACAATGTGTAGAAATACCTGTACAATTATTGTTATTCAAGATACTTTTTAAATGCTCTTTTTTACGGGTTCTAATGGATGTGCCTGATTGACCAATCTACACAGCCTCACAATCATTGCATTGAATTTTATAAACGCCGCTATTATCTAGGGGATCAAATTTTGGTTTTTTATTGACAAGTAGTTTTATAACAGTATTTTAATTGGATACAATGGCTGTGATAACTAAACCAACAAGAATATAAATATAATAATAATAAAGAACACTAGTTGCTTTCAGGGAGATTGTTGCACTGATTTCTTAACACTATTTACCTAATAACGACACATCTGTTTTCCCTACCAATTATAATTTTAACATTAACAGGTAACAAATACCTACTGTTACTAAACACACGTACAATTCTGAAAATACCGACGGTATATTTAATTGTCGGGACTTCCAAATGTGATTTTAATGGGGTGGGTTGAATTGTGTGCAAAACATTCCATAATCAGGTAAATATAAAGAAGTCACTGACACACAATGATAAGCACTGAACCAAATGATAATATATATATATATATATATATATATATATATATATATATATATATATATACTGGATTTATATATAATATTGTGGGGAGACATTTTTCAAAGAAGTATAAACATCGGTAATGATTTCATTAATTAAGAATGATAATGTTAATAACTGGAACGCCAGTATACAAACTATATAAAAAAAAATCCAAAATATCATTCACATTTTTAGTCAGAAAAGAGTGTCCATCTAATTTATGTCCAAAATCATCATATTTGATTAATGATGCAATATCTAGATAGAAAATATTTTGCACTATATAATGCAAAAATTTAAATGTTTTTTAGTTTATTTTATCTGATTATATATAAACATTTCTGTGCCTGTATGTATAAGAAATACTTTCTATGTAAATCTGTTGGACAGCAAAATATCTTTATGCAGGACAGGTCTACTTACCAATCCAATCAAATCGTTTGTTCTGTTTTATTACATTTCCCTACTTTCTTGTCACGTAACACGCTAACCTGTCACTGCATCTAGGAAAGTATGCAAGTTGACAACGGCAAATAGGCTAGAAGTAGATTGTAATAGGGACAAAAAAATAATTCTGTGTAAAAACTACGAAACCAATACAAGATCGACTGTAGAAACTTGAAAAATTCAACTAATCAATAGAAGTAATAAAATTTTGGATAAATAAATTCATAAGAAAACAAGAAGTGTTTAGAAAGATAAAATCAACTTATTTATTTTCTGGTGTAATCTAAATCATACTTATTAAAAATTAACCAAAAGGCGCAATTGTTTAATAATAATCCATGAAAGTGGAAAAAAATACATCCAAAAAAGTGTTAAATTACAATTATCGATTTGTAAAAAATACGGTGTCCGACATCAGGGGCGGCGGAATGCATGGGAATGGTAGAAAATCTGCACACGACGCACCTTAGTTGGGGAAATGCACATCCAAAAGTCTTGTATGTAATCAATATCCCAAAGTAAATTTAATAATAAATAATTGAATTATAAAATATGTAAATCTCAGCTTGTTAAAAATGTGCTATTTTGAAAATTTTGCTGATTGACATTTTTGCATCCAAGCATATTTTTGGTGTTGATTAATTAAAGAAATATTGATATTATCAAAGTATTTCCAATTGTTAATGTTCCATGCCAAAAAGGATAAAGGAGCCCTCATAAGAAGACTTTGACATTCTCCTGTGGCTAATTGCATTTAACAGTTATTTAATTTATTATCTCAGTAACTACTAGGTAATGCTATCGACTTGAAACTTGAACGGTTTTAGAATGTGTTTGCCCCTATCAACTCCGGATGTTTTTACAATTTTTTTATTTTCATTGCAAAAGGCGACCAAAATCAGGAAATCAAAATTCAAAGGCGGGAACCACAATCGAGCGAGGTAGTTATGAAAGAGCTCTATTTACACATTAAAAAAAAATGTTTTTTAATTTTACACTACTCTTTTTTTACGATTAAACATACACATATAATATACCATTCGTCCTCTCCCTTATTAACTTCTAATCATTATAATAATTCGCCAAAACAGTAGTTTCTCAATATCACGAGAAAAATTAATTGATATATCTGGCATTGATATTTCTCAAGAGAAGATACAAATGTTAATACGTATTATTCTTTATATTTCTCCGAAGATTGTAGACCAGATTAAGTTTGTACCTACCTACAATTTTAATGCAACAAATTAATTAAATTGCATATTTTCAAAGAGTCCTTATACCTATCAGAGACATTATGATTTAAATTCGCTAGAAGCTGGCAATATGAGGCAAATCTTAAATAAATCTATAAAAGATCCGGCCTATTTAGAATGTTTCCATGTTGGTTTTTCGGTATTCGTAATGATGGATGTACCCTTTATGTAACCCACCCCGTTACCACTTCTCTTTAACTAATTTTGTTTGTATTTACAATTTGAATACAAATAAAGTGTCATTCGCAGTAATATTACGACCAAGAAGTCTGCAAATTTTAATTAGTATTTAGTTATTCAAAGGAGTAATGCTTTTTTGACTTTTAGCAACGCCTGTGCATTGTTGTTTTGCAATTGATCATTAAAGTGCCAACGTAATACTCAGAAGAACTGGTGTTTGACATCGAACGAATGTCAATTAGAGTGGCAAATAGGTTACAAGTGCAAATAACCAAATGGCGCACCCACGCCTACGATTTATCGTTCGATTCTTAATCGACAAGTGACCCGCAAGTGCATGGCACGCAGGATGTGGCGTGAAACAAGTTAACGGCTCAGTAAAATAAGGTGACCACGATGGTGGATGCATGTAATTTTTTATTAACATGCTTCGCTCGTTTATCACCAGTTCAAAGTCAAGAATAAACGCACTTGGTTGTTGTTACACCTACTAGCAATCTTGAGCAGGTATATGCTAAGTATGCATCACTACACCTATATTAATGTGCTAATATCTATGGTACTGGCGTAGGTAGGTTTGTGAAGTAAATCTTTGAAACTATCTTGTCCGAAGGAACAATCTTCTGCAACTATTTGACCATTTAAATGTCTTACTAAAGGATGGATCTAACTAACGCGCCTACTCTCGATATTCAGGATGTTGTTGGTTAATCGGAATTTTATAATGAAAATCGTGATTTTTTGTCTTATTTAAATGTCAATATTTGGTCTAGCGATCATAGATAGGTACAGTGGCCGGCACCTAAGGAGATTCAACGAGGGTCAGATTGACAAGTAGGTAGGCGGAAACTTTTAGCATAGCAATAAATGAAAGAGCCAAAATGAATATAGTTGGACCGAAGCGTCAACTTGTAGTTCAGCGACGCGTATCACTGAGAGAAAAAGTACTGAACACGGAACACAAGTGAATTCATTCAACTGATTTACTTACCCTAACAACCAATTCTCTACTCTGTTAATTTCCAACTATTTGCCACTAAGCTATTGAATCTTGTTGAGCTGTTATCATTCTGCCTACCGGTCGATTATCCCCGCCCTAAAGGGACTAAGCTTTGCTAGTGCGCATACTATGATGTATGGTTTTTGAATCTCATTAGGTGCCGGGCACTGTACGAGGGAGTCTAATAATGAAAAGACAGTAATTTTCGTAACACTTTTTCCAATCCGATTGAGGTACCTCTAAAACATGTTTTTTGAATTCTTTAGGCGCCGAAAAACGTTGATATGCGGGAATAAGAAGAAGTTATTTGGTGACAAATCGGGGCTGTACGGAGCATGACCCATCAATTCTACGTTTTGACCAGTCAAATAGTCCAAAAGGTGTTTTTTCAGCCGATGTGTGAGAACTTGCATTGTCATGATGAAGAATGATCCTTCCTTGCCCCTTATTTTTTCGTATTTGACCAAGGTTCTGGCAAACAAATGGTTGTGTACCATTCAGAATTCACCGATTCTACGTCGCTCTAACGGCATGAAATGAAATTTGGTTCGTCTTGGAAGACCCATACGATGAATTGCTGTTTTGTTTCGGGCTAATATGCATAGATCTAAGATTCATCACCTGTGTAGATATTGTATACAGCTTTTGATGCACCGCGATTGTATTTCTTGAGCATTTTTGTGTGCACCAATTGACACGACAATCTATTTGAGCTTCTGTTAAATTTTGCGAAATTCAACGCGGACAAATCTTTTTCACAGCTAAATGTTCACGCAATATCTTATCGATGCTCGTCATACTAATGCCCAAGGTTGACTCAATCTCACGATAAGTAACATGACAATTTTGTAAGATCAGTTCGTGCACAGCATCAATGTTTTCTGGCACTACAACCAACAACTGATTATTAAATTCGTTATATCAGCGTTTCACAGTGGCCAAAGCTACGGTTCATCGCCAAAAGTCGGAGTCATTTGATCATTGCACTCCTGTCTTGATAATCCACGTCGAAAATGGTAAAAAATCATCACACGAAAATGTTCACGATTTAATTCCATTTTTTCGTTTAGATAAAATTCTTAAGTCACTGTAAACAACACAAGTTGTGCTGAAATGACAAAAGTTCTGAAGAAGGTTATGGTTAAAAAAGTCAAACTTTCAATTAGAAACGTCAGGTGGTGCCTGTAAACACTTAATATTGCCAAGGCTCAAAATATAAATGGCAACCCTCGTAATGGCAGTGGCTAAATGTCTGCCGGCGGAATCTTGCTATATTGAAAATATAAAATACTGTGCACCACTATTTAGTAATGTTTTATGTATCTATGGTGCTAGCGTATAGGTAGGTCTGTAAGGTAATTTTGTGGAACTATCTTCTCTCATGGTACAAAATTATGGAATTACCTGACTATTAAATCCTGTAAGTAGAGGATAAAGCTAACTATCCACTTTCGATATCTAGAATGTTGTCGTTGCATTAGTTAGTAGTGTAATATCAAGTTATAGGCAGTATATTGTCATCTACCGATATTTAGTGCTAACTGTAGTATGTTTAATGTTTGAAAAGGCCTTTATAAAGGTATCTACTTATCGGAATGAATCTACGACGTAGCTTATTTAGGTGCATGATAGACACGTAAACCAGATTAATAAAGAACATTAAACTACTGACCAAGAATTTAATTTTATTTATGAACAAAATTTCGATTTAACTTATATATTATTCAACGGTTCTTATGGCCAGGATTATATGTAGTATACAATCATAGATTTTAGTGTGGGTAAAAGTGTGATAGTGGTCTATTTGGCAGCCAATCAAGGAAGTCGCTTGACCTAAGCCGCGAATGGACAATACACTCCCCCTGTACACCTCGCTTTTTCACTGTCCACCATTGCACTGCACTTACCTTGTTTGAGTTTTACATGTGCGTGAGTATGTAAAGTACTTACGTGGTGCTTACATATCCACAAACATACCAGCGTAACGTAAACGCATACTAAATGCAGCGACGTCGCACTGCCGCTCGCTACATAGAAAGGATGACCTGGCTGATTGTATACCAAACTACTAATAGCAACAAGAACGTGTTTGTATAAGTACATGTGTGTTTAGAGATTATGTAATGAATATTTCTTCAACTTGACACTTGTCCGTGCATATATCAATGGTTGTACGACACACTGTAAATTCTTTGTAAACTCTCTATAACAAAACTTAATGGATCGAGTATTTTTCGTTGTTATCGATAATAGTTTTTGTTATGTAGAGTAAACAACTGACAACAGAGTTTTACAAATCAAATCATTAATCTCAAATCTAGTAATATGTAATTAGATGGTTACCTTAATTAAATGCCCGACAGTCAAGATCTCTATCGTTCACTTAGGTATTTCTTTATTGTATGAATTATAAAATTTTGTTTCAAATACTTGAGATTCTGAATGGAGTTTAGTGGAGAAGATAATTTTATTAGATAATAAACTAATTTTTGATTATGTAATTTATTATTTTTTTTACGGTATAGTGCACTATTTTAGCTAAAATTACAGTATATAATATTAGCTTCATAAGAACAACTAATTTAAGTAGTGAAAAATTATGGCTTTTTAAGGACAATAGATGAAACAAGTCAACCTCAAATTGGACAAGTTACTGACGTACCTGACTGAAAATTATTGTTTATCTGTTTTTAAATATCAAAATACACATGTACGTATAGTAGTTAAACTCATTTTCGAAAATATATACAAAAATTCCATAAAATGATTTATCTAGTAGATAGTATGTTGCTATTCTTGAAATGAAAAAGTGTTATATTGATTAATGTTTAGAACCTCTTATTACGAATATTGAATTATTAAATGAAATCCAGATTCCAACTTAGGTACTAATAAAAAAAAAAATTCATTAAACATTGGCTTAATTAGACTGAAATTTTTCAAATACATGCGTCTTCTTACTTTGTTTTTGGTTTCAGATTTGTCCCATTTGGATATTCCAAAATCTCTTGAGCTATTCCATGTATCAACAAGGTTGGTAAGTTCCTTTAATAAACCCTTTTTATTTGTTTTACGTATATAGAATTATATTGTTACGTCGCGACGCTGAGGGCTAGTCCGAAGAGTCCCTTATGGTTGGAGTACAAGACGTTGTTTTTATCTCATGCACGTTTAACTGGGTGTTCTGCTTAATTATTGTAAAATACACTTTTACGTTACACCAGGACGTTGCCTTCCAATATAAAATAATAAGAGTATTACAATAATAGAACAATTACGAAATCTTCATATTTTAAGCACTAACCCTTCGAGAACTCTTAATCGAACTAGGCGTATATTATACGAAAAAAAAAAGGATTAAGCGTTTAAAAAGACTTTATTTAAGAGCAAAATCGAGTAGGTACAAAACCATACTTAGAACTAACTATTACAATTGCTAATTGTCTCTTGTATCTAATATGGGTCATTAGCTACTAATGACCGTGAAAGGAAAAAGATTTCTAGAAATTAACGATATATATGTTACGGGTAAAGTTAGATAAGCGAGTTAACCTAGGCTTACCCGTGTAAACTGCGTAATACCCAAGACTCTTGGGTAAAGTCCAAAATATATTTGGAATTGTACACGTTTCGAGCTTTACCCGGGTAAACCGCGTTTTATCCGCTTTCGCTTGATTCAAGTTGGATGTACCATAAATGACTCATATAACTCAAGATATTATTAAGGTATATCTGCGCTTATGTGAAGGGTGTCAAAAAAAAGTACTTGTGGTTAGGTTACATTAGGTAAAGCTTTTGAAAATCTCGAAATGTCACAGCAGTTTTCTTGTTTGAACAAATAAGTACTCGTGAGTAGATTACCTTTAAGAGATTACAGTTTTAGAATTCTAATTTTTATTTGTAAAATGTGTTTTTTGAATTAAATAAAGTTTTCGAACATTAATGGCCTTGTCATTTATGGTACATCCAAGTTTAACCAAGCGAAAACGGATAAAACGCAGTTTACCCGGGTAAACCCAGGTTAATTCGCTTATCTAACTTTACCCGTAACATATATATATATATATATTTTTTTTCACGAATTTATAATTACTGGTAAAGATATATATATACAAGTTAAATTTTTCTTCTTATAAAAGAAAATAGTGTTATCTCTTTACCAGTAATTATAACTTCGTGAAAATCTAACATTTCATTTAAAGTGTCCAATAATTAAATCACTATAAAGCAAACCTTTTTTTCTACTATACGAAAATTCCGTCTTCTTTTTTATATACGCACTTAATAACTACAAAAGTTCTTTATAACAAAACTGTAATATTTTGGAAATTCTTCTGAGCGTTTCATATTGGTTTTATACCTAATGTGTAAAATACTTTTACAAATGCACTTACTGTGATTAGAGGCTAAAAACGCAAAAAACAACTGAAGTATATGAATAACGTTTAACATTTTACCATAGAGTCGAGTCCATTCTGGGAAAATTGTTGTGTAATGCACACTCACACATTTATACAACCATCGCGGTCACTTTCTCATTTTTGCTTTCCGTGCTTTCCCGTGCGGACGTTTCGTGCATAAATAACTGCAACATTATGCCGGCAAATGGGTTAGAAGTGCGTGGCTACATAAGTAGCACACCTACGACTATTCACAATGCAACACATACATACGCACTCACATAGAAAACACACATAAAAACTCCCTGTTTATTCTTCGTTGCCGTTGTGTTTGTCCGATGTACACACACGTATAGTCTAACTGCAGCCAAGTTTTCCAACTCGAACGGTACACGGGGCCATAAAGGTATACTTACTGCAGCGATCTTTTTCTATTTTTCATATGTCAGTTCCAAAATTCTATAGCAACCTTGTAAATAGTATTATTATGTAACAAGTTTCATCCACCGAAATAGATCAAAATCCAATTAAACTGTTAAACTGCTTTATTAACCCCAAAAATATAATACGTTATCCTATGGATCTTTTCCTAACAAAACTAAAAAAAGTGCTTGAAAAATTCGAAAACGAATAAATTCGAAATATTTAACTAAGGATGGTTCATGAAAGAATCTCGTCATTATTTCTATAGGTATTCTTAACCTTTTTTTAAGGTTAACAAAACAGCATAATAAGAAATTGACCGAGTTTTTACAAGAAAATTTTTGGTGAGATTTCATGACTGAATTTTTCCTTAGGACCTACTTCTAGATATAACACGTGAAAGACTGAGGTTCACACCAATGACTGCGTGTATTTCAAACTAAGTTGAATTTCATTTTTTTTCCTTTTATTTTCCCTGTACAATGTACAAAAAATACACTAAAACCTACCCAAAATATTTTGATTGATTTCAATCAATGGTTAAGTAGTGAATTGAAAAAGAAAACATCATTTTCAAGGACATTTTTACCATGAAAACCTACTATCTTTATTCCACCAATGATCTCATTATAAGAACCGGCAAAATTTGAGCTATTTAGGGAGATGTTTGTCTAAATAATGCATTATGGCGACTTTATGGACAAACCAATTAGAGAATTCGGGTAGTTCAAACTCAGTTGTAACTTAACATCAGTATGACAAATTTGTTATTTTTTCTGGAAGTTTGCAGAACACAACGTTCAATGAGTATACGCCGCCACTGACTTTGTCACGAAGAACGCTGGAAGTAGTGAATGCATCAAAATATTAGTTCAGAGCTTCTCAAACATTTTGGTCCACGACCCCCTATTGCACTTCAAATTTCAAAGGGGGAAGTGAAGAATAGATTTAGATTTACATACCTTAAAACATTCGTAATTTTGATTAATAATAAATATATTTTTAATGCTGTTAATACTTACCCACTTTTGTATATGTATGTATGTTTCAACATTGACTTAACTAACTAGTTGAGTTTACTAAACATATTTTTAATTAAATTTAATATGATGAGCGAACCTGCTTATTTTGTAACGAAAAATTAAACCTGTATTTAATATCGGTCAGTGCAGGTGTAATAGGTAGGAGTGGAAGCTCGAGGGATTTCCTAATAGCTCACAAATTTTTAAATGTTATATTCAGGCTCAGATTACAATAGTTACACTGTTTTTATTATTTATATGTGCGATTTATAGAAGTGAAATAGGTATATTTTTAATTTCTAACATTTCTAAATATGAATCCATCCAATTTATCTGTAATCAAGTTTACTGCCTTCCCCCCACAAATATTTATTGAGACCTCCTGGGGGTTGCGACTTCCACTTTGAGTACATTTGATTAATTGATTGATTCAGGTTACAGTCTTCTTCTTCTGACATTGCAGTTGTACCATGTCCACGTTCGTTGTTCATATCAACGCAACGATTTGCAATGAGGGCACGCAAGTGAGCTACGTGCATTGCGTAAAAGTCGTTAGCTCCTTGCCCGGTCTCCGTACCCAACTACCTACTTACTACATACTTATTTAAAATATAAATGTTTGTAAATGTTTTTTCTAAGATGCACCCGTACGTACTTGTCTATGTGTATTTAATAATTTAATTCGTACTTATTAAACAGTCTGTATACGTACCTGGCTTATATAGGTAGGCGTAGATATATACAAAGCCTTTTCAAAGTCACGGGTACGCATGAAATTGACAGTGCGTGCAAGTAGTTACAATTGAACTCCGCGACACAATTGAATGTTTATTTTATCGTATCTGTTAATTTATTTCAAATCGAAATTTTAATAACTCACACATCAAAGGAATCAATCGGTAACTTCAAAGCTACTGCTTAAAATAGACAATTAATAATACTTCTTACAAATAAATAAAGAAGAGGACGGAAGCAATGTCCTAAAAACAGTTAATTTCTGTGATTCTTGAAACTAAAAGCGTGAGTAAATAACATCTGATTTAAGTTTTCAGATTATAAAGGTAATATGCTTGTTAGAGATTAAATTCATTGATATCATGAAATAATGAAGAAAAGTCACAGTCATAATTAAAGGCATACATTATTTAAAATTAATTGGGAATAAAAACATTAATTTTAGACATTTTTAGTATTAAAATTTGTTAAAAACTACAATTGTTTCGACATCATATCGTATTGAAACATGTAAAAGTAAATTTTTTATTTGCAATTAATTTTGAATACTGTTCACAATAATGCGATCAACGTTATTATAATTAAATTTAAACTATCGAGGGTGCATTTCTTGTGAAACATAATGCGAATAATTAAAAGAAAACAAATTGGAAAATTTCACCAAATTTTATTGTTCTCGACAATATTGTTTCGAGCTACGTGCTCATTATCAAGAGTAACATAACACTTTTTGTCACCCCTATTTAAATACTCTGCCCCTTTTATTCCCGGAATTACGTGTTTGTATAAACTATTATACGTAGAATTAACTATCGCTTCCCATTCCTTATACACCTCTCTATCCCACCATCTATTTAACCTTCTCCAATTTTGATAATAACTTCTGCCTCCCCCCTCCTCTCCCTACTGTTAATAATATATTACTTGTAAATAAAAATTAGAGATACACTTTTCATTTCCATGCCACTGAATTTATATCTTCCTAATTATTGCCCAATATGCTCGTACTATTGACCGTTATGACGCCACAGGGGTGTCATTAGATTTATTTATTTCGTGTCATATCATAATAGACAGAAGGAGCTCTTTAAAAGCAAGTTGATCTAATATCTGCTGCTAATTGAATCGATAAATTATAGACTAAGAAGTTATAGTTTTCTTATTAGTTTGGTTTGCGTGCCTATCACGTATATGTAAGCAGCATCGTCGATTCAGTTGGATAAGTAGATACCTTAGTAAGGCCCTTATCTGACTTACGAAATATTCGACTAACAGCAGGTATTAATAGATACTGCTACAATTAGATAACATACACATGTTTTAAATAAAAAAGAATGTCAATTTCTCAAAACCAATACGATTTTTATTGGGAATTTCTCATTTTGTGTTATCTTTCCATCTTGCCCAATATTAAATATAATCAAAGTCATAATTAGATTAACAGAGGACTGTGTCGGCACTAGATAGAACATATTTTATAGGACAAAAGATGAAAAAACACTCGGTGAAAATGTTCCATAAATTTATTTGGAAACTCTATACGTATTTCGGAAGTTATGCCATCGACAGGAGTTTAGTAACAACTGAAGCAATAAACTTAGGTATAATATTACAGTGTATGAGGGTTAATTACTAGTTTTTCCCATAATAAACATCTTAGGGTTTAACAGCGGCGATTGGCTTAAATCTAGTTGTTCGTTTAACAAGTTATCTTTATCGTTGCAAAAAGCTCTCTTAATTTCGAATGTTTTTAAAGCGTTAAATTTAGTTCCTTTATTAGCAAAATGTAAAATTTTTACATAATTAGGAATATCCTGATTTTGAAAATGATGATTATCTTTTAATCAAGTCGATGTCGATGGCATAACTGCCGAAATACGTATAGAGTTTCTAAATAAATTTATGGAACATTTTCACCGAGTGTTTTTACATCTTTTGTCCTAAAGTCATAATTATTTATGTATTACAAAAAAATATTCTAAGTGTCATTAAACTTAGTGCCTTTAGATTATCAAACACAGGTGTAATTGTTATTGAAAAATGTACTGATGATGTCTGGAGTCTGTTTTGAAAAATTCGGACACGTGTAGTAATTTTATCGTCGCTAGCATTGCCTTCTCGATTGCGACACAAACGGCTTGAGAGTCCGGTCTTTTTTTCTTTTTCGGCCGGTGCGTGAGCGTGAACTTGGGTTATTTGGCAATCGGACGCTCGACTGCATTTTTCGTATGCACTTGTAACAACGATGACGATAATGATGATGACCAACCGACCAACCTTCTTACATGTTTGTATGTTTATATCTATGTATGGGTGTGTGGATGAGTCGTACACGTGCGTGTACTCGCCCATATACATATATCTGCATTTAAATACGTGTGTGTACCTACTCAAATTCTTTAAGATCGTCTGAATTATCCTAAATATACAGTAATTACCAAAAAAAGTTTCTCACAAAGTAAAGTTGCTTTTTATTTTGTTTCTAATCAAGACATCGTTCATTAAATTGCACAGAAAATAGATGTTAATACTTACCTTTGTTGTTTTAAACTGTTTAAAGTCAGTACTGTAAATTGTTTTATAGTATTGGTCGACTTACATTTTATTCCCCCCTGTTTCTATTAATTACAGGTAAATATAAAATAAAATAAGTATGTAAAAAACTCTGCTGACTCTATAGAAAGTGTCCACAGGTGAAGTTGTTTAAGAGACGAGAATACAACTCCGCAAAATTATCAAAATTCTTTTAAATTTGGCACCTTTTCCTAACATAAAAGTTTGATCGTGTAAAAGTGAGTAATCAAATTACTTATAAATGTAAATATAAATATGGAATCAACAGAAACAACCAGCCAGCGCCCACCTGATGAGACCGGATAGGTCGAAACCGGTCGTGGGATATGGCTTTCGGTACACTGTGCCTACTGAGTAGGATGCGTTCGAAATGTGATATCTGTGATCCTTAAAATTTAGACGGAAAATGATTTTAATGCCTTCTGTTTTTTGATTAAATTACTTATGATTATTTTTACACGGCTCAATCCAAAAATTAATGGAAACAGCACACGGAACTCAGTCTTGTGGTATAGAACACGCAAAATAAGATACGCCGAGAAATTTTAGGTGAATCGTTTTGTATGGGGAACGTAAGTCATAATTAAGTTTGTATGTTGCATAACATACCTACCTTACAGCTTATTTACCCGTTGTAATATGTGATAGTGGGAAAGATGGAATGCGTGCCGTATGTCATTAAATAAATGATCCACGTACAACTTCCCAATAATGTTACTACCTATATTTACATTAGTTGACTCGCGCAACTTTAGAATATAATGTATGTATATCGTAATTATTAGCAGCAAACACTTTTTCATACTTTTGTACAACTACAAGAAAATCAAATGGAGTTTTATGGAACTGACCTAAATAAAACACCAAAAGTCAAAATTTCACATAAAACCGTTTAAAAATCTAATACGTTATCTTTTGTTACAGACCTTAACACACGGTTAAATAACTGTATTACCGTATATTTATTTAGTTACATATTTCCGATAATCCCTAAAATTTCCATCATCCTCATCTACCACAATTTCTACATATCATATAATATACGATGAAACCATTCGTTAATAAGCCGCTTTTTGTTTAAACGAAAAGACTGCAAAAAAGGATTTGGGGATTTCTTGAAACATATTTATCCGATTTAACTTGAACAACAATTGAAAATTAATGATCTAATATTGTTAACGACAGTAAAATATTGTTAATAACAAAGCCAAATAGATATTAACAATAGAATAATCCACACATATGTTTCTCAAAAGTAATTTTAAAATGCAAATAAAAAGAAAATTTGTTGAAATTATTGATTTTGATAAATGTAACTCTTTATGATACTGAGAAGTTGTTCGTGTGGACCGACCTCAAAGGTTGCACCTTGTTTAAGGTTTCGTCAGTAATTACGAGTTTCGTACCAATGCAGTGTTTTTACGCGTATCTGGTAAAAAGTTTGTGATGCTTACTGTACAAATAAGATGACCGGCCGTTCCTTTTTTTTTACTTTTATTTTACACATACACACGCAGACTCAGGCAACGCACATGGCCGATGACTTGCATGTGCATAGCGCGTTGCGTGACGACATGGAGTGAATTTCGTGAGGTCATTCTGTGTCAAGTCCACACGAGCTTTCGGACTGATGACCATTGATGTTGCAAGACCAATAGCTATCATGTTCGTGTAAAAAATTAAGTAACTGTTTTAAATAATATTATATCTGGTATAATATAAACACAAATTCCATTTTGTCGTTTGACTGGATGATATTTAGAAACAAAAAAAAAACAACGTGTAATTTTTTTATTGTAATACTTTTATAATTTTTTTCGTTATTCAGATATAAGGAAAATTGAAATTCGTTTACTAATTAATAAACAATTTTATTTGTTGATAGGCTTTTACAATGTAAAATAGAAATCGGTTCAGATCATTTAAATATTGTTTAATAAAAATGCGTTGGCCAATGCCAGTATTGGAGTACCTGTGGCAGAATCAGGAAGATTTCCTGCAGAACCAGCGATGTCGATATGACTGTATTTAAGGGGTTTTGAATGGGCCGATCCATACTTGTCTAACCCTGAGGTTATCAATAGGAATCCGGCAGGTCCTATGAAAAATATAAACTTATCCATTACATTTAATTATTGAAATTTCTACATAAACACAAAAGAATACATATTGTAATATTTAAAAAGATAAAATAAAACACTTTTAATTTCCACTTTAAACCTTTAATGCGTCTTAACGATCGTTTCACTCTACCAGGGCATCAATAAGCGTATACATTAGATCACAATATTTCAAAAACTAGTAACTATAAATCTATTTTGTATAAAGGTACTCCCTTTAAATCCCTCTCAAATTTAATAAGTAAAACAATAAAACAAAAAGATAAAAATAATAAATTTAATATCTCATTCAAAACTACAAATAATTTATCCATATTTAATTAGTAAAAAACAGTAAAGATAAAAGTAAAAAATTAGATTCAAATAGGGTATACAAATTAAATTGCGATAATTGCAGTGCAATATATATAGGACAAACTGGAAGAGCATTCAAAGAAAGAATTAAAGAACATTTGAAAAATTCATCATTTATGAATCATATAAAAGAGAATAAACATAATTTCATTGTAGAAGAAAAATTCAAAATTTTACATAAAGAGAAAAAAGGAAAAAAATTAGACATGTTGGAAACTTTGGAAATCAAAAAACAATATGAAAAATAATAATATAAATTTATTAAATGACGTAGAAAATGTGTATAGTTCTGTAATAATAGTTTGTACAAATACTTCTTCTGAAGATGCCCTCTGGTAAGGTGAAACGATCGTTAAGGCATTAAAGGTATAAAGTGGAAATTAAAAGTGTTTTATTTTATCTTTTTAAATATTACAATATGATTCCCAATTTCCATAAAGTTGAGACTGAAACTATTAGTTAATACATATTGAGTTGTACTTCAAGTAATCGCTTTAACTTTTGTCACTTGGAATTCCTCTGATAAAAATTATAAGCCTATTCTATTGCAAACGATTTTTCAAAGTAAACATTCCTAATAAAAATCACAACTGATCAGTTATTATACATTGCAAGCTCGGAGATTTACCGAATCCGTATCCTGATACGATTAAATCAAGGACATTACTAATGTCTTTATTGTTCGCTTTATCATAATTTATTCGCTCAACATCTGACACAAACGGATTCATAAACTAAATGGACTTAAAGCGGGCGTGGCCGGGAGTTAATTGCGATGAGGAAACGATGCGAAGTTCTTGAAAACACAACGCGTTAGGCATAGAGGAATGCGACCATTTGTGTTACTCTAATTAAGATAACATATACTAGCCTATTGAATTAAAATGTCATACGGAAAACCTTCAGTCCTGAAATACTTATTCGATCGGTGTGAATTTTTCCAGATAATCTATAATAGTATATTATGAACCAAGTGAGTTAAGGTAGTCTTTACAGAACAGGAGGTTTATATGATCAGTACGAGTTGAAACGAACAATAATGATCGTGATTTGGACCTTAATTTCTTCTTGGTCTTATTGGAAGCCTGTCAAAACTTATAGTTTGATCCTGCTTTGAGTTATGTCTTATCGATTTGGGATTGTTCTTGTTAAGCGGATTAAATGCTAACTTGGTCTTGATCTTGTTAATGTAGGTGTAGTCCTGATCCTAGACATACGTTTTAGCATTTTTTTTAATCACTTATTTTGAAAACGTGTTTCCTTTGGAATAAACACATTAGTCATGTAGAACATTTTATATTTTAATTCATGACGTTCTTATCATAGACACACTGATCCTTCTTCAGTGTAATACGTAAAGCATAAAAACATGGAGACAGTATTTAACAGTATAGGAGTGATCCTGAAATAGCAAATAATTGTGGTCCGCCAAGCCTTTTTCTCTCTAACGCAGCCTGATTGACTGTCTCTTTCCTAGCCGTATCTCATTCTATCAATCAGCCTACGTTCAGACCACGTTAAAGCGAGAGAGTCGGACCCCAACTACTTCGTGTTTCAGAATCACTGCTACAATATTAAATGCTGAATTCATGTATAATACGGAAATATTTGGAATGGAAGATTCATTATATAAATTCAAGAAATGCTTAAATGTGTCTACATGGTTTGTTTGTTTTATTAAACCGTAAATAATTTTATAATTTCGCAACCAAATTAGATATTAGCGGAAGTTTTAACAACCTTCTTCGTCGTGAAGTTTATGTAAATCTATCGATTGAACACGTTTTGTCCTCGTGATTTTACTGTTGCAAGCAATAAAAAGTGCAACTTACAAATGTTTCCTAATCATGCCATATCAGAAATTGATTAATTTGTCATGAAAAAAAGTAACGCAACCGACAATATAATAAAAATAGAGTTCGCTGAAATTTAATGTTCTAGAATTAATAGCTTTATTATGTTAGTGTTATAATAAGAGTTATAATAATTAATAATGATAAGTGCAATTGACTGCTAAGTTGTAATAATGTCTATTTTGTTTAGCATTTAACAGTTTGAAATGTTCATAAACTTCACAGTATTTAGCATTTGGCATTATGCTTATTGCGCAAACGAATATATACTTTTTGTTCATTAAAATGTAGATAAAAAAGTGCAAAGTAACAGAAAAAAATAAAGGTAAATTACCTTGATGACCTCTGGAAGTTCTTGTAGATAATGCCATCTTTCTGCTTTGAACAACATCTTCTTCTTCAGACCTTCCTTTACAGAACAATAATTCGTCTCTACGGAAAATGGAAACTTCGAAAGGATCTCCTATTTCTTCTCCCGCGGATTGTATTTTATAAGCTGTTCCAACTTTTTTTGCTGGACCGTTGTCAATAACTAAACAAAAAATACAATAATAAATTGTAGATAATAGTTTCAACCTTTACTTGATGAAAATCCATAATCCAAGGAATAAAAACACCAAACCAGTAGATTTTCACAAATTTTACTAAATCATGTAACATGTTTCGCTAAACATTGGCTTCATCAGACATGCGAATATTTACTACAGTAGTAAAAAATTTGATGTTTTTATTAGCGATTATTATATACATATATATACATTAATTGCCCAACATACTCCCCGATTATTAAAAACTGAATATAAATATTCATATCTGTTAAAGCCAGTGTTTGACGAAACCGTTACTCATGAATAGATATTTTTTTACAATTTTCTAATACTTATTGGTTTTTGGACTATTAATAAAAATATATTTTCGAAAGGGACATTTATATGTAAAATTTAAATAGATTGTTATTAAAAATTAGTTTGCATATCCATCATTTCTATCCTTTAAGGATTCAAAGCAGTTCACGGCTTGTAAAAATAACATATAACAATACTAATTAGAAATTCAAACATTCAATTTATTTTACCGGAAAACCATTCGCGTCATGAATTAATCGACCGAAGTAGTAGTAATGCATTGCTACTAGTTATGTATGTGAGTATTTCTGAATAAATTACACCGTGGGATATGTTCTGTACGCGCGCGCGAGGGGTATGTCCTTATTTGTCAAACTCGAAGAAACATAAACGTAACTACTTATTACATTAAACGTTGTGATTCATGCATTCAACTTTTTCCGGATTTAATTTTTATAATGTGGCACACATATTTATTTTACTGTTTCTATTGCATCGCTTCCTGTTTGTCTTTAAGTTCATTCAAAAACACTGCAACAACCGATTTTAACTATTCGAATATTTATGTTGGATGATATTACTCAAAACATTTTCTGAAATAATTAGATTTTAACTTTACCCTTTTAAGTATGTCGTTTAGGGAAATTACCTAATTAATAAAGATGGCACCTGTTTCTTAAATGTTCTATAGAAGAATTAAGTTGTTAAAAGAGCTATTGAAACTAATCTAATTATAACGATTATAGCTTACGTTGTTGTTAGACATGGGCGAGATTAAGGGTGATAGCGGGTTAAGAATGGGTTAGCGGTCCTGGAGACTCAGGTTTTATCAAACAGTAAACCTTATGCAGAACCTTGAAATAAAAAATTCTAACCTAACCTAATATTTTTCTGACCCCATACACTCTCAAAGATACCCATTAATTATAAAATATGTCTTTTTTTATATTTTATTTTTTATTGGGCTTCTTGAACAATTTCTTTGCGGTTTTATCGCTATAGTAAATTTGTATGGGATACTTACCGAGGTACTATAGAATTTTTTCAGATTTTAGTCTCTTATTTAAAATTGTAAAATATTCAGTCAAATTTGAAAAAAAATATTCCTGAAACCTAATAAAAGAAATATTAAAAAACAAATTTTTTAATTATGGGATATCTTTGGGAGCGTATAGAGTTTTCAAGGTGCATAAGGTTTATGGTTTAGCAAAACCTGAGCCTTCGGGAGTTTTAAAGAACAAACAACTTTTTTATCTCGTTTTGGCTTTGATTTTTAAAATTCGTAGAATAAGGGAAAGATGTTTTACTGCCCTTACAACATACAGTAAGCGCATGTTTTTTACTCTGGTATGCAGTTACTATACGGTGAAAAAAAGTAAGACATAGGATAATAACAATTAAACATTGAAAATTAACCAATATAAAATTACAACTGCCTGATTGTTCTTATACTTTAGATTGTATTAATTATTATTGGTACAAAAATTACTCAGTTTCAATAGAGAAAAGTGTTTAAAACCAAAAACTATATACTAATCTATGTGAACTAAAACATATATTTTTTTAATATTTACTACTGATTTGTATTTCAGCAATTTAGTAATCTACGAATAAATAAATATTTATTTTTAAATTATTATAATAGATGTCACTATTGTTTGGTAAATAATGGAGGATGTTTTGAGCATTTATTATGATTAAGTTTATTTTTTGTTTTCTGGAAATGCGCTCATTGATAAAGTAAATAAAAAATATAATGTTAGGAATAAAAACATCAAACAAGTAGATTTTCATAAATTTTATTAAATCACGTAACATGTTTCGCCAAACATGGGCTTCATCAGCCATGCGAGTATTTACTACTCTATCTACTACTTAGTAGTAGTGATTTAATAAAATCTACTTGTTTGGTGTTTTTATTCCTTGGATTATGAATTTTCATCAATTAACGTCGAAACTATTAATTAAAATATAATGTTTTTGCTTCCGTCTTGAATACCTATTACTATTAATTTTTAGTAAAAATAAAGTTATTTAAGAATATTTGCCTCCTCTATACAAATACAAATCAGTATTAAAATATAAAATTAAATTTCCTTTTGGTATTTATGAATTACATGGTTTTTGTTTTGTATTTTTTAATATACATTTTTACCTATAGAAACTAAATAATTCTTTAAATACTGTTAGGTCATTATAATTGGTTAATTTTCGATATAATTTCCCTGTGTCTCACTTTTTTGAACCACTGGTATACGTTTAAAGAATGTTTAATAAAAAACACGCCAATTAATATAGTTATCACTGATAATTAAATATCAAAAATATCAATGTCAATTATTTTTTTCAGAATATTAAAACAAACTAAATCAGAGCTTTTTTCCATTTAGCATGTTACGTACATATCCTAGCGTTATACATTTGTCAATTTAATTTATAAAATACTGCTAAATAATTAATTATTTTTATGATGAAACAAATTAACTGATGAGTTTTAGGTCCTCCTTGACCTATGACGGCCCCCTGCGCCTGTGAAAAAATCCACCTCTATTTGTTATCATATCAGCTCTATGAAATACTTAAATATACAATTAAATTTTAAAAATAAAATATTTGCCTAACTTCGCAGCTCATGCAACTTTTTACCGAATATTTTACAGTTCAATTATTGTCATTAGTCATTACAGATACCAACGCTAACGGGAAAATACTTGCAACTTTCGTCTTCTTTTACGTAACATTGCATAATTTTATCGTCAGTTAGCGGTATGGCGCCAGTGAATAAAAATTTACAGTTACCGTTGTGGCGTTTAAAAAATGGAAACAACCGCAGAACAAACACGAAAAAGAGCGCAAAGTGGTGCACCGTCGCGCTAGACATCGTTTCTTTGTTATTAATGAACTACGGTACGGGATGGGGTAACAGTTACAAATAAATATTCGGGCTCGACCGGTTGTTACCTCGTCCAGAAAAACCATTAGAGACAAGTGGGATTTATCAAGTCTTCTGTGATACCTGCGATGCAACTTACATAGGTTAAAGTGGCCGTTCTATTAAAAAACGTATCAATGAACATATATATTCTATAAACAAAAAAGGCTGCAAAACAGGTATAGCTGAACACTGCACCTTAAATAACCATAATATTCGGAAAAAAATAGGTATTTATCGCTATTAGAAAACCTAGAGATTATGAAAGCCATTCATAAAAATATCAATATAGTAAACAACCAGAAAGAAACCTGTACCTACAACTCCCTGCTCATCCTCCATAAATTGTAAACTACCCCACCATTTACCCTTAAAGTAACCTTTGTACTCTCTATTGAGAATGGCCGATTGGCCGAAACAATATTGTTGAGAAATAAAGTCTTTAAAAAGTGAAATCCTCTAGTGTTTAATTTAATTTCATACTCCTTTAGAAGAATGTTTCACAAAAAGTGCACCGAACAATATTTAAATAGTGTTAATATTAATTAATCAACAATCATAAAACAGTCGTTGTAATTCGCCCGTAAAACTAGAAAGATCACGAAATGTTTAAAAAACATGAGTAAGATAGTGAGAGTTTTTGTTGTTTCGTTTTTTTTTTAGGAAAGCAGAAATGATTTTTCCGAATATCGCAATTATCTCAAAATCTTGATGTCTATGTTAGTAAACAAAACAAATATAATTCCACTTTTTATCACTTTATTTCTCTTAACAATTTTTTCACTAAACATTAGCATCTTCAAAAGAAGTATATATTATTTCTAACTATATCCAACCTAGTTTTCCAATTTATATTTAGTCTAACGGTGGGGGTGGTTGTTGACAAATTTTGCTATTCGTGGGGAAGTGTATATATTTTCGATTTCATTTAAGACTAATATATTTTTGTTTTTTTACATGCCTTTTTATTTCCAGAGTTTCTTATAGATCTAATCTTTTACCGTTTTCCAGTATGTGTATAATTTATAAATTATTTTCTATGTTAAATGTGTGTTGGTTTTCTATTACATGCTTCATGAATGTTGACTTATCGTTATAATTTTTCACATGTTCATTGAACCTATGTTTAAACATCCTACCTGTTTGACCTATATATAAAGCATTACAAGTTTCACAGTTCATTTTATAAATGCCACTATTTTGCATTTTTTGCATTTTGTCCTTTTTATTATTAATATATTTAAACAAATTATTGTTGGTTTTGTACGTGTTTTAAATATGGTCCTGAACTTACACTATTTTTCTTTTATTTTTGTTTATCTGTTCCTGTTTCTTGTTAATCATATCTTGTATAATCTTTATAACAATTGTTTCTTGCTATTTCTTTAATGATACTAATTACATTTTGGAAGTTCGATTTATTTAGAGGAAGTGTAACCAATCTGTTAATTAGACAGTCTTCATCTTATTGAATTTCCATAAAGTAGATGCCGATACAATTAATTACTTAAAAGATCTCACAAACTGTTTTACTTACTATTACAAAGTTTGAAACTTAACGCAGTAATAAATCCATTAATACGATTATTAATTATTGAATCAATTTATACCCACTACAGATTACCTCATACAATGAGGGAAAAGTTTTTGTTACTGTTGTCACGTCCCCACCGGGACTTGAACCCGGGAACTCAGCTTTACGCGCCAAAGCTACGAGAGGTGACAAAAGTTTGCCTCATTATATGAGGTAATCTGTAGTGGGTATAAATCGATTCAATAATTAATTTATTATTAATGTATTTAAAATTTACCCCTACTAAATATTCGTCACATATGTTTCATTAGTAATAAATCGTACTGATCCGCATTAAATGTATTAACGCCAGGGTGTGTGAAAGGAGATTTTGTCAATCTTACTAAAATTAAATTCTAATAAATATTTAATTCCTCTGTTATTAATGCTATCGATTGCGAAATAACGTCGGACGAACATTTCGGTTTCGGATGAAATAACAATTTTCGTTCGGTCTTTGAATCGCTAGATGAGCCGACGTAGAACGGGCCGAATTTTTTTATACAAAGCGTTCCTAAAAATCGAGATGCTGATAATGACAGCACCGACGAAGAAGAAGAACGAAGGCCTAACAGCAAACACCTATGGTGCGGTTCCGCTTCGACACGGGCTAACTGTAAAAAAAAACTCTTAATCAAAATTATTTGCGACTCCGTTACCTGTCCCCGTTTCGAGATAACTGTTCACCTTCGCGCTGCCTGCGTCAGCACCTCTCGGTTTGCGGCCCACCGACTAAGCTAATAATTCTTTTATCTCACTACTGTTAAATGTGCTTATGTACGTTTGTATATATATGTATATACATATATATTCTATATTCTATATTCGTGTTAGTTTATACATACATACCTATGTGTCTTGCTTTTAAGCGTTATATTAAAATAATGTTAGTGTAACGGAATTTTAATTTTGTTAACTTTTCTTTCATTTCTATTCATGTCTCTTATTTAATAGTAAGTAAATGTCCGTAAAATTAACTAATTAAGTTGAATAAGAAATTTTCTGAAAAAGCTTTTTTCAAAATGACCTTATATGTTATACTGCCACAATAACAATGTCTGCCCCCTATTCTTATCTTTCATATAAAAAAAGGAAAATTTCCGTTGATTTCGTAATCAAAAATATTTAAAAAAATGTATTCAACAGGTAATTTTACTTTACGTAATTATATATATATATATATGTATATATATTATTTGTTTGCGCGTTTGTTCTGCAGAGTAGATGTTTAAGTTAGACGAATTTATGTTAAAAATAGTTAAATCTCGAAAGTATACCTTTTTGCTTTATTTTCTTTCTTTCGTGAAATTCATCCATAAATCGCCAATAGAAAATAATAGAAACATTTTCTATTATCTAACTCTAACTCAGTAAAGGATAATTATTGAATGAAACTTTTAATTTTTCTGAGATATTTTGGGGAGGGGGCTTCGAACTTTCAGACTTTTTTGTATGTCGGCCTGTACATTATTATTACTTAATACTTTACTGAATTATTATTTTACTATTATGTAAACATCTTATTATTACTATATCCACTTTATAATTATATTAGTAAATTTTTCGAATCATGAGCACTTACCATTTTTACCAGGCTTTTATTAACTCAGTTTCTTATTTGGCTGTTTGTTTGTTCGTTAAAAATTTTGCAATTGATATTAAACTAATTTCCCGATAAGCTGGATATTTGAAATTTTAAACACAGCTCGGAACTGAATGACAATACAATTTTCTGTTTAATTGTTAGCTAGCTTACCGATATTCTGTTATAATCTTATCAAAATGTTTAAAATTCATTGAAAACTATACCACGTTTTTAAAACGGACTTCTGGCCTCCTACATATTCCTTAGCCCACAGAGGTAGTCCTGAAACTTTGTGATTACAAGTATTTTCACAGCTTTTAAAAAAATTCACATTTTAAGGACTGTCTGTGTGAGGCTAGAAAAAACTATGTTTTACTTTTTAGTCCGTTTTAAAAACAAACGTGGTATACTAAAAGAAAGAAGACTTTATTTAGCCTCTGACAGTTTCGACAAAATACTGACCAGGAACATATTTTTATTTTTGTTTTATTTAGTTACGTGTCTACCACGTAGATACTAGTAGAAAAGGACCTTCTTCAACATTACTGAATCCCACAATAAGTAACAAACTTCTATAGATGTCGTTCACCACTCTGTTTGTATTTATTATTCTTTTTATTAGTTAAAATTTAATATGATACAGTTAAGAAATTAGTAAACAATTTCCTTAACTCACTTAGGAAAACGCAATTTATTAAATTACTCTACAATATTGTTTCGGTCTAACGAGACCATTATCAAGATGAGTGTGTGTGCTACTGATAATGGTTCCTTTAAACCGAAACAATATTGTCGAATAATTGAAGAAATTGGTGAAACTATCTCGGTTGTCGTTCTAAGTGAATTTACATCATGTTTCACAATCCATTCACAAAAGAATGTCTTAATAGCATTAATTTCCTTAACGTTCCCATTAATACGAGAGATTTTCAAAACAGAATATGTTTTCGTTAGTAGGACTAACTTCGCTGAAATATCATTTAAATTATTTACTTGAATACTACGATAATTGTATTTGTTTACCCGAACAAATCAGCTTATTATTATTCGATTTAGTTTGCGGCATTTTTTTCGATAAATCATATGCTAAAAGGCAACCTCTGTTGTAAGTGTTTTTTTTTTGTTGCGGAAAGTTTTATCGATCGTAATTAGGTGTTTAATAACAATGTGCTAATCGATAATAAGTTTTTGAAATAAAACCGAAGAAGGAAGCGAACAACAAGAGTCAATTATTGAAACCGTTATTACTCGTTCTTTGTGTCCATGTCCATGAGTTTGTTTAATCACAATGTCCTAGTTCGAGGACTTTGCCTGCAAAGAAAAATGCGCGGTCTTTAATTCATCGAAATGTATGTCTACCACCAGTTCATTCGTACCTGGTGACCTGACCGCTAAGCATTACCATTTACGGACGATCGCTGTCGTCAATATTACATAAGTATAATATATATATATATATACACAACACACAGGTATGCAGATATGGATTGTAAACTATCTATGTGTACCGTATGTACACAAGTGCGACCGTGTCCGAAACGGGGGATTGAACTTTTGTGCTATTTCGAAACCGCGTTTCGTAATTAATAAATAAGCAAGGATATTACGTCAGGATGTAACGGATCCTCATTTCCACAGTATAAAACGACCACGAAAACGACAACGTTGTTTGTCCGTAGGCTTACTGGGTCATTACAATCGACCACGCAAATACAGCACACTGTACTATATAAGCAATAAAAATAAAATAAAATGTTTATCGTAATGTACTTCTTTATAAAATTCCATAATATGCGTAGACGATGATCGGTTGACGTGTATTTTTTTCTTTTTTACACAACAGATACAAATGATAAAAAGATACAATCATGGAAACCTCTTCGTAAATTATTAAATTCATTTTTAGGCACATACCTACTACGTAAAAACTAAAATCAGTGTAAACTCAAAGAACAGATCATTTTCTGTCGATTTAAACAGTTTTCGTTTTATAAAGTATCAAATAAGCAAGTAACTGGTATGGATTACCCATATGGATTAAGGGCGACCTCTCCAATTTTCTGTGTTTCCTAAACACTAAACAAGAATATAAACAAATATTTTTTTTTTATTTCTTCAGTCCCATTAGCCAATGCTTTAGCATTGTATCTTAGGAATATTTTCCTTTTCTTTTAAATTATATACAAAAATATATCCGTACTACATAAAAAAGTTCACTTAAGTTTACAGATCAATATAATTAGGAATTAAGAAAAAATAACGAAAGGGTAATGACCATTTCTAGCCTCAGAAATTTAGGATTTTGAGATATCCTAACCTCAAATGCAATTTTTTGCCATTTTGTGAGAATTACAACATGAAGTATCTATTACCGCTGAATTAGAATATGGTCTCAGAATTGTTCTGGCACATCAATATTGTGAAATATATTAACCGCAAAATCCGGTTGATGCTAATTTAGCTTAGGATCTTGAAATTCCAATGCGCTGGAGCAATTCTGAAACTACATCGAAAATAATTCCCCCTTTTAATTTTTTTTAATGCGCCATAGCAAGACTTATTTTTGTAAGCCCCCTCTTTTTAGAGAACTCTACTACAGAGTTGAAAATAAAATTAGATTTTTTGTTCTTTTGTTCTCCAGAAACTCGAAAACTATGTGAAAAAATAGTTTCCCTGTCTAACATTTATATATACCATATAAATATTATTGTTTAGTCTACAGAACTGCACTGCGTAATAAAATTTCAAGAAAATTATAGAGGTGGTCTTTAATCAATAATTGCTGTAGAATTATACAAATAGAAATTTAGTAAATAAAATAAAACACTTGTAAAAGACTGGTATTAAATTGATTACTTAAATTTACAGTATGTAAAAAAACTATTTCTAAGAATTCGTATCTTTAAAACTTTTGTAGTTTTCGATGAGATTTTAAAATGGGGCTACTTCTTCATTTTTTAATAGTTTTATATAATATTCTAATTATTTATTCAATTTACTTACTATACTGTAATATAATAATAATTAACTTTGGACCTCTTGGAAATAATTGGAATTAAAAAAAGTTTTAGAAAACAATAAATATTAAATCCTATAAATATCTAAATTAGCCCACTGACTCAGATGTTACATCCGTACTCACTACCCTTATTGTTTTTATTATAATCAAGTAATAATTTATGAAGAAGATGAACAATAAACGCTTGTGATATTTTTACCGGAATTCTTAAAATAGTCAACGAATTATTTGCATAAAAAAATATTTAAATAAATACAATTAAAGTATTTGAAACACATACGGTACTTTTTATGTATTCGGACTTCGTGATAGTAACGGTTTCTTTCACATATTTTACTTCATGCACAAAGATGAACTCTTGCTAAGCTTGAAGCTTGAATCTATACACATAAATATTGGTGTGACATATAATACTTACCTATAAAGTATAGGTACGCCAGCATCATTGGGTCAGTAGTAGGTATCGAACCGTTATTCTTGTTGTCATTTTTGTTGCTTATTACGAAACGATATAAATAGGTTAATAGGGATATTAAAGGCGAATGTGTCTGTAGTTATTTGACTATGTATTAAAGCTGATTGTTTGTCGTTGGTTTAACTGTTAATTCCTTTACAGCAACTCATATACAAAACAAGGTAAAAAAAACATGAAGTTTGTAGATACTTAGCGCAAAATAAAACGCAGCTTTGTGACGAGACGCAGGGTGAATCACGACGAAATTTTGTAAACCACAAAAAAAATTATTACGAACAGGAAAAATTAAAAATTTATGTATATTCCTAACAACAGAGACAAGCAGAACTACCGAAAGTAACGTCATTTTCAGCGTTTCGGAATTCTAGGTAGTGTTAGTATAGCTTTCTTTCAACGTTCTGTGAAGTGCATAATTTACATATTTAGTAGTTCATTCAAATGATTCAGTGAATCAATTTTGAACAAATGATTTTCTGATTATGCAAATAATGTGAGTTATCATCGTAACGTCAAAAGACAACGTTAATTTTTGAAAACGATATAAAAACGTGAACAGTGACTTCATAACTATGACATATGTTACATATCTATTTTGCTAGTGAGCAGAAACTATTCGCAATTTTTGTAATTCTTAATTACGAAGAAATAATTCAATCTTTGTATTTTCTCACTATATCTGTCCCCTTATAACTTGAGATTTGTTAAATAAATTTTAAAGCTACTTTCACCATTGTGAGGCGTATTTATTCCAGAAGGTTTTAATGTATAAATCTTAAGGAAAGTTCGAGAAAGTTCTAGAAAAGCCAATACTGAACTTCTCTCCGTGGAACATACCAGTTTAGAGAAAGAAAATCGCGACGTAAGGTCTCGACAAAATATTTAATCTGACAGTTTCGAAAAATATTTTTTTTAATATATATTATAGATCTCGGCTTTTCTTTACAGGACCAAACATCTTATTTAGAACCACTAAATATTAATATTACAATTTATTTGTTACGAGTGGAGCCGGGGGCAAAAGCTGGTAGAAATTATAATCATGTGAGGAATAATGTAGGTAACTAGGTAATTGCAAGCGATTGCAGATGGGTAGGTAGACATGTTCATTAATTGACATTTCCAAATATTCTGTGAGGCAAGACTATGTTTACTACTCAACATTAAACTTCACAACGACATTACTTACCGTTGATGGCGTTTTCGATAAAGATACAATACAAGTCAGCGTTTGATGAAACTTTGACATACCATGTAACGAGTTACGTAAAGACATTAATACAAAGAATTTTAGTAATTTCTGCGTTTCATAATAATCTAATTAAATAAATCAATCGTCGTCACCTTTGCTGAATACGATTATCATGTGATGTGTTTAACTGATAATCTACAGAAATTACTTCTGCAAAGGCCAAGGTTTTAAACAAAAAATAAATATCACGAAACTTTCTCCGGTTTGTTTAAACAAAGGTGATATCAATAACAGCATGTAACTTCGCATATCTATTTGTATCATTATTGTAATTACACATCGAAGAAATATTTCTTCACTGTTTTTTCTACCTTCTTGAATTGTGCCCTTGATCGTAATCATACATTTGAAAAAAAGAAAAAAATGTTTTTTATGTTTATTTATGAAATAATTGACTTAGTCGACGAGTTGTAAAATGACATCATTACGCAGCCGTAAAAATTAATTGACGATAATTTATTACCCTTGTTCACTATAATGTTGACCTTAAAAAGGCGTAGAAAAATAGAAAAAAGAAAGAATAACTAGAATTGTTAGAATATCTTACCGATCGAGTATCTACCAGCGCACAATTCGGCATGTCCGGTTAACGTTGCAATTGTAAAAAGGTGAGGATTAACTGAATTAACTGCTTCTTCCTTCAGCTGAAAAAGAGGAACTAATATTAATGTTTATTATTTATATTTATTAGTTTTTTGAAAGCATGAACAATAAAAAACTGGCCGCATGGGATTCGAGCCCGCGTACAGATGTAAAAATTATATTTTCATTTATTTATATTTAACTACTCCTATAATTGAATAGTAATCTCTACGTGCGGCGTAGCTCATAGGGTGCTATTTTGTGTTCATATGAACGACTTTAAAATTGACCCGAAACACAGAAAACTTCGGGGGTTGTTGCACTACTGCGTATTACCGAGCGGCGTGGTCTAGTGCTCTAGATCATTGTTTAGCATTTGGGGAGGTCACCGGTTCGAACCCGGGTCCAGCTGCTCTGATCCAAGTTTTCTGTGGTTTCCTTGGATCATTTAGGCAAATGCTGGGGCAGTAATATTCCACAGATAATCTTTCACTTCTCTTGTGTCTTCATTTCGTCCGTCTCATCCTTCCCTCTCTAACGACACCACCCTCCCATTCCCAGGATTCCTGATAGGAGGCTGAAGAGGGCCTTACGCCCTACCCTTCGGCTTTGCACTACATTGTAGGTCGGAGGGACTGCCCGCCCACCAGCACGAGTAGCTGGTGGGAATAAAACACAAAAAAATGTTTTTTGCATACTATATTTTAAAACGACCGGTCAAAAAGAAACGCTTTTGGGTACATTCTTTTGTAGAGCAAAAATTGCTAAAAGGTTCGTTTATGAACCTTTGTTCTGAACCGAGAGTGTACCCAATAATTTTTTTAATTTATTTTCGGATGTCGCCAGCCGTTTAAAGTAATTTATAAAGTACGCAAAAGAAATGCCGCTAAGATCGTGGGAAGATTAGGTGACGTTTAATTTTACGAAGTAAATCAAAAAAATGTATAAACGTATTACTTTACAATTGAGAAGGATAATTGAATCAATGTAAATAACGCCATTCGCATTGTATTGAACACGAAATGATCTGGATGTCTTTAAAATATACGATTTTTTTCATACCCATCATAAATATTTTTTAACTCAACCATTGCACTTTTAAGAGGCCAATTTGAGGTTCTACAGAAAGTATAATTAACGTATGTGTATATCGTTTCAGAAAATTGTATTCTTCTTGTGCCAAGAAACCTCAACTTCCTAAAACACATTGCATACTTTTTCTTTCTTCTGTTACGGTTTATTATGTATTCATTTTATGCCAATTAAATTTACCCGTAGTTTTCACGAATGGTAAGAAAAGAAAATTTCCACAACGACTTTTGATTAATAGAACACCATCTTTTATAAAAAATCGAAACAAAACCTTTGAATTTTAGGAAGAAACTGTATAAAAATATGTACATATAACTATGGAAAACTTATTACAGTGCCATCGATAATAAGAGTACTTTTAACTTTTGGGTACAATGAAACTCTACTTACTGAAAAATGTAACAAAAGATTTGGATGTTTAAAATAAATTAGAATGAATAAGTGACATTGAAATAAACTGAATTTTGACAGAAATTAATTATAAATCATACTCGAAGAACAACAACTGGTCGTACTAGTCAGTGCCATGAACAAATCCTAAAACTGACTACTCAGCAAGTGCTATCGCGCTCAACAGCGTGCGCCCCATGTGAAAAGATCCATAAGAACGTGTTGCTCATATACTCAACATAACTACGTCAGACCTACGGGCCAAACGCTAGTCTGCTAACTAAATCTCCAATTTCTTTCCACCGTTCCAGAATTTTAATCAAAGAAATACAAAATACGAAATTATTCCTAATTTCATTACGCACTAACTTTTCTATTAATAAACGAATAGCAATTAATCGGGTACATGTACATATAGCTATTCCAAATAACGAGGTTATTACATTACGGCAACTGGTACAATCTCCAAGGGTGACGGATACTTGTCGAAGAAGCGGAAATGCAACGGTATGAATGTCTTGTTAGAATTTTTATCTGTATATCTATTTGTTTATGCATGCATCACTCAAAAACTATTAACCTAATTGGATGGAATTTTTAGAAAAGCGTAACGCCCAACTTGTAGTAACATTTACTTTTATTTCGTTGCAGTTGGCTCACTCGATTAGAAAATATGCAAATTTAAATTGTTATAGTAAACCTCCATCGGTACTGAGTAGTTTGCAAGAACAAAGTCGCGGGAAAAAGCTAGTGCTTACGATTGGGGTTAATGTGATAAAGGTGTTTTATATATCGAAAAAAACCTTTACAGTGATATTGTAAGGATGATAACTATTATTTTGAATTACATACATTCACGTATTTATGAAGTTAGAAGCACAATCTGCATACTTAACACCTAATAGTTTTACAATAATTAGACTATTAATTTAAAAAAACATATTAAGTTATAAAATTGTACAAATCAGTAAAATGTATCGTTTATTCTAATAATTTTACATAAATGTATAATGTATTAATAATTCCGCAATTTTATACAGAGTAAAGTCCATTTCGGTTCTGTAATGCATACAATGACACAAATATGAACCTAAGTAATAATAATAACATTAATAATAATAATAATAATATAGTGAACTGTTACCATGCATGATGCAAAATAACAGTTTCTATCGTAAAGTACCGTTTTTAAAAATGATACCTTTGAAGCGATGCTATTAAAATGGAGGTGAATCTATGGAACAGTTAAGTAAACGCAATCGTGACTAAATGCATTAAGCATGTTCTGCATATGTTTTCTTTCTTTCTATTTTTAAAGCAAGTAGTATAAAAATTAAAGTATCGAATGTAAATATTTAACAAGTAGAATTGCACAAAATGATATCATATAACACAAAACACTATATAGGCATTTACAATAAAAGTACACAGATGCAAAAAAAATAAATGAAATATATTTTTAAAATAATGTAAAACTTAAGCGTCCATATGTCTAGGCGTATGGCAAAATGTCTGAATATAACATGTCAGTCAGTTTAATGATATATTAATTATACTAGCTGTGCTAGCGACTTCGCCCGCGTAGAATTTAACAAAAAAGTTATTTTAAAAATTTTAAACGAAGTCGTTGAGACACAACCGTTAGCAATAGCCCGCTCGCGCGTTCTGAGCCCGCGCCACAGGCAGCCTTTGTGATATTAAGTGGCGGGAGGCGCCTTTACAATTTTTGTCTATCTCTCTATCTGTTTGTTCCGGCTAATCTCTAAAACGGCTGGACCGATTTTGATGGGATTATCACTGGCAGATAGGTAATTTAATAAGCAGTAACTTTTATTTTAGAAATTAATTATTATTTATTAATAATTAAATGTAACCTAAGTTACTCCTTATTATATTAGCTATCTGCCAGTGAAAGTCCCGTCAAAATCGGTCCAGCCGTTTCAGAGATTAGTCGGAACAAACAGACAGAAAATTTTTAAAAAAATGTTATTTTGTTATTTTAATATTACAAACAGACACTCCAATTTTATTTATATGTATAGATTAAAAATACTACTATCAAGCAAATTTATTAAGTGACAGTAGTCATTTGACCTCTGTAATTTATTTATTATGCATGTATCCATAAATTCTAAAAGTAAAATTCTGAAAACGTCTAATTAATACATGAAATTACTTCAAAGCCGGCTCTGTAAAGTAGTATACATAGATTCGAGAGTAAATTCTTTAGCTATAATAGTTTAGAATAGAAAAAAACAAACAAAGCCAAAATACGCTATTTCCACCTGCAAGGTCAATACTGCCAGCTGTCGTGTATCGGGTGCATAACACTTTTTTGCTGGCGTACGTGGCGCCTCACAATTACTGTTGTTTAAATAGCAAAAAGTTCTTAAGGGAAATATGTTTTTATAGATAATGTCAGTTTAATCAGAACGATTTATAAAAATGTATATGGCAGCATAGATAGGATTTATATTTAGAGGATTGTTTGAAAAAGTACTTGTCCCAAGCAGGTAAAATGGTATAATTGCATAACAATTTGAAAAAGTACTTGTCCCAAGCAGGTACGGACAATACAATGGAAACATTTCGGAATGTATGAAAAAAAATTTAAAGTTTAGTTGGATAATTTCCCTTTGTTGAGTTAGATTTAGGGGAGTGACCTCAAAAACGATTGTTTAACATTTTCACATACTCAGCACTGAAGCAGTAATGAATATTAGTAAGGACATTGATGGTTGAAGCTGATACATAAATAAACATTAAATAAAATGGTATAATTGCATAACAATTGTTTCATCAGGTGATGATTTGACAAACTACCTAGTTACAAGATGTGCTTTATATACAAGATAATAACTAATAAAGAAGTGAAGGATGAATTATTGTAATTGTTTAAGGCTAGATTTTGGTTATAATAAGGATAAATTTCTACATTTTCTAAGTAATTTCATTTTATACCTTTATTTTGTATATGTACTATTTTATAGTCTAAATTGAAATTGTGGTTTTCTGTTTGTAAATGTTCTGCATACGATGACTCTGTCTTTTAGGTATACGAATCAACAATAAACTGGTAAAAATCACCCCTACCACACCACTTTTAGACCTAGTTAGTTACCTACTGTACCCATATATGTATATATGTATATACAGGTTTTTTCAAGTTGATAGGCTGTTAGAAGTATATTAATTAGTAGAATGAATTTAATTCTGAAACTTGGGCTCATTTGGTTATTGTTTATGCCGCTTCTTTTAAAAATATTTTCAAGTTCGATTTACATCGGGTTATACCGGAAGTAGATGTTAACTTTCTTACTTTAAATGGAATGACATACTTATTTTACATTTTCCGATAGAAAATTTGAATTCATGGATATTTTATACGAGGCACTACCCCGAAAATATTGATGAATTTTGAGTTATTTAATTTTTTTAGAAATTTTTGACATTTGCACATTAAAATTTAAAAAACCGTAATTCAGTTAATTTTCGAGATTTTGCTTTGTAACTGGTAACAATTATTTATAACTATTCACATTATTGGAAAAAAATTATGGTTTGTAATTAAAATGTACAGGGTGTTCAAATTTTGTGATCAAAGTTGGTCAACTTCAAAGGGGCATAAGTCAATTTTTTTTTAATGGAATGACCCATTTTTGACTGCATTTTCGAATTCCTCATTGAATTTGGCGTCTATTGACATAGGACTATCGTATACCTTTGCTTATACTTTTTGAAAAAAATTACAATTTGTGAAGATGTTGCTTTTTTGCACTGTATACGTATAATGTTAATGAAAGCAGTGTGCTGTGATTTCGAAACATTCGAGCGGCGACCCTCTTCAGAGGTCCTTCCATCTCCGATGCTACATTACAGTCTACATTCAGATATATAGACAGTTGTAGTTGTAGATGTAGTTGACAGATGTAGCCTTTAGACCCGAATAGGGACTACACTAGTTCAATGTAAATATTATCGCTTATAAGTCATCTGAAGATGTCCTTGTAGCGTGAAACAATTGTAAAGACAATTAAAAATAAAAGAGAGGAAAATTTACCAATTTGAAATTGTATTTTATTAATTAATTAAATAATATGATTTTCCATAAAATAACGGCAGATACAATCAATATTGTATTGTTTAACAATAAAAAAACTCTTGGAACGATAGTGTGTTATTTTGTTTACAATTTAAATAATTTAGTTAGCTTAAAGATTCATACATAAACGACTGTATTCTTAAAAAGAAATGCTGTACGTCAATAAATGCCAGGCGAATCCACCTTTTTATAAACGCTATATAAAAAGTAGTAAATTAAATATTGTAGATGCATTTATATACATTTCAAATTATATATTGCTTGTATTTTTTTGGCATCATTTAATATCACACAAAATGAAGTGTAAAGTTATATTTTCGCGAAAGCGGTTAAAAAATCAGTTAAATCAGGTTCAGGTTTCAGACATTTCTATTTAATTTATATATTGTTTAAGGTGATTGACTTCATTTTTGTGACAATGTGCAATTACAATCGCGTTACATTTACCTAGCAGCCACCGCCTTGTAAAAAGAATGTTCTCAATTTGTTATTTTCTACCTAGGAAGTAATCTTTCCTTGACCAATGATAATGGTAACAACGAACATAATTTAAAATACGAAACTTTGCAAAAACACATCGACTTAGAAGGACGTATTTCACAAAAGCCTGCTTACACTGCCTACTACTTGCTATCAAGCGTGTCATTTGCGCATTTTCTTCCCCACAATAGAAAATAACTAATAAAGTAAGTAAACAAATTCTTCGCATACTTCTTTGTTTTGATTTTAATAAAAAAGATGGAGAAATCAGGTTAGTGCAAAGACCGCTTAACCGTTTGTCCTTTTTTTCGTTACTTTCGAATTGTTATGCTATAATCGAGCCTTAAACTTAACCGATTGACTTTGTCCCACTTAATCTTTCATGTTGTAAACAACATGCTTTCCTCTGATTATTTATTTATTTATTTATTTATTTATTTATTTACCTGCATTTATACAGTTACTCAATCAATTTTCACTGTAGAAGAACGAACTTTATTATGGTTAGTATACACCATTTTTACGTAGGTACATAAAGAAATACTTGTTATAAGTAAAACTCATTAACTAACAGTAAAATCATTGTAACAACCGGTTTTTCATTTAAACAATCAGGAAAAGGATATTAATTCGCTTATAAGAAAGAAATAAATTGACAAGAAAATGAAATCATTATTAAAAAAATTTTTTTTATAGGTATTAACAAAATTATAGCTTAAATAAAAATAAATAGAAAAAATACTTTTGTAGAAAATTAATTAATTAATTACTTTATTGTTGAGGCATCTACTTGTTGAAACTTCATATGAAGAGATTACAATAAGTTTTAGAAATAAAATTTTATTAATAAAATTTCCAAAGTGCCATTAACTCACAATTCCAAATTGGTTTCGTTCGATGTGGTTAATTTATTTACAAGTATGCCACCCGTAGATGTTATTAGAATAATCTCCGATAAATTATCAATTAATAAGATAAACCCATCGATTAGCTCAAATTTATTAGAAATTTTAGAATTATGCCTTAAATAAAATTATTTTCAATTTATTCACAGCAAGAAGGATTAGCTATTGGTAATCCTTTAAGCCCGCTTTTGCCAGATATTTTCATGAACCATTTGGAAAAAATTCTTTCAAAAAATATTATTTTCAAAAATTGTGTTTTATATTGGCATAGGTATGTAACGAAATTTTGGTACGTTTTAGAGGCTCAGGCAGATTGCTAAACAAATTTCATAATTATTTAAATTCACTTCACAATAGCATAAAATTTACTTTAGAAATTGAAACAAATAACTCAATAAACTTTTTAGATCTCACTATAAAAACTAGTAACTCAAAACATGAATTTGCTATATACCATAAATCTACACACACTGACACTGCAATAAATGTACACTCTTTTCATCCTTTATCCCAAAAACTTTCAGCATTTCACCCGATTATACATAGATTAATAATAACTCCTTTAAATGATTCAAATTACAAACTTTTTATAGTATCGCTGTAAACAATGGCTTTTCTAAAAAAATGGTAGATGATCTTCTTAATAATAAAAATAAAAAAATAAAGATAAAACTGATAAAAAAAATTATATTAACTTGCGGAGACTGCGACAAGGCATACATAGGCCAAACTGGTAGAACCTTCTTGGATAGAGTTAAGGAACATTTTAATAGTTTTAAGTTAAAAAAGTGTACTTCGACTTACGCAGAACATCTAATTAATTGTAATCACAACTTTAACAATAAGTTTAAAATATTACATATAGAAAACAAAACACCAAAATTAAATCTCCTGAACTCGTTGGAAATAAACCGATATTATAAAAAACATGTAATATTAAATGATCAGATAGAAACTAACAATTCACCTTTGTTAAGTTTAAATTTCGAAAATTTCCCTCCCACCCTTTAGTTCAGTACTGCGCACGCATATATACATATAAGATTGTATTTGTTAATTCTTATTGTAATCTCTTCACCTGACGAAGGCACAGTGTGGCGAAACGATCGTAGCGAAAATAAAAACTTCGTTTTGAAACTTAACTACTCATATATATGTATGTACGCATTTGAGTAAAGATTAATTACATAGTATGTACATATTTCATAATGATATGCATTACTGCGTGTGTTTTTGTTTTAATTTTCAAAAAGATTCGCTTGTGTTTAAACCGTTATAAATGAGAGAACTACTAGTTTGTTAATATATTTCTAAATACCTATCAAAATAAAAATTGCAATCAAAGCATACATGACTATAAGTTTCCCCGAATTAATATTAAACTTTTTTGACATATTAAAAAATTCGAGATATCTAGTTTATAAAAGATTATATTAATGTTTTAATGGTGCAATGGTTGTGAAAGGGCATGATTAAACAAAATTATAAAATATACAAATCAAACACTTGGTAATGTTTACACCAGTTTAACAAATTAACAATTAATTAACATTAACAAAAGTATGAACATACTAAAGAAAATATTAGGCCAGGATCTATTTGTATATTTTTAAATTACAACTACTTCCATTATATTACCATAGTAGTAAATGTGGACAAACTTTATATCGTCTGCTATCTTTTTGACTGCATGACAATCAAAACATATTATCCGCGAGCGTGGAAGATAAGAACATGTTTAAATTTGAACAAAGTTTATTTATTACCTTCTATTATTAGAGTTTCACCACAATGAACTAGTATAAAGGTTAAACCGGAAGGGCCACAAATTAGATTAAACATTTAGATATTTTATATTAAGATAAATTTACTTATTGAATCATAGATTTCTGAAATGCGAGAATTACTGAAAACTTTCCAGCAGATATATCACTTCCTACCAATTTTTCAAGGACATTTCTATTAAGCAACCTATTTGATGAAAAGGAAAACTTCTCAAAACTATTTATTTATACCAAAATCTCATTTCACGTGAATTTTAATTAATCACACCAATTAGTTAAATAAAACAAAAAACACTTGTATGTTTCATAAATCAATTTGTAAAATAAACTTATACTATAAACCAGTCAGGGGAGGGAAACAAATTTCGGGACAATCCCCGACACATTTCAACCTTACCTTGGTTCTGTAGTTAACCACATGATGAGAAAGCGGTATTTACCGCACATACTACCACTTTTAATTAAAAAAAAACTACTAAAACTACTATCACGACGTGCTTTTTACAACAAGCTACTCCCTATACGAGTATATGCAAAAATATTTACGTACGTAAATCGTTTTAATATTATTAATAGAACGATATTCAAAGTTGTTTTCTTTTTGTCGAATTGATATAAAAAACATCAATGGACTCCCGGTAATAATTTGACCTTCGTTCAATATTCGCATTTCAAAATAAAAACGTATATTGTTTTTTCTATCGAACTTAAAATATTTAAAATACGTTAAGTTTTTATAAAAGACGAAATTCGTAGGCGTAATTTTGTCTGTTTCTAGTCTAGGCTCACTTCGTTAATGAGATTCGAGGTCATACTTACGTACATATATATACAACAAATTTAAATCTAAATTTAAAAAATCATAAAATCCGTTGCGTAATACGGTACCTGTATAAATAAAAGTAGTTTTTTGCAAATCGGGCAAAACCAAAATATATTTAAAAAAGGTGCGTCCTGCACATGTAATAAGTTATAATGGTATTCGGTTAATTGACATAATTCATTAAGTGGCAGTAATAGCCATTTTTTCCAGTGAGTACCGGAATTAAATTTAGAAAAAAATAGTTATAAGTGGTTTAGTACAGTGGTGACTCGTTAATATGGGACCATCCATAAACCACGTAACATTTGTTAGGGGTGGAAGGGGTATGCTCTTAGGTTATGTGATGCTACATGGAGGGAGGGTAGTTGCTGACCTCCAAGTCACGTAACACAGATATAATATTATTTATATCGAACATTATAACGCATATGTTCATTATTTTTATTTTTTTCATTTTTTTACTTTCCTTATTGAATAAAATTTTAAACGAATTTAATTATTATTAAAAGCAACTCTTGTTTATATTTTACTGTTCGGCTATTTTAAATATTTTATGGATTTAAAAGTTACTTAACATAAAATAGTAGGAGAGGTGTGGACAAAATGACTAGTTGCGGTACTTACTGGGGGAGGGGGTTATCTGTAGAGAAAAGGAGCTGGAATGGTAAGGGTCGTTCTTGACTCATTATGAGCTTAAAAAGGAAATGCTATTCTACTTTTTATAATTCTCCAACATTTTCACAGTGATGCCAAGTCTAGGGAATTGTCCCTAGTTCTATATATATATATATTTGAAGAATAATTATGGATTAAAATTTTCAAAAGTAAAGTAATACCCCGTGCACTTCCTATGTTATAAGAATTCAGAAACTCAAAAAATGGTAATAAATCAGTTAATATGACGAATTATCTATGATCTTCCCTGAAAAGGCAACATTTACATACATACCTTACACAAAATATCCGCCATTATCATACGTCCTTCAGCATCGGTATTTGTTACTCTTACAAGGGTTCCAGATCTGGCTTGAATTAATTCATCTGATACATAAGCGTCAGAACCGACACTGTTGCGGACAATGGCCAAGGCCCCAACCACCCTTATGTTGTCAGGTTTCAGGGCCTGAACTACTTGAAACAATCCAACAACAGCCGCAGCTCCACATTTGTCACGGGACATACCAGCCATTATGCCTTAAAAATGTTAAAAAAACGAATGACGTGAAACTAACACTTAATAATAACGTTTTGCATAGTTTACATAAGAAAAGCATTGGAAAGAATACTTAACTAGACATATTCGTCTATATCTCGTGAACAAAAAGCGAGTGGGACCAAGTCCATTGAAAAGAGTATACAATTTCCAAAAATAATAAAAAAGTTCTCAAGCTTTTTTTTGTCAACATAACACTTCTTTAGTTGCTCCGCATTCAAAGTTAGGAATATTTTTATGTTTAAGAAAAAATTTGATTTTACAATCAAAACAAGTTTTTACCTGAAATTTATTATACCCTGTAGGATGCTAATGTTAAAACAGCTGAGATATATCATACATTTCGAAGATTTTATTTTATAATTCGCCATATTATGCCTATTAATAAAACAGATACATAATAATTAATCTTACCATCTGCATACTATTGGAAAATTCGATGATCACAAGAGACGCCATGGGCATGCTTTCTTTGTCCAAATAAGTCTGTCTAATGTAAGAAGACGACTTGCGGAACAAAATTTGCTTATGATGTATCATTCTTTTATAAGAATTGAAGAATTATTAGTAGGGGTAAACTGTAAATACATTAATGGGATGCCCCGGCGGGAGCGTGACAACAGTAACAAATTTTTCCCTCATTGTATGAGGTAATCTGTAGTGGGTATAAATTAATTTAATAATTAATAATAGTATTAATGAACCAATAATAATTAATGTCTGTAGGTTGTTGCTTTGCTTAGGCTCCTTTAATACTTACTGAAACTTTATTTTCAACAATAAGTAAATATTAAACTTAATTATTATGTACCTGATTTATTAATAGAAATAATAAAGAGATTTACAAAACAAACGTTCCATCTCGGCTGTTTTAAACGTAGCATCCTACAGGGTGTTGCAAATTTCAGGTAGAAGACATTTTATCATTCGCACACTCTGTATATGACCAAAACCGAAATTTGAAAAAAAAATTCAAGCACTTCGTCTTTACGAACAAAGCAAACTATATTTTTAAGAAAAGGTCGTAAAAATTGATTTAGTGGTTTGCGAGACAATTAACTTTGAATAGATTTTTTCATTCGATTTCGATACAAAAATAATCGTTTTTTGCACTACCCTAGTGTATGTTATGAATACTGAAATTATTTTTAAAAAAATTAAAGCGGGTGACATTGAAACAGGCACAGCCGAATTATTATTTAAATGAAACTTGGTTCTTATAATTTAAAGCGTCAATATAAATAATAAAAAAATTAATTGGATAAAGTGGTACACATACGATTGACCATTCAGTGTCAGTTAAAAAATGATGCGAAGTTAGCGTATGAAATGTTGGTTCCAGTTACATCAGCTACTTACAAAAATTCAGTGTTATTGTGAGATCAGCTCCTTAAAATTGAATGTTTTAATATGTTGACATACGGAAAAAAATATTATTGCATATGAACATTACGGTACGTATAGATTTTTTTGAACACGAATTACTAATCGACAATTTAAAAGTTAAAAAATATATTACGTTGACGATATTGAATGAGCATTTTATTAAATGGGATACCTACGCACAATGTAATATAAAATTCAGTTGCGAACAGCAAGTAAGGTCACTCCAATTTTTTTATAAAATATATTCTTTAAATATTGTAGTAGCGAAGAATTAAGAACAGAATTTTATTTTTATTAATTCCGTTTCCATATCATCCACGCATTAAATAACACTAACAGTAATGTTCTTTTTAAATTAATTTTTTATATTACTCTATTATGCACTCGCAAATAATTAATTAACAGTTGTTTGAAACCTGTAAAGGCGGCGACTTGACATAATAATGTAATGCTCATTTCGAACATTACATTATGTAGCTTTTTGGGAGCTACAAATGTTCGTTGCAAATGATTGATTCCACAGTGCTCCATTTGTTCGGCCGGGCGCTGCGTTTATTTTAATGGGATATTGCTTTAAAAAATTGAAGAGAAGGGATAACAGACGATGGTGGCAAACAAATTTATTTATGGAAAAAAGTGTCAACAGTGGAGACTGTTAGTTAGTGGGCAGTACAGAACCTTTATTCCCATGTCTCCCACGGATTTCGAATTATTACTTAATTTAATTGGATCAAGAATTATGAAAAAAGATACACATTTCTGAAAATATATATCAATAAGTGAAAGGTTGGCACTAACGCTGGCGATTCTTTCACACACGTCCGCTAGGCACAGTGTATTACTATATTAATAATAAAAGTATTAAAAGTGTTCGAAGTGAACACGTCAGGACCTGCACTGATTTGTAATGTACGAGGGCGGTACAATAACTACCTGTGTTAGAAATGAAAACACCATTTTTTCATAAATTTTTTATTTATTTTTCAACATAATCCTCTTTTAAAAAGATCACAGCTCCCAATGTTCCTGCCTTTTTTTAATCCCTCCAAAAAATAGGATTTGTCGAACTCTCGGCGATGACTTCCTCGTTTGAGATAATTTTTTCCCGCGAGCCATTTCTTCATGTTAGGGAATAAGAAGAAGTCGCAGAGAGCCAGATCGGGTGAATACGGGGGTGTGGCAGCAATTCATAACGCAATTCACGCAGTTTGGCGGCGACAACTCCAGATGAATGTGCTGGTGTGTTATAGTGGTGAAAAAATACCTTCTTTTTTGCCAAATGCGGCCGTGTCTCCTTTAATTTTTTGTTGAAGCGGTCCAATAACTCACCAGTCCAGTGATCATTCCTCCTTTTTCTGAAAAATCCATGAGGATGACGCCTTTTGCAACCCAAAAAATCGTCGCCATGACCTTTCCGGCCGATTGGACCGTCTTCGCCTTCTTTGGAGCAGATTCACCGGAAGAAATCCATTGTTTAAATTGTTGCTTGGTTTCTGGTGTGTAGTGATGAATCCAGGTTTCATCAACGGTGACAACTCGACGCAAAAAGTCCTTCGGATCTTGCTTAAATTTCTCCAAACACTGCTTCGAAGTTAACAGCCGCATCCGCTTGTTGTCCACCGTGAGCAATCGCGGCACCCATCGGGCTGACAATTTTTTCATCGCCAACTTATCATGTAAAATATTAATTACCGTTCCGGTCGAAACACCTACGGCCTTTGCTACTTCGCACACTTTCGTTCGTCGATCAGCGAAAATCATGTCGTGGACTTTTTCAATGATTTCCTTGGTAACCAACGTCTGCCGGGCGTCCTAGTCGCTCCTCATCAAAAACGAATGTTCGTCCACGTTTAAATTCGTTGGACCAATATCTAACTGTGGTCATAGATGGCGAAGTGTACCCACAAACGTCCACAAGCATCCAACTTTGCTTTTATCTCCTCGCATCTTTATCTGCTCTTTTTCCATCTTAGCGAAAATCACAAAATACGTCTGACTCGAATGGCTGCCAAATCCAAACTAACCTATCAATCAGTCTAAAATTTGTTACGGAGTCGTTTGATAGATGGCAGCACACGATGATAAAACCAATTTCCCTCAGGAACGCCCTCTGTCTTCAAACACGGGTACTTATTGAACCGCATTCGTATTAGTCAAAGGGATTCGAAAAAGAAAACGACTCACTTTGAGCTGCTCGGTTGGCTGTACTGACTAGTGACATGCTAGAATTGTAACATGTTACATTACAGGTAAATGTTACTAAAATGTTCACTGTAACCCGGTCTACTCATCGATATACGATGTGCTTCTATATGTCAAGAAGTAGTAGAAAGAGACAGAGCACATGATCAGAGCGTTCCCTCTCTGTCTGACGTATTCTCATTGCTTGATTAGTTGTAATGTCACGTAGGCACGTCTACCTGAAGATGTGTGCGTGACGTCACAACTAACGAAGCAATAAGAAAATTTCAGACAGACGCTCTGACCATGTGTTTTGTCTCTTTCTACGACTTTTTAACATACAGAAGCACATCACTTTGTCTTATTTACGCCTGTTTGTCCACTCCTGGTACAATTTATTTTGTACTGTCATAATTCTGTGTAAAGTGACAGACGTTTCTATTTGTCTGTTTGTTATTTACCTATTCCGTTTTTCAGAATAAAATACGGAAGCAAAGTACAAAACCGCCAGCTTTTGCTAAGCTTAGGACAGTTAGTAATAGAGTACTTAATGCATAGTTAATTCCTTCTTGTGTCTACCATCTAAAGATCTAAACCCATATCGAGACTCGCTAGCGAAACGAAACTGTTTTTTTATTTTATTTTATTTTATTTTATTTAGGATCGCAAAATGGATAGTCGTTCACGAGATAAGTAAAACTAGCATTTAAAACAATAAGTAGCTAAGTAAATAATTCACTGAGAAAATTCAAAATTTGTTGACAGATAAATTTTTATCTGCTAAATAATATACGCATAAGTAAATAAATTTTAATAAATTATTGCTGTAAAGAACAATTTAAATTAACATTTCTACTTTTTTTAAATAAGCTTCAAGTTTGTTTTTGAAATATTTGGTAACAATGACATTGAACGAGGTAAAATTTTAACATTGCTACTACTTTTTTTCGTCAAGCTTGGTTGAACATATTCGAAAAAGGTCCTTTTTAGTCCTTGAAAATAATCATCTGATAATCATAATGGGTATGAAAAAAATTAAACAGTTTATCTTTAAAAGAAATATTGTTGGAGTAATACCATTATTTATCTTTTATTTGAAAAAATTATAATTCAAGTAATCATCTAACCTTTGTAAAGGATTTACCACAAAAAAAAAATGGAAAACAAATTTTAGTAAGAAAATTTCAAGTGAATCGAAAACGAATCGTTCTCAATGTATAATGCGAAAATGTTAAGTGACTAATTTATATGCATTTGAATTTTACCTAAAATCTAGTGATGATGCATATTTTCATTATATTTACAATATTTTTCGGTAGGGTATTTAATGAATGAAATCTTAAGTTGTAACCGGCCTTAAACTTAAACATGTGTTTGAAAATATATTGTGTCAGATTGATGGGACGGGTAAACTTTTGCCGAAAAAAAAAACATAGCACCCAAATTAAAATTCTGTCCAATTACTTCAGTGGATGTAAAACAGTCCTTTACTTATACTTTGAGTGGACACAATTTTACTACAAGAATAACAATACGTTAAATCATTTCAAAAGAGAAAATAAATAAAATAATGGAAAAAGTTTCACCAATAAACAATTGGTGAAAAAATTTCCATTCTTTTATTTATTTTCTCTTTTAAAGTTAAAAATATTTCACAGTAAGTGCACCCTAGAAAGTTTAAATTTTATTCGTTAAATCATTGTTAACTGTTAATTATTGTCTATGACTTACTAACTGAAATAAAGAAAAACTAATGATTACTATTTTTTTATAATTTAATGTTCCATGTTTTGACTCTTTACATGGATATTTTTTTTTGTTTTTTCATGCATATGTCTAGCTTTTTATGTTGTATGTAATCAAGTCTCTAGTTTTAACGTTAGTAAATGTTATTTCCTAAATTAAAAAATTTTGCGAACTGCCATCCATTAAATATTTAATATACTTGACTTTTATAGGTAACAATGACAGTGGACAAGGTAAAGATTTTATTTTTGCACGAAATTACATTTAGCATACCGGCAAAGGTAACATTCTGACCCTCGACAGTGATCTTCAAATCATTAGAAATCGTTAAAGAAACAACCTCCATTCGTCAAACCGTGATATTTCTAGGTGAAAAACGATGAGTAGCGCGCAGGTTGGTTGCGCTGAACTGCACCAGAGTAATACGAACGATATCGTTTACGTTTTTTTTGTGTTTATTTTTGCGCCAGAATGCGGAAGTCAGTGCGGCGGCAAAGTGCAAATTCATGTTCCGAAAGGTACGAAACGTCGCCGTCGTCATTGTGTCCACTGACAACCAACCAATAATAATGCGATGCTAAAAGTGCAAATCACGGTCGTTTATTTCTCGACCACGATAAAATCGAATTAAGTACTCTCGACAAAAAAAAAACAATTTTCCTGCCGTAAAATTTTGTAAAGACTAATTGAATTTGCAAAAGTGGTCTCAACAAACTATATTGACATTTTTCTTAATATAAAAATTTGAGGAATATATCATACAAAGCTGTAGTATACCATTTTATGCGCTCGTTTTTAACGTAACCAAAATTATTACACATGTATTGTTAGAAACAATTCAATTTTATTGTATTTATTACGTTATTAATTGCAATTGAATAGTAAAATTCGTTAACAATCATAATATTTAATGATAAATGGCAAATTTGATGCATTCAGGTATATCTTTTACATGGGATCTTTATAGAAATGCCCTTCACGGTTAGTTCAATTTATATTTACCGAATGTTAATCTATAAGGTACATTGTTTTTTTTTTAATCGAATGTTTGCAAATTAATATTATCGATTCCTTATTAGTGTTGCGTTAATTACGATATGAATTAAAAAAAATGTATCTATTGACTTTTTTAAAAAACGGATATTTTACTTTTTTTCGAAACACCGTGTATATTTTTATAAGCGTGCCATTTTAAATATAAAAATAATTTTCACCGTCAAAAAGAATATTTACTGAATATAAACCTTATGTAAAATATGAAGCTACGTTTTGATGGAATTTTTGTAAATAATTATGTTGCTCTTAATTAAATTTCCTAAATTTTGGTAAAAATCGCATTTGCAATTGAATAAAACACAACTCAATTATCCCTTTTTAAAATTTCTCCTTTTTCTACTTTAACGGTTTTAACTACCTAGCGCCTAAGATTGTTTACTTGTGCATTCTTTAAGAATATTCCTAATTACAAATATACTTTGACCTAATTTTAAACTGATTAGCAAAATCGCCGTCGATGTAATAACCAATCAGATCCATTTATTTACATCGAGACAATTTGTAACAATCAAACAACTCTCGCTGCTATTCGAGGGAGTGGTTAGGTGTATCAAACTCTAGGTTATAATTAGGTAAAAACTTGCAATTATATTATTTTGTTCGTTAAAATTATGCTGCCCCGTTGGTAGTAAATGTTTTAAAACGTTTATAAACAAGTAAATTCGTTTAAAAAATAATTAAACTCGTGTGGTATTTATTTACCGTAAAAAGACGTAATAGTGAAGTAACTGTTTTTGTTTTAAACACTTAACCAACGTACGTACGTTACTTACTTTTATAAAAATTTGTTTCCATTTTAGTAATTTATGATCTGTACGAACAAAACATAAAAAACTTAATCAAGTACTTATTACATAAAAAAAAAACTTAAAATTCTTACTGGTTTGAGTACAAAAATTGAAAAAATAACAGAATTTATTACTTATCGAAAAATATATAACATTTTAGAAACATTACATGATTTGTGTAGTAGATATGCAATTGGAATATCGGCCTATCTAATCGTTTAATTTTCGCCTTTTTCTTTTTTGTAAAATAAAAATAATAGACCGAATTTATTTTTAAATATTATGTAATTCTAAAATAAATGCATTTTCTAATTAGTCATTACCTGTAATGTAAAGCATAAAAAAAACAAAATTTTTACAATAAAACTTAAACTTTCAATAGTGCACTTTTTGTGAAACATTTCAAATCAAAGAGAAAAGAAGAAAAACAAATGAGTTTCACGAAATTTTTATTGTCTCAACAATATTGTTTCGGTCGATTCGACCATTAACTAGAAAATACAAAAGATTACTAAATTTGTAAAATGTGTTCAAACAATTTATACTATTAAATTACAAGAAACGTGGTGGGGAGGATAAGTTATAATTTATACAAAACCCTTTTCAATCGTGAATGTAATAGTTATCTAAACTGTTTAAACATGATAATAAATTATTTAATTGACGTTCTGTACCTTTCCACACACAAAATATATCATCCACATAACGAAACCAAAGATATATATTATTAATTAAGGGTTTTTTCAAATTGGATAAACATACTTCGAAATGAGACATAAATAATTCTGCGAGGACCGGTGATAGCGGGAACCCCATAGGGAGACCGTCTAATTGTTGAGTTGGTTGTAATTCGTGCAATGCTATTTGTAATAACGCCATTAACAAAAAGGATCGCAAATGTGGTTTTGCTGAACATTGCATAAGATAAAAAATTTACATTGTAACATCCCAAAAAGCAGGAAACTGTCTCTCCTTGAAAATTTAGAAATAAAAAAGCTGTTCATAATAAATGTAATCTTGTAAATAACCAACTAGAATTAGTATCCCATAGTTCCCCTTTGATTTTGTATAAATTATAACTTATCCTCCCCACCACGTTTCTTGTAATTTAATAGTATAAATTGTTTGAACGCATTTTACATATTTAGTAATCTTTTGTATTCTCTAGTTAATGGTCGAATCGACCGAAACAATATTGTGGAGACAATAAAAATTTCGTTAAACTCATTTGTTTTTCTTCTTTTCTCTTTGATTTAAAATTTTTACAAAAATTCTCAATTTCCCATTATCATATTTAATAATTAAAATACCTCCTGCTTTAATATCTGCTCCTCCAGTGTCATAAGTAACACCTTTTCCAACCAAAAACAGGGTTTCTGTTATCTTAGACGGATCCTGTGGTACATATTCTAAATATATAATACGTCCTTTATGTCTGTCTATATTTCTCGCAGCTCTGTTAACAGCTTCAAAAAGTGGATAATCCTTCGAGAAAACATCGACATCGCTGATGACATTGATTTTTATGTCGGAATTTTTAAAAAGTTCTTCCACATATTGTTGTATTCTCGGTGGGGCCATTCTTTCAGGATCTGCTCCTGCTATATCTCTTGCAACATATCGTCCTGATTCTAAAATACTCGCCAGGTTTACAAGTTGTTCGGTTTTCTCGAAATCTTCGGTATATACTCCCAGAAAGTCTAATTTTGGGTAACCATCAGGTCGGTATTCACGTACTTGAATATTCTGAAAAATTATACTTGTTTATTTTTAAATTCCTAAGATAAATTAGGTAAATTAATTCCTTCATCACTAAAATAATAAAGCTTTTATGTATCTCAAAACCGATAATGCTAAAACATAAAAGTTTAAGTTATTATTTAGTATTTTTTCTTTGCATTTTAAAAAGTACAATTCTGTCATGTGCAGTAATTGTTTTTACTCTAAAGATAATCAAAATTTTGTGGTATAAATAGAGGTACGTAAGAAAGCTTTATTTACGTATTTGTTTTTATTTCCATATTTCGTACCAGGGGTGAACACAGACTATATTTGAGGAGGAGGGGAGTTCTCATAAAAATATTTATTAACTTTTTTTATAATTGCAACACATGTCCCAATTTCATTTTTAAAACGTCTCTATTTAATGCACATATTAAAAGATATTGATCATAAATTAAACCGTTTCAAAGATTTAGAAGTACTTATGTGTATTGTGATTATACCTGTTAACTGTAAATGATAAAATGTCATAGCCACTACAAATTAGGAGGAAACTCCGATAACAAAACTTTATAACTTTGAATGTACTACTCATAGTGCTTGTGATTGTAATACTTATATATTATAAAACTTGTGAAATGAATTTTTTTTTTAATTAAAAGTAGCTTCAGACTTTAAACTCAATTAAAATTATCAATACAAATATATGTGTAAAATAAGGTCTTTAATTTAATTTACTTATATCTGTAGTTAATAAGTGGTTCAATACTACAATCTAAATTATTCTAAAAGTTTAGTATTTTTTAATTTCTCTCTTATTGTATCATATATACTGACCCTGCCATCTTACGACTCTAACGTTACCTAAATAAGTTTTGCTTTTAATAAGCACTTACCACGTAAATAGATTCTAATGCTCCTAAGAGAGTGACCAATTCTGCATTTTTAAAAGTCGGATGTTTTTGTAAATACAGTAAAGGCCTTCTAAAGCCAGCTTTGATTGCTCTTTGGACTCCTTTTGCTGCAGTTTCGCCAAAAGAACGAACGTCATCATAGTCTTCATCTAAAGGACCAGTCGGTGCATAAACCAATCGACCGGCAGAAACCGACGGTAGGGGATGAATTGCAATTTCTTTTTCTAAGCTAGGATCTATTTGTAATAGAGTATCAATAGCTTCGCGTAGAAAATCTTCTTTAAGCTTTTGATTAGGCCAATAAACTAGTATTAAACAATCGTACCCATTGCCTAGCAAAGATTTTTCTGCCTTTATATTAGTTGATAGCAATCTAAACAAGACAAACGCTTACACTTATTAAAAAAAAAAACAAAGAAACAATTCATTTACCGATTATTATCACCCATAATTATACCCCAAATATATCCTTATCAATTCTTAAAATGTTTTATTGATAGAAATATCTTTATGCACTTCCACAATTCACTGAAAGATGAGAACTAATTAAAAATAGAACGAAAAATGAATTAAGTACAAATTTCTCAGTCAGATAAGAATTCCAGGAATGTGGAATAAAAGACATTCAGAATTTAAAATACAGTTAACCTTTTCTGATATTAACTTTCAGAATTCTGTTTTATGTAATAACTACAGCTTTCATTGTGTAATTAAATATATTAAATATCAAAAATTTACTATAGGTGGCAATGTAAGTAACTTTCAGCTATTAATTATTTAATTTCTATAATTATTACAATGTTTATAAAAATTAATAAACCAATTCAAAATATACAAATAAGTAACAATTATTACTTTAAAATTATTTATCTCGTTTTTCAAGGGTTATTGATGTAATAATAAGTTAAAATTCCATTTTTTTTTTAATTTAATGAAAATCAAAGAATAAAATAAAAAAAAGGACAAGATTAATATGTACACAAAAAGTAGAAAAATCGTATAAAATTGAGAATTAAAAATAAATTAAGAAAATGATAATCATATTATCTTTAGGAATGGTTGGAAATAAACATATTTAAACTGTCTAGTGATATATCTAGGGATTTTGAACATTTGTAGTTGGTGGGATGATGGTTCATGTATGTTCAATGGTTCATGTCATCGCAGTCAATTTCGTATCGGCCTTGCTCACCGTGTGTCTATGGTCTGCTGTCAAGTTTGTCCTGCTGTTTACCATGGTGCGTAGAAGAGCCACGTGTGTTACACTACAAGTAACTTCCATTTCTACTAAAAATAAATTACTGGAATCTTACGAACAATAAAAACAATTTAATAGTGAAAGCCAGGCAGTTCATACGTTGTCTTTAATATATGTGACCTAAAGAAATTCAAACTTAACCTGTAAGGTATGTGAAATGTCTGTTATTTCAAATTCGACGAGAGCATCAGTTTCTTCAAGGAAAAGTACAAGTATTAGAAGTGTTTTAAATAGTACCAAACCAACAAAAGTGAGATTTCAACTTCACTATACCAAAAATGTACGAAAAATCATTATTGACTATGTTAAGAAAAAGGAAGTAAAGGACTATGAAAACTTATTGTGTCTCATTCGTGATTCGGAATTACTTGATGAAGACATTAGGTTACTGTTAAATGAAGCAACTCAGTGTATTTCGTTATTAGATCAGGAACTATGTTTATTTGTAGAGGCAATTTTAACAATTGATTGGTTAAGTTATAGTGAAGATGTGATAGCAGAATACCAGTCTTTTCTTATAAATCTACTTTCTGCTCACAATTACCATGCTAAATTAGTGATAGATCGCTTAGTAAAGAAATTTTATCCAGGTGAGATTTAGATCATAACCTGTTCCAGATTGATATTTTTTTGTGTGATAACTGAAATCATCAATCTTAAATTGTAATTAGTTGATATATTATTATATAAGTCATATTGGTATTTAAAATTCTATTTTTGTTATAGAAAAAGAGACAGATGAATGGCCAGATGGAGTACCTAATGATACAGACTGTAATAAATGCATTAATGTTCACTTTGTTATCAGCATAGTTTTGAAAGTAGTCCCAATGTAAGTTTGCATATATATTTTTATATAAAAAATGATAGGCCTTTTATGCATACAATATTGGTTTTATTTCTTTATACTAATAAGAGTATTAAATAAAAGAAAATAACATAATACAAAACTTTGTTAAAAGATATCTATATATATAAAATATGGAAGGATACCAAAGAAATGCTGAGTAGCTTTTTTTTGTTGGAAATTATTAAATCTGTTACTTCTTTTCTTTGCAAATGGTAATCAACCAATTCCTTACAAAATTGATAGCATACTATTAAATTTTGTTTATTGTTTGAATTTAAATATTCTTAACATTCATTTCAAATAATTTGTATTTAGGTATGTAGTTTTTTAAAAGAGAACATTTTGACACCATAATGTACATAATAAGAATATAGAAAAAAATATGCTAATATATCAAGACTATCACAGTCTTTCATTTCACTCATAGAGATCTAAATACTCCTTCTGAGACATAAAAAATCTACATTTCACTCTCAAAGCTCATAGTAAAGTGTTTTTCTTTACAATCTCGGTTAAGTATGTCTGCATATTTAATACTTTTATTTAATTATGTAGTAGTATGTTTCCAAGAAAAACTTATATTACTTACAGGTGTAAGGAGTTACTACTGCAAGCTGTTATCAATAGCTACCCCTACTTACGAAAGGCCTCTCACATACATGAATATTACCTCCATAATTTATTATGGATACTAGAGTACCAACCTGACCTTCGAAGAGATTTACTGAAATTAATATTTTCAAGGTAGGTTTTCAAAATTTCAATGTAAATATACATTCATAATTAAATTTATCATTATTCAACAATATTTCCTGATTTTAGATTAGTTTTATTAGATGTTCATTCTCCCAGAGAAGAAATTGAGGAACATGAGCAGGGAATGGGTCTAGAAGAATGCATTTTTAGTTTTGAAGATGATAAATCTGTTTACCAACAAAACAAGGTGAAACATCCATTGGCACATACTCTTGATATTTGTATGGACAAAATGTTCAACTTCTGCTACATTGAAGTACATAATACAGACACTGGGGAATTAAATTGGGAAAAATTAAAAGGTGATTTAAATTATGTATTGTTTAAATTACTGCATGAAAACTTAAGTTAGGTGGTACCAAAAGTGAAGAATTTATTTGTTATTCATTCTCCATCAAGGGTGATTATTTAAATGGTTTTAAAAGATTTAATGTTTATAAAATTTGTGTTATATGGAAAAACTATATTTTGTTATTTTGAAAAAGATTCAAAGTATCACAACAATAACTAAATAGAAAGAATTACATTTTAGTAAAATAAAATAATTGTAATTAATCTTGCAGGTCTTTATCACGATATTATTTCAAGCTTTGATAAAGTTATATTCCCTACTTATAACACCCACCATGTGCAGTTCATCATATATTTTCTGTGCAGCCTGAAGCCGTCTGTTTCAGAAGCTTTTCTAAATTTTCTTTGGGGCAAAGTTTCCTCTGCTTGCATTGCTCCAGTTCATCGACAAACAGCTGCTGCTTATATCGGAAGTTTCTTGGCGAGGGCCAACTATATAGCTCTTGGGTAAGTTTTGCTATTACATTCATTTTATTGAAAAATAACTACAATTCGCTTAATATACAAAGTCCAGATAAAGATAAATATAACTGTTATTTAAATGTGAGCAATACAACATTGACCTCAAAAGATATTAATATTAAAGTTAGCCATAATTTAATTTGATTTTTTATTCAAGTTAAATACATATCTATAAATTAGACATAAAAACATTTTTTTTTAATAATTTAGGCTTCAAAGAAAGAATACTTGTAAATCTATAGTTTAGTAGAAGTGGAAGTTTTTATAGAAAGGTGTGATAACAGAATACCAATTGTTTCCTATAAATTTCATTTCGGGTGGTTCTATCATCCTGGATTAATATTAGATCGTTTACTGAATAAATTTTATGCAGACGAGAATCTCTTCAAATACTTTTAATTATTAAAATCGACGTTGGTTATTTCAATGTTTAATATAAGGTTGGTCATGGATATATAATTTTACTTTCAGTGTGTATAATTCTTCATATAATTTGGTATTTGTGCCATTTCTTTTATTAAATTAAGTTACCATATATTTTTAATCATTTTTTAAAGAATGATTTAGAATTTATTAAAATAAATTAGTTGAAACTTGTATACATTAAAAAAAATTGTTTTGAATTTTACAGTAAATCTGTTTTATTGTTTTCAGAATGTTGAAAGGAACTTTGCAACAAATGGCAGGATGGGTTCATTCTTATATAGCTGCTCAAGATGGTATAGATGACATAAATGCTGACGTTCGAATTCACACTGTGTTCTACAGTGTGTGTCAAGCTATTTTTTATGTTATTGCCTTTCGGCATAGAGACCTCCTTAACTCCAAAAAGGGTGAGTGAAATTATTTAAATTTAAAAAGAAAATATTAAATACATTGTATGTATATATATAAGCAAAATTTATTCAGAATCAACACATACCAAAAAATGTGTTTGCACTGTTACAAGACTATTTCACTATTAAAGTCATATTTCCAATGAAAATTTAGGTATCGTGTTTTGAAAATTAACTTATTTACAAATATATTTTAATAGTAGCCTTCCGCTACTGACGGATTTTTTTAAAGCATCATTGCTAGCTGCGGAATATGAACATTTTTTTGTTTTTTTATAGTACTTATACCTTCGAAAGGAAACCCAAATCTTTATTTTGCGGTTATAATATAAACCATAACATTTCTTTAAATAAAAAATACGAGAATAAATGTATATTACCAGAGCGAACTACTAGTATTACGAGATCCCAACTGACGATACCTTGAGTATCGAAACGCGTTTTATGTATGAACATAATTTCACGATTCAAATTCGTGTCGTGAATACGTCTAATACGACTTGAAAAAACCGAAAAGCTCTAATTTGGTGTATGAAGGAATTAGCGATAAACCAGAAATGAAATGAGCTAAGCTCCGAGCGCTTGTAATGGAAAGTTTTAATCTTATTGAAATTGAACATCGCACTTGTCTTCTGTTGTTGTTGCCGAAAAACTTTTATCCTATAAAAAATCCTCTTTCGTTTCAGTTGCAAATATTTATTTGGTAAATTTACCTATTTATTGCATTTACATATTTGCTACTTCACAAATACTTATTACTGTTATTACGGTATATTATTAATCTGGATTTGTATGAACTGTAATGTGTTGTGTACCATACATGGTGTATATATATACTGTGACAGTATGTATTTTTTCGTATTTCTTTTAAATATACATTTTTTGTATGTGTAGTGTTTGGTGTCCCTGTAAGTATCGATTCTATATTTGTGTATATATATATATATATATATAAATGTGTGTGTAAATATTTTTTTGTGTCCCTGTATGCACACATGCATATGGTACTATTATAATAAGTGCGCGTGTAATTACGAGTTGTTTATTATACTTTAAATATGAGGCACATTATACCGAATATAACTACTTTAATTAATTTTTAATTACAGGTTTAACTTTTGTGCAAAGTTTAAATTTAGCCAAAATGGTCACATCCCCATTAAATCCTCTTAGAGTTTGTCAATCGGCTGTTGTGCAAAACTTTGCTGCTGTTACAAGAAAATATCAGTTGGCTTACTGTTATTCTATAATTGAACATAATTCAAGAAATAAAATCCCAACTATATATAGGGATGAAAAAGGTAGCGTAATCACATCAAATAACGTTCTCGACTCCTTGTATCCGTTTGATCCATATTTATTGAAAAGGTAAAATAAAATTATTAAAGTATTAAGTAAATTTAAAACCAAATGGTAAAATCTCTTTGTAGATCAGAAAAAAAGATTGCACCATTCTACATAGAATATAACGACACTATGGAAGAAGCAGGTAACAAAACTAGTATAAAAGCTGAAGAGGAACGCCATGAAATAGAAATGGATTGTGATGATTTTTTGACTGACACTACAACCAACAACAAACTCAATGACCAATTTTCATATGGGACATCACCGGGATTTAAATCTAACAACTGACCCGTAATAATAGGGCGTTCAATTAAAAAACAAATGTGATTTGTATATGTTTACTAGTGTTAATAAGGTGAAAATAAAAGAGGTAAACTTCCGTGATATTTTTGTTGTCTCTCAAATACCTGACAGTCTGATTCGGTAAATTAAAACACAACTGTTCCACTTTTTTAAATTTATTTTCTTATTATGTAAAATAAATAGGAAATTAATAAGGCTATTTTGTCTGGGCTTCTAACTCTCTTTCAACAATTTTTCGATATTCATCGAAATTATCGATGCTCTGGACGTTGCCGTTGGAGCAAACCCATAACTCCTTACATACCATTCGAATTAGACGTTCATCATGAGACACTAATATCACTCCTCCCTAGAATAACATAAGACTCAAAGAAACTCAAAAAAATATAATGCAGTTATATTTAATTAAATAATTAAGAAATAATAATGAAGTAGAATTTGATTAGTAACTTATTTTTAATTATGAATTTCAAAAACTTATTTACAGAAGTAATAAATTTAGCCATTTTTGGATAAGTAGGTATCGAGGTCACTGTTTTTAGTATATCTTTGACAAATAAATTATTTCAAATTATGATAAACACATACGATATTTAATTATTCATGAAGTATAAGTAATCATATTGGCCTAAAAAATAAAATGTTTTCACTTACCGTGTATTTGTTGATAGCTTTTCCTAGAGCTTCTATAGTTTCAATATCTAAATGATTAGTGGGTTCATCAAGCACCAAAAAGTTAGGGTTACCCATGCACATTCTTGCAAAGGCTACTCGTGATTTTTGACCTCCAGATAAGCTTGCAACTGTTTGTAAGGCCAAGTCACCAGACACACCAAAACTGCCCAACTGTCTTCTATATTCCTCAATTGGTTTCCCTTGAGATCAAATAAAAATTAAAAAATCATATTCCTACTTGACAATATAATTGCCATTATAAGTTACAAACTTCTACCTGGATATGCCGATTGAAGCAATTCTACAGAATTAACATTCATATCCAATTGATCCACGTGGTGTTGACTGAAGTAACCAAATTTAAGATTTCTGTGAATATTAATTATTCCAGACGTTGGAGTTAAAATGCCCATTATCAATTTTAATAATGTTGTTTTACCAGCACCATTATCACCAACCTATAAAAAAAATGTTTTAAATGAACACAAGATTCTTGTATTAACAGAAATGTTGTATCATAATGATGATCACTTCTATTATTATACAAACTTACAATACAAATTCTCGACTCTAATGTGGCCCCTAAATTGACATTACGAAATATCACTTTTTCAGAATTGTAGCCAAAAGATACATCATCAATTTGTAGAATTGGAGGCGAAAGAGGCTCTGTTTCCGGAAATTTTAGAACTACATCGACTTCCTTATCAATTGGCTTAAGTTCAGGCCTAAATAATAGAAATGAATAACTAAATGAAACAAATTTAAAACAGCTTGTTACTTACAATTTTTCTAACATCTTTATCTTCGACTGAACAGAGGCAGCTCGATTGGCATTGTACCTAAACCTATCAATAAATTGTTGCACGTGTTCCCTGTGTTGCTGTTGTGCTTCATATTCCCTTTGTTGATTCTTGTGCTTTTCCGTTTTTGTCTTCATGAACTGTTCATAATTTCCCCTATATGCTTCAATTCTCTGGGAATGTAAATACAAAATATCTGTTGGAACAGTGTCCAAAAAATTGCGATCGTGTGACACAACCAACAATGTATTGGGCCAGTTTTGAAGATAATTTTCTAACCATATTATTGCTTTTATATCCAACATATTTGTAGGTTCATCCAGCAAAAGTAAATCTGGTCTGAAAATAAATTTAATCAATGTCATTAAATAAATAAACTGAATTTTGCATATACATTAGTCAAATTAAAAGATCATTTTCTACATGGTAGAATTCCACATTTTACTAAGTTATTAATGATTAATAATAGAAGAAAAACCACCACAATTCATTAAATTTATTAATTGAATACATTGATTACATATATTTCACCCCACAGAGGCATATTCAGATCGGCATGAGTCACGCCTAAAACACGCCATTTCTGTGGGGTGAAACATATATAATAAATTTAGTGAATTGTAGTGGTTTTTCTTCTATTATTAACCATTAATAACTTAGTGATTTATAAAAGTAATTACGTTTTTTATATTAATAAAAATCACACCTTGAAAAGAGAGCTCGAGCTAAGGCAAGCCTCATTCTCCATCCACCAGAAAAGTTTTTTGTTGGTTGACTTTGCATTGTAGTTGTGAACCCTAAACCACTTAAAATAACTGAAGCCCTTGACGGCGCTTTATCAGCTTCTATATTTTGTAGTTGGACATATATTTCAGACAGTTCGTTGGACAGCTGAGGATCATTTGATCTGAAGCAGTTATTTACAATAGAAATAAATTTCAAAAATAACAGAATTCTATTCATATTAAATATAAACATTTTCACTTTTTTTACCCTGCATTAATTGTAGCACTAATTTCTTTTTCCCTTTTCAATAAACTTTCTCTGACATTATCACATTGCAAAACACTTTCTAATGCTGGTGTATCATCTCCTGCAACCTATAAATTCATGTAATTTGAAATTCATACTGATTAAAATTTCTGCTGTACCTCTTGTTCTACATATAAAATAGAAATATGAGAAGGTATGTGTAATTGACCACCAGAAATCATTCTTAGCAATGTGGTTTTACCCAGACCATTTCTTCCAATAAGACCATACCGTCTTCCAAATGCCAAAAGTATATCAGCTCCTTGTAAAAGTACTCTACAAATGTATTCATAATATCATTTCTTTATACAAACAAACTTATTTCATTTTTGTACCTATCACCATATGCTATATCAAAATTTTCTATTCGTATGTCTTTTGTTTTATTAGTTCCTTTTGCTTCCAGTTTGGTTTCTTTTTTACTAGTTATCTAAAATTTCAATAATCAGAACTGATATAGTAACTTATATTAGAATTGTTACCTGGGAAGCTGTGGCTGTTTCAAGTTTTGGTGCTGCAGGTGTTTTAACAGTTTCATTTTGTCGTTTTTCCTGCTTTTGCTGAAGCTTTTGTTGGGCTTTTTCTAACTTTTTGGAATCCACTTTCTAAAGACAGTTTTATACAAAGTTCTTATAAATGTAAACATAGATTACTTACTAAACTATCATCTCTGTGCATTACCCAGATACTTTTTATATCATCTACATTGCTCTCTAAGTTAGCTGCCATGCTTCCTAAATGAACAGGAGCATTTAAAATTTTGTGTGGACCATTCTTTTCTCTGTCCTTTTCTGGTTTTAATAAATTAAGTAATTGTTTACATACATTTCTAAAATAATAACTAACATAAGTGAAACAAATCATTTACAAATTGCTACATGTAATGCAACCTAATTTCTATTTCACTTTTATTGATTGATATTTCTTGCAACACTTCGCCAATAGCTTCGTAAATTTCTTCACTATCTTGAAAATCATCTGCACCATTCTCTAAAACACCTTAAAATATTGTTGTTTTTTAAACAGTTCATTGATGATATAAATTAGTTACCTTCAATATACTGTTTTACATCGTCGTCAATTTGTGGAAATTCTGTTGTTATTAAATCACTACATTCAAACATTTCAATAATTCTTTTGGATACTATAAACGAAGAAATTAAAAACGATAATTAGATAGAATTATGACGATTTTTTCTATTATATTCAGCAAATTTTACAACTTTAATGTGCACATAACCTAACATATTAAAGACATCGAAGTGAAATGTCATCAGTCCATAGACATGTACGGCATAACATCATAGATTAGAGATATTTAACATCTTATATATGGTAGTTTTTCTCTGGTTATGCAATAGCCATTTGTTAAGTGATTAATTATTTGTCTTAATATTTTACTTTTTAATTTAAAGCATGTATCAAATTAAATTAACGTTTGCTGTGTTTGATAATAGGTATTATCTATTATGACGAAAAACATGAATACGTAAGAACAATTTCGTCTTTCATTTTTACAATTGGAGTTAAAATTTAGTTATTGTGTTAATATTTTCTTATTATCAATGATTAACGTATTATGAGACAATATTTTTGATTGTTATTATGTTATTGTAATTGTTAGCATATTATTCCTTAATAATTTCAAGTAACAAATTTAGGCCAATATTTTCGGTTATTATTATTATTAATATTTATTTATTCAAAATATTTTTTAACGCTACCGGTATATATTTGATACAAGGGAGACAATTTTATTTCGTTGCTTATAGTTACATATTTACATATAAAATTCGTATTGGCTCAACTGGAATTTAACCTAAAAGAGCCTCGAGAGGACGTTATAGTTGAACTAGTAATATCTGTCTATGTAAACGTATTTGTATTTGTCTCGGTTATGTTCTCCAGTCCTGGATGTTTGACGATGTCTTTCTTATTTTGCATTTAAAAATTAGTGTTTGCCGGTTTTAGTAAATAAATAACGTGGTAAACAAACAGTTCGTTTTTCAAAGTTAGTTGGTACCTATAAATGTTTTCTTCTCATCATTACAAATTTGTGCTTTAAAAGAAGAATCTTCACAGAATAATACTGAAAATTATCCAATAATAGGTTAAGGTAAGGCACATCATTACATTACAAGTAATATTACTAATTATAGTAAGTACCTACATCACGAGTCCTACTATTTATAGGGCTTCCAATATTTTGTTGCAGTTAACGTTCTTTCATGTTCATCTACTAATTGTAGTTTTTAAAACATGAAAATTTGAAATTTTAGTAGATAGTAAACATTATATTATATAACTCTAAAGACAACTGTAAAAGTTCCTACTCGTACTTCCTCAAGCATACGGTTTTTTAAAATAATTAAAATGCATTTTCAGTGATGTTTAAAAATAATTAAATGTTTCCTTCGCGTATTTGTTTATTTGCTGATATATTGATCACCCGTTCGTCATTTTAAAGTACGTAGTACTAATTTTCGTTTTCATAATTAACTCCATTTTGTCTTCAAACCTATAAATTGTCTTAGGAAAATTACAAAAAATAGACGTTGGAATGCTATATTCAAAGTAATTACAATTGCGACCCCACATAATAGAAATATTTGAAAAGAGAAAAAGTAACCTTTTAACTTAAATGAAAATATATATAAACAAAATGCTTTTAGATGTTTCAAATATGTTTATTAACACACTCTACATATGTTTCGACTTCCGAAGTCTTTCTCAAGAGTAATAGATATTTACTAAATTTAAACTGTAACATAACAAATGATAAATCCGAGTTCAAAGACACACCGGTGATTGACCAATTTCTGAAGAATTACAACCCGACAAGGGTTTTTCCCTAAATAACTATACCTTTGTATAACTACCTCTAATATACTTGTACCTGTACATCTTATTACTTGCAATACCTAACCATAAATACTTTTTGACTCTTGTATAAATAACATTAAGTTACAGTTTAAATTTAGTAAATATCTATTACTCTTGAGAAAGACTTCGGAAGTCGAAACATATGTAGAGTGTGTTAATAAACATATTTGAAACATCTAAAAGCATTTTGTTTATATATATTTTCATTTAATTTAAACGATGTTTCATAATTATCCAACAGACAATTCAATTGAAATTATTTTAACTTAAGCTTATCCAATTGCTTCCTATTTAAAAATAAACAATTTTATGTTATTTAAAGAACGTATAAAATGTTTCTTTCTAATTTTTCAAACGACCAAGATATGGACGGACATGTACAAAAACTCCAAATTATCAATTTTGGTTTATCACTCGACAACAAAACACGACAGAAAGTTTTTAAAATACAGCAATAAATTTGTTTCAAAAAAAGAGATAAAGAAGGTGTCAGTAATTTTTTAAGTAATAGTAAATCAAAAGTATTGCCTTTAAATTTTTAAAATGTTTCACAACAAACTATATTCAATTCTGCATAATTATAAATAAATTGCTGAATATGTAAAATTGTATACTCTCTGTATCAGACGAAGCTTATAAAATTCTGACGCTAAAATATTTACACTTCATTATTTAAAAACAAATTGAACCTTTTGAAAGTTTGTTCATTATGTTCATATTTGTTTTTTCATAATTTTTTTTAATATGAATTCAACTAGATACATCTTGAGACACATTTAAATAGTAAACAAATCGAATAATTACAATTCATTTCCAAATATAAAAGCTACATTGAAAAACAATGCGTATTTTAATATTTATTCAGAAACTGACGATACAAGTTTAAAACATAGGGTGATCTAAGAAATAGGTGACATCTTCCCCTAAAGTTGGCGTCTGCCATCTTTTAAACAACTTTGGTAGTGTTGCGCAACTTTAGCATTTCCTAGGTATAATAAATAACATATTATTAGTTAGTTTTTTAGTTATTGAATATTGCCAATTACGATGTTGATGAGGAGTTTTTCGGTAACGTACTTTTTATTTAGAATTTTTGATGGTATTTCATCCTCGTTGTCCTAGCTCAAGTACTAGTAAATTATTCTACTTAGAAACTGTTTAGTTTTGTACAATTTGTCCTTTGTATATTGCAGACATTTTGTTATTTAAAGTTCAAAAAAAACCAAACCAATTTGTGATTTTCGCATAAAATAATTTATTCTGAACTAATAATAGGTACATTAGTACATATTATAGAAATTGTTATGCGCTCTCTTGTTTTTTGTTCAATCAATTTTCAGAATTTCAAACTGAATTAAAATTAAATCACTGTAATATTATGTATTTGTTAATGTCTATTGTTCAATTTAATCATTTCCTACTTTTTTTAAAGCATTCTCTTGGATGTGTCTAAATAATAAACTAAAAACTTCATTCGCGATAAGTTTTAAATGTTTAACTGCAAACAAACTGCGTATATTTCTGTTTAATTATAAATACACTGGGTTCTTCCCTTGAAAATGTATAATGTGATATATAAAATCAAAAAGTTTATCTCTTGCTATGCTGAAATATTACCCTATTTACGTTTGAAATGTGTCTTTTTACTATTTCAATTTTTTCTGTTCCAATTTTATGTTCTATTAAAATAATTAAAAAAATAAATCAATCAATCAATGCAATGACAAAATTAGTTATTTGAACTACGTTAGTTTCAATTTGAATTATGTTTAAAAAAAAAGAGCCTTGGAAAAAATTTCGTGTTTATCAATTTTTTTGTAAAAGAAGACGAAACTTCAGTCTAGCATGCGCACGCATCTTCGTCATTGTGAATCTAAAATGCTGAGTAAAAGAAGTTTAATTTTATTAGTAAGCAATAAATTTGTTTATGCTTTCGATAGTGGGTAATATAACTAACTAAACATTTGTTTATTCAGTATAACATCAGATATTATTTATTTCTTCAAAGTTTCTTAACGCTCCCCGTATATGTATTTATATTCAAGAGAATTTTATTTCGTTGCTTACAATGAACACGATACTCGAATTGGCTCGACTTAAATTTAACCCAAATGAGCCTCAAGAATAACTCTCGTAACATCTGTTTATAATATTTAGATATATGTATTTGTATTTGTCTTGGTTGTGTTCTCGAGTCCCGATGTTGAACGATGTCTCTGTTGATTTGCAGTTAAAAATTAAGTTTGTCGGTTTTACTGAACGAGTAACGTTGTTATTTCTTAGCATTAAACGTTTGTGTGGAAATCCTAGGTAACATCGTACAGAAAATTACCTAACGATAAGGTGAGTCACATAATAAAATAGTGTTTTCATTTTAATGATTAAGAAATATTATGATATTTTAAAACTATTGGTAAAGATTATAACTTTAAAGATTACTATATAAAAATGATTTTAGTGATGTTTAAAAACAATGCAACGTGTTTCCTTCGCATAAAATTTGCTTAATATTTGAAGTACTTTGCAACTTAGTTTTAGCTTTTAATTAGGAGACTGAAACGACATAAGAAACTCTAATAAGAAATAAATAAAATTTGGTAAAAAATTAAATATTGTAGTTGAACATTATGTAACTGTAGAAATTAATCATTAAATTTGCTAATTACCATGTGTATGTTAAATTTTTCGGTAACTGAGGCTATTGATACGGACTACGTTGTTATCATGCATCAGCAGTAGTACCTGATTAAGTTAGCTTTGGTTTGAGTTAGGAAAGGTTACTTTGTCAATATTTGATTAGTCGTCTCCACCTTTACCTTTACCCTCACCCCAGTACCAAGCTGTGATCTAGATCTGTAGACTACGCCGCTGAGAGGCTGCGGGGTAATACCTTTTTAATTTAAGCATAGCCAACTATTGCTTCTTATTTAAAAATATACAATTTTATATGAAATCTCGAAAGTGCATAATTGTTTTCCGAAACCACTATTTTAAGTAAAAAATATTTAAAGAACGTATAAAATGTTTCTTTCAAATTTTTCAAACGACCGAGATATGAACGGACATGTACAAAAACTCCAAATTATCAAATTTTGGTTTATCACTCGACAACATAAAACGACAGCAAGTTTTTAAAATACAGAAATAAATTTGTTTCAAAAAAAGAGATAAAGAAGGTGTCACTAATTTTTTAAGAAATAGTAAATCAAACGAATTGCCTTTAAACTTTTAAAATGTTTGACACCAAACTATATTCAATTCTGCATAATTATAAATAAATTGCTTAATATGTCAAATTGTATACCCTCTGTATCAGACAAAGCCTATAACATTTTGACGCCAAAACATTTACACTTCATTATTTAAAAACAAATTGAACCGTTTGAGGGTTTGTTCATTAATGATAACTAGTTTTTCATAATTTTTTTTATATGAAATATTAGGTATATCTTGAGAAACATTTAAATAGTAAATAAATCGAATAATTACAATTCATTTCCTTTTCCAAATGCAAAGGCTCCATTGAACAACAATGCGTATTTTAATTTTTATTCAGAAAGTGACATCTTCGCCTAAAGTTGGCGTCAGCGTCGATGAGGAGTTTTTCGGTAACGTACTTTTTATTCAGAATTTTTGATGGTATTTCATCCTCGTTGTGCTAGCTCAAGTACTAGTAAATTATTCTACTTAGAAAATGTTTAGTTTTGTACAATTTATCCTTTGGATATTGAAGACATTTTGTTATTTAATTTTCAAAAATAACAAAACAGTTTGTGATTTTTGCATAAAATAATTTATTCTGAACTAATAATAGATACATTGGTACATATTATAGAAATTGTTATAGACTCTCCTGTTTTTTGTTTAATCAATTTTCAGAATTCCAAACTGAATTAAAATTAAATCACTGTAATATTATGTATTCGTTAATGTCTATTGTTCAATTTAATCATTTCCTACTTTTTTAAAGCATTATCTTGGATGTGTCTAAATAATAAACTAAAAACTTCATTCACAATAAGTTTTAAATGTTTAACTGCAAACAAACTGCGTATATTTCTGTTTAATTATAAATACACTGGGTTCTTCCCTTGAAAATGTATAATGTGATATATAAAATCAAAAAGTTTATCTCTTGCTATGCTGAAATATTACCCTATTTACTATTAAATAGTCAAAACCGTTTGAAATGTGTCTTCTTACTATTTCAATTTTTTCTGTTTCAATTTTATGTTCTATTAAAATAATTAAAAAAATAAATCAATCAATGCAATAACAAAATTAGTTATTTGAGCTACGTTAGTTTCGATTTGAATTATGTTTAAAAAAAAGAGCCTTGGAAAAAATTTCGTGTTTATCAATTTTTTTGTAAAAGAAGACGAAACTTCAGTCTAGCATGCGCACGCATCTTCGTCATGTTGAATCAAAAATGATGAGTAAAAGAAGTTTAATTTTGTTAGTAAGCAATAAATTTGTTTATGCTTTCGATAGTGGGCAATATAACTAACTAAATATTTGTTTATTCAGTATAACGTCAGATTCTATTTATTTCTTCAAAGTTTCTTAACGCTCCCCGTATATGTATTTATATCCAAGAGAAACAATTTTATTTCGTTGCTTACATTGATCAGTATACTCGAATTGGATCGACTTAAATTTAACCCAAATGAGCCTCAAAAGGACGTTAACGGTGATCAGTTTTTAGGACGGCACAAAGCTGATAGTGATAAGAAAAATAATTCTCGTAACATCTGTTTATAATATTTAGATGTATGTATTTGTATTTGTCTCGATTGCGTTCTCGAGTCCCGATGTTCAACGATGTCTTTATTGTTTTGCAGTTAAAAATTATGTTTGTCGGTTTTAGTGAACGAATTACGTTGTTATTTCTTATCATTAAACGTTTGTATGAAAATATTCTTAGCTAAGATCGTACAAAAAATTACCTAACGATAAGGTGAGCCACATAATAAACAATGTTTTTATTTTAATGATTCAGAAAAATTATGATATTTCAAAACTTTTGGTGAAGATTATAACTTTAAAGACTACTATATAAAAATGATTCTAGTTATTTATAAAAATAATGCAATGTTTTTCCTTTGCATAAAATCTGCTTAATATTTGAAATACTTTGCAACTTAGTTTTAGCTTTTATTTAGGATACTGAAACTTTAATAAGAAATAAATAACATTTGGTAAAAAATTAAATATTCCAGCTGATGACTATGTACTTGTAGAAATTAACCATTAAATTTGCTAATTACCATGTGCATGTTAGATTTTTCGGTAACTGAGGCTGTCGGTACGGACTACGTTGTTATCATGCATCAGCAGTAAGTAGTACATAAAACGACAGCAAGTTTTTAAAATACAGAAATAAATTTGTTTCAAAAAAAGAGATAAAAAAGAAGGTGTTACTAATTTTTTAAGAAATAGTAAATCAAAAGAATTGCCTTTAAACTTTTAAAATGTTTCACAACAAACCCAAACCATATTCAGTTCTGCATAATTATAAGTAAATTGCTTAATATGTCAAATTGTATACCCTCTGTATCGGACAAAGCTTATAATATTCTGACGCCAAAACATTTACACTTTATTATTTAAAAACAAATTGAACCGTTTGAAGGTTTTTTCATTAATAATAACTAGCTTTCTTTATTATTTTTTATATGAAATCAATTAAGTATATCTTGAGAAACATTTAAATAATAAACAAATCGAATAATTACAATTCATTTCCAAATACTAAGGCTCATTGAAAAACAACGCGTTATTTAATTTTTATTCAGAAAGTGACGAACATGTTTAAAACATAAGGTGATCTAAGAAATAGGTGACATCTTCGCCTAAAGTTGGCGTCAGCGTCGATGAGGAGTTTTTCGGTAACGTACTTTTTATTTAGAATTTTTGATGGTATTTCATCCTCGTTGTCCTAGCTCAAGTACTAGTAAATTATTCTACTTAGAAACTGTTTAGTTTTGTACAATTTGTCCTTTGTATATTGTAGACATTTTGTTATTTAATTTCCAAGAAAGCCAAAACGATTTGTGATTTTTGCATAAAACAATTAATTCTGAACTAATAATAGGTGCATTGGTACATGTTATAGAAATTGTTATGGGCTCTGTTGTTTTATGTTCAATCAATTTTTAGAATTTCAATCTGAATTAAAATTAAATCGCCGTAATATTATGTATTCGTTAATGTCTATTGTTCAATTTAATCATTTCCTATTTTTTTAAGCATTGTGTTGGCTGTGTCTAAATAATAAACTAAAACCTTCATTCACGATTAAGTCTTAAACGTTTAACTGCAAGCACACTGCATATATTTCTGTATAATTATAAATACAATTGGGTCCTTCCCATCAAAATGTATAATGTGATATATCAAATCAAAGATTTTATCTATTGCTATGCTAAAATATAATCCTGTTTACTATTAAACAGTTAAAACCGTGTCTTTTTACTATTTCAATTTTTTTTTGTACAAACACCAATTTTATGCTCTTCTAAAATAATTTAAAAAATAAGTCAATGACGAAATTACTTGTGGCAATGTTCGAACTATATTGGTTTCACTTTTAATTATGTTTAAAAAAAAGAGCTTTGGAAAAAATTTCATGTTTATCAATTTTCTTGTAAAAAAAGACGAAACTAGCATATGCGCGCGTTTTCAAAATGTCGTATCTAAAATGCTGGATAAAAGAAGTTCAATTTAAGCAATCAAGTTTTAATTGTTTATGCTTTCGATAGTGGGTAATATAACTAACTAAATATTTGTTTATTCAGTATAACGTTAGATTCTATTTATTTCTTCAAAGTTTCTTGATGCTCCCCGTATATGTATTTATATTCAAGAGAAACAATTTTATTTCGTTACTTACATTGAACACGATACTCGAATTGGCACGACTTAAATTTAACCCAAATGAGCCTCAAGAGGACGTTATAGGTGATCAGTTTTTAGGACGGCACAAAGCTGATAGTGATAAGAAAAATAACTCTCGTAACATCTGTTTATAATATGTAGATGTATGTATTTGTATTTGTCTCGATTGCGTTCTCGAGTCCCGATGTTGAAGTATATCTTTATTGTTTTGTAGTTAAAAATTATGTTTGTTGGTTTTAGTGAACGAATAACGTGTTTATTTCTTATCATTAAACGTTTGTGTGAAAATATTCTTAGGTAAGATCGTACAGAAAATTACCTAACGATAAGATGAGTCACATAATAAAATAATATGTTTATTTTAACGATTAAAAAAAATTATGATATTTTGAAACTATTGGTAAAGATTATAACTTTAAAGATTACGATATAAAAATGGTTTTAGTGATGTATAAAAACAATGCATGTTTTTCCTTCGCATAAAATTTGCCAACAATTTTGCATTTTTTTAATTATAATTTCTGTTCATTTCCAAAATAACAGTATGTTTGTCTCTATAATATAAAATATTAAATTATCGATTAAAATGTGGTTTACAGTAAAATAACAAACTAACATGTTAAATTTTAATCTGTCTTTGTTAATTACTAATTTTATTTGGAAACATTCCTTCGCCATTTTAAAAATATTATTTATTAAAGCAGAACAAATTTTTAAAGCTCATTAGAAACAATTAATTTTTGTGCGTATATTGGAAATAATATATTAAAAGAATTAAAAGTTAATTTAAAGTACCCTTACTTATTATTTAAAGTGTAAGTTTGGTCCTTTGTTTTAATTATTATTTTTTTAATATAGATAGTAATCGTAAACTAATTATATTTAAATATTACTTAATATAATATCATTTAACAGGAACATTACGCAAATTCGGAACACGTGAGGCATTTGTTCTGACAGTCTTCTTTCACTTCAGGACGTTGCTGTACCTAAAGGAAGCGAGTGTGTTTTCTCTACTGAAAACAGACACCGTGGTGTCCGTTACTAAAGGATCTATGGCAGTATCTTAAGTGGCATCATGATTAAGGTAAATAAAGTTCATTAACTTTAAATAAAGACAAAATCGTTTTTTTATTTACTCACTTATTAATGTAAACAGGTATTTTATTTTACAATTTTATACTTAATAATTTACAAACTATTTATCACAATTGTATAGTACAAAGCTTTAAAATTTAATTAATTTAAAATTACTAATTATTTGAAAATGAATCTGCAAATTCTATAATCATTCTTAAAAATTAACTAAACCAAATTAATTATTTCTGAATTTTTTATTACATTTTATTTTACAGGAAAATTATGAACATTTGGAGGCTATGTGTTATGGAGCATTGGTCGCATGGGTACTTCTTTACTCTGGGATGTAACAAGACCTGAAGTATGCATAAAAGTGTCTTTTTCCACTGCAAATAGAAGCAGTGTGTTGTTTTTACTAATGAAGAGATTTATAACAATAAATTTGTAAGTAACCAATATTCGTTGAATATAATAGATGTAAAATGTTGGTTAAAATTTCCCGCAATTTCTGAGACATTTGTAACCTAGTCTTAACAGTTAGGTCATTTTAAGCATCACTTCAGAAATGTTAAATACACAACAGAATTAAAATAGAACTACGTTCTTTTTCATCAGTTCGAAATAAGCAATACAGCAATTATTGCAAATATATATTATATAAACCATAATAGAAATTAGTTAATGTTACAGTTAATGATGCCACATATCCTTTTTAAATTATTACTATTTTAGGTGCGTTATGATTTTATTTTGTCTTTTTTGTTTAATGGTTTAGTTAATTTTATTATTCTTTTTTGTTTCTGTAGATTGGCTGGTAAATAAGACAACAATCGCACCTTTCATCCTGGACTTACTTTCCTGTTGACATCTTCACCTTATAACACGATGCAGTTAATTTTCGACAGATGAGAGAGAATACGGAATATTTATCTCGACACCTCTATTACAACGAGTTGCCTCAAAATGGTACTGTTCTTCCTCTTCTTGGATTTGACTTACTTTTCACACTTGTAGTCTTTAGAACGTTACATTCTGCAGTTAATTAAGGTGAGAATACATCATATAATTAATATTAATTGCTCTTTACTAATCTGTTACTACCTTATCTGTTTCAGATCGACGATGGAGAAGACAAAGAAGATCCCATAGTTAGATTGTTCAATTATTTTTATTTTGCATGCTATTTTATTCATTTCATTTTAATTTTACACGGTTCATATAATTTGAATTTATTTGAGTTCATATTTTATTTTGCATGCTTTTTGTTTGAATTAATCATTTATTTTGCAAATCATTTGTTTATTTAGGTAATTTTATTTTAATTTATTGTGCACGTTTTGTTTTATTTGATTTACGTGAGAACTCATTTTTTATTTTGCATGTTTTTATTTTTATGTATTGCATGTTTCTTGCTTAACTCTTCGCTTTGCTTACTGCACATTCTCGCTATTCCGCTTCGCATTTACACTACGTCTTCTACATGATTCAACGTTTCGTTATCGTGTTCAATTCTCTTCTCAGCTTTGTGGGCCTAGGGAGGGCCTCCCCGAACGAATCCCCTTAGCCTTAGCTTTTTAGTTGTTCTTTTAAGGTACCTTAGGTACCTTAACGCGAGTCTACCCTAACGTTACTTCATTTCAGACGGGGTACAGTGGGTTATCTGGAATAGGAGGAATAGCCGACTGCCCAGCTTATTTTGTCGAAATCTGTCCGATCTTTTCTACCAATCTATTAGTCTTTGTCGTTAGTCCTGCTTAATGCTCTATTCGCTTTCAGATAATATATTTCCTAAGAAGACTGAAGACATCGTATTTCTTTCTTTTTATTGTGCTTTATTTGAAATTTCCTTTGTTTTCTTGTATTTCTCTTACAGGTATTTTGTTGTTTTTACTTTATAAACTGTTATATTAATATAATCGTAATTTTAAATGATAATTAGCTTTTCCAAATTGAGTTTTTGCCATAATTGTTCAAACGAAAAATTATTTTATTAGTAATTTTAATCATTAGAAGTAATTTGGGTGGATAGGGTGGCTATAAGGGGTGATGCGGAGGCCACAGTGTTCGGGGGGCCTTTTTGTCCCAAAAATAGTATTCAAATATTAATATAACAGCTTAAGAACAATATATTGTATATAATTTTGTCTTTTTCTTATAGGTAAATTATTCTTTTTACTTTATAATCAACATATTGTCTAATTTTGTTGTAATTATAATAAAATATTGTTGAAATGTATTTATTCTTGATTAATAACACTATGGTAACATGTATATGATTAAATAGTGTAAATAAATGATTTGTTCTGAATAAATTGCTGTATCAATAAACAAATGTATGTGCTTTTGCATAGTAATTAGAAGCTGTTTTGTAAATATGTATTGTAAAGTATTAAGTATAAGTAATATATGTATTTGTTCTACTTTATGTAATTTACTGATCTAATCAATAAATAAATCAATATTATGGCTTATATTTGTTCTACTCCATGTCTATTACTGATCTAGTTAATAAATAAATCAAAATAATGGCTTTTTTACTTGGTAAGAGTAGTATAACATAATGTCAATTACTTTTTCTTTTGAACACTAGTGATCCGACTTATAGATTATTTTTGGAAAAATAACTCTTTGGACTTATGCTCTCCTGATACAAACGTTGAAAATTTTTCAAAATTTTCAGTTTATAAACACATACAAGGTCTGGTCAATAAATAGTTTGACAAAAATCTAGGAAAATCGAATTTTGTTTGTCAAACTATTCATTGACCAGACCTCGTGTTAACAGAAATTCAAAATTTTGAAAAATTTTCGACATCTGTATCAGGAGAGCATAAGTTGCTTTGGATTTATTTGTCGAATTTAAATTGAACATCTTATCCATCCTTATGTCAAAAATTTCGAACTAGCAGAAATAAGTCAGCAATTTGATCAATATACTTCACTTAATGCCTTCTTTTTTGAATACTTTATTGAATTTATAGTGTTCGTTAATGAGAAAATAAAAGAATTTCTAATCCTTAACACATTTATTAAAAATAACTTAAGAAAGTACAATACAATTATTTAAAAATGTTTATATTTACATAAAACTATTAATAGATTAATTGATTTATTTAATACAAAATATACTTGATACAATACAGCTTGATTTACAAACAATACACAGATAATATAATTAACTTCAAATACATCTTTAATACAAATTGACAAGAGAAGAGTTTACTACAATTAAATGCGATAACCATTTACATTTTATGCTTTATAAACTGTTATACTAATATTTGAAAACTATTTTTGGGACAAAAAGGCCCCCCGAACACTCTGTGGCCTCCGCATCACCCCTTATAGCCACCCTATCCACCCAAATTACTTCTAATGGTTAAAATTACTAATAAAATAATTTTTGGTTTGAACAATTATGGCAAAAACTCAATTTGGAAAAGCTAATTATCATTTAAAATTACGATTATATTAATATAACAGTTTATAAAGTAAAAACAACAAAATACCTGTAAGAGAAATACAAGAAAACAAAGGAAATTTCAAATAAAGCACAATAAAAAGAACGAAATACGATGTCTTCAGTCTTCTTAGGAAATATATTATCTGAAAGCGAATAGAGCATTAAGCAGGACTAACGACAAAGACTAATAGATTGGTAGAAAAGATCGGACAGATTTCGACAAAATAAGCTGGGCAGTCGGCTATTCCTCCTATTCCAGATAACCCACTGTACCCCGTCTGAAATGAAGTAACGTTAGGGTAGACTCGCGTTAAGGTACCTAAGGTACCTTAAAAGAACAACTAAAAAGCTAAGGCTAAGGGGATTCGTTCGGGGAGGCCCTCCCTAGGCCCACAAAGCTGAGAAGAGAATTGAACACGATAACGAAACGTTGAATCATGTAGAAGACGTAGTGTAAATGCGAAGCGGAATAGCGAGAATGTGCAGTAAGCAAAGCGAAGAGTTAAGCAAGAAACATGCAATACATAAAAATAAAAACATGCAAAATAAAAAATGAATTCTCACGTAAATCAAATAAAACAAAACGTGCAAAATAAATTAAAATAAAATTACCTAAATAAACAAATGATTTGCAAAATAAATGATTAATTCAAACAAAAAGCATGCAAAATAAAATATGAACTCAAATAAATTCAAATTATATGAACCGTGTAAAATTAAAATGAAATGAATAAAATAGCATGCAAAATAAAAATAATTGAACAATCTAACTATGGGATCTTCTTTGACTTCTCCATCGTCGATCTGAAACAGATAGGGTAGTAACAGATTAGTAAAGAGCAATTAATATTAATTATATGATGTATTCTCACCTTAATTAACTGCAGAATGTAACGTTCTAAAGACTACAAGTGTGAAAAGTAAGTCAAATCCAAGAAGAGGAAGAACAGTACCATTTTGAGGCAACTCGTTGTATTAGAGGTGTCGAGATAAATATTCCGTATTCTCTCTCATCTGTCGAAAATTAACTGCATCGTGTTATAAGGTGAAGATGTCAACAGGAAAGTAAGTCCAGGATGAAAGGTGCGATTGTTGTCTTATTTACCAGCCAATCTACAGAAACAAAAAAGAATAATAAAATTAACTAAACCATTAAACAAAAAAGACAAAATAAAATCATAACGCACCTAAAAGCAATTATATGGTAGAGTGGTCACAACATATTTAAACAACTCAAGCAATATGTAAAAATTAAGTTTTGTATCTGGCCTAATTAGTGTTGTCAGGTGCACCCATGATTTTCATTAGGAAAAGTTACACTTTATTTTGTATATAAATAATGTTAAAGGAATAATCATACTTAGCAAATTTTTATTTTTCACAGATTTTAAAATATGCAGATTGGGTATACATGCAAAATTAGTTGAATGGAATAGTCAAATGGGCAGAATGGAATGGATTAACTTTTAATCCAAATAAAAGTAGCTTGATTAAATTTTACGAAAGGATTTCTTTAGATCTTTATTTCCAGATATATAGTAACAATAAATGAAGTAAATTGTAATAATGATCAAGGGATCACCTTTCTGGACAGTAAATTACAATTTAATAATCACGTGAATTATAACCATCATAAAACCAAGGAGGAGTATATTCCAAAATGCATAAATACACCATGTACAGCAGAACCAGGCTAACAAACGCTCTTAGCTCTGCTACGACCACAGATGCGTGGTAGGCGACACATACCTCCTACCCCCACAAATGATTCACATTAAATCACTGCCGGTGCATAGATCGTGGGAGAATTTTAACTGCACTGATTAGTAGTGTAGAGGATACGAATAAGTTTGTTACTATATTTGTAGCTATCGTAATTGTTGAATTTTATTGGTTTATTATTGCGTCATTCATAAATGTATGGACAAATCATTTAGAATAACTTGGATCAGCAATAAGAATATGAAATAGACAAAGTCCCAGCATATATATTTGAGATTAATCTCATAGAAGAACGCTATTACCAATGCAATATAACGAACATAACTACACAAGAATATTGCTATAAACAAAATTAAATACTTTATGCAATGGTAGAGAAAAAATGATTTTATCTTGATATACAAAATAATAAATAATTCTATTGACTAATATAATAATAAGTTATATTAATTTGTGTATCCTGCAAGGAATGTAAAATGTATGGACATTGTGGTGGGGTGATTGTGAAAAAACACGATGCCTTCAAATAAGCACACAATTAATTTTCAGAGCAAATAGAATAATTGAACAACTGTTTCGATTTTTTCAAATTATTTTCAGAGTACAAAAAAAAACTAAACCGAAATTCAAAAAATTGTGCTATTATACCTTGAAATATAACGGTATCGTACAGTAATCTGTCATCAGTTTATTAGCTACCAAACGGAAACGAGGCCCTAAATATTGGACTGAATAATCTTTTAATATGGTCATTTGTGATGCTTTCATTGTAATGTATAGCATTTTGCATCTTCAACCCTTCAACAAGTCTCTATATTATGTATGACTGTTAAGTTATCTTTACTTATAAGATGTCCATTCGTATTGAAATGTTGTGCTAACCCTGTTGAATTTTTATTGATTTTCATTGATTTAACATTCTCTTTATACCCAACTTCAAAACTACGGCCTGTTTTGCCAATGTGCATTGCATTACAATCTTTACATTTGATTCTATAGACATCTGACTTTTTTAGACTTATCTGTACTTTCTATTTTATTATTTACTAACAATTTTTTGAATTTATTTTTATTTGAACTAACCACGTTTATATTTAAATTCCTCTGTAATAGTTTGTCTAACTTAATACTATCATTTCTATAGTAAATTGTACCGTACCACCTCTCTTTTTTATTATTTTGGCTGTAATATATCTACTTTAGTGGTAATTTCTTTTTTTTTTGCTTAATAATGTGAGCTTTGAATTTTAGTTTAGTTCGTATTTGTACTCTTTGAAAATAATTGGAAAAATCAAAATGATTGAGTCGGTTGTGAAAATTAATTGTTTTTTCAAAGTCATTAAAATGTAAAATATACCAAATATATTTCTCAAATAAATTAAAGAGGATAATAACAAGAAAATGAATTAAAAGCAATGAAAATTCCTACTGGTATAATCTGTACAATCTAAGAATTGGATATTTAAAATTAATATGAAACGAATGCATTCATTTTCATGAAAGAATTTCCAGTTTTTAAATTAATAATTTAATAAATATCTTATATCTATTATACTCAATTAATGTTGTTACTCACCAATTTATTGTCATAAGTTCTTCCTTTAATATCAACACACCACCTGCACTGTTACGCTTCCTTCAGGTACTGCTACAACCAGAAGTGAAAAAGAACTGATTTGATCAATGCTCCGCATTACATCCAGTTTTTTTATATTGTTCCTGTAAAATGAAATGCTATGAAACAATATTCCAATAAAATAAATTTAGTCTTCTTAGTAAAAGACATGGATAACATAAAATTAAAGTAATACCGAAACCCTTTTCTCTGTTTGTATCAAAAAGAATAATAACCACTGACTGTTATCTTTCTGTCGGAAAAGTCAAGTATTATCCCCTACAAAATTTAATTCCAAAACCAACAAAGATGCAAGCTTATTTTCTATGCCTCAAAAAATTTCTTTTAATAATCAAATTCTAAAATATTTTATCGTAAATCAAGGTTTTTAATCACTTGCCCTCTTTTGACTGTGAAAAGCTCTAGTGCACTATTCAATGTCAACTCATCATCCTAAGTTATTCTTGTAACAATAGACATCACATCATGTCTGTTTTCAGTTTTAAAAAGGCATATTCTCGATTTTGCTACTACAACGTTTGGGAATGAGGACTGTTACACCAAAGTTTCAAAACATATGATGTGCAGACTTTATATAATGTTCTTGTAAAATGGTTTATTCAATACCTAAATATAATAAATTTACGATTAGTATATGTACTCTAAGTCCCTTCCAAAGGGCATTTAATAATAATACCTTCAAATGGCTTCTAATTAACCCATTCATTCTAGTCCACAAATAAATATAAAAACTGTGAATGAATTATCTTACAATGTTTTTCTTCTATTTCAACTGTCTTTTTTAAAGTAACGAAGGAAATGATTCGATATTAGATTAGTAATTAACACAGGTATATTGAAATTTAACGATTAATCGAAGTAAATGGTTAAAAACAAGTATTTATTTATGCACCTTTTCATTTTATTGCACAAGTTGAAATGTTTTCAGCTTACCCTTATTGTCGTTCTATCTAGTGAACAAGAAGCCACTGCTCCAGTGTGATGTGAAATGAGAATCAGTGCCCAACTAAACGTGGTATAGTTCCTGTTAGAATATTTGTTGTTAGTACAAATTATACAATATTCAAATGATAAAATTAAATATAAAATTACTGCTCATTCATTTCATAAGAAAAATTGGAAAACAACTTCATAAAACAAATAACTTCCAGAAATATTTAAATAAGCAGTTCTAGTATTTCATAGTAAACAGTTAAATACAAACCGTCCTACCTTTCATTCCAATCCGTTCCTCTCTATATTGGTCACACAGCGAGATTTTCATTAAAATGCTACCTCTATATTTCACTGCAATATTGTCGAAATGGTTCAATCATTGTAAAATTACTATGTCGCAATAATACAAAAGGGGAGACCCAAAACAACACTAATTTGATGAATAATGATAGGTATTAGCATTTCCTGTAAAAAAAACAAACATGAAAATGTCTTAATCCACGTCAAAATAACGTAAAAAGTCGTTTGTGTCTGATAAATTCCACCAAACCTTATTAAATCAAAGTTTTTCTAAAGAATCACTTAGAAAAACTCGATGGATCATTAATATTCGGAGGTGCTATCGAAAAGACAAAAAAAATAATAATTGCTGAAAAAGCAATATGTACATCGTGATCAGCAATATTTATTGATAAAAATTGGACAATTGCATGACTTACAATAACAGATTTTAACAAAGAATTTTTAATTTTTAATTTCTTACCTTCGTGTAACGGCCATTTTAATTATAACACATGGCATGACGCAGGCTCGACGCGGATTAGCAATGTTGCCAGAAAGTACAAAAGTGTAGCCTTACCTTATTGATAATGTTGATAAAGTACTGGTAATTATTATAATAAACAATGAGCAATTTCTTCATTTATCACAAACTAACATGATGTTATTTTTTAAAACTCTTTCACAAGATATTTAGAACAAGTAATATAAAGTAGTCATAAAAATAATACCATTAATGAAAAATGAAGTAACTGTGACTTTAACGCAACTCGAATTTAGTAGCGAAGATGTAAATATATCAGGCTGGGCAACTGCAAGTAGCATACGCATTTTTTAATAATTATAAGTTAAAGAAAACAACTTTTCTTTATTGAGATTTTTCTTTACGTTCCGTAACGTAAATAATTATGTCATCTTATATACGAATTTCCGTTCGATAGACAAAGATGACACCACAATTTAATGTTGATTAGATATTGTAATTGTTTATTTTAAAGTTAATTATTATTCGAAATTAAAAATCTTTCTTTTCTTAATTCAAGCCTAAAACTTCTACAGTGCACGCGTTACGTAATGCAATGGACAAATTAATGATTTTTGCGTTAGGTAATGATGCGTAGAAAAAATTTATGACTTTTGATATAAAGTTATAATTCTGCCTCTGTCAATTTGATAAAAGATAGAATATTCAATTAAAAATTAATAAGTTATGAAGGTTTCAAATTTTCAAATCAAATGCATAATTTTAAACATTTTATGTAAGTTTTCAAAAAACCAATTGGGTACGTAGCCAACAACCGACATCTTCCACTAATTAAGTAAAAAGTTAAAGTTCTAATCTCATTATTATGGAAAAGACTAATATTGTAGTAGTTATATTTTAAAATTAAATAAACATTAAATGCAACAGAAGAAAAACGAATTACTCTTGAAAAAGACTTAGGAGATCGAAACATATATAGAGTGTTTAAATAAAACTTATTGAAATATTTATAAGCGTTTTTTTTTTTTTAATATTAAGTTAATTTTAAAGGATGTTTCATACTATTCCTACCCCAAGTTCTATTGAAAGGGTTACGTTTTCATCAAATATTTTTAATAATTTGAAATATCTAAGAAACTAGAGCGATTTGAGCTAGCAAATACTTACAAAACTACTATTTTGAGATACATCTATCTGATAGGTTCTTTAAAAGAATTACCTTGTATAATATTTTCTATTTTGTGTGTTACTTTTTAAAAGCGTTTGCAATAAAAACATTTATTTATTTATAATGACTTAAAATAAGCAATTTTATTTTATTTTTTTATTAACATTGTCATTATTGTTTAATTACTTATGTGCAAGGTATCCAGAATACTTAAACTGAAAATTCACAAATATTATAATTTGAATTAAAACATCTTGGGAATTAATTCAAATTTTATATTTATACATTTGTAAAAAATTAGAAATTGAACCAGTTTTGAGCAATAACAAACTTAAATTAGGCAGTCTCCTAGGTAATGCAAAAGATAGAGATAATGTTATTAGGAATTTATAAAACATGTTGTTTAGGTTGTGATAAATTTTACGTAGATTTAACTAAGCGGAATAATGCAACACGTTTATAAGAGCATTTACACCACTTAAGAAATAATAATTCATTCCATCAATCTGAATATTGAATTACTGAAACAATATGATAACTATTGAATTTTGGATTGGCTCTTAGTGGGACATGTTTAATGTTAGGTAAAAACAAAACATTAGGTATACGTTTCACAATTTTTATTAAATACTGTACCGAATTTTCTAGTTCTGTTATTTATTTAACAATTATTTATTTCAAAACATTTATTTAATCACTTAAAAACCACTACTAACAAACTTAAACTACTTATTTATCTGACAAACAATAGTGAACTTTATTTATATCACTTTGTATCTGGTCGTTGAATATTTATATTACGCGTCCGGAAATTAACTGTCTCGCTGACCCGGAGACGAGGGTATATATTTACCGAAAGAAATTACTAGAAAACACGCGAATATATTTCGACCGATTTCCGAAGAAAACAACTTGTTATGACAACAGAATATTCTCGAGCGTCTATTGTTCGGCATCGATCAGTCGAGATCAAACGCACCGCTCTCGGAGTGAGTCAGCATTAATTGATTAACCGCACACACGTACACGTTCGCTACAATACAGACAATATTGTTTCGCCTGTTATGCCATTATCAAAGTGAATGTATAATTTAATTTAAGATGGTATTTATAAGGGTTGAAGCCTACCACAATTCTTACAAACTTAAATACTAACGTATACACAACAAAACAAGGTAATAAATGACCAAACTGATTTCAGGATTTCCCCGTTATTAAAGTTAGCAGTTGAGACAGACCGATAATTTATGTACATTTCTGTTGGCATTTAAGTTTGTAAGAATTGTGGTAGGCTTCAACCCTTATAAATACCATCTTTAATTATATTATACATTCGCTTTGATAATGGCATAACAGTCGAAACAATATTGTCAGTATTTAATAAAAATTGTGGAACGTATACCAAATGTTTTGTTTCTTCTTAATATAATAACTACATTGATATTAAAATGTGCGAAAGTATGTATATTCAGAAGTATATGAATTCCCTTATGAATTTCGATTTGCTGTTTATTAATAACCCCCTATACGATGTATTTCAATAATTACAGGCAGTTAACTAAAGGTGTAATTTTGTGTCTTAATTTGAGTTTCTATCTAGAATTGAAAGTGGCCACTTAGTAGTTGAAATGTACATTTGGTTGTTACCAATAAAATTTGTTTTGTAGTGTTGTAAGGCCTTTTATTTCTATTCTTTATTATTATTATATTATTAAGATTTTATTTTAAAAGTATCACCGACTTTCGGTATAAGTTCAAATGAGAAAACCTTAAACAATTTATAATCTGAAAGAAATAAATGCAAATGAGAAGTTCGTTTTCGAAGAGTGGAGTTCCTAAGCAAACCCTTCTTGTTCAACCTGCCTTTGGCCGACAAGAAGGCAGATTATAAATTATAAGAGAGACTGTTATGCAACTTCATTTATTATCTCATTTCACTTCGTGAGTTAGCATATTTACTTGTTGCGTGCCGTGCTCTCATGGGGCCGTTGTCTTATTATGAGCGCGGCAGGTCGCGATCGGTATTCACGTAAGCAAGCAATATGTAACATTTTTATGTTTCGCTTATTAACTAACACACTACATCGCTTATTCTATTATGTTAAAAAAAAAACAGTGTCGAACATTAACTGTTTTTTTTAATCAAAAAATAATTAAAAATCTTACATTGACTTGGGTTAGTCTTATAATAAATGTTACCTATAAAAGAATTAAGTCTTCTCAAAGTAAATAATTAATTACATTAGAAGTAAGTTTTGAATTTTGTTACCATATCTGCAGGTTTTCGTGAAAATTATTTTTTTTATACCATAAATGATGAGTTGATCAGTTTAAATTTAAACGGAAAACGGTACGAAAATATTTTAGCAATTATGAAATTCTATATACTTTCAGTTTTTTAATTCAATACAATTTAAATATGTTTAATGTACCTACCTGCGTTAAATTTCAATTATAATTAATACGTAGTTTTATAAACTTAGATTACAATTTCTTAATTTTATAAAGTAAAATTATATTGCTTCCTTTTGTATTAAACCAGACGATATTATCTTAATAACGCAAATAGGTTATTAAGAATGAATATTAATCTATTGTAACTTTTGATTACTCATATTAAATATTGAAGACGATTAAAGAAAGATATTTGTTAATTAGAAATTCAAAACCAAATAGTATATCTGGAATGTTTATATTTACAATTCTCAAATGAATCATTGGCGACCAATTTCTGTACTGCAACTTCTATGCCTCCAGAGTTGGAGATAACAAAATTTATAAAAACCTATGTTTCCAAAAAAAAATGTTAATCTTAAGTCTCAAGTCTTTAGTCTTAACCGCAGTCTTAGTAAGTTTATTCTATCTCCATTGTAGTCATCATTCTAACTCTGTTTCGTCTCGTTCTTTTCTAAGTTTAATCAATAACAATAAGTGTAGTTATAAGTTGTTAACCTTTTTAATAAACTGTTAAAAACTGTCAGTGCTTCCATTCATTCTTCGAACACCAAGCCAGAGGTCCATTTACATATGTAATTATTGAATTTCTCGCTTATTTATACTGGTATATAAATAAGAAAAATACATAATTTTGTTTATTAATTAATTAAAGATAAATGGTCAGACTTACTAGAAAATTTAAAAATAACTAAAAACAGTAATAAGTTCTTGTTAGACATATATATATGTATATATCAGTTTGTAAAATAACTCGTCGAGAATGGATTAAGAGAAAAATGATATACAGTCTATTAATTAATTAAAGGACTCATTTAAGGGATAGCTAGCGGTATGAAATGAAGTTTAGAAAATATATTAATAGTAACTAATTTGAAAACCGTTTATATATATAAGTAGTTAACAATTAAAACCACAGAGGACATTTAAATAAAGTATCGTATCAATTCGGACATTTATGTTACAAAATTCCGACATCCATGTTCTTATTGTATTACGAATAAATAGGTTTAATTTCATGGACCAACCGGTCGCGACTCATGGGTTGATAAATGTCCCACTCGAGTCACTACCTTATATTTGCTCGTTCATCGCTAAATAGGGCCATAAACAAAAGCTTTCAAAAGAACAAAATTACCGTGTGTGTTTGGTTTTCTTGAGGACCCCTGACTGTGAAATCGCCCGGACCGGCTTTCAGACAATCTCCCATTCCACCAAAAGCAGCGTTATTTACAAGAAAAGAAGCTGCTGTCCCGTTCCGTTCTAATAGGTATTGTAGTAACTTTTATAACTCGAATTGCATAAGAAATTATTAACGCACAAAGTTAAGCATGGACAATCATTCCTCGAAACTACGAATATCACTGTTTTTTTTCACTTGATACTGTATAACACGATACCACTAAATAAATATGTATACCCACAAAAGTATAATAGCGGAAGATACATTTGTTTGAAAGTCAATGAAATAAAAATTGGGGGGGGGGGGGTAAAAGCAGATAATAATAAATGTTTCAATTACGAAAAAAATCACATAATATACTATAAACGTTTGTTACACCCTCATTGTTTTTAAAAATTGTTTATTATGGATGAATAAAGATTGTTCTCATAAAATACAACGATTATAACTAATTAATCGATTACCTAATAAATCAATGGATCATATGTTTTTCCTTTAAATCTGTCTCTAAAGAAAACGAGTTGTTGTAATCTATTTCATTTACTAACAGATATAATCATAAGGATCAGTGGTGGAAAGACGTTAATCGAAATTAGCTGCACTCCAGCAAGCCCACGTTGGAATCTCGAACGACCGAAAAAAAGGAGCAAAAAAATAAGACAAGAGCGGACCTCTTCAAACGGGCTTAATTATTTCGGAACTTAATTATAGTGAGCAAACAAAATACACGACGACAGAATGCATAAAATCTGCTTGTTCATAAAATTAACCGCACTAATTCACCAAGTCCCATGACGAAATCCTATATACACAAATACACATATTCATGGCAGATATGAACCATAACATTGCGTATTTATTGATCAGTTATATTTAGATGTGATTTGTGTTCAAGAAATAAACTAGATATATTATAACTAATTCACCACTCTCAAATAAAACAGAAAAGTTCCAATGGTTCCGTACAGCACCAAATAAAAATATGAAAACAAAATGTTTGGTTTTGGTTTCAAATAACAAAAGAAAGAAGAAAGTGTAAACAGAACCTTCTCAAACGGGGTTGACGTAGGGGAGGGGGTAAGCGGGGCTTAAACTACCCTGTGACTTCCGTGTTTAAGACTGCAAACATTAAAAAAATTAATGAAATTGTGTAGGCTTTCACGGCCGGCGTTGTAATTGAAATGGTGTTTCTTCCGGGCTTAAAAAAAATCTTAATAAAAAAGACGCTATTTAATTTTTGCGTTATTTTTTTGAGCTATTTCTAAAAAACCAAATTTGCGAGTAAAAACTTTTTGGAAGCGTGCCGGTTCTGCCCTAATATGATAAGTCCAATCGAAATTTTCGTAACATATTTCAAGCTTAAATTTCGACAACCCATTTTGAATTCCTTTTACAATAAAAGTAGAAATATGTTTAGTTAGTGTTTTTTACCTGGAATAGAGACGGGAAAGTATATTTCACAGTTATGTCTGATTCCAAATCAATAGAATTAGTATAGTTGTTGAAAAAGTCAGCTGTGACATACAATCAAACATTCAGTGTGCGATAATTTCACAAAAATGGTGATTCAGCGATTTGCATAACTTTAATAATGCGCCCAGTGTTCTCTCATTTGATAATGGGTGAAAGAGTTTGAAAAGTTCGATTCGACAATAGGAAAACCGAAATCAGAGCGACCAAGATCATCAAGAACGGAAAAATCCGTCGAAAACGTGAACCAGTCTATTCATGTCATCCGAACCTTTCCATTCAAAAGCATGCAAGTGCTTTAAATATGCATACAACACCACTAGAAAGCACTTTTCTCAAAGACTTTAAACTTCACCCCCATAAAATTCAATTAATGCAAGAATTAAAGCCCCAGGATTCCACTCAATGGCACCAATTCATAAATCAACTGCACTGAACTGAACTGAACGCTTTTCCACATCTAACAACACCTTGTTTTCGTACGAGGCTCATTTTCACCTCAACGAATATGTCAACAAACAGAATTTCCGTTACTGTAAGCACTAGAAACACCTATATTTGCCTAAAGTGACTGTATGGGCTGCGATATTGACTCGAGGATAATCGGCCCGTATTTTTTTGATGACGAAAGGGAAGGCACAGACCATCATGTGGAGATATTCAATGACTTTTTGGTACCTGAACTGCAAAACTTTCTTAAATAAAACCAAAGAACGTGGTTTCATCAGGACACAGTTAAGTCACACACATACAATACGTCTCTGCCACGTGTACGTGATGTTTTCCCACGAAAATTAACCTCCAGGAGAAGTGACATAAATTGACTCCCATATAATTCTGATTTGAGTGCACGCCAATAATACTTACTTACTTCTCTTGCACAATTGAAAGGAAATAGATACCACCAAATGGCAGACATCACGGAGTCTACATGTCGAGCGGTAATGAGAAATTTTGCTGTTCACTTAAATGAGTCCTGCGAGCGTGATAGTCTGCATTTAGAAGAAATAAATTCCTAAAGTGTACTTCAAGAGTTAATAAAAATTCTAATGATAGATGTCAACCTTTCTGTTATATTGATACATCAAATATACACTTTCTTTTGAGACACCTTGTACAATATAACTATTATGCTCGAGAAACACAATTACGTTCTATATAACTACAACAAAAAATAGGTGTCTAGCATAAAGATGTATAATATATACAATGCATATATATGTATGGCTTATAGCATTTCCTATTTCTTTGGGCCGTAATTTAGTTTCCATGGCAGAAAATTACTCCACTTTAAATTATATAGTAGGTATAGATATATAGAGGATACCTTGCAAAATAGGTTATTACTTTAACTAGTGAGGTGTTAGACTATGATTTGCGAGGACAAGTATGCTAAACGTTACCAGTTTTCATTTTTCATCTCTACGTTATTAAATACGACGCATGTTTTTTAAGTAAGTACCGTTTTGAAATTCTGCTGCCGCAGAGCTGCAGTCAACGTTCTGCAAGTGCGCACTGAGTTCCTACAACTCTTACCTACGCACTGACGTCATTACAGTCTGATACGCCCTTGTTTACGTTGTTTACTTGACTTGAGTATTTAATGCCTCCGGTAATCGTGACTGTGGAGTCCTTAGTGCTAAAGGACTAAAACCGATTGATATTCATCGTAAGATCTATGCAGTTTACGAACAAAACATTATAAGTGATGGACTGGTAAGGAGTGGGTGAGAGCATTTAAAGATGGCCGCACGAATGTGCATGACAATGCCCATCCGCATGTGGCTAATTGGACCAAAGATTTCGTCACATCTTTTCACTGGGAAACTCTAGATCATCCTCTGTACAGCTCTGATCTGGCACCCAGTGACTACCATTTGTTCCTGCTCTTGAAGAAACATCTGGGCGGTCAGCGTAATCAAGACGATGACGAAGTCAAAACAGTTGTGATGCAGTGGATAACAATTAACAGGCGGCAGAGTTCTATTAGAAGGGTATTCAAAAACTGGTCAAACGTTATGACAAGTGCCTCAATATTGAAGAAAATTATGTAGAAAAGTATATTAACGTACAAGCTTTCATGTAAAAATAAAATTATTAAGATATCTTTGCACGTTTTTTATTAATTTCAAAACGGTACTCGTATAACTGAAATAAAATAAACAATGGTTAACCATTACAGGCACTCGTAGATCAAATCCTAACATATTAAAATTTAGAAGTTTGGCGTACTATATTACATTATTAACAACTACAATAAAAAAATGCTTATATCCCTACCCGAATAGTAACTAATAAATTATTTATTTTATAAGAGAAACATACATTGTAGCAAATGTGTAAGCTAATGTTGCTGAAACATAGATGGTAATTATTCTTTTGAGGCAATGACCAGTGTTAGAAATCAGGGATTGTTTAACAATGTAGCTGTAACCCACATAGATAATCTTTTTTCCTCTGTTCCCTTTAAGTAATGATCTTAGCTTTAGTCGGCACAACTGTCAGTCTTCTCTGACATGTAGTCGCAGTAATCATGTTTTTGCCAATCTTCGGGGTGGTCCATTCGCATTGGGCTTGTTTGTTTTTGTCCGCATTGATATTCTTTTCAGTCGCATTCTTTTCTAAGTGGGCTCTTCAATGTCTTCATCATTTAACATTACATATTAACAATATAATTTGTTAATGTTTGATCAAATAATACAATTTATGACATACCATCCGTTATTTTTGTAATAATAACAGTCACAAATTATTTATTGATTCCAAAATAATTATTTCGCTACACAGTTGCTTCTTCAGAAGAAAAAAGTTTTTTCTGTTATTGTGATGGAATTTCAAAAACTAAAAGCCGTAAAGCTATTCATTTTTGTAATAATCCAAAAAAAAAGTATTTTTATTTTTAGTATTTATTAATTAAAAAGGTCCAGTAAGCCTACGTAGTCTAAAACAAAAGCTCTTCTTTGAACTTATTTCCAAGAACATGAAGGTACACTTTTAGCAAGTCATTCCAATCATTAATAAATCAACAATAATGAAACTTTAGTTATACGCGTACGTCGTCTACAAGGCAATTATTTCAACCGAGCATCGTACTTAGTCTCCATCGACTAATTTTAACATTTTGTTTTTTTTTCAACGGATATGAAAACTGTCTACAATCATTCCTTTGCTTTGGCATCCGTGCCGCGGAAAGCGGTTAGATTAGAGGCCACTTGCATCCCTTCTCTACATCATTTCAGTTTAAGTAGCAATTGGTGATTTTATAAAAGTGAAAAATTTTTTAAGTCGCATCAATAGACGCATAAACACGTATGTGTAAGAGGCGATTAAAGAATGTTAATCGCACAGTCGAGACGGCATTCCTCTCCGCTTCTTTAAACAAACATTCCGCAAGATCGGAAGACTTAAACACACACTCGGTAACATATATACACGAACAGAAGCAGTACAGAATACATATATACATGCATACGTCAACAAGTCAGCAAAGGGGAATACGGATTACCACGGAAAGACATCTTCTTTAAAGTTTGTTTAAAAATGATCATGTCGTGGACTCGTGGATCAGTTGTAATAAAAACAGTAAATCATCAGTAGAATGTGTTTCTATAATCTATAAATTATTGCGGCTCGTACCGGGAAAGAAACTATTTTTTTCGCAATCAATTTGGCTAAGAATAGCAATTTAAACCATTTAGCTGGAAAAATGACATTATATTGTAGTAACCAGGGTCTGTCATTCTCTATCGCCTATTTCAATAATTTCACACTTCCCTAAATTATTATCTACTACTCATAAATCAGGAACTGTTTGGTTATCTTAGACGAGAACGAACGATAAAAATTCTAGATGATGGAGATGTCACTCAAGAGGTCTGAGATTTACCAGAGCTCAGCGTTGCATTCTTGGTAGTAGAGGGTCGTATGGTTATTCTTGGGGTTGTCAGTGTAGTGAAGTGTCGCGTTTGTTGGTTCTTTGTTTTTTATTTCTATTTTTGTGTCTTTTTCAAGCTGCATTCACAGGTGATACACTATTGTTTTGCATATATTTTTCAACGAGGTTATAATATTTATTACGTTGTTGTTCACTGTCATAAAATTTGCACAAAAGTTGTCAATTTTCATTGTTCTTGCAATCCATTTTATAATGACACAATAAATTGTATCTTGCATATTTTTTGATGTTTTATTTAATTTGAACTTTCATTTTATTAATTTGAAAAAAACGGTGGTGTAACAATTTTTTTATGATTTTGCTCTGTGTTGATCTACCTGGGACGTTCAGAATGTTTGGAGCTTTGTTGAATTTACTAACATTTTCTCCCGTGTAGAGTATTGATCTGGGAGTATTCACAAATGTGTGTTTATTTTGGTATTTATTTATTGGATTTTATTTTGATATTTATTCTTCGCATTTATTTACATGTTTATTTGTGTGTTTATTTTGGTATTTATTTACTGAAATTTATTTTTATGTGAGGCCCAGATTGTGCTCTAAGGTCTCAACTTATAGCTGGGTTGCCTCCCGTATGGGACCTCAGTACCTTTATTACTTTTTTTTACATTGTCTACTAACACCAATATTCTTCAGTTTTATATGATTATTTACATGTGTCTGGGGATGTGGATCGTACAGGGTAGATTTTCACAGAGTGATATTTTTAATTTATATACATTTCATACGTTACGGATGGTACACATCTCTGATTTGTAGGGCTAAGATCGTGTGTTTCTCTGCCATACTCTTTCCCCACGCTAGCCTTAGGGTGAGTCTGGCATTTGTATTTGTTTTGTTTAAAATTTAATATTACTGGGATTTCCCTGGTATTTTACCATTTCATTCATAATAAAGTTAGGATGTCACATATTTGTTGTCTTTCATTTAAAAACTATGAACAACCCTTCCAAATTACGTTAATAGCCAGTGTATCGAACCGACAACAGCTGATTCCCATAAACAACGTAGGTGAGTTATATAACGATCGAATAGGCCTGCGTAGGTTACACTATAATACCTGAACACATTTTCCATTCACTACAATATGTACCCTTAACAAGTCAAAAAATTAAATCAAATTTGAAAAAACACGGTATTCAAGCAATTATTTCGAACAAAAAACCTCTAAGTAAGCTACTTGTTAATAATAAACAAAAAACAGATATCCTTGATAACAGCGGCATATATAAAATTTTTTGTTTTTTATATTGGACAATGTGGTAGAGCTGTTAAAACACGTGTAAATGAGCACCTATATAGCATTGTGTCTAAGAAGAATTGTACAGGAATGTCAGAACATGCTTTAAATTATAATCATAATATAGATATAGATAATACAGCCATATTACATATCCAACATAAAAGCAAAAAATTAAGCCTTCTAGAAAACCTAGAAATAAGAAAAGCTATTTTAAATAAACAGAATATCGTAAATTTACAAACAGAACTGTATAACAACAATACACCCCTCCTGTTGTGTAATTTGGGTAAAACCCAAAACCAGGTATAAATTAGATAATACCCATTATAATTTTAATATAATTTTGTTGTACTCTTGAAAATGACGATATTTCGTCGAAACAATATTGTCGAGTTGATAATAAATTTAGTGAAAATTAACCAAGTGTTTGTTTTATACCTTTTATATAATATTATCCACTGAATCTTTATCTTTATTAAAACAATGTTATTCCCTGAAGTGGACTATGTTTTTTATATTATTAACATTTATTTTTGACTAATCGAAATTGCTTATTTTATTAGGATTGAAAAAGTAGGCTACATGTATTCAGCCTTTTACCCATTTATTTACCAATACAGAATAAAAACTGAATTCTTCAGTTTTGTCTATAACGAATCCGGACCTGATTCTAACATTATCATCATCAATTTTAAATAGTTCCTATCATAACAACGTAAAAATCCGACAAACCAATTTTTTTCCACATCAATTATCATTACAACCACCTAAAAGTAATACTCGACATAAAATGAAAACTACGTCAAAATTCGTCTAATTTTTTACATCAACATTCGGTTGTAGATATAAATATAGATAGCCTAGACGCCTCCCAATAACTTCGGAGATCCTAAACTAAAAGCAAAATCGCAATAATATAGTATTTTTAATGAAAAGCTTTAATCCTGTTTTCCCAATAAATTTTCAAACGGAAATTCATCCACGAATTCATACTACTAACTCAAAAAAATATATGTTTTTAAAATTGTGACGTTACAGCACATACGGTACATTATATAATCATTTAATTACAAAAACTATTACAATAGATTATTTATCTACCGCCAAAAATTTGTACAGCTTAATGCTCTAAAACACAATTTTATATCTAATAATACAAAATTAGAAGCTTTAACGCACAGACTTATTTGTACATGACAATTATTCGTCAAATATGGGCTTTTTCAGACGTAATATTTACTATTTGAAATTGTAGACTCGCTTGACCTTGGTGAAACATTTAAAAAAAATAAAGTAAAAGAATTAAAACACTTGGCAAGTTTCACAATGTTAATTTATTTTTCTGACGATCGTTTCGGTGTTAAAACAATTTTCAAAAAGTATACAAAAGTATACTAAATATTATAATATAAATTTGTTTCTTAAATACTATTGTATCCTATCTTTGTCTACATGAATGTTTACGATTAATAAGGGTGATATATCGAAATCTAGTTGTTCATTAACAATGGGAAGTCCTAATGACTTTACTTTGTTTATCTCATAAATTTCCAAATTATTCAAACGTTTATTAAACGTAAACATTCATATAGACAAAGATAGGATACAATAGTATTTAAGGAAGAAATTTATATTATAATATTTAGTACACTTTTGTATACTTTTTGAAAACGGTTTTAACACCGAAACGATCGTCAGAGAAATAAATTAACATTGTGAAACATGCCAAGTCTTTAATTCTTTTACTTTAATTTGTTTGTAATATTTACTACTACACAGTAGCCAATCTTTGGCGAAACAATTATTACGTACAAATAAATCTGTGAACTAATACGATAAGTTAATAAGAAAGGTTCCTTTCTGAGAAAACACTCCCTTTTTTGGGCCATCTTGTTGAGATTGTCGACATCAACAGGTATTTTGCAACGTTGTTTGTATTTGCTTCGAACAAACAGGCGACCGAGTGAGGAGGTTTCGACGCTACAGCTCCGGCTATGGCTCTGGCGAATAGCAAGCAGTATGTGGAGAAGAAGCCGCTTTATGATCAGTATCGGCCGACTCATTACGTTATCTACTTGCTGGGTCCGAGGCCGAAGAGAACAAGCTCTGTTACCACGAAAGCTGCTCTCCACGCTAATGCACTCCGCTTGTTACCTGTCCGCATAACTCAATGGATAACTGTGATTAACTACGCACTTTGAATTATCGGCCCTATTCTTAGGGGAACGGCACCGGCTGATGGACCGCATCGGTCAGTTGGACTTGATATGATTACAGCCAACAGCAGCCACTTTATTATTATTTTTATTGAATGACCATACTTGTTATGTCGTCGCCATTTCAATGAAATTAAAAAATAATAATAACAAAGCTCCCTGAATCGAACAGAGTTTTTATCAAAATTAAAAACTAAAAACATCTAAAAAAGAATATGTACTACAAAATAATTTACACAAAAAGGAAACCGCACCGAAGTTAGAGATAAAATCGTTATGAGTAATTTTATACTTCAACAGATATATTGTATATGTACGTATGTAATAAAGGGTTCCATAATTTGGAATAATACTGATTGGTTTTCAAATAATTTCCAATTTCTCAAAATCATAATACCTGCAATCGCTACTATTATAGGTACCTTACTTCTTTCTCTTAGGGTCTATTTCCATACCCTCTGGGTAATTATTTTCTACTGACATGATATTTTTTGAAGAAAATAAATGAATAAAACACACTTAATTTCCACTTAATACCTTTATTGAAATCTTATCAATCGTTTCACCCTGTTGGGGCATCTTCAGAAGAAGTATTGGTACAAATTATTGATTGTACTATTTTATAAATACTATCACATTCATGTTGGTGATACATCTACTAATTTATATGTACACATTTTCAATTTCATTTAATAACACTAGGTTACTATTTTCCATATGCTTTTTGATTTCTAAGGTTTCCAAAATGTCTAATTTTTTGCCTTTCTTCTCTTTATGTAAGATCTTGAAATTTTCTTCTAAAATAAATTTATGCATTTTGTTATTGATGTGGTTCATAAATGATAAGGTTTCATTATAATTTTTCAAATGTTCTTGAATTCTTTCTTTGATCGCTCTTCCAGTTTGTCCTAAATTAGTAAATGTATCCCCACTATGAATGTGATAGTATTTAAGAAATAGTGCAATCAAATATTTGTACCAATACTTCTTCTGAAGATGCCCTAATAGGGTGAAACGATCAATAAAGATATTAAGTGGAAATTATATGGGTTTTACTAATTTATTTTGTTCAATATGTTTCATAATTTCCATAAAGCAAAGGCAAAAACAATTAGTTATATGATATTATTTACTATGCTATTGCATTTTTTTCTAAGTTAAATAATTTTTTATATATTCAACTGTAACAATATTTTCTCTTTATTTTTTGAAACTATGTTTTTTTAATATATTATTACAAAAATTGCAATTTCGTAATTCGAATTGTTCATAATGTGACAGGAGCGTGCTCTCTGTAGTCCCGCTCCCAAACTCCGTCGAAATTCAGAAGCCCACTAACCCAAAACATTAAACCCAAACTATTTAAACCCAGTACCCCTATAATCTAAATGGTTTAAACCTCTTAATCTCTTAACCTAAACCATAAATACCCCGATTAGCTCATAAGCTAAACTTGTTAAACCCCACAACCTTATAACGTAAGCTTTTAAACCTCATAACTCAGGTGGTAGTTATCCACCGCGCTAAAGCAGTTTATACCACTGTGGTAATTTATTAGTATATCAATTTGATATTTAAGTTTAAAAACCTTACGTTATAAGATCATGGGGGTTTAAATTTTTTTATTTTTATGGTTTAAATTAAGATAGTTGAAACGTTTAAGCAATAGGGATATGCGGTTTAAATCGCTTGACTTTAATGTTATTGTTTTTTTTAAGTTTATTTTATATCAACCTTTCGCCATTGCCACCCTTAAATAAAACTCCTGGATCCACCCCGAACTGTGACCATTACGGACATCACAGAATTCAGAAAACTGTTATCTACAATTACAATTTTCATCATTTTCTACTATTTTTGCATATTCATAATTTTTTGTATTTGATTAATATTAAAAAAAACTTTTTTGTGTTTCATTCCCACCAGCTACTCGTGCTGGTGGGTGGGCAGTCCCTCCGACCTACACTATAGTGCAAAACTGGAGGGTAGGGCGTAAGGCCTTCTTGCAGGAATCGTGGGAATGGGTGGGAGGTGTGGTTAGGAAGAGAATGATGAGATGGACGAAATGAAGATAGAAGAGGAGTGAAAGATTATTTGTGGAATATTACTGCTCCAGCATTTGCCTAAATGATTCAAGGAAACCACAGAAATCTTGGACCAGAGCAGCCGGACCCGAGTTCGAACCGGTGACCTCCCGAATACTATACTACGCCGCTCGGTAATTAATATTTTGTATATCAGAATTGATTTATAAATTAAAGGCATTGAACTAAAGAAAGCTATTCAAGGAAGTATCTATGTTCTAGTCTATTATATCAAAACAATACACATTTTAAAGACAAACCATATCTAAGTTTACCTGATGGAAACTCATACTTTACTTTACAAATAGAACTCAATGTTAACCTCAATATTATGTAACAACTATTACAGTAATTTTCTGCATTTATCTATAAAAATAAGTACCTAATCAAAGCTCGACAATGAAGACTGAAGTTTACTGCTACAAATTCCCATTCAACGGTTCTTTGCTGTATAGTCTGTACTTAATGGTTTGTTACTCACAAAGTCGTGATTCGTTGCAAAACATGCAATGTTTGTATATGGATGTCTTCAGTAAGTTAGCACGAAGACCATTCCTGCACCTCGTATATTTCAGTCCAACCATTGAAAGCATTTAACAAGTTTCCGTTCCACGAAAAGCTCTTTAGATATGGTAAAAGACAGACCGAAGGACGGAAGACGAATTTTAGGCGCCTATCGATAAATATACCCACAATACGGCGGGCAACGTCCATGGAGATGATAAAGAGTCCGACAAATTTTGATAAGTGCGCCAGGCACGGCGATAGACCAACGACGGAATATCAATTTAGTTTTTACGATTACATGAAAACTTTATTAACTAACCCGATAATTCTGAATGGGTAAAGGTAGAATGTATCCTTTTCATGACGTCCAAAAATCCCATCAACCACCTTAAATGGCTTTCGTGGGAAAAAACATCTTATTAACAACATATACAACAATAATACCATTTAAAAGCACGATTTCAAAATATATAGAGATATAGCAACGAATTAATGTAAAGTAACGGCCATACTTAGGGTGTGGGGGTGTCAATATTTTCTTACGTTTGGTGACAAAAGAAGCGAAGGCGATGTTATTTTTTTAATTTTATTATTTATATTTTCTGAAGAGAGCCATTTCCGTTGCGCGGTTCTTAAAATTAAATCTTTGTTATTTCAATTCTTAGAAATATTGATTGAGTCTCGCGTTGACAATGTCAACGTGTGAAGTGGGCGAAACACGTGTCCGCTCACATTAAATTTAGTTAGTGGTAATTAGGGTGAGTCTTTCTTTATTTAATTATTCATTTACCACAGTCTCCTATTTTCTACTTTTTATAAATTTTATGTAAGATAAAATAATACAATATCATGAAAATGTTTTTAAAAAAAATAATAAATAAATATTAACAATGTGTCATTCATTGGTCATTACGAACTGAGGTGATACTAGTAAGTACAACTTAACGAATTTGACCATACGCTTTCGAAGCAAATTTAAAATTTTACGGAGGCAATAACTTTTAATTTAATTTAACAAAAGAGAAGATTTTGCAGTATTGCTTGCTGTTACCAATTGGTCAATTTTTGTGTACTTTCTATCCTTCGATTTATTACAATGTTATCTATACTATAATTTTAATATTTGCTTACGATGACAAACACTATTGTTTGAAAGACTACCATTGGTAGATACTGAATTTTAAGTGAAACAGATTTATTAAACAGTGTGAAACAGAAAATTTAAAAGTTATTTAATTAATTTATAAGGGATGAAAAAACGTATAGTGAAAAATGTCGTTCTGTTGTTAAATATGTTTTAATTGTGTAAGTTTTTAATGTGGCAATAATTTCACAAAATAATATTAATTATCAAGTTTTGTATCAAAACTCTTTGTAGCTATCAAAAATATTATGCTGATGTACCGAGAGCAAAAGTACAAAAAAAATTAAGGACTTGTGACATATAAAGATAACTGGAATTTTTATTTAAACACCAATCATTTAATTTTTAAAATAATTTAGCTTTTAAAGTTTTAATTATAATTTTTAATATTTTTTTCTGAATAAATTCTTACGTCTTATCATTTACGGAAGGGACAATTTACGATTTTCTTATTTTTGCTTATTACTCATTGAATGTATGTTTACGTATTTAAACGTCCCTTTTCACAATTTTCAAAGTTACTTTAATAGAAATAAAAATTCGATCAAAATGAACTGATGTTGTCCTTCTTCGGGTGTACAGGCCGTCGTCGGTTGGAATTGCTTCCTAACGTTTCGCTAGCACGAGTGGCGAGCTTCTTCAGAGGTCTACCCATTTTCGCTGTTAGTTGTAGACTGTGACCCGTATTTCCTCGGCGTCTTCTACAACCAACAGCGAAAATGGATAGACCTCTGAAGAAGCTCGCCACTCGTGCTAGCGAAACGTTAGGAAGCAATTCCAACCGACGACGGCCTGTACACCCGAAGAAGGACAACATCAGTTCATCAACTGGCCGCGAAAGCCTTAATCAATTTGTCGATCAAAATGCTTTCTTTTTCTTTATATAATAAATAAATCAGCAACCTTTCAAGATTCACGGGGTTTTATATATTTATTTAATTAAAAACTACCTAGAGACACCTACTCCACAAAGGAAGGAAAGATTTACTAAAAATAACAACGATGTTGTTGCTGTTGATAAAAGCCATCAAATGAATACACATTAATATTCGCGAATGTACTGCATTGCATGACTGGTTCCAGTTATTCAAACGAAACTGCTTGTTAATGCAGCAGAGAGATAAATCGTAAATAAAAAGCTTCCTTCGTATAAAAATACATTGTACTAAATTTACACGCATAAATAAAATAAAATTTATACACTTGTACTTTCGTTCCTTTTATTTTATTAGTATTATTATATATTATTATTAAAGATAGAAGATTTAAACTACGAGAACGATATTAAGATAATTTACATCACTCTCTTCGTCTGTTTGAAACGTACAACAGTGATAACGGCCAAGTTTTATTTCGTACAAATTTGGTACGAATAACATTTAAGTACCTACCTATTTTTTAAATGTAATGTACAACAAATAGGAGATTTATTAAAAGATTGCAAAATAAACAAAAACTATTATAAGAAAGAAAAAACAACGATAAAAGTTGTGATTGGAGATATAATAGACGTACGGTATTCTCACTCTTATGCTTTTCTCAATGTATACCAAATTTTCAAATATTCACAACAATTTTTTTGGAAGAAATTTCAAAATCAAATATACTACATTTTGGGGTTCAGATATACGAGGGTAAATCAAATAAAAACGGTGATTTTACTATTTAGTTTAGCACGTACTTCCAATACAGAGGATTCGATGCTCGAGTGTTGTTTGGTTTATGAGAAGGGGGAAACCGGCTTAGATAGCAGCTACGCTCGGTTCTGTCCGCAGCACAGCCATGGCTGAGCGCAAGGTACCTTCGTCTGTTGTACAATCACAATGCGCATCATCATAAAGTTTTTAACCAATGAAGGCGTTAAACCATCGGAAATTTTCGTTTCGTTTCTCGTTTGAAGGCACAGTTTAGGGATGCTACACTGTCTCAGAATCGAGTGTATACGTCAGAGAACAGAGAATTCAGGGATGGGTGAGAACGTGTCGAAAATAAAAGTCATGATCGACGCCCAAGAACTCACCCAAGTCTCACAAATGACAACATCCGTACTGTTCAGAAGCTTGTTGAAGGTGATCACCATCATCACTGATATACTTGGCTTTAGAAAAATTAGTGCTCGCTGGGTTCCAAGGTTGTTGACCGAAAATCAAAAATAGGTCAGGTCGGAGATCAGTATCAGTGAAAGACTTCTTAATCGATTTCGACAAGAAGGGGAGTTTTTTTAAGTATCGTCATTTGTAATGAGACGTTGGTCCACCATTACACTTCCGAATCAAAAATGGGGAGTAAGGAGTAGCGAAGAAAGAATGAAGGCTGCCCTGTCAAAGCCAAAATCCGTCTGTCTGCCGGAAAAGTGCTTGCGACCGTTTTCTTTGACTCAAGGGTTTGTTTGAGTTTTAGTCATTGATTTTTTTCACGATCTACGAACAGTAAATGCGGAAATGCAGCTTACTATTCTATGTTATTACAGTCGACAAAAATCGCGCATCGAAGCAAACGACGGGTATGCGGTATGCCCATTCGAGACGTCATCCTCCTTCATGACAACGCCGGAATAAATTGGAAGAAATAGATTGGGAAACCCTCGGGCATCCTTCTTATAGCCCTGACTTTGTGCTGCTCTGTACCCTGTGATTATTTTTTGTTCGCGCTCTTGAAATAATCACTTGGAGGCAAAATATTTGAAAGCAATGAAGAAGTAGAGGAGTATGTGCGCAATTGGCTCAACTGGACAACTCGCCCCGAAACTTTTCATGAAGAAGGAATATTCAAGCTTCCAAATCGGTGGCAAAAGAGTGTAGAAAAATGTTGAATGTTTAGTTTGTGTGTACCATTAATCAATAAATTTATTTTACAAAATTACCGTTTATATTTGATTTACCCCCGTACGTACACTATTAATTTTGTAAAATACATCCATAAACATTACCATCGAACATCGTACAGTTGGTTACAAAAAAAAAAAACACACTGTAAACGTGTTTACGTAATAGCTTCATTTTCATCTAAAAACCTGGCATTTCCTATACAATAATAGTTGTAAAATTGCACTTCATCCTCGGCACGATCGAGGAAGCTGATAAAAAACGTTTTGCTCAATGAACTGCTCGCTTCACCATCGTTCCGAAGGATTGCACGAGAGAGTAGAGCAAGCAAGTTTCCTTTTTCGGAATGCTACTGCCTCTCCATATAGATAATGTTTTTGCGTGGCTTGTGATCGATCAAATAGGGAAGGAGTTTACAGTTTTAAATAGACAAAAAAACAATCGCACGGCGGAATTGGTTATTAACTATTGGCATCTATTAATATTACGGTATACCGGTACAAGTTTTTATTGCTTTTATTATTCAGCTGCAACCTGTAGGTACACTTTACAGGCGCTCACGTAATCACTTCTAATAATGTGCTGCTTGCGTAACTATGCGTATTACGTATGCCCTTAAAAATTAAAAACTAACGGATTCATACACACGCACACACATATTTAATCTGCTATGTCGACTAATTGAAGAAGAAACTATACAATGCATATTATTTGTTGTAGGTATAAGATATAGTACAAAAAAAAATTGTAATGTTCGGGACAACATTTTGTATAAGAATTACGAACATTTGTGACTAAGATTCGAACCATAATATGTTCCGTACCGTTATGATGACTGTAAAAACGACAACTAATCAAATGATCCATTTTGGATCAGTACATAAATTAATTAATCAGTTCATTACCTGTAATTACTGATTACGTTACGTTAACTTAGTTAAATTACTTATGTTAGTTAGCTAGACCATTTTTAAATATTGACAATTTAGTATAAATACCGACCAAACGATCGTTCAGTTGAAATACTTGCCCTTAAAGGGATTCAGTAATATACACGCATTGACGTTTTTACATGCTAAATGTTTCTAGATATTATGAGTTTAATATTTGGAATGGAAATTTGAAATTTTGTAGTAAGGTAAACTTCGAGAGGACCATTTTTTATTATATATTATTATATATACAAGCTTATTGAAGAAATAATGGATAATACAACAGGCAATTGTCCAATTGATAAGTGACCTAAGCAATGATTGGCACTTCAGTTACAGCTAAGTACAATATTACTTTTACAGTATAACATTTAAGACTTATTTCTAATACGTTCAATATTGGCATTGATTTTAATAGACTGTGTGGAGACTAATGATTTTCTAAAAGATTTCAGATGATATACAATACCAATTTTATTAGTTCTGTAAATAAATCAACACCCTTTATGAACTACTTCATAAACTCTAGAAAGGTAATTTACTTTATGGAATACAATTAAGTATAAGTTAACGAAGACGAAATAGTAATATAAATTATAGCTTTAGTATAAGTAAATAATTTGTATTTAATGAATTTTCGAGAAGAATCATACCAATAAATGTAATTAGGCTTCTCGAAGTTGGGATTTGCCATTATCGTTATAACTTATACACATAACAAAAACATTAATGTAATTACATTTCTTATTTGTTTGTGTTGAATTATAAAGCTTTCGAGGAAAACATAATAATAATAAATGTGCCAGAGCGGCGGCTCCAACTTGTTATTGTTTATAAAAAGATTAAATTCACGGTCGCTGCTAGGACTATTTGGTTATTCCCAAGTTAAGCTTTTATAAGAAACAGTCTATTGGTAAATTCCGCGTGTTCAATACGTTTTCTTCATCATTAAATAAATCTGCTTTTGCTGAAATCTCTAAGTGCTTTATTTTGACCCTTCCACTGAAATCTTGATAGTTTGTCTGGTAAGTAAGATTAAGGATTGAATGTAGCTTAAAAAATGAAAGAGGGCAAACATAAATAAAATTTCAATAAAGACTAATCAGCCATAAGGAAAAATTTACCATTGTGACTCCGATTTTCAAAATGATATTTTTCTTCGATGACCCATGATGACCTGTCACTAACCCTAGAATATTATGAAAATCGACGCGTACAATTTTTTATTATAAATTAAAATGTCAATTTCCTCAGCATTATGTCTATGGCAGAAATTCGGACTTTTAGCCTCTGGATGACCATGTGCCTCATCGAAATTGGACATGAAACTTTCAGAGCCCAAAGATATTGTATTAAGACATATTTTGGCTAAGTGACAAGTTGCGACTATTTTTTTTGTGGCCGCCAGGGGGCGTCAAACATTTTGCTATTTTAGTCGCAATCAACTAAGAACTAACAGCGCTATCTGAACGTTTAAGCAGAATTTAATAAAATAACACTTCAAAGAGATAGGTAACGGGTGTTCTAATGGTTTATATATATATTTGTAACTAAATTAACAGTACATAACCATTTTTAAAATTCTTAAATATGAAACTTAGTGTATATCAAATGTGTTGTATTAAACAAATAAATTGATTATTTACACCATTGTCTAATCAGACTGGTATAGACAAAGCTAAAACTACTTTTTATAACAAATTAATATTTAAAATTTAAATCACGTCCAGTAAAATTGATTGTTATCTAAATTTCAATTAATTTTACCTTAACACAATTACTATACTATAGAAATAAAACATGTATTTTTTAAGTACTATGTCATTCGATAAACAGATAGTTCGTGTTCATTATTATAATAGATTTTCTAATGAATCAAACAAAGACTGCAGTGGCTGTAAACACCGCCAGTCCTCATGCTCGTGAACAATATAATGAAGATAGATTTCAAATAATAAAAGAAACTACATATTATGTATAAAATTATATATATATATATATATATATATATATATATACATTTTATATTTTATATTATATGTACATTTATTTTATTACACATGACAATTACTAATGTAACTGTATTGTTCTGATGGATAATGAGTAGACTACGATAATAAAATCCAGCGTATCAACAGCAACATGTGTGGTGGTCGCATAATTAAAAATAAACATCTTAATGTTCAACGGGACGCTTAAACTGCTCTCCTCTTACAACCGATCTAATCGTAAGGAAATAGAAAAGTTTTCGGCCGATATCCAAGCTTTCTCCGTATTAAGAAATTACAGTCAAAGGAACTTTGTTAAAAATTCCTCTAAATTACCAATACCCACAAAGTGGCAGCGCCCTTGACAACCCATAATATATTACAATGTAATTAGTAGAATTACGATTTAGGCTAAAAGGCTGTGATTTCGACTGGAAACACTTGAAGATTTCGATGAATAATCTTCGCCTATGTTGTAACCTCAATACCGCTGATAATGTTAGCCGCAGTTGTCGACGAAACGTAAGGACCTAACCGATTATTTAGATCACGGCTTTTTTATCGTAATCTTAATTCTACTAATTACATTATTTCGATGTAATTTTCAAAGGCAAATTCGAATATTACTCCACAATTAGCCTACAATATTGAAATTTGAAAATATTCTAATCTCAAATCTAAAAAAGTCAAATTAGTCATATTTGAATTTTGGTGTTAAAATATTTCGAAATCTTGATATGCTGAGGCCAGATTCTAATTCAGAGACAAATGATGCCGTGGAAATGGTTCTCTTGGCTATTTTGTCTTTTTATTTCATGTTGTAAACTATTCAAAAAAGCCAAAAACTGGATTTTTTGAGTTTTAGATGAATGAATGAATATGATAAAATGAATAAATGAAATGAATTCCTGATTTTGTTGGCCTGTGTTATTAATGAAGGGTTTCCGAAAATTATTAACAATTTTAACTCTTTACATTTAAAAAAAATACGTGATTTGGAACTACTGTATTTTCTAAATGTAAACGACCAATACACCTTATCGAATCACTAATTGTTTTTTTTTTAATTGAATTTACCTATTCAGAAGGTAAATTAATTTAATATATCCTAAAATTAAATGTTTTTCATTAATGATAAGATGATTGTTTCGCGCAGTTCATGTTCATCTTCTTTTAAGTCGACGTTAAAAGGATGACTTACAACCGTCTGTCCGGGTAGAATCAGGGGGAGACATGGACTAAAACACAAGGTGAATAGAGGGAACACCGCGGTGCGTGCCTCTTTTGACTAAATAAACGTTAATGCTAACGGCGTCAACAGCAAGCGCCAGAGTATACTTCTTCGTCCTATTGTGGCTCTTCTTGCATTGCCCGAGGCTGCTGATGAGGACTCTATAGTGAACAAGCTTAGGCATAAGCTGAACCGTAGCTTTCAGCTACCATATCGAAACCTCAAGTCAACTTCACTAGCCTGCCAAAAGCTCGCTTGCGTCGACAAGTTCCACTGCGGTGAAAATTTCACTTCAGTCGTTCAGTAGCCAGCGTCATAGTAAGACGTGTGCGTTTTATTTCGAACGTCGATGCGCACGCGAGCGATCAGTTTTTGAAATCTAATATTTTTTATACGTTTGTCTTAAAGTTTTATCGCAGAGTTTACAGACCAAATGTGAAGTGCCAGTCGAACTGTTCGCTACTGCCACTTACACGCGGCGACATAAAGTTTAGAAATACTTACAATGATTTACAGACCGCGAGGCAATTATCTGGAAGTAATTGAAATCGGTTAGGGCCGCACTAATTAAAAGAAGAAAAAAAAATAGAACAGAAGAACACAGAGAGAATATCATCGAGTGCCGTCATCTCTTTACCACACACACGGGCGCAAAACGAAAATGTGTTTGTTTAAGCTGGCGCCACTCTAAACATTCCGCGTGTTTAAAAACACTACTGTAAGAATAAACAGACCCGTTTTCTCGTTTTAGAGGGTTTCTCCTCCACCAATTGACTCGGCTTCTTTCGTCCCATTGCTTATTCGAGCTGTTAAACAACATGTTGTGTAAACATGACTTAGTGATTTTTGACTCAAAAGACGAGGAAGAAAGTGGACGAATCCGGTGTCGTAATCCCACAGCGGTTCTTGCGTTTTTTTTTGTAACTGTGATAACGCTGATAAGCGATGTTCGGGGAGCTGTGGAAATGGAAGAAATGATGTCTTCGTCTTCGGAAGCGATCTCTACATCAATCAACAGACCAAAGAGCATTTCCGCATCGACTTCAGATAATAATCAACACTTCAATCATCAAAGGCGTCTCGATTGGCCAAATTTATTCACAGGTATTGTATTGAATGAATGCTTCATCTCTAATACTCTAATACACTATTATCCTTATTTGATTGAGTATCTCGATGATAATATTTTTAATTGTCCTCACACTTTCCCGTGAATGTGTAATAGTAGAAAAAGCATAATCGCAGCGAACATTGAACTTTGATCTTTGAAGAGGATGGTATTTCGTTTTATCGAGATGCACAGGGACAGTCGATGGGCTCATTACTATCAACTATGCACCCATGTGTTTTTGAAAAAAAGTTACTACTCTATCAATACTTTAATTACGGACACGGATGTTTTTTTATATACTAATAAGCATATCTCACTTGATTTTATTTTAATATGTTACACATATTTTAATAAATTTTGATGTGGGTTTCGTTATCTAAATTGTAACATAAAATTGACGCCATTTATTTATAGAATTTATTAATGAATATGAACAGTATAAACAACACGTAAGTGAAATTTTAAATGAAACTCATTTATCTTGTTTAAATTTAAAATAATTTACTTTTTTGCAAATATTATGGTTTCTTCCTTGTTTCGTTTGCAAACGAAATTCAAAGGGTTGTAGAAACAAGCGCAATATTTTCATGTCAATTTCTTGAATTTTTTGAAGACCAACGTGTGATTTATTAGTAATTTAAATGAACTAACACATTTAAAAATAAAATACCTGAGTAGACATATGAAAAGGACAATTTTCATTCAAGATTCTAAAGTTTACTATAAGTAAGAATTTCCAATTGTCACATTTATAAAACTGTTGTATTCATGTATCAAGTTTGAATATTTCCATTATTGCTAAGAAACATTTCACCATGCATGTCTACCAAACAACTGAAAACTGACATTTCATCATACCAAGAAAGGTATACCGCAAAACGAGTGTCTAAGCATTACATATAATTTTGTGAATATGTGTTTATATGCAACAAAGGATATTGGTTTTATTTATAGTAATGCCGATTAATGAATTTCATTATAAAATACAAAACATACTGCAAAGGCTAAAGGAGTTATTAATCATTTTAGAAGAACTCGGTAGTGTTTTTCCGAAGATGCTGCGGAAAATGTGCTACGTGGTGCTGGTGAAATTCTTAGGATGTATTTTCTTTTTCAATTTTGCAATCCGATGGCTAATTTTTGCAACTTCTCGTTTTAATTTTTACTTGACCAAAAGCCTAATTCAACAAATATCGAGTAATTTACATTTTATAAACACTCCGTAGTAATAATAACATTATTAGTATTATAATTACTATGCATATCTATAAGTGTCTACTACTACTCTTCTTAGAATTAGTGTTATCTATTTAATATACAATGCATCAGCAACAATTTCATAGAACAACGAGAAGTTATTATAGAATTATGAGAATTATTTGGACACATATGCCAGGAAATTTCTCAGTACGATATATATATATACAAACTCTAATGTTTAGGTTTCTTCGAAGTTATGAAATTGATTCTAATAATTAGCAAACAAATTTACGAAAACTGAGTTTATTTACATTATAAAAGCAGTTGTAATTATTGATATTTAAAAAAAAATTACATACCTCTTTGAACAGAGTATTTTTGAATAATTGTAAATATATATTATCAAGGTTTCACTGGAAGGGTCAAAATAAGCCACTTAGAGATTTCAGCAAAAGAAGATTTATTGAATGATGAAGAAAAACGTATTGAACATGCGGAATTTACTAATAGACTGTTACTTATAAAGCTTAACTTGGGAATACCTAAATAGTCCCAGCAGCGACCGTGAATTTAATCTTTTACAAACAATAACAAGTTGGAGCCGCCGTTCTGGCACATTTATTATTATTATGTTTTCCTCGAAAGCTAATAATTCAACACAAACAAATAAGAAATGTAATTACATTAATGTTTTTGTTATGTGTATAAGTTATAACGATAATGGCAAATCCCAACTTCGAGAAGCCTAATTACATTTATTGGTATGATTCTTCTCGAAAATTCATTAAATACAAATTATTTACTTATACTAAAGCTATAATTTATATTACTATTTCGTCTTCGTTAACTTATACTTAATTGTATTCCATAAAGTAAATTACCTTTCTAGAGTTTATGAAGTAGTTCATAAAGGGTGTTGATTTATTTATAGAACTAATAAAATTGGTATTGAAATCATCTGAAATCTTTTAGAAAATCATTAGTCTCCACACAATCTATTAAAATCAATGCCAATATTAAACGTATTAGAAATAAGTCTTAAATGTTATACTGTAAAAGTAACATTGTACTTAGCTGTAACTGAATTGCCAATCATTGCTTAGGTCACTTATCAATTGGACAATTGCCTGTTCTACATTCAATCCTTAATCTTACTTACCAGACAAACTATCAAGGTTTCAGTGGAAGGGTCAAAATAAAGCACTTAGAGATTTCAGCAAAAGCAGATTTATTTAATGATGAAGAAAACGTATTGAACACGCGGAATTTACCAATAGACTGTTTCTTATAAAAGCTTAACTTGGGAATAACCAAATAGTCCTAGCAGCGACCGTGAATTTAATCTTTTACAAACAATAACAAGTTGGAGCCGCCGCTCTGGCACATTTATTATTTTAACGTTTTCCTCTAAACTAATAATTCAACATATATAAAGGATTGTTCGACACGTTTTTATACCTCTCATCAAGTATTTATTGGAACATTGACAAACAGTCATGAACTGCATCTCTATACGTTTAGGTGTGAGCAGTTGGAAATGCTCTTTAGCCATTCAATCACTCTCGAAGTCTTTATTTTTGTTAGAATTGTTGAACCGAGTTTGAACAACTCACTCACCTCTCGGATAAGCGTCAAGTATTTGTTGTTTTCCAAGAAAGCGCGTTATTATCTAGTCTTAAACGTTATTTAGCGCGTTAAAATGGCCAATTTTAAAAATAATTCTCCGACAAGCAAGCAATAAAAGCCTTAAAATCGAGCGAACGTGCTATGCACGCGGAGCACATAAAAAAAACGATCATACTTTGTAGTTTCCGGAATTTTTTAGTTTTTATTAGGAACGCGCGCAATCTCTTGTGGCAAGTAATAAACAATAAAATTACACCAATGGTTTGCGTATAAAACGCGAGATAATTATTCTCAATTACACGTCACCTTGGATGCCTGAGATGCTATTAAATTTTCGACAATATTAAGCAAGCTACTAATGAGTAACAATCTCAGCGTAGAACGCTATAAAAGTGGTATAAAAAATTAGATACACAACTCCTGAATTTATTACGATATTCACGTAAAAAAATCGTATACCACAGGGTTATTAGATACAATTAAATGCTAATATTATCGTATCTCGCTGTTAATTTACTTACCAACATTAATAAATAATGTTATTTTTTTTAAAATATTTAACTACAACAATATTTCTATGTACTCAGTTTCTTCAGAAAATTCCTCAGTATTTATAAGGTTTGGTTATTATGACATTCTCCTTAATCTAGAAAAATGTATGTATATGGTGAAAGGATAACGTAACAATGGTATCCTTCACAACTAGTGTTTGAATAACAAATAGAGCCAAAATGGATCCATTTACCTGCTCCTTACGACTGTCTGTACAAACGCAACTATTTGAGCAGAAGACACATAATAATACATAGGTACAACGAATGCTCTTAACACACTAAAATACAATGGAGCACTTTCGAATTGTGAACAATGCGGCCGCGAGCACACCATTCTTAACGGTTCAAAAATATTTAGACACGACAAACACTGACGTAAAAGCGTCAATTTTTGAATGAATAAAGACTTTGTTGACTTACCAATTCTTAAATGCTGCTCATCAACTCCTGGTCTAGGGAAAAAACGTATCCGTTTGTGTGGCATCATTGAAATGTTAGGAAAGATCCTGAAACAACAGAAATTTTCGTTTAAAATCAAATACAAGAACATATATACTAATCGGCAAAAGTTCGTTATATACAAGTAGTCATTATATTACACTACATTTATTTTTATGCCATATAAATGAGTTAAAGTTGCCAAGAAATGAATGTCATATATACCTGTGTGTGTTGTCATAAACTTCGAGAACCACATTCATGTACATTGTAATGCAATGCCTCAAAATAGTCGTAAGCTATCTTTCAAAGCGATGCATCTATTTTATTATATTTGTACAAATGTAATAAAATTTTGTTCAATATTGAGACTAAAAATCTTCAGTTTTAAGACAAGTGCTAGCCATATCTCCTGCTCGAATAAACAAATTATTCCAATGTATTTTGTAAGAATATAACATTAAAGTTAATAAGTAAATAATAAACTTCAACAATTTAAAATAATGAAATTATCGGTAACACTCGAATTAGATTATTTGGCATGCAATACAATGCAATACAATATAACACATACAAGCTATCGATTCTCTTCTCAAGCTTCCTAATTATCACTTTCACATGAAACCATATTATCGTAGACGTCTGTTGTTTACTTTCTGTATTTTAAACTTTTTTCGTTCAGCCCATCGTAATTAGACTGTAACAAATGTGTTTATGCAGTGGAGTGTCGGGAGGGGCAAAAATATAAGGTCGCCGACGCGACTCTTTGACAGGCGCCCTACAACGGGAGGCGCCAGGAGGCCTTTCCTCCAAATGTCTCTTAAAACTCACTCTTTTTTCTTTAAGTGTCTTCTCAAAATATGCACTACTATCAGCGAACCACTAGCATCCGGTTTATAAAAAGAACTGCTCCTTTGAAGTTAATAAGTGTTTATCATTTTAAAACAAAATTTTCAAGTGAAGAAACTTAAAAGCCTAGATGTATGTATATGATTGAAATTTTAAACACAACACTTGTCATTTAACGTCTACACCATCAAAATTATGAGGGTAAATTTTTGGCTGTTTTGCAAGTAAAATAAAAATGGAAGACTTAATTGATTTTTCCCTTTAATTCAAACTAAAGATATATACGTATATAAAAAATAAACTAAACTAATAAAAGTTTTTAAATATTTAATTGTGACAGCCGTTACTTTGTGATAATTCATCTTAACGATAAACACAAAAAAACTTTGTTTATTATCACTTTTATTTACAATAATTGTAACTATAGTTTCGACAGATTATACTATCATTTTCAAATGAGCGATTCAAAGTGAATGAATATAGAACAGAAGGTACACAGATATATAAGATAACAATTTGGGATTACCGCTTGTTACCTAAATGTCATAAATAGTTGTGAATAATACAGTTCTATCTGGTCATTCAAAATATTATTTGTAAATATTTCCAGTGATTCTAAAACATTTAGTTCAAACCCTTTTTTATCTATATGTATTATTTTTAAATTTTCGATGGATGGAATTGGTGGTCATACATATTCATATCCAAAAGATAAAATGAATATGTATGATAAAACGGGAGTTCGCAATGTTATTCCTTCTATTTAGGACAAACAGGGAGATCCTTCAGAATTAGGTTCAATGAACATTTCAGATCTTTAGACTACAAAAAAGTAATTCAAACTTTGCAAACCATTGTATAGAAACCACCAATTTCCATACATCCAAAATTTAAAATTAATACATATATATATAAGAAAGGTTTTAAACTAAATGTTTTAGAATCACTGGAAATATTTAAAGCCTCAAAAACTGATACGACTAATATTTTGAATGACCAGATAGAATTGTATTATTCACAACTATTTACGACATTTGTTATCTTATATACCTGTGTACCTTCTGTTCTATATTCATTCACTTTGAATCGCTCGTTTGAAAATGATAGTATAATGTCGAAACTATAGTTACAATTATTGTAAATAAATGTGATAATAAACAAAGTAGTTTTTTGTGTTTATCGTTAATAAAAGTTTATAAATGTAAAATTATTACGCCAATCTCTTTCTTATTAAATAAATAAATGAGTAATTTTACAATATGCTTTAATTCAATAACAATTGTTGTACTCGAGACTTGCCAAAGAAACAAAACACATTGCATAAATCTTAGATTACATTGTAAGTACGTGTGGTAGAGAATCAGATAGTTGGCAGTGAATCAAAATTGTAAGTTTTATAAATCTGTATGTAGGTACCTAATACAAAATTAAAATTATTTCTATGTAAACATCATCAGTTACATAATCCAAAATCGACATTTTTTATTTTTTTTTAAATAATTTACTGCTTTTTTATGAATATTCTTTTATGAAAAATTTCACTATAGATGCTTATAACATTTACCAGATGACAACAGACAGTTGAAATTAGCGTTTAGTTCGGTTGAACGTTCTGGGAGAAGTTTCCGTATCGACGAAAAAAATTAGTTAAGAGCCATTTCGTATGCTAATTAATGAGGCATCCTTGACCTTGATTTATGTTGCGAGCTGACTTTCTGTTAAGGAACTAATGAAGAGGCTAAAATTCTTACGGTCGCTGTTTCTGTTAAATTATTTCCCAAATAAATTACCAGAATGTGCCATAAATAATGTGTAATACCTTATTCTAAGAGCGAATCGTGACTCACAGGGCATTCATGTTATTGGTTATCCTACACATACAGACATGTTATATATAATACATGAATCTCTATTCTACGTTGTGTTCATGGGAAGAAATTGTTTAGATTCGTTGACCACAAAATTGAAGGAAAATGTAATATCATCAATATGTCATATGTAAAAATAACACAACATAACATAATAATAAAAAGCAGTAATAATAGCTTCTATTATTCTTGATAAAGACATATTAGTTACTTTACACAAAAATAAAACAAAAAAGTTTCAATAAATATATTAACAATTCAAACAGTTGTTTCCTTAACTTAAATAGGGAAAACTAACAAAGAATTAATAGTAGTTTTATTTTATACGAGTCTAGTAATTCCTTAGGTAGAATTATTTCTCATAACAAGTGTTTATTTATTAAATTGTTCTGACTGTGGGAAAGTTTACGTAGGTCACACTGGTCGTTTCATTGATATTCGTATTCGTGAACATTTAATAGCTTTTTAAATAAATGAAACCGACTCTGCATACACAAAACATTTAATTTCTGATAATCACAATTTTAAACATAAATACAATATTTTACGCATTCAAAGTAAATGCAGAAAATAAGATTTACTAGAAAGCCTAGAAATCAGCAAGTACAATAGAGAAAATAAAATTTTAAACGACCAATTGGATGTTAGTAAATATTAAGGTAAAAAATGAAATTTCTTCCACTCTAATAATAATAATAATATGTTAAACTATAAATTTGTAACATGATCACAAAGTTTGTTATATCTTCACCTGAAAAAACTTAAGTTAAGCGAAACAATTATTGGAAATTGTTCATGTGTTTCTTGAAACTTTTTTTTGTTTTAATTTTTGTTTAAACTATGAATCAGTTTCAACAAGTGAAAGCTACCACAGCCCATCAAGAATAAAATGTACCCTAATCTAGAAATATACCAGGGCTCCAATAACATTTAACAATAATAAGAATAAAATACATCAATTAAGTTTAACAATATAAAAAGACAGAAACTGTATACAAGTACCATAGAAGAATTCAATAATGTTAAGCTAAGGTTGTGGTAGAAATAAGGAAGTTGTGTAAATGTCAGTCTTTTAATTTAAAATAGAAAATCAAACAGCAAACGAGCAAACTAGCTCAGGTACCTGGTATTATAAATTAATTTATCAATAACGCCGCACAGTTGCAGTAATTCATAACCCAGGAAGTATAGACAAAATGTCCATATCATATCTTATGAATCCCAGTTTTCTATCTCGAGATCACATAAAGTCGAAAAAGGGTCTTACCATTAGAAGAAAGACAACCGTCTGTTTCGCTAAATAAGAACTCAACTCAACAAAATAACTAAAGAAGCTTTTAATTCCAATATAAAAACATATAATTCCTGATGATGCTAAGCATGTCAACGAACAGCAGGAATGACTTTCTGACTGCCCCCTTAAGTGGCTCGACGTGTGAGAGTAGACGTAAAAGGCTACCTTTTACATCCCATTCCAGGGCTGTAGCCAGCCCATGATATCAGGGAGGCTGAAGGACTTTTTGGGTGGGCGCAATTAAAATAATTGGAAAGTCTCCAAACAGTTGTAATTTTCGCAATTTACAGTCATTAAATTTTCGCATTAACTCAAACAAATCAATATTCTTCGTATAAACTTTTTTAAACGCCAAATGAATTAAATTAGCTTGTCGTTGGTGCTTCATAGACATTCTTTGGGGTCTGTTGATGATTGATCCGTGTAAGTACCGAAAATGCTGACTCGCAAACAGCTGTACTACATCAAAAAGTTCGGCAACTCGTTAAAAGCTTGTAGGTGTCCTCAAATGCAGTTCGTTGGTTCTAAATTTCAGCGAACATGTCGTCAGGTCGAAGTAATAATCACGTCCGTTGTCTCAGCTAATAATCAATCTCGTCGTAGTGACGATCGCTCATATTCCGTCCCGTTCGAGCCGAAAGCTAATGAAGATTGGGGTATTAACACAATGGCAAGTGTTATTACAGTGAGTTCGAGACTGTCGCAAACGCGTAATATGCAACAAAACCAGGGTAAACAGATCGCTTCGCATAGACAAACGGGAGGGGGGATGCGGCGACGGATCGACCTGCTTTTTTTAAATATAAATTCGAAATTTATCAAATTTCCTGTAAATGCCGGTTGTTGACTGAGAGGGGGCTGAGATCCTTTTGGGGGACTCACCTCCTGGAGCCCCCCTGTAGCTACGGCCCTGTCCCGTTCACACCAAAATTAAGATTATTTTTTGTGTCTTTGAAATTCACATAATAACCTGTCTAAAACAATAATTTGCTTTAACATTGTTAAATATATTCAACTTATTTCGACTAAAACGTCATCAGTATACATAGGCCCTATTTCAACCATGTTCTCTTCATTCTATGGAATTCGAATTAAGTGCATAATAATCAATTTACAGTATAGCTCAATCCAATTTTCAAGCTGAGCATTATAAAGAAAATAGTAATGTACTGTAGGTTTTGAACGTGCACGATTTCAAATGTAACTTTATCGTTGTTGGAATTAAAAACAAGAATTCAATTTCACGAATTATTTGCATAGGATTTCCATCTGATTGTGTAACGGTTGTCAAATTGTTATTACAATATACGTATGTACATAATTATATAAAAACGGGTCGACTAACGAATGCGACATTGGTTGATTTTTTTTTTGCTTTCGGCCAAGAGTAACATAACAAGGTAGGTACTTGCCGATCGAACGATCTGATCGTGAGACTTGTTTATTGTATTCCGTCATGTTTTAATTTAAGGTTCAACAGTTATGCCCGTGTTATAGGTACAAAAGGTGCCGTATATGCAGCAGCTCCATAAAACGTTTGCAAATGAAAAAGATTATTTCACGGAACGAAACAAATTATAAATCAATTATACACATGCGTACATGTATACATGTATGATATTAAATTCACTTTATTACATATCACGAATATATACGCAAAAGGGCACAACAGACGAGACGGTTCTAAAAACATGATAATAATTATTATTCATTGTTCACATTTACATAGATATCGCTATATTAATGGAGCAACAACCTTTATCTCAAACAATTATTCAAAAGTTAATGGTAATTGATATTATTTTCTCCACTAATTAATTTTTTTCCTTTGATTTTGTAATAAACTTAATATGAACATCTAAAATATAGACTAATTGGAGATTAGACTGGTTCAAAAATCAACAATTGTTTTAATGTTACATGTTTAATAGTTGTAGGAAGAGAAAATTAGACGTCTGTTACAATTTGAACTCTTAATTTTAATATTTACTGGTTCTTAGTTATTTCTAAATTGGCTCAGTAAAAAAACTTTAACTTTAACTTTTTTGTGCATCATTCCCACCAGCTACTCGTGCTGGTGGGCGGGCAGTCCCTCCGACCTACACTATAGTGCAAAGCCGGACACAGGAATCGTAGGAATGGGTGGGTGGTGTGGTTAGGGAGAGAAAGATGAGACGGACGAAATGAAGGCAGAAGAGAAGTGAAAGATTATCTGTGGAATATTACTGCTCCAGCATTTGCCTAAATGATCCAAGGAAACCACAGAAAACTTGGACCCGAGTTCGAACCGGTGACCTCCCGAATGTTAAGCAATGATATAGAGCACTAAACCACGCTGCTTGGTGACTCAATAACAAGGCAACATATATATACACACACAGAAAGAGAGAATTTAATGATGCATAAAAAAGGTGTTATAATTTCTTGATAACATAACTTAACCCTTTCAAAAGTTGTTTGAGGTTCAAATAGAAATCATGCAAAAAATCACTTTTTTCGAGATCAACAGTGAAACCACTGGACATCACAATATGGTCGGTTTTTTTGTAAAGCGTTTCATCAACCGCTATAAAATTATTTTATTATTTTATAAGTAGTGAAGTTGAAATTATAACTTCTACAAATTCAGTTTCAATTAACGGGCTGTACAAAACAATGCTTTGGTTTATATAATATTTTATTACTCTTTGTTTTCTAAAAGTTTCATTATCATAAGTTCATATTTTCTCAGGGTGTTTAGATAAAAATTTGCATTAGTTTCTCTTTTAATCCTAGACACCTGTGCAGTTCCTTTTCTGTTATAAAACATAATAGCATTAATCAATATCCTGTACGTATACTCGATAATTTTTATTGCGATGAAAAGGACGTTTGTATGCATATTCGTCCTCCGACGTCGCTTCAATATCAGCGTCGTGTCTGTTCAGGATTCGTGTACGGATTTCTAATGGCACTGCTAGATAACCCGATGACGGGCAAATAACAACATTAGCGATTCGATGATGTTCAGTTTCTTTTTTAGACAATCGTGCATAGCATTTGAAAATGTTAATTTATAAATATTTACATTGCAAGTACGTTAGATTATTAATACAAACAAAATAGCAAATGCAAAGATGTAAGTATAAACTGAAGGCATATCTATTATAAGTAGAGTTAATTTAGAGAAATTGATCTAGAATTAGAACATAAAACCAAGGTCATTTTGCCGCATACGCATTAGTTAAATATTCGTGGTTAAATCTATTGTATGGAACTAAACAGAAAATCAAAATACATATTATTATATTAAATATTAGCTGTGCCCGCGACTTCGACCGCGTGGAATTTAACAAAAAAGTTATTTTAAAAATTTTAAACGAAGTCGTTGAGAACAACCGTTAGCATATCCCGCTCGCACGTTCTGAGCCCGTGCGACAGGCAGCCTTTGTGATATTAAGCGGCGGGAGGCGCTTTTACAATTATTGTCTGTCTGTCAGTCTGTTTGTTCCGGCTAATCTCTGAAACTGCTGGACCGATTTTGACGGGACTTTCACTGGAAGATAGCTAATGTAATAAGAAGTAACTTAGGCTACTTTTATTTTAGAATTAATAACTATTAATAACTATAATTAATTTATAAAATAAAGGTAGCCTAAGTTACTCCTTATTACATTAATTATCTGCCAGTGAAAGTAGGATGGTCTAATTTTAGAGAAATGTGAAGATTGGCTCAAGATAGGAAGGAGTGAAGGTGCGTGACCAATCGGTATTCGGACTCTGTGATAATGAATTTTTAAAAAATATTTTTTTGCAGTTACCTATTGGAAAAATACGAATTTTAAATCGAGAATCTGCAAACGTATGTTACTGAGGGTGGGATGCAATTAACATTCATTATTTTTCTAATAACTTCTAAAGGGTGTAACTAACCTCCCTAGGAACAAAGTAAATTAAGTGTAAACTTTATTTTGTTTATAGTATTTGTGCTGTTTTAGCAAGACATATTTAAAAATTTTAAACTAAAAATAGTTTGGGAATGTCCAAAAAAACTAGTAGATATTAATTTTGATGTACATGTACACCATGTACCTGTGTAATAAGATCAACATAATATGGCTTACTCTTTACGAATCATTTTGTATAAATTTGTTTTTCGTTTTTTATATAAATGATAGAGATAGAGATACAGGTAATAGTTTAAAATTTAACGAGTGATTTTTTCTTACTTGTCACTTGTTTCAAAATACGTTTTACCTTCTAAAATTTATAATGACAAACAATGATATTAACAACTTAAACTGTATACTATAATCACAATCCAATCTCCAATATTTATTACCTGACATATCATACCATTTCGGAATTCCAATTCAACCGAACCACACACCGCATAAAAAGAAATTTGATATTCGCTCTATAAGTTAAGGTCCGTTTTTATATTTTTATTGGCATAAAAATACACGTCTCTTTTTGGACCAATGACATAATATTGTAAAAATGTCCAACGCACATTAAATCGGACACTAATGACTTAATTCTTCTATAAAAAGAATTCTGAAATAGATATTATTTTCTTCAGTTCAAATCTGAATAAATCCAGTACCATTTTCCACTCACAAGAAATATTTACCATCAGGCACCGTTATTACAAAAAGGCCCTGTTACACAGACGTGTCTCGGGCGCGGCATAGTGCGTTCTTTATTCGCAAGCGTTGTCGATAAATGTTACAGGAAAATTTAGATAAATTGAAGCAATTATTATTTATGATATCGATTAGCTAATAGCTAGTCAGACGATGAAGTAACAATGCGTTTTAGTTGATTTGACATTTTTAAAAGTTGGATTCCATGAAAAAGATCGCGGAGTTCGAAGCGCCGTGAGAACATACCGCGTGTATGGCAGTGTAACTAAACCTTTATTATTTACATTTCATTTTCAAATAGATAATGCACTGTTTATGTTATTGTTATTAACATGAGATACCGTCGGCATGATTCATTAGATCCGATGCCGCATAAGTAATGAAACTAGACCGTCATTGTTTATGAGGTTACATATTTATTAAAATTATAATACTCCTATTACCATAATGATTAATAATTCCGTCAACGACAAGCCGCTTGGTTATTTATTGTACATATTTGTTTAAGCACTTATCCACGTTAAGTTAAATTATCTCAGGTATTAAAAGGTTTTATTTCCAAAATTCAAATTAAACGTTTTGGTTATTCATCAGTCATCGCATAAAGTACCTGTTTTGTTAATTTAAACGATTATCTACAGATAAATATTTTACTTTACCGCATAATGAAAATATAGGTGGTGAAGCAGCAAATTAAATGATGTTACTTGGGTTTTGAAAATGTTCAAGAAAGGAAATGGAAGGTGTTCGGATTTATCTTTTCATTTTTGTTTGTAATTTATTGGCCTGGTCGGTCACGCATTTTTTACGTCTCAAAATTTTGTTGTATTGTCATGTGTATTTGCTATCCGTTTCTTTCTTTGGCTATTTATGGTTTTATAATAGTATGTATCGTATTTTTTCCCTTTTTAGTATTGCCGTCTCCCATTGTATTATTTTTTCTTTGTGTTCAAATGTGCATCTAGAGTTTAAGTTAGTTTATATATTTATTAGGGGTAATTGACCCATCGGTCCATTTCGAGGACGTAGATGATGCACCGACACATAGATTACAATGTTGCACTTTTTGTATTTACGGTTTTCCATCCTTTTTGTTTGTTTTATTGTTTCAAGTGTCGGTGCATCGGAACCACCCCTCCTCTAGGGGCGGTTCTTAAATTCATATATAATATAGTTAACTTAATACAAAAAAAATACAGTTAGAACAGTTCATTCATTCAAATACAGTTAATACAGTTCCAATCAATTCATTCATTCAAAATCATTCAATTCAACATATTAGATAAAAATATCAAACGTTTATAAGAGATCATCTTTAGTACGTTTTAACATATAGCAACAATTACAGCAAGATCTCTATAAACGTATAGTATAAATAACATATAGTTCAATCAATCTATCATAATAATTTAATCTTCGTAAAATAGTAGCAGTCACGACGTTCCATAAAATTAGTGTATATAGTTTTTAAATAGTTGGGTGTAATAAACAATTAAAACACGAAGTCAGTTTATTGCACCGATTCCCCCATAGGAATCAAAAGAAGTGGCACATCTGTGCAGCGATGAAATAATTAATTTCATCCATCTAATTAAACAGAAGGATTGAATTAAAAAAATTTAACTTGTACAATAAAATATTTTTTGGTAATTCATTTTCGTTCGGTTTCGAAAATCCAGTCAAAATCATTAGGAAATTATAAAATGCATGAACATTCACGTAGGTTCCGTTATCTGCAAACTTTCTTGTTCTTAAGATCTCTCCTTTTATTTAATCGATTTTGAAGAAATAGAAATTTTTACTTTTTCCTGAAGGTTGTACATATCTTTTACAAGAAAATTTTTAAAAGTTGAAATAAGCACTTAAAATTTACCAAAACAAATAATGCGAATGTCTATTTATGTTTGTGTCATTTAAACGAAATATAATTATTCCCTAATAATAAAATCTGAACTAACTGTATGTCATATGATTTGCAATCGTTGTTTATTTATGTGGGAGAAGAAGAGACAGAGAGATGTAAGTAGGTAACGGTTGCTTTCACGAGACATTCTTTTATTTGCGCACCCGGACCGCTGAACAAAAATAAATAAGTCGACGCACAATGGAAATTCCTATTGTCATCATGTCAGCGGCGATTAAGGAATCCTTTGGAAGAAGCGGTCAGACCTCTTGTAATGTCAACATTTAGTTACTTTTTTTCGGCAGACCGCTTTTTTTATGTTCGCTTTTATTTCAAAATTGCTATCTATCTGAGCTCTAAATTACGCGCGCCACACACAGAAAAGCGTTGCTCCAAATAATAATTTTACTATTTATGACAATCAACTCAAAGCAATAGTCTATGATTTGTGTAGAATGCATGTGACTGTTTATGGGAACCGCAGCCCCCTGTGATACCCTCAGCGGTAACGTTTGTTTTAGGTGGTTGCTTACATTAAATTAGAGAAACATATTTTAATTAATTATTATTGTTATTAATGTACTAGCACTTTAAACCGACGTGTCTTGTGATTAACTAAAAATCACTCTTATAGGTGACATTAAACCCTTAGTTTAACTTTCCTTGCTGTTTTTTAAATGGACTTGTGATTAATTCGGTAATAAATATTTCTGTAATACATCAAATGATTGAAAACATTATTAATATGATTGGTAAATTATCTATAAAACATTGGTTATTTATTATTCAATTATGAAAATATTCATTGGCAAAGAAGATGAAAGTATATAGGGTTAATTAGTATATAAGGTTAGAGCTAATATAAAAAAAGGCGAAAAGCTACAAGAAATCGCTGATTTTCGATACCTACTACCTAGGAGGTCAGAGATATAAAACAAAGGATAGTGCAGGATCGAATAGCTTTTAATAAAAAAAAATTACTTCTGTGATGACAATTTTTCTCTATTTTTGATATAACATTGTTTATGTATGTTTTTCAACAACCCTATCTACAAATTTTGAAGAAAACGGTCATACCAACGTGTAAATATTACATATCATCCAAAAAATAGAATGGTCACTTTTTTCTGTTACAAAATGTTTCATCATTATGGTTCATTCTATGCCAATAGTTAATTTTAATTTGTTACTACATATTTATAATATTAGTTACCGTGTTTATTATCCCATACAGAAACAAAAATGAGCAAACGTGACTTTCCGATCACAAGATACATAAATTAAGAAAAAACTGCATTTTTAAAATGTGTTATGTAGTTTAAAGATTCGATCTGGTTCGGCAACGAAAAAAATATATATTGGTGTTTCATACCCGTCAGCTAGTAATGCTGGTAGGTGGATAGTGTAGTGCAAAGCCGGAGCGTAGGGCGTAAAGCTCTCTTCAGCCTCATTTTTGGAATCGCGAGTTAAGGTGAAACGAAATAAAAACAGAAGAGAAGTGTAAGATTATCTGTAGAATATTGCAGCCCCAGAATTTGCCTAGATGATCCAAGGAACCACAGAAAACTTGGACCAGGCAGGTAAACCCGGATTCAATCCGGTGATCTGCCGAATGCTAAGTTTTGATCTAAATATATTGATAAATATATAGGTACAATATTTATTCAATTTATTGTGCCACTTTAATTTCCAACAGCTGTACAAAAGAACTATATAATCTTGCCATTAAAATCCGGAAACGATTTCTTTAGCAAGAGACCGCAATAAATCTTATGCATTGCTTACGATTGAATACAAACAATCGAAGAAATTATACATTTCACATATACATGTACAGTAACATGCGTACAATTCGTCGTTTATTCTATTACATAGGCAAATCAATGAGTGTGCCTGTATGCATGGATGTGGTTGGTAGTCGTTAATATTTTTTGACGATCGTTTCATTTTATTGCGATTCGCGGATTGCTCATTGTTTGCATTTGTTCCAGTGGCCGGAGACCGTGCCATAAATTTGCGTTTACTATCCCGCTAATTAAAATCAACGACAATCGTAAAGAGCGCAAACGAAACGGCTGTTAAAACCACAGACTGGCCTCTGCAGTAGGCCAGCACATAAACATACATAAACGCATTTCGACCACATGAGTTATGCTTGAGAAAATGTTAAGACGCAATCTACTGCTACTTAAAAAAAGAAATCCGAAAGCAATTAGGATTGTGCTTTGTGGGTTTTCTACTTATATAATTTTTTAATTGGATTCAATACATATAAATATACGAGGATGGATCAAATATAAACGAGCCTTTGTTTAAAAACATTTATTTTGAAAAGTTTACAAAAACACAAATTTCTTATTTTTCGACATATCCCCCTTGTTTGTTTATACATTTTTCCCAACGTATTGCAAATCTTTCATCCCATTTTCATAAAAAGAAGCAGGGCGGGTGGATAGACATCCAGTTGTGCACAAACGTCTCCACCTGTTTATCGATCTGAAATCACTCGCCTCCTAGTGATTCTTTGAGGGTTCCAAACATGTGGAAATCACAAGGAGATAGCTCTGGGCTATACGAAGAGCTGAGTTCAGTGTATTTCACATGTCACGAATGGAGTACGTCTTCCTTTTTCGGCGATAAGCAAGTTTTTACCTGACTGAGAAGTCAGTAGTACAGACAGTAGTAGGCTGCATTAATAGTTCTTCGCTCCTGCAAAAAATCGACCCCCTCCAGTCCCAAAAAACTTGGCTAAAACTTTGTCTTCAGACAGATTGTGTTTTCGGCTTCACTGGGTTTGATTCATCCTTCCGCCGCCACTCCATGTTTTCACGTGTAAGAAACTCAATAATAATTCGTTGCGCAACGCCGCTATACATCTCTTTCTCACTCATTGTGATACCTATTAACCAAGCGAACGCAGCAATACGACACGTCGTTTCCGTGCCACCTAATATCCCCACTTCAAGTTCCTAACGCCCGGATGCGCTTTCAACAAAAAGGCTCGTTTATATTTGATCCACCCTTGTACATATGTAAACCTTGACGATAATATTTCGTTTTAGAAGGTGTAACGAATGTTTAATTTTAATATTATTATATGGCGACTGTATAATAAAAGAAGACTTTATATTTAAACAACTAAAAGGCAACTTATGGTTTAAACACGTCTATTTAGGTAAGAGCAGCAGAAGTCAAATAAACTTTAAAGTAAGTCATTTTAGGAAGACGAAGCTAAAAGAACTATTGGACTGGAAAAAGCTAATATCTAACTTTAATTAGACACATTTGGTCTTTGTTTAGCTTGTTTTGGCCTGAGATGAATGTACAGAGGATTGTCGTAAATTTCAATAAAAACTGTGGGACATTTTAGTGAAAATAATCTTATCCAAAATTAACAGTTTACTCTGAATTTCGCCTTTTTAAATCGACTTCATCGTGTCGGACAGTAGCGTACCGCTAAAGCAAAAAATTCAGGTAATCAAATCTTATAGGTTAATGGCGCGCTGGCTATTCCCGTTACATAGGGTCAATTGCGCAACCGGTATAAATTTATTACTAAAATTTGCAACTAAATCTTCGTCCGCAAGGTATGCTGATCTATCCCAAAATGTTACGAGGTACATTACGGGCGTACGTTACGGACATCTGAAATTATTAAACAGTCAGAACTCGAATAATTATGAATCATAATAATAAAATAATAATGTAAATAGATGTATGACTTTTATGTTTCAAAAAAGTTTATTGAGAAACTCTACAATTGTTATGGCATATGATGCATTTTTTAAGATAACTAATAAATAGGGCCTAACTTTGTTTATAACTATAATAATATGATAGATAAATATAATATAACTTAGTATAAAGTTTAACCAAGGTAACTCATAAATATATGAAAATACAGTGAAAACAGTATAAAAATCTGGTTGAACTTAGAACTTTAGTTTTGGTACAAGAAAAGGGACAATTTTGGTTTACATTTAAAAGTGATTTTAACATGCATAAAGAAAACTCCGTACATTATATTTATCTATCATATTATTATCATTGTATCGAAGTTTTGCATTATATTAGTACTCTTGAAAAAAGCATCATATGTCGTAACAATTGTATAGTTTCTGAATAAACTTTTTTGGAACATATAAAAGGCGTGCTGTTTACATTATTGTTTTTTTTTTTAATTATACTATTAAAAACGGAGTAAGCCTAATAAATAGAGTAAAAATAAAATTAAAACCTTAAGCAACCATAACCATCTAATCTAATCGTCCAAAAACAAATTTTTTGCTTATAATTTTATAAAACAAAAAACTCATAATTTATGTGTGGGGTGGGTTCACTATTTACGGTAGGTAGTGTTTTGCATTGATTGAGAAAAATCCAACTCATAAGAATAAGATTTTAATTTCCTGTCCGCATGCACTTCTATAACCCCTTTAAAAACACCATTTGAGAATTCCTTAGAATCATGCATAAATATTTAAGAGAAAAAAATAAAATAAAAATCTTCAATTATTTTAGAAAATCTTGAACTTCAAAATATATCGCACAGTTCTCAGAAACAGCATTCCCCATTATGCTTCGCGAGCTTACACATACATATATTTTATGGGCACATTGTGCACACATAATTGTTAGTGCACTAAACGTCTAAATAAATTATCATTTTCTTGACAAAGCAAAGCCTGAGCAAAACTCCTGGTCAAACTCTCATTAAAATCACGTACGACGTAATAAATGACATGAGTTCGAAAATAAACCGAGGAATTCCCATGAGCAAGTAGCTGCCAATATATGCGCATGGACATGTACATACGGCATTTGATTATACGTGTATAAATTTATAGATTCAACAAGCACACACATTTATAGGATTTCATAAAATATAAATTTAAAAATAGAAACGAAACAAACACTGCGTTTAAAGAACACAATAAATAGTTCAAACCTCAATTAGAACAACGAACAGACATACCTACATAAAATTAGATAAGTAATACCTATAACAAAAATATACAAAATGTACAAAATTGATACATTAATTTACAACCCTGGCAGAGTCGAGTGTGGCAATAAGCGCCATAAAGAGACTGAAGAGAACTGTTTAAAATACGAAACTGTATTAAATTACAAAAAGAGAGACTTACCCCTATATACCACAAACAATCACTAATGCGAACACTTGTTTCGCCCACTTACAGTGTGGGCATATTCAACGCAAGACTGTTTTTTTTTTTTATTTCACTTTTTAATTAAGTTACCAACTTCAAAGACTTTCTGTTTTGATGAAAGTTGATTGGGAATACTTTTTGAAAGTGATCTAAATTTATTGTTTAATACTTTAATTTTTGATACAAACTTAAAATAAATGAGATAAAATAGATATCTTTGAAATTGGTCACAAGTTTGCATATCAGCTACACTTAAACCTTTTGAAAGTTTCAAATGAAGTTGATATGCTTCTAATTCTAATTTAGTATGATTATAATAATGATAATTGATTTCCGAAGAAAGCCATTTACGTTGTGCGGTGTTTAAAATGATTTTTTATTTTTACAATTATTTGAGATGTTAATGAAAATAAATTTTGGAAAAACGTTAAATCGAAGGCATTTCTTTAGAAATCAAATATCTGTACTAAGTTTAATTCTACATTTAAGAACCTTAAATCTATTTAACTCCTTTGACCGGGAAGTCATATTCGAAATAGAGAATAATAAAGGAGACTGTGGTATCTAATAAATTACAAAAAGAGGGACTTACCCCAATATACCACAAACAATCACTCTTTTTGTAATTTATTACATACCACAGTCTCCTTCATTATTCTCTATTACGAAACTTTATTGTCACCAGAATAATTATTTCACCACACTCTTCAATGGCTTTCTCAGGTGGAAGAAGAATTGAAAACAGTATTGATACAAGGATTAATGATCCATGCACTTCTGTGCGTCTAATTTATTATTGCTTTCGTAATTATACATATATCGTATTTGTAGTTAGTTTCAATGTTTAAATATTAATTAAAAATTTTAATGACTATAGTATAGTATACTATACTATGAAATATCTATAAACTTAATAATATCATTAACATAAATCGTAACAAAATGTAAAACCAAGTCAGGAATAGGAATTGCTTTCAATGTTTATTTTATATTTCAGACGCGTTCTGATGACGATATTTCACATTGATTCCAAACAAAAATATGCATCGAGGTCTTCTCGGTTTTGAATAATATGTTGACTTGGTGATAACGGTTATTGACCGCAACCTCCTGCCTGACAAACATTGTACGTACGAGGTCGCACAATAAAATAGCAGAACACACACGTAGTACGTAATAATAATCAGTAATTAACCACTTGTTCAATAACAATCAATGATCTAATTTTACTTAGATTTATTCAGTTAAATCCTTCAATGGTTAAAAATAATTTAATATCTGACGTAAATCAAAACAAGGAAGAATAATATCTAAAGATACTTATTAATTTTATTGACAAGGTTGGTATTCAAAAATGTGAAAATCATGACTGATAAATATATCTGTATATATATACACACCAATTGATGTTAAATTTATATTCATTTTTATATGTAGAAGATTAGGAATTTTTAAGGAAACTATTCAAGAACCTGGTTACAAATAGCAATTATTTTTAAATCCATTTGTGGTATTTAAAATAAAATAGTATTTAGAGAAAGTACACCTACATTTATTCTTTATCTTTGCTTTATTTTTTTCGTAATCGCCGAGTTAACGACTGCTATTATAAAACTAATAAATGACATAGGCGAACCCCCGACAGAAGCGAAAAGCTGCATTTAATTTTTCGGTAGAGATTAGACATACTTTCAGTTATTGTAGGACCTGTATTCTGTAAATCATTTGTATTAATGATGACGATCACGTTTTTTCTCAGCCCATGAGAATACTGTGGTCAATGTTAGAAATAAGGAGGTATTAGCAACAGTAGGAGAACAAAAAGGTGTCGATTTGTGACGATGGATGAAACATGGTTCTATCATTTCACACCGGAGTCTAATCGACAGTCAGCCGAGTCGAGTGGACTGCAAAATTCCATGAATTGGACTTCGAATTGCTTCCGCATCCACCGTACTCTCCAGATCTGCCCCCAGCGACTTTTTGCTGTTCTCAGACATCAGAAATTTCGCGCCGATGAAGAGATAATTGTAATCGCCAAAACTGAAGCTTATTTTGACTCTAAAGACAAATCGTATTATAAAAGTGGTATCGAAAAATTGCATGACCGCTATAATCGTTGTATCGCTCTCGAAGGGAACTATATTAAATAATACAATCAAATTCTTAAAAAAAAAAATGTTTTTTTCTATGCTAGCCTACGAATTTTTCAGCCCGTCTGTTATTTCCATTAGAAGGAGAAATGAAATAGGAGTAAAAGAAACAAAAGAAGGCCTAGATTAATATACTATGGGTTGTTCTAGTTTCAGAGAAATACGAAGATTGACTCAAGATATGAAGGAATGGAGGTGCGTGTCCTAGCAATCTTCGGACTGACAGCTCTATAATGATGGCTATTTTGTTATTTCACCTCGTACATATCACATATGCATCAAATTGTATCTACGTACCTACGTATAATGCAATTCAACGAACCGATTAGCAAGTGTCCTGATCTCTGTCTCGCGCACTTATTATGGCGTAAGATCATCAATCGTATTGCATTCTACCGTTATAACCGAGACGCCTAAGGTACCTCTACCTCTACTTATCCACATAAAATACAATAGTTTGCTCCGCTGATCTGAAGGTTGTTATACCATACCTTCTTATACGTTGCTTAATGGATGGGATGCATGAGGGTCCGCAGAGGAAAAAGAATAAAAACGCTCCAGGTGTATTCGTTGCTCGTTCTTTTTTACTGATGGTCAACGGCAGATCTGGCGAAACACGACACACGACCAATCGTAATAATGATAAAGACACGCTGTTGCTGCAAGTGCTAATCGAAGTGCCTCTCGAAAGTCCCGTTGCATCTTTTCATGTTACCGGACGAGAAAAAAGACAAAACGTAATTTATAGATCATGCATAACGAACGTACGTATTTAAGTGCGACGTTAATTAGTAAAATACTTTGAATATTTCCAATTTCTAATTAGATACTATTTTTTACGGAAGCAACTAAAACTAAATGCATAGCTAGGTACGCGCCACCCTATTAATTATAAAATGGTTGACTTGACAATATAATTGAACTTCTTCAGGTTCGTTGTGCCCTCAACTGTCAACGGCAAATGTCAAACAATTTTGGTTAGTTTTAAATATGTAAATAGAAGTACATATACATAACTTCTGTTGTTGGTGTAATACATAAATACACACATTCTCTGCTAATTTATTTATGTAGTTACTCACTTACGTGAGCACGTAAAATATTTTTATCAATTGAAAAATCTACTGGTTTTACGTTTATATTTTAAAATATGGAAATAAGTTGCAATATTCCCACCGATTTCTCCAAAGGTGAGGTACAGGTCCAACCTAGTCCAGAAAAAAGAGATGTCTGATCGGCGAGACCTGCTTGGAGGTACAAAGTCAAAGTATTAAATTTAGGCTTGGGTCAAGCATTTGACTGAAACTATATTTATAGACTAATTTATAATTGTAGAGTTCAAACAACATAAAGAAAAAACCAAGCATTCCTTGACATTGTACCAAGCGAGTTACGCGATTTTTATTTCTGCCAAGTTTGGAAGGCTATACCTCGATAGAAGCGATAGGTGGCTTATTCCCAATTTTTTTGGAGAAACCCACATCTGTTCTTAACCTTGCGCACAAACGGCGTTATGCTTGAACAGTATGGTCACGTTTAATTTATCTTCAAACAATTGAAGTGTATATTTAGTCACCAATAGATATGTTCATTCATTATATTCTTATTGGTAAATTAAAAATTTTATCGTTAAAGTTCACAATAATTTATCTATAACGCAATGTTTTGAATTAAGGAAGCGCCAGCAAATGATAAGTAACTAGCTCATCATTGTTCAAAAGAGGTCAATAACTGTGTTGTATTGTAACAGGATCAAAGTAAACATTACAACAATCAGCGTACAAAACAAACTGAAAAATCAAAGTTAATTGAATACTTACACCCATTTGCGTTTAAGAAGAAACAATTGTTTATTTAGTAATTTTTGTAGTTTGACCGCGATATCTGTCCGACAAACGGACGAACGGAGAAATCTGTCCATTCCGTTTCGTAATCTGATACGTACACATGAAAACTGTAGACGATATTTTATGAAATGTTACGGTCGTTCCTTTGTATTATCGTTATTCTAATCGTTCAAGTCATCATCATCATAGAGTTATACAGTTCCCATTTAAAACTAATACATAATATTCGTGAAACAGATAAGATCGGAACGTATTTGTGAGATCGATAGGAAAAGAAACAAGGAATCATGATTCATGACGTTGAAAGACTACTGCAGTCATTGTTCAGACCGCGTGAAAGAAATATTATGTATCTATATGTCGGAATAACTCGATTTTAAAAGCAACTTGGTCCTTTAGATTGTCAATGATTTATTTCAAAAGAACGATAAAGGTATTTAGTTGATGGCACACGCCACACGGTGAACGAATCATCCACATTCACGATGACTCACTCACGTCTTTGCAAAACCCAAGATAAAGTTATCAAGACTAAATATTTAAATCGAATGTTTTTTTACATCTAAAAAGTTTTTATTGTAATTTTCAATTGGGCTCCAATTACTACATATACTAACACTTAAAGTAAATATTTGAAAGAATGATTTATTTCACCTAATACCTAATAAGGTTAATAACAGTTTAATGAATGAGGCTTTTAACTCTTGAAATTCCATTTTAATAAAATAAAACAGGTAGTTTTTTATTCAAAAAAGAAGGAATTAAAACCCTTATTCGTCTAAATTTTAAGATCAACGATCTCACATTTTGAACGCGTCCTACCAAGTAGGGGTATTAGCCCTCGGAGTAGTTGTTTCTGTTTATTCCATTTTTATATTTTCGTAGTTTTTTGTTACAAAACTTTTACTTGTTAACACACAATCTCCACATTTCAATAAATACTCCTGATTTTAAAGACTTTTCTGTTTTAGATTTATTATTTTTTGTGATATCATGTAAATTATTGTTAGTTTTGAATGAAATGTATTTTCCTATTTTATTTGAAATGTAGCCTAGGCAAGTAAAGGACTCGAATTTTGAAGTATTTTTTACCCAGTTTTATATTTAATAAATTCGTTACTAGATAAGTATTGTAATCATTGTTAATAGCAATCTGATAAATTCCGTTTAATTCGGTTTTATAATTTGACATTGTTAATGGTAAAAAAATTTATCTATGTAGGCTTGGTGAAAAAAAGCTAGTTTGTGTGTTATTGGGTGACATAATTTCGCATGAATTAATGATATTTGATTTAGTTTTTTTATGGAAAATTGTGAATTCGTCGTTACCATTATTATTTTTAATAGTAAGTTTGTTTTCTATTTCTAAGGTAAATTTAATTTTAGGATGTAGTTTATTCATGGAGTTTAAGATTGTAGATAAGTTTGCCACTCCCCGCTTCTAAATATTTAGATGTACTATCTTATTGTAAAATATCCCCCCGCCTACCCTTAATTTGTAATTTAGTATATAAGACTTCGTGTCTTTATACTTAGTTTTATTAATCTTCATCTGAAGAAGACTCTATGACTTGGAAATAATTATTGTGTGTCAACAAGTAGTAGTTTTTTGAGAGAGACATCCTTATAAATCTCACAGTCGATTGGTTGTTGGTAATAAAACTTTCTGAGGAAAAATAAATTGTAAAACTTAATTTGCTAAACATTCTAAAAACTACTTTAAGCGATATTCGTTAGGTTCCTCGGCAGTTGAATATGCTTTTAAGTGAAGGCAAAAAGCAAGCAGGTAAACAATAGGGCACCTGTCGGTGAAAACATTGGCGACAGCATGAACGAAAACATTCGAATTTGTCTCCAAAGTTCGGAGAAAATTGGGGCCTCGCCGAGCAATAAACCGGAGACATTCAATGTTGTGGGTCTGACGATAAGCATGCAGTTCCGCCGATCGACGTCTGGCTCTTTGGTGCGGTGTTTAACCGATAAGTGGTGCGCCTTTTGCTATCTACTTACAAGGTAAAGCACTCAGACAGGTAGTAGCGAGGACTAATGGAATGGTCGTCTTCGACGTCTCGTTCTCGTCGGTGGTGGAGAACGAAGAGGGCAACAGGTCTGTTCCTGTTCTTTCAACCAACCTCTTCGATCCTGTCCTATCTTTCTTTCACGAAAACGATAATAATAATTACTATTGTTTCGTAAAGATAACAGGAACCTCCAATAAAATTAAGCACCCTTTCACATTTGTTGCTTATATCAGTGGCGAAATGATAACGTTCCTAGAATTTGGGTATCAACTTGTATGGTTAATTGCTACGAAATGGAACTTTTATCAGCATCATTTATTCTACATGGTCAGTGACATTTGTTGTCAAGGTCGATTAAATTTTCGTTCTTTCATCCTAATTATTACTTTAGGAAGAAAATAAACGAAGAAAAGTTTCAAATTTAATTTATTGAACGCAACAATTGTTTCCCCAATACATTGGCTTCTTCAGGTGAAGATGAGTCTAATAAACAGTTACAAATACCAGCTTATACATAAAAAGGTAAATGGAGACCTATTGACTTCATTTTGGTCGTTAATCAACTTTTCAAAAATTGTATTTACTAGTATCGATATGTTGACGATATATTTGTTTTAATGGGTCTGAACGTCAACTTAATAATCTTTTTAACTTCATAAATAAATTACACCCGTCTATTAAATTTACGAAAGAAATGGAAATAAACAAGTCTATTAATTTTCTTGATTTAACTATAAGTAATATCAACAACAAACATGAATTCTCAATATTGCATAAACCTACCCATAGTGAAATGGTTACACATGCTAAATCGTTTCACCCTTTTAATCACAAAATAGCAGCTTTCAATTAAATGTTACATAGACTAGTTTATCTTTCCATAAACAAAAACAACTTTGATACTGAATTAAATAGAATATTTCACATTGCTGTAAACAACGGTTACCCAGTTGGATTAATACAAACTTTATTAAACAAAAAACTTCATAAAAAAACATTAAATCTCATCTATCCCGTTATTCCTTCAAAATAAAAAATAAGTATTGCTCTATCACATACTTAGGAAATATTTCTTTAAAATTAAAACATATACTGTTTAAATCACATAATATAGTTACTTCTTTCAAAACCAGTAATACTTTATCTAAATTTATTAAACATAACAAAGTGATAAATCTTCAAAATCTGGAGTTTATTTGCTTGAATGTGGCGACTGTAACCAAGTCTACGTAGGACAATCTGGAAGATCTTTCATGCATAGGATTCGTGAACACAAACGTAGCTACACCAATAAAAAAACGGATTCTACATACGCGAAACATTTGTTGCTAGAAAAACACTCTTTCAATGATAATTTCAAAATTTTAAATGAATTATCCAAAAGTATTAAGCTCAATCTAACAGAAAGTTTGTATATTAATAAATATATTAAATTAAATGTTTTACTTAACGACCAAATTGAAGTCAATAGGTCTCCATTGTAAAATTTATTTTCAAAAATTTAATGCCCCCACTTTATTCCCACTTCATTTAGTCTTTACCTTATATATATAAGCTGACATTTGTAACTGTTTATTAGACTCATCTTCACCTGAAGAAGCCAATGTATTGGTGAAACAATTGTTGTGTTCAATAAATTAAATTTGAAACTTTTCTTCGTTAATTGCTTCCTATTGAAATATCAATTTTCAGCAAGTAACACCTACTACAATTATTTAACTAATTATTACTCCTAAAAATCCTGTGTACAACTTACTTTGAACCGCAAATAATCCTAATTGACAATTAATTTGAAAGCAATTAGCTTGACGTTTTAAATTCACTGGAATTTCTTTATTGTGTTGATATTAATTCAATGACTTAACATTTAACAACATCACAATGTAGATTTTAGGCCGTTCTAATAATAAGCTAATATCTACATTATGGTTCTTTCAAATAAAGTTCCGCTATCAATTATGAGTCCAATATTAATACGTACAAGTGTTATATTATGATATTAATAAGAGAAAAATTACATCCCAGACAATAAGAGGTTTGAAGTTTACATTGTGTGATTAAACGAGGTATTAAATAAAATAGACAATAATTGTTAAATACGAATATGAAGTTACACGCATTCCAATTGCACAATATTACACGAATTGATAAAAGTTTTTTTTTTTGATAAAAGGGATAAGACAGATTCATATATATACAAAATGTGCACATACATCAACGGTTTTATTATTACATACGTACATAAGTAAACATTTATAAAAAGCAAACACGAAGTGTGGTTTATTCACAAAAACAAGTTTGTACTTGTTAACAATATCAACCGAATTAGCCCTCGTTGCTCGTGACTAATCAACTTGCGGTATCGATATGCAAGTACGAGAGGAATTTTATCAGTTTATGTTATTTATTGTTACTGCAGTGGCTTCCTTACCAGTACAGAAGAAATAAAAGTGGCTTATGTATCCATATTTATTTACACCGTTTTTACAAAAACAATGAAAACAGTATATGCAGATTTACGCATAAAAAGATTTTCCGAAAAAAAAAAACAACTTCTTTTCATAAGTGAATAATTAAAAAAAAAGGTCTAAGAATAAACAAAAGTAGAATAAGAAGATATATTTTCACATTTAGATATTGTAAGGAACATTCATGTCACAAAGACATAAAAGTTTAGACACTGTCCTAAGAACCCCTGTGTATTTAGTCGATTATTGATGGTTCGAAAATAGTTTCAAGTTATTTACTTCAAAATTGCGAAATGCTAACAAAATAAAAAGAGTAATTTGTAATAAAATGTGCCAACCTCGGCCTTCCAGTTAACAGATTTCAATTATTAAAAAGTGTTTATTTCGTACCTCAAAAGCTCGTAGGCTAGCATACAAAAAATTATTATTTTTTAATAGAATTTGATTTTATTAGTTAATATACTTCCCTTCGAGGGCGATACAACGATTATAGAGGTCATGCAATTTTTCGATACCATTTTTATAACACAATTTGTCTTTAGCCTCAAAATAGGCTTCAGTTTCGGCGATTACGATTACCTCTTCATCGGCGCGAAATTTCTGTCCAGCGAGCATCCTCTTGAGGTCTTAGAACAGTCGCTGGGGGCCAGATCTGGAGAGTACGGTGGATGCGGAAGTAATTCGAAGCCCAATTCATGGAATTTTGCCATCGATTTTATTGATTTGTAACACGGTGAATTGTCTTGATGAAACAGCACTTTCATTTTCTTCAAATGAGGCCGCTTTTCCGCGATTTCTTCTTTTAAACGTTCCAATAACGCTACGTAATAGTTGCTGTTTATGGTTTTCGCCTTTTTAAGATAGTCAATGAATATTATACCACGAACACCCCAGAATACTGATACCTAATTCCTTTTTATCCATTTTTTTTTCAAAGTAAAAAAAGTTCTTTCACTGAAAATGCTATAACTCAGATACTAATAACTGTCAGCAACTAACAGCTGTCAAATTTATACACGCGTCTTTTGAAGGTTAGGGCTAACTAAAAGTCATATGGATATGATACTAGTAGCGCCAACTATGGGTCAGCCTACTAACTTTTCAGCCCGCCTGTTACGTAGTATATGATATGTTTCTTAGGAAATCCGCTAGCCGTTTTCACTCGCAACTTTTCGTGAACTGATAGAAAAAAATCTAAAAGTTGATGAAGATTTCATCTCAGAAATCGTTTAATTCAAGAGTGTTTTTATTTTCGAGACAGAAAACCTATTGTTCAGACCGATGCTACCTACTTTATTATTACATTATTACACATCTAATTATATGAGGACTACAATGTTGCACATAACTAAACACATATAATTTCTATAAATATTTTCTCAGTACTCTTGCACTTGTACCAGTTATGTTAATAATAAAATTATTTTCGTAAATGACAGATTTGAATTTAAATGTTTCTGTAATCAGTACATATTTAAATGGAACCGTTCCAGCAAAAAAACAAGAGGAACAGCAACAACTATATATAACAACAACGCAAAAAGGAATAATATAATCGTTATTATTATTGCAATATTGGCGCCAGTGTTTTGCAAACTAGCGGAAATTCTCCGAGTAATTTATGGCGAGCATAAAAAAGTAACATTTCAAAATGCAAACGCAACAACGCTTTTTGCATAAATTATTTTACACTTGCAAAGTTTCATCAGCGGTCAGATTATGAATTGTCCTTTATGACATTACAATACATATATATATATATATATATATATATATATATATATATATATATATATATATGTACGTACACCGTTTTAGTTTCTTGAAATACCTTTTATACGTAACATGAATAAAATCATTAAACAGTAATGACTAACCACACACAATGGCAAAACGTTTCATGTATTCTTAATTAAGCGACAAAAAATACTATATATAGATAAGTGAACACTCAAGGATTTTGATGTATTTAGAACTGGAGTTATTAATTTACTTTAATGTTGCAATTGTTTAATTTCAAACAAATTTTATAATATCGAAAGTTAGGTTTCATATTGAATTGCTAAATTAGCTAAGCTGGACATGCTAGATAAAAAGTTTAGTAAATAAAGGTCTATTATTGATTAAATAATTTTGTTTTATTACTAGTATTTTTATCTCATTTTTCCTTATCACAATTTTTCTGTAATAATCAGTAATAAGTTTATCTTCCAAAGGCATTAGTCATTTAAAATACAAACAAAAGTTTAAGAAAGCCCTATATTTTACTTGTAATATGGATCACACTTCCACAAAGAACAAAGTAAGTCTTTGTTTTAAGGTATATCTGATAGATAATACATTTTATTATCTGCATTATGTATTTATTTGTTCATTGCAATCTTTGCAAAAAGTAGATGATGATTATTTAGTGTGTTTATATACCAATGGAGAACAATGAAGCAGGGTAAGTTTTCTTAAACGAATAAAGTAGTTAATAGGAATAATACTACGTTACCAAATGCAGTTTACGAATATTTTGTGGCGATTTTATTATTCTACAGACATGTAAATTTTAATAAGGGCGGTGAAGAGATTTAAAACAAAGAAATTGCGTTAGTTAGAAATTAAAAAGCGTTATTGGAAATGAAACAATTTCTGGAATACTTAAATTATCAAATGAATTAAAAACATACATAAAAGGGGCACAAAATCTCCAACAGAACTACGCAGAAGTTTTACTTGTATATGTACAAAGGATAAGAGTCGATAAGAATATGGAAATGAACCTATAAATCTGAGATTAATAAGTTTTCTTTCAATTTTTTTTAGTTTCTTATACTTATTTTAATAATTCGTAACATTTATTAGGATCACTCAATGCTTAAGCACAATTATTTTGCATTTTTATCATTGTTTTTTTGTACAAACATTTCCCCATTATTATTGATATAATATATTTCATATAGAGCGAACGAAACTACCATTTAAATAATGAAATAAGTTTTTCATAGCTACGTAAAAACAAGAAAAAACACAAAACGTTTCAACGATTTTATTAGTCAAAATCTCGACAATTGCTTCTACCAGTCGGTCTTTATCAAGAGTATTGTAGTTACTACCCGAGGAACAGTAATTTAACCTTAAATAGATAACAAATAAGTACAAAGTTACAGATGTATATAAGCCTAAATAGGGGGATAATATTTCAGTTTGGTTATTGACTATATTATCATTCTTTGCAATTGCCAATTTGATTTCTAAAATTTAAGTTAAGTTTTCTACTTTTTCTAACGTTGTGAATTAATTGAATATTGTCGATATCTAAAATATGATTGTTTTCTATGCAGTGTTCTGTAAAACCTGTAGTAGCATTTTTCTTTTTTATGGCTAATTCATGTTCATAAATTCTGTTTTTTAGGGCCCGACCACATTAGCCAATATAAACAGCATCACATTTGTTGCAATTTAATTTATAAATGCCATTTTTTTGAAGTTTACTTAATTTTTGTTTATTATTCACTATAAGATTACTTTTTTTCCCGCAATTTAGGCTTATATACATCTATAACTTATTGTTATCCATTTAAGGTTTGAATTACTGTTCCTCAGCTAGTAACTACAATACTCTTGATAACGACCGACTGGTCGAAACAATTGTCGACCTTTTGACTAATAAAATCGTTGAAACATTTTGTGTATTTTCTTGTTTTTACATAGCTATTCTATAATGTTTCATCAAGAATGCACCATTAATAGTCTTTTTAGTTTTTCATAGTTATAAAAGAATCAGTAAAATCTAAAATAAAAGAAACTGGCACCTAGTTTCTCTCAATATGAAATAAGTAGACACTCTATTGATATGAACATCTTTTATATAAACTATCTATTACAATGAATCGCAAAAACATAACATGACAAATTCTATATAGTGAACAGCGACAACCTCGATTAAATTAATAGCTTCGTGAGTGATTATTGTTAGATATTTTTTGTTCGGTAAAGAAAAATATGAAACGGAAAGTGTTGACATTGTCTGAAGTACTATAAAATTTTTAGGAAATGTGGTGGCTATTACTAATCTTGCAAAAAAATATGGTATTGTTAAATGTACTGTGTGTGCAATAAACAACAAAAACGTTAATATTCTAATGAAAACGACGAGAAAGTGGAAAATTGTTCACTAGAGTCTGTGCAAGCATTTAATATGACAAAACTATTATCTAGAGTGATCAATTGGTTTTGCAGTATTTTAATAAACTATAATTATTAACTTTCAATATTAAAAATATTTTTTGGATTATATGAACATACCTAGTTTTATTATTTCACATACTACAGGGTCTACTAAAAATAAAAAAAGACCTGCAAAATATTTGTGTTTAACTATTGGAGGGAGAGATCCTAAAAGTTATGAATTATTAGAATAAGTATAACAAACAATAACATTTTTTTTTGAAAACTTATTAAACTCACTGTTTAAGCGCAATTTTCATAATCTTATCGGCCTTGGTCGTTTTTACATCCAATAGATAAACATTAAACATACAAATCGTAAAAATACAGAGTCAATACTCACTAGCACCATCTTGCAGTCTCGAATAAAAAGTTTCACTTCAATAAAGTTCAAAATAATGCAACAGATCGATTGTTTGTAACATTAGAAAATATCGCTATTGTTCTTGCTCTATGCTAAAAACAAAAGAATTTTAGAATGCCGCCAGTATTAATTAAACGCAGAAGTTAATCAACTTATCGTTAGAATTAAAACAACAATGGATACATAACGATTTCCCGTAGAAGACAAAGGTAATTTTCCCATTTCGTTCCGGTATAAGAAACGCCATAGATATAAAATCGCCGGTCGGCGCCAAAATACGTAACGCTTGAAAAAATAAAAAGGCAACGTTCTCGAAAATAAAATAAAAAACAAAAAAATGACAAACGTTATTAAACAACACATAAATAAATATATGTATGTGTGCTACATTGTCATTATGTGACGAGGGGGGAGAAATAAACAGACGGTCGAACCTAGAAAGTTGCCGCTCTAGTGACTTTGCGTGTTCATCTAATTGCAGGGACTCGGGTGGATTTAATTGTACATAATGGTCTTGTGGCGCCGGCTTGTTCCGTCTGTACCCGTAAACAAACAAGGAGTAAACCGTACAGCTACAGCTGCTTCCCTTTCGCAGCAATCTCGACTTCCGAAATGACAAAGGGCGCCGTCATTCAATATAGAATATCAATTGTAGAAATACATGTATCTGTTCTACCTATATAATATATTATGGATAAAAAAGATAAAAATGTAACAGGAATTTTGAGATGGCAATTTGTTTTGTACTTAAAGATAATTTGATTATTTTTAATCCTATGAAATTTATATACCAAAAAATACTACAAACGCAAAATCCCCAAAACCCCCTCTAAGATTCTATTTTGAAATTACTACTAGGAACTTTGGTGTCCGTCATTTTCTGCTTGACACAATTGTAGAACGAAAATTTTTGATTGTACATATTTCAATTTTTAAGGGAAAGGGAATCCAAAGTGATTGCTACCAGGGTCGAAAGAATCTATAATTTTAACCATAAAACAAGACTTTTTAGATTTTCACAAACTTTATTTATAATCGTAACGATTATTTCGTCAAACATTGGCTTCATCAGACTATCTATCTTTAATAGTAAGAACTCATTGTCGATACGATCGTCACGATTATAAATAATGTTTGTGAAAATCTAAAACCTCTTGTTTTTGTGATGATAATGGATTTCCATCAAGTTAAGCTCGAATCTTTCCAATTTCTATAATTTTTGATTTATAAGCAAATATTCCATTCCCTCCCCTTGTTCCCCACATTTGCAGGTCAAAAATCTAAAAATAATTTTCGCGAATACAGTTTTGTAAAATAATGTTCAGAAAAAAAAAACAGTTGCATTTTTTTATCAAAGCAATCGAACATTTTAATGGCGTGTAATTTCAGACTAACTAAATTGCATTTGTTACGTTTATTTTGATAATAAAATTTAAATAATGCATTATATTAATTACCTGGCTCAGTGCAATTTCGTTGCACAAGTTATTTTAATTATTTCTGCGGTATGTACAGGCTGTAACGTAACGCTCACGGCACACGATAATTGAATAATCACACCGCAATGATATGCAAAGAGAATCACAGTGAAATACATTTTCCTTAAGAAAATTTCTCTTTCATTTATTTGCATAAACATGCACAATTTCAAAAATATTATCCATTGAGTTTAAAACAATTACGTGATGAAATCCATCAGGATAAAATGTTGACCCATCATCCCCCCCCCCATTAAAAAAAAAGAAGTTCAACAAAAAAAATATTTAGTTCCGGAAGACTACAACTATTTCTTATTTTATATCTACTAATTGCATCAATGTAGATCTAGGATACCAGTTCTGTCTTCGTAAAAGAAAACTATTTACTCAGTTTATAATTGCATGAAATTATTAGTTAGTTAAAAACAAACAAGTTCAATAAAGAGGCACTGTGGGATTAAATACTGAAACTAATTTATCTTCTTCGTTCAAAGTACTCCCATCGTACCCATGTTCAAGAGTTTTAATTTTTTATTCACTTTACCAATTTGATCGGTTGTAGTACTGTTCCGTACGACTAAAGTGAACAAAAAGGTTTTAATATAGAAATAAATATAATTAATAGGTTCTGTTCAAATGTTAATTATCATTTCACAATGTAGATTATAATGAATTTAGACTTTTAGAATCTACAAAATAATGTTATTATAATTTTTACGGAATAATAACGTTTCAAATTGACTTGAAGTTCTCCACAGATTGTTACATAACATGCAACAACAATCTAATTAGAAAATAAAAAACACACTTAATGTCTTAAATACTTTTTTTATTGAAATTCACAACAATATTATTTTCCCACACTGTAACTTTATCAGATAATGATTTAACAAACTAATGACTGATTTAAAGTAATACGCACTGTTTACTAAAATAACCATTGTCTCGATCCGTTTACGTATTATCTTATTATAATATTTATAAAGTTTTCAAGTTTCCACTTTATTCTTAACAACGACAATTCGAAAGATAAACGAAGATCATGTCAAGTTGCGTGGAACTAAACTAAATGAAATGATAGGTAGATATCTAGTTATGGCAGTATATGACCTTCTTCCTGATATCTGCTAATACTTGAGCATGATATTTCGATTGTCCAGGGGCGGATTTACAAGTTTTTCTTAGAAGGACGATATGGGTATAAAAACAACTAAAAGGAAACATTAAACCCCTTAACCTTACAACCTAAGCGTTTTAAACCCCTTAATCTAAACCATAAATACCCCTGAACTTTTAAAAATCCCCATAACTCGTATGGCCGCAAGTATTTAATTGATATGTAAACAAAATTACAACGGGACATACTCATAAATTGCTTTAGCACGTTAACTAGATGTCCCTAGGGTTATGAGACTTAAAAACTTAGGTCTAAACAATAAGGTTATAGAGATACGGTGTTTATATTGCTTAGGTTTAATGTTTTGGGTTGTTGGGTTTTTGAATATCGCGAGAGTTTGGGAGCTGCATTTGAGAGCACTGCTCCGGAATCAAGTCGTGGGAGTGAGGGGGAGATCGCCCCTATCGCTCCCTCTCCTGGAGCATATGTTCACATTTTCTATACAGAGCAGTACATATTACCGTTCGTAGTTTCTCAACATTCCGACTGACCAAATGGCCATCAGAAGGATGAGAAGTGGAAGAAGTCTACATGCCCCCTGTAATTTTGCGACCGTGCAGCTTGGCCCAGCCAGCCAGCTAGCCAGGCCATATAACTGAAGCATGTCATTATTTACCTGGTGAGACAAACGGTCTCTACGGGTTGGCTCGTTGTAGATCCCAAAAGGTCTTTTATCCATCGGCCGCGACGTTGTCGTTAGACGCAATCATGCCAGGAGTTAATCACGCTATAATGGATGGGTATGCGTATAGTTTTCGGAAGAGGGAAACGACCCCGGTCACCATCATACGTTTGTACGGTCGCGTTTCATAATCACCCACCACTTTTCCTCCGTCGTTAATTCGTCTCTAATTTTAGTAATTTACCAACCGAAATTAGGAGGAAGGAATTTTGTAATTGCCGCGTACAACACAACATAAGTATCTACTACAAAGAAAATAAGAATTTCGATCCGTCCAGTAATTTTATAAGCAGCAGCACCAGCTTTGTTTAAACAACGAATTTACATTCGAGACAATTGCCCAACGGAAATCGTTTTCGTGGGAACGAATGCCAAGCAAATAACATCTTTTCAGAAGTAAATAAGTACGTTTTCGATCTTTTTTATTGTCCTCTTAACTTTCGTATGTGTCATAGTCAGTTTTATTGTTATCCAACTAGTCACCGACATTTTGATAAGATTACATGTTTAACAAAGTAATTTTTCAACACCCACATCATAAGAAACAGTTACCTTTCTAAATCAATCATTTTATGCCCATTATGTTTAATGTAATGTTCTTAACAGGATTAACATCAAAATTAATAATTATTTCAGCACACTGTGCCTTCTTCGGGTCTTCAGTGGAAACATTAAATATTTGTAAACTCCAAGTGTGTTTTTATTCAATTAAATTAATTATCTGATATTGACACATGCATATGTATTTCAAAAATAACTTACAAAGAAGTATTAGGTACTAAATTAATTTTATGTACGTGTATAGAAATACAAAATTGTTTTTCAAAGATAAGCGCAATAATATTACAATGGATAAGACGGCGTGAATAAGTTAGATAAAGCTGCGAAATGTGTATAAGTAGACAGGAAGGCTGCAAGAATCTTTAAAGCTAAAGTGTACGATATTTAAGAACAATTACAATACCAAGGCAATGATTATAATCCAAGTTTTATTATTTTTTAACACTGACAAAAACTTCTATTTAATTTTTGTGGTACCCTGATGGGGAAGCGTGTACCATGAATGCGAATTAATCGATTACGATTTTCTTGTAGGTAGGTACCTATAAAAAACTTTTATTGTCCTATATCAAAGACCATCTACACATATGAACGTTAGTATAAATCGTATAGAATATAGATTTATACAAAAGTCGTAACTTTAATGATAATTGGGTACTAGTTCGAAAAAGTGCATCACGTAGAAGAAAGCTTGGTAATAAATTAACCGTTTGTCCGCATGCAAACTACTTTCAAATTGCAAAACGATCAGACAGGACAAACGTCAACTTCTTAAAAGAAACTTACGTATTGTGTCATTGCACATCGACAAATAAATAATACAAAACCATTATCAACGATTCGTCTGTAATACTGATCCTAATTTAAATTTTTATTTTCTTTACATTTACTATTAATGTAGAAATGTGCAAATGATTGTGTACTACCTAATCAATTGATAACGAGAAATTTTACTTTGATTTATGAAAAAATTGTAATCATTTTAGTTAAAAAAATATATTTTTATTTGTAAACATTATTAACATTTATTGGAGATTAAAACTAGAAAGCACTTAAGATAAAGCAATGAACCTGTTACAATTCAAAAGTACGTAAGTTTTTACGACATGATAATTGCCAAAGTAAACTTTAAATTAATTCTATGAACTGTTTTTAAATTGGTATTTTAATTTGTACTAATTTATACAATGCCCACTATGTCCCTTATGATAAAAGTAAATGAAACAACAACCGATTTTTAAAACTACTAAACTATATTGCCACTGACCACAATGTCAAATAAAAATCATAAAAAAGGAAGAACATTTCAAGAAAACTACGTCTTACGTTGATAATGTCTATACTCAAATTGGGCCAAACATGTGTCCGTTTTTCAAAAAATCCGACTAAAAAGTATCCTAAATAATATCTAATAATTTATATCTCTGAGAACTAAAAACGAATTAATCGGAAGAATAAAATTGTTAGTTTTTGAAAATAGAGAAAGACTTAACAATAAAATAGATCCGAATTTTTTACGAAGAAGAGAGATACTATTCTAGAAATTAAAATGATACGTATATAAAATGGGTATGGAATGATAAAAACCGTTTTATGTCCATTTTGAGCTCTAAAAACTACTTATAAAACAATTCAAAATATGTGATTTTTATTCGAGACTGACAATACTCTTTATATACAAACTTTGAAACTATCACAACTAACTATAGATTGGAAAACATTTTTTGGAGATTTGCCTTTTTTAAATATCTGCACATGTCTTAAGCGCACAAGTTTTAATTATTTTTTATTTCATAGAATAGTAGCTAAGCATTAATATACCAATTCAAAAAATAAAGTGATAACTTTTATATACTTCATGTCTTATAAAGTAGAATACCAAAAAATTGTAAATAATAGTCTCTATTTTTGTTTTTTTCGGTAACTGTAATTTTGACAATAGATCCGATTATAAAGATAGAGAGAGAGAGAGACAGCATTTCATACTGTAGCAGTTATCCTGATATAGGAAATAATTGTGGTTCACCTTTTCTGTTCTAATATGGCCTGATGGTCTGTCCCTAGCCACATCAATTTTATATCAACAACTTAAGACATGCAAAAACAGGTTTATAATGTACACTTCATTCGAAGTATCGTGGAATATCAGGAAGTGATTTCTACCGAACGGAATTATTACAGAGCGCATATGCCACAAATTAAACGAATGCATCTTGTTAGTCATCTAAAATTAATTAATGTTTCGTTTCTTGTTCCAGATTACGTGCGATGTTTCTGCAATCTGCCAGTGTGCGTGTCGTCGGGGTACATGTGCAAATCAGGCGGAGGCGGTTGTTTCTCCGACGTCCAAGATGGGACATCGGAAACGCGACAGGCGCCCTCCTACCAAGGACGACACGGATGTCTAGAGCTTATCACGGACAAGTAAGTTACTTTTTAATTATTACACGTATAAAATTCACAAACGTGAGCACATGCAAGAGAGTAAATAATAAAATGTATCTACTTATTAGCATTTTCTTTCTGCTTTACAAAATTGAACTATGTACAGAGTGAATTCTGACACACGTTTCGTGACACTAATAATGTTTAACTAATTAATTGTGGCATTTATTTTTTAACCTCACACTAACTGAATAATAACCAATATTGGTATAAAATGGTTAGTGACACAGTAACAACAAGTAATAAACATCATTTATTAACTTGAAATGTTTTCGGCTATAACGTAAATATAGTGTAAACTCTAAAAAGAAATTATTTCTAACTGCTTCCTAATATTTACTTCTCTACGTTGCAACTCAGATTCTGTAACTGTCTGTTGCTTATTGTACAAACTATACCTATATCAGACACCCTGTATCTTATCCCTACATTTTAAAGTGTTATTAATATCTTATGAAAATAATTAAGGGCATTTTTTGTATTCTAAAAGTTCTTGAAAACAGAAAAGATATCTATCCAAAAAAGAAGGCATTAAAATCCTTGTTTGTCTAAATATTAGGGATCACAGATCCCACATTTGGAACGCGTTCCACCAAGCAGGCACTAGGAACTGAAAGTCAAATCCCACAATCGGTTTCGACCTATCGATTCTCATTTAAATGAACAAGGATTTTAATACCTTCTTTTTTGGATTGTTATATTCGTCTAATAATCGTTCGAAATCAACAGTGTAATTCAATGCCGGTAGGGATATTAGCCCTCGGAGTAGTTGTTTCTATTGCTTCCATATTTATATTTAGAAAAGATATAGATAGTTATATAGAGTCCCATGGCAAATAAACATATATCGTAAATAAGAGAGTGAAAAATCAAAAATAAGTCTAAAACAATACAATAAAATCAAAGAGACACCCCTGTAAGATTGTCTCCTGTTCATAATGCCCACAATAGAAGGGGCGAAACACATGTCCGTTAATAAAAGACTTTGTGGTTTATAGGGATTCTCCTTTACTATTTTAAGTTTAGAACCGTTTACCAAAACATTATTGACATTTAAAATTTAAACTATTAGAACTATAAAATTGAATATGTGTATTTTGAGTAACAAACTAACAGTCGGTTACGCTTCACAAAAATTTTTATTTATTCTTCTCTACAATATTGTTTCAACCCTTGCGGGTCATTATCAAGAGCTATGGTGTTACTAAAGATGTAAATAATGTAACAGACGGACGACAATAAGCAATGGGACAAATAAACTGCAGGTAGTGGTTATCTATTTGGAAGGTCCAATAACAGCGGAGAATACAAAGTGAATATTTCAATTTGATTATTTACAATATTTTGCTTATTATTAATTGCTTTCTTAATTTCTAACGATTCGAGCAAACTCGATTTACGACCTTTTTGTGCAGAATGTAAAAGTTCAATCGAATTAGTATATAAATTATGTTTGAAGTCTAAGCAATGTTAAGCTATTCCTGTATTTTTCTTTTTTTATTCCGTATGGAAAGCACATGTTCTTTAAGCCGAGTTTTTATGGCTCTACCTGTCTGTCCTAGGTAAAAGGCTGTGCAATCTTTACAGTAAAATTTATAAACGCCGCTTTTATTTATTGAATTTGTTTTATTTTTGTTGTTAACTAACAGACTTTTTAAATTAATTTTGTTGGCTAAAATTGGTGTAATAACAATATTGTAGAGAAGAATAAATAAATTTTTCGTCAAACGTAACCCAATGTTTGTTTGTAACTCAAAATACACATATTCAATTTTATTTAAAATGTTTCACAAAGAATGCGATACGCAATCTATCAATTTTATATTAGAACTATTACAAAGCTGATATAATGTTAAAAAAATAGTACAGGTACTTCATATTTTGGTCACATACTTAACGTATCACGCTTCTTTTGGAGGCAGTAAAAATGAGCCATCTTTCACATTAAATTATTAAATTACTGCCTGCAAGTATGTTTATGATTACAACTGTCATAATTAAATGATTGATGATTTATTCTGAAAGTTAAGTCTCCTTCTTTCTGTACTTACATTAAGTCATGATTTTTTTCGCAACTGTTTTTTACAACATAATACAGTTCTCTTAGATCGTGTCATGTGAAGACCAATTGAGTTTCTAACATGTTCGTGAATTTGTATGGCAGTAAGTGTGTCAAGTGTTGGGGTTAATGGAAGAATGACGCATGTTCTCTTTCTTGATTATATATAGCGTTCATTATTTTCGATGCGTTCATTCTGGTGAATGTGTTTCCAACGAGGATCTGGTTTTCGTCAAATTTTTTTTTTCTAAAAGTCATTTTTAAAAAGCTCTCCCATTGCGCTTTTACGCACCAACCGAATACTATTGCAATTTTATTAAATCATATGTTTGTTCTAATCGTATGTGTAATTAATATGATTACTATTTTTCTATTATTATATTGTGAACCGAAAGGAAATTTAAAGATAAAATAAATGTGTTATAGAAGTTATTAGGGATAATAATGTTTTTGAAAGTAGGTTTGCAAATCAATGCAACTGTAAATGTAGCAACAATTAGTAGCCTCGGAGTAGTTGTTTCTGTTGATTCAATATTTATATTTATATTTATAATATAGTCTGTAAAGGCCTTTCTGCCAGCGCCCACCTGATGAGACCCGATAGGTCGAAACCGGTCGTGGGATGTGGCTTTCGGTTCGTTGTGCCTACTTAGTAGGACGTATTCAAAATGTGAGATCTTTCATCTTAAAATTTAGACGAATAAGGATTTTAATTCCTTCTTTTTTGAATATGTAATATTTTCGTCTAGGAGTCCATCGGAATCAACAGTGTAATTCAATGCCGGTAGGGGTATTAGCCCTAGGAGTAGTTGTTTCTGTTGATTCCATATTTACATTTATATTTATAATATAGCCTGTAAAAAATTACAAAAATTAGAAAGCTTTATTTATTTTTTCTGAATTATCCGTCCCTTAGTGCCCATCTAAGGCAAAATAATAAGGTGGTCTCCAAATGTAGGCAACTAAATATACACGCTTTTATATAGTATTGTACTCATTTAGGCTAATAATAATTTTTAAGAAATGCAGTATAAAATTCCTGAAATTATTTTACTGTTCTTTGGAAACCTATTCATAAGCATTTTTGATAAATTGATGGACTTCAAATATGAACCGCAGAAGTTTGGATATAAAACAATGAGAATCAGTAATAAACAGGGATCCAGAAGTCTTCTTTAAGTGACCGATGGTTAATGGAAAATAGATATATGAGGTTAAGTTGTTTGAGGGGGAGAGAAGTTACTGTTCCTACTTGACTCCGAAGCAGTGTTTTCAAATGCAATCCTCAAACTCCCTCTTCAGGTGAAGAAGATACAGTGTATCGTAATAATTATAGTGTACTTAAATAAAGTTTTGTAACCTTCGCGTTTGTTTTTGTGAATTATGGAGTTACAAGAAATTAACGCCTCATCAATATCGTATTCCCTCGAAATTCATAAACTCAAGAAGCCAAAATGTTAAACACAAGCAATTTAAACCCCGTCACCTTATAACCTAAGATTTTATACCCTTTAACCTAAACCTTTTAAAACTCCCGATCCTATAAACTAACGTTTTAAATCGAATAACCCAGAGATCAGCGAGTCAACGCTTTTAAATATTTAATTGATATGAATATAAATTATCACGCCGGCATAAAATACTGGCTAGTTGCTTACATAATAGGGTCAAGGGGTTTAAAACGCTTAGGTCATAAGGTGACTGGATGCTTGGGTTTAATGTTTTGGGTTATTGCGTTTTTGAAATTCCCGGAAGTTAGGGTACTGCATGTGATAGCACTGCTCAATGTCTTGGGGTAGCGATCGCCCCTGTCCCCCCCGCCGCTAATAATAATAATTATATATATATATATATATATATATATATATATATATATATATATATATATGTATGTATATATAACCTAACCTTTTATAAATTTGATGCGTGCAACTATACACGATATGCTATGAGGTATTTTTACATTTTATAACTAATTATATTTTATCAACAAAATAGAACATCCTATGTGATTAATTAAAAACACACAGTAAATATATTTTACTTATGACTTTCGAAAATACACTGCTTTCTACGGTAGTTATTGTACTTTCTACAACGCAAATCATTTTATTGTTAGTAAGCTCGTTTATTATTCAATGTTATTTACATATGTGAAAAAAACAACTCAAAATGGGATGAAAAGGTGGAGTATTCTACATATAAAACCAACGTTTCATCCTAGGTTGCAGGGTTTTATCAAGTTTACAATTATTTAATATTAAAAATTCTTGTAACAAGGGGCAGAAATGGTAAATATTACTTACATATACATATTATATTAGATCGGTCTAGTACGATTAATACATGATAATTAATTTATTATTAAGTACAGAACAATTGGTCATACACATCGAAGCGTCTTACGCTTTACACTCGTCGATCGGCATTCCGCCCTAGATTCGGTCCAGTTTGTGCGATAATAAACAAATAAATAAAATGCTGAGAAAACCGTAACCGCTCGTAATCGAAAGAGAGACCCCGTTATCATTTATTACAGCCCAGATAATGACAATTAATTACGCCTTGTACGTACATACAATCGTACCACAATAACAGCAATTAGAGACAAGTCCGTAGGCGAATTAACGATTAACGGCTATATGACTCTATTGTCCGCAATTCATAAATATTTATTTATACGGTTGAGAACTTCATTATTTGTTTTTCGTGCTTAGTATGAAGATGATTTTTTTACCAACATCGCAGACGTCTTTATTAAAATAACTATCACAAAGGAACAATGTTTAAAAAGGAGTGTCCCTTTTGTAGTATCCTAAAAGAAATGCAGGTTTTGCCTTATTTGGAGATTCGTAAAGACCAAAATTGTTTTTTACTAAAAGAAACAAATTCTTTGGTGTCGAAATTAGGAAACATTTTTTAAATACAATTAAATAAAAAACTCATTTAAATGCTTGAGAAATTTATATACAGTTAAGATGTTAGATAGTGTTCGAACATGAATCGCAAATAATAGACGTGTTTGTAAAATTAAATTTAGTAACAAATTACTCTTGATAAAGGGCTTAGTACCCGAAACGTATATAAAGTTCTCATTAAACTATTAAGCCATTTAACGGTGTTTTATTTTTAAAATTTGTTACGAATACAGGAACAATTCCTGAATTCGAAGAGTTATCAATGAACTTAATTTAATTAGATAAAAATGATCGAGTAATTTAGTCCAAGAATTCTAATGTAAAATAAATTAAAATCACGGAGAATACGTTTATCAAATATCAAAATTTAATATTAATGTGTACCGTTTAAAATAATGTCATTATAACTTTGCCATTAATATATTTTCTTTTAAAACCATAATTAAATTTACTATTATTTATTTCCTTAAACTGATTAAATCGTAGTGAATGAAGGCTCATTTTAATCATTCAGAAATACTTCTACAACAGTAATAAATGTATAAAATCATCAGTAAGATCGCTAATCACATTCCGATCTATTTATGTACCTAAAAATGCTAATGAAGTTGATTTACTATATCAAACTAATTAATTATATTGTTTGTGTTGTTTACATTATATAATTAAATCGATACGAATTTAACAATGCAAATATATAAGATGTTATCAATTTTATGAAAACTGAAGAATCAATAGGTATAAGATTGACTACTGCTTTTTTCATTAAAGGATTCTTTCAAATTTTTGTAATTGTAACATGTTACATCAATCGACAAGTTTTTTAAGGTAGCTTTATTACGCGTGTTGTAGTGCTCAAAAATAAATTCTACTGCTTGTACAAAAAAAATAATATGCCTTAAACAAACAGATTTCGTTTTTTACTGAATACCTTTTCATTTATGCTGACATACATAACTGTTTCATGTGTCAAAAAAAATATTATCCCCAAAGAATACCTATTAATTCAAAGATTAATATGGATCTCATCGAATTTTAAAGTATACCAAAAAAATGTTACTTCATTTAAATAGCTATAACTTTTTGCTGAAATTACGATTTTTTTACATAGGTCATTTTAAAGAAAATTAAATCCTCTGAAGAACTGCTAAGAAGCTATTGTTGTTTTTGAGCTTTGAAAGTTAAAAATTAAGAAAAAAGTCATGGCAAAACTCCTGTATCATATTCAGTATATACAGGGTGTACGTTTTCAACTTAACCCCTAGACTATGTTCGGACTGAATTGGAATATCGTTTTGAAATTTTAGTTGAATAAGTTTTCACAGAAGGCCTACCATTTTAAAATATTTTCGAATTTTTATCACTCCGGTTATATCGGAAGTTGACTTCAACTTTGTTATTTTAAATGGAACCCCCCTATTTGTTATACATTTCTGGATTCCCATTAGAAATAAGGGTACATTTGATAATACAACCCTACCTTTATTCTGAACGGTTTTTGAGTTATTCCATTTTTATTAAAAATTATTCCGTTTGCCGCATTTACTTTTATCGCGGTTATCTTCAAAATTAATTGATAATATTTAATGATTTGTCGGCATGTTCTTAATGTTTTAGTAAGGTATTCATTTGCCAAATTTTTTTGAAAAAAAAATCAAAAATGGAGTCAAAACATGTGTTGAATATCATAAACTAGAAATAAAAAAAAACACTTTTTTTTAAATAGCAGCCCATATTTCTTTATACAGTTACATCAACCGCTTAATCCTGAATAAAAAGGTATAAGACACTATGCATCTAAAATTGATATCTTGTGAGAAAATTGAAAGTGAAGGAATGGTAACTTAAAACTAATTACAATCGGTCTTATATACTAAAAAAGCTTAAGTAAGAAGTGGGGGTAATTATCAAAAGATGTTCAATAACGGTGAATTACTTATTTCAATCTGATCATTGAGAATATTGCCTTTTTTATTAAGTTTATTAATTTCTAAACTTTCCAATAAGTTAAGTTTCCTGCATTTATTTTCGAAATGTAAAATTTGAAAAATATCATTGAAGTTATGATTGTGGTTAATAAGATGTTCAGCGTAAGTTGAAACTGTGTTTTTGTTTTTATTTATATGTTCTTTAATTCGTTCTGAGAACGATCTACCGGTTTGTCCCATGTAAGCTTTGTCACAATCCCCACATTTAAGTAAATATACTCCTGATTTATGTTCTTTTTTGGTAGTGTCTTTATTGTTTTTAATAAAATTACCTAAAGTGTTGTTAGTTCTAAAAGATACCTTTTATTATAGTTCGTTTGTGACTTTCTCTCAATAAAAGAAAACCTAAACAGTAAACATCCACCTTGAGTTCGTGCAGATTGTATTTTTTTATTCGGACCACCTGCGTCTGTCAAGACAAGTGATACGTCATGTGCAATTCGCAAGTAGTATACTTATTCTACGGGCAAAGTTGATTGTTATTACAATAAAATGAACGTAGCAAAAACTCCGGTCTGGAGGTTTGATTATTATCTTTGGCGGCGTCTACTCGTATAGTTTCTAAATCGAATTCTATCCTGAATTTTATACGGCGCATATAATGGCAGTCGTGATTAGATTTGCGTAATAAACCTTAATTATCCTTATCCCCCATATTATAATCATCAGCAGGTGCAAAATTATTGCTGCCGCTAAGTTGTTATTACTTTTACTTACCGCTTATGATTATTTATCATCGTGACGTTTGAAATCCTGAAATTCGATCTTGACACACTTAAAAATGAATGATTAACCTATGTGTGCTTAGAATTTTTTTATTAAATGTATTGTGAGCGGAATGGAAAGTTGAAGATTAACATTACAAATGTGCTCATGAAGCAATTAGTTTTCGAAATTAAAGTAATATTTTGCAAATTTGACTTCAGGCACAGCAACGATTACCTGCTATATAATAAACAATTTATAATCATTTCACTGTTCATCATATTTCAGTTTTGAAAGACATTTACATATCTGTTCTGTAAATTATGAAAATACTGTCAATTGTGGAAGCCGTTGCATGTTGAAACTTATACATACTAAAAAATAATCTAAACGCTGTATTTCCATTTCACGAATTATCCGTGTGGAGTTTGCGACATCTGTTTCGTCTTTCGGCATCATCAGGCTACTTAAATAAACGCTATAGTTTCAAAAGGTATATTAACTACAATCACTACAAATTTCAAACTTTTGGTGGTGCAAGTATTGTGAAACATATTTAATAAATTAGAAAATATCCACAAGAATGTTTACACGAAATTTATTATATTCTCTACAATATTGTTTCGGCCGATTCCGCCATTATCAAGAGTTCTAATTGATTATTTACTAAATTGTTATTTTTATGAATTGCCTTCTTAATTTCTAAGTTTTCTAATAATTATAATTTTTTATAATTTGCATTCAAAGGTTTCATATTATAAAAAAATATCATTATTAGAAAACTTAGAAATTAAGAAGGCAATTCATAAAAATAACAATTTAGTAAATAATCAATTAGAACTAGCTACATCTAATTCCCCTCTCATTTTACATCAACTGTAAAATGTTTTGTACACCCCTCTTCCTTTATTTTTAGGTATAAATTTCAGACAACAACATTTTAACTTTAGTAACCTATTTGTACTCTTGATAATGGCCGAATCGGCCGAAACAATATTGTAGAGAATATAATAAATTTCGTGTAAACATTATTGTGGATTTTTTCTAATTCACTACAAATTTGTGTCGCTAAAACATTAGCTTCTTCAGGTAAAGAATACTCAAACTTGATCAATAAAACGAATTATACAAATTAGCTACTATGAAGGGAAGGGATACGGTTAACTAAATTTTAATTTGAAAAGGACGAGTTCTAAATGTATAACTAATTGGTTATTTAGTAGTCTACTTTTCTATTTTACTGTATCTATCGATTTCCGTACTTTCCAGTAGATTTAATTTAAAGCGTTTATTTTGAACATGCAATATTTTATAATCTGGATTGAAATTATGTTTAGATTCGTTTAGATGAACTGCATAGGCAGAGTCTATTCATTGTATTGACGAAATTTTAATGATCATCACCTGCAGATGCTAAAGTTTCAGGGAAACAAATTTGGACTAATTGTAATCAACATACTTCTTAAAACTATAGTGTTTCTATTATTTATCAGTTCAAAAAATACATCATTTGCAAATTCCAAAAGGTGGTCTCATGGTTGGGTTTTTTATGAAAGTATGTAAGTACCAGCCATCATCATTCTACACTGAAAATGCTCTTTTCAATTATGCGAATGTTTAATTTAGTCTAGAAGAGATTTTTCGTAGAAAAGCACTAATTATTAACTGCCCTCAGTGTAGACATTTACTTATTTGCGATAATTTATCTTCGACAGTTTCGTAACTTTTCGTAATTACCGTGCACGCCTGTACGCTATGTGGGGGTATTAACTAACCGATTCGCAAACGCGAAAGACGATGACAGTACATCAAGAGCATTCACGCATTTATGTCTCTGCCACGGAATGCAGAAAATTTAAATTAACGTGCCCTGCAAATGATTACAAGTCAAAAGAAAAATTTTAATAAACATTCCAAGAACTGAACGTCGACGGATCGTATCCGCCATTTTGCCTTTAACGGAAATGCACCTACCCAATTACATATTTAAAATATCTATCTAACAATCTTCATACCGTTCAGGGTGGCCTTTCAAAATTCTTTTATTACAGTATTATTGGTAAAAGAGTGAGAAAAACATCATAACTTCATTTTCAGAAGTATTTACAAATGAACTAACTTTACTTTTTTATATTAATTTATTAAACTGATTTCCGATAAAAAATAAATAATACCGTTAAAATATACCGAAAACTTGTTCCACATACCTAATTAAAATTCAGCAGAAAAAAATCCTGATTTCAAAACCTACCTTTATATATTTTGCTGTATTTTTAATATATAAAATGTTCGGAAATTATAATTGGAAAGGTATTTAATTATTAATATATTTTAGCATATTTAATTTTTTAAGGAACTCTGACGCATTTACAATAATTAAAAATAATAGACCAAGTAAAAAGAAAACAAAAAAAAATAATCGTATCCTAGAACACCGACCTTTATATGTTTTATTGAATATATGTACAGTGCGCGGCACCTAAGGAGATAGATTCAATAGCCATAAATCATCGGATGCGCAGTAGCAAAGCTTAGCCCCTTTAGGGCGGGAATAATCGGCCGTTAGGCAGCATGATAACTGCTCAGCAAGGTTCAGTAGCGTAGTGGCAAATAGTTGCAAATTAACAGAGTTGAGAAGTGGTTGTTAGGGTATGTAAAGGTAAGTGTTCAATACTTTTTCTCTCAGTGATACGCGCCGCTGAACTACAAGTTGACGCTTGGGTCCAGCTATATTCTTATTGGCTCTTTCATTTATTGCTATGCTAAAAGTTTCCGCCTAGCTACCTGTCAATCTGACCATCGCTGAATCTCCTTAGGGTGCCGGCCATTGTACTATAGATTACTGTTCTCATTATGGTGATTTTTCCTTTATTTCTTTTTAAACTCCACTTAATATATTTTTTACTTTAAGATGTGTCATTTTCTATAAATACAGACAAACATCAGTCTTTAACGAAGACCAAATTCATGCTCATTATTAATGAGAGTTCCCCTGGCGCTTTACTTTGTACGTGAGAGTTAAAAATGACTTCCTCAACATGTAAAAATTAAACTTAAGCTAGTAAGAGACAGAAGCGGGGTGCGAGAGTACTCGGCGCCAGCAATTAGATGGCTTCCGATCTAGTGTCGTGGCCTTCGATGACAAAAATAAATGAACAACTCATACAATACGCAGCACATTCTATAATGTAAAGTTCAACTTATAAATTGCATCTTATTTTAATGGTCATGCATTCTATATAGGTAATACACTTAATTTATTCTATTACATGTAATAATATTCAAATTGCTATCTAATAACATTAAATTTAAATAGATAGGTACTAAATAAATTGTGGAAGAATTCATTCAGTTAATTTTAGATTGTAACATATATTACTAAATCCAATATAATATTACAATTAAATATCGTTAACATTGTTTTCATTTGCAATTTACAATTATTACGAACCACTTGTTAACAAGCACAAATCACAAATTAATTTGTGTTGTAATTATGCTATGTGCTTATCGCGATCTCACGGAAAATGAAACTACTCAATGGAGACATTATAAAACAATTACTGTTGGTTGTTAAAAGATTTGATAGCGTTAAACTTTTAAAAATGGCCATAATTTGGTTATTGAAATTCAATCGTAACTATATTTTAATGGTAATGACCCAAGCTAATCGATAAATTAATTAAATAATTAACACGATTCGATTCCGACAAGACTCCAGACGGCACAGTTAACGTAATTTATTAATTTATTACTAATTAATGAAAAAGCTCAACTCCTCTGTCATGTTGTGTCTTTGTAAAGAATGGCTGATCAACAAATACAATATACAATGTATATGTAATACTCATAGATTATAGGTACAACAATTTAAATAAACGAGAAAATAGATTAAGGAAAAAGTACCTACAAAAGAAGCTTTGAAGGGATGTAGTCATCAATGAAATATAGAATTCTTGTAGATAAAAAAAAGAAAACTTTTTTGTGTTTCATTCCCACCAGCTACTTGGTCTGGTGGGCGGGCAGTCCCTCCGACCGACACTGTAGTACAAAGCCGGAGAGTAGGGCGTAAGGCCCTCTTCAGCCTCCTTTCATGAATCGTGGGAATGGATGGGTGGTGTGGTTAGGGAGAGAAAGATAAGACGGCGAAATGAAGACAGAAGAGAAGCGAAAGATTATCTTTGGAATTTTACTGCCCCAGCATTTGCCTAAATGATCCAAGAAAACCACAGAAACTTGGACAGAGTAGCCGGACCCGGGTTCGAACTAGGGACCTCCCGAATGCTAAGCAATGATCCATAATACTAGATCACGCCGCTCTTGTAGATGCGTATTTCAGGGTTGGGAGTTCTAGGAAGCATGAATCTCTCCAAGAATTACCAAATTACACCAGTTACAAGAAAATCAAAAACAGTTTACAGTTTGTGATATTTGTTGGCGAATGGACAATAGGGGATGAAATTGTTTAACAACATACTTATATATTTAAAAATAAATTTAAAAAAGAACACAAAGAACATAAACATTAAACTAATCAGAAGGGCGATTTCAATGTTATAACACTTCTGACAGGGTACGCTACGCTTAGACTCAACCCATTTACCTTGGACTCCCATGTAACCGTAGTGCCATCGGACGGCGGGAGGCTTCACAATTATTTCAACAAATTTATAATTAATTTTAAATAATCTCTAGTTGTTATATTATGCATATTTCTATAATACTTTCGTCAGGGAAGTCTCATTAATGATCATGTTTTTAATTGTATCAATGTTTTGTATTTTTACACCACAATAATTCTAAAACATTTTAATAATTAATAATTAAAAGGATAAATATTTTTAAGTAAGGAATTCAAAGAAAAATTCCGCTTTTGATTGTATGTAATGTGTCAACCAAGTATTTTGTAATTGTTCACGAACGTAGAAATCGCTTTCATACTTCATTAGTATTCCATTAAAGATTTATTAATAGAAAACAGTGGCTGCGTATCATTTATCAGACATATTAAATTTTTAAATATTTTATTTACCGATAATATATACGTATATTTAAACAGTACGCCAATAAATACTTGCAATAGATAGTTATTGCGGTATGTTTTTTGTGAAATAAATTGCCACACTTCGCTTATGAATAATTGCAAAAGATAATTGTTGTTTGTTTCGCCAGCAATAAAATAATTTACTTTTACTTTAATGTTTACTTTAACAGCTGTTGTTTTAATACTGCACAATTCATTATTATTTTTATTCTTTCTTTTCAGAGAACAAAGGGCCTGGTGTGAGAAAGGCAACAATTCAAAATCGTCAACTAAAAAGAGGCAACATCCCCGATCCCTTTTTCATTGCTGTTACCACGACATGTGTAATCATGTCGACAGTCCAGAGACGAGGCTTCTTTTAAATAGCTCCTTGTTCGGTAAGTGTCTCATTAATATACAAATTCCTTCGCGTTTAATATACGAGAATGGATCAAATATAAACGAGCCTTTGTTCATAAAACATTTATTTTGAAAAGTTTCACGAAAACACAGATTTCTCTATTTTTTGACATATCCCCCTTGTTTGTCTATACATTTTCCCCAACGTACTGGAAGTTTTTTCATCCCGTTTTCATAAAAAGAAGCAGAGCGGGTGGATAGACATCCAGTTGCGCACAAACGTCGCCACCTGTTCATCGGTCTGAAATCGCTCGCCTTCTAGTGATTCTTTGAGGGACCCAAACATGTGGAAATCACAAGGGGATAGGTCTGGGCTATATGGAGGCTGTTCCAGCTGAGTCCAGTGCATTTCACCGATTTGGGCTTGCGTTAAAGCTGCGGTATGAGTCCTAGCGTTATCTTGCAAGAGTAACACTTCAGGAATGGGGTGCGTCCTCCTTTTTCATCGATAAGCAAGGTTGCCTACAGTTTTCGGCTTCACTGGGTTTGATTCATCTTTGCGCCGCCACTCCATGCTTGCTTGTTTTGATGTTGGAGTGTAATGGTGTACCCACGTCTCATCGCAGGTTACAATTTTGTGCAAAAAAAATCACCTTTCCTCTCTAAATCGAGTGAAAAGCGCCTGAGACATGCGAAGTCGATCAGCTTTTTGATCTTCACTCAGCAACTTTGGAACCCAACGAGCTGAAATTTTTCGGAATCCCAGGTTTTTCGTTATGATTGTGTGGACACTCCCATAGCCGATGCCGAGTTCACCAGATATCTGAAGCACAGTGGCGTGGCGCGGCGTGGCGGTCCCCTTCAATAAGGTTTCTAACGCGTGCAATGTTAATCGGCGAAATACTGGTGCGCGGACGACGAGGATGATTTACATTTTCGACACGATTACGCCCATCGTTAAATTAAATTAAATTTTTGCACCAAACTTTTACACGTGGCAACGAAAGCGTTTAATTTCCGAATTGTGCTTGCAATCTGCGCAAAATTTCAGCTGGTTTCACGTTTTCACGTGTAAGAAACATAATAATAATTCGGTGCGCAATATAGCAATACAACGCGTAGTTTCCGTGCCACCTAATATCCCCACTTCAAATTCCTAACGCTCGGATGCGCCTTGAACAACTATCCGTCGCGCAATTTAAAAAGGCTCGTTTATATTTGAACCACCTTCGTATATTCTATACCTGTACCTGTTCGTGCGCGAGTAATTTTATTGGAAAATAAAAAGATGTACAACGCTTCCTCTTGCATTTAGAGCTGACTAAATTACTAACGTATATTATCGCATCTTGGAATCAAAAACACACATTCTCGCTTTATCAAGAATAAATATGCAATAACAGTGACATGTTTAGTACAACGGTCGTTCTAACTTCAATAAAACTTTTTTCACATTATCTACTTATTTTATGATACATATTAGACTATCAACAACAAATGTATATTCTAAACTCATAGATTTGACCATTTGTTGCTTACTAAAACAAAAAAAAAAAACAAAACGCAAAATGAGCACACGTATTCGTCCCTTCGAATTTACGTAAATTGTGATTCATGTTCTGTAAAATTCACGAAAATATAAATCTTAGAAATGTTAAAATGTTTACGTTTTCATTTTTGATGTACCTTTTAATGCACTTTACATTAGTAAAATCAGTCGTAATGTAGAATTGAAACTAATAGCAAGTCTTTTCATTGCGGGTCCCTCCCGTTACAATGTATTTTTAAAAGAAAATAAAATAAATCTTTTTTAAAAATTCGGAATTAACGGAGAAGAAAAATAACTTCAAAAACACTTAAGCAAACCTAATATTAAGTTTATTATATTAATTGAGTATCATTAAGTTTTAAGATACTCTATTGAAAACTCAGCGTATTTTAGAGCACGTTCTGGGTATTTTGGAAAGTCCGTCTATCATAAAAAGATATAATTCTACCCTCTAAGTCAATAACATTACCTAGACAAAAATATATAAATTCATAGAAGCAGGGGGCGTTTCATCCCCGTATATTTTTAAATAACTAATAATCTTGTTCAGCAATTTTTAAGTTACGCCTACTGACTGATCTTCAGTATTATCAATATTTATATTTTTGAAAGACTACAAAAATTACATTAATCATATACAAATCATTCAAGATATCTTCAGAAACAATCATATACATTTCATTAATAATTTATATTCGTAAACGTGACCTTAATCAAACAAATTTTATTATTTTATTTCATAGGAACATCGTATTTACTATAATTACCACTGTAGTTATTAGTTTGTTATTAATAATTAAAAGTGAAAGGCAGTTTGACTGGCATCAATTTGAACTACTCTAGTGTCAGAAATGACATTAGAAGTGTAAGCAATTAAGTTTGCACATTTTACATAATAAATATTAAATAATCATTTAATTGCATTTTTCAGAAGAAACAATGAAAAGTATAGAGGATCATCAAGTGACCGAAGCGCAACAAGAAGATTTACTGTACACAAATTCTGACGTATGGTTTAGGGCGGCCACGATAGCTTTACCGATATGTGGGCTAGTCATAGTAATTGCCTTGGTTCTTCTAGCTGTACGGTTACTGCAGCCAGAACCAGAAGATATACCTAATCACAAATTGGGGTAAGTTTGTCTCCTTACATTACTACCCTGTAATAATAACTCAGTTTCTACATCAGATTTTTATTTCGCCGTTGACGATAGTTTTACTACCAAACGTTTCGACGCTCCTTACTGGAATAATCTTCAATGTAATACTAACAAGCGACGAAACGTTTGATACTACAGTAAACATAACACGGTAAAACCTTTGACACTAATCATAAAAACTAACACAGTAAAATAACAGGTTTCATTAAAAAAGAAATTTATTTAAGTCTTAGGTTCGGTTCATTTACTTTTTTTGATTCAAAACTTTTAAATTGTCTTTCCTGTTTGTAATTATTAATTTATTACAGTAGCACGCTTTGATTCTGAGTGCTAACGTTACTTGTACCGTTAACAGGTGATTCAGAGTACATATATGTATTTATATACCCAAATACTTCTTGAATTTTTTGTGAGAGAACTTACTTATGTAGATACTTTTACTTTTCGAAACGTGCATGTTTATTATAAAACGAATCGGAAACCTTGCTCAGGCGCCAGTTGGACGTCAGTTTTCCATATAAGTATATCTTATTGTTTATTGCAATTAATTACTTTCTTATAAACGCGTCCGTCCGTAAATTTATTTATTACATACAATTTCCGAGATTGGAAACTTAAATACAAATGATCCAGTGACTTAAACAATTTTTTATTTTTAGTACCTAATAAATAAAACTAATTACGGTATTACGCAAATAGCATAATATACAATGAAATGTTTTCACAATTCTTCATGCCAGTTAAATTATATGGAATTTATTTTAAATACAGTTAAGATAAAGCGAACGAAGCGTGGATTTGCTAAAATTATTGTAATCAATACCCAATAAAATGTAGCAATTTGCATTAAAATTGTTGTAATTAAATTGTACAACAGCCGTACAATTATTTATATTTCGTCATTACATGTTTTAATGTAGTCGTATTGACGAAGAGTTACAATTAAAAACATTACTGCTTTTCCATTTTTAAATTTAAATGAATTTCATTATTTATACTCATGAATTATCTGTCAAGTTTGATTTCAAAAGTAATTGATATTATTACCCATAAGAAAAAGTGTAAAATAAATATTCGAATATTCCTACCTTATTTGGAAAATTATGTTTCATTAAGGATGGCATAGATCTAATTAGGGGCAGGTTTCCGAAAATAATTTTCAAATATGCACTCACTTTTCACCTGAAACAATAAAAAGAAATAGTAAAATTAAAAGTTCTAAGAATGTGTAAGAATTAATAAAAACATTAATGCGATATTAATTATTGAATTAATTTATACCCACTACAGATTACCTCATACAGTGAGGGAAAAATTTGTTACTGTTGTCACGCCCTTGCCGGGACTCGGATCCAAGATATTATTTGGCTTTACGTGCCATTGCTTTTGCCACTAAGCTACGATAGGTAGTAGGTATAAATTATTGTAATAAATATTATCGCATTAATGTATTTAAAATTTACGTCTACTAAAAATTCTTCAAAGAATTAATAAACTCAATTTGTAAGTTTAATCAATTATTGCTTAAATTAATTTTTTTTGTTTTTTTTATAGGATGTCCCCTTATATTTTAACACACCACAGTGACTTGAGTAGCCGTCGTCATAACAGGATAATAAGGAGCCCAATTAAAAGTTCCCATCATCACAACCCCTTATTTTCTAACCACATGGAAGATTATACCGGTCAATCGTATCTTCCCCTTATTATTCAAAAGGACAAGGGTAATCTAGATGCAAATTGTGATAATAAAAACGAAACGCACGCAAAATTTAATATATTACATGATAATAGTTCCCTATTGCCTTATTCATTTTACGATAGTAAAGAAATCACAGAAGAAAGCGATAAGTACCAAAAAAGTAACGAATACGATTACAAAGAAAATCTCAATACAGTTACCGACAATAATTCCTTAACAGGAAATCGTAATTGTTTTAGTGACGTTGTTAGTAAAAAGACTTACGGAAAAGAACCAATTTCTTGAACTTTGAGATCGTGCCAAGTATTTTTTATTTTATTGAAGTGATTTTGTATATAAGTAATATAATCTTACAGAAGTAATTCTTAATATTATTTATTCCCAAAGTTGATTATTATAACATACAATGAACAAAATAAGAAGCTGTAATTTACAGTTGAATTTTTACAATAAAGCCTTAATTTCTTAAACCTATTTGATCGAATCATTAATTTTATCGTGTTTTCAAACAGAATCACATTGATATAATTCTTCACAAATATTAACATTTTCTTTATGCAACTCAATAAATGGACTTCAAAAGGACAATATAAGTTAAAGAAATGGCTGTGATTGATAAAAAAAGTTGTAGGCATGTTTCCTGTTGTTTAATCTCATACAAAGCAATCGAAAAGTAATAAGGCATATAAAAAATTAAAATATCTAGACGCTCGAAAATGTATGAAATTTCGTGTTGAAACCTACTTTTACATTGCATATTTACATATTCGGTGTGAATTTCAGCAAATAAATATCGTAAGTCATTGTACTTTATGACTGAAATTAGTTTGGTTTTAATCATCAGCTTATTTAGCATATAAGAATATAAATGTGATAAAACTACTGACATTGCCAAGTGCTCAGACTGTCGTTACTGTATATAGACATAATACTTTTACTAGTTCTATAAATCTATTTTGTACTAGTATAGCTGCAATATTTTCAGTAGCATGTATATTCATTCAATATGTAATTATGTTACATGACATTTAATCTTATATTTGTATTTATTATTTTTAAGAAAATAAAAACTTAAAACAATTATTTCGTTTATATCACAGATTATTTCTAAAGAAGAACGCACCCTATTTTTATAATAACGCAAACACACAATTACAAATAAAAAAACACGTAAATTTTAAAATTAATTGCTAATACCTATAAAAAATACGTGCCAGAACTTACATTAATTAATTTAGGGAATTGGCGTCCCTATCTAAGGGTCTTCTGGATTAGTATAATAAGTAACTTCAATTATGAATTTTAAACAGCAATTACTATATTTTAAAACAACCGAGAACTTATTCCATATTAATCAGCTAATAAAATAAGGATACTGCTAGCGACATCTACAACAATTTCTTTAAGCAGCGCAAACGCAAATGTACTGCATTCGTAAAAACTAATGCAATAGTATATACAACTGCCACAAATGGCAATTGAATACATAAGTATGTTTACTAAATTGCTTGCAGTTTGTGGTACATTCTTCATGCAAATTTTTTTATAAATTAAACTAATTATATTAAAGAAAAGATCTTACAATTATTTCGATAAGACTGGACAGTAATTATCAGAATAAGGGGATGTTAAGTACTACAAAATGGGTTTTAGACTTTTGACCCCCTCCAAGCGTTACGTAACACTCAAGTGACCTTTACCTAAAAATGTTGCGCAAAATATAGTTAAAGTAATGTTATGTAACGTGTTGCTTGACGGTCCCTTCGCCTCTGTAATGTTTTACAAACCCACCTTCCGCCAAACTGCGTTACAAAGTACTTAAGCTTAGTATATTTTGTAGAAGTTGAGTTTAGTAAGATATGTATTTTAACCTTTAGTGTTCCATACCGAAAAGATACCGTTCAGGTTTCGCACCAAAACAAAAAAGAAAAATGCTAGCAAAGGATTTATTTATAATATTAATGTAACACCTATTCAATTTTACAATAAAATAAATATACTTTTGCGTTATTTAGTTGTCAAATTGTAAAAGTCGTTTTTAAGTGGAAATTATATTGAAAAACAGTATAAAAATTACAGTTATTATATGTACTTTGCATCTACAATATTTTTTGCTAGATATATTTATATTAAATGTCCAAACATAACCTACAGTTAATATTAGACAGACAGAACATTAATGAATAGTTTTACTTATTAAAATTAACTTCTTCTTTTTTGTAAATCTCAGTATCTTCCGCTTCTGCGATGACGTGGGGAACGAGAACGAGATCGTCTACGAGGAGACTTCGACTTCGAACGTTTCCCAACACCTCCTCGCTTACGACGAGAATAAAGATATCTACAAATAATAAAATTTTTAAGATCGTCTATTTAGAACATTTTTAATTAAGGTTTACCTTCTTAATTCTCTAGATATTGGTTTTAAATGCATGAAATTGCAAAAACCAGAACGTGTACATTCACCCATTTCATATTGGCGACAACAGGCTTCACGAAAGTCAGTAACTGGACTTAATTCTGCATAAACAGGACGACCTCCAAACCATCTGTTATTTAAATCATTTACTGCTCTTTCAGCATCTTCTTCTCGTCTGAACTAAAATAGTATAGATATATTACTATATTTAATTCAGATTTTTCAATATTATTATAATAATAAAATCAACCTTTATATACACATTCCCAACCAAATGGTCCCCTAAATTATCACACACGTTCATCTCTTCAATTTCTCCATACTTGTCTTCACATTCTACAAATACATCTTCAAAAAAGTTATCATAATGTTCTTGCATTTCTTCGTCAGAAACATTTGCAACCACTGAAATAAATATTTTAAACAATGTAAATATTCCAGTATTTTACAAACTTACAGTGACTTCCATCAGCAGATTTTGCAGAGTTTTGAGGATTCACATACAAATTTTGCAGTAAGCATGTTTGTGAAAACGTTGGTTTATTGTGAATTCTCGAGCAGCGGTCTCCATGCCGACATGCTCCAATTTTAAAGTAAAAAGAACAATTAACCCTAAAAGAAAACAATGAGTTTCTTATTTATAAAATAAAAAAATGGGAAACTTACTTATCCTTTTCAGTACCAAAAATCGAAGCAAGATATTCGGCCATGTTGTCTTTAATGTAGTTACAAGACCTTGTTTTGTATTAAACTTTAAACTTACTGTTAAAGTGTTCACGTGTGCACAGCAAGTAAAACATCAATTATACGAATTCACTCTAAAAACACTAAATTCCGAACATTTGTAACATCTTTAATCGGCAAAATATAAACCCCCGATAACAAAACGAATGGACGCAAGTCTGTCAAAAAACGCACAAGCTGTCAAGCTTGCTGTCAAATATAAATATAGATACACAATTCAGAAAATGTCTACAACACCCACGCCGGGAATTAAAATCAAATGGCAAAGATATTTGATTCAAAAAATTGTAGTCAATGAAAAACATTATCTCATTCAGTAACAAGGGAAAGCAAAAATTAACTGGAACACTTGCTAAAACAACTTTATGTATTACTCAGCAACCTATCAATCGCCAGATTTATATCACCTCCAGACGCGAGTAATGCTTGCACATTTGCTTCTACGTTATTAAATCCCATTGTCTGTAGTTGTTCTAACTGTGATCTGAATCGTACTTCAAGGGGTACAGGATTCGTAAGCATATCAGGAATGTTTTCTACGGGAGATGTATCAGCAGCATTTGATAGTGTAGGTGGGAAATTAAAAGCATTTAAGGTGTCGGGGTTGACGTGCATTCCTTGTCCTTCTCGATATGAGCCAACTAGTGTGCTGACAAATTCAGGATTTAGAAGAGAATGGATATGTTCAAAAATTGGCGAATTATTATTAGGAAGAGAACCGAGTCTCTGAGGATTATTTTCGTCTGACTGATTCGTTTCTGTACTTGCACGTTCGTTCCATGGATTTGGCAGAGGATTCCTATTTTCATTTCCTTGTTGCGGGTTTGCAGCATCTTGTCCATTATCGTGATCTCTTCCTATTTGAGAGTAGGGATTTCTTTGAAGTGCATCAATTAATGGTTCCTGCACATCCTGATAAATCCGTTGTAACACATTAAGCCCACCAGGGGAGTTTTCTAACTGCCTCATAGCACGGTCGTTGCTTCTAAGTAATTCTTGATACATGGACGGATTGCGTGCTAAATTTAACATCTCTTGAAGAAGTTCGCGATTATTAAGTAGATGATTTATTTCTGGGTGACGGTTCATAACTTCTTGGATTTGAGGATTGGCAGTCAACAGAAAACGTACCGTTTCAGGATCGCTAGCAAGTCCTGAAGCCAGTGGATTGTTCAAAAGGCTCTGAATTAATTCTGGATTCATATCTGGCATGTTATCATTTAGAGATGGCAGACTGGATGAACCAACATGTAAACCATGTAAATTTCCTAATAAATCATTGTTTTCTAATCTGTACGGATTAGTAGAGGTTTGTACTTCAGGGGGTTGAGGAGGATTCTTAATAATAAGATAAACTGTGCTGCCCTCTTTAATATTATAAAATTTTAAATTATCCTGATCTTTCAAACTTTTACCGGCAAATATTAGCTGAAGTCTGCTTGTCTCTGCGTCAAATTTGTTCGAAAGAACAGCCTTTAGCTCTTTAATGGATAAAAGATTCGAAACTGTGACTTTTTGACTAGACTTTTGAGTTTTAATATTCACAGTGATTAAATCATTTTCTGTTTCGTTTAGATTTGCCACATCATTAGTGCCTTTACCCTCTGAATGGTCAGAAAGTTCTTTATATTTGCCGTTTTTGTCCATAAATTATGTAGTATTGTCTTAGTGTACTTTATCTTCTTTAAAACGTCATTTAAATGGTCACACGTCAAACAATTTAAATTTTTAGATCTTCGTCTCTGTGTAATTAAATTTAATTTCAACCATATAAGTTAATTAAGCATTAATTTAGCTTAGATTCTGCTGAAGAGATCCGTTAAAATCACAATATTCCAATTTAATTATATCTGTTATAAAGTCAATTCTTGATGCTTTTCAAGTAAATGTTAATTAAAATTATTAAAAAATTTAATGTACGTAAATTAGACAAGAGCCATCGTTGTCAAATTGAATCGATAGCTTTACCATAGATTATGAATGGTTTTACCCTATCCTCTAAACCTCTCTAATCTGTGACCCTATCTGTGCATTTAACTAACACCTCTAATCTGTGACTAACACAAATGCTTTGGAGAAAATGTGATCTATGGTAAAAATGTAAATACTTTTAAAATGGAAAACCTTTTTATTAAAATAGAAAATAAAGACGTATTTTGTAAGGTACGTAATTTAAATTGTTGTTTGCAGGTTAATTATTAGTAACATATGTTTACAGTTTTTACACGAATGTATTGACGATCTAATCGGTAGGAAAAAAATAGAGTTAAAAACATACAACGGAGAAATAGAATGGTCAAAGGATAATTTTCAGAAGGCTATAAATATAATACAAAATTTATATTGTAAAACTGCTCTCAGTAAGACTGAAGAATATATGTTAAAAATTGTAAATTTGAAAGAGGAATATCAGTTATGCTTACAACAATGTTATGATATACGAAAGGATGAAATTGAACAGTACCTTTTCAAGAAGGAATTATCTAAATGTCAACAATTGCTTGTTGAAAACATTGATTGGAAATTAAAGTGGATAATGGGTAGTTCTACTCTTTCTACTTTGAAAAAGCCCATTTTACAAATGCAGTTACATTGCTTGAAACGACAAGATGATAATACTCGACCATGTATTAATTTCGAAATGGAAGTGGAACAAGTAGAAAAACTAATTACAGAATTAGAAAAAATCCAAAAAGAATTAATTCAGTTACAATAGCTGTAATTTATAGATTACAGAAGTGTATTTTCAATATTTAACATTCTTTTGGTGAATGATATCTCTTTATCTTACTATTACTGTAATACATTTATATGTTGTAATAATAATGGATTTGAAAAGGACCTTAATTGCATACATTATTTTATTATAAATACACATTTGTAAATTAAATAAGTCATTCATGTACAACTACCATATTTAAATTAACCCTACTACCTTGCTTTAAAAAAATTTCAACCATGCATAAAAAAAGAGGCTTACCAGTTCTTTCACCAATTGCTCCAATTGTAAATTGCCATTTCTATGATTATAATCAAGTTCCTTCACTAAAACAATCACATTTTAAAGACCAACCTGCATTGGACAGCTGTTTGATGAACAATAAAGCTATTTAATAATACTTAGTTGGAAATATAATATTGTCAGAACTTGGTTAGAAGAAAATATCACACATTTAAGAACATTTTTCGAACTTTCAAAAACATGCCACGCGTGCGCAGTAAAAATAATTAGCAACCTGCCATAGGTGCAGATTCAATTTAAAAATGGGACATTCTTAAATAATATATTATTTAATTCTTAATTAAAGAACTACACATAAATACATAAAAATCTACCCCTTACTCTATAAATTTGCGGATAATATTTTCAAATAAATTTGGGTAAATTAAATTTAAATAAACTCACATTCACTGACTGATTTTGATGAAATTAGCAAGATATGAATTTTTGGGGTCGTAATTCGATTTAAATTATTTCTGGAAAAATTATTTCTCATCTCGTTTTAATAGAAAAACCGCCATTTTGCAGTCCTTAATATTAATAAACCAGTGTCGGGTATATGCAACCCAACGTATACATTTGACATTAATATTATATATATGCGTACGATATAAAAAAAATTGTTAATTAGAAAATAATGAAATAAACCAACCATCACGTCACTTCGATTTCCTACAACTATTTTTGGTCCAACTTAAATATAAAAACGCTTACTTTTAAAACATGGCCATTTTAATTGTATTTCAATCCTGGAAAAAATTGTTATAAATAAAAAAGGAAATAAAACTACGAGAAAGATAGGAAACATTCTAGGTATATTTTATTTATAAACACATACACACATACAATATTATATATAGGGAGAATACACAGCCATTTTGATACTTCCCAAATTACAGGGTGGGGCAAAATATCAAAATGTTGGATAGACTCTAAAATTATAATAAAAATTTTCGTGTTAAGAATTAGACTAACGCATTAAAATTTTGATACACCTAAACGAGGATTAATTTCGTTGTGAACAATATTTTATACAAAATTGGCGCCAATTCAGTTAATCCACAAGCAATACCTAGCTTTATGAACCGCCCATAAATTTAATGCGACTGAGGAAAAGCTGCCATTTAGCTATCTTTTTCCTTTCAGTTGTAACCGTAGTAAACATCAATCACACATAAAGAATCCTCACTAATTCCCCATCGTTTTTTTTTTTTTACAAAAAATTATCTGTATTCGAATTAATAGAACAAATAGAATATGATACAAATACAGTAACATTATTTAAATAATAAACACGAATCTTGGACAAAATAATACACACTCAAAATTACTGCCAAAACATGAAAATTAAGAACTGGGAAAGATGAATAAAGTTAATCAATTAACAGGAAGGGTGAATTACGAGTTCAAAGGAATTTGTTTGTTGAACATGATAATAGTGATCATAAGTGATTACAGAAGTTTATGAGATTACTACTCTTAAAAACTCTAAAAACTATGCTATATGTATTTTACAATTGTATATTTCATTTTAAAAAGTATTAATATATGTATAAAAATCGTCCAAAATTTTTCCAAATTTCTTTTGTTTTTTTTGACGACTATTCGAAATGTGTTAATCGAGTATTTTCGACATAAATAAGTTTCTATCAACAACTACTAATTTTTTTTTCTCAAGAACGGGTTTTTGCAGCCTAACAAAAAAATGGCAGTGTCTTTGTTACGCTTGGTCGATTACAGTCACTGCCAGGAATGACTTCCAAATTATTTTTGGTTATTATTAACACATTCGAAATGTTCACATAGGGTTTTAAAACTTTTATATCAGAATAGTAGTACACATTGTTTTATTCTTCCACGGTAGCAGCAGCTGACTCCTGAAAACCGAAGCACAACTTACTAAAAGATTGTAAAACGTCATCTTTTAATGTTGCACGCGCATTTTCTCTTACTGAATTATTTTTAATCAACAAAACCATCGATAAAATAATTGAACTAATATAACACAACAAAAATTACTTTTTACATGTATACTACTTTACCTTATTCTCTTTAAGTTCTCCTTCAGGATGCCTGTCCCCTTGACCAATTTCGTTATTAATAACTGGTTCAACTTCTTTAACCACCTGAAGAAAAGAAATAATTGTAATAGTTGGATTTTTTTCTTCAAGTTTGTAACAGTTAATGAAAAATCAAACTAAATTTTTAAAATTCGTCAATGTCGAACACATATGTTGAAAATACAAAAAAGTTTTCATGTTAAACAGCAGAAAAAACACTAAACTACATCACAGCATTCGTGTTAGTACAAAGTAGTAAGACACGAAAGAAATCCGAAACGTTGACGAAATCAACAATAACAACATTTGTTAATGTTTAAGGTAAACAATTTTCCGTTATGTCTGCACTATTATTCACCTGTTTGATTGGTCGATCGACAGATGGCGGAACATCAGCGACTGGCGAGGAAGATTCGTTGGCGTTGCCGTTCATAACAACTGCTTCAATTGGAGGGGTGGGGTTCTGAGAAGGGGGTATAGAAGTTTCCGTTTTATCTAACACAGGATTGGGAATTGAATCTACTACGTTGTTGGCAACGGGAGTTGTATCTGATGTGATGGGTTCTGGAACGGCATCTAAAGGAGGTAGTGACATAGGCTCTGGAAGACTGTCGGAAATTGGTTCGGGTAATGATGGGAGAGATTCGGTTGAAATATCAGGTAAAGAGTCACTTTTCGGAACTGGCGATTCACTAGGTTGTGAGACGAACTTAACGGCAGAAACATCAACAGCCTCTTTAACGACAGGGGAAGACAAAGGAGAAGACACCGCATTTTCAACTGGCGCAGGGAGTTCTGGTTTATTTTCAGTCTTATTTTCAGATGGCGAGGTAGATTCGGATAATTTTGGTACTGACTCAATTTTTTCCTGTGGTGTTTCTTGTTTAGGTTGTTCAGAAGTTGGGATAATTTCTTGTTGTTCTTTAACTTGTTCTGGAGAAGCAACAGGTTTTTGTGCTGGATCAGAAGTAACAGGAGGTATTTCAGTTTTCAACGGTTCTTGCTTAATATCAGCAGGTTTACCATCAGATAACTGTTCGGGAGCAGTTGGTGGATTTCCTACTGGTGTTTGTTCAGGGGTAACTGTAGGAAGTTTGTCGGCAGGTGACTGTTCGAGAACGTCAACAGTATTCTTTACATCTGTGGCTGGCTGTTCAACAACTGCGACAACTTCATTGTTAGTAGCAGTTTTTGGCACTTCTGGTTTTTCTTCAAGAGGTTTTGGCGTTTCCAATGAAGATTCTTTCAATATAGGGGTTACAATTTCAGCAGGCTTGTTTTCAGATATCTGCGATTTATCTTGAGGAATTTCTTCAGACAGCAATTTTTCTGGTACTTTAGGAGATTCAGAGGGAATAGCAGCAAGTTGAGAGGAAGGCTCTGTTATTGGTAAAATTTCGGAAGGCTTTGTGGATGTTCCTATGGTTTTATCAGAAGGTGGTTGGGTAGCATTAGGAACTGAAGCTTCGGAAGCTATTTGCTGTAAAGAAGTTTCGACTATTTGATCTAATTTTATTGCAGACTCTTTAGGTTGTTCTTCAGGAGTAGAAACGTTCAAAGGTGCAGGAGAAATTACATCAGTAGGTTTTTGACTTGTCTCAATCTTTTGTTCAACTACAGAACTAGAAGAAGAAACGTCTTTGTTCTCAGGTTGTTTTCCAATTTTTTCGGGACTAGGAACGGGGCTCGACTGAGCTAATGGTTCGTTAACCGGAGAAAGAGGAGTGCTTTCGTTAACCGGAAGAGAAGTTTCTGACACGGGCGGAACTACCTCAGCCATAGTAGATTCAGCGAATACCGTCACCGAAGAAGGCGGATTAGAGGAAGGTAAAGGAGGAGGAATTTCCTCACTACGCACCTCTTTGGTCTCCTCGACCACGGGTTCAACAGGTTTGGGTTCTTCGACAGGGACTTTAGGTTCCTCTACTTTAGGTTCTTCTACAGGAGGTTTGGGAGCTTCCGCAGGAGGAGCACTTTCAACTTCTTTTTCTTTAACGTTCTCTACTGGAGCTTCGTTAACGGGCTTCGGTTCCTCTTCGGACTTCTTTTCCGGTGTGCCTTTTGATTCAGCGTTTGTTCCAGTTTTCTCGATTTCTTCAGGTGCAGCATCACCATTGGTAACGGATTTTTCTGCGGGCTGTTCTTCGGCTTCCTTAGTTTCTTTGGCTTCTGGTGAAGCTATCGGTTCTTCCGTACCCTAAATAAAACAAAATCAAAATTGTAAAATTATCACAAATAAAATCAATAACGTTTTCAAAAATACACCAATCTAAAAAATGTACGTTTTAATTGAAAGGAATCTTAATTTAATTTGATAAATTTCGAACATTTCTATAATTAATCAATAATATTAATTAAATATATAATTAATAATAATGACAAAAATAACTTCAGTAATATAAATGCTTCTTTATATGTGTGACCATCGGCTTAAATATTTCCCAAGAGAGCTATTATTAAAGCCCGCAGTTAAATAACTTAATTTGCTTATTAGTGACCGTAAAATAAACGTCTACTTGTTCCTGCGATAACCTTATTCATGACCTTCCATTACGGGTTGTTGAGTTGACTGATCTCAAGATTTATTTATAACAAAAAACTGTTAAAAACGCTCGCACATTATTTTGCATCATAAAAGATGTCGACACTTACAAAACATTAAAATGGTTTAATAAAGCATGATTCAATTATCAAAAGCGTTAACGTTGCAGATAGTAAGTAATAATAGAAATAAAAACTTTATTCGCATTTTATAAAAACCATTTTTGAACTTTCTTGACACCTATTTTATGTATTAACTTTTTATACTACATTTAGCTATCTAATTGAATAAAACTATATATATTTTTAAATTAATATATAATGAATATATCACGTCTGAAAATATAATTAATTACTAAACATTTTGGAGGACACAATCCAATAGCTTGTGTGTGTAGATTGATGAACGACTGCCAAAACAACGAAAGTATATTATAAAAATACATTCGAGTTGGTTCCGGTGATAAGAGAGGGTGGGACATCGTTCTTTGACATTTGATTTACAAACTGTTATGTCATACATTATGTTCAAAAATACATTGTAGTACGAATTCCAGTCTATTTTTATCATAATTACTTTCTTATTCATGTTTTATACATAATTAGTTGTATAAAAAAACAAACACATACTTTTAAAATTTTATAAATTAAAATATTTGTTGGGAGGCGTTGATCAAGTAATATTTTGGATTACATGCAAAAATAAGTACAAAAATTCCAAAAGTATTTCGCCGGTTAAGTATATGGGTCTGGGCCCAAAGGCTTTGAATGTTATTATTTTACATTTTTTAGTGTGTAAGTGGTGATTGACATTACAAGAGATACAGGGGTAAATAACCCTAAATGAAATTGTTCTTTTCCCCAGAGACTACAGATATTTTCATGAAACCACAATTTTGATTTTTTTTCAGATTTCTCTGCTACAATTAAGACATTAAAGAATTATTTTATATCTTGCATGTAGTTTTTTGCTTCCCCTCGAGATACACCTACCAGAAAAATATATACACTACAACTACATCCCTTCTATCTAATAAAAAAACAGAACGGTGTCAGAATGCTAGAACAAATGTAAAAAAAAGTTTAGATATTTAAAATATTTCTTTATTGGATAGATAGGGTGTAGTTGTAATCTATATATTTTGTGGTAGGTGCATTTTAAAGGTAAGCAAAAAAAGATATAAAATAATTCTTTAACGCCATTAGTTGTTCCTTCAGAAAAGAAAAAAACATACACAGAATTAAATGCTAAAATTTCTTAACTCTAATTATACTAGTGGAAACCTTAAAAATTTTTGGGTCCAGACCCATATGTTTAACCGGCGATACCCTTTAACGAAGAAAATAGGTGCATACATAACGTTGTGGGCGTTTTTTATCTGCGATGCGTATTTTGTGTACCACACTTTTCTGCCAAAAATTAAAAATAACATATTGCGTATAAACAAGGAATAACATAAGACGTTTATCAATATTACAAAATGTCGAAAGCCCAGTGTCATGTAGTAACGCCTACAACAATATTAATCAATGACAGACAAAACAGCTTCATTATGTTAAATTAACGTAAAGAAACTTTCAATCTAAATTTTATAGACATAAAATATCTATATATCCTTTATATACACCGCTAAACAATATTTTAATTTTTAATCTTTTTGGAAACTTACATTCTAAGTTTTGTGAATTATAAATATCAAAATCAAAATTTTCACGAAAAAATTTTTACGATTGCTCAAAATTAATACATTTAAACATGTTTATGAAATAACCGAAAAAGATAAAAAATAATAAACAAGAATTTTGAAATTAAAACAAGAAAAATTACGATTTTCAAGAAATGTTGTTCAGACAATAGTACCCCAATATTTGGTAATTTTAATTAAGTCTAGTAAAAATTATATCTAAAAGAAATTGGAGCTTATGTGAGATGCATTTATGCAACGTAAGGTTTTTAAAAAAATTAGACTACCCTGCTGTAGGTTTCGGTCGACGCGCAGCGTCCATCTCCAGCAAAATATTTCGTGAGGAGTATTTTGAGAGCAAAAGCTAAGAAAGCGGTCAAGAAGCAAGTGCAAACGGTCACCGAAAGCCAGCAGTAGTAGGGTGTGTCGTCGTCGGAAGAAGACTTATCAATATCTCCTTCCGTCGCCACGTTATCAATTGTTACCTGACGTTCCATGGCTACTACGAATTATACGAAGAGAGGAGAAGATTAAACCACCCAGAGAAGACACCTCTTCAGTGGAGAAGCACAAAAAATTATTTAATGATATGATTATTATTTATCTGATCAACAATCAGTGTGGTTGCTGTTTCGTTACTGGTTACGCGAGCGTTAACGCATTGAATAAATACTGAGACAGATTTGCGACTTGCATGTATTTATAGACACTCCTTTGGGTAGGATAGGTTTACACCCTCCTATAAAATACCTACGTGGGAGCTGCAGCTACTCTGTCTTGCCCAGCTGGAGACCGATGCACAAGAACGATCATACCTACTAAGGCATACTACAATTGCAGCCATAATTAGTGTGTCTCAGTTCCATATCCATACAATTAATTGGAACAATTATATTTATTTTATGATGTTTTATTTTAGACGAAAGGTGATTTTTCCCCGGAACTGTTATTGGAAGATACTCTTATGTTTTAAATTTTCCGTTAAATCATTAATATTGTTTCAAGTCGTCAGTTTCTTTATTAGATATTTGCAATAGTAACGTTAGTGATCATTATTATATGAGGGTGGCTGCAGTACGCATTTCTTCATGGGTGCCTACCAGTATTCGTACGCATGTAATTTTACATATATTTCTGCACTAACACGACACGTGGCGAAGAACATGAAAAAAGGACACATTCGACTTCTTGCCTTCAACGAGGTGCAATTATATCTTTCAGCGGCCATCGTAAGGCTCGGCAAAACCTTATAAATACCCGTTGCAATGACCTAGGTCGTGAACACTGCACTATTGCCTCTCTCAATGAAACCTTTTTTCTTCTTTTACGACTTGGCAGAGGTCCTAATGCAGATGTCTTTTCCCGTCCCAAAAACAATGTCCACAACATACATTACCACCATAGTCTATTAATAGTTCCTTTGATTATAAGGAAATGAGAAAATAGTAAAGAACAGAAGAGAAACTGTCTATGCTTACTGTGTTTAATAAAAAATTCTTGCAAGTTTAAACACCATAAGGAAAGCTGTTAACTGCATGTAACTAGTACGAAAAGAAAAACATTTTTGATTTTATTAATAACAATGTTGCAATTGTGTTATAATATGTGTTAATTACTCAAAGCCCAAAGCAGTATCATTACAACTACGCGTTCAAATAAATCCTGTGGATTTTTATTTTCTCATATGTGTTAAATTTTCTTTGTAATCTCAAACAGGAAATAACATGCTCCTACGTTTTCAACTAGTTTGATTTCCCCGGTGTCTTTCAAAGTTATTTTTATATCAGAACTCGCTTATCTGTAAGTAGGTGGTTAACATTGTTTATTACTATTTTATAAATAGGGTACGCCTACCATATTTAAGCACAATTTCACCGAGGAAGTAAAAACCTATTCCTTCCTAGTGAAAATAACTCCTTTGTTACGAGTAACCATACCGATAGTTATCAATTTTTTCGATAGTAATCTTTGTATTCAATTTTATTAATCAAAAATGTCATCACATTGTAATAAGTTCGATGATTCCGCACATATGTTATAATTATAATCCTGAAAGGCGGTTAGCTAACAAAATAAAAAAATTATTTTATAATCTTCTCATAAGAACGAAATGCGTCTTTGGCAGATATTTTCAAACTATATATTTCTCTGTCGCAATTGCAAATTTAATTTCAGACCGAGGATACGAATTACTGCATCCGCAAATTGCCATCACGATCATACACATGTTTTTATACATATGTATGTGTATATAGTTGATAGCAAAACATGTTACAGTAATTTTTTTAAAGACGTCGAACGCGCCAAATACTTTTCGTCAAAGATTATGTCAGAAAGGCATAAATAAATTTTATTGTTCGATGTGTACGTATCAGCTTCATTTACTCAGTGATATTTTGGTTGCTAAAAATATGGGACACCGGAAAATTGAAGGTTTAGCATAACCGTTACAAAAAACGGATGTCTAAAAGCAGAAAATGACACAAACTTGTAATTTGCGTATGCAGTTTCTAAAATAAAAAAAAGAAAGAATAACGCTTTGCGAATTATATGAAGTAAAGTTTTTTATTAATCAATTGATTTTGGAACCTATTTAACGGGTTTGCATTGTTACATTTTTTAATAATAAGTACATTAATTCACAAAGAAACGAGAAAAGTTTCAACTAGAAGTTTATTCAATTACTTCTAAATTGTTTCGGTCAACGGACGATTTTCAAAGAGTATAAAATTATTATGTAGAGTTTAAAACAATTTGGAAAGTCCTAAAAGCAGGTTTCGTGGTTGTTGAATTTTTCAAATTGCTCTGAACCCTATATCGAATAGTACACTTTTAATTTTAGTAATAATTTTATACTTTTTGAAAATAGAATAGTAATGGAGAATGTGGTAATTAAATAGAATAAAATCAAAGGGACTCGCCCTTGTATATCAGAAACTTTTTAAAAATTCGGGCACGTGTTTCGCCCACTTCTATTGTGGGCATTATCAATGCGAGACTGTTTCAAAAAATTTAAAATAAATTACAATTTTTAAATATCTGAAAATTATCTGTTGACCGAAACAATCGTAACAGTGATTAAAAATGTTTCATCGAAATTGCACCACAGACAGTCTTAATTTAATAATAAGTACATATTTGTACTTTTGTCGTTTCAAAGTTGTTATAAGGTTATCAGTTGTAAATATTTTTGAAAACATCTTTTGAGTACCTTTTATTTTGTTGCCCCATTAGATGAATCTCATATATGACTTACTTTTCATTTGCTTTGCTTAGTGATACATTAAGAGGCGCTAAGGTATTACGACAAATCCTTATTTCGTGTGTTTCATGTAAAAAATAAGTCTCCTATTTGAACTTATATGTATAAATATACCCATGAAGCAATGAGCGTGGGCATAGACGCCGTTTATTTTGAAAAATTACGTTTGACACAATTTGTTCGTGTATGATCATTTTAAAACAGTACCACATTATTATTATAACATATATATATATATATATATATATATATATATATATATATATATATATAATGGAAACATATTAGATGTTTACAGTGTAACCTATATACAGACATGTGCACAATATTGATACCATTAGGACCTTAGGAATCTTTCACCGGCTTAATACAAAATCCGAAATGTTGAAGTAAATGTTTACAAAGTTTTCTCATTAATTGACACTGCTTAAACATAAATACGATGCTTTCGGTTAGTTAATTGGATTAGTTTGGATAACCAACTTGATACATTGTGTAGTATTGGTGTAATTTAAACTTAAACTGAACATCACATAAGTAGTACGAGGGTCACCATTCGTTTGCAATTTAAATAAATACAAAAAAGAGGAAAAAGCACATCAATTTTGATAATATCTATTAACATTGGTAGATTATCATATAAATAATTTGTTTTCGAAATTATTATTAAGACGTTATTCAGCCAAGAATCTAGGATCATATTTTGTCTCCCATCTTAATTGTAAAAACATTGAGTTTTGTTGTTTCTATATAATTATTACAATATTCTTTTATCTTGGTGGAATTTTGAAACTCTGAAAATCGATTGAGCGAGATAAAGTATACTTCTATTTCTTCAGTATCTGTTTAAGGCTCTGTGTTACAACTTTGAAGAATAAAAACGTTTTTTTTTGTATTTCCTCTCCTTTGCTGAATAATTTCTATAGGGTTTGATACGTATCTCTAAACTTTGGACTTCCTCAACATTGTTTTTCTTTGTGTACAATTTTAATTATTCTGTAGTGAAATACTGGCAATGCATTTTTCATCTGATATAATAACAAGAATATATATATATATAACTTAATCTTTACATTCCGACTTATGGGTATCTTTAATATGTACAGAAAAACTTCTGTCGATGGGTGGATCTTGGACGTAGCAGCCGCTATTAATTAACTGACCTTGATTAGCAATTTTATCTGGTCGTTCAAAGTCACCTAGTGTGATGTGGTGTGTTTCTATGCAACTCCTTCCCACAAGGTACAGGTACGTTTACTACAACTGCGTTTCGGAAATTTGAGAACAATTTCTTTTTTACTCACACGACTGGAATACTGTCGCCACTAGATTGCCCAACAACATCCCGAGGAAAAAAAATAAATAATCAAACCGGCAACTTCTTAAATAGCATTAAAATTACGAAAAGACAGAACGAACTTAACTTTAAAAGACATTGTGTTAGCTGGGCGGTAACCCGCCGTTTATTATTTTTGGTGATAACACTTCGATTAATTATTAAATTATAGACTGTACACCTATATACAATTTATTGATATTCATATACAATGTTGTTTATTGTTAATATGACTTGTGTTGATTTCGGATTTTTATTGGTTGAATCGAGTATGAATTGAGTCAGTTAAAACTTAAATTTAACACTGCTGCTTATTTTTTAAAATAGATAGTTTTATATGTTTCTCCAACCCCCATGTGAAGCTGGAGAACATGGAAGTGGTTGATACTTGAAAACACATCTGGAGTCTGTCTTGCCAATTCAAGTACCAACCCTCCGAGAAGTTAAAATTTTGGGTCAACCAGATAATAAATATTTTGCCGGTCGTAGACATTTGAATACACTTATGTACAGACAGATATATAGTACAAACATATTTTCTAAACATATAAAGATAACTATAAACTAAAATATGTCTTTATATCACCGAACATTCCGCCCGCCTTGAAGGGTTCACCGTTCAACGAGTAGAATTTTGTTTTTTAACACTTCACGATCACAATCACTCACGGTGTTCGATTGGAAGTGGGCAGATTTTCGAAATTCCGCGCTTGAATTCACCCTTGGTTGTTTTGACGGTAACAGTTCTGGTGAGGCCGTCGGGTCCAGGATGTAGCTGAATTATCTTCCCCAAAGACCATTGGAGAGGTGGTAGGTTGTCTTCCTTTATTAGAACAATGCTGTCTATCTGCAGGTTAAGTCCTTCTCTTTTCCATTTTGATCGCTGTTGAAGTGTTGTTAAATATTCTCTTTGCCAACGCTTCCAAAAGTGTTGGGACAGTTGTTGGATCCGTTGCCACCGAGAAAGTCGGTTAATGTTAATATGTGTGACGTCAGGTTCCACCGGAGCATTAAGTGGACAGCCAATAAGGAAATGGCCTGGCGTTAGGACTTCCAGTTCGTTTGCGGAATTGGGAATAGGAGTGAGAGGGCGTGAATTAAGGATTGATTCTATTTGGGCTAACAATGTACTCATTTCCTCAAATGTAACATTAGCGTTACCTATCACGCGTTTCATGTGAAACTTTACTGATTTAATTCCAGCCTCCCAAATCCCACCAAAATGTGGGGATCTAGGAGGTATGAAATGCCAGGTTATAAGTTCACTGGCAAGAGAATCGATTACGTTTTTATTAAAATCGGTTGACATAACAAGTTTATGCAGTTCTCGGAGCTCCCTATTAGCCCCGATAAAATTCGTAGCATTATCTGAGTATAAGTGTGCGATTTTTCCCCTTCTTGACATAAATCGTCGGAGTGCTGCTAGGAATGTATCTGAAGACAGGTCTGTTACCAGTTCTATATGAACTGCTTTGGTTGCCATACAAATAAAAAGTGCAATGTATGCTTTATGTGATTTTTTACCTCGACCCCGTTCCTTAATAAAAATTGGCCCTGCATAGTCTATGCCTGTATGAATAAAAGGTCTAGCGGGTTGTACTCGAAATGCAGGCAAATCTGCCATTATTTGGATTGTATTAGACGGATTAGTCTTGTAACATGTAATACAATTTCGTATAACACCTCGGACAATGTTTCTGCCTGAGATGGGCCAAAATTTATTGCGTAATGCGGATAATGTTAATTGCGGTCCAGCGTGAAAGTTCTTTTTATGATAAAACAAGATAATAATTTTGGTAATGTGATGGTTTGGCAAAATTAGCTGATGTTTAGTATGATATGGGATGGTTGAATTGTTTAATCGACCACCTACTCTTAATAATTGGTTTTGATCTAAAAACGGGTTAAGTGACAAGAGACTGCTATTGTTATTTAAAGGTTTTTTAGCCATAAGATTTCGTATTTCCCTTTCAAGAACTTCCCCTTGTACACTCCTTACAATGTGTTCCATTGCTGTTTGTAATTCATGAGGATCTAGATTGCCTGTACGTTTGGTTTTTGCATGTCTACAATTATATGTGAATCGATTAATATATGCGATTACTCTGAGCATAGTTGTATAAGATGAGTATTTTGATACAATGCTAATTATGAAATTTGGTTTAGTTATAACAATATTGCACGTACGTTTTTCTAGTGTTAACTCGGTATCGTGATGGTTGGTTTGAGCGGGCCAAAATTTAGAATTATTTTGTAGCCATGACGGCCCGTGCCACCATAAGTTGTTGTTTATAAGATTTTCTGCTAAAATACCACGCGAAACTATATCCGCCGGGTTATCTTCCGATTTTACGTGGTACCAATCTTTGATATTAGTACTAGTTTGGATTTCGGATACTCGGTTCGCTACAAATGTTTTCCAGTTTTTTGCCGGAGAGGAAAGCCACGATAACACAATAGTGGAATCCGTCCAATTGTAATGACGATCGACTTTAATGTTTAAAACTTGTAACAATTTCCCTTTTAGCTCGGCCAATAAAACTGCAGCACACAGTTCCAACCTCGGTAATGAAATAACCTTTAGTGGCGCGACCCTAGATTTTGAACACAACAATTGACAATTGTATTTTTGATTATTCATTAAAGTTCTTATATAAATGCATACGCCGTACGCCTTTTCTGAAGAATCGCAGAATGCGTGCATTTCGGTAAATGTATACTGACAATTGAATATGCTTCTCGGTATAGAAATGTTGTTAATTTTCTCAATTTGATTTAGATAATTTAACCATAAAGTATATAAATCAGATGGCAGTGTTTCATCCCACCCAATTTGTAAGCACCACAGTTTTTGCATAAGTATTTTTGCAGTGACAATGATAGGTGATATTAAGCCTAATGGGTCAAATATTTGGCAAATGCATGATAAGACATTTCGTTTGGTGATTTTACATATACCGCGTATCTTATTTTCGTTAATATTAAATTTAAAAATATCTGCGGCTGGATTCCATAACAGACCTAAAGTTTTAACATCTTGATTGTCATAAAGCATTACATTTTCATTTGAGTGAAAGTTAGATACTAAATTCGGCACATTAGATGCCCATTTGCTTAGAATAAACCCTGCTTGCGCTAGAACTTCCGAAATTTGGTCTTTCATAATTGAAAGGTCGTTTAAATTGTTAGATCCTGTAAGCAAGTCATCTACATAGAAGTCCCTCATGATTACCTCATGAGACATAGGGAATTTTGATTTTGCATCGGTTGCACATTGCTGAAGGCACCTAATGGCTAAAAACGGTGCTGATTTTGTACCGTACGTTACTGTTGTTAAACGATATATTTGTAATGGTATGCTTGGTTCTGATCGCCAAATAACTCTTTGCCAATCACGATCGTTATCATCTACTTTTACCTGGCGGTACATTTTTGTAATATCCGCGGTTAAGGCGTATTGATATGTTCTAAATCTAGTTAGAATAGAAAATAAGTCCTGTTGTATTGTGGGGCCTAATAACAACTTATCATTAAGACATTTGTTTGTTGAGGTCTTTGCCGATCCATCAAACACTACGCGAATTTTGGTGGTTATGCTGTCTTCCTTGAAGACAGCATGGTGCGGTAAATAATATGAATTTTTGGTTAGATTAGTATCACAAATCGGTTCCATGTGACCTAATTGTAAATACTCGTGCATAAATTCAACGTAACCTTTCTTTAAATCGGGTGTTTTCTGAAGTTTCCTTTCAAGATTATAAAATCGTTTCAAGGCTAATTCATAGGAATCTCCTAAGTGTATGTACTGTTTCAGCGGTAATTTAACGACGAATCGACCGTTATCATCCCGCTTATAATTGTTTATGAAATGTGTCTCACACAACGTTTCTTCAGGAGTAGAATTATCGTGACCCTTGTTAGTTGTCTCTTCTATTTCCCAAAATTTGGCTATTTCATTTTCTAATTTGGAAAAATTGCATGAAAATTGATTTTTAATAGGTTGTGAAGATTGAATTGTGCCGCCTACTAGCCAACCAAAATGAGATTTTTGTAGTGTTAACGAAGAAGATAATTTTATTTTCCCGATAGTTAGTAAATCCCAAAACAATTCTGCTCCTATCAACAAATCTATTTCGCTAGAAATATTAAAAGTAGGATCAGCTAAACTAAGATGGTCTGGAATTCTAATATTGTTAATTGGAAAAGTCATACTTGGTAGTCGATCGGTTAATTTCGGCAATATTAAACATTTAACATGTTTCGAGAATGAATTTATCCTTGATTGTAGCTTTATTGTAACTTGTTTGTTGACTTTAGAAACATTACTGTTAATCCCACTAATTGAAATATTAACATTGGAAATCGGTAAGCATAGTTGTTTACAAAAACTTTCAGTCACTAGATTTACCTGAGAGCCAGCATCTAATAGAGCCCTACATTTTTTAGGTTCGCCCTTGTGATTGTAAGCAAAAATTAACACAGTTGATAATAGAACTTGTGACGCTTGCATATTGACAGAATGATTTACGACAGAGGTAGAAGGCTCCTGTACTAAATGGTCTGTGTTTACAATTTCGTTTGTAATTGATTGTCTTTCTAAGTGCAACATGGTATGATGCAACTTAGAACATGTTTTGCACGCACTAGCGTAGCAATCGCGAAGCTTATGATTTGATCTAAGACAATTTGAACAAAGATTATTTCTTTGAACAAATTTTATTCTGTCAGGAACACATAGTTTGATGAATCTTTCACACTGATTAATATAGTGATTTAGTTTACATAAAGGGCATGAAGGTTTGTTGATATTCGTTGTAGTAGTTAAGGTATTTGGTTTATTAAATCTTGGTTTTAATAATTTGTTTGAATTTTCGTTATTGTTGTGTGAACGTTCGGACATTGCATTACGTTCCCTAGTTTGTTGGAGAGACTCTAATAATTGGCATCTATTATTTAGAAATTTTAACATACAAGGTAAAGTAGGCACATCATTAATAAGTGTAGACTCCCATTCCCTTTTGCTAACAAAATCTAATTTTGTGGTTATTAGATAAACCAACAAAACGTCCCATTTATCTGTTGGCAGTTTTAAAGTAGCTAATGATCTGAAATTTGTATTAAATCTGTCTAACAGATTTCTTAATGAGGTTGCCGAATCCTTCTGAACACTAGGTAGATTAAACAAAGCGGTTACGTGACCTTGAATAATTAAACGTTTGTTTTGGTACCTGTCTTTTAATAACTGCCAGGCATTTTGGTAGTTATCGGCAGAGGCAGTTAACGAACTAATAACCTGAGCTGCTTCAGATTTAAGGCACATTTTTAAATAGTGGAATTTTTCTACATTACCAATGTTTTTATTTTCATTAATTACAGAGTTAAATAAATCATAAAATGGAAGCCACTCCTCATATTTACCATCAAAACGAGGCAAATCTATTTTGGGTAATTGAATATTATTGTCGAAATTGTTTCTTTGAGGTTCCCCAACTGAGTCAATTTTGTCCCCATACTCACTAATGATATTATAATAGTTTGTTTCAAATATTTTGCGCTCGTCGGTAGCTATCTCGTTTTCGTCTTTTAACTCTATTTCAGTTTGAATTTTTTCAAATTCTTTTAACAAAGGTTTCGCGTCTTCATACCGTGTAATAAGTTGTTTCTTAGACGGTTTAGTTTGATCAAATTCAGCTAAATAACTGTCAAACCGGTCTAATTTATTTTTAATCGTTTCTCTTTTAATTTTTAATGAAGCTAATGCGGCCATTGTAATAAGAATGAAATGAGTACTTGCTATGTAGGAAAGGGTATAAAGGAAATGCTATCCACTTACTTGATATTATACCACAGGAGTGTAGTTGCTTAATTCTCGATAGTGTTGCTTGTTGGATGCGGTCTGGACCTTTGGAAGTTGAAAGCCTTTGTTCCAAACGTTTCGATGATTTTCACTAAATTTTTTCAGAGATTGCGGACACGTGTATATTTAATTCACTGATATCCGGCTCGAAGGACCAATGTATTAGCTGGGCGGTAACCCGCCGTTTATTATTTTTGGTGATAACACTTCGATTAATTATTAAATTATAGACTGTACACCTATATACAATTTATTGATATTCATATACAATGTTGTTTATTGTTAATATGACTTGTGTTGATTTCGGATTTTTATTGGTTGAATCGAGTATGAATTGAGTCAGTTAAAACTTAAATTTAACACTGCTGCTTATTTTTTAAAATAGATAGTTTTATATGTTTCTCCAACCCCCATGTGAAGCTGGAGAACATGGAAGTGGTTGATACTTGAAAACACATCTGGAGTCTGTCTTGCCAATTCAAGTACCAACCCTCCGAGAAGTTAAAATTTTGGGTCAACCAGATAATAAATATTTTGCCGGTCGTAGACATTTGAATACACTTATGTACAGACAGATATATAGTACAAACATATTTTCTAAACATATAAAGATAACTATAAACTAAAATATGTCTTTATATCACCGAACAGACATATTAAAGTAATTTTAAATGGAAATTAAGTAAGTACTAAAAGCTGCAAGTTTATATTAATTCGTAGTTTATTACTAATTATTGGTAAACCAGAGAAGAAAGAAGACCTTAAATAATCACCAAAATTGTCCTTGTATTTAATACCATGGCCAACAACGAGACCTCAAGACAATCAAGAATAGGACCAAACTAAAAGAGTTAAGTTAATAACAAAAATACTATTGATTACTTGTACTTAATAGAAACACAAAAAATACAAAATTGCAAACTGTTTCAACTATTTATTAAAAAACTCTAACAATTGTTTCAACCAATTGGTCATTATCAAAGAGACATTTAAGAAGATGTTCCAATTGGTCGAAATAATTGTTACAGTTTTTTAATAAATAGTTGAAACAGTTTACAATTTTGTATTTTTTGTGTTTCTATTAAACATGTTTCATCAAGATTGCACCATAAACAGTTTAACTTGTATTTAAAGCTGTCTCTTTGATAATGATCTATTGATCGAAACAAATGTAACAGTTTCTTAAAATAAACAGTTGAAACAAAACGAATTTTTCGTCGTTAATTTATTTATTTAACATGTTTCATCAAGACTGCACCATAAACAGTCTTTCTTATATTAAAAATTAATTAATAAAATTCTGTAAGTAACTTAAGTATAAAAGATTAAACGGAAAAAAGGGAAGCATGTGATAGTTTTTAAAGACGACCTTAAAAGAAATCGTTAAAATCGCTCTCTACATTCGTTTAAACGGATATATTACGACATAAAAAAGAATTTATTTATAATATGTCTCCTTTAATTGTGTAGAGTTAAAGTGAGACAGTGAATGACGCCACATTTTTATTATATATTTGTCGCACAGATAAGTTCGATGCCACCGTTCATGGTTAACAAACAGACAATTATAAACAAACTGGATACGTGCAGCAAGCAGCAATTCAATTGCATGGTGACACTTGTTTACGTTGAAATGTAATATTTTTTAGCAAAATTGCAATTACATACTTTACAAACAATCCGTAACAGTATCGATTATATCGGAGGTAAAACGATAAAAATAAGTTTTATAAAGTGCAGTTTGTTGCAAAAACTTTTTTTTTTTAAGAAAACGTAACAGAAAATTATATTTTTAGAAAGAACATTAAAAGATGTTAAATTGCGAACTAAGTCGTAGGAAATTACTGTATAAACAAATACTTTTGCCAAAATGTTTCGCAAATTTTTTGAGTCTATTATAAGGACGTGTTAAGCTATTAGAGTAAGAATGTAAAAAGATAATGCGTATTTACAATTTTCCGAAAAAGAATAAAATAAATATAAAACATAAATCACAGCTATATATCTAACAAACAATACAAAAAGGTCCGTTATTTGATTATGTTGGTTGAAATACAAGACATGAGTATAAATCTTTAAAATTCTATACATACAGTCTTATCTTCCTTTTATATATTTACATTGCTACCTACTTTAAAAATAGGTAAACAGAGGGTGGAACTGAGCAAATTTTTACACAAAGGTGTTTGATGATGAAGGATATACTTGGCCAACGACACTGAGGGTCTGTATTACATACATAGGTATACACGAAATTTCATGTGTGTATATTTTGTGTGCACTTTTTATTTATTTATAATGTATGTTAAGTATTTTCTATCATTTCTTTTCAATATTGTTTAGCTCTTGAAGGTTATGTTATGGCGAATTTGAGTTTAACTAAAATAAAGATATGTTCTTGGTAAGTACCTTGTTGAATGTCGCGATTTCGAACTCATTGGTTCTCTTCAATTGATAGGAAACAGCTCCAACATGCAGCAAATAGGTTGGTTAGTTTTCTGTCGGCTCGAATAGAATACTGACTAAGAACATATTTTTATTTTTGTTCTATTAGGTTGCCTGTCTACCACGAGTGGGTTTAGTTTAACAAGGGCATTGTTGAACATTATGGAATTTTAAAATATGTACTAAATTTCTAGAGCTGACGTTCACTCCTGTACACTAACTGTATTTATTCAACGAATTTAAGTTTCCATGATTCTGAAATTGATTTAAAGATAATAGATTTTTTTCCTTGGAATTTGGAGTTACTAAAAATGATCAAGTCTCAGGGTTTAGTGGCTTGTATATGTAAAGTGTTGCGGCACCGGTCAGCTTGTTTAGGATATCACCAAGGGGAAAAACAGGCATGCCCCGCCATCATGCTGATGTAACAAGAAACTCTATTTTTCGTATGGTAACAAAAATCCTCTATGTGCGTGAAAGTGGACATTTAAACGATTTAACAATGTGTCAAATTAAAAATGAATTTAAACTATTGCATATTTGCAACAAAATAAACTAGATCGAAGATAAAATTAAAATAAAAGAACTGGGTAGACTAACGTCATGTACGGGCGTGATAAAAATACACGTTATTGGTTTCCTTGTAGGTATATTGATTAATTGATTTCAATCAAAAAGTGATTAAAATGTTTGCCGACTTAATGTATTAAAAATAACCGTTGTAATCTTATGAACAATCTAATTGGAATAGGTCTTCAAATTCTGGAGTTGTGGCTTATCGTTAATGTAGTATGTTTATTATTTTTTTTTCTGGAAGTTTGCAGAACACACATGATCAATATGTATGCGCCGCCACTCAACTGAGACATTGTGCAATAAAAATTGTAAAAAATACGACTCCAATTTTGCACATGTAATAAAAGTGATTCTAGTATTTTTTCTTAAAAATCTGATCTTTATTAGAGTATATATTTCAAGTTTTGTCTACAAAATTAACTTAATATTAACTGCGAACATACAAATTGTAATTTATGTAGTGTGATAGGTACATGCTTCGCCATCTGTTCCAGTAAACCTTGAATTACATATAACTACAAGTTTCAATTGAAAGGCCGCCTTAACATTTTATAGGTATTTTAGAAAATTATACGGAATTCATTCATACTTCAATCTTTGAGATGTACTTATTACTCTAATCTATAACAGTCAATTTTCTAATGCAAACGTTTATTTTGTAGACTTTAAATTCCTATGATTTTTGAATTAATCCAAATCGATTATTTAAAGCATTACATTATACGCCAAATAATTACTGATTACGAAGATGAAATGAAATAGAAAATAAAACTCTTTAAATTGTTACTCAACTTGCCTTTTATCTGTAGGGTTATTAAAGTATGGTGGACTATCTAAATTATAAAAACAGTTTGATACGTTAACTAATTTCCATATTATTATAAAATTGCATTAATTTTCATGAGTTTCCTTTAGACAGAAAATATTTGAGTTAGTCACTCATAATCGAAAAAAATCTCTTACAGTTAAAGAATTGTCTAAAAGGATGTAACGAAACAAAATAGCGAATATTGGAAATCAAGGTATAAATAGGTATATCATCATATATACGAGGGTAAATCAAATATAAAGGGTAATTTTACTGTTTAGCGTCGCACGTAATTCCGATCTAGAGGATTCGATGCTCGAGTAGTATTGTTTGGTTTATGGGGAGGGGGAAACCGGCTTACGTAGCAGCTGCGCTTGGTTCTGTCCGCAGTACAGCCATGACTGAGCGCAAGGTACCGGTACCTTAGTCCGTTGCATAATGCATCATCATAAAGTTTTTAACCAATGAAGGCGTTAAACCATTGGAAATTTTCACTCGTTTGAAGGCGCAGTTTGGGTATGCTACACTACAAGGATGAAAGCTTCCCTGTCCCTGTCAAAGCCAAAACCCGTCTCTCAACCGGAAAAGTGCTTGTGACTGTTTTATTTGGGGGTTTTTAAGGGGAGTTTTACTCACTGATTTTCTTCACGATCAACAAACAGTGAATGCGGCTTAATACGAGTATTCTGAGTTGTTACAGTCGTCATCTTTCTTCATGACAAGGCCAGGTCACACACCGCAGTTTTGACAAGGAATAAATTGGAAAAAATGGGCCGGGAAACCCTCAAGCATCATTATAGCCCTGACTTGTCACCCTGTGATTATTTTTTGTTCTTGAAAGAATCACTTGGAGGTAAAAGATTAATAAAAAGCAATGGAGAAGTAGAGGAGTATGTGCGGAATTGGCTGACAACTCGCCCTCAAATTTATTATGAAGAAGGAATATTCAAGATTCCAAATCGGTGGCAAGTGTAGAGCACGGAGGAGTTTGTGTGTACCATTAATCAATAAATTTATTTTACAAAATTACCGTTTATATTTGATTTACCCTCGTATAAAAATACATTGTTTTTCTAATATACAAAACAATTCATTTCATGTTGTTCTTTATAATTGCACTTTAACATAAAAAGGTCGAGTACAATTACTTCCGCCTAGAGTGAGTCGATTGGTTAGATTGAGTCCCGTAACTGACCTTGCGGCATTTATTCAACGAACGTTAGGTTCGTTCCCCAATTCGAAGGGGTTTCCTACGTTTGAAACCATAAAACAACACACACACACACAAATGCACGCACGTAGACCAAGTTCAGACAGACAAAATTCGTGCTGCCAATGTCGATCAACGTGCAGAAAGTTGTGGAAGACCCTCTCCGTCACAAGCGACCCCACGGGGGGTGAACACCGAATCAATAAAATTCACTTAACCGTATTTCCTTTGATTCATGGGCGTCCCAGAAATTTTAGGATACGATGAGTTAGTAAAAAACTCAAACAAATAAATACATAGAATTTTCTATCGAGAATCACATCAGGGAAATGTTATTGAACTTTGAGTCAGTCTATTAATATTTATATATATGAATTGTAAACTATTTATGAAGTAAACATTTGGAAAACCAATTTTTACAGAAATCCGATAAAAGAAAGTATATGTATGGGTAATTTATCAACATACATAATTATATAAATATAGATTTATTTATTACTTTAACAAGTTTATATATGGGTACTTGTTACACCCATAAGTATGTCTCGGTTCCTTTAGATTCAAATTAATAACTACTGACAGGTTATCTTGAACATAAGGGATAAATAATTTATTGGTAATATGGTAAATTTAATTTAAATTCTACTTATATTTAATAATAACTTAGTGTTTTTAATGCAAACACAGTAATAAATAATTAATAACATCATGTTTAATGAAGGTGTAACTGTTGAAGTACATTTGATGAATTTGTTTAGAATAATTAATAAACAAACAAAATCAGCGAATTCAAATTGTTACAATACTATTTAATTTTTGTGTTTTAATTCTAAAGAAAAAATTGTAAAAGTGTGACCCGGCGATTCCACCAAATACGCTCAATGCAGAAAACTTTAGTTATTTAATATTGAAATCAGTGGGTAAAAAAGAAATTGTACGTTTTATTAACTTTTTTGTTTGGACGAAATACTGAAGATGTTATTAAATTTTTTGTTTGGACGAAATACTGAAGATGTTATAACAATAAGAACTTGGAAACTTAAATTTGCACAAATTGGTAAAAAATAAGAAAATGTATTTCTACTATACGTGTAACAGATGTTACAAATAAATAATTTTAATTGCTTGCCAAATATATACGTCCGTTTTCTTAAATAGACTCTTTCATAAAGGATCATTAACTTATATCGAAGTTTATATGTCATTAGCGTACCACGCAAATAAAAAAAGATAATTTTCGCATTACTCATACTTGTGCTCTACCCACGAAAACCTCATTGTTAATTGTTCTTAATTCATTATCGTTCATCATCACACAATTAATTATACTTACAAAACCAGTTGGCGTAACGTAAGTAAACACTTTCACGTAGTACCTACATACAGCCTAGCAAATTCGTACAGAAACATTTGGAGAAGCAAAATAAATATGATATAGATACCAAGAAACCAATTTATTTAATAAATAAACAAATTCTAGGTGTATACAACGTTATTCAAACTGAGTGGTAGGTACATTAGATGTTTTACGAAAATGAAACGATATATTACTTATGACGAATTGGGATGAAAAAGATCGCTACCGCAGCCCAAACCATAAAAAATCATAACTTCTATTAAAAACGATTTAGAGAATTAAAATTTTTATTAGTTATAGTCAAGTCTATAGGCTTAATGGCATGCCAAAATTAAGCTTCATAATTTATACAGGGCGTTCAGGAAAAAAATCTTGAAAAACTCCAAATACGAATTTTTTCAAACACCACCTACCATATTTTTTTTTTCATTCGATACCTTTTTTATCCTCTTTCGATACATTCGGATGTTTCCCATTGTTTTATTTGAAAAAAAAATACAAAATTATGCAAAAAATTTCAAATAAAACAATAGGAAACATTCGAATGTATCGAAAGAGGATAAAAATAATAAATATAAAACAACTACTCCCAAACTTACAAATCTCTAATACGCTTGGTTTTCCTAAAACGTCTAATGTACCACTCAGTTTGAATGGCCCTGTGTATACACATACAGTGCCCGGCACCTAAGGAGATTCAAAAGCCATAAATCATCGGATGCGCACTAGCAAAGCTTAGCCCGTTTAGGGCGGGGATAATCGACCGGTAGGCAGAATGATAACTGCTCTGCAAGGTTCAGTAGCGTAGTGACAAATAGTGGCAAATTAACAGAGTAGAGAAGGGGTTGTTAGGGTAAGTAAATCAGTTGAATGAATTTACTTATGTTCTGTGTTCAGTACTTTTTCTCTCAGTGATATGCGCCGCTGAACTACAAGTTGACGTTTCGGTCCAGCTATATTCTTATTGGCTCTTTCATTTATTGCTATGCTAAAAGTTTCCGCCTACCTATCTGTCAATCTGACCGTCGCTGAATCTCCTTTAAGTGCCGGCCACTGTACCTATGTGTTTAGCAGATTGAACATACTGGTCCAACTTCAGACAAGAACTTTACTTTTGTTTTAAATTTTACGTGCCACAAGAGTTATGGCTGTCGTTTAAAACCAATAATACTGACAAATTTAATACAGAACATTTATTTTCATCAGAAACGTGAAAATAATATAGAAAAAAGCATTAAACATTTGATACTAACGCTAAAACGCTAAAGGAAAAGTATACTACTATCGATGAATGATAATGGCATAAAACAATGTGACGCAATGAACTACAACAATAGTATCAGCATATAATAAAGATACTGTGCATCGATTGAAAATTTGTCATGCACAATGATGCATTATGATATATTGTCATAACTACCTATTCAAATCATACGCAAAAGTTTTTAAATTGCCGTCATAATAATAATGACTGTTTCGTATCTATAACCTGCTGTTTTCGTGCTTTCCTATTCTATAAAGAATTTTGTTACAGGACTTTCTCAAACTTTTTAAAAAATGTAACCATCGTTCATGGTTCTTCCGATTAATACGCAACCATAAATACATAGTGAGTAAAAGTTCGTAGTATATCCCCATCGAACAGTTGTCTTGTCCTTTAGGTCAACTGTGGTCGCCTACCTTTTGGCAAGTAGTTTTTTGCTAATAATCACATTTCCTACGTAGTCAAAAATTGTCGTAGTCATACATGGATATAGATACAAATCAAACTGAGGGTACATGCAAACGGTAACCGGCATATGACTCACGCATTATAGATACACGTACAAAAACATAACGTAATGGCAGGCACACCCATTTTCCACTGAGGTTTCATGATGTTGAACTGCTTTCTTCCAGTCCAGCACCTATCCAACGATTGGACCGACCGGTTGTCGACGACCCCGACTGGTATTTTATATATAAAAAAAATACCGGTAGGTACAACCATAAGGAAGAGATAAATGCGGAAATGTTACAAATCAAATCTGTATGTATCTATCAACACAACCATTTTATAATAGTATACAAACGATATGTTTAAAAATTGCCTTCATTCAAGATGCTGCTGAATCATTTGCTTGGCCCAATACAGTTAAAGAAACCAGAAGTGTTTCTCAAAATATACCTAGTTTACAATTAAATTAGCAGAAGGATAAATGAAAAAAAAATACTGTAGAAAATATCAACTTCCGTCCAAATAATTGAAGTACCTTTTCGCCACATGTGGTACTTAATCCCCTGCATTAACTCCCGTCCAACCAAAATAACAATACCATTGCTTAATTACTTTATTACTCCGAAAAAGTACATTTACGGACATATATAGCACGACTTAAAAACATTCCCTAACCTTTTTATTGCCGGAAGAAGTTGAGGATGTAATCGCTACAGAATTTGTAGCAGAACTACCGAACGACCCACGCGAGTAATAGAATTCTTTGACTATCTCGTAGATACGCATATTGACGAAAACGCTACTTTTCCTCCTACCATATGGGCATCTAATATAGTATCTTTAGCACGCACAACAAACACATGCGTATCTTTTCACGCGAAGTTTAACGCATACGTCGGAACCCCTTACCCAAATATTGTTACATTTCTGAAGGCTTTAAAAAGTATGCAAATGGACACATACATGAAAATCAACAGCGCTCAAGAACAAAGAAAAAGACGCACCGTGAGGAAAGAAGTTTAAAGGTCGTTTAAATTTATTTCAGGGAAAATTAAAGAAAATAAATAGGTCCGATTTTGTAAAATGTGTTTCTAATAAGTATTCTACTGTCTAAACGCCCTGTATATTAACAAAATGAATATTTTTTTCATTTTATTTAGTCGCATAATTATTTAGACGGGAGTTAGTGTGTTTTCAAATTCATTATTAGCAGGTAAGAAATTTTGGACGGTAGTTAATGTGCACCGAAAAGAACATCGTCATTGATTTTTTTTGTAGTTTTTAACTCGTACATTCCAACAAATCATAAACAACATGAAAGTTGTGATACTGAATGACTCTTTAAACTATGATACAAAACACAAAACTAAGTTATAGTACTTTTACCATTCAACACTCATGTTATTTTTTGAAACAACAATGAATCCACGTTGAAAATAATATTAAATACCTCTAATACTTTACTTAACCAAATTATGAACATGTAAAATCGTTTTTAAACTGGTAACTTTGATCAACATTATATTTTTAGTCGTTTAACTAATCAAATAATAATTTCATTTAAAATATTTCTCACAATCAGTTAAGAACTGCTATTCTATTACTTAATTACTTGTTTAAACAATAACAACAACTACGTACTGTCTAAAAGTTGTCGCAATTTACATTCCAAATTTGTGAGAAAAGTAACAGATTTTAAACTTTTTCGTTTACTTGTACACTAAATCCGGTGTGTCAGTAATGAGTTTTAAAGGGATACAGTAACACAATTTTAAATTTAAAAGCCAAAAAGACATAGACATTGGGTAAAGAAGTTCGTGGAATGTAATATTTTAATTTTTCTGCTATTTCAGCAAATTAAGAACCAAACATTTCATAATCACCCTTGATTAGACTGGATTTTATTATTTTTAATTCATCTGATTCTGACTTTATAAAATTATTAAATCATCTTGAAATAAAGAGGACATCCCAGTCTTCTACATTTTCTTGTTTTTATTCAAAAATAAAAGTAAACCTGTACTACCACCTCGCCTGGTCTGTAAAACAAACAATCCTATATTATACTAAAACAAACTTTACAACCAACATACCTACGAGAATTATACTGAAACGCGTTAAAGAGTTTATCGGTTAGCATTCATGTAGTATTTATTATCAACACGTGTTTCCTTTATAAAAAATACAATTATATATGTGTAAAGTATTTGATTCATTATATCCATTTGCGAGAAAATGAATCACCCAAACATCAATCGTCCCAAGTTCAGACGTCTATTGCGCTGTCGGTAAATACATACACATATTTATTAAGTACGTACAGAGGCCCTATTTGGCTTTGGTCAAGCGGGCCAAATAATAACTTTTAACGGTCAGCTTACGTCTGCAACAGATAACGAACGACGACGACAAAGTGACGCCGTCCGTCGAAAGAATGTCTGGAATTTTTAATTTGTTTGTCCGGATATTAGAAACGATTTCATAACCTTCATTGTCAGCCCGATAAGGCCGTTCAAAAAGTAATTACAACCATGTTCCTAAAACCACACTTAGAAGCATGTACGAACGGAGAGAGTGGAGAATAACGGAGCCAAAACCTATGGAAGGAACCCGGGAACTGTGTTAGACAACGTCATATCCCTCACCATGATATATATATATTCTATATGAATGACATAAACAGGGTGGGTGAAACCTGTATTTGTACAATAATAGCTGTTTTGTGAATACCTTAAAAAAAAACTTTTTTGTGTTTCATTCCCAACAGCTACTTGTGCTGGTGAGCGGGCAGTCCCTCCGACCTACACTGCAGGGCAAAGCCGGAGGGTAGGGTGTAAGGCCCTGTTCGGCATCCTTGCAGGAATCGTGGGAATGGGTGGGTGGTGTGGTTAGAGAGTGAATGATTTGCCTAAATGATCCAAGAAAACCACAGAAAACTTGGACCAGAGCAGCCGAACCCGGGTTTGAACCGGTGACCTAAGCAATGATCTAGAGCACTAGACCACGCCGCTCAGAAAAATTTGTTACTGTTGTCACGCCCTCGCCGGGACTTGAACCCGAGATCTTTGACGGGAAATCTCTTACAATTATCTCAATGTGTTAAATAGTGCCGAATACTATCTATGGTCTATCTGCTCGCCTAAGAGGTTATTTTAGGAAATAATATTTGCTTTATAAACTTCTAAAGGTTCAACAACATTCAAAATTTAAAGCCCGTTATTCAACACGTAGTATTTGCAAAATTTTGATCTTTGGAAATTGATGGTCTGAATTTAAAAAAATGGTTGGAAAATTTGAATTTTTTTTATAATCTATAAACCGGAAATGCTCATAAAAACGAACTTTAAAAGGTTTTTCCAATTTGACCGAGATAAAAGGCATAACATTCGAACATTTAAGGTTGCTTATACACTCCTGTTTTTTCATATTTATTAGTTGTATCTTTAGAGTTAAAAAATAAGTATTTTACGATTGTTCGGTTTAAAACTGACTATTATATTGTTTTTGTATAGGATATTAGCAATTTTTATGGAGATGTTGTTAAAATATGTTGCGAGACATAAATTTCCGGCTATTATCCTTTATGTATGGGTATATAGTATGACACGCGAGTTTAAATTGCTTTTTATTGATTAATTTCTGGATTATGTTTTCACTAAACCCGTTATTATTGGCTATCGTTGTTATAGTCTTCAAAGTTAAGTTTAATGTTTGCTTAATTCTCAAAGTTATCAATTTTTGATTTTGGCTAACATTTCTGACTCTCCAGAAACTTTTGCTCGGTTAAAATGATATTCCTTTTCGTAGATTGCTTCGGAAATATAATCCGCATTTTGCTAAAGAATAATGACACAAATTTACATAATTTAAAATTCAACGAGAATTTATTTTGCAGAACTCGAAGTGTTAAGAAACTATGATAAAACCTATCTTACACCCAAATGTTTCATGCAGTATTTGAATTGGTTATTTCCAAAACTTCTTTCGTAATGTCAATTCTGTCAAGTAAACAGCCTTCTAAAATTATATCTGATCAGGTCTGCAATCACATTAAAAAAATCTAAAACTAAACATAATTTATTCAAAAAAGAAGGAATTAAAACCTTTATTCGTCTAAATTTTAAGATCAAAGATCTCACATTTTGAACGCGTCCTAACAGGTAGGCACAACGAACCGAAAGCCACATCCCACGACCGATTTCGACATATCGGGTCTCATCAGGTGGGCGCTGGCAGAAAGGCCTTTACAGGCTATATTATAAACATAAGTATAAATATGGAATCAATAGAAACAACTACTCCGAGGGCTAATACCCCGACCGGCATTGAATATGTTATATTTTCGTCTAGGAGTCCATCGGAATCAACAGCGTAATTCAATGCCGGTAGGGGTATTAGCCCTCGGAGTAGTTGTTTCTGTTGGTTCCATATTTATATTTATAAACATAATTGCGAATCAGGTATAATCTGTCTGTTTCTTAATTACTTTTAATTTAATAGTGGTGATTTTGTCAAGCAGTTGTTTATAAAAATCACTGTTGTTGTCGACCACATCTTTGTAACCCTTTGTTAATTAAAACAAAATAAGATTTAATGGCACACAGCCGAATTTGACAAAAAACAAATGAAATTGTCTTTTGGACTTTTACACCATATTAGTTCACAACTAATTAAAAACGCTCAAATTAAAACTTAAACACTTTCTGTAATGAAAGCATTTAATTTCCATTTAAACAAAATGTTGTTCAACTAGTTCTTAATGTTAGCGTGAATAAAAGCATGTTTTTTTATTATTTCAAAACAGAAAATTTCGAAACGAGAAGTAAAGTGGCTAAACATTCATGCATGTACTACTAAAATAACAACAACTCGTAAAAGTACTTCTGTAAACCATCACATGCCACCTGAAATCTATTTGCAACTGTACAAATAACGAAGAACTGAAATGGAGAATCTAAAAATAAATGACCGCCTATAAACATATTCACGGCATATTAAATGGGTCAAGTGTAGGTATGTTTAGGGCTCGTTTTAAAATAATTTTAGACGTTTCCTGACCGTGAACTGTGCGAACGATTTAGAAAAGAAATACTTTCAATTGAGATTATGTACGAAGCACGAACATGCTTCTATGATATAATTACTTTCACTTATTTTGTATGGGCATATTTTGACCGAAAAAAAAGAGAAAATTAATCAATATATTTCGGTAATTTAATTAAAAATAAATTTTAAGAAAATATAGACCCATTAATGGGCACCAAAGATAAAACAAAATTTCAAGATTTTAGATTAACAGGAAGTACACTACAAGTTTTAATGTATCAGACATCAGTGAGTTAGTTAATAAACACTTTCCATTGTGTTGAGTTAGAAACTAGCATTTTTACATGACTCTGAAGCTGTAGACAACAATGTAATTCTATAAGACAGTTCTATTTCCACAACTTAATGAAGATGAAAGAAAAAAGTAAATGAATGTCATCGTACTTATAAGAATGGATTTAAAACCAAACTCATTGATAATTTAATTCGTAAAAAACAGATTAATTTATGTTATAATTCTATTTATCCTAATGTACCTATAAAAAACTGTAAATTTAGCACGCTAACATTTCTAGGTTCTTCCTCTTTAAAAGGTTTTAAAAAACGAAAAAGTTAAAATTGCTTTCAAAACAAATAACAACCTTTTTAATTTTATAAATTGTAGAAAAGATAAATTGATTTGTTACAAAAATGTGGTGTGTATAAATTATGCTGTGATTTATGCAATGTAGTTTATATAGGACAAACGGGTCGGACTTTTAAGGAACGAATATACCAACACAACAAAAATTACAATGGTAAATCTGCTTTTATGAATCATATTGTAGAAATGGAACACAGTTTTGACAAAAAAGAAAATGTAAAAATTTTGCATGTTAAAGACAAAAGTAAAAAACTTACTCTATTAGAATCTATAGAAATTAAGAAACATTTAAATTGTAATTCGGAAAATGTAAATGAAATCGAAAATGTCTGTAATTCCCCAATTGTACAACTTTGTGCAAAATATCTGTAACCCCCCACCATAAAGAATTACTACATAAGAACCAAAATTTGTTAAACTTAAATACAATACCTTCTTCCGAAGATGACCCTGTAAGTTGAAACGAATTTGTCGATTCAATATAAATAAATTTTTTGTGAAAGTTAATTTTCAAGTGTTTTATTTTATTTCAAAAGAAAAATCAATATGATCAACTTTCATATAGTAAAGGCCAACTCCATAGAATTTTTCAAGAATCGTACGTCAGTCACGTTTAAGAGTAAAATATGTAATTGAATATTCCCATTTCGTTTGAGAAGTATTTCGACATTGTGTGGTAAAACGATCAAAATTAGAAGACTGTCATTTGCATTGTATCTGACAAGGTAATATGTCAAATAGGCCTACGATACGTGAAAGGGTGAAAATCGCGTTAGGTGGTGCGAGATAAGCTTACTGAAGGGATTAATCGAGCAGATAACTTGGTTTATGCACGAGAACAAGCGCCCAACTGGCTTCACATCCCCAACTAATCAGTTAAACGCCTGTCGAAAGATTGATTGACAAGCATCAAAGTTCACAGGAAAAGGAAATTCGGTTCAATAATACATAATAATTTATTGATTGACTTTAAGCACAAGACTAACTAAATTACCCAAGAAGTGAACATCCATTATCGTAATTAGCCTTCATATACGTTACACGTACAGGATGATGACGAACGAAAATTGAAACACGAATTGATACGAGTCAATAAGTTTACTGCTCTATTAATGGCTTTTGAAAATTTGACTGTAATGAGTTTAGATTGTCGAAGTCTCACATCGACCACGGCCTACAAGTCCGAATCATCATTCTACTATTAGACTGTTTAGTTTATCGTAATAAAAATGCATACACCAACTAACATATATTGGCAATGCCTCCTCCCTCCAACAGTAAGAAATGCTCTTAAAAATCACACGAAAGTCTAGTGGATTACAAAACGAATAGCTCTCTAGGTAAAATAATAAAAAAATAACAAAATTAAAAAGCTGAAAGGTCAAAATCTGTGATATGCAAACTAAAATATGGAGACTGCGGCAAAGTGTATATAGGACAAATTGGATGATCCTTCGCAGAAAGAATTAATGAACACCTATCGACTGAAACACTTAAAAACTAGAAATAAATAAACAGAATGTCATACTTAATGACCAATTAGCATAGATATGTCCAATATACCCCTGTTAAATTTAAACTTTTTGAAAAATATGTGACAATATTCTGTAATACTCCCTCACCCAAATGCTGTATATATAAACACATAAATTAGTAATAAAACAAACTAGACGTCAAATATTAAAAATCAGATGATAACAAAAATGCTTCACCATTTTTTTAAAACCGTCAGAAATCGTGCACACTAATGCTTAAAAAAAATTCATTTGATTTTTAATACTTAGTGTATATTTTTTATTACATTTTTTAACAGCTTGTCTAAATGTGTCTAAGTACAATAAAGTATTTACTATTGATTGTGCAAAACTATTTTTTTTTAACAACGCAACTCCAGAACTTCAAACTTAAAGCTAGTGAACTCTAGAGTTACAAACGATTTTTTTCTATTGTACCAATGTGTACACTTTCAATTGATATAAATATTTGGAAAGCATTCTAAACAAACTCGCATACCAAAGATAAGACATATTTCAGAAAACATCACGAACTAACAGCATACGAACATGAAAACTTAAATATATATTTTTCTTCCACTCATCCTCGGCGATCAAGTTCAATTCATAAACATTTGTACAACACGAAGATTAGATATCTAGAATCCATAAGTAAGTATGTAGTAAACCACAATTTCATGTTAACCACAAAAGATTATTAATAAAAACAATTTCCGATTGAATCTTTTAACGAAATCACCGACAAATAGAACACTGTTGACGCTTTTGTTTAACATGTCGATTATTTGAATTTGTAACAGTAACATTGTCTAAATATTAGCTACTTATACGTATAGATATATACTTTCCTAGAAATTAACACGCCCATCTAAGTCGTTCAAAGGAATAATTGTGTTTCAGTAACCTCTTCAGTAGACATTTTAAAAGGTTCTTAAACAGTAACAATGTAATCATTTTAGTGCAACCGTTAAATAATTGTCGACTCTTGCCAACACACCATAACATGTTCTTAAAGTTTAACAAAGGAGAATGTTAAATTTAGACATTGATGTGAGCCTATACTTCTACATCAGTACCTCTCTCTTTCTCTTTCTAACAATTCTTCTTCTTAAAAGATATGAATCGACTGAACTAAATTGAGATCAATACCGTTTTGATGTAACTGTGAAATTCTAATCATATATACTATGTATGTATACAATAAAATTTGTGCTATAAATATACACGATAGAAGCCTAAGAATTAAGTGGTCAATTTTCCAAATTTAATTTACCATGCATGAAATCCTCTGAATTACGACCACTAATAACTAACTGTGATAAAGTAAAACGTGATACGAACAAAGAACCCAATTAACTTAAAAAGTTGTTACTAGTTTTCTACAGGTTTCCATCATCTTCCTTGAAGGCTCTTGTCGAACATGTAAGGCACGATTCGGTTCTCTTTTTTAATAGCAATTTAAAACGTATCAGGTTATTACAACGGATCTTTTGTAAAAACGATTTGAAATGCCGCAGACCGTTCTTTATATAAAGGCAGCTTTCTTAGATTAATGATGGTTTCGGACTAAACCAATAACTAGACTGTCTTTTTAAATAACAGTTAACAACTTTTTCCTTAGGAGTAGTCTTTGAATTTGAAGACCATTACATTTACATAATCTAAATGTAATACATAAATTTTCGAGTTTGTTCTTTAACACACAAACATTTCGTTACATTTTTCCGGTTATGATTAATTTTTTAAAGAGGTCACCTTTTATTACTTTTAATCAGAGATGTGATTATAACTAGACTGCGCCTTGCGTTTATAAAGTGATACCATTTGGGTAGGCAACCCATTTTGCGAATTAAGGGACAGAAACGCGAGAATTACTAAGAGCGCTTGCAACTTCACTCAGAAAGTTTGAGGCAGTTGAAGTGATGAGTGCAGTTATTTCAAATAAATGTTGTGCGACACTATTTTTCTTGTACATAGGGTTTTGTGAACACTTTTATAAACTATTGTTTGTTAAAGTAATATAAAACCAGTTTAATATTAGAACAAAATGGTTACATATTGTTGTGCTTACGGTTGCCGTGAAAAGAGTTCTAAAGGTTCTTCCATTTCATTTCACGTGTAAGTACAATTTAAACATAAGACACACTGATATATTTGTAATTTCTTTGAAGGTTCCCTTAAGATCCTGAATTAAAGAAAAAATGGTTGAACGAAATAAGGCGTGAAAGTTTCACACCGTCATAATATTCAGTTGTTTGCAGCAAACATTAAGAAGAAAATTACTTTTTAATATCTGTGGAAAAAAGAAAATTAAAGCAAAATGCTGTACCTAGCGTTTTTGATTTTCCTCAGCATTTAATTAAAAAAGTAGTACCTTGACGCAACAAATGAAGTATTTAGTCACAAGAGCAAAAGTAAGCAAGTAATTAACATAAACAATTAATTTAATTTTGTTCTAAAATACATACTTCTTTTCTTCTCATTATTAACATTAACATACTATTTTTCTAACTTTCCCAATAGAGTTCACATAATGAACGACTTCACATACCTTACATTTTTTTACTAACAAAAACTTACGAAACATATTTTATCAAATTCAATATTATCAACTATTATTTGAACCATAAAATTAGACTTTGCAAAATACATGTAAATAGTAGTACCATTAATATACATCATTTTAATCACAGTCATCACATCTTTTTTATCGACTTCATACACCAATAATCCACACAACGAGAAATCTACTTGCGTTACTAATCAACTTTATTTTCACTTATAGCATATATATTATTATTAACAACAGTATTATTCTTTTTTTAAAGAAGTTTAATTATATTTTCAATATATTTCGTTTGTGTGTTAAGTGTTATTGTAAATGATTTTCAATCTTTAAAGTCCATAAATTTCCTTTTAGCGCATGGGAAACTTAAATACTGACCCTGAATGTGCTTTATTGGTTGCATACCCAAATTACATAATTTTCTAGTACAGAGAACATTGCTTACGCTCAGTCCATATTATAATCACGTCTCTGCTTTCAATGCCTAATATGAAAAGTTTATCGAAATTGTTGTGGATAAAAGTTGTAGATGAGCGATTTCAAAAAATAAAAAATAAAAATATATTTACCAAATATTTTGCATAATAAAATCAAAAGATATTTCAATTCAAAATTTTAATAATTCACAGTTAAGTGGCAGTAACGTATTTTGTATTAAGAAGTTACTTTTGCATCTGGATAAATCATTACTTTATATTGCAAAGCAGCAACAGGTTTAATTGATAACAAAGAGCGGTCAAGTCAATAAACTAAAACCTTTACATCTTCATTTACTGAAAGATTAATTTTCATATAATTTAGCTTGCTATAAAGGTTTTCCATAGCTTCGTTAAGTTCAAAATAAATGCATCGTGTCTAGTTCCAGTATAAATTTGGAAGTGAAATTTTTGAAACCTCATTAGCCAAATGCAAGACTGAACTTCCCCTTTTCGGATCCCAGACCCTTTCAAATGTACCATCGTTAATGGATGGGACGAAAGCCACAATTGTTCAGTCGACAGATTTTTAATTTACACGTGCAGTAGCTCGTACAAAAAAAGAGCTTTGGCGTCCAACGCTCGGGTTGACGCTGATCACGCGAAACGGGACCAATCATCCGCAGACTGTCATCGTGTGCGGGACCATACCATGAGGGACAGCTTTGCCAGTATGCGTCCCGTCTGTCCCAAGTCTTTCGATCTCGATGCGTTGCTGGTAATTTGCACGGGTCGAATTAGAATGATAATCTAGTCGTTCGTCCCGTTTGTGCTCGGCTCGTTCACGATCGATAGGGAGAAGCAAACGGCGGTTGTCATGACGACGACATCGCATGCATCCCACGTATCGAGACCGTCGAGAAGGCACTTTGTTTCGGCAATTAACCGAACTGATACTCTTTATGCAAATGCCTATTTGAAGAACGAAAGTGTTGGGTACTTATTAGCGCGGATATGACCTATAAATCATGTACCATCTGTTTACGAAGAAGCAATTGCGCGTCTTAGTCCGAAACATTGCTCCAATTTAAGACTTTGTAGCACACTGCTTCGGCAATGTCACATAAATTGTTCCGAAACCAAAATTAAAAGTAGCAGAACACCTAAATTATTTTCTACTTCATTTCACGTAGTACAGGGTGATGTTTATACCCTGAAGCAACAAGAGACATGATGCAATTAGATATCGTTTGTCTGTGGCATAAAACGCCAGAGCGGGTTAGTCGATTTCAACGCACTTTTTGTTCTGTTTGAAAGCAGGAGCTTACGAGATGATTCCTTGCCATGTTTAATGAGGATCGGTTCAGCTATTCTGAGGGTTTAGCTCTTATTAAATTTTGTGTAGGGTTCTCCGTTATACGTCTTATTTTTTATTTTTAAATTAAATATTTCTTGATATAATAAGAATTTTCGACTTCCTCCATAATTTTTCTTATTAGTCACCAAGTCGACGCTAGTCTGGACTTTTTATCGTCTAGTGTAGTACTTACTTCACTCCCCTTTCGTTACTTTGTTAGAGCGTTTCAAGGGTTAATAAAGAAACCACCCCTTGCATTTTTGTCGACGGCACCGTTGGACGGTATAAAAAAAGTTTGCGTGCGAAAATAGCCAGCCCCTTTTATACTCACGCTAGAAGAAGCTATTTTCACAGTTATTTTAATAGTAGCTGACAAGTAGACGGAAAACCGCCTCCACACAAAAGTAACTAGAGGGTTGACAAAAACAAAATTACAACATTAGGTAAAGGAAATGCCCTCCTGTTTTAATAAACAAAAGCAGATGCATGTTTACTTTCTTGGATTATTGTATTATTGCATAATCGGGCAGCAGGCCCAGATCCAAAGGTGGAATGGGGGTGATTGCCTCCCCCTAAGACTTGACTCAGGAGCAGCGCTCTTGAATACAGTACCCAAACTCCTACGAGATTCAAAAACCCAAAAACCCAATTTAGACTCCGTAATCCTAGAACCTAAGTATTTTAAATCCCTTAACCCCATAACCTAAATCACAAAAACTCCCATAAGCTCGCAATCTTAACCTTTTAAACCCCATGACCCTATAATTAATAATAATAATTTCTAAACCCCATAATCCGGTGGGCAGCTAACCAACGCGCTAAAGTGCAATTTATGGTTTAGAGATTTAAAATGCTTAATTATAAGATAATGGGGTTTAAATCGCTTAGGTTTAATGTTTTGGGTTATCGAGTTTATGAATCTAGGGAATTTGAAGGCACCGCTCCGAAGTCAACCAGGAAACATACAAGCTTCTCTCCTAGTCAAGTAGACTAATTCACATATATACCCTCCTTTCACCATCCCCCTTTCCACCTAAAGACTTGGCATTTAACAATAATTCATGTAATTAATCTGAAATAAAGGAAGGATCTAAATTAAAATATAAATGGTGAACTATGTGCAATGACAATGTTACCTATGTTACTAGCAAAATTTTTATTAGTTTAGCATCTTTTTTATTTTTTGAGACCCCCAATTTTGTTTATTTTGTGAAGCTCCGTCATCGTGTGTATTTCCATTAATTACAGCTAATCGGAAAATAAACGTAGGGTAACAAAGGGTAATAACCCCTATAGCAGCCATTGCCTGCATAATGTATAAATAGGTGGGTGTTCCAGCTATCTCCACGTTTACATACATAGCAATAAATACACGCAAGTCAAAATATTGACCTGTCTGGGTTCGTACATAACCGGAATAACAACAATATAATAGTACGTTGCCATCAGCGTTCGTTATTCTTCCAAAACTGGTGTGATTCGTTACCATCTATTAATTAATTAATGCGACCTAAATTCAAACCCCCCTACGTACATACATTATGAAAATTTATATTTAGGCAGGTCGTATTACTCGCAAATGTATTAATTCATTTCATAATAATCTAAGGCGCAACGATTCATTAAATAAATAGATAATACACGTGAAGTATTAAATGTCCCAAGTAACTTTTTTATCAATTTAATAACTTACGGTTAAGTATTTGTTTTATATAGAAATATCATTTTTTATTATCATTTTAACAATAATAATCCGAGAAATATTATCACATTCGTGTTGTTTATAACATGTTTCTTTTGTAGTTTTCTATAGTTAGATTAGCTTTTTATTTGTAAGTTGAAAAATCAGTAGACACTTGGATTACCTTAATCGTATGCCCTCTTTTTGAATAAAATCTAAGTTACTTTAATTTTATCCTGTAGGATTTTGCACCCTTCCAGTAAATAAAATATTTAATATGTCAACCAATATTTCTGTATATTTTTTATTTTATTTTACGTATGATCCCAAAGTAGAAGGAAATACGTTTAGTCGAAAATTTAAAAGACCTAGGGGACGTTTTTTTATCAATTATTTACTTTGCTCGGATTGTGTATTCTTATACAGTGAGTATGGACATTCCTTGCACCTCTTAAACAATTTATTTAATTAGACGACATTTATACGATTACCTTAAAAAAGAAAAAATATGGGATAAGGAGGCTTATTGGCTGTTATTTTATAGAAATAAGTATGATGATAAAAGGTAAACCAATTTGTACAGAGCTAAAAAACAAAAATGGTGAATATCTTTTTAGAATGAAAGAATGTGACTGACTGTTATTTCCGACAGTTTCTCTTACCTAAATTGAGTATGTCGAAAATATTTCACGTTACAATGAAAAAGGGAATATAAAAAAAATGCTGAAATCAGGACCGCTTAGAAATACTGTATTCTGGACGGGTAGAAAATGAAAAAAATCTTAAAAAGATCCGTTGATATCACGACCAAGAATAATTGCTGGAATTCCTGAATTAGAAGTAAGTCCCATGAGTGTTCAACACAGATAAGGTTGAAATGAAACTTTATAGTAGACGTCCAGCTAAGAAACTTTATTTCTGAAGGAAATCGTCGTGCCAGTCTTGAATTTGCACGACGAAATTTGAATTGAACAGTTCAAGACTGAAAAAAATATATTCAGCCATAAAACTTGTTACAATTTTTTTTAACTCTGACGGGATGAGACGTATATTAAGGCGTTCAAGTAATACGAGATATCACCTACAGTAATTTTATGGATTTGTTTTTCGTGGAGTGGAATAGGTCCATTATACTTTATAGACGGGAGGACTATGCATGGATTGGTATAAGAAGGGTACTCCAAAACCTTATGTTCCCCTACGCTGACTGGGAGACGTCTTTGAAAAATTTCCAATAAGATAATGAACCGAAACATTCGTTCCGCCTTGTTCAGTAGTGGTTTCACGAAAACAGAGTTCAGGTTATGCAGTGGCCGGCATTAGTACTGCACTTCAACCCTACGGATAACCTGTAGGAAGAGGTTGAATGCCGGATTCGGACCACAAGATCCCCAATCAAATAATCTTTGATTGATAAAATTAATGAGGTTTGGACAAATCTTGACAATTATTAGGGCTCAAAATTTATTTTAATCAATGCCACATTGTTTCCAGCGGCGTGGTCTAGTGTTCTAGATCATTGCTTAGCATTCGGGAGGTCACTGGTTCGAACCCAGGGTGGCTACACTCTGGTCCAAGTTTTCTGTAGTTTCCTTGGATCATTTAGGAAAATCATTCTCTCCCTATCCACACCACACACCCATTCTCACCATTCCCGCATGGAGGCTGAAGAGGGCCTTACACCCTACTCTCCGGCTTTGCATTACAGTGTAGGTCGGAGGGACTGCCCGCCCACCAGCACGAGTAGCTGGTGGGAATTAAACACAAAAAAGTTTTTTTTTCCTAAGACCCAAAATATTTGTGATTTTTAAATAATAATTCTAATTAAGCAACAACATCCTCGAAATTGTAAGTAGGCCTAAGGCACAGTTCTATTCTTTAATTGGACGTTTTGATAGTCAGATAATCCCACCTGTTTGTATTATGAGAGGATACTTTACAAACATCCTAGCACTATAGATATTAGTACAATATTGCATAGAGAAGTGCTTACTTTGATTTCTATTGATTTTGGCGAGATTTTGGAGGAAAAGAACATTTTTATGTGTTAAGTGCATGAAAATCTGATTCATGAATGGAACTGCTAACGGGATCCACAACACATCAACGATTACGTGGATAAACAAACAAAAAGTGTGCATAAGTACAGAAAGAACAACGGTGTGTTGTATCGTATAACGAGAACATAACCACGCAAGCATGTTATACAAACAAACCATTTGTAACAATATGCTTTCAAATAATAAGACGTGTGGTGAATGTGTATGCAGTTTCCTCGAAATATTACGTTACCTGCAAAGGAATAATTGTTCGCATTGAAGCAAAGCCGACGGCCGTTTCGGGGGAACATTGTATTGTTTCGAAAACTTTGCTGAACGAAGAATAATATAATGAAAACGGTCGATATTTTCTGGAATAAATTTAGCCGTTCCAAACAATGTCTAGTGTTCTTACGAACTTCATAAGGTGAACATTTACTTCCTCAATACTCGTACATATTTGAGTGCTATTAACAAGAAAATGTTTAAGAAATATATATAATAGGTACATACAAGAATGAAGTAGATATCATTCACCTTCAAAGGTGTAAATACAAAATTTCAGGGGGCTAAGGGGTTATAAAGAAAGGCAGAGATACATTGTCTTTTTTACGAAAATGATTAATAACATTTTAAAATCAGCTGGAAGGAATAAACAGACATTTGCAAAATTTAATGCATTTTTTTCTCAATACATGCACAATACGTTATTGGATTAATCCACATATGAGCGATTCACATATCAGGATTGTTATAGAAAATAGTATTCAAAATTGAGTGCCAACACTAATTCAAATTAATAGATATACTATCAATTAAATGTAAGCAATGATATGAAAAGCATATACATAAATTAGATCCCTTTCTTAATCAATTTGAAAAATTAGTCAAATTAGTAAACTCAATTTACGACCTTTTTGTGTTTGATCGAATCCTTGAAAATTAAGAAAGCCATCAATAATAAGCAAAATATTGTAAATAATCAAATTGAAATGTTCACTTTGGATTCTCCGCTGTTATTAGACCTTCCAAATAGATAACCACTACCTGCAGTTAATTTGTCCCATTGCTTATTGTCATCTGTTTATAGAAGTCTGTTACATTATTTACATCTTTAGTAACACCATAGCTCTTGAGAATGACCCGCAAGGGTTGAAACAATATTGTAGAAAAGAATAAATAAATTTTTTCATGAAACGTAACCAACCCAGTGTTTGTTTGTTACTCAAAATACACATATTCAATTTTAACTACCATATTGTCTAAAAATATCTCGTTTACAATCGCCATATTACGATACGGTGTCCTTATTTATTGTACACGGGATATCAAAAATTCTTTAATACTTCGAAAAATCGAGCAATATTCTTTAGGATCCATCAGTTATTTATTCTGTCATGAAATATTACAAAATTTTGTCAGTCTAAAATAATTAGTGGTATGTATAAAATTAAGTTTCCACTCAGAAGCAGCTACACCAACTGAATATGAGTAGCTCAACCTATTTTTGAAAGTAGTGCAACAGGGTATTATAATTTATGCAAACAAAAACTGAGTTGCTACTCAAGGAGTGAGTAGATCCTCAAAAAGGAGATGGAGTGACTACTCAGTAGTCCACATTATAGATACATACCACTGGATATTTCTATATCTCTACAAAACAATCTACATATAATTAAATATAACCAAAAAGTGGTTAACCGTATATGCCTAACTAAATAATTTTACTCAATCAGATCTACTAAAATAAAGTGCGAGGTCTTGAAAAATTAAAGATGATTTATGGGACCAACTAACTGAACATACGAAAATTATGTTTTTTTTAATTGCCAGTATTTGTACATTTCCTTCAGAATGGATTATACAGTTCGGAACTGACAAATTTCCGGTATTCTTCGTGGACGAACTACAGTAACACGACTACTTTTGTTTACGTGTTAGTGATAGCGTTAGCATTGCGATTTCATTTCGCAACCAGTGCACCGTTCAGTCGTGAATAAATTTTCAAGTTCCAAGCTCGACAGGAAATTGCATTAAGCTCACGTCTTAGCACGGAAACGTGTTCGTGTCGTAAAACGCCACCATGGAAAACTACGGAACTAACTCTCGCCCCTCCGCCAAACCTTTATTACTAAGATTCGAGATCAAGTAGGATCTGCATTATACGTTCTTCTGGAAAAGGTGGAAACTAACTTCGAAACTGTGATTAATAAAAACGAAGCCATCAACGGAAACTAACCAGAAGATCGACGATTCCATAATTTTAAGGATTCAGAAAGAATAAATAATTGAACATAAACCATTCCAGGCAACTTCTGGATGTGTCGCACACAGTTTTTTATAAAAGACAAAAACTATACAAAATAATAAATTTATAAGAATAATTAATTGTTGGGACAGGCTGAAATATTAATTACCAAGCTTATCATTTTTTAACGAAAAACATAAGACTAAGAAACACTTCGTAGCATCTTTACTGAATTTATTGAAAAATCTCGACAACTATTTCCACAGCATGAAATCAAATGTTACAAACATGTCGAAAGTGTTTGAAATATATTTCGGTCTGGTTGTCTTAAATAAACAGTTTGCAGTTTCTAAAATTTCTTATTCGTACATTAAATTTATAAACAATATCATTTTTGTGCATACCTTAAGGTTTATTATTAAAATTGCAATTATTTACGTGATAATGGTTTGAAATGCATTCACAGTTATTTTTTATGGAAATACCAGTTAGCGTTCCTTAAGGAGAATTTTTATAACACTACTTCATTGTCCAACATATCCAGTTAATTACTAGATGTTGATTAAACTTTATAGATCTTGCTTTTCAGTAGCGGATCTACTTTTGTTTGTTTAACACAGTGGCTCTAATATTGAATCATATACTCTTAATTTTTTAAACTGCTGTAAGCAAATAATCGCAAAAGAAAATTTTAATTGCAAATGTTTATCAGCAGTCATTTACTTTTAAAATCCAACTTGTTCCCTATATGATACTACTTACATTGTATTTTCAATAATTTATTTAATAATAAGCCAAACAAAATTATAATCTTTTGGATCAATTGTCGTGTTCACTCGCCACGACACAGACCAGGGTCTACTTAATTAAGAACTCAAAGTGAGCCCTACCAACGGTGGGGGATTGCCTTTTTTGAATGCATCATTTATGCTTTAAACCAAATATTAAAGCTAAATGCTAAATGAGCTATGACTTGCATACTTTGGTATCAAATTAGAATACCCACATCAAAAAATTGCAAAACTATGCGCATGAGAATTTAGTGATTTTTTAGTGCACCAATTAAAATTGTAGTTCATTTCTTATATGAAAATTAGTGATGGTTATGAGAAGAGTCAAAATTTCTTAACGAACTATTTTGTTTCCTAAAGTAAGTATGCCATAATTTAATGCTTTTCAAAGAAATGCTGCCAATATGCATAATAAAGTACCACATTTTGAAAAGTTATGAGAGAAAACAATTACAATTCACAGAGGATGTAAGTACGCATTTATAAGCGGTGTTATCGGCGCCTAAAATATCTTCCACACTGAAAAACAATTTCGTGACAACCAGAAAATTACAGTGACTTTCATAATTCTGTTTGCACTGATATAATAATATAAGTTTTGAAAATGTCCATTTTTAGGGTTAGGCTAGGATATGTTTCTTTAAAAACGACGGGTTTAACTAATTGTTGATAAATTATATCAGTGAGCCAATTTTTTCTGTATTTTTTCGCGAAGCAACTCATGAAAGCACAACAATTCAACACAACTCCTTTTAAATGGCGAATCGAAGGACAGTTGGATGCTCGAGAGGAAAGCATACTTTTACATGTGGGATATAATTAAGCATGTTGGCAATAATTTATGAAAAGCACTGAATTATGGAATGTAGAATCCACTGGAAACTTTGGAGGAGTTGTACAACACAGTAAATAGCTGAAACTGCAACGCAAATACCACACTAAACGTCCGAAGTATTTTTCGGTAACAAAGTTAGCTGAGGCTATTTACCGTGTTCTAAATTATGGAGTACAGCCCACCTGATGAGACCCAATAGGTCGAAACCGGTCGTAGGATATGGCTTTCAGAACGCTGTGCCTACTGTGTAGGACGGGCTCGAAATGTAGGATCTGTGATCCTTAAAATTTAAACGAAAAAGGATTTTAATGCCTTTTTTTTAAATTATGTTATATCTTCGTCTAAGAATCCATATTTATATTTACGTTTATCATATAGCCTGTAAAGACTTTTCTGCCAGCGCCCACCTGATGAGATCTAATAGATCGAAACCGGTTGTCCGCCATAAGGCTTTCCTTACGCTGTGCCTACTGTGTAGGACGCGTTCGAAATGTGGGATCTGTCATTTTTAAAATTTAGACGAAAAAGGATTTTAATGCTTTCTTCTTTTTTTTTTATTAATAAGTTTATTAAGAGTTCTCACAACCACCCCCAATATTCATAAAAGGAATGGAGCACTATAATTTTATTTGGAGCACCAAATTCTCACGTACACCGTTTTGCGATTTTGTGACGTGCTTGCGCTAGCTTGATTGGCATCAAATTAGATTTCAATGTAAAAAACCTTTTCATGTTTCTTCTCTCAAATACTACTTAGGCTAAGAGGAAAGTGTACTCAAGTTCAATAACAAACAAAGGTAAAGAGAGCTTCAGTTTCGATCCATGAAATCGTTTTCTAGAGTGAAAATCCTGAAGACCTAATCCGAAAACGTTTTGAATTACTAATAGTAACTACCTTCACTTCCCAAAAACATACGGAATACAACAATACAAGGGAAAATATAAAGTGGTGTTTTAAATTTTATCGAGAGCAAAAATTACTTGTCATGCGGTCTCTTTAAAAGAGCATAATTATATATAAACTGCATAAATGTCACAAACTATCGTATGTTTTTAATAATGGAAGTACTTAGTTTAGTTTAGTTTTAAAAAACAACAATTGTTTGCCTAACACAGTAGCTTCTTCAGGTTATTTTAGTATGTATATGTATAACAGGGTGGAACAGCGGTAGGGGAAAACTAGAATTAGATATCACATTACCATAATGGAAATTAATAGGCATAAACCGTCATTGTTATTATTAAATTCTTTAAATAAATTTTGTGCATGTTTCTGTGTGTGATTACTTCCATTAAGAATAATAACTTTCACTAACAAGTAAAAGCCGATTCAATTTCATTGTATGTATTTAAATTCAAATGAAAAATTATTCGTATGTTTTTCGTCATGTTGCTAACATTTTTACTTGGAGTTGAACGAGTGCAAAGCGAATGCGAGAATGATTTTCTCAGAAAAACTCCCGACTAATTTAGGCGGTCATCGTTTTAAGGAAACCAAGATAATGAAGGTAATTAGACGGAGAAGAGCTACACTAGCAGGCAACGATGTCGTCAGTGTATCTTTCAGGAACGCTTAATCACACCACTATGCAATTTTTTTGCGCAATTAAAAACTATCTTCTTCGCGAAAAAAGGATCGTTAGTGTACTCCACTCAACTCTTTAACTGCTTTACTTAGCACAAAATGCACATCCGTGTTGGTTGAGAAATTTAAAAAGAAGACCTTGATGCTTATTAGCTGCGTCCCAAAGCTAATAAAACGGTTACAAAAACTGAGCAAAAAAATCACGCTTGAATTATTTACTAAGATAATCACTTGCAAACATTTATTTACCTACATTATTTTTACTATTGCAAGTTTCAAGATCATTTGTTTTCTTATAAGAATTTAATTGCAACAGGTATAGTCATAAAAAAATCTAAAATCATTAAACCTAACCTTTCTTATAATAATAATACCTTCTTCTGAAGATGACCTTGTAGGTTGAAACGAATTTGTCAAGATTCAATATAAATAAAATTTTAGTGAAAGTTAACTTTCAAGTGTTTTATTTCAAAAGAAAAATCAATCTAACCTTTCTTATTTCAGAATAAAAATTAGCAAAATACCTTTTGAAATAAATACACAGTTGATAACTTCCACAATTTATTAAATAAACATAACACTGGTTTGGCCAACACAGTGGCTTCTTCAGAAGTACAAAATTTACTTAAAACTACTTAAGAGTTAATAGAATTATGATACTTAGCGGCTGGTGTATAGGCTTCTTTGTTGCCTGACGTTTCGTCAGCGGCTGACATCTTCAGCAGCATTTTTGGAATGGTCGTTGCAACACCTTTCTATCTAGAAAACGTCTAATGTCATATGACGAAACGTCAGGCAACAAAAAAGCCTATAGACCACGACCCAAAAGCCCAGTAAGTTATCATAATTCTATTGACGCCGGTCGTGAAAGCCCTCATACTACCATTAAGAGTAAATGTTTATAAATAGGAAGTTATCAACTGTGTATTTATTTCAATATGTTGGACAAGTATCCGCTAATTCAATACAATTAAAATACCTTTTCCTTAAAAATAAAAACAAAAGAAACAGAATTACCGTATTGTTTTCTTATTCTTTCATTCAACGGTTCAGTTTCACAAAAGTCATACCTTTGTGGTGGTCCAAAAATATTTTTTTAATTTTAAACGTGTATTGAGGTTTTAAGAAAATCAAGGAAAATAATTCAAATTCTACTTATCATCTTCCTTGGATCGTTTTGTATTTAAAACATTATTTATTTTTAATTAAGAACGTGTTTGGTTTTAAAATGCATGGTTGATTTTGACACGTTCCTTACTCGTTCTCTACAAAGACGCGATAATTTCTCATTTACCATATAATTTATCTCCTTCAGTAATCGCCCACAGCGAAGTAAAACCCCCGTCAGTCACACATTTTCGGATTAACGCAACCGATTTTCATTTTAACCAGTCAAAAGAGCGAAGACGATGCTAGAAAGTGTCACGTGGATTTTGAATGATGCGACAAACAGGAATCTGATAAATGTATTGTATGTGCGACACGAAATTACAAAGTCAAATTCGGAACGAACTCGTCTGCCATAAAGTTACTGCTGTTTGTAGGTAGGTAAGGTAATGTATGTAGTTGTGGCGGTCGTTGTCAGGGCAACAAGTAAGCTTCGGACACCGGCTGGTGCTTTCGACCTTTTTATTAGCAATGCATAAATCGGGTTTTTTTGGTACGACCCAAAGGGGCGCCTCATCTCTTGAATACCAAATAACAAAATCAAGTTTAAACTACTGAAATTTCACTCCACAAACTATAGGTACTTCACTCTTGAAAACCCCAAAATTTAATTAAAATTGTTCTACGTACAGAATTATTTAGTAACGCTATTTATTTTAGTTTACGTTCGTACGTATATCGTGTACAGTACAGGTTGTACAGGTTATACAAGGATAATGTGCGACTTCGGCTACGTTACGTTCAAGGATATACAGGCGAATTTTCGGAGACTAAAGGACAGTAAACGCACCCGCTCTAATACAATTAGTAACACGATAACATAATAAACAAGACCTTGACATAAACCGTAATTTTTTAGGATGTTTGGTAAATCAATTTAATCATTTCCAATTTTTGATGACAGAGATTTAGTATGGAATCACATTTTTCAGCTTTTATTAATAAACTATAACAATTAAGTCTGTATAACTAATCACAAAAAAACGCTTTTAAGTGTTTCAATTAGTTTATTTAAACACTCGACTATGTTTCAACTTATTGGGTCTTTTTCAAGAGTAATTTGCTTACTAAAGTTGAGGTATAATAATCTTACATTGCAGGTACAAATACATGTATTTTGGAAAAACCTTCTATTAGATTATGTTTCTTAAATTTTGGTCAATAATTGGTGTCTCCTTGAATTCAGATTTATCATTAGTTATGTTGGAATTATTTAAAAAAAAAAAATAATCTCGAATTATTCTGAAATGTTTAATCGGCAGCCTTTAATTTCGGTGTGGAGATATTAAAATTGTCTTTGTCTATTTTATGATTATTTTGTAGGCAATGTAAACTAATTCCCGTTGATATATTTTTTATGTCTTTTTCATGTTCAGTTAACCGTAAACCAAAATTTCTGCCTGTTTGAACAATATAAAAGGAACTACTGTGTGCACAATTTATGTTTCTGTTTACCAATATCTTTTTTAAATTGCATTTGTTAACGGACATTGTCCTTAATTCTAATTTGTTTAATTCTTTACATAACCTGTTGCTACTATGATAAATATAATTAATGAATTTAAAATTAAAAAAATAATTTTAAAAGCGTTTTTTTGTGATTGATCATATTTCCCAACCGTAAGTTCTATTGATAGTATTTTAAGTTTCTGTTTGATGACAAATTAAACACAAATGACACTTTTGTATCTGCAAGCGATAACTGGCAATTTACCTAATTAAACTTCATTAATCCATTGATACAATGAATTTTGAAAAACAATTCTCTTAAGGACTTCCCGGGTACACTGCGGTATAGTGTCCGGATGGATAGCTTAACAATGGACAGCCATATTAGCCATAGTGTGTTACTTAGAAATAATTAAATGTTTTTTTCTTTCAATAAAATAGAAGCTATTAGGCGTGCATACACTAATTTTCGGCAGAAAAATAATAATCTGCATTAATTTTTATTTTTTTAGCTTTCGTACCTAAAAGTTCAAATAATCATAATAAATGCCACATTAAATTTTAACACCGTCTGCAACTATTTTCAAAAAATACTTCTCACTGGTCACAAAAAAGAAAACTCACCTCTTCAGCGACCTCTTTTACTTCTCCATTTTTTTCGTTTTCTTTGCTTGGCTTCGGTTTCTCTTTTCTCGAGAACGAAATGCTCCTAAACGACCACTTTTTCTTTTTCGTTTTCTCTTTGTTCTTTTTACTACTGTCTCCATTTTCTTCCACTTTATCTGTTGACTCGTTAGACTTTTCTTCGGGGGTGGTCACTTCGTTAGTTTGTTCTCCCGTATGATTGGTCGCATCTCCTGCTTCCGGTACTGTTACTTCTTCGGCTTCTGTCGCAATGCCATTTTCGCCCCCTGACGATTCTTTCGCTTCTTTCTGTTCAGATTCTTTAACCGTTTCTTCTTTGTCCTGAAACAATGGAAGCTATCCTAAGTAAAGATAGAGTGGAAACTAAAATTTTTTTTTGCGAAAAATTCACACTACTATGACAGAAAGCTTTTAATAATTCTAATGCACTACAACCTTTATGTAACATTTACTTTAAAAAAATCTTATAGAGCGATTAACAATAACTTTAAATAGAAGATTATAAGATAGGTAATTTGTTCTGCTAGGCTGGACACACATGCAATGTTTCTCTGTATAATTCAAACTATACTATGTTACATATGTTGCTTATTATATAGCCTGTTTAACGAGCCACTAAAATAAATTAAATTGCTAATTTACGAATATAGGAAACTATAAATTGGCTAAATAACTTTTATGTTGCTAATAGATATAGATACATTGACTTGTTAATTTTTGTTCCTGTGAATAACCGAAACATTAATAATTTTACATTCTTAGCAGCAAAAATGTAATAATATTATGCATCATATGTAAATATTTTAATCTTGTCATCAAAATGTAGACGTTGACCTCTTATGGGTAATAATAATAATACGATCCACAAAATGTACATAAATGCACGTCACTCAAGTAAACAGAAGTTCTTCTAGAAATGTCTCAAGTTAAACAATATTGTATACTAGTTGATCCCGTCCAAGATTCGATGATGCATAGCACTTAGATTTTAACCACTCCGTTCCTGAATATTGTTACCTAATTGATTTAAAAGGCGAGTGTTTAGTCACAGCCACTATTATTACATCCTATCCAATTAGCCTACGACGTTCGAATATTGACATTTAAACACGCTCAACACAACAAAACGAATATCGAAAATAGGCTTAAGGCACAGTTCTATTATTTAATTAGACGTCTTAATTGTTAGGTATTATCATAATTTTGTGTTATCGGAGCAGCCAGCTCCAAACTTTAAAACTTTCTATGCGCTACCACCATGAATACATAGTACATTATTAGATAGTTATTTATATTACTGTAATTGTCAGTGCTGGAAAAACCCTAGCAGATAGGACTCCAATTTCTCAAGTCTCATGCCTTTACTTAAAATGCATTAGTCCTTGAAGCTTTAAAAGACGATTTACCAACTATCAGCAATACAATCTCTAAGTACATGTGAGATATATCTACACCACACCTGACGCTGATGTGCTTGTGCAAAATCGCCTTTTCCCAGCCGTCCTCTGCTGAATAGACAAAATGAATTCTCTTAGTCTCTAGTTGAACGCGTCGCAATATTCTTTCTATTATTGAACTGGGCCGCACGAGGCAGCTCTGTGAACTAATTCGGAAACACGCACCACTACCCCCTGCGCCAATTTGCCAGCATGCTAAAGCCGAGAATTTAGACAGGTTAATGAGCTGCATTCAATCCAGTTAATTTGTGTGTTTTTATTTATCGATCGTTTCCCTCTATTTAAAACCCATTTATATAGAAAGTTGATAGCATTAACAAAAAGGTTATAGATAAGTTTGCTTCATTTTCAAAAATAATTAATTTTCAGAACACCTTCTTCCTTTCATCACGAACCGCCACTGAGTATAATATGATTAATTTTCTGTATAAAGAATTACAGTCAATTTTGAAACAATAACGTGGAAACATTAAAACTGATAGGTAGTTCCACATTAAATTGAATGCTAGAAGATACAATGTGCTAACCAGGAAACTTAATGCAAATTATCTCTTTAAATGGTTGTAGTATAAATCATAAAATAAACATAAATAGAGCCACCGTTACTTCCAACTATAATGGCAAAGTTTTAAACAACTTTTATTAAAGTGAAATTATATATACTAGGCATGTTTTTTAAGTAAGTACCGTTTAGAAATTCTACCTCCACAGCGCCGCGGTCAGCGTAACGCGCATGCGCACTGAGTACCTACATCTCTCACCTACGCACTGACGTCATTACAGTCTGATTCGCCCTTGTTTACGTTGTTTATTGAGTGTTTAAGATGCCTCCGATAATCGTGAGTCCCGCCGACTGTGAAATCCGAGCTGTTATACGATTCCTTAGTGCTAAAGGACTAAAACCGATTGATATTCATCGTGAGATCTGTACAGTTTACGGACAAAACATTATGTGTGATGGAATGGTAATGAATCTGCGCCGTGCAATCCAGAACAAAAGACGTGGCAAGTTGAGCAAGGTCATTGTTTTGTTGCATAACAATGCCCGTCGGCATGTGGTTAATCGGACCAAAGATCTCATCACAGCCTCTCAACAGGAAACTCTAGATCATCCCCCGTACAGCCGTGATCTGGCGCCCAGTGACTCCATTTGTTCCTGCACTTGAAGAAACGACTGGGCGGTCAGCGTCTTCAAGACGATGACGAAGTCAAAACAGTTGTGATGCAGTGGTTAACAGTTAACAAGTCAAGCGGCAGAGTTCTATGAGAAGGGTATTCAAAAACTGGTCAAACGTTGTAGAAAAGTAGATTACGGTACAGTTTTTTAATATTTTATTAAGATATTTTTGTACGTTTTTTATTAATTTCAAAACGGTACTTATTTAAAAAAACATGCCTGGTATATATAATTTTAATTTGTTAAGTACAAAGTAACAAATGGCCAGACGATTTTAATATGAGAACGTAGTAAATAAATAAATTCATTACTTTTCATTTATAACTATAATCATTCCATCATACAAAGTACGTTTTTAACAGCCCACAGTGTTGGGTAACCCATTTAAGTAAGTTGGTCGCGCGCCTTGCCATTGTTTCCAACAACTCAATCCAAAAGGACACGTGCCCCTGACCCTGAGACATCCTTAACAACTTCCGTCGTCACTACCAAACAACCATAAATTTATCCACCCACCCGACCAACCATGTAGGATCATCAACTTGGTCGCACTATATAATCAGTTGAAGAAGTGACCCCTGCACGACCTTCTACACGGACATCAACCCCAACCTCCCTGATTACAATAGACGACGCCGCTTCATCATTGCCGTCGTCATTGTCCACTATTAATTACAATCACGATCACCCGTGCGTGAGATGAGACACAAATATACGCGCGCATCAACGTGAACGTTGAGTTAGGCGTCGACCACCATACGTGAACATACGTAAATATGCCTTTCTTTCTAACAGTGGCGGCTTGCAAAGTGGGAGCGTTGCTCCAAAAAAATTTTGGCCTGTTTTAACATTGTATCAAAAAAAAATTTGTTCAAAACGTGATAGAACCGTAAAAGAACAAAATCACACATTTCTTTTTACTTATTTTAACATACAGTTTAAGTTTCATTTATTAACCTAAACATGAAATACATTCCTCTTGTTAATAATATTTAAATTTTCACTGGTGTATTCTCGATAAAACATTTTTAATAAAGGAAAAGGAAAAGGTTAAGATGTTAAATATGGGCTTTTATACATAAATAAATTACAAAGCGGGGGTAAACGAAAACAATTAAAATTGTGTGATTATTAATGGCGTATTGTATGTATTTATTTCTTTTTGATTGTTAACTAAATTTTTACAATTCAGGATGGCATTTTGTATTTCCAGATTTTCTAGCAGCGTGAGTTTTTTACCTTTTGAGTATGCAGTAGTTTTACGTTACTAGTATCTATGTTATGGTTGTTTGTGGTACAATGTTCTGCTAGGCCTGTAGTGTATTTTTTGTTTTTTCTTACGCTATCCAAATGTTCTTTTAAGTGTGTTTTAATAGAACGACCACTCTTACCTATGTAAATAGCATCACAATGTTCGCAATTTATTTGATAGACCCTACTTCTTTTTTGCTTGTCTATTTCTAGTTTATTGTCAACCAATATTGATTTAAGGTTATTTGTATTTATTTCGATGGCGTGTATATTAAAATGTTCAATTTTTTTTAAATTTTATTACTAGTGTTTTTGATTAATATAATATAATATAATATTCCACAATCCCCCAAAAACAAAATCAACGAAATTAAATTGGGGGATGACTATTGACATCAAGTATAAGGATTATATATTGTGCAAGTATAAAAAAATAAAGAAAAAAGGACTCATATATTGGATGCTAGCATGTGGAAAATGAGGGTGCTACAGTCACACAGTGGCTATTCAGGGACCGCCACTGGTTTCTATACATACGATAATCAGACAGACGAAAGTCCAAAGGGAATTTACATTTACATTGTGACTGTTGCTTTTGGTGTAAAGGTATTATCAAGGTAGGTTTTTGAGTCATTTTATTTTTCTGAAGGTGGTGTCGAATGTGAAATGGAATGGTACATGTACAATTTGTGTCAAATATCTAGGTCCTTTGTCATATTCAAGTTACTCTGTATTTTATAAGGATGTTATTTTCGGAAATTCTAAGACTGGCACATTATTATGATAAGCTGGTCTTCTCTTAAAAAAACAGCCGATAATAATCTCGACCAATATGGTCACAACAACGAAAAACAGAAGTGGTACCTAACTGAATAATAATGGTCACTCAGACATAGCTTTTGATTCCAAGAACAACAACCTTATGGTAAATTACAGTATTACTATAAAGCCTGAAGTTAAACACAAAATATTTACAAAACACAATATCACGTGTTCTCATTTTAATTTTTTAGTTTTAATGTATTACCTGCATTTTATAGTTATACTTTTATTTTGTCCGTTGATGCAGGAAACAATATAAACTACAAGGTTAATGTTATTACCGCAAAACACGTTAAAGAGAAATTAAATAGTTTATAATAAAAATTATTATTATCCTACCTTGATGCAATCTTTTTGTATTTTCCTAAAACTAGCCCTTTTACTCTTATTTCTGCTTATAAAATGTCTCTAAGAAAGTGTCCTACTATCACATCTCTCTTTTTCCTTATTGACCCATCTCTCTTTGTTCTACTACTATTTCGAATACCTTCTCGTTTGTAACCTTATGGTATTTTTTATCAGCTTAGTTTAATGATATGTAATCTTAATGTTAGTGTTCCCCAGTCTAAAAAATCGGGTATCTATCAAGTTTTTTGTAACAAATGTGACGCTACATACATTGAACAATCAGGCGGAGCTATCGGTAAACGCATTTCAGAACATGATGCGGCTATAAGAAACAAAAAATGTAATTCCAGTGGGATAGCTGAACATTGTATTGAGTTAGGTCATTCCATAGATGTGAATAATTTCAAACTTCTACATTCAAACATTCCCAAATCAAGAAAATTGTCCCTTTTAGAAAATTATGAAATTAAGAAAGTTATATTAAATAATCTCAGTTTAGTTAACAATCAATTAGAACTAACCACCTTATACTTTTCAATTTGTAATTACTTAAATAGCAGCGAGTAGTTCTTAGTTTTCGTAATCATTTATATTTCTCTTGTAAATGGCCTTATTAGGCCGAAACAAATTTGTCGAGTTGATAAATAAACCAGTGAAACTTGTCCTTTTATTTTCTTTCTTGTGTTTCGTAAAAATGCAGTTTCACAAAATATGCATCACTTCTACCTTAAATTTATACAGAATAGTTTATCATGAAATTTGTATATACTGCGATGATGTTAGTAAAAAAAAATTCAACTTAATTCCAAGAAAATTTTTTGCAGCTAAAGTTTTGATGTATACATAGTAGGTCGTTTATTTTGACAAGTGCTAAACTACTATTTTGGTTTGTTTTAAGAAGGTTTTGGGCGGTGAGCAGTGAAACGAAAAAAGCTGTTTTAAGAAGAGATTCGATTCGCTTTGGTAGTTTCTCAATATTACTTATGCTGGTTCTTGTCTACTCGTATTCAACGAAGTATAATCAAAACAAAATTTAGAATTTTACTGCTATAAAGCTTCGCTTTAATAGAAATCCTGAACATAGAAACGTATCATATTTATGATAAACAATAATTTATCTTTTTAACACCTTCAGAAGGTTATGGAGCGAGTTTTTTTCTTAAAAACAATTATTATATTATATTAATTAATCAATTTAATGTTGGCGTGTTTTTCTTAAAGCTTAAAAATAATAATAATTCAAACAACTTTTTCGTCTACCCAAACGTTTTTCTCTTGTGACGTATTGTTTTGTTACATGGAATGGCCGTTTCGTTACAGAGAATTAGCTAGTCTATAGTTTATAAGGTAAATGAACCAGACTCAAGTACTTAATAGATTCATTCCTGCAAGTAATTCTGAACTAGTTCACTAGTCTATAGGAACAAACCCAATGTTAAAGTTAAGTTAAAATATTAGCCGTTCTTTAAAATCAATTGCTAGCAAACATTTATTGGAATTAATTTTTCTAGATGTGAAAGTCCTATCGTAAAAAAAACATACGTTTGTTATCTTTTTTATCCTAGGTTGTAACAGCTGGCTCAGCAATTTAGGTAATTTCTGCCGGTCTCAATAAAAGGTTGTTATACTTTTAACTAGAAACATCTCGCCCGCATATATGAAAATAAAGGAAGGTTAACATACCATTTCTAAGAATGTACACGCATACAAATATTTTCTGTAAACATAAATGCAATACAAAACTGAACTAGGACAGAATGAAGTAACCAAACATTTTTATCTTGAAATTAACAAGCTTCGAATAATATGAAATTTCTTAAATACATATGTTTAATTAATTCTTTAACAAATCTGGCTACAGTCGTATTAGTTTGTTCATGCGGTTGTATTTTGGTTTTAACCACCACTGTGTGACAATTAATTGTAATGTACACTAAAGTAAAATAGGGCTCTAAACTAGAACAAATACATGCGGTGGTACAAGTATCAATTACGAACGATCAAAAGAAAATGAAAACTTGTTACGGAATATTCACATATGTTACAGCAATTTTTTTGGGTCACAACTCATATGCTTTATATATATACTGATATTTAAAAAATAAAAGATGTCTGCCGTTAGCTCTTGTTGAACCATGTTGAAATAATAAATAAATAAAAATTCTTCCTTTTGATTCTAATCACCCCCGTAACATAAAACTAGCGGCCTTTCATTCTATGATAAACAGAGTTGTCAACATACCTTTATAGGAACAAAATTACAAAAAAGAAATTAATAATTAAATTAAAATAAAATTAATAGCAGAAAATAATGGTTACAACAAACATATCATTGATAAGTTACTAAAGAGAAAACAAAAATAATAATTCAATAACATCATTTACCCAGTTAATTCCAATTTTAATAATAACGTTTGGAGGAAATTACCTTATTTCGGTAAGATAAGCGAACTAGTAGGTAAAACCCTATATAATTACAATATTAAATTAGCTTATTTCAATAACAATACTTTAGGTAAGAAGCTGGTAAACAACAAAAATTTAAGCGTAAATAATAACGTTTTACAAATAAGTGGTGTTTTGAAATATCCTGCAATGATTGTAATGCTATATATATAGGCAAATTAAAAAGAGGCATTGAAACTCGTATTTTAGAATATTTCAATTACATAAAAACTAACAAACCTAACTCAGACCTAGCTAGCCGTGTATTAAATAATAACCACTCATTATGTAAAGATAAAATAAAAATTACTGAAAAATGTGAAAGGAGGTCTTATACTCGATAGATTTGAAATTGTAGAATTAAAGCCAACAAAACTCTCACGAACGACCAATTAGATTTCGGGAATAATCCATTACTTAGTGGTTCTTTAATTTAACTCCCACCCTCTGTTTTTGTATTGTATGTATTTAATATAATTTAATTTTGTATTAACTTTAGTACTCTTGATAATGCCTTAACAGGGCGAAATGCGCATCGAGTTATTTAATAAAACATTGTGACCAGTTTCCAAGAATTTTTATTTATTTATTTATATATTAGTTAAACTTAAATTAAATGTTCCTTTTTAACATTTTAGTACGAAACTAAAAAAAAAAGAATCCTTATCAAACCGCTCCTATCTATATATATTTCATAGCTGTTTTTCTTATAAACCGTTTTACGTAGAAACCTAGACTGATACAGTAATAAAACATATCAAACTGTACGTTAACATATAGAAACTATTTTATTTATTGGTCATTTTTACCATTACAATTCAAGTTGTCATTTTTTATTAACTAACTACGACTATTCAACGGTAGGATTCGCTCGAAAACAATTTTAAATGAAATTCCATAAATCGTAGCAGATGTTCACAAATGTGCTAGTTTTTGTCTTATTTTCTGTGATACCGCAATTTGTTTGTACGAAAACATTTTGATCTGATCTCGAAAACAACAAACAGTGGGATCAAAACGGAACCTATGAGCAGCTTCAGCATTGTAAAAGAGAAGCTACATGAAGTAAACAAGCATCCCGAACACAGCTGTTCGACATGCATTTTAACGGAACTACAATACACACATAGACACACATTTTTAGGTATACCTACATGCATATACACCCTCTGGCTCATGGTTTGATGAACAATGATTTATTCTGTCAACAGTACTTCAACCGAAAATACCACATAAATTAGAAAAAGAGCTAAAGAAGGAATATCATTAAAGTTCGTTTTAAGCATATTTTGGAAGTAATCAAATGAAAAAAAAAAACTATCCATACGCAGATAACCCTAGGAAAAAAATTAATTTGATATATATAATAGTTAACCAGCTGATGGTGATCACCTTCAACAAGCTCTCCAACAGCATGGATATTGTCATTTTTGGGTGTTGGGCGTCGATCATAACTTTCATTTTCGGCACGTTCTCGCACATCCTTGAATTCTCTGTTCTCAGACCCACGTATACACTCGATTCTGAGACAGTATAGCATCTAACCTGTGCTTTCAAACGAGTGAAAATTTCCGATGGTTTAACGCCTTCATTGGTTAAATACTTTATGATGAGTTGTGCAACAGACTAAGTACCGGTACCTTGCGCTCAATCATGGCTATACTGCGTATAGAACCGAGCGCAGCTGCTACTTAAGCCGGTTTCCCCCTCCTCATTAATCAAACCACTGGAGCATCGAACCCTCTAGATCGGAATTACGTGCTAAGATAAATAGTAAAATTACCGTTTATATTTGATTTACCCTCGTATTTGAAGGTTGAAGGTATCCCATATAAAAAGTAAAAATGAAATAATTTTTCGAGGCCCAAGAATGTTAAAATGAAGTGATATTTTAGAAGTATTGGATTGGTTATGAAACCAAATGAAGTTGTAGTTGTCACGCAAAAAAAAAGTTAAATTAAAATTAATTAAAAGCTAAATTCGAAAGTAAACACAAATCGACAATGTTCTATTTGAAGAATCAAGATTCACACAGTCTTTTGTAGAATATTGTGAATGCTATCATGATGTGATATATAACTTAAAAATCTTTATCTGATTTTTTTTTTGTTATTTTACGTAAATTATCTCAGCGTGAAATTCTAATGTATCGAAAATTACATGACGAAATTAAGTATCATATAGTTTTAGTTATATTAACAATGAAATGCCTGTAACGGCTAAAAAGAAGAGGCTCAACAAGGTTAGTTTTCGGCCTATTTTTCAAGTACTCAAACGAAAATAAATAATCACCTCTTCGTACGCAGAAAACCGCAGAAAAAAAAAACATTTAATATATATATATATATCAACTAGAGCTGAACAAAGCCCTCATTAAAATAACTGCAAGGCCTAAGGCCAACAAAGCTCTTATATAAAATGCTTCGATTTTTGAAGCCACCTTTATATTTTAAGATCCACGGACCTCGAATTACCAATTACCTCAAAAAGTAATTAGGTTCAAAAGCTCCAATTTAAGGGCTTGAATTAAAGTAAAAGAGCTTCACATACAAGTCTTCAAGCACTTCCAACATATTAAATCCATTTTGGTGTTTTCACTATATGTGAAATTTTTGTGTGTATTACTTGACTTCGAGGGTTTCAAGCACTTTGAAAGGACTTGAAGCAATATGAAAGTACTTGTATAAGTCGTTAAAAAAATGGAAATTACAAACCACTTGTATAAAGTAATTCGTTTACCAAGCCCTCTACTTTTTCATGAAAGGGCTTCAAGTACAATAATTTCATGGCCTAAAGGGACTGGAAGTACATTTTCAAGCACAAAGCACTACAGTTTGGCTTAGCTCTGATATCAACTGTTTAGCAACCATTAATGGTTATGACGTTGCTCCAAAGCAGAGGTGTTTCGTTTCTTGTTTTTCGGCATTTTGTTTCACACTTCATCTTTTACGTAAAGTAAAATATGACATCAATCTTGTATTGACCTGCGTTTATATACAAAAAAGGTGAATTGAAGAAGTGGTTAAAACTATTTTCCAACACTTTACTGCTAATTTTTATACTAACAAATCTACTTGTTGGACAGAACTGGTCAATTTGCGAAATTTCGAAAATAATTTCATAATAGTCTGGGACAGAGCTCGAGCCTCTATTTGTCACAGTCACACAGACAATTCATGAGCAATAACGAAACAACATTTGTTTTGTGAAAAACAACAAAAAAAATATTAATTTATATTTAGTTGGTAATAATTTTTTTAAGTGAACGTAGTGTCTATTGAAAAAATCATATTTGACGTTCCTTTAGAAATAATGCGAATGAATAGTTTTATTTTATATGAGCGCAGGTCAGTTCAACACTGACGTCACACTATTTGTAACAAACAATGATGCCCTGTATTTATACTGCAACATAAATGTTGTTTTCATCAAGTGTCGAACGCAAGGCATAAAACATGATGTTATGCGCGAAAAAAGAAAAACAACTCAATTTTGGAGCAGAGCATTGCCACAATAATAAATTTTTCCAAGACACATTAGCTGATATATACATCAAATTAAATGTTTTTTTTTTCTGCGGTTTTCTGCGTACGAAGAGGTGATTGTTTATTTTCGTTTGAGCACTTGAAAAATAGGCCGAAAACTAACCTTGTTGAGCCTCTTCTTTTTAGCCGTTACAGGCATTTCATTGTTAATATAACTAAAACCATATGATACTAAATTTCGTCATGTAATTTTCGATACATTACAATTTCACGCTGAGATAATTTACGTAAAATAACAAAAAAAAAATCAAATAAAGATTTTTAAGTTATATATCACATCTTGATAGCATTCACAATATTCTACAAAGGACTGTGTGAATCTTGATTCTTCAAATAGAACATTGTCGATTTTTGTTTACTTTCGAATTTAGCTTTTAATTAATTTTAATTTAACTTTTTTTTTGCGTGACCAACCATAACCAATCCAATACTTCTAAAATATCACTTCATTTTAACATTCTTGGGCCTCGAAAAATTATTTCATTTTTACTTTTTATATGGGAGACCTTCAACCTTCAAATACGAGGGTCAATCAAAGATAAACGGTAATTTTACTATTTAGCTTAGCACGTAATTCCAATCTAGAGGGTTCGATGCTCCAGTGGTTTGACTTATGAGGAGGGGGAAACCGGCTTAAGTAGCAGCTGCGCTCGGTTCTGTACGCAGTATAGCCATGATTGAGCGCAAGGTACCGGTACCTTAGTCTGTTGCACAACGCATCATCATAAAGTGTTTAACCAATGAAGGCGTTAAACCATCGGAAATTTTCACTCGTTTGAAGGCACAGGTTAGATGCTACACTGTCTCAGAATCGAGTGTATACGTTGGTCAGAGAACAGAGAATTCAAGGATGTGCGAGAACGTGCCGAAAATGAAAGTTATGATCGACGTCCAACACCCAAGAACAAATCTCACAAATGACAACATCCATGCTGTTGGAGAGTTTGTTGAAGGTGATCACCATCAGCCGGTTAACTATTGAACAAATATCATCACAAGTCGGTATGTGGGTATCAGCTATGGGAGTGTTTAATCCATCATCACTGATGAACTTGGCTTTACTCGCTGGGTTCCAGGGTTGTTGACCGAAAATCAAAAACAGGTCAGGTAGGAGATCAGTGAAAGACTTCTGAATCGATTTTGACAAGAAGGGGAGTTGTTTTTAGATGTATCGTCACTTGTGATGAGACGAGGGTCTACCACTACACTCCCGTATCAAAAATGGTGAGTAAGGAGTGGCGAAGAAAGGATAAAGGATGAAGCTGCCTTGTCAAAGTCAAAACCCGTTTCTCAGCTGGAAAAGTGCTTGGAATTGTTTTCTTTGACTCAAGGCTCAAGGGGAATTTTATTCTTACGCTTACTATTCTGAGTTGTTACAGTCGACAAAAATCGCGTATCGAAGCAAATGGCAGGATATGCCCATTGTTGCCAAATGCCATCCTCCTTCACGACAACGCCAGCCCTCACACCGCAGTTTTGACAAGGAATAAATTGGAAGAAATGGGCTGGGAAACCCTCGAGCATCATTATATCATTATTATAGCCCTGTACCCTGTGATTATTTTTTGTTCGTGCCCTTGAATGAATCACTTGGAGGCAAAATTTTTGAATTTAATGAAGAAGTAGAGGAGTATGTGCACAATTGGCTGACAACTCACCCTCAAACTTTTTATGAAGAAGAAATATTCAAGCTTCCAAATCGGTGGCAAAAGTGTGTAGAGCACGGAGTTGACTACATTGAAAAATGTTAAATATTTAGTTTGTGTGTACCATTAATCAATAAATTTATTTTACAAAATTGCCGTTTATATTTGATTTACCCTCGTATATAGCTGGGAATATGAAACAAAAATATATTCCCTCTTAATTCCTTTAACTTCGAAAAAATTAAATTATAACAAGTTTCAAAAACTTTATTTAAAATTTTCAGTAAAAATGTATTGCAGCCAAAATGAATCGTTTCAGCAGCACAGTATGGAACCCGTTGTGCGATAGTCGAATTAACCAAATTTTACACAACAATACACAAATAATAATGATATTCATTCGTTAAATCCTGTATGGTAATTGCTAATCTACCTATGAATGTATGTATGCATATAGCCAGACAAAACTGGCATTTGTTATGATAAAAACTTTTTGTTCAGATCATCAATTGGTATCTCGGGTAGTATTCTTTAATTGTCTTCGATAGATATCAGATGTAATAAATTAATTAGCTAAATACCGAACATGTTGGTCATAAAAACATTAATTCAATACCGTCTACCCGCATGGATGCCGATTAAAACAGGCATGAACATAATAGTTTATATATACCGATCCGGAAAAACTGTTGTGTAAGGTTGCATTTCAACGAGAGAAATAAAGAACTTACGACAAACAGAGAGAGAAGTATTTATGCATGAATTTACAGAAGAACCTCAACAAGTTAATGTTCAAGGGAAACATTAAAAAGTTTGAATTAAGGAAGTAATAAAGACACATTGTGTTTACGATCAGTGAAGTTTTATTTCTGTATTATTCATTAGTTTTTTAATCTAAAGTATATCCCTAGACAACTACTATATTAATAATATACTTAAAAAATTAGATTTAGAAGTCATTAGTCTTAGTAATAAAGTAATGATATCCTGGAAATATATATCATAATGAAATCATACATGAAAAATTTAGAAATTGAAAAGATAATAATTTCACAAGAAGAATCTGAAACATAGCCAAGTATGGTTTTTATGTTATTCTGTTCGTTCTATATTACATATAGGTAGTTAGCTTCTTGATGAGACACAGGGAGTTGAATAAGACGTCACAATAAAAAAGAAAAATATGTAACGAAACTGTGTTTAAAAAACCTATTCATTGATCTATATGCCATGCCTATCGTAGAGACCGCTCAACAAGTGCTTAGTTCATAAAATAAGACTGAAAAAACGACGGATTAATTTCAGATAAAGCCAGGGAGCTGTGTAGTTCTTAACTAGAATGAAAATCATTCTGGTTTAATCATTCAAAGCAAACGTACTTAACTATACGTACAGAGCCTTCATATGACATTAAACTGCCTGACAGAAAATTAATAGGTACTTGGGATGTCAATTATTTATAATTATTATTGGAGTGAATACTTTCTTTAATTAAACTGTGAATCCACCTTTTCGAGTGTTTTTTTTTTTAATTTGGGTACTATGGCAATTACTTTGTTTTGGTAAATAATTCGTGAGAAGATTATAGAAAGACGTTTCAATTATTTTTACGTCCCTTAATCGTTTCTTTTTCCTACTAAGTACATATTTATTTTTAATAAGAATAATTAAACAATAATTACAAAACATTCTTCTAATCAAATATTTTACAACTTACACACTACTTAATCTGAAAATCTAAAAAATAATACAAATTTCATTCAAGAGATGTCATATTAAGTAGAGTAGACAATTATGAAATTCCAATTACTAGTTCCGATTAAATAATTAACCTAGATTTGCAGTTGTATTTTACTCAATATATTTTGAAACGTTTAATGCCTATAAAATCTTGAATTTTCGCTATAATTTTCCTATAGCATTTACCTCCATTTTTATTTATAATTTGAGTTTCACTAATTTTATAAATATTTAGTGGAAAACATGCGGTTCATCTTCAGTAGTTAATAACTCTAGACGTTTTATGTAAAAAATGACGACTGTCGTGCTCACTACCCTCAATTAGTAAACTGCGGCGACCACCGAGACCATAGAACCAATTCTAATATCTCGCTCAAATTAATTACGTGCTTGTTAACTCGCAGCAAGTCATTAACGTGCGTTGATTGCTAAAATTTTACTCTCATGCGTCAAAAAAAAAAATATAACTTCAAAAAATCCTTTTGATTTGTAACTTTTCCTTTAAAAATAATTTAACATCGCTAATTACATAGAAACAAAAAATGCAATAATATAAACATATGATACATAATAAAAAAAATACTTAAATACTTTGTTGAATTGAAAAAAGTTGTGTGACTTGATCTTTTTGCACATGAATATTGTTTTATGCACCTAGGTACAGTGGTGGCTCGTGATGAAATAATGCGGGTGTTCTGCAAATGTTCTCTCAAAAATTAATTCAATCCTGTGATACTCGAAGCAAAAGTCTGTCATCCCTACTTCCGTAAATGTTTTATAGGAAAAAAAAAATGAGGAAAACAGAACAATGCATTTTATGTTGCACCCACAAAATCAAACGTTCCTCGATAAATCTTCCCATTAAATTGGTTCTTATATGTTATTCTGCGGATGGCATTTGTAGCATCAATAATAATATTGGACAACGGCCGATTTTATTTTTTTTAAGTTACCGTATTATTCTTGTTTGTAAATTACCCGCTTAAATTCGCTGACTTATGCTAGTAAATGTCTGTTCTGAGAGGAGCGGACAGGTTTCAAGTGGTGCACAGAACCTGTCTGTTGGTACAGTTAAACATTCCACCAAGAGCTCGACGACTGATTGGAAGAATTCATTTGGTTTACTATTTCGCATAGGTTGGCCGGCAAAAGGCGATATTCAACAAGCACATCAGCGTCGGATGTGATGTACATACACTAAATTATTATAGTAATAAATACATAAATATTTAAAAGAAAATTGGTAGTTCTGCAGAACTTAAAAATCAGTCGCACCTGCACCTGTCTAGGTATACCTAATATAGAATATAAATATGCAACAAATTGTAACATTTTTAATCGCGTTTAACTTGACTTTGTGGTTTTACACACTTTGAACATACCACAAAACCTATTACAATCCACCTTACTTTTCCAATGAAACCAATTTTGAACGCTTCTACTAAACTAATTAAAAGACGTACTTTAAACAGTTTAGGTAAAATTCAATATACACAAAGCAACCATTACTACACAGCCAGCAAAAAAGTGACAATTAACTAGTGTCGTGGTCTGTTGCCCACATTTGTTGTGGAAACATCTGCTCTCTAATCAACCCTACTTTAATTCCTATTTGTCCGTTAGTCATTTCTAAAATACATTATCAGTGAAAACTGGTTTTGAGACAGTTTTGGGCGCTGACAAAAACATTATAACAATTGCAATATTTATTATAGTGTGTAGAAAAGCACCCAATTAAAGGCCTGTTAACGTAGTTCATTACAATTACGTTTATTAATAAAGATACATAATTAATTAAGTATAATCGTACACGCACATACACAGTGTTTACTGAAGTTAGAACAATAGTATTTTACTCAACATTGAAGCGCTCTTATTTATGAACATATAAAAAAATTACATAGTTGTACAGCTGTTTATCTCAAACTTACTTTAATTGTGAAAACGCACTTTCCTATGCTAATTCATTCGGTTTTAAAAGACCGAATAATGAACTGTTTGTTACACCCAAATTGTTGCCTATCGTATGAAAATAATTTGTTATTTTCATTACTTCAAATATAATTGCATAATTACTGCAAAATAGCAATCATCAAGTTTTCCACAAAACAGATGATTCACTTACATTTACTTGTTTGCAAACATAAACGTCAATTTAAGTTTTGTCAACATTTTCTAAATCACTTAAGCCAAAAATATTAATAAAAGTGACATTTTTTAGGATTCTTCTTTACGTTATTATGTTTTAATCAGTAGTACACGTTTAATAAGGTTAAAATTACTTTCTAAGAAAGCAGAAATTTTTACAAGAAAAGCGTTTTTGAATAGATTCGACCTTTACTTGATGAAAATCCAACATCATAAATAAAACAAAGGTATTGATATTCACAATTTAATTCACACACGTGACGATCGTTTAATAATATTAGCTTCTTCAGACAGGAAGTATTTACCACTAAAGATATTTAACAATAAAAGTATTTATATACTAAGATGGTCTTTGCATTCTGTTTGGTCGTTCAATAAAATATATAGTTTTTGTAATTATTTATTTCCAATGCTTCTAATAGTGTTAATTTAATTCCCTTACTTTCTATATGTAAAATGTTCAATTTAACATTAAATTGATGTCCCTCTATAGTGACACGGTTGCCATAAGTAGAATTTGTGTTATTTTTTGTATAACTATTTTTATGTTCGGACAAACATTTTGTGAAGTTTCTCCCTGTTTGTCCTATGTAAATTTTTTGGCAAGACTCACATATTAACTTCCTGATTGGTTTTCTTTTATAACTTCATCATTATTATTTTTTATAATACTGCCTAATGAGGAATTCGTTTTAAAGGTAATATTCAGACCCCATTTTTGTAAATAATTGACTATTTTATTTGTAAATAGTCCATGATATAAATACTGTTGTATTTAGTTTCTTTGTTAATTGCAAACGGATGGATTCATTGTAGTGCTGCTATTTGTTTAATTATATTTAACTCTTTATTGTAATTATCTTTTGACATAGGGATACTTAGAAGTCTGACAGACTGAAGAAGCGAAACGATCGTCATGTGTGTAATTTCACAAGAATTTATGCAAGTATTCATACAAATACAACAAAAGAAAATAAATGCTCACCAATTTGCATATGTCGAGTTTGAATAATAAATTAGTGAGGATTTATTTTCGTTTGTTTTATTTGTAGTATTAATGTTTCACAAAAAGTGCACCGTTAATAGTTTAGGCAAGTATTCATTTTTATATTCTGTATAAATGTTGAAGCAGCATGTTTATTTATTCCATATTCACTTCATTTCCTTAATAACCTTCTAAAGAGCGTGCGTTCCTTGGTGTAATTGATTTCAGGAATTAATTACCACGATTCAATTAACCCGTTCCAAACGGTGACACATTCTATTATATCCACGATAAATTCCACCCAGAAATAAAAAAGGAAATATGTATCTATACATTTGCGAAATTAACTAACTCATTTCCACTTCTCAGTATTCTATTCATAACACAAATATGATTCAACATTGGTGTCAAGCTATTGATAAATAATAATTTAATTGCAATAAGTCGATAATTTAAAATGTTATCTTTCAATATGTATGAAAATATATGAAACCATAAATTCAGAAAAATCACACCTATTTAATGAATGTGAGCAATATGATTACATTACATTCTTTGAACTAATACTAAGTCATATGAAAATAAATGCCATTCATTATAACAGCATTAGATGGCGTACGTTCATTATAATTTTAATATAATTTTTTTTCTGTTTTGTATTGTTATTGTTGTAGCTTTTATTCCGTAGTTTTATCTTCGTGACAAAAAAGAACATTCCTGACAACCTCCTTTCAGTGTCTATAAAGTCACATCAAAATTATTGAAAATGCTAAGATCAGTAAAATGAATTTATAATTAGTGGCTTGAATGCAAAACGGTTATAAGAGAAATATATTTCAAAAGCTGGAAATAAAACTAAATTAAAAACATAAATTGAATTAAAATTTATTTATTCTTCTCTACAATATTGTTTCAACCCTTGCGGGTCATTATCAAGAGCTATGGTGTTACTAAAGATGTAAATAATGTAACAGACTTATCTTATATAAACGGATGACAATAAGCAATGGGACAAATAAACTACAGGTAGTGGTTATCTATTTGGAAGGTTCAATAACAGCGGAGAATCCAAAGTGAACATTTCAATTTGATTATTTACAATATTTTGCTTATTACTGATGGCTTTCTTAATTTTGAAGGATTCGAGCAAACTCAATTTACGATCTTTTTGTGCAGAATGTAAAAGTTCAATCGAATTAGTGTCTAAATTATGTTTGATGTCTAAGCAATGTTGAGCTATTTCTATATTATTCTTTTTATTCCGCATGGAAAGCACATGTTCTTTAAGCCGAGCTCTTATGGCTCTACCTGTCTGTCCTAGGTAAAAGGCTCTGCAATATTTACAGTACAATTTATAAACGCCGCTATTATCTATTGAATTTGTTTTATTTTTGTTGTTAAGTAACAGACTTTTTAAATTAATTGTGTTGACTAAAATTGGTGTAATATGCAACTTGATTAGAAGGTGTTTAATTTTGATTCCGATTTCTTTTACATAGTTAATAAAATAAAATAAGGGCTTATTGTCATCCTTTTATATAAGTCTGTTACATTATTTACATCTTTAGTAACAACATAGCTCTTGATAATGACCCGCTAGGGTTGAAACAAAATTGTAGAGAAGAATAAATAAATTTTTCGTGAAACGTAACCTAGTGTTTGTTTGTTACTCAAAGTACACATATTCAATTTTAAATTGAATTATTCTAATTAATAATTTCAACCGTGGAAGATTCTTCGGATACAGTTAAGGGTTGTAAAAAGTAATTAAACCATTCAAAGAACTTAAAAACTAAGTGAGTAACTTCAGAAACCTTCCTCTGTACACTCTACCTCGAAATTCTCAGAAACAAAACATTATTTTCAACAAATTGATTAGTTGATAAGCATTCTACGTAGCTGCCAGCATGAAAAACGTTTTCTTTAGGGGCCTTTATCCTTATAACCATTTAACTGCGGCGGGTTTATTTTATAACTTATTGGCTCAAATGATAACTCAGGACATCAGTAAATGACATTCCAGTTTGAATACTCACGGTGCCTTAAACCGACCACTCTTTAAATATAATCTAATCTAACTGAGTCTTACCTAATCATCGTAGTATTCTCAGGAAATACCAAAATAGATCTGATGTAATTTACCTACCGTCTGAAAGAGACCGAGAGGCACAAAAGGTGCTCGTGGCAATTTACATTTACGGAAAATCCTCTGCTTTTTACAAAGGACAATAATAATTAACCAAAATACATATGACTAGCAATGAAGATACTATTTTTATTAGGACGTTACACGTTCCGTTGATTCTTATCACTCGCAGATTTAACATAAACATTTACTTCACTGGAATTTATAATCGAACAGATTACACAGATTGTAAATTTATTGATTTATTGTAGTCAATATTTAAGAATAAAACTGTGAAACGCGTGGTGCAATTATTAAAAAAAAATTAAAAAGAAATCGTTTAATATAATGAAATAGCTTTTAATATCATGGCATATTACAATATAATAAATATATTATGTTATTAAATAATAAAGACCCAAGTAATAAAAATTCAAAATCAGGTGTTTATAGACTAAATTGTGACACTTGCAACAAATCATACATAGGTCAAACGGGGAGATTCTTTTTAGATAGATTAAATAAACACAAAAAAAAGCTTTATACTTATGTCGAACATTTAATACAGAATTCTCATAATTTCGATGATAATTTTAAAATTTTACATTTGGAAAAGAAACGGTTAGAACTAAATTTACTTGAATGTCTAGAAATAAACAAACTTAATAAATTAGGCTTAATAATAAAAGATCAAATAGATGTAAATAATTTACCTCTTCTTAATATTTAGCTCTCCCATTTTGTATCTTTCCCTCTTCCTGTTTTAGTACAATTTTAGTATATAAGAGATTTTGTATTAGAGTTTAAGTTTATAATATCTGAAGAAGCCACTGTGTTGCGAAATGGCTACAGTGGTCAATAAATAATTTTGTGACTTTAAACGTTGAGTTTTATTTATAATTTATATTATGTTAGATGATGTCAGTGATCTTTTCATATTTTTTTTTCTGTATTTTGAAATTCAAAAGTATGCTGGTATTAGTTCAAAAATTCGTTTTATTTGAAATAACAAACAACCATTCCTTTCCGTAAAATTTGTAGAATCAAAACTGATAAGGGGTGAAACGTTTTATTATTAAGTACCAACGCCGACGTTTCGCCTAACATTGAAAATGAAAATTCTTATTGATTTTGTCGAAATTTACCAACTACTTCGGCGAAAATAGTATAAATTCAGTTTGTAAATTATTTAGTGTAAGCTAAATGATCAAGAAAAAAATAAAAATTAGCATGCGAAATAGTATAATATACAGTATTGTTTGTTGATATGTTTATTTGTGCGTACTTATTTACAAATACTGTACAAAAACGAGATTGAAAAATCTCAAAAAACAAACGCAATATAATCTTCCATGTGGCCATGTTTGCTAAGAAAGAACAAACTGCTCAAAAATCCCCTGAAAGCAGCCCCCATAAGCTACATGCCGATCAACTTTCTCTCTTTTGTACTTTTGTCAATGCGCACTCATTAAAAATCTTTATTCGTGCCAGGTGGTAATTATTTAAAATTGTCGAATCGTTGGATTTTTGCACATATTTTTAATAACGATTAATAAAAATACTATAAGTGCCTAACATATATATTTTTTGTGTATACATCTAAATCTGGTTATACTTAAAACCGTTCAAATAGTCTGGAATTTTCGTTTCCGGTTTCTATAAATGCTAAAATAAAACATCAAAATAATTCCGAGGTGCCTGGAGTTTTTTTTTTTTAATTAATTTCTTGCTAATGTCATATGTTCAAGACGAAAGTTGAAGTTCATTATAAATTTTTGTAAAAAATTAAGTAAGAACACCAATTTTTTTAGCACTCTGTTTATAGAGTAATGTCTGAACAATCCCCTACAATGCGAACATGGTAATTATATAAAAATATACTCCTCATCTGAATTCCCATCAATAATCCGAATTACCAATCCAATCGCCTATGTTCTCCTGTGCGAGAATCAAGAGAAATCAATACTTATAAAAAAAATAAAAACTTTTTTGTTTCATTCCCACCAGCTACTCGTACTGGTAGGCGGGCAGTCTCTCCGACCTACACTGTAGTGCAAAGCCGGAGAGTAGGGCGTAAGGCCCTCTTCAGCCTACTTGCAGGAATCGTGGAAATGGGTGGGTGGTGCGGTTAGAGAGAGAAAGATGAAACGGACGAAATGAAGACACAAGAGAAGTGAAAGATTATCTGTGGAATATTACTGCCCTAGCATTTGCCGAAACGATCCAAAAAGTATCGCAATCAGTAGCATTCGAACCTACCCTACCTATAAATGAAATTTAAATAATTTCTATTACAATACAACCAGCGTATGGAAAGCTATAGTTTTGTCACGCCCACAGATGCATAGCGGATAACTGTTATCCCCTACCCCCACAAATAATTCGCTTTCAACTACTGCCGGCGCACAGAGAACTTGTCATAGTGTTCCCTTTAATTCAATACAGGTTTTGTATTACTGTCTGAGCTTTTCTTAAAGTTGCCGACCTGTACGTTATTACTCTAATAAACAGTTTTTGACAACCATCGGGCAACTTTTTTAATCAGCTTAACAGGGTTGAAAAGATATCTTACACTGAATATAGCGAGAAATATTTACTAAACTAGCATTATAAGAGTAAATCAATACACATGATAAAATTAGATTAAATTAAAGACTTACCGCAAATTCGATTTCTGTGTGAACAGTACCATTTGTAGTTACTTTAATATCGGCATCACCGATTTTTTCTACTCGCCCTTCACCCTCGACCGGACTTTCACCCTCTTTTTTCGGAGTTGTAGTGATATCTACGGACCTCTTCGACTGCTTTGCACCCATAATTACACTTTTTACTACTACCGATTAACTGAAAGAAGAAGAAACTCTATTTAAAATATCTATTTTATAATTAAAAAAAAACCTATAAATAAAAACGTGCCCACTTTACACAATGTTATCTTATTGCTCCACTAGAAATGGTATAAGTACTTTCTGAATGTAGAAAATCTGTTATTAGATATTTGATCTGCGATTTATGTTGTTGAAACTGCAGTTGATATTTTATACAAGATTTCATAAATTAGGTGAAAACATACCCCTAAATAAACCCCCTTCAGCGAGCAGGAAACTACCAAATACCCAACACTTTTTAACTTTTCTAAATAAATATAACAATAATTTTATAAAATACACTATAGTCCAGAATAAGAAACACTCTTAAACAATTACTTTTTGATGTAAAAGCTTTATAAACACCACATAAATATAAAATTGAATAAAGTAATAATAACGTGACGTTCTACACAGCGGAAGTGTCAAAATGCATACAGCTTTCTCTGACTGACAATGCAATGTCGCTTGATCTATAGTAGTATTAAATTTTTTCCCAAGAAACGAGCTATTACGTTCGCTCATCAACAGGGTCATATAATGTTCTACTGACAAACACACTGCTTAGTATAGAATTACTTACTTGGTTTATGTAAACAGATAATTAAATGGTTTGTTAATTTCGATACCACTGAACAACGCTCACATTATAAGAATCAGTGATAAGGTGCATTATACTATACATATATACATATAGTTGCTGAAAGCTGAAGGCAACAATATTGTTTATTGACTAACATAGCGCAATAAAAATACCAATACACTTATTAGTCACATTCCTTGTAATAAATTGTACGCCTTCCTCGTATAATAAAATCCAATAAGAAGATTCACAAATAAAATTCAGTTTGTGAGAAAAAAAATATATCTATAAACTTGATTAAACATAGATGCTATATAACTTGCAACACAAATAATTATAAAAGACAAACAAAAACACCGGTCAAAATTAAATTAACAGAACACAAGGACGATCACTTGATATTAATCAAGTATAAACCTCATTTTGGTAACACCAAGGTGCTTTTTACTGAAGAAGATTGATTTAAAGGCTCTTCTAGATAGTGAAGCGAGTTCCTGGTTTAAAATTTCCCTTATGGATAATTACTTGCTATCGAAAATGGTTTAATAGAAAAAAAAGCATTTAAATAAATTGCCACTTTTCTCCAGTTCTTATAAAATGAGCTATTGTTTATTAAAACAGTTAAGGAAGACAAAAATAATTATACAATTCTAGATACAGGTATATGTTGTAGAACAGCGTACATTCTAAAATTTTCTTTTTACAATCAACCTTTGATGGAATCATCAAATCAATTTTTTATATGCATGTAATTATAATAGTGTTGTAAATCACAAAACAATATGCCTCAAATAATTTTATTATGAGTTACTAGTTTTTAGAACTTAAATTTAATTAATTTTCATTTGTTTTAAATTTCTTTTAATTAAAAAAATAGTCTTATGAAAACCAGGTCCCCCTACTATCAGTCAGGGCGACAGCCCCTCCCCCCTTCTTCCTCCTAAAGACGGTACTGATTCTAGAAGCATCCTAACACGATATTATAGAGAGTAATAATGATGTACATTCTTGGGAATTGTTTAAAACAGCCCATTTACAACATTTTTAATAGACACAATGTGTATTAAAAACAATGTACTAACTTAACTTTCAAACATTCCAACCAAAATATATATAAATAAAAAACAGAGTATTATAATGAGTATTTGTGCGAATTTTTCAAACCCTACGAATAATTCAACAAAAAATACATTGTATTACTAGATCTACTGTGGAAGATTCTTTACAATGCGTATATTAGAATCATTATAATAGTCCATTAAGATATTAAGAATTGAACTCATTATAATGTAATTAACAGTTGTTCATAATGTCTCCGTTTTTCTGCTTTCCTTGTGACCTCTTTTAATAAAATTTGAAGAATTTATTAAATAAACATGAACTTATGGTGCTAAAAGTTCTGGGAAATTCATTGGCAATCCTAGTTATGCCATCAGCTTCATCTAATTATTACCATTATTGATTACAGCGCGACTTTTATTTGTAACTTATCAATAAATATTTAATAGTAATAACCCCATTTAGTCTTTAGTATACATGTGTACATAAATTAATTCAAGGAACCGTAAAACATCCCATAAAGTAACACCCTAAATGAAAAACATCCTTTACCGATTCACGCAATCTTTGAGTTTACAGTTAGTAGGTTGTTATTTAATGTTAGTTGGTATTTAAGCCTATGGGCAACAAAATCCTGTTTCAGATAATATCAAAATAACGTTCCAATGTCATGTTACTGATATCGTGGAATAAGTGATCAATGACAATAAGGGTCAAAATATGCTGTTCGGAAAAGATATGGTCAAACATTTTTATTCTCTATTGCTAAGCGTTTTCCATTATAGCAATTTATCAAAAAGATTTACTGTCAGACGTACTTAAAATAGAATATTTCTGGAAAAAAAATATTTACAATTCGTACGGTAATTTATCAGTGACAAGAAATAAAGTAAGGCGAGACGAAATTTTATTAAATATTAATATAAGGTAAATTGTTTTTAAAATTAAAGTGTTAGTGCATAATTAAAAGTTTTTTTCACTAGACTAAGCTTTATTATTATACCTAATTTTGCCATAAAGCATTTAGTCTTTCTTGGTACATTTGCCCTCGATACATCACGATGAGGTTTTCTAAATCATCAAAGAGTTTCTGGTACAAAACCTAACGATTAATAATATTTTGACATTATGACTCGTTCCACTACATAGTTATTGTTAGTTTAGAAATTAATTAAATAACTTTTTAAATTGTGTTATAACCATAAAGATAGTAGTAGGCATGTCCCATGTAGTCCTGCAAGTATCGGTGTTATGTAATATAAAAATAGCGGTACTTTTTAAAGTTTATTTAGTAACTAGTAACGCTCCTAATTGGCTGGCACAGCTGACCATCTACTGCACATGCGCAAATGCATAATTAGAAATATAAAACAGCCAAATTTAAAACGAGTAATTGTGAATCCTAAATTATTCTGCGATACCTATAACTTTAAATCGATATTTATTTGCTTTAGATATATAATGTCGGAAATGTCATTGCATGGATAAATAAGGAAGTTCCCAAATTTTAACGACTTGACGTAAAAACATATTTTTCCTCTTTATATCGGACGAATGAGCACTTCGAATTTCTGTCAGATACATTCTGATTTCCGGTAGGAAATGGTATTCATACAGTGGTCGATTATTCTGACAAGAATAGAATAAATATCAAGTTGTCCGGATTAGCATTTTATCATCGAACTGGTCGTCGTTGGCACATTGTCTTTTTAACTATATATATACGTAGAAATTCAAATAGGAAAGATCGAGGTCCGTGAATCACACAGAACATCGCCGTCGTCTGGTGCCACTTTAAAATTATAATTAACCGATTCATGTTCACATTAGTTCGAATTCTTAGTATTGTGATAAATAAAGAAGCCGGCACATAGTCATAAATGCTGAACAAAAGGTTGCAATAAACAAATAAGTATGGTAAAGAATGGAACTGGGGGTCGTTAGCATTTATTACAAATTTATTTCTTCCCACGAATTGTTTAGTTAAGCTTCTACTTAGGTACTTATAATAAAGCTAAAAAGCACAATTGGTTGATGTATGGGTTACTTAAGGCTCTATTATTACGATATTACAAAAAAAAACCATGAATAAAAAATAACCAATATACATTAATTATACTATAATTGAACCAGTAGTTATCGCGGTCTCTTTTTATAAAGTTGAATAATGTAGAAAATGCCTTGCTATCAGAAATTTTCAAGAATAAAACAGGACCCCTGTATCTTACAGGATCACCTTGTTTTTTGTCTATGGACTTTTACTATATGGTAATTAAAATATCCCTTTGGCCCAGAATCATGAAATTTCGCACAAAGGAATATATTATATATTTATAGCGCAAGTATAGGAAAAAATTCGAGAATCGTTAATTTATATGTGGAATTATCAGGAGGCGAACCCTACTCGTACTTGTCCCTTTTTATATAATTGTGGTAGTTCTTGAATGTTTATATCAATTTAAAATTAATATAAATTATAAAAACACCTTATATTTAAATATTTTTGATTTGATTAGTAGTAAAATTAGTATTGTATTGTCGGTAGTTTTCAGACATAGCATAAACTTTTAGTTTCTACAAGAAAACCATAAATGGGTTGGGCGTAGCTGAAGGTGCCACCAAATTATATCTGACCAAAAAAGGTACAACCGATCTTGCCACTGAGCAAAAAGGGTCCTTAAAAAGGTACAACCGATTGTGCCACTAACACCTAATAGGTAGAAATTATTCTAATGAGAAAGGAAAATGCTTTATTGATATTTAATGGCATTTATTTAACAGTAATTAATAATGATAGAAGTTTAAACTAAAATCCTATAAAATTTTGGATTTTAACAGATTAAATAATTTTTCGTATGTTTGTGATTGTTTATTTCTCAATAAACAATATATGTAAGGCACATAGTGACCATTTTCATATCCATAGCCTGGTGGCAAGATTGGTTGTTTATTTTTAAAACCCCAACTTTGTAGATCTTTATGTTTTTTTCCGGAAAACTGTTTTTTTTGTTCATTTCTTAATTATTAGTGTTCTCGTAAGGGAAACCAATCGATCCCATCGATAAATAACCACCCTGCACACAAAATTCCGAAAAAAAAAAAAAAAAATGATTTTACTATTGCGGAATTCGCTTACCTATGCCACAATCAAACAAAGTCTAATGAAATTGTGTATATAATGTCCAAAATTAATCAATGTAACTATTGTGATAATAAAAGTAAAGCAACAATAAAAGTAGTAATTAGGTCAACAAACACATAACCTAGAATAAAATAATAATAAATTAATAAAGAAGCTGATAATTACGACCGATGAAGTAGAAATTGCATAAAGCTGATGTCATGTTATGTTTTGACATACATAGGTATTTCGCAATTTAATAAATATAACATTTTCATTTAACTGCTTTTGTTAAATACAACTTTTGCTTGAATGCATTTCATAAGAATTTTGGAGTCATAACATTCGTCAGTAAATTGTAAATACAAGTTCATATGAAAAAAGGATTATTAAATATCACGTCGCGATAACAGTTATTTTTATATTAATGTTTTCACAACTGCCATCTCATATATATTTCGCGTGATAGTGGCGATGTCAAAGTCAGGCGCCGACATATCAATTTCAAAGAAAGTAATTATTTTTTTATGTATCTTATTACTACACTGTTATAAACTGTAAACTAAATGGCGTTCAAACATTATCCTTTTGATATTATATAACTTTACATACATCGGTTTTCCATTTTTTCGATGACATATATAAATTAATATAACATTTGATTGGTGCAGAAGATATAATCAACGAACGAAACGTTTAGTAAATGGTGAGAATCAGACTGCCTTTTTTGTTAATTCTTCCAATTCTAAAAGATTACACGCAATGAAATAAAATTTAATGTAACTAACTACCTTTTATAAAATATTAGTGTATTTTCAGAGTACTGTGTATCAATGTAAATGGGTAAAAATGTTAAATATATAATATACCTTACATATGAATTAAGTCTGTAAAATGGTATTTCTACACGTGTCATTTTAATAACCAACCAACTGAAGGTTGAAGCTGATCCATGTTGAAAGGACAATTTTTTTCACTAAACATCGGCTTCATCAGGCGATGATTTATATTTATTTATCGTCAATAACCCATAAAACCAATGTTTTGTGAAACAATTGTTGTTTCTACAATAAAATGCTATTGAAGTAAAGTATTTATTAATTCAGTTAACCACTTGAATAACCTTTTAGATAATGGAAACGGCACTTATACATACAGAAAACAAATTTATTCATATGTAGGTATCTGATAAAAAATAAAGTCATTTCATAAAACAGAAAACAAGGGCATATAATAATAGGCATGTACATAACATGTATACCCAGACTAGTTTTTTTTTAGTTAATGTACCTATGTAGATGTTGGACAAATACTGTTACAGATAAAAGCAATTGTTGTTCTCTGTTGACTCAAACAGGTAGACAGATAATATAGCATATTATACATAGCACGTGAAGATTTTTCCATTCTTATTACAATTACACAATCGTTTGAAACAAAAGGTTTACAACCTTCCCAAAATAGAATAGTCGCATTATTTACAAAAGATCTTCAATTCAATTAATAAACTTTTGTTTCCTTTGCTCTGTTTCTGTCTTTTGCAATGTAAGGTACCTATAAAACGATAAGGAATTAACGCAAATATCTCTACGTAACCATTGTTCAATCGCGTGTGTATTAACTAAATATTTAAGGGACAAATTATGATTTGAAGATTTATACAATGTAGATAAAAAGTTTCCGCTTTTTATTTTCTCGGAATTTGAAGTTTTTCAATGAAGTAATTTGTAAACGCAAACATATCAATTTAATAGAAATGTATCTATATAACGAATTATTAGAAAGACACAAAATATTTTAAATACTTACTGTAGGTAACTGTATTGGCAACCTTGTAAAGGCGAAAAAATCCCGATAACTAATCAGCAATGAGCTTATTACTGCTTACCATGGAATAGTCACGATCACGATGTAGGCACAATTAGCATCACTTCCAACACAAAGACCGCAACTCTGTGCTACAACTTACCGGTTACCGGTACGGTACGTACATAACTAGTGGAAGCACGTTTAAACGGATTCGGTCAAAATAGTAAATGGTAATCTATCCAACAACCATTTGCGACACGTCTTATGTATAGAGCCCAGTCAGTCAGTTCCACGCAAGTACACAAAGAGCAAGTTTCAAACAATCCTAACGATAAAGCCCCAAAAGCAGGCGGTCGAAACTAAAAAAAATTAATAAAAACTAGCACCAAAAAATACGCACGAGTTATAAAAAGCCGAAAAGTTCGAATATTAATTATTGCTTTCTGGCACCGCAAAAATAAGACTTCACGTTCGTTGGTTCTGTTCTGTATGTAGCCTGGTGAACGCCAGACGTGAGGGAAACGAACTGCGCGGACGTTAGTCGAAAGCGGCAGCACCAGCCAAGGCTATCTGCAATGAAGTTCTTTCGTTGGATGGTAGGATGGGGACATGGCCTGGTTTGTAGTAACCACAGGATGCATCGAAGGAACAGAATAATTAAGAGGAAGAAGACGACACTGGTGAGGGGTAGTGGTGCGATGAAATTGTTAACCTAATTACCTCCTATACTTTACTAGGACAATGGAAAGAAACGCGCTTTCAGACGACGATGTTCGCGTGCCCTTTTATTATTGTGCCGGGGTACACATACAGGGTGTACGTTTTCAACCTGACCCTTAGACTATCTTCGGACTGAATTGGAATATCGTTTTGAAAATTTGGTTGAATGAGTTTTCACAGAAGGCCTGCCATTTTAAAATATTTTCGAATTTCTATTACTTCCGGTTATATCGGAAGTTGAATTCAACTTTCAATATTTCTGTGAAGACTCATTCAACCAAAATTTCAAAACGATATTCCAATTCAGTCCGAAGATAGTCTATGGGTCAGGTTGAAAACGTACACCCTCTATAATCAGTATCCCAAGTACTTTATTATAATATACAGATGATAGTATTTTTGTCAATTTAGTTTTGTTCACACAATCACCGTTTTTAAATAAAAAGCTTAAGAAACTCGATACATAATTTATCCGATCCGTATCTTCATTTAATTTTTAAAACCTTTAACGTTCCTTACTTCACAAGATGTAATGATATAAAATTCGACATAATCAAATTGACATAGATACGTATTTCTCAATACTAAGCACTTAAAGGTGTCTATGTGAAGACTAAGAACAGGTTATAATTTTCTTTTTTTTTGTAAATTTTATCTGGATTATTTCCAAAGAAGTTATCAAAAAATAATAAAAACGACATAGTTTCGAAAGATTCTCTTAAAGTGAACTGGAAAGACTTGGGGTTTTATAGTTTTTAGAAAAATTGCTACTTTTTATTTTCAATGCACTACGATCAGTGGGAGAAAAGTTTGACTAGTACATGGTGGGTTTTTAATTCTATCGCAAACGTGATCAAATTATACTCAAGCGTACAAAAACTTTAAATTTTCTGAAGGACGTCTACCCCACACAAATGGCATTGCGAAGAAAGTTTTAGAAACTGTCGTTTTTACCAACGATTTCTATTCAATGGTTCGTGAGCTTGTTGCAAAATTAGTAAGTATTACTTTTGTGGAGCAACGACAACGACGTCGTGCGAAGTAACTATGCCATTTAAACCTAGGGACTCGAGTTAGTTGAACCTTCGATGAAAATTTCTCGGAAGTTTCAAACGAAAACATCATTTTCGTTACAATTTATCTGCGCTCGCCGTCAAGAACGTCTGCTACTGATGCTTGTTACTAAATTGCTTGGATCTTTGACCTCGTGAAACGCAAGCAAACCGTTTCAACTTACCGCCGACTTCAAATTGACATGCGAACTTCTTAACGAATTGCTTTAAAATGCGAAAGAAACGCGAATATTCAACATGAGATTACGATAAGATGGATATCACATTGTTTGTTTTTTCCTTCTTGGAATTTGTGAATAAAGATGTTTGCAATCATTTGTATGTCACCTACTGATGTAAAAATGTTAATAATAACACAGCCTCAGTTACATAAAAATTAGGCTGACCTCTGCCTGAACTAGATGTTTTCGTTAATTTTACTTTGTATTTTTGTATGATAAGTAAAATATTTTAAATTATTATTCTCTATTAGGAATTTCCAATACAGTAAAATAATTGGTCGTATACAGAGACGTGATTATAATATGGACCGAGCGTAAGCAATATTCTCTGTACTAGAAAATGATGTACTTTGGGTATACAACTAACTAACAATGCACATTCAGGGATACATCTTTAAGTATCCCATGCGCTAAACGGAAATTTACGGACTTTAAAGATTGAAAATCATTTACAATGGCATTTAACCTACAAACCAAATATATTAAAAACATAATTAAACTTCTTTAAAAAAAGAATAATACTGTTGTTTACAATAATATATGTACTATAAGTGAAAATAAATTAATTAGTAACGCAAGTAGATTTCTCGTTTTGTGAATGATGTATATTAACTGTACTACTACTACTATTTACATGTATTTTGCAAAGTCTAATTTTATGATTCAAATAATAGTTGATAATATTGAATTTGATAAAATATGTTTCGTAAGTTTTTGTTAGTAAAAAAATGTAAGGTATGTGAAGTTGTTCATTATGTGTACTCTGTTGGGAAAGTTAGAAAAATAGTATGTTAATCATGAGAAGAAAGGAAGTATGATAAAATGTAATTTAGAGAAAGATATGCGAGAGGTGCCAATTGACATGGGTCCGTTCTAATTAGGTTTGGTAGAAGAATACGGTCAATTGCCGTTTTCGGACATTATTATATGCCCAAAATATTAGGTATTACGAAATGATGTAAGTACACATCCTTTGCTACTTTTTACTTCATCATGATGTATTATGAGTATGTTAGGCAGGTATATATTTTTTGTGTATCAAACACATCGTATTAAATAGATACCGTAGGTGAGACCGATGCCCGTCATTCGTTAAGTCTTTTAACCGAAACTATATATGATTTAATTTATTTGCATTTTATACAATTTTACTAAGAATTTTGATTCTGATATAAGTATTATCAAAAGTGTTGATAGTACCTCAAAAAATCGTATGACTAATGATTCATTAACAAAAAATTTGTTACGAGAAAAAAAAGAATAAACCTTCAATTTACAAGTTTCTCCGTTCACTATAAAATGTTCACACGAAATACAACATTCATAAATAGGGAATAATGTATACTGTATTTAATAAATCCCAAGGTTTCTTTTTGCGTTTGCTCTCTCTATACAGATTTCAAAACGTCCATTCCGAATAGTCAGTCCTGTACGTACAGTATTGCTGCATAAACTGTTAGAAAACATGTTTCAGATATGAATCTAATTATTATTCAATCTTGTGGACTGATGTACGTACATACTTCAGTATCTGTTCCTTGTTTGTTGCACATCCTCCTTCAGTATTTATTAATAAATAAACACATTAAATGACTATAAAGAAGCCGTATAAAATACAAAGCTACGAAGTCGTATTCTTATAGTTGTGTAACCGAACTATAGGAAAGATGCCTAGTTAAAGTGGGATCTATCAATATATTTCATAAAACCTGAGGCTACATTAATTCAGTAATTTCGGAAATAATAAGAAATATTAATAATTATTAATATGTGCTATTTTTGATGTACGAATTAAAAACTTAAATCTAAAATATTATTGAATTCATTGATAAGTTCATGCAGTCTCCAAATAAGATACGTTAGCAAGTTTTATTATTCGTGAAGATAGAAACAGTAATAATAGTTTACTTCCATTCCCATGGGGATAATCTCGCTTTATACATGCAGAATTCGAATAAGAAATTACATAATCAGAGTGTCCAATGCAAATAGTAGAAAAAATTCCTCGACGAACATGTCCACTTTTAAGTTTCTTTCAGGTTTTCATAAATTAATGAAATTTAATAAACTTAATATTTTTGATAATTAGGATAAGTAATACTAAACTGTTCATTTGACAATTTGGTGTTCTCTTCATCTATATGACATAGTCCCATTGGTGCCCGCGCCTTGAAAGAGTTGCATTGCTGCCCGTCAGATTGAAAAAGAGATTGTCCAATGGCATTGCTGCCCGCGTCCGTATTTATTTGATAATAATACGTATGTAGATGATAATCCCAATTTTTGTATTTTTCGCCATAAGCACTGTTTGAAATTAAAGTTACAGCCTTTTAATGATGTATTAGGCAATACTTCTCTGCAGGCCAAAATTGTGGATAGTTCAAAATCAATTTTCAAATATTTTGGACTAAACGTTGGAACTCTACTTTTCATCAATTCAAACAGTCTTTTGTACATATATTTTTTTCTATTTGGTAATAATGTATATATAGCCGGACGCACATTCGTGTAATTTTCTGTGCTTTTCAGATCGACGTGAAGAGTGTAATGTTGATCAAAATAATTAGAACAACTTTTAAATGTTCCGTAACCTTCTAACACAATTTGTTGTTTACCCCTTACACTTTCAGCCAACTTAATCGAATCATAATAAAATTAATTATGAGGGTAATAAAGTTGGCGGGCAGCAATGTCACCAACATTAATAGATATAAAGGTCGGCGGGCAGCAATGCCACAATTTCAGGTAAAATATTTTCGCGGGCAGCAATAGGACATCACCATGACAATATCCATTCTTGGTCATCGCCTCGTTAATGAAAGTGTGGTTATAATCATACTTTGGCATTTTACGTACATCCCAGATCAAGCAAAATTTAACAATAAATATTACGTATACATTTTATTGTAAGTACTACACTTTATACAAATGAGAATATTGAATTATGGCGCCAGAAGAACTGGTTCATAATGACGTCGATTTTTGAATTATGAGAGTATAATATACAACACTGTAAGCTCTTATAATGTGGATACACGTAGACGATGTACTTAGATTTCTTCGCAACACGGTTACTAGTTTCATGGTTGGATGCCCTATGCCTACGAGTGAGAGTTTATCGCGAAATCGTCGATTTGTCACGGTAACAGAGGTAAAGGCCGGCCAGCCTGGCATTATACCATTGTACACGGACTCAAAGATAAAGGTACCAAACCAACAGCTTACACATTATTGCAGACATTGCAAATCTCATGCGGTTGCTACAACAGCAATTAAAATAGATACAAAATAAATATTTTATCTTACATATATCCAAAAAAGAATGAATTAAAATCCTTATTCGTCTAAATATTAAGATCAAAGATCTCAAATTTTGAACGCGTCCTGCCAAGTAGGCACAACGAACTGAAAGCCACATCCCACGACCGGTTTCGACGAATAAGGATTTTAATTCCTTCTTTTTTGGATATGTTATATCTTCGTCTAAGAATACATCGGAATCAACAGTATAATCCAATGCCGGTAGGGGTATTAGCCCTCGGAGTAGTTGTTTCTGTTGTTTTCATATTTATATTTACATGTAATTTTTTTCCCCGTAAACTATAACCGATAACCCCTTACTTTTAGCAGCTTAAAATTTTCATTAAAAATTACATTTTATTAAATTTATCAATAGTAACAGTTTATTATACATCTAAACCAAGTGTGTTATACATATTGGCGAATAAATTTATTTATGTGCAGCACAGTATGGATTTACTGCGCAAAGAGGGAAAACTCAACAAATATAGGAGTAGGTAAAGGGGTTCGAAAAGTAGGACAAAGTTGGCAATATTCAGAGGGTGGTTTCCAGAGATAAACTAAGGTTATAAATGTTCCCCCGTCTTCAAGTATTAAGGTATTGATAGTGATTGGATTTTCATTTGATCTACTAAAAATTATAATATATGTAAAAATCTCCATACATGCAAGCAAATGAAGGTTTTGTAATTACTTTATTTATATTCGCGAACTTTTGGGATTTCACTGCTTATATTATACGTATAGGTGATATTATTATCAGTTTTTTTTTAAATAAAATTCGTTGTAAGTTTCTACACTTGATTTCATTAATGTCAAAAAATAGGACTTAAAAATGTAAATACCTCAAAGGAAAAAATCCCAAATTGAATCACCGTATTCATGAAAGTATATGAAAGCAGTTAAATTTCTTGCTTAAAATGTTTATCTTCAAAAAAATACAATGTAAAAAAGGAGTTTACTTCTTCGAGGAAAACTCTTGAATCGCTCTAAACAAACCATCTACTTACGCGAAACATAATTTTAAATGGAAGACAATAAGTTTTAGAACGTAATGACCGCTTCTGTATTGTATAACAACGTTGTCTTTATAGTGCATAATTAAATTCATAGTAGATGTATGAACTATTTAACGGTAAAAAGCAAACGAAGACAAAAATAAGAATAGTAACAAACAAATAGGAAATGCTATTTCAGCAGTAAAATTACAAAAGAATATGAAAACTTTAGGATTAGACATCATCCTGCCTTACAGTTTTTGTAACTTTTACAAAAATTTTTACTATAATAAATACAATTTGAAAATTTCTTATTTGTCGATTTAATAGATTTTACTGTTAATACTTCGATTAATCATATCATCATGTTAATAATCGATTAATTTTACTTTTTGAAAATAATCGATTCTTGGTCCAATAATCTTGGCAATATTGTGACCAATTTGCGCTCTTTTCTGACAGGCAAGCAATTAATGTTTCTGTCAACTAATAAATAATATAATATGTTGCTTTGTAAATTCTTATATTCATTTGTTCTATTATAAAAATGTTTATTGTTGTGTTGTTATGTTTTATACAAATAAAGAATTAAGAAAATAAAAATTCAAAAGGAATGTTTCAACAAATATATTTCGAAAAACTCGACATGTTTCCCCGTCACCCAACCTAATCCTACACCCACCCTTTTCTCCCGGGATGTATAACCTCCGGGTTAAGCTCCCATCTCGAAGAGGGGTTTTAGTCGGTAGGCGCTACGGTGAATCCGACACAACTCTCTCGGGGGTGTCTTTTGAAGATTTTCCCTCCTCGAGAATAAACAAAAACAAAAAAAGAACGGCAACCACACACGATAACGGGCCGACGAGAAGAGAACTTCGGGACAGGAAGCTACTTCGACGATCTCAATACCTCTGAAGATGTCAACCGCAGTCGCTGACGAAACGTAAGGCAGAAAACAAGCCTTTAGACTACGGCCATCAAACCCGGAAAATCACGTATAAAAATTTAAACGTTTTTAATCAGTAATTATCGGAACTATCAGGTATAAATAGTGGTTTCAACAAATTTTAGAGTAGAAACATTTTTGGCTATTATTAATGTAGTATGGTAATTACCTTGACTTAAAATTAGACATGTATTTTAAATAAATAAAATACCACACGCAGAAGCGGTCGCTTGTAAAAAAATGTGCGTGTGGCAATTAAGCAGATTTATTTGGATAGAGCGGGCGAAATTGAATTACCAAAAATACACGAACGGTGAGTCAGCAAATAATACCGACTAATTTTCTTAACTTTTCCGATGTGCGAACATTCGGTTTGCTGACAGCAAGCAATAGATTCTTAATCAGCTTCTTTACGCGTAATGGGTTAATCTATCACCTTCGGTGCTTTTCCTCGACTTTCATTTAAGTGAGAACCATTTTAAGGTGACAGATTACGTATTTCCTAACTTTGTAAGTCAATTGATACTCTTGGAAGTTACTGAGGGTCTTTATTAAAGTCGTTTTGAGGTAAAAAGGTAATAGCTACTGACTGACTGACTGTCTATTTGTAAACTATAAAGTAACAGGATAAAGGTGAACCCCTTACAAAGTTTTGAAACGTTTTGTTAAGCAATTTATTGTAATTTCTTCAATGAAATAGTGAACTTATTCGTTCGTACGTTATTACTTTCTGGTTTATTAAAGTAACTTCTTTACATATTTCTAAATTAGTATGCAGTTGTAGTTTTTCACTGATATGTAACATTGATTACCAAGAACGAAGAGATGGTAATGCCAGTAAAAAAATTAGGGTTGGAGTTAGGATTCAATCCCAATGTAAGAACACAACTTTATATATTAAAAATGCTACAAAAATTTCCCTGGCTATCCCTGATCATTTCGCCAAATTTTCCAAACCAACTAATGTCCATTTTAATGGGGTATTCAGTGTTTTAAGAATTTAAGAATTAAGTGTTTAGTGTTGTCTTGGTTCTTGGTTTTCGCCTTGTAACACAAGTGTTAAGTTGTTAAGATCATACTTTTGCATTTTTGGTAAAACCGTTATCCAGCCATATTTAACAATAAATATTACATATATATTTTATTGTATTGCATTTTATACAAATCAGGTTACTGAATTATGGCGCCTGAGGAACTGCTTCATAATTACGTCGATTTTTGCACCATAAGTTATAATACAGAACAGTGTAAGCTCTTATAATGCAGATACATTACAACTCGGCTTTTTCATTTAATTCTCTTCTTTTTTTCATTCACGTTGAGCGCCAATTACAACTTGATTCTTTATTTTCTTTCGTTTGGAAGTCTACGTCATAATGCTGTGCTTGCTCCCACTCTCAAGTAGCACCAATGCGTTTTACTAATTTAATTTATTAATTGAAACATAAAATTTAGCAACAAGTTATATCTTTACAAGATTACCCATACTCTACTTATAACAAAGTCGCTTGGCCAAGTCTTTATATAGTCCACGACATGGGCAGGGGGTAATCCCTTCCTGTCCCAACATATATAATTTTCATGTAAGATTTGTTACTAATATTAAAGAAATGCAGCATGAATATAAAGATCACAGTCTATTACATAGATTAACCAACATCCCACTCTCAAGTTCAAATTTTCATAAAGAACTCTCTATAATAAAACAAATAACTACCAATAACGGATACAAAGTTGAATTAATTGACAATTTACTAAAAAAGAAGCAAATAAGAAAAATTCGTTCTATATTATTTAAATCTCCTGTAAGTAAACTTTTTCTGAAATAAATTATATAAAAAGCACTAGCTGCAAAATTAAAGATCGCCTGAACAAATACAACTTAAAAGTCATTCATCGAAGTAAACAAAAAGAACCTTAAGTTCCTTCTAGTTAACAACAAGCAAAAAACAAATAAACTTTCAAAAAATGGCATATATGAAATAAAGGTAATAGTTGCGATGCTATTTATATAGGGCAGACTGGCCGGGCCCTAAAAAACAGATTAGACGAACATAAAAGATCAATTAAATAATCAATATAATGTCGACTGGTTTTTTCCGAGCACTGCATAACCAATAATCACTATCTAGATGATAAAAATGTAAAACTGCTATACAATTGTCTTCTCGAAAATTTGGAAATTAAAAAAGCGCTGAATAATAATAAATTAATAGTTAATAACCACACTGAATTAGAGAGCAGCAATTCACCTTTACTTTTATACAAATTGTAATTGGTTTTACCAGAGTAGGTACCTGCATCTAGGAATTTCCGTATTACTCTCATCCCTTTACATTTATCGGCTGTATTTCTTTAATTTTAGTAACAAATCTGTACTCTTTGAAAATGGCCCGTTGGCCATTGTCGAAAGTTTCTTTGTGTTTTATTAAAATATGTAGTAATTGGGTTTAAAAAGCTTAGATTATCAAATAGTGGTTTAAATAGCTTTTGGGTTTAATGTGTTTGGTTTTCCTACTTGTAAATTCCGAGTATTTTATCGACTTTCCAGGGAACCCTTCGATTTCATTAAAGTTTCCGGGAATTTCCAGATAGTGACACCCTGTTAAAATAATGCATAAGAAATCCGAATCCAAGCATGTAAAATCACCAACAGAAAGTTAGTTTTAAAAATATTTATATTTCTAAGTTTACCTTCCGTTATTCTAATTTTCGTAATATTTTGCAGCAATTTTCTCGCCGCTCAATGTCACATTTGTAAAGGTATCCAAAAGTAGAAAACGTTACAAGTAGATGAGCATTGCACAATTTACAACTGACGAAACGACTTGGTTGGCGTTCATTGTAATATTATAATGCTCTCGTATTTAATCTGCAGAAACCAGTTTAATAACGGAGTTACAAACTGAATCTTGTACAAAGTGTAACCTCTTTTCTAAGACGACAAAAAACCTTACTCCGCGTCGTGCTACACCTTGCAATTTTTGAAAGGCGATTGAACTCGACAAAGTACAAACTTAACAGATAAAAAGTTCCAATAAGTCAATTATTCTTCAAATTTAAATAGTTAAAGTTTTAGAGTATAATTGTTACCTATATTTTATCAATAACGACGACTCAATTCGCTTCTGTATTTTTCTCAATATCTTCAAAACAAAATCAGATTTTATCTCAAAAGATGAGAAAGAAGTTATGGGGAAATTATATTGATGCAATCTGACATAAGGCGTATTGTAAATATATCATCTTTCTATAAACCAATATCAGTTCATAAATTGTTTCCTTTGCTGTTTGCTTTGGTCGTTTTTCGTTCTTAAGAAGCGAATCAATCAACTTCTCTCGTCCTTATTTCTACCGAAAAATATTATGTTCGCCTTATACTTGTAAACGAGAAAAGGATAGATTTTGTCAGTTTAACTTTTCATGAAGGGAAAAATAAACAGGGAAACTCTCAAACATCAGGGAATCACAAGCAATGTAATTTTTATAATCTTATATACACACCATTCGTTAATCGTTTTTCATACAGCCTATATAGTTATGTGACTATTATTAAATTAAATAAGTTTTCATAATAGAAATGCCATCTTTGGTTAATAATAATGAATGTAAATAAGTCTTTTTTAAATGTTTCAACGAAATTTATTCAACTCCGGGTTAAGGTTCTAACCACCTGAAACAATTGTAGAGTTGAATAAATAATAAATGCCTTTTGTTTACATTCATCATTATTAAATAACTTTTGAATTATTTCTATTTCAAAATATCAATCACTATACATAGTTTACAAGTTCAACCTCGAGTATAATATACAAAGAGGTGGACGTGAAAGTAATACTACTAGTGTTTTGTGTTTATGTGATTGTAAGGTACACACACAACACAGTTGTATAGAAATACACCGAAAAGAATTTAAAAAGTATTCTCGAGAGACTTTAACGATTGAACAGGAATGAAACTTCAAAGAGGTATTAAATTGGGGGGAAAAGTTAGAAGTTTTACGACATTAGTTATTTTACTTCGTGGGCTTTTACTTATGGACATTTGAACTTCTTCGTTAGCTCCAAAAGTAGCACGAAAGCAAAGGAAAAAACGAAGTTCAAAGCAAATTGCGTTCTCAGTGAATCAGTGCGGAACTGATTACATAACCTGCTGTTTAACTTGGTTTAAAATACCATTAAATAACATTAAAAATTACAGAAAATAGGCACTGATATTTTTAAGAAGTACAACCATTTTGATGAAGAAACTTTGAAATATTTGATTGTTTTGCTTTATAACACATTTTCTGTAACGAAACGGGCACTCTCTTTAACGAAACAATAGGCCACATTATAGTAGTGAACACGACTAGTAAAACAAAAACATTGATTTAATACGTGCGACAGAACACGGTGAGAGAAAGTGATAATGTATGACGAAAACCTTCTATAACGAAAGAAAATATTCAGTCTCTTCCATATTCCTAATCATAAATAATTCATATATTACATACTGGTTGCTGAACTCTAAATATTTAAGAATCCTGATAAAACCTACTTTACAAAACTTCCAAGCTCTTCTTTATAAAATACAAGAGAGAAAACTGCATCTATATTAAATACATTGATACGATATTAATTATTGAATTAATTTATACCCACTTCAGATTACCTCATACAATGAGGGAAAATTTTGTTGCTGTTGTCACGCCCCCGCTGGGACTTGAACCCGGGATCTCGGCTTTTACGCGCCAATACTTTAGCCACTAAGCTACGAGAGGTGACAACAGCAACAATAACGAACGTACGTCACAGAATATAAAATTAAGGTATTTAAAATTTACCCCTACTAAAAATTCGTCAAATTTTTTATTATTAATGATGCATCTATATTAGTCTATTATAGTTGTTGCAGATACATTTTAAAAGAATATAATTAACAGTGCGCCTCTATATAAACCATTAAAATGCAACATCGAACGTTAAATGATTATACACTTTCATTATATGAAATTATATGCCTAGAAAAAATTCCAACACTACTAGTATCTACTTCCAATTTTTTTTAATGGCATATGCAAAAAAACCTAGTGAATACAACTTTTTTTGTAACATACTTTTACCGATGATCCAGAAAGATTTCAACGTAAAATTACACCAAATATATATAAAGGCCATCGCTGATATAAGTCGTGATTTTCCTTAATGACTTTTAGATTGTTTAAGTGTCAAAGTTTCTAAAATTCTGTTTCAAAATTACAAATTTAGGGCAATCGTTAAGAAGATCTACCACACCGCAATACATTAGAAAAAAACAACAAAAAAAAATCAGAGATATTGACTACGAACGTTGTATCATGCACTCGATAAATGTCAAGTAAAATTAAGGGTGCGATGGCAGTACATGAAACGTCCTGACAAACCTAATTAAAGGGTTGCAGGTATTAAATTTTTGATTAATACATAAATGATTTTCTTGTAACGTCTATTAACACTATTTACAAAATGTACATTTGCTATTAATCAGGAGCAGGAAGAAGTTGAAAGAATAGCGATATGAACCACAATCGGTGCGTGCGGTGTTACAATGTATGATTGTGGGGGTGCGCGTACACGTTGCTTATTTGAGGGTGATTTACTCAACACTAACTTAACTTAAGGGAGAAACTGAAAAGGAAAGACGCAGTAATAAGAGATACAGATAACTGTGGCGATGATGAGGATATAGGGTTGAAGGCAGCTGTAGGTCATAAATTGCAGGGGGTGAATACAAGGGACAACAAAGACACATAATTGTGGTGAAAAGTATTAGAGAATGACAAAGAATAGATGCAGCAGTAATCTATACAATATTTTACAACAAACGTGTACCTATTAGTATAGTAATGTACCGAAAAATTTATAATAAATAAACTATAAATTCTGAAATATTCTAAAACCCTTTTTCAACCCATTTTGGCGAATGTGTAATGTAAAACCGAGAAATTTGGGACTCAGAACTTAAATAGATTGCACCATAGGTGAATAAGTTATTAAATCCAATAAGATTACATGAAACCCATTTAAAGGTTTCTGCAAACGACAATACCTGTAAAGAGCAGTTAAAACATTAAACAAGTCAGATACAACAGGCAAACACACAATGAAATTCAATTATTACTCAGAAAGATCCACAAAGTATGTACATCTTTCGGTAAGATTAATATATAAGAAGGAAAAAAACATCTTCGAGAAGAGAAAATGTATGCGATTCCTTTGCATCGGACACTGAGATATGTTTCTCGGTTCCTGGCGTCATCTTCTTTATGTACAGCTGTCCCTGTACTTATGCACAGAGCGTCATTTTCTGTGACAGTGCTGCCAAACAAGACATTACTTAATTCATGCAGATACATATATATATATATTCTCGTAACAGAAGATCAAATTGATTCTCTACACCATCATATTTCATGTTTTTAAATCAAATAGGGAGAGTGGTTTCACTTGTATAAAATACCTAACTATTGATAACAACTACTATTACTTTTGTTGGAAAATAATGCAAAATACAGGTTCTTATATTTAATAATAAAAACTTAAAAGAACCGTGCTACAATACTTGATCAAGTTTAAAAAAATTGTAACTGCTTTTTACACAATTTCCTACGAAATTCTAATACGTGTTCTTGTTTAGTTATTCACTCGAATGTACAATTAACAAATCGTTTATAATTATAAATGTAAAAATGAGTATTCTCAGTTGACTCAAACTCATACTGGGTAGTTTTGGGGTGAGTACGTTATAAATGCCTTTTCTATTCTGCTTACCATATTACCGATCGATTTAGACACCCTGTATGTGTTCCCTTCTGAAGTTATTCTTTTAGTTTATTTACAATCGTGATTGAACGAACAGGTAGCAGCAGGTGTTTGGAGGAACGGGGTACGGCTTGAAGAGACAGCTGTTAGTATGTAGATAACCATTCGAACACACTTAAATACATATATAAGAAATACCTACACCTAATACATATCTTGCTTATAATATACCTATAGTTATAAAGGATGTTCAATTGAAATGCAATATAAAAGGAGTTCTTAATTATCTATCATCATGAGCACTAAAATTTCATTATCAACAAAAGTATCAGGTAGAGACGAGAAATACGAGGTATGTTTTGTAAGTACCGTTTTGAAATTCTGCCGCTGCAGCGCTGTGGTCAGCGTTCTGCGCATGAGCACTGAGTACCTACATCTCTCACCTCCGCACTGACGTCATGCAGTAATATGCCTCCGATAATTGTGAGTCCCGCCTATCGTGAAGTCTGGGCTTTTATGCGATTTCTTAGTGCTAAAGGACTAAAACCAATTGATATTAATCGTGAGATCTGTGCAGTTTACGGACAAAACATTATGGGCGATGGAATGGTAAGGAATATGCGCCGTGCAATCTAGAATAAAAGACGTGGCAAGTTCAGTAAGGCATCGTTTTGCTGCATGACAATGCCTGTCCGTATGTGGCTAATCGGACCAAAAATCTCTTTGGTCACATCTTTTCACTGGGAAACTCTAAATTATCCCCCGTATAGCCCTGATCTGGTACCCAGTGACTACCATTTGACCTGCACTTAAGAAACATCTGGGTGGTCAGCATCTTCAAGACGATGACGAAGTCACAACAGTTGTGATGCAGTGGTTAACAGTTAACAAGTCAGGCGGCAGAGTTCTATGAGAAGGGTATTCAAAAACTGGTCACTGGTCAAACGTTATGACAAGTGCCTCAAATATTATGTAGAAAAGTAGATTAAGGTACAGGGTTACATGTAAAAATAAAATTGTTAAGATATATTCGCACGTTTTTTATTAATTTCAAAACGGTACTTACTTAAAAACATGCATCGTATATAGTAGATGATGATATATACATCAGTATATAATAAACATGAAAGTACAAAATAAGAAGGCCTATTCTAAACACAATAAGTTGATCGATCATTAAACGTCAAAAAATAAATAAATAAGTGGACATTAAAGTCAATATTAAAATGATAGAGATACAAATGTTTTTACTTATAGTATCGCCTCTATTAATCATTAATGGCTTCCTTTTCGCGAAAGGCGATGTTGAAATTCGTTTAAAAAACCGTTTTGGTAAAATTTGGACTCCGTATTACCCATTTATAGATCCCAGAGGAACGGGAAATATCACGTGGCGTCTTTCACCTCCACCTGCCACAGTCACAATAATCAAATTAATCGATTTTAAATCAGACATTTCAAGTGATGCCAGCTGCACGAATACTTCCTGCTGCCTGGGCTTCGTCACGATTGAAATAGCAAACGTAACAAAACTCTTATTTTGCAACAAAACGTCAATTCCACCGTTCCGTCCGCAAGGAAAGGACATCGTAATTCGTCTCGTTTCTAATAAGGACGACAAGACATCGTCAAGGATACGCTTCACGCTACTCTATTCCGTGAGAGATGACGTCAAAACAACTTGTGCAGAAACTGAATTGGAATGCTTGGACGGAAAGGGCTGTTATGACGTTCAGGATGCTTGCAACTCTAAATTTGAATGTAACGATCATTCGGATGAGGTAAATTGTGGTCACTGTCCAGAAAATATGGCAATGTGTAATATTCATTTTAAAAGACGTTGTTTTGCTCCAAATAAACAAAGATGCGATGGAGAACTATCGTGTCCATACGGTGAAGATGAAGTTATGTGTTCACCAAAGTATGTAGGAAATTATCAAAATTACAATAAAATCGAAAGCCAATTACGAGATCTACTTGTGCGCTGTTGCAATCATTTGAGTATTACGTAACACTTTTTTATAGTAATTTTAAGCCCCCGTCTTCAGAGTAAAATAATTATGAAAATTGCAACTCCTCCTTCAGAGGATAAAATATAAAGAACATTTTTATAATTCTTTTTAATAAAGACCATTTGGTTCTTTGTCAAAAATGATCGAAATTACCAGATGTCGATCTCTTTAGATCTCAGCAAGAACAAAATATTCTTTAGTAGTTCGGTTTGTGTAGCTATCACGTAATATAAGCTGCGTAGTCGATTCGCTTTGTCAAGTAGACACCTTCGTAAGGCCTTGTCAAACACGTGAAATACTACAGTTAGCAGTATCAGTAAATATCACTAGATAGCAGCATATTATCTGTAATACGATCAAGCAAATAATTTCATTTTTTGAGCAACAAATATCAATTTTCTTCTAATATTCCATAAGATTTTTCAAGTATTTGTCCCTCTTTGTCAATAAAAAAACTTTGACTCGCTTCCCCGAAATGTGCTTACGTAATAAATGAATAATAAACAAGAGAAAATTTCAAAAACATTAAGATCATTAAAGTTTTAGGACATCCTTCATAAACGATGATTTTTCAAAAGTAATTTTAGTTTCAATAGTTTGAAGGGGTAACATGCCTTTTACGCACATTTTCGGCGAAATCTTTAAAAATACCCTAAGTTCAATATTAACAGATACACAAACATATATTTTTGAATTCGATATAGGTAAGGTCTTTTTCAAATGGGACCCTACAAGTCCCATACAATTCTAATTGTTCGAGCTCCCTTTTCGTTTATTTTAGAAAAACACCTTAACTGTTTTTCGTAGTTAACGCCTTTATAAAAATATATATTTAAAAGTAATTAACAAGTTTCCAGATTAAATAGTTTTTTAAATAAAGTGTCATCTTTCTTTTAAACCTACGGAATGCTAAAATGTAGGTAGTAGTAGTAGTACATTAAAAAAATGATGTTTTTAGGGAAAACATTCGAAAAACATTTAATTCATTTCATTCATTTCTTTTGACAAGATTTTATAATTCCATAACGTAAACTAAATTTTACTGGTCACAGTAGATGCATTTATATATATTTTAAAGATGTTTAGATGGCCTATCCTGTGCGAATGGTTTCCAGTGCATAAAAAAAGATAACATATGCAACGGTATCGTCGACTGCTCTGACAAAATAGACGAACAAAACTGTACTGAACGTTTCTGTGGAGATTCTAATTACCATTATCTCTGTACTAACAAAAACTGCATTAGAAGATCTGTAGTAAACGACGGATTCGACGACTGTGGAGACGGTAGTGACGAAACTGATATTTACAGTCATCAAAAATATCACATCGTAGTATTGTCCATTGTTTTCACATGCTCCATTCTACTTGTCCTTTTTTGCGGACTAATAATGAAATGGAAAAAAACAAGAGTTAATGTCAATGAGGTTTTAGCCGACCTTCCTCAGTTTCCGTTATCACCTTTCATGGGTCCAAGGGAAAATGAACAGATAGAAACTGAGGTGCAATACTCTGAATCCGACTTCCTTTTTGGTGGCCCAATTTACGAAGAATTCGCGGACGTTCGTAGAAGAAGTGAGAGACGTCGAAGGAAAAGGAATCAGAAAAGGGCAGAAAAATATGAAACGAACAGAAGTAAAAAATTTATATCTGATGGCACAACAATTTCAAAAACTCAGAACAGTGAAGAAGGTAAAGTTTACTCAATATTTTCTAGAAGTAGAAGAGAAATACAATAATGTGTTTAAAAAATAATCATTATTTGACATTATAGCGTTTCTATTCAGTTTTTTAGGCCGCTGTCCAAATTATTATTGTTTATTTTTTAATGTAATAACCTAAAAACCTAAACAGAAACAACACTATCAAGTAAAACATAACAGGCAGGCTAAAAAGTTCGTAGGTTACTTTGTACAGAGCTTTCGCATAACCAAATATTCATTCACGATATGACCAACACGTTCCTTTGATATCTTTAGGGTCGGGTCTTAGCTATCTCAATCAACTTTACTTTACGGTTATCAAAAATCATTTTGTGGACTTTTTTGATGTTTTCCTCTTTGGGGCGTCTGCTGCGTGCATCGTCCTTGGTGATCATTTCGCCTCGTTTAAATTTAGCAAACCACTTTTCTACGATTGATTTTCCTGGTGCAAAGTCCGGATAGTGTTTGTCAAGTTAAGCCTAGGTTTCAACAGTATTTTTTTTCGACAAAAACCAATGCTTTATTAACACACGAAATTCCTTTTTATCCATTTTTTTCAAAGTGACAAAAGTTCTTTTACTAAGAATGCTATAACTCGGATACTAATAGTGTAACAGCTGTCAAATTTATACACGCGTCTTTTGAAGGTTAGGGCTAACTAAACATCATATGGATTAGATAATAGTAGCGCCATCTATGGGTCAGCCTACGAACTTTTCAGCCCGCCTGTTACATAAAACAAAAGTTTTTAAAAGATTATGAGGTGTTACAAGAAATACGACAGGGTCAGGTATTGAAGCAGAAGGGTACAAAAGAATATCACTATTGAACGGCTATCCAAAACACATCTTGTTTTATATAAGTGGATTGTATTTTAATTCCTTTCGGGTCAGTATTTAAATACTGTGAGTGTGTAAATATGAAAGATTAGTATTTAAATCCAAGACGCTCTAATTTGACCTACCCGGTAATATATATATATATATATCTCCGCCACTGCATTCCCTGCACCGCATGTATCAGATCGTTTTTGCCAACTAACATATAACTATTTTGTTAATAAAATACTGACCGAAAGTTGATACAAAAATATATATTTACAAAAAGACATTAAAGTGACCATATAAATGTAAATACTGAAGACTATTTGAAGATAAATTTTCCTCTTAAGACGCGATATATATGGATTATATAAATCAAAACCAAAATGGGTGTAAAAACTACTTAATTTGTACCAATCAACACCGATGTTTCGTGCTTTGGTATAAGCTTTTTTCAAAGTAGATTGAAAGTTACTTTGTACTCGGGTGGTGTATATTGTTATGTAAACATAAAAATACGTATCAATCCTATATCCGAAATCATCTGCGTTAAAACAGTTAGTAACTTGCAGTTTACTTTTAAAAGACAAAACGTCAGTGTTGGTTGCTATTAGTTTTTTTTTTATGTGAAACTTTCATGAATGTAAATTATTGCTTCAGTTGTTTTACTAGTCTGAGAAATCTAACCACAATGATTCTGGCAAAATAAAAAACTTTGAAACTATTAAGTTATTTAATATATATGGATCAGGTTTTGGATAGCCCTTGAGCATCCCTTACTGCTTATACTTGACATTGTTTCTTGCGCCCATTCTCTATAAAATCCTTCTTTTATAACCATGTAGAAGTGTTGAATTGTACATGTACAAAGACTATAGTGCCAACATAATTGTTATAATTCTCTTGCAGAGCACATCAATGACAATTTTTCAATAAGCATGACAATAAGCAACAATTCCATCTCAAGCACTCATATCAACGACAGTTTCCTGTTTAAGTACTATTTTGATTCATTTGTCGATTCTAATCAGTCGCTATGTTAATGATAAGAATACTAATAAACAAGTTAATTTCCTGACGAGTTGTAATTATCCAAAATTCATTGAACAACAGAGACAATTTCAATTAAAGTTTCAAAAGATCCTTGTTGAAAGAACGTCTTACGAATAAACAGAATAATGTCACTAACAGTCAAACTATTAAAGAAGACATAAGAACAAATGTGCACTTCACACTTTCGGTTGAAACGATTTCAAATGTTTCTACTAGGCCAGTCTAAGTAAATTTTTTGATGTAGAAAACAAAAACACAAACACAAGTTACAAAGATGTTTATTGTACCACAATGTACATTTCGCCACACAGTGGCTTCTTCAGGTGGCGAAATGTACATTGTGGTACAATAAACATCTTTGTAACTTGTGTTTGTGTTTTTGTTTTCTACATTAAAACGGAGTTACATTAACTAAAAGCTTCATCAATGCAAATTTTTTGATGTCAATTTTTTTAAGACCAATCCGAGCATACCACCATTTAAGTAGGTTAAACATTAATCGCGCGAGGTAGAGGGCCTGTAGAAAAATTACTTGTCATAATTTTGCAATAGCAATTGTGCAACAACCTTTTCCCGAAACGCCGATGTTAGAAACGTTAAATTAGCAGTTACGAATTTTTGAAAAATAACTTTTTTTCACGTGAAACCGATATAAATAAAGTGCATTATTGTTTGTCAGATAAATAAGTAGTTTAAGTTTGTTAGTAGTGTTAAGTAAATAATTGTTAAATGAATAAGTGAGCTAGAAAATTCGTTACAATATACATTTGGTGCCCTTCACTCCTTTAAGGACACTACTATTACTGATAATTTTCAACATAAATGCGAAAAACGAAACAAAATTGTAAATTGAAATGTTTAAACATTATTATTTAATTCAAACGCACAACTTTTGTTGAGACTATTGTTGGTATTTTATTACCTGGAACATACTTTACATGGTGGTATACTTGGATTGCTGTTTAAATTTTTGACCAAAATTAAATACTTTTGCGCTATAATGGCTGGGCTACATAATTAGATCACAAAAAGTTTACGAGCATAACAGTTGCCAATGACATAGAAAACTGCGTAAAACAGTGATGTTTTGTTTGGGAATTCCGAACCGTGAATCATCAATTTATACTATTGTATACAGGGCCTTCTTAACAACAAAAAGAACATTCGAACACAATTATAATAAAACAACCAACAGTCGGTATCACACTTCCTTTTCCAAACTTCTCACACTCAAAATATATTGTTTAATAACGGTAACACCCGAAACCTTCCCTTAATTGAATAAATCCTAAATAAAGTATTTTGTTTAGGTACATAGTAATAATGGTGCAATAATAAATTTGTTATTCTGTGTTTGTTGTCATCTTCGTGTAAAGAATTCAATAAGAACGATAGAAAATAAAAACAGGCATCTACATATGTATTTACCGTAGGTGTATCAACCGAAGTGTTGTTGTATAAAGAGTCTTCGTGATTGCAGTGTCATCGGTTACTGCACATGTGTCGTGCATGTGACAACGAAAAATGTGAAACGCTCCAGAGAATTTTCATGTCATTCACTCAACAAATCCGCCACATGTGTTACTACATGAACATTGATACTATGTAATAGAATTTATAAGTTAAAGCGAGTTATTAAATCGAAAAAACAATAACGGGGGGAGGGGGGAATTGTATAAGAATTAAAAAACTCTCTTGTAATCATTTCGTTTCTTCACCATGAAGATATGACAATGATCCTAAAAAAAAGTAAGTAATTTTATGATCCACGAAGCTGAAAGTGTCAGGCAGAAGCAGGAATGTAGAGGGACCTCAATGGCTATCTAAAAATACCCAATTTATGTTGGCTTTGGAGTTAAGTTATCATTTTTTCTGTTTATTCATTCACATGGTGATATGAAAAACTGCGACGGACTTTTGAATCCTTTAGTTTAGTTAACGGTTCTATATAACATACACAGATCTGGATACGATGTAAAAATAAATAACAATTACAATCAGCACGGACTTCAGAATCCATGAACATAGCGAAAGCCTTGGAAAAAAAACATTTAAGCATCTACTAGTGCTATTTATTTTAGATTAAATAACGAGTTAAATGAAAGCACCGCTTTAGATACTTGAGGTTCTTCTGACAGTCCTGCCTTTTTATTTCTGTTTAACACTATTTCATATTAGAACGCCTCGTCGAATTAGAATTAGTGATTATTTAAAATTATTTTTACATAAAAGAAATATTTTTATCGTTTTAACAATACACCTTGAGAACGAAATTAGAATTTATTAATTTTTTAAATTCTTACTTAGACCAAAAATATTTTCCAAACATAATTACCTACTTTTCTATCCATTTTTTTTAATTCTCAGTCATTCAGTATATTTCTAGCACATTGGGTACATTTTCTGACCTAATTCAGTAAAACATTGAAAACAGGCTCTGACAACACCATTATCTGTATCTCCTTCTAGACTCTGATGTAACTAACCGTTGCTATGTATAATATTGTTCTACGTATCTATGGTGCTAGCGTATAGGTAGGTTTGTAAGGTTATTTTGTGGAGCTGTCTCCTCTAGTGATACAAGATTATGGAATTACCTGACTATTAAAACATCTAATTAAAGGATGGAATTAATTAACGTACCATATACAAACGATAGCGAGTATGTTGTCGTTTAATAGGAATATTTAGTTAAATAAATATAAATATGGAATCAACAGAAACAACTACTCTGAGGGCTAAATACCCCTACCGAACGATTATTAGACGAAGATAACAATCTAAAAAAAAAGGTCTTAAAATCCTTTTTCGTCTAATTACAAAGGATCACAGATCCCACATTTGGAACGCGTCCTACACAGTAGGCACAGCGCACCGAAAGCTATATCCCACGACCGGTTTCGACATATCAGATTTCATCAGGTGGGCGCTGTCAGAAAGGCTTTTACAAGCTATTTAATAAATATACATTACGAACAATTTGACGTGTTGAAATGTCAATATTTGGTTGACGTGGGGTCATGATGTAACAATGGCTGTGTCTAAACGTTAGCCGTAGGAATCTGGCGATGGTTAAAATGTAAGTGCAATGCACCACCGATAACGGTACCGTATGTCCACATTTGAACGGGTTCAACTCGTTCATAATGGTTGTCCAGGCGTAATAGAAAATGCCAGATTTTTTCAATTGGCTGCGACATACACATATATTATAGATTTGTACACGTAGATATCAGCATTTAATCAATTTTTCTTTTGTCTCGTCGTGGCATGACCATGGCACGTAATAGTTTGAATAAATTCTTTCTACCGTACCAATAATACATATTATGTTCCATTTAATATTCCTTTGTTCTTTTACTACTTACAACATTGAAATTCTTTTCAACAACTGTCTGCAATCGTCAATTTAAATTGTCATTTAACTTCACATTCATTACTGATTGTGAACCCAATAAAACAAAGTACAATAATATAATATTAATAATAATATTAGATTTTACGTGTAAAATTATAGCAATAGTTTCGGTATTATCTTGAGATGACAGAATACCTAATTTACTTAATTTGAAATGAACATAACAGGACTCATTTTATATTACATGCATAGCACTTTTGTGTTGTTTTTGAGAAATGGGTGTTCGCATTTATTTATCTTTTCATTTTTTGTTTTTGTAATTTATTGGCCTTGTTAGTCACACATTTTTTAACGTCTTCGATTTTTTGTAATTTTTTGTATTATCATGTACATTTGCTGTCTATTTCTTTCTTTTGCGATTTATGGTTTTAGTATGTATCATATTTTTCCCCTTTTTAGTATTGCCGTTTCCTATTGTATTATTTTTTCTTTGTCTTTAAATATGCTTCTAAAGTTTAACTTAGTTTATAGATTTATTGGGGGTAATTTGTTGACCATCGGTCCATTTCGAGGACGTAGATGATGCACCGACACATAGCTTACAATGTTGCATTGTTTGTGTTTACGTTTTCCCTCCTTTTTGTTTGTTTTGTTGTTTCAAGTGTCGGTGCATCGGAACCACCCCTCCTCTGGGGGCGGTTCTTAAATTCATGATAATATAAGTATTTCAAAATAGTTAATACAATACAGTAAGATAGTTAATAGAATACAGTTAGTACAGTACAATCAATTCATTCAAAAATTAGATAAAAAACATCAAACGTTTAGGAGAGATCATTTTTAGTACATTTAACATATAGCACAAATCAAATCAAGATCTCTATAAACGTATAGTATCAATAACATATAGTTTTCACGTAATCAATCAATCATTTAATTTTCGTAAATAAGTAGCATTCACGACGTTCAATTAAATTAGTGTATATAGTTGTAAATAGTTGGGTGTAATAAACTTTTAAAATCACATCTGTGCACCGGTGAAATAATTTATTTCATCAACTAATAAACAATGTGAGTGATCTTTTTTTTCGCATACTCCAAAATAGGTACTACTCTCAAAAAACTAAAGTAGAAACTCCTTCCAATTTAACGCTGTTTCCTAACTACACATTAATCTTCAAAATATTCGTTCATGCTATTTCTAAACAAAACCAAAATTTTTGTACCTTCGATGAATCCTAATCTGAAATTACGATGGGACTCCCTTAACTCAAAATTTTCCCTAAATTGAATATATTTTGAGAGCAATTAATTTCATAATTGTAATTTATCTCTGTAAGTCGAATTTTGTTTTTGTGAAAGTACTTATTCTATTTGGGATATTTACCAAATCACGACAACAGAAAGAAGTTTTTCTCGGGGTTGGGCGCTGTTGTAGTTTGTTGAGACGTGGCACGCTTAATGAGTTTAAGGTGAAAATGTCAATGCGAGATTAAAAACATTTAGAAAAAAAAGATGATTATGCTTGTGTTAATTAATAACGATGTTGAAGAAGCAATGCTTAGCTACTACTGCTACCGCACGTAATAAACATATTCCTCTTTTGGGAACTCTAATTAGAGAAGAAGTTACAGAATTTGCTTCTGGATTGGAACAATTTTTGAAATATAGTAGGATGGTAAAATAAGGTTAAAAAGAGTACAATGTCATTATGGTGAATTTGTTTCTGCGGGTTTGCAGTTTGATGTTTTATTCCGTTTAATCAGCATTCAAGTACGATGAAAATGATATTTTTAAAGCAGCTGAAATGAGTTTTCTTTAAATGTTTGCCCAACAATATACTTGCAAATAAGACATAAATGTTTTGGTGACAAATATAATTATGATTGAGAGTAACATGAAGCGGTCCGAAAAGTTTAAATTGCTTATTATTGGCAAGTCGAAAGATAACAATAAACTTTAAGGCTTAAAATCGGCACATTTTTCTATAATTTGAATTTTCCGTAAGTCGATTTTTACTTTCTGGCCTTTAGAAATTTAAATTAAACAGGCTCCACTGTGTTTTCGGAAAGTATCTTCATTTTAGTATTTTTGAAGTATGTATGCCGCAATTAGTAAACGTCTAAGGAACGAAATTTATAAACTTACAGACAATAAGATCGACTAACGAACCGTATTATTAGTGCAAGGCGCCTTTGGCTATTCGGATACAACACGAACTGGCATCATAACACACGGCGCTGTTTTATGGTGGTGATGGAATTAAATCGAATTAATTACATAATCGGTGTAAATTTAATCATTCTCAATTTAATCGACTTGATCGAAAACATTTCTTAAAACAACGTTCATCGACAGTTATGATGGTCAAATAAGAACCAAACCGATTTCGACTTTTTTTTTAGATACAGATCGTCTCTTCGGGTTGAGCCAACACAAACAGAAAGAAGGGACAGTGGCGGAGGCATAGCTCTACATTAGATTAGTTCAAAAAAATATATAATTACACATATATGATTGTTGTATGTTATAATTTGAACCCGTAATATTAATATTTAGTGGTTCTTGAAAGCAATTTTTCATTTTCTGTTTGATTAACATTTCTGAATTCTGCAACTCAGCAACGGGGCAATGTATATATCTCGGACACATATTTTTATAACGAATTTATGATCTGCATAAACAAAAAATCGTATTTTAAACAATTGCCTTTAGGAACCACTAAATTTTAACATTAACGGCTCATATTATAAACCCATTCAATTTTTTTGAGAACGATAGTTTTGTGTTTGTGTTTTTAAAATCTAAAATGTTCGAAGATATCAGAAAACACACAACGAGAACTGTCTCCGGTAAAAATAGTACGCTTTTATCTGTAACTTAATTATATTTTTAATTAAGTATGGATTTCTCAGATTGGAAAACTGAAATAGTAATTGAAACACACAATTTTGCAAACAATCTAATAATCGTTATTCCCATAGTAGAATTAGAAAATCAAATATCTATTTAAATAAAAAATATCTACGTATATGATGTACACCACTGGTCACAATTAACATGAATAACGGATGGATTAAAGCGAAGCTTACAAAATGAACGAACAACTTACACAAGTGTTCGTTATTTTTCTGAGGTTATTAATCTTTCTCGTGCTAGACTGGCGATCGATTCGTAGCTGACAAGAGCTATGGACCCATATAATTATCAGATCCGAAACCGCAGAGAGGGTCGGCTATTAACATAGGTATAATACCTACTATTATCAAATGGTCATATTTTTTTCGTAGACGATGATCTACTTGTGACTTTTGACCCAAACCTATTTTCGTGGTGCATCCCATTATAACGGAATGCAACAATACAGGCTACGTAAGCCCCTAGAGGGTTACAGAAATTTCTTACACCAAAATATTTAATTAAACTTTTTGGTGTTAACGTACACATGTTTATTCATTTATTTTATAAAAAACAGTTCCTAAATATTACTTTTTTACTTATAATACCTAATTACAACAAAACAATAAATTCATAATTAACTTCCTATACCGACAAAATGACATATAAGCATTTTAAACTCAAGTTTTACAATCAAAGCAACGGTACAACATATACTTATTCTTATTGTTTTCTCAACAAAACAGTTGCACTGCATAGGTAATACAATACGAGCACAACATCTACAACGGAAAGCTTTTTAAAGCTCACAATCCGTTAAAAAGAGCTTTCTTCGACTGTTTTGCTTTTTGAACATTCCACGATCAAACAAAAGGACTTTAAACTGAACACGACCTGACAAAAAATAAATGTTTAAATACGTGTTATATCACATGTACAAATAAATATTTTCTGTTTCTTATTGCTTTCGCGGAAATTATAATAGAAATTTTATCCTGCTTGATTTGCCTGGTTGTATTTAATGAATATGTCACATTATATTATGGTTTTTACAAATATAAACGATTAAAATTAATAAATACACAATGTAAATCTGAGAAATTAAGAGTAGATTTGGTAACAACAGTAACATTTTTAACGCACAAATTGTTGTGAAGCATTTAATTTTCTATAACTACCAGTTCGTGTGGTACCGTTTGTTATTACAATGACAAACAAGACTCAACCTTTTTATTACACATTCTAAGAATCTATTTAATTAAACAGGCGCACATGTACTAGTAAGCCTGTCGGACATGGTATTATAACTAATGCGAATAGCATTTTCTAATCATTACAACTAAACAAGATACAGAAAAGGAAGTCACTTCATGCAAAAACAAACCAGTAACAAATGTGTGGCGAAAAACAAAATAATATCACCAATAATACTTATTATACATACCTAATGACTACATAGACTATAAATTTACTACTTTAAAGGGGTTTTAGCTTTTCTTTGAAATTTATTATTCTATTAAACAATAAATATTACAGAATGTATTCGTTTCAAGTTTCAATTTAACAATGGATTGCTTCATGGGGAAAAGAACGACCGCTTAAAGATATCTACTAACGGTGGGACTCAAACAGGTTTCATTATATTTTAAACCTATTTTGTTAACGTAAAAACTTCTAAATTTAAATCTGTGATATGTACGTACAGTATCTAGTAAATTAGTTTTTTTCTGAAATTATGGATTAGAGAAAATAGGAAAATAATAACCACTCAGTATTCATATATCTATAAAAAATCAAAATAACCATAGCAAAACAATATTAATTGAACGGTAATAAAGAAAATGGTAAAGTTTTTTCATACTTTGAGTTTCGATATTTTCGGAAAATGGTGAAGGGAAAGATGACTTTTTTAAGAAAAATTTCAGCAAATTCACTGAATATATCGAAAGCAAAATTAAAACAAAAAAATATACATTTACGTTCGATCAGATCTTCATTATACATCATAGCCCACAGGTTTTTTAGACTCTACATCCTCCCCACTAATTATCTTCCAGTTAATTTTTAATCTATGAGAGCTAATGCTTAAAATATATGCGATCAGAATGACTTATTAGTTTGCTAACTTTGTTAAATTAAGTTTCTATAATAAATAGTTATTTAGATAATAATAAATAATTTAAGATTACTACAGACAATATGGAAAATATTCTGACAAAAAAAATTGTTATATGAATGGTTAACTCTTATTGCTATTTTTTTAAACTGATATCTAGAAAGTGAATAAGAATCTCGTCATTTAATGGGTACACTGAGAGGTAGAATTCTATTAAACAGAAAAGTTGTTTCATAGGGAGTCACCCATTCTTATTACGTTTTTCTCTTTGGAGGTAAAGAACCTAAAAAAATTTCTTTTATTTTTAGTAAAATAACGACTTCGTGCTATTTGCGTTCAAAACATTTTAGTTCGTGTTACGTTTTTCTAGTTACTTTGCCATAAGGGGTAGTTATAATCAGGACAACCGTCATTTCAGATAGAAGGCTGGAAATGTAAGCTACACAGTAAAGAAATCATACGTTTATAAGATGGACGTCACTATTGATAATAGTCACTTTTATTATTCTTTGTGAAGATTCAATTTATTATTATTTTCAATGTTGTTTTTATCAGTAGAATGGCATTATTACGGTTCCCGGGATAGCCGAGCGTCAATAATAAATGTTGTTGTTCAAGAAATACATATTATAAACGTGTTTTGTTTCCAGGAGAAGTTATTCATAAATACATTAAACTATACATGCACAAATGCATTACATTATGTCGTTTACCAGCAATAAAAAATGCATCCAGCTTTACTATCTTATGTTTACATTCGCACGTTGTTTATAATTTGAATGATTACGATTCGAATTCCACAGTAGATATTCAAAGAAAGTAATAAGCCACATGCTTAAAAAAAACGGAAAAACAAAAGATTGCATTTATTTATACAACAACACTAAAAAAATCTAACATAACCATAACACCAAACTTGAGACGATGAAAACTACTATTAATTACTACTAAGAGTTACCAAGAAATTTATGATACATCAAACTTTTTTAAGACGTTGATATAACAGTACGTCATCTACCTTCTTTTGCTGCTATTGCCGTATTTCATATCCAAGAACTTAATTTTGTTCTTATAAACTTTTTTAACACACAACATAAATCATATGAATTGTATTTGGTTTATAAGCCAAGTGACCGCTATTATTGAATAATCAGACCTTGTATATCTGAAGTCAATAATATTAACTCTGTGGCCCCAAACAACCCTTTTAACGTTAACTTTGGACTATAAGAACTTCACCAGCAATTTTTTTGGCGTAGTTCCAAAAATTGAAAATAAAACAAGGCATTCAGTGACGGTTCGTAAGTATGTTTGTTACACGAATGAACTAAATAAATAATAAGACAGTATGTAAATATTTGTTTCATTGTCAAATAAAATTTATTATCTGCATGAAATTCAACGAAAGCCAACAACAATCACTGAGTTCAGTAATGTTCAAATTGGGTATTCGCCTGCTGTTCGCAAACTATATTGAAACATTAGGGCTCTTGCAGATGATGCGATTTTATCAAGTAAAATATATTGAAGATGTTTTACACCATATTTAAAAACTCGAGACAACTACTTCTTGCGAATGACAGTATCAATTATGAATTACTTACTGGCTAGTTTGGAGCTCACTTTTTACAGCTTCAATAAATCGATTATTTCGTATTTAAATTTCATTGCAAAGATACGACTTGAACACTAAGAAACTCAAGATAAAATGACGGTTCAGTCCTAAATATTACAACCCCGAATGTTTTGTATCCAACAACCTCGTAACAAGCAGCGACATGTCTGCAAATGTGCATTTATTTTCGTTGTTTTTTTGTCGCTTTCACACGATTTGAAAATCACTATATAATAATGTTCTACGTATCTATGGTGCTAAAGTATAAGTAAATTTGTAAGGTAATTTTATGGATTTATCTCCTCCCATTGATACAAAATTATGGAATTACCTGGCTATTAAAATATCTAGCTAAAGGATGAAACTAACACCTATATGAAGAATATTGTTGTTTAATCGGAATGTTTAATTAAATATTGGCAAATGTTTTGACAATCAAAGATAGGCTATGGCTAAACCCCCCGTCGCGGAATCTCACCATATAAAAAAAAGTAAGTATTATGCAGTTGCACCATCGGCCCAAATTTGGACGAATTCGACCATAGTTACTAAATAAAATTCCATGCATTTTAAATGTTTACGATAACGTTGCGACAAATCGCACCGTTTGCGTCTGCAAAAGCTCTTACTGTCGTGGAGTATAGATTTAAACATTTACCTATTAGTATAAGTATCATCGACTTTTACGCAAATGAATTTAACGCAATTTTATCTATATTAAACATGTGTTGTCAAGGGCCAACCACATAATTTGTTTTTCCCAGAGACTCTCGGATTGTACAAAAGATACACGCAGATGCAAATGTATTAACAATCTCTGTCAAATGAGTATGAGAATAAAATTGACTCGGAATTCTTATACATATATCGTCCGTTATTTAAGACGAATGTAATTGTTAAAGAAACGTTTATTAAATAAAGGACATAATCAAAGTATAAGAAAAACTTAACACATTCGGAGTAGTTTATAAATTAATTCTACACCGCGTTTGTAACAACAGATTTTTTGAGATCTGGAACAACAGGTATTAGAAATATTGATAAATAAATGTTATATTAAATTTTAAGTTTATTTAATTTTAATTTAAAAGATCAATCATTAAAAGATATGTAAACAACCTTGCCGAAAAAAATCATTTAACATTTTTATATAATGAGAAATAAATAAAAACACACTAAGGGTAGTTTTACCAAATTTTATTGAAAACTTCTAACAAGTTTCGGTCCCGCGACCATTATCAAAGGATAGAGTACATAAAACTTATACTAAAGCTATATACTATATACTCCATCCAGCAATACATTTATCGCACAAAACAAGATTTACGCTTCGGTATAATGTATTAACCCTTTTAATAACAAATTTAAACATATGCTAAAAAAATCAAATGTAATTCTCATCGAAAGGAACTGTCATAATTGAAAATATTTTTTGTCTAAATATAAACCTATGGTAGATGTCTTAGACAATTTATAAGATTCAATGTAACGTATGTGATGCTTTCTATATTGGAAAAAGTGGTAGAGCCATAAACTTAAGGATTAAAGATGTATACAACATTAACAAAAAAGACAAGAAAACTGACTTCGCCGAACATTGTATTTCTTTAAACCATAATTTAGATCCACATAATATTAAGGACATCTACAATGGTGTTAATACAAGTAGCAAATTGTCCCTTTTAGAGAACCTTGAAACTAAAAAGTTCATAAAACTCTTGAAAAAGGCATAACATGCCGAAACAATTGTGGAGGAATTGTGAATATATACTTGAAACATTTAAAAGCAATTTTATTAATTTTCTTAAAAAAATAAAATAAAAAGGCTATTTCTCAAAATGGGAACATTATTAATAACCAAATAGAATTAATTTTTATTGACTCCCCACTACTTCTTGTTAATGTATAAATAGAGCTGTGTTAGTTTTAAGCTTTAGTATGTTTTATGTACTCTATATCCTTTGATAATGGTCGCGTGACCGAAACTTGTTAGGAGTTTTCAATAAAACTTGGTAAAACTACCCTGAGTGTGTTTATATTTATTTCTCATTATTTAATATTATCATTATAAATAAGTGCACCCGCCCCCGCCCCCTCAGTATTTTAATATAATTTTTTGTTTTTGTAATTGTCGTACAGGTTGTCGAAGTGTGTTTGCTATATGCATGTTAGATAGTAGCTAGACCCCCTAGATAAGACCGACCGAGACTGTTTTAAAAACGTTTTAGCAATTGAGTGCCAAAATAATTTAAGTGCATTGACATTTGCCTCGGTTCGTCCACCATTTATGTATTATGTAGGTACATAACGTATATATGTAGGTAGACCAACACTTAAACCAATAACACTTGCATTACATTTATTTACGTACAGTACACGCAAACCTACGTATCGTATTGTACAATGTGTAACGTACAACTAACCGATGGCTTGTTAAGCTAGGTCAATCCAGCGGAACAACGTTAAATTGTGACTGTAGAATATGACCATAGTGGTTCCAACAAACGATAAATCTAGTCAGGAAATGAACAGTTCTTTTATTATCATTATTATTATTCAAAGATGGCAATTTATCCTACAGTCCGTCCCACATTTAATTACGAATACTATTTTAAAATTGCAATAATTTCTGGTATAAAAATATTTTGTTTTTGGCTAATACGTATGTATGTATGTGTGTATGCATATTCGTAACGAACTGTTACTTACAGAGCAAAGTATTTATTATGCAAACTGTTGGTTATTAAAATTTCTATGAGAAAAATCTTTGGTGCTTTTTACGTACAATTAGTAGTTTTTATAAAGAAAAGAAACTTAACGGAGGCCGCATCGATTTGACTCAACCGAATCATCAAATTCCTGGACTTTTCCCTGCATGTAACTAAAATTGCCTATCGTTTCCAAAACGAGTCCAACCCGCCTATCTGATTTACCACCTGCAATTTTGTACTTTGTATTATATCAAATGAAAGTATTCTGGGCGATTCCGGTCTGATCGGAGATTTTTTTTTTCAAGTTTTTTTAAGTTGTCCACCTCTTGAAGGTTAACTTATGGATGGGAACGTTGCCTAATTTGATGTTTAATAATATTTGTGCAAATGATTATGGCAAAAGGAGGTAAAAGCATAATAATAACAATCTATTTTCAGAGTCGATCCCGATATTACTATATTGTTGTGCTTTTTGTGGTGTAGTCCATACACATTTCTTTTTTAACTGACCTTTCCACTGTACTCTGTAACAGGAGGACTTTCGACTCATAACTCTGGATGCCGAAAAGTTTTTAAAATACTTTTTAATTCACGATCATATTTGATATAAAAGCAGAGTTAAAATGAAGAATAAAAAATATAAAATACTGGACAATGTCTAATTGGATTAACGGATAGATATTACTAATCTAACAATTAATTAAATAAGTATTAATGTTTGTGTAGTATCGTGAATTGTAAGATAATTGACAACAAAATCAACACTAAACAATTACATATGAAAAATTGTTATAAGTTTGAAGTTCAAAATTCAGATTCTACGGGTAATACCTAGGTACTTTCTAAAAAAAATTACAAGTACAGAAAAGTATTTCTTAAAATGCATTTGGTAGACAGTTACAGTTAAAAATATCATTTCTATCAACATTTCCTTTCACAATTATCTAATATAACAGGAAATACGATGTAGTAGTACTTTTTAACGCCCCCGAATTATTCATTTTCATATTTCTAAATTAATTGTAGAACTTGTTTTGTTGAAACTGCAGTATTCATAATTCAAAAAGCGCAACCCTTAGGTTATCTAACAATCTTGTGTTAACGAAGTGATGGGTAAAAATATTTTTTTAAAATGATTAATTACACACACTGACACACATAATAATGTTAAAAATAAAAAATCTATTGAATACTATGTCAGTTGTAAAGCAGTTCAACGTAAATTTGGTTGAAAATGTAGGAAAAAACTTCTTAAGCACACATGTAATCCTGAAGGATAATATATACCTGCTATTATATTACGAATAAAGCCTTATATCTTCATTTATTACAAGGTGGAGTGGAAAGATACGTAGAAGTTGATAATACCCTTCGTGAAATCAAAAACAAACGTATAATTTCAATCCTATTTTTGAACTTATTAAAAAACAATTAAAATACTTCAAGGGAAATTTATTTAATATTAACATATTTAACGAGGTTAGTTAGGCTTAGCATGAAAATATCTACCATTAATTTAGGTGACAGAAAAAAAATAGGATTTTGGTAAACTTTATAATATCAAAGAGGGGGATATAGGAACAAACAGCCCATAGGGAACAGCTGTCTCGACACGAGGCCAGACAAAAATCTACACAAACCTTATATGCGACCCCTATTTCTCCGTATGTCGAAGAACATACAATAAATACACCCACTTATTTTCAATTCTCTAACACAAATCGTCACTTGGCCATTTTTATTTCTTTGTGTTATAGATAAATTAAGTTGCTGTCAATCATTATTTTGAATTTATCTAAATTTATGTACCTATTAAATTTACATTTTCTTTTACTAAAGAAAAAAATTGCAAAAATAATAACCACTCAATTATTCTATGAATCAATCAGTTTACTTGGTTTAACTGAACAATGAAATTCTTGATCAAACAAATGTACAGCAGTTTTCTTAATTGGACTGCATAAAACTAACAAAGGAACATTATAATTTCATTGTACAAAATTACTTTGTTCGGTTAACGTACCGGTCATTTATGTACGTATACGCGCACATACATATGCAGTAGTTCCAATAAATTATCAAAGGATTTGTAAAAAGTACGACATTTGAGAGATTCTCGTATAATAAAGTTAATATATTTTCAAAGAATAACCTTAATGTAATTGATAAAAACACAAAATTCTTACCTGAAAAGTTACTATTCCAATATTAACACAAAAAATGAACACACAATGCCGGCACGCCACACGAACTAACTCTGCTTCAACTCCCTAGTTTCGAAGCGCGCACAATGAATAATGAATATGGCGGACAAAATTCCCCACCAAAAGAGCGAACTTCAGTGTGCTATTGGAGGATTGGAGCATTCAATTTAGACGCTTCTTGTTACCAACCAAATAAATCAACCCTTTACCAGTATCGTGCCCTTCAGTCATTATCACGTGTACTGAAATAGGGTGTGGTACTTAACTCATTTTATTAAATGTATGAGTCACGATATAAAAATCAAAGTTTTGTAACAATGATACTTTTTTTTAAAATCTGTAATCGTTATTGCAACATCTGTTTCGAGAGTTTGTACCATAAGCATTTGTTTTATCATTAATGTTACATTTAGGATTAAGAGAAAACAATTACAAGGTAGAATTAACATTTTTTCGGTTTTGTTTTTGAATAGTTTCTTAATACAAAATTAAAATAAACAAAAATGAAAAAATAGATTACATTTTGGTTGATTAGCGTGAAAAATATATAAAAGAAACAAAAAATTGAGGACAAGAACATGGGAACTTTGGTTTTAGGGAAATAACTGCCGAGTTGCTGAATAATAAATAACCTTCTGCTGCTGTCTATTTTATATGTGCCCAACTTCAGAATGCTGTGTTTGAAAAGTGAAATTATAGCATACTAGATGTGTAATTTTGAATTTATAAAAATGAAATGAACAGAATCATTCGAATGAAATTTGGTAAGTTGATGCTATAATTATGAGGTTCCGCCTTTCATAAATTGATTTTTATTGAGAACACAACTGAAACATTAACTGTATATGCTTTAGAAATACATACACTGTTGAACTTTAACCCACAAATTATTAATTTCTTATCAGTAAAAAGTATGTTTTTATATACCTAGATATTATACATTTATTTACAAGAACCTCATTTGATGAAGATTACGTTTGTTAAATATTTGATCTTGATATAACTGCAAATCATAAATGAATTTCTTAAATAAAGTTTCAGTAATGATAAAGAAGGCAAATGGATCTAATTAATTATTTGAGACGACCTTCTCTTGTTGCTGATGTACAAACTTTTTTTGGAGTTGAGACAAATGAACAGGTTAAATTACCTAAAAACGAAGAGGTTAACTTGCCTAAAAAAGAAAATGTTTTTAACCAAACCAACCAAAAGTATACCATAAAGAATTATTTCTGGTATTATTTATTCTGTTTTGGAACTGAATTAGGAGATGAAATGTTTTACTTGTCTTTTTTACCATTTTGGTTTTGGAACATTGATGGGGCAGTTGGCCGAAGAGTGGTACTTGTATGGACAATTGTGATGTACATTGGTAAGTCAATTAACATAATTGACCATGTAATAATAAAAATATATCATTTGTATTTACTTTTTTAAGGTCAGGGAATTAAGGACATTATTAAATGGGAGAGGCCTGGCCCACCAGTTATAAAACTACAAAGAAAATGGGCCTTAGAGTATGGTATGCCTTCTACACATGCCATGGTAGGAGTTTCCATACCATTTTCAGTTATATTGTATACTATGAATCGTTATCAGTATAATGTACAAGTTGGTTTTGTGATTGCAATTATTTGGTGCAGCATTGTTTCTGTAAGCCGTGTATACTTGGGAATGCATACAGTTCTGGTATGTGTTACTTAAACACTAATTCCAGATATAATTTAAATAATTTATATTTAAGGATGTAATTGCGGGATTACTACTATCTATTTTGTTAATGTTTCCTTTAGTTCCACTGATTGATAAACTGGACAGTTACTTCCTAACAAACCCAACATCTCCATTTCTTCTGATTGTCATTTCTCTTTTAATGATTGTATATTATCCTAATAGTGGAAAATGGACACCAACAAGGTAATATGTTTAGAATTAATTTGTTTTAAAATTATAAAAATATTTTTAAAGGGGTGACACAACAATGATTGTGTCAGTATGTGTTGGATTATTAATAGGAGCATGGTTAAATTATCAGACAGGGAACATGACCACTTCAGAACTTCTACCTCCATATGCAATATTTTGGCCATCCTATACCATGTTGGGATGTTTAATCGTACGCACTATATTGGGATTTGTGCTTATTTTATTTATAAGAACTTTAGCAAAATCAGTTTCCTATAAATTTTTATGCACACTTCTTGGCCAAAGTGTAACTGAAATCAAGAATTCCAAAGATTCCTTAGATAACAAGCACAAAACTTTTGTTGATTTGGGTTGCAAGTACCTCACCTGTGCCGTAATTGGATTTTCACTTATTTATTTGCTTCCCAATTTATTTAAATTGCTAAAAATAGAAAGGCCAACTTTTTATACAGAATTATGAGTTCATAATCTCAATGAAACATTTTGGAAATATAAGTAGCTTTTGTTGTCTTATATTTTACATTACATATTTTATTAACGTATGCTTTAAAAAGCTTGTTATTTTTGCACGAGTCTTATTAGCTTTTTGAAATTAATAATAGTAGGTTTCAAATGAAACACTGATGTACCTTATAAACCTTATTTATACAAAGTTGGAGAAAAAGAGCTTATACGTGTTGCATTATGATAGTTTTAGACTACTTTGCATATAATTATTATAATATGATAAAATAACATCTAATATCGATATTTACGGTAAAATTTTCAAGAAGAAAACTTATAATGAAATAAAATTAAGCATATGTTGAAGTAACAAATACTATATTAATGTTATTGTAATTATAAAAAATACACAGAATTTATTTTACAAAAAAAAAATAATAATTTAACTACATACATTTTCCTTCAGAGGCATTGTTATCGTTAAAATCTGAAATAAAACATATTATTACAAAAAATCACTTTTTAATAAAATATACCTTTGAATCAATGTTAAATTCTGACTGAATCTTTTCTTGATCTAAAAGATATGGGAGAAATATGTCTAATAAGTAATTTCTTGTTTTACATTCCAATATAATTCGATCCTCACCAACATCTAAAGTAAGTTCTTCTGATTTAAACTAAAAATGTTTGCTATTGATAAAATGATTTTATTGTTTACCAAATAACTTACAATATCAGGAAATCTAAATTCTCCTAGTAGAGTATTTCGTTCTGTTTTTGGCATATACAAGCGATACTGTGGCTTTTTTATGCCAGTCATAACATTTTCAAAATCAGTACTTGAAATCGTCTCAATCAGAGGCTTAATGTCTTTTACATTACTGGTATTACTAATACTCTTGAGAATTGATTCTTCTTGATTACTCATTTTTCCCTCAATCTCTCTTTGCTGTATTCTATGTACTTGGAGAGTACCAAAAGCTTTTCTATTCCTTAAAATTACTCTTTCATCTGTTGTGGCAATATTATACTTATTTTTGACGCCCTCAAAAGCTACAGCTGTTAAAAAATCTTTAAATAAAGAACTAAGTTCAACTTTATTAAAAAAAGTTGAGTTTATTGCTACATCAACAGCTTTAGCTGTATTTCCTTTTTTGTCTGTTTCTGTTCTAACATTTCCAATGCTCATAGGTACACGAAATTGGGAAGGGTCATCAGTGGTTAATATTTCATTCAATTCTGTCTCAGAAATATCGACAGGGGCAGGTAGAGCATCCGTATGGCAAATATTAATAAACAATTTAGTGTCTGTTCCCAATTCTCTAGATTTTATGCAAAACCCTTAAATATTTAGTAAACCATAAGTATCATTAATATTGTTTAATATATGTGGTTTACCTGGCATTGGTTTTACAATTTTGCTCGGCAATGCAGTCTGGTGTAAAAATTTTTCAAACTGTTCTTCTTCTGGGTCATTCTTACCAAAGATAAAAATTATAATCGTAACTATGTATTATTGATATTTGTATATTTTACTTACTATAATTTTTAAATTCTTTTCCAAAATGGAAGTATCAGCATCCAAAAATATTTTGCTGTTCATATTATTTGTTTTTTATTTTTCTAAAAACAATGAATTATACTCAATTTACGTATGATTACAGATAACCCAACATTTCTTATGTTATTGTTATTTGTTATGATCCACACAGATCAGAGAGGTTATGATAATTTCCGATATTAAAAAGCTAAGTTGTTAAGTTTGTGTACAATAGCTATCACAACATATGGCGACGTTAGCATTGATTGTTCGCTTTTTAGTTTTTCGTTATATTGTTTATTGTAACATGTATTCTTTGCTGTTCGTGGTAGATCATAAATTTAGAAAGTTAGAATTGTGTATCTTTTGAGTTTTTCGAAATTAATGTTATGCTTCTTTGTGTACAAGGTATTTATATAATTTTTGTGCGAAAGGTGATTTAATGGGAGCTTTTCAATTATATCAACCTATTCCTATTAGCTTATTCAATAACATGAGTAGGTAATAGTTTTAATATAGAAATTAATTATTGACGCAATTTTAGTTCGTAAAAATTTTAATTGAATAGGAAAATGAGTGATGATGAAAATTTTATTTGTAAGTGTACAGCAATGCCAAAACCAACAAATTTTTATTGTGAATAATAATGATAATTGGTTTATTGATGGGAATGAAAACGAAATTGGGAAAAATAAGGCTATTATACATTTGTATTTATTATAGATTTTATTGTTGTTTTTATTTTAAGCCTCTAGAAGAAGATCCCTGGCAAATAAGCACTACAAACCACTGAATATGGAAAGAATTGCCAAGAACATTTCTAAGAATAAGTTAACAAATTGCTTTTCTAATGAATCACAACAACAAATTTCTGATGGAAATATGTTAAAATGGAATAGACATTCTTCAAATGTTAATGGTTTAGAAGACAAAAACAGTACAAATTCAAATGGCAGTGATAAAGACCTTTTTGAACAGTCTTAGAATGATTGTTTTACTGATATATGTAATTCTACAGAATTTCTAGAACAAATAGATAAACTTGTTACAAATAGTGGTTCAATGACTAAAAATATAATTTCAAAACCTAGTTATTAATATGAGTCAGATCAACACTCCTTCTGTAAAACAAGATGAAAATAAAAATAAAAGAAAGAGTCTTGAGAAGGTAGATAATGTAAATAAAGTATTGAAGACAGATAATGAGACTATTGGAAATGCAAACAAAACTAAAGATGATATTTGGATTAAAACAGTTGATTTTCATATGACACAGTAATTTAAAAATTCTCAATATCAAACTCAACTAGCATCACAATTTGAAGAAGTAGAAACATCAATTTTTCAATTGGGCCCAAACCAAGACAAACTTTTGTTGCCTGAGCAAACAATTCGAAATTCCAAGAAGATTCTAACTTCTGTTACAAATGCAAATAATTCTGAAGTTGATTGGGGGAATGATTCATGATGGTCAATGCAATTAATAAAATGGATGAAGACAATGGTAATTTCGATAGTTCTTTACGAAATGTTCTCCTAAAAAATATTGATACATATCTTTAATCTCACAGCATTTAGTTAACAAGACCATGTTAACTGAAGTTGTGCACAAATTTAAAGAGTATGGAACTTTCTTTGGCTTGCCTATTAGTGGTGGGAAAACACTTGTTGCTGAAATTCTTATGTTGCGAGAAATAATATGTCGCAGAAAAAACGTTATATTTGTTTTACCTTATGTCACAATTGTATAAGAAAATGTAAATTACCTTTTTCTAATATTCTTATTTTAATATTTTTATTAATTTATTTTAATTTTGTGTATATATATATCTACATCTAAATAGGTGTGGGCCAAAGGTAAGCTTTCTTAACACCGTTTGTAGTCAGTAAGAACTTTATGGAGCATTTAACTCTAAAATGCGTTAATAGATTTTTATGTGTAACGTCATACCACTCGGCAGGGGCGCATGGTATATACGTGCTGCCGGACTATTCATTTATATTGATAATGCATGTGAGACGTGATTTTTACGTTTTTTTTTTTAAGTGTTGTTTTATCAATGTGTATTAGTAATTAAGTTCACTGTTTAATATCCTTATATTTTAGGTTGTTTAGAATTGTCAAAAGAAAGCCTTGTCCTTTTAGATCATTTACATTTATTGTATCTCGTTACTCCTTACCATCAATGTGAAAAAATTAAACCACCTGGACCTTTATATTAATATGTGGTGAGCATTGTAGTATACTTTTTTTTTCGTGTTTTAGTTAAACTTTCATGTTCTATTTCTTCTAGTTGATAAAACAAACTGCAAAAATACTGGGATTTACCGAATCTTGTATGATTTCATCTGCAACGTTTGAATCGTATGTCGTCAGTTTTTGTGAGGAAAATTGAAGAATTTTGGCCCTTTAGATATTGAAAGAATATTTCACTGTTCTGTGAGAGAGCTGCTTCCCCTCATGGAATTACTTTCAAGTCTCGAGCCAAGCAACTGTATGGTGCAGACTATAAAACTCTTCAACATATTGCAAAGTTTGATCCAAATGAATTTGTCAGAAGTATTCAATTTATGCCCAAAAAGTTGCAAATCAGCTTATTGCCGCTGCTAAGGTGCGTTATAATATTTCTAGTATTATATTTTATGTTTTTATCATTGTATTGTTTCATTTAGATGCGAAGTGGAAACCTTAATAAACGGAGCCGAAAATGTTTTAAATGGTGAAGAACAAATGTTGGGTTTATTACTATTTCATTAATGTTCCATTAATATAATAGGTAGTTTGTCAAAGAGACAGGATAATGAATTTAACTATAACAAATATATATGTATTTATTTTTGTTTTGTGTTATACCAACGAGTTTATTAAGTTTCTCAGAAATCATAAACTATTTCTGTATTTTTTTATATTTTTATAATAAATTTAAATGTTTTTTAACATAATGTTATTGTCATATCATAAGATCGTCAGTCCGAAAAGTTATATACATAATGTTACTATTTTATTTTTGGCTATACTAAATTCATTGAATAATAATTTTATTTTCTATTACTATTGGGGTTGTATATTGAAGAGTAAGTTATTGCCCTTTGTTTTTTATTAAGGATGTTGGTTATTAGCTTTCAATTGATACAAACTGTCTGATTGATGTTATTTGTTTCTTCAAAATTGAAGTATACTAACGTAAATATTTTCAATATCTACAGCTACGCCTTTGCTTTCATCTTGCAAATAACGATTTTCAAGAATAATCGAGTACTTTTTAAACATTCTATTGAGTTCCAATGTCAAAACAAAAGTAAAAAAGAACTCCCTATCCTAGCTCTTGGTTATATATAACAGCATGTAATCGTATGTAAAATGGGTTGCATAACACAATGTAACTAAAAATCAAAAGTTGTGTATCTTTTATTTTCGAGTCGATCGACAATTAACGAATTTTGACGAACTAAAGCTACCAAAAGCAAAACGTAATTATGTCTAGATATTAATACGTAGTACTAATCCTAGGTACTAATACGGAATGTGTAAATAATAATAAGCGCGTGCTGAACATTGTGTGTGTGTTGTAATAAATGTGAAATTTCATTGCTCTGCTGTTCAAACAAATGAAAAAGGTAAAACTTTTCAAAATTAATATAATAATTTACAGTAGTATATAAACAATTTAACAGACATAATAAATCGCTTATATTTATCGTTAGCAATGTAGGAAAATTATGTGATGTGTTTAAATCATACAGTAACGTTTGAGTGAAATAGTAAATTCATCCATGTTTCCATTTGCGTCGTTCACAGGTGTGATCTACAAAGCTGAAGTTTTAGGAGAATATTTTAAGATACTTTTGCTAAATTGACTAATGGAAACGAAAAGAGCGTCCTAATTCTACATATGTAAATGTAAAATATTTTTAAAAACAACAACTTTTATTTTTAACTTAACTGAACTTATTTCTTAATTTTTACGTTAAATTTACCTCGCATTAAAGAACGCTAATATTCCTACAGAGAAATATTTCTTATCGCGTCTGTTTTTGTTCAAGAACACATTCGATCATGATATATCTCCATCAATACCAAATCGAGTTAATTTGTGTAAATATGGAAATTTTTGAATTTATTGGACAGTTTCTCTTGAGACTTTAATTACGTATATTAAATATTGCTTATTTAAGTAAAGTTACATTTTCTCTTACGTTATTAATGTAAGATATTGTTGCAACCCCGCTTGTTAGCAGAATTGATAAATAATAATCCAAATCGCAAAACTTCTCAACACTAAGTATATTTCTTGCACAAAATATACAATAGTAACAATAATCAGGCAGTAATTTATATAGATGTCGAATGAGACTGTTACAATCTTGTTTAATCTTGTTACAGTCTGCTACAGTCTTTCTGACTGAACGTTTCGTAAAAACGTCTTTTATATGAATATCTAATCCATTCTTACATAGGATTAATTAATTAATAATTGAGCTATTAAAATAAATTCATGCAAAAGTTTTAAATTGGTCCATTGAAAAAATTGATGATGCTAGACTTATGATAAGTACTAAACGGTTAATTCAGGTTAAATGAAGAGAGGTTGACAAGCAGTAAATGGTACATTAAAGTTAGATGATGTAGAACTTATCAATAAGTGTTACGATGAAATACAAGTACATATACAGTGGGTATCACTATAATGTATATATAGGAAAGATCGTAACCATATACTTAAATAATGTATATCTTTCATTCTTATAAGACTTTTATTGTTGGCGCTACGTGAAAATGTATTAATGAAAGCGAAGTTATTTAATTAGCTCCAAAAAATGTTTGTATTAATTGTTTTAGAGCTTAGAGTAACAGAGATATTTCTAAAAACCCAGTTAGATACACTCTTTTTTCAAGATAAATAAATGGGGCGGGGGTGGCTTTGTGATCGTGAAAATCGAATTTTATACACACCACTACATCCTCTATATATCTTAAAAAAAACAATTACTGCCTAGCGAAAATGTTAACCTCCCCTCTTTCGCTCTGCCATTCCATTAACTTAAAAACAGTTTCGTTGTTTTATTTATTCATTAAGTACTTAAGATGTAACGCTGAATTCAATTTTTGTAGGATGCGTTTTATGTTAGAAGTCTAAAATTTATTTGCATTAAAAGTTTTAGGAACTCAGTTCCAAAGCTAGTTACTTAACTTAGAAAAAAAGTCATTGAACTTTTAATTTTAATTTAATCGTACTGCCAACAAAAATGGTTCTAAATCTATTTCTTATCGTTGTGTTATTAAGTATTCGATCTTCTATATTGGATTTCGTTATTAAATATCTTCCTTTTTTGTGTATTGTATATATATATCGATGTAGTCGTCCGGAAGGTAGTAGGTGATTGCCAGTTGTTTGGCGGGGTTGAAGGGGGTCCCTTCTTTCAAACACTTTAGCTTGAGGCAAGGGTACTCTTTGGCCTGATAAAACTAAACAAATATTTTGGGACGTAAGTAAAACATCTGTATGGCAGCCGTGCAGGCCCATCGAGCGTGCAGGCGTATTATTTATGATCCCCAATTGTCTCTGCAATAACCATCTATCGGGGGTAGCTTTCTAACCAGCAGCCCCGGAGAGAAACAGACATTCGGTTAGTAGAGTCCTTCGCACTACCTCCTCCGTAGAAAGTAAAAGAAAATAAAACCAAACACAACACGAGCTGTGTGTTAAACGATTAGTAATAATGAACCCATCGCCGCCCAAATTATACGGCTTATTAAAACTGCACAAAACAGACAAACCCATAAGACCTGTGGTGGTTTACTTGCAAGCTCCATGTGCAAAGCTATCTAAATTTTTCATAAAAGACCTAATAAAATATACAAACTTCTATTCTAATTTTGCTATCAATTTGTATTTGGTCCTGACGGGATGGGGTTACTCGTGGAGCTGTAGTGGAGGTTGGGGTGCGCTTTTGGTTGGGAGGTGGGGGTCTGATCTGACTGCCCTGGCGAAGGATTTCATGAGGGGCGCCGTTGCTGGGGTAACAGAAGAGTTGGGGGTTGGTTTGGCTGGTTTTGGAGAAGCCGGAGTGAGGGTTTTGGTAGAGGGGGTGGTTCTCTTTGGAACCTTGGGGCAGCCGCGGTAGGTTTCACGATGACTGCCTTTGCAGTTTGCGCAGGTGGGGGTGGCGTCTTTTTTGTCTTTCGACTTGCATTCTGCGGTTGGATGGTTACGACCGCAGAAGGAACAGACCCAGGTGGCGTGGCAGTAATTCGCTGTATGGAAGAACTTCATACACCGGCGGCATTGGGGGGAACGTCTTTTGTTGCCCTTTTTGGCTCAATTTTGACATTTCGGAATGGATCGCTCTCAAGAACGAAATGACCTTGGGTTATCGTTGTTTGTAAAAGGAACAACGGTTGTTAGTAATGAGGGTAGTGGGGGTTGGGAGCGATGAAGTTCGAGGGGACATTGCAAATTGGTCATCAAGACTGTTGGTTAGTTGTAATGTAAAAATAATATACAAACTTACCTAGAGCGGCTGGGCAATGGTGATGACCTTGAATATGATACAATCTAAACCACCTGATTTAGTGCTGGTGCGTTGGTTGTTGGCAGTGAAAACTATCGGTTCGTAACCTTGAAGATTACGCGCTGAAAAGCACGTAAAGAAGACGGTTATATTGCCTTGTATCTGTAGCAGGTAACAAGTGCGAGAAAACGACGGTGTAGCGGTCCGTCGACTCCGAAGAAATCGTAGAATCTACGGGCTTCTGTCGGGCGCGTACGGCTTGGATGTGGGACTTGTGCTGGCAGGTATGAATTGTCGAGACGACAGAACGAATTCGACTGGTGAAGTTCTAGTAGTATGTAGATATAGTAGTAGTAGTAGTAGTAGTATGCTATGCGGAGCAGAGCAGACGTTGAAAAGTAAGACGATCAATGAGCGAGGGCTCGTTCTCGAATGTATCTCCCGAATTTTTTTTTCTGTTTATATTATTCTCGAGGAGGGGAAATCTTCAAAAGACACCCCCGAGAAGGTAGTGTAGGATTCACCGTAGTGCCTACCGACTAAAACCCCTCCTCGAAATGGGAGCTCAACCCGAAGGTTATACATCCCGGGGAGAAAGGGGAGAGAATAGGATTAGGTTGGGAGGTGGGGAGGGAGGAATTGTTGGTGAATCGGTAGCCCACCACAGATGGTTGGGTGAGCACTCGCGCTGAAAAGCGAAACTAGGTGGCTGGCGGTAAGCGGGGGGGGACTGCTCATTGTAGAAGATGACAGGGCCTTCTAAAACGATCATTTGGTTTTGCAGCAATGGCAGAAAATGCCGAGAGGGATGGGGTTTGGGTGTCACTGAAGTGCGGAGATTTGCTGTGAAACTGAGTGTAGCTTCGGGGAGAGAAGGGAAACCGGTTTCTTTCAGAATCTGGGAGTTTCTGACGAACCAGGGATGGTTTAATGCGGAGCGAAGGATCCGCATGTAAGTGCCTTGGCGGCGGGGAGTGGCGCAGCCCCAGATAGGAATGGCATATGTACAAATACTCCTGATGATCGCGTCGAACGCGCGGATGTTTGTACGAGGAGAGACGGAGTTGTTTCTAAAGAAGGGTTTGAGGGCAATAAAGGCACCTAGGGCTTTGTTTTAGGTAGATATGATTTGCTTACGCCAGGTTGGCGTTCTGTCGAAGACAACGCCAAGGTACGTGACGGACGGACTCCATTTGATGGGGTGGTTGTTTACTATGACGGGAGGTAGTTTTCGAAGCCTACGTGAGAACAAGATTGCTTTTGATTTGGTCTTGTTAATGGAGAATTTCCATTTCCGGTACCAGTTTAGAAGCGAGGGCAGAAATTCATTAATTCTGGTGGAGCTTTGTAGGATGGTTTGCCCGGAATTAATAAGGGCGATGTCGTCGGCGTAAAGGGCAGTGAGCATATAGGGGTCGGACGGAATGTCTGCGAAGAACAGGTTGAACAGAAGGGTAAATAGCTTGGAGCCTTGGGGAACGCCGGCCGTGTTTGATCTGCTAGAAGAGAGGGCAGAACCAACTCGGACATGAAGGGTTTTGTCTGTTAGAAAGGATCTAAGTACCCCGATGAGGAAATGTGAGGTGTTGAAGGCGATAAGTTTTGTGATGAGTCCTTCGTGCCATACTCGGTCGAATTCTTGCTGAACGTCGAGAAGAAGCACGGTGGTATGGCGGCGTTTATTGAGGTTATCGGAAATATATTCAGAAACACGGAGGAGTTGTTGGCCTGTGCCATGGCGGCGGCGGAAACAGTGTTGGAATTTAGGAAGAATGTTGTATCGCTCCACATGGTCAAGAAGCCGGTTGAGTAGAATTGATTCAGCTACTTTGCTAAGAGAGCTGAGCAGGCTGATGAACCTGTAGCTTGAGGGAGAGCTGAGAGGCTTCCCCTTTTTTGGCTTCTTTCCAGACCAGAGGGAAGTGGTGGAGCCGCATAATAGCGTTAATGATGAAATGATGTTGTCATTCTTCGGGTGTACAGGCCGTCGTCGGTTGGAATGAATGACAACATCATTTCATCAACTGGCCGCGAAAGCCTTAATCAATTTGTTAGCGTTAATGATGTTACAGAGAGCGGTAACATGTTTTGGCGGTAGGACTTTGAGGACTCCGTTGGGGATTTTATCAGCGCCTGGGGCTTTCCTTGTTTTCAAAGAGCGGACGGTGAGCTGAATTTCACGGGAGTTGACGGGATTGAAATTGGGATCAGTGGGGGCGAAATTTTGAGCTATGATGCTTATGCGCTCATGGAAATCGGTGAGATCCACATGGCTTGGTAGTGGAGAGCATTGAAGGCAAAGAGAGTGCGAAAATTGCAGAGTAGACGATGCCGTATTGTTTTAGGGGCGGGAGGTGAGGAGCTCTGTTTCGAAGAGGACGGATCACTTTCCAAGCACTTTTGGGGTGTGTTTCGGCAGCGAAATGTAGTGGTCAAAAGAGGTGCTGCGGAATTAAGTAAGTCGGGTTTTCAGTTCCCTCTGTATGGCATTTAATTCGGTCCGGTGGTCAGGGTTGCGGTGCCTTTGCCATAGGTGACGAGTCCTATTTTTCCTCTTAAGGAGGGCAATAATGTCAAGGGGGAGTGTTTTAGCCGCGGGAAAGTTGGGACGAGAAAGGAGATTTACCGCTTCGTCAAGATCCGCTATTGTGTACATGAAAGTAGATGTTTCGAGGGTATAACATAAATGTAGCCAGTCTAACGAAGTTGTTAGCTTTGGGGGATTAAGAATGGGGCCGCCGCCTTCTATTACTACCGAAAGATGGTCGGAATTTAATGCGTCGAGCGCGATAGGTTCGTCGGAAAGACTGACGTTTTTGGTGACGAAGATGTCTAAAGTGTCAGGTTGGTGATTGGCAAGCGCGGGGAGATATGTTTGAGAAGGGGAGCTTCAATTGTGAGATTGAAGTCCAGACTTTTGGCAAGAAGTAATAACAATGGCATTATTGGTTCGTCGGCAACCCCATGAGAGGTGTTTGGCATTGAAGTCGCCTCCGACAATAGTCGGGTTGTTTGAATTGTAGCCGAAGGAATAGGCTTATGTTTTATAGAATTTCTAACGAGAATGGCTACGCCGCCGCCTCTCGATTTTTCACGGACTCTTCTGTAGGATGTGAAATTTGGGACGAAAAGTTTGTGGCTATGGGCAAGGTGAGTTTCGGTGATGCAAACGACACCGACTGATTTCACCTCGAGGAAGTGTTCGAGTTCAGTCAGTTTACCTCTAATGCTACGAGCACTCCAGGTAATTATTCGAAGGTTTTTTGGGTCGTATTGGGATTAGTCATGGGCGGCCCTTTGGATGATGGCGACTAAACTGGCGATCATCGTTTGAACGACGACCTGGAGTTCTTGCTCTAGAGGCGGAGCTGAGCTTCGTTTTGGAGGGGCGGGAAGGGGTGGATGCTTCTCTTACCGCTATAGCGTAAGAGATTGGGTTAGTCGACGGTTTGGTATTGATTGTGGGCCGGGGGGTTGGTTGTGCCTTTCTTGGGGCGGCCGGAGTGGGGACGGCGGTGATGGATTTCGTGGGAGGGGTCGCTCTCTTCGGAACCTTGGGGCAACCGCGGTAGGTGGCGCAGGAGGGGGTGGCATCCTTCTTATCTTTCGTCTTGCATTCGGCGGAGATATGGCTACGGCTGCAGAAAGAGCAGTCCCATGCTGCGCGGCAGTAATTGGCTGTATGAAAGAATTTCGCTTACTCCGCGAAGGACGACATGAAGGATTCTGTTTGAGTTGATTTATCGAAAACTCGACTTTGGATTCGTCTAAGACGAGAGGCGAGAAAACGGCAATTTAGCGCTTTGTCGACTCCGGAGAAATCGTCGAATCTACGGGCTTCTGTCGGGTTGATACGGCTTGGCTGCGGGAGTTGGGCTGGCAGGTATGGATTGTCGAGACGACGGAACGTACTCGACTGGTGAAGTTCTAGTAGTGTGTAGATGTGTAGTAGTAGTAGTTGTAGCATGCATGAAAACATAGGGTTGGAAAAAAAAGAAACGTGTTTCTAGGATAAAATTAACAGAAATAGAAAAAAACAAAACGTAAAAAAAAGAAACACAATGAAAGAAGAGAAAAAAAAACGGAAAAGGAAAAAGAAAGAAGCATCAGATTAGAAATTAAGAAAGTGTAATAAGAAAATGATGAAACAAAAAAAATAAAATAAAATAAATAAATTGGTGAAAGTTAAAAAGTTTGGGTTATAGTCCGGGGTAAAGCAGATAGGTGACAAGGTAATTAGGGTGCGACATCATGGAAAAAACCAATATCGAAGAGGCTTGTAGATGAATAATTCTAGGGATAGAATTTTGCGAAAATTAACTATGTGGTTACAACATCTGTTCGTGGCCGTTAATTCGAATCAACCCTTTTTAAAGAATTAGCACAAACATTAGGAATTACGCATTTAAAAACGACCGTGTATCGTCCTGCCGCAAACGGTATGGTGAAGCGATTGCATAGACAATTAAAAGCTGCAATAAAATGCCACGAAGACGACAAGTGGACAGAAAAATTGCCCTTAGTTTTATTAGGTATACGCACAGCTGAGATGGTTTACGGTTCTAGTTTGCGTTTACCGGGTGAATTCTTCGGCGCATCTGAGCAATTAGGCGGAAATTCACAATTTGTAAATAACTTAAGGAAAAAATTTAAGAATTACTCCCGCAACTCGTCATGGGACAAATAAGGTATTTATATTTAAGAACCTTCAATCATCTTCATATATATTTCTTGTCGATGATACAATGAAAGGGTCATTACAACAGCTGTACGATGGTCCGTACGAAGTCCTTGAGCGAACTAGCAAAAACTTTCTAATTAAAATTAATAACTGTTTGCATTTATCTTTTCATTTTTTGTTTTTGTAATTTATTGGCCTTGTCAGTCACACATTTTTACGTCTCCAATTTTTTTTGTATTGTCATGTGCATTTGCTTTGGTTTTATAATAGTACGTATCATATTTTTTCCCTTCTCAGTATTGCCGTTTCCTATTGTATTATTTTTTCTTTGTCTTCAAATGTGCTTCTAGAGTTTAAGTTAGTTTATAGATTTATTGGGGGTAATTTGTTGACCCATCGGTCCATTTCGAGGACGTAGATGATGCACCGACACATAGATTACAATGTTGCATTTTTTGTGTTTACGTTTTCCCTCCTTTTTGTTTGTTTTGTTGTTTCAAGTGTCGGTGCATCGGAACCACCCCTCCTCTAGGGGCGGTTCTTAAATTCATGATAATATAAGTATTTCAAAATAGTTAATACAATACAGTAAGATAGTTAATAGAATACAGTTAGTACAGTACAATCAACTAATTCAAAAATTAGATAAAAAACATCAAACGTTTAGGAGAGTTCATTTTTAGTACATTTAACATATAGCACAAATCAAATCAAGATCTCTATAAACGTATAGTATCAATAACATGTAGTTCAATCAATTAATCATAATCATTTAATCTTCGTAAATAAGTAGCAGTCACGACGTTCATGTAAAATTAGTGTATATAGTTGTAAATAGTTGGGTGTAATAAACAATTAAAACACGAAGTTTATTGCACCGATTCCCCCATAGGAATCAAAAGAAGTGGCACATCTGTGCACCGGTGAAATAATTTATTTCATCAACTAATTATACAATAACAAAGTGTCAAAGGTTAATATTGATCGATTAAAGCCTGCTATTGTTCTATCTGATTCATTAAGTAATGAAGAAAATAATAAAAAAGAAATCGATATTAATTTTAAAAATCTGAACAATACTGCAAATAATAAGATAGATAATAATTTAATCCCTAAGAATAACTGTACAACACGAGAAGGTTTCATTTCCTGATAGATTTCAAGCAGGGTCTAATTAAAAAAATAAAAACAGAATTTAGTGTATATCATGTGCATTTATGTGTAATTAGTAATAATGATTAGCATAAGTGTGCAAAGCACACGTTAAATATGTACTAATATTAAAATATTTTCCTATTATATTTCTGTTTTATATAATTTAAGTTCAGTTGTTTTACTTATGTCCCAAAATATTTGTTTGGGTCCTCTACATCACCCCCTTAACAATGATATATATATATAATAATTAATAATATATATATTTTTTAAATATATCCAGATATTAAATAGAAAATAATAAAAACGTAAATATCTATGTACTCGTTATCATTGTTAAGGGGGTGATGTAGAGGACCCAAACAAATATTTTAGGACATAAGTAAAACAACTGTATAGCAGCCGTGCAGGCCTATCGAGCGTGTAGGCATTTTATTTACGATCCCAAATTGTCTCTACAATAACCATCTACCAGGGGGTAGCTTTCTAACCAGCAGCCCCGGATAGAAACAGACATTCAGTTAGTAGAGTCCTTCGCACTACCTCCTCCGTAGAAAGTAAAAGAAAATAAAACCAAACACAACACGAGCCGTGTGTTTTAATGTACATTACCCTCCGTTTCCTAAAGAAGTGTACGTTGAAAAAGTAAATTATATGTAAAAATGCCGAAGCAAGGGAAGTTTTATAGAAGGTTATTGTTAGTCGAAGATAATGTCGGTGGTTGTTAAAATGACAAAGAAGGAATATTCTTTAAAAGAAACTGTAATAGTGAAATAGTATTGCTAACAGAAGAGAAAGATTGTCGGCATTTCTTAGAAGTATTAGAAGAATAAGTAAAATATATAGGTACTGTTGAGTCCAAGTATTCTGGGTTCGACAGAATGTTCATCGTAACTCACGACAACGAAATTTTTATTGGTCGTTGTTGCACCAAATGTTCAATTTAATAATTACTTTAAATTCTTGTATACAACGTACCGAATAGTACACTTAGTTGCAAAGAATGAAAGTCTCTAATTAAAGGTTATTAACAACGTGAAATACTATTGCTAACGTACACTAAGTTGCAATAACTTTGTAGAGAATAAGTTTTATTTAAAATCTCGTCATTAAGATACAAGAGTACATCTAATACTAATTAGCCTAGGTCAGTCGACAATATTTATATGTTTACTATATCTAAAACAAATACAGATAACTTTAGGACGTAACAGTACTTATATTATAACGGTACATGACAAAAGTCCCTGTGTGTAATTTCTATACTATCGGTTGAAGTTTGGAAACAGTTAAATTTAAATAGTTGGTAATTGTAATGAAAATTATAATAAACACTAAAAAATAGTTTTTTTTTAAATAAAATGCAATAAACTATATTTTACGTTATGTAGGTTCGTTCGAAGAAGGAAACGCGAGCTGGGGAATGGCCGAGTATATTGAAGTATTAGAGGCAGTGTCACAGAGTTGCCGGGCTTGGTCTTACACAACTGCAACTTAACAAAGATGAAGCTGAAGTAGTAAGTCTTTCAAAAAATTATTATTATTGTTGTTGTTGTTGTTGTTATTGCTGTTGGCTGATGACTTACAACTGTATTACAAAGTAATAAACAGTATAACTTTAATGATTTTAATAAACAGAAAATATTGGTTACAATGCGACTGAAACTTGACTACGACTTTTATTATCTATGGTTAATCTTAAACTGAACTTTTGCTCTACATATGAGCATATTTTAATTAACACTATCATTATTTATCGAACCTGTTGTGTATTGTTTAGTCTAGAACCGTTCAGCGTTGCACACCCGTCACAAGCACGCTGCTATTCTTACAACATCCCCCCTCAACGCTAACACTTCACCCTTTTCCTTTTAAATTGTTGTTCGAGGAGAATACCGCACAATATAAGAAGAGAGTTTAATTTATTTTTATTTAATATCTTCGTCAGTAGGGCAGCTACCATTGGTTAACATATTCGCCCCTACGATTTGATCTAATAACTCTAGGTTTTTTTAACAAACTGAGGTTTCATTAATTCCACAAATTATTTAATAAATTTTGTAGTTTCCGATTTATATTCTAGTAAATAAACCTTACAGCACCCCGAGTAGTCGTCCATGAGGGTCAAAATATACCTCCTTTTGCCAGGTTTTGCAGTTTGCATTGGCCTACAAATATCGGAATGGATCAAATCCAGTGGTGCCAGCGTTGTGCTCCTCGACTTTTTTTGAAAACTTTTTCTACTCATTTTTCCCTCGATACAACACTCGCACATGCTTCGCAATCCACAATCTACCACATTTATGCCCCTGGCCAAATTTTGATTCACCAACTTATTTATTGCCGTCGGATTCCTGTACCCGAAACGACGATGCCATGTGTGTTAGCAATTTTTACCGCATTTACTTTTTTGGTAGTAATACACTCCTTTTCAACCGTTTTCAAAGCGTATAATTCCGGCGAAAGTTGCCCGACTGCGTGCATTTTCATGTCATTTACGATCTCGCACTGATCACCTTTAAACATTAAAATATATCCATCTTTCGTGAGATTTTTTACCGATAGTAGATTTGCATTTCCACAAAAATCTAAGTAAAAATGTAAATGCGAAATGGTTTTTAGAATAATAAAATTTATACGTATTTCTTAAATTTATTTAAAGTAGAAATTGTTTCGTGTTATACAACAGTAAATTCATACAGAGAAATCTCTTATCGTATCAGCTTTAACGGTCACAAAAAATCTCGGTCTATTTTTGTAACTGCCAACATTCTGGAAGTCAAATAAACGTACAGCGGAGATACACGACACACAAATACAATAAATAATATAAAATCGAACGACCTTTTTTATGGAAAACTTTAAATATTCTCAACTGTTAGAAACGAGTGTACATAATTTTATTATTATTTGTTATCGAACATTTTGAATTCGTTATTAAAAGCAGTTTCAATTAAAAACCTATCTGCAAATCAAATTTTTTTTCCATTTAATATTACACGTACATGACAACACATTAATTCTCCTAAAACTTCGATATTAATTTACTGTGCTCATGTTCGCGATGGTTTGAACACATATTTCTAATTAGAACTTTAATGTTACGATCTGCAGGTCTGCGGTGTCACTTGTTTTTGCAGTATCAAACAAAATTCAAATTTTCCTGCGGCTTTTTGGCATAGTTATGAATTTTATTCTGGAAACTCGGATACGCGGTTATATGTACCAAAGTCTGCTTTTTGCGCTGGTTTAGTCAGATTTTAATTCTGACTTTAAATTAAAGAGTTACGGTCCTACAAATCATTATTCGTTTTTCGAAAATCGAACAAAATTCAAATCTTCGCGCCGCTTTTTGGCATTGTTAAAAATTTTGTTCTGGAAATTCGAATAGGTCGTTATATGCGCCAAAGTCTGTTTTTTGCGCTAGTTTGATCATATTTTAATTGTGACTTTACATTAAGGAGTTAGGTCCTGCAAATTGTCATCCGTTATTCGAAAATCGAACAGAATTCAAAATTTCGCTCCGCTTCTTGGCATAGTTAGAAATTTTGTTCTGGAAATTCTAATAGGTCGTTAAATTTTAGCGTAAAAACGTATAGAGGCAAAGTGTTTATTCGAATTGATACTAAAATCTTCTTTGTATAATAACTTTATAACTAATTTTTGGTTTTTGCGCCAATAGCATTCTGAGAAGCATTGCTAGTTAAAGTGAATTCCTCCTCAAATCGTGGGTATTGCAGTATCGGTGATTCCGTTAAATAATTTCTAAGGATATTAAATGAATTTTGGCAATCCTCGGATAATACAGATTTTGTGTCCTTCTTTAGTAATAACGTGAGGGGTTTTGTGATTTTTGCATAATTTGAGATAAATCAGCGATAATAGCCAAAGACCTAAAAATAGTTTTATATCTCACGGCGTTTTTGGTACTGGGAAATTTGTTATGATCTCAATTTTTTTTGAATTTGGTTTAATTCCTTCCGAGGAGATTACATGTCCTAAAAATTCCGTTTCGCGTTTTAAAAATTCGCTTTTGTCTACCTGAATTTTAATATTGAATTCGCGTAATCGTATGAATACATTTTTCAAGCGATTGTTATGATCCTCTAATGAGTTGCCGAAAATAACAATGTCGTCTAAATAGATGAGGCACTGTTTTGGGGAAAGGCTGGTAAGGACTACGTTCATGGCTCTCTGAAAAGTTAAGGGCGCATTTATCAGGCCGAAAGGCATTTTGAGAAATTCAAAATGTCCTTCATTTGTAGAAAAGGTGGTCTTAGAGATCGAATTCGGGTAGACCTCATTTTGGTGGAAACCACTTGCGAGGTCTAAAGTTCAGAAATATTAGGCGTGACCTAAATTATCGAGTATTTCATCGATATTAGGGATGGGAAATTTGTCCGGAACAGTGATTTTATTCAAATTTCGATAATCTATCACAACGCGCCACTTTTCCCTTCCCGATGCGTCGAACTTCTTGGGTACTACCCAAATGGGACTTGAATAAGGGGATTGACTCGGCCTTATAATTTTTTGGTTTAATAGTTTCTGAATTTGGCTATTAACTTCTCTGTGACATTGAGGGTGCCTATAATTTTTGGATACTATGGGATTTTCTTGGTCTGTTTTAATTTGATGTTTGATCGCCGATATAAACGTTAATTTGTGTTCATCTAAATAAAATAAATCTGCATATTGAAAACATATATCTAATAATGATTTTTTCTCTTCATCATTAAGATGTTCAACTCGCAGGTTATTTAATAATTTTCTTAACCTATCATTACTAACTGTGTTACGTGAAAAACTTATACGAGACAAATTTTTTGCAATTGTATACATATTGACGTTACTGATTTGTACGGTATGTTATTTATCTGATATATTAATTAGACTTATTCTGATTTTGGAACTATTATCTACCTTAACAAGATATTGAGGAATTAACATTTTATTGTCGATATTTTGTTTGGGAAGCATACCTTCTGTTCCCACATGGATTAGTGTTAATCTCCAAATATTATTTACATCGAAGTGGAACTTTAAAAGTATTAACAATTTTAATTTCCTTTTTAATATAAATGGGAATTGTTTTATTATCAAGAAACTTACTTGTATTGGATGAGAGATCGACAGTACTTTCGAGTTCTTGTAGAAAATGTATACCTAATATTCCGTCGAAATTTATATCGAATGTCCGCGACATGAAACTTTACTAATTTTCCTCTAAATTCTGTTTCTAAAGATACTAATGTTTCGAAATACTTCGAATTGATACCGGAAATCTTAATTTTATCATTGGTATTTATTTTATCTATAAATTTTTTATGTGGTTTAAGTAGATTAACTGCAGCTGCGCTATCGATAAGTAAATTAGTGGGTTTATTTTTTACTTTAGTTTTAATATATAGCAACGTTTCAATAAGTATTTTAATTTTATTAAGTGGAAAAGTGAATGTAATCTTGAAAAGAGTTATTGTTATCGGGGTTAGATTAAATTAATTGAACAAACAATCCCCGTCTTGTTCGTTCGCAGAGGAGTTTAAAGGGTTCTGTTCAACATTTTCGGTTTCGCTTTCAATAACAGGTTCGGATTCCAAAGATTTTATCTGCGGTTTTGGAAAACCCTTAAACGGTGAACCAGAAAAACTTTGTCTATTTTTGCTGAATTCACCTTTTTTCTCAAAAGATGTACGAGGTTTGATAGTACTTTCAGTTGATTGATGAAAATTGCTTTTGAATTTAATTTGATTCGGTTTGTATTGACTTTTTTCAAGTTTATATTTATTCTTGAATTCTATAAATTTTTGTCGCTCTTGTCTTTCTTTTAATTGTTTTTCTAATTCATTTATCAAAGAGAATGCTTTTTCTAAGGTTTTCGGTTTGGACGGCAAAACAGCAATCTCCAAATCACTATCTATATTCATTAAGAATACTGTTTTAGTAAGTTTATTAATAAACTCACTAACAGCGTCAGATTCGACATCCGTTTCTAATTCATTAGTTGCCGAAACAACCAAATTATCTCATATTAAAGATATTTTATTATAAATATCCTTTACACTAGAACTACATTTAGGGTGGTAACGAAATAAATCGCCAACCAAACCTTCGGTAGATTTCTCTCTGAAGTTTCGTTAAGACGAGTCTTACCAATTTATGGTTTATCTAAAGGCTTACAATTACTAAAGACAAAATCAACATTTTCTGTGAATTGATGAAGGGATATGTTGTCTCAATCAAAAGTAGGTATTAAATCAGTTAGTTCTCTTCGTGAGAATGTGGGCGAACGATTTTCTTCTTCGCTCATAATGATTTAATTAATAATAAAAAAAGTTTTTAAGCAATATTTTAAAATTGGATGTAACCCTGACCAATAAAACACAAACGTTTGTACGGAAAAACAGGATCGGTAAATGAAAGGATCACCAACCTTAATGACAAGATGCTCCAGAAGAACAGTTGCAAAATCATAGATAAACGGTATGGCGTTCAGCTGAAATACCAATTTTCGGCTATTCCCTTCGTCGATGTCGATACGTCTTTGAAGACGAAACCCAATCGAACAGCGGCAGTGAAGATGCCAGAATTGTCCAAAACGTTTCTTTACAGACCGCACAATGCTCTGTCACTTCACAAAACTTCAACGGAAATTTTATGCAAAAGTTTTATTTTTCACTTATTTTTTGAAAATTCGTATATGGATTGCCTTCCTAAATGACGGCGACACAATCCTACTGATTGCGCCAATTTGTTAAGTACCTTTTTGATGAAAAAGTGTTTTCAAAAAATATCACAATTTATTAGAAAAATTACAATGTGTAAAAACGTGTACCTAGGTCTAGTCTGAAGCTGAAATGTTTTCTATAAGCAAAATACATCGTAAAATTGTTATAATAATCTTATTCATCATGAGAACTAAAGCTAGGAATTGCAAAGATCGAAATAGCGTCTTATTACAATGGCAATGAAACAATGTGAAGATGTGTCTTATTACAGATGTAACACATGTATGTAGTTGTTTTACACCAACAATAGGTATTTGTTACCTGTTATATTTCTATTGTTAAAATTGTAGTTGGCAGTGAAAACAGATGTGTCGTTATTAGATAAATAGTAATAAGAAATCAGTGCAACAATCTCCCTGAAAGCAACAAGTTTAACTTTGTAAATCTTCATGTTCTTTCTTGTACAATACATATTATATGTTTTCAAAATGTTTGATTTTATTCACATTAGAGAAAAAATTGATGATAGTGATTATTTAAAAATGTAAATTTCAGAAAGTAGATATTTTTATAATTAGTCTTAAAAAAATTATCAAGTCTATTTACAAGCTCAGTAATCCCTTTTAATACTCCGTGGCAAATTCAATAAGTAATTTTACTTCAGTAAATAACGAAAATAATTTGTAGATGTGCTTGAAATTGTAATCCTAAACCTTTCCGCCTCCTTCTATTCGTTAGTGTTTCCATGTAGATTAAGGGAATGACCTAAAAAGGATTTTTTCGTGACTTCTGTATTTAAATAATCCGAAAATAATTTCTGTTTAATGTAGAAAACAAAAACACAAACACAAGTTACAAAGATGTTTATTGTACCGCAATGTACATTTCGCCAACGCAGTGGCTTCTTCAGGTGGTAGAAGTAATACTCTTAAACTTTTTTTTGTTTTCGGGGTGGAGAAGAAATCTTTGAAAGACCCAATTGCCCGTGCGACTGGATAGTGTCCGATTCCCGAGGAAGATATCCTCGATCCTACCGACTAAAACCTCTCCCCCACAGGCCGTTATAGGACCGTTAGATTAGGTCCTCTTCAGCCTTAAATTTAATTACAAAACCTTTATATACTAAATTATTGTAGTGGGGATCTAAACTAAAACTAACACTAAAAGCTACTGAAGATTTAAAAGTGAAAAAAAAATTATATCTATTTGATCATTAATAACTAATTCTAATCTATTTAATTTATTAATATCTAGAATTTCTAATAGGTTTAATTTTAATCCTTTATTTTTAAGACGTAAAATTGTGTAATTGTCGTCTAAACTATGTTTTTATCTTTCAAATGAAGCGCATAAGTCGAGTTTAAGTTGTTATTTTCAAAGATTTTTTTAAATTCATTAATGCGTTCTATAACAACCTTAAACTTACACAAGGAAGAAAATCCCTAGAAAATTTATCAGTAGAAACAAAACTTGCACTACGTAAATTTAGTAATTATGAAAGTAATATAGGTTTAGATAAAAATTTCTTCTTACAAAAGTTTTTTAAAGAACACTCACTAGTTTGTTTTCTTGGAACTGATTATTATCCCAATTTTTCAACTTTTTGAATAAAATACACTCGAAAATTAAATTCACCTTAGAAGTAGAAGAAAACAAATCAATAAATTTCTTGATTTCCAAATTATTTCATCCAATACCTCATAAAATAGCCTTTTTTCATTCGTCCCTTCACAGATTGATCAGTACCAATGATCGCTAAAAACAATGGTTACGATACTTCGCTTGTAACCAACTTACTCAATAAAAAACTAAACAGAAAAACATTAAATTTAGTATACCCTTCTGTGCCTAATAAAAATTCTCAACAACAACTCAATCTCGACTTGCGCTTAATTTGAAAGATAATAATCATTGGATTGATTCAGCCGTTACTCTGTGATAATTCATCTTAACGGTAAATGAATAAACACTACTTTGTTTATTATCACTTTTTTATTATTTTTTATTTTTTGTCGAAACTATAGTCAAAAGGATTTGTAAATAAAATAGTGATAATAAACAAAGTAGTGCTTATTCATTTATCGATAATAATCATAGTTTTGACGAAAATTACAAAACTTAACATCTTGAAAATAAAGGACTAAAGTTAAACCTATTAGAAAGTCTAGATATTAATAAATTAAATAGATTAAGATTAGTTATTAATGATCAAAAAGATATAAATTTCTCTACTTTTTAAAAGTTTAGTAGCTGTTAGTGTTAGTTTTAGTTTGGACCCCTACTACAATAATTTAGTATATAAGAGTTTTGTAATTAAGTTTAAGAGTATTACTTCTTCCATAATATCTGTTTCTAAAGGTGTGTAATAGTAAACAATGTTTTCTAAAATAAAAAAGACTACTACAGGCTAATTTTGAAAAAATATAAATAAATAAATTGAATTATTAATATTTATGTTAGGAAAAAACCAAAGATTTATTTAATACTGTATATCAACTTACTTCCACCCTATTAATACTTATTGCATTAAAAATTTAATAATGGATTTCAAACTCAAGAATATGTTACAAATTAGTTTAAAAAAATAAGAAAAATCTAAGGACATTCATATGTGACACTGATTATTTATTGATAAAATTTTGAAAGTTCTTGTTATGTGAAGTGTGGAGGTATCAACTTGTATACAAAATTGTGTAAAAAATAATGGGGGCGGCAAAATCAATTTTGCACGCGGGTGCTTAGATGGTTAACAGCTAATCCAAATATAACTAATTCAATATAATGCTAAAAATGTATTTTTAAATTCAAAATTTAATAATTTTCTATCGCTCCCGGTATACGTTTTCAATCAAAAGAAATATTTTTATTTCGTTGCTAATCGAACACAATGCTCGAATTGACTTCACTTGAATTTAACCCAAAAGAGCCTCAAGAGGACGTTGAAGGTGATCATGTTTTCAGACGGCACAAAGCTGATAGCGATAAGAAATATAATTTTTGTAACATCTGTTTATGTAGATATGTATTTGTATTTATCGTGGTCTCTTTGTCTCTGTCGTGTTCTCGAGTCGTGAAGTCGGACGTTGTCTTTGTTGTTGTTCTCCAATTAAAATTAATGTTTGACGGTTTTAGTGAACAAATAATACGGTAAAGAAACTGTTCGTTTCGCAAAGTTAATTTGTAACATATATGTTGTATTTCTCATCACTACACGTTTGTATTTTGAAAAGGAAAATCGTCACATATAACCGTACAGAAAATTACTTAAGGATAAGGTAAACCGCATAATACAATAATTTTTTTCTTTTAAACATTCAGTAATACATTTCATGTATTGTTTAGAAATATATATAAAGTAATATTTATATATTATATATATATTCTACTAATTATAGTAAGTACTATAACTTATATCCATATAACATACGGATTCGACTTTCTTTATGTTCATTAACTAAAATTGTAGTATATATTGCTTTTGTATTTAAAACATATTAAGGACTTTAAAAACTTCATTAGTGATGATTATACCTCGAAAGCTGACTAAAATTTCCAACTCCTACTACTCCATTCCTTGTATTATATGTTACAACCAGCCACAGCTAGCCGTTAAATGCTTGCTTCGCTGTATACTGGACATAATTAGACATTTATTAAATAGCAATTAGTTAATTAGCTCCATTTAGGTCCGTTCGATTCCCGGTTCAAGTAAACGGTAAACGTCTTTTTAAAATAATAATTAGAATGTATTTTTAGCGATATTCAGTGACAATTAAATTTTCCTACGAATCTTTACTTAGGTATGTTATGTACTCAATATTTAAAGTTTATCCCCTTCGCCACCGCCTTGAATTTCTGCCCTGTAAGTGCAGGAACATTGCAATTTAATTTGAACGTTTAGGAGGGTATTTTAAAACAACAGGTGTAATTATTTTTGGAAAAAGAATGTTTATTCAAAATTTTAACATAAATAAATATCAAGACATTATCTGTTTGTATGCATCGTTTGTAAACATCGTCAATTTCTACGCGTGTTTTGTTTCCCATTTCAGGTAGATCCGTGAAAATTAGATACATTTCGTTTTTGATAAATCAACCCTTAAATCAGTCAAAACATATTTTTGTATTATTTTTTTACTTAGATAAAAACACAATATTGTAAATATTAATAACTTTTATTGTACTTGACAATTGTTTCATCAAAATGTGACTTCTTCGGAGTTATACAATAATACTTAAAAACTAAACAATTGTTTTGTCCTTTCCTACCCCTATCCCCACCCCTTGAAATAGTGTTTAAAGACAAAACATTTTTTAGTTTTTAAGTATTGTTGTATCACTTCCGAAGAAGTCACAGTGTGACGAAACAATTGTCAAGTACAATAAAAGTTATTGAAATTTACAATATCGTGTTTTTTTATCTCATTATGGATTTCAATGAAGTATCCGTAGACTCCATCCTATACGTTTTTACTTACTTGAGAGTTTGATACTACTATCTGTCTGGATAAAATGATTAATGTTTCGACATACAAAAAAAAATATTGGCCCTTAATTTCACTTGGCATTCTCAAACATTATACTATTATTTTTTACGAGCTACTCAGGATATCAACTTTCATAATTTCAATATGCAGAAACAAAAATAACGTGGAAAATTATCATGTTTCCTTGCAAAATTACGTCTAAAATTCAACCCTTTGGCCACATGCAACCCGGATGCCTATTAATTTACGATGTCAGTAAATATCATATAATTCATTAGGTAGACATGACACAGTTGACAAAACCGTATCAAAACTTATTATTTACTATATATATATTTGGAAAATGTAAAATAAATTTTTCATGTTAGTCACGCGGTCCATCCTCAAAATTTCCCTCGCTGTAGATATACCGATATACTTTTCGGCCCTCTCAGAGCCAGCAGCGAGAAATATTGCACCTAAATCTGTGACTATCTGACGATCTGTTAGTTTCGTACGATTTATCTTTTGTGTAATGTAGACAATTTGTGATTCAATTTTCAAGAAGGGCAATACTTTCGTAATTTTCGTAAAAGATAATTTGTTCTTCTCAACTAGTAATACCGAATATAGATATTGTTGTTGTTATGGTTTCTCTTGTGTTACTGTTCAATTGATATTTACGTTATTGTTTTCATAATTCCAATTTTAATTACAATTAAATTGTCGTAATATTAATTATATCAGTACGTCTGTTCAATCTAATTATTTTATATATTTTTGTGAGATGGATGGTATTGGTTCTATCTAAATAATAAACTAAAAACTTAAACTTTTAACAGCAAGCAAATTGCGTATTTTTCTGTATAATTATGAATAAACTGGAGTCCTTCCCAAAAAAATGGATAAGGTGGCATATAAAACAAGAAGTTTATCTATTATTATGCCGAAACCCAACACAGTAAACTATTAAACACTTGGAAACTGTTTGAATGTCTCTTTTTACTAATTTATTTTTATTTTTTGTACAAATACCAGTTCCCAACATGCTCTCCTAAGGAGATTTAGTTGGTTTAATTTTTATTTACGTTTTGCAATATCTTGGGTGACATCGTCATAAAAGTAAGTTACAACATTAATTAAACATAGACTCCGATTAAAGACATCATTTATTTATTTGTTTATTTATTCATTCTGACGAGTATTAACTGCTTTTACAATTCTACACACAATAATTTAGAAAATATTACAATTATATCTACAATATAAGACTTTAAAGTTTTATTAATTAAAAATTAATAATTATTAGAAAATGTATCAGCAATTTAAACAAATGTTCTCATGTCAAGATTTTAAATGGATAGAATTTTAAAATTGGATCACATTAAAAATCCATTCAGTCGCAAAGTAGTTCTTGTTGTATTTAACAGTATTTTCAAAATTCTTAAATTTGAACGTTTTCACAACTTTACTTAAAAACGTTTCGAAGATATAAATGTTTGTCGTACCCAGTAAATTAATGTGGAACACCGATTTAATTCATTATCAATCTTAATCAATATTGTGACGGACGTGGCGTTTGGGGTGGAATTGACCCGCGCCGAGTGCAAAAATAGAGTGGAGTTTACCCATGCCGAGTTGTAGAAAAACAAGACAACTACTAGATCATTCGATTTGGTTCGAGAGTAATCTAGTGGTAACCTAGCAACGTCCATCAAATTATATAAGCGACTGCGAGCGATAGACGATTTAGGACAGTTGACGGAATTGACGGAGAACAGGCAATCGACAGAAAGAGTGGTTTACGACGAAGTGTTCACGAGAATTTTAGAATCGAAGTTGTGTTAAATAGTTATGTTTTATTGAGAGAGTTTAAATAAACGAGTTTAGAGCAAATAGATAATTTTAATTATTTTAGTATTAATTGATATAAACAGAAAAAAGAGTTTGTCATTACTTTAACATTGTATCATGCACGCTTATTACTGGGAAAGCTAAATTTATATTTCATTTTACAGGAAAATCATAAAAACTGTAGGAAGTGTGTTATGAAGCTTTGGTCGTACCAGTCCTCTGTCACTGTAAGATGTAGTAGTACCTGTAGCAAGCGTAAAAGAGTCTTTTATCAACTGCAAACAGTGACAGTGTGTTGTTGCTAAAGGAATAATTTATGGAAAAGAATTGGTAAGTAACAACATTAATTAAGAATAATATATGAGAAAATTTAATTAAATTATCCCAGACATCACCTTCTTAGACATTTGTAACCTATTTTCGAAAGTCAGGTCAGGTTTCAAGTACCATTTCAGAAATATTAATAGTACAATTAAAGTAGACCTACGTCCTTTTGTAGCAGTGTGAAAGTTACCATAAAATAAACGATAGAGCAATTATTGTAAATGTTATATATTTTATAAACCATATTGAAAACTAATTAATGTCAACAGTAATAATGACAATTCTCCTTTCTAAATTTTTACTACTTTACTTGCATTTAGGTGCCTGTTTGTTTTATTTTGTCTTGTTTATTTAAATGTTCAGTTGATTCGTTTTTCTTGGCCATTCTACAGATTGTCTGACGAAGTACAATGGTATCGTTTTTCTTAGACGTGGTTTGCTGTTGACGTCTATCCGTTGTAACATTACGCTGTTAATTTTCAACCGATGAATGAAAACACCTGGAAAATTATTTAAACCCCACTGGAATGAAACTTTGTCTGCAATGGAATCGTACTTCTTGGAGTTGGTTTGTTTTTCACATTCGTAAACTATGATACGTTCCGTTCTACAGTTAATTAAGGTGAGAATATATGATGTAATTAATATTAATTGCTCTTTACTAATCTTTTACTACCCTATCTGTTTCAGATCAACGATGGAGAAGACAAAGAAGATCCCGTAGTTAGATTGTTCCATCATTTTATTATATTATTCGTTTTAATTTAATTTATTTTACACGTCTTTTTTTTTTAATTTCACGTGAATTTATATTTTGTTTTTCATGTTTTTTATTTGAATTCATATTTTATTTTGCATGCTATTTATTTATTTGGATCATTTTATTTGAATTTATTTTGGGCGGTTTTTTTAATTTTATTACGTGAGAATTCATATTTTATTTTGCATGTTTCTTGCTTACCTCTTCGCTTTGCTTACTGCAGATTCTTACTATTCCGCTTCGCCTTTACACTACGTCTTCTACATGATTCAACGTTTCGTTATCGTGTTCAATTCTCTTCTCAGCTTTGTGGGCCGAGGGAGGGCCTCCCCGAACGAATCCCCTTAGCCTTAGCTTTTTAGTTGTTCTTTTAAGGTACCTTAGGTACCTTAACGCGAGTCTACCCTAACGTTACTTCATTTCAGACGGGGTACAGTGGGTTATCTGGAATAGGAGGAATAGCCGACTGCCCAGCTTATTTTGTCGAAATCTGTCCGATCTTTTCTACCAATCTATTAGTCTTTGTCGTTAGTCCTGCTAATGCTCTATTCGCTTTCAGATAAAATGGTATTTCCTAAGAAGACTGAAGACATCGTATTTCTTTCTTTTTATTGTATTTCCTTTGTTTTATTGTATTTCTCTTACAGGTATTTTGTCCTTTTTACTTTATAAACTGTTATATTAATATATTCGTAATTTAAAATGATAATTGGCTTTTCCAAATTATGTTTTTGTCAATTTTTCAAACCAAATTCAATTAATTTTATTAGAATTTTAATCATAGAAGTAATTTGGGTGGATAGGGTGGCTATAAGGGGAGATGCGGAGGCCACAGTGTTAGGGGTACTTTTTTGACCCTAACATAATGTTTGAATTTTAATATAACAGCTTGTAAACAATATATTGTAGATAATTTTGTCTTTCTCTTACAGGTATTTTGTTCTTTTTATTTTATAAACTGTTATATTCAAATAATCCTAATTTAAACTGATTGTTAATTTTTCGAAATCCAGTTTTTACCATTATTGTTAAAACCAAATTAAATTTTATTAGTAATTTTAATAATTAGAAGTAGTTTGGGTGGATAGGGTGGCTATAAGGGGAGATGCGGAGGCCACAAATTGTTAGGGTTGCTTTTTGCCGCAAACATAATGTTTGAATATTAATATAACAACTTTAAACAATATATTGTACGTAATTTGGTTGTAATTATAGTACAATCTTATTGAAATGTATTTATTATTAAGTGATGGTAACATGTAATTTGATTGAATAATATAATAAATAATTTGTTTTGAATAGAAGTTTTAATAAATAAATTTATAAACGTTAAAAATTTCTTGAACGAAAAATTTGAATTCAATAAACAGAAAATTGTGGTGGTATTCATGTAAAAATTTGGAACATTTAATTTTTACAATAGAAATCTGTAATGGAAATCTATCGGAGAATAGCAAAACTAATTACAGGAATCTAAACATTTGAAACACGCGATCTGTACAAGGTCTAATCTACAAATATTTTGACAAAAGTTACCCGAATGCACTTATGCTCTCCTGATACAAATGTTGAATTTTTTAGTTCTTATTCACATACAAGGTCTAGTCAACAAATAGTCTGAAAAATCTGTAAAATCAAATATTGTTTGTCAAATATTTGTTGACCAGACCTCGTATGTTAATATAAAATTCAAAGTTTTCCACCATTTATTAGAGAGCATAAGTTACTTGGAATAAATTTATCGAATCTAAATTGAACACCTTTTTTTTTTAATTTTCGAATAACAAGTAAATCAGCATCTATATCAATATACATTATTGAATTTAAAGTGCTGGTTAATGAGAAAATAAAACAATTTCTAATCTTAATACATTTATTAAAAATCACCCTTAATACAATTATTTAATCATGTTTATATTAACATAAAACTACTAATTAATATATTAACTGTTTTACTTACTACAAAATATACTGGATACAATCCAGCTTGATGTACAAACAATACACAAACAGTATAAATTTAAATACATATTTAATAAAAATTGAAAATAGTTTATTACAATTGAATGCGATAACTACTTACATTTCATGCTATATAAACTGTTTTACTAATATTTGAATACTATTTTTGGGACAAAAGGCTCCCCTAACACTGTGGGCACCGTATCTCCCCTTATAGCCACCCTATCCACCCAAATTACTTCTAATGGTTAAAATTACTAATAAAATTGCATTTGATTTGAAAAATTGACAAAAACATAATTTGGAAAAGCTAATTATCATTTTAAATTACGAATATATTAATATAACAGTTTATAGAATAAAAAGAACAATTTATTTCATATGTGGAACAAAAACAATGGTTACAAAATATATCTAATTTATAAAATATTTTATTGAGAATATTAAATCGGTTATAAACTGTTATGTTAACATTTTAAAAGCATGTTAGGGTCAAAAAAGAACCCCTAACACTGTGGCCTCCGCATCTCCCCTTATAGCCACCCTATCCACCCAAATTATTGATTAAAATTACTAATAAAGTTGAATTTGGTTTGAAAAATTATGAGAAAAACTGAATTTGGAAAAACTAATTATCATTTTAAATTACGAATATATTAATATAACAGTTTATAAAGTGAAAAGAACAAAATACCTGTAGGAGAAATATAAGAAAATAAATGACAATAAAATAAAACGAAAGAAATACGATGTCTTCAGTCTTCTTAGGAAATACTATATTATCTGAAAGCGAATAGAGCATTAAGCAGGACTAACGACAAAAACTAATAGATTGGTAGAAAAGATCGGACAGATTTCGTCAAGGCAAGCCAGGCAGTCGGCTATTCCTTCTATTCCAGATAACTCCGCTGTACCCTGTCTGAAAATAAATAACGTTAGGGTAGACCGCGGGAAAGTACCTAAGATACTTTCAAAGAACAACTAAAAAGCTAAGGCTAAGGGGATTCGTTCGGGGAGGCCCTCCCTCGGCCCACAAAGCTGAGAAGAGAATTGAACACGATAACGAAACGTTGAATCATGTGGACGTCGTAGTGTAAATGCGAAGCAAAATAGTAAGAATGTGCAGTAAGCAAAGCGAAGAGGTAAGCAAGAAACATGCAAAATAAAAAATAAAACACATGCAAAATAAAAACGAATTCAATTAAAATGAACTAAATATGCAAAAAAAAAAATTAAATGAACCAAATAACATGCAAAATAAAATATGAATTCTATTAAAATGAAATAACATGCAAAATAAAATATGAATTCTATTAAAATGAACTAACATAGAAAATAATGAATCTACTGAAATAAAATAATAAAGCATTCTAACTACGGTCTTCTTTGTCTTCTCCACCGGTGACCTGAAACAGATAGGGTGGTAACAGATTAGTAACGTGAAAATATTAATTAACTTTTAATTTATTCTCACCTTAGTTAAGTGCAGAATCTACTGTTCCAAAGGCGAAGAAGTTAATAGTAAAAGAATCAGCTAGCTGACTGCAGGAAGGAACGTATTACAGTAGTAGGCCATTTATAATCCAGTCAAATGTAGCTTAAGAGTACTCGGCCAATCACTAGAACTTCTCACTGGAAATCGTAGTCAAATCCACCGTAGTCTTTCTCGTCATCAAAGTGGAAGATGTGGCTGAGAAGGGCCAAAAAATCCCACGAAGATAAAACTACATTTAAGAACAGCTTGTCAGAAATAATCATGGCAGATTTGAACACGTACAATACACAAAAATCGAGGTATAAGAATAAAATAAATGTAACCATAACTAGTAAAATAATTAAAATAAAATATTTATGTATTTTTAATCGATTTTGGATTGTTCAATAGAATTAAGAAAAAGTCAAAGTAGATCGTTGATGCAAGAGAACATAAAAATAATAAACGAATTTTTGTTAGGCCCGTTCAAGAAATAACGTTTGATGTTTATTAAACTAGTAAATTCAAACTAATAACTAAAACTAACATAAAACAATTATTCAATAAAAATATATTTCAATATTATTATATTAAGAGCGAATTTTCTGTTTGTAATAAATTCCAAGTTGAAAAACAATAATAATCGGCACTATAAAATATTTATTAATATTTAACACCACATTTATCGCACTACTGAGCAAAACTAAACACTAAAAAGAAATCAGTATTAATAACGAATTTCTCAAATAATCCCTTCAAACATTAACAAAAGCTTTTATCTAGTTTTTTGGAGCAATATGCCACAGTTGGAATTTTGAAGTATTTACCCTGAATCTATTTATTGCAAAAGTTAAAAATGCGATATTGTTTAAGAAAAATTCCTTACTAGTAATTATTGAAAACGTTAGTAAAAACTCCCTAAGCAATTTTTGCATGAACAAATTGCTCAATGAAGAATTTACACTTTCTTAATTTATTGTTACTATTATTAATAATACGTAATTTGTTTATATCAAAGTCCTTACCACGATCATTTTAAAAATCCATAAACAATGTTTCTCTTCACTATTAATGATTTCATAGTGGCCGGTCCAATACATTACTTTACGGTAACAAATTAACATTGAAAATACTAGTATTCGATGTATTTATTCTTTTCTAAACATTTAAACTATTTTTCGAATGAACAGGTATGTGAAAATTGACAACATTAATTGTTTCGGATTGTTCAACGAACACACCTAAGTCCTAAAAAAAAATTAATAAATCCATCTTCCTACCTTCTGGTATTACACGCTCCTAAGGTCTTCAATTGGTAACCACATCACGTTACAAACAATTTCTTCTTCAGCAACAGACAGGATGTTGTGATCCTTATTTCTAGGGGAGAAAATGGCATTCCCAAGACCCTTCTTTGAAACTAAATAGAGAAAAAAATAGCAACAATATTTTCATTTAAGGAGAAAGATAGGCAATTATGACATGAGTTATAAAACTGGCCGTGACATTGTGCAATTCAAGAATCAATAATGTCGCAGGCAATATTTTATTTCTCATATAAGATTTACATTACATATATAGGATCCCAAAATTAATATGTGTATTATTTGTCGAACGAAATTATAACAAGAAAATTGAATATAAAGAGAGGAATTTTTGAAAGTGTAAACAGTATTTGATAATAAATTAACTTAAATACAAACCATTAAAGAAAATTAAAATTTGTAAGTAATACATTATCCTTTCAACTTTACCTTTAAAATTGTAATAATTATTTTACAATTCGATTAAGAAATATTCTTCTCTAAACAATTCATCTATTTGAAAAAACATAAATATATAAAAACTAAAACCATTAATCGTTTGGAACCGTTTGACGAACAAACTCAAGACCCAAAAATATTCATAAACGATTTATCTTACCTTCTGCACCTACAAGCTCCTGGGATTTTCCTGTGGTAACCAATTCCATGTAACAAACAATTCCGTCTTCAGCAACAGACTGGACGTTGTGATCCTTACATCCAGGGGAGAAAAAAGCATTTCCAACACCCTTCTTTCAAGCTAAACGGACAATTAAATAAGAACGTTATTTTCATTAAGTACAAAGGTATGAAATTATGACATCAGTTATAAAACTGGTTGTGACATTCTGCAATTCAAGAATTAATAATGTCGCAGGCAAAATTTTATTTTTCATTCATTCACATTACATATATAGGACTCCAAAATTAATATGTGCATTATTTGACGAAAGAAATTGTACCAATAAGACTGAATGTAAAGAAAGGAATTTCTAAAAGTGTCGAGAGTATTTGATAATAAATAAACATAAATATTAATAATTAAGGAAATTTAAAGCTGTGAGTAATACATTATCCTTTCAACTTTACCTTTAATAACTGTAATAATTATTTCACAATTCGATTAAAAAATATTCTTTTCTAAACCATTCAGCTATTAGCAAAAACACAAAAATATAAAAACTAAAACGGTAATCGTTTTGGAACCGTTTGACGAACAAACTCAAGTCCCAAAAATATTAATAAATGATCTTTCTTACCTTGTGGTATTACAAGTTCCTGGTGTTTTCATGTGATAGCCAATTCCATGTATCAAACAATTCCTTCCTCAGTAACAGACTGGACGTTGTGATCCTTATATCCAGAGGAGAAAAACGGATTTCCAATACCTTTCTTTGGTGCTGAATGGATAATAAAATAAGAACATTATTTTAATTTAAGAACAATGATAGGCAATTATGACATCAGTTATAAACTTGGCTGTGACATGCAATTTTTGTTTTATTTCTCATATATGATTTACATTACATAAATAGGTTACCAAAATTAATGACATAGTGGAATTTCTGAACGTGTCGAGTGTGTTTGATAATAAATAGACTTATTCAAAGAAATTTAAAACTTGAGTAATACATTACCTTATATTTTATAGTGATGCCAGAAGTAAACAGAAAAAAATGGGAATCATTTGAATCATTTTTTAGCGAAAATTACTCAATTATTCACCTTATGCACAAGTCAGATTATTTGTAATAAATCCCCTCAAATAATTATTTCCAAAATGAACATTGATCTTTTTCTATTCCCTGATAAATTGTTTTTAATGAACAAAAGTGACAAGTTATTTATGATGTATTAGTCATGCTGGAAAGATTGGAGTTCTACCCTAATTTTGATGTTCTCTTTTTGACATTTTTGAAATGATACTTAAAACTTAACATTAAAAGTATGTAGGTTATAAATAGTCTCGACGTTTTTGGGATAATTTAATCAAAATATTACTACTACCTTTATTAAATGTTTTTACTTACCAATTCATTGTCATAAGACCTTCTTTTAACAATAGCAATATGGCAACACACTGCCTCTGTTTCCAGTGGAAAAATTCAGTTTCCCGCTTCCTTCAGGTACAGCAACATCGGAAATAAAAGAAGACTGCTACAACAAATGCCCCACAAGATGTGGTGTCCAGAATTTGTGTAATGTTTCTGTAAAATGATTTGTTACATTAAATAACATTCAAATATAATTTAATTTGTTTACAATTAATATTCTTAATTAAAAGACAAGATGCAAAAAACAAAAAGCAATATGTTAAGCATTGTCATTGTGCTGAGAAGCACATTTTAATGGGTAATATAATTTTGTAATTATAAAGATAAACATACTAATGCTAATGATTTATTTGAAAGAAGTACTCCTTTGCTGATCTGCTCGACTTGGCTTCAACTGTAATTCAATTAAATTTAATCCTTTCACATTTTTAGGTTGATTTATGTATATCGGTTATCTGACAGGTAGATAATTAATAAATTAAGTATAAAGTGCGAAATATGTTACAAAATAAATACACCTATCTAGTACTGTAATAAGATAATAAATATGTTACTACTTATACTATTGGCTAATTGAAATACACTTTTGATTAAATACTTAATAAAAAAAGGAACCTTCGAAGTGTTTAATTTAACAAATATAATTCTGAAATGTCGATTTCGACTTATCTGAATAATTGTGAATAACCATACATTATATGATAACCGTCGTGTGATACTGACTGAACAGTAATACGATTGTTTTTTGCTTTTTAATAAAGACAAGTATTTCTAAAGGGTGAATCGTAAGGGAAATAATAAAATAAATAGTAGTAATAGTAGTTGTTTTTAGCTGGTTAATATAATAAAGAAATTCAGGTGTTTAGTCTCAACATACGTTCCATTACTGAGAAGACTGACTCGACGTGATTATTAAGTGTAGCGATCAAAATGTGTAATTTAAGTTATATAAACTTACGTTTGGTTATTACAAGATGTTCAGTTCATGTAATCAATTAATACAAAATATCTTTAAACCTTGAGAAAATAAGTACATGCAGCTAATGAAATAGACAGAACCTATTTTGCAATAATAAAGACTGTTCGTCCAGACCTGCAATATAATACAAATTGATGGCCAACATTATAGCAAGCATAAGTAATATTTTGTACTTTTGTAGCTGTCATATTCTATAAACACAAAATTGCACTGACTTAAAAGTGTCTTATAATGGTAGCATCGATTTTTAAAAAATACATGATATTTGAATGGTTTTTGTAGCGAAGAATAACTAATCCTATTATTAATTATGTGAATTTTATTTACACTACCTACTTAAATCGAATTTAATTGCCCTGAACAAGTAAAGTATGTATTTTTGAAGGGACATGTGAACCCTTCAGCTAAGTTTTGCACATGCAATAGTTGTCTTTGCTAGTATGAGACAAGTAAATGAAAATAACGAACGTGATCATGATCTGATAACATAACATTAAAAGGTAATATTAAATAAATGTCATACATGTTCTTATTACAAATGAGCAAAAACTTGTAATTTAAACAGTATGTGAATCAACATTAAAACTGACTTCTAATTGTCCCATTCTGGAATTAAAAAATACCAAAAATAATCATAAATTATTTTTCTTACCTTCTGTTACCAATTCCATCTCACAAACTTTTTCTTTGGCGATATACCACTTTGCAACTATTTTCACTGTTTCCAGGGGAGAAAAAGCCACTGTCACAACTTTCAATTCTTTGAAGCTAAATGAAGGCAAAAAGAAACAATTTTAATTTTCAATCTACGAAACTATGAATTATTCAGATACAACAGCAATGTAACAGAATTTCCACATAAAAAATTCAATAGAAAACAAAAACCCTTATTCCTATCTCATTGAACTAACTAATTCTTAATTAAGAAACTGATAACAATACTATAAATAAAGATTGCTGAATTTTAAATTAAAACCTAGAGATTCTTAAAGTTCCTTCTTACTTTCTTCTTTGTTGTCAAGTTATCAATATATCACATTCTTATCATACCTTACCTTTTCATAGAATAAAATAGGTACAGGATGTCCGGATTTTTTTCCATATCCCAAATACTGTGTCCAAAGGAAATGTCTTCATAATATTAGTGCTTTTATTTAGACCAGTTCCATTCCTCTTGATATTGTGAAGTCTGTAGAAAAACAAAAAATATTTAAATTATTTTATAACCGTGTACTTGTTTCATTTTAATTAACTTTACTTATTTTTAAAGCAATAACGAATATTTCATTAAAACTTTACACAACCGCTTAAGAAGTTGATCAGGATGTTTCGTAAAAAAAGCCATACCTACGTAGGTATTTAATTTCAAAATCATCTTGCCTTGCGACAATAAAGTAATTTAAGACTTAGGAAGGAAATACACTGTCTGTGTAGGTAAAACTAAACGAGAATTCGTTTGGCAAGGGTAAGGAAATAATGCATTCCGAAATGTATTTGTGAAAAGAAAAGAACAAATGAAAGCCAAAAATACTAATAAATTAAAACAGTAATTATTTAGTTACCAAAATAAGATAGTGAATTATTTCATACAATCAATTTGTTTATGTAGAACTGATGACTATTATTTTTCATAAAATCGATCAATATATGAAAATAAGTTTTAAGCTTTTCCTAGATTATTAAATATGGCGTAGTGAACCAGGAACTTCTCGTTTACTTTACTAAAGTAAATCGTACAAATAAAATTATACCCGAATAAAAAAATACATACCACATAAATAAACGGATTTTCGGAATTTATCATGATACAAATTTTATATGTACTATTAGTTTTTTTCCAAAAATTTAATCAAAAACGCCGACAAAATAACACACCAGCCACAAACCAAACAGCAGATACAAACACGAACTAAGCAGCGAGCAAGAAGGAAGTACGTCATACACGACATTAATCAACATAACGTCTAACAGGTTCTTTTGATAAATCGTCGTTGGTTCTAGCAAATAATGATTTTAAAAAATACGTCGATAAAATTATTAATTATTACCTAATTAGATAAAACAAGACATTTTTGTATCTTAATAATCACGCAATGAAACTATCCGAACGTTACGGAAGTTGACGGAAAGGAGCGCGTTTCTAGACTGCCGCGAAATATTTGAAATTCAAAAGAAATTAAGATTTTATGTATTTTCAACAAATTCATGAAAACAGACATCACATTGTCACATATTTCTAGTCTATTTGAGGTTTAACATGAAATCCGCTTTAACTATCGGGAAAAAGCAGACATTACAATAAATTAATAAAAACAAACGTCACTTTTTGACGATGTTGATAGTTTATTATTTCAAATTTATTTTACAATTTGATTTTACCTATCGAAAAGGGTTGATCTTAATGCATGGTACCATAAGTCCAAATTAAAATCTGATTAAACTATCCTATCATTTAGAAATAAAATTTGTAACTATGTCAAAAATGCCCGCGAATATTGAAAAGAAAAAATATACGTAGGCAAAAATTTCGATTATTTAAAAACAGACACACTGCAGGGACATAGCTCTTAAATTTAAAATCGAGATTAAAATCTGTACCAATTGCCGCAAAGAGCAGAAATTAATGCATAAAATGGTTTGGAAATACCGACATTATTCTATTATGCAAGACTTTGCAGGGCCGTAGCTCGTAAATTTGATGTTCCAAGTAAACTCTACTAAATCTGTCAGAAATACCAAAGCTTGATGCATACGATGACGTTTCCGAAGTTTCAGAATAAAACTTCTAATTATGTCAATACGGTTTACAGAAAAATGTATTTTTTTCAAGTCCGCTAAAACAGATGAAACTTTCCAGGGGGGTATCTCGTAAATTTAAAGTGTAAATTTAAATCTGCAACAATCATCTGCAATTCATTAGGTATACAAAGCTTCAAAATTTATATTCCAACTTTGTCAGAAACGCCGTTCAAAGTTTTATTCAATGTACGAAATACCTCAAATTGATGACGGTTTGCAGGGCAGTAGCTTGTAAATTTGAAGATCAAATTAAACTCCGCAGAAACCACCAGAAAGACGAAACTTTAGTGCATGGAATGAGATTTCCGAAGTTTCGCAATTCAATTTCTAACTATAACAAAAAGGCTTGTGAGTATAACAAAGATTTCCTATTATGCAAAAACATCGGAGAATTTACAGGACCATAGCTCATAAATTTTAAGTACAAATTAAATTCTCCTGATATCATCGGAAACAGCAAATATCTGTCGATTGAAGGACTTTCTCGAAGAAATACAATTTGTAGTAATGCCACGAAGCTTGCGAAGTACTGATTTTTTGTATATTCTGCTAAACCAGATGCTACTTTACAGGGCCGTAGCTCATAAATTTGAAGTCCAAATTAAATTCCGCAGAAAGTGTCGCATAAATCAAAGCTTACTGCGTAAAATGGCGTTACCGAAGTTTCCGAATTCAATTTCTAACTATGCCAAAAAGGCTTGCAAAAAACTGATTTTCAATTAATTCTACTAAAACAGATTACATGACAATTTATTTTTAACTATACCAAAAGGGCTTATGAATTTAAGAAATATTTCCTATTATGCAAAATCAATCGCTACTTTACAGGACACAGAATAAAAAAAGCATCGAAAAGTAAGAAGCAAGCAATGATAGAGGGGCCGATATATCTCTTATATCCGATAAATTTTTAGAAAGATTTAATTTAAAATTAGTTCAACAAGAACTTTCCATAAAACCTATTACACCAGGGAAGTTAACATCAAAATTATCCTTAGTAAATACGACGTCAATGCAAATAAATGTGACAGATAATTTTATTGTTACTCGTCGCCCTTATCGACTATCAGCTAGTGAACGAGAAGAATTACGCGAAATCATTCGCGACTTGCTCGCAAATAATATTATTCGGGAAAGTACCTCACCATATGCTAGTCCCGTGTTACTGGTCAAAAAGAAAGATGGATCACATCGATTATGCGTAGATTTTCGTGAATTAAACTCCCACACAGTAAAAGATAGATTTCCCCTCCCCCGTATCAATGATCAACTTTATCGACTCGGACGCGGAAAATGGTTTACATCGCTCGATATGGCTTCTGGGTTTCACGTAGTTTCTGTACACAAGACAGGCTCTGTTACCCCAGATGGCCACTACGAATACCTGAGAAGCTTTTGGTTTGGCCAATGCAACCCGCCGTTTTTCAAAGGGCAATTTGCGCTGCGTTAGGTAGTTTAAAAGATACTATTGCTCTCGTTTATATGGACGATATTTTAATTCCATCCGAGACCGTCGAACAAGGACTGCTCTATTTAGATCAAGTCTTACAGGCCTTACAAAAAGCTGGGTTTTCTTTGAATATCAAAAAATGTTCATTTCTTCAACGCACAATTACATACCTAGGACGTGAAATATCAGCCGATGGCAAATTGAAGCCATAAAGAATATCCCTACTCGGTCAAGTGTAAAACAGGTTCATCACTCAACTCACTAAAAAAGATGCCCCTTTTGCGTGGACAGTGGAGCACGAAGAAGCGAAGAATTATGTTATTAATTGTTTGACATCCAGACCATTATTGGTTGTATTTAATCCCGATCTGATTACTGAACTGCATACGGACGCTAGCTCCATCGGCTATGGTGGCATTTTATTTCAAAAATATGACGGGCAAAATAGGGTAGTTGCCTATTTTAGCAAACGTACTTCCACTACAGAGGCTAAATATCCATCTTACAAACTTGAAACACTAGCTATTGTCAATTCATTAAAACATTTTCGCGTTTATTTAATCGGAATAAAATTCACCATTGTGACCGACTGTAACTCGGTAAAAGCCACCGTAAATAAAAGAGAAATAAGTCCGCGAATTGCTCGTTGGTGGACATATCTCCAGGATTTCGATTACGAATATATATATACGATATCTCATGTCGATTTTTTAAGTCGCAATTCCGTTTCTGTATTACGAGTTTCAAAGTACGATACCTGGTTACACATTGGACAAAAGGCAATGCTGAAGTACAACAAATGATAATTGATCTAAAAGAAAGCAAATTTGACTCAAATCAGTATATCGAAAAGCATGGTTTACTTCATTATCAACAAATATTACCTGATAAAACAAAAATTACACGGTATTATGTTCCTCGACAAAGCAGACTAGGACTGTTGCGCATTTTTCATGACGAACAATGCCATATTGGCGTAGACAAGACCATTAATTCAATTCTTTCAATATTATTTTTTGTATTCGTTATTTTATTTGTATTTTTGTCTCTTTTCAATTTTTTAATAATTTGTATTTTTGTATATAATTATTGTGCAATAAAGTAAACAGCATATAAATTGTTGTGATTGGTTAAAGGCGTGGCCTTAAAATAAACAAAAAGAAGTCAACTCCTTCCAAATCGAACAATATAAATAAAAAACTATAGTAGTTTCCACAATTTTTATTGTCACTTGACGTACGTTTTGCTACAAAGTAACAAACAAAAATTGTGCAAACTACTATAGTTTTTTATTTATATTAAACAGATGACTTCGCGAGCTGGAGTTCGTAACTTAAAGGTTCGAATAAGATATATGTGTTAAAACTATCGCAGACATGAGCACAATAAATTCATGTCGATGTTTTAGAAGAATGAATGTGTTCTTACGTAGGTAATACAAAATAAAGAAAAGTTTGATTTTACAGATAGGGTTTTCACTAAAACTGCTTAACAAGAAATAATTTAAAATGTTCGATAATATAGGAATGTATATTATTATATTTTACGACACAAACGCATCAATATCATTCCATAATCAAGATAGGTATTTATGCAGTTTGGACGTCATGAAAAAAATTGGTTTACTTTCATAGAAATGGTCTAACTATATTATGTATGTCACTCGTTTCTAACAGTTGAGAATATTTAAAATTTTTCATAAAGAAGTTCGCTCGATTTGATAATGTTATTGTATCTTGCGTATCGTGTATCTCTGCTGTACTTTTATTTGACCTCCAGAATGTTGGACGTTACAAGAATAAACAAGATTTTTTGTGACCGTTAAAGCTGATACGATAAGAGATTCCTCTATATGAATTTACTGTTATACAACACGAAACAATTTCTACTTTAAATAAATTTAAGAAATACGTATAAATTAAATTATTTTTAAAACCATTTTGTATTTAGACTTTTACTTAAATTGTTGTAGAAATGGCATATTAAAAAAGGATTTTGAAGAATTATTTTAATAAACTGAATAATAAATTATAGTTTAAAGATTTTAAATGCAAGCGTTTAATTTTCAGAGGCTATCTTGCACGTGTTTTTTTAGTAAATATCCAAAATCATCAAATCAACGATTTACAACGTAATTTATGCATTTATTATTTTACTGATCACGAATAATAAGATTTTATTTTATCTATTGCGATGTTTATAACAGTAACAATAACAACAATAATAACTTTTTAAAAGACTTGACTTGGAGGGTTAAAGATTTTGGGTAGGCAGCAAGTATTATTATTTTTAAATATATATACAGGATGTAGTGGTAAGTATAAAACTCGGTTTCCACAATCGCAAACTCACCCCACCCCATTTATTTACCTTGAAAAAGGGGTGTATCAAATTGGGTGTTTAGAAATATCGCCGTAACTCTAAGCCCTAAAAAAATTAATTGCAGCTGATTAAACAACTTTAATACATTTTCACGTAGCATCAACAATAAAAGTCTTATGTATTAGAATGAACGTTATATATTATTTATGTGGCTACAAAACGGAGCTGTATAGATTTTTTGTAGGACTTGCGGTTCCGGAAATTTCAAAAAAAAAAAATAAAAAACAAATCTTCACGAAAGCAGCTAAACGGATGTAGTATGCGACCGAAAAAAACGAGTTTTATTTTTATACTGACTAGTACATCCCGCACCTAAAATATTAGCCTATGTAGGTATCAATTGACTGACCTGTTTTAAATGTTCAGTGATAGTAATTGTAAATTGCATAGTAAATAACCATGATCATTTGATTACATAATCGATCTAACATTTGAATAATTTTAAATTTAACAATAAAATTACCAATGAAAAACAAACATTTTACAATGTTTCACGTCTGGACAAATTGTTAAAAATGTTACGATTTGAGAACCTAAACGATTAGGTGTGCAGAGTTAAGTTCGTAGCTCCTACTGTAACATGGTTATGTTGCGATGGGACACCATATATATATATATATATATATAACTTCATGGTAAAAATAAAGTACCTAACGATTTTGTCTTTAATTTGACACCTCAAATATATTATTATTTATTTTCACAATTTAAGATGCAATTAAACAATTAGAAACCTTTTGCAGAATACTAAAAATTAACAAATAATCAATAATATTCTCATATTGTGTATCTTAGATCAGTAACGATTAGAAAAAAAGTAAATGTACTTAAATAAGCAACATTTAATGTTAAGCTGTCCTATTAAGTAATTAAAGTCTCAAAAGAAACTGTCCAATAAATTCAAAACTTTCCATACTTATATAAATCAGCTCGATTCTAAAATATTCTATTGTAACTGTTTATTTAACCTTCAGACGTAGTATTGACCGAGATATATCATGATCGAATGTGTTCTTCAGCAAAAACAGACGCGATAACAAATATTTTTCTGTAGGAATATTAGCGTTGTTTAATACGAGATAAATTTAACGTAAAAATTAAGAAATACGTTCAGTCATGTTGAAAATAAAAGTTATGTTATTATAAAATATTTTGCATCGTATCTTAAAAAGATTCTCCTAAAACTTCAGTTTTGTAGATTAAACCTGTGAAAGACACAAACAAAATTTGTTTTCCATTTAATTAATAATAATGATATTTTTTAAGAGCTTTTTATTTTTGGGTAAAAATGTCAGTTTTCCATGTTAATTAAATGGAAAACAAACTCCGTTTACGACGTGGCAAGTTGACCATAAAATTGTAATTTTTAAATTGTTGATAATTTTTGCTAAAAAATTATCCCTCTTACGAGCGAACTTTAATACGTAAAACTGAAAATAAATTTGCGAAATATTTTCTTAAGTTAATTCATAACATTTTTTCCTTTGCTTTGAAACTAACGGTATGATATATTAACCGTTTTGATTTTTTAAGTCTCTGCCTGCGTTAATATTCGAGTCAAAAATTAATTCTTTTCAGTTCCATAATTTTTTAACACATATCACTTTCCTACTTTGGTAACCATAAATATACGCAATTTATTGTATCTGTTAAATTGTTTATATACTACTGTAAATCAATAAAATTAATTTTGGAAAGTTTTACCTTTTTCATTTGTTTGAACAGCGCAGTAATGAAATTTCACATGTACTACAACACAGACACAGTGTTCAACACTATTACTATTTATTATATACTATTATTTATACATTTCGTATTAGTACTACGAATTAATATCTAGACATAATTGCGTTTTGCTTTTGGTACCTTTAGTTCGTCAAACTTCGTTCATTCTCGATCGACTCGAAAATAACATAAGATTAATTTTAGTTACATTGAGTTATGCAATCCATTTTACACACGATTGCATGCTGTTTAATACAATCGAGAGCTAGGACAGAGGGATTTTCCTTATTTTTCGCATTGAAACTTACAATTTTTAAAAGGTTCTCGATTGGTCATGAAAATCATTCTTTGTTGGATAAAAGCAAAGGTGGATAGAATTATGACAAAATCTAGCAAACGATTAGTTTTAAATTTCGTTTTCTTTCAAAATTCCAACGAAGTGCAAACTTTTACTTTTTTTATATTTGAAGGATCATATTTTTAAAAATACTGATGTAATAACGTTTGCATGAAAACGCCAATTTTTTCACGTTAACTAAAAGAAAAACAAACTCAGTTTGTGTCGTTTACAGGTTTGATTTACAAAACTGAAATATTTGGAGAAGATACAAAAATAAAAACAAAATACACCCTAATGTAGATGGTTTCTAATCTCTATCAAAAAAGTTACCTATTAATGAATATTTTATGAATGCTGAAAATATATCTCCGTTAATAAGATAGTAGTTTTAAAATTTAAAAAAAGCATGCCTATAATTAAATATAAGGGAATTCTCTAAAATAATCGTTTCTAAAATTAACATGGAAGCTGCCACTAGAACATCTCTTCTCTTCTGTGGTATAATATTAACTTTGCACATTTTTATGATCTTATATAAGAACTATTGAGACATCCTCTCACCCTCTTCTAAGAAAAAATAAGACATAGTCCACCCCCCTTCCTCCTCTAATTGTCTTACGTAATAAATGAATGACTCCAAAGCATGAACGGAGTTGGGATGAGGTTTTAGACAAATTTATTTCTATTAAGGATCCTAGGATTGAATTAATTTTCAAAAACGTAGGTGAATAAATATTTGTGGAGAAAAAAAAAGAAGTATAGTAAAATTTAAAACAAAGAATTTTCTAAAATACTTGTTACATACATAAAAAAATTATTTTACTGAAGACAGTTTGAAGAACATAAGAACATTATTTCATTAACAAAAATGATATATCGGGAGACCTTAATTCAACTAACTTAACTTGCAAGCTACTTTTTGAAATAATCTATGACAAAAGAATGTTTCTAAATGATTTATAAATTTTCATAGCAACTATGGAATTGATGTCACCTCCGTAACAAATTTATTTTTCAAATGTTTAAAGAAGTTATGCATTTTACAGATAAAAGATCTTACAGTATTCCTTAAGTTTCTTTTTTGTTAATTTACATTTAGATGTTCCAATTTTTATATTATTAAACTAATCAATAACCAAAATAATTTAACAACGTTAGAAAAAATACATCAATTGGACTTCTATTACTGTTGTTTTATATAGATAACCCATGTCACATACTACTATAGCACTATCCCTGAACTGGTGTATTACCTATTTCACCATTGACAGAGTGAAAACCCCTTGATTATTGTTGTGTAACTCAACGACAAATGACACTGAATTATTAGACTATTGTTTTTATATTGTTTATTTACACTATTTACAATATTTATACGATGAGATGACAATTTTATAGAATTAATGAACATGGGAAACAATAACTAGACTTAATACTTCAGACGATAAGACAATACTCTCTTGATGAATGGTTGACTTGTCATTCTTTTGTCTCCAGTTACAACCTAGCTGGGTAAGTTGCACTACACAAGCTACCTACGGCATCGCATACTACGCAGTACGGTATGTACTGCATTTTGTATTAGGAATATAGGTTTTAATAAATACTATACGCTGTAAGCGTTTAGTCATTTAAGCGTAGATTGCTGTGCCTCTAATAAGATGTAGGTAGGCGATCTCAATTGCAAGTTGGAACACACAACTAGTGCGCTCCGGAAATTTTAAAAGCTCGAAGATGGAATAATTATCGATTTTAAAACAGACTTTTTGGAATTATTGTTGAATATAAATATAAAAAAACTACCAACAAATGGAAAATAAACGCATTTAATAAATATGCCACGGGTTTTTCCTATTATCACATTCTTTAGCAATAGTTTTTATTTTAGTAAAATTTAAACTGAGCATTGCCTCACTTGCCTCATCTGACGGCACGCCACTGATTCATTTTTTCATTGTTTGATTCAGTTTCAATGCTGATGAAGTTTAATTTAAATGATGTAAACAAGTAACGATTCATTTGAATTCTACAATTATAGCGAAAGGTTTTAGTAATTATTTTTATTATTTGCATTGCCATAATCGTTTCTGTTTTATCTTATCGTTAATTTGATTAAAATAATGAACAGTTGATGCTAGTATATTTCTTCCTTTGCTACAGTGTTTTCAGTTTGAGAAAATGGAGAAGATTTGTGGGAATGAGTTTTGGGTAGTATATATTTGAAGTAAACGATAATTTAAGTCTTTGTACTTTTAAAATAATTTTAGAATTTAAATGAAACATGGAATATGAAGGATTCAAAATTTACAAACTGTTTTGAAAGAACAATATGTATATGGATTCCCTGTGTGTTTTTATGGTTATTTTCATTTGTAGATATTTACATCATAAGAAGTAGTAAAAATAAAGATATTCCTTGGAACTTTTACAATATTTCTAAATTTGGAATAACAGTTTTGCTTGGTGTATTGGCTTTTTTAGAACTTATCTTATTAGTGTTGTCAGAAAACAACTTCACAACTTTAGCAGTGGATATATCAACAGCTATTTTGAAGTTATTATCATTTGTGAGTACCTTCATACCCCTATACCTATATTTTTTTACTGAGTCATTTGTATGTATCAAATATAGCTTTTACAGTTTGTTATAATAAGTATGTTTATAAATAAAATTTTGAAATATTAAAAACAATTTTTTCTTCTATACTGATAGAGTTTGGAAAGTTAAAGAGTATTATCCGTTTTTTATGTAAATTTGTTTTAGAATGAATATAAATATATATTGAACAAACATATACAAGAAAGTGTACATTATATATTTATATTTTTAAGTAATTTCACAGTTATAAATAAAAACAATTCATTTACATAAATAAATATTTTTAGATCTTGTCTGCATTTCTGTTGATTTCCAATAAAAAATATGGTTTTGGATCATCAGGTCTGCTATTTATATTTTGGTTTCTTTTGGTAATTTGTGGAATACCACAATTGAAATCAGAAATACAAAGAAGTATGAGTGAGACTCCAGTTACTTTTCATTCCTATGTTATTTATTTCGTTTATTACGTTAGTGTTACTATAATGTTAATTTTAAATTTTTTTGTGGATGGTACCCCCAAAAATACCCAAAATCCAGTATTAGAGGTAATAATTGTAATAAAAGAGTAATTTAAGAGGTTGATTAAAATTGCAACATTAAATAGAAATCATGGCCTGAGGATAAGCGCAGCTTTCCCTCTAGGATAACTTTTATGTGGTTAGATAGTCTTATATATAAAGGTTTTAAACGTCCGTTAAATAAATCTGATTTGTGGGAATTAAAACATGAAGAAAGAGCAAATGAAATTGTGCCTCGCTTCGAAAAGAACTGGAAAAGGTCTTTTGAAAGGTACATGTTGCTTCTGAATAGAGTTCACTTTATACTAGGATAATTTAAAAAAAATACTAATAACATATTAACTTCCACACTTTTTATAATAATCGTTTACATATACACAGGATTACGTATGGTAAACTGTAAGTATGTTTCATCATCTTAATATTATTTCATTAGTTCTAGGCTTTTCCTGGGTTGTTATTCCGTGATCCATGCGATTTTGTTATTCCAAATGTTTCGCCATTTTTTCTTGAGGATCTTCAGTGGAAACATTTGAAAACCCAAAACTCCATGGACCACGACAAAAAAGCCTGAAGAAAAGCCTAGATGAAGCAGTCAACATCGGATATAAAAGACTAAGAACTATATATTTCACTACTAATTTGACCTATCTTAACATTTGGAAATACAGATTTTAATACTTATCATCTTCCTACTGTTTTGCATCTGCTTTATTGGTATAAATCTGACACATATTTAATAGCGAGGATGGTGCAAGGGGTCCGTACCCCCTCCTTCCAAATTAAGAAGATAAGATAATTGAATTTGAATAAAAGTAATCTCGAAAGAATAATGAAAGGAAACCATTTACGCTTCGGCCGCCTTCGCTACCCTCAAAAGTCAATAAAATTCGCATATTTGTGATAAATTTATCACTGAACATTAGAACATTTTTAGAACTAAAAATTTCTTAAAAATTTGATTTAAGGGTAGATAGTATGACTGCTATGGTAAAATAAACTAAGAAAGATTACAATCTGTCGACTATTAAAACTTCTTTAAAAAATTAATAAAACAAAGTAATTTCACTAAATGTACAATATACATATCTATATCTATATCTACTCTTGATAATGATCGCTAACGATTGAAACAATATTGTCGAATTTCGCAATAAATTATTTAGTGAAATTACTTTGTTTTATTAATTTTTTAAAGAAGTGTTAAAATGTTTCACAAAAGTTGCACTACTGAAAGTCTAAACTATTAAATAGATAATAAATAATATTGTATTATTTATTTTTGGTATTTGGACTTTTTTATTGCAAACTTCCGACGTTACTGTTCAAAAAATATGTGGTAAATATAGTTTTTAAATATTTTGTGTTTATAAACATTACATAAGTTTTCAGTTTTTCGTAGAAAAAACTAAATACCTTTATAAGGCAGTTTTTAAGTAAGTCAATAAGTGAAAACTCTTTTTCTAGTTACGATGAGGCCACGTATAAGGGTGCTTCAGAAAAAGTGGGTTTACTTAACCATTCTAGGAGTAGAAAGAAGAAGCAAGTGTCAATTATACCTGCTCTAATAAGAACGTTTTGGCCTATGTTTATTTGCGGCTCAGCTTTCAAATTGATTTTTGATTGCTTTCTTTTTGTTAATCCTTATATTCTGAAGTGAGTATCTATAAAACTTTTTCGTTAGATATTTAAACCGTGATTTTTTATTAAATTTTAACTGGACTTTTTTAAATGTTCTGAATTAATTTTCATACTATTAGATTACTATCAATCATTTCTTATGAGGCAAATTAGGAAAATTTGTGTTTGTTTTTATTAAATCATTACATAAATAAAATAAAATTAGGCTAAAATAAAGAATTTTTAAATATACAGTATTTTATTTAACAAAAAATTATTTACAGATTGCTTCTCTTGTCTATAGAAAAAGATGAAGAAAGGTGGAAAGGTTACCTTTGTGCATGTTTGCTATTGTTTGCATCTATAGTTCAAACTTTGGTATTGGCACAAAGCATGAATAAAACGTTTATTGTTGGAAAGCGAATACGGACTGCTCTTATATCATCAATTTATCGGAAATCTCTTCGTATTTCAAATGCCGCAAGGAAAGAGACATCAACAGGAGAGATTGCTAATCTGATGTTAATAGATGCCGAAAGACTCGTCGAATTTATTAGCTCTGTGAATATGATTTGGTCGGCACCCTGTCAAATAATTATGGTCTTTATTTTCTTATGGAAATTATTAGGACTTGCCGTACTTTCGGGTTTATTGATCGTGATTATATTGATTCCCATTAATTTTTTTGTTTTTAATAAAATGAAGAATCTACAGACGTGGCAAATGAAACATAAAGATGAAAGGATAAAATTCATGAATGAAATACTTGATGGTATGAAAGTTTTAAAAATGTACGCTTGGGAATCTAGTTTTGAAAAAAATATTCAAGATATACGAGACCAAGAAATAGCGATTCTTAAACGATTTACCATTTTAAAAGCAGTTACGTCTTTTACTTGTTCTTGCGCGACTTTTTTTGTAAGTTATTGTGTTCTATTAATCTATTGTTACACTTTATTTTAAATGAATTAAAATTTAATTTCTATACTGTTTTCAGATATCCTTGTCATCATTTGGCACATTTGTGTTGCTCGATGAAAAAAACATGTTAAACGCAGAAATAGTTTTTGTATCTTTGTCTCTTTTTAATGTTCTTCAATATCCCTTAAATATGCTCCCTTCCCTAATTTCACAAATGACACAAGTAAGTATTGAAATTTAAAAATATATATACTGTATTCATTTTTAATCATTTTAGACATTTGTATCAATTAAAAGAATAAATGAATTTATGAATACACCAGAATTATGCCAAAACGATATAAAACATAATCTATCCGACAGTAAGTTTTAGATTATGGTGATTATATGTGTATAATCTTTCAAATGAATAAGAGGTGTCTCAAGACAATGGAGAAAGTCGTCTTATGGTTTTTGACTAATAAAGTAATTTGCTTTAAATTGACACCTTTAGTCAACCTCTTGTGTGCCACGATCACAAATGGACTTTAATGATTTTTACGTAATATATTCTTAAATAGTTGTTATCATTGGTGCTTTAGAACTTACGAGTAGCTACTGTTTTGTTTTTTTTTTTAAACATTTCTAAAAACACAGTTTCTATTTCTAAATTCTGAAACATGCATGACAGTATAGCTATGTATATGTTTGCAAATGAATTTAAATATTTCTTTATGTATGGCAGAAGCGCCAATTTAAAAAAGTCAAAATTATTCATAAATCAGAGGACTTTTACAAGACAGAATTCAGTTTTCTCGATAGCCTTGAGTCCCCTAAACGCAGTTTAAATATTATTCACTATTTGTAATATGTATATTAATCAATTTATTTTTGTCTTGTATAATTTTTAATTCAGAGTCACCTGTATTAATACAAGATGGAAATTTTTATTGGTTTGAGGAGCCTATATTAAAAGATATAAATCTTAGATTTGAGAAGGAAAAATTGACGGCAATCGTTGGAACTGTTGGTTCGGGCAAGAGTAGTTTAATATCTGCGATACTAGGAGAAATGAACAAAACTGGCGGAAGAGTAATTATTGCAGGGAAAGTAGCTTATGTTCCACAGCAGGCTTGGATATTAAATACAACATTGCGAGAGAACATTCTTTTTGGGAAACCATTTGATAAACAGCTTTACGAAACGGTTTTAAAAGTTTGTGAATTAGTATTTGATATGAGAACGTTTGAAGCTAAAGATGAAATTGAAATAGGTGAAAAAGGCAATACTCTCTCAGGAGGTCAAAAGCAAAGAGTGAGTCTTGCAAGAGCGCTGTACTCAAATGCCGATATTTATTTGCTAGACGATCCTTTGAGTGCCGTAGACAGTCGTGTGGGTAATAATATTTTTGAAAACGTAATAGGGCCAAATGGTGTATTAAAAGATAAAACTAGAATTTTTGTCACTCACAGTATAACACATTTACCTAATGTTGATAGAATTATTGTAATGAAGGAAGGAACAGTTATAGAAAATGGAACATATGATGAATTAATGAATAATAAAGGAGCTTTCTCAGAATTTATTACTTTCCACACGACAGAAATAAGTAACGAAAAACAAGAAGGTAGTTTTCCTACAGTTTTTTCAACTTGTATTGACATATAATATTTTTTTGTAGAGAAAAAGGATGACCTTAACTCCCTTTCAACTTTGACCGGCACAATAAACGGGAAATCGGAATCTCAAACAAGTTTGTTGGCAAAAGAGTTAATTACAGGGAAACTAATATCTTCTGAAAAAACTCAAAGTGGTACAGTGGGGTGGTCTATCTACAAATACTATTTTAAATCCATTGGTGCTTATACCATCCTAACAGCCATAGTAATGCATATAGCTTTTCAGCTTTTTAGCGTTGGTTCCAAATTTTGGATATGTAAATGGCCTGAAGATAAATATTTCTTAAGGAATGGAACTGAAAATAAAGTTAAAGAACACATGTATTTAAGTGTTTATGGAGTACTGGGTCTTGGTCAAGGCAAGTATATTAGCTAATGTTTAATATATATTTACTATTGTTGCAATAATTTCTTACATTTTATTTTTCTTTGATTTACTTACTGTCTTTGTAATTGATGCAATTTTATTCAGAAAATTTACTCTTAGTTATTATTTTTTAATGAGTACTTTAATTTTAGCTGTTTCGATTTTTGTGTCTTCAATTGCTTTATTTTTGGGTACTTTGAATGGAGCCAACATTTTACATAATATTTTACTTTTCAATGTTATGAGAGCCTCTTGTAATTTGTTTTTTGATATAACTCCTATAGGTAGGATTTTAGATAGGTTTTCAAAAGATGTCTATATACTTGATAGTGTCCTGCCAGAAAATGTGAATTCACTTCTCAGTACTTCATTATCAGTAATTTTTATATAGTCACAGTATTTCAGAATAGTTCAAATAAGTAATTTTAGGTCCTAGCAACTTTGTTTGTCATATCATTTAACACACCAATATTTATTGTATGTGTTGTACCTCTTGGAATTTGTTACTACATTGTTCAGAGGTTATATATAGCCTGTTCAAGACAACTTAAACGTCTCCAGTCGGTGTCAAGAGCGCCCATCTATTCGCATTTTAGTGAGTCATTGGCTGGAATGTCATCGATAAGGGCTTATGGGGTGGAAGATAAGTTTATACGTGAAAACGAGCAAAAAGTTTATGAAAATCAAAAGTGTTTTTACCCAAATATAATGTTGAATCGTTGGCTAGGGGTGCGTTTGGAAATGATTGGAAACTTTGCTATTTTCTTTGCTGCTATTCTCGCTGTTACACAAGAAAAACCCAATGCTAGCCTTGTGGGTCTTTCTATTAGTTACGCATTGCAGGTACATGGAATATATTCTGTGAGTTGTATATTTGCAAATAATTCTTAAACTATTTTAAAACAGATTACGCAAGATCTGAATTGGTTAGTGAGAATGGTGTGTGATTTAGAAACAAATATAGTAAACGTAGAACGAATAAAGGAGTACAGTGATTTACCAAAGGAAGCACCCTGGGAAATTCCTGAAATTGCTCCATCTACTGACTGGCCTGAAAACGGAACCATTACATTCAACAATTGCTGGATTAGATATCGGCCCAATTTGAAACCTGTTCTGAAAGCACTCAGTTTTTCAATAAAAGGTGGTGAAAAAGTTGGAGTAGTGGGACGCACAGGGGAAGGAAAGACCAGTTTTACACTTGCATTGTTTAGGTAAATATGACGAAAAAAATAAAAAATAAATAAATAAATTTTATAGTTGCATAAAAAAATAAAGGGTTGTGGAACTGGAATATGGAGAAATAATTATTGATGGTATTAATATTGCTACTCTAGGCCTTTACGATCTGCGATCGCAACTTACTATCATCCCACAAGACCCTATCTTGTTTTCTGGAACGTTGAGGATGAATTTGGACCCTTATTATAAATATACAGATGAAGAAATTTGGAAAGCTGCAGAAAATGCGCATATGAAATCTTTTATAGAAAGTAATTATACCGCTTAAAAACTTTAAAGGACATATTTGCACAATTTTTTAAATTATTAAGTATGTGCATTTTACATTGCAACATTTGTAGGTTTAGATTCGGGTTTGTATTACAAATTACAAGAAGGAGGGAAGAATTTTTCAGTTGGTCAGAGGCAGTTAATCTGTTTGATCAGGGCTTTATTAAGAAGAAGTAAAGTGTTGATCCTAGATGAAGCTACGGCCTCCCTGGATCTAGAAACGGATGATCTGATACAGAAAACGATCAGAACTGAATTTAAGAACTGCACTACGATTAGAATAGCACACCGCTTGAACACCATAATGGATTCCAATCGAATTTTAGTTATTGATGGAGGAACTGTAGTGGATTTCGATACTCCGAAAGCACTCTTGTCTAATAATAATTCAATTTTTTACAGCATGGCTAAATATGCTGGTTTAGTTAAGTAGTATTAAATAGATTAAACGGATTTGTGGTTTTGAACGAATTAAAAAATTATTGTGTATGATGGCAATTGATTAATATTAGTTATTGATGGAATTCTTTTTAAGATAAAATGATACAAAAGAAGATTTACTGCAAAAACATGTACTGATACTCATTTTATTATAAGTATTAATGAAAGTATTTATTTATTCTAGAATTTTTTGAAAATTGGAATATTTGGAGAATTTTTTAGTAGAGGTTAATTTCAATATACTAATGTAATATTTAATTTTTGAATTAATTTTTACCTACTACAGATTAACTTAAATTTTTCCTCATAAATTAAATCACATTAACGTGTTAATGTCTTTTATTCGAAATACTTGTGATCGCTTGTATTTTTTATCCCCAACCAAATCCAGTACCACACCTATAAATTAAGAAATGAAAGACAACTTAAAATTGTCATGAGAGGGATTCCTACGCCCATAACAATAGAGGAAATCGCTAAGGACCTGCACGAACAAGGTTACCCTGAAATAAAAGCTGCAAGAATGACAAACCGCAACGGACAAGAAATCCCACTAATCAAAATGAAAACGGACAGGATTTACAAATCCATATATAACCATAAACAATGTTGCAATCTGGACATCAAAATCGAAAGCCTATACAGAAAACAAACCTCGGGTCAACACCACGCTGTCAAAAGTTTGGCCACTCCCAGGCGGAATACAAGCGCCTGAAATGTGCAAGCAACCATTCCACCCACCTATGCACACAACTGCTCCGGATAACATCCCGCCAACTACAGAAACTGTCCAGAAAACCCAAAAAACAAATCCGAAGAAACAACAAAATCCAAACAAGCCCCTTCGTATAGTCAAATCAAAAAGGGCGACCACAACAAAACTACAAATAAAGAAGCACTTTCCACATTTCATTCAATATTATCAACTTAATCCAAGGTCATAACAAACAACAAAATTCATCAACAATACAAAACTACTGCTACAACACACCATCCTATGATAAACACCGCAAAAAGAACTGCAACTAGCTTAAAGATCGCCTACTGGAACGCTTAGTCGCTGCTAAGGAAGATCAACCACGTAGACGAAATGAATTAGCTACTTGAAGGTAAAACAGAAAAAACCGCGACTGGCACTCTATAACGGAAAATACAAGAGGTAGACACCTAAAACAATACGCCGATCAATAACAGCTATTAGTAATTGTTCTAATGGAACATACCCATTACCATGTTCCAACTAAAACCTCAGACATACTCGACATTGCCATTCTAAGGAACAACTCGAAACAACATGAAATAACCGCCCTCGATGACAGCGAGCTAACTTCGGACCACAACCCTTTGTATCAGTTCAGAACAAGAAAAGGACATACTTCAAATACAAACCACCAACAGGGAAAACTCCAAAACGACACTCCAAGAAAAACTACAAGATTTTCACCCCAACTGACGAACTTGATCAAGTAGCCCACAAACTCGAATTGCTAATCCAAGAAACCATCCACCAATGCACTCACATTAGGAAAAAAGAAATCAAAGGCACCTACATCCCTAACCCCATCATCGACCTGATCAAAGAGAAAAACAAACCAAGGAAAAAGTATTTTCAAACTTACAATCCCCAAGATAAAACAACTTATAATAAGATTACTAACAAAAAATTCCGTCTTTGCGATTTTCATAACTCCATGTGGGAAGAAAAACTTAAAGAAGCAGAATAATCCTACACCACGTTATACTCAATAGCCAGAAGCCTAAAGAACAAAGGAAACGACATAGGTCCACTAAAATCAGATGATAACACTGTGGCAATTACCGTCCAAGAAAAAGCAGAACTCCTTGCAACACATCTCGAAAAACAATTCAAACCTAATCCAGTATGCCACATCCTCCAGAACATCAACTACGAAACCCACGTTAAGCACTTGGCCCAGAAAATAATTGATAAACAAACCCTAGACCTGCAAATAACTACCATCACAGAAGAAATAACGGAAATAATCAAATTTCGGAAAAACAAGAAAGCACCAGGGACCACACAACATATCCAATAATACACTAAAAGAACTGCCAACATCAGGAATCGAAGCCTAACTAAATTATGCGACGCTGTCTTCAAACTCCAACATTTTCCGAAAACATCTGACGCAATTATGCCGCCAAAACTGAAAAAATCACCTGATCAGACAGGAAGTTACCGCCCTATAAGCCCACTAATAACGACGAGTAAGCTAATCGAGGCAATCACACTCAAAAACCTCTAAATCGAAATTGAAGAGAAAAATATCCCTTCTTAATTATCAATTTGGCTTTAGAAAGCAACACTACCACACAACAACTGGTTAGAGTCGCCACTTACATCTTGGCCGGCCTCAACAAAGGGAAAACAACCACAGCGACAACTCTGGATATCGAAAAATTCTTCAATAAAGTATGGATACAAGGACTAATCCTGAAACTAAACATTCCAAAAATCTCCAGTAGAATGATAAAACTGCTACACTCCTACCTCACAGAGCGACCATTCGAAAAGTAGGAAGTATCCATCCAACCCTAAAACACCAGAAGCAGGAGTCCCACAAGGCCCTATTATAAGACTCTCTATCTTTTATACACAGCTAACATGCCCACCAGAGATAACATTTTCATTGTACAATATGCGAACGATACCCTCATAGCAGCCCAGGCCCAAATAAGAACTGTCACTGTCAAAAGATTAAATAGCTACCTCACAGAGCTGGCAAAATGGTTAAATGCTTAGCGCATTAAAACCAATGAGTCCAAGACTGAAGCTATATTTTTCAACAGAAAGCACAGAACACCGGACAACGACATCATCTTTAAAGAAACCAAAATTCACCTCAAGAACGAAACAAAATACCTCGGAATCACATTAGACAGAACCTTGAACTTCAATAAACATATAATCAAAACAAGAGGAAAAGGACACGCAGCATTCAAACTCCTGTATCTACTGCTATGCAAAAACAGAAAATTAAACAACGAGGTCAAAACAAAAATATACAAAACATGCATACGGTCAATAATGACATACGGATCCGTTGCCTGGAAATACTCGAAATCCACCAAATTACTTGAGCAGGTTTCAAAATAAAGTCATCAGATCAACCTTAGGCGCCCTCTGGTACGTTAGAAATTCTCAAATACAACGTGAAATGAGCATATCTCCACTTGAAGACTTCCTGTACAACCTATCAACCAAATTCACCAAAAACTTGGATCTACACCATAATCGTGAAATAGTTTCCCTCAATACAATAAATAAGAACACAAAGGAAATTTACATCAAGATGCCACTTCAATGAAGGCTTCCCAAAAGTCAACAACGAAAATTTCACCACTAAACAACTTCACAAACATGCTAACATGGAAGTTAGTGTGCCACTTGGACCAACATGAAAATCCAGAGATCGACACACTGCCGATACTCCCACATTATTAGGCTACTACTCCACACGAACGAACCTACGGATGTCAATTATTTCATTATTAATGGAAGAACTGTATCACTACCAAATTAACTCAAATCTCTGTAATAATTAATAAATACAGGAATTATCAATTTTTTAATAGGATATAGCATATGTATATATATGGATCACCGTGTTTAGGTATATGTATATTTCCTGTTTAGAGATTACACGCCTTTAAATAATAAATTATTCAATTCAAGGTTATTATATTATTAATAACTTGCTACTAAAGGACAATGTTGTTTTATGCATATTTGTGAATATATTTAGTTAACATGCTTTTTTAATATCTTCAAGTATAGCTAATAAAAATATTTTAATATTTATTTCCGTATTATTTCAGAAGTTCTCTTCAAAAATTGCAATTAAATCAATAGGAAATTACTAATTAATGAGAGACCGTGACAAGAGGATTTTGCTTTGATATTTTTTACATATTGTCTACATATGTATATATCATATTCATAGATAAGTAAAGTCCTACTTTTATTACTTATAATAATAATAGTAAATGAAAACAGTTCACTTCAAAATATAAGTTACGCAACATTTTGTAAATTTGAGGACTTTCTGTAAAATCAAAATAACTGCTTTTTTGAGCTCATATGATTAATCTGTTTGTTATTAGAACACAATAAACTTTAAAAAAAGTTTTGTCTATCTGTATGAGCTAATTTTTGAAACGGCTCAATCGATTTCGATAGGATTTTTACATACATGAAGAGAAGATTGTTAGGAGTGATCTAGGCTACTTTTTTACGCCCAAAAGTTAGTGGGTAATACGTATGCAAATAGTCTTCAGATAGTTCTGTAAAATATTAGGGGAAATTTTATTTATAGAATTGACATTTATTATTTTTATGAATAATAAATGTGATTATTTGTATAGATAATCTCTGCTATGTTTAGACTACGTTTCAACATTAAAGTAATACTAATTACTAGATACTTATTAAGCCAAAGGAATTTCCAAATAAAAAACTATTCACCTGCCACCAATAATATACCCAATAACATACAAACCGGAATCGGTTTTAGCGTTGTACTACATGTATATATTCCGCGCTTTTTTTAATGGAAATACTTATGACATATTTTGCAATTGACCTTGAAGGGCATCCTAAGAACGGGTTTTGTTTGTCTTAAAATCATTAAACTAACTATGACCTTTTACTTAATTGCTATAATGATGTGTATCCCCACCTTCTTTAATATAAAAATACTTTTTTCAATTAACGCAATGAAAATAATATTCCATTTTCACATTATACAATCGCTTTTATACGTTTATAGGTACTTTTGTACATTTTTAAGTATTCATCCCCCTCATGGAGTCTCAATCTAATTAATGAATTAAATAAATGAAACTTTAGTCCAGTGACTTATTGACAATTACAGCATCTTTTTAATTGTAAAAATATTTTATAGTTAATTGTAGAATGTTTAATAAATCTTCCTAATTTATATTAAACAAATGTGAACAATGTTTAATTAGGTATCTATTTTTTCATACCTATTATTAGGGCCTAACAAATATACTTACTCTTTGTGTCTTCAGAATTCAAAAAACCCTTTCAAGTGACTTTAACAATATTATGAAATTAATAATTTATAATTTTTATATAGTAAAAGCTACAGTTTTTATTAGAATAACCTTTGAGAAAAATAATTTTGTGAGGTAACAGATAAGTAACTAAGTTGCTGTTATTATCTCTAGTTTACCAAGTATTTCGCCGAATGGGCGACTCGTGTTTACCAAAAGAAAATTGCTAGTGTGTTGCAAGTTGCAAGGAATGGTTGCAATTATTGCAGTGCATTTCGTGGTGTTCTTCGTTGCTGAGCGGCTGCGAGTAAATTGTGCTTATTAATGTTAACGGCATTAATAACAGTCATTCGTGGTAAATGTGCTCAAGGATTCGGTCCATTCATAAGTCGTTCAATTGAATTTAAATTATTGCTAATAAACCCAAGTTTTTTTGTGTATTAGTTGAGGAGATTAGGGCCTGTTAATGTTACTAAAGTGCTAGTGCTAGTTTGCTAACAGAAACCATAATGGATAATTTTTGCGGATCAGAATTTTGGGTATGGTTTTTGTCATTGTTCTGATATTTTTAAAGCTGTTTCTTACCTTAGTAATATATAGACAAGTTGTTCTTGACCTGCTTAATTTAAATTCATTAAATTTTAGAATGAACTATATAATTAACCTCAAATTATTATATAATTTATTTTGTAAAATTTATTTATTGTAGAATGTAAATCTAACATGGAATACTGATGATCCAGATTTTACAAAATGTTTTGAACAAACTGTCTTGGTATGGATCCCTTGTTTGTTCTTATGGGTTTTCACAAGTTTAGAAGTTTTTTACATAGCCAATAGTAAAAATCGAGATATCCCCTGGAGTGTTGTAAATATATTAAAACTATTCACTACTGGTGCTTTAATAGTATTGACAATCACAGATTTAATAACTACGACAGGTAATAGTGGTGAAGAAAATCCCATTTATAATGCAGACATTTCAACCCCAGTGATAAAACTTTTAAGCTTTGTAAGTATAAATTAAATATTTTCCTACTTTATTATGTGTCTTGTTTTCTGTAATTGTTTTCATAAACAATTTCTTATAATATCAAAAAGTAGTTATTTGAATGTCATTATTAGATAATGAAAACTTTTTGTGCCTCTTTTTACACTGGAAATGTACAAAATAAGTTTTTGTTTTAGATATTATCAGCAATACTTGTTTATTATAATAAAAAACATGGATTACGGGCATCAGGATTGTTGTTCCTTTTTTGGTTTTTCTTACTTTTATGTGGAATTCCACAGTTTAGGACGGAAATTCGTGAATATAGATCAGAGTATTCTGATATTAACTATTCAAACATAAGTTACTTAATTTACTTTTCTCTAGTCATTGTGATATTTTTATTAAATTGCTTTGTTGACAAAGAACCCAGGAAGACAAAATATCCTAAATCACAGGTAAGAATGTTGTGCACTTATTTTTTTTGTGACACATAGTTACTTTTGAGAAAAATATTTATTTAAGAAAGAGATAAAGAATTGTCCTTATAAGTTGCTATTTTATTTGCTTTGTTTACTGACATTCTAAGAATGATAGCATATTTATACATGAGTACGCATACACAACATGTACACAACATACATGTATGTAATGTTAAAACAATAAAATGTATGTTAAATGACAATTGAAATATTTGAAGAATTGGATTCTGTACTTAGTTATAAGAGAAGTGAGAAATTACTTTGTGAACAACTTTTTATATTTTTCCATGTTTTTTTAAATTACCCCAATAATTTACTTGTGACATATATATATTGCTTTTTTTGTATTATTAATAAGTCACATATGCAACATTACTATAACTTATTTGCTTTTTATATATCCTACTAACATTCAAAATTTGTTTTAAATTTACTTTGTTTAGTAATATGCATTTTGTAATGTGTATTATCTACGTATATTGTTACATGATAACAAAACCTGGAACTAGAGAAGTGGCTCATACAGTACCTACTTATGCATTATCTAATTCAAATGTTTTAATTGAAAACTCATGCTTCAGTTTTCAGTAATAAATAAAAAAATCAAAAAACAGATTAAAAGTTATGCTAATAATTCTTTTCTTTTCTTAAGAATCCATGTCCGGAAGACGGCAGTAGTTTTCTTTCACGTCTCACCTTTAATTGGTTTAATGCTTTAGCATTGAAAGGTTACAGACGTCCTTTGGACATCTCAGATTTGTGGGATATGAAGCATGAAGATTCTGCACAAGAAGTCGTGCCAATTTTTGATAAATATTGGCAAAAGAGCTTGCAGAAAATTGAAGGGTAATATTTCCACATTGACTGCAATATTTATTTTTTGTAAATTTGATTTCATAAGTAAGCTTTCAATGAATAGGCCAGTCAAAAAGATAAACACAGATTAATAATAAACGTGTTTTAAACAAGTATATTATTTCAAAGATCCTCTTTTATTTCAATTTCTGGTCTATCGCATCGAGTCTATATTTGGTTAATATTATGCAAGCTGGATATACAGGTTATGTGTTAAGTTGCATATATCCGATTAAAATAAGCAAGTTTTTAAAACAACGTTTGTCTCAGATGGCACCTATATATTGAATTGACATACCACCTAGAAAGCACCCATTTATTATATACTAAATTTAGAGATGTTTTCGAAAACGTGATTACATATATGTCAACAAATATTGATCGTTTAATAGTTTAATAGTACTTATGCTATTATAATTTTTTTGATGTTTTCTCTTCGATTGAAGAAAATGTTCTTTTTAATACTAAAATATTTCAGGTTACATCAGACACGAGCTTCTTTCAAAGGAGATTCGGCTAGTGTTAATTTTATAGACGTTTCTAAAAAAAAAAAGAAGGCGTCTGTTTTACCGGCTCTTGTGAAAGCATTCGGACCAACATTTCTTTTTGGAGCTTTACTTAAATTATCTCAAGATATTCTAACATTCGTTAGTCCTCAAATATTGAGGTGAGTACTATTTTTTACCAAACTAGAAGCAATTTCAATTAAAGGTAATCTCTTTTTTTGCGTCTTCCTTATTTGATGTGTAATTGTTTAAAATGAACAGACTGCCTTTAATTGGAATATCTTCTTTTTGAGCACCTTTACGTCTTCGTCCCGAATGGGACGTGACACTATGATATGTAGATGAATAAATTTTAGTATATAATTGGCAACTCTTAGTAACTAATCCTTGTAATTTTTAAGGTTACTTATAGATTTCGTTAAAAATAGAGAATCTCAATGGAAGGGTTACCTTTACGTTATATTATTGTTCGCTACTGCTATGATCCAAACGCTCATACTTTCGCAGTATTTCAACAGAATGTTTATAGTAGGCATGCGCATACGTACCGCCCTTATATCAGCAATTTATAGAAAAGCTCTACGTATGTCTAACACTTCCAAAAAAGAGACAACCGTCGGCGAAATTGTGAATCTTATGTCGGTGGATGCACAAAAGTTCATCGATCTCACCGCTTATTTGAATATGCTATGGTCAGCGCCTTTACAAATTTTACTTGCCTTGTATTTCTTGTGGGATATCCTAGGACCGTCCGTGTTAGCTGGTCTGGCTGTGATGGTTATTCTCATACCTATAAATGGATTTATAGCTAATAAGGCCAAAGTACTTCAAATTAAACAAATGAAAAATAAAGACGAACGGGTAAAATTGATGAACGAAGTACTTAGTGGCATTAAAGTACTTAAATTATATGCGTGGGAACCGAGCTTTGAAGAGCAAGTACTTAAAATAAGGGGAAAGGAAATAAATGTGCTGAAAAACGCTGCCTATCTTAACGCTGGTACTTCTTTCATTTGGTCTTGTGCGCCGTTTTTGGTAAGTTGCATCCATGAATAAGTTTAATTGAACAAGTTCTATGAGGAAATAATCTTGAGGCTTAATTTCTTATTCTATTTTTTGACATATTTTATCGTATCCTTATGTTGGAACTTGGCTTTGTTATTATGTTATTATTGATGAATCGTAAGACTACTTTCAGAAGTCGTAAATATGAATAAACTTAAAATTAGTCGATAGTTGTATTTAGAAGGATTAGGTAACAGATCAATTTACAGTCATTTATAAATAACGTGTTCGCATCCTTGAGTGATAATTTATTATGTATGCATTATATAGAGAAAAAATTTATAAGTGCCCTTGTAATCAATGAATGGAGTATTTAACTGCAAAACTTGATCTTTAATAAACAATTACATTTGATTATAGTATATGTTTATTGCACATTTTCTTCATAATATTATCTCTGTTATTCAGTACGTTTTAATATTAAAAAGAATGACAATAAAAAACTATACATAAATTGTTTTGAAACATAAAATTATTTGTATGTTAAATACGTTCTTCAGTTTATGTTTTTTTTATATTTTATGTGTATACAGGTAACAATGCTTACTTTCGTGGTTTATGTTTGTTCTGATGATAGTAATGTACTGACGCCACAGAAGGCATTTGTATCTTTGACATTATTTGCCATTATGCAAATGCCTATGTCACTTCTGCCGATGTTACTAGTTTATGTTGTTGAGGTAAAATTAAATATGATTATTGCATTCTTTAAAAGGTTGTGGAAACTTTGGGACAGAAGTAAAGCTTTTAATTTCAATATTAACTTATGTAAAATTAGACAAAAAAATAATTCTTTACCATTTTCATTTTAAACTTAAATGGTTTGTCGAAATTTTTATTAATTAATACTATAAATTGTCTATGAATTTAATAGATTAACTATATGCAAGTTTAAGAACTTTATAAATATTTTTAATGAAATAGTTATCGAAATTTCGTTTAATTATCAAATTATCATATAGCGTTATATCATCGTATATAGATGTTTGCTAATTATTGCATTGAATAATAAGCAAGCATATGGATCAAATAACAAATCGATTTAACATCAAACATTTTTTTTAATAATTCATGCTTAGCCGCATCTTTCTCCCTTGCATGTCAGGTATCGCTTGTATCTTTTGCCACGTTCGTAATGGTGGATGAAAATAACGTATTTGATGCAGAAACGGCGTTTGTATCACTATCCCTTTTCAACATACTGCGTTTTCCTCTTAGCATGTTACCAATGATGATCTCCAACATGGTGCAAGTAAGCTATGGTAACTTATTTACATGTATCTAAATTTTAGTGTAACACAAACGTTTCTCACTTAAGTAATATTTACCATTATTTAATGCATTTATTAGCTCAACTTTTTAGTAATTGTTTTAATAACAGTCTGGTTTTGGTCTTTATTAAATCAAATTTACACAGTCCTATGAAAACTGACGTTTTTATAGCATCGTTAAATTAGAAAATAATTATAAGTTACTTTTAGACGTGGGTGTCTGTTAAAAGAATAAATAAGTTTATGAATACCGAAGAACTTGATCCTAATAATGTTCAACATGATCCATCTGAAAGTAAGGGAATAACAGTGTTTTGAATTCGAGTATTTTTATAAACTTTTGATTATTTCTAGCATCTCCAATAGTCATTGAGAAGGGAAGTTTTGATTGGGGCGAAGATCCTATTTTGAATGATATAAACCTTCGGATTGAGAAAAAAGAACTTATTGCTGTTGTAGGAACCGTTGGGTCGGGCAAAAGTAGTTTAATTTCGGCCGTTGTGGGCGAAATGAATAAAATAAAAGGACGCGTTAACACTATCGGACAAATAGCTTATGTTTCTCAACAAGCTTGGATACAAAATGCGACTTTAAGAGATAATATTTTGTTTGGAAAGCAATACAATGAGAAATATTACGATGCAGTGGTGGAAGCTTGTGCTCTGAAGCCTGATTTCAGCATGCTCCCAGCCGGTGATCAGACTGAAATTGGTGAAAAGGGTATAAATTTATCAGGAGGTCAAAAACAAAGAGTTAGTTTGGCGAGGGCTGTGTATGCGAGAACCGAAATTTATTTGTTGGATGATCCCTTGAGTGCAGTGGACAGTCACGTTGGTAAACATATTTTTGAGAAGGTTATAGGTCCTCACGGTTTGTTGAAGGATAAAACTAGAATTCTTGTAACACATAGTATTACTTATTTACCCGAAGTAGACCGAATAGTTGTTATAAAGGATGGTCGGATATCGGAGACAGGAACGTATAGAGAATTGTTGGACAGCAAGGAGGCGTTTGCAGAATTTCTGAATCAACACATGGCGGAAGTTTCTGACGAGGAAGTTGAAGAAGGTACACTTCATTTTAATTTAAAGTACTAATATGTTTTGAAGTGCGTAAGATTTCTATCACTTGTTTTTTAGACTTGGACGAATTAAAAAAGCATTCTAGTGGTGCCCTAGTTGAATCTATCCGTAAATTGTCTCGTAATTCCTCTAGAACTGAATCCACACCTGATCGAGCAAACGGTAGTTTAACCCGACAACGGTCAGTCGACAGTTCTGTAGAAAAGAGTACTCGTAACAGGTCACAATCGAAAGAATCTATTATAAGAAGCAAGCAAGATCTTGTGGGGGAAAAGTTGATCGAAGTTGAAAAGGCTGAAACAGGTAGCGTCAAATGGGCCGTCTACAAACACTATCTAAAGTCAATCGGGGTATTGCTCACTGTTGCTACCATAGTGTTGAATATAATTTACCAGTTCTTTAATATTGGCTCTAATTTCTGGTTGAGTATTTGGTCGAACGATAACAGTACAAACGTAAACGGTACAGTGGATGCTGCCAAACGAGACATGTATTTAGGCGTATATGGTGCCTTAGGTATCGGACAAGGTACGTTTATAACCACCTGATTAGCCTGTTTATACTTTTTTTATGCATGATCATGATCAGTTGTTGCTAGCATCACTCATGCGTATATAATAATTTATATTTTTATTAGTAGTTGAAGGTACTTGTTGACACAAATTTTAATGGAGTTTAACTAACTGTAATATGAACATGATGATTAATGTGGAAAAATTCGTAAGTGAATATGTGAACGTAATTAAAAAAAGATAATAAGCAAGTGTAAGCTTTCATGGCTGGTGTTTTTGTTGTAATGAGTATTTGGTTTTGATCTTTCTGGTGTTTCGACTGAAACTGCAACATGTATTAGTGAGGGTGTAGTTAGGAGGTTGTCTAGGTCGAAGTTGCTTCATAAGCTGCATGGTGATGTTACCTGCCGCATATACAGGCGAAACATCGGGAAGAAATTAGCAAAGACAGCGGCCAAAAAGCTCGAAACCAAATACTCATTACAACAAAACGAAAATATTTGTTTTGAGTAGGGATCTAAAATATATAATAATTGATATCCTTAAAATTGAAGTCGATTAATATTAAGTGTTACATATACGTGCTACTAATAATTATTGAATGATTATAACATATGGTTTAGATGTTTATCTATGGTGATTTTATACCTTAATTGTTAATTAAATATTACGGATAACTAATATTTCATATAATGATTATTAAAAGAAAAAACTTGCTTTATAATGTTTAAAAAGGTTTTATTAAATTCTACATGTTTCGCCATTTTATGTATTTGTCAAGAGTATTACAGGTATACTGTAATATATATGTAGAATTTAATAAAAACTTTTTGAAACATTATAAAGCAAGTTTTTTCTTTTAATAATTATTATAAAAATGTTTCATAATCATCCGTCCGCTTTATCAATATTAATTATTAATATTTCATACTAGTCGTAGTCATATCGTGTTGTATACTATCATTTCGAATTTTCAACGAAGAAAAAAGTTATAAAAAAGTTAAAAATTATGATGTAACGTAACGCATTGAAAAATTCGTATTATTTACATTGTTCATAAACAATCAATAGTTCACTTAACGGTGAAAATATTAAAATCGTTGTTTTTATAACGTACATTAATTGTTTTTAAGTTTTATACATTTTAAAAAAGATTCATGTGTATCGTTATATATTGGCCACTTTAGATATTAATATGGATGTTAAATTAAACATAAATTGGTTATTGTTTTGTTTTGATGTGTTTAAAGTTTTAACTGCCCGTAACTGCTTCTTTATTGACCACCATTATTCATTTTACATCAATGCATTAATTGATTTATTACACAAAACATCAACTATTAATTAATATATAAATTGACAAAAATGCATATACTAAGTAGTTCTGTTTTTTCTTGACACTAATTTTTATTTTTAAATATCCTGTATAGTTTATTATTTTTGCTGTCTGTCTCAAATCAGAACGCTGTCTGTTTTGTTTTGTAAAATATAATTTTTGCTTTGTTATGTTATTGCTTTTCTTTCCCAGTCGGTGTTGTTTTGGTGAAGGGATTTTAGGGTGCTTTGATACATTGGTGTTATAAGGTCTCTAAATTTTTATCATAAATAGATCGGCAACATTTTTTGTCTGATATTCATAATTTTTTGTGCATTGGTTATCCACAGTTTTATAATTTTATTTATTAGGTGTATAAATGAATACCTGTATAGCGAGTAATTTTTAAAATTTTGTTTGAAGTACCAAGAACTTTTAAACTGTCGTTTTAATTCCCTATTTAATTCAATTATCTGTTTGTAAAGGTTGGTTGATTATATAGTTAAAGTAAAAAAATCCCATCTTGTTTAAACTTTGCTGCCTCTATTTAATTGATTTAGTTCTTTTCTTTTCTGTATTTTTATTTTAAACAGTATCTCGATGTAACATTAGTATGTTGTGTCGTTTTTGTCTTTGATAGGTTTTTCGATTTTCAGCGATATCGATATTTTTATCATCACTGGCATTATTTATCGGGTCACTGAATGGGGCTTTCGTATTACACAATTACTTGCTCTGTAGCGTTATTCGAAGCTCTTGCAATATGTTTTATGACGTTACACCAGTGGGAAGGATTTTGAATCGATTTTCTAAAGATATTGATGTGTTGGATACTGTTCTACCAATGACGATAAGAGCTTGGCTTAATTGTTTTCTTGGGGTAATAATTATTGTTACTTGTGAACGCTGAGAAGGAGTAGGAAATAATTACAAGCAGTTATATTTAAATGTTATCCCACAATTGTGCTGTTGCCTAATGAATTAACTTTGTGTATATATTGATATTTGGTGAAAGGGTAAAATGTTCAAATTGTGTCATTGAGATGTGCTTTAATGTTGGTTATCATGTCTTCCATTCTGTTGGGATATACCTTTTTGTGGTTGTCACTATTAAATTTTATTTTCAAAAAATATATGTTTAATACAGGAATAATTATAAACATGCTTGAAATGTCTCTTTTGCGACACATTTAGATTACCACTGCATGAAAAGCATGTTAAATTAGCATACTAGTACAGCATATATGCTGTGATTAACTAGTAACTGTCTTATTAAGAAGGCATAGCAGTTTTAAAATTATTCAAATAGGTAGAAAGTTAACTTTATAGAGATTGTGGCATTCTCTTCAGAATCAGTATAGTGATTAGTTGCGATACATGCTGCAATTCAAATATTTAACGATATTCATAAAAAAAATATCGAAAAATCCTTTAAAGTTTTTTAATCGTTTACTTATTGGTTAATGGTAGCATTCACAATCGTCTTTATAATGATATAAATATCGACCATGAATTACTAGTATGTCTGTATGAAGTAATCTAAAGTAATTTTTAGGGACGTTATTACTTTTATCTATAAGCTATTGTTGGCAGTTACAATTTTTAAATAAAATCAGTGAAGTATTGATTTTATTGTTTATCGATTAAACTACGTCACTTTATTATGTTTATTTTATATACATATGTATAAGTGTGTATGTTTTAAATAACTGATTTGAATTTAATGTACACGGTGTTTCAGAAAAACTATAATGAGACATATTTTTCGTCTCAGTACATAATTAATTGGCAAATAACGGTATACTTATAATATAAACGAGAGTACACTTTTCTGTAAACAGAAGGGGTGAAACTTCTGCATGAGTTGTTAGCGAGGGATTTATTGCGACTCCTGGTTGCAGCAAAGAAGTTTGTTAATTACTGATCATTCTATAATAATTATGCATTTGATTTCCTAAAATAAATTAACAGTATACTCTGAAACACATTCGGAATACCGTGTAATAATAATGCATTATGTAATTAATTTTTTTAGTTGTTTTTTTTGCTATATCGTCAGTTATATTGGCTCAAGGATCTTTAGAAGGAGCTAAGAAACTTCATCAATATTTACTTTCAAATATATTGCGCTCTTCCGCAACCTTTTTTTTTGTTACTCCTGTCGGTAGAATTCTTTCACGATTTTCTAATGACATTGACACCATCGACATGAAATTGCCTGCTTTTCTGGAATCCCTTGTGGCTCAAGTACTCAAGGTATTTATTATCTATTCTTGTGTGCACTGTGTCTGTTTGGTCAAACTGAACACAATTACATAAAAATTTAAAGCGTTACGATCATGATTTTAAAAAATAGTATAATTAGCTGAAACGATTTGTAGTAATATTTTATTTTTTTAAAAATTTAGGTTTGGAAGATGTGATAACCATAATATTTCGAATTCTGTACGAGCCATATTTAGTTTTTTTTTTGCGGCTTTATAAAAGAAAGTGCATACTTAAATAAAATACACTTATTGCTTAATTTACAGCTTTGTAAATTTACGCTACTCCAATATAAAACTGAGTATTTACTAATTTAATACATTAATAATAAGTAATTTAATAAAATTAAACACTACAATTAGTAAAAGTTTCAAGAAAATTTATTTGTAACTTGCTACAATATGGTTTTACTATATCACATACCATATTGTTGAGTTACAAATAAATTTTCTTGAAACTTTTATTAATTGTAGTGTTTAATTATATTACGAATAAGTTTCAATATATAATGATTCCAGTAATCAACAATTAGTAATTTAATTAATAACAAAGCAAAAATTATTATCTCCTAGATAGAAGTATTAAATAACTTATGTAGGCACTATATCATGCATATTTCGCTTTTATAGATAGTTTTTAAAAGTTACGGTCAATAATGTTTTCTTTCCGTAAGTAATTGGAAAAACATATTTTAAAAAAAATTATTCAATCTAATATCGACAAAACGATTTTCAGCAATTGGTGTGGCGTTAGCTGACTTAGCGCCCGAGATAGGTTGTTGGTGCGCAGCCCGCACTATGCATAATTTCTTACTTAAAGGTATAATTAGGGCTCCTTTAGCTTTTTTTGATACTACACCTACTGGGCGAATAATGTCCAGGTTTTCTAAAGATGTTGAAGTAATGGATACCGGTTTACCGTGGCACATCGTTGATGGAGTTTATTGTTTGTTCGAGGTATATATGTAGACTGGTACTTTGGTAGTTAGAATCATATGCATTTTGTCATTATTTGTGGAAACGTCTTGAAATTGTTCGATCAAAAACTGTGAATCGAAAGATGTTTTCTAACTTCACTGCTGTTTTTGAAAACTAACACAACACGCTTCTTTTATGTAACTGTGTTCCAATTAATTACTATCAAAAAATGAGTTTAAATATAGCTGCTTTTTAAATGTGAAATTAGTTATTGGTGAATTGAATAGATTTTGATGATGATTTTGTGATACAGTCGTATTTAAAGTGATTATGTTTTGCAATATTTTTAACTAAATTCATATACTTAAAAGAAATTGGTAATTTCAAAGACATATACAATAATCTGATAGATAAATATACGGTTGTATATGTAAATTTTTAGGTTTTGTCTACCATACTGGTTATCAGCATAACAACTCCGATATTCATATCTGTAATAGTGCCTATTGGTATTTTTTACTATTTTATTCAAAGATTCTATGTAGCGACATCTCGACAGCTGAAGCGATTAGAATCAGTGTCTCGTTCTCCAATATATTCACATTTTGGCGAAACTGTGGCAGGAATACCTTGTATACGGGCCTACAAGGAACAAGAACGATTCATTAAAGAATCTGAAGCTAAAGTTGATGTTAATCAAGTTTGTTATTTTCCGAGCATTATTTCAAATCGATGGTTAGCTGTGAGACTTGAAATGGTAGGGAATTTAATTATATTATTCGCTGCCTTATTCGCTGTTCAAGGAAATCAAAACGCTGGAATGGTCGGTTTATCGATCAGTTACGCCTTACAGGTAAAAAAAGATATTGTAATTCTCTAATGATATTACAATTTAACTAAAAACAATTACTTCGATAAAATAGGATAGTGTAATTTTCATCACATAGTTATTTTAAGTTGTAAAATATTTGCAGATTACTCAAACATTAAATTGGCTCGTTCGTATGACATCAGATGTTGAAACTAACATAGTGGCTGTAGAAAGAATCAAGGAATATGGCGAAACTCCTCAGGAAGCACCTTGGGAAATACCTAATAAAGCTCCACCCAAATCTTGGCCTGACCAGGGCGCAGTATCGTTTAATAACTATTCTCTTCGTTATCGTCCCGGTTTAGAATTAGTTCTTAAAAGGATAACATTTTCCGTAAAAGGTGGAGAAAAAGTAGGTATTGTTGGACGGACAGGAGCTGGAAAATCTAGTCTAACTTTGGCCTTATTTAGGTAATTACAGTTTTTTTTTATTTTGGGAAACATCCTTTTAGTGTTTTTATTTTCTAGGATAGTAGAAGCAGCAGAAGGAGATATTACCATTGATGGTATAAACATTTCTGAATTAGGTCTACATGATTTAAGATCACAATTAACTATTATTCCTCAAGATGCGGTGCTTTTTTCGGGTTCCTTAAGAATGAATTTGGATCCATTTAATAAACATTCGGACGAAGACGTGTGGAGAGCTTTGGAATTTGCTCATTTAAAAAGTTTCGTGAAAGGTAAATTTTTAGTTCAAATTATTTACTTTCTCTATACGTTATTTTTTTAAAGGACTTCCTGCTGGTCTGAATCATGAAGTAACTGAAGGGGGTGAGAACCTGTCTGTAGGCCAAAGACAACTCATTTGTTTGAGTCGGGCTCTGCTGAGAAAAACGAAAGTATTAGTTTTGGATGAAGCAACTGCTGCTGTTGATTTAGAAACGGATGATTTGATTCAGCAGACTATAAGAACGGAATTTAAAGATTGCACTGTGCTCACTATTGCACATAGATTGAATACCATTATGGATTCTGACAGGGTTATAGTCTTGGATAAAGGTTCCGTTATGGAATTTGATTCGCCGAAAAATTTGATGTATAATAAACAGTCTATTTTTTACGGAATGGCCAAAGATGCCGGTTTGGAAAAGTATCAGTTTCCAGATACATAGTATACATACATCCATAAAGTCTATTTTGACGAATCGTAATATTGATTTGATTACATTAATAAAAATTATAATAATTTAAAAGAACTATGATTTTATATTACTAGTTCTACCGGAAGGTTTAATTAATTTTAACATCACCTCATTGAAAACTAAGCAGATCTACCTCGAGATTTTTTTTTAAAACAGTATTTACTTATTTTTAGATAAATTGTACTTTTTTTACACACAAGTAATAATATATGGCCATTAGGTAATGTCTATTTTACTTTGATTGTTACGTGTAAATTGTAATTGTAGCTACACCACTTACAATAGCATTTTGTATATAAAAAATATTACAATAATTTTATAACATGCAATAAAAAGAACAATAATGTGTTGTGCTATTATTATAAAAACATTGAATTTTAAAAAATCTACATTTACATTTTAATCATTATTTTTTATAAAGTACGTTAATTTTAATGTACGTAAAATATAATTTAATAAATTTTAGAAATATACAGGCGATTAATCAAAGTAACTTTTCGATTGATTTATAAATAATTGTCACTATTATTCAGTTAACGTAATATATATGATATACCTGCAATAATGCGTATTTATAATGTACGTCTTGCCAGTTTCTTGTTTGTTTTGCAGATTACATGAAATGTTTGTAATGCACAAGGTTTTTTTGAACTGTTCATGTTGTATACCGTGCACATTTTATTAAAATAAATTGCAATTTGTTTTATATTAAATTGTTTTATTCTTTTTATCCTTATCATTGTATTGTGCATATAATTTGAACCTTAAAGCGAATTTCATTAATTTTGTAAATTGTGAAAAGGTGAAATTATTGTTATTTTAAGGTTTGTTTCATTTTTATACATTTTAAAGAGAAAAAATAGCACTACCATATTTGCTTAGAACTGTAGCTTATTTTTATTCTTGTATTATACAGTTTACTTAAGTAATACTTTAATGAGAGCGGCTTGCAATGAATTTTTTATAATTTGTAAGAACTTTTTAAAGGAATTTTTGTCTATACTTAATACATGTCACCTTAAAAAAACGATTTATATTTAAAAAAGAATATTAACCTTTTATCTTATCACACAGTTGCTTATTTTTATTTAATTATTTCTATCAACATTTTTGAGGTTTCACAGAAAAGCGAAGATAAAGGCTGAAATATATTATTATTATTTTATCTACATTTAAGTCCAAATAAAAACAATAGTACGTGCAAGTACGTTTTCGTACATGCATCTCTTATCACAAGTAAGACATACCCGCTTCTTTTTTATTTTGCAACTTCTAATGTAGTCTTTTATCGCTTAGACAAGTATTTTTTTTGCAGTTCAAGTACAAAATTTTATCAACCCGTACATTTATATTAATTATACGTAAAATGGTGGTGGCAAGAAAAATTTTATTAGCTAAACATTTTCAAGGAGAACCTAAAGAAAAAGATTTTCAAATGGTGGAAGAAACTTTACCACCTATTAAGGATGGAGGTAGGGGTTAGAATAATATTTTATGTATTTATATAAGTGTGTTTTAAAGAATAAGTGTCCTTTCGTATCTATTTACTTGTTATTTACAAATATAAATGATTATTGTATGTTTGTATAAGTAATTTATACCGTATACCAGGAACATCCTAAAAGTATTAAATTTGTTACTGTCATTTGACCATTTATTTTTCCAAAAAAACTAACGCAACTCTGTTGCAAATTAAAATCATGTTTTAATATTTTTAGAGTACTTAGCTGAAGCTGTATTTTTAACTGTTGATCCTTATATGAGGGCGTATGCCCATAATTTACCTGAGGGATCTCTAATGGTTGGTGGACAAATAGCTAAGTAGTTTAATCAATAAAAAACGATGGATGTCGGTTATATAATTTTTGTTTACTTAAGAATTTTAGAAAGTAAAAATAGCAAGTTTCCTGTTGATAAGTATGTATTCGGGAATTTTGGTTGGCGCACATATACAATAAATGATGGTAATGCATCAGATAGAACAGGGCCAGGTAGTTCCCCACCAAACATATTACCCGATTTCGGTAATGTACCAATAACTGTAGGATTAGGAGCTCTGGGAATGCCTGGGTAAGTATTAATAAGTGTACCGATCACATGTAAAATGATTATCAAATTTCATGTGATAGGCTTACTGCTTACTTTGGCTTTTTGGACATATGTAAACCAAAGCCAGGAGAAACGGTTTGCGTGAGTGGAGCCGCAGGAGCAGTGGGTAGTCTTGTAGGACAAATTGCAAAAATAAATAGATGTAAAGTTATTGGAATAGCAGGATCCGAAGAAAAGGGATCATATTTAATCGACGCTCTTGGATTCGATGCATTTGTTAATTACAAAAAAGACAATATTGATAAAAAGTTGACGGAAGTAGCACAAGATGGTATTGATTGCTATTTCGATAATGCAAGTTCACTTGCTACATCGTGAAACATTTTTTTTATTGTGTATTTTAGGTTGCTGGAGAAATAAGTACAACGGTAATGAAACATATGAACGTCAATGGTAGGGTATCCGTATGTGGATCCATTTCTAGCTACAATTTTGATTATGTTCATGATCCACCTAAAGGTGATTTTTTTACATGTGTAAATTATAACATCAATATCATTTCATTTTTAGTCACTATCCCCTTTCCCTACATTTTGAACAATCAACTGCTCATGCAAGGATTCCAGAGTTATTTATATATTCATCGTTTTGATGAATGTTTTGCACAAATGTTACAATGGATTAATCAGAAAAAGATTAAACATCCCGAAACAATGACCACAGGTTTTGAAAATATGCCAAAGGCCTTTATCGAAATGTTACAGGGTAAAAATTTGGGAAAGGCTATCGTGAAAGTATAAGTATATGCAATACAACTTCCTTAAATAAAATAAACACGTAATTGTGTACAGATTTTTCAATTTTGTTCCCTATGTGTTCACTTACGTCTGCTGAACGTCATCGGTTAATTTCCTTTTTGACGTGTCCTCGTATATCGGTATTAGTCGAAACCTATATATGTACAATTAAATATTAATTTAAGGATATTATTATTGGCTTAATAAAAAAATATTAATTAAGTTTGTAACAAAATTACATAGCTATTTCTTAGAAAAAGTATTAAGTACGTGTGCAATTTAGTTTAATAAAATTCCCAGATTTCTGAAATAGGTAGATAAATAATTTTACGCTCTTTGTTTTTATTTTCATTAAAAGAATGGAAAGGAAAAGACTTAAAATACTCCTTTTTTTGGTGAAACTATTTTTAAATAATGAAATTTAAAATTGCCGGTTTCTTCTAGGAACTAATTTTTTTAGCACCGGAAGCTTCCATTTGCAAACAGTTGCCGCGCTGATCTGTAACCGCTTTATCTGATAGTACCGCGTTTTCACAAACAATTGTAGATATAAAAATTGTAAATATTTTAAAAAAGTTCGGAACAAATGGCTAATAGTTTCGATGATTTATTTGATTGCTTTAGTGAGTCGTTAGAGACCCAAAAGGAATCCGTGGCAGATTTGGAGAATGAAACGAACGATGTTAGAAAGTTAGTATTTACTCGTCATAACCTCAGAAAATCACGTTCTAATAAATAGCATTTTAAGAAGTTGGAATTTTAATTGTTTTTGCGAAATTTTATTATAATTTTTTGTAGTCAATTTAAACGTGAGTCCGAAGGCTCTTCTCAGCAGTCTCAAAAGAGACCTAAAATTGATACTGATGTTGACTTTGATGACATAAAGTAAGTAAACTCCAATTTTATTAAGGCATTTCCTACATTTATGCGGCGTTATTATTATTTCAGTTTTGAAGAACTGAAAAATCGGATAGTAGTTCATGAAATAGAATCTCCTGAATCATGTACACATGAGGTTGCATGCCCTCCAGGTTACAAGTTTGTTCCATTACAGCCTCGGAGTACAGAACCAGCAAAAATTTATCCTTTTGCACTTGATCCTTTTCAAAAGGAGTCAATATTATGTATTGATAACAATCAATCTGTTTTAGTCTCAGCTCATACATCAGCAGGAAAAACAGTTGTTGCAGAGTAAGTGATACCCATTTATAATTTAATACACATGATTGCATTGTAAACAGTATTATGATTACTGTTTGGAATTATCAATAGGTATGCAGTAGCTGTATCTTTAAAAAACAAACAAAGAGTTATTTATACAACACCCATTAAAGCTTTATCCAATCAAAAGTATAGAGAATTTTATGATGAATTTAAAGATGTGGGGCTTGTAACAGGTGATGTTACGATTAATCCAACTGCTTCATGTCTTATTATGACAACTGAGGTAAGTAAAAAATAGTATTTATCACATGTTTGGATAAAGGAAAGGTTTTTAGATTTTGCGTAATATGCTATACAGAGGTTCAGAAATAATGAGAGAAGTTGGGTGGGTAATATTTGATGAGATTCATTATATGAGAGATAAAGAAAGAGGAGTTGTGTGGGAAGAAACACTTATACTGTTACCACATAATGTACATTTTGTATTCCTTTCTGCTACAATTCCAAATGCTAGACAATTTGCTGAATGGGTTTCTCATCTTCACCAACAGCCTTGCCATGTGGTCTATACAGATTATAGACCTACACCTTTACAGCATTTTATTTTTCCTGCAGGAGGCCAAGGCATTCACATGGTGGTTGATGAAAATGTAATAATATTGTTTCAAGCAATAAAGGGGTTAATTGTTCTAAATAAAACATTTTTTAAGGGGACATTTAAAGATGAAAATTTTAACACTGCAATGGCAGTTCTACAAAATGCTGGTGATGCATCTAAAGGTGATCAAAGGGGACGTAGAGGAGGCGTAGCTGGAAAGAATCCTTCAGAAACTAATATTTTTAAAATTGTCAAAATGATTATGGAAAGGAACTTTGCTCCTGTGATTGTTTTTAGTTTCAGTAAAAAGGACTGTGAATTATATGCTATGCAAATGACTAAATTAGACTTCAACACCAGTAAGTGTTTCCTCTAACAAGATTTTTTTTTTAAACCAAGCCATTAATTTTAATTTTAGCTGCTGAAAAGCAACTAGTAGATGATGTTTTTCAAAATGCAATGGATATCTTGAATGATGAGGATAGGCATCTTCCGCAAGTGGAAAATTTACTTCCTTTGTTAAGAAGAGGTAAGGCTATTTTATTACAAATCGGGAAATAATTTAAGCTGAGCAAAAACGGTGGTAATAACTAAACAATAAAGTTAAAATATACATTAAAATGTGTACCTACATACATTATGCAAACAAAAAAAAAACTTGGTTATTTTGATAATTTATTTTTGAATGTACAGTCCAATGAAATGTTTATTGTTTAATAATGTTCATTTTAAAATTATTGTTGCATCTAAATCATTATCATGTAGTCTTGATTAATTGAATAAAGTTAAACTATAAATACAAACTTTTCTAAAAGGTGAAATGATTAATTGTTTAAATATTTCATATCTAATTCTTCCTCAATAACACAACTGAATTTTTGTAATGGTAATAGAATTGTAATTTATCTTTTTTTAAGGCATTGGAATACATCATGGAGGTTTGCTACCAATTTTGAAAGAAACAATTGAAATATTATTCGGCGAAGGTCTTATTAAAGCTCTTTTTGCAACGGAAACCTTTGCGATGGGTTTAAATATGCCTGCACGAACGGTACTTTTTACAGGAATGCGCAAATTTGATGGTAAAGAATACAGATGGGTAAGGTTACTTAAGAAAGCTCTGTTTTGTGTTCGTGATATGCTTTTTTCGTTTAGCTAACATCCGGCGAGTATATACAAATGTCGGGTCGGGCAGGTCGTAGGGGTTTGGACGATAAAGGTATCGTAATATTAATGGTGGACGAAAAGGTACCTCCTGCGGCCGGAAGGAATATTGTGAAAGGAAGTCCCGATCCTATAAATTCTGCTTTTCATTTGACTTATAACATGGTTTTGAATTTGTTGAGGGTCGAGGAGATAAATCCAGAATTTATGTTAGAGCGATCATTTTATCAATTCCAAAATCAGGCAGCTATCCCTGGATATTATAATAGTAAGATTATTTAAATTTTACCTGTTAGTATAATATTGATCACAAAAACTATTTAAGCAATTCAGTTTTTCTGATTAATCGGAACACAACTTTTATGCTTTATTTTTTTGGTAATAAGTAAGCAAGAAATGTATTATTTTTCATAAAGAATTATCGTCAAAAATGGGGTATTATTTTTTACATCTTGGCGTTTTAGCTTATTATGAGAAATTAAAAGAGTTTAAAAGTTTTCAAATTGAGAACGAGGAGCAAATAGCATCGTATTATAGAATAAGACAAGAATTGGATTCGTTGGGTCACAAATTCCGGTCATACATTACAAAATCACAGTACTTAATACCGTTCCTTCAACCAGGAAGATTAGTTAAGGTAATTATTTTCAGTATTTTTTAATTTAATTTTTTCTTAATTCTACTTTAATTCATATTTAGTATATATTCAAATCGATCGAAACAAGTTGTTATCCAAAACTAATTTATTTTGTTTGCATAAACTTTGGATAAACTGACACTATTTTCTACTTAAAGGTAATTACTGAGTAGGAGATTGCAGCAAAACTCATTAGTTTATGGATTTTCCCTATCATTTACATTTATATATATAACTATGTAATAAAAACAAACGTTACACATAAGAGATTATTTTAAAGTATTGATTAAGTAAATGATAGGGAAAATACATAAACTAATGAGTTATATGTATATATATATATTTATAAAACTAGAAAGGTGCTAATTTTAAAGAGCAAATAGCTTATTATTATTATTTTTTACTTTAACTATAATGCTTTCTTCATGGTGATGTGTAAGTAAGACACAATACCTATAATTTTTGGTGTCAGGTAAATAAACATTGAATATTTTAAATAACAATTTGTTACATGACTAGGAAAATTCACTCTTAGTACGAAAGTCGTTATTGCCTTTTTCTATTGTTATTCAGATTAAAATTCAAGATGCGGAATATGACTGGGGTGTGATTGTTAACTTCAAAAAGATTACCGACAATCCTCCCGGTCGAAAGGGCAAAACAAACACGTTGGTTACCAAGCTGCAAGTAGACCTGTTGTTGCACGTCATATCTGAAGCTAAAGGCGAGGGTGATGGCGATGATACGGACAGTTTGATACCCAAACCGTGTCCGGAGGACCAGGTAAGTAGGGAATAAATTGAAAGATAGGCAGATCGATTCCACGAACCCGATGTATTATTACCATAGTTTGCCTTTGTTGTTCTGTTGTCGGAATGGCTTATTATTATAGAGGCATTGGCAAGGAGTAATAAAAGTCGATTGGGGTAGGAATCTTATTTGGAAATTTTAAGACTGATTGCTATTTTTGAAGATGCAAATGTGACATTTTTCGAGTTTACTACTTTTGTATAACAGAAATAAAATAATAAAGTGGTTAACCTTTTCCAACATTTAAGTCAAAATAGAAGGAAATAATGCCGAAAGATAAGACTTTAAGGCGAGTTTCGCCAATATAGAAAAGAAATATTTAATTAATGTTTACAAATCGAACTTGATTCGCAAATTTTCTGAACCATTAGAAATTGAAAAAGTGGATTCTTATTGAAATTTCAAATTGTGACCACTTATAAAAAACGAAAATTTAATTCCTATATTATTAAATAAAATAAATATATGTTGAGTATTATAAAATTGACGTAAGTAAGATCATAATCCATTGAGGTATGTCTAATAAATGAATGGTTAGTGTATTTCAGGTCAATTAATATACCTTTACTTAAATTAACGAATACTTGATGGAAGTTTAATATATTGAGGAAAAAAAAATTAAGTTCTAACTTCCAGGAAGTTACAACTTTGTGTAGTTGTTCTTAATAATTTACCTTCCATTAATATTTGTGATTTTTTGTGTATTTAAAGATAAAGTTGATGAATAATTTATACACTCATGGTAAAAAAATAATTTAATATTTTTTACTTTTATAAAATGCACATATATTGTTTAAATTGTTTTCATATAGATAGGTACCCGTTCTTATTCCCTTAAGTAGAAATTTCCCAAAAATAACGAATAAGATCTAACAAAGATAATAAAATGAGACATTTGTTTAAAATTGTAATTCTGCAACAAATAAAACGAAAGTCCAGTAACATTACAAAAAGTAATACTAGAACAGGTTAAAAAAAAGACTACATAAAATTAAAAAATAAAATTTAAAATAAAATCTCTTTTTGAAACATCCCAAAAAGTTATTCAATAAATGTATATTACGAAGTGGTGATTTCATTTAAAATATAATCATACAAGTTAGAAATTCTAAACAAATTATGAAAAAAAGTTTAATTTTAAGCTTTATTTCAGTTTTGTTTTAATATAAAATATGTAAGCTAAAATATTCTACAATTTTATGTACTAATCTTGTCTGAAACTTTCCAATTATTCATACACTTGTTATTGTTACACTATTATTAAAATTACCTGACAAACAAGTAGTGAAACTTGGGTTTCTGATAAGATATATTGGAATAGGGTTAACTAATTATACGGAACACCCGCAGGTAGTATTTTTCCTTTTCGACTTCTACGTCTTCTTAGAAATTTTAGATAAGGGTTATAATTGACCTGTTGATTATTTGTTATTTCCAAATCTGTTCTACTAAGAAATTTGTAAATTACTATTGCTTATTTTCAGGAATGTAGAAAGGTTACTTTGGATATGTTATGTATTGAAGAGTTATTATGGATATATTATTAATTGTTAAGTTGATAAATTGCAATATTTTAAAATCATTTATTCATCATTACATTCACTTTAATATACATCAATCCCTTTTTTTGCGTTTTGTATTACGAATCTTTACTTTATTTTCAGGCGATCAATTCCAGATCTAACGATAAGTTAATAAAAATATGTAATTAAAGATAAATTAATTTGTTAGGCGAGCTTTATTTACGCATTAACTTTTTTTATGATAGTATTTATGATTATTAATTTGTGTCCCTACTTTAGTTGTTAGATGTGAAGAAGGCAATAATTTTTAGTAAATTTTTTTGTTTTTCGGCTCATAAAACATTGAATTTAAGTTAATTAATGTTGAATTTTTTTATCAAATATATGTATTTCGCCTGTTTAAATTTAATTTTCTGTAACTGAATTGATGTTTTTTATAGAGCGGAGAAGTAGAGGTTGTTGCAGTATGTTCAAGTTTAATAACCCACATATCATCAGTTAGACTGTATTGCCCAAATGATTTACGATCAAGAGACAGTCGGAAGGGAATGTTTAAAGCCGTTAAAGAAGTGAAAAAACGGTTTCCGGATGGTTTACCTTTACTCAATCCCGTCACCGATATGAAAATTGATGAATCTGAATTTTTGGATGTCGTTAAAAAAATTGAAAATCTAGAGAAAAAGTAACTAGAAGATATATAAATCATTTATACTATAAAACAGTAATATGCAATACAGGGTGGCCTACTGTAGTAGTCTCTATTTCTGTAGCGTTTTCTTAATTTTATGAGCTGTAAAAGTTATTAGATTTTTACGTTTATTCATAACATGAATTGTTATTAAGTTACTTTATTATTTTTTGTAGGATGTTTGATCATCCCATGTACAAACACCCTCTACTTGTCACTGAATATTCTAAGTACGAAAGAAAAAGTATTGTACAAGAAGAACTTACTGTAGCTAGACAAAAATTGATGGATGCTAAGTCAATTTTACAATTGGATGAGCTAAAATGTCGAAAAAGAGTACTCAGGCGCCTTGGTTATTGTACCAATACTGATGTAATTGAACTAAAAGGAAGGGTTGCTTGCGAATTAAGCAGGTAAATTTATTAATTTCAGAAATATTTAAAAAAATGAAGATTTAATTAATGTTAAAAAACGTTTTTTGAAAAAATAAATGATATTTTTTAGCTCAGACGAATTACTTTTAACTGAAATGATTTTTAATGGTATTTTTGGTCAGTTAACGTCTAGTCAATGTTGCGCCCTTTTGAGTTGTTTTGTTTGTGATGAAAAAAGCAATGAAGTCCCTAAATTAACTGAAGAATTATCTGGGCCTCTTCGGCAAATGCAGGTAATAAATTCTTTTGTAGCTTTTTGCATTTACATGATTAACTGTTGTGCATAAATTTTTGATTTCCCTAGGATTTAGCCAGGAGAATAGCAAAAGTAAGTAATGAAGCTCGACTTACTTTAGATGAAGAATCATACGTTGAAAAATTCAAGCCCTATTTGATGGATGTAGTGTATGCCTGGTGCAATGGGGCTTCTTTCAGCGTTTTATGTAAAATGACGGATGTTTTTGAAGGTTCTATTATTAGATGTATGCGAAGACTTGAAGAATTATTGAGAGAAATGGTTCAGGCGTCAAAAACAATTGGAAGTTCAGCGTTAGAAGAAAAATTTACGTCCGCTATTAAATTGATCAAACGCGATATTATTTTCGCGTCCAGTCTTTACCTATAAAATTACGATTTTTGCACAAAAAAAAAGATTTTATTGCAGGGGTTCTCGGCAGTACGAAAAGAGTGTTATTTCTTTTCTTTTTTCTTAATTACGAATATATGTCGTTTTATTTACAACTCTATTGGATTTTTTGAAATCCTAGTTGCAGTTTATTATCTACTGCTCAACATTTAAAAAAATCTGTAAATATTGTTATTGTATAAATTATTGACTAGTTTGAGCATATTTTTTTTTCTATTTCTAGATATATTTAATTGCAAAAATAATTTTTTCTACTATCTCATTTTTTATACTTTGTGAATAAAATATTATGTAAAACTATGTAGTTCTTGCTGTTTAGTTTATTGTAAATAATTAATATTTATTTATAAATTAGTAACGAGCATTATTTTTGCTGACTTGTAAATATTTTCACGATCATTATAATATATGTAACATTATGTTTGTGTTGGAAGATTTTAATTTTTGCAATATTGGCTACTGTAAATATGTTAGTGTAGATAACATGTTGATTTGTTCATGCGTCCAATGGGGTTGGTCGACTTCCCCACTCTAACGCTATTGGACAAGTAGGGTGTTTACCCTACCCTTTTCATGTACAAGATTTTGTTTAAAAGGAGTGAATTAGAATTTTGAAATCAGTAAACATTTGTTCTTCTACTGATCTACTCCTATTACTACATTTACGTTAAAGGAAATTGTGAAGTTGTGAAAAATAAAGGTTCAAGTGGCGCAAGTTCACCTCGTTTCTATGTTATTATGATTCATAGTACGGAATGAACTCGCGGCCTTTGGACCCAAAAAAATGAATTTGGATTAAGTGCGTGATATTGTCCGTGAGTTTTTTTCGTGTCTATGATACTTTAGACATAGTACGGGAAAAACTCGCGGTTGATATCAAATCATTGCAACATTTTTGTTAACAATATGTTCTACATTTTCTAATAGAATAGTAAAGGAGACTTGTGGTATACAGGGGTGAGTCTTTTTTTTTTTTCTCTAGTCAAGAACCATTTTCTGTCGTCTTTGGTGATCTAGCCGTGTGATTTTTATATTTCGTGCGGTTATGTCACCTGGGCGATGGGATATGGCAAGCTACAGGAACCAGGAAGTTTACTATGTCTTGTTTTTTGTAAAGGAACTATTGGTGTGATGTGGGTTTGATCATATCACAGCCAGTAGTTACTTCACAACGGCAGGAAACAGTCACACGGATCACCACCAGCAGTACCATTTGGGAAAATTAGTCTATGATTCTTTACGGGTGTTCGGTTATAGTCTCAGAATTGTACTGTGACTAGATCGAACATTCGCAACGAGTATAGAACTTCTTCGTGGGAGCAAGAAGAGAATGATTATTATAATTCGTGCTACGTTGTTGTCGTAGCTTTTGTGGTTCTTTCATATTCCATAAAGCTATGTCAGCAATGCAGCAAGTTTTACGTTGTCGTCAGTCTGTTGGATATTAAAGAGAGTAGAGAGTAGAGAGGTACTTTGAGTGTGTACTATTCGTACTGTGTTTTTGTTATTTCGTAGTACGGAGGGTACTCGCTGGAAATGCCTTCGAATCATTTTCATAATCTGGGCTTAAAATGTATGTATATTTAATTGTACTATTTTAATAAGTATAATAAAGAATAAAGAAAGCAATAGTATTCTAATGTTGATGGTGTTGAAGTTGCAGTGTCTTTCAGCGGATACTGTCTTTACTGCGATTTTTTTGCGTAGTACGGAGGGTACTCGCTGTAAGTGTCTGCTATTATCGTCATTAGCAGGTATAAAGGTATGCGTTTTAAGTAGGTGTACCATAACTAGAGATTGAGAGATTGTCTCTGCATTCTAACGTGGTGCGGTGGGTACTTGCCAGAAAGAAACAACGCCTTTTACGTCTTCAATAATATTAGGTTATATCAGAGCAATTATAAGGGTTTCAGATGGTTGTTTCTAGCATGTACTTGCTGTTCTGCGGTATTTTCTAACGTAGTACGGTGGGTACTTGCCAGAAATATACATACGAAGCGCCATTTGTATTTGCAAAAATTTTGAATCAATGCCATGTATATGCACATACTTCTATGGTTGTTTCTAGCATGTACTTGCTGTTCTGCGGTATAACATAACGTAGTACGGTGGGTACTTGCCAGAAATAAACATATGAAACGCCTTTTAAATTTGCAAAAAATTTTGGTTCAATGCCATTATATTATATAGTTCGGATGGTTGTTTCTAGCATGTACTTGCTGTTCTGCGGTATAACATAACGTAGTACGGTGGGTACTTGCCAGAAATAAACATATGAAACGCCTTTTAAATTTGCAAAATTTTTTGGTTCAATGCCATTATATTATATAGTTCGAATGGTTGTTTCTAGCATGTACTTGCTGTTCTGCGGTATATTATAACGTAGTACGGTGGGTACTTGCCAGAAATAAACATATGAAACGCCTTTTAAATTTGCAAAAATTTTTGGTTCAATGCCATTATATTACATAGTTCGGATGGTTGTTTCTAACATGTACTTGCTGTTCTGCGGTATATTATAACGTAGTACGGTGGGTACTTGCCAGAAATAAACATATGAAACGCCTTTTAAATTTGCAAAAATTTTTGGTTCAATGCCATTATATTACATAGTTCGGATGGTTGTTTCTAACATGTACTTGCTGTTCTGCGGTATTTTCTAGCGTAGTACGGTGGGTACTTCCCAGGAAGGAACTTGCATTTCTTGTGAATGCTTGAAAGCCAGGTATTATCTAGTGTAGTACTCAGTGTATTGCGTGTAATGTCGTAGTACGGTGGGTCCTCGCTAGATATGCCTTGGGTACACGTGCACTGCATCATGTACGAGAATGTAGAGTTAAAAGAATCAAGGTGGTTTTTAGTGTGTGCCGTATGTACTGCGCTATATTGTGCACGTAGTACTACAAGTACTCACTGGAAAAGCCTGAGTACACATATCAGTAAATATAGGAATTATATATTTAAATATTTATTTTTTAAGATAATGAATAAAATTGCTTTTCAGTGTAAATGTAAAAGTATACAGGGTTTTTCAAGTTGATGGTTTCAGTTCTGAGCTCATTTGGTTATTGTTTATGCCGCTTCTTTTAAAAATATTTTCAAGTTCGATTTACCTCCGGTTATACCGGAAGTAGATGTTAACTTTCTTATTTGAAAATATACATTTATAGAAAATCAATTCATGCATATTTTATAGGAGGTACTACCCCGAAAATATTGATGGATTTTGAGTTATTTATTTTTTTAAAATTTTTGACATTTGCGCAACATTTAAAAAGCCGTAATTGAATTAATTTTTGAGATTTTGCTTTATAGCTCGTAACAATTAATTTATAACTTCACATTATCGAAAAAAATGTACAGGGTGTTCAAATTTTGTGGTCACTTTTTTTTTTAATAGAATGACTCATTTTTGACTGCATATTTGAATTCCTCATTGAATTTGGCGTCTATTGATATGGGACTATGGTTCCCTTACCGGATGTAAATCAGTACAAAAGTTTCAGAATTGAATTCATTCTACTGATATGTATACTTCAAATAGCCCATCAACCCTGCATATTCACAATACCTTTACAATTTTTTCGGTAGGTTATGCCTTTAGTTTCAACTTAGTTTTGACAGATTGGTCAAGGCTTTCGCGGCCAGTTGATGAACTGGTGTAGTCCTACAAATACCAAATTTATCATCATTTCTTAGCTTGATGGTGCAATGCACTAATGGTCTACTCTATTTTATAATGAAGTAGCTTAATTTTAAGGTAGATACTATTAGATGTATAAACTATCAATAGTGAAGTGAATCTGCTAAAAAACAAATGCAGCCCATGTTGCTTATTTCTAAGAGCTGGTAAGTCTGCTATTATCAAGTAATGTACAGTTTCCAAGTTGGTAAACATCCTCACTTGGTTTTTGGAATTAATTAGGTGCCGCTAGTTGATCCTTTCTCTTTCCTCTTATCTCATTCGCTTATTCACATAAAACATGGAAGCGTCGCTGAGGTTTTATTGCTCGAACTCCAAACAAAAGCGCCGTCGTAATAAGTAGAAATGACCGAAAAGGGTTCTGCTATTCACTTTTACGGTTGTTTGCACGGTCTCGAGAAGTGTTTCTCTCTTGTGCATCTGGGTAGAGATAGGCAGCATCCGGGATTACGCTGAGTACATCTCATAAAATATGAGAATATTTACATTCGTCCGGCGAAGGTGGATACTTAATATATAGGGCCCATGCAAATTAATTTCCGGTTCATTTGTTCTTACACAAATAAATGTTAGTGGTGCAAATAGCTTATATACTACACACAGTATGTTGTACCTTGAGACATCAATTACTGTGATTCAAACTGTTTTCTTACTTGTAATAATAAAATGCATGCTATTGTTATACTAGCAAACCTTGGTCGAGAAGCACGTCCTAAACCTTCCAATTACTGTTAGAGAAGCAAAATTATTAAACTCAGCCGGGTACTAAACAGTTAGACAGGAAAGTTTGTGAGGAAGGGCGACGAAAGAAGACAGTTTTAATACATCGGCAATGAAATTATAGTCAGGAGTTTTATTGTGGGCTATTTTAGGGATCCAAATCATCACTTAATTTCCGGTTTCATAGATTTATCAGAATGTACCAAACCTTGCAAGTATATTGTTAAGAAAAATAAACAAAAGACTATCTTGGTTCAACGAGACATATCCAAAGAGAAACAAAATACACATATATGTCTTATTCCTTCCTTAAAAGATGACAAGTTGCCTCGTCGAATAATACATTTTGGAAGCAGCAGATGTGTACCTTCGAATGAATAGATTGAAGGAAGAAATTCAGTAGCGAGAATTAAAGCACAGTTGTTATAATTCAGTGTCATGTTAGATACAGATCGCTAGTATTTCAGAAATTATATCAAAACATATGTAATGTGTACGTTTTGTCTAATATATTTTGTGTAAAATCATATACCTGTAACTAATTACTCCAATAATGCCGAAAGTTTATATTGAATAATGTCATCCATTAAACGAGTAGCTAGTAATTTGCCCGTGGTTCCGCTAGCGTACATTTCGATACCCTTTAACATTATATATATTGTTACTTTTAGGGTAAAGTATGAATTTTAAAATATTTAAATGAAGAATCGTGTAAACAATCTAATAGGACTCCTAAGACTATTTTATAAAATAGTGGGATCTGGTAGGAATTGAGGCTCTGGGCACTTATCCAGAGTGGCCAATGGTGAAGAGGAGCTTGTTGACAATCTTCAAAACAAAAATTGAACCGAATTTATATATATATATATATATACAGGGTCATTCAAACTGAGTGGTACATTAGACGTTTTAGGGAAACTAAGAATGTTACAGATTTGAAAATTCAAATCAAGGATGATCTATATAACTAAAATAATTTCAACTGTCGGGCACTTCCGGTTATACCGAAAGTTGCTGCCAACTTTTTATTTTAAATGGAATTGTATATTTTTACGATGAATTCGTATGAAACACAAAATTTTAAAGTGACTGATAACGAGCTTTTGTATGCCTATGATGAATAGTTTCTGAGATAATTTAATTTATTGGGAAAAAGATACACAAAAAATCATAACTTCCATAAAAAAGACTTAGAATGTTTACTAGTTATAGTCATGTCATAAGGCTAAAGTCATGCCAAAACTAAGCTTTATAATTTTTTCAAGGCGTTCAGAAAAAAAATCCAAAGTTTAAAAACTTCAAACACGAATAACTTCATTTTTTCAAATCGCACCTAGCATATTTTATTTTGTTATTCGATTCCATTTTTTATCCTCTCTCATCTCACTTATATGGTCGCGGAATATCCTTGATTTTTTCTAAAACATTTTCACTTTTTGTTGGGCCAGTTTTGTATCATCTGCGGCATTCAATAGCAACAACATTTTTAGTTAGTGTTTTTTTTTTAATTTCCAGGTACTCCAGAAAACTCAGAGAGGAATCATTTTTCTAAAAATGAACAGAATGAAGATTTTATCGTAATCATTTCCAAGCTTTTAAAATGTTTATATGGGTTTATTCAATTTCATTCTAGACATTAAAAATAAATGGGATGTTTAAAAATTTTAATGTCGCGTCTAATAACACATCTCACATTTGCTGCAACTTAGTTTGATGGCTCAAAACGGAGTACGATGTTTTTATATATATAGTGAGCACAACATCTTCAGGATTACTTTGTTTTATGGGCAATGCCTTCCTTCTCTCAAGCGACACGTTTCCTAACAGCGAGCTATTAAAGAAAAGATATGTCGACTGTTATACTCCTAGCTTTTGTAAATACGCTACCATTAGTAACAACATCATATTACTTACTGTAAGACTTTTGTTTTTTACATTACTGTTTTTCTCAGCTTTTATTATGATAGGCTTCTCTACATTGTTTTCTTATTATTATGAAGGAAGTGCATTAAACATGTAGTAAATTACGTACAATCATTAGGGGATCCAGCAAATTTTATTGTAATGGCTGTAAGTAAAATTGAAAAAGTTTTTTATGCAAACGCTAAAAATAGTATTAGAAACGGCTAGTTAAAAGAATACCTACAAATTTTACCATACATGTTATATTTTTAAATTTATATGCATGAGCTTAATATACTCTTACAAAATACGAGGACTTGATAGTCGATGGATTTTTCGTAAATATGTTATATCTTCGTCTAAGATTCCATCGGAATCAACAGTGTAATTAAATGCCGGTAAGGGTATTAGTCCTCGCAGTAGTTGTTTCTGTTGATTCCATATTATATTTATATTTATCATATTGTCTGTAAAGGCCTTTCTGCCAGCGCCCACTTGATGAGACCCGATAGGTCGAAACCGGTCGTGGGATATGGCTTTCCGTACGCTGTGCCTACTGTGTAGGACGCGTTCGAAATGTGGGATATGTGATCCTTAAAATTTAGACGAAAAAGGATTTTAAGCCTTCTTTTGTTGGTTATGTTATATCTTCGTCTAAGAATCCATCGGAATCAACAGTGTAATTCAATGCCGGTAGAGGTATTAGCCCCCGGAGTAGTTGTTTCTGTTGATTCCATATTATATTTATATTTTCAAACCGTTCTTGGTGACTCTAAGGATAAAATCCCTTTTCGATAAAAAGTCGGGCATATATGGAATTGGTCATATAGACTGTAATAAGTAATATGTTGGTCAAACTAGACGCTTTATTCAAGTTGAATTCAAAGAGCATTTAGCTAATGCTAGGTTTGGTAGAACAGAATAATGAGGTGTTGCCCAATATATTCTGCTGAATATCATAAGATCAACATTAACAATCTTAAATTATTTAAGGAAAATGGAAATAAATATCTGCTTGATAGTTTTGAAGGCATGTTTATTTATAAAAACAGGTTAACAGTGACAAAGGTTCTATCCCTAGTTCTCCGCTTTTTAGTTTACCTTAATTTGTTTTCTTATTTTTTTGTAAGGTCTGCTGGTCATTGCAGGTTATATTGGTTACTATTTGAACTGTTTACACTGCCTTTAGTTTTTTAGCTTACTTCAGTTCCTGAAGAAGATAAGTTTGTTAACATCAAACCTCCAAAGTTTCCAGTTTTATTCATTTACCAATATATGTTTCATATTATATACAGAAAATTAAAAATATAGGTGTAACGAAATTCAACGCCATCAGATGAGGATCGCGATTTCGACCTTGTTAGTTCTCGATCATCATTATCCACATTCGAGTAAGTTGATTATCAGATATCTCCATCTGTAGATATTTACTGTTAGCTGTAGTATTTCATCTACATCTAATGGTTTCGATAAATGTCTGATTACAAATATAATGTTCCTTATTAAATTTTCGATGTATGGCCTTTATGTATTATTATTATAAACCTACATAGATGTAACAATTACAAAGCATACCCATAAAATAAACTGTTATGGTCCGACCTTTAGCTGTTGGTATTTTGTTTCTTTTTATGTGGATTATACAAATGCACCCTTTTATTGTTATATGCAAAAAAACAGTTCTTTTTTTCGAATTTTGTATCGTATCTAACTCATTTGCTATATTTTGTGTTTTATAGGTGTTCAAGTTATTTTAATTTAATAATTTAACCCCATTTCAACTATTTTTATTCCTTTTCAATTTCGGTTCCGGATAATATGTGCTTGATATCTCTCCAAATGTTAAATTTATGTTTTCCAGCTCTTGTTTTTTTATATTCCATATTGATTTTACATCAAGCAAATGCATTAAGTATTTAATTAAATATTTTTTGCGATTTAAAAACAATAGTTGAACTAGACAGGTCCATTTTGATGTTTTAAAGAGTAAATATTTTAGTTGATAAGTTGATGTAATGATGTTTTGTTACCGCTATCCATTAAGGATTTTTTAATAAAAGTGTTTGAGAAAACTATATATTCAGTTCTAAATGGAATATCCGCTTGTGGTGGGAATATTGACGTTTCGTAGAAGCAAAATTAACGTCCGCTGATATTAAATAAAAGTTGGATGTGTTATTCCAACATACCTTCGTGAAATGGTCAGAAAACTTGCAGACACAAAGAAATTTTGGTTCAACCTGTACCAATATGTGTGTTTATGAGTAAGAATAAATAATGCAAGTCAACGAAATCAAGGATTGAAAAGGAAATAACTACAAAGGGCAGTCATTTCAAATCAATTCAAAAATTAAATATCACATTAATGTAACCGAGTTCGGTACCGAATTCAAACAGCCCCAAAAATGCTCTAGCGCCTTGTAAATTCGAGAAATCCTAATCTCAAATACCATTATTCCAATATATAAGTTATGATATATCAAAAATCTTCATGTGGTGGGGCAATTTTAAATCGAGATTAAGAGAAGTCAATTATAACGACCTTTTTGGTTATTTTATCCTTTTATTTCATTTAGTAATGCCCAGAAAACGTTGAGAAATTGTCATTAATAATAACGTACAACAGTAATTCGGTTTAGTGCATTATTTTTCTATTTTCACAACAATAATAAAGGACATCCAAGTGGAATAGAAGGCAAAAGTCGATTTGAAGTCATGTTTTACAATTGTGATAAATTCTTTTAATAACAACCATCTTGTAGTACGAATAACATAAGATATATTTATGTTAAATTAGAAAAATGCTGAAGTCAACTTTGTGTGCATTGTTAACAATTAAGAAACTAGTATAACAAATAGTATCAGAAATGCTTCCTTCGTAATCATTGTTCTAGAGAAGAACAAGTAATAGCAACAAGACTACAGATAGAAGATAGAAGTGTGACCAACAGTCAACTGTCAAACACATCAATTAATATACTATGTTACAATTACTTGACAGAAGAAAGAAAAACCTATTTATGCCTGGCAATTTTTAAATGTTATTTCAATACCCCTTTATTTCTAACCTTTTTTATCTACTGTATTTTCATCATCCACTTATAACACCACATCTCAAACGTTGTGCCCACCGTTCATGTTTTGTACCCATACAAACCTACATTAATATTTTTTGAAATTTAAAACTAAGTGTTCCAAAATTGTATGTTACATCTCCAACTCTTACCTATAATAGCTTTAACTTTACTTTTATTTCAGTGTTAATTTTAATATTTCTAAAAGAAACTCATATTTTTGATGAATTATAAGTAACATGAGTATTTAATGTTTTTCCATTAGTGACTGAATGACCATTGTTGTTAAAAAATGATTTAAGGGAATAAACCAATATTTTTGCTGTGTTCTGTTTTTCCTCTTGAGGTATGGAATCTTAGAAATGATTTCTCAGAATTTGAAAGATCTTTTACGTTTTATATATATTTTAACGGCAAAGGTACTTTGATGGCTGAATCGCTAAAAGATTTGTTTAACAGTTTTCAATTTACAGTTGGGACGATCACTTGAAACTCGGAAGTTTCTTTTTCGTTGAATGTGAAAAGAACAAATTGACAACTACACTACGATCTCAGGGGGGCTTTCTTTCAGTAATAATGACAAGAACGAGCAGTGAATGTGACATTTAAATAAGATGGACTTTTAAGTTTTTAATGTACCTACCAGTTATTGATTGGAAACAAATTTTTGCGAATTATAAACGTACTAAGGTACGTATTTATAATTAATAAAAACTAGATATTAAACAGATGGTTTTAGAGAGTACTGTACTTAAAATGCGAATTTGTTAAAACACTTTTAAAGTAAGGTAAGTAAAAACTAATGAATTGTAAACCAAGCATTGGACAGTGTGAGTAATTTTAAAAATAAATTCCAAAGATCTCACAGTTTCTTATTGCAAATGCAGAAGCAAAATGGTCTCTAAATGATCTATTTCTAGTTAAAGAAAAACTAATTTCCATCGGTGATTAATGCGCACCATGTCCGAACTTCGAGCCCCTTAAGCCCTAGCTGTGTGAATCCAGCAACTACAATATATCAAAAGAATAATTTCTCTAGCAAGCAACCCCAAGTTTCTGATATTGGTTCTGTCTTCTCGTTACAAATGGTTTCTTTAAGGACGTGATACTCTGTCTATTCTGCGCCATCTTTGAGACCTCTGTATATAACGATTTTTGATTCCATGAAAAATTATTGAAAAAAACGAAAGCGTTTGTGATATTTAATCTTTTGATAGAGATCATATTTATTTACGGTTACAAGTGCAGCTTTTACATCCTTTCTAATTAGTTAAAAAGCATTTTCTTAAATAAAAGGGTAGTATTCATACTGATATTATATTCATACGTAAAGCTGTTTTCAGACACTAAATGAATAAGTGTTAAGTCAAAATTACGTCGTTGTAACCCTATGTCATAAATTATTTATTGATCATACGTTTTATTTTATGCTGTAAAATCTCATTAAGAAGAGATTTTGCAACATTCACTTTCATAAGGGTTGAAGAGGAGCTTCGAATTTTGTATGGAGTAAAAACATTAAAACTTGGTAAAAGTACTTTATAACGTAAACAGTTGAACTTATATTTTACAGTTTTTTACATAAGTTAGAAACATGATTTTTTATGGTATAGAAGTCCACTAAAAAGGGATTCCTTTAGGGTTATGAAGGGGATAATATCAGAGTTAGTATAGAGCTATGAAAAAATAGTAATAAAAATTACAAAGATTATCGTTATTGTATCTTTAGTTACAAACATTAAACAGGGTGTTGCCTAGATGATATTATTATATATGTACAAAGTCGTAGTCTATTATTATAAACTCATGTGTACACTACCAAATGAAATAACTGACAATCAATTATTATTCGAAATATTCAAAACTGTTAAATGAACCTGTGCCATATAGTAATTACACCATATACTTTTGGTTTCATTTAACTAATTAGCCTAGCAGAATTAATCAATAGAAAATATATAAACATATATATCGTATTATATTGTCCATAAACAATTATCTAGATCGCTATTTGGTTTTCGCCTCAATGAGCCTTTGTTTTGCTGTTTTGAATGCCGTATTTTAAGAACTGGTCAGTATTCGATTAACACAAATAAAACACATGTTGAATCAACAGTTTTTGCTTTTAAACGGCAAATTAGGAATCATATTGAATCAAATAATTGAGTGAAACACACTAAATTTCCACTTAATACATTTATTAAACTCTACGATCGTTTCACTCTACAAGGGCATCATCAGAAGAAGTATTGATACAAATTTGCTTACACTATTCCAAATACTATTACAATTTTGGTGGGGATGCATCTACTATTTTATCTATAATTATTGAGCTATATACATTTTCGATTTCATTTAATACTATTAAGTTGCTATTTTTCATGTGTTTTTTGATTTCTAAGGTTTCCAAAATGTTTAGTTTTTTATTTTTCTTCTCTTGATGTAAAATATTGAAATTTTCTTCTAAAATAAATAATTTTTTATTTTTTATTAACGTGGTTCATGAATTATGAATTTTCATTATAATTTTTCACATGTTCTTGAATTCTTTCTTTGAACGTTCTTCCGGTTTGTCCTATGTAGTATATTGCATTGCAACTATTGCAATTTAACTTTTGAATTTAACAATTTGAATTAATTTTTTCTTTTTTGTATTTGCTATTAATTAAATACTTGGATAGATTATTTGCAGTTTTGAACGATATTTGAAAATTATTGTTTTGTTTAATTTTTTTAGCTACTAAATTGGAGGTATTTCCTATATATAAAATAGATTTATAGTTATTGTCTTTTACTATCTTATGTTTTACTATACACGCTTCTCGATGGTTTTTTACTTTTTGGTTTTTATTTATTAAGTCATCTATTATTTGTGGAGAGTATCCGTTGTCCACTGCTATCTGTTTTATAGTATTTTTCTCAATATTAAAGTTTTCATTATTCAAAGGTAAATTTAGTAGTATATGAGTCATGCTATGAAATGTGGCTAATTTATATTGATTGGGATGATTTGATTTCTTATTAATTAAACAATCTGACCACGTTGATTTTCGGAATACTGAAATATCTATTTCATTATCCTTTTTGGTTAAAGTTAAACCTAGGAAGTTAATTTTATCATTGTTTTCTATTTCTAAAGTGAATTTTATACGTTCATGTAACCTGTTAATGTAATTAACGAAATTATCGAGTTCTCCTTCTTTTTCAGTCCAAATTACAAAAATGTCATCTACGTATCTCTTCCACAATTTTATATTATCTTTGTAAAAACTTTTGTTAACTTTTGTCTCTAGTTGATACATAAATATGTCTGCTAGTAATGTAGATAGAGACATGTCCATTGGCAAGCCATCGTTCTATATGTAAATTTTATATATTTTTTAATTTATAATTAATATGTACAACTTTCACCAAGTAACATCCAATTCAATTAATTATTTGTAAATTTTATTATTATATTTAAAATAATTTTGTTTTAAACATAATTCTAAACATTCTGATATTTCGTTAACTATAGCAGGTAAAGTATTACATTCTTCTAGCATTTGTGTAATTAGGGCTGGTATTTCCCTGGTAAGTATCGACCTAAACAGGTTTGTAACATATAGCGAAATGAGTAAGTCTTCTTGTTTGTATTCTATTTTTGTTAAATCTAGTTAGAATTTAGTTAAAATTTTACAGTAATTTCTGAAATTAAGCCACGATTAACATGAATATTGTATTTTAAGTTATTGTTGCCGTGCTTGGAAAATACGTTTGTGTTTGAAACTCTTTTTATAGTACGGAACTTGAAGTTCTTGGTCAATAATTTATCGTCACCTACTGAGATTTACTGTTAACTATAGTATTGAAAATGTTTGGTGAGGGCTTTACAAAGGTATCTACATGTAAACCTGAATATACGACAGCTAGGCTGATAGGCACGATAACCAAATTAATGAAGAACATTAAATTATTTTTATCTATACGTCTTAAGATTTGTAAAAATTGAAAGGAAAAACTATTTTGGAAAATTTTGCCTACTTGATTAAACCCGAACACGATACACGTCAAAACGATTTAAATCCTATTTTTGCTGTGTAGTATTGTTAGCAAAAATACCTACAATAGGGAAGTGTTTCTACGGGCGAAGCTGCGATCAAGAACTAGCTTTATTTGTATTTCCATGCGAAACCATAAAAGAAATCGAACAACTGGCAGAGTAATTGGTATTCGAAAATGTTCGACTTGAGGAAACGGATATAAAAGTACAGTGGGAGAGATAAGAACCATACGTCTTTATTGTAATAACTTTATTTCCCCTTTCTTAATGATTTAACAACGATAAAGAGTAAAGAGATGATATTCTGTGAAGAAAAACTGAGAATATCTTTTTTGAACAGCATCGTACAAACCGCTGTTTCTGAAAAAATTGGTTTAGGAATATAGAACCAGAATATTTAATGGCGGGTCACATTTATTTATATATAAATAATGTTAAATATAAATATGGAATCTACAGAAACAACTACTCAGAGTTTAAATGCCCCTACCGGCATTGATTTACACTGTTGATTCGGGAAGAAGGAATTAACATCCTTATTCGTCTATTTATTATGTTGCTTTTATAAAATTAACTTTCCTAATTCGTTTAATTGGAAAATATATGTATAAGGTGGGTATGTAAACATTTAATATATGATTTATAATTTCATTTATTTTCGAAATTGGGATTAAGACGTTCTCGACGAATCTAATTTCTGTGACTGCTAACCATAACATTTAGTAAGGGAATGAGTGATGTGCTTGGATGATCTGATAAGGGAATTTTTTAAACGCTGCCTCGAATTTAATTAATTTGAGTGATTGGAGTGAGAATCTCTCCTAATCGGATTTTCTAAATACAATAAACCAGTTTTGAGGTGGAGAAAATACGCTGTACTCAATGTCAAGTATCTATTATCTTGCCCCGAATTCTACGGCTTCTGAATACATCTAATTTTGTTGGTACTAATAGTGCTGTGACACTTGAAATCCGTTTGCTTTAGAGAAGTGAGCCACGCCCTTCTTTTGATTTGACGGTTGACAAGGATGAACACGTGGATTGTAAGCCAAATTAATCGAGATAATATTATATTAAGTCGGAGGAACTTTCTTCAATTATTATTATGAAACTAACAGCTTCAACTTAGAACCTGCTAATGGAATACAAATACCATTTTGGCAAAAGAAAATAGACGTAGTAATAGTTCTAGTTGTCTTGTATAATTTATGGAAAAATTAGCGACTGTGTTGAAAACAAAATTTAATTAATGCTAATATTAACTAGTTTACCAATAAATGAGAATAAAATGAAATAGTGACGAACCCAGGTATCACGTTGTACTACGAGATAAAGAGATACGAGTTTTTTATTGTTAAATTATTGTGAAAATTGACAGGCAGTATGTCGCTATCAGAGACATGATTATAATATGGACCGAGCGTAAGCAATGTTCTCTGTTCTAGAAAATGATGTAATTTGGGTATGCAACCAACAAGGCACATTCAGGGACACGTATTTCAGTTTCCCATGCACTAAACGGAAATTTACGGACTTTAAAGATTGAAAATCATTTACAATAGCATTTAACATACAAACAATTATATTGAAAACATAATTAAATTTCGTTAAAAAAAGAATAATACTGTTGTTTACAATAATGTATGTGCTATAAATGACAATAAAGTTAATTAGTAACGCAAGTAAATTTCTCGTTGTGTGGATGATCGGTGTATGAAGTTGATAAAAAAGATGTGATGACTGTGATTAAAATGATGTATATAAACGGTACTACTATTTACATGTATTTTGCAATGTCTGATATTATGGTTTAAATAAAATTGAAATTGATAAAATATGTTTCGTATGTTTTTGTTAGTAAAAAAATTTAAGGTATGTGAAGTGGTTCATTATGTGTACTCTGTTTGGAAAAGTAGTATGTTAATCATGAGAAGAAAAGAAGTATGAGAAGATATAAGTTAGAGAAAGAAATGCGAGAGGTGTCAATTGACATGGGTAGGTGGTTAGGTATAATAAGCAGGCGACAGTAGACATGAATTTAGGGTGACAGATAGACAAGAAAAAAGTTTTAAGCGATAAATTTGAACAAAAATTAAGTATAGTTATATGTTATATGCGAGAACCTAAAACTTATGTTTATGAATTATGTATCTAAGTAAATCTGAACCATGACTAATAATACACAAAATATAATAAGCAACAAAAATTAACTTAAACCTTTAGTAGAAATTTTTGAATATATCTAAAAATATCTACATTCAATTTGCGTACTGCCTAGAGTTATGTAAAAATTTCAAACTACATTAATCTAAGCGATAATAATAACGGTTAAAAACTAAATTAATAGGTAATTGAATGCATTACTGATTTTTAGCAAAATCAGAATTTACCTTTCAGGATGTACTTTTGAAGTTGACGGGATTGTGGGCAACTCCGCATTTATGGTACTATTTTAGAATAAAATTAAATTATCTTAATATTACTCATTCAATTACTTGCTTACTTTTGCTCCTGTGACAAAATACTTCGTTTGTTGCGTCGAGGTACTACCTTTTTAATTAAATGCTGAGGAAAATAAAAAACGCTAGGTATAGCATTTTTCTTTAATTTTCTTTTTCCCACTAATATTAAAAAATCATTTTCTTCTCAATGTTTGCTGCAAATAACTGAATATTTTGACGGTGTAAAACTTTCACGCCTTATTGCGTTCGACTATTTTTTCTTTAATTCAGGATCATTAGGGAACCTTCGAAAAAATTACAAATGTATCAGTGTGTCTTATGTTTATATTGTACTTACATATGAAATGAATGGAAGAACCTTTAGAACTCTTTTCACGGCAACCGTATGCACAACTATATTGTTCTAATATTAAACTAGTTTTATATTACTTTAACAAAAAGTAGTTCATAAAAGTGTTGACAAAACCCTATGTACAAGAAAAATAGTGTCGCACAACATTTATTTGAAATAACTACACTCAACACTTCAACTGCCTCAAACTTTCTTAGTAAAGTTACGAGCGCTATTAATAATTCCCGCGTTTCTGTCCCTTAATTTGCAAAATGGGTTGCCTACCCAAATGGTATCACTTTATAAACGCAAGACGCAGTCTAGTTATAACCACGTTTCTGGTCACTATTTACTGATATTTACTGCTAATTGAGGTATTTCATTTGTTTGACAATGCCTTAATAAAGTATCTACTTGACAAACTGAATCAACGATGCAGCTTAGGCGCGCAAATCTAATCAATGAAGAATATTTCTTGGTCAAAAATTACAGTTAACAGTGAGCACCAGTAACTGTAGACATATTGCCTGTGATTCCATATTAGATCAATTTTCTTTTATGGAACAATTGCGGTTTGGTCAGTAGTTTATCGATGCTACCGTGGGGGTGCTGATGAATCCTAATATGATCGAAATCGCGATCCATATTTCGTAATATCGGCAAATTAAAATGGTAGTGTTATCTTTTAATCAACGTTATTATGAATTGAATAAGTTTCCTTATATCCAAGAGTGATATATTTATAAAAAAACTTTAAGGAAAAACCTTAACCTCCTGCGAAGTCACAATATTTGGCAAAATGATGTTTTAAAATAAATATCCCATTTGATTTTCCTTAATCTACAGATTAATAACCTACCGATACCCTGAGCTTTAAGGCAGTTCATGCGTAAACTTACTTTTCCATAAAATTCAATATAGTAAACAGAGAATACTAACAATAGGTATTGATTTTTAATTAATCTTACACTTCTTGAGTGAAGGACCGATTAGCAATCGAGGTCTTTACACTACATCAAGTACTCACATTTTTACAAAAACAAGAATGTTGTAAACAGGTATATATAAAAAGTATTTAATTGATAACAGTTGACTAAATAGTTAGCGATTGTTGGATAATGCAATATTTTAATAGCTTAGTAGCGAAAAGAGGTTAAATAATGAATATTTGGTAATCCTTTATCTGTATTAGTTAGTGATAAAGGCGGATTTTATATTCCCATTTTACAACAACCGATAAAATCGTTTTAGTTCAGTTCAGTACATGATGTACATTTATGTACCGGGACCACAATTCGTGGCATTTTTGGAAACGATTATTATACTTTAGTTTTAATTAAACTATAATTTGAACTTTTTATTTTTACCTATATTGCATCTAAATGTGCCTACATATTCTGTTGAAGTAGAAACGTACTGTTATGAAGCTATGATTATGAACAAATTCCATAGGCGTGTCTTAGTTTTAAATATTTTTTTGGGTTTTATTTAAATAAATAGATGTACTAATAATATCAATATTTTTTCCTTATTGTTATATTATGAACAAAACATTTATGTACTTTTTTCAGGAAAATAATTTTTTAATTTAATTTAATTTTTAGAGTTTCTTCAAAAGGAAATTGTGCTAGTCAAACATGATTATGTCAAGCAACACACTCTTCTTTAAATAAATGTATAAAATTGAAAAATTATTTCTAACTATATCGTAAACATTAGATGACTGTTGTAAAATATAAAAAAAGTTAACTTGAAAGTAAATCAATAAAGACAAATACTATAATTGTTTCCATTATCTACATTTGTAGTGTTCAGATGAGAACAATTTTAAAATGTTTGTCTTTATTGATTTACTTTTAAATTATTATTTCTTTATATTTTACAACCATCTAAAGTTTGCGACATAGTTGTAAATGGTTATTCAATTTTATACAATCGTTTAAAGAAAAGCATTGATTCTTCATATAATCACGTTTGACTAGAACGATTTTCTTTTGAAGAAGATCTAAACATTTGAGTGAAATGTAACAAATTAATTGTCTGAAAAATGTTTAGAAATCTTTTCTTCAAAACAGAAAATTCGTTATAGTAATAAAAAGAATTCGTTATTATATTTTTTAATCAGGTCTGACAAACTACATTTTATTTTACGTTTTATTGTTTTAGCTATAGTTATTATCCACTAACTTTTCCTGCACCAGACAGGGTCAAATAACCCTTTAGGATTAAATAGTAATATTGATAAAATTCCGTTCCACCCATATTTCTCCTTTAAAGACTTAGTAGGATTTATTGTAACATTATCTTTTCTAGTAATAATTACTTTAGCAAACCCTTACTTACTTGGGGACCCAGAAAACTTTACTCCAGCAAATCCATTAGTAACACCTGTCCATATTCAGTCAGAATGATATTTTCTATTCGCCTACGCAATTCTTCGATCAATCCCTAATAAACTAGGAGGAGTATTAGCGTTAGTATTATCAATCGCTATTTTATTAATTTTACCTATAACTAATAAAAGTATAATAATATCAAACCAATTTTACACAATTAATAAAATACTATTTTGAATATTTGTGGCTAACACCCTACTATTAACATGAATTGGAGCCCGACCAGTAGAAGTCCCTTTCATTTTAACAGGCCAAATCCTAACTATTACCTATTTTTTATATTTCATTTTAAATCCAATAATTTCAAAAAGATGGGATAAAATTATATATATATATATATATATAATTATATGTTAGACGGGGATCTATAATATTCGATAATATCGTTTAATCTTTGGCTTGTATTACATGGCACAATCGCAGCTATTTCGATGAAAATTAGGGCAAAATAAAAAAGTACCTACCCATGTAAATTGAAAGTAAATTGACCAAGCGTCGGAAACCTTTGCTTTTCAATCTTTCCGTCTACCCTTTCAAACTTGTTCAATAGAAACTTCAATTCACTTTACTTCCACTTCTCCATACATAGAAACTTAAGTAGGGTAAACACACACACATGCAACAGATCTGGTTTACATTTTGGTGAATTTTCTATCTCCTTGTAAAGTTCACTCTATCTCGAAAGAAAACTATCTTTGATTCCGTTTTTGATTTGAAAACAGAATAGTATAGTGCAATTTGTGAATTAGAAAAACTTTTATTAGATTTCCATTGTTTATTTTTTTATTGTTAAATATTAAACCTAGAAAATTCAAAGTAAAATTATGATATTAATAGGAGAGTGTGGAAGTTTGTCCTATATTTTTTCGGTATTTACTAAGTATAAAAGGAAGTGGAATAAAAGGTGAGTCCGCAGCATTCTTTGAGAACGTCCTATCGATTTAAATATAGATATAATTAAAATTTTGGTATTGGTCGATTATTATTTTGAGGAACCATGATTTAAAGGCTTTGGGAGATTTTCTTGAATGTAACTTTTTGCATAAAAGTGTGGAAATTGGTGTGTATAATTTTTAAAGGGTTCCTTAAAATTAAGCAGTCCAGTATCTATATGGATGAATCGACCTAAATACTTGTCACTACAAATTTTTCTTTGATGAAATGGATTTATTTAACATATCTGTCACGAGTAAATTTATGTTGTTCTTACTCAATTTCTTTCTGATGATGTTCGTCGGTATTTTATTCTTTTGTGATATCTTTGTTTTAAAGTTGATAGTTTGTTCTTTGATGGGTTTATTTCTAAATGCATTCCATGTTGACGTCTGATTTGGTGCAGGGACTCTATAACTCTCTTTGTTCAGACTTCTTGTTATTTGGCCTTTTTGTTTTGTTTCTGGTATTAATTTGATGTTCTGGAAGTTTTTCATATTTCTTTGGGTTTCATTCGAGTTGAGCATCTGGTTAATACTTTCTGCTTTTCTTCTTCTATTTGTTTATACGTTGATTCGTTGTTAAGTTTCGAAGTTGGGCAGGAAGGGCTTCATGGTTAGTATCGCGATTGCTATGGTTGCTTTTATAATTTAGTTTTAAACGTTTGAGTTTTTATAATTACATTGTAACTTTGTTATTTTCACTTATATCAAAGATTGACGATGATTCTGATGATAATGTGGTTTGTTGGATTTGTGAGAGATTTTAGTATATGGCTTTTGATATTCCTTTCCTTCTAGTTTGAATTTTCACTTAAATAATCTTTAATAAAGAAAACGCAGCTCTTTTAGATACATAAATTACCACTTTTATTCATCTCTAAGCTGTTTTCAACTAAAAAGTGAGTGAAAACGTGTTAGAGTGAAATATATCTTTGCTATCTTGAAAGAACGTGGGATTGCTCGCGGCCACACTGTCAAGACAGTTAGTTGCACTTTAAAACGTGTGCAAAGTTAGTTAACTTCTGTTACAGACTTCCTTCTGTATAGTTTCTTTCAAATTGTTGTATAGTTTATTTCTATTGTTAGATTTAAATAGGCAGTTGTTGTCATAATCCATACTAAAAAATTGTGCTTTTTAATATTGTTACTATTTAGAATTTGTTACTGACTCTAATTTGTTGGTCAAAGGAAATCAAAAATTGTAGAGATTTAATAAAGAAATTTAGGTAGTGTTTGTAACGAAAAAGAAGTCGTTACTTAAAAAAATATCTTTTTTTTGGAATCGATAAACACGGTTACATTCTAAGCGCTGGGTTACGGTCATAGTTAGATGAGTGAGGGTTTTCTCTCTCGTCTAATTGTTGTCTTTTTTTATGTATCTGACGAGAGAGTGTTGTGGAAGTTGTGAAGTTTTCCATGTATGGTGGTTTGAAAAAAGAAAGGGATTGCCCTATTCAACGAGGCCCACGAGGATTTTTCGGACAGACACTTGACCTAGAGAGTTTCGTATAATTGCGTGTTTTCCTAGTTTTATATTCGTTATTAATTTTATACTTATCATTAGTTCACTAATATTAATTAATAAATCGTATTTGTACTGCTCGCCATATTTTGTTTGTTGTGAGGCCCTAGAAGTGCAATAAGAATAAGCAACGGGGTAAGTTGAGAGTTTTCTTATTTTTTTATGGGGTCTGTATGTCTCTCGTAGCGATAGACACCGTCTACAACCGACCTTTTCTTCTACCTGAGTTTAGTCTATCCACGATTGTGGGTCGTTGTTTAAAAGAGAATAAAAGAGTCGAGTTGTAAGTTGTAGGAATTCTGTTTCCTTTTGCCGAAATATTCAGTAATTTCACACATTAAATTAAAAAAACATACTTAATTTGGGGCTCTTTCTAAGTATAAGTAAATCAAAAAAAACTTCTGAGTAACGTCAAAGACGAACAGATATAGAAGTGATAATAACAGTTCGGTGGTTGTTTATTCATCCATTTCTCATAGCTTTTTCTATAAGACCATTAAATATTGATAACCGAAGATTGGAAGTTGAGCATGAATCTGGTGAAGAAAGTTTTTGCCTTAAGCTTGCCTTATTTTTTTACGAACTATTTCAGATTTTTCTAACAATAAACATTTGGGATTCGTTGAAATAAGTTGATGACGAGCGGTTTATCAAAAATGTTTAGCGTTTCAGTAGCTTGTAGAAAATTATGAAAAATCATGTCAAACATCATTTTTGAATACTACCTACGTGTAGCTATTCAGGGTTATTTAAACTGAGTGGTACTTACATTAGACTTTTTAGGAAAACTAGGCGTGTTAGAATTTGAAAATTTGTGACTTCGATAACCAACTTGTATGATGAATAGTTTCTGAGATAATTTAATTTATAGAAAAAAGATCGCTACCTCAACTCAAACTATAAAAAATCATAACTTCCATAAAAAATGACTTAGAATGTTGAAACTTTTACTATAATCAATCTTAAGGCAAACTTCATGCCAAAATTACGGTTCATAATTTATGCAGAATGCTCAGAAAAAAAAGTTTGAAAACTTCAAACACAAATAAGTTCATTTTTTCAAATAACACTTATCATATTTTTTTGATGATTCGATCCATTTTTTATCCTCTTTCGTTACATTCGGATGTTTCTTATTCTTTTTTTAAATAGAGCTCCCCTAATTTTTTTACATTTCTGGATTCCTCATCAGAAATAAGGGCACATTTCATAATACAACTATACATTTATTCTAAAGGGTTTTTGAGTTATTCCATTATTTTTAAAAATTATTCCGTTTGCCGCATTTACTTTTATAGCGGTTATCTTCAAAAGTAATTGATAGTATTTAATGATTTGTCGACATGTTTTTAATGTTTTAGTAAGGTATTAATTTGTCCAAAAATTTTTGAAAAAAAAAATCAAAAATGGAGTGTTAAATATCATAAACTAGAAATAAAAAAAACTCTTTTTTTTAAATAGCAGCCCATATTTTTTTTATACAGTTACATCAATTGCTTAATCCTCAATAAAAAAGTACAAGATACTATGCATCTAAAATTGATATTTAAAATTTAAACAAACTGATTTAATACAATTTTTTTATTTTTACAAATAAGTTTATTTAACCAATGACATAATTATTCTACAACAATTGTTCGAATAGTTGTCCATTAACTTCTAAACATTTTAAAACTCTTTTTTCTACAGGCAGGACAGCAAATATCGGTTATAAACCGAATGTGATAGAAATTCGAAAATATTTTGAAATGGTAGGTAGGCCTTCTGTGAAAACTCATTCAGCCAAAATTTCAAAACGATATTTCAATTCTGTCCGAAGATAGTCTAGGGGTCAAGTTGAAAACGTACACCCTGTAATATATATATATATATATATCTAATTACTGTACCTTATTGTTGTATTTATGTGGTATTCATGTTTGTATGTAAATCAATAACAATTCAATATATACATCATGCCTTTAATTTTAAAGAAATAACGTTGAGAACAAGACGAAATAATAATTTCAACTAGAGCAGGAGCAGCGTTGAATATACAACACACATGCATGCAGTGGTCTAAGTTAGTTAGGTATCCGTTGGTCGTCAGAGCCGTATACACCCGCGAGAGTTGCAATCAATTTATTTTCCGGTTGTAACTGCAAAAGCAGAACGTGACTATAAGCCAAACTAGACCACGGTAGCCGCACATGTGGTTGTACCATGGCTTACGAATTATTCGACTTCTCATCAGGATGCGGGAAAAGCAGAATACCGCACCAGCCATGGCATACCGACAATTTTGGCAATTATTCCAATATCGTTCCACGATAATAAGATTGATTAATTTCGGTTTGTAACAATTATATGCTGATTAAAACGAGATGAGAGAATGTAAATTAATTTAAATCAACAACTAACAGTATTACAGGAAGTTCGCCTAAAATGGTGTAAGTTATTAATTTGGGGTAACACCTAGTTTCTATGATTCTGATTATATGGGCATCAGTCCAAAGACTGGTTGGAAACACACCTCCACTTCTTCCTATTCCGAGTCAATCTTTGAATTCCCCGAAAACTAGAACATCCCAAATCCTCAACTATTTTCGAACAACAATTTAATCTATGTCTTCCTCTAATTCTATTTACTTTTGTTTCTGTTTCTAATATGTTTCGAGAAGGTGTCCTACAATCCTATATTTCATTTTTTTCTGTACTATTGAAACTAGCATATAACAAAAAACAATAAACACTGTACAAAATAAAAACTGAACGGGTTCCAAAGTTATACGTAGTACATAATTGAATTGAACGCCTTCCAAATTTAAAATAAGTACATAATTGTTGAAAAAAACTACTAAATTGATTGAATAAGTAATACACGACTAAAATTGTTTCGGTTTGAGGAAATAAGATTCGCAATGTTTGTAAAGTGGAAGAAAATGAGTGATATGAATATTCTATTACTTTACTGTGACAAAGTGTTATAAATACACTAAAACAATAATAATACAACCGTTTCAATAGTTTCAAATGAGTACAGAAAATGATCCTTAATAATTGTTTTAATTTAAATTAGTTTTAATATAAGGAAAACAAAAATTACTAATGAATGTAAATACAGGTTCAAAAGCTTAATATTGTATTTGATCGTGAACAATTTTACATTTACGATTAAACTATTCATAATTTCAAAGATTTGTAATAATAAATTACGTTCTCCACTGTTTCCTTATTTTTAATGTCTTCTATCCATGGTATTTTCATCATTTTTTTATAATATCACATATCAAACGCTTCTACCTTTTAAATATAAATATGGAATCAACAGAAACAACTACTCCGAGGACTAATACCTCTACCGGCATTGAATTACACTGTTGATTCCGAAAGACTTTTAGACGAAGATAACAATTAAAAAAAAGAAGGTATTAAAATCCTTTTTCGTCTAATTATAAAGGATTCCATATTTGGAACGCGTCCTACACAGTAGGCACAGCGCACGCCATATCCCACGACCGGTTTCGGCCTATCGGGTCTCATCAGGTGGGCGCTGGCAGAAAAAGGATTTTAATACCTTCTTTTTTGGCTTCTAATTTTTGTTTTTCGCCTCGTTAACCGTCCATGTTTTGCACTCATATAACAAGTTAGATCCGTGCTCCGAAGATACACTTTTTCAGATTTCTAACGTAATGTTTGTTTAGTTACCTTTAAAATTAATCGCCCAATTTCCAAAACATTGAAGACGAACGATTATTTTATACAAAACGAATGGGATATTAAAGTAATCCCTTTAGTATATTTGATGGTTTTTTCTTACCAAATTCGCTTGGTCTATTATGATCGTCGCTGCAAGAGAAATAAACAAAATTCGCCCAATGGACAACCCAAGAAACCACGTAATACCTTTAGCTTAGTGCAATTTGTGATTTAGAAAATATTTTATTGGATTTCCATTGTTTCTTTATTGTTAAATATTATACTTAGAATATTCAAAGTAAAATTATTATATTAATTAGAGAATGTAGAAGTTTATCCTACGTTTTTTCGGTATTTATTAAGTATAAAAGGAAGTGGAATGAAAGGTGTGTCCGCAGCATCCTTTGGGATCGTTCTTTCGATTTCAATATACGTATAATTAAAATCTTGGTACTGGGTGATTTTTATTTAGCATTCGGGCAATTATTGTTTTGGGGAAACATGGTTTAGAGGTTTTGGGAGATTTTCTTGAGTGTAACTTCTTGCATAAATTCCTCTTAAGACAATATTTAAACACACTTTTGACGTTGAGGTGAAGTTGAAATTGCGAACTCGTTAAATCGGGAACCTCCTTTTCTATTGGCGGTTAAAATTTTCAAAAGATTTAGGCGGTGGTTGCATGTATTTTCTTTATTTTAACTGCTCCAACAATGAGAAAAGTTTGAAACTGAAAAGTATCTGAATAAAGTAAAGCGTATTGCATCGACCATCGATTTGTTTGCTAACGAGTTCTTCTTAAGCTTGAATAGTGACAGCTTTCGTTTAAAGTTTCGAGTGAAGAGAACGGACAGCAATTAAACTTTCATTCCGTTATCTCCAAACGTAATTCCTTCGTTTTAAGTGTTCCGCAATTCGGGAGTTTAAATTTAAATTGTTAATTCGCTAAATTCAAAGCTTTTATTACAAAATACGTTTTAGGAAATATTTTGCATTGTTTTCAATCCATCCTTAATTATATTCAGAAACCAAAAGCGCTAAATTGTTGCTACTCTTTTTCTTATTAAGTATTTCGAAGTGGATCGAATCGAATACAAGGCGGGATATTAAAAAAGTATAACTATAGTTGAAACATCCTGCTGACATAATAAAAAAATCATAAAATCTTTTACAATCCCTGGTTTGAAATACCTTTGTGGCGAATTAATATTTTGTATTTCAAAGATATTCATATTTCTGTAAATATTATTTCGTATTTGTATGTTTGTGTTGTTGCTGTTGTGAATTTTATTGTTTGTATTGTATATCGTATTACCTGCCTGTAAAGATTACGTTCTTGCAAATCTACTTCTATACTTGCTCTTTACCTGTTCTGTGCCTATTCTTCACTTAATGACAATTTAATTGCTTCAGTACTTTCCTATAATCCCCTTTAACAATTCACCTCTGTTTACTAACCCCATGACTTTATGGTTCTTACACTATTCTAATATGATTTTAATGATGGGTTTCTTCGGTGGTTTCGGACTGTTCTATATTTCTTAGTATTTCTTATCTTGAAAAATTTCCAACTTCTCTCAGTCTATTAGCACTTTCATTTTTATGTTTCTAGCTCCCCTCTTATCTATCTTTAAAAAAATTTAAATTCATAATTACAATCAGTGCACATGATAACTTCCTGAAATAAACTTCGTACAACTTAACTTCTTCTTTTATTATTTATTTATCAAATAAATATTTTGTTTAGTATTAGTTTCTTTATTTCTACGCAACGAGTCTTAAACCTTCTTATCTTGAAAATTATTGGTTCTACGTATGTGTATAGGACCTTTTTTAAGAAGAATTATCCCATGAATAATTTTTTAATAACCAAAATTAACGTAAAACCGATAATCTACAAGATACTTATTTGAGAAAAACTGATTTTTGCGACCTTTGACTTTCTGTAACTTTAGTAGCAGTTCAGTTGGCTTATGGACTTTTGAGAATTTATTTGTTACATCAAAATAAAGAAAATCCAGCTGCAATATGATAAAAAAAAGTTGAAAATGTCAAATGTCTAAAAGTTTATTTATTGATTTAATATAATATTTTTCGAAAAAAAAAATCGAAATCCGTATTTTACAGAAATAATAATTTCACTAAGGTACTTATTACTGTCGCTGTTTATCATGGCAGAAAAGTGTATTGTAAAGGGTGTCCATATACCCTCCCACCAGTCCAAGCAGGTTGATAAATAATTATTAAGGAACATATAATTATAGTGGTGTTGAAAATGACAACAGTATCTGAAAGACCATATTATTTTTATAAAAATCACACGGCCGGTAGATATAAGTTTTAATTAGTATTTACAAAAAAATAGGAATAAATATTGTCATATATTGAACGTGTTTACCCTAATTTTTTGTAACCTTTTAGACTTTTCTTACCAAGTTTGTTAATGAAATGATTGTAAATTTAATTTTTAATTTTCTTTTTACGACATTCGATAAATTTAAATTCTGTTTCATTATTTCTTAATTAAATTTTAATGTAAAGATCATCGTTAAAACGAATCCTTTTACTGCCTCTAAAAGATATATGTCCCAACGCACCCAATCATGACTGTGGCGACTTGGTTTCTTTCATGCGAAAAAGGAAATGAAGAAGCCGAGGCTTTTAATTCTAAGATCCTTTTAGAGCAAAATCTGCTAATTCTGTTTTCTATTCGTTCTCTCTGTCTCTCTCTTTAAGAAATACTAAAACCGCAATCTCAATTAACTTTGTTAATTACTTTTCTCCTTATAAACAAGGCTAAAATAATATGCAAAACATTCATGTTTTTGTTCATGAGTTTGCTGTTGATTAAAATTTTTAAAAATGTAATGTTTAAATTATTTATGTGCATACATACGTATCTATTTGCTATGTACTTAGTAAATGTATGTATATAATGTATATCAAGAAAGATAATAAATAAATTGACCCAACTGAAGCATAAAACAAATTAAAATAAGATAAAAAACACAATACTGTGAATTTCAATAACTTTTATTGTACTTGACAATTCCAATTAGTTTTAACTAACTACTTTACTATTATTGTTCTTTAAAAACATTTAGGGCTTAATTATTTTTAAACTTAACACCGTGGGGGGTGCATTTATTGTGAAACATTTACAACCAAATTTGGAGAACCTAACGGACATAGTTTTTTCTGATAAACAGGAAAAGCTTTTGCAAAAGGGCCTAAAATACGCTCAAAGGACGAAAATTGGCAAAAAAGATTTTGAATTGTTGAGTTTAGACTTAGAACTAGTTTTAAATAGAATTAGAAACGTTGATATTGAGAACTAATCAGAAATTTTTAAATTTAAACATATTTTCGCCGATATGATTAAAAAAGAGTCAAGAAATGTCAAAAACTTAAATCGTTCATCCAACGAGGAACTGGAAGTCATAAAATCCATACAACATAAATGTAAACTAGACAAACTCATTATAACTAAAGCAGATAAAGGAAATACTGTTGTTATTTTAGACCATAAAACATATAATAACAAATTAATATCTTTATTAGACACTTCTTTCTCTCAATTAAAAAGTGACCCCACGAAAGATTTCCAAAAAACAGTTTACAAAACTTTTTCAACGAACACGTGGCTTGATCCAAAACTTAACTTCAATTTAAAAAATTTAAACCCATCGGCACCTGTTTTATACGGTTTGCCAAAAATTCATTCTTACATGTAGTATCATACGTAAATGCAGCCTGTTACAATTTATGCCGTTTTGTTAATAAAATTCTACTAAATAACTTCAATTGTTCTTCTATCTATTCGATTAAAAATTCTCAAGATTTTGCTGTAAAAAATCATATAATACCAGCCAATTGCACAATGGTATCATTTGATGTAAAAAGCCTATTTACATTTATCCCTGTAAAAATACTTATATCTATTTTAAAAACAATAATAATATTTTGAATAAAATGCAATGTAATGACTTAATATCATTATTAGAATTATGTATTTCCCAAAATTATTTCAGGCTTAATAACAAATTTTGCAAACAGAATGATGGACTTCCCATGGGGTCCCCATTATCTCCAGTATTATTAGAAATGTATTTGACTTATTTTGAAGAAATATTACTATTTAGTTTAGATAAAAATCTTGTATCTAATATATTTACGTGGAAAAGATACGTAGATGATGTGTTTTATATATGGAAAGGTACTCAGCGACAATCAGATAAGTTCTTCTCATTTTTTAATTCTTTAGACAATAATATACAATTCACTATAGAAAAGGAAACTGAGAAAAGCATTAATTTTTTAGATTTAAAAATTACGAATTCAGACAATAGTTTATCCTTCCAAATTTTTAGAAAAAGCACATACAGATACCATAATTCCGGCAAACTCTAACCATCCCAACGAAACTAAATTTGCTGTTTTTCATTCGTTACTAAATAGATTATCAACAATACCATTGTCTCATATTGATTTCAACAAGGAACTGAACATTATAAAACACATCGCAAAAAACAATGGCTTTGAAACTTCTTTTATAGACAGATAAACTTTTGGTTACCAAACAAAACAGAGTTACGAGTAAGTTATTATATAATAATTCTTTAGTCAACAATGTATCGCAGTTAAAAAAATCAAAATATTTGTGCATCCATAAAGCTTATTACTAAATTTAGTTTTAAATTCAAACATGTACTACATAGATTTAATGCAACATTGGTAGAAAACAACAATTGTAACCTAACATCTTTGTTATCAAAATTTAAACCTACAGTAGATAAACTAGATAAAATATCATTGAAATTCTCCATAGCGGTATCCATAAAAGTAAAAAACTATCCTTTCTGGAAAACCTAGAAATTAAAAAAGCCCTCCTCACACGTAAGATGAACATTATAAATAATTTGTTAGAATTAAGCTTCATGGACTCTCCACTTATTTTATGTTTGTACCATTAGTTAGAATTAAGTTTCATGGACTCCCCACCTCTTTTATGTTTGTATCATTAATATAAATAGCTGCATTTAATTTTTTATATCCTTTAGTATAAAATTACTCTAGTCCTTTGACAATGATCACGTGTATCGAAACTTGTTTAGTTTAATAATAAAATTTGGTGAAACTATCCATACTGTTTAATTTAAGCTTTGATTGCTTAATTATTATTATATTTTTTCCATTACAGAGAATTTTGCAGTTTATTGTTATCTTGTAGGGGAAGCGGTCGGTCCTGCTCATTCAGATCATGCCTTGGTTTTAAATTTTGGCAGGATGAAGGCTACGTAATTAAGTCACAGCTTTCTTATTAGGAATTAAGTATTGCCAAGTTGTCACTTACGTGCTACCAGCTTACTATTTTTGATATTCTTCGTATACCTTTTTCTTGTTAATGCTTAGTAATATGTTTCTGTAGAAGATGTCAATATGTTACTTGAAAACATGCCAATAAAAAAACTGCTGCATTGCTCAGGTAATGAACAGAAAGACTTTTTCCTCAAACACTTCCACTGCAGGTCAGTTAAAAATCGAAAAGGATAATTAACAAGAAAGGATAATTATTTCAGAGTTTCAAGTTTTGAATAAAAAAGAATGGAGTGTTTAATTGGGCAAATCCCAGTGACGTAATTAACAATTTCAGTTTTAATTAACGGTCTGCGGACTAGCCTGGATTTTCAAGTGCGAACACTTAAGTGTTATGGTTACTAATTGCTTGATGTATGTTGGTAGAGGCTTCCGTATATTTGAAATACTTTTTTACTTCATTTCTAGTATTTAATTAGGGATTTATATCAAATAGTTTCAATTTTAAGGTCACAGTTTGATGAAGTTGATAACAAGGTTAGATATTTTAACTTTTGCCTCAATTCTCTGTAGTGTACCTATTATTTTGCAGACGTCTGGATATTTAATTCGTTTCAGGAGATAATAGAATTTTAATTTCTTTATTTGCGTGGTACTTTTTGTCAGTCCTAAGAAATTATCAAAATTGCTTAGCAACTAAGAAACGAGAGCAGAAGAAATTGATGCTTTACTTATATAGGTAAAATATTAAAACGTACCTTTTTCATTAATTTTATGAACTATGTATATTGTATATTATAAAAATTAACGGTTGTTTTTTAATTAACATTAACATGACGTATGTTTCACCCTTGTTGCACTAGGCTTCTTCAGGTATCAAGGTGTTATTTGCAATAATTAAACATTTCTACCTCTAATTCGGCTTTTTTCTTTACTATTTGAGAAATCAAAAAAAGAAAAGTAGATGTTTCAACATGATTTTTTATTATTTACTCGACAATTGTTTCAACTAACAAGGCAATACTATTGCAAATATTAAACATGTTTCATCACAACACCACCATAGTTAGTTTTAATTTTATTTTTACAATAATAATTTGAGAAGACGGAAGAGGAAGAAATTAAAATAGAATAATGAACTTTTAAATAATTAGAGGTACGGATGAGTACCGAATGAATTGTAGTGTTATAAGGAGTATGAATCTATTTTTTATAATGAACTATAATTTTAGAGTTTCATGTTAATGTTATTTTATTTTTGAGCTATCAAGGTAGGCTTCATAGAAAATTATTATTTTTCATTAATAAAACGTTGAAATGGCAGTACGTCGCCATCTACCTGCATTTGCTGCTATTGCCGTATTTCATAATGCAGGTAAATGGCAATGTACTGCCATTTCAACGTTTTATTTAAATCTGCTTTATACCTATATCAAGTGATGAATGATTGCCACTTGATAAAGCTACAGTGTAGCGAAACTATAGTTGTGTTAAATAAATAAATTCTGTGAAAAGGTTTGTGTGTCTTGTTTATTGAAAATGGATAATAACATTCACCAAGTATCAGCCAACTCAATCAAATATTCAAAGTGATCAGTTTGCGATAAAGTATATGACAATTAAAAAGAACATTAAATAGGATTTAATATTGTTTAATTTTTCTACAATAAGGAATACAAGTAAAATAAATTAATTTTACGTTCGTGGGTTATTTTTGAGAGGGCCGTCAATTTTCAGAATTACGATAATATCAGGTACTTATTGAGTTGGCCGGGAGAACTTTGATTTGACAGTTTACGTTTCAGGGTTGACTTGAGCTTAACGACTCATGACGGCAACTGCAATTTCTTGCGATAACATTTAATGGAGTAATTTAAGTCTCATAGCTAAGCTCAGAAAATCACATAATCACCGCTTTGCTCTGGGCTTACTCATTAAGAGGGACATAACAATTACTTCAAGTTTATTATGGGACTGATCTTATTTATGCTACTGATATGCAAAATACTCCTATAAAGGAATCCATTCATTACCGCTATGGAAAATTACTTTTTGTTTAACTTTTGTAAATGAACGAATGAGATAATTAGTATAAAAACACTGATCATCGGCGCATTCAAATTGTATAGATAAAAAAAACCGAAACAGAGATTTAAGAAATTCATTACGTTATAGAACCTAATGGTAATAATGAGCTGTACCTTTTTCTGTGACAGAAGGCATGTCCTCAGCACGAGTTTTTAGCGAGCAGTGAACGGGTGAAAAGATGTGTTAAGGTCAAGTACATCAATTAACATATCTATGGTGCTAGCATATCGGTAGGTTTGTAAGTTAATTTTGTCGAGCTATTTCCTTTCATGATACAAAATTATTGAATTACCTCACTATTAAAACGTTTAGATAATCTATTAACTAAATTACAATTTAAACAATATATAAAGAATGTTTATCCAAAAAGTAAAACTAATAGTGATAATTATAAATTAATACCTCTATCTATTTAGGAAAACTTTTTAGAAATAATAATTTAAAAATAGCTTTTCATACTGCAAATACCTTTAGTAAAAATATTAAGAACAGCAAAGATAGTATAGATAAGGAGAATAGGTCAGGTGTCAATAAATTAAATTGTAAATCATGCAATAAATTCTATATTGGACAGATTGGTCGCACTTTTAAAAAACGTATAAATGAACATAAAAAATCATTTTAATGTAAAAAACCTGATTCAAATTATGGTAAACACCTAATAGGTGAAACATAATTTCAACGATGATTTTGAGACTGCATTTAGAAAACAAAAGTTATAAACTTTATCTCTTGGAAACAATTGTATATACTATTTCAGATTTGTAGATGACATAATAGTTTGTTTTAATGCTTCTAATAGACAGTTATCATCTTTCCATAATTTTTTAAACAGTATTCATAAAAATATTAAATTCACACTAGAACTAGAATCAAACAATTCCCTAAACATTTTAGACCTAACTATAACATATGAAAATTCTCAGCATAAATTCAACATTTTTCATAAACCAACACACACGGACACAATTATTCATTCAAAATCATTTCATCCACTGCCCCATAAATTAGCAGCATTTAATTCATTTGTATATCGTCTAATTAATATACCTTTGTCAACAAATAATTATCAAATTGAATTAAACCGAATATACACAATGGCCGTAAACAATGGATGAAGTGAACCAAATACTTAACAAAAAACTTAAACATTATCTATCCGATAACTAAAAGAAAACCGAATAGATTAGAATGTTTTTCTTATTATGGTCATATTTCACTAAAAGTAAGTAACATTGTAAAAAGTATCAACAACAGTTTTATTAGCTTTAGGACTAACAATACTCTAGGTAGTTATATAATCAACAACAAATATAAAACTCCTAAACATACTTGTTCAGGTGTTTATTTATTAAATTGTAAAGATTGCTCTAAACTGTACATACGACAGACAGGCAGAAAGTTTGAGACTCGCATAAACGAACACCTTAAAAGTTTTAACAATAAAAAAGTAGACTCTGTTTATGCAGAACATTTGCTAGAAAATAATCACAACTTCAACGCATTTTACATAAGCAAAATAAAGGTTTTAGGTTAAATTTACTAGAACAATTAGAAATAAATAGATATTATAAAAAAAGAGTGATTTTAAATGATCAAATAGAAGGTAATAGTACCCCGTTACTGTATATTAATTTTAACAAGTAAAACAACTACCCCACCCACCTATTTAGTATAAATAGCCCTAGTTTTAGTCGTAGATATTCATCACCTGATGATGTCACTGTGTGGTGAAACAATATTGTTGTGAATACAATATAAACTACTTGAAACTCTTTTTGTGTTTTATTTTTTAAATATTATGGATATGTTTCAACATGTATCGGCTACTACCCTAAGAAATTTTTAGTCTGTTGTTTACATAGATCCGTGAACAATATTTAGGCTATAACAGTAACGAGGGGGAAGACCTTAAAGTATAGTTGCTCATTATTGATGCATTTATCTTGGCGAAGGGCATTATGGATTAGTAAGATTTCAGTTCGGTTTATAATATAAAAATTTAATGTACATATACTACGTACCAATATTGTGCCTATTTTCTATTTTCTGTATTAAAAAGCCAGTTGTATTTCTATTACTTAAAATATATTTTTTATGTTCTAAATGTTCACCGAACATAACAGCCCGCCTAAAAAGTTCATAGGTTAGCAAAGAAAAAAATATTTTTTTTTTGATAGAATTTGATTTTATTATTCAATATAGTTCCCTTCGAGGGCGATACAACGATTATCGCGGTCATACAATTTTTCGATACCATTTTTATAATACGATTTGTCTTTAATCTCAAATTAGGCGTCAGTTTCGGCGATTACGATTACCTCTTCATCGGCGCGAAATTTCTATTAAGCGAACATCCTCTTGAGGTCTGAGAACAGAAAAAAAATAGCTGGGGGCCAGATCTTGAGAGTACGGTGGATGCGGAAGAAATTTGAATCCCAATTCATGGAATTTTGTCATCGCTTTCATTGATTTATGACACGGTGCATTGTCTTGATGAAACAGCACATTCTTTTTATTCAAATGAGGCCGCTTTTCCGCGATTTCGTCTTTTAAACGCTCCAATAACGCTACGTAATAGTCGCTGTTTATGGTTTTCCCCTTTTTAAGATAGTTAATGAATATTATATCATGAGCAGTCCAGAATACTGATGCCAATTCCTTTTTATCCATTTCTTTAGAGTAACAAAAGTTCTTTCACTAAAAATGCTATAACTCAGATACTAATAGTGTAACAGCTGTCAAATTTATACACGCGTCTTTTGAAGGTTAGGACTAACTAAAAATCATATGGATTTGATACTAGTAGCGCCATCTATGGGTCAGTGTACGAACTTTTCAGCCCGCCTGTTACTTTTTGTAATAACTTATAAGCACTTGATGTTTGTAAATGACGTTATAATCGAAACGGCTGAAAACGTTGAGTGAAAATATACTTTTTACTATTATTTTATAAAACTATTTCAGAAAGCACTCTGTGTAATATCTATTTCAATGAGAAGGAAATATTAATAATTATGTTGCACTCTAGTTTAGGTGTATAAAAATATTTTTCGAATCAGAAATATTTCCTAGCATTTCTAAAAACTATTTAACCCATTTTATCAGAGGTTTATTTAAGACGGGAAGCTGATTGTGCTGAGAAATATTTACATCGGCAGTAACAAAGTATATTTCAGGAAGGCACAGACATGGAATGGAACGAATGCAAATGAGAAAGAAACATTCAAAAGTAGTGGTTGTACTTCCATAAACATTTCGCCTTATTATCTTTTATGTTTTGTAAACGGGAAATGTAATGTGGCAGAACAGAGGCAAGGGAATTTTATATAACCATCCCTTCCGGAATTGTTAGAAATAACTAAAAAACACCCCTTGTAGCGTTTGTAGGAGGAATAAATTTCAATTTGATCAAATTTCACAAAAATATATATTTGATGTATTAACAAATAAATATGTGACAAAAATGTATGTAGGTCGGAGGGACTGCCCGCCCACCAGCACGAGTAGCTGGTGGGAATGAAAGTTATTTGCTTAGCATAGTCTTTTTCATTATTCTTATTGTCTATTGCAATGAACATTTAACATAAAATTAATAGATGTTTTTATATTTTCTCGGGTTGTTGGACATTCTCCCAGCACCTACCATTGTTAGTTTTATTAGAAATAATTATGGTATAAGTATTGCGATGAACTAGGGATATGAAACGAAAAGTGTTGACATTGTCTGGAAAAAGCGATATTATACTTAAAGAGTTTATAAAATAGGGTGAGTGTTACTTACTTTCCAAAAGTATGATATTGCTAAATCTACTGTGTGTACTATAAAAAAAAAGATAAAGTGAATACGATGTTCAACAATGAGGGGTATGGATAATATAAAAAAACAACCTTGAAATCTGTACAAAATTCCAGGGTGGAAAAAAGCACTGATCGAGTAGTTTTGCAAACAACTATTAAAAGTTAAACTAAAATGTTTAAATGAAGGAAACAGATGGATTGCCTTTAATTGTAATGTTTATTTTTAACAGCGTTTAATCTATTTATATCAATGAAAGAGTGCTATTTTCAGGATTAAATAATAATTCATTCATATTTAAACTATCGATGGAACTCGACAAAGTTAAAAGAGATCATAAGTTAGAATTTAATATCTTTCGTAAACCTAGCACTACTGATACTATAATACCTTCTTCCTCTAATCAAACTAATAATATTAAACATTCTTTCTACCACAGTAAATAAATATCCCTTTAAACGAAAAAAAAATTAAAATAATACAATAATACAAATAGCTGTAAACAATGGCTATGATACCAAAATCGTCGATAGTATCTTAAACCAAAAACTTAAAAATAAAACACGCCTACTACTCTATAACCCTCAAATTATTTATAATCCTTCCAATAAAGTATTTTGCTCCATACACTACTTTTAAAAAAACAGTCAAATTATAAAATCACATCTCAAAAGATTGGGTATCACAGCCATTATATCCAATAAAAATACTGTAAAGAAACTACTTGTCAATAATAAACCAAAATTTGATCCCTAGATAATAGCGGCGTTTATAAAATCCAATGCAATGATTGTGATGCTGTGTACATTGGTCAATCACGCAGATCCATTAACACTAGTAAAAAAGAGCATTTAAAAAGTATCTTAAATAACAACAATTGTACAGGTATTTCTACACATTGTATTTCAAATAAACACAATATTAATGAAAAATTTCAAATACTACACATACAACCAAAAAGTAAGAAATTAAACTATTTTGAAAATTTAGAAATTACAACAAACATAACATTGTAAATTCCCAAATAGAAATATATTCAAATAACTACACTTTACTTTTGTTCAAACTAGGTAATTAAGAAATTTCGCCATCATTATTATTCACTATAAACAGGTTTGCGCACATTTATATATTTAGTAATTCTGCTTACTCTTGATAATGACAGACCCCTGTCGAAACAATTGCCGAGTTCCGTCAATAAACCTGTGAAAAATATACCAAGTGTTTTATTATTTCTTAAAACGTATTTTCACAATACCTGCACCATCGATAGTTTTTAATCCTAAAAATAACACTACCGGGGTTGTAAATTATAAAAATATGTAAATGCTCGTTTGTTCGAGAGAAATTGTTCATTTATTTTAGTAACACAAAGGCTTCTGGTAGCTTTCAAATTGAACCTATTGAAAAGCGCTATGCCGCTATGCCATTTTTCAGCCTTTTCTCCGCTAAACATTTTACTCAATTTCGTATGTAAAGAAGAATGAGGTTATTTAATTTACGTTTGAACCTTTCTAAATTAAAATTCTTTTGGCAGAGATAACTGACATTCTATTCCAGAAATGTAGAGAAGAATCCAGTAAAAAAGTATTGGAAAGATTTGTTTCGTTTTCGGTATGGAGGGCGGCATGTAACCGAGATCGTTTTTTTAACAAACTTTTAAGACGTAAATAATAAAATTGATCATTACCTACCAAAGGTGGTGTAGGTATAAATAAATATCATGTTTTTGCAAATACCTAATATACGTAACATACCTAACATACATACGTATATAAAAGCACACTGAACTTTTCCATTAAAGTATGAACATTAACTCACAAGTTGAAATGTGCTTTCCGCACTCTGTTTAAATGCATTATCATGTTGGCTTCTCCTTGGTGAAAGTTCATTATACTACCATTCTAATCTTTTCACAAATATGTCAAAAATCACGGCAATCGTTTTACTACACGGTAACTTCTTTAAGTGGAATACAAAGGTTGTTTAATAAGTCCTGTTTACAGCCCAATTAAATCTTCGACTGGACAATTCTTCAAATAACTGAGCCAAAAAAGTTTCATCATGCCATAAGCTTGTAATTGTCTTCTTTCCAGTGAGCTTGTAAGAAGTAAGCAATTTCTATAAAGGAATTTTTCTATTCACATTGTAATTTTCAGATCCAACTTTTGGCTGTTACTATTTAGTCTACGAATATGCAGCTCTTTTATAAACACGGGTTGTGCTTTCAGGAGAACTATCCCACATAAGTCAGTCTTTCGTAAGCTTTCAGTATCGATATTTATAAATTTTGTCATATTGTTCATCTGTGCTTTAATTTTCTAAAGTGTCAGTGTTTTCAAATAATAAGTGAGTTGATTCACACATTTTTGCTGCACGTTATAAAGTGTATGGGACATCCAATGTATACAACTTTTTACATGTAATTATTCCGTAACAATTTTGTGTAGTGCAGTTACAGGAATATGCAAAAGATTATCTAATTGTTGATAGATAATATGTTTTTCTTTTCGTACTGCTTTCAGGTACATATTATGTTCGAACTGCGAATACGACGTCTATTGATCCACAAAGACGGACCATAGACAGTTGATTTCCAGACGGGTAATATAAATATTCAACGGCGAGATACAAAATGATATAAATAAAGTACATTATTTCAAAAAAGAAGGAATTAAAATCCTTATTCGTCTAAATATTAAGATCAAAGATCTCACATTTGGAACGCGTCCTACCAAGTAGGCACAACGAACCGAAAGCCATATCCCACGACCGGTTTCGACCTATCGGGTCTCATCAGGTGGGCGCTGGCAGGAATGCCTTTACAGGCTCTATTATAAATATAAATATAAATATGGAATCAACAGAAACAACTATTCCGAGGGTTAATACCCCTACCGGAATTGAATTACACTGTTGATGCCGATGGATTCTTGGACGAAGATATAACATATTAAAAAAAAAGGAATTAAAATCCTTATTTGTTTAAATATTAAGATTAAAGATCTCACATTTGGAACGCGTCTAAAAATCCATCGGCATCAATAGTGTAATTCAATTCCGATAGGGATATTAGCCCTCGGAGTAGTTGTTCCTGTTGATTACATATTTATATTTATATTTATATTTTTAAGTACATTATTGTTTGTCAGATAAATAAGTAGTTTAAGTTTGTTAGTAGTATTTAAGTGATTAAAAAATCATTGTTAAATAAATAAGTGAACTAGAAAATTCGTTACGAAACAATAAGAATTTAAATAAGTTAATGTTTTGTTTTAATCATTAATGTAATTATGAGTTTGATCAGAGCTTGTATTCATTGTTTTCATTTTGTTGTTTCAATCTGATTACCGTTGAGTAAAACTATTTAACTAGGTACGTAAGTGCTTACTCCAGGGGTGTATTAAGCAGCTGCTTTTTAGAGACACTTAAGTTTTCTACAAAGTAGATTATTTCCTTTATAAATTACACTAGGTACGAGGCTTTCCATCTAAGACCAATCGTAAAACTCTTAAGGTGGCAGTAACGGTCACCGTAATAAATTTGAACATCATGCATTCTTATCTTCTACTTTTTAATGGAAAATTGATCCCGCAATCTAATAAAACCTGTAAAAGGTGTATAAAGTGCAACTTTGTCGAGATATCAGGAAATTAATAGTTCAGCAAATAAATTATGTTTGTTCAGGTCAAATCATGTTATCTCATAAAAAGGTAAAATACTGTTGGTTGTTTTCATCACTATATTTTCTCATTATACAGAAATAAACCAATAGGGAATCTAACAGATCAGTGAAACTGTAGCAAATTTCTAAGCATAGACAACACACATACAAAAGTACTACAAATTTTATTGTGTTCCAATCAATTCATTTTAAGACGTGATGTCTTTGTGAAGTTTGAATATTAATCAAATATTTAGAAGAATGCACCCGATCTAACGAACTACATAAGGAAACTTGGAGAAAAACAGAAATTTGACAAGGGTTACAGATTACACTGAAATGATCACTGAAACAAGTGCAACGTAGGTTGAAACTCTTGTAACATCTCATGGGGTTGGATGGCAATGTTATTGACTATAACAATTTTAAACGTACAGGGTGAGTCATTTATCTTGAGACATCGAAATATTTTAACTTAATCTCATTCTTTTGGAAAAATTTTTAGACAAAAATTGGATGCTTTCGAAAAGAAAATAGAGAACTTGACAGATTTGCTAACATGCAAGTTAGTGTGCCACTTGGACCAACATGAAAATCCAGAGATCGACACACTGCCGATACTCCCACATTATTAGCCTACACAAACACATGATTGTAGTGAAACAAAATTGTCAAGTGATAAAAAATAAACTGTGAAATTCGGAAAAGGGTTTTTTATTCTTTGAGAATACATATTATTGTCCCTAGCAATAGTAAGAATGTCATTTGAAGGCGATTTCACCTTTTAGAAATGGGAATACATATTTTTAACACTGGCAATTAAAATAATAGAAAAATTTGTAATCGGTGATAAAATAATGGTATTTATAGAAAATTAAGAGCAAATCAATTTGTAGGGTATTTCGCATTACAAACTTTTATGTCCTTTCCATTGCTGGGGTTAACAATGTGTGTTCATATTTCTAAAAGATAAGTTAGGTACTTTTAAATCACCCTTAAGTTCAACCGTAAGGTTTATAATAAAGGCCACCATTTTATTTTCTCTTTGAAACCATACAATGTTTGTCTAAGTCGTTTTATAAAATAATGAGATCCAACAAGATGAACAAATTTAAAAGGGCATTGAAAATTTGGTTGTATTTAGCTTAACCCACGCTCGCAATCTTTATTTGACTTTGATTTAATAGCAATTTTACAAGTATTTTCGTTTAACGCATTAAAACACCCGTCACTTCATTTTGTATTTACAGTTCCAAATAAAATCAGTGTCGAACCGTATTACGCTTCAATTAAGCGTTGAAACGATTTAGTGATCTAGCAAGCGCTCCAGAGATGGGCGATTACAGTTTTTTATAGGTAGTTTATTGAGCTCAATAATGTATAAAAGTGACGCCACAAGCAATTTAGAAACGTACAAAACAAAATTTAGTTTCCAAACACATTATTAATTGTACACAATAACATGGTACAAGCTATACAAAATGGCGAAAAAGTATATTATAAGCACGTTCGTTATATTATCACCCTCCAAAATAGTTATAGTTGTTTTGAAAATTGTTTTCTTCCGTATCCAAAAAAGAAGGAATTAAAATCTTTATTCGTCTAAATATTAAGATCAAAGATCTCAAATTTTGAACGCGTCCTACCAAGTAGGAACAACGAACTGAAAGGTCGAAACCGGTCGTGGGATATGGCTTTCAGTTCGTTGTTCCTACTAGGTAGGACGCGTTCAAAATTTGAGATCATTGATCTTAATATTTAGACGAATAAGGATTTTAATTCCTTCTTTTTTGGATATGTTATATCTTCGTCAAAGGATCCATCGGAATCAACAGTGTAATTCAATGCCAGTAGGGGTATTAGCCCACGGAGTAGCTGTTTCTGTTGAATCCATATTTATATTTATATTTTTATATTTATAATATAGTCTGTAAAGGTCATTCTGCCAGCGCCCACCTGATGAGACTCGATAGGTAGAAACTGGTAGTGGGATACAGCTTTCAGTTCGTTGTTCCTATTTGGTAGGACGCGTTCAAAATTTGAGATCTTTGATCTTAAAATTTAGACGAATAAGGATTTTAATTCCTTCTTTTTGGATATGTTATATCTTAGTCTAGAAGTCCATCGGAATCAACAGTGTAATTCATGTATTAGCCCTCGGAGTAGTTGTTTCTGTTGAATCCATATTTAAATTTATGTTTTCTTCCAGTTATTTTCCGGTTTGTACCACAGTATAAATATGTATTTACACATAAATTCGTAATAGTAATTAATTTACATCCACTCAAAAGTCACTTTTTAAAAAGATTTACTTTATTAAATACTTGTTGTTGAGGAAAGGAATCCCTTACAATTTTACATATAAAATAAAATGATGTTGCTAGCTTGGGAGCGAAATAACGACTTAACTTTAAATTGGATTTGATGTTACAAGTTACGATAAAATGATTACCTAATCAAGGTGTTATTCTTGGTATCAACCGTAATCAGACTATTCTCATGAGAATAAATCTAAGTCAATGTTTTTAACAAGTGTACATTGAAAATAGTGCTGATGACTAATTGTTATTTGCCTAAGTTAGGCAATAAAACTTTTCAGCATCTGCCAAAATTAGCTGAAATTGTTATGAATCCGTTTGTGGAATTTATTACCGCTTATTGTGAAACACTATCGTGTTCTTTTGTTAACTTCTCTTACTATCTAAAATACGAGGTATGTTTTTTAAGTAAGTACCATTTATAAATTCTGTCGCTGCAGCGTTGCAATCAGCGTTCCGCGCATGCGCTCTGAGGGCATGTGGCTAATAGGACCAAAGATCTTTTCACTAGGAAACTCTAGATCATCCTCCGTACAGCCCTGATCTGGCGCCCAGCGACTACCATTTGTTCCTGGACTTGAAGAAACATCTGGGCGGTCAGCGTCTTCAAGACGATGACGAAGTCAAAACAGTTGTGATACAGTGGTTAATAGTTAACAAGTCAGGCGGCAGAGTTCTATGAGAAGGGTATTCGAAAACTGGTAAAACGTTATGACAATATTGGAGGAAATTATGTAGACAAATAGATTAAGGTACAGGTTTTAATGTAAAAATAAAATTATTAAGATATCTTTGCACGTTTTTTATTAATTTCAAAACGGTACTTACTTAAAAAACATGCCTCGTAGTTAGGAATATTATGATATAATTAAAGATTTATTAAATGATAATAATAGTTTTAAAAAATTAAGAATGGACCCTACAAATATTTTTCAAAGACAGGTTCTACAAACTTTAAAAGATAGTAATTTAATTTTTGATCAAAACTACTTATACAAATATAAGACAATGAATCCGCTACCTCCTACATTTTATGGCTTACCCAAGTCACACAAACAGAATAACCCAATGAGACCAGTGGTTCCATATGTTAACGCTCCAAGTTACAAAATTTGTAGATTCTTAAATTCAAATTTTCCGAAAATAATTGACTTTAAACCAAAATTCTCCACAAAAAACTCTGTTGATTTTATAAACGATATAAAAGATCTAAAAATCCCGAATAACGCAAAATTGGAATCCTTCGATGTTTGCAGTTTGTTCACATCAATTCCAATAAAAGAAGAAAAATTCAAACTGTCAAACTGAACTAGAGTTACAATAAAAAAAAATGCTTAAATATGTGTATAGAACAAAATTATTTTTGCTTTAATAATGAATTTTATAAACATTTGGATGGCTTTCCTATGGGTTCGCCGATCTCACCTTTATTGGCAGAAATTTTCATGCCAAACTTTGAAGAAAAATTGTTTAATAGCAATAATTGCCTAATAAATAATGTATTATATTGGAAAAGGTATGTGGACAACGTTTTCTATGTATGGTTGGGTACGGAAAGGCAACTAACGAAATTTTTTATCCATCTTAATCGTATTAATCAAAAAATTCAATTCACAATGGAAATAGGCAATGAGTTAGGTCTCAACTTTTTAGACTTAAATATTAAAATTATTAAGAATAAGTGTGAAATAGACATTTTTAGAAAACCAACTTGTTCGGATACCATAATACATAATAATTCAAAACAAATTATTCTAGCATTGCTAGCAGCAATACATAGCCTTATTCATAGATTACTAACTTATCCCTTAAATAAAGAAAATTATGATAAAGAATTGAATTTAATAAAACAAATTTCTCATAATAACGGGTATAAAATTAATTTGGTAGAAAGACTTATTAGAAATAAAAAACAAAAATTGTTGAATAAAGAATTTTATATTTTATTTTTAAAAACAGAAATTGATAAAAATTATAAATTCATTAATTATGTCCCAAAATTGTCTGATAAAATTTGCAATGAATGGAAAACAATAGATATAAAAACAATTTCAGTTAACAAAATCAATACAGGTAAAATGTTAATTAATAACAAACAAAAAAATAGTCATTAATGTGGTGTGTATAAATAGTCATGTAAAAAAAAATTGTGATGACTTTTAATTAGGTAAATAGGAAGAAATTTGGAATGTAGAATGAAAGAACGTGTAAAATATATCAATAATAAAAAAACTAAAGGAATGATGTAGACTGTCTACAACCAACAGCGAAAATGAATAGACCTCTGAAGAAGCTCGCCACTCGTGCTAGCGAAACGTTAGGAAGCAATTCCAACCGACGACGGCCTGTACACCCGAAGAATGACAACATCATTTCATCAACTGGCCGCGAAAGCCTTAATCAACTAAAGGAATGAGCAACAATTGTATAGAAAACAACCACTTTTTAGACGAACAGGATATACAATTATTACATGCAGAAAACAAAGGAAAAAGGTTAAGTAAACTTGTTTGAACAACTTGAAATTAAAATATCCATAAAACTTAAACAAAATATTACAAATGACCAATTGGAATTTAAGAAATACCCTGTTATCGATTATTACTTGGGCTTTCCAACAAACAATGGTTGAACACCCCTGTTCCAGGTATAAATATTTTGTACTGTAACATTAATTTTAGTATTGCATTTGTATACTCGTGAATAAGGCTTAATAAGCCGAAACATATGTAGAGTTTCTAATATAAACTGTTTGATATTTGCAATTTCATTTGTTTATTATTACATTAAAAGACCAGTCGTAGCTGCCATATCTGTGCCAGGCTAGAGTTCTATTCAAAAATAGGGTAGTGGACAAATTATGAGCAAACGTGGGGCGTGCTGATGGGAATTGGACAAGTAGTTTCGTGAGTTAAGGAAATGAGACGTGAATTAAGTATTTAAAATTCAAGTGGAGGTTAGAAAGGAGGAGATCTGCTGATAAAATGAATAGGGACTGAACAGACTTCTTTTTAGCAATCGATAAAATAATTACAAAGGTGTTTATTTGTAATGGTAATTTGAAAGGATTCGGAAGTTTATAAAATAGCTGAATTTTTTCCTGAAAATACAATGTTGGAACTCGTACATCATTAAAATTTTGACAGTTGAGTAAACTTCTCTCCAAGAAGAAGCGTTAGAATTTTCTATAGTAATTTTCAAGGTGATTATGAAGGTTTTCAAAAGAAATGGCACGATTACCGGTTGGTACTCGAAACAGCTTTATGTCAGGCATAAATTTCACAAACTTATCCAGAATAATGGATTTGAATAAGCAATTTATTGCGACGAATATAAATTTTCTTCAGCCACTTCTTGAGATACAGTTTACTCGGTTTAACTTTGCATATAAGGCGGAATGCATTAGCTTTGTTCTATTTCGTTTTCAAGTTACATTACATGTATATGTTTAAACGAAGGGGGTTATGACGAAATGAATTTTCATCCTGGTTTATACGTATGTATATGCCATTTATTCAGAATTTCGCTGACACTTCAATTAGATTTACTTTCTATTGTAATGAAACATTAGCATAGAAATAAATCTTTAGAAAGGACTGTAAATTAATTTTCATTTCGTGCGCTAACTCATTATGCTACGAATAATGTAAATCATGGGGTTAAAACATTCACTTGTGTTAAGATTCATGAAGATTTCTTTAAATGAACAATATGTGAAACCTGTATATTCAATTAAGGTTTCTTTTATGTTTTTTCTTCGTCAATGTTTTAGCAGTTATCTTAAGAAAATTCTCTTATTATTTTTTATAGGAAATTTAATTCTCTACAAAATACCAAAACGTTATTTTTTCATGGAAAACAATTGAAATTTTAGGAGAATATTCTTAAGATAGGATGCTAAACCATCGGCTATTGGGACCGAAAAAAAAAACAAAACAGATCCTAGTGTACAGTTGGTAAAAAAATGATTGGAGGGATGTGTGCGAACGGGGTGGTGCGTATGTTTGAATTAGATGTAAGTTAGTGTTTCAAAAGCTCTGTAGAGTAATGATTGTGTTTCTTTTCAAGTTTTAAATCCTGAAGAACCGTTATCCTACAATTTATTCAGTTGGAATTTAACATTATGGAGGAATATGTAGGTGTCATTTTGTTGTTGTTTGATGCTTAAAGTTTTGTAATTCGATTTAATACTCTACTGTTGTTTGTTTTTTATCCTACGATAATGGTAATTTATAGTAACTCAAGGCCTCACCTAAATTTTACATTCAATTATAAATTTTCTTTAATAATAATAAATAAAACAGAAGAAAAGTTTCAAAAGTATTTTAATTGTCCACAACAATTGTTTCACCAAAACATTGGCTTCTTCAGGGGAAGATGGTCTGAATAAAATATTTACAAAATAGGCATAAATACTAAACGCTTAATATAACGGGGTGGGTAACATCTAAAGGGGGGGGGGGGTGGGTTAAACTTTAAGTTTTTGAAGAAAGATTCAAATTTAATAACGGGGAATTATTTACATCGGTTTGATCGTTAAGTAAAATTTTTAATTTATTGTATTTATTAATATAAAAACTTTCAGCTATGTTTAGTTTGTGACTTTTTGGCAATTCTTTTAAAATCCTAAAATTATCATTAAAATTATGTTTTTCGTTTATTAATTGTTCTGCGTATGTAGAATCAGCATTCCCATTGGTGTAGCTTCTCCTATGTTCATTAATCCATTGTTTGAAGGATCTACCAGTTTGTCCCACATAAACTTGATCACAGTCTGCGCATTCCAGTAAATAAACTCCAGATTTTGATTCTTTATCAGACTTATTTAACACCCCCTCCCTTTAGATGTTACCCACCCCGTTATATTAAGCGTTTAGTATTCACGAAATGCACGTTTCAACTTATCAACGAGAATAACTTTTATTATTGTTATTTTTTAGAGTTCTGTATAAAACTATTTGAAAGGAACTCTTCGTAGTTAAAAAAAAGTATATGTTCAAAAGTAATTAATAATAGTAAAATAATAAACTTATAGACTTATAGTTGCTCACACAACAATAAATTGTAAAAGATGAAATTTATTACTACTAATCTTTGAAATTATGAATAATTTATCCGCAAGTGTAAAATTGTTTATGATCAAATACACAGTTAAGAATAGACCACTTTTATTAAAAATAACAATAAAATTTTAAACCTGTATGTGCTTTTATTAGTAACTAGCTGACCCGGCGAACTTTGTTCCGCCTTAGAGGCAATAAATAAGCAGATTTTGGATTTTATTAAGTTTAATTTTTTATTTGGCAACACAAATAAAAAATCAAGTATTTTAATGATTCTTTGTTGTTCATGTATTTTGTTGCATAGGTTGCACCCTTCAGTTAAGCACCTTGTGATACACGACATTTTTTGTTTTATTATCAGGCATAAGAACAAACAACGCAGATTCAAAGATAATACAAATTATTGATGATTATTGATTTCTGACAAAATTTACAATTATCAAATTTTCAATCATACTTAACCAAAGACAAAATTACGTTTAGCTGTCATTTGCGTTTTGTTATTCCATGTCAGATGCGTTTTTGTTATACCACGTTTTATAGTGACTTGACGTTTATGCCACGTCACACGGGAACGCGGTCAAGCGGGATAAACAGTATCCTATGTCCGTCTCCTGGTTCTAAGCTACCTCCCTACCAATTTTCAGCCAAATCGGTTCAGCCGTTCTTGAGTTATAAATAGTGTAAGTAACACTACTTTCTTATATATATATATATATATATATATATATATATATTTCCTAACATTAAAACTGCAGACATTCATATTAGAAACATTATTGAGAATCATAGCTTCCAAGGAGTAAACAGAGAAAAAGGAAAAATAGTTTGATAGGACCTTCTGAGAAATGAAGGGTTAGTTAGACACATATTCGAGGCAGAATAAGGTGTAAAAAGAGGCAGAAGAAGGCCTTGATTAAATTACTGATCGTAAATAGTTAGGAATTTAAGAGGGAGGAGTAGAGGTGCGTGTCCAATCGTTCTTCGGGTTGACAACCCCACCATAATGATAAAACTGGTGAATACCAATTGTGGTATGTAGTGCATTACATGCAATAATCGAATTTATCCATTTATTTATAACCAGCCGCGAAAGCATTAGTCAATTTATCACCTTTGTTCCAAGTTTATAATTAGTAATGCATTACTGCGATATTAATTATTAAATTAATTTGTACCCACTACAGATTACCTCACAATAATGACAAAAAATTTGTTACTGCTGTCACACCCTCGCCGGTACACGAACCCCGAATATTTAGCTTACGCATCAATGCTTTTGCCACTAAACTACGAGAGGTAACAACAGTAACAACGACGAATATACTTACAAAATATTTGAAGAATTTTTACTAGGGGTAAATTTTAAATACATTAATGCGATATTAATTATTGTATTATAATTAGTGTTAAATATTTCTTTTACTAAATGAGCAATGATAACATTATTTCTGTTAGTATGATATTAAATACTATACGTCATCATTCATAATAAAATATTTGTAGAATTTTTACTAGGGATAAATTTTAAATACATTAATGCGATATTAATTATTGTATTATGATTAGTGTTAAATATTTCTTTTACTAAATGAGCAACGATAACATTATTTCTGTTAGTATGTAATGATATTAAATACTATACGTCATCTTAAATTATCCTAATCGTATTTATGACCGTTTCCGGTTCAAAAGTTTTTGTTTAATAATAGAAGCAATTTATAATTTTGGGGCTGGATGTGGTCAGTGGCAGGGTAATGTTCGTGAATAGAAATTACCCTTGCAACAGGCGTATATGTACCGTCATATATCATAAAGCACTCCGTTAACCGAGTCAATTTAAACGAACCTTTGTGCATTATCGACCTCGGTCAAGACAAATTTATTGTTCGAAAACACCTACTGCATTACTTATTAAATTGGTTATAATCCGACATTTCCATCTACACACGCTACATAAATAAGTTATCACTGTGCGGTTTGATACAATTGTTCTGGCAGTTGGTTACCACTTAGTATTAACAAATTACCTTTCGCCTTTGGGCACACTTGATGTCAAATAAATCATGCAACAACAATGTCTGTTTAAATGACATATATTTATTAAAAAGTGACTTCGTAATTGAACCTATAATGGTGTTTTCCAAAAAGTGTTTCTTTCTGAAAATGTAAACCGATTTATAAAATAGTAATTAGAAACATAACGTTCGTAAAACAACTCTTCGGGAATGGTTTATAGTCCAGCCATTTTGACATAAACGTATTTAATATTTGTAAAAATTATATTTAATAATGTCCCAAATAAAAGTTGTTGGTTGTTTTATAAACAATGTTTAAGTATTGCAACAAATATTTTTCATGAAAGTTTCAATAAAGTAAGATGTAAAGAATTATAAGACCTTTACATTAAAATTTGAAACTTCTCAATAAGAGTTATTTTCATCGAGACAAACGTGAAAAACCTCTGAAAAAACTTTTCAAAAAAAGAAGGCATTAGAATCCTTTTTCGCCTAAATTTTAAGGATCCTAGATCCCTGATTTTAAACGCGTCCTACACAGTGAGCGCTGGCAGAAAAGCACTAGTTTTAGAGACTACTAAAGGTATTTCATTTTATACGAGTTGGTTAATAAAAAAGAAAGGCAGAAAGGCCTTTACAGGCTATATTATAAATATAAATATAATTATAAATATGGAATCAACACAACGGTACGCTGTGCCTACGTTTAGGATGCGTTCGAAATGTCGCATCTGTGATCTTAATATTTAAACGAAAAAGGATTTTAATGCCATCTTTCTTTGAATGTTATATATTCGTCTAATAATCCATCGGAATCAACAGAGTAATTCAATGCCGGTAGAGGTATTAGCCCTCGGAGTACTTGTTTCTGTTGATTTCATATTTATATTTTGATTCATAACTTCGCTAATTTAACGATTCTAGCATCGACTTTTCGGGAAAAAGTAATTATTACTGTGTACAATATGTGAGCTAAAGAGAAATTCTGCCGGGATTATAGTTGATTCTCCCCCCCTTTGCTCCACCCCATGGAGAGTCAAGCTTTTCGTAGCGCAGCACCTACTGTTAACATAGTATCTCAATGCCATAAGTTTCTATTTAGGTCACTAGTAAAATATTAGTCCATTTAAATTAAATATTTAAAATTGTAGGTAAGATAACACCTATCATTCGGTTAGTACATCAATTAGCGATTTCTTAAATATCTAATGCTTGCGAGTTCTCTGTTATTTATACTAATTTGCTAATTAAATAATAGATAGGTAAATATTCCTAAATTATTCGACCATATCATTAAAGAATTATTTTATATAAGTTTTTACTTAAAACAAATATTAAACTCCCTAATATCATAATAAAATTTACTCAGATCGTAACAATATCATCACTTGTAGAAGCTGATACATTTATAAAAATTTTGTGTTTTATTTTAATTTACATGACATCATATTTTCTGTAGTATTATAAGCAAGTTCAATGTGATGTAGTCATTCCTTTTTAAATTTATATTCTCCTCATTAATTAATAACATGGCTACTTGTATATAACATACATATTAAAATAGTTCTTATCAATTCAAAGTGTGCATGTTAACAGAAACATTAGAATCTTACCTTTATTGTAGGCTTATTTCTAACATCTTTTTGGAATATTTCACATTCACTTTTCGTACACAGCACATCTTTACCGTCCGAACCGCACAAATAAACTGATTGTAGTTTTAGATAAAATTGTTTCTTTTTATAAAATCATTTCAAACAGAGATAAACGTGACCATGACTCGACCGAATATGCTTTAATACAGTTTTTTGCCCTAAACACTGGAAGACGATACGATAATAGAGAAAGTACTTTGCAAGGTTATAACGTCGACAAACAACGCATAGTTATGATTTACGTATAAAACTGACTAGTTAAATGGTTTAAGACACAGTGGAAGCGAATTAAAATAATGCTTTATAGTACACTAGGTGCTTTTGGGACACGTATTTTAAATACTAATAAAAGTGTAATTAAATACAACCTCGGAAAACAAATAAGAAAATATATTGAAGCAATTATGATTTATGAAAATTGGTATCAAGAATAAAAAATATTTTTACAAAAGGTGACTTATAAAACTTCTTTTATCTATATAGGTCATTAAATTTTTGTAATTTTGAAATCACATATTGGTTATCAAAAACTACAAACAGCTTATATTACTTATTGCAAATTTTGTAGTTGCAATTGTGAATTTACAAACTTCAAAATTTAGAGTTTTGGTGATATACAAATTATATTTATACAATTAGAATATGAAAGATATATCGAAAAATCATATAATTTAATAGCAAGGCTTAAAAAATTATTGAAATAACTAACCATATGTTGGTATGAGTTTTTAATATAAATCGATCAAAGGAAACAGAAAAAGAAAGGAAATGTTTCAACAAAACTGTTTATTTCTCGACAATTGTTTCGACCTCTAAAAGGTCATTTTCAAGAGTACAATAGTAACTATTTTGTGTGAAACTTCTCAAAATAAATGTTTTATGAATAAAAGCTTGTTTATATTTGATCCATCCTAGTATATTAGAAAATGAAAACAACACACTGTACTTTTCGTTATTATACTCTCTAAATCTATATATTTTTCTACATTACTTAATCTTTAATATAGAACTGTAATTTATTCATTGTCAAATTCTATCTATTTTGTGAAAGTTTATTTACTTCTAATACATTATTGAAACAATTTAAATGTATATAAGAGACCAACTGCGGAATTAATTTCTTTTTTATTCAGATGAATAGATTATGCTTCTTTTGCGATGAAAATATAAAAATTTTTGCAATAACTTATTGGAATGTATAAACTATTTCAAGTTAGTCCCTTCGTAATCATTTTCATTAGGGAATAGCAGGTGAGACCACGGCACATTCCTTCAGTAAAGGAATGTTTGGTCGTGTCAGGTAATGCATCAAAACCCTCAATAGTTTGGCTGGAAATTCCGGAATATACCTTGTTGCGAAACTCTCCTAAATGTCTGGAAAATGACAACTATATATGCAAAGGAATTTGACTATTTTGAAATATTGATTACAAACCTGACTTCCGTTAAATATTTTATATTACTACAAATAATTTCAACCTCTTTTAGTTTCATTACTAATTATTATTCTTTTATGACAATTTTAAATTTAGTAAATATAACAACCTGAACCATATTAAAATTAAAATTAGCCATTAGATTAAATAATTTTTTGTTTTTGCCTACAATCGTATAAACTCTACGTTGTTGATTTTATTTAAACAGAATATCAGAGTTCAATTGTAGTAGTCTGAGTAAAATACAAACAAGGTAGAAGTGGGGCATTTAAATACATAAATTTTTAATAGAAATAAAACTTTACGAAGTAGATTTTCACAATTTTTTAATTTTTTAAATTTTTTATTTAATAATGTTGAATGGAACATGCTTCGCCAAAATTTTTTGCTTCTTCGGACAGTGAGTATTTTCTATTAAACCTAAAGTGTCGCATCACATCTTAAATACCAAGTTACATTTGTGGGTGGATATAACATTAAAAAAGAATAAGGAGAGGGGAGTTATTTCCTTTAGTCTGGTCATTTAAAATTAAGTTCTGTTTTTTAAATTTATTTATTTCTAGATTTTCTATGAGATTTAATGTTTTGCTTTTATTACAGATATGTAATATTTCAAATATATTTCTGCAATAAAATCAAAAAATTAAATCTCATAGAAAATTTAGAAATAAATAAAATTAAAAAACAGAACATAATTTTAAATGACCAGACTGAAGGAAACAATTCCACTCTTCTTATTCTTTTTTAATCTATATCCACCCCCAAATGCAACCTAGTATTTAAGATGTGATGCGACACCTTAGGTTTAGTAAAAAATACTCACTGTCCGAAGAAGCCAAAAAGTATTGGCGAAACATGTTACCTTGAACATTGTTAAACAAAAAATAAAATAAAAAAGTTGTGAAAATCTACTTCGTGAAGTTTTATTTCTGTATTATGGATTTTCATCAAGCAAAGATCGAAACTATTGAATAAATTTCTAATCCAACAAACTATTCTTGGCGCAATTTTTGTGAAACTGCATGATTAAACCAAACAAATGAAATAAAAAATGCGGGATTTTTCACAATATTATTTAATCGAACGAGAGTAAATGTGCAAAGATTAGTAAAGTCTAGACTTATCAGTTACTATTTATAATATATATAATAGAATATATTATAGTTGATAACAAATAACCTCCCTTATACTTTTATACAATTTATACAAATTATAACTCTTACTGTAAATAGTAACTGATTAGTCTATATTTTAGTAATCTTTGTACATTTACTCTCGTTAATGGCCGTATTGGCCGAAACAAATTTGTCGAGTTCGATTAAACAATATTGTGAAACATCCTGTGTTTTTTATTTTATTTTTTTGGTTGCATAAAATTTTATTTTATATTCTTAGATAGATGTTGTAAATAATTTTTTTATACTTGTTTAAATTGGATCCAATTATACAGTTTTGTCGGGTTAATATTTTTAGAATGTTTGTCTTTGTCTATGTAATTCAAGTAAGTCTTTATCCCAACAAATGAACTCAATTGATGTCCTGTATGTACAAATATCTTTTAAAATTACACATTGTTTTTAAAGAAGACTACAACAATTCCCTTTGAAGAAGATCAAAAAAATGTGAGCGAAACGATGGGTTTTGTTAAATAATAAAAACTTTTTACTTGAACAAGTTCAGATCATTTTACCCTTTTGTTAGTAAATAATAATGAGGCGTTAAATCACCAGCATACTCTTGAGTTCAAACAACAAAGAAAGGATCAAACTCAACAAACTTCTATCTCAAGGAAAATCAAACAAGTTTTGTCGACAAAAAAGGTTATGTCATCGATTTGGGATTATGAGGGTACTGTCGTGATATCGTTTTTGGAAAAGGGTAACATTAGAAGTCCACAATACTGCTGCAGTCTTCTACAACGGTTGCGTAAAAAAATCAACAGTATTGGATCAGGATAATATGCGCGTTCAGATATCTCCTAAATATATGACAGAAAATCATAATTATAGCCTCGAACTGTTGCAGAATCCGCCTTATTTGCCTGATTTGGCCTCTTCGGACATTCACTTATTCAAAAACCTTAAGTAGTTTTTAGGGGGCCAAAGATTGTTTGAGATGAAGGGGTTAAATCTACTATAGATAATGAGGTATTTGCAAGGACTAGAGAAATATTTTTCAAAACAGACGCTAGAAGCATTTCCAGAAAGGTTAGAAATATGTATAGAATCTGGAGGGGTAATTACGTATCCAAACAAAAAAAAAAACAAAATAATTGTTTATAAACAATGTTAAGGTATTGAATATTCAATCCATCGGGTTTTTGTAGATAAGGTTGGATAGTGATAGTAATATTCTACTTTCAGTTTACATGTATTCCAAAGCAGAATTTATTGTTACATCCACACGGGTATTGAATAAAGTCACTGTTACCATACTGATAAACTCTCTCGCTAGCTGTCCAATTAATTAACACAACAAGTACCTACATGGAAAATAAAATTACTTTCCAAATTATGTTCCCTGTAATTGACAATAATTTATACACTTCATAAATTGAACATGTATCTGTACCTATATATTTTATTTGGTTCATTAATTGATTTTCATATTTTTGTTGTGAAATATGGTAATATTTTGTTTAATGGTACATGGTTGGTATAGAGCTGCACTTATTATTCGATTACTGTTTTGGAGTTGACCGCGTTTATTAAATTAGCCTGTCCTTTACCCCGCCCATACAGGTACCAATAATATTACTGGTCTATCTATTAACAACGACGCTATTAAAATATAATGGCTGTCAATAAACTTATTTGCTAGAAACCTTTGTCCTTTGTTAACATAATAAATGTATCGCATTACTCAAATGTTTTATATTCAACAAAAATGTTTGTTATAAAGAGGTCCTAATTTGGGTTTGTGTCGTTTCATCCTGATTAATAAAGTCTGGTGTATATTAATGACCACATTAAGTTAGCTAGAGGGGAGGGGGCGAACTTATGTGTTCTCTAATTGACTCCGGAACCTACTCTCGAATACAGCACCTGAATGCCCGCGAAATTCAAAAACCAAATAAACCAAAACATACAACCCAATAGATTTAAACACTGTCAACCTATATAGCCTAAGTGTTTTAAATTCCTTTTTCTAAACCATATATACCCCCATAAGCCCATAACGTAAAGGTTTCAAACCCCATGTCCTATAACGTAAGCTTTTAAAACAACAGAACCCTCTTTACCACGGTGGCATAAGCTACCTTAGAACGTTAAGTAGCTACTCCCGGGTTACGGGGTTTAAAAAGTTTACGTTAGAGCACATGGATTTTACAAAGTTTGGGTTATCGACTTATATGGGTATTTATGGTTTAGGTTACGTGGTTTAAAACACTTGTCTGTAGTCTTACGGAGACTAAATTGTTTAGGTTTAATGTTTTGAGTAACTGAGTTTTTGAATTTCACGGCAGTTTGGATGCTGTATTCGAGACCACTGTTCCAGAGACAAGCCTTGGGGCGAGGGGGTGGTAGTATCTAGTGTTTCCCCTTAATGATCCGACTCTAAATCATGCGTTTAAACATTATGTCCAAATGCAGTTTTGACATGATCCATTTATAAATAAAATTAATGTAAACCTTGTTTTATTAAATAAATAAATGTATTATACTGTTATAAATGTAATACCTAATTCAAATAGAAAATTGAAAAATGTTTGCATTAAAAATGAAGCAAAGAGTAAAAGAAGAAAATATCCTATTGTCTTACAGTGTTTCTACTTATTTCTACAGTAGTAACAGCATTCTTATTCTACATTTTTAATATAGCGATATTAACACTTAAATGTTTTTTGCACCTTCTTATGAGTAGTCCTTTAATTTGTATTCAAATTATGAGTTAGTTATAAGAATATCACTTTAGCGCGAAGGTATAAAATGATGGTGGCCAGTAATAAATAATATAAAAGAAATTATTGAAACATGTTTTTTTATTATTTCACTTGATATTATATGTATGATTAGGCAAATAAATTTTCAAACAACCTTGTATTGCAGCATTGTTACTTTGTTACACACTAAAATTAACAGTTAAAAATCTTAAATTTCATTATATTATCACAACAGGAAGTATTATCTTTACTGTCATATTTCTAACAAGTACTTATGTATATATATAATATATTAGCAACAATTTCAATTCGAGAAATAAATTTTATATTTTACATTAACTATACATTTATCATACATAATGTACATGGTGGTCACCTAAAATGTCCTATTCACTGATTAGTATTAGGTATTATTTACACGTTTATGTACAATCCTTTACACACACACACACACTTACCCGTTACTTTTAGTTCTATTAAATAGCTTGAATCAGGTCACATTGATAGGTACAGAAGCTAAATTATTATTATTTATTATAAATACATCGATGTGCACCTTGCGATTCACTTTTACATGGCCAAACAAGAACAGCTTCTTTGGTATATGCTTATAACAGGCTCAAATATAATACATGTACCATAGAAGTCTTTAGAGACGTACTTACTCATGGAAATTTCACAAGCAATATGTCAGTATAATACCATGGACTCAATAAACTTTGATTGTTTACGTTTACATAAATGTAAATTTCTACAGTGAAAAAAAAATTAAAACAGTTAATAATGAGGTAAATTATTATTTATAACGGACATTGATTTTGTTATAACCAAAAGAAGAACTTCTGTCGATGTTAAAACAAAATCTAATTTTATAACCTGTTGTTTACGAGAACTTCTAACCATCTCTTTTATTAAATTGTAATACATGACAGATTTTATCCATATTATTTTATTCAATAAAATACAAACAAAAATCGATATGTCTGTTATGATTAACCCAGTTCAAGGTAAAACATGAAGTAAGCTTAATAGAAGGTATAAAATATGGGCAATGTTAATTAATTTCCTATTTTGTTACCATTACTTGCAATATCTAGCTTTTGGTTTGGTTTGAATAGTCTTTTGTTGGTCTATATTTTTTGAATAATAAATCGTGCCAATTATATTTAATAATGAAGTAACTTAACCAAATGAACAAGGTAATGGACAATAATTTCAAGTTGTCAAATAACAGAGCTCGCTCCGAATATATATTATATATGAAGTGTATTCTGCATACACGTAATTATCAACAAGATCTACTTGAAATAAGCTTTTATTGCTACCCTCTGGTTATTCATAGTTTCAATGTAAATGTAATTAAATTTTGGTTGTTATAGGGAACATCTTAGGTTGAATAGGAGTTGCAAAATGTATGGATCGATTCCCATTACTGCTACTCAATGGACATATTAAGGCGGTCAGTATTAGAACTATATTTCGAGAGAATATGAATTTCTCTCAAAACTTCTTATTTTTGTCGTTCTTTTCCTCTATATTCAATTAAAAGATTAATTAAAAAGACATAAAATTACAATAGAAACTGATAAAAGCAAAGGATGTTAAGGGAAATTGTGAAAAACTGGTTCTTCCTTTGATAATAGTATTATGAAGAAAAATGGTCTGTAATAGATTTAGAAAGATCAACAGCAAATAATAAATTTCCGACTTATCCGATAAGTTATATTAATAACTAATAAAAAGCAGCTTAGAAGTCGATATTTTCGAAAACGGCGCAGTCGTGTGATATATTATCTTATAAATGGTTTGATTGCAGTAGATGCGAAAACTCATGATTGGAATTGGAAATGACAGTAAACTATATTTTATATCGAAGTCAACTAATTTTGTTCATCTTATATACAGCTGCACCCTTATTTTATCTTTTCTTCCTATCAAATTAAAATCTATCAGCTTTAGAAATGAATTTTTCAGATTAACTATTTCTGGTACATTTCGCGAAATGTTGTTTTAATTTTTTAACGTATTATGTTGGAACTTTTATCATCATTGTGTTTCCAGTGCTTTTGGCTGATGAGTTCAGTATTTTAGTTTAGTTACAGGCAAATTATTCAAATAACGTCTTAATGATTTAAAACTAGCAATCTTAAACAAATTCAAATAATATCCTTATAGAAAATCGCAGTTAATAACCAAATGATTATCTTAATAAAACACTGAACTATTATTAAACAATTTAGTTGATCTAACGTTGACTGTTATTAAATTTACACGAGTAATTAACCCTTATAATTAGTCAATATGTCAATTATAGTGGTGTTAGTAACAAATGTAAAGATCCTAAGTAGTTGTCTCTTTTTTTATGTAGTTATATTGATGAACACATAAGATGAAAGGTCCTATTTCATTTTAGAGCTTCTAAATAAAATAATAAAGACAATGCGTATTAGGTTTACTCGGACTTTTAATAGAGTGTAGTAAATTTGACCTCTTTGTAATTCATGTGGTTAGTAAAATCTTATGTAATGTGTTTCCGGAAACCAAATTTTAAGATTAATTAATTTGTCTAGGCCAAATTACCCATTTTGTATTTAATCATTCGTTAAGAGTATTGATTGAACTTTAATGTAAAAGTAAATATGTTTAGGAGATTGGTTAAGTTACGTTAGGTCAGGGATGACAAGATACAAATAAATAGAAGTATTTAAGTGGTACATTATTTTCGATACCTGTTATTTTTGGCATGGATTGTTTTAAACCGAGTAATGAGTAGGTATCGATAAAAAGTACTCTGTAGGTTCAAAGACAGTTTCGTTTCTTGGACTATTTAAGGCTATAGGATAATAAAAATTGTAAATTGGGTCCAGGTGGATAATGAATAAATAATATGCGATAGTCCTGCAAGTTTCAGGTCTCTATTTATTTTATTTATTCAATAAATCTAAAAATACGAAAAAACAGATTTTTTTCTCTTTTTAATTATTATAATGAAGATTATGAGTTGTTATTTTTTCTGAGCATAGCCTTTATGTGCCTCTATAATGTGTCGAAATTTCATTCAAATCGATTTAGCAGTTTTTGAGAAAAAAGTATTTTCTGATTTTGCGTTTATTTCGATTTAATCAAAAACTAAAATAGGTAGAGACCCGAAATTTGCAGGATCAACGGATCTTATTAGTACCAACATATCCTAAAAAAATGATGCATATATCCTTTAGGAGCTGATCCACCATTCTTATCGTCTTATGGTCCTTCTATGAACTATATATTCACTTTGTAATATCTATTGTATTATTTATCTATTCATTTCACCCACATGTCAAAAACTATCGATACAAGTAGATATCGATACTTGCAACACTATACGGTGGGATCGATTCATATTTAGGTTAGGTTTAAATAGAATATTCAATATATACTATCCAAAACTTGATATACTGTGGGAATACCCAAATTTTGTCCGAGTGGTATTTATATACATAAAATGCCGGGTAAATGTATTATTCCCCACTAAATAATGAATTCAGTAAAATAAAAAATGTTTACTGTTGACATTTGAAATGCTAGTGAATTTTCCTTGAAATGTCGCTGGTCGTTATAACAAATAAATCTTTCTTATACACATAGTACAAAGACAATTAATTATTTAAATATGTACAATAACATTGTGTACTATGTGTTTATATGTTGTATATATTATTAACATACGTACATATGCATTAGTAAAGTCCAGTTATGTTCTCTAAGTTCATAAAGGACTGCTGCAAACGGACTCGTGAACTTTTAATGTTAAAAATGCCGACTATATCAAACGGACTATGGTAGTAAGTTATTTGTGGAAGCCCATAACATAGAATCAATACTAACATTCAAACAACTTGTATGTAAAATAACTTAACTTATTACTTAGATAAATAACAATTTTGTTTGTTGGGGTACTTATTACGGTAAAAACATAGAGTAGTAAATTAACTTATTAATATAATTTAATCCTAGTGATCCCGTATTTGTAATTCGCATGAAATTCAACGTTTCTTCTGATTAAAGATATTGAAATATTCACTAACATTCTACAATTTTACTACATGTGACTAATAATAAGCAATAATTAGATATTATTAATAACACGGATTTATACCATTTTATCACAGTAACAAGAAGAGGGTTGCCAGAAAAAATTTAGTGATCTGAATAAAAATCTGCTATCATAATTTTACCATCACGTCAGAATTTTCGAGCTTCAGTTTCTTTTTCAGATAATTTTACTAACAAAAACTATCATGCTATAGCAAGCAAAAACCACGATGCTATAGCAAAGCACGATTCCTTCTCTTTAATTTCCATGAATCAATCCTGTACGTCCAATCCCTCGTAAAGAAATGATTTAGGTTGTAAAGGCTTAAAAACTATTGATTCATTGGAAAATTGTGTTTTACACGCTTAGTCACGAATTTTTTATTTAGGTACTTATAATTGACATCAGCAGATCGTATAGTGAGATTTCATGTAAACGGTCTGAATTTGAAGAGAGAGAACGAAATATTATGTTTGGACGTGCCAAAATATTTTGACTGAAGAGAACCTAATTACACGGCAGTGTAACGGCCTTAGGTGGAAGGGTTTAAGTTGGTAGGTCCACCTCGAAGGAAATCTAGTCGATTTCCTCTCCCTCATGAAAATAAAAGAAGCTTTACGATCGCATGATTTTTGAAAGAGAAGCTGAACCTCGAAAATACCTAAAAACTTCAATTTTCGTACTTTAAATTTATAATTTATCAAAATATTGACATGATGGCGATATCTCAACATCAGATTTTGATTCAGCCCAACCTTCTTGGGTAAAGTTCCTTTTGTTTCTGTGATATTAAAGACCTTTTTACTTGCAGAAATGTCTAATTATTTATGATGTGAATAATGTAGAACCTATCGCGGTACGGCTATGGTAAAGAAAGACACAGTAGTGTTTATAATTTCTTAATCAACATTATGTACAGACGTAAATTTATCAGTAATAAACGAAGATTTAATTTAAAAGGATTTTTCTTTTATCTCACTTTGCCACGAAACGGTCTCGGATGCCGTCGGTGACCTCCGCAGAGGATCCTCTTGAAGGCCTGCCTAAATTCGGGGCTAAATATTGTATAGATGACCGGATTCAACGTCGAGTTGAAATATCCTAGCCACAGGAAGAAGTTCATAACATAACCGCTTATATTACATTTATCGCACAATGGCATTAAAAGGGCCAGGATGAAGAAGGGTAACCAACACACAACGAATGCTCCTGTTATAATGGCGAGTGTTTTAGCCGCTTTACGTTCCCGTTTCGCTTCGATTGTTTCCTTCTTCTCCCTTTTAAACGATGTTAATTTATTTACTGATTTCGGACAAAGATGAGAATCTTTCGAGCTGATTTCCGCTTTACTGGTTTCACTTTGGTGACTGGCCGAACCGTTATTCGTGGTGGCAGTCGATGATTTCTCTGGTGATACGTTATTCGAAACTGTTACGATCACGTTGTTCTGCGGACTGCACTGATCCATAGGCTTCATTATCGTAAATGCAGTCGTTTCCTCTTTCTGTTTCTTTTCGTTACTATGATCGGTCTCTTCGTCCAGTTCGTCAACTACTTCCATTGTCGTGGTCGATTGGCCTTCGACCATCACTAACGAAGCCATTAGAGCTTCCGTGGCGGATGACTTTTTGTGGGAACTTTTCTTCATCCGCAGGAACCTACGCTTTGAGAGAAAACCTTTGCTACCTTTGCAACTGGTCGACGTACTTTCGACGTGTTTCCTTTGTTCGGTTCTCCTGCGAATTCGTTTCCGTGCCGTTTGGAATATCTTCCAGTAAAGGACCAAGATAACTAGTAAAGGAACGTAAAATGTGGAACATGTCGCGAATATTTGATAGTAAAGATCCTGACTGACGAGACATTGTTTTTTTACGTTTATCCTGTAAAGGTAGTCGGGATCTTTCCAACCGAACTGAGGAACCTGAGGAGCTAACGATACTATCAGGGCCACGCTCCAAACTACTAGGATCATTATACCGATTCTTGCACTATTTCTGGTGTGAATGTAATCTACGTTTGTTACAGCCCAATACCTGAGGGTTATTTATTTGTGAACGTACGAATTTGATCATTTAAGATAAACTTACCTATCAACTGCAATAGCAACTAAATGAAGAATTGATGCTGTACAACATAAGACATCGCTGGATGTCCACATGTCACACAACTCAGGACCCATTATCCAATTATTACTTATCTGCAACAAAAAGAAAAGCTAATTTAAAACGTGCTACCTTCCTTTGATTTAACTACAACGGTTTATGCCTTGCAAGTGACTATATACATATACACTCAAGTTATTATTGGATAAAGTACCCAATTATTGTGCAAACAAATCAAAAGTTCATTTTGTTTATCCTTCGATAAAACTTTTAAAGAAGTTTCGTAAGATGTGCCTCCAAAGGATTAAGTAAATTTTGGCGATGGTCAGAATGCTTTAGGCATTAAAAACTTCAACAATGTGAATTAATAGAAAAACTTTTTTGAATTCATCAACAGGCTGTGAGGAATTTAATTTTGAATATTTCAGTAAAATGAAGTATGTCTAAAAATAGGACGCAGAACCAAGAATGTTACCAAAGTTGCTTAAATTGAATTTGTATCAAATGAAAATCACTGATGCTTGATAAATTGGTGTTATAGAAAAGACAGTTAGTTCTCAAAGAAGATCCGATGAAGGTCTACATATAAAAGAATTACATTTTTAATGAAGCAATTGAATACATAATTAAATGGCGCTGACAAAACGGAACACGTATCAAAGCATTTGCGATTACGTTTTATTGGATTCAAGACTTTTTGCAAGATTTATGTGCTTTTAATTTATATGCACTTGAAAATTAATAATTCCAATAAAGAGAAAGGAAACGCTAACAAGGGTAAACCAATATTACAACCAATTACTTTTGATAAAGGGTTAACAATCTGAAATATGTAGAATTCAATTCAGACAGCCCAAATACGAAGTCATATAAATGAGAAATATAAATACAGTAAAATAAATAATCATAGTTTTAATACAAATAAGTGTATATTGTGTAATTTAGTGTTAAATAAATCAGTTATTATTCAAGATGGTTTAAATAAATACAATCAACTAGAAAGATCGTTACAATACTATAAAACCTCCAATAAAAGTACTGTTAATCGTTACTCTTGACAGTACCATCGGCTTAAACAATTGGGATTATTCAATAATAAAAAGTTAGTGAAAATATAGCCTATGTTTCACAATGATTTTATCAATTAAATCCTTGAAGTTATTAATATAAAATGTAAGTCATACGTTTTTCTAAAGCCAATAAGTTGTTTTTCATTTAATGTTCTGATCTAATGATGCGTATTTGTTTATACTTAACAAAATATAAATTCGACAACAAACTACAAGGACTTTTTATGTGAGTTTTACTTCAAGACTATTTTACCTTAGATTCAAAGAATTTATTTTTGCTTACAATATATGTAAGCTAAAATGTACGTATTACAAAAAAGTTCACAAAAACTCAGAAACTACGCTGAATAAAAAAAGGGTTAGAAAGTGTGTGAAAAATGATAAACGTTATACGAAAAGAACAATTTCTGAATAAGTGTAAATAGGAAAGTAAAAAGCGGCAGATCGAATGTTTTTACAAGAAATATATAAATAAATAATACAGAGACTTACGATACAAGTGGTGTTTACGAGATAAGATGCTCGGATTGTCAGGCTATTTATATTAGAATCCGTGAACACGTTAATTATGGAAAGTATAGTAAACATTCATCAGGACTTTCAAGCTACTTAATTTCAAATAATCATACCATTCATAGAGATAATTTTAAACTTTTACATCACCTAAAAGGTGGTCCCATCCTAGACAGGTATGCAATTGTTGAAATAAAGTGAGCATTAGCAGAAAATAAAGTACTAAACAATGATCAGTTGGATTTTGGCCCCAACCCTTTATTAAAGCTTAATATTGCAGAAAATGTATAAACCATTAGGTTATTATCCCCTTCCACGCATGTCTTTAGTCTGCATTTAAATGTGATAATTGTATAATAAGTAGTATTCTTACTCCTGAAGATGCCTTAAGCAGGCGAAATACGTATAGAGTTGATAATAAATAATAGTGTTTTTTTTTTGAATACCTTGCTTGTTTACAATGTTTCACCAAGTGCTATCGGCAAGTTTACTCAGTTATAAGAAATATTTCTCAACATTAATAACTTTAAGCGTATTAAATTAACTATATCACTGGTATTAATAAATGGATTAAAAAACAAATTTGCAGTATTTTTAGAGATAATAGAAGTTATTAATGTTAACAACGAATATTTATTACAAATGTGGCTATTGTAAAACTATTTTTGTATTCCTTTCAGAATAAACAGAAAAGTAAATGAAGCTGGCAGTTTCGCATATTTTATCCCTATTTTCATTACCATCCATTTGTCTTATTCGAGTCAGTGAAAGTAAGCGGATTAAATTGCCGTTAAATTGACGCAGACTTTTTCAGGGTTTCTCGAATACTTCGGACTCGTAGTTTGCTGATTTACTTTTTATCAACTGAGTAAAGTGAAGAATGTTTACTTGGAAAGGCGAGTACAATAAACAAAGACTAGAAAATCATAGCAATACGGAATTAGGAACAAAATCCAAATTAAGTAAACATTTCAAACGTTATTCTCTGATGTAGCGTTTAAATAAGACGAAAGTAAATTATTTGTATTTAAATAAATGGCATTGCAGGCAATAAATTTACCGGCCGAGTCGGCGTGAAATTGGAGAAGAGGAAGTAGGAAACCCTTCCTTCCGAATAACTTTCTTGTTTGAAAATTCAAATAAATAAATTTAAGAGGAAGGAAGAAAACCAAACATTACATTCAAGCAGGGCCGTGTGTAGAGGGAAGGACGAAGGGGCACTCATTTCCGGCGCTAATATCAGGGGGTACTGAAAGGACTGTGGCCGCGCTTACCTGCTCGCCACTACATTTTATTATTTCTTATTTTTATACATATTTCTATTATATTATTATTCTGTTTACCGAGCGGCGTGGTCTAATGCTCTAGATCATTGCTTAGCATTCGGGAGGTAACCGATTCGAACCCGGGTCCGGCTGCTCTGGTTCAAGTTTTCTGTGTTTTCCTTGGATCATTTAGGCAAATGCTGGGTCAGTAATTATTCCACAGATGATCTTTCACTTCTCTTCTGTTTTCATTTCGTCCGTCTCATCTTTCTCTCCCTAACCACACCACCCACTCATTCCCACATTCCTACAAGGAGGCTGAAGAGGACCTTACGCTTTGCATTACAGTGTAGGTCGGAGGGACTGTCCGCCCACTAGCACGAGTAGCTGGTGGGAACGAAACACAAAAAAGTTTTGTTTTTTTTATTCTGTTACAGTCCTGCTCTGTAAATATTTCAAAGTATTTTATTCAAATCTTGTTATGTTATTCTTCTATGTAAATATCTATCCTAATATTCAACCTTTAATCTTATGTATCTGTACCCTGCGATTGTGCTCTTTTTAAATAACTTAATTACTTGTACTTTCCTGTAATCCCTTTTAACATTTCAAATTCACGTACTAACTGTACGGCGGCAATAACTATCGTCCCTTCTTAATTGCTTTTTAATGGTAGGTCTTCGGTAGTCAGGGTTAATGTTCTATCTATCTATTTCTCAGTATTTTGTTTGTTCCGACTTTCCAGATTTCTTTCTCTTCCAATTGGTTCCCTACCTTAATCTAAATACATCTAGCACCGCCCAAATAGTCTCCGTAGCATTTTGATTTTTCAAAACACTAACACCTCCTAATTCAGTTTCCTACGATCAATTTTATCTTCTCCTTAAAACTAGTTTACTCTTCATCTTCAAATCTCATTTTTACATCCCTAAAGAATATTAATATTAAATATAAATCTATATTGAACAAATGAGGACTGTAAATGGTGGAATTCCATAATAAAAAGCATTACAACTCACTAAATTTATTTTTGTTGAATATTTTATATATATATATATATATATATATATATATATATACTTTATAATATATATAATGTTTAAAACTCATGCCGATCTGAAGATGCCCCTGTGGGGTGAAACGTAATCAAATAAAAATGAAATGTGAAATGTAATCATTATATTCAAATAATAAATTTAGTGAATTGTAGTGTTTTTTTTTTAATTATTAGTGATTAATAACTTAGTGATAAATCTATATTTGTTTTTTACAAAGTTTCGTGTTTATTCATAAAAAAACTATTTCTATCGTATTAAAAGCTGTACGTTGCCATCTATGCCATATTTGATGCTAACTGTGGTATTTCATTTGTCTGACAAGTGCCTTACGAAGGTACCCACTTGAAAAATTGCGTGATAGGTACGCAAATCAAATAAAGAGAGAACATTTACTTCTTGATCAAAAATTCAGTTAACAGTGAACACCAATAAATTGCGATATATTGCCTGTGATACGAAATTAAATCAACTTTTATTTAACAACTTTGGTTTGGTTAGTAATTTATCGATGCTACCACGGGGATTCTGATGAGACCTAATATGGTCGAAATCGCAATCCACATTTGGTGATTAGGATAAATTTTTGACCAATAATTAAATGTTCTTTATTAATTTGGCTTGTGTGCCTATCATGTAATGTAAGCTGTTCCGTGGATTCGGTTGGAGAAGTAGATACCTTCGTAAGACCTTGTCAAACATACGAAATACCACAGTTAGCAGTAAATATCAGTAGATGTCGACATACTTCCAGTAATACGATATTAAATCTATGGTTTTATTTGTACGGACTGCCGATGATATCTAATAAGTTCGAAATCGCGATCCACATTTGGTAATATCGATAAAATTTTGACTAAAAATTGCATGTTCTTTAATAAATATATATCTTTTTAAATCTGAAACAGCTACTAACCATTGAAACAGTACACGTATATAATCAATACCTATCTAAATATGATTTTATATATTTTGCTTTATTTGTATAATTGTGGGGGAGGGTGCGCCAGAATTGAACGAAATTATTTGTAGACAAGGTCCTGATGTCTAGACAGCAGAAAGAAAGCTTTAATACTTAAATCTGATATTATCATTAAAGCGTAAAGCCTAAAGCTTTCACTGAAGCGAGCTCAATATTCGAGCTTGATGGCCATAGTTCAGGATTGGTTCCCCTCCTCGGGTAGAAACATCTATGCAATTGTTTATCCGACGATCCACTAATTGTTTCAAAAAAGGTACTACTTACATTTTTTTAAAATACTTATTTAAATTTTCTCACGATTACAAATAAAACTGGTAGATAGAATTTTTTTTATAGATAACAAAATTCATAATAATTATTTCGCCACACAGTGGATTCTTTATGTGCAAGTTTTACTAAACATGAACTAATTACAATTTTCTTATATGCTATTAAGGGGAAAGAATGCAATAAGATTATGAAAATTTATATTGGAAAAAATGACAATCAAAAAAATTTTTAATAGCGGCGATCATTGGGAATCATACCTTTTTTATTTAATTTATTTAATACAGGTAAAGTAAATAAATCGACGCTATTAAATATTTTTGACTGTCGTTTTATTATTATTATAATAAAATTTAATATAATTGATTTTATCTACTGATACTTGATGAAATTCCATTATATACTTAATAAATAAAAAACACTTTTTCTAATTTCACAGTTTATTGTTTATCACTTGACAATATTGTTTCGCTACACTGTAGCTTCTTCGGAAGTTATATCTAAACTTATGCTATTACAAATATTATTCGCTTATATTCTAACCGTTCCAGGAGGGGGTGGGAAATGAAATAAATTTAGTAATAGAGAATTGTTGACTTCAGTTTGTTCATTAATAATATTAGGGCTGTATTTGTTTTTATTTATTTCTAATTCTTCTAATAATTTTAGTCTATATGAATTATTTTCTGCATGTATTATTCTAAACAATAAACTGTGAAATTCGAAAAAGTGTTTTTTATTCATTAAGTATATTATTATAATATTCACATTATCTTATTCTACAGCTTCCCTTTAATAATATATATATAAGACAATTGTAATGTAATTAGTTTAATTTAGTGTGAAATGTGTGAGATAATTATCGTGGAGCTCTTTTTTTGTATTTTTTTCATCTTTGTTTGAGTGTTACTAAAAAGGAATTACAACAAGTTAAGGCATTATCTTTATTAATTACAGAGACTTTATACCTTAGGCAGGTACATATAATTTTTATTTGTGAAACTTAATTCGTTTCTTTACTAACTTTTAATTCCATTTAAATGAAGTGGGTAAGTTAAAAAGCGAACCTGATCAAAGAGAGTTAAAAGAGAGGTAAAAAGCGAGTTTTTCTTGTTCAATGAGCAAGATTTTGCAGGATCATTAACCCTGTGGACCAGGGACCAGGAAATAGTAACGAAATATATTTTTAAAAGGTCACTTTCCAGGCATATTTTTTTTAAATATTCTTTAATTAATTTAATTTGTAACTTATTTTATCTCTATTCCATATTTTACATTACTGTTAGTTTAAACAAAAGTTTAATGGTTTGCATACTGCATTAGTTTTATTCTAAAATAATGTTAGAAATACTAAACTGTTTCTTGTACAACATTCCCATTCTTATAAAACTACTTTTCAGTACCATTTATGAAAGTCTGATGATATTATTGCTTCAAAACTGAATAAATTTCGTTCTGATTCCTTGTCACGGGTCCACTACCTATTTAGTAATTCAGAATTGGTTTCGATCATTCAGAGTGCTTCTTCTTATTGTTAATGCAAACGTAGTTATGCTACTGAGTTTCTGAATAAATTGCTATTTAATACAGAAAAATCTCTATACAAAAACAAAATTGCTTACTGAATATTTAATGTAATTTAATTACTTCCACATCTTAGTTCTCATAGAGATTATTAAATACATCAGATAAAATTTATTTTGCTTTTACTTCACATCAGAATTTTTGCGGGTGTCTGAAAGTTTGTGTACCGATTTATTAATGATTTAGAATGCTTTATACGTGTCAATCTTTTCTTTACATTCATGCTTATCACAGGGTTAGTCTACTTAAGTTAAGTAACCACCCGCTGTTTGGGTACTCAACGGCTACCAAGGACGGTGCCAGTCTTCTTATTTGCGTACATCCAACTTGCATACAACTGCAAAAACCGTCCCACTTGCGTACAAGTAATAATAATAGTGGGTAGCAAGGCTAAAAAGTATGAAGAAAGTGGAGATATTTCAAGTTTTTTGAAAAAAATGGCAATTCAAATCGTATGTATTTTTCCAAATAAATGTAGATGTACCTAATTTGTTTCATTTTTAAATATATTACAAAAAAATAAATTATAAAGTTATCATTATTATGTACAGTTGGTAGGTATATTTATATATAACTGCATATTAAATACATGCATATAAATAATATTATAAATTATTTGTACGCAAGTTGGAAAAGGTAACAGATATTCTCAGGTACCTGGTTCCCTGCTGCCCACCCTTGGAAGAATTTGTACGCAAGTGGGTTGTACGCAAATAAAAGGCAACCAGGGCGGTGGCTCCAGATATTACACATTTATGGCAGTTAGCGATTAATTGACTTGTCACTGTTAAAACTTTCTCTCACCCCGTCTTAATGTTAGTTGTAGTAATATAATAGTTCTATGTATTTTTGTTCACGCCTACCGAGCCAGTAAAATTTTGTTTGTTAGCTTTAAGTTAGAACCTTAAGAGTCGTAACCCAAGAAAGTCGATTTTCATTCATTCGTTTAAATAGTCAAATTTTTCTTTACGTCACTTAATATTCATTAGCCAATTAGATCTTTCACGTGTAAATATTTGTGTAGTTGAAATAAATACACAGTTGATAACTTCCACAATTTATTAAATAAACTTGACACGTGTTTCGCCAACACTGTGGCTTCTTTAGAAGTACAAAATCTACTTAAAACAACTTAAGAGTAGATGTCTATAAATAGGGTGGTCATCTTTATTAGAGTGAGTTAATACAAAATTTCTATTCTATTTATGATATTTTTATGTGCAATATAGCAAAATAACCTAATATAATCTAACCTAATCTAATTTATTCCAAAATATGGTACCTATATTTTGGAATAACAAATAACAAATTTAAATTAAATGGAAAAACTCTTCTCAAAGTTTCTAAATATGATATACACCCTCTATTCTGTTCCTGTAGTCATAACCTATCTAATTATGTGGTACAGACTCTTTGGTCATGTGCCCTAAATACTGAACTTGTGAAGATGTATTTTTACGTTATTTCTCACATTTTTAAAACTCTACCAGTATTTGAAATTTTTATGCATTTAATGATAATACTTGAAAAATTCTGTATACATTAATATACATGTACGATGTTGTCGGGGGAAATATAATTTCAATCAGGAACTGTACAAAAGGGCATCCACCCCGAGAGAATCGACTTCCCGTATAAACATACGTTAAAAGAAAAATAGAATGTTAAGTGCTTTTAGGAACGTGATAGCAGTTTTTCCATTTATCTCTCAACTACCGTCAGTTGTTGTATGCCATCAACCTGAATAAAATTGTTTTATCCCAAACCGAAGAAGAAAGATCTACTCCAATTAATGTATTTCATGTAAGATTCGATGCTGGAGGTATAGAAGAGAATGGTTATAGTAATCTCTCAAAAAAGAATTATTTGGATTTTATTCTAAGGAACTTGATTCCTTAACTACTTATTTTAATTTACGCAACAAACACACGACTTTATAATTTTATTGAAATTATTGGTTTTTCCTATAGAAATTATTTTAAATATTATCTTTATATTTATATAATAATGATCAAATGATGTTAAATGTTTAAATGATAATGCTCAACTGATGTCGTTTTTCTGCTGTTTTGTGTTTTTATAACTTTAGTTGGAGTCCTTTTTCTGAGACATTATTGGTTCTATTTTGGTGGGGTTATTTTTGAAAATCACCAATAGTATTTGAAATTTAAAAATTAAGTTTGTCCGTTGACGGTTTCGGAAGGTAAAAATGTTTCATGGAATGTTGGATACCGTTGTCGGCAAGTCAACGTTTTATTGAATGGATTTATGAATTTAGAAAAGGTACTGCAATAAAAATGAAAGTTAAAAGGCATGAATTTTGAAGAAACGTTGAAGAAAAGAAAAGAAAATAACTGTACAGTAGATTGTAAAAAATTTTTGTAAAAGAAACGTAGTGTTCAGAATAACGGTTTTAAGTAATATACGGGGTGTACTAATTTATATGTTTATAACATTATTCTTCTGTAATATACGTTGAAATAAAGTAGATTGCAGTTATTTCGCAATAGACTTTAAAGGTATTCATATTTGTTATCTTTTAGTAACAATGATGAATAAATATTTGTTATGGATATAAAATGTAGCGTTAAGTTTTAAAGAAATAAGTTTAGTTCGTAACGTTCGCATTATTTTGTTAGTCACATGTTCATTTATAAATTAGGGTAGTTTTATAGTAGGTTATTTAGAAAGTATGGCAAGTGTATAGAACAGTTCGAGACGGACAGTCAGCACAGTCGATTGGTTACCATTATATTTTCAATAAGGACATTTGTAAATTAGTACAAGAACAATCATTTAATAAATCTTACATATATGCAATTTCATTGTGTTATTTCTTCGAGTATCTGCCAACAATATCAGTCGCTAAGTTGCAAGTGTTAGTTGGATGAACCTCAGTGTGTAATTTCGTTGCAGTTGTTTTAATTCCATTTTAGGTGTATTATTATGAAAACACGCTAAGCGGTATGATGATTCAACACGTTTTCTTTTTTAAAATGTGTTAATAGTTAAAAAAATACGCTTTATATTTTGTAACATGTTATCTCACAAAATAAAATAAAACTGCCCGAGTTAATTTCCACAAAATATGTTAACACACTTAATAATTGTTTTGCCTTACTAAGGCTTCATCAGAAGTATACATGAAAAACTTAAACTAGGAGACGGTACTTAAATATGTTTTCAAGGTATGGGAGGGGGTTGTGGTGGTGGTTTTATAAGTATGTTTAGTAATGGTGAATTATTGATATTAATTTGATCATTTGGCAGTAGGTTAGTATTTTTATATTTGTTTATTTCCATTGTTTCTAAAAGTGTAAGTTTGTAACTTTTGTTTTCCAAATGTAACACGTCGAAGTCTCCGTTAAAATCGGGGAGATCCGTTAAGCCCGCTATTAGCGAGGCTGTTTATGTACAATTTGGAAAATACTATCATTAGCAAATTCCAACTATTCAATAAAAGCTTGTATTATTATCGATATGTAGACGACATCATGGTGTGCTTCACAGGTACAGATAGATAATTGAAAAATTTCCTAAACCAAATAAATAATGTACACACTAATATTAAATACTTCTGATGAAGCCTTAGTAAGGCGAAACAATTGTTAAGTGTGTTAATATATTTCGTGGAAATTAACTCGTGTAGTTAAATTTTATTTTGTGAACTATGAGTTTCCATCAAGCAAATTTAGATATGATTAATCAGATTAAACATGTTATCTTTTGCAGTGTGACTCTGATGAAATGGAGAGGGTGTTCTGTAAATGTTTTCTGATCTATTTCTTTAAGTTATTTCAATCCTGTGATCCTTCATAGAAGTTGCCCTACCCTAGTCCCACCTCCGGCTGATCATTATCGCCTCCAAGTAGTAAATAAGGAAAACAAGATAATCTGCGTACTTCCATTTTCCCATTTTCCCTTGGTCTCTGGATTATATTGAAAGCACATCGCACAACCAGTCACAATTTTGCACACAAGTTTAGGTTCGTTTTTTACTCCTTGATAATGTCCTTCGAATGTTAAATTTTGAATAATTTTTCATCATCAATTAACTTGTGAGGAACAAAGTACGAACAGACAATTCGGAAGCCCATAATGCGATAAATAAATGTTTTGAATATATTCAATTCCATTTCCATTAACTTCAATGAAGATTTTGGTTGATCATTGATGAATTCACGTACAGTTTTGATGGAATCTTCGGTAATCACAAATTATCACTGGCAAACATATTGGTCACAATTTATATTTTCATAATCACCATAAAGTTATCTAATCGATTGAAGTGTTTCGGTTAAAGTTTTACTAAGTTTAAAACAGAACTTAATTTGAGCTCTTTGTTCAACATTAATTTTTGCACCGATGTAACGATCATAATGTAATAACTGGTCTTTTAAATGTCGGATGCTCATAAAATTTCGACAGAACGTCAACGAAGGATATATTCCCTAAACTTAGGCAGCCATCAACAGCTAGCGATACTAGAATGTGCTATTTTAGAAGAGTCCGGTTTAATTTGGGTTTAATTGTATTACCCATACCCTCTGTAGTCGTTTAAAGGATCTCCCATCGTGAATGGCAAAAAGGTTTAAAAGTTTATTCTCAAATTAGTGATATTTGTTTCTCAAGCTATTATCGTAGATGTGTCAAATTATGTTTGAAACAGGCAGTAAAAGCTGTTAGTAAACATGTCGGAATTACAATATAGGAAAACAGGAACGTATGTTCTATACAATACTAAGAGCACTTGAACAATATTGTTAGGCCGATACTTCAACTAGACCTCAAACACTCATAGAGAAAATACATGACGATCAATGAATGACGATGATGCATAGATATTTATTATGTACTGCAATGAAGTTGAAAAGAGAGGAGTCCACTTTTCTTATACAATCGGCTCAATTCAAAAAAATCATATTTATATTACCTTCGACTGTTAAAGTACTTAAGAGACTTCAGGAAAGGAGGTTTTATAGTCGGTATTTATCTCTATTTTGATTAGGATTAGCTGCGTTTTAGTTTCTTTAATTTATGTATTAAATACAATCCAATGGTACTAAAAACGTTAATATAAGTATTTATTTATTATAAAATACAACCTAGTTTAATTTTTTTAGTTGCCTAGTCGTATTTGAAACCGCCTATTTAGTCTCCCATTAAATGCTACAAATTTTGAAAAAGAAGTCGATACTATAAAATTATTAGCAGCAAATAACGGCTAGGATATTAAATTAATAGATTCTTTGATTACTAAAAGAAGAAAAGAAGTTGTTAATATTTAACTTTTTTGTGTCTAAGTTCTTTTATAGTTAACAACAAATTAGGTAAATAAAATACTCTAGAAAAAAGTGGTGTTTACCAGGTGAATTGTTTACATTGCTCCGCTTTCTATATTGGACAAACAGATAATTCTCTAAAAACCCGTTTAGAGAAACATAAAAAATCAATCATCCAAAATAAAAAATGTATTGGATTAGCCGAAAATTGCATTACAAACGAACATTTTATATATAACTTATATATATATAACTATATATAACTTAAACAAGGTCAAACGGCTAGATTTATATGAAATATTAGAAATAAGAAAAGCATGTAAACAATATGATAACGTATTAAATGACCAAACCGAATTTTAGACCTCCCCACTCTTTAATTTGTTCCTTTAATACCTACATATAATATAAGATCGTTTATACCTTTCTAAAATTATTCTCTTTGATAATCTGTCGCATCATCTCTGACTGTCTTTAAATTTCCCACTGACATAGGAACAATCACGTTTTCGTTGGTTAAAACTGACAACGGTATTTTAACATCAATTATCAGAAGTACGTTCAAAATGTTATCGGTCATTGTTTCCAGAGACAATATTTTTGTTCATTTTTGAGACCATCGTGGACATAGATTCCTGAGCATAGACTTAGTTAGTTCAGGATGTCATTTTAAGAAAACTTTAAACCTGGTTATTTGTGACGTTAAAATTGTCGAATGATTTCCTGTTCGAATATAATTAATTGACCCCTACTGGTGTGTCTTATTTGGTACATTTATTAAATTGTCTATAGGTACCTATATCGATAAATTTGAGCAAATTATTTTATATGTTACGAATATGTAATACGTTTATAAGAATTATTAAATATGCATTATGATACCTAATTATGAATTCAAATTAATTATGAGGGTAATAAAGTTGCTGGGCAGCAATGCCACCAACATTAATAGACATAGAGGTCGGCGGGCAGCAATACCACAATTTCAGGTAAAATATTTTCGCGGGCACCAATGAAACGGGCAGCAATGGAACATCCCCCTAATACTTAATTACTTCTAACTATCAAAATATTATGAGTGGGCCTTATTTGGCTCAATCAAAATCAATTTTTGTAGGAGTATTCATTAAGTATACAATTAATTTTTTAATGCTACTGTTTGCGTGAATGATTTGAAACTCATTATGAAAAAATAGCACACTAATGTAAATTTCAACAGGATTATTACACACTTAACAATCGTTTCGCCAAACATTGGCTTCAACAGAAGTTTACATTGAACTTGAGTTCAAACCATTGGCGAAACAATTGTTACGTATGTAATAAACCTGTTGGTTAAAATTTGCATTAGTGTGTTATTTTTCTTAAAAAACGTGTATTTTTGTTGTGTGGTTCTGACGTGGTAAGAGAAAACAGAAACGTATTGATTATGTAATTTAAGTTTATTAAAGACATTGTCAATATCTTCGATGTTTTTCTTAAATTGTTTTGCGTTTAACTTTGTCAATGAAACAAAACATCTAATTCCATTCATCATTTCTCTTGCGATAACAAAGTAACTATTTTTGCTTTTATTAGGGACGTAAACATCTAAAAAAGAAAGTTGAAAAGAAAGAGAATTGCTTTTATTATCCTACATGTACAATGTACATTCATAGCAATGATCAGTTATCTATTGTTTTTGGAGAAATCTCTTAGGAGTTCGTGTTTGGGAAATTAGGTTTTAATTTAAAAACTGTTTTTCTTCTGTCTGCTACTGGGGTATCAATCTGATGCAAGGGAAAGTAATCTTTTTGTTTATCTATATAGTTTCTCGTTCACAATGCTGATAAGACGCCCTGCTAAAAATCAAGAACAGACGTGACAAAGTACATTCTATCTACGCTAGTCAGAATGAAACGGTTAATTTTCTACTCTCGGCCTCGGCAACGCTAACAGCATTTCCTTTTGTGCCCTTACTGACCCGAAACGCTGTTGTTTTGTAGAATTGCCGCAGCTTATCAACTTCAGCCACTTATCCACTCCAGAATTAATTAAGGGTAGCTAGGTAGACCGCTTATATCTGAAATTTTATGGCTAGGGAATAACTTGCGATCGTCCGACGATGTGGCACACGTTAATTAAGTCCCACGACCTTAAATTTCAATCCGAGTAACGAATCATTAATTTTTAATTTTAAACTAGTTAACGCGTGTGGCCGAAATCAGACCAACTTGCTTACGTTATGATCAAATAATATACATTTCACACTAATATTAATTAATTACCTCATCATTTGTATTTGACATACGTAAAATCATAGATAATAAGATAACATTGTTACAATCTGAACAATTTGTACGTATTCGGTTATGTTCCAATCTGCATTGGACAGTTTCAGGCAAAACTGCCTTAACAACACACGAATGATTTTGATTTCATATATTAATAACTAGCTGTTCCCGCGACTTCGTTCGAGTGGAATTTAACAAAAAAGTTATTTTTAAAATTGTAAACGAAGTCGTTGAGACACAACCGTTAGCAATAGCCCGCTTGCGTGTTCTGAGCTCGCGCGACAGACAGTCTTTATAATATTAAGTGGCGGGAGGCGCTTTTGTCTGTCTGTCTGTTTGTTCCGGCTAATCTTTGAAACGGCTGGATCGATTTTGACGGAACTTTCACTGGCAAATAGCTATTATTAATAAAAAGTTATTAATTTCTAAAATAAAAGTAGCCTAAGTTACTCCTTATTACATTCGCTATTTGCCAGTGAAAGTTCCGTCAAAATCGATCCAGCTGTTTCAGAGATTAGCCGGAACAAACAGACAGAAAGACAAAAATTTAAAAAAAATGTTATTTTGGTATATGTACCGTGTTATACATCCATATGCATTTAGTAAAAAGTGGCTATTTTAATATTAAAAACAGACACTCCGATTTTATTTATATGTATAGATATAGATGTATAGATGTATAAATAACTATTAACATTAGTCTGTTATAAGAGAATAAGGGGTTAAAAGCAATCTTTTTAAATGTTTTTGTTTATTCTCTGAAGTATCTTTTTTTTGTTTGTATTGTTCAATAAATTCTTATGTGTTTTCTGTGAGTGTTGCTTTTAGTTTTTATTTTGGAAGGGTGAAGACTCGAACCATATAACAGTTTGTTCATAAGGCCCAGTTGATGTGATGCCCAACGACGATGGTGTAGTACAAAAGAAATAGCGGGAACCATTATTGCCCGAACGCAAAATTGAGGATTTATTTAAAATTTATGATACGGCCGCTTTTTGTCTGGTAACAATTTTGAAAGTTACAGTATTAACTATGAACGGGGTCGTACTTTTTACAAATCGACGCAAAAACAATAAAGTATAATGGACGAACCGCTTACGAAAATGGGAATGTTTCTAATTAGTTGAAAATTGCCAAAGCTATTACGTTCATTTCAAGTTTCGGGAGGTCATTTGGCTTTTAGAACAGCGTTTGATTAAAACAAACTGCAGAACTACCTACATAATTAGGGAATTTATGGCGAAAAACAGAGTTGATGTACAAAAAAGTTCTTCTAATTTGCAGAATATTGCTAATTTCATATTTTTATTTCAAAGTGATTGTCAATGAACTAGAAAAATAGTTTGATCATACACTTGCACTAAAGTAAATAGTCATCAGTCTGTTCTAAGGCGTAAATTGAAATGACATGTTTGTTAACATTACTGCATACATCGAATAAAGGAAGGAAGTTAAATCTATTGGAAACATTAGAGATAAATAGACTAAAAAAGAACAATACATTATTAAATGACCAAGTGGATTTAAATAATTCTCCGTTATTAAATTTATTCTAGTTTCTAATTCTTTTTCAATTGTTTGTATGTTTTCAGTATTTTAATTTTTGTTGTCATTAATATTGTTTTGTTCTCATTTATTGCCATTCGGTCTAGTAATTTTCAATCAAACCTTGTTTTATTTTACAAGTATTTTGTAATTATTTAGTCTTTTATTTGTATTGTCGAATTTGAAACTTTATTTTACAGTTTTTTGTTATTATTTAGTCTTTTATTGTATTGTCTAATTTTCTTGTAACTTCTTGTTTTTAAATTATTATTTTACTTACTTGTAACGTTACTACCTGGTCCTCCCATAATCATTGTAATATTTAAGAACTTTCTTAATTAGGTATAAATAGAAGCCACTTTGTTTGTATAACTTAGTTGTAATTTACATCCGAAGAAGGTAGTATACCTACCGAAACAGCTGTTATGTTTTATTAAACAATATAAGTAGAAATATAAAAAACCAATTGTGTTTTATTTCTTACGTAATGATGGATTTCTATCAAGTAAAGACCCAAACAATCTAGAAGAAAGATAGTAAGTATACGTATATGTTATTGAATGATTTTCAATATATGATCAAGAAATCACAACAAGTAGTAACAAATAATATAGGAAACTATCTGTTACTACTAGTAACTTATGACATCATAAAAAGCAGGTAGAAAGACAAAAATAAACTATCGAAAATCACTGAACATAATATGACAGATAAGTGTTTAAATCGTCCATTTTGAACTATTTAGTAAACGTTAATAGACCTTCAATTATCTACCAATAAAGTTAAATTTGCAAGGAATTTTAACGCATTTCTTCCTTCTTTTAGAAATTCATTTGGGGTGAATAATTATTACGTGAAAAGAATTTTGTTATCTACGTGTACCACAATCCGAGATACTTTGACCGGTGGGACCGAAGTTGCCACTACCTGATAAGGTGGTAGTAGTAAGGAGTGTGGTCGTTGTGTTACGAAAACGACAAACGCATGCGAATCTTTTTACACAGCTCATCCATCAATATATATATTTGTTGAGAAGTTAAAAGAATTTCAAATTGACACTTATATTAAGATTCAAAGTTTAAAAACACCTTTCAAAATTAAGGGGGCCTCCGTAAGAAGTAAAGTGAAAACTATCATGGAATTGTGTGAAAAATATAAAAACAAAACAATATCGAACATCGACTATATAAAATGTGTATCATATTTATGTTGAAAAAATTGTTGACTGATATATGTATAAGTATGTATTTATAATACCTTATTAATTACTGTTAAATAAATGCCATAAAATATCAATAAAGTATTTTCCTTTCTCATTAGAATAATTTCTACCTATTAAGTGTTAGTGGCACAATCGGTTGTACCTTTTTGGTCAGTGGCAAGATCTGGTCGGGTATAATATGGTGGCACCTTCGGCTATGCCCATTTTGACGGGCACATTTCTAAAAGCAGTTGTCAATATTAAAGCATAAGTTGGTTTGAGTTTTGTTTGCCAATGATGTGGTTTATGATATTTTGAAACCAAAGTTGTACAGTTGGTCTACCTAATATTTCGATGGAGACAAAAGCGCACTTGTAACGTGTCGAACAGTAGTTAAATATTTTATCCGCCTTTGTAACCTTTGCTAATAATTCAGGGCCGGAAATCTTTAATTCAGTGGCTCAGTTACCTTCTCTGCTTTCTACTAAATTGCATTAGCAAAATGGACTTTGAAAGTAATCACATTGCCAGGATCGGCATTTATAAAATTTTAAAAGAAACGTATAAATATCACTCCCCATTTAACACGAACTTTAAGAGAAATAAACAATTTCCTGACCCTTTCAGTTTTACTAAGTAATGTACGATTCAGAATGTCAATATTTTCATTTTATTATTGATAACCACTGATAAACTATTTAAAATTACTACAAGAAGTAAAAATAATAACACGAACAGAACAAATACGGAAGAAACATTCAACTAATTTTAACTACAAAATTATAAATGGTGGAATTGAAATTCCATTTTGCCCTTTAGAAATTTCAACATTTGTATGAGCAGATAAAAGCAGTAAAATCATTCGGGACGTAATAGCAGTGATAAAATTACATTTGCAATTTCAATTAAAGTCACAGACAGATTCGAAGCTTTTAATAATTTGTAGCATTGCAGTTAGAATTTAATAACAAGCAATCTGAATATGACGTATCTATAAGCGAGGCAATTTAACATAAAAGCTCAGGGTACGTGTCGATATTAAATTACAAACCGTACCCCAATGTGTGCCACAGTGCAAGTAAGAAACTTTCAAAGAAGCCTGATGATGTTTGCAAATGATAAATCCTTTGTTATTCCAAACAACTTTGAAAGCCTTTATCTATCTATATAAAATGTATATCAAAGAAGAATTTTCATTTTATGGAGTTATTTGAATGTATCCATATACCGATTAGTAAAAATTTTAATCGCGAGCAAAAGTAACAACTTTTGCTGTTTTGATCTTGAAAAAAAAAACCAGGATTGAAGCCAACAGCAAGACTAAATCTATCCATCACTAGCAAGAGAAAAAATGGGCCAAATGAGGAGGAACACACACGAAAAAGACAACAGATATAAGTTTTACACATATAGAATTGTTATTAATAATGAAATATTTTGACGAATTTTTAGTAGGGGTAAATTTTAAATACATTAATACGATATTAATTATTGAATTAATTTATACCCACTACAGATTACCTCATACAATGAGGGAAAAATTTGTTGCTGTTGTCAGGCTCAAGCCAGGACTCGAACGAATGTATTTAAAATTGTTAGGTTACGTTACTTAGTTATAAATTTTTCAGTTTCGCTATTGATTGTGTCAACATTTTAAAACGAATATTGACCACCAGCAGTAAAGTCGAAAAATGTGTGAGAGTTTTTACTCGATATTTTTATATCGATATATTTTTTATTTCACTATCAATAAATGTTATTATTAGCTTTCAAAAACAAACCTAGAATTTGTTTGTTGCCCTAAACTGGCAGATCTAGCGATCTAAAATTTGCAGTAAATATTTCTTCAGTAATCTAGGGGTGGAAATCTGGATGTTCTGATGCTTTGAAATTCCATCTCGACAGGGGTGAAAACCTGTATAATATTCGAAAGTGTTTTAACTGATTTAAGGGTTGATTTATTCTTAAAAAAATTACCTAATTTTCACGGATCTTCCTGAAATGAAATATATAAAACACGCGTAGAAACTGACGGAGTTTATACATAAAGAAAGAAATTTATCGACATTTATGTTGAAACTGAATAAATATTTCTATTCAAAAAATTATTCAACGTGTTTTTTTTAAACAGCTTCCTAAACGTTAAAATTTAGTTGCAAAGTTTGTATACTTATCTACAGGGTGGAAATTTAAAGCGGTCAGTGAAGGGAAAGCATATTGAGAAAATTTTATGCGAAACATTTACCTTTACACATTACTAAAAATACATTTCGATTATTATTTTTAAAAATGGCTTGCTTCAAGAGGAAATCAAACCGGCCTAAATGGTGGTAATTAGTAATTACTATTTATTTTGGGATTAGTCTTGCAATTAAAGCAGTGTCTTAGACTTGCAAGATCAAATATGCAAGACCATGACTCATTTTGATTATCACTGTATACAAGCCACTCATGTCGTTATTTTGGTATCAAATCTCACGAGAGTGGTAACGAAAAAAATAGGAAGGGAAATTTGAAGAAATAAATTTGAATTTTAATTTTTTTTTTAGCACATATAATATTCGTGGTACCTACTTTATGTGTGGCACACAATGTAAATTTAATCAAGTATGTTTCGTTAGCGGTAATCTATGTTTTAGTACTGTTGCATATGCTTGTCATTATTACAGAAGTCGAACATTACTAATTATGCAAAAACGAGCCATAAATTGCTTTAATAGTTTAAACGAGCGTTATATTATCCAATTAGGCCGAACTAAAATAATTATAGATTACAGTTTCAACCATTAACGTTATTCGACAAAATATTTTCGAGAAAAAGAAAAACAAACCGAATAGGTTGTATCGTCTATATATATATATATATATATATATATATATATATATATACATGTATATATATATATATATATATATGGTGCCAGATGTTTTTTGAACGTGACAACATTTGTCCGTTATTAACTTTATCGTCACAAGTTTGATTGGAGGGAGACGATTTCCGCCGTCGCTTAAACAGCTGGGAGGATAACATATGAGTAAGAAAAGTTTATTGTAATTTTTCAATATTTACAGTAAGTCTGAACTTACTCATCAACTTGTCAATTGATTTAAAATATCTCACTCTCCTTTTGCGTGTTGTTAATGTAAGTAAAATGTTGAAATTCAACGTTCACGGTGTTGGTTTATCTAATGTTCAACCTAAGTTGTGTTAAAATCCATGAAAATTTGTGAAGTATATTCTTAAAACAGGTATTCACAACAAAATAATAAACCAAAATGAAATAGAACTTTAAGAAATATTATTACGGGGAAATAAACCAATCGTACATAGTATCTAAAGGAACAATTGATATAACTGATACATCTATTATCGCAACTTTTGTGAAACATCTTTAAAAATTTTATTAAAGGGATTGAGTAACAAAACAATGGGATTGTTTCACAAAAATATTTACTGTACTCAACAATATTGTTTCAACCCTTGCGGGTCATTATCAAGAGTTGAATTGTTACTGAAAATACATTAGAAAACAAACTAGTATATATAATAGACTTATAATTCATACAAGGACATACCATACAAAGACAGGAAAGTATGTGGTTCAGTGGTTATAATTATCTATTAAGAAAGTCCACTAAACGATTCAATTTGGTTATTCACAATATTTTCATTATTTCTGACTGCTTTCTGAATTTCTAGAAACTAAAAATATATTATTTATATAGATGTATATATCTAGAAATTAAGGAAGCAGTGAAAAATAATGAAAATATTGTCAATAATTAAATTGAATTGTTTACTGTAGATACTCCGCTTTGGGTTAGTTTACGAAATACGGAAGCGCTATTCAAAATTTCATTGTATCTATAGTTATACATTCCATACAATTTGCGCTGCACGGGACCACAACGAATGTGAGTCGTGACCAAGTTCTCAAGTTCTATTTGTTGAAAATGTAAATAAGTACTATGTGAAGCCCAATAAAGAGCCAGGTAAATAATTATTGTGGAGATCTAGTAAGTCCGCTGTCGAGTTTGGGAATTTTCATGTGCGGGGAGTACTGGAGCTGGGTATAACCCTATCCCAAATTGTCAGAATCGGATTTACTTCATAAATAAGCAGACAAAACGAGGTAGAACTTTTCTGAATTAATCTCCCAGTTTGGCTATTGGCTCTGTACTTTTAATATTTATATTAAAATTTTATTTGATTCAATTATTTAGTTTATTGTTCAGTTTAATTATAAAAAAGAATAATTATCTTAATTATGTTGTAAATTTGTTAGCGGTTACTAAGCTATCTTTAAATATTGACAAAACTGTCTATATGACTTTTGGCAACTATTGTTATAGTGCACCTAAGAAAATAGACATATGCATAAACAGAAATGAAATAAGAAGTGTAAAGATGGGAAAAGCATATTAACTACATTACTAATAAAACAAAATATCTATTCTTTATATTGCACAAATTATCTAAAATAATGCTTACTGAAATTTTATTACGCTTTTTTCCACAGGCGTAATCTCTTGGGGAGGAGCATATACGAACAATTTAGGTCTCCTTCAAAGTCAACAAAACAGGGTATTAAAAATTGTTAACAAAAATCAATTCACTGTAGAAAAAATCTGCTACGTCTTAATTAACAATTTGTATATCAATCCTGCTATTCTATTATTAGGAATTAAAAGTGCAATTCCTGTCATCTACAAGTAAAACGCGTAAAAAACAGCTGCCAATGCCTAAGATGGAAAAAAGGGTCAGCAACAGAATGAGTTTAATCAATACTATTTTTAACTTTAGCAGACTCCCAGTAGAGCTATAGACTATTAAGTTTTAAGTGTTTAAGTATTAAAAACCAAAAACTAAAACTTTACGACCTTTATGGGTATTTAATAAGTATATTATTTATAAATGATTACTTTTTAGGTGATAATAATTACATTTATTGTAATATTAAAGATTTCAAGGTTATGGTTTATATAGTTTGTAAGATTTTTTGTAACCAGTTCTTCGAACTGGTATCTATGCATACCTCTGTAGAATTTACTCTTTATGTAAATCTTGTATTGGTTTTAATAATACGAAGATAAATAAAATAAAAGCCACAGTTGTTTATAAAAATACGTTACGAGAAGGGAAAATAGATGTTATGATAATCAACATCTCGCATTCCAAGCGGCTACTAATTTACGATATTTGGTAGAGGCATTTTCGATGCATGGTAGAGGGGTCCACGATACGTTGATAAAGGAACATCGATAAAAGAGGTATGTAAAACAAATTGAAAAGATTATAGTCACTTTTCTAATGAATACATATACCCAATACTCAATTTCAACAATCTATTCGAACTTTATAATGGGATTGCGTATGGATCAATTTTATTCAATAATTTGTATCGAACTGCCTCATATTCCAACGGACAAAGAAGCAGACAAATGTGTTACGTAGCATACAAAGTTAGTTATGACCTACGTTCTTCCTACTTGACTTTCTTGGACCTAGCTTATTACGTATATCGTATTTTATAAAGCAACCAAGTGAGTAACCATTTCCAAAGCATCTTTTGTCGCTGAATTAGAATCTAGTACTAATCGAAACTGCAAAGTGGCAAAGATTTTCTGGGGTCACATTGAGTTTGTTATCGAAGAATACATGGAAAATTACTACTTCTTTTTTCAACTCTCCTTAGTCGAGTCCTCGAAACAGCACACGCGAAAAAGAGCGCACAACTACGGAGACGACGGGTTAACAACAAATTCTTTTGCTAAGATATTGAAATTTCAAATACCCTTATCTCAAAAATGGCCAAATTTGCAATATTTACATTTTGGAGTTAAAATATTTAAAAATACTGGCGAGCTGGGGCAATTTTAACCAAATTGTAATTCAGCGACAAAAGATACCCCGGAAATATCTATTTTTGGTTGTTTTGATCTCACAAAAGGGTTAATAATAGTAGCTTTTGGAATTTAAGGATTGAATATCTTATAATCTAGATGTACTGTCGCAATTTTTTTTTTGAAACCCTTGATTTTGTTAACTTGTCTGGGTTTTCCGTTGAAGAGAGAGAATGAATCTTTCAAGCTCACAATAATGTTTAGGAAATGAAGAGATAAAAAATAAGGCCATCTAAAGTACCTTCCTCTGCAAATTTTTGCCTTCTTTTTGAAATCATCTTCAGAGTTCATACACCCAGGAAGTTAACAATGGGTTTTACGTTGATTTAGCATTTAAACGTAGGAAGAGGAGAAGTAGAGGCCGATGAACTATTTCTATTGTATGGGCATGTATTCGATACGCTCGTATGTACTTACACACATATACAACATAAATTATTATGTGCAAAAGCTTTACAACAGGTAATGATCCAGAAATTTGTTTGGACGTAAAAGGGATGAAGTCAAACACCGTGAATTTCACGGACCGCTTAACGTATCGGGTAAACTCTTGGCAAGCCATTGCATCATTCTAATCCTGTTTTGTGACTTTCTATTTTTGTATAGTTTACCGAACCGTTGGAGTATATGTGAAAATATAATTTTTCAAAAGTATCTTTTGATAAGCTAAATACGAGGCATGTTTCTTAAGTAAGTACCGTTTTTAATTATTAAAAAACGAGCAAAGATATCTTAATAACTTTATTTTTACATGAAAGCCTGTACCTTAATCTACTTTTCTACATAATTTCCTTCAATATTGAGGCACTTGTCATAACGTTTGACCAGTTTTTTAATACCCTTCTCATAGAACTGTTTTGACTTCGTTATCGTTTTGAAGACGCTGACCGCCTAGATGTTTCTTCAAGTGCAGGAACAAATGGTAGTCACTGGGCGCCAGATCAGGGCTATACGGAGAATGATCTAGAGTTTCCCAGTGAAAAGATGTGATGACATCTTTGGTCCGATTATCCATATGGGGACGGGCATTGTCATGCATCACTCATAATGTTTTGTCCGTAAACTTCACAGATCTCAGATTTCACGATGAATATCAATCGGTTTTAGTCCTAAGAAATCGTATAACAGCCCGGACTCCGGACTTCATAGTCGACGGGACTCACGATTATCGGAGGCATCTTAAACACTCAGTAAACAACGTAAACAAGGGCGAATCAGACTGTAATGGCGTTAGTGCGTAGGTGAGAGATGTAGGTACTCAGTGCGCATGCGCGGACTGCTGATCGCAGGGCGGCGGCGGCAGAATTTCAAAATAGTACTTACTTAAAAAAACATTCCATAAAATAAATAAACAAACCAATAATAAAATAACTAATACAATTTACGTTTCAAAACGAAATTTACTGAATGCTATGTTCGTTTGACCCCACTGTAACTTTTTCAGATGAAGACATATAATGATAAAGACAAATAACAAAGATATCCTTGTATATACGCAATACAGAACTAAAAAAGGAGCAGGAAATTTTCTGAACTCTAAATTTAACAACGTTGAATTGCTTGTTTCAATTTAATAATTTAAAAGTACATTTTCCTTATAATAACAGTTTAATTCTAGAGACTATGAAATATATTTTTTGTGTTCGTTTCCTATATGTAAAATTTTAAATTCCTTATTAAAATTATGACTACAATTAATTAGATGCTCCGCATAAGTCGGGGTACTCTTTCAGAACTTAAAACTATTAAAATGTTCCATAATCCTATCTGAAAAAGTTCTACCAATTTGGCTTGTGTAAACCATACTACAATCTCCACAAATTAACATTTTAAGGGTTAAAACGTTTACATCTATCAATGTTTCGGATTCTGGAGAAATTATTTTTTAAATAATTCTGAGTGAATACAGTGTTAACTCTATAATGAAGACAAAAAACGAGTATTTTCTTTCGCTACAGGGTGCTCTCGGTATGTAGAAACAACAGAGATGAATGTAATTTTTAATTCTTGTCATTGAACCAAAATTTCGATTTAGAGTCCGAAATGTTTCGCCCATATTGCTTTCTCTCTCTCTCTTTCTATTAGCGCCTGTATTGAAGCAAGTTGTTTATCAGAAATTAAATTTGAGGAGGGTGGCTAACTAGGAGATCGGTATACAGCTATGAACGGATGTCTCAGTTGGTAGGCGTCGGCAATAAGATAAATAAATTCTAGATAACACAGTAAAAGGAATTTAATGAAAGTTTTCTGAAAATTTCAGGAACATTCTATGACAATATAAATAAATAATAAATAAGATCGGATGCTCTCGGATGGGATAGTCGATTCGAAACTGTTGATATTAATAGTCCGTGAACGATAAAAGTAAATATTGATATGAGTATACTGATTGTACGATAAATAACTGTAATAACTGGGTGTAACTCAAAAGTTCAAAAAATTTCTGTAGACATGTACGCAGAAATACTATTTACGAAGTTATGTATCAGTTAAACAATAGTTAACTTTATCAATAATTAGAGAAATTGTTCAAGCAACACAGGCTTCATATCAACCAATCGTAGATTGTCGAGCTCGCTCAAAAAATCCGGAAGTATTAGTTGTGCCGGTGTGAACATTAAAATTATTAATAGACGTATCACAAATCAGGTGGTTTAGTATCAAGACAATTCCAATTTTTATGAAGTTTAAAAATATTACAATGTAAACATTTAGATAAATGGGGAGGTATTACTCTGTTCATTCCATATTTCATTTTAGGCTGATTAAAATTGCAATTTTTTGCCTTTGTAAACCTATGTTTAATGTATTTCCATTCTACATTAATAATTCCAAGCGGGAATATCTACTATTGTAATTTATACGAGTAGCGCAGCATTCCCTTTTTGTTTGGTTTAGAAAATTTTTGGGAAATATGTTGCCACGTTTTGGTAATTTAATTATACTTCTTACAGATGCTACATGACGGAAAAATCTCTCATTTGTTTCCATAAATGAAAATGTACGTTTGGACTCGAAAACTATTTCTAATTATGTACTTTTTCATGTCGTTCTATTCGAACTGTTTTACCCTACTACTGTAAAATTAAGAGAGCATAATCAAGTTTTTAGGTTCCTTTGTTTCAATCTACGAGGCATGTTTTTTATGTAAGTACCGTTTTGAAATTAATAAAAAACGACCAAAGATATCTTAATAATTTTATTTTTACATGACATTCTGTACCTTAATCTACTTTTTTGCCTAATTTCTTTCAATATTGAGGCACATAACCTATGACCAGCTTTTGAATACCCCTCTTATAGAACTCTGCCGCCTGACTTGTTAACCACTGCATCGCAACTGTTTTGACTTCGTCATCGTCTTGAAGGCGCTGACCTCCCAGATGTTTCTTCAAGTGCAGGAACAAATGGTAGTCATTGGGCGTCAGATCAGAGCTATACGGAGGATGATCTAGAGTTTTACAGTGAAAAGATGTGATAAGATCTTTGGTCCGATTAGCCACATGCGGATGGGCATGTCATGCAGCAAAACGATGCCCTTGCTCAACTTGCCACGTCATTTGTCCTGGATTGCACGGCGCAGATTCCTTACCATTCCATCGTTCGTATTGTTTTATCCGTAAACGATGAATATCAATCGGTTTTAGTCCTTTAGGATTAAGGAATCGTATAGCAGCTCAGACTATACAGTCGGCGGGACTCATGATTATCGGAGGCATCTTAAATACTTAGTTAACAACGTAAACAGATGCGAACCAGACTGTAATGGCATCAGTGCGTAGGTGAGAGATGTAGGTACTTAGTGCGCATGCCCAGTACGCTGACCGCAGAATTTCAAAACGGTACTTACTTAAAAAACGTGCTTCGTATATTTGTATAGGACAAACTGATGCATAAAAAGAATTAATATTGATAACAGACCGCCCAGAGGTTTGCACTTCCTATCTGTCTCTCTTCAACCACCATCAACCACTCTTTCTGGCGATTCCTAACATGAGGTTGAAGAGGGCCTTCCTCCCTGTTCTGCAGCTTTGCACTATAGTGTTGGTCGGGGAATCGTTCGTTCACCAGCATTAGTAGCATGGTGGGAATTAAACACGCAATTGTGCAATTGTATTTTTGTATTTTAATATTAATGGTCGAACTCGAAATGGTCGAAGATGACCGAATAAAATCGTAATAATTGTTAGAGCTTATCTTCTAAAAGTGTGTATGTATCATCTTGTGGGTTTGCTTACATTATAAAAATGATTTACAATTACTCTACTGTTGATTCTATCAACGTTACCTACAGGTAGTTCCGATAAAGAACTGAACAAACCAGAGTCGCTGATAAATAACCCTAAATTATTTTTCAATTTCTTTTCAAGCGTATGTTTTACTAGAAAGTGTTACATACTTGGAATTTTGCCCGGTGTGCTAGCTACTTAAATTATTCCAAATTCTTTTGGGTTTGTTGAAGCCTGATGCTTTTTATTAGATAAAAATAACTTTTTGTGTTTCATTCCCACCAGCTACTCGTGGTGGTGGGCGGGCTATCTCTCCGACACTGATGTGCAAAGCCGAAGGGTAGGGCGTAAGGCTCTTCAGCATCCTTACAGAAATCGTGAGAATGGGTGGGTGTTGTGGTTAGGGAGAGAATGATGAGACGGACGAAATGAAGACAGAAGAGAAGTGAAAGAATATCTGTGGAATATTACTGCCTCAGCATTTGCCGAAGTGATCCAAGGAAACCACAGAAGACTTGGACCAGAGCAGCCGGACCCGGTTTGAACCGGTGACCTCCCGAATGCCAAGCAATGATCTAGAGCACTAGACCACGCCGCTCGATTTTTATTACATGAGTTATCAGTTCCCACTTGAAGAGCAGTTGATTTTTTAAAATTTAACGTTTAGTGTTTGAAGACGTTACAGACAATATTCGATTGAAATCTTAACTTCTTTGATATACTAAATGTAACACTTTCAGGAAAAAGTCGGGGGTGGGGGGAATGAAAAAGGTTTAAAGCGAACTTATGACGTTGACTAAATTCCGTCAAAAGTTACATTGTTTCTAAAACGTAGACTCCAAATTTTATTTGCGTCATTATTTGGAAAAACCTTGCAATGTCTGTAGCTGAATGGGGAGAGTTATAAAATACAGTTTATTGTAAGCGTGTGACGTAAATGTGACATTATGGCAAAAGCGAATAATCGTAGTCATTTGTTGCCGAGTTTCCACGTCGCGTCGCTCTAATCTGCAATTCGTGCGAAATCATTTTCGACAGGGTTTTAATCAAAAGTTATTGCTCGTTACTGATTAAAAGTTACGTACCTACATGATGTTCACAGCGAATGATAACATGGAAAGAGATACAATCCATTGAATGAGCATCTACTTACAGCTGATAACTTTTCATGTTTAACAGAACAAGTTGCTTACTACCATACAATATAATTTGCATATTTAGTTTTAATAATTCTATAAACAAATAATGTAGCGAAGATCGATTTCAAAAATACCAAACTAAAATTAAATTCTAGTATTAAACAAGATCGACATCAATACTTAATCTGCATATTAGGATTAATAACGGGATAATATTTATAAGATTCGTCATAAAACAAGACCAAACTGTTTGAATATTAATATTTCTGACAGATTTATCATAATCCAGGGTTTATTATATTGATTGTTTTTATATTTATTACAATTAAATTCAGTCTTCTTAATAAAATGATGTTTATATAATTGTCATTAAAGCTAACTTCATAAGTCTTTATCGAAAAAAAAAAATGCATGTAGATGTGACAATTTCCTATTGAGCTTGAGGACCATAAAGAGGTAAAATATTTTTAGCACACTAACTGTTGGCCAAAATTTTTAATAACGAGTTAATAAACAATATCAGCAAAAATATTTTTTTTAATTATTTAGACAATAATTAGGCTTTAACTTATATTAAACTACAGTGTTTCTTAGTATATATTCAATTTATATTACCTAGATACTTACTTTAGGGGTGGGGTTGTTTAAACTAAATCTGGACTTAACAGAGGATTGTTACCAAAGTCTATTTGGTCGTTTGCTAGTTTTTTATTACATTTTGTAGCTTTTCATATTTCCATAATTTCATACCTATCTAAAACTAAACCGACTTTTAAATTATGAAGTAGTTTTACATTTCGTATTTCTATGTTGTGGTCGTTATTAATTAGATGTGTTGCTAAACCAGATGAATGTTTATTATATTTCACATAGTTTTTATGTTCCTTAAACCTTATGCTGATACTTCTTTTAGATTTTCCTATGTAATCTAGACTTTGGTAACAACCCTCTGTTAAGTCCAGATTTAGATTAAACAACCCCACTCCTGAAGTAAGTAAGTCGGTAATACAAATTGAATAGATACTAAGAACCATTATAGTTTAACATAAGCTCCTGATGATGCCTTAACACGGCGAAATACGTATAGAGCAAAGTAAATAAATAAGTAAAACTCTCCAAGTGTTTTATTACTAATTTTATTATATTAATAATCATATTTCACCAAGAGTTTACGGCAAATACTTTTAATCTATTAAAACTTTCTATTAAAGAGAAAGCCATTTTGTTATCCATCTTGAAAATAACCACTACAAACCAAATTATACCAAAAATTAAATAAAATGAACAACAAGACTACTTGTGTAAAATATCACGATCAATTCTTCCTTTGCTCAAAATACTGGTAAAATTTTAAATTATTAAAGTCAGTATTAACACCTTAACTTTTTTAACTAGTGTAGATACCAAATGATATTACTATGTTTTCATATTGTGACACCTGAGAGATTGCCTAAAGAAATTTCTAGAAGTTTGAAATAAATAACTACTAAGTAAGATAGGTGTAGAAAGTTTGTCATAAAATTTAAAATTCATACAGGCATGTTTATCTCTACGAATTTTGTTAAAAGTTGCCTTCGGGAGTGTTGTATTCACTTACACAGAATAACAAGAGGTTTTTTCTAAGAGCCATCAGCTGTTTCACTAACATTAAGGTCGATATTAATCCATTAATTCTCCTTTTCAACATCTTGACTGTGATTAGCAGGCATTTACGTTTTAAGAACCATAAGTTTACGTTTCGACTTCGAGTTGGATTAGCAATTAATTAGGTTATTCTGTAATCTTGAAGATTACTTTGACGCTTGACATGCATAGCTGTTTTAAGATTAACGGTAAACTGTGACGTTTTAAAATTTATGAATTAAAAAAACAGAATTTATTCGATTTGGCGAGATCTTCTTAATACAATGATGACTAATTCAACTGAAAAGCTAATTAAAAAAAACTTGGTTAGTTAAAACTGTTTAATGACAAGAAAGGATTGGACAGTTGCTGTGGCCAAAGATTGTTATCAAGAGTACTTACCTACCCGAATTACAATAATAATGAAATGTACAAATTTATTTCTACATAGGGGTCCTTTCAGAATTACAACTCAAGTACCCTACGTAATGGTCTAATGAAAATGTTTCAGAATGAAATCACTATTCTTAAACTTAAACTAAATAAAAAAACTGATACAATAGATCTAAACTCACTACGGTGAAAATTTTGTGAAACTGCATATTAATTATTAACACAAGAAAACAATAGAAAAGTTCACAGTTCTTAACGAAAACTGGACATATATGTTTAATTCTGATATTTATTTATTTAGATTTTTTTATTTCAAAACAACCTAATAATTTCAAAGTTAATATTTATCGGAAACTACCGACAATGTAATTCCCTTTGATTCCTTTCAACCTGAACGGACAGAGTATACCGTTTTTCATAATTTGTTGTTCAGATTAATTAATTAACCTTTATTTGAAGTTGATTTTAATGCAGAATTAACAACCATCAAACATATTTTCGCTTCAAATGGTTATTCTCCAATTGTTATTGATAAAATGACACAAAATTAATACAGAAAGTTAGTAATCTATTTTATAATAGTGTTGCCATTGATCAGAACAAACATATTTTTGGTACCATTAGATACGTTAGAAACTTAAGCAATAATTTCAGATATTTATTTCAGAATATGTTTAACTGTGAAATAGTAATAGTTAAAATAATTCCTTAAATCTTAAAAAAATGTTTAGCAATCACAAAAGACAGGCTCCAACCGAAAAAAATGGAATACACCAAATACATTGTGCTGATTGTAATGTAACTTATATTGGTCAAACTGGTAGAACTATTAAAACACGTGTTTCCGAACATTTCTCCACAATTACAAGCCTTAAACATTAGTAATATATAAAAAAAATTGATTTATCTGTTATCTCGGTAAATGATTATAATTTAACAAAATTGCTCGTAAACAACAAAGAGAAAATAAATAAACTTGAAAAAAGTGGTGTATACCAAATCAAATGTAACAATTGTGAAGCTTTTTGTGTTGGGCAGACTGGACGGGCTCTTAAACAACGCGTAGTTGAACATGAAAAATCTATAAAAATGGCAACAAATGTACCGGTTTAGCCGACCAATAACGTAAAACTTATACACAACCAAAACAAAGGTAAACGGCTAAACTACCTAGAAATCTTGGAAATAAATCTGGCCCTCATAAACGACCCACCCATTACGAACGATCAAACAAATTTTGGGGTTTCCCCTCTATTAAAAGCGACACAATTGATAGATAATAAACAACGTAAATAGTTTGTAAATACCTTATGTACCTTTAGTCCTAAACTCTTCGATAATGGTGTAACTACCGAAATATATTTTGTGAAACCTACCAAATGGGTTTTATTTTAATCATTTTATTATTTAAATATGTTTCACCAAGTGCCCAGCGAAATATCACTCACTACTATTAGTAATATTTATGCATTTACTCTAATAAACGGCTGCATCGACCGAAACATTTATATAGAGTTTAAAAAAAAAATCTATTGCTTTTGTTTGTGTTGATAATTGATATATAAAGCGTGTCCAACACGCACTGTTAGGGATTGGATCTAGTTTTTCTCGCAATTTCTCCAGATAAAATACAGTCTATTTTAAGCTGAAAATACCACTTTTTGAGAGGTGAAAGGAAATATTTAGAAAGACATAAGCAAACCGTAATACCTCTTTTCATATTAATACAAGCAAAAATAGCAAAAGCTTTCAGATTCCTTATGAAACCTTTTATGCAGGACAGACCGTAACCGAGGAAGCATGTGGGTGCTCTATTCCCTCAGCTCCAAGTATCATATTTAGTTACTACCCCTGGAATTTATTTATACGCTGAATATTCTACCGGAAATTGAATTAAATTATAAACAAAAATAAAATAAAAATTCCTAACTTTTGAGTCGCAAGCGATTGAACGAATTTTGCTCAAAATATTACACATTTTGGAGATTCAATAAACAATGCTAGTAAAAATAGATAACGATTATAGTGAATGGATATTTTGTGTTTAAGAAAGATATACTATAAATATATTTTTCAATAGCTTTTCTAACTCATAAGCATATATATCAAAAGATAGGGAATATGAATATACTGTTTCATTGTATTTTTGGACTTGTGGTTACAAATAGAAGGGGGCGATACCCCCGACCCATTTTGAAGAGAAAACTACACAAAAGAAAATATTTACTCGTAGTTAATTAATTGTATCAGTCTCTACTTTATGGAAATTTAAATACATATTGAAATGTTAAATTAATAAAACACAATTTCCACTATAATTTTATTTTTCTCTACAATTGTTTCATTTTAATTGTAATAGTTTAAGATCAAAAGTAGAAATTAGTAATATTTTAGAGAAAGAAATTAACAAATGTAAAAATACAAAAAATTTAGAACAAAAAATAGCAATAGATATAGGCAGAAAATGTAAGGTAGAAGGGATAATATTCACAAAGGCAGACAAACGTAATACGATTGCGGCTTTAGATAAAGTTAATATTCACTGAAAAAGTTGAACAATTTTTAAATAACGGAAACTATAAAATCATAAAGAAAGATCCAACTACAAATTTTCAAAAATAGTTAAAATTAACTCTAAAAAAATTGTAAAAATATTTTTGATGATTTTCAAATCAAAAAACTTATTACCATGAACCAAAATTGTATGGATTGATAAAGCTACATAAACAAAATATGCCTAAGTTCTCTCATTAATGCACCTAATAGAAGATTATCAAAATAATTAATTAATTTAATAAAAAAGCACACAAAATTCACACCATTATATAGCATACAAAACTCAATAGAATTTGCCAGAGATAACAAAATTAGAGGTAAAACCGATAGATTTGCTTATTTCTTTTGATGTCACCAACCTATTTGGGTCTATACCTGTTTGGGAAATACCGGACCTAATCACCCTTTTGTTAGAGCAGAGTAACATTTCTCCAGTAATAATAAATGAAATAATAGACTATTTAAAATTATGTTTAAATCAGAATTATATTAAATTTAATAACAAAATGTATATGCAGAAAGAAGGATTACCTATGGAGATGGCTTTGTCACCAATATTAGCAGATATTTTCATGAACAAATTAGAAACTAAAATTAATTACAGTAAATATAAAAATAACATGTGGAAAAGCTTTGTAGATGATAACGGAAACTTAGAAGAACGTAGTGAATTTTTAGAATTTATTCATAACTTGCACAAGCGCATACAATTTACACCTGAAATAGAAACAAACAATAAACTTAATTTCGTAGATTTAACATTAAATAAAAAACACAACCAAATTGATATATCAATTTACCGAAAACCGACATGGATATGTATAATTAATAAAAATTATAGTCATCCCATTCAACATAAACTTGCGGTGTTTCACAGCATGATACATAGGTTACTAAATTTACCTTTAGGAATTAAAAATTTTGAAAAAGAAAAACACAATAAAACAAATCGCAATAAACAATGGTTACTCTCCAAAATTAACAGAGGATTTAATTAATAAAAGGAAAAAATTAATGTGTTATCAATCTGCATATACAATAGTTATTAAAACACCTTATAACTACAAATCAATAGTGTATTTAGAACATATTTCAAATACAATACCAAATAAAATAAAAAAGAACAATAAGTTTTCAATAGCATTTAAAACAAATAATAATCCATCGAAGTATATAATTAACAATAAGAACAAAACAGCAAAAACGAATTCGTGTGGAGTATACAAGTAAAATTGCATCACTTGTAATGCGCTATTTATTGGTCAGACAGGGAGATCGTTCAAAGAAAGAACTCAAGAACATATTAAGAACTACAATAAATAATCAATATTCATGAACCACAACAATCATGAATTCAATTTAGAACAAAATTTCAAAATTTTACATAAACATAATAAAAGACAACTAGACAATTTAGAAACTTTAGAAATTAAAAGACAGATTAAAAATAACACAGGAATTTCTAATGAAATTGAAAATATCCACATTTCAATAATTTTAGATGAAATAGTAGAAATTTATTCCCACCCTAGACTAGACTAAGATAGTAGAAATACATATAAGGCAAAAATTGTAACATTCGATGTAAATTCTCCCGAAGATGCCCTAGTAGGGTGAAACAATTGTAGAGAAAAATAAAATAAAAATTATAGTGGAAATTGTGTTTTATTAATTTAAAGTTTCAATATTTACTTTTAGTGATTGATTTTATTTTTTCATGTTAACAAATCATAAAATTTTGTAAATTACAAAAACAAAATTAATTCATATATTCTACATTGGCTGCCTCTTCATAGTAGGAGGAAGTAATTAAATTTGTTTGTACCGAGAAAAAGAGAAGGTTTATGTTTAATAATGTTAAATTCTCCAAAAAGGAACGTAATTAATGGTAACCGATACTATTCTGATGAGATCCGAGGTCACACGTGTTCGTGTGTCTCGATTTCCTAGGAGAATCTCCTCAATGGGAACGAGCTTTAACTTAATTTAGGAACGAACGGTTGTATAATGAAAAGTAAACAATTAGCGACCATTCAGCTAATTGTTAGTTGGAGTTTACTCTGTAAAATTTTGGCTTATACTGAACGCGAAGTCTTTTGAATAATGGTGTGGGAGAAAAAATACAGAGGAATTGAAATTGAGCTGGCGGCAGTTGCACAGCTTTCGCGTTACTGTTCTAATAATAGTTAATGAGGCAGAAATTGGTTCGGGCTTAAAGAGATAAAGTCAGCCAGCGTAAATTTTACACTTCATTAAACATTTTGGCAGCCTTCAGCGATGCATCCCGATTCGACAGTAATGGAATTTCGATGTGTATAAAACCCAGCATCACATCCGTTAACTAAATACCTACTTAAGCTCAAGTTCTTTAATTTCGACTAAAGTCAGAATGAATTAAAGCTTCACCGTTCAGCTTTTAATTGCCAGCCAATGCAGCTTCCTGAAAGGTTTACGTTAACTCGAATCTAGTAAACCACATTTCACTCAGGATGGAGATGCATGTCCTGGACGTTGGATGAATGGATAACAATATAAGATCTATCATCAAAAATATAAATATAAATATGAAATCAACAGAAACAACTACTCCGAGGGCTAAACCCTTACTGGCATTGAATTACACTGTTGATTCCAAATAGCCCTATATTTCGTGCATGTTTCCAAAAACTGTAAGTGGGGTTACTTCCGCCACCCACATGTAGTTATGTTTTTTTATCTTTACTTAGTTTCTAATTGACTCTTTGAGAATAGCCTAATTAAGCCGAAACAATTGTAAGATTATTCTTAATAAAGTTTGTAAAACTTTTGAACAAGTGTGTCTGTCTTTTGAATATATTTAAAATGTTTTACAAGTTCCCAACCACAACCTCTCTAAATATTATTAAAAAATAAGAAATAAATTTTGAGTTAAATTTAATAAACTTAAAAGGGTTCATCTTTACTCCGTTCTCCAAATTGCACCTCCTAATTTAATAGCACTCCGCGGTTCTATTTTCTTTAATGACGATTCATCCAATAAAAGCCCTCGAACGTGATAGTTTATTATATAATCAATAGCCTATTAATTAATTTAACGTTAACGTGACAAGACTTGTCGATTCTACGACGACAGTCCTGTATGTAAATCATATTGATGTTTTGAGAATTTTGTATAAAATAATTCGCGTAAGCTCTGGATTCCACAACTTGGAATTAAGGCAAAGTTCATCAGCCACGTGTTAAATAGCGAATTTTAGAGTGGGTATTAACAAATTGCCTATTAGGCGCGCACGTGAGCTGAAATTTAATTCCATTAGCCGAGCTGAGTAAAAGAGTTCAGAAGAGGAGCTTATGCAAATAATATATGTAATACCATAAAGTACGGGAAGATAATGGTTACGTTGCTAGTAAAGGGGATATGATGAAATTTTATTAAGAAATCAGCATCAAAATAAGAATATTCCTAATGAACATTAAAAGAACGGCGCAATTGAAAAAGTATTTTGCGTTGAGTAAATTATTCTTTAAAATTTTGCTGTATATACATACAGTGGCCAGCACCTAAGGAGATTTAGCGACGATCAGATTGACAGATAGGTAGGCAGAGACTTTTAAATGAAAGAACCAATAAAAATATAGCTGGACCGAAACGTCAACTTGTAGTTCAGCGGCGTATATCACTGAGAGAAAAAGTACTGAACACGAAACATAAGTGAATTAATGTTAATTTGCAAATATTTGCCACTACGCTACTGAACCTTGCTGAGCAGTTATCATTCTGTCTACCGGTCGATTATCCCGCCCTAAAGGGGCTAAGCTTTGCTGGGCTATTGAATCTCCTTAGGTACCGGGCACTGTACTTATATAAGAACTACACTACCGTATTTAAACGATTTAGTGTCGGAGAGCCATAAACATTTGGGGCTCCCAAAATAAATATACAAGATTATTCAGTGTATCATTAGATCTTTAAGGAAAATTAAGCATGTTAGAGTTTTACAAATTTGGGAGTAGGGGTCATCAAGGATGATCTTTATATATCTAGAATAATTTTAATTGTCTGCCAGTTCAGGATATATCGGATGTTAATGTTTACTTTGTTATTTTTAATGGAATGGTATATTTTTTACGACGAATTCGTATGAAGCATAAAATTCTAAGGAGACATTGATAACCACTTCTATGCCTACGATGAATAGTTTCTAATATAATTTAATTTATAGAAAAAAAATCGCTACCGCAACCCAAACTATAAAAAATCATAACTTCCACAAAAAAATCACTTAGAGTGTTGAAATTTTTATAGTTAAGGTTATAGTCAAGTCTTAAAATTTTTAAATAATTTTAGATTTTTTTCAAATGAAACAATAGGAAACATCCGAATGTATCGAAGGAACATAAAGAAGTAATCGGATGGTAAAATAAAATATGGTAGGTGCTATTTGAAAAAATGAAGTTATTCCTGTTTGAACTTTTTAAATTTTCCTTTTTCTTTTTGAGTGTCCTGAACCTTGGTACTTGGCTGTCATTTGTAAAAATTTTAACACTCTAACTCATGTTTTATGGACGTTATGATTTTTATAGTTTGGGTTGCGATAATGATCTTTATTCTATAAATTAAATTACTTCAGAAACTATTCATCAACCAGAAATGGTAGACAGTTGAAATTATCTTAGATAAAAATTCCATTCTTGATAACCCCTACTTCCAAATTTTCAAATCTTTAACACGTTTATTTTCCTAAAAAGGCTAATGTATTACTCAGTTTGAATAAACCTGTATATACCGAAATGTAACTAGTAGTTTAAATCCTATAAGAATGGTATGATTTAATCGAAATAGTTTTTTCCCTCAAGCGATGGGACCACCGGAACTGGAAGAGCTCTTTTGGGTAATGGGATAAATTTGTTCGAACAAACAATACCATGTACATAAACAGCTATCTGTACCTACCACAAAAAATATTGAAACAAAAATCAATTTTTTTTAAATAAATTGCATTCAATAATGGTTTATAGAGTTTCACTTGCTGACGAAATGATAGATAAAAAATAGAAAAAACTAATTATGAATAATCTCTATCCCAAAATAGTTACAAGAAATGGGAATACATTCTGTTTTTATAATAGAATTATAGCTCAAACATGTTAGAATATTCTTAATAATAAATTAGTCAAAGTTATTATTACCCAAGTGTTTTTATTACTTATTATAATCATCATCCTGTTATTATAGAAATAAATTTATCTTGAAACAATAAGGAAGATTTTTCAGAATGATCTGAGTATTTAAAATTAATAACAGTTTATAACATATTCAAAATGGAAGGAATTAAAATCCTTATCATCTAAAAATTAAGATCAAAGATCTCACATTTACTCCTTCTTTTTTGAATATGTTATATATTCGTCTAAGAATCCAACGGAATCAACCGTGTAATTAAATACCGGTAGGGGTATTAGCCCTCGGAGTAGTTGATTCCATATTTATATTTATATTTAACAATTTATAACGTTTTATTTCAATATAATTAATAGATTGTGTGTCGCACTCATTGTGAAACATGCTATTGTTAAAACCTTAATTACGTCTATACTAGAAATTGCTGGTTCAACCCTCCTGCAAAAAAAGTAAAGATAAACCCTACAATTTAAATTGTAGGGTTTCAATTTAAACGAAATAAAACGTAATTTGTAATGAATAGAGAAACACGTTGAGTTTAATATTTGTGAAACTAAACTCAAAGTGTTTCTCTATTCATCAACAAATTACGTTTTATTTCGTTTAAATTGTAGGGTTTATCTTTACTTTTTTTGCAGGAGGGTTGAACCAGCAATTTCTAGTATAGACGTAATTAAGGTTTTAACAATAGCATTACAAAAAGGCCCAGTACATACATTCGAATGAGAAACTTATTTCCTTGTGTTTTTGGTAGATACAAACAATGTTTATCTAAAATATCACTTCAACCAGGACGGAACGTAGAAAATCAGCCAGGATTCCTTTCATAAGGTCTATTCGCAATATCTAGGAAAGGAAGGATATCAAACAGATTTTACCTACACCTGTACTAATGCAAACATTTACGAAAATACACAATAATATATGGAGAGCCGCATTTTCAGCTCTAAAGGTGATTCAGTATACTCCTTCGAAGTAGTTGATTTAGGTAGATTAGATACGAGCAGAATACTGGTTGTTGATTGGTGATGAAATCAGGGGAATTTTATTGGTTGTTTGATGTAGATATGCCAATTGTATATATACATATAATGACGTCTACCGACGTATTATGATTAGAGTGTAATGTTATTAGAAAGTAAACTGATGTGACCGTCTTCGACAGTCACTAAACAAATTTACGAAAACTTGCTAAGAATTTTTAATTACCAATTTTGTATTTAAGAACCATAATTTTGTAAAACTGGATACTTCATATTAGTAAATGTACTAGTGAGGTCATAATCTTCGTTAACATAAATAATTTTTGTATTTTTATAATAAATAATTTTTAAAAAAGTAATTCAATTTACTTTCGAACTTAACTATATATATACTCCCCTCTTACCTTACCTTTATCATTAGCCTTTTTCATCTAATTGTTCACCTATCTTGCCCCCTTTCATTTGTTACACCAAGTTTATAATGTGTAATGATTCTTTCCATTTTCTGAGTCATTAATGGAGATAATCCATTACAGTCTGAGATTTCTTTCATGAAAAGTTCAGATAAAATCTATTATATTCCCTTTCTATTTAAAATATTACGTCATTTTGTTAGCTTTTGAAGGATAGTAGTATTTTGCTCTTTTACACTCAATCAGCTTTGTTATTGGTAATATTACTGAACAAAATTGCTACATTAATATATTCAAAAACAAGATGCATTAGAAACAAAAAAAATGATAAAGAAAACCTATCAATTTGATTTGGTTCACATTTCATTCTTTTCATATAAGAGTGTATATAAGCATAGGTAAAAGGGTATATTTTCTTTAATAAATACTCCACGCTCACACGGTCTTCTGAAACGGAACCAAAATCTCTCGAGTTCACTATATTTTAAAGTACGTTTGAAATCGTATAGAAGCTGAATGCTAGACAGTGAGTACGCCAAAGGGATCAAATTTAGTTGCCCCAGCAGTTTCCTAAGACTTCTATACTCAGACTCGAATCTTTCTGCATATATTTTACGAAAATTTAGTTAGGAGACGACCCGTAAATCGAAACCTTCACCGATTTTACTGAACCAAGAAGCTTTATTTCCGGCCATTATATAGATCATATTTATTTGGTTTCAGTTCAAATACCATAGATAACTCAGAAAAGTTATAAGTAATAACACTATTATGGAAGAAATTAACTGATCGTGAGGTAGGTGACAAATTTCCATCTTTTGTGATCGAAAAAACTAAATGAAATAAATAATGCTAAAATAAAATAAATAATGGATAAGAAAGTCGTAATCTTCTGCAGACTCTGAGCAGACTTAAGTGTACAACAAGTTTTTAGGTTTTAATTTTTAGGTCAATTCTTAATATATCTACGATGTAAGGATTTATGTTTGAGGTAAAAATTACTATAATAAATTAACAATCATTCACATTCAATCACTCCTCTAATAGATAATTCTGCACTTAATCATGAGTTTTAATCATATGGACAGCACAATGATGAACTTTTTGATTATTTCAACTCATTTGCTACCACTCACAACCATATATACAAGATAGGTACTCAAACAGTTTCGTGCAAGGGATTTTTTTTCAAGGATGTTCATCTTTTTGCTTTTTGGAGCACTATGTAGTATGGTGACTGTGTCTTCCAGTGATTCTGGGTTGTGGTCGTTTTCTTTTAGATGTTGGGCGTAGTTTGAGTTTGTTTTTTTTAGTATGAATTGATATGCTCTTTGTAGCACCGATAAATTACAAAAAAGTGGTATATATAAGCTGAACTGTAAGGATTGTAATTCTTTTTACATTGGTCAAACAGGTCGTAATTTCAACATACGTTTAAAAGAACACGAAAAAGATATAAAAAACAAAAAGTTATCTACAGGCATAAGCCTACATTGCCTAGAAAATGACCATAAAATCGACAGAGATAACTTCAACCTATTACATATAGAAAATAAAGGTCAACTTCTAAATATTTTAGAGCAGTTCGAAATTAAAAAAGCCTTTAGAAATAATTGTAACATAACAAATGATAAATCCGAGTTCCAAGACACACCGGTGATTGACCAATTTCTGAAAAATTACAACCCGACAAGGGTTTTTCCCTAAATAACTATACCTTTGTATAACTACCTCTAATATACTTGTACCTGTACATCTTATTACTTGCAATACCTAACTATAAATGCTTTTTGACTTTTGTATAAATAACATTAAGTTACAGTTTAAATTTAGTAAATATCTATTACTCTTGAGAAAGACTTCGGAAATCGAAACATATGTAGAGTGTGTTAATAAACATATTTGAAACATCTAAAAGCATTTTGTTTATATATATTTTCATTTAATTTAAACGATGTTTCATAATTATCCAACAGACAATTCAATTGAAATTAATAAACAATAATATAAAACAAACATTATTGCCAAGATTATTATTATGCTGCAGTGAATCCTATTGAAAATATTTGTATTAAAAAATTGGCTAGGTTCCATTTTGAACTGAAATTCAAAAACAAACTTCTTTCCTTTCATTGTAACTTAATTATACTTGCTATGTTCGAAAATATTGCAAGTTCTAATTTATAATATAATCATTTAAAATATGCTTTACCTGTGTCTGTTAAATATTGATTTCGGGGTTCAAAAGGAGAAACGAAGAAAACTCGTTATTATGAATATCTACTTTGAATTTCAATTCTTTTTATAGCAGGAGGTAATTTTATCTTTTGTTTAATTGACGTTTTTGTTGGATAACGATTCTAATGCTTCTTGATTACTTTTTCTGTTTTTGAGCTATCTTCATCTTAAAAAATAATTTGGATAGTGTTTGTGCTGGGCCAATATTTGGACTTACCTTCGATAAATTCTATTTTGATACAATAAAGTTTGATGACTTTTTTATTTTTTGTCTTATTTACAAACGAACCATCGTCTATAGTTTTTTTATTCTATAATTTTTTTCGAAAAGTTTAGAAGAACTAATTTAATATACGATTAAGTAATTTTAAAGACTGTAAATTTTTAGCAAAAGAATTATTTTCCTTTTAATATAATGTGCTTCTATGTATAATAACGACAGCACATTAGGGTTCATCATCCTTTTTTGTCGCTTTGTGGCGTTGCCCCAAATGCCTTTCCAATTTCTATGGAAACCGCTTAGATATATCAGTCTAAGACATGCATTAAGGGTACAAATGAACGTTAAAAGGGATTCCAACTCACCACGTAAACAGCTCCCAGAGGCATTACTAGACAGGCTACCATCAGGTCTGCCACCGCCAAAGACACAATCAAGTAATTGGCGACATTCTGGAGGTTCCTTTCTAACAATATTGCCGCAATGACGAACACATTTCCTGAAACAAAAGGAGAAAGAACGCTTTTAATGATCTATCTCGAGGCAGATGTAGGTATACAGAGAAAGAGAGAGAGAAAGATATTGTATCCTTTCTTACTCAATTTTTTGCAAACGTGCGATCTATGTTCATTGAAATAATTAATGAGTTCATACATCAGACGAACTGTGTATATCACAAAATTTTAAAAAAGGGCATTAAAAAACACTTGTTAAGCGAGATATATTTTTAATTTTCACGGTATATTTGAAATGAAAAGACGGGAAAACAAGCAACGGAAAGAATTCCTAAAAAGTAATTTATCACTTATTCAGACATTTTTTCTCCTCGAAATGATTTATTCAACGTTATGCAATTTCTTCTTCAAAACCTTAAATTTTTATCTCTCTTTGCCTTGCTGTCCTCAATTCATTACATGCGATTTGAGGAAAATTTAATGCATTTTTTGAAGTTAGAAAAAAGAAATATAAGAGCAGTATAAGTTTTTGGTCAGTAATTTATCCAAATAATAAGTGGATCGTGATTTTGATCTCATTAGCACATCACAGTTAGCCTCGATAAATCACCGACCAAACCAAATCGAAGGAGTTACATCAAAGCAAGTCGATATATGAGTAATATCTAGTTATGACAGTATATCATCATCTACTAATATATGTTCTAAGTAAAGTATTTAATACTTCAATTAGCAACAGATAGCAGTAAATTGTGATACACCGCCATAACTAGATATTATATCAAAGAAAAATATGAACAACCAGAAATCTGATGAGGAATAAGTAAATACTTACGGGAGAATGTCAAACAGTTCGCGAAATGATGGAAAAAAAGGGAATATAGAGAATTGGTATTATTTTCCCTTTTCAATGTATTTTCCTTAAATTTACTATTTTTTAAATAAATATTATTAAAAACAAAAATATTTGGTTTTTATATTTAAAATAGAATTGCTGACCTGAATTTAGACGAAAAAGTATTTTAATGCCTTGGTTTTTTTTTGAATATGTTATATCTTCGTCTAAGAATCTATCGGAATCAATAGTGTAATTCAATGCCGGTAGGGGTATTAGCCCTCGGAGTAGTGATTTCTGTTGATTCCATATTTATATTTATATGCCAAGTAGTAATCTTAGAGAGCCTTTGAGGTTCCGATAATCCTTTAATAATTCTTTTGAACTTTTTGACTCACCCTGTGCCTTAATGGTAAGTCGTGCTGTTTTTTTTTAAATAACAATTTCTTGTTTCGTCGATTTATATGCAAATAAATCACAAATACGAAAGCAGTTTATGGTTGAGCACATCGTTTACGAAATGGGAAGGCGATATTTTTATGACAAAGTATCCTATTTACTAACCTATGACTGTCACGAGGATCATAAGTCCGAGAAGTATGGAAAGTAATCCCATAACAATGATGTCGCTTATAGGATCGTCGTTCATGAGGCTGAAAACGGAGGTGTTTGAAGTGCCATTTCCCTGAGTGGAATTCAATATCCCCAAGCAAGAAACATTCACTCCTTGCGTACAGTTCCATCCCAGGAAATCTTCTGGAGACAACGGATCGATCCATGTCGTTTCCGAATAATGATAGAGGTCTGAAAAGAAATGATATTGCAAGTACCTCTTGATATAGAAAACCACATATTACTATTCGTAAATTTTATAAATATCACTCCAACAATTCTATTAGTTTTCAGACAAAATTTGTCAGTATTTATAAGGTTCGGCGAAATGAATGTCACAATAGCCATTTAACGGTTCCTAAGAGAAAGTATAAAATATGGAAACCGTTAGGAGTTGTCATGTCTGGAGATATAATGTAAAATTGGCAACTGTATTAGATCTATGAAGATACTGTTACAAAGCTGGGCAAAATACATTTTGAAACAAGATGTTTTTCTCTGCCAATACCATTCATTAAACCTGACTAATTTTTGAAAGTAGTGCAGTAAAGTAATATGTAGGTACATTAATACAGTCGGCTGCGTTCTGTGTTATTTTTTGGAAAAATACTTTGTTTGAAGTAAACCTGACAGAGGTACATGTAACTATAATATTTTTATTAATTATTATGTTTAAATTAAATATTTTTACTTGATAACATAGTAATCATATTAATAATAACGAATCAGTAATTGCAGTTATCGTATTGAAGATGAGTAGGGATTTTCAGTTTTGTAGCAGTTAATAATGGTTTTAGATCTAATTTTACGAAAGTTATAATTAAAAGCCCTTTATTTGCTGATTTGTTTATGTACAACCTAGAAATGCAAATTCAAAAGCTACCACTATTTAAAACCTGTTTGTATTGATATAGGTATGTTGACGACGTGATTGTTTGCTTTAAAGGTTCACAAAGATAAGTAAATATTTTCATAGATCAATTAAATAATCTACATTCAAATATAACATTTACCGTAGAAATAGAAGAGAACAACATTTTAAATTTCTTAGACCTATCTATTTCAAAAATAAATAATAAACATGAATTTGCAATTTTCCACAAACCGATGCATACGGATACAGTTATCAATAATTTATCAACACACTCATACCAAAACAAACACGCAGCATTTCATGGTATGTTATATGATTAGTAGATGTACCCATGTCTAGAGATAATTATAACAAAGAACTTAACATTATAAAACAAATAGCATACGATAAACAATTATAATACTAATTTAGTAGACAAGATTTTAGAAAAAATTAAATTTAAACAAGCAATTTAATCAGTTTTTCCAAATAATGATAATGAAAATAAAAAATATGTCTTGATAACTTATATAGGCTATTCTTCAGAAATTATTTAAAAAATCCTAAATAAAAATGGTATTAATGTAGCACTCAAAAGTAATAATCCAATTTCCAAATTATTAAAAACTAATAAAGACAAAAGTGATAAAGATTCCCAATCAGGTATTTACAAACTGAATTGCGGGTCATGTAATAAAATATATATAAGTAAAACAAAAAGAAACTTTAAAAAAAGAATCGACGAACATTTTAGATCTTTCAAATATAAAAAATTAGATTCTAATTATTCAAAACACTTAAATTTAGAAAATCACCATTTCAATAAAGAATATACTAAATTACATACAGAAACGAATACTAGAAAATTAGCCTTTTAGAAACGACGAAAATTAATAAATTAAAAAAAAAACAGTTTTATTGTTAAATGATGAACTCGATTTAAACAATTCTCTACTATTAAACTTGTTCCCCCTCCCTAGTGTAGTTCGATCCTAAACATTATTTATTTAGTTAAATTTTCAGTGTTAGATTAAGTATTGTACCTACTTCTGATGAAGTACAGTCGTAGCGAAACATGTTAAGTAAGAATAAAAAAGTGAAAAATTCAAATATGTGTTGTTATTCACCGTTTAGGAAAGTTTATATTACATTAAAGATAAGTACCTACTGATATTCCAAATATATTTCTGGACAGTAAACAATAACAATAATTAGTCGTGTAGGTTAACGAAACGTGACTGTTAAGGGAAATAAAAGAGATTAAATACATTATAAGACTTTCTCTCTTTCTTGATTGGCAGTATCACTTTTCGATCTTTCTGTTCCTTTCCAGACGTTATTAGGTGAAATGCGTTCTTTCCTGTCTACAGCAAGCGAATCGAGACGGTTGAGAAGCAAATTAATCGAATCACGAGGGTCGAAAACAGCTGACGCTCTTTCTATCTTTGATAACAATATCAGCAGATCGAGAACTTTCTCTAAACTGGGTTTAGAGAGGCTTTTGGGAGAAAATCGCTTGTGAAACGGTCTGTAAAAACTCAGAGAGGAAATTTTGGACGTTTTAAAGTTACTCGATAAATGGCAGAGGAAAATACAAGAGGGTGCAGAGATTAATGAAACACGAATTCTTCAAATTTGTATAAATAGTTTACACTTAACAAATATATGTTTGATGATAAAAACAACGAAAGGTCACCTACATATTTTTTTAAAAAAATGTGTAAATAAGAAGCATTGACCTAATAAACGTTTACAAGTTAAAATGTGGTGGTGACTCAATTCCAATTTTAGGGAACAACATTAAAATTACAAGTGAAAGGTAAATATTTCGCTCAAGAGAATCCAATTGGGCATCAAATAAATGCTGAATTTAAAAATGTTTACTTAGTTAAATGGATTTCTGTGACTATTTTTTATCTAAATCATTCGTTTTCTACGGCCTGACCGTATTAAATATTTAAGAGTTGGTAATAGGGGGTAAAACCAGAAGCAAGTTTTTGTTTCTTAAAATACGGATGGTTTCGACGAGTATTTGTTCTTTAAGTATATTTTTTAACTGAAAATAGAGAAGTAATGCATTTGCATTACGAACCGATTTTTATTAATCAAAAATCAAAACATCAGCAAAACCAACAATAAATAAAAACTAAATGCTTGATGTAGGTATAATGGAGTCAATATTTTTAGGTGCCTTATTATATTAATATTCTCCAAAAAATACAGCTTTTGATCTTTGTGTGGACATTACTATGTGAAATAAAAAAAAATACAACTCATATCCGTGTCTGATTCTCCGGGGATAATATCTTGGATATCGAAATGCGTTTTAGGTATCTATAAGGTTTTAAACATTTGAAATTTTTGTGTTTTAGTGTTTTAATTAGTTCAGTGTTTGCTTTTTTATATTCCAATGAACCTTTTTTTTTGTTTAATTCTGTGAGATATCAGAATAAAATATATATATATATATGGAGAATATACTTTTGTTGACATTGCAACAAATTTCTGTTTCAAATATCAAACTCATGACATATAAAAGCGATTCACATGTTTTACGTCAATACGAGTATAGGTACTATGTAATCCCCTAGATAGATAATTCAAAATTTTGATGTGCTCGGGCAATTCAAAGGATTCAATCGACTACGACAAAAATGACTATCCCTTTGTTTTTCACCTCCCCTCCCCATTTTGTTAGCCTGTAAATTCAAGTTGAAAAGCGCTATGTTATTTTTTGATGAAACGCATACTTTTGATACAACTTCCGTAAAGAATTGGCCAATTGAAACATTACTGCGCTGCGCAAAATAATTGCCTTCTTGTGATAATACCATCGGAAAACCAGTGGTAGCTCGTGCCTTCCAAAATAGGTGAATACTGTTAACTGAAGAGTTGTAAAAATCAATAAAAACTAATCTTATAGTTAGGTGCAGATTGGCCTCGAATTTTCTTTAGAATAAGTGCCAGGAAGTGCGTCGAATAACATGAATATTTGAAGCTACGACTAGGTATACCAATAACTATATAGTGAATATATTCGTCTGTCAAAGAATTAGCGAACTTAAAAAGATGATGAATGTTTCGTCATAATATGAAAATATGAAAAACTACAAATTTACTGTTGACGTTACCGTCATCATGGAAACCTGTTGGTGGTGGCAAACGAGTAACGGCTACGCTATATATTATATTAAGTACATAAAGACGATTTAAAGGGTTCTTTCGAATATTAGATTTTCTTTAATTTATTGTAAAACAAAAAAAAAAAATAGTTAAAAAATAAGTTACATTTATATTGTGAGAAAAATTAATCTCGATACTATCCAGAAAATAGGCGAGGTCGGTCTTTATTACTACAATAGCCGCGGCTGTAGTTAGGGGACAAGATCGGATGCTGTCCACCCTACAAAATTCGTTGCCCCCCCCCCTTAGAAAAATCGACAGTGTTGAAGAAATATGGTGTTTTCATTTCGTTTATCTTGAAAAAGAGATTCACTACAATTCTTCGAAAAATTATTTTATTATCCCCGAGAACTCTAGTTTATCAAAAACTGTTACAATCGTTACGATAGTTTAACAGCTACCTTCGTTAGGAAAATTCTCAAACGACGCTAATGCCTTATAACTGCAGTTTATGTTACAGAACATTGAACATGCAAGTTCAACTTGAATCCTTTTTGTTATGAAGTTTACCTCACCGTACGATTATAACTTATACTTTATAAACATTAATAGAATAACCGATTCGGTGAGATGGTAAAATTGATTACTGCGAAAACATAAAAATTCATGTAAAAATCATTTAAAATTATATTGTTGAACCAAAGTTTAATATTTACTAAATTAAGCAAGTGTTTTGTAAATTTAATGAATTCTATACAGTTAGTTCATAAATTAGTGCTTAGATACAGCGATAATAGTAACACATACACGTTTAAATGTGTGAAAACAAAGGTGCTGACGTCTTTCGACTACGAGCTTTAGGTCTTCAATCTTTGAAGCACATATAATGAACTAAGGCACCTGGCACCGAGGATGAACTACAATTAAATTTGTTGATTGATCCGTTCCCTGAAAGTTTCTATAAAAAAAAACGCTGTAGGTATAAACCGTACACATATTTTCAAATTTTCAAAGTTAAAGTAGATCCGGTAATATTATTGTTCGTGTGATAGTTTCCGTTGTCTAGCCTTTTAAAAGAAACAGAAATAATTTGATTTTATCTTTTCGTATGCGAGCAGTTCATGTTTAAATTTGTTTTTGGTTAAAAAGTCATATAGAGACTGATATTATTCTTTTCTGTTTCGCAAGGAGTTAAATTGATATACAATGTCGATATATTTTCAATCTAACTTCTAAAATTTCTTTTTTTTTTTGTAATATTACCAAATAAGAAATTTCAGTTCGACACTTTAAAATATGTCTTAACCTTAAACCTTAAACTTTTATTTACCACAGCAATGTTAGTAACAAATAGTAAATATGAAGGAGTCAATTTTTGGCGAAATAACGGTAACATACAAATAGATCTGTGAAAATGTTCAGTTGTGTATTTTTTGAAAACAGTTTTTGTTAAAATACAGAACTCGTTTAATTCAGGCTGTCTTTAAGTAGAAAAGTAAATATTTGGACGGGAGTTGGACAAGGATACATAATGTGATTGATAATTTTTAATCTGTATATCGACGATGAGATTAACATTATTAAAGATAGGATAATTCCAGGAATAGGTATATAGGGGCAAAAGATTAGCAGGCATAGGTTTGCGGATGACATGGTGGTATCAGCATATAAGGATGGATTAAATATAAACGAGCCATTGTTCATAAAACATTTATTTTGAAAAGTTTCACAAAAACACAAATTTCTCTATTTATCGGTATATCTCCCTTATTTGTCTATAAAATTTTCCCAACGCAGTGGTAGTTTTTTCATCCCGTTTTTATAAAAAGAAGCAGGACGGGTGCTTATCCAGTTGCGTACAAACGCCTCCACCTGTTCATCGGTCTGAAATCGCTCGCCTCCTGGTGATTCTTGGGGCCCAAATATGTGGAAATCACAAGGGGGTAGGTCTGGGCTATATGGAGGGTGTTCCAGCTGAGTCCAGTGCATTTCATCGATTTGGGCCTGCGTTAAAATTGCGGTATGAGGCCTAGCGTTACGTGCAAGAGTAACACGTCACGAATGGGGTGCGTACTCCATTTTCGGCGATAAGCAAGTTTTACATGACTGAAAAGTTAGTAATACAGAAAGTAGTAGGCTGTGTTAATGGTTCTTCGCTCGTGCAAAAAATCGACCAACAGCACCCCTCTCCAGTCCCAAAAGAACCGTGGCTAAAACTTTTCCTGCAAACAGACGTGTTTTCGGCTTCACTAGGTTTGATTCATCTTTGCGCCGCCACTTCATGCTTGCTCGTTTTGATGTTGTAATGTAATGGTGTACCCCCGTCTCATCGCAGGTTACAATTTTGTGCAAAAAAAATCACCTTCCTCTCTAAATCGAGTGAGACGCGCCTGAGAGATGCGAACTCGACCAGCTTTTTGATGTTCACTCAGCAACTTTGGAACCCAACGAGCTGAAATTTTTCGGAATTCCAAGTTTTTCGTTATGATTGTGTGATGCCGAGTTCACCAGATATCTGAAGCACAGTGGCGTAGCGTGGCGGTCCCCTTCAATAAGGTTTTTAACGCGTGCAATGTTAACCGGTGAAATGCTGGTGCGCGGACGACGAGGATGGTTTACATTTTCGACACGATTACGATTACGCCCATCGTTAAACTCTTTGCAGCAAACTTTTTCACGTGGCCACAAAAGCGTTTCATTTCCGAATTGTGCTTGCAATCAGCTGGTTTCACGTTTTCACCTCTAAGAAACTCAATAATAATTCGTTGCGTTGCGCTATGCACGCCTTTCTCACTTATTGTGACAGTTACGAGTATTAATCAAGCCAACGCAGTCATAGGACGCGACGCGTCGTTTCCGTGGCACCTAATATCCCCACTTCAAATGCTAACGCCTAACGTCCGGGTGCGCCTTAAACAGCTATCCGGCGCGCAATTTAAAAAGGCTCGTTTATATTTGAATCACCCTCGTAGTAAGGAGACAAGTTACAGGCAATAATATTGGTATGTAAAAGAGGTTATAGGCTAATATAAAAATTGAAGACGAAAAATTAGAATAAGACGCCAGGTTTCGATATCTAACAAGATAAGTCGGAATGGAAAAAGCGGTATATAGGGTCGAGTCGCTACTAACAAAATAACTTGAAAATTCTAATAAGATTATTAAAAGTATATGTTTGAAGTACGGCTCTGAACGAGTACGAAACGTGTATAGTGAGCGTGGTGGAAAAGAAAAAGTTAAAAGCATTGGAGATGTGGTGTTATAAGAGGATAATGAAAATACCGTCGACAGAATAGAGACATTTTAGAAGCAGGCAAAAATAGGAGTAAAAAATGATAGGAGAAGGCCTAAATTAGGTTAATGGTTGTGTAACACTTATAAGGTTAAATAGTTCATGTGTGTAACCTAATTTGGGTTCAGTCATGGCAGTATAAGAAGCTAGAGTAATCCAGTGGTTGGTTGAAAACGTCTATTATGAGATTCAAATCGGTGACCTCAGGAGAACTGAATGCTACCCCCCACGATTCGTTGCAAAATTGTTAAAATTTATTTTACCTATATAAGGTGCACACATCTTTAGAATAGGTTTGCTCTAAAATGCGCTTTGCTGCTGCGACAAATTAACGTCTTATTGTTGACGTTAAAGTACTATAATACGAAAAAAAAATTATAGTATACACTGACGAAGCCTGGGTAGCCCAATAATGCAATTCCATCATTGGCCAATTATTGCTAGCCATCAATCTTCCAGTCATCTGTTGAGCTATCTGACTGGGGGTTCCTCTACTATAGGAATTCTGAATCATTCACATTTAAAGAAGTATGCCGAGGTTTAGTGAAGATAACTTACGATAAATTTTATTGTAATGTATGTTTTTGTTACGTCGGTTTGAAGGGTTGACCTAGAAACACATTTAACAAAACTTTTACGAACCTTCCAATGTTTGTGCCGTAGATGCAGCGGTAAGTGGATCCACACTTGACTTTAAGAAGGAGTTGTCGTTTGCTTCAAATAACGTTTGTCCAGCACCGTACTTCGCCTGCATCCCATTCTCCTGGAACAACAGAATAAAATATTTCAAAACTTTTGTTTTAAAGTAAATATATACCATTACGAAAAGTATAATAAAAATATAATAAGTCTCATAAAATTTACAGTTTACTTTTATATTTTCATCATTTTATATATATGTAGAGAAAATTTCAAATATAAAATTTATGTGCTATAGAAACAAACTGCATTATTTGTAACGTTCATCTTTTAGGTATTCATACTGCAGACGTGCTATTATCTCTCTGCTCGTTTGTCCAATATAGAAAAATTCAACAAAAAATATTTATTTAAAAATTAAACATAATATTTTAACCAGAGTTAAGAGCATATAAATAAGACTAATAGTTTAATTTAATTTTAAGTACATCATTGTATCACAGAGACGAAACAATTGTTAAGAACAAATAAAATTGTGGCATAATCAATATTGTGTTAAATATTGAATTGTTTGTCCTAAATAGAAGGAATCACATTCCGAACATAAGAGCTTATAGATTCTCGTTTTATCATACATATTCGTTTTATCTTTTGGATTGAAAAATATATATTGTATAATTAAATAAAAAATAAAACTGACGGTGGTGTTATTATGTGCAATTTTTGTCGAAATATTACCAAAATATATCAGAGATACATATTTGCGGTTTGTTACTTTTATGTAAGGGTATATGTTGTGGCATGCTATCAAACTTTGGAAATCATAGGATAGAAATTAACCACCAATTTCCATCCATCGAAAATTTAAAAATAATTCATATAGATAAGAAAGGTTTTAAACTAAATGTTTTAGAATCACTGGAAATAGCCTCAAAAACTGATACAAATAATATTTTGAATTACCAGAATTGTATTATTCACAACTATTTACGACATTTAAGTAACAAGCGGTAATCCCAAATTGTTATCTTATATACCTGTGTACCGTCTGTTCTATATTCATTCAATTTGAATCGCTCGTTTGAAAATGATAGTATAATCTGCGGAAACTATAGTTACAATTATTGTAAATAAAAGTGATAATAAACAAAGTAGCTTTTTGTGTTTATCCATATTGTTATTTTATTACGTATCCTGAATTTCCATCAAGTATGTGTAGATTCCATAAACTTATTTAAAGACGTATGTTACATATTTCCACAAAAGTGATTTCAAAATATTTCAGAAGGAATATGCTAAGTACTACCTCAATTGCGAACATATTTGTTATATTGATACTGACCCAGCGTTTTTCAAAATGTTGCACGGAACCCCCTGGGAGTTGCTTTAACGAACCGAATTGCTTCGTTTACTTTTCTAATGAGAATAACGCTGTACTGAAAAACACAACTAGACTGTTTCATTTGCTTTTTGAAATTAATTGAAAACACACAAAATAAAAAATGACAACAACCGAACTGGGTGACTCCAGCGTGATACCTTTTGACCGAATACCAAAACAATTATTTCAGAGCCAAACTTAAAAATATTTACAACTAAATATTCGTGTAGTAAGTAATTTAAGATCTTTAAAAATTAATTGAATTCGGGTTCAAATTTTCTTTCTATGGATCTGTTGGCACCGTTGTTTTAGACATTACTTTATAATAATGAAAGACCAAATTATTTTCGTATTTGTTGATTGAAAGCTATTTTCATGTGACAGACGACATTTTTTAATGTGCATTAAAACGGCGAGTAATCTGGATATTTTGTATTTTTAGTTGTAAACCAATTCAATAATTACAATTACAAGTATCTACGTTTTGTAGGTTAACATGGACAATTAAAAATTCTTTGTATGTTTACTTATTAATTTTATATTTCATTGATTAAGGGTAGGTATTAAGCAATCGTTTTTTTACATTTATAATTAATATTCACCGTAACACTTTGTCACATAGAAACATTAATCATCTTATCAGTAATCATCGAACAACACGAATTTTTTACGTCGTTGTTTTAAGCTCCTAATAATAAATAATAATTATAAGCCCTCCAAGAACTCTTCATTAATGACCGATATTCCTCCCCCCAGAAAAAGTGACATAAACAAACATCTTAACAAACTTTTAAATTTTTCAAAAAATGTGGTCCACAAAAATATAATTTGACGAAAATTGGCTAGGACTATCATTGATTAATAACTTATTAACTGTTTTGACTTCTCAGTCTGGCCCATATAAGATTTGTTGCATGTACCACAATTAACTTTGTATATACCTGAAACGATATAAAGGAGTCAGTGACTATTGAAATATATTTACTTATGTTAAAGAAAAGGTCGAATTAAACTTTGCTTTTATTTTTGATTTGGAAGGATAAACTAAGTTTAATGTACTTTAGTGAGTTTATTATTAAGCATTTGTAACGATCAAAGTATTGAAACCACGGAAAGACTTTCTTGTTTTATATAAAAACAGTTATTAAAAATACGATAATTCTGATTGTGACAGATTCTTGTTATGCTTACTACTTCATCTATCATAATACGTTTTGTAAATAATTGTAAATTTACTATGACCAATTATATGATGCCGCCATTGATTTGTGGGTTCATATTTTTATACCTACAAATTTATTTGGAAGAGGCCTTTCTATGGGTGTTAATATCGAGAAAATTTCTTCATTAAGTCGCAGTAGAAGTTATAAGGTCTCATTTAAAATAGTTTTTAGAATATTTTCTTCCGAGGGGGTTATTTCAGGCTTTTTTCCCAGATTCTCGAAAATCGGGGACATATCTGTGTTGCAGATTATATATTTTAATATAAGATACGTTTTAACGTATTACATTCTTTCGTAATTTGAACTTGTATCAGGTCACTCCATCTTTTTATCTTCTCCTGGTTTAGCGAGAGGATTGGAAGTGCTTAAAAGGTTGAGATCCCTGCAGTGAATGAAGAGAACGTCGAAAGCAATTGTTATAGAAGAAGCGTGTAACGTGTATCGGCAGACTTGTTTTCTTATTTTATCGAACATATCGTAGCATTACTTGGGGCAACTAATGTACAATAAATTTGCAAGCTTTGAGTAATGGTACTTGTGAAAATTGAACGTGAGTGTGTCGTCGTAAAGAGTCTATTGTAGTAAATTTCAGTAGCGTAGGCGTTAGGTAACAATTTCTAGGAAACCTCTTACCATTCTTACTTTGTTATTCACGATTGTATACAGTAATAAAAGAAGATTGTACAGGTGAAAATATAAAAAAAGTACAGTGGTGGCCCATGGGCATTTCACACCACTACCCACAACGAGAAAACTGAATGAGAAGCTTGAAGTATATAGTGTCATTTCTATTTCCATAGAAAATATACTAAATACTTTTCGAAAGATTCGTTATTTGTTTGTTTGTTTGTTTGTTTATCTGTTTGTTTGTTTGTTTGTTTGTTTTTTTGTTTGTTTATTTGTTTGTTTGTTTGTTTGTTTGTTTGTTTGTTTGTTGGTTCGTTCGTTCGTTCGTTCGTTCGTTCATTCGTTCGTTCGTTCGTTGGTTCGTTCGTTCGTTCGTTCGTTCGTTCGTTGGCGGATATATTTGCACGTTTTTGATTCGTATTGAAAAACCCGAATTGTTTGTAACTAACATTGTATTGTTGATCAATAGAAAATAAAGTGAATTCATGTATATATGTATGTATAATTATAAAACGAGAGTAATTGATAATACAATGTGACAGTAAATAGACTGGCAATTATAGAGCTAAGGTGAAGATATAAATCTGTCATCATGAGGGTAGTTGATTTTGAGTGACCCGACTCGAGACAATTTTATCGATTATTTGTTAGCATTAATATTAATGGACGCTAATCGACGACCCCGTGATCTCCAACAATGTGCCAAAAATACAGTGACCTTTACACTATGCTAATATATTAGGAAATTAACAGAAAGCAAATGCCTAGTAATAAAAACTAAAAGTTGTAGAAAACCACTTAGTTTCTGGATATTTGTAATTAATCTATTAAAAACTCTGACAATTGTTTCGGCGGTTAAGTCATTTTTAAAGAGTATTGTGTACTGAATAAAATTTACAAATGTATTAGATACCTACTTAAATACTATTATTATTCGTAACAGGTAATGATATTAACTAAGGCATATAAATAGAATGCTGTTTGTTCGTTAACAATAAAGGCTTTACTAATTTCTAAAATTTCCAAGGGTTTAAACGTTTAATTTTAATGAAACTGTGTAGTAATTTAAAATTATCTAATCCTAAGAAAAAAATTATCATGCAAAATTGTAATTCTTTTTATATTGGGCAGATTGGCAGTTCCTAAAAAAAGCATAGATCCTGTTCTTTGAGTTTAATACCTTACAGTTAATTACTTCTAGTCGCGACAGAGAAATTTTGAAAAACGAAAAACGTCTTTTTTTCAGTCTGTTAGTTTCAAGCACAGCGCAAAAGACTTAGTATATATATATATATATATATATATATATATATATATATATATATAGCTTATACTGTTAAAATGGGTCTTTGTTATTTTTAATCTACTGCTCCATTATTAGAACATTGCCTTTGATGGTGTCTCTTTATTAAAAGCCCAGACAGTGCTCATTTAGAAAATTAAGTTTCATTCAAACCTCTGCGAAAAGAAATAATGAAAAGAAATATTCTAAAGATATAAATGTAGAAATAGTATTATATATTATATAATTGTTCCGATAAAATTTCCTTTATGAAAATATTTATATATAGGTAGGTAAAGATTATTATTTGAAAGATTTGCATAGCCCTAAGATTTGTAATCAGCAAAGTCAACTTATTCCAATAATTTTCGCCAATGTAAATGCAGAAAATGCATCACCGTTTTCTTCATTACTCAGTCGAATCGATATTAATTTTGACACAAGAACCAATATCCATTAATGAACAACTACTTTTGAATTTCAGCCTTCTGTCTTAGAGGAAGTAATTATTCTTTTCAAAAGTAAAGAACCATTTTGAATAGTCGTCAGCTATGAAAATTCGTCTATAAATGCGCTAAGTAATGGAAAATTTTTAATATTTCATGATTTGTTTGAATCCTCAAGATAACAGTTAAAAGATTAAAAGATTGAGAAACTATTATTATATCTGTAAGACCCAAATAATACGGTCTATGAGATTTAATAACAGATTTTACAAAAGCAAGATTAACAATATTTAACGAAAGTGTCGAAAATTACACCTTAAGTGAAATAGACAACAAGTTTAATAAAACTGTTAACTCATTTTTGAACAATAACTTTAGGGCATAACGATGGGTACGAACGGACCTTCCAGAATGTAGTTGAATGGGAACGATGTTTGGGTTTACCCTGTTTACCTAGGTCGGCAGGTGCCTGTAAATTAGGGGTGTTTATAACAACAGTTCGACCCCTCAAGTTGGTACAAATAAGTGAACATCTCAATCTCAGGATCACCGAGCAGCGTGGTCTAATGCTCTAAATCATTGCTTAGCATTCGGGAGGTCACCGGTTCGAACCCGGGTCTGGTTGTTCTGGTCCAAGTTTCTGTGTTTTCCTTGGATCATTTAGGAAAATGCTAAAGCAGTAATATTCCACAGATAATTTTTCACTTCTCTTGTGTCTTCATTTCGTCCGTCTCATCTTTCTCTCCCTAACCTCACCACCCACCCATTCCCTCGATTTCTTCAAGGAGGCTGAAGAGGTCCTTATGCCCTATCCTCAGGCTTTGCACTACAGTGTAGGTCGGAGGGACTGCCCGCCCACCAGCACGATTACATTATCTGCAATTGTCTTTTGGGATAAACAAGTAGTTTTAGGTGTCAATTCTGCCTTTCAGTATTTTTTGGCATCGCTCAATTTAAAACAAAAATGTAACAATAGAATTTGTAAATGTAGGTACGTTATTAAAACAAAAAAAATTAAAGTATTCAAACCGATAAATAAACTAAATATATAAGAATAAATATCATCCAGCTATGTTAAATAATTCCTTTATTCTACGTACGTTTGATGTGCAATTTTAATTCAAATTTTTATGGTTCTTTTATTATTTTTTTTTTTTTTTGTAGTTGATATAGGTAGGTAATCGTGTTATATATAACTATTTGGTTTAAAAAATGATGGCGTTTAGAAAATATGTCACGAACATCGAGCCGTGGGTATACGTACAACATCGTCGAGCAAGGATGGCCGGCAGTTTTGAAACGTGTCCTGTTCAAGCCTTTTGTTAACGAACAAGAAAACGCCGTCGCGCGTTATACGGCCCGTCCATTTTTCAATTTTGCCATGTCACCAGATATTACGTTGCTTGTCATCGTCGTATCCCCAGCGAACTGACAAATGGCACTTCGATTCATCGGCTGTTTCAATATACGTACCCCTGACCTTCTTCGCCAATAATAAACAGTATAAGATGAGAGAAAACGGCTTTTAAAACTATTTACAAAACGTCTCAAAGAGTAAATTTAAATTTAAATTCAATAAAAAGCCTATATTTTCAGGAAAGTTTTAGACTGTATACCATGACGTAATACGACCTAGATGAACTTATTTGGAAATGCCAGCAAAACGATTTGGTTTAACTAAAAACCATCAGTAGTGTTTGTAGAGAAGCGATATTACCTTTCAGGAAATCTATGGATTTGGTTTTTACTTTGTGATACTCCATATTAATGTAGAAATAAAACAACATTTAATTTTGCACTGTCACTAATTTTAATTACACCCTGGACCGGTTTCGACTTACAAAGTCATTATCAGCAGGTAAAGCTAATGCTAAATTACATTGTATTTATACTTAAAATTAGGTAACTACATACAGTTATAGTGGGGATGGTTTTTGTTCTTTCGGAATTATATATTTAAATATTATTTATATTTTTATTATCTTTTTTATTTACATTTAAAATACATAGCACTATTTAAATGTATAATCCCTAAAGAACAAAAACCATCCCCACTATAACTGTATGTAGTTACCTAATTTTAAGTATAAATACAATATAATTTAGCATTAGCTTTTCCTGTTGATAATGACTTTTCAAGTAGAAAACGGTCAAGGGTGCAATTAAAATTGAACGTTATTTTATTTCTACATTAAGCGATATTACGTTTTCGTTAAGTAAAGATCATGCGCTATTTTTTGACTCTGTACGTGATGTTAACAACCATTAGACGCTCGTACGTGGTCATTTTTGCCAGTCACATGTGGTTTGCGAGTCACGATTTTCGGACCACTGAGGCAATGACATGCCATAGATCGCTATATTTATTGCGCCACTCTCTTCAATTTTTCTCCAATCGCAACCATCCACCCACTGCCACACCCATTGCCAGACTGAACTGGACTTTCTGCCCTATACATCAGCTTGTGACAATAAAGCTCAATATTTTTTTTACGTGGAATCAGAAGCTCTAGTTGATCACGCATGGTTATTAAAATAAAATACATCTACTATTAACAGGAAAAAACAATTTAGAAGATACGAACAAAAATAAGTTCTTGGTCAAGTGATTTATTGAATCTGCCTATGGCGTGCTCATGAGATCAAATAAGATCGAAATCGCGATCCACGTCTGGTAGCTTTGATAAATTACTTGACCAAGAACTTAATTTTGTTCTTATTAATTTGATTTACGTGTCCTATCACGTATATAAGCTGCGCCGCCGATTCAGTTAGACAAGATGATACTAGGGTATCATAAGGCCTTGTCTAACGTTATGAAATATGGCAATAGCAGCAAAAGAAGGTAGATGGCGACGTACTGCCATATCAACGTCTAATTTAGGTTTTCACAAAGTTTATTAAATCGTATCATGTTCCGCCAAACTTTAGCTTCTTCAAACGAGAGTAATTACTACTGAGTGGTAATGCTGAGTAGGAACTACTCTCGCATTAATAAGGCAAACTCTCGCCTGAATAAGCCAAAGTTTGGCGAAACATATTGTAACATTCGAGGGTTCAACAATAAAAACTCGAAGACTTTTAAACAGGAGCAACAATTTATTTATACTAATATTAATTAACTATACTACCTGTTCGGTTCTCTCAAGGCGGGCGGCATGTTCAGTTCTCTCAAAGACTTTGTTTAGATTTAGAGTATGTTTATTTAAAAAGATTAGCATGCATTGTCAGTTCATTCAGAATGATGCGTTTGCCTGCAGGTGGCATTTTGACTTTAGATGTGTGCCGACCCTTTGTAAGCATGCGATAACGGCGGCAACAATCTTTGCGGGATAGCCGTCGTCGGTAAATTACAATCATATTTTCATATATTTCTCAATTATTAGTCACCACCCTCTCCTACTCCGCTGGAGAGTGGTTGGTTTTGAACAGTCAGTACACATTCGTACTCAGATCGTACAGCATCACAAAAAAAGCATTTTTTAACGTGAACATCTTAGAAAGGGTCTTGTAATAATTATGTATATATTTAGCTGCAGTCATATTGTAAATAAATATTCATAAATACAGTTACTCGCCTTTCTTCGTCATAATAAGTTTTTTGCACATTTAACTCCGAACATTAAATTTCGGGTGCTCTATCACAGGAGAAAGAAGTGGCGCATCAGCGCAAAACGAATAAACACTACCCATTACACTATTTAGTTTTGTACAGTTACTGTCTGTACAACACTTCTCACTTTTCTATTTATTTAACACACGTCTCGATTTATTTCCCACATTATTTTCACGACCATCAATTTATATCTGAATTCTTAATAAAGTTGGTGAAAATCTTTTGAATTTGTATTTTCTGTTTATAATGGATTTTAATCAAGTTAAGGTCGAAACTATCCAACATCTATTATTATCGCAATTTAACTTAACGTAAATCAGTAAACCTAAAGATACTATATATAAGGGTGTCTTTAACGGCATTAACTTTTGAGTGCCACCATTTTCTCTTACGCGTCCGAACAGGTTGAGTAATTATTACGAAGGAATAAATTTAGTGGTGCAGAAAAAGGGAATCTGAAGGACTATCATCAGGTCATCGTCTTATTGTTATACAATAAAAAGATTTATCTGAATGAAAAAAAAATGAAGTCAAGAAAATACGAGAACAGAGCTCATAAATAGACTTGAGCTTGAAAAGAGCCTGAAATATATTTTCACGTCAACGTGAAGCACATCGATACAGTATAGCTGGAAAACGTCTGACATTATAATATTTTCGGATATCACTGAAAATTGACGGTACATTAACGCATGCTTATTTAATATTTCTTATTAGAATTTGTTAGCAGAATACCTTTGTATTAGAATAAGTTATAAAATGATATATGAAGACAAGGTAGATTGATAAAATTGTTCATATCCCCATCGGGTAATGGAGAGCTGCTATATTTAACATCAAACAGTGATTTATTTTTATGTCTCAGATTTATCGTTTTCTTCACTATTTTCTCACCTTATATAGTTTCTTTTGCTTTTATTTATTACAGCTGAGTCTGTTTTCATTATATCCTAAAATATTACGTGTTCAAAATACAGAGGTATGAAATTGTGGTGTAGGCAAGTAAATAAGAAGAAACTCACCCCCAGTTGCCACAATATGTTATTTAATTGGGACTGTTTTTCTTGTCATACGTGTATAAAAGGAAAAACTGACTGCTATAGATATATAAATGTCTAGCTTCGACTATTGATCCTGAAACTATGTGGGGAAAACACTTCCTATAGAATGTACCTACACGTCCTATACATATCTATCAATGAAGCATTTACACCAGGGGCTCCAAAAGTATATAGAACGGAACATTTGAACAAACATTACAATATATATTTTTTTTTTGAGAATATAAAATTGACCGAATGTTCGATTTTATTAAAAATTGAAATTTCTGTTTTCTAAGTAAGTGATAAAGCTCGGCGAAAAGAAAATAAAAATTTATCGGATACACAAAATCGATTTGAAAAATGACAACCGGATGAAAAATGTAATTTTTGGATAAACCTATTTGTCCATTTTTCGATTTATGGACATGGTTTACGATTACATTACCAATTAATTCAAAGGAACAATAAATTAATGTATATGTTACCGGTCAAACCCGATTCCAGGGTAAACTAGTTTTGCCTAGGCTAAACTAGTTCTTCCTATACGCGATAGGATTAACTAGTATAGCCTAGTCCAAACTAATTTGTCGTAAGTTCTATAGGATAAACCAGTTTAGCACACTCTAGGATAAACTGGTGTGGCCTAGTGTAAACATTATAGTATATCTAGATAAACTGAATAAAATACTCCGTAATTGGAAAAATAATCATTTTTATTAAAACCATAATGATTCGTCGTTAAAAGTTATGGATAATTGATAATACAAACAATCATACTATGACAAATAATAATAGAAGCAATAATCATATCTCAATTATTAAAATTGTTATTTATTTTTACATGAAGTGCTTTGGTGGCACTTGGAATTGCAGAGTATCATTGCTTTCTTGCACTGGCATCTGTTTGGGGAACAGTTTTTTTTGCAGCTGCATTTCACAAAACCTGTCTATCATAACCTAACCTATTTATATCAGGACAAATCCGCTTGGACTAGCCTAAACTGGTTTATACTATCGGGCTTTGGAAAAATTAGTTTGGACTAGGCTATATTAATTAATCCTATCGCGTATAGGAAGAACTAGTTTAGCCTAGGCAAAACTAGTTTGTCCTGAAATCGGGTTTGGCCGGTAACATATATATATATTTTAATATTATAGAGAGAAAATAATTCATTTTCATGTCCTGTTATTAAAAATGGTGGAACAATTATGATTTTAAAACTATGGAAACTATTTATGTGATTATGATTATAAGAAGGTTTATAATAGAAAGTTAATCTTACTAAGTTCCCTTTTTAAAAGCTTTAACTTAATGAAATGATAAAGCGTAAAAGGCACGTTCAGTTAAGGAAAATCTCAATTTCTCAAATTTTCAGAAAAATGCGTATATATACATAAACAATATGCTCATTTTTCAGATGCTCATTCGTTACGGTCGTCTCAACATCTTAGAAATTAGATTGTGTTTACAGCGTATTTTATTACGGAAGAAAAATACAAGCGTACTAGTCAATAAAAGGTGTTTTTATTTTATTTTTCTGTTTATTTTCTGATTAAAAAGTTACTTTATGATCAAGCTAGTATAACATTTATGTATCTACTTTTAACACACAATCATAAAAATTCTAATTTAGCTTAATATTTCACTAAAGTTCTAACTCCAAATAAATATCAAATGAACTCGTCTGAGGATTAAATTTGCATATATATAAGTATACGTATCAGGGTCGGATCCAATATTTTGAGAAGAAGTGGGTTCACACAAGTTTTTGCCCTTTTTGTGCATAATCTTTTATCCGCAAATACGTGCGATAAAATTGTAGGTGACACCCGAATTGAGCACAAAGCGTAAGCAGGTAAACAAGTAATTATCGAGGGTTTGTTTATCAAGAAAGGAATTGAGCACAGGCATCAAACAGGTTTGTAAGGTTTATAGGTGGAGAAAAAAATCAACAACTTGGTTTATCAGTCGATTACAAAGAAAAGACAGACGTAGGTATGTGGTTACGATATTTATTTGGACTGCCTTTTCTGCCGCTAACCTAACCTAACCTAACCTAACACAACCAAGTTGAAAAAAAAATTAAGACGAAAAATACTGTTGATTAAAAATATACAGCAACTAAATGATGGTGAAATATCAAGATACGACTATGTAAAATGTATTTCTTATAAAAATATCGTTAGTTAAGTTAATATTATGTATCTAATATAAAGTTGAAATATTAATTCTATAAGTACTTGTAAGAAATAAACAAAATAATTCAAAGTAAATATTGATTTTTATTACAACATTCCAATAGAAAATTTACTTGTTTACCTACCTACTGCTTCAAAAAGAGCTCAAATCCCTACAGATATTTTAAAAGAAAGCTGGCAACATGGCTTGTGCTCAATTGGGGTGTTTATTTAAACACATGCAGGTAAGAAAAATTTTGTGCTCAATTCAGGCGTCCGTTTGTGCTCAGTTCATGCTTATTAATCGTTTTTGTGCTCAATTCAAGTGCACCGAAACTGTATGGTCACTGCCACTGATACACATATGTTTGGAAATATAAACTAAATAACTTTATTATTTTCGTAACTAATAGTATAAGTATATAAGTTTAAAAACGTTTACAAACCAGAGAAGATGGTTTCAAAAAATAATAATAACCGAATGTATGTTTTTTTGTTTATGGAATATTGTAAAAATAAGAAAACAAAACTTAAATTATCCATATAAAATTCTAATGGACTGCTTAAGCCATAAGCCCATATATAATTGAGATAAAAAGCTCACGACACAAAATACCTATATCATCAGATAACCGAAAAGGTCACAATAATGATTAGAAAAGGCACCAAATATTCCTATAAAATGGATACTAACAGACTAACTAACCATATTATTAATCAATTTCTGTCTTTTAAGAAACTCAAACAGCTTGCAGGTACAAGGTAAACAGAAGAATAAGAAGTAGATAGAAAAAAAGATGTGGAAAGAATCAAGAAATGTTGGAAAGAAAATAAGTTCCAATGCGCGTTCTAGTTGGATACAGCCATATAAAAAATATAATCACTTCTCATTTGAAAACAATATCTGTACGTGTTATATATGCGAGTGTTACAATAACAGAAATTTTTACTAATTAAGATAACGAGCTTTCTCGGTGTTGCGTAAGTAATTTTTATCTAGGTAAAATGTATTTTATAAAATAGAGTCTGGCATTACTTGGTTGAATTTCATTATGAATATAAAAATAAAACAATAATTTACTAGTTCTTTAAGTTTATTATGAACTTCTACAGAAGCCAAAGTTTGGCGAAACAATTGTCAATATAATTAAAAATCCATTGAAATTTACAAATTATTGTTTTATTATTAACAGTCATAAATTTTATTTAACAATTTAATAGCAATATGGTTTCTCATGGAAGATCTGCTGTTTGTAATTTATTACTTTACATGAACTTCCTTTACGAGGTAAGTAATGAATCTAACCACAACAGAATTTTGAAAAAGAAATTAACATTTTAAAACAAATTGCTTTCAATAACATAAACAATTGTTAAACTTACTAGAATTTTTTGAAATTAATAAAACCATTGAAAAGAAGAAATTACTAACCAATGACCAACTCGATTTTAATGTATCCCCACTCTTAAAATCCATCATGTAAATCTAGTATTTAAGTTCAACTTATCATGTAATTATTTAGTATTATTTTGTACTCTTTTGATAATGGCATAACAGCCGAAACGACTGTCGTCAAGATTTTTAATAAACCTGTGAAACTACCAAGTGTTTTTGTATTATATTTTTTAGTGTTCAATTTATTTATTCATATTCATTTATTTATTATATGAGTTAATGTAGCATATAAGAATTGTTGATTGTTGTTAATGTCATTTCTTGAAACGTAAACATAATGAAGTGAAAACTACACACAGTAAATGTTTCAAATAAATTTTATTTGTATTGCTACAATATTGTTTCGCTATACAATAGCTTCTTCAGGCGAAGATAATATAAACTTAATCTACTACATAAGTATTTATACCTAAGATGACTATTAACAGTTATGAGGTGGTAGGGGTAGGTAACAAATTTGAATTTAGCAGTGGAGAATTTGTGATTTCACGTTGGTCGTTTAAAATAATATTTTGTTTACTGAATCTATTTATTTCTAGTTGTTCTAATAAATTGAGTTTAATCCCTTTATTTTCAATATGTAAAATTTTGAAGTCTTTATTAAAATTACTGTTAAAATTAATTAGATGTTCTGCGGATGTTGAATCAGTTTTTTTATTAATAAAACTTTTGTAATGTTCACGGATGCGAATATCAAATTCTTAAATTACAGATTATACTAAACATCTCGGTGTTCTCATCGATGGTAAACTTATAAACTGTGCATTATACTTCTTATTATGTTTAGTGACTATATACTCTCACTGCAATACATAGATTGGGGGCGGTAAAACGCAAACGTCTGAGATTGGGTTGTTTATGAACCGGTTTAATTATGATTTCAACCCTATCTCTGTACGTTCGTTTTACAATCGAATCCCAACTGAAACTGTTGGATATAATCATGTTTTTTATGATCATTCACGGTTTGGTTACTTTCGAGCGGTTGTGCATTTTGTTTGTGTACAGAGAAACAGACCGTGAGCTTAAGGAATCATGGATCAATTAATCATATACTCACTCGTCTACGGAACACGGCTCCTACATCGCTCACCTTACAGTCCTCGATATTTTTGTCAGAGGAAAGATCAATAATTGATATAAGTTAACGCTTTCCCTTTCTTTACTCGTTATAATTTTCTTTTCTTTTCTTTTACCTCATTGTGTAAGTATTTATGTATTTGAGCTGTTAAAAACTATGGTGATTAATAAATATTTTATATAAATAAATAGATAACTAGATTTTCTATGTGTGCAAATCATACAAAAACTGCTGGATAGATTTTGATAAATGTTTTTTGTTTTATTCTTTAGACGGTTGGTCTTTATCTCCAATAAAAATTATCACGACTATGCTGTTTAATATTAAGTTATCAATTATTTATTAAATTTTGTAATACTTTCTCGTTTATACTGAATGATTCATTATAACTAAATAGATTGTGTAGTTAGCGGAACTAAACCCAATAGAAGCAAATGTAATGAAATACTAATATCCTGTTTAAGGATTTGATGCTGACAATAATTCAAAAATAATTTTATGGGTAAATAAAGGCGTTTTAAACTACTTTGTTTTATATAAGCGCAAGGGCGTAGCAGCTTCTAATTAAAATATACATTATGAAACAAATATACATATCTACATAATTATGGAATTGTTGCACTCTTTCGCTTATATAAAAATGTTTAGGAATGGGAAATTTTGGCCAAAAATGCAAAATTTTTGAGCTTAAAATACTCTAAAACAATTAAATTAAAAAAAATTGTATGCGCAATCATTCTGATATTTTGTTCATTTTTAGGCTCGAAAAACCACCTTACGAGTCCTAATCATGTAAAGGTAAAAAAATTTAAGTGACGCAGACATAAAAGCTAGAAAATAAATTATGGATACCGAACTGGGGCTTTAATGTCACTAAAATGAAACCCTGCAGTATCTAGTAGACTATCTTGAATATCAAAGTAATGTCCAACCAGCCTTTCAAATCAAATTTTTGTTTTTAAATAATTTAAAATATTCATAATAAAATATATTCGACATTTTTATTAATAAGCTTTTTGGTTTAGACTATTTTCAACCTGAAACATAAATATGGAATCAACAGAAACAACTACTCCGAGGGCTAATACCCCTACCGGCATTGAATTGATTCCGAACGATTATTAGATGAAGATAACAATCCAAAAAGTGGTGTTAAAATCCATTTTTGTCATTCATTTGGATTTTTAAACCTGTAACGTTTTACATTTTAATACAATTTTCCTACTATTAATAATGTATTAATTTGTGTAAATGAATTCATTTTTCTAGAATTGGAATCAGCTTTAAACGTTTTAAAGTTAGAGACAGGATTGCCCAATACTTGATATATCTTCACTGATTTATTTTGGTAGCATTAAAGTTCCATATTATTGGTCTGATTTTATTTTATAGAATTTATTACATCATAAAGCTTCTTTTATAATATCCTATTTTGTTCTATTATCATTGTAACCGAATGAATCGGTCGACCAGAAATGAATCAAGAATCAGTTGTAAAGTTTGAACGTTCATACGTGTAAAATAATAAATAAAATCTTTTAAATATAGAATAAATCAGTTGGTTGTTACGCAGTAATAAATAGTGTATTGAGAGAAAATAATGATTTGTTAATTGTTTCCGGTTATCTAATTAATGTTATACAGGTCCAGTAAATCATAAAATATATTAAAGATATACAAAAGCAAATTCAGAAACGGCTTTGTTTGAGTGTTCTGGATATAAAGCAGAGAAAAGCGTAACATAATTCATGTTTTATGTCTTATCGAATCTTGAACGGATTCGAAGGGTAGCTTTTTGGGGTGGATTTACTGAAGGACGTGCATTATCTGATGAAGTAGGTTTCCAAGTTATGCTTGCAAAATTTCAAGATGTTCGTGAAACATTTATGTGAACACGTCGAAGGAATAAGGGTTAAATAGGCTTCAATATTTTAAAAGAACACTTTGCAGGAAAAATACTCATCGATTTACTTTTCTTTTGTTTTTAATGTTTACTAAATAGACTCTGACTATGCTAGAGCTGTAGTAATCTGACAGTTATTATCTTATAATATAGGATCTAGATAAAATATACCGTTATTATTTATTGATTAATGGTACACATAAACTAAACATTTAACATTTTTCACTATATTCACCTCCGTGCTTTACACACTTTTGCCACCAATTTGGAAGCTTGAATATATATTCTTTCTTTATAAAAAGTTAGAGGGCGAGTTGTCCAGTTGAGTCAATTCCGCGCATACTCCTCTACCTCTTCATTGCTTTCAAATTTTTTGCCTCCAAGTAATTCATTCAAGGGCGCGAACAAAAAATAACCACAGGGTGACAAGTTAGGGCTATAAGGAGGATTATAGAGGCTCGAGGGTTTCCCAGCGTATTTCTTCCAATTTATTCCTTGTGAAAACGGCGGGGTGTGGCCTGATGAAGGAGGATGATGTCTTGAATGGGCATACCGCATACCTCGTAGTTTGCTTCGATACGCGATTTTTATCGACTGTAACACTGTAACTCAGAATAGTAAGCCGCATTCACTGTTCGCTGACCGTGAATAAAATCAATGAGTAAAACTCCCCTTGAAAAACACCTAAGAAAACAGTGGCAAGAACTTTTCCGGCTGAGAGACGGGTTTTAGTTTTGACTTTGACAGGGCAGCTTTCATCCTTTCTTCACCATTCCTTACTTACCATTTTTGATTCGGGAGTGTAGTGGTGGACGCACTTCTCAAAAGTGACTTAAGTGACGATACGCTTCAAAAAAAACTCCGCTTCTTGTTGAAATCGATGCAGTTGTCTTTCACTGATCTCCGACATGACCTGATCTTGATTTTCAGTTAACAACCTTGGAACCCAGCGAGAACTAATTTTCCTAAGGCCAAGTTCATAGTAAAGGAAAACCAATGAAACATTAGTTTAGTTGGTCAAAATTAATGTAATTTGGTAACTATTAGAATAATTAAGTACAATATGTACTTGATGCTTCACATGAAGAAGCATCATCGTATATTAATCGGGGTTAGCTTAGAAATTCAAGTAAGGAAAATGTAACAGCGAAATACAAGAAAACTGTGGCAGTCAGAATCATGAAAACTGGTAGCAAAAACTAAAGCATTGCTTCGTTTTTCGTTTCATGATCTTATACTAATGTCAGTTTAGGAACACAAACTATTTTTGTATCTGTTTAATATGTGTTTTGTTTCTCTGTGTTCATTTGTTTATTTCAATAAAAAATAAGTAATTTAAGGGGTTTTGCTTATTTGAGTCTGTCCATAAGTAATTCTATAACAGTAGTATTTTACTTTTTTAAAATCTCAAAACAAAATTTTGTTCATTTAGTCCAAATTACGCAATACACATTGAAGCGCTCCTCTGATAAATATGAGTTACTCCCCTGTCTGTGCCAGCACTAAGGCTTTTTTCTTAATTCAGGGGAATTACATTAAACATATGAACATGTGCAATGATTTAAAATTACACAACTAGGGTGTATGCCGACAATTTGTTGTTCGTTATTTGTTTTGTTTATAGGTTATAAAAGCCGACTAATAGACATATGCATTTTCTTTTAGTCCTAGAGTTCAAATTTGTATGTACGCTTCTGATTTAATACCTCTAAATATCGACATCGCATCACTCAGTAAGTAGAAAAAAAGACGAAATAGAGTGTAAAACAATCGGTTAGTCTCAGAAATCCGGACGATAGGTATGCTGCCTCACATTTTGTTCAGTTCATCATGGAAAAAAAAGAAGGCACGTAAATATTTCGTTCATCTTTCTCGGGGAAGGAATTTATGTTCACATCGTACGTTGCTTCCTTCGTTCCATGAGAATCTTCGAACGAGACGTATTGACGAATTCGGTTCTCATCATTAAAATGAAATATTGGAAATGGGATTGTGAAAATTTAATGCTTACGAGAAAGAGTGATTGTTACTATTAAGCAACTACATATTTTCTTTCTTTTAAATTCGTAGCAGAACCACATATTTTCCTTCAATATATATATATATACATCTATACATATACATACATATAAATATTAACTTTTTACTAAATGCATATATACATATAGTTTTTAAAATTTTTGTCTGTCTGACTGTCTGTTTGTTCCGGCTAATCTCTGAAGCGGCTGGATCGATTTTGACGTGACTTTCACTGGCAGATAGCTAATATAATAAGGAGTAACTTAGAAATGAATAAATATTTATTAATAATAATAATTATTAGCTTAGGAATAAATACAGGGAGCGTCGTGAACGCCATCTTAGAAGATTTACCATTTATTGTGGAATTCACTAATGTTAAAAAAGTTCCTTTTCTAATTAGGATATCGACTTGTTGAACTAAACTCACGCGGTATAGATAACATATATACGTGGTAGGCACATAACCAGATAGAACACAAATAAAAATATGTTCTTGGCCAGTATTACGTCAAAACTCTTAGGCGTGGTTCGAACTCCGACACGCTGTGTTTAAATATCTACAATAAGTGGCAAATCTGCTACAGATGGCGTCCACTACTCTGTTTGTATTTATTCATCGAATACTATTTAAAGGCAGTAGGAGGGTTGGTCACTGTTCTGTATCGAGTGGCGTGGTCTATCTGTGGTTTCCTTAGACCATTTAGGTAAATGCTAGGATAGCAATATTCCACAGATAGTCTTTTACTTATCTTCTTCATTTCCTTCGTTTTAGCTATCACTCCCTAACCAACACACTCCTACGGTTTCTAAAGGGATAACAAAATGACCTTCTGCCCTACTCTCCGGCTATAGGCAGCTACCCGTCCATCAGAATTAGTAATAGGTGGGAATGAAATACCTAAGAGATTTTTCAGTGTTCTGTTGGGACAGTCTATGGCGAATTGATAAGAATCAAAAAGTTTGAAATCGCGATCTACGTCTAGAGTTTAAAAAGTTATTTTACGTACACTTACATTGAAACAAGTAATAATCTTTGTCATCATCAATGTTTGTGTTGCAGGATTAATTGTGATCATTAACAATCCTGTTAAACCTATTTAATTAATTGTATATGCAGGAAGTAGGTACATTATGATATCCTAGTTGATGATTTTTGAGCGTATAGAATTGACTTGTTAAGTCAACGTTAGACAAGATTGGCTTATTCAATTTTCATCTTTACTGGAATGGTTTATACTCCTTAAAAAATTAATTTTTTAAAAAAAATTATAAGACAGTCGGCATTTTAATAGACATATGGACAGATATTGTGATATTTTAGTTTAAAAATATGATTCAATTACCTATTTATTTGCATGGCAGGAGTACTAAATGACGATGCTTGCAACATTTCTATTTATATCTACCTGAGGTGCCATACCATGATAGTATTTTGTTGTAAAGTTATAAAAAAATTAAAAAATGACCAACCTTGGACTATGAATTTCACTCATTCTGTTTTCAAAAATATTTAAAAACACACTTGGAGTTTACAAAATATTAATTTCATTCATATCTTCATCACCTGAAGAAAGCACAGTGTGCTGAAATAATTATATTGGAAACCTTAAATATTTGTAAACACCGAGTGTGTTTTCTATTTTTAAATATGGAGTTACATTACTCTAAGCTTCGTCAATTCTATTTTCAAAAATATTTGATGGAAGTGCTCAAAAAGCATAGCAGTACCTTCAAATAATACTAAACATAAAATGTTTGTCGACCCTGCCACTTTCTATAATAAATATTTCTTTTTCCTTTTTAACTTAGAAATTCAGGATATTACCCACAAATGTAATAATGTAGGTAAGTGCGAAAAACTTTTATAGGCTATATATGAGTTTATTTTATTTTATTACTTCATATAAAAAAGAAAATCCCGACGCATTGAGACCTACTGTGAGAAGAATAAAAAATTTCCAAAGAAAATTTTCTATGAATTTCTTCAAACGTACGTAGGTAGGTACCTACCTAGAACAAGAAAACATGAAATTCTGTTCACGTCTTTGTCGTCCTTCAAACTCCGCGTTAAATATTTTATAAATCAGAAAGCATATCAAACGATGTCGAAAAGTAAATCAAAAATCAAATTGCGCATTTTTTGAGCTCCAACATTCGCAAGTCTTTCCTGCGTTCATTTACTAGCAAAAAATTTAATCTAAGCCAGAAATTAAAGATAAATGATAAAAGTCGCAACCCTTTTGATCTGAATCCAATCTACAACCATGAGTCTTAGTCAGAAATTTATCGAAATTACCAGATGTGTTATTACACTCTGTCACTATACCTATGTATTTACGAATATAGAAAAAAATACCATGAAAAAAAATCCTCAGAAAAAAAGCCCCCAAAAAAATCCCTCCTAGAAAGAAAATCCCCGGAAAATTACTTTAAACGAAACCTTATAACTTTTACTGTGATTAAATGATGAAATGCCGCAATTCGCCCGATGATTAACCCCTAGAGAAAAGCTAAATAAAAAAAAAATAAAAAATAAGTCTCAAGAAAGAAATCAAAATCGGTATCATCTAATTGATCATAATTAACTTTACGTGAAAAAAAAAAATAAAACTAACACAACAATGAACAATTCCAACTTGAATTCGTTGACCCTTTTAAGCAATATTTCTGTAACTTATGCAAATGAGCAAATTTCAAAATTTATTGATCCCTTTTATATCGTTTAAACCAATTACTCTTTAGGAAAATCGAAAACGTCAAAGACCAATAATAATGAATGCAATTCAGGTTTATATAGACTTAATTGTGGCACAAGAAATATAGGTTAGACTGAGAAGTCAAAAAAGTTGAAAAATTATTATTCAACGATAGTCCATCGAAGTTTCGTCAAATAAGTTTTTTGGTAGTCTACAGTTTGTGAATAATGTTAACCCTTAATTTGTTGTGATGTTATAAGGTCTCCTTTAAATTAAGTTGCCCGAGATTTGCTCTAGAGGGGACAATTTTCAGGATGCTTTTTTCCGGGGGGAGTTTGTCGTCGGGTTTTCCAATTAATACATGAATTGCACAATATATAATATGAAGTTTAAAAGTTTCAACAGTTACTTAGATAAACGCAACAAATTAAATTATCAGTAGTTTAGTGCCTTTTTGTCAACATATAAGTCATCTTACGGTTAGTATTTTGTTCCCTAAGACGTCAGTATAAAAAAAAATAACGACGAAAAATTCGTTTTGTTGCAACTGTTTATTATAAGAAATTCCATTATCATCATTATCAAAGAGACAGACAGACTTACAACTGTCTCTTTGATAATGATCTGTTGATCGAAACAATTGTAAGAGTTTCTTATAATAAACAGTTGAAACAAAACGAATTTTTCGTCGTTATTTTATTTATTTAATATGCTTCATCGACACTGCACCATGATATATTCAGTATAAAAATACTAAACGGTCAACATAGCAATTAAAAAACGGCCAGAACGGAATTAACTACTGAGTAATTAGGTGAGGTTAGGTTACGGTAGTTAAACCACTTCGGTTAATTAGTTAGACCATTTGGATTTAAATACTGATTAATTTATATTTAAATACTGGCACTTAATATTTGATTAGGTACTAATTATTTTCTTAATGTAAATTGACGTGGCTGAAATGATAGTCCTGTTGAAAATTTTAAACTTCGTATTATTTATTGATTAACATTTCTTAAATATACATCGTTCAGACAGTTATTATATAAAGAAATTCAAAGAAAAATGTTTCTGCAATAAAACTTTATCGAATACTCAACAATTGTTTCGACTTAGTCGGTCATTATCATTAAGAGTAGAGAGAATTTAATTCACATCTCAAGAGCATTAATAACAACATTAAATTCACAAAAGAAATCAAATCGAATAAACATTCAAATTTTTTATATCTCACCGTCTTTCGATATAATAGGAACGTTAAGTTTAAAATTGACAGGAAACCGACAACGTGTGCTTGTTCTTATCTCTTATCAATCATTCCAAACGAAACTAATTCATAGACTTGTTCACACACCCCTTTCCAAAGAAGACTATATATAAGAATTGAACATAATTAAACAAGTCACTGTGAATAACGGTTATGACGTTAATTTAGTTTATAATCTACTTCATAAAGAAACTCGTAAAAAACTATTCCTAGATTTTTTTCACATAATCCTCAACGTAAATCAAACGGTTTTTGTGCCATTAAATGCATTAAGAAGACAAGCAATAATATTAAAAATAAATTGAAAACTTTTAACCTCCAATAAATTGAGGTAAATAAGATTAATTTAAAAAATATATAAGCTGACAATCAATTAAATTGAGACAAACAAAAAGAAGTGGTGTATATCAATTAAGTTGTCTGCAATACGATGCTATTCATATTGGCCAAAGCGGACATTCATTATATGTCCGGTTAAAAGAACATTTAGATATTATTAAAAAACAAAAATTTTCAACAGGATTAGCAGAACACTGCATTTTTTACAATAAATATAATATAGATACAGAAAATATAGCATTACTTCATACCCAACGAAAAAGTAGGAAACCCATTCTCTTAGAAAACCTAGAAATTAAAAATGCTCTTCAAGTAGGTAAATTTAGTAAACAACCAAAAAGAAATTCTAACCTATATCACACCTTCAGTCTATATTCAAAAAAGGGAGGAATTAAAATCCTTATTCGTCTAAGAATCCATCGGAATCAACAGTGTCATTCAATGCCGGTAGGGATATATTTAACCCCTTTAGTCATTTTCAAATTTTCAAATCCTTATTATTTGTAACCCCACCCCTCCATTTATGTATATAAGCACTGTTTATCTAATCTAATCTTAGTTACATTCTCTGTACTCTTGATAATGACCGACTAGGTCGAAACAATTGTTGAGTATTTAATAGTTTTATTGCAGAAACATTTTTGTTTATTTCTTTATTAAGATGCTTCTCCAAGAATACGCCTACGATGGTTTAAAAAGCCATTATATTATGTATTGCAAAAAAATTGCATTTGTAGGTGTAAAAGTACTAACATATGCACTTAGGTAGGCGTATGTATTTACCACGGAGCTGTTAAAAAGCTTCAAAGTGAACGGCTCTTCAAAAGAATTGTACAAAAGCTTTAGCGACATGCCGAAAAGATTACCGACAAGAGGTTGTACTGTTGACGCTGCTAGTGCCGCTATTGCTGTCAGTGCTGCTTGAACTTGTTTTAGTTCCGTGTCTTCCGGTTAACGTCGAACAACTAAACTTCGCGCAGTTACAAAAGAATGAAACAAAGAACGAGGAAACAGGAAACTAACAAAATAAACTTCTTTCAAGGTATGGGAATTTTATTGAGACAAGGAATTACACGTAAAAGAGGAAAGAACAGCGTTTTATAAATACGTTACATTTCGGCAACCCTCTTCAGCTGATTGAAGGAAAACTTTTATAGTTTCTTTGGTAATAATTTCTTTAACCAATTAGTCAACGTATTTTCACATTATTCTCTGCTTTTACTACATTTAGAGGCAATGATGACATTGTTAATAAATAGACAAACATATTATTCAGACATCTGTACACTTTCTGGGCTGTTGTGCCGTGGTCGACGTCTTCCTTCTTCTGGATGCGACGTTTCGCCAGATCTTACTTCTGGCATCTTCAGGCAGTACTACTTATCTTGATGATTTGTAACTGTTGCGAAGCGTCGCATCGAGAAGAAGGAAGACATCGACCACGGCAAAACAGCCCGGAATGTGTACATATGTCTGAATAATATGTTTGTTTATATATTAACAATGTCATAATTGCCTCTAAATGTAGTAAAAGAAGAGAATAATGTGAAAATACGTTGACTAATTGATTAAAGAAATTATCAACAAAGAAACTATAAAAGTTTTCCTTCAACTTCCGTGAAAGCCTGAAAACAACAGTGAAACATATTATTGTTTGATGTCATAATTAAGATGGTTGAAAAAGTAAATTATAAAACTCAAAAAACAAAGGCCTAAAACAGAAAAACAACTTTATATCGCTAAACTTGAATGTTTGTTGTGGAAGGAATCCCGTCAAAAATTTAAAATGCCAAACGCAGATAAAATTCTCGTTAAAATTATGTATCAAATAAGAAATGGGCACCTGTATTCATACAGTACAATCATTAGAAGTTCAACTTCCTTCTGAATCGAAAGCGACAACAACAAGGATATTATGTTAAATTTTCTCTCTCGTGAACAATTTTCGTGTTGAGGTAAAGAAAATTTACTTTGATTGTCGTTTAAGAATCATCTTGGTAAGAGGTTACGTTATTTACTTATTTTTTAAAGCGCTATTTAAGACGACATAAAACAACACCTTCCTTATTGCTTTTCTTTTTAAAAAAGATAATGAAGAATGTAATAAATGAATGTAGTAAGAATCCATAAACATAAACAATATTAAAACGAGAAAGATGCTTAGAGATGTTAGGACCCATGGACCAGTAGGAGATACGGACCATTTCCGAAATTTCTGATATTGTGGTAACAATTCTCGATTCTTTTAAATACATATAAGTGCACATATTAGTGCAATAGTTGTTGCTATTTGTGATTACTTTTTAGAATTGTAAACAAAAGATTGTTTCACTGATAAGTAAAGAAGAAGAATTTAAACTTTCTAGGGTGCACTTACTGTGAAACATTTTTGACTTCAAAAGAGAAAATAAATAAAAGAATGGAAAAAGTTTTACCAATTGTTTATTGTACTCGACAATATCGTTTCGATCTACGTGATCATTATCAAGAGTATTACTAATATTGTCGAGTATAATAAACAATTGATGAAACTTTTTCCATTCTTTTATTTATTTTCTCTTTTGAAAGAAGAAGAATGTTTCGTCATTTAGAGATTAGTCAAACACGCTTCATTTAATGGACATTGCATGATTCATCTCCCCTATCCTTTCACAACAGTTATACCAGCAAGTATTTTTGTAGTTTACACTATAGTACAGTTATGCCAAAGTTTATATTAGCCTTCTGTATTTTTTGCTGATATTCGTTTTTATAAATAAAAAGTTATGCACACGTTTGCAAAAGGTGATCCGTCTACCCTCGCTTTAACCTACAAATAGGTGTAGAGGTGAGAACTGGGTTGTATAAATCCGTTTGATTATAGATAAACAAGATTAATTGCACTTCTAATACTAAACAAAAGTAGCAGCGTACGAATTATATGATGTCTGCGTTTGCGAACGTCGAGAGTGCAGTTGCAAAATTGGAGTATTTGTTGTGTAATTTAGATGTTGACTCGCTAGTAGTACAATAAACCACAGAGTAGTTGTTTTAACCGCAACACTCCTGTTTGCGGTTAACAATCGCTTTTCAACAATCATGCTCGTTAGCTTGTCCGAAAATAAGAGAACTTTTCGGAATAATTGTGATGCACATTGAATACCAATTTATTGAACAAATGTATTCCTCAATTTATTGAAAAATGCTCGTAAAGTTGCTGCTATAGTATATTATCAATATTTTCTCTTTGTTTTTATATGTTCAATTTGCATATTAGGTACATAATATCTGACAAAAAACAAATTAAAGTAAAAAGATTAAAACACTTGGCAAGTTTCACAATGTTAATTTATTTCTCTGACAATCGTTTCGGTCTTAAAACCATTTTCAAAGAGTATAAAAAAGTGTACTAAATATTGTAATATAAATTTGTTCCTTAAATACTATCGTATCCTATCTTCGTCTACATCAATTTTTACGTTTAATAAGAGTAATATATCAAAATCTAGTTGTTCATTAACAATGGGAAGTCCTAACGTCTTTGCTTTGTTTATCTCATAAATTTCCAACATATTTAAACGTTTACCTTTATTACATTGATGTAACAGTTTTATATTTTCTATATCTAAAGAATACTTAAAATCTAGACAATGTTGGGCTATGCTCCTACATTTATTACATTTTTCAATTGATTTTTTATGTTCTTCTACGCGTGTTTTTAAAGATCGTCCAGTCTGACCTAAGTAAAACGAATTACAATCTTTACAACTTAGTTTATAAACTCCTGACTCATTCAACAATTTTTTTATTGTTTACCAAAAAGGACTTTAGATTATTTTTATTCACGTAGGTATATTGAATTCAGGTTACATTTTTTTAAACGATTGCACACTTTTTCACTTAATTGTGATATATAATTAATTAAATTCAATTTTCTGTCTGGTTTATCTGGGGGTACTGAATAAAAATTGTGAAGGGTTAATTGTTTTTGTTTTTTATTTATTTAAGAAGTTTCATATCGATTGTATTTTGTTAAAGTATTTATTAAGCGGATCTCTTTTTCAAATTGAGATTTGTTTAAAGGTAAACTGACTAACCTATGTATAAATGAATGGAAGACACTCATTTTAATATGGTTATTTTGTCTAGATTTGGCGTGAGGTAGGATATCTGTAAAAGTGGGTTTTCTAAATCTATCAAAAGTGATTTTTTCTTCTAAATCTATATTATAATATTTAGTACACTTTTATATACTCTTTGAAAATGGTTTTAACACCGAAACGATCGTCAGAGAAATAAATTAACATTGTGAAACTTGCCAAGTGTTTTAATTCTTTTATTGTTATATTTTTTTAATGTTTCACCAAGTGTCAAGCGACTCTACAATTTCAAATATGTCTGACAATTTTTAGATACCGGCATATAATCAATATGAAAACTTGTATTGGAAAAAGAACCTGGTTGATGGTATATTTATTTTACTAAACAGATAAGTTCGGTTCAGCGGCCTTATTTTAATTCCAGGAACCTGCAGTTGCTCTATATTCACGGAATTTGGAGACAACCTGTATTAAGAATACAAGGCTTAGGCTTTTTGTCACCGTTTTTATGTCAACTTTAAGTAAGGGATTGTATTCCTTGACTGTTTTAAATCTCACGGGTCCAGAAATGTCTGAATTAATAGAGAAATGCTCCATTGTTTTATATTTTACACAATATTTTTTTGAAATACTACAGGGAGAGTGTTGAAACAGTCGCGTTTATTTTATATAGTTTTATTTACACTTTTATATTATACGAAAGACCCTAGAAAACTAATAAAAACCCCACAATATGTAATTTAAATAAATAATAAAATTGTTGTATTCTTTATAACAAACTTTTTACCCTACATGATATACAAAAAGAAAAGTAGATTTAGGTACTTAGTATAATTTGTCTTCTCATTTATTTTTATACGAATATGGTACCGAACCCTAAATGTATTTTCTAACAATGCAATACGCCACTTTTATAGTTTCAAAAGAGAAAATAAATAAAAGAATGAAAAAAGTTTCAGCAATTTTATTTTATTGTACTCGCCAATATCGTTTCGATCTACGTGATCATTATCAAGAGTATTACTAATTCCTAAACTTAAATCTAAACAAATCACATATTTATAGTCTACTTAAAATAAGCGGGGAGGAGTAGGTTATTAATTCAAGCTGGTTGTTCATAAGTTATTCTTTTTTATACAAACCTTAAATAAATAATTATAAGGATTCTAGAAGCTATAACGTTTTACCCTTTGTTATATTCGTGTGTAAGATTTTCGTGTTTTCTATGTCTAATGTATGTCGTAGACTTAGACAATGATCTGAACAGTCAGCTTTTGTCAGATTTTTTAATATTATTTAAATGTTCATTTATACGAGTTTCTACTGCCCTCCCTGTTTGCCCTAAATAACTCGCACTACAACCCTTACAAATTAATTTGTAAATTCCACTTTTTTGTTTAATATTGCTTTTAGGTTTAATATTAACCAACATGTTTTTTAATGTCCTACCGTTACATTCTATTGTAGTAATTCCTAGTTTCTGAAGTCGTGATTTGAATTTTGAACTTACGTTATCGACAAATTGCAAAGCACAATTAATGTTATATGTTTTTATACTAAAATATCATTAAATAGTAGTTTTTGAACTTTCTTGTTAAGTTTTCGATTGATCATTATGTCTACGATGTTCGCCTTATAGTTATTATTAAACGCTATATTTTTAATAATTAATAGTTTATTAGTCTGTATATCAAGGAATTAAAAACTGCTAATTTTGTTTTTCTGGGATGATTGGAATCCGTAGGTATAATGTTGTCTGTGGTAGTAGGCATACGATATATATAAAATTCTAGTTTATCGTTAGACCTAGAAATATTTAAATCCAAAAAATTTATGTTAGATTCTTTTTCCTTTTCGAGTGTGAAATTTATTTTCGAGTCTAATGAGTTTATGAAATTAAGGAATTAGTAATACTCTTAATAATGATCACGTAGATCGAAACGATATTGGCGAGTACAATAAAATAAAATTGGTGAAACTTTTTCCATTCTTTTATTTATTTTCTCTTTTGAAGTCAAAAATGTTCCACGGTAAATGCACCCTAGAAAGTTTAAACTTTTATAGTATTATTCATTTCACTTATAAGCGTACTTTGTTCTTTTAGAAATAAATGTTTCACAGTTTTCTGAAGACAATTGCAGCTATTATTGAGGAGTCGCTGCTCTAGTCGAGTGGTAGAATAAAGGAAGACATTCATTTCCACGAATGACATTATGTAATTTTCTTAGTCCTCGTTTACTTGTAGAGACTTTTAAGATCTAAAACAGAGCAAATTTCCTCAAGTAATACCCGGTTGCCGGCTCCGTGGACGATATGAAATAAGGGAGCTAAACTGAAGAAGGGACGGAGTATTTGCGCTTGCCCTTAAATAACGCGGATATTGTCGACAACGACAAGCCAAAGTAGTCGTTAATTTTCATGGTAAGATGATTATCTTCGTTTCTCGTCACTGTCTTTTGTCGACTTTCATTTTGTCTCGGTGGGTCTAATAATTTTGAGACGCTTTATTAATTTCGTTTCTTTTTTGATCCAGTTTTCACAGATAATTCGGAATCTCTAGTGCTGTTTGGACGACATGGATGTCGTTACATAAAGCTAACAATTTATCAGTTTCTTTATCGTCATTTATTATATAGCTTGTAAAAGCCTTTCTGCCAGCGCCCACCTGATCGGGTCTCGATAGGTCGAAACCGTTCGTGGGATATGGCTTTCCGTACGCTGTGCCTACAGTGTAGGACGCGTTCGAAATGTGGGATCTGTGATCCTTAAAATTTATACGAAAAAGGATTTTAATGCCTTCTTTTTTTAAATATCTTTATCGTCACTTGAAAGCTACTTATCAAAAAAGATATTGCGATTTCGGAAAGTGTTTATAGGAACATTGTGATTAATTAGTTAATATTTATCCTTTATAAAGAGGAAATTAAAACATAAAAAGGCTGTTGATGAAATTAAAAATACAAATTGTATGTGCACGCATCATGTAGAAACTAAAATTTCTGTTTTGTATTATTTCCTAGACGTTTTATCTTCTTCTCCAACAAAACATCACGATAGTACAACTACAATTGAGTTTGTATAAAAATTAGAATAAATGTTCAAAAAAGTTTATAAAATTTGAAGTATTGTGTAGCATAATTACGAAGTTATATTTAATGGAATTAAATACTATTTTAGCTAGGAAATTTGTTTGAGTGACGCTATTAGGATATAAGCTTAGAATCATACACTAATTATAAGTACTACTTTTATTTCTTTTAATTTGGTATCGTTCATAAACGTATATAGTATATGTTTTTGATGTATTACATATTATTGAGTATCAACACAAATTGTCGTCTATTAAGAAATGCCTATTGGCAATTGCGTGAATGTTTGCAAGCATTATATAGATGCCTTGTATGATTACGTGAAGAATAAATTTACTTTCAATGCATTTTGTAAAGTTCTGTAGTATGCTTTATGTACGTTGTTCAGTTGTATATTCTGAGAAGCTTTCAACCATGCAGCTAAAATTGAAATAAGATTTTCATACAAATGTTGCCGAAATCGGCAGCATCTAGAGTAACGGTTATTTGCAGTGATTTGTAACTTGCATGCGCAGCCTGCGGGATTTCACATCAGCGGTATCGTCAAAAACGCCCTTATTGTGTATTTCTCGTATCAGCCTTGATAGCTGTCGGAAACAGACCGTTCTATATAAATGCATGGTGCCATTTCGTTTGATTTACTTTGGCTTTTCAACGGCCAAGTTAAGTGCCTCGATTTTTTTGCTTTTACGCAAAAGTCTGATAGAAACTTACAGAATCAAATATAACTGGGTATTAAAGGAAAAAGGAGAAAACATGACAAGGATACATAATCATGTAACGTCAAGTCAAAAACGTTTTTAATTTGATTTGCAAATTAGAAAAAACCGCAAAAAATATTGTAACGAATTCTCTAGATCAACTTATTTATTTAACGAATATTTATTTCCAATGATTTATTTAACACTTACACGCTACTTAAAACACTTAAACACTAATGCAACCACTTATTTATATGACAAGAAAAATGTGTTATTTATATCACTCGGTATATCGTATTTATATTACCACTTATTTATATGACCAGGTAAATGCGCTATTTATATCACTCAGTATATCGTATTTATATTACCATTCTACTATCAACCGTCCACTGTAAACTTTAAACTGTGATTAAACTGTAACTAAACCGTTTCTCTAACTATACTGTACTGTTCTTGACCGTCGACAACATAATATTATTGAGGTATCGAAGGTTCTGGAGTAATCAGGAATGATCTTCTAGTATTTTCTCGAACTCCTATTATGTTGTTGTTTACTTATTGCTATCAAAGCGCCGACCGACGACCGTATTCGAGGAACCCGTCTTATCTGTTTCCGGAACTCGTCGCCGCCCTTGTACACACACATACAGGCTCGTTACAAAATATTTACCTGCAATGTCCTGACTTTTACTTACGATCAATGCAAAATATACACGCATACATAATAGGGACACAGGAATACAGAAGTACATCGAAAAACATTTCAAAATATGACTAATGTCTATTGTTTACTTTCACAAAAAAAAAGTTTATTTATCGATTTTTAAAATTAGTGAAAAAAGAACATTTAATTCTTGACCAAAAATTTACCGAAATTACCAGATGTCGATCGCGATTTCGATCTTATTAGATCTCATGAACATACCGATAAACTACTGACCAAATGAAAGCTGTTCTGTAAATGAATGTTGATTTAATATAGTATTGAAGGCAGTATGTTGCCATCTACAAATATGTTATTTCCTGTAGTATTCCATATTTTTGACAAAGTCTTACAACGATATCAACTTGACAAATTGAATCCACGACGCAGCTTATAAGAGATAGATAGATATATTATGTTGTGTAGCGTCCAAATCGCTACTGTTCATGTCCACGTAATTTCGAGATACTTTGTATAAATAGTTAAATATGTAATTACAATTTGACAATATAAAGTACAAAAATTTAATCTGATAGTGAATTGTTTGCATCAGATCGAACCATAATAAATACAGAATAAACGGATTAATAAATTATACGATTTAAACTATTTTTATTCAGAAATTTCGCACATATTGTTTTATTTACCATTCAGTTTGAACGAATTAATTTTGGTCATTTAAACCTTCAGATACTTGTCATTAGTGCGATATTTATTGGAAATTTGGCAAGCCAATAAATTTTATTCAAATCAGATTATGAATCCATTTATTACGATGCTCATTTCATTTAATAATAGTTTACATTTTTGTTTTGGTTTTCTGTAAATAATGCTTATTTGGTACTGTAAGGAAAAGTAGTAGGGATTTGGCCGACCGATAACAACTTAGAATTTATGGAATATTCCAAAAGGAAACCCTCATGAATGCTTCTGCTTCTACAATTTTCTCAAGTTATCTCAATGTTTCATATGTTAAACAATGGTAGAAATATTACTAAAATCGGTTAAATGTAGAACTGATGTTACTATGATGAATAGGGTACATGGCGAAGGCATCAAGCATCTCTACATCCGGTTCTTCTAACTATTATTTGCCTCACCCTGGTGTGTTATGACCCGACAGCACATCACGAAGTTACGAGTGATCTTTAACGCTGCAATTCGGCTCGAAGTCAATGTCAAATAAATGACTCAATAAGTGGACTGTAAATTTAATGTTTGGGAGCCAGGAAGGTAATTCACAATTATGGAGTTATACATGCGCTTAAAACACTCCATTTCTTGCAAATTCTCTCAGTGAAAAGTCTATCAATAATTTTTTGTTAATAATGTGACAAGATCGCTTACTACCTAGGGCAAATTCATACAACAACTCTAAATAACTCATTAAATTTTCAACATTTCCGCCTGCTAATGCCACCTTTGTGTTGTTAAATCGATGATTGATTCTCTCTGATATGAATCAGGAGAACTGACAACTTTGTGATTGGTCGGGTTAATGTGGTGGTTACTGTGTTGATGGTTAACCTATTTACGATGAAGATCTACCTGTTTTGTTAATGGCCCCTTGCAAGGAGGTATTTATTCATCCGTGACCAGTACAATGGAAGCCATGGTGATTTCATTGGGGTTATACCATTTTGACATGGCCTGCAAAGGTTGCAGATAGTGAACAGACCAACACTTCAGTAATGTTGGTGGTAAAAATTTCCACCGTTGATGTTTTGAAACTGAATAGTGATTTAATAATATTTCTGTCAATATGGTGTGTTCACTGTCGCGTGTAAGTGCCGATAAGTCGTCTGAATCATCACTGATAGTTTCCAGAGGTCTAGAGTGAGCTCTTCAAAGTTTAGTAGTGTATATGGTAATTATGTGATTGTTGGTCACTTGGTGAAACATATTAATAATAAAATAAAAATAATAATGCACAATTTGTATTTGGATCTTGACAATACGATTATTATTAATAATCATAATTTAGATGCCAATAATTTCAAAACTTTACATAATGGTAGTAAGAGAAAAAATTAAACCTACTCGAAGTTCTAAAGGTAACGAAAGCTTTAAAGAAAACCCTCAATGTAACAAACGAACAAATTGATTAATCTGATTGATCTTCTCTCCTAAAATCCACCCTCTAAAGCATTAAGATCAATTAGTACTCAAGAACTTTTGATAGTGGTGTAATAACCGAAACGGTACCGTCAATATCCAAATACCATAGCTTCCTAATTATCGTCAATGTGTGGTAACGCAGGGGGGTTCAAAACCATTGCAAGAAGCCTTTTGAGTGAATCTCTTACATCGGCAATGTTCTTTTGTTACGTATAAGCGGATAATTGTATTTTATTTGCTATGTATAGGGATTAATATGTTTCAGTTAAATACGGCGGTTCTCGTTGAACCCTTGATGCCGATATTCGCGGAGCCGTAAATCATACCGCTGACAATAAACATACCCAAGGTGGCAGTATTTGCGAGCTGCGGTGTGGCGGCATCTTCTATGCAAGCGGTCCAGACTAACAAATCATATGCTGAGATGACACACACAACAGTGCAATATAAAACGAAATTTCGAGAAGTTTCGGGAATTATTCTGAAACGGCAAGTCCAAACGGTGAAATAAAATGTTATCATATGTTATGTAACTATACAGGGAGACAAATAAGCGATTGTTAGAATAGATAAATGTATATAATGTGTTACTGTATGAACAAATTGATTATTTAAAAGATTATTAAATAAATAAATATTATAATGGAAATTCATTAGAGAACAATACATTTTTGGTTAATTATTTGTCCAAATTACCAGACATGGAGTGCGATTTCGAAGTTCTCGTTAGTATGCTATGATTATATTTCGACAAAATACTGACCGAAAGAAACGAAGCTGCCTATTACCAGCGAAATTAATCACAAAAAGAAGTTTTTTATTTGTAAAATTGATCACATTCTCTAGCATAAATACAGAACAATATAAAAATTTCTATATAAAATAATGATATAGCCAATGTATTAATAATAGTCCTTCTACGACTTTTTTATTAATAATTTGTTAACGGACATGGGTATTATTCTTTCATTTTCTTAATTATTTTGCCTTTGTGTAGTGAAGTTTTGAAAGTAAGTGGGTAAGGCATTAATTTAATTTTTTAGGCCCTTATTCGTAATGAGACTTCAACGAGTCCGTCAGCTTATTTGCTGACTAATTTTCCTGTTTATGAGTTTAAGGAAACAGTGACGGTGAGAAATGGAAAATAATTTATTAAACCAAAAGGCGAAATTAAAAGAATAAAAGAGGCCACTCCGACATCAAGTAAACTTTCTAAATTAAACCTCTTGTTGTTCTCTTGCGTTTTTAATACTTTTAACAAACGGCTCTAATTAATTTCCCTCTGATGACGGCGACCGACTCGACATTTTTTTCAACGGTCGCTTTTCAGTGTCAATGAAATTATCTACATAGAAATGAAATATTAGCAAAAATATATTGCCTCTCAAAACGACTCAAGTGGTATAAATTACTGACAATTTCACATCGAGGATTTACTTTTATTAGTATTATGTTTTAAATGAAGTGTTTGAAAATATATTCAAGTAAACTAATTTGTTTTGCTTCAAATATTTTTATTCAAAAACCAGATTTATTTTTAGAACTTCATTAGGTAGGTTATATCTGTTAAGTTGACGTTTGATAAAAAAAAAACCGACTATAACAATGTATCCCTTAAAAAGAAAATTGACCGAAAAAGAGAAGAAAAGGAGACTGTGTTATGAGAATAATAAAAATCAAAAAACCTCTTACCCCAATTTATCGCAACACTTTAAGAAAACAGACACGCCTTTCGCTTACTTATATTGTGATCATTTTCAATGCAAGACGACTATGCTCACAATGTAACTTAGCGAAGCACGTGTCCGTTTTTCTTAAAGTGTTATAGTAAATTTGGGTAAGACATTTTTCAAATTTGACTGAGTCGGATAGTTTTGTTTTAAGGTTTCCTATTGGAGTTATACAGAGTAATAATAGCACAAAAGCTTCTCATGAAAGGACCACAGTAAACAGTATCCATTGGTCGATGAATTGCAGGAAAAAAAGGTAAATATTAATCATTTAGCGCTTTAGACATAAAAAATTGGATTGAAAGTAATAATACTATTTGTATATATATATCTATTCGATAGTGTCCCATGTCCAATTTATTGCATAAATATTCTATATTGTTGTTAAAATAAAAATAGGACTGTGATGTGAATATTTGACATTTTACTTTGCGCAATTCACGGGTAGTATTGGAAAACAGAAACGAATGTTTGCTTTTTTGAAATTGTATGGATAAGTTACGAAATATAATTCAACGAGAGAAAAAGTAGAAAAAAGGAGACAGTGGTAAATAAATAAATAAATAAAAAAGTAGCTGTAAAAAAGTAGTTGACTATTATTAAGGATGGTAAATACATCATGTTGAATTAGTCATGTTAAACAGTTACAGAAGAAAATAGAGAAACTTTGACGAAGTTATTATAAGCATTTCATTTCTCCCAAATGGCGTTATGTTAGAGCAGTTCAGATCATCACAATATCAAATATTAACTATAATACATATTGTGACGAATTTTTTAGTAGCTCATGTTTATTTCAACAAATCTTGAATATACACTTAATTTATTTAGCACTAAAATACAATGTGATATACACTCATTTATATTACAACAATCGCTTCTTTAATACTCTGTATATTTATATTATTTCTATCACTACTTCAATTTATCGTTTTTAAGGGTATATCAGTTGGTGAAACATGATTTAAAATTGAAAATTAAAATTTAAATCAAACAAATTGCCCGGCTATTTACATTGGCGAAACAAAAAGAGATATTCTAACCAGATACAACGAACATGTAAAATACGTAAAGTTCAATAAACATGCTTCAGGTTTAGCCACTCATCTAATTGAAAATAACCATAGCACAAATAAAAGCAATATAAAAAATTATTACATCATTTAAAAGACAGGTATGAAATTCTAAAAATAGAAAAAGCTAAAAAAGAAAATAAAACTATCACCAATGAGCAACTAGATTTTAGCAAAAATCCCCTATTGGACCCAAACATCGTTCAACCCCGACCCTCTTAGGATGTACTATAAATTAATTTACTTGCTGTTTGTTACTTAGTATATTTTTGTTACTCCTGAATATGCCCTTATAAGGTGAAATACATATCGAGTTTTTAATAAAGTTTTAAGTGAAATTGCCAAGTTTGTTAGATTTAAATGTTAAATTTTAATTTATCGTTCTTATTATGGAATGTTCTAGAGTTTTTCCAGAAGCCCCAGAACAATTCCCGAATTGTGTTGTTGTTAGTTCTCTGTTTTGTTTGATGTTTTAGAATGCAAATGCTATGATTGATCTTTCTTCTATTTTTAAATGTTGGTTTCAGCTCATTAGTTGTAGTGTATCTCTTCTGCATGTACTGTAAAGGGGTTGTTTGGGACTTCATAATGATTTTTATTCTTGATTCCCTTGCCTTTTCTATAGAGTTTCCGTGATTAGTCTTGTATCTATGATTATATTTATGTTTTTCATCTACTGCCCAGAACTATTGCCCATATTCCGTTTGTTTTATAATGACAGCATTGATTATTTTCCTTTTAGTTTTTAAGCTACGTTTGATATTTTCTTGAAGTATCAGCTTTTTTACAGTGCTTTTGTTATTGTGAATCTCATTTTGAAATGTGCATTCCGTTTAATTGTGCTCGTAATTTTGATGTCTAGTTATTTCGCGCTCTTCCTTATGGGAATGAATTGTATTTTTCGCGTATGTATGGGGTAACCTTTTTCAATTTTCAGGACAGATGTTTTACCTTAATTAATTTGATTCTCCATTTTTCGCAGAAACTTTTGACTAATGTTAAGGATTCCCGAATTCTCGCGTTATTTCTTTGCAGCGTCTGTTTATTTTTAAATATTATTAATGCATCATTGTACATCATAGTTAGATACCGCGTTTCCTAACCAAGGAATGGCTCGGCAAAGGAACAATGGATAATTTCGAGGATCTCAGCTAATTCGAAGGCCAATTTCAGATTTTACCAATGTCCCTACAATCCTTCTTTCTTTATATGTGTATGAAGGTGATGACCTAGCTGTAGGATCATATCCTGTTTTTAGAAATTGGACAAATTTTGAAAACTCACAGAATTGGAACTCTATAACTACTAGAACCTCAATTTTAATTTCTAGTGATTAACGAAACACCTTCAATATTGTGGTCCATTAAACATTCTGAATCAAACAGAAAATTATGCCGATATAGTGAAGTGACTTAAAACTGATAAATGATATGGCTTTAGTTTCGTTACCATTGCTACCATTACTTCTTGAATTACATGCTTATCCTTTTGTGTCTATATTTAGCTGTTGAGTGATGAAGATTTAAACTTTTCACTTGGTGTCGGTTATGTAGAGACAGATGTGATAAATGGAAATGCCGTTTTGCGGGCGGACGGAGATGGAAAATTAATTATTCACGTGCGATACCTCGATAACACTTACAATGATTATTTAATGTTATTGAGCTTTATCTTTTCCTGCAAAACGCGAATTTCTCGTTGAACGACTCAGTCTTATCATTGGCCGGAACTTTCTAGACGACAAAAAATCGTCTAATGACGTTACACTTCGCTTCTAAAGCGAATTACAAATTCAAGTATTTCCCTCTCAAACTCATTAGCAGATACGTACGTAGGCAGTTGAAAACTTGGGATAGAAAGATGTTTAATTGACGTATATACCTTTCGGACGTGAGCAGACTTCATAATGAAAACATAAGGAAACAACCAGGAAATAGTGACATCACCTCGAATATCGAATACCTAAATGGCAGTATTTCGTAATGTTTGACAAGGACCTTAAAAGAACTTATGTGCCCACATATCAAAAGGGATTTATTTACTTCCTACACTGGATGTACGAGATAGCTTAAATACGTGGTTAGCATGTAAACTGGTTAAACAATGAATATTCGGTTCTTGGTCAGCAGCTTGAAATACTTGATGTCTATCGCCATTTACATCTGGTAGTTTCAATAAATTACTGACCAAGAACATAATCTTTTTCATTTAAAATTATTTCATAATTTCATTTTAACTACAAAATCCGACCCTTAACAAGAATTCGGTAAAACCATATAAAACATTGAAGGAAAAATATAACACATCAGAAATAATAAAAATGTGAATTTCTCCCTTCATATGGGTCTATATGTACTTCATTGAAGATCCATAGATTATGTTCACGTCTTGCGTGAAACATAAGTAATCATTATAGGCTATCGTAGCAAATTTAAAAGATAATTAAAGTAAAAACACTTGACGAATTATCACAAAGTAACGGCCGAAACAATTCAATATTAAAAGCACATGGGTAAGTTTCACACAAATAGATAAATTTAAAATATACAACCTCTGACAACTGTTTCGGCTATTATGGTATTATCTAAGGGATACTATAAGAAGTACAATATTTATACTTATATTACTGATATGAAATTCAATAAAAATGAAACCTTAAAATCTAATTGGTCATTCGTTTTGAACTTAATGTTGTGACGGGCCCTAATAATTTCATATATTTCCGTGTTGATGATCATTTAAAACTTATTCAAAATTTAAATAAATATCCAGGATTTGCCGAACATTGTATTCTGATAACATTTCTTAGATATGGATGTTTGTTATTTTCTCAAAAGATTCAAATATTTTACAAAATAAAACAATTTATTAAATAAATAAACAACACAAATAATTGCATCTAAATGTTTACTTTAATGTAAAAATAAAATTCCTCTACAATTATTTTGGTGACACTCGAATTGAGCACTGAGCGTGAGCAGGTAAACAAGTAATTATCGAGGGTTTGTTTATCAAGAAAGGAATTGAGCACAGGGATCATACAGGTAGCAAATAAAAATACCGATGATAAGAACAACATTAACGTTGTAATGTTGCCATATATAACTGGTTTGTAAGGGGTGGGAAAAATTAATAAAAAAAGGGACTAAATGATGGTGAAATATTAAGATACGACTATGTAAAATGTATTTCTTATAAAAATATCGTTAGTTAAGTTAATATTATGTATAGTTGAAATATTAATCCTATAAGTACTTGTAACAAAATAATTCAAAGTAAATATTGTTTCCATTAGAAAATTTACTTACCTACCTAGTAACCTAACCTAACCTAACCTAACCTACCTACTGCTTCAAAAAGAACTCAAATCCCTACAGATATTTTAAAAGAGTGTTTATTTAAACACATGCAGGTAAGAAAATCATTGTGTTCAATTCAGGCGACCGTTTGTGCTCAGTTCATGCTCAATTCAAGTGCACCGATTATTTTGGCCTACTAAGCCTGTTTCAAGAGTAACTTAGGTACTAAATATGTTTACAATTGATCAACCTATTTATACAATTCTCCAAGCGTACTTTACATCTGATACGTTAAAACTAATATATATACAGGGGGTGTTAACAAAATTGGGTTGGTCATTAGTTGTTTTATTATTAAATTAAAGTAGTTTTCTAATTTCTAAAAGGTCTAACTGTTAATTGTTCCACACGTCGACGTAACGGAGTATAGGTGGTTTTCCTTTTAAATATAAATATGGAATCAACAGAAACAACTACTCCGAGGGCTAATATCCCTACCGGCATTTAATTACACTGTTGATTCCGATGGATTCTTAGACGATGATAACAATCCAAAAAAAGAAGGTGTTAAAGTCCTTTTTCGTCTAATTATAAAGAATGTCAGATTCCACATCTGGAATGCGTGCTCTACAGTAGGCACAGCGCACCGAAACCCATATCCCACGACCGGTTTCGACCTATCGGGTCTCATCAGGAGGGCACTGGCAGAAAGGCTTTTACAAGCTTTATAATAAATATAAATATGGAATCTGTGATCCTTTATAATTAGACGAAAAAAGATTTTAGTACCTTCCTTTTTGGATGGTTTTCTTTTTGTTGTTTGATATTTCAGTTGTTTATGGATTGATTTTGCTAAGATGATTTTGACGATTATGAGATATTTAGAAACACTATATAAATTTTATTAAAAAAGAAACGAAACTATCCACTCACTTTGATAATTTTAATAGACTTGGTGGAGAAATTTGAAATTAGAGGAGCGAAGCGTACGTTTGATTAAATTGATTAAAGTTGATACTATTTGAAGATTGATTGGTGATGACTTTTTCATGTAATTCGGTGATACTTGTACTTGTCTTTTTCGAAACTCCGATTTTGATTTTTAAAGATTTAAATTGTTAGGATAGAAAGAGATCGAAAGTAATTCGCGTGTTTTCTAGCAATTTCTTTCGGTAAATAAATACCCTCGTCTCCGGATCAGCGGGAGAGTTGATTTCCAGACGCGTAATATAAATATTCAACGGTGATATACAATGTAATAAAAATAAAGTGCAATTGTTTGTCAGATAAATAAGTAGTTTAAATTTATTAGTAGTGTTTAAGCGAGTAAATAAATAGTTGTAAATAAACAATTGATAAATAAACAAGTGAACTAGAAAATTCCTTATAATGTTTTTTAAAAGGTGTGACGGACGCAAGACTAACCTTTGGTCTTTGGGTTGGTTGTGTAACAAAAAAAAAATCTTCAGCTAAGCGATGTTTATTTTCTATACAATTGTGCAGCGATACCAGTACTTTTTAAGTTGCTTAATATTGATTTCTAATGTTCATTCCTAATGCCACGCGAGTCTCACCTGGTGGTTTTACTCAAAATGTCCTTGTAATATAGATAGTGTCACTAAACTTTTTCGATTTTTTTTGTGTATACAGACACACGTATCTTTCATTTCATACCAATCACGACAAATGTTCGTATACTAATGCTCAAAATTTTTCGTACAAAAATTAATGAATGTAGAATTTCCAGACCTTTAATTTGATATATATTACACGTACCTGCGACCTACGTAAACACTTTTTCCGAATTGATACTAGGAATATGTATTTATGGACAAATGTTGGTTAGAAAATTTATAATAAAGTTTCAATCTTCTTGATTCGATTCTTGATGCAACTATTAGATATACTGTATTGTGTTAAGATTTACCAATAACTAATTATATATAAGTAAAGTAACTTGAATATAACCACTTCCAATTTCAATTAGCATAAAATGTGGACATGTTATTACAACGTGATTTGAAAATCGATTCATATTCTAAATTAAAAATTTTTGTTTACTTTTAATCTCAGATATGCGAATTTTTTAATTTTATATTAGTAGCAGTTTTAAAGCTTGCTTTCAATTAAACTGAAGCGATTTAAATCATCGATGTTGGCATATTTTTATACGTTCCCTTTTTCCCTGTTCGTCTAAATCGACTGCGTTTATTTCTCCTCGACAAATGGATTTCATCTAAAACAGTCGATTTTATTGCTTCATTTTACGATTGACTGAGAGTAATAACGAATGGGGTAGGTAAGTGCAGCAGTGAGTCAAAGTTTTGTACTTCTTTCTTCCTTTGCAAAACATACTTCAAACGCATTACGTATAATGGAAAATAAACCTTCTGGTTTCTTTTTTCTTGTTTATTTTCTCCCATCAAAAACAAACGAAAATCCGGAAACGTTCGATGACAACTTTCATATAAATAATATGAGTTTCTTTGATTCGTTACCGATACACTGTAAATGTGTGAACTTTTCGGTTCCAACACGAAGAAAAATTCGAAAAAATTGGAGATTGGTTTACACAAATGATAACTAAATAAGTAAATTCCGAGATTTTTGGCTTATTTACGTATACTAAAGGTTTTTCTAGTGATTATCGACATTTTTTATGAAAATAAATTTAGAGATTCTCGACTTATTTATCCACGTAAGTTTGATTTTACCTCGTGGCAATTCATAAGGATGTATCCATAACATCTGACCACATTCAGTACAATTTCATCGAATTTAAGTATCTTAAAAGTTCGTAGGCTAACCCATAGATGGCGCTACTAGTATCAAATCTATATGATTTTTAGTTAGCCCTAACCTTCAAAAGATGCGTGTATAAATTTGACAGCTGTTGCACTATTAGTATCTGAATTATATCATTTTTAGTGAAAGAATTTTTGTTACATTGAAAAATGGATAAAAACGAATTTTGTGTTAATAAAGCATTGCTTTTTAGCGAAAAAAAAAATACTGTTGAAATCAAGGCTTGGCTTGATAAACATTATTCGGACTTTGCACCAAGAAAATCAACCGTAGAATAATGGTTTGCTAAATTTAAACAAGGCGAAATGAGCACTGAGGACCCAAGGACGATGCACGCAGTGGACGCCCCAAAGAGGCTGTTACCGACGAAAACATAAAAAAAGTCCACAAAATAATTTTTGATAACCGTAGAGTGAAGTTGATTGAGTTAGCTGAGACCCTAAAGATATCAAAGGAACGTGTTGGTTATACCATGAATGTGAATGAATATTTGGATAAGCGAAAGTTCTGTACAAAGTGGGTGCCGTGCGAGCTCAGAATCGACCAAAAACAACAACGTATCGAATCGATGATTATAAGCAGTATTTGGAGCTAGGAGCTGTTCAATCGTAATAAATCCGAATTTTTGCGTCGATATGGACTATGGATGAAACATGGCTCCATCATTTCACACCGGAGTCCAATCGACAGTCGAGCCGAGTGGACTGCACGTGATGATGAACCGACTCGAAAGCGTGGAAAGACGCAAAAGTCGGCTGGCAAGGTTATGGCATCAGTATTCTGCATTCTGGGATGCTCATGGTATAATTATAATATTCATTGACTATCGTAATGAGGGCAAAACCATAAACAGCGACTATTACGTAGCGTTATTGGGGCGATTAAAAGACGAAATCGCGGGAAAGCGGTATCATTTTGAAGAAAAAGAAAGTGCTGTTTCATCAAGACAATGCACGGTGTCACAAACCAATGAAATCGATGGCAAAATTCCATGAATTGGGCTTCGAATTGCTTCCGCATTCACTGTAATCTCCAGATCTGGCCCCCAGCGACATTTTTCTGTTCTCAGACCTCAAGAGAATGTTTGCTAGACAGAAATTTCGCATCGATGAAGAGGTAATCGTAATCGCCGAAACTGAAGCCTATTTTGTATGACAAATAAAAAGGAAAGAAGAAATAATTTAAAACAACAAAAACAGAAACAGAAGGAAATAAAAAAAAACAACCACAAAGTCATTTAATATGGCATTAAGTGCATGAAAAGGAGCTTTTAAGTCCATCTTTATTTCTAAAGAGAACCTTGATTCTCGACATTCCCGTATCCCGAACTTTGACAACGTTTTAGTCGCTACGAAACACTGTTTAAAAGGAACCAGAAAGAAAGTTGAAGATTAGCGACTTCCATAAGACGGAGGATGTATTCTTTTTGATTTCTACGTGCCCCTTGAACTTTTTAACTTGCTGAAGTAAGGCGTAACAGAGACAGGGATTTCATAAAGAAGAGCAACTAATCCCATCAAAACAGGTCTGCAACGGGAGCCGCTGTATCATCGCTGAAGAAAGTCTGGCGGCAAAACAAGGTTCATACATCTGGAGAATAACTTAAAGGACTCGGCAATAAGCATAACGACTTCGTAAACAACAAAGAAAAACTATCAGAGTTTCAATAGTAAAGCCTGAGAAAGGATTTCAGAAGCGTAAGTGGGTATATAGTAGAAAGTTTGTTCTGAGGAATTTGGTGCGAAATCCTGTTGGATTTCATAAGGAATAAATTGGGGTGATAAAACAGACACGGAATAACACTTAAAAGAATACATTGACGTACTAAAAATAGCTTTGCATTTGTTTCAACAATGTTTTAGATTACTGCTCCTTATAAATATTGTCTAGACAGTCAAAAATATATTTTACCCCTATCAAGATGTGATAAGTATATTGATATGTACTGATATTTACTACTAATTGTAGTGAGATTTTTGATTTTTAAGGTATCCTCATCAAAAAATTACAGGAGTCAGGTCCGGCCTTCGGAGGGACCACTGAGTGTCTCCCCTTATTTTCCCGGAAAAGGCGCTTGAATGACAGGCAAAAAGAGATTGGAAGTATGACAAGCGGCTTCGCCTTTCTGGGACTCAGGTTCCTAAGTGTATCCTTCCAATTCTTGAAGAGGAGGAGTGAAACAAGCTTGAAGAATGTCCACATAACGTTGAGAATTTACCTTTACACGGCTTTGGTGATATTTAAAAAAAATGGGTCCATTATTCCAGATGTCGACATTGCAGTCTAAACTGTGACCTTCGGGTTATTCAGAGGTCTTTGGCGTTTTTTTTAGGGGTTTCTTCACATTAGTAGCGACAATTTTGAGTATTGACATAACCATTAAGATTAAAATGAGCATCATTGGAGAACCAGATGTTGTCGACTGCTGGAAACCGATTCAGTATTTCGTTAGTAAATTACAGTCTATCGGCGGGGTCCGTTGGCTTCAATTCTAATTAAACCTTGTATAGACAGATGCGTAAAAAAATTGTGAATAATGAGAAGTACCGATGATCTATTTACATTTAAAGTAGCTGCCCGTTTTCGGATTGATAAGTTTGGTTGTTGGCGCACAGACACTCTCACTCATACAACGTTTTCAACGGTTCTCGCTGACCTTTGACAACCGAGAATTCGTCTATTTAAAGTTGAACCAGTTTATTTAAACTCACGAACCTCTTGTTTAATCAACGGAAGACTTGGACATTGCCGAACATCGTGCAAATTGAAATAATGTCAAAATCTACGCCGCGCAGTTGTGGCAGAATTGTTGTTACGGTAATACTCGTGTACACAAAATTAGCGCTCCTCTCCCATGGTGACTAAATTTCCCCGAAAAAAAAATCTTTTGTGAGTTTCATTTTTACCAGCTACTCGTGCTGGTGAGGAGGTAGTCTCTCCTACCTACACTGTAGTACAAAGCCAGAGGGTAGGGCGTAAGGCCTTCTTTAATCTCCTTTCGTGGGAATAGGTGGGTGGTGTGGTTAGGGAGAGAAAGATGAGATGGACAAAATGAAGACAGAAGAGAAGTGAAAGATTATCTGTGGAAAATTACAGTCCCAGCATTTGCCTAAGGATTTCAAGGAAACCACAGAAAATTTTGACCAGAGCAGTCGGTCCCGGATTCGAACCAGTAACCTCCCTAATGCTAAGAAATGATCTAGAACGCTAGACCATGCTGCTCAGTAATTACCCCGAGCCGACTTTTGATTTAAGACCGATCCCATCTTCTTACCCCTCCCATAAAATTTTCTACAATGCGACGAACTATTAACAACTCTTTAGATCACCCTGCATTTCAAATTCTTGTAAAGAACCTTACGAAGGAATCACACTGAATGTACGGCGCAACATATACAAGTAACAGGAACGTAAACAAAATTAGTAGAAAATTACCGTACTCAGATTGTTCCTAGCTTATTTGTTCTAATAGATCGCGATCTATGTCTAGTAGTTTCAATAAATTACCTATCGAGAACTCAATCTACGTCAATGAAATATCATTTTACAGCCAGTACGTCGCTGCTAACTGTAATTTTTCATTTGATAAATGGAATCTACGATGCAACTTATAATGAGTGATAGTTACGGAAGCGAAATTAATAAAGAACATTTAGATCTCGGTCACAAATGTATCGAAAATGTTGTTTATTAATTTGGTTTCCATACCTATCACATATATACAAGCTGCTTCGTAGATTCAGTTTCAATAGTTTTTAATTTACGACTGTGAAAAATGTATAGTTCGAATCAAAATTGATAACTTTCGAATCTTGTATAGGCTTCCAACAGCGATATTTTGGCTCCAAATTTATTACTTTAACTGTCAAGGGTTTCGTCGTCAGGGTTTCTATGTACTATCACTGTCACTTTTCACCCTCTATTACTCAACTCCACCCACATTCTTTTGTACCTTTCCCTACTCCATATCATTGTAAGTTAAAAAGAACACTTTTTTGTGTTTCATTCCCACCAGCTACGTGTGATGGTGGGCGGGCAGTCCCTCCGACCTATACTGCAGTGCAAAGCCGAAGAGTAGGGCGTAAGGCCCTCTTAGGGCCCCCCTACCAGGGATCGTGGGAATGGGTGGGTGGTGTCGTTAGGGAGAAATGAAAAATTATCTGTGGAATAATACTGCCCCAAATGATCCAAGGAACCACAGAGTAGCCGGACTCGGGTTCGAACCGATAACCTCCCGAATTCTAAGCAATGATCTAGAGAACTAGACCACGCCACTCGGTATCGTAAGTTTATGCATGTAAAGTTAAATGTTTGGTCTACTAAACAGAAGTCTTCAATTTCAAATTATATCGAATCATATTGAACCGCTCGTCGAGCATTGTTAACATTTTTGTCTTGTAAAATCATAATAGCTAGGGACAAATTAATGTAAATATTGTGTATATATTTAACTGCAAAATAAATATTGTTATTCCATTAATTTTGATTAACAATTTTTCACTAGTTGTTGAGGAACTCCCTCTTGTTCCAAAATAATTGTGAGGAAAAACAGAATTATTGATCAATTTTTTTTACAAAATATTAGAATTGTATCGACAAGTAAAATTAACAAAATAAATTCTTCAGTTAAAATTAGATTGAACAAATGCAAAGGTAAACTAGATTCTTATGTAAAATCAGCGTACATTTTTACATTTTTTAAATTAGATATTGTATACAAAAAAATAAGGGTAAATAATTTTCTAGGAACGTTCAATGTTAAAGCCCGAAATAAGGGATTTGAAAGTTTATTCTGGGGAATTAGGAAGAAAATCGTGCCGACCTTCATACAAAATAAAAATGATAAAATAAATAGTAACTTGACATTATATTCGAAAATATACGCCAATGTAAAATTAAAATTAGTTTTGTGTACAGAAGCAACATTGTAAAAGTTGCTTAGATAATAAAATCTATTCTAATTTAATTAAACGATAAAGGAGGAAAATACTATAAAAATTATTTCCACGCTTTGTGAAAAAAACATGCATTTTATAGAAAAAAATATAATTTGAGTTGATGGAAAACTTATAGCGTTTCTAGAATATATCTATAAACGAAAATTCTAAGCGAAGCCTTACAAGATTTTCTAGGGAATTTGATGCGAAACCAAGCAGACAAAACTACCACGATGTTAATAAATACATTATGGACTAATACTAACTAACCATCCGTATACCACATTTTACAAATGTTTGTCTAAATGTCTATTGGACGTTTCTAAAATTTTTGAATTACTCCGGTTTGTAATTATAATTAAATTGAAATCAAATTTTGACCTAGTTATACTAAAACCGAAAACAGAAAAACCTACTTTCAAAATTACTTTTAAAATTGGTTCTGTCAAAGATTCGTATAATATTTGAAAGCTTGTTTTAGTTTTATTATATTGGACCCTAACAAAGCAAATCTTTAAAAGGCCACACCGTTTTGTTTTCTTAGGGTCCCTAATATGAATAAAACCACAATAGCGCAATTACCTCCTCTTGTTGGGGTTACGAGGTGCCGAAAAAGACGGATGAGCCTCAAGATTGGGTTAGGGAAAGTGAGATTTGTACAGGACTTTGTTGTATACATTCGAGGGATTGACAGCGTACCCGTCCTTCGTAAACGTTGCGGGGGACGTTGTTAACGCGTTGTACTTGTAGGATTAAGTATACTACACAATAAACGCGCATTAGCTGTTTGTTTTCGTCCTTTTGGGATCCGTCAAACAGGAGGAGCTTAAAAAACGTGGCGTTGATTAACGAAACTGTTTTCATGGTCCCTACAGTCTACTGTGCAAATGTGGATTTTTTAAAAGGATATACAAATATTAGTATCGACATAATATGTGATAAGGCATAATAAACCCTCAAAAAAGGAATTTTGTTGAAGGCGAACCCGTTTTCAATGTAGGCTATACTATAAATAAATACAGACAGTGGGATTCAGTAATGTTGAACGGTATTTTTATACTGAATCTCACAAATTAGTAGCAAATATCTATAGATAGCGTTCATTACTCTATCTGTATTTATTTATTAATCGCTGTTTATAGGCAGCAGGTAGGTTGATTGGTTGGTGTCGTACAAAACAAGGCACTGAGGATGCTCCTTGGTTTGTTTCGAATGCGACGCTGTACCGGGATTTGAAGATTCCTTCGGTAAAGGAATTCCTAACTGAGTTGGCAACGAAGCCCACCAGAACGCACTGGTTCGCGAAATGGTAAGCTACAAGAGAACATGTGCACTGGAAGCACAAAAGACCAAAAATGATTGAGTAACATAACTAACCACTCTAGTCAAGTTGTAGCAAGTCTAACACCTAACCATTTCGTTTATCTATTTATTTATTTCATTAATATAAATTATTTATTACAGATAAATATACATATAAATATGCAGTGCTAATACCAAGTTATAGTATATAATACATAATTGTATATGTTCCAGACGCAAACTGCTAATTCATTTGTCCCCTTTACAGACAAATTTTTTGGTTCAAATTTTATAACCACACCACATGCAAAACTATCTGTTACAGATTTCAAGGAGAAGTCCAGGGAGACTGGAACTGGAACTTGAAGAACGAGGGGTTTTAGTGAGTATGAATCTCGCAGATAGAACCAAGTGCGAGATGTCTTTTGAAGGTTTCCCCTCTAGCCAATGTCCCAAAAAAAAGGGTTGGTGTTCTGCCAAAACTATCTACGGCTTGCTAATGAGAACTAATGAGTTCGAAATCGCGATACACGTCTGGCAGTTTCGCAAGAACGCGCTAACCAAGAACATATTTTTATTTTTGTTGGGATATACTACTACATATAACATATATTATAAAATTTGGAAAAAGCAAATCTGAAATTGAATTTATTTAAACAGAATTATATAAAGATCTAGACCAGGTTCTATTAATTTACTGACTTGGTGAAGTAAATTCAATTTGTAAACTTTGAAAAACTTTAGTGAATGGAACGTGTCAACATCGCCTAAAGGAAAACGTGTTTAACGTGAGCAGCATATTAATTTTGCTAGGACACTGTATATCGTGAACAAATTAAACTTTTAGTTATAGAAATGAGTGTCCATTAACCTTAAATATGGAAATTTAGCTGATGATGTTGCACCATTGCTGCAAATACACGCTACACGCTATATTTGATGATAATGAATTTGAACATGATATTATTGAAGACAATTAAAGTGATGATAGTTTCAATAGTTATAACTATAGTCGATTTAAATAAAGTAATCCAGTTGGCACAAAAGCCTTGTAGAAATTGTTAGTCATACAACTTAACTGTGGCTGGTGGATTAATGGCCAGATCTATGGCTTATGTGTATCCTAGATTTTATTATATTTATGGTGCTTGAAGGTTATTAATAAGATATTAATTTGATGCAAGCAGTAAGGCGCACTGTTATGACATTTTCGAGAGAAAATCAATTCTAATGAATACTGTGCGCTTTATATAGTTACAATAAATTTTAGTTATTAGCAACGATCCGAGTGGTTGAGGGAGTAGAGCTTTGTTGAGCCTATGCTGGTCCGATGATTATCGTAAGACATGTTTGAACCCTTATTAGGATCCGAGCATTATCTATTAAAATACCAGTTGTGGTTACCATAACTGTGTCAGGCTAGATTACCTGGCAGCTAATGCTAGCCCCAATTCATGACCGTTCATAAAACCCTGTAAGGGGAGCGACATTACTGACCTCTGATGGTCATAAAACAAAATCCCCAGAATCAAATAAAAATTTCTGATTTATTTTGCAAAAACTGATACGTTAGTACTGTTTTATATTTCCATGTGTGGCGGTCGATACACCCTGCATAGTATAACATTCTGTGTATATTCTTTGGTAGTATATTTCTTTATGTATCTATGTAAATATTTCTTAACATTACCTGCTAAAACTTTTGTATTCTATCCATCTGTGCCAATAACATTTATTACTGTACCTTTCTATAATCCCGGCTAACATTTCAACTTCGCGTACTAACCACATGACGTCTGTCCTTCACTGTCCTCTCTAATAATGATTTTACGATAGGTTTCTTCGGTGGTTTGGGTCGTTGCTCTATTTCATCATATTTCTTGATATTTCTCGTCTCAAAATTTTCCATGCTTTTGTACTTCTCTATTGGCACCCTACTCTTATCTACTACCTTCTCCTTTACTTAAGAATTTCGAATTCATTCTATTTTTCCTTCTGACTAGGGAGTCCGATCTGAATCTTCTAACTGTATTTAATTTACATTTTCCTATCGTTATTGTGGTCTAGTTTTATTTATCAAATTATTAATTACCTGACACGAGAGTCTAAACATGTATAAGTAGTTTTTTAATTAAAGACGTTTATTATACAAGGTTTTTCAAATTGATGGGCTATTAAAAGTATATGAATTAGTAGAACGAATTCAATTCTGAAACTTGGGCTCATTTGGTTATTGTTTATGCCGCTTCTTTTAAAAATATTTCGGTTATACCGGAAATAGATGTTAACTTTCTTACTTTAAATGGAATGGCATACTTTTTCTTACATTTTCCGATAGAAAATCTGAATTCATGCATATTTTATAGGAGGCACTACCCCGAAAATATTGATGAATTTTGAGTTATTTCATTTTGTTCAAAATTTTTGACATTTGCAAGTTAACATTTAAAAAATCGTAATTCAATTAATTTTTGAGATTTTACTTTATAACTCGTAACAATTATTTATAACTATTCACATTATCGAAAAAAAAGGTGGTCAAAGTTGGTCAACATCAAAGGGACATAAGTCATTTTTTTTAAATGGAATGACCCATCTTTGACTGCATTTTCGAATTCCTTATTGAATTTGGCGTCTATGGATATGGAACTATCGTATACCTTTGTTTATACTTTTTGAGAAATTTTACAATTTGTGAAAATGTTGCTTTTTTGCACTACATACGTAATAAAGTAATTGAGATAATCTCAAAAATTAATTGAATTACGATTTTTTAAATGTTAACTTGCAAATGTTAAAAAGTTTGAAAAAAATTAAATAACTCAAAATCCATCAATATTTTCGGGGTAGTGTCTTCCATAAAATATGCATGAATTCAGATTTTCTATCGGAAAATGTAAGAAAAAGTATGTCATTCCATTTAAAATAAGAAAGTTAACATCTACTTCCGGTATAACCGGATGTAAATCGAACTTGAAAATATTTTTAAAAGAAGTGGCATAAACACTAACCAAATGAGCCCAAGTTTCAGAATCGAATTCGTTCTACTAATTCATATACTTCTAATAGCCCATCAACTTGAAAAACCCTGTATATTTAATATAATATTCGTTGATGTGAACAAATGGCAGATGTGAATGACTGTTGTTTTTTCATTTGTTCATATTATCCAGTATTATCTCTAGTATAATAGTGGCTTCACAGGTAGATAATTGGTTAGTAATGTTGAATATTAAATAAGATTTGAAAAGCTCATAAGACCGCGTACTGTAGCTAATGATTACCTAATATGTTCAACGTAATAAAATACACTTAGTTTGAAATAATTTACAACAATACCGTTTTACCAAACATTGATAATCATCACCTGATGAAGTCGACAAGTTTTAACGTGTAATGCTTCTATAATAAATGAATTGCCTAATATCCTAAATGATGACAGAATATTTCATGTTGTTATGAAAGACAGGTACAATTTGTTAATTTTCCGAAAGTGAATGTATACAGTATGCTTTTAACTGAGCTTTAAAGTATTTTAACAACGGCAGCAAATATATTCGTGAAATATTAATAATTTATGAGTAAATGTGATGGATAATTCAGATAACGAATGTGTCATTGCCTTCAGGGTTAGAGTAGCGTATTCGGAATCCGTCACAAACATCGCAGTTCCTTTAATTCCATTCATTCTCTGCTCTCCCGTGAAATAAATGTGTGCCAACAGCCGTTAGGGAGTCAGTTAATTTCGAAAGAAAAGTGATCCTATTGTGTGTCTCCAAAAAAAAATTATTTCACCGTAAATGATGAATGACGGTTTGACATGAATTATTCATGGTTACACTTTCGAGATTATCTTTTAGTTTTTGTTTGGGTACAAAATCCGTTTGTGCTGCCGAATGCGTATATATATATATATATATATATTAAATGGGAAAAAGATCCATGGAAGAGGAATTCATTCTCTCCGTATTGATTTCTAGACATCATAATTCATATGCGTCAGATTATTTTGCTATGATGAACATTTTGACTTTTTTGACTTTAATTAAGAAATGGTATTAAAAATATGAAAGCTTTCAAGACACGACTATAGTACGATTAAAAATATATTCTTACCCCTACCAACATTTATGTGGCAACCGACCTTTCTTACGAATTAGACGCTGAAATTAAATTTGGAAACAATAGCGACAAAAGCATATCATGGCTTATATATAAGACGAGTAAATACTTGCCTCGGTTTATTTGAAGGTTAAAGATTAAATCAGACAAGAATGAAACATCAAACGCTAAAATTATGTGTAGAGCGGGCGTCGTTCACAGAGTCGTAGTTAGGACGCTAAGCTAGTGAAGCTGAGGTGCAAAGACATACAAAACATGAACTTCAACATCTTCAATAATAAATAAAATGAACAAAATTCAAATTTTGTAATTTCCACTTTATTATTTTAATTATCTGTACAATTGTTTCGCCCTACAAGGGCATCTTCAGAAGACGTATGACTAAATGATGACAGAATATTTCATGTTGTTATGAAAGCCAGGTACTGAATTCAGTAATACGTCTTCTGAAGATGCCCTTGTAGGGCGAACAATTGTAAAGACAATAAAAATAATAAAGTGGAAATTACAAAATTTGAATTTTGTTCATTTTATTTATTAAAAATGAATTTCCATAAAGTAACGGCGGATACAATAAATTACTAATTTATAATATTAAATAAAACTTAGAAGTTATTTTCCATAATATTTATTAATTCACTTCACAATTGTTTTGCCTTGTTTAAGACTTCATCAGAAGTGTTACAATTAAACTTATAGATTAACAGGCTCTTTTTTTTTTAGTTAAATTAAAATCTCATTACACTACGTATCTAATTGAAGAAGGTCATACGTTTAATGAAGATTATGTTGTATTACACATACAAAATAAAAGTTACAAACTTACGTTATTAGAAACACTAGAAATGAATAAACATAAAAACACAAAATTACTGCTTAACGATCATATATATCTGAATAATTCGCCATTATTAAACATTTTTGTTACCCTCACCACCTCAAACACTATATAAACAGAACCTGTTAATCTATAAGTTTAATTGTAACACTTCTGAAATAATTGCAAAGTGAATTGATAGATATTGTGGAAAATAACTTCTAAGTTTTATTTAATCTGAAATGAATTTCCACAAAGTAAACGTAGATACCATTAATTAATTTATAATATAGAAAATGATTAATCCATATTTAGTTTACTAGTATCCAAGACACTACTGTTTTAAATTTGCAGGTGTTATGTTGCCTGTTGTCTGCCTGTTCTAATTGTAAGTCAGAAACGACTTTGTATTGTTTATTTAACAATTATACACAATGCATGTCGGTTTTAATAGAAAAATGCTCGTTTCTTTGAATATTTTGCCCCTAACATGTCAGTCATTGTCCTAATTGAATTGTTAAATAAAATTTTTAAAAGGGGTAAAACAATTTGTTCTCTTGTGGTTTCTGCCAGTCGATAAATAATAATTAATTGTACGTCCCTCCAGGTAAACCAATAGAACAAAATAATTAATCGGAAATGTGCTAATTAACACGATGCAAACACGTTTAATGCGAAATATGAACAAAACGGATGTTGACATGTTCAGAAAAACTGTGACAAAATGAATAGAAGAAAATAATACGCCGGCCTATGCTCTTTCTTGGAAGATATTTTACTGAACTATTTGAATTACAAATGCAAAGAAATTGAGTGTTTCCAACAATAATTTCTGGTATGTTTGAAGTAGCTTCTGAGAATTTCCTAAGAGCATCTTTTCTGGACAACGGAAAGCTCTAACATGAAAACAAAGGAAACACTTTTTATATCTTATTTGTTTTTGTAGAAAGTAAAAAAAGTTTATCGCTAAAAATACATTTAATTTGCGAAAACGCACTGTAACGAATTTTCTAGTTACTTGTATTTCTTTAAACAAGCATAAATAATAACTGATTTATTTAACACTAAATTATACTATCAAAGGCTGCTTGCTGACTAGTGACTTTTGCCACGGGCTCTTGCTTGCAAGAGTACGTTCAATATCCATAGAGACCACTGAGGCATGTTTAAAGTATGTATAATTTTTCACGGATGCCACACTGAGAGTGGGTTCACAAAAATCTACTTCTTTACCATCAATAGATTTACCTATTATTCGACAAACAGTTAGAAATTCCGGTTTGTTCTCCAAATGTGCATGCTACTTTTCGATTAAAAGATTCAAAATATTTATTCATTAACGCCCTACGGAACAGCCAATGACTGACTGACTTGTAATTTAAATGTGTTCATCCTCTATTGATCTCACCGATCGCCGATATCGATATTATTTCTAGAAAAGGCATTCTTAAAGCTTTAAAGGCGACGATTGGTCGACCTAAGTTATAATGCAGTAAGAAAATTTAAATAAACTAGGAACTCCATAGTTGCATAATGAATACAATTAAATGTGTGTTTAAAAAGAATAAGTAATATTTAACTATTATTATTTTGATCATAGGCCTAAGTAGGGACCTCTTATCTGCGATGTACGTCATCTGTCTAATTATAAAGAAGGGGTAACTTTAAAATGCAAAGTTGTGGGTAAAATTAAAATTGAAAAGCTTAGGCCATTTAATATTGGGAAACCTATACGAGCAGCCACCTAATGAATGGCAATTGTCCTTTGTATCTTTTCATAGGTAGCTCAGTTTTAGTGAATGCCCCAACCTAGTACGACAAAAGGTTTTTTTTTTTGGTGAATTGTTTATAAAAAATAAATTATTTGAAGATCCATCACGAACATTAATAGAGTTCTATCCTGACAGTTAAAGAATCAGAAAATCAGAAATGCGACTTATAACATGTATCATACGTACAGCAAAATCAACGGTGACAATATTGTTCACAATAAATATTTGATTTTGTAGAGGAACTTTTATTATTCCAAAAAGCTGTATTAAAAGTTGACGACTTGTAATAAAACCCGAGTTATAATTGCTTTTATTGTCAAAACTCTAACTTAGCTACAACAGAGTACACGCCCGCGGGCCGGGTGTGTAATTAAACAACTGTACTGAAACTCGGTTATAATAAGCACTTACGGAACCTCAAAAGTTTTTCTTTATATTCCTGTGCTAATTGTCGATTATCATAAAATGTGTATGCATACATGTATAACTCTTTTTACAAGTACTTGTAAAACGAAAACAAGTTGTTCAAAATTATTATTATTGGAATAATGTAACTAACTCGTTTAGACAATAGGACTTTTGTATTTGTTAAAATAGGCTATTGCTGGTAAACTTCTAATAATTTAATCAAACGACTTAATTCTAATAATCAGTATATATCTAATATTATATAATATCTATGTAATTAATACAGATAAATTTGTTAAAACTATTTTGACACTTGGTGTATAAAGGTGTTTTATGAATGTTCGTAAATAAATTGATAATTATAGCGCCTGAAAAACAACGAATGACACTATAGATTCGTTAAAGGGTAGGTAAACAGAACACTGTTTTGTAGGAAATAAAATTAATGACTTGTCATTGAAACCGTACTTGTACACAATAGGAAGAAAAACCAGCTAAAACAATAAACTTACTTCAAACTGAATAGATGAAGGAGTTAAAAATTATAACTTTTAGTATTTTATAAGAATTTACGTCAAAAAATGATATTAAAACAACACTTTTAAAAAATGAATACACACGAAAGGTTTCAAGATGTTTATTTAAATTCACTACAATTGTTTCACTTAACTTAAGCTTCTTCAGGTGAAGATATCTTCAAGTTAAGCGAAACAATTGTAGTAAATTTAAATAAACATCTTGAATCTTTTTGTGTGTTTTCATTTTTTAAATTATGAATCAGTTTCAACAAGTAAAGACTTCCACAATAAGCAACAATTTTAATTCCACCTACGCGGAACACTTTTATTGATAATTTAAAAATTATTCATATTGAAAAGAAAGGAAGGAAATTAAATTTGTTAGAAACGATGGATATAAATAAATTAAATAATTTAGGTATTATTTTTTTATTACCAAATTGTCATTGTAAATACTTATTACTAATATTTAGAAATTTATTTGTTTCCCCCTTCTCTCTTTAGGTTAGTACATAAGTCAGATTGTATAGTTCTAATTCAACCGACGGAATGGTTCTTCTAGATCATTGCGTAGCATTCGGGAGGTCATCGGTTCGAACCCGAGTCCCGCTGCTCTGATCTAAATTTTTGCTGGAGCAGAAATATTCCACAGATAATCTTTCACTTCTTTTCTGTCTTCATTTCGTCCGTCTCATCTTTCTCTTCCTAACCGCACCACCCACCCATTCCCACGATTCCTAAAAGAAAGCTGAAGAGGGCATTACGCCCTACCCCCGGATTTGCACTACAGTACAGGTCGAAAAGACTGCCCGCCCACCAGCATGAATAGGTGGTGGGATTGAAACACATTTTTTTTAGTAAAGTTTTAGTTTTGATTCATATAAGTTCTCCATCTGAAGAAGGCATAGTGTGCCGAAGTAAATATTGTATTTTTGTAACCAGACGTTGCGTTTTTGTTCTATTTAAATTGTAAGTCTGCGTTTGTCGAACAAGTTTTCGGCCCATTTTGATAAAGTTGCCGGAGGTAGTACATGCATGTTGAACAGAAATTTAAACAAAAAGTCTTATATATAGACTCCCATAAAAGTTAGCACGTTCTCGTTCATATCTGTATCGTGTAACATATATTTGCAAATCGTTGCCTCGATACTCGAGCTCAATAACAAAAGGCAGAAATCCATGAATTTGTAATTTCCGTCAGGTTTTAATAGGATACCATTTGGTGAGAACAGAGGAGTCGTTTTGTTTTCCACAGTAGCGCGGTTTTAAACTGACGTATAATCAATAGCTTTAGTTAACGAGAAAGATTTTCCAAGTTTCCGTGCCAATTTTAACAAATGCGAACGTAAACATGTGGAACAATTGTGAAGATTTAACTGGCATACTACTATTCGATTTCATCGAATCTCGCCATTTAAGAACATACTCGTATGTTAAGTCGAGATTTTTTTTTGTTTTGGAACGATAAAGGCGAAATTAACTGTATAGAAAATAAAACGGAATCGAATACGCTTTTTTAATTAGAGCTTTTAATTGGATTCGAAACAATATACCTACATTTAACATAATTTTATCTTTTCAAAGAGATTATTAACAAAGTTAAATAAATTATTGTGTTAGTAGATTTAAATAAACGGCCTTTTTTCGTAATTCATTTACAAAAGGCTCCCCGTTTAGTAATAACTGAAATAATTGCTTTTTGTTGCTTCGTATGAGAACAAAGGTTAATTTTCGCGATGGAAAAAAGAGGATAATAAAAGAACGAGAGAGAAATTGCCCCGTTTTCACCTTCGTCCGTGTCTAGATAAGCATATTCTTCCATAAATCATTTCGGTTAAACGATCAAAAGTCCATTACATTAGCAAATGACTTTTCACAGGTTGGCGATTAGGTCCCGCGTTTGCGATTGTACTCGGCCTACTACAATGTCGGAATTAAATCTATTCCGAACCCCCTTGTGGTTGGGAAAGGGTCGAACGTTGTTGGCGGGAACTTGTCTAAGGACCTATATAGATGTGAAGTCGAAGGAGTGAACACGAAATTTATACTCACAACAAGTATGAAAAATAGAATTGAAAGCGGTCTCTGCACGTTTACGAGATTGGGAGAAAAAGTCACAATGAAACTCTCAAACGTACCTTTTAGGTCATGAATTAGATGTCTTATTAAATATTCAAAAGAGAATTTGGGGTCTACTGGGATAAGAAGCTCTTACGATTGTGAAAAGGGAGTTCTGCGAAGAAAGGATGTTGTAATGAAAAGATATCTACCAATTTTTCACACATCAAAAGTTAAATGATTTTCGGGAAAAGGATGTTTCAGTGTTGATAATTCTACCATTTTGAAAAGGAAAACTTTTAAAAGCATGAAATATAAAATTTTCTACACGTGTAGGTAACACAGCGTACCTAAATATTAACTAAGAGGATAAAATAAATGGAAGGATAAACTTAATGGATACAACGTAGGTATACAATTTACGCCATGATTTTGAAATAGAAGGCTGAACATTCTTCCTGAATACCAAAAAGTATTCAGGAAGAGAGGATGCTACAGAGGGTGTCTCATAAATAGTGCACTATCCGACAGCTTTTATAAATTTTACCCAATAAACAAGGACATTATGATTCAAATAAAGTAAAACAGTTGCACTCGTTATAGAGAATTGTCTTAACGAAAAAGGTATATATGAGACTTTAATAGCAAGGACAGAAAAAGGTATATAAATTAACTAAAAATAAAGTACTTTTAAATAACAAATTAACAGAATCATTCTGTACAAAAAATAATTAAGACAAACAGAGAATGATGGAAAAACTGCTACATCATTTAAAAGGTTTCCTTTAAAATGAAAAAAGAATTAGAGGTGTAAATAAATCCAAAATCCTGGTGTTTAAAAGAAGTACAGAAGGCAAGGAATCAACAAAATGGCTTTAAAGAAAACAAGAAATAGGAGAAGGAAAACATTTAAATGCTTCAAACACACATACACACCCACACTCATATGTATATATATATGTGTGTATGTATGTTAATTTCAACCAGAGAAGTATATAAAACTGCAACAATGACAATGAAACGGTTATGAGGATGAGGAATAGGATGAAGATTTTTTAATGTAGTGATTAAAAGTATTTTGATGTATTGGATAGAAATATGGGTATGTAAAGAAAGAGTGGCCGGACGCATCTGCAACAACTTAAACAGGCGTTATCACACATCTATAATTCTGCTTGACGTTCAGAAAGCCTTGGATCGAGTTTGGCATGCAGGTCTCATCTCCAACACACTATCTAATCGGTGTGATCAAGTACTTTCTTACTGAGAGAACCTTTTGTGAGCTCAGTGACAGGTCACCCAAACCTAACCATATCGTCACCTTCTCTCTGCGCACCCAAACCTAATGACCGCTGCAAAAGGCCCTGTCACCTTCTAGTCTGAGCTGCCCCGTACCGCTCGACCTAGTTTCGCTTTTTAGCGCGACATCTTCAACGTTTCTTCCCTCCATTCACGCCTCTTCCCTCCCAACCTGATCCTTCTCACACCTTTTTTTTTTCTCGGGATGTATAACCTTCGGGTTGAGGGGAGATCTCGAGGAGGGGTTCTTAGTCGGTAGGCGCTACGGCGAATCCGACACTACCCTGTCGAGGGTGTCTTTTGAAGATTTCCCCTCCTCGAAAATAATCTAAACAAAAAAAAAACAGACCAGCACTCACCACCAAACGATCAACTAGGGAACTTCGACCGAGACGACCACCGCGCCACCAACGTCGGGAAAAGATTTCCAGAGACAACGGCCAAAAACCCGAGATCAAATATAGAAAACTGAGAAAACTCTAGAAGAAAATTACAGGTCGATAAGGAAAGTTATGTGTACATAAATATTTAAGACAAAAAAGAAAATATAAAAGTTATGAACAATTACAAGGTTTAGGTAGAAGAATGAATGGAGAACAACTACACATTGGATGCAAATAGACAAAAAAAATAGCAAATAAGAATGAAATGAATTGTATGTAATGATAATGTGTGGTGAAACAATATTATATTTACCAATACTAGTATTAATGAAAAATATTATAAGGAAAAAAGGATAAAATGGATAAAAAGCATTCACGAGAAGAAGATAAAATTAATTAGTTTGTATATGATTAAGAAGTTTGTCTTGAGTTATAAGAGTTCATCTATGCCGAATAGAATAATTATTATAAATAAATAGAAAATAGTAAACCAATGAAAAACGAGTACTTTGGGAAATCAAGTTTCGTTAATATACCTATAATAACTGATACAATAGTCTCATTGAATATTTTTAAGATCCTTAGCTAATTCAAACGTTAGTGTGTAATTAGTACAGGAGCACGACCATTGTTTGACAGAATGAGAAATGAAAATTGAACATTCATTTTGTTTTACCTTTTGAGTCGTCTTCTTAACAGGAACGTTGTTGACGTAGGTGAAGATCCTATTCTGAAAAGAGAGAAAAAATTGCGTTATTCCTTTGACGTCAAAACAGGGATTTAGGTATCCTTATAAGTAATTCATGAATTCTATATTAAAGCCTTGACTTATTTATTTATCACACCTTCTTTTTTGTTTCCTTTTTGTATTTATTGTGATTTACCTTTGTGTAGGAACATTCTATAATAATGGATTTGTTTTTATTTGATATATTACTGTCTCGTATCTACTTTTACTATCTTTAGTAGATCTTGTTTCAATAAAAAGTAAATAAATACATATTACCTACTATCCGAAGGTACACTGAAAGCATCCGTAATTTATTTTCCATAGCTCTTCTGATATTATGTGGGTTGTCTGTTGTCATATACAGGTTACATTATTCGTAGTTAAAAGGGTAACGGATTTAAACAAAAACAAGTAGCTTTAATCTAATAAATACAGAAATAACTTTTGCTCGCTTTGGGATGAAATGAAGTAAATTAAATAAATGAATTTTAAATGAAATATTTAATTTATTATTGAAAAAATCTCAAAGTCGTTAACTTTTAGTATAACATTCTAACTTATTAGAAATTTTCAGCAAATAATTTATTATTAACAAATATAAAGCCAGTTATAAGGATGAACATAAAAACATCGAGACAGCATTTAATAAATGCGAATAATTATGGGTTACCATTGTCGCTCTACCAGTCATGCCGCGTTAGAACGAGATAGTTGAACGACAATATTTTCTATTTCAGGATCACTGCAATAGTATTAAATGCTGTCTCCATGTTTTTATGTCCTAAGAAGATCTCTTTATGATATAGATGATAATAAACAGCGTTTTCTCTATACGTGTCTGTTAATGTTAAGCTTGCCCTTTAGTTGTTCACTTATACCTGCGTGTGTTCACTTTGATGGATGATGATTTTTTGGATTTCGATTTAATAACTTCACAAAATGAAAATTTCACATCAACAATGTTGTTTTTACGTTACATTAACGTTTATTCTACTATATATTTGCAATAATTCTTCCTACATAAGTCATAATCATTTATGAAACAATGTTTCTGTATAGACATGATGGAATGTAATAAAAAAGAATAGCAGTGTGAATGTGAAAGGGGGAGATACATAATGTTCACAACCCCAACGAGTTTCCTACCACGCAATGTATAGTGTTCCATTGGGATTATTTGGTACGAAAAGGAAGAGTTTGTGATACAAGTCTTTTAAATAACACACTGAATTTTCGAGATAGCTGTTTTTACCTATACATTCTGTTTTCACCCCTGTTAATAAAATGGGCAATTTTCAGTTTTGTTAATATTACGTACTCAATAAGTGTTGTAATCCAGAAAAAGGAAAATGTTTATAATGTATCCTTTGTTCACTTTGTTTCAAACAGGTACATGATGCTATATATGTTACATTAAAAATTTACGGCTTTTGACAAACCATTACGAATGCTACATGGGGTTTCCTTTAAGCGGATTGAAAAATATACAGTAGAAAATTGTCATGAAGACAAACGTCTATAAAAATCATACCTACTTATATTTTTTGCCTTCCATTACAAAGTGTATAGACCAAAATAATATTAACTTCTTTTCTTTGGTTTTGTACAATAAGAACGATTATGCGATACGACGAACAATATTTTGAGGATTGAATCATTTTCTAGTTAATAGTTGAAATAAATGATTTCAGTTTAATGGTACTACCGGTATTACGTTCCATTTAATTTTATGAACCAGTAAATAAAAATAAGTATAAGGTTTCTCAGAATATATATCAATGTACTTGTATTAAGTTGCAGTATATACCTATATAGTTATTTAAATATTTAAATTCACATGGGACAAAAGACGACAAACTTTTTTATGTTCACCAAAGTTTTCTTATTTGTAAAGAGATATACTGATATACATCCACACACAACCTACGAAAATACGAGTATGTACTTCTTCTTTTCAACTTACATTGAAAATACATTTCCTTCTAAAAGCACCTCAACATCGAATAAACACTGACTGACAATGAGCAACTTTCTACTTAACACGTACATCGTAAATCTTGCTCATTGAAATAAATGTTTGTCGACAATTTACTGTTTCTCCTTCGTCTTAAAATTTTATTCAATCCCTAACGTGTTTCAAATACGTGTTCGTAAATATTAAGAGGACTAAGGGCCTCGGACATTTAAAGGAAAAAGTAAATCCTTACACGTCGGTTCACTCTGTGTCCGTTTTTTTCATGGAAATAGTTCAATGCACGAAATCTATTAACCGCAGAAATGAGAAATTTTAGAAGGTAAAACTAATACGGTACTCGAAATTTTTTCTATTTTACATTTATGTTTCCTGTAATATGATTAAAGAAAAGAAAAATACTTTTATAAGTTTCTAGTTTATTTTTAACTGAAATAAAGTTGATTGATTGTGTATCGCATTCTTTGTGAAACATTTTAAATAAAATTAAATATGGGTATTTTGAGTAACAAACAAACACTGGGTTACGTTTCACAAAAAAAAATTTAATCTTCTCTACAATATTGTTTTAACCCTTGCGGGTCATTATCAAGAGCTATGATGTTACTAAAGATTAAATAATGTAACAGACTTACGATATATAAACGGATCACAATAAGCAATGGGACAAATTAACTGCAGGTAGTGATTATCTATTTGGTAGGTCCAATGACAGCGGAGAATCCAAAGTGAACATTTCAGTTTGATTGTTTACAATATTTTGCTTATTATTAATCGTTTTCTTAATTTCCAAAGATTCGAGCAAACTCAATTTACGACCTTTCTGTGCAGAATGTAAAAGTTCAATCGAATGAGTGTCTAAATTATGTTTGAAATCTAAGCAATGATGAGCTATTCCTGTATAATTCTTTTTATTCCGTATGGAAATCACATGTTTTTTAAGCCAAATTTTTATGGATCTACCTGTCTGTCCTAGGTAAAAGGCTGTGCGTTCTTTACAGTACAATTTGTAAATGCCGCTTTTATCTATTGAATTTGTTTTATTTTTGTTGTTAACTAACACACTTTTTAAATTAATTTTGTTGACTAAAATTGGTGTAATATGCAATTTGAATAGAAGGTGTTTAGTTTTGTATCCGACTTCTTTTACATAGTTAATAAAGGCATATTTTTTATTTTCTCGATCTAATTTACCATTATAAACCTGAAGAAGCTACAGTGTTAGCGAAACATATGTTGTTTTTGTTAAATAAATTTTGTGAAAGTTTTTTGTGTTTTTATATTTATTTTTTACGATGAATATCAACTTTCACAAAGTAAAGGTCGATTCCATCTCATATTTATTTTCAGGAATTGAATCAGGAAGGAGAGTTTAATTTCAATAAGTTTACGTTGTTTATTTTTTAACATTTCGTCAATTAGGTTGGGATTATATCCGTTATTGATGGAAATCTGTTTTATAATTTTCAATTCTTTTTCAAAGTTGGTTTTAGAAATGGGTAGCATTATTAACTTGTTAAAAAAACTATTAAAAACTGCCATTTTTATGTTAAAAGTTTGGTTGGAGTCAAAGGGAATTACCGTATCAGTAGTCGTAGGTTTCCTATAATTGGAAATTAATAAAGCCATTAATAATAAGCAAAATATTGTAAATAATCAAATTGAAATGTTCACTTTGGATTCTCCGCTAACATACAATGGAAAAATAATAATTTTTGTAATTTCATCTTTTTACTAGTTGCTATTGGTTTATAATTTGATTAATATTATACTTATTATCACTTTTGATTTCAAATAAGTATATTTTTATAATTTTCAAACGGCAGAAACCACATTTTTAAATCTTAAATAAACCTAAAGCATAAACCTAGTAGATAATTTGTATAACATCTAGTAGTTTAAATAATACCTACACTGTTACGTCGTTAAACAAAATCTGCTTCATCATTTTGTTGGAAAGCTGAAAATTTCAAATAGTGTAAAAACAATTTGGAAGATTCTATTGTACATTTACATTTTTAAATTTAACACCCTTAAAACTCCTTATCGTTCTGATTAAATGCTTTAGTGAATCACCCTTCTCAGTTTGCACATTTATCAACAGTTACAACAAGTTGTTACGTACACTTCTCTTATACAGTCTTCCGTTTTTCTTAATGAATAGTTAAGGGATTTAAAAAGAACTAAACAAATGAACATCTATTTTTACTTGTCAGAGTCTCAGAAAAAAGGTGTTTGTCGTTTCTGCTTTCATTTATTTCAAACAGAAAAACATGCGTGTAGGTCCTCTAAGAAACTGATAAACATCTCTTCACTATCACACTATAATTAATTACCTATTTATGTGCGAAATTCAGCTTTAAAACCTTAATATGAGATGCGCAGCTAAAATTATTCGGTAACAAATATAGACGTCAAAAAGTGAAGTAAAAAGTAGAAAATTACAGTTTTAGTCGATAAATAATTAATGATGTTATCATTATTAACAAATTAAAAACTGTCAAAAACGATACAGCCCATAAGCAAAACCAATTGAAAGAAAAAACATTGAAGGCATTAAAAATAGAGACAATAAGAATTGTTCAACTTTATCAACACCATAAGTAATCAAATTTTCAGCAAATTATCCAAAACAGATCTCTACTCGACAGGCATGAAGTAATTTAATTAGAAACCACATTTTTCGCAAAAATAAAACAAATAATGAAAGCGGTGTTAGTAATAATTAACAGTAACAAATGCGCCAATCAGACGACCCATTAGCATTACAATTAAAAAACATTTATAATTGATTGATTGACGGAAAGAAAGAAAAACACAATTGATATACCATAAAATTCGGTTTAGATAGGTATGTTAATGTTGAAGTTTAGCATTTAATACCTAAATCACAAACTGTTACATTTTTGCAAAATACGGAAATTAAGAAGTCAAATAACCTCAAGTAACTTAAATATTGATAACAATTATTTTGAACTAACTCCAACCCTTTGTCACTTACTGTAGCTGGTGTTTACAGCTATTTTCTGCAGCTTTGTTATGAGTAAATAGTCGCTATGCCTATTTTTAGGTTAACAAGCGACATTTTTTATTGGTCTGGATCATTCGAGAGATCACCAGTTAGATTCTGGGTCCATCTGTCTTGGTTCAAGTTTTTCTGTGGTATCCGTGGATCATTTAGGCAAATTTAATAACAACCATTATTATGCTTTTGGTCAGAAATTTATCGAAACTACCAGACACGAATCGCGATTTCGCTCTTGTTAGAAGTTCATCAGCGTGCCATAGGCAGTTTCGATAAATTATTGACTAAGTCGAAATGTTCCGTAAAGAACGGTTAATATAAAAATGACATAGAGGCAATTGCTGCCATCTAGTGGGTTTTAGTCGCTACAGAGGATGTCAAACTAGACAAGGCCTCACAGAGGTATTTAAACTTGTCCAGCTATATCAACAACGCAGCCTACATACGTGAATACACGTAAAGCTTAATAATAACCATTATTATGCTTTGGGTCAGAAATTTAAGTACAATATATATATAAAAAAATGGATAAAACATAACCAGATGTTTTGTTGATTTCTACTGCACTATTTATTGATTAAAAATGACAGCTGTTTCGGTATAACATATACCATCTTCAGATAAATTACTACTTGTTGTGATTCATAAGGGGGTGCGGGGGCTAATATTAGTTTTGGTTACCATTCGGTAATTTTAAGTTTAAAAGCCTAAGTTCCTAAACATTTTATATAAAAATGCATTTCTTCGACGGTTACAATGTTTGCTGGCTAATTTGCATTCTTTTGCATGCTTATATTCTATTTAATAAATTTTATGTAAGAATAATAGCTTCAACTTCAATTTCAAGTTCAACTTATTGATGGAATCGTGATTTTTAATATGAAAGATGTAAAATTAGGAGGAAAAACAAATCAATCCCATACAGTTTGGATGATGACCAAAACAACTACTGAGTTGATTAACTAATATTCATATGTAACATTTAATTATTGAAATTATAAGATGTAGATTGCGATATCGAACTTATTAGTATTAATCAGTACAACACAGGTAGCTTTGATAAATTACTGACCAAACTGAAGTTGTTCCGCAAAAGTAAGTTGACATAATGTTATATTACTGTCAGTATGTCGTCATCTACTGATATTTACTGCTAACTGTAGTATTTTATTTGATTGAAAAGACCTTATGGAGGTATGTACTTAACAAACTGCATCTACAACGCAGCTTAAAGTAATAAACTCAATTGAAATAGATCGTAAATTATTTTTATTTGTTTTAATACAAATAGTGATTCAACTTAGTTATTTTATTGAGTATCATTCGATATGGATTGAAAATTTAAATACATTTTGTTTATTTCGGAGCATGTTAAGAGAAATGAAAATGTCCATAAAATAATGAAATCGCTTTGAGTTTCCGGAAACATTTATGTATCCACGGAACTCATTAGTTAGATATAAATTCCAATTAAAAGACGCCCCATTTTACCGGAAACGTTAATATTGTATCTGTATATACAGTGAGTAATAGGATGTTAAACAGAAATTCGCTTCATTGCTCATTTTACTATGAAAATTAATTTTAAATTATTGTACGAATCGCTTGTGTGGTAGATTGAAGGAGATTGTAATTAGAACTTGCATGAAAATGATACATTATGTACCAAATGAACTAAACTATTCTTTGTGAGACAGGTGTATGTAAGGTATTAGATGAAATGAATTATTTAAGTTTTAAACTTTTGCCTGTTGCATTTCTACCATCTATTAATGCTGGTGGGCGGACAGTACCTTCGATCTTCACTATGGTAAAGGGGGCAAGGTACTCTTCAATAAGAATAAGTGGGTGGTAGTTGATTAGAGACAAAGGAAGACAGAAGAGAAATGAAAGATTATCTGTGGAATATTACTGTCCCAGTATTTTCATAAATGATCCAAGAAAGCCGTAGAAAGACTTGGACCAGGATGAAAGCTGAGTCATGATCTAGATGGTTAGAATACGCTACCAGGTGCTGTTTAGAAACAATACAATGATTATTGTCTACTAAAGGTAAGCTAATGACATAACCAACCGTAACAGATCATTAGCGTTACCATACAATGAACTACTTCTCCAGGATAAAGAGGGTAATTTGTGATTCAATTTACACCTATTTATGCAAATTCAACATGTTAGTATTATTTACAAGCGAGATTAGCCTTGCATTTAGCTTGTAATGCAATACCCATAAATTATCTATGAAGTCAGAAAATATTTGAAGTTGGTTATTGATGGTCCTGAGTAATCAACAGTGTTAAGCACTTGATTGATTCCATTTAGGTGAATCTTCTCGCTAACATTGGTTGTTTAATAATTCAGATAGGCATTAAAGAAACATCTGTTTGGAGATCCAATTAATCTCGTTACAGAAATAAGGTTCCTTTAAAAGTTGAGTGGGCACTTTCCTGGGGCGATCTCTAAAACGACTGGAATTCAAAACAACTTTTATTCGCCATCTAAATTTAAAATATATGACGTTAATCATTCCTATTTTTACTTTTTTTTCCAGTTATTTGAAGAAGATGTATTTTATAGAAAATATTATCAAGTATTTGAACTAATTCCGAATGTGAATTAATTTTTTACAACCCTATTTAGGGTTTCATTTCTCTCTCATTTGTTCTTATTAACATAATCTTAAGAAATTTTGATTTAATTTACCTTTTGACTATATTTTATTGCAGTTGTTAGTGCTTTACATTTAATGTAATCTATAGCATACACCTCTGTACGTCAATTGAAAAGAATCGCTTATGTTGCTTCATTCACATAGAAACTTAGTATTGGCGAAAATACGAGGTTAGTTTAATAAGTCCGTAACTTTTAAAGGAAAACATCAGTGTTTTTAATTTTTCATTCCTTCTAAATAATAACATTTCTTAAGGCCCTTAAAATAAGTGTTTGTTTCCACTATGACTTCTTCATTCGACCCAAATCTTTTACCTCCCAGCCATTTATTTAGGTTTGAAAACAGGAAATAGTCGTAGGGTGCTAAATCCGGAGAATACGGTGGATGGCGTAGCAGTTCGTAGCCCAATTGATGAAAGTTTTCCATGGTGACTACACACGTATGCACCCGTGTATTGTCCTGATGGAACAATACTTTTTTCTTGGCTAAATGTGGTCGTTTCTGCTTCAAAATAGTGTCAAATCTGTCCAGCAGCTGCAGCTCTGAATAATATTTGAATTACACCGCGTGAACCCCAGAAAACTGTCACCCTGATTTTGTTAGCCGATAGACCCATCTTAACCTTTTTCGCTGCACGTTAACCCGTAGAAACCCATTGTTTCGATTGTTGCTTGGTTTTTGGTGTGACATGATGAATCCATGTCTCATCTATTGTAACGAAACGTCGCAAAAACTCGTTTTGATTGCAGCTGTAAATCTCCAAACACTCCTTTGAACTTGTCACACGGTGTTGTTTATGATCGATCATGAGCAATCGCGGCACCCATTGTGCCGACCGCTTTTTCGTGTTCAAATATTTATACAAAATGTTATGCACTCGCTTTTATTATTTTATTATGCTTTTCGCGAGTGCTCACCAACCCATCTGAGATGGGCCACCGATACCCTTTTCCCAAGCCCCCTCCACAATCAAACCATTTCCCATTTGCAACTATCTCCCTTCTCGAGAACGGGTAAATATAAATTTAAGCGAACGAGTCTTATAATAGAAAAAAAAAACTAAATCTGATCCTGGATATAATAAGACAAATGACAAATCATAAATCCACTTGCCATATTGAGACGTATATATACTAGGACACAACTTGGTTCCATAAAAATAACGCTACGGCTTTTACTTTTCCTGAAATTCTTAGTGATGAACATAGAATTCATAATAGCCTGCATATGACAATATATCAATGGCACTAAATAATAATTCTTTTTAATTAAGTTGTGTACCGAATAAAATTTTCCAGAAAGAGTCTTTAGCGTCTACGGAGAAGATTTTCCTTCAGCAAAACAATTTCCATTATCTTAAATGGAATGTTTACCTAACCAATTATCTACTTGAGCTCGATTTAATCTGGAAGAATGTATTTCTTTTATTTTTTAAAGGGAATTATCTTGGATTTAGGATGGAACATTTGGCTTGGTAATTGACTGAGAAGAAATGGAAAGTAAGTAATATATCGTTAATACATTGGATTTTTAGAAAATGAAAAAGGACCCCCGTTGGGGAAGCCATCTCATCCTGTCTTTCTCTTGTCAGGGTGGTTCTTTTATTTTTCTTGGGCTCGATAATAACACAGAACATTTCGCGAAACTTGCCAAGACATCCAATTCCCGTAAGGATTACGAAGTGCGGCCCCTTTCGTACGAAAACTTCCCAAGGAGGGAGTTAGGGGGAAAAAAATAGGGTCTAAAAAAGAGACGAAGGCTTTCTAGTATTGCTTCGGTCGATTGACCGAGCATTTTGTAATAACGGCTCTTTCTTTGGGAGAAAAGTTTCGCAGACTCACAATCTAATAAATAAACGTAACTCATATGTCATTACAGCAACATTAAATAAAGATATTTGTGGGATTCCTTGTTCTGAATCGAAAACGACCACGAACAAAAATACGCAATTCCCTTCCTTTTAGTAATTCCTTTACAATCAATAAATCCTAACAAATTAAATTTATTGTGCGTTTTCGAACATAAAAGTAGTAACAAAAAGGTAAAATGTATTTGCAATTTTATTCTTCTAAATTAAACAACGACCGAAATAAATTGTTACGGATTATTAGCATCAGGTAAGCACCCATATATAGAAAGCGGTGCAGATCAGTAGATGAGTACTATAAATATATATAATTAACATAACAATTAAACAAATTAACATTTTAACAATTGTTTCGACAGTAACGTCGTTATCAAAATGGATGAGTAACAGATAAATACTAATGGTCGGAGACTTATTTTATTATTTACAATTATTTATAGTGCAGATTTTAATATGGGGGAAATCCTAGATTTTAATTGGTCGTTACAAATTTGTTGGTTCAGGCAACTAAACCTGCTTATCGTTAAAATTTCAAGTTTATTTAATCTCTAACTTTTATTAACACTGTATAATAATGTTAAATTATCTGAATCTAAAAGATGTTTGTTTGTAAAACAATGGTCTGCGATATCAGTACATTTGTTTTTATTTTCAATTGATTTAACTTGTTCATCAAATCTGTTTTTTAAGGCTTGTCCAGTCTGCCCAATATAAAAGGCATCACAATTTTTACAGTTAACTTGATATACCGTTTTTGTTTTATGTATGTCAATTTTTTATTTGTTAGTGGCTAAAAGTGAACCTAGGTTAGTTTTATTAACATATATTGTAATTAAATCACATTTTCTTAATCTCTGACAAATTTTGTTACTTAAATTATGTACATAATTTATTAAGGTGTAGGGTTGTGTATTGTTTGTATTTAGAACAGCACAGAATTTATTTAAAAATTGACATTGTTAGTTTCATAGAAATTAGTTTTTCTATTAAATTTGGGTCAAATCCGTTGTTTTGAGCTAAAACTTTTAAGTAATGAACTTCTTTATTAAATAGATGTTTTTTAAGAGGAAGAGTAATTAATAGATGAACAAATTAATGAAAGGAGCTTAATTTAACAAGATTGTCTTGATTTAGAATGAGTGAGAATATCAGTAAATGTAGGTTCTGTGTATATATCAAAATTTATGCTGCATAAATAGTTACCTGAACCAACAAAAATTGAAATCTACCAAGAAATGTGACTCATACGAATATTTTACAGGTATATCGATAAAGAATTTGTGACTATTTTTCTTCTTCTTGACTGTGACTTTTTACTTATTATTTCATAATACGAGGGTAAATCAAATATAAACGGTAATTTTACTATTTGATGCTCGAGTGTTGTTTGGTTTATGAGGAGGGGAAACCGGCTTATGTAGCAGCTGAATTCGGTTCTGTCCGCAGTATAGCCATGACTGAGCGCAAGGTACCTTCGTCTGTTACATAACGCATCATCAACCATCGGAAATTTTCACTCGTTTGAAGGCATAGTGTGCACAGTTTGGGGATGCTACACTGCTACACTGTCTTAGAATCGAGAGATTGCTTGCTGAAGGTGATTACCATCAGCCGGTTAACTGTTGAACAAATCTCATTAGAAGTGGGTATCAGCTATGGGAGTGTTCATCATCCAGTTCCATCATCACTGATGACCTTGACTTTAGAAAAATTATTGCTCGCTGGGTTCCAAGGTTGTTGACCGAAAATCAAAAACAGGTCAGGTCGGAGATCAATGAAAGACTTCTAAATCGATTTCGACAAGAAGGGTAGTTTATATCAATGTATATAGTGCACACATACAAAGCAGGTTATCTGTTTATATACGTTCTCTTTCTATTTGTTCCTGGAAATGACATAGGAAGTTGTAAGATTTTTCATTTAAATTAAGTTAGTTTCTAACTGAAAATTCTACTTGGGGTGTCGAAAAGCTTTTTAGTTTTCTCAACTAATTTGTTGAATTTTAGGTAACATTGCTTAGTTAAGTTTTAAAACCTAGAAAGTTAAATAAATAGAAACAGTAATTTTCTTTGAATTGAACAATTTCCGTTGCATTTATTAAACCATGGGATCCGGGTTAAATCTAAAACTGAATATCTGTTATCTTTTTACAAAGAAAACTGAGTTAAGGATTGTAAATGTTATGGGTGAGTTGATATAGCGGTATGGAACATTCCGAAATAGTGTATTTACATACCTACTAAATATTTTTTTGTACTTTTGGAATGGTGATTTCATCAAAGAATTTTTTGTTTGATATTGGAAGGTTTAAGTAGATGAAAATATTTTAGGTACCTAATTTATCAAAGGTAGTGACGTAAATAACGTAAAGAACAATTTTTGAAAGGCTTCGTTCTGAATTCGACAATTCAGTTTCTTTCAAAGGGTTCCCAAAATATAATTCCATTGGGGAAAGTTCAAATTAGCAAATCATAAATGTAAATGCGGCCCGATTTTATGTAAAATTAATTTGCAATTCGGATCTCGGCAAAAACATAGATTATACGGTTGGTTACCAAACAAAATTTTAGCGTCCTTTGAAAACTGCACGTTTAGATACGTAGAAGTCATTTACTGCAGGTAATTACGACAAAAAACAGTGAAGTACAACTACAACTCGTAAGCCTAGAGTTCTGTTAACAAGTACATTTATATTCCTCTATTCCCATCATAGAGATGTATTAAAGAGTTTTATTTATTTATATAATGTAGTGGAAATGACCAGCAGTTCAATAGAAACGATTTCATTTTATTTTTATAGTATTTTTTTCCTCCGAGATGTCTGATTAAAAGCAATTTAAAGATCACATTTAAAGATAGAGGATTTCGTATACGCTAAAGGGGCACCCTGTTATGATCAGTTAAAAGTTTAAAAAAAGTGTTATTAGTTACTAAACTTGTATGTGAAATCAATTTTATTTCTGTCTATTTTTAGTTACTCCTTCAGCATTAAGCGCTTTCAATATGCGGAGAGGAGGAGGTCAGCAGAAAACAAAATTAGGACTTATTTCTGTGAGTTTTCAAAAAAATTCTTTTTTAATGAGACAAATTTGATACAACTTGTTTACAAATATAAAACTTGAAGAGGATTCTAAGAAAAGCATTTTTGCTAGACTTCTCAGTTTTCCGTTTTTACTTCTATATTAAGGGCATTATATTAAGCAGCAGCCGTGCGTAAATATTGACTTTGTGTTATAATGACATTTGTTATTATTGTTTATCTTTTTTATTTTTTGTGTGTTAAATAAAATTGTTGTGTTCATCATCTATTTTCTTATCTTACACTTATGACTTGCAAAATCGAAACTACAAACTACCCTTGTTTAGTTTATCATTACAGTCAGTTGGTACAGTTCTTTCCATTGGTTACCGAGCGGCGTGGTCTAGTGCTCTAGATCATTGCTTAGCATTCGGGAGGTCACCAGTTCGAACCCGGGTCCGACTACTCTGATCCAAGTTTTCTGTGGTTTCCTTGGATAATTTAGGCAAATGCTGGGGCAGTAATATTCCACAGATAACCTTTCACTTCTCTTCTGTCATCATTTCGTTCGTTTCATCTTTCTCTCTCTAATCACACCACCCACCCATTCCCACGATTCCTGCAAGGAGGCTGAAGAGGGCCTTACGCCATACCCTCCGATTTTGCACTACAGTGTAGGTCGGAGGGACTGCCCGCCCACCAGCACGAGTAGCTGGTGGGAATGAAACACAAAAAAGTTTTTTTTTATAGGCAATCATGTTTGAAAGTTGAGGCTGAGAGATTATACTAAGTAATTAAATTAAAATAGAGAGAGTCACCAAACTTGTAATATTATGAACATGACTGATAATGCTTTAATTTTTGTTGGTGATAAGAGGTGAATAAATTACTTTTATAGATCCAATAGGTTTCTTAGTTCAGAATATGATGGATACACTAGATGAACGTATTAATCATGTCCTTCAGGAAGATGAAAAAGTTTTGATGAATAAAGTTCACAAAGAGAACCCTCAATAATTTAAGTAATGGATTCTTTCTGTTGTTTTACGGTGGAATCGGCTCATGGGGAGATACTACACAAAAAAGGTTATTAATTTTTGCAAATAAAGTAGAACTCACTACCTAAACATAAAAATGCACATTTCAAATTAAGGGTACCTATAAGGATATGCCTAGGACATCAAAATAAAGGTATCTAAAAAAGCCTGGTTGATCGAAATTGTTTCGAAGTAAAACTTTAATTTTACTGGGAAAATGTGGTTACACGTATATCACATATTTAACCCCCGCATTAAAGCATAACAGCAGAGATATCGTGATGACCTACTAGTATCATATCAAACGATTTCTCGAGATATATAGGTTCTACAAAATTAATTCCTTCACTACAAATTTCTACAAACAGCATGCTAATTAGATAATTTTATGATATATCATAATAGATTATCCGATTTCTCGAGGTCTATACGGTTTACAAAATTAATTATTTCACTACATATTACCCAATGTGACCCGAAAGAAGGGGTTGTAATAGTATTTCCGAGATGAATAAAAATTTTAGTGAAACTTAACCCAGTCTTTTGTTACTCGAATGTTATGACGAGGGGGTTTAATATGTAACCTATCGTATTTATCTGTTGCTAATTCTAAATTTGGAATAAAGCACTGATGATCTTTAACACAAAACAAATGTCTGCGCAAAACATTACCTTTGCAATTCTACTAGCTGTCTGTTACGATAACAATTAATGAATCAATACTCGTAAAGAACTACATACCGAAGTCTGAATTTCAATGGCACATTTGTTCTTGCAGCTGGATGTTTTTCATTAAATGAATGCTTTTATTATCTTACCATAAATGATGTAGTGGCGGTGTCCGACTTAAAAAAGAGGCGTTTCGTATCGCTAGCGTGTAAAATGAAAGGATTCCCGAACGATACTCTCATATAAATCAGACTGTTCTTGATAACGAACTAATTTACATTGAACATTCACGCATACGGTCCGCTAACTGGACACTATGCAAATCTGTTATTTGGGGTAAAGAGGTAACCTGAATGCTAATAAATTCTAATGACAATAGTTAGGTATATAGTACATAGGTTCGTTAAACAATTTGCTAGTTAGATACTATATTAAAGTAAATTAGGAATAGGGATAAAAGTTGAAGGGAGCATATTAAAAATTAATGTTCAATAACGGTGATTTATTTAATATTTGGATGTTTGTTTTTTCCAAAACACTTGGGTAATTTCGTTGTTGGTTTGTTTTTCCATTTTGTGAATTTCGTTAATGTTGTCAGCGACGATCGTTTCGCCTCTCGGCATTATCAAGCTTGAGTCTAGTTGATCATTTAATATAAAGCCTTTTTTGTTTAATTTGTTTATTTCTATACTTTCCAATAAATTTAATTTCCGAACTTTATTTTCAAAATGTAATAATTTATAATTGTCATTAAAATTATGATTGTTTGTTATTAAATGTTCAGCACAAGTTTATTTTGTGTTTCCGCTGTCATAACATTTCGGGAATGAATAAAATAACACAGAAAAAGTTATGACAACCGAAACTCAAAATCAACTTATGCTGAATATTTAATAACAAACAATCATAATTTTAACGAGAATTATAAAATCTTACAATTCGAAAATAAAGGCCGGGAATTAAATTTATGGCAAGCATATATTTATAAACAAATCAACAAAAAAGGCATTATAGTAGATGATCAACTAGACTTAAATAAATCCCTGTTATTGGGCATTAATTTCTAGTATCCTACCTTCAACTTCCACCCCTTCCCCTAATTTACTTTATTATAGTATAATATATGTCTGTTTGATACTTCGTTCCCGTTTCTTTTTTTCACCGTTCTACGTTGCTCTAACGGCATGGTTGCCACATGTCCAGTTATTCCAAAGAAACAGGCCATCATTCGCTTCGAAGTGCTTTGCGCATGAATCACTATTGTCGGATTTGGCTCGACTTGGAATACCCAGACGGTGGATTGCTGTTTTGTTTCGAACTCATATGCATAGATCCCAGGATATTTACTTTTGTAGATGTTATACACAGCTTTTGATGTACCGCGATTGTATTTCTTGAGCATTTTTGTGCACCAATTGACACGAGTACATTTTTGAGCTTCTGTCAAATTATGCGGGATTCAACGCGAACAAATCTTTTTCACAGCTAAATATTCATGCAATATCTTATTGATGCTGGTCATACTAATGCCCAAGGATGACTCAATATCTCGAAAAGTCACATGACAATCTTGTAATATCAGTTCGCGTACAGCATCAATGTTTTCTAGCTAAACAACCAATAACTGATTTTGGACGACCTTCACGACCTTCGTCTCTGAGCGAACTGCGGCAACAATTAAATTCTATTGTTTCGCTAAGACAAAATTGTAAAGTCATTGTAAACAACACAAGTTTTGCTCAAATGACAAAACGTACTAAGGAAGGTTATGGTTAAGATAGTTTTTTAAAAACAAAATAAACACAGGCAATGTTTAGCTACAAAACTTTATTCTATTGTGAGACTACAATAGTTATTTTGCTGACACAGCGGCTTCTTCAGGGCGCAGAATCTAATATTTTTAAAGCACGTTAAAGAAAAGTGTTAAACTAGAACTTATGTAGAGCATGTTTATTATTATTTTATTAAAAAATATACTAAATTAAGTATAATTCTCAATGATCAAATAGAAACTAACAATTCTTCTTTGTTAAATCTCAATTCCAAATTTTCACGTGTTTCTCCCACATATTAAATTCAGTTAGTGGTAATTAGGGTGAATCTTTCTTTATTTAACCTACTACTATTAAATATCTAGCATTTTTTTCGACTCGTGGGGTTGCCTTACTTACATTACTGTAAAATCCTCGTATTTTGTACGATATATGCCGTCTTTTTATTAGAAATATTTCCAACTTTGATTCAAATCCATTGTCGACTTTAACATGAAGTACTATCAAACAGTTAATAAATCACTAGAGTAATTTTTTAACTAAAGCAAATGATTTCTGTTATTCAAACCGTCGTACCGTATTCCTGTTTACATTGAAGATTGTCATTGTTTATTTGCATATGAGCTTATTTTACGTTCTAGACTGCAAAGTTCGCTACAAACACATTCAAATAAATATAAACGGCATGCATCACGAAGAGCTACTGTAAAGTCAAAACTGTCGCAGTTGAAGCGATATCTTTTGTTGAAATTCAACCTGGCTTTTCGAAATCGTGCATGTTGAACAAACATTATGTAAATCGTTCATTTCCGGCTTACGAATGATACTCATGATTATATAGTACAGCGATATTTCAATGAAAGCGACTTTTTTGTATAGGTTTAACTGGCTGTGTTAATTCCGTTACATTTACAAATCACTGCAAACTATTCGTATAACGTGTGGACACATACACACATAGCAGAGAAAAGAAGATTATGCTGATTTATGAGAGAATCTGTACGTTTTATAAGTATAAGAGTCAAGAGAATATTTTTTTTCAGACAATACATTTACCAGCAGAAGAATTTCTCAATCTCGTTGAATTGAACGTTGTTTAAATGAATCTAGTAGTAGAGATAATTAGATGAAAAACTATCAAACAACTTGAGCAAAACTTGTCAACATGGAAGTGATACCTGCCAAGTATCAGGTTTCAACTGACCCAGAAAGGCATTCCGTGTTTTTCAAACGGCCTATAAGCAGGGCCGTAGCCAGCCCATGATATCAGGGGGGGTTGAGGGACTTTTTGGGTGGGCGCAATTAAAATAATTGGAAAGTCTCAAAACAGTTGTAATTTTAGCAATTTGCAGTCATTAACTCAAACAAATCAATATTCTTCGTATAAACTTTTTCAAACGCCAAATGAATTAAATTAGCTCATCGTTGGTACTTCATAGACATTCTTTGGGGTCTGTTGATGGTTGATCCGTGTAAGTACCGATAATTCTAACTCGCAAACAGTTGTACTACATACAAAGGTACGGCAAGTCTGTAAAAGCTTGTAGGTGTCCTCAAATGCAGTTCGTTGGTTATAAATTTCAGCGAATATGTCCTCACACTACAGATAAATGTAAATGTATTCATAATTCCACCTTTTTGTGATTGTCTTATTAATACATTATTCCTTCCTTGTCGAAGTAATAATTACGTCCGTTGTCTCAGCTAATAATCGATCTCGTCGTAGTGACGATCGCTCCTATTCCGTCCCGTTCGAACCGAAAGCTAATGAAGATTGAGGTATTGATGCAATGGCAAGTGTTATTACAGTGAGTTGGAGACCGCCGCAAACGCGTAATACGCAACAAAACCGGCGTAAACAGATCACTTCGCATAGACAAAAGGGAGGAGGGATGCGGCGACGGATTGACCTGTTTTTTTTTTAAATAAATTCGATCATTTGACTGAGGGCGGGCTGAGATCATTCTAGGGAGGGCTCAGCACCCTGGAGCCCCCCGTGGCTACGATCCTGCCTATAAGGCTAGTGAGTTTTTTATTATAATTTTGTATCGATTTCTGGACGTTGTAACATTAAAATACTATTGAGGATAAGTTAAAAAGTGTCAAAATAAAGAAATTACATAAAGATGTCGAGTAATTAGATGGGTACAAAAATGTTACCAAGAAAACTCAATTTCATGATAAACTATCTTCTTTTCGGACAAATAAGACAGAGCATTGTCGTTTAATGAAAAAGATAATCACCTTTAACATAAATAAAAGTGAATAATAATAGCAATAATTTTGGGGTTATTTGTAAGTTAGGGATTCATTTTTATATGAGAAGAACCCCCAAGGTATATATTGGCCCAGGTAACTTTTTTCTAGAAATGGGTTCAACCAGTGACATATACATGGTAGGCATTGGGTTTTTTTAAACAAAGCAGTGACTCGACTCCTAAGAAGAAATTGTGGATATTGTAAACGATTCGGGGGGAACTAATTACAAAGATAGAGATGTCATTGCAATAAAAAAGTAATGGGTTGGTCTTCTGAAACGTTTAAGAGAAGTTGCAAAGGAAGTAAAAATTGAAACAAAATAGACAAAAAAGAATAACACGGTCGTGTTACTGTGTTTGCTATTAGCATAAGACTAATACTAAGAGATCTACAGATTAAATATTTTTTTCGATGGTAACAAAAAGCAAACTTACAATTTGACCAGAAAATTGTATTTACAAAAATTATCAAGTCTTTGACGTCTTCACAGCCATGTGTTTCCCCGAATCTTCTGAACTCTTTAGATTGCGTTTCTTGGAAGTAAGGAGGAAGGTGGGGTCTAGTTTAACAATTAGAAGTTGCAATTTGTCTTCAATATTACTTTACCCTATATCTAAACAACAATATCTTAGAAAAGTTAAATAAAGAATAGTATAAAAGTTACTTTTTGATGTTGGGAACTTTTAGTATGTGAGTTCGGTTTTATTTAACATATGCACGTAAAGTTCCTTGTCGGTTGTTATGGAAGTGGGTCAAAAGTGAACTAGAAGATTTGACCTCAACCAACCATAAGTGAAATACAATAAAAGTTTGTAAAAAGAGAAAAATTGATGCTGCATCGAAAATATTTCTCTTTAGCCTATTCGAAAATCTTCTGAAGGATAAAATGCTTTTGAGTATGCTCTACATTTAATTTTCGTTTGATTTTAGTGAATGAAGTAACGTCACCTTACGGTAAACGATTTTGGTTTTGATGCAAGCAACGCAAAATTTATTCAATCCAAAAAAAGAAGGTTCTAAAATCCTTTTTCATCTAATTATAAAGGATCACAGATCCCACATTTGGAACGCGTCCTACACAGTAGGCACAACGCACCGAAAGCCATATCCCACGATCAGTTTCGATCTATCGGGTCTCATCAGGTGGGCGTTGGCAGAAAGGCTTTTACAAGCTATATAATAAATATAAATATGGAATCTGTGATTCTTTATAATTAGACGAAAAAAGATTTCTAAAAGGTCTAACTGTTAATTGTCCCACACGTCGACGTAGCGGAGTATAGGTGGTTTTCCTTTTAAATATAAATATGGAATCAACAGAAACAACTATTCCGAGGGCTAATACCCCTACCAACATTGAATTACACTGTTGATTCCGAACGATAATTAGACGAAGAAAATAATCCAAAACAAGAAGGTATTAAAATCCTTTTTCATCTATCATCAGTGTAATTCAATGCCGGTAGGGGTATTAGCCCTCGGAGTAATTGTTTCTGTTGATTCCATATTTATATTTATGTAAAATTTATTATTCTTGTTTAAATAATGTTAATGAACTATCAAACTGTCAACTCCTGAAATAAATATATTTTTTTAAATAATAAAACAAAATTTAATTAATTATAAAACACACAAAATTAACAAATTGTATCAAATTTCCCTTAATTCTGTTAAATTTTCTTTTATTTATGGGAGCCAAATGAGGATACAGTTGATTAAATCTTCTGCATGACTTTTTCTATAACCTTGTTGCATTCTCCATAAACACAGTGTAAATTAATTAAATCTGAATTGAAATATTCATTATCAGCTTCGTTTTCGTTGTATATTACAACAATGGCAATTACATAGAAGAACAGTTTTTGGTTTATTCCTTAATTATTGCGATAGCAACAATTGTCCATGGCACACTTTTGTTTTGGCAAAATTAGTAAAATTAGTTATTATTCATCGTAAAAAATATACCATTCTATTTAAAATAAGAAAGTTGATAAGAACTTCCTGTATAACTGGAAGTGCCCAACAGTTGAAATTAGTTTAGTTAAATAGTACATCCATGATAACCCCTACTCCCAAATTTTCAAATATATAACATCTAATGTACCAATCAGTTTGTATGACTCTGTATATAAAGTTAAACAATGTTTTCATGTGGTAAATAGTTTTACTGATATTTAATGATAAATATTAAAGATGAAATTTACACATTTATTAAACATGGGTCATGTCTAAAATTATCTTTAAAGGATAACGCTAGAACGAAGGAGGATATTACAGTCTAAAGCTATTTTGTTTATACTGGAGATTTTGATTCTGCAAGGAATATCTTAAACGACAAACTGACTTTACTTGCAGATCCATTGTTTACTCTATGATAAAATAGCTTGAGAATATTACCGACATAATAGAGGTTTTATATTAGTTTCCCAATAAGGGTATAACGTAACGTACAATATAATGAATGTTAAATTCACTGTACAGCGCAGCGTATGACGTCAGGTACATTCTCTCATGGTGACGTTTCGTACCCCCTACTAACTAAGATAAATGAGTTCTACACGATGATAAAGGACTTTCGAAAACTGTCAGTTGCGTCCCCAATTTCATGTTTCCTGGATAGCACATTATTTCTGAAGCGCCTTGTGTTAAGCAAAAATTAGAAAACGGTCAATCTCTTATGAACAATTAATGTGAGAGCATAATAAATTTCACGCAGGAACTCAAGAATCTAAAGTATTAAAAATATGTTCTTTTTGTATAGAATAAATAGAATAAAAATTGTTTCAACACATATATACTTTCTCGATGAATCGTTTCGACCAAGACGGTCATTATCAAAAGTACTTGTTATACTAACAATAAGAAAGTCTAATAGGTAAGTATATATATAATTGAAAACCATGAAGTGATAAGTTGCTTAGCAACAAAAGTGTATTGCTTGTTGATAATTTAATTTGGTTATTTATTAAATTTGACTTTGAAAACAATGCTTTTTTATTTTTAAATTTTCTAGGAGATTCAACTTTTTACTTTTGGGTTGAATATGTAATATTTTTACGTTATTCGTATCAATTTCATGTTTTTCACCTACACAATGTTCTGACAAGCCTGTTGTACATATTTTTTTCTTAATGCTACTTACATGTTCTTTCAGTTTAACATTAAAGGCACGGCCACTCTGGCTGATATAAATAGCGTTGCAATTTTCGCAGTTGATTTGATAAACTCCGTTTCTTTTCATTATTTCGATTTTTTGTTTGTTATTGACCAATAAACGATCTAAATTGTTTTCATTAGTTACCACTGGTTGAAGATCGAGTTTCTTTAAACGTGTTACTATTTTGTTCGTAGCAGTCTTAACTAAATTAATAGAACAATAATTAATCGTATTTTTGTTAGTGGTAGAATTACTAATATAAATGGAAGACCTGGTTTTTGTTTTCAGTTTTTTATTAAGTATATACGTAACTATAGAACAAGTATTCTTGATAATGACGAGTTGTTACCTTCTTTTAGGACTAAAGAGAGCTGAATATAAATATTCGGTAATCCTAGGGCCATGGATAAGATGTGGTAGTGGCTATCGCTAATCGCCTGCCGACGGAATTATTAGGTAAAGTTAGGTAGCATTATGATGTAGGTGAAAACCATGAATTTGATACGGATAACGTAAAAATATTACATATTCAACCCAAAAGTAAAAAGTTGAACCTCCTAGAAAATTTCAAAGTCAAATTTAATAAATAACCAAATTGAATTATCAACAAGCAATACACCTTTGTTGCTAAGCAACTTATAACTTCACGGTTTTCACCCCCTTCTCATCTTCCTTTCCTCGAGAGGATCCAGTTATAATTATATATATATACTTACCTATTAGACTTTATTATTGTTAGTATAACAAGTAGTCTTGATAACAACCGTCTTGGTCGAAACGATTCGTCGAGAAAATATATATGTGTTGAAACAATTTTTATTTTATTTCTTCTATACAGGGAAAACTAAGTGTGTAAGAGATTTGAAAATTTGGAAGTAGGGCGTATAACGGATGATCTTTTAATCTAAAATAATTTCAATAAAAAAAAAAACGCAATTATTCAAAACTTTTAAAATAATACAATAGAAACATCCAAATGTATCGAAAGAGGAAAAAAAAAGGAATGGAATGACAAAATAAAATATGGTAGGTGCCATTTGAAAAAAATGAAATTATTCGTGTTTAAAGTTTTTAACTTTCTTTTTTTAACGCCCTGTATAAATTACAAAGCTTAATTTTAGCACAACATTAGTCTTAAGACTTGACTATTACTAGGAAAAATTTCATCATTGATTAGTCAAGTTATGATTTTTTATAGTTTGGTTTGCGTTAGCGATATTCTTTCTATAAATTAAATTATCTCAGAAACTATTCATCGTAAGCATACAAGTTAATACGAAATTATCTAATTTTTAACACCCTTCGTTTTCCTAAAATGTGTAATGTATCACTCAGTTTGAATAACCTTGTATAAATTTAGTGTACAGGGCGGACTTAAAAGGACAGTTTAGTATCAGATAAATAAAATAAATATAAATGATTGGAATTATCTCCGGGCTGAGTTGCCGTGGTCGATTCTGGCAAACCAAGCCAAAATCGACCACGGCAACTCAGCCCGGAGATAATTCCAATTATTGACACTGGCCGTGAAGGCCTACATTCCACTATTAGTCGCCTTTACGGGGAGGAACTTTTCAAACTCATACGCATTCGTCGCAGATTCATCGCCGTAGTTGAGGACGAAACGTCTGGCAAACCAGGCCAAAATAGACCACGGCAACTCACCCGGAGATAATTCCAATTATTGACATCGGCCGTGAAAGCCTACATTCCACTAAATATAAATACTATGTATCCGTCCAAATTTGAACGGATTATATAGAGAATGACAATGTAAATGAATTTATTTATAAGATGCACACTCGTGATTGGTTTGTCGAACTCTATTCTACTAAAATTGTAAAATTATGCCATTTTTCATTATATTACTTCATTTTTTTTTTCGGTTTATTAAAAATCCGGTAGATTTGCCCTAATATACACATTAAGTTATTGCATTTGACATTTAAATTGTTTAAAGTAATAATGTTTCAAATTTTTACTGTTCTGCGAGAGGGTCGTAAAAAACATCCGAAATAAATTCAAGTCATTTTATAATGCGTATAAATGTACCTCTACGTGCTTATTCATTAATTAAACGGATTAATTTCAATCGAAAACTGAGTCTATGGCCGCATTTAAGAAAGGATCGGCTTGGGTCATAAAATTAAACATTAGAAAACGTTCGAAATTAATTTAGCAGTGCATTAAGCAAGCGTCTCCGTTCGTAGGTCGTAATTAAACTGAAGTCATATTTTGGCCCTATCTCTATATGACAGACTGAACCCCGAAATCGCGGTAGTATGTCTGTATGTTGTATCTTTAGGCCCTACTTGTGCCAACTCTGGCTGTTGGCTGGTTGGCTTGTGTTAAGTAATTAATTTCCTACTAATTAAAGCCTATATAACATAGGAGTCACGCAGCTGCGAAACTATTATCTCAACCATGCGTCTTGTCCTTCTTTAAGCAGGTCTGCAGCTGACATTGTTTCACGAATCCCATATTTATCGTTAATTAATTCTGAAAATCATCTGAGGATTGGATGATATGTTTTGCTTTCGGATAAATGAGAAACAACAACAACAGGAAATTTACTGATAACTGTGTATATGTCTAGTTCACGTAATTGTTGGATAGAAAACGGAATAAAACGTAATACCATTAGAGACATAAACAAGGAACAACTAAATTTTATTTATAGATTTGTACAGATTTTGAGAAATAATAGACGGATTGTTTTCACAAAATGAAAATCGAATAACCAAATTCAAAAATTTTTATTAAGACCTTCATGTGATCAAGTAAAAAATTAAATTAAATTAAAAAAAGTTTTTGGTCAGTAATTTATCGAAACTACCAAACGTAAAACCTTGTTCGATATTATCAGCGCACCATAAGCAATCTCGATGAATCATCAACTAAATCAAAGGAGCTCTTTACAATTAAAAAGATATCATTCTAGTTTTATTTATTTATTTATTGATATCTGCTGCTATAAGAATTTTATACGAGGATGGATCAAATATAAACAGATTTCACAAAAACACAAATTTCTCTATTTTTTGACATATCCCCCTGGTTTTTTCCCAACGCATTAATAGTTTTTTTCATCCCGTTTTCATAAAAAGAAGCAGGGCGGGTGGATAGACATCCAGTTGCGCACAAACGTCTCCACCTGTTCATCGATCTGAAATCGCTTGCCTCCTAGTGATTCTTTGAGGGGCCCAAACATGTGGAAATCATAAGGGGATAGGTCTGGGCTATATGGAGGGTATTCCAGCTGAGTCCAGTGCATTTCACCGATTTGGGCCTGCGTTATAGCTGCGTTATCGTGTAAAAGTAACACGTCACGAATGGGGTACGTCCTCCTTTTTCGGCGATAAACAGGTTTTACCTGACTGAGAAGGTTACAGTATTAGGCTGCAGCACACCTCGCCAGTCCCAAAAAACCGTGGCTAAAGCTTTGTCTGTAGACAGACCTGTTTTCGGCTTCACTGGGTTTGATTCATCTTTGCGCCGCCATTCTATGCTTGCTCATTTTGATGTTGGTGTATAATGGTGTACCCACGTCTCATCGCAGGTTACAATTTTGTGCAAAAAAACACCTTCTCCTCTTCTTTTTGATCTTTACTCAGCAACTTTGGAACCCAATGAGCTGAAATTTTTTGAAATCCCAAGTTTTTCGTTATGACTGTGTGGACACTTCCATAGCTGATGCCGAGTTCACCAGATATCTGAAGCACAGTGGCGTGGCGTGCCGTGGCAGTCCCCTTCAATAAGGTTTCTAACGCGTGCAATGTTAACCGGCGAAATGCTGGTGCGCGAACGACGAGGATGATTTACATTTTCGACACCATTACGATTACGCCCATCGTTAAATTCTTTGCGCCAAACTTTTACACGTGGTCACGAAAGCGTTTCATTTCCGAATTGTACTTGCAATCTGCGCAAAATTTCAGCTGGTTTCATGTTTCCACGTGTAAGACGAATAATAATTAGTTGCGTAACGCTGATATGCTTCTCTTTCTCACACATGGTGATAACTATTAATCAAGCAAACGCAGTAATACGAGGCGTCGTTTCCGTACCACCTAATATCCCCACTTCACGTTCCTAATGCCCGGATGCTCCTTGAACAACTATCCGGCGCGCAATTCAAAAAGGCTCGTTTATATTTGATCCACCCTCGTATGTTAGTTTATAAGGCCTTTGTGTAACATATGAAAAACTTTTAAATAACTCATTCGATTTAGTCGGTAATTTATCGAGACTGCCTATGGAGTGATGAGATCTATTCAGACCGAAATCGCGATCCTTGATAGTTCTGATACATGGCTGACTAACAACTGATTTTATTAATTTGATTTACGTGCCAGTCACATATATATATAAGCTGTGTTAACCGTTCGGTTGGACAAGTAGATGTTTTAATAGATCCCTTGTCGAAACATTTCAAACACTTCAATTAGCAACAGTCACCCGTAGATCGCTATCCTATTGCCTTAACTGGATATTTTAGTTACATAACCTTATTTCAATAAATTCTAATGATCGATGTATAAAAGAGAAATATGAAAAATAAGATTTCTTCAGGAGGAATTTATTCGTAAATTGAAGTTATAAGGCTCGCCTTTATATGTCTACAATAAGTATCTGTGACGACTTTAAAATCCTTTTGTCAACGAGATGGTACTTCCGCTTAAAAAAAAACGCAAAAGTGTTTTTCTGTACTTATCTCCTTCTTTATACCTCATTTGATTTCCATTTATTTTCGACATATCCATGTAAACAGTTATATTGGTTAAATTTTGCTCCGTTTTTCAAATACGCAGCAGAGAAAAACTTTATTCGAATTGAGTCAAAAGTCATATGAAAAGAATAGGGTTCTAGTCAAGGGCCTGCTTGGAATTTTCAATTTCTTTTATCAATATTACCGGAAAATATGTTTTATTTTCGTAGCTATGCATTCCGAATGTTTCTTGGTCATTTTAGGTCATTGTTTCAATAAAAATGTCATAGACTTTTCTGGGAATGGTAAAAGACAAGTAGAATTTTTAAAAAATTGTCGGGTAATTAACAAAAAAGAAAACAACATTCATGGCGTTATTATGCGGTAATGAAAGACAATGGTGCCACTCTTTGGAACATACCGCAAAGTTTCGAATAGCGGAATCTTTTAATATTTATTTGTATTGTTACAGAACTGTTGGACTGAGTGGAACAATTTATATGCATTTGGATTGCAGACAGAAAATTAATCTAGATCTAGATTCGCTTTACAGTTGATAGTATTTTAAATGAAAATTATACGTTGGTGCATTCGTCGACCTAGTGCAGTATTTATATGTCGAGAGAAACTGGAAGTATTCTAATCATATGGAAAATTGAAATTATTATATTAATGTATATTTCTGTCAATCCAATTAAAGGACGAAATGTGAACTGTATAATTAGTTAAATAAATATTCGTTCATATCGTTGAATGCTAATGAATATTGTACAGTAAATTTATTATATTAATTATTTATTTATTTAATGGTATTATGTGGCTCAATATTTTCATCCATTAAACTAATTTCGACAAATTATTATTAATATATATATTATGGTGTCGTATGTGTTTTTAAATTTATGTTTATAAAGTAATGTATGTGAGATTTTAAAGCTTAGTTTTAAGTTTATAAGAAATGATTTTAACATAAAAATGTAATAACTAATTAAAAGTTGGTTGGGCGCCAGACAGTTCTAATATCAGTGTCAAAATCCTTTGTTTAACTGAATAAAGGCAAAAAATAATAAATATGAACTAAATTTTAAAAATACTTTTATTAAAACAAAAGAAATTAGATTCAACGAAATTGAAATACTTTTAAATTCAAAAAAAATCTTATATCTAGTTATAAAAGTTACAGGAAAGTTTCAGAACGTAAATAATTATCTCAGAAGTCGGTTCAATGAAATTTTTTGATATTTTAAGAAAATTTGCATAAATCTAAAAGAAAAGTTTAATTTTGAAAAGAAATGAACAATATATCAAAAAGAGAAAAATAATTTTAAGATGATCATTATGCAAATTACACTTAATATAGCAATATTATTTTAACTGAGATTATACGAATTTGAATTTAAATTTTATAAAAAAAGTGATATTGATTAAAAAAAACTACACTACATACACTTGAGTTTCTTGATTTGATTTAAAGGTTTTCAAAATTAACTTACTACTTTGAAGTTTTTATAGTTATAACATTGTATTATTATTATTATCTCTTGATAATATAAACTTGTAAATTGATGGCACTCCGCTAATGGAATCGACTTACAGTTCACACTTGAAAGTCCAGTTACTTATACTACTGCCCGTTATTTTTGTTAAATTGTTATTAATTTATTTGTTTATATCGATTCTTCACTAATATCACTTGATTTTATTTTGACGATTCATTTATTTACAAGGTAAACATCACCTCAATTATCGCCACTTTCTTATATAATTTTTACAATAATTTTAAATTTAATTTTTAAACAGCGTGTTAGTCGTGCGGAGTCTCGATATTAACTTTTTTGTTTGATTTTCTTGGTTTTCATGTAAATAATTATTTCTACATTCACCAAATGTTAATAATCTACCTTAAACTCACAATTTTTACCTAAAGTAACAATTGTCAAATTATTTACAAAATTACCATTTTCACTCTTAATATTTATAATTCGTTTACTTTACTCTATTTTTCAAAATAAAAGTAATAAAAATTATGGGTCTGGAAGACAACATACGCTTTCTAACACTTAACAACAATTGATTATTCAATTGTTTCGAAATAACAGCACAGTGCTTTCATTAACATTATACGTAACATTTTCACAAATTGTAAATTTTCTCAAAAAGTATAAACAAAGGAATACGATAGCCCCATATCAACAAACGCCAAATCCAATGAGGAATTCGAATATACAGTCAAAATGGGTCATTCTATTAAAAAAAATTGACTTATGTCCCTTTGATGTTTACCAACATTGACCTCAAAATTTGAACACCCTGTACAGTTTAGTTAAAAACCACATTTTTTGTTTCGATAATGTGAATAGTTACAAATAATTTTTACGAGTTATAAAGCAAAATCTCAAAAATTAATTGGATTACGGTTTTTTAAATGTTAACGTGCAAATGTCAAAAATTTTAAAGAAAAATAAATAACTCAAAATCCATCAATATTTTCGGGGTAGTGTCTCCTATAAAATATACATGAATTCAGATTTTCTACCGGAAAATGTAAAAACATCTACTTCCGGTATAACTGGATGTAAATCGAATTTGAAAATATTTTTAAAAGAAGCGGCATAAACAATAACCTAATGAGTTTTAGAATTGGATTCATTCTACTAGTTCATATACTTCTAATAGCCCATAATCTTGAAAAACCCTGTATATATACACATCTAATTACTGAAGATTTTGATAGTATAGTTATCAGTGTTATGTAAAGAAGTATAATAAGTTGTGTCTTATGAAAAGTTCAATCCTTCCTTTCTTGCATGGAAACTGATTAACATTTTAGTTCTTCCTTGGTGAAAAGAATTGTGCGCATTCTATCAGCTTATTAAATTTGTTATGATAATGAAAATTCGCTTCCTCGTCAAATTTTTCAACTTTTACTCGCTCCTTATCTCTTCCCGCTGAGAGGAAACCGTAGAATCGAATATTCATTAAAAACTCAATACTGCAGGAATGACGCGGAAAATATCTAATGTGCAGATAAAAATGCATAGCATGGAAGCACTAAATTTTTCGAATCTGTCAGAATTCATATCGTGTAACCTGCTTTATTTCGAGAGTAAAAAGTAAGATGACGATTTAAGGTTGCGGTAAATTGTACGTAATACTGAGCGGGAATTTTATAGTGGAAAATCGAACGTGTTTACTGATGATTCCATACACTTTATTCAAATTGTAAATGTGTAAATTCTGTTAAGACTTATGACGTTATATGGGATTTATAAATATGGCTTTCAATACGCTGATTTCAGAATCATTCAAGTACATATATTCCGTTCAGTTTAATTTTGCCTGTTTTGTATCACAAAATAAAATTTGTAAATATTTTAGTTTATTATTTATAATTGGCATGATAAATCAACTAGTCCCTATGCCTAGGTAGTTTGTACATCTTGCTCTTCTATTTACAAAGTTGGTATAAGTTTGTCTTACTTTTTTGTTGTTGCACTTCTACTGCATGAATATTTATACGAACATGTTCGAGTATCGATTAATGCTGACACACGAAGGCGGCACGTTTCATGTTGAGAAAAATCAATGGCGGAGAATAGACGTTCGAGAATATTCTGTTGTCATAACAAGTCGTTTTATTTTGAAAGCGGTCGAAATATATTCCCGTGTTTTGTATTAATTTCTCTCGCTAAATAAATACCCTCGTCTCTGGGTCAGATAAATATTCAAAGTGATACAGTGATATAAATAAAGTGCATTATTTTTTATCAGATAAATAAGTAGTTTAAGTTTGTTAGTAGTGTTTAAATGATTAAATAAATAGTTGTAAATAAATAAGTGAACTAGGAAATTCGTTACATGTTTTTATTCGGATAGTTTAAGTACTCCTTGCTTAATTTTGTAATTTTTTTTGTTTTGATAATTAAACGTTTAATTGGAATAGTCAGAAAGTTGTATCGAGGAAGCTTTTAAATATTGTAATTCCATAATATCGTAGAAATAAAATAACACAAGTTACAAACATTCATTCATCTCTTCATAGACTCATAACGGTGCCTATGTCAGAAGAAGATTACAATAAAGAACTAAATAGGATATATGTCATTGCCAACAATAATGGTTTTAATACCTCAATAATAACAAAAATACTTAATAAAAAATTATCTAAAAAAACACTTAATTTTGTTTATCCGTATATAGCTAACAAAAAAACTAATTTTAATTCACTCACATACATACATTTTTTAGTTAAAGTAGGCAAATACATATCAGATTACACTAATTCAATAATTTCCTTTAAAACGAACAACAGGCTTGGTAAATACATAAAAAAAAACAATTAAAAAAATTCTAAGAGAGATACAAAACAGGGGTTTATAAATTAAATTGTGGTAGCTTCAATAAATCTTATATCGGTCAAACTGGTAGGTGCTTTAAAGATCGCATTAATGAGCATAAAACGAGTTTTGAAAATAAAAACGATATTCTATTTATGCACTACATCTAATTGAAAATAATCACAGCTTTGATGAAAATTTCAAAATTTTATATATAGAAAAGAAAGCTCTTAAATTAAATTTATATCAAAGTTTGGAAATCAATAAATTAAATAAAAAAGGTATGATCTTAATGACCAATTAGACACCAACAATGCTCCTTTGTTGCACATTTAGTAGAATATGTATTTTCTCCCCCCTCCCGCCTTTTGTAATTAGTATTTAAGTGAATTGTTACTTAGTTTAAGTTATAGTTGTTTCTTTCACCTGAAGAAGACACTGTGTGGCGAAATATGCATTGTGGTACAATAAATTGTGTCATTTTATTTCTACGAAGTCAGAAAGTTACAAAACAGGAAATAGTGATTGAAAAAAAATTTCCAAGAAAAGTTATAATTGATTGTGCACCTTCAATTATAAATACTAACGATTCATCAGGTTTTGAAGATAATAAATTATGAAAAAAATACAAATTGAACACATTTTCATAATCAGTTAATTTATTGCAATCTAGTTACGTATACATGCATTATAATTTTGACAGACGAAAAATAACTGTAACTATTGTATTACATTGTCTTTAAAATAAATAATTAAAAAATATATACCATTATTAATTATTACTTTTTTAAAAATCAAATTAGTATGTGGATAAAATCCTGTAAACATCACTGTAATTTATAAATATTCGTGTAGTAGTAACACAACAAATTCACGCAAACTGTGTAAATAGAAAAGAAAAATTCATAAAAATTTAACTATCTGCAGCGCTTGGTACCTCCGACTACCAAGAAAGACAAGAGATAAGAGTATCTTTCTCTTACTTGCGGTAGATAAAGGGGCTAGTCGTCTTATTGTGCCAGTAACAAGTAATAATGTAAGTGATTTCAAATTTTAACTTTATTTTCCAAAACCGGAAAAATTCAACGGAACGCACGTTAAATTTTGATACTTTTATTGGAACTATAAAGTCAATATCAATATTCAAACTTTGTTATGTGCATAGGTTGTGAAACATTTTATTAATTAGTTTAAGAAAAAATAAAACATTGAAAAGATTCGCAAATTTATTTAATCGACAAATGTTTCGGTCGAATCGACCATTCTCAAAAGCGTTTCATACGTGTGTTCATTAATTCGTTTTTTAATGGATTTGCAACTTTAACCCATGTAAGTTTCGTTACATAAATCACAGATGATCTTGAAGTTTGCAACGCAGGAATGTCGGAACATTGTAGATTTAGATTTAACAAAAACTAAAATCATACATAGTAATATAGCAAAAGGTAGAAAACTTTCTTTGTTAAACATCGCTTATAATCTTTTATACTTTCTTGAGAATGATCGGTTCGACCACAACAATTCGACTAAATAACTGAAGAATTTCAGTTTTATTTTTTCTTAATAAAGTCAATATTTTTAAAGATTGATGATTAAATATCTTGCTTCCTTAAACACCAAATTAAACAATTAATTTTATTGCATAAAGACAATGTTATGTAGAGACAATGATATTTTCCGATTTTCTAATTGAAAATTATCCGTTTAGTTTTATTTGTGTAACATAACGTAGGTTAATGGAATAAAATTTTCTTGGATTTCGATTGTTAGTTGTCGTTAACATGTTTGGGTTAAATTGGGATTAAAATTAAAGTTGTTGTTTATACGGTAGTATCAAAGTTGCGAAGCTACGAAATAGTTGTCTGAACTTTCACCATTTGTGACGGTAACTAACAGGATTCCTATCTCTCTAGTAATAGTTATTGAAATTGTTTCAGTTACTGTTGTTGTTCATAAATGTTTCTCTATGAGCCTCCACTGCAATCATTCGTTCATTTCTAACGTCGACACTTCGTTAACATAAACCTTGTTACAAAGGACTCAGCAATCACATTTGTAATTTTCACAAGACTTGTCCAATTAAATCCTTTGGCTGTTATAATTATTTATTATACTAGATTACACGCTGTTAAGTTATTATAACATAAAATAACAATTGAAATTAATAACTATTTGTTTAACAAGAACTTTTATAGGCGACTAAAATTTTTCGTTCAAGAGCTTTCCCCTTTCTTTTTATACGATTTCTTACTGGCCTTGAAGCCCTATAGTTGTCGATGGTCGATCATGACCACAAATGAGTCTATATCTTTTAAACTATCAATTTTCTAATAAAATTAGACGGCGGTGTATTAACTTCTCGACAGCTCTCAAATCTCGAGATATTCCTTTCGGAAATTATATTTTTAATTCAAGGGGAGAATAGTAATGAATATACTTGCCATTATATTTTTATATTTTCCATTTTCTTTGTTAATTAAACTTGTAATATATTTTACGTTTTTTCGTAGGGATAACCGAGATTTTCAGTTTTAAACCTTATATTGGAAAAGCTGCACCCATTGGGCCTTATTGTGGACAGCGCCTCTATTGACTATACTATTATATATTAATTAACATTGCTGCTCCTAGGAAAAAGATCTTGACTGACAGACAGGCGTAAATTAAAGTAATTCTATAAGGGTCCGTTCTTTCGTTTTTAATAACAACGTAAGGAACTCTAAAAATTATTCAATGGCTATATATGTAACACATGTCCCAGGCTTAGCAAAGAAAATACGTTTGTTTTTAGTTCAAAATTGGCTTTATTCATCAACGTAATCTCCATCAAGAGCAAAACAATCATTTCAGGGCCGCCATTTCAATACTACTTTTCTAGAACAATTTTTCTTTTGCCTTCAGCTCCGGCGATAACTTCTTCATTCGAGTGAAATTTCATGCCGGCGAGCATTTTTTTGAGTTCTGTGAACAGCCAGTAGTCGCTTGGAGCCAAATCTGGAGAATACGGTGGAATTGCTCCCACATCAATTCGAAGTTCAACTTATGTAGTTTTGCCATGGTGCCATTGTTTTGATTTACTTGTGACACGGTGCGTTGTCTTGATGAAACAAAATTTTTTTCTTTGCCATATGCGGTCGTATCTTTGCAATTTCGGTCTTCAAACGCTTGGAGCGTTTAACGCTAGACAATTACTACAATTTACTGTTGATGGTATTTCTTTTCTCAAGATAGTCGATGAATATTATCAAGGCCATAACCTTTCTAGCCGATTGTTGTGCTATCGGGCTCTTTGGACGAGGTTTACCAGTTGCTGTCCACTGCTGTGCTAGATGACGATCGTTTTGATTCTGGAGTGAAGTGTTGGATCCATGTTTCATCCGTTGTAACATATCGATGCAAAAATTCCGGTTTGATAAGTTTAAACATAGTCAAACACAAAATCATCAACACGTTCTTGTTTTGTCTCTGTTCTGTCAACAGTTAGAAAACGCGGCACACACTTTGAACGCAGCTTTCTCGTGTTCAAATGCTCTTCTTGAAATATAAAGTCAACACGTTCTTTTGATATTTTTACGATGTCAGCTAACTCACGCAATTTCACTTTTCGATTATTCAAAACGATTTTTGTTTTGTTTTGTTTTTGGTGTTACCGCCTCATTTGGAAGTCCATTGCGTCAGTGGACGTCCTGCATCATCAGTGTCTCTATGACCACGTAGCAATGTTTCAGCAAACCAACGTTTTATTTTATTTTCCTAATTAAGTACTGCAGTTAGTCCGACTGTAACCCTTTTTATTTCTAGTACCAATTTTGGCTTTTTTCTCTGGCACGAATGTACTTCATTAGGTTTATTTGCCAATTGTTTTCCGGAATAGATTACGCGGATTAAAAAGTTTTGAAAATAAATTTTTTAAGCCGCTCTGTAATAGCACGGGATGTATACGAAAGCGCTATCTGAAAGTGCCATTTGTCATAAAATAACGCACGTAAAGTGTAATATCCCATCTCCTCCGGTATAACAACACTTACCATGCGGACGGGCCGAGGCTAACCGGATGTTACGACGTTAAATTTACGACTTGTGCATTTAATGAAAATTGTTTTAGAATCCATTCGAGGAAACGAAAATTTCGTGCTGGTGACGTTTCGTGGACGGGAACAACAGATTGCCAATAAATACCTTAGTTCGGTATGAGCCAATAACAGTAACAGGTATTTGTATATATATTACCTATATCGATTGTAGTGGTGCCTCGGGATACGTTTTTCGAAAGGGTACGACAGAAAACATAAGAGTTTGTTTCTTTCGGAACATTCGTATAGTAATTTATGGTAGATGTGCTGTATAAACAATGGTTAACATTTCTTAAAGAATTACGAGACTTCTCAACGTCAAATCTTGAGATCAAGTATGAACTGTGCTCTTAAGCGTATGCCTGTCTGTTCGTTTATGTAATTGTCCGTAGTACCGGAGTTTCAGAATGAATAAAATAATTTAAAGGCAGTTTTTCTCGAGTAAAAGTTCGGATTTGAAGAACGGTTCTAATGCCATGTTTGGTGGATTTAAGAATTTCAGTATTTGAGCATGTTAATCGTTTTTTGAAGGTTTTGACTAAATTTTGCTCATAACCCGTTAAATTATAATGCCTCAACCAAACAGAAGATACAATTTCATATAAATTTCCTAAAGCTCAAACAAGGACTTTTCATAATTAAATGATTGACTCCGGTAGTGGTGGTGTCAGGGTTCAACTTTTGGTAAGTGCAAATTTCAAAAAATCAGTTTCTCAATGAAACTGAAAATTATTAGTTCTTATTTTCTTGACGCATTTACATCAAAATTCGACTTCAATCCCTATATATTACAGAAAATGTATTAATTTTTAAAACAGTCAATTTAGTCGGTATTTTCAATTTTTTTTTATGATTTGAACTATATATATAATTAAGTTGTACTTTTTTTTATAAAGACAACGAAGAAAAATGGTTTGTATTTAAGTAGTATACGACAACAAATCTTTTGTCAAATTATTATATGACAAATAGTAACGAACTGTGCACTATTAAAATGTGCAAATGGTTTTGTTTGGGTATTTGAACTGTTACAAGGAACAAAGGATTGGAATCCAAGGCACTTCGACAAGAACAACTGACGGCGCCGATGGTTACATGAACTTCATGATGGTTCGTACTAGGAAGATTACTATAGATCAGGACCGGATGACTCGGATAAAATTAAAAATTAAATTAAATCAATTGGGATTAGAGGAAACGTTGCCTTTGCGAGGGAGTTTGGAATATATGTCCAACCGAACCGATACCAATGTACCGTACAGAAGTTATGTCACATGTGTACAGTTGAAGTGATCAAATTACTTATTCATGCTTGATTTTTGGCGTATTTTCAAAGTTATGAAATAAAACACAGAAAAAGGCAAATTCGAGCTAAATTCTTGTATCAATTCACACGAGATCGAAAAGCAGCAGGATAATGGCATTTCACTTGACCCAGGAACGACTAACCGGTGTACTATGCAATGATGATTCCAAAGGTTCGGTTACAGAAAATTGTCTTAAAAATGAGGCGTGTAGTAGTTGATAACAGGCAGCTAATAACGACTGACAGAAGGCGTTAGTTATAACCAACCTAGTCATACTTATGCTTGGTATCCGGGAGGTTATCGGTTCAATTCCGTCCGCCTGTTTTGGTTTTCTATGATTTCATTACATCATTAAGGCAAATGTTAGGATAGTAATATTCCACAGATAACCGTTCACTTCTCTTCTGTCTTTATGTCGCCCGCCTCATCTGTTTCTCTCTTACTACAGCCCATCCCGAAAATGGAGGCCTTACGCCATACTCTCCGGCTTGCACTACATTGTAGGTCGGATAGACTGCCCGCAACCAGTATATAAGTAACTGGTGGGAACGAAACACCCAAAAGTTTTTTGTACTAACCTGAGCACAACTGGTTCGGGAGCTTGCTTCTTAACTAACATAAAGTATGACAGTTTCTAACCGCTTGTGAAGGACTGGGAAATAAAAAAACTCGATGAATGCTCTACTATATTTAGAACATTAGGACAGCAATATGTATTCTTTGAAAATGGTCCTTTGATTGAAACAATTGTAGAGTTGTGAATAAATTCTTCTGTTGAAACTTTTCCGTTTTATATTAATATATTAATATATTAACAATGTCTCATCACCATTTCACCTTAGACAGTTTATATATTATTAAAAGTATTATTTGCCTTAAATAATTAATAAAGATATAGAAAAATGAAAGTTTCTGTGCGCAATTTAATAAATAGAATTTTATTCTTTAATCACACAAATTATCTATAACCTAAGAGCATCGTAAAAAGTAATAATGATACTAGGGTTACTACTTATATTTTGAGACTAATAATGAAAAGACAGTAATTTATTACCGAAAACAGCTTTATTGTTTTTCAAAGTATTTTCCATGATGATCAATATACATTTGAATGCGCTCGAACTAACTTTTTCCACTCCGATTGAAGTACCTCCAAATATTGTTTTTGAATGTATCAACGGCTTCTTCAGGCGCCGAAAAACGTTGGTCACGAAATTTATTCTTGATATGAGGGAAAAAAGTAATTAGGTGACAAATCAGGGCTGTACGGAGCATGACTCATTAATTGGAGGCTTTGGCTAGTCAAATAGTCAAATAGGTGGTTGTTTCAGCCGATGTATGAACGCTTCCATTGTCAAAAAAAAATGGTTGTGTACTATTCAGAATGCACATCCTACGTTGATCTAACGCTACGAATCACGTTTGTCTGATTTGGCTCATCTTGAAAAACCCATACGGTGGTTTACTGTTTTGTTTCGGGTTCAATTGCATATCTTGATTATTTTTGTACATCAATTGACATAGGCATCTTTCTGAGCTTCTGTCAAATTATGCGGGATCCAACGAGAAAAAACCTTTTTCACAGCCAAATGTTCATGCAAAATCTTATTGATGCTAGTCACACTACACACTAATGCCCAAGGATGTCACATGACGATATTGCAATATCAGTTCGTGCACTGCAACCAACAACTGATTTTGGACAACTTTTATTTTGTCCCTGAGCGAACTGCGGCTACTATTAAATTCGATATACCAGCGTTTCACAGTAGCCAAGGATGCGGCTTCATCGCAAAAAGTCGGAGTAAGTTCACTTCTATCTTGATAATCCACGTCGATGGTAGTCGTAAGAAATCATAGCCGAAAATGTTCACGTGTTAATTCCATTTTTTCGTTAAGACAAAATTTTCAAGTCACTGCAAATAACATAAGTTGTGCTCAAATGACAAAACATTCTGTAGAAGGTTATGGTTAAAAATTTCAAACTTTCAATTAGAAACGTCAGATGGTATCTGTAAACACTTATTGCCAAGGCTGAAAATATAATTAGCAACCCTCGTACATAGACATTATGTATCGTGATTTAGTTTAGGTACGCGGTACGAAGCTGGATTTAGGTCAACGACGTCTCCCATTTCCAACATCTGTTGAAACATGTAAAGGTGTCCGAAAGTTTTCGGAACTCCTAAATTTGCATTTTCACCACGATCATAAATATATTTCATGATAGTTTAAGAGCCACCATAAAAATAAAACGAGCATTTACGTTTAAACGTTTTCCTGTTAAATTATTCTACACATAGTAACGCATAATAAATTAAGGCGTCTCGCCTGTAGGTAATGAACAAGTATGTAACCAATTTTCTTGTAACAAACTGTTAATTTTTCTCGATACGTTGTTGGCATTACTGATATTTTATAGCAAAGAAAATTATTTTAGGAATGTTAACAACCAGAATTGAAATAACGATAAATCCAACAAAGGGTGAATTATTGATCACGTAAATATAACTCAATCTGGACTACAATAATAACAGACTTTCGGTCTCCTGGGCACATTGTCCTTTCGTTATTGCTAAGTCAAGCTATTCTCATCCAAACACAGGAATCCTGCCTTAATGTCTTCCGGAAATATTGGAACAAAATGTGAGTTTAACAATAGGAAGATCATTTGGTCAACTGTGAAACTATATATTCCCAAATATACGATGCCTATAAAATTAAGCATTCCATGTTAAAATTATAATGAGCAATAGGGCATTTCGTTGTTGAACGGTTAATGAGGCACATGATTATCTAATTATATCACCCATAATGTCTTTTTTTTAAAGGACATTTCAGAAATACAAAAAATTTCCTATTTATTTTATTTTAAATTTCGCGCATATTCATGTTTTGAAGTTTTCAGTTATTTTGCTACAATTAACATATTTTTCATGCACTTGCTGTGTTAACAATTTTGGACAATATTCCTAAATATTATATTTATAGATTTAAGTGGACGTTTCCACCCCTGTTTGTCGAAAGAGCGTAGGAGAAAGTCGCCTATATTGCGCTCTCTATCTCTTCAGTTTTTAATACCGTTTTTAAAAGAAAAGGAAAAAAGTGTCTAAACAGTCGGATATCTGTAACAACGCGTGCGCTTTTTATGAGAGAAATAACTAAAATAAATCATTATTAAACAAGTGTTATTCCATGTGCCCTTTTTATTTTTTCAGATTATTAACTGTTTCTAAAAAAATGATCACTACCGTAACAACTATGAATCATTGCCAATTTACTCAATATAAGGTAGTCTAAATTACTTGTCATTATAGAATACCTCTAAAATCGTTAAAAATTAAACAGTAAGATAATTTTCAAAAAAGAAGGAATTAAAATCCTTATTCGTCTAAATAATAAGATCAAAGATCTCCCATTTGGAACGCGTAGGGGTATTAGCCCTCGAAGTAGTTGTTTCTGTTGATTCCATATTTATATTTATATTTATCATATAGCCTGTAAAGGCCTTTCTGCCAGCGCCCACTTGATGAGACCCGATAGATCGAAACCGATCGTGGGTATGGCTTTCGGTTAGCTGTACCAACTTGGTAGGACGCGCTCCAAATGTGAGATATTTGATCTTAATATTTAGACGAATAAGTATTTTAATTCCTTCTTTTTTTAAAATTATTATAGCCGTTTGAACAAAAAACTTAGACAAAAATTATTGGAAGGTATGTTTTATGGGTGTCATGCTAATAAGGAAGTAAACACCAAATTTTGTTCAATTAATTTTATTAAAAATTCCGGGTCGAAAATGGTCAAAAGATTAAAAAAGTTTAATATTAGAGTCATTGATGTTAACAAAAATAATTTAGGTAGCTTTTTGGTTAATAATAAACGTAAACTTAACACCAAACAAAAAATGGCGTCTATCAACTCAATTACAACAATTACGATGAGATGTATCTGGGTCAAAGAGTTCGTTCTTTAGACATCCGCCTAAAGAGTACTTAGCGAGCATAAAAAATAAAACACGTAGCACTGGACTTTCAGAACTTATTTATAACGAAAAACACACTATAAATGACATGATTAAACTATTACATAACCAGCCTAAGAGCAAACAATTATATTTGTTAGAATTTTTAGAAATTAAGAACGCATTAAAACATCATAAAAATATTGTGAACAATCAATTAGAATTGTATGTCTATAACACGCCACATTTGTTAAATATATAATATTTGGGAATTTTTCTCATTATACATATTGTATTTTACTTGCGCTAATTAGGTTTCTGTAGTTATTTAAGTGGTTCCATGTACGCTTTTACTTTAGTATTGCCTTAATGTACTCTTGATACTGACTGCTTAGTCGAAACGATTGTTGATTTATTATTAATAAAATTGGTTGAAACATTTACACTGTTTTTCTATATTTATAAAACTAATACTACTTAAACATACTTTCGTTTGTGATTATTTTCTTTGAAATTAAGGCGACTTCGTATCAAATGAAGATGAATAAAGAATGGAACTAAATAAAACAAACACTAACAACAATAACAATTTAATTAACAACAACAACACTTAACAACAAACTGACAGGAGATGAATTATAAGGAAACAGGTAGTGATTAATCGAGGTCGAAATCATAAGTGAAGTTATTTTAGAAAATGAAATAGTTAGGAAGACAGTTTAGAGGGGAGAAAATTTATTCAAATTAAGGAAGGGAACCAGATGGAAGATAGTTCGGCGTGGTCTAGTGATCTAGATCATTGCTTAGCATTCGGGAGGTCACCGGTTCGAACCCGGGTCCGGTTGCTCCGGTCAAAGTTTTCTGTGATTTCCTTGTATTACTTAGGCAAATGCTGGGGCAGTAATATTCCACAGATAATCTTTCACTTCTCTTCTGTCTTCATTTCGTTCGTCTCATCTTTCTTTCCCTAACCACACCATCCACCCATTCCCACGATTCCTGCAAAGAGGCTGAAGAGGGCCTTACGCCCTACCCTCCGGTTTTACACTACAGTGTAGATCGGAGGGACTGCCCGCCCACCAGCACGGGTAACTGGTGGGAATGAAACACGAAAAAGTTAGTGCAGTTGTCAATGACTCAAGATAAGAAATACTAGGAAAAATAATTTAGTCCCAAACCACCGAATAAATTCGTCATTAAATAGTAATTAGGAAGGTACGAGAAATATAGACGTGAAGTTGCTAGTATGTGAAATTGAATTGTTAAGGGATTAAATGAAAGTGCAGCAATAAAGTTATTTGAATAGAAGACAATATAATTTTATAGGTATAAGGAATTTAGTAGAAATATTTGAAAAGATATTTAGATAGTGACAATAATAGAATAGTATTAAGAATAGAAATATTTGAAGAGACACAATGAAAACGGAATTTTAAAAGAACTATTGAAATATTTACAAAATAATAAAAGAATAATATTTGTAAAGACAAACACAATAAAACTACAATTATAAAAATAAAATAAAAAGAGTCGCCACAATACAATATGTAGGTACTAACTAGAATAGGGTTAACTTGTACACCATTCTGTTTGATGTTACTATTGTTATCAGAGTTTAAGCTTATTTAAACCTCCACCTTGACATTAAATATGCTGAAATGTCAAGGTTAATTTTGGAAAAAATCATCGATAGAGTATAATTACATATAATGAATGCATCGTTTGATAGCTCTCGTATACCTACTGCATCCTACGAACTTAACGTTCAACAGAGTAGAAGATGCTAATGTATATGTAGTGAAATGTTTAGCTTTATAAAGTGGCGAATTATTCCATTGTAGCGAACAAAGGCTTTTCTTTACACAACCTTTGCCATCACTAATAAGAACGAAGTAACAACGAGTTGAAAGTTTGATGATAATAAGGAGCTTAATATATTAGTTCAACATAGCGTAAAAGCACTAAACACAACACAACACTGAAAGCACATTAAAAATTCATTTTCTTTATAATATATTAAATGTTAAATTAAAATATGTTTTTGTCGAAGCTGTATATGGCGTGGTAATTAGAACCAAAGAGTTATTTTCGAGAGAATACTAATCAAGAACATTTGTTTGTTCTATTTGGTTACGTTCCTAAGATGTAGAAAATAGTTCTTAGACTTTCACGGCCGGCGTCTATCGGTGTGATGTTATATTCCGGGCTTTTTGGCCGTGGTCCATGGAATTTGATTCTTCCAGACGTTTCGCCGAACTTCGCTGACGGCATCTTCAGTGGTGACTGTGCTGAGTTGTAACTGATGCAGTTTGAGAACGGGTTACTATTCTTATACTGGAGTCGTTACGGTGAGTGGTTTTCCGGTTGACTGCGTCCATGTTGTTTTGTTGATCCAATCTTTTTCGGTTGGTGGCACTTTGTTTATTTTTCAGAGTAGGTTTCCAAGCTTTGCTGATGTGTAACTCATCATCTCTGTTTATGTTATTAGGATGTTGTTCTATTTCCAAAGCTTCACGTCTAGCTAGATTGTATAATCCTGAAGTTCTAACCAGGACAGTAGTATCTTTGAACTGTATGGTGTGGCCCTCCTCAAGCGCGTGTTGAGCTAATGCCGATTTCTCGGGTTGAAGTAATCTGATGGCTCGTTCGTGTTATTTCATTCTTGTCAATATGCTGCGCTGTGTTATCCTAACCCGTTCTCAAACTGCATCAGTTACGACTCAGCACAGTCACCACTGAAAATACCGTCAGCGAAGTTCGGCGAAACGTCTGGAAGAATCAAATTCCACGGACCACGGCCAAAAAAGCCCGAAATACAACACCACATCGATGTAGAAAATAGCTATGCCGTGGGTTCAGTTTGACAGGCCGATATCCTTATTAGGAAAGTAAAATGTAAAAATACGAAATTACGACAGGATAGAAGTGAAAGATTATTTAAGGAATATTACTGCCCCTGCATTAATCTAAATAGTATAATTCAAGAAAATTTGGACAGAGCAGCCGTACCGGAGACCTCCCGAATTATAATCAATAATCTAAACCACTAGACCACGCTGTTCGGTAAAAAAAATTTATATAGCTGGTGCAACAATACATATAAAATATTTGGAGAGTCCACCAAACTTGGTTTTTATAATCGAAATTGTGTTTAAGCTGATCGCTTGGTGAAACATTTTGAATAATTTGACTAAAAGAAACACTTGGTTGTTTTTTACATTCTATCACATTACATTATATTATATTTTATTCGATTTAAATTAACATTCATACATCCAAACTCATAATCAATATAACCAAATCAAATCAAATAAGTGTAAATGGTGAAAAATAAAGTGTATATAAAAAGAAAAGCAGTCCATTTTATTATAACTTAACCCAAAGTACCTTCGGAAGACGGAAATACATAAATCAGTGACACAATTTTTAGAAATCAGTAGACATAATAAACAAACTAAAATTAAATGAAGAAAAAATAACAGGTCCATACTATTGTGTGCGGTTTTTATTTTTATTACTTAAAGAGCGTCAAGTGAATTACGACTTATTTGCTTACTTAACTTAATGTGTTGTTTTAACTTATCGCAAATATTTGGATGATTAAGAAGTGTTAACTATTCCTTTTCGCTAACTCATTGAAATTTACATATAAATATTTATATTAACCGCAAATTGCCAAAAGAATTACTTACTTTTACTTTCGTTCTCGGCAAAAGAAAAATGAAAATTGTTTGAGGTCAATAAAGATTTTATTATTTTTACGAATCAAGATGAATATTTGAAATCTTAGGAAATTAAAATATTCTACAGCAGCGGACAAGATAAAAAAACTACCTAAAAATGGTAATATAAAGAATTTTACATTATGCGGACGTTCCGCTTTAGTAGCTATCTTATAAAATACTGTTTTGCATATATCTCGGTAACAGATGGTCAAATTTTTGAATTAATCATATAGTTTCACAAAAATTCATAAAAATTGCACCACAAATAGTTTAACAGCTGGCCCTACGAAAGAAACCTATAAAATGCTTCTTTTATATAAAAATACACGAAAATATTTTTGTTTCCTATTTCACTGAACACCGCAATGACGTTTGAAAGAAAAATAATTATTTATATGTATGGATTCCTGTTTACTGTTTACTTTATGTATTTTGATAATTTTTAATTGATTGTATTTATTTTTTGTAACAGACCTCATAAAATCGCAGTTATCGCACTGGGCAAAATATTTCATAAGTTTATGTACAGGTTTGGACAGGTGAACAATCGATCGTTGAAAAAGGTCACAAGTAAATTTGAAAAACAAAATTTAAAGAAATAAGGGCTAAAACAACGCGTTTTTTTCTTTTGTGTGTTTCATTCCCACCAGCTATTCGTGCTTGTGGGCGGGCAGTCCCTCCGACCGACACTATAGTCCAATGCCGAAGGGTAGGTCGTAAGGCCCTCTTCAGTCTTCTTTCAGGAATCGTGGGAATGGGTGGGTGGTGTGGTTAGGGAGAGAAAGACGAAATGAAGATAGAAGAGAAGTGAATGATTATCTGTGGAATATTACTGCACCAAAATTTTCGTAAATGATCCAAGAAAACCGCCAGAGCAGCCGGACCCGGGTTCGAACTGTTGACCTACCGAATGCTAAGCAATCATATAGAACTCTAGACCACGCCGCTTGGTGAACAACGCCGTGCAATCTGTATATCAAGTCCAACCTTGCCCTTATCTGGCCACCTCCTTTGACTAATTTAATGCTTACGGTGAAGCATGATGCAGTGTAAATTTATTTATAAGTATAAAAACCATTTTCGTTTTTGGTGTTTGGTACTATGGATGTTTTTATGGCATAACTGAACGAAATTTTTCAAAAATCATTAGTTTCTAATATTATGTATCTGCAATTTTACGTGACAAACTGAGTTTTTTTTTAATATCATGTACAATCCATGACACCAAATACACACCATATTTAAATGAATAACTCCGAAATGCCAACTGTCATCCCTTCTTTAGCTATAAGTAAAGGTACCTTTAAATAGAATGTAATTTAACATTAGCATTACTGATATAATGACATACAAAAAACTTAGTTTTAAAACCTTAATATGTACAACTTTCACCAAGTAACAGCCAATTTAATTAATTATTAGCAATACTGTTGATAATGACTTTATAAATCGAAACCGATTCAGTGTTTAAATAAAGTAGTAACAGTGTAAATTTTACCGTTGTTTCATTTTCTTACATTAATATGGAATGTCACAAAATACAAACTAAAACATAGATTTTCAAAAAAAAACAAGCAAATATCCTTCAATAATTAATAGACAACCATAAAGTTTTAAAAATTAAAGCTACTTGTTAAGCTTTACTATAATGCAACAGTACGGAACCATTTTGGATTTATTATTGCTGTTACAAACTGAATCATTTCTATTATTCACAAGTCTATTTTCTCAAAAAACAATCGGAATCGGCGAGCATGCTTTTCTGAATAGATAAATAAAATGGACGTTAAATATTCCAGGTGCATATTTTATTCAGTACCACATAAATAGTTTTTCCATTCTTATATTTTCGTTTTAGCCATTTTTACTTGACTTTAGAAAATGGCAAAACGCCATATATATGCTCACTTTAAGCTCGAAAATCCTTCACCCATTCGGATAAAGAAAAGCAAACATGTGTTTTCTTTTCCGCTTACTCGGATAGTACACAATCTCTTTTATTCGTAATGAGCCCTTCATAATTCCTGCTTTAGTTCTTTACCCTTCATCAGCATAGAGCCATCAGTCCGAAGACTGGTTGGACACGCACCTCCACCTCCATTCCTTCCTATCCTGAGCAAATATTCTCATTTCTCTAAAACTAAAACGTTTTATTTTATATCCCAAACTATTTGCAAATAGTAATATTATCTAGACCCTTCTCTGCCTCTATTTACTTCTATTTTTGCCTTTACTATATCATTAACTAGCCCTTTTTGTTCCAAAAGGTGTCCCTACCAATCTATCTCTCCTGTTCCTTATTGGCTCCCATAGCTCCCTTTGTTCTCCTCAATTCTAATTTTCTATCCATGGTATTTTCAACAGCCGCCTATAATACCACATCTCAAATGCTTGTAACTTTTTCTTTTCTGCCGTGTCCACCGTCTACGTTTCACACTTATACAGAGCCGTGCTCCAAACCTACAAATTTATTAATCTCCTTAGAGTTTCTAAATTAACCGATTGCGAGCACAGAACGGATTTCGAGCTACTCGATCCTGTGTTATCCTTTGTTATATATCTATATCCATCTATTTCCCTCTTGGCTGATCTTACTTCATGTAAATTAAAAATCAGACTTCTAGTTTTTCATGTCCAATTTTTGTGTTAGTTGTAGTCCTATTTTCATCTCAATTATAAATCAAATCTTTTGTATTATTTTCTTATTTATTATTTATTATATTTTTTGTTTTCATTCCGTACTCTGCAGTTAATACAACTTCCATTTATTTATAGCTGTCTCTAACTCTTCCATAATGGATGCTATATCATCCGCAAATCTAATCATGCTATTTTGCCTCTGTATATCTATTCCTTAAGTTGTCCTGTTGCATCTTCAATATATAGATTAAGAAGTAGCGGTGACAATGTGCATCCCTATTTAACTCTGTTCCCAATATTTACATCCTTGCGTTGTCCAAATTCTATTTTATTACATTCGTTGTCCGTATTTTTAAAATTATTGATTATATATTAATTGCAATTTTAGTTAACACATTTTTTTAATTTTCTTTTTTTTAATCTTTCTTCGCTTCAAATGTTTTCGTTAAACTTTAAAATGTGTAATATCTCTTTAATCAAAAGTTGTTGCGTTCCCACAAGGCCAATTAGTTCTGATTAAACTTTAAAAATGCAAACACTAGAGCAAAGATTAAGTTACATTTTATGAAGCTTGAGAAAAGTTTATGACTACCATTTCAAGAAAGTATTTTTTCGTTACTCTATACCTTCGGATATAATAAAGTGAAAATAGTAATACAAATTTAAAAGCATAGTTCTTTTTGTATGTACGAGGGTAAATCAAATATAAACGGTAATTTTTTAAAATAAATTTATTGATTAATGGTACACACAAACTAAACATTTAACAGTTTTCAATGTAGTCACAGTCACGTCCGTGCTCTACATACTTTTGCCACCGATTTGGAAGCTTGAATATTTTTTCTTCATAAAAAGTTTGAGGGCGAGTTGTCCAGTTGAGCCAATTGCGCGCGTACTCCTCTACTTCCTCATTGCTTTCCAATATTTTGCCTCAAAGTGATTCTTTCAAGGGCGCGAACAAAAAATAATCATAGGGTAACAAGTCAATAAGGTCGAAATCGATTCAGAAGTCTTTCACCGTTCTTGGACCTGACCTGACCTGTTTTTGTTTTTCGAAACAACAACAACCTTAGAACCCAGCGATCACTATTTTGTTTAATGCCAAGTTCATCAGCGATGATGGATTGAATACTTCAATAGCTGATACCCACTTCTAATGAGATTTGTTCAATAGTTAATCGGCCGATGGTGATCACCTTCAACAAGCTTTCGAACAGCACGGATGTTGTCATTTGTAAGACTTGTTCTTGTGCGTCGATCATGACATTCATTTTCGACACGTTCTCGCCCATCTGTACTGTGCACAGAACCGAGCGCAGATGCTACCTGAGCTGATATCCCTACCTCATAAACCAAACAACACTCGAGTATCGAATCCTCTAGATCGGAATTACGTATTAAGCTAAATAGTAAAATTACCGTTTATATTTGCTTTATCCTCGTACTATATAGTAATAGAAGAACGAAATGTTTTCAAGATTATGTGATGATAAAATATGAGTAAAACTAGTTAGCTGGGATTATGAAAAAAAGTAACAGGGAATAAGTATTACACTGTGGGAAATACATATGGATAAATGAGAAACTAAAAACAACGGTAATAAAAACAAATAATAAGAGAATGGTTTGAAAAAGGGTACTACTACCAATTACGCGGTTGAATATTAGTAATAACCCATGGTTGAATATTAGGTACTAGGTTATTACACAATTTCGGGTGGAAAATGTTAAGAAATAATTAAGGAATTCAATGGAATAAAAATGAAAACTTTTTATTTGTTCTATAAAAAATTGCAGAAATTCATATTATCAGAATTGTGTATTTGATAGTAATTGTAATGAATATAGATAGATAAAAAAGGTGTGTGTTATTATGTGCACGCGTTGGAAGTTATGCTTCTATTACATATTTATTTGGTCGATATATACGTAATCATAATCATCTATTTACTTAAACAATCAATATATTTGAAAACGGTTTCAAAATTATATCCTAACAAAAACAGTTGATAGTTGATATAGTAAATAAAGATAGAGAATATTCTTGAAATTGATTCAAGAATAAAAATTTCATATTCAATGCTGTTACTATTTCTGTCTTTTTAAACATTTTTCTTATTTAATTAATTATTTAATTCCCAATTTCTAACCTCCTTGCTATTGTTTTGTAACCCTGAGTACTCACGAGACAAAACATTCATTACTCTATCACGATGTAACATAAATTCTGTGCACGTGCTACCAGAATTGATTAAAGTCATACAAAGTTCTATTAAAGTTCTTATTAGGCGCTAAAATTGTGATATACATGGGTAACATAAATCCTGACAAACCAAACCATAATTTATGTTTATTTGTCAGTATTCCTTTTAAAATTAACGTTCAGAAATACAATAATTAAGACTTTGAATTTACCGTTCGAAAATGCTTTTGTGATTCTTTTCGTAAACGTGCTAAGAACCCTTGCAGTATAATTTCTAAACGTTTGAATAATAGCACTATTGTTACAAATGTCACTACCAGTAATCACTTCTTTTCGGTCATTCTTTTAGGTATTTTGGCTCATATTACCTCAGTTACTACCAGAGAAACATAATTCAGACATCTGTTCTGGAAACATTTATTTCAGTCGAACGTTTCAAATCGTCGAAGAAATTTCTCTACCGAAAATTATTTTTCTTTTATCCTGCCCGGTTGGCTGTTGCGTCAGAACAGATAAGCCATTAATCTTAATTAATCTATGACCTAGGCTCCGTCAAACATGAGGAAAATTGTCGGTTTTACTGAAGTAAAATAAAAACGAACTGTACGTTTTTCCTTTTGCAGAAGACGTAGTACAAGTATACCATATAATGTGGAAATCAATAGTTACTTTAAGGTGTATTACTCGTCAATGCATTAATCCCTTCATTAAATGCTTTAAATTCAAACTGATAATCATGACTCAATGAAGTTAGCTAGTCAGAAGAATGTTACAGTTTATTAATTTTCGATATATCAATCTAAATTTTAATTAATAAAGTTACGAAAACATTGATAAAAGAATAGCTAATAAATTAACATTATCAGTTTGCGTAACTGATTTTTCTTTAGAATACAAGTGAATTATTTTCGTTATTTCTTTCTTAAGACAGCCTTAATCTATTTTTGAAACATAAAAATCTTTCCTTAATTTTGTTTATAAAATTTGCTTAAGTGAATAATAACATGTGTATGTGCCATCATCACTACAGAATCGTTAGTTCAAAGACTGGTTAGACACGCACCCCCACTCGTCTTTCCTATGCAAAAGCCAAGCGTTGCAGTATCCTAAAACTAGAATAGTATTCATCTGCCCCTCTCTACTCCCATTTATGCTTTTAATATGTCTGTAACTAACCCTTCATGTCTCAATAGATGTCCTACTATTCCATATCGTCTTCTTTTCCTTATTGTTTCCACAACAGCCATTGTTCTTCAACACTATCTAAGAAGTGATGAATTATTAAAACAATAAAATACGTTTAAACTTTCACGAAACTTTATTAAACTAGCTTAACAATACTGTTTCACCTCACAGAGGCATCTTCAGAAGCTGAAGTGTGTTTAAACTGTTTGTTTGTAATAATTTGAATACGTTTAAACAATAATCTGTAAGTCGCACAACCCAACTTGTACACACCCCACTAGATAATAAGAAGTAGGATTGGTAATATAAGCCCTTGCTGTAAAAACCCAATTTAAACATATTTTAGCTTCTGAAGATACCTCTGTGAGGTGAAACAGTAGTGTTAAGCAAGTTTAATAAAGTTTCGTGAAAGTTTAAACGTGTTTTATTGTTTTAATAATTTATCATGAAGATCAAATTTCATCAATTAAAGGCCAACTCAATCACCTATCTAAGAAGTGGTTTCTTTTTGTTAAAAGCGACAATGGGTATCCTCCTGCCACTATGGTTTTTAATAAATACAGCATAATAAGAATTATTACATATTTAAAATTATCAGTATCTTTATATAATATATCTTATTTATATTTGTGGTATACATCTTTAATTACCTATACTTGCCAGACGATAATGCAGTTGGACTACTTACGGTATAGCTACAGTTTTGGTCGTGCCAACAGTACGAATTGATTCAGACGATTAGTTTATATCACGACTTATAAACTATCATTCTAAAGTAATATTGTGTTAGTCAAGCCAGCTTGTGGAATTTTTAGAATATTTGGCTTTGCTTTTGTGTCTTAACTTACATAATTACGACGCGAGCAGATCAATTTAATTATGTAACTTCTATTTAAACAATGAGTACCTACAGAATGTTTAGCAACTTTCTTATAATTAATCAACTTTTTCTTAACTAGTATATACACGTTCATGCTAAGTATGTTTAGTTTTTAGAGGACCCAAATTGAGTTCAAAGGTTCTAACTTCGCATGAGTGTAGGAACAGTTTTATGTGAATAAAGCCCATTGTAATAAGTAACCGAGGGAGAAGTTAAGTTATAGTGCGAGCAACCTCGACTAAATACTCTTATCAAAGATAGTTTCGAACTGCTTGGGAATGATCAGCATTAAGGCAAGCTCCTTAATGAAGTTTTAAACTAAATCGTAAAACACATGATGCGTTTATCTCTGTTTTGCAAGCTTTTATCATACGTATAGTTACTAGGTCTGCGAAGTATATAAATATATTATATTCCACTGCTAAATACCTATATAAAAGACAAAAGAAGGAATAAACACCATAAAAAGTTCAAAATATTTCAATTTTGGTTTTGCTTCAATTAAAATTTTTTAAGACAGATATTTCTACTGAAATTAATAACTATCTAAAACACATTGTTATGTTTCCTCATTTTATTATCCCAAGTCGCTGTGGCATTTATTTATTGTAACAACGTATTGTGACCAAAAAGTAAGTAAACCACAACATAATTATTGCTTTTTGGTAGGTATTTTTGAGTTTTTCAAAACGCGCTGTTATTATTTTCACCTATAGATTATGATACAAACATTGCGTTTTAAATGAATTAGAGAAGTTACAATGCGTTCTGCAACAACAACTAATGTGAAAAAACAAAAGTAAACAGAAACACGAGTCAAACAATTACTGTTGAAATAGAGTTATTCTTTTTAATTCATCATTTTATCTAAAAATGTGTTCCTTTTATTTGTTTGTACTGGTCTGTAAAGCAGCTACATTTTTTCAACTATCTGATCCTTTAAATGGATGTTGCCTTTGTAATTTATAATGTATGATAATATCAGACGATCAGATTGACGAGTCAACGAAAAAAAGGGAATTTAATAGTAAAAAGAGATTGTCTCGAAGAAATTAGTTTTCAGATATTTAAACTTTAAACTGCGAAAGCATAAAACTGTTATTAGGTTTTTTTTGGAGGTTCCGTTCCGTTATTCGATAATTTTACCGACACAATCTAATCATACAATCGTATTGTGCAATACTTCTGCTGTAATTTCTGTTTTCGAATGTTCAAATGGAATTTTTCTTCATTAAAATATGCATTCAACTTCGTTTTGACGCCATTCCAGGTGCTAATCCTCGAAAATGGGAAATAAAAATGAGAAACCGTACATTACGATAGCATTATTAGTTTTTGTTCGTAAAATTCTGGAAAAATGGAAAGTGTTGAAGCCTAAATTTAAAAATTTTAAAATTTTGAAGTCAGGTTTCGATTCAACGTACCAAATTGTTTGGGATAGACATTATTTCGTTTTCGTTATAGACTCTTACAAACTTGTAAATATATTATAATTTCTTGAACTTACAAGATTCACTTCTTCAAAAGTGGACAAAAGGTCAAAGTGCTAAGACGATATTAGTGTAACCGAAAAGAGAAAGGGTAGCAACCCTAACATGTACAATGTACACGGCCATTTGTAAAGTGTAGCTTTTCTTCGGGGTTCTCCTAATGGTAGAGTTGATTGTGTGCGTAGCATTAAGAGTAGTAATTCGGTTAAACGAAACATATCCGTAGAAATAAGTCTACAAAGTAAATTGGAACCATCTAAATGTACTTACATTTACGAAAACATTTGGAGAAACGTTAACCACAGCGTAAATATTCTGAAACAGAAAAAAAGAACCGGGTTAACATATATGTATACATCTGTAGATTAACACAAAAAATATTGAGTAAGAGCCCGAGGCAAAAATCAATATATGGCACAATATATGGCAGCCTTTGTACGACAGTTGCGGCGGTGTAAATCTTTATTTCAATGACACAACGCAATGCAATACAAAAGGAAGTATGAGAATATTGGAGAACTACTTGGATGTATCTAGAAACACCTTACGACGTTCCATGATATAAATAGGTAAGTGTATATAGCCGATTTTAGGGTTAAATAAATTAGTTATTATTTAAATAAATATGTGACTAGACGGTTCGTTACAATAATTAAGCTAAAACAGAAACCATAATTAGTACTGTTGCTACTTTTTCACAAAATAATAATTTGTAAGAAAGTTTTACTTATAATAATCAAAAGAGGACACATATCTTTAGTTGAAAAGGTACTTAAGATATTTTACTTTAGTAAGGCCCTTCTCAAATACGAGGCATGTTTTTTTAGGTAAGTACCGCTTTGAAATCCTGCCGCTGCAGCGCTGCGGTCAGCGTTCCGCGCATGCGCACTGAGTAACTACATTTCTCACCTACACACTGACGCGATAACAGTTTAATTCACGTTCTTTATTGAGTGTTTAAGATGCCTCCGATAATCGTGAGTCCCGCCGACTGTGAAGTCTGGACTGTTATACGATTTCTTAGTGCTAAAGGACTAAAACCGATTGATATTCATCGTGAGATCTGAGATCTGTGCAATTTACGGACAAAACATTATGAGTGATGGAATGGAGAGGGAGTGGGTGAGAGCATTTAAAGATGGCCGCACAAATGTGCATGACAATGCCCGTCCACATGTGGCTAATCGGACCAATGTTCTTATCACATCTTTTCACTGGGAAACTCTAGATCATCCTCCGTACAGCCGTGATCTAGCGTCCAGTGACTACCATTTGTTCCTGCACTTGAAGAAACATCTGAGCGATCAACGTCTTCAAGTCATTGACGAAATAAAAACAGTTGTGATGCAGTGTTGAAAAATCAGGCGGCAGAGTTCTATAAGAACGGTATTCAAAAACTGGTCAAACGTTATGACAATTACCTCAATATTGAAGGAAATCATGTAGAAAAGTAGATTAAGGTACATGCTTTCATGTAAAAATAAAATTAATAAGATATCTTTGCACGTTTTTTATTAATTTAAAAACGGTACTTACTTAAAAACCATGCCTCGTACATAAAAAATCAGTTAGCAGCACAATATACTGCCATAAGTAAATTTTATATTAACTAGCATTTAATGAGCTCATTCGATATGGTCGGTGATTTATTTATCGAGGCTGCTTATGGCGTGGAAATGAGATCCAAAATCGAAATCGCGATCCAAGTTTGTTTTTATTAATTCAACAGATGTTAGTAAATGGTGATATAGTTTTTGAGTTGACATTATTTTTATTATTTATTTATTAGTCTTAATTCTGTGCACATAATACTTATTATATTATATTACAAAGAATTATAAATCCTGCAATCTCTCAAGAATTGATTTACTTACATTGCTTTTTCTATGAATCAGTCTCGCTCTTGCTTTATTTAATCTGTCAAAGTTTGTATAGACATTTTTATGCGAAAAAGAACATTTAGAGGAGAAAGTCTTAAAAAAGTTGTTTATCTTTAAATAAAGGGATACTTTTTCAACAACTTTAATATATCATTGTAGGTGCACATATACATCTATAGGAACATACGTAGGTGTCTATTGTCCTTGGTAAATAGAGACACAGCCATCCACGGCATTATACTATTAAGATGAATGAAAGTAGCCATCTTATTTCAGTCTAAGGGAACATACGATAATTCCGAATTAATAATTAATCAGGCCAGTCCCTATAAATCGACGTTTTTATTTTAACCACCTTAGTTAGCCATTTGCTAAACGGTTGTAAATCAAATTTGGTGGTATGAGAGGGAACTTTTGAAATAATTCTGTTGCACTTAACGTATTCTCTGTGACAGGAGTGTGCACTATGTATTTTATTAATGAATGAAGTAAAACCACCACGAGAGTGTTCTAAATGCGTTACACTAAAGGAGTAGATAGTGTATAATATTTAGTAGAGTACGACAACTAAAACATTAATTTTTATGTTTCATTCCCATCAGCTAAATCTAACAGTTGGCCGATGGAAAGGCCCTCTTGAACCTTCTTTACTAATCACAGTAAAGTGGGATACATAAAATAAAGGTAAATGAAAAGTGAAAGATGTTACTATCCCATTTACGTAAATGATCCAGGAAAATACACAAAAACTTGAATCAGGGCGGATGGATCCGTAATCGGGGCCATGGTGTGAACATCTAAAAATTTAATTGAGTTTCATTCATTGGAAAACTGGTGGATAAGGCGGAAGGTATTTTTGATTCTCCTTTAAGAATCAGGGTAATAACCTGCTTATTTGTAGTGGTTAGGAAGAAATAGACATGAAGACATAGTGGAAGAATAGAAGACTATGTGTTATGTGGGATATTACTGACCAGTGTTTGCCTTGATGCAAAGAAACTACAGAAGAACTTGTGCCAGAACAGGCAGAACCGGAATCGAATCGGTGTTTCCCTAAACACTAAGCAATGAACCAACCACTAGACTATGTGGTTTGGTGAATAGGAGATTATCTGAACGTAAACAATTGATTAAATAAAGAACATTTAGTTCTTTGTCAAAAATTTATCGAAATTACAGATGTGGATCGCGATTTAGAACCTGTTCCATTTCATCGATACAATAGTGACTAAACCGAAGCTGTTCCGTAAAAGGAAATTGAGTTAATATGATATTACAGGCATCTATCGATATTACGAATGTATCTATTTGACGTACATAATTGACTAAATATCAAGAATGTGACAATTTGTTGCCAATTGTAGAAGTTCGTAATGTTCGATAAAGTTTACATATATATAACTGATACATTATTAGAATAATAATAAAATGATTGTTTTCAATTAGAGAGCTAGAGCCACTCCTTCATGGTGATCAATTGAAAACAAAGTAAAGACTCATTTTGTTAAACAAGAAGCCAGCATGAAAAATGCAATATTTTTTGTTTCTTGGTATTATGTAGATTTGTATGCTCCAAACATTGTTAACGTTTACGATCAAATTAAAGACTAAACCTGATCATTTGCTCTGATCGATTCCCGAACTGTTTCTCGAGAATTCCAAATATTGTCATTTGTAAAATAAAGACTGTTACAATGTTTATCGTTCCCCTGTAAATTGTTTGCTTTGATTGCGGACTCTCTTTTTCGGTTCGCAAAGAGAAACCACTCGAAATCTCAATTTCAGTAAGCAATTCAATTGGCAAGCAAATTTACGCTCAGCGAGAAACATAAACCGACTCTACGTAAGCATAATAAAGAAAACAGCGCATAATTTTCGAAAATACATTTATGTCAAATGAAATTCCGGTCTCGTTACGAACGAAAAGGGTGCAACGAATGCACTTAAACAATTTAAAGACTCTGCACTTCTTACATAGTTGTCAACCATTTTCAAATTGAAAATGTTAATCCACATTTAAGTGGAAAAGAGTGTGAAAACTGATTTAACATGAAGTGTGTACTGTTTCAAACGATAAAATTGTTCAAATTTAAGTATCTGTGGAATAAATATATTGTTTCAAAGCGTAAATTTCATTTCTTAGAAACGTTCTATAAATTAAACATGTTCTAAAAGCCCTGTGTCAACAGAAATATACAACTTTACCTAAAGTAGGCAGAATATAAAACTGCCCGTAGCTGATAAAGCCAAAAACAAGTGTAGAGGATAATAACCGAGTTGATCGAAAACATCTGCATCTTTTATCTATCTGCAGCGTCTTTTTATGAGTCTACCTATTTATGAATAAATATAGGCCTAATGCTAAACAGGGTCCTTCTATAATAAGGATACGGGCTAACCATATTAGAAAAGGACTTTGTTTAACAATAATGAATTCCACAATAAGTAGCAAATATTTACAGATGGTGTCCACTACGCTATCTGTATTTTTTTATGGAACGCTGTTTAAACGCACCGAGCAGCGTGGTCTAGTGCTCTAAATCATTACTTAGCATTCGGGAGGTCATCGGTTTGAATCCGGGTCCGGCTGCTCTGGGCTCTGTTCAAGTTTTCTGTGGTTTCCTTGGATCACTTAGGCAAATGCTGGGGAGTAACGTTCCACAGATAATCTTTCACATTTCGTCCGTATAATATTTCTCTCCCCAACCACACCACCCAACCATTGCTACGATTCCTGAAAGGAGGCTGAGGATGGCCTTACGTCCTACAGTGTAGGTCAGAGGGGTGCTCGCCCACCAGCAGGAGTAGCTGCTGGGAATGAAACACAATAAAGTTTTTGTGTTTAAAGGCAGCAGGTAGGTTGGTCGGTACTGATGAGAACCAATGATTTCGAAATCGCTACACACATCTGGCAGTTTTGACAGAACGCTAGCCAAGACTACTATATACCTATATTTTAGTTCCACCTGTCTACATTGTATTAAATTTGTGACCTGCAATTCTTGTTAAAACAAATCTACCAAAATTTTATTACCTTTAGGTACTACTTTGTTATCGAAAAATAATATTTCGTAACTTTACATCTGTGGCTAACGCTATAAAGGTCATAAAATCACGCTAAACTATTTGCCGCCACATAACGGCCTCTCTATTACGGTACCACTGCCCTAGGAAACCGTAGCTTTATTAGGGTGGTGAAACAGGTGATATAGTCTAACCTTAATGATTGGCAGCCTTTCTACATGGCCCCATAAATAGTAAGGTACGTAAATATTATTAACTTATTGAGTTAATATTTTACTAATTATATTAATAAATTCAAAACGTTTTAAATTAATTATAGTAATTGCATTGAAGATAAAGTATGAATGAGCTCCGTATTATTTTTAACTTAAATTGAATAATATAAATCGTTTATATCCATATTCAAGAGAACATTTTCTAAATCCAGCACAAAATGAGCATATACTGTTATATTAGACTTCTTATTCCAATGAAGCTTAATAGATTGATATCAATTAGGACTAAAGTTTAATAAAACTACGTACTTGAAATACATTTTACTTCATTGTGGCTCCAAAATTTCATACTGAATCGCACTGCAGTGCTTGTTTGTGTCTAGGTTCCTAATAAGGTTTGGCCTTTGTTTGAACGACTGTTTTTATGGTTATTTCAATATTTGTTCTCCTTTTTGACACGAAATTTGAATTGGATTTCTGCTTATGGTTCAGAGCAACGTTTTTTTTTTGTTCCTTCAATAGTAATCTAATTGGATCCATGTTTCACTGTTACAACGTAAAACTGACTTCTGAATGTCGCTTTTATTTGTAAATACAATGTACATTTAGCTTTTAGATTACTATACACATACAAGATAAATTGATTAATCTAGGCATCAGGCTCTGATGATCAACTTCTAAACATGGATTTCGGGAATAGATAAGAAATAGTTGGAAAAATTTTAATTGCTTTTTGTTTGTTGCCTTTTAATATGATGTGATACAGTAAAATCTGCGAACGAATAGAGGAATTTAATAATACTAAAATTCTAAACAGAAAGGGAAAATTAACTCATGTCGCAACTGTTTTAGACATTTAAGATTACGACTTATACGGCTTATCTCAAAGACGAGTAATTATATTCCACATTGGTAAGTAAAAACGACGAAAGCGACTACACAAAGAAGGGCGAAAATGAAACAAGGTCTGTTGAAAATGAACACTCCCATTCGTTACAGTATGTAATAAAGTCGGGCATTATTAAACTCACAAACAGCTTTATAAAATGTAATTACTGTCTTAGGTGTATGTTTTACGGAGATCGTTCATTTGATACTGAATAACAGCAAGGGTGTCTTTATGTATGTAGCAGCCAATTCGGATAAATAGATACTTTCAATTCCGCCTAGCCGTTTTTGAAAGCAGCTCTAGTTTTAAAAGTGGTTGAGTAATGTTGAGGCAAATAGCTATCTTGTGAATTATGAGTTACGTAGTATCTCAAACAAACACCCGATTAGAATTTATTTTACGCATAACCTGAGAATATATTAGCACCCTTCAGGCGTTGGTAAGGCATATCATTAAAGGCATACCTTCTCAGGAACACGTCAGCTCCAGGATAGGACAACCCGATCTTTCTGTTCAAGTGACTTGAAAAAGCTACAGTGTAGTGAAACTATAGTCGTGATAATAATAAAAATTTGTGAAAATTTTGTGTATGTCATTATATCAGTTAATATGTACAACTTTCACCAAGTAACAGCCAATGCCTTAAGAATATGACTTTAGGCTATCTGCCGTGATCACTTGGTGAAACATATTCCCAATGAAAAAAAGAAACAAAATATTTGAAGGTTTCAGTAAAATTTATTATACTCAATACGTATTTCGCCTTATAAAGACATCATCAGGAGTATAATAAGAATTAGTATTCTGTTTCTTTATTTATACCATATATCTTTTTGTTTTTGTTATTTACTTCATAAAATGATAACTAAAAGTTTTGGAAGGAAGGAATCCAAATTAGGTATCATATGATGATTTCGCGGATATTGCACTATCCGATATTGTTAATTTTTACAGTTTATTACTTTTTAAAAAAGTATGTAACAGAAAACAAAAATAAATGAATGGTTTACATTAACCAGATGTTTTAATAAATAAAATCTGGTTGGAAATTGAATATTATCCAAAAGGCATACGAAAATCTGCCTTGTAAAATGATAATGAAACCCTCATATTAACGTATAAATCAAACGTAGATGTTAGCTGTAAATTATTTTAATTGTCGGTTTGGCCCGGTGCCGTAAGCAACGTCTTATATTTAAACCACGACGGTATAACTTATAGCAGTTACGCTTGGCCTCACTCTGCCCTGAACTAAGGGCACTTCAACCCTTGTCACGGTCAAGCGTTATTAAATTTAGCACCAAGTTCTTACAAACCACACTTCCTTAAAACCAAAATCGAATTTCAGCTTCAGCCACGTGGATTACCCAATTCTACTGGTGAAATGATTTCAACAAATAAAAATTAACTTCATGCAAATGCACGCACATATGGTTTCGTAGCTCCGTACCAAACCTAGTTACTCAAAAATCAATGCGGTTTACTCAAAATAGATTTAAAAAAACATTTCACTAAGTTTTTCTATCCATTTTGTTTTCACAAACTACTTTTTTAATAATGCTTGCATGAGAATCTTTTGAGATACTTTGCATAGATTATTGTTTAGAAATTATAGGGTGGGTGGAAGATCTGTGTCATACAGATAAATAGGGCGGACCAATTGATTATGGAATCTTAAAAAGAAAAATATTTAACGGACAATATACTATGTTTTAAGGATCTTCTTATAAATTGGTAGCAAAACATTTCTGTTTGGGGTTTTAGGCCTTTAAGCATCTCGAAAAGTCCATTAGTTAAAGATAGATCTCTGAATTCAGCGGAATTCGTGATGGAATTGACCATACGTAATAGTGTAACGTCCAGGGACAATAATTCCTCAAGATGACAGATAAAAACCAGTACAAAAACAATCCACTATCAAACAGAAGCCGCGGCAACCTTAATGAAATCAACCAAAAAACTGTTATTTCTGATAATAAAAAATTTTGTTTTCTAAATTATGTTAAAGGAACTAGCCGTAGAATTAAGAAGAGACTAAGAAAACTAGATTTAGCGCCAATAGAAGTAAATAAAGTTAACTTGAAGACTCTTTTAGTTAATAATAAAACAAAAATAAATAATTTGGAAAAAAGTAGTATATACAAAATTTCATGAATAGACTGTAACGCTTTTTACATCGGCTAATCAGGCAGAGCCATCAATTTTCGAATAAAGGAACATCTACAAGCTATTAATAATAATAAATGCACAACTGGGTTATCCGAACATTGTATTAAAAATTCCCATTTGATAGATGTAAATAATGTAAAAAATCTTCATTGTATTAGCAAAGGTAGAAAATTAAATTTAATGGAAAGTCTAGAAATAAGATTAGCTATTAAAACAGTTGTCAACAACCAAAACAAATTACACACCATAACCACATGAATGTCTAAATAATATTATTGAGTATTTAACAATATATTAGTGAAACTTGTACCCAAAGTTGTTTTTATACTCTTTACCTATTTATTAAGTATGGTGTTTCACAATAAATGCGATATAAACAGTATTTATACTTAATGAAATCGTCCTTAAAAACTGAGGTAAAAAATGTGTTAAAGTGAATTGCGAAAATTTCAGTGAACAACTTATCTGTTCTATTTACAATAAATTTCTGGTTATTGTAACTCACTTATCTTAAGAGGGCCACCTTCAAGCTCCTTTTGAACTCTCAAAAAAAAATCCAATTAATCCAAAACCGCCCATATTCGTCATACCATTTATGTGTGCATGTTGTACGTGTAAATAATGTTCCTTTTTAGGTGTAAAAATATTATCAGGGCTGTTCCTTAAGAGGGAGCAAAAGGTGCCCCTGCACTAGGGTAACCAAAGACTGGGGCGACCACACGATAATGGTTATCTTTGTATGAATAAGGTACACATTCGGATTTTATAATATAATTGATCGCTCAACTACGTTATGATAAAAAATAATATGTATTTGTAACAATTATTTAATCTTTTGGATAGCGATAGTTGCGGATTCAAATTTTCAACAAGATAAACAAATTATCGCAAGATTATTAATATATAAATGATTTGTACGACGCCGATGGGTCAAAATAAATACATCCTGGACGAAAACTTATACCTCCGAGTCTTGGCAGCCACTGAGTGATTAAATTAGCACAACTTCGCTTTTACATTTAAACTAAGGAGTGGAGGCAAATATAATATGAACTTGATGTTTAGATATTGTAGATTGTATTTTCATTATCAAGATGTTTCATCCAGAATAACTATTGAAGTTTTAAATTTTGATGGTATTAAATATATCATTCGGGCTTTAAATTTTGAATCATATAAATAGCGAGTACAATACAATACTCTTTTCTCGGGTGCTGACTGTGTTTAGCCGTTTAGCAATAATTCTGGTGCTTGTGAATATGTTGTTAATACGGTATAATGTATTTATTAAACGCCATGTCTATATCTGAAACCTGTTTGAAACCAACTGCCGCGTGTATTAATGTTAGTCGGAAATTTAATTGACAGCTGACTCGCAGTTGTGTAGCCCAGGAAATTTGATTAGGAAAGTTCATTCCGTCTCAATCCCTTCGCTTACCACCTTGAATACAGCTCATTTAAAGTTAAAAAAAAGAGACGAGTAATTTGAACTTTAAAAAGTAAACATATATCCGACTGAGCGAGAATTTGTCTGTAATATTAAGCTTTCCACTCCGTAATGGAAAAGGAGATTGTGGCGATGGAAATAATTAAAAACCAAATTACTTACTCCAATTAACACAATATTCACAAAGTACGTGAACGAAACACGTGTCCACTTTTTCAAAAAGTGTTATGGTTAAATGGTCCTTTTTGATTTTTAACTACGTAACTGTGTGCCATCTCATCACTTTATATAATAATATGCAGGTTTATACAGCAAATTGGGGCAACTATCTCGTTCGAAGATACAACATTCTGCAACTAGTTGTTCGTTTAAACGTCTAATTAGAGGGTGAATATAACTAACGCCTATTTTCGTTATCCAGAGTGTTGTAGTTTATATATCAGCATTCGATCAAACCGGTCATAGATAATCTGTGGCAGTGGTTCAATGCACCATCGATAACGGTAAAAGCAACTTTTGGGTATTTCATTCCCACTAGTTACTCACACTGGTGGGCGAGCAGTCCCTCCGACCTACACTGTAGTTAAAAGCCGGAGAGGATAGGTTGTAAGGCCCTCTTCAGGCTCATTTTAGGAGAGACAGATGAGACGGATGAAATGAAGACAGAAGAGAAGTGAAAAATTAACTCTGGTCTGGAATACTACTGCCCCACCATTTACCTAAATGATACAAGAAAATCACAAAAAACTTGGATCAGAGCAGGCGGACTGCAACGAACCGGTAACCACGCCGTTCGGTTGGTAACGATACCCATCCGTCCAAATTTTGACAGGTCCAACAAGAAGTAATACCAGAAACTATTTTTGTTGAAATTGTAGCACATACTGGAGAAAGACAAGGGAACTAATGTTCCACTTTGTAAGAACAAACAATACTTAATACAAGGAATTGTTTGGACTCAAAAAGCTTTTATAGCAAAATAAAAAGTGTTCAGCATTCTGGCTAGAACTTTGTGAAATTTCATTAATTTTTGCTAACATATGTTATTGTATCAGTACTCTCTGAAATACTAAGGCATTGATCACGATTTTAAATTATTTAGTTCTCAAAACAGGCAAATGAAGCTAGGATGACGACCAACTTACAGCGTTTCCTTATTTATTGTTTTTGTGAAAATAATACATTTTAATCCCTGTTTCTCGTTTCATTTGGCTTATTGTCTTTACCCTATTAACGATTTAAACCCGATTTCAGGACAAATTGTGTACTTTAACCTAATTGTAATTCAAACAAGATTAACCTAAAAGCATGTTCGAGTGTTCTGTTCTAATCAAAAAGCAAATTTTATCTAATCAATAACCTAAACATCATTACAATATTTTTATCATTAACTTTACATTAAGTGGGGTTTGTTGAATAAAGGTGATTAATTTTCCCATAATTAGGAAATGGTCTACCTATCCAGCTTGACCTAAGCCAAACTAGAGTAAACAAGTAAAATGCAAACAAAACAATACGATGGTTTGGAAGGTCTTGTTTCGACCCAAACATTCATTAATGAGACGAATTACATGATAAACTTCACATATGCACCTACTTCTGTAATCCAATCTTTTTAATGAAAGATAAACTTTCATTGATGCGGATGTAAAGTTTTTCAGTATTTCTGTTGTTAACGACAGTGGTTTTTAACTTTAGTAAAACCTTTCTGTTACTTTGTTTGGTTTATACTTGTTTAAAAAAAATATCGAGCGGTGTGGTCTATTGGTGTAGACCATTGCTTATCATTCGGGAGGTCACCGGTTTGATTTCGGGTCTGCCTGTTTTGATCCAAATTTTTTGTGGATCATTTAAGCAAATGTGATATTTAACAAATAATATTTCACTTCTCTTCTGTCTTCATTTCGTCCGTCTCATCTATCTCTCCCTAACCACACCACCCACCCATTTCCACGATTCCTGAAAGGAGGCTGAAGATGGTCTTCTGCCCTATTCTCCAGATTTGCACTACAGTGTACATCGGAACTAGTGGAAATGAAACACCCACCCAAAAGTTGACTTGTTTAAAACGTAGATTCATAAGCATTGAATTGTACAAAATTTAGGGAACTGTAGCACCTACGTACGTAGTATATCTAGAAATTTAAATAGGCCAATTGCAGTATTTTCAAAATTTCAAAATGTTCAACGATATGCGCTTGCCTCAAAAACAATCTCAACATTTACCTCACCCTTGAACTGATTTTTTTTTGTTGAACTCAATCAGTTTTAAACAGATTGGCGTGGGTATTTTTTTCGGTTGGGCATGAGGAATACACCGCAATGTTAGATTTATTTGTGGGAAGTCAATTCTGGCAAAGATGATTGTTCAATGTTGATTTCAAAATCTGAGTTGTTTCCGAAAAATAATGACGTATTTGAGTGAATAGCGCCTGTGTGATCGTATCGCGCCGCCGCTGGTTGCTAGGTGACACTCTTTCTATTACGATCAACGGGAATAAAAGAAAAAGCACATTCTTCTTCGTCGTAACCCGTGACAAGCAAGCGCCGAGGTCCTTTTATTTTTTTTTCTTCTTTTAGCCCTACATGAATTTATTAGTCCTGGATCCTTTAATTAAATCAACAGCGCCCGCTGGCTGCACAGAAAGACTGAGTTCGTAGCCAAAGATTAATTGAAGAATTCTCGTACTTTGAAAGTGGATTGAAAACGAGTGTAATTTCGGAGATTTACTTATAAAAAAAGAGTCATGCGGTCTTATTGATTCGCGCCCTTTCTTTTATTCGTACTTCGCTTTCTTTTACTCTTTCTTTGCTTTCGTTTCTCATAATAAGCTGCTATGATGAAAGACCTGATTAAATCTTCGTTTTGCTGAGGATTGATTGATAAGAAGAGTAAGGCGTGGAAGTAGATAAGCTTAGGAACTTTCTTGTTACGGGACAAACATTAATCAGCCCTTTTCAGAATTGACTTCAAGGTACACATTTTTCCCAGTCACTACTACTTTATAAAAGAATACGGAAAAAAGAATATTGGGTGGCTATATAGAAATTTAGCTAACAAAGTTGCAGAGTTACAGCAATACGTAGTGCATTCTAAATTACTCATAGCAATCATGTGCAAAAACAAGGAGTGGCACTGAGTACAATTACCCTACCCCCCCCCCCCGGCCCCTTACACTACCGAAGCAATTTAGTTTAACCAATTACGCTTATCCTATTGAAAAAACGATTGCACCGCAACCCAAACTATAAAAAATAATAACTTCCATAAAAAATCATTTAAACTGTTGAAATTCTTACTAATTATAGGCTAGTCATCAAACACAAATAACTTCATTTTTTCAAATGGCACCTAGTATATTTTATTCCATTTTTTATCGTTTTTTGATACATTGGATGTTATCCATTCTTTATTTAAAAAAATTTAAAATTATTGAAATTTTTTCAAATAAAAGTAGGAAATATCCAAATTTTCAAATATGTAATATGTTTACTTTCCTTAAAACATCTAATGTACCACTCAGTTTGAACGACCCTGTATATTTATGTGCTTCCATGAATCGTTATTTAGTCATTATTGTTACCTAAGTAGATTACATAAAAGAATCAATTCTGTTTCATTCAAAGTTAATGATAAAAGTAAAACCTAATAAAATTGTCATCATTTTATTACAAAACAAATATATTTGGGATAGATAACAACACTTCTCTTAAAACATATCCAATTCTCATTAGTCATTAATAATGAAAACTATGCAAATAAATAAAAAATTAAATAATTAATAATTATTATGTATATATATATATATATATATTAATAACAGTCATCGTTACAATTTGGTCCACGAGATACCAACATCTATAGATATAAAAATCATTTGGCTTTTCCCGAATTAATCTCTGTAAGACCTGGCATTCTCGAGGCATCCTTGGAGACGACACGAATACGAAATTTACACGTTTCTCATCTTCCATACCCTCAATTTCCTTAAATTTTTTATTCCTTTCTGTTTTAATTTAATTTAAGAAATAGAAAGTTATATTTCTTCAAATATTTTCCTTATATCTGTAGGTAATAATAAAATTTTGAACCTGAAGTTAATTAATAAAGAACAATGATTTAATGATACTGTTAGTAATAAACATCGGTAGATGGCGATATATCGGCAATATCTTTAAATGTATTACATTCTATACGTCCACGATATGTGATAATTTATACATAATTTGTTGATTGTGGAAGCCTTAACATGTTGATACTGCTTCATAATTTTAAAAATTGAAAAACAAAAGTTTCAAGCTTTATATTTGTATACACTACAACTGCTTCGCTTTACTTAAGCTTAGATATAACCATATCTTCACCTGAAGAAGCTTAAATTAAGCGAAACAATTGCATGTTTTTGTGTTTTTCAATTCTTAAAATTATACATAATTGTTCCATTAAATTATGAAATAATAAATTTTTTTAAAAATGTTACTCAATTACTGGTCATTGAATAAAATGTGAACTGATTTAAAACCATGCCAAAAGTAAGTATTTCTATTGTGGGCTAAAATTAGAAATGGAAGGAAACGGAATTAGATAGACGAATACCCTTAGATAACCACATCTCTTGAATCCATTTTAACTTTTGTGGAAAATGTTTCACAGTCTGCATCAGCATTGAGTGAAATGCTTCCACCTAGCACAATAAAACAGAAAATACAGCAAAAAGATCTGTTTAATCCATACATAAAAGTGCCCTGTCTAATGAGAATGTCATACAGTGGAAGTACATCTAAAGTTCTCGACAAACTAGCAAGTGTATTCCTCTGTGGACTAATGAATTTCCTTTGACAGATGGAATTATCGGAAATGGGAAAGCTACAGCAGAACTGTCCTTACTACTAAAACAGTTAGGGAAAAAGCACTTAAATACGTTTGGATTAAGTTTAGCAATTGAAACTATATAGAACTAACAGCAGATAATGACCTTTTAAAGTTACCTCTGTTGATCTTAACTTGATGAAAAATCGAAATAATTAATTTAACAGGAAGAAATAACGTATCTATCTATTTTAGAGACTTATTGTGATAGTGTAACCTTCTAATATTTTATTTTGTAAAATATCAGTTACTCTACAAAATAATTAGGTGCCTACTTAAAACAAATTGGTATAAATTTCAATATGTTGTAACTCTATTGATTCAAATGCAATTAATACTTCATGTTACTAAACATAATTGAATATATATGTAAACCCATAACCACGATCCTTGAAATAAAAATGGTGTCTCAAAAATAATATACAGGTCTGTCGTTTCTAATTGTGGAGAATAAAGAGTAAGTTAAATGGGAAAAGTAATGTAGAATTTTGTGCTTATTAATAAGTAGCAATTTCTACTGATTCAGAAGTAATCTGAAACCAGAAAACAGAGAACGTCAATGTCGAAATTGTGCTCTGACTTATTGTTCTTATAATTATCGAATTAGTACATATTGATAATTAAAACAACAACGTAAACAGGTGAATTTAGTAGGCATTAATTACAACGGCCTCTCTAAAATAAATAAGTAGAGAATCCATTTTCTGATGAAACCACACCACAGACTTTGAATGTATTTTCTCAATACGTATAATTCGAGATAAACCGGGTGTTTTGACTGTCATATATTACAACTTAATGTAGACCAATTGCTTATTTGATGTTCAATTATCTGACGGACAGTGAATGAATCACGTTGTTTTTATTTTATAGATATGTTTACAATATATGTACATGAATTTAATAGTATATAAGTATATTGATGTTGCCGGAAAAGTGTTTCGCCAAGATACTTGATCACGTTGATATTTATATACTTCATATAGTATTAGTGAACTTTTTATAGATAATTGTTGAATAACTAGATAGATATTTATATAACTCTTGATAATGTTTGTTGAACTACTTAATAGAATTTGATTGAACTGCCGTCCCTCTTTTTGGAAAAGGTTTTTTTAAAGACGTTTTGGGGTGTGGTCAAGAGTATTAAAAAAAAACCGGTATTAAAGTATATTTCTAATCCCATCTAATTGGTTTAATATTTAGAAAAACTGCATATAACATGATTTATCATTAATTACTATACCAAGTTTATTAACGTCTAGCGATCTCTGAGAAAAAAAAAACAGTTGTGACAGACAAACGTGTGATCGATTTTTCTTTATGATTATCAATTATCATAACAAGATTCAATACAAACTAAACTAAATTTTTTAAGTTACCTTAACATGCATACATGCAAATAAATGTTTACTCCGAAAATTTGTACAAAGTTTAAGGCAAAGACAGCTAAAGATACCGACATGTATAGAATGGTATGTCGTAAAAGCTCCAAACTTGTACTTTCAGTCAGGTCTCCTTTATTCATGGAGACAACACTATATTTATTCTGGAACATTTCAGCTTCAGAATCTAAGTTACGATGTCGTAAAACAAAGTGTATTTGCGATTATTCACGAAAATGCGTCGGGACTCACGATTTAGACAACGCAGAAACAGCTAAAACTGTGTAAAACGTCTGTGTAGTGTTCCGGCAATAAAATAAAACAATGAAAAGAAAGGAACTAATCTATATAATGTGTACAATACATAAGTAAATAAACTGAATTAAAAGTCACTAAATTTATTTTTATAAGACTAAGAGATGGTTGTTTATAAACATAAAATAAAATAAACAATTTTCCAACATTTATAAGAATACTTGTAAAGTTTACTAAGTTACTCATATTAATTGGATTTTTGAAAATTTTACGAATAGGGCTTCATAAATTTCAAAATTTTACTTTTGTTGTCTCAAACATTTTTTTTTTGTAAATTGTGACTTAATGCAATTACAAACATTCTACTGCGATATGAGTTTTTTAAAAGAGTAACGGCTGAGGTTGTTTTTTCCATCATTTAGGTTATACTCTTTCCACGAAGTTTTAATGCTTTCGTAGGTTTTACAGGTTACCTTTTGGAACAGTTTAAAGAACACAGCATTGTGTGGATTACAAGAGGAATTTCTGTACATAACACCGGATCTTTAACCATGTGACTCCAATTTTTATATTAGCTCTAACCCTACTTTTACTTCCATTACGCATGAGTATTTTTGTTTTATTTTTATTTATATTTTTCACTTCTGTGCTCTCGATCAGCTAATTTAGAAAAAAAGATTATTTGAAGTGTGTGTGGATCACATCTGTGTATGGGTACGAAACATTCCTTCTATAATGGTTTATCTTGCTAATTTTTTGCCTATCATTGCATATAATAATGTGTTACGGTGATAGCATATTCAATGTAGGTTTGTAAGGTAATTGCGTGGAGCTATTTCCTCTCATGATAGAAAATTGCTTGACTATTAAGTTGAATGTGCCAGTGGCTGTCGATGAATACCGGTCGACAAAATCATCAGATTACAGTATGTATATACCTACCTGAAAATTTGGACGGGTTCTACTAGTACATCTTTAACGCTTGAACATATGATGTAAACTTCTTTTTGAAATTACAATTCTATAAATATAGAGGGTATCCGTTGGATCAGGGGTCTCAAAACTTTTTAGCCTAAAGGCTACGCTGATTCTTAATTCCAAAGTGGAAAAACCTAGCTAGTTTATAATACCAACACAATGTAGTTTTGAATTGCGCTGAAAAATTCGTATTGGGACTAGCCTGCGAGTGACAAGGAGTTCAACAAAAAAATCTTCTGAACCAATTTCAAAATATTTTACTACAAACTTACAAACATTCTGGAAAAAGTTGTGATCGGCGTGTCTCGAAATGTTCGCATGACGTTGTAAATCTCATATAGACACCAATCACAGCTATGCCCCAAATTAATCTGACATAACAAGTTCTTAGAAATAAAAAAAACGGATGACTGATATTTTATTATTTAAAATAAAACCTTACAAGTGCAATGTTACACCATAAAAAAAAATGTGTGAGCTCGATTACGGTCGCCAACCGAATGAATCTTATCCAAATGCAAACAATGAATAATAAACAATACGGTCGGGTCGGTCCTTTTTAAAAATCTGTACGTGTTAAAATGATATTAGCTTATCATAAGAATCCCGAACCAGAACCTATGTGTATCTTTTACCTACAGTAATATTTGAATAAAAACGAATTATCTAGTCATGAATTAAGTCAGCAAACTGAGACTCAATTTTCGGTACAATAGGTACTTTAAAAACAAAATTTGAATTTCGACTTTAAGATTTTGAAAAATAAATTTTGGTCAGATGGATTGGAGGTTCTGGTGGGTTGTAGCTTAGCTTGGAGATCCCTGCATCAGAAGATTATAGAATTTTAGATCATTCACGGGAGCTGGATTTTCATAATGGCTGAAAAAATTCGAATGATGTGCTATTGGAACTGACTGTCTAAGACAAAACTGATGGTTATTTGGCGTAATACTCTAGGGTTATAATACATAATATAAGCAGATGATTATAATTTAGTAAGGTATAAAGCATAGCTTTATCTGAAGTCGTCAGGTTCTCAATATACTCTCTCATTTAAATTCAAACGTATAAATTTTGTATTCTACTGACTCGCGTTTCTACAACACTGTTCAAAACCCTCAATCCTATTGTATTATTTTCCGTTGGCTTAATAGAGAGAACTGGCGATAATTTATTACTGATAAGGAAAATTATAGTCTATGTGGTCGTATATTACTATTTTCGGGGGCATATCGATTAAGCGACAGCATGTCGTGAAAACCGAACATAATACAGAAAAATTAATAGCACAAACTTTACTATTCCGCTTAAGACCCCCTCTTCCAACGTATTTGGCTCGCCGATCACGTCATCGTATAGAAAATCACGTAGTACACCCAAAAACAACGTCGTTAGTAAAGTGAGATATAGATTTCCAGAAGGGGTTACCTATTGGTTACAATAATCGTGCTTCTCGCTAAGATATGAACATACAAATTAAGTTAAATAATTCGTTCGTTATTAAAACCAGTAATTTTCAGCATTCAGTGCTAGAACTTCGTGATGGGATGTACTTAAAAACCAAGGCCTACATTGAAAGTCTGCCCTTACTTTCATCAATTGTACGCCAGCTCGGCGGATTTATTCGTTTATTTAAGTAAATTCCGTCCATACTCGCAAATGTGCACAAGCCCGGTGAATAATGAATTATATTTTCGTTAATGTATTTATCTTCATATTCATGTCGTATTAAAAGCACTATGTCGCCATCTACTAAAATTTCCTGCTAATTGTGGTATTTTATATGTTCAACAAGGTTTTACAAAATTTTGAATTTTTTTGTCAAATAGATATTTTCGTATGACCTTGTCAAATCTATAAAATACCACAGTTAGCAGCAAATATCGGATAGATATCCGACTGCCTTTAATATGATCTTAAATCAACATCCTTTTAAGTAACAGCTCTGGTTTGGTTAATAGTTTATCAATGCTACCTCTGATGTCCTGAAGAGATATAATAAGATCGAAATTGCGATCTACATCTGGTAATTTCGATAAATTTTTAACCAAGAGCTAAATGTTATATATCATATTCTACATTTTGTATTGATGATTTAAAGTATGTCTGTTAGCTCAATCAAGTTATACAATTCTGTTTCATATATGCCTAGTAAATATGATATTAAAAATAACAAGCGGGTGGTAAACAAATTTTAGTACCTATGTAGTTGCAAAAACTCATCAACGGAAATAAAAACAAACCCCGAGTTTCCATAAATATAATTAAGTTACTAAATTCATGCCTGTCGCTTAATGAAGTTCTCCTTTGCATTAAATTTTTGATAAATAGCCCTAATAAATTTTGTTTATCCATACCCGAATCATGTTTTCTCTACTGACACCAACGCAAGCTATGTACGTATATTATATATATATGAAGATACAAAAACAGAATAAAGGCTTTATTAAAAAGCTTATTTGCCTGTGGCTTTGGTAATCTTACTCATAAATACCGCTTCGTAAAATTTGAAAACGGTTTAATGTCGCTAAATTTCCATAAAAGTTATTCTAAAAAGTGCAGGATCAAGTTTAAACCGCTCTAACATTCATTAAACATGTCCAAAGAGGAAACGTTATCTGTTATAATCCTTTTAAAAATTTACACCATTCAACATTTAATCACTCATTAATGTGAATGTTATTATCAAATCAATGGGGTGTTGCACAGTTTTTTTTTCTTCTCTTTTTTGACGAACCAAACGTAGACACGTGCTAAACGGTGCGACTTAAAAGTAGCTTAATTAATTAAAGTTTCGCTAATCTGCTGCGTCGGCTTTACGAGTTTAATAAAGGAGATTATTGAATATTTAGCAAAAGGGGACAAAAGATTATATTACAAACTCCCTAATTCAACTCCAGTGTTTGAACTTTCGGTAAAGTTTTATGAAGATATTCCAGTCTTTGGGTGTAAAGAGGGTTAACAATCGAATGTTTACAAATGTGCTCACTTACATACAGGGTGATAAAGAGGCAGCTTTTTCAATTACCGATTTTACAAGTTTCTCCGTTATTAGAAACGCGGAACTCCATGGTAAACATTGACACACGATCTTCCTCTGTTTATGAAAAGGGGAACTTAAAAGGACGTTAAAAGAAACTGAAATGGAAATTGCGATAGATTTAGGTAACTTTATTGATGAACGCGACCTGAATCCGTTGATGATGGTGATTCCAGATGTAGGTACTCTATCCCACTAATTTTATTCTTTGTAGAAATGTATGTACATAGCTACAAAAAAAGGTGTAGCATCAGGATGAACCAACCTTTCCAATATGCTATGTTTAATTTGTTTTTTTTTCTGTTATAATATGTTTAAGTATATTTGGGTTTAAATTTGATTTAGAGATTTTCCGGTAGCTTGTTCACCCATGGATATTCATATCCACTACAATTTGGGTCTTTTCATCAATGAATCATATTAAAAGTAAAATAAGTTTCTAGATTAAATTACCTGAGATGTAGCTCGTAGGCTAACATTGAAAAAATTATTTCTTTTTGATAGAATTTGATTTTAATATTGAATATAGTATAAATAACAGAGTCCAAACGGTTCATCACGTGCAGTCCACTCGGCTGACTACCGATTGGACTCCGGTGTAAAATGATGGACCCATGTTTCATCCATCGTCACATATCTATGCAAACGCAAAAATTCGGATTTATTACGATTGAACAGCTCCCAGCTCCAAACACTGCTTAGAATCATCGATCCGTTGTTGTTTTTGGTCGATTGTGAACTCGCGCGGCACCCACTTTGTACAGAACTTTCGCATATCCAAATGTTCATTCACGATATGACCAACACGTTCCATTGATATCTTCAAGGTCTCTGTTATCTCAATCAACTTCACTTTACGGTTATCAAAAATTATTTTGTGGACTTTTTTATGTTTTTGTCGGTAACAGCCTCTTTGGGGCGTCTACTATATGCATCATCCTCGAGTCCTCGGTGCTCATTTCGCCTCGTTTAAATTTAGCAAACCACTTTTCTACGGTTGATTTTCCTGGTGCAAAGTCCGAGTAATGTTTATTAAGCCAAGCCTTGGTTTCAACAGTATTTTTTTTCGCCAAAAAGCAATGCTTTTTAAAACACGAAATTCCGTTTTATCCATTTTTTCAAAGTAACAAAAGTTCGTTCACTAAAAATGCTATAACCCAGATACTAATAGTGCAACAGCTGCCAAATTTATACAGGCGCCTTTTGAAGGTTAGGGCTAACTAATAATCATATGGATTTGATACTAGTAGCGCCATCTATGGGTCAGTCTACGAACTTTTCAGCCCGCTTGTTATCTTAATCTAAAAACTAAACAAGCTTTTGAAGGTTAATATATTTCAAAATATAACAAGGGTATCGACATGTCTGGTAGTTTCACTAATACGCTAACCAAGGGCATATCTTTACTTTTGTATTCTTTTAGTAATTGTGTTCTTTTATTTTACGCAGTAATGCTCACAAAAAGGTCAAAAATTTTATTTTATTTTATTTGAGGTTACTATATATAAATATATAGGACTCAGCATCGTTTACTTCGTCAAAAATGACATCTCTGGTCTTAGTTTCTTAATACATGTTGACCTGTGTAATACTTACAGGTAAATGTAATATAAATATATTCTTTACTGTTCTAGGTTGTTATTAAAAGTTAATAATAATTATTGTTACTAACCAGGTTTGGATTTAAAAATTAAACGAATGCAATTTATTGTCTTTAAGATTAGTGCTACTATAAATTATAAATAGTCCAAATGGTTTATAAATTCCAATCTAAGAATGTACCAAAGTTTATTAGAATATAAAAAAAATCATCAGAAGTCAGGGAGGCATATTTTATTTCAAATTAAGTGATTAGGTTAGTTATAATTAAAGTATGAGGAAAGTTATTAGGAAAACATCAAAATTTACAATAATTCAGATGACTTATTGATTCATACAGAAAACAATAAAAGCAACAAAACCCTTTTTGGCTACTAGCGAAGCGCTTTTGTGTCCAATCCGATTTATAATGTAATTTTTTGTGAAATTTTGCCCAGTAGTAATAAATTGTAATGGCGTTTGAATCATATATACATATTTTACAATAAATATTAATCATTTCAATTCAATTTCAAATAAAAAGTTTTATTGTTTTTATCGCTGTGCATTTGTGAGCAATATTCTGTTTCATATTACACCATTCCGTATTATAATCACAGACGCTTTGAAAATGAGCACACTTTTCCCGAAGAAGGAACGATTTTGAACAAGGATTATCTCAAGCATGTCACTGCTGTATCGCATATCGCGTATCGCGAAATATTACTTCCTTCATTTTGGGTAGGTTCGAAGACGTTCGCCTCCTTGATGAGGAGGGGTAAGAGGGATTAGGTAACTTTATGAAGTCACATTGCAAATGATTTAGTGCTTAATGGAGGATGATAAAGGATTAGGTATGAAACGGGCACTGTTTGACTGCCATTACAGGATGCTGTTAACAAGAGGATGCAATTAGCCAACAGTCGGACGACATTTGCTTGTGCAACATGCATTACAAGCGAGCTACATAATCAAATATAGGTATATACAATACGAGAAACCTCATCTACATAGTTGGATGATATACAGGGTTATCAATGTTGTTGGTGGTGATCGGTAGATGAAACATATTAATATAGAAGAAATAAAATAAAAATTGTTTCAACACATGTATATTTTTTCGACGAATCATTTCGACCAAGACGGTCTTTATCAAGAGTACTTGTTATACTAACAATAAGAAAGTCTAATAGGTAGGTATATGTATATTATATATATATACATATATATATATATATATATATATATATATATATATATACGCTATTTTTATGGGCCAGAGCGACCCTGCCTTTAATGTTAGACTGAAAGAACATGTAAGTAGCATTAAGAAAAATATAATGATACGAATAACGTAAAAATATTACGTATTCAACACAAAAGTAAAAAGTTGAATCTCCTAGAAAATTTATAAATTAAAAAAGCATTGTTTTCAAAGTCAAATTTGATAAATAACCAAATTGAATTATCAACAAGCAATACACTTTTGTTGCTAAGCAACTTATAACTTCATGGTTTTCACCCCCTTCTCATTTTCCTCTCCTCGAGAGGATCCAGTTGTAATTATATATATATATACACTTACCTATTAGACTTTCTTATTGTTAGTATAACAAGTACTCTTGATAATTAATAACCGTCTTGGTCGAAACGATTCGTCCAGAAAATATATGTGTTGAAACAATTTCTATTTTATTTCTTCTATACAGGGTTATTTAAACTGAGTAATACATTGGACGTTTTAGTAAAACTTAGTGTGTAAGAGATTTGAAAATTTGGAAGTAGGGTTTATCACGTATGATCTTTTTATCTAAAATAATTTCAATTAAAAGAAAAACACAATTATTCAAAACTTTTCAAATAATACAATAGGAAACATCCATATGTATCGAAATAGGATAAAAAATGGAATCGAATGACAAAATAAAATATGGTAGGTGCCATTTGAAAAAATAAAGGTATTCGTGTTTAAAGTTCTTAAACTTTGTTTTTTTAACGCCCTGTACAAATTAAAAGCTTAATTTTAGTACACCCTTAGCCTTAAATCTTGACTATAACTAAGAAAAATTTCAACATTGATGAGCCATTTTTTATGGAAGTTATGTTTTTTTATAGTTTGGTTTGCATAGCGATTTTCTTTCTATAAATTAAATTATCTCAGAAACTATTCATCGTAAGCATACAATACAAGTTAATACGAAATTATCTAATCTCTAACAACCTTAGTTTTCCTAAATCACTCAGTTTAAATAACCTTGTATAAATTTAGTGTACAGGATGGACTGAAAAAGGACAGTTTAGTATCAGAATACTATAATACAATAATGCGAATTAATTTTTTACCCACTACAAATTAGCTCAAATTAATAAGAGAAAATTTTTGCTACTGTTACGCCGAAAATCGAACCTGAATCCTTGGCTTTACACACCACTAAGCTATGAGAGATGCAGCAACAACAATGACGAACGTATTTACAAAATCAAAGAATCGTCGAAATTAATGTATATTATTATTAAACATTAATAAAAAATATTTGAAATTAACCTCTACTAAACCAAGTCTCCAAATATGTCATTACTGGTGATTAACAATACCATCAACCAGGTTGCATTCAATCTGGATATTTTGAAACTCTGTTGTAGCGATAATTTTGAATAGTAGACATTTGACTTTTGTTTAAAATATTATATATATTTAAAAAGTAGGTACCCATATATTTTGCGGGGCGTCAATTTTCCTTTATTCCAGGCAACGCGACGTAAAAACAAGAACGGGCGCTGAAACTGAAATCCTTTGTTGATTATTGTAATGGAAACCAACCGAATATTCAGAGATTTGATTTATTGGAAATAGTTTTATTTGAAATACAAATGCAAAGCGGAAAATACGTAGTTCTATTTGTATTCTAAATGCCATTTTTATTTTTTGTATTTGAATAGTTCTCAAATGTAATTTTCAATATGAAAATATAGAAAAAATAAAATATGCAGGTATTCTTTACCAAATATACGCAAAAATCCACTATATAAACCAAACTAAACGACTTTTCCTTAGATCAACATGGATGAACTTTACTCCTTAAACATTAGGGCCATTTTAAAAGTGTATGTACCCGCCCTAAGAGGCTTACCTGATAGATAGTTCAGTTCATAAGTAACACATTTGTAGATAAAGTAACAGAGTTTTTTTATTTTAAAGGATAGTTCCTAATACTATCCATTTTTGATTTTCCTATTTAAAAAAGAATCTTTACCAATGTATGAAATAGCATCTTTGCGATGGAAAACTTCTAAAAATAATTAGGATATAAGGTTAAATCGAAATTTGGAAAAATGAACTTTTAAAACAAAAGAATGTAAGTGTAGTTTGATTAGGTATATCACTGAATTAGTATCAAAAAATTGATAGTAACTTATCCGTGGTTCATTTGAGTCTAAACACTATTTTTTATCTAGTTGTCATTAGAGAACATCTAATTGGTCCACTTTGTATATACTTAGCTTAGATATACATATATAAGCATATAGAGATACAGTATCGACTCGTAACCGGCAGATACTGAATTATACGCTGAATTTGGTGATTCGGTTCCATACGTTCATTATGTTACTAATTAACTTTGAGGTTTGTATTCAAAACTAGCCATCACATACTTGTTTCGATCATTATAGCTTTAGATCTCAATTGGCTGATTTATGTCTAGAAGTTACCTACCGTATGGATAATTTATTAACCATTTGAATCTAACCTCTTCTGTGAATGGATCTTCAAACATTAAAGGTAATAAAATGGAAGGAATAATGGAAAACATGTTCCGAGAACCGAATTCCAATTTCCCTTTTGGACTTTCCGATGTAAATTATTGGTCACAATCAAAGCAAGATTTAAGGTTATCCAACTTATTATTGGTAAGGGCTTAACCTATTGTCGACTATCTGACTAATGATGGAGACCTACTGAGTATACATGCTATTTCGACCTAAAGCCTTGAAATTTAGTACGAAGAATTATTTCACAAGTAAAGTAATTTCATACACTTTGATGTACAAAGTGGTGTTACTCATACTTTATTAAGTCATTAGCATTACGATACGGAAATCAAAAATGTTTTGTTTAATTAATTAATTTACAAAAAGCTCATATGGTTATAATGAGTTCTATAGTAAGAGAAAATAAAATTAAAACCAAAAATGAACTAATCAAACCTTAATATTTCTGAAACTATATACAAATATATTTTTAAACTTGTTGACTCCTTTATATCGTTTAAAACTAATAACTCTTTAGACAAAATCAAAAACAATAAAGATCTTACTAAAACAGAATACAAATCAGATATATACATGCTTAATTGTATTACACAAAAATATCCTATATAGGTCAGATTAAGAGTAAAAGTAAAAAAAATATTTAATGATGGTCATGGCGTAGTTTCGTCAAATAAAATTTTTTGTTTTTCTCGTTTAAATAATTTTCTAGCGATTTTTTGTCTAGACACTTATCTATTATAGTAATAGTAATATTTCCTAGTAATGTTTTTAAAGGATAAAACCAGTTTATTGGAATAGATAACTTCAATCCTGAATTTTGTTTGCTCAAGTGGCCAACGTTTAAGGAAAATAATATCCATTTTTCTCAATAAATTTTTTTTAACTTATTGGAATCTGACATAGCCTCTTAAAATTACTGATTTTACTGATATTACTTTGTATTGAATTAGCGGATAGTTGATGAATGTCTAACATATTGAATCGAAAATAAAAAACACCAGGTTCTAACATTCACACTTTATTAACACACTTTGCATATAAAAAAATAAAACTACTTCTCGATAATTGGTTATAACATATGTAAAGTGTGTCAATAAAGTGTGGAAATTACAACTTACTGTTTTTTATTTTCGATTCGATTATCTATTAATTATAGTTCGGACAACTAAGAATTATCTAACCGAAATAAGTACACACAGTTTATTATTTTTATCTCGCTCGTTCCTCCATTATTTCTTCTACTCAATTACCGTATATTTTTTTTTCGAAAGTTAAATCAATTTGGACGTCTTCAGTTAGAATGTGCGAAGCAAGAAATGGAAAAGGGAATAGCAATGACATGATTGGTTATTTTTCTGTTTCCTTAATCGATAAAAGACACACAAGCACACAAACTGAAAAGAGGTAATGGAACTTTAGCGGAGTAAGTGTTTTCACGGAAGTCAGAGAGCGTTAGATGTGCAAAACGTGATGTTAATCTTCCGGAAATTATGTGCACATGAAAAGTAGGTCTTGAAATTTTCATTGTTTCCGGAGAGAATTTTCGACGACGATTCATTGCAATAAGTCAACGGTTATTAACTATAAAACTAAGACAAAATGTGCTAAAAATACAAAGAAAAAAATTGAAGGTGCACTTTTAGAAAATATGTGTCTATGACTAAATTTAATTAAATGAAATAAATGATTTTCCGATGACACTTGGTGAAACATAATGAATACAAATTTTTTTAAAACTGCTGCAATTGTTTATCTACTACTTTCTAACAATAAATGGCTTTCTAGAAACATATAAAAAAAAAATGTTAACCATCAATAAATCAAAAGGGAATTATTATACGTATTTTATAGCCAATAAAAATTTCTTTTCTGTTTTTGATGTAAAGGGGTTGTTAATTGATCCCAGGAAACACAAATAGTCTGATGGATTTTCTTTGGATACTCCTCTTATAAATTTGCCAAGTTCTGTAATTTTTTTAAGTTGGAAGTTTCATAATTTTCTGTAACAATGAGATTAAATGTTTATATCGATTATCATATAAACTTAAAATAATTTGGATAATATAAATTTTGGGTATATTTTTTTGCAAAAAGCACTAGAAAGTAATCACTAAATATTATTAAAAAACTTTGAAAAATCGTTTCAACCTATGAGGGCATTTTTGGAAGAAGGAATTTTGTATTCTTTAGGATCGATTTTTTCGAAAATAGTTAAACACTATGCGTATCTGCTATGATAAAATAATATCCTATTGTATAATATTAAAAAACAATTAGGATAAATATGGGCCACTGATCTAATATGTATGGCCCAATAGTGCAATTCAATCATTGATCAATCATTGCTAGCTTTTTTGAATTTCGTTTCAATTGTATCGAACAAATATTTAAACAATCTGTCTAATACCTAATAATAACTCACTAATACTTTTACTGGTGCATTTACAAATTCTTCTTGTGTTAATACTTGTACAAGATTTGATTTTTATAACAAGATTATAATCAAATTCACTTGAAATACAAACTGAAAGATTTATTAAATCATATCCTCTTAAGGGAGTCCATACACGAAATTACGGTTTATAATATTGTGGATTTTCTTGTAAAATGATTTAGTTCGTTATTTTTTTCGAAATATAGAAATATAAAAGCGATTGTAGAACATGACAATACGATTCTATTTTCTTGAATAGATTGGGTTTAACAAAATATAAGCTTTCATTTTTTGTCACCCTTCACACAAAATTTTCTTGCGACCATTAGACGTAACAAAAAGTTGATAAAGACACCGACTAAAAGAATTCCCTCGAACGTCTGGCATAACAAAATTAAAATATTTAATCTACATTTACTTTTCTTTATCCAAATTAAATGAGATCTCGTGGACCGTGTCAAGTCACTTTAGTTAATTGCAAGGAGTTTTCTTAGACGGGACGATTTCGACGGTGAAAATTAAGGGTCAGAAAACTGAACAATGAACACTTTAATAATTATAAAATATAAAATATTGAAATGCTCCCTTTGTAATTAAAAAAAAAATGCCATGTAAGACGGGAATACTTTCTCAAAATACTGAATTCTTATTCCATAGGGTATTAAAAAACGTGAATCTAAGAGGTTAAAAAGGTGTTTAATTAAAATGAAGACAATATAAATTGTACAATTATAAAAGTTTTGGGTTTTAATTAAAAAAAATTAGATTATATTCCACTGTTTTGCCTTTTTCCTTTTTTAATTTTACTGTTTTTTAAGCCACGGCAACGTGAAACTGGATCATCGTTGTTTTTGATTATCGCTCACATTTCATCCAATAAAAAAATAAAAATCAGTTATTTAATTGATAAATATTTTCAATTAAACTTATAGTCACAATAAATTATAGGGAGGCCATAATTCTTACTGAAATTAGTTAATAAGCATATAAAAGAACTTTCCGAACAAAAAGTTTCTGACAAATAAACTTTGTCATTCCAATGCTAGTTGTCACTTTTTGGGGTTCCGTAGCCAAATAGGAACTCCTACTAAAATACCGATCTGCTTATAGCTATTTATGAACGGTGAAGACTTGGGCCAGCATCAGGTCTGGCACAGTCATGTTGGTGGTTGGAACCTAATTTGGGTGTAACCATGGCAAACGAAAATAGTTTAAGCATGGCCAAATAGACTGGGCAGTAATTAAATAGGTCCATTGTAAGACTAACGCCATGATTACAAGACAATAATGCTACGCCCTGAACATCGCGGTTCGTTTTCAAAACATTAAAATATCTAATTGTTTCTGCCCTTGCTTTATTGAAATTATGAATTATATTGAACAAAATTAATACGTAAAACACTCTTTTTCCACTTAATACCTTTATTGAAATCTTAACAGCCGTTTCATCCTAATAGGGCATCTTCACAAGAAGTATTGGTACAAATTTGGTATCACATTCATGATGGGGATACATCTACTAATTTAGGACAAACTGGAAAAGCGTTCAAAGAAAGAATTTAAGAAAATTTGAAAAATTATAAAGAAAAGTCGTTATTTATGAACCACATAAATAACAAAAAGTATAAGTTTATTTGAGAAGAAAATTTCAAGATCTTACATAAAGAGAAGAAAGACAAAAAATTATAAATTTTGGAATCCTTAGAAATCAAAGAGCATATGAAAAATAGTAACCAGTATTATTAAATGAAATTGAAAATATATACAGATCAATAGTTATGGATAAATTAATAGATGTATACTGCAGCATAAATGTGATAGTATTTAAGAAATAATACAATCAAGAATTTGTACAAATGCTTCTTCTGAAGATGCCCTAGTAGGGTGAAACGATCGTTAAGATTTCAATAAAGGGATTAAGTGGAAACTAAGTGTGTTTTACTCATTTAGTTTCTGTAATAATATTAAAATGTATTGTATATTATAAATAATCCCTTGTTATTTATTTTCCGCTGCCATTCATAGCAAGAGTATCTAAATGTTTGGAAAAAATCTTGTAAATAAATAGGTTCCAATTAAAACTCGCTGTGTCCGACGATTTCTTCATTACACTGAAAATGGTTATTGAATCTTAAGCGCGATTTAAACATTCTTGGTTTATTTTACGATCTCCATTTTTGTTGAAAAGGCTAATAAAACACTTTTAATTCTGTTTAATCTGCAAATTTTGTTTATTCTTCATCTAGCCATCTAACTGAAAACGATTCAAGGAATTTTATTCAAGTAAATTTTCAAGAGCAAGTAAAGCAGTTTGAAACAAATTTGAGGAAAGATCATTCAGGAATTCGTATTCATTCCAAAAAACTGTAGTTACTAGACAATTTTGATGAAAAAACAATTATGGGCATTCATTTGGAATTCAATCAACCATGTCCAACTATATAACTTCGATGTATTGCTAACGTTGCACTGTTATAAGTAAATATAGGGGTACTTACAAAAAATAGAATGAAATTTGATTTTTTTGAATTGTTAAAAAATAGATTAGATAATTTTCGGTAGGCACTACGGTGAATCCGACACTACCCTCTCGGGGGTGTCTTTTGAAGATTTCCCCTCCTCGAGGATAATATAAAAAAAAAATCAGAATATAGTTAATAGATAACACAGTTGTTACAGTTGGTACAGTTCAATTCATTCAATTTCAACAAATTAGATAAAAACATCAAACGTTTAGGAGAGATCATTTTTAGTACATTTAACATATAGCACAAATCAAATCAAGATCTCTATAAACGTATGGTATCAATAACATTTAGTTCAATCAATCAATCAATCATAGTCATTTAATTTTCGTATATAAGTAGCCTTCACGACGTTCCATAAAATTAGTGTATATAGTTTGTAAATAGTTGGGTGTAATAAACTTTTAAAACACGAAGTCCGTTTATTGCACCGATTCCCCCATAGGAATCAAAAGAAGTGGCACATCTGTGCACCGGTGAAATAATTCATTTCATCAACTAATTATACAAACATTGATAAGAAATATATCCATTAAGTTTTTTCCTATTTTTAGTTTCAATCAATTTTACCAGTATAAAGAAACCTCGGAACATTTCCCGAACCATCTAAAATATAAAATATACACTTTGAGCTCAAAGAAGCGTACCCTGTAATTAATTTAGCACAGCGCCACTTACCCGGCAGTTTGGAAATAATTAAACCCTTCACTCTAGCTTTTGCGCGTTAATTACGAGTTATTAATTTTTTAATGGCAAAATATAATCATGATGAATGTAGAAATATTCGGATATGAGTCAGGTATACATTCGTAATGTTTTCATCTCGAGAAATTTAACGTTATGAAATTTTCTAAAGTGTTTCAAAGTATTTAGAAAAAAGGCAGACAAATCGAGAAGAAATCTAAAAGCCAGATTACAGAAAGTGCTTTCAATATAGGGCTTTATTTGGGCACTGCATCAAAGGATGCAATAGAACCCTGCAGTTATTAGACACGTCTAACGTCTAAACGAAATGGGGTATCCACTTGAGATTCATACATATGTGGCGTGACATTTATTGCCACACTCGCCTCTGCCAGTGTTGTATATTTTTTTGTAAATATCTTGAATGATTTTTTTATATATACGTTCCTCTTCTTTTGTCTTTTATCTTTTATCTTCCGTGTCTAATTCTATTTCTACGTCTTCACCTTCTAAATTCTACTTCTTTTATACTGTTTTTCACACTTATTAAAGAATCTCTATTTTTCGATCTTACTGCTTCTTACATCCGTACTGTTCCTTTCAACTACCCCTTCAATACGACCCTCTCGTAGTTTTCAGATTTCACTTTTCCTTTGTTCACTCTAACTTAATATCTTTCTTTTTCAATCTGTATCTATTCTTTTTAGCTTCTTTATTACACATCCCTTTCATACCAGTCCTATTGTGTACCCTTAGTTGATGTTGTTCGTTTCTTCATGCTTGCACCCTTGCCATTAGAGAGTGACCTTCCTGCATCCTGTCCAGTTTCTCATTTCTACGCCTATTACCTTAGTCACGGTCATTTTCCCTAATTTCCTAGTATTCTTCTCTACGAATAACGTCAGCTAAATCCTTAGAATCTATTCCCCTACTTTCTACATTCTTGACATTCATTCTTTCTTTTCAAAACTTTACTCTACAATAAAACACTTACCCTTCAACTCTTGCGCTCTTCACTTGTGTTTCACCCTTTTGTTTTCCGTCATTCTCAATAATAATTAATCAACCGTGTATATATAATTATAGTATAAGTTATTAGTATCCATGTATTTACTGTTAATAAACATTTTTTATTCACTACGAGCTTATTAATTTATTGTGCTTCCACACATCTCAACGACCAAACATACTACATGGATCCTTTGTTCAGAGGTGAAAATTCAAAGTTATAAAAAACTATATTTACCGATCTGTCTTTCCGTGGGGTACCGTTAAAATTTCGTAAGCGAGAGCACAATTATAAATTTTTTAACTTGAATTAATACCTAAACAAATAATAGTATTTAAATAAATATCTTCTGTTACCAAGTCTACTACAAGAACCTCTGTAGGTATGATCCAGCACATTATATACAATATTGTATGTGCGTATAAACAGAAATAGTCAAAATAGTTTACTTTTCTATACATATAAAAAATGTCATAGGTAGTCAAAACACTGAAAAAGTCCATTTAAAATAAACAATTGATATTTGATCATTGTCGATCTCCAAGTTGATAAATGCAATTTCTGATCGTAATTAAAATTTCTTTATATACACTTTTTTATAGTTTTCTATAGTAGGGGATTTGAAAGTCAATTCTTGTGCTACTGGATCGACTAATTTTTACTTTAATGTATATAACATAAAAGATTAGCTATTATGTTGTAAAACAGAAAGTACAATTTTTTTAAAAAACAATGTTGCGAATTGTGATAATTAAAAACTAATAATGCAAATGTCTATTTTGTAGCACCGACGAATTATTGAACAGAACAACTGGTGTAATGAATACTCGAATTACCAGTAAATGGCGATTACCAAAATTACCACAAAACCGGAGCGAATACGTGTAGTTTACCTTAGATTTCACAATGAAAAGTGCATCAGATTTTTTTAAAGATTATAGTGTCTCACGATTCTTTCAGTCTTAAAAGATACGACTTGTCGACTTCGGAATAAAATAAAAATTCATAGAGGACGGTTTGTATATATGGTTCATCTATCATCCGAAATAAAGTACTTGTTGTGAATAATGAGGTGTGTGAGGAGCTATCGCGGTGCCGGTGGCATGCAATAATAACACGGTCTGTCAACGAGGGCGTCAGGGAAATGAATTCAGGCGATGACTCCCATGTACATTTAATATTAAGAAGAGAAATTGCAGAACGTTTACCCCAGAGCAGCCATGAAAATTGCATTGCCCCACATTATGGAGTGCATCCGAAAATAACGAGAACAAAAAGAAGAAACCGTCCGGAGATACAAGAAAAATAAATGGAGTATGACAATTAGTCATAATTTTCAAATTTTCAATTTATTTAATAAACAAACATTAAGGGCACGAATAATAAACAACAAAGTCTATTGTTTTTGAAATTATTTCCTAGTTAATATTTTCAAATCATTAAAAATATTTTTTCAGTTTTAAAAATTATATATTTATAATATCCTAAGTAGTCATGACTGAGAAAAAGGTTAATTAAATCAGGACGTACCATAATAAAGGGTTTTCCCGCACTGGTAAATAAAATTGTGGTAATTTAAAAAAAAAACAAAATAGGTAGTTATGACACAAAACCGTTTATTAATAATACAACATCAATATTGAAATTTTACTTCTTTTCAAAGAATATTCTTACAACATATACAGTAAGATGCCTGTACTAATTGGAGTTAAATGTTTAGTAATATTACAAACATGTAATGCAGCTGCTTTACAAAAAGTTGTAGTAAAATTACAATATTATTACTGAACGTTTGTTTACTTAGTGGTTGGAACGTTGGTACGTTTATAGTCAAATTAAAAGAAATAACTACAATTTAAAAATTATTAACGAATTAATAAATAAAATTTCATTTAAAATAGCTTTAAATGTTGTTTTTCCAACAAATAAATATAATAAAAATAAATTTAAAACGATAATGTAAAATTAAAAATTAAGAGATTTTTTAATAAAAATAATATAAGTATAGCATTCAAAACTAACAACACACTTAGCAACCATATCAAAAATAAAAAGATAAATTAAAAAAGATAGCAAATCTGGTATATATAAATTAACGTGCGGAACCTGTGAGAAATTTTATATAGGACAGACAGGGAGAGCATTTGGCAAACGCATTAAAGAACACGTCAATTCATTTAAAAATCTAAAAATGATTCGAATTATGCAACTCATTTAATAGAAGAAAAACATGTTTTAAATACAGATTTTGAAATTATATACACAAAAAGTAAAAGTCTTTAATTATATCTACTTGAGTCAATGGAAATCAATAAATACAAAAATAAAATCATTATAACACTTAATGAACAATTAGATCTTAACAACTCCCCTCTACTGAATTTTCCCCTTAACAAATCGATGTAAACTAACCTATAAATATAGATAGAGAAGGATCAATAGCTTAAGTGTTTTTAAAACTTCTGAAGAAGTTACATAGTAGCGAAACATATGTCAAGTAACTAATAAAATCAGTGAAAATTACAATAGTCTTTTATTTATATATTTTTCATTAAGCAAAAACTTTATTATCTAGCTATCATTTCGTCGTTAAAACGTGGCCTTATAAAAGTGCATATAATTTTATAAGTTGATGTATGTAATTAACTTTCATGGTCTCAGTCTTACAGAGTTCCTTATTAACATTATAAAGGTATTACCGTATTTAGTAAAATAGAAAAATGTATAAATTAGAGACCTTTGTTTTCGCTCATTTATCTTTGACAGAATTTTGATGTAACTATACATATGGATAATTCTCATTCGCACAAGATGCTGCTTGGAATAGCTAATATCGCAAAAGCCACTTCTGAAATGTATTATGCCAACGAAAGGACCCGGCGGCATTTCGAACATATTTTAAGTCTGACCTAGTTTCATTCCCCGCCAAAATTTGAAATTTAAGATGTTGTCAAGAAATAAAGGCAATATTTAGACGCTTCTGTAACACTAGAACCTGACTTTGTAATTATAATGGAAGCAACTTACATTACACTTTCCACTCTATTTAATTTGAAACTTTTGTTTCAAAATTTCAAAATAAACAAGAAATGTATAGACAATATGAAGATGAATATGAACGATAGACGATATTTACACACTGCCCTCTTTTACCATAAAATCATTTGTACTAAAACGCCCTCATACTTGTATAACAAAATTATGTTTCACACAGACGTACATACTTTAAATTTAAGGTTTAGAAATTTGTTATCACTATCTACATTTAAAACTTCTCTCTTCAAACGATCATTCACCTACAATGTTGTAAAAATATACAATGTCTTAGATTTGGATTATAAAAGTTCGTCTACATGCAAGTTTAAGGTAGTATTAAGAAATGCACTGCTCAATAGATTGTTATATGTTAAGTTCTGTCTCGATGGCTTAGTACCTCTTATAACTCTTTTGTAACTCAATAACCCCCAAGCGATTATTAAGATACGAGCACTCTTTCTTTGTTTTAGAAATATTTTTTTTTGTTTTTGCGGTTAAGTTAGCAGTCCTTTTTTTTTCTAATAAGTAAAATGTCTATTATGGAGTATGTTCAATAATAATGCTTAAATCAACTATTAAGTCAGCGTGTACCTTAGAATACAAAAGGATGGAGACAGCACTTAATAGCAGTGATCCTGAAATAAGAAATAAATGCGGTCCGACTTTTTCGCTCTAACGCGGCATTTTTATCGACTACCTCGCGATCACTGCACAATGTTTTGTATACATGTTTTTATGATCTAATTAATAATTAATAATTATTACAGATTAGTCCGAACATTTTAAAATAAATTCTTAGTTAAATAATTGATACGATGCGGTTATTGGTCACTTGGTGAAACATTTTGAAAATAAAGAATATAATATAAAACACTTGGTAGTTTCAGAGGTTTATTAAAAATCTTGACGACAGTCGTTTCGGCTGTTATGGCATTATCAAAAGAGTACAAAATAATACTAAATAATTACATAATAAGATGAACTTAAATATTAGGTTTACCTGATGGATTGTAAGAGTGGGGATACATTAAAATCGAGTTGGTCATTGGTTAGTAATTTCTTGTTTTTAAGGGCTTTATTAATTTCAGTACAAGGGTTTTTGGTTAAAATTTATTTTTGATGTTCACGTATTCTTAGTTGTAAGGCTTTACCAGTTTGTCCAATGTTTAATTAATTTGATAAACACCACTTTTCTTTTAAATATGAGAGCATGCCGGACAATCAATATTTCTAACAACCAATAAAGAAATACATATTTATTGTATTCTTTACGTATTTTGTTTTTGAGACAATAACTGTTATATTTTTATACTTATTACGAGCGTACTTATTTTCGTGTTGTTATATTTCATCCAAATAAGGAATAAAAACAGGAATGTTCCTATAATTCCAAAACAGCTTTGTTTGCTTTCAAATAAAAGGTTTGCGGTCAACCCCATCCAGAAGATGTATTATCTTCAGGTGATTATTTCCCTAATGAACAACTTGATTAATTGATTATTCCGATTCGGTAATCGATAATCGATTGTTAAATTTAATATCCGCACAGCTCTAGTAGGTACATATGTTTGTTTAATTTTATATTTATAACAAGGTATAAAAACCAAATATGGTCGTTGGTCGTTATAGTTTCTAACCCTTTCTCTTTAGCAACTTTAATTTCATTTGTTTCAGAAGTAGAGGAGAAGGGGAATGTAGATAAAATTTCAGTAAAACCTAACATAACCCAACCTAATATTCCAAAAAAAATATCTCATAGTTGCAAATATTTCACATGACATTTTACATGAAATAGAAAGTTACTTAACTTGCCCTTGTATTATGTACATATTTTAGAATTGCTCAAAATTTTAAAATGTAATGTTATAATGGTTTGCTTATTCCTTCAGAATTACACCAATTGTAAAAACTATATCACAGACTGACGTTTTCTTATAAAACTTAATAATCTCAATACGATGACACTTAAATAAAACAATACGGAATGTTTCACTAATTTCCATATTCCATATCGTATTTCTACTATGTTTCACAAAAAGTGCACCCTTGATAGTTTAAATTTAACTAATTATCTTAGGCAGTCCCATATGTTAAAAACTTTTATTCATTAAAGAAATTTTTACTTTAAAATATTATTTCTTTAAGTTCGTTCGTTTCCTGGAAGGCGCCTTCCAGAAAATCCCGTTCGACATTTCAACGCAATTAATTATCTTGTTAACTTAGTTCTACACTTGTCAGAAGGCTTGCAATTTACATGACTTTCACCAGTGCATGCATGCATCTACTTGGAGCTTTGCTTTACAAGTGAATGTGTAACTTTTGCAGCACGCGATTTGCTGTCAATTTGTCATAAAAGGGACGTGCCAACGGGTAATTCAATTGAAACGAGTACGTTGCTCCATGTGCAACAACGATATCTACTCAGTACTTACCCATCTACTAACTTTAATAAGGACCTTAAATAAAATGAAAAACCTAAGTTAATGTAACGACAGAAACATACATTTACATTGTGAGAATTCTGTTGCTGAATTATTAATTAGAACGGGGACTTTTGGTACATTTGTGTAACAGTAAGAACATCATTAACTCTTAACATACTATTATTCCATAGTATAGTTTGTCTGCTAACTCTATTCATTTGTCCAAGTGCCACGCTCATATTTAGAAACCTAGTGAATGGATAAATTTCTTAGTTAAACTACCAGTTCCTTAATTAAACAGAATTACATGATACATGAATAGAGATAAAAATAGAACTAAATCTATTGAATTTCTCGAAAAAGCGACAAATTAAGTCAGACATAGAAGCGTGATCAAATATTTAGGCTAATATTGGATTAAAAAGTTTTATTATATCAACTAATAACAATTGCCGTTACGTATACTGCAAGACGGTATTCAACGTTCCAAATCAATTCAATGGAAACATATTTTTGTAATATTAATACTATTTGCGGTGCACTTATTGTGAAACATGTTAAAAACAATATAACTAAAACACAATAAAGTGGTATTTATCAATTATTTTGTTAAGACTGTGATGCATCTTACATAGGACAGAATGGGAGGGCTCTTGGTATTAGAATTAAAGAACATATGAACAGTATCGATAAAAATGTTAAAAATACAGGATTTTCAGAACACTGCATCGATTCCGAACATAGTTTAGATCAAGAAAATATCAAAATTTTACATTGTAACATTTCGAAGTGTAAAAAATTAAATTTATTGGAAAATTTAGAAATTAAGAAAGCTCTAGCTCACAAACTTAATTTAGTAAATAATCAAATTGAACTTGTAACCGAACCATCCCCTCTCCTTCTATGTAAGACGTATTAGAACTATATATACGTTTGTGTAATTTAATAACCGAACCATCCCCTCTCCTTCTATGTAAGACGTAATAGAACTATATTGTGTAAGTTTTAAATTTTAGTAAAATTTTATGTACTCTTGATAATGGTCTATGACCGAAACAATTGTTGAGTTTATTTCAATAAATTGGTGTTTTAGTTATATTACATATTTTCGTGGTATTATATATACAATTGACCAATAGGGACTTTCCCCGAATTTGCTTGGGTACAACGATTCACAAATATGGCGTTGTTCTAGGGTTACATAAATGTTGGACCAATTTGAGAATTTTTTATCCACAATTCCCTATTACCTACATTATTTTGATGTACTGTCAAGATATGACCAAAATCGTATAGTTATTCGATTTGGATAATAATTTAAAATAGATAATTTATCCAAAAAAGAAGGCAGTAAAATCTTTGTTCGTCTAAATAACATATAAAGGATCAAAAATCCCTCATTTGTTACGCATCCTATTAAGCAGACACAACGAACCGAAAGCCAAATCCCACAACCGGTTTCGACCTATCGGGTCTCATCAGGTGGGCGCAGTCAGAAAAGCCTTTACCAGGCTATATGATAAATATAAATATGGCATCAACAGAAACAACTACTCCGAGGGCTAATACCCCTACCGGCTTCGAATTACACTGTTGATTGAGAAAGATTCTTAAACGGTGATATATTCAAAAAAGAAGGCATTAAAATCCTTGTTAGTCTAAATAACATATAAAGGATCAAAAATCCCTCATTTGTTACGCGTCCTATTAAGCAGACACAACGAACCGAAAGCCAAATCCCACAACCGGTTTCGACCTATCGGGTCTCATCAGGTGGGCGCAGTCAGAAAAGCCTTTACCAGGCTATATGATAAATATAAATATGGCATCAACAGAAACAACTACTCCGAGGGCTAATACCCCTACCGGCTTCGAATTACACTGTTGATTGCGAAAGATTCTTAAACGGTGATATATTCAAAAAAGAAGGCATTAAAATCCTTGTTAGTTTAAATAACATATAAAGGATCAAAAATCCCTCATTTGTGACGCGTCCTATTAAGCAGACACAACGAACCGAAAGCCAAATCCCACAACCGGTTTCGACCTATCGGGTCTCATCAGGTGGGCGCAGTCAGAAAAGCCTTTACAGGCTATATGATAAATACAAATATGGCATCAACAGAAACAACTACTCCGAGGGCTAATACCCCTACCGGCTTCGAATTACACTGTTGATTGCGAAAGATTCTTAAACGGTGATATATTCAAAAAAGAAGGCATTAAAATCCTTGTTAGTCTAAATAACATATAAAGGATCAAAAATTCCTCATTTGTTACGCGTCCTATTAAGCAGACACAACGAACCGAAAGCCAAATCCCACAACCGGTTTCGACCTATCGGGTCTCATCAGGTTGGCGCAGTCAGAAAAGCCTTTACCAGGCTATATGATAAATATAAATATGGCATCAACAGAAACAACTACTCCGAGGGCTAATACCCCTACCGGCTTCGAATTACACTGTTGATTGCGAAAGATTCTTAAACGGTGATATATTCAAAAAACAAGGCATTAAAATCCTTGTTAGTCTAGGTATAAGCCCTGAAGTAGAAAATTTTGCGTAAAGTAAAAAGAACTTATTTATTAATAATAGAAGTTTTTGTGAAACATATAAGAAGATTAAAATGATGGCCCACAAAAGGCAAATACGGAACTAAAACTTTTGATGGTAGTATTAAGAGATATGAGAAATAATTATGAAAGTTGACGCAGAAATTCAGAGCAAACACGATCTTAATCAGGGATTTTTTTACTGTTAAACTAACAACGTTATTGTCTTCTTTAGCAACGGAAAACACACATACACGCACGATGACCTTTTTTTATTAAATAAAGAGTTCCCTGGTGGGTTAAATTTGTCCCATTTTATCTCACTTCAAACACCACGATCTCGATATTATATTACCTGTGTTCACCTTGGAGTTATTTACGTCAAGTGTGACCGCGAGAGTTGATTTTTCGTAGGGGATAGAAAGAGATATTGTATACATCCTTGTTCTTTATCCTGAACGATGACCTCCAAATGTGAAAGTCCCGGCGTGCATTTGTCTTCATATCATGTGTCATCTTTTCCCGGCAAAAACTTCATAACGCTTTAATAGTGCGCTGACATATAAATTGAGCCTGCAGCTATTTGCGGAAATAATTTATCGGAGTGTGTAATCCCGTGCTGGAAGAATTGCCGAAATCCACCTTGATGTATGAGCCTCGCGGAAACGTTTCCGTGACCAGGTGCCGTATGAACCTGCGCCACACATATTTTGCAACGAATAATGGCCTTTGAAACTACCTTCGCAAAAAAAAAAAACATTAATAATCACTAGTTGTTGTTCTACCAAATCGTTTCGGAAATCTCATGACTAAAACAAATTTGCTCTTTACCGTTTGAAACTTACAGGTTTTTATAATGTATAATTTATGAATTTATGTATAGAACTTTACGTGTTATACATTTTAGTTTGTAAGATTAGAAATTATTGACTCGTAGATTTGTATAAGAGTATAACATTCATGAATCAAATGTGAATTAGTTATTCACAGCTGTCTGGTCTACTGCTCTAGATTATTGCTTAGCATTCGGGAGATCACTGGTTCGAACTCGGGTCCGGCTGCTCTAGTCCAAGTGTTCTGTGGTTTTTTTTTATTATTTAGGCCAATGCTGGGGCAGTAATATTCCACAGCTAATCTTTCACTTCTCTTCTGTCTTTATTTTGCCCGTCTCATATTTCTATCCCTAATCACACCACCTAATGGGTGGGTCCATTCCTACGAATCCTGAAAGGAGGCTTAAGAGGGTCTTACGCCCTACTCTACGGCTTTGCACTACACTGCCCGCCCATCAGCACGAGTAGCTGGTGGGAATGAAATACAAAAAAAAAGTAGTTAATACGGTCACGCACAACAACTCAGCCAACTCGATGGAAACAAACAGCTGAAAGAAAAATTTAAGAACATTTCTAGTATCATGTAAAAATAAAATTAAGATATCTTTTCACGTTTTTTATTAATTTCAAAACGGTACTTACTTAAAAAACATGCATCGTATCTCAGAATATATCCTTTTATTTTATTTCTTTTTTTCCTTATTGACTTCTATAGCCCCTTGATTCCCTTATTTCTTTAAGCTCCTCATTTAGAACCGGTTCTATTCACGGTATTTTCAACAGTCGCCTACAGCACCACATCTCTAAGCCTCCTAACTTTTCTTTTTACGCCGCGGCTACTGTCCACGTTTTTGTTTTTTTTTTTTTTTAATACCTAACATTTTTCAAATTTCCAAATTAGTAGTTCGAATGCACATAAGTGATTTTTTAATTAAAAGCTGCTGACCCTTCGATATTCTTTGCTTCTCTACTGATTTTTCATCCTGAGTTATCTGACGTCCTACATATCGAAAATCGCCGACTTGTAGATTTTCGTTCCCAATTTTTATATTAGCTCTAACCTACTTTAACTTCCCTTACATAACAATATTTTTGATTTTTTTTTGTTTACTGTACTTCAAATATAAACGTTATAAAGGTACTGGATTTGCAAAACATTGTACATCCTTTAATCATTCAATAGATTTTAAATATATCTATAAAAATAAAATTTAAAACTAGTTAATAATAATAATAATAATAAAATAATCCAAATTGTACTTTTGAGAATGGCCGAAACAATATTGCCGAGACAAATAAAATAAAATATCTGTGTAAACATTCTTGTGTTTCTTTGTTGACAACAATTTCTATAAAAATAATTTATATTTTGGATAATGTAATGTTTTGTTTATTTTGATTTTTATATTTTTTGTATCCCTTCAGAGATTTCCTCATACTTATTTTAAATGGTTAAATAGTTTGTTAAAAATCTATTTCTAGTTTATTGAATAAACGTGAACATTTTCATTATTATTTTCTTTCGAAGCTTCAAAGAATTTTATGATTTTGATATATTACACTGAGTTGTAAGCGCAAATGTCTCACAAATTTATGTTAGTAAGTACACAAAAGTACATACAAAGTTCTAATTCTTTTCTATATTTCCTCTTGTATCGAGAAAATGTTGGTGTAGTTTAGTTATTACATAGTGTGCCTGCTCTAGTTTCTGTTTTGTCACAGCATCGACAGGATGAAGTCATTACTGGTCGTGTAGTATCTAAGCCAATGTCGCTTGGATTAAACTTTGATTGCGACTTGGCTAATTTCCAGATCCGAAGAATACATGCAGAGACTAAGAATTTCCAATTTAAAAGATGAATATCGGAAAAAGTGCAATTCAGCTTTTCGAACCGAGATTGAACTACAAACACGAATGTTCTATTGCTACCATCTAAACTGGTCACCACGTGTACCTACTTATTAAATTAAAACAACTTTTGCTTTGACTGGAACGAGCAAAGAGCTTATCGACATTAATTTTCTATTAACGTAGAATTGGATATTATACGAGGGTGTATCAAATATAAACAGGATTAATTTTCTTTTAAATTACGGAAAGGTCAGTGACCTGGTAGTAATAGATGCGAAGATGGCCTGTACCCTAAAAAGAGAAGGGAGAACCAACCGTAATTCGTTCGAGTCGCTTTAGTACGAAAAAAAACAATGAGCGAGGCAGAAGTGTATGTCTCCGTGGAGTAACGGATTATTACTAAGTTTATGGCCAAGCGGGGGGGGGGGGGTGAATCACACCCTGTCAAGAACTCGGGTGTTTGCATGGCACAGGGTATTTTCTGAAAGCTGTCGACAACGAGAGCCATGCTCGCCGCCCGAAGTCAACATTGAATCGGCCCCGAAACCTTATTGAGGGAAATCGACGCATAACTCTCTGGGAAATCGTTGGTGAATTGACTGTTAGTTACGGGAGTGTCCACGGGATTCTGATACATAACCTGAAAATGCGCAATGTGCCCGCTAGATGTGTTCGGGTCCCCGATTGTTATCAGAGGACCACAAGCACCATCGATTAGAGATTTCTCAGCGACACTTCAATCGATTCTAGCAAGTGGGTGAAGCATTTTTAAATCGCATCGTCACATGTAACGAAACATGGGTGCACGTGCACCACTACACACCCGAGTCGAAACAAGCGAGTATGGAGTGGAGAATAGTGGGAAGATACATTCTCGTACAAATATATAATCTGTGACAAAAAAAAATTATGTTCCATAGAATAAACTTATGTTAAGTTTAATTCAAAGAATAAATTAAACAATAAGAAAAACAATTCTTAGGCCGTAGGTAATTTATATATGAATAAAGGTTGCCACCTATTGGGAAAATGGCACAAAAAATTAAAGAGCGTGTTTATTGAATTTCGTAAAAAATATAACTGTATAATTTGTTGCAATGAGTTTATTTATATATTTTTCAACATATTTACATTTTTTTAAATAAACCGACAAAAAACTAGTCGATATTGGTATTATACCTAGTAGGTAATAAGACAACATTCATTAGATTCTTGTAACCAGCTTTTTGTTAAGTATAATATCGCATTTTGCACGTAGGTAAGTCATAAAGTTGACCGATCGGGTCGGAATTATGGTTCTTTGTCCGATCCCATCTGGTCTACTATTTGAATACGTTTGTGTATGTATTTGGTGGTAACGAGGATCAAATACTTTAAAACTGTTGTTGTCATTTTATTACGACATTCGGGTAGCGACCTTTGTCGAACGCACAACATATTGTTTTTATCAATATGCCCCTTTTGTATTTCGTTGTAGTAATTCAAGTTTTTAGTGTTTCATTAAATCCAATAGTAAATTCAGTTATCCAGTTTTTTATTTACTTACAATCTACAGAAATTACTGTGTCAAATTAATTTGGGACACAGTTGTGGTCTAGTGTATATAGACTTACAATCTCCTTGAGAACTCTCCGTATGCTAAATCCTCAATTATTTCTACTGCATTTAATTAGAATTTTCGATTAAACGACAGCAACCTGGATATCGAAAGGAAGGCATTAAGTTAGCTTCATTTTTTTATTACATGTGCATAAAACTACATGCAATCTTATTTTGTTAATTTATTTTAAATTTTATGAGAGTAAAGAGAATATTAGTAATAAAACGTTAGATGTGCAAACATAAAAGTTTTATAACTCAATATGTGCTGTGGATTACGGAAGAAAGTAGTTTATTTACCCTTTATTTTCATTATCCATACACTAGATCCCTTTGTACTTGAGATTTCTCTTTACAGGTTAACCTATATTTAACAAATATGTATTACATACAAAACCAGAATAAATGCTCACATTTTTGATAATTGTTTTTTCTTGTCGATGAAAGTTCATTTATTATTTGGTATAATAGTATTCATCCCCAGCCAACTATTGATTTTATAATGTCATTACACTGAAAGTGTAAATTTCTGTATTTTGAACCTAGAGACAGTCTAATGATGACGCTTTTGGTTTCCAAATGCGTTTTAGATTTATTAACATTGTATGTTAATTTACTGTTTACTTCATTTGATTATTTACAGTAGTTTCACATATCTCTATCCCCACTGGACATGTGCTTATAAAGATCAGTGTGTGGTTTTCAGAATTTCGATTGATAAAAACGAATACAGCACACTAAAAGGAATTCAAGCTCCAGAAGCGGCAAAATGCAATTTTCCTTGACGATGTGTTCTCGACTTGGTTGTCGAACACATAAACGACATCGATAATGTAAATATAGGGAACCGATATCGTCCGAAATTCGCTGATGGTTTTGGGTAAACTGATGCAACTGATAGATGTGTATTTTTATCGATGCCCTTAATTCCGAAGTAAACAAAGTTTTATTTACACAACACAATTCAATACCCCTGTTAAAATGACTACTCTTTCAACTTAACCCATAATGAGTCTATATCGCAGATATGAGAAATTTGAATAAATAAGTAATATCTGCGATTAAACTTTTAGTTTTCTTTGAATTAATTTCGTAAACTTACTGTTCTTATTAATTTGGGATTTGTACCATCACGTGTATAATCAGCGTTGTAGATTCTGTTTGATAAAAAATACTACGGTAGCCAGTAAATATTGGTAGGTGACGATATTACTACTATAACTCAATATTACTCTAATTTGTTCATAACGTACACACTCTAGCTTTTTGAGCTATAAATGAGCTTCAGTGAACATACGTGAAAACTACTCAGAGTACTGAGTTTTTACATCGACTATATTATGAGCTTCCAATGATGTTTTGTAAGATGTTTTAAGCGAAAGTTAGGAAAGTTATTACATTGTTTATACATTAAGATATAATTAGATTACTCTTACTAATTGTATGTAGAAATGATATATGTTTTAGTAAATTTGATATTTTCATAAAATCCTTTAGGGGTAGTAATTTTGACAAAGCAAAGAAAACTTTTCTACATTACTTATAGGCTGAAAAAATCACTTATAGAATGATAAATTGTAGAATATTTGGTAGTTTGACACCGAATATATTTAGAAACAAAAAAACCGATTCTAACTATGTCAAACATATGTTAGAAGATAACCATATATTTAATTTAGAGCTAAAAATTTTACATATTGAAAATAAAAGTTTACAACTTACACCATTAGAATCTAAAGAAATGAACAAATATAAAAATACAGACATATAACTTAATGACCAAGTAGATACAAACCTTTCACCACTCTAATGAAGATGCACCACCCTATTTATAGACATCTACTCTTAGGTAGTTTTAAGTAGATTTTGTACTTCTGAAGAAGCCACAGTGTTGGCGAAACAAGCGTCAAGTTTACTTAATAAATTTTGGAAGTTATCAACTGTGTGTTTATTTCAAGAATATATTTTTATTTCTTACTCCTTTTTCGTTTTATTAATGTAACGCCATTCTGATATAAAAGCTTTTAGTAGCTTTTATTTTTAATTCATTATTTTACAGTGCGTGAAATGCTTCTTTAAGATCCATTTCTTTTGAAAAGTATGACATTAAAAAGCGGTTCACCCATAGTAAATCTGTAAGTGCTTCTTTCAACATTCATCATTGTTTTTACGCTCTGTTACTAACAAATATGTGGACGAAAAACGTATGACGTTCAAGTGATAATAATACATCACTTTGTAGCTTTTTTTTCGGATCATTACTTTTCTGTCGGCGGTAAAGGGTTGTTTTATGGTAACAATCTCAACTAAAACGTACCAGACTAGAACACAGTTAAAGTTAGAATACCAGAATCTATGAGTTCGTCTATAGACGTTAAAATTGCAAAGTAATTATTCGTATAGAGAAAAATACTTCATTTTATATTCATTAACACCCCTCTTGATCTTTTCTAATGTCTGTGTTATACAATTTTCCTATAGTCTTTATTAGCCTCAATTATATCTGTTTCTATTGAAGCTACAAAAGTGATGATGATACCATCCTAGAAGGCGCTTTGAATAATGCAACTTTACCCCTTATGATTTTAGTAGAAACTGTAGTGTTATCGATTGTGGGTGGAGGAAACTTGGCCCATAACAATTGTTCTTTTAAAGTTTCCAGGTTTGAATGTCCCATAACTCTAGAAGTAAAATTAAAAACGATGCATGTATACAGGGTGTACGTTTTCAACCTGACCCCTCTGAATTGGAATATCGTTTTGAAATTTTGGTTGAATGAGTTTTCACAGAAGGCCTATCATTTTAAAATATTTTCGAATTTCTATCACTTTCGGTTATACCGGAAGTTTACTTCAACATTGTTATTTTAAATGGAACCCCCCTATTTTTTACATTTCTGAATTCCCCATCAGAAATAAGGGTACATTTGATGATACAACCCTAACTTTATTCTAAACGGTTTTTTAATTATTGCATTTTTCTTTTAAATTATTCCGTTTGCCGCATTTACTATTATCGCGGTTATCTTCAAAAGTAATTGATGTATTTAATAATTTGTCGACATGTTCTTAATGTTTTAGTAAGGTATTAATTCGTTCAAAATTAAAAAAAAATCAAAAATGGAGTCAAAACATGTGTTAAATATCATAAACTAGAAATAAAAAACCTCTTTCTTTTAAATAGCAGCACATTCTTTTTATACAGTTACATCAACCGCTTAATTTTCTGCGAAAACTCATTCAACCAAAATTTCAAAACGATATTCCAATTCAGTCCGAAGATAGTGTATATGAAATAGTAAAAACATATTGCAAATAAGCAACTTTATTGAAAGAAGTTTTTGCTCCACAAAAAGTCAGTAAAGTATGCGATCATCTTAAAATACAAAAGGGAAAGCCTTTCTGTCGTATAGACTGTATTAGTATTGTAGAATCGTCAGGTATTTTAAAAGACAGAATTAATTTACATCTGTTATTTATTAATTTGGATTTAATAAGTTTTTAATACCGATGGAAAGGTGTTGAAATAAACATTCTTGATTATGGTGGCTTATGTTTTCATTATGCTATCCGTTCATACGTAAAAGGCCATGACTAAATTAACATTGAAGAGAATTTAAATTCAGCCGCATCAAATAACTGCTAAGTTAGTAAGATGAGACAGTGTATCAGATTTACCCTTTTTCAGAATTTCCTCGTTTAACTTTCATCTCTACTTCAGAAGTTATATAATAATTACATTACCGAAACTTGAGTAGCAAAACTTATAAAAAGTACTTTTCCTATTTAAAGGGTTTCTGCCAATTAATGATCTAAAAGAAACTTAGTTATATATAATAATGTTTTAGAAATATGATTTTTCACAAACATTAAAATCTACTATCATTTACTTTTAGTCATGACGTGGCTTTAAATAAATTATTTTTTGAGTTCGTTTTTGTATTTATATTTTGCAATAGACACACATTTTTGAGAAAAACGACTTGGTCGACGCATATCACACATAATATTTCAATAGTTAATAATCTGTATTCTACACCGGGTATAGTCTTATAAGGTTGTTTTGATACCCTTTTTGGTATGAGGTTCACCCATAGTAAATCATTGTTTTTACGCTCTGCTACTAACAAATATATGGACGAAAAACGTATGACGTTCAAGTGATAATAATACATCACTTTGTAGCTTTTTTTTTCGGATCATTACTTTTCTGTCGGCGGTAAAGGGTTGTTTTATGGTAACAATCTCAACTAAAACGTACCAGACTAGAACACAGTTAAAGTTAGAATACCAGAATCTATGAGTTCGTCTATAGACGTTAAAATTGCAAAGTAATTATTCGTATAGAGAAAAATACTTCATTTTATATTCATTAACACCCCGCTTGATCTTTTCTAATGTCTGTGTTATACAATTTTCCTATAGTCGTTATTAGCCTCAATTATATCTCTATTGAAGCTACAAAAGTGATGATGATACCATCCTAGAAGGCGCTTTGAGTAATACAACTTTACCCCTTATGATTTTAGTAGAAACTGTAGTGTTATCGATTGTGGGTGGAGGAAACTTGGCTCATAACAACTGTTCTTTTAAAGTTTTCAGGTTTGCATGTCCCATAACTCTAGAAGTAAAATTTAGATCTTGTAGGTACTTCAACTATTCAAACGATTATCGAAATCAAATTATATTTAAATCTAATTACAATGTTAAACGTATACAATATAAGCAATTGTTTTGGTTAGTGAAAATTATTGCAAATTAGTTCCTTTGTTGTTAGTATTTCCAACAATATGGTGTGATTGTTCCAGTCCCAATGTACATATTTGAAGTTGGGTATCGTAATTCAAAAGGTAAACTGGTGTTTAAATTACCTGGTTGGAAAATATGAATTTGCGCAACGACTAAAAACCATTATCTATAGTTAAATAGAGTAGATCGGTATGAGTGTAGTTATCGTGGCTATTTATTCCAACATTTTAGTCGTCCGTATGTTCGTTGGGTCAAATTGAGAAACTTTCTCGTTCTAGCAAAATGTGTTTCTGTACATCCTGTCATCGTTTGGACGAAATTTCGTCTATAAAGTTACCGTGGACATACAAAATACATTAAACAAGTAGAGTTGGAGAAATAATTGTTCACGTTAATATATTCATCGTATCATACTGGGTAGGTCCTTACTATTCTTGGTAAAACAAAAATTAGTCGCTTGAGGATTAAATAATTTCGAAATATTCATTAGAAGATCAATTAATAGTTTTGAATGCGTGTATAGTAATTGACGTTGTAACAAAACCGTTAAATACGATTTAGGTATACTAAATATACCGAATAGAAACTGTAAAAGCATTATTGAAAGATTGTGTGTGAATAAATCATTTTGCCTTTCGGAATACCCCATATTATAATGAATAAATACAAACAGCGCAGTAAACGCCAACTGTAAAAATTTGCTACTTATTGTGAGATTCAGTAATGTTCAAAAAGGTCCTCTTCTAATAAGGAAATCGACACGTGGTGTAGCTAATACACCATGGGTTGGTTGATTTTATAAAAAGTCGATATCCTTATTGGAGAAGGATTATGATATATTATTTGAATATTATTCGACACCACAATAAATAGCAAATTTCTACACTGCCCTGCCAGTATTGTTTAAAGGCAGCAGATAGATTGGTCGGTGTACTGTTGGTGCAAAATCTATTTTCAAATTTTATTGAACGACCAAATAGATTTTGGGGTTTCCCCATTATTAAAAGTTGTTACAGGTAGAGAAGACTTAGAATAATATTATCACTAGTAACATTTTAAATTAAAAATTTTACCCATTCTGATTTAGTTAGTTTAAAACTCTTTGATAATGGCATAATAGCCGAAACATATGTTAGAGATTTTTCAAATAAAAATAGTGAAACAAAACCAAGTGTTTATTTATTGTGTTACTATTTTCGATGTGAATCATTTCTGACACTAGGCCCTTACACAAGTTCCTTTCTTGGTCCAAAATCTTAATAGAATCGTCCGGAAAATTGAATAGGTGGCCATTGGTCATGGTATGTAAAAATACAACTATAATATTACTATCACCTCTTTTAAAATCCCCGCAATAGTTACAATTTTTTATAAAAGAAATTATGTGCATTAAGGCTGGTACTCCTTGATTGACCCACGTAAGGAAACGTAGAATTTATACAATCTGTCCAAAGTAAATAATTTTTTTTGAGGTATTAGCAGCTATTATTGTAGTCACATAAAGTAGTAATATTAAATAAGTTATAATAACTAATAAATTAAGGTATAATAATACAAAAACACGTTGGGTAAAATTTCACTAACTTTTATTAAATATTCTTAACGAAATCGTTTCGGTTATGTCAGTACCATCACTGTATCTTATGATTATGGCTTAACAGCGTGTTATTGTACTCATTATACTTTAATTAATTATCAAACATGTTCCACAGTGATTGCACCACGAAAAGCACTGATTTAGTTTTATTATTATTAAAATATTTTTATGTTTATGTAGAAATTTTATAGTAAAAAATAATATATATAGTAATAAATGGTCAAATTCATGATGTTAGAACTAGCAAGGTGCTATTAAAAATTTAAATATATAACTCATTAATTTGTATATTTCTTAAGAATTTTTATGTATTTACTAATAGATTAAATAATATTTTTTCACAGGTAATTCTTTTGGTTCCGTTGAAGACCTTTGATATTTACAAAAATTGTAAATATGTATCAATTTGCTACACCTTTTTTATAGAACCTTTTAAAGGTATCCGTATCATTTAGTAAAATTTACGATGACAAATAATGGTACACGTGTTTTTAGTATAATTAAAATACATTTGTAAGTGAAAGCATGTTTTATATTTAACCTATTACATACTCAAGTTCTCTCAAGCATATCTATACTGACTACTTCACGCCAGAGTTTTCAATTTAATTGAAGGTGCGGCTTAATTCATACCAATATTTTATAAAACTATTATTCTACTTCATGCTCCGATCGCAACTTTATTACAATATATCGCCGATATTAAAGCTGAAAGTTTCAATGCAGTTTAAGCGAAAAATGTTAACCACAATTTATGTTTGATATTGTTGATATTATGAGGCTTCTCTTTCAGAATTTGACCTTATTTTTATACTATACGTTAGGTAATAAAATTCAAATTCAATAGAAAAATTGATGAGCACTATTGGTCTCGATTTTATAACAAAAAGATGTCCTAGTCCAACTTCAATTGTTATTCTACAAAATCAAGGCAAACAGACCACGATTACAAAAATTGACCAAAAACAAGTTTAATCAGAAAGTTTTGGTAAGTAAATAGAATTAAATTGCAAATACACAACGATAATTGGAACTTTCCAATGAATTAATTGAAGTTTATTTGCTGTTAATTCATTTAGATAATCTTAAAAATCTCCTACATAGTAGTTATTGGCTGCAGGTTTTGTTGTAACTGAATCATGGAGCTGGCATACAATTAAAAAAACAATATGACATCTGACGATTTTCCTTGTCAAATTTCGTAACCTACCCCTCAAATTTAAAGCAATTTTTATTCAATTCTATCCAGTCGTTTGTTTGTTTAACCGGAATGACTGTGAAAAAATGGATTTTAGGATTTCTTGAAATAGGTCGGATTTAATTGGTTCTGGTTGTAATCGATACTGTTAAATATGTATTATTATAATAATTATTATTCAATTTTAGTACTAAATAAATATCTTAAGCATAGCAATGATAGCATCTTTCAACGATTATTGACAATTTTTTACTATTTGTTGAGTTTTCGGACTTTTTAAGATATGACGTTCACAGGGTACCTTCTGCATCATCTAACACTGATAAAATTGTAATAAATCGCAAAAAATGCGTTGAGACCTACATTTGTAGGATTTTTTCAGTACTTTACTTGAATACCAAAAGTATTATAAATCTCGGGTAACAAATTACACAAAAGACGACCACCAAGAACAAAACTAGATGTACAGGACCAGAAGCACAAAATCATAAGTTTTGCCATTCTGCATAAATAGACTAATGAGTACTTAAATTTCTCAGCCATTTCTATCGAAGAATACTTACACTCGTATGTAGTAACATATATACTTTAGACTTACGTGCAAGACAATTTTATTGTAGTATACATTGTTCTGTTAGTGGAGTGCAAAATTGTATTTCCAGTTTCCTTTCCACTGCAAACTGGAAAAAACTAAGCCACTCGTTAGATGATAGAGAACATCTCTTCAATCAGATTAGGCTTCAACAATGGTGTTCAGATTTCCTGTATTCACTTCTTGTCGTAATAAAACATCGACGGGGTTGTTACTTGATCGAATTACAACTTCCACTAATAATCTCCCTCTTTCTCTTTGGAAATTTTTGTAGGTATCACGCCTTTCATATTTAAAGATAAGCTGCTTAACTGAGGAAAAATACGAGCAAAAATCTCGACCAGGATCTTCGAAACTCGTATATTCAATAGGTGCATTTATATCTTATGAGATTTATCAACTGAAAAACGGAATACGCAAAAATGAAATGGAGTATTACATCACAAAAAATTTCCGCATTTAATTATCATCTTCTAAGACCGACTAACCGTAAGCAATAAACAAGAAAACTTACATAATGATTTAGGGCGGAGGAATCTCTTTCACAGTAACTATGAAACAAGTTTTATCGAGCCAACTTAAATCCCTTGAAAGTTTTAATAGGACAATGTTTGTAATTTAAACTGCAGTTTGTCTTAAAAAGTTAGTTTTACAATGATGTTCAATTTTTTTTTTAAATAATGTTCTCGACCACAAACAGAGCCATATAATTATAGGATAATAAAACATACAGGAAAAGTTTCATTTAAAAATATTTAACAATTCTTAGCAATTTCAAAAATGCAAAATTTATTACATACTGAGGTTATAAAACGTTTAATTTTGATATAGAAAAAATAAAATAGAAATTGTTTCAACACATATATACAGGGTTGCTCATTAGTGCGTCAAAGTCCAATATAGACTTTATTAAATGAAATTAGAGAAATTTATTTTTATGAAAATGATGCAGCATCAAAAAACGCATATTTTAAAAATAATTTGACATATACAGGGTGATCCGCTAAACCGGAGCACGTTCCAGGACACTTTTTTTAAATAGAACACCCTATATATTTTTTGTTTCTTATAATCTACTTAAAATTCTCTTTTCAACGATCCCTTGATTTTTGGTTTTGGATGTTGCATTGTTGAGTTATTAATGAAAATGTAAAAAAAATGGTTGCGACAGCATTTGGCATATTAATTCAATGCGAGTGTATTACGATTAGTTAAGACAAAATATTTTGAAGTTATGTAGCCAACTATAAAAAGTATTTAAATAATAAATTTATTATACAGGGTGTTTTTTACGGTGCAGCCAATTTAAATATTTTCAAAGAGCGATTTCACAATTTTTTCAAATGGAACACCCTGTATATTATTGAATTTTTGTAATGGTGCGTTAATTATGTTTAATTTTTGTTAATAATAGCCTATACCTAAACCTCGTAATTTCAGAGATATTTTTACTTTTACATTACTACCAGCTAATTGTTTGTTTTTGATTTGATCTAGTGTGCTTACGGGCCAGATTTAACAAGTTCAGACAAACTAAACGTAATTAAATAAATAAAGGGTCTAGCATTAATTTCAGTTCAGGTTTTTTGTTTAAAGTAAATTTTCAAAGTGCCCTCCATTCTGGTTGGAACTCATTAGCAGTGACAGAAAGGACCTATTAACTTCTTGTAACATTTCATCGGAAACTTCATTAAAGGCATCGATTATACATTGTCTCATGTCGTCTGGTGTAGTTGGAGGAGTCTGGTATACAATATTTTTTATGTGGCCCCATAGAAAAAAATCGAGTTTCGTCAAATCTGGCGATCTAGGTGGCCAATTGATGGTACCCCCGCGACCTATCCATCTACCACCGAATTCTTGATTCAAGAATTCTCTGACACCTAGCGCAAAATGTGCTGGAGCACCATCGTGCCACATATTGGAACGCGTCCTAATAATTTTAATTTTATTTCTTCTATGTTAATGTTTCATCTACCGATCACCACCAACAACATTGATACGTTTAATTTTGTTTCATTTTTATCATCACACGTAAAATATAAATAAATGAATAAATGTAGGCAAATACGCAGAAAATTATCTTATCGTAAATAAAATCCTGGCTTTACATTGTCCAAAACATTGTCATTCTGACCGGATACACTGTACATACGTCCTATGTACAGTATAAATCCGTTACAAATTTAAACTAACAAGACCCAAAGAAAGTTTTCAAAATAAATTCATCTAGATTTCTGTTATTGATCGTATTTCTTAAATTCCATACTAAATGTAGCGTATATAATATGCGGATGTGATACTCTTTTTTATGAAAGCGTGTTCTTTGCTAGTTGGGCTATTTTGCTATTCCTTCAGCAGTAAAAGATTGGAGACGTGCTTCTTAGCGAGACACCTTATCGTGAGTCGATTCAACTTTCGTTAAATCGACTCTGTTATTGCTATTCTTCGTTGCCGACTACAAGGTAAAGACCAAAGATCGTCTTTCATGATAATGCGACTCATCTTGCAGAAAATAAAACATTACAAGCATGGAGAAGGTCGCGACTGTCTCGTGTCGAAAGCGATACGAACATATGAATGATATGCTATCAAATGATAAAAAGCGAATAACAAATACTCTTTACTACGTATCTACTCGTTTTGTTGAATATTGTTGTTAATAAAACAAAACGTTACAATTCCTTCTTCTCGTCCATCTCATATTTGAAAGGATCGTGGTTGAAAATGTGCTATTACCTGAATCAACTTGCAATTAAAATTTAAACTGTCAATGGTGCAACTTTTGTGAAACTGCATTTTAATATAAATAACAATAAAATAAACAAATAGATACGTTTCACAATGTGTTAACTTTGATGCAATTTACATCGGTCAGTCCGGTAGAGCTATTAAGAAACGAGTGTCGGAGCATTTAGTAGCTATTAAGAACAAAAGACTTCCTTCGAGTGGCATGGTTGAACACTGTTTAAACCATAACCACACGCTAGATATGGACAACGTTAAAGTTCTACTTTCAAATGTACCTAAAAGTAGAAAACTTTCTTTATTAGAATCATTAGAGATTAAAAAAGCAGTGCAGAATAATAAAAATCTTGTTAATAATCAAGTAGAATTGTCCACTTACAATTTCCCCCTCCTCCTGTTCAAATAGAATTAGTCTCTATAAATAGTATCCTTAAGGTTTTAGATTTTAGTAATCTTTAGTATGTACTCTTGTAAATGGCCGTATCGGCCGAAACATATGTCGAGTTTTCGAATAAATTGTGAAACGTATCTATTTGTTTATTTTATTGTTATTTATATTGCAATTAAAAATTTTTAGAATTCCGTATCTAAAGGGCTCTAAATATAAAATATTCGAGAACGTTCAAACTATTTCAAAAATCCGGAAATATTTGAAAAAATCGATTACTCCTATTCACTTATCGTTGTACAAATCTCCCTTCTTATTCATAGATATGACATCTGCATAACCTCAGTTTGTAAATTTTATTATAATATTTTTACAACTATTATAGAGTATCTATGATGATGAAAGATGTAAAATTTACGGAATCTTATTTGTGTACATTTTACAAGAATAACATTTTGTAAGTATTACAATAAATCCTATAAATTGTGTAGGGTTTTTCTCGAGTTGATGCTTTTTATAATAAAATCTCTTAAGAAAAAATTACTAAAGGAAAGTGTGGTAAATAAATAGAATATCAAAGACTCACCCCTAACTGACAGTATTGCTTTATTAATGCTCATATTAAAAGTTTGAATAGCTAAAACTTACATACATGATGCAAAATAACATTTTATTAATTAGTAAACTTATGGATACCATTGAAATGGGATTTTTCAATAGATATATTATTTACAGCCGTTTTTAATAAAAATTTGATATCGACTAGTTGTCTGACAAAATTAAATTGTAATGGAACTTGACTTTCAATGGATACGATTTCAAGGATGGCAAACTTCCTATAAGCATTTCCTTAACCGGTATAACATACCAACACCTTTTACCGCATATACCCACAGGATGTTATCATTTACTTACTGGGAAGACTGTCGCTTGTAGTGGTTCGTAGGTTGACATCAAGAGGGATTTCTGTTTCTGAAAAATTACCAGACACCTGGTTTAAACTGAATATCAGTTTTCCCCTTTGAATAAATCATCTTCAATAAAATATATATTCCCATGCGGGTTGCCTTTGGCAAAGAATCCACCGTTTTATTTGCGTATGTATATATATGTTTATATATATATCCTGTATTCGAGACCAATTCGATTTACAAAAATATATACATGGCAAACAAAACTTCAACCCTAAACATGGTGGTCGAATCCCTTGAGGACTGAACAACTCAAGGCAAAACCTTTGCTTAAAAGTTTTTGCTACCGCAATAGAGTAATTGTATATTTTAGAACTGATATAACATTCCTGAAAATCCGCTAATTGAAGAACGTGCAGATTTTATAATAATATTTAGAGAAGCACATCTCTGAAAATACAGAATTAAATAATTGTCGATTGACTTGACCCTCACTTGAAAATCCATATTAAATTGAAATACAACTGCACGTATGAAGGCTTTCACGGCCGGAGTCTATATGATGAGGATTTTCCGGGTTGACGAGCCATGGTCGAGTGGAGTATTTCTTACTTCCAAACGTTTCGTTCGAAACTGCGCCGAACATTTTCAGTAGAGATGATGACTTCTAAGAATTCAGGAGCGTCTGAACCTCCGAGAAGAATTCTTAGAAATCATCGTCTCCACTGAAGATGTTCGGTGCAGTTTCGAACGAAACGTTTAGAAGTAAGAAATACTCCACTCGACCACGGCTCGTCAGCCCGGAAAATTCTCATCATATGAAATAAAACTACTTAAAGATTTTCACTTAAACTACTTATTTGTTGATTGAAACTAATTTCACAATGTACATTAAGTCAAATTTTGGCTTCTTCAGATGGCGAGTATTTACTATGTAATACTAAGTAAGAGTAAATAATCCTAATGTCTATCTATCTCTAAATAATAAGACTAAAAGAAGGTGGTAGGTGGTGTACGTAAACTGAAAGCAATGTGTATTATTATTTAGAATATGTTGACTAAGGGTAAATTATTTATTTCTTTGATTATTTACTGTAACATTTCGTTTTTATATTTATTAATTTCTAAACTGTCTAACCGTGACAACTTGTAACGCTTACTTCCAAAAATTCTACATTTGTAATATTATTATTAAATGTTTGGGTATAGTTCCAGTTCTCGTTCTTTTGGAACTAAGTAGTAAGTAGTTTTATTTTAATTTAATCACTTGTGTACTAAAAAATATTTTTCCAAAACTGCCAGACGTGAATCATTGGTTCTCATCAGCACACCATACCGAGCGGCGTGGTCTAGTGTTCTAGATTATTGCTTAACATTCGGGAGGTCACCGGTTCAAACCCGAGTCCGGCTGATTTGGTCCATGTTTTCTGTGGTTTCCTTGGATCATTTAGGCAAATGCTGGGGCACTAATATTCAACAGATAATCTTTCACTTCTCTTCTGTCATCATTTCGCCCGCCTCATCTTTCTCTCCCTAACCACGCCACCCACTCATTACCGAGATTCCTACAAGGAAGCTGAAGAGGGCCATACGCCCTACCCTCCAGCTTTGCACTACAGTGTAGGTCGGAAGGACTGCCCGCCCACTAGCATGAGTAGTTGGTGGGAATGAAATACAAAAGAGGTTTTTATCAGCACACCGTACACAGCTCCAATAGAACATCGACCAACCTACCAGCTGCCATTAAACAGCTGCCAGTGTTAATTTACACGTAGGTTGGTCTCATAGAGGTTAAAGTGAAGGGGAATGATCTCTATTAAAAAAAAAGTCCTAGAAGATTTGAGAAAATAGTTGCTGTCTCAATAACAAGGTTTGTCTGCTGTTGGTTGCATTTACTTCTCCTTACTTCTAACATCCATAGTTAGTTGGTGTTCTGTCGGAGCTAACTACGTCGTGCTGATGGAAACCAATAAGATCGAAATCGCGACCCACCTCTGACGGTTTCGGCAGAATACTAATCTAGGACATATATTTATTTTTGTTCTATTTGGTTGCAGGTACGCAACTGTAGATAGCTATGCCGTGGGGTTCAATTTGACAAGTAGATATCCTTATTAGAAAAAAGCCTTGTTGAACATTACTGAATCAAACAATAAATAGCAAATTTATATAGATGGCGTTCACGCTGCTGTCTGTGTTTATTTAATTTAATTATCCAGAAAAAATTACGTCATTTCTTGCATATTAATTAATTGTACAAGAAGTTGTCCTTCTCAGATTTTACCTAGGAAGCTGAAATATTAGACTAATTTTCTTAAGATACGATACTAAAAAATTGGCTAATGGGACCGAAACAATAAATAAGATCACCCTAATGTATATTGTAAATGTTCAAGAAAGGTCTGATTAGTGCTTAACTTACACAAAAACGAAACGTACGGTAAATGAATAATAAATTGTTGAATAATTCGTTGATTTTCGAATTTATACACGAGAACTGTATAAATTACTCTCAGTCACATTAAAATTCGGAATATATTTCAGGTAAATGTTCAGTGTCAACTACAAATACACAAACGGGGCTAATATTACTAATTGCTCTTGCCTGACGTATGCATCTTTTGTAAAAATATCTTACGTTGTATCTTTGCTCATTACTTAATTATTTATTTTCGAAATAAAACATGTTTATTAAGTGGTGCCCCTTTACAGTACAATTAAACAAAAGCTGGTTTAATACCAAATGCAATGTTTGACAATCCGGCCGACCATTCAATTAGTCACTAACGAATAACGTTGTTGTCTAGAAGTGTTTGAAAATGATGAATTCTATAGATTGGCAAATAAACAGTTATTATCTTGGAGATTTTGTCATTTTGTTCCTTTACAGGGAGTTCTTTGTTGAACGAAGCATTTAAGATGATTAATGCTGCGACACAAAGTATGAGGGTTAATTCACAAGCGTGTTTTCCCAACTTGTTCGAATATGACGACACTAGCTGGTTCAGCTGGTTCTCACCAGGCCTTAAAACGTTAACAGGAATGTCCTAAGAACACTTTGTCATGGATATGTTGTTTGGCTGTTTGCCAAAATAGGTAACAAATTAATGCTAATAAATAATGTGATTTTCTTTAACAAAATTTCGGATTGTCATTATTCGAAAACGTCTTCGGAACTTTTATCAACAAATATCTCACATATTAATGATAACGGTCGACTTTATTCTCCTCAAAAGGACTTAGTTGTTGTAGAAATAAATGTGGTTATCCTCCAAATTTTAAATATACGAAGGACAACTAAAAACTTCTCATTACTATTCAGTATTATGTTACTTTTCTTGGAAAATATTAAATCAACGCCACACCCGAGCAGACCCAAAAACCCTAAACAAAATTTACCTAGAACACAGGCTTTCAGCGGTATAACCTTCCCTCACGATTGATGATGTCAGAGGAGTTGTCGACGAAACGTCTGGACCTAATTATTTATTTAGACGACAGCCCTTTAACCCCAATCATGTTTTTACTAAAACTTTACATATAACGTACATTTTTTAGTTGTTATGTATCTCTACCAAACTTCTTAAGTGTTTTTAGTGGGTATTCAGCTGTGACGAGAATTCACCAGTGTCACAATGTATAACAAAAATGAAAAGTTACTGTTGCACCCTCGTACATTAGGGTATCTATGTGAAATGAATAATGGCTAGTACTTGATATTGTGGTAATTATTAATTGGAAAACATCACTAGGTTCAACATTAACACAATGTTTTGAGGCTAATTGTAAAGGGTTGCAATTTTTTTATCGGCACATGGGAAGACCACGAAGTATCATATTTTCCATAATAAAATTTTAACGTGGTCATTAAAGCATCCTTTATTCTAACGAATTTTGCCTTTATTAACCCATGTTCGATTTTCTAAAAGAGGAAACATAAAAGAGGTTTAATAGGTACGTTTTAAACGAGCAGTAGGGTAAGTTATAATTGAAAATTTCCTCTATTATGCAGAACGTTTTATTGGCTGTCCATGCTACGAATCCATTACATCGGTCCGTCTGTTTTCTGATAAAGTTCATTATTCGATTTGCTCTGTTTGAACTATGGCCCCTGGTTAAAAGGAATCATATTCGTATGTAGAATCAAACGACAATTTTTGGGAGCCGGTCTTTTTTTATTGCATAATATCCAGACGTATATTGAAGATATGAATTATTGTTATTAGAAACTCTAAACTATATATACCATATACGGTTTATCTCCATGAATATTTCAAGATCCAGGTGCTCTACTAAAGATTCTCATTTAACGTGTCGCTTATGATCATTCAACAGAAATAAAACCTTTAATAAAAATGCAGACGGCTGGTTTCAATAAAACTGCCCTTTTATGTATTTTACACAGGATGGAATACAAATAATATGAAATTTAAACTTACTTGAAATATATGAATAAGAAGTAATTTAAGCTTTAGTACGAAATGCAGAAATTGTTTTCTAGTAGGGTCATAAAACGCCCCCACAATTCATCCTGTGGATCAGAGTCCTCTATGTGAATGCATGTCTGACAACTTGCTAACATAAATCCACTAATAATAACTTTGAAAATACATATTAAATACGGTGTACTAATCAAATAAACCAACGAAAAGTTTTCTTTACCTAATGTTTATTGAAAAGTTGAGTTAAGGTTAGTTGAGGTTGTTGATATGAAAAAATAATAATAATTCACATTTAAAAAAGTATATATATATTAATCTAAGAAAGTTGAAGAAGCTTGGAAGCGTGTTCGTGTTAAATCTTGCTTCGAAGGACCACCTCAGATATTGAGGAAAACGATATTTTTTTTGTTTAACTATATTTATTTGCATTAATTAAAAATCTTCACTTTCACTATCACTCATTATTATACAAAAGTAAAACTTATATTTACTTATAAAATTTAAAGAAATGAAATATTAATACTACGATTATGTTTTGCTATCGAGTGGTTCGTTCGGTAGTTCTATTTTATCTCATCATTTCTACGTTCGTTTCCTCAAGAGCCCTTACCGTTCTCACGCACATATCTCCTGAAGACACAAAACAGACCATCTCGACAGCATTAGAATTCGCATGCGACAACTAACATGAACAGTGACAAATTTATGATATATTTAAACGACAATTTGGAGACTAAACAAAAGTAATGAATAATAAATATAGGCAGCGTATTGAACACCAACTGTAGAAATTTTTTACTTTCTATTGGATTCAGTAATTCTCAACAAGATTTATTTTTAAAAAGGAGATCAACTTGTCAGACTCAATTCACGACATAGCTCCCTACGTGATATATAATAAAGCAAAAATAAAGATATGTTCTTAGTTCGTATTCTGTCGAAACTGCCAGACGTTCTCATCAGCACAGCGTAGACAACTCCGACAGTACACCGATCATTCTACCTGCTGTCTGTAAACAGCGTTTGATAAATAAACAGAGACATCGTAGTGAACGCGATCTATAGATATTTGCTATTTGCTTATGGTCGGATTCAGTAATCATGATATAATAAAGCAAGGTAAGATATCGCGCAGCCAGGGCGTGGCCTATGACGTCGTTATGTGACCTATTCCGTGGCAGCAATTGCAACGAATAAATATTTAAACCGAACCATGACATATTGGAAAACTTTTTTGGTGCCATACGGGCAAAAGGAGGGACATATGACCATCCAGATGTCCTAGAATTTAAATATAGTCTCAGGTCTTACATTCTGGGTCGTAATGAGGGTTCATATTCAGACTTTGGGAATGTTAGAAATGACGATACCCCAAGTATGAATATTGATAACATTAATTTATGTGGAACTGTTTTCTCTTCAGTTAGAGTAAATGAAGATTGTGAAGCACCTTCAAATAATCTTGAAATAAAGTTGGCCAAAATAATGATGCTTCCAGAGTGCTTTCTCAAGATCAAACATGGACTTCTCATCATAGTGAGTGAGGGTTATGTAAGCCATCTGCAGAATTCATGGTCCAGATGTAAGAACTCGACGATATATTCCGGTCTTCTAATTCCGATAATTTAATAATTACAAAAAATTATCTATAAGAATTACTTAATCCCAGCTCTTCTGTATCGTGTATTGAATCTGAGAATTGTAAAAGGCTATTTTTTCGGTCTCGTGCATATTTTAGAATAAAGGCACTCAATAAAGATTTATAGAATTCAGCCACCTCTAAAAAAAGAAAAATTCCAAAAATTATTAACTAATTTTCAATATCAATTTTCTGTCTAAGGATTAAATGTCAAAACGCCTAATTTGCCTCTTGTGCAACATAATTGCCTTTAGTTTTTAGTGTAGATATTTAATAATAGCTTTTTCTACTTTTCTTTATTATATTTTGATCTGTTTGATCTACACTAAATGAACCATACTTTACTTAAAGAATTAGGATAAAAATTAAAAATAAATTTATGTATTAGTATAATGGTATAATATTTAATATTGTTTACAACAAACTTTCTAGTTATTATATTTAAGTTTTTATTTTAGCGAATCAATTTTTCATTCAAGAGAAGGAAAAGAAGCTATAAAGCAACGTTAAAAGCCAATAATATGGGAAGCATTTCCATAAGTCGTACATAATATCGCTCACCAAATCTCACGTAGCTACGTCACTGCGCGCGTCGGACGATTTTGAAACGGTTAGGTGTCTTACATTGCTTTATTGTATCATGTTCAGTAATGTTCAACAAGGTCCTTTTCTATAAGAATTTTGAATATGCTGTCCTGTTATAAGGCCATCCGTGCATTCCGTAAACACTCTAAACTGTTTAAGTCGATGAATATTTTGCCGCTGTTTTATAAATGGTTAAAATAACACAAATAGAAGGATTGCCCATGGGGTCGCCCCTTTCGCCTATACTGGATGAAATTTTATGTTAGATTTTGAAAATAGATTATTTAATTGTAAAAATAAACTAATTAACAATATTCTCAGGTATTGGAGATATGTTGACGATATTTTCTGTGCGCGGACAGGCTCGGCCAGACAGCTTCCTTAACCTTTTAAATTCGTTTAATAATAATATCCAATTCACATTAGAAAAAGTAAAAGATAATTGCTTAAATTTCATAGATATATCAGTAAGTAAATTAAATAACACTCTACAGTTTAACGTATACAGAAAAGCAAAGTCTACTGACACTATACTTCCAGCTTGGTCCAACCAATCTAGAAAGATAAAACATGCAGTTTTTCATTCATTGCTATTTAGATTAGTTAATGTTCCATTAAATAAAGAAAGTTAGATAATATTAAGAAAATAGCGGTTAATAACGGCCATTCTTGTTGAAACATAAGTTGCTATGTTTCACGAAAACTAAAAGGATTGTACATTACAGCAACTGAAGTTAATAAATGTAATTTCAGTGAATAATAAAACAAAAACTGAAAAAAATTAATAATAATAGCGGTGTTTACCAATTAAACTGTAAAAAAGCGAAGAGTTACCTACAACCAGATCTCCACTTATTATTAGTCATTTATAATGTTCGGTTTTCCCTTAATACCTCACCTTTAAATACAGGTAGTTGTAACCATTTACTTTTAGTATAGTTTGTAGATACTCTTTGATAATGACCTATGCTTGGGTCGAAACATATATGTCAGAAGTGATATTAAATTAGTGAGACTTACACGAAGTGTTTTATTTATTTAATTAATTATTAATAATGTTTCACAATAACTGCACAAACCACACTATTAAATTTATAAAATAACACTGTTTATGGGTTAAACAAAGACGCGCGTGTTCCTAAACTCTTCATTAGTGGTATTCGCGCGAGAAGAGGGTTTCGTCCACCATTACAGTTTTATGACGACTGACCACTTTAATAATTGGAAATCTAATAAACCGGAAAATATTGTACAATTTCCCTCATAATCTAGATGGATTGGTAGATTTCTTAAAACAGTTTTGGAATCTGTTTTGCTTTTTCTATGCCAATGTTGCCTATTATATCCTAAATTAATACACAATGAATCAATATTAGTATTAGATAACAGTGTATGATAACGTTCATTCGTGCTTCATTATTAAAGTGAATCAGAACCACATCTGTGAACAAGTTTATTCACATAATATTCCGATCAGTGAATGGTAATCCATTTCAATAATACCATATATGCTGTTGAATTGTGAATATGTATCAGTGCATTGGTATTAATGCTTATACAACATCAACAATAGAATAACGCAATGCGGAAAGGGCAGAAAGACAGACACATTTTCAGGTTGTGAAACAAAAGCTTTACAACGGTTTATAATTTATTCAAAAACTTCCTTCTTTGTTCTCGACATAGACCTTATTTTGGTATGTATGTACAAACCTACACAAACTACTTCAATGTTACAACAAATAAACTGGTTTCCGATTTTTTAAATTTTTATTGTTAATTATTTCATTATTATACATCGCATCTAAATAGTTAAAAAGTCTAATAAGAACATTACTTGTGCCTATTACTTTTTTACGACTATATTGAAACAATATTTACATTAGAGTGATTCGTTTCAGACAAACATTGTCAGCTACATTTTATTCAATTATTATTTCTTGGAAAGATCTACCCGTCTGTCTTACCTACGTAGACATTTGATAATCTCCACATTTTATCAAAATCAGGAGTTTGTAAGATACAATGTGAATACTGTAAAAATATCTGCATAGGATAGACAGATGAAGAATAAATAAAGATTTGAAATGTTGCAAAATGCGCAACATTTAATAGCAGAAAATCATAGTTTTAATAAAACTAAAGTTGTAAACTTAACATTGTCTTCCGACCCCTTATAGCTTCTACCAATTTAAGAAGAATACCAAATTCATCATATTTGTAAGGCAACTCGCCTGATGAAGTTTATTATATATTGAAACTATTGTAGCGATTTTATAATGAATCTTTTCAGAAACCAAACCTAAGAATATTTTATGTTCATCTATATTTTAAACAATTCTGTAGTAAATTTAATTCTTAACATCAAAATATTAGGTTTAAAGAATTTAGAGGCGTAAATGTTTTTAAATTTTAATTATAATTGTATTGAAATTTTACTTTTGGCTTAACCTAGAGGAACATTTTCGTAGAGAATAAAATTTTCGACCCAATTATCATTTACATTGTTCAAGCCCAGCCGTTTACTGAATAACAGCAAAAAACGTGAACTTTACATAACAAATGACTTTCGAGATTTGCACAGGTTAAATGGTTCAAACTACAACAACACAGCTTGGTCACTTTTGAAGAGTAATAAATTCTCTGTAAAAAAAGCTTTAATCACTGTGATGCCGTAAAATGTAACTGGGAGATAATATAAAAAAATTCGCCTCTACCTGTACTATAAGGGGTAACATTTGGTGCAAAATAGACTTGAAAAAGCTAAAATTGGGATAAAGTCCTAATAGTTTAAGAGATTTAAGCACGCAGTTGCAGTAAAATATAACTAGAATGGATAAATAAAATATTCCTCTAACCTTCTGAATTAACACAGACATATTTTCTCTTTTGGGCAAAACTTTAAACATTAGACACCATAGATTGCGTGTACTGAATAAAATAATTATAAGAATTGTAAACGACGAGGTTTGTTCAAGGTTTTTCAGTATACATTACATTACATATACAAGGAAGGAAATGACACTTATGTTATTCGAAAGGTATACATATATGTGCACAATAAATCATTTGTGTAATTTCCCGATACGGCAGGTAAAAATGTAAAATAAAGGGTACTGCATCAGCTAGGAATCGAACATGGCAACCCGCATGACAAAAATAAGTACTTCTCTTCTACTCATAGTAGAAAGCTGCCAATGGCACGACTGTAACAATTTTATGTTGTGATTGTCTTAAATTGCCAAAGATTGAAGTTAATTAATTCGTATAAGAGTGAAATATATGTTATCCTAGTGATGTACGCTTTCATGGTTCGTTGGCCATGGTTTAAATTGGTAAGTTATACCAGACGTTTCGTCATCAGCTGCAGATGACATCTTCAGAGACTTGCTGTCTGCGCGGTTGTATTAACCTGCTCGTCGTTGCGTTAGCTAGTGGTTAGCTGCTTGGTTGAAGTGCTCTCGGTGACGAGATCATGACCAACGAACCCGGAAACATCAAACCTCCACAAGTTATCTTAGTTTGATTTCCTCATATAACGTTTCAACCAATTAAATGAAAGCATATTGATCGAATTTCGACATACCAGTTAAAATAAATATCTATTTTTTTCCTACAATATGTTTTCTGTAGACGTAAAGACGAAAATGTGAAAATAAAGTAGTTAATGTCGGTTTTCGTTAACCAAACACGTTAAATCAGCAACAAACAAAACGCTTTTGTGTGTTGATTAATTCCCTCTCGTTTTTTTTATTTTTTATTAAATGGGTTTCATCAAATGATGGAACAAGAAATAACAAGTATCTGCGTAAATCGTAACACATTTTTGTGCAACATGAAAACTTGACTGATGAAGAGCTTCCATTAAATATTATTTATCGTCGAAATTGCATTTCTCGTTTTCTTCGCCCAGCCAATTTTTCAATTGGCTTCGTTATTTCGTTCCATGTATACACACGTATATGCACACATATATATATCAACGGGTTGTATAAATTTACGGTTTCCTCGGAGCGGAAAAGCTGGATAAAAACGCTTTAAAAAATTACTACCGCATGATGAACGCAGCTGGATGATGATAATAATAATAAATAATAATGTATTGAATCAAAGAGCATCGCGTACTCGAGTACCGGTTTGTGTTTACATTTCCTGGTTTTTTATTTTTTATTTGTTGAGTATTGTTAGCTTTATATAATGCAGGTTTTATTCTGAATGATATCTAAAATATTAACTTTCTGGAAATAAACACGTAAAGGAGTACAGTGGAAAGTAGGAACAATGTCTAGAAAAGCTTATAGGGTTGTTTTCATGTAAATTCAAGAACATTAAATTGATTCCGTAGAATTAAAGTATCGAATGAAGAACTGCTGTTCGAAATTGTCGCAGATGTTATACCCGCCCAAATTTGTATCGTTATTCCATCGTACCTAACATACGTCTTGTATATTCCTGGTGTAAAGTACATTCCATATGCCAATGAGGGAAATGATTCCTGAAATAACCTTAGCATAGCACTTCATATATGCCAATCAGAAAAAAAAACTTTTTTATGTTTCTTTCCCACCAGCTACTCGTGCTGGTGGGCGGGCAGTCCCTCCGACCTACACTGTAGTGCAAAGCCGGAGGGAGAGAAAGATGAGACGGACGAAATAAAGCCCTAGCATTTGCCTAAATGATCCAAGGAAACCACAGAAAACTTGGACCAGAACAGCCGGACCCGAGTTCGAACCGGTGACCTCCCGAATGCTAAGCAATAATCTAGAGCACAAGACCACGCCGCTCGGTTTTTATTGACATTTCAACACGTGAAAACGTTGATGACTTTAAGTAAAAATTCCTTTTAGAATATAACATCCTGGGATATCGAAAGCATGCAAAATTTAGTTATTTTTATCTTGTAATTAGACGTTTTTATAACTAGATAGTTGCAGAATGTCCTACCATCGGCTATCCCATTTATACCCATTTCTTTTACATCTACGCTGCCTTCATTGTTACGTACAACAGTATTATATATATTGATGAAAATGTCAGTTTTTAATAAAAATAAATATTTAACTGAAAATAATTTATCAATTATCAATTTTTTTAGAAATGTACGTGTTACAGTAAACTTGGTTTGAACTATTTAAAGCACTTCTTCTCAGTGGTTTCAGGTTGGAAAATTTTGTAAACTATTATTAGGCAACAGGTAAACATAATTTATTTTATCTTTAAATATTACTTTAGTTATCTATACGTAATATCAAAAATTCGTATTAAATCATTGATGAAATCTAAACTTACAATTATTTATTTTCAGTGCTTCTGCTTGAAAAGAAAACATTCTAAAAAGGAATGCTTTCAAGTTGCACATGAAGAAAAAGCGAAACACTTCAAAGTGAATATCGTTTCTGAAATAATTTATGCGGAGGAGATTTAATGTCATAGTAGACGGTCATTGCCTACTCTGTCGATAAAAGTTTAAATTTAGTGCACATAAAGATAAACAAAAAAGTTAGCAAATAACTAAGCTCCAACTCAACAAATATTTTTTACATGAAAGAACACACAAATATATCCTCTGACAGACCAAATGTTTATAATAGTTGTTATGATAATACTAAAATTCTATGAAGACAAGGATTTTATTTTAAAATGTATTTAGAAAACACCACTTTTGCAATTTATATTTTTTGAAGCATTTTCCTGAATAATTGTAGATGTAGCATTTAAAACAGATTTCGTTTTATATTTTATACTATCTATTGTAAGGTCACGCTACAAATCACTTGACATATCTGACTACAACAAATAAGAATTTAATATTTCAATAAGCTTGTTGAATGATAAAGTAGAAAATAATGGTTATAATTCAATATTTATAGATAAAATGTTAAATAAAAAATTAAAAAGATCTAGTAACAATATTATTTTCCCGATGCAAAAGTCTGACAATAAAAATAACACATGGCGAAAAATTCCATATTATGATACTATTAGCGAAAAGTTAGGTAGGACACTCAGGCAGTTCAATATTAATGCAGCTTATTTTAATAACTTTACTGTTGGTAAATTTCTGGTTAACAATAAGATGACTGGAAAAACCGACATCCTCCATAAAAGCGGTGTATACAAAATCAATTGTTCAGATTGCTCAGCTATTTGCATAGAAAAGACCAAAAGAGTTATTATAACAAGATACAATGAACACGTAAATTACGTAAAATTCAATAATCATGCTTCAGGTTTAGCCACTCATCTTATTGAAAATAACCACAGCATAAATATAAATAATTTAGAATTATTACACCATTTAAAAGGAGGTCCAATACTAGATAGATACGAAATCATCGAAATAAAAAAAGCAAAAATAGAAAATAAAAATATTACTAACGACCAAATAGAATTTGGTAACAATCCCTTATTGGACCCAAACATTGTTCATCCCCCACCCTCTTAGTATGTACTATAAATTAATGTATTTCTGTTTGGTACTTAGTATAATTTCGTTACTCCTGAAGATGCCCTTATAAGGCGAAATACGTATCGAGTATTCAATAAAGTTTTAGTGAAACCCTCAGTGTTTTAATTTTTCTCAATTTTGAAAAATGTTTCACCAAGTGATAACGGCAGATACCCTTAAGTTAAGAAAATATCCGATATAAAGTCAGCAATGATATTTCGAAAATAAAATTATATTTAAACACAAACACTATTGTTAATTTCCACCGTTTTTATTGCTTTTACCAATTGTTTCGCCGCTTTGCGGCTTCGTCAGAAGATACAAAGATACTTTAATTTACATAATTCTGTATATTTAAGGGTGGTTAGTTAAGGTGGGGATGGAGGAATTGGCCAAAGATTCAGTAACGGGAAGTTATTTAATTCTGTTTGTTCATTTAATAATAAATTACTGTTTTTCTGTTTATTAATTTTTAATGTTTCCAACAGACAGAGTTTGAAGCTTTTTCCTTCAGTATGCAATATTTTAAAATTAGGATTAAATGTGTGTTTTTCAGTAATTAAATGGTTCACGTATTGGAATCGTTTTTTAGTTTATAAAATCATTTCTTATGTTCGTTTATCCGCGTAATAAATTCTCTACCAGTGTGTCCTATATAAAACTTGTTGCATGTTCCACATTCTAGTTTGTACACACTGAATTTATTGTTTTGTGGAGTTTTATCTTTATTGTTTTTAATATGCATGCTAAGTTTGTTACTTGTTTTAAGTGCTATGTTAATATTATTTTTATTTAGTAACTTTTTTATGTTTAATGAGGGTTTGCTTAAAAACGTTATTGTTCTGTATGTGCTGTTTTTTGTATTTTCTAATGGGTAAATTTTAGACAAAGCTGTTTTTAATGAAATTTTATTTAAAAGGTTCGTGATTATTATTAATTATCGGGGTCCATAGGGATTCTTATATGTTTGTGTAGCATATAATAAAAAGCTGTGATATCGGTATGTGTCGGTTTGTGGTAAATTGCGAAACTATGTTTGTTGTTAATTTTGGAAATAGTTAGATCTAAAAAATTAATTCTATTGTCTTTCTCAATTTCAATTGTGAATTTTATATTAGGATGTACCTTATTTATTTGGTTTAAAAATTGGTTTAATTGCCTATCTGATCCGGTGAAGCATACTAGAATGTCGTCGTCGTAACGTTCCTGAATCTTTGGCCAATTCCTCCATCCTCACCTTAACTAACCACCCTTAAATATACAGAATTATGTAAATTAAAATAAGTATCATTGTATCTTCTGAAGAAGCCGCAAAGCGGCGAAACAATTGTTAGGGGCAATAAAAATTGTGGAAATTAGCAATAGTGTTTGTGTATTTATGTTTAATATGAATTTCCATAAAGTAAGAGTAGATTCGATTAACTATATTAAAATTATATTTGGAAAGATTGTTTCTAATTCGGTTCTTCAGAATATTCCATTGCACTCAATCAAAACTCAAAATTTCAAAAAGAGCCTAAAATATTAATCGAAATTTGGACATTAGAATTACTAGTTCAGAATTTCAAAACTATACTTACTTAAAAAACATGCCTTGTATTTCCGAACAGTAATCTAATCTAAGTCTTCCTCTACTCCCTATTTACTTCTATTTCTGCTTCTAATAAGTCTCTAACCAACCCTTCATGTCTAGGAAAGTGCCGTACCATCATATCTCTACTTGTCCTCATTAACTTCCGTAACACCCTCGGCTCTTTGTTCTCCCTCATTTGTAACCTATAACACCACAGTTACGTTTCGCACCCATACAGAGCCGTGCTCAAAATATAAATGATATTTAATGATATGTTTCGTGTTTCCATATTAACTAATAGCGAACATAGAAGAGAGTTTTTATTTTTGTCAAAAGCGACTTAACTGCACTACCTTCTGTTTTGTCTCCATCGCTTTTTCTATCCTTATTTATCGGTGGCTTTGTCTAGTTTTCCTTCTCCAATTTATTAACATAAAGATATTAAATACATTAATGCGATATTAATTATTGAATTAATTTGTACCCACTACAGATTAACTCATACAATGAACAAGAATATTGTCCTATATTGGTTTAGGAATAAGTATGTGGACGAAATATATATTTTAAAGAAATATCCTAGATTAAACGTATTAAAACAAAACACAAAGTTTTAGTTACAAAAATTTTTATTTATTGTAATCGACAATAATTATTTCGTCACACAGTGGCTTCTTCAGGTGGAAGAAAACTAAATTAAAATTAAATACAGACCGACTTATATAGGTACTAAAATTAACGAAGAGAAGGGATGAAAATTAAACAGTTGAATGTTGAAGATTTAAATTAAGTAAGGAAGATTTGTTTAAGTCTAAATGGTCGTTTAAAATAAGGCCTTTATTGTTTAATTTGTTTATTTCTAAACTTTCTAATAAATTTAGTTTTTTCCTTGTTATCAAAATGTAAAATTTTAAATTCTTCATTAAAACTGTGGTTGTTTGTTATTAAATGTTTTCTATCATAACTATATTTGTGCTCTTTTATTCTCTCAAGGAAGGATGTACCTGTTTGGCCTATATATCCCTTATCACAATCGCCGCATTTAAGCAAATAGACACCCGATCTTAATTATTTTTTATTAAAATTTTTATTATTTTTTATGAATTTTCCTAAGGTATTGTTTGTTCTAAATGAAATAATACTGTTGGTGAAAATTTTTATATAGTTACTCAGTTTAGTTGAGAAAGAGCCTAGGTATGTTAAACTGTTATAAATAGTGTTTTTGTTGTTTTTATGAATCGGGTATATGGAATTTAAAGTTTGTTTTTTAATTTATTTGTGATAAACGAAAAGCTATATCCGTTATTGTATCCAATATAGTAAATTCTATTTAGTTCTAAATTATGGTTTTCTACTGGCATAGGAATGTTAAGAAGTCTATGGAAACTAGAATGAAAAAATGCTGATTTGTGTGATAGTGGATGACATGAATTTGAATGGATAATAGTGTCGGTGTGTGTTTCTTTGTGATAGATTGAAGATATATGTTTATTATGACAATTTTTAATAGTTAGATCCAAAAAGTTAATGCTACTGTTTTCTTCAATTTCCATAGTAAAATTAATTTTAGGGTGTAAACTGTTTATATGATTGAATAATTTTGATAACTGTCTATCTGTACCTGTATAACATTAAAATGTCATCAACATACCTATACCAATAGAAACATTCTTTGAAATACATACTTTTACATATAATCTTTTCCAAATTATTTATGAATATTTCGGCAAGTAAAGGACTTAGTGGGTCCCTCCTGCTGTTCATAGAATGTATTATTAAATTTCAGGTAATTTTGCTTCAAATAGATTTCTAGTAACGTGACTAATTCGTTAATTTGTACGGGATTTACCAGATTGTCTCTTAATAAGTTATACACAATTAGTATGATTTCTTGTGGAGGAATACTAGCAAAAAGGTTGCTTACATCAAATGATACAAATTTACTTTTAATCGGAATTTTTAAATCAGAGATATTATTTATTAGTTGGAAAGAGTTTTTTAATGAAAAAGTAGAATTAAAATTAGTAAGGCTATTAATTTCGTTAAATAAAAATTTTGATATCCTAGTACAGGGAGCTTGAACAAATGAAACCACAGGTCTAATAGGTTGATCTACTTTATGAAGCATGATTAAGCCATATAATTTCGGAGGTTGCGGGTTCATAACAGTTAACATAAATTTTTGTTTATCGGTTAATAAGATGTGACATTGACATAGAAATATCTTAGGTTTCCGTAAGTCAAAGACGACATCTGCAGAATCCTAAGAAAGTAACCACATGCATTTGTCTTCCTATTTTTTATTTAAAACATTACGTTGTTACGAATTTTTGTCAGATTAATTATATTTAATTGAGTCAAGCTGACATACTGTGGGCGGATGTGTTCAATAAAACAAACTTAAAATAGAAATCAGTAGCCTACAGGAACCAAGATTAAGTTTTCCAGCGTTAAATCGACAGGTTTACTTAATAATCTAATTTTATAATTTATAATTCAGTGGAATATTTAATCTATTTATGTATAATGTACAGATAATACGTAGTACTCAATCTATTTTAAATGAAGTCGACAATGTATTCCTTTAAATATACTAACTTTTTGTTTTAATGAAGAATATATATATATTTTATTTATATTATTTACTGTAACATGTTTAATAATATTAAATTATATATATATATATATATATATATATATATATATATATATATATATATATATTATACTATATATATATATATATTTATACTATATATATATAAATAGTATTGACAAAAACAAGTCGACACCAGCATTAATTTCTTAGATTTGAATATTTCTAAATCTGATAATAAATTAATTTTCGAAATTTATAGAAAACCCTCTTGTACTGATACAATTACTCCGGTTGATTCAAACCATCCGAGACAGACCAAACTTGCCGTGTTCCATCCTCTTTTTTAAACAGGCTTTTAAATATTCCATTATCTGATTTAAATTTCAAAAAAGAATTTAATATTATTAAACATGTTACAGTAAATAATGGTTTCGAACCCCTTATTGTTGATAAACTTTTACGCTCCAAAGAAAAATCGCTTGTAGGCTATTATATAACCCTTGTACTTCAACAAAAACTAAAATTTACTCGTCTGTGAAATTTATCAACAACGTTAGTTACAAATTCATAGGTTAAATAAATTGAATGTAACTCTGATTGAAGATAATCAGTGCAATTTGAAATTTAAACCTCTAGTTGATAAATTAGAAAAAAGTGGAATTTATAGAATTAAGTGTAATAATTGTGATGCCCTTTACATTGGGCAGAGCGGGAGAGCTATAAACATAAGAATAAAAGAACATATTTATAGTATTAATAAAAAAGATAATAAAATCGGCTTCTCAGAGCATTGCACCTCCTTTAACCACACTTTAGACGAGGAAAATGTAGTAGTTTTACATAGTAATATTAACAAAAGTAGAAAACTATCACTTTTAGAAAGGTTGGAAATCAAAAAAGCTCTCTCGCACAACCAAAATATTGTAAATAACCAATTAGTGTTACGTTACATTGACTCCCCATTTATTTTGGCTAATCTCTAGTTATATATAGAGGTGTTTTAGTTTTAAGACTAATAGTATTTCTTGTACTCTACTCCTTTGAAAATGGTCGCGTTGACCGAAACTTGTTAGGATTTTTCTAATAAAATTTGGTGAAACTTCCCTTTTGTTCGTCTTTTACTACATTTATAAAAGTTCTATAAGGATGAAAAATTAGCCATCCAAGCGTTGTGGGATAAATAATATACAGCATGGGGACCTTCCATATCATTCCAATTATTTTGATGTTGTAAATATTTAAAAATAAATGCATGGTGGTGACGAGCAAAAGGTTAATTTTTTGACACGAGAACACGTTACCCTTTGACATTCTAATGTTGGCTTGAGTACATACACGGATTTCAACATATGCGTTTCGCTGCAACTGTTTAAAGAGAGAGGATTGTCAACAACATGAAGATGTCATTGCGTAGTTTGTCTTTTAGGTGTTTATATCATGATTGATTGATGATTGTTTTATTTAAAAAATAATCCAAAATTATTCAAAATTTTTCAAAAAAGCAATAGGCAATTTCATAATGTATCTAGAGAGTATCAAAAAAGGAATCGAATGATAGAATATAATATGGTAGATGCCATTTGAAAAATGAAGTTATTCGTATTTGAAATTTTTAAACATTGTTTTTTTTAACGCCCTGCATAAATTATGAAGGTTAATTTTGGTTTTACGTTAGCCACTAAACTTAACTATAACGTTTTTATGGAAGTTATGATGATCGTTTGGGTTGCGCTAGCGATCTTTTTTCTATAAATTAAATTATCTCAGAAACTATTCATCGTAGACATACACGTTGGTTATCAAAGTCACCTAAAAATTTTATGCTTCATATGAATTCATTGTAATAAATATACCATTTCAATAACAAAGTTGACATCAATTTCCGGTGTAACCGGTTGACAGTTGAACTTATTTTAGATAGAAAGACCATTCTTGATAACATCTACTGCCAAATTTTTGTTTTCCTAAAACGTCTAATGTACCACTTAGATTGAATAACACTGTATGTATATCTGTCACAGTTTTTAATTGAAGTTCTTGTCTATAATTACAGATCGATCACACATAATAATGACTTATAAGTAAATATAGGCGACAATTTGTTACAATAATTTTAAACCCGACACGAATACTCTTGGCGGTGTTAGAACAAAATCAATTATTTTCTTTGTTTTGATTATTTATAACGGCAATATTTTTAATTGCTTTTTCAGTAACGACAGGAATGTTCGAAGAGAAGAAGGTTTGGGAATGAATGTTTCGTATAGATTGTTTCAAATTAATGGAGGCAAGGCGTAATCTGTATTTATGAACTGGGGCTCAATTTATGGGAAACCTTGGAGGCTTTCATCAAATTGTTTAATTTACGAAAGATTACAACATAGATATAGGCTTCCTAAACTCGGTTAAGATTATGAGAAAACTAACTACCGCATATAGACCATCTTTTCTCGTCAGTATTAACGGCTACTAAATGGTTTTTTTCGCTGAATGTGCTGATAAAATTTGCTTTCAAATTATTTCTTATGAGAGAAGAATTGGACTGTAAATTTTTCACATTATTTGTCTTTCTTTATTACAGTCCAAAGCCATATTCGGAAATATATTTCCAATTACGTTCATAAAACACAAGATACTAAAGAAACAATGGATAAAATAGGTTATAATGACAGTTTATGGGTGAAACAGACTCAATTAAGACATGGTTCCAAATTATTGACAGAAATGTGAAATAAACGGGAAACAAGAAAAACGAATAATTGAATTTGTATTTCTTCCCTTTTTTATATTGTTATAGAAATCAAAGCCGAGTTAGGGGTAAAAACCAATTTAATATCACAACCTACACCTACGAATAATGTAAGGAAACCGGGAATAAGGAAATATACTAGGGCGGTTCAATAAGTACCGTGTTAGAAATGAAGACACCATTTTTCAAAAAAAAAAAATTTATTTTTCAACCCCTCCTAAAAATTGGATTTGTTGAACTCTCCAAAATAATGAGCTAAATTTTTTTCATGTTAGGGAACAAGAAGAAGTTGCAGGGAGCCAGATCGGGTGAACACGGGGGGTGCGGCAGTAATTCATAACGAAATTCATGCATTTTTGCGGCGACAACTCCGGATGAATATGTTGGTGTGTTATCGTGGTGAAAAAGCATCTTCCTTTTCGCCAAATGCGGCCATGTCTCCTTCAATTTTTTGTCGAAGCTGTCCAATAACTTACTGTAGTATTATTCAGTGATCGTTCTTCCTTTTTCTAAAAAATCCATGAGGATGACGCCCTTCGCATTCCAAAAAATCGTCGCCATATCCTTTCCGACCGATGGGACCGTCTTCGCCTTCTTTGGAGCAGATTGACCGGGAGAAATCCATTTAGATTGTTGCTTGGTTTCTGGTGTATAGTGATGAATCCAGGTTTCATCAACGGTGACAACTCAACGCAAAAAGTCCTTCGGATCTCGCTTAAATTGCTCCAAACACTGCTTTGAAGTTAACAGTCATTCGCTTGTTGTCCACCGTCAACAATCGCGGCATTCATAGGGACGACAACTTTTTCAAAAAAGCAATAGGCTAACTAACTAACTATCCTATAACCTAACCTAACCTAACCTAACTTATCAATCAGTCTGAAATTTGTTTTGGCGTCGTTTGATAGATGGCAACACACGATGATAGCACCAACTTCCCTCAGGAACTTCCTCTGTCTTCAAACACGGGTACTTATTGAACCGCCCTCGTATTAAAGGCGAAACATGTTGGTTGTTCTTTCACTGATGTGCATAACTTTGCGGAGAATATTTCGTCCTCAAATTAAATTTGTTTAAAGTAAATTTACCATAGTCAAATACGTATTTTTATGTAAATGTAGCCCATAAACAATAATCTAAACGACACATTTTATTTATTGTTTGGTCCTTTCGTTATGCCATTTTAGAGGTGTAAGACCAGTAACGGGTAGGAGAGATGATCTTAAGTTTAAATTATTACAAAAAAATCCCAGTATGTAAACACTAATGAGAAGCGTAATTCATAAATAAGAGAACTCAAAACATAATCTACTTCAATAAATGTATTTAAAAAAATACTCAGAGTAGCATAGCACTCTAGATATTGGCTATTTAACTGAAACAATTGTTGAGTAATATTTAAATATATTTGTTGAAGTTCGATTGTGTTTTACGTTCCTTAATTATTAAAACATGGTTCATCATCCGTGTACCTTCTAATGTTTAAATTTTAGTAATTCGTAAAATTGCTCTAGCATATTCTCTTCAACCAAGATACTTAGGGATCAACGCGAAAGAAATTTGGAAATATCAAGATGTATTTCACCAGGTCTATCCAGATTATTTGGTAAAAATAGGATAACAGTAACAATGAGTGGCAATGACCCGGGTTTCTGTACGTTGTAAAAATAAATTGAGTTAGAAAAGTCTTTAGAAACAAGTAATATTTTTTAATTTAATGCGGTAAAAATTATTTTGATGACGTAATTCAAGATTCCTTTATGAATTAGAGAAATTGTTAATACACAAATTACAAATGCATGTTTATCAGTAGTGTCATAAGAAATAGATTATAGTTTATTGTTTTCTTTCAATACATAATACCGTCCCTATTTTACAGGATTATGCTTATTTACTTTTATTTTGCAACACATACTTTTACGTCAATATAAGACCAGCTTTTTTTTGTGTATAACAAGACCTCATCATCTGATGACAGTGACAATTTGAGTTTAAGTTCAAACTCTAATACTTTTTAAAGATTATAATCATGCTTCTAATGCTACTAACTAAATACAATAGACAATAATATCTTCTAAATATTTACGAATATTTTAAGTTGTTTGAAAACAACAATCTAAAATTTTACCACAAGTAATTGGAATTTTACCCCAAACAATAAGGCAATGTTAGTAGCAATTCCTGTAAAGACTAGTCAATTATATTATGAGCTTGAAATCATCAATTTTCGTTTTTATTGTCACAGTTTTAATTGAGTTTTCCCAAATAGAAGTTATGGCTTAACGTTTCAGATCGTGTTTTGAATCAATAACTTGATGAAACTCTTTTCGAATAGAATTAGAATTCTTCAAATAAGCTTAGTCACGTCTATACGTCACTTCGAAATACAGACTGATGATAACATTATCGCATCCTGAAGTCATCTTATGTTTCCATCAAATACTGTTACAAATTGGCCGATATATAAAATTAACTATTTGAAGCAGAATATTTTGATTTGGATTTTTAATAAAAAATATTCTACTTAAGAAAAATACATGTCGTAGTGACATATCTTTTCTCTTAAGTGATTTCCAAGGTGATGCAAGGCATGTTTTTTAAGTAAGTACCGTTTTGAGATTCTGCCGCCGCAGCGCTGCGGTCAACGTTCCACTCATGCGCACTGAGTACCGATATCTCTCACCTACGCACTAACGCTATTACAGTCTGATTCGTCCTTGGTTACGTTGTTTACTGAGTGTTTAAGATGCCTCCGATAATCGTGAGTCCCGCCGACTGTGAAGTCTGGGCTGTTATACGATTCCTTAGTGCTAAAGGACTAAAACTGATTGATATTCATCGTGAGATCTGTGCAGTTTACGGACAAATCATTATGAATAATGGAATGTTAAGGAAGTGGGTGAGAGCATTTAATGATGCCCGCACAAATGTGCATGACAACGCCCGTCCACATGTGGTTAATCGGATCAAAGATTTTATCACATCTTTTCACTGGGAAACTCTAGATCACCCTCCATACAGCCCTGATCTGGCGCCCAGTGACTGCCATTTGTTCCTGCACTTGAAGAAACATCTAGGCGGTCGGTGCCTTCAAGACAATCACGAAGTCAAAACAGTTGTGATGCAGTGGTTAACAATTAACAAGTCAGGCGGCAGAGTTCTATGAGAAAGGTATTCAAAAACTGGTCAAATGTTACGACAAGTGCCTCAATATTCAAGGAAATTATGTATAAAAGTAGATTAAGATACATGCTTTCATGTAAAAATAAATTTATTAAGATATATTTCCACGTTTTTTATTAATTTCAAAATGGTACTTACTTAAAAAACATGCCTCGTATTTCTGTACCTATCACATTTTCTAATCGTTAAATCTCTAGATCTCTTGTCCTCAATTTAGCGAAGGGCTTGAAGAGGTCTTTATATTCACAAAAGGATGGGTTTAATTCCACATGTATTTTGAGCACGAATATCAAACAAAGGAAACTCAAAGAAGATCATAGACTATCGTTCAAACCTTTGTATGTTTTGATGACTGACAAACAACGAGGTTCACACATACTAAACAATTCTTGTAAAGTATCGAACTACTATTGTATTCATCAGAGTTGCCGTTATAACAATTCCGAAAAATACTTTAATACAAGTTACATCTGGGACGCAATGAGTAAGAAAATAATCCTTTCACAATATTTTATGATCTTGCGTACAAAAGAATTTCTTATTAATTTCATGTAACCAACTTAATAGAGGTAAAAATTACATGGATGAAACAATCCCTGAAATAGTCCGTAATTTAAATAAATAGGCAACTAGAATCTGCTCATTTTTTCGAAATTGGCTTATATGAAAAAAGATTTTAATACTTACTTGACAAACACTATGATATTATCACTTGTGTCGAAACGCTTGCGTTGTACGCCCCTGTAACAAAAATTAGAAATGAGAAAAACAAAAAAACAGAGAGGCAGAGCTTATAAGTGAAACAAGTTTTAATATTAACTTTCCGAATTGGCAAAGTTTAAATGTAAGTAAATTGCGGTTGATATACGCAACTTTAATTGTGATTCAAATATCAAAGTCAGTCTTTTTTCTTTTCTAGATTTATTACCAAACGGACGGTCTTCGAAAAGATTGATATAGTAATATCGTAAATGTTTTAAAATATGTAAATGCAAAAAGACAACCTAAAATAACACCAAAAGAAAGTGCAAAATTTCGATATTACTTTGAAAGTTCTTTTAGTTTGGGAAGAATATCTAAGTTGACTTCCATATTGGAAAGTTATTTTAGTCAAATGAGGCAGCAGATTGTGAATAAAAAAAAATGTTAATCCATTTTATGAAAGAATACTTTTACTTACAATACCTTTTCTATCTTATTTTTAAGTATGGCTACATCTCGTTCTAGCCAGCTAAAGATAAAGAATCTAACCTAAGACTATGCCTGGTAGGGGGCACGATGGCCATCTCTGCTGGCAACAATTAAATACTAAAATAATTTCTAGAAAGTAAAAGGTTGGTACAAAATTAACTATTATTTTTTTCGTTGCATTTTCTCATTAAAAATTGCAATTTTGTTTACTTTTCATTCACAAAACTAATATACCCTATATAGATAATAAAACTAAAATTCGAAATTTATACTCATATTCGCCATTTTATGCTCTACCATTTCGAGAAAGTGGAAAGCAGCCCAATCATCTCGCGATCTCAACGAGCTTTTTGGCGAAGGAACGATCAGCGAAAAACAAGTGTAATAATGGTTCAACAAGTTTAAATCGAGCGCAACAAATCTCAAAGATAATGAAGAAAGAGGTGGACCATCAGATTTCGAGACCAGCTACTTTTAGCAACTGTAGAAGAGGATGATAGCTTCATTGACCGAAAACATCAATATGGACCATTCGACCATTGCTCATCGTTTTACAAAACTCGGAAAGGTGTAGAAATTGGCTGGATGGCAGAAAAGCCTTTACAGGCTATAAGGTCGTCCCACCTAATGAGACCCAATAGATCAAAACCGGTTGTGGGATTTGGCATTCGGTTCGTAGGCCTGCTTGGTGAGACACGTTTAAAAATGTGGGATCTGTGATCCTTAATCCTGTGATTTTAATGCCTTCTTTTTGGCTGTGTTATCTTCGTCTATGAATCTTTCAGAACCAACAATGTAATTCAATACCAATCGGAGTAGTTGCTTCTTTTGATTCCGACCGAATCCGAATATTCTCCGAATTGCTGCAAAGAAACCAACTCTTCAAAAACGTCAAAAAAGAAAGTATTTGTTTCGATGAGTGAAACACCAAAAGAAATAACAAAGGATATCCACCATAAGAAAGCTATGTGATTTGTATGGTGGGAGAGAAGCGGAATTAATCACTGGAAAATCATCTTAAGAGGCATAATGATGAGAACAGTGGCGGATTTCGGAAAAACACAGAAATTCAACAGCGACATCTATCTAGCTCAACTTATCGTTTACGTGCCCTGCGACTGAAGCTAAATATCGCGCAAAAAGAACCATATCGTCTTCGACCACGATAATGGACGTCCTTTTGTTGAGCATCGTGTGGTCGAATGTATCGCCAATAAGGGCTGGGAACACCGAAGCTCCTACAGAATACCACATCAATCGCTCCTTAAAAAAACTGGCAAGCAAAATTTATGACGATTTGGATGACATGATGACCGATGTCAAAACGTGGGTTGCATCTATAAACCGAGACCTATTTCCCCGTGGAATTCACCGACTGCCAAGCTAATGGGAAGCAGTTATTACAGTCGACTGTGAATATGCGCCATGTTGATTATTTAAACAAATTTTCATCGAATATTATCATTGTTTTGTTGAATAAAGTTAGTTGAAAAAATAGTCGTTAATTATGCATCAATCTAATTTATTTTTTGTTTATAAAATAATAAGTACTATGTTTTTTATTAACAAATTGATTTTATCCAGTTTTTCAATAGTCTAGTATAGTGAATTTAGGGCGCCCAAGTACGAATATCCCATTTTTGAACTAACTTCGTTAGGCTGCAATGCCTAAGATAAAATCCTTTGTGATGACGCATGAAATTTGTTCCTTTATTCGTTTATAATTTAATGGCGTTGTCCATGGGTACTTTAGTTATGAATGCAGATGTTTCGTTGGCGGTGCAGCGTTGGGAAGTTATCTGAAGAGGTTGGAGTTAGTAGCGTCGAGACGCGTCGTTCGAGAGCGCCTATGCACACACAACAAAGCGTCATCGACGTCGTCGTTGTATAGTCGACAACGGAGCGAAGGCACAGAGTCCAGATAACGGGGACGTGTTTAAAAGGTTTTTTTTTGTTTGTCGCCACCATCGCTGCCGTCGCCAGAAAATCAATTCACTCTCAGGGAGCAAACACACATCATCCTTCACCATCAGCACGAAGGACAAAAAAGGGACGTGTGCGACGATCGCGTTTGTTGAATAAAGGCGGCAACTTTATTTACATCTCTACATAAACGGAAAACTAACTCATTTATTCCCGTTGATCAAAAGAAATTAGCCAGTAGACTACTATCGGGTGAGGTGTTAATCTAATAGTTAACGGAAGAATGCGAGGGATCACTACATAGTAATGTTCTATATATACATATATATGTATGCCATTTTGTGATAAAAAATTCATTAGTTGTAAATCTACTTGCAGTTGTTTTAGTCAAACAAATCATCATAATGAAACATCAACACACTCCTCTCTATATATATTATACAGATGTACAATGAAATTGTGATTCAATTATATTTTGTTTGTAAAGAAGGTTTGACTGAGGTCCAAATTGATTGATGATGATGATGATTTACAGTTAATATAAATAAATTGTTATTGTTATAAAATTTTGCTATATGTAATCACCATTTGGAAGCATTGCATAAATTTAATTACATTACATTACCTATAAATGCTTTTGTTTTAACAAATGACAATAAATTCATTGGTGTCGATATATTAGAATTTGGAGTTGGTATAAGGTTTAAATGTCGCTTACCTACCTAAGGGAACAGGGCTCCGAAACTTGTATTTTATGCCTAAGGGCCCCTATATAGCTTAATCCGGCCTCGGATGCGACTTAGTCCCAATGCTGCCCGTCCCATTGCTGTCCGCGCATTGAAAATGTTGTAATACTGCCCGCCAGATTGAAAAAGAGATTATACATTAGCATTTCTGCCCGGTATGTAGATGATAATCCCAATTCTTGGATTTTTCGCCATAAGCACTGTTTGAAATGAAAGTAACAGCCTTTTAATGATGTATTAGCCAATACTTCTCTGTAGGCCAAAATTGTGGATAGTTCAAAATCAATTTTTAAATATTTTGGACCAAACGTTGGAACTCTAATTTTTGTTTTTCAATTCAAACAGTCTCTTGTACGTATCTTTTTTTCTATTTGGCAATAATGCATATATATCCGGACGCACATTCGTGTAATTTTCTGTGCTTTTCAGATCGACGTGAAGAGTATAAAGTTAATCGAAAAGATAAGACAACTTTTGAATGTTCCGCAACTTTCTAACACAATTTGTTGTTTACCCCAAGCACTTTCAACCAACTCAATCGAATCCATAATTTGTGACATTAAAATTGTCGTTTTGTCAGAGACTAAATAATAAATTCTGGAAGCAGCATATTTATTTATTATTTATAAGAATAATTACATATGCATTATAATACCCAATTATAAATTCAAATTAATTATGAGGGTAATAAATTTGGCGGCCAGCAATGCCACAATTTCAGGTAAAATATTTTCGCGGGCAGCAATAGAACGGGCAGCAATTGGACATCCCCTTGGATGCGATAGTTCAGGTAAATATAAATATCAAAATTTCAAAAAAAAAAACCTTTATAACTAAAAAAATAAGAAACACTACAACGGAAGAATGAAGAATATATTATAGAGGAGGGTATGCCGAATATTTCGGAGCGGGCTGATAATTCAGGCTGTATTCTCAAGATTGTGTTCTGGGAACCTTAGCATTGCTAGTGAGAATTTTTTCAAGACTGTTTCATTAGTTTCTGCTTCTGCTGATTTTTACTTAAATGGATTAAATTAATGTTTGATATACTACTTAATAAAGGGTAAAAAATCGGTCCTCTCGCAAGCAAAGCTTGGGGTAGAAATGTACTGTGTACCTAAACAAGAGGGAAAACAATAGAACTGACCTAAATTATTTATTTACATTTCGTAGGTACTAATTGAGTAGTTCCCCTAGCATTGCAATGAAAATGTAAATTCAAATTGAGTACCCTCTTGTAAACAGACGACGCCGACGTGACAAGTAAACAAAATTATTGGGGGATGGGGGTCCCCAAGAGGCTTTCTTGATAAATTAGTCATTCAGGTTTAATTAACAAACGCGTGTAATTATCCTCTTACCGATACAAACTACGTTAGCGGACGGTGTTTAATTGCAGTCGATAAAAGGAATTACCTCGTTAAGCAAAATAATCCTATGAACAATTATGTTCGTTTTAAACCCATTATTCTATTCAAGGCAAAAATCCTGAAAGGGTTTTTAAAATAACAGGCAATTATTGTGAACTATACACGTGTAATGTGTAGTTTTCCAATATGTTAATTAAATATATAGGTACATAATTAATTAACTATAGATAATAATTTTGACGATAATAAGAGTTTTACCGTGAATTAATTTTCACATTTTTCTACCATGTTCTTGTGTATTACCTCTTAATGTTAAAAGGGTATCGTATTACATAAAAGTATTACAAAAATTCTTTATCTATTTAAATTAACTATATATGTATGCATGAATAGTGTGTCGCGAGTTATATTCACCTATGGTTCACAGGAGCTATATTGAGCGGTTTCGTATGTTTTAAGATCTTAGATGTATTTTAATGTCTCATCAATTTTTATTATCAAGTATTGTTTTAAAAATAAAAATTGAAGTTTGTTCTTTTATTTGCAGTTAGTTACGATTTGTATCTCTTAGGATTAAGTTTTGAAATTGTAATTTCGAGTTTTTTTAATAAAAACAAAATTTCGAATTCTCGAAATTTCATTTGCGAATACAATAAAAAGAAAATACGTTAATAACGTTCCAAAAAAGAAGAAGGTATTAAAATTCTTTTTCGTATAAAGGATCACAGATCCCACATTTGGAAAGCGTCCTACACAGTAGGCACAGCGACCGGTCGTGGGATATGGCTTTCGGTGCGCTAATAAATTTAAAAATTTATTTTTATTTCAGCAGTTAATATTTTGATAGTTCATTAACATAATTTAAACAAGAATAATAAATTTTTCATAAATATAAATATGGAATCAACAGAAACAACTACTCCGAGGGCTAATACCCCTACCGGCATTGAATTACACTGATGATAGATGAAAAAGGATTTTAATACCTTCTTTTTTTGGATTGTTATCTTCGTCTAATTCAATGCCGATAGGGGTATTAGCCCTCGGAGTAGTTGTTTCTGTTGATTCTATATTTATATTTGTTAATAATGTGTTCATTAATTTACTTTTCTGCATATATTTAATAAGGGACAGGGTCAAGGAAGAATTTCAATAAGACTCAAAAGAAAAATCGAGAGAAACAGTTATCGAGCATGGCCACATATTTTTACTGGTCATTAATAAAACATAATCCGTGACAGTTGTATAAAAGAAAGGCAAAAAGTGTCGTATAATCGTCAAAATAAATTTTTAAAAACCTACTGTTCTGTTTCAAATCATCCATCACCCATTTAGATATATGGATGACCTCTGAAGGTATCCTGTTTGATCTCGAGGACGAGACGTCGCCTATTACAGACGAATTGACATGACGCAAACCCAAAATCCTGAATTTCTAACTAACTAAATAACACCCGCAGAAACTTATCAAACTAATCTTAATTACACTTTTGTAAAACTATTCAAATCGTTATTTTTAATTAATTAACATAAATAAATTTTGTTTGCAGTTCAATCATCACATCTGAAGTAATCTCAAGTACTTGTTAATAACAACAAAAGTTTATATCCTGTTATTTTTGTAATTTTTATAGCAATCGACAAATTAGAAATATTTGATCGCAACAAGAATGTGGAAGTGAAAATCAATAACTATTCGTATTACCACCGTTGTAGCATTTTCCTCTGTAAGTACAAAGAAACTAATTTTACATTATATATGTATAATATGCAAACATTGCTTTGGTGAAAGGATCAAAGCATCCGCGATTTGTTTATGTTGGCTTTTGTAGTTTATGGATAGGGCTTTATGATCTTTAAATTGAATTTTAATGCCTGCAGATAATAGTATATTACAGGTCGGTTATTTCTTTAACTAAAATAAATTTTTGACGTGCAGTATTTACATCAATCAACGGTTTATCATGCAGAAAAATGTATATATAGTTTATGATTATATTGCAGATGTATTCAAAAATAAACTATGTTTAAACGGTTTTTGTAGGGTAATGTAAATGCCATATGGATAATAAAAACAGGCTAATATAAATTAGGCTTTGATTTGTTAGTAGTACATTTTAAGAAGAAGCAATAAAAGTCACAAGTCAAGTCAGTAAGTCTAAAATTGCTTGTTAGAAACTTCACAATAGTAAATTTTTGACCAAGAACTAAATGAAAATGTACGAAGGGGAATGAAAAATATATAATACGGGGTGTGCTAAAGGACTTGAGACTCCAATACTAAAGCCTATGTAAAAAATGTTCAAAACCAAAACTGGAAACAATTTTCCGGGTTATTTTCTGAGAATGTTTCCTTTTCTGCAATAAATGTTACGAGTTCCCACGTTATTATCCTGACCCGAAACTTTTGGCACACCCTTTATACTAGTTAACACTATATTTAGTACATAATAGGAAGCCAAAAATTTGAGCAAAGGCAGTGATGGATTAAGGTCCTGATGGCCCCAAATACAACTTTTCATTAAAATAAAAATTCTCCCTTTTAATAGATTATTGAAGAATGATAAGTAATGTTACAATTACTGGAGTAAAGAATATGTAGGCGACCTTCAAAATATTTTAATTTAACTTCGATGTTAATATTAACATGTATTACTAATTAAAGTTATAAGAACCTATAACGTACTATAATTTTTAATTTTTGTTTTATTTAATATCAAATGATTTAAATTTTATACCTACGGTAAAATTCAAATAGCTCATGATCGAGTTTTATAGATAATCCCTAAATCTTAGAAGTTGCATATCATTTACTTCTTCTGGTCCTACGCTAAACGTAAGTTTGACGAAACCAAATCATTTTCACGACACAATATACAAATAAAATTCAATAATAGTTTAACCAATTTTTTGGATTTTAGGTGACACTTAACAATTGTCGTTAACAGTTGATAAGACCTCGAGTTCCGTTCACGTTGGCGTTTTTGTTCCCTACTAAAAATTTACTCTCACGCTTCAAGAGAAGTATAACTTCTGAAATTCCAACAGAGTTGGTCGAATCCTATTTAGGTCGTATAGAACGCTCTCACTCATTATACGAGGATGGATCAAATATAAACGAGCCTTTGTTCATAAAACATTTATTTTCAAAAGTTTCACACAAACACAAATTTCTCTATTTTTCGACATATCCCCCTCATTTGTCTATACATTTTTTCCAACGCATTGGTAGTTTTTTCATTTCTTTTTCATAAAAAGAAGCAGGGCGGGTGGATAGACATCCAGTTTCACACAAACGCCTCCATCTGTTCATCGGTCTGAAATCGCTAAACGCTCGCCTCCTAGTGATTGTTTGAGGGGCCTGAACATGTTGAGATCTCAAGGGGATAGGTCTGGGCTATATGGAGGATGTTCCAGCTGAGTCCAGTGCATTTAACTAATTTGGGCCTGCGTTAAAGCTGCGGTATTAGACCCAAAGTTATCGTGCAAGAGTAACACGTCACGAATGGGGTGCGTCCTCCTTTTTCGGCGATAAGATAGTTTTACCTGACTGAGAAGTCAGTAGTACAGACAGTAGTAGGCTGCATTAATGGTTCTTCGCTCGTGCAAAAAATCGACCAACAGCATCCCTCTCCAGTCCAAAATTTCTGCCTGCAGACAGACGTGTTTTCGACTTCACTGGGTTTGATTCATCTTTGCACCGCCACTCCATGTTGGTGTGTAATGATGTACCCACGTCTCATCGCAGGAATTCCAAGTTTTTCATTATGATTGTGTGGACACTCCCATAGCTGATGCCGAGTTCACCAGATATCTGAAGCATAGTGGCGTGGCGTGGCGGTTCCCTTCAATAAAGTTTCTAACGCGTGCAATGTTAACCGGCGAAATGCTGCTGCGCGGACGACGAGGATGTTTTACATTTTCGACACGATTACGCCCATCGTTAAATTCTTTCCACCAAACTTTTACACGTGGCCACGAGAGCGTTTCATTTCCGAATTGTGCTTGCAATCGGCGCAAAATTTCAGCTGGTTTCGCGTTTTCACGTGTAAGAAGCATAACAATAATAAGTAATATATATAAGCGAACGCAGCAATACGACGCGTCGTTTCCGTGCTACCTAATATCCCCATTTCAAGTTCCTAACGCCCGGATGCGCCTTGAACAACTATCTGCGCGCAATTTAAAGAGACTCATTTATATTTGATCCACCCTCGTATTACTAGAGGAAATTTTCTGCTCAATTAATAAAAATCGGTACGTATTAAATTGTGCCTACACCTACATACATAGTGGTCGGGTCTATATTTACATGTCTGTTAATTTCTTTTTGTGAAACTGATCGTTTGGAAGTTGTTTACTTTTTTAACGTCACGATTTTAATTCGACGCGTGGCATTTAAACAAACAGTGTACGTTAAAAACAGAAACGAAACGGCCTGTTTTTGTTGTATAAGAAATATAAAAAGAAAACGATTTACTGCGTTTGTCCCAAATGTCGCTGGTTCCTTTCGATTTGTCTGTTATAGTCCAACAATACCTAACAATCGCAGCTGCTAACTGTTACATGTCAAGAGAACTTGTTATTTTACGTCTCCTTTGTTTGCACAGTATTTCAAAGATGTAAAAGAAAAAAATGGCTTTACGCAAAACTAGACGTTTTAGTATCAAACGAAACAATAAACATTTAAAAATAACTACATATATTGTAGTCGTAAATATTAATTGTTGTTAACGTCACAATATTTATCCATTCTTGTATGTACAATTGTGCATATGAATATTTATGGACCTCTACTAGTGCTACCTTTTTATATAAATAGAGCATGGCGATTCCTACAAATAAACAAAACATTTGCTTTAATTAACAATCTTTGAACTAAAAAAATTATTTCATCCATACTTTTTTGGACACTATTTAGTACCAGTGCATGCTCATTGACAGTATGTGTTCTGCAAACTTCCAGAATAAAAATATTAAATTTTGCAACCCTATTTTCACCTCTTTTTCAGTTAGTACTAACCTTAAAAACAGTTGTTAAAATTTCAAGATATTCTATTCATTAGCTTGTGAGTTATTGTGCTGACGCTAGAGAGTGACCCTACTTTTGTTAATTTCAAAACAATTTCGTGTTTTAATTCAAACTCAAAAAAAAACACAAAATCGTTTTAATGATCGAAAAGTGAAATTGCGTGAATTGGCTGACATCAATCAAATCAAATGATATCAAAGGAACGTGTTGGTTTTATATTGCATGAGAATTTTACTATGAGAACGTTCTGTTCAAAGTGGGTGCCGCGTTTGCTCATTGGTGACCAAAAATAAGAACGTGTTGATGATTCTGAGCAGTGTTTGGCTATATTTAAACGTAACAAACCGGAATTTTTGCGCCGATATATGACAATGAATGAAACATGGATCCATCACTCCACTCTGGAATTAAAATTATCGTCATATGAGTGGGCAGCAACTGGTGAACCTCGTCCAAAGCGCCAGAAAACACAACAACAACAATCGACTGGAAAGGTTATGACCTTGGTCGGTTACGGCCTAGGATGTGCGTGGTGTAATATTCATCGACCATTTTAAGGAGGGAAATACCATCAATAGTGAATTGTAGTAATTATGTAGCGTTATTGGAGCGTTTGAATGCCGAAATTGCAAATAAACGACCGCATATGGCAAAGAAAAAAAATTTTGTTTCATCAAGACAACGCATTGTGTCACAAGTCATTTGTCATCGAAACAAAGCCAAAACTACATGAATTGAACTTCGAATTCATCCACACATCCACATCAACCGTACTTTCCAGATTTGGCTCCCAGCGACTGTTAGCTGTTCGCAGACCTCAAAAAAATGCTCGCCGGCAAGAAATTTCGCTCGAAAGAGGTTATCGCTTTATCGCTGAAGCTGAGGCCTATTTTGAGGCAAAAGATTTATTATTAAATTAAATTAAAAAATTATAAAATGGTATTGAAATGTCAGAGCGGCACTGGAATGATTGTGTTGCTCTTGGAGATTACGTTGATGAATAAAGCCAATTTTGAACTAAAAAAAACGTGTTTTCTTTGTTCAGCCCATACAAAAAGAAGGAACCGAAAATAACGTCCAATAATGTATGCGACCTGGATTCCTCTGTACCTGCACTACTACTGTAGAATTGGTAGAAGAAGAAGGGGTTAAAAGAGTCCGTAACAGTGTAAATTGATAAAAGAAATCAATTGGACAAAAAAACAGAAAAAACAACAAACAGAAAATTAAAGAATATGAAGAGTGATACAATAAATAAATCCAAATACTACGTGTTAGTTATATGGAGAATGAATGTGTTGATCGCAATTAGGATCACAATAAAACAAAGAGAAGGAACCCTCTATCCTGCTCCTAGTCGTTCAACTTTCCTTCCCTAAGAGTCATTTTTACCATTTCTTTTGATTCTTATACTATACCAATGTAAAGCCAAAGCTTAATCGTCTGCATCTTTTACACATTTTTATTTTTATAAATAAGTTAGCTTGTAGGTAGGTTGATATGGAAATTTTGTAGAGTTATTACCTCTCATGATAAAATAGTGTAATTATCTGACTATTAAAATGTCTATCTAAAGGATGGAACTATGCCGTTGGCATACTTTCGATATCCAGGATGTTGTCAAACGGGTTCAATTAGTACACTAATATTACCCAAATGAAGTACCTATAAATTTTTCTCGGTTTACATGTAATGTTGTAAATACGAAACGCCCTGTTATCAAATAATCAACCAATCTCGTAACAGCAGCAATCTAACACCGTGTGAAATTGGAAAATATTGCAGACAAGTTGTATTTTTGTAATAAGAAAAACATGTTGTATACAATTGTTACTATAAGCTGGTCTGAACTAAGATTTTAATGTAAACACATCATTATATACTTGCTTATTAGTCCGGAGTGATAAGAATCTGACTTCTTACAAAATTCCTAATTAGTTTAGTAGATGAAATTTAGAGGTACAGCGAAAGCCCTAGCCCTAGAGGAAATTAGTTAAGGGAAGCAGAATAAGATATGTAAAGGTGCATCTGCTTAATTGTTTTCTGTTTAGCAGCATCGCCACTAATTAAGCTCGCGAATCACACGAACACAATGGCAAACAAAAATTCAACCGACTTTATTTTTAACCAGATGACGCAAAACGTTCAAGTTTAATTAAAAATTAAAGCATTAAAGTGGTTTTGTTTATTACCAGCCTTATCTCCCGGTTGTTCTAATGGCTTTTTTTGAAATTACCTCTGTTCGGTGTCTGCTCCAGTTCTCAGTGTAATAACGAAAAATACAGGTTGAGGGTGTATAACTGGGACAGGTAATTTTTTAAAAAGTTTGAAATTTTTATAATGTACGTAAATATTTTCTCGTCTTTAACTTCAACTCCTTTTTTTTATAGGGTACAAGGAAAATAATTAATGAATTTTGAAACAATCTTACCATTAGGGGCAAGCAAAGCTGCAATAATCCCAGCCTTTACGATTAACCCGAATTGTTATAGAACTATAGGTGATATAACGTCTTTACATCGTAAAAATGAAATTAATGAAGAAATATTTTTAATAATTTCTAGGAATTAATATCTTACAACATTATATTAGAAACATAATAGCTGCTTATTTGTAATCCTGAATCGTGACTTTTTCAACAAATATAATTTTAAACTTTAGTGTTCAGAATAGTTATATGTAATTAGTACTCGCATATTACGACTAGACTTTGCAGTGCAGTGAGTGTTCATTATAACTAAATTTCAATGCATATATATACACAGATTGATAGATAAATTAAACCATCAATTGAATTAACACATGTTATAATAATGGATAATCATGTAAATTAATCGTTTATACGTATTTCACAAGGGGCGTATGAAGGTCCAACTGAATCAACAACGCAGCTTTTAAATGTCATAGGAATATACATCAAAATTATAAGAACAGTATTAGTTCTCGATCAGTAATTTATCGAAAGTACGAGGGTGTATCAAATATAAACGGGATTGGTTTTGTAAAAAATTTGAACTATATTTAATTAGACTTCGATACATATACTATATTTCTACATTGTAGAAACTCTTGGGACGTTCTTGTAACCATCGAAAGACAAATGCCTCCCTCCTTGGCCAAAAACTTAATAATAATTCGGATGATTCTCCCTTCTCCCTAGAGGTACAAGCCATCATCGCATTTAGTACTACCTATCCGTAATTAAAAAAAAATCAGTCCCGTTTATATTTGATGCACCTTGGTACCAGAAGATCAACTTCTGGTACGATAAACTGATAATATTGATATTATTCAATAAAATATATTTGGAATATACATATTTAGTTAAAATATTTAGAGATGTATTTTGTTTCATGTAGGTGGTTTAGTACAATAGTTTAACACAGTACGCGATCAAAAATCTGAAATGTGGAGGAAATTATTTGTAAATTAAGTGTACTGTTTTCAAGGAATTTATAGTATTAAACGTCAGTTGATGCAGGTGACAGTGACATTTTAGAGATTATTATGAACATCATTTGTTGCTAACAACTAAAAATATCTCAGGATAGAGTTGTTATTTGAAGAAGTAGAAGAAGTAATAATTGCATGAATGTAAATTCGAAAGGAAAATATATTCCGTATTTGTTTGATAATTAGGTGTTCCTTTATGGTTTTGTTCGTTCATTAGTTCAAATTTACTTTTTTATTCAATAAAAGTTAATGAACATTTTCCATAACATTATAAATTTTTTTAATGAATAAAAAACACTTTTTCGAATTTCACAGTTTATCAATTTCATCAAGTATCAGTAGATAAAATCAATTATAATTTTATTATAAATTTTTATTAAAGTTCCTTTTAACATTAGGGATTCCCAAAAAAGAAGAAATTTTCGTTAGTTGGGCCAAGGCATTTCAATGGCTAGATATACCACCTTTCGTGTTACAATGTCATACGTACTCATAGATAAGGATCCATTGAAACATTACTATCAATAACTAGGTTCATTAACCATCGGATAAGCTCAAGTACAACATTAAATCCATTTGCACCTGTTAATTATTGCTCATTCGAGATCAGCCTGTTGAGCCTACTATTAATTATAAACTGTTCTAATTTAATAAACGACCAAATGTATGTAATGGTTTGCCCTTTCTCACTACAACGTCATATTTTAAGTTAAAATGGGATACTGAAAACATTGTACCCCAGAAAAAACGAGTCATTAAAAACAAAAGCATATAAATATCTAAATATATACTAACATCCTTCATTGAATATCAATCTACAATTCCTAGAATGCGAAGTAAGAATGCTTGGCCAGATATTAATATACGGCATTCACAATAACGGTTCTTTTAACCTTTTTTTTGCTTATTTTTTTAATGCGGTATTTTAAGAGCGTTAAACCATCGGAAATTTTCACTCGTTTGAAGGCACATTTTGGGGATGCTACACTGTCTCGGAATCGGGTGTATGTGTGGATCACATGGGCGAGAACGTGTCGAAAATTAAAGTCATGATCGACGCCCAAGAACAAATCTCATCAGAAGTGGGTATGAGGGTATCAGCTATGGGAGTATGGGAGTGTTCAATCCATCATCACTGATGAACTTGGCCTTATAAAAATTAGTGCTCGCTGGGTTCCAAGGTTGTTGACCGAAAATCAAAAACAGGTCAGGTTAGATATAAGTAAAAGACTTCTGAATCGATAATAGACAAGACAAAAAGGGGAGGTTTTTTGAGAAATATCATCACTTGTGATGAGACTTGGGTCCACCACTACGCTCCCGAATCAAAAATAGCTAGTATGGCGTGTAATGAGTGGCGGAGAAAGGATGAAGGTTGCCCTGTCCCTAGAGCTAAAACCCGTTTCCCAGCCGGAAAAGTGCTTGCGACTGTTTTCTTTGACTCAACGGTTTGTTTGAGTTTTACTCATTAATTTTTTTCACAATCGACGAACAGTGAATGCGGCTTACTATTACAGTGGGTTACAGTGTGACAGTCGACAAAAATCGCGTATCGAAGCAAACGACAGGGTATGCCCATATGCCCATTCGAAACGTCATCCTCCTTCATGACAACGCTAGGCCACACACAGCAGTTTTGACAAGGAATAAATGGGAAGAAATGGGCTGGGAAACCTTCAAGCATCCTCCTTATCCTCCCTGACTTGTCACCCTGTCATTATGTTTTGTTCGCGCCCTTGAAATAATCACTTGGAGGCAAAATATTTGAAAGCAATGAAGAAGTAGAGAAGTATGTGCTATGTGCGCAACTGGCTGACAACTCGCGATCAAACTTTTTATGAAGAAGGAATATTCAAACTTGCAAATCGATGACAATAATGTGTGGAACAAGGAGGCGACTACATTGAAAAATGTTAAATGTTTAATTAAATGAAAATATATATAAACAAAATGCTTTTAGATGTTTCAAATATGTTTATTAACACACTCTACATATGTTTCGACTTCCGAAGTCTTTCTCAAGAGTAATAGATATTTACTAAATTTAAACTGTAACTTAATGTTATTTATACAAAGTCAAATGTATTTAAAAAAATCAGGAATAAAAACAATTTTGATCAATAAAACTAATTTAAAAAGCATTTTAACAAACAACAAACAAAAACCGATAAATTACAAAAAAGTGGTATATATAAGCTGAACTGTAAGGATTGTAATTCTTTTTACATTGGTCAAACAGGCCGTAATTTCAACATACGTTTAAAAGAACACGAAAAAGATAAAAAACAAAAAGGTATCTACAGGCATAAGCCTACATTGCCTAGAAAATGGCCATAAAATCGACAGAGATAACTTTAACCTATTACATATAGAAAATAAAGGTCAACGTCTAAATATTTTAGAGCAGTTCGAAATTAAAAAAGCCTTTAGAAATAATTGTAACATAACAAATGATAAATCCGAGTTCCAAGACACACCGGTGATTGACCAATTTCTGAAGAATTACAACCCGACAAGGGTTTTTCCCTAAATAACTATACCTTTGTATAACTACCTCTAATATACTTGTACCTGTACATCTTATTACTTGCAATACCTAACTATAAATACTTTTTGACTTTTGTATAAATAACATTAAGTTACAGTTTAAATTTAGTAAATATCTATTACTCTTGAGAAAGACTTCGGCAGTCGAAACATATGTAGAGTGTGTTAATAAACATATTTGAAACATCTAAAAGCATTTTGTTTATATATATTTTCATTTAATTTAAACGATATTTCATAATTATCCAACAGACAATTCAATTGAAATTGTTAAATGTTTAGTTTGTGTATACCATTAATCAATAAATTTATTTTACAAAATTACTGTTTATATTGATTTATCCTCGTAGTTTAATCTTAAGGGTATATTGCGCCTAAGAATGTTTCCTATTTTCTTTCAAGTAACTATAATTTGAAACTATTTATGTTCGTGCAATGCACTTGCCGCAGTGATGATAATTAAAAAGAAAAAACCGTTGAATTTGATGTTTGGTTAACTTAACATTTTTTTCTTTCAGTGTGAAAGGCTGCGAGATTTAATAGCACCGCAGTGTTATTTTGACAGGGACGTTCATCACTGAGGAAGATTTACCTTTTCCCTTCATAAGGCATAGTCAAGTCATTCATAAGGAATTTGTGGGGAACAGCTCCACTTGAGATAATGTTTCTAACTGTATACGTTATTAGGAAATCTGGATAAATAAGTTAAAGGAACACTTTAAACGCATTTGGTAATATCTGTAGTTATGACAGTATATTGTAATAACTGTAATTTTCTCAAATGACAGTCCTTAGAGAAGCAGTAAAAGGGACTAATTCTTCTAAAGGTGGAACATCTGGAACAAAGACGTTGTCTTTTTAGATATGGCTACTTGCCATATCTTGACTACAACTTGGGTCAATATTGTTTGGAATATTTCCAAATCGTACAATACATTCAAATATATAATGTAATTTTTCTGACTGCTGATCACGAAAATAAATTCGTATTATGGTTTGAACAAACCCATCTAATCTATCTTTAACTATTATTTAATGACTACTGATAATACCGACTACTTTTGTTGAGGATAAAAGCAATTTACTGTCACAAAGAGCACTTTTGTTTTCTGAATAATGTTGTGTACACAGCAGGCAGTTATTTTTGACGAAAATGCAGAGTGCTTCCTGGGAATGTTTGTATAACAGATTAAGCCAATCATTCGTGTAGTGACTTTTGAAAGGTTGAAATTTCTGAATTGGCAAAAAGCGCATTCTATTATCCATATAAAGGTAACCATGAGTTAATATTAGACATGCCAATAACCTAGAACATCTATACTATAATTTTATGCATAGACCTAAACAATAATGTGGCCTTTAAGAGACTGAAGACACTTAAAGCCCCCCATTAGAAGTTTTTAGGTATATCATTTCTTTTTAATTTCGTTCTATAAATTACCCTCGAAGTATAGAAGTTAGATAAGTGGTCCATATCTTAAAGTTCTCGTTATTATATACCTACCAATGTACGAAGCATTTTTTTAAAATTCATTTTCTTTTCTGTTTTATTTAAAAAATCCTTAAAATTTATTTTAAAAAATCCACCCACATAACAGTGAATTACAAGATGTGCTTCGGGCAGGGTATTCTTAATTAGAGTTCGAAACTTCATTCCTTCAAATTTTATAGAAACAGAAATATTTTGATTTTTTTTTTGTGAACTGCATGGTCTAGAAAAACTGAGATAGACAACCAGCTTTACGCGAAAAATGGTAAGTCAATGGGTGTCATTAAGCAATCGCTACGCTGTCCGTAGCTATCGAAAATTTTGTATTTGGTGAGGGTTATAGATAAAAACAAATAACAGTATACTTTCTGTAAATTTACTGGTTCAAGTAGAGTTCCGAGGGTGTATCAAATATAAACTGGACTGATTTTTTTTAAATTACGGAGAGGTCAGTGACCTGGTAGTAGTAGACGCGAAGATGGACTGTACCGCTAGAGAGAAGAAAGAACCAACCGCAATTCACTCGAGTCGCTTTAGTACGAAAAGAATCCATGAGCAAGGCAGAAGTGCATGTCTCCGTGGAGTAACAGATTATTATTAAGTTTTTGGTCAAGGAAGAGGTGAATCCAACCGAAATTTTGCGGCGATTACAGGTACAGTTCGGGGACAACAGCCTGTTAAGAACTCGGGTGTTTTAATGGTACAAGGAATTTTCTGAAAGCCGTGAAAAGGTCGAGAACGAGGGTTATGCTCGCCGCCCAAGGACAAGTGTGACATTGAGGCGGTCCGAAATCTTATTCAGGGAAATCGACGCATAATCGTTGATAAATTGACCATCAGTTACGGGAGTGTCCTCTGGATCGTGACAGATGACCTGAAAATGCGCAATATGGCCGCTAGATGGGTTCGGGTCCCCGACTGTTATCGGAGGATTACAAGCAAACACTTCAATCAATTCTAGCAAGAGGATGAAGCATTTTTGAATCGCATCGTCACCTGTGATGAAATGTGGGTGCACGTACACCACTACACGTCCGAGTCGAAACAGGCGAGTATGGAGTGAAGAAAAAGCGGCGAGAGGGAACCAATGAAGTCAAAGACGCGCTTGTCGGCCGGAAAGGTAATGGCAACAGTGTTTTTCTGATTAGCAAGGTGCTTTTAATGTTGACTTTCTCCATGATCGACGCACGATTAATTCGCAATATTATTGTGATCTACTGTATGTCATGAAATTGCTATTTCGAAGGAAAATGAAGAAGCAGTCAGTCAGAAGTGTCATTCTTGCATGATAACGCCAGGCCTCATACGCCAATGCTACAAAGCAAAAATTGGATGCATTAAGCTCTGAAACGTTGGAACATCCGCCATATCGCCTCGACTTGTCCCCTTGTGGCTTCTATCTTTTTGGGCCACTAAAAGAAGCTCTTGGAGGCCAACAGTTACTATGATGATGGCATAAAAAAGCTCTCAATCTGATAGGCAAAATGTATTTCTAGGGCGGGAGACTATGTAGAAAAATAGTATATGATTCGAAATATAATTAAATATGGTTCCAATTTTTTACAAAACCAATCTCGTTTACATTTGATACACCTTAGAATATGAAGAGTCTTAATTAATAGTAATGATAATATTCCTTTACACTCACTAGAGACGTTTTTCCTAACAACCGGTTTAGATGAATCCATAGATCAAAATATGTAATAGGCGAAACAATCTAAATAAAAAACAAAGACAGTAAGCGGTTACTATTGCAATTGGAGTAAGGTGTAATCAGATAACGCAATTACGCACAGCAATTAATATTCCATCTGTTTCGTTTAATACGTAAGCGAGAAATAGAGAAGCAGTAAAATCAAAATTATGGTACATAAGGTAAAAAAGTTGGTTCAAGCAGTTGGCGATTTTGACGAAAACGGTTTTCCTACTTTTTTTCTTTTGTGTGGTTCATTCCCACCAGCTACTCGTGCTGGTGGGCGGGCAGTCCCTCCGACCTACACTGCAGTGCAAAGCCGGAGGGTAGGGCGTAAGGCCCTCTTCAGTCTCTTTCAGGAATCGTAGGAATGGGTGGATGGTGTGGTTAGGGAGAGAAAGATGAGACGGACGAAATGAAGACAGAAGAGAAGTAAATAATTATCTGTGGAATATTACCGTCCTAGCATTTGCCTAAATGATCCAACGAAACCATAGAAAACTTGGACCAGAGCAGTCGGACTCAGGTTCAAACCGGTGACGTAAGCAATGACCTAGAGCACTAGACCACGCCGCTCGGTGAACATGTGCATATCCGGTCCAACCTTGCCCTTATCTAGCCACCTCCTTTGACTAATGAATGCTTACGGTGAAACATGATGCAGTGTAAATTTATTTATAAGTATAAAAACCATATTCGTTTTTGGAGTTTGGTACTATGAATGCTTTTATGGCATAACTGAACGAAATTTTTCAAAAATCATTAGTTTCTAATATTATGTATCTGCAATTTTACGTGACAAACTGAGTTTTTTTTTAATATCATGTACAATCCATGACACCAAATACACACCATATTTAAATGAATAACTCCGAAATGCCAACTGTCATCCCCTCTTTGGCTATAAGTAAAGGTACCTTTAAATAGAATGTAATTTAACATTAACATTACTGTTGATAATGACTTTATAAATCGAAACCGGTTCAGTGTTTAAATAAAGTAGTAACAGTATAAATTTTACCGTTGTTTTATTATCTTACATTAATATGGAATGTCACAAAATACTAACCAAAACATATATTTTCCAAAAAACAAGCAAATATCGTTCAATAATTAATAGACAACCATAAAGTTTTAAAAATTAAAGCTACTTGTTAACCTACTACGGAAGTAATAGTTAATAGCGCTTTGAACAAACGTTCCTATAAAACAAATTGTAAGTATAGTGTCGGTTGTATTATTGGAATCCGACCTAAATAAGTTCTTTATATTTAGACAAAAACAAACACTGCGTCATTTGCGAAAGATTTACCAAAAATTATAGGAAAAAAAGTCATATATACCAGTTTCAAGAATTAGGATAACACATGGACTGCGATGGGGGCAACAAGAATTTATGAAGGCTTTGACAGTTCAATTAAAATGCATAGTTTCAAATTTAACAAAATTGAATGTCGGCGTCGTTATTATTGTTCAAAAAAACTAATTTGCATATTATTTTAAGTAACATAGAATATCCAACAAGAATATGAGAAAGTATAGGTAGGTAATGATATTTTTAAAGGAGAACAGTTTTAACAATTTCACGGGTAACAATTAGTAGCTAATTGTATCTACAGCCCTGCGAATATTCTCGTTTTAACTCCTTCCCATCAAAATTTATGATTGTGGGTAATATCATAATTAACAAAGACAAATTATAAATGAAACGAATACTACAGCTCGGAAGAAATCATTAGCTTTCGATTTATATCTAAAAAACAATCAGAATATATTATAAACTGTTTGAATCATTGCTTACTCAAATATTATGATAACTTCATTTTATATTCAATGCAAACTTTAAACTACAATTTCTCTTTGGCTGACGAAAGAAAGCGTCATTAGTAGCGCTTTGGAAAAAACTGTTTACAAACTTTTTGATTACATTGTTGTGTACGTATATCAGTATTTTAAATGCGATAAACCATAAACGGTGACAGAATGTGTAATATGTGTAAAAACATAAATCTTCCTGATTTTTAAGAACTACTAATGATAGAAGTTAAACCATTTATCATTTCAGTGTTGATTTAAAAAATGTACAAAATCAAAAATCAATGTTCGATTAATATGTTCGAGATCAGTTTAGTATTATTTGTGTTATAGAGGTTTATGTTTATGTTCATACCGATACAACGACCTACGGGTAAACAGTGACGATATTTTGCCCTATGAACTTTACTGATTGTTAAATTTATACGGTAACAATAGCCCATAAAAATCAATTTTCGCTAAAAACAAACTGAACAACCTGAAGCTGAACCGTTACATCTTCACAATAAATAACATTCATTAATTTTACCAAGTCACGGCTCTCTGGTGAAAACGTTATCAAGACACTTAAAAACGCTGATTTAAGGTATCGATTAACCAATAAACAACAAAAAAAGCTCAAACGAATTCTTAAATTCTTAGCTTTCAGCTCCTGCTGCCGTAATAAAATTTTCGGCGCTGGCTTTTATTTCATCGTAACAGTTTTATAGGCATAAATAACACTTTAACACTACTTTGTGCTTTCAGAATTTATTCCTTAATAAAAGCGCTTTATTTCAGTCTCCGCGGCGATCTGATATCTGAGCGATTTTTTTTTTCATATAACCAGAAATGTACGAGGATGTGATATTAAATACTTCAAATGTTTATTCGTCAATTGTACAATAAACCGGAAATTTGAAAACTCAACTGAAGAATTTCTTTTTTATAGTGCTCTATTAGTCGTGTAATCAGAATTAAACAATAACAATTACACGCATAGAACAAAGCGAAAATAGTCGTAAAATTTAAACTGTCAATGATGTAACTTTTGTGAAACTGCATTTTAATATAAATAACAATAAAATAAACAAATAGATACGTTTCACAATTTATTCGAAAACTCGACATATGTTTCGGCCGGTACGGCCATTTACAAGAGTACATACAAAAGATTACTAAAATCTAAAACCTTAAGGAACTATTTATAAAGACTATTTCTATTTTAAATATAAATATAAATATGGAATCAACAGAAACAACTACTCCGAGGGCTAATACCCCTACCGGCATTGAATTACACTGTTGATTCCGATGGATTCCTAGACGAAGATATAACATATTCAAAAAAGAAGGAATTAAAATCCTTATTCGTATAAATTTTAAGATCAAAGATCTCACATTTGGAACGCATCCTACCAAGTAGGCGCAACGAACCGAAAGCCTTATCCCACGACCGGTTTCGACCTATCGGGACTCATCAGGTAGGCGCTGGCAGAAAGGCCTTTACAGGCTATATTAAAAATATAAATTTATCTATTTTTATTATTCTGCAAATCTTGTTAATAATCAATTAGAATTGTCCACTGTTCAAATAGAATTAGTCTTTATAAATAGTTCTTTAAAGTTTTAGATTTTAGTAATCTTTTGTATCTACTCTTGTAAATGGCCGTATCGGCCGATACATATGTCGAGTTTTCGAATAAATTGTGAAACGTATCTATTTGTTTATTTTATTGTTATTTATATGAAAATAATTGTCTTACAAAAATTGTAGAAGAAGCAAAGCAAAAAGAGAAACAATTCGATAAAAAAACAGTTATCTTTAGTGTGACATCTCTTAGATTTCTCTCTACATATCGAGGCAGCTGAGATAGCTGAAGATAGGTTGATAGGACATTGTGGAATTAGCTAACGACTGAAACGTCTAATAAAAGAATGGAGCTAACAAATGGCCTACTTTTGATATCGAGGATGTTATTGTTTAATCGAAATAATTAATTAAAAGTCATCAATCTTTTCACGTGCTGAGCGTTTTAAAATGTCAACATTCGGTCTTTGTAGGGTCACAGATTGGGTGTGGTAGTAGCTGTGGCTAAACGTCCTCTGACAAAATCATTACGGTATGGTATGGAGGAAAGCCATAGCACCAATCTTGAACGGATTCGACTAGTCATTACATTAGTACGTTAACAACGAAATTTCTGGTACACTTTGATATGTACTGGGTGGAAAAAGACAACCGCCTCGTGAAGATTCATCACGATATCAACTTCGACCAGTTCCAAATCCAGAACACAGAATTTTATTCAAACTAGGGAGGAATTACAGTTTAAAACAAAAACACAAGTTTTTTGGTTGCAAAAATTTTTTATTGTCTTCACAATAATTATTTCAGCACACAGTGCCTTCTTCAGGTGGAAGAATTTTACTTTTACTAAATTACAATCACAACTCTTATATATACCACCCTACAATCTGAAGGGTAGGGGTAAAATGTTTTAAGTATTTAATAAAGGTGAATTACAAAATTCTAGCTGGTCGTTCAAGATATTTCCATTTTTACACAATTTATTTATTTCTAATTTTTCTAAAAAATTAAGTATTATTCCTTTATTTGCAAAATGTAGTACATTGAAATTTTCATTGAATTGATGTTTTTCATCAAGTAAATGTTCTGCGTAAGAAAATTTTCTATTTTTATTAAGCTGACGGCCTCATCTATCCATTTTTTCAGGGAGGAATTGACACAAAACATCGTATAAATGACGAAATTTACTATTTGTTTTGTTTCCTGTTACATTTGTCTATGTGTGTTCATTTAAATTTCGTTTGTCAAAGTCGCATCGTGTTATGGAGGAGATCCAACTGGGCAGCCCATGATGGAAAAGAAGCAAGCTATGAACCAACTGGAGTTACCCTGGTGCCTTTTTAGTTATTTTGGAGAAAATTGTTTTTTTTTTTGAGTAAGTGTATTTATTCTTAGGTTGCTTTTAATAAACTATTATATTCAGTACTTTGTGAAAATAAACAGCTCGCCCATATCAACTTTTTTGGTGTCTACTTTTTATAAAAGGAGAAGAATGAATTGATTGTTTTCAGTCACAAGAGTTGAGGTTTTAATTCGTTCATTTAAGCATTAAATGTAAATTATTTGATTTGAAAACAAATTGGTTGAATTTCGACTCCACGAAAAACTAGTAAAAGTAACAATTGAATGTCAAAATAAACCTCTGTTACACTTTTTCGGTATTCATTATAAACTATTACAATTAAAGGGTACCGTATCTCAGATACACACAGAATAAAAATAATTTGTGAATGTTGGCGTTGAGCAGAGTAAAACAATTAAAAAAGGTATAGCATTGAACCGAACCCACGTCGCCCGCATGGCAGATAAGCATCGATTTGTCTCGGATGCTACCCAGGACAGATCCGAACACATTCGAATTGTTTCGATTGTAAAAATTTTATGCAATCGTCTGTGATTTTATGTTTGTGGTTGTATTAAAGTGTCAAACACAATAGTTGAGATGAATTCGTTCATTTTATAATCCATTTTCCAGGGTGGCGGTCATTAATTAAAACCTCCGAAATAAAGAATAAAGTATCAAAAGTACTTAAACCACATAATATACTATTAGCTGATAAAACCTCTAAAACAATTTCTAAATCTCCTTTCACCAATTCAAAACCACCAATACCAAAAACAGACAATACAAATGTAATATATAAATTAAACTGTCTAGATTGCGATCAAGCATATATCGGCCAAACAGAACAATATTTAAAAAAACGTATTTACGAACACAAACACAGTTTAAAAAATAAAAATATAACGAAAACAGCCTTATCAGAACATTCCTTAAATAACGTACACAATTATAACTTTGAAGAACCCCAAATATTGGACAAAGAAAGCAACTACAATAAAAGAATTATTAAAGAAATGATATATATAAGAAAAGAACCAAACACAATTAAATATAGAACTAATACAGATAATCTAGGCAAAATATACAATAATTTAATTAAATAAGTAAATCTAACGCAAAAAATAGTATTAACATCCTACTAACGCTTGAATATACCAAAAAATATAATCGAGCCTTCAAAGAAAATACCAGGTAGAAAGTTATTGCTTTAGGGTATCTCTGTAGTTTACCATTCGGAACACCATTAAGTAACTAATGTGTGTCCAAACAATAAGTTAAAAATTGTTGTGAGCAACAATCTTCGAAAAGGTATGTTCTTTGACACAAATATCATTATATTAAATTTAAATTAAACTGATTAAGTAAAATTTATAAATAAAATTTATTTAATTTACAAAACAAAAACTTTTGTAAACAAAAAAAAAATAGTAGTACCTACTACATTTTTTATATTTAGTTTTAGTCTGATGATGGTTGAATAAACCGAAACGTTACAATTGAATTAACAACATTGTTTTAATTAATAACTGCCACCCTGGAAAATAAATTGTAAACGGTCAGTTAATCAAGAATAATTAATTCGTTCATATGAGCGTGAAACGTATATGGTGTAACGAGCCTGTATGTGTGTGTACAAGCCCGGCGACGAGTTCCGGAAACAGATAAGACGGGTTCCTCGAATACGGTCGTCGGTCGGCGCTTTGATAGCAATAAGTAAACAACAACATAATAGGAGTTCGAGAAAATACTAGAAGGTCGTTCCTGATTACTCCAGAACCTTCGATACCTCTATAAATATTATGTTGTCGACGGTCAAGAACAGTTTCAGTTTAGTATAGTTACAGTTACAGTTTAGTTTAGTACATCGTCACGGTTTATAGTTGATAGTAGAATGGTAATATAAATACGATATACCGAGTGATATAAATAACACATTTTCCTTATCATATAAATAAGTTGCTGCATTAGAGTTTAAGTGTTAAGTAGCGTATAAGTGTTATATAAATAGTGTAAAATAAATAATTGTTTAAATAAATAAGTTGATCTAGAAATTCGTTACAATGGTTTAATAAGCAATGGAAGTTGGTATGATTGCGTTACAAGCGATAACTAGTTATTATAACTTATTGCGGACTGCAGGTATTTTTGCTTTTAAACGTGTAGCTAGCTAGTATAATGTTAAAATTGATCGATCTATATTTTAATGTTTATAGAGAAGTAGGTATCAACAATTTACGTTGTAATCTATACAAAAAAAATTGAAAATAGATGTGAAGAAAGGTTAAATAAATAATTTGTGGCGACCATGTATGTTGATCTTAGAAGGAGAAAGGCCTTTAAGTTTTCTGTATAGTTAAAAAGCCCATTACGAACCAATTTACTTTTACAATTAAAGCAGGTCAGGTTAGGTAACAGATAGTTAATTTAAAATTACCTTCATGATTGTAAACTTGTTTCCTTTTGTAAAGAGTTCACACCCGTATAATTAATGATAAATAAATTCATACAATTATTACGAAATTGTTTCGTAAAAGTTCCCTTTAACGTGAGAGATTTTCAAAAAAGAATATATTTAGTTAGTTGGGTTATGCGCACTGAGACAAGGGTCGTATATAATTCATCTGATTTTTATGTTCGTATACTTACATAACAAAGTAATTTTTACTTTTAGCTTGTTTTTGTTTTGTATTTATTTTTTAATCCTGCCGCCACGTGTGAACTACTTCAATTCATCAAACGGTTGTTATTGTTGTTGTGTAGTATTATTACGTATTATTGTCGGTTATTATCTATAACCAATGCAGAGCCTGTGTCTGTCACATAATCAAGCTTTCAATGTTGAAACAGTCAATATAACAAAGCGGCAATTATCATTAAATGCCATATAATTATAATAATAAGGAGCAATACCAACTAGAACCTAGCGTAATATGTATAACACCAGCATTTCAAGAATTTTTAGCAAGGGTTAATTTTAAATACATTAATGCGATATTAATTATTGAATTAATTTATACCCACTACAGCTTACCTCAAACAATGAGGGAAAAAAATTGTTAATGTTGTCATGCCCTCGTCGGGACTCGAACCCGAGATCTCTGGCTTAACACGCCAATACCAATGACGACGAACGTACTTACTAAGTCATAGAACTTTGGAATCAATCTAATCATTAATAATAAAATATTTCAATAATTTTTAGATGGGGTAAATGAGGAAAAAATTTAGCTTAATTGCAAAAGCATTGGAGCGTTAAACCAAAGATCACGGATTCTCAGCGAGGGCGTGACAACAGTAACAAATTTTCCCCTCATTGTATGAGGTAAGCTGTAGTGGGTATAAATTAATTCAATAATTAATATCGTATTAATGTATGTAAAACATAATTTATGTCGACATATATTTCTATTAATTGCAATCAATAATTTGACAAACAATATTAAAAACCTAAAATGACAAACGTTTATAACTCCTTGCATTTGTTGTGATGTCATAATATACGTCCTGTTTATAATAATGTTCATAGGTAAAGAATCATAAAAATTAGATAGATAAGCCGCACATTCCAATAAAATATCAATGTTTGACAAGGTCCTTTTCGATTAAAGATATCGACTTGTCAAACTAAATCCATAGCGTAGCAGTCTAAGGCATGTATATTTAACAGAACATGTGTTTATAAGAATACAAGCATTCACGGTCAGAATTTACAGTAGAATAATAATTCGAGTTGATGAACCGTGATCGAAATGAACGGTTACGTCCGACGTTTCCTATGCAATTGCGACTGACGCCATCAGTGATACTGCGACTGTCGCTGCCAGGACATCAAGGTATAACTTTCGCTCATTTTGTCACTGCAATGCCACTAATAATGTCAGTCGCAGATGCCGCCGAAACGTCTGAACCTAAACGTTCATTTCGATAACAGCCCTTTATCCCGAATCATAATTCTACTACAGAACATAGTTCTTGATTAGTGATCTATCGAAACCATCAATCGTGGATCGCGATTTTGAACAGTCTAAGGCATACTTATGAGAACATACCGCAATACATTCGGGCGAATCTGGAAGAAAACACATTTGTACGAGGCATGTTATTTAAGTAAACAATGTTTTGAAATTTTGCCGCCCCAGCGCTGCGGTCAGCGTTCCGCGCATGTGCACTGAGTACCTTCATCTCTCACCTACGCACTGACGCCATTACAGTCCGATTAGCCCTTGTTTACGTTGTTTATTGAGTGTTTAAGATGCCTCCGATAATCGTGAGTACCGCTGACTGTGAAGTCCGGGCTGTTATACTATTCCTTAGTGCTAATGAACTAAAACCGATTAATATTCATTATGAGATCTGTACAATTTACGGGCAAAACATTAGGAGTGATGGAATGGTAAGGAAGTGGGTGAGAGCATTTAAAGATGGCCGCACAAATGTGCATGACAATGCCCGTCCGCATATGGCTAATCTAACCAAAGATCTCATCACATTTTTTCACTGGGAAACTGTTGATCATCTTCCGTACAGACCTGATCTGGCGCCCAGTGACTACCAATTGTTCCTGCACTTGGAGAAACATCTGGACGGTCAGCATCTTCAAGACGATGAAGATGTCAAAACAGTTGTGATGCAGTTATGACAAGTGCCTCAATATTGAAGGAAATTATGTAGAAAAGTAGATTAAGGTACAGACTTTCATGTAAAAATAAAAGAATTTGGACTACATGAATTCAAAACAGTACTTACTTAAAAAACATGCCTCGTACCTACAACCTAGTCATTCCGCGGGAATTATTGAGGCACTTGTCATAACTGCATCACAACTGTTCTGACTTTGTCATCGTCTTGAAGACGCTGACAGCCCAGATGTTTCTTCAAGTTCAGGAAGAAGTATATATATAGTGGTTGATTGCAATAAAAAAAAAACACTGTTACGAAATTGATTGTTTTAACCTAAGCCCTACTTCACATATATTAAATTTCTAGTACTTATGCGATGGTACATAAAGATGCAGTATATTACATATATTAGTGTTGGCAATAAATAATTTATAAATTGAAAATTGTTTTATATATACAAAATATACATAGGAAATGTGGGAAATACAACACTATCAATAGTAGGCGTGTAATAATAATTTGTTACAGGCATTGTTCCTCGGTGTAGATTTTGTATGCGAATGGATAGATAATTTTGTTCAGTTGAAAGCTCAAACAATGAAACGCATGGGAATTTAACAATTGTACAAACATTCAGTAAAAATGATTTTAACTTATGCTTGAACTTTCACAGTTCGTAAAGAAACCGCTAATTACATTCGAGGAAAGCAGCTTTGAGTTCCTAATACTCATGATTAGGGCTATCACAAGGGTCAGGAATTTCTTTACAATTAAGACAATTCCGAAAAAAAAAACATGCTTATGTGAGATTTTACTTCAAAATCGAGGTGAACAAGTTGGAAAACTTGTCTTGTCAAGACCGCTTGCTCAAGATCTGAACTATATCTCATTCTTGATATAGGACTACAGGCGATGCAAAAAGAAAACATAAACGTTCTATTGCAGTCACACCAAAACAGAACACAGCTGAGTTTGAGTACGCGTGGCCTGGTTGGACTACATGAATTCATTAAAAATTTGCATATTTTAGTATTGTAATAATTAAAGAAAAACAGTTTATTTTCACAAAATATAATTGGAGAAGCTCTAACAACTGTTTCAACTTTGCAATCGTTGTCAAAGAGTGCAAACAATAAAATAGTGTGTATGGACAAATTAAAAAAATGTCGAGACTGCGATGCAATTTTTATTGGCAGTACAGGCCGTAATTTTGGTAGTATATATAAGAAGCATGTTAAGTCTATCAAACATAAAAATTCCACATTCATTAAAGAGGTACATTATTTTAGAAAATTAACTTTATTTATCACGTTTTCTACTTCTATTGTTATCCGAACAATACTATCAATACTACGGTTCAAATTTGGATTGATCTAATTTTTTATTAGTATAAATTTAGAAAGAATCTACTTAAGCGTTGTCCGAACACAGATATAATGAAGTCTTATATATATATATATATATATATATATATGCTTTTTATGTTCATTGGTATATCTATTAGATAGGCATATATTCTATATATTTAATTTTACGAATTTTATTTTAACCATTCTTTGGCAAGTGTTGGTTTTCTTTTACTTAGATATACAAAACGTTCATGTGATGAATTATCTCGTATTAAAGATCAACAAAAACCTGCGAGAATTTCGGTGACCATTTCCCTTGATGTCACTTTTTCATCGCCATTATTTCTTGATGAAATCGTTCCCTGTCCTTATCGCCTACAGCATGTAAGTTTTAAGACAAAAGAAATCCAATTGGGAATGAAGAAAATTAATTTTCACGAACATTTTTCATCTAAAAACTTGGGAGTCCAAGATTTATTGATACATTCAGCTATATTGAAATCAAAGTAAAGGGCGCATACAGGTTCTTCTCGATGGGTGGCTGAAGTACGTATTATTATCATAAACAAACAAAATAAATGAAGATATTGAACACTTTCGTTAACTTGCAGGTACATTGTGATTAATTAGTTTAGAATCTTGCCTAGTGAAATTATTGTAAAACACTGTTTAAACAGTGAAAATATGCTGAGTGTTTTTATTGTATTATATTCGTTCGAATATAATTAACTATAATCGAAGAGATAATAATAACATATTACAGTCAGTATATCTCCATTTATCGTCATTCACTGCTAGCTCTGGTATTTCATATGTTTGACATTGCTTCATAAAGGTATTTACTTCACAAACTGAATCTAGAATGCAACTTATATTAGGTGATGAGATCTAATAAGAAACTGGTAATTTTGATAAATTTATGACCAAGAGCTAAATATTCATTATTAATTTCGTAAGGCTCTTGTCAAACGTTTATAATACTACAGTTAGTAGTAAATATCAGTAGATTACGATATACGAGGCGTTTTTTAAATAAATACCTTTTTGAAATTCTGGCGCGCTGCACTGCGGTCAGCGTTCCGCGAATGCGCACTAAGTATCTACACTAACACCATTACAGTCTGATTCGCCCTTGTTTACGTTGTTTACTGAGTGTTTAAGATGCCTCCGATAATTGTGAGTCCCGCTGACTGTGAAGTCCGGACTGTTATACGATTCCTTCGTGCTAAAGGACTAAAACCTACTGATATTCATCATGAGATCTGTGCAGTTTACGGTCAAAACATTAGGAGTGATGGAATGGTAAAATGTGGGTGAGAGCATTTAAAGATGGCCGCACAAATGTGCATGATGAACAATGAGGTGGGTGTCCATCGGTCGTTAATGAAGATTTGGTGCAGAAAGTGGACAAAAAGGTGTGAGAAAACAGACACTTTACGATTTCCTCATTGTGTGATGACTTTCCTCAAGTTTCTCGCAGTGTTTTGTATGGCATTGAGACCGAGCACATGAATTACCGAAAATTGTGCGCACGTTGGGTACCGACAATGTTGACAGATGTGCACAAAACCAATGGCAGCATTCAGATTCACTCAAACAAGTGGAGCTCAAGGAAACAATTTCTGTCTCGAAAATCATGTCCACAGATTTTTAGGACAGAAAAGGAGGAAAACGAGTATTGCTTATCGTATTGCATGTAGCTAATCGGACCAAAGATCTCATCACATCTTTCCACTGGGAAACTCTAGAGCATCTTCCGTACAGCCCTGATCTGGCGCCTAGTGACTATCTTTGTTTCTGCACTTGAAGAATCATTTGGGCAGTCAACGTCTTCAAGACGATGACGAAGTCAAAACAGTTGTGATGAAATTATTAAGATATCTTTGCACGTTTTGTATTCATTTCAAACGGTACTTACTTAAAAAACATGTACCTGTAATATGATGCTATATCAACTTCCTTTTATATCAGTGATTTATCGAAGCTCTGTATCTAATACTACTTCGAAATCGTAATTCACATTTGGTAATTTCGATAAATTTCTAATCAAGAACTAAATGTTCTTTATTGACCCAGGTATTACATTGATGGATGCTATTATATCGTACAAAATGTTTATAAATAATAAGGTACAATGTAACCATTCTCTTTTTAGTGAGAATAGTTGACATAATATAAGCAGTACTTTCTCTAAAATATAACTCTTTCGCCTCTACTCAAATATTCCGATGTATCAGAAAATACATTCAATTATTATAAAATACAAAACATCTAAAAGTTAACACACGGCAAAAAAGACATGTTAATAATGTAGCTAAATTTTATCACATCAAGTGCTTGCTCCATTTTATTCATTTTAGCCGCGAAGGTCTTCTAAAAACAAAATCTGTTGATTATTTTAGACCGGTGTCGACAATATATCCTGCATTTAACATTTCATCGATCGATTACGTTAAGAAAAATGAACATCTTCCAGTTACTAGTACATTAATTTTCAAGGAACGAAAAAGTATCTACATCGAGTTTATTTGCAAACTCGCATTATTCTGCTTACGGCTAATGCATACCTTGACATAAATTGAAGATAAATCAAACAATTCGGCCACGAGAAATAGAAAACGTGCACATATACATATCAATGATAATGTTATTCTTTTGGGAACATCATGTATATTCGCAGCTAATGTAATTAGTTTAGAGTATCACAAGACCTTGTTCAATAATAGCTACTACCTCTTGCTGAATGTAAACTGACATTATCAGTATAAATGTGATAGTATAATACAACACATTTTGATGTTAAAAGCGTAAATCGGTTTATAGCTATTAGAAACAGCTGCAAACACTAAAAATGTCAGAAATTAACACTACTCTTAAGTCCTAACAATTGATCAGTTTTAGGGATGAGCAAAACTATGGTTGGTCTTAGACTAAGTCTTGATTCTGTACATTTAATCTTGTTTTACTACTATGTGATCTAATAAAATCAAAATCGCTATCTGCATCTGATAATTATAATAAATGTTTGACCAATAACAAATGTTTTTTAGTACATAACTTGTTTATTTGTAATAATAAATATATGTAAAAAAACAAAGAAGACTAATATACTCATTGATAATATTTTGGTATAGTAAACTACAAAACCATAGGATGTCATACGGTAAAAAGTAAAAAACAAAAAGTGGGACGTTTCTTCTAGTTAGCGAAGGAGAGTTGGATCACTTGGGTTAGGACATATGATTCTCGTACTTTGAGCGTTTGTTCTTGGTAGAACTGGCGCCGCAAATCTGAGAAGTGTTATGAGACGTACTGTCACTTTTCATCCATATGAAACATAATATACCTTTAAAAAAAGGAAAGGAAAAGAAAAATACTGCTTTTTTTGTTTCACACTGAGAGTTTAATGCTCGACAATTGTTTCGGCTGCTGAAGCCTTTTATGTAGATGGTTGGGCACCTTAAGACAGTTAGAACAGTTCCTTAATTTTCTTAACAAAGTAAATAAAAAAATACAGTTCACCATAGAAACAGGTAATGAAGAAGGCCTTAACTTTTTAGATGTAAATATTCAAATAAACAATCAAAAATTAAATTACGATATTTACAAGAAAGCAACTTTTACTGACACTATTATACATAACCAACCAAGACAATCAAAACAAATTAAACTTTCGACCTTCCATAGCATGTTACACCGCCTCTTAGAATTACCTTTGAATCAGGCTAATTCCAATAAGGAACTTTCGATCATTAAACTAATAGCCACAAACAATGGTTACAAAACAAAACTAATAGATGACCTAATAAGAACAAAAAACAATAGGAAAATTAAAAAACAATTATATGCAGGATCAAATTTAAGTAACGAAACAAATTTTAAATTCATCAATTATATGCCCAATATAAGTAGTAGGATTTGTAATCAACTTAGCAAATTAGGAATTAAAACAATTCATGTAAATAAAAATAATCTAGGGAAAATGTTAGTAAACAACAAAACCAAAATTGACATACTAGATAAAAATGGAGTTTATAAATTGAAATGTGATAATTGTGACGCATATTATATGGGCCAAACGGGTAGAAACCTAAGAACCAGATTTGACGAACACAAAAAGGCTATTTTAAAAAACATTTGTAACACAGGATTAAATACGCATTGTATCGACCTCAATCATTCTGTAGATATTAATAACATTACTTTGTTACACTTTGAAAACAAAGGAAAAAGACTTAATCTTTTGGAACAGATGGAAATTAAAAAAGCCTTTTTTAAGAAAAGATCATATCACTAACGATCAACTAGACTTTCAAAATAATTTAATTACAGATAAGTACTTAGGTTTCCACTCCCCCTACCTTGTACTAGTATTTAAGGCAATATTATAGATTGTAACTTTAGTGTAATATCTTACTCTCTTGATAAAGGATTCAGCAGCCGAAACAATTGTCGAGCATTAAACTCTCAGTGTGAAATAAAAAAGCAGTATTTTTCTTTTCCTTTCCTTTTTTTAAAATATTTCACAAGAAAAACATCTGCTTATACTATTCAAACTAATATACCTTTGATTGAATCATCATTTCTCATTGTTGTACTGTAGTCCTCGTTGTGTCCCACAGATTCATTTTCCGTGTTACTAACACGTTAGCATTTGGACTTATTTTCTGTATTACTCTTTGTGTTCTTTAATTTCAGCGTTATATTTCCCCCATTCTTAATATTCTTTTCTTTTGTCTTGTAACTCAATCTACTACTAAAACGTACAGGGGTAACTTGTTCAAAGCTTTTCATTCTGTTTATTTACAGTTCATTGTCACTCTTTGTTTTTGTTATTCCATCTTTACCAGATATTCTGCATGGATATTCCAAATTTCTTTCGCGATGATTTCTGAGTATCTTAGTTGAAGAGAACTTGACATGGCAGTTTTACGAATTAAGTTGCTCATTCATATTGAAGCACTGAGTATTGTTTTGTAACGTTAAATACTTAAGTCCATTTCTCCTACCCGTTGCTGGTCTAACTCTCTAATAGGATAGGGGAGGTAAACGAAACAATATACATGAAATGAAGCTTTTAAACCATTATAAACTGACAACGAATAGTAATATTCTTGAAAAAACCGGAGTTTATGAAATAAAATGTACAGATTGTGATACCATATATATAGGCAAATCAAAAAGAAAAATTATCACCCGTTTTAATGAGCATAAACAATATGCAAAACACAAAAAACATAGTTGAGGATTGGCCACCCACTTGATAGAAAATAAACACAATATAGAAATAGAGAACGTGAAATTACTACATAATCTAAAAGGGGGTTCAATATTAAACAAATACGAAATAATAAAAATTAAAAAAGCTTTAAAACAGAAAAAAGAACTAGCAAATGACCAAACCAGTTTCGAAAACAACCCCCTCCTTAACCCTAACATAGTCTAATTCAGTAGGATATAAGTAGGAAACATTGTATTTTTAGATTTAGTTTTATTTTAAACTCTGTAATCTCCTGATGATGCCCTAAAAAGGAAGGCGAAATACGTATAGAGAAAATTAAAAATTAAGTGAAACTTCCAAGTGTGTTTTTTATTGTTGATTATTTATTTATATTAAACATGTTTCACCAAGTGATGACGGTAAATACCTTCAACGTAGCATTGTATTCACTTTGGAATACGTATTTGACTATGATAATATATATATAAATATATATATAATAGTTTTGTTTCTAATTCTAAAAAGATACTGATAAATTGCATTAGAATGGTTTACATCATGTATGACTGACATATGTGCTGATATGTATATAAACGAATCGAAACATCGTCTCTCCCACTTGTCCATTTCTGCTAGCCTATTTAACCACTTTTTAATACACTTTTCGGAAGGTAATTATATATTATATTATAATACGAGCCCTTTTTATCTTTAAAATATTTTTTTTTTAAGAAAGTGTATTTCTAATTTAATTGTTTTTATGTTACGTAGCCGTGCACGTTTTAGATGTAACCTTTAATTGTATATTTTACCTTAACTGAAACCCGAAACCCCAAATTCCGTATTATAGTTCCTTTCGATTTTTCGGTTTTCCTATCTAATAATTAAATAATAACAACGGGGCATAATAATGCAAGGTGCAGGTAGAAACTCTGATGCAGAGATGCACATGAAGCAGTTTTGTTCCCTGAAAATATCCATTTATCATATCTGAAGTAATGGTAGCGTTTAAATTAGCAACGTGCTCATATTGAGTGTAAAATTAAATTATCTAGCTGAGCTGACGTATTCTATCGAACGTTTTGCGATACACGGGGAGAATTTGAGGCAGATAAATTAGAACAAGTCCTGTCAGGCATAAAAAAGGTTCTGATACAAGTGCAATACAAATGCCATACATTTTGACATCATTCCTTTCATGTATTTTCTCTTTGTGCGAATACAACAATTATTAAACACATTGTAAAGAAAATCAAAAGAAAAGTAACTAATAAATCATTTTCAATCAATTTAATTTTTAATAGTTGTATATTTAGCTTTAAATTTCATAGAAAATGTTCCCATTAATAGAATATTCACACATTAAAACAAAAACTGTCACAATATCGAATATGTATACTAAAAGTAGTATAATCAATACCGGGTATCTCGAGTGCCAGATAAAATGGTGAAGCGGAAGTCTTAAAATTATCCTTTTGATTCACGGTGAGTTTACTCTTATAATACCTAGGTATATATTGTAACGAGTGCGTGTTTGCTTGTGTGAGTTCGAGTGCCCATGTATGTGAGCGAGCCGGTCGAGGCCGAGCCGCGACGTGTATATCGTAACTGCAAGTGTGTGCGTAATAAATGAGTACATGTTAGTGTATTTGTGCGGAAACTTGTTCGATATTTCGGCGAAAAATAAAATGGTCCCGACTTTTCTGTTTCTCGGGAGTGTTCCAGAAATTTAACGGAACAGTATATAAGCGGAAAGACAATCGCCGAGTTCAGTTTAGTCCAGTTCAGTTCAGTTCAGTGTGCAGATATAAATTGATGGTCGTGAAGAGTGGAGATATAAATTGATGGTCGTGAAGAGTTGAGATATAAATTGACGGTCGTGAAGAGTTCAGATATAAATTGACGGTCGTGAAATAATGTAAATAAATAGAAAAGTGAGAAGTGTTATACGGACAGTAACTGTACATAAATAAATAGTGTAATTAGTGGTAGTAAAGTTAAGTTAATTAATATTAGTATAAATAAATTGTTGTTCCTGTTTAAAAGTCTTCGAGTTTTGATTGTTGAACCCCCGAACGTTACAATATTTTCAAGTGGCTTTCTTAATCTCTTATATTTACTTCTTGGTTAATAGATCGTTATTGAATAAATTGTACTAAAAGAATATATATAGGTACTTCATACTAAAGAATACTAAATTCGTTAAAAATACATAACCGAGAATTCCTGAAAACATACACATATACCAATAAGACATGGATTTTTCTCTTAATTATGAATTAGTAGATACCTAAGCTTCTGTAATGCTTTTTTTCTTATTTTTAGTTTCAATAGCTCAGAGAAACGTGAATATTCCTTTTACGCATGATTTCCAGCATATCCCCAGATATCGTATACGAAAAAATGAAGAAGATTTTTCAGACGATATCCTACGCGACATTCTCAAAATGTTACGATGTTGTAGAGCTTAGTTACAGCTTCAGTACAAAGTGTTAAAAAGATATAAAAGATTGTTGTGAACGAATGTCACAGGCGATCGATACGGGCGGTACCTTTGATGTACACGAACGTCGGCATCTGTGAAAGATTCAGCGGATGTGACTACCCGAAAAAAACAATTTACGGAATGTTTTAAAAAAAAATCAGGAATAGTCCATAACCACCTAAATAATTAACCGTGATCCGACGGGATATAGTCAATAAAAACGGTTAATATAACAGTGATAAAAAAATATTAATATTAATAACCGATTGTTAGGTAAATAACTGTAATTTCAATTTCTTGAACCAAATAAAATATACCATAATTATCCGCATTAACTAAAACTAGAAGAAAATCTACCGCAACGTAGAATAAACAAAACCCTTAGCTACAGGTCGATTCATTCGTGGTGTATCTGATTACAACCATGTTTTTCAGAACCCATTTAAAGTAGATAATTGAAATTTGACACAATAAACACTTTCGTAGTTAAATAGTAAACAACAAAAGTCATAAATACTTTCATCATGTCCATCTGTTTCTGCCACCCTGTCTGTCAAACCACTGTCGTTTCTACATTTGTAAACTCATTTGAATTATGAAATTTTGCGTTAGATTCCTTAGATTTTTAAAATGCCTCCTCATTTGTATCGAGGTATCGATAAGAATCGTATCATTATAATACTATTAAAATGAAATATAGGTCACCTTTACCATTTTTTTAATCAGTTTTTGAGTAATTAAATCGAAACAGCTGTGGAATCCTCCACTACTTTGTATTTTCTTTCCAAAAGATTCATCTAAAATTTTCACTGAAATTATGTTGTCCTCTTTATTTTCAAAAACTATAAAGGACTAAGTCTGTAAATGTTTACCTACGTATATTTCGTAGGAAAAGTATAGCAAAATCTCCACGTTTTATGTTACATTCTCTACGTATGAATCGAACCTACAGTTGACCGATTTTTTTAATTTAAAATAATCGGCCAACGGAAATTATTTCATTCAAATGTCAGCGTGTGGAACTGAATTAAATATTGTAGGTAATATATTGGATGAAATTTAATTATCAAAACTTGAATATTTCTGCCCTCTGTCACAACAAATCAGTTCACGGTCGTACAAAATCGATGATTTATACCAAGTTTCTAAAGGAAGACCTCCAAATGGCAGGAAAATAATTGGAAAATTTCTATAACGTCAAAGAGATTTACCGTTTCCGACAACATACAATGAATTTATTAGGCCCACCGTTATTTATTCAATTTACATATGCGATTTTCTAGCAAAGTTATTCTCCTGTTAAACTGAAATAACAAATGATAAGAAAAAATATACATAATTACTATTTAATTATTCCGCAATTTCCATAAATACAATTGGGTTAAAATGCTATTTGTTTTTCACCTTTTAACTGAACCATTCTAAGTGACTATATTTATACCATCGAAACCTATATTCAACCATCTGATGATTGTCACTTGTACAGTTAGTTAAATGATTTCGATTTACAGGCATGGCAGATTACGTAAATCATGCATTTGATGAATGAATTATGCACAGTGTGAACTAATATTTAATTGACAGCAGGCATGTTTATGGCGTTCAACTGAATCCTGAAATTATGCTTTGCAAGGACTAGTGTAATCCATTTGATGTTACTAAAGTGATATAATATACTACTACAGATACACAAAATTTTAAACAAAAGGGCAAAGTGCAGTAGCAGTAAATGCAACTAATTGCATCAGAGACGCTTAAATATACCTCTACTCTATATCTTCAGAAACTAATATTAAAAATTATTGTTTTATTATGTATGTACCTAAGTTAAGCTATAAAATTTGTAATAAATTAAGAAAATACGTGTAAATAAAATTAATTTACAATCACTATGCGTTAATAATAAATAAAGTAGATTTAAGTTTATAAAATTAGATGTGAATGTTGCGTAGCAACTTGTATAGGACAAACTGACAGACCATTTCAAATACATAAAAAAATTGAATAAATGTACAGGATTTGGTGAACATTGCATCTCAAAAAAAACATTTATTAGATGTTGACAACATTAAAATACTAATGAAATTGAATCCTGGCTTGGCTCTTGATGGAACATGTTAAATAATTAGAAAAACAAACACTTGATATAGTTCCACAAATTTTATCAAAATCTGACGATATTGTTTCGGCTGTTATGCCATTATCATAGTAAGAATAATAAACGATAAATGATAATAGCATAACAGCAGAAACATTATCGTCAGATTTTAATAAAATTTGTGGAACTATACCAAATGTTTGTTTTTATAATTATTAAATTACTACATAATGTTCCATAAAGTAAGCTCAACTTTATAATTAACTTAATGTTTATTACTAATGATCAATTGGTATCAGTTAACCAGACATAAATATTGCACTTTTACAATTTTATTTGTAGTATATCAGTCGTGTGGCTATTTCATTTTAATTTTTGTTTATTTTTAAATCATGTTTCACTAAGTGCCCTGCGAATTTTCATTCTTAGATACATTACTAATTTTGCGTGTGTTTGTGTGCTGAGAAATAATCGTGTCTATGGAAAATCCCTAGGTTTTCCAGATACGGGCCACTTCAGTTGCCGCATAGCGCCTAACCCTTATAGGGTTTTATGAACGGCCAAGAATTGGGCCAGGCATTAGGTGCTCGGCAATCTAGCAGTCATGGCAACCACAAGTGGTCCTTTAATGATACGATAAGGATAACGATAATCGGCCAAGAATGGTAACATAGAATGGCTCATTGGTTAAAAACGAATTAGTAAAAGTTTCGACTGCAAAACTCGAACCACCGACCTCACGACTACGACACCAGAAGCGGTTCATCCTCAAAAGAGTACAATTTATTGATTATAAGGCACATAGCATTCTTGAAAATTGGTTTCTGGTTAAACAGTGTGCATTACTGCTGCGACAATATAATGTTTGATTGCTGACCTTCGAGTACGAAAAATATGAAAAAATAAATTTCTTTCTGACATACAAATGCGCCACTGATCTAACATTGAGTGGCCCAATAATATAATTCCATCATTTGCCAACCTTTGCTAGCAATTGATGGATAATCCGTCGGCTGAGTTGTATACGACTAACCAAATCACAAATATTTAAAAAAAATCTACAATTATAAATATAAATATAAATATGGAATCAACAGAAACAACTACTCCAAGGGCTAATACCCCTACCGGCAATGAATTACACTGTTGATTCCGATGGATTCTTAGACGAAGATATAACATATTCAAAAAAGAAGGAATTAAAATCCTTATTCGTCTAAATATTAAGATCAAAGATCTCACATTTGGAACGCGTCCTACCAAGTAGGCACAACGAACCGAAAGCCACATCCCACGACCGGTTTCGACCTATGGGGTCTCATCAGGTAGGCGCTGGCAGAAAGGCCTTTACAGGCTATATTATAAATATAAATATAAATATAAATATAAATATAAATATAAATATAAATATGGAATCAACAGAAACAACTACTCCGAGGGCTAATACCCCTACCGGCAATGAATTACACTGTTGATTCCGATGGATTCTTAGACGAAGATATAACATATTCAAAAAAGAAGGAATTAAAATCCTTATTCGTCTAAATATTAAGATCAAAGATCTCACATTTGGAACGCGTCCTACCAAGTAGGCACAACGAACCGAAAGCCACATCCCACGACCGGTTTCGACCTATGGGGTCTCATCAGGTGGGCGCTGGCAGAAAGGAGTAGTTTCTGTTATTTTCATATTTATATTTATATTTATAATATAGCCTGTAAAGGCCTTTCTGCCAGCGCCCATCTGATGAGACCCGATAGGTCGAAACCGGTCGTGGGATCTACAATTGTTTCCAAACCTAAGACAATTCAAAATAACCTGTTTTACGCATGACACTGAATATTACTTTCAAAATGGAAATGTAAATTAAAAATGTGCTTAAAAATATTTCATTTGTAGTCGCAGCATGACTGAAAGTATCAGTAACTTTCAAATATTCAACATATTTCGAAAATCTAGCCGTTTTCCGTGGACGTGAAATATAAAATTCCGATAGCCCATACCTGTACTGTTACCAATTTTCGTTTGAACATTTATATACCTGACAACCCGCATGTAGATTACCTATTTGTTATCTTTAACTTCGTATATCAGTCCCACAACAGATTAAATATCTGCTATAAATAACCGATATCACTATCAATGCATATTAAAAGTGTATTATTATCAGCACTAAATATAAAATACATTTGATGTACTTATCCTTTAAGCCTTTCAATATGGGCATTGGATGAAGATTGGTGATAATATTGAGCGTTACATAATATAAAGATAACTGCCTAAATAAAATGGTATATAAATTCAACAAACCATACATCGAAACAGACGTAGGTATTATATAATAAAAATCCAAATTCAACGATCGAGGATTTCCTTTCATTAGAAATATATAAGAACCATTCGCTATATAAAGTAAAAAAAATAATTTAATTTTACAAATTAAACATTTAATGCTATCTTTAAACAAAATTGTGATGATGGGGCTGTTTTCAGGTGAGGGGCGGAGAGAGCAGGAGACGCAAGGGATGCAGGTGAAAATCAAATATTGGAAAAAGAAATTAAAGTAATGTAACGTAAAGTAAGAGAATCAAACACAGTAAAAAATTTATAGTAATGTTTGATTCTTTTTTGTGGAGAATCGAATATAGGTAAAACTATAGAAACAATTGGGGCTCGAGATAAAATTCATTCAATTTTTTTTTTTTAGTAAGTAAGACTACCTTAGGTTACGGACAGGTTAGGTTAGGATAGTTTCTTTTGCAGTATTGGATTTATCACTTCCATATCCCGCGCTTCCACCAACCCGCCGTCATTTTTAACAGTTAGAATGGAGTTATTCGACCTCTTTGTACCCCTTCCACCCCCTGCCCATGCCACTGACCGAAGGTCCCATCATCTAGACATTTACCAGGAATTTAACCTTCACAAAAAGAAAGTCTAAAACAATTAGAAATTCGAACGCTGGAAAACTAATTTAAACTTTGAAGTGTTTTTTTGTTGTAATCTAGAGTCCACTGATTTCAGGGTCTACTTACTCTTATTATATCGCATCACAAAAAAAGTCGACTACTAATTTAAATTTCAAATTTATTTCTTGGACTTCAATGTACATAATTGCACAGACAGGTAGGTAACTTACACGATACAAAATTTCTAAGTGAACCGATATATTTGTTATATTGTTGAAAAGTGAAAATAAATTATGAAAGATAACAAAGACTACGCGTAAGCATCATAGTCTTCTGATTATGTTATTGCAATGAAATAACCTAAAATGTTGTTGGACAAAAACAAAATACAAAACTGTCGAAATAATGTACTTATGAAAAACATTTTCCCCCATTCTACAAACAACAAATAGTTCCTAATTTATTTTTTAATCTGGGGCTATATTAACAAAACATTTACATTTTCATATGATGTATTGTTATAAAAGTGACTATGCCTAAAATATACTAAAATATTAAAAATTGGATTGATTCAGCCGTTACTTTGTGATAATTCAACTTTACGATAAATGAATAAACACCACTTTGTTTATTATCACTTTTTTAGTTAAAAATCCTTTTGACTACAGTTTCGACAAATAGCTATTTGTTTATATATTTTACCGTACCCTGGCATAATTTATACACATATTAATTACTTTAATAAATAACGTTCAAAGTTATTGTAGAATCATTTTCCTACCTAAAATTGTTTAGTACATTATGATATTATACAAATGATTATAAATCAAAATATGAGTTGAGTTTTAGTAAAATATGAACAAATTGTTTTTTAACCTTTTACCTTTCATCTCAACTTTCTCTTTTCTCGTCGCGTTACGAAGTTTTTTGATTTTACACATTTTTACATGATGTTCAATTGAATATAAATTGTCCTATTATCACATGCAAGTTTATACGTTGTAAAAGAACATAAAGGCACAAAGTTTTCTTAGCTGGGCAAAAGGATAAAAACATTTTCCGATTTCTAACTCGCTTACCTTCCAGTAAGTACAGATTTTTCCAATTTTATTTTTCAACAGAAGAACACGTCACTAAGAAGCTTGATAAAAGTTAATGTTTCAGATTATGAGTCTAACAGCATCCGTCACCGCTCACAAATTACTGTTCGTCAACCAAACAAGTTATTAGTTTATTTTCTTTCGTTGCAAGTCATGAAGTCAGTCAGTGGTTAGGCGCAAAAAGATTGGTAGCGTTTCTACGCTAGAATACGGCATGAATAATACGAGACTGAAAACTGACAACCCTCCTCGCTCCGTAAGAGGTTGTGCACTTGAAATTCACGCACGCGCTCCTCCCAGACCCAACCCAGTGCAACAGTTTGATCCTCGAAGAAGAAGCTTTCGACACAGAACGCAGAAGGTTCGAAGCGGGTTGCATCCGAAAAAGGATATAAGACTGGATGGATAGCCATTACTGGAGATAATAATTTGCGAACGGCAATTGATATCTATCTACATTGCTGGCTTAAAGCGATTCTCATGTATGAAAGTTAGTTCTATTTTGTACAAATACGTTGTTTTTGCAAGTCTGAGAGAACAATAACGCCATTTCTATTATATTGATACGGACGAGCTGCGGAGAATCAGAAGACGAGCTTTGTTAAAATAAAGGCGGTATTATAACATACAGAAGCTATTGTCTAGTTAAGCATAACACACTTTAGCATCTAAGTATGTAAATGTAAAAATAAAACAACGTAGAAAGTTTTACCAGTTTAATATACTCGATATAGGTTTTACTCTTTAGTTTTTTATAATGGTCGTGTAACCGAAACTTATTAGGGAAATTGTTAATTTGGCGAAACTTTTTACGTTGCTTTATTTTTACTTTACTTACTCTCAGTATGTTTCACAATAAATGCACCCGTCATAGTGTTGAATCTAAGTATGCGTTGTGAAAATATAAGATATATTTATCTTAAACTTTGAATGCTGCACTGTTTGTGAAACTGCATTTTAAGAATGAGAAAAATAAAACACAGAAAGTTTCACTAAAAATCAGATTTTTTGTAAACAATGTGATGCTACGTATATTGGTCAGTTAGGTAGGAAAATAAACAAACGTGTGGCAGAACATTCGACAGCTATAAAAAACAATAAAACCAACTCCAGTGGTATGGCGGAGCACTGCATTATGTTTAACCATTCATTAAATGAGTCGAATGTTAATGTTTTACACTCGAATGTCCCTAAAAGTAAAAAGTTATATCTTTTAGAGACATTAGAAATTAAAAAGGCCTTATATAATATAATAAAATTATTCAATAGTCAGATAGAAATGTCTAGTTTTAGTCGTAAATTTTAGTAATCTTTTTGTATTCCTCTCTAAATGACCTAGTATAAGTCGAAACAAATCTGTGGAGGTTCTCGAAGTAAAAATTTTTAGTGATCTATATATTTATCTATTTTAATTTGTTTAGAAATAGCACTCATTATTAAGACTACTAACGTAAGATTTAAATACGAGAAGTGAGAATATAGCATCCGTAGTTATTTAAGAACGATATAGTACTCCTACGTAAAAAACAATGTTGTAACCATCCTAGAAAACAAGAGGTCTGAATTTTAAGACAGACTAACTAATATCAACAAATAATGATAAAAGCCTTAACACATGTATTTCGAGAAATATATCAAAATTGTGACTTACATCGATTTAAGTATTGTCTAGTAGAATGAACGTATGTTATAGCTAACTTTGCATAACTGATCTAAACGTATTCTCTCAATCATATTAACATTTTTAGGGAGCAATATACGTCTTCATGGTGAGTATTTCGTTGGTTGCAATTAAATTGAGTGTTCCATTAGTTACAGATACCTGAATAGAACTTTCCTCATTGCAATTTTTTTCTAAACTTATTCGATCCCAAAAAACGAATAAGGTACTACTGTTTAGTCGTCATCCTAATACAAATACAAAGTAGCCAAAATTCAATTCCGCAACTACGGAAGTTTCGCACTGCACCTGGTTCCGCATTTTTATATCGTAAACTTATCGAAACTTTCTAGAAATTATGAGATTAAGATTCCAACATTTTAGAAGAATGATACGCCGTGAATTAAACTCAAGTACGATGTTTGGAGAACGCACCAAAAATGGTAAATACCTACACAATTGCGACATACCTAGATCCACGATGTGAATCAAAAATTTTTAATGGCACTCTACGGAACAAGCTGAATCAGAAATACTTAATTTGACGACGATCAGAACCAAAGATACAAATTCAACTCAAGAAGATGGTTGTGTACCTTCTCACTTAAAGGTGCTGTTTAGGCGCGAACTAAATTTTGTAAAAAAAAACATAAAACAGTGGCAAATTTCTCTTTAAGCTGCACTGTTTTGTAGAACACGCCGTCACACGCCAAATTAATTTTGTGTGACTAGTTATAATGTATTGATGGAATAAAATGCTGCAGTAACTTTAAAAAACGAATTTATGTACAAAAAAAATACTTAATAAAATGAGAACAAGCAAGCTGCGTTGTACAGCATCTCAAGGTAACTTAACTTTCCTCGATACATTTGGTCCTTTTATCTATTTACCACTATGGGGTTGGTAGGATGAGGGTACAAGGGTAACCCACCATCCTGGCGAGAAACAAGCGGTCAAGAGCCACATTAGCTGCTCTGACCGGCACAAAAGTATAGAGTCATGAACCATGCTATTTTAACATTCCAGTAGTAAATAAAGTAAATTTGACAGTGCAACATCTGTTAACAACAGCATTAAATAGCAAAATAAAACACCCTAACTAAATTGGATACAAAACAGGTGCCGAAAACAATTGTGAATCAAAGTCAACCTTCAACAAATTGAACTCCAATCGTGGAATTCACACACCACTTACAAATATCACTACAAACGTTAGAATCTACGTTAATCATAAACGATGACGACTGCGGTTTACGATAGCGACAATCTTCGTTTGGTATTACAATCAAACATGCTGGAGTACCAAACGGATATAAAACTACCATAAGATGATTTCCTATTGTTATGGAAATCAAACGGACACATCTACCGTTGTGTTTCTCCACTGGTGCGGAAATATTTGTCAGCTTCTCCGAGTAGGGTGACCATTGGACAATTATTTAGTGGAGCTGGTCTCATCATGAAGAACATCAGAATATATTGCCCGGTGAAATAGCGACTATATTACTGCTATTAAATACAACTTTCCTTTATTAACTTTAAATATTAATTTTATAGAAAAAGCAATAATTGACAAAGAATTGCTTCTGATTCCTCATCCTCATCCTCAAAAAATTACTATTGACATCTGTTTCCGCTTTTATTTCTGTTATTACAGTTCCGTTGCATCACCAAATTCAGTGGTAAGCAAAATGTGGAGTCGCTCCATTTGAATTGCATCAATTTGTGAGTACAATCTCAAACATGCAAGTGTCTGCTCTCTTTTCTCAGGGAGCTTTACTCAAGCTTTTGTGTGAATGCCTACTTTGAAAAATAGAAGTAGCTACTAGCTTAATGTTTAGTAGCCCCCTCTGAGTGAGAACGCAATTTCATGCATATCACTGATTATTACAGTTCCTTTGTCAGACGATTCCTTAAATCGAAGTGCTTGAGTTGCAAGCAAAACACACCTTGGTTAGTGTTTAATATCGTGGTAGTTAAGAATAAATCTACTTTGGATCTTTTGAAAGGCTATATTTTCTTATCTGTTTACAAGAAGACTTTTGCGTAAATAAATTGTTTGAAAACATCCCCCTCTCTTTCCTTCTCACCAATTATCGATGTTTTATTTTTTTTACAGAACTCACATACTACCCTACATTATCCACCAAGTCTAATCAATTAGTAATATTCAAGCGATAACTGAATCGTGACTCAATGCTTTCCAGTAGTTGCTACAGATATTATCCGTTGTAAAAAGTGTAAATTTATGTATATTAAACCTGCTCAAAGACTTACAAACGCTACTTCAATCAAGATTCAACACAAATACCTGGACTTCATCAAGTTGCAGTCCAGGACGATTCATAGTGAATCAAAACAGTCTTTTCAAATGACTAGATTTTTTTATAAAGAACATTAAGTTATATGGAATACACGATACAGTTAGTGTCAAATTATCTATAAATGGCGATATATAGATAGATAGATAGTTTGGCTATTGGTGAAACGTTATTATAAAAATATACTGGAAAGAAATTTTATAGTCTTCGGTTACAACCGGAAATTAAAAAGTAGAATTTGATATGAAACAATTTGTAGTTACATCTAAAACTTATACACACTGAATTATTACACCAATTTTCAAACATCGAGTTCGACATTATTGACGAGGATATTAGGAACTTAGCCGAAGAGGTAAAATATCTTCAATACTCCAGACAACTCAGAAAACTACAAACAATCCGAGAACGAGATACGAAGCCAATTGGAATTAGAGTAAGCAATTCTAACAATCCACATAATACACCCTTCAATTTTTACGATCGTGTTAAAAATTTAATCAACATAAATTTAGTAAATGTGAATCAGAAATATTGAACAAAGGATTAAAATATTGCCTTAACATAAATAATAAAAAAAGTTAAAACTTTTCACTATTATAAAGAACTATCCCTAAATAGCTTAAAAAATATATTCCATTCAGTATGACGAAGTAATTTAAAAAAAATATTAAAAACTGATTAACAGTTGCAAAAACATTTTTTCACAATTTAAAACTTATGAACTAGTTAATATGAATCTAAACGCACCTATTCTGTATTCATTACCCAAAATACATGAAGAAAGTTTCCCTATGAGACCAGTAGTCAGCTATGTTAACGTTACATCTTACAAAATTTGCAAAATATTAAATCATACATTCCCTCTATTAACAAACTTTAGTTCAAAATATTCTATTAACTGAGTTGATCAATTAAAAGATTTACATATTCTTTCTTATGCAAAACTTGTATCCTTTGATGTAGTGAATTTATTTCCTTCAGCCCTTATTAGGAATTAAAAACATATATAGATAGAACTCTCTTAGACAGAGTAATTTAAATAACTTACAAAACGCTGAATAATTAATAGAATGATTAGATATTTGTATAGAACAAACTTATTTCAAATTCAATTACATTCTATATTCACAAATAGATGGTCTCCTTATGGGATTTCTCTTATCTTCGCTACTAGGCGAAATATTTATGTCTCATTTGGAAAATCTATTATTTAGTTCTCAGAATTCCCTACTACAAATAGTCCTGTTTTGGACCAGATACGTTTATGATGTCGTTTTTATTTGGTTAGGTACTGAAAGGCAAATCGAAATATTTTTGAAGTATTTGAACTCATTGCATAAAAATATCAATTTCGCACACGAAAAAAATCAGGCTCTATAAATTTTCTAGATCTAGCGCTCACTAAAAATAAGAATAAAATTGAATTCAATATTTATCATAAGTCGACGTATATGGATACCTTGCCACATTTTAATTTAAAACAATCAACAAATATAAAACTTAGTACCACCTATTGCTTTATACACATATTATTAACCTTACCATTAAACAAAGCAATTTCAATAAAGAGTTCAATTTGTAAAACTTCTAGTAATAAAAATTGGATTGATCCAGTCGTTACTCTGTGATAATTCTTCATCTTTACTATAGTCAAAAGGATTTGTAAATAAAAAAGTGATAATAAGCGAAGTAGTGTTTATTCATTTATAGTACTTCTAGCAATAAACTATGGCTATATTGAACACACCATAGACACTCTAATAAGGAAGAAACAAAATAAACCCATCTTAAAACACTTCTACTCCTTACCAAGTAGAAAGGAAAAACATCATTAATTTTATACCTAACTTAACAAATAAATTAGTAATAGATTGTCAAAATTAATTTAATTTCTGTTAATAAATTAAATGTAAGCATATTATTGGTCAATAATAAAGAAAAGATGGATGTATTACAAACAAGTGGGGTCTACCACATTAATTGTAAAAATTGCCAAGCAATTTACATTGGACAAACCGGTAGAGCCGAGAGAATGTAGAATATCCGAACATAAAAAGTATATTTCGCTAAAAAAACCTGTATAGGTTTCGCCGAGCGTTGTACTTTAAATAATTCTATAGATCTGGACAATGTAAAATTTCTCCATAATACTAACAAAGGTAGACTATTAAATCTGCTAGAAATGTTTAAAATCAATAAGGCCATTAGGAACAACAACATTTGTAACTAAAGACGAAACGAACTACGGTATATTCCCACGTTTAAAATCCTGTGTCTAACTTTAACGAGAAATATAAATGTAACAAGCTGTATGTAGTATTTAGTTTACATTTTGTACTCTTTTGATAATGGCATAACGACTGAAACGACTGTAGTCAAGTTTTTTTAATAATATATTAACACTAATATATGGTGTCGGTATTGATTAGCGTTTCTATATGATACACCAAACAGTGGATAATTTGGGTTGTCCCCTTTTGATTGAAAGGTAAAGTGGTATAATTATTACATTGTTCAAACTAATTTAATATGATGTTGATTGCAATAAAAACAATTTCAGCGTCAGGGAACAATAAAAACGTTTACGTGTAGCGTTCGCTACAAATATAATTGACTGTTTCATTAAAACTTTGAATTAGTAAGCGGAAATGAAATTCCGAAGATGCATATCATTTGCTCAATCGAAAAGGAGCATCTCGAGTTGAGGTACTCATATAAGAGAATAAAACCCTGGAGCAAATTTGCTGGTAAGTTTCTCTCTCAACTAATGCCTGGCATTCTTATAAAGACAATGGCAACAAGAAGAGCAAATCGCACGTTTTTGTATGAAGATAAACAAAGCCACGTCCCATTAAGCTTTAAGTTGCTGTTTTAAATTCTTAGCTTGATTCAAGACGTTTAAGTCGCGCTCTCGATTATATTAAAATATCGTCGAGAAAAATACAGAGATATGGGAAATCAAAAAATGTTACATCTCACATGTAACAGTGTGATCTTTTCTATGCTACTATTCAATGTTATTAACAGTCTATTTACAATAAATATGTTATTAGGTGCAATTTCATTTAATTTACCACATGAGCTGAAAAGTCCCGGGCCTAACGCTAGTTTGATTGCGTTCACCTCTTTTTCAGTTAGTACTAACCGTCAAAAGACAGCTGTTAAAATTTCATGATATTATAATCATTAGTTTGTGAGTTATTGTGCAGACGCTAAAGAGTAACGCTACTTTTGTTATTTTTAAACCAATGGATCAATAACAATTTCGTGTTTTCATTTTACACTGCACATTTAGATTCTTGATGGGAAAATACCGTTCAAGACTCCGTTCCATCGGATACAACCGAAAAAAATAAAATAAAACGTTGGTTTGCTGACTTCAAACGTGGTTGTAGAAACGCTGATGATGCAGAACGCAGTGGACGTCTAAATGAGGCGGTAACACCAGAAAATATAAAAAAATCCACAAAATCGTTTTGAATGATCGAAAAGTGAAATTGCGTGGATTAGCTGACATCGTAATGATACCAAAAGAAAAATATATCAAAAGGCATTATATTACATGAGCATTTGACTAAGAGAAAGCTGAAGCTCTGTTCAAAGGCCAAAAACAAGAACGTGTTGATGATTCTGAGCAGTGTTTAGCCATGTTGAAAGCTAAACAAAACGTAAATCGTAATTTTTGCGTCGATAACATATGTGACAATGGATGAAACATGGATCCATTACATCACTTCGAAATCAGGACGATCGTCATCTGAGTGGACAGCAACTGGTGAACCTTGTCCAAGGTTTTCGTCGAAAGCACAACAATCGGTTGGTTACGGCCTAGGATGTTCGTGGTGTAATATTCATCGACTATCTTGAGAAGAAAAAAACCATCAACAGTGAATTATAGTCATTATATAGCGTTATTGGAGCACTTGAAGGCAGAAATTGTAAAGAAACGACCACATATGGCAAAGAAAAAAATTTTGTTTCGTCAAAACAACGGAGCGTTTCATAAGTCAATCAAAACAATGGCAAAACTACATGAATTGAACTTCGAATTTCTCCCAGACTATTATCCCAGTATTCGCCAGATTTGGCTCCCAGCGACTACTGGCTTTTCGAAGACCTCAAAAAAATTCTCGCCGGCAAGAAATTTCGCTCGAATGAAGAGGTGATCGCATTATCGCTGAAGCTGAAGCCTATTGTGAGGCAAAAGATTTATTATTAAGTTGTTCTACAAAAGTGGTATTGAAATGTTTTAGGGCGGCGCTGGAATGATTGTATTGCTCCTGATGGAGATTACGTTGATGAATAAAGCCAATTTTGAATTAAAAAAACGTGTTTTCTTTGTTATGCCCGGGACTTTTCAGCCCATGTGTTAAGTACTACGCACTGCGGTTTCCTGGGGAAAAGAGGTATAGATAATGTAAAACAAAGACTGATGCACATGATCCCTGCCGTCATTATAGGAAAAGAGAAATGCCAATATAGGAATCATTTCTCCAAATGATGAATTGCTGCTGCATTTGCCATTTTATATTTGTATTCTATATTATATCTCATCGGTTTCGCCGTTTTTGACCTCTTAAATTTAAACTATCTCAATATAAGTCAGTCAAAAGACATTTCCATAAACTACCCTAGTGTGAACAGCAGTTCATATTTATGACAAAGCTGAAGCGGTTATTGTTTTACGCATAGTCTGCGTATTTTGAGAGGGTTTTTCAACATTGACTTATATGACGCAAATCGCTTTAGAGTACATCGGATTTTTTTTAATACTGCCAGTATAGCATGGACCAATATAATGGCCCAGTGGTTATAAACGAATGAATAAAAGTATCGACTGCAACACAAGACCAAAATGCTATGCTTTGAGCCACGGGAGTCATTGTCAAAAGATTAAAATTAATGTCGTATTGCTGATCTTCAAGTACCTACCATAAATATAAAATAAAAATTGTTTTATGCCAACTGTATCAAAAAACTATGAAGTGAATAAGTAAATTAAACAGTAATGTAATAAGATACATAACTATTTTCGAAATTATGGAAAATTTGAAAGCTGAATTGCTTATTATTTATATTCTTTAAAGATCCAAGTTGGAAAAGACGCCAATTAATTTAATTAATATTTACAAAAATGGTTTTTAATTTTTATTTTTATTACTATGGATCTCATTAAGTATCAGTAGACTCCATCTTATATAAAAAACATAACAGGAAAATAAAAAAACTTGAAGATAAAAGAATAATTTTTTTAAAAGTATTTAGGTACAAAATCAAAAATAAAAAGCAGAGTAATATTAACTTCAGTGAATTCTTTTATAGGTAAATAAATTGAATATTTTCAAAGTCTCAAATGTTAAAAGCTCTACACTATTCCAACAAAAGCGACTTGTTGGAAATTCTTGTTTCATATATCAGCGTTGCTTCCCTTTTAGTTTGTTTTCGCGGAAAAATTCTTAAGCAAACACGTGAAAAACAGCAATATCCCGTTTCCCAGCGGTAAATAATTCGATACTCAAGATGGCGAAAAATTACAAGGAAGAACAAAGGAATCTTAATGCCTTTTTCCTTTGAACGTTAGACAAACACCTACTGGATAAAAACATGTGACGGTAATCGCCAAACATTCCCACTTAAATTGTTAAAATCAAAATTGAATCACGAATGGAGAAGAAGTAAAGAAATAAGTGTAGAATTACCTACTGTTATATTCAAATGAATGGCTTAAACAATGCAGTATAATAATTTTAACTCAAATGATTTGAAATTGTAAAACTCAAGAAACAAGTATTTTCACCAAAGTAAGTATCTGAATTATGACTTACATGAAGCAGCCATTTATTTTTTTCGGGAATATAATGATTTACAGTAATCGTACCAATATGGAAGTATATATATACAGGGCCGTTCAAACTGAGTGGTACATTAGACGTTTTAGGGAAAATAAGCATGTTACGGATTTGAAAATTTGGGATCAAGTTATCAACCCCTATTGGTTATCAAGGATGATCTATTTAACTAAAATAATTTCAACTATCGGACACTTCCGGTTATACCGGAAGTTGATGTCAACTTTCTTATTTTCAATGGAATCGTATATTTTTTACGATAATGAATTCGAATGAAACATAAAATTTTAAGGTGACTTTGGTAACCAATTTGTAACTTGTAATGATGAATAGTTTCTGAGATAATTTAATTTATCGGAAAAGAGATTGCACCGCAACCCAAACTAAAAAAAATCATAACGCTGGATATTTCCTACTGTTTTATTTAAAATTTTATTTTATTTATTTTTTTAAGAAAAAATCAAGATGGATCGAAAGAGGATAAAAAGGAATCGAATGACAAAATAAAATATGCTAGGTGCCATTTGAAAAAATGAAGTTATTCGTGTTTGAAGTTTTTAAATTTTGGATTTTTTTCCTGAACGCCCTGTACAAATTGTAAAGCTTAGTTTTGGAATGACGTTAGTTAGCCTTATGACTCGACTTGGCTATAACTGGTAAAAATTTCAACATTCTTGGTAATTTTTTATGGAAGTTAAAGTTATTTTAGTTAAATAGATCATCCTTGATAATCCCTACTTCCAATTTTTCAAATCTGTAACATACTTAGTTTCCCTAAAACGTCCAATGTACCACTCAATTTGAATGACCCTGTATATGAAAATATACTATTCACACAATTTTTAAATTTGTTTACCTCAATTCATCGGGTACTTATATTTAACAATTTGTGATCCATATCTTCATTGTACACTTTCACTGACCTCTAGTACTTCTTCTTTATCACTGTCTACTCTAAAAGTAGAACCATTTTACCAGATAATTGTTCCCCAATCCCTATTTATTTACGTTTTCGACTCAGACAGGCTCAAACATTTTTTAATCGCCATGGAAAATATGTGTAGGAAACCGGTGTCCTCTTGAAGTTTTTCAGAACTTATTCTCTTACATAAAAATTAAAAATATTCAGTTAAATTCGAAAAAATTATTTAAAAAGCAGCAATTTATGCCCACATTTGAAGTGGGCGAAACACATGTCTGCTCAGTAAAATTGTGTTAGTGGTAATTGGGGTGTCCCCTATTTTTATTCATTGAAAGAATTTTGCTTACAAATTGTGCCTGGGAACCCAATTTAAGTTATAATTGTATACTTTCTAGAACATGTGCGATATTTGTCGAAACTATTTTGTCCGGCTCAAATGTTAACAAAACTTTCCGATGTTGAAAGGATATAATCAGTTATTAATGAAGACAGTGACGAGGATTAACATTAAATAATATTTATTATATTTATACATCAATTTAATAAATAAAGCATAGTTCGCAAATTGTTGTATTGGTTATACCTTTATATGTAAAATTAATCCATTAGATAATCAGATATTGCTGATCATTCATGAGATTCAAAATACATAAATAAAAATTTCAATTTTACTTAATTAACTTTTCCAGTACAAAATACTTCAACTTTCATTTCAACAGTTCATTTTGCAGGATAGGACATAAGCTTCAAATCCTAATTAAACATAGGATACTTTTAATAATATTGGTAGATATTATGGTGGGATATTTGTAAAACATTTTTAATTGGTTAAGAAAAACACAAAATGGTTGTTTTACACAAAATTTATTAGAAACCTCTAACAATTGTTTCGACATGTGATGTCATCATCTGAGAGTTAATCTTAGAAACCAACTTAAAACTAAAATTACAGCGGTTTATATATGTTTATAGGGCCTATTTTGAAACAGCTAATTATGTAATGCATTTATATAAGGGACTACTCAGACCTTCAACATAATCATTTGTAATATTTACTTTTAGGTTAATGCCCTTTTGTATTTCTAGTTTTTCTAAGAATTTTAATTTATATCCTTTGTTTTCAAGATGTATGATAGAAAGTTTACCTTCATTGATGGAATGATTTAGAGAAATGCAGTGTTGTGAAAGGCCAGTGGTTAGTTTGTTGTCAAGAATAGATTTTTTATGCTCTTTCAGTCTAGTTTCAAAGTTACGACCAGTTTGTCCAATATACATTGCATCACAGTCGTCACATGTAATTTTATATACACCTGATTTTTGAAAATTATCTATTTTATCAATTTTGTTATTAAGTAACGTTTTTCTCAAAGTAGTTTTGTTGCTACAAATTGTATTAACATGGAGTCTTCTTAATGTGTGACATATTTGTGGGCTAGCTTTTTTATAAAAATACAAAAAACATATAATAAATCAGTTCTACTTATCCAATAATAAAAAAGATAAAACAGATAAATGGTTTCCTATCCCTTTTTATAAAAAAGCTAGCCCACAAATATATCACACTTTAAGAAGACTCCATGTTAATACAATTTGTAGCAAAAAAAAATACTTTGAGAAAAATGTTACTTAATAACAAAATTGATAAAATCTTGAAAACAAAGGATATAAATTAAATTTCTTAGAAAAACTAGAAATACAAAAGGCCATTAACCTAAAAGTAAATATTACAAATGATTATGTTGAAGGTCTGAATAGTCCCTTATATAAATACATTACAGACATCACATAATTAACTGTTTCAAAATAGACCCTATAAACATATATAAACCGCTGTAATTTTAGTTTTAAGTTAATTTCTAAGATTAACTCTCAGATGATGACATCACATGTCGAAACAATTGTTAGAGGTTTCTAATAAATAGGATACTTAATTAAGCCTATGGCACCGTCACATTATTAAAGGATGAAACAAACCAGAAATGTTGAAATCCACTATTCATTTAACATAATTTAATAAATTGTATTATGAATTTATTATGATTTCATTGTTTGTTCCAATTCATATCGAAATAATGTTTATACTGATCTGACTTAAAAAATTGCATTTTTATTCTCCTCCCCAGACGAAATTCTGTATGCGACCTTGTGACAAAATAATCAATGTAAGCTAGTAAAAATAAATCACAATTATGTGCGTCAATTCAAAAAAAAACTAATTAAATGTCTCTCCACTACTTGTAGAATGTAAAGTAAATTGTTACCGTGACAGCAAAATCAATTGGGTTATTATAAAAACGAAAAGCGAATAAACGATCGGATATCGTGTTGGAGAAAAAAGGGAGGCGGAAAGGGAAATTGGGCCAAAAACCTGTCAAAAAAACAACGAGAGGTATCGGATATCTTCCAATATCTTTCTAACATGTGGGAATTTATGTATTTCCCCCTCGTTGGCAACGTTAATAAATTTGTATTCGGTTTTCGAAGTCTACATGTACCTATCTAGAGCTATAATATTGTAACGAATTTTTTAGTTCACTTATTTATTTAACAATTATTTATTTCACTTACATACTACTAACAAAGTTAAGCTACTTATTTTTCTGACAAACAATAATGCACTTTATTTATATCACTTTGTATCACGTCGTTGATTATTTATATTATGCGTGTGGAAATCAACTGTCTTTCTGATCCACAGACGAGGGTATTTATTTACCGAAAGAAATTACTAGAAAACACGCGAATATATTCTGACCGCTTTCCTAAGAAAACTACTTGATATGACACATAATATTCTCGAGCGTCTATTGTCCGGCATCAATCGGTCCCAACATCAAACGCGCCGTCCTCGGGGCGCGTTAGCTCTAATCGATCCCTCGCACACACGTACATGTTCCCTACAATATTTCGGATTATTCTCGGTGGTTCTGAAAAACTTGTCTGAAGGGTATTTTGTCTTCAGAATTATTACATTTAATCGAAAACGAAACTTTCTTAATCTCAGCGTATTCCCTCGGGTGCCTCTTAAAAATTACATCCTACTCTAATGTTACCTAATAATATACTGGAAATTCAATTAATATTTTCTGCTAAATCATATCGCTAATTCTAATTCAAAATATTAAAGCTTATTTGCATATAGAATAACTGAGCTTTATATGTTACACACATATTCAGATATTTACTCGATATTACTACGAGATCTTTGATTTCGAGGTCACGCAAAATATTTCACAGATAATGACGTGATTTTAATTTTCAGCAGGTTAAATAAATTTTACTGAAGATAGTCATAATGGCGCACAAGTATCATCATACTATATAAAAATCTTGCTTGTGTTTGTGTTCACCTAAAGTAGATATCTCTATGAAAATTAGGGAATAACGTCCCTTGTAACAAGATTCTTAATTGAATTCGCTTGTGAATTCTTATGGCCCCTCTATTTTTTTCTCTTTCCACTACTCACGGCTTTTCTCTATTGACTTTCTTAAAAAATCGTACGACACCGACAGGTTTGGTATAGTGCGCGCCAGGCAGACGCAGCAACTATGCAAATGCTGTAAGTCAATAATAGGATTCGAACCAACCAACTGAACTAGGAATTAGAAGTTGATAGAAATTTAGTACGTACAAACATCTATGATTCCTTAATATCATCGAGGAGTTACCTAATAGTGAAAGAGCGATCGATCATTAACCAATCACTGTCGAAAAGTTCAATCATAAAAATCCCGTATGAGGTGACTGGGGAGCATAACTAATACTTCCTTAAGTGCTTCTTGTGAGTCATTTGAAGAGAAGCAATAGTGGTAGCAATTGCTGTTCACGTAAAGATTGATGGATGATATGCCAGCGGTCAGCCGACATGGATTTGGGTTTCTCTTGTCTCGTCTAATTCGGCTGAATGCGACAGGATCAGCAAGGATAATTGATTCAGTTTAAGTCGGTGTTGTGTCCTAAACTTGTTTTCTAACAAAAATCCATTACAAAGTTGCTAAAGTAATCGGCTGGTTAAAGTAACATATTTCATACAGCATGAGACTCTTACTTAGAAATTGGAATATTAGTGGGATCGGAAATGTTAAACTCCTGTACCCCTGAACAAAAAATAAAATGAATCTAGTGGAATAAAGACAAAAGGAAAAATAATATCCTTGGAAAATGATTTTAAACTAGACATATCTTAAATTAAAGGAACACCAGAAATAAGGGAATTAATTTTTAATTCGTTGACAATTTTCGGGAAATACATATCGTTTTAACTTTAGGCAAGTATATTTCAAAATTTACTGAGCCCTTTATATCGTTTAGAGCCAATAACATTAGACAAAATTTAAAACAATAGAAACCTAACTAAAAAATATTCAACAAACCTCACACAGGTCAGACTGAGAGGCTAAAACAGTTAAAAATATATTATTATACGGTCTTAGCTTAATTTCGTCAAATAATTTTTTCTGGTTTCCATTTTGTGAATAATGTTAAAACATTGTTGAAAAGTTATAAGGTCTAGTTTGAAATGCTTTATCGAAGATTTTGTGTCAAGGGGGCATTTTTCCCGGGGGATTTTTTCCGTAAATCGGTAATTGAACGCACTTAACCGACAAAGTTATTACCAAACCGTCTGTAAAGGAAAATCCCTTATTTTGTACAATACTGACGTCATTTTTCGGTTTCACAAAAACGATTTTTACCAACAATTGTAAATTTTCAGAAATGTTAATATAAATATGGAATCAACAGAAACAACTATTCCGAGGGCTAATACCCCTACCGCCCTTGAATTACACTGTTGATTCCGATGGATTCTTAGACGAAGATATAACATATCCAAATAAAAGCAGTCATTAAAATTCTTTTTCGTCTAAATTTTAAGGATCACAGATCCTACATTTCGAACGCGTCCTACACAGTAGGCACAACGTACCGAAAGCCATATCCCACGACCGGTTTCGACCTATCGGGTTTCATCAGGTGGGCACTGACAGAAAGGCCTTTACAGGCTATATGGTAAATATAAATCTGTGATCCATAAAATTTAGACGAAAAAAGATTTTGATGCCTCCTTTTTTTTGGACATATGTCGTATAAGAATCCATCGGAATTAACAGTGTAAATCAATGCCTGTAAGGATACTCGGAGTAATTGTTTCTGTTGATTCCATATTTATATATATTATATAGCTTGTATAAGCCTTTCTGCCAGCGCCCACCTGATGAGATATATCGAAACCGGCGTGGGATATGGCTTTCGGTACGCTGTGCCTACTGTGTAGGACGCGTTCGAATTGTGGGATCTGTGATCCTTAAAATTTAGACGAAAAAGGATTTTAATGCCTTCTTTTTTTGGATATATTTTCAGAAATGTAAATATGTTCTAAATACCTCATAATTGTGGCAAAATTCTAATGTTATTATTACGTATTAGCCTTACATAATTCTTGTTTTGGTTTGCAAATACATTTCCCCAAGGCACCATTTCATTCAACATTAAAATCAATTCAGCTTCTCAGTCACATTGCTTAGAAGGCTGAACAATTACACCATTAATCGCTTACCTCTACCAATTTATTATTACTATTACTTCCGTTATTATAAATAATAACCGTTGACCTTGCTTTAATGCAGAAGTTCTCACCCTATGGATTATATTGCTCGACAGTTTATTTAGCAATAGTTTGAGCTCTCTACCTAGAGGTTCAAGATTAAACATAACTTTCCTTGAATAACACCTTCCTTTAGACTTACCCTCGTCAACGACCTCCTTAAGTTGTGATTAAACGGATTTTGCTGAAACAGGCGGCTCAAATATACTAGCAAGAAATATTGTACACATAATGACATTCTGTCGATAAGAATAAACATTTCGATTGTTAAAGCCGCTGTGGGTGTAAATAGATGATGTCGAAAACATACGAATCAAGAAAATTGATAAATTTTGTAAAAGGAAAGCTAAAAAATACAGACTATTAAAATATACCTGTTACCAAATTTTGAGAAAAATATTTAGATTCCATTAGTTGTAGACTTTTGTAAATCAAAAGAAAAAGTAGAATTTTTCCGACTTTGAATTTCTCTTAAATTATCAAGTCATTTTCGGCAATTATTAAAAGTGTATTAGATAATCAATCGATACAAAGAATTGTTGTTATACACTAAAAGAACGATAATCCCAAATTAACAATATTTTAAGTAATATGGATTAATTTTTGATCAGGTAAAAAATTAGTCTAAATAATTAAAATTAAATTAAATTTCAACTTTCATTCCATCTTAAGAAATTCAGGACTAAAATCGCATACACTAACAACTTGTTTATGTAAAACTAACAGATGACACAATACGGTGATGATTATAGAATCTAAAATATCTTGGGCGAAGATCGAAAACTTGGATTTTACATCTGCGTTTTGTTTTCGTCATTTTAAAGAAAATGGGGAGTATATAAAACTATTAAAAATATATAGTAGACAGAGCTCTGTCTTTGCTAAACTATGCCCCGCGCTTTTCAAATACTTTTCAAATGAAAATTATCCAATTGAGTTCAAATAAAGTCCATGAAAGTTGATTACATATATTTTTAAAATGAAAGTATTCTGAAGAAGAAGATAATTTCAGCAATTCTTGCATACTTATTGCCTCAGTTAGTATTATATGCGATGTGTTAATTTTAGGTTTCAAAGTTCTGAATCTTTAGTTTAATAATTAAGGATTAAAAAGTCATCCTTTCTGCGAATAAAATTTCAGGAGCGTCGTTGAACGAAATGACATTTTAGGAAGTTTTGAAAATCTGGCCAAGAGTGCTTACTAATGCAATTTTATTTTCTGCTACTTTCCATTAGTAGTTAATTGTGAAGCATTTCCTTCCATTCCAAACAACCTACGGAAATACGTATCCCTACAAATGTAGTGCCTACTCGAGCTGGTACACTGTTATACACCCTATTACTAAAACAATGGATGTAAAATTACGTAGAAAACTTCCACAGTTTCAATTCCCAAATAAAAAAATGATACTTCAACTTCAACCTTATTTGATAAAATGCGGAATAAAAACAACGATTAAAAAACGATACAAAAAATACAACAGCACAAGAATATTAATTAAAAGAACAATATAAAAATAAACAAATACCTATTTGTATTGAGGTCCTCAATAAAATATTAAAGTTCTTCATCGAAACTAATAAATTGTGCGACATATATAGCCTTAGTCAATTTTATATCTTAGACAATTTACCACAAAGGTATTTTCCCATTTCGGGCGTTGCAACTCGAGCGTCGTCAAAATTTTACCTGAAATGGTTTCAACTCGGGCGTCGTGCAAAGCAGAGAGATAATAAGTTTCCGATTAGACATGCATTGTTTGTCAATCTTAAGTTTTATGTCATTATTATTTCTTATGGAACTGCACCCCTATGTGGTGCATTATGATGGTTAGGTTAGGTTAGGTTAGGTTATTGTTAAGCTGTTTTGCCGCAAAAACTTTTAAACACGCCAATTTTACATGAGCAAAGTTGCCAGTCCTAACCCTGAATAAAGTGCAAAGGAAGGTTTTACATAATATATCTGATATGTAAACAGAACGAGACGGTCAAAATTGTTATATTCCTTAATTGACAAGGCTAATGACGATGACGCCCGAATTGGGAATTTTATTTGGCTTATTTTGTTGGGGACAGACTTGACGCGAGTTGGGAACTTTTTTGTTAACGCTCGAGTTGCAACGCACAAGAAATAAATAAGTCACTACAAAATTACTATAAAAGAGGAAATTCGCTTTGACATATATTATAGTGAAAAAAAATTGCAACGTTGGCCAACAATTCGAAAAGGAAAAAGCGGTATAGACATAAAGCAACGAATAGCGCAAGATCTAGTCGCCTTCAACAAAAGAAATCACTTCCGTGTTCGCAAACGGTTAATTTAGAAATTCGGAAAACGTATGTTTGGATCACTGCTGTACCGAGTGGCGTGGTCTAGTGCTCTAGAGGTTACCGGTTCGAACACGAGTCTGGCTGCTCTGGTCCAAGTTTTCTGTGGTTTCCTTGGATCATTTAGGCAAATGCTGGGGCAGTAATTTTCCACAGATAATCTTTCACTTCTCTTCTGTCTTCATTTCATCCGTCTCACCTTTCTCTCCCTAACCACACCACTCACCCACTCCCACGATTCCAGAGAGGAAGCTGAAGAGGGCCTTACGCCCTACCCTCCGGCTTTGCACTACAGTGAAGGTCGGAGGGACTGCCCGCTTACCAGCACGAGTAGCTGGTGGGAATGAAACACAAAAAGTTTTTTCACTGCTGTGTACGGGTACGAACCGTGAACGGTGCGGGGGGCGCGGCGGATGGTGTTATTGAAAAATGACGAAAATAACGTTGATAGAAAAGGTGAAAGGATAAAGTGGTATTGGAAAAAGTGAGAGAACAATGGATGCTATGGAAGATAGTAGTATACCTTCTGAGAAATGAATAAGGGTTACTTAGACGCAGAAACAGGGGTAAAGAGCGGCAGAGGAAGGTTTACACTAGATTACTGTTCGCAAATAGTTAAGGATGTTCATTGTATCGGTTTTTTGGAAATGCGATCTATAATATTGTTTCTATAATTAAAAAATAAAAGTATCTTACTTTTGTATAACTATCTACTAATTTTATAAATGTTCATCACTTGGTTATCCGTCCGTGTATGTGAAAACTACTCGTGAAATATGAATTATGTGGCTTATACTTAGTTTAGAAAATTGAACAGTTTTCGTAGAATAACTTTTGTTGTACGCTTTGGGAGAGAAAGAGAGAAAATGGAGAGACGTCTAAATTATATCTAGTAATAGGTAATTCCATATAAAACAAAAAATTAATGACTTTCGGATTTTTTTCTTTACACACGATACAATCAATTTTTTCATTTAGAACCCTAAAAAGTTTTCATCCCCATACGTCTTATAAGAGAAGGCATCATAAAACATCGAAGAGAAAATTTTCTACATAGAAAATGAGATCTCTATCGAAGGAACGGATAGAGGGCATGATAAAGCAATATTAGGATTCCTCTTCTTATCATTTGGCTATATACGGAATCCCTCCAAAAACCGATGCTTCTAGAACTTCCTTTTATTTTGTTTTATTTCACCGTTTAAGTATAAAGCGAGAAAATTGAGGACATAACTACTTGGCGCATTTACGACAAACGTGCCTCACTGTTTCATAAATATTTACATACATAACAGCATTTAGAGTTTACACGCAACCTTAAACACGCTGGACTGCTAATTTACGGTATAAAAAAGTATGATTATCTATGAAATCTATTTTTAGCAGACTGAAATGTTATACTTAATAAGTTCGCAGATAAAAGAAAATATAATAAACCGTTAAATATTTTTGATGACATTTAAAGCGTTACATGATATGTACGAATAGTTCAAAAAATGTATATATTTCAGCTAGGTACTACAACATTAACGTCTTTGAACAAATTGAACTACCGAAGCGGTTTACTATTTAGAATTACAATTGAAGAAATCCGTCAAAGTGTTTCTGCAAAACCAAACTACGCCAAGTGACTATAAAATTTTATGATAAAAACAAGCCCCTTACGAGCTTAATGGATTTTGTATCACATTCAATTGAACACCTGTAGAAACTTATTGTTTCACGCGACTTCTAACTGCATACTTTCATTTTGTGTTATTCTCTTGAATTTTTTTAGTAAGTAAATAAGTAAAAAGTTTCGATTAAATTTGAACCAACGTCGAATGTCGTTCAAATAGTGAATGATCTTCAAAGTGCTTTTAACATCTTCAACTAATTTAATCAAAGACAAGGCGTCGAATGCCAGCGGTCATCTTCGAGGCTACTTACGAAAGCCCGTTCCTTAGATCCAACAGCTGTCCAATACCAAATATGCGAGGCGCAGGCGACGTCGCCACTTCTCGTGGATGCATGAATATTAAAACAAAGCCAACGCCATTTCCACACAAGGAAAGGACACGGACCCACGTCATGGTCCTTCTACTTTGAAGAGGGTAAAAGCTCGACGGAGGACAATTCGGACCTCTGAGCACAAGTGCTACCTTCTGAATTCTATCTATTCGTCGGTCCAAAGCAAAACGCTTCGAGTAGTCTCTGTTTGAATAAATGCCTTTAAAACCTCCGACCCTCAAAGCTCAACGTTAAACGGATGAATCGTTTCGAGCATTTTTTCGCCGTCTCAAGGAGGAGAAATCGAATTAAGTAATTTCCGAAATATAAAGACGTATGTGCGTGTATGTTGCAAGAAAATCATAAAAACCGTTTTTTTGTTTTTAATTAAAACTCAAAGGACTTGATTGAATGCCTACAACATATCTTAATCGACGCATATTCTATTCTAATCCTAAATGTTTTCAGGCTTTTATTTAAACACCTAGCATTACTAGAGATATCAAATCTGGTAATCTAATTAATATTTTGAGGCCAGTTTACCCTAAAATTGTTTAATGGAATATTGGGGTTTTTAATCGATAAAATTGACGAAGAGTAAAAAATGCTGGGGAAGGATTTTTCTTATCCTTTCAAGGGATGGCTGTCAAATACAAATGGCGTATTGAACGCCATCTGTAGATATTTGCTACTTATTTATGGGATTCAGTAATGTTAAACAAAGTCCCTTTCTAATAAGGATATCGACTTTTAAAACTGAACTCATGGCGTAGCTAACCACGTGGTAGGTTTGTAACTACGAGGGTAAATCAATAAATCAAATACAAACGGTAGTTTTACTATTTAGCTTAGCACGTAATTCCGAACTAGAGGATTGATTGCTCGAGTGTTGTTTGGTTTATGATGAGGGGGAGGCTTAGGTAGCAGCTGCGCTCGGTCCTGTCCGCAGTGCGGCCATGACAGAGCGCAAGATACCTTCGTCTGTTGCACAATCACAACGCGCATCATCATAAAGTTTTTAACCAATGAACTTTTCACTAGTTTAAAGGCACAGTTTGGGGATACAACACTGTCTCAGAATCGAGTGTATACATGAGTCAGAGAACAGAGAATTCAGGGATGGGCGAGAACGTGTCGAAAATGACAGTCATGATCGACACCCAAGAACAAATCTCACAAATAATAACATCCATGCTGTTTGAGAACTTCTTGAAGGTGATCACCATCAGCCGGTTAACTATTGAACAAATCTCATCAGAAGTCGATATGTGGGTATCAGCTATGGGAATGTTTAATCCATCATCGCTGATGAACTTGGCTTTAGAAAAATTAGTGCTCGCTGGGTTCCAAGGTTGTTGACCGAAAATCAAACAAAGGTCAGGTCGTAGTCGGTCAGTGAAAGACTTCGATTTCGACAAGAAGGGGAGTTTTTTTAGGCGTATTTTATCGTATCGTCACTTGTGATGAGACGTGGGTTCACCTCTACACTCCCGATTCAAAAATGGCGAGTATGGCGAGTAAGGAGTGGCGAAGAAAGGATGAAGGCTGCCCTGTCCCTGTCAAAGCCAAAACCCGTTTCTCAGTCGGAAAAGTGCTTGGGACTCTTTGACTCAACGGTTTACAGTTACGAGTTACAGTGTTACAGTCGACAAAAATCGCGTATCGGAGCAAAAGACGGGGTATGTCCATATGCCAATTCGAGACGTCATCCTCCTTCATGACAACGCCAGGCCACACACAGCAGTTTGGACAGGGAATAAATTGGAAGAAATGGGCTGGGAAACCCTCCTTATAGCCCTGACTTGTCACCCTGTGATTATTTTTTGTTAGCGCCCTTGAAGGAATCACTTGGAGGCAAAAGATTTGAAAGCAATGAAGAAGTAGAGGAGTATGCGCGCAATTGGCTCAACTGGACAACTCGACCTCAAACTTTTTATGAAGAAGGAATATTCAAGCTTCCAAATCGGTGGCAAAAGTGTGTAGAGCATGGAGGTGACTACATTGAAAAATATTAAATGTTTAATTTGTGTGTACCATTAATCAATAAATTTATTTTACAAAATTACCATTTATATTTGATTTACCCGTAGTTAGAACCATAATAACCAACAGCATATTATAAATGGTTACGTGTCTACCACGTAGTTAGCTACGCCGTGGGTTCAGTTTAACAAGTCGATATCCTTATTAGAAAATGACCATGCTTAACATTACTGAATCCCACAAATAAGTAGCGAATATCGATAGATGGCGTTCACTGTATATCTGTAGTTATTCATCAAACGCTATTTAAAAGGTAGGTTGGTTGGTTGATATTCTGTCGGCACTGTCTAAGGCGTGCTGATGAGAACCAATGAGTTAGAAATCATGATACACGTCTAGCAATTTCAACAGAACGTTATCCAAGAGTTTATATTTGTTTTTGGAGAGGTTATTGGTGGGAAAGTTGTCCTGACTAAGTGTCAGCTTTCCAACTGCGCACAATTTAATATAATTGTTTTGTAGATAAAACTATACCCAAATTCTCCTTTCTGTGCAGCGTTAGGTAAAATAAAAATGAAGAAACGATATATTATTGAGTACTCACGGGAAATGTGTTTTATTAAAACTTTGTGACTCTATATTATTGTTATCTAAGCACTATAGAGATATCAAAAATACGTACATTAAAGCTGAATGTGAATATCACACTTTAATCCGTACCGAGTCTTACTATAATAATTTTGGTAGATATAAGATAGAAATGTCGTGGCTTGAAGAATTGTTCGCAATATCGAATCCATTTATGAAGTAAGTTATATTTCTAGGTTTCTATTTTGTGATTTTATTTGTTGACATAAAAGTGTCGCTCTATCTGACCACCGCTGTGCGCGCTGCTTATCGTGTATTGCACCCTCGAATAACAAAACTGGCAAAATGAGCTTCCACACAATTTTACTGCCCTTATCGGTGGGGTTTCATACATAAATGTGTCACTAGAAAATAAAATGAATCAGTCGTTTCTCTTATCAAAAAGTTAATAAAAGAATGATGAGTAGCAAATTTCGCAACAAATGAGTATCGTACTAATAATGTGGAATAAAGTAATATTAATGATTGTGTATTAAATAGATCTATTACAAAATTCGACTTCAAAATAGAGTCGACTCCTTATTTTTGTTCTGCTCTTATTAAATATCAGCGGAATTGTTCGGGGTAGGTATTAATTTACACAATGTTGAGTAAAATTGTATACTACTACTAAGATAAGGTACAATAGAAACTACGAGGGTGGATCAAATATAAATGAGCCTTCTTAATTGCGCGCCGGATAGTTGTTCAAGGCGCATCCGGGCGTTAGCAATTTCAAATAGGGATATTAGGTGGCTGCGTTCGCTTGGTTAATACGTTAATAGCTATCACAGTGAGTGAAAATGAGGTGGATAGCAGCGTTGAGCAACGAATTATTATTATGTTTCTTACATGTGAAAACGTGAAACCAGCTGAAATTTTGCGCAGATTGCAAGCACAATTCTAAAATAAAACTCTTTCGTAACCACGTGTAAAAGTTTGGTGCAAAGAATTTAACAATGGGCGTAATTGTGTCGAAAATGTAAATCATCCTCGTCGTCCGCGCACCAGCATTTCGCCGGTAACTGCCACGTCACGCCACTGTGCTTCAGATATCTGGTGAACTCTGCATCAGCTATGGGAGTGTCCACGCAATCATAACGAAAAACTTGGGATTCCGAAAAATTTCAGCTCCTTGGGTTCCAAAGTTGCTGAGTGAAGATAAAAAAGCTGCTCGAAGTCTCATCTTTCAGGAGCTTCTCATTCGATTTGGAGTGGCAGTGCAAAGATAAATCAAACCCAGTGAAGCCGAAAACACGTCTGTCTGCAGGTAAAGTTTTAGCCACGGCTTTTTGGGTACTGTTGGTCGATTTTTTGCACGAGCGAAAGACTATTAATGCAGCCTACTACTGTCTGTACTACTGACTTATCAGTCATGTAAAACTTGCTTATCGCCGAAAAAGGAGGACGCATCCCATTCGTGACGTGTTACTCTTGCACGATAAATTTGGGTCTAATACCGCAGCTTTACCGCAGGCCCAAATTAGTTAAATGCACTGGACTCAGCTGGAACATCCTCCATATAGCCCAGACCTATCCCCTTACAATTTCAACATGTTTGGGCCCCTCAAAGAATCACCAGAAGGCGAGCGATTTCAGACCGATGAACAGGTGGAGGCGTTTGTGCGCAACTGGATGTCTATCCACCCGCCTTGCTTCTTTTTATGAAAACGTGATGAAAAAATTACCAATGCGTTGGGAAAAATGTATAGACAAACAAGGGGGATATGTCGAATTATAAAGAAATTTGTGTTTTTGTGAAACTTTTCAAAATAAATATTTTATGAATAAAGGCTCCTTTATATTTTATACATCCTCGTAGTGTCACTCCATAGAGAATGGTGAATGTATTTAATACTACAACAGTGATCTTAATATCGCAATAATCATGATTCGCCTTTTTCGCTTTAACGCAGCCTGATGACCTGTCTCTTCCCTAGCCATAACTCTTTTTATTAATAAGGCTGTATTCAGGCCACTTAAGAGCCAGAAAATCGGACCACAACTATTTCTATACTTGTTCTTTACTAGCTCTATATCTATTCTTCGCTTAACGACAATTTCATTGCTTCAGTACTTTCCTATAATCCCTCTTAACAATTCAACTCTGTGTACTAACTGCATGCCGTCTATAATTCTTACCTTTCCTAATAACAATTTTAAAATGGGTTTCTTCGGTGCTTTCGGTTTGCAGTGTTTCATGTTATCGACCATCTCATATTCATCCCTACTATGACTAACAAACTTCTAGCTCCCTCTTACCTATCTTTCTACAATCCTATTTTAAAAATAACTAACAGTCTCATTCTATCTTCCTGGCATCAACTCAAATGCTTAACAATTTTATATTTATTTTAACTCCTAGTCTTCATTTAATATTTATTGTCAGTTATGTATTTATTTTGGTTCAATGTTATTTTATTTCCTTCGTTACCTATAACGTATAAACGCAAAGAGTCTAAAAGCTCTAGGGGGATTCTGTTACATGTATTTCAAATGCACGGAATATTGGTAGGATTGGTGACGATTATAACAGGACTTGTACTCCCCTACAATAATCAAGATACTATAGTGTTTACTACTATTTGCTTCATCGCTTGTTGAATGTGCTGTTTTAATGTTTTTTTTACCCCGTTGATTTGAATCCTGGGGCATAAAAGGTTAATAGGTAACTCCTTCAAATTACTTTACACGGGGCTCGAATATATCACCACACCTTGCCAAACAATTTCTCAGTATGTTGTAAAACATGAAGTATTTTCCGACAATTTAACTGGAATAATGTTTCATCAATCCTCATTAATTTGAGGTAATCTGTAGTAGGTACAAATTAATTCAAGAATTATCCATACAGACGTCTGAAGCTAAATAAAATATAGGTGTCACAGTATGCACGATTCAGCTTGATCCAATAAAATAGGGGTGTTCATAGGTTCTTGCAGAACTGCGCATTGTGATAGCCAAAAATTTGCTCCTATATTATGGAAGTGATTATTCTTAACATTTTACATGGTCAATTAAATTATTAGCTTACATTACATCGTTGTCGTATGAAAGATTTAATATTCTAAATATAAATATAAATATGGAATGAACAGAAACAACTACTCCGAGGGCTAATATCCCTACCGAAATAAAAAAAGGAAGGCATTAAAATTCTTTTTCGTCTAAATTTTAAGGATCACAGATCTCACATTTCGGACGCATCCTACACAGTAGGCACAGCGTACCGAAAGCCATATCCCGCGATCGGTTTCGACCTATCGGGTCTCATCAGGTAGACGCTGGCAGAAAGGCCTTTACAGGCTATATGATAAATATAAATATGGAATCCACAGTAACAGCTACTCCAAGGGCTAGACGAAAACGGATTTTAATGCCTTCCTTTTTTTTAAATATGTTATACCTTCGTCTAAGAATCCATCGGAATCGACAGTATAATTCAATGCTGGTAGGGGTATTAGCCCTCGGAGTAGTTGTTTCTGTTGTTTCAATTTTTATATTTATCACATAGCCTGTAAAGGGCTAATACTCCCACCGACTTTGAATTATACTGTAAATAGCCCTCGGAGTAGTTGTTTCTGTTTATTCCAAAATTATATTTAATATATAGCTTGTAAGAGCCTTTCTGCCAGCGCCAACCTTATGAGACCCGATAGGAAAAAAACCGGTCGTGGTATACGGCTTTCGGTACGCTATGCCTACTGTGTTGGACGCGTTCGAAATGTGGGATCTGTAATCCTTAAGTTTAGACGAAAAAGGATTTTAATGCCTTCCTTTTTTTGAATAATATTTAATATTCGATTTGCAAATATACACTTTTCGAAATTTGTTGAAATGTATCACTTAACTATCCTATAAACTTATACATATTTTGTCCCTTCATTTCATCAAAATACAAGAGTTAAACGTCAATGTCTCTGGATAAGAAAATATCTTCAGACACGGATTTGAATATTCCAAATGCAACAAATGCAAAATCTCGTACATACTCATAATATATGTTCGGTTAAGATGCTGTGAAGTTCGATCATTTTTCACTGACATTTTTCAAATTCAAATCCTTTCACTAAAATTGAATAAATCGTGCCTTTCCTAAACGAAAACTACTTTAAAAATAGGTTCATACAAAGGTAGCATACCTTATAAGATTAACTTATTGTTAGGAAACCCATTTTTCCATTTTTGCGTGTCAGATCCAGTCTGAAAAGCTTTGAAGTAAAAACCATATCTATACATATTAAAGTAACAGCAGTTTTTTAAACTTGGGTTATTAAAGTAATCTTATCTTTTTTAATTTACATACATCTATCTAATTCTATTTTAAAAATTGTATTGAATTTGCTTCGACTATGAGAATTAATGTAATAACAACATAGAGGCAATTGCTGCCATCTAGTGGATTTTAGCCACTACAGAAGATATCAAACTAGACAAGGCCTCACAGAGGTATTTAAACTTGTCCAGCTAAATCAACAATGTAGCCTACATACGTGAATTCACGTAAAACTTAACAATAACAATTATTATGTTTTTTAAGTTAAAAAATGTTTCGATAAATTTCTGACCAAAAGCATAATAATTGTTATGATAATTAATGATGAACAGACAAATAACTGCTATTTTCAAGTCATTATTGCCGAATGCAGCTAAATTGGCATTATTATTAATTACCACTTCCAAATATTCCCTGAAGCAAGTTTACCGTAAAGGTAACTTTACTCGGCAAACAGCTGGAGGTATAAGAAAACGTGTTTACTGTATTTGCGATGCTTGGAGATGCATGTTTGCATTCCTCTTACGTTTCGATAAGGGCAAGACGCAGTTAATTCTCGCTCGAAGTTAATTTCCACCTATTCACAACGGGATCGTTTATTTTGGTTCCGAAAGATACTTGCTACTAAAATAGAGACTTCTCTATGTGACTTTGTGTTCGCAGGTATTTGTAATTCAATATAAATTCTCTACAGTCCACAGGGAGTATGTTTACCACAGAACAGTACTATTCATATATATTAAAGTGGGTATAAAATCCGGCTTTCTTGACATGTAACTATAAATAGCAAAAAACATTCCTCCGTTATTCTAAAAAAGATGGGTGCCTGAAGCGAAATAATTTTCATGTTATATTTTAAGCTCGCAGAAGTTCATAAAAGGTAAAAAACAATGTCGAGCACAATATTTTATAGGATATCTAACTCTCTACATAATATTACTCAGAAAAAAAGATTGAACTTTTTTATATTGTCAGGTACCTTCACGGTTTTGTACAAATTTATTTTTTTTAATACAGAAGAACGATAAATGCTTTGATATTACTAATTTTATTAAAGCATAACAGACTGTTTTATTACTATATATGAAAACAGAGGAATATGTGACTTATTTCAACTAGTGACTTCAGATTTTACGGCAGAAAACTTTTGTAATTCACAATTACAAGCAGTTCAATAAAACAAACAATAATATCATCTACATACCTGTACCAGTAAAGGCAATTTTTAAACAAATTATTTTTTGAATTTCTGTTTTCTAAGTCATTAGGAAAAAATTCCGGTAATAGTGACTTACCCATAGCTAACCCTTCTTGTTGTCTGTAATATTTATTATTAAATTGTAGATAATTTTGTATATATATATATATATATCTTGACGACCCGCTGGAGTTTTGTAATTCACCTTTATTAAATATTTAAAACATTTTACCCCTACCCTTCATATTGTAAGTTAGTATATATAAGAGTTCTGATTGTAATTTAGTTTGTAAAATTCTTCCACCTGAAGAAGGCACTGTGTACTGAAATAATTATTAATAATTATAATAAATTATAATAAATATTAAATAATAAAATTTTTTTTGCAACCAAAATACGTGTATTTTAAACTGTGATTATCATGGAGTTGCAAGATCTGAAGGCCTCATCTATCCAATAACTTTTATTCTAAACAGATCTCTGTCGCCCTTTGTATATAGTGTGAAACAAAATGTATTAAATTATGAAATTTTGTCTACAATTTTGCCCTAACAATAAATCTTTGAGAGAACCGAACAATAATAACACTAAACATACATTTGAAATACCTATTTTGCAAAAATAATACTTATAACACTAAACATTCTCTAAGCGAGCAAACTATCTGCTATACAATGAGATAAAATTATTAAAAAAAAATATATCTATTATAATTTATTAATGAAGAGAGGCGAAGGAATAAATCCTTATATTGTTTTTTTAGAAAACACCATTTTTTAATAATTTTTTAATTTTACAAACAAAATCAATAATTTAAATATAAATATGGAATCAACAGAAACAACTACTCCTGAGGGCTAATACCCCTACCGGCATTGAATAACACTGTTGATTCCGATGTATTCTTAGACGAAGATATAACATATTCAAAAAGGTTAGGGTATTAGCCCTCGGAGTAGTTGTTTCTGTTGATTCCATATTTATATTTATATTTATATTTATATTTATAGTATAGCCTGTAAAGGCCTTTCTGCCAGCGCCCACCTGATGAGACCCGATAGGTCAAAACCGGTCGTGGGATGTGGCTTTCGGTTCGTTGTGCCTATTTGGTAGGACGCGTTTAAAATGTGAGATCTTTGATCTTAAAATTTAGACGAATAAGGATTTTAATTCCTTCTTTTTTGAATATGTTATATTTTCGTCTAGAAATCCATCGGAATCAACAGTGTAATTCAATGCCGGTAGGGGTATTAGCCCTCGGAGCAGTCGTTTCTGTTGATTCCACATTTATATTTATATTACAGATTAGGTTAATAGGGCCTTTTAAAGTATATTAACTAGATAATAGTAGTTAACAGAAAGTTACGACTTAAACACAACTTCATACTGCTTACTATTAGAATTAAAAAACCTTGATACTCAAATAAAATTGAGACGAAAGAGATGAAACAATAGCCTTAAAGACGTAACTTGTTCAACGCATTTTTTTGTATTTTAGACTTTTAGTAACCAAAGGGGTGAAAATGTGTAACAGACCACAAAATCCTTCGTATATATTGAAATTTAACCGTCTACAAAGCAACCCCAGATACAAAAGACATTAAATAAAATTGAAAAAGCAAATCCTTTGCATGACAAGACGAAACTGAAGGCAAAACTAATCTTCTTTCCACCTAGAAAGGTGTATTTTGTAAACAACATTTCATTGTTATATCTGTTTACAACTTAAAATAAATCAATTGAAAGAAAACATAGAGAGATTTATGGTTTTTGCCGGTGACAGACTAATTTTTTTAAAAACTACGCTGTTGAAAGATAAAGTTAATACGAAAACACATTAATCTCGTTTCTATTTCTCTCCCTCAGTTTTACGTATTGTGTAAATCAAAACCAAATAACAGAACATAAGTTCTTGGTTAGTGACCTATCGCAACCGTTAGATGTAGATTGCGATTTATTAGCTCGTAGTAGATAGTTCTGACAGAACACCGATCATGTAGTTTCAGGGCAACAAGTAAATTGGTTGGTGTTGGCTGTCTACGGCGCGGCGTCCTGATGAGGACCAAAACGTTCGAAATCGCAATCTACGTCTGACGCCTTTGACAGACTGCATTTAGATAATTATTTATTTCTCCACCTTCTGTTATGCAATCCCACATTTTCAAATCAAACCGTTCAAATTCAGCTTCAGAAATTCTGAATGTTGGTGTATTGTTTATTAGTCCTAACGAAATCAGAATAGACCATAAGAAACCTTTAAATTTCAAGAAATCGGTTTCGAAAGATGTGTTATTTCTCAGTATCGAACATTGTAACGCTTAGACAATAATAAAGTGTGTTCTGCTGGAAAGCAATTTCCAACAATTTCATTGTATTGTGGATCTTTCTACTCCATTCGCTGCAATAGATACTTATATACATATATCGATTGTATATCTACATAATGAAGTTTCAGAACTATTTTTCTTTTAACATTAACCTTGTTAAAATGTAATATTTACTGCAATTTATTTAATAATGCAGGAACGCACACAAGGTCTAAGCAAAAATGTATTTTACGTAACTGTAATGTTGTGTTAATATTTAAAAAGGTACATTAAGTCCTTGGTTAATAAAATAATAAAACCTTCAATTGCAGATAAATCACTAACCCAACTAAAGTTTTTAATATCTATATAGATATTTACTGTTTTAATCTATTTCATAATGTATCGATAAATTGTAATCAAGAACTTAATATTCTTTATAAATTTACTTTGCTTGCCTGTCGCGGATATAAGCTGCATCGTCGATTCAGTATACCAACTAGATACCTTCGTAAAGCTTTTGCAATAAAGTATTAAATATTACATTCAGGTGTTACTATATATACTAGTTTTTACAAAATAATATGCATTTTTAACAGCTGAAATTTAATGTGAAGGCTTCAACGAAGTTATACCTTATTTAAATGTATCCTGGTCGGAAGCTGTAGTTCTATAACCACTCTATTGTATAGTAGATAGATATAGATACAGATAAGTAGATAAACTTACTGGAATAAAATTTCGGTAACTAAAAATGTAATAACTGATGAGAATTTATTTTGGAAAAGTTTTCTGAAGGTATATCATTGAGGTGACTGATTCATAAACATTACATGAGGTGGAAATAAATAGAATATTTTATTTAAACTTTCACTAGTGTATTCTCGATGAAACATTTTTAATATAGGAAGCAGAAAAAGAAAAGAAATGTTTCGACAAAACTGTTTATTTCTCCTCAATTGTTTCGACCTCTAAAAGATCATTTTCAAGAGTACAATAGTAACTATGGCTAAGATGTTAAACATGGGCATAAATAAATTATAAAGTGGGGGTAAACGAAAACAATTAGAGTTGTGTGATTATTAATGATGTGTTGTATATATTTATTTCTTTTTGATTATTAACTAAATTTTTATAATTCAGGATGGCATTTTGTATTTCCAGATTTTCTAGCAGCGGGAGTTTTTTACCTTTTGATTGAGTATGTAGTAGTTTTACGTTACGATGTTCTGCTAGGCCTGTTGTGTATTTTTTGTTTTTTTACGCTATCCAAATGTTCTTTTAAACGTGTTTCAATAGAACGACCACTATGACCTATGTAAATAGCATCACAATTTATTTGGTAGACCACACCTTTTATTTGTCTATTTCTAGTTCATTGTTAACCAATATTGTTTTAAGGTTATTTTTATTTATTTCGATGACGTGTATATTAAAATGTCTCAATTTATTTTTAATTTTATTACTAGCGTTTTTGATGAATTTTAAGGCACAGAAGTTCGTTGATTTTGTTTTTGGGGGATTGTGGAAAATTTCTGCACTAGTTTTTTATGAAGTAGGTTTTCAACTAATTCTAATTTGTACCCGTTGTTTATTGCAATCTCATTTATAATATTTAATTCTGCAAACAACCATAACATACATACTAGTAACGTAAAACTACTACATACTCAATCGAAAGGTAAAAACCTCCCGCTCCTAGAAAATCTGGAAATACAAAATGCCATCCTGAATTATAAAAATTTAGTTAATAATCAAAAAGAAATAAATATATACAACACACCATTAATAATCACACAACTCTAATTGTTTTCGTTTACCCCCACTTTATAATTTATTTATGTATAAAAGCCCATGTTTAACATCTTAGCCATAGTTACTATTGTACTCTTGAAAATTACCATTTAGAGGTCGAAACAATTGTCAAGAAATAAACAGTTTTGTCGAAACATTTCTTTTCTTTTTCTGTTTCCTTTAATATTTTAAAAATATTTATATGTAGCGTCAATACTTTCCATGAGAAAAACTAGATTTCATTATATTATTATTTTTGTCGGTTGGGCACAACTTCTCTTTTCGAAAAAGAGTTCCTTCTACTTTTAGAAAACTTAAAACATTTAAAAAGGAATGCCGACAACCATCCAAGCACCTTTGTGTGAGTGATGGTGTAAAGTTAGCTCCGAAATATCGAACAAAAAATCTAATAAATGCTCAAATTTCTTTGAAAAGAAGACAAATTCACAAGGTAATTATAATGACAAACAAGAAACGGAGAAAATCTGATGGAAACAAAATGGTATGCAATCAACTTAAGTGAGTAGCGTTCAACCATACCGATGGAAACTCGGTAATGTTAAACAAGAATTTAATGAATGTGATCTGATACAGTTTATCTTATCCATCTAGAAACTGCTACTGCCGCGCCGCTTTCGTCGATATGGCACACAGAAGTCGTTTATAAATGCGGAAACGAAACAGTATTACTAATCATCCTCAATTTCAGACATACATATACAAATATACGCATATACACCATACGAACGTCTGCATCCGTGGAACGAATAATAAATCTTATTTCGAGATTGTGTTAAAATCCGCAATATTCCGTTCTACCACGGACAGAAAGCTGTTATATACAGTGCCCTTTCTGTAACCCATTTCTATAATCCAAGTAACGTAGTAACATGCACAATTCCAGCTGATTTATACACTAACACTGCAAAAGTGGAAATGCAAAATATCCATTTCTACCACATTCTCTGGCCGAAATATTAAAAGTTTATATGTATGATCATGATCATCACTATAAGCCCCTTTCCACCGGCCGGCGAAACAGCCGGGAGAAATTATTTTACGTACGTTTAATTAGGAGCTAATACACCTACCAGTGCCGGCGAATCTGCCACCCGGCGGCCGACCAAAATTTCGAAGGCGGACGCACGGTCGCCGGACCGCAAATCTACCGGTGCATTTGTTTCAATACATGCAAGTTTATGCATGTTGACAAACGAACGGTGATTTTGCCGTTACCGTTGTACAGCGGCGTAGTAGATCGCAGTTCTATTTTGGCGTTATTACTGTGAAAAATGGAAGATTTTGATATGGAAGCTTTCATTTGAACAACAGTACACCACTGCACTCCTTTTTGCCACCAGTGGATGAATCCATAATTTCCTTGCATTAGCCTATTAGTATCTTCTTCGCCTGTACACTAAACACACAAGAGCAACTTTCTTTGCAACGTTCATTTTTAAAAACAGGCGAAAATGTCTCAAATATATAACGGAGCTCCGTCTGCATCAGTTGACAGTACGCCACTGTCAACAGGTAAGATATTATGTACTTGGTCAGTCGCCGGTTTCGTGTATAAAGTAATCCCGGTTGTTCTGCCGGCCGGTGGATTCACCATTCGTGTGCAAGGGTCCTAACTGTATGTTCTGCGTACTTATGGCGTTAGAGTATAGATAGATTTGTAAGATAATTATGTGGAACTGTCTGCTCTCATGATATAAAATTATGGAATTACCTAAATATTAAAACGTCTAAGTAACGCCAACTTTCGACATCAGGAATGTTGTCGTTTAAATAGGAATTTTTAATTAGAAACCACCAACATTTCAACGTATTGAGTGTTCTTAAATGACAATATTCGATCGTCGTAGCAACAAAGATAGGAAAGTGGAAGTATCTGGTGGTTAAAAATCCACCAGCGGAATCTTGTTGTAAATTACGGAAACAACAAAGTTTCGAATAAAGTAATTTCTAGAAACGCTGTTTTTTAATAATATTATGGTTTCAGTAAATCTAGAAATACATAGATGAAACACATTTGTCAACATTCACATGAAAAATTTTAAACTCTCTCATAGAAAACAGCGTGCTACAATCTGCCCATAATAAATAAACTGAAAACTGTAAAAGTTTAGGAGAATTAACATCAGATCTACCTTCAGATTAATGCAAAGGACAGATAAACTAATTTAAAAAACAGATAAAAAATTTTAAAAATCCAGATTTCAAGCATGATTTATAAAGATCATTCCATCAATCAAACAATCTTAAAAAACAAAGGGAATAAAGTGCTACGTAGGTCTACATTACGATAGACACTGCTAATTTTTCCTTTTTTAAACAAATTAGCTATATCCTTATAATTATCTACACCATTAACCTCTAAAAACACAGTGAAAATAATTGCATTACAACTAGTAACACAATTAATATAATGATTGACAGCTGGTGCTTGTGTGGTCCAGGCAATTTATTCGTCGCTGACGTTTCGCTCACTACTGTGGTGGTTATCTTCAAAGCTGAGTATGTGGTTATGGACGTGATTGACTCGTTGTGAAGACAAACTGTTTGTTTTTCAACTCAGCTTTGAAGGTGCTCACCAAAATAATAAGTTAATTTCAGTAGGAACATATATATTCATCAATCAACGAACTAATATTTTTCAATTGTTTGTTTACCGTAACATTTTAATGTAGTTCATTGATACAACAGAGAATATGTATCAGACTAAGTTGATCAATAATTTTGTTAAAATTAGCATTCTTGTAATCATATTATCTCCATTTCGAATTGTTATGACTTTTTAGTCGAAACCATTGTTGAGTATTTGATTAAAATTTAATAGGTCCCCAAAATCTACTGTTTTGAAAATTATGTTGTATTAATGAAATTTAAGGTAGAAGTGGGGATATTTTGTGAAACTGCATTTTTACAGAAAATAAAAGGACAAGTTTCACTAATTTATCAACTCGGCAAATTTGTTTCGGCCTAATAAGGCCATTTACAAGAGCAATACTAAAATTAGGAAATACTCGCTGCTATTCAAGTAATTACAAATTGAAAAGTAGTAGGGGGGAGTTATAGGTCGTTAGTTCTAATTAATTGATAACTAAGTTAAGGTTATTTAATATAGCTTTCTTACTTTCATAATTTTTTAAAAGAGACAATTTTCTTGATTTGGGAATGTTTGAATGTAGAAGTTTCAAATTATTTACTTCTAGAGAATTTAGGTCATTCTCAATACAATGCTCAGCTATCCCACTGGAATTACATTTTTTGTTTCTTATAGCCGCATCATGTTCTGAAATGCGTTTACCGATAGCAATTCCTGATTGGCTAATGTATTTAGCGTCACAATTCAAACACAAACTTGATACATACCCGATTTGTTAGACTGAGGAACACTAACTTTAAGATTACATATCATTAAACCAAGATTAGTGGAATTAGTTTCGATTATATTACAGTTGAACTTATATTGTAAAAGAAACTTGTATTCATAGTTAAAATTGTTAACATATTTGATAGGACAAAAGATAGTTTTTTGTTGACAAAGAGAAGAATTGTTGTACAATATGGTACAAACTTGTTTTTTCAACTTTTGTTGCTTATGTTGTATTGTATTATAATGATAAGTACTTAGTTGTTATTCCGAATAAAACATTTAAAAAAAACATCATTGATATTTACATGTAACAAATTCACTTACATTAAATTAAATCGTCTTTTTCTTCCTCTTCAAAAATGCAAAAAAAATTATCAAGAGCTTAAATTTTAGAAAAAAACTTTAAATATGAAACAGTTTGCATTATTATTATTCGTATTAATTTTGTACCTACCAACAATTAAAAATGTATACTGCATATATATTATAAAACTACACACAGTAAAATTACTTATTAATTTATTAATTTGTGGTGGCCATTTTATTAAGCAAAGTCAACAAAACGAAAATCAACAATTAATTAAATTAAAACAATGTTTTGTTGTTCATTAATAGACTTACTTGTTCATTCGATAATTCTTTCTGCTACACCGCAATTACAATTGAAACATCACTGACTCTCTATTATCAGATTAATTCCATTATCACCCGGTGAACATCATTAAAGAGACACGTATATTCACTCTGTTCTTTCGCGAAAGACTGACGACCTTCTGCTCTTTACGCCGCAATCAAGTAATCGTCGATTAAACTAACCTATATCTACGAGGAACGTTCTATATTTTATTAGTCCAAGAAGACTGCAGACAATACACTTAATAAAGTTTTGTATCCTCCGTTTGAAAAATCATAAGATTTTTTTCACGACTGCTTTGGAAATAACGTGAGGATCATATTCAAGTTTCACTTGTTCCCAACGAAAGAATTTTGTCGAAATATATATGTAAATAGAAACTATTTTCCAAATCTTAACGTTTATATACTGAGGGATGTCTTATACATAGGTACCTTAAAAAAATCCAAAAACCCACAAAATGTAATGGATAGTCAAAAAAATCTTTCAGTTCTGTTTATGAAACTTTTCTGTATCCTACTTATATACGAAATATTTGTATCAATCAGGTAAGAAAGTATATATTTTCAATTGTTGTAAAAAAATACCCAGTTCAGGTTTAGAATAATATTCATTGTATCGAGCGTATATATTAAGTTATCTAAACGCAAACCCAAATACCTAAATGTCCTTCCAGAATAGACACTACATAAAAATTTAAAAATAGTATCTAGGGAATAAGGAAGTAAACGTTAGTCTCATTTATATGAAAAACATTAGCCAGTAACATAAAAATAGCTGTGAAAATATAAGATAATTCAAAACAGAAAGTAAGGTTAGAATACTACTTTTACAATATTTCTGTTTCTGTTTTTTAAAGAATAGTAAGTTATATGTTATCATGGAAAAATAATGAATTAAAATTATCAAAACATACTGAAGAATAACAACTTATGTTGATAATGATTCTCTATATTTTTGACTCTATACCATTAAACACTGTACGAATAATATTAAAATTCCAGATTATATGTCTCTTAATATTCTGTTCTGAAATACGAGGTTCCATAAATCAAAAATAAACTTTAATTTAATTACATCTAATGTCTAAAGTTTAAACTTTAACGGGCCTAAAGTTTAAAACAACTCGAACGTACCTCGTATATAATAAATATAGATCTGTCATTTCCACCACATCAATTCCAATTGGCAGATGACATTGGTAGGCGAAGACAAACATTTTTACCCGATTATTCACGACAAAACGTACAAGACCGAGTTTGCACAATTAGTTTGTACCTTTTTTTACTTTTGTCTCTCATGCAAACGTTAACTTTGTTTGCAACAGAATTCAGAATACTATCACACAATTTAAAAATTATTATATCAATTTTTTTCATTCTATTGCCAACAAATTACGTTAGACTGTAAAAACTGTTGTATACATTATTTAATTTGAAAATTAAATTATACCCAAGTACCCGTGCAATCCGCTGAAGTGCTTAAAGTTTATTTAGAATTTGCTAACTGCAAAATCCCCACTGAGCTTCTAGAGTTAGTTCCCTACTGCATATGTAGCGATGCAAATCAGATTCATAAGAGTACTATACAAGAGTCGCTCGTAAAAATTACTCAATTAACTTTTTTAAATTACTCAGAGTTTCTAATTATGTTCTAGAGTGTTTTATCGTTCGTTGCAAAATGATACAGTACTTCAAAAATTCCCTGTATAAAGGCAATTATTATTAATACAAACGTATGTAGAAAATTAACTACTTCAATTAAAAAATTTAGCATGAAACATTTATATGAACTGTACAGGGTGTCCTAGAAGGATATAAGAACTTAGATTTTGCTTTAGTATCCATTTTTATTTAATCAGATTTTTTACGGTATTATTTATGAATTGTGTTTTATTTTTTGATACTTAAAAAGCACACCTATTGATGACTGCTTAGTTTACCTAAAATTTTGAAATAAACAGACAGTTGATGACTATAAATTTTTATAAAAATATATTGAAACACTTTAGAATTGTTTCGTGTTACTAAGGCTTCATCAGAAGTATAATAATAGCGTTATCGTTGTTATTTGAGCCGTGAATTTCCGCCATCAATGTACTTGTCCTCAGATGAAAAACATTTTCCAGTTTGTATGAAAAATGATTCAAAAACAAATACTTACCCCGGAGCTATAGTGTCCTTATTGCTTTCCAAATAAACAGCTGACAGTCTCAAAACTACTACATTATGACTTAAAATAACGTAAAATACTATAGCAACTATAAATAATAGAGTAAAGGTCAATAATTTTAGGTAAATTGTATTGAATTATCGGATACTTGGAAGTCTAATATATTTAAATAAACACACAGTTCATAACTTCCACAATTTATTAAATAAACTTGACACGTGTTTCGCCAACACTGTGGCTTCTTCAGAAGTTAAAACTACCTAAGAGTAGATGTCTATAAATAGGGTGGTGCATCTTCATTAGAGTGAGGGAAAAGATTTAATAGTGGTGAGATGTTTATATCTACATGGTCATTAAATAATATGTCTGCATTTTTATATTTGTTAACTTCTTTAGATTCTAATAGTGTAAATTTTAAACTTTTATTTGCAATGTGTAAAATTTTTAGATCTAAATTAAATATATTATTATCTTGTAACACATGTTTTGTATAGTTAGAATCGGTTTTTTTGTTTCTATATGATCTAAAATTTTCGTTCAAACGAATTCTAAAATTTTTTCCCGTCTGACCTATATAAATTATTGAACAAGAACCGCAATTGAGTTGATATATGCCTGGTATACCTGGTACGTAAGTAAGTTTTATTTATTAAGTGAATAAGATTTCTTCTTATAGAATTGAAGACTTGATGGATTTTTAAAAATATGTCCTCTTCTTATTCTTTCACACAACACAAAAATTATTTACCCCTTTTTTATTCGTCTGATGTTGACGACAGTTATTGTACTGGTCTTTTTAATATAAAATCTATTTATAACTCAACAAAACTCCATTCTAACCAAAAGAATTAAACTTACCTCTGGGGATACAAGTAGTCTCGAGAAAAATACAATTCTGCAAGTTATTCGGAGGTTTTACAAAACACGCTTCATTTCATAATATCCCCAAAAATATTCCGCTACATTTCATTGCTATCCTATTTCCAGTCTTTGGAGACATTTGAAATCGGTTTTATTGCCTAACCATTTAAAATCAGACATCACAGGAAAAACGTATTTACTTCTTTTTTGACTCAAATTTCACTAATGCTCGTGGACCAAATTTAGAGATTGGATACTATATCAGTTTTCTATATTAAATAAATATTCGAAAATTATAATTTTATCTTACATGCCGAACTGTTAATACGTCACTGATTTGTTCCTTTTTATCTAATAATAACAATAAATTTTGACTTGAGCTGTCAAACGAATTATTAGCCGTTTAATCAGTACCATTAAAATTAGTTTTTCGCAACAAAAGTGTATATTAATAAAATCTAGACAGGTTCTTTCCATAAAACGCCTGTCAGGAAGTTTTTTAATCTAACAACTGCATTGTTAAAAGCCTACAAATCATTCATCCCATTGTTAAGACGTCTAAGTAAAAGATGCCAGTCATTTTGAATTAATTAATTGCTTGCGAAAAGAACGCGAAAATTATGGGATCGCTAAACTAATTATGTCTTACAAGCAATCAAGTTTAAACGAAATCACCAGGTTTAGCATTTATACAGCGAAAATAATTTTGAATTCATAAAAAAAAAAACATAAAACGCAGAAAATTTATTAGATCTGAAACCATAGCAAAATGTAGCTGTCGTTCTATTTTATTTTAAATTAATTTCCAATAATTCACAAAACATGAATTTACATAAAGAAAATTAAAATTTCAGCAAGAAAACTTTATTTAAATGTAAAGGAGTCTTATAGTATTATTCCAATGTAATATTACAAAGGGTTTATATTAACTTGGAGAAACAGGAATTATTAAATTAGCCTTGGGAACTTTAATTACTAACACTTTACCTTTAACAACGTTTTAAAATAATAATTTAAAACAAAATTCAAACCCATATTCAAATAATCAATTAGAACTAGCTACATCCAATTCCCCTCTCAATCTACATCAATTGTAAAATCTTTTGTACAGTCCTCTTCCTTTATTTTTAGGTATTAATTTCAGACAACAACATTTTAACTTTAGTAACCTATTTGTACTCTTGATAATGGCCGAATCGGCAGAAAAAAAAATTGTAGAGAATATAATAAATTTCGTGTAAACATTCTTGTGTATTTTTTCTAATTTAATAATTTAAGAAGTTTCATTCAAATATGTTCGGGTATTACATACAAATATAACTGTAAAAACCACTACATAACCCCTAATTTTCACAAAAGTTAACACGCGTTTTGACATCCAAGGTGTCATCCACAGTTAGGGACTCTATATAGTAAATTCCACAATACTCCCAATTGATTTTATTTTATTCAAAAAAGAAGGAATTAAAATCCTTATTCGTCTAAATATTAAGATCAAAGATCTCACATTTGGAACGCGTCCTACCAAGTAGGCACAACGAACCGAAAGCCATATCCTACGACCGGTTTCGACCTATCGGGTCTCATCAGGTGGGCACTGGCAGAAATGCCTTTACAGGCTATATCATAAATATAAAAATTTAAATATAAATATGGAATCAACAGAAACAACATCTTCGAGGGCTAATACCCCTACCGGCATTGAATTACACTGTTGATTCCGATGGATTCTTAGACGAAGATATAAAATATTCAAAAAAGAAAGAATTAAAATTCAATGCCGGTAGGGGTATTAGCCCTCGGAGTAGTTGTTTCTGTTGATTCCATATTAATATTTATAATATAGCATCTAAAGACATTTCTGCCAGCGCCCACTTGATGAGACCCGATAGGTTCAAACCGGTCGTGGGATATGGCTTTCAGTTCGTTGTGCCTACTTGGTAGGACGCGTTCAAAATTTGAGATCTTTGATCTTAATATTTAGACGAATAGGGATTTTAATGCCGTCTTTTTTGAATATGTTATATATTCGTCTAGTAATCGTTCAGAATCAACAGTGTAATTCAATGCCGGTAGGAGTATTAGCCCTCGGAGTAGTTGTGTCTATTGATTCCATATTTGTATTTATATTTTGATTTTATTTTATGTAGGCCTGTGAGCAAATGTATTCGTAGTATTCTCGAAAATAAATTTTGGCGGTAAAAGTCCACGAGCTGATTGACAATATTAATACCTAGATTTATGATATTGAGATTGGTGGATTAAATTTGAAATACAAATAATGCTTTAATGATAATTAAGTGAAGCTAACATGGTCTCTCTTCGTGGTTAAGAAGGTTTCGACGTTACACTGTTAAAAAATAAGTTTTGCAAAAAGAACAGTAAATAAGAAATTGTAGAAGACACATCTGCGAAATTTGATTTGTTCAAGCTGTTAAAAATTAGTAATGAAACAAAATAGACTCCAAATATTAAAAATCGGATGAAATATAGAAAAGTTTCACCTATTTTTAAAACCATGAAAAGCACACACAAAAATGCTAAAAAATATTTTTTCACATATTTAATATTTAACGTCTGTTATGTTTCATTACTTATTTGTTAAAGATGGGTCTTTGTGTTTTTAACAGTGTAACCCTTGAACCTGCTTAAGCGAGTGAAACAATAAAACTAAAACAAAAACAAATGTTATTATATTTCACAATTGAATTAAAACACAAGAAACTGTCACAGATGTTTATTTATCACGACTATAGTTTCACTACACTGTACCGTTTTCAAGTGAGTAATTGTACTAACTAAGTTGACGAGATTTTTAAGTTATATCTACTTTAACTTAAGAGCGGTGGGGGTTTATGTTTGAACAAGTTCAAAAGTGGTAAATTGCTTAGATCTAATTAGTCGTTAAGTAATAAGTCTACCTTATAATTTATTATTTCATTAATTTCTAGAGATTCTAAAATGTCTAATTTTGAACTTTTTCCTAAAACGTGTAATACTTTTTTATTAAAATTGTGGTTTTCTAGATTTATATGTATTGCATAATTGGAATTTTGTTTTGTTATTTTTGTAACTATTGAAATGTTCAGTTAATCTAATATCAAAAATCTTCCGATTTGACCAATATAGCAAATTAATTTATAAACTCCAGATAGTTTTGATTTTTCAGATTTATCCTTATTGTTTTTTATAATTTTGCGTAATTTGTTCCATGTTTTAAATGTTACATTTATATCTTGTTTGCTTAAAATTTTTGATACTCTAGTGATTAATTTTCCTATGTATGTTATACTAAAATAATTTTTGTTTTTATATTCGGGTGTGAGGTAAACTAGATTAATTGCCAATTTATATAATTTGTTTTTGATTAATTTATATATTAACTGTACATTGTACACATTATTGTATGCTATTTGTTTTATTAGGTCTGGTTAATTGTTGTAATCATTGTTAGACAAAGGAAGATTAGTCAATCTATGTATCATAGAATATGCTGAAAGTTTTTGTTGAATAGAAGGGGCTGGTTTTGAGTGAATAGTTATGTCGGTGTGTGTTGGTTTGTGAAAGATATTGAACTCGTGTTTGTTGTTATTTCTGGTTATAGTTAGGTCTAGAAAATTTAAACCACCTGAGATTTCTTCTTCTATTGTAAAAGTAATATTTTTGTGTAAACTGTTAATAAAATTTCAAGTTTTTATGCTGCCTTTGTGTACCTACAAAACAAGCTATAACATCATCTACGTACCTGAACCAGTATTGAACGTTGTTAATGAATAAGAGGGTTCTTTATATTATACTTTCCAGATTGTCCATGAATATTTCCGATAGTAATGGGCTCAGGGGATTACCCATAATTAACCCTTTTGTGCAATTATAAATTGTGTTATTGAATTGAAAATAATTTTGTTATAAACAAATTTATAAAGTGGAAATAATGTCTGAAATGATGACTCGATTGACTTTGTTATCTAAAAGTTTATGTTCAACTAATTTTATAACGTCTTTTCAAGGTACACTGGGGAATAAATTTTTAAAGTTTAAAATGTAATTATTTTAATGAATTGTTTTACTTGAATATTAGAACTTTTATGATTCACGTAAATCGCTTCAGTTTTTCGTTTTACTGCACGGTACACTAGAAATTCGATTATCCGGCCCTCAGTTATACGGATTCGCGATTATCCGGACTACCAACCGCGACCAATTATATGTACCTACAAGTCGAATTTATGCAAGCATGAACATGTGAATAAAATTAAACTTATTATTTTATTTCATGATTACCAAATGCACATTACCAAATACATATTGTAAACAAATTATTCGTACCTAGCTAAATATTTTTTTTTTCAACTAAGGCTGCAGTATTTTAGGATGTATTACATATGTATGTAATCTAAAAAAATATGTATTCCGTAATAATTTTCTAATAAGCATTGATTTTCATTGATATATATTTGTTGTTTTTAATAAACACATAACATTATGTACTACATGCACAAAACCCGTTTTTCTTCATACATTCAATTCTTCGAATTTTCGATTATCTGAATGCCTAACGACAACAATTAGTCCGGTTAATCGAGTTTCTACTATATTCTTAAATTACGGTTCAAGGTACCTACCCAAATTTACACCTCATATAGGAGCAAACATTTCGTTGTTTTCTTTTACTGTAGTACTGCAATTGTTGAGTGGTGCATTATTTTCATAAATGTGCTTAATTAAACGTTAATGAAAAATCATAGTCGAACAATGGCTTTGCCAGTTTCTCAGCAATCAGACATCTGTTGTTGAGAACCCGCTAGTAATTTTTGCGTAGATAGAAGTTCGGTTGGTGCAGAAATTTTTAAGCTAATGCCATTTTCTAATTGCATCATTAGTTTAACGTGACAGCTGTGGCAGATTCAATTTGCTTGGCAAAACTCATTCTCTTATTTTCAACCTCAACGACCAATCGCTAACTTCCCGAAAATTTATCAGGGCCAAATATGTGGCGTACAATTATATTGCCATTTACTTCGAAAACGGGAAACATTCAATTTCACATAAACTACGACTGCAATTTCCATTAAGTGTTCGTATATGTACAGTTATTGTTACTTTAGAGAATAATTGAAATTTTCAATAACCGAATTCCCTTAATGTCATTCCAATAATAAGTTCAATCCCATAATCTAACTTAAACTGAAACAGTATTGACAAACATTGCGTTAGATAGTTGTCTCATAACCCCCAAATTAAGTATAATTTCAGTTAAAACATTTAATAGATATTAGTTTTTATTGAGTGTACAAATGCATTATAAAAAATTGTCAACTGTTCTCCTTAGGAAGGCAATGGCAAATCATCCGAGTATATTTGTGTACTAATATCCTAGTAAGGTAGGGGATGCTTCCCCCCCTCGAATATTTGCTTCAGTTGGCTTTCTCAACATGTTTTATTAATTACGAAATGTATTAAAGATTGACTTCTTTCATAAATTCATGTATAAACGAGTATGTATCTGCTTGAAAAACACGACTGTGACAGACACCATATTAGTGTGTTGATCATTTTCAGATTATAGTATAAAATTAACATACAGATTTCAATGGGATAAGATAAAGATGAAATTCTGAATTTGTGGGTCCAACACAGCAAACATTGACATAACTAAGTTTTATAAAAAATAATTTTTAATCATTCTTTTAATTGTTGTAAGAATAGCGGTATGCTTGTGACGGGTGTGTAACGCTGAACGGTTCCAGACTAAACTATAAACAACAGTTTCGATAAATAATGATAGTGCTAATTAAAATAGGCTCATATGTAGAGCAATAAGTATAGTTTAAGTTTAACCATTTGTTTTAAAAGTCGTAGTCAAGTTTCAGTCGCATTGTAGCCTATATTTTCTGTTTATTAAAATCATTAATATTACACTGTTTATTACTTTGTTATACGCTTATTCTACACTGTTTTAAGTCATCAGCCAACATTAATCATAATTAGTAATTTAGAGACGTGAGTATAACTAGATTGCGTTGCGTTCATAAAGTGATACCATTTGGGTAGGCAACACATTTTGCTAATTAAGGGACAGAAACGCGAGAATTATTAAGAGCGCTTGTAACTTCACTCAGAAAGTTTGAGGCAGATGAAGTGTTAAGAGTAGTTATTTCAAATAAATGTTGTGCGACACTATTTTTCTTGTACATAGGGTTTTGTGAAAACTTTTATGAACTTTTTTTTGTTAAAGTAATATAAAACTAGTTTAATTGTAGAACAATATGGTTACATATTGTTGTGCATACGGTTGCCGTGAAAAGAGTTCTAAAGGTTCCTCCATTTCATTTCATGTGTAAGTACAATTTAAACATAAGACACACTGATACATTTGTATTTTCTTCGAAGGTTCCCTAAGGATCATGAATTAAAGAAAAAATAGTTGAACGCAATAAGACGTGAAAGTTTTAGACCGTCAAAATATTCAGTTGTGTGTTGTATTCAGCAAACATTTTGAAGAAAATGACTTTTTAATATCCGTGGAAAAAAGAAAATTAAAGCAAAAAGCTGTATCAAGTGTTTTTGATTTTCCTCAGCATTTAATTAAAAAATTAGTACCTCGACGCAACAAACGAAGTATTTTATCACAGGAGCAAAAGTAACCAAGTAATTGAATGAGTAATATTAAGATAAAGAGTTATTTTAATTTTATTCTAAAATAGTACCATAAATACGGAGTTGCCGTCAATTCCGTCAACTTCAAAAGTACATCCTGAAAGGTAAATTCTGATTTTGCTAAAAATCAGTAATACGTTCAATTTCCTATTAATATAGTTTTTAACCGTTATTATTACCGCTTAGACTTTGATGCAAATACATGTAAATAGTTGTACCGTTAATATACATCATTTTAATCACAGTCATCACATCTTTTTTATCAACTTCATATACCAATCATTCACACAATGAGAAATCCACTTGCGTTACTAATTAACTTTATTTTTACTTATAGCACATATATTATTGTAAACAACAGCATTATTCTTTTTTTAAAGAAGTTCACTTATGTTTTCAATATATTTGGTTTGTATGTTAAATGCTATCGTAAATGATTTTCAATCTTTAAAGTCCGTAAATTTCCGTTTAGTGCATGGGATACTTAAATATCTGTCCCTGAATGTGCTTTGTTGGTTGCTTACGCTCGTTCCATATTATAATCACGTCTCTGTAGCAATTTTTTACAAGATAATAGAAAAATCTTTGCAGACCGTTTGAATCTGATATCAAACGTTTTCACAAATCTTTGACACAAGAAAATCTTCGAAATCAAAATATTAAAAAGTTGATTCTGTTCTATCCACCTGATCACAGGCCTGATTCATTAGCGCTTCTATGCAGGAAATCATGAATGTAGCTACTAAATATTAAATAGCTATTAGGGAAGCTTTTCGTCTTGGCCAGCTCATATTTACAGTTATTTATTAGGTGGCTACGAAAGAACGGAAATTTATTTTGCTTAAAATAGTTAAAGGTCCGTCTATATTTACTATGGAAGGCGAGAGACTTGATATCTTAGTGATGATCAAACGGGAAACAGACATTTCCGACGCTTTTGATATAAAGAATGTGGTGAATGTATGGACGAAACCTAATCACAAGAAAATTCGAGTAACTAATAATATTAATCTCTTGAATTGGTTATTGATAAACACATACGAGGTATGATTTAAACATGCATATTTTTTATTTATATATTTACGTATAAGGATTATCATTATTTAGATCTATGTATGCAGCTTGGTAAGTTTGTTTGTAGTAGAAATACATATTTTCTCTCTCCACTACCTGCGCTTTTTCTTTCTCGGTCTGGGAGCTCTCTTGAAAATCGTACAACACCGACAGATTTGATATAGTGCGCATGCAACCAATGCAGCAAAGGACGGGCGTGCCACGCGCATCCACCGTTTTCCCACATGCAGCTGCTGCTGTGGCGTCCCCACCTAGAATAAAATGACGGTTAGACACGCTTATTAAGACGCACTTGACTTTTCTTATATATTCTTATATTCCACAGATAATCTTTCACCTCTCTTCTGTTTTCATTTCGTCCGTTTCCTCATTCTCTGCCTAACAACACCACCCACCCATTCCCACAATTCCTAAAAGGAGGCTGAAGAAGGCATTACACTCTACCCTCCGGATTTGCGCTACAGTGTAGATCGGAGGGACTGCCCGCCCACTAGCATGAGTTGTTAGTGGGAATAAAATACTCAAAAGTGTTTTTCTTTTTTCGTCTAATTTCACTTATTTTAAATTTATAATATGCGTATTAGTGTATCGAACTTTCCAATTATTTAGCTACTTTTATAAAAACCTAGCCACTTTTAATAATTCCACATGTCCCAAACGAAAGCTGTACCAACACTACATTCCTCTTGTTAAACACATTGTTATTAAAAAAAACAGTTTAATATTCTATTTAACAAGTTGTTGTTAATTTTGTTTTGTAATTTCTATTTAATCTTAATACGAGGCATGTTTTTTAAGTAAGTACCGTTTTGAAATTCTGCCGCCGCAGTCCTGAGTACCTACATCTCTCACCTGCGCACTGACGCCACTATAGTCTGATTCACCGTTACTTACGTTGTTTACTGAGTGTTTAAGATGCCTCCGATAATCTTGAGTCCCGCCGACTGTGAAGTCTGGAGCCCGGGCTATTATACGATTCCTTAGTGCTAAAAGACTAAAACCGATTGATATTCATCGTGAGATCTGTGCAGTTTACGGACAAAACATTATGCGTGATGGAATGATAAGGAAGTGGGTGAGAGCAATTAAAGATGGCCGCACAAATGTGCATGACAATGCCCGTCCGCATGTGGCTAATCGGACCAAAGGTTTCATCACATCTTTTCACTGGGAAACTCTAGATCATCCTCCATACAGCCCTGATCTGGCGCCCAGTCCAGTGACTACCATTTGTTCCTGCACTTGAAGAAACATCCGAACGGTCAGCGTCTTCAAGACGATGACGAAGTCAAAACAGTTGTGATGGAGTGGTGGTGGTACAAGTCAGGTGGTAGAGTTCAATGGGAAGGGTATCCAAAAACTGGTCAAACGTTATGACAAGTGCCTCAATATTGAAGGAAATTATGTAGAAAAGTAGATTACGGTACAAGCTTTCATGTAAAAATAAAATTATTAATATATCTGTGCACGTTTTTTATTAATTTCAAAACGGTACTTACTTAAAAAACAAGTCTCGTATGTTACATAGATACCAAAACTTTAGTTGGAAAACTAATGTCCAACAACTGTATAATAACTGCCTTCCCCTCCCCAAGAAACATGCACCGCTCAGAGCCTACCTACCTGCCCATAGTATACATAGAAACAGAATATATATTAAAAGCACATGGGGGTAGTGCCAAATACTCCTTATGAAACAGGCGCGGTATTTATATCCTAATATAATGATTGGAATTAGATAATAGAATAATAATAGAATTCTATTAGTTTTCATAGTTCCTCTAATTAGTATATTGCGAATTCGATTCTACGTATACCAAACAGCTCAACCTTTACAGAGGAGTTTATATAGACAGCCTTACATAAATGTCTTATCGGACTCTAGTCACCCCTCAGAATTTATTTCACGACACCAATAAAACTCGCTCAAAAATCGTGTCAGTATATAATCTCATTGAATTCTACATTATCAACTCTATGTGGAAATAAAGAGGCCTAATTTTATTGTCGTGCAATATTACGAACTGCCGCATTCTTCGAAAAGATTTTTTCTTTTCTTTCCTTTACCTCGTCGAAAAACGCACAAAAATCACACAAACTCTTACTATCCGTTTCCCTAACAATGATAAATATTTTTATTGCGAAACATTAACAGAACAGGAATGGAGAACACGCACATTTATGGTGACATTTATAGCTTCCTTTGTAGGTACATTTTTTATTTAACACTTTATAAGTACAGCTACGCATTGTTTTCTGTTTCCTTTTATTACCTTCTTTCTTTTGTATAAATGAAGTGCGTACAATCTATTTCAGTACTCCCCATATATTGAAATTACCTGCTATGTAACATGATTTAATCTCAAGAAACTGAAGAGTGAAGTAAAAAGACTATATGTTTTGTAATGTTGTAGTGTAACCTACCCAGGCCTATTCGATCGTCATATAATTTACCCACGTTGTTTATGGGAATCAGCTGTTGTCGATTCGATACACTGGCTATTAAAGTAATTTGGAAGGGTTGTTTATAGTTGTTAAATGAAAGACAACAAATATGTAACATCCTAACTTTATTATGAATGAAATGAGAAAATACCAGGGAAATCTCAGAAATATTAAATTTTAAACAAAACAAATACAAAAGCCAGTCTCAGCCTAGGGCTAGCACGGGGAAAGAGTATGGCAGAGAAACCCACGATCACAGCCCTACAAATCAGAGATGTGTACCTTCCGTAACTTATGAAATGTATATAAATTAAAAATATCAAAATGTGAAAATCTACCCTGTACGATCCACATACACAGACACAAAAATAATCATTTAAAACAGAAGAATGTTGGTATTAGTTAGCAGACAAATGTAAAAAAAAATAATAAAGGTACTGAGGTCCCATACGGGAGGCAACCCAGCTATAAGTTGAGATCTTAGAGCACAATCTGGGCCTCACATAAAAATAAATTGCAGTAAATAAATACCAAAATAAACACACAAATAAACATGTAAATAAATGCGAAGAATAAATATCAAAATAAAATGCAGTAAATAAATACCACAATAAACACACATTTGTGAATACTCCCAGATCAATACTCTACACGGAAGAAAATGTTAGTATATTCAACAAAGCTCCAAACATTCTGAACGTACCAGGTAGATCAACACAGAGCAAAAACATAAAAATTGGGAACAAACAAAAATCACAAAATAATTGTTACACTTCACCGTTTTGTTCAAATTGATAAAATAAAAGTTCGAATCAAACAAACATCACAAAATATGCAAGATACAAATTATGGTGTCATTATAAAATGGATTGAAAGAACAATGAAAATTGACAACTTTTTGTATAAATTTTATAACAATGAAAACCAAAATAATAAATATTAAAACTTCGTTGAAAAATATATGTAAAATAATAGTTCATTACCTGTGAATGCAGATTGAAAAAGACACAAAAATAGAAACAAAAAACAAAGAACCAACAAACGCGACACTTGACTACACTCACCACCCCAAGAATAACCATACGACCCTCTACAACCAAGAATGCGCCCCTGAGCTCTGGTAAATCTCAGACTTCTTAAGTGACATCTCCATCATCTAGAATTTTTATCGTTCGTTCGCGTCTAAGACAACTAAACAGTTCCTGATTTATGGGTAGTAGATAATAATTTAGGGAAGTGTGAAATTGTTGAAGTAGGCGATAGAGAATGACAGACCCTGGTTACTACAATATAAAGCTTCTTTCATGGATTTATATGCATTGTTCTGCATTCGTATGAAATAGTAAGAGAATCCTAAATATCAAAGTATAGATGTATGTTTGCCACTATGCTCGTATGAATTACTGCACTCTATTTCACGAGAACTTTAAATCCGCCTCGAATTTCTTGATATATGTTGCGGCTCAGTACTCATTTTCATCTCAGTTATTCCAACACCACCGTTATATAGATCTCTTTGAAAGAGTTGTGGAAACGAATCTCAGCGTCTCCATGTATTGTAATAGGAGACAGTAGTAGAGGTTTGGTTCAATTTAGTGAAACTATTCCTCTTGGGGTGGAATCCTGATTACAGTTTATAAAATAAAACTTGGCAAACTGCATTTGTATTTCAGAATGAAAATAAAACGATAACAAAATAATTAAATTAACTGATATAATGACACACAAAACTTTTCACAAATTTTTATTGTTATCACGACTATAGTTTCACTACACTGTAGCTTTTTCAAGTGATTTAAGTGTACAAAGTTGTTTACAAATTTCGGAACTTATAAATAGCTTAAACTATCAGGGTTGGTGGGGGAACAAATTTAACAGAGGTGAATTATTTAGTTCTATTTGATCATTTAAAAGTAAGTTAATGTTGTAGTTTTTAATTTTAATAATTTCTAATTATTCTAATGTATTTAATCTTATATAATATACTAACAATATCCAGAGTCAATAATAAACACGAATTTAGTATATTTCATAAGCCGACACACACTGATACAACTATTCACGCAAAATCCACACATTCAATTCAGCACAAACTCTTAGCCTATCATTCTATGATACACAGACTAACAAATATTCCTTTATCTGATATTAATTACAAAAAAGAAGTAGACATCATAAAACAAATAGCTAGTAACAATGGCTATAATGTAGATTTAATAGATAAATTAATAAACAATAAATTATATAAATTAGCAATTCGTTCAGTTTATCCTATACATAAAGAAAACAATAATAAATATTTCAGTATAACATATTTAGGAAAATTAACCACTTAGTAGTTTCCAAATTAAGAAATCTTAATATTAATATAACCTTTATAATCACAAACAAACTAGGAAATTACATAAAAAACAAAAAACAAAAAAAAAAGACAAACCCAAAATTCAGTTTATACTAGTCGTGCATGGTAAACCTGAGCTGAGTCGTAAACATCGACGTGTAACGAATCAGTTTCGTTCGACCAACGCATAAAACGAACTGTATGGTATTGGACCTCTATAGTTATTTAGTCTATTTTTAGATAATACTATATTCATACTTTCGTATGCATCTAACAATCTTCTATTATTTACTTGCTTAATTAATTTTAGATTATCTTTGGTTACTCTATGATTTTTTTGTAAAGCATGTTCGGCAACACTTGACTTTTCGGTTCTGCCATAATTTAGATGAGCCATGTGTTCTTTAAACCGTATGTCTAGAGATCTTCTCGTTTGCCCAACATATATTCCACATTTCTGATGTTCTTTGATCAAAATCAAAAGACAAATCTTTCGGATTTCCTAGAACTTATTTGACCTTATTTTTAGATTTATATATTAAATTTAAACTTAAGTTCTTAAAAATCTTATCAAGCCCTCTTGTGTACTTGGGATTATCCGGTAAGGAGACATAATGTTTCGTTTCAATGTTTCCCACTTCCAGACAGGTGGACTCCTTTACATATTTCTTGAACTTATATCTATTAATTACCTTATCCACTAAATTACAATCAAAACAGTTAAACTTAGCTATATCTTTGATTTTATTCCTTTCTGTTTGAAACCGTTCGTTGTTAAGGGGAAAATTTACCAAACGATGAACTACACACGATTAGTATAAATTGGTCCGCTTAAGAGATTTTAGCTTAGTTCTAAATCATATCCTGATGATGCTAACTTGGTTAGCGAAACGTACGTCGAGTTTAAGTGTTCTCAGTTCTGGTATAATGGTAGGACTTCATTACATTTTGAGTGTGCCAGAAGATTCCAAAAAATCCCAACTTAGCAATGTCAATAATTACGACACAAAAATTTTACAATGTAATTAAAATGTATTTGTGGCAGATTAAAAGATTTCATGGGTATTTTATAAATTTTGATACGGAATGCGAAAGCAGAAATTGAAATCACACAGAATAAAATATACAAAGAATTAAAATGTAAAATCTTCGACAATTGAGCAATAATGTACAATCACGTTTAAGCAATGAGTTTAAAACAATGACAATCCTTAAACCATTATCTTGGGCTTTGTCCAAACTTTGCTACAGTTAGAAAGTTTGAAATCAGAACTAAGGACAATAATAGAGGATTTTCTTCGGCACTTTCCGCGCAATTTTATTGCCGTAGCGCTGTAAACTATGCAGCTTGCAGCTGGAAAATCAGTAGAACCATCAGAACAAAGGACCATAAAGCGTAGTTGAAACTGTTTTACTGATTCTGACAAGTTGCTCCATAAAAGTTGTGTTTGCATTTCCACACCTGACGTCGCTCTTCCTTACGAAACGTCGTAATTTTCGCGCAACGTCTATGGAAAATGAAATTAAAAGAAGCTTTTCGGTTATTTGCATAATTTTCTAATGCGCATTTTATTACCTCTTTCGATGCAGTTTACGATATAGCAAATTAATGTAAAAATCCATAATATCGTAATAATTAAATGGAGACAGATAGAAAGAGATTAAAATTATAACCATAAAACGATTATAATGATCCACTTAAATTTTATTAATCCCCATGCATTTCGTTCACAGTTCTACAGCCTGTTTAGAAAATTTTTACCAACTACAACCTTTTCAAGTATTAAATATTTACATAGGTGTACGATAAGTCCTTAGTAGAATATAACGTAAATTCTCCATAAGGAGTTTTCTTTATATAAAATAGAAAAACAAACGACAGAATTTTAGTAAGCCGACCAAACTAAGGCCATCCATCTTCCTTTGTTCGCAATGATTTTGCCATTTTCATGAACTATTACTTCTACAAATAATAGTATAAAAAAGGTCTACCGTGTCAAACCGTTAATCCATCCGATTATGAGAAAGCAAGGCTAAGCAAAGGACACAACACTACTCTAAAACAATCTGTTTTATGATACAGTAGGATAGTTTTACAATAAACCTAAGCATTTGAAATAAAAATCAAGGAGTCTTTCGTTTCAATCTTATGATATCAATCATGAACGTACTCTATTCTTGCCTAAATAGGAACAGTTTCTAAAAATCAGAAATCCAACCAAATATACAATTTCAAAAGCTGATTATATAGGGTAAAGCGAAGATAGATGAACTTGTTTATTTATGAAAATTAAATGTGCCAAAAAATGCAAATCGTTAAAATTAAAGCAATAGATAAACCTCTGAAGTACATATTGTGTGTAAACTAGCTAGGGAAGGAGAGTTGAACCACTAGGGGTAGGACATAGGGCCATCTCACTTTTACGGGCTTTTCTATATAATACTGACGCCGCAAATCTCAGGAATATTTTAACAAGACGTACAATTATTACTCATTAAATACAATGTATTATTTGTACATTTGATGCCATAGTCTGTTTTCATTGTTTTCGCATTTGGATTTATATTCTGTAGCAGCTAAAATCCACTAGATGGCAACAATTGCCTCTACGTTATTATTTTATTAACTGTCCTTTATGAAACATTACAGCTTGGTCAGTAATTTATCGAGACTACTTATGGCATGCTGATGAGCTAATAAGAGCAAAATCGCGATCAGTGTCTGGTGGTCTCGAAAAATTTCTGACCAAAAACATAATAATTGTTTACATTTTGCATTACTCTTCGTATTATTTGATTTCATGGTTATTATTTTTTTCTGACTTGCCTCCAATTCTTTCTTAATATCAATATATACTGGTGAATATAGAACTGGTCGAAGAATGGCACGGATATATAAACTTGGTCAAAAGCTTTCTTGGCGTTATTTTCGGTTCATTGTCACTCCTTGTTTTTGTTATCCCATCTTCATCAGATATTCTGGATGGATTTGGTATAAAAGACTCTGGTCTTTCCAAATTTTATTCGCGTTGATCCCTGAGTATCTCAGTTGAAGAGAACTTGACAGAGCAGTTTTACGAATTATGTTTTTCATTCGTGTGTATTGGGTATTTTTTGTATGATAAAAGCTTATCCATATTTGCTAACCGCTTCTGACCTAACTCTCCTAAAAGAGCAATGGGAGAGGTGTTCCAAGCAATTTCCATGAAATCAGGCATTTATATTTGAATTGGAATACGTATTTAACTATATGATAATTGATGAATTTCAATTAAAACTTACTCTAGACAAATTCAATTTGCGAACAAAACATTGTCTGGAAAATTATGTATTTGGTGAAACCAACCTTCGTTTTTAATTGTAGAAAACATTAAAAATAGCAACCAACTAGTGAACAACAACTAGTGACTTATTTACATGAATCGTACATTGTCGTCACAATGTGAGAAATATTGCAAATGCTCCTTCTACTAGTAGTACATCCCTTCTAGCTTTACCCTATATAAAATTGATATTTTTCAGTAAAATGCCTAGAAAACAAAAAAAGAAATTCACAGGTGTGATATTTGTATAAAAACACCGGTTCCAACTTTTAGAAACCCGTTTTTAAAAATTGTTTCCATTGCTCAATTTTTTCGAAGACTACAAACAAAAATTTCTTTGTTGGTAACTTCTCTAATAATATTATGTGAAAAAATGTTTTTTTTTTTTTTAATAATTATGACTTTTTATATTTAAAACAATGTTCTGTTTCACAAATATCTATTTTTTATGACCTTCCAGGTTAAAATAAATATTTTTGTATACGTTGATGGCTCATCTTTGCTGCAAAAGGTTATTAAAAAAAATAATTAATTTGTAAAAGTATTTTCAAAAATAAATGAGTTTTCTATTAAAGCACCATAGTACTCAAATTTATAGCAAAAATTTTGCATAGAAAATGAAGTTAGTTCTGCAAGTTACCCCATTATGGAATATTTATCGTAAATGTTGAATGATTCATGTGAGAAGAAATGCATGCGGTTACCGTGACGTTAAGCGAAACACAGGAAAGATATGTGCGATATATTATAAAAGTAAAAAGTACACTTTATTCTGCAGATGAAGTTGCTAAACGTAAATTTCGTAATGGACATATATTCCAATGTTTTCTTTTTCTTTCCCTTTGTTTAGTTCATCTGTCTACATCAATCATTTATTTTTGTTTTATTAACACCATCAGAACTTCGTACTTAACGTTTTGTATTTTCCAGAGCGAAAAGCTTATTGTATTCAGAAGTTCAATTTTTGTTTAGGTTTAAGCTCACAGATAATTTGGAATTCTACTTGTATAAAAAACTAAAATTATTGATTGGGCTGTTTCATGTTGAAATAGGAAGTATAATTTGTATTTAAATCAAAAACTTTTGACAAACGAATAATTTGGAAACTTTGTAATATTAAAAAAGTATAATCTGTTTCAATTTAGATTGGTTAAAACTTATTCCCTTTATTGGAAACGTTTTATTCACACAATATGTTTCGCGATATACGTATATCTATAATGTATACATGTATATTTATATATAATCCTTATTATTTATTCTGTTTTCCATCCATTTATTTTTATTGATGGATAAATATTCATAGGTGACGTTAAATACCTAATCTTTGTCCTTTGTGGTATAAAATATGTATTTTAGTAAAAGTATGTTAAATACTACATGGAAAACTGAAGATACATTCACGTATTATATATATTATATTTTTTATACCTTTAGAACACCCTAAAATAACAAATAAACTGTATTTATTGTAGGTATTTAGCAAAACTAGACATTCTATAAAATGCCGCGGCTTTTATAAAACCTACAAATAATTGTAGTGAATGAAATTTGTCTGGGCACTCGGTGAAACATATTTAAATAATCAAATGATTAAAATAAAACACACTTGGTAGGTTTCACAACATATATTAGAAACTCTTCGAAACACGTGTCAGAGATTTTCTAATATATCTTGTGAAACCTACCAAGTGTGTTTTATTTTAATCATTTGATTATGTACAAATAATTTGCAAAATTTCAGATGTTTTGTCAAATACGTAGGCGTTTCACATTAGTTGAAAGATATGTTTTATTTCCTGTTTTGCATTTGTGTTCTTTTATTGTTAATTTATGATCAGATAGTCCCTTGAAAAGGAATAAGGGCCTTATAGAGAACTAAATAAGTCTTTGTATCCACCTTATTCTCCGGATTAGCCCCTTCGAACTATTTCCTGTTTCCAAACGTGAAGAAATTGCTGGACGGTAAAAGATTTGTGACGAATAAAGAGATCATCATGGAAACAAGCGCTTATTTTGAAAGCCTTGAGAATTTTATTATTTAGAAGGAATAAAATTATTAGAAACACGATGGACTAAATGTGTCAAACTAAAAGAAAATTTATTCAAAAAAGAAGGAATTACAATCCTTATTCGTCTAAATATTAAGATCAAAGATCTCGCATTTGGAACGCGTCCTACCAAGTAGGCACAACTAATCGAAAGCCATATCCCACGACCGGTTTCGACCTATCGGGTCTCATCAGGTGGGCGCTGGCAGAAAGGCCTTTACAGGCTATATTATAAATATAAATATAAATATGGAATCAACAGAAACAACTACTCCTAGGGCTAATACCCCTACCGGTATAGAATTTCACTGTTGATTCCGATGTATTCTTAGACGATGATATAACATATTCAAAAAAGAAGGAATTAAAATCCTTATTCGTCTAAATATTAAGATCAAAGATCTCACATTTGGAACGCGTCCTACCAAGTAGGCACAACGAACCGAAAGCCATATCCCACGACCGGTTTCGACCTATCGGGTCTCATCAGGTAGGCGTTGGCAGAAAGGCCTTTACAGGCTATATTATAAATATATGGTTTATTCCATATTTATATTTACATTTGAATGAAAATTATATAGAAAGATAAAATGATTTTTTGCCGAAAAACTGATGTTTTCATTTAAAAGTCATAGATATATCAAACCACCCTCGTGAAATGAACAACCTTATACCGTCTCTGGCTTTGATTTCAGAATTGTTGTACGACAATATTTAATAAATCGAGAGGTCACTCATCTGGTAATGGATGCAGTCTACATTATTAAGTATTATTCAATCCACGTTGCTTTTCTCTGTCTGCAAACATTGTTAGGCTACAACACCGCATTAGCTGAATTATCGTTGGCTTTGTTATTCAAGGGCGCCAGTAGGGAAAGTGAAAAGAGAGATAAAAACGGCCATACATCTTGTAAGAGGGCAGCTACTGACAGCTACTACGCTCTTGTGCTTTTATAAAAAAGTAAAGGTACACATTAGAGAAGATATATCACAATAATGGGCTACCCTATAAATATACAATTTCAGTTTACCTTTAATGAGAATTTGCGACAAGATAATCGTACTCCTTCCATTAATCCACTCGAAAACTAAAATGTTGTCTAACCACTTGTAAACATGTACTGATTAGAACAAGCTTGACCATTAGGGCATTCACCTACTACAAAACTTAAACTTTTTTATACTCGTTATCTTATTTTCGCAACGTTATAAAACACCAAAGTATAATTTGAATTCTTATAGGGATAAACTTAAAAAGTATTTGGTGTTGTTTGAGTACATATGGTGTAAAATTGATTGTAAATTGGTAGCGAAACTTTAACGTGTGGTAGTTTCTTAAATTGGCAATTCTATTGGGCTGTATCTGTCACAATTTTTAAAACATTCCTCCTATTAGCGCCAACAACAAACAATAATATAAGAGCGGTTGCTATAACTTTTATTTGTAATATATATGACGATTAACGAACTAAAACTATGCTTATGTGGTATGTTCGCATACTAGAACGGGTGGTGAATGCCATTATTAATTGTAATTTCATTAATATCTGACAAAGTACTTTTCGATTGACGATACTTAGCAGAACATAAGTTGATATGTAGATAGAATTTCGAACTATTGGGTTCTTATCAACACAGCATAAACAGTTCTTCAGTGAACTCACAATTTGTAGCAAATTTTTACAGATGGCGCACTTCCGTTCGTATTTATTCATTGAACGCTCTTTAATGAAAACCAATGAATTCCAGTTCGAAATCGCGATCCATAATTGACAGTTTCGATTGACAGGAACTTCTCTTCTATTCTTTCAGTGCTTCACATTTTGTTTTTATCCAACCAAAAATGTTTCATTTAACATTTAAAACTCTAAAACTAATCAAAGGGTTATTATAAAGACTGTTTTAATGAAATTAGTCTGTAAACACAAAATTCATATAGGTCTTTATCATTAATAAGATTAATGTTGGTTTTAACTTTTAACTAGAAAAACAGATGATTGTTCTTAAAACTTATTGACATACAAAAAATACCATCGGGATTTTAAAATGTTTCTACCGACTATAAGAATGAATATTTTTCTAATAAAATTCCACTGTAAAGGTCTAGATCTTTTTGAATTCCATTTATTTGAAAGATACAATTCATTATCGAAAAAGTTTTAACAGCGAAAACTAATAAAACTTCAACGAGAACGTAATGGCAACAGGACCAGAATCCGAAATATTAATAAATCCAACTTTGTATTCAATTGTGATAAAAAGTTTATAAACGACTTGGTTCGTAACTTAACTCTATTGATATTTTATTAGAAAATGCTTTATTCAATTTATCTCAGTAATATCGACAGCTAAAATTAGAATGTCCCAAGAACGTCAGATATATAAGTATTTTGCTAGAAATTGTTGGATTTAAAGTATCCACAAAAATTTCAACTAGAAGCGGGTTCCGAAAAGTATTAAAAAATTACCATTTCATTCGATTTGATTAAGAAATTTAGATTCTAGGATCAATAAGTTTTTCTGTTCGACGTGTTTCTATTAACAAATAATTAAATAATCGTTTTATACAATAAACTAATTTAAATTACTTCAGAAGTTTGGAATATAAAATTTTATTAACAAATTTGGGAAAGAAATAGAATGAATTCACTTATAGAGATTTGATTACAGTATTTTTTAATATTTAACAATGTTCTATCAAAGGAAAAATATATACACCGTCAGAAAGTAAGAAACATATATTTAGAAAATCTGAAAGTAAAAAAACGCTCTTTAATATAATAAAATTATAGGTTCCTATTATTTATAACTGCCACCCCTTACTTGATGTAAAGAAACAACATATACAAATATAATCTTAGTTACACTTAAATTTTTGAAAATAACTATTAAAATGTTAAATTCTTATAAATATACATAAAGAAAATTAGGATATTACTTCACACTGTTTAGAGAACTTTATGGTTACTTGTCCCTTAACATGTAGTTCATTTCCTTTTGCCCTTATTCATTAACAAGCATTTCATTATTTCATTTATATATAATTTCAGAATGCCATCTTGACACCGGTTTAAGATATCCAAAAAAAGAAGGCATTGAAATCCTTTTTCGTCTAAATTTTAAGGATCACAGATCTCACATTTCGAACGCATCCTACACAGTAGGCACAGCGTACCGAAAGCCATATCCCACGACCGGTTTCGCCCTATAGGGTCTCATCAGGTAGGTGCTGGCAGAAAGACCTTTACAGGCTATATGGTAAATATAAATATAAATATGGAATTAACAAAATATGTTATTCCTTCGTCTAAGAATCCATCGGAATCAACAGTCTAATTCAATGCCGGTAGGAGTATTAGCCCTAGGAGTAGTTGTTTCTGTTGATTTCATATTTTTATATATACTTAGAATTAGTTTAAAATTCGAGATGATATTTTTTTAACGAACTAGTTTATTCCTATATTCTTGCGTTCTTCTAACCCAAATGCTTTTAAATATCACAAGTATTTGTTAGTTGTTTAAACTACTATGCTGTAAAAGAATTTAGTAAATTTCTTTTTGATTGACAAAAATGTATATACATGCACATTTCCCCATGTTTAGAACGTCCTAAACTAGACTGCGATACGTATTAAAAAATTCCAGAAGTATGTCTTGCATTTCCCAGTATCATTTAAGCTTTATCGTCTTCCTTCGCTGTCCTATTCCTAAATGTTTTAAAAGAATTTCCATATTAAAGTCGTTTTACTTGGGGTTCAATGTAGGACACATTCTCCATTTAGACCCATTTCGCATATCCAGGCGATTGCACTCCAAATGGTATAAATGTAGGTATACACCTATATGTTGTATAAAAATAAAGTTAGGTAACATTTTAATGTAATATAAATACCGTAGAAGAGAATCTTTGTAAGGAATTATAAAATTAAATATTTTATAATACGCCAAAGCTTTTAAAAAATGACTTAACAAATTGTAAGACGTATAAATAAGTAGCAATGTTTTATATTATGACTGATATATTCGGATGTTTTATAATATGCCTAGGAATTTCACAAGACGCGTGTGGAGGCTTAGGCTTATTGCAACATGATGCTACCAGCAAGCATTGTTTTGCATACATTAAAAAAACAATTTATGTTTATTTGAAATAACACACATAAAAACAAAAATCACTCCAAAAAAATGTTTAGTAGCCGTTTTTTCAAATTTTCGATTTTTCACCTTCACCCTCTGCACCTCTTCTCCTCCGCTCACACCATAAAACACTCTAAAGATCTACAAGGTCATCTTCCCCACCACTTTTTATCCTCTTAGCGACGACTACAAAACCGTTTTATTTAAATAAAAAAATAAAGGTATACAAATCCAAAACAGAAAATAAAATATACTTTTTACTAAAATAATATTTTTTAAAACACCTATTTGGCGTATGATGAAATTTTTGAATAACTTCAACGTTAAATTTCGCTACTTGTTTGCATGTTTTATCATTTACCATGTCATTTTTATAAAATACTTAATTTGGTTATATGCCTCGGATATCTATAAGACGTAAGTGTCAAACTGCTTCATACTCCAAAAGTAACTTGTTTTACGAAAACCAGGTAAATGTGGCTAGGGGTTAAAAAGTAATTTAATGTTTTGCAAAAATATTATGAGTCTAAAATCTAAAATTGAAAGATTTATCTCTGTTATTCTGTTTGACAATAGAGGTAGTACCATTTTTATTTTAAAAAATGTATTATTCATTTATCTAATAAGTACAAGAGTTTTAAAAAAATTGGTGTATTTTTTTAAGATTTTACAATATAGGTATTCCTTATATATGTTTATTTGACAATATCGTCGCGAATTTCTAACAACTGTCACCAATATCGCGTAATTAATACAACTTCTATTATCAAATTATTTCTTTTTCGCTAATTAATTCTCAAACAACACCATAATTTATAACTCTCTTGCATGCTATTTCCTTTTTCCGCTCTTTACTAGTCTTCTTCTATCGCCTGATTATTAGAACTAACTCGGCCGACTTCACGAAAGCTTATTCATAGTAATTTCAATTGTTCTTGAAGATTCTAGAATGACGTTTTTCAATGTTTCTAGTCTTTTCTTTAAAATCTCGGCAACCCACATTACAGATCTTAATGTTTCTCATAGATTGCCTACCCGTACGTAACAATATTTCACAAAGGCGCGTGTTTCTAAAACATGTTGCTTGCAGATTATTACAGCAAGATTTCATTGGATTTAGAAGCAAATAATAAAAACGTAACTTACCTTTTAGTGTTACTTGTGATGAAAAGCATTGTTGGTTCAATTTCTATTGTATTTTTAAATTTTTCAATATATTTTCCATGTTTCAATTTTTTCTATCCTACATGTTTAGTTTTGAATAAAAATTATACAACAATTCTAAAGTTCTAATTTTTTAATATTGACTGCTCAGATTTAATTGAATATTTAGATATATATATTTAGAAATATTCAAATGTCGGATAATTTGAAAATTAACTAAACATAAATATTTCCGAGCCCTACTATAACCTATCCTCCATCAAAATGCTTTTGAATGGTAACTATTGGAAACTACGTTAGACAATATTATCTAAGACAAAGCCCAAAATCAATTTTCTACATTGCACATATAGTAACATGGGTACGGACTGACAAACACTCGTGAATGGGTACGGAACTCTAACAAACTGACTAAACTCAACAGTTTCAAAGTAATTTTCTGACAGGATAATTAAATTCTCTGTACGAAAACAGAAGAAACCAAACATCTAAAGAACCGATCCAATTTTTCATTTAATCGTAGCAGTCTCAAGGAATTTAACCACTGTGTTTTTATGTATTCTTCGTACGAGTTTCAGTTAATCAGCGTGTTTTGCTTCGACGGGAACACACTCGAAAGGGAAACAGAAAGGTAAATTAGGACAGCTTACAATACGTTGATGGTTTTTTGTATGGCCACTTTGGTCGGTTCGTTTTTGCAGACAACGTATCTTTGTCATGGTGGTATTTTGCAACGCAAAATTAGAAAAACAAGCAGACCGAGCGGACTGCTCCTTTTTTGACAAATACAAATAGGCTGAAAATGGATACAACATAAAAAGACGTTTTCTGTCCCTTCATCGCATTTCACGTCACGCCTCTCTTTCTTTCCATTATCGTTTGATGTTTTGATACTGTCAAAACAAAATATAAACTTCTACTAAGGAGACAAGCGAGTAACTTTCATCTTTCTTATCTACTTTTGTTCTGTGTTTTTCTACCTCGTATAGTCACGTCTTCTTCCATGAACAAAGCCTAAGAGTTTAGTTTTTATCATAGTTGGAAAAGATATAAAACCTCCATCTAAAAACACAATTCACAAGACAATGCTAGACGCGAAAAGATTTTAAAAGTGGTTTATTGTTTAAACTGCCGACAAAGGTACATATGACACATGTTTTATTGATGGTAGAAGCTAAGACATGCTGAAACTTATTCAAACAACAAAAAAAAATCGCTTAATTACATATACCCACAAATTCAGATCAAACCATAAAAAATCAACAGCCTTACTCATTTAGGAAATATCTCTACAATAATTGGCAATAACATTAAAAGAATAAATAATAGTTTCGTCTCCTTCAAAACTAACAATTCGTTAGGTAAACATATTCTTAATAATAAGTCAAAAACGCATAAGGAACAAAAATCAGGAGTGTATAGTTTGAGCTGCATAGGATGTAATAAGGTTTATATTGGTCAGACAGACAGATCTTTTAAAACTAGAATCAATGAACACTACCATAGTTATGTCAATAAAAAATCAGATTCAGCTTATGCGGAACATTTAAATAACAATAATCATAATTTCAACTTGCATTTCAAAATTTTACATATCTGCAATAAAAGCATAAAACTAAATTACTTAGAAAGTTTAGAAATAAGTAGATATTTTAAACAAAATGTTATTCTAAATGACCTAATAGATGGTAATAATTCAGCTTTATTAAATATATTTTAGTTTAGTTTTAGGGTGTTTCCTCCCCTCTTATATTTTTAAAATTAGCTGTAAATAATGTTATAACTAAGTTGAGTTTGTTAATTCATCGCCTGATGAAGCCAAACAGTGGTGAAACAATTGCAGTGATACAATACAAAAAATTCTTGAAAGTTTGTGGTTATTTTACAATTTATTGCAACACTTGTTTTTTAGTACAATATTTTTTTGTACTAATTCAGGATGAGTTATAATGTACATTGGTCAATATGTGTCAGGAAACTAATATTCCAGAAATAATTTCTACATATAACTTGCTGAATGAATTCGAATATAGTCCCAGAATTGCCTAAACACCTAAACACGTTAGAATTTTGAGACATTCTAACCCCAAAACGAAAAACATGCAATTTTTGACTTTTTTTGAGAACACGAATGCTTTAGATTATAGTATAAAAACATGGTGATGGAATTTAATAGTAAGAAGTGTAATCCTGAAATAGCAAATAATTATGGTTCGCCTTTCTTGCTCTAACGCGTTCTGATTGGCTTTCTCTTCTCTAGCCGTATCACTCTCTACCAACCAGGTCGTATCCAGACTGCATTAGAGCGAGAAAGGCGAACCGCAAATGTTTCCTCTTTCGGATCACTGCTACGGTATTAAATGCTGTCTCCTAATACTTATAGATGCACTAACGGGAAAAACAACCAACAAAGCAGTCGGATCGGAAGTATCCTTTATCGTTCCATTCGAATCTGAACTCCAGAGCATTAAGATTCTGATATATCCAAATTTAAAAGTCTGAATGATAGTAATATTATGTGTTTTGTTTTGAGATTAGAACGAGGAAGTTTTAATTGATATATATGTATATATTATGGCCAACAAACTACAGCATATATAAAACATAAGAAATAGATACTAAACTCTCATCTATCTAATAAATAAATCAGCAAACAATAATTCCTTAATCCACAAAATAATTCTAAAATGGCAACACATTTTTAACATCTATTGTCGTACCACTGCTTTGCCCTACGAACTAAATGCTATGCCGCAGGGATAAGTGCCGCAGGATAAGCTCCGAGAGCTAGGTCTGTTATTGAGAGAAAGGTTTCTCTAATAGGTATGTATCAATAAAGTTGTTTTCGAAGAAATAAGAAAAGTACTAATTCGAATGCATTCGAAAGGTAAATCTGCAAGAATCATTAGGCCTTTCAAATAAAATGATAACCATCAGGACGCCTTTCATCTTGTGCTACAAGTATAAAACTTCATTGAAAATTACACCTTATTGTACCATCTGAAGGTTTGTTACTAATTGTAGACATATGCTGACTTAATAAGATCGACGAAATTAAAGGAGACACTTGATAATACGAAAACATAATTTGGTCGCAAGCTTTCACGACACTACGGTCAGCCAAGTGGTATAAGCTTCTCAAAGCAGCTTATAGTTACAATGAGATTTATCCGGAGCCCGAAAGCATCTGCAACATACAGCGACCAGTTTCCGAGAGTGATTATTCTTACCGGCTCAATTACTCGAGTTATTCTATGTGAAAAGTCAAGAGATGTGTTTTCGTAGTATCCGGTTACAGAGTAAAAACAAAGACAGCAATTTTGTTACTCTGTCGTTGCCGCTTTCGCAAAATCCACTTTGTAAATCTTTCCGGAAGTTTGCAAGCAAACATAAATTCATCGAGATTAAAATAAATAGTAACACACGGTAACGTAGCGAGCTCGCTAGTCTGACATGAGACGAGATCATAAATAACAATTTCGAAGTTCGCTAATGTTTTTGCCCTTTAACAAACATACAGTTCACCATGGCAAAAACGCAGACGCGTTATTTAGCTTTTTAACGCTAAAAAAATAGTAATGGTAATTTACAAGGATTACAACGGCAGCGAAGCTCAGTACGGTACTTCAGCTTTTCTGAATTTAAAAACAAAAATAAGGAACAGATTTATATAACAAATACAGTTTATATACGAATAACCCAAACAAATAGGAACAAATAAAAAGTACAAGAAACACCAATTAATATTTATGAATAAGTAAACACATAAGATTTTCACAACTATTTTATTTTGTAACATATGTTTCTCTACAATATTGGCTTCTTTAGACAGATTGAGTACTTACTACTAATCAGAGATGTGATTATAATATGGACCGAGCGTAAGCAATATTCTCTCTACTAGAAAACGATGTACTTTGGGTATGCAACCAGCAATGCACATTCGGGGACATATTTAAGTTTCCCATGCGCTAAACGGAAATTTACGGACTTTAAAGATTGAAAATCATTTACAATGGCATTTAACATACAAACCAAATATATTGAAAACATAATTAAACTTCTTTAAAAAAGAATAATACTGTTGTTTACAATAATGCATGTGCTATAAATGAAAATAAAGTTAATTAGTAACGCAAGTAGATTTCTCGTTGTGTGAATGATTGGTGTATGAAGTTGTTAAAAAAGATGTGATGACTGCGATTAAAATGATGTATATTAACATTACTACTATTACTATTTACATGTACTTTACAAAATCTGATTTTATGGTTTAAATAATAGTTGGTAATATCGAATTTGATAAAATATGTAAGTTTTGTTAGTAAAAAGATCTAAGGTATGCGAAGTGGTTCATTATGTGTACTCTGTTGGGAAAGTTAGAAAAATAGTATGTTAATCATGAGAAGAAAATAAGTATGAGAAGATATAAGTTAGATAAAGAAATGCGAGAGGTGTCAATTGACATGGATAGGTGGTTAGGTATAATAAGCAGGCGACAGTAACATGAATTTAGGGTGACGGATAGACAAGAAAAACGTTTTAAGCGATAAGATTGAACAAAAATTAAGTATAGATATATGTTATATGTGAAACCTAAAACTTATGTTTATGAATTATGTATCTAAGTAAATCTGAACTATGACTAATAATACACAAAATATAATAAGCAACAAAAATAAACTTAAACCTTTAGTAGAAAGTTTTGAATATATTTAACATACAAAAATATAAATATTAATTAATAAAAATATCTACATTCAACTTGCGTGCTGCCTAGAGTTATGTAAAAATTTCAAAATACATTAAAACCTATGCGATAATAATAACGGTTAAAAACTAAATTAATAGGTAATTGAACGCATTTCTTATTTTTTTAGCAAAATCAGAATTTACCTTTCAGGATGTACTTTTGAAGTTGACGGGATTGACGGCAATTCCGTATTTATGGTACTATTTTAGAACAAAATTAAATTAACTATTTATCTTAATATTACTCATTCAATTACTTGCTTACTTTTGCTCCTGTGACAAAATACTTTTAGAGTTTTTTTAATTTCAAGGTTTTCTAGAAGCAATAAAACATTTTTTTTGTTTTCAAAATGAAGTATTTTAATGTTATCCAATGTTTGTATTCATTTGTAATGTATTTAATGTTATCTAAATCTAGTAAAATTTCTGTTTTTCAATGTCTCATTCATTGATTGTTGAACATTCCACTATCAAAAGCAGATTTTAATACTGAATTAAAAATAATTAAGCAAATAGCTGTTAATAATGGTTATAACACAGATATTATAAATCATATACTTTTCAAAAAATCAAAATTAAAATTTAGACACATGTTGTTTTCAGGCTTACAAAACGTAAATATACAAACTACTTCTTAGTGTGGTATTATACTAAAAATGTTAGTAATAAAAAAAAAAATGGTGTAAATATAAAATAAATGCTATAGAAATCAACTAATGTAATTTAGGATCACTTATAACTAATAACAAACAGAAATCCGAAAAAACTTCAGAAGGTGGTGTTTATGAATTACTTTGTAAGGATTGCTCTACTTCGTATATAGGAATATCTGCCAGAGCCATAAGAACTCACATCAGTTAACACGAAAAAAGCATTGAGAAACAACTTAAATGAACGGGTTTGGCAGAACATTGCATTGATAACAAACACGCACTAGATTTAGATCACATTAAAATTCTTCATCTTCATTTTGAAAACAAAAATAATGTTTTATTACTTCTAGAGAACCTTGAAATTAAAAAAGCTCCAAAAGACAAAAATAAAATTTTGGTCAATACCAAAAAGAATTATGTTCAAACCCCAGCCTTCTGTTATTATCGGATCTGTGACGTCGCCATAGTTTAAGCTATTTAAGGATTGTACATATTTTGTCTACTCAATACTGTAGTAAATACTCTTTGATAATGACCCTTTGTTGAAACAATTATAAGAGAAATCTTCAAATATATGTTGAAACAAAAAGTGCTGTTTTTCTTATTAGTTTATTTATATATTATTGTTTAATTATTGTATGTTACCGAAGAAGGACTCTATTTTAATAATAATATAGAACTTTTACATGTCAACGATAAATGAATAAACACTACTTGTCATTGACAAGCTTTTTTGTCGAAACTATAATCAAAAAGAATTTGTAAATAAAAAAGTGATAATAAACAAAGTAGTGTTTATTCATTTATCGTTAAGATGAATTATCACAGAGTAACGGCTGAATCAATCCAATTTTTACATATCAGTTTTAAAGATCAAAAACTGACCCTTTTAGAAAAATTAAAAATAAATAGATACAAAAAGCTAGGAATAATTTTGAATTATCAAATCGATGGCAATAGGAGTCGAAGAGGTCCTTCAGTCGCCTTTTAGGAATTGTGGGTGGTTGGGGAGAGACAGTTGATGGATGAAATGAAGACAGAAGAGAAATAAAAGATTATACGTGAAATATTACTACCCCAGAATAAACTACAGAAAAACTAGGCTAGAGCATGCGGGCCCGCAATTCAATCGGTGATCTCCCGAATGGCTCAGTATTTTCAGATTGAAAGTTTGGAAAATTTATGGGATAGAATTGTCAATAAATATTCAGAATGTTTAGATAAAATAATTGAAAAAAAAAACAGCTACTAGTAAGTTCAGGTATATATGAAGTTGAATTTCTAGGTACAAGATGATTAATAGAATGTAACTTTTAGATTTGAAGTTGTATTTACATTAAAATAAAAATACTAAAAATATTTAAGTTGTTATAACAAAACTAAAGGTCTATAAATTATATTATTTCAGCCACAGTACTCTAGACTCTAGTCGTGGCATTACAATAATTAAAATTCATCAATACTTTACAATAAATTAAAAATCAAGTAAATATGACAGTGATTTTCACACTCTTGTACTTAAAAGTTGAATGATTGACTAATAGAAATTTGTCAATTAAGTTGGTTCTATTAATTGCTAATAATTTAATAAAATTTAAGGCTTTTTTGTAACTGTTATTAGATAAAGGTAATGTCAACAATCGATGATTAATGAAAGGCAAAAAAGCAGTTACAACCTTGACATAACCGAAAACGTAAAACCATGTCATTTAAATTCCTTTCGTATCCTTAACCACAAGTAACATTCTTTTATTACAGTTTTTCTTACTCGTTTTATTTTGTATTTCCCTACAAGGCCAACTATACGAGCCGACTCATATAAAATCTTTTGTTTTCATAAATATAAAACAATAATAAAGTAAGATTTACTACATGAAATGAAAGTAGGAGACAGAGCATTCAAAGACCAATGGCATAGAATAGTCAACAAAGCACGTTCAAGGGTGGAAAAGAATTTCTAAAATAGAAACTAAGTATAATAGCCTATTAAAAAGGAATGAACAACAACAATAATGCATTATTTAAAAAAAATGCATTACTCTCTATGTGTATGTAGATATATGCTTTTTTTTAAATAAAATAAGGGCGCTTGAATTTTTCTTAATTTCAAAATGGCTAGACTAATAACCTAACCACGACGATGAATTATGAAAAAGATTATCCCATTTAGAAACAACAGATTCAATTAAGCACAATTAAAACCCTCCGTAATTGTAAGAACAATGCACTCAGACTAATTAAAAAAGTTAGTACTTTGAGACTGTGATGAAGATCGTAAATGATCTTTTAAAAGTAATGAAAAGTACATTCAAAGACGTGCTAGAAAAATACTCCAAAAACACATTTTCCAGCAAATTTCGAAACTGTAGAAACCGAAGTTAGGGAAAACAGTAACTTTAATAAATAGCAAACCGTAGCGTTTCATCTTGAGCCTTAGTTTTTAAAAAGTTCACAATATTGCAATCGTAAGTTATTCGGTCGATGAATTTTATTGCTTTTCAATTCAGTGAATCTCCTGTTAACATATAGCATCTTATTTTACGTTACTAGACATTTCTGTCTCGAAAAGCTATTATCTATGAAACTGCAATTTGTTTTCAAATTACCTACTTATTTTCTGCACTTCAATAACACCAAGTTAAATACAGGGTGGGCCATTAAATTGAGCGGATAGAAAAAAAATCGTGAAAAATAAACAAAACGTAATATCATTACGAGTGTACATTTAAATTAAAATACACAGATGGGAAATTATTTTTTAAAAATAACTTCATCCAGATGTGCGCCATCTCGAGGTAAGCACTCTTTGAATCTGAACCTCAAATTTGAGAAAACTCGCTGACACATTGCACGTGGAATAGCAGTCATTTTCTCACGAATATTCTCCTTTAACTGATCTACCTTGTGTGGTATATTGGTGTAAACGCAACTCTTCATGTATCCCCAGAGGAAGAAATCACAAGGAGTCAAGTCTGGACTTCTGGGAGGCCAAGGCATATTCCTCCGGCGCGATATCAAACCATCAAACATCTCGCTGACGACCGCCATTAACTCATTCGACGTATAGCATGTCGCGGTATCTTGTTGAAACCATGTCCGCACATTAAATGTTTTAAATTGATGGAGTTGCGGAAAGAAAAATTCGGGCAACATCTGGCTCATCCTCAAAGAAATAGGGACCTATTATTCCTTGTAGCGAAATAGCCGCTCAAACTATAACTTTGGGCGAATGCAGTGGCTTTTGATGTTTTGGTTTGGGATTTTCTGTTGCCCAATAGCGACAGTTCTGCTTGTTGACATGCCCATTTAAGTAAAAATGAGCTTCGCCCGAAAACAGAATATTGTTCAGAGTTGGAAAGCGCTCCAACATTGTTTGGGTCAAAATACGGAGTAGGTTATGGTCATTGGGTTTCAACTCCAGTATGAATGCAGTTTTAGGTCTTTTACCAAAATTCGATGCAGGGATGTTCTTGATATGGCAAGCTCAGCCGACCTCTTTCGGATTGATAATCCGGGATCACGTCATACGGAAGTCCTAACTTCGTTAACAGTTTCCTCTGTAATAATTCTTTACGCAGAACGCACGCTGCTCGCCGGAGAACAGCGAGCTAGTAACCCCCACTACTGGTACCGCGCTAACCAGTGCTGTTCAGATTCAGTGGCGTTCTTAGATTCGTACGTCTTTCTGGCCCACCCTGTATAAGTTCAAATGTATCCTGAATCCGTTTACAATTTAGTCGTTTCCATTTTTCGCCATACCAGTTTGTGATTTTTTAAATAATTCGTTCCTATGACGTCAGTACGTGTACTTTTGTATGTTAGCTCAATACTGTTGTACTTCAATTTTAAATAGAAAAGATAAGACGAAACAGTTACAAATAGCATGAAGCGAATGTCGTGTAAGCATAAAAGATAATTTACTTTGACTTTATTCTGCCAACTTTTTTAATAAAATCTGGAAAAGAACTGCCGCTTCTAATAGAATTTAAAACATGCGCACCCTTCTAAAAACTTCGTCCTTCCCTTTTTTGAAAAGCGGGTTATTAAAATAGAGAAGTTTATGTAGGAGACGGAACTTATTCTGTAATTTCTCTTTGCTTATATCTACTAAAGACATGAACTGATTTAAAAGTAATTTCTCTTATCCCCAGGGATTAAAATTTTTGCATAAGTTGGTCTTAAAAAAGTATTTACACTGCAAAATTCTGCAACAAGCAAATTCGGACTGAAGTCAAACTAGAAAGCCAACCTAGTAAACAAAATGTGATATATACCAGGTGTCTTCCTATAAAAGTCAATTTTAAGTCAGTGTTATAAAGATCATGTTTATCTTGCCAACAAACGGTCTTCCTCCAAATTGGATAAGGCTTTCACGGCCAGTTGATGAACTAGTGTAGTCCTTATTCGGATCTAAAGGCCGTCGTTGGTTGGAATTGATTCCTAACGTTTCGCTACTTCTTTAGAAATTCTTCCATCTCCGATGCTGGATGTAGACTGTCTCTGAAGAAGCTCGCCACTCGTCCTAGCGAAACGTTAAGAAGCAATTCCAACAAACGACGACCCTTAGACCCGAATAAGGAGTAGACTAGTTCGGTCTTCCTCCACTTGAAACGGATACAATTCCCATCTTTGATTAACGTGACTCGTGACGACTTATACTACTCGTCTGAGATATTTCATTTCCATTGCTTGTAATTTTCTTTTTTGATTAATTGATAATACCTTATTGAACCAAACATATGTACTGGCCTATATATATAAGTAATGTGATATTAATTTTTGAATTGATTGAATTGATTGAATTGATTTGTACTCACTTCAGATTACCTCATATTAATGAGAAAAAAATTGTTAGTAAAAATTGGATAGATGACGCCTTAAGCTTTTGCAACTCCATGATAATCACAGTTTAAAACAAAAACACACGTTTTTTTTGTTGTAAAATTTTTTAATTGTCTCCACAATGATTATTTCAACACACAGTGGCTTCTTCAGGTGGAAGAATTTTACAAATTAAATTACAATCAGAACTCTTATATATACTCACTTACAATCTGAAGGGTAAGGGTAAAATGTTCTAAATATTTAATAAAGGTGAATTACAAAATTCCAGCTGGTCGTTCAAGATATTTCCAGTTTTACACAATTTCTTTATTTCTAATTTTTCGAAAAAATTAAGTTTTGTTCCTTTATTTGCAAAATGTAGTACTTTGAAGTTTTCATTGAATTGATGTTTTTCATCAAGTAAATATTATGCGTAAGAAGATTTTTTATTTTTATTGTTACATCTATTTAAATATTCTTTTATTCTTTCTTTAAAAGATTTCCCAGTGTCCCACATATGCTTTCTCACTTACTTAACTATGGAGATTCTAAGAAATCATATGTGGGACAAACTGGGAGATCTTTTAAGGAAAAAATAAAAGAATATTTAAATAGTTTTAACAAAAAAAGTAAAAAATCTTCTTACACAGAACATTTACTACATAATTTTTTAGAAAAATTAGAAATAAATAAATTGTGTAAAAATGGAAATATCATGAACGACCAGCTGAAATTTTGTAATTCACCTTTATTAAATATTTAGAAAATTTTAACGTTACCCTTCAGACTGTAAGTTAGTATATATAAGAGTTCTGATTGTAATTTAGTTTGTAAAATTCTTCCACCTGAAGAAGTCACTGTGTGTTGAAATAATCATTGTGGAGACAATTAAAAAATTTTACAACAAAAAAAAAACGTGTGTTTTTGTTTTAAACTGTGATTATCATGGAGTTGCAAAAGCTTAAGGCGTCATCTATCCAATTTTTACTAACAAATTTTTTCTCATTAATATGAGGTAATCTGAAGTGAGTACAAATCAATTCAATCAATTCAAAAATTAATATCACATTACTTATATATAGGTCAGTACTTATGTTTGGTTCAATAAGGTATTATGAATTAATCAAAAAAGAAAATTACAAGCAATAGAAAAGAAATATCTCAGACAAGTAGTATAAGTCGTCACGAGTCACGTTAATCAAAGATGGGAATTGTATCCGTTTCAAGTGGAGGAAGACCGAACTAGTCTACTCCTCTAAGTTAATATATATAAGAGTTCTGATTGTAATTTAGTTTGTAAAATTCTTCCACCTGAAGAAGTCACTGTGTGTTGAAGTAATCATTGTGGAGACAATAAAAGCATTTTGCAACAAGAAAAAACGTGTGTTTTTGTTTTAAACTGTGATTAAATTTGTTACTGCTGTCACGCACTCGCCGGGAATCGAACCTGGGACCTTTGAGTTTACGCTAATGTAATAAAATTAACCTCCAAAAAAAATATCCAATATATTTCACTATACTCAAGGGTATTGATTTGAAAACGTCTGTTTTTTGGGTACTTTTCTTTTCCCAATAAAGTTTCCATTTAGAGCACTGAAAACTTTTTCCACTACACTGATGTTCTTATGTTGATTCCCATCTTCATTAACTTTACAACCAGGTATGTATTTATTTAAGTTCCCTGACCTGCTATAATAATATTCCATCTATTTTCATGTGCATTGGCTTTAATTTTAATTTTCATATCCATTCTTTTCAGTTTTGTCACTTTTTCTATAATAATAATTTTGTAAATGTGCCAATGTTGGTCACAAAAGCTGTATCAAATTAAACATGCAACTTTATTTCCTAAACTTAATAGATATTTTTTCGAAAATATTCGATTTTGTTAGTTCTCTTTCAATTAACGTTACTAACAACGATTACAATATAATTACATATAATGCATATTTTCATAATTTCCTTGTTCTTTTTCGTTGGTGGTAAACCATTATTTTAAATAGAGAGCATCGTGACATTTTTGAATTTTAAGACTTCTATGTTATAATGAGAATTCGTTCGTTTTAAATGCGAAAGGGCAATGAAAATTATCCTCTTTTTATTACAGCAACGTTGATTTGTTTGCTTTTCATTAATTTTATTGTAACTCCATATTGAAATAAAACACAAAACAGTTGGTTACAAAACTTTTTATAAAAATATAAATGAAATATAATGATTATATTTCTACCTGAGGATGCTACTGTGTGGTGAAATAATATTATTCTGGATAACAAAAAAAGTTTTGTAACCAACTGTTTTGTGTTTAATTTTAATTATTTATTTTCATTTTCACTATACCAGTTGTCATAAGGAGTGCCAGTTAAAGAACAGATAACATTTTCTTATATATTTTGTGAGTTTGTTAAGGAATCACTCTGTATAAGAAACTTTGTGAGCGAATTTCGGTTTTGATGCATGGACGCTCAAAGAACCTATTAAATTGAACGGGTTACCGGGCTTGGAATTACGGTATGTTGCTTGTCTTTGCAGGCAAAGACGTTGTTTAATTTCTCTGGAAGACGTGGAAGCGATGACGACAATGACGGCGTCACCGACACAAGAGAAAATAAAACGCAGAGTCAATACCTCGGGCATATTCGCTTGGGATGGCAAAAGAATGAAAGGATCAAGGCGAACGATTCAGAGATTCCGTTAAATAATATTTCTCTAGGGAAATAATGCCGATGTTTTCGTACGTTGCAGTTTGCCAATCTTTTAGCACGTTCACGCCTTTTTTTCCTTTGAAGAACAAGTGACACAATAATTGTCTGAAGCGCTAATATTACAAAACATAACATTAACCATAAACAATATTGTACACTATTCTTGTATGATTTTGGTAATTATATTTATGGTTTGGGATTTAGTAGAACAAGACCAAAAATATGGGAATTTGAATATTGAGTTTTTATTCAGCAAACCGAAAACAAAAAGCCCTAAGCATCTTGAACTTTAATTAATTATAAACCCTAAATAAAATTAATAAATCCAATCGTTACATCGTATAAAGCTTTCCAAGGTATATTCATTAGTAACAAGAATGTTAAAATTCAGTAGAACGTCGATTATTCGAACTAATTGGGGGACATAGGTGTTCGGAACACCGGTATTTTCGGATAATCGAACTTCCCACATGTATATTGATTCGGCTATACATATTTACGTACAGGAAAATGATAATCATATTTAAATTTATATCTTTAATGACAAATAGGAATTAAACAAAAAAGTGCAGAAAATTTTGTAATAAAACATGTTTGTACTAGGTACAATTAACATTTAAAACAATCTTCAATCTTCGTCTGCCGAAGCAAGCCTACCCGCTTACGAGCGGCTAGGTCACGTACTTTTTTAAGGACATATATTTGATACTGGTCGCTTTCAGCCTGTGTTTCAAACCAAAGCAAGGCAATATCTAACCAAGTAAACGCTTCAGAAGCACCAATTATCTTTTCATCATCATTATCTGAACTTGTAGTCGAGTAGGTGCTCGCGGTGGCGTCAGCCTTTTTAGTCTAAAATTTCGCTAACCTGCATAGTGTGGTACCCGGGATCTTCATCGTCGATATCCATCCATTGTTGAACCTCTTCTTCATCACATTCGTGGCAATCGAGGTTTTTTAGTATATCTATCATTTCAGACATATCTTCATGTCTCTTATTTACACATTCACTTTGAGGATTTTCCCCCATACACAAAACTTGATTCCACGCTTTTTTCAAGTTCTGCTCTTTTACACTGTCCCATGCTGCTCTGATCATGTAGAACGCATCTTTTTAATCAATATTCTTCCCGTTTTCTTTTTCCAAATGTAACTTACGTAACAATTCTTTTCTATAATACCGTTTGAAAGTTGAAAGTTCGGATAAGCGGTCGTTCAGTTGAGTGACGATCGGATAATCGACACTCCACTGTACCATAAACCTTATGGATCAAACCAAATATTTAAAATTAAATAAATTGTATAAATTGTATATATATAACATTAAGTTAGCAATTTATCGAGTATCCAATGTGTGGATCGCGATTTAGAATATATTACTTCTCATCACTGCACCGTAGACAGTTAGGTACGCCGCGAATCACCGACCAGACCAAAGTTTCTCCATTCAAGGATTTAAGCAAGATTGATAACAAATAAATGTCAGTATATCGTCATGTATTGTTTACTGGCAACTATAGTTGTTAGCGATGAATTGCACGATAGCAATTTGCAACACAGGAAAACGAATTCACTTTTCTTCTTAATAATAATAATAGGTAACAATTTAGTAAATAGAAACCCTTGAAATAATTATATTCATGTTGCCATGGATACGAGTCTAACTTTACCTGCCTTTAGAAAGCTACGTAAATGCTAAATACTGATTAAATGAAATTTGAACATATTTAAATATAAAATAAAATAAATATAGATTACCAGCTAATTTTATACATATTAAAACCACGAATTAAAATAATTAATAAAAAAGATTAAATATAAATATGGAATCACCAGAAACAACTATTAGCCCTCGGGGTAGTTGTTTCTGGTGATTCCATATTTATGAACGTTTGGTAATAAAATTACTCTTTGGTCATTTGGGTGTGTTAAAACGACACAATAAAAGAATGCGATCGTGCGTAAATAAAGTTTAATATATACACTATGAACAGTTATATACACGGATGAAGAAAAAAGAAGAACAAGTAGCAAATGAGACGTGGTAATAAGGACCTCATTGATTGAGTAAATTTAGGTGTGTTGACTGAGTTAGAGTGACTGTGAGTGACTGCGAATGGTATGCTAAAAGAATGAAAGAAGTAGGGGAACCGTTTTTAAGGATTTTAGTTTGGTGTTATTCGAAGTAAGGATACCAAGAATTTAGGAAAAGTGACTGTGACAAAAATAATTACAAAGGAAAAGTGAAATTTGAAATGTATAGAGATAGATATTATTTATGGTTGTGAAGAAGAGTTCAAAAGAAATAGAAGCTATAAATACAAGAAATAGAAATGCGAAGGATTAAATATGCGAAATAAAGATGCGTTAAGAAACAGACATCTTAAGTTAGAAATAGAATGTACAATGACATATTTACACAATATCCATAATTAACAACTTAAATTTACAACCATGGAAGAGGCGAGTGTGGCAATAAACCCCACAACTCAATTATACCAAATCCAAAAGGCATAATTTTTGACATTTATGTGAGTTCCTAATATTAAATATATTTTACTTTCGCGTCCATTAAGAAAAGGCAGTATTGTTTAACGGAATCCTGCCGGATCCATTACTCCCTCATTCATCATATCTGTTTATAGGCATATACATATAATAAAAAGTTTCAATTGCTACCCATCTTAATGTGGACAGTAGGCTGGTATTATTGTTGCTTACATGACAATAAAAGTTACTCTTGATTTACCCACACATGCTCCAACATCTATATTTGCTTGTTAACATTTAACTTGCCGACACTTTCGTTTTTATTTAAACAATATAAGATAAAAGCTTCATCTATTTTCAGGTTTGTTCATCTAAAATGAGCAGACAAAGTCAGTTATTAATTATCATTAATATACTTATTTTACCTCAATATTATAATGAATTTAACCAAATGCAAACTACTTATAAATACAAACAACGATATAGTCAAAAAGTATGTATACTTAAGGAACTTCACTGTGTCTGGCTCATGCACCATTTCTCTTACATCTGTTTCCAATAACCAGCATTTGATGTAGAAACTTACAATATTTGGCATAGTAAAAACTTACTTTGATCCTTAGGAATGGGTTTTTAAAGAATGTTAATAGAATAACAGTGAAGGAAAACAATCAGCGAGCCAAAAATAATAATTCTATTTATCTTTTAAAGAGGCTGCATAATTATAATTAACTTAATGAAGGCATTTCCAAACCTACCGAATCCAAAACTATGACAGAAAATCAGGGTTAATAGGAGGCTTTCTAAACTTTGTAATAAAACTACCAAGATAATTTTAGAAAATGTTACAATAATACGAAAATCAAACAATAGTATATTGCAATCGTTAAAAATTATTACTATCCGATAACGTTTTGGAAACACATTAAATCACACTGCATGAAGGGCTGCACGGAAATTCTCTAATATTGAATAAAATATTAAGGATAATATTGAATTGAGGGATTATGTTTGTGTCATTTTTATACAATTTATACGAAGAAATTACGCGAACTTGTAATATGTAAAATACGATATAAATAACACATAAAAATGTACCAATCGTAGGATAGAAATGATCTATGATCCTTAAAATTTAGAAGAAAATGGATTTTAATGCCTTCCTTTTTTTGAAATCGTAGATCATAAAAAGGATTAGGTTGTGCATAAACTTCCGCCATCGGAATCTTTATGTGATGGAATGGAGGAACGCCTAATAATTAAAATGTAAGTGCTACCCATCATCAACAACGGCACCCATTCGTCCAAACTTGGACGGTGTTCGCATGTATTCATCTTTTTATTTTTTGTATTTGTAATATGCTAGCCTTATTAGTCATGCATTTTTTACTTCTCGGATTTTTGTAATTTCTGTATTGTCATGTGCATTTGCTATCTGTTCCTTTCTCTTGCAATTTATGGTTTTTGTATGTGTCATATTTTTTTCCTTCTTGGTATTGCCGTTTAGCCCTATTGTATTATATATTCGTTGTTTCTAAATGTTCTTTTAGAGTTAAGTTAGTCGATAGATTTATTGGGGGTAATTTTTTGACTCATCGGTCCATTTCCAGGACGTAGATGATGTACCGACACATAGCTTGCAATGTTGCATTTTTGTATGTTTACGTTTCCCTTCCTTTTTTTTTGTTGTTTCAAGTGTCGGTGCATCGGAACCATCACCTCCTCGCGGGGGCGGTTCTTAAATTCATGTTAAAATAAGTATTTTTACATTCAATTGTAGAATCAATTCATCATTCAATCATTTTAGATTCAAACCATTCAAACATCAAACATTTTTAACAAAGATCATTTTAGTACATTAACATATAGGACCTATCACATCAAGATCTCTCTAAACATATAGTATTTAATAACATATAGTTTCATATAATAAATCATAATCTATAGTCATTTAGTATTTTCGTAAAAATAAGTAGCAATCACGGCGTATAATAAAATTAGTGTGTATGTAGTTGTAAATAGTTTGGTATAATAAACTTTAAAAAGACAAAGTCCGTTTATTGCATCGATTCCCCCATAGGAATCAAAAGAAGTGGCACATCTGACACCGGTGAAATAATCTCATTTCATCAACTAATTAACAGACGGGTTACATTACTTTCTTAATAATGTTACTATAGGTAAGCCTTGAAAATTATGTCTCTAATAATCCATTTGTATAACATCCCCTGTAATTTATTGATCACAAAAATTTAATTTCGCATTTTTAATTTATATAAATAAAAATTTAGAAAAATACAACATAAAGCTCATTAGGTTCTTGGTCAGTAATTAACAATCTTACGAAAATATCTACTTGTAAAACTTATAAAATTACTTTTAATGAACTTTTATTTATTAATTTAGCGTAGATTTTGTTTGACAAATGAATGCCTTCGTAAGGCCTTGTTAAACATTTAAAATACTGCAGTTAGCATTAATCATCAATAGATGACGATACATTGGCTATAACTTGACATTATATCAAAAAACCTATAAATGGACTTCCAAAAGAAATAAAGTATCGTCGGAAACGTTTATCTTATGGTACCGTTTACTATCCTTTATTTGTGCTTTAGTTCTTTCTGTTGCAAACCATAAAAGTGCCCTTACATTTTACCTATTCTCTTCGGAAATTGGAGCAATAATCATTCTTTCTTTAAGTGAAATCAATATGCCATCAATTTCTTCTATATAAGAACTAATTTCTAGCAAATAGAACATAAGGAGTAAGATAGAAAACATTTTCGTTTCTTTGGATGATTAACGTTTCATCTTCAATTTACTACCCGCAATATAACCCTTGTCTGCCACGAAATATAAGTAATAATATCACGAAAGCGACGAGGGTTTCATTATGTTCTGTGATAATCAGCTGACGGTGTTGGAAAACTTACGTTAAAGAACTTGAACTTCATTAACGAGATTGTCACAATTAATTAAATAGAACGAAGGTGCGTGTTATTAACAGTAATTGAGACACAAAGAAATCTACGCAAATCATACAAACAATACCTACATAACAGGAAATATAAGATCAGGGAAAAATGTAACATTTTAATATTCTGTGATGGATATTTTGATGATCCCGCTAGAACAATTAATAAGAGGGTACTCTAAAAAAATTGTGATAGCAAACATACCCGCTATAACTATTTTGAGTACTTAATGTTTTATTCAATTTCTACAGGTGATCAGTAGTCTGTTTCATTTTTCCGAATAAGTTTTGTTCTTCGAATCAGAATGAATATTTGCGAAAATTGGAGAGAATTTTTAACTGCTAATGCAGAAAGGAACCATGTTGTCAAAAATGAGAACGAAAGTAAAAATTAGGTTTTTCATACTTCTAAGATTTCCAAAATTCTATAGTAACTCCTACGAAAATATTTTTAAAAAGCAATTGGTTGAGCAGGATTTTTAATACGTCAAAAGCAAAACAGATTTTCATTCAGATTTTTTACCAGTCACATTATTGTACAGTAGCTTGCGTGTTAAAGAAGAAACTAACTTGATCTGTTTATTTCTTTCGTTATGATGCGATTCTCTCTTCTCTAAAAAAAATCAGAATACATTTTTTATTATTAATCGGTATTTTTCTATCATGTCTGCTTGTATTTGTTTTAAATCTACTTTTGATTTGTTACTTGCGTTTACGTACTATGATGATTGTAACGGTAACGTAGAGCACAGAAACAGAATACAGGGTTAACCTAAAAGATTTATCGGGTTTTAAACTGACAAATCTATTGACAATATATATACGATGTTGTCTACGATACACTCACCAAGTTTCTGGTATAGTTTACATATGTTCAACGGTAATTTCTATAATTGACCGTTGCAGGCAATCGGCAACGAAGGGATACAAATTTTGATATTTGTTTATAATGAAAGAAAAGAATTCTGAAAATTGAAAAAGGCAAGATAGTAGAAAATAAGTTTGTAGAAATAGCATGCTCAAGGGTGTTAGTAACTTTATATAAAATATTTATATAGAATTTACACAAAATGATTTACAAAAGCGAGCTATTCTTATGTTAAAATTTATATACAAAATTACCCCCTTTCAGGAATCGTGGGAATGGGTGGGTGGTGTAATTAGGAAGAGAAAGATGAGATGGACGAAATGAAGACAGAAGAGAAGTGCAAGATTATCTGTGGAATATTACTGCCCCAGAATTTGCCTAAGTGATCCAAGGAAACCAGAAAGGCTTTTACAAGCTAAATATTAAATATAATTTTGGAATCAACAGAAACAACTACTCCGAGGGCTAATATCCCTACCGACATTGAATTATACTGTATATAGCCCTCGGAGTAATTGTTTCTGTTGATTCCAAAATTATATTTAATATATAGCTTGTAAAAGCCTTTCTGCCAGAGCGCCCATCTGATGAGACCCGATAGGTCGAAACCGGTCGTGGAAAATGGCTTTCGGTGCGCCGTGCCTAGTGTGTAGGACGCGTTTCAAATGTGGGATCTGTGATCCTTTATAATTAGACGGAAAAGGATTTTAATACCTTCTTTCTTTGTCTACGAATCCATCGGAATCAACAGTATAATTCAATGTCGGTAGGGGTATTAGCTCTCGGAATAGTTGTTTCTGTTGATTCAAAAATTATATTTAACATATTTATTATGATTTTATTTATTTTTTAAACTGCGGAGACATCCACTCCCGATCCGCTTAAAACAGTAGCAATTAAGATGAATCAAGTAAATTTTCAATAGCTATAACTATATTGATGCTGTTAGAAAAAAATGTTCCTGAATAACGATTTCCAAAGTGGCTACTACTAATTTAAAATGCACACGCACGATATTCTCACTCAGTTTAAGAATTATCGCTTTTCCATTAAACTTTTGCGACAGTATAGCACGGCATACATAATAATGTGTCCTATATGGTTGACAAGTTGTCTACGATACTTGAAACGAGCTGAATAAGTAGGCACTTCGAGCATTTAAAGGTACAACGGTTGAACATTACAAACCCTGATATTCTGTCAAAGCAAGGAATATTATTATGCCATTCTCCATTAGCTTTGTTTGTATTTGTCAACGATCCCCTTTTTACATCGCAATGGAAATTTCACGTTTAGCATTTCTCTTCGTGAAAATGACAAATGAACACGAGAGTAAAACAACAGTAATGACTACCTGTATTTTTCACTAAACTTTGTTAAGGTCCCTATATTAATACACATCACGCGACAAATCCTTATTTACTATCGCATGCATGAAATTCTATTTTTAAGTATTCGTCACAATTTGTTACAAAAACTTAAAAGAATAATTAATTCTAATTGTTTCTGGTATAAAAAGATGACAGTAAGGTATATGATAAAATTATACTACCGAATAATCTAGATCTACAGTATCGAAACATTTTCAAATCTTGTCCCAACCTTATTGAACCTGAAATGTTATTTATACTTAAAATTATGAATCACCTCTACCTCCTTTACTCTATGGCCTCCCAAAATGTTCCTTTGAGGCCAGTTGTCTCGTGTATTAATGCACCCTGTTATAACATTTGTAAATTAGCGACCAGATTAATTACATCAAACATAAATTACAAATCTGTAAATAGTGTAAACAATTCCCTAGAATTTATCGATTTCATAAAAAATGTTTCAGTACCGAGCAACATGACTCTAGTGTCTTTTGATGTTTGTAGTTTTTTCAGTTCGATACCACTAGAAACATTAAAAATTATTTTAATAAAGAAAACTTCAGAATGTAATCTAAATAATATACAAAAATCAGAACTGTTTCATATTATAGAAATGTGTTATTTTAAGTTCAATAACAATTTTTACATACAAAAAGGTCTTCCTATGAGGTTCCCGTTATCACCCATTTTATCCGAAATTTTATGTCACACTTTGAGGAGATTCTTTCTAACAGCAACAACAAGCTAACCAAATTTGTAAAAATGTGGTGTCGTTATATTGACTACGTATTCTGCGCTTGGACAGGAACAAAACGCCAACAATATTTCTTAATTACTTTAGTTCTTTATATGAATATTAAATTAATAAACAAACAGGAAGAACCCTCTTTTTGTATCTTAAATTACATCCAAGACTGTAGCTACAGAATTAAAAATCAATTGAAAAACTCAAAGATTATTGAGGTCAACAAAGTTAATTTAGGGAATCTGTTAGCCAATAATAAAGAAAGAGTAGATACATTTTCAAAAAGTGGGATTTATGAACTATTCTGTAAAAATTGTAATGCCACATATATTGGTCAGTCCGGGAGAGCCATAAAAAGCCGCGTTCGGGAGCATGAACATTCCATAAAAAACAAAATTAGCAGTACGGGTTTCTCAGAACATTGCATTTATCATAGTCGTGTATTAGATGAAGACAACACCAAGGTACTACATTTTCAAAACAAAGACAGATTGCTTAACCTTTTAGAAAATTTAAAAATTCAAAAGGCCTTGAAGAATAAGTAATATAACTTAGTAAATAATCAAACCGAAATATATTCGCTCAATACACCCTTGTTGTTGTCGTTATTATGGTTAAGTAAAGGTTTTTCCATATTAGGTAGTCGTAAGGTAGATTAGGTATATATACTCGTGTAATAACTTCTAATTTTAGCATTTCTACTTAAAACTGTCTGATAATGATCTGTTGATCGAAACAATTGTAATAATAAACAGTTGAAAAAAAACGAGTTTTTCGTCGTTATTTTATTTATTTAACATGTTTCATCAAGACTGCACCATGAACAGCCTTTCTTATATCAAAAATTGTAATTGGTATTTAGGCTAGTAGGAGAGATAGATGAGTAACAAGAACGTTGAATGATTTAATAATACGACATTTCGTTTGCCAAATCCTAAAGCGCTCTTCAGTCTCACTAGTATGTAACATTAATTAGTAGCCTCAATTACAGAAACCTTCTTCATAGCTACTATTTCGCAGTGAAGTATCTTTTTTGAGATATTGGGACCGTCGCGTCGTCTTGATGATTTTTTACATTTCTATGAACTCCTTATATCACTAGCTAACAAAATTTAAGCTTCGTCGTAACACACAAATTGTTTTTTTTAGAATATAGTGTCGTCAGCAAAAAGAAGCACTTTAATTTTTTTACACCTAATACGAATTTTATTTGGTAAAGAAACATGAATTTTATAGAAAAAATAATACTTCCCCAAAAACATATTAAAAAAAATATATTATTAATTAATGAACTGTGCTTTTCTGGAATATGAGAGAAATGATATGTTCTAATAAAATCTTTCTCTAGAAAAAATTCAATTTGAGTCCAGAAAATTAATTTATAGCAACATATTGCAACCCAAAGATTTTTATCTAAATTGAAACTCATTAATCAACTCTCTTATGGTTAACCCAGAAAATTCGCAACTGCGTTCATGAAGCATTGTCATGCTAATTTTTCCAAAACGTTCTGTTTTCCTTCATATTGGATTTTGTATTAATTTCCTGATTTAATTCTACGAAAATTATCTATTTGGTTTTAGCATCACTTATTGTAAAGAATTTCTCTTTTAAACACAAAATCTCTTTAAAAAAAAATATAAAATCTAATTTAATTTGGAGTGGCGGAAGAAATACATCAGAAGGGTGAAAATGGAGAATTTTTCACATTTTTCTGTCCAGGAACTATATTTACGCACAGGCCGTACTTTTTTATTATTTTGTCCCTAAAACCAACTCACCACAAATTTTAAAATAATGTGTATTGTTCTAGATTTTTTCAACTAATGGTCTCATATTTTCATGAGTCTCTATCATAACGTGTACTACAGGAACACAAGGATGTACATTAGCGTTATGGAGTAGAACTGCTTTTACACTCTTTTTGGAAGAATCGATAAACAATCACCACTGAGAGAGATTAAATTCTGTTTCCAAAATGTCCATAACTAAATTTATTCCTTACAATACGCCAAGTCCTCCTCTTACAATGTAGCAAATTCCATCCTTTCAAAGGAAGATGTAGCAGTTCTGTCTACTTTTTTGATAAATTTGGTCATTTGGGCTTCCTTGAGTAATCAAATGTGGCTTAACTTCAATTTCATTAAATTCAGAATCATCACCGCCAGCAACATTAAATAGGATTGAAATAAACAGTTGTGAGTCGTCAATATTGAACAATGTAGATCGAACTGGTATAGGCAAATTATCATTATAAGGAACTGGTTCTATTACTGAAGATACATTAGGGTATTTAATTTTTTGTTTTATCTTTGGATTTATGACAAAAAAAATCAAAAATTCGAACGTGAGTGTGTGATAGGAGTAGAATGTAGAGAGAAAACGCTTGCTAGGTTTCACAAAATTGTGTATTTTCTTTCTAAATCTTATTTTGTAAAGAAAAATGTATTTAATAGAAAAAGTAATATTTCCTCAAAAATATATTTTAAAAAATATATACTGTGCTTTTCTGGAATATGAGAGATATGATATGTTCTAATAAAATCTTTCTCTAGAAAAAATTCAATGTGAGTCCAGAAAATTAATTTATAGCAACATGTTGCAACCCATCGATTTTTATCTAAATTGAAACTCGTTAATCAACCCTCTTATGGTTAACCCAGAAAATTCGTTATGTTAATTTTTCCAAAACGTTCAGTTTTCCTTCATATTGGATTTTGTATTAATTTCCTGATTTAATTCTACGAAAATTATCTATTTGGTTTTAGCATCACTTATTGTAAAGAATTCCTCTTTTAAACACAATATATATTATATATATATATATATATATATATATATATATATATATATATATTAATAATTTATCAACACATCCTTACCAACACAAACATGCCGCATTCTATACTACTATGTTATATAGCCTGATAAAGGTACCTATGACAATAGTTAATTATAAAAAGGACCTTAACATTATAAACCAAATTGCATATAACATCAATAATAATATTAATTTAGTATAATTATATATATATATATATATATATCTGTATGCGTGGGTTTGTGGAATTTTGCAAAATCGTGTTTATTATTTATTTATTATATTGTTAAGCCTAAGAAATTTTAAATATTATTTTCCTCTATTTCTACTGTGAATGTTATATTTGCATGTAAATTATTTAATTAATATTTAAACTTTTGTGGGTGCAGTTTTTGTGAAACATGTTCAATAACTTAAATGAAGAAATAAGAAGACTTGGTAAAGTTTCACTGGAATAATTTATTGTCTCGACAATATTGTTTCCAGCTATGTGCTCATTTTCAAGAATATACTTATACTAAATTTAAATAATACACAAATTAGAATTTATAACCTACTTAAAATAAGGGGGGGGGGAAGAAAGGTATCTAATTCTAACTGGTTGTTCATTGAATTTACTGATTTAAATAAAGCTTTGTTAAGTTCAAGGGATTCAAGTAGAGATAGTTTCTTTCCTTTATTTATGTTAGTATCAAAATGCTGGAAAGTTTGGCGGAGTTGTAGAACAAGCTGGATAGCACAAACCCCAGCGCCAAAACACGACACAAAATGTCAAAAGCACTTTTCGGTAACAAAGTTACCTTCTTCAGGGACTGAAGAGAACAGCTCTATCATTTGTTTTATTTGTTCTACGTTAGTATATAAGATTTTTACCAACGTCTTCTTATTTCTTCATTTATGTTAATTAATTAATTGTTCTAAGAAGATATTTAATTGTCTATGTGAACCTGTAAAACAAACTATCACGTCATCAACATATCTACACCGATACAAACAACTTTTAAACAGTGGAAGCTTTTGAATCTGCATTTCTAAGTCATACACAACTATATCAGCAAACAATCGGCTTATGGGATTACCCATCATTAAACCTTCATTACAGCTGTACATTTCGGAACTAAATTGGAAATAATTTTGTTTAATACATAGATCAACTAAACTAATAATTTAATTTACAATAATATTATCAATTTAGTTTTATTTGACATGCTGTTTATAATATTTCGTACTTCTAAGGAGGTACTGACGGGAATAATTGTTTAACATATTCGTTACATACACGACAATGCTTTTGCCTCTAAGCGCGCGTATAGCTAAATATCCCGGGTTCGTGTCCCGGCGAGGGCGTGACAGAAGTAACAAATTTTTCCTTATTAATTTGAGATAATCTGTAATGGGTACAAACTAATTCAATAATTAATATCGGATTGATGTATGTATAATTTACCCCTACTAAAAATTTTTCAAATATTTCATTATTGATGAGTAATAAAAATGAATTATATTTTTGCTTATACAGATTATTATAACACAAATACAGGGTGTACGTTTTCAACCTGACCCTTAGACTATCTTCCAACTGAATTGGAATATCGTTTTGAAATTTTGGTTGAATGAGTTTTCACAGAAGGCCTACCATTTTAAAATATTTTCGAATTTCTATCACTTCCGGTTATATCGGAAGTTGACTTCAACTTTGTTATTTTTAATGGAACACCCCTATTCGTTTTACATTTCTGGATTCCCCATCAGAAATAGGGGTACATTTGATAAAACAACCCTACCTTTATCCTAAACGGTTTGTGAGTTATTCGGAATAATTTTTAAAAAAATGGAATAACTCAAAAACCGTTTAGAATAAAGGTAAGGTTGTATTATCAAATGTACCCTTATTTTTGATGGGGAATCCAGAAATGTAAAACGAATAGGGGTGTTCGATTTAAAATAACAAAGTTGAAACGATATTCCAATTCAGTCCGAAGATTGTCTAAGGGTCAGGTTGAAAACGTACACCCTGTATAATCAAGTGACATTATTTATGTTTTTGGCAGATGTGATTAAAATCGTATGTTGTTGATAAAAATGAAATTCCACAAATACTGCATAAATAATATAGTAAAATATACAAAATTTTTACGTTTCTCAAAACACTTTTATTGCCCACTATTATTATCCATCCCTTTTACGGTATACCGTTCATTAATTTGTACTTGGAATTAATAACATTCAATAAATTATGGTTGACCGTTTCTATAAATACGGAAGGAATGACAACGAAAGTAGAACGTTTTACGCACACAATTTTAAACTTCGGAAGTAGAAAGGAAAATGGGTTAATTAACAGCTGAAAATAGCTTACGGTGAAGGGAATTATGAATAAAGTTGCCTTTGTGCAATAATTACTTTAAAACAGAAGACAAAGGTTAAAGAAAACCTTATTGTAACTTTCGTTAAAAAATAATTAAATAAGCGGATAATAGGTACAATAATTAATTAATACGTTAATTAACGTTGTTATTTTAATCATTAGTACTGCAGCAAAATTATGTATGTAGGCACATTAAAACACAAAATATTAATTTTATTTATTGGTCAATATTGCATACCCTTCTGAACCTAATTTTGAAAACATTTATAAAGTTTTTAACAGTTTAAATAAACAAATGGGGTATTTCACGTCAAATTGTAGCTTTTTTAACTTTATAAACACCACAACCTAAAGCGAAACGTGAGTTTTGGTATTAGAATAAACACTTTTTCACCCCAGTTTGACCTGTTTTTATCCAATTCGTATAACAAGGGGTAGAAATGGAAAATAATGTAAATATAAACAGAAATACTGTTTGTGGTGCAATCTTGATGAAACATTGTAAATAAATTGCAATGAAATACTTGTTATTGTTTCAACGCTTATTATAGAACCTCTGACATATGTTTCGATCTGACGCTCATTATCGAAGAGTATTACAAGTACTAAACTTAAAACTACATTCCAATCTTTAAATATTAATTACCTATGTGACATTAATGGGAAAACCTACAATTATAATTCTGATAAAAGTAATGGAGTTGAATTGGTACAAGGTTCTGTTTGATTATTCACTAAAAAATTTATTGTTATGAATAGATTTCTTTATTTCTAAATTTTCTAGTAAAGTTAAAATATGATTTTGATTTCCGATGTAAATAGCGTCACAGTTTTCACAACTTAATTGGTATACTCCACTTTTTGTGTTTTTTTCCAATTTTTGTTTGTTGTTTACTATAAAGGAGCCTGTATTGCTTTTGTTGACTTCTATAGTTTTAATATTTAATATATGTAACCTGTTTTTAATTCTATTACTTATATTTTTGACATAATTTAGAGCACAATATATGTTTTTGTCAGGGATATCTGTAAAACCAGAGATTAGCATTGATCTAGCCTGCATTTTTAGTTTTTTCTTTAAAATACTGTCAACTATTTTTATATCACAATTTGTTTTATAATGTTCAATTCTGTATTAAAATTATCTAGTGACATCGGTATATTGACTAATCGATGAATAAGGCTATGGAAAACAGAAAGTTTAATTTGTAAAGATTAGTTAGCTGAACAGTGTATGATATTTATAGTGGTTGTTGGTTTACGATATATTTTAAAATTTATTTGTTCTTTACAACGAAGTACCGTTAAATCTAATAAAGTTAGTGAGCCATCTATTTCCGATTCCATAGTGAATTTTATGTTATTATTTAGTGAATTTAAAAAACCGTCTAGTTGTCTAGAAGTACTGGTCCATATACAAAATACGTCGTCTATGTACCGACACCAGAAGTTGACATTTTTTAGTAGTAAGTTGTTGTTTTTATTATCGAATAATACTTTTTCGAAATGGGACATGTAAATTTCCCATAAAATGGGAGATATAATAATATATATATATATATATATATATATATATATATATATATAATATAAACTTTTGTTTTCTTATTTGGTAGTTTGATTTTTATTAGCTTTTTTGAAATGTATAAGCAATTCGAAAGATAATTTAATATCGCTTAATTTCAAGTAATCAAACGCTGTGTGAACTTGTTTTCGTCTTTTACAGTTTATGACAGTAGGCAGAACTTCATTTTACTTAGTTTATTCGCCCATACGGTTTACGTTTAGCTAAACACAAAAACACAAAATTCTAATTTAAGAATCTGACGAGACATACTTATTTTTGAAACGAATTAAGACAAAAATAAAGTCGTAGAAGTGAAAAGCGGAGAAAATTGAGCGTTGGCGGGAAAAACGAATAAATGATTTAACATTAGCAAAACGTAGTTAATTTTGTACATTGTTTTTCGCTACTCAACGAAAGCAGAATTTTCGTATTAGCATTAATACAAACAGAATAGTAAACGACTTTTAATTACTTCCAAAAATAGTGTACAACTATGAAAAGGTCTGTTCTCATTAACAAATAATTCAAACATTTTATCAAAGAGTACCTACATAAACTAATCTTTATTAAAAAGGATTTACACAATATACAATTCATGTTGATGCTCAACAACAACACAAATCGAATAATCAATAAATGCCTGTCTCATCACCAAACTTATAATAGTTAAGCATCGGGAAGAACTAATGAAACGGGGATGGTAACAGAAATAAAGAAAAAATGTCTTCTACTTCTTTACATAAGAGAACTGAATAACGAACTTACTAAAAACACAATATTAATATTATTAAACCATACAAAACAAATACAAAAATATATTAGAGAAAACAAATGGGATTTATCACATTAGTCAAACAGAAAGACCCCTTCTACATACTTATAGAACACACAAACATACAAAACCGCGCTTCTCAAACATACAATTGAACTGGAGACATGCCTTTTGACAATACTACGATAATAAATAATGAAGAAATTCTATTCTCTAATATTTTTCCGACTTTTAACCAAACGTAGCATGTATAGATAGGCAGAATAATATACGCAATTTGTTATTATGTCTCCTGAAGATGCCCATGTTGGGTGAAACAATTGTTTAGTTGTTAAATAAATCAGTGGAAAATTGAATCTCGAATTTTATTTTATTTTTATTTTCTCTCGTATAGTTGTTTTTAATTATTTAAGTTTCCCATACTTTCTTCACTTATCTCTCTCTTTATTCGTTCCTGTCAAATAGCCAATCCACATTACCTATTCTATCTAATCCCGTGACTCCTTGTATTCCTTATCTGGGATATTTTAATACATTAATGTAATATTAATTTTTGAATTAATTTTTACCTTCTGCAGATTACTTCAAATCAATGGAAAAAAAATTGTTAATTTAACCTCCACTCCAAACATTTCATTACTAATAATAAGGTATTTCATTTCCATTACCTCCAATTTGCTGTTTCATTTACTGATAATACCCGTTACCGAACCGAACGTAAGTAATGGCCTATGTATAAGTATATTGATTTGAAGACGTCTATCTTTGTTTTCATGGACAGTTTTCTTCTTCCAATACAGTTTATATTTATAGTACCGAAAACTTCTGCCACTGCTGCTGTTCTTTCGTTAATTTCTTATTCTTGATTTCCTTCTTTATGAAATGTACAACCTAGGTAAGTATTTATTCAAATTCCCTGACTTGCTCTAATAATCTTCAGTTCATTTTCATTTGCAGATATACTTATCGACAAGCAGTTCTTCAAATCAATAATGCTAAATGTAGCCAAATAAAGTTATAAATGGTAACGAAATTATATCTGAAAAGATATAAAAGAAGAAGGTAGGTACTATATAGCACGCTGTGTTCTTTATAACACACCCAGTTGTTACGGTTTACTGGAGAATAATAGTTTTAACTTTTTTATAACACTGTTTTATGCAAACTTGTCTTTATACGACGGGCGACATGTTTTCAGGGTAGACACTAACTTAACAAATATGACAGCCACTAGGGATGGTAAAATTGAAAACCCTGAGCAAACAATGAGGCACTCGGGAACGTGAAAATGAAAAATTTAATTATACAGTATCTTTAATGAATTCATCGAAGCTAAAAATAGATCTAAATTAAAATTAAATACTTGTAAAGAATGTTACTGATCCATCAAAAAAGTTTTACTCCAACAACTCAAGTAAAAGCTTTTGATCCTTTAAATGAAAATTAATTGCTGTTGTTGGCAACCTCTCTCATCTTTTCTAATCTTATAATCTTTAGGATTCTTTTCTATTCCCAACTTACCAGTCTCCTTGCACACGGAACGTGCCATAACTCAATTTATATCGATCAGCTAAAAGAAATAGTTAAGTAGCTGATAGTGATTTACAATCTCACTTTCTACAAATTATATGTGGACAGGACAAATTATCAATTGATTAGTTCAAGCCCAGGAGGTTTGTTCGATTTTTGATGTTTCTTTACCAGGAATATAGACAGCTTTTTTGGATGGACCAAAGGTGAGCCATACCAATATAAATTTTTAGCTTCATGTGACCCAATACGCCTTGAAACTAAAGAATGTCTCAGACTTCATGTTTATTTCCTCCCCTACCGCATACGATACTTTTCACTACACCTTGGCCAGTAGCGAAGTTTCTTTAAGAAGAAGTTGTCACTTTCGGACGAGTACGACGAAGAAGTAGTAAACCTACAAGTGTAGTGCCCGTGTGCTGCACGCAATGGTGTGATCTACGACGAGCAATTGTATTTAATTAAATAATGCAAATTAATAATAATACCAATTTGCTAAAGTAACTCATATCTAAAAAAGAAAGTATTAAAATCCTTCTTCGTCTAAATATTAAGGATCAAATTTGGAACGAGTCCCACCAAGCAGACGCTACGAACCGAAAGCCAAATCCCAGAACCGGTTTCGACCTATTGGGTCACATCAAGTGGGTGCTGGCAGAAAGGCCTTTATAGCCTATATGATAAATATATAAAGTAACTCAGTTATTAAGTTACTAATTTTGTGGTCATATTTTTTGTATATCCGAGGGGACTACTAAATAAAATGTCAGAAATTTACTAAATAATTAATAAATGCTTAAGAAAAAGAATGTTTTTCACCAATAAGCGACCATAGCCTATTCGGGCCCACCTGCAGCCACATCCCTGTTCCTTATGACATCGAAACCCCTTCATAGTATAACAGAGTTCCGTTTTTCAACCATCAAAAATCTATCAATTTAGCATTGCTCTTACCAAAACTAATTCAACCGAATGGAAAACGAAATTAAATAAACAATTGTAACTTTACAAATTATTCAAATTTTACTGATGTGAGTTGTAATTTAAATGAGGATACGGAGCTGTGGACTATTATTTACAATAAATTTCGTATGTGTATAATGAAGAATTCTTCAATTCTTAATTTTCAAGTTACAAAAAATAACTTCATATATTCAAATATTAATTTAACATATGAAGTTATATTTGTAAGAAAGACATTTCAATGAAATATACTTTTTTTTAGTCCTTCATTAAATGTAATTATTTATGTTCTATCCGACACTCTAACGAATGTAGCATAACAAGTTTATTTTAGTAATAATTTAATTCGTAAATGCCGACATTATAAAAAGAATACCATAAGTTTTTCTTTCTGTAAAAAGTGTCCATTCTAAAAAATATTGTTAACTACAGCGAGTATTTTATGTTGTTGTTCGGTGCCTTTGTATATAGCTAGAAAAAAAACTTTTTTGTGTTTCATTCCCACCAGCTACTCGTTCTGGTTCCGACCTACACTGTAGTGCAAAGCGGGAGGGTAGGGCGTAAGGCCCTCTTCAGCAACTTTTTAGGAATCGTGGGTATGGGTGAGTGGTGTGGTTAGGTAGAGAAAGATGAGACGGCCGAAATGAATACAGAAGAGAAGTGAAAAATTATCTGTGGAATATTACTGCTCCAGTATTTGCCTAAATGATCCAAGGAAACCACAGAAAACTTGGACCAGAGCAGCCGGACTCGGGTTCCAACCTGTGACCTCCCTAATGCTAAGCAATGATCTAGAGCACTAGACCACACCTGCTCTGGTCCATGTTTTTCTGTGGTTTTCTTGGATCATTTAGGCAAATTCTGGGGCAGTAATTTTCCACAGATAATCTTTCACTTCTCTTCTGTCTTCATTTCGTCCGTCTCACCTTTCTCTCCCTAACCACACCACTCACCCATACCCACGATTCCTAAAAAGTTGCTGAAGAGGGCCTTACGCCCTACCCACCCGGATTTGCACTACAGTGTAGGTCGGAGGGACTGCCCGCCCACCAACACGAGTAGCGGGTGGGAATGAAACACAAAAGAGTTATTTTTTTTCAGTTACACAGATCGATCGTAGTAAAGTACAAAAATATCGAATATACCGAATTACCGTTGCAAATAATATCTAAAATAATCCAAAATATATACCGAGTTAAAATTAATACAATAAATTAGAATACCGATAGTTATAAGTTTAAGTTTAATAAGTGTAAACATCGTGTATGTAAATAGTCGTGTAAATAAAAAACCAACAAAAACTACAGTCCACTATACCAAATTTATATAACCAAAAGAATCAAAAACGAGATACCATCATATCCGACAGTTGTCATCCACAGTTTTTTAAAACAATTACACCGATCGTTAAATTTACATATGTATACAGCTGAACAATTTGGTTGTAGAAAATTGTAAGAGTAATAATTTTTTTGTGTGTTGCAAATAAAGTTATTCAATTACCTAAAAACGCGAAAATATCTTCCTGACTGTAATTGATGTTTCTTTAACATTAGTATTCATAGAACGATTCATGCGCTCTCCAAAAAAAGTTTGAAACTCGTTAATGCCAACAAAACTCCATTAGGAAACACTGCACAAACATGCGTAGTGGATATAAAGAAAAAACAAAGGCCCGTCGAAATTGTAATACAAAGCAAAACTTTGTTATCTATCGACGTTGTAACTTTATCAAACACAGATAAACCATTTACCTCAGATACCTATTAGTAACTTTAAAATATTTGTCTAATTTAAATAATCTCATTGAAAACGCTAATCCAAAAAAAAAATTAGCCAGGTTAATAACGTACATATGACTAATTAGAAACATATCTAAATTGTATTAACAATAAATCACTTACCCTCAGTTTTTTATCATTTTATCAATTATCGTTACTATAATTTTGACAAACATCATTCCTTACAATACGTTGGACTCTTAGTAAAGCATGTTAATCACAATAAAGTATGAATTGGAAGGAAAAACGATTGATTTCACTAAATTTAATTTTAAAATGACAATATTATATTTCTATAAGTCTAAACTATGAACTGGTTTTAAATATCTTATTGATTAACCCAACTTGAGAAAGTAAAATCTATTGAAAACTGAGGCGTTATATTTGATTATAATTTTAAATTTAACAACTTGACGCTGTTGTCGCTAAAGCTAAACGATTTAGTTTTGTTATAAGATGGACTAGAGAATTTAAGAAACCCGAAACATTTTTGAATTTTTTGTTCTACCTCACTTGTTATACCGTTTCTTATGGTTTCAAAACCATGAGACTCACTTAGACATGCTAGAAAGGATAAACCATAAATTCCTTTCCATTTCCCATAAGCGGTGTGGTACGGTATGGTGTTGCGTCGATAAAGGCATATCAGTCTTATCACAACAAGTTCTTTACATCTTTTGCAAAACTTAATCTGCAGTTATGACATTGTTAAACTGTTTCCCTATCATTTAATTTAATATATATTAAATTTATAAACCCTAGACGGCTTGTTAAAACGTCCACTAAAAAATCCCCTGTATAAGCAAAAATAAGAAAATCTCTCCTAAATAATAAGATGTAAGAAGTTTTAAAAAGTTTTATTAAATATTAAAGTTAAAATTTAAAAAGCAAAATTATTTTTAAAGTGAAAATATTAGTGCCCTAAAAGTTGCTATAAGCACTTTTAAAAGAGAGAAATTTAAAGTCGGGTTCGCAGATTTAGTTAGGTATATACACTTTAAATATGACAGATTGTTAAAAATATATTTAGACAAGTTCATAACTTAGTTATAAGCGCTAAAGGGAAATGTCTTAGTTTCAAGTAACGCTACTGTTAATTTGTAAATGTTTAGGCAAGTCAAACATTAAGTTTCACAATAAGTACGTTCAGTTATAGCGTTGTTTGTCTGCACATAAATGTATATTCTTTTTAACTATGGAACTAAAGTTAATCATCGATGTCTGTCGATAAAGTTTTCTCAATGTATTTTTAATGGAAGAAATATCTATTACCAAATACTTCTGCAACCAGTTTAGAAGATATCTATATATTGCAAATAGTATAACCTATAGTCTGTCTAATTTTTAACTAAATACGTTTGGCAGGCAACATTTACTGGTTCACATATAGTGTTTAATAAGCTTGTAAGTTTATTTATAAATCGCTATGTACCAATAAAGAATATTATGGCTTCATAGTAGTTGTACAAAGTATTCAGAATTTTATTGACAATTGCTTAATAATGGGGATCACTGGTAATAGTTCTTAAAAAGTACGTAAAAGTAAAACCTCAAAAACTGAAGAGGTCACATGGGATATTATCAAGGTTGCACAAATAATGAGTTATTAATAAACTTCTGCCTGATGAAATATATATTTACTATTTTACAATATATTTGACGTTTAAGAACTTGTTACTTGTCTGTCTTCATTGTACTGTAACTTTCTGAACTGAATTTCATCATATTCTATATTTTGATGTCGTCAGTAATTAGGCTTCTGTATGAAAACAATTTAACAGCTAATACCAATGTTTATCCCATTAATATTGAATGCTGCTTGAGTATTAGTTATTAAAAGAAGCCTCGATTTGTTTAATCGTCAATATTTATCGGAAATAATTGATTTTATTATTTTATAGTATTCTGGATATACCTGGTATATCATTAATACAAACATAGCTAGGCACATAATTGTAGACATACGTCGGTACCTATAACTAAAAAAAACACATAATGCGGCTACATTCCATTCACAAATAGATATAAGGTACCAGTTAGTTACTGCTTTCTTAATGACCAAAAAAATCTACAAAACGAATATGACTAAAAAATAAGAAAAGTTGTTTTTGCTTCCCTTATTAAAAGTAAAAAAATCAACAAAAGAAAAACTGCGAAAGCTTTATTTTTCTAAAAATGTTCACTAAGGTATAGAAAAGGAGACTGTATCGATGGAAATAAATAAAAACCAAAAAGGATTTACCCTAATTAACCACAACACTTTTTGAAAATGTTAGCATTCTCTACGTAAGAAGTAAGTCCTTTTTTATTTTTATTCGTTCAGAAAAATTAAACATGAAATGATAAACAATAATATTTATGACTATAAATATAAATATAAATATGGAATCAACAGAAACAACTACTTCGAGGGCTAATACCCCTACCGGCTTTCGGTTCGTTGTGCCTGCTTGATAGGACGCGTTCCAAATGTGAGATCTTTGATCTTAATATTTAGACGAATAATGATTTTATTTCCTTCTTTTTTGAATAATATTTATGTTCTCTGTGATTGTGTTGGGTATTAAACGAAAATTTTATAAATTTTTGACTCATGGTATATGTAGAACACTTTCGAAGTTCTGTTTTGAAAATTTATTACTTCAAAATTTCAATTCCATTAAAAATTACTAGCGTTAAAAATCATTTATTTTCAGGAAAATAAAACCAATATTCACGTTATAAGAATATGCAGATATATATGTACCATAAAATACAGGTTTTGTATTCATTTTTATTCTGTATTTTTAAAAAACATTATCCAGTCTTTTTATCTTGAGCATGCTTTTTGTGTCTTATCATTCTATTTCATCGTACCAAGTCTTCTGTGACCCAATTCACTTTTTCCTCTCCTATAATTCTTCTACTGTATCAAGCGTACTTATTAGGTGTTTAATCAATACCAGAGTTTAATTTTTATGGAGCAACGCCGATTTAATTTATCTTTATCTTTCTATCCCATTTATTTCAAAAATTTGATAGCACAATTTCTTTTAATATTATCAAAACTATAGAAGCACAAAGTTAATGTTATACACTTTTTATTAGAAACTCTAACAATTGTTTCGGCTTATGCAGTCATCTTCAGAGAGTATTATTGCAACTAACTTAAAATTATGAAGTACAAGCTAATTTATAGTCTAATTATAGTCTACAGACACATATACATATATATATATATATATATATATATATATATATATATATATATATTTCTTAGAATTGTTACAGTTTTGTCCTGTTTATGATTGGTCGAAATATCGGACTATTTAGTCCTTCTGTACATCATTCATTACATTTAAATTTGAGTTGATGGCTTTTTATATTTCTAATTTTTCTAAAGAAATAAGTTTGTAACCTTTATTTTCTATGTGGATAATTGAAAGACGTTCATCGTTGATAGTATGATTTACTGAGATGCAATGTTGTGCCATACCTGTAGTGTGTTTTTTATCGGTTATGGATTTCTTATGCTTTCTTTTAATCTAGTTTCAAAATTCCTCACAGTCTGTCCTAAATAAATACTATCGCAGTTATTACAGGATATATTATATACTCCAGATTTTTTGAGTTTATGTATCTTATCAATTTTGTTGTTTATGAGTATTTTTTAAGGTATTTCTATTACTACTTATTGTTTTGATGTGGAGTTGTTTTAATTTGTTGCAAACATGTGAACTAATATTTTTATAAAACGTAATTGGGAACCATTTGTCTTTTATGTTGCTATTGGGAAGATAAAACTGTTTTAGAATTTGTTTCTTTTATTTTTTATTTATTAATTTGTCTATTAATCCAGCATTGGAACCGTTATTTTTGGCTATTGCTTTACAAAATTCTATTGATTTAGAGGAAAATTCATTAACCTATGGATTAGGCTATGAAATGTAGACAAATTGATATTAATATCCTGATTTGATTCAAACCGAATAATTACATCTGAAAATGTTTCTTTTCTATAAATATCATATTCTAAACTATTATTAACTAGTGTTATTTTAATATTTAAAAAATTTAAAGTGTGTTCTTTTTCTAACTCTATTGTAAATTGAATTTTGTTATTAACTGAGTTTAGTAATTGTAACAGAATATTCAATCTGTTTGTTCCTGTATAGATACAAAGTATATCATCTACATATCTTAGCCACGTAAATATGTTTTTAATCACCGGGTTATTCCTATTCAAAAAATGAGACATATAAATTTCCTCAAATAGAAGTGACAACGGGGAGCCCATAGGTAAACCATCTACCTGCTTATAGAATTTATTATTGAAAAGTAGATAATTTTGTTTTAAGCAACAATTTATGAGTATTAATATTTTTTGTTTTTGTAAATTATCTAATTCTGTAGTATTAACCATTTCTGTTAGGATTATAATAAGGGCTTTTACAGGAATTGAAGTGAATAAACTTTTAACATCGAATGATACTAGTTTAGAGGTTACAGGTAATTGTTTTGTTCTAGTTTTTTCTATGAATTCGAAGGATTTTTTTATTGATCATTGAGGCTTAAATTTTAAGAGAATTCGAAGTTCTTTACTTAAAAATTTAAATAATTTATATGTTGGAGAATTTTTTTTAAATATTTAAATTCGTTAATATATTTCCCACTAGCGTAATTTATGTCCCATTGTTTTCCTTATCAAATACCTACCACATTTTATAATGTTGTTTTAATATTTATATTAATGTTGACTTCTTACAGGACTGTTATTCATTGATTAATTATAATTTTGTTCTTTTTATTATTAATAAAAACTACTGAATCTCTTACTAAAAAGACTTTCGAGGCATCTACGGGTTCTCCGATAAATTCTTTAACTTTCTTTGCGTTCATTTGTCACTCCAACTAAGAATTTTATAATTCTACTAAACTAACTGCAAATGCATTTGAAATTTAGGTAACTGTAAAAATACTTTTATTAAGTTGCCATAACTTAAGAAAAGTCAATTGCGGTAAAGTCAAACGGAACGAGATGCGACTATTTACTTAGCAGTTGTGATGGAATACTTGGATCGAGAAGTTTTCCAACTTGCCGAGAAGGTAACGTCACGTCACGGAGACATCAGAGGAAACTTGATACCGCTTCAGTCTGCCATCCACTTTTCCAAACTGCCCGTTCGATATCGGAAAGAATTGAATAAACCGCCTTCATGTTACAAATATCAAAAGGGAAATTTATTATTAAATATTCAAGTCGTCGTCGTTTCTGCTCTATAAAAAAGGACGAAAATTGAACGCAAACATTTTCCGTAAATTTGTTGTTTCCCTTGTGTCTCCACTAAAAGAAAAATTCTAAGGAGTTGCTTGTATATGTTACCGGCAATGTACAAAATCCGGCATTGTGCGAAATACCCAGTAATTGTGCAAACTAACCAATTCACCAGGTATTCTGCAAAATGACCACAGTTTTGGATAATCTACAATATGACGAAGTGATTTTAGACAATTCACATAATGTCTGATGCAACAGTCAATCTGTAGCTTCAAAATATTTACATCTCACAATGACTAGATAATTTTAAGATGGACAACAAGACTGGTATTATTAAAATAAAAACGCTATATTTATATTGATAATTTATAAAACATAGAATTTGTTTTGATGGTAAGATTTTATTATGTAAATGTTCTTTATGTTAGGAAATTTAAGTGTCCTAAATCCTTTCCTATTTCTTCACATCCTTCTAATTTACGACCGTGAAAAATGTATTGTTTGAATCAAAATTGGTAACTTTCGAATCTTGTAGAGGCTTCCAACATCAACATTTTGGTTACAAATTTATTACTTTAACTGTCAAGGGTTTCGTTGTCACGGTTGACCGGTCCCTCAAATTATACCGTGACGTCTTACTTTCTAAATTCATACTATCTTTTTATGTGCTGTCTCTGTCTTCTCACCCCCTGTTACTGATCTCCACCCACATTCTTTTGTACCTTTCCCTACTCCATATTATCGTAAGTCTGTATATGTAAAGTTAACTTTAAGAGAAGTATTCATTGGTCTGCCAAGAGAAGTCTTCAAAATCAAATTGATTAAGGCTTTCGCGGCCAGTTGATGAACTGATGTTGTCCTTCTTCGGGTGTACAGGCCGCCGTCGGTTGGAATTGCTTCCTAACGTTTCGCTAGCACGAGTGGCGAGCTTCTTCAGAGGTCTATCCATTTTCGCTGTTGGTTGTAGACTGTTCCTTTCTCCTACGCAGATGGTATTTATGCCTGTGGGAACAAGCTCCGCCCCCTACCCATTACTAGATATTATATCAACAAACTTCACATACTGCTTAGAATATTGTGGCTTTACCATTTTATTAATAATACATATAATTGTACTTAATAACCAGAAAATTTTTGATGAAGTAGTATATTGAAAGCAAAAGTAAAATCACTAACACTATAATAATCCATTGTTAATCAACGATAACAATATCAATTGTCTGAAGAAAGCTGAACTTACTACTTCACATTTAACTTTCAAGTATTGGTTATTTTGTTCGTTTTCATTTTCTTCTAACTTCACTTTCACTAAGTGAATTTTGTAATTCTGTTTATTCTGATGTCGTCAATAAATAGGCTTCTGTTTTGTGTGGTACAATTTAAAACGGAATACTAAGATTAATTTAACGAAGAATGAATTCTAGAAAACTCTTTATTTATCTGAATTAATAAAATTAAAAGAAAGCAAAATGAACGAAATAGTAATCGTTGCCAAAAAATGTGACTATTATCGATATAATTTTCTTAAACTTTTAAATCTACCTACATGAACTTCCGACAAAATACAACTACATTTCAAATCTCTTTGGAACAGTGACCGTACAAGCCGACTACTTTATTTACTAAGGATCTATATTACTCAAAAGTTTTAAGAAATGTTTCCTATTAATTGTATTGAACACAAACTAAACATTTGAGGCTTTTCGTGTTCTATATTTCTTTACACACATACACTTTTTAATTTAATGCTATTTATTTTTTTATTGGATGTTTTAAAAGGTTACGATACCTACATATAGTTTTTAAATATAAACTTCAGTATTTCTGATCCAAAATCGTTTTGAACATATTAAACATTGTGACCAGAACAACTGAAAAAACGTTTGCCAAAAATATTCGTGTACAGGTAGTACAAATAATGAGTCATTCGTTAGCTACTACTCAAATGTAACAGAATGGAATGGTGAGACATACAAAGTTTTAAATAGTGTATACATTCATACTCTGACACATATTACCTTTGTTCCTGACACAAATTGCGAATACGATTTTTTCTGAAAAAGGAAATTAAAATACGAGGATGGATCAAATATAATCGAGCCTTTGTTCATGAAACATTCATTTTGAAAAGTTTCACAAAAACACAAATTTCTCTATTTTTCGACATATCCATAACCTCCTTGTTTGTCTATACATTTTCCCCAACGCATTGGTAGTTTTTTAATCCCATTTTCATAAAAAGAAGCAGGACGGGTGTCTATCCAGTTGCGCATAAACGTCTCCACCTGTTCATCAGTCTGAAATCGCGAATCGCTCGTCTCCTAGTGATTCTTTGAGGGGGTCAAACATGTGGAAATCACAAGAGGATAGGTCTGGGCGTGCGTTGAAGCTGCGATACTCATACCGCCTAGCGTTATCGTGCAAGAGTAACAAGTTATGAATGGGGTGCGTCTTCCTTTTTCGGCGATAAGTAAGTTTTACCTGACTGAGAAGTCAGTTGTACAGGCAGTAGTAGGCTGCATTAATAGTTCTTCGCTCGTGCAAAAAATCTACCAACAGTACCCCTCTCCAGTCCCAAAAAATCGTGGTTAAAGCTTTGTCTGCAGACAGATGTGTTTTCGGCTTCACTGGGTTTGATTCATCTTTGCGCCGCCACTCCAGGCTTGCTCGTTTTGTTGTTGGAGTGTAATGGTGTACCTACGTCTCATCGCAGGTTCAACTTCCTCTCTAAATCGAGTGAGAAGCGCCTGAGAGATGCGAACTCGAGCACCTTTTGATCTTCACTCAGCAACTTTGGAATTCAAAGAGCTGAAATTTTTCGGAATCCCAAGTTTTTCGTTATGATTGTGTGGACACTTTCATGGCTGATGCCGAGTTCACCAGGACGTGGCGTGGCGGTCCCCTTTAATAAGGTTCTTAACGCGTGCAATGTTAACCGGCGAAATGCTGGTGCGCGGACGACGAGGATGATTTACATTTTCGACACGATTACGATTACACCTATCGTTAAATTCTCTGCACCAAACTTTTAGACGTGCTTGCAATCTGCGCAAAATTTCATCTGGTTTCACGTTTTCACGTGTAAGAAACTTAATAATAATTCGTTGCGCATCGCTGCTATCCACCTCTTTCTCACTCATTTTGATAGCTATTAACGTATTGACCAAGCGAAAACAGCAATACGACGCGTTGTGTCCATGCCTCCTAATATCCCCACTTCAAGTTCCTGTCTCCTAGATGCGCCTTGAACAAATATCCGGCGTGCAATTTAAAAAAGCTCTTTTATATTTGATCCACCCTCGTAAAAGTAAAATATTGTTGGAATAATTATTGTATTATGTACTAGTAATGTGAGTTATTACAATACCTAATTTTTCTGTTTATTGTTATACTTTAAGTTAGTGTAATTAATTAATCTTATGTGAACGGTTTATGTTTGATATTTCGCAATATATTTTTGTAATGTAGTTTCAATTGCAACAATTTATTTAATATACAAACTGAACTTATTTGTGTTGTTAATTAATAAAACTTCACAAACACATTATGTTCGTTCTACACTATTACACAACACATATACAGAATCCCTGATTTTTTACGATCCTATGCTCCAAACAGATCCTTTTAAAGATCGTTCATGCGGCTGTCTGTCTATCATAGCTGATAACCTTAAATTAAAAATTTTGGTATTGCCGAAAAGGCAAATTTGCCTCATACATTTGTGAAACAGCTTAAACTTGATACTCTCTGTACGCAAATAGAATTTACACGCAGCCACTTCTATCGAACCAGGCTTATTCTAGTTTATGTATTATTTCTGCAATTTATCTTTCGAATAATTATAGGGTCAAAAATAGAATATAATAGTGGCAGTGGCTGTGGCTAAATGCCCAATGGCTGTAGCTATTCATCCAAATTTGGAAGGGTTCAGCTAGTATTGGATAATTTAGTACATAATATAGCTCTGAACTATTATAAGGGTTAATGTAAATATGAATACACAACCGCTTGGCACCATTTTCTTGAGGTTATTCTTTCCCACGGATCAATTCACTTCTTCAATCCTTTTTATTTTCAACACCCAATATACACATTTCGTACAATCAATTTTTACGAGCTCCGGGCTTTGTGTGTATTTGCCAGGAATTTTCTCGGGATTGAGCTCTCTATGCGATAGTGTTAGGAAAATCTGTTCGATCCTCCTATCTGTTTTATTATCTTGAAATCGTCAAGCCGTTATCATATATTTTCGTACAGAACGATTGATTTTGTGTACCAGAAAGATTCCTGATCTTTGCTCACAAATATTGTGGTCCTGATGGTTTATCTCCTTAAAACTTTGCGATCAATAAAGGATCCCCGTTAATGATGATAGTGTATTCATATTGTGAGAATTTGAAAGACATTACAAACCTAAAATGATAAGTTTATAGAGAGATATTACGAACAGCGTTAAAAAATAACAATTATAACTAACGTCAATAAATTCTAAATCAAATATAAGTTAATTACAAGCCTCCAAAAGGTGCACTAGATGGTTTATCTCCTTAAAACTTTGCGATCAATAACGGATCCCCGTTAATGATGATAGTGTATTCATATTGTGAGAATTTGAAAGACATTACAAACCTAAAATGATAAGTTTATAGAGAGATATTACGAACAGCGTTAAAAAATAACAATTATAACTAACGTCAATAAATTCTAAATCAAATATAAGTTAATTACAAGCCTCCAAAAGGTGCACTAGATGCTTTATATACTTAAAATGCGCCAGATATAGGATATCAACAATATCTAGGGATACTTTGGAAAATGTTAATTTTTGAATCAAGTTTGATCAGTATTTAATACTACAGCAGCGTTATTAAAATACAAAATAATTCTGGGCCTTCTTTCTCGCTCTAACGCGACTTGAACGCAGCTTGATGAGTAGAATAAGATACGATTAGGGAAGAGACATTCCATCAGGACGCGTTAAAGCAAGAAAGCAGGCCCAGAATAATTTACTACGAGGGTGGATCAAATATAGACGAGCCTTTTTAAATTTCTCGCCGGATAGTTATTCAAGGCGCATCTGGACGTTAGGAATTTCAAGTGGGTATATTAGGTGGTACGGAAGCGACGCGTGGTGTCCTATTGCTGCATTCGCTTGGTTAATATGTTAATAGCTATCACAATGAGCAAGAAAGACGTACATAGCAGCGTTGCGCAACGAATTATTATTAAGTTTCTTACACGTGAAAACATGAAACAAGCTGAAATTTTACGCAGATTGCAAGCACAATTCGGAAATGAAACGTTTTCGTGGCAACACGTAAAGGTTTAAAAGTTTGGTGCAAACAATTTAACGATGGGCGTAATCGTAATTGGGTCGAAAATGTAAATTATCCTCGTCGTACGCGCAACAGCATTTCGCTAGTTAACATTGCACGTATTAAAAATCTTACTGAAGGGGACCGCCACGTCACGCCACTGTGCTTCAGATATTTGATGAACTCGGCATCAGCTATGGGAGTGTCCACGCAATCATAATGAAGAACTTGGGATTCCGAAAAATTTCAGCTCGTTGGATTCCAAAGTTGCTGAGTGAAGATCAAAAGGTGCTCGAGTTCGCATCTCTCAGGCGCTTCTCACTCGATTTAGAGAGGAAGGTGAACTTTTTTTGCACAAAATTGTAATAAGTAATAAATTAAACGTGAACAATTAGTTAGCAAGACTGCCCTGCACCTTCTAGGTATTGATATAACGTGATTATCTATGTGCTCTTGTGGAAGGAGGTTCTAATGCTAGAAAAGAAACTGTTGGTACTTTTCACGAATTCGGACACTAACCATGATCCACACATGCTCTATGGAAGTATAAAATTTCCACCAACTGTTCCAACAACTACAGACTGAATAATGTCTTTTATATAACATTCTGCGTTGACGAATTGGTTTAACAAAACTAGATCTATTTGCCCACCTAATATGATCCCTCTCCAAACCATTACTGTGCCACCTCTGTAGCTGAGCACTTCCTAAAAATGTTTCAGCCTTTCCGCTTCGTGGGTTCACCCCAAACTCTCAGTCTCCAATTATCTAGTCGCATTCTGAATCTTGATTCGTCTAAGAAAACAATCGTAGACCATAATTCTCGTATCGATCGCAAGTGTTCCTCTGCCCAAAAAGCTCTGTACCCTAGATTTCCCCAGCTTCGTGGAAATATTCTGAGGGAGTGTTTAGAGTGAAGATTCACTACTTGTGAATGACGTCTGTTATTTTGATGATGAACCAACACGTCAATTACTGAATGGTTAATCTAACCTTGAAGGATGAGGTAGCTTTTTTGGATGGCAGTTGTAAATCGTCTGTTACCTAGATGATGAGAAATAACACTTCGAGAGAAGTGCCCAAGCGCTGTGCCACTACAGACCAGCTTGAAGCATCTCAACTGTTTTAGAAATTCCTTTCAGCAGTAAATGTTGACGTTGTCCACGTTTTTTCATGTCTATTCGACAAAAAATTACGTCACAATTAGCCCAAAATCACATTAAACGAATAAATTTTGACAGATTATCAATCACAACAAAGGGCTGACAACTAGAAAAACGAAGAAGAGATTGTAGCAAACATGTATGATAAGCCACTTTAAGAAAATAGTCTTAGACTTTGTTCACTTGTGTATTTTGAATGTTGGAAGTTTGAAGAACGTGTTTCCGAAACTTCAGAATAAGGCAATAGAAATTAGATGCTTATAAAACAAAATAATACCCAGAATTTGCAATTCGGACATGCACACCGAATATTCCGTACTGTAAAAAAGTTTATCTACAAAATTTATTTATCTATATTTGTTTATTAGTTAATGAAATAAGATTATTTCACTGGTGCACAGATGTGCCACTTCTTTTGATTCCTATGGGTAAAAGTTTATTACATCCAAACTATTTACAACCATATACACACTAATTTTATTGTACGCCGTGATTGCTACTTATTTTTACGAAAATACTAAATGTCTATAAATTATGATTTATTGTATGAAACCATATGTTATTAAATACTGTATGTTTAGAGAGATCTTGATGTGTTTGGTACTATATGTTAATGTACTAAAATGATATCTGTTAAAAATGTTTGATGTTTGAATGGTTTGAATCTAAAATGATTGAATGATGAATTGATTCTGCAATTGAATGTAAAAATACTTATTTTAAAATGAATTTAAGAACCGCCCCCCAGAGGAGGGGTGGTTCCGATGCACCGACACTTGAAACAACAAAAAAAGGAAGGGAAACGTAAACATACAAAAATGCAATATTGCAAGCTATGTGTCCTGGAAATGGACCGATGGGCCAAAAAATTACCCCCAATAAATCTATCGACTAACTTAACTCTAAAAGAACATTTGGAAACAAAGAAAATATAATACAATAGGGCTAAACGACAATACCAAGAAGGGAAAAAATATGACACATACAAAAACCATAAATTGCAAAAGAAAGGAACAGACAGCAAATGCACATGATAATACAAAAATTACAAAAATCCGAGAAGTAAAAAATGCATGACTAATATGGCTAACATATTACAGAGACAAAAAATAAAAAGATGAATATATGCCAACAATATTTTTATTTTTAAATATTTGTATCACTTATATGTAATGTAAATCGTCGTTATTGAAAAACCCACCGGTTTCAGACCTACTTAAATTCAATTATGCGTGTATACAGTTCCTTACAGGTATTCTTATATAATGAAGTAAAGATAATTTTTACCGCGTACCTCAGGATACTGTCAGAGGTTTAAAATTTACCAGTTTATATTTGGACACAACGTTTCAGGAATATTACGCTTGAAAGTCGTTTACAAAATTGTCCTCTCTGTCTCTCTGTCTATCATTTCTCAACAAAACTATTTCAAAATCTGAAAAAACACGAAAGTAATCCTACTGAATACTGCAATCCAAAATTATTTCGGTTGTCTTCCGTTACTAAATATAGTTTAAAAAGATATAGGCCACCACTGGTCGCCACTACGGAATCCCAATTAAAAATTCGTAATTTCCAGTACGCTCCTCTTACTTATTACTTATTTCATTAAGAATATTATTTAACGTTAGTTAATAAGCTATACACCAGCATTTATCTACAAACGTAGACTTGGATCTTGGATTATTAGTCGTACTATAACGAAACGGTCTGTTTTGCCCCGCATTCGTCCAACCAACCAACCTATTTTGAGTACCTAAAACGATGCTGCTCGGTTTTCCCTACATCATCCACAGGAGAGACAACAGTCCACCAAGTGCCGGTGACAAGGTCGGCAACGGCCCAGTAGCCGTCGGCCCCAAAATAGAGTGCAATTTTTTCATAAACGTAACCATTATTACCCCGACGAAATTCACCCGTTCAGGAAATTGGAAGTTTCTGTAAGTCTCTGATGTTCTTCAGTTTGTTGATAAACTTCACGATCGGACTTTAAAAATAGTAATTTGGCTGACATAAGAGCTGTATGAATGAAGAGCACTGAGACTATTTTGGATGTTACATTAACACTAATTAAAAGCATATTGCTTTGAACTACACCGACATTTTGCAGAGAATTTGTGTTTGACATTGTTTCTAATAAAGTTTGTTGTGACTAAGAGAACATTTTCATTTTCTTTTTTTTTTTTGAGTATACTAATCTTAACATTATTTAATAACGCAACTAATTTTGTGGAAAGGGAACTACTATAATGTGGTAGCACGTAGTATAAAAATTGTGTGCATTTTTAAATTTTAAATTATTTGTTTTTAGAAATGCTTAAGGACACTATGCCCCAAAATAGTATTCGAACAATAAATAATAAATAACAAATCTGCAAATGATTGCCCTTTTATATAAATATGTAGTATTACCAATTTTGATAATTTTTTCCTTGTCTAAATTTTATTAATTGGATACTTCCTATAATTCCTAAACCCTCTAATTATTAAACTAATTAAGAATAATTTCCCAATGAATAATTGTACCTATTCCGTATTTATTTCGAAACTTTTATTACCCTCTTATACTTTTGAATAACTTTTAACGGAACCGACTAATAAGTGGCAATTTTATTTATACTTCTTACATAGTTTTGCCAAACAACAGTTCATTATATCAATGTCATAAATATTTTTTACCACAAACACAATTTCCATATTTACGACAGATTTGAATCATCATTTTTGTAAAACATTATGATGAAATAACCAAAAATACAATTTGAACGGAATGTCTATTTTCTATTCATTATTATTATCTATCTATTAATTTGTAAGTTTTTTTTCACTTTTAGTTTTAGATTGCAGATATTTATTTCAATTAACGTAACTTTCCATATTACTTGTGATTTCAAAGTAACTGAGATTTGTTTATAATTTTAAAATTTAAGACTTCCGAAAATAACTCAAAGAAAATAAGTAGGTGAAAACGGAGGAAATTTCTGCATGATGTGTAATAATACTCGATTTAGCATCTCTTTTATTCAAACTTTGGCATTCATTAGTGAGCAGTGACGCAAATTCTATAAAACCACATGATCAAAATCGCTTCAAAACTAAAAATTATTACGACTAAGTTGTATTTTTAAAGGAAGTTATTTCAACAAAATTGACAAATTTAATTGACGTATAAGTGAAAAAAATAGAAAATCCTTGACAAAACTAGTAAACTTAAATCAAAACGTGTTTTCAATTTAAAAGCAAAGTGTTATTTATTTTTAAATCTGAACAAATATCGTTTTGAATAACATTGAAGCTTTCGAGCCTGTCAAACTATTTATGTATCAATTTCTTAATGCAAAGTATTTCAGGTATAAAAATAATTTCAATTAGACATTCAAAATGATATAATATATAAGTAATACACCACATAATAGTACAATTTAGTACTCTTTTACCAAATTTTATTTCAATAATTCGGTAATTGTTTTCATCGGCCACAATCAGTGTCAGTTATCCTTGAAAATGTTCTCTGTCGATCAAAACAATTGTCGAGTTTAGAGTTGTTTTTATTTATATTATTATTGTATATCTATTATTCCAAATGTTTGGCAGGAAATGTGTATTGAATGTTAAGTATTCAAGTTTTTTGTTTTGAGTACCGGGATAAATCGGTTTACAAATTCACCACTTCCCCAGATGTATTTGCTTACCAATACTATAAATATTAAAAAAAGCTAAGTCAGTATAGACAATCAATTCTGGAGTTGTTAAAAAGGTTGTCTATATAATAAACTCTCTCATAGTCAAATTATACAAACATTTTCAACGTGAGAAAGTGGTTGTCTACTAAATAAATAATTTTCTGAATATTTTCACCTAATTTTGTCGATAAAGTCAATTGTTTTTACATGTCGTTAAAGAAGCTGTCTGATAATTATCTCATTTTAATAACTTCTTTTAGCAATTTGCTAATAAAATTATTGATTTTGTAGTTGTAATATAAACGTAGATAATGGAATATAGTGTTCTGATGTAAACAATATTAAAATATTAGTCCCTATTAATTTACTTTTAAATTAATTTTTCTTTATTTTTTTACAACCAGTTGAACTTTCCGATACAGTTAAAAATTGTGTTTCAATCTTATATATTTGTTTAATAAATAGCATTTATGCTTCACATAATTATGATTGACTAGAACGATTTCGTTTTGAAGGATCTCTAAACCTTTGAGCGAAATCTGAAATTAAAAGTAGATCTGCACTTCTTCTTTTCATAAAAAAAATACTTTATCTCCTTTTCTGTATATCCTGCGTTGTTTGTAAAATATATCCACCAAATATTATTTCTTTTGCAAATCTAAAGCTCTTGCAGATAGAGGTAAAAATAATAAATTTTATATAATTAATAATAGTAGGTAAATAATGTAAAATAAATTTGTTTACAACCAAATCTTATTCAAAGCAAAATCGACTAACACCAGCGCTCTTAATTTGTCTGTAAAAAAGTATATTTTTAGGTAGTTTAAGACGAAACGTCGTGGTATTGTATGCTATAAGAAAATCCTAACTTTAATTTGGCTCTACTGTAATAATTTAATTTTGTAAAACTGCAGTTAACGAACAGATTTAACAAACACATGAAGAGAAAGTATTAGTAAACATTTCTTAAAAATATTTTTAATAAGCACATTTAATGTAATCCAGGTTGGATTAGAATGTGACTAAATAACTAAAATGACGTCACAATATGAGGATATATTGGAACAATTAATTTTGATTTTGTTACTAATATATCGCACTTGGTTAACTAAGTTGCTTTTGTGTATTTGGTTAGCACTGTAGCATTAATTACACCGAATAGGAATAACGATAATTACGAAACGAGATTATAACCGCTTTATGCAAGAAATTTATTTGTAACATGCTGAGCTAATAAGCAAGGAGAATACCCAACGCAATAACTTCATTTTCATTAAACTGTTTCGGCTAATATCCATTTTACCATGTGCAAATATAGTTTAAAAACTAGACGCTTAATTAATTTTTAATCTCGATATAATTTTACTAATATTTGCAAAACAAAATTAAAGACAGCTTTTAGTTGATGTTCCACAAAGATTTAACATCTACTTCCTGAAAAAATGACACATTCAATCGCAAGGAAGATTAAATTTTGTTTACTCGTTTATCTTCTCATATTGTCTAATTTAGCAGAAAATTCAATATTCTACGCTGTATGTTACAAACAAAAGACTTCCTAATATTAGCGTTTACCCCATATTATGGGGTAAAACTAATATTTAGTACAAACATAAAACGTATCCTTAACCATCTTGATGAAAATAACGTTATTGGTATGGTGTATCGGAAATTCCACGACAAAACAGTTTCATTTCACGCATGAGAAAATCACGTCAGTATTTTTTTTAAAAATACGTTTCTTATTAATTTCAAAAATTACATAGTGTTCAAATAATTAAATTAATAAGTGGATATTTCCTACTTGAGTTTTACATTTATTTATAATATATCTGAAATATATATAAAAACAGAAAAAATCTTGATTAACATATCAGCATCAACAATTAGACAAGCCAACGTGGATTAGGAAACTAAGACCAGAGATGTCATTTCTGCTGATGCACTATGCGATATTTCCTTAGCACATCAAAATTTTGAGATATCTTAACGTCAAATTCCAAACAATGTAATTTTTAAATATACATATAAATATGGAATCAACAGAAACAACTACTCCAAGGGCTAATACCCCTACCGGCATTGAATTACACTGTTGATTCCGATGGACTTCTAGACGAAAATATAACATATTCAAAAAAAGAAGGAATTAAAATCCTTATTCGTCTAAATTTTAAGATCAAAGATCTCACATTTTGAACGCGTCCTAACAAGTAGGCACAACGAACCGAAAGCCACATCCCACGGCCGGTTTCGACCTATCGGGTCTCATCAGGTAGGCGCTGGCAGAAAGGCCTTTACAGGCTATATTAAAAATATAAATTTATCTATTTTTATTATTCTGCAATTCCCCCCACCTCTTGTTCAAATAGAATTAGTCTTTATAAATAGTTCCTTAAGGTTTTAGATTTTAGTAATCTTTTGTATATACTCTTGTAAATGGCCGTATCGGCCGATACATATGTCTAATTCGTAGACGAAGATACAACGTGTTCAAAAAAAGAACGCATTAAAATCCTTTTTCGTCTAAATTTCAAGGATCACAGATCCCACATTTCGAACGCGTCCTACACAGTAGGCACAGCGTACGGAATGATACATCCCACGACCGGTTTCGACCTATTCAATACTTACAATGTAATTTTTGACCTTTTTGTAAGCGTTGTTACATGAAACAAAAGAACAAAATAAATAACCAAGAGACACATCCTTGATGTCTGAAACAGAATTTGGCCTCAGGGTTACCCCAGCATATCTAGATTTTGAAATATATTAACCTCAAAATCCGAAAGATTTAAATTTGGCCTGTTTAGTTTTAAGATAAGGATATTTAAAAAATGTAATGCGCTGAAACAACTGTGGGTCATATTCGAGTTCGCTGTTGGTGAATACAACAAAAATTATCACCCTCTCTTCTAATTCTCTTCTCAGCCCTCCATAGTAATGGTCCGGAAATCGAAAAAATAACTCGAAAAAAGAGCACTACTATGACGGGTTGAAAAGAAAAAACTAAAGGAGGGTAACAATTTTCGGTCCTCTTACGTCACATAGACTTGCTATCAAAATGGCCAAAATTTGAATTGTTTTATTTTTGAGGTTAGGATATCTTAAAATCCTGACGTGCTGAGGAAATTGTGTGGCTATATTTAGACTCAACGTTACAAACTATGTAGTATATGACTGCCCCTTTATTATTCTCATCTGCAACCTCTGATTTCGTTGAACTGTATTATTTATCCAATGAAGTACAAAAAGTGGTTGTTCTCTCCTTTATTCCGCCTACGTCTATACGTATCTCCAGAGGCTTGACTATAAAATTTATAATAGATCCAGTTGAGTAAATGGTAGAAAGCTGTTACGAAAATTTCATTGTCTCTGATCATTACCGTAATAATTAACGTACTAGAAGGTAATCCGTATCGCTCTGTCTGTTAACCGCTAACATGAATAAGTAAGCCAGCGAAACCTCTATACTGTGGTAATGGTGTGCTAAAATAGCGTTAGTCGAAATTCCTAGCATTAAGTTAACAAGGGGCTCTTTCGGAGCTTCAACATCATATACTACACGATCGCTAATACATCCACACATACATGTACAAATACATATGCACATATCGTTTATAAATGTAAATAGAACGGAATTTTTAATCACAAAGAGTTAATAGAAAAGCCATGATCAAAACTGGTATTACTCAAACGTGAACTTTGTAACTACGGTAACGTTACGTATTTTAGCATGTTTGTATATCAAGTTAATCAATTTAGTTTTACATCAAAGGAACAATTTTTATTTATGCTGTTGTGTAAATATTGCTTTGAAATAATTAGTGATGTGAAACAGCAAGGACCAATAACATAATGAAATGAATAATTTACAAAACTAAGTTATGAGATTCTGTTCTCGGTCAAAGTCAAATCTTTCAAACGTGGTCCCTTTCTCACAATTATATAATCACGACCAACACTGCATGACTGAAACCGATTTTTACCAAAACTAGAAATAATTTGTATAAACTAGTATTGCCCGTAGTCAAAAGTCGACCAACATGTCACATTATTTTATCTGAGTAATTAAAACAAAAACGTACTTGGCAGGAAACAATTAACCACTGACCATTAACCCTTGCATGCTTCTTGCAAAGTTCATGTAACTTAAGCTGTTGGTACTATTACCGAGCGGCGTGGTCTAGTGCTCTAGATCATTGCTTAGCATTCGGGAGGTCACCAGTTCGAACCCGGGTCTGGCTGCTCTGGTCCAAATTTTCTGTGGTTTCTTTGAATCATTTAGGCAAATGCTGGAGCAGTAATATTTCGCAGATAATCTTTCACTTCTCTTCTATATTCATTTCATCCGTCTCATCTTTCTCTCCCTAACCGCACCACCCACCCATTCCCACGACTCCTGCAAGGAGGCTGAAGAGGGCCTTTACGCTCTGTCCTCCGGATTTGCACTACAGTGTAGGTCGGAGGGACTGCCCGCCACCAGCACGAGTAGCTGGTGGGAATGTAACAAAAAAGTTTTTTTTTGTTGGTATTAATTTTAAATTATTGTACTAAAATCGTCTTTGTACTTTAATGTGGACAGTGGCACCGTATACTTTTTCGGTGTTTTTAAATTGTTGTACATACGGACAGATGAACACATGTACTTTTTATTTGATACCACTCATTATCGTATATTTACACGACACTCGCGAAATGCTGGTCATGACTTTTTTCGCACAAAAATTTAACGAAAATACATATACTCAATAGCTCAAGCTCTAGCACTAAACATCCGAAATATTTTTCAATAACAAAGTTACCTTCTTCAGGGACCGAAAAGAACTCAATACAATTGAGTATACGAGGGTTGCTCTTTATATTTTGAGCATTGGCAATACTAAGTGTTAACAGGGCGCCTGACGTTTCTAATTGAAAGTTTGAACTTTTTAATTATAACTTTCTTCAGAATGTATTTTCAATTGAGCACAACTTGTGTCATTTACGTACAGTGACATGAAAAATTTTTCTCACCAAAAAAATGGAATTAACTCGTCAACATTTTCGTGCAATGATTTTTTACGTCTACTATCGACGTGGATTATCAAGACAGGAGTGCATCGACAAACTTACTTCGACTTTTGACGATGAACTTCATCCTTGGCCACTGTGAAACACTGGTATAACGAATTTAATCGTGACCGCAGTCCTATCAAGGACAAAAATCGTGAAGGTCGTCCAAAATCAATTATTGGTTGTTGTGCCAGAAAACATTGATGTTGCGCGAACTGATATTGCAAGATTGTCTTATGACTTATCGTAAGATTGAGTTATCCTTGGGTATTAGTATGACAAGTATCAGTAAGATATATCATGAACATTTATCTGTGAAAAATATTTGTTCACATAATTTGACAGAAACTCAAAAAGATTCTTGTGTCAATTGGTACACAAAAATGCGCAAGACATACAATTGCGGTGCATCAAAAGCTATGAATAACATCTATACAGGATCTATGTATATGAGTCCGATACAAAACTGGAATCCACCGTAAGGGTCTTCTAAGACAAACCAAATCCGACAAAAGCGATTCGCACGTGAAGCACTTCGAAGCAAATGATCGCCTATTTCTTAGGAATAACTAGACATGTGGCAACCATGCCGTTAAAGCAACATAGAGCGATAAATTCTGATCTGAATGGTTCACAACCATTTGTTTGCCAACAGTGCTTGGTCAAATACGAAAAAAAAAGCGGCCACGACAATGCAAGCTCTTACACATCGGCTGAAACAACCATAGGTTTGACTGGCCAAAAAATAGAATTGATGGGTCACGCTCCGTACAGTCCCGACTTGTCGCCAAATGACTTATTCTTATTCCCGCATATTAAAAATACATTGCGTGGCCAACGTTTTTCGGCGTCTGAAGCAGCCGTTGATGCATTCAAAAACCATGTTTTAGAGGTACCTCAATCGGATTGGAAAAAGTGTTCGAGCGCATACAAAAGTATATTGATCAGCATGGTGAATGCTTCGAATACTTCAATAAATTGCTGTCTTTTCAATATTAGCCTCAAAATATAAACAGCAACCTTCGTATATGTAGATGAAAAATTTGCTCCGGTTTGGTCAATAATTATTCTGTGTATTGATGAGATTAGACAAGAGCGAAATCGCGATCCACATCTGGTAATTTCGATAAAATTTTGACCAAGAACTAAATTTTGTTTATTAAAAATTTACTTATGTCACACCAAATTAATAATCTAATAATATATTAGATGTAAGAAATGCATTTTTAATTAAGAGTTTGTCGAAACTACAAAGTGTGTATCTAATACATATATGTGAAATGTAATGACTCCACCAAAAGGAAATGTAACATGCTTACACATATGATAAATGACATTTTCTTATATCCTAAAAGGGACAGTGGTACAAGCGGAAAAAACGCCATTTGTACATTCCAAACAGAGACGTCTCTAACGAGTTTTATTATATTTCAGACTAAACGCGACCTAAAGGAAGTCCCGAAAAAGTTCCGCCCTAAAAGGGCCTCGGAGAAAAGTACCCTGGTCTCAAAGCGCAGTTAGCACGAGACCCCGTCAAAAATAAATAAGGTGAGTTTTTGTCCACAGTTTTCGCTCTCTTTTCTCTTCCACCTACCTACACAACCCCACGGTGCGTGGTGTGATAAATTATTTAACCGTCTTTGTGCTCTTGACACTTAAATCGTGGCCGTCGTTACAACTTCCTACTCCAATTAAAAAAACACTTTTTAAAGTTGTCGCACGAAACTGAAAACGGGCACGCAGAAGCGACAATAATGTGATAACATAATTTTTAGAAAGAAAAATGGCACACGTCAACTTTCAACTTTTAATGTAGCAGTTTAAGAGCATTTGCGAGACTATCAAAATAGTTTTAAACTAACTGTATATCAAAAAAGCGCCGTAAAATTTACATTCGGATAATTATAAATAAAACATATTTATTAACCTTTAGTACAACTTTTTCTCCAAACCGTGGCTTCATCAAGTGACGAAATATATTGTATATATTAAATTTATGTAGCAGGGTGGGTAAATTAACGGGGGTGGTGAAGCAGGACAATAAATCCTAACTTTTGCTGCACGCCAAATTAATATTGTTGATTTTTTCCTTTAAATAACTCGATACTGTTTTTTTTATTGTTTTCTTATTTAAAGGATCCAACTTTATCCACAAGCTAAATAATTAACACTACTAAATTTTACAAAGAATTAAATTAAAGAAATTAAAAGATACTAGAACAATTTACGAATGACTAAAAACTTGAAACGAATGCTGAATGATGAATGATCTCTAACCAACTTGAAAATGAATGTTATATAGGAAAAATAACAAAGATAATGAAAGTGACTTATACAAGTTAAACAAAGATGGTAGACAGAAGTATGACAATATATATATGTGTGTAAAAAAAACATCAATTGAAAATAACCGATATTACCAGTCCGCAATGTATTCGTGCACACTCCGATCGTCTTTGTACAGTTTTAACGATAGTGATATCTCAGGAAATATTGATCTATTGTTTTATAAATTCCTAGCAGGTGTTTAAATATAAGTGCATATAATAAATATAGGTATTGAATATAATATAACCAAAAATACTGACTAATAACTACAAAAGGCAAATGAATATAATGAAATTAAAATAGTTAAACTGAAATTATAAAATAAAATATATTAAATACAACTTGTTTCTAGAAATAGCGATGGAACAGGGGGTGTATTATTTACTTATAATTGGCCATTTAATGTAATATTTTGTATATTATATCTACTAATTTCTAATTCTTCAAATAATCTTAATTTTGATCTTGTGTTTTAAAATTTAGCAATAGTCATAAATGCGTATGTAAAATTTGAATTTATTGATTAAAATGACTGTCATCTTAATTCAGATGTTGTTATATGATTGATATGGTATTTGTTAGAGTTAGATTGTCTTTAAAGACATAATGATGTGGCATATTTAAATATTTAAAAGCTATTTGTTTTCTGTGTTAACTACTAAGCAGATATTCTAGTACGTTAGTATAACAAGATCCTAGAGAGATAATTGGGTTACCTAAAGCATACATTTTGTAGTTTAATGTCAACAACCTAAAACAAATTGTTCGGACTTGCCTTCAATTCCACTTTACCACAATTGAACGTTTCATTACTGCATATTGGTATGTGACGCAACAGCTGCAGCATTTCGAGTAATTAAAAAAATTGAAGATAATATTACCGCGTTGTTCCAGAATCTTATTCGTAAAATTACAAATACAAAATACAAATAAGGCGTACTAATATCTGGTTCACTGAACTATTAAATAGTGGTGGAAAAGCAAAACGATTAATCGTAGGTTGCTCAAACTTTTTGTTAGGTACTGAAGGTAAAAGGCGGGATGAAAAGTTCGTAGGCTAGCACAGAAAAAAAACTTTTTTTTTTATAGAATTTTTGATTTTATTATTCAATATAGTTCCTTTTTAGGGCGATACAACGATTAGAGAGGTTATACAATTTTTCGATACCATTTTTATAATACGATTTGTCTTTAGCCTCAAAATATGTTAGACTTCAGTTTCGGCGATTACCTCTTCATCGGCGCGAAATTTCTGTCCAGCGAACCTCCTCTTGAGAACACAGCACCCACTGATGGTACCAGCCACAGTCGCCGACGAAACGTCTGGACGAAACCGTTCACATCAACCACAGCCTACAAACCCGAATCATCATTCTACTATTTAATAAATTTCTAGTAGATTCATAAATTTACGAAAGGCCCACAAGCACACTGTTGTCTTAAAGTAGAATTTAAAGTTTTGTAGCAATTTCATAGACTGTGCAAATAAAATACACTTTACAATTTTATTTTTCTCAATTCCAATATTGAGCAGATCTTCTAAAGCTTTGGCACATTCGCGAAAACAAAAAAAAAAAACTGTCAATGATTCAGGCTGTAAGATTTCACTAAATGGTAAATCGTTAATTACTGAATATTTCGTACCGTATGGGTTAAAGCAATTTCGTGTTTAATTTTTTTCCAATCATGACGTTTAAGCAGATTTAAATTCGATTCGAAATTCAATTAATGGAAACTGTCGGTAACCAAGTTCGATTTTATTTTTTGTTTTGTTAACGCCAGTAACAAAGTCCCTGCTTCGAATTTAGGCACGATTGGATGACTTCAAATGACTGTTTCGAAACTGTATTTCTTTTTTCCACGTTGACTTTTAAAGGCCTAATGGCCTGGTGCACACGGCTTTCCGTTAAAATACCTTAATTTTCACTTTGCTGTTAAAGAATTTCGAGTGAAAAAACAAAGGAAAGCTTTTTTTTCCTTTATACAAGCCATCAATCATTTACTGAATAATTTTTTTTTAAGTAAGCTAACAGGTATACGATGGTTTAGTCATTGATGTTAAAAACAAATAATATGCGAACAACAAATTGAAAGCCCTGATTGAGATTCTGTAATCAAATGTCAAAATAAAAACATTTACATTTTATTCTACTTCTTCCGGTCTAATTTTAGATATGAAATTAGATAATATATCGAAAAAAATGTTTTTTTTATGTATCCTTGCTTAGTGAAAAATGAAATTGAACATGTTTTCTCATACATACCTTGTTGTTTAAGATATGTTAGACAGGCTACTAAAAATGAAACTCATACGTTACCCCTTCAGTTTTAATCCCCAACTTCTAAATATTAAATTTTAAAGTGATCCAAACTGATACAATGTTAATTGTCGAACTTACAAGTTACCGCATGGTTGATTCTTTTAGTAACTCCATGACTGTATGGGCGAACAAGCACGTGACTAGTTTTACATTTGGTTTTATGATGAAATGTTATAAACAAATACATTTGAAAATACAGAGTCTAAACAAATTTCTTTCCGCTTCTGGGAAAATGGTATTTGTAGATTAAAGTATAGGCATAGGAAGATGCACGAAATTCTAAAAAAGGTCTTAGCAAATTTTTATTTATGTGTTTTAAATAAACGACTATTATTCCTTAATTCATTATTTGGTCTGGTTTCATGAACATATGTATATGCTTATATACGTATACTATAAAACAGAAAAAGGTGACAGTTTTTTATAATTTAATGAAATAGCTACTGCTAGGAATTAAATAAATTAATGTGTATTTGCTTTATGAATAGTGTTAATAAGGCGAATTTAAAATTAAAATGTTCGAAAAAGGTGGTGCTATAGCATAATATTGATAGATCCGAGCTGTTTTAAACGTAGCAACACCCAGGGTAAAAACCTCTCATCATTTGCACAATTTGTTTACGAACAAAACCGAAATATAAAAATTATTTTAATCAAGGAATCTGTCTTTACGAAATAAGCAGTATCCATTTTAAAAAAAGATCGTAAAAATAGGTTTAGTGGATTGCCACTTTTCCAGTGGTGCGTTAATTCATTTATTCAGGATGGCATAATTTGTTCTCAAGGATTTTATGAACAGATGGTCAAAGCTATAGTGAATGGTTTTCATAAGAGGAAAGAGGAATATCAAAAATTTCTTTAAGGGATTATCATAGCATAGATAAAGTACGTAATAGTCGACCCCTTAAACTCGACAAAAAGTAACAGGCGGGCTGAAAAGTTCGGAGGCTAGCCCATAGATGGCGCTACTAGTATCAAATCCATATGATTTTTAGTTAGCCCTAACCTTCAAAAGACGCGTGTATAAATTTGACAGCTGCACTATTAGTATCTGAGTTATAGCATTTTTAGTGAATGAACTTTTGTTACTTTGAAAAAAAAGATAAAAAGGAATTTCGTGTCTTAATAAAGCATTGCTTTTTGGCGAAAAAAATACTGTTGAAACCAAGGCTTGGCTTGATAAACATTATTAGGACTTTGCACCAGGAAAATCAACCGTAGAAAAGTGGTTTGCTAAATTTAAACAAGGCGAAATGTGTACCGAAGACTATGTACGCAGTGGACGCCCCAAAGAGGCTGTTGGCTGTTACCGACGAAAACATCAAAAAAGTCCACAAAATAATTTTTGATAACCGTAAAATGAAGTTTATTTAGATAGCTGAGACCCGACCCTGAGGATATCAAAGGTACGTGTTGGTCATATCGTGAATGAATATTTGGATATGCGAAAGATCGGTACAAAGTGGGTGCCGCGCGAACTCACAATCGACCAAAAACAACAACGGATCGATGATTCTAAGCAGTGTTTGGAGCTGGGAGCTGTTCAATCGTAATAAATCCGAATTTTTGCGTTTGCGTCGATATGTGACGATGGATGAAACATGGCTCCATAATTTCACACCGGAGTCCAATCGACAGTTAGTTGAATCGAGTGGACTGCACGTGATTAACCGACTCCAAAGCGTGAAAAGACGCAAAAGTCGAGTCGGATGGCAAGGTTATGGCATCAGTATTCTAGGATGCTCATGGTATAGTATAATATTCATTGACTATCTTAAAAAGGGGAAAACCATAAACAGCGACTATTACGTAGCGTTATTGAAGCGTTTAAAAGACGAAATCGCGGAAAAGCGACCTCGTTTGAGGGAAAAGAAAGTACTGTTACATCAAGATAATGTACCGTGTCACAAATCAATGAAATCGATGGCAAAATTCCATGAATTGGGCTTCGAATTGCTTCCGTATCCACTGTACTCTCCAGATCTGCCCCCAGCGACTTTTTTCTGTTCTCAAACCTTAAGAGGATGCTCGCTGGACAGAAATTTCGCGCCGATGAAGAGGTAATCGCCGAAACTGAAGCCTATTTTGAGGCTAAAGACAAATCGCATTATAAAAATGGTATCGAAAAATTGTATGACCGCTATAGTCGTTGTAGCGCCCTAGAAGGGAACTATATTGAATAATAAAATCAAATTCTATCAAAAGAAAATAATTTTTTCTATGCTAGCCTACGAACTTTTCAGCCCGCCTCTTATTACCTAGTTAATTGATTCATTCAATTAAAAATTGCTTTTAAATTATGGTCTAGAGGTCTTTACAATTTGATTACAAATGCGGTTTCAGTTTTCAGTTGTATACCTACCTGTACTGTTCGAAATAATAAGGTAAAATATGCCAGCTTGAATTTCGTGCCCGTTATAAATCTTAAACTTCTTAACTATTTGTAATCTTAGACGTGTTAAATGAACCTGCAGGAATTAATTAAAACTTTTGAGCTCGTGATGCCGAAGTTCACCATCGTTTCTTTAGCTCCTTGAAAATTAGCTCCACTTGCAGTTACGGCCGACGCAAACCGGTAATATGCTGACATCTATAATGTAAATTGTTCAAAAACTTTGCCACAAACCACATTAAGGGCGCAATACAGGAAGGGTCTCCGATTTTCAAAGGAATACGACAAGTGTATTTCTCAGGACAAGTTTTAAAAGTTCTTAAGAAGCAATTTATGGAATTAATTACCGAACTTTACGTAATGTGTACATTTCGAGCCCATAGACAAATATAAATACCAAACTAAATGAAACAACTCATTTCACGCGCATACATAATATTTAAAGTTAAGGATTAATTAGCAGAAACTTCCTTGAAATAATCATTAATTCGAATGTTTATTTATTTGTACTTACCGTAGGAGTTTGGGTGTTGATTTAATCTTATATAATCCCACAGGGTCGGATCTTCATCCTGCAACTTTTGATTGAGAAATATTTATATATAATTTATTTTTTAGAAAATATGGGCAGAATAGACATTTTAGGGAAACTAAGCATCTTACATATTTTATTTTGTTAACTGATTCCTTTTTTATTGTCTTTTGATCCTTCTGGATATTTCCTAAAAAAATTAATTCAAAATTCAAAATTATTCAAAAATTTTCAAATAAAACAGTAGAAAATATCCACATGGATCGAAAGACGATAAAAAATGGAATCGAATGATAAACTAAAATATGGTAGGTGCCATTTGAAAAAATGAAGTTATACGTGTTTGAAGTTTTTAAACTTTGGTTTAAGAAAGTTGACATCGACTTCAGGTATAACCGGAAGTGCCCGACAATTGAAATTATTTTAGTTAAATAGATCATCCTTGATGATTTTCAAATGTGTAACATGCTTAAGTTCCCTAAAACGTCTAATGTACCACTCAGTTTGAATAACCCTGTATGTAGTTCATACTTTCTGTTGAATTTAATTTTATAAGTTATTGATACGAATGTTGTTGATTTGAAATAAAGTAATTTTTAATACTGATTTAAATGTCATTATGAATTGAGTTCGCGATTTACGAATTTTTTCATTTCTGAAACTATTTTTTATTTTTATTCAAACAAATATATTTTTTGTTCTATTCAAGAAAATACTTAGCATACGATTCGAACAGGACAATGATTTTAACCAAGTATCTTTTTTTGATTATAAAATATTTTTATCTGAGTGTGTACCAATAAGTATATCTTTTATCCAAATTTTAAAAGAATATATATACTTTAAAACTAGTGTTACATGCAAATTTATAGCTGTAATCAATCTTTTTTTATCTACTTAAGGACATTGTTTCGAAGCCAAATTAAATTCAATTAAATTTATGACCATATTTGTTCAAAACTTTTATAACAACAAAATCGACCTGGTGCCTGGCCCCACATGCCGATATAATCACTCATCGCTTAAAAAGTCATCCTATTGCTCTGATACAATTAATAAAAATGACTCCAATCTAGCAATCCGTTATTCGGCAGCTATATAATGTGAAATGGCATTAATAAGCGCAAATTAATCAAATGTCAATATTGTAGATACGTTTAGGAATAATAGTTTTCGCATTAATTTTCGAATTATTGCAGTTATTACATTCGAGCAGCCTGCTGAATCCTATTGCAAAAATTGCTACTATTAGAGGGGAATTTGGTCAAATTAGTTAACAAAACGTGAATAAAAGAAAATGAAAACGCACAGAAGAGCAATTTCTTCTAATTTATTAAATTCTTCCCTTTATAAGGTATCACTAAATAAAGGAAAATAATTCTCTAACATGAAACTTTCAAATGTTAAAAAATAATTAATATGTTCAGGTACAAGTTTGTGGTAAGGATTTAATTCAGCTCGTTTTGCATTATTAGAAACTAGCATAGTCCCTTAAAATTTGCACAGTTGGGTACCGCTGTCGATAGTGCATAGAATTTACATATAACCATAGCGTTCCATCATTTTACCTAATGATTCCGTCGACGGTCGTTTAGCCACAGCTACTGCCTCATCTTATCTATTACCCTTTATCGCAACGACCGACGATGCTCAGCACGTCACATGGTTAGTGATTTTTAATTAAAAATTCCGGTTATACCGCAACGTCCTGAATATCGAAAGTAAGCACAAGGCACAGTTCCATCCTTTAGTTTTGCGTTTTAGTAGTCAGCTAATTGCATAATTTTGTATCATGAGAAGATATAGCTCTTCAAAATTACGTTACTTAAACGCTACGACCATAGATACCGAAAATTGGTGCAGTCGCCTTTTTTCTTCGTCAACTAGTGCAGCAAATTCCACAATTAACCATTACGCGTATAAATAAAAAACATGAATTGTCAATTTATCATAAACCTACCCATACGGACACAAAAATACATAATGAATCCTTTCATCCTTATTCACAAAAAAGTCGTTTTTCCATTCAATGTTACATAGGCTCATAAACGTTCCTCTTTCTAAAGTTAATTTTGATTTAGAACTAAACAGAAAAATTTTAATCGCAGAGAACAATGGTTTTGATAAAACAATTGTAACGAAATTACTTAATGAAAAACTATGAATTCAATATACCCCATCATGAAATCAAAATCTGAAAATAACTTTAGTTTATTTACATACCTAGGAAATTTGACGTTAAAAATTAGTAAATACTTAAATAATAGTCGCTTTTCATTTAAAACTAATAATTCCTTGGGTTCATTAATTAGAAATGATAAAGACAGAGTAGATATAAAATTTAAATCAGGAGTGTATAAATTAGAATGTAGCGATTGTAATTCTGTATACATAGGTCAAACTGGTCGAACATTTCAAGAACGTGTCAAAGAACACAAAAAAAGTTTTGAATTAAAAAAATGTAATTCTGCATATGCCGAACACCTAATTAATCATAATCATAATTTTGGCGAAATGGTCGTTGTGGACTTTAAAAGAATGTTTCTTTTGTTTCAACAAGTAACGCCTAATATAGTGAATAAGTGTATGTATTATTTAAATTCTTTAAAAAAATTATAAAATTCAATATTATCTACATAGGACAATGGACTACGATATTTTCAGTAACCAAGTTTGAAAACAATCTTTTTTTATAACGTCGAACTTAATCAAAAAGTTGATAACTGCAGTTGCCTGGAGCTCCCAGTGCAGTTGTTAATTCCAATTCTTGGGTCCTTCGGAATAAAAAAGTCTTGAATTACTTTTTGAAACACTTAAAAGTTAACAAGCAACGAAGTTGCTTCATAGTAGCGTTGGCTAAATGCCCAGTGCGATACTGCCTTCCGAGCTATTATTATCACGAGAATAAAAAAGAAAAATATGTCTGCGACTTCGCAAATTGTCCGTGTTCACGGTGCACATATAAATTCCAACGAAAATCCGCGTAAAATACACAAATCTCTTTGTTCCAGTTCAGAAATCTTCCTATTCACCAAATATATAAATGGACGCACAAGAAACTTTCGAAAACAATGTGTGCACAGTGCAGAACATATACGTGGTAGGCCATATTAAAAGAATTCTTGAAAATATCAAGTGCACAATTTCTCTATATATTATCTATATGTACATACATTTTTTTAAGGCTAAACCTTTTCATCATCTTCCATACTCAAAAAATAATAATAAAATAAACTAATAATGCATATAATGATAATTTATATTTAGTGTAAACTTTTCAGGATAAGCTTTTCAAAATCATTAATAATGATACTTTAGTCGTTAACTTCATCCACTAAATTTATGACAAATATTCACTTATGAATCTTTACTTTCCCATTACTCTGGACTAAAAAACATGTACACAACACCTTATAGTACTACTAGAAACAAAAATATACAACTACCCGATATTCAAAAAACTACAAGTAATAAGATGAACTATATAAAAGCTATAGAACGTTCAATATATTGCCTAACCAATTAAAAACTTTAAGTACTAGGAAAAATATTTTAAAACGAAGTTTGAAAGTATGAATTCAAAACAACATTTAATAATTATATTATATTAATTTTATTATAATACTGATTATCAGTACGACATGCTATAAAAAGTGAGGTGTTGAGTGATTAAAATTTAATCTTTTTATATTGTATTACTGAGCATACTGTATGCTCAGTAAGGGTTTCAATCTTGTTGTACCATATAATTACATAATTCCGTATGATTTATTTTTATGCTTTGTTTAATATTATTTATATCTGGAGAATTTCGAAGAATCTCTATTTGGATCTGATAATTACCTAATTAATAACATCTTCATTTGGAAACGTTATGTTGACGACATATTTGCTGTTTGGAAAGGTACACAAAGACTATTAGACAAATTTTTGGTATTCCTAAATACCATCGATAAGGATATTCAATTTACCATCGAAAAAGACGTCAACAAAAGTATTAACTTCCTTGATTTAACAATCACCAATTCAAACAATATATTTAATCCAATGATAATAGATAACCTACTTAGTAAAAAACAGAAGAAAATCTCCTCTCGGCTTCTTTATAACAGTATGTCATCTTCAATTGTAAATAACAAAATGTACGCGTCTATTAACTTTAACTTTAACATTAAAAATTTATTTAACAAATGGAATGTAACACTTGTCGAAATTAACAAGTACAACTTAAGGTCAATATTTTCAATAACCACACCAAAACGAAATGTATTTGATAAAAGTGGCATTTATAAAATACATTGTAACAGTTGCGATGTTTGCTGTATTGGACAAAGTGGTAGGGCAATCAACGTTAGAATATCTGAGCATGTAAAAAGTATAGACAAAAAGGGCACCAAAACGGGCTTTTCAAATGTTACTGTACTCGATAGTGGTATCAGAAAAAGCAAAAAATTGTCACTCTTAGAAACGCTAGAAATATAAATATTAATTTAGTCAATAACCATACGGAGTTACATTTTGTAAACTCCCCACTCATTTTAGGCAATTAAGATTAAGTATATTTATTGTCTAACTAGCTTTTAATATTTAGTATAAGATTTTACTCTAATCCTTTGATAATGGTCGTGTGGCCGAAACTAGTTGGGATATATACTAAATCGGTGAAACATTCTACGTTGTTTTATTTACTTTTGTATATTTAAAAATGTTTCACAATAGTTTCACCCCCCACAGTGTTAAATTATGATATGGCCCGACATACTTCTTTTTTCTTTTATTTTGTAAGTCTAACCGTCATATCTATTAGTAAGTAAGTATTATCTGTCCACATACAGCGAGCAACTTTTCCTCTGTGGAGTTTACTTATTTTTGTAAAATGTAAATTATGTTTAAATAAATAATTAAATACACAATTTTTACACCGAGAAAAGGAAGTCTTGCTTTATATATACATAATATTTTCGCATACTACATCGAATGGATGTACTTATAATAGGATAAAAAATTTAAATTAACTCGTTCATTATTAACTTAATAAATCCTTCTTCTCGGTCGTACAAACAGATAAAGTTAATAATAAGAACGAAATACTTTATATAAATTACACAATTTAATTCAAGACTTTTGAAACTTACGCCATGTCCAAAAATAACTATTTTATTTCTATATAATTATTTTATTTTTATAACTTCCGTTGATTGTGTACTTACCAAAATAGTTATGGAATATCTATATTTTTTTTTCTTTTTTTCTTAACCACCTTTAGTCCTTTTTACTTACCACTGATAAAATTAATTCCTACTTATCATGTAAAATACCAATGACGCATGTTTATTTTCTTTAGATTTCTCTGTATCACCAAAAATGTCTTTATATTTTTTGGTGGGAGTAACATTATTTGTTAGTTTTTCATGATAACCCACGCGTTCGTATATTTCGACTGTTTTGCTGCCAATTTTAATTCGTCCCACTCAATTGAATGTTGCCAACGTGACAGGCCAATCAGTGAGAAATTTAGTCAAGTAGCAATTGTCTATTGTTTAACGGCAGGAGGTTTGCCATCCTGAGAAAAGGATAATTTTAGATCGTCAATGACCGCGTTTCATATATAGCATTTTGTCGCGTTAATTCAGTTAAAGACTAGTTTTATCACTGTTAGGACAGTGTAATGTTCATTTACGTATCATTCCTTGAATATTTGTACGTAAGTTTGCTGAAAAAACAGCATTTTGCGTTAGCTTTGCTTCCAATCATGGCAATAAATTTGCACTAATAATAATAAGTAAACTTTGATTGCTTCGATAAATAATTAAAATCAGGCTTGAAACTATTTCTCCAAATAAAACTCATTGATTCGCTGCTTTAATAATGAATTCTATCCTTTGATTTTATTTCGAGAATTTCCGTTAAAATTCAAATTGGTTTACTAATTACTTTCTCTGAAGTTTTACGCTTATATGGTAAAGATGAGGAATGAAATTTTAATAGTCATCCTACATTCGCAAATCCTTTAAGATGAATTATAAATATAAATTTCACTTTATCGAGCTATTATTAGAAATGTACACCTATTTAAATATCAATTGTTTAACAAGAAATACATACACATATCACGAAATTCATCAATCAATAATTCATCATTTGTAATATACTTTCATGCATATAGTCTGCGAGTTTACTTAAATCGGACAAAGGAAAGTTTTTTGCAATTTCTCTTTGTTCTTATCTAAAAATGAAACACCTTAGTAGTGGAGTGAACTGTTTGCGCCTCATTTCTCTACCTGTGTGCATACGTACATATTTACATACAAATATACATATGTAAATACACACGACTACGAAAATACGAATACATTTCTCTTTGTCTTCAGACCCGTTAATATTAAACACCCCAAACAATCCTTTTTAATAGTACGAACAAAATCATATGCCTCAAAAAAAAAAAATTAAAATCGTAAAATTTGTTTATTTGATCCTTTTACATGTCAAATTTTAATCTTTTTAGGGTAATATTTCAAAAAAAAAAAAAAAAATTAAAATCGTAAAATCTGTTTATTTGATCCTTTTACATGTCAAATTTTAAACTTTTTAGGGTATTCGCTAATACTTGTTAAAACTTTTCCATTTTAAACAAACAAAAACACAAAATTAGTTTCAAGATATTTATATTGAAGAACACAACAATTGTTTCACCATACCGTGGTATCATCAGGTGATGAATCTACAAGCTCGTCTGTTACATTTAATTTTATATAAACTTAGAGGATGGGGGGTGGTTACAAAATGTATTAAAATTGATATTAAGTAACGGCCAATTAGAAGTGAACAATTCACCGCTACTTAATATCAATTTTAATACATTTTGTTATTTTGTTTATATAAAATTAAATGTAATAGACAAGCTTGCAGATTCATCACCTGATGATGCCACGGTGTGGTGAAACAATTGTTGTGTTCTTCAAATTTTAACTCAAACCAAAATCAAAAATACAAATTAGGAAAACCAACTAAGATGGTAATAAATTTAATAAACTTGCGTGCTTGAAACAGTAATTAGTATCAACTTCAATTTCTCGTTAACAGTTAAACCCTCCTTTCTTTCTAATATTTCAAAGAAATAACAAGGAGATATTATATACAACGATTTTTAGTCGGATAATGTGATATGATAACCAGCGAACAAAAAACAGTTTTTTGTTTTTGCCATTTCAGAGAAGGTTGAAAGGTCAAATAAAAAAGCAGTTAAACACCTGTGTCTGTATCTCAAACTACATTATCACTGTTACCGTGTTTCTTTCATAGATTTTTAGAATGCCGGAATTTTTGTTTATGAATCATCACTGTCTAATAAAATCTACAGGTTTCCTTGTTAAAAAGAATATTAAGGTGAAAAGAAACCTTTGCAGAAAATGTAAACAAGTAATCAAATGAATTTCAATCTCAGACGTAGCGTTTGTCGAATAAATTGTAACATTTGGTAAAAATTTTATGTCTTTGTTTTTATCATATCCGTTTTGAATCAAATCTTTTTGAATAACACAAAATAGCGGTTAATTTTAATTTTTTGAAATTATTAGTTTTTCAATAATAAGCATTTTTATTGAATTTAATTTTTATTTTAGTATGTAACAATAACAAAAACAATATCGCAGTGAATACTAGGCTACATTTGTTTAATTCCTATTTTAAGTGATTACTTTCTAAAAAAAATAGTATTATTTAGATATTGGGCTAATTCCGTGGTTAGTTTGTAAAATAAACAACACCTTACTTTATTTTAATATCCTTTCATTGTCAACAAATTTCTGCTTTCAGACATATGTAGATTGTCCTTATCAAACGATTCAAAGTTAATTGACAACCTTTGTTGAAACTATAATAGCAGAAAGTTGTTAAAAACAAAGTAAAGTGTTGTTTATATTAAGTGTCTGTCTTTTGATAAAACAATCATACCTAACAATAATCCCCAACACTGAATATTTTTTTGAAAATTGTTTTTAATGCGAATATCCCATTCAGAGGCGAACGCAAAAATATTTTTAGGAAGGGGATTCTCATAAAAGTATTTGTTAACAGTTTTTGTAATTGCAGCACATATCTCAGTTTTATGCCAAACATCTCCATTTAATACAGATATTACGAGATATTGATTATAAATTAAACTTTATTAAACATTTATATATTATAATTATTCGTGTTGATTGTGAATTAACAAACTTTGTGGATAATATACCAAAAAGAGTATGAGGAAACTGCAAATTATCGCAGCTGTAGTGTAATATCTCTTCCCGTTTTTTTTTTTTATTATATCTAATATTTGATTACTGGTGACCTCTAGATCCCTATGAATATTGAGAAGACCCAATCCGTTCAATTGTTGCTCTTGACTACTCCAAAAGAATGGTTAGCTTGACTAAATTAGAAATGTTACCCTCTACTGAGTACATCTAACTCTATATTAGTAAATAAAGGAAATTAATGAGCTCAACGTTTAAATCTCGGGGCAGAGGGGCAGAGGTGTCGAACCCCAATCCTCCCCCCTGTGGCCGCGACTGATCGCAATCAAAGAACTTCCCTCCTCAAAACCATTCAAATATTTACCATGCTAAAGCCTTTTCTTATTCAATTGACCAATTCCAATAAATACAATCTGCTTACCTGCTTGATCATTTAATAGTTTATCAAAGAAAAAATTCCTACATACTTTGCTATAATTATCAGGTTCCCATACAAAGAATTGTTAACCTCCGCATCATGCGCAACGCACATGCGATGGCCACTAAGTAGTACATGTTTAAAATTAACCTCTGACGTCACATTCGACGCTCGTACTGTAATCAAATCCGACGTCGACGTCGCAAGTAAACCAAACCTGCAATTGTGGACAACCAATAAGAAAGCCCAAGTTATTTTAATAAATTCAACTCAAGAGACGACCGTGTCTAACACCGTCCAAAAATGTTTTTGCTTTCGTAACTGTTTTTGAAAATTGTTTTTTTGGAAAACGAAAAAATTTATAGAAATAAGTCAAAAGTTGGAAAATTATTGAAAAGTGTATTTTTCGTTGTCGCAGGTAACATGGAGCAGTTCGAACAGCTGTTAACATGTGCCATTTGCCTGGACCGCTACAGGAACCCAAAATTGCTGCCATGTCAACACAGCTTCTGTATGGAACCATGTCTGGAAGGACTAGTTGATTACGTTAGGAGACAGGTAAATGCATCTTCAGAACATCATGTTTCTTATCACTGAATTATTTTCTAAATTGAAATATCGTATTTCTGTTTCTGTTCATTCCCACAAAATTTTTTAACTCGAGTATAAGAAGTAGCAAAAACTTTTGCAATTTTACGTAACTAACTAATCGTAGGACAAACAAGATCTACAATTACTGCTTTATATAGGTATATACTTTTCAGTTTATTTATAAATTTGAAATACAAGTTTAATTTAAATTTTGAATTAAATGAACTTTCGTGAACAAAAAAATATTTCAACTCCGTAAGCATTCCATCCTAAAAATAAATAACATTTCAAAAATGGTATATTTGTCAACAACTGCGCAATCTATTATTGGAACTGTTGCTAGACAAGTTAGTAAGTATACCTATAGCAGCGTCAGGCGTGAATTTTTTAAAAAATGTTTTACACGAGATTCTACTTTCATTAGCAAAGCAGTTTGGCTCAGAAAAATACAAAATTTTTAAGGGTATTATGAGCATAAAAGGTAAAGTTTTAAGAGAGCTGTTGTTCATTCATTATTTAGGGTGTTAGAAATAGCTACTTAGATTTGTTTGAGGAAAGGAAAACAAACATAATTCGTATTTTTAAATGAAGTAATATTTGTAGTAGGTATTTTTAAAAATTGATAATACACATACTAACCTCCATATTTTGCATGCTAATAATAAACTTAATGTACGTACCATTTAAATTATGTTTAAATCTTGTTTGATAAAATGAAAACCATTTTTAAGTATTTAAAGACAATTAGGTACAACGAGGCATGTAAACGTAAACTTTTAATTAATTTACCAGATTTACTTTGCGAAGTTAAAAACTAAATAAGTTTTTATGTGGAAACATTTTACACGAACACGGTAAGTAAAAAAAAGCAGCATAAAAATGCTTCAATATTGCTCCAACATAACTTAATTTAACGCTTTTCCACGCAAGCAATTTGTAACAAATATTGCACCCTTATTTTTCTATTTCAAGGGAAAGACTTTTTTTAGTTCCCTTCTACTTTTTTCTTACTTCTTCGAGGTAAATATTTTGTGGGAATAAGCAAATGCAATAGACGTCTCATTTGTTTTTTACGACGTTTAAACTTTTTTTTAAAGAAAGAGAAAGCTCCTAAACATCTCATACGTATTTTTTATGGATAAATAGGAATATATAGTTTTATATCTATTTTTAAATTTTTACAATATTGCAATTTTTTATATAAAAACCACCCTCAATTGTAATACTAAACAAAGCAGTCGTTCTAGTATGACCACTGACACGATAATGACTATTCCATCTTTTCATTTTCAGGTGAAATGTCCAGAATGCAGAGCGGAACACAGAATACCGTATCAAGGAATCCAAGGCTTCCCTACAAATGTAACACTTCAACGCTTTTTGGAACTTCATATCGAAATAACGGGTGAACTACCTGACCCGACAAGTGGTCAAGTTATGGAAAGATGTAACGTTTGTTCAGAAAAAGCATACTGCAGTTATTGTCACCACTGCGAAAAGAAAGTTTGCCCGGATTGCAAAGGAGCTCACATGGACATATTACGCAGAGAAATAACGAGAATAAACAATCAGATTCGACGAAGTATTCACCGCTTACAAGATTCACTTTCGTTGGTTGAAAAGAATACACAGAATATCCAAGTTAATTGTCTTTCAGTTTCTGAAGAAGTAGAAGAAATTTACAGACGTTTATCGAAAGCTTTGAAAGACAGAACAGATTACTTAAGAGGTGAAATAGATAGGTATTTAGGAACTGAACTGCGTGGTCTTACTGGCCTTAAAGATAATTTAGAACAAGAAATTTCTAATATACTAAGCAACTGTGATCTAGCTGACAAGCACATTACCGAAAATGCAGATTGGGATGACTGCGAATTAATGGACGCCAAAGAGATATTCCTAAGAACTGTAGAATTTATCAGAAATTTTGAATACGAAAATTCTGACTATAGTAGAAAAGTTAGACTGATATTGGCGCATGATCCTAACCAGCTGGTGCTGCATGTCGCTGGTTTTGGTGATCTTAACATAGCTAATTTACCTTCATTTGGACAAACGTCAAGTGCTCTTCAACCATCAACACCAGGGTTGATGAGGTCCAAAAGCGATCACAGACTCGCAACACAGTTCCGACAACAAGAGGAACGAAGCGGGTATGATAGAGGTTACGGCGAAGGAGCACAAGAAGAACTGCCTTTAGGTGGTAGAAAATTCGGAGAGAGGCATATTAAGCCTGCTGTTGATAAGTACGATCGCTATACTCGAACTGGTGCCGCAGATTATGGCGATGATTACGAAGAAGGCGTTAGGCCAAGTAGAAATAGATATCGTTCGAGATTCACTCGCCACGCCACCACAGATAACGATTCAGATGCCGAACAGAGTAGCAGAGGAGTCAGATTTTCCGAACATCAACAAAAAGAAAGAGAACGCTCTTTAGATACCGAAGAAGTAACGCGTGGACCACTCAGTGGAATCCAGAGGTTAGCGGACTCTCCGAGAGTAATGAAGAAGTTACAAGACTTCGAAACTAATAAGAAAAAGGAAAAAGATGCTCCACCACCAACTCAGCCTGCCGTTCAACCTAAAGTTGCTTCAAAGAAACCTCCAACCACCAGACAAGTAAGCGAAGAAGACGAAATATCGAAAATAAAGAAACAAAACAAAGGAGCAACTACATCTACAACAGAAACGACGGAGACACGACCTCCGGCACCAGAACGCGTGGCTGCTTTAAAAAGGGAGGAAACAGAGGATAGACACGGAAATAGGAAAACTCCCGCCTCAGAGGTGAGTGATGAGCCGTAACCTCTACAGTACCTGACTAGATGTAGTAGAATGAATATTTTTTTTGTTATTTACCTATTGTTATTGCTTGCTGTATTTTAAATAACCTCTTACCTGACAAATTAAAAACATATATACGTTTCGATCACACGTTGGCATATTTCCACTCTGACTCTGTAAAATGCACTCTGTTGATACAAACACCGAAATTCAAAACTTGTCTTGGAGCCTCCCTCTGCCCTCTTTGTTTGTGTGTGAAGCATGAAGATCGAATGTCCATCTAATACACTATTTTCTTCAGGCGGTAACGAGCGAAGAAGAATCCGACGTGTCTGTTAGCACTTTGCAAGCGCGTAAGCAGGCGCAGCAAACAACGAAAACAGCAGCTCCTCCAGTAAGAAGGCCGTCAGTAGAAACGCCCCCGGTAGTACACAAAAAAACACGATCGACTAGTTCGGATTCGAGTGCATCTACCGAATCTTCCGGATCATCTAGCGCTGTACGAAACACTGGCGCTGCTTACACAACCGAAGAGGTTAAACAAAAGATTCTTTCTAAAGGAGGAACTGCCGAAAATGTGGGCGAAAGTACCAAAACGAAAACTGCAGCACCGGCTGTGACAACACAGAAACCGTTCCAAAGCAGATTTTTACCAAACCGACAACCTACTACTCCAGCAGTCGCAACTAAAGAGGAAGATGACGAGAGTGAAACATCATCAGAAGAGGAAACGGAAACTGAAGAGGAAACAGACAACGAAACAACATCTAAACCGCCTGATAAGTCAATGGCCAATACGGATATAGGAGCTCTATTAGCAAGAAGTGCTCAGGCACGTGATAACACTTCAGAAGCATCAATACGAAGCGTTAACAGAGATTCCCCAACTGGAAGATATCGTTCAAAACCAGCCGAAGAAGACTACAGCTATAGCAGTAGAGCTCTTAATAAAAGTAAGACCACGCCAGGAGTTCAAAATGATGACGATTCAAAATACGGTTCCACATATTCAACTCCAGATGATGATAAATATTCAAGTAGCAGATCTAGGTATGCCGCTTTAAAAGACAGACGACAGCGACTAGCTCGAAGTCGAAGTACACATACTTTTGGAGACGATGATGAAATAGACGAACCTATTTCACCAACTACAGCAAATCCGACAGCATACCTGACTTCCAGAGGGTACGGTTCCTCAACATCGTCCGGAAATGATATTGCAAGGAGCCGTTCGTCGCATGCGCTCAAATCGCGAGAAAGCTCTCCAGATAGAAGTATTGGAGCCGAAAAGGATGGAGCTGCCATGAGCTCTTGGGCTAGATATCTCAAGAATAAATATGGAAATAGAAGCGGAACGAAAGATAAAGATAGTGGAGCGAGCGGTGTTGGTTCTTCATCTTCTTCTTCCGCGGCAGCAAGGCGATTGTCTTTAGGATTACCGCTTAGGTCATCAACAGATTTAGGGAGCTCTGATGACGATCAAAAAAACACGGAAGGCTCCCCCACTACCCCTACAGCAGCTACGGTGGCAGCAGCCGGTAAGTTTGTGTTTTTATGGTCATTATATGTGTTATTTATTCCATTATTTTTTCGTTTTCACTTTTATTTAGGTACCATCGCAGCGGCAGGTACCTCCCCTAGGAGTCAGTACCTACAGAAGTGCCACTTGCTGTTCAAAATAGGGGGGCGGGGGAGCGAGCCTGGATTATTTACTTGGCCCCGCGGCGTAGCCGTGGGACCTGACAATACTATTGTGGTCGCAGATTCGTCAAACCACAGAGTTCAAGTCTTCGATGCTAATGGTAACTTCCTGAAGGAGTTTGGACAATACGGTAACGCAGAAGGTGAATTTGACTGTTTGGCTGGAGTAGCGGTTAACAGAATAGGCCAGTACATCATTGCAGATCGTTACAATCACAGAATACAGGTAAAGTCGTTTTTATATTTGTTAGATTTTATAACAGAAAAAAATAAATCTATAATTTGATTTCATTTATAGGTATTCGATCCATCAGGACGATTTTTACGAGCCTTTGGCAGTCAAGGTACTGCTGATGGGCGTTTCAATTATCCATGGGGCATAACAACTGATGCTTTAGGTTTTATCTACGTTTGTGACAAAGAAAACCACAGAGTACAGGTAGATAATAATTTTCTAAATGTATTATCGCATATACAAAATTTAATCGTTACTTTGTTTTTAGGTTTTTCAATCAGATGGAACCTTCGTGGGCAAATTCGGTACCATGGGTAATAAACCTGGCCAATTAGAACATCCTCATTACATAGCCGTTTCTAACACAAATCGAGTTGTTGTATCTGATTCAAATAATCATAGAATACAAATATTTGACGTAAACGGCAGAGTACTTTCTTCATTTGGAAGCGAAGGTGCTAATGACGGACAATTTAAATTCCCTAGGTGCGTCATTACTTATAATTTCTATTATTTTAAATTTTAATTCACACTGCTTTATAGGGGTGTTGCTGTTGACGATCAAGGTTATATAATAGTAGCTGATTCAGGAAATAACAGAATTCAAGTGTTCAACGCTGACGGAAGTTTCCTGAGGGCGTTTGGATGTTGGGGTGCGCGAGATGGAGAGTTCAAAGGACTGGAGGGAGTTGCCGTTACTTCAAGTGGAAATATACTTGTTTGTGATCGCGAAAACCACAGGATTCAAGTTTTCTGATTTGTTATATTAACACATTTGTTATAACACATTTGCATTTTCGATAAGCAGTGTGTGGATATTGAGTTTTGGAATAAATTTACTTACTACTTTTAGGTCTACTTTTTTAACTCAATGATATTAAGTAAAAAATACAATAAATATTAGTTATTAACTTCTTTACACTAAATAACAAACAAATTATAATTAATACGTAATGATAATAACGCGAACTTTACTTTAGCGGATAGCTATACAAACTGATAATACAGAGTTTACTTACATCAAATAATCAATCGTCTTAATAAAATCAACATAGAAAGTCAAACTTTTAATTGGCTAATAATAAATAGCATGACTTTGTTTTTTAGTGTATCATTATTACATTCACAAGAAAACATAGAGCAATGTTGATTTGGTTTGGGATAAGTAAATAATAAGTAATTCGATTATATGCAACTACTGAAGACTAAAGTATCTTTACTGTGTAAAATAAAGTAAGTTATTAAAATGACGAGTACTAGTGTGATCAAATTTCCCATTTATTTATTGGCATTTTTTTCAAATAACAAAATACATATTTTTTGTAGAATCCCTTATTAATTTGGTTTAATAAAATTAAAATTAAGTGTTAAATGATCGCTTTATTATATGCAAAACAAAAACATGATACTCAGTTACATATTATTTTATTACAGTTCAAGTTTGACAAAAATATAACAAAACTAACTGTATAATTTCCAAAATGGAATAACGGATGTATTTCTACAGTTCTTTGAAATGCCCTAAAATAACTAGTTACGTTAGTAACTAGAACCTTATGTTACAGAACCAGAGTAAAATTCACAACCATTTTCAGTGATAAGTAAAATTATTTGTTCATTCAAAATTCTGCTTATTCAAAGCAATTTATTTTATAAAATATAACATTTCATAACCATCTTCTTATAAAAAAAGATAGTATATAATTTCAGCTTCAGTTCTTCACATTTTACTTTGTATACATATCCATTTCATAAAATGGTAAACAGTACAGTTTATTGATAAAATTGAAACATTTATCTATGAGCACCACGGAGATTTAATACTTTTAAAAATTTTCATCCACTTAAGATAATTAATAAACCAATAAAATCTAAATTGAAACACACCTAAAATTGTAAACTTTATAAAATTGTAAAGTTTACAATTCTACAAACTTAGTTCATGTTTAAACCTCCGCCAAAAATATATAACATTAAAAATTGACCAAAATTGTTACTAATATTTCTGATGCATGAAATCAAGAATGTTTATAAGGAATGTATTTATTATTAAATTATTTAAAATGAATAAAAAACAATATTTTTGATGAGTTAAAATTTTAACACATAGGCCAAAATATAAGGAAATAAATAATATTGTATTGAGCAACGACCCTTATAAATGTTTTTTGCAACAACTTTTTGAACTGATTAAACATTGCATTTATGAATAGAACTTTCTACCACCTCTCGAAGACCTGCTATTACAGATCTTTGATCTCTAGAATTAATTACTGCTGTACCAGACACAATCATATTTGCCCCAGCCTAAAATCAATTAAAATTAAGCATGAAGAATAAAAAGAATTAATTAATGTATTATAATTACCTCAGCACATGCTGTAATTGTATTGGGCCCTACACCTCCATCAACTCCAACATCTAAAAGTGGATAATTATGCCTCAACCACTGCACCTTTGGCATCATATCTTTCATAAATTTTTGCCCTCCGAATCCCGGCTCAACAGTCATTATCAATATTACATCTGCTAAATCTATAAACTGCCTAACATCTTCAATACCTGTTGAAGGTTTTAATGCCAATCCAACTTTCATTCCGGCTTCTCTTACTTTTCTACAAGTCCTTGGAATTTCCTTTACAGGTTCTATATGGAATGTGTATAAATTAACTCCAGCATCTGCCATGGGTTCAATCCACTAAAACAATGTTATATTATAAAACAAAAAAAAAAACATTATGTTTATCCTCACCTGTTCAGGATTGGAGACCATCATATGAGTTTCAAAAAATGCTGTTTTAATTTTATTTCTTAAACACTTAACTATTGGATGACCGAAAGTTAAATTAGGTACGAAATGGCCATCCATAACATCCAAATGCAAATAATCTGCTCCATTATCTAACAGTCTTTGAGATTCCACATATAATTGAGACAAATCCGAATTTAAAATAGAGGGGCCGATTTTACATCTAAGAGGTTGTCTTGCCATCATTTTAACTCAGTATGAATGGCAAGTGATAAGGAACATGACCTTTAAAACATTTTAGTTAAAACGTCCGCTCTTGACCTTTACACTTTACCGCAATTGGCGAAACTTTACCATATTATTTTATGATTTTTGTAACTGTTCCGCTTTAAAGCACTTTCAATGCTTCAAGTAATTTCGTTTTAAATATACTAAAACAAAAATAATTATAATTTTAAAACGGATTTGTGCTTGTCTTACAATAAATAAGTGAGGTTATGTTAGTTTGACGTTTAAAGTTGTCGATGAAAGTAGTGGAAGTTCATACCTACAACTAAATTTTCTTTCAATATATCTATTAACTTTGTCCAAATATTAACTGTTTTGGTAAACTTAATAATGTGAATCTATAATTGAATATTTAACATGAATTAATTGAAATAAAATGTAAATTGTTTTATAACACATGAAATTGCAGCAAAATCGACGTCCGGCGTAATTCGAAGTATTATTTGACCACAACGACCTCGAACATTTAGAAATAATAATAATTTATTTATTTATAACCTACAATTTAAGTGTCAAGAATTATTAAAAAAATGGATAAAAGTGGTTTTATTTGAATGCTAATGAAAATATTTTCCTTTTCAAAACAATTTTGATATGAAATTATGGCTGGATTTTTCATTGGAGTTTGGGAGGTAATTTGTTTCACATTTTTGGCCAAAATATCTAAAATTATATTGTTATGTATATACATATTTTAAATTGTTGCTAGATAAGTGAATATAGTGAAATCCGCACAAGTCAAAACGAATGTCTTTCTGTAAAGGGGTAAGAAAAGTAAAGTATTATAGAAACAAGTGTTTGATTAATTCATTTCAGCGTAACATTTAAACTAGATGATTCTGGAGATGTAACTTGGACTGTTCCAGAGGAACTTAACCCTGTGCCCCTTTTTAGCTGTGAAACATTTGAAGTTCATAAAAGTTATGACAATCTTATATTATGTTTTGGAGTATATTCAGGACATATTATTGAATTTAATGTTTGTACTGTGATTTATTAAATATTAGATAGTGATTACAAGATAATTCATTTCTAGTGTGAATGGAATGAAGTTAAAGATGAAATGACCCTCACATGTCAAAATTGGGGTGTGTTGCTCAAATGTAAAAGAATAGCAGATGAATCTATTGATCTTTTTCCAAAGTTTCCTTTCTCTTTATTACCAGCTTTAGAAGATGGTTATTTTTCTGATATGACCATACTTGCATCTAATAAAAAAGAGGTATCATATTGCTAATTGTGTCATAATCAATAGGTTTATAATTTTATGTTATGAAAGTTTAAGGTACATTCCATTGTATTAAAATTATTTGGAAAAGATTTAAGTTGGGATGGGATTCCAATTCCATTTAGTGGGCTTCCTGAAGATGTGTTAGGAACAATCTTACATTTTTTCTATGCAGAATGTTTGCCATATTCAGTAAGCGAAGCAACAATTCAAAAAGTTATAGATGTCAGTAAACAGTACCCTTGCCTTAGCAAACTTGTATCTATGAGTGAATTGTATTTGAAAAATATGGCTCTAAAAGGGCGTAAGTTTTCTTTTTATTAGTTATTATGTTGTTCTTAAAAGCCATTTAATGTTCCAGAAATAATAAGCCTTGTAAATGACATGCATCACAGCATAAACCAAATGATTGGACATTTCAATGCATGTCATGGTTCAACTGAAAATATTACTTCAAATCCATCAAAATTATGTTTTATTGTAAAACAGTCAATAAGGGATGCAGCTGTTGGTAAATATAACAGTATAATTTAAATTATACAAAAGCAGAATTTTGTAAATGTTCGTTTTTTAATTTTATAGGAGCAGTAAAGTTGCTATTACTTTGTGATCTTTTTACAAAACGAAAAGGAGAATTATCAAAGGAAGAACGTCACGAAATCATTCAATATGCAAAGTCGCGGTTACCTATATTTATGTCTCAATTGCAAAACTTTTTACATATTGTTAAGTCTACCTTCAATGGCATGACATCAACCCAGCGACACGAAATTGCTGCTTACATTGTACCTGAGGTAAACTAGGAATTGTTAAATTTTTTCGATAAACCTCTTTATTTTTTCGTATTAGGTTGAAATGATATTGGATACTATTTCATCTGTTGTGGTAGAAATTGAAAAGACTTTACAACAAATATTACAAGTAATTTCGTCTCAAGACGAACCCAAAAAACGTTCGAGAGTAGATCTACTTTTGTTAGGCAGATCGTTAAAAAACGTTTTACATATTCGCGAATTAAATAAAATAAAAGACGTTTACGAATATGTTACATTTGGCATAAGCCTGCTATTACACAAAAAGTAAGCTTGATGTACAAAAATAATATTCATCACTTGTTTAAAAACGAATCATTTTTCAGAGAAACATTTAAAGAATTGTCACAGTCGCAAAAAGTACGATCTGTGGCACGAAATCTAGAGCAAGTTTTTGAAGAGCTACCTTTCTTTCTTTTGCGTTTAGAAGAGATTTCAGTAATGCTTGATGACAAACTAGACTGGAGAGAATTTAAATTTTGTTTTAAAGTCGGCACCAGCAAAGTGGTTTGTAGACTAGTTTGATTTTTCATTTGGTGAACTTCTAAAATTGTACTTTTGTAGGCCGGTGTTCTTCAGAGGCTAGTAGCTCATCGCGAAATGATGCAAGACGTGATGGTGCAATTGTGCGATTTAATTCAAAGAGATGCGTTTACTCAATCGTTGCAAATTTTAGGCTTGTTAGACAATAACAAGGAAACTTCTAGCAGTGATAACTGTCAGAAACCATTGAACTCGCCAAGTCAAACACAAAACTCTCAAGGATGCATGGTATACGTTTAATTATAAAAATTTAAACTTCGTTTGAAATGTCGGTATTTTTACAGCTCAACTTGGTGGAATCTTTATGTGTTCCTCCTTCACCTTCCGAAAGTGACCTTTCAAAACTCGCTGCCAAACTAATGGAACATGAAGAAAGTACTGATATGGAGTTTAAAGTGATAGTTGGTATAAACGCCCAGGACTCCACCGAAAAAGAACCTAGTACTACTGATCAAAATGTTTACACTTTAAAGGCTCATCGTGTCATAGTAGCAGCACGATGTGATTGGTTCAGACGTGCTCTTCTATCAGGCATGAAAGAAGCCATTGATAGGTAAGTTTTTGATACAATGGAAAAAAGTTAATACATGGCAAATTTGTAGAAAAATTCATATATACGACACTAATGATTTCCTGTTTAAAATTTTCTTGGAGTATTTGTACAGTGGAAGACTGAAACAATCCCTTTCTACAGACCAATTGTGCGAATTATTGCTATTAAGTGACAGATACGAGTGTGATTCTTTAAAGCAAATGTGTGAAAGCGCTTTAGAAACGAACATAGACGAAGATTCAGTTATATACTTGCTAAGTGTTGCTGATCAGTACAACGCCAACAATTTGAAAGTAAATACACTTCATTTAAAACAAAAAAAGTCTGTTATCAGGTTTTAATGATTGCTTTTTTTTATTTCAGAAAGCATGTCTGTTCTTTATCTTTCAACATAACGATTTGACGGAAAGCGAAGTTTTTTATGAACTGCCCGTGTCCTTGCAGGCGGAAGTTTTTGATTGCGTTTGGACGCAAACACCAAAGAAAAACGTCACAGGCTATAATTATAAATACTGCGAGTCCGAGCCCGACTTTGGTGATTACGTAAATGAAGTAAGCAACATTTCTATCTCTTATAAATTAATAACTCCTGACTTGCATTCCACACTAATCAAAATAAATTCAAATTCGCACTTTTTGAGATTTTTTTCCAATTTTTATTTGAAAATTAAGTGTCTCCAAATAATTGTTTAACTCCAAAGTGCATTATAGACAAGTTCTTTAAATCAAAGAGAAAAGAAGAAAAACAAATAAGTTTTACGAAATTTTTATTGTCTCGACAATATTGTTTCGGTCGATTCGACCATTATCTAGAGAAGTTCCTTTTTGGAAGTGATATTTTCTTCCCAATTATACAAAATTAACAATAATTTCTTCTATAACTATGCAATTGGTTAATTTGAAACACCAATGTTACATTGAAATTTTTGGTATAAATAAATAGTATTTTCTTTTTAACTGAAGGGTACATGTTCTCGAATGGACAATTTTGTTGCTCAGTTACGAGATATTTGCGGTGACGTCGTTAGTACCGATAAATTGGTCGAAATAGCCCTGGCTGCTGATTTTGACATCAGTAGAGCTGTGAATTACATCTTTTCCAGTACCGAAGATTAATTAATAATTTCATGTAGTATTTATTATTACTGTACCATTATTCCTATCCGTTTATTCGATGCATGGGATGTATAGAGTACGCAACTAATTATTATTATTATTATCAATAATATTAATATTACATAGAGTACTTATTATTTCCAATAGAGTAATATTTTAATTAATATCTAGTTGTTGAATGCGTTGTTTACATAAAAATGCCATCTGTATATATTACCAATTCGATTATTTTCATTTTGTGATCTCTGTAAAGTATTACCTATACCTGGGCTGTTTGGTTGTAGTTTTTGTTTTTACTTTTGTTTAGTGCAGCTTTATCTGAAATGATATTTCTCTTTAACAGTTTATCACGTCTTGACATGTAAAAATATTAATTTAGAATCATATAATTATAAGTACCAATATATTGTATTCGAACTATTTTCAGAACCTTGGCTTTAAAAGTTACTTTCACCTAATTTAAGCCGTTACTCTTTTTGGCAGTTGCAGTATGAAATAATGGTTTGGAATTATTTACATTCAATTTACTCTGCAATTCTTTATCCCAATTATTAAAAATTAATAAATATTTTAACAATTTGACTATATGGCTTTATCAAGTGTATATTTATCTTTTTTATTTTTTATATCTAGTCATAGATTTAACTTATATCATTTCCAATGAGAATAATTAGCAGTAAATATTTATCGATAATAACCGATTATACAGATAGTACCTACAGTTACTGGGCGACTATTTTCATTTGCAAAGTATTTGCATCTTTTAAATTATAAAATTATTTTATTTATGTTGCAAAGCGTTTATTTATTCAGCTACAATTTTACAACATTAAATGCAGTTGTATTTCTTTTTCCAATTTTTATAAAACAGTATTAAAAAATCTTAAATTTCTAAAAAGTTGATCCGATTACCATATTATGTAGGAACACTTAGAGATACTGTTAAACCAAAAGTGTTTTAAATTTTAAAAGTCTTTCCCCGTTTTCATATTTATTGTATTTCCAATCTTTATATGAATGTATTTATTATATTAGCACACTTTTTACTATATGGTACCTTATTATAAAAAAGGATATGTTGAATGAATATATTTGAATAATAAATCTTTAAGGAAGATGAATTGTGTTGTTTTCCTTTTTCAGACCTCAATGCTTAAATAAAATTGTTTATTAATATTGTACCAAGAAAAGGCAAGTACCAAAAATCTTGAATGTTTTTTTCTTCAGTTGATTACTGTTTATGATTAAATTAACCATATATTACAACTAATATTACGTAGCATTTCAATTTCTTACATCAACGATTTTAAACAGGAAGGACAATCTAAAAATATTTTATCCTACAGTTGGCCTCTGATTTTATTTTGCAGTATATTTTCTAAGATCCATCGATAAAGAATAAATAGGTATAGGAGTTTTGTGAAAAGCATGTTTGATTGTAGCTTGTGTGAGGTAATTGGTTTTTGGACGGTAAAAACCTCAGACACCCAATTCAGCAGGAAGCAGTAAAGCAAAAACTTCAAACCAATATAAAAAAAAACACCTCACTGAATACATAGTTAGTCTTCCAAACAGGAAAACTATATTTACAGAAAACGCGACGGGTTCAAGTTATTCCATTTTAACTTTACAGAATTAGTCGTCAATCTTAAGGGGGTCGTCTCAAAAGGAAAAACGGAAACTTATAAGATAACACCCATTCATCGATCTATCTAGAAGGTCCTTGCAATTCTCAACTTACTTTCTCATTGGGTCATTACGATTATTCTGATAATTTTTAAGACAATGACAACTTTTTTGTTACCATTTTTGATATTTTATTCCCTGGAAACTACTTTATATGGTAGTATACTCAAAATAGTGTTAAAAAATTAACACCAAAGAGTGTATTTAGACTCGCCTATGCAGGAAAACAATAACAGAGAAATTGGTTTTGTTTAACCGTTTGAGAGTTTGTGTTTAATATATGATGTTTCTTTTTGTGGTTTAGAGCATAAATCTGTTTTATTTTCTCTAGAAATGCATCAAGCTTTAAACGCAATTCGATGAGAAAAGTCATTAAAAAACATTTTAAAATTTAAAAACGCTTGGACGTAAAGATGATTAAGGAAATGTATAGTTTTCGAGATACATTTTAAAGTTAATATAATATTTTCTCATTTCATATAGTAGGTAGTACATGACTTCAGTCATACATAAGAAAATATTTTGGCGATTATGGTAATAATATCGCTGAATGTTAAACAAAGTTAAGACTGGTATTTTTCCTTGATGCACAAACATTTGTCATTCATATACTTTATGTTTCTTCTGATTTCGTAAAAATGTAATAACATTGTCTCAGCAATAAATTTTTTAAATACAAAATCCTCTATCTCAATATTATATAATTGAACACTTAAACCGTTAATTTATTTTTGCCTAAACGTTAGAGACATTAATTTGCTAAAACGCGACGTGGTACCTCAAATCGCTCTGGGGTATTCGACTCTCTCTATTGGAAAATATTAGACACTTTTAGAATATCTGATTATGCATTCGATTGGAAGCAATTGAGGGTGATTTTACCCCGCGAATGGCACGTGTTTAAAATCCGACTTTATCTTGAAATATCGTTTCCTCGACTTTCAACCAAAACGAATAACAAAATTGAAATCACATTATATTACGTGGCGGACCGGAAAACAGTTTACGCCATATTTTCTAATTGCCTACAGGAGGAAACGATATAGAAGAATACAAGAAAAGCAAAGCAACCTTTTCCGAATAAGCAACAAAGGATTTCAATTTGTTTTTGGCAACGATCGATATGCAAACGAACAAGAGACAGAAGAAATTGTTTTTTCCACATCACAAACAGATTAGGTATAGATATTTGAAGATGGTTTGGAATTTCTCTATTTCATAAAAAAAGAAGGTTTGCTGTATAAGTTGGTCTAATAAAACTTCCATTTGTTTTTTAAATACAGAACTTCAAAAAGTAGAACCGCAAACAGTATATTCAATCAACGAAATATATACCTTAGTACACCTAAATAATTCAATCAAAAAATTGCAATAAATAAACATGTAATTTTTTGTGATATTATTATTCACAGATGTCTTTAATTTTCAAATTTGTTAATTATATGATATTTAAGCTAATGACTATATGCCTGTTCCTGACTTCGCGTGTTGTACATGCATAATAGAAACCCCTCGAGATGAGTCTATCGAGGCCCTTAATTTCGAGGATGAGCTGAAGCAATTTTGTATAAACATTTTACTAGTTTCCAAGCGTTAATATATTGTTCACAAATTACCGTTTGATCAAAATAAAATCTAAGAGAAGAGGAAGAGCGTTTACAAAAGAAAAAATGAGGCATAAGAAATATTCACAAAATTTTCATTTTACCTGGATTTATTATGGTTCTGAATTTACAAAAATAATAGTGAAAACGTTACATTGCCTATAAATAATCGGTGGCGCTATTTCAGAAATGAAAACTTATAGAAGTTGGAAGAGCTAATAACGAAAAACTGTCAATAAAATTTTATTAAGCGCTATTGTTATTTTTTTTTACCTTAAACCAATTTCCAGAATCAATTTTTTTGACAATCCTGTTATCATGTGTTCAAGCAAAATTAGGAACTCTTAGAATTTGGACAGAGTCCAATTATCGATTCCAAGTGATTCTAAAGAGTAGGATAAGTGCATTAAGACCGACGGAAATAAAATAAAAAGGAAGTTTAAAGCGTAACATGTGCTTTTGTTGGGTGAGTTAAAAATTCCACCCTCATAAAACGGTATTCCTTTCATATAAATCACGTGAACTTAACGTTTTTAGCGGTTTGTCAAGAAAATCGATAATTGATAGAAGCATAAACGTTTTTTAGCAAATGTTTAGAGTTCATTTTTTTTTAAATTAATTGTAAGTAGTATTTTTATAAATAAGAATGATGCATAATAGCTAATACAAAATATACGTGTTGAAAATTAAATATGTAATTTTGAAAATAGTTGCATTAGTAAAGACAACTATAAAAGAATTCCAGTTTTAAATCAGATTAATAATCTTCGCGTTTCGGATTAAATCTATTTATACTAATTGTAATTTTGGAAGAGCTTCATTATTAATAGGAATACGAAATTATATGGATAGATATAATGAAAAGACATAAAAAATAAAATGGTTTCACATACAGTAAACAATTTAAATACGAGAAGAAGAAATTGGATGAACCATTTTAAATCTTTTTGAAGCCTGGGTCAATAATCAGATCCCTATTGAAGAACAACCGAACCGAGTTCAACAACTCTTCTTTTTATTTATAAAGAAACGCTTGAAGATATTATTAAAGACAATTCGAGACATTGAAGTGCATTTTTAGCACGTAACGTAACGAGGTACGATACAAAACAATTGATAAATAGAATATGGTAAATCAATCAGAAGAGGAGTAGAAAAGAAAAGAAGAGATAAAAAAAGTTAAAAGAGCTTCAAAATCGAAAGAAATAAAAATAACATTATAAAAGAACTACAACATTACATATATTTATAGAAATATACTAAAATTTAGATGTTTTGTTTGGCGTAAGTATTACAAAACAAAAGTTGAATAAAGCATTTACTAGGTACCTATTTGTTTTGAGTTTACTGTACTGCAACTTAATGAATACCAAGTGTCATTTGATGATTAATAGTTTGCTGATGTACTTTGAATAAATTTCGATTGTTCTGATTTTTTCCATATTTACACTTTCATTCTCAGTAACTAATGCCGATGGGAGAGCTATCCCACCTATCTTCACTGTCGTTCATAGTGGTTGGTAGGGCAGAAAGTTCTCTTCAAACTTCTGTAGGAATCGTGGAAATGAGTGGGTGGTGATAGTGGTGGTGGTTGTGGTTAAAGAAAGAAGGACGAGACGGACAAAATTTGGAAAGCAGATGATTGAAAGACCATCTGATTGTGACTGCCCAAGCATTTCAATTAATTGTCCATGGAAGCCACAGAAATACTTGGAATGAAACAGACAGACCCAAAATTGAACAAGTTTCCTCTAGAATGCTGATCAATATTCTAGATGTTTGATCTTCGGTGGCTTGTGTCGATATCAGGATGATTTCCGGTTTTATTGGCGTTTCGAGAATCTTGTTGCTCTCTTCTTTAAAAGGCTGTCTGAATCAGAAGATCTTCACGTTTTGTTTGTATTTATATCCCTCGTGACTGCTAATATGGATTGTTTAGACTATGGGGAAGTCATATTCCACAGATAATCTTCCGCTTCTCTTCTGCCTTCATTTCGTCCGTCTCGTCTGTCTCCTTAGCCACCACTCACCCATTTCCATGAGGAGGCTGAAGAGAACCTTCCGCCTTGCCCTTCGGCTCTATAGTATAGGTCAGAGAGACTGTCTACCCAATGGTGGAGAAAAAGACTCAAAAGTTTCTTTTAGGATCTCCAGTTTCAGAAAACTTTCTAATGAAGAGAACGACATGACTTTCGAAACGTCAACAAAAGTAAATAACGTGGTAACCACCCCCGAAATTAATCTGCTATAATCTATGTGTAGAAGTTAGACCATGCCGCACGGTATTAAACAACGTAAATACTTTTAGTACATGTATTAGATAATAATTACATTATCCAAAAGGTTCGATATTAAGTGTATTTTATTGTAAATAACCTCTTTATTATAAATACTCCAATATACTTATTGATCCGCACGGTAAGGACTAATCTAGTTTCCACCAGAAAAGTTTTAAGCATCTGTTGTAAAGTAGAAATCGATATTTTTTTCAAGTATTGTAAATTGATGAATCAAGTCGACATTTGTAAGTATTTGCCTATTCATAAATTTATACAGGGCTAAATCTTTTTTTGAAACTTCAGAGTATAATTAAAATGCTCATATTGTATAACTTTCTATATTAATTAACTTCTACTTGCCTGTTTTATCTCAAAACTATTAAAAGAGCATTAAAAGTTTCAATCATTAAAAGTAATCCTCTCAACATGTAAATAATAAAAATGTACTAAATTTAATTCAATAGTACTGACAACCATTCACTTAAAGTTTAATAACTGTAACCTTGTTTTAAAGTTGATGACTACGTTTAAAAATTGACGAAAAAGTTTAACTGCTCTGTTTTATGTCGATATGTAAGAAGAAAATTTTTATTAAGTAAATCACTTTCCCAAAGGAATAGTAAAATTTTATCTCTTTTACAAAAAGAAAACAGCAAAAAGAATGTAACCACCAAAATATTTCCGGGAAAATGAAAACAACACCTTTAGAGAAGAAAAAATTTCCAGATGAAATTGGAAATAATAAATATAACTTGTTGGGTAGAAGCAAAGTCAAAAAAAGGAACTAATACTGAACAAAAAAGTATATATTTGCTAAAAAAATTAAATGAAGACTAGAAGTTAATAAATTGAATGAAGTTAGAATTTGAGTTTACGGTTAGTTAAGAGGGGTGCTAGAAGCATAAAAATGAAAGTAGGGTGCCAATAGGAAAAGAGAAAAGTTGGGAATTTTCAAGATAAAAAATATTAAGAAATAGAAAGCAGTCCCAAACCACCGAAGAATCCCGTCATTAAAATCTTATTAGAATAAAGTAAGGACCATGGAGTTAGTAGACAGAGTTGAATTTTTAAAAGGGATTATAGGAAAGTACTGAAGCAATTAAATTGTCTTTAAGTGAACGATAGATACAAAACAGGTAAATAGCAAGTATAGAAATAGAAATAGAATTGCAAGAAAGGAATATTTACACGAAGACAATACGATACACAATCCAAAATAATAATGTGGTCTGTGAAGAGAAATTAAAACTTTTCATTTTTTTTGTTAACCCTATCTTACAATTTTTGAATGAAGAGACCTCATTTTACTTACCAAGACCTCTGTCTACCAAAAGCAAATTTATAAGAATGTAAATCACCCATAAATAGTTTAATTCTTAATTCAGGTTTAAAATCAAATAGTAAATATCAGGAAAGAAAGCCAATGGGCAAAGTTGGAGGATTAATTAAATAATTCATTTTTTATATTTACAACACAAAATGAATTAGTTTAAGAAGGGAAAAGTATAGTAAATGACCACAATATAGACATAATATCTTCCTAAAATCCATTTATTATACAAAGGAAAAATAACCACTTGAGATTGTGAACGAGTAATTGAAACGCATCAATATTGCAAAACGCTTCCAAGGGGTCATTCCATATAATGGAACTGAGCTAATAGAATAGAATTGCGGAAGCCAATCCTTAGGGCGAGCTGGCCTCATATAACTATGGAGAGGAGCGGCGGAAAAATCCTTCTTGTTCCTAGAGTAAGCGATCGGTGGGTGTCATTTCAGGGATTCCTGCACAGAAGGAGCAGCAGCACACGATGAAGAGCGTGTTGCATTCGGCGGTTGCAATAATGGCGAGAAAAGATATTTTCGTCTGTGCCTTTCGAAGATCAATAGCGGTTCGTGTCATGCCCGGACCCACGCGCATGCCACAGCGCTCGCCACTTTGGATCTAACCATCTTTAATATTATTATTCCCGTCCCAGATACAGAGTCGTCGAGTGGTTGTTCGCCACGAGCGACGAGTCTGTCGGCGGATTACATTTTGAATGCGGGATTGGCGCGAAAGAACACCCTAGTGTCGACCACCACCTGCACACCCTCGGGACACCCGATCTCATTTCGTTTAATTTAACTCACTTATCAAAACACTGACATACATACGTACGTGCACGCTTTAAAACCCAGTGTGTTCTATGGTGTAAGTTATAGTGGCCTCGGATGAAACCTCAAAGTTTTCTCATTGGTAAGAGATTTGTTCGATTGATCTGTTATGTGCCGTTTGCTGCCTAGAAAACCCCTGCCGTTTTCCCTATTAGGATAGGACGGGAGTTTTATTAACACGAACTATAATCCAGTCCAATGGGTGATTAATGTGTGCGATGAGGAAATTGATTGGATCTGATTCAGAAATCTTAATACTGAATCAACATTTTTAAAAACTCCTTTACGATATTTAATTATAACAATAAATGTATTTTCCATAATGCGTTATTAGTTTCCTTAGTTTGCACGCTTGTTATGAGCTTTTGTTTTTCCCCAATGGCTCGATAAATCAATTCCAAATCCAATTTAAAATTCTAATTAAATCTGTCCATAAAATTGATTGCAGCAAAGATAAGTGCTTATTTGTTATTCATGTATAGAGAGATGGTATTCTCCTATCGTATCTAATCTCTAAACGTGGTTTGCACTTTTCCGTAAACCGTAGTTGACACAATTTCAACGACTCCAAGTCACGTACAATAATTTGAGAAGAACAGGAAGTTTAATGCAGTCTGATGTAAAGTTAAATTAAAGTATTGACGACTGATTCATTGCGGTTACCCTTTAAGGCCATTTTCTTAAGAAAGTACTTCCAGCTAGCCAAAAGAGAAAATCTTGATAAAGCATCAACCAAAAATTGTACAATATAAACTTTTAAAGTGGAACTTCTGTGTTCCTTTCATTACAGGAACAATAACTGCATATGGAGGTAATGTTTTATAATGATTACATACAACAGGACAATGGACAGGCTGATTTTGAAAGAAAATTGAATATCAAACCTTCCTCAACTATAACCAATCTAGATCTAGATTATTTATTATCTGATATTTGACAAAATGAAACTTAAGAGAATACATTTAGAATACATTTCCATTATTCGTACTTACAGTCGGTTGAGTCAAGGATATTAGTTTGAATAAAATTTTAGTAATTGTAGGTAATATTGTAAAGGTGGGTGGTCTAAGAAGTAGTCCATTTTAAGATTAGATAAACGAAATTTATCCCCGTTTAATCTACATAAACATTTACAAATGGTAGCGAATGTCATTTCATGTCATTCATCGTTATGTGTAAATATTTTTATCTACCAGAGAATTTCTATTTTTATTTGTGCCGGTTACCATTTCCTTCAAAATACGCGTGTTTTCGATTAACAAAATTGTTTCAGGTGGATGTATTGCATACGTATATATTTCCTAAACTTAACTGGTCAAGTTGTACAGTGTTTTAAGAAGAAACGTTTTAAATTTATTAATATATGCTTAAATCAAAACGCCAACAATAAATCTAATCATATTACAGAAATACGTTTGTATACGCGATGAGATATTTTAATGAAAATTATAACGAAATTAAAAGTTTTCACTTCATGTGACATCATTAGTGATCAAATACGCTCGAACAAACTCTGAAGTTAATTAACCCATTACGATTTCAACTACGTGTCTACCAGAGTAATTCGCTGGGACATTTATAATTTTAAATATTTTAAACTCGTTTTTTTATTATGTATGATGCGCAGTTTCAATTTTTTAGCCGAATTTGAAAGAATTGTCATTGAAATTGTTGGAAAATAAAATGCCAAAATGGTAATGTCAGTTACAAAATAAAATTAGCTTGTAATGAAAAAGGAAGTATCAGCTTCAGGAGTTGTCGCAAATTTAGTTAATAATAAATTATACAAATAAACGCAATAAACTCAGAACTTGTAAATGATTATTTTATGTGAAGATTTGAAAATACGGTGTATAAGCAGCAAGTACAGACGCCACAATAGTAGGTACAAACAAGGGCACCGTTATCCAATGGGTCAGGGGGGGGGCAAGATGATAGATAGAGGAACAGAATTGTAGGTAAAATAAATACAATTTGTAAAATTTTCATTGTTTATTACATGAAAACATAAATTTCAATTAAAACACAATCTTCTTGGTTATCTAGTAAATTTTTCTACTACTTTATTATTAAAAACTTTTAGGTTATCAATAATAGTCTTGCGATGAACACTTATCATTGCAAGATCATTGAGTCGACTTTTCACTATTGTACTTCTTAGTCAGGTTTTAATTCGTCTCGGCTTGCTATTGGATTGTTCTGCAAATACACTTAGAGCGATCAAAAAATTTCCCGTTTCGGAATAGAAGTCTCTCAGGTCTTTTAAGGCATCAACAATTGCCAGCTCAGTTACATTGAGTTCGTTTTGCCACAATTGTTGCCAAAGTTCCACTTCATTTCTAATATTCGGTAAATCGTAAAAATGAGGTTTAGCAATTTTCCGTGATACTTTTCACGATCATGGTTTTTATTTTCGGGGGGTATTTTATTCAGAAAACCGTTCTCCAAATGAAGCAATAACGGAGCTCAAGTATAATATTACTAAAGACCTTAAAACCTTTTCCAATACAACAAATGACTCGAGGAAATACTTGTGCTCTTGATAAGGAATGTTCCCCAAAAACTCTTCACAAACTTCCGCAACTCGCGGATTCATCATGCTTAACATTTAGATAGGAAATCGTTGCTTCAAATTTTGTTGTTCCGTTTTCCGTAACAGACCACAGTAACACAACTTCTCCGAGGTCGCGGAAATATCGCATGAAGTTGAAATTTCTTCTCAGCGTCTAGGAGGGACTAACATATAAACTTTGTGTAAAGGTGCCTTCAACAATATTGCCAGATCACTTCTAGCGATTCATTTTCTGATACACTTGGTGTATACTAAACAATATGTAGAGGAAATACGAACAAGTTCAAAGAAAAGATACATCTTTGTAGAAAAATGTCCTGACATGGTAAAGGGGTTTCAGTATTCTAATTAGATCATATTTCGAATATAATCTAGTTTATTAGAGTACGGATGAGTACCGAGTGACTTGTAGTGTGGATAATATAAAAAATATATTCAAACGCCTTATAACACTACAAACAATATTTATTGGTACAACCAAATGTATACATTTCTACTACGAAGTAGTCATTTTCAACGGTAACAGTAAACTAAGATTAAGAAAAGATTATACCTAAATATATAACCGAGCGGCGTGGTCTAGTGCTCTAGATCATTGTTTAACATTCGGCAGGTCACCGGTTCGAACCTGAGTCTGGCTGCTCTGGTCCATGTTTTCTGTGGTTTCCTTCGATAATTTAGGTAAATGCTGGGGCAGTAATATTCTACAGATATTTTTTCACTTCTCTTCTGTCTTAATTTCGTCCGTATCATCTTTCTCTCCCTAACCATACCACCCACCCATTACCACGATTCCTGAAAGGAGGCTAAAGAGGGCTTTACGCCCTACTCTCCGGCTTTGCAATACAGTGTAGGTCGGAGGGACTACCCGCCCATTGGCACGAGTCGTTGGTGAGAATGAAATAAAATTTTTCCTAAATATATTCTAAAAAACTACCTGTACTTAATTGAAGAATATTGAACAAGGGCTTGTTGGTGAACGGCAGGTCAAAATTCATCAAAGAATCCCTGAATTTATGAATATAAATACACTCGTAAACTTTTAGGTCGATGTAATTGTGACAAGATTTTAATAGTTCAATATTATGGTCTATACTATATCTCGTATTATACCGCTATTTATAATCTTTTCTTAATTTTAGTTTACTATTACCATTGAAAATGACTACTTCGTAGTCGAAATGTATGCATTTGGTTGTACCAATAAACATTGTTTGTAGTGTTATAAGGCGTTTGAATCTATTTTTTATATAATCTAGTTTCTTTTAAGGTATCATTTGAATTTCTAACGTCTTCGTATATAAGCCACTACTTTCAATCTTATAAATTATTTAAAATGAGAAAATTTTTGATCTCTGATACGTGTTGTACCTATACAAACTTTCATTGTTAAATATAATTTTTATTTTATATTTGTCTGTAATAATTTATAAATAGAAGGGTGCAATGTAAAAATAAATAAAGAAAAAATCGCTTTTATGCTTCTTTTTTAACTTAACTTGTTGAAAATGTCTATAAAACACTCCTACTTATATTCTCGCTATGATCGTGTATAATAATAAACAGTCGCCTATAACGAATAAATTTTGCATTCGAGTGAATACTTATTAGAACTAAACTTTATTGTATTTACCTTTAAATGACGATTATATTTTACGATTTAACATATTTATTAACTTGTAAAGCCTTCTTTAAGTTTTCGAATTAAAACGTACATTTTCCTGTGAGAGAAACACCCACTAAGTATCAAATTAAATCGTAGCTGTCTGAATTTCCCTTTTACCATTAATAACAGGGAATTATAGAGTGGAAATCATCATATATATATATGCCTGTGTATGTGGGTATGATGCAGACTCTCCTGATGTAATTTGTTTAAAAATCAAACATTTAAGAAACCGCTTGTATGTGTATTTGATGATCTTTGTATATTTATATTTTCTAAATAAATATATTTTAAAAGTCTCTGACTGTCAGAGAAACGAAAAATTCTTTGATATTTCCTGATTTTCTTATTCTCTAAAAGAAATCATAAAATTTACTTCGAAGCTGATACATGAATGTTTTACCATAGAAATGGCAAGTAGCAAGAAAAATACTTTGTATCATCAGAGGATTTTTAGTATCGTAAATAACAGCTTAACCGCTTCAGCCACCTCGAATAATTTAAATAAATTTGCCCAATCGAAACTTTTTTCATTAGGCTCTTCTCAACAGAAATCCTTTTGATATACGCTGCCTGAAACCCTTAGCCAATAAACCTCTTTTATCTTCGTTCCTTTCACACGTGTGGCCCTATTTATTGAGACGCATCCCTCTTCCGCGAAAAATTACGCACGCCTTGGTGAAAAAAAAACCCTCTAACCACAGCCATTTGTCTCAAAATATAAAGGATTACGGCAGTTTAGTTTGATGAGGAACTCAGCGGAAACTTTCCACTTCATCGGCAACGTGAAGACGAATGGCAGAGTAGAGAAGTTTCTGGGAGGTTAAAATGACTCAACAGACGTAAAAGGAACAATTCGTCAAGGAGACTTAACAAGGAACGATCCGCAAAGCGTTAATGAACCCTTAATGGGGAATGAGCACGTGACAAACATAGAAACAAAAAAAGAATAAATGTTTTTTATTGCTTCTTAAACTTTATTTTTCTGATAATGTAGAAATACAAGCACGAATAATGACACATTTACTTCAACACCACTGATTGGAGAAGCTTAGAAAAAACAAAAGACAAATAAGCCAATTAGAAAGCGGAAAGCCTGCAAAATAATGAAACTGGGGGTTTTAATGGGGCTACTCAAATGCATAAAATGCACCACGAAACATCCCAATAGTTTGTATTAAACCCTGTTGAAGGAACAAGGAACAAAAAAAATTGCATAAAATAATTCAATAACAATTTGCAAAATTAATTTTACAACTTTACAAATAGTTTCTACAAAACATTCGTGTTGGAATTATAAGTCTCCTAATTTTACTTTTTCATTTAAAAAGAGTGCGGAACGAATGGTCAGCTGTTCACGCGTGCGTGACTAAAACACGTGAAAAAGTTTTAGTTCGTGAGTGTTGTGTATATGCAATCATGAGTGGCATAAAACGAAAAGTACATGTATTTATATGTTCAGAAAACTCAAAAACATAGAAAAAGTTAATCATGACATGACTAAAATGGCTACTTGCGGATAGGGAATCTCTAGTAACAGTACTTAAATATAATTGCCAATCATTTACCAAAATAGTCAAAAATTGTGTGGGTGTGGGTATTTTATTCTAATATTGATATATCAGTACTACGGATTCTCTGACACCCTTTATTATAACATCTGACTCTTCTCGTTTGTTTTCCACACCTATTAGATAATAATAAAACATAACATTTCTATATTCTTAATGTTCAATATCACTGCTTACTTATTTACAATAAATCTACCAAACATGTACCATTTTGAATTATTTGTATTTTGAAAGAATATAAAATCATACAACATTGGCTGCCATTTGATTACAAATTTCGACATTAGATCACGGTACTCATCAACGATAAACAGCAATCGTTCGTGATTGAGTTATTTTATTGAAAATCACGATCGAAAGCTGAAGGTCCGAAGATTGATTAGACACGCACCTACACTCCTTCCTACCCCGACTCAATCTTCGTATTTCTTTAATGATAGAACATCTTACATCCATAACTATGTTATTTACAGACGGTAATGTTTCTTTGTACTCCTATTTCTGCTTTTAAAATGTCTCTAAGTAGCTGTAGTATTTCATATCTCAGAGGATATCCTACCACAATATATCTCCCTCTTCTTATTGCTCCCTCTGTTTTCCCACTTGTTTCACCTTATTTCTAAACTTTTCTATCCACGATATTGTCATTATCCACTACTTCTGAAACACTTCCAATTTGTTCTTTTTCGCCACGCCCCCCACCATCCACGTGCTCCAAACAAACACTTTTAATAATATTTTTCGAGTTCCTAACACATGGGCTGAAAAGTCCCTGGCCTAATACATAGATGGCGCTAGTTTTATTGCATTCACCTCTTATTCACTTACCACTAACTGTTCCGGACTGAACAGACCTTCCGAGAACCCTAGTATGTAAGCTTGCACTAACAGTCCTTTCCAGTAACAAAAATTCCATCCACACACCGCCCAAACTATCAAACCCGTAGTCTATATACTATACATATAAGTCTATGTATATAATAGTTAGGAGTATAATTCTCATTCCTGTAATGAGCAGTAGTTGTAATCTGTAAATATACGTAGTCAATATACTTTAAAACCATCGTTTGCGTCTAACTAACTTAGGTGCAAAGCAATAATATAGAATGGTAATAACCATTTATTTGTATTTTGCCAAAGTACACAATCAAACACTAACCTTCAAGGACAGCTGTTTTTTTTCATGATATTCTATTCATTAATTTGTGAGTTATTGTGCTAAAAGTGACTTTATCTAGCTACTTTTGTTATTTTAAAAACAATAGATCAAAAACAATTTCGTATTTTAATTTTACACTGCATCGTGATGGGAAAAAATGCCGTTCAAGCCAAGCGAATCAATGGCTTGAAAAGTGTTATGGAGACTCCGCTTCATCGAAAACAACCGAAACAAAATAAAACGTTTGGTTTGCTGACTCCAAACGTGGTCGTAGAGACACTGACTGATACACTGATGATACAGAACGCAGTGGACGTCCAAATGAGGAAAACCACAAAACCAGAAAACATAAAAACAATCCACGAACTCGTTTTGAACGATCGAAAAGTGAAATTGCGTGAGTTAGCTAATAAATAAAGTCAATTTTGGACAAAAAAAAACGTGTTTTCTTTGTGACGCCCGGGACTTTTCAGCTCATGTGTTATGTTAGAACCGTGCTCCAATCATACACTTTTAATAATATTTTTCGAGTTCCTATATTAACCAATCACGAGCACAGAAGCGGTTTATTTTTGTAAAAAAAGCGACTTGACTCTGCGCTATCCTTTTTTCAATATTTTTGTTTTATTTTTATTTATTTTTAATATATTTTCTACTGTTAATACCGTTCCTATTTTATTTAAGGCTGCCTCTAACTCTTTCCCACCAGATACTAATACTGCTATATCATCCTGTCCAGGCAATAAACAATAAAAATAGTGAGACGAAATTATGAGCTTACTTTAATCATTCAACGATACCAAGTTCAAAAATTCTTTAATTTCTAATTTTGATACCGAAATAAAAAAATTTTAGTGATTAATAAAGAAATATTTGAAGAACTTTTAGTAGTATAAAAATAGTAAAAATAATTAATTTCGCATTAATGTATTTAAAATTTACCCCTACTAAAAGTTTTTCAAATTTTTCATTATTAATCACTAATAATAATATATCTACATTCCAACGTTCTGTGACTTAGTAAGTACGTTCGTCATTGTTACTGTTATCACCCCTCGTAGCTTAATTGGTGCGTAAAGCTAAAGAACCCGTGTTCGAGTCCCGGCGTGGGCATGACAACAGTAACAAACTTTTCCCTCATCGTATGAGGTAATCTGTAGTGGGTATAAATTAATTCAATAATTAATATCATATTATTAATATATGTTAAATTAAAACAAATTTGTAGTGTATATACTTTTTGAACTACTAGATTTAGTAGAAAACATCAATTCCAATTTTGTAGTCGCGTTAGTATACCAAATATGCATTATGAAAAAACAATTCGTTTAAAAACTAATGTAAACATTTTCGCTTTATTCACAATTCCGATTCAGTATTATTCTAACATTAAAATTGACATCAATAACGTTAAATTACCTATTACAGCTTTATGATAGTTTGCCATTGTAAAATACTTGTTAATATAACGATAATAAAAGTTTTATAACCTCTTTTACTATAGAAAGTTTGTTTAAGCGCCGAAGTTTGCAAACTCACTACTACTATCGTATATATAGCTATGTTACATTCCATTCAATGTAAAAAAGAAAAAAACTATCCTGTCTCTTTCGTGTTACAAAACTTAATTGGGAAGTTTATTGTGAACTTGCATTGCATGCCTTCCATTCCTTTTATTATTATGTTTTAGTAATTTATAAGTCCATTTTTGCCGAGCTCTCCAATTTACATTCAGTGCTGCAATTCTTTTAAAACTGCAATGCATTTTTTTTAACATATCTAATATTTAGAACGTAAAAACTACACCGACCAATAAATTGGAGGTTCTAAAAGGAAAGAAACAACCAGTTAGTCATATCTGACATAATTTGGCTAGTTCGGTTGTCAGTATCTCAAAATTTCCAGTTCAGTAAGATTCGGAAATTAAAGCATCGCAAATTAAGACGAAGATAATGTCTCTGGTCTCAATTTCCTTATCTATAATGAGCAATGTTTCTGTCTTTGTAAAAGTCAATACATTATAAATATGTTGTAGTTAAGGATGTATCTCATACATTTACTTGATGGATATCACTTTGAATTAATTTGAAAATGTGTCGTATTCCCTGACACCAGACAGTCTTTTGTACATTACATTAATAATTTCTTCAATAAAACTAAACAAAAAGTTAGAAATGTTTACATTTCAATATTGAACAGGAAATGTGTTCTTTTCTTAATCTATCTTCAAAATTGCCTAAACATGTAATATGCCCATGCGTTACTTTTTGAAAATGATGTACAGGGTATTATTATTATACTAGAATAAAAAGAAAAGGTATCTAACAAATGTAACCAATCTTCCGATTAAGAAACCCAGCTAATTGCTGATGTTTTAACCTTTTCATAAATTTTTGTTTATGATAATATTAAAGCATAATGTTTATACAGGTTCTTATCAGAAAGATAAACAGCTTGTCTGAACTTAATATGGACAAATATTACTTACAATTAATAATGGAAATTCCATTCAAATTGAAACACTCCCTTGTTGAGTTTATTGGTAACGAAAAATCACAAAATTTTTAAAAACTACAGAACCTACAGCCTATGTTATACTTTAATTATAAAGCTCAGATAAGCTTCTATAAATCTCTTCCTTTTCATAATTTATGTTTCACTAATTTTTGAAATAAGTAAGCTTCCAAAATTAAACGGCATAGACCAGCTTTATACAATGAAGAGTGAAAGATTATCATTTTTTTCGTCCAATTGAAAATTTTTTGTGAATGATGTAAAATAATTACTACTTGATAAGAACTCTTTCAAAAGCGTCTTAAACTGACACATGAACCTGAATCCTAAACTCATGAAATATCTACTTTCGAGAAGAAATTGTTTTAGCATGGAAAGTCTGCCCTTTCACTAAGATTGATGATGTTATTTGGCAGTGACATACCACATAGAAAAAACTAAAGGAAATGTTTCTTCAGACATTTATATAAAGTCCTCTCACAATTTTTTCCGCCTTTCTATATTTTGAAGAAAGTAAACGCCATCGTTGGTTAGTAATGTGTTCAAATAATTTGAATGGACTGAATTTGTCTCTTCATTTTGCTGGAGTCGTTGACACTAACTCCTTTCGGTTTTTAGGACATTTTTCTGACATTAACAAATTTAATTTTTCCGAATGAGACTTAGCATTCAATTCCGGTTTAGTCAGAAAACAAAATATATCGTATGTTTATGTAACTTACGTGACAGAGTACATTCTGAAAAACAAAAATTGATGAAAATATATTTACTGCAACATTCTACAACAATTGTTACTGTTAATAATGAAATATTGTTTACGAATTTTTGGTAGGGGTAAATTTTAAATACATTAATACGATATTAATTATTGAACTAATTTACATCCACTGCAGATTGCCTCATACAATTAGGGAAAAGTTTGTTGCTGTTGTCACGCCCCCACCGGAACTCGAACCTGGGATCCCGGCTTTACGCGGCAATGCTTTAGCCACTAAGCTACGAGATGTAATTATTAATGATTAATAACAATATGCACTGATTACAACATTCTGTGACTTAGTAAGTACGTTCGTCGTTGTTACTTTTGTCACCTCTCGTAGCTTAGTGGATAAAGCATTGGTGCGTAAAGCCAAAGATCCCGGGTTCGAGCCCCGGCGGGGGCGTTATAACAACAACAAAATTTCCCCTCATTTTGTGAGGTAATCTGTAGTGGATGTGATTTAGTTCAATAGTTAATATCGTATCAATTGTTACTGTTTTGAATTAAAAATGAAGTTGATTTATTCATTGTTACAATGAGAAAACTGGAGTACAATTTTGTGATGCGATAGCATTGAAATTAATATGTACTCCTTTTGTAATTGGTTCAAAATTAATTAAGAGTATAATTAAATAAAGTTCAAAGCATAACAGTAATTATTCTCCGAAATCTATGCAATATTCTGTATTGTAATACAGTTAGATGCATTCCAATTTATTGATTAGATATTTAATATCAGGAAGGCCATTTGAAATGTAAAAGCGAATTTTACATACATTCCGACATATAAATTTAACAATAGTTTAATAAATTCATTGCCAATGCAGTTTTCCCGTTCTTCTTTCCCACAATTTTCATACTCGATGTGCTCCATTGCAAATAGAAAATGCAACGTTTTAGTACATGACATGAAATCAAAATAAAAGTAATTATATAATTAAAATATACAGGGTGTCTCAAAACTAAGTGTAGATAGAGCAACTGCAGATTCCTAGAATCATAAAAAGATATAAAAAATTGGTGAAAAAGGTGCTGCATTAATTTTTTTTTTATAATTCATACTTAATGTATACTACAATCAAATCACATATGTTTTGCTGTTGTTTATGTTAAAATGTTATTAATTTTTCTTACTCCTTTTGCCAAGCAAATGTATTTGCAAAAAAATATCATTTCAAGTAAATAATAACGTTTTAATTTCTAAAAAATGGAGAAAGCATTTTCGCATGTATCATTCAACGATTTTATAATACATTGACATGAAAAATTGCTCTAAGAAATTATAAATAAATACTCTGTTATAGAAATAAATTAATGCTTCATCATCATAAAGTTTATTGACTGTGCGTGACTTAATAACTGAAATCTGGCATGAAATGTGTTTAAGGAAAGTAAAAACAAATCTACAGCTGCAGTTTAAAGGTCCTCAAATATAATAAAAATAAACAAACACGCTAACTGATTTATTATATACTATGTCCAACGGATAAAAACTATAAAAGTGAGATTTATAGAAATCTCATAAATTTTTCTACTGTATACGTATATAAACCAAAATATAGCCAATTTTCATAAAACTATTATATTATAATTGTAACGGTTAATGCAGGTATACATAATCAAAATATTGTATGTATGGGAAAACGAATATTTCATTTTATCCTCCACATAAATCAATTAATAGCGCAGGGTCGAGTTGCTTTTAACAAAAAGAAATTATATTTGTGGTCGCGAATAGTACATTTAGAAATTCGGCTCTGTATGGCTACGAAACATGGGTAGTGGGCGCAGTGGAAAAGTGAAGCTACAAAGATTTGAAATGTGGTGTTATAAAAAGCTAAAAATGAGGAGGTATGAGAAAGAATAGAATAATATAGGGCTCTATGGAAGTCAGTAAGGAGAATATAGGCATATTAGAAACAGAAATAGGAGTGAAGAGGTGCAGAGGAAAACCTATATTAAATTACTGTTCGCAAATAGTTATGGATATAGGATGTTACATATCCAAAAAAGAAGGAATTAAAATCCTGATTCGTCTAAATATTAAGATTAAATATCTCAAATTTTGAATGCGTCCTACCAAGTAGGCACAACGGACTGAAAACCATATCCCACGACCGGTTTTGACCTATCGGGTCTCATCAGGTGGGCGTTGGCAGAAATGCCTTTACAGGCTATATTATAAATATAAATATAAATATGGAATCAACAGAAACAACTACTCCGAGGGCTAATACCCCTACCGGCATTGAATTACACTGTTGATTCCGATGTATTCATAGACGAAGATATATATATCCAAAAAACAAGGAATTAAAATCCTTATTGGTAGGACACGTTCAAAATTTGAGATCTTTGATCTTAATATTTAGACGATTAACGATTTTAATTACTTCTTTTTTGAATATGTTATATTTTCCTCTAGGAGTCCATCGGAATCAACGGTGTAATTCAATGCCGGTAGGGGTATTAGCCCTCGGAGTAGTTGTTTCTGTTGATTCCATATTTATATTTATAATGATTAGGATGTTTCAGTTTTCAGGAAATGCAAAGAGTGGTTGATGGAAGGAAGCTATAGGGGTGCACGTCCAACCGGCATTTGGACGATCTTGTGATGATGATTCTGGTCGATCCTTTAGCTTTTAGTTTTTCAAAAATTTCTAATACTTACGGGGTATCTAGTAAAATAATTGTTATTTTTTTGATTTTGTATGATTATAAATAACATATTTGGTATAAGAATTGATTTTCCGGGTTTAATGGCCGTGGTCTAAAGGCTTGTTTTCTGCCTGACGTTTCGTCAGCGACTGCGGCTGACATCTTCAGAGGTGTCCAGTTCATCGAAGTAGCTTAGTAGTGTGATCACACACGATAGCGGGCCGCCGAGAAGAGAACTTCGAGACAGAAAACTACTTCGACGGCCTCAATGCCTCTGAAGATGTCAGCCGCAGTCGCCGACGAAACGTCAGACAGAAAACAAGTCTTTAGACCACGGCCATCAAACCCGGAAAGTCATTCTTATAATAACGCCGGCCGTGAAGCCTACATACTTTAATATTTGATATAATTCAAATTAAAAAAAAGACACTGCCACGGTTTTGTTGTTTTTGAAAAATGTTATTTTTCGTAGATCATCTTATTTTAATTTTTATCTTAAGTAATAAAAAATCATAAGGAAACATATTTATGTATGTTTTATTGTTAACAGAAATTCAACTTAAAGTTCTTCGCTGAAGTTATTGGAACGGAAAGATTAACAAAGTTAATTCGCCTATTCGCTCCCATATCGATTACCTACAATCATAGCACTAAAGAACAAATATTACACTCAGATAATTCTGATAAGATAACGTGTTATCATAGCTCCTATTCACGGCGAAATGTTTACTATAACCTGTAATTAATAAATACCAAATGAAACAATAAAGGCAGTGTATTACGAAGTTATTTTTTAGAATTCAGAAATTTTTTGTTACAAAAACTACAGCTAATTAATTTTAAAAAAATTGGGAAGAATAAACACAATAAACATTTTGTTTGCTTAATTATATGTTATAACCGTAGCTAAGAATAGAATTGTGAAGACATTAGGTAACCTTGGAAACTGCTCAATCGATTTTAGCCAACCATAGCAATAAATCTATTAAGAAAAGTAGACTTTATATAAAAAAAGACATCAAAATCGGATCATTTATTGATGAGCAACGATTCCAAAGACGAACACACAAATACGTAGCATTTTTCCTTTTTTTGACATAACAATGCTACAAAACTGCTGTAATATTGATTGCTCGTTAGCGTAAGATTCGATTTCATACACATAACGTAGCGATGAAGAAAAACTCGAGAAGCAACAGTTATCATTGTTGCTATTACATCTATTTAGATTTATATCTAATGTGTACCTTGTAGAAACTTTGCTGTAGTATTGTTTTGCAAAATCTTATGAATTTAAAGACATTTAAGAAGGTATGTACTACTTTTTCCTATGATTTAATGACAAAGTAGCAAATTTTTGAAAAAATAATTTATAATGTTGCTAACATCATTTAGAAGTTGTCAAAAACAGGCGGGCTGAAAAGTTCGTAGGCTAGCATAGAAAAAAATAGTTTTTTGATAGAATTATATTTTATTATTCAATATAGTTCTCTTCGAGGGCGATACAACGATTATAGCGGTCAAACAATTTTTTGGTACGATTTTTATAATTCGATTTGTCTTTAGCCTCAAAATAGACTTCAGTTTCGGCGATTAAATTTCATCGGCGAGAAATTTCTGTCCAGCGAGCATCTTCTTGAGGTCTGAAAACAGAAAAAAGTCGCTGGGAGTCAGATCTGGAGAGTACGGTGGATGCGGAAGCAATTCGAAGCCCAATTCATGGAATTTTGCCATCGATTTCATTGATTTGTGACACGGTGCATTGCCTCGATAAAACAATACCTTCTTTTTCTTCAAATAAGACCGCTTTTCAGCGATTTCGTCTTTTAAACGCTCCAATAACGCTACGTAATAGTCGCTGTTTATGGTTTTCCCCTTTTTAAGATAGTCAATGAATATTATATCATGAACATCCGCGAATACTGATGCCATAACCTTGCCAGCCGACTTTTGCGTCTTTCTACGCTTTGGAGTCGCTTCATTACGTACAGTCCACAGTCCACTAGTCTGATTGAACAGCTCCCAGCTCCAAACACTGCTTATAATCATCGCTCCGTTGTTGTTTTTGGTCGATTGTGAGCTCGCGCGGCACACACTTTGTACAGAGCTTGAGCTTTCGAATATCCAAATATTCATTCACGATATGACCATGACCAACACGTCCCTTTTATATCTTTAGGGTCGGGTCTCAGCTATCTCAATCAACTTTACTTTACGGTTATCAAAAATTATTTTGTGGACTTTTTTGATGTTTTCGTCGGTAACAGCCAACAGCCACTTTGGGGCACTTTTCTACGGTTTATTTTCCTGGTGCAAAGTCCAAATAATGTATCAAGCCAAGCCTTGGTTTCAAAAGTATTTTTTTCGCCCAAAAGCAATGCTTTATTAACACACGAAATTCCTTTTTATCCATTTTTTCAAAGTAACAAAAGTTCTTTCACCAAAAATGCTGTAACTCAGATACTAATAGTGCAACAGCTGTCAAATTTATACACGCGTCTTTTAAAGGTTAGGGCTAACTAAAAATCACATGGATTTGATACTAGTAGCGCCATCTATGGGTCAGCCTACGAACTTCTCAGCCCATCTGTTATGTACATCAGCAAATTTTTAAACTTAATTTTCGAGGTAGTTTTAAATTAATTGCAAAAAATTAATTCAATTTAAATTTTCAAATTAAACACCGTGTATCAGCTTCGCCATCTTAGTTTGATGCCTAGAATTTACGATCGTCCTATGTTATAACCAATTTCAAAGTATTACAACAAAATTCGTCAGTATTAATAATAATTGCCTTAACACTGTATCATTTATGTGATATTATGTAACCGTTTTTATTTTTAGATAGTCGTAGTAATAAGTACCTATATCCATTTCCCAACTGTTCGTTGTAATTATTTTTCTAATGAAAAGATATTTATGCAAACGAGTGCAGCTGGTCAGATGAAAATAAACGGAAAGTAAACTATTTCTCTTTACAAACGCGCACTATAAAAGAAGGGAATAAAAACTTGTTGAGTTATATTGGGGCACGCATGTATATATACATATGTACCAACGTTTAATACAAAAGCACTTCTTTTGATTAAATCTGTCTATGTTTGTTATCAACTAACTGTTTACGATTTATGTTCCATTTTCAATTTCGAGTGGTCTCATTCCCTTTGACTTCATGTTTGGAAAGAAAGCGTATTAGGAAGAGGATAAGTGTCGTTTTAAAAATACTATCTCGGCTTATAAAATAAATGTTATCGTAGAGTGCGGTGTGTAGTTAGGCGTCCAGAAACGTTTTCCTTTCACTCGCGGAAATGAAATACAAACAAATGCTATCACTTCATGGATCGTCGTTTTGCGTTACAGTCCGAAATGGTTCTAAACTACCCACAGAATATCATAAAGTCCTACTGACTTACAAACAAATAAAAAGCTTCACGTTAGGTAACGAAGAAGAAGACATCTCGGTCACAATAAAGTCAGTCACACACCCGTTTTTGTTAATAACAAAGAAAATATATACGTCGTAAATAAAAGCTGTATTTACCAATTACATTACTCCTGAAGTGCTATGTAAATTGGTCAAACTGATAGCACTATTAAAAAACGTATTAATAAACGTTAAACATGTTTGGAAGTTTCAACTATTTATTTAATCACTCTGACAATTGTTTCGACCTAGCGGTCATTAACGAAGAGTAGTTTACAGTATACAGTATTTGTAAACTACTCTTCGTTAATGGCCGCCAGGTCGAAACAATTGTCAATATTTGAAACTTCCAAATACTCTTTTCGTCTTTATTTAAAATGTTTCATCAAGATTACACCGCTAACAGTGATTCTATTATTAAACATGTTAATACTAAACATATACAAATTGATTTTCGGAACATTGCATACGTATACACAATTGCCACCATCTAAATATCAAACAAATTAAAATTCTACATCGTTATATTTCAAAAAGTGATAAATCGAATGTTTTAGAGACATTAGAAAGTAAAAAGAATTTAATTAAAACCTGTTTTTAATAAATAATCTATTGAGTTAAATAATTATAATTCACTATTAGTATTGTATAGTTTGTAGCATCCCTAAACCTTCTTTACCACCACACTGATAATTCATCTATGTATATCTGTTAAATATTTTGCAATCTCAGTAATCAATTTTGTGTTTCTCTTGATGGTGATCGCTGTGAGTTATTTTCTTGTAACTATTTTAGGAACAGTTCCTCTATGATACTAAATTCATTAATTGTACTTAATGATTATATAATTAGATTTTTTGTTAACAATACAATAAATTTTGTTAAGGCTTATAACTGTCACGGTTTTTACATATTTCAGGCAGTTGGTTTAAATTTTCATCCATTTTTCGAAAAATTGGATGACTATATCTAAAGACATAGGGGACCAATTTTAGTGTAGTTATTTTTGTTTGTTTATGATTATTTTCGAGATGATTCTTAATTTAATTTGGTTGAAATCGGTTCAGCTGTTTTACAAGATCGTGAGATTTATTTACAGTTTTGAAGGAATTACGACAAATACTTCGTGCTTAATCACAAATATGCACAATACCATATACCTACGTCATACCTATATACATTTTTGTTATAAAAAAAAAACTTTTTGTGCAAATCAGCCAATTTTCTTGAACCTGAAATATATTTTTATGTATCGGCTGTTAGACGGATTTATAACGGTTCGACAAAGATACATTCACTTATAAAGTGTAATTATTATTGCTGTATTTGGTGTATGCGCCGGGAATTTGTATCGGTTTATAACAGAATTACGACTACAAAATATTGTCGATACGGTACTGGTTGAAGATGTAGATGGATATAATTGAGAAACCGTTTGAAATTTGATATTTTTCGATGTTCTATAGAAAACTTCACTTCCATTTAGGTATTACGTAGGAGACTGACACAATATAAACAAAAGTCTCAAGTTTTGTCGAAACATTCGTTTTAATTTACATCAGAAGTCATTTCATTTGGCAAACTTTTCATCTTGTATTATTATTTGAACCACTAAATATTTTTTTTATGGATATATCCTAATTTTGGTGATGTTACATATTAAATAAAAAATTAATATGCGAATGTACAAAGGGTTTTCCATACCTGGTTAAGAAATTCGCAACCTGCTGTCGAGTCAACTATACCTGACCCATATCAAGGATGACTTCCATACAGGTTGGTCTGGACACACGTGCCTTAATATAGCACATTTATAAATCTATGGAATATTACTCAATAATGTATCAGTGAAAAGAACTTCTAACATTAAAGAAATGGGCAGAAGGGAAAATTCAATCATACTGAGAAGCGGTTACTAACAACGGAAGATCAATAAAAATAAAACAAAAACTAAAATTATGAACAGTTTAATACGATAGCGGTAATACATGATACTAATTCTGATCTACTAGAACACGAATAGAAAAATTTGATAACATTGATTGCCAGAATGAAGGACCCGAAACTACCACAAAAAACTAACAATAGCGGACACGTGTTTTGCCCACTTTGAATGTGGGCATTATCAACGAGAGACTGTCTCGCGTTGATAATGCTAACTGGACTACAATTTTGTGATACGATAGCATGGAAATTAATTTGTTCTCCTTTTGTAATTGATTCAATATTAATTAAGAGTATGACTAAATAAAGTTCAAAGCACAACGATAATAATTTTCCGAAACCTACACTATATTCCGTATTGTAATACATTTAGATGCATTTCAATTTATTGATAGATATTTAATATCAAGAAGGCCATTTGAAAAGTAAAAACGAAACATATTAATTTAACAATAGTTTAATAAATTCATTGCCAATGTGGTTTTACCATTATTCATTACCATAATTTTCATACAAAAATGCAACATTTTACTAATGACATGAAATCAATATAAAAGCAAAATATATAATAAAAATATACAGGGTGTCTCAAAACTACGTGTACATAAAGCAATTGCAGGTTCCTAAAATTAAAATAAGTTGATAAAAGATATAAAAATTAGTGGAAAGATCGCCAGGTGTTGCATATTAATTTTTTTTATAATTCAAGGAATAAAACCACCAAACAAGTAGATTTTCACAAATTTTATTAAATCATGTAACATGTTTCGCCATACATTGGCTTCATCAGACATGCGAGTATTTAGTACTAAACCTAAAATATCGCGAAACAGTTTAAATAGTTGACTAATGGTGGTGTAAATACAATTAAAATAAATTCAATAGGGGGAAATTATTACCATCTATTTGGTCGTTCAATGTTGAATAGATCGTAATAATTCCCCCCTGCGAAATTTATTTTTAATGTATTTCCACCCCTTTTTGTTAATTATTTAAAATGTTACGCGACACTAGGTTTAGTAATGGATTTTCATCAAATAAAGGTCGTAAATATTATTTTTTTATAATTCATAATTAATGTATACTACAATCAATTCACAAACTGTTTGCTTTTGTTAATGTTAAAATGTGATTAATGTTTTTTATTCCTTTTTTATAAAGAAACTATCTTTTTCCATAAGCACAATTTTTGGTAAAATCGAAGTGGGAGAGATTGAGCTTTTTTGGACAATATCGGAGTACAAAAATGGTTCGATAATTGTCGTACTCGTTATAATGGTCATCAACCCTACCAATATTACATGCATTTGAATCTCGCGTAACTCGTGTAATAGAATCCCCTAATGGTCGGCTAAACTTCGAAAATGTAAAATATTTTACCCTCACTCGTCAGGGATCACATCGCAGACTTGGTATGTCTGTAAAGAAGAAGAGGATACATTCCAATTCCTAACTTTCTATCGTTTACTCAAATGGCCAGATGCCTAAAAAGAAATTTTATTTAAAAAAAAAACCAAAGTGAAAATAACTCTCTGCTTAGTCAGTTAATGTATAAATTTTCACCAATCTATTTCAGAACTTTATTTTTATTTTTCTGTGAAATAATTTACCTACGACATAGGTGGGTAGTGACATAAATTCATGTGAGTTACCAGAAATGTCCTAATTGTCAGACCACCAGCAAAGCGGTTACGGAATGAATGTTGCAGTTCCTGTCAGATCTGATTAATGTAATTTCATATTCGGTGGATTCATTTAAATTTCTATTCACGTGTTGTTGGGATTATGATGAATGTGCCAGACTAGTTGCACTGTTTTAACAGATAACAATATCTATATTAACTTCTGATCTGCATTGCGTATTGAATTGAATTGAATTATCTATCTACTGCCTATATGGGTGTTCACAGAATTTCGGAATAAGGATAGAAAAACTGCATGTGTTAATTCAAAGGTATTTTTATGTTAAGTGGAAAGTACTACGAAGTTTTACAAAATTTCAATAGGTGTATCAATAGAAAACAATACACGAACGTAATAAACATAAGTAAACTAAAATAAATGAATGAATACACTTCACAAGTTTCTCGCAATTTTAATTATTTTGTTTCTAGCAATTGTTTCGGTTACAACACTAATATTAAAGAATATAAGCAATAAACACTGTCTTAAATAGTAGACCAGAACTGCGTTTTTCGCGTAGCTACCCCAAAATTACAAAATTATCAAGAATAATCTATTTTACTAAAATAATTTCAACAGTCGGGCACTTCCGGTCATACCGAAAGTTGATGTCAACTTTCTTATTTTCAATAGAATGGTATATTTTTTACGATGAATTCGTATGAAACATAAAATTTTAATGTCACTTTGATAGCCAACTTGTATGCCCATTATGCGATGAATAGTTTCTGAGATAATTTAATTTATTGGAAAAAAGATTGCACCGCAACCAAACCTATAAAAAAATCATAACTTCCATAAAAAATTAAATGACTTAGAATGTTGAAGTTATGATCAAGTCATAAGGCTAACGCCATGCCAAAACTAAGATTTAAATTTGTATAGGGAATTCAGAAAAAAACACCAAAGTTTAAAACCTTCAAACACGAATAACTTAATTTTTTTGAATGGCACGTAGTATATTTTATTTTGTCATTTGATTCCATTTTTTATCCTCTTTAAGAAAGTTAACATCAACTTCCGGTATAACCGGAAGTGCCCGACAGTTAAATTATATTAGTTAAATATATCACCCTTGATCCAAGTTTGAATGACCCTGTATGTACGTAATAAACGTAATAAAAGTTCTCCACCTAAATCACAAAATGCGAACCTAATATAATATTATTAAAAGTCACAGAATAAAAAAAAATCAAAACAATTGTTGATTTCTAAAAGTACCTTCAATTTAACATGTAGCTCATAATAACCTATGTACAAAACTCGTAAATGAAAAAAAATTAAATGTGTTGCCGAACTTAATTATTGGAGAAATAAAATTTGCAAGTAAAAATTCTGTACTCATTTTATAGATATATAGGTATCAAAGTATAAATATAATAACCCTTGAATAGAGCTGAAGATACTTTTGAATTACTATTAGCCTTATCTTTGATTATTGAACGAAGCAAAATGATAATAAAAATTGCTCATTTATGAGAGACAGAAGAAGAATACCTGCTACATCAAAAGACCAATAATAATATCTAATATTAAACCCACTTCTTTATACCAATAGTAGGTAGAATTTCAATCTTACTTTATTGTTGTAATTAATTTTTCATTGTAAAAACTTGCTATTATAAGGTAACGATGACACGGCTTTTGAGCTTTTTATGGAAGAAATAAAATAATAGCGAGACAGTAACATGTAATAACGTTAGCAACGGAATTTCCATGTATATGCAAGACAATATCTTAAACTTCACAAAGTAGGTACATTCATAAAATTTTCTGCCTCGACAATAAAAGGTTTGAATAAAACACACAATGTAACAAAATGTTTACCTAATGTGCTATCCTCAAAGTTTAGGTTATAAAAGAAATATTCTACAGTTGTTACGGGGACTCACTTCTGTTGGACAGTTAAAAACAGTTGCGCAGTATTGTCAAAGATTACACCCAAATCTACTCAAAGTATAGTAATAATGCACTTGTGACTTCAAAAATGCCTTTATTGGTGTACATTTAGGATATTGAACTTTAAACAAATTAAATATAGACTGTTACTTGTATTACACATCGACTTAACGAAGTGTAGGTGTTTTATTTGTTGTTGTTTGATATCTAAATTGTTTATGGCTGACATGATATTGACGATTATGAAATATTCAGAAACATTATATAAACCTTTTTAAAAAAGAAATGAGACTATTTATACGCTTTTATAATATTGTTAGACTTATGGATATATTTGACATTAGAGGAGTGAAGCCTACGTTTGATTAAATTGATTAAAATTGATATTATTTGGTGATGACTTGAATTCGGTAATACTTGTACTAAATATAAATATGGAATCAACAGAAACAACTACTGCGAGGGCTAATACCCCTACCGGCATTGAATTACACTGTTGATTCCGAACGATTATTACACTAAGATAACAATCCAAAGAAAAGAAGGTATTAAAATCCGTTTTCGTCTAATTACAAAGGATCACGGATCTCACATTTGGAACGCGTCCTTCACAGTAGGCACAGCGCACCGAAAGCCATTACCACGACCGGTTTTGACCTATCGGGTCTCATCAGGTGGGCGCTGGCAGAATCTGTGATCCTTTATTATTAGGCGAATAAGGATTTTAATACCTTCTTTTTTTTTGGATTGTTATCTTCCTTTAATAATCGTTCGGAATTAACTGTGTAATTCAATGCCGGTAGGGGTATTAGCCCTCGGAGTAGTTGTTTCTGTTGATTCCATATTTATATTTATTGTATAGCTTGTAAAAGCCTTTATGCCAGCGCCCACCTGATGAGATCCGATAGGTCAAAACCGGTCGTGGGGTATGGTTTTCGGTGCGCTGTGCCTACAATGTAGGACGCGTTCCAAATGTGAGATCCGTGATCCTTTATAATTAGACAAAAAAGGATTTTATTACCTTTTTTTGAATACTTGTACTGCTCTTTTTCGATACTCGAATTTTGTTTTTTAAAATTTAAATTATTAAGATAGAAAGGGAAAGAAGGTGCAGTTTATACAAAATTTCTAAAATGTATGACAGTGGAAAAACTAATTGCAGGACAATAAAAAAATGATTTTTGAGTGTTTTTTATCTTAACAGTAGTAGCAGACATTTTTAATGAACCGTAACAAAAGTAGAGTATTGGCTGTAAAAAAATGTTTTTTAAAAGGTGCGGCGGACGTAACATAACATTTCATTATCCTCTTAAATATGACACCGTAATCTAACACCTGTCTATATTGAACTGTGTACGGCTGTTTATCAACAACTCATTTATATTATCGTGGAGCGTTCTAGCGTTTTTCTAGAAGCAACCACTTAGTTGTCCACTATTCTCGAATTTTATTTATTCTGCATCTTGTTATTTGTCATATACGAAATTTATGACAACGCCAATCAAAGGCTGCCGACTATTGATCTTTACCTCATGTTCTCACTCGCAACAATACAAAAATAAATACAGTAATACGATATTAATTATTGAATTAATTTATACCCACTACAGATTACCTCATACAATGAGGGAAATTTTTAATTCAATAATTAATAACGTATTAACGTATTTAAAATTTACCCCTACTAAAAATTCGTAAACAATATTTCATTATTAATACAAAAATATGTAATAATTTTATTCTTAACGACAAACCATGAACCTACATGAATTATTCAAAAATCCCAGGAGCATGGGACGTTAGTAGATAGTAAATATACAACTGGAATTGTTGTTTGTTGAAGTTAAGGTAACTTAAGTTGATCCCAATTGTGCACATTTGAAAAATATAAGAATGATGTATCTAGGGAATCTTACCCTAGAAGTTATTTTAATGTTTCGTTAAAGATAATACGAAATTTTGAAAAACTTTGTATCATTAAAACGGAACCAACAGAATACGAAAAACTTGAGAAGTTTAAAACAAATAAACCGGACAAATAGACAAAAATACAAATAGAAAAATCATTGGATTGATTCAGCCGTTACTTTGCGATAATTCATCTTAACGATAAATGAATAAATACTACTTTGTTTATTATCACTTTTTTATTTACAAATCCTTTTGACTATAGTTTCGACAAACAGCTTATCATTGTCAAACAAATGATTCGACAATGACAAGATATTTGTTGAAACCATAGTCAAAAGGATTTGTAAACAAAGAAGTTATAATAAACAAAGTAGTGTTTATTCGTTTATCGTTATAGAAGAATCATATTAGGAAATTTGAAATTTGCTAATTGAGTTCTAAAGAGACAAACCATGAAATTGAAAATCAATTTAAAAAAAGCATTGTTGAATTCAGACTCGAGTGAATGGACTACTGGTGATGTAAATAAATTTAGTCGTTAAAGTTTTACTAACGCCAGTTTTAATTCTTGATTCAACTGATTCGATCTATCCAAGAACTTCGCCACTGGCATAAAGTGATTGCTCCGTATACGTTTACTGGACTGAAATCTCGCAGTGGGAATCCAATAATACCTCATCAGTTACAAATAGGATTGATAAAATTAATTAAATCTATAATCGATTTACCTGAACTTCTATTTGTTAAGGGAGAAGTTGTAGGATTTACCTACCCAGGGCCCTCTGAACTCCTGGGGCCAGGGCGCTGCCCCTGTTCTCCCTAAGGTTTACTAGTTAGAAGAGTAAATTAAATCGATAATATATAATAATATTATTGAAATATTGCGTGTGGATCAATAATTCAGCGACATGCGGCACGTATTCTATCTTTTCTGCTACATCATGTTATAACAGCCAATGAAGCTGGAATATTTGTTAGGTAGCTTTCAAAGTTAATTATGACATACGTTCACCCTATTTACAACCATTAATGCGGCGTAATCAACAATTCTAAGGCGTAGTTTATATCACGTTTTCTGTAGTACAAGCGAGTTCAATGTATTTTTACTACTACTGCTTAGATTAATTCATATGGACTATATTGATGACGCAATGACAATCTCGACTAGAAAAATTTGTCATAAATATGATTACGACTTGAAAAGTCATGCCTCATGTGCCCAATCACTGTGCAGTAAGGCATGTAACGCAAATGAATTCTAAGGAACTAGTAAGGAATGCCTGATGTGGAACTAATTATATTTTCCTGGTCAGGATTCCCTGATTTGGAACTCCTGATAAATATCTAGAGTTTTCTAAAGCTACATATTATTAAAACAAATAATGGCACTTTTATTTTTTAAATAATGAAATGAGATTTATATACCAAGTACATAACCTCTAACATATTATATAAGTTTCTTTTATATGTGATATACTCTCAGGCTGTGCCCGAAGTAAATTCTAGTCTGGATATTTTGATAACTTTGCTGTAACACATGGGCTGCAAGTTTCCGGACCTAACACAAAGATGGCGCTAGTTTTATTGCATTCACCTCTTTTTCTCTCTTTAGTCCTAACCTTCAAAAGACAGCTGTTAAAATTTCATATTATTCTATTGATTAGTTTGTGAGTTATCGTGCTAAGAGTGACTTTATCTAGCTACTTTTGTTATTTTCAAAACAATGGATCAAAAGCAATGGCGTGAACAGTGTTATGGAGACCCCGCTCCATCGGAAACAACCAAAACAAGATACAACATTGGTTTGCTGACTTCAAACGTAGTCGTAGAGACATTGATACACTAATGATGCAAAATGCAGTTAACGTCCAAATGAGGCGATAACACTAACACCAGAAAACATCAAAAAAATCTACAAAATCGTTGTGAATGATGGAAAAGTGAAATTGCATGAGTTAGCTGACATCGTAAAGATATCAAAAGAACGTGTTGGCTTTATATTGCATGAGCATTTGACTATGAGAAAGCTCGGTTCAAAGTGGGTGCCGCGTTTGCTCGCTGTTGACCAAAACCAAGAACGTGTTGATTATTCTGAGCAGTGTTTGGCCATATTTAAACGTAACAATCCGGAATTTTTGCGTCGATGTCGACAATGGATGAAATATGAATCCATCACATCACACCGGAATCAAAACGAGTCAAAGTCATTGTCTTGGTATTTTGGGATGTGCGTGGTCTAATATTCATCGACTATTTTGAGAGGGGAAATACCATCAACAGTGAATTGTACTGAAACGATCGCATATGTCAAAGAAAAATGTTTTGTATCATCAAGACAACGCACCGTGTCACAAGTCATTTGTCATCAAAACAATGGCAAAACTACATGAAATGAATTTCGAATTGCTCCCACATCCACCGTATTCTCTCCGTAAGTAGATTTGACTGGCTGTTCGCAGACTTCAAAAAAATGCTCGCTGGCAAAAAATTTCGCTCGAATGAAGAGGTTATCGCTTTATCGCTGAACTTGAGGCCTATTCTAAAGCAAAAGATAATTTTTTCTACAAGAGTGGTATTGAAATGTTAGAGCGGCGCTGGAATGATTATGTTGCACTTGATGGAGATGACGTTGATGAATAAAGCCAATTTTGAACAAAAAAAGCGTGTTTTCTTTGTTATGTTAAATTATTCACATCGTTACATACGAGTTTTACAATTCATTTTCCTATTATTAGAGAATATTCCATTTTTAATTACTTTTAAAATTCATTCTTCTTAATGGATCTGGCTGGATATCCTTTTCTTATTCATTACCCCTTATGTTGGTAGTACCTCATCACGCCGTTAGTAGCTCACCCGTACTCCAGTCTTTCCCTATTACTTTAATGAATGCTTCATTATTAAAGCACCTGTTAAAAGGGATATGAATGTGAGAACCAGAACGTCTAAAAATAGAAACCGAAGGAAAAATTCCACAGCGTACATTCTAATTTGGAAACGTCTCCTTGGTCGGCTTTTTCTCGTGGTTATAATCACCGATAGCGCACGTTTCCTTTTCCGTAACTTCTGCATACCTTGCATCACGTTGTTCACAAAAAAGCCTGTCACGAATGGTCCTTTGTACGAAATTGTCAGCACATTACGAACAAGGGGCGCATTTCTTCGTTCTTTTTTTTGTGCATACTTACTTAGTACCTACACCACCTGCGTAGAATGTCAGAATACTGGTAGGTAGGTAGTTGTAGCAAAAGCTGCTTTTTAATTAACCACTTGACGGTCTTTGTAGTTACTGCTAACGATTATAAACGTTCCCGTCAGCGAAAATTCGTGATGTTTATCCCGAGAGAAGCGACTTTAATTAAAACATTGTCTCTTTGGCGGACGTTGACAAGGAGCGTATTTTATATATGTATTTTTACAAGTATATAGAGGGGTAGCTATTCGATGAGATCTGCAGGTTTACTACACAAGAAATGACGTCCGTCGCCTCACTCGACTTTTCAAACAATTAAGAATACATTATTAGATTTTTTTTGAACAAACAATGTTCGAGCTTAGGACAAAACTCAAAAAAATAAGACAAAATAACAAGAATGCTGCATTACATTTTAATTGAGAAGATTAACAAATTTATTTCAACTAATAACGACAGAAATATAGAACTTCCTAACATTTTTAATTATTACAATTTAAATAAGAAAAGGAGTAGGGGAATTTTAAAGTTTCATTTCTATTTGACTATTAAAGTGTCATTATTTTGCATAACAACGGCAGGTATCATACGGCCAATGCCATAAGGCAAAAATTGATTGCATTAGGCTAGGAAACGTTGTAATGTCCGCCATATAACCCCGACTTGTCCCCTTATGACATCCATCCTTTTGGGCCTCTGAAAGAAGCGCTTGGATAGCAACATTTCCACGAGAACAACGCAGTAGAAATATTTGTGCACCAATGGTTATAATTATTATATTATTTACGATGATGGCATAAAAAGCTCTCGATCTGATGGGAAAAATGTATTTCTAGGCAGGAGACTATGTATTGAAGTTTAATTAAATAACATAGTTCAAATTTTTTACAATACCAATCCCGTTTATATTCGATACACCCTCGTACTTGTTTGATATTACTCAATGCCATAAATAAGTGTTAAGTACAGTGCCCGGCACCTAAAGAGATTCAAAAGCCATAAATCATCGGATGCGCACTAGTAAAATTTAGCCCCTTTAGGGCGAGGATAATCGACCGGTAGGCACAATGATAACTGATCAGCAAGGTTCAGTAGTATATAGTGGCAAATAGTTGCAAATTAACAGAGTAGAGAAGGGACTGTTAGGGTAAGCAAATGAATTTAATTGTGTTCCGTGTTCAGTACATTTTCTCTCAGTGATACGCGCCGCTGAACTACAAGTTGACGCTTCGGTCCAGCTATGTTCTTATTGGTTCTTTCATTTATTGCTATGCTAAAAGTTTCCGCCTAGCCATCTGTCAATCCGACCGTCGCTGAATCTCCTTAGGTGCCGGCCACTGTACCTTCAAAGAGTAAACTAAATTTTTAACAATACTGTTAACTTTGTTGTGCGTAAAGAAACAATCATGTTATGGCACTTAACACGCATAATTCTTATAAACAAAAACATGATAGGTACTCGATTTCATTTATTTTATTGGCTCATTCGGGATTGGATTTATAAATTCGCTTTCTTTAAATTTTGTGCTTTTGGGATTTATGTAAAAAATAAAGACATAGACACCTATATACATGTTTGCTTAGGTGACTTTTGATATCATTAGCGCTCAAGACCCTACGGCAGTAATAGATCCTTTACGGGCGACGCCAACACGACGTTAGTTAAAACAGGTGGCAAAATTTAATAGACGCAAATTGCCTCACGATGCACAACACCGTAACGAAAGGTCGCAACTCCTAACTACGGATTAGCAAGGAGAAATTTAATTAAAAATTTTTAATTGACGTAAGGGTATCCTTTATAGGGGACGAAATTATCTATTTATTATACATATACGCTTAATTCAAGTAGTTACGTGTTTTCTTGCGTTATAACATAAATTGAAAGTGACCAAAATTCTCTCTAATCATTAATTTAAGTACCCTTATAGGTTTTTTCACATTTTGGTTCCATGCATGTTCGATATGATAATAATAAATTTTAGTAAAACAAATATTTATTACCTACTGTTAGAAAGTAAGATGGGTAAAGTAAACGAAGATTGAATTAGAATCAGAGATTTTTGAATTTGAATAATTTAGGAAAATTATGAAGGTGGAGCTAAGAGTTGTAGATAAAAGAAGGGGACTAATAGTAGGAGAATATGATTTGGAAATGCCGAAGATAGAATTTATAGAATTAAGTCGTTGAACTCAAATCACCGAAGAAACCCATCATACAATAACAATTAGGAAGGACTGCGAAGGATAAACGTTATGCGGTTAGTATGAGAAGTTGAAATGTTAGCAGAGATTATAGGAAAGTACAGTAATAAGAATTATTGGCACAGGATAGAATACAAAAGCTTTAGAAGATAATGCTGAGAAATATTTGACACACAAAGAAATATAATATAAAAGATTTACATACTTATACAACGACATTATATATACAGGATGTTCTAGTTGATGCTGGTCGCTACAATATATTCCGCATTTTAAAGTATCCTATTATCAACACGTACATTTCGTTTTCATACACAACACCCTGAATTTGAATGGCTCTTCCGAAAAAAATAAGTGAGGCATTATTTTTTCGTTCCCTCCAAACACTCTACAATCTCAATCTCTGTACTAGTTTTTAAACCATATCCTTGTATTCCCTCCGACATACATTGTAGTGCAAAGCTGAAGGGTAGGGTGTAAGGCCCTCTTAAGCCTCCTTTTAGGAATCATGGGAATGGGTGGGTGATATGGTTAGGGAAAGAAAGATGAGACGGACTAAATGAAGACAGAAGAGAAGTGAAAGATCTGTGGAATATTACAGCCCCCGAATTTGCCTAAGTAATTCAAGGAAACCAGAGAAAATTTGAACCACAGCAGCATCGCAAAATGATAATTATCATCTTTATACCACAAGCTTTATTTGAGATAGACTACGCTTTGGTGAGGCTTAACGTACTTTTAACATAAATATTAACACGGAACCAAATCCGCATAAACATAACTTAATTAACTTCAGTGTTAAATACTATTTTAAATTTCATTTAGTGAGAAAACTGAGGTTAATAACATAAGAGTTATACATAAACACTTTTGTACTAATACAGCCTTAAAGTGCAAACAAAACTGAATTTTATTATAATAAAAAACTCAAGAGAAGACAGTTACTTTTCTTATACTTTATGTTATTGGAAGGTCATTACATGCGATCAATTTTGAATTTGAGATAGCAGCAGTGAAAATCAGTAACCTAAATTCTTAACAATACCGTCAACTCCAATGGACATAAACATTCTTAGAGCTTACTTTTAACATTTATATTAATGTCCCTACTATATATATATCACCTTTAGTCACGCTACCAGCCGATAACGCAGGGGAGGTGCAGGGGTTCTGTCTGAGAAAATTTGAAAGTTGAGTTCATTAATTTCCCTTTACTGAGTTTCTTATGGCGCGGTGGAGAGTAAATTTTTTAATTGCAGTCTAGTTATCTTCTCTTCTCAAGTAGTCATTAAAAATATCAATGCTTAGTACTGGCAGATCCTATCTGGAAGGGTCACCAACAAAACTATAATTTGAGTAACCTTAAAAATGATTATTTGATGTTTTTGTACACTCGCTATACTACGAAGAGTAAAGACCAATTTGCATAACAAAGATTGAATTGATATTACCTAGACTATAGTAGTAATAATTTGTAATAATATATTTTTTTAATGTTGGTCATGAAATTTGATGCTTCACATAATTAAAATTCATATCAGTGTTTCTAAATGTTTGATAAGGTTTAATTTGTAATCAATATCTCGTAATGTCTGTATTAAATAGTGAAGTTTGGCATAAAACTTCAAAATCAAATTGGGACATATACTGCAATTATAGCAAAAGTTGATAAATATCATTAAGAGAACCCTCCAAAAAAATATTTTTTTTTCACTTCTCTTCTTTCATCATTTCGTCCGTCTCATCTTTCTCTCCCTAACCACACCACCCACCCAGTGCCACGATTCCTGAAAGGAGGCTGAAGAGGGCCTTATGCCCTACCCTCCGACTTTGCACTACAGCGTAGGTTAGAGGGATTTCCCGCCCATTAGCACGAGTAGCTGGTGGGAATGAAACACAAAAAGGTTTTTTTTTTAGGAAGACAGACCCTACATTATACCTATCCATTATTGGACAAAAGTAGAGCAACAGTTTAAAAAAATAAAGGATCCTGCAGATTTCTTTGTAGGTCTTATAAATATTCGTGTAATCTTCTTTGAACAGTTGTGGGACTAACTTGTAGTTTAGGAGTTTCGACCTCTTTGAGAACTTCATTTGATTGTCTTATCCATCCAGAATGTACCTTTTCTAGGCCATCCTAATTTCAGAAAATTTTCAACATGCCCTCTTTCATTGTAACATGAAATATATTGGACACACTCAGTTTGGGTAGGAGAAACTACCTGGAAATGGTAGTTATATTATTTCCTTTTAAAGAGACGTTCACAGCCATTTTTATAGGTCAGTAGCAATTGGTTTAACTTTCGGTATACTTATTTCTGTAAAATATAGCCAATAAACCTAATTAAACCACAAATTGTTTTTCTTAAACTAAACTTAGTCCAAGACCCTTTCTTTTTAACAAAAGTTCTTTTACACTTTTATCCCGAATGATCTTGCTTGCTTTCATTAAATAGAATTCTTAAAGGCGTGAATGTCAACTAATGATTCTGGAAATCTGTTATTATATTTTATATATGATATCAAAGTAAGGGATAATACCCCTACTAAAACAATATTTCATTATTATTGATTAATATTATATACCTTGATTCCGACGTTCTGTGACTTAGTAAGTACGTTCGTCGTTGTTGCTGTTGTCACCCCTCGTAGCTTAGTGGCTAAAACATTGGCGCGTAAAGGCAAAGGTCCCGGGTTCGAGTCCCAGCGGGGGCGTGACAACAGGAACAAAATTTTCCCTCATTAATATGAGGTAATGTGTAGTGGGTATAAATTAATTCAATAATTAACATCGTATTAATGTATTTAAGGGAAAATACATTTGGTATTTATAATACCTGCGAAGATACCTACATATTTTTTTACAGTTGCTTTACATTTGTCTTATATAGTATATATTTACCATAAGGATTATTAAAATATTTTGTTTATAATTTTATAATGCTTTTAAATATTGTTTAAATAATATTGTCTGATTAACATAATACGACTGTAGGTATATTTCAAGTTCTTCTTTCAACAGACCGTTGAAACTTTTGAGGATGTCGCGTCGCGACGTTGACGTCAAGTTTGTCTACGTGCAAGACGTGGTCTGTTTGTAAAAAGCAAGCGCAAAGCAGTGCTGTCGCCCGATATATTATATAATACAATATATGGCTTCTATATTCTTATTTGCTCGATTCGCTAGTCCCTGCCGGCAAGCAACGTCAACAACAAATGATGCCTGTAAAGCAATTTGTTACTCTTTTCCTTTTTGCTATTTTTGCGGCGGTCTGTTTCCTTGAAGAAACTCACGAAACGAATTGATTTTGAAGAAGTATTGCTTTTGTTCACGATTTATCAGAATCATCCGTTTCGCAAGCAGTAACTAATGAATGAAACTTTTTTATCACTGTTTTGTCCTGTCCAGTTGGCGACCTCTTCGTTAACTGCATTTGTTGTACTTAACTACTAAGTACCCCTTAAAGTAAATTTACTGGAAGACGTTTGTACTTGGTAACACATTAAATTAGTTGCTTTAGTCTTTTGTTAGAGACTAAACGGTTGATTCGATTATTTCAAAACAAACAAATGCATGTATAGGTTCGTTAATAATTAGTTTACGATACAATTGAAAGTTATCAGCATTATTACTTAGTAAAACAGTATCAGTATTAAAAGAAAAATAACAATAAAAATGACACTAACAAATTGGTTAAGCTTTCGCGACCAGTTGATGAACTGGTGTAGTCGTGATTCGGGTCTATAGGCCGTCTACATCCAGCATCGGAGATGGAAGGACCTCTGAAGAAGCTCGCCACTTGTGCTAGCGAAACGTTACGAAGCAATTCCAACCAACGAAGGCCTATAGACCCGAATTAGGACTACACTAGTTCAAAAATAACACTGTTTTATTCTTTAATTAAAGAGCTTTATATGTATTTTGTCCTGTTATAACATCATATCCTTCTTTTATTTATCTATTACATACACCATTTGTTAAGGAACACCAACCTAATTTTATGATATGCCGACAGGAATTTTGTGCCATCAACATTTTGGTACTTTATAATAATTTTAGTATAAGGTTTATGGTTATTGATTCATTTTGTTATTGTTATTGTACCTAGTAATAGAAATATTTCCGAAATCTACTGTCACGTAGGCAAATTCTTAGAAGCACAGATAAGGGTTTGTCCCATTGTTATTGTGCACGTATTACAGTCAATAACCTTGTTTTTGGGAGGGATAATTTGTTGAGTTCAGAGCCTACTTTACAAAAATATTAATTTCAGTTATCAGTTCTTTGTAGACTCGCTGAAAGTAACTTGAAATCGGTTATTTTCAATAGACACGAATAGAATTTAGTTCGTATTTCATTATAATAAGTTGAGAATAGTTCGTAGTTGTAATTTATATAATAAATTCGTTATATTTACAACACGGCGTTTTCTATGGTCCTTCGAGTATAATATGTGGTACAATTGTACAAAAAGTTCGAAGTAGTAATTAAATAATTTCGAACGTAAAAAACACCATTCTAAAAAAATCGTATCTTTCAATTGTGGTACAGAGTGGGCCTCTTCAATCCGTGTCCTCTTATTTGCGTACATCCAACTTGCGTACAACTGCAAAAACCGTCCCACTTGCGTACAAGTAATAATAATAGTGGGTAGCAAGGTTGCTTCTACCTGGAACGGCCTGCGGTCTACTCCAACTTGCGTACAAAAATTCAATAAACTACAATGTATATAATGTGAAATACTGATTGAAATAAAAATAGCCAACAAACATCTGACATCTATTTTTAGCAGAGATGCGCGTTACATCATCAGTAGGTAACTAAATAATTACATACTAAATATAATAAACAAATTTCATTTATATTTAAATACTTATACTGAACATAAAACCGCCCGGGAAGACCTACTAGACACTCCAGCGCGCTGAATCAAGTGTCTGATGCAAAAAGCAGAAAAAGCAGACATTAAAATGTTTCGATTAGAAATTGGTAGGTATACTTATATATAAATGCATATAAAATACATGCATATATATAATATTATATATTATTTGTACGCAAGTGGGTTGTACGCCAATAAGAGGCAGCCCTTCAATCTTCTAACATCATCAGCTTTATATGAAAATAATTCCTTTTGGATGAAACGCTTTTCTAAGTGAAAACTATTAGATACGTTCAACAAAACCTATTTAAGAAAATAAAAAAGAAACAACGTATAAATATTTTAGTTTCTTTGTTGGTGCGATTAGATTAAGCGAGTAAAAACATTTAATACAAACAAAAGTCTTTACAAACAATTAAAAGAAGAGGGATGAAGGGACGCTGAAAACACACCCGATTCTGAAAGCAAAAACATTTGAAAGAATAAACACGGACGACTATTCGGATATTTCGCTGCTTTTAAGTCTAAACACACTTTTACATAATACAAGAGTCCCCGAGAACAGATATTTTATTGGTGTCAAATTTTCTTTAGAAGAAATATGGTTGTTTTAGTGTAATGAGCAATTAATTAAGACAGATAATGTGATACGGTGTATACTACAATCTCTATCGTTAATCAAATTTATGCGGTCTTTAATTAATTTTAGGCCACGCTCCGCCTGGCTTACAGCAAAACTTGTCTCGTTTATCTAACCACAAGCCACAGCCATACTCACAATTCACTGAACTTTTATTAAAAGTAAGTACTCTACCTTCTGGAAAACAAAAAATTTAATAAATATAAATATAAATATGGAATCAACAGAAACAACTACTCCGAGGGCTAATATCCCTACTAGCAATGAATTACCACTGTTGATTCCGATGGACTCCTAGACGAAAATATAACATATTCAAAAAAGAAGGAATTAAAATCCTTATTCGTCTAAATATTAATCAAAGATCTCACATTCAGAACTCGTCTTACCAAGTAGACACAGCGAACCGAAAGCCATATCCCACAACCGGTTTCTGTTGATTCCATATTTATATTTATAACATAGACTCTAAAGGCCTTTCTGCCAGCGCCCACCTCATGAGACCCGACAGGTCGAAACCGGTCGTGGGATATAGCTTTTGGTTCGTTGTGCTTACTTGGTAGGACGCGTTCCAAATGTGAGACCTTTGATCTTAATATTTAGACGAATAAGGATTTTAATTCCTTCTTTTTTGAACATAAAAAATTTAATTTTTCTTAAATATATTTTGGCCGACAATATTGTATCAATAATTGAATCGACGAGGCTTCAATTTCTTGTAACTCCAAATAAAAAAACAAACACACAAAATGTTTAGTTACAAAACATTAATTACAATAATTATTTCGCGGCACAGCGGCTTTTTCAGATGGAAAATAAATATATTATGAAGATACTTTTATCGATGTTTGTTCACAACCGGGTTATTTTCAGTACACCAGTGATAGATTACCAAGTTTGTAAGTTTTTCATTACTAAACTATTGTGTCATTTTTTTGTAGGATAAGTCGGTACTTATTTGAAAATAAAATCGCTTCGATGAATATTTCACGTAACAACTGTTATTTAGTTGTTCAGTTGATTGTAATTAAATTCTATTGTAACAAAGGTTGTCTGCAACAGTTGCATCCGACAGATTGTACAATTCTGTTACATGAATGTTTTGAATGTCAATTAGTAGAATTTGGTGTTACATATGTCTTACGCACACAACCAGTGCATTTACATCTTGTACCACATGCACGTGCAGGAAAACGGAAACTTTCTATACATATACTCAACGATGGATCGAATATTCCAGTGTGCACAGTAATTACTATTCAATATTTAATTAAATATAAATTGTTGCCCTAATTATTAATTGTGAATTTAGTAAAAACCCATAAAACCCTCGTACTAAATGAATGTATAAATAATGGAGGCGCCAGGAAATACCAGATGATATTAGGGTTATATATCTCGCAATCCTTATAGGTTCATGTGGTTGTCCGCCCATAGGTCTGTCTTTAAAGACACCTTTTCTCAAGGACGACTAAACGAAGTCTTCTTATACCGGGTCATTTAAACTGAGTGCTACATTAGACGTTTTAAGGAAACTAAGCATGTTACTGATTTGAATTTTGGGAGTTGGGGTTATCAAGGATGATCTATTTAACTAAAATAATTTCAACTGTCGGGCACTTCCGGTTATACCGAAAGTTGATGTCAACTTTCTTACTTTAAATGGAATGGTATATTCGTATGAAACATAAAATTGTAAGGTTAGTTTGATAACCAACTTGTATACCTATATGCCTACGATGAATAGTTTCTGAGATAATTTAGTTTATTGAAAAAAGGATTGCACCGCAACCCAAACTATAAAATATCATAACTTCCATAAAAAATGACTTAGAATGTTGAAATTTGTACTAGTTATAGCCAAGTCATAAGGCTAACGTGGTGCCAAAACTAAGCTTTATAATTTGTATAGGACGTTCAGAAAAAAATCCAAAGTTTAAAAACCTTAAACACGAATAACATTATTTTTTCAAATGGCACCTAGCATATTTTATTTTGTCATTCGATTCCATTTTTGATCCTCTTTCGATACGTTGGAAGTTTTCCATTCTCTATTAAAAAAAATCAAAATTTTTCAAATAAAACAGATGGATCGAAAATTGATAAAAAAGGAATCGAATGATAAAATAAAATATACTACTACATGTTTGAAGTTTTTAAACATTGTTTTTTTTCTGAACGCCCTGTACAAGTTATAAAGCTTAGTTTTAGCATGACGTTAGCCTTATGACTTGTTTAAATAACTACCAAAAATTTCAACAGTCTAAGTCATTTTTTATGGAAGTTTTAATGACCCTGTATAATAACTCCCTTTTGCCATATGTTTTTTTATATACAGAAGGAATAAAATTATTGTATTTTCTTAATTTCTTTGTTTCAGTTCGAATGTGGGGGTGACTACAGGCGTGATGGGGCGGGGGCAAAGCCCCATGGAGCTCGGCTAGAGGAGTGTGTCCGGCTGCCCGGCCCCTCTGCTCTCACGCCGAGCCCGGCCGTCGCATGGAGCCGGACCGGGAGCAGCGATGCCACAGGCCCATGGCCTTTGACAAGGTATTCAATTATTTGTATTATTAGTTTCTGTGTAACTACCAAAACTAATAATTAATGTCCACGAATGCTCAGTTGATAAATGCGTTTCCATGTTGATAATCTAAATCTGATCTGATCTCAGTCTTGCGTAAAACCAAATTACTACCATGATTACCAAATCAAGAATATTATCATGGCCGGTAAGAAAAGGAAGAAAGTGTATTCTTCAACGCTGAACTTTAATTTGGTTCCAGAATTACCTTAGTACCTTAAAATTTCGAGATATGCTAACGTGAAAACCGAAACAAACTAAATAAGCATCAACCATATTTTGAGATTTTAAAATATATAAATATCATGTGCTGGGGAAATTGGAATTCGATGGCAGAAGGCACTTGGGGAGATAACTATACTAATTGTTGTTTTATCTTTTCATTTCCCAAGTAATACACTCAAAATTGCATGTTTTAGAGTTTTACTTAGAAGATCTCGAAATTCTGGCATGCTGGAGAGATTTCTACGCCAGATTTAAGTTGAAAAGGTTTTTTTTATTAATTATTTTATTTTAATTATTTCATGCCTAAATAAAAACAGAAAACATTTAACTATGTATGGTAAAGGCATTGTTATATTTCTGAAAATGAAATTTAATAAACATCACAGGTTTATATATTTGTAAATGTAGTTTATGTTTTTCAATACATTTAGATACAAACAGCCGCAGGATAAGTAAAACCAAATTTTCAAAAAGCATGTTTAGTTTTTAGACAACACTTCATTACGCAACTGTTGACATAACATTGCCTCCATTTAAGTAACGCTATACTTTTATACATTCCGAGATACTAATGGTATGTATCATATTTGTAATAATTTATAAAACACAGTTCAAGTGATCACTAATTTATTTAAAATTCCTCGAAAATTGTTTAATAAATTTAAATATACTTTTGATAATGGGCTATGCCCGAAACATTTGTCGAGGAATTTTAAATAAATTTGTGAACATTTGAACTGTGTGTTTTATTAATTATTACATAATGTTTTACAATAAATGCACCTTAGAAAGTTTAAATTCGATATTTGTAATAGCCTATATTGTATCTTCAAGGGCTAGATAAACTTCCGAATCAAAAAATCCCAAAATATCGATTGTGGTGTTCGATGGTTTTAGACCTCAACTTCAAACAATCACTTCAACTTCAACTTCAAACAATCACAAAGGATATAACGAATAAGTGAAGGACTTTTTGCCTAAATTGTTTTTTTTTTTTAAATAAGGAACCAACCAAATTTTGAATCATTCGTTTTACTTTTCTACAGCGGCTGAAAAAGAAAAGCACAACAAAAAAAAAACGAAATTAACTATAAATTGATTCCTATGATGTAATAGAGCTTACTTTTTATTAATACCACATGAAAATTATGTTTTCTGGTAATATGACCCTGCTAATTCGAATAGTCGGTCCAAAAGAAACCATATTTTGTCGATTTAGACAAAATCATTGAAGACATTTTCAGGAAGCCATTTGCATATGTATAATAAATACATATGTATATAAAAGTTCCTCGAATCAACTGTTCAGTTGACTAACTGACATATTTCTATATGTAAAACATTATCCTGCTGTTCCGGGAACATCATTCATTAACAAATAGTTGCATAAATCAATAATTTCTCATTGCTGCTGTTCTGCAGACATTTCGAATACGTGGAATTGTGTATTACTGATGGCGGTTATATCGTTAATGGAAAAACACCTAACACGCCTGTCCACTGTTTTCCCCTTCGATGTGCATGTGAACTACTACAATAGCTACTTTCCAGCTAGAATGAAATTCTAGTTTAATGTGCTTTTCGAGCACTATCGGCTTTCGACGAATAGAAATGTTCACTCACGGGGCTTAATCTTTAAATCCTCTCAGTATCCTTCCCAGTCGTTAGAAAAGTTTTAGGTGAGACAATAAATAATAAAATTAATCCTGTAAATAGCAACAGAACTATATACGTCGTAAGCACTAAACCAATCTTGGTATCTTTGAAAATAATGTGATCTTCTATGTCCTTATAAATCCGAATAGCAAAAATATTTTAATCAGATTAATTAAATAAACAGGAATTAGAATAAAAGCATGTTAATATCATAGTATAAGTATTTTAAAATACAAATAAATACTTCTTGCCATGACAAGATTACAGGAAGGTCCTTTAAAGTTTACAATTACATCATCACCGTAGCTTTCGATGTTAGCAAATATTATAATAAGTCTTCGACGAGACTTGCTCGCTGCTCGGAAAATTTTACATTTACTATCACCAAAAAAGGGTGAAATTTTAAAACCCAACTTGTATCTAGCCGTATTTAGAAGAAGCATTTTTGATAAATGGAAGAATGATTAGCAAACTAAGGTATTTATCAATAAGGAACTTTTAAGTGATCAAAATTAAAAAGACTTTAGCTTAACATTAGACTGAAGTCAAAGATTGCCCGCAGTTTTTAATAAAGGTAAAATCTAAGACACTGTACCATTTAAATTACTTTCATCATGATCAGATAGTCGTCAGTATTCAGAAACTCACCACATTCCTTCATATCCTGAGCTAATCTTCGAATTTTCCGAAAACTAGAAAATCTCTAACTATTTGCCAACAGTATTCTAATCTACTCTTTCTTCTGCCTCTCTGTACTCCTATTTCTGCTTCTAATATGTCTCTCACTACCCCTTATTCGTGTCTCAGAAGGTTTCCTTCCATCCTACGGTTTTTTTCTTGTTAATTTCCATAATACCCTCCGTTCTACTTGGCCCAATCCTTCTTCCTTTGTAACTTTTTATCTCACATATAAAAATTTAAGTTGTTTGTCTGTTGATTCTCCTTTAAGCTAATCTCTTTACAACATCTATTTGAAGAACGATTGTATGCAATTTATAATTTTAATTAATTCATATATTTATCGATTATAATTTGTCTATTTAGCCCTTTTGAAGAAGATCTATACCTTTATGCGAAACGTTAGGTTTGATTTAATAATAAAAACTTATTCACCTAAAAAGCAATTCAGAAATCTTTTCATCATATAAACCTCTAAGTCTAAAGTACAAAATGTCAATATTTCATTAAAAATTATTCATTACCTTTTGTGATAACTCGTGATAACAAAGACCCTCGTCATATGTGTTACATATAGACAATGAATATGGTTTTGAATCAAACGTAAGTATTTGAAATTCAAATTACTCTAGTTAAATACATCACTTTTTCTTCGTTAGATAGGTAAAACATTTTCCCGCTATCCTCTGAGAAAAGAGTACCTAACTAACTACATGTAGCGGAACAGTACTAATTGTAAAAACCGGTTAATATTAATTTTGTAAATTCTAAACATTTTCTAAATTTCAATTTCTTGTCCAATGTAAATAATTTCACTTTTATCTTATGTATGCCTTTGTTTCCTTTCAAATCAGATTCTATTGTTCTGTCACGTAACCTCTTCGTAGAAATCTATCTTTACCTTTAACTGTATGCACCCTGTAGTAATAGCTGTTTTTACCCTAAATTACTTCAACCAAACATCTGCATTGTTCATTTTCAGTTTTTCTATTTCTTTCTGTAGACCTGTATCATCCTTACTATTACTATTTCTCCCTCTATAGAACATCCCTTCTTTCTACTAACAACCTTAGTGTATAAATTCTCTAAATTCCTTTAACAAAAAACCGACCGGCGAGGTCTAGTGCTCTAGATTATTGCCTAGTATTCGGGAGGTGACCGGTTCGAACCCGGGTCCGGCTGCTCTGGTTTTCTGGATTCACAGATAATCTTTCAGTTCTCGTCTGTCTTCATCTTTCTCTCCCTAACCACATTACCTACCCATTCCCACGATTCCTGCAAGGAGGCTGAAGAGGGCCTTACGCCCTACCCTCCGGCTTTGCACTACAGTGTAGGTAGGAGGGACTGCCCGCCCACCAGCACGAGTAACTGGTGGGAATGAAACACAAAAATGTTTTTTTTGTGCTCTACTGTAAAAATCACTAACGTGTTCTTGTGTTTCTTAAATGTTTGTGTCTTTTTGTCTTTTGCATATATGTTTTCTATTCGTGGTTTTTGTTTCGTGTATATAAACTGATTATTCTCTATTAGAGTTTTATTTCTATTATTTATTTTATTAAACGTATTAAAACGCTAAATATATATTAAGCAAACACGGTAAAATACGGAAACAAAATTGAAATTTTTAGAGATCAACAAACAAAATGGAAGAGCTTTCCATTATAAATTCATGTAATTATTCCTTATTGAATGAAGAATGAAAAACATCGGCAGTTAGACAAATAATGAACTTCATCAAAACAGATTACACGGACCACACGAAAAACAAAAAAGTTTGTGGAATTTAGCAAACAAAAATATTGACAGTTTGAAATCATGAATATTAGAATAAAAAGTAAACTTAGCAACTTAACGACGAAAGGGTAGGATACGTATATCTGTTAAAGAATTTATTTCAGGACACAGGATTAATACTTATTAGGTACTTCCAAAACTGCAAAACAGTTTTTAAGTAAGTTCTTTTAACTGCCCATTCTAGTTCAATATTAAAGTTATTTTTAAAATTAGTTCGAAATCGCGATACACGTCTGGCAGAGCGCTGGGGTGGTCAAATCAGGACTTCCGAGTCATCGACATCTGTTCTTACTTTAAATGAAATGCCATAAGATTTGTAATGTATCGTGTAAAAACCTGTTAATTCTTTGATTGACAATATGGATTCCTATGGATAGAAAATTGTGCCATTTACCTATTTAAAAATAACAAATGAATCATGATAATTCCTATTTAATTAAGGCAAAACAACATTATAAAGATTTATTTGATTTTAATTAAATGTATTGAAAATGTAATTGATTTCAATTTTATTGAACATAAGCACATAATATCCTAAACTACATTTTTTTTAAAGCTCGAGGGGAGTAACTTACTTCTTTAGTAAAACTTTCAGAAGTTAATGACAATGACAGATTTGGGCAAACGCTTGGGAAGCCCAACCCAGGCGGCCAAATTATGAAAAGGACGGTATCCTTTTTATGATTTTGTTTCTCAGTTTCTTGGAAAAATATTTTCTGTTCAGTCTCAATTTCAAATCAATAAGTTCCTTATTTCGAAGTCTGTTTTTTTAAGTTGATTTATTCAGCAACAGTCAATCATAAAGATTGCCGTTAACCAATTACTTACAAGGACATCTTCTTACCTTCGCTACCCTCAACATTTTTATGAAATAACTTCAATTTTATTTCTTACTACAACTTTTCATTTCATTCAGTAAATGTGATTTAAATAAACCAACTGAGAGTCAGATAAACAGCAAATAAATATCAAATATACATTCTTACCCAAAAAACTCATCGATACTGAAAATCGTATAAAACAAACTGAAAGAACAGCAAGAAATGAAAAATTCATTAAAATAGATTTCCAAATTTTTCAACGTCTTCTAAAGATGAACAACAACAACAATGTATTCTAAAAATAATGTATTAATGATGCTGATAATATATAATTAACCATAGAACAAAATTTATACCAGGAACGTAGACTTTCACGGCCGAAATCCATAGCAGAATTATAATTCGGGCTAAAGGGTCGGTGTCTAAATTGAACCGTTAATTTCAGACGTTCAGATGTACTACCTACATTTTCACCGCAATACCACCGATGATATCAGCTGCAATTGCCCGAATCTTGTTTCTACTAATTATACATTCAAAATCAATCCAAACTAAATGCACTGTTGCCTAAAATATGTATAGATCTTGTATAAAACTAAAATAAAGAAGCTGCTTCTTCTCCTTCAGTTTCTATGTAATTCAGTAATTTTGTATCGTTAATGATATTATACATTAAATTAGAAGCAATACACGAGTGTTTACCTTCAACAAAATTAAGTCCCAACAGGGAGCGCCCTTTGGAATTAATTTAAGATATAGTATAAGCGATCTCTTGAATGTGGAAACACCGCCATTAACATGAACCATGGCATCTTAATAATTAGTCTCATGTATTTCTAATAGGAACCACCTACAAACAAATGAGTTAAACAACACCATAATTTAACCAATTTTGGGTTTTGATGTTTTGTATCACAAAAACCGGTTGTGCGATATATCGAAATGTGGGATCTGTGATCCTTAAAATTTAGACGAAAAAGGATTTTAATGCCTTCCTTTTAGAGTACCTATATTATTTACACGAGTGAACACGATAAAGGAACTTAACAAGTATAGTTTTATTTGCAAAGCCAATCGGCTCGTTTTTCGACAAATTTAAATTTATTAATTTTTAGAGAACATACGAAATTTGTCATGAAGTAGTTCTGTCATTTTATTATTAGAAGTTGTCCAACTTAAGCATTTAATGTCTATCATTTGCTCTAAGTAAATTTTATTCTGCAGAGATTATAAGAATAGAAATGTACACGTTAAATCTAACGTACGTAAGTAATTTGGTTTCTTTATAGATCTTTATCTAATTTCTATTAGTTTTATTAATTTCTAGCATCTAAGTAATTAACGTTTACAGAAGTTTTACGACATAGTAATAAAAAGCATTTAATGATGGTCAATAAATGTATAAAATTGTTTGCTTTTATTGTCGGAAAACATAATGTCTCATAGTTATTGGAAACTTCTGACTTGGAAAAACACATAAATTATATATGGGAAGATAAACTCTTTTGAATGCATTTTATGTTAAATCGTTAATTTCGTAATTGAGTTCCAAAAATTACAAATTAACTCATAATTATGTAATAAATGTTGATTACTACACAGGGTGGTTCGATGGACTATTGTAAAAATTATGACAATTAGATTTAGGAAGGATCCTTTTTGAATTGTGAAACTTTTGAAATTTTATTTAGCATCCAAATAATAAATGCATCAAAAAGGAAAACATTTCTGACGGTGATACTATTTTATATATAGCAATATTCGTAATTTGAACTTTTGGCCTTCAAAACAGTTGCGACGTTGGATATTATCTTATTGTTCTTTTGTTTGACGGTTCCTTTGTTGGACGAATCCATTGAGATGATTAATGCCACTGGTCACAAAATTGGCAAGTAAAGTCCGAAATATCCAATACAAAGGCGTATTATTGCGAAATTCTTCACGATTTCAGTATATGATACACCAAATCTTAGTTGGAAAACATTAGCATGTGTTCGTAGACAACATTATTTAAAAATACATACAATACAGTAACAAATGTAATAAATAAAACACAAGTTTTTGGATGTTTCAACAATAATTTGTACTCGACAATATTGTTTCGACCCACATGTGGTCATTATCAAGAGTAAACAATCACTAAAATTAAAATTGAAAAAGTATATATATATATATATATATATATATATATATATATGTATGTACATAAATGGTGGGGATATATATCTGAAAAATTGTTTACAATGTTGTTAGTAGTAGCGGGGTTTTATTGGTAGCTAATTCTGTTTGGTAATTAGTTATCTTTTTATTTATATTTACAGCTTTCTTAATTTCCAAAGATTCCAAAAGGTTTAATTTTTTGCTTTTTGAAGCTGAATGTAATAATTTGACTTTATCTAATTTATGGTTGTTGACTACACAATGGTCTGCCTTTCCTGTTCTTAGTATCTCCTTCTTTATAGAGTATAAATGTTCTTTTAGCCTAATACCAGTCGAACGTCCACTTTGACCTATGTATATCGCATTGCAATCAACACAATTTAACGAATAGACATCACTTTTTTGTAGTTTGATAATTTGAAAAATACAGTAACATTATTGAATATTTGTCTGTGGACCAATAGCACATGTCAGCAGAATCATGGTTTAAAAACCAAGAAAAAAAGAGTATTCCACTCCGACATAATATACGTCGTTAATTCCGAATCTGGCATCAGAATTACCTTAACACTTCAAAAGTTTCAGATATACTAACAAGCTTAACTCTTAAAAAATAATGCAATATTTTGCATTTTTGTAAGCACTACTGAGAGAATAGTATTTCTTAGGCATCATTTATCGCTGAATTGGAATCTGGCTTCATAATTGCGTTTGCAGATCAAGATTTTGAAATAAGTATATTAACTCTAAAATCCAAATGATGCAAGTATGGCTTATTTAGTTTTATGATTAGGATAATTTCAATGTATTATTTCTGGGAAAAATATTTTAGTTCGCCATCGAAGACATCGAAAAGGGAGTCTTGCTCTGAGGCATTGAAAATAAATAATACCATGAGAGGAACTATTTTAGACGTGTATTTCGAAAGCCAACATAATCTGACCCCAGAAGAGCTCTAGCGAATTAAAATTTTAAGATATCCAAATCTTAAAACCGAATATGCCACATTTGCATCACCTGAATGTAGGGGTTGATATATTGCAAAATCAAAAACTGCTCATATTCTGAGCGAGATTCTAATTCAGCTGTAAAGGATACTTCGGAAATGACTACCCTCTTAGTTGTTTTGACCTTTTATATCACGTACAAAATGCATTTTTTGAGTTTTGAGGTTAGGATATCTCAAATCCCTGACGAACTTTGGTTTAGTTTCCTGGTCTATTTTAACTTGTGTTAGTCACCGATGTACGCCACGTATTCTATATTACGTACTGCTTCATAAATTACTATAAAAGCAGAAACGTATGTTATGCAGCACACAAAGTTAATTATGACTTACGTTCCCCAAACTTGACGAATACCCACATCAAACGGTGTAATATATATAATAATAATTAATATATTACAAGTGAGTACAATATACTGTTGACAATAATTTTCGAATTTGATCATATAAACTATGCCGAAGACGTAAACGCAATCTCTGAGTAATTTTCAAGTAGTTTTCTTTCACAGTTGATGACCAACAAACTTTGGTAATAGCATGACTAACGTAAAGCACCGAATATTCTCCTCATGTTTAGCTAAGTACCTATAATTTACTATGCGATTATGGAACTGTTGTAGATAAAAATCGGTTCAATCATTAGGGATTTGTAATCGAATACGAAGTAATGAATCGTGTTACAAAAGACACTATTTATACGTACACTCAAGGATGGTAACAACTCATAAATGGCAATGTACATACACAGATATACATAATATTTAAGTAATTACTACATTAACATTAATTACCCCTGTTTCCCAATAACCTAGTAACTGTATTTATCAACTTTGATGAATTAATACATTCGGATTTCCAAATTGTAAACTAATCTCTACAATATTCTATAAGCCAGTGACAGTTGGATTTTAATATCCAGTTTATTGCCTAATAAGCCAGATCCTGCAAGATAAAGGTAGGTAACAGGCGGGCTGAAAAGTTCGTAGATTAGAATAGAAAAAATCATTTTTTTGATAGAATTTGATTTTATTATTCAATATAGTTCCCATCGAGAGCGATACAACGATAATAGCGGCCATTCAATGTTTCGATACCATTTTTATAATACGATTTGTCTTTATCCTCAAAATAGACTTCAGTTTCGGCGATTACCTCTTCATCGGCGCGAAATTTCTGTCCAGCGAGCATCCTCTTGAGGTCTTAAAACAGATAAAAGTCGCTGGGGGTCAGATCCGGAGAGTACGGTGAATACGGAAGCAATTCGAAGCCCAATTGATAGAATTTTGTCATCGACTTCATTGATTTGTGACGCGGTGCATTGTCTTGACGAAACAGCACTTTCCTTTTCTTCAAATGAGGCCGCTTTTATGCTCTCCAAAAACGCTACGTAATAGTCGCTGTTTATGGTTTTCCCCTTTTTAAGATAGTCAATGAATATTACACCATGAACAATGAGCATTCCAGAATACTGATGCCATAACCTTGCCAGCCGACTCAACTTTTGCGTCTTTCCACGCTTTAGAGTCGGTTCATCACGTGCTGTCCACTCGATTCAACTGACTGACTCCGGTGTGAAATGATGGAGCCATGATTCATCCATTGTCACATATCGACGAAAACGCAAAAATTCGGATTTATTACGATACACTGCTTAGAATCATCGATCCGTTGTTGTTTTTGGTCGATTGTGAGATCGCGGCTCGCGCAGCACCTACATTGTACAGAGCTTTCGTATATCCAAATATTCATTCACGATATGACCATGACCAACACGTTCCTTTGATATCTTTAGGGTCGGGTCTCAGCTATCTCAATCAACTTCACTCTACGGTTATTAAAAATTATTTTGGGGCCCATTTCGCCTCGTTTAAATTTAGCGAACCACTTTTCTACGGTTAATTTTCCTGCTGTAGAATAATGTTTATCAAGCTAAGCCTTGGTTTCAATAGTATTTTTTTTTTCGCCAAAAAGCAATGCTTTATTAACAAACGAAATTCCTTTTTATCCATTTTTTTCAAAGTAATAAAATTTCTTTCACTAAAAATGCTATAACTCATATACTAATAGTGCAACAGCTGTCAAATTTATACACGCGTCTTTTGAAGGTTAGGGCTAACCAAAAATCATATGGATTTGATACTGGTAGCGCTATCTATAGGTCAGCCTACGAACTTTTCAGCCCGCCTGTTATGTAGATACTGAAATAACGAAAAAGTATCTATCTACAATCAGATGAGAATAGGCAATGCCTGTCAGATAAACAAATTAGTTAGCGAAGTTATAGAGAAAATTGTTTAGACGAATACAAATTCTAGACTAAGTTTCAGGAATTGCACATTTACCGATAGATAGATGCTTCAACTTTATTTATGAGTATGTGTCTATTGTATCTGAAGGAGAAATCGAACTTTGCCAGATGCAATCGGATGCAAAAGTCAATAACTTATTCGCATAATTAAACAGGCGAGTAATAAGAAGTGGGATGCTGGCAGAAGCGCTCTTCATAAATTCACGTTCCCAGTGGATCGGGAACGAATTGTTTTAAACGTCACCAACACCATTAAGTCATTTCCAACAATCGCTCCATCAATATTCCATTGCTACCGAAGATAAGGCGAATAATTGACATTGAGGGTAACATAACTTGAATAATAAAACAGCCAAGCGCAACACACCGCATCCCTTAATTAATTGCCTACAACCAGGGGTATATTCTGACGTTATAAATAATCAGGTATGGGGGTGCTTCCGTTCCATCATACGGAAATCCACTAAAAATGCGGTCCAATGACGCTACAAGCAGTTTTAATCTCTCATCATTACGAAAAATTACGAAAACTAGAAGTATGTAAAAAAATACACAGACCTGAATAAAAAGTTTGCTACGTACGAAAATAAAATTGGCAAATAAACGTGAAAAAAAAACTCTACCTATCGCATAAAGTTTGAGAGTAAATCTCTAAAGTGTGGCTAGCTCTGTAAAAAGTTCATAAAAAATCGCCCACTTGAATTTGAGTCTACTTGTTTTTATGTACAAATGATAATTAACTTTTATAATTAAAAAAAAAGTGATACCTATAATAAAACTTTTGAATAAGTTTCACTTTTTTAAAAAAATAATAAAATCATAGATAAGCAAACTAACTTAAAATGCAAAAATTAAAAAATAGCATGAGGTAGACCAAATTTAGAGAGATTAGAAACAATAAAAAATTCTATTTAACATATCCAACCAGACTTTATCAAGAGAGGTTGGGACTATAGAACCTACCATGAAAAAGTTTTGTACTAAGAAGCAAAACGTTAGCTGTTGTTTGTGATAAATAAAATTGTTTTTGCCTCCCTTTTGGCTTACAACTAATTAGATTCGTATGCTAATAAATTGTAAAGTTTTCCAAATATGTATTGAAAAAATTGAATTATGGTGTATATGTAACTTTATTAGTGGGGGAGAAGGATATTACCTGAATAAATCTAATAAAATAATAAATCTGATTTATTTAAATATATTTAGTCCTTTTATAATAAGTCAGAATTATAATTTTTGGTATTATTTATTTTCAACAATTATAAGACATTTAACATTAAACCTAAATCTGAAAAATGTAAAATTTTGTAATCAGTATTAAAATTATTATTGTCTGCTAAAAAACAACTGAAGTAATTTGAGTTACGTTTTTCACATCTTTCACAAGTAACAAATTATTAATTTAAGCTCTCATTACAGGTAGATAATATTTTAGAAACTAGTAAACACCTGACACTAATTGCAGGAGATACATTTTCATTTTAATTACCTTCACGCAGAGCACCTGCACAACTTCATGAACAGTAAGAATGCTATTGAAACCTTTAGCGCTTACAGCATCTTATCAAGGTTGATTCGATTGCTACGTATTTTATTAAAGTCCTCCTACAGCTGCCGGGCTATAAGGGCAATGTTATAGAGGACAGATAAGCTAAGTAAGCAAGGAATGAGGACTTTATAGGACAAGAACTGACAACTAGTATTATATCTGCGACACGGTAATCAACCCCAAGTTTAGCAGATGGGTCGCAAACATATATACTAAGGTGTGGAGTAACACCAAGGAATTGTAACTAAGTGTATATTCTGTATGAAGGAAGATAATACGTCGTTGCACATCATTTTCCAATGCTCCGTGCTGGCAGAAAAAAGGCACCTACATTTAGGTGACCTCTACCCTCTGACCAACAGCTACTAGGTTAAAAGCATCGGTGGGATCCTAATCTTTTGGGAAGAAATTATCGGATAACTCGATTCGCTACCTGAAGAATGACAAGGGACTATCGATGCATCTGGAAGCATACCATACGCCCTAACTCCTTTCACTTTATAACAATAATTATTGTGAAAGTAGGAAAACATAGAGCCTACTGTTTTTAATAATGAAGTTTATTAGTTTGGTGGGGCCGCACGCGTTTCTATGCGACATATTCCATAAACAGTATTAGGACAAAAACAGAAAGCAGCAGTGATGAGTGCATGTTGCCCAATAAATTTTGAAGAACCTTGCAGCAGTTCTCCATACAATAAAATAAACATTTCCTTGGTTGCCCTTAACTTTACTATTGAATGGACCCATATAGTCTGTTTTCTCTTCTGTTTTTTTTTTCTTTTTTGTTAAATACTACAAAAGAAGAATTCCTTCCCTGTCCATCTTAACGCCACTACACACGCACATGTATTTAGATGCGAATATCAGATACAGCATTTTTTGTCAGCGGTCAACGTTCCGCGCATGCGCACTAAGTACCTACATCTCTCACATATACACTGACGCCATTACAGTCTAATTCGCCCTTGTTTACCTTGTTTACTGAGTTCCGCGCATGCGCACTGAGTACCTACATCTCTCACATATACACTGACGCCATTACAGTCTAATTCGCCCTTGTTTACCTTGTTTACTGAGTTCCGCGCATGCGCACTGAGTACCTACATCTCTCACATATACACTGACGCCATTACAGTCTAATTCGCCCTTGTTTACCTTGTTTACTGAGTGTTTAAGATGCCTCTGGGTGAGTCCCGCCGACTGTGAAGTCCGTAGTCCGGACTGTTATACGATTCCTTAGTGCTAAAGGACTAAAACCGATTGATATTCATCGTGAGATCTGAGATCTGTGCAGTATACGGACAAAACATTATGAGTGATGGAATGGTAAGGAAGTAGGTGAGAGCATTTAAAGATGGCCGCAAAAATGTGCATGATAAACAACGAAGTGGGCGTCCTTCGGTCGTTAATGAAGATTTGGTGCTGAGAGTGGACGAAAAGGAGCGAGAAAACAGACGCTCTACGATTTCCTCCTTGTGTGATGATTTTCCTCAAGTTTCTCGTTTCTCGCAGTGTTTTGTATGGCATTGAGACCAAACACTTGAACAGTTGTGATGCAGTGGTTAACAGTTAACAAGTCAGGCGGCAGAGTTCTATGAGAAGGGTATTCAAAAACTGGTCACTGGTCAAACGTTATGACAAGTGCCTCAATATTGAAGGAAATTATGTAGAAAAGTAGATTAAGGTACAGGCTTTCATGTAAAAATAAAATTATTAAGATATTATTGCACGTTTTTTTATTAATTTCAAAATGGAACTTACTTAAAAAACATGCCTCGTAAATTCACATATTTGTTGTACACTGTTCAACAGGTTGACGAAGCATTCAAGAAAATTATATCAAATTAACACTAACCCGCGATTACGCACGCGTAGTTTTATATTTGAATTTATATCACAGTTTTTATGCGCCTATTTTAATAAAGTAAATGGCCCTATTAACATTATATCTGATTTAACAATTTTTCAATTAATGTACTCTAACTATTTTAGCGCAAACTGTTTTTGGATATGCAGAAAGAAATTTCTAAAAATTGTGAATTTCGTTTCAGAAGAAAATTTAGTTGAGCCAAATACTACAATTTCATTATATTAGGTTTATCTCAGACAACATTTTTCATATAAATTAAACCTATGAATAAGAATCTTATTTTTTGTTGATAAAAAACATAATGTTTAATACGATAAAGAGAACATCGTTATAAATTCTCAAAATATTTGTTTGTTATAAGAAATGATCTACTCTTAATGGCCCTAAATTTTTTACTACCGTTTTGCTTCACAATTCACATATACGAAAAAGTTAACTCTTATGTTTTTATTACATTGAAATTGTTTTTTTTATGGTAAAGTAGGCACTTTTAGGTACTGAAAGCAAAGTTAATTAAATTGTATTCCTATAATATAAAAGCGCTAGCTTCCTGTTTCCTTCAAAGAATTTAATTTAAAGTAAAAAAAATGAAATGCAATAAAAAAATGTTTTTTGCGCTGTCGGTGGTAATGGTAGTAAAGGTTTCCTTAGTAAACGTCGATGCTTTTAACAGGAAAGCTTTTCATCGATTGAATTTCTTCCTTCGTGGACGCTAGCTACAGATGCATAAGGAAATTGAATTATTGACGCTGAAGAAGGCAGAGCGAGATTCCAAGCAACACAATCTTTTCTTGCCACACCTACAAATATTAACACTTAAAGACGTTAGAGGATACAACCAGATGCGACTTACCTACTTAAATTCCAGGATATTGCGAAGGAATATTTTGCAAATTCTAATTTAAAATACACCCACGAGTTTCAAATAAGCAACCTTGTTTAGTACCAGAATATTCCATGTAACTGACAAAGAAATACCGACCATTCCTACCTATATTTATTGACATTGTTGGAGAGAAATTTATTCTTATTTTTAACGAACAATTAGATACATTCATTACTTATAATGAGTAGTAAACCAGAATCTAGTTTTGTAAAACCAATACCAATAAATATAACAACTCCTAGGTTAAACTAGAAGAAAATAAAACTGCAAGTGAGCAGAAGACAACGTACATTTAATAAGAAATAAGAAATAAGAAAAATGTTAGGGAGATAATCCAACATTGTATAGATTATAAGCATAATTTAGATATAGAATTCATTAAATTATTGCACAACGTTCAGAAAAGTTATGAATCAAATTTACTAATGAAAGGTGTAACAAGGAAGCAAATTAAATTAAAATAATTACCGTTGATTCACCTTTACTATTAGTGGATATGTAATTTTATCTGCTTATTGTCGTTTGGCGGTATATTATTGTAGTATACATTTAGGTTTATATTCAATTTTTATTTAGTAACAGATTTTCTCCCTTGAGAATGACCCGAGAGGGTGGAAACAATATTGTAGAGGAGATAAATAAATCTTTTTAGTGAAACAAACCCAGCGTTTTGCTTTTCACCATTTCAAACCAAATGTTCCTAGTAGTTGTGGCATCTAAATATTGGTATCGTTTTAGAATGCCATGTTTTTCCAAAATACTGAAATGTCACCCCCTTTACTGTATTGATTTTTATATGATTTTTAAATGATCGCGTTTTCCAATTGTACTTATTTTATTAATTTCTGAAACGACTAATTAAGTAGATCAACACACCGTTTTCTGTGGGTCAATTAGAAGGAAAGAAATGAAATCGATGAGAATATTTATGCAAATCATATTACTATGAAGTAATAAAATTTGGCCAATGAATGCAAATTGGTATATAAAAAGATTGGTTATGTGATTGAGGATGCAGGAAGAGCGAAAATAAAAGTTAGAACATAGGGTGCAGAGTACGAAGAAACTATACTAGAACAAAGAACTATGACCTGTAGCAGTAGTAAAAATACGCAGCAGTCGAAAAATTCTGTCAAGGTTCTCGAATAAAATCTGTGAAACGTTCCTGATGTTTTAATTTAATTTCAAATTAAGTATGATATTTGTTGGCTAGTTGCAATCTCTGTCTCGTTCACTACGCTATTTATTACTTTGAGTATTTGGTGATTAAATAACACAATCATCTTTCTTTGCATTATTTATTCATAAATAAATAAATATATATATACACCATTTTTGACACCATTTAAATGAGAATAGAACATTATTTGCTTCATAAGACCATTGCAAATTTAATATGGGAAACTAGTTAAAATTATGAAGGGTCATTAACCAGGCAGATTGATATGCCTAAAGTATTTGCTCCTAATCATACCGGTATTTCGTAAGGATTAACTAAACATGCCTTTAAGCTATTATGTAGAGAAGATATTAGCACAAAAAGGACAAACAAGCTACTAAATACCCCTTCCTATTGTTCATATTCCAGATTTATGCTATCCGCAAGGATAAGCTTTTGCAAAGTTGGCAATGATTTTTCTAGTAGCAATTTATTAATGACTTTTTTCTGCTACTGTAAACATAATAACTATAAAGTGAAGAAAATGCCTTCAAATTTTCCAACAAATTTCAAAAACAGAACCATTGCAATGGAATTTCGTCAAAAGGAAGATACTGATAGAATAAATATCGCTTTCGTAAATCCCTTCAAATGACATTGTCCCAACAAAGCAACGGAGACGAAAACAAAGACATAAATTAGATTTACATCCCAATAGGATTGTCTGAAAAAATAAAAATCACATCCGTTGTAAGAAAATAAAAGACCGTAATTGTGAAGATTATTTTTCCCAATTAAGTAAATTGAAAATGCATTAACACGCATTTGATTGAAACACGCCTAGACGGGTATGATAAAAATAAGTGGTATCATTTAAGTGTGAAATCAAAATTAACATCTCCATGATGTTGGCACTAAAAGTTGTGACACTATTTGTTTACGGTCAGGTAGACTCCACTAACCGTAACTCAGGTGTGAGCATTAACGGCACTGTGTATGGCACACTATTGAAGGAAGCGCAATCGATGAATTGATGCAGATAGATAGCAAATTTAATTTATACGAGGGCTGGCTGAAAAGTTTTCGACTTCAATATGAAGATCAAAGCACTCGTTAACAAAAGCTGGGAGCATGTTTGTACATGCTTTGATAAGTACTAACTTAAAGTTTAACTTTTTTAGACACGCAGTTGCTGTTATATATATATATGAGATTTGTTAATTAAAAATAATGCTCGGCGAGCGGTTAAATATGAGATTATTTTGATATGATTTGAAATTGAAGACTTCCTTCAGAAGACTAATGAATACTTCTCTTAAAGTTAACTTTACATACATAAACTTACGATAAAATGGAGTAGGGAAAGGTACAAAATAATATGGGTGGAGTTGAGTAACAGGGGGTGAAAAGACAGAGATAGCACATAAAAAGATAGATATGATCTTAGAAAGTAAATTTGGATCCAAAATGTCGCTTATAGAAGCCTCTACATGATTCGAAAGTTATCAATTTTGATTCGAACAATACATTTTTCACGGTCGTAAATTAGAAAGATGCGAAGAAATAGGAAAGGATTTAGGACACTTAAATTACCTAACATAAAGAACATTTATACAATGAAATCTTACCATCAATATAATATATGTGATATAAATGTACAGATTAATGATGTTTTGGATGCTGTGTACGGGGACACTGTTCCATCATTTACGACGGTAAATTTTTGGGATCTGAATTTAAATATGATCGTACCAGTTTTAGTGATGATGAACGCTTGGGATGGTCAAAAATTACAACCACTAACGATAATTCAAGTTCACTATAAAGTACTGGACAACCGTCGAATTAAGGTAAGAGAGGTAACAAAGACTCCAAACATGTTCAGAGAACGTGTTCGTCAAAACTTGAATTAAAAAAAAAAGAAAATCCAAGTAACTTTTCCAACATCCTGTTGGCGTAGTTTAGACGAAATAAATTACAGTTTTGGGGCCGACTAATTACTGTAGATTAAACTTTGGTAGAACATTATATTAAAGAAACTAAGACAAAGTTAAACCAGTGGGATGCGAAGAGAGAATTGACTCTAAAAAAAGGCAAAGGATATTCCTTTAGATGAGAATGTGATGTCGACTGTTTTCTGGGATAGCTATGGAATTATCTTAATTAATTATCGTGAAAAAGGACAAACCTTTCCAAGAGCATACCATGTATTATTAATTGACAAGCTGAAGGTAGAAATTGCTAAAAAACAGTCATATTTGCAGAAAACAAAAATTTTGTTTCACCACGACAATGCCCCGCCTCATACCGCAGCGGCTGTCAAGGCGAAAATCTACGAATTACTGTTTGAACTGCTTGACCACCTTCGTTACTCACCAGATCTAGCCCTAATCGATCTTTTTTTTGTTTCCTACGCTAGATGTTGCGTTCGAGGGATACGGATTTTCGCCAAATAAGGAAGTCATCACTTTCATAAATAACTATTTTAGTACACAATTTTAAAACATTAGAAGTGAATATGTGACAACGTTGCGCGTACGTTTTGACGAAAAAAGGGCTTTTTATATTTTCTGTTCAATCAAAATTCATGCCTACGACTGATCTATAGTGTACGCCAATGGCAACCTATTTCACATAAAATTAAAGTTGCTCATTGGTTGAATATGAACGACAGACGATATTTACACACTACCCTCTTTTACCATAAAATTATTTGTACTAAAACGCCCTCATACTTATATAACAAAAGTACTTTTCGCACAGACGTACATTATTTAAATCTAAGGTTTAGAAATTTGTTATCACCATCTACATTTAAAACTTCTCCCTTCAACTACAATGTTGTAAAAATATACAATGTCTTAGATTTGGATTATAACAGTTTGTCTACATTTAAGTTTAAGGTAGTATTAAGAAATGCACTGCTCAATAGATAGTTATATGTTATGTTAAGTTCTGTCTCGATGGCTTAGTAGCTCTTGTAACTCTTTTGTAACTCAATAACCCCAAGAAAACGATTACTAAGATGGTAGCACTATTTCTCTCTTTTAGAAATAAGTTTTTTATTATTATTTTTTATTTTGGTTTTGCGGTTAAGTAGAGCAGTCCTTATTTTTTTTTTAAGTGACTGGAATACTCCCTTTTTTATGTGTTTGTTTGGAATATTGTATAATCTGTTCTACAATAAATATGTTATTATTATTATTATTATTATCAAAACAAATCACAACATCCCGAAGTTTATAATTATCTAAGACTTTGCACTGTACTTATTATTACTTGTTGGAATAATAGTGTAGGTTATGATTCACAGTATTTACATTTTCTTGATGGAAATTCATTCAAGTTTAAAGATATACTTCTGAAGAAGCCTCAAGAAGGCGAAACGATCGTCAAGTTGATTAAATAATTGTGGAAATTACTGTGCGTTTTATTTATTTGTGATAATAGTGTAGATATATTTTGATGAATATTTAGTCAATGTATCCTTGAAATTTTCTTCCTATTATAAATTAAGGGAAGGATTCAAGGAATATAACTACTTTTTATTAAATAGCAAATATATTTCACGTTCAGTTCGTTCTTACCTTTCTAAGAAATTAAAATTTAATTGAACATAAAGAAAAGGGGGTTTCACAGGAAGGAACGTACACATAATTTACAATTAAGGAGAAATGTAGTAGAAAAGAGAGAGAAGACCTAGAAAACGCTTCGAATAAATCTTCAGTGTGGCCTTAATTACCGATCAAACGTGGACTTCGCCTCTATTTCTTCAAAATTATCGTGACCCAGATTATGGCGAAATGCAATTAAATGCGACAAAAAGTCAATCTAAATTATTTTCTCGTTAAACCTTAAATGACGTTACTGCTGTTTACATTCGATTCATCCTTTCTATAAAAAAAAATTAGTAAGAAACTTTTTACATACTAACAACTTCGATTCCATTTAGATAACTAACCAAATTTACCATCAATTTCGGGTTCGTTCATATTTAAGCTAGTAATTTTAGAATCCCACTCTCACATTCGTTTTTTTAAATATATGATTTTTATTCTGAGAAAAACATACAACGTACATTCACTTAAATTAATTGCCATCGTCACTGCAAAATAAAAATTACTATTATTCATAAAACTGTTTATAAAAGGGGTCGATTTTTTTGAAATTGAGATATAAATGTAGGAAAAACATGTAAGTTCATAAACTCATATATAGTAGGTAATTGATTCATATAATTATGATCCATTCTCGTTTTTGTAACCACCAGCAACAACACCAACATCAACCAGTTTACCACTTACTACCAGTGGGTATATTTTTTTATATATACTGGACCGAATATGTACAGAAATATTAAACGAACCATTGAAAAATATTTTATTAATTTTTTCAATTCACGTATAAACAACTGATTCCAATGAAACAAGAAGTGAAGAATTGATTTACAAAGACTCAATTCTCTGGGGCGAAAAATCGATGTTATAAACAATCGATTCAAGATCGGCACCACTACAAGAGCGCATGCAAGCAAACTTTACAAAAAAGGTAAATGTTGACGATCACTTCATTCAATTGTTTATATAACGAAAATTTGAAAGTTTGCAACTAAAAGACTATTCAGACTGAGATTATGTAGGAGCTCCGTCTAAAGAAGCTGCAATTAAATCTATATAAATAAGCCTATAAATTAAAGCAGGTACGTCAATCAATTTGCCACAACTAACATTTTTGAGGATATCGAAAGTTACACACTTGGATATAAAGTAGCTCCTAAGCTTTAGAATAATGTTCATAGGACGTAGTCATGACTTTTGTTATTGGAAAAATTCCATAGATCACAGCATAAAAGCTCAGAAAGAAGATCAGAATTGATGTACGTAGGCTGTGAAAGCCTTTCACATGACATGACGTGTTTTGGCGTTGGGGTTTGAGGTATATAGTTTGTTCATACAATGAGATAAAACTTGTTACTGCTGTCACGCCCTTAAATTACCTCCTTTGTGAGTCTCGTAATATTTAATCTTTACAATGTTAATTCCAGTGTTAGTTTTTAGTATAAATCCTGCCAGAAAGAGAGACAAATTTCAAACATTCTTAGAATGTAAATATTTTTTACTCCGATCGACCTACATATTCTTTTAAAATTACGAAAGGATAGGAAACCGTTTTCTACTCCACTCAAACCAAACATTACACGTCTTCGGTTACACCCTAACTATTCTTCACTTTGGGGCGTTTCTTAAGCTAACAGGCGGGCTGAAAAGTTCGTAGGCTGACCCAGAGATAGCGCTACTAGTATCAAATCCATATGATTTTTAGTTAGCACTAACCTTCAAAAGATGCGTGTGTATATGTGACAGCTGTTGCACTATTAGTCTCTGAGTTATAGCATTTTTAGTGAAAGAACTTTTGTTACTTTGAAAAAATGGATAAAAAGGAATTTCGTGTGTTAATAAAACATTGCTTTTTGGCTTTTTTGTGAAAAAAATACTGTTGAAACCAAGGCTTGGCTTGATAAACATTATTCGGACTATGCACCAGGAAAATCAACCGTGGAAAAGTGGTTTGCTAAATTTAAACGAGGCGAAATAAGCACAGAGGACGATGCACGCAGTAGACGCTCCAAAGAGGCTGTTACCGACGAAAACATAAAAAAATGATTTTTGATAACCGTAAAGTGAAGTTGATTGAGATATGCGAATGCTCTGTACAAAATGGGTGCCGCGCGAGCTCACAATCGCCAAAAACATTAACTGATCAATGATTCTAAGCAGTGTTTGGAGCTGTTCAATCGTAATAAATCCGAATTTTTGCGTTTGCTTCGATATGTGACGATGGATGAAAGCGACTCCAAAGCGTGGAAAAACGCAAAAGTCGGCTGGCAAGGTAATATAATAATAATGGTAATATTATACCATGAACATTGACCATCTTAAAAATGGGAAAACCATAAACAGCGACTATTACGTAGCGTTATTGGAGCGTTTAAAAGCGGCCTCATTTGATGAAAAAGAAAGTTCTGTTTCATCAAGACAATGCACCATGTCACAAATCAATGAAATTGATGGCAAAATTCCATGAATTGTGATTCGAATTGCTTCCGCATCTACCGTACTCTCCAGATCTTGCCCCCAGCGACTTTTTTCTGTTCTCAGACCTCAAGTGGATGCTCGCTGGACAGAAATTTTGCGCCGATGAAAAGGTAATCGTAATCGCCGAAACTGAAGCCTTTTTTTATGCTAGCCTACGAACTTTTCAGCCCGGCTGTTATTTTTGGCAAAGTCGTGAAGTAAACTCGAAAGTCGATCGTTTTGGTCGTTAGTCAATGTAACTGCTCCTGCCTGCCTGTCGCTGTCCAACAGACATACAACATGCAAATCAATCGAGGATGAACTACCTACCTCGATGCGACAGAAACTTTGCATTTACATAGATGGATCTGAAAGGTGAACGACGTTGTGTTTGAAGGAAAGCGCAAATTTGAAGTCTTCGCCTTTGGAATACATGTTAATTAACTGCGAGTAAATACCAACGATCCCTTTAATTCGGCCCTTCCAAAACCGACCGTTAATCCTTCGCACAAATATCAATATTTGCTGAATTCCAATTAATAGACTACGTTAGTTTTCGTCAAGTGCTTATTGAATGTTTCATTTAAAAGAGCTGAATAATTTAAGATAAACACTTTTCATGAAAATACACTTAGTGTGGCATATCAAAAACCAAATGTTGAAGGTCAAAGCAAATATCCCCAAATCTGCTGAAAAAGAGGTTAGTAATTTGCTTAAAGCAACGAGGGGTGAAGGTTTACATTGTTAAAATGCCTTTGTCTGCAAAGGGTACTTGGCTAAAAGCTACGAGTCATCCTTTATTACCCATGTCATAAAAATAATAACACTATTATCCTTCGAACAGTAGAAAATTAGGTACTTTACTAATTACAAAATCGTAAAACTGAAATCAAATTTGGAGAGATTGTTGTTTATATGGTTTATAGACGCAAAATGGTGTAAATGATAGCAATCATATTACTAAAACCGTTTTAAACTTTCGTGTACATATCGCAATAGGAAGTTACATTTATATTGGTGTAACGGGTAGAAATGTTAAAACAAGGATTTTAGAACACAATATGTCAAATAAAGATAAACAATTTAATTATAACTATGCATCCCACTTAATTGTATGTAATCATACCCCTAATTTTAATTTCGAAACTGTACACATATAAGAAAAAAGTTCAAAAATATATTTATTAGAATCAATGGAAATAAATAGACATAAACCATCATTGTTATTATTAAACGAACAACTAGATGTGAATTCTTCACCACTTATCAATTTAAAATAGTAATAAGGATAAATGAATAAACACTACTTTGTTTATTATCACTTTTTTATTTGCAGATCCTTTTGACTATAGTTTCGACAAATAGCTTGTCATTGTCAAACAAATGATTCAAATTGAATGAATATAAACAGATGTACAGTGATGTTTATATATATATATATTTTGGAAATACCATTAATTATTAAATGTACTGAATAATACTGAGTGGTACAAAATATATATACATATAAACACCACTGTACATCTGTTTATATTCATTCACTTTGAATCATTTATTTGACAATGGCAAGCTATTTGTCGAAACTATAGTCAAAAGGATTTGTAAATAAAAAAAGTGATAATAAACAAAGTAGTGTTTATTCATTTATCGTTAAGAAGAAATATCACAAAGTAACGGCTGAATCAATCAAATTTTTAAAATTGTAATTATTTTATTTCTAAAAAATACTATTAGTTTTAATATTTTTTATTTATTGTATTTATTTTTGTCAAACCTAATTCTAGTTTCCCCCCACTGCTGTTCCAGATATATATATATAGATGTAACCACCCTGTTATAGATATACACACAAAATTACCTGAAGAATCTACTATATTAGCGAAACAACTGTTGTTTTTTAAATAAATTTTGTGAAAGTTTCTGTGTGTAATTTCTTTCACTTTCACCAAGTAAAAGCTGATTCAATTTCATCGAGTAGCTCCTGTTGTATATACAATTATTGGATTTCACCTAATACTTCTCAACGGGATCAGTTCGTCAAATCGTTTTCCTTGTCGAACCGTCCCCTTCAGTACAAATAGAAACTTCTCACCTTGTGCCCAATAAATTCGGAAAGGATCTTTTTCAGTCCAATGAACTGTTATCGGGTTTAAGTTTATTTCAAACGATTGATTGGAGCCGTGACCACAGAGAGTTTGACATGCGGGCGTCGCCGTAACCGTCATCCTCGACGACGTCGCTGTCTTGGTTTCCAAGCAGCAGCCAGAGCACCAGCAGCAGCAGCAGCGGTATCACCAGGACGCGAATCGATCCGCAAATGCGCCCTTCCACTGTTGCCAATGCGATAATAAATACACATATTTGACATTCGTACAAGTGCTACTGACTGATAGTAGCCATGTCGAACTTGTCTCTCACTCGAAACCTCGCCAATACAAACACGCAGAGTGAAGTTTATTTGCGTCAAACGATTTATCTTTCCGCGAGAATTAACTAACCGACCCGAGAAAACGAGGAAAACCAACGAAAACCCCGTAAAGTAAATAAAAGTTTTAACCACTGAATCGCTAAATAACATTTTGTTATTCGTCTAAAACAAATAACACAATACATTTCAGCCCAACATTTAGAACTACTGTAACGATACAATAAATCTAGTTTTCCATTCTACTGACGATAGATTATTTACTATAAAAGTTTTATTAAATTTGAATAATCAACTTTATTGTCATTGTTTCTCGAAAATAATAATAGCAGATGCCTTTCTTTGAATGTGGTAGTTATCTCTCACAGACATAATTTTTTTTGAAAATCTGAGTAAGATCAGTAAACTATTTTCATCTCAATTTTCTTGAACATGTCAAACCCATGGCAGTCGCAGCAGTCTACATGGTAGGTAATTATTTTTCGCATCTCCGTCCTTTCTTGATAGTATTCGTATATTTCATTTTATTCTATCGACGCACAACAATTTAAATAATCCGTATACAAACATTGGAACGAATTTTCTAGTTTACTTATTTACTCACAACCATTCATTTAATCACTTATATGCTACTAACAAACTTAAACTACTTATTTATCTGACAAACAATAATGAACTTTATTTATATCACTTTCTATCTATTCGTTGAATATTTATATTACGCGTCTGGAAATTAACGGTTTGTCTGACCCAGAGACGAGGGTATATATTTACCGAAAGAAATTACTAGAAAACACGCGAATATATTTCGACCTCTTTCCAAAGAAAACGACTTGTTATGACAACAGAATATTCTGGAGCGTCTATTGTCCGGCATCAATTTTTCTCAACATGAAACGTGCCGCCTTCTGGTGAGTCAACGCTAATCGATACATCGCACACACGTACACGTTCGTTAGAATATCAAAAAACACCCCGGTCTCCACAGGAAAATGCAGAAATCACGAAGTAAGAAGTTAAAACGAGAATTAGATTCGACAATTGTTACGACGATTAGGAAAGAGGATGAAAAGTAACAATTCGTCAGAGACTGCCTCCGAATCTTAGATAATTTTTCTTCTGTAAGCTCACTCGGAAGGTGTTAGGCCGTTAGCATCATTTTGCACCTGCGGTTTATTGTCTGCAAAACAATTGTGTAACAGAACAATAAAATAGATCATTCTGTACCTAAAACAATCAATACTTAGTGAATAAAAAACACTTTTTCGAATTTCACAGTTTATTGTTTCTCACTTGACAATATTGTTTCGTTACACTGTAGCTTCTTCGGAAGTTATATCTAAACTTATGCTATTACAAATATTATTCGCTTATATTCTAACCGATCCAGGAGGGGGTGGGAAATGAAATAAATTCAGTAATGGAGAATTTTTAGGACTTCAGTTTGTTCATTAATAATATTAGGGCTGTATTTGTTTTTATTTATTTCTAATTCTTCTAATAATTTTAGTCTATATGAATTATTTTCTGCATGTATTATTCTAAAATCTTTATGAAACGTATGTTTATTATTGTTTAAGTGTTTTGCATAATTGGAATCTGCTTTATTGTTATTATAAGATCTGTAATGTTCATTGATTCTGATTTTAAAGTTTCTAGCTGTTTTACCAATATAGAATTTATCACAAGAATTGCATGTTAATTTGTATAAGCCTGATTTGTAATCATTATTGATTTTGTCTTTATTAGTTTTTATGTGTTTTCCTAATTTATTGCTGGTTTTATATGTAATATTAATTTTGAATTTACTCTGTGCAGTTTTTAAGTTTTTCGAAATTGGGCCCATGAATATTATACTGTTGAATTTTATGTATATATATATATATATATAAACAGTCTACTTCCTTCTGATATCCTACACTCATAAGGGATTGTTTACATTAACACAATAAACCAGCACATCAGACTTGCATAACATACTTACGGTGTAAGCCCGTTAGCTAAACTTTTACAATTATTGTTTAGATAATAATATATGGGGTGTTAGCCCATTGGCTAAAATGTTTGCACCTGCAGGTTATTGTTTGCATAATAATCAGACCAAAAAGGGACACGAGGAGACATACCACTCATGCAACAATTCCCGGAAATTTTACTGCAAATAGAGGTAGTTGCTAGCCTTGCAGGTCGCTTAAAATATATTTTAAAAACGCTTGACAGGAAATAATGTCAGACAAGTCTGAGGTACTTTATTAGTTGGATAGTTTAAAATTACCATTTTACTCCAAACATAAACAACAAAAACATCCTAAAAATTCAAAGTTTTTAATTTTACAGGCCTATACAAACGAAATTAACCATTTGCTTAAAAGGGGTGTCATATCAAGGTGTCCCCCTATTTTTTTGTCAATAAACCTAATGCAAAATATAGATTATCCTTAACTTAAAAAAAAATAAATTGCTATATTAACATTTTTAGAATTATCGGAATGCTATTAGACTGGTTTCTAGAATTGTCATTTAGCCAAAATAGACTTCAAAGATGCTTATTATCTCATACTAATACATAAACAATACAGGAAATATTTAGGATTTTGGTTTTGTGGAAAATTGTTTGAATTTAATTGTCTGCCATTTGGTTTAAACGTTGTCCCGTTAATCTTTACCAAACTTCAAAATCCCGTAGCAAAATGTCTAAGACAACGGGGGTATAAGGCAGTAAATTGCTTAATGATTTTTTTAATGGGAGATAATTTTATTGAATGTTGTCAATCTGTTATATCTACACTAAACCTTTTAACAAAATTAGATTTCGTTTCAATAGATACATCACAATTTCCCTAAACACCTTATCTTACGATATTACCTGGTGGCTAGAAAATAATAATTACGCGTTTAATGAATTGAAGCAAAGATCATTTCGTCTCGAAATTTTTTCGAATGCATCAAAAACAGGACGGGGTGCATTTTGTTAAAATAAGGAGGAAGAGGTTTTAGGAATGATAACAAGCGATCTCACGACATTAACTGCTAGAATTAAGTGCGACTTTTTACGCTTTAAAATATTTTTCGAAACACAAGAAGAATGCAATATATTACTAAGAATTGACAATAGAACGACATTAGTAAGTGTAAATAAAATAGATAGCATCCGACATTCAAAATTACATTAAGGGAGAGACTCCCCTTATGCAAGACACATTCCCTGGAAGCAGGGATGTTATCGGCAGGGCGATGACACTCAAAGGGATTCCTCAAGGAGTCATTTCGGTGATGATAACATCGACTTCATGCAAAACGTTAAAACAGTATACAGTTTTTTATAAAAAATGGTGGAAATTTTTGTTACAACAAACATGCAATGTTACAATTTTTACAAGACACTGTTAAAAAACGCCTTTCTTACTCAACAGTTAACTCGTACAGATCAGTTCTATCTCTATTATTCTTTATCATCCCCAAATGACGAAAATATATTAAAACACTACTTTAGGGGCATATACAACAAAAGCCCAGCTACACCCAGATACACAGCAACATGGGATCCATCCCCTGTCATGGTTCTCGTGGAAATTTATTATCTTTACAATCGTTATGGTTGCAGCACCTCCTTCAAAAGCTGGTTACACTACTTTTGCTGACATTATGTAAAAGACTACAAACAATATCAAAAATATCCTCAGAAAACATCTTTCAAAATACCAAAAAGATGGTGTTCCCGTTTTTCAAAAAAAAAAACTAAAACTATGTGTCGCTTCCACATTACAGCAATATCTATAAAGAAAATAATCGATATCCAAACAACTCCAAATATTAATATAATTCGAAAATAGTGCGGGTTGGATAGATAAATCTACAGTTTTTTAACAGATTTTGCAATTAACCATTTGTTCAAAAGCCCGAAATGTATTCTTAATTGTATTGGTCAGGAGTATTATCTATTTGGGGTTATTACCTTTTAAGCCTTATATATAAAATTTGAATAAGTTTTTTTCTGCAATTATTATTAGATTTAAACATTTAAGGATTTTTTCCTATTATGTAATTAAAAAACTCAGTCATTTAGTCGCCCTGGAAATCCTTTTATCTTTAGACATCTACCAATACTATCATAGAGGGACGGAGATGCGAAGAATAATTAGACGATTGATTGATTGATTTACCTGGTAAGGAAGATCAATCTTAATTATTCGAGCTTTCAACATCGCGATCCACTTTTGTTTCAGATCACTGATCACTAACTTATGATCAGCAGGTAAGGTTAGGTTAGGTTATAGATCGATAATCGAATTTTTTAATATTACCAAGGGATTTTAACAAATAATGTTGTATATTCTAGCGAAATTTATAAATAAACATTAATGATAAGAATAAATTATTCTCATTCTTATTATTATTACTATTTACTGATTTACATGATAGATGCTGCTAATTCAAGAGTTAATACTTAACAATAACTAAGACATTAATTAAGAAATTGATAACGAATCTTACTTACGTGTTGGAGATATTTTTCTCTCTAGCAAAAATGTACTTGTGTGTATTGTACTTTGCAGTTCTACTGCACACTGGCTATGTGCGTATTCTGAAATGTTTCCGACCCAACAATCATACAAGTCATTTTTTCTTTAATTTTTTAAAATTATTTTTCTACACAATCTCCCTGTAAGTCTACACACTTCTCCCAGTGATGCTCCCATCTCTTCAACCCGTCCAAATTGTACTCGGCGTTTATCTCTGCAAAATAATTGTTCATGAATGTGATTACCTCCTCAGACGATGAAAATCTTTGTCCTCCGAGCGCAATTTTTAGATGAGGAAACAAATAGAAGTCACTTAGGGCTAGATGTGGTAAGTAAGGAGGATAATCGAGCACTTCAAACCGTAGTTCATTGATTTTCGCCGTGGTAACCGCTGAGGTGTGAGACGGTGCATTGTCTTGGTGAAACAGGATTGATAAATGATGGCGCAGAGTCCTCGTACAGAGAGTCCAACTCATCTTTGATTTGCGTAGGCGTATTGCCTTTCAAAAGCAAATATTTAATAACAGCTCGATATTCGATTTTTCCATTTTCACAAAAACATTCAAGCGATTGTCAAACAACAACTGCGCGTCCAAACTGGCTAAAATTTTAGTAAGTATCTGTCAACTACATTCCTTAGTTCTTATCGACGAGTGCTGCCATTTTCGCCTTAAGGTCGGAAACTTTTCAGACCACCCTCGTATTTCTTTTTGGCCTCGGTATCGTTATATTATGCATTTATGTTTTCTGTTCTGTTCTAATAATAAAGTTTACTATTTCAATTAAGCATTTTATTTTAATAATCAACATTACGTGACCTATGTAGTTTTTTACTAACACTTATCTACAAATCCAACTCTACCCGAAATAAATTATAATATAATAAATTTTATTATATGCTGCAGCTAAGATTAATCCGTAAAAGCAAACATTAATTATATACATTCAGATGCTTATATTAAATGTAATAAAAAATCACCATGGAAATAAGAGGAAAATAGGAATTAATAGAACACGATAATTATTCTAAATTTTTCGATTTAAGTACCTAAATATTCAAAAAATTTGGAAATATTTTATTTTCATGGAATAACTCGACAAATTGTACAAAAAAAAACAGATTCCAGATAAAAACGTTTACAAACTTGAAACGCGTTTCTATACACAAAGTGTCATCCTGAGTTAGAGCCTGTCTCTTGTAAATTGTACAATCAGAAAGATAAAATGTGCGTCCGTTTGTCTTTATTATCCAATCGGGCACGTAATTCAGTTTCCGAACGTATTATGTGTTTACTGTGGCTACGTTATTTAACTAACAGCAAATCAGAGTAGACTTTTACGTTGGCGATTGATTGTAAATGTATTTATTTCTCTATCAAAATAAATATTGTTCTTTAACGAAAAAAGATAAAATTAAAATTAAAGACTAGGTAGTAAAATTGGGCGATGATCAAAAAAGGTAGAACCGATTGTGCCACTAACACCTAATAACTAGGAAGTATTCTAATTAGAAAGGAAAATACTGTATTGATATTTTATAACATTTTTTTAACAGTAATTGATGAAGCATTATAAATACATACTTATACATATATCAGTCAACAATTTTTTCAACGTAAATATGATACACATTTTATATAGTCGATGTTCGATATTGTTTTGTTTTTATATTTTTCGTATGTTTGTGATTGTTTATTTCTCAATAAACAATATATGTAAGGCACATAGTGACCATTTTCATACCCATAACCTGCTTTTAAGTTACTTAATCCTTACTTACGATTAATTACTTAGCTTATCAGGTAGATCAGCACCCTTTTCTCTAGTGGCAAGATTGATTGTTTAAAAGATTGTTAAAGAAAAACCTATCTTTGGTAGTATTAAATATGTTAAAAACTTAAGTAAAGATTTCAAACATTTATTTGAGAATAGGTATAACTGTAAAATAAATGAAAATAGTTGTTTAAATCTCAAAAAAAAATTTAGTAGCAACAATAAACAAGATCCCATTGAAAAAAGTGGTATTTACCAAATACGATGTGTTAATTGCGATGCAATTTACATCGGTTAGTCCGTTAGAGCTATTAAGAAACGAGTTTCGGAGCATTTAGCAGCTATTAAGAACAAAAAACTTCCTTCGAGTGGCATGGTTGAACACTGTTTAAACCGTAACCACACGTTAGATATGGACAACATTAAAGTTCTACATTCAAATGTACCTAAAAATAGAAAACTTTCCTTATTAGAATCATTAGAGATTAAAAAAGCAGTGCAGAATAATAAAGATCTTGTTAATAATCAATTAGAATTGTCCACTTACAATTCCCCCCTCCTCCTGTTCAAATAGAATTAGTCCTTATAAATAGTATCCTCAAGGTTTTAGATTTTAGTAATTTTTTGTATGTACTCTTGTAAATGTCCGTATCGGCCGAAACGTATGTCGAGTTTTCGAATAAATTGTGAAACGTATCTATTTGTTTATTTTATTGTTATTTATATTGATTGTTTACTTTTAATTAAAACCCCAATTTTGTAGCAAGTAGATCTTTATTTTTAGTGACAACTTCGGTCCCACCGGTAAAATGTAGTATTTTTCGTTATTTCTCTCAATGTATTTTATTTCTCATGTTTTAGTTGTTCCCTGTGACGCAAACAATCTAATTATTGATTTGTTTATTGTTCAGCCTAACTAAATTAATGGCCCGGTGCTATTTGCTAAAGGCCACTTATTTACTGCACGAACTCAAATTTTTATTACATGCAGAAAACTGTTAAGTGACTATATAATATAGGGCTGCCGCGTATCGATCTGGTCTAGACTTGTCCTAAAAAGTAAGAAAATATCAAAAACAAGATGTTCATATGAGATACAAGACAATATCAAGATAAACAAGTCGATCGATCTTGTGTATTTAGGGCTATCGGCGATGCAAAATGCAAATTATCGAATTGAAGTATCAAAATTATTACTCAAGAAATTTTAAGAATTCTAAATTGTAATATTATATGCTTATTGGTTGAATGAAAAACACTTGGATATATACGCAAAATAAAATAAAACAATGGAATAGCTTCACCAATTAAATTTATTGTACTCAACAATATCGTTTCGATCTATGTGATCATTATCAGGAGTACATTCCATTGTTTGATTTAATTTTGCATGTAGCCATTATGTTTCACAATAAGTGCACCCTCGAAAGTTTAAATATTACTTGTATACATCAATTTTTTAAAAAACCTCAAACATTGTTTCGATAATAGCGTCGATTTCAAAAGGATGAGTAAGAGATAATTACTAAGGATCGCAAACTTATTTAGAAGTATGTATAGAACAGATGCCAGTACGAGGGAAATCTCAAATTTCAGTTGGTCGTTACAAACTTGTTGGTTCAGGTAACTAGCCCTGTTTATCGCTAAAAGTTTATTTAAGCGTTCACTTTTATTAACATTATATAATAATTTTACGTTTTTTGGATCCAAAGAGTGCTTTTTCGGTATTCAATGATCAGCAGTTCCTGTACATTTGTTGCTATTTTCAATAGATTTAACATTCTCGTAATTCAGTTTTTTAAATCTCGTTCAATATAAAAAACATTGCAATTTCTATAATTAATTTGAATGAAGTTAAGTTGTTTTTATTTACACCTCTTGAGTATTAATTATATATATAGTCCTGGCAAATTTAATTAATTAAGTTGGGTATATAATTTAATTTAAGTTGTAGGGCTGTGTGTTTTTTAAATCTGGAACTACTTAGAGCTTATTCAGTAGTATCGTCTTTTGTTTCGTAGAAATTAATTTGTCTGTCTTTGGGTTGTAACCATTATTTTGAGCTAACACCTTTAAAATGTGGACTTCTTTGTTGAATTGAGATTTTTCAAGAAATAGAGTAATTAATCTGTGAACGACGGAACGGAAGGAGCTTAATTTAACATTATAGGATCTAAATAATTAAACACTTGGAGTTGTTTCACAATTTCTTATTATTACACTCTATGTACATTTCGCCTTATTAGGGCATCATCAGGACTATAAACAGTACACTAAAGCTAAATTAACTAATGTTACGACAGTAATTTAAATTTATAAATATATTATTATATATATAATGTATTATTCTTATGTATATTATAAATTTAAATCATATGTTTAATAAAAATAATGTTAAAATATTAAATCGCCAAAGAGGTGGAAAAATTTTACAAATAAAAAAAGCCATTTTGAACAATAAAATTTTAACCAATGACCAGCTTGATTTTGGAAACAACCCCCTCTTAAATCCTGAACTAGTTCATGACTGAAAAATTAGATATATATTGTCGTAACATTATAATTTAGCTTTAGTGTACTGTTTATACTCCTGATGATGCCCTAATAAGGCGAAATGTATACAGAGTGTACTAATAAAAAATCGTGAAATAACTCCAAGTGTTTAATTAGTTAATTTAATTATGTTTCACCAAGAGCTAACGGCGTCTTCTTTCTTAAATATCATAAGATCGTCTAGATTTAGAATGAGTAAGAACATCAGTCTAAGTAGGATTCCTATATATATTTATTTTATTATTATATTAACTTAAGGTCAAATATAAAAAATTTAGAGATACTATGTTATATTTTCACATTTGAAGGGAAATTTTATTGTGAGATAAAGGGAATTTAATAAGTTTTGTAGAAGATGTAGTTGTCCTTGTGTGCTTGTCCAGATGCAAAAAAACATTATTCACTTATCTCACTCAGCAATGAATTGGTTTTATTAATGGATTATTTAAATTAAATAACTTATTGTCAAAATGAGATACGAAAATTATCACAACAAAAGGGATAATGGAAATCCTATGGAAAGCATGTCTAATTGAATATCAATTTTGTTATTAAACATGAAATAACATTGAAAAATATTTTAATGTTACTATTAATTATTAATCTTATTGGAGCGTTTTTGTTATAGATTTAAATATTCTTTCCAATTAAAATTTTAGTACTTAGTAAGAAATAAAACACTAGAAATTTCCATTTGTATGTAAATGTATTACTTCTGATGAAGCCTAAGTTAAGAAAAGAATTAATCATAAAATTTTAGTACTTTAGATTCATCATTCAGATGAAGATTTCTTGAGGCAAGACTTAAATAAATGAAGACAATATCAAGATCACGTATACATGAATGATGCGAATAAGACAAAAGTCATTATTTTTCGATAACAGAAACAAACTTTGGAAAATATTGTATTTTTTTGTGTTACGGCAACCCTAGTATTATGTGACCAAAAGAAAAAAGCATAATATATTTGCCGTCTTTACTAAAACAATAAAGCCGTTGTAATGTTATTTAATAGCGTACCAATTAATAAAAGTAATCACGTTACCTCGACTACTCAGTGCATCGTGGAAATGCCAAAACAAAAGGTAACCTCAACCAATACTCTGATACGTCATCGACAGAAGCGACATTTTCCCATTTACAGGATAAAATGTTATCGAAGCTTATTATACGCAAAATCTTCCTTAAAGCTGAAATATCAGAACATTTTAACTCGTGATAAATTGCATAATTAATCAAAGCTTTCGAAATTCTCCACCGTTCTACGATTAGACAAAATGTGGTTCATCTTTTGTGTTGATAATTATAGCAATTAAAAAAGTTTACTTTTAGTTATAAAGTACTCTTTAGTTTATAAATTATCCACGAAAATTTCCTAATTAAATATTACCATTTGCTTTATATTTCAATTGAATCCGTACGTTTGAAGTTGTCAGCTTTAAAGTTGGATTACATTCTTTTTTATTGAATCTTAAATTGTACGCTAAATAATTATACTTGCAGACAAAATCTAATTCCTTACAAAACATCGAATTCATTATACATATAAATTGTTAAATAAAACAACATAGATATAAAGAAAGAACAAACAATATAGTTTAAACTTAATAGATACATAATATGGTTCTTAAATATTAAACCAATTAAAATTTTTAAATTAGGCAAAAAACGTGTTTCACTCATAAGTGGACGGAATTGTACCCCCCCCCACTCCTAACCGCACTTGGAAATACTAAAAGCTTTACTTTAAAAAAAATTCTGTTAATTATTTTCATTTATAAAAATATATGGCAATACTATTTTAGACCTCTTATCACGGAATTTATTATGTCATAAGTTAATTTATACTTTAAGTTGCATGTTAAAAAGTCATATTTTGTCTAAACTAGCTACAAATACACAACTGTACGACAGGAACTGTTGCACAAAGATATCGATCAGCAGAAACATTACTCAAATATTTATTTTTGTGGCAGTTAAGCATAAGTTAACTGTTTGTTTTAAAAAACATATATAATAGTTTAGGAGACAGGGAAATTATTCTAACAAGATTACCTACGTTTTTAATGAAATTTAAGGTTGAAGTGGTGCATATTTCGTGAAACTGCATTTTTACAAAGCACAAAAAAGAAAATAAAAGAACAAGTTTTACTAGTTCATTTATCAACTCGACAAATTTGTTTCGGCCTAATGAGGCCATTTATAAGACAAATACAAATGATTACTAAAATTAAGAACTACTCGCTGCTATTTAAGTAATTACAAATTAAAAAGTAAAAGGGGGAAGTTATAGGTGGTTAGTTCTAATTGATTGTTAACTAAGTTAAGGTTATTTAATATAACTTTCTTAATTTCATAATTTTCTAAAAGAGACAATTTTCTTGATTTAGGAATGTTTGAATGTAGAAGTTTCAAATTATTTACATCTAGAGAATGACCTAACTCAATACAATGCTCAGCTATCCCACTGGAATTACATATTTTGTTTCTTATAGCAGCATCATGTTCTGAAATGCGTTTACCGATAGCCCTGCCTGATTGTGTTACAAAAAACTTGAAATTACTCGTATTACTGCAATGTAAAATCCTTCCAATGCTAAGGAAGTCATGATAAATCCATAAACGTAAGTACAACACCAAAAAATATAAACTGGACAAAACTTTACACATTTTTCCTTATTTACTCAGGGTCATGACATTTTATGATTTCTATAAGTTTATTTCTTTTAACTTGAGTATGGTCCACATTTACGCAAATATTCTTTTCCGTTTTTCAGTTCCAAATCCAGTAAACGCCTGTTTATTAACCCCAAGCAAACTTAACACGCAATTTACTGTATAATTTATTAATTCCTCTTGTCATAATTATATTATTAATTAACAACTGTGCCCGCGACTTCGTTCGGGTGGAATTTAACAAAAAAATATTTTAAAAATTTTAAACGAAGTCGTTGAGACACAACCGTTAGCAATAGTCCGCTCGCACGTTCTGAGCCCGCGCGACAGGAATTTGTGATATTAAGTGCTGGGAGGAGCTTTTACAATTTTTGCCTGTCTGTCTGTTTATTCCGGCTAATATTTGAAACGGCTGGACCAATCAGCCTTTGATCGGCGTCGTTATATTTAGAATATGACAAATGAGAAGATGCAGAACAACGATTTTTAGTAAATAGTTATTAATTTGTAAAATAAATTATTAATTTGTAAAATAAAAGTAGCACAGCTTACTCCTTGTTACATTAACTATCTGCCAGTGAAAGTCCCGTCAAAATTGTTTCAGCCGTTTCAGAGATTAGCCGGAACAAACAGACAGACAGACAAAAATTTTTAAAAATTTTATATTGGTATATGCTCTAAGGGTATTAGTAAGGACGTCATACTGTTATCAAAGTCAAAGAAGGCTCTGTCTTAACATAAAAAAAGTTGTCAGATTGAGTCATGTAATGTTAATCTTCAGGATTAGATGCTATTTCCGCTTTGTGTAGTTAGGAACACAAGGTAAAAACATTTTTTTTCTCGAAAGTTAATTTTTGTATAAGCCAAACGGAATTGCCTTTTACATCTTCTTTTTGGATAGTCTAACAAAATAATCGAAGTTACGTATAAATCTTAAATAAATAAATAAAAAAAACAAACAAGTGGAAAATCTTTTTAGTCCATTACGTATGTTAGAAGATAGAGGACAAGACAAACGAATTGAGCAAGAAATTACAGTCTTTTTGCCTAAAATAAATTAGAAACGATTAGGAGAACCAGTTTGGACCTTCTACTCTCCTCGTTTATAAGACATCTCAGGTACTTGGTGGTTAAGAACGTTTCCGAATAAACATCATTAATAAATACTGCGAGACAAATTAGCAAATTATCTTTGTTATCTTTGTGTGGCTACATATATGAGGGAGGTCGAGTTTGAACGAATAATATCTAAATAAAAAAAAATAAGTTATTACTGAAAATGAAAAAGTAAACGAAACTTCAGACAGTACCATAGTTGTTATTTTTCTAAGTAGAGTATCTAAGCTTGGATGGAAGTGGGTGGTGGTTTAATGAAACACACTCCTAACTGTGTATATCTACGATAGGGAGAATTAATTTATAATATATAATTTAATTAACAATTAATGATGGGTAATAAGATAAGATGTCACACTGTGATCAAATTTTATGTTTGATTTGAAATAGAATTGATTTATAACAATTTACTAGGAATAAATGGGTAAAAACATATTTTAACACTAGCTGTGCCTGCGACTTCGTCCGCATGGAATTTAACAAAAAAGTTCTTTTTTAATTTTAAACGAAGTCGTTGAGACACAACCGTCAGCAATAACCCGCTCGCGCGTTCCGAGCCCGTGCGACAGGCAGCTTTTGTGATATTAAGTGGCGGGAGGCGTTTTTGCAATTTTTGTCTTATTTTAGAATTTAATAACTATTTATTAATAGTAGCCTAAGTTACTCCTTATTACATTAGCTATCTGCCAGTGAAAGTCCCGTCAAAATCGGTCCAGCCGTTTCATATATTAGCCGGAACAAACAAACATTTAGTAAAAAGTGGTTATTTTAATTTTGGATACTGTATTTGCGGTTTGAAATAGGTAAAACATTCTTAAAAATATTGTAGATTTCAATGAAACACTCAATAAACGTTTAAATTGTTTACTGGTTTGTAATTATCTCTTACAATTGTTTCGATCTCTCGACCATTCTCAAAGAGTTATTAAGAGAAACTAAACTTGAAACTACTTGTGTAACTAATTAGAATTATCGACGACGGAGATTCATCGCCGAGAAAACTTCGACCACGCCACTGAAGATGTCCTCCGTAGTTGAGGACGAAACGTCTGGCAAACCAAGCCAAAATCGACCACGGCAACTCAGCCCGGAGATAATTCCAATTATTGACACCGGCCGTAAAAGCCTACATTCAATTATTGTCGACGACAACATCATTAAAAAGAGACAAAGATCTAAAATTATGAATGAAATATATCATAAGAACATTTATAAACAAAACGAAAGGTGGTCACTTACAAATTATCTTAATGGCTTAAGTCCGAAAATTTGTCACAGAATTAAAAACTAGACATAAACACAATATGTACAAACAAAAATACTTTAGAAAAATTACTAACTAACAATATATTAACCGAAAATAATAAACTCAATAGATCTGGAGTATATCAACCAAAATGTTCAGATTGTGATGATATACATAGGGCAGACAGGCAGAAATTTTGAAAAAATATTAAAAGAACACGAATATTCTATTAAAACTATTAAGAACACAACAGGTTTTGCTCAACATTGCATCACAAACAAGCATAATTATTCAAAAGAAGATTTCAAAATTTTACACACTTTCCAAAAAAGTAGAAAATTAAATTACCTCGAAAATAGAAATTGAAAAAGCCATATAACTAAATAAAAACATTACCAACGAGCAAACAGAAGGTCACAAAAGCCCTTTATATATAGCAATAATTAAATAACAAGAATTCACATACATAAACTTATATACATTTACATAGAATAGTACATATAAATTGTGACACAAATAGTTTTAAGTTTAGTTTCTGTTAATAACTCTTTGAGAATGTTCGAGAGACCGAAACAATTGTAAGAGACAATTACAAACTAATAAAACAATTTAAACGTTATTGAGTGTTTCATTGAAATCTACAATATTGGTTATTTTAATATTACAAACAGACACTCCAATTTTATTTATCTGTATAGATTTAACAGTAATACTTGCCTAGTAGAAACGGCTGTCCGTTTTACCACCCTCACTCACTTTGCACTCACTTCTACCGATTTATTAATAATGATTTATTTTCTGAATCCCAGTGATTAATATTCTCGTTATTTATTACTAACCCACTAGTAGCTGTTAAGCTTACAATTTCAAATATTTAGTTAGATATACTTGACTAGAGGCGAGTAATACGATTGTTTCTAGTGAATCGATTCGAACGATTCAATTTCATAAAAGGAATCGATTCTCACGAATCGTTCATTTGAACGACGATGGTTTAAGGAGTTTCTAAGCTGCGCTACGTGCTAAAGAGGTGGTCCCGTCTTTTCCGCGACTTCACGATTCACTATGACAATTCATTCGAACGAGCTGCACCCTAAGTAGTGAATCGATTCATGCGATAATTTTGTAAGAGTCGTTCCAATGATCGATTCGTTCAATCATTGCCGATTTCTACTATATAAGACTAAAATGACAGAAGAACTGCATTAGTAACGGTCCATTAGTATATCAGACGTAGATACTTAATTTAAGTAAATTTAATCGGTATTTCTAGAAGAAAATAAGTATTGTAATCACGATTCATTATGATGATCCATTTGAACGAATTACACCGTAAGCCGGGAATCGATTCATGCAATTCTTTTACCTCTACTAGTGACCTAAATGGCAAATATGGTATGCGAATACTATGTTATATTATATATATATATATATGTTACGGGTAAAGTTAGATAAGCGAGTAAACCTAGATTTACCTGTATAAACTGCGTAATACCTAAGAATATTGGGTAAAGTCCAAAATATATTTGGAATTGTACACGTTTCGGGCTTTACCTGGGTAAACCGCGTTTTATCCGCTTTCGCTTGATTAAAGTTGGATGTACCGTAAATGACAAGGCCATTAATGTTTGAAACACATAGTTAATTCAAAAACCACTTCTTATAAATAAAAATTAGAATTCTAAAACTGTATTCTCTTAAAGGTATTCTACTCACGAGTATTTATTTGTTCAAACAAGACAAGCTGCTGTGACATTTCGAGTTGCAAAGATTTCCAATAGCTTTACCTGACCTAACCTAACCTAACCAGAAGTCCTTTTTTGACAGATTTCAGTTTATTTTGACACCCCTCACACAAGCGCAGATATAGCTTAATAACATCTTGAGTTATATGAGTCATTTACGGTACATCCAACTTTAACCAAGCGAAAGCGGATAAAATTCGAAATACATTTTAGACTTTGCCGAAGAGACTTGGGTATTACGCAGTTTACCCGGGCAAACCTAGGTTTACTCGCTTGTCTAACTTTACCCGTGACATATACATATCCTTCGTCTAAATTAAATAATTATCAAAAGTACAGTGAATTTTCCGTTTTCGACATATTTAAATAAGACTGAATTATAGTATAACAGAAATCAATAAAGTCAGAAGCTCGACTAATTATTTTTTAATGAAAGGCAATCCCTTCCGAATAACCTTCCATTCATTCCTAATTAATTCTTTAAAGAAGACTCGTTAAAACGTTCTGACTGTTGGCGCTAAAAAAAATTCTATTTAGGTACATTTAGAGATTTCAAACTGGAGTACAAACTGCTTCTGTTTTAATTAACATCTATTTAAATTTATACTTTGAAAAGTTCAAAGATTAAAGATGTTCCCGATGTTATTTCACCCACCCAACGCTTTATATACTGTAAAATTACTAATTTGAATTACATGTTATTGTATCTATATAAAGAAACATTCTTAATTATACTCATTTAATAAAAAATAAATACATCATTGATTTAATGAAATTCATAAATTTTTATGTTACAAGTCCAGAGTATAAATTTTAATAGTTTATGTTATATATGTATTAAAAAAGCACATTTCAAACTCTTGATGTGAAAAATTAAGCTTTTTGAATTGGTGTCGCAGTCCATTTAATATTTGATTAAAAATATTTGCCGTAATTTGAAAATATTTTAACATGATCTAAACGATTTCATTAATGCAACTACGAAAGGGCTGTAGTGTCATACAGAGCATAAAAAATATAAAATACTTGAATAATTGTCAAGAAATGGGACTTCTAGCCTAGCCACCAATCAACGAAAATCTTGATGATCTTGATGCACTGAACGAATTTTTGGGAGGCTAGAAATAATAGAAAACAATTGGGTTATTAGGATCTGTGTAAGATCTATTTTGAGCCCGAAAAAATATTCTGAAACTGAACTGATTATTTTTTATAAGAACTATAATAATTATCCAAAAAAAAAGAAGGTATTAAAATCCTTATTCGTCTAATTATAAAGGATCACAGATCCCACATTTAGAACGTGTCCTACACAGTAGGCACAGTGTACTGAAAGCCATACCCACGACCGGTTTCGACCTATCGGGTCTCATCAGGTGGGCGCTGGCAGAAAGGCTTTTACAAGCTATATAATAAATATAAATATGGAATCAACAGAAACAACTACTCCGACGGCTAATACTCCTACCGGCATTGAATTACACTGTTGATTCCAATGAATTTATAGATGAAGATAACAATCCAAAAAAAGAAGGTATTAAAATCCATATTTATATTTATTATAATAATTAATGAGAATGAAAATAAACCGAAAATATCTAGGAAGTCAAATATCTCATGTTGGAAAGCCCAATAGACAAAAAACCAGAAATTGCGCAGGATTTAGTAGCTTTTAATAAAAAAATAACTTATGTGCTCGTGAACGATTAAGTTGGAAATTCGAAAAAGATTATTAAAGTAAAAATAAGTGAAAGCAGGGATAGGACGGTAGGGCTTTCTGAGACATGAAGGGCTTCCTAGAGAAGAAGTAACAAGAGTAAAAAGGAACAAGGGAAGACTTAGATAAGATTACTGTTCGCCAATAGTTACGGATGTCGGTAATTCTATATTCGGAGAAAAGCGAATGCAGTTCATCTTTACAATAATATTTTATTTTCTAGCTCAACATGGGCCGAAAGCACTGAGAATGATATATTTTTCAAGTAACAGCAAATTTTAAATCCACAATACGCTAAATAACTAAAAAACGAAGAGATGGAGGTTATTCCTTTTAAAACAGTAAAGTTAATCACGTATGTGCCACTAAAGATAGATATTTAATTACGGAATGTTTCAGGGTTATTGTATAAGGCCAGAAAATCTTAATTTAGGGATACAGAATTTGCATGCGAGTTAAGCGCTTAGAGGAAGCTCAAAAAGCATTTTCCGGAAAGTACGGCTTATCGAACTCATTTAATACACTAATTGGATCCTCTAATATATATCTTCTCCAAGTATCTTAGAGGAAATTTTAATAATCACAAATTTTTCAAAAGATGCTCAGATAAACGAAAGTTATTAGTTTTCGAAATTTGTTGGGTAAATTGAACGGAAGAATTTTTGACTTATTGATAATTCAGCGATTTCTATGAGGCACTTTCAAAAAGAACGAAATCACAACTAAGATCAAATGACAATTAAAGAGGAACATCAGAATCCTCCCCTATAAAAGCCTCTTTTCCGTTGGAGTTTGTCAGGGCGCTAAGGCAATTAATTAGAGAGCAGAACAACTTTTACCCAGATTCATTAATCACTAAGTGGAATTTCAATCACACCGAGATTACCATTCGCAAAGATAAACAAATGTCAACTGACAATTTATGAAGCCTATTCTTTACATTAAGTGCACTTTTCTTGAAAATCGGATACAATCGAGTAAACTCATTTAATGGTAACACGAGTCCTTTGAAACTAACACCCAAACAGTAGAAAATACAGTGTAAAGCCTTCACAACAAAGCGCAAGGGAACCAGAATATTCTTTCACTACAGAGAATTTTATTAAAGACAAGACAGCTTTTGGGTTACACATAGAGAGGTAAAAGATTTACATTCCTAGATTTGAAGATTAAAAATGGGTATTAGCATCTAGTAACGAGAAGCTAGAGACATCCTTGTCAAACGTGAGGGTATACAAGGGAGGTGAAATTAGGATTAGAGCGTATTCTAAATCATAGCTTAGCATTCAGGTCACCGGTTAAATTCCAGGTCCGCTTACCCTGGTCTAACTTTTCTGTGGTTTCCTTTGATTATTTATGCAAATTCTACGATCGCAATTTTCTCATCTATCTTTCCATGAAGCACCATATTGTCTCATTCCCGTGATTCCTAAAAGGAGACTGAAGAGGTCCATCCGCTCTACCATATGGTGTAGGCCGGAGGGACTGCCCGCCCACAAGCATTAGTAGCTGGTAGGAATGAAACACTGAAAGCTTCTTTTTAGGTTGGAAATAATATAAACTTGGACGCGAATAATTAGAAGAAGCCGCCTATTTTCAATATCTGAGAAGTCAGACAATTTAGGATGGAAAACGCAGTAGACATGAATAAAAAATATCGCAGGGTCGAGTCGTTGTTTTTAACAAAAAGAGATCACTTCTGTGTTTGCGAACGTTAAATTTGGGAACCCAAAACGATGTATGTTTGGAGAAAAGGTTACAAGCATTTGGTATCTGGTGTTATAGGAGGAAGATGAAAATGCCACCCTCTCAAAATGGTAACAGTAAATCACAGGTGTGATATTAGGCTGTGATAAAATCTTAATACTACAGCACTAGTCAGTCACGTTCCCGACACTAACAAGAATACAATACTTATTTTCTTCTGGAAATACCGATTCAATTTCGTGAATTACTGAACCATATGTTATTTCCTAATAGTCCGTTACCAGCGTCATTCTAGCCCTGTACGGTGGAGGTTGGCAATGAATGATTGAATGACTCTTAAAGCATAATCACATGAATCGATTGACTGCTTAGGGTATAGCTCGTTCAAATAAATCGTCATAGTAAATCCTGAAGTCGTGGAGAACACGACACAACCTCTACAGCACGCAGCGCTGCCAACAAACTGCTCGAATCGTGAGAATCGATTCCTTTTATAAAATGTTTGAATCGATTGACTAAGAAGAATTGTATTGTCCACCTCTACTTATAATTAATAATATTTTATACATTTAAATAACTCGGCAGCTGAAACTAACTGCACCCATTTGGTTTTTACTTAAATGCATGTAACATATGTAAAAAATAGATTGAGGTAGAATAAAATCTGCAATTCTTTTTCGCTTTTTAAAATTGACTCAAATACTTACACAAATACCATTGTACATTTTTATTATTTTGTAATTTTTTCAGTATGCAAAATATTTTCAACAGGATTTTTAAATATTTCTATTTGCAAAAAATTTTAAATTTCCTGTTTCCGTTTGTATTGGGAGGAGTCTTAACTATATATTAAGTTTTATAATTTATATTAATTTAGTCTCTAACTGAGGATAAAACTTTGGGTGCCGCATCGCGTTTCACGTTTCTAAACGGCTTAAGTGGAATTTTGGTCTATTAGTGTTTTATTTGGATTAGTTCCACAGAACTCCATTTGATTTTGTTGTATTTTTAAATGCATATAAATCATTCTGTTTATTCATCATAAATATACATGCCAACATAATTTCTTCAAGTAAACGAAAAACAGCAAACAGTGGGAAAAGGAGGAAAGATTAGACGGCTGATGAATACACAACATAACAAAAAGTAATTTCATAAAGCGAAAATTGCAGAGGTGTTAAAAGTATTATTTAAATGAAATTTTCCCCTCTAGAAAGAACGACGAAGTTTCGCCTACAAAAAGAACAAACAGACGTAGCTGTAAATTATGTGGGGTGAAAACTAGAGCACCGAATTTAGGAGTGCTCAAAGCTACACACTAGGGAAGAACAAGGCGTGAGCGATTCGTGAGACGTGATAAGCATTTATTAAAAAAATGCTAAATGAGCAAAATGACAAGCAGATAAACATTTACATATTATACACAAATTTGTTTATATGTATTTATCTTTATATCCCAAACACTGTGAGCTAAAATAAAATTATACTATTCCGTTATTTTTTAAGTCAGTTAAAACAATGACACAATTCAAAATAATTATATTTAATTACACATTTGATAAGGTACGAAGGTTCTACTTTTTTTATATGTTGAGATAAACATTGTACAGGGATTTTTATAGTGATAGAATTAATATGCGGGCTAAAGGGTCGTGGTCTAAATAAACGGTTAGGTCCAGACGTTTCGTCGGCAACTGTGGCTGGCATCTCGAAATGTTGGCAGCGATTTGTCAACCTAATCATTCATTTAAACCACGGTCCTTTCGTCCGAATGTTAATTCTAATGTGGATTATGACCGTGAAAGCCTATGTTCTTATGTAATACATATGCTTTATATTTCAGTATATTGTAACGGACATGTACGTGTGTGCGGTGTATCGATTAGCGCTAACTCACCTCGGAAGGCGGCACGTTTCATGTAGAGAAAAATCGGTACAGGGCATTAGACGCTCCAGAATATTCTGTTGTCATAACAAGTAGTTTTCTCTGGAAAGCGGTCGAAATATATTCGCATATTTTCTAGTAATTTCTTTCGGTTAATATATACCCTCGTCTCTGGGTCAGACAAACAGTTGATTTCCAGACGCTTAATATTAATATTCAACGAATAGATACAATTATTAACGTAGAGGCAATTGTTGCCATCTAGCGGATTTTAGCTGCTACAGAAAATATTAAACTGGACAAGGCCTCACTGAGGTATTTGAGGTACTTGTCCAGTTTAATATCTTTTGTAGCAGCTAAAATCCGCTAGATGGCAACAATTGCCTCTACGTTATTAATATATTAACTGTTCTTTATGGAACATTACAGCTTGGTCAGTAATTTATCGAGACTGCCTGTGGCACGCTGATGAGTTTCTAATAAGAGCGAAATCCCGATCCGTGGTCTCGATAAATATCTGACCAAAAACATAATAATTGTTTTTGAATAGATACAAAGTGATATAAATAAAGCGCATTATTGTTTGTCAGATAAATACGTAGTTTAAGTTTGTTAGTATTGTGTAAGTGTTTAAATAAATAGTTGTAAATAAATAATTGTTAAATAAATAAGTGAACTAGAAAATTGGTTACAATATTTATCTACCATGGGCCACATTTGTATACATATCTATAGAGAATCAGTTGTAATTTTTGTCACAGTAGCTTTCATCCCACAAAAACTACGCGATTCTCGACTTTACCAGTAAAGAATTATCGCGTAGAAGATAATAACGAACAGTTCGCACGTTTTTACAAACACAAAGATCCTAATGATGTTTTATTTCACTTAAAGCTCTGAACTTGACCTAAATTAAAGACAAGCTGCAATACCGCACGTGTTTTGAAATTTAATTGACGCTATACAAAACTATATACTCTATCAGCTTCAGTACGAGCAAATATATCATCAATTTATTTGATGTAAGAAAATTTAAACCTGCATTTGAAATATAAAAAACAAAACGGAGAATACGGAACCCATCGGGAAAGCAGTTTTTATTGAAAATTTGAGGAAAAACAGCCCATTAAATCCCTAAAAAAAATTCTATCGTTTTGTAACCTATATATCGTTCGAGACTTACTTATTAAACATCGTTACTAGAAGATGTATTTAGGAAAAGGTGAAAATAAACAATAATTGTTTACCGAAACTCATAATAATTATCAATAGTATGCAATCACGTATTTTTGAAGTATAACGTGTTCTTATGTATTGAAATATAACTAATTTATATGGTGAAAAAACTGCGCTCATACTTTAATTATTATAAACAGTTAATGAAAGAAATAAGTAAATAAAGATACACTGATGATTTTCAACTTTTTTATTGATCACTTGAAGATCGTTTCGCCAAACTTTGGCTTCGTCGGAAGTTTGTAGTCAACTTAAAACTATTAACAATATTTGGTCTTAAATACTAGCTGGAAGGGTGGTATCAGGGAACATGTTTAGAAGTGGGGAGCTACTTAATTCTGTTTGTTCATTGATTAATCTATTGCTATTTTTAAATCTATTAATTTTTACAATTTCCAAAAATGATAATTTTTGTTTTTTGCTTAAACAATTGTAGAAATTAATAAATTTAAAAATAGCAATATAATAGATTAATCAATGAACAGACAGAATTAAGTAGTTTTAAGTTGACTACAAACTTCCGACGAAGCCAAAGTTTGGAGAAACGATCGTCAAATTGGTATAATTAATTTACCGTTTTTTAAAGATACAAATAATATTGTTAATCCAGTTATTTCATGCATGTTAGAAGTACTATATTAATTTACGAAGCAAATAGTGTAATAGAGGCCGCAATCTTTAATCATCAAATTTAACGTAAGTCGTGTTCAAACAGGCATAAAGAATTTTTCAATTTTTGCAAGTATCAGAGGGCGTAACACAAACTATTTATACCATTTTGATTTTTATTATGTACACTGTAGAGTAGGTATGTAGTTCATGTAGAAGAAAACCCGATGGAAGTGACCTATCATATGGTAAAGTGAATGGTGTCATATCAAGTCGGTGTTGACAAATACTCTCAATATGTATGGACTATGCAAAAAACAGTTAGGTTAGGTTAATTTACCGGCTATTCGACTGTTTCAACACTTAAATAAATGTTAACACTGCTAAATTTTCTTTACTTGCATGTATTGAGACAGTCTAAAATTTAAAGCTCTTAAATTTTCTTTACTTGTATCAATAGATACAGTGTAAAATTAAAAGCTCTAAAAAACTAAACAAACACAACCGTCAAATGGCAAACAAAACACCAACCTTGCTACTTTGTCGACAAGGCTGCCAACTGATCTGATGAATATAAAAAGTAATCTGAAAGTTTAAATTTAAATACGAGTATTCATCTAGAACAGTCACTCTATTGGCAGATGACGTGCATCGGTTATTGTTTTATATTAACTATCGAATAACATTAGACAGAGCTAACGAGAAGGGCCAACCACAATTATTTGCTATTTTAGGATCACTAGTATAATATTAAATGCTCTCTCTATGTTTTTATCTGCTAATTTTACTTTGAAAATTAAATTGTACTCCATAGCCAACGATTTACAAGTAACAAAGTTCAAAGTGTAAAACAGTTAAGAGTGACCCGTTGGACATCTATTGTTCAGTTAGTATTTACTATTAGTCGTTACAGTCATAGTAAAAGAAACATAAACCCCTGAAACCACTGCGTATGTATTTATGTGTATATGTATGTAGTACTTCAAAGAAGAAGTGCCATTATTAAACAACGCGGCATAGCTATGAAGTTGCCATCATAAATCCCAAGGATGAAACAAGATCAAAGTATCCTTATTACAACGGGGGTTCAAACAAAGGACTGCACGAAAATTCCACGTCGCACTAAATACCCCCGTAACAACGAATTACATACTTGACATATTTAAGGATTTACACGTCCAAAATATTTCGTAAACTGCGTAAATTTCGTATACGAAGCAGTGAATTAACTAAACATTATAACTAGAAAGATCAAGTAAACGAAACAAATTTTATACATGTATGATTATTGATATGATAATAAAAAATGAAACATTAAAAAATAGCAGCGTGGGTTGAAAAAAGGGTAATCAATTCAACAATGCAGAAGAAACTTGATGTACTGCCGTGAATCCCTCGTTTCTATTACACAACGAAAAATTATCGGCTAAATGTTTATGTTGAGTATCGCGGGTGTGTCACTTAAACTCTCTTCGAAAAAAATTAATTTTCCGATGTCGATATTTTAATAATATATAAAGCGACCGATTGTTTAATTTCGCTTCTGCTACAAAATGATGAGTCTATACGAGCAATAATAACTGTGTTTTGAATTTACGTTTTTTAATGAAACATATATACAACTTATAACTGCTAACACCGATAACGAGAAAACAACTTATAACTACTAACACCGATAACGAGAAAACAACTAGTACTATGTGAGATATATAACTTAGGATAAGAGACGAACAAGAAGAGAATGACCTTACTACTTACTTACTAGCTTAAATATACCTGGGATCTACTTGGGAACCTACAGGGGTAGAAGGTGGTTAATAGGGTGTTGGTGACCTTAGGCTATTGTTAGTTACTACGTGACAAAATAATGTTATTCTAAAATAACACATCTGGTAAACAGAAGTTGAATTTTGGTATTTTACCAGTTTAAAAGCACCTAACGAATAAATGTCCCTTACGCAGAAAAAGAGTTCACATAAACTGCGCACCAACAGTTTACCTATTAAATAACAATAAAAAGACTGCACCAGCCTAATTCTATACGTAACCATACTGTTTAATTACAGTGGGTGTAACGAAATTTTTTAGTCACCTGTATATATTTAAACAATCTTGAGTATATAATTAATTTATTTAACACTACAATACATTATATATAGTTATTTATATTGTAACGAGTGCGTGTTTGCTTGTGTGCGTTCGAGTGCCCATCTATGTGAGCGAACCTTTATAAATATCCTTTAACTAATTCGTTTAAGCGTTGAAGATTATAACACACTAGTCATTAATCCAGTTCTTGTTAATAATATATACCTCGAACTCTTTTAAAGCAAGCCATTATTCTCGCACATCAACGTGGTTCAAAAGCGAAACACGTGTCCGCTCAGTAAAATTATGTTAGTGATAATTTGGGTGAATCTTCTATTTTTATTTACGTAAGTGATTAACCTAGAAGGACTTAAAGTGAGAACCAAAGAGCATAAGGACATCGAGACAGCATTTAATACTAAAGAAGTCATTCTGAAATAGGAAATAATTGTGGTTTGCCTTTCTCGGTCTAACGAGAAGATACGACTAGGGAAGAAATAGCCAATCAGGCCGCGTAAGAGCGAGAAAGGCCAACCACAATTAGTTGCTATTTCGGGATCACTGCTATATCATTAAATGCTGTCTCCATCTTCTTATGCTCTAAGGTAAAAAAGTTTAGGAAACCGACAACTGAAAGCCATACATTTGGTTTTTCAAAAATAAAATTAAGTTTTCAATAAAAGCAAAATTTTGTTTTCCAAAATTTTCTTACGGCTAGTTATAAAATATTGCTCTGTACGCGTTATAGTTTAATATAAAGGATAGTCTCGAAAACATTAATCATTTCGATGATATATTAAAGGACAGAGATTTAACGTATATGTAAGGATTACGTATAAAAGCTGGAAGCCTATCGTAAAGTGATTAAATTGAGAAAAGCACCTTTGGAATTACACCCACCTTAGTTCCATTCTACTTCAAGAAATTAAAGCTCAAAACTTTACTTGATTCCGAACTCTGATTTGCGCAAGCTAATCACTTTTCACCAGTGATTAGAGAAGTAAATGTGGAACTTGATTATATGATTAATTTATATACGTCTCCCCGGTTTAAATGTTTAATTAAAATTCAAACAGGTTTCAGTTAACTATATGGAGAATTTGTTAAAATTATTCGAGTGTTACACGCAGATTTCTAGTGCAAATGAAGGAAACTTTGACATCAACGAGATCCTCCACAACCTGCATAAATTTTGCATAAATTCATATTTCATATAATACAAGTACAACCCTCTACAGTAAATCGAAAAACTGTAATATACCGGGTGACTAATTCACAATAAAAAATATTCTTGATAATACTATTCAATCAAGCACTTGTTTAAAGAAGACACATTAAGAATATTTTTCGATAATTGCTTTGATCCTACTAGCGATTACAAAGTTTGTTGAATTTCATTGCTTAGCATTCGGGAGGTCACCGGTTCGAACCCAGGTCCGGCTGCTCTGATCCAAGTTTTCTGTGGTTTCTTTGGATCACTTAGGCAAATGCAGTAATATTCCACAGATAATCTTTCATTTCTCTTCTGTCTTCATTTCGTCCGTCTCATATTTCTCTCCCTAACCACACCACCCACCCTTTCCCACTATTCCTGCAAGGAGGCTGGAGAGGGCCTTACGCCCTACCCTCCGGCTCTACACTACAGTGTAGGTGGGCGGGCAGTCCCTGAGCACGAATAGCTGGTGGGAATGAAACACAAAGTTTTAAGGAGCTCACACAAATAGTGTAGCTGCACTGCTGCAGTTACTTGAGATTAATATCCTATTACAGATATTTACTGGTAACTGGTATTTAATATGTTTGAAAATTCCTTACGAAGGTATCTAACATACGTGACAAACTAATAAAGAATATTTAATAATATTTGTAGATTCTACGGTGGGATAATTTTTTTAAATAAGTTTAGAAAAACACAAAAACGGTTGTTTTACACTATTTTATTAGAAAACCTCTAACAATTGTTTCGTAAATATATATAAAAACAGCTGTATTTTTAATTTTAGGTTAGATTCTAGTATAACTCTCAGATGATGACATAACATGTCGAAACAATTGTTACAGGTTTTCTAATAAAATAATACAAAACAACCGTTTTTGTGTTTTTCTAAACTTAATAAAGAACATTTAGTTCTTGGTCAAAAATTTATCGAAATTACCAAATATGGATTATGATTTTGATGTTATTGGTACAGTTGATAGCAGTAAATATCAGTAGAGAGCGACGTAGTGTCTGTAATACAACTTTGTTTTACGGTACAAATTCTGTTTGATCAGTAATTTATAGATGCTATATAAGGTGTGCTGATGTGGATTAATAAGATCGAAATCGCAATCCTCATCTAGTAATTTCTTCGATAGATTTTGATTATTCTTTACTGGATAATAATTCGAAGTTTCATAAATCATATACAATTAAAATTAAGAATTGCAACGCACTTAAATACGTTTAAATAATTTACAACAAAAACCAAATTATAATATTTTCAGAAAATCTAGTATGTATCTTTTTTACAAAAGTTTTGAATAAGAGTTTATTGTTATGTGTAGTAACAAAACACAATAACAGTACCTATAGCCTTTGCCATTTATTTCATTTTCTCCTGAAACAACAAAAAGGCGTATGTCTTATATTTATTCCTTCAATTTAATTTCTTCGAAATATAGAATTTAAACATTCCTGCTATTTTCTATTTATTTGTATTCGCTACAAGTACCTTTTACTTTACGTTAAGCCTCTTTTTCGAAGCTAGATTTGCACAAAATTGGTTTTCCAAAATAGTATGTTTTTTATTTTCTTGTATACGTATTAAACGTAAATAAAAAGAAAATACAAGTAGCAGTAAGAGTTTCATACAAAGAGGAAATATGCGAAATTTTCATCTTCAAACGAAACGAATTTGCTATTCTTGAATAAAACATGCATTAAAATAGTAACTGCTACAGAACAAAACCGTGTACTGTCTACAAAAGTCGACTTCGTTCCTGTGATAATTGTTTCGATCTAATAAAAGAATTTGAGAGTATCATACATAAAATATATTTCACTACTATAATTTGACTTAAAAGTCAATTAGAAGCTGTGTTGGCGTAACCCGTCTCTAGTAATGTAGGCGATTATTAATTAACTTTTGGTTTATTTCAGATGGAGGGGCTGGTGCGGGAAATGCAAGACCCGGAACACGGAGTGCCAGTGCGAAGCCAGAAGCTTTTTCTGACATCTATACCCTCCGCCTTCATGGGTAAGCATCGCAACCCTAAACTTAGGTTCACATTAGAACAGCAATAATTAACACCAACACAATCAGTTCTACTCTTTTCATTATAACATTCGCTGGATCGTTCAACTAATCAAAATGTCAGTTTCTTTATAAACAAAACTTCTAACGCAATTCCTTTGGACACTTCAAGATGGTGAATGGAAACAAAGCAAATTTGCTACTTACGGTGGGATTCAGTAATGTTCAACAAGTTAAAGTTAAAGTAGCAAATTTCTACAGATGGCGTTCATTACACTGTTTGATTTATTTATCGAACGCTATTTAAAGGCAGTAGGTAGGTTGGTTAGTGTTCTATTGGAGCTGTCTACTGTGCGGCGTGATGATGACCACCATATAAGAACATATTTTTATTTTTGTTCATATCTTATGACTGGTAAATCAGCACTTCCCAATCTTCCTTCTATTTTCGAGTTATTATCACATCATCAATTATTTATTATTTCTTAACATTTGAAGGACTATGTCGCTGTTTTCTTTAGATGATTCGTATTAACGAAATACACTAGAATACACTTTCCTTTTATAATGAATCATTTAGTTGTTGCCTGGTTTAGGTTTCCTAACATATTGAAGTTTAAAAACAATTTTTTATCCATTACATTAATTAGTGACGAGCGGAAACAACACTATGAGCAACACTAAAATTATGATGACGCGATAATCTGCTCTTGTATAGCAATTCCTTGAAAAGTTCAAAAGTTCCATGCGAAGTACTAAAAATATGGGTGTGGTTGGCAGTGAAGTTCAGGGTCCCGGGTTACACGAGCCCTGAATCAATGAAGTAGCCCAGGAACTTTTATGAAATCTAAATACTTTATTTACTCGAGCTGATTGATCGTGGTCCAATTCATTGAATTGATGAATTCATCATCCAGACACTTCGCGTCTTGTTGCGGGAGACATTTTCAACGGTACTTCGTATTATGCTGCACACAAACCTGAATTGTTACTTTTCTTCTTCTTTGTTTAAAGATGGCTTTAACAAGAGATGCTCAGATAATCTCTGAAACGGCACTGTTGAGTTGTTTTAATGGCAACACATTAACGTGAAATTCTTTCTTGTACTATCATTTGTTTTAAAACTAGCTGTGCCCGCGACTTCGTCCGCGTAGAATTTAACAAAAAAATTATTTTTAAAATTTTAAACGAAGTCGTTGAGATACAACCGTTAGCAAAAGGCCGCGCGCGCGTTCTGAATCCGCGCGACAGGCAGCCTTTATGATATTATCTGTCTGTCTGTTTGTTCCGGGTAATCTCTGAAACGGCTGGACCGATTTGATGACGGGTCTTTCACTGACAGATAGCTAATGTGATAAGGAATATCTTAGGCTAACGTTACTTTAGAAATTAATAATTTATTTTAGCAATTAATAACTATTTATTAAAAATCGTTGTTCTGCATCTTCTCATTTGTCATATTCTAAATATAACGACGCCGATTAAAGGCTGTCGACTATTGATGTTTGCCTCAGGATCTTTCTCGCAACAGTACACTAGATTTCCAAAAAGTTATTTACACATTTCAGCCGTATTGATAATGTATATATTTTTTAATCCGAATAATTATGTTATACAGCCAATATAAAACTTAATATATCCGAAAATGTTTTAACAACATAGAAAGCAACCCAACAAAACATGCTTTCAATGTTTTTATTTATAATGACACAAATCAATAGATTCTGCATTTTGAGCTACTGGACCAACTTCACTAAGACAGGGATCATCCCTTGTGTCAAGTTGTCTGCCATCTGCTTTAGTTTTCTATCACACAGGACATCTTTAGAGTTGTCCTGATGTAGATCGATGATCTGAAACAAAAATACAACACCAAGGAGGTCAGTGAACCTCCACAATCAATCTCTTGTAAAGTAAATCGTCTAGTGTCTTTAATAAGGTGTAGTAATTATAATATAGTTATTTATTACAGACATATTGTCAAAACTCCGTTTTCTAAATGAGTATTACCATTCTGTAACCATTGAAAGCATTTGCACAAATCCTATCTCGGACTGTTGTATCGACTCCTGTAGTTTCGTTGCAAATATTATTTTAGAGTTTCCTGTTAAGTTAGTATGATGGCAGGGCATGTCTCTTTTTCTTCATTGTGGTTACCCACATGTACTAGATCGACCCGCATGCACTAGCTGTTTCTATTCCAACCCTGATAATCCTAAACGGTAACAAACCACGTAATAGACCAAGCGAATTTGGAAAAAAGAAACCATCAAATTGTCAAATAGTCTAAAATAATATCTATCATAATAAGCATGTTTGGAGTTTGCAGCATGTCATAAGAATTTTAATGAAGAATCCTTCATTTCAGATAGCGAAACAAGCAGAGTTGTATGACTACACAGTTTCTCGGTAAAAAAACACCTACGTAAGATGAACGTTAATATGTTATTGCTTTAATAATGACACCTTTTTGATATTACGGCTTTAGCCTTGCTAAAAGCAATTAAAAGTTCACACCAGAACTAAGTTAAATTAAAAACTTTCCTTGCCGAAAGTAAAAAATAAAAATTTATCGATTCAAGGGTTGCACTACATATATAAATAGAGGAGGTGCAATTTTCTCCTTTCATACACCCTTTTACATCGACATGTCACTCGCCAGATGCTTTCAATGTGAATCTGGAGCTCATTCAATTTCATTGTCACTGGCTGAAAGGAATATGAAGCCTGGACGCCTCAACTTCATGATGTGATATTTACGCCGTGTAGAAAAACAAAGGAAAAGGACATGAAGTTATTTTCTCTTCAAAGTGCAGAATTAATAAAAATAATAATTTTATATTAATTATGCTTTTTAAAACAAATTTATTGTTTTTATTGAAAAAGCAACTTATACAAAATGTCATGTATACAATATTATTAGTTATAAGCAATATAGGTGAAGTTGTACTTGTTATCTGATTTGCAAATCTAATGTTCTTAGAATAATTGTCAGCCATTTCATAACTAGCCTGCCTACAATGACAAAATACTAATTAATTCACAATAAAATAATTTGAAAATCGGGGACGTTCTAAATTAAAAAATATAAATAATGATTTTATTATAATTATAACAAAACTACATACTGCAGCGTCAACAAACAACAACAAAGTTTGAACTGTGATCAATTGGTTTGTTCGTAAAATAATTAAACACTATAACAAAAAAAAAGTACATTTTTAACATCACACATCACTGTTTAGTGCACATTTTAATGTTAATTTATCTTTTCCAGATAGTTGACATCAGTTGCAAATTTCTCTTAATCTAATTTTCTCTTCGTAAGATAAACGGTCGAATTAATCTTTTTGCAAGTATGAAACAGTATTCGTTGTATTTATTTTTACTTTGCCACAATCTCAAAATATTTGCATCCACTTTAATACACATTAATCAAGTGTATAACTATTTATCATATAACAGATATACGCATATCTCTTTCACCAGGCTTTACCTATCACTATTGGAGACAGGCACTGAGCATGGTCGTTTATGCCTCTCGCATAGGAACAGTACTGTGTTGTCCAGATTTCCTAATGGACTAAAAAAACATTAAGTAATTCTGATGTGTTTAGATTGAGTGGTAAATTTCAGTATTTATTTATTTCAAATTTTTAACTTGTATTATTGGAGCTTTCAAAGCACAAGAAAATCGATCTTAAAGTTTATTTCGCAATGTAATAAACTTTGAATATACTTCTGATACAAAAGACTGGAAACTAAACGCCCGAAATACTTTTCGGTAACAATGTTACCTTCTTCAGGAACTTCAGTCCATTGGGGTTTGAGCTATTTACTGTGTTCCCCAAATTTTATAGCTGATTACTCATACATGAAGTGTAAATTTGGAACTTTTTTGGTCACTTATCAAACTATTTTAATTCGTAATTTTCGATTAATTAAAGCACTAAAAAATGTATCTTTTTTATGTTTTCAGGCCATTAATTAATAATAAAAATACGAATGAAAATTTTATAAAAAGAATAAACAAATACTCAATTTACGCTTTAAGTGTAAAAAATAAACCATTAATTATTGCTAAATTATGTATGATTGAAAATATGAAATTGAAAACTGCCATTTTGTTTTCGTTTTTATTTATTCTCGAGGAGGGGAAATCTTCAAAAGATACTCCCCGAAGAGAGGGGTAGTGTCGTTTTCGCCGAGGCACCTACCGACTAAAACCCCTCCTCGAGAAGGGAGATCAACCCGAAGGTTATGCATCCCTGGAATAGTTGGGAATGGGAAATGGATTTGTTGTGATGGGAGGGATTGGGATTTTGGAGAGAAGGGTGACGGTGGTCCACCTCAGATGGGTGGAGTGAAACTAGGATTGAGCGAAGTGTGGCAGCTCAGAGAAGAAAGTGACAAGGAAAGTGAGAGTTTCTAACGAACCAGGGGTACTCGAGTGCGGAGCGAAGGATCCGCATGTAGGTGCCTTGGAGGGTTTTAAGACGGTGGGGATGGCAGCCCCATATGGGAATGGTGTAGGAGCAGATGCTCCTGATAACTGCGTTGAACGAACGGATTTTGATTTGCTGGGAGATTGAACTGTTGTGGAAGAAGGGCTTGAGAGAAATAAAAGCGCCCAGAACCTTGGCACGGGTGGTTTGTATTTGTTGTCGCCAAGTGAAACTTCTATCGAAGACGACGTCAAGATAAGTTACGGAATTTCTCCATTTGATGGGGTGGTGACTCCAAACTGCCAACCAACCTACCTGATGCCTTTAAACAGCATGCTATGAATAAATACAAAAAGTGTAGTGATCGCCATCTATAGAAATTTGTTACTTACTGTGGGATTCGGTAATATTAAACAAGGTCCTTTACTTTCTAATAAAAATATCAACTTCTTAAACTAAACCCGCGGCGTAGTAGTAGTTGTTGTATTACTCGTAGTTTCGACAAAATACGGACCAAGAATATATTGTTATTTTTGTTTTACGTATTACCCTTAGAATTATTATATATTATAACAGAAGGCATCCAAAAAAATAGTACTCATTTATATTTATACATATTACGGCACCAATTGCCACCTTCCATGCTTTCAATTGTTTTAAATATAATACAAATAACACACTAAAAAAACAAAGAAGCTCCTTATGGTTTCTATCGACCAAAATATTAATGTGCGGTATAGACCCCACTTCCGTATCAAGTTACAACACTCAGCCAAAAATCAAGTCGCTGTATTTGCATCATAAATCATTGTGTTAGAGTCGAATTTCATTTTTCACTCGTCGCGTCATCTGGAAAATCGAAAAATCTTTTCGCGGCACATATCCTCTATCGTTACATCTACGTATTCATTCATATAGTCATCAGATCTTTAATTTAAAATCAAACATTTATACGAAATCTTTTATATCTTCGCATATTTAAAACAGTGCTTCGGGCATTTAATGAATAACGTGTTTCTTTCTTCGACAGCAGTTGAAAACTTCATTCCTATCTAAATTCGAACTTGGTACTGTTTGAAATCCGCCTTGAGCTTCTTACTTCAATAATTAATACGAAGACCCTTTGGGTTTAAAACTGTATCACACAACAGTTTTAAATCCACATTACAAATAGAAAATGGCACAGAAAAACAGGAAAAGTTCTAACAGTATAAAATACGAAACTACGAGTTCAAATTGCAACAACTAAATGAACATTTAGAGAATACATAACTAATATAACCATATACAATAAATTGAGTATAGAAAAATTACTTAATAATAACACGGTAAGCATTCTACCATATACGGGCAAATAACCTGCAACGTACGTCATGCAGCATCCAAACATTCCACCATATGTTGTACCGTTGTACCAGTTATTTAAAACTGATACATATACCTAACATATTTTCCTTGAATACCCAGGTATATATAATTACTCTCTTGTATTCACCATTCGCTAGTACGAGGGTGTATCAAATATAAACGGGACTGATTTTTTTTAATTACGGAAAAGTTAGTGACCTGATAGTAGTAGATGCGAAGACGGCCTGTACCACTAGGGATAAGGAGGGAGTAGTACGAGGAGAAACGAGGAGTGAGGCAGAAGTGCATGTCTCCATGGTGCAACGGATTGTTATTAAGTTTTGGGCCAAGAGAAGGTGAATCCAACCGGAATTTTGCTGTGATTACAGGCACAGTTCAGGGACAACACCTGTCAAGAACTCGTGTGTTTGCATGCCACCAGGAATTTTCTGAAGGCCGTGAAAAGAGCGATGCTCACTACCCAAGGACAAGTGTGACCGAAACAGTATTTTTTGATCGACAAGGTGCTTTTCACGTTGACTTTCTCCATTATCGACGCACGATTATTGCGCAATATAATTGTGATTACTGAATGCCGTGAAATTGTCATTTCGAAGAACAAGGAAGAAGCAATCGGTCAGAAGTGTCACTGTTACGTCCCTTGGACCACCAACTGCTTTATTATCATTGCAAGATGCGTAACGTTTTGACACTGACTTTCTAAATTCTGATTTTTAGCTCCTTTGTTCATTTATTACCAGTTCCTTTCTTTTGTCAATTTAGTCTCCAATCCTTTCCTAATTGCACTACCATAAATCGCCCATAAATTCCAAAAAAAAATCTAGTTGTAACTGTCAACCCCCTGATCCTAACGTCCGTCAATTTGTATCAAATTTCTGTCACATTGATAATCATACACCAATACGCTACAAGTTTCAAATCTCACCTACCTCACTTGTAACACCCATCATCCATTGTTCTCATCAAATTTAACCACACCTCCATCCCTTTCCAACTCATTCTACAATCTATAAATAACCTTTTTCTAAAAAGAGATCATAACAAGCAAAATCAATTCATATTAAACTATCTATCTATCAACTATATTCAACTTATATCAACCACCACGTCTAATCAATTAATAATATTCAAGCGACAACTCAATCGTGACGCAACGCTTCCCGGTAGTTGCTACCAGTATTATCCGTTGTAGGAAGTTTAAATATATGTATATAAAACCTGCTCAAAGACATTAATTCAAACGACTTACAAATACTTGGACTTCATCAAGTTGCCGATGGGAAAAATACATTTCTAAGGACCGAGACTTTGTAGAAAAATAGTAAATGTATTGAAGTCTAATTAAATATAGTTTTAATTTTTTATAACACCAATCCCGTTTATTTTTGATACACCCTCATATAATGGATATTACCTTGAAACAATTGGTTATTTTGACTATTCTTGAAACCCCTGATTTTCTTAAATAAGTTGCGATACCTATACACTATTTAGTTGTAATAAAATAATCGCTACAACGAATTATTTTGGTTAAACCATGTACTCATAATTAAATACAATAATACACTACAATCTTCTGTAATATACTGATACAGTAGCGAAAAATTAATTTTGCACAGGTAAACAATAGATGTACAGACAATATTATACATATAACATCTTTAACTACGCGATTTCATTGTTGTAAATAGACAAATTACATGGGTCAACGTGGGTCAGGAAACTAAGAGCAGCGATCTTGTTTCTGATGCAGCTTGCGAACCTCAAATTGCAAACAATAGAATCTTTGACCTTTCTGTGAATATTACTACGTGAAATAAAAGAACAGAGTAACCAAGGGCGTTGTAATTTCTCACCAATCGTTGAGTATAGAACCAGAATCTGACCTCAAAGTTGCCCCAGCACATGAAGATTTTTACATTTTGAAATATATTAACCTCTAAATACGAAAGCTACCAATTTGATTTGTTTTACTTTAAAATTAGGATATTTGTAATTTTCAATGCCCTAGGGCAACTCTGGGCCAGATACGAATTCGCTGTCGAAGGATATATTGAAAATTATTACCCTTTTTCTGACTCTATTTTTAGCTCTCAATAGTAGTGGTCGGGAAATCAAAGGGTCCCTCGACAAAAAGAATACAACTCAAAGAGGGTAATCATTTTCAATCTATTTTTTGAAGGCGAAATCGAATCTGTCTCCAGAATTACCATAGCACATTCAATTTTCAAAAAACATAAGCCAAATTAGTATCACCTGTATTTTGAGGTGAAGATACTTCAAAAATGAGCATAGGCAAATCCGAGGCTAAATTCCAATTAAGCGACAAAAACTACTTTAACAATGACTACTCAGTTGATTTGTCCTTTTACTTCAAGTAGTATTTCTCTAAAAAAGACCAAAACTTGCATTGTTTTAGTTTTAGTGAAACGATATCTTAAGATCCTGACGTGCTGAAGTAATTCTGAAACCAGACATCGACTGAGCAACTCAAGCTATGACTTAAAGTAAACGACTGACGTTTTGATGTCCCTGATTTCGTTGAGCTGTGTTATTTATTTGATATTATCTACAAAAAAATGATTAGTATTCTACTAGTATTACTTTATACTAAACGGAATGTTCAAGAAATAGTGAAGGACTAAAGGAGCAAGGCAATTGATCTTAAAAACTGTTGAATTTTGATAGTTTCTAAGCTTTTTTCTTCAATTTACTGCACCTAATTCTCTACTAGAAAATAAATCCTTTTATAATTACGTAAATAAATGCGATAGACGCTTGAATCCTTTTTCAAACGAATTAGCTACATAACGAAACGGTATTTATAGTCGTAGGATTGAGTAAGATGCCAAAAAGAGCAATTAATTAATGCAAGTACCTACTTTGATATTCGTGAAAATAGCAACATCTAAAAGAGAATAAATAGAACAACATCAATTTAACTCAAGCGCTATTTATGAGCAAATAACTGACTTAGAAGCGATCATGAAATAGCTCAAGAGTATGTTACAGTTATATTCAGCGTTACATGAAAATTGTACATGAATTAGATGAAGACAAAATTTTAACTATCGAAAATCGTTATACAAACATACTTCAGCCAGTTCGAGGTAAGACCATCTACTTTCCTGTTTTCTTGTGATATGGATACTCTGTATTATGAATATATAACCAGTGGTCAGGTAGACTTATTGGTCAAAACGTACTGGTCAAAAACATGAAATTAATATTTTCCGTAAACCCACACACACAGACTCCGTCATACATACTAATTAGTTCCATCCGATGTCACATAAATTGGCGGCTTTGTATGCTTTTATAAATAAATTAATATTCTTACCTTTAAAGAAATAAGATTATGAATTAGAATTTAATATAATTTACACTATAGCTAACAATAATGGTTATCCATCTTCAGTTGTTCATAATCTTTTAGTCAAACAAAATGGAACAAAAATCGCTTAATTACAAATACCCACAAATTCAGGTCAAACCATCAAAATTCTACAGCCTTAGTTATTTAGAAAATATCTCTACAATAATTGTCAATAACATTAAAAGAATAAATAATAGTTTCGTCTCCTTCAAAACTAACAATTCGTTAGGTAAACATATTCTTAATAATAAGTCCCAAACAATAAGGAACAAAAATCAGGAGTGTATAGTTTAAGTTGCATATAATGTAATAAGGTTTTATTGGTCAGGCAGGCAGATCCTTTAAAACTAGAATTAATGAATACCACCATAGTTATATCAATAATAAATCAGATTCAACTTATGCGAAACACTTAAATAATAGTAATCATAATTTCAACTTAGATTTCAAAATTTTACATATCTGAAATAAAAGCATAAAACTAAATTACTTGGAACTTTTAGAAATAAATAGATATTTTAAACAAAATATTTCTCTAAATGACCAAATAGATTGTAATAATTCACCTCTATTAAATATATTCTAGTTTATTTTTGTGTTTCCTCCCCTATTATATTTTTAAATTTAGCTGTAATATACATATAAATAGCGTTATAACTAAGTAGGGTTTGTTAACTCATCACCTGATGAAGCCACTGTGTGGTAAAACAATTGTAGTGATACAATAAAAATTTTTCTTGATACTTTGTGATTATTTTACAATTTATTACATTATGGATAAGTTTCAACAAGTGTTAGCTTCTACCATCAATAGACATTAACTTAATGTGTATTTCAGGTAACTATGGGCCACGCCTCATCATGATATATATTATCCAACAAATAATTTTCACCAATTTAGTAAGAGATTTGTCAAAGGATATTTGAATTTCTTCTAATTACACAACCTCTTTTACATTACGTCTCTACTTAAAATTAGTGATCCCATCAAACAGTCTTTGCAAAAACAAAAATGCACTACTTTTTTAATTTCGCAACACGATATAAAGAATCCAGATATGAATAAACATATATCTTCTATTAAAAATGTTTTCAAAGAATAAGAAAAATGAATTTTGCATTAATGAATGGACATAAACACAGTACGAAATTTTAACTTAATAGAGGAGAGCCAAATAAAACACTAAACACCAAAATTTTATTAAAAAAAACTTTAGAAAAATATACAATGTGTTTTGACACTGAATGTCATCCTTTACTCTACAGAACTCCATTTGATTTTGCATTAACAATCTACTACCATGCTATCTAACTAAGATTCTGATAGTAAGACTTAAATGAATTCATATACAGTGGCCGGCATGTAAGGAGATTCAGCGACGGTCAGATTGACAAGTAGGTAGGCGGAGACTTTTAGCGTAGCAATAAATGAAAGAGCCAATAAGAATATAGCTGGACCGAAACGTCAACTTGTTGTTCAGCGGCGCGTATCACTGAGAGAAAAAGTACTGAACACGGAACACAAGTGAATTCATTCAACTGATTTACGTACCCTAATGGGGTTTTAATGAAGTAGGCGAAGTGAATAATTAAAATTTCACTATCATCATGAACATAAGGAGAAAATCACGGTTATAAGTACCTAATTATATAAATCTAGGAATAATAGCTAATTATTATTAGGTATGCATAGAAATAAGTTGTTGACAAACGAAATAAAGTCGAATGAACAAAACTTGATAATATGAATTATGTAGTGTATCTTACCCAGGTCTATTTGTTAAGGCATTTGTTAGAAAACTTAGTTTGTACAATCGATCTTTATATTTGTTGTTTTTATATTTCGTAGTTTCGTTTATAATTATACGATTTGTGCATGTACCAGATATCATAAATAATGTTGTTTAGCTTGGGTATCAGGTTCGCTGGCGGCGATAGGAGAATATCGTGGTTAGTAGTTGTAAATATATTATTTCTTTACAAACAACCACTTTTCTCCTCTGTTAATTTGCAACTGTTTGCCACTACACTACTGAACTTTGCTGAGCAGTTATAATTCTGCGTACCGGTCGATTAATCCCTAAAGGGGCTAGACTTTGCTACTGCGCATCCGATGATTTAAGGCTTTTGAATCTCCTTACGTGCCGGCCACTGTACATGTACATATAGATACTACAAAAATAAAAATATGGTCTTGGTCAGTATTCTGTCGAAACTGCCAGACGTGTATCGCGATTTCGAACTCATTGGTTCTCCTCAGCACGCCTGCTGCCTTTAAAGAGCGTTCCATGAATAAATACAGACAGCTTAGTGAACGCCATCTGTAGAAATTTGCTATATATTTCAATAAATCTCAAAGGAACTTTTTCTCCTATTGTATTTGACATTTTCGTAAAACATAAATATATTAAACGATATCATTGAATTCTCCTGGTAAGTTCAATAATATATAATGAATCGACTTTCTATAAGATAACGAATGGCTTTATATGGCTATTAGTATTACTACCATGAATAAAACGTTCCAATATTTCTAAGTTAACTTCGACCGTAGATTTTGACCTAGCTGAAGGGAAACGGAAGTGTTAACCTAACCTTCTTTGTTCATTATACAATTATAGAGTTGAACGAGTTCGCGCATTTAAAATCATTGTGTTCTTTGAAGGATGCCTTTTGAAAATTGAAAACCATTGTCTTTTGAAACGTTCTAAAATTGTACGATAAGACTAAGATATAGAAACAAAGAAGGGTAAGAAAGCTGAAATTCGGCCATTGTAATAAAAATAAAATTTGGTAAACACAATGACATTAAGTAGTATTGTCCAAATTTAAAAGAAAATTAATTACAAATTTTTATTTTAGGTTACGATCTGATAGAATGGTTGATGGAACGTCTTGGAATAGAAGAATCAGGTATGTTCGATAATATTCTACCTATAATTACTATAAAATATTTTTAATTGATACATAATGTTGTATGCATTCTGTTTTTTGTCTACCTTATGTATTTAGTTTGGTTAGTAGTAAAAGTTTCTTTCTATTTTTCCTCAGAGGCCCTCAATGTAGCAAATCAGATGTGCCAGTATGGATACTTTTTTCCAGTTAGTGATTCCAAGAACCTGGTTGTTAAGGATGACAGCTCTCTCTATAGGTTCCAGGTATATTATTATGTGAAATTTCTTTTGTTTTGTTTCATCGAAAGGAGCTTTTGGAAAAGAATTTAAAAAAAACTGAAACTAAGAAGTTATTTCCAATGACAAAAATAGATTATGTTTTCCAGAAGTTTGCAAATTATAGTTGTATTGTTCAGCAAACATCTGACAAATTATACTTTAATTTCTTTCTTACAGTCTGCGTATTATTGGCCATGGCAAAACAAACCACCCGACAATATCGAATACGCAATTTACCTAGCCAAAAGAACACTTAGAAATAAACAACGGCATGGTTTAGAAGAATATGAACTAGAAAATCTGGGAAATCTGAGGAAAAACTTAGCAAATAAATGGGACTTTATTACTCTCCAGGCGGAGGAACAGGTAAACACAATTTATGTTGACAGAATACTTCAAAAATATTATAGGAGAACTGGACCTTTCATTAAGTTATTACCAAAACAAGTATCTACCTAATGTTTTAATTAATTTCGCTTTACTACTGCTATAAATTAACTGTATAAATTACAATGGTAAAAATAGTTTAGTAACAGGCAGGCTGAAAAGTTCATAGGCTAGCATAGAAAAAAAATTTTTTTGATAGAATTTGATTTTATTATTCAATATAGTTCCCTTCCAGGGCGATACAACGACTATAGCGGTCATATAATTTTTCGATGCCATATTTATTTTTAATAATGCAATCATTTGCCTTTAGCCTCAAAATAGGCTTCAGTTTCGGCGATTACGATTACCTCTTCATTGGCGCGAAATTTCTGTCCAGCGAGCATCCTCTTGAGGTTTGACAACAGAAAAAAGTCGCTGGGGGCCAGATCTGGAGAGTACGGTAGATGCAAAAATTCGGATTTATTGCGATTGAACAGCTCCCAGCTCCAAACACTGCTTAGAATCATCGATTCGATCCGTTGTTGTTTTTAGTCGATTGTCGATTGTGAGCTCACGCGGCACCCACTTTGTATAGAGCTTTCGCATATCCAAATATTCATTCACGATATGACCAACAAGTTACTTTGATACCTTTAGGGTCGGGTCTCAGCTATCTCAATCAACTTAATTTTAAGGTCATTAAAAATTATTTTGTGGACTTTTTTTGTTTTCGTCGGTGTCAGCCTCTTTGGGGCGTCCACTGCATGCATCGTCCTCGGTGCTCATTACGCCTCGTCTAAATTTAGCATACCACTTTTCTACGGTTGATTTTCCTGGTGCAAAGTCCCAATGTTTATCAAACCATGCCTTGGTTTCAAAAGTTTTTTTTTGGCCAAGAAGCAAAGCTTCACACGAGATTCCTTTTTATCCATTTTTTCAAAGTAACAAAAGTTCTTTCACTAAAAATGCTATAACTCAGATTCTAATACTACAACAGCTGTCAAATTTATACACACGTCTTTTGAAGGTTAGGGCTAACTAAAAATCATATGGATTTGATACTAGTAGCGCCATCTATGGGTCAGTCTACGAACTTTTCAGCCCGCCTGTTAATCATATGTCTCTTTCACCAAGTCTAAATTAATAAATACTGAGAACGGCTTAATTAATAATTTTATTAGGCGTTTTTAATCTTTTATTGACATGATTTATACGATTTACAGGTTAAACGAGCGAAAAGTTACAAAAAGGGTGAAAAAATAGTGACCGATTCGCAAGAAAGAGCATACTGGCGTGTTCACAGGCCACCCCCGGGAATGGTCAGCTCCTTAGAACAGTGTCCCGTGCCCACCAGGTGTAGAAATGGGACCAGACTACGAAAGAAAACTATAGATGATTGCAAAAGAGAGGTAAAAAATTACCAGCGTGAAAAAGTGGTTTTAATAATAACATGAATACGTTTCCATTAAAGGTGGAATTATTGAAGAATAGTTTGCTCCGCACCCGTATAAAGACTTCGCAAGCCTTAGAGAATATGGTGCAGTATGTTGAAACATTTGCGGAATACGATCCCATGGTAACCGGAATACACCCATCCAACCCATGGGTCAGCGATGATATAACTTACTGGCAACTAAATAGCCCATGGTAAGGGTCTTTTCTTTTTTACATTTTGTTCAACTCCTTTAATCCATTCAGTACGTATCAACAGGAAAAGTAAAAAAAGAACCACTATTTAAAAGGTCATTACATTAACTAAATTTTAAACTTTTGATGAAAACACAGAATAAAGACAAAAACAAACACAAAGCATTTCATTAATAACCATAAATATCGTTTGGTGACACCCGAATTGAGCACAGAGCGTAAGCAGGTAAACAAGTAATTATCGAGGGTTTGTTTATCAAGAAAGGAATTGAGCACAGGGATCATACAGGTAGCAAATTAAAATACCGATGATAAGAACAACATTAACGTTGTAATGTTGCCAAATATAACTGGTTTGTAAGTGGCGGGGGAAATTAATAAAACAAGGGACTACCCTTATGCAATTATAGTTATTATTGTCTTGTACAATAAATAACATGTCTTCAAAACAATTTGAAAGTATGTTTAGTGAACGAGGTAAAACTTTATTAATTTTTGAAAATTAATTATCTCGTTGATACGTATATAGACGACTTTTCAACCTTTCCTCCCAGAATTTGGGCCGAACAGTCTTCTAGTGTCTCTAGAACAACCAACACTTGCCACAACCTACTGCTTCAAAAAGAGCTTAAATCCCTACAGATATTTTAAAAGAAAGCTGGCAACATGGCTTGTGCTCAATTCGGGTGTTTATTTAAACACATGCAGGTAAGAAAATCTTTGTACTCAATTCAGGCGTCCGTTTGTGCTCAGTTCATGCTTATTAATCGTTTTTGTGCTCAATTCAAGTGCACCGGATCATTTCCCCATACGGTGGTTTCTTCAGATGGAAGAAATATTTCTGTTTTGTAACTTAAACTTTGTGTTTATTCTCGTTGTTACAAGAATGAAAACTTCTTTAGTTTATATTTAAAATAAAATGAAAACATAAAACGAAAATAAATCATTAAACTTTTACTCTACTACCTTTAAACCAGTCTCTAGCTCAATTAATTATTATATAAATTGAATTCTCATTTAATGAATAGCATCTAGGCCTTTAAATATCTACTGTTCTTAAAGACCTTTTTTTAGATTTCTTAATTCTAGAACAGGTAACCGTTTTATCCAATTTCTCTCATTCACAGTTCAAGTTTAGTTAAATTCAACGTCCATAAAAACGAATCTGTCAAGAAGTATTAACAGTGGTAACTAATACAAAAACGCGAAATTATGAGAAAACATAAAATAAACGTTGCTGTTCAAATGAAGTTAACTGTATATTAAAAATATTTATAGTATTTAATCATTTTGTTAATAAATAATGTAGCGTCGATAATAATTAAATTAAATTCTTCGATTGTATAATCCTACAAATTAGATTTTTAACTGCAATTTTCAACGAGGCGAGTAGAATGGGAAAATTGAACAATCCATTTAAGAAGGCAGGTGGCAACCCTAATATCTGCGGTGTTTAAAATACTTAATTTATGGGAAAAGTCCTATATTCACAACGTTCTTACTCCAGTACGATTGCTGCTGAGAATAATTAATCCAGGTTGAAACAACTGTCTAATTTGGAAAATACGTTCGCGAAAATATACCTACGAAATATTTCAAGCGTTAGGTATATTGTTCTTGCACTGTGACATGCATTACCAATTCTTTACGTTTAATGTTTCTATTATTTATTCTAGTAGAAATAAGAAATTTATGGAAAATGACCTTTAAAGATTCAATCACGTGCCCGCGTTACAAATTGAAACAAGTCCAAAAGTTAAATTTTAAACATTAGCTCTATAACGATCGTTCTAGATTCGATTTATTCCCACAATAAACATTTACACCTATTTTTATTTATTCATAAACGTAGTTCAATATTGAGTTACTCGGAACGGATATGAAGCTATTAGAGAGTTGGATTTTCGTATGCGAAATTTTGCTTCTGTGCAAAGATACATAAAAAGTTCAACACGTACTTTTTACCTTCATTAGGGTGGAAGCTCCGACTGAGAAAAGGATAAAAAGGTGGGCAATTTCGATTGAAGGATTAATATCGGACCCGACGGGCGTTCAGGAGTTCACTAACTACTTACGAAAGGAATATAGTCACGAGAATATTAGATTTTGGATGGCTGTCAACGATCTAAGGAGGTCAGCTCAGTCGCAGATACAACGAAAAGTGAACGAAATATTCGAGTAAGTAATAATCAACCTCATGCATATATTTTTTATATAATACTTCATTCAAGAACACATCATTTTTAAAATTTCTCATGAAATAAAAAATTGAATCGATGAGACTTCTAGACTTTGTAACTCCACGATTAAACGTAGTAAAACAAAACACAAAGTTTTAGTTACAAAAATTTTTTTATTTATTACAATTATTTCGCCACACAGTGGCTTCTTCAGGTGGAAGAAAACTGAATTAAAATTAAATACAGACCAACTTATATAGGTACTAAAATTAACGAAGAGGAAGGGATGAAAATTAAACAGTTGAATGTTGAAGATTTAAATAAAGTAAGGAAAATTTGTTTAAGTCTAAATGGTCGTTTAAATTAAGGCCTTTATTGTTTAATTTGTTCATTTCTAAACTTTCTAATAAATTTAGTGTTTTTCCTTGTTTTCAAAATGTAAAATTTTAAATTCTTCATTAAAACTGTGGCTGTTTGTTATTAAATGTTCGGCGTAAGTTGATGTTGAGTGTTTTTTATCATAACTATATTTGTGCTCATTTATTCTCACAAGGAAGGATCTACCTGTTTGACCTATATATCCCTTATCATAATCGCCGCATTTAAGCAAATAGATTTTAATTATTTTTTATGAATTTTCCTTTATTATTCCTTTAGTTTTATTTGTTCTAAATGAAATAATACTGTTGGTGAATTTTTTTATATAGTTACTCAGTTTAGTTGAGAAAGAGCCTAGGTATGTTAAACTGTTATAAATAGTGTTTTTGTTGTTTTTATGAATCGGGTATATGGAATTTAAAGTTTGTTTTTTAATTTATTTATGATAAACGAAAAGCTATATCCGTTATTGTATCCAATCTGGTAAATTCTATTTAGTTCTAAATTATAGTTTTCTATTGGCGTAGGAATGTTAAGAAGTCTATGGAAACTAGAATGAAAAAAATGCTGATTTGTGTGACAGTGGATGGCATGAATTTGAATTAAATTAAACAAAAAAGGCCTTATTTTAAACGACCATTTAGACTTAAAAAAATCTCCTTTACTTAACTTAAATCTTCAACATTCAACTGTTTAATTTTCGTCCTTTCCTCTTCGTTAATTTTAGTACCTATATAAGTCGGTCTGTATTTAATTTTAATTTAGTTTTCTTCCACCTGAAGAAGCCACTGTGTGGCGCAATAATTATTGTGGATTACAATAATTAAAAAATTTTTTGTAACTAAAACTTTGTTTTGTTTTACTACGTGAAATAGAAAATGTAAGAATTAGTACGATTTTAGGCAACTACTGACGCATATAACTAAAAAGCGGACGTATTTATTTCGTACTTAGGCCGACGATCATAATACTAGTTAAAGTTGTAATTAAAAATTACTTATTGCTGGTAAAAAAATGTGCCATTTAGTAGGTAGATCTATTTATTGGTAAAGAAGTAGATTTTTCTGAACCTACCCTCAATGTGCCATGCGTGAAACATTATACTTACTTTAAATAAGCATTAGTGACTTCTCTGTACGTTAAACTTAAATGGATTTTTAGCTACAAACATTACCTTGTAGTAGTGTACAATTTTCCTAACACAATAAGAAATAACAATTGGCTCAAAAACAAAATACATAAGTAATATATGAATTAGTAGAATTCAGATTCGGATTAACGGGCCTTGGTCTAAATGAACACTTAAGTCCAGACGTTCCGTCTGCAACTACGGTTGGTATCTTCAGTGGTACTACGGTAACAACTTGGACGAAAGTTATACCTGGAAGCGGCTCAGTACTACTTGAGATGTTAACCGTAGTGCCGACGAAACGTCTGGACGTAACCGTTCATTTATACCACAGCAGTTTAGATGGAATCTGAATTCTACTGTGGAAATATTATAATTTATGAAGAAACATATTTCTTTATTGATTGCTAGAAATATTAATTTCCCTGCTTGCTCACTTGTCAGACACGCGCGACAATCGGTCACAATATTGCCACCCTCTTGTTGGACTAAAAATCTATTTCTGACTCTTCGGGTTAATTGTATTAATTATTTACGATTAGTCGATTATTTGATTAATTAATTTTATCTGATTAATCGGATAATTTGTCCAGCCTTAGTAGCGAATATAACCTTGATCTGAGATTATCATTTTTCGAATCGATGACAAAAAAGGGGTGTCTCTGTACTTATGTATATACACAACGAAGAATGTACACAACTATTTACATATTTATTTAGCCGGTATACCTAATAATCAATCAAATAAGCGCTTGCACAAACGCTCATTCTATTTGAAGTTTTCCGATATTGTTTTTGGACAAACAGAACGGATACCGACAAACTGAACTACGATTTCTAGCAAATTCATACCACCATAACATTTTTTTTTTCGCTTACAACACGAACATTATTTTAGGAGAACATGTAGTTGATATAAATCAATTTATTTATAAAATTGAATATGGGTAATTTGAATAACAAACACTGCATTACGTTTCACGAAAAAAAAATTATTCTTCTCTACAATATTGTTTCAACCTTTGGGGGTCAGTATCAAGACCTATGGTGTTACTAAAGATGTAAATAATGTAACAGACTTACGATATATAAACGGATGACAATAAGCAATGAGACAAATTAACTGTAGGTAATGGTTATCTATTTGGAAGGTCCAATAAGAGCGGAGAATCCAAAGTGAACATTTCAATTTGATTATTTGCAATATTTTGCTTATTATTAATGGGTTTCTTAATTTACAAAGATTTGAGCAAACTCAATTTACGACGTTTTTGTACAGAATGTAAAAGTTCAATCGAATTAGTGTCTAAATTATGTTTGGAATCTATGCAAGTTTGAGTTATTCCTGTATTATTCTTTTTATTCCGGATGGAAAGAACATGTTCTTTAAGCCGAGTTTTTATGGCTCCACTTGTCTGTCCTAGGTAAAAGGCTGTGCAATCTTTACAGTACAATTTATAAACGCCGCTTTTATCTATTGAATTTGTTTTATTTCTGTTTTTTAAATTAATTTTATTGATTAAAATTGGTGTAATATGCAACTTGATTAGAAGGTGTTTAATTTTGTATCCGACTTCTTTTACATAGTTAATAAAGACATATTTCATATTTTCAGGAATTAAATCAGGAAAGAGACCGTTGTACAGTTTAATTTCAATGAATTTACGTTGTTTATTTTTTAACATTTTGTCAATTAGGTTGGGATTATATCCGTTATTGATGGAAATCTGTTTTATAATTTTCAATTCTCTTTTAAAGTTGGTTTTAGAAAAGGTTAACATTATTAACCTGTGTAAAAAACTATTAAAAGGTGCCATTTTGATGTTAAAAGTTTGGTTGGAGTCAAAGGGAATTACGGTATTAGTGGTCGTAGGTTTCCTATAAATTCCATATGTAATTTATTTGTTATTTTTGATTAAAGTAAGATCCAAAAAGCTTAACTTATTTTCTGTTTCAATTCCCATCATAAATTGAATGTTCGAATCTATGGAATTTAATAATTTGAGAAAAATACTCATATTCAATTTCATTTAAAATGTTAAAAAAGAATGCGATACGCAATTTATCAACTTCAATTTATTTATACCCACCATGTATCCAATAAATAAATAAAAAATAATTTTAAATCGCTAATAAATACCCACCTACTGACTTTTTCATTAGAATATTCCTTAAATAAGAAACTTTTTCAACTGTTTATAGAAAATCATTATTTACACCGTAAAAAAGAATTCAGAACTTTTTCTTTGTAACTTTTGTCGTGAAAAACATTAAGTTGACCATCAGTAATTTACCGACATTAAGAGACGTGATGGCAATTTCGAATTTATTAGTTTCATCCCATAAGCACTTTCGATAAATCAACAATCAAACCCAAGTTGCTATTTAATAGCAAGTTGTAGTCAGTATATCGGTATCTACTGATTCTTACAGTTAACTGTTAGTAACTTTTCATTAAAATTAATTAATAACATTAAATTCCTGAGCAGTCGATGGCGTGCTAACTATAAACAGCGACACTTTGCCTATTGCTTGATATTTTCCTTATAATGTCTCAAACGCTCAAGATTTTTGTTAGAAACGTTTTCGTCTAAACTAGTATAAAAGAAAACATTTTACCCACACTTTAAAAAAAACTCAGCTCTAAACCTAAATATCAATATTATTTCTCCCTTGAGTGATTTAGATCATTTTGCGTGAAAAATATTTTCTATAATAAAATTCAAACAAACAATATGTAAAGGTTTTACAAAAATTTAATAAGATTTCTCTTACAATGTTTCGGCTTGTAAGGCCATTATCAAAAAGTTATAAATAGAAACTAAACTAAAAATAAAAATGCGTCAATATATATACTACAAATATGAGTGGGGGAGATTACAATTTCTGACAACGCGTTAAAAATATAGGGCTCGTATGCCCTTCACACTACTCATTCGTAACAATTTTATTTTGAAAAAATGCCTTTTGAATCTCTAATTTTTCTAAAAAGTTTAGTCTTTTACTTTTATTTATATTATGTAAAATTTTAAAATTATCTTCACTAAAATTATGATTATTATCAAGACAATGTTGCGCGAAGCCAGTATTATATTTTCTATCTATAATCGATTTTTTGTGTTCTTTAAGCCTAGTTTTAAAGGATCTACCAGTCTGTCCTATATAGACAGCCTGGCAGTCCGTACAATGGATCTCATAGACACCTGATTTACAACGTTTATCAAAATTTGAAATTTTATTGTTGACTAACATATTATCTAAATTAGTTTTATTGGAACAGATACTAACAATACCTAATTTATTTAATCTTTTACAAATGTTAGTGCTGATATTTTGATAATGGTTAATAAAAGCCCATTTTTTACGTTGTCTAACAACATTTTTTCCCTGGTATGTATGATTTTTAAGTTTTTTTATGAATGATCTTATCTACCATATCGGTCATAACCATTATTGGCAGCTAAACATATTTTACATATTGTTTGTTTGAACTTCATTATTATAAATGTTTTACAATTTCCCAACCGCGTCTTCGCTAAATAATATTTTCTATATTTTAAGCTTATCCGTTCGTACCCCATAGATATATAAATAACACTAAAAGATGATATTAATTTTGAAAATGCCTACAAAAGATAATACGAAAACAATTTTCGTCAGCATGCCCTATTTTCAGAAAACGAAATTCGCATTTTGATTGCGAATTCGTAAAGAATTTAGTAGTTATCTGGGCCATTCTCGTCTTCGCTTGCCTCGTAAAATCTCCAATTGTGCCATTCTTTCGCTTTACTAACCGATAAAAGTTTCAAATCAAAGATCTGAGTTGGTAATTTAAAATGATCTGATTTCCAAAAGACACGCAATTAAGATAAAGATATTTGTACAAAAACTTTTTCGATAAGTTTCTATAATAGGAAACTTGACGTTTAAAAGCGAACCTCTAAAGCCCGTAATAGAATTTTCTTCCATATCAATTTACTTAGTGACAAAACAAAAATGTTTTGTAAACAAGGCCAGCAGAACCGATTTTTAAATAAAGATCAACGTCGATTACCGAAAAACATATTTCTGTGATATTACAGAACATCAACAAGAGAATTTTCTCGAAATGACGAAAACAATAACATACTTCAGCTATGATAAATAATAAAACCAATTTATGAGTAAAACAATGAAAAGTTTTTTGATTTCGAAATATATTTACTACAACTGTTTTCTTTTTGGTTTTATTCATATTGAAAAGTTTCAGAATTAGTAGTTCTACCAACAATAAACCTCTAAGTATATAACATTTCTCAAAAAACAATTCTTCTTTAAAACACATTAAGTTCTTGGCCTTACGGGGGTATCTAGTGGTCAAACTGAATCTACAATAAATTACTGACCAACAATATTGTTTACTAGTTTAGTTTACATGCCTATCACGTACACAACACATGGGCTGAAAACTCGCGGGCCTAACACATACATGGCGGTAGTTTTATTGCATTCACCTCTTTATCGCTGAAGCTGAGGCCTATTTTGAGGCAAAAAGATAAATTTTTCTACAAAAGTGGTATTGAAATGTTAGAATGTCGCTGGAATGATGTTGCTGCTTGGAGATTACGTTGATGAATAAAGCCAATTTAAAAAAAAAACGTGTTTTCTTTGTTAGGCTCTGGACTTTTCAGCCCAAGTGTTAAACTGCGTCATAAATTCAGTTTGATAAATTTATTCCTTCGTAAGGTCCTTTTGAATCTTTGAAGTGCTAAATATCAGAAGATAGCGATGTATTCGCTTATAACTTGATAGTACGATTCTTCTTTACCTTATTTCTGATCTAAAATTTTTATATAACTAGTATCGCGAACAGTATGGCTCAGTTTATGAAGACGAAATTAGAAATAATGCGACAGAATAAAAGAAAGTTATTTTACTACTTTTTAATACTTACTCCTACGTACTACTTTTTCCACTCTTAATACTCCCTCCTCATTCTAATCAAACACTCGCATACGGTTGTTACAACAATCTAAAAGAAGATATACGTATATTAACTGCATCAAACGAATTCTGTCGTAACCAAGACATTTTTTTTTAGAGTGGTGTACATTCAGAATAGATGATAGACGGATCATTTTACACTGAACGGTGCTATCAAAAAAGGCAGAAAAACAGCTATTTCTAGATCCAGTAAGTTACTATTGACTTCGTCCGATAATAAATATTGAGCAATGAAGTTTTCTTAGGATTCATTCATTGTACAGTTGAATGTATAGAATTACTCATACTATAATGTTACAAACTACAAAATGTACATTATATTTGTGATTTTTGAATTAAAGCAATTACAACAAACTGCTTTCAAAAACAAATACCGCCTTTTTTTATTTTGACCATTGCACTACGTCGGCGTAGCTGCTTCATCAGGTCCTCTTTTGAAACAGTTGCGCGATGCAGAACAACAAATTCACCTTTCATGACAACTGACTCGATCATTGTTTTCCTTTTACAGTTACAGAACATCACAAATTGACTACAATATCCAACATATCGTTCAGTGCATTTGTGCAGTACTTGGAAAGTATTTTGTAGCACTTTTAAGGCGTTGTAAAATCCGAAATGTTTCCGCTCGTGCTACCCGACGATAACCATGATTAACGAATTTTCTGCTTTAATAAATCTCTTTGACAGACTCCCTCCTCAATAAAAAACATCAAAAGAAATACTTTTTCATATTTAACTGTATTTAACGGTTGTGCGATTTATGGTATTTTTTCCCAAAATATCTCCTTGCGGTGTTCAAAAACAATTCAACTAGATAAACAACACACAAGGGGCTAAAAATATAAAGAAATAAACATTATTTTCTATATTATTATCACTCAGGTTCATCTTAGTATTGATTAAATATCATCAGCACACCATACGTAGCATCGATAAATTACTGACCAAACTGAAGCTGTTCTATAAAAGGAAATAGATTTAATATCGTATTGAAGGCAGTATGTCGCCATCTACTGATAATTACTGCCAATTACTACGCTATTTGATATATTTGACAAAGCCTTGACTACTTGATCGATACTACAGTTACCAGCAACCGCAGTAGTTTCGTCGACTTCATTTAGACCTTAGAAAACTACTAAATTAAGTTTTCTAATCGATGTAGTTTCCTTTAACCTGAATAATTATTAATCCTTTCCAGTTCTGATGAATATTTATATATACTAAATATATTTTTTAATTCAGAGAATTTCTGGCACCTGGCGCCCCATGTGAAATAAACATAGATGGAAAAACGATGGAAAAGGTTCACCAGGAAATGAGGAATCCGAGTAGATTCACATTCGACGCGGCGCAAGAGCACGTATACGCGTTACTATTGAAAAAGGACTGTTATCCACGATTCGTTCGTTCCGAACATTTCAAAGGCCTTTTAGCCGCCGGTGTACAGCCTCTTCAGAAAAAACGGTAAGTGCATGAGAGAACAATGCTATCGCAACTAATCCACCTACAAAGCGAGTATCGTATAAAAGAGAAAGCAGAACCATGAACTAAATTTAAATTATTTCACAGGGGTAAATAATAAACCTCTGCCATGCTAGCATCCATAATATATCTCAACCCACACATGAACAAACTTTAAATAGATATGCTAACAATGTTAAATAATGTACAGTGCCTGGCTTGTAAGGAGATTCAGCGACGGTCAGCTTGACAGGTAGGTAGGTGGAGACTTTTAAATGAAAGAGCCAATAAGAATATAGCTCGACCGAACCTCAACCAGTAGTTCAGCGGCGCGTATCACTGAGAGAAAAAGTACTGAACACGGAACATAAGTAAATTCATTCAACTGATTTACGTACCCTAATGGGGTTTTAATGATGTAGGCGAAGTGAACAATTAAAATTTCACTATCATCATGAACATAAGGAGAAAATCACTGTTATAAGTACCTATTTATATAAATCTAGAAATAAGTTGTTGACAAACAAAATAAAGTCGAATGAACAAAACTTGATAATATGAATTATGTAGTGTATCTTACCCAGATCTATTTGTTAAGACATTTGTTAGAAAACTTAGTTTGTACAATCAATCTTTATATTTGTTATTTTTATATTTCGTAGTTTCGTTTATAACATAGTTGTACGATTTGTGCATGTAACAGATATCATAAATAATGTTGTTTAGTCTGGGTATCAGGTTCGCTGGCGGAGATAGAAGAATATCGTGGTTAGTAGTTGTAAGTCTATTATTTCTTTACAAACAACCACTTCTCTACTCTGTTAATTTGCAACTGTTTGCCACTACGCTACTGAACATTGCTGAGCAGTTATCATTCTGCCTACCGATCGATGAACCCCGCCCTAAAGGGGCTAGACTTTGCCACTGCGCATCCGATGATTTAAGGCTTTTGAATCTCCTTACAAGCCGGGCACTGTAGCATCGCATAATTGCATAAATCCTATACAAAAGTATTACCACTATCACTTAATATATAACATAACTACCTAAGATGTTTAACGGTAGTAATGAGTTACATGACATTTGAAATGCTTCAAAACTTCTGGTTGCTTTTGTAGGTTTTTCGGGTTTGGTCAAACGAAAAAGAAGGCATCGACTAGCACCACTCCAAATCAATCGCTCCTCCAACAGCAACAGAATCCCCAGGGCAGTACCATCACGTGCGGTAGTTTATCAAAAAGACGCGGCAGTGACCGTAGCCTGTCTGGATCGGCACATGAGCTTGCAATTTCGGGAGTAAAGGACACGAGAGTTGCCCATTCTCATTCCCAAAGTAACCTCAGCGACATTCCGTACAGGTAAAAGGTTGAACAACCAGCAAGCTCTCGGCGGGAAATAACACAAGAACTTGACAAGAAATTAAACAATATCATAAAAATATTTATTTATCATAGCATATAGACATGTCACAAGAACCAACAGATGAGTTAAAAAGTAAAATCGTTGTAACGTTCTAGCTCATATTTCCATGATGATGAAAGCCTTTTCTTTCTCTAAATGGCAAAAAGTCGTAAAGAATTTGACAAATGATTTCCATTCAAACGCAACGTGAATAACTAATTAGCAGATGCTAGTTTCGTTCAGTTTTTATACATGTATATATGTAAAAGTATGCACGTTATGGAGTGTATTCTTCAATTGCTGAAAAGGATCTCATTCTAGCTCAGTTCATTTCCGCCTAACGATCTGTTGACGTTCAATTGTGCAATAATGTTGTCAAGTTTGCTGTGAAATTTCCCGCGCTGAAATCACTGCCGCAGTGCATGAAGTGCTTCGTTCTCGCGCTAGATGTACCGCAATCACGAACAAAACTACAGCCGTAAAACGACGTTGACGATAAGCACGTTCGTCATGATAGTTTATTATAGTATCCTGAACCCCTTTTACCATAAGTGTTAGTCAAGACCTCTTCGCTTTCAGGGGTGACCTACCCTGCCAATCCAAGAGCCAGATGACGCCAACCAACGCGTAAGTCCGACTGTGTACCGGTTTTGTTTTGTTTTTCCGTGTCTTTTTTAGGTGTTGTGAATACTATTTATAAAACGTAATCATCGATGTAATCCTTGACTGTGCCTGCTGGATTAGAATCGCTGTTAACAAAGTTTCTTCTGTGTGTCGCTGTCCAATTCTTCGTGCACCATCTAATACTTGCATTGTTTATTGCTTATGTTGTTCAACTTATAATAGATTGTAAATAGTAGTTTGTGGACTTTCGAAAACTAACAAAATGGGATCATTCCTTTTAATGCAATTTTGATGAAATACTGTATTCAACATACATTGTATGTCCAATAAATATGCGAACTGAGATCGTAAGAACTTTATTTAACAAAATTTAGGGTACCTCAATCTTATCATCTTCAAACGACTCCACATTTGTGGTAATGTACTTGTCTCATTTTCGTTTTTATTTTTCGAAACATCCCGGGAAGTTCTCAGAAGTCAGGCTATTCAGTTACCACGACGTTTCACCTTTCCTTGTCTCTTCGTCCCACCAGCGACGCCCTGAATAAACTACTTGCATTTAGGTAACAAAAAGAAACTGCAGTGGACTGAGTCTGGTGATTAAGGAGAGTGATCTATCGTGGTGATCCAATTAAGTCACATAAACTAACGGACAATTTCTGCTAAATGTACTCTCACACAAATTTGATCTCACGATGCACACAATCTCTCAAACGTATGAGAATCTCCATGTAGTATGCAGCTTTTACTGTTTGACCTTTACAAAAAAACTCATGTTGCGCAACCCCATTAATGTTAAAATTATAAGCAGCATAACTTTGATTGTGGACCCATTTTTTCAACATTCTTTCGTTAATGGTTCATCTGCTACTTTCCATTCCTCCAGTAAATAATTATGCTTGACGACATGCAAGTACAACTACGATTCGTCACCAGCCCAAGTAGTATTTGATCCTTCTCAGCCTTTGTTCTGGTGTTGATAACAACTTTGGGACGATTTTTACACACAATATTCGTAATTTCAAAAATTGTGTAAGATGATTTTCCCAAATTTAACAATAAATCGACGATCGAAAAGAACAAGAGACGCTCAATGTTGTCATCAAGATAGGAGGTTGAGGGTCGCCCTAGTCTTGCATCGTCTTTACTTACTGAAAGAATTAATCCATTTAATTTAAAAAGGGCTGTTTCCATTGATTTGTTAACTCCATATGAAGTGCAGCATTTTACCAATTTTCTGAGACTTTATCTCAACTTTTTCCAAAAGAATAATATTTAGTCAATGTTTCGTCTGTTGATCATTCTCCATTATCAACTAGAGTAGATCAGTTGATCTCACTACTATGTTACAGCCAGTACCCATGCCCATACTTCACCTTCACCTAACCCTAGAAGTTTAGTTCCCGTATTTATTGGACGGACTAAGTATATAAAAGGTGTCTTGAAACCACTAGAACGTTCGGATACTTTACAAATACGAATTTTCACGAGAAACTTTTCTTACAAATATTGCAAGGTTTGATATCACGCAAGAATCGTAATAGTGGCCTCGGTCATATTCATTAAAGTGATTTGATGGTAAATTCGATTTTTTTTTTGTTTAAATAGACATTCCTTCTTCAAGTAGAATGTCGAAAAGTTTCTCATGAAAACTCGATCCTACAAAGTTATCAGTCAGTCTTATTAAGTCAAAAAATTTAATGGTACACGACGTTCATTCCGTAAAAGCTCTTTTTAAATTAAATAAATGAAGGTAAAGAAATATATTCACAATATTTCCCGGAAAAGACGTTTTAATTTGTTTGTCAAATTCCAACATTCCCAACAATTCTCAAAACTGAATAAGAATAAGAAACAACGCGGAAATTAGATTGTGTACGAGTTCTAGATAAAAAGTTACATTCGAAATATCTTCTCTCCATAGACATTACGTTAGATGGTAAATAATATGCTTTCATGCACATACGTATAATACAGGAACTAAGTTTTCGTTGTATATATAACATATATATCCCTACAAACGTTTGGATGTTGATGAAATACCTACATATGTCAAACAACAGTCTAACTGCAGGTGCCGCTACTATTACAATCCTTGCACACGATGATCTTTTAGAGCACGCTCTATTTACACACTTTTCACTTCACCTCTTACTATTATGTACCTTGATGATGAACATTTTCAGTAAATGAGCACAAATTGTAGTTACCCTAACACCATAAAACTGTATGCAATGATTTAAAAGTGAAGCGGATAATAAAAGTCAGCTGTAAAATTAAAAAAGGTAAAAAATAATACCGAATAAAATAAAAAACCCAAGACATAAAATAATACTATATCCGCTTCGCCGAAAGCTCATCTCTTACTTTTTATTTATCACTCATTTAAGTCCGCACCTCAAACTGTCTTGGCTAAAATAAGATAACCAATACCACCTACGTACAAACAAATCACATATTTATGTATAATTGCATCGCAAATCGCGATCCCAGCGTACTTCTTATCAGTCGTATTATGTGACAGGATGGAAGTAAGTGACGAAGCGACACACGAAGAAGCCGACGTCAGCTCAACTAACATTAACCCCATCGGTGGTCGTAGCATGAAGAAACCCAGTATTGCGGTAGCCGGAGCCTCTACGTCCGAAGATGTATGTCCTTGGGATGTTTTCGCAACTTCAGCCACTGACCAACAGTCCAGATCGAGAAAGAATTCCACACAAATGGAATCGGGTAGTTCTTCTTCAGATCTGAGTACCGCTCTTACAGATGTCGGTGACCGGATGCGGAAATCTTGCGTTCTTACGCAACAATTTACGGTCGATTGTGATCGAAGGTAAGTCCTCGTGAAAATTTTCAATAATTCCGTAACGTATTTTAGTCGTTTGAGGGTGTTGAAAACGACACAATAAAATAATGTAATCAGGTGCAAATAAAGTTTAATATATACACTATGAACAATTATATACACTGATGATAAATGAAGAAAAACCAGTAGAAAAGAAGATGTAGTAATAACTAGACTGGATGATTAACTAGGTAAGGTAATTGGCGTAAAAATGTGAAATTTGAATCGGATGCAGAAAAGGGTCACTTTCTACTGGGTGAGAGCGTGACGATTTGAATAACATCAACTAAGGGTACAATACGAAAGGTTCGAAAGGGATTTGTAAAGAAGTTATAAAAATATAATGAAACTGAATGAAGAAACTATTATGTTAAAAATACAAAGGAAAAGTTAAATTTTAAATGTATAAAGATAGATATTATTTATGGTTATGAAGAAGAGTACAAAAGAAATAGAAGTTATAAATTCAAGAAATAGAAATGTGAAGGATTAGACATGCGTTAAGAAACAGAGACCGTAAAATTAGACATGGAATGTACAATGACATATTTACACAATATACAAAATTTTGAACTTAAATTTACAACCCTGGAAGAGGCGAGTGTAGCAATACACGCCACAGTATGATAATCTGTTATTCACAAACAAATGATACACATTGTTTTGAGTTGTCCTGGACTACAACTTAATGTAGGCCAGGTGATAATATTATAGTTATTTAGATGTTGATCGATGGTAAATTGATGTCATAATTAAACGCGGTGGTTCGTTTTATACATATATACATATTTACACTACGTTCAGTTTATTGATGATAATAATTGTCGAGAGAGTATTGCGTTTCATTTATTAGATGATGATAGTTTATAGATAATTGTGATATTGTTGAAGTGGCTTTTGATAGGGATAACTCAAACTGAACTGGAATGTTAAATTTTTAGTTTGAACTGCTTGATTAGAACTGCTTCATTTAATTAGTTGAAATCTTGATTTTGACTCTTTGAGTGAACTTGTTGAACTGTTCAACTAAAAACTATTGCCGAAAAGTGCTTCGCACATTTGAGTTTTTAATTCTCTTCAGTCCTTGAATAAGGTAACTTTGTTATCGAAAAGTGCTTCGGATATTTTGTGTCGTATTTTGGCGTTGGGGTTTGAGCTATCCAGTTTGTTCTACATTAGTAATTTCTGCTTTACTTTTAAACATTTTAGAAAAATTTGAACCATGTATATACCAGTATAATTAATACATTAGTGAAATTAGCTACCTACGAAAAAGTGGTTACAATTTACCACTTCAAAATAGTAACATAGTATTAGACTTTAAAGACCGCAATTTGCTTCTTTTTCGAGACAGTTGCAATTTACCATGGTCAATATTTATCTAATGGATGGAATGTTTCACCAATGTTTCTCAACTTAAATCTGAACGACTGATGGCCCAACAGGCATTAATAATCAAAAGTAAAAACAGTACAAACCTCAAAAATGAATCCAAAAAGTTCCTTGCTAGTGCGAAGATAGGACAGATCGCTAGTAATATTAAAACATTATAACATCCATCTGTGTTATTTAGAATTAATCATACGAAGTGTAGTTGCGGATTGAAATGTGTTTTTAATGTTAACTTACGTTTGTACATAAACAATGTAAAATAATATGAGTGGAAGCATTATCAATTACACCAATAATATAAAATACTACACTGTTTATTAATAAGAAGTATTACTTTGGTCGTAACGTTATTTCTTCGAGTAGACAGTAGTACTGCACAAAAAAGTGTCTCAAAAAATACCAATTAACATTAAAAACTTTAGCTTTCCTTTTAGACCATCTTCAAAAATACTGATGGCGGCAGGCACAGAGCAGCGCCGGGCTTCAGTTTCCGTGCCAATTAGATTTACGGAAAACAGTAACAGACCCTCATTGTCATCATTCGAAGAATCAGGTCCATCATCCACAGCGTCTCCTTTATTTAGTGATACAGACAATAATAATAAGCGCGATGGAGGATCCGCCTCCAAGACATTGCGAAAAAGCTCCAGTTTGACTAAAACGTGTTCAGTGAGTGGTATCAGTCCACCCATAATAAGCGTCAGTTCCGTGATCGACGACGTGGTGTCGACCACTAATGTCGCAACACCATTAGCCGAGACGCTGAGCCGGAAGAGCGACGAAAGTCCGATATCTCCCATTGCGGAAATTCCGTGTACCAGTCAACAGCAAAAGCAACAACAACCTCTGGCACCTTTAGCGGAACCTGACGCTGAATCACCCATAAGCGAAATTGTTGAATTCGAAACCGTCACTTCAAAAGAAGCAGAAGCCAAAAGTAATGATGTATGTCCTTGGGAAGATGAGTAAGTACTTAAATACATTACTCACTGACCAGAAAGTCACAAAATAAGTTATACCGGAAAGCCCTATCCCCACTATCGTACCAGTCAAAATACGCTCACGTCCAAGTAATTTTAGAAAAGCACAATAACCTTTAAAAGACGTTCAGGTTTATTTGGCCATTGTTATATGACGCAGTATAAAGGACACAGTATGTCGTTGAATATATAATTGGTCCAAACGCAGTCTCTCAACAATGTCGTTGTACCAACTACTTTGTTACTTTTAGTTCATAACTTGGAACCAGTTTAATTTCAATTCATTGGGTGGTGAAACATTATAAGATAACAAAGAACTTAGTCCATTTCCTTACATTAAAATTTTTAGCAGGATATTTTTCACCTTTTAGATTAAAAATAATTAAATGAAAATTGTATCAATTTTCAGTTTGAAATGGAAAACTAAACAAATACAGTTCCTAGAAATGTTTCTATTCAGTATATGAGTCATATATTTAATATATGTTCAAAAAACTAGTCAAATGGTTACGTACTTACATATCTAACACATTATTTAGTATAAAAATTTCAAAAAGAAATTGTAATTTCCTGCTTTTCAGATTTTTTCCTGAATTGGTAGAAAAATCGCTTCCTTAAGCCCAAATTTAAAAGTCCTAGTTCAACAAAATGTACCCTGTAGGTTTTGATGAACAGTGATACTTTTGACGGGTGGACAAACAGAAGGACGGACAACGATATGATCCAGCACGGGTTCTGTACAAAAGTCACAGAACCCCAAACACACAGTTTTGCATTTCATAAAGCATACACACTTATAAAAGGGACAAATTACGACGACAAGAATAGTGTCATAAAAAGATAATTTTGTATGTTGAGAATATTCACATATTACACTCAAACAGAAGGAAAACCTAAATAAATATTTCTGATGAATATCATATTTATCTCTTACATTAATGAGATTCATTTTTGAAATTAATTTGTACCTACTACATATTACCTCAAATTGTTGAGGATAAGTTTGTTACAACTATCACTCCCCCAAGCCAAAGATCCCGGATTCCATTCCCGGCAAGGACATGACAGCAGTAAAACAATTTTCCTCAATAATTTAAAGTAATATATAGTATATATAAATTAATTTCAAAAATGAATATCTCATTAATGTATTTAAATTTGACGACTAAAAAATCTGTGTTTCGATATTTATTTCAATATAGCTGGTGATGATTTTATTTAGGAATAAAATTCTTGGCAGGTTTTTTGAAAGCAGACACCTGAAGCTAAGTTTTTCCGATGTCTACAACTTCTTCATTAAAAAAAAATACTACTGATGCATTTTTTCCATGCTCTATTAAAAAAAAATTTCGCGGGGACAGAATCGCATTCAAAACAAGACGAATGGTCGCGTTAAGCACATTACTATAAAATTATTGAGAGACTGGGTTTACGTCATAAATATAGCTTGTTCGAACCAATCCAAAAATAATGGCAACCCTACATTGAACGCAATCGTTATATAGAAGATACAGAAATTTTTAACTACATCACTTTAAGTGTAGTCATATTAAGCAAAACCCAATTAAACTTTTCACAAAATTTTTATTTTCACTACTATAGTTTCGCTACACTGTAGCTTTTTCAAGTGAGTAATACATAGTACTGCTTAAGTTTACACAAATTATCCTATTTATAATCTAATCTAACTTAAGGGGTGGGGTTTTTTATTTTTAATAAGTTTAATAATGGTCAATTATTTAAATTTATCTGGTCGTTTAGCAATAGGTTGAGATAATAATTTTTTATTTTATTAATTTCTAATGATTTTAGAACATTTAATTTTGTGGTTTTTCGTAACACATGTAAAATTTTGAAATCTTCATTAACATTGTGGTTTTCAGCTATCAAGATTTCAAAATGTGTTAAGAAAAAGCACAAAATTAAATGTTCTAGAATCATTAGAAATTAACAAAATACAAATTATAATCCGGACATATTACTAAACGACCAGATAGATTTAAATAATTCACCATTATTAAACTTATTCAAAGTAAAAAACCCCACCCCTTAAGTTAAATTTGTTTATAAATATGATGTTTTGTGTATACTTAAGCGAAACTATAGTAGCGAAAATAAAAATTTTGTGAAAATTTTAATTGTGTTTTACTCAATATGGATTCTAACTTTAACCAAGTAACAGCCAGCGCAATCAATCATTTAAGTGTAGTCATTTCAATAGCATGCTAATATTAAATATTGTGAAACTACTCCGTTCTCGGAGCATTAATTTGGACAGGTACTATAGTGAGAAAAGTGACTTAGTGCAATTGTGTTTATAGTGCACGAAATTAAGATATGTAATAGATAATAATCCTTCTAATAGTATTTTGGTATGCATTGTAAAGCACTGATTGATTTTGTTCACTCAGTTTGAATAGTTTGGTTAAATTTACGACGAATTTAAGAATAATTCATTCATACATTTGTTACAGAGAAACATGCAGAACAGATGCCCCATTCGTAAAGACTTACGTCACATTCGGGCATCTCTAAAATGCGCAACTTTGTATTTCACCGCACACGTATGTTTTTCTCAATCAAAGACATGAATATTGCAAATCCTCAGAGATATTGGCATTTTTCATGTAATCTCCAACAAAATACGAAAATAGCCACTTCCTAATAGATGTTTATATAAACCAGCTTTTTCAGAAGGCACTCTATACTCATACATTAAAACTACTGTCCTTTGAAAGAATAACGTAAGTACATTAACTGATTGCTTTCTGCAATTGAGCCCTGTAGTTCGCAACCAGCGTTACATTATTTTTTTAAAGGACACTCTTATTATAGAAACACTGGTAGTATCAGTGGAGGATCGTTTTAATAATTATTAATAAAACTTTTATGTGTCGATGTTACTATCTGATGTTCATGTTTGTCTATTACTATTCGATTTCAATGTATGTTCTATGAATGTTACAAATATTCTAAGAAAAAGGAAAAATATTATGCAAGGTCTCTTTGGTTGAAACGGTGCAGTTACCAAAGAGTCTCTTTAAATAATACAAAAATAGATGTTACATGTATTTAAATGTACTTATGCTGTGCCGTGATGTGAGCCAATCGTATACATTTTTGTCTATCCAAATATCGCTTACATATATTATACCTATTATTTATCGTAATATATAACAGAGCACATTTTAAAAAGAATTTTCTGCACAAATTACTTATTGCTACTTTTAGACAAGTAATTTCCTCTATAAACGGTGTCAATGTCTATTTTAGTAAAATGATTGTCTATATGTCACATACTTAGTTGTATGTATAGGTGTTATACTAGTAAGACGTACATAATACAATAACGATCCTTATGTTACTATCAGAGACATGATTTTCCAAACAAATTGTTGCCACAATGAATTAAAAACGTACAAATTATGATCTCATCACTAGAACATTTAAAACGGAACAGGGAAAACCCTTTTACTTGCCCACTTAACACGACTCTTAAAAGAAACTTGATTCAGGGTATTTGAAAAAATAAATCTAAAAGCAAAAGCAAAAAAAAAAGATTACAAAGTGTAGGAATCGAGGTTTCAATAATTTAAAACTTATTAAGCTATCTCTGAGGGTTTAAAGCAATAAACAAGTAAATTACAGCTTCGCAACCCCGTGAGTTAATATTTAAATGCTTTTATCCAAAAAGGAGGAAGTTCAAAGTGCTGAAATGAAAAAAATATATCCATATGAGGTTATCCCAAAAATACTTTAATTTGATGTATATGTCAACTATGTTGTGCAACTGTGTTTTTCGAAGATTCAATTGAATATGAATTTCAATTTACCGGACCAATAGAGAGCGGTATGCCGAAATCGTTACCAGAATGTTGGAGTACAGCTAACTGGGGAACCAATTGGAAGTTCTTTGCAGATTCATAAGCACTTGAAACTGTAAAAAAGGGCGTGGGAATTTTCCGAATTTTCCCAACTAATAAGAAACAATAGTGTAATAGACTAGTTACTGGGAGAGGTACTAATGTTCTACACCGTGTGACTTAGCATTAGGCTAATTAGCTTCAACAGCTATAGCCAAATTTCGTTTTCGTTTTTAACGCAGCTTTGCACTTTCGCCTTTTGTTGGACAACTAGAGGGTAATCGTAATACTACATTTAACTATTTCTTGGTGATCCCCGCTAACATTAACACATGTTTAATTCGGTATTTCAGAAGATAAACAATTATAACTGTTCAACATTCGGATATAGATTTTGATACTCCTGTTACTACTGGTTGGGTAAATTAAAATTTATCAATTATACAGTCGTCAGGGGTACCGAATTGAACACATTTTTTACGTAAAATATGACAACTATTCGCATTGTTTCCAAATATACACCACGTACGATTTTCAAAATAGAGACCACCATCACGTGAAACGATTATCACCAACTAAATGTTAATTGGCACTTTATTCGTCGCGAAACAGGTGTTGCTTCATTATTGCTCATGCATTTTCTCAGTGTAGTTCTGACAAAAAGAAGCTGGAGCTCTATCTCGAACTATCATGAAGTTATCTTAGTAATTTCTCAGATTAACCAGTCCTGTCCAACGATAAGAAATTTGTTAGTATAAAAATTAGCAGTATACAATTAGAAATAGTTCTAATAGTTTCAATCAAATAAATGAATAAATGATGTGGTGTTGTATTCCGGGTTTTTTGGCCGTGGTCCGTGGAATTTGATTCTTCCAGACGTTTCGCCGAACTTCGCTGACGGCATCTTTAGTGGTGACTGCTGAGTCGTAACTTACGACGAAACGTCTGGAAGAATTAAATTCCACGGACCACGGCCAAAAAGCCCGGAATACAACACTACATCGATAGACGCCGGCCGTGAAAGCCTAAGAACTACAAATGAATAATTGTTAATATGTTTATGTCGGGTAAATAAATATCCAAATAGGAGTAAAACTTCTATCGTATGTGAGTACACACCCTTCAGGTTAATACAACTCCGATGTTGTCATATTTAACGTCAAAAATGATACAAAATGGCATACTGTGATTAAGTATTAACTCTTCTTTAAATACATCAAATTAAAGTTATTCTCTAGGGCTATCCGCGGATGGGTAGTTATTTATTTTTTTTATTTGAACATATTGAAAAATAGGCCAAAAGACGGACCTCATTGATACCCTCCTTTCTTCATATTCTGTAATAGTTTACCTTGAGAAAGGTGAAATTTGGTCAACGAACGATGGTTTCGAACCAATGAACCTACGACAGGGCCCTAATTTTATAATTAGGCTAAATACCGATGTAGACTCAGTTGTACGTTATTGCGCCAATAAATATGCTAGCCATGATAACGTACGAATTTAGAATAGTGTTAAATTTTATAAATCTTATGAATCCGTTAGTTAACTCCATTTACTCCATTTTAATGTGTTACCCGTTAAGGTAAACACTATTTTAGATTATAGAACAGAATAAAAAGTTTATTGTGTATTTGTGTAACATTCCTTGCTTATCATGTACTGATTGTAATTATTCGTTCTTGAATACGCAGTAAACTGTATAATGTTTTACAAAATCAAGAAAAATAAGAAAACTTTTCTGTTTTTGTTACAAACTGCTGAATACTTTTGAACTCATTAAATATATTCATTCAAAAACCTTAATAACAATCATATCATGATTAAGATGAAGGAATTATTATTGAGAACAGTAATTATTCAAACAAAAAAATTGAAAAGTACTAAAAGTCACTTAGTTTAACTTTTAAATATCTGAATGTCAAAATCACTTAGTTTTTGGAAATTTTAGGATGAAAGACACCAAAGTATTGGAGCTTAAAATTATATGAAAAGCAAAAATACAGTATCACCTGATCTTTCGAAAATCGATAGATCCAGATGATAGCTTTATTAGTGGCGAACATTTGCTTATCCGCCATAAAAGTAAATCTTACAGATTACACTGGTGATAATACGTGATTATTTTTTCTTAGAATGTAGAAGTATTGAATTAAATAAAATTATAATTAAGTGGAATTGTTATTAGAAAATGCTTAAGAGATTTAATATAATCGGCATACCTAATTGTTAAACTGTGGCCTAATATTATTAATACATGGTATGGTACTTAAACAAGATATTTCTTTTAATAATAATCCTTTAAAATGAAAATTTAAAAGTATTAACCGTACGCTTTAGTGGTTCCAATTGAGAGTAACGTCTTTATTTTTTGAGTTATATTAACCACCCGCAATTACCTAATCTTACACGCATTTTAATTTAAAAAATCCTTCTGATTTAAATTAATCCTGAACTCATCTTGTGGAATCGATGACAAATTGTCATACTTACTTTCCACCAATCAGGATAATACATTAAAATATAAGTACATTGTATTATTTATTAATAATGATTTACTTTTAAATTTAGTTTAAGTCGTTGTGGTAATGTTATTGAAGGGAGTATCTAACTAGTCCATTTCCTATAGGTACTATTTCGAAATACTAGCTATTTCGAAAAATAACAGAACAGCTACCATTATGTCTAATGTTAAAGTTACTAGTGTTATTTTTTTGTAATGTGTATAGTTTAAAAAAATAAAACAGTAAGTTTCCTAGAACTGACACAACCTCTATTGTAACGTGTGGTATAAATGATAATAATAATCACTGCAGAAATCAGCATGTTTTGCTTAACAAAAATTTCCAATACTCATTCACAAGAACAAAATGAGAAAATAGAAAAATCATCTTACATAAACATTACAATGTGATCTAATGGTCACAATTAAACACTAGCTTGAAATGTAAGATCACAAGTTGTTCTTCTACCACATTATTATCAAAAGTTGGCAACAGTGAAAACATAGTGATGTGTATATAGTTTTATATTTGTAAGTAGAACATTATTACTGTTGCGTTGTAATTTTGTCTGAAATGAAACATTGTTGACAGATAATTAAACTTAAGTAATTGTAGTGTAAATAAATATACAAAAAAGTATAACGTATTTAATTTAATAATCAGCTGTTTGTCGATAGTTTCATTCATAAGAACTTCTGTTTCATCAATACCTCCTAAATTGTTCACTATACAATCAGAATTCCATTGAAAAATATTAAGTATATCTCCAGTTATATAAAAACAAGAAATTGACACAAACTCAACAAGAAAATCTCTAGCTTTATGTCAAACTGACCACCTTATTTGAATTTGTCGTTTGACAAATATTATTTTAATATTTTCTATTTATTAATTTACTCACAATTATAGAATAAAACTTGAAATAAAGAAAAAAGCGAATAATAAAAAACCGCATGGCTAAGTTTTAATTCAAAATATTTAAAAAAAAACAATACATATCTTCTAACATTCAGAATATCCCTCAAATTAATGAATATTTAAATTTTAATTTCATTTCTAGTAAAAATTGTAAATACCAACTATAATCTTCGATTTGTGTACTTTTTTCTGATCACACCTCGTATACTGTCACCGCTTTGTTTGCCATCTACATCAGACAAGTTACTTTAGAACAAACAGAAGAACAGATACCGTTAAAAACTGTAGTCATCTGTTTAACATTTCTTTCTAAACTCAAATATATTCCTTCGTAAATAAAAAAACCTTTTCCTAATTGTTTATAAACGAATATGAGTGATATAGATGATACATTATTTTTTATTAAAAAACAGTTTATGTGTTGTGTACCACTAAATCAATTTAATTGGAAGGTAAATAAAGAACACGTGGTAAGTTAATAGTTAATTTCATTCGTAGTATTTTTTGATACAGAATTTGGTTGAAAATGCCTCCACAAATGTTCAAGAAATTCTGGTTAATAACACAGTCAATAATTCCATTTTAAATAAGTATCCAATCAAAGCAAGCTATCAGACTGCGTTTTTAAAATGTATTATAAACAATTTAGAGAAGAAGAATACTGAAATCCATGATTGTTTGTTTGATGCCTTAGGACGGTCGATGGCGCTGCCTGCCTCATCAATATACCATTTTAAACATTTTGTTTTTCAAAACTTCGAACCAATTATTATACAAGAAAACACAAACATAATTTCCAGTGGTACTACAGGACTGTGTGTTTGGGAAGTAAGGAAAAATAAAAGCTTTCTATAGAAAATGGCAAAATGCATTCGCTTTAGTGATTCATAAAGATCAAAATACTATTTTATCAACATTATTTTTATTATTTTAATTATAAAACTAAAACTGATACTTTTGATTAGGCGTCTGTTGTTTTATCAGAATGGTGTGTGGCAAACAGGGAGAGATTGAAAGGAAAAAGCATTTTAGAACTAGGATCTGGATTGGGACTAACTGGAATTACAATTTCTCGATATTGCAATCCAAAAATAATACGGTTCAGTGATTGTCATCAACAAGTTGTCGATATTTTAACAAATAACATTAAATTAAATTTACATAATACCTTATTAACATCTGACAAATCTACCAATGTTTCTCCAGTAATTCTCAAATTTATTAGTGACAATCAAATCGTAGAGGTGCTAAAATTATTTTGGGAAGAAATTGACGAAAATTTCTGCAAAAATTTAGAAGTTGACTATGTTATTGCAGCTGACGTCGTTTACGATTTTTCGCTCTTTCCAGCCCTTATAAAAGCTCTAAAGCTTCTTATCTATTATTGTAACGTAACAGTAATTTTTGCTTGCACCCAACGAAATCCTGAAACGTTGGAATCATTTCTGAAAATTATTGGTAAGTGCGTTTTGTATAACTTTACCGTTACTTTTTGGGCTAACACATATTTTCTGTGTCATCGTCAGAGAAAACAGTAAATGTACGATACCATCTAATTTACATTTATCTAATAATCATCGTTGTTAATCACAGTTCGTTAATAAAACATTTATTTTAGTCGACAATTCACTTTCACTAACTAAATTAAATGTTCCCGAACAAAAAGAATTCATCTGGCCGAATGACGTTCCAGTGAAGATCTTTTGTATTCATCGTGACGAAGTGAAAGGTAAAGTAAATATCATTCGAATTAATTCTAATGTTAAAATTAACTCCCATAGGCAAAAGTAATTAACCGGTTTGTGTAAGCGGAACTAAGTCTTTACGTACATTTTTCTAATTATTTATCCAATTTAGACAAGCACGGTATGTATCATGTATAACGCGGAACTTGACTTGAAGAAATGTCACCGCTTATAAGAAGTTCCGGTCTGAGTTTAAAAAGGATTCGGGGATAATGTAGTGTAATTGCAAAAATTGTTTCAATAAATAAGAAATTAGACGAATTCGACAAAATAAGTTTAAAAAAATTTTTTTTTTGTGTTTCATTCCCACCAGTTACTCGTGCTGGTGGGCGGGTAGTCCCTCCGACCTACACTATAGTGCAAATCCGGAGTGTAGGGCGTAAGGCCCTCTTCAGTCTCCTTTTAGGAATCCTGGAAATGGGTGGGTGGTATGGTTAGGTTGAAAGATTATTTGTGGAATATTACTGTCCCAGCATTTGCCTAAATGGTCCAAGGAAATCACAGAAAACTTGGACCAGAGTAGCCGGACCCGGGTTCGAACAGGCGACTTTAGTATGACAAATATTCCATCGATTATTCACCAATTGGAAACTGACTTTAATAGAAGTTGTACAATTCTATGGGGGCTATCTAATGCTATGATTCGGTACCCGGTCCGAGTCCTTAAAATGGCCCCGGGACTCTCAACCATTTTTATGGAAACGTTAATATTTTATTGCAGATTTTCATTCTACGAAAAAAATACGCTCAAATATGATTTTAAGATTTTTTTTCTTAATACACTTTCTAGGGTTTGAAACCACACATAATAACCCTTTAACACCCAAAACTCAATAACTATTCATTAATTGAAAAAAATGCTGCAAGTGGAATTTTGACTATTTTCACATATATAAACTTAATAGCTAAAAGATAAATTTGTAATCTTCTCTAAATTTATTTCACCTCGAATGTGTACTTGTTAACAACTGAAGTAGAAATTTAGTTGGTATTTCGTTCGCCAATATACAATCTAACCAACTAATTTATAAACTATATAAGGAACTCTGCGTAATTTGCTTTTTAATAGATCATTAAGTTGTACTAGTTAATTTCTTGAAGTATAACATAAATACGTGGAGGCGGCATATAATATCCCTATCTATGTTACATACACCTATCGTATCTCTCTCCAGCAATCAGTTATACTAGAAGTGCATCCCAAAAAAAAAAAGAAGGTATTAAAATCCTTTTTCTTCTAATTATAAAGGATCACAGATCCTACATTTGGAACGCGTCCTACACAGTAGGCTCAGCGCACCGAAAGCCATATCCCACGACAGGTTTCTACCTATCGGGTCTCATCAGGTGGGCGCTGGCAAAGAGGCTTTGACAAGCTATATAATAAATAAATGTGGAATCAACAGCAACAGCTACTCCGAGGGCTAATACCCCTACCGGCATTGAACTACTCTGTTGTTTCTGAATGATTCTCAAAAGTCTCATGAGACCCGATAGACTCGATACGGCTTTCAGTGCGCTGAGCCTACTGTGTAGGATGCGTTCCAAATGTAGGATCTGTGATTCTTTATAATTAGACGAAAAAGAATTTAAACACCTTCTTGTTTTTTTTTTTTTTTTAATTGTTATATTCGTCTAATAATCATTCGGAATCAACAGTGTAATTCAATGCCGGTAAGGGTATTAGCCCTCGGAGTAGTTGTTTCTGTTGATTCAACATTTATATTTAGAAGTGCATTGTTTAGCTAACGTATAATAATATGTTTATTTATAAATTTAATTTAATTTTCGTTATTAAAGCATTTTTGGACATTTTTTTCATAGGAGACAAATACAAATATAATTTTGTTTTCTATATTTTACAGATCTGACTGATTGAAGATGAATATAAAATCGCATCAACGAAACGTTTGAATTTTTATTTAACATTCCAACATCCACACATTGCGCATAAAAATGTACTTAAACTGAATAATATTAAAGAAAGTTACAAAAAACTCATGCTTAATTTCTTTGTGAAATTGTTATTGCAAAAACACTTAGTTATAATAATTATTATAAATAATTAATTCTTTAATTGTGTGTGTGTGTGTGTGTCTGTCAAAAATAAGTAGAATAAGTTTAAATGCTATTTCGAAAATTAAGTATAATTGTAAAAATTATTATTACTAAAAGTGCCCTACCTATGTATATAGAAAGGTAAATGATTTGGCAATTATTAACCATTGACACTGTTGATTTAAAGAGAAATCACTATTATGACTTTCGTAACGTAGGCTACAGAAATTTTACTGCTTAAAGACAACTGCATATTGATAAACGAAATGAATTTGCATACGAAGTATCGGTCGTAATTTATTTTCTAATATCTTATACAAATTTCTCTTTATTATTATTCATTCATCGAGTGCTAAACATTTCATTGTGCTGCATAAACAATATTATACGACTGAATGTGACCCAATCAACATTACTTATAAAATTACTTAAAAACATGAAAACACAAAATAAAACACCTTTAATTAATTAAGTGTTTAAAATTGAAAAAGCTTCAGACAAAAAATACTGCTGCACAGTCGTTACCATATTACAGGTTCAAAAGGAGTGGTGTGTTTACCAGATACTCTTTGGTTGTTTACATAATCTTTCTTTGCTATTAGAGCCTTCTTAATTTCAAGGAATTCTAATAGAGTTAGCTTTCCACTTTTGGATTGACAATGGAGTAATTTTAAATTATTAATGTATAACATATAAACAATGTTCTGTCAGACCCGTAAAATATTTTTTATTCCTAATATTAGATAGGTGTTCTTTGAAGCGGACTTCTAAAGAAGGACCCGTTTGTCCAATATACAGGGCATTGCAATCTTGGCAATTTAGCTGGTAGACCTTATTTTTTTGTGTTATATGTAATCTTCTAACATTAACATGGAACCTGTATTAAATTTATTTACTTCTGTTGTACTTGGATAAAACTTACTTAAAAAGTTCTTAATTTTGTAACTAGAACTTTTGATATAGTTGATAGAACAAAAATTTTTATCAGAATTGGTCATCTAAAGGATGTGAAGTACTTTTCTAAGTGTTTTATTTAACAATTACGTATCAATAGTATCTAAGCAATAACCATTGTTTATAACGATGTGTTTAATTATGTTTAGTTCTGATAAAAAGTCTTATTTTTCGAGTAGGATATTTACTACCTATATGAAAGACTATAAAAAGTGGAATGTTTAATGCTAAATGACTGATAGGAACTATCTGGTATTATATCTGATGTGGTAGGTTTTCGGAAATTTTTGTATCCAAGTATATTACTTTTATGATAAAATATTAGGTCAAGAAAGAATAACTGTCTCTCAGATTCTATTTCTGTTGTAAATACAATGTTTTTGTTCAAAGAATTTGTCATATTTTAAAAATTGTCTAGTTGTCTAGATATCGGAAAGTACTGGAGATAACGGAGATCCTATGGGGATTCCTTCTCGCTCAATAAACTATTTACCTTCAAGTTCGAAATAAGCTTGAGATATACAAAGTTTTATTATTTCCAGAAATTCCTTCTTTTCAGTATCTGGTAAATTTGAATTATTTGACCGGATTCAGCTTTATAATTCAGTTTATTTAATGAAAAGGTATTGTCAAATCTATAAATTTTGTAAACCGGAGCGTATATATATATATAGAACTTAAGACTGACGCTACTTGTAAATATCAATTAGAATTTTTAGAGACACTCAACAACTGCAAAAATATCGTACCGACGGATTTTCATTGGAAATATAAATTAATGAATCCGGTGGCACCATGTTTTTATGGATTATCAAAAATCCATAAAGAAGGATTGCCCCTGAGACCAGTAGTGTCCTATATAAACGCTCCGGTTTACAAAATTTATAGATTTGACAATACCTTTTCATTAAATAAACTGAATTATAAAGCTGAATCCGGTCAATAATTCAAATTTACCAGATACTGAAAAGAAGGAATTTCTGGAAATAATAAAACTTTGTATATCTCAAGCTTATTTCGAACTTGAAGGTAAATAGTTTATTGAGCGAGAAGGAATCCCCATAGGATCTCCGTTATCTCCAGTACTTTCCGATATATATATATATATTACTATCCAGCAAATTATTGATTTTCTTTATATAATTTATTTTATTTAAAACAACAACAGTATTGCCTTTATCAGCATTTAAAATGATCAGATTTTCGTAGATACATTCTTGTTTTATAGATTTGACTATTTTAATTTCCTTTGAAGAAACGTTTACATTATGTCTAATTATGAGTCTGGGATCAAAAACAACACATTTTCATTAATACATATTACAAGAAGTAGTTGTCAGCTTTAGAATAACATTTCATTTTCGAGCTCACAATATATCAAAAGTGGCCCTTATCAGCCCAGTTACTTTTAAGTTTATATACTATATAACAGTTTCTGAGGAAAAAGACACCAAATCTTAAAAACTCATTCCGCAAATTTCCAAAACCTTTTATTTTAATACGACTTTCATTGATTGTTAATCTACCTGTTCGGACTTAAAATCTCACGTTTTTCAACCACAGAATTAAGTTACTTTATTACTAATAAAGCAATACATCTTAATAAGCCCAGTACTGTGGCTCGTGCGTAAATTTCTGTTCCGCATATGTGGTACACATCCTCTTGCATGGTGCATTTGAACAACCATAGCAAAAACTATCGCCTGCCCCACTAATATACCGTTAATAATAAAATTAACTGAAATAAGCACGGAAACGGCAGCAAATGCCTCGCCATCCGACCAGGCTATAAAATGATATTAACTCAATACGAAAAAAATGGAATATCTTCAACGAAGCGCTAGGACTATAACGCGAATGATGTTATGATGTATTTAATCGCTAAATATCGATTAATTAAATAATGAAAAAGACTATTAATGACACGAGGCACGCTCAAACAAGCACAACATAAAAAATGATAAAAGAAAGGACAGTTGATGGTAAGAAATGTTACTCTTGTTAAAACATGACGTAAGTATTAATCCAGAAATTTATATTACATATACATTAATTATGCGTTTATATCAGTATCTCATAATAAATTCCTAACACACGTGAAAAGTGCAATTGAAGATGAATTACGTACAAAGTTTTTGTTGTGACTAAATCTTTTATTCTTAGGGCAGCAGTTCAATATTTAGGGCACGCGACCAAATGGCTATGTTAGGTTAGGTTAGGTTAGGTTAAATTAGGTTCTTATCACCTTACTGCATATAAACATTTTCACGAATTGAAAATGTCCTTATTATATTTCCTAATAATGAGCTTTCCAATTATATAATTCCGCCCTCTGATGAGCATGCCCTAAACACTAATCCGCCACCAATTCAGTATTATATAGAGGTGGTTTAGGTTAAATTAAGTTCTTTATGTTAAGATCCTTACTAGAAAAGGACATTGTTGAGCATTACTGAATCCCACAATAAGTAGGAAATACGAGGGTAGTTTGATAAGTCCGTGACTTTTTGAATTTCCCGGACTGATTAAGAATTACTTTTTGCGTAAAATATCCCTTAAAGAAATTAAGGAGAGGCTTGATAAACACTATGCAATACTGACTCTGCACCGTCGATTTCAATAATCAAAAAGTGGTTTAATGAGTTTCGTTGTGACCGTACCAGTACAAATGACACCGGACGTTTAAATCGCCCACAAGAAGTCGTTACGCCAGAAATCGTTGACAAAATCCATGGAATGATACGATATTAGATGAAATAAGGTTGAAAGTGCGTGAGCTGTCTGAGGGTGTAGGCATCTCAACTGAGCGACTGCATCACATTTTGCATTTTGCATGAATATTTGGACATTAAAAAGCTGTCGGCACGATGGACGATATGTGCGGCGATTACTCACGATCGACCATGTGACAAGTTCAAATGAGTGTTTGAAGATGTACAGCAGTTTTTGCGCCGTTTCGTTACCATGAATGAGACATGGATCCATCAGCCATACTAGAGACCAGAAACCAAGCAACAATCGAAACAATGGGTTTCTACGAGTGAACGTACACCGAAGAAAGTTAAGTTGGGTCTATCGGCTAACAAAGTCATGGCCGCAGTATTCTGGGATTCACACGGTATAATTCATTTTGATTACCTTGAAAAAGGTAAAACGATCAACGATCAACAGTAAATATTATTCAGAGTTGCTAAACAGATTTGACACTGTTTTGAAGCAGAGACGACCGCATTTAGCCAAGCAAAAAGTGTTGTTCCATTATGACAATACACGGTTGCATACGTGCGTAGTCGCCATGGCAAAATTTCATCGATTGGGCTACGAACTGCTACGCCATCCACCTTATTCTCCGGATTTAGCCCCTTGCGACTATGTTCTGTTTTCAAACCTGAATAAATGGCTGGGCAGTAAAAGATTTGGGTCGAATGAAGAGGGCATCGTGGAAACAATTTTATTATTTAGAAGGAGTAAAAAAATGTATCGAGCTAAAAGAACATGATATTGAAAAATAAAATATTTTTTTGGCGCAAAACTGATGCTTTCCTATAAATATCACGGACTTTTCAAACCACCCTCGTATCTATGCTGTCTGTAATTATTCATAGAACGCTTCTTAAAGGCAGTAGATAGGATACTTGGTGTTCTGTCGGAACTGTCTACGAAGTATTGATGATAACCAATGAGTTCGAAACCGCCATACACGTCAGGCAATTTCGACAAAATACTAACCAAGAGCATTTTTTTAGTACATGACAAATATTTAAATACCAAGACGGGTTTTGCAGGTGTAGATAATAACCGTATATTTCACTATGGGCATAATAGCATTTGCAACAACAAAATAAGTACTTTTTATTCCATTTCGCGTGAAACTAGAGCAAAGTTGCGGTAAGCCAGAAAACTGTTTTGCAAGCTAGAACCACTAGAACACAGAATAAGTATAATAATATAATTTCGCATAAACGTGTGAACGTGATCCGGCAACGGTAAGATATAACTAGCGGACACTTTAGTTAGTAACTGTACCTTTGTATAAAAGATACATTTATATAGATGTAAGTATACATCAGTGTATGTATATATGACACATAATGTGCATATGTGTATTCACCTAGTTATTAGAATAATGTCACATTCGTGGATAGAACCGTAGATGTCGTGTTGATAATGAAATGGCTCTACTTACAACACACCAGTTTATCATTATTTATTGTTTTTCATAGCATTAACCGTTATTACGAATTTTTTCACGTTTTGAATCAGTAGATAATAGTAAATTATTTAGTATGTAATAACTTACCAACAGTTTTACCTTAAGAAGATACGAAAACGTTTGAAGTATAAAGGAATTTAATTAATATTTATAAAAGAACAGGAAAAGAAATCAATAGTAACAGTTTACAGAATCGATAAGAATACTCGACAAAAGATTGCAACAGTCTAAAACATAGGAATTAACATATTACACCAAATGTGATTGGAACACATTTCAAACTCTTGTAACGTTCTTCTGTAGGTATATGAGCACCACTTTTTGTAAATCAACACAGTTTATATAATCCGAACTATTCATACGAATTCGTATGTATCACAGTTGGCCAAGGCCTTCATTAAAAAGCTCCAGTACCTAAGCCCAAAGCCCTTACTTAAAGTGCTTTGACCCTTAAAGCTCCAAGTGTATTTTAAGATCTAAGGGCTTCGAATTACCAATTATTTCGAGAAATAAGTAAGTTCAATGGCTTAAGCATTTATGCGAGCGCACAGGCTTGAATCAAACCAAAAGGCCTTAAAATACATCAAAAGATTTTTGAAAATATTCAAGCCCTTTTGTTGTTTTTTAATACAACCCAGATTGTTTTTTATATTATTTTTTAATTTCGACTTTAAAGTTAGTGTTTCAAGCTTTGAATCAGCGTGAAACACAAATTACAAAGCAATTCTATGAAGTAATTCGTTAACCAAGCCCTTATACTTCTTCACTAAAGGACTGGAAATACAGTACATTTAAGTATTAAAAAGACTGGAAGCACATTTTCAAGCAGAAAGCACTAACCACAGCAAACCAGAAGAACAAAAATGAGGACAGGGCTCGGCAAGAGGTTTGAAAGTAGAATTACACTCGTTAGACTTTGTGAAATCATATTTGCTAATATTTGTCGTTATCCATCTTCACACTTAGTGAATAAAAAGTGGAACTTGTTTACATTTAATATTTGCAGCTCGTATAAAAAAAGCCATTAAATATATAACTTTCATATGTGATTCATTAAATAGGCACATAATTGCGTAGAGTACGACATAAACCGTTAATATAATCAACAAAAGGAAAATGAGAGAAGCGAAACCATAAAATGGTAAAAAATGTACAATTTGCACATTTAATTCTTAAGCAAATAAAATATACGCCTACAGGCAATAGATGACCAGTTTCTTTTAGTTTATCGGCCATAATGAGATGGAGAGTCTCGGACACGTGATTAGATATTTGCGAGACTTTCGCTGTGGTCATTCAATGTAATAATAATTTGAAATAAACCTAACTTTAAACAACACCTCTAGATAACTGAACGGTATGCTAAGATCACTAGAAAAATATGTACAACAGAATAGGTAAACCATTAATGTCGGCAAAACAAAAATAATGATGTTTAGAAATGGCGGAGAAAAAAAAAAGATGAAAGTTGGAAACTATGTAATAAAGATGTAGAGGTGGTTGACAAATTTAAATATTTGGGGTTCTGGTTTAATACGAGAAATTATATGGAGAAACATACGAGGACGATGGTAGGGAAAGCACAAAAAGCGGCGAATATAACGTGGGGAATTTGCAAACCGGCAGGGAGGGATAATATGAACTAAGAAATGTATTTAATGAATTCTTTAGTAAGGACAATAGCTGTATATGTAGTGGAAATTTAGGGGTGAGGGAATTTAAGAGAAATGTGCAAACATCAATCGAGATTATGTAAAATTGCGTTGGGGGTATCTAGGAACACTCCAAAATACATATGGAGACCTGAGATAGGGGTTAATTCTATATGGTTAACTATCATAGAAAGGGCGTGTAAATATTTGTGTGAGGTGCACAGATTGAGTAACGATAGGTGGCCTAAAATTTGCCTCCTAGAGGAATATAGGGCAATACTGAATGGTGTACCGTCAAAATGGGGTAAAGAATAAAAGGAATATATATAGGTGAAGTTTTTAAGATGATGTGGGAAAATAAACATATAGATGAGATAGAAGGTTTACTAAATAAGGGTGTAGATAAACTAAGGAACAAAACAAAAGAGAATGAATGGGAAGCGATCGTGAAGTCGTCGTTTAATAACAAGTACAAAGAACTCATACTAGGTGGCGAGGGCGCTGCATACTTAAATAAAAGATGTAAAAATAAGACGCATAAAGAAATTTGAGCAAGGGATAGATGCGGAAACATAGGCAGGACAGGAAAGAAAGGCTCTAAGAAGTGGGTGTGTTGATTGTGTTATTGGGAAAATGGACTTTAGGGCACTTAATGTGATGTAAAAATGCAATGAAGGATCAAAAACAAAAAATTATAGATTTTATTATGGAGTGCAGAAATGGGGGAGATGATGTAGACCTTGAGGAATTACTAAAAGAGGCTTTAAAAGGTGACGTGATACCGGAATTATGTGATTATTTCCACCAGGTTGAAATAAATCTAAGGGAATGTAAGGGAACTATTCCTAGTGAATTGAAATCAGTAAATGTAAATAAGATTTTTAACCAGAATGATGGAAGCAAATTGCAAAAACTCCATGTAAAGGAGCATGTAATGAAAATAATAAATAAATAAAAAATAAACAATACCACAAATAAAGTCTTAGCCATGCATGGTAGTTATATATTATATATAATATTCTTAAACTTCTTTTGTTTTCTCTCCTAAATATCTTTTAATCTATTTTATTCGAATTCCTTGCCCATTGCCAACGTGTAATTTTGTATAAACTCACGGTGCTATAGCATTGATATCATAACGACTAACGTGAGAAAAGTAAACGTTTGTCAATTACAAAAGTAACCTAACATGTAGCAATAGGTATTCATATTATGTTCTCATTCGACCATTAATGACACAAAAAAGCAATAATAGATGTGAGTATAAAACGTATACAACGGGTGGTTGCTACATGAAATTAATTGAGAAATACAAACATTGACGTTTTTGATGCAAATTTTGTTACGAAATGTCACAAGAAAAGAGCAATTTCCAATTTTATAGCATGTCATAATTCACTGAGCTATCGATTTCGATTTCTCACTAACATGTACATAGAAGTGTAATAAATCTTAAAATGGGAACGTGTTTCATTGCAAAAAAAGTGCGCGACCATTTTCACCTAAAACCACATGCGTAGTGTAGATGCAATAAAATATTCTTTAACAGAAATGTGAAAGCATTTCTCCATGTTGATACGTTTAATGTGATTATAAGTTGATGTATCATCTCGTATACATTTATTTCTATAACGTTATTAGGTGCAGTACTTTTTGTTTCGTAGAAGATAGAATTTAATACCGTTTTAATAAAGGTCTAGTATTTCTGTTAAACCAAGCTCTTATATGGGTTTTACCACTTCATTTCCCTCTTCGGGAGATTATAAGGTTTCGTGTAAATCGGCTGGAAATTGTACACCAACTTCCTCTTTTATAAGTATGTACCCACAGATTAATATTCTTATCCTGAATCAGCAGGAAATGAAATATAAGCATCAGATATCTCAACAAAATCGACCGAACAAAAATAACAAACAAAATAATTCATACGGAAGAGACTCAAAGGTGAAACGATTCGTCGTGATTTTATTAATATATTTTGTTAAATTATTAAAACAACTTTGTTTTATTTCTTAAGTTATACTGGAGTTCAAACATATTAGTGCCTTTTCTATTAAATATTTAAAAATTAATAGAATTATTTAAAATCATACCGTTTTCTTCATTTGTCTTCGTTTTCCTCCTCTAGCGAAAAAATCACATATGCACAATCACTAAACACCCTGTAAAGAAAAGAGGATTATAAGTATGATCTGCTAAGAAATACAATCATCCGAATGACCCTCTCATTTATGCACTAACTAATTGCTTTCATAAATAAAAATTAGCTCTAATCTGCAAATTATCACGAGAAAACTAAATTAATAAATAGGATAGACTACGAATGATCCTATAAAAACATAAATAAACATGATATATATACAAAGCAAAATTAGGAAAATATTCTTCTAGTTTGAAGCTAACGATTTTCCACAAATTTAAAACCGTTGATTTCAAAAAATTTATAATACATTCAAAGACAAAATAAAAGATCATTATGAAGCATGGTCTCCACAGATCGAAAATATCCACTAAATAACAATAATACCGTCCACAACGTTAAAAGTTTTTTGATAATAGATTTTTGTGAGTTTCTCATTAACTGCAAAATAGAATTATACCTATAGTTTTCTTGTAAAGTAAAGCTAAACAAAGAAACCCCTATCCTTTTCATAATTTTAATTTAACTAACTTCAGAAATATACAAACACTTTCTGCAGGAGAATATAAATATAAATATAAATATAAATATAAATATAAATATAAATATAAATATAAATATAAATATAAATATAAATATAAATATAAATATAAATATAAATATAAATATAAATATAAATATAAATATAAATATAAATATAAATATAAATATAAATATAAATATAAATATAAATATAAATATAAATATAAATATAAATATAAATATAAATATAAATATGGAATCAACAGAAACAACTACTCCGAGGGCTAATACCCCTACCGCCATTGAATTACACTGTTGATTTCGATGGACTTTTAGACGAAAATATAACATATTCAAAAAAGAAGGAATTAAAATCCTTTTTCATCTAAATTTTAAGATCAAAGATCTCACATTTTGAACGCGTCCTACCAAGTAGGCACAACGAACCGAAAGCCATATCCCACGACCGGTTTCGACCATCGGGTCTCATCAGGTGGGCGCTGGCAGAAAAGCCTTTACAGGCTATATTATAAATATAAATATGGAATCAACAGAAACAACTACTCCGACGTGTTCAAAATGTGAGATCCCTGATCTTAAAATTTAGATGAATAAGGATTTTAATTCCTTCTTTTTTGAATAAATCATAATATTGTTTTTTCGTTTAAGTTATTTTGATGTTTCAATAGTCATCTATTAATGTATCCCTAATTGTAAGTCACGGTGGCCTCTCATCAGTTCATGCTGGTTTTGAGTCAGCTTCATTGATTAATGAATCAATATGCTGTATTTATTCCCATTTATCTATTACCAATGTATATTATACAATTTATAATTTGCTATTGTAGTTACATTATTTTGAAACTTTTTTGTCTTCCGCCTTATGAAGTAATATTATCAAGAGAATTTCTTTCGAGTTATTTGTGTGCATTCCGCGTTATGAGATACACAACAATTTTTCTTTTAAATGTCCTAGGCGGAGTTATCAAGGTTTTGCATCATACTGCACTTTCTGAAATTGCCTCAACCGCTACCAACTGATGCACCAGATAAACATAACCGTTAGGACGTTTTAAATTCTAGGAAACGATAAAAATTTTCATATTTATATCATGTGTAAGCAAAATTTATCACGTTGTGTTTCTATTAAGTACTTCTCTTTACGTGACTCGCCACTGATATGTCTTTAAATTTAACAATTAGTAGGAAATATCATGTAATAAGAACCTTCTAATAGCGTTTTTGTTTAAAGTCGTCATTATGATCTTAAGCTAATGGTTCTATACAACTTATAACAAAAACATGCCCGTAAAAATTAAAACTTTTTAGATATGACATATTTGTTTCAAAATAGTAGGTACACATATTATTAATTTTGAAATATGACCTAGGCGTTTTAGCCATTTTGGTATTGTATTTTGTAACAAAATGTGGTGGCTATTGAGATGAACTATCTGGAGACCACCTTCACTTATAGAAATTAATTTTACTCATTAAACCAATATAATATCTGTTATAATTCTTTTCCAGTATTAAAATAATGCATCTGCTTAAAGTATTCATAATTTATTATTATTCATCCTGACGGGTAAGTACATCGCTACGAAATCTGTGTGTCAGAGTTACCATATTGCTAAGACGTTTGGTCTTACCTACGTGGTACATAGTAGATGACAGCATAATTGAAATAACAGAAATTGAATAATAATATAAATATTTAATTAAAAATGCAATTTAATAATGAACTTCTTTAGTTCAAACAAAAAATTTTAATAAGTGTATTCGGGCTTGTTGCCCATGGTCGTTGGGATTTTACTCCTGACGTTTCGCCTCAGCTGCGGCAGGCATTCTCAAAGATTGATGGTCGCTGTTGGTCTCGGTCGAAGTGTTCGTTGGCGCTCGTTGTCAAGAAACAATCAATACGGTAGCTTATTGTGAGACAATGAACAATCTGCTCCGTGCAATCCAGAATAAAAGACGTGGCAAGTTGAGCAAGAGCATCGTTTTGCTGCATGACAATGCCCGTCCGCATGTGGCTAATCGGACCAAATATCTCATTCCATCTTTTCATTGGGAAACTCTACAGCATCCTCTGTATAGACCTGATCTGGCGCCCAATGACTGCCATTTGTTCCTGCACTTGAAGAAACATCTGAACGGTCAGCGTCATCAAGGCGATGACGAAGTCAAAACAGTTGTGACACAGTGGTTAACAGTTAACAAGTCAAACGGCAGAGTTCTATGAGAAGGATATTCAAAAACTGATCAAACGTTATGACAACTGCCTCAACTGCCTCAATATTGAAGGAAATATGTAGAAAAGTAGATTAAGGTACATGCTTTCATGTAAAAATAAAATTATTAAGATATCTTTGCACGTTTTTTATTAATTTCAAAACGGTACTTACTTAAAAAACATGCCTCGTATTTATTACTACATATTTATTATAACACCAAACTATTGGTAATTATATATGCGTCCGTTGGTGTATCGGTATACACCACAAGACTATTCAATGCACAATAGTTGTATCGCAACAATGTACTTCCAGGAAAATCGGTTTATTATAAATGCTTTTCATTTATAAAACGTTCCAAAGCGGATATTAAAAATTATACCAAGAAAACAACCAACTTATCTATATATAAATCACAACAACATACGTGTATGACTTACTAAAGGTATAAAACATCAACTTGTGGCTTTACTGATTGCTTGTGTGTTCACTAGTACAAGAGAAACTTTTGTTTTTCCTTGCATTTAAATGTAGTTTAGCATCTGCTCACAAAATAGTTAATTGATAACTGTTGTAACGTATAGTGATCGAACGTGAATATTATCATGTGTATTTTACCAATAAAATGACAAATACAGAGTCGATAGTTACTGTATTAGTATTAACTGACAACTATAGAATAACAAATGCACTTTTTTATTATAAAAAAATTAAAATTACCTAAAATACTCGTTGATTTTCGATATCCAGGAAGTAAGTCACGATGGAAAAAGCGATCTCACATTTAATAAAAAGATATCATTTCCGTGCTAACGATCCGGAGGGTAGGGCGTAAGGCCCTCTTCAGCCTCCTTTCAGGAATTGTGGGAATGGGTGGTTAGTGTGGGGGGGAGAGAAAGATGAGACGGACGAAATGAAGACAGAAGAGAAGTGAAAGATTATCTGTGGAATATTACTGGCCCAGTATTTGTCAAAGTGATCCAAGGAAACCACAGAAAACTTGGACCAGAGCAGCCGCATCCGGGTTCGAACTGGCGACCTCCAGAATGCTAAGCAATGATCTAGAGCACTAGACCGCGCCGCTCGATATTTAGGAACTCGAAAAAGTTTATTAAAAGTGTACATTTGAAGCACGGTTCTGTTAGTGGGAAAGGTGGACGGTGGACACTGGGGAAATGGAAGAGTTAGATGCATTTAAGGTGTGGTGTTATAGGAGGTTGTTGAAAATACCGTAGATATAAAAATGTTAGAAATGAGGAGATATTAAAGAAAGTAGGCGAACAAAAGGCGCTATAGAGGTAAATAAAGAATAGGAGAGATAAATTGATAGGATGCCTTTTGAAACATGAAGGGCCAGTTAGAGACATATTAGAGCTAGAAATAGGAGTAAAAAGAGGCGGAGAAAAGCCTAGATTAGATTATTATTGTTCGCAAACAGTTAGGGGTGTGAAATGTTCCAGTTGTAGAGAAAGGCAAAGATTAGCTCATGATAGGAAGTAGTAAAGGTGAGTATCCAACTAGTTTTCGGACTAGTTAACTCATTGTTTAATTTTAGGTGTTAATCTATCTGACTTTTTTAGATTAATTTTGCAATACATCGGACAGTCAGGTTTGTTTAATTTGCTTTTTCAGCAATAAACCTAATTTTCATATATATTCATGGCAACCTTTTTTGCATAAAACACCCGTCACCTTCCACGCTATAAAACCGTAGTTCCATGTATTGTTTTCTTAATAAACCCTAATCGAATAATTAAGTGAAGTGCTCTTTACAATATAATGTAATTACGGTAATTAAATTTCTACAATATTATGGGAAAAACGAACAATTAAATTTACCTGTATAGAAAAAATTGACATACGTATAATGATAGCAGCTGTTTACTTTCTATACAAAGTGAAACAAAATTACTTTTTTATGAGTACCTACCTTACCGACATAAAAACAATTTTTATTACTTACGACAAAATCTGTTGTTTTCGCTTTCTAGTTTTGTTATTAGCAGTACTTTTTGCTCTTAAAAGCGAAAACGTAATATATTAATCTAATTTACGACGTGAAAGTATCGACTATGTGTTGATAATAAAAAAAAAACGAACTACTAGACATTTGAATTAAAGTTCTTCTCTTAAATAGGTAATATCAAATTTATGAACATTCACTGCAGTAATTACAATATTTATTTAAGTATTAATAATGGTCTAATTTACGGATGATGAGAGATGTTAGACTCGCATAAATTTTTCTAAAATGATCACCTAATTGCTTCTAATACTGTGGAGGTAATTTTGAGAAATTAAAATTACTATCAACTTCTTAACAGTGTAAATAATAAATGCCTCAATAAAAAAAAATAGAAACAAAAATAGCAGTCGATAATTGCCAAATAGTCAAAAGCGAAAAGAATTATTACACAAGATATAAATATACTAAGCAACTGAAGGATCTTTTGTAAAACATTGTTCAAGCAATATGGTTGCAAAAGTTTTAACACAAATACTAGTTTAATTGTTGGCTTATTCGTACACAGTATTTACATACACATTTCCGTTACGTTTATCCACTACGTACAATGTATCTACTCATCCTAGTCAATCCGTAAAATCAAATCTTCACTTTAAGAAAAATGGTTCCAACTTTACATTGGTTATATTATTATGTGAATAAGTTTTCATGATTAATATACTGTATTATTCCATATACCATACACCACACTCAAACAGTATCCAATTAAAAACTAAAAATAATAATACAAATATATAGGAAAACAACCTTGAGGTTTACACTATAACATTATATATTTTTTTGTTATAAAACAAAATGGATAATATATGTTTCGTCAAACATTGTCAAACATGTAAGGCTATGGTGTTATAAAATCTAATCTATCCTTAAATAAAAATACTAAAAGAAATGGGAAGGAATGTAAGGTAACAGACCATTGATAATTTTTTATATTCTGTTGACTAGAGGCGAATCTATTAAATATAGATATATATTTATTTATTTTATATATATTATTTAGACTCTTATGTTTACTGATTTCTAGAAAGATAAACTAGATTTATAAAATTCATCTCTAGTCAACATATTTTAAAAAATAATCAATGTTCGGTCAACTTATTCTCCCTCCACCTATCTTTTAGTTTTGTTACGAGGGTAAATCAAATGTAAACGGTAATTTTGTAAAATAAATTTATTAATTAATGGTACACACAAACTAAACATTTAACATTTTACAATATTGTCACCTACGTGCTCTACACACTTTTGCCACCAATTTGGAAGGAATATTGATTCCTTCTTCATAAAAAAATGCAGACGAGTTGTATTGTTTGGGAGTTGTCAGCCAATTACCCACATACTCCTCTACTTATTCATTGCTTTCAAAGCTTTTGCCTTCAAGTGATTCTATCAAGGGCAAAAAATAATCGCATGGTGTTTAGAGATTAGTCAGGGCTATAACGAATATTATAGAGGCTCCAGGGTTTCCCAGCCCATTGTCTTCCAATTTATTTCTTGTCAAAACTGCGGTGTGTAGCCTGGCATTGTCATGAAGGAGGATAACATCTCGAATTGACATATCGGCATACCCCGTCGTTTGCTTCGATACGCTATTTTTGTCGACAACAACAGCGGAACAACTCAGAATAGTAAGCCGCATTCACTATTCGTTGATCGTGAAGAAGATCAATGAGTAAAACTCCCCTTGAGTCAAAGAAAACAGTCGCAAGCACTTTTCCGGCTGAGAGACAGGTTTTAGCTTTAACAGGGCAGCCTTCATCCCTTCTTCGCCACTCCTTACTCGCCATTTTTGATTCGGGAGTGTAGTAGTGGACCCACGTTTCATCACAAGTGACGATTGAAAAAAAAACGCCTCGACCTTCCCTTCTTGTAAAAATCGATTCAGAAGTCTTTCACTGATTAACAGATATTTACCTGACCTCTTTTTGATTTTTGGTCAACAACATTGGAACCCAGCGAACACTAATTTTTCTAAAGCCAAATTGCCAATTTCGTCAGTGATAATGGATTGAACACTCCCATAGCTGATACCCACTTTACGCACTTCTGATGAGATTTGTTCAATAGTTAATCGGCTGATGGTGATCACTTTCAACAAGCTCTCGAACAGCACGGATATTGTCATTTGTGAGATTTGTTCTTGGGCGTCGATCATGACTTTCAGTTTCAACACGTTCTCGCTCATCCCTGAATTCTCTGACCAACGACCCACGTATACACTCGATTCAGTGACAGAGACATTGCAGCATCTTCAAACTGTGCTTTCAAACGAGTGAAAATTTCCGGTTTCCCCATCCTCATAAAGCAAACAACACTTAAGCATCGAATCCTTTAGATCGGAATTACGTGCTAGGCTAAATAGTAAAATTACCGTTTATATTTGATTTACCCTCGTATTTAAGCTTAGAGCGCATTAAATGTACACAATAGGTAGTCATCATCTGATGAAGGCAAACTTTGGCAAAACGTACGTCATGAATTTTGTTTTATAACAAAACAAATAAAGTTTATGAAAAATTCTATTATTTTCCTATTTATTTACTATGTATTTTCGTCAAGTACTACTCGCGTCAGTCAATTATTAATTGATAACTACAAACCTTCAGAATACCCTTAACCTAAATATTCGAGGTTATAAAGCACAACTCACGATGTAACTAGTCGCAATGAATTAAACTAATCATGAAACAATGTTGTCTGTCTGACTGTCAGTTGCCAATTGTATATAATGCTTCAATATGTATCACCACTAGCAAAAGTAAAATCTATATATTTTTGAGAAAGATTTTCTCTCTATAACTCAAAAACCATATGTAAGAGTTATATTTTTCGGAGCTTTCACCGTTGTTAATGTCAATTTGGAGGGGGTTATGAAAATACATTTTGAACCAGAGCTTAATTCATGAATTTGGCCTTAAAGTAAGCATACGATCCAAAAATTGAAACATAATGTACTATAGGCTACTTTTTGATGATATAGTCCTATTAAATCGCTATTATTATATTTAAAAAATTGATTTTATGGCCCCCCATTCTTTTATGGTTAATAAACTCAAGGTGCTCAAATTATTTTAAATACCGCGGCAATTTTTTATGATACCTATAACTGATTTGCAAATTACAAATTACGTGTTGTACGCTGGTGTGCAAAATTACTTAACGATATTCATCAAATTTATTCAATAAAAGAAGGCACCTACATGAACATTGTAAAATAAAGAACTGAACAACATGCATATGCATGTGGGTAAAATAGTTATGAATAAATCCCACGATAGATTAAAAGGCATCAGACAGGTGTCTACCCGTGTTAGCAAGCGAAGTAATTGGCAGAACCTACAAAGTTCCTTTTTTGCAGGAGATAACTTTGAAACTAATACCGAGCAAACTTAGTTTCTGGATGTAATAAGTTTAAAGGCACTTACAAGCGCAATGTTGTGCCTTTTTTGCTTCCTTATTAATCACGCCTAAAACGAACCGATCAATAACTTACCTTCGATTAGTACTTGCCTCCATATATTAAATAGGTAGAGGCATTATTACCGTAAACTATGTTACACGAATTAGTTAACTAATGAGGTGTTAAATATGCAATAATCAACTGCTAATATCTGTTTAAAATAAATTGATGGTAACTTAATGAGATACGTAAGAAACTTGTTTTCTTAAATAAATAATAAAAATATAATAGTATTTTAATAAACATAACACCATAAAAGTTTGAATATATTATGTTTACTAATTAGGATTTTCCGAAATAAGTAAGTGCACATAAAAGTGCGTTTAGACTGCGCGAAAAAGAAAATGAAACTGATATAAGAAGTGAGTGTTTAATAATTAGCCCTCGGAGTAGTTGTTTCTGTTGATTCCATATTTATATTTATATTTATAATATAGCCTGTAAAGGCCTTTCTGCCAGCACCCACCTGATGAGACCCGATAGGTCGAAACCGGTCGTGGCTTTCGGTTCGTTGTGCCTACTTGGTAGAACGCCTTCAAAATGTGAGATCTTTGATCTTAAAATTTAGACGAATAAGGATTTTAATTCCTTCTTTTTTGAAACAATGTACTTGTTTCGACATCGCTGATGATAAAAGAAACATTAGGAAGCATTCAAGTATCACGTAAGTAGGTTTAGGGGAAGGGGGTTCACTATAGAGAGATGGGTGTAAAATCATTGAAGGTCCTCTTATGTACTACGAGGCATGTTTTTTAAGTAAGTACTGCTTTGAAATTAATTTAAAAATGTGCAAAGATATCTTAATAATTTTATTTTTATATGAAGGCCTATTCCTTAATCTACTATTCTACATAATTTCCTTCAATATTGAGACACTTGTCATAACGTTTGACCAGTGACCAGTTTTTGAATACCCTTCTCATAGAACTGCCTGACTTATTAACTGTTAACCACTGCATCACAACTGTCACTAGTCACTGGGTGCCAGATCAGGGCTGTACAGAGGTTGATCTAGAGTTTCCCAGTGAATAGATGTGATGAGATGTTTGGTCCAATTAGCTACATGCGGATGGACATTGTCATGCACATTTGTGAGGCCATCTTTAAATCCCCTCACCCATTTCCTTACCATTCAACCACTCACGATGAATATCAATCGGTTTTAGCCCTTTAGCACTAGGGAATCATATAGCAGCCCGGACTTCACAGTCGGCGGGACTCACGATTATCGGAGTTATCGGAGGTACCTTAAACACTCAGTAAACAACGTAAACAAGGGCGAATTAGACTGTAATGGCGTCAGTGCGTAGGTAAGAGCTGTAGATACTCAGTGCGCATGCGCGGAACGCTGACTGCAGCTCTGCGGCGACAGAATTTCAAAACGGTGCTTACTTAAAAAACATGCCTCGCATAATTTTATATTAACATGTTTATTAACTTTTAACGTTTCAAAGTAAATTCTAACTAATGATAAGATTCATTTATAGTAGTTTCAAAGAATTACTAAGAACTAGCAGTTGTCCACGGGTTTGCCGCGCAGTATAAATCATTCGACACGTTATTCAATGAACATTCGAACATTATACTTATTTTACAATTTAGTTGTAATCAGTAGCATCTGCCTTTAAAGAAAGTACTGGAAAGAAAATGTAGTTGGCTCAGTAGTTTCTAAATTTACCGCCGATTAAGAAACAAGCAAACTTTACTTCGATATAATTTATTAGTACCTTTATAGATAGATGATCGTTGTTCCAACCCTCTTAAATACGTGCCTGCTTCTAAGGCCTATCTCATCATTCCGCAAATTCTATGCTTCCGTCTATTTTCCAACATTTACCTCCTTTCGATTAGTTGGTTTATTAATATTGATATTACTTTTGTTTTTTCTTCGTTCTGTATTTATTTTCAAGTGGCATCTACCCATGTGCCTTTCTTGATAAGACTTGTTCATTGTCTTATTTCTGTTAATTCGTATTTATTGTATAAGTATTTGTTTATATTTGCTCGTGGAAAAGACAAATTCTAACACTCTATTCTTATATGCTTTCTATTCGTATTCTACTGTGATTCTCTTAATACGTAACACCCATGCAATTTACTAGATGACTTCTATTATTTTCTATTCCCAAATTTCAATTTCGAACAAGAATAAGCATCTTTTTTCATAACATTGAACAACAGAATACTTATTTCAAAATCATACCCAAATCTTTTTTCAAATTCACACATTTGTGCCAACTGAAACTATTTTTGTCACTTTATTGAAGTGGAATTCATATATGCTGTTTGTTTGATGGCTGATCTTAACAACTACAAATCATTATTCTCTTCTATTTCAGGGCTTTTCCAAATTCGTATTCTCGCCTCTCTTTTGATTTTCACTCAGCTTTCAGTCTGCTATGTACCACGATTTTCGATTTGTCATCTACAATTAGATGGAATCCATTATCTCTTAAAAACAACAGTTTCTGATCCATTTTCGCTATTATCGCTACATGGTTTTACATACTTAGATATTTTCTCTTAAAAATAATGCAAATTTTTTTTTTGAAAACTATTAAGGCTGTACTCAGAGCCTCAAGAAAACGAAGACATATTAAATGTTAAATGTTTATAACAAGACGGAATTATATTATAGTAGGATTTGGAGCGTAAACTTGTACTCTCCACTCGTGTGCTTGTATGCACTCTTGAAAAATTCGCGCACTTCAATTATGGAAATTCATTGCATGCGTAATTAGCGCAAGCATTTCAAACTTGCAACGTCATCATCATCATCACATCAGCCTCATAATAAAATCGAGGCAGCAACAACATGAAGATCAACAACACAGGCGCAACGGAAGAAAGTTAATGTTCCTTCTTTGAACTTTATTATGTGACTGTACCCAAATAATATGCATACCACAAAAAGAGTGTAACGCATGCACCTAGCGATTTATAACATTTTTCCGTAACTATTTTTTAAAAATTTACTACACGACAAGTATCCGGACTTTTCTAATGCTTTTCTAATAGAAACAGAATTTTGAGAGTACAACTTAAGAGAAATAGCTTGGCCCCTGGAATTAACGCCCACCGATGCGTGATGGACACAGGTGATATAATGGGGATAGCCAATTTGGTCCTCATGCTTTCGGGAAGACATGACGTTGTATTCAAACTCGCCCTCATAAATTTACTGTGGTGATTATTAAAAACTTTAAACTTTTGGGTGTTTTATTCCCACTATTACTCATACTGGTGGGTGGGCCCTCCGACCTACACTGTAGGGCGTAAGGCCCTCTTCAGCCCCCTTTTTAGAAATTGTGGGTGTGTGTGGTTGGTGGTTAGGGAAAGACAGATGAGATAGACAAAATGAAGACAGAAGTGAAGTGAAACAAAAAGATTTCCTGCTTAATGTCCGTTCAAAGGAAAGGAAACATTTTCGATTTGTTGTTCCGCAATCTCTTGAAACTGATCAGGTATGATTGATATTTCTATTTAACTCGTGTTCATTATTTATTAAAAACATACATATAGTGTTATTTATTACATGTTAAAGAAGGAAAAAACATTTCCTTCTTTTTTGGATTGTGCTCAGGAATTACGCTACGCCCCTGATCATTAACCAGTTGACTAAAAGGCGCCGATAAAGACAAGTCGAATCAATTCAGCACGCTGCATCGCCTTCATTATCTTACCGTTAGATTCTCCATAATAGATCTGTTCGACTAGAAAATACGTTCGTTTATTTCTTTGTGTAATTTTATGAGTTACTTCTCGGTTACTATAATGAGAAACATACACATATCCTTCAGTACAATGCCACTCAAAAACTAATGACTAATTCAATTATTTTTTCCCTCTCAATATGACATCACTTCCTGTATAAAAAGTAATCCATTTTGTTATCTGTTCGTATAATAAAACTGTAAGATTTGCGTGTATTGCAATCAGATATCTACGTATTTAAAAAGGGGGAGTCCAATGAATTTATACTTTAATAAAGAAAGATAACACAGGCCATGAAAATCGGTTAGAAAGAGGTATAACAAAAGGGTAGTAGTCCGAATCTGACAATAAATACATAAAATGCCTCAAATTAAATGTGGACCGGCTGTTCTGGTCCAAGCTTTCGGTGGTTTCCTTGGATCATGTAGGTAAATGCTGGGGCAGTAATATTCCACAGATAACCTTTCACTTCTCTTCTGTCTTCATTTCGTCTGTCTCATCTTTCTCTCCCTAACCACACCACCCACCCATTCCCACGATTCTTGCAAGGAGGCTTTGCACTACAGTGTAGGTCGGTGGGACTGCCCGCCCACCAGCACGAGTAGCTGGTGGGAATGAAACACAAAAAAGGTTTGAAAAGGTCAAATGTGACTCAAGGGTTATCATTACCGCTACAGTTAAAGCAATGAAATACATTAAGTACTTAGTCAGCACTAATATTCGAATTTAATGGTTCTACTGTACCGATAAATACATCAGTAGTCTACGTGTATCATCTACAATAAAATACGAAACTTTATGAAGACGAATATACTAACTTTTAAAACACGAGCTGTATACGTTGTTGTTTGTAATTTTAATATGTCTAAATGATAAGTAGAGAATTTTTTCCTTTTCAATTGTTTTGTTATTGTAATACATTAGCAATATCAGTAACAGATATAGGGAGGGAAATGGATGCACTTGCCTCCCCCCCCCCCCGACTCACGATTTAATCACATAATTTTGGCCAATTTCAAAATTTCACAAAAAACATCACTAATTTAATATTTAATAACAATGTTATATACTATCCTATTCCAAATAATTATTTTTCTTTCTCTATAGGTAACTATGTATTTTTATTACATTTTTTTAAGACAGACAAACACGGAACATCATTCAAATACAAGTATTGATAGGTACATGGTTAACAAACTAAACTTTTATTAATTCCTTTTTTTTCTGAAGGAAAGGTAAATTCAAACAAAAGTTGACTCCCCCCCTTAAACGAAATCCTGTATTCACACCTAAGTTTCTATTGCTAACTCAATACAAGTAATTCTCATCTAATAAACTGAAAGTAAATTGAAAATATAATAATATCTAAACCATGGATATTCATCACCTTCAGAGTAACCTTTATTATCGCAAACGAAACAAAAAACAAGGTCAAATATCAGAATCTATAATATCAGAAAAATATTAGGTAAACTAGAGGATTATTAAGAAATTGACACTACTGTCTATCTTTGCTTACAATAAATTCATACGTACCTAATATGTTTTATATATTGTACATGACATTTGTTTGGTATAAGGTCAATGAAATTATTTTGTAAAGTATTGGCGAACATGTACAGTGTAAAAGTTTGTTGGACACCATTAATAACACTATTTTTTTTTTCAAACCATAGGTCCGTGGTAACAAACATCACGTAAAGCACGCGGTTTAGAGACTAACTGTATTCATTGGCGACCGGTGTAAGAAAAACATGCTTGTATGTGTAAATAAGATGTCTTTAAATAATTTCGGAGTCGACCACCCGATGGGTGTACAAGTCACTATTACAATAAAATTAATTAAATATTTCAAATACTAACTTTTAGAATAAAATAATTGACATAAGTAGTTATCATAAATTTAAAATATTAATGATTTCATCGCAAATAATTTTCAAGGCCTGATGGGTGTGGTCTTGGGATCTTCTTCCATAGGTAGTCTCTCGGGGAAGACTACAACCACGTGTTTAACGTATCAACCATCGTATCAAAAATTTTACAAAAAAACTCTTAGTACTCGTTTCACAGAGCGTGTTCGAAACACAAAATATAACAACCACAACACAAGTTTAACCACTAACTGCATTAATAATAATCACTTTTTCAGCCAAAATAACTTAAAAATATTAAAGAAACAAAACGACGCTAAAATTCTAGGCAATTATGAGATTTATTAAATCAGAAAAGTTATCCTTAATAAAAAAGTATAATATATAATAATATAAATTCCAACTTGAGTTTGGAAGCAACCCCGTCCTGAATCGCAATTTGTTAAATTAAATCAATATATACTGTGAATAACATTGTATCTTTAGTAGTCGTTTTACTCCTGATGATGCCTTCATCAGACTAAATATTCATCGAGTATATGTATAATAAATTGTGAAACGTCTCCAAGAGCTTTATTTTGTTTTAATTTATAATTAATATGTTTCGCCAAGAGCTACCGTCCCCGATTTTGCTGAAAAGTTGTTTTTACATTAATCTGAGGCCGTAGAATTTAAAAATGATAATAAATATGTTGTTCGTTTGCTTATTTTCTAAATTCCGTATTTTAAGAACTGGACTATGTTTTATATTGCGCTTATTAGGGGTTATAGTCTGAAATCTGGTGAAGACTCACTCCAAACCGCAAAGTTGTATTTTGAACGGTTTATATTTTATGACTATTTTTCAGAATTTCTGTAAAATGGATACCAATAAAAACTTATAAAAACAATATCTCGCTTCCGACATAAACAACTTATATTCATTGTCATTTTTGGTTAATACGTCCCCAAGTTATTCTAAAAATAACATTTCAGCTTTTGTGTATTATTTAATTTATATTTTGCAACATTGCAAGTACTTCACTCAATATAATGCATATTACAGTTAACACAATATAGATGTTGTATATTTATTTTCTATCGTTTAATTCAACTAGGAAAATTTGTTAAATAAAGACAAAAGTGTATGGTGTAATTACTATTTGGCACAGGTTCATTTAAGAGTTTTAAATGTTTCGAATAATAATTCATTATCAGTTATTAAAGTACAAAATAAAATTTTAAATGGAATAGTAGCAATATTAAGTGAAGCAATCTTGGCATTTATTTAAAATTTATAAACTAAAATCGTAATATTAATACATATATGTTATTGGACTAACAAAACAAAAAAATTCAATGCCAGCTGAAACATTATCAGCTGCTTGAAACAAAACTTTCAGTGTTAACATAAACAATTTAAAAGTGCAAAATTTGTTGCTTAAACGAATTCGATTTTCTCGCTATAAAAATTCATGTTATGAGGTATTAAGTTTTCAGCTTGTATGCAAAATTCTTTAGAAAATAAACGGGTGGCGGTATTTTAAACTAAAATAAAACAGGTCATTGCATTCTTAATCATTATTTCTTTTGAGTAGACTAGTGCAGACAAACAATTAACAATTTATCGCATAGAGTATAGAACAAACGAATGAGCCGTCACGAAAGGCTAGTGAACCCCAAGAAGGTTTTGTATATTCTTTCCACGATGACGTGACCAACACGTGTGTAAAATAATATCGTGTCGTGTGATGATTGATTATCACTGACATGTATCATCACAAACTTTTCCACCTTTGCATATTCTTGCAAATCAGGCACGTAACCAGGAATTATTAAAGGAAGTACACCATTTCTATATAAATAAAAAAATATTTTACTATTTGGATTAATGAATACAAAAACTCACTGGATAGATTTTACAGAGTTTATTGAAGACTTCTGACGACCGTTTCGGCTGTTAGGTCATTATCAAAGATACAGAATTTTTGTATTGAATAAAACTGAGAGATTTACAAGTATTTACAGTATTCTTAGTCTAAAGTTTAAGGTAGTGAACTAGTAGTAGGGGTGAGTTGTTTGTATTGAGTTCTATTTGATTGTTAACTATATTTAGATTCTCTTTTTGGCATTTTTTAATTTGTAGGGTTTCGAATAAGTTTAATCTTTTACTTTTGAGGATATTGTGCAATAATACTTTAAGTCTGGTTTTGATCGCTCTGCCCAATTGCCCTATATATATGAACAGTAAATACTTAACTTGTTTTTATTAGTATTATGTAAATTAAATAACATGTTTTTAATTTAAAAGCGCTTTTTACGTCTAATTATTTTGATAATTAATTCGGTTTTGTAGCCATTATTTAGCGCTAACATTTTTATGTTACTAATTTCTATCTGAAAATTATTGTCAGTGAGAGGTATGTTTATTGCTCTATATATTAAATTATTAAAATAAGCTATTTTTATGTTTAAAAAATCAACACGAGTACATACGCTGTTCAGAAATGTACGAAAATCATTTCTTGATTGATATACATGCATTGATATAAAATGATTTGTAATCTACTCTGCTTAAAGACAAAATCGTCCTTTAATAGCAACTCAATCATTGATCAATCTTGTATTTCCAATTAACTTAAAACTACATTAATTATTCCAAATAAAAGTATCTAAGTAAATCCGTCTGCTTTACGGTATACTCTTATTTTTCTAATAAGTTATTACGAGGATTATGTGTATTAATATTCAAAGGAATTTTCACTAAATTATGTAGTATTTGAAATGATGATATGACAAACGAGTAACAACTTGTGTATGTAGATAGCATTATATCAGAAATTATAGGTACTAATTAAAATTATTTGCACTCTTTCGGATTATATACACATTTACGGAAATGCGAAATAAATGTGTTTATTTTTATTTTAAATAAAATTAATTATTGCATGTGTGTGAATATGATGGAACACCGTTAACTGATTCATATAACAAGTACATGTGAGGTAGTAACCACTAATATGTAGTGTATCTTACCCAGGTCTATTCGATCGTCATATAACTCACCTACGTTGTTTATGGGAATCAGCTTTTGTCGGTTCGATACACTGGCTATTAACGTAATTTGGAAGGGTTGTTTATGGTTGCTAAATGAAAGACAACATATATGTGACATCCTAACTTTATTATGAATGAAACAATAAAGTGCCTGGGAAATCCCAGTAATATTAAATTTTAAACAAAACAAATACAAATGCCAGACTCAGCCTAGGGCTAGCGCGGGGAAAGAGTATGGCAGAGAAACCCACGGTCTTAGCCCTACAAATCAGAGATGTGTACCATCCGTAAAGTATGAAATGTATATAAATTAAAAATATTACTCTGTGAAAATCTACCCTGTACGATCCACATACGCAGACACATGTAAATAATCATTTAAAACTGAATAAGGCTGCTATTAGTTAGTAGAAAATGCAAAAAATAAAGGTATTGAGGTCCCATACGGGAGGCAACCCATTTATAAGTTAAGATTTTAGAGCACAATCCGGGCCTCACATAAAAATAAAATGCAATAAATCAATACTAAAATGAATGTGTAAATAAATGCAACGAATAAATATCAAAATAAAATGCAACACATAAACGTCGAAATAAATGCACAAATAAATATCAAAATCAAATGCAACAAATAAATATCAAAATAAAATACACACACCTTTGTGAATACTCCCAGATCAATACTTTACACGGGAGAAAATGTGAGTAAATTCAACAAAGCTCGAAACATTCTGAACGCACCTGGTAGATCAACAAAACGCAAAATCATAAAAATTGGAAACAAAGAAAAATTACACAATAATTGTTACACGTAACCATTCTGTTCAAATTCACAAAATAATAGTTTAAATTAAACAAAACATCCCAAAATACGCAAGATACAAATTATTGCGTCATTATAAAATAGATTGAAAGAACAATGAAAATTGACAACATTTGTGTAAATTTTATAACAGTGAAAAACAACATAATAAATATTAGAATCTCGTTGAAAAATACATGCAAATGCAATACTGTGAATGAAACTTGAAAAACACACAAAAATAGAAAAAAAAAAAAACGAACAAACGTGACACTTCACTACACTGACAACCCAAAGAATCCCACGACCCTCTACCACCAAGAACGCGACGCTGAGCAGGGTAAAATTCCTAACCTCTTGAGCGCCATTTCCATCAACTGTTCCTGATTTATGAGTAATAGGTAATAATTTAGGGAAGTGTGAAATTACTGAAATAGGCGATAGAGAACGACAAACCCTGGTTACTACATATATATGCTAATATCTACGGTGTTAACTTAGATTTAGATACATTTGTAAAAGAAATCGGTGCTATTCAGATACCTGATGATAGGACGTTCTGGAATTAGCTAACGATTAAATCGTCTAATAAAAGAATGGATCAAACTAAATGGCTTACTTTCGACATCCAGAGTGATTTCGCTTAATCGAAAATTTTAATTAAAAATCACCAGTTCTTTGACGTCTTAAATGTGTTTAAATGTCAGTATTCAGCCGCCTTACGTTCATAGGGAATATGTTCTAGTGGCTGTGGCTAAAAGCCTGCCGATGGAATAATTAGGTTAAATTAAGGAACAGTTTGGATGAACGGCATGGTTAAAATGTAAATGCTATGTTTAGGAAGCGGAGGTTAATCTACATTAAAACAAACAGTTCGTGTTGTGTTTGTTTTTATTTTCTTTTATTTTTTATGGAGTAGGTAGTGCGAATGTGTGCTTTCTCATCGAATATCTGTTTCTCTCCGGGGCTGCTGGTTAGAAAGCTACCCCCGGTAGATGATTATTACAGAGACAATTGGGGATCATAAATAATACGCCTGCACGTTCGATGGGCCTGCACGGCTGCCATACAGATGTTTTACTTATGTCTGAAAATATTTGTTTCGGTCCTCTACACCATGCACCATTGATTACGGTACTCATCTGTCCAAATTTGGACGGGTCATCCTAGTATAACAGATAATAATCACTTTGTATTATATAGGAAATATTGATTTAATCCTTCTTGATGAAACACGGTTTTATTGACAGTCCTTCAGCAGTGAAGCAATTAATACTAGAAAACTTTTAATGGTGGATAATTACCTAAGTAGAAAATGTGTCAGTTCAGTTCGAGAAAAAGTAACACATGTATAAATAGGTAGGTAAGTTCATTCTGAGTCTTGCAATAAACGTAATTGGTCGCAGAAGTTGAATCGAGGTAAGTATGTAAGTCATTTATTCGTTTTATTGAGGTTTATGGCAAATACAGGTTCTTTCCAGTACATCCACGATAAATTAATTTAAGAAATGCGAAAATACTGCTAAATATAGCTTTATACAATAGTATATCTGCAATTCGTTATTTTCACTTTACATGCAAAATATAATGAATATCTAACAAATATAATTAATTTGTAATTATCTATTGTCCAGCACTGTTTGTAAATACATCAATTATTCCTGGAAGATCAAATGAACAAAAAATGTATACAGATTTCTTTAATAAAGGTTTACTGAATTTTCTACATGAATCCACAATAAAATGTGAAAATAATCTAAAATTTAATAGTCACATGATGGCCTCCTGATTTCAAATTTTTACATCCAGTGTAATTAAGATTCAACAACCTTTTTACATCGACGTTCAAAGGTAATGTCAACCATTCTTCGGTAAAAAATTGATAACTGAAAAACGACCACGCGGTACATCCGAAGCATTGAATTTATACGGTGGCCCGTGATAACCTACAAAGAAAAACTGAAAAATCAATTATTTTTATCAAGAAAATCAAATAAGTGTACGAAATGAATAGGAATAGATCTATTTGAAACTGTTCTATTTAAAATAAAATGTAAAAGGCACAATAGCTATTTTATTTTCTATTATAAATGATTTTTTCTAAATGTTAATCGAACTTGTATTTGGATAATTCTTTTCTACGAAAAGCTTTTGATAATGTTAGACTGGAAAAGAGTCTAAATATACTTCAAAATGTAGGGACTATATGTAGGCATAGAATAGCAAATATTAGGAAGCGATTAATATTATTAAAAAGGGAATAGTTTAAGGGATAGAAATACACAAGTAAAAGATTAACATTAAAATTAAAACTAAATTCAAACATATTGGTATCTTAAGGGGTTAAAGAAGGGTTAGAGCTAATATAATAATTAACAATGAAAAACTAGAAGCTCTTTTACCTTTTATACCTTTTCTTACAAGAATTTTTAGAAGTCGCCGATTTTCGATATCTAGGATGTCAGGTAAGTCAAGAGTCCGGTAAGTCAATAAAACCAACGTTTTATTTTATTTCGGTTGTTTCTGATGGAGCGGAATCTCCATTACTTCACTTCGCTTGAACGGTATATTTTTCCATCAAGAAGCAGTGTAAAATTAAAACACGAAATTGTTTTTGATCCATTGTTTTAAAAATAACAAAAGTAGGTAGATAAAGTCACTCTTAGCACAATAACTCACAAAGTAATGAATAGAATATTTTAACAGCTGTTTTTTTGAAGGTTATTACTAACTAAAAAAGAGGTGAATACAATAAAATTAGCACCATCTATGTGCTCGCGATCGGATAACTTAAAAATTCGAAAAATATTATTAGAGGTATATGTTTGGAGCAAAGCAAGAAAATGTTAGAAACATTAGGGTTAGTTGGAGACATATTAGAAGGATTCTAACTGATAATCCTATGATTCTGATGGATTTTTTGTTTTGGAGGTATTAAACGCTTTATCGAATCAAGATGAGTAATCACATCATAGTGTTCTTAAAAATTGACGCCAAAATCCTGATTAGTTGTTTTCTGTGACAAACATTTATTCACTCCATATTCGGGAGCAGAAATTGACACTTCTTAGGACATCCTCCTGTGCTATGTATTTACAAATGAGTATTCTGGTTTTAAAATTTCAGAAATATTTATTATTTACAGTTAAAGGATAAACCTCGGTACTAAATATAAAATAAATCAGTGATTTACGTGCATTTATTTCACCTTCGTTTTCAATTCATAACCCTGATGGATGTATTTAATTTACTTTATACAAATGTATAATCATAAAGTCTAAAAAACACACGAGTGCAAATTCTCCTTTTACGCACATACATGGTAAGCAAGATAATCGTGGTCTTCATCCTTCAACGCTTACTAGATATAGTTGCCGCACTTTTAATTACGCCAATAAATTGCTGCTTTATCTCTTAATGTAACCTTCTGTATAGTACTTATTATTCATCGGAATGAGGGGTTTTGGTGTGTATATAATTGGCCTTCCATCCTAATCACGGTTAATACATGTTAATGACATTTACTGAATCAACGGAGTGGTCAATAATTATTATTGTACACAAGATCAATATAATTGATAGCAACCAAAGCTCTAAATTGTATATTTAAGTGAAGGTTAAAATATTTCTAAATAAAGATCGTTAAGTTCTTGGTCAATAATTCATTGAAACTGCCAGACGCGAATCGTGATTTCGAACTTATTAGTTCTCAAGACTTACAAGTAATAGAACTATACTAATGTTTAACGTGATGCTAAAAAGTACCCTCAATTTGGAGTTGATGGTACTCGAAGGAATAGAAAGAACAGAAACAATGTAGAAGAGGTATAATAGAAGAATGTTAGCGCTTTACAGCACCATATTTTACCTATACACATAAGGAAACAAAAGCAGAGAATATAAAGATAGAAGTTGAAATGAAAGTATCAGTTTCAAGAGAGAAAACCAAATAGAGTTAAATAGTGATGAATAGATACTAACCAGATGAACAAGTAATTGCACAAATTTTATAAGGAAAACTTATTAAAAAATGACAAAAGATAGCTAATAAAAGAAAAATGGGGTAAGAAAAATGTAACAAGCAACTAACGTAACGTAATGGTATTTAATTAAAAAAAAGCTGAAACCGATATGATTTCTTTAAATTAAATTTAAAACATTAAGCATTAACAAAAACAAAAATACTAGTTTTGTAATATTCTTATTAATAAGAAAACAGAAGTAAACAATTCACCATGGTTAAATTTATTCCTAACATCGCCCCTTCCCCCAACTGTTAGTATGTAAACCCAAGAACATTTTTTTGTAGAATAAGGTTACTGTAACTTCTGAAGAAGCCATAGTGTGTCGAAAATATATTGCTATAATTTCTTTTGATTTATATACCGGTGTTGTCCTATTTGCGGTCAGTCCATCGAGCGGTCAGTGGACTTTTCGGTCAAATCTTTCTTTAATGTAAAAATGGAGGATAGGCAAAATTTACCTGTCGAATTTGCGGCCAAAAAAGCGTTTTACGTGTATAATGTATACACCTTTATTTGTGAAAACAAATTGATTACGTTAGGTCAGGTTAGGTTATTGGTGCAGCTGAAGGTGTAAATCACGAAATAAACTCCAAAATCGGAAGAACAAATCCGAGATTTAAAACCATTCTTCAAACACTTATAGAAGTAGTCGAAGGAGCTGATCAATGAATAATGAGGTTGGAATTAAATTTAGACGGAAGAAAGCGAAAAAGAAAATACATCCACCTGGATGAGAGGATTGAAAAGGTGACTAAGTGGTATGAGATGGAGAAAGTGACCGCTCAATCTACAATTTTCACGTTTTACCGCTCGATACCTACAACCATATCCTACCTATATATTAAACAAACATTGCTTGCAGTAAATGAATCTAAATAAAGTAAGATTAGTAAATTATTTTGTTGATTTTATTTACTTTGTTGAGCTACATCATTTACAAATATAATGACGTTATGGTGAAATTTCCTTCATTCGATGACAAAAGTATAATCTAAATCTCTCCGGATATAATTTTCATTTATATTAAAGAAGAAAACGAAGTAAAGACGATATTTGCTAATGCTAATAAAAGTAAGAATAACAGTTTCTAATCAAGTTCGTTAACGTCATTAGAAATTAATTACAGGAGAACACTTTCATATAAGGAATTTCTTGAGACAACAAGGTTACAAGTCCAAAAAAGGAAATGCTCTTTTCTTCATAACGTTTATGTATGTAGATAACTAGTTTAGAGAATATAAGTACATATTAAAATTTTATTCAGCAGCTACAACTGCTATAAGTCCTTGCATGTATCATACTTTTTACTACATTTGGTAAAATAAAGGTCGATTTGTTGATTCAGATTGTATTTATTATTAGCTTTATTTAGTAAAATCCTTACTGACAGTGAAATGATAAATACAAAAAGTAAGCCTTTATGATGCGATTTTCGTTTAGGTATATAAACATAAAAGTGTTTATATTTTACTCTGGGGATTTTTGGCGTCTTAAGGACATCCATTCAGGGGACCTTCAGAGAAAAACACACTGCATAATTGGCTACTGACAGCAGACGTTTAAAATCTATAAATTTTGATCAAATGCAATCAACTAAAATTGATTGCTTTGTACGTCTATTATAATATTACTGAATGCTTATTGATTTGTTTACTGTTTATAGCAGTGGTAGAAGTAAAATTTTGCATCATCTTTCAATTAGAAATTATTTTAGTTGATTATTACTGACTAATTAGGCTATTACTCATGGACGTATGATTAAAATTGTAGTATTAAGCAGGTCGACGCCGACGTGTAATATGAACATTACAAAAAACATTTTTTTTAAAGTACGAAAATTATATATTGGTTGTTTGTTTTGTTGTAATTTAAATATCGAGAAAAAATAAACCAAGAAATGTTCATATTTATTCTTTCAAATTGTCAACTGTGGTTGACTAATTCGTTATTGTTATTTAATGCAGCTTTGAAAATAATTCTTAAAAAGCAACATCCAATTTATGCAAATTTTAACGAAAATTAACTATGACATAATTTATCATTAATAAAATTATGTTTAAATTATTTCCGAAACAGTCTATTAGGCGTCCCGACCATCTACAGCAAAGCATAGATGTAACACTTCTCAATTTCTGTTATGTTATTTAAAAGATATGCAAATTATACACTTATAATTCCAAACATTTTGCCCACTAAATTATGAAAAAAATATTTAACTAATTATATATTTTAGTAGTTTCGATAAATTAATTATTATTAATTTTAATTTACTTTATAAAAAAAATTTGCATGTAGTTATTTTGGTAGATGTTAAAAACACCTAGACGCCTATGCAGGGATTCCACAAAACAATACATTACTTAAATGTATAATTTCTTGCGATTGCAATTAAACAAATTAATTTTATCTATTACGACAAGGGGGTTAATTAAATGTAAATTAGAAAACATAGACTATTGAAATTTATAATATAATTAAAGATAAGTGTTTTAGAATCACTAGATGGCGCTGTAACGTTTAAACCCGAAATATTAGAAATCATTATTTAAAGAGACAGGGTAAAGAAACAAGCCAAATCATACTTACCTGGCGTAGGGGTTACCGTGATCAATAAGGCGGTTCCCCCAGGGTGAGGCCCTTCCATTGCACTACGGTTGGGCTGACCCCTGCGATTATCCCTAATGTGGATAACTCGGGCGCGTAATTTTTGGTAGTCGGGACTGCGTACGCGCTGTCCCGGAATAAACTAATTCAAACATAGTTAAAAGTTTCAAGTAAAGTTAAGAAAATCTCAGATTCATCACCTAATGACGCCACTGTGTGGTGAAACAATATTGGCGTGTACAAAATTTACTTTACTTGAAACTTTGTTGTTTTTACTTTTCGTTAAAATTATGAATAAGTTTCAACACATATCAGCTACTACCCTAGATAATAATGGAAGTGACAAAACAAGGACAAGACGAAATTTGTTAGATGTACCTTCTCAGCTAGATTGATTCAATTTTAAATTATATTTTATTTCAAAATTGTATATTGTGTACAGCAAAACAGAAGTCAATCAAAACAGCAATATAAAAAATAATAAACAGTTTCCTAATCAAATTGAACCTTTTACACCTGAACAAAGAGAAAGAAAAAGAAAATAAATTCAACTTCGATAATATATATTAGTTACTATCGTAAAAGTCTAGCTTTTATTGTTTATAATATGGTTAATAAATTTTATATATGTTTTATTATCATTATAACGTTCTGTCTCTTTGTTTTTGTAAAGGTCGTGATAAGATAGAGTTGATTCATTGAGCAACACAGGCAATCAACTAATAATTCACATTTGTTATATTTTCAACTGAATAACCTTAAGCGAAACAATTGTTGCGAATTGTTAATATGTTAAATATTAACAATTATTATGCGTTTGGTCAGAAATTTATCGAAACTACCAGACACGGATCGCGATATCGCTCTTATTAGAAGCTCATCAGCGTACCATGGGCAGTTTCGATTAATTACTGACCAAGTCGAAATGTTCCATAAAGAACGGTTGATATAGTAATGACATAGAGGCCATTGTTGCCATCTAGTGGATTTTAGCCGCTACAGAGGATGTCAAACTAGATAAGACCTCACAGAGGTATTTAAACTTGTCCAGATATATCAACAACGCAGCCTACACAAGTGAATACACGTAAAGCTTAATAATAACAATTATGCTTTTGGTCAGAAATTTATCGAAACTGCCTATGGCACGCTGATGAGCTTCTAACAAGAGCGAAATCGCGATCCGTGTCTGGTAGTTTCGATAAATTTCTGACTAAAAGCATAATAATTGTTATTATTGTTGTTGATATAGCTGGACAAGTTTAAATACCTCTGTGAGGCCTTGTCTAGTTTTACATCCTCTGTAGCGGCTAAAATCCACTAGATGGCAGCAATTGCCTCCATGTCATTATTTGTTAGTATATTGTTTGAAACTTTTAGTGTTTCAATTTTGTTTAAACTACGTATTATAATATTAACTTCGCAGTTTGCCTTCCTTACCTGACTCTATAAGAGTAATTTAGGTAACCTTAGTAATCTGTGTAGTCTAATTCTTATATCGAGTATATTACAAAATTTCCATTTATCTTTATAAAAATGAGTTCACTTTTTTATCGTTGCAAATCTTGGTGTTGATATTGCGAAAATATCTGTAGTAATCGTCTTTATAAATTCGATACGTGGGTTGGCAAGTGTTAAATTTTACATTTCAATCAGTGGTATTAATAACGTGGACATTAGGTGCGCTGGCCGTTTCAATTTACCCGCAATGAAATTCCATCGTGGCCAGTCTATCGGATCCAGTTTTATGTCCAGTATTGAATTTCTACACAAGCATCGTGTGATTATTTTATATTTTACGTCGGTTTTTAATACTCCTTATTTACTCAATTACATTTAACATCAACTGATGTTGCATTTACGTATAACAAACTCGGAAGTACAACAACCCGAAAAACAAATAGAAACAGCAAACTCAAAATTAAAAAATCAATTATAAATTCAATTTTAGTTACTCGACTAAATTTTTTTCTTAATAATTGTAATAATAGCACAAGCAGCATAAGGGGTTCAAGACTACTAGGAGACATTTAAATAGTAATAATGAAATATTTGAAGAATTTTGTAGTAGGGGTAAATTTCAAAGACATTAATGTAATATTAATTATTGTATTAATTTATACCCACTATAGATTACCTCATGCAATGAGGGAGAAACTTGTCACTGTTGTCACTCCCTCACCGGGACTCGAACCCGGGATCATTGGCTTTACGCGCCAATGTTTTTGTCACTAAGCTACGAGAGTTTCCATTTTCAGAAAAGTAATAAGTGGGAGATACATCTAAAAGAAAAAAGCAACGATAGTTATGACACATACATAAGGACTAGGACAGAAAATGTAGTGCAAATGTAGAGCAAATTGCGATGATGTTTAGATATCTTTTTAGAAGGAATCATTCTTTTATGTTCAACGGAAATATGGGGATGAACGAATATCGAAACTATAAAAGACAATACAAGAAACGTATATAAGATGGATGTTATTAGGTCTGGATTGCACCCCGCCTATATAGTACTAGATGAAATGAAACTTAGTGTAACGAATTTTCTAGTTCATTTCTTTTTTTAACAATTATTTATTTACATCTATTTGTTTCTATATTTCGACCGCTTTCCAAAAAAAACAACTTGTTAAGACAACAGAATATTCTCGAGCGTCTATTGTTCGCTATCGATTGGTCAACATTAAACACTCCGCCCTCGGAGTGCGTCAGCATTAAACGACACACCGCACACACGTACACGTTCGTTACATTAGTTAACTAAGAGTAGAAAAGACCAAAAGCAGGAAGACAGGACTAGGAAAGTAGGCAGAAACAAAAACAAAACGAAGGCCAACCAGTGAAAAGGAAAGGTAAATGTATTATAAAGGATATGGAATGTATCCAGACGAAGTAGAAGAAGCAGAGAAAGAAGAAAAAGAGTTAGGAACCTTATTAAAAGAATTGAACATAAAATAGCAAATACGGCAAGAATATGAAAACATTGCAAAAAGTCAATTCAATTTCAGGTACAAAGAACTGTGTATGTACAGTTGAAAAACCCGCATATCTGCCAACGATTATAACGGAAAAGATCAGAGGCCAATCGCAAGATCAATATACGGAAATGAAGAAAAGAAAGAGATAATCAGTTCCGGAAAAGACTAGAAGAAAGCTATGCAGATTATGTAAGGTAAAGGGATATAGAAAACCTGGAACAACTGGAGTATTAATGCGGTGTGTGTCCAGTACTTCTAAGACGGTGCTAGAGCTGTTGAAAGACATCAGAGTCGAAGAAACGGGATGGATAAAGAAAGTTATAAATAAATGAAGAAAATCATAACCCATAACCCCAAAAAAATTGTTAACCTTTGTAATAAAATGTAATTCACTAACCTCTTATACAAACCAAAGGCTTCTGCTCATCATAATTATATTTTTGTTTAACATCATGCAACCTGGAATTTTGTGTGCACCCAGTTTAGTAATACATGCATTATATCAAATCTAATACATATTTATTTAGTGAGGTGGGGTTTCATGAGCTTCCTAGATATATATAATTTTAATTATAACTAACAAACAACTTTTTTCTAGAAAACAATAATAATATATTTTATTAAAATCACCTAATAAACCAAACAACAACGACAAAAATCGCATTTTCGATTATTATTATTTAATTTTATATAAGAAAATCTTTTTTTTTCTGGCAATTATTTACCGAACAGTGAAATTTACTTAATTTACTAAAAATGTACTAATTAATTCAAACAATATTAGGAATCTAAAAGTGAATTTGAATTATACTTGAATACAGACATTCACACAAAAATAATAAGATATTAATTAATTCAGACATCAGACTGTCTCGAGCAATATGATCCCATAGTTTTATAACGTTGCTGACTTTATATCAAGCATTATTGGCAAGGCAAATTTTTAAATTATTCATCGCGGCGTAGAAAATAAAAGGGCAGCGATTGGAAAGCACCAATTTCAACATCAGATTCACTTGTTATTTTGCTTCGGCAATTGATGCAAAGCAACAAGACGAGTTTTTGATAAATATTACGGAGATCGGTGCACTTAAATTATCGCTCCCAAATATGTATCTTTCAGGCCCGACTGATTCTACTCCGCCCAGTACCGATTGCAAATCTTCAGTTACCTACGTGTATAACCATAAATTATTGTACCAGTACGTATCAATAAAAGATCAGTATCGACAAAAATATAATTTCCACAAGTAAAATTCATTACGAATTACAATTAATATAATGAAAATAATTTATTTCAACAAGTTATGAGGCATGTTTTTTATGTAAGTACCGTTTTGTAATTAATAAAAAACGTGCAAAGATATTCTAATAATTTCTATTTACATGAAAGCATGTTCCTTAATCTACTTTTCTACATAATTTTCTTCAATATTGAGGCACTTGTCATAACGTTTGACCAGTGACCAGTTTTTAAATGCCCTTCTCATAGAACTCTGCCGCCTGAGTTGTTAACTGTTAACCACTGCATAACAACTGTTTTGACTTCATCATCGTCTTGAAGACGCTGACCGTCCAGATGTTTCTTCAAGTTCAGGAACAAATGGTATGTAGTCACTGGGCGCTAGATCAGAGCTGTACAGAGGATGATCTAGAGTTTCTCAGTGAAAAGATGTGATGAGATCTTTGGTCCGATTAGCCACATGCGGACGAGCATTGTCATGCAGCAAAACGATGCCCTTGCTCAAATTGCCACCTCTATTATTCTGGATTGCACGGCGCAGATTTCTTACCATTCTATCACTCATAATGTTTTGTCCGTAACTGCACAGATCTCATGATGAATATCAATCGGTTTTACTCCTTTAGCACTGAAGAATCGTATAACAGCCCGGACTCCGGACTTCACAGTTGGCGGGACTCACGATTATTGAAGCCATCTTAAACAAGGGCAAATCAGACCGTAATGGCGTCAGTGCGTAGGTGAGAGATGTAGCCACTCAGTGCGCATGCGCGGAACACTGACCGCAGAGCTGCAGCGCCAGAATTTCAAAACGGTACTTACTTAAAAAGCATGCCACGTATATAGTTTGTAGAGCTTTTTGTATAGTATTTCATATTATAAAATATATAGATACCCTTATACATTAATTATAAATTTTGATATATCTAGAACCAGATTTCTTAATAAAGGAGTTTTTATTTTACGTAGGAACTGTGCTTCTTCTTTGAATTTAAAGAAAAATCTTCGTCAATTATTCTACAAACTACTTTTTAAAATGTACGGTACCAGTTGAATAATTATACAGGTCAACGAAATGAAGGATTGAATAGGATAAAAATAAACGAGCAGTCATCTACGAAGTAATCTGCGACGCTGAGTTCAAATCCAGCATTATAACTTAGTCAGAACGTCAGGATTTTAAGATATCCAGACCTCAATAAATGCAAAAAAGGACAAAAAATCCAAGAGAGAAGCTGTTATCAAAATTACCCCAGCAGATCAATATTTTTAAATATTTAAACTCCAAAATCCTAATGTTACCAATTTCGCTTATTTAAATTTTAGATTAGGGTATTATGAGAATTTTGGAGCCAGATTTAAGTTCACCTATGAAAAAATACGTAGAGAATGATTTCCCTCTTTGTATTTTTTAACATTATACAAGTATCATAGTGGTGCGATCTTCTTCGAATCCCTTACCTTTTTCGAGAACCCTTTGAAAAGAAAGCTGTATCAATGTAAAAGCTGCATCAATTCAAAAGCGACATTCTAATTCAATGCTTTATGGATATTTTGTCTTTTAATTTTAGATAATAATGCTGACAAAAGTGTTAAAATTGAAATGTTTTGGAATTTGAGGTTAGAATATCTTAAAATTAAAGGAGGATTTGGACTCGTCGTAAGAGACGTTGGATGTGGCTTGAAATCTCTGGTCTTTGTTTCCTAATCTGCATTGGCCTGTGTTATGAATCAATGATAATAAAATTAATGGCCTGCGGTACTACATGAATTAATTGATTTCGTAATATTTCAGCGTTACGATATGTTTTGATGTTGGCGTTAACAATAAGAAACTTTCCAATTTTTAAGGATGGGCAATGGGCATGATGGGTAAATATTATTTTATAATTCAACACTATAACTGGAACGGTGCTTCACTTTATTGCTTTTTCAACCCCAGGTTACTTAATTAATAAAATAATAGTTATTTTCAGATCGGTATTTCAAACTTTTCCTTGTACTAATTACGTTTACGTTTAAACCATCAAATTCATCGACGATCGTATTCAGTGTTGATCGTTTACGTCAAAAAGTTTTGCAATCACGCATTTTATTTGTAATCAATGTTTTTGTTCATCTAGCCTGAACGCAAAGTTACACTTATTGAAATTGTGATTCTTTTCGAGAGACTGTTAACTCTTAAATATAATCGAGAACATTGTTAAATTGAATTGAATTCTCAGCTAATCAGTGGAGAAATAGTTAGAAGAAAAATACAAGACGTTGCAAAAGAAATTACTTCAAGGTCTTGTATTTTTCTTCTACCTGGTCTTTTACTTAGCATTTGAGAATTCAGCAAATTTCACCTCCTATAATTCACATTTGAAAACATGGACGAGAATTCGTTTTATCCTTCTTCATTTACTTATATTCATCATAATAGGGTCGTCAATCCGTAAACTGGTTGAACACATTCCTCCGCTGCTTCCCATTCTGTACCAATTTTCATATTTCCCTAAAACTAAAACATCCTACATCCCCAATTATTTGCGAACAGTTATCTAATCTAGATCTTCCTATGCCTCTAGTTACTCCTATTTCTAATATGTCTCCAGCTGACCCTTCATTCTTCAGAAGGTGTTCTCATAATCTATCTCTTCTTTTACTTTATTTTTACTTACATTGTACCTTAAAATTTTATTATTGCACAATGCTGCTAAACAGAATTATGAATGAATTTTTAAATATTTGAAGTTATTTTTTAGATACATTTTAAATAAATATGTAGATAGAAGTAAAACTCATCCCTACGCATGCACATACCACCTTTTTTATTATCAATTCATGGTTAAGTAACGAACCAAATATAAGTTGCTTCTAGTGCAATAAACATAATCATTAGCACAACTTTTGAAATAAACTAAAAAACGAATACATTTGGATGATTTTGCAACCCTTCCTGAGTCAGTTTAAGACTTCACAGTTATGTCATATGTAACTGTAATCGAATCAGTAGTTTCTTGACCCCATTGAGTCCCGCCATCACTAATTATACTCATTTAAACACAATTAACGGTAAATCAACTCCTCAATTAAGAAAAATAAGTCCGGCCAAACTTTTTTAAATTACAATTAAAAAATGAATTGTATATTTCTTCAGAAGTTAATAACAGTTTTAACGGCAGATTGGATTTCAATTGAAAATGATAAAGAGCTTTCAATTTTAATTGAACGCATCATAATTTTATGCAAGCGTTAACGTTAGCTATTATTATCTGATGTAATTTATAGAATTTTATATTTTTGTTACAATTGATAAGAAGCTGAAAATGCACATAATTGGAATTAAAGAAAAACGGTTTCAATATGGCCACCATACTTTTAAAATAAATTATTTTCTTTATCTCATTTTAAGTTTATAAAGCAAACTGTTCAAAATAGTGAGATATTTTGATTGATTACCCTCTTGAGTTTCTCTTTCAGTTCGACTAAAAATGGAAATTACTATTACTATTGAAAAGATCATTTTAATTTAATTATTTCATAAATTAAGAGCAATCTATTTAGCGATAGCTAATCGAGGAGTTGAATTATAAAAAACAGTAATTTCCACTATAATTTTAGTTTTCTCTTACAATTGTTAATTTCTTTCTTATTTTTAACTGTTACTAGTATTTATTTTAAGGGTGGGGAGATTTCAATTACCTTAACTAAAATTATTGAGATGTAAATATTTTTGATTTCACTTAAAATTACTATGTTATTTTTAAATTTCTTAAGATTCTAGTATGTCCAGTATTTTCCTTTTTTCTTGTCTGTGTAAAATTTTTGAAATTATTATTTAAATTAAAATCATGTGTATTGTCTTTAATATGGTTTATGGATGTTGATTTATCATTGTAGCTTTTTATATGTCCCTGTGTTCTTCTTTAAATAATCTCCTCCTTGTCTGACCGATGTATAGTGCCTTATAAGTATCACAATTTAATTTATACAACTTCATTTTTCCTGTTTGTCTTTATCATTAATTATGTAGTTCAATATATTGTTGTTTGTTTTAAATAATATAGAAAAACTATTATTATTCTTTTTTAATTTTTTGGCAATTACATTTAAATTATGTCCTATGTATTCAATTGATTTGTAGTTCTTTTATTGTTACTTGTTTTCTACTGTATATACAAATTAATGTCAATTTAATTTTGCTTTTTTATTGATTAAATCCTCAATTAACTTTGGGGAGTACCCATTGTTTACCGCGATTTGTTTTTTGTGCTTTTCTCTATTTCAAAATTTTTATTTTCTAAAGATAAGTTTAATAATCTATCTATCTAAACGCTACTAGTTTATACTGTACTGGGTAGCATGAATTTATGTTAATTATACTAACTGACACATTGATTTTGTTGTCCTCTTTATGTAGTGTTAAATCTAGAAAACTGAGTTGCCCATTAGTTTCTACTTCTAAGCGTTCATGTAAGTTATTAATAGAATCTAAAAATTCTTTATGTTTGTCTAAGTTGCCCTTCCATATTGTTATGAAATTACCTACATACCGTTTCTATAATTTTATATTCTTTTTATATTTTTTCAGTGATTTATTTCGTATTCTATTTTTCTTAAACAAGTATAATATTCTGACATATTTTTGCGTTTTTCCCATCAAATTCGCTTAGTTATGTTTTTTTTTAATGTTACGGTCTTAAAGTGTAACCAAAAGTGAATTTGAGTCTATATAACAGCAGTTTTTAAGTTTTTCTTGTACTGCAATACGTTTTCTGTTGTAATAAAAAGATCAAGGTAAGACAGAATTACTTTTCTTATATATTGTGTTTGAAGTTACAAGCAAGTATTGTTTTAGATCAAAAACACAATTAAATGTTGAAGTAAGTGGGGTTAACACGCGAAAGATTCCTATACACCCTTGAATAAGGTAGTTACTATTGAATTTTTTTGTCAGCTTGATTATTGTTCACGCACCGCCACTGAGTTTATTACTTGGTGGACATTCAATTTATCCTTCGTACAGCCATTTATTTAAATAGGAAAAAAGAAGTAGATAATTAAATGTAGACGCAAATGGAAGCAATAAACCAATTTACATATATGGGCAAAGTTAAAGTTCGTGGCATGGGAATTATTTTGTTTTCCATCATATAAATTAATAGTAGGTGTTGGTTTGCTGATCGTTGGTTGGTCACGATACGAAGTTGTCGGTTTCGGCTTAATGATAATTAAAGAGTATCGCGAGATTAATTTCAAGTTTTACCTTGTATGGTTTGGTTCACGACATACGTCATATTGTTTCAATAACTTTTATTTGGTTTCAATTTTTATTAAAAACGTAGTCCTTTTATTAAATTTAATTAAATTACAATTAGTGTAATGAAACAATAGCAGCTACGGAAAATAGTTTAATTAAATTAAAGACATTGTCTGATAAAGTTAAGTCATTCTAATTGAAAGACAAAATAAAATAAAAATTCCGGTATAAGAAGCTTAGGTATTTGATGAACTGAAGTATAATAAGTAAAGACCACAATAGTCTTGCTATTGATCACTTAAATTTGGACTCAAACCTTGTTTAAAGGTTTTTTTTAGTCAAAGGTCAGTTTTGCGTTTTTGTCATAATAAGCACCGAGCGGCATGGTCTAGATCATTGCTTAGCATTAGGGAGATTCCAATTCGAACGTGAATCTGACTGCTATGGTCCAAGTTTTCTATGGTTTCCTTGGAACACTTAGGCAAATTCTGGAGCAGTAATATTCCACAGATAATCTTTCACTTCTATTCTGTCTTCATTTCGTCCGTCTCATCTTCCTCTCCCTAACCACATCACCCACCCATTCCCACGATTTCCGAAAGAAAGCCGAAGAGGGCGTTACGCCCACAAGCACGAGTAGCTGGTAAGAATGAAACACAAAAGTTTTTTATCAGGAATCTAGATTGGCTTTCTAATTTTTCTAACTCTTTCAAGCAGGGCTGTCTTGAACCTAGTGGAGACCCTGGACACTTTAGGATAATGGGGTACCTATATTCATAAGAGAAGACTATTTTATTAAAATAGTAGTGATCTGGAAGGAACTAGGGAGCCCTATCCATCGCGAGACCCCGTTACTCTTGCTCAGAGTGGCTAATGAAAAGAAAGGCCTGCTTTGAAGGGTCACAGTCTTTTCCTATGAAACTTGGTATCCTTTTATTAAATGCACAATGTTTTTTTGTAACTGAATAGTTTCCAAATGACTATCTACTTCACACGGTTAAAATATTCAATGAAAATGATTAACATATTTTTGGTGCATTACAAAGAAGAGATAAAGAAATAATTTCTATTCACAAAGCACATAAAAAGATTAGATTTAGGAAAGGAAAATGAACATTGGTATTTGATTGTCGTAAAATTGCTGTTTAAGTTAAAGTAAAAACAGATTGTTTAGTTTCAATCCGGTCATGTTGGTTAAATTAGCATGTAATTTGTCTATTCACCGCATGACTTGTCTTGAAAACTTCGGGTTAGTGGGTCAATTTCTATTGTGACATGCATGTCAATAACGATCAACAAACAGTAATAGGAGTTTAACAATTTAACCACTTTATTGTTTTTGAACTAGTAGCTCTTCTATTAAAGCTATTGTTGTTCTTGTTTAAATATATGATATATTGCAAAACGTTGAAAAAATAACACAGGTCAACGAAGTCAGGGATTGAACGGAAAACAAAAAACAAAAGATCACTTATTTATAAAATAATTGCCATACTGAGTTCTAATATAACCTAAGAATTGCGTCAGGATTTTAAAATATGATATAAAATGTTTATTCTTACACAGTAAAATATATACAGAAAACAAAGAAAAAGGAACAAAATATATACAAAGAACAAGTATGTACAAAATGCAAGTGTTAAATGCACAAATAATATATACAACGAAAGAATTAAAATTGAACAGATAATGTAGGAAAAACAGATAATTAAAGTAGAACAAAATGGCACAAATAAAGTATACAAAACAAGAATCCAAGGACAACAAAATATATATGCAAAGAAGAAAGAAAATTGGAATTGAACAAATAAAAAAAAAGTTAAAAACTAGACCAAAAGGTACACAAAATTAGGCAGGCTACTTTACACAAAACTCTCTCTTCCTTGCCGAGAGAGGGTGGAATGTCAGAGATGCTGGTACTGAAAAAAAGCCTTTTTGTGTTTCATTCACACCAGTTACTCGTGCTGGTGAGCGGGCAGTCCCTCCGACCTACACTGTAGTGCGAAGCCGGAGAGTAGGGCGTAAGGCCCTCTTCAGCCTCCTTTCAGGAATCGTGGGAATGGATGGGAGGTGTGGTTAGGGAGAGAAAGATGAGACGGACGAAATGAAAACAGGAGAGATGTGAAAGATTATCTGTGGAATATTACTGCTCCAGCATTTGCCTAAATGATCAAAGGAAACCACAGAAAACTTCGAACCACTAACCTCCCGAATACTAAGCAATAATCTAGAGCACTAGACCACGCGGCTCCATGCTGGTACATTGGTTATTTATGTAAGTAAGGGTTGGAAAAAGAGGGGTTGGGAGTGGGGTAGATAGGAAAGGTAGGTATGTGGAAAACTGAAATTAGAAAAAATAACGGTGATTGTAGGTTAAAAAATAGTAAAATAGAAAAAGAAACCCTCAGAAAAGGAAGAAAAGCAGTGAGAAATAGATGAAAATTAGTAGCGAAAGGAACTACAACCGAATAAGAAATAGGAAGGTTGGAAATACTAAAAAAGGTGAATTAAAAAAAAAGGTGAATTAAAAAAAAAGTAAATAAGTTAAATTTTATAGCGGTTAAAGAATGCGTTATGTACAAATTCGGTTGTAGCACAGGGGTAGGCTATGTAGGCGGCAAGGTAAGTAAAGTAATGCAGCAGAATATAATGTTCCGAGAATAAATTTTGGGAATTAAGTAAATAGGTTGCTTACAACGAATATATCAACCTTAAATCTAAAAAAAAAAACAATTTTTCGCTTTTTTAAGAGGATTATAACGTTATTTAAAGAACAAAACAACCAAAAGATTTTCGAGATTTCTTTTTATTACGATAATATGACCAGAATTTTTTAACTTAAAAATCGAAGTCATGCTAATTTGGCTTTTTGAAATTAGTATAAGCGTATCTTGAAATTATAATATTTTAGATTAATACAAGGTAGCCTTTAAAAAATAGATAGCTAATAGAGTATCTTTTGTTTTCAACCCGCCCAGTAAGGAAAATATTTGAGTAACAAAAAAATTATACCTTTCTAGACATTACCTTCAGAAGATTTTTGTAAGACTTATTCTAAAATTGAACAGAATGGAAACAAGGTTTTTTGTTTCTATGAAATTTATTTTAATAATTGTGTCACGCAATCTTAATAAATATCCCACGGGTTATTCAACTTGGAAATTCATCTTAATTGCTTCCCATTTACTAACACGAACACGTTATATAATCGTAGATTTATACTGCAAATTGACGCATTTGACTTCATTTTTCCTTTATTCTGATTTATACACAACAATGAACATCATGTTTGTAGTACTTTGCTAAAAAGCAGCAACGAGTCTATCATAACAGCTCATGGATTATTGCACTTAACCTTTTTTGTTGACCTTTTGCTGTTTCTCAGCTATTGCAGCTGCAGATCTTCAGGGCATATGTTCTGGAAGTTGGGGGAATAAATTATTCAATAAAAGTATCTTTGTATCTCGGTACTTACATAGTATAGAATCAAAGTCAATAAAGTGAGAAGTTTTTTATTTGTATAAACACACATTTTAATTCTAATCCGTGTAAATGACATTGGAAATTCACTCAGTAATTAAAATTAAGGGTACTTACAAATAACACAAGCTAGAAATGAAGTGGATCTTTAAAGCAGTACTATAACCCAGACTGATCCAGGCTGCATTAGTCTGGTTTTTTTTTGTTTAGATTTAACTCGGGGTGGGAAAACCTTGCATAGGCACCCCCCGAAGGGGGGGGGTAGTGTCATATTCTTACTGACTAAAAATCCACCTCGAGTGGGGATTAACAACCCGAGGGTTTTAACATCCCCAGGCTAGATGCGGAAGGTAGGGATAGGGAAGTGGATTGAGGAGGGGGCAAATTTGGGGGGGAGGGGGCGGGAGCAATGGAGGGGTGGGTACGAAGAGTCGCTGACTCACCACTAATATGTAGGGTGGGCACTCGCGCTAAAAAAGCGAAACTAGGGTAGAGCGGATAATGGCGGCTCAGTGTAGAAGGTGACAAGGCCTTCTAACGCGGTCGTTGGGTTTTGGGGTGTAATTTGAGAGTGTCGAGATAGTAGGGTTTGGATGGCCTGACACTGAGGCCCGTAGGTTTGCCGCGTATGTATTTGCAGCGTCGATGAGAGAAGGTAAACCGGTTTCTTTCAGAATTTGGATGTTTCTGACGAACCAGGGGTAGTTTAATGCGGAACGGAGAATCCGCATGTATGTGCCTTGGAGAAGTTGTAGGCTGCGGGGAGAGGCGCAGCCCCAAATGGGAATGCATTGGTCTGGTTGGACAGGGTCGACCTTTATAACTTAAACAGATAGCAGGAAGAAATGAGGGGCTTGGTGCTAGGGAGCATTACCGGAGCGATGAGGACTCCTTCTACTGCGGGTCTGGAAATGTTCCTTGGCATAGAATCACTTTAAAGTGACTACTACAAAGGCACTTTACCGGATAATAAACACATACATAGAGGAGGGTAAGGCGGATTTTCTCAAAAATGTGATTACAAAAAGTACCAGATCAGTCTCTACTCTAATCTGATGTGTCTCGACAGCGTTGGCCATCAATATTGTAGAACGCGTATCCATATCCTCTGATTTCAAAAGTGCACGAGACACCCCCAGAGGGTTTTTGATGAAGTCAAAGCTGTTAGGAGACTGTCACTAAGCCCTCAATAGACTAGCAACCCAAACCAAGGTAATCATGCATTGGGTTCCAGGCCATAGCGGTATAAAGGGAAAGAAACAAGCTCGCGAACAATCTTGTTAATGCAGGTGCACAACATAACCTCATAGACATAGAATCCACCGTTGGACTACATCAGAGCTACAGAGATATTGGAAAACACAACCAGGATGTAGGCATGCAAAGGCTTTATCTCCCTTACAGATTACAAAGACTGGGAAAAATAAATTCCCAGCCTTGTCAGGAAGAAAACTAGGACTCTTGTGGAAATTCTAACAAGCCACGGAGAACTTCGATACTACAGGAATAAACAGGGAAAACATCCAGCTCCTCCTATCGATTTTATTTTGATGATGTCTGGAAGATGGCGCCGTATTTTCGATTGCCAAGCGGAAGATGTCACTGTTGTTGACGCCCAAAAGGTATTTTTCTGTACATGGGGATAGCTAAGGGACCACCTGTGCTTTAGAAGTCTGAGTAATCCTAAATCCTGATAAATCATAATTATAACATTGTAATGGCAATTGTGCAAAAACTGTATAACAAAATCCCTCTTTGGTCCATTTATTGTACACAATAGTCAGTACCTTTTTCCGGAAGATCGATGGTAGAAAAGTTAAATTATTAAAAAAAAGACGTTTCAAAATTTATTTTGCAATTCACTACATCATATTTTCTTATTGGGACAGTTTTCGACATAAACGCGAAAAGCGAGACAAAATTTCAAATTGTAATGTTTACAAATTGTTTAAAAAAAATGACAAATTTTATTTGGACCATTTTTTATATTTTACTCCCTAAAATCTACTTTACATGGCGATATACATAGATAGCTGTTAAAAAATGTGACATTAAAAATCTATTTAGACTGGCCTATTGGTTGTTTTGTCCTTTTGTAAAATGAATGATGCACCTCAGGTAGGTAGATAAACAGGTAAAGAACTGAACCCCATCGAAAGCAAAGAAGTATAATAACATGAGGCAAACTACATGCTCCCGACTAATACAACAAGCGAGTCTCACACTTCCCTTTGCTTTCAGACTGCGTATGCCTAGTATATCAAGTGGTCGAGGTCATATCGGCTGCTAGTTGCCGACGAGACTCGTTGTCGTTCTGTCGTAGTTTTCGTGTACTGTCGCTGCCCGGTTCGTTCGTTCGTTCGATAAATTATTTTATACGTCGTACGTACCAATTTTGCTTTTCCTTTCGTTAATTTGTTCATTATTGATTGATGTATTTGCAGTATTTGTTTTAACAATTTAATCGTTGAGTGTTTACGTGTTTACACATATCCAAAGGTTTTTGTTACACACATTTTGGTAAGATTTTAATTTTCCATAAATAAAAGAGAGATAAACTAATGTTTTTGTTGTAATGATATAAGAACGCTTGATAACAAGTTATTGATTGAATGCACATAATGCGTTATCTCGCTGATATTGTGCTTATGTTACGTATAGTGTCTAGGTAACCTGTATTTTTTTCAAGTTCAAAATAAAAATTTAATAGTAATAGGTACATCAATAGTTCGCACCTCTTTAATTTATTTATTCTTATACTTAGCAGTTTTTAATGCTGAGCCCATGAATGTGACTTTTAAAAAGAAGTTTTCCTTGAGTGTTATTGATTATTTTCTGTCCTTGACACCGTACATAAATTCTAGAAATAATAAAAAATCCATTGAAGAACACCCATCGTTAGGAAATTTAAACATTCAAGTATTATTATTCTTTTAATTCAGTTCTACCCATATCTACGACACAAACAAATTAAAATGCTTTTACTGCAGATTACTGAACAATAAACAATTTAGTAAGAGCTGCCCATCATAAACGAATGCAGGTTGTTGAAAACTACTGCACTCTGAGATTCAGTAAATTACAAGTCGTTCTGAATATAAGTTTGTTCAGCTTGGCCGTTTTCCAGCATATATTTTGAAAAATCGTTACTTACCGTTGCTAATATGAATTCCACTTTCATCTTCGCTTCCAAAGATAGATATGCCATTAATTTTCCTTTTACGAGTATTTTTGTATTCTCCCGAAGTTAACTAACTGACCATCTGACTAAGTATTTCTAGAAATGAATTAAATCAAATGTCCATGTTGCACGATCATCAGCGTATTTGAATTGACGGTAAACATTAATTGAAAGTACCTATCTATAATATAATACCAAAACTACAAACATATAAACAAAGACTATTACCAATAACAGAGAGAAATGATGAAAACGGAGATTTGATCAAATCCCTAAACTGCTTTAGTGAAAAGATGAAATAACAAGCCTGGACTTGCACATAACTATGCCTTTCTTGTCGCCACTTGTATATACCACACCGCTTCCCTCTATAACGTATTTTAATAACAACATTAATATTAAATTTAATTAAACATTATAATTAAATTTCATTAACTCGAAATGTTGAATTCCCTTTAAAACAACATTTTTTGTAATTTACGCTTTTTTTTGTTAACTTGCTTAGAGTAAGTAATTTATTTATATTTTCTTTGACCATTGTTGTGTTACTTACCTACTCTACATTTAACATTGTCTGGTTCACTAAATAAACATACTTTTAATAGACATCTTAGAAATAATATTTTGTGAATTCATTAAGTCAGTTAAGAGATTTGATCAAATCGCTAATTCCTTTAGGGAAATGGCAATATCAAATTGTCCTTTTAATTTAACATCTCCCTTGAATTGTTCATCTCCCTTAGATATTTTAACAAATTCTAGTTTTGTATATACTCGAAGATAATCAGGAAATTATCGATTTCAATTTATTAATTGAGAAACCATGAAACTAAGAAAATAGATATTTATAAGTATATTATTTCAACTACACATTGACTGACTTCCACTCTTTGTTATCTGTAATCACGAGCCTTAATTACTATTTTGATTTGTTGGATGAGGTGACATCACATATTTCTATATATATATACAAACCAATATGAAATAATATTATCAGTCAATCAATAAATACAACTTTTTCGAAAAGTTTATAACTAGGTCCATATTTTCTATTGTACTATTATTCTTGCAACTAATGACCACATGAAATCTTTTTTTTTTTTTTAATTATCATATAAAACATATTCCCAATTGTCTAGTAACTTAGCCCTGCCACATTGAAAAATAAAAAAACGGTTGCGCTGGATTGTGCTCTAAGCCTTCTGCTTTACAAAATCTATTAATCAACATTTTTTTAAAACATTTACCAGTCTTGGAGTTAGGAAAGAGTAGGTTTTTATAATCAAAAATAATATGATTTGTTTCAAAAATGAATGATGGGGGCTAACTTATTTGGAAAAAAATATTTTGGCACACCAATTTTTTTGTTGCTTAAATTACACAATGTTGCTTTATTTTTGGTTTATCAAGAATAAATATTTGTGATAACGTGTTCGTATTAAATCTGCTTCGAAGGATTACCTCAGAATTTGAGGAAAACGATATTTGTTTTGTATAACTGTATTTATTTACATTAACTAAAAATCTCCACTTTCACCATTACAGGAACAAAACTTAGATTTATTTATAAAAATTAAAAGAAATGATATATTAATACTTTGATTATAATGTTTTGCTATCGAGACTGCTATTCGTTTGGTGGTTCTATTTTATGTTTCTTTTTAACGTTCGTTCCTATACCCTGAAGAGCCTTTACCGTTCTCACGCGCTTATCTCCTGAAGTTACAAAACAGATCATCTCGACAACATTAGAATTCGCATGCAACAACTAATATAATAAGGTGACAAATTTATGACCTTCTCAAACGATAATTTGGAGACTAAACAAAGGAACCTACACTTTAAAAAAGATCATTCGCTTCAGGCAACGTATACCTCTTAACTACAATGATAATTTTACAATTAAGAAAATTCTCTTCGACAATTATTTGTGGTGAACAAGTATACGGAGTAATAATCTCAAAAAGGTTAGCAACCTCTAACACAAAGTAAAGCGACATACAAAAAATAATGTCTAATGTAACTTACTGAATCTACATACCTACCACAATAGAAACAGCACATTAGAGAACTTGGAAAGGTTAACATGTAGTGAAATACATTTCATGTTTTAATGTTTTAATTGTAAGAATTGTGTATACTTTTAGCGTAAACGTAATTTGTTTTGTAAATTCTTATGTACTACTCATGAATAGTCTCTTTTGAATAGTCCCACCATTTTTGTAGAAAAGAAGAATTGTGCTTATGCTGCTGTTACTAACAAAAAATTGGCTTACTAATACAAAAATGATTCAAATATAAATTATTTGCTTAAAAAATTATATTCCTAATATTTTTTTCCAAAATATGATTTTGCCTTTTTTGTTTGTCTATTTCTAGTTTATTGTTAACCAATACTGATTTAAGGTTATTTTTAATTTTATTACTAGTGTTTTTGATTAATTTTAAGGCACAGAAGTTCGTTGATTTTGTTTTTGGGGGTTTTTGTGGAAAATTGCTGCACGAGTTTTTTGGCGGAGCTTTTATGAACTAGGTTTTCAATTAATTGAAAACCTACTTCATAAAAAACTTCCACAATCCCCCAAAAACAAAATCTGTGCCTTAAAGTTCATCAAAAACACTAGTAATAAAATTAAAAATAAATTGAAACATTTTAATATACACGTCATCGAAATAAATAAAAATAACCTTAAATCAATATTGATTAACAATAAACTAGAAATAGACAAACAAAAAAGAAGTGGGGTCTAACAAATAAATTGCGAACATTGTGATGCTATTTACATAGGTCACAGTGGTCGTTCTATTAAACCACGCTTAAAAGAACATTTGGATAGCGTAAAAAACAAAAAATACACAGCAGGCCTAGCAGAACATTGTACCACAAACAACCATAACATAGATACTAGTAACTACTGCATACTCAAAAGGTAAAAAACTCACGCTGCTAGAAAATCTGGAAATACAGAATGTCATCCTGAATTGTAAAAATTTAGTTAATAATCAAAAAGAAATAAATATATACAACACACCATTAATAATCACACAACTCTAATTGGTTTGTGTTTACCCCCACTTTATAATTTATTTATGTATAAAAGCCCATGTTTAACATCTTAGCCTTAGTTACAATTGTACTCTTGAAAATGACTTTTAGAGATCGAAACAATTTTCGAGAAATAAACAGTTTTGTTGAATAATTTAGGACCTTCATTCATCCGCACGAACTGCTCAACCTTCTGAACGGCCCAAACATGTCAAAGGGGAAAGAGATTTTTCAAAGGCAATCCTTTATTTTTAAATAAATGGCAGGGCTATGTTATTGGACATCTCTTTTGAGTCTTTTTACTCAAACATTGAATGTAAATTATTCTATATACATATGCATGACTACATGTTTATATCATTTAATTTAGTCCTGAATGTAACTATAATAGGCATTAAAGAATTGTAAATGAATGGATAATCATATTTTGCTTTGTTTTTCGGGTAGCAGATGCTATAAAAGTAAGGTGCTCATTGGTTTACCACTTTTAACATTAATTTTACATAATTACCTCTAACTGACATCTGTTTATAATAATTGAAGCATTTTGAAAAGTTTTAATCAAGCGATATTTATTAACTATACACTCGCTGACTGCACTTTAACACCTGCCGTATAGGTATAACAAGTACATATGAGTATTGTACGGAACTCTCCGCTGTTAATGACAATCACATTAATTCGATTAGTTTTTGTTCCCTTTCTTTTCTTTTTTTACATTGTACGTTAGCTCGTCACTTCTACTTGCGACGGATATAAATAATATAAAATAAACATGCAGTAAGCAATTATTTATTTATTATTGTTAAGTACGTACTTTCTTACGACCTACTTAGATCTGGTTTATTATGTTTAGAGAGTTCATTGTGACACATACAGATAGATGAATGCGAGTCTTATTATTACGTGCATTTTGTCGCGGTGTAAATTTCATTGCCAATGTATGAGCTGCTATTTTTATAACATACCTCACTTGACTCGTGTCAAGTTTAATAGATGTTGAAAATGCTGTGTCTCTTCTCGCCTCTTACATACTTTACCGAGGCTCTTCGCGAAGTATGAATTAACGAGATTAACGGGTAATCATCTGATAATGCTAAAATAAACAAGTGCCTATTTTACACAATTACGAACTGATTAAATAAAAAATCTGGCGTCAGTAGACATATGTACCTATGTTTGTACATTTACATATATGTACCTATAATAAAAATATTTATGTAGTTTAGACATAGTTATATACGAGGGTAAATCAAATATAAACAGTAATTTTGTAAAAAAAATATTGATTAATGGTAAACACAAACTAAACATTTAACATTTTTCAACGTAGTCACAGTTACCTCCGTGATCTACACACTTTTGCCACCAATTTGGAAGCTTGAACATTACTTCTTCATAAAAAGTTTGAGGGTGAGTTGTCCAGTTGAACCAATTGCGCGCATACTCCTCTAATTCTTCATTGCTTTCAAATCTATTGCCTCCAAGTGATTCCTTCAAGGGCGCGAACAAAAAATAATCACAGGGTGATTGATGATGGGTCAGGGCTATAAGGAGGATGCTCGAGGGATTATCCAGCCCATTTCTTCCAATTTATTCCTTGTCACAACTGCGCTGAGTGGCCTGGCGTTGTCATGAAGGAGGATGACGTCTCGAATGGGCATACCGCAAACCCCGTCGTTTACTTTGATATGCGATTTTTGTCGACTGTAGCAATTGTATATAGTAATAATAAGCCGCATTCACTGTTCGTTGATCGTGAAGAAAATCAATGAGTAAAATTCCCCTTGAGTCAAAGAAAATAGTCGCAAACACTTTTTCGACTGAGAGACGGGTTTTGGCTTTGACAGCCAAAAGGGCAGCCTTTATCCTTTCTTCGCCACTCGCCATTTTTGATTCGGGTATGTAGTGGTGGACCTACGTCTCAAAAAAAACTCCCCTTCTTGTTGAAATCGATTCAGAAATCTTTCACTGATCTCCGACCTGACCTGTTTTTGATTTTCGATCAACAACCTTCTAACCCAGCGAATACTAATTTTTCTAAAGCCAAGTTCATCAGTGACGATGGATTGAACACTCCCATACTCCCATTAGCTGATACCCACATACCCACTTCTGATGATATTTGTTCAATAGTTAACCAGCTGATGGTGATCACCTTCAACAAGCTCTCGGCACGACAACAGCACGGATGTTGTCATTTGTGATACTTGTTTTTGTACATCGATCGCCCATCCCTGAATTCTCTGTTCTCTGATCCACGTATACACTCGATTCTGAGACAGTATAGCATCCCCAAACTGTGCCTTCAAACGAGTTAAAATTTCCGATGATTTAACGCCTTCATTGGTTAAAAATTTTATGATGATATGCGTTGTGCAAGGTACCTTGAGCTCAGTCATGGCTGTACTGCGGACAGAACCGAGCGCAGCTGCTTCCTAAGCCGGTTTCCCCCTCTATTCCGGCCGTGAAAGCCTTCTACAAAGTTTTCGTTTTTTAATGTTTGTTTTTGTACTAATTACACATAATTTGTAATGTATCTATGTCCATTCATGAAGATACCAGTAGTTTTCATTTTAAAGAAGATATTTTTTCCCTCTTGAACAGGTTTTCTAATTTCCTTTTGCAGATACACAGTATTTACAAGGACAATTTTGCAAGGATCATTATGTACTATACTTATTTATATTCGGGTTTTTCATGGAAAAAGTTAAATATCAGTATATACCACTATTGTTTATATAATAGACACGGTTTTGAGAAATAATAAATAATAATAGGCTATACAGTGGAGTGCTCAAAGGAAGCTTGTTGTCTGTGAAAAAGACGTGTCAGGTCATTTGTCACGCTTTGTGATCGGTCACCATTCAGGTTCATTTCAGAGCAAAGGAGAATTTCAATCTCTATATCTCTGTGTGTGTATATATATATAGATGGAAGCATGCACGTATGAATGTGGATGAGTCATAAGAAAAAAGCGGTTCGAGCAAGGAAGAATAAAAGAACCACCGACCGATATTACCGGATCAATGGTTGAGCTCCCATTGATTTGTTTCGTCAGTCTAGGATCCGCGACGTTGGAGGTTGTTTTTACCTACATAAATATTGTATGAATGAAAATAATCGTGAAATTATACCTACAGGTACTTGTAACTTGTTAGATTGAAAATAAGGGGAAAACAAGACTCGTACCGGACATGAGTGCGACCCTTGAGGTCCATACGGCCAACTTGTTAGTATCATGAATATTGAATATTATAAATGACAATTATTATTAATAATTAATGTAATGACAAATTGATTAACGCTTTCGCGGCCAGTTGATGAACTGGTGTTGTCCTTCTTCAGGTGTACAGGCCGTCGTCGGTTGGAATTGCATTGAAGCAATTAATGTAATTTTGTAATTTTGTATCATTAGAAGAGATAGCAAACAAAAATACTTTACAAATCAACCTATCGATTATTAATGGAAATAGTGATGATCTGATAATATTTGTGTTTTCACATTACCTCACTTAATTATTTAGTTGAATATGTTGTTGATATATAAATTACACAGTTCAAGAAAAACACCATTCTCCATGGGTGTTCTTATATCGTAACAAATCATTTTGAATCCATACATCGGAGCGGCGGTTGGGTTGGTTCTTAGGTTTTAGTGTGTGGTCGTCGCACAAGAGAATAAAGAATTGTGAACGTTCCGACTACATAATAATCCCAATGATTTATTTATCATTAAGTACAGATCGATTAAAGATGATTGTGGCTTTAAGGCAACTTTCTATTCCATTCTTCGGCTTTTACCGATCTTTAATAAGCCTTGTTGAATGTGTACTTAATTGGAACAGGAGCAAAAAAGAGGTGATTATTATTATTTTATGTCTGTGTATAAAACGTTAGTCGAATTCGGTCATTGATTCCTCTTTATGTTAAGTAGATACTGTGACGAATGAAACTTTACAAGGTGCGGCTGCATTTAGAATTTCATTAATGATAAAATTAGACTGTTTAGAAACTTACCGGTTAATAACATAAGTAAGTAAGAATTATCAGCATTTAAAAATAATTAACGTTAAGTTGATATGTGATCACACATTTAAAATCATTGGTGCAATTAAAATTTTATGTTACAAATTCGGAATAAAAATTCGGTGGCTTTCAGTTATGTTTTACGCAGACAAATTTTTACTACTATCTACTTCCGTAAAAGTATCTAATAAATATCCGAGAATTTTGTACTATTCTCTTTATGTAATAGCTGAAACATAATCTGAAGCGTTTGTATATTTACTCTGGGAGAAATCGGTCACCAGTTTCCGGGATTTCTATCAGCAGCATTACAGTAAAGAAACGGAACATTCTTTGTTAACTAATTGTTCCGCTTTTTCTACAGAAAACAATGATATGGCAGGTGAAATGTTATTCGGGGGGAAGGAGAAAGTTGACGAACAATTATTTTTAACGCGACAAAACAATAACAGTTTCTTTTACACAAGCCGTCTCATCGTTAATTTGAGCCTACATCATGTGACCAAATTTTCCTATGTCTAGTAACGTGTAAGATTTTCTTTTGGTTACGCTTTTTAAAACACTTACATTCATTTATACAGAATAAAACTATATAAGTTGTGTTATGTCACTTAAAGTGACTAGTAATTGGTATTTTGGAAAAAAGGATATTAGAAAAAATCCTCAAGAATGTTTACACGAAATTTATTATATTCTCTATAATATTGTTTCGGCCGATTCGGCCATTATCAAGAGTACAAATAGGTTACTAAAGTTAAAATGTCTGAAATTCATACCTAAAAATAAAGGAAGAAGGGTGTACAGAAGAATTTACAGTTGTTGTAGAATGAGAGGGGAATTGGATGTAGCTAGTTCTAATTGATTATTTACTAAATTGTTATTTTTATGAATTGCCTTCTTAATTTCTAAGTTTTCTAATAATGATATTTTTTTATAATTTGAAACGTTTGAATGCAAAAATTTTTGATTTATAAATATATATTTATAATAAGGTGTGGTTTGTGTCGAGAAGTGATCTACAAAACCGGTGTTTTTGTCTTTTTTGTTAATTGAATAGAGATGTTCGGAAATGCGTTTTTTAATATATCTACCATTTCCTATATATTGAGCGTCACGCAAAAAACTCATTTCCGAGCATCTCTATTCAATTAACAAAAAAGATAAAAACACCGGTTTTGTAAATCACTTCTCGACACAAATCACACCTTATTATAAATATATATTTATAAATCAAAAATTTTTGTATTCAAACGTTTCAAATTATAAAAAAATATCATTATTAGAAAACTTAGAAATTAAGAAGGCAATTCATAAAAATAACAATTTAGTAAATAATCAGTTAGAACTAGCTACATCCAATTCCCCTCTCATTCTACATCAACTGTGAAATCTTCTGTACACCCTTCTTCCTTTATTTTTATATATGATTTTCAGACAACATTTTAACTTTAGTAACCTATTTGTACTCTTGATAATGGCCGAATCGGCCGAAACAATATTGTAAAGAATATAATAAATTTCGTGTAAACATTCTTGTGGATTTTTTCTAATTTATTAAATATGTTTCACAATACATGCACCACCAAAAGTTTAAATTTTATTGAAAAAAGGAAATTAGTCTAGATTACTCCTGAAGCCTTTTCTTTCTTCATGTCTGTAAACTCCCATCGAAATCGATTCTGCTGTTTCGAAGATTAACCCGTATAAATGGACAGATAGACAGACAAAAAGTAGTCTATATTACTTTTAACAACTTCCTCTTCATCTCTCTTAAGTCTCATCACAATCGGTACAGCCGTTTCACTAATAATGAGATAAAGGCACTAAACGAACTAAAAAATATAAATAGGTATTTTATATTTTTATGAAAATATTGTAATCATTTGTAATGACCTTGAAAAATAGAGGTATTTTACAAGTTTTTATTTCTATTTTCGGGAAATTTGTTACAATAATTTCTCTATAGGTACAGCGAAGTTAATAATTAAAATGCAGCGTCGTCCTTTCAGTTGGACAAGTAGATAGCTTACAATTAGTAAGGTCCTTGTCCAACATATGGATTATCAGCAGATATCAGTATATAACGTAATATTGAAATAACTAGATAAGTCAATTTACTTTTAAAGAGCTCCCTTGATTTAGTTATTGATTCAGTGATACATTTACTTGGAATTTTAAGATTTGATTAATGCCTCATTTATTAGCTTATAAAAAAACAAAATCTGGGATACATTAGTACTTTTTAACTTTTGGATATTTTTTTTGAAGCATCGTTAACGTGTTCGTATTAAATCTGCTTCGAAGGACCATGAAGTTTCGTGATAACGTGTTCATAATAAATCTGTTTCGAAGGACCACCTCATAATTTGAGGAAAACGATATTTGTTTTGTATTACTATATTAACTAAAAATCTCAACTTTCACCATCACTAATTTCATTATGCAAGAACAAAATTTAGATGTATTTATAAAAATCAAAAGAAATGAAATATTAATGCTACGATTATAATGTTTTGCTATCGAGACTGCTGTTCGTTCGGTGGTTCTATTTTATCTGTCCTTTCTATGCCCTCAAGAGCCTTTAACGTTCTCATGCACTTATCTCCTGAAGACACAAAACAGGTCATCTCAACAGCATGAGAATTCGCATGCAACAAGTAACATAATAAGGTAAACGATAATTTGGAGACTAAACACCAACAGCTACTAATATTGGTGGGCACGCAGTCCCTTCGATCTATGTTGTAGTGCTAATCGTGGTAGTTAGAAAGAGACAAACGAGATGAACGAAATGAAAACAGAAAGGAAGTGAGAGATTATTTGTGGAGGCGTGCTGTCCCAGCATTTGCCTAAATGATCCAAGGAAACCACAGTAAACTATGACCAGGACAGACGCACGAACCCAGAATCGAACCGCTGCCCTTCCGAATGCTACTACGTATTGTGACGGACGTGGCGTTTTGGGTGGAATTGACCCGCGCCGATTGGATCGAGTGGAGTTTGCCCATGCCGCTGTCTAGAAAAATCGAGACAACTACTAGATCATATGATTTGGTTCGAGAGTAACTTAGCAACGTCCATCAAACTACATAAGCGACAGCGATAGATGATTTAGGACAGTTGACGGAGAATGGTTGACAGATGACGGAGAACAAGCAGTTGACAGAAAGAGAAGTTTATCGACGAAAAGTGTTTACGAGAGTTGCAGAACCGAAGTTGTATCAAATAGTTAAGTTTAGTTGAAAGAGGAAACGTAACAGTATGATTTGAACCACTAGACCACGCAGCTCGGTCACTTTCGTTCATATTTCAACAACTTATATATGTAAATCTGGGACTTATATACATATTAATACTTTAAAATATCAACAATAAAAAAAGATTTTTCGATCAATTTTCTCTCTTCTCATCTTCTACTCTGTGTATTCCTACATACAAACGGACATATATATGTATATATTTAAAACTTGAATCTTTACGATATGGAAAAAACCAGTTTTCTGAGTCATAGAGAAGATTGTGGCGGCTGCAACGATGTAGTAGTCACTTCATTCTCAACATATTTTACATGGTTAATTCTTCCTCCCGTCAGAATCATTAGTTCTCAGATAAGGACACATATTTAAAACCAGAGGATATTTTTTTGTATAAAAAATACGTGCATGTAAAATTGATATTACTTTATGCACTTTCTGTCCCTTTCAGCTTTTCAAATATGTATCTATTATCATTTAACTTACATATGGTCTTTAAACGAAACGACAAACAATAAATATCACATGTTTCTATATTTCGTATATATTTTATTGTAAACGCGATTATTAAAGTTTGGTAGTCTATTACACGTTTTAGAAAAATTTGAAGGAATCAGAAACTGGAAAATAACATTATTAATTAATCCTCTTGGTGTACTTATGCATGCAATTTAGAAAACTTTCAGTAATGTGAAATCCATAAACTGTAGATACTTAAAGGGAAATATAGCAATTGATAGAAGAGAACAAGAAAACAAAATCCGTATGAAACCAAAAAAACCGTAGTTAAAAAATGAATATAATATGAATACTTGAAACTAAAGATTTTCAGGTTTGTACAGAAAGACCTCTACATGCTATGTTATAAATATAAATATAAATATGGAATCAACAGAAACAACTACTCCGATGGCTAATACGCCTACCCGAATTGAATTACACTGTTGATTCCGATGGATTCTTAGACGAAGATGTAACATATTCAAAAAAGAAGGAATTAAAATCCTTATTCGTCTAAATATATACTTGGTAGGACGCGTTCCGAATTTGAGATCTTTGATCTTAATATTTAGACGAATAACGATTTTAATTCCTTCTTTTTTAAATATGTTATATCTTCGTTTAAGAATCCATCGGAATCAACAGTGTAATTCAATGCCGGTAGGGGTATTAGCTCTCGGAGTAGTTGTTTCTGTTGATTCCATATTTATATTTATAAACATATTATTGATTTATATTTAACAACTGAATTAGCTATCTTCCACTCAAATCATGACTGGACCTCTGGTTTACTGATAGGTCTATTAACAGGAAGAGTAGTGGAATTGGCACCCATAACCGCTAAAGTGCAAGCAAGCATTCACTAACTTTGGGTCAGTTTGCTACTTTTGGGGAAATTATCTATCAACAAATAATAGTCAAATTGTCATATCCAAATTTCCTCCAACAAGACTTTATTAACCCCATATACATTTCAATAATTTTATAAAATATTTAAAAAAAAGAAGCCATTAAAATCCTTTTTTAGGGGTATTAGCCCTCGGAGTAGTTTCTGTCGATTCCATATTTATATTTATAGATACTTAAATTTAATAAAAATTGATCTGGTACAAAATTGAAGTCTATATTTGAAATCTGATAAAAAATATATTTATAGTAGTAGTAGAAAATAATACGCAGTTTATTGATTTTCGTTTAATGTTATAGGTATCTATCTATAATGCTTACATATTATTTGTATGTGTGTATGTCTATTTGAAATACGGCCTTCCACCTACTGGAGGTCGAGTATCATCGTCGTTTCTCAAATACCATTTTCTCTTGTTCTGTTTTTTAGTTCAGTTTTAACGAGATGCACACAGCATCATAACAGCCACTCCTGTCATTGTTAGAATATTGTAACCCATATGTCAGCGTTCTTTTGTTAAAAAGTGTACCATCAGATTTAATGCAAACTTAAAACATGATGACACAGTTACATGAAATAATTTGAAGATTCATAAACTAAAATACGCACGAGGTTTGTAATAAACAATGTTCAGTGAAGTCAGATGAAGAAATAGAAAAACAATAGTATAAATCAGGCGTGTGTATTTATTTATATATTTGGTCTGGGTCGTACAGAAAAATAGAAGTATGTAAAACTATAGATTAAAAAAGTAAAGCTAGACACAATAAAATTCCGACTGTTTTATTGTTATTTTGTTTTTGCAAAAAATATATACAAGGTGTCGCATCACTCTTGGTCAAGCAAGATTGTAATACTTGCTGAAAATTTATTCAGAATTGTTGTTTTCAATGTACTTAAAGAATAATAGAATGGACTAACCACAGAAATAGTTACCTATCGGCCCCCTTATGCCAATTTTTGGTATTTCCTACATGTCATTTTCAGTTTAATTAATGTAGTTTTCAAGTTTTTCTTGCATGTTTGCACGATAAATAGAAAAGTTATTTTGAAATTTCAAAAATTATAGGTATAGAGTTCCCTGCTGCCAACTGTTCTCCGAAAAGCTGACCGGCATACATTTCCCGCTTACATTAAATTTTGCAGATGCTGTGAAAAATTAAATAAATAATCAGATACCTAGAAATTATTTATTCCAGTATACGAATCATTTATGTACATAGTTTTTTGTGTTACGAAATTTTAGTACAATAATGAGCATAATTAATGGGATCCATGAGGGAACTGTGGTACCTACCGTACAGCACTTAGAAACAATCCGCATTTCTACGTCTTTTGTAATAACAAATTAAAGTAATTTTGCTAAATCTTTTTGTTTTTTTTAGATAAATGTGTAACCCCCAAAGTTTTACCTCACGCGCCGCCAATAGTTCCCTCAAACCGTAGTTATTACAATGAGTGTATTGAATTGTTTGTTATTCAATATTCTTTATTCATCATTTAATGGTTTCAACACATTTGAAAATACTAGGCTAGTAAACCTTCGAACAAATGTATTTATAAATATAAATATGGAATCAAGACAAACAACTACTCCGAGGGCTAATACCCATACCGAATTGAATTACACTGTTGATTCTAAACGATTATTAGACGAAGATAGCAATCCAAACAAAAAAAGAAGGAATTAAAATCCTTTTTCGTCTAATTATAAAGGATCCTAGATCCCACATTTGGAACGCGTCTCACACAATAGGCACAGCGCACCGAAAGCCATATCCCACGACCTGTTTCGACCTATCGGGTCTCATCAGGTAGGCGCCGGCAGAAAGGCTTTTACAAGCTGTATAATGAAAATAAACAATAAGTTGTTTCTATTGATTCCATATTTATATTTATTTAATAGCTTGTAAAAGCCTTTCTGCCAGCGCCCACCTAATGAGTCCCGGTAGGTCGAAACCGGTCTTGGGATATGGCTTTCGGTGCGCTGTGCCTACTGTGTAGGACGCGTTCCAAATGTGGGATCTTTGATCCTTTATAATTAGACGACAAAGGATTTTAATACATTCTTTTTTTTTGTTTGAAATGTATTTATGTAATTGAATATAATCCCAACGAGATTGTTCTCTATGCTTTAATATTGGTTACAATTTATAATTTAAAAAAGCTATCTATGTGTATCTATATTTTCCAATGGAATTATTCAAGTTGAAAAGTGCATTGAACATGACTCAAAGTTCAAAGTCAAAGGCGTGTACCTGATCGAATTATTATTGTTAACATTTCTGATATGAACCGTGACAGTAATTTTAAAACGTGATGCATTGTTTCAAGAAATTAAGTGTAAGCTTTGACGTGGTCGTGGTTTTTGCTGTTTGTTCGTTGTGCAACTTTTCATCGACGCGTAATGTTCGATTTCGTTTTGCAACAATTGCAAAAAGATGCGCCGCATTCCTCGATTGATTTGCACAATCAAATGTATATGCTCGGCTGGTTAGGTTCTTCACGAAGGTATTTTCGCTGTAACTAACTATAGTTAAGTACATATGTACTTTGTATTCTATGAGAACATAATAAGACACACCCAATTTTTATCTATTTTTGTAAAGCAACACCTCATGCTTGTACGTACGTATATATAAAATTTCACTTCTATGCAATATTATTACGTGTCGATTTCTTAATTTTGAATAATGCAATTCTTATACGGGGTGATGACCGTTAATTGTAGGTATATTTATATATACCAGGGTGTATCAAATATAAACGGGATTGGTTTTGTAAAAAATTAGAACTACATTTAATTAGACTTCTATGCATATACTATTTTTATACATAGCCTCCCGCCCTACAAATACATTTTTCCATCCGATTAAAGCTTTTTGTAACCATTGAAGAACAAATTCTTCCATTGCGCCGTTCTCGTGTATTCGTTGGCCTCCAAGCGCTTCTTTCAGGGGCCCAAAAAAAATGGGTCACAAGGGGACAAGTCGGAGCTATATGGTGGATGTTCCAACGTTTCCCATCCGAATGCATTCAATTGTTACCTTGTAGCATTGGCCATGTGAGACCTTGCGTTGTCATGCAAAAGAATGATACTTCTGACCGATTACTTCTTCGTTTTCCTTTGAAATGACGATTTCGCGGCATCTAGCAGATCACAATAATGTTGCGCATTAATCGTGCGGCGATCATGGAGAAAGTCAACGTGAAAAGCACCTTGGTCCCCTCGCGCCGCTTTTTCTACACTCCATATTCGCCTGTTTCGACTCGGGCGTGCAGTGGTACATGTGCACCCATGTTTCGTCACAGGTGACAATGCGATTCAAAAATGCTTTAACATGCTTTATATTTGACATACCCTCGTAGTTTCGTGGTCATCCGAATTTATCGGTAGTCATTAATTTAAATTAGAATTTCGAAAAATCGTACATAGAATACGGAACCCGAATACAAATCTATGCAGATTATCTGGTTAATTGGAATATTTAAAATATATAGATACACCTTTTGGCCTTAAGGGTGACGTATCGCAGAAAAAAATATATTTTTAAGTTAAAAATAAACAATTCCATTTATTTAAATGCACTTAGTACGCTACTGAAGTTCAAATGCTTTTTAGGAGGTGGTCATTAACAATTCGAGCAGTAACAAATTTTTCTTCGATAAATTCTTTGTCGGATTGTTTTGTGGATAAATCTGGCTAGCCCAATCGTATTGTTATTAGTAAGTAATTGAAAACGCCCCATGCCAATTTCCTACAGAGTTACTGAACATTTGCGCATTGTCTTATTATCTTTTAGCTTTAACGCAGAGTGCAGTAAACGCCAGAAATAATTTTGTCAATAATGCTACGCTTAAAAAGCATCTTGTATTTGATTTTCAACATTTCTAGGAATATCTATTCTCTATTCATGGTTCGCATCTACCGTTTATCGCTTTCTACAATATTTACGTGAACGTTTATGACCATTAAAAAGATTCCGTGAAGTTAACGGATACTCTAGAAGTTATTAATGAGTTTTTGGTAGCTAAATATTCGTTTGCCATATCGTCTTTTAAAAATTAATTTTAAGATGACCTTCATGTGATTTATTAAATTTCTAATTAACGCTGTTTTTTATAATTAGAAAGTATTTCGTTTTCAATTTTAGCAAATAATTTTAATTTAAATCCTGTAAATCATTCCATGAATAATTACATCAAAACAAGGTTTTTACGAAAAAATATATAAATTGGGTTTATTTAAATATCTAAATATATCATTTATATATGAATCTATTTCATATTAACATATAATTTTACCCATCAGTTCTTGTTTTTTTATAATTGATTGATTCTACTTTTACTTGATGGAAATTAATTGTATTATTATATTATTTTTATTCAAAAATCTCTTAATTTTTAATGAAGGTTTTCCAAAATACGTTATTGTTTTAAATTTATCTTTATTATCTTTATTTGTTGGGAAAACAGAATTTAAAGCTATTTTAAATGAAATTTTATTTAGTAATTCGTTAATAATGTTTAAATTGCAGTTATTTCTTTTGGCTATGTTTTTAAGTTTAGTCCATTGGAATTCTTAGAAGTCTATGGATCATAAAGTAGAAGGCGGCTAATTTATGTTGTTTAGGGTGGAATGAATAGTTATGGTATACTGCGAAACTGTGTTTATTATTTATTCTAGATATTGTGAGGTCTAAGGGAGAGCATTTGGTAAACGCATTAAAGAACACGTCAATTCATTTAAAAATCTAAAAGGTGGTTCGAATTATGCAACTCATTACAGCCGTTACTCTGTGATAATTCATCTTCAAAAAGGCTTGTCGAAACTATAGTCAAAAGGATTTGTAAATAAAAAAGTGATAATAAACAAAGTAGTTTTTATTCATTTATCGTTACAGATTTTTAAATTATACATACAGAAAGTAAAAGTCTTAAATTAAATTTACTTGAGTCAATGGAAATCAATAAATACAAACATAAAAACAAACTACTTAATGAACAAGTAGATCTTAACAACGCCCCTCTACTGAATTTACCCCCTAACAAATCGATATAAATTAACCGATAATTATAAATAGAGAAGAATCAATAGCTTAAGTGTATTTAAAACTTATGAAGAAGCTACAAAGTAGCGAAACTTATGTCAAATAACTAATTAAATCAGTGGAAATTACAATAGTGTTTTATTTTTTACTTTTCAAAAGGTGGCTACCCAATATAATAATATAAACAACGTAGGGTACATAATCTATTAATCCTATATTTTTTTATCCTAACTTTCACATTGCACGCGTTTAATGAAAACTACTTCCAAGAAAATTGCAAAGGAACATGACAGTTTTAGTATTACCACTCATCATTAACTTCTGGCGTAAGTAACAATTTAGTTTGTGTTAATGCTTCGTATTCTACTAATAGCCACACAAAGCATGAATAGTTCATAAAATAAAGCTGTCAACTGCATCTGGCCATGTGGTCACATGTATACCATAAGCAATGTGTGCTACGAGAGTATTGCTTGCAACTATAGTTCAACCAATATTTGAAGATTGAATATCCAGTAGAGACGATTTTCCGCAGTAAACATTTCACTTGTAATTTACATATTTAGAAAAACAAAAATAGACATCTTGCAATGGGTGTTAACATACTGAGGAAGTTTATTTATTTGTTTTGTGCCCCAGGGTATCTTCTAAATAATTAAACATTTGTTTTTAAAGCAACATTATTGAAAAATTGGGCGAGGATCACCTATTTACTCAAGGACATACGGACCCGTATTCTCTCTTTATTACTACCTCACAAATAACCTGTTACGTATGTTTAGGAGTATAACTACACGATGTAAAACCTACAATTCTCAATCGTGGCTTGTAGGTATCATATTTTCTGTAGATATTGCGATCGAGTTTAACACAAATTAACTTTTAGTTTTTACTGTTTTATAAATTTCGACAGACATGCTTAATTGTCTTTGTTTTTTCCCCAAAGTTTGTAACTATCTTCAGTTTTCAGAAATTTTCTTCTATTATTGGTGTTACATACTTCCACTTGTTAATTTATTTGTTATTTTGCTGCTATGAACATCATATAAAAGATTAACCTACTTGAACACGTGATTGCCAAGCAGATACCGTGTTGTCGCCATTATTCTGAACTTTCGTTTTTAATTGGCATCAAAAAACGACAGTTCTTATCTCAAAGTGTGGAATTTACCTTAGGGATCGGTGTCTGGCTTACACGGTTTGCTTATTATTTGTTACCTACTCGCAATTCAAATTATTATCTAAAACCATTGCAAAATGTCCTGACCTGAAAAATCAGTGAATTTTTTGGCGTTGGCGTTCAAATATTGAACACATTAAATAAGATAATATACAAGTGCTATCTATTTTCAACATACCCAATTTCAATCTATAAATAATAAATTAACTGAGATATACAGATTAATATAAATTGAAATTATTCTTAAAGACACTAATAAAAAATATCTATATAAATATTATTCGTAAAAATTTATTATATATATATGTATCAAAATATTATTTATAAGGTACCTTTTTTTTCACACATACAAGTACTTATAGTACCCTGTTTCGATAAGCATTTAATATGCAAATCGATATGGCTGAAGTTGTTGTTGTACAGTGTTGTCTATCTAATTAATTTTCTGCTCGAAGCTAAACACTAAACAGGGCGTTGATGCATTGACTTGTTGACAGAGTTTGATTTAGATAAATTGCCCAGTGATCTATTGGGACACACAGTTTAAGGTTTTTAAAGAACTAATCAGCTGAAAGAACAGTTATACGAACCAAAACAACACGCACTATATAATAACAGTTCTACAGGAAATATTCAATCAATAAAAGCGCACAGAAGATGAACGAAAATTATAATAATGAAGGAGTGTGTCATCAAAGTGAAAAAGTATTTCGAAATTCTTATAAATATTTATTAGAAGGTATAAAAGGATTAGTTCTTAAACATAAAGGAACTTGGAATAATAAGGTAGGACGAAAATACTACAACAACATAGAGGCAATTGTTGCCATCTAGTAGATTTTAGCTGCTATAGAAGATATTATACTAGACAAGGCCTCACTGCGGTATTTAAACTTATCCAGTTGAATCAACAACGCAGCCTACATACGTGAATTCACGTAAACATTAACAAAAGCAATTGTTATGTTTTTGGTCAGAAATTTATCGAAACTACCAGACACGGATCGCGATTTCGCTCTTGTTAGAAGCTCATCAGCGTGCCATAGGCAGTCTCGATAAATTACTGACCAAGCCGAAATGTTCCGTAAAGAACAGTTAGCAGCTAAAATCCACTAGATGGCAACAATTGCCTCCTATGTTGTTATTATATTAACTTCAAGTCCGGAATATTATATATCATGGTCGGGTTTAGGCTTTTACAGATCTCAAAAGTAAGTAGTGACCCCCCTTTAGTTACCGTTTCTGTTTACGCCTCATTGTAAGCTTCCCCAAACGAGAATATCCTTGGGGCGTCGCGGGCGCAATGTCTTCCATTGAATTGTAAAACGGGCTCAGCAAACGCGGAACAGCAACAGAGGACGTGAATAGCACTTTTTACTTCCTCGTCACAGAAACGACAGAAAGAACCGGTGGTGGTTAACCCTAGTTTGCCTGTGAAGCTTTCTCCTAGTGGAAGATGATAATTTATTATTCCCAGTCATTGCAGTTTATAGGGGAGATGAAAAGCCTTGTCTTGGTTGTGCTTCCCAAAAACTTAAGAAAACTTTTTCGTGTTTCATTCCCACCAGTTACTCGTGCTGGTGGACGGACAGTCCCTCCGACCTACACTGCAGTGCAAAGCTGGATGTTAGGGCGTAAGGCCCTCTTCAGCCTCCTTGCAGGAATTGTGGGAATTGGTGGGTGGTGTGGTCAGGGAGAAAAAGATGAGACGGACGAAATGAAGATAGAAGAGAAGTGAAAGATTATCTGTGGAATATTACTACCCCAGCATTTGCCTAAGTGATCAAAGGAAATCACAGAAAACTTGGACCACAGCAGCCGGACCCAGGTTCGAACCGGTGACCTCCCGAATGCTAAGCAATGGTCTAGAGCACTAGACCACGCCGCTCGGTGCTTCCCTCTCCCTGCATAGCTCTTAAACAACTCATCTCACAATTTCTTGTTTGAAGAGGCTATCGCAAATGTCAACGGTTGGTTCTGGGCCAATGAGCGCTGTTCAGTCAAAATAGGAGGCGACACTAAAAATCAGTAGAATCCGTAGCATTTGCGCATGCGCGAAATAATTTTATTATATGTATGATATTGTCTTTTCCGCTCATAGGCATAATAGGCATCTTAACCTTTGATATTAATCGGTTAATCCTGTGACTTATTTTTATCATTTATTAATTGTGTTTGATTAATTTTCTTTTTTTACAGCAAAAACTTATAAAGATGCAATGGAATTGGCTTTTAGTTGGTGAAAGTTATTCATAATTGATTAAAACAAACATAAACCTTCAGAGAAATTTATTAATATCAACAATTGTTTCGCTAACACAGTAGCTTATTCAGGATATAAATCAAGAACTTATATTTGATTGGTTTAGTAAATAATAGTCTAGAACAATTTAATCGTGTTTTATTGTTCTGTTTTTGAGCTATATTTGTGTTTATGGCGTGTATGGTTTTGTAGATAATAGTGTAGAACAAAATGAAATAATAGATATAATAAAATTATTCCGCACCTGCGCAAATGCTACGGATTCGAGTGATTTTTAAGCGTCGCCTCAAAATAGGCCTTTCTTCTCTTTTATCGACAATGTATGCAAACCGTCTGGAATGGTATTAGGATGTTATATTCTGATATTCTAACTAAATAACGCCAATTGTTTAGCTCCATTTCTTTACAATAACGTTCCACTATTAAATTTGACAAGTTTTTTTATTTCTAAGAGTTGTATATAATTATATTTATTGTTACAGTGTTTGCACATTAATACGTGTATATAACAAAATTTATAGAAAACAAAATACGAGTGGTTATGTGTCGTGACCTTTTATCCTAGCCGTCACAAATATACAATTTATCCGATAATTCGAAACAGTTTTTGTAACATTTTTATTAGCAACAATGATTAATGGAAATAAACGCTAAGTGGTGACCGCAGTACTTTTAAAAACGCAAATAAGAAGTTTACTTACCGCACACTGTGAACGGTTATTATATACACTTGCCTTGCATGCTGTGCATTGAAAATCGACCTGTATATTCGGTGTTTACACTTTAATCAACACAGAATAAATTAACACCTATCTGTGAAAATTGTATCATTGAACACAATTCCGAAAGGAAATTACTGAGGTCGACCTGTAAAGAGGAAATGAGCCACAAAGTGCATGAATGACAATAACAGAGAGAGGGAGAGAGAGAGAGAGAGAGAGAGAGAGAGAGATAACATGCAACATCTAAAGCATTAAAGGATTTTTCTACTATTAGTACTCGAGCAGTTAGGTCCTTTGTTCATGTAACTTTAGTGATATGGCACCTGATAGATATGCTCGAACTCCGGATCGGTGCCACCTTAGTGGTGGTGGTGACAATGAACAGCAGAAATGTTGAGCTGACTGCCATGTACGAGGATGTATCAAATATAAACGGGACTGATTTTTTTTTTAATTAGGGAGAGGTCAGTAACCTGGTAGTAGTAGATGCGAAGCAGAACTACATGTCTCAATGGAGCAACGGATTATTATGATTTTGGCCAAGGAGGGGGTGAACCCAACCGAAATTACAGCCGATTACAGCCACAGTTTGGGGACAACACCTTGTCAAGATCGGGTGTTTGCCTAGCGCAAGGAATTTTTTGAAGGCTGTGAAAAGGTCGAGAACAAGAGCCATGCTCGTCGCCCAACATTAAGGCGGTCCGAAATCTCATTGGGGGAGATCGACTAATAACTCTCTGGGAAATTGTTGATGAATTGACTATTAGTTACGGGAATGTCCACGGGATCGTGACAGATGACAAATATCAGTGTCCGCTAGGTGGGTTCTCCGAGTGTTATCAGAGGATCACAAGCAACATCGATTGGTTTCGCACTTACAATCGATCCCAGCAAGAGGGTTATGCATTTTCGAATCGCATTGTCACCTGTGACGAAACATGGGTGCACCACCACACGCCCGATTCGAAACAGGCGAGTATGAAGAGAGGAAGAAAGCGACTCGAGGGGACCAATGAAGGTAAAAACGTGCTTGTCGGCCGGAAAGGTAATGGCAACAGTGTTTTTCTGATCGGCAATGTGCTTTTCACGTTGACTTTCTCCATGATCGCCGGATATGGATCTACTGGATGCTGTGAAATTTTCATTTCGGAGGAAAATGAAGAAGCAATCGGTCAGAAGTATCATTCTTTTGCATGAAAACGCCAGGCCTCACACGTTCAATGCCACAAGGCAAAAATTGGATCATTCGGCTGGGAAACGCTGTAACATTCGCCATATAGCTCCGACTTCCATCTTTTTGGGTTCCTGAAAACATCGCTTGAAGGCCAACTTTTCCACGAGAACGACGTAGTGGAAGCATTTGTGCTCCAATGGTTACAAGAATGTCCGAAGAGTTTCTACGATGATGGCATTAAAAAGCTGTCAATCCGATGGGAAAAATGTGTTTCTAGGGAGGGAGACTATATATAAAAGTAGTAAATGTATCGAAGTCTAATTCAATATAGTTCGAATTTCTTACAAAACCAATCCCGTTTAGATTTGATCTACACAATTTCGTGAATACTGCAAGTGAAACACATGAGATGTGTTACTGTAAAGTGGTCGCATGCGTGATATCTGCCGTTTGTATCCCTCTAGATTCTGTTCACACTACAACACAGATTCATTTATGTTCCTTGAGAGCTCACATTATGATCTATCTAAAAACCCATAAGTGATTTTACCATTGCAACTTATCTTCAGTCTGTTTCGATTAAACAAGTGGTCAGCTTCATCGAAGTTTCGATCCTATTTGAGCCTTTTTCCCATAACCTTATGGAGCTCGAATTAAGTGCATAATAATTTTAGGGTGTAGTTGAATACACCATAAGTCACTTCATAGAGAGATCTTGGCTGCCTCCTTTACTTTTGAAATTTGCACAGTTCAACATTGTATACGTGTTCATTAGCTTAATTAATTTTTTATAATTATATATAATATAATAAATGCACCATCAGCCTATAAATAATAATACCACAACTTCCGCTCTAGTCGTAAATTAAGGAAATCTTTGATATGCTTCCTACTTCCGATATTAAGTTTAACCACAAACGACAGGAAACATTTTATAAAGAAAAGAAAAATCAGTTTGCATAGTTGGCTGTGCGCAGAAAGCAATGAATGTGGAGTGAAAGGAATAATTATGTAAATTTGTAACTCGTTTTTTATAAAAACCGTAAAATATCAATTCATTTATATATAATAGATTTCGTGAATTGGCCGATTAATACAAAATTGTATTGTACAAGGTTTCGTAATCACCTACAGGGTGATTGAAAAATATAAAGCCATAAATTGTATGATAATTTATATTTTAAATTAATTGCATTGTAAGGACATATATTATAAATAAATCATTTGAACGGTGAATTGATTATATCCAATTAGTTAAGTATAAAATAAAGTTTTCCACATTGGGAAATGTTAGGTACATCGAGACAAAAGGTTTTCACATTAAAATTAAAATGTAACTCCACATAAAATATAAACTAATTACGGTGCAACTTTTGTGAAACTGCATATTAATTATCAACACAAGGAAAAGTTTCACATTTTATTCGAAAATGCCACATATATGTTATGTTTCGGTTACAGGAGGAGCGGCGAGTTGTAAGTAGATATTTGTTTGACACGTGTTTTAATAGTTCTATCAAACTGTTCAAACATTTCTCAGCTATTAAAACCAAAAAAGTTCCATCGAGTAGTACAGTAGTTGTGCATTGTTTTAAACCTTAACCACACGTTACATATGAATAAGATCAAAGTTTTATATTCCAACATACCGAAAAACAGGAAACTTTTCTTATTGGAAACGATTGAGATTTAAAAAGCCATGTATAATAATTATAAACAGAATATAGTAAATCACCAAATGGAAACGTTCACCTACAATTCATCCCTCCTCCTGTTTAGATTATTGTAAACTGTTATATATTTAACACATGGGCTGAAAAGTTTCGGACCTAACAAAGAAAACACGTTATTTCTTGTTCAAAATTGGTTTTATTCATCAACGTAATCTCCATCAGGAGCAACACAATCATTCCAGCGTCGCTCTTAACATTTTATACCACTTTTGTAGAATAATTTAATAATAAATCTTTTGCCTCAAAATAGGCCTCAGCTTCAGCGATAGAGCGATAACCTCTTCATTTGAGTAAAATTTCTTGCTGGCTAGCTTTTTTTTCTTGAGGTCTGCGAACAGTTCACTGGTCACTGGGAGCCAAATCTGGAGAATACGGTGGTTGTGGGAGCAATTCGAAGTTCAATCATGTAGTTTTACCATTGTTTTGATTGACTTGCGACACGGTGCGTTGTCTTGATGAAAAAAAAAATTTTTCTTTTCCATATGAGGTCGTTTCTTTACAATTTCGGACTTTAAACGCTCCAATAACGCTATATAATTACTACAATTCACTGTTGATGGTATTTCCCTTCTCAAAATGGTCCATGAATATTACACCACGCACATCCCAAAATACTGATTTTTAAATTTATCAATCAATTGTCGATAGTAAGAAATCCATTATTTCGATTAATTGGAGTAATCGATTATTTTATGAAAATTAATCGAATAATTTATCCAGTCCTGGTAACTAAGTTCGGTACCAGGTTATATATTTTCAATAAGTAGTAAATCTCTGAATATAATACTTTCAAACAATAAAGTATAAGACCGAATAATGTGTACAACTTGAAATTAAGGAAATGGAAACGATTAACATGCAATAAAATTATTCAAATTAATTTTCTCATGCAATACCTTTAATTAAGATCATAAAATCTGCATGATTTGTTAGAATAATTTGTACGATTGATGTGTAAACCATTAACTAAGGATTTTAAGAGAAATATAGTCAGAAAGTTCTCACTTAAACTATTGTGACGTGTCAGTCACGAAATCATAATTAAACGAACGAAAACAACGAAATTTATTAACAACTAAAATTAAATTAACTACAGTTCTGATTAACACAAGTCTACACAATTTTTCACACTAGTAAATCTATTTCTCCCGTCGCCGTATTCTTCGCCACTACTTATACATGCATTCAACTGCCGCCACTCTATGATTATCGAACGCCTGTCTATTGCTCCTGTCACTTGTCAACGCACGATGTAATCAAACTGACCCGGTTCGCCCAGTGCACTTGCTTTTATAGTTTTCAGCATTTCTTCCAGAACATTCTACAACTTTCCCGTGATACTATTGCCTTTTTATTAATCATTGCTAAAATATTCCAGACGTATCTAAGAAGGTCGAGAATATCCATTATCTATTCCAGGAAGGCATATTAATTAGGAATGAACCAACACAAACCACAAGTACAGTTCGTGACACTATGGTTTATATAAGTATCTGGTATAGTCCTTCACTATCATTTAATGTAGTGTAAGACAAAATTCATTTTCATTTCTTCTCAGCCATAAAATTAATTTAAATTCAAATGTGAATATTTCACAACGAATTGGTACAACTATGAATTATACGGTTATTATTTAACTATATAACCATAGGTAGATAAATTACCATGAATTTTTACGGTTCTTTTTTCAGTGCTCTATGATTATATAACATTGCTCTTACTATCGACAATTGATTGATAAATTTAAAAATCAGTATTTTGGGATGTGCGTGGTGTAATATTCATGGACCATTTTGAGAAGGGAAATACCATGTGAGTAATGAGGTTTCAACAGACCATAGTTAGTTACTCTTAAATTTAGTTTCTCCTGGAATTGTAAAAACTATGTGACATTCACACGTTCTAATACGTTAAAGGTTCGTTTATTAATTTTTTCCCGCAATTATACATGTCATAACATTATCGTGTTTTATCTGTAATATCTTTCCTGTCAATCTGCAGTTAATGTTAGACCTTTTAACTTGCAAATGTCTTCGATAAGGGGCGGGATGATAGTACTAAAAAAAATCAAATTCTACTATCTATCTTGATATATTATTTTGAAACTTCTACATCCCTAAAATATTGGAATAGAAGTTAAAAGGGGGGTTTTAATTTTCATCTTTTTTGGAACGGTTCCCTAAAACAGTAAAACTATATGTCTGGATTTATATATACTCAGTGGTGCATTTTAGATATTTGAAGGTTAATATCTTGATAAATTTACCTTAATTGTTTCACAGAGATAAATTGCTGACACTTGTTTATATATTATGTTCAGTTTTCATGCATTGCATTAATTCTTGTTCTTTTTTTGTTTCAGATTTTTTGTTTTTTGTCAGTCAACATGAGTGAAAGGCGTGGAACTAAGGGGTTGGAGTTATGGTGCAGACGCATGACAGAAGGTTATCCTGGCGTCAAAGTTGAAAACATGACAACGTCTTGGAGAGATGGCCTTGCATTCTGTGCCATCATCCACCACTTCAGACCAGACTTAATGTAAGCAAAAGAACATAAATATTTATTACTTAGGTATCTATCTTTGTTTCTAAACGAAACGGCTTTTTCATTAATATACACACACTCTGTATGTATTACAGGTTTGTGATTATTTTTTTTTTCTGTACAGTCCCTCCAAAAAGTTAGATTGGATCATATTTTTACGGTACGTCGCAATATCCGGTTTTGAATTTATAGTCGTGATTCTCCAATTATATACTTGAAACAATTGGTTTGTGGTATCTAAAGTTGGTATAATACAAAAGTGTTCGATTAAATTTCATCAATTAGTATGGATAGCCAACGATACCACGTCGCCACATCATTTACTGCATAATACGTACATTTACACGTATATCACATGCGCGGTATGTCGAGAAAGAAAGAGAAGATGCATTCCAATACGTAATTCTTTTTCGTAACATACAATCGTTTCCAGCATTTTACTCCTCAAATCGTCGACAATGACTTAGGAACTGAATAAGTTTTACATCAAGAAATTCCTTAAATATTGTGTTGTTTCTTTGTTTTTCCATATTACGAATTTTTGTTAAAATTTTTGGTTTGCGACAGCTGTTTTGCCTTTCGGCATCATCATGTTGTTTTGGGTGATTTGATGTTGCATGTGTGGTATTGTCTGTTTGTGTGAGTTTTCTGTATATTTTGAGGGTTATCCTGTTGTTTAGCTTCTGTAATGTGAAGTCTAAGTAATTAATTTCGTTGTTTGTTTCTTCTTCCACTATGAACTTAATGTTTTCGTTTTGGTTATTATGTGTATTTCGACGATATTATTGCTGTGGTTTCCATCTATAATACATAGTACGTCGTCTACAAATCGCACCCATGTGGTGATTTTGTATTTGCTGTTAATTTGTTCTATTATTTCTTCTTCGAACGTTTGCAGGTAAATTTCTGATAATATTCCGGATAGTGGACTCCCCATGGCTAGGCCTTTATCTTGTTTATAGTACTTATTATTGAATCTGAAGTAATTTTGGTTTAAGAGTGTTTTAAGCATGTTGATTAGTTGTTGTTCCTGACTGAACAGTGTTCCAGATGTGCACAAAATTCGTTTTCTGTACCTGACCTTCCGAGAACCCTAGTATGTAAGCTTGCACTAACGATCCTTTCCAGTAACAAAAATTCCATCCACACAACCCTCATGCTCTCAAACCCGTAGTCTATAAGTCTTTGTATATAATAGTTAAAAATAGTATGATTCTGATTCCTGTAGCGAGAAGACGTTATAATCTGTAAATACCTAGTCAATATACATTAAAACCATTGTTTGCGTCTAATTAATTTAGGTGTAAGGCAAAATACAGAAGTGGTAATAACCATTTATTTGTATTTTGCCAAAGTACACAACCCAACAGTTGTTTTGGAACTTTGTTTGTATGTTTCATTTTAGTTTCGATTATTTTGAGTGTTTCCTCTATTGGGATGTTTCTGTAGATGTTTGTGATGTCGAATAAAACTATTTTTGTGTTGTTTGTTGTCTTGATGTCTTTTAGTTTCTCTGGTAGCTCGTTTCTTCTTTTTATTGCGTAGGTATATTTAAGTTCTACTTCTTGTTTTAAAATGTTTGCAGTTGTTTTCGAAATTTTATAAGCTGGAGCGTTTTTGTAATTTACGACTGGTCTTATGGGCTGTAGTTTTGGGAGGAGTCCTCTTAGGTTTGGTGCAGTTGGATTCATCTATATGTTTCTGCATGCTTCATTTTGTGGTATTACTTCTGGGTTTCAGTTTAGTGTTTCTTTTATTTCTGCTTGAAAGTTGTTGGTCGGGTCTTTCTGTAGTTCCTTACAATTGTTGTTTTTTATGAATTCTTCTGTTTTTCTTATGTATTCTTGCTTTTCCATGATGATTATTGTGTTTCCTTTGTGTCGGCTTTTGTGATGATAGCGTTGTGTTGTTTCAATTTTTTGTTGATGTTTTTTATGGTTTTGTTGTCTGTTGATTTTGTTTGTTGGTGTTCATAATTTTTTCTATTTCGTTTGCGACTAGGTGTCGAAGTCTTTCTTGTTTTTCTGTTTTTTCTGTTCTGAAACAACACAACATTATCATAAACGAATTTGGAAAATTCTTACATCAAATTCCTTAAACTTGCTGTTTCAACTTCTCATTCTTAAATTTTTTGACAAGTCATTGTCGTTCATTCTTGAGAACATTTTTTATTGTTTTTATTTGTAACCGTCATCTACTGTCTGGCGCTCGCTTCATTGTACAAAATCAGTCTTTGTCCATGTGAATGTTCGCTTCCTCCCAAATGGTATCAGTTAAAGATGACTTGCTCTTTACACGAACTTTCGATACGCCACAGACCCACTGGCTTAAATATCGTAATGCAATTTGAAAGTAATTCTGCTCGGCAAGTCTGATATGGTTGTGAACAGATTACTTCAGAAGCAGGAGAGTACTTACGTTCGAGATAATAGTTTAGCGTTTTAAAAAAGTTCTAGCACGATTTGTTGATGGATTTTTTACTGCAGTACTCTGTAAAAAGTGCTTACTTACAAATTGCTTAATAATTGACATGTAAATTCTTCCGGTTATAAGAATGCGTGTTGGTCAGGAATGAAAAATAACTTTTACTTGATATAAACTACCAGTTTACATCTCACTTATATAACAAAAGCAATCAAAAGTGAATTATTAGACTCGTACGTTGGTAACATGCTTCTGGAACTCTGATATACTAAATATGGATTTTCTCAAAAACATTAACACCTAGAATATTCAACCTAGGTTTCCTTTAACACATATTTGGGAAACCTCTATTTCTATTATATTTTCATTACACGTTAAGAGGCTGTTGAAGTATTACTTAACGCAGTTTGGTGGGAGGGGGAGATCTTGTAAAATGTTGCGGTGAGAAATAGGGGCGAGGAGGTCAAAAATATTTAAAAACTGCGTTACGTAATATAGAAACAGCCCCTCAGGAAATAGAGAAGGGACCTGCTTTTACGGACATTTTCGGCGACATGTCCAGAAATGTCCTTTGTACAAATTAAAAAAGGGTGTTTTATAATTCTTTACAATAAATTCTTTAAATTATTTGACCCCATCTATCAATATTTATACAAATATTTTTTTAATAACTTGCGTCAAAGTTTCTTCATCAAATAGCAGCTTTGATAGTGAGCCATTTTTTTTTAGTAGGGGTAAATTTTAAATACATTATTACGATATTAATTGTTGAATTAATTTATGCCCACTACAAATTACGGGGGCGTGACAACAGCAAAATTTTCTCTCATTGTATGAGGTAATCTGTAGTGGGTATAAACTAATTCAATAATTAATATCGTATTAATGTATTTAAAACTAGAAATAATTGATAAGAAAGTTTAGATGGTCTACAGAATTGTGTTAGTTCGAAATTAAATAAGTATTCATACCTTTCGATTCGCAGGTTTATGCGTTGTTTTTTAATAATTCTAGATAAGTTTTACCCTTTAATATAAACAGAGAATATGAATAAGAAACTAATAATCGATTATCATATTTGTTCTGAAAGTAGGTGCTTTATGTCATATAGTTACAATGTAACTGTAAAACAAATCTTCATGCAAACTTTTTTAAGATTACTATAATTACTTTTATATAAAAGTTATTTCAAATGAAACTTTAACAAATTGTTTTTTCGGTGATTAGCTCATACCACAAGCAAACGTGGGTATACATTTGTTTATCAAACAGAACTATTGTAAAGCTATATATCTCGTACATAATAGGTTTATATTTTATATTTGTCTTTAGCAAACAATTTGCATACAATTGAACTTTAAAATATTTTGAATTAGATTGCCAAATCGTATGTACAACAAAGTTGTTTTGTGTAGTTTCCGCATCCAACATCAATTGAAACAATCGTCCTTGGCGTCCTTCGCTTTTCCGTTATCTTGATTGATGTATTTTTTTTAACCGTTTAGCAACGACCTCTGTCAGTTCCTTGTATTTGTGTGTTTTACACCTGACCCACTAAGTCGAACACATGCTGTTAAAAACCGCCTAAAATTAATATTGTCTGTGAATAACTTTTTTAACGAGGAAATTTACTAGCAGCTTAACGTGACAAGTCAATCAGTGAAATCAAACAAATCTAATCGACTGTCAGCATAAACATTTAAATTAAAAATTATTTCCTTAATATATGTGTTGCTAATTAATATAATTTTTTATAATGTCAAGAGATTCGGGTTTTGTTTATAGGCTTGATAGACACATTAAATATCCGAGAAGTAAAATTAATGTATTATAGCTGCAAGGGATTTATGCAATTATTATAAATGCAATGTGAAAGTCCTTTAAAACCTATGAAAATTAAAATAAATCGTGAAACAAATAATACAAAAATCATTGGTAAAATTGCTAAAGAGGCGGCGCACTTCTTACGATCCTCCCTATATATACATTATAATAATACTCACTGTATATGTACTTGTATTTCATTGTAACACTTATTGATAAGTTCTACATCATCTAACTTTAATGTACCATTTACTGCTTCTCAACCTCTCTTCGTTTAACTTTAATTAACCGTTTAGTACTTATCATAAGTCTAGCATCATCAACCTTTTTCAATGGACCATTTTAGTACTCTTGCATGAATTCATTTTAATAGCTCATGACAATTACCTACGTAAGAAGGGATTAGATATTCATATAATAGACGTTTTTGCAAAAAAGTTTAGTGAGAGACTGTAACAAGATTGTAACAGATTGCAATCAACATCCAACCAACAGTTTCACTCGACATCTATGTAAATTATTGCCTGATTATTGTTACTATTATATATATTATGCAAGAAATATACTTAGTGTTGAGAAGTTCTGCGATTTGGATTATTATTTATCAATTCTGCTATCAAGCAATGTTTATTTCGTGAGAATAAAAATATTTCTCAGCGTTTGTACTGTTGTACCACATACAATTAAATTATACTCGAAGGACCAATGTTTACAGTTAATCACACAAAAAGAAACTATAGAAGTTGATAAGTGTATGTGTGCAACTATAAACATAAAAGTGATAATTGTTTATGAGGTTCTCAGCTAGTCTACATACGGACTCTAGCAGAATAGGATCTATTTTTGCCAGGCGTATTTTTAACTGTTATTTCCTTATAACTTATTTCTGATTGCTACTATAAATCATTTGCACTATTTTTGAAACTAGTCAAACGTGTTTTAAAGGTTCTTGGTTGACTAACGAGTTCTTTTAACATTTCCGTACTCATGATTTAACAAATTGAATCAGTACCAAGGAAATTAAATATAAGGTAATAAACCAAATATAGGAAATCATAATTATAGAAAGAGTTCCGCAACAATAGTTCCCTAGGCTGTATACTGCAACAACTTCCTGAAGATGGCTCGAAGTTTCAGTTGAAGTTCTAATCGGAGAATCGGACTCGCCTTTGGAAAACAGTTGAATTATGTGCTTCCAGAAGAGTCCTTGATGATTGTTGATGATGTCTAAGCAGCAAGGCACACAGTATTTTTTGAAAACACTTGGATATTATGTATCCCGAATGAAGATCGAGATGGTTGCACGAATGACCGCACTGATTTTTAACCATGAATTGAATTTTCAATCCGGCTCGAAGGACCAATGTTTATTTATTTATTTGCAATATACTTCGCATTGGGTTTTCTTCTGAAGAATACTCACACGAAACGGAGACTGAAAACAGTGCTTACCTGGCAAGAACAAAGGAGGTTTTTGTGGAAAATTATTTCTAAAAAATAAACTATTTGACGAGTCGTTATGAATATTAAACGTATTCTTTTTTGTAGTTAAATAGTTTGTGGAATAATGAAGTCATTTTTTTTAAAGGCACCTTGAGTTGATTATAAATCTTATAAGTTTCATCTGAATCTGAATTAAAAATCGTAAACAACATTATTACCAAAAAATACCAAACAGGAAGGTTAAAAATTAGTGTTTGTCATTGAGTTTAATTGATAGTTGATATCCTTAAATTTATTACTATAAATTAATAAAAATTAGGGCACGAAATCGGGAACAAATTAAGCGTAAATCCAATGCAGTTATTTGTAATTTTAAATGGTTCAATGAATGGTTAATCATAGTTATTGGAAGGCCTTCAATAAGCCATTATTTATCATTAAAATGTAGCCACGTTATCTTTAAACATAATAGTATACATTTAATAAAATATTCTCTCTAAAAATACAAAATGAGTCATAGCGAACAGTTAAGCAAGCGGTCATGTTTACTTGTTTTAGAAGATGTATCTAATCATCAATTATTCTCTACCAGTGGTACGAGTGAGTAACAGTTGTTTATCTTTTAGAAAAGAATATCATTGTAATATTCGACGCCGATCAATGAAGAATAATTCATTTTCTTAGATCCAGAATACCGTGTCATAAAAATAAATACAATAGAAGTTGAAACTTTAAATTTGTTTAAAAAGCAAACCGTTATGTCGCATTAAAAAATCATTAAACAAATGTTAAGTCAAATAAAACTGTATGGAAAATACGAAACAGTTATCGTTTATCGTAATGTTATGGTCCTCAGGAAGTACGCTTCTGATTTCATGGTGAATTTCCTGTAGCACGACAAGTTAAAACAGTTTATATTTGGGTAAACGTTTTAGCATAATACCATTTAAATAAAAGGTTTTTCGTTGTTTGTTTGTTTGTTTTGTTTATCCTTACTGTATTCATCTAGGTTAACCAACCAATATTTTTCCCAACTGGCACTTTTTTTGTTGCTGAATTTGTTCATTCAGAAATATATAAAATGTTTTGATTTATAATTTAGTTACTTTGTTTTGAGTCAAATATTATCACATTTCATAATACATAATAGTGTTTTTACTACCATATTTTACCATAGGAACATTATTGAACGAGTACTTTGGAATATTAACTGAATAAAACAAAGAAACATCCAAAATCCACAAACGTTTAGAAACCATTTAGAGATTTTAACTGAGAAACGCGTTTTAGGTTTCTAAACGTTTTGTGAATTTTGGGGATTTGTTTGTTTTATTCACCATATTTATTATTCGAGTAAATCATTTAGTTTATTTAATATTTACATATTTAATTCAAATGTGGTAAAGTATCTTAACAGCATTCCCAAAATCATAGCAAAGTACAGTGGCCGGCACCTAAGGAGATTCAACGACGGTCAGATTGACAGGTAGCTAGGCGGAATCCTTTAGCATAGCAATAAATGAACGAGCCAATAAGAATATAGCTGGACCGAAGCGTGAACTTGTAGTTCAGCGGCGCGTATCACTGAGAGAAAAAGTACTGAACAAGGAACACAAGTGAATTCATTCAATTGATTTACTTACCCTAACAACCCCTCCTCTACTCTATTAATTTGCAACTATTTGTCACTACGCTACTGAACCTTGCTGAGCAGTTAATATTCTGCCTACCGGTCGATTATCCCCGCCCTAAAGGGGCTAAGCTTTGCTAGTGCGCATCCGATGATTTATGGCTTTTGAATCTCCTTAGGTGCCGGGCACTGTATATATGTTAGACACAAGTGATCATAAAGATCGGCACCGTAGGGTTGGTCGTGCAAAGATGGCGGAAAGCGATATATTAGACGCACATCGCAAATTCCACGAATCAGTTTTGTTGACTATAATTTGTGTCCAACTCGCCCTTAGGCAGAACTGTTTGCAATGTCGAACTTATAGCATGGAAGATAAAATTAAAGTTTACTTGTTTTAATAAATTTTCGAAAATCTTAAGTCTTTTTTTATCGTGATAATGGATTTTCATCAAGTAAAGGCCGAATCTATTTAAAATAACGTTTTTTTAAATTTATTTCAAAACTTTTGGAAAATCATTTAGAGAAAATAAAACTTATATAACTCAAGAAAAGGCCTTGTTACTATATTGGAGTAATATTTTTGTTTACGTTACTGTTGAGTTTTTAGGTACCTGTATATTTTAATCATAATCATAATCGGGGCAATTAGTTGTATATTAGTAGTTTCACCGTTTCACTGATAACCTTCTCAGGAAACATGTTTATATAAGCGTAAATCAAATAAAATGCTTTATAATGTTTTGGAATAGTGTTTAATTATAAACTTTATAATATTGTTTCGACTGGCTAGGTCTCAGAGTTTACAACAGTAACTTTATTAAATTTATAAAATATAAGACGGATATTGTTGGGGGTCTTTCACTTCTTGCCTGTCTTACTGTTGTTATTATATATTCTACCTAAAAGTTCTCTTAGAAATACAAAAGCAGTATTTTTGCACTGCATAACAATTCAGTGTTAACATAATGTTTTCATGACTTATTTTCCACGAAAACTAATTAGGAAAGTGGCCAACTCAGCTCGTTTCATCGTAAGGTTTGCTTCTAAGTTAGTTTTTAAATTAGATGCGACACACTCTAAGTAACTGTATATCAACACACAATCTACATACTTATACACGCATAAAATGAAAAATGGTCACTGTTGCATCCATTTCAGCATGTTATGTTGTTACTACGTCTTTTTTCCTAATTCTGATTTCAGTTAAGAAATTGGACTATTTTAGTTTCGCACAGTTTAACGACCCGTGAGACAATCGTTTCTTACTAAATTAACAACAGGAAGAACCGGCGTGTGTAGTAACGCTATTCGTGGGAACCAAGAAACCAACCTGTTCGTTTTTTTCCCCTTTTTCGAAAATAGTAATTTTTTGCGGATGTCTCCACTTATTTACAACCATATATATCGTCAACTTTGGTTACAAATTAATGGATATGTAATGACATGAATGTAGTGCAGGATGGCGTGTGAATTATATAGTTAACTTGAAAAGTTCCCACAATTTCTTTTTACGGATGTAACATGCAAAGATACCGATACATATTATAGGTGTAGAAATTTTCACCTTTAAAAATTATATAAAAAGAGTATGTATCCTAATTTATTATCCAATAAAAAAGCTCTCCACAACACTGAGAAAAAGAAGTTGGTCTCAAGTATTCTAGTACATGTAACTCATTAAATCATTTTTTGTTTGATTTAATTGTCGTAATAATCAATTGAATTAATAACTTCTTTACTTAAATAATCACAATTGATAGAAAAAAAAACTGGTTTGCAACAGTAATATGTCGTTTTGAATGAAATAAATACTCTTAAATTCCTGACAAATTGATTTAGATAACTGGAATTAAAAAATATATTGTAACGAATTTTCTAGATCAACTTATTTATTTAAGCAATTATTTATTTTACACTTACACACTACTTAAAACACTTAAGCACTAATGCAACAACTTATTTATATGACAAGGTAAATGTGTTATTTATATCACTCGGTATATCGTATTTATATTACCATTCTACTATCTACCGTAAACTGTCAACTGTAAACTCTAAACTGTGAGTCAACTGTAACTAAATCGTTTCTCTAACTATACTAAACTAAACTGTTCTTGACCGACCGTCGACAACATAATATTTATAGAGGTATCGAAGGTTCTGGAGTAATCAGGAACGATCTAGTATTTTCTCAAACTCCTATTATGTTGTTTTTTACTTATTTCTATCAAAGCGCCGACCGACGACCGTATTCGAGGAACCCGTCTTATCTGTTTCCGGAACTCGCCGCCGCTCTTGTACACAAACATACATGCTCGTTACAATATGTTTGAAATTTCGACACTTCTCTATTTAATTACTTGATGATGAATTCTTTTCCGAAATTAGAGACTTCTTCAATAGACTTCGGCCGTGAAAGCCTATACTCATGGTACCTATGTTTATAAAAAAGAATACTGGTCTTTGAATAATTATTTTATTAACAAAATTAATTAATAAATTTAATATTTTTTAGTTTCACTAAAACAATGTTCAATCAAAACATGTAATCATTAAAAAAGATAAATAAAAAATTAAGAAAATAAATAAAGAAAGTAAATAAAATGGGAGTCGAATAAGCTCTTATGTTCGGAATGTGATTCATTCTATTTAGGACAAACCGGGAGATCCTTCAGAATTAGGTTCAATGAACATTTCAGATATTTTAGACTACAAAAAAGTAATTCAAACTTTGCAAACCATTGTATAGAAACTAACCACCAATTTCCATCCATCGAAAATTTAAAAATAATACATATAGATAAGAAAGGTTTTAAACTAAATGTTTTAGAATCACTGGAAATATTTAAAGCCTTAAAAACTGATATAAATAATATTTTGAATGACCAGATAGAATTGTATTATTCACAACTATTTACGACATTTAGGTAACAAGCGACAATCCCAAATTTTTATCTTATATACCTGTGTACGTTCTGTTCAATGTTCATTTAATTTGAATCGCTCGTTTGAAAATGATATATAATCTGTCGAAACTATAGTTGCAATTATTGTAAATAAAAGTGATAATAAACAAAGTAGTTTTTTTTGTTTTTATCGTTAAGATTAATTATCTCAAAGTAACAGCTGAAACAATTCAATATTTGAAGAGAGTAAAGTTTTACGAAAAACTGAAACTGTCTCTGTTATTAAAAATGCAGTTTCATAAACCGTGCACTATTCAATGCTTAAGGTATATGAAATATTTGGATAATTTTTTTAGTAGACGTTAATTTTAATACATTACTTGAAATTAATTTTTACCCACAACAGATTACCTCAAATTAATAAGGAAAAATTGTTACTACTGTCACGCCCTGGCCGGGAATCTAACTCGACGTAAAGCTAAAGGTGCTGTATCATCTTCGCTACAATGCGGTTTCTTCACTAGAAACAGAGCCTGAACGGTAGAAAATTGTACTGATTTTAAGTTTATTTGAAATGCATTTTAAATTTAGTTTGTGAATTTTTAATTACAATTCTGTATTTATTTTGTTTTTACAATGTCTGATAAAATGTCTAAGACCGCTGCAGGTATTTTAAAAGTTCTATCCAGGTATTTAATAGTAAACGTGTAGGTTAAATCTTTTCAGTCATACATATCTCTTGAAAAGTCATAGATAATGTTTTGGATAAGTATATAGAAACTACAATATATCAATAAATTCATTTATCAATACTTATTATTTATCATTCCAACTGTTAATAAGTTAAGAAAAACACAAAATGGTTGTTTTACACAAAATTTATTAGAAACCTCTAATAATTGTTTCGACATGTGATGTCACCATCTGAGAGTTAATCTTAGAAGCTAACTTAAAACTAAACTTACAGCGGTTTATATATGTTTATAGTGTCTATTTTGAAACAGCTAATTATGTCATGTCTGTAATACATTTAAATAAGGGACTATTCAGACCTTCAACATAATCATTTGTAATATTTACTTTTAGGTAATGGCCTTTTGTATTTCAAGTTTTTCTAAGAAATTTAATTTATATCCTTTGTTTTCAAGATGTATGATAGAAAGTTTATCTTCATTGATGGAATGATTTAGAGAAATGCAGTGTTGTGAAAGGCCAGTGGTTAGTTTGTTGTCAAGAATAGATTTTTTATGCTCCTTCAGTCTAGTTTCAAAGTTACGACCAGTTTGTCCAATATATATTGCATCACAGTCGTCACATGTAATTTTATATACACCTGATTTTTACAAATTATTTATTTTACCAACTGTTATAATTTTTATAAATTTATTTCTTTTAATAATGAAGAAATTTTAATAATGTTTAGTAGGGGTAAATTTTAAACACATTAATGCCATATTAAATATTGAATTAATTTATATCTACTACAGCTTACCTCATAATGAGGGAAAAATTGGTTGCTGTTACTAAAGATCCCGGTTTCGTGTCCCGGTGAGGGCGTGACAACAGTAACAAAATTTTCCCTCATTGTATGAGGTAATCTGTACTGGGTATAAATTAATTCAATAATTGAAATACTTATTGTCTTGACAATATTGTTTCGGCCGATACGGCTATTCTCAAAAGCACAATTTCGATTACTAAAGTTTAAAATATGGAACTAACTATTTATACTGGACGGCAAAGGTGACAGAGGAGGGTGGGGGTGTACGATGTATAAGATTAGAGTTTATATAGGATAAGCGGAGAGTTTCAACTGTCTCATTCTAATTGATTATTAATTAGATTTATATTTTTGTTAGCTTTTTTTATTTACAAATTTCCCAAAAGAGATCGTTTTCTGTATTGTGAAATATTGGAATATAAAAATTTTGATTTGTCAAATATCTATTGAATGATTAAAAGTTTCACAATGTTCTGCAAAGCCAGTACCTTTGTTTTGTTTTTGATGTAGTAAGCATGTTCGGAAATACGTTTTTTAATGCTTCTTTCGCTTTTCCCTATATAAGAGGTATCACATAAATTACAACATATTTAATAGATACCATTTTTTAGCATGGGGTTATTTCTTGAATTTTTATTGTTTACTATACATTTACCCAAACTTTCGTTATTAGTTTTACTTTTTGTTGTTTTATCAAATGTACATTTTATAAATAATCGATTTGCGGTGGTATCTACCGTAGAGTTTTTTGTGATAATTGGCGCAGTAATCTGTTACTCAGTTGTAAGATGATGGATCGCTTTTTCTGTTAAGCTTAAGTCTAATGGGTTGCTGTAATACTTTTATGCAATTAATTATATCCTGGCTACGTCAGCGGCGACGATGGCGGCTCTGACTCGTCCTTGATGAGATCGAAGTCACGAAGCGAAAAATCGACATAAAAATAAACGAAACAATTGGCTATTGTTGCCCGCGACCTCCGTGGCAAGAGGAACTTTTTTTCAAGTGTATGACCTTAAGCAACCGTGCAAAATTCTCTATAAGATCATATAGATCCATAGGGAAATATCACATGTTAATAATTATTCAACTAATTGATTTTTTTTATAAATATAAACTGACCTAGAAATGAAATTGTAAATAGAAGCTGCAGTAAACTTCTAAGCAAAAAAAATATTGAAATAATAATCAGTGCGTCAGAAAGCTCAGAAATGTGATAAGGACCAAAATTAGAATCTGAATTCACGATGAGTTATTACACTGAAACTTAATGTTCCTGGAAAAATAATTCCAGTGTTCATATAACGAATGACGTGTTTATATTGCAAAAAGTTCGAAACCGGATCGGATGTAAACAGACAACACTGGAAATTTTGAGGAATATCCATGCAGGTTGCTGAAAAGTCCCGGGTCTAACATATAGGATGGCGCTAGTTTTATTGCATTCACATCTTTTTATTTAGTTATTGTGCTAAGAATTTTTGCGTCGATATGTCAAAGTCGGCAATGGATGAAACATGGATTCTCTCGGATTGAGATCGTCGTCTGAGCAACTGATGAACCTCATCCAAAGCACCCGAAAGCACAAGAATCGACTAGAAAGGTTATGGTCTCGGTATTTTGGGATGTGCGTGGTGTAATATTCATCGACTATCTGGAGAAGGGAAATATCATCAACAGTGAATTGTAGTAATTATATAGCGTTATTGGTGCATTTGAAGGCAAAGACCGAAATTGCAACGAAACGACCGCATATGGCAAAGAAAACAATTTGGTTTCATTAAGACAACGCACCGTGCCAGAAGTCAATCAAAACAACGGCAAAACTACATGAATTGAACTTCTAATTGCTCCCATATCCACCGTCACCATCCACCACCAGATTTGCCTCCCAGCGACTACTAGCTGTTCGCAAAAAAATGCTCGCCGGCAAGAAATTTCTCTCGAATAAAGAGATTATTGCTTAGCTTTATCGCTGAAGCTGAAGCCTATTTTGAGGCAAAAGATAAATTGTTCTACAAAAGTGGTATTGAAATGTTAGAGCAGCCCTGGAATGATTTTGTTGCTCTTGATGGAGATTACGGTTATGAAGAAAGCCAATTTTGAACAAAAAAAAGTGTTTTCGTTGTTATGCCCGGGACTTTTCAGACCATGTGTTAAATAGTCCTTTTCTACTTAATGTTTTTGTCATTTACTTGTTGGAAAAATCTTTCATTATTTTTATTCGCTGAAATAAAAGTGATTACGGAATATGCCTTTGGCAGATGAACATCTGGTATCCTATGTGATTCCTTAAAAATTACGCCGTGTTCCTAATATATTGTAATTAGAACAGAAGGGTCGACCGAGCGGCGTGGTCTAGTGTTGTAGATCATTGCTTAGCATTCGGGAGGTCGCTGGTTCGAACCCGGGTCTGGCTGCTTTGGTCCAAGTTTTCTGTGGTTTCCTTGGATCATTTAGGCAAATGCTGGGGCACTAATATTCTACAGATAATCTTTCACTTCTCTTCTGTCTTCATTTAGTCCGTCTCATCTTTCTCTCCCTAACTACACCACCCACCTATTCCCACGATTCCTTCAAGGAGGCTGAAGAGGGCCTTACGCCCTACCCTCCGGCTTTGCACTGCAGTGTAGATCGGAGGGACTGCCCGCCCACCAGTACGAGTAGCTGGTGGGAATGAAACACAAAAAAGTTTTTTTTTTATGGTCGAAATTTGAGATTTAGTTTTTTCCTTTTACGTTAAACTTATTCAAAGTTGTTTGGGTTGAGGTCAGGGGTTTGTCGAATCTTTGTACAAATTTGTGTAATAGTTGATACTTATATCGAATTATTTCATAAAAGAAAATTAAATTCTTGAGGATATTAGGATTAGGAAAATGAATATCTTGAATGATTACCGATTTTTGAAGAGAGTGATGATACATAGAAAAATGTTGATGGTAATAGAAAATCCTTCTGTAGAATTAAGACAGACATTGTTTAACTTCAAACCAAATATGTGTAGGTATGTATTGAAATGTCGAATGTTCATCCTGACTGTAATGTTTCTTGAACGTTTGTAAATTATTGTATAAAATGATGCGAGCTGGTATGCGCCTGATCGAGGCAGATAGCCGTTGTTTGCCGCGCTTATAGCAAAAGTCGAAACGCTATGTAAACAGGAGGAGGACAGCCTTGCTTTCACAACCGCGAGTTATGCAGATACGTTAGGTAATAAAGTCTCTTTAACACGGAAAAGGTTGTAAGTACGTTCTCGTTGCACACTCGACTGGACATTAAATCAATAATTGCCCCAAAATGGTAATGGCGAATATTCAGAACGTACTTGTGGAGGACGTGGATGAATAATGTGCCGTTCTGTTGTTGTTCCGTTACACATACATATACATAACATATATATATTACCTACAAACAGCGGCGGTTTGTCATACAAATTCTTGTAAATAGAATATTAAAAAGGGTATTTAATTAATTACACGTGTTAAATTGCGTTGTAGATATAGTACATTAGTTTACATTAGTTTATGATGATATAGAATGCGTATGCCATAGATCATTTAACCAGAAAACCAGTTAAATAACAGCGTTTGCAATGAATGATCTTGGTGTTCGTTCCTTTATCCTTAGTACTCGATCAGACTCGTAGTTAACACTACTACCAAGACCGTCATTTTGATGGTTTTCAACTTTCATGCTTAAAAAATTGATATAATTTATGTAATTGTTCTAGAATTTTATTACGACTTTTATTAAAAGATAAGAACAGTTAATTATTACTATTCAATTTCCCCTCACCTACTTTAATTTCCATAGTCAGTATGACCTTTACCTATTTATACCAAGATTAGTCAAAATGACGGCTTTAGCAGTTTCAAAGTATATAATAATTTAATAAACAAAAAGAAAACACACTGGTATTTTCGAATTACAAATTTATTATTATAAGATGGTCTCTTACAATTGTTTCGATTGCGATGTCATTCTCAAAGAGTTCGTACAGAAACTCGTTGAGATCATTTTATAATAAATTTTTAATTCGAAAATACCAGTGTGTTTTCTTTTTGTTTATTAAAATGTTTTACAAATATCCAACCGCAGAATCCATCAAACTTATTTATAATAATTTATGTATCATCTACGCAATGATGGACATCAATAGATATTTACATTCGTTACATCGCTTCTAATCGAATACAAATTCCCCTTATTACAATAAAACTAAGTTTGGAGTAGATGTATTTGACCAAATGACCCGCAAATATAGCGTAAAAGCAGGCTTACGTAGATGGCATTTGCAGGTATTTTATAATATTTTGAACTTGGCAGCAATCAATGCGTGGATTTTATATAAAGAGACTTGTGATGAAAATATAACTAGAAAACAATTTTTGTTTCAATTTCGTTTTCGTGTTTCCGAAGAACTCTCCAGTGAATATAGTCGTTGTAGAAAACAAGCCTCCTTCCAAAAACAAAAATAGGCGATGGATTGTACTCCAGATGACTCAAAAAAAGTCCTTATGAACGCAAATCTTGCCTAGTGTTAAGGTTGTGTTCCCGAAGGGTCCAACAGAACGCTATTGTGACAGCGCTACACATATATCTGTCAGAACACAGAGGCTTCTAGCTTCTGGACAATGTAGGATATAGACTTAAAGTTGACACAATAAATACATTCTTGGTCCAGAGACCAAAATCGTATTTAGTGTTACAAAGCCCTTCATTTGAGGGAGGTGTCTTACATATTGACAGAGTACAAGACAAATATGAACTCCAGCTACGCCTATGTCAAATAATGAAAAGAGCCTTAAAAGTATTAAACTTTGTTGCCCTAATAAGAACTTTGAGGTGCATCAAAATCATGTTTTTGGACATATTTTGTTACCAGGTGTATCAGAAACACGACCATACGGAAGAAGCTGAAAATTACGTACAATATCAATACCAATATCATACCCTGTACTTAATAAATAATTATTTAAAATAGTTTATTATACCATAGAAAAATGTTATACTATTATTATTATCATCATCTGATTTTAGGCTTATTCATACCTCAAAAGTATGGGTGATCCCTTGGCTTTTCACATGTAGTCACTTATACATGTACCCTCCAAAGGTGGCTTTTCAAAAGTGTTGTCCTCCGCTTTCCGCTTCTATAGTATGGCGGTACCTTCCTCCACACAACGCATAGCAGTGGCAGAGGATGTTAGTTTGTTCCTGTAATATCGCACATTTCCGTGGCATCCACAATAGTCCTGACATTCTTCCTGGCTAGGCTGAGAATTTGCTTTTCCCAGTCATTACAATTTGTAGAGGAGGTGAAGGCTTTTGCCTATCTACATCCGAGTTGTGTTTCCCAGTCCCTGCGTGTTTCTGAAGAAACTCATCTTGCAATTTCTTACTTGATTAAGTTACCGCAGATGCCAACAGCGGGTTCTGGACCTATGAGGTGTTTTTGTGACCCTGCTTGTACAAAAGATTCCACAAACTCATTTTTCTTCAAGCCTCTATGGCCTAGGACTTACAATAGGACTACATTGGTTTGGATCGCCAGTCTTCGGGAGCTTGGTGAAAATTCTCTAACACCTTTAATTTCGTCAAAAACCCTCTACTGGCATCTAGGGAACCTCTGCAAAGTCGCGTTTCCATCGAAGAGATAAAAGTCCCATAACTTGTTTGGGAGAAAATCAACGCATGCGTTATTTGAATTTTCTGACTCTACAGGTCAAAACTAGTCCAGAAAAAAAGATTTAGCCAAATCCATGGGCCAATGCGATTGTAGATTTTTTGACCTGCCTGATCGGCGAAACCTGCTTGGAGGTATAAAGTCCAAAGTATGAAATTTAGGTTTGGGACAAGGTTTTGCGTGAAACTATATTTATAAACTCATTTATAATAGTATAGTCCAAAAATAAAGAAAAAAAAACATGCATTCCTTGAAATTGTACAAAGCGAGTTAAGCGATTTTTATTTCATCCAACTTTGGAGGGCTATACCTCGGTAGGAGCTATTAGTAGCTTGTTCCCATTTTTTGCAGTTACCGACATCTGTTGTCAACCTTTCGTCCTAACAGCGTTATGGTAGAGGAGTTTGGTTTTGAGTTACGATATTTTAAATGAACCTCTGCAAAGTCGCGTTTTAATCGAAGAAATGAAAGTCCCGTAACTCGCTTGGGAGGAAATCAACGCATGTGTTTTTTTGCATTTTCTGACTCTACAGGTCAAAACTAGTCCAGAAAAAAAGATTCAGCTACATCCATGAGCAAATGCGATTTTAGATTTTTTGACCTGCCTGTCAGCGAGACCTGCTTGAAGATACAAAGTCCAAAGTATTAAATTTAGGATTGGGTAATGGTTTTGACTAAAACTATATTTATAGACTAATTTATACTCGGAGAGTCCAAAAATAAAAAAGGCAAGCATTCCTCTAAATTGTACTAAGCGAGTTACACAATTTTTATTTCTTATAATTTTGGAGCGCTATACCTCTGTAGGAGCGATAGGTAGCTTATTCCCAATTTTTTTGCATTATCCACATCTGTTGTTAACCTTGCGCCCAAACGGCGTTATGCTAGAGATGTTTGGTATTAAGTTACGATTCTTTAAACGAACCTCTGCAAAGGCGCGTTTCCATCGAAGAAATCAAAGCCCCGTTACTCGCTTGGGACAAAATCAGGACTACATTGGTTTGGACCGCCAGTCTGTTGGGAGCTTGGTGAAAATTCTCTAACACCTTCAACTTCGTCGAAAACCCTCTACAGGCATCTAGGAAACATTCGCAAGAGTTTTTGAAACATATTGACTAATATAAAATGATCTAATGCAAGGCAATGGCAAAATCCCTTCACCAAAGCCCTCCTTAAGAAAATGTGATGCAAGCTTCACTCAGGTTTAGATACGCCACTTTTTGGCAGAATACAAATGATCTATTTTCTATTCACGCAATGCCACTGTTTGCGAAACGTATAATGTACGCTTGTTTGTATTTCTATTGATTGCCTGCTCGTTTGTTGGCACTGCTGTATTTGAACAATGTTAAATGTTAACACCAATTTGTCTACGAATGCATTATTGTTTATATTTACTAGGAAATGTGAATTAACTGCGTCCGTATGCACGTGAATATATCGCGGTCAACATGATGCAAACATAAACCCGATCATAAAGCTTCTTCGTGCTCGTTATTCTCTTTCTTTTTTCACGTATGTACCTTTTAATGTCTGGTAATAAAATTTACTGCGATTCGAATAAGAAATAAGTACTTTGACTGTATAAATGATAGGGTGTTACTATAATAAAATATCGTCTTCTGGATTATTACTGTTAGTAAAACTGTATTTAATTTTTTCAATGTAAATGTCTAGATTCCTCTGTTGTAAACAAATTATTTATTACATACTTCTGCAAATATGCTTCATAATCCGAGTATTAAAAAAAATACCATAAATGGTTTAGGTATGTATCTTGTGCGGCCATGAAATCCAATGTTTAGCAGCATTTTCAAATGTTCTTTTAGTGTTTAAATACTTATTCAAGGAATGATTCATTTTAATAATTTACGTTGATTAATTTATACTTGTTGTAAAATATCAAGAAAAGCATCTAATCAATGGTAACAAATAGGAACTATTCAAGTTTTCGAGAACATATCAGTAGGTGAGGTTGATGTTGATGGGCGTCCTTCCTATTATGAACCGGATGTCCATGTTATTACTGCATTTAGTGGGTACCGATGCTTAACCAAATGTCAGATTTCTTTTAAACATCTAAGTGGTATATTTATAACAATAATATATCTTTAAGGTAAATGAATAACATATTTTGACAAGAACTGTTCTGCATCGAATAAAACCTTCAGGAGAGTTTGCCCATATCTTTCAGATATATGAAGCATGTTTTTAAGTAAATACCGTTTTGAAATTAATAAAAAACGTACATTTTATTTTTACATGAAAGCCTGTACCTTAACCTACATTTCTACATTATTTCCTTCAATATTGAGGCACTTGTCATAACGTTTGACCTGTTCTTGAATACCCTTTTCATAGAACTCTGCAGCCTGACTTGTTAACTGTTAACCACTGCCATAGTCTTGAAGACGCTGACCGCCCAGATGTTTCTTCAAGTGCAGAAACAAATGGTAGTCACTGGGCGCCAGATCAGGGCTGTACGGAGGTGATCTAGAGTTTCCCAGTGAATAGATGTGATGAGATCTTTGGTCCGATTAGCCACACGCGGACAGGCATTGTCATGCACGTTTGTACAGCCATCTTTAAATGCTCTCACCCACTTCCTTACCATTCCATCACTCATAATGTTTTGTCCGTAAACTGCACAGATCTCACGATGAATATCAATCGGTTTTAGACCTTTAACACTAAGGAATCGTATAACAGCCCGGACTCCGGACATCACAGTCACGATTATCGGAGGCATCTTAAACACTCAGTAAACAACGTAAACAAAAGCGAATAAGACTGTAATGGTGTCAGTGCGTAGGCCAGAGATATAGGTACTCAGTGCCCATGTGCGGCAGAATTTTAAAACGGTATTTACTTAAAAAACATGCCTCGTATGTGAATGTTCTGAAACATTGATAATTTCGGAAAAATTAAGCGAGCATTGGCGTAGTTAGGGTGTTTTCGTAAGGGAGCACAGCTAATCAGCCACCGAATTTTTTGAGGATGATAAAATAGTTTTACGAGGAATGCTGTTCAATCTTTTTCTCAAAATAAAAATAATGAAAACAGTGTATTTATTTAATCCTGTCGACTTTTTAAGCAGTGTCCACACATGCTCCTTCCCCCCAAGAATACTTATGATAATGAGTAGATGTTTTAAGTATTATGTTATTACAATAAATAAGATAGCGTTCGATGCATAAATACAGACAGCGTAGTGAACGCGCCATCTGTAAAAATTTGCTACTTTTTGTGGGATTAAGTAATATTCAATAAAGTTCTTTTTTAATAAGGATATAATAAATTTCTGCAGATGGTGTTCAGTGCGCTGTTTGTATTTATTTATTACGGTAATAACTTTTTATACGGAATGTTCAATCTAAATATTTATTATATTTTTAAGATTAGTCCATTTAATGAAATGGGAAGTAAATAAAAAATACAAAAACACTTTCAGCTTTGTAAAAAGCGAACAGGAGTCCCGTAAAAAAATATATTAACTAATACTACTTTTATATTTGCATTAAATGTGACTCAGTAGGCTTTTTGAATTCTTTTCATTATATAAAAAGCCATCATTTCAACTTTATTCATTCGTATCTCCTATTCCGGTGGCCCAGTGACTTAATCACCTAACAATTATTTAAATTACATCCGTTTTGGTATATATGTATGTATGTGACGTACATTAGTGCGCGCCTAAATACATTTTTATATTATATGTAATCTAATAGAAATAAAATAATAACTTCTTTACAGAGAGTTCTCGAAACTTAACAAAGACGACATTTACTACAACAATGAACTTGCATTCAGAATAGCTGAACGTCATTTGGGTATTCCAGCCCTTCTAGAACCGGAGGATATGGTAGAATGTTCCGTCCCCGACCGCCTTTCCATTCTCACATATCTCTCTCAATTCTATCAAGCGTTTGTAGCATCTCAAGGTAAGGTTACTGTCAATTTTATAATTTTATTTGTCACAATGCGCGTTTTTGTTAATGAAATAACTCTCATATTATTTCCCATGAATTCTTACAACCAACGAATCTATTTATGCGAAATAATATATCCATAAGGCACAATTTGTTCCTAAATAGAGATCTACAAAGGTTACAATTATACCAAATATAATTTTGGAATCAACAGAAACAAATACTCCGAAGCCTAATACCCCTACAGACATTGAATTACACTGTTGATTCCGAACGATTATTAGACGAAGATAACAATCCAAAAAAAGAAGGTAATAAAACCCTTTTTCGTCTAATTACAAATGATCACAGATCCTACATTTAGAACGCGTCTTACACAGTAGGCGCAGCGCACCGAAAGCCATATCCCACGACCGGTTTCGATCTATCGGGTCTCATCAGGTGAGCGCTGGCAAAAAGGCTTTTACAAGCTATATAATAAATATAATTTTGGAATCACAAGAACAAATACTCCGAGGGCTAATACCCCTACCGACATTGAATTACACTGTTGATTCCGAACGATTTTAGACGAAGATAACAATCCAAAAAAAGAACGTGTTATAATCCTTTTTTGTCTAATTATAAAGGATCACAGATCCTACATGTGGAACCCGTCCTACAAAGTAGGCATAGCGCACCGAAAGCCATATCCCACGACCGGTTTCGACCTATCGGGTAGGACGCGTTCCAAGTGTTGGATCTGTGGTACTTTGTAATTAGACGAAAGAGGATTTTAATACCTTCTTTTTTGAATTAAAATTATACCTTAGAAATTCAGAAAGTCGAAGTCTAAAATAAATTATTCAACTCAAAGAAAGCGATTATATCATCCTGATTTACACATAACTATAAGTGATTGGAAACCTATTAAAGATATATACATATACATTTATCTTTGATTAACCTTGAAGGTATACTAATACTTATAAGAAAAAGTGAAAGAATCTTCAAAAATTTCACAAAGATTTTATTTTAACAAATATACAGATGTATACACTTCGACCACCAGTGGTCAACATTTAATCACCGGTGTGACCGGTGACCCCCCGAATGCTAAATTATCTAGAGCACTAGACCACGCCCTTCGTATCCACCACGGACTTTGTATAATCTAATATCGAATTATACTGGTTAAATAGAAGGCGGTCCGCTTCAGAGGACAGTGGAGCATATCTGATTGTCTACAAAGTTCACGCGGACTTGAATAGCTGACGAAAATTAATAGAGAGTAATTTGTCAAATTCCAAAATATGTGAAAAATCGCACTCATTTTTTATTTTTTCTTTTCTTGTATTCATTTTCTTTTTCGTTTTGCTTGACCTAAACCAAACATAAGAAACAATTTTTCTTCGTCTGAGGAACTGCTGGAGATGAACTACTGAAAATAGGAAAAGAAAAGACGAATTCATGAAAGAATTAATTAGAGAAATCACACAATACACACTCTTGATAGAATCTGTTTTCATACTAGTTCTCCTCGACTTACCCTTTTTTGGTGTTACTACTCTCGTCCGCGTCGGAATATGATCGTTCCATCCGCGCGGACAATCCTCCATTTTGACTGAGCCTTTAACGATTTTTCTATAATATTCATAACATTTTATAGTAGAATTTAAACGTTCAAAAAAAATTCAATTTACAGTGCCATTCTAGATTAGGTAGTCCGCCATAACTCTCCCGCTCTTATTAAACAAACTGTATATTTTAATTTGTCCATTCTCGTTGCTTTATATAGTACACATGAACACATATGCATATGAACAGTTATAATAAAAGCGCACATTGAAAACTATTAAGGATGATGTATATATGGCATAGGTCAACCACGGTTCTTTCTTCGCTACACATGACTACGTATGAATAACGAGTTCTTTACTTAAGTGGAAAGTTAACGCCATCAGGAACTGTCAGGTCAGAGGTCAAATATTGTATTATATGACTAGTGCATCGAAGCTCTTGTATATGGTGTTGTTAACATCGTAATCGGTGATGATTTCACTTTTACAACTAACTATATTTACAATAATATTATACGTGTTGATTTGATGTGTTATTATAATACGCTGTATAATCAAAAAGTTTGCTTGCTAGTACAGAAATCAAAACCAAATTAGGGAACTAAAAAATTCGATGACTAAAAAGCAATTTAATCGATTTAATAATTAAGATAATACTACACCCAATGCTTACGATTTGCCTTAAAAGTGTATAAAACTTCTTTAAGCTAAACGTAGGTGTTGGATGTGATTTTAAATTTGTAATAAGACGACACTAATAATGATTGAAATGAAATTTATAGCTCGAAATTCGTTAATGTTTAATGATAATATTATTAGTATAATTAAAATCGACGAAATGCTTGTGAATAATTCTCACAAATTGTTATATTATAATGCATTTATTATTATGCATATATAACGACTTCCCACCAGTCTCACACTCACATGAAAATATTAAAAATTCATTATTTCTGTGTAATTTTTTTTTCACGTCAATATGAAAACCTATACGAAATAAATCGGATGCAGTGGTTGAACATCACTTTTTAGCTGTTGTTTTTGTTTAATTATTTTAATTGAACATTATACGAGGCATGTGTTTTAAGTAAGTACCGCAGCACTTCCGTCCGCATGCCGTGCATGCGCACTGAGTAGCTACACCTCTCACCTACGTGGTGATGCGATTACAGTCTCATTCGCCCTTCTTTACGTTGTTTACTGAGTGTTTAAAATGCCTACGATAAGCGTGAGTTCCGACTGTGAAGTTCGGGCTGTTGTACGGTTCCTTAGTGCTAAAGGACTAAAACCGATTGATATTCATCGTGAGATCTGTGCAGTTTACAGACAAAACATGAGTGATGGAATGGTAAGGAAGTGGATGAGAGCATTTAAATATGACCGCATAAATGTGCATGATAATTTCCATCAACATGTGGCTAATCGGACCAAAGATCTCATCACATATTTTCACTGAGAAACTCTAGATCATCCTCCGTACAGCCCTGATCTGGCGTCCAGTCGCTACCATTTTTTTGTGCACTTGAAGAAACATCTGGGCGGTCAGCGTCTTCAATGAATGACGATGACGAAGTCAAAACAGTTGTGATGCAGTAGTTAATAGTTAACAAATCAGGCGGCAGAGTTCTATGAGAAGGGCATTCAAAAACTGATCAAACGTTATGACAAGTGCCTCAATATTGAAGGAAATTATGTATAAAAGTAGATTAAGGTACAATCTTTCATGTAAAAATAAAATTATTAAGATATTTTTGCACGTTTTTTATTAATTTCAAAATGGTACTGACTTAAAATATATGCCGCGTATAAATACGGAATGGACTTACAAACTTATTGAAATTAGTGAAGAAAATAGAAGTTTCCTTGTGTTATAACATTTTAGACACTCTATGGACATATATATATATAATATATAAATTGTAATTGTAAATTACAGTTATAACTGTAACTGGTAACGTATAACATAGATAACACTGGGCAGCATGACGAAATCCTTGAAAAATCCAGGAGTAATTGTTGTGTATTCTCGATCTTTCGTTGCACATGCTAGCATCAACCTAATTATTGTAATTATTGATTGGTTATTGTATTTTAATTCCATTACATTTCTTACTCATTATTTGAAGGCTGCGGCTGAAGTTTTTTTTTCTCTTATTTTCCCATTATTTGACTATATTAGTTACCGAAGGGATCATATTATACTTACTCTATATTTTCTCCTTAATGGAAACGTTATAATTTGTCATCTTAAGAAGATGTACAAAAGTATTTTTTTGCGAGGCACCTGTCTTTCTTTTTCTTTTTTATTTAACTCATTATCCACCTTAAAGAGAAAAAAATGTGAACGTAAAATTTCCTTTAGAGTAATATCTGTTTTATACCTTTTTTTGTCAATTCTGAATTGTTTATTTGTTTTCGAAGAACCCGCATAAACGTTCGAACAGGTGTGTTAATTAATTCACTAGCAATGGTAATCGGTAAAAATAAAGAACCAACGGTTGTGCAAGAAAACCCCAAGTTCAATTCTCAAGGTTTGCGATCTTGATCTCCACACATTGGCTTAGTTCATATTTATTACATTGCTAGCAACTAATGGCGAATTTATCAAGTTAATTAGAGTTGGAGATCGTAATCATTTTGTTGCGTAAACAAATCTGACATTATGATGACCATTCTAACTTCTGTTAGTATATTAGGATACTACAACTATTGCTTATATTCCGCTAGGTATATCTAATACCATTATGCATGGCTTGAAAATAAGCTATGTGTAATCGGAAATGTCAGAAGCATGATCTTCAGACCGCAGTGGACATTTTATCGTGGGTCGATATCTAAAAAATATTTAATTTCTGAGCATGAATATCATTTCGTTCAATATTGCGAAACAAGTAAGATTCTTTTAACGTATTTAAAATAGAATATGTATGTTATGGAACAAGTGATCATAATTAAAATTTCCAGTACTTAAGTAGACAGGTAATAACGAAAAGTTACGTGGTTGTGAAAAATACGGCTTCCGTAATAATCATTTGAGAAGTACTACAGTAGCTTGGTAAGTGTAAAATTTTGTCAGTTCTGTTTTTATTTTGAAAACACAATAAAAAACTAAAACATTTAACATAAAAGTATGAGTTCGCAAAATTAGTTCAGCTTTTATCTCTCCTTAATCATTTATAATAAAGTGAAAGTGGAAGAAGTACAGTATATGTTATAGTTAACACTATATTAAACATTTCGTATGCAACCTAAATTCTAACTTCTGTGTTGTTTTATGATGAGTTTTTTGAGGTCCCTAGGAAAGTAAAATTTCAAATTGGTCGATTGATCTAGAGCATAAACTAATGGGTCAGAACGGCATATTTCCTTTTAAAATCACTCGTGCGAATAGGGCGTACTTATTTTTGTCGATACTTTAACTCTAGTTACACACAACCAAGTATCCATTTGCAGAATGTACGGACCAATTAGCGTGAAAATTAACTGCTCCAAAATAAGATTCTTTTTGTTGAGTTGCTTTAACGAATTTCTAACTCGCAAATACAATTATTGCAAACAACAAAGGCCATTTATTTATATTGGAAAAACTTGAGTAAATCGAAATGGTGACGGTACTATAAAAACAATACAAAACATGTATGCAATAATCTTTTTTGACTTCCTGGCACGTCATTGTTTGTTAATGTAATCAATTTGTGCCACTTATCAAACCAAGAGGTCCACAAGGTTTTAGTTAAAGAAATCAACCACAGTGTATTTTTGTTTGTATATTGAGTAAAACTTGAAATAAACTAAAACCTATCATACACTTTATTACAATAAAATTTATCCCTTTTCAGCAAAAACCATGCAATAAATTTGGTATCATTATGAGCATATATTTTTTCTTATTGCGTTAAATGTAGTTTGAATTGAAATAGTTCATTATTAAATTGCTTTTTATTAAATTCTAATATTGTTGTATTTTACAACGTACGACGTACATAATATAAGTAGAAGCCAGCAGCTGCTATTTGGGCAAATTCCCGAGCGTCTTAGTACTATAGTAACTCCGACTACAGATGTGCTCCAGTCCACTGACACGGCAAGATTAACAATTATTCTACAGTTGCATCAACGAGATTGTAACGCAAATAACAAAAATATATTAAAAGTACAGCAGTGATAAAAAAACTGATTTAAATAAGCTTTCAATCTTTTGAAGAATTTAAGGGAAAATCTACTGAGTAGGTCTTTGCCAAGGGCAAATCAAGAGTGCATAGTATTATTTCTATGTATTATTTCTTGACCAAGACGTAATCAGTCGAAACAATTGTGGAGTTTATTATTTGAACACATTTTTATATTAACTTAATAAAGCTGTAATGTAAAAAAAATCGTATAAATTAACTATAGTTGTTAATGTAATGCTGGAAAATATTTTAAAAAGTGCAAGTTTAACATGACCATCCAGGGAGGGTTTTCTATCTTATCAAATACGTTGATAAATTGATAATTTTTTCTTTTATATTTTCTTGAGAACTAAAATCGGAAATATATATTGGACAAACGACATATGGAATGTACAACCTCGCATCACAACGGGCAAATAAGCTGAAACGTGTGTTATGCAACACACAACGTTAGTTATGACTTACGTTTACCTTTTTCAATAAAATTTTATTGAAACAATTTTTATTTTTGCGTTTTATTATTAAAATGCTTCACCTAAGAAAATTTACTCTTTTTAACTATATTGAAATTGTGTAACTAGGTTATGTTCGATCGTAGCTTATATTTACTATAATGTTATCAACGAATTTCGTAAACGACGATCGATACTGGCGGCACCATTTAATAAACTCGAGCGCCGACAGACGCGAGCCATAAATCTTACGACGAAATTACGAAAAGTTTCCGGAAATAATCAGAAATATTCGATATCCGAATAAATAAGTGACTAGCATCCGACGGCATATAGTCAAAAATAAACAATGAGTAAACGAATAAATTAGACAGTGATATAAATAACCGATTATTAGATACTTATTTATTTTTTTGGTACAAGACCCTACAGAAGTATGTTACTAGGTATTAAATAGTAATGTCAAATAAATACTAGATTGAAATAGTCATGATATTGTTAACTGAAAATGACTAATCGAGGGGTTTTAAAAATACTTTATGTATTTGTTGTTGTTTTAAGCTTTTTCACTATATTTTCTTTCGAATAATTTCCCGGCGAAAGGCGCCACATATTCTTGAATACAAGTTACGGGTCAAGACATTTGCACTTGACTATATAATAATACTTACACTCGTATCAACATAAATATATACGTAAAAATGCAGAGAGATTTATGGGGAAAGGAAATCCCATGTAATTTCGTAATTTTCCTTGTAAATAATTACAGTTACCAAATACTTTTACAGTGAAATCAATAAAAAAATATTCACACGTACCTTTTTTTATTCGGATCGTTTTAATGATAGAAAGGATTTTGCATAGCTATAATGTATTTTATGGTATACGTGATTACTTCACCCATGTCATTAAGAGATTTATAATTGTACTGTCTTACGTGTAGTACCATATATATCTAATACAATCGTTCGTAATTAGACGCTTCATAAGTTAATTCGAAGACGTATTTATTTTGATACCGCGGGCTCGATTACGTAACATCGACGATCGCAAGGAACATCCTCTATTATGTACATGCTGGCACGAAATACACGACTACGTGATTACAAAAGTGTGTCAAAGACACTGATTGTGAATAATTTTCCTATTATAATAAATTAATAAACGAAAAAGGAATGAACGTTTCAAAACCTTTATTCACACAATGGATCTATAATCATATAGTTACCAACCAAATTAATATGAAAAAAAGGTTAAAGGTATGCAGAAAATGAAGAAACTGTAATGAAGCAAAGGGCAGAGGTGGGTGATTCAGGGGCAATATTTATTGTTCTAAAAAAAATATTTTTCTATAAATTACTCAGTAAGAACCTACATTTATTGATTAATGGTACACACAAACTAAACGTCTAACATTTTTCAATGTAGTCACCTCCGTACTCTATACACTTTTGACACCGACTTGGAAACTTGAATATTCCTTCTTCATAAAAAGTTTGAATGCGAGTTGTCAGCCAATTGTGCACATAGCACATACTCCTTTCTTTGCTTTCAAATCATTTGCCTCCAAGTGATTCTTTCAAGGGCGCGAACAAAAAATAATCACAGGGTGATTTATGATGAGTAAAGGCTATAAGGAGGAGTATAGAGGCTCGATGGTCTCCCAGCCCATTTTTTCCAATTTATTCCTTGTCAAAACTGCGGTGTGTGGCCTGGCGTTGTTATGTAGGAGGATGACGTCTCGACGTTTCGAATGAGCATACCCCGTCGTTTGCTTCAATACGCGATTTTTGTCGACTGTAACTCAGAATAGTAAGCCGCGTTCACTGTTCGTTGATCCTGAAGAAAATCAATGAGTAAAACTCAAACAAGCACTTTTCCGTCTGAGAGACGGGCTTTGGCAAAAGGGTAGCAAAAAATAAATCAGGAGTATATAGCTCAAGTTGTTTGGAATGTAACAAGGTCTATGTTGGACAGACTGGTAGGTCTTTCAAAACTAGAATAAAGGAATATTACAATAGTTTTATTAATAAAAAACCTGATGCAGCTTATGCTAAACATTTAAACAGTGAAAATCATAATTTCAACTTAGAATTTAAAATTTTACATATTTGTAATAAAAGTCATAAATTAAATTGTTTAGAAAGTTTAGAAATAAATAGAAATTTTAAACAAAATTTATCGTTAAATGGCCAAATCGATTATAACAATTCACCGTTATTAAATATAGTGTAATTTGCTCCCCTCCCTTCTGCGACTCATTATCATTATATATATACTGTTTGTTATTCTGAAGTTTGTAAGTCGTCACCCCTGATGAAGCCACTGTGTGATGAAACAATTGTTGTGTGTCACAATAAAACTTTTTCTTGAAACTAAGTGATTATGAAGAAGTTTCAACAAGTATCAGCTTATTCTCTTAATAGTTTATCATATAAATTCATTAACTTTTTTTGTACTTTATTTATTTATTCAAAGTGTGTGTTGGTTCCACTTAAATTTAAATTTGTTTTTGTTCAGTACAATGATTTATTATTAAAAAAATATTTCCTAAATTGATCCAAGTATATAAGTAGTTGATATTACGTAGTTCGATATTGAAAACTAGTTTAACCAGACTACTTTTTATCATCATTCTGTTTTCTTAAATATATGTTATACATATATGATATTCATGATTATTTCATTTACAGACGGCATCAGTAGCTCAATATACTATACTTCACATAATTAACCTTAATGAACTCTAGGATAACAAAAATTAAGATAATAAAACTGTTTATCGTTGTTTCAAGATGGTTGTTTGAGAAAAATCATGTCACGTGTTCTTTTTATATGCTCAAAGGAAATCACAGAAAGAGCGTTAAAAGTTTTCTGTTTATCGTTTACCATCTTTCTTTACGTACTTATATGTATTTGTATTCAAAACGGATTCTGTTGTCTCCACACCGAAATGAATCGTGACTGAAATAATTCGTTTTTCCGCAAGCGTGAAGATTATCTGACCTTCTCCGTAGGTACCTGGGCGGTTACGCTACAGTGTTTTTTACGCTCTGTGTAATACTACCATGAAGTATTCATACATATATGTATGTATTCAGGTATGTTTGAACGCAAAAGTGATTTTATGTGTATTCCAGCAGAATTCCGCTGACAAATGTTAATTGGTGTATTTCCATGATTAAGAGGTTGCCAAACCCTAGTTTTTTAACGCGCAATACGAAACAAAATACAGGACTACATGGGACTTGCCTGCTCTATTCTATTATCTTTATATTTCATTCAGCATCTTGGTATAATTTCACAAAATTTCAACTCTTAAATTGCGGTTATAAACTACACCGATCGTTTCTGAATTTTATATATTCGTTATTGAAAACTTATTGGCAAAATTTGTAGACACACATAACCATCACACTAGAAATAAAGAGAATTTTATGCTACAAATGCACAAAACTCATTTTTTTTAAAGGAATACAAAAATATAATAAATTAAAAATCGAACTGAAAGAAGCAAACTTGGTAAAATTTAAAAGAGAACTTAAACTAAGTTATATCTGTAAATCATAATAGTTGTAGATCTTAGTTTTCTCTTTTCTCCTTTTTTTATATTAATATTTGTTTTATTTTGTTATTTTTACTATTTATATTAAGTAATATTAAACTCTGTATTGTCTGTTTATATAGCTATATGCTAAATAAAGTTCATATTATTATTATTGTTATAAAGAAACAATAGTATAGTTGACCAAAAATATAGTTCGGTTATGACAAAACTAATTGCTTTTTAACTTTTGAGAGACCCTCACCGCCGATAACTAGGTATAAAATTTGATTGACAAGAGAACCTATTCTGACAAATTTCAGATCCATATTCGAAAAATCTATTAAATAAACGAAGAAATGTATGTAAATATTTAATTCACAAAAATTAGTTATTAATTAGGTATAAACGTTATGTAAATACAAATAATATGAATAGCTTCTGAATGTTAATTCAGTCAAGTAGAAGTCACTTTTATTTGAGGAGTCACATATTAAATTATTCGAACTGTAACGTTACCTGTATGTATTTTCTATATTAACATCATGTGGGTGGCAGTTGTTCCAGTGAAGGGAGGAAATTTTTTGAACTTCTTGTTTTATTAGATTTATTGTTGCTACACTAAACTTCGGATTTGTATTATTCCTCCGAATATTAATTTTGATTAGAGTCCAAATCATTTTATGGGGTTAAATATGCAGTGGTAGGGTAGTTAACAACTGTATGTCGATTTCCACTTGCCAATTGTAACATTTTGGGACGTCTTAAGATTTCAACACCTCTAACAGCTTGAGTTTTGCATAAGAATCTTCAAAATATATATCGTTGTGTAATAAAAAAAAATCCTTAATTTGCTCTTTATTGGACGAACTGTTCGGAAGTTTTTGCCTTTGTAATACCTGGATATTTCCTACTGTTTTATTTGAAATTTTTTTTTAATAAATAATGGAAAACATCCAATTTATCGAACGAGGATAAACAATGGAATCGAATGACAAAATAAAATATGCTAGGTGTCATTTGAATAAATGAGGTTATTCGTGTTTGAGGTTTTTAAACTTTGATTTTTTTTCTGAACGCCCTGGACAAATTATGAAGCTTAGTTTTGGCGTAACGTTACCTTTATGACTTCACTTGGCCATAACAAGTAAAAATTTAAACATTGTAAGTCATTTTTTATGGAAGTTATGATTTTTTATAGATTGGGTTGCGGTGCAATCTTTTTCCAATTAATTAAATTATCTCAGAAACTATTCATTGTAGACATACAAGTTGGCCATCAAAGTCAACTTAAAATTTCATGTTTCATATAAATTCATCGTAAAACATACCATTCCATTTAAAATAAGAAAGCTGACATCAACTTCCGGTATAACTGGAAGTGCCCGACAGTTGAAATTATTTTAGTTAAATAGATCATCCTTGATGATCCCTACTCCCAAATTTTCAAATCTGTAACATGCTTAGTTTCCCTAAAACGTCTAATGTACCACTCAGTTTGAATAACCCTGTATATATTGAACAAGCATGTAATTATACAAATACATCAAGGTAGGTACGTTGTTTTAAATCATCTATAAACACATCGAGAGTGGTTTCGTGCAAACATTTCCAAATAAATATTAATTGGTCATAATGGAAAGATGTTTTATTTGTCCAATTTATTTAACATCTTCATAGGACGTCCTTTTACGAATACCTGCAATAACAAAACATTGCGTCAACATTCTAAAAGTATACGAACACTTAGCAATATTATCCTTGTTAATTTTTTATTGTCGATTTACAAATCGGTCTTTATCACATATTATGTCAAGTGACTGCTGGTAGACAGTTAAAACATATGTTTAATATTTACATAATAAAATGTATCTAAATTTGTCATCAGAATGCAGAGCTTCGAAAGGGCTTAGTAGTTTGTGCTTGAAAATATGCTTTCAGTCCTTAGGGCTTGGTAAATAAATTACTTTTTAAAAATGCTTTGTAATGTGTATTTCAATTTCCTCTTACTTTAAATTCGCATTTAAGTAATTTAAAAAAATTGAAACATAGTGAAAACATTAAAAGGACTATTTTCGAAGTGCTTGAAGCCTTTTCAAGTATTTGGACCTGGTGTGCTCGCAGCCCTTTTCATTATTGCTTAGGGTTTTGAACCTAATTACTTTTCGAGGTTAAATGTAAGTGGGGGGTTCAAGGATAAAAGCACTTTAAGTAAAGGATTATATTGTTTATAACAATCTAACAAAAACATGTATATTTATAGGACAGTGCTTTTTTTCTAATTATTTTTTAATACAATATAGCATCTAATAAAAAGAACAAAGCTAAAACCTTGTTAAAAATAAAATGCACAATTTTTTTCGTAATCTTACAGTAGACCACATTAAACAAGAAACCCTTTTGGAATACAATAATTTTTTCGTATTATAATCTAATGTTTAATTACCTTATGTAGAAAACAGTAAAAAGTTTGAATTAGACATTTATCTGTAAGTGTTGCTTACTTACAGATTTTATAATTATTTAAAAAATAAGTAACTGTAATAATAGATGATAGTGGTTGCTTGTGTCGTAAGATAGTTTTAAAGTGGTGGTTGTCTTAAGAAACACGATATTATGTCCCTGTAATAGCATAATTAAAAGGCCGGGTAGTTTGTATGTCAAGGCGCTTTTAAATTACACTTTTTTGCAATCCCTAAAAAGTCGTAACTTGCATAATAACCGATATCGTTCCATTGTTACTTCACGAAGCCAAACATAATACCCCTCCTTGATGGTAAACGATCATTTAAAGTCAAACGCTGCCTCTAATAACGGTAAGCCTCAGATTGCCCTGTTCGCGAACTATCAGATATTTTTTTTATAATAGACTAATTAGCAGGAGACGTAGGCACTGCTGTCATACGCCCATCTACTTTGTACGTTCTATGGCGTTTTGTTTACGGGTGATTAGAACGAGAAATGAACCGTGTCTTTTTCGATTTAATTACGTACATGGTTACTGTCATAAACAACAAGGTCGTGTTAAACATTTAATTATTTATTAATCATGCCTCATTGATGGGCTACAACTTGCAAGTATAGGTAGGTATGACGACGTATTGTTGTTTTTTCACTGCAGACTTTACCTTAAAAAGTTGTTATTGTTTCAGTGTTTTAGAAACGCTTTATTAAATTATTTTCTATGATAAAAGTAAAATGATGACTTTCATGGTAAATTGGCCTTGCCTCTAGGCAAAATTTACTTCACTTTATCTTTCAACCGCTTGATGATTCTATGTATCAATATAGTTTATACATGTTGGAACAACACAACAACATTATGCATTCATTTCCTCTATAATTATTATTTTTATTGCTTATTTCTTATTGTCCAAGTGGTTCACGCATGAGAAAAACATTAATTATGAGTACCTACACAAAAGAGGGTTTTTGTTTTAAATAGCTGGGAAGCTGGTGGTAATTTTGATATATGATTAGCTCGTCGTGGAACTAATAAGTAATAGAGTTTTGAAACTTATGAACAGGGTACAATAAGTTGCAGCAGGGCCGTAATCAGCCCTTGATATCAGTGGAAGCTGAGGGACTTTCTAGGTGGACGCAATTAAAATAACTGGAAAGTCTCAAAACAGTTGTAATTTTCGCAATTTGCAGTCATTAAATTTTCGCATTAACTCAAACAAATCAATATTCTTCGTATGAACTTTTTCAAACGCCAAATGAAGTAAATTAGCTTGTCGTTCGTGCTTCATATACATTTTTTGGGGTCTGTTGATGGTTGATCAGTGTAAGTACCGAAAACACTGTTTTTCGTTTTCGAGTGACTCATTCCTCCGGACGTCGGTACCGGCACGCCACAGTATCTACAGATAAATGTAAATATATTCATAATCCTACCTTTTTGTGATTGTCTTAATAATACATGACTCCTTCCTTATCGAAGTAATAATCACGTCCGTTGTCTCAGCTAATAATCGATCTCGTTGTAGTGACGATCGCTCCTATTCCGTCCCGTTCGAGCCGAAAGCTAATGAAGCTTGGAGTATTGGCGCAATGGCAAATGTTATTACAGTGAGTTGGATACCGCCGCAAACGCGTAATATGCAACAAAACCGGCGTAAACAGATCGCTTCGCATATGCGGCTATTGACTGAGGGGGGGCTAAGCCCCCTGGATCCCCCCCGTGGCTACGGCCCTGGGAGACAGATCTTTTTCCTGATTTTATTAGCCTAATTGACATTCCCTATAAATTTTATTGATGAATATATCATTTAAATTTAACATATCCACATCCTTATTAAAAAAGAACCGGGTTGAACATGAGTAAATACTACAATAAGTACCAAATATCTAGAGATAGCTTTCATTACGCTGTCTGTATCTGTTTAAAACAACAGATAGGTTTATTCGTGTACTATTAGAACTGTCTACGGGTGCCGATGATAACTAATGAGTTTAAAATCGCGATACACCTCTCACAAACACAATACTAACCAACAGCATGTTTATTGTTACTATTTAAATGATTGTATTAGAAAGTCGTTTTTTATGCATGGACATGTACATCTTCCGATGAAATTTATCTAATTGTCTTGTTAAAAAAAAATGGTAGAACAGAAAAATCTAGTGTTGCTCAACATATACTGAAAATCTTAGGATCAATCATCAAGCATGTTTATTTATAAAATTAGATTAACTTCTCTTGATAGTGACAAGGGTCCTATTCCGGGCTCCGCTTTTTAGTTTAATAATTCCTTTGTTATTGTTTTTGTAAGGTCCACTGAATATTGCAGCAGTTTGACCGAATCTTGTTCACTGGACCATATAAATAGTTAGTATATATGATATTTATATTGCCCTTAGTTTTTGGTTCTCTTTAGTCCCTGAAGAAGGTAACTTTGTTACCGAAAAGTGCTTCGGACATTTTGTGTCGTGTTTTGGCGTTGGGGTTTGAACTATCCAATTTTTTCTAGTCTTGTTAAGGATCATTACTTAATCAAAATAACATACTAGACGTGAGAAAATGATATGGGACAGCTCTTTTTTTATATGTTTAATTACTTGTTAATTAATAATGTAGCGATAATCGTCAAGGGTCAACATGAGTTATTTATGTACTCAAAACTTCACTTTCTTTAATTTTTGCCATACTAACACTACAACTAACTTCGTATATAAGGCAGTAAAAATCAGTAAAATATTCAGAACTCCAAAATCTCTTGAGGTTTTCTTTTTTTATTAAAATTGCAGTGTAGTCCTATTTCAGGATGTATTCGTGAACTTTGACCTTGTCTGCCCAGCAAGAAACGATTAGGAATGTCGCAGTTGGGGTAATAAACGATTTATGATACATGTATACCTACTTTATCATTAAAGGAAAAACTTGAAATAGATGCATAATAAAAATGATGCTCATAAAGTTTTTATGAGATTTTCAAATTTATCTCCTTAACATTCGGAAAGTTAGTTTAATTGGAGAACTGTCAAGATTCTCATCTACTTACGATGCAAGGCTTTTTACAATGGTTATTAAAACAAACAATTTATGACATATCTAGCTGTGAACAGTGGTAGAAAATTTTGAAATGGTTGCATGAGTGATACTCGTAAGTTTTTTAACTCGTATTTATAGGTTCAGCTTTTATAGATCAGTTACAGCTACATATAAAAATAAATAAAAATATGAAGAATCGTATGATGCAACAAGCTGTTTCATAGAGGATATTAAAATGAAAGTTTTAAGTTACCCGTTAATATAAATACATATATATTTGAATGGAAATGTAATATAGGAGGTGATTCTTACAACGTTCTGTCCATCTTGTCGAGTCATTTGTATAGGTGTATTTAATTTTTGAAGCATAGTTTCAGCAATTAACAAAGACGTTTGAGTTACTTAATAAGATCGAAATTTCAAATGTATCACGTATATGTAGTTTAACGAAAATAAACAAAATAAACAGTTTTAAAAAAAAAAGGAATTAAAATCCTTATTCGTCTAAATATTAAGATCAAAGATCTTACATTTCGAACGCGTCCGACACAGTAGGCACAGCGTACGCAAAGCCATAGCCCACGACCGGTTTCGACCTATCAGGTCTCATCAGATGGGCGCTGGCAGAAAGGCCTTTAGAGGCTATATTATAAATATAAATATAAATATGGAATCAACAGAAACAATTACTCCGAGGGCTAATACCCCTACCGGCATTGAATTACACTGTTGATTCCGATGGACTTCTAGACAAAAATATATCATATTCAAAAAAGAAGGAATTAAAATCCTTATTCGTCTAATTTTAAGATCACATATTGAACGCGTCCTACCAAGTAGGCACAAGGAACCGAAAGCTACCTCCCACGACCGGTTTCGACCTATCGGGTCTCATCAGGTGGGCGCTGGCAGAAAGGCCTTTAATTCCTTCTTTTTTGAATATGTTATATTTTCGTCTAGAAGTCCATCGAAATCAACAGTGTAATTCAATACCGGTAGGGGTATTAGCCCTCGGAGTAGTTGTTTCTGTTGATTCCATATTTATATTTATAAACAGAGTTTAGTCCGTTTTTAGCATTTGTTACTTTTTTAAGGGAGAAGTGTTTCAATATTTCCTAATATTTCACTTCATACAGAGGTATGTATACATTTCCTTAAACATACTAACAATAAAGCTCGGAGTGTGTTTGTTTGAAAAACTGTCTTGTTACTTTTCCTACGATTTCTATGTAGTATCTATTTAATAAATGTACGTATCTTATGCTTCTTGTATGTCATATGATTATATATTTACGGTATATAGAGTACATGTGTGTCCTGTATGGGTGTTGACAGAACAAAACATGCAATGGAATGTGGTGAGCAAACTCATGAAATGTCTTATGTCTTAGTACACTTACGTTAAAAATATGCAGTGTTAGTTTAATATTCTTCAAGGAAGCGTTATCTAAATGTTGAATGAAACAAGTACATGTATGATACACGTACCATGTATAAACACCTACTCAAAAGAACTGAAATAGCCGGTATTTTACGTGTTGATAAGCAAATGACTTGCTATGATCCCCACAATATGTAAATGTACCCAAGAATTTGACACATTGCATTGTTAGAAAAATATTGTAAGAAAGTCACACCACTACTCGATTCTCTATACGCAATTTTAGGAAATACACATTTATGTGGTTTAAAATAACGATGTACCTACTGTTTAATTAATAAATAATGAAAATTATGGACAAGTTCAAGTGGGGCTTGTGGCCCTACGATGCCGCATCGTTATAATGTTGTAACGCAGTTATATTATACAATAGAAAGAATAATCTTTTGTTGTGTTGACTAAATAAGTAAATATATAATAAATAAAAACGAAAAAATTAAGTATATCACATATCTGCTGAGGGAGGCGAGCACGATTGCAATGCACAGAACCCGTCTGCTGGTCCAGTTAAGCATACCGCGATGCGTTTGACTAAAGACTCAAAGAATTCATTTGGTTTACTATTCCTGATAGGATGGGCGGAAAAAGGCGTTATTTGAATACAAACACATATCAATGATTTCTGGATCAAATCTGTCGAAACTGTTAAACATAAATCGCGATTTTGGACTTGTTAGTTAACGGCGATATTAGTGTGGTGACAGAAATAATGTACAGAACATTTTGTGTTTGTGTAGACTTAAGTCGTAAATTTGGGGATTAGGATAGATAAATTTAAGTTTCAAATTTTAATTAGAGCGTGTGAGAATGATGATTAGCAGATGTCGTAGAATATAAGTAAGAGCTGTGTAGAAGTATGAGCGAAGAAGAAAGTGTACGAGAGTTTCTGTAGATTTAATGAAGAAAAGACGTTTTTATTTTATTTGTTCACTTTTTCCTTTTTTTAATAAATTCAATTTAAGTTTTATTCCTGTGATCTCGTGATTGCTGTAAACCCAGCTAAGTAGGGATTAAATTAAAATATCCACTACATTGGTTAAATAAATAGTCACTGCCAGCGTATAGAATTCTGTCTATAACGTGCCGATAAGAACAAACAAAAATTCGAAATCGTGATCTACTTCTGATAGTTTCGACAGAATGTATTCTGATTGAAATATGTAGTTTATCACACAGGTAGCTACATCGGTGCAGCTTAACAAGTCGTTACCATTACTTAAAAGTAATAGCACCAATAATTTATTAGATTAGGATTAGTAGTTTTCGGAATCCTTTAACAAATAACATGATATGTTCTTATGAATTATTCGGTGGGACCGAAGTTGCCACTAAACATAAAGATCTACCTGATACAAAATTGGGGTTTTAAAAGTAAACAACTAATCTTGCCACCAGAGAAAACGGTGCTCGCCCACCTGATAAGGTAAGATAGTGGTAAGGAGTGTGGTCCTTATGTTATGAAAACGACTAACGCATGTGAATCATTTCACTCAAAATTTAGCGAATCTTTTTACACAGCTCATCCACCAATATATATATTTGTCGAGAAGTTAAAAGAATTTCAAATTGACACTTATGTCAAGATTCAAAGTTTAAAAACACCTTTCAAAATTAAGGATGCCTTCGTAAATTGTGTGAAAAATATAAAAACAAAACAACAATCTCGAACATCGCCTTTATAAAATGTGCATCATATTTATTAACGTAGAGGCAATTGTTGCCATCTAGTGGATTTTAGCTGCTAACAGAAGATATTAAACTGGACAAGGCCTCACTGAAGTATTTAGACTTGTCCAGTTGAACCAACAACGCAGGCTACATACGTGAATTCACGTAAAGCTTGTCAAAAACAATTATTATGTTTTTGGTCAGAAATTTATCGAGACCACTAGACACGGATCGCTAAAATCCACTAGATGGCAACAATTGCCTCTACCTTGGTATTATATTAACTGTTCTTTATGGAATATTACAGCTTGGTCAGTAGTTTATCGAGACTGCCGATGGCACGCTGATCAGCTTCTAATAAGAACGAAATCGCGATCCGTGTCTGGTGGTTTCGATAAATTTCTGACCAAAGGCATAATAATTGTTTTATCATATTTACGTTGAAAAAAATCAAAGACCCTTTTTGGTCAGTGGCAAGATCGGTTGTACCTTTTTTGGTCAGCTATAATTTGGTGGCACCTTCGGCTACGCCCGAATTATTTGTATATGATTATTTGTATGTTATCGTTAATTCTTCAGTTTGATGTAAGGATCTACCTATATAATTGTGCAATATCCTGACTATCTATCGAGTATTTATAATTATTTTTTAATAAAACTTTAATAAATTTTAATAACTCACACCTGTTCGAAATCTACTCATAAGTAGCGCTGCTTTTTTTTCTGATGAATGCATACTCAATGAATCACATTTGTTTGCGTGTTTAATGTTTACGTTTGTTTATACATTTACATACTTATAAATAATGCGTGGAAGTGAAGTTGATGATTTGTCGTGAAAATGTAAATAGACCGCTCACGTGTGTAGAAATCCGTTCTTTTCTACTGCTAATTGCAATTATGGTACGATTGTATCAAGGTCGAAGAATTGCTTATGGAACAGCCGACTAGTCAACGTGAGCTTTTCCAATAGATAGATAAACATATAAACTTATGTGTATCTACATGTGTGCATCAATTATTCGCAATAAATAAACCACGACGAGAAAGAAACACGCCGTCCATGAAATGTAAAATAGGAAAAGCGATAGAATAGATACCTACTTAAAATAGAAAATGAATTAGTCTTACGATTGGAATCACATTTGCTAACTAGCAATAAATAAGTAGGCAGTGAGACTTTAATTTAGTCACATTTTATTCGCGATGGGACACGTAAATTGTGTTTCGTAAGTTTGTTAAATAATCACTAACTAATGCTAACGTAAGTTAGTTTGTAAAGAAAATCGGTGGAGCTATCTCTTCCGAAGATCCAATATTCTGTAGTGAGCTGACCATTTAAACTTCTAATTAAGATACAAATATGGAATCAACAGCAACAACTACTCCGAGGGCTAATACCCCTACCGGCATTGAATTACACTGTTGATTCCGAATGAATATTAGACGAAGATAACAATCCAAAAAAGAAGGTATTAATTTGTTTTTTCGTCTAATTACAAAGGATTACATATCCCACATTTGGAACGCGTCCTACACAGTAGGTACAGCGTACCGAAAGCCATATCCCACGACCGGTTTCGACCTATCGGGTCTCATCAGGTGGGCTCTGACAGAAAGGCTTTTACATGCTATATAATGAATATAAATATGGAATCAACAGCAACAACTACTCCGAAGGTTAATACCCCTATCGAATTGAATTACACTGTTGATTCCGAACGATTGTTAGACGACGATAACAAAAAATCGTTTTTCGTCTAATTACAAAGGATCACAGAACCTACATTTGGCTTTCGGTGCGCTGTGCCTACTGTGTAGGACGTGTTCCAAATGTGGGATCTATGATCCTTTGTATTTAGACGAAAAAAGATTTTAATACCTTCTTTTTTGGTCTAATTGAGATCTTAAAGGCGTAACGGAAAAACAAAATGTCCAATCGCAAGAAAGTTAAAATTAGTCTTAAAGGTACGTAGGCTCTCGTATATTGTAATATGATCTAGCTAAAACAGCTCTAATAACTCACAATAATCTTACCTCTGTCACCTTCAAACTATCATCCAAACAAAAGATTGCACTGACAAACTGCGTTTGATTGACGCCCAATCCGGGTACGACCACCCTCAAACAAGCAAATGCGTACACATTGACCAACAATGGATACAAAAGCTTTAAGCTAAAACACAAAATTAATAACATATACATAAAAATTTAAGATTCATATTGATTTTACTACATATAAATAAATGTCAACTTGCTCTTAGAGTTGTTTCATTTCATAATTATGTTTCTTGATAATATTATTTTATTCCAATTCTTTACATTAATGTGGATCCCCATAAGTCGATTGTTGGAAGTTGAACAGTTGACCAGAAACATCAAGTAATATTTCAGAAAAGTATTTCTATAATTTGTATAAGCTCCAAAATCATTTTAACTAAATATTCTTAAAAATCAACAAACAAAATAACAATAGGTAGGCAACAACGTTGATGAACTATCATTCCTAGTTTCTCCATTCTAAAAATAACCGTTGCTACAGTCAGACGGATATAGGTTCCGTTATTTCTTTTGAGGTGCTAAACTTTAGAAATTGAAGTACTCTACACATTTTCGTTTGTATGATCGAGTCTTCTTTCAATGTATGTTCGATCATTAAATATAAATGAAGTAAATAAGACTAAACGCGGGCATTTTTTAGTATTCTTTTTAACTAGTTTTAATAATAATTTTCAACACTTCATCTCCGTTTTCATTTCAATTTCGCTGAAGCGAACCGCAAATTTAAAAATTCTTCTTAGAATTTAATACAACATCAAGCGAGTAACCCCAATGTAGTAGTTATTTACGTCACTGAATTAAGTCTTTTAAATAAACATTTCAGATTCACGGTTATTGCTTAATTACTTATTTAGACTATCATCTGAGTTTCCAAATAAGCGTAATAATTTTTTTATAAACAATTTGTTTTATTTTTTCGTTGATATAAATGTCTGTACAACGGTGAAAGTTGCAGTGTATTAATGCTAGATGTTATAGACAGTAATTATTCTAGGAGATCTGAAACAAATGAATGCCATTAATGTCCTACATGGTAAAATGTAACAAATTAGCGTTCTGTGTAAAAGTTCCGAGAAAGTTGTTTCCGCAACAACATAAAAGGATTTGTTTTGTAGCAGAGCACAACTGCAACATAATTAATCGTATGTTTTAACGGCAATGCGGTGTTGTACTTTTTTATTTATTACGGCGTAATTAGTAAACAGTAAATTAACCTTGATGTGGGAATTTTTAGAATTTCAAAAAAGCTTGTCTGACTAGTTACTGTTCCACATTGTGGACAAACTAAATAAAATTCATTGCGGATTTGATCCAGATACAATTGCAAATGATTTGAAAATATTTCGCCCTCATTTTTTTCTTTTAAAACTAAATTCAATAAACATGAACAATGAGAGTTATTAAAAATTTATTATATTATTTATATACGTTTATTATCAAATTAAAAATAATTCTAGAGTATAGAATTACAGGGTCATTTAGTTTTGGGATTACGAGATTGTATCTTCTATCTATCGACATACATGTGCAAAAATCATAATTATTTTAGCTAATTATAAATCGTAGTCACCCCTGATGGATTGTATCATGGCTACCATATCGCTGTAATAACCCCACTGGCTATTAGTGAAATCTTTGTGTAAGCATTTTAATTTTACCTGGGTCTCTTTTGGTTTTCAACTATTTAATTACGTACATCATATTTTGATAGTGAGATCATCTAAATGAGAGAATTTTTGATTATCTTATCTCTTCTTTTTATGTAAAGTCGACCTAGTTCTTTACCGTTAAATATTTGCTATAATCTCAATTTGGATCAAAAATTAATTACAACGGTCGTCATCCCATTGATTAATAAACTAACAGTTTGCATTTTCTTGTATATATATTTCATACATATGTTTCAAATTCAACTTAATAAACAAGCAGCTCTAAAAGGCTTTAAGTCAATGATGGTTAATTAAGCAAGCAAATTAAATTATGTAGGAATTTAGATGTGTTTTCCTGTTCGATGTTATAATAAATGGCGGGATGATTTAATAGTTCGATTTTATTTTTGTTTTATTAGCCTATAATTTTTTTACTCGTGCATTTTACATACATATCTTGTCTTTTTTCGGACATTTTTTGTGAATAAACTTTAGAGTCTAATAAGCAAATGTTATACCAACCTACGCATATATATATATATATATATATATATACCGTTAGCATTACATTTTGAGTGTTATTTATAAACGAAAATATTGTTAAAACTGTTTTATGGTGTTTAATCTTCTCATGAATTATAAAAAATTTGAAATAAGACTATTCCTGATCGTTTTTTTTTTCTGTTGCGCTGTAGGAGGACTGCTCATATAACTAATTTATGGTTGTAAAACCAGTTTGATTGTATGGTTGACCCTGTAAGTTTAGATTTTTATTAGGCATATTTGGTATGATCAACTGATACAAGATTATTACATTTATTACTTGTAGGTCAGTAATGTTTTTTCTTTGAAGAGTATAACTGTAGCAGGTTAAAAAAAAAGAATAGAGGGTAATTATTGTCGATGTATTTTTCAACAGCAGAAATGGTTTAGCATGTTAGAATTAGGAGGTATCGTATCCTAACATTCTCAAAAGCAGACAAACCAAATTAGCATCATGTAGATATTGAGATTTAGAAAATTTAAAATCTTAATATGTTTGGGACAATTGAGTACAAATTCGAAGTAAAGGACAAACGACACATGTAAAGCTACTTGGCTCCGACATTTATAAAAAAAGAAGCAGAAACGTTGTGCTGTATTCTGCTAACAATGTTGTGATGATGTGCTCTGCTAAAAAAATTGACGCACTAATATATTTGTTTCATAAATGTCCATTTTGGTGAAGGTTAGGTTATGACAAAAAGCCACACATATTTCTTTGATAGAGTTATATTAGTACAAAGGAACAGATTAGAACACAACTCTTTTTTTATTGGCGGGACTAAACCACTTGACGACAATACTATAATCTTAATTGTTTTGTCCTTTTATTTCACGTGCTCTAAAAAGGCCTAAAATTGTATTTGTTGGGTTTTGAAATTCAGATACCTCGAAGCAATTCGGAGGTCATATTTCGATTCAGCATCCCAAAGAGGGCAGCGTTTGAAATAATAGTTTATAGCCTTAGTTTCTTGATTCATGTTGAGCAGTGATTTTTCTTAATTGGATCATTGTACATCACTTATGCCAAAAAACCAATGGTATATGAAATTGGTAGATAAAGAGATAAGGATCAATGTTAACGATAAGCAATTATATCAAACGTTTTATTCGATTGTACACTCATGTAATTATATTTATTAACCGACAATGAATTTCATGTTTTAAGTTTATACCCCTGTGACGTCAACTAATTATTTCTTTTGCGGTGACCAGAACATTTCAAGATGGTCAATGACCGGAACATACGTTTTCGGTGGTCCAGTCGAGCCGTCTGACAAGATCAATTTTCTTCGAAACAGTGCCGGCAACGCGACAGGCTATACGTAACATACAAATAAATTTCGCCATGTAGTTGGTATATGTAACAGACAGACGTGTTTGCTGCTTTTATTTGGGTATATAGACTGTTACCATTAAAACGTGGTGGTCCAGTTCGTGGGCTTCATCGACGTAATCAGCTTAGTATAATAACGCACCTGTGCCTCAATGACGATCAGTCGATTGCGATTACTCACGGTCTCGGCGCTTTCCCTTTCAATTCAGTATCCATCTGTTTCTGTATAATATTTTTAATGACTTTCCAGTGACAAGAAAAGAAAACATTATCTAAGCGTTTTCTATGCGGATTATTATTTCCAAAAATATTGGTCAAGTACTAGTTTGATGCATATCGAACCCAGGCCTCCCGATTTACAACATGTTACCACAAGTGTATTAAAAATATTTAAAAAAAATATTCGAAAAAAAGAAGGCATTAAAATCCTTTTTCGTCTAAATTTCAAGGACCTGGGACCTGTGCCACATTTAGAACGCGTCCTACACAGTAGGCACAGCGTACCGAAAGCCATATCCACGACCGGTTTCGACCTATCGGGTCTGATCATGTTCAAAAATATATTCAAATATTTATATTTGTATAATATTCATGGTAGTTAGTGTCTAACTAATTATTCTGGACTTGTATAGGTTTATTACTAAATTAAGCATAATTATGTTAATAAACTACACGCTTTTCTTCTCGTCCAGTAGTTCGTTCAAAGTAAAGTATAATCATAAGGTATGCAGCGTTATAAAATTCAAATTTATTTAGCGTTTATTACAATCCTGGAATTTCAGACCATTTTCACTTAAAAAATGTCTAATAGAAAGGATGCATACCTAAACAGTGTCAGTGTATAATAAAACATCTATATTTTATTAACAACTCGGTTACTCAATTATTTTTGATTTTATGACGTTCCTAAATATTTTAATGTGTTTTTATTTGATAGTATAAGATATTAAATACCTACCATTACTAAAAAAAAATACTAATAATTTGCTTAAAGTTTTTACATCTAAAGTTTAGTTACATCGCAGAACTACTAATATAAGTACACATAATGTACGGATAAATATTTAACTTAAGAAGATCAATGCTTAGCATTCTGGAGGTCACCGGTTCGTATCCGGGTCCGACTGCTTTGGTCCAAGTTTTATGTGTTGTTCTTGGGTCACTTAGGCAAATGCTGGGGCAGTAATTATTCCACAGATAATCTTTCACTTCTCTTCTGTCTTCATTTTATCCGTCTCATCTTTATCTCCCTAAACACACCACCCACCCATTTCCACGATTCCTTCAAGGAGGCTGAAGAGAGCCTTACGCCCTGCCCTCCGGCTTTGCACTACAGTGTAGGTCGGAGGGACTGCCCACCCACCAGCACGAGTAGCTGATGGGAATGAAACACAAAAAAGTGAAAGTTGTAGTGTATCTTACCCAGGTCTATTCGATCGTCATATAACTCACCTACGTTGTTTATGGGAATCAGCTGTTGTTGGTTCGATACACTGGCTATTAACGTAATTTGGAAGGGTTGTTTATAGTTGTTAAATGAAAGACAACAAATATGTGACATCCTAACTTTGGACATTGTCAGAAGGTACTGAGGTTCCATACGGGAAGCAACCCAGCTATAAGTTGCGATTTTAGAGTAAATCTGGGCATCACATAAAAATAAAATGCAATAAATAAATATTAAAATAAACACATAAATAAATGCAACGAATAAATATCAAAATAAAGTGCAACACATAAACGTCGACATAAATGGACAAATAAATATCAAAATCAAATGTAACAAATAATTTCAAAACAAAATACACATTTGTGAGTACTCCCAGATCAATACTCTACACGAGAGAAACTGTTGGTAAATTCAACAAGGCTCGAAACTTTCTGAACGCACCTGGTAGATCAACAAAGAGCAAAATCATAAAAATTGAAAACAAAGATAAATCACAAAAAACTGTTTTGGTCAAATTAACAAAATAAAACTTCAAATTAAACAAATCATCACAAAATATACTGCGTCATTATAAAATGGATTGAATGAACAATGAAAACATTTGTGTAAATTTTATAACAGTGAAAAACAATATAATAAATATTAGAATGTCGTTGGAAAATACATGCAAATACAATCGTTTATTACCTGTGAATGCAACTTGGAGAACCCAAAAAAATAGAAATAAAAACAAAGAACCAACAAACGCTACACTTCACCACCCTGTCCACACCAAGAAATAACCATACGACTCGCAACAAAAAAGAAGGCAACGCTGAGCTAAGGTAAATCCCCGACCTATTAAGCAACATCTCGATCATCAGCAAATATTTAACAGTCGATTGCAGTCCGGAGAAATCAACAACTGTCGTTTTTCGGGTGCAATTTAGGTTCTTGCACTATTGCAATTGTTTTTGAATAAAAGTTTTATTCAATTGACTTTTGTCATTATTATTGAGTTAATTATACACGAACAAAAGAAACTAAGTCTAGAGGCCAATTAAAAATTGATGGTAATTGTGCATCAGTGGGATCTCAGCCAATAATCACCCTAATTTTTTTTAATCTACTGGAGACTATTTTTGAAGGTAAAACTATATATTTGAAAGTAGAGAGACCCATATGAAATGGCATTGCCACCGCTGTCTTAAAAGTACTATTGGAACACTGTATTAATCAAAAATCACGGTGTTATCACTAACATAACCTTATATAAACCGAAACCTAATCTAAAGTTAGTGCTTGCTGCATAGCACTACACATATCAATCAGGAAAACTCCATCCTATCAAATTTTACACTTACTCTTTGGTGCATAGCACGTGTAAAATCTAACATAAAAAGATGCCTTGAAAAAATATAACAACAAGAAGCGAAATGTTGGCGCGGGTTTTTCAATTAAATTAAAAAAACATGTCACAACCCTCACCAAGCTTTGATTTGTACATATTATATAAATTAAAGGGAAGAAATTGAAATTATACTAAATAAATAAAATAATAATATGGATTATCAGGAAACTAACCCGCAAGGTAAAATGAAATTCATCAAATTTTTTGTTTATCGTTTACATAATTAAAATTATATCATTATGTTGCAAGTTCTATCGTTAGGATATAATTTTAAAAACGTTATCTTGTTAAAAATTGCGTGGGATAGTCGCAGTTATTCATTTATCTCTCATGAATCTTGTGGCAATCCATTAAAGGTCGCCTTATCTAAATTTTAAATTACGAGCATGTTTAAATTCATTTTTAATGTTTTCCTTTTGAGCCGAGGACTTTCTCCATTCAAGACAAACGATTATGGTAATTTTTCGAAAAGATTACGTCATACAGTGGAATATCTATATGGACGGTTAGCTTTCAGACAACCAGATACCTTTTCTTTCTTCTTTGAATGAAAGTGACGTAACTTTCTCCGGTAACTAATACTTTTTGCCTTCGTTTTATTATTCTTCCTAATCGTGTTTTGTCATAAATAAGAAAGTTGTTTCCAGTTATTACTTAGTTATAGTTACTAGGTGCCCACACGTAGACATACAAGACAATATTAAAAAAAATTAAATAAAAATTGAAAGTATGGCATTGGAAATAAATTTCGTGGGAATTCTAGACCATTGCTTAGCACTCGGGAGGTCACCGGTTCGAACCCGGGTCCGACTGTTCTGTCCAAATTTTCTGTGGTTTCCTTGGATCATTGAGGCAAATGCTGGAGCAGTAAAATATTTCACAGATAATCTTTCACTTCTCTTCTGTCTTCATTTTATCCGTCTCATCTTTATCTCCCTAAACACACCACCCACCCATTTCCACGATTCCTTCAAAGAGGCTGAAGAGAGCCTTACGCCCTGCCTTTCGGCTTTGCACTACAGTGTAGGTCGGAGGGACTGCCCGCTTACCAGCACGAGTAGCTGGTGGGAATGAAACAAAAAAGTTAAGGTTGGTTTGGGAATTCAAATAAGTGTTCGCTTATAAGGGATTCTAATTTAACATATTCTGTGTTAAGGACACAACACTTTCGACTTTTCATAACAAAAAAAAAACGGATATATCGTAGAAAACAAACAAAAACTAACAAGCTATTATTAAAAAACGAAATACTATAGAAACGAAAGAACAAATTGACGATTAATTGATAGTAAAAGGTGATGAAAGCTAACTTGCTAGAAAATCCAAATAAGGGTCGTAATGGCAGGGTTGTAAAACTGACACAAGCGGTGGAAACGTGTACATGACTACTTTCAAGATTGGTAATAGACTGGTCTGAATCTATATTTAGATTTATTTTTCTTGTAATATTGGTATTATCGGTTACTTTCAATTAATGTTTACCGTCAATTCGAATACACTTTTTTCTACATGTCTCATTTATTCCGACATTTGTTAAGGATGCTTCTCGAAAACAATGGTTACTGTTAATCGTTGATGCGAATAGTATAATATCGAACATTGTTCATTATAATTTTTAGTCTAAATAGGTCTCCGTCGCCTTTTGTATATGGTGTGAAATAAAATGTATTGAATTATGAACTTTTATTTACAATTTTGCCCTAAAAATAAGTTTTTGCGAGAACCGAACAGGGGTACTTGGTAATTTTCAACGTAATTTGCGACCCCGAGTCTGAATATGAACATATCATAACTTAAAACAAAAAAAAACAATTTTTGGCCTTCTTAAGGGCATTACTACGAGAAGTAAAGGGGCAAAACAACTAAGATAGTAACAATTTCCAAAGTATCTTTTGTAATTAATATAAAATATGACCTCAGGATTGTCTCAGCATATGAAGATTTTGAAATATTTTCACCTCAAAATTCAAATTCTTATTTGGCTTGTTTGATTTTATGATTAGGATATCACGAAATTTCAAAAGTACCTAGCAAGGGAGGTGAATGTATCTTTAGAGCTAAATATAAAAATTTTGGACGAAAAACTAGAAGAAGTCGCCGATTTTCGATATGTAAGATATCAGATAAGTCAAGATGGAAAAAACGGTAAAAACAAACAAAAGCGCAGGATTAATTCACTTTTCTAATTCAAATGGCATCCATTGGTTCAAACATGGGCGGAATATACTAATGGAAATATAATACATCATGTCAATTTTGACTATTAGTAAATACTGTGGGAATCAACGTCTTTATCGCGTTAGTTGTCTTGATACAATGTGGTGCATACATACATATACATGATAAGTGAAATAGGCATTTTCTACTGCTATGACACAATTTCCGTCAATAGCCTTTCATAAGTACTTATTCGTGTATTGTGTTCTTCGATATTTATAATGATGATGGTTGATTAGGTACTGTTATTAGTGCATTTTATGTAACTATGCAATCTGTTGCTGTCGTTTCAGACTTCCAGAAGCACTAATATAACAGACTGACTAATGGAGTGCATTGTAAAAATATTAATGTGATGTAATCTGATGCAGATTGGTTATAATTTAATGAACGGAAATAGAAATTGTGTCACTGGATTTTATCAGGGCAGCCAAAATTCGTCAAGCAGTTATGTAAGAAGTACGACTCTTTAATTAATTTCATATGAGCATATTCTCTATCTATTCCGATCGTTTTTACTTAATATATACGAAATCTGCGTACAGTACCCGGCACCTAAGGAGATTCAAAAGCCATAAATCATCGGATGCGCAATAGCGAAGCTTAGCTCCTTTAGGGCGGGGATAATCGACCGGCAAATAGTTGCAAATTAACAGAGTAGGAAAGGGGTTGTTAGGGTAAGTAAATCAGTTGAATGAATTCACTTGTGTTCCCTGTTCCGTACTTTTTCTCTCAGTGATACGCGCCGCTGAACTACAAGTTGACGCTTCGGTCCAGCTATATTCTTATTGGCTCTTTTATTTATTGCTATACTAAAAGTTTCCGCCCAGCCACCTGTCAATCTGACCGTCGTTGAATCTCCTTAGGTGCCGGACACTGTACCTTCTTAATCTATACATCTATACTCTATACATACAAATAAAATTAGAGTTTCTGTTTGTAATATTAAAATAACCACTTTTTACTAAATTTATATGGATGTATACACGGTATGTATACCAAAAAATCATTTTGTAAAATTTTTGTCTGTCTGTCTGTTTGTTCCGACTAATCTCTGAAACGGCTGGACCAATTTTGACGAGGCTTTCACTGGCAGATAGCTAATGTAATAAGAGGTAACTTAGGCTACTTTTATTTTAGACTAGACTTAATTTATAATAATCCCAGAAGAGATGAATTGACATCATTTTGACAAAGATAGAAAAATTGGCCGCACTGAGCGATCTGATCCAATGATTACAATTAGACTCATTTGGAAAGACTCGGTGTCTTTCGATGTCCGGGTCTGCTTGCACTGGTCAAATTTTTTCTGTTTTCCTTGCACTATTTAGGCAAATGATATTTCATTTCTTTCCTGTCTTTGCTTCATCCGTTTCCTATTTCTCTCCCCAACCATCACCCACCTATTCCTACAGTTCTTGTTGGCGGTAAACGGATCGCTTTGAGAAATACGCAAAGCAGTTTGTCTAAAAGAATGTTTACTAAAGTAGAATGAAGTTGTTTGTTTGATTGTTAAAAGCAGACTATGTGATTTACCATAAACAAAAGTTCGCAATAGAAGATCAGCTCATGATGTTTATAAAAAAATAATTACACTCCGGTCCTGATTGGCCGGCATAAGCTACCAAGAGTTATGTTTTCCTGCGTATTAGTCATTCAAATAACAATGTCATTTACAAATCTTCACAGTTCTTACATAGAGACTGAAGAAGCCTTTCCGCCCTATCCTCTGGCTTTGCACTAGATTATAGGTCAGAAGTATTACCCGTAAACCAGCTTAAGTAGCTAGTGAATATCAAACAGACAAAAAATTGGTTTAGAGGAACCAGGAAACATTTAGGTTCCTTTAATAGTCATGGAAATTTCTGTAGCATTTGTAATGGACACTCTTTTACAATATTATGAATGTAGTTGTATTATTTGTTAATTATATGACAATAAATGTTAAAGACTGTAATTGTCGTTCGTTAACCTCCTATATATGGTCAACGATATTTTTATTAAAACAGATCCTATCGATAAGAAGTCTTGTAAAGTTAACTGTTTTACCTAAATAATCATGATGTCGACAACGAACTTGTTATCTGTGTAAGATCAGTATTCTTAGTGGTTAATTAGCTTGAACTGTTTATGATTAGATGGTGCGAACATTATTTACAGGAAGAAGCAAAAATGTAGTTACTTGGTTTCATGTCAGAAATAATTAGATGGTAGGTACTGGTTCTTGTTTATTTAGCATAGATAGGCACTCATTGATCTATTTGCAGTGATTTCTTGTTTTGAAAATTTTCTGGTAAATTCTCATTTGTTTCGAAAAAGTATTGTTTCCAATTAAAAGATTGCTATTGTAGTTTTTTGCTGTTTCTTTTTAAGAAGAATTATAAAAATAGAATTTCATGTATGATTGCATAAATGTTAACCGTGTTTTAATCCAGAATTATTATCAAATCAGTTTAATATCCAGGAATAATGTTGGTGGTTATATTTATTAATTTAACAGTGATACAGTTGCAATCATAATGCAGCAAAAAAATTAAAACAATTCGCAAATACACACTGCGCGGCCTGGTATAGCAGAATACGAAAGTTCTGAATTTTCGCTTCTTTCAAATATTTATAAAAAGACACTGTAGTTATAAAGACAAAAACTTCTTATAGTCGCAAATGAGAAATTCGGGTAAAATATCTGTAGGGTATAAACATAATTTTTCTTTAATAGGGGGAAAGGGGTGTTGAATCCTCTGGACAGGAATATTTTAAAATTCACAATTTTTTTTATAATATTGCTTAATAATTGTTTCACGTTACAAAGGTTTAGGGATGGCATGATAAAAATAATAATGAGAGCAGCAGTTGACAATATATTTACAAACTGTAAGAATGAAATTTGAAGATGAAGAGTAAACTAGTTTAAGACTTAGCAGAAGATGAAATTGGTCATAGGAAACTGAATTAGGAAGTGTTAATGTTTTGAAAATGAAAATGATACGGAGACTATTTGGGCGGAGCTAGAAGTATTTAGATTAAGGTACTGAACCAACAACAAAATACTGAGAAATAGATAAATAGAACATTAACCCTGACTACCGAAAACCTAACATTAAAATGAAATTATGAAGAGACGATAGTTATTGCCGTCTGTTAGTACGTGAAATTGAAATGTTAAAAGGGATTACAGGAAAGTACAAGTAATACAGTTATTTAAACAGAGCACAACAGCAGGGTACAGATACAAAAGATTCAATGTTGAATATTAGGATAGATATTTACATAAAAGAATAACATAACTAGATTTGAATAAAATACTTTGAAATATTTACAGAGCAGGACAGTAACAGAACAATAATATAATAGAAATATATACAAAAATAAGAAATAATGAAATGTTGTGGCGAGCAGGTAAGCGCGGTCACAAAGGTATTTTAAGATTCGTTTGTGTAGTTGAAAATTGATACAAGTTTTATGAGACATATAATTAATTGAAGATACTCTTTTATAACTTTTTTTGACTGCTATAACTTGACTTCACCGTTTGATTACACGTTAGAAAGATTAGGAATATTGAAAAACAAACTTATATTTTAATTTATATGGATGTATTTTTTCTTTTCGTAAACTGTTAATAAAATAATTTTGACGTAATTTTTGTTTATTTCAGGATCCCCTTCGAGAATAGTGCCCAAAAGACCGGCAACGTCCACCGAGCGGCCTATCGTTTCGCCTGGCTCCACCGGTCCCAGTTCAAAGGTATCAGATAAATGTTTTCAATCCCTTCCTTTGAATTGTAGATTAATGTAGATTGTGTGCAATGTGCTTTTGAAAATACAATGGGACGGTCGTTGTGCTCGCGTCTTTACCGAAAAGTTTTCATTCTTTTTATTTTGCCTGTTTGTCGTTCATCCTTTTGTTTAGCATTTGGTTGGCTCTTTTTATGTTATGTAGTTTGGTTCGCTGTAGATGCTTGTTTTGTAAAATAGTCTTTTGATGTGTACAATTATACTTATATCCAACGGTAAATACGCATTTATTTTCAATAGGGTAACAATGGCGTTTATATATGCATTTATATAAATTACATACAACACTATTAATACACTAGACTTTACAATTTCAAAGAAAAATGATAGGTTTCTATATGTATGTAATTTATTTCATACCGAAACATACTATAAACAGTTATTTATTTATCAATTAGTTATTTATCTCACTGTTTATTTACTTACTATTTCGTTTGCACTCTGTTTATATGATCTCTCAGTTGTCTTATATAGTTTAGAACTATGTACCGTCAAAACTTATTTATATTATGGAAAAATCCAGAATATTCCCGGAAGATTCCAGTTAATTCTTTTTAGCGTGCAACCGTGTCTGCGTATGATTTACGATCCTCGGCTTTAGGTAGCGTTTATAAAAAGGTGCCACCGTATCGATCGCCGCATGCGTCTTTCGTTCGTAACAATAGATATTGTAACGGGTGCGTGTTTGCTTATGTGTGTTCGAGTACCCATGTATGAGAGCGAGCCGGTCGCAGCCGAGCCGCGACGTGTATATCGTAACTGCAAGTGTGTGTGTAATAACTGAGGACATGTTAGTGTATTTGTGTTTCGCGGAAACTTGTTCAATATTTCGGAGAAAAATAAAATGGTCCCGACTTTTCTGTTTCTCGGGAGTGTTCCAGAAATTTAACGGAACAGTATATAAGCGGAAAGACGATCGCCGAGTTCAGTCCAGTTCGGAAGTCGAGTTCAGTTCAGTCCAGTTCAGAGTTCAGATATAAATTGACGGTCGTGAAAATAAGGTGGAAATAAATCGAGACGCATAGCAAATAAATATAAAAGTGCTATACAGACAGTAACTGTACTTAAATAAATAATGTAATTGGTGGTAGTAAAGTAAAGTAATTAATATTAGTATAAATAAATTGTTGTTCCTGTTTAAGTCTTCGAGTTTTAATTGTCAAACCCCCGAACGTTACAATATCATTATGATAAAGGCATAGTGTTGGCGAAAAAATTTCAAGCTTAAATTTTATTAAAATATATAAAATTGGTCTTTTATTAATTGCTAATATATTTTGAGATATTTCAAATTGTGTTAATTGGTTACAAATTTTAAAAATTAATTACATGTTTAAATAATTGAATTGATGTAGCTGTGTTAAACTTTCGTTTTTGATTTCTAAGCCTTGTCTGGAAAAAAGTGCCGGTGAAAGAGGTCAACTTTATAATATAAGTATAACGCAGCGTCTTAGAGTTAGATATGTGGTGTTAAGTTCCTCCTCGCTATTAGTTTTTCATTAACACGTTCGGTGTTAAGTAGACCGTAATTGTAAAATGATAGATCTCAAGTAGATTATACTCGATCAATCAGAGGCGTTACTTGAAAAGTGGTATTGACAGATTAAATCCCGGTATATAAAAAAGAGTACCTCAATAACTTGTTCTGGGTTTAAAAAATTATTAAGCTTTTGTCTTTTTCTTTTTCAATCAAAAATTGGAATGATAAACTTAAGCAGATCTGTAAATTGGTGCTGGTGCTATAATTTAAAATGTAAAAATGAGGAATCATATTAGTAATGGAGAAACAAAAGTTTTCTTACTAAATTATATTTTGTCAAGTTAAATATTATATGTAAGTACCAAACATTTTTACTTATAACTTTTAGAAGAAAATCCGCTCTGCGGCACTGTTATCTACCATATTGATTTATTTGTATTGACTTTTTTACAGTACACTACTCCCCTAAGTATATAGTGTTCTCATTACCATGAATTAAATTCACAAATGAATATTTTAAATTTAGAAAGAATAACGTTCAATATATTAAGTAGTTCAGTAAAAATTTGCATATATCAACAAGCAATTGATTTTAAATACATTACTTAAAATTCCTGAATTAAATAAAATAAGTAAGATATTGGATTGATTCAGCCGTTACTCTGTGACTGTGACACTTTTTTATTTGCAAATCCTTTTGACTATAGTTTCGACAAAAAAGCTTGTCATTGTCAAACGAATAATTCAAATTGAATGAATATAAATAATAATATATAATTTTTTAGAAACAGGCCGTCAGTTTCCTACTATAGAATATCTTAAAATTATTCATAATCTAAATAAAGGCTTTAAACTTAATATTTTAGAATCATTAGAAATATATAAAGCATCAAATATTTCGGAAAATAACTTGTTAAATGAGGTAGATTTGTACCACTCAGTACTATTCAATACATTTAATAATTATGGTATTTCTAAAAAATATATATCAACACTACTGTACATCTGTTTACATATATTCAATTTGTACTCATTTGTTTTGACAAATCTGTTTATATTCATTCAATTTGAATTATTCGTTTGACAATGACAAGCTTTTTTGTCGAAACTATAGTCAAAAGGATTTGTTAATAAAAAAGTGATAATAAACAAAGTAGTGTTTATTTATTTTTAAGTAAGATATGTATATGTTTTATTCACGTTGCCAGAATAAATTACTATAATTTAAAATTCTTAAATATAAACATGGAATCAACAGAAACAACTACTCCGATGGCTAATACCCCTACGGGCAATGAATTACACTGTTCATTCCGAACGATTATTAGACGAAGATAACAATCCAAAAAAAGAAGGTAATAAAATCCTTTTCCATCTAATTATAAAAGATCACATATCCCACATTTGGAACGCATCCTACACAGTGGGCACAGCGCACCGAAAGCCATACCTACGACCGGTTCGACCTATCGGGTCTCATGAGGCTCTTGAGAATCTTTCGGAACCAACAGTGTAATTCAATGCCGGTAGGTGTATTATTTATTATTATTTACAAGTTATATAATAAATATAAACAACAAGTTGTTTCTGTTGATTCCATATTTATCTTATTACATAGCTTGTAAAAGTCTCTGCCAGCGCCTACCTGATGAGACCCGATAGGTCGAAACCGGTCGTGGGATATGGCTTTCCGTACGCTGTACCTACTGTGTAGGACGCGTTCCAAATGTGGGATCTGTGATCCTTTATAATTACACGGAAAAGGATTTTATTACCTTCTTTTTTGGATTAAAATTCTTTATCGATGTAGTTATTTGAACAAATAAATTTTACGTTACACTTTTTCAGTAAAATATCCGACTGTCAACAGTTCAAAGCAAGCTTGTCAACTCAAACATTTTTAATGTTTATGATTAGGTCAGCCGGAACTAATACTGACCACAGTGCTTTGACCTATTATTTATTGGTTTTCGATCCTTTATTATCGCAAAACTGATAATATAGCTTTTCTGATCTCATTAGAATTTACATTTTCATGTCAAATTGATTTTATGCTGAACGATAAATGAACAAACACTACTTTGTTTATTATCACTTTTTTATTTACAAATCCTTTTGACTATAGTTTCGACAAATAGCTTGTCATTGTCAAACAAATGATTTAAATTGACAATCACAAGCTATTTGTCCAAACTATAGTTAAAAAGATTTGTAAATAAAAAAGTGATAATAAACAAAGTAGTGTTTAGTTATTTATCGTTAAGATGAATTATTACAAAGTAACGGCTGAATCAATCCAATTTTTTTATTTTATGCTGTTTTTTCGAATTAACAGGCGAGCTGAAAAGTTAGTAGGCTGACCCATAGATGGCGCTACTAGTATCAAATCCGTATGAGTTTTAGTTAGATTTAACCTTCAAAAGACGCATGTATAAATTTGACAGCTGTTGCACTATTAGTATCTGAGTTATAGCATTTTTAGTGAAAGAACTTTTATTACTTTGAAAAAAATGCATAAAAAGGAATTTCGTGTGTTAATAAAGCATTGCTTTTTGGCGAAAAAAAAATTGTTTGTGCCTGTTGAAACCAAGGTTTGGCTTGATAAACATTATTCAGACTTTGCACCTGGAAAATCAACCGTAGAAAAGTGGTTTGCTAAATTTAAACGAGGCGAAATGAGCACCAAGGACGATGCACGCAGTGGACGCCCCAAAGAGGCTGTTACCGACGAAAACATCAAAAAAGTCCACAAAATAAGTTTTGATAACCTTAAATGAAGTTGATTGATATAGCTGAGACCTGACCCTAAATATATCAAAGGAACGTGCTGGTCATATCGTAAATGTATATTTGGATATGCGAAAGCTCTGTACAAAGTGGGTGCCGCGCGAACCGCGAGCTCACAATCGCCCAAAAACAGAAATTTTGCGCCGTTGAAGAAGTAATCACCGAAGAAGCTGAAGCCTATTTTGAGGCTAAAGACAAATCGTATCATAAAAATAAAAATGGTATCGAAAAATTGTATGACCGCTATAATCGTTAATCGTTGTATCGTCCTCGAGTGGAACTATTTTGAATTATAAAATCACATTCTATCAAAAAAAAATATTTTTTTCTATGCTAGCCTGCGAGCTTTTCAGCCCGCCTGTTATTACTAATCAAGTATATGTGGTTTCATTATACTTGTTATCGTTACTGCTGTTTTTTCCGTGATTGAATTACCCGGCACCTAAAAACAAATGATATACAGCGGATAACCCGACTCATTTCTAGTTGATTAACATTATTTTTGACCTACTCTGGGTTGTCACAACACCACAAGAATAAGAAACAATGGCCCATAGAATATAAGTCGGGGAATTTAATAGGATAGGTTTTTAACAGGATAAAAGATAACAACGTATAAGAAAAACCGCAGGTAACTTTTGCAGTAAATCAGTAAGTACAATACAGACTAAGACTACTAAATAGCAACCGTCGACTACATGTTATTAGATGCTATCGTTGAATAAGTAGTTTGTTATTTTCATGCTACAATTTCGTAATATGTATCTATATACTTAACAGGACATAATTTTGATAAATTGACATATGTCAGAATAACTTTCTGTGTAATCAAGCGGATAGTGTCGAGCACAGTAACGGAAAAGTCATTGCTGTGCAATTTGATGATGCAATTTGGTTATTAGCAAACAATAAGTATAATACGAATCCATTTAACACAGTAACAATTATTATAAATCGCGCTTACGAGTTACATGTCCAAGTGGTGTTATGTTCAGCTGTATCAATAGAATTTCCATTAGGTAATGTTTGTTGCTCAAACCTTTTGAATTCAGTAGCAAATATTACACAAAGTATATTTATGAATTACACGATTGCATGTATGGAATATATATAATACACGTTTGCAATTAAGGAAAGAATTAGAAAGAGAGAATTTATTATGCCCGTAGATGGGCAATAAACATTTGCTTGATAAGAAAAAAATAATAAAAATTAATGGTAAATTAGCATTAAAATAACGTAACACGTTTCGTCATTATCGTAGGGTCGTTGGAGTGGTTGGACACGCACCTCCACTCCTTCCTATACCCTTCCTTATCTGTTCCCTTGACTCCTATTTCTGCTTATAATATGTCTCTAAAAAAACCTTCATGTGGTGTTTTACGAGGATGGATCAAATATAAGCGAGCCTTTGTTCATAAAACGTTTATTTTGAAAAGTTTCACAAAAACACGTACTTCTCTATTTTTCGACATATCCATATCCCCCTTGTTTGTCTATACATTTTTCCCAACGCATTGGTAGTTTTTTCATCCCGTTTTCATAAAAAGAAGCAGGGTAGGTGTCTATCCGGTTGTGCACAAACGCCTCCACCTGTTCATAAGGGGATATGCCTGGGCTATATGGAGGGTGTTTCAGCTGAGTCCAGTGCATTTCACCGATTTGGGCCTGCGAGAAAGCTACGGTATGAGGCCTAGCGTTGTCCTGCAAAAGTATTACGTCACGAATGGAGTGCGTCCTCCGTTTTCGGTGATAAGCAAGTTTTACCTAATTGAGAAGGTTACAGTAGTAGGCTGCATTAATGATTCTTCGCTCGTGCAAAAAATCGACCAACAGCATCTCTCTATAGTTCCAAAAAACCGTGGCTAAAACTTTTCCTGCAGACAGACGTGTTTTCGGCTTCACTGGGTTTGATTCGTCTTTGTGCCGCCACTCCATGCTTGCTCGTTTTGATGTTAGAGTATGATGGGTGTACCCACGTCTCATCACAGGTTACAATTTTGTGCAAAATATTTCACCTTTCTCTCTAAATCGAGTGAGCTGAAATTATTCGGAATCCCAAGTTTTTCGTTATGATTGTGTGGACACTCCCATGGCTGATGCCGAGTTCAGCAGATATCTGAAGCATAGTGGCGTGACGTGGCGGTCCCCTTCAACAAGCTTTCTAACGCATGCAATGTTAACCGGCGAAATGCAGGTGCGCGGATGACGAGGATGATTTACAGTTTCGACACAGTTACCCTCATCGTTAAATTGTTTGCATCAAACTTTTACAAGTGGCCACGAAAGCGTTTCATTTCCGAATTGTGCTTGCAATCTGCGCAAAATTTCAGCTGGTTTCACCTTTTCACGTGTAAGAAACTTAATAATAATTTGTTGCACAATGCTGCTATGCACCTTTTTCTCACTCATTGTGATAGTTATTAACGTATTAATTAAGCGAACGCAGCAATACAACGCGTCGTTTTCGTGCCATCAAATATCCCTACTTTAAGTTCCTAACGCCAGGATGCGCCTTGAACAACTATCCGGCGCACAATTTAAAAAGGATCGTTTATATTTGATTCGCCCTCGTACTATTGCTTCACGCGATACGGTAAATTGGGGCGGACTTTGAATTTCTTTGGTGTATCATGTCAAACTTCCTGACAATCCTTATTGATGTTTTGCAAGAATTTGCTTATTAAAGAATTGCAGAATTGTTAATACGTCTATTAAAAAACTATTTTCAATATTGACTTTCTTATTAAAACTATGGCGTGGGGAATTGATTCGGTGCGGTGAATTTTTATTGACTGACTTTTATTTACTGACTGACCTAAGGGTGGTAAGAAGCGGAAGAAATAGAGAACAGAAGAGGCGGAAAAAAGACAGAGATAGTTAGCTGGTTATTGAGAAGAATATAGAAACTGTAGGTCAGGTCATAAATTATGGTGGGTGTATGCAGGGGATAAAGACAGACAAGTGCCACAACGAGAACTAAAAGTTAGAACGAAAAAGGTTACATAATTTTGATATTTCACAACAACTATACTATCTCTCGTTTCCTTATTGACTTCCACAGCGCCCTTTGATCTCCTACTATTTCTAGTACCTCCTCATTTCTAACCTTTTTCCAAATTTAACCAACCGCCTATAACACCACATCTCAAATGCTCCTAATTTATTTATTCCGCTGCGCCCACCGTCCATGTTTTGCACCCATACAGAGCTGTGCTGTATCTCATATATACCTGGTCCCTTATTATTCTTTTCTTTTATGAGGTAATATCCCCCGTGGTCTCTACCGTCCGCCACCCTGAATACTGATAGAACTACTGCCCTCTTTCAGAGAAGTAAACAAGTTATATTCAGGTCTAAAAGCACTCCACAATTCTCGATTATTCAATGAACATTTGAAAAGAGTTTTTTTTTTGTTATCAGTTGTCTGGTAATACCCACTTTTCATAATACTTTTAAAATATAGCAAAAACTACATGGTACAAGCATTTTTAGATACAAAGCGCAATCAGAACAACTACAGAATGTTTTTATTGATTAAATGGAAAACACTTCTTAATAATCAGTATATATTATTAATCGTTAGAAACAACTCCAACAATAATTAGCTTATTATAATTGAAATAAATTTCAGCAAACACTACAAAAATGTTTTAAACGCAAATACTAGTTTTATTTATATACTGAAAGTAATTATAGCAAAAATATTAATTTTATTACGTGAAGCAATAGCTGATTTTAGAATTGCTATAAAAAGTCACCTTGCTAGGACTCCTCGACAATATATAGAGCATTGTCATTAATTTGATCCATTAAACTTAATAAATATAAATGTAATAAACATGTGTGTAGTTTTATGTTGTGTTTTGATTTTGGAAATGGATTTAGTGTGGTTTGTTTTTTTTAATTGTTAAAACTGAAACCTTTTTCAAATTTTGGGCTTTGCTGCTTTATAGCTTTCTTTCATTTCTCCCATTTTGTATTTGAGCTTAGCAAAGAAAATTAACATGTCGCAAAGATAAACATAAACACTTGTTATCAAAGTTTCATTTTCTAGTGTTTTTAAATGACATTCAATTTCCTCTTATAAAAAAAATAAATGGAGTGTGTTTTGGGCAAAAATAGAAGCATACTTTGCAGTAGGTATAGATGAATTATACGAACAAATTAGTAACTGTTTATTAAGAAGTAAAAACAGAATAATAGCTATATTAAATTTATATTTATTGGGTATAGAATAGTTCATTTAATTAATAATTGTTTGTTATCCAAAATTAACCAAGTTAGGGATTTTGATTTTAACATAAAAAGTATATGAAGTGTTACCTACAGTTCAAAGTAGAAAATAGGAGACTGTAGTAAAAGAATAATTAAATAAAGAAAGACTCACCCTAATTACCACTAACTAAATTTAAAATGAGCGGACACGTGTTTCGCCCACTTCACACGTAGGTATTATCAACGCGAGATTGTTATCTACAGTATATATTCAATATATATTTGATTATTTTATTTATATTTTTGTTGGTAAATACTATTAAATTCAGTGCTTTTGTGTCGTGGTGCATGAGTAGATTTATCTATATATATCTATATTATAAGTTATATTTATATATAATATACTTTATACAAGTACTTACGAATTTCGATGAGCACAATTATTAGAGTAGCTTCTTTTGCATTTCTACATTATATGTTTCTCGTTGATTATTTGTGTCTTACGTGCTTTTTGTTACGTTTTCGGTAGAGCAGCACATTGCACATAATTTTTAAGTACATAGTTTTCTGGTATTATTTATTGACATTTCGAAAATCAATTTTACTTTCAATTTCATTATATGGCAAAATAATAATTATGCTTTATACCGTGCCCTAACCCACGCTGTTTATTTTACTATAGGAGGAAAGCATGGACATAATGGGACAATACAAGCCTGAAATTTTCTGCTAAAGGTAAATTTCTCTGTTGATTTTATTACTCTACATTTCTTACTAAATACGTACTAATACTTTCCAAAATACATATATATATATATCTTATGAACGAAGTTTCCTTCTTTAAGGAATTCACTTCATAATCTAATTCTCTTCGATATTTTGCTTTAAAAGGTGCTATAGATTGCTTTCATTTCCGTTAGATTGCTTTATATTCATATCGCATACAGAATAAATAGATGCTTAGTATAATATATACCTGTAAAGGCCAATCGTTTTTGTTTTATTTTTTTAAAAAATTTGTTTGCAGAATTTATAGGTAAGTAAGTAGAAATATAAGCGAAGAAATTCCTGATTCATGTTTCTTTAATTCTTAAAATGGAAAACATTTATGTACAATAATGGCAAATCTCAAAAACTTCACATTTCAGTTGAACTCAATTTTTACACAAAATAAATTGAGACAATTGTCATGTTGACAACTATATTGAGTAATTATTACAAAAATTTTACAAACAAGTCTTGTAAGTTTCTAAATTTCCTATATTGTTTGTAAGCGCTTCTTTCGTCTTATTTATTTTAACAGTTTTTTTATTTCAAAACCATTGCATTTTATATCAAAATGTATTATAATGATAGTGACTTTTCAACTGCGCCGCGTTCTTGGGTTCATCAAATTGAAATGAAATTAGGCATGTTGAACAATCCAACTCCATTTTTAACAAGCATCGTAGTATGTAAATATTAATTAAAGAGGCCTAAACTATTCACTGTGAAAATGAAATGAATTTCGTGTTTTCCAGGTGCCGAAAACCAAATTTGGTGTAGTTCGTAGAGATCCTTGTGCAAAATGCGGTTTACCAGTATTCATAGCAGAAAGACTCAGTGTTGGGAAATTTCTGTTTCATCGCACATGTTTTCGTTGCGCCCGTTGCAACAGTCAATTAAATTTAGCCAATTATTATGAGACTGAATCTGACCAGTTTTGTTGCGAGACTTGTCCTGATGAAGAAGTCGAGGAATCACAAATTATCGATCCGGATGTAGTTGACCAAAAACCGGATGTTTTAACCCGTTCGTTAAGTGATGAAGAAAAATCAGCAAATTTGAAAAAACATGATGAACACGATGTACCCAGTACTCGTATTGAAAATACTCCAGAGTACAATTCCGATTCTGGTAGTCAACAAAGTTTACAATTCTCAAAAGCAATGTCATTTTTTATGAATAGTCAAATAGAAAGCGAAAAAGATGAAAGTACGCAGGAAGAAAAGTTCCCTGATTTACCGAAAAGTCAACCTCCTGATATTTTAACAACGCACGACATCGGCACAAGTCATAAAATAAGTGAAAACATGTCTAACTTACCTAGTGAACAAACTCTTATTAATAGTGCTTCACAATTAGAGTCTTATGACAGTGGTTTCCCGCACGCGTCTATAGATTTAACTGTAAATAATAATAGTAGAAGTATAGTTTATAATGAAGATAAAAAGGACCAGCTGAAAGCTGCCGAAATTCAGCTGGATGCCGACAAAGTTACTGTTACCAAAGAAAACGAACCTAATACTTCACTTGTTAAAGCTCGAATGCAATTGTTTGAGTCTACTACTTCACTTAATGTGTCCATTAGTACAGAAAAACTGAAAAAGCTCTCTGCGAGATCACCCGAAAAAATTGTTCCAGACGGTTTTAATAAAGACGAACCTACCGATTCACAACCCGACCAGAAATTAGAAATGTCAAGCACAATAATTAAAGAAACACAAAAAGATGCATCACCTTTAGATGTAAGAGAAAGTATTAATTTAGGATCTGATAATGAAGATAGCGGTAGTTTAGCAGTGGAAGATAATGAAAGAAATCATTCCACAGTATCCTTAGATGATCTTTCTGTAAATGAAGTGTCCAATATTGACGATAATAATAGTATTAACAACACAGATTACCTTAACGTTAAGGATGTAATTAATACTGAATATGCTTCTGTTAGTGTCGACACTTCAACTGATCTGAAGGGACCAAACGATTCGTCGGTTGTTGCGATTAGTAGTAAGGATGATTCAGTAATAGTTATATCTGATAGTATTGATAACTCTAGTATAAGAAAAGAACCTGAAGATTATCCGAAAGATCTCAATCCGTTTGGAAGCGATGACGAGAATGATGCTTTGAATCCTTTCAACACCGACAATGATGATGATGATGATGATGATGATGACAACGAATTCGTTCATAAAAACGAGATAATAGAAGATAAATCGCCCCCTAAACCAGCTGCTCGAAAGAAAATAATTCCTCTGGAAGTTTTTAATAAACAGAGAATCTCTAACGTTCCAGAACAACTGTCTGGCATTTATGTAAAACGCATCAGCGAAAATCCATTCGATGAAGATGAAAATGATAACGACGACAAAGTAGAACATGAAGAAAAAACCTCAGATAGTCTTAGAATTGTTCATGAAACAGGAGACTCAAAGGATGATACAGTGCCTAAAATAAATCTTAATCCATTTATGAGTGACGACGAAGAATCTGAAGAAGATGCAGATTTTCAGAAACCTGTTCCAAAACCTAGAAGTACAAAGTAAGTATTATTTAATTGACTTAATCTGACATTTTTATAATTGTGCACAATCAAATTTTTTCGAGATTGGTCAAGTTTTTACACCTGAATAAAATTTAAAAATGCTATTTATAATTGATTCAATTTAGACTAAAAAACTACATTTTGGTTTTTACTAATTATGAAAACCTTAACAACTTCAAGGTACCGTAGCAGTTTCTTTAATTACACCTGCGGTTCTTGAAATGAGTCATTCATTGTCTCCTTAGTATGCCTGTTGCCAGTATTAACTGTGTATTCTCTTTCATAACGTATTTCGTGGGTGGAATGTCCTTAGTCGATACCCTATTATGTATGCGACATAGCATGCGTTTTCCATTAGTTAGTTTGCCTGTGAACGTGAACACTAAAAGACTGATTACAAAGAGAAAATGCTAAAGTATTGTGTTACCAGGACATCATCGGTAAATTTACAACCGACACTTTCCTCTCTTGATGTTAATGGAGAAAGTTTAGATCCGTATGGTTCCATGTCCAGTATTGCGTCTAGTTTCGTCACTACAAGAAAGAAAAAGATAGCACCACCACCACCCAGCTCTTTCAACGACTCCGATCACAGTTCCATTACTTCAAGTCCAACCCCAAGTGCCGTAAGTATACTTACTATTTAAAATTTAAATTAGGATCAGCCATATCCATCTATTGTCCTTGTTTTGATTGGGATAATTTGAGATAACAAACTATGGCTATATATAAATAAATTTATTATTTACCGTTATCCTGATTAGTAAATTTTCCGAATGTAATAGATTTTCTTACATTAGCCCCACTCTCCTCGAATGACGCCCCGCTCTCGAAAAACCAAGAAAGCACCACTTCCCCCAACGGCATCGTCCTCAACGCCTTTCAGTAATCGTAAAGTCTTAGAGTATTTTGAATCAGAAGTTTCTCCACTGTCTAAAAATGATTATCAGCTTCCTCCCCCAGAGATACATATAGGCGATTATGAGACTGAAAAGACAAATAAAGACAAAGAAAATAGAAACAGACAAAGTCAAATCTACGACAGTGAGTAAACTTGTATTAAATTTTAAATATTAAAAGTTGAAGTGAATAATTATTCTTAATATAGAAGTTAAATTACATGTTGTGTTATTTTTTTAAGCTTCATCAAACACGCCAACCATTACGGACAAAAGCACCCACGGTAAATGGAAAAGGCGGAAAGGTCCAGCACCTGCTCGTCCTATACCTCAAAGAAGGCAGATTAAACCCTTACCTGTAGCAGAAATTAGAAGAGAGCTGGATTTTATCGAAGTTCAACAGCAAGGGCTTGAAAGGCAAGGAGTGCGATTGGAACAGATAATCCGAGAAAAATGCGAAGGACCAAACAGTGATCCCGAAGGTAACATGTCTCCTGAAGTGGAAGAGTTGATTTTACAATTATTTGAATTGGTTAACGAAAAAAACGAATTGTTCAGGAAGCAAGCTGAATTAATGTATTTGTAAGTAACGTTTTTATTTTGTTATCAAATCGTACTGGAATGTATATATTACGATTAACTTATTTGTTTCAGACGTAGACAGCAAAGATTAGAAGAAGAATATGCAGATCTAGAGTACCAGATACGATGTTTAATGTTAAAACCGGAAATGAATCTGACAGATAGTGATAAAGCAAAGAAGGAGGAAGAACTTATCAATAGGTTGTTGGAAGTAGTAGAAAGACGAAATGAAATAGTTGAATGTTTAGAAATGGACCGAATAAGAGAAGCTGAGGAAGATACAAGTATTACAAATCAAATGACCCTGTATACCAGCAAAGTAAAAGAGGAAATAGTACCATTGAATGTAGAAGAAAGTAAAAAGGAATGGAAACAAAAAATTAAGAAGAAACTGAAACTAAGCAAGTCTCCTAAACTTGACGCTGATAAAGATATTGACGAATCAGAATTAAGTTCGAATTCTTTGCCATCATCTAAAAAGGAGAAGAAGAAGAAAAAATTTAATTTGTTTTAAAACGAATTGTATTGTTTTTATTATTATTTGAACTCAGCCATATCATTGTTATTATATATTATCATCTGTGTGATTTTCTTGTACTTTATAGAATAATAAATACTTTTGTTTTTTTATAATATTCCTATATTTCTTCTCTCATTATGTATCAATAATTAAAAGGTAATAACTTTATACCTCTAGAAAATGGAATTATCTTCTAAGTTAATATGGACTGCTAAACTTATTTAGTAGTGCTATTATACATTATTTTGTTACAGTTCACATAAAATCCTCGATTATTATTATGAAAATTAATAATTATAATCGTTACTCGTTTGCACAAGAAAATTGTGCCACTACATTAAAGGTTGCAATATAAGGGGTAAGTAACTATTTACATTAATTAATTAATATATATATATATATATATATATAAAATTATTACATTTAAGCGTTTTTAAAGATTCATTTTCTGTTTAAAAATTGATTATATTGGTGATTTTCGTTTTTAACGTTGTTATTTATAAAGAACAAAATAGAAACTTAGAAACACTACTTGGAGATTTTCGAATTAATTACTTAAATCAACTAATAAACACAAACTATATAATTTTAAATCAAATTCCGAATTAAAAGTCTATTTTATTTGAGGCATGTACTTATGTATTTTAGTCAATAGATGTGTTGTATTTATAGCTTCCTGTTTTCCGCAATTTATAAAACTGAAAAATAAATTTTATAAAAAATACAGTTAATAGCTAATAGTAAAAAAAATTCAATAATATTTTATTTTAATTTTTAATATCTATTATAGGCTACAACAAAAGCTATATTCAATATTGTATATTAACATTTACACTATTAAACACTTATTTAATTTATGATTAATTAATAGATTTCCAACACATTAATACATTACATATTAGTTTTAAAAAAACATCAAAAAAATTAGAATGTCTATAAAAAATTGCCTTTTTCATGTTTCTCCACTTTGGACACCAATTATACTGTTATTATGTGAAGTGTGGAAGTATCAACTTGTACACAAAATTGTGTAAAAAATAATAGGGGCGGCAAAATCAATTTTGCACGCGAGTGCTTAGATGGTTAACGGCTGCCCCAAATATAACTAATTTAACATTTATTTATTCAGTATAATGCCAAATGTATTTTTTAAATTCAAAATTTAATAGTTTTCTATCGGTCCCGGTATACGTTTTCAATCAAAAGAAATATTTTTATTTCGTTGCTAACACAATGCTCGAAATGAGTTTACTTGAATTTAACCCAAAAGAGCCTCAAGAGGACGTTGAAGGTGATCATGTTTTAGGACGGCACAATGCTGATAGCGATAAGAAATATAATTCTCGTAACATCTGTTTATGTAGATATGTATTTGTATTTATCGTGGTCTCTTTGTCTCAGTTGTGTTCTCGGGTCGTGAAGTCGGACGATGTCTTTGTTGTTGTTCTCCAATTAAAATTAATATTTGACGGTTTTAGTGAATAATACGGTAAAGAAACTGTTCGTTTCGCAAAGTTAATTTGTAACATATATGTTGTTTTTCTCTTCATTACACGTTTGTATTTTAAAAGGAAAATCGTCACATATAACCGTGCAGAAAAATACTTCAGGATAAGGTGAGCGGCATATTACAATAATGTTATTCTTTTAATGATTCAGTAATACTATATACTAATACTATATATATATATATCTTACGTGGTAATCTATCAAATCGAATTCTATGTTGTTGTAGTTATTTTGTAATTTCATGTGAATTAACTTCAAATGGGTTGACAAGTTATCTGTTATCTTATACCATATTTTAATTTCCAAATTAATCCAAAATTTTGATGGACTACTTTTTGGGATTCCTGTGATTTATGGTTGCATCTTATCTTCTTGTAGCGTGGAAAGGTTTTGTTTTTTAAACAAATATTGTTAAATCATATATGAAATTGTAGTACATATTGCTTTTGTATTTAAAACATGAAAATGCGGGACTTTAAAAACTTCATTAGTGAAGTTTATACCTCGAAAGATGACTAAAAATTCCTACTGTATTATATGTTACAACCAGCCACAGCCAGTCATTTTATGCTTGCTTCGGTTGTATACTGGACATAATTAGACATTTATTAAATATGAATTAGTTAATTACCGTCATTTAGGTCCGTTCGATTCCCTGTTCAAGGAACCTTGTATTTTAATTTTAACGTTTAGGAGGATCTTTTAAAGCAACAGGTGTAATTATTTTTGGAAAAAGAATGTTTATTCAAAATTTCAACATAAATAAATATCAAGGCATTATTTGTTTGTATGCATCGTTTGTAAACATCGTCAATTTCTACGCATGTTTCGTTTCCCTTTTCAGGTAGATCCGTGAAAATTAGATACATTTCGTCTGTAATAAATCAACCCTTACATCAGTCAAAACGTATTTTTGTATTACATTTATTCTTAAATAAAAAACACAATATTGTAAATTTCAATAACTTTTATTGTACTTGACTATTGCTTCGTCACACTGTGACTTCTTCGGAAGTAATAGAATAATACCTAAAAACTAAACAATGTTTTGTACTTAAATACATCTTTCCTACCCCTATCCCCACCCCCCCTGTAATAGTATTTAAGGACAAAACATTTTTTAGTTTTTAAGTATTATTGTATTATTTCTGAAAAAGTTACAGTGTGACGAAACAATTGTCAAGTACAATAAAAGTTATTGAAATTTACAATATTGTGTTTTTTATCTCAGTATGAATTTCAATCAAGCATCCGTAGACTCCATCCTATACATTATTATAGGCCCTTAATTTCACTTGGCATTCTCAAACGTTATGCTATTATTTTTTACGAGCTACTCAGGGTATCAACTTTCATAATTTCAATATGCAGAAACAAAAATAACGTGGAAAATTATCATGTTTCCTTGCAAAATTACGTCTAAAATTCAACCCTTTGGCCACATGCAACCCATATGCCTATTAATTCACGATGTCAGTAAATATCATATAAGTCATAGACATGACACAGTTGACAAAACTGCGTCAGAACTTATTATTTACTATATATATATATATTATTACAAATAATCTTCGCAAAAAAAATACGAAATATAAAAGTAATATTGAATTTATTATTATTTCGAAATATTATAGGTACATGTAAAGATGCATTTATCAACTTTTAAGGTAAATATTTTATATTTCTATTATCCAGCGATTTGTAAAAGGTATGCATATTAAATAAGTTCCTCCTTCTACATAGATAAAATTTGTACGCATGGCTATATGTTTTGTTTACAGTTTATCTTCCATATATCAGTACATCAGTAGGTTGTTTTGTGTATTACAATAATTACAAAGTAACAAACATTTAGCCTTATTCTACTGCCTATTTTATTAGTGTCAAAAAAGGCGCCTTAATATATCCACCTTTTCAAAAAAAAATTTATTGCTCTTAAGAACGATACCTTATCACAACTTTTGGAGGGTACTGCTCTGTATAATTGTGTAAAATACATCAAAATCCATCAATAAACAAACTATCTAAAATATAATTTAAATTAAAATTCTTTTAATAGCTAAACACAACTAGTTACTTAGGGTGAAAATTGCAAAAGAAAATGATGATGACCTCTCAATTTAATGATACTTAAAATGTTAATATTTTCGCAAAAAATGTAAACAAAACGAAGTTATAAAAAATTTGATCCGTGCTCATCATTGTGTCAGCGACTTATCTATATTTATCTGTTTATGGAATGTTTTGCACACAACAAGACAATTCAACCCACCCCATTATAATCACATTTGGAAGTCCCGACAACTAAATGTACCTCCCGTCTAAGATGAAAAATTATTTTCCAAAGTGTATTAAAATTAATTTTTCTTATGCTGGCGTTTTATAACCTTTTTTGAACGAAACAATCAGGCGGATTTTCTGGCCGGTTATCTTCATTTCTTCGAAGAATTCCCGAAGTCGTTATCGAAGAAAGCGGAGATGCTTGAACGGTTGTAGTTTTGTTATTTTTACCATTATTACTCCTCAAACAGTGGTTTTCGGGCTGGCAGCAACGAGTAGTTTTGCAGAGAAGATTCGGGCAGCAGCAGTAAAAAGTATACAAAATCACCATCGTTGTTAGCAGGAGGCTAGGAACCGTGCACCAGTAATAGAATATAATTAACCTCTCTTAAATCATCCGAGGGGAATAAAATTTCGTATGTGTGATCTTTGTTTGCGAATTTACCGACTGTAGTTTTTCAATTTGGTATATTCTTTCGTCTTTTAAAAATATATCGTAATCTATGCCTTCAGGAAATTTTATTTCTATCTAATGCGTTAAATTGATGAGTATAATTTTGAATTTCATTTTCGGTTTTTATTCGGGACAATGCATCAGCATCTTATTCAAACTATCCTTTTTATCAATAATCTCATAATCTTATTCCTCTAGCTTAATTCGCCACCTCATAAGCGGGGAACCAAGGTCCTTAATATTGAATAACCACGTGAGAGGTCGAAGGTCGATGATAATTTCAAAATGTTTACCGTAAAGGTAGGGCCGAAAATGTTTGGTTGCCCAAACTATCGCGAGTAATTATAGCTCAATCGTAGAATACCGTGTTTCCACTGAATTTAAAGTTGTACTCGCATGTGATCGCTAAATCCTTTCCAAATGGACCTTGTGACACAATTGCACCAATGGCATAGTGTGAAGCATCGGTAGTTAAAATGAATTCCTCCTCAAATAGTGGTTTAGACAAATTTTAAATTAAACTGGAATTAACGAAATAAACTAACTACGACCCTGCAATGCGACGTCCTTAATATGTCATGAACCTATCTATTATAGAATATATAGCGTGGGGTTAGTAAACACAGTAAACCAGCACACAATAGGCACTAGTCTAAGAGCTCCTCGACTTTCCGGAACGAAGAATAAAAATGACATTGATTTAGTCATAAAAGCTAATTACCTTTCACAAATTGTGCTGAAAAACCAGTTTTATCGGAATTCCAAAATAAAAAAGACAATTACAGGCTAATTTTGAAAAAATATAAATAAATAAATTGAAATATTAATATTTATGTTAGGAAAAACCAAACATTAATTTAATAATGTATTTTAACTTAATTTTTATTGCATTTAAAATTTAATTATGGATTTCAAACTCAATAATATGTTACAAATTAGTTTAAAAAAATATGAAAATTTTAAGGACCTTCATATGTGACTGATTAATTTTTGATAAAATTTTAAAAGTTCATGTTATGTGAGGTGTGGAGGTATCACCTTGTATACAAAATTGTGTAAAAAATAATGGGGGCGGCAAAATCAATTTTTCACGCGAATGCTTAGAGATGGTTAACGGCTATCCCAAACATAACTAATTTAAGATTTAGTTATTCAGTATAATGCCAAATGTATTCCTTTGATTCAAATTTTAATAGGTTTCTATCGGTCCCGGTATACGTTTTCAATCAAAAGAAATATTTTTATTTCGTTGCTAACACAATGCTCGAAATGAGTTTACTTGAATTTAACCCAAAAGAGCCTCAAGAGGACGTTGAAGGTGATCATGTTTTCGGACGGCACAACGCTGATAGCGATAAGAATTATAATTTTCGTAACATCTGTTTATGTAGATATGTATTTGTATTTATCGTGGTCTCTTTGTCTCTGTTGTGTTCTCGAGTCGTGAAGTCGGACGTTGTCTTTGTTGCTGTTCTCCAATTAAAATTAATGTTTGACGGTTTTAGTGAACAAATAATACGGTAAAGAAAGTGTTCGTTTCGCAAAGTTAATTTGTAACATATATGTTGGTTTTCTCATCATTACACGCGTTTGTATTTTGAAAAGGAAAATCGTCACATATAACCGTACAGAAAATTACTTAAGGATAAGGTAAGCCGCACAATACAATAATGTTTTTCTTTTAAAGATTCAGTAATACATTTCATGTATCGTTTAGAATTTTTACTTGATATATATATATATATATATATATACTCTACTAATTATTGTAAGTACTATATATCAAATAACATAGAGATTGGTATATTTTCCTGCAGTTGACTTTTTTTATGTTCATTTACCACAATTTTAGGTAAATATTGCTTTTGTATTTAAAACATATTCGGGACTTTAAAAACTTCATTAGTGAAGATTATACCTCGAAAGATGACTAAAACTTTCTACTCCTACTACTCCATTCCTTGTATTATATGTTACAACCGGGCACAGCCAGTCGTAACATGCTTGCTTCTGTCATTTAGGTCCGTTCGATTCCCTGTTCAAGCAAATGGTAAACGTCTTTTTAAAATAATAATTAGAATGTATTTTTAGTTATATTCAGTGACAATAAAATTTTCCTACGAATCTTTGCTTAGGCATATCATGTACTCAATATTTAAAGTTTATCCCCTTCGCCTCCGTTTTGAATTTCCGCCCTGTAAGTGCAGGAACATTGTATTTTAATTTTAAGGTCTAGGATGATCTTTTAAAACAACACGTGTAATTATTTTTGGAAAAAGAATGATTATTCAAAATTTCAACATAAATAAATATCTCTAAATAAATATCAAGGCATTATTTGTTTGTATGCATCGTTTGTAAACATCGTCAATTTCTACGCATGTTTCGTTTCCCTTTTCAGGTAGATCCGTGAGCTACATTTCGTCTTTAATAAATCAACCCTTAAATCAGTGAAAACATATTTTTGTATTACATTTTTACTTAAATAAAAAACACAATATTGTATATTTCAATAACTTTTATTGTACTTGACAATTGTTTCGTCACACTGTGACTTCTTCGGAAGTAATAGAATAATACTTTAAAAATTAAACAATGTTTTGTCTTTTAATACATCTTTCCTACACCTATCCGCACCCCCCAGGAATAGTATTTAAGGACAAAACATTTTTTAGTTTTTAAGTATAATTGTATTACTGTTGAAAAAGTCACAGTGTGACGAAACAACTGTCAAGTACAATAAAAGTTATTGAAATTTACAATATTGTGTTTTTATCTCATTATGGATTTCAATCAACCATCCGTAGACTCCATCCTATACGTTTTTACTTACTGGAAAGTTTGAAACTGCTATCTGCCTGGATAAAATGGTTAATGTTTCAACATACAAATAAAAAAATTATCGGCTCTTAATTTCACTTGGCATTCTCAAACATTATACCATTATTTTTTACGAGCTACTCAGGATATCAACTTTCATAATTTCAATATGCAGAAACAAAAATAAGTCAGTAATTATCATTTAATTCATTAGGTAGACATGACACAGTTGACAAAACCGTGTCAGAACTTATTATTTACTATATATATGTATATATATATATATATATATACTTTTTTCTTTTCCATCCTCAAAATATCCCTCGCTCTAGATATACCGGTATACATCTCAGCCCTCTCAGAGCTAGCAGCGAGTAATATTGCACCTAAACCTGTGACTATCTAACGATCTGTTAGTTTCGTACGATTTATTTTTGTGTAATGTAGACAATTTGTTATTCAATTTTCAAGAAGGGAAATCCTTTTGTTATTTTCGTAAAAGATAATTTGTTCTTTTCAACTAGTAATACAGAATATAGATACTGTTGTTGTTATGGTTTCTCTTGTGTTAATGTTCAATTGACATTTACGTTATTGTTTTCATAATTCCAATTTTAATTACAATTACATCGTCGTAATATTAATTATATCAGTACGTCTGTTCAATTTAATTATTTTGAGATACATAGTATTAGTTCTATCTAAATAATAAACTAAAAACTTTTAACAGTAAGCAAATTGCGGATTTTTCTGTATAGTTATCAATAGACTGGAGTCTCTCTTTTTACTAATTTATTTTTATTTTTTGTACAAACACCAATGTCCAACATGCTATCCTAAAATAATTTAATTGGTTTCATTTTTATTTACGTTTTGCAATATCTTGGGTAACACCGTCATAAAACTAAGTGACAACATTAATTAAACATAATTAGACTCCGATTAAAGACAACATCGTTCATTTATTTGTTTATTTATTAATTCTAACGAGTATTAACTTCTTTTACAATTCTACACACAATAATTTAGAAATTATTACAATTATATCAAAAATGTAAGACTTTAAAATTTAATTAATTAAAAATTAATAATTATTTGAAAATGTACCAGCAAATTAAACAAATGTTCTCATGTCAAGATTTTAAAAGGATAGAATTTTAAAATTGAATCACATTGAATGTCCATCCAGTCGCAAAGTATTAATAACTTCCGTAGTTCTTGTTGTATTTAACAGTATTTTCAATATTCTTAAGTTTGAACGTTTTCACAACTTTGCTTAAAAACGTTTCGAAGACATAAATGTTTTTCGTACCCAGTGAATTAATGTGGAACACCAATTTAATTCATTATCAATCTTAATCAATATTGTGACGGACGTGGCGTTTTGGGTGGAATTGACCCGCGCCGAGTGCAAAAATAGAGTGGAGTTTACCCATGCCGAGTTGTAGAAAAACCGAAACAACTACTAGATCATTCGATTTGGTTCGAGAGTAACCTAGCAACGTCCATCAGATTATATAAGCGACTGCGAGCGATAGACGATTTAGGACAGTTGATGGAGTTGACGGAGAACAGGCAATCGACAAAAAGAGTGGTTTACGACGAAAAGTGTTCACGAGAATTTTTGAATCGAAGTTGTGTTAAATAGTTATGTTTTATTGAGAGAGTTTAAATAAACGAGTTTAGAGCAAAAAGGTAACAATATAAACAAATTCGTAATACCAAATCGTCATAAGCAAATAGATAATTTTAATTATTTTAGTATTAATTGATATAAACAGAAAAAAGAGTTTGTCATTACTTTAACATTGTATCATGCACGCTTATTACTGGGAAAGCTAAATTTATATTTCATTTTACAGGAAAATCATAAAAACTCTGTAGGAAGTGTGTTATGAAGCTTTGGTCGTACCAGTCCTCTGTCACTGTAAGATGTAGTAGTACCTGTAGCAAGCGTAAAAGAGTCTTTTATCAACTGCAAACAGTGACAGTGTGTTGTTGCTAAAGGAATAATCTATGGAAAAGAATTGGTAAGTAACAACATTAATTAAGAATAATATATGAGAAAATTTAATTAAATTATCCCAGAGACATCACCTTCTTAGACATTTGTAAGCTACTTTCGAAAGTCAGGTCAGGTTTCAAGTACCATTTCAGAAATATTAATAGTACAATTAAAGTAGACCTACGTCCTTTTGTAGCAGTGTGAAAGTTACCATAAAATAAACGATAGAGCAATTATTGTAAATGTTATATATTTTATGAACCATATTGAAAACTAATTAATGTCAACAGTAATAATGATACTTCTCCTTTCTAAATTTTTACTATTTTACTTGCATTTAGGTGCCTGTTTGTTTTACTTTGTCTTGTTTATTTAAATGTTTAGTTGATTCGTTTTTCTTGGCCATTTCTACAGATTGTCTGACGAACGAGAGAACATTGAAGTACAATGGTATCGTTTTTCTTAGACTTGGTTTGCTGTTGACGTCTATCCGTTGTAACATTACGCTGTTAATTTTCAACCGATGAATGAAAACACCTGGAAAATTATTTAAACCCCACTGGAATGAAACTTTGTCTGCAATGGAATCGTACTTCTTGGAGTTGGTTTGTTTTTCACATTCGTAAACTATGATACGTTCCGTTCTACAGTTAATTAAGGTGAGAATATATCATGTAATTAATATTAATTGCTCTTTACTAATCTTTTACTACCCTATCTGTTTCAGATCGACGATGGAGAAGACAAAGAAGATCCCGTAGTTAGATTGTTCCATCATTTTATTATATTATTCGTTTTAATTTAATTTATTTTACACGTCTTTTTTTTTAATTTCATGTGAATTTATATTTTGTTTTTCATGTTTTTTATTTGAATTCATATTTTATTTTGCATGCTATTTATTTATTTAGATCATTTTATTTGAATTTATTTTGCGCGGTTTTTTTAATTTTATTACGTGAGAATTCATATTTTATTTTGCATGTTTCTTGCTTACCTCTTCGCTTTGCTTACTGCACATTCTTGCTATTCTGCTTCGCATTTACACTACGTCTTCTACATGATTCAACGTTTCGTTATCGTGTTCAATTCTCTTCTCAGCTTTGTGGGCCGAGGGAGGGCCTCCCCGAACGAATCCCCTTAGCCTTAGCTTTTTAGTTGTTCTTTGAAAGTGTCTTAAACACTTTCCGCGGTCTCCACTAGCGTCGCTTCATTTCAGACGGGGTACAGTGGGTTATCTGGAATAGGAGGAATAGCCGACTGCCCAGCTTATTTCGTCGAAATCTGTCCGATCTTTTCTACCAATCTATTAGTCTTTGTCGTTAGTCCTGCTTAATGCTCTATTCGCTTTCAGATAATATGGTATTTCGTAAGAAGACTGAAGACATCGTATTTCTTTCTTTTTATTGTATTTCCTTTGTTTTCTTGTATATCTCTTACAGGTATTTTGTTCTTTTCACTTTATAAACTGTTATATTAATATATTCATAATTTAAAATGATAATTGACTTTTCCAAATTAAGTTTTTGTCAATTTTTCAAACCAAATTCAATTTTATTAGTAATTTTAATCATAGAAGTAATTTGGGTGGATAGGGTGGCTATAAGGGGAGATGCGGAGGCCACAGAGTGTTAGGGGTGCTTTTTACCCCAAACAGAATGTTTGAATATTAATATAACAGCCTATAAACAATAAATTGTACAAAATTTTGTCTTTCTCTTACAGGTATTTTGTTGTTTTTACACTATAAACTGTTATATTAATATATTCGTAATTTAAAATGATAATTAGCTTTTCCAAATTAAGCTTTTGTCAATTTTTCAAACCAAATACAATTTTATTAGTAATTTTAATTATTAGAAGCAATTTGGATGGATAGGGTAGCTATAAGGGGAGATGCGGAGGCCACAGAGTGTTAGAGGTACTTTTTTGACCCTAACATAACGTTTGAATTTTAATATAACAGCTTGTAAACAATATATTGTAGATAATTTTGTCTTTTCTTACAGGTATTTTGTTCTTTTTATTTTATAAACTGTTATATTAATATATTCGTAATTTAAAATGATAATTTACTTTTCCAAATTATGTTTTTGTCAATTTTTCAAACCAAATTCAATTTTATTAGTAATTTTAATAATTAGAAGTAGTTTGGGTGGATATAAGGGGAGATGCGGAGGCCACAAAGTGTTAGGGTTGCTTTTTGCCCCAAGCATAATGTTTGAATATTAATATAACAGCTTGTAAACAATATATTGTACCTAATTTGGTTGTAATTATAGCACACTCTTGTTGAAATGTATTTATTATTAAATGATAGCGTTATGGTAACATGTATTTGATTGAATAATATAATAAATAATTTGTTTTGAATAGAAGTTTTATTAAATAAATTTATAAACGTTAAAAAGTTCTTGAACGAAAAATTTGAATTAAATAAACAGAAAATTGTGATGGTGTTCAATTAATTTGGAACATTTAATTTTTATTATAGAAATCTGTAATGGAAATCTATCGGAGAATAGCAAAACTAATTACAGGAATCTAAACATTTGAAACACGCGATCTATACAAGGTCCAATCTACAAATATTTTGACAAAAAATAGCCGCAACCACTTATGCTTTCCTGATAGAAATGTAGAAAATTTCGACAATTTTCAATTTTGATTGTCAGGTTATTTGTTGATCAGACCTCGTATAGGACCTGAAACTAAAATTTTGAAAGAATTTTCAACATTTGTATCAGGGGAGCATAAGTGAATAAAGGTCAGTTACGAGAATTAATAATTACAATTCTATTTATCATGTTTTAACTTATTTGTGACGTAATACAACTTCGTATTAAAGGCGGAAAATTTATTTAGCAGATTTGCCTTGGACAATCGTATTATTAAATTTTATACTATATGGTTATGATATCAAATAAAATGCAAAATATAAAAAGTAGATTTATTATCAATTACTGCAAAGTACATAAAATTATGATTAAAATGTTTTATTTTATATTATTTATTAATAAATTTCACAATACGAAGCACGTTTAAATTACATATTAGCGCTTTTTATTAACTTATAGGAGTTACGTCTATGGTTGACATTACAACATAACATGAAAAAAGAACAATTTATTTCATATGTGGAACAAAAACAATAGTTACAAAATATATCTTTTATAAAATATTTTATTAGGAATATTAAATCGGTTATAAACTGTTATGTTAACATTTTAAAAGCATGTTAGGGTCAAAAAAGCACCTCTAACACTCTGTGGCCTCCGCATCTCCCCTTATAGCCACCCTATCCACCCAAATTACTTCTATGATTAAAATTAGTAATAAAATTAATTGAATTTGGTTTGAAAAATTGACAAAAACTTAATTTGGAAAAGCCAATTATCATTTTAAATTACGAATATATTAATATAACAGTTTATAAAGTAAAAAGAACAAAATACCTGTAAGAGAAATACAAGAAAACAAAGGAAATACAATAAAAAGAAAGAAATACGATGTCTTCAGTCTTCTTACGAAATACCATATTATCTGAAAGCGAATAGAGCATTAAGCAGGACTAACGACAAAGACTAATAGATTGGTAGAAAAGATCGGACAGATTTCGACGAAATAAGCTGGGCAATCGGCTATTCCTCCTATTCCAGATAACCCACTGTACCCCGTCTGAAATGAAGCGACGCTAGTGGAGACCGCGGAAAGTGTTTAAGACACTTTCAAAGAACAACTAAAATGCTAAGGCTAAGGGGATTCGTTCGGGGAGGCCCTCCCTCGGCCCACAAAGCTGAGAAGAGAATTGAACACGATAACGAAACGTTGAATCATGTAGAAGACGTAGTGTAAATGCGAAGCAGAATAGCAAGAATGTGCAGTAAGCAAAGCGAAGAGGTAAGCAAGAAACATGCAAAATAAAATATGAATTCTCACGTAATAAAATTAAAAAAACCGCGCAAAATAAATTCAAATAAAATGATCTAAATAAATAAATAGCATGCAAAATAAAATATGAATTCAAATAAAAAACATGAAAAACAAAATATAAATTCACATGAAATTAAAAAAAAGACGTGTAAAATAAATTAAATTAAAACGAATAATATAATAAAATGATGGAACAATCTAACTACGGGATCTTCTTTGTCTTCTCCATCGTCGATCTGAAACAGATAGGGTAGTAAAAGATTAGTAAAGAGCAATTAATATTAATTACATGATATATTCTCACCTTAATTAACTGTAGAACGGAACGTATCATAGTTTACGAATGTGAAAAACAAACCAACTCCAAGAAGTACGATTCCATTGCAGACAAAGTTTCATTCCAGTGGGGTTTAAATAATTTTCCAGGTGTTTTCATTCATCGGTTGAAAATTAACAGCGTAATGTTACAACGGATAGACGTCAACAGCAAACCAAGTCTAAGAAAAACGATACCATTGTACTTCAATGTTCTCTCGTTCGTCAGACAATCTGTAGAAATGGCCAAGAAAAACGAACAAACAGGCACCTAAATGCAAGTAAAATAGTAAAAATTTAGAAAGAAAGAAATTTAGAGAAGTGTCATTATTACTGTTGACATTAATTAGTTTTCAATATGGTTTATAAAATATATAAAATTTACAATAATTGCTCTGTCGTTTATTTTATGGTAACTTTCACACTGCTACAAAAGGACGTAGTTCTACTTTAAATGTACTTTTAATATTTCTGAAATGGTACTTGAAACCTGAACTGACTTTCAAAAGTAGGTTACAAATGTCTAAGATGTTGATGTTTCTGGGATAATTTAATTAAATTTTCTCATATATTATTCTTAATGAATATTGTTACTTACCAATTCTTTTCCATAAATTATTCCTTTAGCAACAACAGACTGTCATTATTTGCAGTTGAATAAAGGCTCTTTTACGCTTGCTACAGGTACTACTACATCTTACAGTGACAGAGGACTGGTACGACCAAAGCTTCATAACACACTTCCTACAGAGTTTTTATGATTTTCCTGTAAAATGAAATATAAATTTAGCTTTCCCAGTAATAAGCGTGCATGATACAATGTTAAAGTAATGACAAACTCTTTTTTCTGTTTATATCAATTAATACTAAAATAATTAAAATTATCTATTTGCTTATGACGATTTGGTATTACGAATTTGTTTATATTGTTACCTTTTTGCTCTAAACTCGTTTATTTAAACTCTCTCAATAAAACATAACTATTTAACACAACTTCGATTCAAAAATTTTCGTGAACACTTTTCGTCGTAAACCACTCTTTTTGTCGATTGCCTGTTCTCCGTCAACTCCATCAACTGTCCTAAATCGTCTATCGCTCGCAGTCGCTTATATAATCTGATGGACGTTGCTAGGTTACTCTCGAACCAAATCGAATGATCTAGTAGTTGTTTCGGTTTTTCTACAACTCGGCATGGGTAAACTCCACTCTATTTTTGCACTCGGCGCGGGTCAATTCCACCCAAAACGCCACGTCCGTCACAATATTGATTAAGATTGATAATGAATTAAATTGGTGTTCCACATTAATTCACTGGGTACGAAAAACATTTATGTCTTCGAAACGTTTTTAAGCAAAGTTGTGAAAACGTTCAAACTTAAGAATATTGAAAATACTGTTAAATACAACAAGAACTACGGAAGTTATTAATACTTTGCGACTGGATGGACATTCAATGTGATTCAATTTTAAAATTCTATCCATTTAAAATCTTGACATGAGAACATTTGTTTAATTTGCTGGTACATTTTCAAATAATTATTAATTTTTAGTTAATTAAATTTTAAAGTCTTATATTGTTGATATAATTGTAATAACTTCTAAATTATTGTGTGTAGAATTGTAAAAGCAGTTAATACTCCTTAGAATAAATAAATAAATAAATAAATGAATAATGTTGTCTTTAATCTGAGTCTAATTATGTTTAATTAATATTGTCACTTAGTTTTATGACGGTGCTACCCAAGATATTGCAAAACGTAAATAAAAATGAAACCAATTAAATTATTTTAGGATAGCATGTTGGACATTGGTGTTTGTACAAAAAATAAAAATAAATTAGTAAAAAGAGAGACTCCAGTCTATTGATAACTATACAGAAAAATCCGCAATTTGCTTACTGTTAAAAGTTTAAGTTTTTAGTTTATTATTTAGATAGAACTAATACTATGCATCTCAAAATAATTAAATTGAACAGACGTACTGATATAATTAATATTACGACGATGTAATTATAATTAAAATTGGAATTATGAAAACAATAACGTAAATGTCAATTGAACATTAACACAAGAGAAACCATAACAACAACAGTATCTATATTCTGTATTACTAGTTGAGAAGAACAAATTATCTTTTAGGAAAATTACAACAGTCTTGCCCTCCTTGAAAATTGAATAACAAATTGTCTACATTACACAAGAGGCAGATTTAGGTGCAATATTTCTCGCTACTGGCACTAAGAGGGCTGAAAAGTATATCGTTATATCTACAGCGAGGGAAATTTTGAGGATGGAGCGCGTGACTAATATGAAAAATTTATTTTACATTTTCCAATATATATATACATATAGTAAATAATATGTTCTGACACGGTTTTGTCAACTGTGTCATGTCTACCTAATGAATTATATGATATTTACTGACATCGTAAATTAATAGGCATCTGGGTTGCATGTGGCCAAATGGTTGAATTTTAAACGTAATTTTGCAAAGAAACATGATAATTTTCCACGTTATTTTTGTTTCTGCATATTGAAATTATGAAAGCTGATATCCTGAGTAGCTCGTAAAAAATAATAGTATAATGTTTGAGAATGCCAAGTGAAATTAAGGGCCGATAATTTTTTTACTTGTATGTAGAGACATTAATTATTTTATCCAGGCAGATAGCAGTTTCAAACATTCAAGTAAGTAAAAATGTATAGGATGGAGTCTACAGATGCTTGATTGAAATCCATAATGAGATAAAAACACAATATTGTAAATTTCAGTAACTTTTATTGTACTTGACAGTTGTTTCGTCACACTGTGACTTTTTCAGAAGTAATACAATAATACTTAAAAACTAAAAAATGTTTTGTCCTTAAATACTATTTCAGGGGGTAGGATAGGGGTAGGAAAGATGTATTTAAGGAAAAACATTGTTTAGTTTTTAAGTATTATTCTATTACTTCCGAAGAAGTCACAGTGTGACAAAACAATTGTCAATTACAATAAAAGTTATTGAAATTTACAATATTGTGTTTTTTATTTAAGTAAAAATGTAATACAAAAATACGTTTTGACTGGTTTAAGGGCTGATTTATCAAAAACGAAATGTATCTAATTTTCATGGATCTACCTGAAAAGGGAAACGAAACAAGTGTAAAAATTGACGATGTTTACAAACAATGTATACAAACAGATGCCTTGATATTTATTTAGAGATATTTATATATGTTGAAATTTTGGATAAACATTCTTTTTCCAAAAATATTTACACCTGTTGCTTTAAAAGATCCTCCTAAACGTTAAAATTAAAATACAAGGTTCCTTGAACAGGGAATCGAACGGACCTAAATGACGGTAATTAACTAATTAATATTTAATAAATGTCTAATTATGTCCAGTATACAACCGATGCAAGCATAAAATGACTGGCTGTTGCTGGTTGTAACATATAATTCAAGGAATGGAGTAGTAGGAGTAGGAATTTTTAGTCATCTTTCGAGATATAATCTTCACTAATGAAGTTTTTAAGGTCCCGAATTTTCATGTTTTAAATACAAAAGCAATATGTACTACAATTTCATATATGATTTAACAATATTTGTTTAAAAAACAAAACCTTTCCACGCTACATGAAGATAAGATGCAACCATAAATCACAGGAAGCCCAAAAAGTAGTCCATCAAAATTTTGGATTAATTTGAAAATTAAAATATGGTATAAGATAACAGATAACTTGTCAACCCATTTGAAGTTAATTGACATGAAATTACAAAATAACTACAACAACATAGAATTCGGCTTGATAGATTACCACGTAAGATAAGAAGCTAATAGAATTACCCATCTACAATTCGTATCTCAATGTAAAAAACTCTTGGACAAGAAGAGTTTAGATTCCAAAAAGAAGAAAACCACCATTATGAGATAGAAAATATTGAGACACCCAAATTTTATGACAGTGCAAAATTTATGGAGCACAACTTTCAATCAACTGGAACATAATCTTTTAAGCAAAGGTCTTAAATATTGCCCTATTGCCCTAATGTTAGTAATAAAAAAGATCTAATTTACTTAGCAATTAACACAGAATTGGCGTTAGATAACTTAGATTCTTCTAATACAAAAGAATTAAAAAAGATCCTTTATTGAAATGTTTAAAAAAACATAAATCGCAAAGTCGGAACTTTAACGAAATTAAAATAATTAAAAATATTCCACAGAAAGTTAAATATAATAACTTGATGATTTGTAAAGCAGATAAAGATAATACGGTAACTATCTTAGAGAAACCTTATTACATTAATAAAACCTTGTCTTTAATTGAAAATGAGAATTTCAAACTCCTTTCATCAGATCCCACAGCCAAATTTCAGTTAGAAATTAAAAAAGTTCAAAAAAATAGCTCAAACGTTTTCACAATTAAATATTTTTTAACCACTATGAATCATCAAGCTCCTATTCTATATGGTTTACCTAAAATTCATAAACAAGGTTTCCCCATGGGACCTGTGGTGTATTATATAAACGCTCCCGCCTATAAACTTTGTAAAAAATTAAAGTCTATCTTACCAAATTTAATTAATTTCAACCCTAATTTCGCGATAAAAAAATTCTTAGAATTTGTAAACAAAATTAAAAACTTAAAAATACCGACTAACGCCAAGTTCGTTTTCTTTGATATAACTAATTTATTCTATTCCTCAAACCCCTTTACTAGAAATTATTTCCCAGTTAATATTCAATAATCAAAATCTATCTATACCCCAGAAATAAGAATTAAATTTACTTTTAGAAACCTGTTTAAATCAATCTTATTTTAAATTCAATAGTAGATATTACGAACAACTTAATAGTTTACCAATGGGATCCCCCTTATCACCTCTCTTAAGTGAAATATTTATCTCCAATTTTGAGAATAAACTATTTTTACACAAAACAACCTATTAAATTATGTTTTCTTTTGGACAAGATACGTAGATGATATTTTTTGTATCTGGACAAGTTCAGACAGGCAGTTAAAATTATTTTTGAAATTTCTAAATAGCTTTTACGACACCATTAAATTCGCCATTGAATGCGAGACTGACAAATCCCTCAATTTTTTGGATTTAACTAAAAAAAAATGAAACAAAGATTACATTTAATTTGGGATTTACCGGAAACCTACTTTCACTGATATATTAGCTCATTCTGATTCCAAACAGTCAAATAACATTAAACTAAATGCATTCCATCCATTTATATATAGGATATTATCTTTACCTCTAAATACTGTTGAATACAAAAAAGAATTAAAGACTATAAAAACTTTAGCCATAAATAACAGATATGAAATTTCATTGGTCAACAAATTAATTGCAAAAAAGAAAAATACTTTATTAAAAAGAAAATTTTACACGTCTACTTTACAAGAAATGAAAGCAAAAAAACTATCGTCTGATTAATTATATTCCTGATTTAAGTTATACCAAATGTAATAAATTAAAAAAGCCTAACATAAAGACAATAAATGTGAATAAGACCAATTTAAAGTCATTATTGGTCAACAATAAACAAAAAATAGGTCTACTATCTAAGTCGGGGGTGTATGAAATCAAATGTAAAAACTGTGAAGCGATCTATATTGGACAGACTAGTCGTTCGTTAAAAAATCGAATAAATGATCACCTAAAATCCATACAAAATTCAAATACATGTACATTGTATTTTGTATAAACACTTCCTAGATGTAGATAGTGTTAAATTACTACACAATGTTCCGAAAAGTAAATTTATTAGAAACTTTCGAAATAGCTAAGGCTAGTAACAACAACAGGTTAATCACCAATGACCAATTATATTTCTCCATTTCACCGTTACTGAAATTATTTTTGTAAGCCAGGTATAAATATTGTACATCATTAATTCTAACATTAATTGTAATATCTCTTTGATAATGGCCTCACAGCCGAAACAATTGTAAGAATATATATATATCATGTAAAAATTCTAAACAACACATGAAATGTATTACTGAATGTTTAAAAGAAAAAAATTATTCAATTATGCGGCTTACCTTATCCTTAAGTAATTTTCTGTACGGTTATATGTGACGATTTTCCTTTTAAAATACAAACGTGTAATGATGAGAAAAACAACATATATGTTACAAATTAACTTTGCGAAACGAACAGTTTCTTTACCGTATTATTTGTTAAATAAAACCGTCAAACATTAATTTTAATTGGAGAACAACAATAAAGACAACATCCGACTTTACGACTCGAAAACGCAACTGATACAGGCAGGTAGTAGTTTCAAACTTTCAAGTAAGTAAGAATGTAATACAAAAGTACGTTTTAACTCATTTAAGGGTTTATTTATCGAAAACGAAATATATCTAATTTTCACGGTTCTACCTGAAAAGGAAAACGAAACATGCGTAAAAATTGACGATGTTTACAAACGATGCATACAAACAGATAATGCCTTAATATTTATTTAGAGATATTTATGTTGAAAATTTGAATAAACATTCTTTTTCCAAAAATAATTACACCTGTTGTTTTAGAAGATCCTGCTTCAAATTAAATTGCAAGGTTCCTGCACTTACAGGGCGGAAATTCAAAGCGGTGGCGAAGGGGATAAACTTTAAATATTGAGTACATGACATACCTAAGCAAAGATTCGTAGGAAAATTTAATTGTCACTGAATATCGCTAAAAATACATTCTAATAATGATTTTAAAAAGACGTTTACCGTTTACTTGAACAGGGAATCGAACGGACCTAAATGACGCTAATTAACTAATTACTATTTAATAAATGTCTAATTATGTCCAGTATACAGCGAAGCAAGCATGTAACGGCTAGCTGTGGCTGGTTGTACCATATAATACAAGGAATGGAGTAGTAGGAGTAGGAAGTTTTAGGCATCTTTCGAGGTATAATCTTCACTAATAAAGTTTTTAAAGTCCCGAATATGTTTTAAATACAAAAGCAATATTCACCTAAAATTATGGTAAATGAACATAAAAAAAGTCAACTGCAGAAAAATATACCAATCTCTATGTTATTTGATATATTGTACTTACTATAATTAGTAGAGTATATATATATATATCAAGTAAAAATTCTAAACGATTCATGAAATGTATAACTAAAAGATCTTTATAAGACTAACATTATTGTAATATGCCGCTCACCTTACCCTGAAGTAATTTTCTGTACGGTTATATGTGACGATTTTCCTTTTCAAAATACAAACGTGTAGTGATGAGAAAAACAACATATATGTACAAATTAACTTTGCGAAACGAACACTTTCTTTACCGTATTATTTGTTCACTAAAACCGTCAAACATTAATTTTAATTGGAGAACAGCAACAAAGACAACGTCCGACTTCACGACTCGAGAACACAACCGAGACAAAGAAACCACGATAAATACAAATACATATCTACATAAACAGATGTTACAAAAATTATATTTCTTATCGCTATCAGCTTTGTGCCGTCCGAAAACATGATCACCTTCAACGTCCTCTTGAGGCTCTTTTGGGTTAAATTCAAGTGAAGTCAATTTGAGCATTGTGTTCGATTAGCAACGAAATAAAAATATTTCTTTTGATTGAAAACGTATACCGGGACCGATAGAAAACTATTAAATTTTGAATTAAAAAAATACATTCGGCATTATACTGAATAAATAAATGTTGAATTAATTATATTTGGGGTAGCCGTTAACCACTCGCGTGGAGTGGAGAAAAATTTATATCTATTTGATTGAATGAATGCTAATCTTTTTAATGTATTAATATTTAGACTTTCTAATAGGTTTAACTTTAGTCTTTTATTTTCAAGATGTAAAATTTTGTAATTGTCGTCAAAACTATGATTTTTATATTTCAAATTAAGCGCAAGTCGAGATTGAGTTGTTGTTGAGAATTTTTATTAGGCATAGAAGGGTATACTAAATTTAAAGTTTTTCTGTTTAGTATTTTATTGAGTAAGTTGGTTACAAGCGAAGTATCGTAACCATTGTTTTTAGCAATAACGTAAATTCTGTTTAATTCTTTATTGTAATCCTCTGTTATCATTGGTACTGTGATCAATCTGTGAAGGGATGAATTAAAAAAGGCTAATTTATGAGGTGTTGGATGAAATGATTTGGAAATCAGGAAATCTATTGTTTTTTTTTCTTCTACTTCTAAGGTGAATTTAATTTTCAAATGTATTTTGTTCAAAAAGTTGAAAAATTGGGATAATTGTCAATCAGTTCCAAGAGAACTGTATTACTTCTACCACATGAAGAAGCCACTGTGTTGGCGAAATGTACATTGCGGTACAATAAACATCTCTGCAACTTGTGTTTGTGTTTTTGTTTTCTACATTAAATAGAGATTATTTTGGGATTATTTAAATAGAGAAGTCACGAAAAAATCCTTTTTAGGTCATTCCCTTAATCTACATCGAAACACTAACGAATAGAAGGAGGCGGAAAGGTTTAGGATTACAATTTCAAGCACGTCTAGAAATTATTTTCGTTATTTACTGAAGTAAAATTACTTATTGAATTTGCCACGGAGTATTAAAAGGGATTACTGAGCTTGTATATAGACTTGATAATTTTTTTAAGACTAATTATAAAAATATCTACTTTCTGAAATTTACATTTTTGAATAATCACTATCATCAATTTTTTCTCTAATGTGAATAAAATCAAACATTTTGAAAACATATAATATGTATTGTACAAGAAAGAACATGAAAAGTTATAAAGTTAAACTTGTTGCTTTCAGGGAAATTGTTGCACTGATTTCTTATTACTATTTATCTAATAAAACGACACATCTGTTTTCACTACCAACTACAATTTTAATAATAGAAATATAACAGGTAACAAATACCTATTGTTGGTGTAAAACAACTACATACATCTGTTACATCTGTAATAAGACACATCTTCACATTGTTTCATTGCCATTGTAATAAGACGCTATTTCGATGCTTGCAATTCCTAGCTTTAGTTCTCATGATGAATAAGATTATTGTAACAATTTTACGATGTATTTTGCATATAGAAAACATTCTAGCTTCAGACTAGACCTAGTGTGCACTCTTTTACACTTTGTAATTTTTCTAATAAATTGTGTTATTTTTTAAAAAGACTTTTTCATCAAAAAAGTAATTAACAAATTGGCGCAGTCAGTAGGATTGTCTCGCCGTCATTTAGAAAGGCAATCCATATACGAATTTTCAAAAAATAACGGGAAGTGAAAAATAAAACTTTTGCGTAAAATTTCCGTTGAAGTTTTGTGAAGTGACAGAGCATTGTGCGGTCTGTAAAGAAACGTTTTGGACAATTCTGGAATCATCAGTGCCGCTGTTCAATTGGGTTTCGTCTTCAAAGACGTGTCGACATCGACGAAGGGAATAACCGAGAATTGGTATTTCAGCTGAACGCCATACCGTTTATCTATGATTTTGCAACTGTTCTTGTGGAGCATCTTGTCATTACGGTTGGTGATCCTTTCATTTACCGATCCTGTTTTTCCGTACAAACTTTTGTGTTTTATTGGTCAGGGTTACCTCCAATTTTAAAATATTGCTTAAAAACTTTTTTTTAAATTAATTAAATCATTATGAGCGAAGAATAAAATCGTTCGCCCAGTTTCTCACGAACAGAACTAACTGATTTAATACCTACTTTTGATGGAGACAACATACAGCTTTATCAATTCACAGAAAACGTTGATTTTGTCTATAGTAATTATGAGCCGTTAGATACACCATATCTTGTAAGACTCGTCTTAACGAAACTTTCAGGGAGAGCGGGTAAAATAATCCTTTCTAAACGTTTATACGATTGGTCAGATATCAAAAAACATATTGAAAATAATTTTGGTCTTGAGAAATCTACCGAAGGTTTGGTTGTCGATTTATTTCGTTACCGCTCTAAAAGTAGTTCTAGTGTAAAGGATATTTATAATAAAATATCTTTAATAAGAGATAATTTGATTGTTTGTGCAATTAATGAATTAGAAACGGATGTCGAATCTGACGATGTTGGTGAGTTTATTAATAAACCTGCGAAAACAGTATTTTTAATGAATATAGATAGTGATTTGGAGATTGCTGTTTTACTGTTTGGCAAATGAACTAGAAAAACAATTAAAAGAAAGACAAGAGCGGCAAAAATTTATAGAATTCAAGAATAAATCTAAACTTGAAAAAAGTCAATACAAACCTAATCAAATTAAATTCAAAAGCAATTTTCATTAATCAACTGAAAGTACTATCAAACCTCGCGCATCTTTTGAGAAAAAAGGTAAATTCAGCAAAGATAAACTGATGTTGTCCTTCTTCGGGTGTACAGGCCGTCGTCGGTTGGAATTGCTTCCTAACGTTTCGCTAGCACGAGTGGCGAGCTTCTTCAGAGGTCTATCCATTTTAGACTGTCAGTCTACAACCAACAGCGAAAATGGATAGACCTCTGAAGAAGCTCGCCACTCGTGCTAGCGAAACGTTAGGAAGCAATTCCAACCGACGACGGCCTGTACACCCGAAGAAGGACAACATCAGTTCATCAACTGGCCGCGAAAGCCTTAATCAATTTGTCAGCAAAGATAGGCAATGTTTTTCTGGTTCACCGTTTAAGGGTTTTCCGAAACCGCAGATAACATCTTTGGAATCCTAATCTGTAATTAATAACCATTCGGACTCCGAAAGCGAAACCGAAAATGTTGAACAGAACCCTTTAAACTCCTCTGCGAACAAACAAGGCGGGGATTGTTTGTTCAATTATTTGAATCTAACCCCGATAACAATAACTCTTTTCAAGATTACACTAGCTTTTCCACTAATAAAATTAAATAAAGCTAAATAAAATCAATACCAATGATAAAATTAAGATTTCCGGTATCAATTCGAAGTATTTCGAAACATTAGGATATTTAGAAAGAGAATTTAGAGGAAAATTAGTAAAATTTTATGTCCCGGACATGGATATATATTTCGACGGAATATTAGGTATACATTTTCTATAAGAACTCCAAAACTCCAAAGTACCGTCGATCTCTCATCCAAATTAAAAATTGTTATCACTTTTAAAGTTCCACCTCGATGTAAACAATTTGTGGAGATTAAAACTAATTATGAATTGGGAACAGAAGATTTGCTTCCCAAACAAAATATCGACAATAAAATATTAGTTCCTCAATGTCTTGTTAAGGTTGATAATAGTTCCAAAATCAGAATAAGTCTAATTAATATATTAGATAGAGAACATACCGTACAAATCAGTAACGTCAATATGTATACAATTCCAAAAAAATTGTCTCGTATAAGTTCTTCACGTAACACAGTTAGTAATGATATGTTTAGCAAATTATTAAATAACCTGCGAGTTGAACATCTTAATGACGAAGAGAAAATATCATTATTATATATATGTTTCCAATATGCAGATTTATTTTATTTAGATGGACACGAATTAACGTTTACATCGGCGATCAAACATCAAATTAAAACAGACCACAAAAATCCCATTGTATCCAAAAATTATAGGTACCCTCAATGTCACAGAGAAGAAGTTAATAGCCAAATTCAGAAACTATTACACAAAAAATTATAAGGCCGAGTCAGTCCCCTTATTCAAGTCCCATTTGGGTAGTACCCAAGAAGTTAGACGCATCGGCAAGGAAAAAGTGGCGCGTTGTGATAGATTATCGAAATTTGAATAAGATCACTGTTCCGGACAAATTTCCCGACCCTAATATCGATGAAATACTCGAATATTTAGGTCACGCCCAATATTTCTCAACTTTGGACCTCGCAAGTGGTTTCCACCAAATTGAGGTCCACCCGAATTCGATATCTAAGACTGCCATTTTGAATTTCTCAGAATGCCTTTCGGCCTGATAATTGCGCCCTCAACTTTTCAGAGAGCCATGAACATAGTCCTTACCGGCCTTACCCCAAAACAGTGCCTCGTTTATTTAGACGACATTGTTATTTTCGGCAACTCACTTGAGGATCATAACAATCGGTTGAAAAATGTATTCAAAGGATTACGCGAATTTAATCTCAAAATTCAAGTAGACAAAAGCGAATTTTTAAAACGCGAAACGGAATTTTTAGGAAATGTAATCTCCTCGGAAGGAATTAAATTAAATCCAAAAAAAAAATGAAACCATAACAAATTTCCCAGTACCAAAAACGCCACGAGGTATAAAATAATTTTTAGGTTTTACCGGCTATTATCGCCGATTTATGTCAAATTATGCAAAAACCGCAAAACCCCTTACGTTATTACTAAAGAAGTATACAAAATTTGTATGGTTCGAGGATTGTAAAAATTCATTTAATATCCGTAATTAATTAATTATTTAACGAAATCACCGATGGTGCAATCCCACGATTTGAGGAGAAATTCATTTTAACTACCGATGCTTCTCAGTATGCTATTAGTGCAATTCTGTTACAAGGACCACTTGAAAAGGATTTAGCGATCGCATACGCGAGTAGAACTTTAAATTCAGCGGAAACACGGTATTCTACGATTGAGCTATAATTACTCGCGATAGTTTGGGCAACCAAACATTTTCGGCCCTACCTTTACGGTAAACATTTTGAAATTATCACCGACCATCGACCTCTCACGTGGCTATTCAATATTAAGGACCTTGGTTCCCGGCTTATGAGGTGGCGAATTAAGCTAAAGGAATACGATTATGAGGTTATTGATAAAAATGATTTGAATAAGAATGCTGATGCATTGTCCCGAATAAAGATCGAAAATGAAATTCAAAATTGTACTCATCAAATTAACGCATTAGAAACAAATTTTCCTGAAGGCATAGATTACGATATAGTTTTAAAAGACGAAAGAATATACAAAAATGAAAAGCTATAGTCGGTAAATTCGCTAACTAAGATCACACATACGAGATTTTATTCCCTTAGGATGAATTAAGAAAGGTAAATTATATTCTATTCGATACGAAAAATCCTGCATTTTGACGAAAATATTTATCTCAAACAGACCAAATCCAACCGAAATCTTAGTTATATAGTCAACAAGTTTAATACACCGAGAGAATTATTTGACAATATTTTGGTAATTCTAGATTTAATGTCTAACAAGGATTTACTCAGATTTACGATTTCGAAAGATGAAAGTAGAAATATTATTCCAATGATAAATTATCTTCGGTATAGGTCAAATTTCCCTAAAGATAAGGAAATTCAAATTATTGTAACATACAAATATTCTGGCGAACCCGAAGATAAATTGAAAATAGGTTCCATGCACCATCACCGCATTAGTAATTCAGGATTAACTTAACTAATTTATTCAGGTATATCTGTTAAACGATAGATCATCTATAGAAATAACAAACTGTTTTTTAAAATTTATTTCTATTTTTGGTATTCCGAAAAGAGATCACTCTGATTGATATTAATAAATATAATAACAATCACCAAGCATTAATTGTCAATGCTGTTTTATCTTATAATTGTTCAATTAACAACAGTACTAAACTAATCCCGTATGAAAAGTTATATGGTATTAAGCCACGAAACATTAATAGCCCTCTTGACAAACAAACAACCGAGAAACATCTGAGTCCTATTTAGCGGAGAGAAAAGGTACACTTTCAAAATAACACGAATTGGCTCATAACAATCAAACAGAACGGAAAGAAATAGCAAAACAACCACATGATTCTAAAATTAAAACACTTATACCAACATAAAGAGTAGGGGATAAGATTTTTCTTAAAAATTTACTTTTAAATAAACAAGCCGAATGTAAATGGGTAGGTCCGTTCCAAATAATAGAAATTATTAACGATAAAAATATTGAAATAAATAAAAAAACAAAAAATAAAGATACCTTAATAGTCAATATCGTGCAAATGAAACCATATAAATCTATTTCTTTTGCAGATGCGCAAGCCTAGATATCGCAACAAAAGAACTTCCGAACACCGGAGTTTACCTTCATCCAAAAAGACAAATATTAATATCTGACACCCCTTATAGTATTCTCATTTATAAAAACATAAACCCGTTATTTTCTAACTTTTACACAATAAAGCAGTATTATTCCCAAATTCAAAATTTTGAATTTAAATTAAGGAAATTACATTTTTCTCTGAATCATGCAACTACTGTTGGAATAACAATAGCAAAATTGGAAAGGGATGTACAAGAAATTTGATTATTGTTACCTTCTAAACGTATCGAAATAGGTTGGTTCAACATTTTTTGGAAGAGGCTTACACACCTTATTTAGTACATTGGACGACAGCGATGCTACCAAATACGATAAACTAATGTCTGAATTACAAAATTCAAATAAAAACACGCTTAAAATATTAAACGAACAAAGCCATACGATAAAAGCAAATACTTTTATCTAATTTTAACAGCACAATCAACAAGGTTAAAACTAATGAAAGAACTCTCCAGGCTAATTTACTATCAATAAATGAATTGGTAAACAATAATATAAATGAAATTCATGAAAATAGAGTAGTACTTCATATGCTTAATATAATCACCTTGCTTATAGAAATTATAAATCTGGTTCAAAAAGAGGTATCTGATATTTTGGAATCACTTTCTTATGCAAAAGCGGGAATGTTACATCCATCAATTCTTGATCACGACCAGTTAAAAATTGAACTTAATAAAATTGAAAATTCTAACGCTATCTTACCATTTACCGCAAATAATATTGATATTTTCAAGTATTACCTAGTTTTTAAACCAAAAATTTATCTAATGAATCAGGGATTATTGGTTGATTTGTTAAACCACAAACGTTTCTTTTATACCGACTCTATCGCCATTCTGGACGCCATATCGCCATTCCGTTTTTCACATTTTATTATCATCGACGCCTTACTTGGCGTTCTCAAATGACAAACAATGGTTCATCGAGATCGCGTCCATTCATGAGCTACTCCAAGTTGAAAATATTTGGATTTTAAAAAATATGGAACTTCAGGATCTTCAACACAGTAATGCTTGTATACCGAGGCTGTTGACTTCCCGAATCTTTCCAGAAACTTGCGAAATCTACATCACGTACACCAACGGAGAACTTATACAGAAAATAGATGACAACACCTGGTTAGCGGCTCCTACTGAATCTCTCGATTTTACTTATAAGTGCGCGAATTCTCCAATCAATAAGTTGACAATTAAAAAGCCTACTGTAATAGATGTTTATAATGAGTGCACGTGTTATTTCTTTGATGGCTTTCGTATCTATACTAAGAACAAGAAAATTAAAAAGAGACTTTAACTTTAACTCTAAAGTTACCCGAAATTCCTGTAAACTGCTGTAATAAAAAAAGTGATAAAGCAAAATTACAGAAACTTAAACCACTTAACTTAAATTATTTAAAACAAGAAAATATTAACATTGCTGTTGCGAAACTAAACGATATTCGGAATAAAATCGAGACGGAGGAAGAAAGAAATTTCTCTCAAATATACCAAAATTACTGGTTCACGGTTTCTAGCCTCCTGCTAACAACGATGGTGATTTTGTATACTTTTTACTGCTGCTGCCCGAATCTTCTCTGCAAAACTACTCGTTGCTGCCAGCCCGAAAACCACTGTTTGAGGAGTAATAATGGTAAAAATAACAAAACTACAACCGTTCAAGCATCTCCGCTTTCTTCGATAACGACTTCGGGAATTCTTCGAAAAAATGAAGATAACCGGCCTGAAAATCCGCCTGATTGTTTCGTTCAAAAAAAGTTATAAAACGCCAGCATAAGAAAAATTAATTTTAATTTACTTTGGAAAATAGTTATTCATCTCAGACGGGAGTTGTTACATCTTTAATAAGACACATATTTAGATTGTTTCATTGCCACTGTAATAAGACGCTACTTCGATGCTTGCAATTCCTAGCTTTAGTTCTCATGATGGATAAGATTATTATACAATTTTACAATGTATTTTGCTTCATCATTGCATCATTTTCTTTTGCAATTTTCACCCTAAGTAACTAATTGTGTTTAGCTATTAAAAGAAATTTAATTTAAATTATATTTTAGATAGTTTATTGATTGATTTTGATGTATTTTATACAATTATACAGAGAAATACCCTCCAAAAGTTGTAATAAGTTATCGTTTTTAAGAGCAATGAAATTTTTAATTTTTTTCTTTTTTTTGAAAAGGTGGATATATTAAAGCGACTTTTTTGACACAAATTAAATAGGCAGTAGAATAAGGCTAAATGTTTGTTACTTTGTAGTTATTGTAATACCCAAAACATCCTACTGATGTACTGATCTATGGAAGATAAACTGTAAACAAAACATATAGCTATGCGTACAAATTTTATCTATGTAGAAGGAGGAACTTATTTAATATGCATGTTATATCCGTGTTTAATAAAATAAGTTTTTTAAAAATTAACTAAATTTATTGACCGGACGTAAGAGATGTCATACAACTGATTAACAGAATTGTACAAAATCATATGATATGTAAAAAAATTTTTCGTTACAAAGAAACATACTGTTAATAACGCAGATCTAGCAATTTCTGTGAGAATGTTGTAATATAACATGCATACCTTTTACAAATCGCTGAATAACAGAAACATAAAATATTTACCTTAAAAGTTGATAAATGCATCTTTACATGTACCTATAATATTTCGAAATAATAATAAATTCAATATTACTTTTATATTTCGTATTTTTTTTGCGAAGATTATTTGTAATAATATATATATATATATAGTAAATAATAAGTTCTGACGCAGTTTTGTCAACTGTGTCATGTCTATGACTTATATGATATTTACTGACATCGTGAATTAATAGGCATATGGGTTGCATGTGGCCAAAGGGTTGAATTTTAGACGTAATTTTGGAAACACGATAATTTTCCACGTTATTTTTGTTTCCGCATATTGAAATTATGAAAGTTGATATCCTGAGTAGCTCGTAAAATATAATAGTATTATAACGTTTGAGAATGCAAAGTGAAATTGAGGGCCGATAATTATTTTATTTGTATGTAGAAACATTAATCATTTTATCCAGGCAGGTAGTAGTTTCAAACTTTCAAGTAAGTAAGAATGTAATACAAAAGTACGTTTTAACTGATTTAAGGGTTGATTTATCGAAAACGAAATATATCCAATTTTCACGGTTCTACCTGAAAAGGGAAACGAAACATGCGTAAAAATTGACGATGTTTACAAACGATGCATACAAACAGATAATGCCTTAATATTTATTTAGAGATATTTATGTTGAAAATTTGAATAAACATTCTTTTTCCAAAAATAATTACACCTGTTGTTTTAGAAGATCCTCCTTCAAATTAAATTGCAAGGTTCCTGCACTTACAGGGCGGAAATTCAAAGGGGTGGCGAAGGGGATAAACTTTAAATATTGAGTACATGACATACCTAAGCAAAGATTCGTAGAAAAATTTAATTGTCACTGAATATCGCTAAAAATACATTCTAATAATGATTTTAAAAAGACGTTTACCGTTTACTTGAACAGGGAATCGAACGGACCTAAATGACGCTAATAACTAATTACTATTTAATAAATGTCTAATTATGTCCAGTATACAGCGAAGCAAGCATCTAACGGCAAGCTGTGGCTGGTTGTACCATTAGTAGGAGTAGGAAGTTTTAGTCATATTTCGAGGTATAATCTTCACTAATGAAGTTTTTAAAGTCCCGAATATGTTTTAAATACAAAAGCAATATTTACCTAAAATTGTGGTAAATGAACATAAAAAAGTCAACTGCAGGAAAATATACCAATCTCTATGTTATTTGGTATATAGTACTTACTATAATTAGTAGAGTATATATATATATATATATCAAGTAAAAATTCTAAACGATACATGAAATGTATTACTAAATCTTTAAAAGAATAACATTATTGTATTATGCGGCTCACCTTATCCTGAAGTAATTTTCTGTACGGTTATATGTGACGATTTTCCTTTTCAAAATACAAACGCGTGTAATGAAGAGAAAAACAACATATATGTTACAAATTAACTTTGCGAAACGAACACATTCTTTACCGTATTATTTGTTCACTAAAACCGTCAAACATTAATTTCAATTGGAGAACAACAACAAAGACAACGTCCGACTTCACGACTCGAGAACACAACTGAGACAAAGAGACCACGATAAATACAAATACATATCTACATAAACAGATGTTACAAAAATTATATTTCTTATCGCTATCAGCTTTGTGCCGTCTGAAAACATGATCACCTTCAACGTCCTTTTGAGGCTCTTTTGGGTTAAATTCAAGTGAAGTCAATTCGAGCATTGTGTTCGATTAGCAACGAAATAAAAATATTTCTTTTGATTGAAAACGTATACCGGGACCAATAGAAACCTATTAAAATTTGAATCAAAGGAATACATTTGGCATTATACTGAATAACTAAATCTTAAATTAGTTATATTTGGGGTAGCCGTTAACCATCTAAGCACTCGCGTGAAAAATTGATTTTGCCGCCCCCATTATTTTTTACACAATTTTGTATACAAGGTGATACCTCCACACTTCACATAACAAGAACTTTTAAAATTTTATCAATAAATAATCAGTGTCACATATGAAGGTCCTTAAAATTTTCATATTTTTTTAAACAAATTTGTAACATATTATGGAGTTTGAAATCCATTATTAAATTTTAAATGCAATAAGGATTACTAGGATGGAAGTAAGTTAAAATACATCATTAAATAAATCTTTGATTTTTCCTAACATAAATATTAATATTTCAATTTATTTATGTATAGTTTTTCAAAATTAGCCTGTAAATGTCTTTTTTATTATGGAATTTTGATAAAATTGATTTTTTAGCACAATTTATGAAAGGTAATCAGACTTAATGACTAAATCAATGTCATTTTTATTCTTCGTTCCGGAAAGTCGAGGAGCTCTTAGACTAATGCCTATTGTGTGCCGGTTTACTGTGTTTACTAACCCCACGCTATATATTCTATAATAGATAGGTTCATGACATATTAAGGACGTCGCATTGCAGGGTCGTAGTTAGTTTATATCGTTAATTCCAGTTTAATTTAAAATTTATCTAAACCACTAAAAAGTATACTTTAATGCAAGGAACGCCTGTTTCAATGTTTTAATATAAAATTTCTGGATGCATCAAAAATATCCGAACTTTTCTCTATTTACTACTAGCTATTCGGGGATAAACAAACAACGATAATCACAAATTGGGCTAATTGCACTGTTGGGACTATTGCAGAGTTTATTTACATATGGGGTCCGATATTGGTAGGGTAAAAAGATAGGTAAATATAAACGTGAACATTAAAAAGGTACAACCAATATGCGAAACATTGTTTACTATTACGCAGCTTTAGAAACAGAGGTTAAAAATTGAATTGATGAAGCTTTTAGATATTGTAACTCCATTTTAATGTAGAAAACAAAAACACAAATACAAGTTACAAAGATGTTTATTGTACCACAATGTACATTTCGCCACACAGTGGCTTCTTCAGGTGGAAATGAAAATGTATTTTGCTTATAGAAAACATTCTACAAATCTGAAAATACCGAAGGTACATTTAGTTATTGGGACTTCCAAATGGGATTATAATGGGGAAAGTTGAATTGTCCTATTGTGTGCAAAACATTCCATAAACAGGTAAATATAGATAAGTCGCTGACACAATGATGAGCACGGATCAAATTTTTTATAACTTCGTTTCGTTTACATTTTTTGCAAAAGTATTAACATTTTAAGTATCATTAAAGTCAGGGGTCATCATCATTTTCTTTTGAAATTTTCACCCTAAGTAACTAGTTGTGTTTAGCTATTAAAAGGAATTTAATTTAAATTATATTTTAGATAGTTTATTGATTGATTTTGATGTATTTTATACAATTATACAGAGCAGTACCCTCCAAAAGTTGTAATAAGTTATCGTTCTTAAAAGCAATGAAATTTTTTTTTTTGAAAAGGTATATTAAAGCGACTTTTTTGACACTAATAAAATAGGCAGTAGAATAAGGCTAAATGTTTGTTACTTTGTAATTATTGTAATGCACAAAACATCCTACCGATGTACTGATCTATGGATGATAATCTGTAAACAAAATACATAGCTACATACATACATTTAACATGCATACCTTTTACAAATCGCTGGATAATAGAAATATAAAATATTTACCTTAAAAGTTGATAAATGCATCTTTACATGTACCTATAATATTTCAAAATAATAATAAATTCAATATTCCTTTTATGTGGATAAACAAATTTCGTTCAACTTATGTGAAATAAAAGATGTTTACAAAGTATTTTTTTGCGAAGATTATTTGTAATAACTTAATGTATCCATATATTCTATTAATTTCTTTTAACAACAAATATATATTTTTATTTTAAACGTTAAAATCAGTTCTAGTCCTTGATATTGCGATAACAGATAATATAATGTTATTAAACATCTTGTCCTGAATATTGGGAAAATTGGGCGTTCTTTTCATAATATTTCTCTGAACCATTTTTATATTATGACACATTATTTGCCACATTTTATTTATGTTTGAATAAATTTAAATGTATTACCCTTATGAAAAACAAATAACAGAATCAAATTGTAAAAGTTGTATATTGGATTGAGTAATTAATATACTAAGATTGCTTTTAGATTTAATTTCCTTATATTATTAGAAATATTTCGCAAGTGTTATACTAAATAATTAATAGAAGTTAATTATCTTTTGTAACCTTTGAGTTACTATTAAAAAATATTTTTAAATTTAATTTTCATCGTTTTTTGCAAAAAAGGAACATGCAAAAGTTATATGACACACATTACAAATGGTCGTGCCATTAGGAAATTTGACATAAGTTTGACGTTTTATAGTATAACCTTATTTTTGTGACAAATACAAACTTTCCAGTTATTAATAATATTTCCCGTAATTACAACCACAATGAACATAAATTATAACAAATTCCTGTCAGAGTTAGATGTAGCTCAATTACTTTATTTCCCTAATTTGTAAATGTAAATAATGTAGGCTTTTACAAGTATCTTTTCAACAGTTAACATTGCTTTTAAAAATTCGTTACAAATTGGAAATCTTTTGGAATGGCTACAGTTAATTTGGAGGACTTATTTCAGTTAAAATGTTTATTAAACAATTTAGATATAAAGCTCACAGCAAGGGTAGAAAATGGTGTTAAACAGCTAGTGGCATTGGTACTAAAGTATGTATTTGTATAAAGAGATATATTTTACAGTATAAATTTATGCCATAATAATTATTTAAGAAATGGAGATATAGTTTTTTACTATACATATGGAGAATTGCCATCGGTTGTGAGAAGAATACCATGGTTTACCGGAAAAACTAAAGAAGTTCAAGCAATTTGTTTTGATAACACCGCTACATGGTTACTAACAGTATGTAAGTAGAGTAGAAAAACAACTATAGTTATATCCAATTTAAAATTATTTTCTTATTGTAGCTCTAGATGGTTCATTGTATATTTTACCTGCATTAAGTTTGGTAGATAGAAAACAGAAAGTTGATTGTAAATGGTCTTTGAATGACATAACACATTTTCCTAAACATTCTCAAACACCAGAATCTAAACCTCAGTGTATTGTTTGGTGGCAAACACTTGACTGCAATCAGAATGCTCTGGTTGGTTATGAAAATGGAGCCATAGGTTTAATAAGCTTAACTGATGGTCGTTGTTTGGGGATTTGCAGTGTCAGTGAAGAGATAACAAAGTTGTATTTATGTCAGGATAATAGTTTGGATTGTGTTTCATTGTTGGTAAGTTATAATATTCTATTAACTTTTGTGGTTAAATTCATTTACCTTTTTCTTTAGATAAATGGACTAAGTGGACAACAGTGGCGACTAATTCTTGAACAACATTCTACTGGATATGTTTGGCCCCCAGAAAATAATTCAAACTCTCCAGAAAGCATGGCCTCAAGACTGCAAAGTCTGAAACAGATGGGTGTTGATAAATTTGTATCTTTTAAACAGCGATTATCAGAAGCTAGGGGTGGTCAAAGAAGAGATAGTCAAACCAGTGATTCTACAAGCGAATCGTCACATTCAGAACGTTCAGATTACTCACACAGCGGACCTGAATTACTGCCACACCTTTGTGACACATTCTTTGCACCTCAATATGCAAGAAATAGATATTTATTTTCTGCATTTTATAGGCCCACGAGTTTGTTGACGGTAAAGTGGTTTTTATTATGCTTAATATATAATTCAAAATTATTATTTTTAGGTACATGGTGTTGATATCGAGTCTGCTCCTTTGTTTGTTCATAGACTGTTACCTAATGTCGGTTATTTACTTTTAACAGATAGATTTATTTATTGTGTTAGTGAAGACTCCAGAACCTTATCTGTTATTAGTTCACAATTATCAGAATGCCATCTTGAAGGCGATGCTGTAAAGTAGATCAATAATTTATTATTTTTACTCTTAATTCTTCTTATTGCAGGAATTTAATACTGAATCACTCATAGCACAATTTAGTGTAACTAAAGATGAAAAAATTCTTAACATTTTTAAATTAACTGATATAACTTTTGTACATGATAGAAGGCATAAAGAAGAAAAAAGGAAAGAGAAAGAAAAATCTTTGAATCTTCCTAAGAATGTGAATGACGTGAATATGGCCAAACCGAAAATTGATACTTGTATAGTAATTAGTAATCGTGCTATATATAGATTAATTGTAAAGTATGTTAACCATGTTTATTTAATTTGTTATTTTAATTTTGTCATTGTTTTCAGAGCTACTCCTATACGTAAATTTGTTGAGTTAGTAATTGAAGAAAGTGATCTGGAAAAAGCTGAAAAGGTTGCAGTAATTTTCTCTTTAAATTTACAACAGTTATTAGAAAATTGTGGCGATATTTTAATTTCTAATGGTTCATTTCATCAAGGTCTAATTATGTATAAACAGGCAAAATCGCATCTCCTTAAACGGGTTCTTAAACTTGCGATTTGTGGAGACTCTCAGGCTTTGCTTAAATTCGTGCATTTGTGTCTAAGTGTGAGCAAAGTTGACATGTCAACTCCAACAAAAATTCATATGGGAAATTTGGCTGTTATGGCTTTTATTGAACAGATACTGAGATTTGGAGGAGAAAACAGGATTGAAAACACTAAAAATTTTATGTAAGGAAATAGGAAATGATATAAATGACAAATAAATTTAAAGATAAGATTTTGTAAGTTATTCACAATTTTTCATTTGCAGGAATTTCTTAAAACATGAAGAATTTTACGATCAAGTTCTAGCAGTAAATGTGGCCTGTCAAGCGGGTCAGTGGAATGTGGTGTCTTTATTGGCGAAATCGCGTGGTTTACAACCCGAAGTTGTGGCCGCAATTAGTCAAATAATTCTTTCCGCTTCTGTACATCATGAATATACCTACAATTTCCTTCTGACACTTTCTGAACCGTGTCTTACACAAAGTTTACTTATTTTTCCATCTTGTAGTCAAATTTTATTGAATTTCATTCGCACACATGTTGATTCACTTCCCGTTTACGTATTGCAAAGACTGATTTTCCAGTTGGACCCTAGTCAACCTACTGCTTTGTCATTAATTAGTAGAGTATTTCAGAATAAAAGAAATTCAACGAGTGTGGAATCCATGATTGATTCTTTAGAAGTAGAAAATTTCGACAAAGAGTCAACTATTGTTAAAGAGTTCATAGAAACGTTTATAATAGTTCTGATTTGCTTAGTATCTAAAACCAATGAATCTGGGTACGTTTTCAAATACTTCTTGTGTCTGAATACTTCAGTTAATCATGTTTTTGTTTTTTAATATTGCATCCCTTTAAATCGTAATTAGTAAATTAACTTTTCAGCTATAATATTGATCTTTTGGAAAACGTTGATCCACCTGAAATGCCTTCAGAACAAAACTTTATCAAGAAAATGCCAAGTGTCCAACCTTTAGGGTGTGGTTTTGAACATGCAGCCATTATTCGTAATGGTCAGGTATATTCAATGGGTGTAGCAAGTTCGGGGTGTCTTGGATTTGGCCCCCTACTTATACAAAGTAGTCCTCCAAGAATAGTTCAAACCCTATCTGAACTTAAGGTAAATGCTATCAGCATTAGCTGTGGAAGAAAACACACCTTGGCACTTACAGATTATGGAGTAAGTTATTGTTTTCCTCATTGTTTTATGTTTTGTATTTTACAAAAAAAAACTTTTTAAAAAAACTATGTTTTTGGTTTGTACTTTATGACATTTCATATTAATGTAAGAAAATAAAGCAATGGTAAAGTAGTGACAGTGCAAATTTTACCGTTTTATTTTCTTAAAAAAAAAACTTTGGTATAAGGTCTTTTAAATTTATAAGTAATTAAAATGCTATTTTTAATTTTTAGATCTATTGTTGGGGATCTAATACTTTAGGTCAATTGGGTCTTGGCCAAGAAGTACACGAAAGTCCTTACCCTCAAATAATTGCTGCATTATCTACTGTTAAGATTGTGGATGTTACAGCTGGGCAATATCATAGCATGGCCCTTTCTGCATGCGGTCAAGTATATACCTGGGGTTGGGGTATTCACGGCCAATTAGGACATGGTTCTTGTGACAATCAGTACATTCCGAAATTACTCAATTTGCCTCATATTATAGTACAAATAGCTGCCGGACATGCACATAGTCTTGTATTAACAAACGATGGAAAATTGTTTGGATTTGGATCAAATGCTTTTGGTCAACTAGAAAGTAATAATCTTGAAATTACGAAAACTAACTACCCAATTCCAGTTTTCCTCTTGCCAGACATTTATATGCCTTTAGAGAAAATATGTTCAGCTTATTTTCACAACGTAAGTGGCGTCATTTTTTCGGTAGCATTAAAAAAGTAGTTTATTAATTTTTAATTACCGTTTTTGTTTATTTGCTTCAGATTGCAGTTCGAGTAGATCAGGAAGTGTATACATGGGGAGCAAGTCCCCAAGAAATGAGACTGTCTCAGTCGAAACAAGGTCAAAAGGGGCTTGACTCTGGGATAAGTAAACTCTCTGAGCCCTGGAAAGCAACAATGCATATATATTGTGGATCCATGCAGAAGCCTATTGAACAGGTGGCTGTAGGTCTTCGACATAGTGCTGTTTTGCACAATGGAAAGCTTCTAATCAGAAAAAATTTAGATGAAGAATTAGTACCCCCAAAAATAAGTGAAAAAGATATGGGAATTTTTGACCAAAGATTTATTCACGTTGGTTGTGGCTCTGATTACACAATGGCCATTGATCATTCTGGAAAAGTTTTAGCATGGGGAACTTATTCAATGGCACAAGTAAGTAAAAGGGAACATTTTATCAAAATATCCGATTTAAATAATAATCCTTATTACAGACTTTAACTGGAAAATCTTGTGAAGATGAGTCAAAAAGACCCGATGGAAAATTAGTTATTTTTAAAAATACTAAACGTGTAATACGTTTACCCCATGGATTCCATAGTAACTGTGATTCACCTCCTGTTGAAGTTCCAGGCTTACCTTCAATGGCAATTACTTTTACCCCAGTAAATCATCAAACAATCTTATCAAAAGCAACTCCTGCTTTTATACATTTAATTGAAAACAAATTGACTTCCAACATTTATTATGTAGATTCTGATTACTCTTTTAAATACGGACCAAAAACATTGCATTATGCCCTTGAAACTTATTACGGCTTATATGATACAGAAACAATCCTTTCCAAATGTATACAGACGAAGAATTTTCAAGCTGCAAGTAAAATTGCGTTATTGGAAGGTCATTACAGTGACAGTTTTTCTTTTCAACTAATGGCCTTTAAAGAACATTGTACAAAGTTCAAACTGAACTTTGAAATTTTTAATATTCTTGTTGAAAAAGATAAGTGTTGTGACTCAATAATAGATTCCAATAAACAATGCGAAATAGATGTAACACCGACAAATGATAAAATAACCAATTCTCCTGCACGAATATTAAGTTCCAGTTCCTCTTTGGACAGTTTAAAACAGTGGACTGATGAAGCTGAAAATCAGGGTGGAAGAGAAAGTCCTTGTAGTATGTCAGAGTTTGGGGAAATGAAACAGACAATGGCCCAATTTCTTAGTTCAATTAAAAGCGAAAATTCTCCGCCGATATCAAGTATTTCAAAATTGATGTCGCACTCAAAACCTTCTGATAGTGAATTAAACAAGGATAATGAGGTATATGGACAAATAAAAGACGAAAACACTAAAGAAATTGTTAAACAAGCATTTCATTTAATTGAATTTTATATCCAGAAGATACACACGTCTGAAAACCATATTTTAATGCAGAATATTTTGTTGAAAAGTATCGAATTTTGGCTTGCAAACAACTTGCCAGTTTCTGTTTTAGAAAATATTTTATTGAAGAATATGGATAAATATTTTTATCCGTTGTCCATATTACTATTCTGTAAAAATTTTAACAACAATTTGGGGGAAGAAATTGTAAAGAAAGATGTTGATGAAAAAGACAAAACTTCAGCTAATTTCTTAAAAGAGTTTTCCACTAAGTTCTGTCTACAACTTTGCTATATGGTATTGGAGAACGTTAACAAGGCTTAAAGTAAAGTAATTGTTAAATAAGAAAATATCAACAGTAAAAATACGTACAAACCGCCATTTATATTTAAAGTATATTATTTACAGGTACAAAGTAATTTAAAAGCTTGTTTTGCGTTTTTCACAATATGTAAACTGTATTTGTATTTTAATATCTACAGGGTGTTCCTTTTTGGTGAGGTCTATATATTTCTCATAAAAGTGAAGATTCTCATAAAAAAATAATCACTCAGTAGTTATATTAAGTTTTAGCTAAACTTATATATCTTGCACTATATGATATTTTATAACGCACGAACGCTTTATACACTTTTTTATAAAGTTTGACAATTTTGTATCATATTACTATCCGTATATATTGCCAATATAGCAATGCATGTTTGTTTTTCTAAACATTAAAATACGAATTTTTAACTTATAGGAATCTCATTTTAATTTGTAATCTGTGATACTATTAAAACACATAAAGCGATGGTTTCAGTGCAAAAGTGCAATCCGCTTTTAATAAATATATTAGAGTATTTAACCATGTATTTAAATTAGATTTTGTCAATAAAATTATCGTCAAAAAGAGTAGTGGTGCCAATAAGCCTAGTACAGACTTAATGTAGAAAACAATATACATTTTAAGGCTTTACTACAAAGGAAACACTATAAATAATAATAATATTAAAATTCCAAAATGTTCTAATATGTGGAAATTTTGTTCTTTCACCCTTGTTCAGTTAAGCATAAGTAAAAATGCTTTAATATTTAATTAATTGTTGGTGTTATTTTGTTTTGGTATTTAACATGATACCAAATAAAAAACTGATAATAACATTCAATTAATGTCATTTTTATTGCATATTATTATCAGTTACTAAAAAGCCATATTTCATGTAGGTAGATATTTATTATATTAATTAAATTCTCCAACTTTTTGTGCAATAGTTAAAAAAATCAAAATGAATTACTGTTTTTTTTTTATATATAAAATATTCGTTGAAATTTCTGATGCGAAAAAGACAAGAAACTTTAGTGCTTATTTTTTAAGTTAACAAGATGTGTGAGTGCATGCAATGTGGCCTTAATAACTTGTAAAATAATTTCATGTTTGTTAAACATTGGGACTAGTCGTTTGATCTCAAATTGCAGTTAGTTTTAGTTAAATTAATTATATCCATGCAAACTGTGTTTAAAATGATATTTTATCAATACCAAATGGCAATTATTTGGACTCGATCTTATTACATTGTAATCGGTCATGTAGGTAAAATAAAATGAATATTCAAATTTGAAATGATTACATTTATTACCTCTTTCAAAATAAAAATTATAATATAAAACAAAATATTAGTTCAGTAAGTAGTAACTAATAATGTAATAACTAAAAAGTATAGATAAAAATTAAAGTTCTAGGGAACTATTTACATCCTAATCCTTATTATAAAAGATGCGTTATAATAAAGAATAAATACTTGGTAGCCAATTTTCAGAAAGTGTCGGGGGAAATTTTTCTGTGATAGTCAGGAAATTGCTTTAGCAGTGAGGGACTTTTTAAAATAAAGGTTTATTCACCACGTACCTGTCTTTTATAAATGAATAAGCTTTAAAAAGAAAAATTAGACACCAGGACGATAAAAAAACATGAAAAAGAAAATAATATTAAATATTTTGAATAATTATTGTATGAAAACGTTTCAAATAAATAACTTATATGTAAGTAGAACAATTAATAACAAACAAAACAGATAAAGAGAAACAGTTACAAAAAAATAAAATAAATTAAAATAAGAGACTAGGTTTTGGTAATATTAAATAAATATTAAGTGTTAAATGTTTTCTATTTAATTTAAATAAATTTTCATCTAATTATAACTTATTTTTTTCTTTATGCAGTTACTATAATTTTAAAAGGGAATTTCCTAATTTTTACTTTCAATAAGAAAATCTTGGAAAGTTAAGGAATTAATTTCTTAAAAAGCAATGGCCACCACAATTTACATTATTAGCAAACCAAAAAGGACAAAAATTAAAATTAAATTCAATTAACAATTACAAAAAAGTTACAATTCAATATCATCAATGCAAAAATCTGGCATAGAGACATCACCATCTTCAATTGAACTAATATCAAATTCATCATCACCAGCAATTCCAGAATCATTGATTGGTAATTCTGCAAAGACATATGTTTCTTTAAATGGTTCCTCCAATAATGAAGGCGTTTCTGATCTGTACTTTCCTGCAAATGCCTTCACTATTGAATGAATATCTGATTCACTTAAACGGTCGTCTTTAGCCCATATGTCCTCATAAGTATCTATAATTACAACATTAATTGGATACCTACATCAAAATAAAAAGATGCACAAATCTGCAAATTAAAATGTTTTGTTCTCTCCCTTAGATTTTATAACGGTCTCAAGGGGTAAAAAATAAAAATAATGATAAATTCTGTTGATCTTTTAGTATTCAACAATTAATAAAAATGTATATTCAAAAGGGACATAATCATACCATCAGTCTCCTTATAAACAATTTCGTCGAAAAGACATTCAAACTCTACAGGATCGTCTACCTTGGTTTCTGAAAATTTGCATTCAGAATAAAACTTTTGCTTTAGTTCTTGTGGTTTTAAGCTGTTATTCTGATTGGTGAGATTGTTAGAACGATCAACCAAAGGTTTTCGCTGAGAAGAACTTATAGAACCAGCCTTTTTCGCCATTAAAGAACCGGCATCTAATTATAATAAAACGTTTATTAAAAAAAGTAATAAATAAGAATTCAGTTTCTACTTACTTTCTTGGTTTTGTTGAGACAAAATGCGAATATTTGGTGAAGCAAACATTGTAAAATCATATATATGTTTCACTGCTGTTATTAACACAAATTCGCACACTTTGAATTTTATTCTAAATCACTTTTTTATGGCTTATAACGAATTTTAAAAGATTTGAAATATAATTGACAACTGTCAGATGATGTCGGTATTGTAGCAATTGTGTAAGTCGTGGCGCTATCTATGAAACGAATGTAGAAATATTGCGAAGTTTCAGTAGTTCAGTAAGTGCATTACAGATGCCACGATGAGCCTTAGGTTAACTATAAGTTAAGGAAATTCAAAATATGAAATACAAATTTATATTTGTACTGAATAATGTAATTTTTAATATAGAATAATCCAAAGTATTTTTAGTAGTGAGTAATTGTATGTTTGGATTAGTTTCCATTTAAATATTACAGTAATTAATTTAACTGTATTAAATTGCTAATTTATATATTTATAATAATAAATAATACAGTCGGATTTTATACCAATAAGACAGTTATTTAAATTTTCAAGACAATGGTAGAATAAAATAAAAATAAAAGTAATTAATTTTACAATACCTTCCTCCTGTTTGTACTGCTAAAAAGTGAAAAGTTTTGTGGTCTGAATTTTAAATGAAATATGAACCTTCTTTTTCACATATATGCAAACATGGAAAAATAAAATGAAATTTATGTACTTTAATTGATACTTTAATATTTTATCAATGATTTATGCTATTTTACAATCATAATAAAAACGGTGTTTTGAATACAGAAAAGGTTTTATTTAGGTACATATAACAGTTAAATCTTTATATACATATTAAAGTGTCTTTTTGATTCTAAAAGCAATTTTCAAATGTTCCCTAGCATTTAAACCAAATTATTGTCGCTTATAGTGTTGAAGAGAATCGATATTGATCTAGCAGTATTAGTTTTGATCTTGTAAGAAACGCAACACTTTTATTAATAAAACTAGGACGCGATTTGCAAGACCATGACCAATAACGAGATCATCTCTGCAATAATTAAAACTAACTATCTTTACGGTGTGATAATATTTAAAAGTATAGGATACACGTTATAGAACATAGATACTTTAAAATTTAAGTTGAATACTAAACGCAATGTATTCAAGTTATTCCATTAAAAAAAATCAAAGGAAATGGTGGCATTTTGCAAATAATTAGTGTAGAATTGTCATTAATTACACAAGCTTGTATGATGAAATAGAACTATTTTGTATTTGCAAATAGTAAATAAATAGTAACTAACAATATAACGGATGAATAAATCAATTTATTTATATGGTACTATTAAGTTTCGTGACTTTCAATCGTTTTTTTGAATTTTACATGATGTAATAATTTAGAAATTGGTAATTCTTGATTATATCGAAGTGTTAAATACTTTTAAATGGATCATCAATTATCATATCATACATATGTAAATAGCATAGCTAGACTGGACCATTCTTGCAGGTAAGACTAAACGTTAGTTGAACTGTACTTAGACCAGGGTGAAGACTAAGGGTAAGATGAAATAAGTTGTATCCATCAAGATCAAAACCATGAACATCATGGTATTGATATTTGTCTTATGGTCTTATTTTTACTTATTCCTTGTAGTTCAAAAACCAAAAAAAAAAAAAATGAACCAAGCAATAAGTATGTTTCATCAACATTCAATTTGTAAGAGAAATATTTTTATGATTATTTTTCAAATACGTAATAATTTCATTGGCAAGGGGAATTTTGTTTTGTCAAACTTTTAGAAAGTATATTATAAAAGATCGATACTGGGATGGCATTGGATCGTATAACAGTCAAGAAGGTAGATGGTTGAAGACAATTGTGACGCGTTGAAGAAGAAAAAGATTAATAACAGATGTAAGGTTGTATATCAAGAAATAGAAAACGTTCCCACTTATGACACGGCTGTATCACATCCGCGGTTCCTGTATACGACATAAATCTTTCACGTGGAAAGACAATGGTCGTTTCTTCGAATTCCGACTGTTCGCTTTGTTTTATTTAAAAATCGTTAAGGTGCTTGACACCCATTTTTCATCGGACGCAGTGAAGAATAAAAAAAGAGCAAGCAAAGGATAGTGCACCATCCCCGGGTGGTGGCGTTGTATATAATTACGGGCGCGGGAGATATCATGTCACGATTGTGCTAAGTATAGTGTTTGGTGCACCAATAACCAGCCCAGCGGACCAACCCATCCGATCGATGTGATCGAGAACTAAACTTGGACTCTTGGTACCGTCGGTCCGCTGCCCAGCCAATTGGTACTTTATTAACGATGCCTGCCTGATCGGAATATGGAATTTAATATAGCTGGCTAGTCAAAGCCATGGATATTTTTCCGTATACAGGGCATTTTATCTTAACTATACTTTAAGCGGACCACAACATTATTCATATTATCACCAGTAGTAGTTGTTCACTATTCTCTCGTATGATAAAATTATTCATGAGTAGTATGGATTTCGTTTCATTATTTATTATTGTTTGAGAAAAATGGAAATACATAAAATAATTAATCGTTATAGGCATTAATTTTTGAAACACCGTAACCTTTAATAAATAAGTAAGTAAGAAAGAAGTGTTAAAAAAAAACTACGATGTTATATCTATATAATCGTTTTGCCATACAATGGAACTGATAAGATGATCAAGATCCGATATTTATTTGTTGGAATGTGAGGACAAAATGAAGATTGAACAAAAGGACATATGCTTGAATTAAAGGACCCACGAGAATAAAAGAAATTTTAAATATAATAATGCGGATTCTACTTTTGCAGATCATCCTTTATTGAACTAGACTTCATATGATGAATTATCGTAACACCCTTAGAAAGGTAGCTTAATTTATGGTAATTTTTAATGACGTATCTAATAAAATCTTGAGTATCTACTTATTGTAAAACATAAGAGGCAATTGATGTTTGATTAAGTCAAAAGGAGAAAAGCTGCACATACTTGGTAAAGTTATTTTCCAAAATTTCATTAATTTTGAGGTTTCAGTCTACAAATTGTGTATCTATTTAATGTTAAACATAAGAGGCAATTGATGTTTGATTAAGTCAGAAGGAGGACAGCTGCACATCCTTGGTAGTTATTTTCCAAAATTTCATTAATTTTATGATTTCGATCTACAAAAATTAAGTGATAAGCAATATAATCGATATATAATATTTTTTATAAATTTTGTGGTATCCTCTTACCCCTAGATAATAGATTGGAGTCCTCTAAAGGAATACCCTGTATATGAAACTGACTTTATATTCCCGACTCTTGCTTCGAATATTGCAAATGTTGATCTACGAAGATTTCTCGTTTTTTTATTGCACCCGATACCTATACATAGTTGTTCGCTTCTTTTAAATTATAACCGGTAAGTTACGTCGAATTATAGTGGTGCTTCGCTTCTCTGAAACGTCCGTTTATTGTAGATGAAGTGCTAAAGGTTAATTCCATCAGATAGATAGAACGTGGGTAGCAATTAAATCTCAATGTATATGGGCTCCTAGCTCCTAGATGTATATGTACTTGTTCCCATTTACGGAAAATATCCCAAGAAAAGGGGGTAGTATAGACAACAAAAGAATATGCAATAGCCATAAGATTTTGAAACATACAATCGTAACAATATATCATAATGTTCAAATTTTATGTTTGTATCAGTAGTCTGGTGGTGCGAAAGATCTAAATTTATAAGTTTGATAAAATGTTTGTCACCAATACAGTAGATTCTACCTAAAACTAAGAGCGGCTGATATCTTATCATGTTTATCACAATCGTAAAACATTAAATTAGCAGCCTTCCATGTTTTATTACATAGATTGATTATCATTTCACTAGTCAAAGTACACTTCGGAAAAGAATAAGTGATAATTAAAACACAAGTGGTTGTCTGTTTTAGATTTTTTAGATATTGCGAATTTCATTGTTGTTTGTTTTCAAGTTGATAGAAAGTTATTTTCCTTTTCCGCCAAGAAAATGCGTTATTTTCCTTTAATGCTGACAAAAAGTGGAAAATGAACTTACCATATTTTCCAGCGAAAAGAACACTTCCTGCTCCTGGTCAATGGACTTGTAAATTTTTAATTCCAGAAAACTGTAAAGAAACATCACCTTTAATATAGTAGGAAATGCATGAAGAATACGGAAATTAATAAATTTTAGGTAGATACATTTTTTTTAAATCTAAACGAGGAAAGATAACATATATGGTAATCATTAATTGAATCTACATTTACTTGATGGAAATTCATTCTAAAATTAGAAAATAATATAACACTTATACTTTTCATAAAATTATTATATTTTCCTTAACATATGTTTCACCACGATGTGGTTTCTTCAGAAGTTACAAATATACTTAAAGTGACGAAGACAATTTTCCGTATTTATACTTATATATTAAGTAGTTAAGGGTGGGTTTTGTGTGGATATAAACTCAATAGCGAAGAACTGCTTATGTCTAATTGGTCAATAAGTAATAGATTATTATTTTTATATTTTTTAATTTCCATGGTTTCTAATAGATAAATTAATTATAACTTTCACTTTCCGTATGTTGAATTTTAAAATCTAAATTTAAATTATGTTTTTCTGTAATTAGGTGTGTAGCGTAATTGAAATCGGTTTTTTGGCATTTGAATGAATTAACATGTTCTTTGATGCGTTTACTGAATGATCTACCCGTTTGTCCGATGTAAAGTTTATTGCAAGTCCCACAATTTAATTTATATACTCCTGATTTGTTACTGTTAATTGTTTTATCTGTATTATTTTTAATGTACTTGCTCAATGTATTATTGGTTTTGAATGTTGGTTTTATATTTATTTTATTTATTATGTTATCCGTTAATTGGTATCCTCTCTCGAAATGTTACTGATATTTATAAAACATATATAAGTTGAATTGCCTTCAAAAATTAAAATGAAAATGCATTGTTCTAAAAAGTTTTTACTTTACAAAATAACCTAGTGACCACCAAAACTAAAAGAACACCAAACAATTAAAGTAATAGTCGGTGAAGATTCCGGGCGAAGAAGACATCACCAGGACCACGGCCTACCAGCCCGGAATCTTCACTGACTACAAGCTCCGACCGTGAAAGCCTTAGCCATTATATTAAATTAAATTAATACCTATAAGGATAGAAAATAAATGGCTTAAGCATTACATAAAACATATTCTGTGGTAATTATTGTCAAAATCACTTGAAATATTACAAAATAAAGAAAGGTTTTATTGTTGGTTTATTCCGTAAGAACCTCTATAGGTGTCCGTAACAAAAAAAAAATTTTTGATTCATAATAAAAAGAACTGATAAGGATATTTTTTCCATTATGTTTTTAGTATTACTGAAATTTATCAATTTCGTACTTTTTTCTCAGTGTGTTTGTCTGGCCAAAAAAATAGATGATTATAATTGTAATAATAACTTTTTGGTCATTACAATTGTCATTTGAATAGTCTCCTTCGATTTGCGATTAGGATTCATGATCGTTGTGTTTAAAGGCAACATTATTAAGATCATTGTCCCTTTTATTGAAGCTGTCTGGTCCTTCTTCCTCATTCTTCAACCTTCACCAAGCCTTTGAAGCTCAGTCTTTCTCAAATTTCGATAAGACATTTCCAATAGTCAGTGTAACTTAAGTAACTGTACACCACAATTGTTATTTATTTCAATAGGTACTATAAAATACTCATGATATCATATTATGGGAAAGTATATAAATCTAGGGAAAAGCTGGTGTTCGGTGCATTACTACAAGGGACCAAGAGCATTTTGTCGAAGGTACCTGCGTGTTGAAATTCACAGTTTTGATATTATAGAATATCCTTATAACTTAAAAACAGTTTGCATCTAGACTTCATTCTAACCACATATAAAATCATTTTCGTTGTTAAGAATTTAACTTTAACACTGCGCATTTATTATCAAAGGAGAAATTATTTATTTATTTATTATTTTCATTACATGGAGTTTTTGCAATTTGCTTCCATCATTGTGGTTACAAATCTTATTAACATTTACCAATTTCAATTCACTAGCAATAATTCCCTTACATGCTAACACTTGCATTCCCTTTGATGTATTTCAACCTGGTGGAAGTAATCACATAATTCCGGTATCACGTCACCTTTTAATACCTCTTTTAGTAATTCCTCGAGGTTTACATAATCTCCCCCATTTCTCCACTCCTTAATAAAATTTATAATTTTTTGTTTTTGCTCCTTCATTGAATTTTTACAGCATATTAAGTGCCCTAAAGTCTCATTTTCCCAATAACACAATCGTCACACTCACTCCTTAAAGCCTTTTTTTCCTGCCCTGCCTATGTTTCTGCATCTAGCCCTTGCCCAAATTTTTTTATGCGTCTCATTTTAAATATTTTATTTAAGTTTGCAGCGCCTTCATTGCCTGGTATGAGTTCTACCAAAGGAGAAATTACAATGAGATTATTACTATAATAATCTGGAATATCATTCGTTCGTAACGATATTGATCGAACAGCTGGATATAAATATAAACTGTAATGAGTGCAAAAATAATACTACTATGAAGTAATAATAGAGAGTAATGTTGATCATATTAGTAACAAAGTAACAAGTGGCTTAAATAAAAGAGATAATGTCTAAAATGTGATAGAATGTTAAAAGAATTGGCATATTTAGAAAGTTCAGTGAATAAAAATAGAAATTTACACCATTGTGAAACAAAACTACAAATTTGTTCTGTGGTTCATGCACATAACAGTAAAGGATAAAAGACTGTATTTCATAAAGGATTAGTGTAGTGTAGGTGGGTATAATGAGAATGTTAAAAAATCAAATGTGCGAGGAAATTTAAGGGAAAAGTGTCGGACTGGAGTAGAATGTTATTTTATTTGATATTATTAATGCTGTATTGTACATCTTTTTTTAAATCCTAGTTTGGGAAATTTTTAAAATATACAAGTATGGTTTATGTATTTTTATCTAGATATGTAAATTTATTACCCCAATAGTAGGCTATTTGTATACATATAAACATTTATTAATTATATATTTTCATTACATGTCCTATGAGGTGTATTTGCAGTTTGCACACATAGTCTTTTACTTTACATTACATAATTTTACACAATCTAAACAGCTTTGGCGTTACGACTTACATTATGTCAAATGATACAGAAACAGATAAAAATAGGTAATTACATCCTTTTAAGTTTTTAGCTCAACCTATTAAGAAAACTCACATGTTTTAGGTAATAAATCACACCTTTTGGAGCATCAGTCAAGAAATTCTCTATAACCAGATCACTTCAATTACAATTCCACTCATCAATGAAATTTATTATTTCTAGTTTCTGATTTTCATGGGTTCCTTAAAATAAACTAAATGACCAGTTGCTTCATTCCTCCAATAACACATTCTACATGTCCACTCATCGAAACGTTTTTTTCCCAGACTATCAATACTTCCACATCTGAATCTAGCTCAAATCTCCTTATGTGTCTGTTATCGGCATAAGTTCCTTATAACGCCTATTATACGTTGAGTTCACAATTGGCTCCCACTCTTTCTTTTGATTTGTAGTTCATAATCTGCCTAGTTCTTCTTTCAGCTTTCTTTCATTATCAACTATAGATCTATTTTCCCACATAATTTTATATATCTTATCTACATTACTTTCCGAGATTACTTCCATCGTATTTTTATCCCATTTTGAAATAATACCATTCAAGATTCATCTGTTTTAAATATAAATATAAATATGGAATCAATAGTAACAATTACTCTGAGGGCTAATACCCCTACCAGCATTGAATTACACTGTTGATTCCGAAAAATTCTCAGATGAAGATAACATATCCAAAAAGGAAGGCATTAAAATCCTTTTTCGTCTGTGATCCTTAATGTTTAGATGAAAAAGGATTTTAATGCCTTCTTTTTTGAATATGATCTATTTTCTTCTAGTAAAAATACTTTAAACTACCGATTGTCATTCTCCTAACCTAACCTAACCTAACCTAACCTAACCTAATAAAGTTATCCGAAGTAACAATTTCATTGTATGTGTATTGGGAGTCCTAAATATGAAAATACCGCAACATGGTATACGTTTTATACCAGAAGATTATTATATTTCATGTTGATATGTATTGTGATGTTTTCTTTTTTGAGAGTTATTGGGTTCACAAACTGATAATTCTTTAGCGCGATGGTTCTGCTGAGTAAAAAACAAGGATAAGGGTACCTACGTGTAATGTGTGTATGAGCATCATGTCCACGGTTCAGAACCACGTTTTAGCTCGATGTGATCGGATATGGCATGGCATAATAACGAGATGAGAGGAGTGTTGTTCGGGCCTCTTCATTACTCGGTGGGTAGAGATGATCACGACTTAGTAATGTGTGTACACATACCAGAAGATAATCACTTTTATTATGAGCCATCTTAAGTATTGTACATCTTGTTTTAGCTTCGCACTTTTTTCGCGACTGCTCTCCTCCTTTTATTATTCGACCGGTTGGTTGTGTTTCTTTCTAGATATTGTTGTTTCGATGTTATTATCCTCTAGCCATACGAAGAAGAAAGGATCATCATCACTCCTTTTACAGAGTAACAACTACACTACAGTTATACTAAAACTATGTAACTTATTTTTCAAGGATAGGGATTTAAGAAAATTAATTTTTTCGTCTAAACGTAAGGCGAATTAAGATTTAAAATTAAATGTTATTGTTTGTTTGTTCCTAAAAATGCGATTTTCACCATACTTACTAACAGTTATATGAAAATATTTTGCAAACCTTGCATATGTATTTGTATAAAATAAAAATTGTTTAAAAAAATAAGACAAACAATAGTGACTTAATATTAGTCTATAGATTATATAGGAAGTAGTAAATTATAGAATGTAGAAGAATAGATTATAATCTTATAATAATAGTAATTGGTTTTACCAATTTTCTCTCTATTTGTCTTTATTCATTCAAAAAAGGTTCAATCATACTAGGTATATGGGATTCCATTTTTTTTAGACAATGTTTGTTTATAACCATAACATAAGTAGCGTACTAAACAAGCCATTAGTGCTATAATGGAACTATTTTTGGTATAATAAAGTAACGAAACCATTGTTGGGTTAAATATTTTAACAAAATTAGGTACGATTTTTAAACGACAAAAGAAAGGATTATAGGAAATAAAAGTTTTATACCGATTATTCCGAGATTCAGTGGTAGATTTACATAGTGATTATTCTTTTATTTTAAAGGGAATATTGAGTCGTTTCTTGATAGACTGATTTATATTAATATTCTGCAGATGTTCTTTGTTTTAATGTACGTATAATTAGATGGAGTTAATCACTGAAAATTGTGAAATAATATATATATATAAAATAATAATTTTTATTGAGGCAGGGTAAAGCCAAGTCCAAACAAACCAAAAGTGTAATTATTTTATATTCACTTTTAGAAAATAATGTCTAATTATTTTCTATTAGCGAAATTATTTGATACACAAAATAATAATAACAATAAAAGTAGGAAGAAACAACTTACAAAATATAATTCCTTTTTTTATTGTTTTAATTTTTCATTTTGTTTTGTTATGAACGAATACCGCCGGCAATCAATACCGGTGATACCTTTTACAGATCCGAAAGTCGCCATAAATCATACTGGTTTTATAAAAAGAATTTTCCGAGAAGTTTTTGGACATATTCCATAATCGAATAAATAAGTGACCAGCATCCGACGGGATATAGCCGATAATAGATATAGAATGCGTGAACAAAAGAAGTAAATACTTATATAAATTCGCAGTAGTATAATTAACCAATTATTAGATAAGTAATTCTAAACAATCCCATTTTGTGTTAAATAAATTACTTATATATAGTAGACTTTAAATAAGCAGACCAACTAGAAAGTTCGACATTTTTCTTTTGAACTTTATCATAATTTAAACATCCTGTGTAGCTTTCTCACACTTGTTTCGTTAATTGTATTCTGTCTTTTAGCACACCATTCATTCACGTTTGTACCTTCCTTCATTGATTACTTGTCAACTGAAAGATCGCGCACATTATACCTGCACGGACCAGCACAGCGCGGACCTGCAACCTGCACAGCTTCGCACACTTGTCCAGCACAGTCAGCAACTTTATTACTATTATTAATAATAAAATAAAGCTGGATGTCGCAGAAAATATTTAGTTGAGTGTCCAATATGGAAGTGTGTAGTTCGGAGGAAGAAATTTTTATGTTAATGTTGTTGTGTGAAGAAGAGGAGGAGGAAAAGAAGGAATCCAAGAAAAAAATAATATTTTGGGTTCATCCTTTAAACGAAAAGAGGAAGCAATATGGTGAACTTCATCATTTATTCCCTCAATTGAAGAGATATGAACAAAAATTCTTTCAATATTTTCGAATATCACAAAACAAATTTTATGAGCTAACGAGCGTGCTCGAAAGTCTAGCGAAGTAAAATGAACGGACTTTGTCTGCAGGCCTGTGCAGGCTTTCAGGCATTGATATTGCAGGTCAGAATTGTACCTCGATCGACACGACCTGCTCTGATGGTCGTTGCTGGTGATGGTACGTGCCGAGTGGCGTGGTCTAGTGGTCTAGATCACTGCTTAGCATTCGGGAGGTCACCGGTTCGAACGTCCGGCTGCTCTGGTACAAGTTTTCTGTGGTTTCCTTGGATCACTTAGGCAAATGCTGGGGCAGTAATATTCCACAGATAATCTTTCACTTCTCTTCTGCCTTCATTTCGTCCGTTACATCTTTCTCTCCCTAACTATACCATCCACCCACCCCTTTCCACGATTCCTGAACGGAGGCCTTACGCCCTACTCTCCGGATTTGCATTGCAGTGTGAGTCTGAGGGACTGCCCGCCCACCAGCACGAGAAGCTGGTGGGAATGAAACACAAAAAAGTTGTTTAAAGTTAGGTACGTGCTGGTGCTGGTTTAATGTGCGCTACTTCATCAAATAACACGGGCGCCTTCACTAGCAAATTTTTCTGGTCCGCATCGTGCCGATCCGTGCAGCAACAGTGTGCGCAATCTTTTAATCATTTAATATTTTAATTATAATTTATATTTTAATACAGTTCATTTATGTATGTACCAATAAAACGTAAAATTATTAGTTGCTACTTCTATCAGTAACAGTTTCGTTTCTTTTTTAATGAAGTTTATATAGTGTTTCTAAATATTTCATAGGTAATCGTCAATATTATCTCAGCCAAATCAATTCATAAACAAATCAAACAACAAAAAGAAAACCACCTACACTCTATTAAGTCGACCTGTAGGACAATTAACATGAATTGATAACAATGATATTTTTAATTTAGTATTGCATACCAAAAATAATAGCTGTTAGATATTTTCGTAAGGCCTAAAGTTATAATTATATAAATTAAAATCTAAATCTCAATATGTAAAGGGATGAGCGGGAGGTACCCGTAAAGTTCACAGTCTCCGCACTTAAAATGTTTTTCTAAAAGCCTGAATGAAACTAAATATCGTTTCTATTTCTATACCCTTTATGTATACATTTTATGTTTTTTTTTAAAACCGTTATCAGGAGCCAGTTTCCTCTTCTGTAACATTCCTATATATCCAATAGATGAGAGAAAAATAAAATAAGGAAGAACTAATCGGGATTTCGCTTCTTCAGGTTCGTTGTGGTCATCGTTGTATTCGTTCTCGTTTGCCGCAATATTTATTGCAACGAGAAAGCCATTAACATGAAATATTTGATGATATTTAAGCAAAATTGCTTTCCGATTATTAATTTCAAGTGGGAGTTTGTTTCGCGGAATAGCAGATATACGCCGCGAAATTAAAAAGGAAAATGAATAATGATAATTAATACTTGTTCCATTAAGAACGCTGTTATTACGGCTGCTACGGTTCGCATACTTCGATCGGGGAGAAGATTTCACCCCACGATATTTAAAATTTTGACCAAACTCCTCCTTCCCGCCACCTCCACCATCACTTCATTAACGCCGACACTCGTAACTATTACACTCAAATAAGTTATTAATCTATTCAAGATTTCACCTAAGGCTACGTAGAATATTATCAACATTAATACTTAAAATAAAATGTCATTAGAATGGGTATATACGAAGTATGTTTTTTAAGTAAGTAACGTTTTGAAATTAATAAAAAACGTGCAAATATATTTTAATAATTTTATTTTTACATGAAAGCCTGTACCTTAATCTACTTTTCTACATAATTTCCTTCAATATTGAGGCACTTGTCATAACGTTTGACCAGTGACCAGTTTTTGAATACCCTTCTCATAGAACTGACTGACTTGCTAACCACTGCATCACAACTTTTTTTTTCGTCATCGTCTTGAAGACGCTGACCGCCCAGATGATTCTTCAAGTGCAGGAACAAATGGTAGCCACTGGTTGCCAGATCAGGGCTGTACGGAGGATGATCTAGAGTTGAGTCTACAATGAAAAGATGCGATGAGATCTTTGGTCCGATTAGCCACATGCGGGCGGGAATTGTTATGCAGCGCAATGATGCCCTTGCTCAACTTGCCACGTCTTTTGATCGGAATTGCACGGCGCAGATTGTTCATTGTCTCACAATAAGCTGCCTCATTGATTGTTCATTATGAGGCAAATACACCATAAGAAATACTCCTTGTCCTCCTTTTCTGTCCCAAAAAACTCTGAACATGATTTTCCGGGCAGAAATTATTTGCTTAAACTTCACTTGTCTGGGTGAATCTGAATGCCGCTATTCCATGTGGACTGTTGCTTTGATTCTGGTGTGAAGTAGGCCATCCATGTTTCATCACCCGTAATAATTTGGCTTAAGAAATAATCACCTTCGTTGTGGTACCGCTCAAGGAAAGTCAATGCACTGCCTAAACGTTTGGGTTGGTGCACATCCGTCAACATTTTCGATACCCAACGTGCATACAATTTTCGGTAATTCACGTGCTCGGTCACAATGCCATACAAAACACTGCGAGAAGCTTGAGGAAACTCATCACACAATCTGCACCAAATCTTCATTAACGACCGAAGGACGCCCACTTCGTTGTTTATTATGGAAATTTGTGCAGCCATCTTTAAATGCTCTCACCCACATCCTTACCATTTCATCACTCATAATGTTTTGTCCGTAAACTGCACAGATCTCACGATAAATATCAATCGGTTTTAGCCCATTAGCACTAAAGAATCGGACTCCACAGTCGGCGGGACTTACGATTATCGGAGGCATCTTAAACACTCAGTAAATAACGTAAACAAGGGCGAATCAAACTGTAATGGCATCAGTGCGTAGGTGAGAGATGTATGTACTCAGTGCGCAAGCGCGGAACGCTGACCACAGTGCTGCGGCGGAAAAATTTCAAAACGGTACTTACTTAAAAAACATGTCTCGTAGATATTCATTCTTCTATTGGAATAATGTACGATGTCTGATTTCTTGAAAAAACATGCTTATATTACTAGAGCACTTAATAGAGACTCGCCCTTAATTACCACAAGCTGGACATGTGTTTCACCTACATTCCTTGTGGGTATTATCAATTTTAAACAGTCCCACAGAAGTATATAATTATTAAATTTCAATGATTTACTTGTATCTTGGGTATTGGCTCATAAGTTTGTGGCACATCTAATTTAAATAAAACTAGCATCAAAGTTGTGTCTCATAAGTTTGTGGCACATCTAATTTAAATAAAACTAGCATCAAAGTTGTGTCTCATTCTAAAGTCGTTTTTCAAAGTTTCCTTAGGTATTTATTTGAATACATGAATATGTAAATGACTTTTCCTTTTCCAACTGATGGACCTTAATATTTAGGATAACTTAATACTCTATTTAAGATTTAACTTAAGGCTGCCTATCATTTCACCAAAATCATACCTATATTTGGCTACAATAGTATGGATCTACTTGTTATCATTGCATCTTCTAAAATATTTATTTATATGCTCTACATATATAGGTACAAATAATGTGCTTGTCCATTACTTTAAAGTAAAAGCATTTGTATCAAAATTTTAATTTGGATTTGTTATGAATAAATAAACAGAATATTAGAGCATATTTTTATATTTGTTGTTTGTATCTGGTTACATGCCTACCCCGTAGTTAGCTACGCCATGGATTCAGTTTAAAACGTCGATATCCTTATTAAAAAGGACCTTGTTGAACATTACTGAATCCCACAAGAAGTAGCATATTCCTACAGATGGCGTTCAGTACATTGTCTGTACTTATTAATCAAACGTTTTTAAAGGCATCATGTAGGTTTATTGATATTCGGTCGGAGCTGTCTACGGCGTGCTGATGAGAACTAATGAGTCCGAAATCGCGATACACGTCTGACAGATTCGACAGAATACCCATCAAAAAAGTATTTTTATTTTTCAATTTTTTATAACTGAATAGGTATCAAACATGGGTAGTTACAAAGTTGTTCTGTGTTAAATATGTGTAAATATATTTAACTTTTTTTTTAATTTCTTCGTTTAGCTCTACACGTTTAGACGAGTCGTATATGTAAAGAGATACATGTGTATGAAACCACTACGGCCCAGTAGGCGGCATTTCATTAGTTTACATACGTTTTCCTCACCTTTCGAAATTAATTCTTTTAAAGGTCAAACATTTTTCATTTTTATAATGCACTCATTATGTACGTATTTGATAGAGGTACAAAATAATGATAATAAATGATTTTCAGATAGCTAGAAATTTTTACTGTATTAAAACTTTGAAATTTTGTGTAATACCTAGAATGAATAAAAATAGAAAAAGTGGATAATTTCACCAATTTATTGGAAATACTTTTAACTCGAAATGTCATAGCAGCTTGTCTTGTTTGAACAAATAAGTACTCGTGAGTAGATTACCTTTAAGAGAATACAGTTTTAGAATTCTAATTTTTATTTGTAAAATGTGTTTTTTGAATTAAATATGTTTTTCAAACATTAATGGTTTTGTCATTTATGGTACATCCAACATTAAAGGGTAAAGCCCAAAACGTGTACAATTCCAAATATATTTTGGACTTTACCCACGAGTCTTGGGTATTACCGCAGTTTACCCGGGTAAACCTAGGTTAACTCGCTTATCTAACTTTACCCGTAACATATACACTAGGCTTACACATCTGCGTCTTTATTTCAATAAAACCGTACAACCAATTTTTAAATTAATTTCTTTTTTTATAAAAGTAAATGCTTTTTTTTCGATATTGCATTTCTCGATAAAATTATATATTTACTTAATTTTTGCATTTCCTGATATTACTATGGAAAACTTTGATATTATTTGGAACTATCTTATTTTTGAGATCAACATAGAATTTTGAGATTATATCCAGTCGATAATTGTCGAGTGAGAAATAAATTGGTGAAATTATCCGCTTATGTTTCCTTTATTTTTTATATTTTACTGTATTATTATTGCTGCAAGGATGAATAATTTTACATAATCGATTTAATATTAATTTCAAAATTACAATACAATACATATTTTATAAAGTTCGATATTCCCCTAAAATGTTTATAATTTTTTTTTATAATTGGCTTGAAAATTTTCCTTAATCCTTCAGCAGGCAACAATATAGATAGGTACATATTTATATTAATATGTGATGTTTATTGATTAATTTGATACCGTAAAAGCATTTATTGAATGAAATAATGAACCTTTCGTCAGGTTATTTGTTGTTATTTATTATTACTGGAAGAAATCGTTGCCGTTAGAGTTGAAGTAAATTGGTTTAGCGGGAGGTCGGCTTTCGCACCTCGAAAAAGTAATGAGGCTCATTAAAGTCCATTGTTGCAGATTGTCTCCGTAAAGGCACTCCTAGGCTGCTGGGCCACAAATTGATTTCCAGTGATTAATGCTAACCTACTGAACCATCCATCACAATATTAAACAGGAACAATTACCGACAGTAAAATAAGAAGCAGCACAAGCGGCTCGTTCATCTAACTAATCACAAAATAAGTAATGTAAAATTATTGAGAAATGCCGTTTACGTCATTGACATAGTCTGTACAAACTTTTGAGCATATATACATGGAAGCAGCATACAATATTATAGCATCATCATCTGGGCATCATACCTCTACAAATTAGGCCGTGGTAGAGTTAGAAAAGATGTCCAGATTATACACTTCCTGTCACAACCACGCTGTTATAGTATTGTATATTGCTTCTATGGGGTTTTGCCTTAAGTTAATAGCACTCCCCACACATTTATATAATTCGCCTGCAGATTCTCATTCTTCCCTCTACTCTTCTTTCTCTTCACTACATACGCCTTTTTCTCTTTCGGCCTGGGGCTCCATTGAAAAATCGTACGACACCGACAGATTTGGAATAGTGCGCGCGCAACCAAAGCAGCAAAGATGGCGCGCAAGGCGCACGTTCCAACTGAATTGCTGATGTCCCGTCCAGTGTAATATGATAAATAATTAGGTACCCTTATTAGGGTGCCCTCGAATTTTGTTAATTTTTGTGTAATCTGACTTATTTTAAATTTATATATTTATATATATTACTTTTCTCTGTATTTTCTAATAGTTTAGCTGTTTTTATATAAAACTTGCAGCATGGAATAACGACACATACACCAAAGTAAACCACCACGACTGAGTGTCTTTCGACGATTTCCCCTCTACCCCGAAAACAAAAAATACCCCAAATATAAGCGAATTCCATTGTGTAACTAACACTACGTTCGTCTTGTTATTAATTACTCTCTTCTATCTGGGAAATCCAATTTCCCCTTTTTTAGATAATTTATATTTAAGTTTTCAGGAAATTAAATTAAAAAACACCTATCAAAATTTTAGATACATGGATGATGTGTTTGCAATAGTGAATAAAAATTTCGATGTTAAAAAATGTATAATTCACATAAAATCTTTTTATGTGTCTATTAAATTCACATATGAAGAAAAATCTGAGATCTAAAAATAACTAGAATTAACAACAAAATATCTTCTAATATATTTAGAAAACCTACTCACACAAATAGATACATTTTGAACAGTTCCAACACAGATAAAGACATAAACTAGCAGTTTTAATAGCCTAATTTTTAGATTATTCAGTATCCTTATGCATGAAGAAAATTTCAATAAGGAAAAGTCTATATTAATACTGCACTTCAACATAACTTTAAAATAAATGAAATTAATAAGATCTTTTCAAAACAAAAAATAAAAATAAAAAAACAAAAATTTTTAATTTTAGATAAAACAAAAGAGAATAAAATAAGGCATAAATTCAATTATCATACTGAGTTTAATAGACACATAAAAATACTGTAAAAAATTAGAAATAGAACCAGTTTTTAGTAATCAAAAATTAAAATTAGGTAGTGTCCTTGGAAATTCAAAAGACAAAGATAACAAAACTTTAATGTCAGGAATATATAAAATTAATTGTTTAGAGTGTGATAAAGTTTACATAGACTTAACTAAGAGAAATCTAGCCATACGTTTAAAAGAACATCTGTACCACCTAAAAAAGAATAATGCCGAAAAATCAGCAGTTGCATACCATGCCTTAAACACGGGATAGTATAGACCACAATATTGAACTATTAAAATCTTGTCATAATTACGTCGACCTAAAAGTTTACGAGTGTATTTACATTTATAAATTCAGGGATTCTTTGATGAATTTTGACCTGCCGTTCGACAACAACCCCCTGTTCAATAGTCTTCAATAAGTTACAGGTAGTTTTTTAGAATATATTTAGGTATAATCTTTTTTTAATCTTAGTTAACTGTTACCGTTGAAAATGACTACTTCGTAGTTGAAATGTATATATTTGGTTATACCGATAAACATTGTTTGTAGTATTATAAGGCATTTGAATCTATTTCTTCTAGTTGAAGTGTTAATTCTTTTTTCTGTAGTATATTTTGAATTATTGACGCGGCTAATTTTATTATATTAGATTTTATTGACTTCGAATGGAGAAAAAATACGAATAAAAATTGATGAGATCTCTTACTCTCTCTTTCCTAGTCCATTTTTTAAAGTTTTACCCTCCACAGTCGACAAATAAAACAGTTATTTTTGTAACCAGATATATTAACATAAAACAACTATTACGTAATTTAAAAAAGAATGATCAATATTAGTTAATTGCCTCGTTTCTTATTCCCGTTGTACAGGTCCGAGTTAGCATCGAAAAATCGCTTCGGCTTTTTTCTCTCACGCTTGTTCCGAGTTAAGATATTGCCATGAGTAGGCAATCGAAGTTGAAGACAACATGAATCTGATTCCTTCAAAACACTTCTGTTTCAGATAACGAAACTTGTTTTCGGAGAGTAAAAGAGATAATGGAATGTTTTCTGATTGTGTGACGCCTAGTTTTTACGAATCCAAATTAGGACAAGCACTGATCTAAATGACCGTAACCGTGTAATATGATTAGGAAAGATCGAATGTGAATAAATTAAAACTGTACAGTACAACTTAATTTCGTGTAGAAAATGCGTTAGCTGTAGGTAGTATTAATTAAAATAATAATAAATTTAAGCCAATTAATAACTGAAACTTTTAAGGATCAAAAACATTTCTCCGCAAATTAATTAATTTATAATTATTGTTTATAAATTTTAAACTTTAATGTTATTTGTTAAAGGTAGTTAGTTGATCTGTTTGCAGTGATAGGTGATTCTAAAAACCCAAACATATATACAATAACGACAACAACTGTGACTTTTTTGTACTATTAATTTGTACGACTCTAAAATTGGATTTTTAAAGTCGCTGCAACCATTGGTTACTTATTACTTCCTTTAGTTTTTCTGTATATGTATATATATATATTATTCCCCATTTTTTTTCTCCACAGTGACTTGGATAAATATCCGCATAAAAATTATAAATTTTCCAAAGTTTTTCAAAAATTTTCATAAATCTTTAAATTTCTAATATCAAAACATTCTATTTTTAATTCTAAACAAAATCTTTCTGATATGATTATACTAAATTTCTAATATTAAATTGACTTAAAATTTATCTGTCAAAATTTTTCATAATTTTACAAAATTCTAAATAAATCCAAAAGAAAACATTTTTTTAAGTTCACATATCGATAAATAAAGTTAATCCCTACTTTATTTTCTCCTATCTAATACCTTTAAATTACATTCTATAACAATGTAAAAGATTAATTAAATTCTCATTTCTTAATTTTTTAAAAATACCATACCACTCACTTCCTCTTACAATTCTTTCAAAAAACTAAATTTTGATTAGAAATTAAATTTCTGAAACCTAGTTAATAAAAATAAGCAAACTGATATCAATCGGAAAGCTTTAAAATCTACTATGATTTTCAAATCGCTTTTCCTTTTTTATTGTAACTGAAATAAAACTAAAAAGTGAAGTCTTTCAGTGAAATTGAATAAAATTAAACGGTCCTTCCATTTTGGTAAAAAAAAATTATCAAAAGTTCAAATTATAAATATAAACATAAGGTTTTAAAATTTTAAGTTAAGAATTTTTATTTTCCAAAAAATTAATTATTCAAAACAGTTTTAAAGAAATTCTACAAGACTGGAAGTGAAAAGTAGGATCCAAAAGATTAATCGTGTGGCTTAATTCTTCTAAATATGGAGTTCATCTGGGTTCGAATCTCAGAAAAAACTTTGTGTATTTTGTTATTCATATATAAAGTAAAAATTCTAATTTTAATATACATATAAGTTTTCTCTTATTGTATAGGAACTATCATGACAATATATAACACTATAATAAATAAACATGAATGGTAAAACGTTATATACGTTTATTGTTTTATTGATATAACTTATTTAGTTATTCCCAACCCAGAGTGTAATAAATACAGACATCCTTGTTTAATTAATGTTTTAATGGTATTGTGGGGGCGGAATTTGTAAATTTAGACTCTTAATTATATAACATCTAATTGTTTAATGTATTGGTTTCGTTCTAAACTTTCAGATTTTAGTTCTTGGCTTTTGCTTCTATTGGATGTTGAATGTAGATATTATCAAAAATATATTATTTTTTAACAAATATTTGGCTTATGCTGTATTTTTTATATGTGTATGATTTAAATATTTTTTTAATCATTTCTTCGAATAACTTTTTTGTTTGTAGACTTTAGTGTTTAGCGAAATAATTGGATTAATTAAAAAAAAATTCTACGAAACCAATGACGATTACCATTTTATGGGTTATTCATATTTATTATTAAAATATGTTAAATTAAAAGCTCGAAAGATTAATACTGTAATTAATGTATTCCATAAAAGATAAACGTATTTTTTGTTTAATTTTTAAATCGGTTTGCTATTTGTTAACATAAAAAACATTGATTTTATTTCTAAGCAGCTACCTCAAGGAATACTCGTATCACCGTAGATATAAAACAGAGGCTTGTTAGTTTGACAAGGCAGTCAGATGATCTTGATTTTACTATTTTTTAAAGTAGTTCTTCGACTACTAATCATGAACCACAAGATGAAGATAAGCGCACAGGATTATTAATTTAGTGTGTGCCTTCAGTATACACGGTAGCAACCGCTTGTTTTGGACTGCATTAGAATGTAAGAAAAATACGACTGAGCGATAAATAGAAGAAATGAGCATTTAAATGACGTATTGATATTGATATAGTAATATTCAATACGATCTAATAGAATAATACAAAATAAAAATCACTTGGCGATGTTTCACTAAGTATAATTATGTTAATCTTAGCTAAATGTTTCTTATTTTATTTTATTCCATTAAATGCGAAAGGATATATTTCACAATTAATTTACCACCAAGTTCTAAACTAATCATATTTGTGAAATAATAGACTTTAAAGATGAGAAAAATTCGTCGAGATAGTTTACATGTTAACGAAAAATATTTCCAATATCGTTTGATTGTTTATCTAATACAAATCAAAGAATCTCGTAAGTATTGATAAAATATATAAAAACGTTAAACGGTCAGGCTATTAAGCGCATTTTATGAGACGTATAAGGCAGTTCCCATAGCAGTTGGGGTCCAAATTTTAGTTTCGGTAGCCACCTATAAATCTAATTTTATGGTGATGACTTTTGACCAACACATTTTTTTAAGCGAGATGGTTTTAGGAATAAGATTTATATGAATAGAAGACACAGAAGTTTGTTATGTTGTTGTTGTAGACCAATAATAAATAATTATAAATCTTTTTGTATAACTTGAAAATAATATTATTTTTATTTAAAAATTTCCTTTAATATATTCTTTGTTCGGATTTCGTTTATTGTTATCATTATCAACATTATTACTTGAGCTAAGACAATTGAAACCGGAAACAGTTGTATTATTAGTATTTGTTGTCCAATTTTTATGAGAAAGATAAACAAAGTGTGATATGAGTAATAGGGCGGATCACGTGTTTATTGCCTGAGCTTTGGCCTTTTATTGCATAATAAAAGAAATAATATATAAGGTTGTAACAGTCAGCCAGATAATAGGTAATAGTCAGTCAGTCAGTCACATAGTTAATTAGTTATCGCACCAGTAGTTTTAGGTCGGTTGTGCCTCTGTGTAACAAAACAATGTCAATTTATGGAATAAAGTTAAATTTGTATTAAAAGTTGTTAACAATCATAGCAAGAAACACATAAATTATAAAAGAAGTAAGTTGCACCCTTAGTTATAAGGAGTCGTCTCAACTTGGGAGACAACATTGTTGTTTGTATATACGTTACGGGTAAAGTTAGATGAGCGAGATAACCTAGGTTTACCCTGTTAAACCGCGTTTTATCCGTTTTTTTCTTGGTTAAAGTTGGATGTACCTTAAATGACTCATATAACTCAAGATGTTATTAAGCTATATTTGCGCTTGTGATAAGAGTGTCAAAAAACTGAAATCTTTCAAAAAAGGACTTGTGGTTAGGTTAGGTTGGGTTAAGTTAGATTAGGTTAGGTAAAGTAAAGCTATTGGAAATTTTTGTAACTCGAAATGTCACAACAGCTTGTCTTGTTTGAACAAATCAGTACTCGTGAGTAGATTACCTTTAAGAGAATACAGTTTTAGAATTCTAATTTTTATTTGTAAAATGTGTTTTTTGAATTAAATATGTTTTTCAAACATTAATGGCCTTGTCATCTATGGTACATCCAACTTTAACCAAGTAAAAGCGGATAAAACGCGGTTTACCTGATTAAATCCCGAAACGTGTACAATTCCAAATATATTTTGGAGTTTAACCAAGAGTCTCGGGTATTATGCTTATCTAATTTTACCCGTAACATATATATGAGTATATTTGTTAGAATGTGGAACTGACTGGTAGACTCTTTAACTAAAGGATGTAGGAGCACAAAGGAATTTTTAATCCGGAATAAATGGAATCATCTTATGTGGTGCATCTTACGTATTAATTGAAGTTTTGAATATTTTAAATGCGAAAATAATTTAAAATCAACAGACGGTGCATTTATCAACATATACAGTTAATTACACTAAATAACATCCGTTAATTAAGTTTGAATTCTAAAATTTAATTCCTAACTTTTACCATATATCATTACCATATCTAAAACAATTTTTTTGTAAGAATCGCTTTTTATATTCTGCAAATGAATGGTGATATTTCAGTTTATATTCATTACACAACTATGTACTACTAATTTTAATAGTTGACGTGGTACTTTATAATGAGTACTCGCATGTATGAGCAAAACATTTCGTGGTTATCTGAGTGTTCGTAGTAATAGGCATTATCTACTTATAAAAATATAAAATTTACGAATAACTGAACATTACAAAGTGTAGCACAAGAAAGAAAATAAAAGGACAAGTTGTACTAGTTTATTTATCAACTCGACAAATTTGTTTATCACCTGTATTGGCTGAAGTGTTTATGGCTGACTTTGAAAGCAAATTATTTAGTTTGGTAAATCCGCTAATAAGTTATGTCCATACATGATATAGATATATTGATGATATCTTCTGTGTATGGAAAGGTACAGAATGTCAATTAGATAATTTCCTTTTACTTCTAAATTTATTAAACAACAACATCTCTTTTACGATCGAAGAAGAAGTTAACAATGGTATCAATTTCTTGGACATATTTTTGAAAAAAGAATCAAATAAATTTACTTTTAATATTTTTTGTAAACCTACTACAACTGACACAGTTATTCCGGCAAAGTTTTCACATCCCAAACAAGTAAATCATTCAGTATTTCATTCCCTACTAAATAGACTGATTAACATACCTTTATCAAATACAGATTTCATTACAGAGTTATCAGCTATTAAATATATTGCTTTTGCCAATGGTTATTCCCCCCTGACTATTGATAAATTATTTAATAAGAAGTTGAAAAAACAAGTTTCTACCATATTGTACAACAGTTCTTCCCTTTGTCAACAAAAAACATTCTCTTGTCCTATCAAATATGTTAATAATTTTAACTATGAATACAAGTTTCTTTTACAAAATAAGTTCAACTGAAAAATATAATTGAAACTAACTCCACTAATCTTAGTTTAATGTTATGTAATCTTAAAGTTAGTGTTCCGTAGTCTAAAAAATCGGGTATCTATCAAGTTTTTTGTAACAATTGTGACGCTACATACATTGGACAATCAGGCAGGGCTATCGGTAAACGCATTTCAGAACATGATGCGGCTATAAGAAACAAAAAATGTAATTCCAGTGGGATAGCTGAACATTATATTGAGTTAGGTCATTCCTTAGATGTAAATAATTTCAAATTTCTGCATTCAAACACTCCCAAATCAAGAAAATCGTCTCTTAGAAAATTATGAAATTAAGAAAGCTATATTAAATAACCTTAACTTAGTTAACAATCAACTAACCACCTATAACTTCCCTCTTCTACTTTTTAATTTGTGATTACTTAAATAGCAGAGAGTAGTTCTTAATTTTAGTAATCGTCTGTATTTCTCTTATAAATGGCCTTATTACGCCGAAACAATAAATAAACTAGTGAAACTTGTCCTTTTATTTTCTTTCTTGTGCTTCGTAAAAATGCAGTTTCACAAAATATGCACCACTTCTACTTTAAATTTCATTACAAAGTGTATTTATAAATTACATGGTTTATATGTTCAATGAGAAAGGCTGATATATGTGAAAATGTATAGCAAAAAATTAAAAATTAAGGGCAATTCGATATTTGTTCTGAAAGTTAGTAAATGAATCGACGTACTTGGCACAACTTTTCAGTTTGCATATCCACTCGTTGGGATAATTTATGGTGAGTTTAAAGTCTACAAATTTATTGCCTCCGCGTGGGTGAGTGGAACGTGGTCACAGTACATGTTGTTATAACTACTACACACAGCTTACCATCCACTAACAACTACCACCATACGATTTCGTCGACTGTGATGAACGGAATAATTTAAAAATAGCGTCGGCAGACCCCACAGTATACTTTTGTCCATTATCCTGGATACTTATCCTTGTGAATACAAATTATAACCGTTTTAATAACACTGACATATACTGTTTTGTTATAGCTGACGATCCTACAACCACATTTAATTTTCGATTATTTCTATCGATTTTAACCTTTCATTCTTATTTATTTATTTACATTCTCAATTTTTAACACGAACTTTGAAGTACGCAGTCTTTGCTTCCTGAGAAATTATGTATAAAATGAAACACATCCTTACAAATTTTTTAATTATAGAAATACTTTAACGGTGTAATCTTAATAAAAAAATTTAATAATTACAAAAATGAAATACTTGATATGTTTCAATATTTATTATCAATTTTCTGACATATGCTTCGGCCTAGGTGGTCATTATCGAAGACTAATACAAGTACTGATACTTGGACTTGTATTACTGTTCGAAACATATGTTGAAGCATATCAAGTATATCATTTTGGTAATCTCTTAAATATTAATAATTCCCTTGGATAAAAATTTTTCGATGAAGAAATTTTAAGGATAGCCTGGTTAAGGATCTCCTGAGCTTTAGAACCTTCAGGATTTTCCCATTTTGCTCCAGGTTAACTACGCCACTGGTTGAACCACAAAGGAAGAGCTATTATGTATGTAAATGTAGCTTATTAACTACAATACAGATATTTTTAAATGATTAAGTAGCACATGTACTTTACATTTTTTTGGCGGGAATAACAATAAACTTTTTCTTACAACTAGTCAAAACACCTAAGCCTTTATCACTTAGAAAATAATTAATTAGTTTAGGTAATGATGATGAAGTAATTTACAGGTGCTATACTAATTTAGAGAACCAGAAGTGTTGACACTGCGCATTAGTTAAACAGGTTTATCTTGGTAGTTAATTGTTTCGTAAATTTTGTGTTGGGAATTATTTCAACAAAATCGGAGATAAAAGAAGAAGAGCACGAAACAACAACCAGCAAGTTACAATACTAAAAGAGGGCTGCAGTAAGTAACAACTGGTCCGAAAACAATCGTCATAAGTCACACGGTTCGAGGTCCAACTTGGCGTGGTCGTGAGAGAGCCTACCTGGCAAGGCACACAGGTTGACATTTTTTGTGCGCCTTTTTCTGTCCCAAAACGTATAGGTAGGGGCGAGCAATACATTTCGTTTCGTGTCCAAAACATTTTAAACTGTTTGGGAATTTAAAATTCCTAGAATTGAAACTACTTGTTAGCGATTGTTTTATGTTTAACACAGCGGTGAGTTGAAGTTTCCTTTTATTTTATTTTCTGCTCTCGTCCACGAAGGGTCCTCCTCTGCTCGTTGACCCGTCGCCATCCACATCGTTCTTCTTTTAATTGTCTCTTCTAAATCACATTCGGGAATGCCAAACACGGCCACGTACGAATTCTCAACTCCGTAGATTTATTATAAACCATTCACCGAATTTAATATCGTAATCGTCTCATATATGTGTCACTAAGGGTACCTACACGTGAACAAAGAAGAAACAAAAGCCGAAATTTCAAATTAGGTTTCTTTTAAACTTCTTAAGGAAACAAATTGTCTAGTTGTCTAGTAGAAAACGATGCATCAATTAGTAAAGTCTTCTTTGATGATCATTATTATTTTCAAATAAAATTAAAGTTCATTGCTACCCTTTTTACCGGTTAGGAAATCACCTATTTAATTAAATGCCTAACTTTTACCGGCATTAAAATTAATATCTTCTAATTACAGTCGAAAGGAAAACTGTGAACTCAGAGCGAATCAATTAAAAACCGATTATAAAATACGAATGTTAACTTTTATTCGTCAGAGTTCGTATTTTATATCTGCTGATGCAATTATGAGGAGAATAAGAAGAAGAACGGACGCAAAGTAAAGACGATTTGCGAACCACTTACAAGTCTTTGATTAACTCGAATGCGTAACCAGCTCATGTTGTAATTTTATTTACCGTTTAAAAGCTATCACTGTCACCTTTCGCTCCGAGCAAACAAGACAAGCTCCTCAACTTCTTCTTTTGTAAACTACTCCGAAGGTCTCCTCCCATTTAATTTGCTGTTATCAGATGCATCATCGGGTATTAACATTGATGAAAATCCATGGGACATTGAGCTTCTGTGGAATAAAATGCAATTCCGACCCGTTCACATGCCGAGCCACACATGTCGATGCGGTCAAAATGTAATCTTACAATAAACAACCGCGCAAATTGCACTTGAGCCATATAAGGGTAATACTAGGGTATACCAGAATTGCAGTCAACTAAACTTTTTGTACTACTTTTGTTTCTGTGTTGAAGTAATAATTGATACAGTGAGTTACTCTGGAGATTAAGTACCTTAGTTAATAAAATTCAGGATTGTGGGTTGGCACAACATCAAAAGAAGTAGTTATATTATAGTTCTTGTGTATCAGGCTATCAGTCGAGATCGGAATAGTCCTAAAGATTCCCCGTAGAATCGAGGACGAAACGTTGGAAGCAGATATTTTGGCGAGGTACAAATCCAGAATGAAGTATGAGAGTCAATGAGTTTCATATATATAAATATTCCGGTCAATACATGTTAGGTAATGTGTCATCCCATTTCCTATAATAGTCACGATCCTTTCAAGACTAACGACAAGTTGAAAGGAGCGCATTCCGAGCGTGTCGTACTGTATAATACAGCCAATACGAAAAATATGGCATTTTATAATACAACTAGGCAACTAAGAAAACACCCCAACGGCTAAACGAATGTTTTAATAGTTTACATGAAAAAATAATCAATAGTAGTTATATTATTTATTAGATATCACGTGAGTGTGATGTATATCAAAAATGGTGTACTATTTAAAGAAATTAACTGATCAAAGTGCTGGTGACAAATTTTTTCAGTTGCGGTTATATATAATACAAGTAAACATTTCATCGACCATGTAAAATAATAAGAATGATCCCTTCTATAAGGTGGAAATAAATTATTGGGTATAACAATACACAATTATTCTGCAACGTATGTATGTATTCGTATGTATTCCCCTATTTTTCTGGAGCAAGCTATGGCGTGCGACACTGCAACACCCATTAATCATTTAGCTGCAATATCTGTGTTGGTAATGTGGGCAAGCTTCATAAAAAAATGGTTGATGCGACAAACAATACCTATTCCTGTTTAAATGTTTGAAAACACTAGTTGAGAGTTTTAGAACAGACTGGGATTTCGTTTGGCTTAGCAGAGTAGTCTGTTTGAGACCCTTATAATGTATTTTTATAACTTTTAAGAAGTTACCTATTACCTTATTTTTCAATTTTTTTTAATTAGCATTATTCTTTATTCTATTGACGGAATTTCGTGAGAGAATAGCGGTTTTATTTCGCCTCTGAGGGTAAAAAGCAGTGTTTAAAGTAGACTAAAATAACATTAGAATATGTATGTATATTATAATTGTGTTCCAGAGTGAGTGACAATAATCGTCATTAACCCTACCAATATTCCATACATTTGAAATGTATTCTATGGTTTGTTAAACTTTTACCTGTAGTGTATATTTCTCTTCACATTGCCGAGCAGCGTGGTCTAGTGCTCTAGATCATTGCTTAGCATTCGGGAGGTCAGCGGTTCGAACCGGGTTCGGCTGCTCTGGTCCAAGTTTTCTGTGGTTTCCTTGGATCATTTAGTCAAATACTGGGGCAGTAATATTCCACAGATAAGATAATCTTTCATTTTTCTTTTGTCTTCATTTCGTCCGTCTTATCTTTCTCTCCCTAACTACACCACCCACCCATTCCTACGATTCCTGCAAGGAGGCTGAGAGGGCCTTACGCCCTACTCTCCGGCTTTGCACTACAGTGTAGGTCGAAAGGACTGCCCACCCACCAGCACGAGTAGCTGGTGGGAATGAAACATAAAAAAGTTTTTTTTTCATTACACCTAACTAACTATTAGTGGTTGTTATAATACTGAGTGAAATATTTGAAAATCCGGCGAAACGTTTAGTTAGCCGCTAACGAAAACAGCTCTGCTTTCTTGGTCCCGTAGCCGTATTCTAAAATGCCGAATTTTACAGATTGGCTTCGACATGTATTTTGTATTTATCAGAGAGTATATTTGGCCGTTGCAGAATAAGCCAAATCAAAAATGGCTCATCACGTGAATAATTAAGCAAAACTAATGCAGACGACACTCATTTAAACGACATCGTCGAATGCTTGTGCCACATGTACCAAAACCATAAAGAAAAGGACATGCATCGTTAAGAGACAAGATTTACCGACGAAAAGAAATATTCGGAATCCTGTAACGCTGTTGAATTTATACATTTTATATTTCGGTGGCTAAGATTTTATGACGGGATATTTTGTGATCAATTTATTTAACAGTACGCGGGTTTTATGTTTTTTATGTTAATTAACCCGTTTTTCAGTCTGGTCGGCTTCTTGGAATTTGTCGCGCTAAGTTCGTCGAATCGTTAATTTGTTCGAATTCGCTGCCATTAGCTTAGTATTAGTTGAGTCGCTCATTTGCCCTCTAAGGCAGCTATATTTTCACTTTTACCCGATGATGTTATCGAACCTTCTCAACAGTTCATTCCAATTATTTAAATAAACCAAGTGCTACTATATAAAGTCTTCGGCTATCATCAGAAATATAATTATTCCGATAGATTTCCATCAATACAATCATGTTATTTTTACTTTTCGCAAACATTGTATAGTTACAATTATACAAGGTTTTGTAAATAGTTAATAACAATATTTTACTGGGATGCAAAAACTTTTACTTCTCCTTCCTACGTGAAGATATAAAAATGACATAATACCGCTTGAAATGAATATTAATAAAACACCAATTTGTTTAATTTCCATATAATTGTATAGCCACTTAACACGTGTTTCGCGCGCACTGCGGCTTCTTCAGAAGTTTTACATGAAACTTCATCTATCTTACAAGGTTTGTTGTTAAATGCTATTTGGGTGGGTGGGGATAGGGAAGAGGTTCAGCAATGAGGACGTACTTAATTCTATTTGTTCATTTATTAAATTATCACTATTTTTATGCTTATTTATTTCTAGTATTGCTATAAATGACAATTTAAAACTATTATTGTATGTGGTATGCAAAATTCCAAAATTATCATTAAAAACATGGTCATGGTCATAGTATACTCTATTAAATACTTTGCGTAATTTGAGTCTGTTTTTTTGTGAAGGTAGTATTTTTTATGTTTAGTTTTTCCTATATAGTAATTGTTACATGAGCTGCTTGAAATTTTATAAATACCGGATTTTTTTTATTTTCAATTTTGTCTTTGTTATTCATGAGTAATTTGCTTAAAGTGTTATTAGTTTTAAAAGCTACCTTATAGTTAAGACTTTTTAATAAAGATGAAATACATTTTGTTTTTTTCGGTTTCTCGGTTTTAAGGGGGTATGTATATTAATTTTATTGCTTTCTTATATAGTATTTTGTTTAACATATTGTCTATTAATTGTATGCTATAATCATTGTGAACTGCGATTTGTTTAATTATGGAAAGTTCTTTTTTATAATCTTCGGTGGTCATAGGGATGTTTACATATCTGTTGAGCATGCAATGAAACGCAGATAATTTATGTTGTATTGGGTGATATGACTTATTGCTGATAATTGTATCTGTGTGGGTTGGTTTATGAAAAATGGAGAAATTATGTTTATTGTTTATTTTTGTTATTGTAAGATAAAGGAAATTTATTTTATCATTGATTTCTAACTCTACCGTGAATTTGATGCTCGAGTGGATGTCATTTAAAAATTTTTAAAAACTGTCTATTTGTCTATTTGTGCCTACAAAACTAATTAGGACATCATCAACATATGGAAACCAATACAAATACCTTTTATATTGCTGGGAATTTTTAATAGTAACCATTGCTGAACTTCTTCCCCATCCCCACCCACCCCAATAGTATTTAACAAGAAACCTTGTAAGATAGATTAAGTTTCATATAAAACTTCCGAAGAAGCCGCAGTGCGCGCGAAACACGTGTTAAGTGATTATACAATTATATGGAAATTAACCAAATTGGTGTTTTATTAATATTCATAATGAATTTCCATCAAGTAAATGTAGATTCGATTATATATATTGAAATTAATACCCTATCTATAGGATTTAAGAATTACATTTTTATCATTACAATTATACCTTAGTTATAGTAAAAATACTGTGTAGTTATTTAAATTTAATTTAAAATAGTAGTAGTGGGCTTTATCAACGCGAGCATTATCATTTCACGTTGATAATGCCCGTTAACGTTTTTGTGTGGTGAATAGGGGTGAATCTCTTTTGATTTTATTTTATTTAGTAACTACAGTCTCAATTCCTCTGCTTTCATTAATACAGGTTAAAGAAAGAATAGATAAAACAGTGTATAATATAAAAGCTAATATATAAGCTTTGGCTGATATACTTATATACGTTGTCATATTTTTAAAAATAAAATTCGAAACACGAAACATAGCTAGGGGTAGAATAGAGGGTACTCATAGTTATAGTTTTTACTTTATAATATTGGCGCTGCAAATCTAAGAAATATGATAAGACGTACAGTTTAACCAGCGTAAGATAATCTCTAATTATGTGACGCCCACAGGTGCGTAGTGGACGTATCTTATCTCCTACCCTCGCAAATAAATATAAATAAAATATAAACGGTAATTTTGTAAAATAAATTTATTAATTAATGGTACATACAAACTGAATATTTAACATTTTTCAATATAGTCACCTTTGTGCTCTACAAACTTTTGCCACTGATTTGGAAGCTTGAATATTCCTTCTTCATGAAAACTTTGAAGGCGAGTTGTCAACCAATTGCACACATACTCCTCTATCTCTTCATTGCTTTCAAATCTTTTGCCTCTAAGAGCATCTCCATTCTTTCAAGGGCGTGAATAAAATATAATCACATGGTGACAAGTCAGTGCTATAATGATGATATAATGATGTTCGAGGATTTCTTAGTCCATTTCTTCCAATTTATTCCTTGTCAAATCTGCGATGTGTGTGGCCTGTCGTGAAGGAGAATGGATGGATGGATCGAATGGGCATACCCCGTCGTATGATTTTCGATTTTTGTCGACTATAAGAACTCAAAATAATAAGCCGGATTCATGTTCGTTGATCCGTTGATCGTGAAGAAAATCAATGAGTAAAACTCAAACAAACCCATGAGTCAAAGAAAACAGTCGCAAGTACTTTTCCGGCTGAGTGACGGGTTTTGGCTTTGACAGCCAAAAGAGCAGCCTTCATCCTTTCTTCGCCACTCCTTACTCGCCATTTTTGATTCGGGTAGTGGTAGAGCCACGTCTCATCACAAGTGGCGATACGGCCCAAAAACCCTCCTCTTCTTGTTGAAATCGATTCAGAAGTCGTTCACTGATCTCCGACCTGACCAGTTTTTGATTTTCGGTCAACAATCTTGGAACCCAGCGAACACTAATTCTTCTAAAGCCAAGTTCATCAGTGATTATGGATTGAACACTCCCATAGCTGATATGATGATATTCTGATGAGATTTGTTTAATAGTCAATAGTTAACCGGCGATCATCTTCAACAAACTCTTGATAGCACGGATGTTATTTGTGTCATTTGTGAGACTTGTTCTTGGGCGTCGATCATGATTTTCATTTTCGACACGTTCTCTGACCCACGCATACACTCGATTATGAGACAGTGTAGCAGTGTAGCATCCCCAAACTGTGCCTTCAAACGAGTGAAAACTTCCGATGATTTAACGCCTTCATTGGTTAAATAAAAAGTTTATAATGATGCGTTGTGCAACGGACTAAGGTACCGCTACCTTGCGCTCAGTCATGACTGTACTGCGGACAGAACCGAGCACACCTGCTACCTAACTTGGTTTCCCCCTCCTTATAAACTGAACAACACTCGAGCATCGAATCCTTTAGATCGGAATTACGTGCTAAGTTAAATAGTAAAATTACCATTTATATTTGATTTACCCTCGTATTAAATAAATAATAATTGTGTAACTAAACTGGCACTACCTAAAGATGGGAAAACATAAATAAATTGGCTGTGGGTGCTGAAAAAAGATCTTGAAACGGGAAGTCAGTTATAAAAAAAAGAGTGGACAAGGTCAAAGTCGAAACCAAAATTGGGTCTAATTCAAATGCAGCATCATCCATCATTTTACCTGTTCCTGTACAACGGATACTCGTCACTCTAAAATACTCGTACATCATATTTACCTCTCATTAACCTTTCATGGGATGATGAAGGATGGAAAAACAAACAGTAAATTAAATATCATTTTGCGTAGGTGCCGATTATGGTAGTTAACTGAGAGTAGTTTCCTGCATGTATATGTGTGTGTTACAGTCATGTGTGACTATGTTTACCGTAATTAATTTATTTTCGCCTACCTGTACATATTATGTAGTTAAAATTAAACTTATGACTATTTATAATTTTATTTAGAAGTCTCATGATACTAAAATCGGTGTGACAGCATTAATTGCTTTGCACTTATTTAATTAATGAGGAATCTCTTAATTAAATAAAATTTTGATATTCTATGGGTGTAGCGATGTTGTTTTTTTATTAATACACGTGGAAACTATTATACGACACTAAAAATATTTTTATGTAATTTAACTTTAGGACACCTGTAACTCTATAGTCGAATAAACAAACGATAGGCAAATCTTTGGTGTAATGGGTAGACTGATTATCGTATTCTTTGTGACACATTTTTTAAATAAAATTGAGTTCGAGTACCGGCGAGGACGTGATAGCTGTAACAAAAATTTTTCCTCATTAATGTGAGGTAATCTGTAGTGGGTACAAATTAATTCAATAATTAATATCGCATTAATGAATTTAAAATTGAAAGGTTTGAGTAATAGAAAAACATTAGGAATTGTTTCGCTATAGAAATGAAATATTTGGTGTTTGATGGTTATAGTTTCACTTTAAAATTAACAAGCGAAAGGGTACGTGTATAAGGGAAAGAGAGGAATTAAAATTTATACTACATATGAGGGAAAATCAAATATAACCGGTAATTTTACTATTTAGTTTAAAACGTAATTTCGATCTAGAGGATTCGATGCTCAAGTGTTGTTTGGTTTATGAGGAGGGGGTAACCGGCTTAGGTAGCAGCTGCGCTCGGTTCTATCCGCAGTACAGTCATGACAGAGCGCAAGGTACCTTTTACTTCGTCTGTTGCATAACGCATCATCGTAATGTTTTTAACCAATGAGGGCGTTAAATCATCGGAAATTTTCATTCGACGCCGAAAAACAAGTCACAATTTTAAACTTAAGTTACTTGAACTATTTAGATAAAAAATTAACGATCCAGTTCAGATGCCACCTATTAATACGTTTTCAATTGTAAAAGCAATTCAATAATAATTTTCAATTGTTATATTGATTTGTAAGGGAGTTGAAGGTAGGATTACAGCTAATATAAAAATTGGAGATGGAAAACTAGAAGAAGTTACCGATTTTCGATATTTAGGAAATAAGGTAAATCAGGTTGGAAAAGCGGCAGAGATATAAAATAAAGAATATCGCAGGGTCGAGTAGCTTTTAATAAAATAAAATTACTTCTGTGCTAATTATATATATATATATATATTTGCATATTTGCTGACATATTTTTTTAAGTTTATATTAACGTAATATTTTCTGTATACTCTTGAAGCTAAATTTTATTACAATAATCATTACCAAATAACATTATGCGATTGATGTACTATAAATTTATCTAAATTATTATTATCAGTTCAGACAAATACCAATTGAGACAGCAATATTTATAATTGGTTAATTAATTAAAATGGCAAACATCTTCAGACACAAAATAAATTTGTAAAATATTCACAATACAATTTTTTCTTTTTACTTAAAATAAAATATATTTTAGTTCCTTATTCCTTTCAGACACCATAACCACAACAATCAACATAAAATTAGATGTCTTCTTTCTGGAATATATAAATAATTAGCGTATCGAATTTTATGCTTCTAGTGTCAAATAGTTTCTGAGAAAAATGGCCGTTATAAACGGACGGTCAGACACGTGACTGATGTTATAGAGATTGGGTTTTTGTTTTTGATGAATAGTAGAAAAGGAAAGTGCTTTTTGTCAATTGCTCACAGGGAAAATTTGGTCGGATTTCCTAATTATTTTGGTTTTTAATTATTAATAATTAGATATTATTAAATATTTAACGCAATATCAGGTAGTAAATTAATTTTTATCATCGTTTTATTGTAAATAAACTTGTTTAAATGTGATTCATATCTTATTGGACACGACATGTGATTAATAAAAAAAGGGTTCGTTTAAAATAAAGTAAAATAAAAAGAGAAATGATCGAAATTAAGTTATTAAAACGACGATTGGACGATGAACGACGTACCTACCTGGTCCGTTGCTGGTAACCGAAATTAAAATTAATTAAAACATGTAACTGCCCGGTGCCATTCCCAAAACGAAAGATTACGGTCCAGAACAATGAGTGATCAGTGGCCGGGTGACAATACATGATGGATAATCACGATGCCATCTCCACTGCTGCCTGGTATACACACAATCCCAAGATAACAGATAGCACAAGGCAACAATGGACTCATTTATTCATAAGCGGGTTACTCGTTTGCTGTCGCAACTAAACTAATTACAGCCTATTCCAGATATGATTTTTCAATCTGGATATATTAGCCGTTTGTTACTCTTTACGTATGCATAGCTTGAGAGAGATGTATTATCGTTCCTTCGGAAATGTCATTTCGCTTCAGGGTTTTAAATCGCCCGCTCCGAAACAAAATCATTATCATTTGTTTTTAACGTTTTTACCGCCGACGTGAGTGACACACGTGAACAGCGGAAAGATTACCCGTTCAACCAGCAGCAAACTTAATTAGTTAATGGCAAAAAGACTTACGCTTATGAATAAAATGGATCAAAGCACTCGAGTTCCTAATATGTATGCATGTACGTACATACTTTATGAAGAATTGCAGTGGCGGATCCAGGGAAGGGGGAAATGGGGTAAATTTCATTCCTTGAGAGATGTTTCACTTATTTTTTTACTGTTATTTTGAACGGTACACTGTATGCTATTCATTATTACAAATAACATCTCCAGATTTTAGGAAGAAGTTCAACTATTGTTTCTAGATACGCCCCTATTTGTAGTAGTTATAATTAGAATAGAACATAGAATTTCTTAGCTTAATTATTTACATATCTTATTATGCATATCTTTAGAAACAATACATTAACTTTCAAAATTGTTCAATTGTAAACAACAATTATTTCGCCTATAACGGCTTCTTCAGGTGGATAAATGACAGGGAGATTTAAAAGAAGACGTGAGTAACATTAAAAAAGTTAAGATTTAACTGTGGAGAATTACCAATTTCCATTTGGTCATTAAAAATTATGTTTAATTTATTGTGTTTATTAGTAAATATGCATTCCATAAGATTAAGTTTAACTTCTTTATTTAACGTGTTTAGTATCATAAACTGTTCGTTGAATTGATGTTTTTTTATTATCAAATATGGATATGTTTTATTCAGGTTAAAACTTCTTCAATGTTCGTTTATTCGTTGTTTAAAGTAAAATATTAAATTTAGTCAGTAATTGCGACTTACGATTAGATGCAGTTTGAAAGGGTTTAAAGTAACTGATTCAAGATTTAGCGAGTTCAAACCGTACCATCGAATAGGATTTTTTGTAATTATGTTGCAGACTGACAAAAGCGAGAAACAGTTGTTGTTGGAAATAAACAGAACTTTAGAAATAACAAGCAACATGTTGCAAAGTAATACCGTATTTATCATATTCTTTAAAAAATTAATAATCTCCATCTACACTCACTTTTCGTGTTTCATTCCCACCAGCTACTCGTGCTGATGGGCGGGCAGTCCCTGTGATTTTCACTCTAGTGCAAAGCCGGAGGGTAAGGCGCAAGGCCCTCTTCAGTCTCCTTTCAGGAATCGTGGGAATGGGTGGGTGGCGCGGTTAGGGAGAGAAAGATGAGACGGACGAATTGAAGACAGAAGAGAAGTGAAAGTTTATCTGTGGAATGTGACTGCCCCAGCATTTGCCTAAGTGATCCAAGGATATAACAGAAAACTTATACTAGAGCAGCCGTACCCGGATTCGAACCGGTGACCTCCCGAATGCAAAGCAATAATCTAGAGCACTAGACCTCGCCATCTACAAATACAAACAAACAAATAGAGCAATAACCCTGCCGCAATGCATCAAAATTTTTAAAGTAAACAAAACAACCTATACGCATTTTCATATTACCTAATTAGATTACAGGAAGCAATAGTTTTGTTTTAAGTAATTTGGGGTTTTAGCAATTTTTGTTTTGCCTCCCTTTTCACAAATGCCGGCTACGTCACTGCACTACCGTAAAAAAAGAAGGATCTGTTTAGTTCCCTAAAGCCGTATAAATTTGCCTAAACGTAATTTTTGTAAAAGTTTATAAGATTAGGATAGGTATTTATCAAAAGAAAATAAAAAGAAAAACGGAAAATAGAATAATAATAAAAAAATAGAAGGACAACGGAATGAGATAAGAGAAACAATGGAAGTTTTACGGTCACCTCCGTGGGGGTAAAAGATGACTATTGATCAAGAATAAGATAGGGATAACCCCGACTAGATTATAAATAAATAGTAGAAGGAACCTTGACATACTTACTTCAAAAAAGGAAAAACTAGATAATGATGTGAAAAAGAAAGGATGAAGATAATAGCAATATACATGATAAAATGTAAAAATAAAATATGACATATGTTTCGCCAGAACATTGGCTTCTTCAGGTTAGATGAGTACATACTACAGTAGTATGTACATACTAGTCAATGTTCTGGCGATACATATATCGTTAAATAAAAATTAGTGAACTTTAAAACTTTGCGTTTCATTGTTACATTTATCATTATCTATATTATGGAATTTCACCAAGTAACGGTCAAAATCATTCAATTTTTATAATAGTAATACTCAAGTGTCATAATAATTAATGGAGAAATAAATATCTGGAAAGCAAAAAAAAAGAAGCATATATAATCTATGGAAAAGAGAGATATAAAAAAGATTTACAGTTATATAAAAAGTAATGGACGTAACGAAGAAGGATAGTATTAGTTTTGAAGGTTTAAATGAATCTTAAAAACAAGAGACGCATGGGGGAGAAGTGGTACGAAGCGAAGAAATTAAGTTAAATTTGGATGTAAATGAATTGTACCAATAATCGTCTATACCTTAGAAAAGATTTTAAAACTCTAATTTCTATATTCAAAAAAAAAAAAGGAATTAAAATCTTTATTCGTATAAATATTAAGATAAAAGATCTCACATTTGAAATGCGTCCTACCAATTAGGCACAACTAACCTAAAGCCATATCCCACGACAGGTTTCGACCTATCGGGTCTCATCATGTGGGATATGGCTTTCGGTTCGTTGTGCCTACTTGGTAGGACGCGTTCCAAATGTGAAATCTTTGATTTTAATATTTATACGAATAAGGATTTTAATTCCTTTTTTTTTGAATATGTTATATCTTCGTATAAGAATACATCGGAATCAATAGTGTAATTCAATGCCGGTAGGGGTATTAGCCCTCGGAGTAGTTATTTCTGTTGATTCCATATTTATATTTATATTTATATTTCTAATTTCTAATAACTTTACTGAATCTTTTACTAGTTAAATTATGTGTCTAATAGTAATATAAGTGTTTTTCATAACAGGATGTGTTGAATTATTGTATTATAATTCTGTTGCATGTAAATGCAAATTGCAATACTCTAATATATGTAAATGTATTTATTGCATTTTTATTTTTTTTATGTCTATATATTTTCCAATTTACACTGGTTTTTTCTCTATTCATATAAGAATTCATTTTTATCACTACTCAACCTGAAATGACTAACACGCCTTTTGTATTTAACAGTATTTCATTATTCATTAAGCATTGGAATAATGACATCTTTAATATTTCCCGATTAAATTATTCCCAAATAGAAGTTGGAAAGTACAACAGCAGTTACCACAATTATTCTTATTCAGTATCTTTTTATATGTAAATTAGCTGTACTACATTTCATTCGAGAATCTTACGATTTATTATTGAAATGTAATCGTAACAGTATATGTATTAATTAATTTTGTTGTATTTGACAAACGATATTATTTAGATGTCAAAAAATTATTTGTGGGCAATCGAACGAAAGAAAATTAATTAAAACTGCTTTAGAAGTCTCTTAGATCCGAGAGACCATATAACAAAATGTCAAAGATATAGTTCGTGTTGTTCAATTCCGGTAGTTAGTCAGTTGTTAGTCGGTTGATTATAGTGAGTCATCTGTTATCAGATTTATAATAAATTGGTACAGTCCTTCGTTTCCAGCACGATTTTCATTCATGGTCGTAACAACGACAAGTCGAAAGTAAAAATATGTTACTGATGATATACTGAATGTATTAAAGAAGGAATAAAAAGGAGGAAATAAAATTTTAATTACAATACGTCCATATACAATATTTGTTTAAAAAAATATAGAATTAAAATTAGTATTAGGTTTATGATCCTAATTATTATACAGTTTTAAAAAACCTATGGTTGGTTACTAGGGGCGGCACGTATATAACAGGCGGGCTGAAAAGTTCGTAGGTTAGCATAGAAAAAATTATTTGATAGAATTTGATTTTATTATTCAATGTAGTTCACTTCAAGGGAGATACAACGATTATAGCGGTCATACAATTTTTCGATACCATTTTTATAATACGATTTGCTTTTAGCCTCAAAATATGTTAGACTTCAGTTTCGGCGATTACCTCTTCATCGGTGCAAAATTTCTGTCCACCGAGCATCCTCTTGAGGTCTGAGAAAAGAAAAAAGTCGCTGGGCGCCAGATCTGGAGAGTACGGTGGATGCGGAAGCAATTCGAAGCCCAATTCATGGAATTTTGCCATCGATTTCATTGATTTGTGAAACGGTGCATTGTCTTGATGAAACAGCACTTTTTTTTTCTTCAAATGAGGCCACTTTTCCGCGATTTCGTCTTTTAAAAGCTCCAATAACGCTACGTAATAGTCGCTGTTTATGGTTTTCCCCTTTTTAAGATAGTCGATAGTCAATGAATATTATACCATGAGCATCCCAGAATACTGATGCCTGATGCCATAACCTTGCCAGGCGACTTTTGCGTCTTTCCACGCTTTGGAGTCGGTTCATCACGTGCAGTCCACTCAACTCAACTGACAAACGCAAAAATTCGGATTTATTACGATTGAACAGCTCCAAACACTTCTTAGAACCATCGATCCGTTGTTGTTTTTGGTCGATTGTCGATTGTGAGCTCGCGCGGCACTCACTTTGTACAGAGCTTTCGCATATCCAAAAATTCATTCACGATATGACCAACATGTTCTTTTGATATCTTTAGGGTCGGGCCTCAGCTATCTTAATCAACTTCACTTTACGGTTATCCAAAATTATTTTGTGGACTTTTTTGATGTTTTCGTGGGTAACAGCCTCTTTGGTGCGTCCACTGCGAGCATCGTCCTCGGTGCTCATTTCGCCTCGTTTAAATTTAGCAAACCACTTTTATACGGTTGATTTTCATGGTTCAAATACTGAATAATGTTTATCAAGCCATGCCTTGGTTTCAACAGTATTTTTTTGCCAAAAACCAATGCTTTATTTACACACGAAATTCCTTTTTATCCATTTTTTCAAAGTAACAAAAGTTCTAATAGTGCAACAGCTATCAAATTTATACACACGTCTTTTGAAGGTTAGGGCTAACTAAAAGTCAAATAGATTTGATACTAGTAGCGCCATCTATGGGTCAGCTTACAGCCCGCCTGTTATTTGCTGAGTTGTAGAACTGCTAAAAAAAATAGCTAAAAAAAATTACACACATCTTTCCTTGAAAGACTTTCCATTGTGTCATTTTTTTCAAAATGGTTAAACGATCAAGCTGGAGTTGTTTATAACACATCAATTTTAGACAATCTAAAAAAATTTATTACTCAAAAAAACATATGGAAGCTCTATATTCCGACGTGTATGTGTTTTAATAAGCAATTTTTCTTTTGACAGTTAATTCTATAAGGAAACTAATTACTAATTGACTTCTAAGACTATTTTGCAAAAAAAAATCATCAAAAGACAATTGTGTGACTTAAGTTTTAAAAAGATCCTTTATTTATTTGTCCATTACAATCGTCTTGTGGCTTATTCAAGTGAAAAAAATAATAAACCAGGGTAAAGAACACTATTCAACAAAACCATTATTTAAAATTCAATAGTGACTGTAAGTTTAATTGTACGTGGGAAAAACTGGTTACTCTTTTAGAAGAGGAAGGTAGATATGTTCTAAAAAATGGAACGCTGTTATATTAACATATTAGAGAGTTTAATTGTACAAAGCAATAAACGATTGGAATTAAATTTATAAAAAAAAATTATGTAAAAAAAATAATTCAGAAACTAAGTGTTATTCTTGATAACACTTCTTATTTCAGAAACGTATCTTTAAGTTTAAAGTATTCCGCAGGTTTTGACTAATTACCGTTCAAACATAACTAAAATTAAAAATTCCTATTATAATGTCAAAAGTCTGCATGGGTGTCTGGACATATATCCAAATAAATAACTGCAAGCGCTTGCGTGTGTGAATGTAAGTATGTATGATAACAGGACAATTGCGCTAAAAATCACGGACCCTTGCCACTCCTAAAATAAAATAAAACTTTTGTATCAAAATATGGTCTTCTCAGAACAATTCCCGGTCAGCATTTAGATAATAAAAAATCTCGAGAGTTAATGCTAAAGTTATCAAATGACATTGAACATAATAAAGAAAACGGTGGTGCTATTATCAGTGTGTGCCGTTATTGAGGTAATAATAAAACAATACCTCCAAAAACATATTTACTGTTGTTATAGAGAGTTTCTGAAGCACTTGGAATAAATTTGAATACCAGTAAACAAAAATGTGGAAAATTTTGTGGCTATCGATTCAAAGAATATATTGCCCATCAATTTTTCAAGATCAATTACGTCAATAACATGGTGATAAATATGCAGAATAGTAATATTATTCCATCTTGTTTGGCACACCGTTAATCGAATATATATTTTTAAGACGTTTTAGTGTTGAAAAATTTATTTCAATAGTGCATGAAGCACCGAGAATCGCCATGAGTAGCCAACAATTTTAGAAAATTTGAGTAGGTGCAATACTTTTCTTGTCTTTTAAACTTTTTATTTCATTGCCAGCTCTTTTAACAAAATACAATTCTACTACTGATTTTTTTTCTGCACCTATAGCAAAATCCTCTAAAGATTCAAGACACATCGCAGTATCTGAACTGAGGCTTTCCTACAGTTATTTTACCACTTTATCGAAAATAACAAAACAAGTTGTAACTGTCTCCTCAGTAGTCGGAAAATTACAATTTTTGACATTTGACCCAAAATCCAAACGTTTCCTGCGCACTAGAAAAAAAGGGGCTGATCTAAATCTACTTTTTTATATGAATTTATAACCTCAATATCTTTATATGCTCAAGATTGATATTAAGATTTGATTCTCGTATTTAAGAAAAGTCGTAGATTAGGAAGCACATGAGCACCCATGATGTGTCATGGGTTGATTTTCAAGACATGGCAGAACTAATATGTTGATTGGTTAACCTAAACCAAACCTGTCGATTTTGCACTCAAAAAGGCGTTTCACGTGTATAATGTATACCTCTTTATTTTTGAAAAGTATTTGATAATGTACTCTTCGATAATGACCGGTTAGGTCCAAACGGCTATCACAGATTGATTTAATAAACTAGTTGAAACTTCCAAATACACTTTTTATTTCAAGTTCTTATTGAAAATGTTTCATCAAAATTACACCACTGAAGGTAATTCTATTATTGAAAACAAATTGGTTAGGTTAGGTTGCTGAGCTGATAAAAAAATAATTAGGTTGGAATTAAATTTAGGCAGAAAATGCGAAAATGAAAATACATCCACCTGGATGAGAGGATTGAAAAGGTGATATGTGGTATGAAGATGATGACAACGGTTCGAAAGAAGAAAAGTTATTATTATTTCTAAAGAAAATATCTTATATTATTAGAGTAGATTAAGAAAAACAATGTATTTATAAAAGCGTTTCACGTGTATAATGTATACTTTTTTATTTTTCTTATATTTCTTATAACAATGTATTTATATATGTATATTTCATAAATAAATATTGACAAAATAAGCTCTATGATGTTAGTTGTGTTTTATTGGTATTCGAATTTATGAACGCATATTCCACAGTCTTATGTTACCTTGACCGCAAAATCGACATATTTAAATGAAACGGAACAAGTGACCGCTCAATCTACAATTTTTACATTTTACCGCAAATTACACGACCGCTCGATCCAAACAACCGTTTTCGCTGTCACTGCAACCGCTGGTAAGGTATGGTCTTATAGAATGCTAGTTCAAAGTACGTAATTAGACCTGCTAACCTTATCTATGTATCAGGCTGGAAATTTTTCACCCCATCCTTGAAGTGTACTAGGAATACCCAACTCTACAAGAAGGGTTGCTTTTATAAATATAATGCTATAACTGAAAATTTAACAGTCGACCAACTTAAAATTACTTTAAGAATAATAAAGTAAAATGTACAATTATATTTAACAATTTAAAAAATTATTACCGGTTGATTTGCGATACTTTTTTAAATACCGTTACTACTAATCACTCTCTGTTTTCAAATTATTAATTAGAGTTCTGGCAATCTAACAAAATATCGTAGTACATATAGAGAAGAAAAACGTGGGAAGGCGATTGTGTCAATTAATAATTATCTTTGAAATGTTCCTTAATTAAATTCTGTGCTAACGTACGTCAAGATATTTGACTATGCTCTTCAATTCCAGTAGTCCTTTACTAATCAGATAATGTTTTGGTGTACCGGTCGGATAACCTTCGTTTTTTATTAGATAACTACTTCGCCTTAGCGAACTTTTATTAATTAAAAGAATCAGATAACAATTTTGTTAATAGGCATGTAGAACCTACCACTTGTCTTAAAATTAGGTAGGTAGATATCTGCTCCCTTATATCAGAACAGTAAATATTTGTTTCAACATAAATAGAGGTTTCTCATTTTATTTATCGTTTCCTATTTGAAGATAATGTTTAGCAATAATTGTGAAATATGAATATAAATACGAGGGTGGATCAAATATAAACGACCTTTTTAAATTGCTCGCCGGATAGTTGTTCAAGGCCTATTCGGGCGTTAGGAATTTGAAGTGAGAATATTAGGTGGCATAGAAATGACACATCGTATTGCTGCGTTCGCTTGGTTAATAGCTATCACAATGAGTGAGAAAGAGGTGCATAGCATAGAGGTGTTGCGCAACGAATTATTATCAAGTTTCTTACACGTGAAAACGTGAAACCAGCTGAAATTTTGCGCATATTGCAAGCACAATTCTGAAATGAAACGCTTTCGTGGACACGTGTAATAGCTTGGTGTAAAGAATTTAACGATAGGCGTAATCGTGTCGAATATGTAAATCATCTTCGTCGTCCGCGCACCATCATTTCGCAGGTTAACATTGCACGCGTTAGAAACTTTACCTTATTAAAAGGGACCGCCACGCCACTGTGCTTAAGATATCTGGTGAACTCGACATCAGCTAATAAATTGTATTTACCCTACCATTAAAAATAGACCGACTAAATTTAATTGTTTTACATTTTTAGGCAGTATTTCCAATAAAATAAGTAATAACAAAAAGTGTATAAATAACAGTTTTATTTCCTTCGAAACCAACAATTCGCACAACAATTTATTTTTAATAACAAATGTAAAATACCTAAGGGAGCCAAGTGAGCTGTTGATTTATTAAGTTGTACAGATTGTATAAATGTTTATGTAGGACAAACAGATAGGGCTTTTGATATTCGCATCCGTGAACATTACAAAAGTTTTATTAATAAAAAAACTGATTCAATATACAACATCTAATTAATTTTAATAATGACTTCAAAACTTTACATATTGAAAATAAAGGGATTAAACTCAATTTATTAGAACAACTAGAAATAAATAGATTCAGTAAATAAAATATTATTTTAAACGACCAATTTGAAATCACAAATTCTCCACTGCTAAATTTAAATTTGTTACATACCCTTACCACCCTATAACTGTTAATAGTCATTTTAGGTATAAATAAATGTGTAGTAGACTAAGTTTGTATTATCTTCGCCTGAAGAAGCTATTGTATAGCGAAACAATATTGTAGCAATACAAATAAAATTTATTTGAAATTTTTGCTGTGTGTATTTTTCACTTCCTAAATCTTAATATTTATGTTACATGTAAGACCAGTAACACAATATACTAATTTCAGTACGGCAACATGAATTGAAAGTTATCTTTTACATATGCATTTTCTCCAGGTGCGGTTTAGTTCTCGTACTCTTTTTCTTTCATATCAGTGGCTTAACAGCTACAGTATCATCAAAGAGGTTGCCATAAAACTGTACCTTAGTGGTAATACAAAGTAAACGCCGCCGTCGGTCTCATTTCGTGCAATAAACAATTCTAATGCACGTAATAACAATTCGCCACTCAAATTTTCGTCTAAATCTTGTGCACTGTTCGTCCGCGAGATGATAATCTCCACGCAGGTAGGTATAGTGTATATGTGATGAATATGCGCGGGGTCCGAGTGAGAGTAAAGCTCAAAAGCACCGCTAGCGACGGTGCTTGTGACCAAAACATAATCCTAATAAATCCGTCATGTGTAGAACGCGCAGGACGTATTCGAAGCACGTCTGCTTCCTTCAGATAGCATCACCGACCGATGAACCTGGAGCACTATTTGTACGGATGAGAAACGTATCAGTGAATCCACACATAGACAAAATTGCATACTCGGTTGCGACGTTACATCATGAGTATGAAGATACCCTTCCGTCGCATGTGAGCAGGAAGTCATGCGAGAGATCATCGTTCATGAGAACCCAACCGACGTTGGCGCTGTTTCTGTTTGTCTTTCTGCAAACGACCGTTACAATGGGTCGTCTTTGTCCATACACATAACTTTTAAAAATAATGTATAAAATGTGTTTACCTAGATCCATTACGCTATGAGATACTGGCAAATTTTGATCCATTACAGTAAGTTCTAATAAGTCAATTGCTATGTTTTTGTGGATGGCTCTCCAGAAAGAGCTAGGCGTAAACAGGCGGATAAACGACCGAAAGGACTATCAGAAATACCCTATGCACAATTGTTAAAATATTGCGTTTGGACAAATTATTCAAAGACATACGAAAGGTATTCTCTCTTTCTTACTGCCTCATAATACAATGGGGAGATAAGCTGAAATAAAGTATGTTAGGGGAGTTTACTGCAACACAGTATCCACATACCATGTCATATAAAAAACAAAAATAGGTATAAAATGAGGAAGAGGAATTTAAGATGGTTTTTGATTTCTTCGATAAAAATGCTACTTTACAGAGGTTCGATTAAGGAATCATAACTGAAAACCAACGCATGATTAACAACAGATGTGGGTAACTGCAGAAAAATAGGGAATAAGCTACCTACGCTTCTATCGATGTATAGCATTCCAAACATGGTAGAAATTAAAATTGCGTAACTCGCATGGTACAATTTCAAGGAATGCTTGGTTTTTTCTTAATTTTTGGACTCTACGATTATAAATTAGTCCATTGATACAGTTTCAGTCAACAACTTCACCCAAACCTAAGGAAATAAAATAGGAAGGAGTGTCCAACGACTCTGTGGTAATAAATTAAATATTCGAAATTGTAAGCTGATACTTACCATTCGGTTAGTAGGCCAATAAGCTATCATATACATAACGAAAATAATAATAATCAGGATCACTCATAATCACTAAATCATTAAAAGGAATTCGAAAATGAGCTAGCTATATTTAAAAATTGGCGAATGCGCTGGGATTAATATTTTCGTTGGTAAATATTTTCTTGGCTTTATTTTCAATAAGTTTTATCGATACTTATCCATATTACTGAATACTCTACGTACTATTTAAATAAAACAATAATTAAGAAAATCAGAGGTAACTGTTAGAACAATAAAATGGTAATTGTAACGATACTAAAACACATCCGATAAGATATATGTTAAAGCAGCACCCACACGAATTGGGAAGAAATATGGGCCTTTTAAAAGGAACCTTCGGTTCGATTCAATAATATACTTCCCGTCTACTGCTGTTAACGAGGTTATTTCGTTGAACTGCAATAAACACGATTAAATTTCGTGTCGAACAAGAACAGATGTAACTAGCATTCGGTATTTCGATCGGGGGCTAGCTGCTTGTTTAGTTTGTTCGAAAACGAACACTTCTCTGCATGTACAGTAACTGCACGAGAAACTGGCGAGTTTAGGCAGAATTCTGTTGGTGAGAAAATTTGAGAAACTTAGACTCTCGACGCAATTTAGAAGTGATCTTTAAAATATAATACGATTTTGTTTGGTTTAATTAATTGTTTGACGTTTAAATAAACAAAAACAAGACGACTGCAAGGGCGCATACAAAATTGTCCATTACACGCGTTAGAAACCTTATTGAAGGGAACCGCCACGCCACGCCACTGTGCTTCAGATATCTGGTGAACTCTGCATCAGCTATGGAATGTCCACACAATCATAACGAAAAACTTGGGATTGGTCGATATTTTACACGAGCGAAGAACCATTAATGCAGCCTAATTCTGTAACCTTCTCAGTTGGGTAAAACTTGCTTATCGCCGAAAAAGGAGGACGCACCCCATTCGTAACGTGTTACTCTTGCACGATAACGCTAGGCCTCATACCGCAGCTTTAACGCAGGCCAAAATCGGTAAAATGCACTGAACTCAGCTGGAACACCCTCCATATAGTCCAGACCTATCCTTTTGTAATTTCCACATGTTTGGGCCCCTCAAAGGATCACTAGGAGGCGAGCGATTTCAAGCCGATGAACAGTTGCTTCTTTTTATGAAAACGGGATGAAAAAACTACCAATGCGTTGGGAAAAATGTATAGACAAACAAGGGGGATATGGATATGTCGAAGAATAGAGAAATTTGTGTTATTGTGAAACTTTTCAAATAAATATTTTATGAACAGACTCGTTTATATTTGATCCATCCTCGTATTTTTGGGACTAGCACCGAGACTTCAAATTGGGAATGATAGGAAATACTAGGAACGCATATGGTGGAACAAGTATCAGCGAAATTACAGTCTGTTACATGTATTGGTTTAAAAAATACTAGGTAGTTACGTTCGCAAGAATCGCAAGGCGAAAACTTCGTACCGCATGTGCTTAACGGGAACAGATCCGATGGAACTGTGACGCTAACAGAAAAGCGGACGAAGCAGTCATAATCACAAATGTCAAATCACAAATACTGAATAACTGAAATACTGATTACTGATTGCCAATCGCCATTACATTACATTGCCTGGGTTCCAGCCGGGATCCAGACCCGACCACGGTAAAATTTCCGGAATAAATTATATCATCATCATAGTTTGCATATTCTCACCGTTATTGCATATTTTGCCTAAAATATAGTGAAGTTGCATATTTTCGCTATGTTTATAATATCTTTTCCGTAGGGTACCTAGCTAATGAATGAAGAATTTTGAGAAAACAACCGATTTTTTTATAAATTTAAATTTCCAAATTTCCCAGGCGAGTCTCAGGATCCCCCACTCACTCATCCCATGACGGCATCGCTGATGATGACCTGTTATTTTTTAGTCCGTTCTAAGTATCCAGATTATATCTTTCCGATTCTAGGATTTGAAAATACTAGACCGGCCATTTGATTCATAAATGCTGATATTGTAAAACAATTGTATTTTTCAAGATAGGTTTTTAATTTCTTCCACAAATAAAACAAATAATAACATTACACTTCTATGATTTATCATATCTAAGTTTGATGGAAACTCGTCTTGTGATAAATTCTACATAGGTCAGACGGGTCGTACTTTCAAAAAACGAGTCAGCGAACATAAAAAATCTTTTGAAACAAACAACTTTGACTCAAATAATGCTATACACCTAATCGGTACAAAACATTCTTTTAATGTAGACTATGATGTCCTGCATGTTGTAAATGTTGTCTCTTCTAGAATCAATGGAAATTAATAAATACAAAAATACAGGACAACTGTTGAATGAAGAAATTGAATTAAATAACTCACCACTTCTCAATTTGTTTGTTAAATTACCCCCTCCTTAGCCTTAGCTGTATATGTCTATAAATATAAGTACGATTTGTATTAGTTAAAGTTTATTATACTTCTGAAGATGCCTAAGTTAAGCGAAACATATGTCAAGTGTTTTAATATATTGTGGAAATTAAACTTTGTGTTTCATTTATTTATTACACTTACTGTTTTTAGTATTGCTTGTTTTACTACACTTAATGCACCCATTCATCCCGGTGAATGGGTTGATTGACATTTATCAAGCTATTATTGAAGAAAATCCTGTCAATATATATCGCTAAAACTATAGATCTTCTGAAGTATATACACATATAAATATCGCTGTAGTAATTTGGTGTGATTTAAATAGTAGTGAGTCCGGCATGCACGACTCGGGCAGCTCCTAAAATCGTTTGCTAATAAATATAAACGAAGCCGAAGAGAGAAACAATAGGCAACAGGTTCATGTAAATATGCAATAGCCGGCATTATTCATAGTCGAACTCGCTCGCAATTCATATCCGCCGTATTAGGAGAAACGCTGCTGCCGCCCTCGCCCTCCGACCCCTTGCCGGGTTCCGTCACCGGTATACCGTCCGACCAGATGTACAATCTAGGTAGTTGTCGGTCGTGGTCATTTCCAACAACTACCATAAAACAATGATACGTATATGCTATTGAGCTTGTTTTACGACCATATAGCACTACAAAACACTACATTCATACCGGGGAAAATCAGAAAGTATAAACTAAAACATTTTGATGGTAAAGCTACGGTTCCCTAGGATATCGGTGCCGTAATAGAACAGCCGTAATAAAACGTTGCATTGTATTTGTGCGGTATGTTGTCTACCACGTAAAGCGTCACCTCATTTTCATTACGGTCGTCATAGCGGTAAGAGACTGCGTGAGCAACGTATTATCGCGAACTGTACTTGCGGTTTTGTTGGTTCAGTCCTAATTAACATCACCTTCCTGGATGCGTCTGGCATGTTCTAGTAACGATCAATAAAAAGACAATAGTAATACGGGACTGTTATAGAACGTTTTAGAAGGAATGCTGAATACTATAAAAATGAGTGCACCGGGCGGACCGAGTCAGTTTGTTTACATCGTGCGTTGACAAGTGATAGGCAGGCGATATTAATAGAGTGGCGGCAGTTGGATGCGAGTATAAGTAGAGTAGTATAAGAGAAATAGATTTACTAGTGTGAAAAATTGTGTAGATTTGTGTTAATCAGAACTGTAGTTAATTTAATTTTAGTTGTTAATAGAATTCGTTGTTTTCGTTCGTTTAATTGTGTTTTCGTGACTGAACACGTCACAGTATTTTACGGTGATGACGGACGTCTTTAAGTTAATCTGCAAATATTTTTCAACCTTAAATGTTGAAAACTGTAAACTATTTGTTGCACATATCATGTACACATTTACAGTTTGAATATTCGAACCTTTTGTAAAAAAATAGAACTATCTCGAATGAAACCTTCATGTTAAAAATGGAATTGTATTGAAATATAATATAATAAATGAATACAGACAGCGTAGTTGACGCCATCTGTAGATATATATCCTTATAAAAGGACCTTGTTAAACATTACTGAATTCCACAAATTAGTAGCAAAGATTTTACAGAGAGAACCCCTCGTGTCCGTGTTGGCTCTGCCTTATCACCCAGCAAACCCGTTACGGCCGGTGTCCCACAAGGCTCCAAATTATCTCCCTTTCTGTTCAATTTATTTCTGCGCAGACATGCCATTTCACCCTTCGATTGTTACTACTCTTTACGCCGAGGACATCGCCCTTATAAATTATAGCAAAACCATTGTTCATTGCACCGCTAGAATCAGCACGTTTCTGCAGCTGTTCCTAAATTGGTACCGTAGATGGAAACTCTCCATTAACGAAGCCAAATCGGAAGAAATTTTCTTCTCCCGTAGGAACCGAACCCCTCCTTCCATCTCCGTAAATAACCACCGCATCAAATGGAGCAATTCCGTAGCATATCTCGGCGTCGTCATCGACAGAAAGCTCACTTGGCGACAAAAAATACAAACCACCCGTGCCAAGGCCCTGGGTGCCTTTATTTCTCTCAAGCCCTTCTTCCACAACAGTTCAATCTCCCACCAAACCAAAATCCGTGCGTTCAACGCAATTATTAGGAGCATTTGCTCCCATTTCATTCCCATATGGGACTGCCACCCCCACCGTCTTAAAATCCTCCAAGGCACCTACATGCGGATCCTTCGCTCCGCACTCGACTATCCCTGGTTCGTTAGAAACTCCCAAATTCTGAAGGAAGCCGGCCTACCGTCGCTCCCCGAAGCTGCAACCAATTTCGCGGCAAATTTCCGGGTCTCAACGTCAGGTCAGCCGAACCCGTCTATCTCAGCACTTTCCGACTTCGCATCTTGCTCTTGCCACGCCTTCTGCTCTGAGCTGTTACTTCCTGCTCACTCCTAGTTTAGCGCGAGTGCCCACCCATCCCATCAGAGGTGGGCCACCGATACCCTTCACCCTTCTTCCCAAACTCCCCTTCCCTCACCACAATCGATCAATTTCTCGCTCCCAATTATCCCAGGGATGCATAACTTTCAGGCTGGTCGCCATTTTCGAGGAGGGCATTCCCTCCTCCGTCGGGGGGTATCTTTTGAAGATTTCCCCTCCTTGAGGATAAATTAAAAACAAAAAAAGAATGGTATACTGCCGGAACTGTCCACGACGTGCTGATGAGAACCAATGAATTCGAAATCACGGTACACGTCTGACAGTTTCGGCAGAACGCTAACTAAGAGCATATTTTTGTTTTGTTATAATATAATAAACTGCAATTCCAATTATTCACCTCTGAATTATAGTTACATTATTTGCATTCAACATTCCGAGAATGTAATTAGCTTCGGAAATATTAAAAAATTGTGAACATAGACAATATTACCTGAGTTCTTACATTCAACATTTCGAATTGAAATATTGAAGACTAAATGATATGACCTGAAGTGCAATAAGAATATATACAATTAACTGTGATGATACAGATATTCGTTTTAACATTTAAGAGTTAATGACTCGGTTAATACAACATTACGTTTCCCAAATTTACAACTGTGGCCAACGCTATAAAACTATTTGTTGCCATATAAAGGAAACCGCAGCTTAGCTATGGGCAAATTAGAAAAGGAGTTGGACTAGTACGAACTGTCTGATCCATTATAGGCTCAAAAAAATATTCTAATGCTAAACTGAGTACTTTTTACAACAATTCAAGATACATATGTACCTTCCTATCCGAGACTAATACTTTTCATATAAAAGTAGAATAATTAAAAAATCCTCCGAACGTATACTTCTGAAAGTATCTATTGATGATTTGTTGCTATTTATTGAATTGTTGACTTTACTAATAAAATATGATGCATAGTGAGTAAATTATAATATTTAACTGAGATATAACAAGATGAACAAAAACAAATGTTGCCCCAATTAGAATGGAAAATAAAATATTGGATTCGAATTCAGCACACTTAAAAATATGACAAAATGTTGAAGTTAACGATTAGAACGTCAACAAACATATTCTCACGTTTTAGGTGATAATTTTTTATGTTCTGATGCCCCACTGAGACTGATTATAAAATAATACCCCATCAAAACCTTAATAAGAAAAAAAATCTAAAACATTCTAAAACTTTGTTAAGACTTAATAACAATATTTGAGTTTTTTGCGTTTTCGAAGTCGTATGTAAAATACAAATGCGCAGAGTTAGGAGGGTAATAAAGAGTCGGGGGGGGGGTGATGTATGCGAGTTTAAAAACCAAAGAACTAGGGATAAACAATATGAGTTTATCGACTTGTCGCTGTTATGTTTAACTATTTGTTATATTTTTTAGTATTTAATTACGTCGTTACTTGGATTTGGAATTTGAAAATTGGCATCGATATTGGATAGTTTACTTTTGGTTCGTTATAATATCCAACATTTGCCGTTTATCATCGTTATCTTATTCTTATATCCAAGTTGGTAGAGAAACCGAAACCATTTGCAGAAAAGGGAGATAGATGTATCAGTGTTACGACGTATTCCGTTGTTATAATTGTTCTGTCTACTCCTACAGACACGGTCGAAATGTATGGAATTATGTGCACGAGCAGCATTCGAACGTGCAACTATATGGAGAACTCGAAGGCACATCGTTGACGTCTTCGTGGTTGCCGGAGACACCGCAACAACAACAACAGCAACAGCAACAAAAGAAAAACGCCCTCAGCATCCTCGAGTCGCATCCATGGCTGGTGGCGGCGAACAGTGCGGTATAATAATGCATTCTAGCCGCGCTTGTCAACGGGATTCATATATAAGAGGCAAGCGCAATAAAAAGTGAAAGATGAATGTATGCATGTGAGGCTCGATTTGTGTTTTGGCGCTGGCCAAGCGACGCATTCCGCGCGTCCGTCCTTCCGCACGTCGCGCGCCTGCGACCGCTTTTTGTACGCGCGCGGGGATCGTAGGTGGCCGGGTTTTTGTGTCGCGATGCGCCACTTTGATATTTCGGACGCGGATCGGAATCTGCCTGACCGTCCCGATAACTATATGTCCCGATCAGATTCTTATTCAAATTAAAATTGCTCGGATTACCTGAAATATTCATTAGAACATGAGAGAAGAATGTCTGATACATCATTTTTTTCAAGCACGACTTTCAATGTTTTTATCCCTTTTTGCTCCGGATGGGTACAGGATATTTCGCCCCAAAACTGCCAAAATGATTGGCAATAGTTATTGTACTCTGTTGATGCTTCAGTTTTAACGATGAGTCGTTAATAGGATTATTGGAAATCGAGAGGTCGATTACTGACCAAAACAGAAATTTATTGATAAAGACCTAGAGAAAGGGCTCAATGTACAGTGTTACAAATCTAATCTAAGCGCAAATATTTCAAATTTGGAAACCCATACACGTAGAAAAGGCTTCTTCTTCTTCCCTCCCGTTGTTAAGATGGTAGAGCAAAGAAAGTAATTTGTGCATATTCCATCGTTAGATAAAAAACTGGCCGGAATAATGATTTAATTTTTGAAGTGGCTAAGTTTTGACAACTAACATCCCCTAAGATGTCTCCCATCGAAAATGATATCTGACATTACTTTATTCTCTTCCATCCGGCTACGTCTTCATCTAAAGTTTTTTAAATTACTTCATTACATAGAAAACATCTTTCTCTAATAATTTACATTTCACCTTTTTGAATTTTAAGCAGATCTAATTAATTATTTAGCAAATTCTATTACACACTGCCCAATACAACACTTCCAAAAAGAGGCATTGCCCGAAAGTAAAACTGTTGCATTTTCATAATCCTTTTTAAATTCTTAGAAAGTTTTGACTGTCAATACTTTCTACTATGTATCGATTTAATTATCTGTCTTCGTAAACATATTGTGATCAATGACCAATAAGTAGATCTAAAATAAGTGCACAAACGATTGTAAATACCGTTTGAAAGATATTAATGGACAAATATTTATATCTGACGAATCGATCTTTTCTTATCGTCTATGCTTTTGTTTTGGTATGAAGCATTTTTAATTATAGACTGTTAATTGGGTGCCGCTTCATGCACCATTGCAAACTAGTTAGAGCGTAGGTAGTCATGTATATTGGAGCATCAGATATTTTATTGTTGTGATGTGACAAGAAGGCATAAAAAAATGTAGACCGCTAAATAACCAAGTTGGGGCAGCACTGTAAAAATAATTAAGTTACAAAATCAAAAGTCACTGTTGAAGATGTAAAGCTTACACAGCTATGAAAAATTTATATTGACACTGTTTAATATTTACGAATATAAAAAGAAACAGAGCTGAAGGCAAAGGTAAGTGGAAAATCTTTTTTTGTTTTTAATAGACAACATTACATAAGCAACATTGTGGGGATGTATTTTTTGCAATTATAAACTAAACGAACGCGCCTCCCAATTGTTTCAATTGGAACAGTTAGAAAAACATGGTAGAAACCTTTTAATTAATGTTTTAAATACACGTGTACATAACAAACCATAAATTTTGGTTAAACTTTGTATCACTAAAAATATGTTCTTGAGCACTATTCTGTAGAAACTGCCAGACGTGAATCGCGATTTCGAACTCATTAGTTCTAGTCAGCACGCCGTAGACAGTTCCTACTGTTTTTCTTGTTTTTCATTTATCCTCGAGGAGGGGAAATCTTCAAAAGACACCCCCCGAAGAGGGGGTAGTATCGCATTCGCCGAAGGTTATGCATCCTTCGGATAGTTGGGAACGGGAAATGGATTTGTTGTGGTGGGGAGGATGGCGTAGTTGAGTGCGGAGCGAAGGATCCGCATGTAGGTGCCTTGGAGGATTTTAAGAGGATGGGGATGGCAGCCCTATATGGGAATGGCGTAGGAGCAGATGTTCCTGATCCACAAAACACCAACCTATCTCTTGGCTTTAAACAGCGTTCGACGAAATTAAAAATTATCCACTGATTGTGAGTTCATTAATGTTCCACTAGGTTCTTTGCGATGAAGGATTTGGACTTGCCAAATTGAACTCATCTATGGCTTGGCCTTTGTTTGGATAAAGTACAAAAATATACATGTGGATACTATTACAGAATTGATACAGATATGAACTGAAACAAAATCTTTTAAAAAGTTAATGAAAATGGCATCTTTCCTATAGCCAATTTGTTTTATTACATAATACGTTTAGCCTATCAATGTTAGAAAATAATTTCAATTAAAACCCAGGGTAGCATTTAGATACAATGATTACTCTGAATACATATCGTGTATTTTCAATGTGAAATATAATCCATTTGAAGGAATTTAATCAAGTTGTAAATCTAAAGGAAAACACAAGAAACCCCCTAAAAAGTCTTTTCAGGATAATTGTTGAATCACTATTAAATTTTAGAAGTCATTTGGAGACAGAAAATTTAGCAAAACTGGTGACTAAAGAAAATGAGAAATAACAGGCGGGCTGAAAAGTTCGTAGGCTAGTATAGAAAAAAAAATTTGTTTGATAGAATTTGATTTTATTATTCAATATAGTTCCGTTTGAGGGCGATACAACGATTATAGCGGTCATAAATTTTTCGATACCATTTTTATAATACGATTTGTCTTTAGCCTCAAAATATGTTAGGCTTCAATTTTGGCGATTACCTCTTCATCGGCGCGAAATTTCTCTCCACCGAGTATCTTCTTGAGGTCTGAGAACAGAAAGAAGTCGCTGGGGGTCAGATCTAGAGAGTTCGATGGATGCGGAAACAATTCGAAGCCGAATTCATAGAATTTTGCCATCGATTTGTGACACGGTGCATTGTCTTGATGAAAGAGTACTTTCGTTTTCTTTTAAACGCTCCAATAGCGCTATGTAATAGTCGCTGTTAATGGTTTTCCCCTTTTTAAGATAGTCAATGAATATTATACCATGATCATCTCAGAATACTGATGCCATAACCTTGCCAGCCGACTCGACTTTTACGTCTTTCCACGCTTTGGAGTCGGTTCATCACGTGCAGTCAGTCCACTCAGCTGACTGTCGATCTGTCTATTGGACTCCGGTGTGAAATGATGGAGCCATGTTTCATCCATCGTCACATATCGACGCAAACGCAAAAATTCGGATTTATTACGATTGAACAACTCCAAACACTGCTTAGAATCATCGATCCGTTATTGTTTTTGGTCAATTGTGAGCTCGCGCGGCACCGACTTTGTACTGAGCTTTCGCATATCCAAATATTCATTCACGATATGACCACGACCGACACGTTACTTTGATATCTTTAGGGTCTCAGCTATCATATCTCAATCAACTTCACTTTACGGTTATCAAAAATTATTTTGTGGACTTTTTTGATGTTTTCGTCGGTAACAGCCTCTTCGGGCCGTCCACAGCGTGCATCGTCCTCGGTATTCATTTTGCCTTGTCTAAATTTAGCAAACCACTTTTCTACGGTTGATTTTCCTGCTGCAAAGTCCGAATAATGTTTATCAAGCTAAGCCTTGGTTTCAACAGACACAAACAAATTTTTTTTCGCCAAAAAGCAATATTTTTTTATTGTATTTTAACATTAACACACGAAATTTTTTTTGTATCCATTTTCTTCAAAGTAACAAAAGTTCCTTCACTAAAAATGCTATAACTCAGATACTAATAGTGCAACAGCTGTCAAATTTATACACCCGTCTTTTGAAGGTTAGAAATCATATGGATTTAATATTAGTAGCACCATCTATAGGTCAGCCTACGAACATTTCAGCCCACCTGTTACATCTGACTGGCATTATCATTTATGGAAAAATCTGTAAATGTATAATGTTTCATTACTGTTCAAAACGTTTTGTTTTAAATAAGTCACCCCGCATATGAATAATGCCAGCATTTTATCCATCATGCACCACGTATCTGATTAATTTTTTTTTTTTAAATATTATATGAATAGACTTTCGAATTGCTTACTAGCCGGTCATAGGTACCCGTGCACTTTTTGTTTCTTGTTTACGTTGGTTGATTGGATGTTTTTGTTTATTTCTACTTGTTGTTAACTGTCACGGTTCGTAAGCTTTCCTATATCATGTTTAATCGGATAAGGAACTGCTGACGGTTTAAATAAATAAACAAGTGAATAACATGGGTTTGAAGTAAACGATCAGTGAGCTTTTTGTACCTCGTTACTACTTCAGGTTTTCTTTTGCTGATATGCAAACCACATGTAATAAATATTTATAGATATATAATATAGGTACATATTACATACTTACTATCTACTTAGAAAGAATTGCATAGGAAGTACTAAAGACTTTTAACGTCTAAATACGTATATTTATGTATAGATAGACATTCAAGTGAAAACTGGTAAAGTTATTGTACACTGTTAAAGCTATGTGTAAGTTTACAAACTATTTATTAAACAGATTGTTAAACTTTACGATTTGTTTCAGTTATTTTCACTTGAAAATTTTGTATAAATTATAAAAAAGTTACATATTTGTTGCATTAGTCAAGTACGAATAGTATTTTTACAAAACTTTCCTGTAATCTAGCCTAAAAATTCTATTAAATTTACTGTGCATTTCTGTAATTTTATTTAGTAGAGGCAATGTTTTGTAAAATTATAAAAAAAAGTTTAAATTTCATACGATGTAAATATTTATAAATATAAATATGGAATCAACAGAAACAACTACCCCGAGGGCTAATACCCCTACCGGCATCGAATTACACTGTTGATTCCGATGGATTCTTAGACGAAGATATAACATATTCAAAAAAGAAAGAATTAAAATCCTTATAGGTCTAAATATTTAGATCATAGGTCTCCCATTTAGAACGCGTCCTACCAAGTAGGCACAACGAACCGAAAGTCATATCCCACGACCGGTTTCGACCAGGTGGGCGCTGGCAGAAAGGCCTTTACAGGCTATATTATAAATATGCGCTGGCAGAAAGGCCTTTACAGGCTATATTATAAATATAAATAAGGATTTTAATTCCTTTTTTTTGAATATGATATAAATATTTGTTTAGAAATTTACAAATTATGTTGTTTTCTTCTACAATATTGTAAGTAAGTTTTTGACTGTAGTTATAATTTTACATTTCTCTAGTAAAAATACAGTATAGATCACAACTTTACAATAAAGTGTCGGGAAACTGTGTTGTAACTTAACTTAACTTTGCATTTCGAGACTGAAGATTTTTTCCCATTTCGTGATCTGCCTTAGGACTCTCTTTAAATTATACATTTTTGATTCCCAGTTCGGGACCTACTAGGTATTACATGGCTTTATTTTTATTTTTTGTATATACCTATGTATTTAGCTATAATATATATTATAGGTAGGTATTTCTATTACAGAAATATAGAAATTAAAATAATTTCAATTTTAGGAATTTATGTAAAATGGAAAAAAGAAAGATGTTTTGCATAAATTTTATTGAGTCAAAACGGAATAATATAGATATGTTTGTTAAGTTGTATTCTTAATGTTTTGTTATTTGTATCAGAATTATTCTTAGTTGTGTCGCTAGTTTATGAGCATATACGTAGATGAATGTACCTCGGCTAGAGTAATAAGTCAACTTTTGTTTAGTCTACCAAATAAGTTAATGTGTTTGCGTGTGTTGCTTTGTTACTCTTTTAGTATTGGTACTTTTATACTTTAGTAAGTCATCATTTTGCTCTCTCTCAGATCGGTCGATCTTCTTTAAACTTAATTCTTAATATACGTTTAATAAACCGACATACATTGCGTTTTATTGATACTTTCAATAAATAGTTTATCAATGTTCATTATATATATATATATACACGTGATATATTTTTAGATCACTGCTGGTACTAGCCATATTATAAGAGAACAAATTACCGTAATTAGTAATGCATTAAATTACCGTCATAATTGATTAAGGCCGCCACTGAGAACCCGCATTTTACAAATGTTTAACATTCTATAATCCATAGTAAAAATAATATTCGAGTGTTCTGCTAATTACTATAGTGAAGGGAACCAAAAATGCAAAATTTTATGCGGTCCTGAAGTGTTAAATCATAAAGTGGGAAGACATGTTATTTATTATACACCGAAAGTTTAGTGAATTTGAACTTGGTATATTAGCTCTGTTGTTTTGTAATTCTGGTAGGAAACAGTTTCTCCAAAAGTGGATAAGATGGTAGAAGAGTATGACAGAAAAAAATCAGCGCAATTAAATAATTTATATATTTACAAGTTTCTGCATGTTTCTATTGCGGTGTATTTGTCAGTGCCGTACGCAACGGCGCATTTCCCTTAGTTTTTCAAAATTTTGTATTATACTTATAGACGTTTGAACTAATCTGAAACTATGGACGTATGTGTTTGACACTTTCAAATAATCACAAATATATATTACAGCGTAAAATTGTAAGAATTCGTACGAATTCAGTTGGGTTCTGATCATTCCTGGGCAACTTCGGGCAGAAACCGATATTCCCCTGCCACACTAGCGGCCCGGGCTCGGTTCACGGGGTCCATGCAACACCTTTTTTGAATTTTTTACCTGCCTTAACAAATGATTCTCATTTTGTGCACACCTGTTGGACAGTATCTCTCTCATGATATTGTTTAATCCCCCTCCCTTTATAATATATTTCGAAAAAGTGTACCAGAAGTTTCGACGTATGAATATAATGATTCTTGATGAATTAGACAAAAATTGATACTTTTTCTAAACTGAATACTTTACAAAGCCTGTTGGCAAGTTTAATAGCATATGATATTGTGTACTACAAAGTATTTTATTTACTTTTATTATTATTAAGTTCTACCAGCATATTATACCTCATTTGCTCATTGAAATGGTTTGGTTATTCTAATGCATATCTTAAAATTTATCTCTATTTATTAATGAAATGGAATTCTGGCTCTTGGTGAAACATATTTAAATAATAAAAAAGAAAACTAGACACTTGGTATTATTTGTTCTACAATGTTATGATTTTGTTACACTTTGAAATGCTATCGTTTTACACGGTTCTAAAAATATGACAGTTTTGAGATAAATCTTTTGCCACTCGCCACTTATTTTCGCATGTGCACAATTTTCGGTAGGTAGATAAGTAAACGATTAATGTTCAAAACCGGATGCCTATTTGTTTTTCGGGTTCATGTTAAAATAAAAGAAGTAGGTGGGTATAAATGGCGCATGGTTTTAAATTAACATCGTTAATGATTACAAAACGAGAGATAAAAAGCGCGACATTATGATGACCTCCGAAATCACCACACTTGTTCACTCGTAAACTGTCAAAACCATTCGTCGGATTTAGCAGAAACTCGCAACCTTTTTTTCAGGATTACGATCGATAGGATGGTCCGGATGCCAGTTCCAAAGCGACGGGAACAAGTATGCAAAACACCTGCGCACCAAAAACATGCAGAAGTTCTTTTTTAAATATGATACTGTGAACAAATTAATAACCTGCGCTTAGGGCATGGAGCTTGGTTGCGGGAGCCTTTATCAATTAAACCACCTCGCTCGTTAGGTTTTTTTTGTGTCGTTAGTGACGAAAACAGGCACCATGGGAATCAAATTATACTGCATCGACGAGATCCTCGCGTTTCAGTGGCGTACAAGCTGTAACGAAAGCTCAGGACATGGATTCCAATTGGTACAGCATCGACGTGGCATCTCACTCTTGAGTACGCCTCGACTCTTAGATTGTCTCGCTCGTGGTGAGACGCGTACCTGAATGCATCCTACACACCCACCACTATAAAATAAATTGTCAACCGTCTCGCAGTTCTAGGAAGCAGGCCGTGTCTGCTGCGATCAACAGATAAACTCTATTAACTACGGTCAAAGACAATACTATTTTACGGTGTCAGCACACTGACATCGACTACTTTACTGGTCTGTATAATTTTCTTAATAAATTACGCTATATGTCCGAATATTTACTAAAAGTTTCACTTTTTTACGCGATTATACTTATAGCTGTTACCTCATATCCGACAATTACACTCTATGAGAAATGTGAAACTTTACTTGTGTACTGAGTTAAAGTTTAATATTTACGTCTTCAATTTTAAGCTTGCGCAAAAGCGATAGGTACATAGGTGTACAGTGTACATATTGTAATTTTTAATACCATTATTTACCTTATAAACATTCCAATATATACCTACAAATCTAAAAGATTACGTATTTGGCCTACCATCAATTATTTCTTGAATATAGAGTTTTAAATCACGTTAAGAAAACAACCACTCACCTGTAACAAAGAGAAAAAGTGAGTAAATACCAACTTAAAATAAAAGCAGAGTAATAATGAAATATAAACTATCCAGGTTGCATTTACTGGGAAACATTATGTAATAAATAAAACAAGAATAAATGTTCACCAATTTATTGTCACTCGACATATGTTTCGGGCATAGCCGACTATCAAGAGTAATAACAGTACTAAATAATGTGTAATAAAAGGACCTATATATACTTATTTTAGTGTACTAAGCAATAGTGGGGATGCTAAATTTCCTAGTTCTAGTTGGTTGTTAACAACATTTAGTTTTTTGGACAAGGCTTTCTTAATTTCTAAGTTTTTTAAAAGAGTTAGTGTTTTACTTTTTACAATATTACTATGAGGTGCTTTTACATTATCGGAATCGATATTATGTTTATAGAGTGCAATGTTCTGAAATTCCAGTTTTTATGCATTTTTTCTTTACGTTATGTATGTGTTCTTTTAAACGGGTTGATATAGATCTACCAGATTGTCTAATATAAATGGCGTTATATTTATTATATGACAACTGGAAAATACCACTTTTTTCTATTGGTTTAATTTTCGTTTTATTATTAAATAACAAATGTTTTACACTAAGTGTGTTATTTTCTCTAGCTGTTAAACATAATTTCTTTAATTGGTTTTTATATTTATGGCTAACAGTACTTATGTAGTGGAGTGATATAAACTGTTTATTAGAAGTAGACTTAATACTAAATTCGTAATTATGTAAGAGTTTTTTGATGTTTTGTTTTTTATTACAAATTAATTTATCGACTAATGAAGTACAGTAACCATTATTCTTAGCAATTAATTTTATAATATTTAATTCTTTGTGGTAACTAGTGTCTGAGAAAGGTAAACACACTAATCGATTACCCAAAGAATGGAAAACAGCTAATTTCGTTTGCCAAGGATGATTGGAATTTACAGGAATTATTGAATCAGTATGAGTGGGTTTGCTATAGATTTCAAAAGACAATTTATTTAATTTTAGGTCTAAGAAATTTAAGGTATTATCCGATTCTATTTCAATTGTGAATTTTAAAATATTATCTATTGAATTCAAGAAAAGATGAGAATAGATCGAGTTGTCTCCTGGTGCCTTTTCAAATACAGACAATATCGTCCACGTATCGATACCACGAAAATATATGCTTAATGAGGTTGTTATTAGAATTGAATAATAAGCGTTCAAAATTAGCCATATATGTTATATTTCTGATAAAGAGTAATAATGTCCTCATCATAGTTAAAAACTACCAAAAAACTCTTGTTAAAGTAGTATTTTTTAAGGTGGTTCACTTAAATAGAAATCTATACGGAGAACTTCGGATCTTGTTATTTAATTAACGATAGTCCATCTTGTCCTGGTTGGTTACCATCCAACCTCACACATGTTCGCTTTTATCGAGTGCTGCATCTAGTTTATGGCAAGTCCGAATTCCCTTTTTCCTTTTTTTCCTACCTTCGAATACTCCGGCCCATTAAGATTCATTTAAAGACTATTTATTAGGGTCTTATTTCGAATACGGACTCTACGGATCTTATTAACCGTACGAATCAATTTAAAGGAACGTTCTGTGAATGAATTCTCCAGGACTCGATCTCCTACTATTAGTTTCGATTTATGTTTCAGATATCTTTAGCAAAATAATTAATAGTTCATTTGATAGATAGAAACACTACAATCATATATATGTTTAGTTTTGAGATATCTAATGAATCTTCAACTTAATCAGTATTTTGAGATATGTTTCATTTATAAATTAAAAGTGATTACTACTTTTTTTAACTTATTGAGTATAACAACATAACGAAATTTTAGTCATGCAGTTTCTGTGTATATACAGACAAATGTTACTAATTTTGAGTAAACTATAATTTTAAGAATAGGTTAAATTAATGTGTGTTTTTCAAAATGTATTTTTAGTAACCCCATTTTGTTAATGTTAGAGGAAAGTTTTAATTTAGTTAAAGTCTTTTATAATCCAAATAATTGCAATGATACGGCAGAAGTTATGAAGCCCATGTCTCCTCTACGCTTACGTATTGGTCAAATCCATGGGCTGTACATACTCCTTTCTCAATACGCTTCGCTAACAGGTTCTTCATCAGAATAAAAAAAGACGATGCGACGTTCGAAATAGCGTTCTGTTCTTTCAAAAGAAACTAATTATTGTTTTTGTATCCGTGGCGCATATATATGAATTAGCTTTCACTTTGCGTAAAGTACCTGGAAGGCCCCCAAACAATAAAATCTTTGTACAATGAATAGAGCTCCCGCAGTGTTAAAAATGAAACTATTACCCAAAGGTGGCATGCTCTTAGTTGTCTCCTTGACAAACTTCATTCTTTAGGCCTTAACATTTGTTGTTCTTGTTCCAGAAGCTTGTTCATTTTTTATGCTTTTGCAGACGATCGTTTTTTATTCATCTAAGTATAATTCTTTCTATACAAATATGTATATTATATGCATATTTATATACATATATATGACTTTGAAATTTCTAGTAGAAATTTGTGTAGTAAATCTTAAACAAGTTAAAAAACAGTTTGTTATACCTATTATGGTGAAGCTTCAAGGAGAATTTTCACAATTAATTGGTGAAGTGAGTACAAAAACACCTTTTGGGATATTTCACAAAACTTTATTGAACTTTCCTGATATACGTTTCAGCTATTAGGCCATTATCTAAGGATACAGATGTTTGTATTGATTTTTACATTTCTCGCTTAACTATTTATACTAGGTTTGTAAATGAGGGAATTCGAACAGTAGTAGGGGTGAATTGTTGCTTTTTTCACAATTTTCGATCGATGTATAACATTTTTAAAACTTTTAAATAAATAATATAAGAAGTTTATCAGTTACAAATAACATAATTAACACAATAATTAATTATTATTTGTAACTGAAAAACATGTTGTTTTATTTGTTTAAATGGAGTTATAAGAGTTTAAAGTCGCATCTATAAAAGCTTTTATAAATAATAGTAATTTTCAGTTTTCGTAGCCAACTAGGAACTCCTATAGTTTCTGTTTGTCCGTCTATCTATCTAAATTTACCCCTTTTTCCGAGCTTTTTCCGAACTTCTTCCTATTTATATCCGTATTTCGTAACAAAAATGTTGGAAAGTTAAAGTAAAAAATGAAATATAGGAAATAAAGCCCAAAGAAGGTTTAAGAAGCATTAGATTTATTTATAAAAAATTTAACTATTCCTATATTTTCCAAAGTTTATAATCTCTGATAAGGGATGTTAAAGAAGTCTGTAGTTATATTTATTTTTTAATGTTATAATCTAATGGCTGGAGGGGTAAGTTAATGTAAAACATTAATAATTGCAATTTAGTGGATGTTAATTTTGTACCTGGATGGGGTGTAAAACATAGGAAGCCGACATTAAGGTGTGGCGGAGTAAAAGTGCAAGTAACGTTTGTCATAATAAGCCTGTCAGGTCGCTATGGGAGATTAACACTGCTACCCTTATTGGCCTTATTCATCAGTGTGGCCTCAGAGCTCCAGCACACTAAAAGTTATTCATTATTTTATGAAAACGATACGCCTGTCAAAACGAAAATGAACTTGAATAGATTTGGGTAAATTTTCATGATCTCTTAAGTAATAGTATACAAATAACGATTTCACGGCTAAAATGACTTTACTGACACAAACAAGTTTCTTTACAAGCCAAAGCAATTTAAAATTACAAAAGACTATTCACGGAAAAAAAGAAGATTATCGTATCTTTTTAAAAGATCGTTATTCATTTTTTGATAATATTAATTGATTCCGGGGTTGGATAATTGTAAAACATCCTCAATAATGTAAAAACACACACAAGAATTTTTTTACACTAATTTATTGGAACTACTCTAACAATTGTTTCGACTGATTAGGTCATCATCTGAGAGTTGTAAAGAAACTAACTTAAGGTTAAACAGTAAGGTTTATTTATGCTATCCCTCCTAATTAGCTAATGTCTGTGATAGATTTGAATAGAGGACTATTTAGCCCTTCTGTTAAATCATTTGCGATAATTAACTTTGAATTTAGCGCTTTTTGAATTTCAAGTTTTTCCAAATAGATTAATTTGTAACCTTTATTTTCTAAATGAATAACCGATAACTTATTATTATTAGTAGAGTAATACAATGTAGATAATTTGTTATCTAAAACTGTTTTTTTAATGTTCTTTTAGTCTTGTTTCAAAGTAACGGCCAGTTTGTCCTCTATAAATCGCAAGTAATTTTGTATACACTCGATTTCTTTAATATTTATCTATCTTATCGATTTTATTGTTAATTAGCATTTCTTTAAAACTGTTTCTATTGCTACTTGTTGTAGTAATTTTAACATTTTTTAACTTATTATATATTTTTGGACCAATATCTTTATAGATATGTATACAAAATTACTTGCGATGACTGTGATGCGATTTATATAGGACAAACTGATCGTAACTTTGAAACAAGACTAAAAGAACATAAAAAAACAATTTTAGACAACAAATCCACTGGTCTGTCACAACATTGTATTACATTGAAACACTCTACTAATAATAATAAATTATCGGTTATTCACTTAGAAAATAAAGGTTGAAATGCAAAAAGCGCTAAATTCAAAATTAAATGTCACAAATGATTTAACAGGTGGGCTAAGTAGTCCTATATTCAAATCTATCACAGACATTAGCTAATTAGGAGGGATAGCATAAATAGACCTTACTGTTTAACCTTAAGCTAGTTTCTTTACAACTCTCAGATGATGACCTAATCAGTCGAAATAATTGTTACAGTAGTTCTCATAAAATAGTGTAAAACAATATCTTATGTGTATTTTTGCTTTATATTCACTTTTTGTTACAATTTATTAGACATCTATAGCACTTACAAATTATATAGGTACTCCATATCAAATAATTTAAATTCCTTCTTAAAATATCGATAAACATGTATCTTTCTGTAGTTTTCAGTGTCTTAGGTTGAAATTACTATCTGAACAACTGATAACTTTCTGTACTTATTTGAAATTTACACAGGCATTCATATTTCTATTTTGCCTCCTATTTTTATTAAACTTATTTAATATATTCCTTTTTTTACGTAAGAATGTAATTAATAATGATTTATACAGGGCATCCCAACAAGAAATGCCTATTGTTTAATGTTTTCCGTTTGACTGTTAAATAGAGTAGGGTGAAAAAATTAGATACTATCATAAATATACAGCATAATGCTTTAAAGGTCTCAATTTTTTATAGATTTTGCCTGAAGCTCTTTTATGGAATATCCTGTTTAGCTCATCGGTTTTAATTTCAACGATTCAGTATCAATGTTGCCAATAATTTCTCTATAATTAAAATTAAATTATACGGAGTTAGATCCGAATTTATTGAACCTGTTAAAAACTAAAAGTAATTATTTGTGGCTACATAGTGTAGTAAAATCTAGACTAAGCATGTTATTGATATTTATCTATAATAAGTAGCTTCTTAACACTTATTTGTCGATATCCCATTTGTTTGCTTGAAAAAAGTTCAAAAGCCAGGTTACTCTCTTATTCTAGCATTAAATTTTTCCATTAATTTAACTATACAACGTCTATAAATGGTTCAAAATTGAAGTATAGTAGTTAGATTTATATTCTAGTATTACTTATCTCATTTTAAGTACCTAATGGGACTTATCTAATGAGTATTACGTAATATAGAAGAATAATAATACCTTTTGTATTACAACACCCTTAATAATTTCTGCCATCATATTCATATAAGAATTTTGCTTATTCTATTTCGGATTTTGAATAATTATAAAAATAGAAACAATGTAAATAAGGTAAAGTAGACTCTTCGAGTTACGACAGAGACGATTGCTTCAAAGTACGTTTGCAAACTGAATATGTCATAACGGGGTTACCAGACATTTTTAAAGGAAAAATAGTATACATTAGGACTTATGAATTAAATAATAAAAGTATTGCTCCCTATTGATGTCATCAAGACATATAACATATATATTTGAAAACAAGAACAAACGTTAAATAACATCGAATTAGGTAATAAGTTTCTTTTAAACTAAAAGTTTTAAATTTATTTCTCACGCTACGTTGCTTTGGAATTGAAATAATTCCATCTTTAAGTTGCTGACACCTAGCCACATCAAATCGTGTAGCTGCATTGTATCTACTATGTTTTATGTGGGTATAAAATAAGGCGAAATTTATTTTCCTAAATTTTAAACTGATTATATCTCTCATGGAAAGGTGTTGCTTGTGGAAAAATATATAAACAATATTTAAGTGGATTTTCTTGAATGTCAAGAGTATTTTCAAAATCTTTAGTGTTTTGAAAATGTTTATTAATGGGGAAAATATTTCATGGTGCTCATTTCCAAATATTTATTAAGGATTTCAAGCTTTTTTATAAACACTTTGATATTTTCAAATACCATTAATGCAATTCTTAAAGTTTTTCATTCAGTTCATTAAAATATTGTGTGATATCACAAAAGAACATTAAATAATTTAACCTATTTATATTTGAAAATTTGTTTTTCTATTCAAAAGCATTGAGCATTGTTGTATGTCTAAATCCCAGAATATTGACACTCAATTTCCCCTAATAATGGTATTAATTATTTGATCTAACGATAATCTGCTCTCTGTTATAATTAAAAAAAAGTAGATACAATAAACGTGTGGGTCAATACCAGTGGCGGCGGAAGTTGTGTGTTGTTTGTGTTGACCAATCCGCATGAGAATTCTGCCATGTGTTTGAAAACATGAAACATCATGTGTTTTTCAATTTACGACTTTTTTAAATGCGACAATCAGAATTTTGTGTCGAATCGAGAACCTTAATACCTATCTTTAGCATAAGCAGATTTTAGGATTATAGATTCATATAAAAAAGTAGATTGCCTGCTTTATTATTTTTCTGATTCTCGTGATTCAATATTTCAGACTTGATTTGAATCAGCCTCTTCCACTCCGTAATAAACTTTGGGATTTCAGGTAATATGCTAAAAATTATGATTTCGCGACTCCTAAGGAAATGTACCGTCAGAGTATTTTTGATATTTTCGATCAACTTGTCGAATCATTGCGGGAAAGGCTTAGAACGGATACTACGAATTGTTTTAAATCTTTAGAGGGTTTTTCTATAGGAGAAGCAAAAGAAAATTCCATGTTAATAGTCGAATTTTAAAAAAGTGGACAAAGAAATAAAAAGTTTAAGAAACAATGTCGACTTTTTGGGTAATTAGTATCAACTGTATGTTCTGAATTCGTTCGGCTTCTCATGACGATCTCCAGTTCTTTAAGTTCTTCATATTTTCAACACTTAAACGTCTTAAAAATTATATTTGATCAACGATATGCCAAACAAAATTGAATAATATTGCGATGTAGCATATTTATCAGAATTATAGGAATTAATCTAGAAAAAATGATGGTCGAATTTATTTCGTAAAATATAAGAAGAAACTTTCGCGAAAATTTCTACTTAAATAATTATATAAGCATTTTTATACAAAAAAATCTTTTTGTTTTTAATTATTATACATTTCAATTTAGTTTTTTTTGTGATGTAACAACTTACACCCCCAGTAGTTCTTTCCACCCTTTTCCCCTAGAAAAATTAATCACACGGGTTGAATCTGTTTTGGCGCGCCTGGTCAGACCCGCGTATCACAGGTTCGCCACCACTGACCTACGGTCTAATAAATACAAGGACTAGTTCAAGAAAAAATAGAATATTTTTGATCACGCTGTAGAGTGTATTTTATGTATACCTAAATTATCAGGTAAATTTTCCTTTCATTAACAGTTAAAGTTCAAACTTTGTATTCTATGCCAGTTATTTTAAATGGAACGAATCGAACATGGTAACAAATGAAGGTTGGCTACAACATCAAGTTTCCTGCGACCCGCGGTAGTCTGTAATAATAATTATAGTTTTAGTTAAATTGCATGCATCTTAAGATCATTCGAACGGTCAGTTCAGTCCACTGAATACAGTGACACGTGCACTTGCATGCATAGGTACAAAACGTACAGAAGAGCTCATTGGTAGAAGCCGGATGGGCGTGGGACCCACGGCACCCATTGGTGACTAGAGGTGACACCGTACGTAATTTAGCAAGTATATAAATTTTGCATCGGTATATTCGCGAGATGATAATACTACCTACAAGACAATTCCTTACTGCAGGATATTTTAAAATACCAAATGAAGTTTAAACCGTTTTATGATATTTCAAGGATTTTAGAACCTCTCATTTCATTTAGTGGCTTATTTTATTGCCTACAAAATAATTGTTTAGATAAGAATCCTTAGAACCAAAATATATGCAATAAATCCACACAAAAATGTTAGATTTTATTAATTAACCACAGTAAGAGCCGTTTATAACAATTGTGTTTCTAGCATATCCGTTTGCATATAACGACAAAATTGTTCTTTTTAGGTTGGATTTATTTACGGATGCGATGAAGGGGGAGATAAATTTAATAATTTATATATTTTTAAATTAGTATATAACATCAAATTTGTATGTACCTACCTATTACATACCTGCATAAAATAAATACATAAGTTGTCTGCAGTGTCTCGTCGACTATAGCGGCCAAATTCCGTCAGTCTTGTTACCTCATTATAACCGAATTTTGCGTAATTCATCTTTATGTGCGTATTTATTTCAAATAATTTATTATCTCCAAAAGGTAAAAAAAAACATATTGTTATACTAATTACCTCTATTGAACATGGTTACATCCATTCTATAGCAATGTGAGTTAGACTAAAATTGAGAAGAGAGTAGATCTTTCAATTTTTAATATTTCATTTTATTCACAAGTTCGTTTTTTTATTAGAGTATCATAAAACAAAACTGAGTTTCAATAGAACTTTTGAAGATTTGACTGTAACTATATTCTCTGTGGCGCCCAAAGGTTAACAATAAAAAAACACGAAAGGGTTACAAAACCTTTATTGATTAACCACAATAAAATTACTTCACCACACAATGGATTTATAAGTTGAAAATATATATTTATAAATTATACATAAATAAATTATATTTCCACCTGAGAAAGCCACTGGGTGGTGAAACAATATTATTGCGGTTTATGAATTACAGTTTTGTAACCTTTTCGTGTTTATTTATTGTTATTTGGTTAATGACACAGAGAACATAAGAAAAAACTTTTTTGTGTTACATTCCCACCAGCTACTCGTGCTGGTGGGCGAGCAGTAACTCCGACCTACACTGTAGTGCAAAGCCGGAAGGTAGGGCGTATATATATATGGTATTATATATATATATATATATATATATATATATAGGGTCATTCAAACTGAGACGTTTTAGGGAAACTAAGCATGTTACAGATTTGAAAATTTGGAAGTAGGAGTTATCAAGGACGATCTATTTAACTAAAATGATTTCAATTGTCGGACACTTCCATATGAAACATAAAATTTTATGGTGACTTTGATAACCAACTTGTATGCCTATATGACTACGATGAATAGTTTCTGAGGTAACTTAATTTATTGGAAAAAAGATTGCACTGCTACCCAAACTATACAAAATCATAACTTTCATAAAAAAACTTAGAATGTTGATATTTTTACTAGTTATAGCCAAGTTATAAGGCTAACGTCATTCCAAAGCTAAGATTTATAATTTGTATAGTGCGTTCAGAAAAAAAAACCAAAGTATAGAAACACGAATAACTTAATTTTTTCAAATGGCACCCACCATATTTTATTTTGTCATTCTATTCCCTTTTTATCTTTTTTCGATGCATCTAGATATTTTCTACTGTTTTATTAGAAATTTTTTGAATAATTTTTAATTAAAAAATTTTTTTTTAGGAAATATTCAGATGGATCGAAAGAGGAGAAATAATTCCAGTGGAAATTATTCTGGTAAAATAGATCATCCTTGACAACCCCTACTACCAAATTTTCAAATCTATAACATGATCAGTTTCCCTAAAACATCTAATGTACCACTCAGTTTGAATGACGCTGTACAAATACATATATACATAAATGTCTGTTTGTGTAGAGAATTTTATCTTATAACGTAATAATATACATATACGAAATCAAAACAGTTTTAACGTAAATAAACTCATTAAAAGTAGTGACGTTATAGGTATATATATATACAGGTAAAAATTATACCTATGCACTAGCTTAGTGCAATTACAATTACACTAATAAAATGTGATTATTATTTTAATAACTAATCCCGAGTGCAACTGTCTTACGTCCCAGATTTCACAGGTACTGGTATGTGTTTTAGTCAATGTTTAACGCATGGTTGTAGTACATTCAGCTTGATTTGAGTGGTCCTTCATGAGAATTGCTAAGTTCTCCTAGTTAAAGCTTAAAACGCTGTTCAATTTCGAATTTTACCCATAAGTACATTACTGCTTAATTTTATAAGAGACTATAGCAGCCAGATCAATGAATTCTGCTATGATTAGTCAGTCTAATAATTAGATATGTAATTATCTATTGTAGGATTGAAATAATTTTATAACTCTGACTACTCATTTGTATTTATTCTATGAAAAATAGCATATTGTTTCAAAAGTGGTTTTAATTCATTATTGTCTGGTAAATGCCACAATATATTATACCTGGAGTTGTAGCGTTTTACGAAAATCATACTAATCGCTCTAAGGCCGAATCGAACCTTTTTCGCAGTTTGAGGTTTAACCAAAAATATAATTCGCAATAAGAGCTTTGAATGTATTGGCAATAATTGTATGAGTATGTGAATGCTGATTATTATAGAAACAAAGATAACGTTTAGAGAATTGTCGGTAAATGTTCATATTAATTTGTAATAATATGACGAGTAGCATGGCTAATTGTTTAACACAGAAGTTGTTCAAGATAACAGCAATAAGAGCAACTAATGACGGTATGTTGGTATTATCGGGGAGGTATGTTCCTTCGAGAACCGTCAATTTCGATCAATAAATATAATTACAAGCGAACTATTTAAAATAGGGCCAGTTAGTTGGCCGAAAGGCAGTCGACGTTGGTATTGTATTAAAATACATTTTTTAAATCTGCTTCGGCCTCTTGCAGCTATCAATTATGATAAACGGCCATCTAAGTGCTTATGGCTAAACATGTGTATATACATACATAATTATACGGTCCTTGGTTTTTATCGAGTGTGCGTAGAGGAGGGTGGGTCTGCATGGGCTTAGCCCTAGGCAATCGACAGTCACACTCTCAGTCTGCTACACATTATGTTCGTCTTATTTGAATATTCGCTATACCAAGTTATTAAGCCCCTTTGGCCCCAAGACACGCCGCCGCTTATATTTTTTATCCTCACCGAAAATCTTCTTCAGCTAAGAAGCGAACCAGATGCCTCGTTGGACCTCATCTTCCTTTTCTCCTTACAACCCTATGTAATTAGCTAATCGCAATGACTCGACTTTTTTTGATTGTTTATCGAACAGCTTTTTTGTTAAACAAATATTGAAGCATGTATACCCATTAGTTAAAACAGAAATCCAAGTCGTTTGAAATTTTTGGACATTCAGCCAATCTATTCCTATATATAAGTATAAATATGGAATGAACAGAAGCAACCACTCCGAGGGCTAATACCCCAACCGGAATTGAATTATACTGTTGATCCGATGGATTCTTAGATGAAGATAACATATTCAAAAAAAGAAGGCATAAAACTCCTTTTTGTTTAAATTTTAAGGATCACAGAAGAATCCATCGGAATCAACAGTATAATTCAATACCGGTAGGGGTATTAGCCCTCGGAGTAGTTGTTTCTGTTGATTCCATATTTATATTTATATTCATCATATAGCCTTTCTGCCATCGCGCACCTGATGAAACCCGATAGGTCGAAACCGGTCGTGGGATGTGGCTTTCGGTACGCTGTGCCTACTGTGTAGGATGCGTGGGATCTGTGATCCTTAAAATTTAGATGAAAAAGGATTTTAATGCCTTCTTTTTTTGAATAATTTATATCTCAAAAATTGGCTTAGAACATGTTGTTTTATAACTTAGTAACTGTAGAAGTAGGTGACGGGGTGGACAAACGTAGCCAATTACAGGATATTGGTTGTTTGTGTTTGTAGATTTGTGCATAATTATTAATAAAGGTGCCTGCATATGAACAGTAGGTATAGAAAATAACATGATGTGAAATTGAAGTAGAAAGAAAATTTTAGTCTGGAGATGACTTTATTGTTGGACTTGGAAGGGATATGAGTGAGTCCTCGTGATTGTCGACTCGTTCACCGTGTTGCGTCCTATACCCATATCGTTTTGATGCAAATCAAGGACCTAGTGCATGTTGCTGATGATAATTAAATCATATTTCCGACATACATATAAGGCAGGCTTTGCTATTTACGTATTGTATCTAATATAGCTAACACAATTAGTTTGGACTCTTATGTGCACATTTGTTGGAGGGACGAAATAATAAAGAAAATAAACAGTAACACAATTTAATTAACAGACAAGAAAAAGAAGACTATTGACTATTTAAATAGGGAACTAGAAATATTAAGACGCAGATAATTGAGAAGTTGAAATTAGGAACGCTTTTTCAGAACTGAAGAATTTTGGATTTAAATAATTTAGGAAGGTAATGAAGGTGGAGCTAAGGGTTGTAGATAAAAGAAGGGAACCAATGGTAAGAGTATGTGATTTGGAAATGCCGAAGATACAGTTTATAGAATTAAGACGTTGAACCCAAATCACCGAAGAAATCCACTATTAAAAAGTAATTAAGATAGGTACGGAGTCGTAAGCGTTATACATTTAGTAAATATAATAGAAATATTGCAAGGGGTTATTTTTAAGAGAGGAATAGATACTGAACACGTAAAGAGCAAGTATAGAAATAGAATTGTAAGAAAGGAATATTTATATACTTAAAGCAATAATATTTACACTAGTTATGTACAAATGAATATGATATATGCAATGCAAAGATTCTTCATAATAATACTGGGTCGCCATATTAGCATTATTTATCTTGGACTATAAGGATATGTAGTTATATCATAAACAGGTGACTCTCTTCCTAGTCAGGAAGTGCTACGATTTGCGACTAATTATGAAACTATCACAAAGTCATATCTGACGACTTATGATCTCCTTATACCAGAAGAAATGGCTTGCAATAATCCTATGATAAATTCGATATGATCTACTGTTATAATAAAATAAATACAGAAACGTATACTTCACATGCAGTTGAACTTACTAGGATGAAACTATAATATAAATTAAATTTTCAGAAAAACAAATCGGATTTGGACAACATTTACTATATGTATAATCACATGTGTCAGTTTCATATTCTTCCCCTAATTTTCCAAACTAAAAAATAAATATCAGTAAAAAGACTATGCATTTTTTTCGTCGATATCAAAAGAGAAGACCCAAAAGATTATATTTTAATCATAGACACTACTGATTAGGATTTGTTATTGAATATTCAACTGCATATAGTCTCTGTATTTTGAGAGGAATTGTCAGCAATGACTTAATTCTCAACTCTCATATTAATTTACTCATTTCTTAACTCATTTATTTTAATAGCGTTATAGTTTACGTGCATCAGTTTTTATTGTATATGACCTGTACTTATTAGCTATAGTGTTTAGATTTACAGGTTAGAAAGCACAAGGATAATTAACTAAGACCACATTGCGTAACCGACCTTCTTCTATCTATGGGTATATTTTGCTCCTATTAGTAAGTTGTAGAAGTAATAAAAAAGTGTCTCTGTAAGATAATGAGCAAAATTGTTATATTTTTGTATACATATATCCACTCTTATTTTATTGATGTAGTTTTAAATAAAAAAGAATTTAGGTGTTATATACACAAGCCTTTGCGTCGCATTTTTTCGTAAAAACAACAAGGGCTTTACTAATAAGTTCACATAGGTGATATTTATGAAAAATAACACATCCTTAAGTAAATCTGTTTTCTTCAGCATTTATAGGTACTTTTAAGTGAATTGAAGTATTGCCCTGCTTGATTACATAGTAAAATTAAATTATCACTTAATAATATATATATATATACTAAATTCTGCATAGCTGTCTAATTAAAGGACGGAATTAACTAACGCCCCTATTTTCGATATCCAGGATGTTGTTGTTTAAATGGAATTTTTAATTGAATACTATCCAGTTTTGACGTGTTGGGCGTGTTTAAATGTCAATATTCGATTATATCGGATACCATGATTAAAATAAATGTGGTATGCACCATCATAACGGTACGCCATCTATCTAAATTTGGACGGGTTCAACTAGTAAATTAAATAATTTCATTCAAATTTGGAGAAATCTACCTATTTAAACGTAATCTTTAGGAACTTATGTATAATGGATAAACACCACGTGTGTTCTCTAATCAGAAGCGTCTGCGTAACACATTCTCTGTAGGATATTAGTAGAGCAGTATTTTGACCAGGATATTTGAACATGATACTATTACAGACTGTGAATTGAAATTATTTCATACATTGCTAATTTCTTACTGTATATAGCATGATGAATTTCCTTATTTTTATTATTTAAATGGGATAATAACTAAAAATGTTTAAGGACTAAAGAAATCGAAGAAAGTTTTAGTTCATCATCGACCGTTCGTTCGAAAATTAGATGGCAATAAATCAACATCATTTGCTCTAATCCCATTCGAATCAAAACTGTATGTCATGGTGATAATTACCATTGTAACTAATATAATACTGTACCATGCTGTTTAAGCGGTTGTGAAACCCGCTGCGCCTAAGAAACAATCTATTGATTGATAGGATAAACTGCCGAATCATATCGAAACTATCTGTTCGAAAAACACATTGCTCTTTATTATATTTACATCTATTTACCAGACCAACGCAACGGTACCCACTCACTGCAACGATACCACCATCTCTCGGTTAACATTTCTGTGGTAGCAGACCTGTTGTTGTTAACAGAACAACAGATACAGAGATATCGTAGTTACATATTTGCACAACAAGGAAATGATTAAATATTGTATGGTAAAGTATAGTAAGGGCAATGATAATTAATACACGATAGAAACAGTAACTTCTAATGCGTAACTGTATGTTCAGTTTTCACGGCCGACATCATTGTTGTAATGAGTATCCAGTTTCGTGCTTTCTGGGCGTTGTCTTTGGAAATCCTGTGCCAACGTTTTCCGCGAGGAGGTCGCCTGGATCGAACTTATCTTGTAAGCTTCGCGGTGGCAACTTATTACTTACCAATTGACGACTTCTTTGCTGCACTTAATAATGTCTGCCGCAGTTACAGGTTAAACATCGGGAAGATATTTCCAAAGACAACGGTCTGAATCCGAACCCTCACTATAACAACTTGAAATGTAGTTATATAGATTGAAAGCATTTTCAACCCCAAATGAAGCTTCTGGAGAAGTCAGTGTTATGGTTTTCGAAACGGAAAAATACCACAATCAATGACGTAGTAACCAATCCAGAAATTGATAACCACGCTCTAAAAGTTTTACTTAACAATTAATAAATATATTGGTGGAAGAATTATAATCATAGGGTCGTCAAGTCGACAGAAATTTAGGTTAACAAATAGGAAAAAACAACATTTTAGTTGCAATTATCATTTTTATATTCAGAAAGTTAAGGCGAGCTTACTTAAAAAAAATCTATATTGACCGAAGGAATACTTTTCTGGATAATTGATTTCAAAAATCATTATTGATTTCTTCAAAGGACATAAACTTCTATGAACATCAGGGGCAAATTGCTCAATCTTTCTTGAAGTGCTTTATTTTCTATTTTTTTTACTTTTGCATGGCTAGTCCATGTATAATGATGAGACTGCCTACATTTGCAGAATTCCAGCACTGCAATTATGCCAGCTTAAGTCTACATCAGAAAATAAATATCCACATTTAATATAAATTTAAAGAAAACCATTCTTATTCTAATAAGTGAGCGATAACTTCCTTTTTCATTACAATCAATTCATTTGTTTCTGCTATTGTGTATTAATCACTGGATTGTAAAATTTACAATAATAGAACAATAATCGTTTATTCATTGAGAGAACACAATTTCTAGAAAAACTAATTTATTCCTATTTCATAAACTAGGTTTGATCGTAACGGCAGAACCAATAAAAATCTTTCCTCACGTAAAATTTGTAGGTACTCGGCTCCTTAAGATTTGCGACGAGATAAATAGCAAAGCCGTTTCATTGGGCGATAAGACTGATCTATTGTCCATAGAAGTAATGAAGGCTTGTTAAGTTTGGTATGAGTTACACTGACATGATTTGATCGGTAACAACGTCACGTGTCATCAAGTTACCATGTAAGAGATAGATCATACGCATTGTCCGCACATACTTTCTCATGGTCGGCCTGGATTTGTGGCCATCGGCAACATGACTTGTGTCGCCTCCCGTGGGGCGTTTAATACTGTGGATGACTGGCACGAACCCTTGCTCCATTGTCCTCTAAAGAGGTCGCCGTAGGGCGCCACCTTCGTAAATTCACTACGCCACCGGTATCAGCAATAACTCATCATCTTCCGTGGAATTATTGGTTCTTGTTCTACATCACAGTGTATGTATGTTATATAGTCACTACGTATGGTTTTCTGCATATCATTTGCCAAAAAATCAATTCTGATTACTTTGCCTTCAAGCAGTAGGTACTTCAATTCAATTCCTTTACAACATCCTTCCAATGTTTTCCTTTTTCTGTCCTTTAGATATATCCAACACTGTATAGATATACTTACTGTGATGAAATGTCTTTCTCTTTTCAGAAAAGTGAAGTGGGCTGTCTTGTATTGTGATATTGTGACTTTTGGCTCTTGTAGTCTTTCTATACTCTGACTTTAGACACCAGCCACCACTGATTGAAATTGATACCATTTAGTCTATCGATAAAAGTAAATATGTATTTAAGTTCAAAGTAGAAATCAATAGTCGTCAGCGTTTATAGCTTTGTCGGCGGCGTCGTAAATCTTTCAATACACGACAAATAACAAGATGCAGAACAAAGGAAGTACACGAATATTGGAGAACTGTGTGGTTGCATCTAGAAAAACGTTGAACGCTCCATAAATAGGTATTGATAAAGTCGAAAACAGTTCGATATAGACAGAAGAAGTATTACTAAACAGTAGGAATTATAAATACAGTTAAATAAACAATCATAGTTGTAGTACAAATAAGTATATACAGAGTATTTCAGTTTTAAATAAATTAGTTATTATTCACGATTGTTTAAATAAATACATGTGACCAAAAAATTCGTTACACAACAGTTAGCAGTATTTAATAGAGATATCAATATACTGACAGTTACTTGAAATTAATCAATTTGATTGCATGCTACAATTTCTGTTGGCCATTTATTTATCAAAACTACCTATCTATGGTGTATTTATGAGAACGAATTAGCTCAAAATCTACTGACCAACGGCTCACGTTAATCATTAATTGTTTATACAGTCCTGCATTTTGCTGCAAATTGAAAAAATAGATAATACATCGGGAAATTCAAAAAATTGTACTGTAAATCTTATTATAATAGTATTTAACGAATTGATGTGGAGGTGTCGAATGGTATAATTCAAAATTGCTTCATGACAAGACATCTTTTGTCGTTTACTCGCTGTTTGATGTGTGACATTGAACACCTGATAAAAATATTAAGTCTGTGCCACCCGTGTGACCATTTACGTCTGCTGGACGTTCTCGGAAGTTTATGGTTTGTTATTCGACAGGATAACACGAAATGCCTCGGAAATATTAATTCTTCCAGCAATGACGAATTTATGTGGATACTCGGGCGACGTATACATATCGAATACGTTTGACACTTCGTGTGAATAAAGAAGAGGTATCAACGGACAGGCGCTTAAATTTACGATGACCACCCCTTTCTGACGGAAAGGCCGTCTCGATTTTAGTTCCGGTTTCCGTCGATAAAATCGGGACAATTCTCGGAAGGGCTGTGAGAACTTTTTATGTTTACATAGGTATATAGCATTCAATTATTTATACTATCCAAAAAACAATGAAATTAAAAGTCCTTATTCCTTTTAAATCGAAATTGGAACAATGTAAGATCATTGTGTAAAAGGTCGAACTTATAAAATTATATCAGTCTATGTCACCCAATTTTGATTTTTCAAATAGAATGTTACAGTTTGTTGTGTACGGTCGAATTCAACTCGTTTGTTTGCAAAAGACTGCGTAAAACTGTTTATGGTTTCATGAAGACAATTTCTAGATATAAAATTGATTGAATGTATTTCGCATTCGTTGTGCAACATTTTATAAATTATAAAATAAGATTTAATTTTTTAAAATTCAATTACAGTTTTATTAATTACGTAAAAGAGATTGGTTACAAAATTACTAACCATCTCCTCAAATTAAATATTGTTCCAATTTTAGTGAATAAAATCAACCTAAGAACTCATTTAGTTAATATTAAAACAAAATCAAATTTTCTGGAGAAAAGTGGGGTTTACAGAATTTCGTGTAAAGATTATCTTGTTTTTTACTAAGGTAATCAGGTAGGGCTATTAAATATAGAATAAATGAACACGTACTTTCAATAAGGAACAAAAAAAATACAACAGGGATAGCTCAATATTGTTTAGAATTTAATCATGTACTAGACGTTAACTCAATAAAATTATTACATAATGTACAAAAAAGTTTTAAATTAAATTTGTTAGAAGCCTTAGAGATTAAGAAAGTAATTAAAAATAAAGATAATAGCTAACAATCAAGTAGAAATGGTCATAGTAAATTCACCGTTATTATTTTCAGATTTTGCCAGTACCTAACCACCCCTTAGTAATACCCATGTTTATGATACCAATAACATTATATAAACATCATTGTAAACAGTTTTAATTTTAGTAGTAGAATTTCTCCCTTGAGAATAATCTGAAAAGGTGCAAACAAATTTGTCGAGTTTTTTAATAAATATTTAGTGCAACAAAACCCAGTGTTTTTTTCTACTCATCTTATTTTATAGTTTCTAAATTTTTTATAACACTATGATGTCTGCACCACTTGTTTGTTAACAATAAGTTTAACTGCATCTTTTTGTAACTGTAAAGCCTTTTAGTAAGACAAACCAGCGGTGAAGAGTTAAAGAATTATCTTTTTAGTTATTTTCGGTATGGAAAATGATGAGCTAAATTCGAAATTAAACAAATACCATAAAGTTCCATTTAAAACATCAAAGTTGGATGCAGCAGCAAGATTAGTCGTTGATATATAAAATGATGTATAAGAACAGTATAAATTCTTGGTCAGTAATTTATCGAGACTACCAGGTGTGGATCGCGATTTCGAACTTAGGTTTCACCCGCATGTCATAGGCAGTGTCGATAAATCATCGACCAAATCGAAAGAGCTCTTTAAAAACAAGTTGATATAATATCCAGTTACGGCAGTATGTTTTCATCTACTGATATCTGCAGCTAACTGGAGTATTTAGTATGTTAGACAAAGGTCTGAAAAGTATCTACTTGTCTAACACACCACCCACTCATTTCCACGATTCCTGCAAGGAGGCTGAAGAGGGCCTTACGCCCTACCCTCCGGCTTTGCACTACAGGGTAGGTCGGAGGGACTGCCCACCCACCAGAACGAGTAGCTGGTGGGAAATAAATATATGTATATATTTTGGTGCGCCTAGTACAATCAGTGGATTGAGAACCCATATTTAAATTCCAATTTTTGGACACTGTGGTCGGTAACAGGAAGATTTGCGACATTCGTACCTACAGTTAAACTTTGACGTTTACATTTCGTCCTTAAAAACTTCATTGTGGTTGGATTGAACTTTGCATTTAACTAACCGACGCAACGGGTCAAGATATCTTTCCATTGTTGTCGTACCGCAACATTTAAGCGAGGATGTTGATCGTTTCTAAAAATTAGTTTTTACAAACCATATGAGGGAAATAGCAGTCGGTAAAAAAAAAAACGTTCGCATTCTTCCTTTCCATCTAACGTCCCGTTTTAAGGCAACACGAACGTACGAATATACGTTTACGAGAATTGGGACCTTTGTATCGCATTATTAGATGCGGGAGTATGATAATGACAACGAGATGAGCGGCACCGTATGATGCCTCGTGACGCTATGCCGACAAATGACATACGTCGAGCGTACGTGATCTGAACTACGTATGGAACCACGTATGTCGGTGTGCAAGTACATGTATGTATGCATTAACGTTTTGCGTCGGCGGAGACGCTCTTTTGTTAGTGTGAGAATGTCCCTAGCGCGAATGTCCGCTGGTGCCGTATAAGTGACGACGTCTCTTTGTATTACTATATGAGGGCACAGTTTGCCGCAAGGATCAGCATGTATGTACGTATATGCAGCGTGTCCTTAATTCGGATTATGACATGGGAACCATTTATTTTTTTTTTGCGTACAAATACATAACAGCAATACCCTACACGTAGATTCAGGTTGGCGCCATCGGTCACTTCCGATTGCCCAAAAGTTTTCTATCAATCCAAATCATAATCACGAACAGTACTTATGTTCAATGCTGATGTTAATACCGTCAATTTAACTTCACAATTAGTCTAATTTCGAACCATTCTGTTATGAAACAATTACCAATAAAATGTTTCAATCTATGAGTAGATAAAAAGAGTTTCAACTATACACTACTTTTCGCCTTCAGGTAGAACTTCTCTAGAGTGAACTGGTGACATTATGTGTGGATTAATTGCACAGGTTAAAAATTATAAATAAAACTAACACCACACTGTGGCTTCTTCAGGTGGAAGATGTTATAAACCTAAACTTTTTTTTTGTTTATATTATTCTCGAGGAGGGGAAATCTTCAAAAGACACCTCCGAGAGGGTAGTGTCGGATTCACTGTAGTGCCTACCGACTAAAACCCCTCCTCGAGATGGGAGCTCAACCCAGAGGTTATACAACCCGGGAGAAAAAGGTGGGAGTAGGATTAGGTTGGGTGGTGGGGAGGGAGGATGCGTTGGGGATCGGTGGCCCACCACAGATGGTTGGATAGGCACTCACTCGCGCTGAAAAGCGAAACTAGAGAACACTGGCGGTGAGCGGGAGGGGTGGTAGCTCATTGTAGAAGGAAAAATGGCAGAAAGTACTGAGATGGACGGGTTCAGGTGACCTGTCACTGAAGTGCGGAGATTTGCTGCGAATCTGTATGTAGCTTCGGGGAGAGAAGGGAGACCGGTTTCTTTCAGAATCTGGAACTTTCTGACGAACCAGGAATAGTTTCATGTAAAGCGAAGGAGATGAAGGCGGCGGGGAGGGGCGCAGCCCCAGATGCAAATGGCATATGTGCAAATACTCCTGTTGATCGCGTTGAACGTGCGGATTTTAGTTTGGAAGGACACGGTGTAGTTTCCAAAGTAGGGCTTGAGGTAGACGTAGGTACCTAGGGCTTTGCCACGGGTGGATAAGATGTGTTTACGCCAGGATAACGTTTTATCGAAGACAACGCCAAGGCACGTGACGGAAGGGCAAAACTCTCTCTTATATAACAAAATTATACTAAATTAGGGAGAGGGGAAAATACAAAATGGGACAACTAAATATTAAGGAGAGGTAAATTGTTTACATCGGTTTGATCGTTTAACATTAAGTCTAATTTATTAAGTTTTCTTATTAATAAGCATTCCAGTAAATTTATTTTTAAACCTTTCTTTTCCATATGCTATATTTTTAAATTGAATTCTGTATTAAATGTTCGGCATAAGTAGTTTTTTTTATGAAAATATTTTTGTTTTCATTGATTCTATCCGAAAAGGATCTCCCCGTTTGACCTATGTATGATTTGTTGCAAGAGCCACAGTTAAGTCTATAGACACCTGATTGTGAATTTTTATTAGTTGGGTTTTTATTATTAAATAATAGGTTACCTAGAGAATTGTTAGTCTTGAAAGAAATTAAAGAATTTGTAAATTTAGAAATGTGTTTTCCTATGTTGATAGAAACATTTCCCACATAAGTGAGGGAATTGTAAACCTGTTTTTTGTTGTTGTTAAAACTAGGAAAGATCATGTTCCGAGTTTTTTGTGCTAATTTTTTATTTAATAAATTAATGACTAAAGAATGATGACAAATTCTATTAAGTTCATTTTTAAAATTATCTGTTGACATTGGTAAAGTTATGAGTCTATGCAGGCTAGAACGGAAAAAAGCTAATTTGTGTGAAACAGGTTGGAATTAGTTCGAATTTATTAATGTGTCCGTATGTGATTGTTTCAATATTGCATAATGTTAAATCTAGAAAATTAATTGATTTGTTCTCTTCTATTTCCATAGTAAATTTGATTTTGGGATGTAATTGATTTAAAAATTTGAATAAGTTATTTAATTGTCTATTAGAACCTGAAAAGCAAATTATAACACAGGTTAACGTGGACCAGGAAACTAAGACCAAAGATATTATTTTCAAAGGTAATTTGAGACGCTGAGTTTGTATCTCGTCTCAGAATTATCTTAGTACGTCAGTAACTAAAAGAGTTAAAAGAGACTTACCCCTAATTATCACTTTTTTTTTCTGGATACGTATTTTGCCCACTTTGTGAGCATTATTAACGCGAGACTCGCACAAACAATGTGGGCTAAACACGTTGTTATGGGCCAATATAAAAAATAATTAAGTTTTAAATATAAAAAATAGCCATCATCATTCTTTGTCAATAGTTAATATATAGAAAATAAAAATTATGATTTAAAATATTTATAGACGCTATTCTTCATACATCAGACATGTAAAAAATAAGAATTTAAGGTAAAAGAAAATTAAGTAAAGTAACAAAAGTATAAACTGGTTTAAATCAACAATTAATAAAGTGAGCGACTAGATTAAGTTAGTTTAAGAGTGTAACAACGTGATCGACTTAATAAAAAAGTTTGTTGTAATCAAGAAAGATTCTCTTTTAACCCTTTTAGTTATTTACTTATCAAGTCTCTTTAATTTTTCGAATTTAATACGTCAGAATTTCTAGATATCATAACATTTTTCAATTATAATAAAATAAAAGAGCAATATAACCAAGAAGCATCTTTTATCGTTCAATTATAATTTTCTCTCGGAATTGCCATTTCACATCAATAATTTGAAATGTTTTAGGTTCTCGTGTGGAGATATTAGTAAATCGATTAATAAAACTAAACAACAATAACGATCGCAACAACAACAATATATTTAATAACAAGAAGACGGAAGGGAAAGGTTTTTATAGGCGGAAGATTCAGATCGAACTGTTTAGTCAGAGGCCAAAATGAATGAAATCGAAATTCTGAAGTAAGGGAAAGGGTAGTAGATAAGAGTAGGGTACCAACAGAGAAGTACGAAAGCTTGGAAGCTTTGAGATTAGAAATATACCGAAATAAAGTAACGATCCAAATCACCGAAGAAACCCATCATAAAATTGCAATTAGGAAGGACAGCGAAGTACAGACGTCATTGTCCAGATTTAGCTTCCAGCGACTACTGGCTGTTCGCAGAACAGATACAAAAAATGCTCGCCGGCGAGAAATTTCGCTCGAATGAAGAGGTTATCGCTGAAGCTGAATCTGAGGCCTATTTTGAGATACATTGTTCTACAAAAGTGGTATTGAAATGTTAGAAGCGCCGCTAGAATAATTGTATTGCTCTTAATGAAGATTATTGCCAGTTTTGATAAAAAAAAACGTGTTTTCTTTGTTAGAACTTTTCAGCCCATGTGTTACGTAATGAACTTTAGCTGCGATTTCATAATTAAATATTATTATTACCTACTACTTATTTCATTTTATACTAAGTTACCCACACCTGGGAAAATACCTTTAATCTATAAAATTAACCTCTTTATGATACAAATTAATAAAATGAACAATGAAGCATGTTGTTCAAGGATTAGACTGTCGTCTTGAAGAAAGTTAAACTTTATAACACCAAGGGAGATTTCTGCTTATATCTTAAATGGAAGAACATACCACTGATTGCATTCTTATTGACTAAACTATCGTATAATATAGAAAGGGTAGAAATTGTCAATTTGATAAAAGGAATTTCGAAACCTATTTCCTGTAATCAACCCAATAGTTTCAATATTAATGTACTCAATTGTACAATTGGTAGAGAATTTATTTCCAACTGTTTTATTTTTTTTACGTTTGTTTCAAATTGCTATTAATATTTTATTAATTATATACTACTCCCCACCTTATATGAAAGTGACTTAATATCTCAATCAACGCTTTTTTGGCGGTTTTATATCTTCATTCAATAAAACTTAATTCGGAAATAAACTTCAGTCAATAAAACCCCTACCAACATGTTAAGTTTATTTCTGAATTAAATACTAAATAAATGTCGAAATTTAGTTTGTGAGGGTTTTTATGTAAATACCAATGTATATTTACAAACGGAAAACAAAGAGTATGAAAAAACTGGAGATGGAATGAAAATCGACTCGAAGGTAACGAAGTAAGATAAGAAAAGAATAAAATCGAAATTGTGAGGTAAGAGAAAGGGTAGTAGATAAGAGTAGGGTACGAATAGAGAAGTACAAAAGCATGGATATTTTTGAAATGAGAAATATGACGAAATAAAATAACGACCCAAATCACTGAAGAAACCCATCGTAAAATTGCAATTAGGGAGGACAGCGAAGGACAGACGTCATGCGGTTAGTAGGATTATAGGAAAGTACAGTAATAAAAGTTATTGGCACAGATGGATATAATACAAAAGCTTTAGAAGATAACGTTAAGAATGAAGATTTAAAATAAAATTTTATATTATAAAACTGAAATAAATAGGGTGTATTGACCGCCACAATATGACACCCAAAATGTAAGTATGTTAATTTGGATTGTTTAGTTTAGTTAGATTAGATTGTCATGATTAAAACGACAACGGAAAGTACTTATTCGTCCAAATTTGGACGAAGTCAACTAGTTAGAATAATAAATTGCAGGGACAATCGTTATAGTTTTAATAGTGCCAATATTATTGCAGTAAGGCTAGAGATAAAAATTATTCTAATGTATTTGTAAAACATTAGGGCGATCACAAACCGAGTGGAAAACGAAACGAGAACAAAACAAATGCCCTCTTCTTCTGTTGTAAGTTCCCACAGGTAGTTGGTTATTGTGAAACGGTGGCGATGGACACGACATGGTCGTTCGGGACAGACAGGATAGTCAGTCCCGAGTTGGGTTTGCTTAGGTACTTATGTGTATCCAACTGACACGGCCACACATAAACTAGCGAATTTATTTAAAGAAAAACTGGGTTGAAATACAGCCAAGTGGCCCCGATAAATTACAATTTGTCGAAGATGCTCTGGTCGGTGGCTGTGCCCCATGCAGAGCCCTCCTGCCAGTTCAGTTCCACCTGAAAAGAACTCCGAACGTTCCTCTTATACACAGTCATTTTCGACAATTGGATCTTTCAACTTTAGACACGTTAATATCCGGCATATCATCAATTTCAGTCTCGCCTTATTAGCTGCCCGCTTATTAATTCTGTTAAATATTTGCATTTTTATTTGGGGGCATTGATCGTCCAGGCCAACGGTGACGGCATATACGTTGATGTCGATGATGATGGCAAACGTGCTGTTAAATGATTAAACTGCTGCACTTTTCAGTCAGTGGATGGTGGGCAGTGTTTATAATTAGCTACGTCTAATTTTTGGCCACCGCCAGTTTTGATTTATTGACCATCGACTAATTGAAGGCAACGGAAGTTACCATATGTTAACTTTCCGATGAATAATATCCTACTCTACTGGTAGGTACCTAAATCAATGAATAACGCTTAAAAAATAAAAGCGTTCTATACTGAAAACTGAAAATGCATTAGGCTGAAGAAACGAGTCTATATGATAAAATATGCGTAATTAATTTTGGTATATCGAAATTTAAAACAGAAAATTTCAGTAACAGACCTCAGTGAACTTCAAAGTAAAGATTCATTTTACCTGTTAAATTTATGCCTAGGACAAAACTACTTTGAATTTGAGAACAAATTTTATAAATAGAAAGAAAGCCTCCCCATTGTCGCCAATTTTAGCATAAATTTGTCTTATTTTGAAGATATCTTGTTTACAAGCAACAATAAACTCATTACTTTCTTGGTTTAGATACGTTGATGACGTTTTCTGTATCTGGAAAGGTACTCTTCGACAATTAGAGTTATTACAAATTTTATTAAATACTATTGACCCCAATATCAATTTTACATCTGAAGTAGAACTTAATAAAAGCTTAAATTATTTATACCTAACAATTTCATACGTAACTAACAATATTTGCTTTGATATATACAGGAAACCTACAACTACAGATACTGTTATACCGGCCAATTGGAACCACCCTATCTCTACAAAATTCGCTTCCTTTCGTGCTTTTATCAACAGATTGCTAACTGTACCTCTTTCAAAACAAAATTACGTCAAAGAATTAAATACTATCAAAACAATAGTAATAAACAACGGCTAATTTTACGCAAAAAATATTTTAAACTAACTAGAAAACTCTAATACAATGATAGTCTGTCAACAAAAACCGATAAAACATATTGTTCAATACCTTTCATAAATAATGTTAGTTTTAAATATAAAAATAGGTTAAAGAAACTCAAAATACATGCCATTGAAGTCAACAATCGCAATCTTAAAAACAAACAACTTTAAAACAAAAACAGATCTTTTTTTAAAAAGCGGAATCTAACAAAAACCAAAATTTTACAGAATAATATTAAAATAAGAAAGAAGCTTTCATTATTTGAGAATTTAGAAATTAAAAAATTTTTATTCAAAAAACAGACCCTAGTCAATAACCATATTGAAAAGTACAACGACTCAACTCCATTTCTCCGATGTAGGCTGTAGGTATAAATATTCTGTTGTAAGTTTATAACTTTAGTACACAATATACTCTAGATAATGGCCCCTGTGGACCGAAACAATATTGTCGAGTTAGCCAATAAATTAGTGAAACTATCCAACTTGTGTTTTCTTCTAAGTGAAATTATTACTCTTCACTAAACCGAATGTTACAAACATACTCTAATCCTTACTAATGCCTTCCCATCAATCCTGAAAATTAAAACAGTTTCTTTAGAGTTAAAAACTGTTTTAAATACCGATCTTTTTTAATTTAATTTTTAGGATGTCTAGGCACACTTAACCGTAATTACTAACTTCGTATATATGTTACAATTTATCCTTCATATTAAAGATGACTACTAATACCATTACATCTTGAATGTGATTAGCTGAATCGATGATTTTACTCAGCTATTCAGAATGCTTTCCTGATATAGACCATGAGGTTCTTAATATGGATCATGGCCTAACTGTTTTGTTTACTATATGTTCCTTTTTATTAAATTCTTTGTTTATCTCATTGAATTACAATCCATCAAAATAATTTTCGAGTCGGCATATTTCTGATAATACGTTGAATTCTAATATAAATTGTGAGAAAATTATATAATTATTTATAATATATTTTGAAATATATCCAAATTATGTTAACTAATGGTCGAAATTTTTGAATATTGAAGGACATTGTTCTTTTTGCAAATAATAATATTAATAAATACTATAGAGTAATTCATCTTACTAACCACCATAATTCTATTATCTTGACAATTCGTTTCGATCAATTGATCATTATCAGATAATATAATCTTAAATGATATTTTTTTCCTTGCTTTTGTAATTAAAAATGTTTTATTTACCCAGCACCATAGCAAGCCTTATACCGTCTCCATAATTCTCACAAAATATTTTACATGCTTAAAACACCGACACGTATGTCATAGATAGAGTAAGTAATTTGGATCAAATTTGGTATAGGCGACTTAATAGACATTCTCAAACGTTTACTCTTTATGATAACTAAGATAATTTGATTATATTGAAATCAAACTTATCCAAATCTTCATGATCCTAAGCATTACTTTTTGATTTGCACACATTTCCAATTGTAGACAATTATGTTCTCAATTTTCATTGGTTTTCTAAATGATCTTCAATACATCCTATCTATAAATATTTTTACGTGCGTTACCATTAATAATAGAACTTTCTTTAACTACTACTACCTGTTTCTATAATTATGGTTTAAATGGACTTGTTTTCTGTACCACTGTGATTGCGATTACTATTTGTTAACCTAAAGGTTATTATAATAGGTACTGTAGCCATTTTATCAAGTCTGTCGTGGATTAACGGGTTTTAACTAGCAGGCAGAAGAAATCATTCTGCTATGTTGGATATCCCTTTAGCATTTTTTCATAAGACAAATGGTTTAAAGCACACTTACAACTTCTATTTACCTTCGAGATTGTATCAAACTACCGAATTGCTGCTGGCACGTCACTCCTTGGGCATTTTTCTGGTGTTGAAATATGAAAATTTCTACTGAGATCAGATAAGATGACACCTACGATAACAAATTGCTTTCTTTTGCAGTGCCATCCTTTTATTCCATTTCAGAACGATTTATTAGCAAACCAGAACGGCCGTAGCATTAGTTTACTTTCGAAAACAATTATTTACATTGCGGCCCATCATTAATTACACTGAAACTATTCGATTCGCCGTTCAAAACTGGCATTTCATATTAATTAATATTGATGACGGTCGATGACGGATACCAAATCGTAGTCATCGTTAAAGAAACGTCAATTAAAAATTAACCTCGATACTTTTTCCTACAATGGACAAGTTTATTTTTCTGACACAAGCTGCAAGGATCCAACATCTTGGGTTTCAGTAAATTCCACGAACACTGACAATACAGCTCGCTATGTTTTTGAAGGAACCATGAATAATGGAAAGCATAGAATGACCAAAATACATATATAGAGATATTCTTATTAACATTCATAAATAAATAATATAATATTAAACATATACAAGACAAAATTGACCGTGAAGCAAATGTCCATCTGTTTCTATAACAGTCGAGAATTAGCGAATGGATTTTAATGAATTTTTACTATTACATAGAGCAATATATCGGTAGAGTTGTAAGCTCCATTATGATTTAATAGTTTTAAGAATGAATAAACATAACATTTTTTATAGACACACTATTCTGTTTATGACCATTTAACAAATTATAATGGGCTCTTCACTATTTTAATGAGTAATGGGAAGGATTTATGGAAAAATCTTAAAATTTGGGCGTTAAACATGGATTTAATTACGAAGGAAGCCTATTTGGCCAAAGATACAGGAAAAAGCTGGATATGTTTAGATAACTTTTCAATACCGATAAAAAGCAGTCACTGTAAGATAAAGTCTGAACATTGTTATTCTTGTATAATGTTCAAGAGATCCTGGTCCATGTGAGCAAATAAAGAACTAGTAAATTTACAATTTATTCTCTTCCATTCGAAACAAAATAATGATAATTGATGGAAGATGCCTTTTGAATATGTGTACAATTTACGTAAGAGATTAATTTTTGTTTTGTATTAAACATAACAATGTGGAATAGACCTCGTTCTATTTTAGTGGAATTGTGAGGGTAGATTATGTATCAAAATAAGATTTCATTCGTAGAATGTACTCGCCTGTGTTTTTAGACCAAATCCCGTTGCAATCTGATGTTGGAACGAGTCGCTTAACAAGGGTTTCTGTCGCGATTATTTATAGTGGCCTCTGATGCAACACTCAGGTAGCTGTGCTTAAGTAGGCGTTGCATTTTTTTTTGTTTTAGACAAGACCGTCTGACAGCACTGGAGACATCCAATGACAGATTCGAACTTTCTCAATCTTTTGCTTTCGTTTGGGTTCGTTCCTAAATGCTTGGAATAATACCTTGTTTGACAAGGTATGTATTGGACATTCGTGTACGGTGATGGTCAGGACAGTGGGTACACTCACTTATGCTGATAATTCTTTTTTAGCTGTATCTGCCGCTGTTTTGTACCTAATAATGTGGTTTAAAATAACAGGTTTGACGACTCGAAACGGTTGCTCTTTGACGATTCTTCTTACAAATTAAACGTTCAGATAACATTGTTTCATTTAATCCTCATTAAAGATAAAACAAAAGATACCAAAAAAATGTTATTCTTTACAAACAAACTCTATTGATAAAACAAGATTAATTCTCGAATATGTTGCTTTTATCACAATTCCAAGCATTAATGTGTTCTGTCTGATATTATAGAAAACTAAAAATTATCGTAGCGAAACCTTGACAACTGAAACTTAATTTAAATATAAATATGGAATCAACAGAAACTACTCCGAGGGCTAATACCCCTACCGGCATTGAATTACATTGTTGATTCCGATGTATTTTTAGACGAAGATATAACATATCAAAAAAAGAAGGAATCAAAATCCTTATTCGTCTAAATATTAAGATCAAAGATCTCAAATTTTGAACGCGTCCTACCAAGTAGGCACAACGATATGGCTTTCAGTTCATTGTGCCTACCTGGTAGGATGCGTTCAAAATTTGAGATCTTTGATCTTAATATTTAGACGAATAAGGATTTTAATTCCTTCTTTTTTGGATATGAAATTTAATTAATTAAAACATCCTCCACCTTTAACTAAATAATGCTACTGTTCATCCCTTTCTTAGTGTTTTAAACACATTATCCCCTGGACTTGAACCTCATACTCTAAACTTTCTAAATCTTATGACCCTATAAAGTATGCTCTTAAAACCCCCATAATCAGGGGTCAACTAAGCCCAGCTGTGGTAATTTATTTACATATCAATTAAATATTTAAAACAATTCTTGCGTTGTTTTATAATATAAAAAAGTTTGTGGAAACATAGTCAACATAGGAAGAGTGGGATTGAGTCTGTGTAAATTTAAATTTGATTGTTGACCAAAGCCTGTTCTTAAGTACTGATTTCTGAATTTCAAGATTTTCATATAAAGAAAGTGTTTTCTTATATTAATATTGTTACGTAAAATTTTAGTTTTTGTTAAGTCAAGTGAATAATTATTATCTATACAATGCTTAGAGAAACCAGTTTTTTTAAGGTTTTTATTTATAGAATAAATTTGGTCCTTGATTCTAGTTTTTAAAGCTCGTCCACTTTTTCTTACGTAGACTGCTTCACATTTGTTACAAAAAAGTTGATAAATTCCGCTTTTAAGAAAAGGATCCGTTTTAGTTTTTGAATTATTTAATATATTTTTAAGATTACGGTTGTTAACTTCAGTGGCATGTATATTAATTTTTTTTAAAAATCTATTTTTATACTTAAAACTAACGTTGTTTATAAATGGTATGATTTAACGGTTTTTTGATTTTCAATGGATAAATTGTCGTTGTACAAGAGTTTCCTGGTTAACTTCAAAGATTTTCTGGATAAAATTTTGTGATTGATTAAAACAAACACAATAATGATATATATCCTGAAGAAGCTACTGTGTTAGCGAAACAATTGATGATATTAATAAATTTCTGTGAAATATTGTGTTTGTTTTAATCAATCATGAATAACATTCATCACTTAAAAGCCAATTCCATTGCATCTATAAAATTTTGTATAGGTTTTTTGGATTATAGCCGTTATTTATGATGACAACAAATACATTAAAACACTTGGCTATACAATACTATTGTTAATTCGTCCACGTTTGATAATGGTTTTCGGCCGAAACAATTCTTGAGTCGTTTTATAATATAAAAAAGTTTGTGGAAACATAGCCAAGTGTTTTTTTGAATTTGCTATGATACCTTTTATGGGGTTGTGTTAATATTTTTTCTAAAATCATTAGTGAGCTGATGTGTTAAATTTTGTATACGTCCTAATTCCTAATTTATATTGGCGCCAAAATGCAAAAAAGCGTTTCAGTTAAGACGACGATATATTTCTCTTTTGTTGACAAAAGCGATCACCAGCAAATTTTCAAACCGTCTCATCCCATTAACGTCCGCTTTCAAGATCTATTGGGTCGAAAGCATAAAATATGTTAGTTATGTCCCCAGAGCATGCTGAAATAATGGTTCTCTTAGTTTTTGTTACTCCCAAAATTCGACCTTCGAGTTATATCAGCTATTTAGTTCAATAATGGAAAATTTCCTAATCACATGCATTCTTTAGACATGCATGTATATGAATACTGTCCATCACATATTTTAAAAATACATTAAAAAAAGTAGTTGCTATTAACTTTTTGTTGTACGATGGTAACGGTAAAATATATTTAATAATAACATTGACCAAAGTTATTATTAGGATTCTTTACATTCCTTTGTAATATGGGTCTTTATTATTCACTAGTAAGTTAAATTGTATGGAAATTATTATGACAAATATTTAGAATGCTAAGAGCAATGATAAATAGAAATAGTTGTTGAAGTATTGTTTAAAGTAAGCAAACAATTGGAAAATTGAAATAAGCTTAAGACTAGTATATATCTTATATATTAAGGATGAACAGTGTAAGGCAGCGGAAAATAAATTATTAAAACTTTTTCAACTCAATTTTATGTTATTTTTAACACCCAAAGTACGAACTAATAAAACGTCAAATCATCAGAAATCTGCTTTTAAGTTGTTAAACCTATGAAAATGTCAACGTCGGACAAACAGAACGTTGATTCGTGAAGAAGAATTAAGAACATAGAAATATATATGTACCTATACTTTTCACTTAAGTAAAACTTTTACTGAAAAAATCACAAGTGTGACGACAAACCTTCAGTTCTAAATCTAGAGAAAAAAGGAACAAAACTAAACTTAGGTACTTATTTGTTGTTAGCATAAATACTGCACAAAAACAAATAGGATATCAACGTTTATCATTGTTAACTTTTAGTTGCTATCAAATAACGCATTATTTCTATTTTTATTCCTGTCTTCGCAATTTATAATAATAATGTAAATTTCAAAACACATTTTTTTTACCTGAAGAAGCTACTTTGTAGGTACTAATGATATTTTATGAAACCTGTCTTATTCTTCAGATCTTTTAAACATCATTACTTGAAATTCCCAATTGCCCTTATTCCAAATAAATAACGTAGCACAAGTTTCTCGTAGATAAGGTAAATTTATACAGTTGGTGTCACAAATTCGTCTCGAATTAATCAGATAAGGGTGGAAAGTTTATTATGGTAAGCTCCTACTATAAGGGCGGCATGAGCCATGTAGGGAATTTGTGTATTAGGTAATGCTAATCTTGTTACCCACTTTTAACCTCATGTTTATGACCTCATCAAAGTTTATCGCTTGTAATATGTGTATAAACCTCTATCTTCAGTGTAACACACATCAATGCCGTCCTCGTTCATGTGAGATTCATTTAAATCACAATATTTTAACTTTAAATGATAGAGTAGAAGCAACTTTACGAACCATTTGTGATCTAAGTAATTCTGCTATAATGTTTCTACAATAAAATTTAAACAAAAACTGCCGTTGTGTCAACCGTTTTATGAAAGAGCTATTATTTATTTGCTTCTATTAGAAGACGTGTATTTATCTAAAAATCTTAAACACTAGAAACATGTTTTGAATGATCTCAACACGTACCAAGTAAACTTCTTATTTGTTGGTTGATAAATTAATCATTTTAAATGATAGTTAATTAAAATGGGAAATATTTGTTAAGAAGTGTTACCATAAAGTATTTATTATTATGATGTTGGAAAAACCAGACACCTTTAAATTTTTACTTTCTCGCGAATTAAGTGAAAGCAAATATTAAGTACATAATGGAAGCTTAGGTTATGCATCAAATGATGAGTTAAAATTTGAATAACAAATTTAATTGTCCAGAAGCTATTAGAGAACGGGAATTTATACAGTTGTCATTTTTTAGTTGGTAGTAAATAGATAACAATTTGTTAGTAAATGGAATAGTGACGCTAGATTTCACACAAGCATTAATTGCATACTGGATAATTAATCACTATAATTGTTTGTATCTATAAAAAAAAACAAAACACAAACTTGTCGTATTGTTTCATTAATTAAACTATTATTTACACATCATTAATTAATTATTTATTGAGCGATTTTAGTAGATTACTTTCAAAACTGACAAAAAAAATTCAAAGTGTATACACCAAGTATTTTATCTAGTGAAATAATTATTAAATGTTTTTGCACTATTTTTAGGATCTGTTGGTCTCTGAAAATTAAAGAACACAACCAGTACGAACGTTGTACGAACCACTGATCCGGCTCGAAGGACCAATAAAAAATGTACAAACATTGTACGTTGCACGTCAAAATAATTTTTATGCAACTACTTTTATTTCATATCGTGACTACCATTAGGGAATGAAACTCACTGTTTCGGTTTTAAAACATTTAATATAATTTCTCACCCAACTATAAGTAATTAATAAATAATCAATTTCAGAAATGGATTGGTTACTCGGCACTTGATGAAACATATTTACTAATTAGTTGAAAAAAACACTTGGTATATATAATAAAATTGTAAAATATGCAAACTTAATTGTTTACACTTCTAGTGTTATTTCTGACACTAGAATATCTCAAATTGATGCGAGTCAAACTGCCTTTCAGCTTTTAATTATTTAATAACAACTAAAACTACACTTGTATTTACGATAAATGCGATGCTACAATGTTTAAAATGTTTTTTGTATAAATGTTTAAAATGATTGTTGTATGAATGATGAAATGATTGAATGTTTAATGATTAATGATTGGATTATATTGATTATGATTATGAATGTTTAATGATTGTGATTCTTCATGTTTGAATTGTTTCTTAATGTTTGAATATGAAATTTGCCGTTTTTCTAAGATATAAATACTGATAACGCTGAAGATCAGTAGGCGTTACTTAAATTTGCTAAACAATATTATTGGTTGTTTAAAATTTATATGGGGATGAAAATGCCTTCTTGCGTCTGTGAATATTGATCTCTTGTCTAGGTAATGTTATTGACCTAGAGGGTAAAATTATATCTGGTGACAGACGAACTTTCAAAAATTCCCGGAACGTGAGTTAACAATAGGCTCAGTTTTCATAGAGTATCTTATAAATTTAATGGTACACAATAAATGTAATAATAGCTTAAAATTAAGTTTGCTTAAGTGTTAATTACACTATTAAGACTTTTATTCGTGCACTGATTGTGAAACATGATGTAAATTCACTTAGAAGAAAAACACAAGATAGATAGTTTCACCAATATATCTGCTAACTCGACAATATTGTTTCGGTCCAAAAGGACCATTATCAAGGGTATTTGTGTACTAAAATTAAAACTTACATTAAACATATTTATACCTACAATCTACATAGGAGAAGTGGGGTTGAGTCTGTGTAAATTTCGATTTGATTGTTGACCAAAGCCTGTTTCTTATGTAGTGATTTCTGAATTTCAAGATTTTCATATAGAAAAAGTTTTTTCTTATTTTAAAATTGTTACGTAAAATTTTAGTTTTTGTTAGTCAAGTGAATGATTATTATCTATACAATGCTTAGAGAAGCCGGTTTTTTCGAGGGTTTTATTTATAGAATAAATATGCTCGTTGATTCTACTTTTTAAAGCTCGTACACTTTTTTCTATGTAGGTTGCTTCACATTTGTTACAAACAGTTGGTAGATTTCGCATTAAGAAAAGGATCTGTTTTAGTTTTTGAATTATTTAATATATTTTTAAGATTACGGTTGTTAACTTCAGTGGCATGTATATTTTTTTTTAACCTATTTTTATACTTAAAACTAACGTTACTTATAAATGGTATTGAACAGTATGATTTAGCGGTTTTTTGATTTTCAATGGATTAATTGTCGTTGTACAAGAGTTTCCTGGTTAACTTGAAGGATATTCTGGATAAAATTTTGTATATGGTTTTTGGATTATAGCCGTTATTTATAGCTATTGTTTTGATAGTAGTTAATTCTTTATCATAATTTTGTTTCGATAGTGGTATAGTTATGATTCTGTTGATAAAAGAGTGAAAAGAAGCAAGTTTTGTAGAAATAGGATGATTCGATTTAGCCGGTATAACGGTATCCGTTGTTGTAGGTTTTCTGTATATATTAAAACAAAAATTCTTATTTTCAAGTGAAATTGTTAGATCTAAATATTTTAGGCTTTTATTGAGTTCTAATTCAGAATAGGAATAGTTCTAGTTGCCTGTGACTTTGGTCAACAATCAAATCGAAATTTACAGACTCAAACCCCACTCCTCCTATGTAAATTGTAGGTACACATGTGTTTATTGTAAGTTTTAATTTTGGTACACAACTACTCTTGATAATGGTCGTTTTGGACCGAAACAATATTGTCGAGTTAGCAAATAAATTGGTGAAACTATCCACCTTGTGTTTTTTTCTAAGTAAACTTGTATTTATACGTTTGTGAAGTGTACAGAACAAAAATGATATACTACAGTCTCTGACTGTTAAGTTTACAAATGAATAGATTGAGTTCTATTGATTTTGACTGATCTAAACAATGACTTGTGTACTGTTCAATATCTGAATGTCTACTTGAATATTTGAGTACTAAAATTGTATTCTTACTATTTGCCTAAATTATTACAATCATGTAAAATGGACAGCAGTACCCGTAAATTCAAATTATAGCGGGGGCGAATAACTGGAATTACCAAGCACACCAAAGGGACATGGAATTTTGGGTTTACAAGGGTGCTGATAATACCCCAGGTAATATTGAAATTAGTCCTATTGTTATTAAAAATTGTGTATAAGTAGATAACAATCATCACAAGTAAATATTCTGATATAATGGCACAAAACCCTCAGTGCGCTGATCTTACTCGCACTTACCCCTATTCCTTTTCTAGTTGAGACCTATTTCATACGCGTCCGGGTTACTACCCATCTGCTTTCCGCTTGTGCCGCCAGTACGACCCGATCCTACGAGCCCACACCGTCTTTCGAACAAAATAATAAACGGATCTTCTATCCCAATTTTCACAACGAAAAAAACAAAATAATCTTCTTACGTAATAATATAAGAACGGCTAATTCTTGATGCATTTGTAAGTGTTTATGATCGTCTAATAACAAGAGAGATTATGAATAATAAGTGACACTTCTCTTTAAATTCAGAATTTTCTTATTTGTTTAGTTAATATCATGCTTAAAGAAAAAAAATCTTGTTGTATGGTGCTTGTCAGTCCGTCGGCCGCTTCGTCGCGTCTCTTGGTTTGGACGAAGAGGATGTTAGTTTAAGAGCAGGTAACGTTGGTATCGAGAAGAAGAAGCAGCGGTACCAGCAGCCGACTCCTCCCAACGCAGCATGGATGCTGGTTCGCGAAGAACCAATAGCTCTTCAGATCGCCTTACACTGTTTACAAGCAAACATTTTACTCGTTCCTTCGACAACATCAATGTTCTCTACATAAGAACTCTTTACGAAAAGTCTACCTTTACTTAGTTCGAAGCTTTTGTGTAGTTATTTTCTTAAGTTATAACTTTTACAATCATAAGGTAATAAAAGAATTACACAGTACATTGTTATATTATTTCGTGTGGCGGTCAATGCCACACATTAATAATACAAATATGTTTAAAATTCTTTTGTGTAAACATTCCTTTGTATTGTATTTCTTTGTGTCTCTGTGTCTGTGTAAATATTTCTTAATATTCTATTCTAAATCTTTTGTATTTTATCTATCTGTACCAATAACTTTTATTACTGTACTTTCCTATAATCGCTGCTAACATTTAAACTTCGCGTACTAACCGCATGACGTCTGTCCTTCGCTGTCCTCCCTAATTGCAATTTTACGATGGGTTTCTTCAGTGATTTGGGTCGTTATTTTATTTCGTCATATTTCTCATTTCAAAAATATCCATGCTTTTGTACTTCTCTATTGGTACCCTACTCTTATCTACTACCCTTTCTCTTACCTCACAATTTCGATTTTATTCTTTTCTTATCTTACTTCGCTACCTTCGAGTCGATTTTCATTCCATCTCCATCTTTTTCATACTCTTTGTTTTCCGTTTGAAAATATACATTGGTATTTGTCGTTGCTGTTATTTAGTGTTTAATTGAGTTTTACATAAAAACCCTCACAAACTAAATTTCGACATTTATTTAGTATTTAATTCAGAAATAAACTTAACATGTTGGTAGGGGTTTTATTGACTGAAGTTTATTTCCGAATTAAGTTTTATTGAATGGATATATAAGACCGCCAAAAAAGCGTCGATTGAGATATTAAGTCACTTTCATGTAAGGTGGGGAGTAGCATATAATTAATAAAATATTAATAGCAATTTGAAACAAACGTAAAAAAAATAAAACAGTTGGAAATAAATTCTCCACCAATTGTACAATGGAGTACATTAATATTGAAACTATTGGGTTGATTACAGGAAATAGGTTTCGAAATTCCTTTTGTTAAATTGACCATTTTGTACCCTTTCTATATTATACGATAGTTTAGTCAATAAGAATGCAATCAGTGATATGTTCTTTCCGTTTAAGATATAAGCAGAAATCTCCCTTGGTGTTATAAAGTTTAATTTTCTTCAAGACGACAGTCTAATCCTTGAACAACATGCTTCATTGTTCATTTTATTAATTTGTATCATAAAGAGGTTAATTTTATAGATTAAAGGTATTTTCCCAGATGTGGGTAACTTAGTATAAAATGAAATAAGTAGTAGGTAATAATAATATTTAATTATGAAATCGCAGCTAAAGTTCATTACGTAACACATGGGCTGAAAAGTTCTGGGCCTAACAAAGAAAACACGTTTTTTTTGTTCAAAACTGGCAATAATCTTCATTAAGAGCAATACAATCATTCTAGCGGCGCTTCTAATATTTCAATACCACTTTTGTAGAACAATGTATCTCAAAATAGGCCTCAGCTTCAGCTTCAGCGATAACCTCTTCATTCGAGCGAAATTTCTCGCCGGCGAGCATTCTGCGAACAGCCAGTAGTCGCTGGAAGCTAAATCTGGACAATACAGTGGATGTGGGAGCAATACGATGTTCAATTCATGTTTTGCCAGTTTTGCTATTGTTGTGATTGACTTGTGACATGATGCGTTGTCCTGATGAAACAAAAGTTTTTTCTTTGCCATATACGGTCGTTTCTTTGCAATTTCAATTTTGCGGCCTTCAAAGACTCCAATAACGCTATATTACGATGTCGCTAACTCACGCAATTTCACTTTTCAATCATTCAAAACGATTTTGTGATTTTTTTTATGTTTTCTGGTGTTACCGCCTCATTTGGAAGTCCATTATGTCAGTGGACGCCCTACATCATCAGTGTCTCTACGACCACGTTTGAAGCAACGTTTCAGAAAACCAACGTTTTATTTTATTTCGATTGTTTCCGATGGAGCGGAGTCTCCATCACACTTTTCCACCTTTCATGCCATTGCTTCACTTCGCTTGAACGGTATTTTGTACCATCAAGAAGCAGTGTAAAATTAAAACACTAAATTGTTTTTTATCGTTGTGATTGATTGTTTTGAAAATAACAAAAGTAGCGTCACTCTAGCGTCAGCACAATAACTCACAAAGTAATGAATAGAATATCATGAAATTTTAACGGCTGTCTTTTGAATGTTAGTACTAACTGAAAAAGAGGCGAATGCAATAAAATTAGCGTCATCTATGTGTTAGGCCCGGGACTTTTCAGCCCATGTGTTATATGAATTTTATGTAGATGGGTTAAATAGAAATCTTTTTAAACAACTAGACCGTTAATACATAACAATCTCAGAGGCTAGAATTTCTTCCTTATCTTCAGAATTTAACGTTTACTTGTTTTTTTAATTTTTAACGTGTTCTTACAGACTATACTTGCACTAGATGAGACGAATGCAATCAGATAAAACAACAAATTAGTGTAATTGTTTAATTAAAGCGATACAATGACTGTTTGCCTCATACAAATGGTCATAAATCACAACAAGTCAATAAAGTATCTTCCGGCGACAATAATAATTACTATTCATTTAATGAAGTGTCGTTCAAGAAATGGTTAATGCCACGTTTTCATTATGCACTCAATGCAACGGTAAAAATGTTGAGGTTTTAATTACAAGGCTTTCTACATTATACTTCCAATAAAATTCAGCTTTCTTAAAAAGAAATTCCAATAAAAAGTGTATGCAAACTCGTGTGGCCATAAAATGTAATAGAACATGCAAGGCCCTAAAGGAATACTGCTCCCTATGAAGTTATTTAACGCAAACTTCTCGATTGCATGAATAGTACATAGTTACTGGTTGCGTTTTTATTGTAAGTATTTAAATAAAACAGGAAATGTGATAACAAATACATCTCCATAGCTACTTTAAGAAAAACAGTATTGTAAGCAGAAACTTATGCAACGATGTTGATATAAAAGAAAAGATATAAATAAAAAACAATTAGTACAGTACTAGAAAAAGGATAGTGCCATCAAAAAAGTATATAGTAATGCTTAGTGATGAACAGTGAAACAACAAAAGCTCCATCAACAGAAATTTTTTAATTCTTATTTTGTGGGATTCAATAATGTTCAACAAGGCCTTTTTCTAGTACGATATCGGTTTGTCAACTCACGGCGCAGTTATCTACGTGATAGCCAAAAAAACATATTCTTTATCAGCATTCTTTCGAAACAGTCAGACGTGTATTGGGATTTCGAATTGTTCGGTTCTCAGTCTCGGCACGCTATAGAAACTCCTTACTGATTGACCAATCAAACAGAGTACTATGAATAAGTAAAGGTAGTGTAGCGAATGTTATCTTTAGAAATTTGCTACTTAGCAGGTAGTTTGGTCGGTATTTTGTCGGAGTTGCTTACAGATTGATGGTGAGAAACAAAAAGTTCGAAATCGAAATCATCTACGTCTGAAAGTTTCGACAGAACCCTCATCAAGAACATATTTTTATTTTGTTATCACGTAGGCTATACCGCGGCGTAATTCTGTGGGTGTATAAATCAACATTTAATGCCAAAATCATACAAATATTTTGAGAGAAAATTATACCTTTCTAGTAAAATAGTCACAAGTTATTTTACTAATTAGTTTGCAAATTATCCGTTTGTGACTAATGTAGCACAATAAAAGTACACAAAATGGTTATAGCAGTCACTCATTAGTAAAAAAGAAAGATTTTCTAAAAGAATAAATAAAATTATATACCGATATTACCAATAATATTATCTGTAATCTCTAGTTGAAACATAAGTCGAATTTTCATAAGAAATATTTATAAAATTGAGAAATTAAACTTTTGAGATTTCTGACTCATAAAATTAACAGTCCATTGTCATTTGATGATAACAACACTTTAAATTGTGGTCTAGTTGACATCCTGTTTTTGCACATTTTTAGTAACCATTCTTTGTTATTTTGAGTTGATTCTGGTGATATCTCATGAGAATCAGTCGCCGATTGGTTTAGTACAAGGCCACCTATATATGCTCTCGGTAACCAAAAATTACTTAAAAAGTCTAACACCAATCTTAGTCATAATATTTACTACAATATTGTTATCCATCGTTTTACTGAATAGTAGAATCTATTGCCAGCTATTGATAGTACTTAGATGAAGATCTAAGATGCTTGACGAAGCATTTACCTCTTTATAAACTTTGTATATTTCATGTAATGAAAGAGCACACTGTTCGCCAATTCTTTCAAATTAATAAATAAATAAATAAAATAAATAAATCAACATACGATTGACTATTTTATGTACTACTTAGTTATCTACAAGCTAGTCAAGTAATCGCACTTACCGATATATATCTGAAAAGCAGTCTCTCGTGTAACATGCATTAAAAGGTCTCCGTCTTATTAAAAGCTTTTTGAAAATTAGTTTAGCTATTTCTATGATTATCCTTGACGGATATCCGTATAAGCACAAAAAATCAGATAAGATAGATAAAAAACAGGTAGGGTTTTTAGATTTATTTATGTGTATAACAATTAAGGAAAAGTAAATGATTGGCATTCTTCTGTAAAACTAAAGATTTGGCCAAAAAGTTGTAGTAGATAGTCATTTAACAGTCTCAGTGAATGGGAAAACCAATTTAAATAGCGCTTATTCGAAGCCGTGAAGAAGAATTGCAAGAAACAGAAGTAGATTGTAGTAGTGAATGGCAGTCATGCATTGAGAGCTCAGCTTTCCATTGGGAATCAAATCTTTGTACGATCTCTCGGCGTAGGTGCAAGTTGAGTAAGGAGTTTCCGTCTAGGGCCTGGGATTGCTGGAACAGTACGCAGCCATTATTTTGCGTTAGATCAAATATGTGCGATATTCCGAGATGTGTTGCGTTGAAAGTGAGCAAGTTACGGAATGAGCAGTGAGTGACCGTGGTCGTGCGGTTGTCGTTTCAAGATCCGCCACCAGAGATAGCATTGTGGTCGCCGCGGCGTCTAATTGATATCTCATTTCACACGAACTTTTCTACTACTGCGGAGTCTACATCTACTTTTGCATTCACGGTGCAGATGAGCTTTTAGAAGGCACGTTTTTAAGAATTTGTCGGACGACGACGAACGCATTGACTCCTAATTAACCACCACTCGTTTAATTACTGAAATTGCATGCGTAATGAACGCGTTATCAGAGAGCATACCTGTGTCCACTTGTTTGCACAAAGAAACGATCCATTCCTTTTTACAACAAGAGATATTTAGGAAAACATCGAATCAACGCCGCAAGATGAATAATGGATGACAGTCTCAACAAGATGAGTATCCTTTAGTCCTGACGTGCTGTAATTCGTACCATCTTTCAAGAATTTTAATTGATTTGTTCACGGAGAGAGAGAAGAAAAAGTTTTATACAACTTAGAATTTAATTTGAACTACGTCTCATATAGAAATACATATTTCATTTAAAGCTTACTACATACTTACTCATTTTAAAGAGATAAAGGATGAATGTACGTAAGTATTTCAGTTGCATTAGGTCATTTTGAATATTTACTGATTTATTATATTAATTGGTGAGGGTTTCCAGTCCGACCATAAAATTTTAATTTGGAATATTTTTGCTACCGTTTATTTTAAGATTACATATACAAACATCAGGATGGTAGGAAAATTTATGACAAATTGTACGCTAAAGAATAGGACTACCAAAAGATAATATTTAATGGAAAATCGATAATTTGATGACCACTTGTCGAACGGACATAATAGAAAGAAGGATCGCGACGATAACAAAAAGGAAGAAAGCAACATCGGATAAAACAATAACCGAAACAATAAAGTTTTGAATTACAAATTTGTAAAACGTCTAAAATTTGTTTAGAGTCGAGCTGGAAATTTTAAATTCCACCGCTTATCGGAAACTTACATCGATGTTCACGATTCCACGTGTGCCGCTACAATGCACGCCGTATGTGCCTGTCTCTGGATCGTTCTTCGAAATAAGTGGTCGCGGGAAGGGTTGTCCGAGCTTATGCCGAATGTTCGGCATGCTGCAATAAATCTACTAACGACCGTTATAAATTGTCCGCAAGTTTTCGTATCAGATCTCAACAATCCCGACTATCCCACCCCCACTTGTCTTCTTCTTGTAAGAAAATACAAATGCCACGGAATTTTTTAATAGTTCCTGACAAGGTAAAATAGAATATTTCTAGTATCTTACCATTTAACATGTTTATTCGAAAATTGAGAACTTGTACATAGTTTAATAATAGAAAATAAACATTTTCCCTTTGAAATACGCCAGGAGGTGAATTTAGCGCGATTGACACTGATACATCTAATACAAACGCAGAAGGTACAGCAACACTGACATATGAGAAGGTTTGAGTAAGTCTAAATTACAATCTGAGACTATATATTTAGTGTCTTTATATTATAAGTCTGTCGCCTCCTCTTCCAAATTTGAGAATCCGAAACCTCATTTGGATTGAACTAAATGAATTTCCAGAGGTAAAAGGCAAGTGAAGAGAATACTGACTGCAGAATCATTTACTTCTCAAACAGAAAACGACAACTAAACCAAAAGGCTGTTTCCGAAAATTTTTGTTCATCTACAGGTAAATTAAATGACTTCTGAATTGTTGGCAAAAGCCGTGTTAAAAAATGTTATATTTTCGTATATCTCCAGTTATACTTTAATTACAAAATGACGAATATTTTAGACACCGATGACATCTAAATTGCGACAGTTCCTGCAATACCTTTTTAAACACAATAAATTGAAAGAAGATCTTCGTTTCCTGAAAAGGCCCGACAGATACAGATATATATATATATATCTACAGGTTGTCCGGAAAATACTAGCCTATAAATAACTGGGAACAGTACCTATTTTGGCAAATCTTTGTTTCTGATACTTTTGACAGCTATGCTTAAACTTCAAACGAATGTTTTTTGAGTTCCAACAGAAGCGTGCTGAAACAATTATGTTTCTTCTCACCGAGCGGTGTGATCTAGTGCTCTTACTCTCTGAGTAATGATCCTCAGCATTCGGGAGATTACCAATTCGAATGTGAGTCCGGCTGCTGCTGTCTAAGTTTTCTGTGGTTTCCTTGAATCATTTAGGAAAATGCTGGGGCATTAATATTACACAGATAACCTTTTACATTTCTTCTATCTTCATTTCGTCCGTCTCATCTTCCTCTCCCTAATCACATAACCCACTCATTCCCACGATTTCTGAAAGGAGGCTGAAGAGGGTTTTACGCCCTACCTTCCGGCTTTGCACAACAGTGTAGGGACTGCCCGCCAACCAGCATGAGTAGCTGGTGGAAATGAAACACCAAAATTTTTAAAGTTTTATGTTTCTTCTCTTTGGTTACACGTCTGCCACATTGATAGCTACGTCGTGGGTTTAGTTTGACAACTCGCTATCGTTATTAGGAAAGGACATTGTTAGATATTATGTAATCCCACAGCAGTAACAAATTTCTATTGATGGTGTTCACTACGCTGTCTGAATTTATTCATTGAACGCTGTTTAATTGGAGCAGGTAGGTTGGTACGTGTTGTGTCGGAGCTGTCTACGCGGCGTGCTGATGAGAATTAAGGAGTTCGAAATCGCTATCCATGTCTAACAGTTTTAATAGCATGCTTACCAAGAGGATTATATTTTGTTCTGATTGGTTTCTTTCTTATCACGTAAATGGGTACGCCGTGGGTTCAGTTTGACTAATCGTTATTCTTATTAGAAAAGGAATGTGTTCAACAATATTGAATCCTACAACATGCATCTAGCAAATTTCTACAGACTACAGACTGTCCACTGCGGTGTCTGTACTGATTCAAAGATACTGCTTTTCAAATATATAATAGTTATTCAAATCTTTTGTCCTTGCCTTCAATATAGGAGGTATAGCGAACGTTAGCTATTAACTGACTTTTTAGCAGATATGAAATTGTTATGAAGTTTCATAATATCCTAAAAGGTCACACATAAGCCTAAGTTTTTAGTGAATTATAATCTTTCGCTAAGAAGCCACGACGTACAGTTATTATAAAAGTGTATAACAAACATAAATGCTTTTAAAGAAACCTTTTGCTATCAGAAAAAATATCTAAAAATCGCAAAATTCATTTATACACCGTGCATTATCCCAGCAGTGTTTTCAATTTTACAGTAAATGGGCTAATGATCTACAAACGATACATTTTTGAAAAAGTACATATATATATATATATATATATATAGATGATGACGAGAAGTCCGTTAGATATATAATTTGATTATGTATGTTTGGAATAATTTCGGTCAGTGCGAAGGACCGATTGAAGAGGTTGGGGAGGGTTCCAAGAAATAGCTTCCAATTAAAGAGTCATCGAAGTTTGCAGGTGCACGGGGCATCTGTTTCCTTCCGGTGCGTTAATCTCACACGGTATCTTCGATCCCTATCTGGCCCATAATTAGACCACCGCGTAAACAACTCGCTCGAACCGTTAGTAGTGAGTACTTTTAGTATATACATACACCGAAGCTCGAAGTTCTTGTCCTCCCATCATCTTCAACCAACCGCGGGGTTAATTAAAATTACTACGCGACATAGCGACCAAAGAAACGACAACAAAAAACAAAATGTTTTGGTTGCTATGACCCAACATATAATAATTTTTTTTAAACGTACAGCGTCATTCAAACTGAGTGGTACAATAGACGTTTTAGGGAAACTAAGCATGTTACATGGACTTAAATATTTGGGAGTAGGGGTTATCAAGGATGATCTATTTAACTAAAATAATTTCAACTGTCGGGCACTTCCGGTTATACCAGAAATTGATGTCAACCTTCTTATTTCAAATAGAACGGTATATGTTTTACGATGAATTCGTATGAAAAATAAAATAAAAAATTTAAGGTGACTTTGAACTGACCAACCAACTTGTATGCCTACGATGAATAGCTTCTGAGATAATTTAATTTATTGGAAAAAAGATTGCACCGCAATCCAAACTATAGAAAATCATAACTCTCATAAAAATTAACTTAGAATGTTCAAAATTTTACTAGTTATAGCCAAGTCATAGGGCTAACGTCCTGTCAAAACTAAGCTTTATAATTTGTACAGGGCGTTCAGAAAAAAAAATCCAAAGTTAAAAAACTTCAAACACGAATAACATAATTTTTTCAAATAGCACCTGACATATTTTATTTTGTCAGAATTCCATTTTTTATCCACTTTCATTTCACTTACATTGGAAACAAAATTATTTTTCCACCACAAACTATTTTAACATCAGATTAAATTATAGTATTCTACGCACAAAGCGGTATTTCAATATATATAATAATGTATGTAAAAAGTGAATCGAAAATAACAAATCCGATCTTTTGAAATTAGGTTGACCGTTTTGTATTCTTAGCATTTCATTTCGCCAGTACTCGTAGAAATAAATTCAATTTGATTTTATGTTGTCAAAATCTTCGACAGTTTAAATGATGATACTTGTTGTAAACTTTAAATGGGATTAACGAATTTACAGGCTGTAGACATTTATAATTACAAAGCGTCTCTTATGAAATTCGCTAATTCTCTCTTAATCACGAATTTAGAGGACCAGTCTAAAGATGAATATGTACTTGTTAGTAACAATTTTTTTGAATCCTTTACATATTAAGATCAAGCTAAAAAACTTATGTATATAAACTCCTGGGTTTGTCATAATTTGATAAAAATAAAAATATCTTATTTCGTCAAGCAAACAGTGTAGTGTCTACAGTCACTACCTTTGCTACTTTTTAGGGTTCCTTACCGTACTTTATACTATTATTTCATTTTATGTTGAAACCAAATGCCTGTTATCAGCTATTAATAAAGAAATAAAGGTTTTGTAGCGACACATTAGTTATAGATGACATGAGTTAATGGAAAAAAAAAAACTAGCGGTATTTCCTGTTTCGACTTTGAAATAGTAATTTCTCAGTAAACTCAGTGTATCATTAGTACTATTGGTTGTATTGATTAACCGTCTAATCTACTTTTAACTGCAATGTATTATGTTTCATGGAAAACAATTTTTCACAAGATCGATTTTCACTTTCCTTCTAATAACATATACCTACTACGCTCTCATAATTACGGCATCTAAATTATTATCTAATATCTCGATTACGTAATAAATTGCGCGTAGACGGACGCAGATGATTGTAACTTTCTTTATTTTAAACTAGCGATTACCGTAACTACTACTAATACTAATAACTTGGTACTTATCGGCTTTGCACTTAATTTGCATAATTATATAATTGCCAATTTTTGACTACAGTCACTACTTCTTAACATCCTTTTTATACACAATTAACCACCAATTTTCAGAGAAACTTGAACTAGGATTTTATTATTTACGATACGTTTTCAAAATGTATTTTCCCTTACTTTGGTACCATATGTAAAATATAATAAAACATTTTCATATTCAAAAAAAAGAAGGTATTAAAATCCTTTTTCGTCTAAATTTTAAGGATCACAGATCCCACATTTCGAACGCGTTCTACACAGTAGGCACAGCGTACCGAAAGCCATATCCCACGACCGGTTTCGACCTATCGGGTCTCATCATGACCGGTCGTGGGATATGGCTTTCGGTACGCTGTGCCTACTGTGTAGGATGCGTTCGAAATGTGGGATCTGTGATCCTGAAAATTTAGACGAAAAAGAATTTTAATGGCTTCTTTTTTGAATATGTTATATCTTCGTCTATGAATCCATCTGAATCAACAGTGTAATTCAATGCCGGTAGGGGTATTAGCCCTCGGAGTAGTTGTTTCTGTTGATTCCATATTTATATTAATATTTAAAACATTTTCAGATAAATACATACTCAAGTAAAGCAAAATGATTTTTTATTTGACTTAACAACAGAAGAAATCAAATGTTTGGGAAAAGTTATAGAAATACGAGTGTTTTAAAAGTATTGATTTAATAACTAACAGGATATCAATTATTGTCTGTAACATTTTGGTAACAATGCGGAATTGATAAAATTAAATCTTGTGTTTTAATAATTAGCAGATTCGTCCAAACCTAGTTAATTGTATCAGTTAAAAATTGCTGCTTGAGTGTCTTGTGATCCGAATTCGCGTTTAACCGTTTTCTACAGCTTTTCAGTTGAGTTGAGACCCGGTGATTGTGCCGACTGCTACATAACCTGGACTCCGTTTTTGTGAAACCATTCCTGAACAAAACGAAATGGATGTTTCGGATCACTGTCCTGTTGGAATACAAATTGCAAAGGTATCTCCCACTCAGCTAAGGGCAACATAACAATTTGTTGTAACATTTTGTTGTACTACTCGTTTCATAGTCCCGCCTATAAAGTGTAATGAATCTACTCCTCATTTGAAAAACAATCTCCTAAAAATATACTACCGTGTCCGTGCTTTATTGTTGGTGCAATTTATATGAGTGAAGTCTTGCAAGAACTGAACGCCTTATTAAACATCTCATCTCGTCAGAATTAAAAAATTTGTAACGAGTTTTATGACTGAATGATTTTTTTCCAGTCTTGAACTGCTCATTGCAAATGTAATTGTACAAATTCTAGATTAGCAAGGATATTTCTTTCAGAAGCCAAAGGTTTCTTAGTTGGACAGTTGGACGTCTCTTATAGAGTTTCATTTCAATTAACATTCATTGAACTGTACTGGAGCTAAGTTGTAATTCAAGAATTTTACCAATTATTCTTGGTCTTCACATCCATGGATCTTTTTGAGAATTTTTATTAATTTTTTTATACATCCAGAATGTACTTTTTTCTAGGCATTGCACCACGATTTATTTTAGATACAGTCGCTTCTCTTACTCTAGATATGGTAGTCATACCCCTTCTTTCTAAAAAGACACTGCCATTTTCTTAACTCTATATAAATTGATTTACCGTTTGGCTTACCTATTCCTGTAAAAGAAACAGCCAAGAAGATTTATTAAGCCATCTTAATAACAGATCTTTCTCTTTTCACACAAAATTAAAAAGTTGCTTTATTTTTGTTTCGTATGACTTTACACCCTAAAAACTAAAACTTTTTTATGTTTTATTCCCATCAGCTACTTCAGCCTCTTTGCAGGAATCGTGGGAATGGGCTTGTGGTGTGATTAGGGATAAAAAGATGAGACGGACGAAATGAAGACAGAAGAGAAGTGAAAGATTATCTGTGGAATATTACTGCCCCAACATTTGCCTAAGTGATCCAAGGAAACCACAGAAAACTTGAACCAGAGCAGCCGGACCCGAGTTCGAACCGGTGACTTTCCAAATTCTAAGCACGCCGCCAAATTTCACTAACTAAAGTATTTAAAGACGTGTATGTTAATCATTGATTGTGAAAATGTTTAATTATATTTTACATGATACCAAAGGGAAAATACATTTGGTGGAATATTTAAAAAACCTCCGGGGTCTTTTTTATTTTTAATAGTTGCTTTACCTTTGTTCGATAGTGGACTTAGGTAATGTATATATATATATATATATATAGATTGCACCATACAAGTTTTTTATTGATATTTGGCTTTCATAGTGTGACATGTTATTGTTGCCAGTTTTATCACCAAATGGAACAGGGAATAAGGCAGTTATGCATAAAAGATATTAAGAAATTTACACCTTAATTCAATCGTACCATTTTTACATTTCCTTATGGTAGAAAATATCATTTCATCGTAATACCAGTGATACTAGATGATTACAGTCTTAACAAGGTGATTTTGGCCTTTGAGAAGGAGCTTCCGTTATAGTCGATGTTGGTTAGAAAAAGGGTAGGAGATTCGAGGAGATGGTGAGGAGTGCAGGGGTGGCAGTAAGTCCTTCGACCACCGCCTTATCGTTCCGTGTCCGCCTTCTAAAACGTTCGTGTTTCGAAAATATACTTCGCATTTTAATTCTTCCCCGGTCAATAATATTAGTGGTCAGCGGGACATAAAACACCAAGTGTCCCGCGAATGACGTATGTCGCACCGCTGGGCATAAAGCGCGATCACGCAAACCTAATTTACGACGCCATATTTATTTCAAACACGCGATCTCTTTTGTTTTAACCATGTCATGGTGAAATGCAATATACATAGGCAGAGTCAGTCAGCCGATGAATATTACCTCTACTAGTTGATAATCCAACGGTACGTTGGTGCCTTTATTATTATTATAAAAATGGATGCCAGGATACACAATTATATACGATGTATAACTCATATTATTTTTTGAGGGAAGGGGGTTAAATTTTAGAAACTCCCTATTGTCGTTTACTAAGATACAACTGTTGCATATTGGGTTAAAAGAACTATTGGTTATATTAAAGGATATTCCAAATTGTTTGCTATATAACTGTCAGTGTTCAGATTCAGGGTATGTTTCCGTTAAATTAATTTGGGAATTTTAGGTATTAAAGTTTATGGACAATTATACTGAAACAGCCATAAATATTGTGCTTATTTGTAGGTAAGTATCATTTGCAACCTTTGAAAAGGAACAACAATGGCGGAAACTACGCTTTTGAAAAAGTTGTAGACATATTTAAATATTATTCCAACAGTATTAGTTGCCAGTCTCACCCCTTCCGTTGTAAGGGTGGGGAATGTCTTTATATATACAATTCCGCAATAACAAATCAGTCAGATCAGTTCAGTAGTTGAAATATTTATTCAAATCATTCCAGTCAATCAGTCAAGGTATCGGAATTATCAGATTAGCACTCAGTTGTCACTATATTTTTCAAATCGTCGTATAGTTTATTTATTGACAATATATCTTCGTATCAGTAATTGTAAATAATGTAAATAAATATCATTAAATGCAGTTTGTCGTATTTATTCATCAAAAAAGTAACTGATTAGCACAACTCCGAACATAAATTTCTTGTGCTTCCTCATAGGAGAAAGAAGTGGCGCGTTAGTGCAAAACAAAGCGGTCAGATTGACCGAATCACACTTTTTGCTGTGTTAAATCCGCAATGAAGTCTACTCAATAAAACTTTGAAGTTTCAGCTGAATCTTTAAAATAAATTATGTATTGGTTAATAAAGGAACTAAGTAATTTAAAAAGGTGTCTTAATTGTCAACGAAAGTGAAACATGAAAATAACATTTGAACAGTCTCAAATTTTATATACAAAACAGAAGACAATTCTTGACCAAGTGCCTGCGCTATATGCATGTGTATCACTTGAAACAGAACCAAACAGTAAACGTATCTCAGTTAGTAGAGACTTGTATTTTTTTATTTGGATCGTTTATCAGTTCGTTATTAAAGAATTCATAATTTCTCCTAACAATGTTCAATGTAAATAAATTTTTGCGATTTCAATTTTTATAGTTTTATTGAATTTAAGGTCTTCCAAATGAAATGATATGAATGACGCGACCAACATAAAAATGCTGTACTTTTAATGATTTATTGTATTTGAATCCTATTAATTACAATCGTGATTTAATATTTAAATTATAAACATTTTTATATACTTATATTGGCTGGGATTATAAACAACTTCCCAATTTAAATTTTGACATTGTTGAACCACTCAGATAAATTTGAAATACGTTTCAATAAATGATTAATTAACCGTGTTGTCGTAATAAACTTTAAATCTACCTAATAGATTTCTTTATTAATTGAGTGATAGTTGTATGTGATACGTTTAATCGATTTGATTTAGCGCGTAATTAGCTGAAATACTAATTTCCTGTTATTACAGTTAAGTATAGTTATTGGTTACCTGGCACTTATCATCGGAGTTAATAATATTAGATTGACAAATGAGACTTTAACATGGCGTAGATCGTTTGCAACACGTAACCAATTATGTTATTAGGTAGTTTAAAGTAATTTTCGATAAAATAATATGAAAGTAATACGTAGAGATATTTCCTGAATTATAAAGTGTGGAACTGAGGAGGAACCGATAAAGTATAAAGTTCAAATGAATAAAATTTTACTTTCCAAACATTGGTGAATCTCTCAAAAAAAATATATAACCCATATATTTTTTCAATTTTCCGAATTCAATCTTAATATAATATTGGTTGTGTTAAATAATAAAATGTATTTATTTATAAGGATTCCGATGATAAAACAGGGAACTTACTTTTCAATTGTAACACGTTTATTATTGAAAATTTAAAGTCTTAAGTGTTAGATTATCTATTCCTCTATTTCTTACATTACTTTTCATAGTCCTCATTAATTAATTAATTTCCACCTGATATATGTTAAATATAGTGACGGCTTATGCCTTTATAATGGGTAAAGAGTAAATTGCTATAAAACGGAGAAGAGCTAAACTTAAAATTAGGTTATGCCCTCGGAAATCCCTCATAATATGCTAGAGAATGTGTCGAACTATGCGTAGATATACTAACAAATATCCCTGAAAGTGCTCAGAGTAGAAAACATACGTGAAATACTCATATACAAGCAGGCTCGCATATAGTATACGGCAACTAACGTACACGTACAAAGAGCCTGTAGGTGCAGTAGGCTCGTCGACTCGTCGCTATATCTTCCCTATTGACGGCAGTATTGTTATGGTAAGACGCTTGCGCTGGAACTTGTACATTCATTATGTATATTAGGGAAACTACAACGGTTATTTAAAACAACAGAAGGCGTTCTTAACAGATGTAATATCTTTTATAGTTGTCTAATAGAAATTTCTTCATTAATTATGAAACAAAGAATTATTATGACGGAAATGATATTTATTTTGTGAGAAAAATAAATCTCGATACTAAAATAGGTGAAGAGGCTCTTCACCGTTACTAGTTCAATTCTTTGTAATAAATAGTTTCCCTAAGTGAGTAATTAAAGTGTCTATTCAAGGTCGTTAATTTAATTTACAGAGATTGTTTGGATTTGGCATTTATTATGGTTCCTGTTGTCATTGGTAAATTTATAGACCTTAAATTCAAAGGATTTGTCTGGTTTCTATGGATTTTAACGTCTAAAATATGTGTTTAAAATAAGGAAATTACAAAATTTTAATGCAGTAACTCTTGAATTCTCATAAAAGTACGAGGGCCATATGCAAATTTTTGCAAAATGGAAACTAATGAGCTGCACTTGTGGCTTATGATTCATTTCCCGCCATAAAACTATGATGTTGGCAGATTTGTTTCAAGAAGTAGTTAAAATGGGGTCATGTACAAACGCTATGCCAATGCGATTAAAGAAAATCGCCATAGTCTAATTTTTATCATCGAAAAATGTGAATTCTACACTATTTTTCGTCGTTTAATAGTTGTTTACGGTAGTAATACTGCTGATAGGAGCATTGTCAATAGATGGATGCTGAACTTTCGCAAAATAAAGCAAAAATTGAAAACGCACCTCGCAGCAGACGATCGGTATCTGCGACTAACGAAAAACATTGGAAGAAGGCAAACGATAGGCAAACAATTATCGAACCATACATTGGGAATCAGTTATATATGTAAAAAAGAGAAATCTACATTACCAAGCAATTGGGTTGCTGTAAATTCTGTGCACGATGCAGACCAAGAGTCTCTTCGTAAGCTGAATTTTTCACCTATTTCGCAACCGCCATGCTTTTCGGATTTAGTTCCGTCCGACTTCCATTTATCCCTCCTATTTTAGTGACGGAATACAAAAACAATATTTCAAAGTAAACGGGGTCTATATTGAAAATAAATTTTACATTTTGTAGCTAAAGGATTGCATTTGTTTTAATTTTTTGGTATTATTTCAATATCTGTTTTTCCATACTTTCTATTTAGTGTCACGCACCCTACTGTACTGAATGGGTTTCATATGACTAAAAGATTTCACTATTGATCGACCTGTTCAATTCGATTTTAAAGATCTTTATATTAAAATCTACAAATAATTGTTGATTTTCATGATTCATTTAAAATAATTAAAGTGAAATATAAGTAATTGCAGGACTTCCTTTAATATATGATTTCATTAATCATTTGGTAGATTGTTTTCGTGCAAACGTGGTACAGACGCGGTAGGTTTATACTTAACAATGCGGTAATTAACAACTCTCCAATGCGGTTATTAAAAGTACGTTAGTAGAGGCCATACGAATATTTAATTTTATTAATTACCATTGCTGCAACATACTACTTATTTTACCGATAATATGCAGGACACCTAACAGTTCTACCTAACAAACTAGTCCTGTTGGTGCGTGCGAATGAATGTGGAAAGTGACGTGCGATCGCGATTGAAAAAAGAACCTATTTTAATAATTACAGTATTTAATGATACTGAAGATAATGTTACGAAATAATAAACAATATTATTCAAATATGTTTAGGGTTGTTTGTACATAATATTTATATGTCCAATTTGGGATAATTATTGTTTGGAATAACTTTAAGTGGCCTCTTTTTAAGGTTTCATACTTAGAAACACCAGAACTGTTATAAAATCAGTTCGTTGTTGGTATATCCGTCAATCTGTCTGTCTGTCCGTGAAAAGTATCAGTTATTATTAAAATCTACAGGGCCCTTCCAATTCAACTAGGACCTTCAAATGTGAATTGCTTTTATTTTTAACTTTTATACTTGTTTAGGCGCGAACTGATTTTGTAAAACACCATAAAATAGTGGCAAATTTCAACTTAAAGCTGCACTGTTTGTAGAACACGCCATCACACGCCAAATTAATTTTGTGTGACTAGTTGGAAATGAATTGATGAAATAAAATGCTGCAGTAACTTTAACAACGAATTTATGTACAAAAAAATACTTAATAAATAAATGAGAACAAGCAAGCTGTGTTGTACAGAATCTCAAGGTAATTTAACTTTACTTTGATACATTTGCTCTTTATATCTATTTACCACTATGGGGTTGGTGGGACGAGGGTTCAAGGGAAACCCACCATCCTGGCGCAAAACAAGCGGTCAAGAGCCGCATTACATGCTCTGGCCGGCACAAATGTTTAGAGTCATAAACCATACTATTTGTATCATTTTAACATTCCAATAAGTAAATTTGACAGCGCAAGAATTAACATCTGCTAACAACAGCATTAAAATAGCAAAATAAAACACCCTAACTAAATTGGATACAAACAATACTAAATAATATATAGATGAGGTACGGCAACTTCGGTACTCACACTTGACAATTCTTTTCTCTTGTATATGACCAAAGATGCAAGAATGTTCGAAGAGAAGGAATGGAATGAGAGGAAGAACTGTGTAAATGGAGTTCCTGGACCTTATCATACATAAGGGATGATTTATCTCTTATATAATGTTAATGTTATCTTCTTGTTTTTGTTTAATTTGATAATTTATTAAGAGAATATTGTAAAATAGTTTTGGATGTCCGGTTCTTCTAACATTTCACCTACACAAAGAAGTTCTTTCAGTTGTAAAGTTAATACTATAGGGCAATGGTTCCTAACCAGTGGTCCGTGGACCACTAGTGGTCCGCAGAAGCCAAAATATGGTCCACGAAGGATTTTAAATTTAGTGGGCGGTGAGCCATATACAAGATATAACTTTGTCAATAACACTATCAAAGCTCGAATTGAACTTATGTCAAATGATACAGAAGAACAATTTGTTACAATAATCAAAAAGTCACCATCTTTCGCTTTGCAGTGTTATGAATCGGCCAACATTTCAAATTGTTGTCAACTACTTGTATTTGTTCACTTTTTAGGTTGGGAACCCCTGCTATAGAGGGGATGAATTTTTGTGAAACATAGTAATTGTAAAATGTAATAATAAAAGAACGTAGGTATCACCAAATTTAATAAATATCCTAATAATTGACTGATTCATCACTACATTTCCAAAATTGTAAAGCCTAAAACCATAAACCAAGTATTTCTATATAAAAATATGGGAATTAGAGATATGATATTTGGAATATGACTGTTAGGTTGAAACAAAAGGAACCTATTTCAACATTTTTAGAATATAAGACCATAAAGGGTAAAATGGACGTTTTGTGGAGCATCGCCCTATTCTTATGATAAAAATAAAAATAAATATTTTAAAAAAACCTTGCAAAGCCGGGATAGATTGCCAGTAAGGTATTATGTTTTATGTTTTTCACATTACATCTAGTTACCGAGCACTTATCTACGCAGTTATTGGCCTGTGTACTGATAAGAATTTGTAATTAAGGACCTATATTGTCACCAATACATGACTAAATTTACGTGTATGTTACCAGCCAAACCCAATTTCAGGATAAATTATTTTTGCCTTGGCTAAACGGGTTTGTCAAGACAACCAGAACAAATTGATTCACTCCTAGACCAAACTACTTCGGCCTGCCATTGTATTTCAGTCGCTAGGAGAAACTAGTCTGGACTAATGAAAAAACGGATACCTATGTCCCATGCGCAAAAGGCCCGGGAACTAAGAGTGTACATTACACTATTACGAATATTTCAGTACAGTACATGGTGTGGTGTTAGTGGTATTGTTAGGGTCCGAACATTTAATTCAAATCATGCGGAGAGTTTAACATTTTATATTTTTCCACTGCAAATTACTTCGTGTGTGGTTCTTATACGAGGGTCGATCAAATATAAACGAGCCTTTTTAAATTGCGAGCCGGATAGTTGTTCAAGGCGCATCCGGGCGTTAGGAACTTGAAGTGGGGATATTAGGTGGCACGGAAACGACACATCGTATTGCTGCGTTCGCTTGGTAATAGCTATTACAATTGCGCAACGAATTATTATTAAGTTTTTGACACGTGAAAACGTTAAACTACCTGAAATTTTGCGCAGATTGCAAGCACAATTCGGAAATGAAATGCTTTGTGACCACGTATAAAAGTTTGGTACAAAGAATTTAACGATGGGCGTAATCGTGTCGAAAATGTAAATCATCCTCGTCGTCCGCGCACCAGCATTTCGTCGGATAACATGCACGCGTTACAAATGCACTGGATTCAGCTGAAAGACCCTCCATATTGCCCAGACCTATCTCCTTGTGATTTCCACATGTTTGGGCCCCTCAAGGAATAACTAGGAGGCGAGCGATTAGCGATTTAAGACCGATAAACAGGTGGAGGCGTTTGTGCGCAACTGGATGTCTATCCTCCCGCCCTGCCTCTTTTTATGAAAACGGAATGAAAAAACTACCAATTCGTTGGGAAAAGTGTATAGACAAACAGGGCGGATATGGATATGTAGAAAAATAGAGAAATTTGTGTTTTTTGTGAAACTTTTCAAAATAGATGTTTTGTAAACAAAGGCTCGTTTATATTTGATCCATTCTCTTAATTGTGAATGAAACGGTGTCAGGTGGGCAAATGACCCAAAGAGAAAAGAGGGAGATATACAGACTTTAAGGGCAGATAAGATAAGATATATGTATAAGATCAAAAATCTGCACAGCTAAATAAACGTTTTGATAACATCAGTAATTAATTTTCCTTTCGTCCTTTATCGTACAGAATAAGAAACAGTCGCAGGAAGAACTAGTTTAGACAAAATCAGGACAAATCAGTTTGTCCTGGCTGACTTATTTATATTTCAGATGAAACTAATTTGACCTAGGCCAAATCGGGTTTGGCTGATAACATATACTCGTATTTACATTGCAAAAGATCCAAGTGTGTTGGGTGTAAATACAATCGGTAAAAACCAGTCGGTAAACATATTGATTGTAACGGTGCTGTGTGTATTTGGATTGCCCCTGGCGGAACAATGCGGTGCTAATTTCGCTGGATGGCGTAAAAATTTATAACTAACGGCTCTATTTTGAGCGGAGTCAATAATAAACAGAGCCAAGCGTAATACCCGAAACAAAATGCTTATTTACGTTTACAGTTCGGCAAGCATGGCAACTACCAAAGCGGGACGACGCGAATAAATAAATAAGCACTGGACGTAGCTTTGGTCTGGCTAGGTAACAAAAACAAAAAAATTTACACAATATAACATTTGTCCGAAACGGCACCGCGCGCGACCAAGTTTTCCTTATTCACGTAGAAGGATCACTAACGCTAGAGACAGAGACGGACGTAGACGTAATGTCTGCATGCTGGTGTTAATTTCAAGCATTATCTACCAATCTTTAGACTTGACTAACCCGCGGGAGAGAAAGAAAAATTATGTGCATACAATCGACCACGAGCGGAAAGCTCTCCGACGGTATTGTTGCAGGTGAGAGCTTTCATTGGACCGCTGTTAAATGCATATGCATGCAAGCAACGTATTAATTTATACACGTATTAGCATACTCGTATCCGTTAGACTTTTTTCAAGCATATGTTGGCCACATTGTTAATTATTGCACATGAAATTCTTTCGCGAACGCTTTTGTTATTGTTTATACTTCGTACAATACCCACAATACAATGCCTGCCTAGACCGTCGATGCATAATGAATGGCGAAATTATACTTCCCAGGATTTTGAGGAAAACGAGAAGGATGATAATTTCAACACGGAAATATTCTGACTCATTGATCCATCATCTACTACGATTGGCCGATATTATCTTCTTCACATTTAAACGTATTTTCAAAAATACGTGTCGGTTATACTCATGGGAACTTTTTCAGGAAGGGTTTGAAGTAAATTATCAACAGAAAAATATCAAATAAAATTGAAAAATCTTCAGTAATGTTCCTAGTGTTTAAAATGTTAAAACCATGTTTTGTTTTTTAATGTGCTAAGATCAATATTTTTGAGTTTAGGAATGTATATTGAATAATATATTTATCAATAATTTGCTTGGTCTTATGCAGATTGACATTCATTGCAATGAATGAAACCTGACAAAAATGTTTCGTATTATTACATAAATTTCTAATCATCAAACAAACCATATAATCAAATAAGAAATGATTGAAACAATGAAATAATAAGCTGTTAGAAGTTTTAAAAACATTACATTCTATTTTAGAGAAAATATTAATACAAATCACCTACTGTTTATATCGGTATCACGTAATGCATAACATCAAAACCTTTCGATTATGTTAGTTAAGAAAATTATAACGTTTATCAAAGCTTTAAAGTTGCTAATATTTTGCCAAACGTATATTCAAAAACAAACGACTAGGAAAGTACAGGTATGTTCATTATCTCAATGTTAGTGCTAATAAGCCCAGTTTTTTCGGGATTTAGTTATATTGGTAGGTTTAGTTCTTTTTTGTATAACTTACATGGATCGGAGTTTGTTAATGAAAACCGATTATAATGTTATGAATACGAACTTTTACGATATTCGATGACATACATACACATTATATCATCAAATCTTAATAATGTTTGAGGAACATTTTTGCCTTGTTTTATAAACTAAAGCTTCACTTAATGTGGGAATTGAAAATTCAAGAACAATAGGAAAATATATCCTTCTCCTAAGTCTTTTAATACACCTTACTTCTCTCCTATCGGCTTTGATAAAATCCTACTTTTTTCGGTTTGTATTTTGTTTGTCTGAAATTAATAAACTGATACACCCATGAACACTTCTGACTATTACGAAACGATTTCTTACATTTTATCCGGTGCGATATGATGCTGAACAAAGAGTATTGATTAGCTACATTAAATGCTTCGGGAATATACCGAAGAGATGATGGAATTTTTGTATTACCTATAGATCTCTTCGTAAGTTGCGATGGTGGTAATATGGGTGTCGTGTGGCCCGCGTATCGACAACAGATAAATGGGGAGGCGGTGAGAATTGAGAATTGGATTTTGATTTATCGGGCGGCGGAAAAAGGAGGAGGATGGCAACGGCGGTGGTGAATCATCGTTTAGTCTTTGCGGCTTGAGTGCAAAAGCCGCATCGCTAAGAAGAGTCGACACGATCGACGGCGCGGCAGCGAGCGTTGTTAATTTTCCAATTTCTTTTCTCGCTCACGCCTGCTCCGCAATATTTTGATTCTTGAATAAGGGGTTAATGTTCGGTTCGATTTCCTTTGTCCTAATGGGCACCGTGGTAAAGGAAAAAGACAAGGTGAAATTCTTAGAAACAAAAATTTCCGGTTATATTTTCAAACAACTAAATTCAGAAAACAATCATGGAAACTAGCGAATGTATTGTTAAATGTGAAGACATTTATGGTACTGCTAAGGTACTTGGAGAAAAAATTCAGATATATAAATTCATTTTAAGAACTTCTTGACAAATTACAATAAATTATCTAACAAATTGTATTCAATGATGTATATTTTACCGACCAAACCCGATTTCAGGACAAACTAGTTTTGCCTAGGCTAAAATAGTTCTTCTTAAACGCGATAGGATTAACTAGTATAGCCTACTAGAAACTAATTTGTCCTAAGTCCGATAGGATAAACCAGCTTAAGCTAGTCCAGACTGATTTATCCTCATATAAATAGGTTAGGTTATGATAGATAGGTTTTGTGAGTTGCAGCTGCAAAAAAAGCTGTTCCACAAACAAATGCCAGTGTAATGATGCAATGATACTCTGCAATTCTAAGTGCCACCAAAGCACTCCATGTAAAAATAAATAACAATTTTAATAATTGAGATATGATTATTACTTCTATTAAAAAAACACTTATTATTTATTATAGTATGATTGTTTGGATTACCAATTATCCGTAACTTTTAACGACGAATCATTATGGTTTTAATAAAAATGATTATTTTTCCAATTACAGAGTATTTTATTCAGTTTATCTATTTATTTTGACTTTCTAGATATACTATATAACGTTTACACTAGGCCACACCAGTTTATTCTATGTGTATAGGACAAATCAGTTTGGACTAGCTTAAACTGGTTTATCCTATCGGGCTTAAGACAAATTAGTTTGTACTAGGTCATACTAGTTAATCCTATCGCGTATAGGAAGAACTATTTTAGCCTAGGCAAAATTAGTTTGTCCTGAAATCGGGTTTGGTCGGTAACATATACATTGACATCAAAACTAAACAAAACAAAACCTTTTTTTTAAATTTGATCGGTTGCAGGAAGATTATATAACCTCGAAATTGGTTATCATTCCTTTGATTTATATTAACTGACTTTTATTATCCTATTTATCTCTTATATACTACTGAAAATATATATTACATTGAAAATAGGAACTTTCAATTAATATTTGTTTTTGATCAACAGATTACTGAGTATTTGTTACTAGAATTTTATTTTCTAACCGGGAGTCTGCATTGAAAACTTACTTAAAGAAAATTACTAATAAACTAGAACAACGGTGGGAAGGCGAGTAACGAATACCTAACACATTCACACAAAGATCTGTAACATTAGGTTTACTCCTACTTTTACTATTACTTTTACATATTACAAGTTAAAGTTGCCGCTGGTGTATACCTTTCAGTACGTTATAAATAATTCGGGACAGTTGGATTGTTGATGCGTCTTTCACTACTACCTAACTATGTTTAAATGTCGTCATCATATCACCATAAATAACGGTATTTGATGTTTTTTGGAAAAATAACTTTTTATGTTACTTAGCAAATTTTGATGAGCTTTTCACTGTTATAAAAAACAATTTAGCAACGATGTAGGCAAACACAATACGAAACAGGGCGGGAGTAAAGGTTACTGCTAAACTCAGAAAAATTACGAAGTAATGATCTAAATTCGCAAAACACTGGAACCTGAAATAGTTTCAATTTAATTTTAATTTAGTAACGCACAAAAACTGTGTTTTATTCAAGAGACGCAGCGGAGAAAAGTAATAACGCCATTCGATAAAATAAGAAAAAGTGTGAATTTGAAATAGTTGACCTAGTGAAATAATGAGATTGGGATCAATATAAAGAACGCTAATATTAGTACGACTATCTAAACTGGTATTAACAAAATGGAAAATAAGAGGCATTTCAAAAAAAAATTGTGAATTTTACGATACTACTATTAAATCAAAATATGCTCAATCACAACTTTTTATAATTCACGGATTTGAAAATTAATTCAAATTGAAAGTTTTTGTTTCCTTAAATTAATTTTTTATATCCTTATAACCTTTATCATTTCAAGTAATGTTACATTTACATACTCTGATGTAAAAGGAGAGTTTATATAAGTAATCTTCAAACCTGAATATGTCCTGTCTATAATGTTTGTCTCTGGTTTTGTAGGTTCAAAAGGAATAAATCGAATTCAATAACATTGTATGTTTGTTTAAAAAGTTATATTTCTGAAATTATTATTGTGTTATAAACTCAATGGAAATTGCGGTAGGGTGGTTGTGAAAAAACATTTTAATAATTTCAAAAAAATAAACGTTTATTTTTCACATATATATTTTGTTAGAAGAACTCTAACGATCGTTTCGATTTTGCAATCGTTGTCAAAGAGTACAAGAAGGAACTCCTTCTTCCTTCTTCCTTTTTCCTTCTTGTACTCTTTGACAACGATTGCAAACTCGAAACGATCGTTAGAGTTATTCTAACAAACAAACGTTTGTTTTTTTGAAATTATTATTGTGTTATGTTTGATTAAAATTTGTTTAGCCCTTTTTAGGATTTGTATCTCTTGCCACTATTCTATTGGAATGACAATTTTTATGTCATCGTTTTTCAGTTTCATATATTGCATCAAATCTGATATTTTGACATAAGTACTCAATTTTTTGCTGCGAATAGATTGGTATCAAAATAACCGATAAATAAAAATTAAATTTACTGCTCCCTTTTCCGACTCATATATATTTACAGATACTTTATGGTCACATAGCACCCTGCTGGTTGTCACCGTCCGTGCAATTCCTTCACCCGAGGCGTTATTCCAATTCCAATTTCTTCCACTACATAAACTAGAATATAAGTGACGGTCATTTCTATTCTATTACGACCAAGTCGCTCGGTGTCTAAACTTCTTGTCCAACCTATAAATAAAGCATATCCGATCGACCGTTATTTATCCTATTTCGTAAATCGAAAGCTCTGTCCAGGAAAAGGAAAATGCGTTAAATAACAGCTTTGAAAAAAGAAAACTGAACGCAGTCCTTTGTCAATGAAGTGATAAATGAGTTGGCCGTATTACTATATTATATCTACCGATTCACCACATATCTAAATAATACAAAATGTATTGCTTTTTTACTTTGTTAATATAGTTTTTAGAATAACTTGTCAGATTTAATACATTTTAATTTAAAACTTTAACGAAACGATTGCATCCACTAGCTACTATATGTGTATCTACAAATA